>CM046878.1:25990630-35990630 GCA_025667525.1 Glebionis coronaria | reverse complement strand
GCTCAAAACACTTGGTAGATTCTCCCGCCTAAACTATAAAGGATTGGATAAGCTTTGCTTATCCCAGACTTTTAGGGTTTTTAAGTGATCTCTGAGTGTTGTCAACTCAGAGATCCTTGAACACCAGTACATTCCTTCAACATCCCAGCTATCCATAATCGCTGGTGAGTCTGACTTCAGATTATCTTCGACTTCTCTGACGTTGTCTTTGACTTGAATGTTCCTGGTGTGCCAGCTGAGGCTTTGCCTTCCACTGGTCTAGTCTTTGTCGCTGGTCCTCTCAGCGATCAGCAAACACTTAGTCTAATTAAACAAATCTAAACTGGGCCATAATTAAAACCTTCATTGGCCCAACAATTACATTTAGCACGGATCCGATGGTAGGGTTGTTCCTATGAGCCATAATTATTAAAGAAAGATGAAGGCGTGGTATTCTAACCTGTATGAGGGAGGATCCGTGCGAAAGAAGGTGGTGGTAAGGAAGAAAGCGTTAATGGCAGAAATTAGCAAAAGACTGTGTGTCACACACAGCCATAGGGGCAACCTATTTATAGGGTTGCCTCGTTGGTAATGATTCGTTGGATTCATGACACGTGTCTTCCACTAACCTAAATCGTAGGGTTGGGAAGTGAGTGGCAAGTGAACAGTCAGGCGGGACCATGGGTCACTTCTGACTCAGGAGATTGCGTCGCTCGAGGTACTGACTGTTTGCACTTTGTCAGTCAAAATGACAGATGAACAGTCAATTGTGTCGGGATATGCGGTCATACGTAAGACCATATCCAATGTTTCATTTAATTTATCTCGGTCATCACGTGCGGCTGGGGTACTATAGGAAAAAATTCCTAGCAAGGTTGCCACGTGCGGCCGAAACATGGTTTTCAAATTCAACATTTCAAGATGTTCTTTCTTGGTACGTCCGGGGGGCATCTTGTTAGTCTAGATATTCCGCCTACGGCTGTAACAACTAGACTGGGGCGACATGATGACGTATAGTCCCCAAACCGGGTCATGGACCCGGCCCATGGGTACTACCCGTATCCGACCCATCACGAATGGGTTGGATTGATGAGTTAAGCTTACGGGCTTGAATGAATAGTGGCTGCGTAAAGTGTGTGCGGCCCACGGCCCGGTACAGCCGAGACACGGTTAGACAGAATCACAATCTTATTAGGATTGGGATTTACCTTCAAGTATAGGATATACACTAACCATAATTAGAAGATAACAATCAAGCTAATTATGGTGATTATCTTATGCTTGGGGCCGAAGTAACAGTGAGCCCATTAGGGATTCACTCCCTATATAAGGAACCCCCAAGGGTTCCACAAAGGTATTACATTCTCCATACTCTAACCTCACATCCGATTCTTAACCCTAACCGATTACTTACTCTCACGCCGGAGTCTAATCGTGGGATACGTTCCCATGGTAAGCCTAACGCGTGTTGCTTTAGTGTGCAGGATTTCAGCAAATTATTCACTTGGTGCAAGAGCCAGAGCCCAACATACACGAATTAAGCCTAATTCGGGTCTAGCTAGGATCATCCAACTTTTGTATCTACAAGCATGGATACGTACTTCCGAAAGATCGAGTCGATTGCTAACGTCCTTACAAGTCTTGGTTCTACCGTTACAAGCGAAGATGTGGTTAATTTTTCTCTTGAAGGTTTGCCCGACAAATACAACCAAGTTTGTGGTATCACCGTACATAGGGAGCCCTTTCCGGATCTTAAAACAGCACGTTCAATGTTAACTATGGAAGAGATGCACTTGAATTCAAAATTCCAAACTTTGCCCGCAGACTCGTCTTCCTCGTCTCCTATGGTGTTATTAGCAAACACAGGTAATACTTCTAGACGATCCACTATTGCTAGCTATAGAACCAAGCCTTGTTTAACTTTTGCTAAGGGTACTTGTCGGTTCGAGAATAATTTTCGATTTATCCATGGTGTTACCGAAAGTAATGCATCAAACAGCCCCTCTTTATTGGCTCCTTCCAATAGTGAGCGTGTGTCTAACAGCTCCCAATACCCGACTCAGTTGAACCCGAAGCAGCAGATGTTAGGTTTAATACGTAGCCACCCTAATTTGCTAACACAACTTGGTTAAACAAATATTAACAATTCCCCTCAAACACATATTAACCATGTGGCGTTTAATGCTAATCAGTCCATGCATGCATCTATAGGCCCACCTGGATTTTCCTTACAACCCACAGTTACATCACAATATCCAACTGGGCCTACACAACCAAATGGCCCAATCACTGCTCAGCCCACTTCTGGAAACTCCACTACTTCGTATAACAATCCGAGTGGCACTAATTTTGTTCCGGGTCAAGAGACGATATTACCTCATGCTTTTCATGCTATGACTCTATAGGACCCTACTACCGGTGCGTGGCACAGGGATACAGGTGCGAGCTCTTATCTTAATGGTTCCGTACATAGTCTTAGTAATGTTTTTAATATGTGTTTATATCCATCTATATTCGTTGGTGATGGTAATACCATACCCGTTACCAATACTGGTTATAGCATTTTGCCAACTAGTCATCGACCACTTCATCTTAATAATGTCTAATTACTCCTAACATTGTCAAAAACTTAATTTCTGTCTGTCAGTTTGTTCGTGACAATAATTGTACTATTGAACTTGATGAATTTGGTTTTTCTATTAAGGACTTCATGACTCGACGGGTGCTCCTCTGATGCGATAGCTGGGGATCTTTACCCAGTCACGGAGCCCTCTCCTCAAGCTTTTCTCACCAGTCAGCACACGTGGCACCAGCGACTCGGACATCCAGGAAGTGAAGTGTTACGTCGTCTTATCTCTCGTAATTTTATTTCGTATAATAAAGAGAAACCTCTTGTTCTTTGTCATGCTTGTCAGCTTGGCAAACACGTGAGGCTTCCATTCGTTAGCTTAAATACGTTGGTTCATTCTTTTTTTGACATTGTTCACTCGGATCTGTGGACTTCACCTGTTCCAAGTCTTTCGGGTTATAAATATTTTGTCTTGTTTTTAGATCATTATTCTCAGTTTCTTTGGATTTATCCGTTGATTCAAAAATCGGATGCCTTGTGTAAATTTGTTCAGTTTCGTGCATTTGTCAATACTCAATTCAAATGTGAAATAAAATCGTTTCAATGTGATCATGGCGGTGAATTTGACAACCACGCCTTACATAACTTATTTGCCTCTAACGGCATTCAGTTTCGTTTTTCATGTCCCAAAACTTCCCAACAAAATGGTAAATCAGAAAGGACGATACGCACTATAAATAATATAATAAGAACCTTACTATTTCAAGCACATCTTCCACCTACATTTTGGGTTGAAGCTCTTCATATGGCTACATACTTGTTAAATATTTCACCATCAACCGCTATCAGCAATGAAATACCACACACACGTTTACTTAAACCAACCCGGGTTATGGCCTTTTACGAACCTTTGGGTGTTTATGTTACCCACATCTTGAAGCCAAACACCAACTTGAGCCTCGAGCTACTCCTACTATTTTTTTGGGATATGCCTCAAACACCGTAGGTACCGGTGCCTTGATTTGAAGACGAATCGAATCATTATATCGAGACATGTTACTTTTGACGAGACACTTTTTCCTTATGGATCCATGCCATCTACCTCGCCTTCCTCTTATACATTTTTGGAAGAGCACCCTACACCTACTCATGTTCCCACAAATATTACTACTCCTAACAATATAACTACGCCTATTATTGTTGGCCCGCCTCTTGATAACCCAATCAACTTTCCACCTATTGGACAAACATCAACCCAACAACCAAACCCTATTGGCCCAACACCTGCTGAACAACCAACCTCTCCAGTTCACTCTCCAGCCCACCAATTTCCTAATAACGAGCCCATTGCCCTTACCGAACCCATCCACGTTGAACCAAATAATGCAGAGTCACTTTCACCAACACCGGATACACCAGCACAAACTTCCGTTTCTGTTACCGAAACTCAACCTACTCAACGTATTAACCCGAACCCCTTATCAACTCATCCCATGGTCAAACATTTTCAAGTCGGGGCTAATCGTCCTACTCAGTAATAAGTGTGAAAACACTTATCCTTTTACCACTTATTTCCAATAATAACAAGACCAAAACGTGTGATTTATGTCGTAAAAGTCGGAATTATGCGTGGTTTGTGTTTTTATTGTGTTTCAGGACCAAAATATGAAAAAGGAAGAAAACACGAGTTTTCACGGACTTTTATCGAAGAAAACGGGAAAAGAAAAGTCAAAAGATCAAGAGTGCAAAAAGAACGGAAGTCCAAGGCCTATTCTGAAGATTTATCGAATAAAAAGTCTAAAGACGGAAGTTTAACGAAGTCGAAGAACTTAAGTCTAATAGAAGAAGAAAATTAAAAGACAAGTTCAAATCCCGAGACCTCAAAGACAAAGAATTAAAGTCGAGTCGAGAAAACGTGAAGAAAGCAAGAAAGAAGATGCAACACATGCACTCCTTCCACCTTCCCTATAAATACCCTCCTAATAGTCATTAGGAGGGGGTTAGATAGTTTTTAGCTAGTTTTCACTCTTTCATTTTTCTCTAGTTTTAGAGAGAGAAAGTCTTAAACTTTCTCTCACTAAGTTTCATCTTTTTCTTTTAATCTTTCAAGATTAAACACTTTGTATTGCTTATTTTCATTAATCTAGTTTCATTTTAAGCTTTTAATCCTTAATCTCATTCTACTTTTCTTTGATTTAGATTGATTTTGGTGCGATTATCATATGATCCGTGTTGTTCTATGTAATTTCGTGCTTAAAAAGTTAATCTTTTGATCATTACCTAAGTTTTCATTTGATTAAGCTTTGAGACTTTTGTGCTTATTGGCTTATTTTTATGATTAGCTTATTTACTTATAAAAGTTTTCCTTAAAAAGTTCATGTTTTTATTGTTTGATTGAAAAAGTTGCTTATTTTGAGGTTGAATAAGTTGTGATAAGTGCTTATTTTATCCGATTAAGCCTTCATTCGTTTTAGTTTGGAGTTAAGCTTGGCATCATAGCTTATTTCCTTGCTTTCTAACCGAATCCCAAGCATTTCGGAAAGGGTTAAAACCCCTTTCCGATTAGTATTTTCCGATCTGCCCCCTCCTCTTTCCGATTGAGTCCAATCGGAAAAGGGTTTTCATTTTCCGATCTGATCCCTTGTTGTGTATTCCGATTGGGGCTTTACTTTCTATATTCTGATCTGAGCCACTTGCTACATTCCGATTTGACCACTTGTTGAACATTTCGATAGGTACTATCCCTAGTATTCCGATTGACATCATTTTGTGGATATTCCGATTGTTAGTCTTGGATATATTCCGATTGTGTGCATATACCCCATATTCCGACCACCAGATCGGAATACATTCTGATCTGGGCTTGTTTTGGCTTATTCCGATTGAGTTGTTTTGGTGTATTCCGATCTTACTTTCTTTTTGTACTTTTCAACTAAGTTCTTATTTTTAGAGAGTTTTCCAAGTGTTAGTTTTATTTAGAGTGCTAGTACTTTTCCATTGTTACCTTTAAGTTTACAAGCATTTATTTTTACTCGTCATTTTAGTATTAATCTTTATTCTTTCATTTTACTCAACGACACTTTAATTACTTGCTAATAGTTTAAAAATTAGACAAACAAACCAAACCATTCTCTTGATTCACCAAAAGACGATTGAGTCGCACTTAAGACCGGTTCTCAATTCGAAAGGATTCGGACGATAAGATTTTTATACGAGGCCTAAAAATCAAGTATTAAATGGCACCGCTGCCGGCTCTTTTCGTTACGATTAACGGTTTCTAGTGAGAGACGCATTGAATTTTGGGATCCGTTCTTTGAACGTTATTTTCCTTGCTTAAAAAAAAATTCAAAAATCCTAAAAAATATAAAACTCTTCAAAAATACAAAAACATTAAAAAAATCATTAAAAGCAATTCTTTTCTAAAGGTTTTGCACCAAAAAGATTATATAGATATTCTCTGGGTATATTTTTCTTCTGCAGGTGTATGCGTACTAGATCTTCGAACTATTCTGAGCCCGAGACTCGTGAAGATCTAGATATGGCTGGTGTTAATAAAAACAATAATAACCCACCTCTACCCAATCTCAATAATAACAACAACAACAACAATGTCCACCTACCTGATTTACGGACAATGGAGGAATTGTGCCAACCCACCATGAACGGACGCGGAGGCCCGATTGCGCCGATGCACGTCACGGCTTAAGAGTTTTCGTTGAAGCATCAAATGATCCAGCAAGTGCAAACTAACCCGTTTCGTGGAATTCCGGATGATGATGCCAACAAACACCTCGACAAATTCATTACCATTACTCAAAGCATGAAGTGCTCCGGTGTTTCTATGGATGACCTTCGCCTCCAACTTTTTGCCCACTCGCTTTCTCACCATGCCGAAAAATGGTTTGACCGTCTTCCTAAGAATTCTATTCATACGTGGAATGACATGACTCAACGCTTTTTATCGCGCTACTTTCCCCCATCCATGGTCACTAGCCTTCGTAACCAAATCAGTGGATTCATGCAAGAGAATGATGAATCACTTTTCGATGCTTGGGAACGATACAATGATTTGATCGACCACTGTCCAAATCACAATTTGCTCCCCGTCACTCTCATTGACACCTTCTACAATGGTCTCACTTTTCGTGATCGTGACACGATCAATTCCGCCGCCGGTGGTACCTTTATGAAAAGGAGATCGGAGGAGTGTAGAGAGTTGATTGAAAACATGACTACTCACCACAAGAATTGGTATTCATCCGCATCCTCAAGATCTAACTCGAGAGTCAATGTTTCTTCTACTACTTCCAATCCCGAGATATCCGAACTTTCTCGACAAATCGCGAATATGCACAAAGATTTCATGTCCATAGCCACAAACAACTTTCAACAAGCTAAAGCCGTTGCTATTTCTTGTGACACATGTGGTGGTCCTCATTCTTATAATGATTGTCCTTCTATCCTAGCCAATTTTTCTGAAAACGTTAACGCAGCTTACGGCACTTATCCCACGGGAGGCTATCAAGCCCGCCCGCAAGGAGACCGTGGCTTGCTAAGTTATCGTTCGAACAACTATCTTGCTCCACCTGGTTTCCCTCCTGCAAACCAAAACCAACAACAAAGCTACAACCAATCCCAACCTCGTGCAAACAATCAATATCAATCCCAACGAAACCCATACCCACCTCAAGGAAATTCTCAAGCTTACCAATCTCCACCTCTCAATCAACCGATGACAGTGAGTCCAAACGTCGAGACATTCATGAAGACTAATCGGGAGATGGTGACGAATCTTCAGAGTCAAGTTCGCAACTTGAAGGGAGAAATGGCAAAACAAGGGAACGATATTCGAGTCGAGCTAAGGAATGACATGGCCAAACACAGCAATGAAATTAATGCAAACATGAGAGACTCTTTCAATAATCAAGCGGTTCACCTTCGTGATATGATTGGTTCGCTCATCCCAGGTAATCAACCCTCTTCTTCGGGTACTCTTCCGAGTAATACCGTTGCGAATCCAAGAGGGGAGATGAAAGCAATCACCACTCGTAGTGGAAAAGGTTATATGGAACCCGAGCTTCCTACACCTCCACCCGTAATTGTGAACAAGGAAAAAGAGAAACTTTCCCCACCTCCTTCACCTTCTATCCCCGTTTCCCCACCACCCGTGGTTGTGAGTGAGCCTATTTCCCTAAAGCCTTCTTCTTCATCCAATATACCTTATCCTTCAAGGTTGAGGAAAGAAAAGCAAAAGAGCAAGGATGATATTCAGGTTTCAAACTTTCTAAAAATGTTTAAACAATTGAATTTTAACATCTCCTTTGCCGAGGCTCTCGCTCACATGCCCAAATACGCTAAGATGTTTAAAGATCTTCTAAGTGATAAGGAAAAGCTTCTTGACATCGCTCAGATCCATCTTAATGAGAACTGCTCCGCAGTGCTCTTAAGGAAATTTCCCACCAAACTTGGTGATCCGGGTCGCTTCTTGATTCCTTGCAACTTCCCGGGAGTAGAGAATTGCATGTCCCTAGCCGATCTAGGTGCCAGATAAACTTAATGCCTTTAAGTGTTTGGAAGCAATTATCTCTCCCCGAGCTTGTCCCCACCAAAATGACTTTGGAATTAGCCAACCGTACGGTTGCTTATCCAGTGGGGATAGCCGAAGATGTCTTTGTTGGCGTTGACAAATTCACCTTCCCGGCAGATTTTGTTGTCGTTGACTACGAGATGGATCCTCGTGTTCCATTAATCGTTGGACGTCCATTCCTGGGGACCGATCGCACTCTTATTGATGTAGCCGCGGGCGAAATAATCATGAGAGTTGGTGACGATAAAATTTTCTTCAACATGGGTAAGATTTCTAAGCAAACTTATTCGTATGAGAGTGTTAATGCTATTGATGTTCTCGATGAGGCTTGTGAAGAACATTTTCATGATGCTTGCAAAAGTACTCTTTCTTCTCTACCCAATGTTGAGACCGTTGCCTCAATTGCTCCAGCATTGACTCCTTTTGGAGAAAGTGACTTGGATGATTTCGAAGCTAGCTTGGGTCCTCTTGATATTAAGTATGATAATTTGTCCACCAATTGGGATAAAGACATTCGTACTATTGAGAGACTTCTCAATGAGGACCCATTTTCTCCTCCTTCTCCTAAAGAGGTGACTAATGATGATCCATCGTTAGTTTCACCATCTATTGAGGATCCTCCCACTCTCGAGCTTAAGGACCTACCTCCTCATCTTGAGTACGTTTTCCTGGAAGACAACGAGAAGTTACCGGTCATCATCGCAAAGGATCTGAAAGAAGACGAAAAAACCCGACTTGTCACCGTGTTGAAGAAGCATAAAAGAGTTATCGCTTGGAAAATCTCCGACATCCGTGGAATTGATCCTCACTTTTGCACACATAAAATTCTCATGGAGGACGACTTTAAGCCCACAATTCAAAGCCAACGAAGGGTGAATCCTAAAATCCATGAAGTCATCAAAAAAGAGGTTATCAAACTTCTTGATGCGGGTATGATTTACCCTATTTTGGATTCACCATGGGTCAGTCCAGTCCATTGTGTGCCTAAGAAAGGCGGTATCACCGTTGTGCCCAATGCAAACAACGAGTTGATTCCTACCCGTCTCGTTACTGGGTGGAGAGTTTATATAGACTAACGCAAACTCAATGATGCCACGAGAAAGGATCATTTCCCTCTACCTTTTATGGACCAAATGCTTGAACGTTTAGCGGGTAATGAATATTACTGCTTTCTTGATGGTTTCTCGGGTTATTTCCAAATACCCATCGATCCCCAAGATCAAGAGAATACGACATTCACTTGTCCCTATGGCACATTTGCTTACAAAAGGATGCCTTTTGGCTTATGCAATGCCCCCGGGACTTTCCAAAGGTGCATGTTGGCTATCTTCCATGATATGGTTGAGCAAACCATGGAAGTCTTCATGGATGATTTCTCGGTCTTCGGGGATTCCTTCTCTTCTTGCCTTTCCAATTTGGAACGTATGCTTAAGCGGTGCGAAGACACTCGCCTTGTTCTGAATTGGGAAAAATGCCATTTTATGGTAAAAGAGGGCATTGTGCTAGGACACAAAATCTCTAAAGCCGGTCTTGAAGTCGACCGTGCTAAAGTAGATGTCATAGCCAAATTACCTCCACCTTCAACCGTGAAGGGTGTGAGAAGTTTTCTGGGTCATGCGGGCTTCTATCGTCGATTTATTCAGGATTTCTCTAAAATTGCTCGTCCGATGACCCACCTCTTGGAAAAAGATACTCCTTTTATCTTTTCTAAAGAGTGTCTCGAAGACTTCAATCTTCTTAAGGACAAGCTAACTAAGGCACCGGTCTTGGTTACCCCTAATTGGGAGCTGCTTTTTGAATTGATGTGCGATGCTAGCGACTTTGCTATTGGTGCGGTTTTGGGCCAACGAGTGAATAAACACTTCCAACCAATCCACTATGCTAGCAAAACAATGACGGGGGCTCAATTGCATTATACGACAACCGAAAAAGAGCTTTTAGCTGTTGTCTTTGCTTTTGAGAAATTTCGCCCCTATCTTGTTTTATCCCCCACCATCGTATACACGGACCATTCCGCATTGAAGTACTTGATGACAAAGCATGATGCTAAGCCAAGACTTCTTCGCTGGGTTTTACTCCTTCAAGAATTCAACATTGAAATTCATGACAAGAAGGGAGCCGAAAACCTGGTCGCGGATCATCTGAGCAGACTTGAGGATCCATATCAAGGGGATCATCCGAACAAAGAGATCAATGACTCTTTCCCCCTTGAGACCTTAATGTCTATAAATCTCAATCTTGATGGCACCCCGTGGTTTGCAGACATTGCAAACTACTTAGCGGGTGGTATTCTCATCAGAGGGTTAACATCCCAACAAAAGAAGAAGTTCTTGAATGATGTTAAGACTTACTTTTGGGATGACCCTTTTCTATTCAAACAATATGCTGATCTGATCATTCGTCGATGTGTTGACGGACCGGCAGCTTTTGACATCCTCCAAGCTTGCTACAAAGGACCCACCGGTGGTCACTTTGGTCCCAACTACACCGCTAAAAAAGTGTTTGATTCTGGATTCTATTGGCCCATCATTTATCGTGACACTCATGAAATGGTTAAGCATTGTGATGCTTGCCAACGCCAAGGCAATATCACACATAAGGATGAGATGCCTCAAAATTTCATACATGAATGTGAAATCTTTGATGTATGGGGCATCGACTTTATGGGGCCATTTCCATCCTCCAAAGGGAACAAGTACATCCTCGTCGCCGTCGACTATGTTTCTAAATGGGTTGAAGCCAAGGCTCTCCCTACGAACGATGCGAGGGTGGTTGTGAACTTTTTGAAGCAGCTTTTCGCTCGATTCGGCGTTCCTCGTGCTATTATCAGTGACCGCGGGACTCATTTTTGCAACGATCAATTTGCAAGAGTCATGGCTAAGTATGGTGTCACTCACCGTCTTTCCACCGCCTATCATCCCCAAACCAATGGGCAAGCCGAGATTTCCAACCATGGCTTGAAGAGAATTTTGGAGCGTACTGTGGGAGAGCATCGCGCTGCGTGGGCCGATAAGTTAGATGATGCTTTGTGGGCTCTTCGTACTGCTTACAAGACCCCGATCAGTTGTACACCTTATCATCTTGTGTACGGGAAAGCCTGCCACCTCCCAATCGAGCTTGAACATAAGGCGCACTGGGCCTTGAAGTGGGCTAACTTCGACATCAACAAAGCCGGTGATCATCGCAAGATTCAACTCAACGAGCTAAATGAACTGAGGAATGAAGCTTATGAGAACTCGCTGATCTACAAGGAGAAGACGAAGATCATTCATGACGTAAAAATCAAGAACCAGGAGTTCCACGTTGGTGATCACGTCTTACTCTTTAACTCTCGGTTGAAGATCTTCTCTGGCAAGTTGAAGAGCCGCTGGTCTGGTCCATTCACCGTCGCCAAAGTCTTTCCATATGGGACCATTGAGCTTTCTCAGCCGAATGGGCCCAATTTCAAGGTGAATGGCCAGCCTCTGAAGCTGTACTTTGGTGAGGACATCTCTCATGAGATGATTCCATCCCTCACCACGTTCCCCATGAACTAAATTGGGTCGAGTCAGGATCGTGACTCGGTGAACAAAAACAAGCGCTTCTCGGGAGGCAACCCGTGTTCTATCCTTTACTGCTTTCATAATAAGTGTAGGGAGAGCCCCGTATGTGTTTGTTGTCTTGTTTCTTGTGCTGTGCAGGGATTAAAACTTCAAAGATCCACCTTGATGACTTTTGACGAACCGTGATACCGTGTTCCCATCTTCCCGGTTCTATCCTAAACTCTTATGATTCAATATTTCATATTCTATATGTTCACTTTGAATTCACTTTAGTTGTCCTTTCCTTAGCAAGATTTAAACAAAGTGCACAATGTCCTAAGTGTAGGGGAGTTTACTCCCACATGCTTAAACATTGAGGACAATGTTTATCTCAAGTGTAGGGGGGACTTCTATCGAAGTAAGTGGTCTTTTCCATGAATTTGCCCTCATTTTAACCGGAAAATTTGATTTTTCGACATTTTTCAAAATTTTTAATCTATTTTGGCCTAGTTATATAGTTGTATTTTCCTTTATTATGCTTATTCTCTTTCCTTGCTAGAATAAAATTTCAAATAAGTGGTTTTAGAATTTTCTTAGTCGTGAACATTTTGACTCAACCCGAGTTTACTTACCTAAGTGTACTCTAGCTAGTATCCTTAACATGTTTAAGTCAAGTTTTGCTAGGCTTTTATATAGGGAGCTATAAAACGCGAAAGTCTTAACTCTCACGGGTTAAGAACAAGAACTTTTCGCAAGTTCCTATAATTGATCCTAGAGAGTCTCTTATCAAGGGAACTGTAAAATGCGAGTTCTAAACGTGAAAAAGTCTAAGAATTTGCAAGATCCTATAGGCAACTCGAAAACCCAAAACATTGATTTAATTGGCTAAGCATCCACGAGTCTCATTCCTTGAGATTTTAAATTGTGGAGAACGAGAGATGATAGAGTCAATTATAAGTTTGGTATTCTTTCGTGAATTTATGTGAGTTAATTTTAAGCTTATTCTTCCTCCGCTTGTTAATAAATTTATCTGTAATAAATAAGGTTGTACGATTTAAAAGGTTACTTAGCTTCTAGCCCCAGATCGTTTAAAAGTTGCTCGGTACGGATTAGAGTTCATAGCCAAGGCATAACTTATTGAAGCGGGATGCGAAGATTGGCGAGTCCGAAAAGGCCCTAACAAGGCATGAGGGCTACATTTTGTTGCTAAAGATCCAAAAAGTGATGTGAAGAATCATTTATCGAAAATCAATATGAAGGATCGAGACACACGACGAAAAGAAAGAACTCCCCAAAAGTCATTGAGAAGTCTATCCAAAAAGACCCTAACAAGGTATGAGGATAAATAGATCCAAGTCCTAAAAGGAGGCGGATCGTTGTATATCGAAGTCCAAAATAAAGATTGGAGAAAAATGAAGAAGTCGTGGTCCAAAGATGAAGAATCTCTCAAAACTTCAAGTGAAGAAATTCCTATTATGAAGAGAAGACCATTATTTCATGAACGTCTCTCAAAGATTTGAAGTATGAAGTCGCTGCCAAATATCGGTCCGAGAAAGGTCTCAAATCGTGAAGCGAGTTATGCCAAGATATGAACTTTATGAGGTCCCGAGAAGCAGTTTTAAAAGATTTGGTCCTTTAGCTAACTATTGATTAAATCGTTCATCTTATTTTCGGACTAAATAACTATCAAAATAAGTCAAACAATGCATCCTCGTGATCATTCAAGACAAAAATAAAATATAAGAGATACACCTAGGAGTAAGGGAGTCTAAGTGAGTAATTGGCCCACATGAGTTCGTGATAGATTGCTAACTTATAATAACAATGATCTCGTTTTTAAGCTTGGTATGGGGAACGTGAAACTTGAGGATGATAAACGTTCATGGCTGTCAAAACCAATGTAAGTTTTTAATTTCTTTACTGATTTCTATCTTTTATGTTTAGTATTTAATAAAGGCCAAGGTGGGTTATTTTTGATGGAAAATGTAAACCGTGCTTTAAAATTAATGCATTGCATGAGGGCATTGCAATGGTCAAGTGTAGGGGATTTAATAAGTGTGAAAACAGTTATCCTTTTACCACTTATTTCCAATAATAACAAGACCAAAATGTGTGATTTATGTCGTAAAAGTCGGAATTATGCGTGGTTTGTGTTTTTATTGTGTTTCAGGACCAAAATATGAAAAAGGAAGAAAACACGGGTTTTCACGGACTTTTATCGAAGAAAACGGGAAAAGACAAAGTCAAAAGATCAAGAGTGCAAAAAGAACGGAAGTCCAAGGCCTATTCTGAAGATTTATCGAAGAAAAAGTCAAAAGACGGAAGTTTAACGAAGTCGAAGAACTTAAGTCTAATAGAAGAAGAAAATTAAAAGACAAGTTCAAATCCCGAGACGACAAAGACAAAGAATTAAAGTCGAGTCGAGAAAACGTGAAGAAAGCAAGAAAGAAGATGCAACACATGCACTCCTTCCACCTTCCCTATAAATACCCTCCTAATAGTCATTAGGAGGGGGGTTAGATAGTTTTTAGCTAGTTTTCACTTTTTCATTTTTCTCTAGTTTTAGAGAGAGAAAGTCTTAAACTTTCTCTCACTAAGTTTCATCTTTTTCTTTTAATCTTTCAAGATTAAACACTTTGTATTGCTTATTTTCATTAATCTAGTTTCATTTTAATCTTTTAATCCTTAATCTCATTCTACTTTTCTTTGATTTAGATTGATTTTGGTGCGATTATCATATGATCCGTGTTGTTCTAACTGATTTCGTGCTTAAAAAGTTAATCTTTTGATCATTACCTAAGTTTTCATTTGATTAAGCTTTGAGACTTTTGTGCTTATTGGCTTATTTTTATGATTAGCTTATTTACTTATAAAAGTTTTCCTTAAAAAGTTCATGTTTTTATTGTTTGATTGAAAAAGTTGCTTATTTTGAGGTTGAATAAGTTGTGATAAGTGCTTATTTTATCCGATTAAGCCTTGATTCGTTTTAGTTTGGAGTTAATCTTGGCATCATAGCTTATTTCCTTGCTTTCTAACCGAATCCCAAGCATTTCGGAAATGGTTAAAACCCCTTTCCGATTGGTATTTTCCGATCTGCCCCCTCCTCTTTCCGATTGAGTCCAATCGGAAAAGGGTTTTCATTTTCCGATCTGATCCCTTGTTGTATATTCCGATTGGGGCTTTACTTGCTATATTCCGATCTGAGCCACTTGCTACATTCCGATTTGACCATTTGTTGAACATTCCGATAGGTACTAGCCCTAGTATTCCGATTGACATCATTTTGTGGATATTCCGATTGTAAGTCTTGGATATATTCCGATTGTGTGCATATACCCCATATTCCGACCACCAGATCGGAATACATTCCGATCTGGGCTTGTTTTGGCTTATTCCGATTGAGTTGTTTTGGTGTATTCCGATCTTACTTTCTTTTAGTACTTTTCAACTAAGTTCTTATTTTTAGAGAGTTTTCCAAGTGTTAGTTTTATTTAGAGTGCTAGTACTTTTCCATTGTTACCTTTAAGTTTACAAGCATTTATTTTTACTCGTCATTTTAGTATTAATCTTTATTCTTCACTTTTACTCAACGACACTTTAATTACTTGCTAATAGTTTAAAAATTAGACAAACAAACCAAACCATTCTCTTGATTCACCAAAAGACGATTGAGTCTCACTTAAGACCGGTTCTCAATTCGAAAGGATTCGGACGATAAGATTTTTATACGAGGCCTAAAAATCAAGTATTACTCAGCGTCTTAGTCTGCATGTGTCTTTGGTTTCCCCATTACCTAAATCGTATTCTGAAGCGTTTAATGATCTTAATTGGCAAAATGATATGTATGATGAATATAATTCAGTTATCAAAAATAAAACTTGGACGCTTGTGCTTCGACCCACCGATGCCAATATTGTTCGATGTATGTGGTTATTTCGACATAAGCATTTCGCAGATGGCACACTCAGTCGCTACAAGGCTAGACTTGTAGCAAATGGCAGTACCCAGTTATCCGGTATTGATGTTGATGAGACCTTTAGTCCGGTTGTTAAGTCGGGCACTATTCGGATTGTACTTAGTTTGGCTACTTCTCGACATTGGCCGGTTCACCAGCTAGATGCCAAGAATGCCTTGTTACATGGGGATTTATCAGAGACTATTTATATGCATCAGCCTCCAAGGTTTCAGGATTCAGTACATCCCGACTATGTTTGTTTATTGCAGAGGTCTCTTTATGGGCTCAAGCAGGCTCCTCGGGCCTGGTTTGAGCGTTTTGCGGCATACATTACTCGAGGTGGGTTTTTTCATAGTCGTTGTGACTCATCATTATTTATCTATAGAGAGGGGACGGACACTGCTTATTTGCTACTCTATGTTGATGATATTGTTCTCACTGCCTCTTCTGAGATTTTATTAGAACGGATTATTGCTTCTTTAAACCAAGATTTTTCTATGACAGATCTGGGCGCTCTGAATTATTTTTTGGGCATTTCTGTTACGCATGACTCGTCAGGGATGTTTTTATCTCAGCGTAAGTATGCTACTGAGATCCTTGAGCGGGCACACATGGTTGGGTGCAACCCTAGTCGGACTCCTGTTGATACTGAGTCCAAACTGGGTGAATCCAAACTGGGTGATGATGGTGATCGACTTTCTGATCCGACGCTATATAGGATTCTTGCGGATTCACTTCAGTATCTCACTTTTACTCGACCTAACATATTTTATCGAACACTTGCATACATTACTTCCACGTGCAAACACCCCCAATATAGGCTCTGTTAGAAAACATTAGTCTGTTCAAAACATCAGCTGCAAATTTCACACATGTACTGATCACAAACTACGGGCACACTGGCGTTTTCGAGCGTCGCTTTAGCCTAATGATCACTAACGCATAGTTCGGTGGTTATGTGGTCGCAATAGTTGTTTTAAATATGATTATTTGGGTCTAAATTGAACTTAAAGGGGTGTTTGGGATTGCCATTCAATATAGCTATCTGATTGTTGCATTTTCTAATCATAATTATCAGTTTTGGGTGTTTGTTGTTAGCAAATCAGGGTAGATTTAATTATCTATATACAAATATGCAGATTGGAGTGTTTGTTGATGAGAAAAGTGGATAACAAGTGGTGCTATGTGCGGATATTTAGCCATTTAGGGCAGGAAGAAAAAAACAGAGGTGGCTGGACGTGGTCGACTATTGGTTATGTAGCTCTGATTGTAGTCATGTTCTCAGAAATGAAAGATAAACAAGCTGGCACTACAAAATTAATGACATTTACTTACTAAAAGTTTTGCTTACTAATAAAATTTATAATCATTTAAGTCACTATAACTTTTCCTTACTAAAACACAATGCGTATAAAAGTAAGAAAAAACATTTGCTTACTCTTTTCCCTACTCAAAAAGGAGTCATTAAAAGTTTTACACTTTTGCTTACTCAATATTGAGTAAGTAATGACGTTTAGTGTTCCCCTCTATTACTTACTATTTTTCTTAAAAGTAGGAGTTGATAAAAATTAACTTTTGATGACTCTTTTTGAGTAGAAATTAATAGAAAATACTTTTGCTTACTCAATATTGAGTAAGTATAGACTTTTAGTGCTCCTCTCTATTACTTACTCTTTCGCATTTAATTAAATAAGCAAATGTCATAAATTTTATAGTGTATGGGCTCAATTTCTGCTATCTTCAGAAAATTGAGGCGCAATGTAACGGTATGAGCATTAGTTTTTGCATGTTTTCTTGTAGCTAGAGGTTGTTAAGAGGAGTGGGTCAAATTGGTCATACGTGGTGGGTCAGTTATTGCCTTAAAAAAAATGAATTTGATCCCTAGCTACATGCATAAGAATCACTAATTAGATCATACTTGTTTGGCAAATATAACATTATCTACTTTCGATTACTTCAAATTCGGTCCTAGACTCCTAGTGTTGTGCATTATGCATGAGTAGCTCATTGTTCTCAATTCTGTAGTTCTGCTGCTACATTATGCATATACAATGTGACGAAGTCCCTACTTGTAATATGCTTTGTTTATTTCGTTATATATGGGGTCAAAATAAATATAAGTGTCGTGTTGGTCCAATAGTTAAAAATATGTCACCGATATTGTAATCAAGGGAAGTGAGTTGGAGCATCCATTCGAAGCATGTCTGAAAATTGAGAAATTTCGTGATATAAATGATTATTATAAATGATCATGATTATTATAAATGATCATGATTATTATAAATGAAAACTGAGAAATTTCGAAGCATGTCCTAAGGGTTGTCGTTAAGAAATAACTTTTATTACATGATTATTATAAATGATCATGTTTGGATGAATATTCCGAAAAAAGTGGAGATAATCCCTAAAATTATGGATTAACAATTAACACTTGATTGTTATTGGTTTATTTAATTCATTACAACAATTTGTAATAGAAATTCACTTCTTATCAATAACACTTAGGGCTGTCATTAGCAAAACCAATCTTTTTTTCTCAAAATAAATAGATGACAAAGATGTTTTGGGAAAGTATTTGCAAAACCTTGACTAACATTTTCTCATAAACTTGTCTTCTTAGAAAAATGTAACCAAAATACAAAGATCCATTAGTTATTGATTTGGAAAAAAGTTAAGTTTCAAAGACTTGCTATAGTTGACTATGTCAACCCCGATGTTTAGATGAATTATACATAAAAAAAACCAAAATTATAACCCTGCAACACTAAAATGAAGCATAAACATACACTGATCCTTATGAGCTTTATTTTTCCGTTCGTGGTCATTTTCTTTCATGGTAAACAAGTTTTTTTTTAGTCTGTTACGCAATATACATGTTGAGATTTTGTTCTGAATGTAGTTTTCTTCCACTATTACAGGAGCTTCTGGGAATACTATTACTGTGGTTAACAACTGCAAGTTCACTGTTTGGCCTGCAATCTCAAGAATCCCTGTTCTCAATATCACCGGATTCGAGCTCATAGAGGGTGAATCACGATCCTTCCAAACTCTGAAGAACTGGTCGGGTCAGATTTGGGGTAGGACTGGTTGCAGGTTCAATAGGTCAGGTCATTGGTCATGTGCCACTGGTGATTGTGGTACCGGTGAAATGGAGTGCTATGAAGAATCATTCAAACCACCAGTTACAATTGCGGAGATAAACATACTCATGGACTGGTCGGGCCAACAGGATTCTTATGATGTCAGCATTGTGAATGGTTTCAACTTACCAATGACTGTTGAGCCCACAGAAAGGCAGGTTTTGTACCCAAAGGTAGGATGCCTACGTTAATGACTTGAATCTACAATGCCCGCCGGAGTTGCAGTTAAAGGGTGGAAAAGGGTGTAAGAGTGCTTGCCAGGTGTACCCCTCACCGGACCACTGCTGCAAAAGCATGATTGAAAGAATCCCTGGAGACGTACCTGTGACGTGTTACCCGACGCCATACGGTCAGTTGTTCCATTCAGTATGCCCAAAGTCTGTGACCTACGAATATGATAATTTTGATAAGGTTATTTCCGATGGTGGTGGTAATTACACTGTAAGATTTTGTGATACATTTTCAACAATTAAACTTGGTGGCCAACTCACCTATATGAACCCACTTGTTTCCCACGGTGGAAATTTCACGTTAGGATTCTTTGCTGATAGTTTTTACTATTTGGGAATTTGGTACACAAACGATAGTGAATCAAGGAAAGTATGGGTAGCCAATCCTAACATTCCGATGGAATTCAACCCAGATGAAGCTGATGATCATGCCCTCTCCATCGACCCCAATACCGGAAACTTGATCATCACTGACGAAAGCAGAACCCTGATGACCATTACTAATATTGATGATGGTCCTAACCCAAATGTGATGGCAACTCTTGAAGACAACGGTTATTTTCGGCTTATTAATGAAAATGACAAGAGGGTTTTGTGGTAGAGTTTTGATCATCCAACTAACGTACTTTTACCGGGTATGAAAATTGGGTATGACATTACAACTGGACAGACTTGGACCTTGACGTCTTGGCTGAGTAATGAAATCCCTGATGCAGGAGCTTTTACGTTGAGCTGGGAACCCGTTAATGGAACATCTCATAAGATATTGATTCGTCGACGAGGCCAACCCTACTGGACTAGTGAATATCTAGATGACCAAACATTTCAGAATATGTTTACAATATACGGTTATACACTCACTAGTGTATACAACAATAAAGAACGATACATTAGCTACGACATAAGTCAAGGCTCTGGCTATGGGATTGGTCGTGCTTTTTTCCCTATGTGGATTTTGACACCAGGTGGGCAAATTGATGGTGGTGATAAAGATACCAGTCAATGGGTTCCTGAGTTCTGTTATGGATTTCAATCCCGCATGGGCTGCGTGGAGTCAAATTTACCTCTGTGCAGGCGCAAGAACGAACAATTTAGCTATCGAAATGGCGATTTTGCTCCTCAAAAGACAAGCAATGTTGCTGATACTAATTTGAGTCTAAGCATTAGTGATTGTTTTGTCATATGTTGGAAGGATTGCAGCTGCGTGGGTTTTAATAGCAGTGACACCAATGGAACAGGATGTAAGTTTTGGAGAGGAAAGAACAGCTTTTCCGATGACCCACGTAAGAGTTCTGCATGGATGTATGTGATCGGTCACCAACATACAGCTACAGCTACAGGTAAGAATGCTAGATTACTATGGTCTTTGCTACAATTTTAGCCTTTTTTGTATCTAACCTTATTAACATGTAGGAATAAAAACCAAATTTAAAACGAAACTGATAAATATAATCATTGGTACCATCATTCCTCTGATTTTCCTCCGTTTGGGGATTTTATGGTGCATGAAGAAGAGAGAGCATCAAAAAGAAGGTACGGAATTAAAACAATGAACCTTGCTTCTGTTTGTATGCTACACTACTACAAAAAATAGCATCAAGACCTCTTTATGGAGACCTAATACGAAAAAAACAGGTCTAGACACAAGAAATTCGCCCCCCCCAAAATAATTGGAACCGGGTTTCAAAATACAAACCGGTCTGGATCGATATAACTAAATGAGACCGGTTGGTATTTATACAACCGGTCTGGAAAAACATAAATGAGACCGATTGAGTTCAATAAAACGGGTCTTGATATGTTTTTATATAAAGACCGGTTTTTTACAAATTAACCGGTCTCCTTTATCGGAAAAAAATAGCCGTTGACATCTGCACAACTACTGTTGGCTCAATTTTTACACCTATAACCTCATTTATTGCCATTTTTAACACACAAACACATACTCAAATTCCTTTCAACAAAAAACATCATTCAATGCTTTCAAAGGTATTAAATACATCTTATTTATCAAATTTTTATTTATTATTATGTATCATTCTTGTAGCTTATTTATTTCTTTAAATATTATTTTGTATGTATAGGGTCGTTGTTTCCGGATATCATTACTTACCACTCGTTCAAGTAAGGTATAATATCGAACTATCTTCAACCAAACTTCTATAATTATCTAGTTTAACACCCATCCAATGTCAACCTATTAGAGGTTGATCTAATATTTCCCGAATTAGGACTAGTTTTAGATCACAATATTTCATTTAGGATGTGAATGCCTATTTGAAGATGGAGTGTTGTTTTAGAAATAGAACTAATAGCATTTTTACTATACTCCTACTAGTATGCTTTTACATGTATGTTTGAAGAGTTAGGAGGATCGGGTGTTGTTTTAGAAAAACTATCTTAAAAAAAATTAAAAAAATTAAAAAAATTTAAAAATTTTAAAAAAAAGTATTATATATGGATCGTTCCACATGGATGTACAACATAAAGCGGGCTACCCCCGAATACATGGAAAATTTGTCTCATTTCATGCAAGTTGCCGAGGAAGATCGGGTGATGAGCAGAAAAGATGAAATTTTTTGTCCTTGTAAAAAATGTAGAAATGGTGTGTTATATGAGAGCGCTAAAGAAGTTAAACACCATCTAATTAGAGACGGGTTTACGAGAGGGTATACGTGTTGGGATTTTCATGGTGAAAAAAGAATTGCTTCTACATGTAATGAAGATCATGATTTGCCAATTAACGAGGACCGTCGTAATTTAAATGACATGTTAAATGACATGGACGATAATGTTTCTCAAAAGGAGCATGCTAAATTTGAAAAGTTATTTGTTGCCGCAGAAAAACCATTGTTTGGTGGTTGTACAAAACTTACCATACTTTCTGCGGTGATAAAGTTGTTTAAAATAAAAGCATCATTTGGTTTGAGCGATATAGGTTTCACAGCTCTATTAGAGTTTTTACATGAAGAAATGCTCCCCGACGACAATGAATTGCCCGTTACAACATACCAAGCCAAAAAACTAATGTGCCCAATGGATTTGGAAGTTGAAAGAATAGATGCATGTCCAAATGATTGTATGTTGTATAGAGGCACTGACAAGGATCTACAAGTGTGCAAGGTATGCCATACCTCGAGGTATGTGCAAATAAAACATAAAGGACGTGACGGTGATGTGATAAGAAATGGCCCTCCTGCTAAATTATTGTGGTATTTTCCGATCATACCAAGACTCGAGCGATTATACGCAGATGCTAAAGAGGCGAAATTATTACGTTGGCATGCCGAGGAGCGTAAAAAAGATGGAAAATTGAGACATGTAGCTGATTCTATTCAATGGAGAAATATTGATAACTCGTTTGAAAATTTTGGTGGGGATATTAGAAATATACGGCTAGGACTTAGTTCAGATGGATTTAATCCGTTCGGAAATATGAGTAGTGTTCACAGCACTTGGCCAGTTCTTTTATGCAACTACAATCTTCCACCTTGGTTATGTATGAAACGAAAATACATCATGTTGTCATTGTTAATTCAGGGCCCCAAACAACCCGGGAATGACATTGATGTGTATTTGAAGCCTTTGATCGATGACTTGATAACGCTTTGGGAACCGGGAGTAAAAATTTATGATGCTTACTCGAAAAATTAGTTTATGCTACGAGCCATGATTTTTTGCACCATTAGTGATTTCCCCGCATACGGCAATTTATCAGGATATAGTACAAAAGGGAAAAAGGCATGTCCTGTTTGTGAAGATTGCACACACTCCTTTTGGTTGAGACATTGTAGGAAAACGGTTTATATGGGACATCGAAGATCGCTTTTAAGGAATCACCCGTATCGTAGAAAGAAAGAGTTGTTTGATGGTAAAATACAGCGTGAAGTGTTGAGACCGCCGTTAGATGGAAAAGATACGTTTTCTCGAGTTAGAGACTTGAATGTTGTTTTAGGAAAAGGTGAAGACAACCCCGGTCCCCCTAAAGGTATTTGGAAAAAAAAATGTATTAGAAAGTTTAATGTTATGCATATCGAGAAAAATGTATTAGAAAGTTTAATAGCCCTTTTGTTGAACATTGCTGGGAAAACAAAAGATGGGATTAATGTTCGAAATGACATGGAAGACATGGGAATTCGACCAGAGCTTGCTGCTCAAGTGATTCCTGGAAAGCGTGGCACGTATCTTCCACCGGCCTCTTATACCTTGTCTAAGATCGAAAAAACTAAGTTTTGTCAATGTTTGCATGGTATTAAGGTTCCATCTGGCTATTCTGCTAACATAAAGAAGTTGGTGTCGATGAAGGACTTGAAGGTGTCTGGTATGAAGTCACATGATTGTCATGTGTTGATGACACAAATGCTTCCTATTGCAATTCGTGGAATACTACCAAACCACATCCGTCATACCATTACAAAGTTGTGTTTATTTTTTAACATGATTCACTCAAAAGTGATCGATCCCGAGGTGTTAGATAAATGGCAACGTGATGTTATATTGACGCTTTGTCAACTCGAGATGTTCTTTCCACCTTCATTCTTTGACGTCATGGTTCATTTGGTATCTCACATTGCAAGAGAAATAAAGATTTGTGGTCCTATATTTCTACATAACATGTTTCCATTTGAGAGATACATGGGTTTCTTAAAAGGGTATGTTAGGAATCGAAGTCGACCAGAGGGTAGTATTGTTAAAGGATATGCTGCTGAGGAAGTGATTGAATTTGGCACGAACTATTTGAAAAACGTTAGAAATATTGGCATTCCACAAAGTCGCCACAAGGGTAGACTTGGAGGGGTAGGTACACTTGGGCGCAAAGAAGAGCATATGCATCCAGATGATTTACACGAGGCACATTTTACAGTCCTGCAGCACATGACTTCTATTGCTCCTTACATATATGAGCACCAGTCATTGTTAAAAAATGAAAATAGTCAGAGGGACAAGACTTGGCTTGCTAAGAAGCACAATGAAACATTTTCACATTGGCTAAAAGAAAAAGTGAGGAGTACACTACCAAATGTCGATAAATCAGTGGAAGAACTAGGGTTTGGACCCGTACGTATTGTCAAATATGAAGGTTACGACATTAACGGGTATACGTTTTACACTAGACAACAAGATGAAAAAAGTACGGTGCAAAACAGTGGAGTAACGGTAATAGCCTCCACAACAGAGCACGGTACCAAAGATTGTTATTATGGTGTCATTGAAGAAATATGGGAACTAGATTATAATTCATTTGTTATACCCTTGTTTAAGTGTAAGTGGATCGATAACAGAAAAGGTCTTATTGTTGATCGAGATGGTTTCACATCTGTCAATCTTTCCACAAACGGCTATGCATCTGAACCATTCATTCTAGCAAAATTAGTCACCCAAGTTTTTTATGTCGAGGACCCGAAAGATTCTAGATGGCATGTTGTCCTATTTGGTAAACGTAATATACTCGGTATTGATAATGTTATGGACGAGGATGAATATAATCAATATGACGAGCTGCCTCCATTTTCTACCGGTATTGCACCTCTAGACTCCGTTCTTGATAGCACTACTTACGTAAGAGCTGACCACGATGAAGGATTGCTCGTGGACGAGTCTAATGGATCATGAAGGTAAGGAAAACAAGTGTTGATTTGATTTGTAAAAGTTTTTCTACTATTTTTTTTATACAATTAACAAACTCATGATGTATATTTTTTGCAGGTTCAAGCAAGTAATTATCTTGTACATATAATATTAAAAAAAAAGTAAAAAAAAAAGTCATATTTTTATTAGAGAAAAAAAAAAGAAAAAAAAGTCATGTTTTAATATCAAATTGTTTTTAAAAAGGAAAAAAAAAGTCATCTTTTTATTAGAGAAAAAAAAACAAAAAAAGTCACTTTTTATATCAAATTCTTTTTAAAAAGAAAAAAAAAGTCAATGTTTTTATTAGAGAAAATAAAAGTCACGTTTTTATATAAAAAAATTAAAAAGAAACCAAAAAGAATAAGAAAAAAGGTCATGTTTTCATTAGAGGGAAACTAGAAACAACCTGGACACACGGCGGGAAACGAAAAAAATCAAAGCCTAAAAGCGTGAAAAAAAATAATATTAGGCGCTAATCCCAAACTCACAACTACACCCACCATTATCCCAATCCAAACACACAGATCCCCTAATTGAAAACCCTTATCACTTCACCCAATTTACACACAGATCAAAAAAAAAAAATCCTTCTTTCACCCTCAAAACCGTAATTAACAGCTCCGACCAAAACATCTCCGACCAAAACATCACACACAAATGGTAAGTTTATGTTTATTTCATTTTTTTGTTCATTATGTCATTTTTCTGTTTGGGTTTATTTCAAGTTGTATTTGTCATTGATACTGTTATAAGTGGTTTTTGATTCGGTGTCATCTATTAAACATTGATGTTGATTCGGTTTCATCTATTAAAAACATTCAGTGTTATCTATTATAGTGTGTATTTGATGCTAAAAACATTAATTATTATAGTGTGTAACTGACTATGGTGTGTATTTGATGGTAAAAACATTAATTAATTTTGTTGAATTGATTAACCCAACTAAATAAGGTCTTATCGGGTTCGGGTTCGGATTGGTTCGGATCGGGTCAACCCATTTGACACCCCTAACCATATATATATAGAGAACATAGGTTTGGTCAGAAATTTGTGGTGCTTGTAGAAAATGCACATGTTGAACATAATATATCAACATTATTTCATTACTACCCTTTTTTCCCTTAATTGTAATAATATATCTAACTTATTTGTTACTTATATGTGAAGGAAATGCGTATACTAGGGAGGTTATTCGCCAATCTTCAGAAGAACCATCCGCATTTAGGACGATCAGGGTATCGTGGGCGAAAAAAGATTAACTGGGACAAAGTCGAAATGAGTGAAGCACTCAAGAATGAAATTGAAAATATGGATGATCTTCGTACCAAAGAATGGATAACGGCTCGATTGTCAAAACCAGACTCACAAGGGATTATGAAATTTTCGCCAGACATGGATGCCCTTATCAAACGACTGGTAATGTTTACATCTATACCTTTTTTTTCTGTCATTAATAATTTGCTTGATTAACCAATTACCCTAAATATTTCATTAATTAACAGGTAGAGTCAGGTAAACGAAAGTCTCAAGGGCTTTTAGAACCTGGAGTGGACGCGCTGATAGAAGAGTTTGGACCTGAGCATGGGGGCCGAACTAGGGGAGTTGGGCATGTTGGTTTTAGAGAAGGCATAGAGGGGTATGTACAAAAGAAGAAAAGAAAACGTGAAATAGATGAATCATTGCAGACGCAAAAGGCTGAAGTAATTGAAATAGTAGAGAATTTTAAAGTTGAAATTCAAGCTATATATGACAAAAAGATTGCTGAGAGTGACAAGAAAATTGCTGAGCTCGAGGCTAAGCTTGAGTCCAGGCAAAGCAGTTGTGGGTCGACCACAGTTTCTAATCACGAGTCACCAAAAAGTTTTAGCCACCGCTTAGATGAGATAACGGTAATGTGATTTTGATTACTGTTTTTATGTATAAAAATCGAGTCTTTACTGTATTGATTTGGGCCTAACACATACGTATTTTGATTATTGTGTTTTTGATTATTCTTTAACATAGTTTATAAAACACGCCTCATTATCTGTTTTTAGTTTTAGGCTATGTTTGGTAAACTAATTGTAGGGGCTGTAGGGCATATAGGGGCATGTAGGGGCATGTACGTGTTGTAGGGGCATGTAGGGGCTGTAGGGCTGTAGGGCATGTAAGGCTGTAGGGCTGTAGGGATGTAGCGCATGTATGGCTGTGAGGTTGTGGGGCTGTGGGGCTGTAGCGCCTGTAGGGTTGTAGGGTTGTGGGGTTGTGGGGTTGTGGGGCTGTGGGGCTGCGGGGCTGCGGGGCTGTGGGGCTGTAGGGCTGTAGGGCTGCATCAGAAAATAACACACAGTATAAAATTTCAGCATGTAGTTTTCTCATGTGTTTGTAAACTTTAAACTTTACCATTCACTAAAGTTATGTTCTGATGTGATTAACATGTGTACCGCCCCTAAACAGTTGTTATTGTATAATGTTAATTAGGAGCCTACAAAGTGCTATTTGTTTTCACCATACAATAAAGACAAAATACCGATAGCATGGGGACTTGTATATCCGATCGGAGATGGTATTATCCATGGAGTTCCCATAATTCCTACATACATGAAGGTGACGGTAGACAAGGTTCTGAACGATCATCAAAATGTAAAGCTTCCAGTGCCCTGTGGAGATGAAAGTGTTACTGTTTTAGGTAAAGCGATTGGTAGCTTTTTTCAATGGCCTCAGTGTAGAATTAGTCGCATGAAGGTATATTAACAAAACTAACTCATCTTTTTGTATATTGTACTTAATCACATTTTCTAATATACATTAACTGTAAATTGATTACAGGAGATAACTCCAACGTCGAAAAATAAAGATCAACAAATGAAAACATCAATGCTGAAAAGTATCCCTGCCCTTGAAATTGATATGGTAGATGCTCAAATCTTTTAGTTATGATTATTTAAAGTAGCGATAATATTATACATAAAAAACTAATGGTGTATTTGTAGGTCACTAAGAACACAACATCTATGCCGATTTCTCAATCCAAAGAGGCATTGCCGAAAGCCAAAAAATCTGTTGAAAAAGCCACCACTCAAGTAGCTATAAAGCAAACACCAAAACAAAAACAAGGGTTGTCGGCAGCTCAAAAAGGTGCTAGAACAGTTGCTCAGAAAGTTGTGGCACAAGAAGCTAAAAAAGTGTTGGAGACTAGATTGAATGATGTAGGAGATACCATTGGTTTGAGAGGAAATATATTGAATGCTGCTTATCTCCGTTGGATGAGTCGTGATGATTGTACTTCAGGTTATGTTGTTGATGTTCCTGCTGGTATGTTTGTTGGGCAAGAGGAATCCTTTGTCATTACGGTCCATGCTGATGACATTTTGCAAATGTGGACGAATGGATGGCTCGATGCAAGCATTATAACTTACTTTAGCTGGTAAGAGTACTTTAAAACTACTTCTAAAGTATTTAAGTTCCTGTTTAGAATTTCTTATTGAAACTAACTGCTTTTTGGATTTGCTTATATAGAGGTTTTTGTCATTGGTAATTAGATTTTCTTATTGCAATATCAACACTTTTGGATTACATATCGATTAGGGTCTGTTTAGGATTGTTTATAGATTAGTAGTTGTTTTAGAATGTTAATTAGGAAGTTTGCGATTAGATCGAGACTAGGGTTTGTTATACACCTAGGGATGTTTGGGATTGTTTATACAATAAGGGGTGTTTGGGATTGCTTATAGACTTATGTTTGTATGTGATGGCTTTGCGGCAAAGGTTGTTTGAAATTGCTTATTTAGACTAGGGATTCGTTGTTTTAACTTTGGAATTATCTCATATACATTTGTTTTGTTTTTAGGGGGCTATACAATTTGATGCAGTCAAGTTCCAACCGATGTGGTCTATTAAACCCATATTTGATTCAAGCAAGTCAATGTCTTAAAAACAGTTTAGGTGTTAAAGATTACTTGACAAGAGCATTCACTTCTCCCTACGACATTTTCCTTGCGCCATTTATAGAAAAGTATGATATGTGTTATTTTAATTGTTTTTTTGCTTATGTGTGAATATGGTTAATAATTTTGTTTCAACTTTATCAGAGAGAACCATTGGGTGTTGTTTGTTGTATGCCCTAAACAACGCACGTGCTACATCTTGGATTCACATCATCCAAAGAAAAAGAAGAGGACCGATCGAAGCTATTGGCTTACAAGCTGTTTGAACAAGTTCGTTGCAAATTACAAAGTTGTAGAGGTAAACTTTATCTCTATAATTAGATGCACAACCAAATTGTTTTTATTATAGAAATCTTAACATGTGTATGTACTTGGTATATTTAAATGCAGTGTAATCAACAAGCTGGGTTATGGGAATGTGGTTACTATTTACTCAAATGGATGCATGAATTTGTAACTCTTCATCAAGATCATTTCCCAAATACAGTAAGTAATATGTAAATGAAATTTTTTAATGAAATAAGTAGGATTAATTATAATCAGCCAATATATTACTATATATCTTTTTTTTAGAAATTTTCTTATCTTGTATATCTGTGTTTTACGTGTAGATCCCTTGGAATGACACTTGTGCGTTCTCCATGAATCAGATTGAAGACACCGTTGAATAGTGGCATCAGTTATGTCCGATTTGATTACTTAGTTGTTCGCTATGTCGTTGTCTTTTGTTTCAGGCATTTGTAGGTTCTAGTATTTAAGTTAAGGTGATATGTACGAACTGCTTTCTTAGAAGGAATTTTGGAACTTACGTTTAGTTCTAGAACTCGTTAATTATCATCTAAGTTAAATTTTGGAATATGTATTGACGTTTATGATTTATTAGTTAAATTTCTGGATTTTTAGTAATTTATGGATCAAAGCTCTGTGTTTATGTACTGCTGCAAAAAAGAAAGAAAAAACTGCAGCATAGTGTGTATTAATGTTTATTAAGCTTATTTAAAACAAGCTGGAAAGAAGATTTTTATAAAACAAGTGTTATTTATAAGTCGATTCCAGACCGGTTTATTATTAGAAACCAGGTCTCGTTAATATAATGAGACCAGTTAAACACATTTAAGCAGGTCTGGAAATTGATATTAAGACTGGTTGTATAGCTAGAAACCGGTCTCGATTACGTTAAACCAGACCGGTTTTGTAACCGGTCTCGATATGATTTCACATCAAGAGCCCCCCACTTAGAGACCTGACGTAAAACCGGTCTGGACAGACTCTACAACGGGTCTTGAAAGCACTTTTTGTAGTAGTGCTATAGTTTCTTATTTTGTTATGTCCATGATGTTGATAGTGGCAGAAGAAAAACGAAAGAGAGATGAATATTTCCTTGAGTTAACAGCTAGTGATAGCTTCAAGGATGTTCATCATCTCGAAAGCAATGGTGGGAAAGGAATTCATTTGTTAATATTCAGCTTTGCTTCTATCGTGGCTGCCACAAACAATTTATCAGATGATTATAAGCTTGGACAGGGTGGTTTTGTTGGACCTGTTTACAAGGTGATGATGTTTTCATGTTGAACCTATACTATAGACTTGTTCTTGTTGGTGATTTTAGTGTCATCACATATATTTTGTGTAATTGTGATATACTTGAGATCAAGGGCTTAATCAAGTATAGCTTACAGGCGAGTAAGGAGAATGCGGAGTGCATGCTCGTTCTAGCTAACTTGATGTCGCCACGAACAAATGCGGGGGTCAAGGGGGCCGCGCCCCCTTGCGTGGTCAAGGGGCAACGCCCCTTGCGGGGTCAAGGGACAGAGCCCCTTGCTGGGGTTTGGGGGCAGCGCCCCTCGCGGGGTTTGGGGCAGCGCCCCAAAACCTAAACGATTTTTAGCTTTCTGTATTTACAGTTGTTGCTTAAAATTCGGTTTTCCCCTTTTCCCAACAGACATAACCTTTGGTGAAAAGGTGTGTCTTTTCCCTGCAACAGTTATAAAACTGTTTGTAACTGTCATTTAGTTTCGTTATAGAAACAGAAACTTGATCTCTTCCAGAATAGAACAAACATAACAATTTTCTATGTATTGCTTAGATCTCTCGCGCCTTAGAGACTAAGTGTTAATTCTATGTCTTATCCACTTGAGGATTTCGTGATACCCGAGGCATATAGGGTCGAAATACTTCAATCTGAAAGTGATTTCTACACGATTCAGAGAATATATCAGGATTATTGATTATTACCACCTACCAAAACTAACAGTTCTGTTCATGGATCTATGCCTCTGATCTCTATCCAAACACAAAAATGCAGGGACAATTAAACGATGGACAAGAAATTGCTGTCAAAAGGCTTTCAAGAACATCAGGGCAAGGGCTAGTTGAATTAAAAAATGAACTAATACTCATAGCCAAACTCCAACATACAAATCTTGTCCGAGTTCTTGGGTGTTGCATTCGTAGGGAAGAAAAGATGTTAATTTACGAGTATATGCCCAACGTTTAGATTTCTTCCTTTTTGGTATGCAATGTTCTACCATACACACATACAATATGCATTTTCTTCTCTGATTATCACTATTCCGTACTAATAAACGGACATATTGTATTGTAGATGAGAACAGAAAGGTAGAGCTAGATTGGCCTAAACGATTTAACATTGTTGAAGGAATTGCTCAGGGGTTGCTATACCTGCATAAGTACTCAAGAATGCGTGTTATTCACAGGGATCTAAAAGCTAATAATATTCTATTAGATGAGAGTATGAACCCCAAGATAGCTGATTTTGGCATGGCAAGAATGAGTTGTTGGAACATTGTGAGTTTGCTCTTTTCGTTCCCCGTACTAATAAAGTGGTTAATAATATTACTATTATACTAATTAAGAACTTACATTTACTATTACCAAAGGTTTTAAGCAATTAGGATTACCAAAGTTTAACTCGTGTGTCTTATAGATCAATGTCTTATGTGGCATGTTCAGTGGTTATATGTCTCCAGAGTACATAATGGAAGGGACTTTCTCCATCAAGTCGGATATCTTCAGCTTTGGAATCTTGATCCTAGAAATCGTCACTGGAAGAAAAAATAGCTTTGTTGTTCATCTTGACCGGACATTCAATCTTATTGGATATGTAAGGTCTCACATTTAAACCTCTGCAAACACAAAGATAATGAAGGTACATATGACTTATAATATTATATATGTGTAACCATTTAGGCATGGGAGCTATGGCAACAAGAAATGGACCGGAGCTGGTAGACACAACACTTAGAGATACTTGTGTCGTACAACAATTCTTGAGAACCGTTCATGTGGCACTTCTATGTGTACAAGAAAATGCAGCAGATAGACCAACAACTTCAGATATGATCACGATGCTTCTCAATGACACTATACCATTATCCGCTACAAACAAACCAGCATTCTTCATCAACAGATTCGAGTCAAGGTCAACTCCAGAAGAAAGCAATCCAAAACATTACACTGCAAACAATTTAACCATCACCGTTATGGAGGGTCGATAGGTTTGAAATAAGTCATTTATATATATAAATAGCAAAGTCAAGGAAATATTAAATGTATGTTACATAATCTTATTAATGTTGTCTTGTAACAATCAAGACTCAATTCGATTTGAACTATAATCAGCTTCAGGCTAAAGCTAAGTAATATTGTTCGTGTATGTGTCCGGAACACATGACATGATCTGGAACATGCTAAACGATCCAGAACGTCCACGCCCTTCTAGAAGAAGTCAACGCTAGTCAACAAGGAACTCAGCACACACACTTCCTAAAAAATACGGAGTGTGTCCCCAATCGGGTCAACCAAGGCCCATCACCAATCCCGGCCTTTTAGGAATCAAACTAGTATAAATACCCCCTCTGGGTTCAAGGTTTAGGTTAACTCTTTTACCCTTATCACTTTTTACTTATATTATTTTACTCTCACATTCCTCTTCGGATTTTTACTCTTTACTTACTTTCACGCCGGAGCTTGGTCTGGGTTCTCACACCCGGACGAGGCTAACGCGTTTCTTTGGTTTCAGGTTAGCCGAAGCAGACATCATACCAGATCCGAACTGGTCATACCATTCGGATCCTCGCAAGAAATTGCACGAACATTTGGCGCCATCCGTGGGACCTGATATTCTATCTACCAGTTGTTTAGAATGGCAGGTCCTACTCCCCTTGTCACTCCGACAGGTCCTAACCTTCCGATTGACTTGACCTCTCCGAACAATCAGAATATCACAAAGGAACAACTCGAACAACACATCTCAACCTTGCGGCTACTAGTCAAGGAGCATAACCAGAACGCCGTGGAACCTGTCCGTCTAAGCTTCAACGAAGAAGACGAAGGAAGCAGCAACACCAAGATAGTAAGAGGCAAGGTGGTGTCCGATGCGGATTTAAAGAAACCTTTCAAGGAAGTAGTCAAATCCTCACTCACTCAAAGAATCATTGACTTCTCCCGACCCGAGTTCAAAATGCTTGCCACTGTCAAGACATATGACGGAACGGGAGATCCGGAGGATCATTTGAACCGCTTTACCGGAGCAGCCAATTCGGGCGAATGGCCAATGCCGGTTTGGTGCAGGATGTTCCAGCAGACGTTAGAAGGGGGAGCTAGGAGATGGCTTGAAAGCTTGGATACCGACAGCATTGATGAATGGGTAGAGCTAAGAAAGGCATTCGTCAAAAGATACTCGATCCGAAAGCTATGTCATAAAGGCCCGCAAGAGATAACCAAGATTGTAAGAAAAGCAAATGAGTCATTAACAGATTTTAAAGAACGATGGACAGGCGAAGTAGGTCTTATCCATGGAGTTCCGGAAGTCATGAAGATTTCGGCATTTATGGATTCGGTTAAAAGTCCAGAGCTGGCAAAAAGGTATTCAGACAAAGTTCCGGAATCGGTGGACGAAATGATGGAGAGGTTGGATGACTTTGTTCGATCCGAAGAAGCATTCACCAACACTGAGCTGCCAAAAGGGGAAGGAACAATGCCATACTGAAAGCCCAACCCTCCCACCCAAAGAAGGGATGATCGCAACCAAAAGTACCATGGCTGGAACAACAATAGAAGAAATGATGGGCGAGATGCATATAAGGGTAGAGATTTCTTCAACAACAGAAACAGGGATAGAGACAACAGAGCACCATAACCACCACCTCGAAATGACAATTATCACAGGAATGATTACAACCGGAACAATTATCATGACCGAAACAGAGTGGCCCCGGTCCTAAGTGTTAATTCCTTGACAAAGAATCTAAAAGAAATCCTAGCAACCGAAACACAGCTTCGTCTACCTCCTCCCCGTCCAATGAACAATCTGGCAAGAGGTGGAAACATGGATCGTTATTGTGACTATCATCAGGATAAGGGGCACTTTACCAACGACTGCATCCAGCTAAGAAAGCAAATTGAGCTAGCCCTAGAATCTGGAAAGCTGAATCATCTTGTTCGGGACGTACGCCAGAGAGGACGAGATAATCGAAGAGAATAAGCTCCAAGGCAAGACAAGATTATAAACATGGTTCAGACAATACCAGAAAGGGAGAAAAGGAAGGCTAGAGAAGCAACCGAAAGCTGGATGAGAGCCCCAATCACTTTTCCACCACTGGAAGAAGATGAGATGTCTGATGATCCAATCATCATAGAGGCCGAATTGGGAGGTTACTTGGTAAGAAGAGTTTATGTTGATGAGGGAGCATCGGTGGAGATTATGTTCGAACACTGCTTCGAGAAGCTGCCAACAAGCATCAAGTCAAAGCTGAGAAACACGCAAACTGATCTCGTCGGATTCACTGGAGAAGTAGTCAAGCCGATAGGAAAGATCGAGTTAGAAGTCAGTTTCGGATCAGATAGCTTAGTTCGAAGAACTCACATGAAATTTGTAGTGATTAGCGCCCCGTCACCATACAATGTGATCCTAGGGAGAACAGGCATCCGGATCCTCCGGGCTATACCGTCAACCATTCATGCCATGATGAAGTTTCCCACTCCAAGAGGGGTAGCTTCGCTAGTCTCTCGATCAGTCATCATCTTGGAATGCAGGAAATAGCAAAAATACAAGCACCAACGCCCACAACCAAAGATAAGACCGTGACGACTGAGTTACCATCCGGTACGGAGAGCATCATGATAAACCCTGCTTATCCGGAACAGCTTACCACTATCGGTGGCGGATTAACTAAATCTTGCCAAACAGCACTAAAGAACCTTCTAAAAGACAACTTGGAAGTCTTCGTATGGGAACCATCAGACATGACAGGAGTGCCGAGACGAATCATGCAGCATAATTTGAATGTCAATGAGAGTTTAGACCCGGTATGTCAGAAGAGACGAATGCTAGGATCCGAAAAGAGCAAGGCCGTAACCAAAGAAGTGGAAGAACTAGTGGCGGCAGGAATAGTCAGACCAGTAAAGTACCCAACGTACATCTCTAATCCGGTCATGGTCAAAAAGAGTGATGGGTCGTGGAGGATGTGCGTAGATTTCAAAAATCTTAATTCAGCATGTCCGAAGGACTACTACTCACCACCGGACATTGATGAAAAGATTGAATCCGTAGTAGAATCTCGCTTTAAGTGTTTCTTGGACGCATACAAGGGTTACCTTCAAATTCAAATGGCCCCGGAAGATGAAGAGAAAATAGCTTTTTATACGGATGAAGGCACGTTTTGCTACAACAAGATGCCCTTCGGATTAAAAAATGCCGGAGCAACATATCAAAGGCTAGTTGACTCAGCCTTTCAAAGTCAGATAGGGTTAAATATGGAGGCATACATTGATGATATGGTGATAAAGAGTAAGGATGAAAGGAGCATGTTAGCAGACGTGGCAGAAACCTTTGACAACCTCAGACAAATCAACATGAAGTTAAATCCGTTTAAGTGCTCGTTTGGGGTAGAAGAAGGCAAATTCCTGGGATACATCATCACTCCAGAAGGTATACAAGCCAATCCGAAGAAAACTAGAGCCATTGTTGACATCCAATCACCAAAGACATGGAAGGAAATGCAATCGTTGAGTGGCAAGTTAGCAGCTTTGAACCGATTCTTATCACGATCTGCCAAAAGGGCACTCCCATTCTTTAACACACTAAAAAACATCACAAAGGAGAACAAGCATGAGTACAAATGGACCGCGGAGGCGGAAGAGGCATTCCAGCAAATGAAGAAGTTGATCATGAACCTGCCAACCCTTACCACTCCAAGACTAAAGGAACCCCTATACATGTACTTGGCAGCATCACAAGAATCATTCTGTGCAGTACTGCTTACTGAAAGGAATGGAAGATAATGTTCGATTCATTATATTGGACGAACACTTAGTGATGCGGAAAAGAACTATTCTCCTATGGAAAAACTGGATTTAGCCTTGCTAAAAGCGTCAAGGAGACTTAGAAGATATTTCGAAGGCCATGAGATAAATGTAACCACAGACCAACCAATCAAGCAAATATTAAGCAAGGCAGATGCATCCAGAAAGCTAGCTAAGTACACAATTGAGTTGGGGGCTTACAAAATAGAATACAAACCAAGGAACACAATCAAGGGGCAAGTTCTGGCAGACTTCCTAACCGAATCACCTGTGGATCAGGCAGCAGAAGAATTTTTCTAGATGCCCGTTCCGAAGCCGGGAAAGGACGAAACAGAAATATGGACCCTCTTTACAGACGGATCATCCAATGCCCAGGGTGCAGGAGCCGGATTGGTTCTCATCAGCCCAACCGGAACCGAATTCACTTACGCTCTCCGGCTGAATTTTGAAACCACCAACAATGAAGCAGAATACGAAGCCCTTCTGGTAGGTCTGAGAACTGCAATACAAATGAAAGTAGGAAAGATCGAGGTCCGAGTAGACTCAAAGTTGGTAGCAAACCAGATCAATGGAACATACGAAGCAAGCTATGATAGAATGATAAAATACCTAGCCGAAGCAAAGGCATTGATACCAAATTTTTCCCATTTTTCAATCATAAACATACCAAGGAGTAAGAATCAGAAGGCTGACGTCCTAAGCAAACTGGCAACGTTGGCATTCGACCACTTAACAAAAGAAGTATTGGTGGAGGTCTTGAACGAAAGGTCTACCGACCGGAACGAAGTAAACACCATAGTGGAAGAAGTGGGCGACAATTGGATGACTCCTATTATTAAATGCCTCCGGGATGGAATCTGACCAACTGATAAGAATGAAGCACGATGTATAAGGTTGAAGCTACACCAATATGAAATGGTTGATGGGGTCTTATTCAAAAAAGGATACCTAGAACCAATGCTTCGGTGCGTGGGTCCGTTGCAAGCCAGTTATGTCCTTTGAGAGATACACATGGGCTCGTGTAGCATGCATTTAAAGCCAAGATCGATAGTAGCACAAGCTTTAAGATCGGGGTATTACTGGCCAACCATGCACACAGATGCAAGGGAGGAACTAGAGAAATGTGATTCATGCCAAATTCATGCACCAGTAGCAAGATTGCCAAAGACATTGATGAAATCTATCATGGCACCATGGCCATTTTACCAATAGGGAATGGAAATTTTGGGTCCATTATCAGCCTCATCCGGAAATGTGAAATACATAATTGTCGCCATCGATTATTTCACCAAGTGGATGGAGGCTAAGCCTTTGGTGAAAATATCCAGAAAGGAAGTTATCAAATTCTTCTGGGACAATGTTGTTTGCCGATTCAGAATCCCAAAGATAATAGTCACAGATAATGCTAAGCAATTCATCAATGAACCATTCAAGAGCTGGTGTTCGGATTTGGAGATCAAGCAAATCAATACAGCCGTAGCCCATCCCCAAGCAAATGGTCTAGTTGAAAGGGCTAACAAGACTCTCATGGAAGGCATTAAGACAAGGCTTGGCCGAGATAGGAATGGATGGGCAGAAGAGTTAACGCACATATTATGGGCTCACCGGACGTCACTAAAGCAAAGTAATGGTGAAACTCCTTTCAGCCTCACGTATGGGTCCGAAGTAGTCATCCCGACTGAGATAGGAATGCCCACCTATCGGACAATGATGATCAATGAAAAGGATAATGATGATGCCATGCGCGTAAACTTGGACCTACTACAAGAAAAAAGAGAGATGGCAGCTATCCGGGAAGCAACGTACAAGACGAAGGTGGAACAGTATTACAACAAGCGAGTTCGTCTAGTTGCATTCCGCCCGGGAGATTTTGTGTCCCGAAAGAATGAAGCAAGCAGGGTCCAGAAAGAAGGAAAACTTGCTCCCACATGGGAAGGCCCATACCGTGTCAAGGAAGCATACCAGAATGGCTCATACAAGCTCCTTACCATGAAAGACAAGGAAGTCCCAAGGGTTTGGCATGCAATGAACCTTAGGAAGTGTTATTTGTAATTTCATTTCTATCCTGTAACGGCTCTTTCTCCTTTCAGCAAGGGAAGAGTCCAGTTTATCACTTTATCTAGATTTTATTTCAAAATGTATCAACCTTCACTCCCTCAGAAGGGAAAGGTCATGTCTTTTATTGTGAATGAAAAAGCTTCTCCTCTCGTTACTAAAGGAGGAAGCACCTTTGCAGCAATTATGAGTAACATGAATAATATGGCATTGCACTTAAATTACACCCTAGCAATAGAAACACAATTCTTTCTCCTTTCGGCAAGGGAAGAATTTAGTTATTTATGATTAAGTCCTATCCAAAGCGGAAGGCATACGCATCCAATTCTTTCTCCCTTCAGCAAGGGAATAATTTGGCTATTTTTGAATAAGTCCTATCCGAAAAATGAAGGCATACGCATCCAATTCTTTCTCCCTTCAGCAAGGGAAGAATTTGGCTATTTTTGAGTAAGTCCTATCCGAAAAGGAAGGCATACGCACCCAATTCTTTCTCCCTTCGGCAAGGGAAGAATTTGGCTATTTTTGAATAAGTCCTATCCGAAAAGGAAGGCATACGCATCCAATTCTTTCTCCCTTCAGCAAGGGAAGGATTTGGCTATTTTTGAATAAGTCCTATCCGAAAAGGAAGGCATACGCACCCAATTCTTTCTCCCTTCGGCAAGGGAAGAATTTGGCTATTTTTGAATAAGTCCTATCCGAAAAGGAATGCATACGCACCCAATTCTTTCTCCCTTCGGCAAGGGAAGAATTTGGCTATTTTTAGTAAGTCCTATCCGAAAAGGAAGGCATACGCACCCAATTATTTCTCCCTTCGGCAAGGGAAGAATGTGGCTATTTTAAGTAAGTCCTATCCGAAAAGGAAGGCATACGCACCCAATTCTTTCTCCCTTCGGCAAGGGAAGAATTTGGCTATTTTAAGTAAGTCCTATCCGAAAAGGAAGGCATACACACCCAATTCTTTCTCCCTTCGGCAAGGGAGGAGTTTGGCTATTTTAAATAAGTCCTATCCGAAATGGAAGGTTTATCTATAATCTTGTTCAGTTTTGCCTCAAGTCCTAAGCCGAAAGGTTATGCCTATTCGTATGCAATTATTTTGTCAAGCAAACAAGAACCATAAAATAGATATATATTTACAAACTATAAAGGTCAACGTACGAGAGCACAATATAATCATTACAATCATCCTATTCAAAAGAGGCATAAAAAACCACAAGTGAAAATAGTCTTCAAATATTACATTCATCCGAATAAAGTTAAGATTAAAAACAACTGTTTTGAACGGATCACAAGCAAATTAGGCCGCAGGGGTATCCTTGCTTCCAGAGGCATCGGCATCATCATGAGGGGACACTATGTCTTCATCGTTGGGGATCTCGGCCGAAGGGTCCACAACCTTTGGAGGAGCCGGAGCAGGTTCAATTTCCATTAAGCGCTCTGATGAGACTACTTTTATACATAGTCTCATCTTCCAAATAGGGCTTAAAATGCATTAAATATCATCAAAATACCCAAATATATGCTTGTGTTTGTTGCTTGTGTATTTTAGGTACGGATATTGAGATAATGACAAAAGATCACAAGAATAATGCAAAAACGAACACGGGAAACGAAGCCGCACAATGAACCAAGCCCTAATGAAGACTTTCCAAAGATCAACCCTTGAAAATTTGAAGAATTATGAAGAAGGGTCCTCCAATTATGAAGAATTGACACTTTATACCCTTGTATCCTCATAATTACAAGTTTGGTCCCTAAAGTTTGTCAAAATTACAAAAAGGGCCCTCCACTTTGAAGATTTGGCAAGTTTAGCCCATCAACAAAGCTAAATTGTCAACCAATATCATCCACAAAGTCAAACACATCATGAAGTCCTTCAAAGTACAAGAAATGACAAGATTGGTCCTTTGAAAATTCCAAAATTACACAAAGGACCCTCAACTTTCAACATTTGGCAAAAATGGTCCCTCAATCATCAAGACTTGGCAATTTCAGTCCTCCAAAATGTCAATCATACAAGTCTAGACCATTATCATTGAAGAAAATACCAAACCAGCCCTTGAAGAATTCAAATATGGCAAGAAATACCCCTGAATTCATTTTATAAAAGTTTTTGGGCCAAAAATGCAAAAAGTCCAAAGTTGATAAGGCTAATTGTGGCGTTGATAGATTTTTCTACTGAAAAGACAAGAATTAAAGAATCAAGGGGTTAAAGCTGGCCAACATGAAAGATACCTAGACCAGTGACAAGCTGCCACGTGCCCCACTCACTCAAACCCACTAATCCCATTCCACCAATCCTCCACATCATCATCCACTCACAACCGGATTAACAACTTAATTTATTAAGTTAAATTTGGGTGCCTAACACCTTTTTAAACACTAATCTGGATCAAATACATCCACTATTCACACATGAACACAAATTGGGTATTTGTGTTTAAGCCAAAATTAAACCACCAAAGCATCCAGATTAGTGATTAAGCTTGTCATGAACATATCTCCACTTCAAAAACCCTTGCCACGTCACTCATGTGCTCACATGATAAACCCTTGCTACACACTTTTGGGGATACTGCCAAAACCAGCCAGAGAATCAACCATCCAGAGACAAGCTTACATTTTAAGCTTTGTTTGAGCCCTTAGATCAAATTCCAACAGCTATCTACTTCACATACGTCCAAGAATCAGTCACATGAAGCATATGAGTTCAAATTCAAGAGGGCATTTTTGGAACTTCAACCATTAGGGTTTTTAGTTATTAGCTGTTCCTTAGTCACTTGTAAGGCTATATAAAGCCATTTAGGCCTTCACATTTCAGTTTGCTTTTAATTTTTCCTTGGTTCAAGTTTCTGTAAATCCTATTTCTAAGTTAATGAAATTGAGTTTGAAATCTTGAAGAAAAGTCATTGGCCAATCTTATTTACTGCTTTCATTTGTTATATGCTTGTTAGTTCTTGAAGTTCAAAACCTGTTTTCAAAAGAGGAGTGTGCAAAAGTTTGCATATTTCCTCATTTTCTTGATATTTTGCTAAGTCTTGTTCCAATCTTGGAATTCTTGGGCTATAGGGCTGATCATAGCATCCTAACTGAGTTGGTTAAGGTGTGGTGAGGCTTATAACTTGGGGATAATCAAGTGTGGGTAACAAGTTTGCATTAATAAAGATTTTCAAAGTTTCTGATTTTTATGATATTGTGCTTAACCCTTGTTCAATCTTAGCAGGCTTATTGTGGAAGATTGTGCTTGTTCTTGCTAGCACATAAGCTCAAAATTCGTGGGTGTGGATGTACATCCATGAGGTTTGCATACTTAATCTCCAAATCTGCTTAAATTGTGATTTTTGGTGATATTTGTATGAAACTGTTGTTCTTGTGAATTTTGTGGCTTGTTCTTGCTTGAATCTGTTTATTATACTTGTTTTAGTGTTAATTGATGCTTGGTTGGCCTGAAATCTCATTGTGCTTTTGAAAATTTTGATTTGAAAAAGTTAAAGGGGTGTTTGGGTCTACTCGTTTATGCTTGTAACTTGTTATTGTGTTAAGGGAAGTTGTTGTTTATGCTTTGTATCTGCTATACCTTTGTTTGAGAGTGTTTTGCTGCAAGTTTTTGGGTTTGAACACTTGAATTAATCAATCTGCTATATAGACCTTGTTTCTGCTTGTTTTGACCTAGGATTTTGGGAACACTTAGTGTGTATGCATGCTTAGGGATAAAAGTGGTTTAAACAAAGTTAATATAACCTGTTTGAAAGATTTGAGGTGTTAAAATTGGCTTGTGTGTCAAATACATCAGCAAAAGTAGAAAACTGCTTGTGTTAGTGTTCATCAGTAACTTTCATTGCTTGAATCTTGCTTAATTCTTTGAACCAGTGCATGAAACCTGTTTAGACTTGCTTATTGGAGTTTATTATAGCTTGTGTGTGCATTTGGCTGAATTTGGTTGGCTGATTTGTGCTTAAACTGCTCTTAAGTGCTAAACTGCTATTTGTTCATGTCTGTGCAATGTCTGATGAATGATTGATTAAACTGTATCAATTGGGTGTTAGTGATTGTGTTATTTTGATTGTGATTGACTCCTTTTGATCCAAAGATCATTTGGGTGCCTTTGTGAAATCTGAATCTCCAAAAAAGTCACTAAAGACAAAAAGTCAAAATAGTCAAGCAGTGGAAAAAGTTTCCACTGCTCAACATCCAAAACTAGCCCCTGCTAGTGCAATTTTGTCATCAGCTTATCAATAAGCTATTCTAGCTTATTCTGACTTGCAACAACTTATTTTTTGTGATAGATCTTCATTATTTGACCCATTTAAGTAAACTGGAGCTTATTGGACTTTGACTTTGACTTTTTACTAGAAAACCAACTTGTTTGACTTTTAACATAAGTGCTTATTGGATTTTCCAGCTTATTGAGTGTGCTTATTGAGTAGGTTTTTGATTATTAAGCTTAGTTTTGTCATAAGAAACATTTTGCAACTTGAATCAGCTTCTGAGGTGGTCTAGATCACAAAAACGACTATTTTGTCGTTTTGTGAATAAGTTTGTGAACTGTTTCTGGCTTATTAAGTGGGCTTATTTGAAAATTCTTTTTGCAGAAGTCTTTGTTAGGTCAAAAGAAGCTTGTGTGTAAAATTTTAGCTTATGGCAACAGCTTATAGCTTAATGGGCCAAAAAGCCCATTAAGAATAAGCTGCTTATTATAAGTTGGCTTATTTCACATTTTCAGCTTTTGGGCCTTTGGAAAAAGTTGTTTAAAATCAAATTTTGAGTCAACCTGTGCTTTTTGGGCTTATTTTGAACACTTTTTCTTATTGGGCCTTAATTAAGCCCAATAAGGGACTGTTTTGGGTTTGGCCCATTTTCTAGGCCCAATAGGGGTATTTAGGTAATTTCACTTTCATTTATGAGTTTATTAGGTTAAATTAAGCTAGTTTGCAAGTTTTTAGAATTGTTTATAATTTTTGGATTTTTAATATTATTTTAATATTATTTTATTATTAAAAATTAAAAGTCCGATTTTCTAGGTTTTTATATTTTTCCTAGGTTCTAAACACTTAATTAGGATTTTTGCAACTTTCCAAATATTTTTTAGGTCTTTTAATTATTTTCTAGAATTAATTTAAGATTTAATTGATTTTAGGAGTTTTTAATTGTTTAAAAATAGTTTTAATTGGTTTTAAAATTACAAAAAATAGTTTTTAGCTTAATTAGAGTATTTTTGAGGTTTACAAACTTGAAAATCTTGTTTAGGGCTTTTTAATAATTAATTTTGATTTTTAGGGCTTTAATTAGCATTAAAAAGTCATTATCTAATTAATTAAAAGGTTTTTGCAAGTTTTGATTTTTTGTAAACTCTTAGAATATTATTAGGGATTTTTGGTAATTTTTAGAAATTTTTAGGTTAAAATTTTAATTTTGGTGGTTTTTACGACTTTACGTGTACGCCTTTTTAGACTTAGTTTAATCCGTCTTTATAACCGTCATTCTCTTCCAATCCTTTTTCTATTCTTCTTTTTCAAATATAATCACAAATTAATCCATATCATTACACACTTAACACACTAGCCTCCTTGAGAACGAACTCACTTAGGGTCATTCACACACGGTTTTCCTAAATCGTGGTGCTCACTTGCCCTACTTTTACCCTCCTTTTCCTAAAGGGGTAATTTTACAACCATCATTTTGGCGCCGCTGCCAGGGAGGCGTGTTGTGTTTTGATTTGGCATTGTTGTTTTTATACTAACCATAATTAGTATTTGTATTAGTAGCACTCTACTAATACGTATTATCGTTTTTCGGTTTTTGTGTGAATATTATTACTATATTGTATACGTAGAACAATAAATTCACAAGTACTCCAAATAACTAAGAAATCACAACCTTGACTTGGGAGGTCATTACCCAATCATTGTATTCGAATCTCAAACCAAAGAAAAAGGCAAAAATAGATAAATACTTTCGTGAAGCTTAATCTTGAAAATACAAACTATAAGGTGGGTATAAGGCGGATATTATAAAATATATCCTAAGGAAAAAGGCTCTTAAGTGCTTCGCGCCGCCTCGTTTCCCCGCTTGCTTGTGCGTATTTGATTTTGAGAGTGAATCGAGGGTTTTGCCGCCCAAAGTATTACTACATATCATATATATTTTCTTGGTTTCTATTGATTAAACCCTCTTGAACGATTTGGTGTTCCACCATCGTTCTAAAGTCATCGAAGGCGTTCACTCCACGTGATCGTTTTCATTCCTTGAGGCTTCTTTAATCAAGAGATTTGATTATGGAGGAGATTTGTAGATTTTTGTCTACTTAATACATTTCACCAAACTCCAAAAAGGTTAATACAATCAAAAACCACAAAAAAATTAAAAAATACAAAACACCAAAAAAAATCTTCTTTGCTCGTCCCCTCGTTGTACGTGACGTTTATGCTAACTCGAAATCAAGCAAGACGTGCACGTAAACGCAAGAACAAAACTCCCACTCCCAACAATTCTAGTGAGGAGTCTCCTATTGACGAACCCATTGTAAGAGAAGCACCAACCATGGCAAATCGAACTATGATGGAGTTACTTCAAGCACCCACCGAGGGTTATGGAGAGGCTATTGTGATTCCCGCTATCCTTGCGGAGAATTTTGAGGTGAAAACGGGTTTGTTGTCCATGATTCAAAACAACAAATTCCGTGGTGATGAGAAGGACAATCCACACAACCATATCCACCAATTCAATCGTCTTACCGCTACTTGCAAGTTTAAGGATGTCTCTAACGACTCGATTAAGATGATGCTTTTTCCGTATTCCTTAGCGGGGCCCGCTAAAATTTGGTTAGAGAAAGAGCCACCCAATTCTATATTGACGTGGAAGGATCTCGTGTCTAAGTTTGTGAACCAATTTTTTCCGCCCTCTAAGACTACGCACTTGAAAAACGAGATTTCAAAGTTTTCACAAGAATTTAATGAAAGTTTTTCAACGGCTTGGAATAGGTTTAAGGAAATGTTACATGAATGTCCTCATCACGGTTTTTCCGATTTGCATCAAATTGACACGTTTTACAATGGACTTAATGATCATGAAAGGGATTATTTGAATGCCGCCGCGGGTGGTAATTTTTTGTGTAAAACGGTTGAGGAAGCTTTGGTGATAATTGAAAATAGATCTAAGGTGTATAGTCCTCGTAGCACGTCTAGTGTTCGTAAGGCTTCGTCTTCGGCTTCACCTTCTTTGTCTAATACCATCGATGCTTGCCAAATTGAGGCGAATTTGGAAAACAAGATTTTTGATAAATTAAAAGGACTTTTGATTGAGTTTAAAGTTGGTGAACCAAGTGCTCCCGCTACGGCTAAAGCGGTTGAGGTTTCTTGCATGTATTGTGGTGGAGGTCATGATTTCTCCGAGTGCATTACCAACGGTGGTAACACTTCGAGTGCCTTCGCGGCAACGGGAAATTACAACCAAAACGGTCAAGTTTCCCGCTCTAATCAAATGACTCCACCGGGTTTTGGTTCAAATCAAAATGCTAACAACTATCGCAACAATCAAGTTGGTTTTAAGAACAATTACAACAAGGGAAACTATGGGAATCAAGGGGCTAATAATCAAGTTTCAAACAAAAATGATTTTCAAAATAACAACAAAAGTTTGAAAACATTGAAAGATCTTCCAAGTGAGTTTGTTGAATATGCTAGTGGGAATGATGCTAGGTTTGACAACATACAAAGAGAAATCATTAGCCTAAGATCCGATTTTAAAAACGACTTGAAGAAAGAGTTGAAAAATGAGTTAGCTAATGAACTTAAAATCCACACCAACAAGATGGAAGGAAATGTCACTAGGTTGCAACAAAACCAACAAAAGATGGAACAAGGGCAACATGAGATTAAACAAGAGATGATTAAGGCCGAGAAAAGGCAAACCGAAGCCGTATTGAGGCAATCCAATTTTGAAGATAAAATCTCGTCTATGTTTGAGGCAATAATGTGTAAACCGTCGTCAAGTGGTCTTCCTAGCAACACCATATCCAACCCTAAGGGTGAGATGAAAGTGATTACCACACGTAGTGGTAAGACACTTAAGGAGCCGATTCCTCAACCAATTGCTCATACGGAGGAAGCAATTGAGGAAGAACCCGAGGTGGTGGTCCAAAAGGAGCATGTCCCGATCTCACGAAGTACCGCTCATACCACACCTACGGTTGACCCATTACCATCATTGGAACCCGATATTCCAAAGGCTATGCCTACTATGCCTCAACCCACACCACCTTTGCCCTATCAATCGAGACTTAGGAAGGAGAAACGTCAAGAGCGCGACAATTACCCATTTGAGCTTTTTATGAAAATGTTTCGTGATTTGCACCTTAATGTGAGTTTCGCCGACGCTTTGGTCATGATGCCTCGATTTTCCGCCAACTTTAAGAGTATGTTGAACAACAATGAGAAATTGCACCAATTGTCTAGTTGTTCGTCGGTTTATCTTAATCGCATACCTCAAAAAGTCGGTGATCCCGGTAAATTTTTGATCCCTTGTGCAATCCAAGATATGGAAGAATGCTTCGCCTTGGCCGATCTTGGTGCTAGCATTAACTTGATGCCACTTGCAATCTTCAAGTCGCTCAATCTTCCTAATCTTACTCCTTCACTAATGTCTATCGAGTTGGCCGACCATTCCACAATTCCCGCATGTGTTTTGGCGGAAGACGTTTTTGTGAAAGTGGGGAAGTTCTACTATCCCGTAGACTTCATTGTTGTTGATATCCCCACGGATCCTCAAGTTCCTCTCATTTTAGGTCGTTCGTTTTTAGATACGTCAATGGCTTTGATTGATGTTCATGCTAGAAAGATCACCTTACGTTTCAACGACGAGGAACTTGTTATAAACGCATCTCAAAACTCTCAAATTTCTCATGTTTATTCCGTTGCAACCATAAACCTCGTTGATATGATCGACGTGGTTTGCGAGGAATTTTCACAAGAAGTTCTAGGTTTTGGTGATGAAGAAACTAGTGGCAGTCCCACTATGTTGGATCCAATTCTTGATAATTCGACACCAACCTTCACTCCTTTTGAAGGTGGTGGTTTTACGTTGGAAGAATACAATGTTCCACGTACTTGTGACGAAGACCTCGACAACGATGAGGACTTCTCAATTATCAAGGATTTTCTCAACGATTTCCCATTTCCTCCACCAGAGGAGGTTATGAGTATCGAGCCCAAATCTTCACTTGAGGAACCACCTATACTCGAATTGAAAGATTTACCTCCTCACCTCGAATATGTCTATTTGGAGGAGGACGACAAGTTTCCGGTTATTATTGCGAAGGATCTTTCGAATGATGAAAAAACCGCACTTGTCGATGTTCTTAAGGACCACAAAGGGGCGATTGCATGGAAGTTATCCGACATTAAGGGGATCGATCCCAAGTTTTGTACCCACAAAATCTTAATGGAGGAGGATTTCAAGCCAACAATCCAAAGTCAAAGAAGGGTGAACCCCAAAATTCACGATGTCATCAAAAAGGAGGTCCTTAAACTCCTTGACGCGGGAATGATTTACCCTATTTCCGATAGCCCTTGGGTGAGTCCTATTCATTGTGTCCCTAAAAAGGGAGGGATGACCGTTGTGCCAAACGATGCCAACGAGTTGATTCCCACTAGACTCGTGACCGGATGGAGAGTGTGCATTGACTATCGAAAGTTGAATGAAGCCACTCAAAAAGACCATTTTCCCTTGCCCTTCATGGACCAAATGTTGGAGCGTCTTGCGGGAAACAATTTCTATTGCTTTTTAGATGGTTTTTCCGGTTACTTCCAAATTCCCATCGATCCTCGTGATTAAGAAAAAACTACGTTTACGTGTCCATATGGAACGTTTGCCTATCGTAGAATGCCATTCGGACTTTGCAATGCACCAGGAACTTTCCAACGATGCATGATGGCTATTTTTCATGATATGATCGAGAAGACGATGGAAGTCTTCATGGATGACTTTTCCGTGTTTGGTGATTCTTTCACTTCGTGTTTGTCGAACCTAGAGAGAATGTTAAAACGTTGTGAGGAAACCAACCTTGTGCTCAATTGGGAAAAATGTCATTTTATGGTTAAGAGTGGAATCCTCTTAGGGCACAAGGTCTCGAAAGCGGGGATTGAGGTAGATCAAGCTAAGGTAGACGTCATCGCCAAATTACCTCATCCCAAAACCGTCAAGGGAGTTAGGATTTTCCTAGGCCACGCGGGCTTTTATCGTCGATTCATCAAGGACTTTTCAAAGATTTCTCGACCCATTACACATCTTCTTGAAAAAGAGGCACGTTTCGTCTTTGACGAAGATTGTGTACGAGCCTTTGAAATCCTTAAGAGGAAACTTACCGAAGCTCCCATTCTTGTTGCTCCCAATTGGAACCTTCCCTTTGAGCTCATGTGTGATGCTAGTGATTACGCTATAGGGGCCGTTTTGGGGCAACGTCATGATAAGCACTTCTTGCCTATTCACTATGCTAGCAAGACGATGACCGAGGCTCAACTTAAATACACTACAACGAAAAAGGAGTTCCTTGCCGTGGTGTATGCATTTGAGAAATTCCGACCTTACCTCGTCTTGACGAAATGCATAGTGTATACGGACCATTCGGCTATTAAGTATCTCATGGCAAAGCAAGATTCTAAGCCTAGATTACTTCGTTGGATTCTCCTCCTTCAAGAATTTGATCACACCATCGTTAACAAAAAAGGAGCCGAGAATCTAGCGGCTGATCATCTCTCTCGTTTGGAAGATCCTCACCAAAGTGTTTACGAGCCCAAGGAAATCCCCGAAACATTTCCGCTTGAAACACTTGGTGTAGTGAATTCTAAACTTGATTCTTCTACCCCATGGTTTGCGGATTTTGCAAATTACCATGCGGGTAACTTCATCGTTAAGGGTATGACGACTCAAGAAAAACGAAAATTCTTTCGTGACGTCAAGTTCTACTTTTGGAACGACCCTTACTTGTTTCGAACTTGTGCGGATCAAATCGTCCGACGTTGTGTATTTGGCACCGAAGCTTCTTACATCCTTAGAGCTTGCCATGAGGGACCCACGGGTGGTCACCACGGTGCTAATCTCACGGCTAAGAAGGTGTTTGATGCCGGCTTCTTTTGGCCTACTATTTACCGAGATGCACAAATTCTTGTGAAGTCTTGTGATGTATGCCAACGACAAGGAAAAGCCTCACAAAAAGATGAAATGCCACAAAATATCATTCAAGTATGTGAGATCTTTGACGTTTGGGGTATAGACTTTATGGGGCCGTTCCCATCATCTCGTGGTAATAAGTACATCCTTGTTGCGGTTGACTACCTATCTAAGTGGGTGGAGGTGAAGGCCTTGCCCACTAATGATGCTCGTGTGGTAGTTAAGTTCTTGAAAAGCTTGTTTGCTCGGTTTGGAACCCCTCGTGCGATCATAAGCGATCGTGGAACCCATTTTTGTAATGACCAATTTTAAAGGGTTCTAAGGAAATATGGGGTTACACATCGTCTTTCTACGGCTTATCACCCACAAACGAGTGGGCAAGTCGAGGTTTCAAACCGAGCTTTGAAGAGGATCTTGGAGAGATCCACGGGAAAACACCGGAAAATGAAATTGAATGAATTGGATGAATTGAGAGACATTGCTTATGAAAATTCATTAATTTATAAAGAGAAAACTAAAAAGTTGCATGATTCTAAAATTAAAAACCGGGTTTTTAACATTGGGGATCAAGTTTTGCTTTTTAATTCAAGATTGAAAATCTTTTCCGGTAAGTTGAAATCCCGTTGGTCCGGTCCATTCACCGTGACTCAAGTATTTCCGTATGGGACCATCGAGCTAGCTCAAGATGATGGTCCTAACTTCAAGGTGAATGGACATAGGTTGAAGCACTACTTTGGCGGGGAAGTTCCATCCTTGAACTACCTCGACCAAGGCACCTTCCCCAATGATAATTAGTATTGAGGGGATCGAGTCGAGCTCATGACTCGGTAATCAAAAACGAGGTGCCTCGTGGGGGAGTCCCATGCTTATCCTATGTACATAGTATCACTTTCTAATGTAGTTAACGTGTGGGGATTTGTGCCCTTCCAACCTTTGTTCCGTGGTTGTTTGTGATATGTGGTTTTTAGATCATGATCTTCACGATTGGAGCCTCTCGTGTTCGTTTTATGGGAGCACTCGATCGTTTGCTTTGGAGACATTTCTCAATATCCTTGATATATCCTTTGATGTTCTAACCATAGGTTTTTAGCATACTTCATAAACGGCTATTACTTATTGGTTACACACTTTCCATGCTAGATTAGGCATTCGACTACGTCTCTAGTATGGGGGTGTTTGCACCCCTAGACTCGAAACATTGAGGACAATGTTTAAACTTTAGTATGGGGGGTGAATAGATACTTGCCTTGCCAAACCTTCACGCTTTCCAAAGTTTTTCGTTTTTTTTATCGTTTTTGTTGCAAAATAAGGCTAAAAATGGCCAAATTTTAAAAATTTTCTCATGTTTTATAAGTGTTTGAAGACACGAATGTAGATTTTCTGATGGCGAGAATAAGAGTAATTTTTGACTCGACCGTGCGTGTTGAGCACTTAGCTTTGATTCCTTAACTACACATTAGGCTAAGTCTCTTAAATGAGGACGAGAAATGATAGAGTTAATTATAAGTTACTATGCTAAACGTAGAGTACTCGTATTCTTTCAAAAACTCATGTGTTCTCGTTGTTTGCTTATTCTCCCTTCACTTGTAAATATTTTTTGCTTAATAAATATTGACTTAGCGGTTTAGTTAGGATGGTTGGGTTTCTAGTCTTTTCTAGTAGCTTCCGTGTAATTAAATTGGGAAGACATTAAGGTATCGCCAGCGTCACGGTTTTGAAGTATTGGCACCCTAATAATCAAAAGCTTCACCCAATAATAAGATTTCAAGTGCTCACCTAAATCTAGCAAACAATTTGAAGCCCCATAAGGCCTAAAATCTATGCAAAAATTGAAAGTGAATCAAGCCTTAATCTTCGAAGCTTTAAAGATCCAAAATTCGCCTTAGCGTGAGGATATACGTCTTTGGCTAATAAAACCACCGATGATGGCGGATAATAAAAGGCAAGGCAAGACCAAAGTCATAATAAAAGCTTCATGGCGAAGTTGAATAAAAGATGGAGGTAAACCAAAGATAATAAGGCCCTTCCGTTAGGGGGCGTATAAAAGTCTTGGTAATAAGTCTCATGTTCAAAACCGTTATAAAACTGTGTTTATCGATTCTTCTTGTCAACTTAATTTTTTAACATCGTTGTCTATTAGGAGGGGTTATTGATTTGATGGTCTTAGTTACACCGTTAGGACTCTATTTTTAGACCTAAATCTCTATTATCGCATAAGTCAAACAATGTATCCTCGTGATCATTAAGACAAAAATAAAATATAAGAGATACAAATTAGGAATAATGGGAGGATAAGTACGTGATTAGGGCATATGAGTAGTGTTAGCATTACTAACTTATAATGACAATGATCTTGTTGCACGCTTAGCATGGAATTGGGGTGAAAATCGAGGACGATGAAATTATTTCTAACGAAGCATTCACGTGTTCTTGTTCTATGAACCTAAACGTCCCATTTTGCGATGAAAATCATACATTATGTCTATAACACAAGTAGTAGTAATAGTAGTAGAGTAGCTAGTTTATCATTTCAATAAAGTAAATAAAAATAAATTTTGGAGATGCTTTGATACTTAATTCTAGCATTGCGTGAGGGCACGGCAATGGTTTAGTATGGAGGAGTGATGAGACTGCTTTTATACATAGTCTCATCTTCCAAATAGGGCTTAAAATGCATTAAATATCATCAAAATACCCAAATATATGCTTGTGTTTGTTGCTTGTGTATTTTAGGTACGGATATTGAGATAATGACAAAAGATCACAAGAATCATGCAAAAACGAACACGGAAAACGAAGCCGCACAATGAACCAAGCCCTAATGAAGACTTTCTAAAGATCAACCCTTGAAATTTGAAGAATTATGAAGAAGGGTCCTCCAATTATGAAGAATTGACACTTTATACCCTTGTATCCTCATAATTACAAGTTTGGTCCCTAAAGTTTGTCAAAATTACAAAAAGGGCCCTCCACTTTGAAGATTTGGCAAGTTTAGCCCCTCAACAAAGCTAAATTGTCAACCAATATCATCCACAAAGTCAAACACATCATGAGGTCCTTCAAAGTACAAGAAATGACAAGATTGGTCCTTTGAAAATTCCAAAATTACACAAAGGACCCTCAACTTTCAACATTTGGCAAAAATGGTCCCTCAATCATCAAGACTTGGCAATTTTAGTCCTCCAAAATGTCAATCATACAAGTCTAGACCATTATCATTGAAGAAAATACCAAACCAGCCCTTGAAGAATTCAAATATGGCAAGAAATACCCCTGAATTCATTTTATAAAAGTTTTTGGGCCAAAAATACAAAAAGTCCAAAGTTGATAAGGCTAATTGTGTCGTTGATAGATTTTTCTACTGAAAAGACAAGAAGTAAAGAATCAAGGGGTTAAACTGGCCAACATGAAAGATACCTAGACCAGTGACAAGCTGCCACGTGCCCCACTCACTCAAACCCACCAATCCCATTCCACCAATCCTCCACATCATCATCCACTCACAACCGGATTAACAACTTAATTTATTAGGTTAAATTTGGGCGCCTAACACCTTTTTAAACACTAATCTGGATCAAATACATCCACTATTCACACATGAACACAAATTGGGTATTTGTGTTTAAGCCAAAATTAAACCACCAAAGCATCCAGATTAGTGATTAAGCTTGTCATGAACATATCTCCACTTCAAAAACCCTTGCCACGTCACTCATGTGCTCACATGATAAACCCTTGCTACACACTTTTGGGGATACTGCCAAAACCAGCCAGAGAATCAACCATCCAGAGACAAGCTTACATTTTAAGCTTTGTTTGAGCCCTTAGATCAAATTCCAACAGCTATCTACTTCACATACGTCCAAGAATCAGTCACATGAAGCATATGAGTTCAAATTCAAGAGGGCATTTTTGGAACTTCAACCATTAGGGTTTTTAGTTATTAGCTGTTCCTTAGTCACTTGTAAGGCTATATAAAGCCATTTAGGCCTTCACATTTCAGTTTGCTTTTGATTTTTCCTTGGTTCAAGTTTCTGTAAATCCTATTTCTAAGTTAATGAAATTGAGTTTGAAATCTTGAAGAAAAGTCATTGGCCAATCTTATTTACTGCTTTCATTTGTTATATGCTTGTTAGTTCTTGAAGTTCAAAACCTGTTTTCAAAAGAGGAGTGTGCAAAAGTTTGCATATTTCCTCATTTTCTTGATATTTTGCTAAGTCTTGTTCCAATCTTGGAATTCTTGGGCTATAGGGCTGATCATAGCATCCTAACTGAGTTGGTTAAGGTGTGGTGAGGCTTATAACTTGGGGATAATCAAGTGTGGGGTAACAAGTTTGCATTAATCAAGTTTTTCAAAGTTTCTGATTTTTATGATATTGTGCTTAACCCTTGTTCAATCTTAGCAGGCTTATTGTGGAAGCTTGTGCTTGTTCTTGCTAGCACATAAGCTCAAAATTCGTAGGTGTGGATGTACATCCATGAGGTTTGCATACTTAATCTCCAAATCTGCTTAAATTGTGATTTTTGGTGATATTTGTATGAAACTGTTGTTCTTGTGAATTTTGTGGCTTGTTCTTGCTTGAATTTGTTTATTATACTTGTTTTAGTGTTAATTGATGCTTGGTTGGCCTGAAATCTCATTGTGCTTTTGAAATTTTTGATTTGAAAAAGTTAAAGGGGTGTTTGGGTCTACTGGTTTATGCTTGTAACTTGTTATTGTGTTAAGGGAAGTTGTTGTTTATGCTATGTATCTGCTATACCTTTGTTTGAGAGTGTTTTGCTGCAAGTTTTTGGGTTTGAACACTTGAATTAATCAATCTGCTATATAGACCTTGTTTCTGCTTGTTTTGACCTAGGATTTTGGGAACACTTAGTGTGTATGCATGCTTAGGGATAAAAGTGGTTTAAACAAAGTTAATATAACCTGTTTGAAAGATTTGAGGTGTTAAAATTGGCTTGTGTGTCAAATACATCAACAAAAGTAGAAAACTGCTTGTGTTAGTGTTCATCAGTAACTTTCATTGCTTGAATCTTGCTTAATTCTTTGAACCAGTGCATGAAACCTGTTTAGACTTGCTTATTGGAGTTTATTATAGCTTGTGTGTGCATTTGGTTGAATTTGGCTGGCTGATTTGTGTTTAAACTGCTCTTAAGTGCTAAACTGCTATTTGTTCATGTATGTGCAATGTCTGATGAATGATTGATTAAACTGTATCAATTGGGTGTTAGTGATTGTGTTATTTTAATTGTGATTGACTCCTTTTGATCCAAAGATCATTTGGGTGCCTTTGTGAAATCTGAATCTCTAAAAAAGTCACTAAAGACAAAAAGTCAAAATAGTCAAGCAGTGGAAAAAGTTTCCACTGCTCAACATCCAAAACTAGCCCCTGCTAGTGCAATTTTGTCATCAGCTTATCAATAAGCTATTCTAGCTTATTCTGACTTGCAACAACTTATTTTTTGTGATAGATCTTCATTATTTGACCCATTTAAGTAAACTAGGGCTTATTGGACTTTGACTTTGACTTTTTACTAGAAAACCAACTTGTTTGATATAAGTGCTTATTGGATTTTCCAGCTTATTGAGTGTGCTTATTGAGTAGGTTTTTGATTATTAAGCTTAGTTTTGTCATAAGAAACATTTTGCAACTTGAATCAGCTTCTGAGGTGGTCTAGATCACAAAAACGACTATTTTGTCGTTTTGTGAATAAGTTTGTGAACTGTTTCTGGCTTATTAAGTGGGCTTATTTGAAAATTCTTTTTGCAGAAGTCTTTGTTAGGTCAAAAGAAGCTTGTGTGTAAAATTTTATCTTATGGCAACAGCTTATAGCTTAATGGGCCAAAAAGCCCATTAAGAATAAGCTGCTTATTATAAGTTGGCTTATTTCACATTTTCAGCTTTTGGGCCTTTGGAAAAAGTTGTTTAAAATCAAATTTTGAGTCAACCTGTGCTTTTTGGGCTTATTTTGAACACTTTTTCTTATTGGGCCTTAATTAAGCCCAATAAGGGACTGTTTTGGGTTTGGCCCATTTTCTAGGCCCAATAGGGGTATTTAGGTAATTTCACTTTCATTTCTGAGTTTATTAGGTTAAATTAAGCTAGTTTGCAAGTTTTTAATTTGTTTATAATTTTTGGATTTATAATATTATTTTAATATTATTTTATTATTAAAAATTAAAAGTCTGATTTTCTAGGTTTTTATATTTTTCCTAGGTTCTAAACACTTAATTAGGATTTTTGCAACTTTCCAAATATTTTTTAGGTCTTTTAATTATTTTCTAGAAATAATTTAAGATTTAATTGATTTTAGGAGTTTTTAATTGTTTAAAAATAGTTTTAATTGGTTTTAAAATTTTAAAAAATAGTTTTTAGCTTAATTAGAGTATTTTTGAGGTTTACAAACTTGAAAATCTTGTTTAGGGCGTTTTAATAATTAATTTTGATTTTTAGGGCTTTAATTAGCATTAAAAAGTCATTATCTAATTAATTAAAAGGTTTTTTCAAGTTTTGATTTTTGTGTAAACTCTTAGAATATTATTAAGGATTTTTGGTAATTTTTAGAAATTTTTAGGTTAAAATTTTAATTTTGGTGGTTTTAACGACTTTACGTGTACGCCTTTTTAGACTTAGTTTAATCCGTCTTTATAACCGTCATTCTCTTCCAATCCTTTTTCTATTCTTCTTTTTCAAATATAATCACAAATTAATCCATATCATTACACACTTAACACACTAGCCTCCTTGAGAACGAACTCACTTAGGGTCATTCACACACGGTTTTCCTAAATCGTGGTGCTCACTTGCCCTACTTTTACCCTCCTTTTCCTAAAGGGGTAATTTTACAACCATCACGCTCAATGGGCAGGTAAAAGTTGGTGGCAACCTCTTGGATATAAGGATACTTTGCAGCCGGAAGGGCATCAACCATCAGCCCCATCTTCTTCTCACAATACAAGTCAAAGCCCGGAGTGGCAGCAACGATGGCCAACTGCTCTTCAACAGGTCTCCAAACCTTAATGCCCTCGGCCCAGCCAGCCTCAATGGCTTTGTTAAAGCAATATGTGATATTCTTCTTATGTTCATGGTTGTTCAAGAGTTTGGAGACAACAGCAGGAAGTAGCATCCGGACGACATTGTACCTTCCCATCTCTGAAGTGTTGCACTTGCTTTGCAGCTCATCCTTCTCGGCCTTCAACACTTTGACCTCCTCGGCATACCTATCCTTATCAGCATTCACCACATGCAAGGTCGCCTCCAGATCAGCGATCCGGGCATCACGACCTTTAAGCCTTTCGGACAAATCAAATTTCTCGCCCACAGCAGCAGCAAGCTCCGTATCTTTAGTAGCACAAACCTTTTCGGTATTCTGAAGCTAAGAGGAGAGTTGGGAGTTACCTTGGATCTGCTCCGACAACTTGGCATCGGAGGCTCGAAGGAGTGCCTTGTACTTTTCACACTGATCCAGGAGATGGCCTTGGTCCTAGGATTCTTCCTCTAACCTACGAAGGGAATCGACCATGCCCATGGAACTCCGGGCAAGTTGGTACCAGCTACGGCTCAGGGCAAGAGAAGGAGGATATGAGCTTAATTCTCGTTGCACAACCGGAGGAATAAGATGCATCATCAGATCTCGGCACTCCGAAGGGGTATCCACCCGGCTGGCAGCATTAATGCCCTAATTCGGAGCATACCTAGCACTTGGGCCAGTTTCCCCTTCCTCCGTAGTAAACACGTCTGTTTCGGACAAACATAAATTTTTTTCTTTTTAGTCAAAGCAGATGATATGATATGAGGAAAACATGGGGAGGAAGATACTTACGTGTAGAATGATGATGATCCGGATGCATAACCCCCTTTCCATCCCTTTGTTGGGTGGGCTCCTCAACATCATCAGAAAAAGCACCCTTGGAGCTTGATCCATCCATATATGAATTACCAAGAGGCGAAGGAGTTTTTTCCTTAGTAGGCTCCGGAGAAGCACCTTTCCCATCCCCTCCAGCCCCCTCCTCATGCATCTTTTCCGAACCGTTACCATCAGGTCCGGGAGAGTCATCGTCTACATTGATATTCAAATTGACAGACCTAAGAGGCGAAGGACTGAGGACATTGTCTTCATCAAGCATCTCACCTTCACGACCACCCACACCCCCATCTACATCCACCTTCCTCTTCTTAGCATGACCACCAGAGGTAGCAGGCTTCTCAACGGTCATACGTTTCATACTACGATGAAGATCACTAACTGCTTTGCTTGTCTTGGGAGGTGTCCCGGAAGAACCACCCCTCTTGGAAACTTTCTTTTTCCCTCTAGTCTTTTCAACCTCTTCACCTGCCCCCTCCTTCTTCTTTTTCTCCTCAGCATCAAGGAGAGAAGCCAACCATTTCTTCTCACGAGCAGCCTTAACGTCTTTACTCTCATTCATGGCTACAATTTGTTCCGTAGTAGGAGCGCTCAATTGCTCTCTGGCAACTAAAGCATGAGCAACGTAAGGAGTGATTCTATTGGCATCCGTTAAACGATCACCCTTGGAGATTTTACCAGGAGCGGTGATGGGGAACCGAAGGTACTCTGACATGCTGATATCTGCAAAAAAGGAAAAGAGTACAACAACGATACAAACTTATAACCATGAAAACAGAAGGACAGCATATAAAAAAGAGAGGTGGCAATAGTAGGGGTCAATACCATTCCCTTCCGGAACTAGAAAACGAGGCAGAAATTTCGGACACTCCCAAGTCAATGACACCCCGGCCATATACAAAACACTCTTCGGAATGTAAGACAAATCTACCACATGTTCTTCAAGACGTCGAGCGTCCGATTCGCTGAACCCATCCTGGGGAATATAATCATTCAATTCCGAATCGACGTGTCTCCAAGACATAAAATCCGGAATGGCTCGGTGATCAATCACAAAGAATTCCCACTTCCATTTCTTTAAACAAGTCAGGGTGTCATGAAAATCAATTTCCGTGAACCCTTTCCGGACCTTTTCTCAAATGAAAACCAGTGGCCTTGCTTGCTAATTCTGTAGTAAAGACGAAATAGGACCGTAGTGGGATCAATAGAGAGGCTCCGACAATAAACTTCAAAAGTGGTCACCCGATTCAACCCAAGAGGAACCATTTGAGAGATATGGACGGCAAAATCCTTTAGAACGGCTAAGAGGAAGGAGGAAAAGGGGACTCGGACCCTGGACAGTTTGAAGAACTGTTCGTATAGACCTATGAAATGAGCCGGAAGCTTATCCATCGTCATCCCTTCCGGAGCAACTTGAGGATTAAAACTTTTAGGAATATGGTTAGTCTTGACCAAGTATTTAACGTACTCATCACCAAGGGTGGAAGTGTACTTGGGCATGTCAAACTTGGGAGCGTAACAAACAGAGCCGGAAGGACCAGGAAGCTCTTCATCTGCCATTCGTTTATAAGGAGATCCGGAAAGGAGAAAGGTTAAGAAAGAGAAGGTACCTGAAAAACCTAGAAGTGCCGGATTGGTAGAGAGAAGGAAAATCGGAGAAAGAAGTAGAAAACACACACAAACAAGTGACGAAGGGGTAGGTATTTATAGGCTCGGTAAAAACATAGGAGAACGTGAAAGGTAAAGTAAAAACACACGTGTCATCAATCCAAGCAAGTTGACGCCACGTGTCGATCATCGCAAAGAAGTAGGGTAAAAGTGGTTGGGCCTTGATGGGCCTCAGCTAGAAAACGGGCTGGAAAGATTATTCGGCCCACATCAATTACGAAAGAAATAGGTTTTAAGTATTGATTTGACTAAACTGTTTCAAACAAGTTATCCCAATCAACACTTGGGGGGACTTGTTCGTGTATGTGTCTGAAACACATGACACGATCCGGAACATGCTAAATGATCCGAAACGCCCAGGCCCTTCTAGAAGAAGTCAACGTTAGTCAACAAGGAACTCAGCAGACACACTTCCTATAAAATAGGGAGCGTGTCCCCAATCGGGCCAACCAAGGCCCATCACCAATCCCGGCCTTTTAGGAATCAAACTAGTATAAATACCCCCTCTGGGTTCAAGGTTTAGGTTAACTCTTTTACCCTTATCACTTTTTACTTATATTATTTTACTCTCACATTCCTCTTCGGATTTTTACTCTTTACTTACTTTCACGCTGGAGCTTGGTCTGGGTTCTCACACCCGGGCGAGGCTAACGCGTTGCTTTGGTTTCAGGTTAGCCGAAGCAGACATCATACCAGATTCGAACTGGTCATACCATTCGGATCCTCGCAAGAAATTGCACGAACAAATATGAAGTAGTAGTGGAATCATAAATATCGGTGTTTCAATTTATAGTTTTATACTTCAATGTAGAGCGGATGAAAATGAGGACTGCAAGTATTTGTAGCGTAGTGATTGTTTTCGTTGCCATTTCAATGGTGGCAGATGCACAATTCGCCTCCTGCTGCAATGATGGCATCAGCCTCGAGTGCTGCCCTACCACTACCACCGTCGTTAATGGAGCTCAAGTTGTCCCCACCCAAGACAACTATCCACCCAACATGGTGGTCTTTTTACCGCGCAACAACCGTGATTCACCACTTCACACCCACCCTAATAATGAAAGAGTTCTGCTTTATGACTTTTGATAATGTAAACGTATTCTTGTTAAAATTATTTCCTTTAAAACATTTGTGGTCGCAACTTAAGTGTACAAATAATTATTTCCTTTAAAGCATTTGTGGTCGCAACTTAAGTGTACAAATAATTATTTCCTTTAAAACATATAATTAAATAATAAATTTTTTTAGACCACATTTGTAGTAGCAAATTAATTATCTTATTTATTAGTTTTTGTACTTAGATAAAATGAGTTATGAATAAATATGATATTTTTATTAGTTAAATAAGGTGAGAGCACATTTACTAATTTTTATTAATGGATAAATATGATTCGGCCCGGTTTGCGTATTTAAGGTCCGGTTTTATGTAATCACCATTATAAATGGTTGATTAATAAAACATAATACTCACTGGTTTATCCATTCTAACATGGTATCAGGCCTTATCCCAATCTTTTAAACCTAAAATCACTTCCGCTGTCAAAACAACTCTTCTCAAAATATCATCTATCACAAACCCTACAACCATCCCAACCAAATCTGCCGTTTTTTCTTTATATTTTATATTATCCAATCATTCTATCCCTACTGTTTGAAATAAGAGATGACCAACATGTTCACTTTTAGTATATTGCCTTAGAAAAGGTCAAATGATCATCTCATCATTTTCATTTTTTTATAAGGTTGTTTGGCTTTTAAATGTTACTCTTTTTATTATGAAAAGGCTAATAAAGTGCTACTTTAATCAGTAGCATCAGTTTGTTTTATCTTTTGTCCAAAAAAAAAATTATAACTGTTTTACTATTTGTGTCTTCATCGTTGGTTTGTACTGCTTATTCGATCTAAATATCTTTCAATCTTTCGCTCAACTAAAATAAAAAAAAAACTAAACTTTTTTGTTTCATTTTCTTGTGCTGGTGATTTGTGCAAAGGTCACAATCCACAGTGGACGTTTATGAAGATGAATCAGAGGCTGTGCAGTGCTTTGTTGATTTATGTTGATGTTGGAGATTAGGATGATAATCGAAGATGCAGGGCCTTATTAATGTTTTAATTTTCATGTTTTATTTTGTTTCTTTTCTAGTTTAGTACTTCAGTTCGTGCTTTTGCGATTTCGCCGGGGAGTATTAGTGGATAAATATAGCCCGACCCAGCTTGTGGGTTTAGGGTCCATTAGGGTTTCATGTAATTACCATTATAAATGGTTGATCAATAAAACATAATACTCATGGGGGTTTAATATAGTCTAACAATTTTCTGCCCAATTTTTATGGGTCCCACATGTAGGGCTGAGCAACAGGTTCGGACAGGACCGACCAAGACTGGACCGGAACGAGGACCGAAATGGTCCAAAACTCCGGACCGAGACCGGATCAAAATGGTCCGGTCCGGTTCGGTCTTCGGTCCGGTCCTGTCCTATTAGGCATAATTGACAGATTTTTGGTAAGACTGAACCGGACCGGACCGGACCGACCGGACTGAGGACCGAAATGGTCCAAAACCCCGAACCGTGGACCGGACCGAAATTGTCTGGTCCGGTCCGGGTCAGTCCGGTTCGGTTTTCCGGTCCGATCCAGTCCAATGGTCCAAATGCTCACCCCTACCCACATGTGGTCGCAAGGATCGTTCGAGACCATGATCTTGAGATCACTTGTGGTCGCAACTTAGAGTTGAGACCACTTTTCGGCAATTTGGAGACCACATATGTGGTCGCTAGGTGATCAATTGTAATAGTGTCCTATTGTCTAGCTTTGTTAGGTAACCATATGATCCCGTATTACCTGTATGCTGTAAAATAGGCAAAGGTCAGGAAGCTATTGTGCAAACTAGTAAATTACTATATCCATCGTTTCAGTATTTAGATCATACTTTTGTGTTCTCTGATGCATGGCTAGTGTCTTATGCTACCCACAACGCTATTAGGTCACGACTTAATTTTTTCAATTTTCTCTCTCCTGTGACTTAATGCGACCTAGTTGCCCCAACAAGGCGACCTAATGCAACCTAGTTCAATTTTTTTTAAAAACACAATAAATTTCATAAAAAACATTACATTTATTAAAAAAACACATTACATAAAGATTCAAATATAAAAAACATTACAATAAAATTAAAAACATTAAACATAATATTAAAAAAAGATAATTTATTGATTGCGATTGTTCCAAATGTGTTCTACGAGATCGGCTTTTAGGTTGAGATGAAAATATGGGTCGATTATATGCTGAGTAATTTGTAGACTTTCTTCATGCGTATTCACCAGATCGTTATCAGTATGTTGATGATGATATATGGGTAATATCTCCGCCCCTTTTGTTTAATTATTATATTGTGTAATATGATGCAAGTGTACATTATGTCTGATAGTCGACGTTTTGACAATCCTCGGGCTAGGTAATCGATCATCCTCCATTTCATTTTCAATACACCAAAGGCTCGCTCAACATCTTTTCTTGCTGCTTCGTTTTATACAATCTTCGTTTGTGATCATTCATCGGCGGATCTTTTATAGACTTAATAAGAACCGACCATTGCGGATATATCCCATCAGTGAGATAATATCTCCGACGATAATGCACGTCATTAGCCACGAATCCCAGTTCAAGTGCTTTCCCCGATTTTAGATTATTGAAAATATGGGATTGACGTAAAACATTCACGTCGTTATTCATACCGGCTACACCAAAGAAAGCATGCCAAATCCATAAGTCATGAGATGCAACCTCTTCCAATAAAATAAATGGAGTTGGCCATTGATCACGCCTACTAAATTGAGCTTTGTAGGCAACGGGACAATTCTCCCACGGCCAATGTGTATAGGGGCGGAGCTACATGTCAACCACCTGTGGCACGTGCCACATACAAATCTAGGTGACTAAGTGTATTTTTCTTGTGAAAAATTATGGTTTTTGAAAAGTGTCACACTTGTTTGTAGAGGAGAAAATTTCTGGTTTTTTGAATGTACTCAATTTTGGAAGACTTTGATCTTGTTAGAAGGTTATTTGGGATTAAAATATAAGATTGATTTTTATACGAGAAATGTAAAGCTTTATTTTTTAGTTTTAATGGAGGAAAAATGAGATATGGTTTTTGGTGAAGAAGGTAACCCCAAAAATGAAGGAAATGTTATGTGTGGGGCTCGAGTATCAAGTCTTTTATCTAAATTTTGTTTAATTTGAGTACTTTTACTTCACAAATTTATCATGTCAACCTTCGGTTGTCTATATTCATATTTGACAATTGTGATTTAAATTCATATGTGAGAAGTTAGTAATAATTTTTAGTCAAATTATTTGGCAAAGTTTTATAAAATGAAGCTAAAGTAGGATTAAAATAATAAATGTATTGTTCTAAATCTAACATATTACTCGTAGTTTTTAAAAAAACATTTGAAGTGGAGTACATGAAACAATAAAAAGATGGAAAAATTGTAGTAATTCCTATATAGTAAAACAAAGTAGAGTATTTAAAATGGAAAAATTGTTAAATTAGAAAGCAAATAGAGACATTTTCCTTTTTAAGAACATTTGTTAGTTTAATTCTGCAAAAATTGGTGTAGTTATAAAAGTAATTTTCTTACTTTTAATTTTACCTATGTCTCAAAAAAAGTATTTTTATTACTGTAGTGTGTATAAGCTACGTAGATTACAGCAAACTAGTTTTACAAAGTAAATTAAGAATTAATCGTGAAGCGAGCAGAAAATCGTATCACATACATTCAAAATCATGCATTTGCCACTTACTATAGTTAGAGTGATGAGTTTATAAGGATCGAAGAGACAATTCATTATAGAGCATCAAAGTAACTTTGCTAACTTATATATCGTTTATGTAATATCGTACTTTTAATTTTACACTCGTTAAAACTTGAGGTAAAAGGCGTAAATTTTGTGCCACACATGCTTATAATCTCTAGATCCGCCAATGAATGTGTACAGTCGATACTTCCTATCATCCCGGGAAACCCATGTTTTGCCTCGTGGTGAGCATAGAGTTTCTCCATGTCAGTATAAGTCGACTTTTGCAAATACTCTGTACCATATAATTCCATGATGGCAATACAAAACTTTTGTTATTGAATTTTAACCTACACATAAGCTCTATATATGTATGAAGCAATACTAAGTAGTTTTATGATATTTTTCTTCCATATTGTGTGCGAGTTTGAATTTTTCTAAAATATTGCATCTGTCGAGACTTGCCAATGACTAATCATAACACGTAGGTTTTTATCATGCTGTAGAAAACCTTGACTTTCATTTTTAATAGATATTATGTTAGAAAAATATAACAAAAATACCAAATACCACGAAGAAAGAAAGGGTGCCAATGACTAATCATAACACGTATTCAAGAATGAGATGTGTAAGCCTAGAGCTATTCTACCTATTTATAAGCTCATATTTGTATGAAGTGAAACTAAGAAGGTTGCTATAATAACTTTCATTCCCTATTGTGCGAGTTTGATTTTTTTTAAGATATTCCGGCGAGAGTGACTTGCCAATGACTAATCATAACATGTAGGATATCTCCTAATCAGAGTAGTAATAAATAGATAACATTGATGCTGTAGGATATCTTTTTATCATAATTAAGTACTCTCTATGTCTTATAATGAGTGTCCACTTTTAACTATATTTAGTGAGTATCTCTTAAGTTTTGACCATAAATATATTAATTTGTTATATTATTTGAAATATTTTTGAAAACTAAATTAATTCAATAACAAAGATTTAAAATATTTCATTGTAAATACATAATATGAGACGGAGATAGTAGATGACAAGGATAATATATAGAAAAACCTTTGCAAAACCTTGATTTAAATTTTTGTATAGATATATGTATCTTAGAATTAGATAACAAAAATACGAAATACAACAAAAAAGGGTCCATTTCCGGGGACAATAAATGAACATAAGAACAAGACAGCTAATCCAACACGGTGAAAATAAATGATTGCAAGACTATGACTTCCATTTTGTGAACTTATCCGCGTGTGATGAAATTGAAAATATCATACTGTAGCAAAGAACCATCAAAGACTTCAATATAGTTGATTAGGTAAACTTCAATAAAGTTTAAATGAAGTATATCCATAATAAAAAATAAAAACATAAACTTCAATAAAGTTTATATTATTTGAAATATTAATATTTTTGAAAACTAAATTAATTAAATAACAAAGAGTTAAAATATTCTATTATGAACAATTAATATGAGACGAAGATAGTAGATGACAAGGATGATATTGTAGAAAAACCTTTGTAGAACCTTGATTTAAATTTTTCTATAAATATATGTATCTTAGAATTAGATAACAAAAATACGAAATACAACAAAAAAAGGGTCCATTTCCGGGGACAATAAATGAACATAAGAACAAGACAGTTGATCCAACACGGTGACAATAAATGATTGCAAGACTATGACTTCCATTTTGTGAACTTATCCGCGTGTGATGAAATTGAAAATATCATACTGTAGCAAAGAACCATCAAAGACTTCAATATAGTTGATTAGGTAAACTTCAATAAAGTTTAGATGAAGTATATCCATAACAAAAATAAAAACATAAACTTCAATAAAGTTTATATTATTTGAAATATTAATATTTTTGAAAACTAAATTAATTAAATAACAAATAGTTAAAATATTCTATTATGAACAATTAATATGAGACGAAGATAGTAGATGACAAGGATGATATTGTAGAAAAACCTTTGCAAAACCTTGATTTAAATTTTTCTATAAATATATGTATCTTAGAATTAGATAACAAAAATACGAAATACAACAAAAAAAGGGTCCATTTCCGGGGACAATAAATGAACATAAGAACAAGACAATTGATCCTACACGGTGACAATAAATGATTGCAAGACTATGACTTCCATTTTGTGAACTTATCCGCGTGTGATGAAATTGAAAATATCATACTGTAGCAAAGAACCATCAAAGACTTCAATATAGTTGACTAGGTAAACTTCAATAAAGTTTAGATGAAGTATATCCATAATAAAAATAAGGGAGATTTGCATATATATCCCTCCAAAGACTCATAATTGCATATATATCTGACCAAAACTCATAATTGCATATATATTCTTTCAAACACAAAAAATTGTCATTTATATCTAAATCCTTATTTTGCAGATATTAAATATCAAAAAAGTCTTTGATAATTATATTTGATGTGTAAAATGACGATTATACCCCTAGTATGGACTGAATATTAGTTAGCCAATATGTTTGTTCAGTAGCTCACATTTAGCACAAGCTTCATTATGACATAAACAAACATAAACAATGACTAAAAGATAACAATGTGATTTAAGTTCAAGTAACAAAATACATCCAAATCACAATAGTTTAGCATCCGAGCTAACAAAATAAACCAAAATTAAGCACTTGAATCAATGTTTTATCAAGCAACAAAATATATGAAGATGCAATTGCCAGCAGGTCTTTTTATTTCGACCCCAATTCAACGGCAGAACTTTCATGACCTCTTGCTTTCTTTCTTCCTCTTCTTTGACAGAAAACATCAAAATTAATATCAGAGAGAATGATGCCTTGTAAATAGAAAAGAAATGGTAATTTGAGAAACCTTTTAGTAGTGGATGTTTGACAACTTTGAGCTGGTGGATTTTTGCATGACTTTTGATGATGTCCAAGTTCACGACATTTCTTACATCTGTGCCTTTTTTTGGTCTCGTCGGCTGGAACAATTCGGTTCTTCCTAGGTCGTCCAACGGGCCGCTTAATAATAGGTGGATATATTTTCTCCCCTGTTTCTAGCCGAACCCATTGGTCCTTTCCGGGCATCGTAGCAACCTCGAAAGCATATGCATCTTTGAATTTCTCAATCGTGAAATACGGATCACAATATTTTTCCCAATTGTCCCGTGTGAATGATATGAAAGCAGATGCATGAACACATGGAAGGCCTTTTAACTGCCAAACGCGACAAGAACATTTTCTCTCATCAAGTACTACATGCCACCGCTTTCCATTACGTTTCACTTCAGCATGATTATCATTGCTTCTGCAAACTTCGTATTCACCCAAATTCTAAAACCAAAACATAAATCGAGATCTGTTAAGGTACAGTTGTAGGCAATTCAAGTATAAAACAATTTAACTAATCATAACATAAATTACTTGCCTTAGAAATTCTTCTAAGATAACTCTTAGCCATGGGAACTAATGTACCATTCCATTTTCTAACAATCCTCCTTTTCTTATCAAGTCTCTTCGAAATATTTTCTCGTATGTTATCAAGAAGATCAAGCACCGGTTGATAACGACATGTGCCTACCCAAGAATTAAATGCTTCTGAAATGTTGTTGGTCATGTAATCACATTTGCACGTAGTGCCAAATTTGCTACGAGTCCATAATTTACTATGGTTCATAGTAAGATATTCAATTGCATCTTCACTTACACTAGCAATTTCCTTTAATAATCTTTCATGCTCATTAATAGAGTAGGTATTTGCAGCAGCCCAAAGTGTTGATTTGAAAAACTCACCGCGGTATTTCTTTTTGTAATTACTATACAAGTGCCTCATACATTCTCTATGCTCAGTAGTTGGGTAAACTTGCATAATAGCTACTTCTAACCCTTTTTGCATATCTGATGATATAACTAGACCATCGGGTGTCCCAATTGCTTTTTTGAGTGACTCGAGAAACCATGTCCAAGAACTTGTATTTTCAGATTCAACAACACTATAAGCTACTGGGAAAATGGAATTGTTACCGTCAATACCGGTGGCAGCGACAAGTACCCCATTAAACTTCCCTTTTAGATGACAAGCGTCGAGAAAAATATAAGGACGGCATCCGGCAAGAAATCCTTTAGAACAAGCAGCTAGTGAAATAAAAAATCGTTTGAAACAATTTTTATTATCAGTCATCTCAAAATCGATTTCTACAACACTTCCCGGGTTCCTGTTGTTTAGTTCCTCTCTAAAATCTGCCATTCGTAAAAACGAATCATCCCACTTACCATACATATCACTATACGCTTGTTCCTTTCCTCTAAATACTCTATGGTATGGTATGTCATCACTATAATGTTTCATTAACCACTTCCTGAGTTCTGAAACACTTGCATCCCTATCAGACCTTACCTTGTCAGTAACTACACTCGCAATCCATCCTTGAGTGGCACGCTTATTACCACCCATGTTACTTCGAGTACAAGTATGTGTTGGATTTAAAGTTTTAACCTACATGATTGTTAAATAAACATCAGACAAGTAAACAAATCAAGGAATTCATTTAACTAATGTGATACTTTGCATACATATACCTTCAAATGTAATATCATCTTGTTGGACAGATGCATGAATTCTCCAAGGACACTCTTGTTGTGTACATCTTGCTGTGAATCGTTCGAGATCACTTTTCTCAATGAAATAGTCATACTCGTTTATGACAGCATGATGATTCAAAGCTCGTCTAAAAGAAACCACGTTTGGAAATTTTGAGCTTACTTCCATTGTTGGACTTTTCTTTGTATTTGTGTAATCATAATTCGATATCTCATTAACATCGTCATTATCATCATCGCAACTAAGATGGCTAAAGTAACTTTCATCACTTGGACAATGGTCTGAATCACCATCACCGGTTAGTTCTTCAATAAAGCCACATTGAACGATGTCTCCATTTGGTTCTTTAATAACTTCATCTTGATCACTGTACAAAAACAATTACTTGAATGGCATGAACATAGGTAATACATTAAAATACATAAAAACCATAGATACCTTTGTTGAGTATTACGTGTCTCGAAGTTCTTATCAGTCGACACATAAATGGTTACTTATTTTTCTTGCTCATACATACTAAGCATAGCCATGAAGTTCTCATCAGAATTAAGCTCAATATAATATTGCCCCGTGACATACTTGTCAACGAAAACGATAAACAAAACTTGATCGTTACGAGACGGGTAATGCCTCAAGACTTCTTCACACTACAACAATTTAGAGTTTAGGGTCGTCCTTTTTCTAGGGTCGACTTAGTCGTCCCTAGATTAAGGGGGGACCACCAGGTTTACAAGAAAAACAAAGTAAAGAAGGCTGTGGGGAAAAAGTGGGGTCCACGTAACCTAGGGACGACTAAGTCGTCCCTAGGTGAAGAAAATTTATTTTTTATCTCTTTTAATTATCTAAAATTACTTAAAATTAATATAAATATTTTTTTTTAAAAAAGTTTAAAATTAAGGTGAGACCCACGTAACCTAGGGACGACTAAGTCGTCCCTAGGTGAAGAAAATTCCCAATTTTTTTTATCTCTTTTAATTATTTAAAATTATTTAAAGTTAAAATAAATATTTTTTTTAAAAAGTTTAAAACTAAGGTGGGGCCCGTGTAACCTAGGGACGACTAAGTCGTCCCTAGGTGAAGACAACTTTATTTTTCCCAGTTTTTTTATCTCTTTTAATTATTTAAAATTATTTAAAAGGAATATAATTTTTTTTTAAAGTTTAAAATTAAGGAGGGGCCCATGTAACCTAGGGACGACTAAGTCGTCCCTAGGTGAAGGCAAATATATTTTCCCTTCTTTTATCACTTTTAATTATTTACAATTATTTAAAATTAATATAATTATTTTATTTATAAAAAAACTTTATTATATTTAAAAATAACTTTATACATATTAAAAAAACTTTATACATATTTAAAAAAAACTTTATATATATTTAAAAATAACTTTATACATATTAAAAAACTTTATACATATTTAAAAAAACTTTATACATATTTAGAAAAATCTTTATACATATTTAAAAATAACTTTATACATATTTAAAAAAAACTTTATACATATTAAAAAAAAACTTTATACATATTTAAAAAAAACTTTATATTTATTTTAAAAAAACTTATACGTATTTAAAAAAAAAACTTTAGATATATATTTAACACTTAAACACGCGCTTAATTAAACATATATATTACAGCAATAATAGATTCATAAATAAGAAAAAAAACACATCACAAAGTAGTTAAAAGTAAACATGCAAATTAACACATAATAATAAAATACAAATTAACATATTTAAATAACAAATAGATTACTACTCAAAGCTAAGATTTTCCTTTGCATTTAAAAGCTCATGAAGTATTGCAGCTGATTGACATGCGTGGTCTTCAGGATGCCTTTCCATTTCTAGTCTTGCCTCTAGCATCTTTATCTTTAGATCTTTGATCATGCAATTAGAGCACTCAGTGGGTGCAGATTGAGAAGGACCTGTAGAAGAACTTGGATGTGAACCTTGAGGTGTTGAAGATCCAGGGGAAGATCTTATAGGGAGTTCGAGATCAAAATCATCCTTCCATTTAAAATATTTACATCCATAATCTTCTGTTTTTGGTTGTTACAAAGTAAACAAATAACATGACATGTCATTTTAATAATCACACGTATTACATAAATAAAACATTAGATTGTTTACCTTCGAAAGAGGACATGCATAGTAAAGTTTACCAAAGCTATGAGGTTGATGTGACTGTCTCAACACTATATATCCCTTTCTACATGTACACTTATAAGCTTCAAGCGGATCCATCTTATGCAAAATTGGGTGGTGGTGGTGGTGAGTTTGGTATGAGAGGATAAGAGTTTGTGAGGATAAGAGCTACCATAAATAACGATAAAAATTTAGGGTCGACACATTTAGGGATGACTTAGTCGACCCTAGCTTTCCCGCCAACATTTTCCCGCCAAGGTTTTCTCGCCAACATTTTCCCGCCAAAAGTTGAACCTCTAACGTATAACCCTAACATATAGACTCATCAGTTGAAACTTTAACGTATAACCGTAACATATCGACTCATCAGTTGATACTTAATGTTAGGGTTTTGCTAGGCAAACTCTTTTTAGATCTATTTTCGTTTTTCCTCGACTCACTCGAATTGATATCCGGTTTAAACGTAAAACTTAATTTGATCTTGGTAACTAAAACTTTGGTATTTTTAAACTAAATCTATTTAATAATTAAAACTTTTTAATCTACTATTAAACTATTTAAACAATGTTGAAAACCAAATTTAATTAATCTAAAAAAACTATCTATTTAAACTATTTTTATAAATAATACTCTTACTAAAATTTTAAATAAAAATTGAAAACTATTTTAAACTAATTAAAAACTATAAAACGATTTTAAAATAAGAATAAAATGAAAACTAATTAAAAATTATAAAAGTAATTAAAATTAAAATATTTTTTTATATCTTTTTATTTTTTATAAAACTGAAATAAGGAAATAAAAACTTATATTTAAAATTAATTAAACTAAAAATGTATTAAAACTAAATTAACACAAACTGCCAGCAAAATTCTAAATAACCTATATTAAATACTAGATGCAGAATAATACACAATGAGGAGCTAGAGTAGATGGTTATGGCGTATGGCTTGTGTTCGAGAGGTCCAGGGGTCGAATCCCAGGCCAGACCAAAATTTTTGCTATTATTTTTTATGACTTTTGGAATAACAAAGAACAACAAATAAATTGTATTTGTTGTCTAGATATAGCAATATCAGCAAAAGTTCTAAGCAATTAAGCACATCCGAAAACAAAGCCAAATAAGCAGTTAAAAAAAAAGATAAGCAGTCAAATAGAAAATTAAATAAGCTATATCTTATTAAGCTGAAAAACCAAATAAACAAAAAGGCTGAATCAAATAAGCTAACTAAGCAATAAATAGGCTGAAACAAAATAAGCTAAAGAGCAAACAGGCAGTTTAAATCAAGCAGGTCGAAACATTAAACTTAAAGCAGATCCTAACAAATATAAAACTTAAGCAGACAAAACAACTCGAAATCAAGCAGAAACTATCAAGCAGATCGAAACATTAACAGGCCTAATAAACTACAAACCACATAATACTACTTACTAACAAGCAGTTAAAAACAAACAATAAGCAGATCCAAATAAACTTCTGAAGCAGATTAGACAAAACTAAAACATAAGCAGATAAAACAAACACCAAAATAAACTCAAAACTCAAACAATTTTAACTAGCAGATATAATAAACTTTAAAATAAAACTTAGCAAAAATTAAAAAAAAAAGGTAGAACCTGGTGGAGATTTCCGTTGAGCCGAAGGGTGGTGCTGAACCCCCTTTGTCACCGAATACAAACACCACCTCAAATCATCAACATCGTCTTCACCATCGATCAAAACTTCAAACCTCGAATTACCTCCTTTGTCTCGAACCAAACAGTATATATCTCGATCCAAAATCAGTAACCCAAAGGAACAGTGTTTTTTTTTATATATATATATTTTTTTTCAATAAAAGAACACTAACAGTAATATTAAAAAGACACGAACAGTAATAAAAAAAATAACAGATTCAATATTTAATTAAACTTTAACAGAAATTTAAACGAGACGGAATTAATTAAAATTAACTTTTCATTAATAAGATAAAAAGAGTACAATTGCTGGAAATTAAAAATTACATTAACCCTAAAATCTAATTTGCAGAAAATTAAAATAAAAGAAAAAAGTGCTCTCTCTAAAATTACAGATGAAGGGTTTTTATAGAGAAACCCAAGAAACTCTCTTCATAGCTTCAAGAGTAAGCTTCAAATCATGGCCGCTTATTCCATCTTCTCTTTCTTCTCTTCTTATCAAACGGCTGAAATTAAATCATGAGCAACGGATTGCCCTCGTGGCATGTGGGTGTGTTTGTTGTGTTTCTTTAGTGCTTAGGTGGAGGATCATGATTGGAGGGTGGGTTGTGGTGAGTTGTTTTCACCAATCAAAAACAAAGTAATTGGCCACATCTGATGGAACTGAGGACCACCATGAGTGTTTACCCTCGATTTTCTTGGGGATTTAATTGGTAAACGTGTGAATTACACGTTTTGTTGAAAACCCCTAAATAATGGTGGGTAAATTTTTGTTTTAGGGTTATTAGGGTTTGGGTAACTGCTTACTATTGGGAGAGAAGAAAGAGTGGGTGGTCTATTTCTTGTTTGTATCGGATGGAGATAAAAGGGTAGGGTAAATATTTTTATTAAAGAAAAACGTGTGGGTGGAAGTAAGAGTTACACGTGTGTGTGGGATGTTTGTTGACCGGGTATAAATGTTGACCAAAGTAAACGTTTATTTACTTTGCAATTGGGCCTTTGACAATATTCTAAGTAAAAAGCTCCCCACGTCATTTCCTTATGTTGCAAATTTTTTTGGGCTTGGGCCTTTGAATGAATTTGATCCAAGTAAATAGTCTTTCAGCCATCCCATAACTTGAATTTGGGCCATATAGAGCTAAATAACAAAAAGTTTATATTTAATATCCTTAAATGGGCTTTTAAGCCCATTTATTCAATGTGGGACCCACTAAGCTCGAAATCTTCGTAAATGATTAAATCCACTAAAACAAGCTCGATCTCGGATTTCTTTGATCATTTCTTCAAAACCGTGTCGGTTTAGCAGGTTTTCTTGAATTTCGGCACACTTTTGGTTCTTTGACTTTGTCTTCGTCTCTTTTTGGACTTTTCTTCAACATTTGACCGTGAAATCCCATGTTTTCTTTCCTTTTGATCATTTGTACCTATTTTAACACAAAAACACAAAAGCACGCGTAATTCCGACTTTTACGATATAAAACACATGATTAGGTCTTGTTTTTCCTTGATTTTAGTGGCAAAAGGATAAGTGTTTACACACTTATTAAATCCCCTACACTTGACCATTGCAATGACCCCATGCAATGCATTATTTTAAAGCATAAAGTTACATTTTTCTCATTATTAACCCATCTTGTCCTTTATTAAGATATACTATTACTACTACGATGAAAAGATAAAAATATTAAAGGAAACAAAAGTTATAACAATTTATTACTTGGAAATTATTGATAGAAGAAACTCGTAAAGAAATCTAAGACTTGAGTTAGGGCTTTGGTGTTATGAATATTAATCACCCTCAAGTTGCACGTTCCCCATACCAAGCTTAAAAACGAGATCATTGTTTACCATAAGTCCTTAGGTTAAAACCACTGTATAATAGAATTGTGTAAACTCTTTCTCCGATTCCTACTTTGTATCTCTAGATTTTATTGATTGTCATTCACCCGTAGGCTCATTCGACTTATTTGATAATTATTATTCCAAAAATGAAGGCTAAACGGTGCAAACCCGACACTCAAAATCTAACCTCGTCCTCAAAAACGTTGTCACTAAAGTAAGCCCACATCAAGGATGATTTAACACGATTTGGGGAATAAATTCCCGGACCCAAAATTTGGCCAAATAGTACTACTTATTAATTATTCCTCCAAAGTCATGTAGACTTTATGTGGAGTTTAGCAAGTTCACATCATATACCCTTAGGATCTTTAAGATGTAAAAATGATCCTCATCTATTTTCAACACCCTAAGGCTCCTTGAATGATAAACGAGGGAATTGATTTTTGATCAATTTTTATTCAACACTTACCATGCCATACACCCTAAGGCTCTAATGACAAGGTTCGTGCTACATGCCCCACACCCTAAGGCTCCTTGAGGTCATGTTTTAATCTTATTCTTTCTTTATTTATGATATATATAGTAGGCCAAATTCCGCGGTCCCATGGTCTGAATACCTCCTACTTAGTGGTTATGAGCCACCTTAGTCGGAAGTCCACAACGCTGGCACCCTCAATGTGTTCATGCTTTAATTACAAGGAGAATAAAGATTTGGCTAAGAGTTAAGATATCGAATCGACACCGCAAAAATCCTCATTTATTAAGCAATTAAATATACACGCGGGAAGAAAGAGCCACAAAAACTCATATAAATAAGAATTAACCCTTAGACTTATTATCAACTCTATCATCTCTCGTTCTCCACAATTTAAAATCTCAAGGAATGAGACTCGTGGATGCTTAGCCTAATAAACCAATTAAGGTCCATATGGATAAGGATACTAGCTAGAGTAAACTTGGATAAGTAAACTCGGGTTGAGTCAAAATATTCACGACGGGCCTAATATATCAAGGATATCTAAACTTGTTAAAACCATTTTATTTATTTATTTATTTTTGACTTTATTCTTGAAATGGAAAATATAAATACGATGTGATGACAAAAGGAAAGAAAATAAATGAAAAATACTACAAGGCCAAAATAGATCAAAAATTTGAAAAACGTTGAAATTTTTTTAAATTTTCCGGTTAAATGGGGTCAAATTCATGTAAAAGCCCACTAAAATTTCGATAGAAATCCCCCTACACTTAATATAAACATTGTCCTCAATGTTTAAGCATGTGGGAGATTAAACTCCCCTACACTTAGGACATTGAGTACGTTGTTTAAAATCGAGCTAAGGAAGAGACAACTAAAGTGAGTACATTTATTCGTCTTATTTATATACATGTATGAATCACAATAGCAAAAACTTATCGAAGGAACCGGGTACACGGGAAACACGGGTCGTGTCAAAAATACCAAAAGTGGATCATCAAAGCACATGTCCCTGCACACAACATCACAACACAAACAACCTACTTGGCTCCCCCCTACACGTATTGGTGAAAATGGGTGAAGTTGAAAAAGGGTGGAAGGGTGGAAAAGGGTAAAAATCTAACCTAGTTATACGATGCTTGATTTTTCATCACGAGTCTCTAGCTCGACCCGATTTCTTGAATGTCATCATTCAAATGGGAAAATCATGGAAAACCGAGATTTCCAAAGGAGGAAAATCTCTCCATGATAGAGGGTGAAACAAAGTCATACAAGGCATACCCCATGAGAATCCACCCGGATCAAACACATAATTTCCATCACAAAAGGAAATAAACCCCAAGGTGGTAAAATCACGCAAGTCAAAGAAGAGTGGGGTATCCTTAGGCAACGATCTTTTAAATGAAAGGGTAGTATGGTGATATGGCAATGAAAGCACAGAAGTCTCTATACCGGGATCAAACACCGGTTCCTTAACGGGAAAATATCAAGAGGTGTTGACATTTAAGCTTAAAATATCATCAAAATCCAAAGTGGGAGAGTCGTCCTCTTCCAAACTTGATGTGAAAACATAAGTATCATCGGAGTCATAGGAAAACTCATCCTCGTGAGGAAAATAGGTATTTAGAAAGATATCTAAATCCTCCTCAAATGGAATATCCTCTAAAATAGGGGCAACCTCTAAAGTTGGAGGATCCTCCTCAAAAGTCATAACCCCTAATTTAGGAATATAAGTCAAGGGGAGACTTAAGAATGGGAGAATCACTAATAGAGATGATAGGATCATTAGGCTCACTAGGTGTCTCGTCAAAACCCAAAGAAATGAGATCACTTAAAGAAGTGTCGTTATCATAGTCATCGTAAATTGGGGTATCAAAGATTGGAGGCTCTAAAGGTGTCTCCCTAAGATCGAAAGGAAAGTGAGCACTTGAAGAAGTGTCCTCACTATCGGTATCATAGAGTGGGGCATCCTCAAAATCCGAAGTGGAATGATCACTTAAGGAAGAGACATCACTAAAATCCTCATTTTCATCAAAAAGCTGATTATCATTTGAAGTTTCAAAAAGTGGGTTTGAATGTACCACAAAATCATTAATGTTAAACTTTTTAGTTTCAAAAGGATTGATAAAACTTTCTTCATTATCAAAATTAAGCGCATCAATCATATTGACCGATTCTTTTTCATTTGATTTATTCACCATTTTCCCCATTTTAAACACTTGTTGATCATTCCCGACCCTAAGAATTAATTCCCCTTCGGCTACATCAACTAAAGCTTTTCCGGTTCTTAAGAACGGTCTACCAAGTATTAACTGAATACGAGGATCCATCTCATAGTCGACAACAACAAAGTCCACGGGAAAAGTGAATGTACCAACTCGAACAAAAACGTCTTCGGCAATACCAACGGGGTATGCGAGAGTTCGATTAGTTAAATCTAAAGTCATACGAGTCGGTACAAGGTCGGGTAATGATAATCGTTTCCATACCGAGAGTGGCATAAGATTGATGCTAGCGCCGAGATCCGCTAAAGCCATACAATCATCAATTTGGGGAAACGAGCAAGGTAACACGAATCGTCCGGGATCTCCTAGCTTTTTGGGAAGCTCTTTGAGAAGAATCGCAGAACAATTCTCATTTAAACGGGTGTTCACGAGCTCAACCATTTTTTCTTTCTTATTAAGCAAATCTTTAAACATTTTGACAAATTTTGGCATTTGAGCAAGTGCTTCATTAAGACTAATGTTAACATTCACATTGGAAATCATTTTCAAAAAGTTAGAGACATGAACGTCATCTTTGGTGAGAACTTTAGCCTTGTCTAACCTAGATGGATAAGGGACATTGGGTTTAGACTTTAAAGGTTGAGAAGGAGAAGGACTCGCTTCTTGAACAACCTTAGGGATAGGCTCTTGGGGCAATGGAGCACTAGTAATAGGAGTGTTAGTGGGAGGAATCAACGAAGGGGGAGTAGGATTACTCATTATGACCTCCGGGCCTTGTCTCTCCTTTATTGGCGAAGAGATGGAAGGTCCCACTAAAGTGGCTCCACTTCGAGTATTGATAGCACTCACATTAGCACGAGGGTTAATCTCGGTATTGGAAGGTAAGGCTCCTTGTGGTCTAAGGGCTTGAATCATAGTCAAAAATCTCTTATCGGTCGATTCTTGCATCTCTTTCATAATTCGCTCATGGTCGGTCAATTTTTGTAGAACCAAGTCCATTTGAGGATTATGCATGTTCATTTGATTAAACCATTTATTAGGAAAACCTTGATTAGGAAAACCTTGGTTTTGATATTAAGGTTGAAAACCGTTGTTATTATGAAAACCTTGGTTATTATTTTGAAACCCTTGATTTTGACAATTAAAATTCCCTTGAAAATTACCCATTTGAGGACCTTGGTTCCTATTTTGGTATTGGGTACTTTGGGCGGGTGGGGGTGGTCTTTGTGGTGCTACAAAACCCGGGGAAGCCAAATAGTTAGTACTCTTGTAAGACAAATGGTTAACATCAACATTAGGTTTAAATGGAACCCTTTCATTAGCATTAAAAGCACAAACTTGTTGTTGTTGATTGTAAACCTTGTCACAGTTGAAATATGAATGTGGTCCACTACAAGTCTCACATGTTTCACAAGTTTCTTTCATGGCATTAACTTGACCATTTAGGGTTTCGGTTTTTAGAGCAAGTGATTCAACAAGCGAAGTGAGTTTATCGATTCTCTTGTTACTCTCACTAGAACTAGCACTCGCCATAGTGGCCCTAACACTTTTTGTTTGCACTTTAGCCTTGTTTTCAATTATGGAGCAAACCTCGTTCATGGTTTTCACAAGAATATTGCCCCCCGCGACACTATTAAGTGAGTCTTGGTCATTTAGAGTTAAACCATTGTAAAACGTATTTATTTGATGCACTTTAGTGAAACCGTGTTGTGGACATTTTCTTAAAAGTTCTTTAAATCGATCCCAAGACTCACTAAACGTTTCCCCATATTGTTGTTCAAAGGTGATGATTTCGTTCCTTAAAGAAGTGGTCCGTGATGGTGGGAAAAAGTTGTTAATGAACTTGGTCTCTAAATCATTCCATGTTTTAATACTTTGGGGTGGTTCCTTATCAAGCCAAATCCGGGCTTGTCCCTCGAGGGAAAAAGGAAAGAGTTGTAAACGAATGGCCTCTTATGGCACCCCATTGTATTTCACCGTATTAGTCAAATGGATAAATCTCTTGATATGATCATGGGGATCATCTTGGGAACGGCCCAAAAATGGTGTAGCGGAAACCATTTTAATTAATCCGATTTGAGTTCAAAATTATTTGCTCCAATTGTGGGGACAATGATAGCGTCATCGTTTCCCTCAACGTGTGATTGCAAAATCTCGAGCATAGGTCGGTTATCCATTTCCATTGTATTGTTGAAAGCACGATTCTCGGGATCGGCTTGAATGACGTTCTTATTGTTTTTCTTCTTCTTCTTCTTTTTGGAAGAATTGGAAGAGTTTGGTACACCACTTGGTATGTATGTACGCACGCGAGTGCGCATACAATTAAAACTTTGGAATGAGGTAGGTGACCTCGGTCGACTTTGAGAGGAAAAGGATTTTCCCTCTCGAGGTGCAATAGTAAAAAGCTACAAAAATATATACTTAAGTACTACTTGAGTTGGCAAACCAATAATCGGTCGTCCCTCTCAATGTACGCACAAGCAAGCGGGGAAACGAGGTGGCACAAAGCACTTAAGAACCTTTTTCCTTAGACGGCCTTTTATAGCGCGTCGCCTTATACCCACCTTATAGTTTGTATATTTCGAGTTCAAACGTCTTACTAGTATTTATCTATTTTCCCTTTTTATTTCGTTTAGGATGCGACTAATTTAGTTAGGTGATGAAATCCCAACTAAGGCTTATTTGAAAAGTAGGTAAATTAATGTTCTACGTACTATAATATAATAAATGAAAAATCTTTTTGTATTTTTTAGAAAAATATATATTCACAATAAAAACGAAAGAAATCGAACTAAGAAATAACACTAATACGTAATATTTTTGGTGTAATACTTTTAGGAAAAAGTATTACTTTTGGATTTTTTAATTTTTTTGGTGCAAATCTTAGGAAATAATTTGCTTTTGTGAGTTTTTAATTTTTTTGTATTTTTAAGTTTTTGATTTTTTTTTATTTTGTTAACAAGAAACGTAACGTTCAAAATGAACGGATCCCAAAATGCAAAGGTCTTCACGAAAAATCGTCAATCGTTCGAGCGAAGCGGCAGCGGCGCCATTTTAATGTTAGGGTTTTGCTAGGCAAACTCTTTTTAGATCTATTTTTGTTTTTCCTCGACTCACTCGAATTGATATCCGGTTTAAACGTAAAACTTAATTTGTTCTTGGTAACTAAAACTTTGGTATTTTTAAACTAAATCTATATAATAATTAAAACTTTTTAATCTACTATTAAACTATTTAAACAATGTTGAAAACCAAATTTAATTAATCTAAAAAAAACTATCTATTTAAACTATTTTTAATCTTACTAAAATTTTAAATAAAAATTGAAAACTATTTTAAACTAATTAAAAACTATAAAACTATTTTAAAATAAGAATAAAATGAAAAGTAATTAAAAATTATAAAAGTAATTAAAATTAAAATATTTTTTTTATATCTTTTTATTTTTTTTATAAAACTGAAATAAGGAAATAAAAACTTATATTTAAAATTAATTAAACTAAAAATGTATTAAAACTAAATTAACACAAACTGCCAGCTAAATTCTAAATAGCCTATATCAAATACTAGATGCAGAATAATACACAAATGAGGAGCTAGAGTAGATGGTTATGGCGTATGGCTTGTGTTCGAGAGGTCCAGGGGTCGAATCCCAGGCCAGACCAAAATTTTTGCTATTATTTTTTATGACTTTTGGAATAACAAAGAACAACAGATAAATTGTATCGGTAGTCTAGATATAGCAATATCAGCAAAAGTTCTAAGCAATTAAGCACAGCCGAAAACAAAGCCAAATAAGCAGTTAAAAAAAAAGATAAGCAGTCAAACAGAAAAGCAAATAAGCTATATCTTATTAAGCTGAAAAACCAAATAAATAAAAAGGCTGAATCAAATAAGCTAACTAAGCAATAAATAGGCTGAAACAAAATAAGCTAAAGAGCAAATAGGCAGTTTAAATCAAGCAGGTCGAAACATTAAACTTAAAGCATATCCTAACAAATATAAAACTTAAGCAGACAAAACAACTCGAAATCAAGCAGAAACTATCAAGCAGATCGAAACATTAACAGGCCTAATAAACTACAAACCACATAATACTACTTACTAACAAGCAGTTAAAAACAAACAATAAGCAGATCCAAATAAACTTCTGAAGCAGATTAGACAAAACTAAAACATAAGCAGATAAAATAATCACCCAAATAAACTCAAAACTCAAACAATTTTAACTAGCAGATATAATAAACTTTAAAATAAAACTTAGCAAAAATTTAAAAAAAAAGTAGAACCTGGTGGAGATTTCCGTTGAGCCGAAGGGTGGTGCTGAACCCCCTTTGTCACCGAATACAAACACCACCTCAAATCATCAACATCGTCTTCACCATCGATCAAAACTTCGAACCTCGAATCACCTCCTTTGTCTCGAACCAAACAGTATATATCTCGAACCAAAATCAGTAACCCAAAGGAACAGTGTTTTTCAATAAAAAAACACTAACAGTAATATTAAAAAGACACAAACAGTAATAAAAAAATAACAGATTCAAGATTTAATTAAACTTTAACAGAAATTTAAACGAGACAGAATTAATTAAAATTAACTTTTCATTAATAAGATAAAAAGAGTACAATTGCTTGAAATTAAAAATTACATTAACCCTAAAATCTTATTTGCAGAAAATTAAAATAAAAGAAAAAAGTGCTCTCTCTAAAATTACAGATGAAGGGTTTTTATAGAGAAACCCTAGAAACTCTCTTCATAGCTTCAAGAGTAAGCTTCAAATCCTGGCCGCTTATTCCATCTTCTCTTTCTTCTCTTCTCATCAAACGGCTGAAATTAAATCATGAGCCACGGATTGCCCTCGTGGCATGTGGGTGTGTTTGTTGTGTTTCTTTAGTGCTTAGGTGGAGGATCATGATTGGAGGGTGGGTTGTGGTGAGTTGTTTTCACCAATCAAAAACAAAGTAATAGGCCACGTCTGATGGAACTGAGGACCACCATGAGTGTTTACCCCCGATTTTCTTGGGGATTTAATTGGTAAACGTGTGAATTACACGTTTTGGTGAAAACCCCCAAATAATGGTGGGTAAATTTTTGTTTTAGGGTTATTAGGGTTTGGGTAACTGCGTATTATTGGGAGAGAAGAAAGAGTGGGTGGTCTATTTCTTGTTTGTATCGGATGGAGATAAAAGGGTAGGGTAAATATTTTTATTTAAGAAAAACGTGTGGGTGGGAGTAAGAGTTACACGTGTGTGTGGGATGTTTGTTGACCGGGTATAAATGTTGACCAAAGTAAACGTTTATTTACTTTGCAATTGGGCCTTTGACAATATTCTAAGTAAAAAGCTCCCCACGTCATTTCCTTATGTTGCAAATTTTTTTGGGCTTGGGCCTTTGAATGAATTTGTTCCAAGTAAATAGTCTTTCAGCCGTCCCATAACTTGAATTTGGGCCATATTGAGCTAAATAACAAAAAGTTTATACTTAATATCCTTAAATGGGCTTTTAAGCCCATTTATTCAATGTGGACCAACTAAGCTCGAAATCTTCGTAAATGATTAAATCCACTAAAACGAGCTCGATCTCGGCTTTCTTTGATCATTTCTTCAAAACCGTGTCGGTTTAGCCGGTTTTCGTGAATTTCGGCACACTTTTGGTTCTTTGACTTTGTCTTCGTCTCTTTTTGGAATTTTCTTCAACATTTGACCGTGAAATCCCGTGTTTTCTTTCCTTTTGATCATTTGTACCTATTTTAACACAAAAACACAAAACCACGCGTAATTCCGACTTTTACGATATAAAACACATGATTAGGTCTTGTTTTTCCTTGATTTTAGTGGCAAAAGGATAAGTGTTTACACACTTATTAAACCTCTAACGTATAACCCTAACATATCGACTCATCGGTTGAACCTATAACGTATAACCATAGCATATCGACTCATCGGTTGAACCTATAATGTATAACCATAACATATTGACTCATCGGTTGAACCTCTAACGTATAACCCTAGCATATCGACTCATCGCTTGAACCTATAACGTATAACCCTAGCATATCGACTCATCAGTTGAACCTCTAACGTATAACCCTAACATATAGACTCATCAGTTGAACCTCTAACGTATAACCGTAACATATAGACTTATCGGTTGAACCTATAACGTATAACCGTAACATATCGACTCATCGGTTGAACCTATAATGTATAACCGTAACATATTGACTCATCGGTTGAACCTCTAACGTATAACCCTAGCATATCCACTCATCGGTTGAACCTATAACGTATAACCCTAGCATATCGACTCATCGGTTGAACCTATAAGGTATAACCCTAGCATATCTACTCATCGGTTGAACCTATAATGTATAACCGTAACATATTGACTCGTCGGTTGAACCTCTAACGTATAACCCTAGCATATCGACTCATCGGTTGAACCTATAACGTATAACCCTAGCATATCGACTCATTAGTTGAACCTCTAACGTATAACCCTAACATATAGACTCATCAGTTGAACCTCTAACGTATAACCGTAACATATAGACTCATCGGTTGAACCTATAACGTATAACCATAACATATCGACTCATCGGTTGTGTAAAAACCGCATGCTTTTACCATGAACAGTACACTTATGATCGTACGTACACGATTAAAACTTTCCTTATATAACATGAACACGTATCATGAATATTAATTACAAGAATTAAGTACGTGTTATTACACGATAAGTATTAGATACGTGTTAGTACACGATAATTATTAATAATAATAGTTATAATCACGAACATAAAATCATGAACATGAAATCACGAACAGATAATTATGTACTTACGTAATTATTAATACGATAAATGTTGTCACGTACAAGTAATTTTAATAACATGAATAATTAATAATTACGTAACACGTGAACACGTGAACACGAGTAATTATCACAATTATTCTACGTATATTAAATAACACGGTAAGTCATTACGTACGTAATATTTACGTCTAATAAGTATTTAGATAACCAAGGAAATCACGACACTTAAAACAAGAATGTGCGTACGTAATTAATTAAACACGAAAATTAAATAAATTGTGTTTGTGGGCTATTAGTGTGGACGGTTAGTAGAAGGGAAGGATTGGCCCATGGCCCATTTGGGCCTCCAAGTCTGACTAAAACATATATACGGGGGGAGTTTTATTTATTAAGAAACAAATCCTTAAAACCCTAAAAATATAAAAAACAACCGATCGTCCTTGTTGGGTTTTCTTTACAACCGTCAAATCAAACATAAGAACAGGAGGGTAGGCCGTGAGTCGATCCAAGAAAAGCAGAAGTATGTGTTCGTATAATCCGTCCTAAACCCTAGCACGCGAATTGGTAAGTCTTATTCCTTTTTCTCGTTTTGTTAGGATTAATTAATCAAGAAACCATCCTTAAGATATTAAAACATGTTAATAAGAAGTTAAATATAAAGGGGGGGTTTGTTTTTGGTGTGTTGCGTCCATATGGCGCACAAACCGAGAGTCAAGAGACTCTCGGTGGCCCTTTTTTCTCCTTCAGCCGCAACCCCTGCTGTCAGCAAGGGTGCATTTGGCTTAACAGTGGTGTTCAACAAGGCAGCAGGGGGTGTTTGGGTTTGGTCTGCCGGTGGGAACCCACGGCTGGCAAAATTAGCCTGTCAGTGGGAGTTTTAAACGAGCAGGGGGGAACAAGCTACTGCCAGTGGCAGCGATACAACTGCCAGGGGAAACTGGCAGTTAAGGGTGCGTTTGGTTTTCGATTTAAGACAGCATAAGGGCTGTTTGGTTAACAGTTAAAAAAAACAGTAGGGGGTGTTTGGCTGTCAGTATTAAAAGCAAATAGGGGGTTGTTTGGTTCGGTCCGGTTTAAGGGAGCCGGTCCGGTTCATATTTAGTATAATTTAAACACGGTTCACGACATGTTAAATTTAAACACGGGTTCGATTCATGAATTAATTTTACAAGTTAACTATTTTTGCAAGATAAATAATTACAAGATTTAATTAAATTAATTAAGCATGTACATGATTAATCTAATTTAGCATGACTTGGGTTATTATATTTAGACAAGAATACATGTTTTTAACCTAAGTATGTAATTATTTTTTTGGTACTATAGTATTAATTAATTATTACACATGACATATAATTAATTAATCAATATGGACTTAAGTTTAATATTATTATTTAATAATACATGATTTTAACCTAAGTATTTATTTATGTAATTTAGACTATAGTAATTAATTAATTATTGAACATGACATGTAATTAATTAATTATCATGACTTAGGCTATATTAATATTAATATTAATATTAATAAATGTTTTAGACTAAGTATTCTATACACTTAATTAAATCATGTTATATTTAATTAAATCCTATAACCTATAGTTTATGTAATTTACATGTACTAATTAATAAACTATATTACTAATCACATGACTTAGCGTATTTAGTCAGTAAAACTAAGCTTATATTATTCAACTTATTAATCCAACAGTTAATCTAATTATGGAAACTTTCTATTTCTAGAAACTAATCTATTTTAAGCAGAAATCTGTTTTTGGAAACTTTCTATTTTTGGAAACTTTCTATTTTAGGACACCTGTTATTTTTAGAAAGATACTTATTATTACACAACAAGTATAATAATACAAGAGATGCAAGTAATACTTAATCAGTATATCTAGAATACATGATAAACACAGCATAGCGATAGAATCAGTAAAACAAGACATGAACATACAAAACAAGCTAAGACATGATATAAAACCAGTTACGTACTCAGTAATCAGAATACTTATACACGTATTCATTTATGTAGCATTAGTGAGATCGAAGTAGGACTCTCTTCCGTTCATCTTCTTCGTTCATTGACACAAGGTACGGATTCTCCGTCCTTTTAGTATAGACATTCTTCCTTATTAGGATTCCCCGTATGTAGCCAACTGTTTTTCCCAGTATATTTTTTATATGTTTTTGAATTGCTTATGTTTAATTAGATACCTAAAGCCATATACATGCATGACCAGTTTCACCTAGTTATGGAGGTACCATAACCATAACACTGGAGGCACCAGTGTTATGACTCCACCACGACGGAGTGATAGCTCGTGGCGTCCCTTCAGCTTTTGGCCATATTATTATTATCAGGTAGGGCGTATGGGTGCATTCTAGTTTACATGTTTTCAGCAGATTATTTAGTGTGAATGTGGTGTGTGCCTTGCATCCTTCACAAGGAGCTGATCCCTCCTACCCAAACCAGTATATTAAATTAGAGGCAGCCCCTCTAATTTGCATGACGAGGTCACCCCTCCAAGTATTCATGCACGTTGATATTTCATGACCTATATTGGCTAATGGTTAACATGTTAAATAGTTTTCATAAGATAAACATAGGTCTTTTCAAACTATAAAACCAGTTTTATGAACATGTTCCGGGTTTTCCAGGATTTATACATTTCCGTTCCTATTAAGTCTTTTTTATGTTTCAGTCATTCATGCTATGTTTGTATATCCGTGCACTGAGCGTTATGCTCAGTCGTTACTTTCCTTTCCATGTCCCAAAACGGCAGGTACCCAAGGACAGACTCGAGCATTTGGAGGACGTGCATAGGATGGAAGCAGTCATAGACTTCTTTTCCTTTTGCCTTCATATATTTATGCTTGTGTAGTCTTTGTTCATTTCATTTACTTTATTTATATTTTGGGCTTATGTTTGGGAATCGATGTTTGATTCTGGTTTTCCCTATGGTCATGTATGTTTTACTACATATTACCTTGCATGCTTTGATGACACGCCATAATTATGCGTAACGATCCACTTATCAAAGTGGGGTGTTACAATTATGGTATCAGAGCGGAGGCTTCGACCAGCTTGACCTGTGACTAGTGGGTAGTCATCAGGAGCTTCCTAAGCCAACATTTGTTATTCCACGAATTGATGTTTTCAGCACATTAAACCATGATGTTTATAGCACCTTGATGTTTTAACCTTGATGTTTTCATCGATATTGTTTTACTAATATGTATGGAAAACCGTCATTCATATTTAGTTATGTGTCATTGTTTCATGCATGATCTTCCTCGTGAACTATGGCTAAGTGGACCGAACCCCAGTAGTTCATAATTAGCCACATAATTTTTTTTCTGATAAGTTTTGACAGATGAGTTTCATTTATTTATGCTTCATGTATCATTGTTGCAGGAATTATAACTAAGTAATGGTTGGTACAGGACTGGCCCTATTTAGTCGCATGTGCTTTTATCGAAACTTTTAACTTTGGGACCAACCCATAGGCGTCCCCTCGCCATGTCTTTTGTTTTGGGACCGACCCATAGGCGTCCCCTCGCGCATATAAGGTTTTTATAAACTACATCATGTATTCATGCACTGTTTTCATGCATAAAATTTTTCTCATGGTTTATAAGCATAAATTTTTTTCATGTCCCCTCATTAGTTAATATGTTTTATGTCAAGTATTTTTTCATACTGTCAAGGTTAACTTCAGTTTGTGCTGATTATGTTGTATAACTTCAGTTTCATCCTTCATGTTAAGTTGTTTCATGTTTCTTCATGATGATTTCGTCTTCATGATTGATTACGTCTTACGTCTCTTTTGTTATTTATGCTTTTCATGCAAGACACTGTTGGAGTTCACTTAATTACCACTTTCATGATAGTCATGGTTGGTTTTCATTAATCATGCTTTCAGAAAATCATTGTTGAAATTCGTTTAACCACACGTTAGTGTTTCTCTATGCAACCAGAATGAGGTATATACTGGCATTGCCAGGTTATCATGATGGTCTTTCTAACCGTTTAATCGATCATATTTCCTTTAAAATCATGACTAATGATTGACCCCATACTGATCATTTCATGTGCATTCCATGTGTACTCCATGTACCTTATCCCATGTGCGTATTTCCACTTGCTGATACTCTACAAATTATTGATGCCGCTCATAGCTTGGAGATGTTACTAGAGGTTGATGTTGCTGATGTTTGGAGGCGCTACGAGATGAGGATGATGTTCACAACCTTGAGATCCTACAAGACGAAGACAAAGGCGTCAGAGCAAAGCAATTGGACGAGAAGATGCTTCACCACTAGTCGAGTTCCATCAATCATTGCCCCAAATTCTTAGTTACATTTCACACGTCATTCAGTTGTCGTTTCAGTCATATGAGTGAAGACCGGTATCAGCCGGCCACTCAACTGAATAGTTACATGAATCACAGTCATGAGAATGACCGTCATGGAACGGACAGACAAGACGATAGTAACCACTACTACGACAGCAACTATCCTTGCAATCGCAACCGAAGCTCCGGCCGCGGATGTGATCATAAATACAAAGGATCAGTAGTCCAACCGATTCGCTAATTCTGGTATAATAACCTAATATTTTAGTTCTATTTGTTTCACATCTCGAGACACATGTCAAGACATCAGTCAAGACACATGTCTCATTCCGAAGACACATGTTAAGACACCAGTCAAGACACATGTCACACTTATATTTTCTAAGACACGAGTCAAGACACATGACTCACGTCCAATTATGGAACATCTTTAAGAAATTCAGGGTACCCTCCAAAGGGTATATCCATTTGTTGTGCCATGTATTAATCAGGCCACAAGAATTTCAGTACCATCACCGGCGTATCAGTACGATCAGTCACGTTGGCTCGATGACACTTTCATTTCTTTCACCATATTTCATATATTCATGACCATGAAGGACGCCATTCGTATTCCCCTTGTATACGAAGGTTTTCCTTCAGCCTAATGATAAGATCCAAGCTGCTAACGCATTACCTCAGACAGATGCGAGGTGCATTTTATCCTAATTATGGACTATGAACAGCACACCATGCTACGATTCATGATTATGTACAGTAAGGTTCAGGCTTCTAAATACATTCAGCTTGATTTTCTATCAGGAAAATCTGTACAAATTATCTATGCTTACAAGCATGTGCCTTGTTAGCCATGGCTGTTAAATTTCTAGCTGTCATTTAAGACGCGACCACTGAAGTCCTTTTACGCATAACCAGGGGATTATTCCAAAATCTTTCCATATATATTCCAGAAGAACCTTCAAGGAGAAGGACAGTAACATGAGATTATGTGTCGACTACCATCGATTTAAACAAATCACCATCCATAACCGTTATTCTCCTCCACGTACTGACAACCAGTCCAAATTGACTTTAGAGTGTTAATCACCTTTCCAAGATCGGATTCATGATCATGCTGCCAAGAGTGACGAGTGAAAGAGTAGGACATGTCCATGACTGCTATTCGTACACGACTCGGTTATGTTAGATTCATGATTTTGTATCAGACTCATAAATGCTCCAACAGCATTATGGACTTAATAAATTGATTTTCCACGAACTCATAAACCAATTCCTCAGTGTTTTTATCTATGACAACCTAACCTTCTCTAAAGTCTGGAGAAGATCAGAAAGACCATATTTGCACTATGTTGCAAATTCTATGACAAGAGGAATTTCACCCTGAAGTTTTCTAATATCAATTCTGTTTGATTACAGTGACACGCTGAATCACATGGATTCTCACGATTGATCTTAACATGACTCAGCTTATGCGCAAAGGTGAGAACCCTACACTACATTAGGTGTTACAGAAAATCCTACGCTGAGAGAAGTCTATTTCCTGAGACTCATAGTTTTGCAACTTCTACGTATCCTGTTTCTATGAACCAAGATACATTTACGTTCATATCTAAGAACCTGTAATACCAACAGGCTAAGATAGAACACCAACAGACTGAAATGTTTTCCATCATCAGAAATTGTGATCAGAAAATGGGACAAGATCTCTATAGATTTTGATTACCAGATCACCACAAACTCAGAAGAAGCATTGATAGGTGTGTAAACACCCATCCTTTTACCACTTAATTCGGGCTAAAACGAGACCAAAACGCGTATTTAATATCATTTGTTTGGAATTATGCGTGGTTTTTGTGTTTATTGTGTTTTCAGAGCTAACCGGATGAATATTGAAGAAAACATGGGATTGCACGGGTTTTATGGAAGAAAAAGACTCAAGATGAAGTCTATTGTCCAAGAGATGCAAAAGATTTGAAGTCACTGGGCCTATTTGACGATTTATCGAAGAAAAGGACCAAAGATGGAAGATTTACATAAGTCGAAGAAACTCAAGTCTATTAAACGAAGAAATTAAAAGACGAGTTGAATTTAATCGACGACAAATCCCAAATCAGAATCGAAAACGTCAACTTTTCTGAAAAGACGAGAAGACAAGAAGAACGGGAGAAAGCCCACTCACCAACCAAAGGGGACACCTATAAAAGGAATCCCCCTCACACTTTTCATTCAGTTTTAGTTTTTCTTTTCCCCATCTTTTTCTCTCTTTTTGTTCGTAGGTATCACCAACACCACTAGGGTGTTTGGTGATTTTGATTATTGTTCTTCCAAATCTTGTAGTTTAATCTTGTCTTTTATTTGGTTCAACATTAATCATCAATACAAGTTCTTGTTTAATCTTTCCATTTCATCTTGTTCATCATCATCTTTCATTTCAAGTTTTTAAGTTCTTATTTGATTGAGTTTTGATTTTAAAAAGTTGTTGAATTTGTGTTTTTATGATTGGGATTTGTTGCTTATGGTTATTAGATGATTTGTGGTTAATTTGGTAAAACCTTTTTGCTTATATAGCTTGATTTTGGATTAAATCGTTCTTCCCTGTTTTTTCTGAAAGTTTCTGTTCTTGAGTGTTCCCAGGTTCCGGATGAACAAAACTTCCGGATGAACACAAAAGTTCCGAATGAACACAAAAAGTTTCGAATGAACCTAAAGTTCCGGATGAACAAATCTTCCGAATGAACTAAAAGTTCCGGATGAGTTTAAAGTTCCGAATTAGTTTAATCTTCCGAATGAGTTTTCTTTTTGAAAGTTCCGAGTCAGTTAGAAAGTTCCGGATGAGCTAAAGTTCCGGATGAACTAAATCTTCCGAATGAACAAAAGTTCCGGATGAATGCTATTTCCAAAAGTTCCGGATGAATGCTATTTCCAAAAGTTCCGAATGAATGTCGGTTTTTAAGTTCCGAATGAGTTTCTCTTTCAAAAAGTTCCGAATGAATGATCTTTACAAATCTTCCGGATAAACTTCCGAATCAAGGTTCCGAGTAAAGTTCCGACTCAAAAGTTCCGAGTGAAGGTTCCGAACGAGGTTCCGGATCAATAGTTCCGAATCAAGGTCAAAGTTCCGAATCAATTTTCTTTTAATCTTACTTACTGTTTCTTTTTGTATCTGTCTTTATATTTCTCATTGTTTCTTCATTTTATATTCTAAGTTTAATTTTAATTCCAGTTTATTAATACAAGTTTTATTAATTGTTATTAATTTAATTGCTTTTAAATTTAAGTTACATTTTCGTACATTTAAACATTTAGTAGACTAGAAAACCAACTCCCCTTGTTAGTAACCAAAAACAAATCATTCCACTTAGAACCGAGATCAATTCGAGAGGATATCGAGAGAATTTAGAAGAACCCCCACACAAAATGCGAGTATCAAATGGCGCCGTTGCCGGCTCTTCTCGTTAAGATCAAAAGTTTTTTCTGAGAACTTGGACTTTGGGATCCGTTCCCCGTGAACGTTACTTTTTCATAAAAATTTTCAAAAACACAAAAAAATATAAAATTTTCAAAAATCCTAAAAATTAAAAAACATAAAAACCAAAAATATTTTTGCTTTGCTTTTCTCTTGTTAGTTCTTTTGCAGGTGTATGCGCACTCGATCAACGTCTTATCAAGAGCCCGAGCCTCTCGATCACTTAGACATGGCCGGTGTACAAAACAACAACATACCACCTCCAAACAACAATAATAACAACAACAACCCACCTTTCAACAACATGAATAATAACAACAACAATGAGCCTCTCCCGGATAATCGCCTGATGATTGAACTTCTTCAAGCTCATGTAGATGGCAACACTGATCCAATTGTTATACCAGCGATTGCAGCCAACAATTTTAAGCTCAAATCCGGCTTTATCCAGATGGTCTCTGCTCAACCATTCTTGGGGCGTACCATTGATGATCCACATGACCACATCAAGAGATTCTTGCAACTCACCAATACGGTCAAGTTCAATGGTGTTCCACAAGAGGTAATCCGTCTACAACTTTTTCCCTTTTCTTTAGAGGGACAAGCCCGACATTGGCTTGCTAAGGAACCGCCACAGAGTATTCTCTCGTGGACGGATTTGGAGACCAAGTTTATCAATTACTTTTTCCCACCCTCTCGTACTACCGCTTTGCGGAATGAAATCATAAATTTTGAACAAAAGTACGATGAGTCGTTCAGTGAATCTTGGGATCGTTTTAAAGATCTTTTAAGAAAATGCCCACAACATGGTTTTACCCAAGTACATCAAATTAATACTTTTTACAATGGTTTAAGCATGAGTGACCAAGATTCACTAAACAGTGCCTCGGGGGGTAATCTTTTGGCTAAGACTTCCAATGCTGCTTGGGATATCATTGAGAATAAGTCTCGTGTGCAAACCAATAGTGTTCGGACCAATGTCGCTAGTGCTAGCACTAGTGACAGCGACAAGCGACTTGACAAAATCACTACGCTTCTTGAATCGCTTGTCACCCACACCGTTAACAACACCAACAGCAACAACGCTAAAAACGCTCAAGTCAATGCTGTTAGCCAACCATGCGAGATATGCGGGGGTCCTCACTCTTACACCACTTGTACTGCCATCCAAGACTACTCTTCTGAAAATGTGAATGCAGCATATGGCACCTATCCTCAACCTGCTTATCAAGCTCGACCTCAAGGTGACCGTAATTTGCTTAGCTACCGCTCCAACAACTACCTCTCAACACCCGGTTTTCCTCCTAACAACCCAAACCAACAACAAAACCTCAATCGCCCTCCTCAACAACAACAACAACCTCGTACACCATACATCTCACCTCACAAGCAGCAACAACCACCTCAACGAAACAACCAAGTATACCAGGAACCTGCTTATCAACCACCCGCATACAATGCTCCTCCCAACCAACCCACCGTTTTACACCAAGAAGTGGAAACTTACATGAGGACGAACGATGTGATCGTGGGAAATCTTTAGAGAGAAGTGCTTAACTTGAAGGTAGACCTGGTCAAACAAGGGAACGATTTGAGAGCCGACATGAGAAATACTTTGGATAGTCAAACAAATGACTTGAAAAACATGATGGCTAGTTTCTTCCAAGGTAATCAACCCTCTTCTTCGGGTACTCTTCCGAGTAACACCGTTGCAAATCCAAGAGGGGAGATGAAAGCAATCACCACTCGCAGTAGCAAAGGTACAAAGGAACCCGAGTGTCCTATACCTCCACCGGTGGTTGTGACTAAGGAGAACGAGTCACCTGCTCTTATTCCTCATCCTTCTACTTCCCCAATTTCTCCACCTCCTTCACCTTCTACCCCCATTTCCCCACCACCCGTGGTTGTGAGTGATCCTATTCCCCTAAAGCCTTCTTCTTCATCCAATATACATTATCCTTCAAGGTTGAGTAAAGAGAAGCAAAAGAGCAAGGATGATATTCAAGTTTCAAACTTTCTCAAAATGTTTAAACAATTGAATTTTAACATCTCCTTTGCCGAGGCTCTCGCTCACATGCCCAAATACGCTAAGATGTTTAAAGATCTTCTAAACGACAAGGAGAAGCTTCTTGATATTTCTAACACCCAACTTAATGAGAATTGCTCTGCAGTGCTCTTAAGGAAATTGCCAACCAAGCTTGGTGATCCGGGTCGTTTCTTAATCCCTTGCAATTTCCTGGAAGTAGAGAATTGCATGGCCCTAGCCGATCTAGGTGCCAGTATTAGTCTAATGCCTCTAAGCGTTTGGAAGCAATTATCTCTCCCTGAGCTAGTCCCCACCAAAATGACTTTGGAATTAGCTAACCGTACGGTTGCTTATCCAGTGGGGATAGCCGAAGACGTCTTTGTAGGAGTCTACAAATTCACTTTTCCTGCCGATTTCGTCGTTGTGGACTACGACATGGACCCTCGTGTGCCATTGATCGTTGGTCGTCCATTCCTAAGGATCGGTCGCACTCTAATCGATGTTGAAGCCGGTGAGCTTATCATGAGAGTGGGTGACGATAAGATCGTCTTCAACATGGGAAAGCTTTCTAAACAGACTTATTCATACGAGAGTGTTAATTGTATTGACGTTCTTGATGAGGCTTGTGAATAACACTTCAAAGATGCTTGTAAAAGTATTCCTACCTCTCTTCCCAATGTTGAGACCGTTTCCTCTATCGACTCATCACTATCTCTATTTGGAGAAAGTGATTTCCTTTAAAAAGACTTGGAAGCTACCATGGGAGATGTGAACTTAGATCATGACGATTCTATCACCAATTGGGATGAAGATCTCCGCCTCATTGAAAACCTTCTCAAAGAAGACAATCTTTCTCCTCTATCTCCGACGGTTACTGCTATTGATCCTCCTTCTTCTAAAGAGGTGACTAATGATGATCCATCGTTAGTTTCACCATCTATTGAGGATCCTCCCACTCTTGAGCTTAAGGACCTACCTCCTCATCTTGAGTACGTTTTTCTTGAAGACAACGAGAAGTCGCCCGTCATCATCGCAAAGGATCTAAAAGAAGAAGAAAAAACCCGACTTGTCGCCGTGTTGAAGAAGCATAAAAAAGCTATCGCTTGGAAAATCTCCGACATTCGTGGAATTGATCCTCACTTCTGCACACACAAAATTCTCATGGAGGATGACTTTAAGCCCACAATTCAAAGCCAACGAAGGGTGGATCCAAAAATCCATGAAGTCATCAAAACAGAGGTTATCAAACTTCTTGATGCGGGTATGATTTACCCTATTTCGGATTCACCATGGGTTAGTCCAATCCATTATGTGCCTAAGAAAGGCGGCATCACCGTTGTGCCCAATGCAAACAACGAGTTGATTCCTACCCGTCTCGTTACTGGGTGGAGAGTTTGTATAGACTACCGCAAACTCAATGATGCCACGAGAAAGGATCATTTCCCTCTACCTTTTATGGACCAAATGCTTGGACGTTTAGCAGGTAATGAATATTACTGCTTTCTTGATGGTTTCTCGGGTTATTTCCAAATACCCATCGATCCCCAAGATCAAGAGAAGACAACATTCACTTGTCCCTATGGCACATTTGCTTACAAAAGAATGCCTTTTGGCTTATGCAATGCCCCCGGGACTTTCCAAAGGTGCATGTTAGCTATCTTCCATGACATGGTTGAACAAACCATGGAAGTCTTCATGGATGATTTCTCGGTCTTCGGGGATTCCTTCTCTTCTTGCCTTGCCAATTTGGAACGTATGCTTAAGCGGTGCGAAGACACTCGCCTTGTTCTAAATTGGGAAAAATGCCATTTTATGGTAAAAGAAGGCATTGTGCTAGGATACAAAATCTCTAAAGCCGGTCTTGAAGTCGACCGTGCTAAAGTAGATGTCATAGCCAAACTACCTCCACCTTCAACCGTGAAGGGTGTGAGAAGCTTTCTGGGTCATGCGGGCTTCTATCGTCGTTTCATTCAAGATTTCTCTAAAATCGCTCGCCCGATGACCCATCTCTTGGAAAAAGATACCCCTTTTATCTTTTCCAAAGAGTGCCTTGAAGCCTTCAACTTGCTTAAGGATAAGCTTACTAAGGCACCCGTCTTAGTTACCCCTAATTGGGAGCTGCCTTTCGAGTTGATGTGCGATGCTAGCGACTTTGCTATTGGTGCGGTTTTGGGCCAAAGAGTAAATAAACACTTCCAACCAATCCACTATGCTAGCAAGACAATGACGGGGGCACAATTGCATTATACGACAACCGAAAAAGAGCTTTTAGCTGTTGTCTATGCTTTTGAAAAGTTCCGCCCCTATCTTGTCCTTTCCACCACAATCGTATATACGAACCATTCTGCGCTGAAGTACTTGATGACTAAGCATGATTCTAAGCCAAGACTTCTTCGCTGGGTTTTACTCCTTCAAGAATTCAACATTGAAATTCGTGACAAGAAGGGAGCCGAAAACCTGGTCGCGGATCATCTGAGTAGACTTGAGGATCCATATCAAGGGGATCATCCGAACAAAGAGATCAATGACTCTTTCCCCCTTGAGACCTTAATGTCTATGAATCTCAATCTTGATGACACCCCGTGGTTTGCCGATATTGCAAACTACTTAGCGGGTGGTGTTCTCATCCAAGGGTTAACATCCCAACAAAAAAAGAAGTTCTTGAACGATGTTAAGACTTACTTTTGGGATGACCCTTTTCTATTCAAACAATGCGCTGACTTGATTATTCGCCGATGTGTTGACGGACCGGCCGCTTTGGACATTCTCCAGGCTTGCCACAAAGGACCCACCGGTGGTCACTTTGGTCCCAACTACACTGCCAAAAAAGTGTTTGATTCGGGATTCTATTGGCCCACCATTTACCGTGTTGCTCACGAGATGGTTAAACATTGTGATTCTTGCCAAAAACAAGGCAAGATCACACATAAAGATGAGATGCCTCAAAATTTCATACAAGAATGTGAAATCTTTGATGTATGGGGCATCGACTTTATGGGGCCATTCCCTTCTTCTAAAGGCAACAAATACATCCTTGTCATTGTTGACTACGTTTCCAAATGGGTTGAAGCTAAGGCTTTACCCACTAACGATGCGAGGGTGGTTTGTAAATTCTTGAAACAACTATTTGCTCGATTCGGTGTTCCTCGTGCTATTATCAGTGACCGCGGGACTCATTTTTGCCACGATCAATTTGCAAGAGTCATGGCAAAGTATGGTGTCAATCACCGTCTTTCCACCGCTTATCATCCTCAAACCAACGGTCAAGCCGAGATATCCAACCGTGGATTGAAGAGAATTTTGGAGCGTACCGTGGGAGAGCATCGCGCCGCGTGGGTCGATAAGTTAGATGATGCTTAGTGGGCTTTCCGTACTGCTTATAAGACCCCGATCGACTGTACTCCTTATCGTCTTGTGTACGGGAAAGCTTGCCACCTCCCTATCGAGCTGGAACATAAGGCATAATGGGCCTTGAAGTGGGCTAACTTCGACATCAACAAAGCCGGTGATTTTCGCAAGATTCAACTCAATGAGCTACAAGAATTGAGGAATCAAGCCTACGAGAACTCATTGATCTACAAAGAGAAGACCAAGATTGTCCACGATGCTAAAATCAAGAACCGAGAGTTCCACGTTGGAGATCAAGTCTTACTCTTTAACTCTCGGTTGAAGATCTTCTCAGGCAAGTTGAAGAGCCGCTGGTCTGGTCCATTCACCATCGCCAATGTTTTTCCCTATGGCACCATTGAGCTTTCTCAGCCAAATGGGCCCAACTTCAAGGTGAATGACCAGCGTTTGAAATTGTACTTTGGTGAGGACATCTCTCAAGAGATGACTCCATCCCTCACCACGTTCCCCATGAACTAATTTTGGGTCGAGTCAGGCTCGTGACTCGATTATCAAAAACAAGCACTCCTCGGGAGGCAACCCGAGTATCTCCTTTTCCGTTTAACCTCCTAAGTGTAGGGGGACCTCTTTAGGTGTTTGTCTTTGTGTGGTGATGTGATTACAGGGATAAGTGCACTCTTGGAACCTTTGAAGAACCGTGCTCCCGTGTTATCCGAAAACCGGTTCTATCTCTCAACTATCGTGATTCAATTTTCTTCATACTCACATTTAAAATTGATCACTTTAGTCGTCTCTTCCTTAACTTGAGTTAACCAACGTGCACAGTGTCATAAGTGTAGGGGAGATTTTTCCCACATGCTTAAACATTGAGGACAATGTTTATCTTAAGTGTAGAGGGGACTTCTATCGAAGTTTTAAGTGGACTTTTCCATGAAAATGCCTTCATTTAACCGGAAAATCATCTTTTTCAACATTTTTCAAATTTTTAATTAACTTTGGCCATTTAGTCGTAATTTTTAAATTTTTATCATTGCTTTCGTATGTATATATCCCGCAATAAAGTCAAAAATTTTAATAAAGTGGTGTAGCTAGTTTAGAAGTCTTTGACATATTAGGACCGTTGCGTTTATTTTGACTCAACCCGAATAGACTTATCCAAGTTTATTCTAGCTAGTATCCTTAACCATGTAGACCTTAATTGGTTTATTAGGCTAAGTATCCACGAGTCTCATTACTTGAGATTTTAAATTGTGGAGGACGAGAAATGATAGAGTCAATTATAAGTCGGTATTCTTGCACAAGCTCACTTGGTGTAATTATTTGCCTCTTCTCCCATCACTTGCTAATAATTTATCTGCAATAAGTAAGGTCGTACGGTTTGAAAAGTTACTTAGCTTCTAGCCCAAGATCGTTTAAAAGTTGCTCGGTAATGATAAGAGTTCATAGCCAAGGCATAACTTATGAAGCGGGGCGCGAAGATTGGCGAGTCCGAAAAGGCCCTAACAAGGCATGAGGATTCCATTTTATTGCTAAAGATCCAAGGTGATGTGAAAGGCATTATTCCTAAAGTCAATATGAAGGATCAAGACTCACGACGAAAAGCAATCAACTCCCATAAAGATGATGGAGAAGTCTATCCGAAAAGACCCTAACAAGGTATGAGGATAAATAGATCCAAGTCCGAAAAGGAGGCGGATCGTTGTGTCTCAAAATCCCAAATAGAGATTGAAGAAATAATCATGAAGTCGTGGTCAACAAAGTTGGAGTACCTCTCAAAAGTCTCCAAGTGAAGAAACTCTATGAACGATGAGAAGACCATTATCTCAAGCACGTCTCTCAAGATATGAAGTATGAAGTACATGCCAAATATCGGCCCGAGAAAGGTCTCAAATCGTGAACTGAGTTATGCCAAGATATGAACTTTTTGATATCCCGAGAAACAGTTTTAAAAGATTTTGTCCTTTAGCTAACTATTGATCAAATCGTCCTACTTTGCTTTCAGCCTTAATAAACTATCGAAATAAGTCCAAAAATGCATCTTCATGATCATTCTAAGACAAAAATAAAATATAAGAGATACACCTAGGAATAAGGGAGTTTAAGCATTTAATTAAGCCATGTGTGTAAGTGTTTGATTTACTAACTAATAATAACAATGATCTCGTTTTTAAGCTTAGTTTGGGAAACGTGAAACTTGAGGATGATAAATCTTCGCAGCACCAAAGCCCTAATGTAAGTCATTGATCTCTTTGCAAGTTATTTCCATGTAGCTATTTTCAAGTGAAAATGGTTTTCTATCCTTTTGTTTACTATAAAGTTTTAATTTCTTTTAGTACTTTAATTTTGTTCAGTAGTATTTTAATAAGGCCAAGGTTGATTGATTATGAGAAAAGTGTAAATTTGCTTTATCACTAAGCATTGCATGAGGGCATGGCAATGGTTAAGTGTAGGGGATTTGATAGGTGTGTAAACACCCATCCTTTTACCACTTAATTCGGGCTAAAACGAGACCAAAACGCGTATTTAATATCATTTGTTTGGAATTATGCGTGGTTTTTGTGTTTATTGTGTTTTCAGAGCTAACCGGATGAATATTGAAGAAAACATGGGATTGCACGGGTTTTATGGAAGAAAAAGACTCAAGATGAAGTCTATTGTCCAAGAGATGCAAAAGATTTGAAGTCACTGGGCCTATTTGACGATTTATCGAAGAAAAGGACCAAAGATGGAAGATTTACATAAGTTGAAGAAACTCAAGTCTATTAAACGAAGAAATTAAAAGACGAGTTGAATTTAATCGACGACAAATCCCGAATCAGAATCGAAAACGTCAACTTTTCAGAAAAGACGAGAAGACAAGAAGAACGGGAGAAAGCCCACTCACCAACCAAAGGGGACACCTATAAAAGGAATCCCCCTCACACTTTTCATTCAGTTTTAGTTTTTTTCCCCATCTTTTTCTCTCTTCTTGTTCGTAGGTATCACCAACACCACTAGGGTGTTTGGTGATTTTGATTATTGTTCTTCCAAATCTTGTAGTTTAATCTTGTCTTTTATTTTGTTCAACATTAATCATCAATACAAGTTCTTGTTTAATCTTTCCATTTCATCTTGTTTATCATCATCTTTCATTTCAAGTTTTTAAGTTCTTATTTGATTGAGTTTTGATTTTAAAAAGTTGTTGAATTTGTGTTTTTATGATTGGGATTTGTTGCTTATGGTTATTAGATTATTTGTGGTTAATTTGGTAAAACCTTTTTGCATATATAGCTTGATTTTGGATTAAATCGTTCTTCCCTGTTTTTTCTGAAAGTTTCTGTTCTTGAGTGTTCCCAGGTTCCGGATGAACAAAACTTCCGGATGAACACAAAAGTTCCGAATGAACACAAAAAGTTCCGAATGAACCTAAAGTTCCGGATGAACAAATCTTCCGAATGAACTGAAAGTTCCGGATGAGTTTAAAGTTCCGAATGAGTTTAATCTTCCGAATGAGTTTTCTTTTTAAAAGTTCCGAGTCAGTTAGAAAGTTCCGGATGAGCTAAAGTTCCGGATGAACTAAATCTTCCGAATGAACAAAAGTTCCGGATGAATGCTATTTCCAAAAGTTCCGGATGAATGCTATTTCCAAAAGTTCCGAATGAATGTTGGTTTTTAAAGTTCCGAATGAGTTTCTCTTTCAAAAAGTTCTGAATGAATGATCTTTACAAATCTTCCGGATAAACTTCCGAATCAAGGTTCTGAGTAAAGTTCCGACTCAAAAGTTCCGAGTGAAGGTTCCGAACGAAGTTCCGGATCAATAGTTCCATATCAAGGTCAAAGTTCCGAATCAATTTTCTTTTAATCTTACTTACCGTTTCTTTTTGTATCTGTCTTTATATTTCTCATTGTTTCTTCATTTTGTATTCTAAGTTTAATTTTAATTCCAGTTTATTAATACAAGTTTTATTAATTGTTATTAATTAAATTGCTTTTAAATTTAAGTTACATTTTCGTACATTTAAACATTTAGTAGACTAGAAAACCAACTCCCCTTGTTAGTAACCAAAAACAAATCATTCCACTTAGAACCAAGATCAATTCGAGAGGATATCGAGAAAATTTAGAAGAACCCCCATACAAAATGCGAGTATCAAGCATGAAGCTATCTGGGTCATTGTCCACAGTGGAACAAGTGTGCAGAATCCTGACATCTGCAAGGATTCCAAAGTCAGTAGATTTCCAAACATTTTCAGCCCAGGGATCATCTGATCACTTGGAAATCCCTCAGCTATCGGGTCAGACAAAGGTCTACATTTGTTCTACTTATTTACGTTCACATTCTTGTTCTAATTTCACGACTTGATTTCACGCTCACATTCATGACACTATCCACGTTCATGATCGTATCTTGGCTTACGTTTTTACGTTCATCTTCGTTTTCGGAAGTTTTGCAAGAACTTGAGAGACCAGACTCATGTTTAGTATAACTCCCTATCCTCAGATAGAGGTTTCACGTCACATTCCACGTTTCACCTTATAACGTTTGGCGTTATCGCAGTTGTATTCCATGTTCACGATATGTTTCACATGTCATGTTTATTCCATGTTCCTCATATCACGTTCACGATATGTTACACGTATCATGGAACACAACATGTTTGCTCATACTACACTTATCATATCTCCACTATCGCGTTCTAAATTTTTCACGTATCACGTTCAAAATTTTTCAGGTACTACGTTTCTATATGTCTCGCGCATCGTTGCTATTTATCAGTTAAGTTAGATTGTTTTTCACCATAACGTTTCAGTTACTCTTGCACGTTAATCCTTATTCCCTTGATCAAGTTCAGGGGATCTATCTTACGTTGATAACCATGAACTTTTCGTGTTTTCAAGTCAAGGTCAGGAGGACCAAGATTTTTCATTGTATCAAGATCTTGTGAAGGAACCGTTCCAAGCGGGAAGCCACTTGGAAACAGACAAGTTCATCCGGACTTCTTATCCGTTTTTCTCTTATCGATTAGATATGTCCTTTCAGTCACGTCACATTCCATGTCCTTTCAAGACATGTTACGTTCCACGTTCCTTCTACCATGTCACCTACATGTCCTTTTATTTTACATACCCTCTCAGTTTGATTCGGGTATGTTTCTTTTTCAGTTTACGTTATCTATAATTCGGGGACGAATTATTCTTTTTAGGGGAGAAGAGTTGTAAACCCGCATGCTTTTACCATGAACAGTACACTTATGATCGTACGTACAGGATTAAAACTTTCCTTATATAACATGAACACATATCATGAATATTAATTACAAGAATTAAGTACGTGTTATTACACGATAAGTATTAGATACGTGTTAGTACACGATAATTATTAATAATAATAATTATAATCACGAACATAAAATCATGAACATGAAATCACGAACAGATAATTATGTACTTACGTAATTATTAATACGATAAATGTTGTCACGTAGAAGTAATTTTAATAACATGAATAATTAATAATTACGTAACACGTGAACACGTGAACACGAGTAATTATCACAATTATTCTACGTATATTAAATAACACGGTAAGTCATTACGTACGTAATATTTAGGTCTAATAAGTATTTAGATAACCAAGGAAATCACGACACTTAAAACAAGAATGCGCGTACGTAAAACACGAAAATTAAATAAATTTTGTTTGTGGGCTATTAGTGTGGACGGTTAGTAGAAGGGAAGGATTGGCCCATGGCCCATTTGGGCCTCCAAGTCTGACTAAAACATATATACGGGGGGAGTTTTATTTATTAAGAAACAAATCCTTAAAACCCTAAAAATATCAAAAACAACCGATCGTCCTTGTTAGGTTTTCTTTGCAGCCGTCAAATCAAACACAAGAACAGGAGGGTAGGCCGTGAGTCGATCCAAGAAAAGCAGAAGCATGGGTTCGTATAATCCGTCCTAAACCCTAGCACGCGAATTGGTAAGTCTTAATCCTTTTTCTCGTTTTGTTAGGATTAATTAATCAAGAAACCATCCTTAAGATAATTAAAACATGTTAATAAGAAGTTAAATATAAAGGGGGGTTTGTTTTTGGTGTGCTGCGTCCATATGGCGCACAAACCGAGAGTCAAAAGACTCTCGGTGGCCCTTTTTCTCCTTCAGCCGCAACCCCTGCTGTCAGCAGGGGTGCGTTTGGCTTAAATGTGGTGTTCAACAAGGCAGCATGGGGGGTGTTTGGGTTTGGTCTGCCAGTTGGAACCCACGGCTGGCAGGTTTACCCTGTCGGTGGGAGTTTTAAACGAGTAGGGGGGAACAAGCTACTGCCAGTGGCAGCGATACAACTGCCAGGGGAAACTGGCAGTTAAGGGTGCGTTTGGTTTTCGATTTAAGACAGCATAAGGGCTTTTTGGTTAACAGTTTAAAAAAACAATAAGGGGGTGTTTGGCTGTCAGTATTAAAAACAAATAGGGGGCTGTTTGGTTCGGTCCGGTTCAAGGGAGCCGGTCCGGTTCATATTTAGTATAATTTAAACACGATTCACGACATGTTAAATTTAAACACGGGTTCGATTTAAGAATTAATTTTACAACTTAATTATTTTTGCAAGATAAATAATTACAAGATTTAATTAAATTAATTAAGCATGTACATAATTAATTTAATTTAGCATGACTTGGGTTATTATTATTTAGACAAGAATACATGCTTTTAACCTAAGTATGTAATTATTTATTTGGTACTATAGTATTTGATGAGACTGCTTTTATACATGGTCTCATCGTCCAAATCAGGCTTAAAATGCATAAAATATCATTAAATATACCAAATATATGCTCGTGTTTGTTACTTGTGTATTTTTAGGTACGGATATTGAGGAAATGGAAAAATATCACAAGAATCAATCAAAAACGAACACGGGAAATGAAGCCGCACAATAAACCGGGCCCAAGTTTGGATTTTACAAAAATGCCCTTGAAGAATTGAAGATTGTCAAGTTTGGTCCCTCAACTTTTGAAGATTTACACTTTATACCCCTCAAATATTCAAAACTATGAATAGGGTCCCTAAAGTTTGAAGATATTACAAGACCAGTCCTTGAAGAATCCAAGAAATGCATTAAAGGTCCTTGATAAAAGTTTGAAAACCTTTAGTGCCAATTTTGACAACTTGCCAAAAGTTGTTAAGAGTTATTTGGGCGTTGATGCTATTTATTACAAAGTGGAAAGAAAGTGAAACTTTGGGGACCAATATTGCCAATACAGCCAAACCACCCCATCCATTCACAAGCTGCCACCTCAGCATAACCCACCCAAATACCCATTACCCATACCCTACCCGTCCAAACCCAGTCCATAACCCACAACCCACCCAAGTTTAAATAATAAACTCAGTCAAACGGTCAAACCACTTAAACCTTTTCCCACTTAAACACCATTTTAAATATTATCTTACCCAATTTGGATTAAACCATCCCTAATCCCCTTATAAACCCTAATCTATCCCAGGTCCAATCAACTTCAAAACAAGGGGTTTTTATCTCAATTTGTCCAGACCCTTGATTACCCACTTTCCCACCAAAACCCACCTCTCAAACCACCACAAGACACACCCATGTGTCTTGTGGGACCCTCCCCTGCACCCGTCCCTTTCCCTCAAACCCTACACCCGACCAAACCAACATCCCAGATTCTTCTACTTGGTCCCCAAGTTCAAATGGACGTCTAAGATCAACTTTTCAAAGCTGGCATCCAACAAAGCAATCACATGGCACGAATTTGACCAATTCTCAGTCAAGATTCCAAGGGCAATTTGGGCAGGTCATGTGCTAGGGTTTTATCATTCTAGATAGTTCTTCTAGCTCTATTTAAGCACCTCTCAACATGTGAGTAGGGCTGTTCCAGTTTTTAGCTTTCACCATTGTAATTCCTTTTTAATGTTATAAAAGTTTGGTATTTGTGTTTGAAACAAGTGTAATTCCTTTTTATAAGTGTTAAAAGTTGTGTGTGTGTGTTTGAAAGCTAAGAACTGAGTTCCATTTTAATTTATCAAAACACTTTGTGTTTTTGGAGGTTTTGAAACAAGTTTTGAATTTCAGAAATCATAGGTCTAAAAAGTGAAAGTGGATTTGGACTTGGATTTTTTTTAGTTCTATACTTTAGTTTTAAAACGTATCATTTGGTTAAAAAGGTTTCAAAGTTTTTTGAAAACGTTTAAGAAGTTTCAGTAAAATCAGATAAAGTATTTTGCTTGTGTTTTTCATTTTTTTTCTTAGCAGGTGTGTTGATTATTTTGTTAAAGGTCCAGCTCACGTCCGGACCTGAAAGGAGGTGACTTGGCAGTCACAAAGGGACCTGGACGTGGGTCCCTTGAGGTAGAAAAATCTCTTCCATTTTCAGTTTTCATAAATTAGAGAATTTGAGTGAATTGCATGTGATTTATGTGATTATTGCATGAAAGCTGTTGAAATGTGTTTTAATGGTTTGAATTGAGTTTTCTTGTTGATATATGCATGCTAGGATTGATTAGAATCCATTTGGTAAAGATTTAAATAGTTTTGCTTTGAAAAAAATCTCATTTTCAGATATAAAGGGGTGTTTGGATTCAGGTTTAAACTGGGCTTGGTGAAAAGTTTTTGGATTAAAACCTGTTTAGATACACTCAGTAGGTTGTCATTAGGTTATAGGTGTGTTTGGTTTTCATTTTGGACAGGGTTAGAACAAGTTTGCAAGTTAAAAATTGGTATAAAGGAAAAAATCTGTCATGCCATTTTTCTGATTGCTCTGGTGAAATCTGTGCCATCTAGTTTGATATTCTGTTAGGTCATAGGTCTGTTTAGGGTTTGTGATTACTCACAAGTCACTTGATTGATCATTGTGCTAGATTTAAGCAGTTGAATTTCATTTTTATGCCAAGAAAATCAGATACATGCTCTTAGACCTGCATAATCTAATCAGTAACTTAAGTGTGCATTTTTTTTGGTTTGAACTTGTGTGCAACTTGCTTGTTATCTGTTTGATTTGACTCCTTATACTCCAAAGAGTATAAGGGTGCCATTGTCCATCAAAATCATCCACAAGAATCATCAAATCAAGCCCTCTTGATTATAATTGCACAAGTGAAGAAAACATTCTGCTTGTGTTCATAAAAAAGTAACTGAGCACGTTTTTGGTTCCTGATTAGCTTAATCTTGCTCTCTTTGGATTTGTGTTTGTGTTTTTGTAATCAAAGAGTAACTGGTTTGGGTTTTAAAAAGTTAAAAAGAAAAAAAAATTACCAAAAAGGACGTGGCCAGAACTCGAACCTGCGCCACTCCTTTCACAACACACACTCCTTACCGTTGCCCTAGGGACTTTGACTAGTAAGAGTTTGCAAAGTTTAATACTTAAGGTGTGTTTGTTTTTGAGCTTATTTAGCTATCAGCTTATGAATAAGCTGATTTCAGCTTATTTCTTTAAGCTTTTGACCAGTTAGCATTTTTCCTAGGTTCTTATTAGGGTTTTAGACTTTTCAGTGTAAAAATTTTATTTTTTCCCGTTTTTAATTTATTTATTAGGATTATTTTTAGTTTAATTTTTAGAAAGTTAATTAAAAATAGCAAAAAGTATTTTAAAAATCCAGAAAAATAGTTTTTAGGTTTTATTTAAGTAATTTGAGGTTTACATTCCAAAAAGTTTTCAAAAAGTCTTATTTTTAATTTTATTTGATTTTAGGGTTTTTTAACAACTTTGAAATTTAATATAAAATTAATAAAAAGGTTTTAGGAACTTTTAATCACATTTTTTTTAGTTACATTATTTAGGATTTTTAGTAATTTTTTAGAATTTATTTATAAATTTTTATTTTTTTTTGAATATTTTAATATTATTTTATTACTAAAAATAGAAAGTTTTTTTTATCTTTTTTTTTCATTTTTCCTAGATTGTAGACACTTAATTAGGAACTTTGTAACTTTCCAAATTTTTTTTGGACTTTTCATTTATTTTTTAAATTTAATTTAAGTTTTAATAGATTTTAATAGTTTTTAAGTGTTTTAAAATTTTTAAAAATAGTTTTTAGCTTAATTAGGATATTTTTGAGGTTTACAAACTATTAGATCTTGTTTAAGACTTTTTAATAATTAAAAGTGATTTTTAGGGCTTTAATTAGCATTAAAAATTCATTATTTAATTAATTAAAAGGTTTTAGCAAGTTTGGATTTTTTGTAAACTCTTAGAATTCTATTGTGGATTTTTAGTAATTTTTAGGTTAAAATTTTAATTTTTGTAGTTTTACGGTTTTACGTTTACGCCTTTTTCGTCATAGTTTAATCCGTTTTCGTAACCGTCTTTTCTTTCCTTTCTCATTTCTATTCTCTTTCCTTCTTAATAAAATCATCAATCAATCAATTCATTACACAACACACGTGCCTCCTCGAGAGAACGAACTCACTCTTATTTTGGGTCATTTACACACGGTTTTCCTAAATCGTCGTGCTCGCTTGCCCTATTTTAGTTGCTTGTTTTTCCTAAAGCAAGTATCTAATTTTACAACTATCAGTATTAATTAATTATTACACATGACATATAATTAATTAATCAATATGGACTTAAGTTTAATATTATTATTTAATAATACATGATTTTAACCTAAGTATTTATTTTATGTAATTTAGACTATAGTAATTAATTAATTATTGAACATGACATGTAATTAATGAATTATCATGACTTAGGTTATATTAATATTAATATTAATACATGTTTTAACCTAAGTATTCTGTACACTTAATTTAATTTAATCATGTTATATTTAATTAAATCCTATAACCTATAGTTTATGTAATTTACATGTAATAATTAATAAACTATATTACTAATCACATGACTTAGCGTATTTAATCAGTAAAACTAAGATTATATTATTCAGCTTATTAATCCAGCAGTTAATCTAATTATGGAAACTTTCTATTTCTAGAAACTAATATATTTTAAGCAGTAAATCTATTTTTAGAAACATTCTATTTTTGGAAACTTTCTATTTTAGGAAACCTTTTATTTTTAGAAAGTTACTTATTATTACACAACAAGTATAATAATACAAGAAATGAAAGTAATACTTAATCAGAATATCCAGAATACAAACACATCATAGCGATAGAATCAGTAAAACAAGACATGAACATACAAAACAAGCTAAGACATGATATAAAACCAGTTACGTACTCAGTAATCAGAATACTTATACACGTATTCATTGATGTAGCATTAGTGAGATCGAAGTAGGACTCTCTTCCGTTCATCTTCTTCGTTCATTGACACAAGGTACGGATTCTCCGTGCTTTCAGTATAGACATTCTTCCTTATTAGGATTCCCCGTATGCATCCAACTGTTTTTCCCAGTATATGTTTTATATGTTTTTGAATTGCTTATGTTTAATTAGATACCTAAAGCCATATACATGCATGACCAGTTTCACCTAGTTATGGAGGTACCATAACCATAACACTGGAGGCACCAGTGTTATGACTCCACCACGACGGAGTGATAGCTCGTGGCGTCCCTTCAGATTTTGGGCATATTATTATTATCAGGTGGGACGTATGGGTGCATCCTAGTTTACATGTTTTCAGCAGATTATTTAGTGTGAATGTGGTGTGTGCCTTGCATCCTTCACAAGGAGCTGATCCCTCCTACCCAAACCAGTATATTAAATTAGAGGCAGCCCCTCTAATTTGCATGACGAGGTCACCCCTCCAAGTACTCATGTACGTTGATATTTCATGACCTATATTGGCTAATGTTTAACATGTTAAACAATTTTCATAAGATAAACATAGGGCTTTTCAAACTATAAAACCAGTTTTATGAACATGTTCTAGGTTTTCCAGGACTTATACATTTCCGCTGCTATTAAGTCTTTATTATGTTTCACTCATTCATGCTATGTTTGTATATCCGTGCACTTAGCGTTATGCTCAGCCGTTACTTTCTTTTCCATGTCCCAAAACGGCAGGTACCCAAGGACAGACTCGAGCATTTGGAGGACATGCATAGGATGGAAGCAGCCATAGACTTCTTTTCCTTTTGCCTTTATATATTTATGCTTGTGTAGTCTTTGTTCATTTCATTTACTTTATTTATGTTCTGGGCTTATGTTTGGGAACCGATGTTTGATTCTGGTTTTCCCTAGCATATCGACTCATCGGTTGAACCTATAACGTATAACCGTAACATATCGACTCATCGGTTGAACCTCTAACGAATAACCCGAGCATATCGACTCATCGGTTGAACATATAACGTATAACCGTAACATATGGACTCATCGGTTGAACCTATAACGTATAACCGTAACATATCGACTCATCGGTTGAACCTATAATGTATAACCGTAACATATCGACTCATCGGTTGAACCTATAATTTATAACTGTAACATATTGACTCGTCGGTTGAACCTCTAACGTATAACCCTAGCATATTGACTCATCGGTTGAACCTCTAACGTATAACCCTAGCATATCGACTCATCGGTTGAACCTATAATTTATAACCGTCACATACGGACTCATCGGTTGAACCTATAACTTATAACCATAACATATCGACTCATTGGTTGAACCTATAATGTATAACCGGAACATATTGACTCATCAGTTGAACCTCTAACGTATAACCCTTGCATATTGACTCATCTGTTGAACCTCTAACGTATGACCCTAGCCTATCGACTGATCGGTTGAACCTCTAACGTATAACCGTAATATATGGATTCATCGGTTGAACGTATAACGTACAACCCTAGCATATCGACTCATCAGTTGAACCTCTAACGTATAACCCTGGCATATCGACTCATCGGTTGAACCTATAACGTATAACCCTAGCATTTTGACTCATCGGTTAAACCTATAACGTATAACCGTAACATATTGACTTATCGGTTGAACCTCTAACGTATAACCCTAGCATATCGACTCATCGGTGGAACCTCTAAAAAATAACCCTAGCATATCGACTCATCGGTTGAACCTATAACGTATAACCCTAGCATATCGACTCATCGGTTGAACCTATAACTTATAACCGTAACATATTGACTCATCGGTTGAACCTCTAACGTATAACCCTAGCATATTGACTCATCGGTGGAACCTCTAACGTATAACCCTAGCATATCGACTCATCGGTTGAACCTATAACGTATAACCCTAGCATATCGACTCATCGGTTGAACCTATAACGTATAACCATAAAATATTGACTCATCGGTTGAACCTCTAACGTATAACGCTAGCATATCGACTCATCGGTGGAACCTCTAACGTATAACCCTAGCATATCGAATCATCGGTTGAACCTATAACGTATAACCCTAGCATATCGACTCATCGGTTGAACCTATAACGTATAACTGTAACATATTGACTCATCGGTTGAACCTCTAACGTATAACCCTAGCATATCGACTCATCGGTTGAACCAATAACTTATAACCGTAACATATCGACTCATCAGTTGAACTTATAACGTATAACTATAACATATCGACTCATCGGTTGAACCTCTAAGGTATAACCGTAACATATGGACTCATCGGTTATTAATTATTACAAACTAAGTATAACGCATATTTTAATATTAATTATAATAATTTATTTTGATTTTTATTATTAATTTATATTATTAATTTTATTACATAGAAGGTATAATGTAAAACTCCCTGAAAAAAACCTAGGGACGACTTTGTCGTCCCTAAATATCTAAGTAAAGTCGTCCCTAAAAAACCCTCCAAAACACTTAGCAAAATTTTGGAAAACTTGAAAATTTTGGCAAAAATTTAAATAACCCGCTTGGGTTTGAGTTTTCCCGGTATACACCTAGGGACGACTTAGTCGTCCCTAGGTCTCCAAAGTCGTCCCTAGGTTACAATAATAGACGGAAAAAAAACTTTTATAATTAACCTAGGGACGACTTAGTCGTCCCTAAGTTACGAACACCAAGCCGTCCCTAGGATACAATAATAGATTGTATCTTATCTCTTCATCTCTCATTCATCACTATTAAAAAAAAAACCCGGGACGGGACGAGCTATAGCAGCAGCAGCAATCACCATAACCACCATCACCATAACCACCATCAGCATAACCCACTACCACCAATTAATCATCCAACCCACCACCAATTAATCATCCAACCCACCACCATCAATCATCCAACCCACCACCACCACCATCAATCCGACCCACCACCACCACCAATCCGACCCACCACACTCGCACAATTATGTTTAATGTTGGTTTAATTCCGGATTGTTTATTTAGTTAAAGGTAAATGATGTATAATGTTTAATTTTGGTTTAATTTTGTTTAATTTTTAATTGGTATAATGTATAATTTTTATTTCGGATTGTTTATGCTAGGTATATTGAACCACCAGTCAACCACCGGAACACCACCAGTCACGGCAGCAGCAACCACCGCACCACCACATTTTGTTTAATTTTGTTTTTTTAAATAAATAGAAAGGTAAATGATTTTTTTAATCTATTAATTTTGTTTAAATTTGTTTATGTTTAATTATTATTAATGTTTATTTTTTATTTCCTAGCACTGCCGTCACCACCACCACCATTGCCGTCGCGACAGCAGTAGCAACTTCCACCGCCGGCAGCAACATCAGTAGCCACCACCACCGGCAGCAGCAGTAGCCACCACCACCACCAAAGGTGATTTTGGCTTAATATTTCGGCTTATGATTTCGGATTATATTTAAGCTTAATTGATTTAGGCTTAGTTGATTCCGGTTATATTTAGGCATAACTGATTTAGGCTTAGTTGATTTAGGCTTAATATATATATATATAGTTGATTTCGGCTTAACTGATTTAGCATTAGTTGATTTCCGTTATATATAGTGCTTAATATATATATATATATATATATATATATATATATATATATATATATATATATATATATATATATATATATGGTTTCGGCTTAATTGATTTAGGCTTAATGGAATTCGGGTTATATATGGCTTCATATTTATATAGGGATTTCGGGTTAATATTTTGGCATAATATGAAATAGGCATGAGTTTAATTTTTTTTATATGTTTGTCGTAGCCGAGACCAGAGTCACAGTCGAAGGGAACCGAGTCACAACCAAGAACCGAGACCCGTGTCACAGCCGAAAAAAAGGTAACTTTTTTTAAATCGTTGTGGTGGTGTTTGTTTCAAATTAGAAAAACTTTTGGAAACCAACTAATTTAGGTTTTTTTTATTTTATGTTTGTGTTTGGTTAGCACCAGGACAGTCGGGACAACTTCCTCATCCGGACCTCTTTTTATATCTTTCTATCTTTGCTTATTTCAGCCGTGACCGAGGTGTGTAATTAATATTATGCATATGTTTATTATATTATATATATATATATGATATATGATTGTTAGTCTTTTGTAGTAAATAATTTTAGGAATATTTTAGGATTTTATCGATTAGTTTCGGAAAATTCCCGTCCAAAGTTAATCAACCTATAGAAAACCCGTCCGAAATTAATTTATTAGGAATTAATTTCGGAAAGTCCCCTGTTTGGGACTGCTTTTTGATGTTTTGTCTCATTTAGGATATGCATGCGTATAACTGGTTTATTATTTGAGATGATTTCGACAGTGTTTCTCCTTTACTCCTACGAATATGTCTTTAAACACATATTTGGGAAGTAGAGGGGAAATGCTGACGAAATTTTCTCAAATAGTAAACCGGTTATACGCATTCATATATGGGATGAAACATTCAAAAGGTGGGTTAGGATTGCCTTCCATAGTTGCACTAGGAAGAAAAAAAGAGTTCATATTCATTTTGTTAGTATGACATTTTACGTATAAAAAAAATAATTTATCTGGGTATGTTTATTTGCAACGCAGTTATGACAATTGATAAGAGTTGGACCACTGTAAACAATCGTAATTCCAATGAGTTTTTAGATGGTCTTTTTGGATTCATCCAGGATTGTGAGAAATTTTTGCACCCCATCTCATAAAAGCTCCATTGCCCATGTAGTCGTTGTATTAACCGTGAAACGTTGGTTACCCTCAGCTAACTTGAGGCACACACATCCCAATTCGGGTTTGACAAACATTACACCACTTGGATATATCACGGTGAACCAATTCTTCTGTTACCTCCACTATTAACACATTCACCTGATCGAATTCACATGGATGCGTTCTTCGAAGATATTTCTGCAAATAATATTCCAAATCCACCATCTGAAACTCCACCCTCTCAAACTCCACCAACTCAAACAACCGGTCCTCAACCAACCCAAACATCGGTTCCTAGTAACGAGTTTGAAGAGTTACTCGCTAGGTCTGCCCAAAAGTTGTACCCGGGTTGTGATATGACCACATTGGAATTTACATCAGAGGTTTCACACATCAAGGTTTTACACAAAATAACTGATGCTGGGTTTAACAAAATTCTAGCTCTTCTCCAAAAGGCATGTTCCCCTAGTAAAGGATACAATTTCCCGTCTTCATACTAAGAAATAAAAAAGACATACAAAAAGATCGGGTTAGGATACGAATCGATCCATGCTTGTATAAATGATTGTTTTTTATATTGGGGATCACCGGAAAACAAGGCGAGGCAAACTTGTCCAAACTGTAAAGCGAGTAGATGGAAAAACCCAAAGAAGAAAAAGGGACGCAATTAGTTGCCAACAAGGTGGTGCGTTACTTTCCGATAACACCTAGAATACAACGTATGTTCAACACAAAAGACATAGCAAAGTGGATGACTTGGCATGCGACCGAACAGTCTAAGGAAGACGATAAAATGAATCACCCTTTTGAGGGCAAAGCATGGAAATATTTTGACATGATGAAACCTGAGTTCTCTTGTGACCCTAGAAACGTTCGATTAGGGTTGGCTGCTGATGGTTTTAATCCTTATCGCATGATGAGCCAAACTTACAGCATGTGGCTGGTTATATTGACAACATACAACACACCACCGTGGATGTGTTTGAAATAAACTTCTTTAATGTTGACGATGTTAATTCCCGACCCTAAATCAGCTGCAAAGGACATTGATGTTTGATGAGATGGCATTTGTACATGATCTCATCGTTCTTTTCGGGCTTTAAATGCATTATAATGTCATAAAACACCATATATATGCTTGTATTTGTTTACTTGTGTGTTTTAGGTATGGATATCTTGAAAAAGACAAAAGATCACAAGAAACAAGGAAAAACGGACACGAGAAACGAAGCCGTTCAAAGAACCGGGCCTTAGTTCATGAATTATCCAAGATAAGTCCTTGAAGACTCGAAGATGTACAAGATTGATCCTCAATTTATGAAGAAATGACACTTAAAAACCTTGTATATTCATAATTACAAGTTTGGTCCCTTAAGTTTGTCAAAATTACAAAATGGTCCTTCAACTTTGAAGAAATGGCAAGTTTAGTCCCTCAACAATTCTAAATTGTCGATTATGGTCCCTCATGAAGTCAAAGAACCAATGAAGACCTTTGAAGATCAAGAATGTCCAAAATCAGTCCCTTAAATATTCAAAAATGTCAAAAACAACCCTTGAAATACTTTTGCCAAAGTTTTGGGGCAAAAGTATGAAGTTTACAACTTTAATAACAAAGGGAATGAAGTTTGATGGCTGAAAAACGTTATTTACAAGTTCTGCCAAAGACCAAGGACTAAAAGTGTGCATATGAAACATTTAAACTCAAAAATGCGCCAAACACTTTTACACTCCACAAAAGACGGATCAAAGGAGTTACTGTTCACTCCATGAACCTAGTTACCATTTCACTTAAAACAAAGGGTAAAAGGAAATTACCCAGGCACATGCTTGATTCACATGCCCAGGAACTCATCCCACACCCAAAACCCCAATCCCCACTTACCATCTGACCCCACCATTCAACACGTCCACCTATCACATCACACCTTAACCTCCAAGGCAAGACACGTGGCCAAATCAACAGCCGACACTCAATGCTTGGTCACAAAGCTAAAATGAACGTCTAGGGTGCATTTGGACAGCTCAATATCAAAATTCGTCTAGAAGATTCAAGGCATTTTAGGGACTTCATAGCTAGGGTTTTCTCATTGTAATCTCAGCCTTTGTGGCCTATATAAGGACTCCTCAACTTGTGAGAGAGCCTTGTTCCAGTTTTACCTTTTAAACATTGTAATTCCTTTTTGAATTTTATAAAAGTTGGTATTTTGAGAAAATTGTAATTCCTTTTTATGTTTTTGAAAGTTGGTGTTGTTTAAGGGCAATTCTGAGTTCCATTATATGTTATAAGTGTGCTTGAATCTTGTGGTTCAAAGACGTTTATGTTTGGTAAGGTTTTCAAGTTTGAAAAAAGCTTGAAAAGTGGTTTCTGATTTTGCTATTTTTGTTGTACTAATCCTTGACCAAAAGCTATAAGCTCTTACAAGCTTGTTGACACCAAGCTTGTGAAGGGATTGGAGCCTTTGGTTGGGTTGTTTGTTCATTGTGTTGAAGAAATCAAGCCCTTGAGGTTCTACTTTGAACCATCAACCAAGGCAGTCATTCATCTCCTTTGTTGAAGTACCTTGGTCTTGTTCCGGTTGTTGAACAAGGTCCAAAGAGCATTGCTGGTCCTCCTAGGATGTTGTGGAGGACAGGTATAACCTCTTGTTAAGATTCCTATAAAAAATCACATGATATTGACTGTTTTATGTTTTGCTATGTGATTTGGTGATTTTGTGTTTGTGCTTTGTGTTTATTGGTTGGTATCTGTTAGTTGTCACCTAGTGTAGCTATTTGATCATTAAAATCAGTAGGTTGTTTGAAGGATTACGAAGTTTGTTTGAAAAGTGCTTATTAAAGGATTGTTTGGGATTACTGGTTCATAAGTCCTTGTGGCCTTGTGCCCTTGGTTCTTAGGGTTTGGGAAGTCTAAACAAGTCATATTGAACAAGTTTTATTCATTGGTTAAGTTTCTGGAAGTTTGGAAAAGGGATTTCAAGTTTTGCAAAAATATGATAAAAGGTGTTTTGAAATTGGTCAAACACATCAGATCCAATAACTTCTTTGTTTGTTGGATCTAAGGTCTGAAATCAGGTTTGGGAATAGTTTAGGTGATAAGCTATCTATTGATTATCTGGTTGTTGAATTTGGTGGCTTATTGAGTGTGCTATAGCTTATCAAAGTTGGCTGAAGTGGTCATTTGCATCAGCAAAGTGACCACCTCATTTTGTGCTTGCATTTGTAATCCTAGTGTATGCCTTGTTGTTTTGTTGCTTGGATCTTGTTTAAGAGCTGCTTGTGAGTGAATTTTGCTATTTGGTGTGCCTTGTATCTGGCTTATAAGCTAACTGGCTTATTAAGCCCTTTTTGCCAAAATCTGTCATTAAAAGGTCAACTGACCTCTTGATTCACAAGGACTCCTCCTTGAGTTCTTCACAAAAATTGCTTATAACAAGCCCATAATCCATTCTTGATAAATTGGTGAACTTTGGAGTACTTTGACTTTTGGTCAAATAAGCACAATTTGGCTTATTTTTGAGAAATGCTTATTGGTACATGCAACAACTTGGTTTTTGTAATAGAACTCATTTTTCTTAGCTTAATAACAAGTCTGGAAGGTTACAAGTCTTTTGGTTAAGCTTTTTCTAGAAAACTAGCTTATTTGGCATTTTCAGCCAGCTTATTGGTTAACACAACTTATTCTACTTGGCTTTTTGTGATTTTCTTGATTGATTATTCTTAGTTAAGCTATTTGTGAGCTTTTGCAACAAACTAGAGCTGCTGAAACAGCCTAGAACTCTAACCTGACTATTTTGTCGTTTAGTGGATTTCTATTTTGCTTATTTCTGGCTTATTGAGTGAGCTTTTTCAAAATTTCTTTTTACAGATCTCTTAGGCATCTCAAAATAAGGTTGTGTGTTTAAGCGGAGCTTATGGCATTGGCTTATTGCTTAATGGGCTTATTGGCCCAATAAGAATAAGCTGTTTGTTATTTAAGCTGTGATAAGCTCAGAATCAGCTTTTGGGCCTTCAGACTTTGTGCTTAGAATTAAATTTTGAGTCAGATAGGGCTTTTTCAGGTCATTTGGGCCTAGTTTGACTTTTTGGGCCCAAAAGACCATTAGTGTTGACTATTTTTGGTTTTAGCCCATTAGGGGTAATATGGTCATTTCGCTTTCATTTTCAGATTATTTAGGTTAAAATAAACTAGTTTGCAAGTTTTTAGAATTTTTTATAATTTTTGGATTTTTAATATTATTTTATTATTATTTTATTATTATTTTTCAAATTTCACATTTTTTCACTTTTTATATTTTTCTTAGTTTTAATACATTAAAATAGGATTTTTTTCAACTCTTAGATTAATTTTTTCATATTTAGATTAATTTTTATAATTATTTTAAGTTTTGATAGTTTTTAAATAGTTTTTCTTAGTTTAAAAATTTATAAAAATGGTTTTAAATCCTTTTAGGTCATTTTAGAGGTTTGCCAATTGAAAAATATTTATTTGGGTTTTGATAATTAACTTGATTTTTGGGGCTTTAATTAGCATTTAAAAATTAATATTTAATTGATTAAAAGGTTTGAAAAAGTTTTGATCATTGGTAAACTTTTAGTTTATTTATTTTGATATTTGGTAAATTTTTGGGAATTTTGAGAATTAATTTTTATTTTAGCCATTTTTACGGTTTTACGTTTTGTCGTCGTAGTAATTAATTTCACGTCTTCGTCATTCTATTCTCTCATCCCCTTCTTTCAAATATTAATCTCAAACCAATTACGAATTATTCACACACATATACCTCCTTGGGAAACGAACTTTCACATCATAAGGGTCATTAGTGTTTGATTTTCCTAAATCATCACTTAATACTTACCGCTTTTACGCCTTTTTCCTAAAAGGTGTATTTTACCACAATCATTTTTGGCGCCGCTGCCGGGGAGGTGTGTCGTGATTAATTTATCTTGTTTTTTTTTAATATTAACCATAAATAGTATTTGTATTAGTAGAAATCTACTAATACGTATTATCGGTTTTTTGGTTTTTCTTGTGAAATTATTATTACTATATTGTATTAAGTATCACAATCAATACAAGATATCTCCAAAAGTGTGAAAACACAACCTTAATTGGGATTTGATCTCCTAATTATTGTATTCGAATCTCAAACAAAAGAAAAAGGCAAAAATAGATAAATACTTTCGTGAAGCTCGATTTTGAAAAATACGAACTATAAGGTGGGTATAAGGCGGGTATTATAAAATATACCCTAAGGAAAAACGCTCTTAAGTGCTTCGCGCCGCCTCGTTTCCCCGCTTGCTTGTGAGTATTTTGAAATTGAAGGCTAATCGAGGGTTTTGCCGCCCAAAGTATTATTACATATCATATATATTTGCTTGGTTTCTTTGTGATTAAACCCTCTTGAACAATTTGGTTTTCACCAAAGTTCTAAAGTCATTCGAAGGTGTTCACTCCACGTGATCGTTTTCATTCTTTTGAGGCTTCTTTAATCAAGAGTTTGATTCGAGGAAAGATTTGGTAGATTGTTGTCTACGAAGATACACCAAAATCCAAAAAAAATAAAAACAATCAAAAACACAAAAAAACTGAAAATTCACAAAACACCCAAAAAGAATCTTCTTTGCTCACCTCCCATTCTACGTGAAGTTTATGCTAACTCATAGTCAAGCAAAACGAGCTCGTAAACGTCTTCAAAAACAAGGAAATCAAGAGACGTTGATTCAGGAACAAACTCCAATTGTTGAACCTATTGTAGAACAAGAAGTCGCCATGGCTAATCGTACTATGATGGAGTTGCATCAAGCACCCACCGAGGGTTTTGGAGAAGCTATTGTGATTCCCGCCATCCTTGCGGAGAATTTCGAGATTAAGACGGGTTTAATGTCGATGTTGCAAGCAAATAAGTTTAGAGGTCATGAAAAAGACAACCCGCATTACCACATAAGGAGTTTTAATCGTCTCACCACAACTAGCAAGTTTAAGGATGTTCCACATGACGTCAGTAAGATGATGTTGTTTCCATACTCGTTAGATGGACCCGCTAAAATTTGGCTCGAGAAAGAACCGCCAAATTCGATTTTGACATGGGGTGATCTCGTTTCTAAGTTTCTGAACAAATTTTTTACACCATCTAAAACAACACATTTGAAAAATGAGATTTCAAGATTTGTGCAACGAAATAATGGAAGTTTTTCAATGGCATAGGAACGATTTAAGGAAATGTTACATGAATGTCCACACCATGATTTTTCGGAATTGCATCAAGTTGATACTTTTTATAATGGGCTTAATGATCATGAACGAGATTATTTGAATGCCGCCGCGGGTGGTAATTTTTTGTGCAAAACGACCGATGAGGCTTTAAAGATTATCGAGAATAGATCTAAGGTTTATAGCCCTCGTAACACACCGAGTGTTGCCAATATGGGTTGGTCATCGTCGTCATCGTCTCGTAGCATTAATGCCTTACATGATGAAGCTAATGAGGAAAATCGGTTTTTCGATAGATTTGCTAATCTTATGACTCATTGGAAAGCACAAGATGCTTTGAATTCCGCTTCGGTTAAAGCGGTTGATAAGAGTTGTTTGTCTTGTGGTGGAGCTCATGATCTTTCCGAGTGCATTACCGCCGGTGGTAACACTTCGAGTGCTTACATAGCAAAGGGAACTTATAACCAAAACGGCCAAGGTTCCCGCCCAAATCAAGCTCCACCAAATCAAAATGTTAATAACTGTCGAAACAACAACCAAAGTGGTAATTATCAAGGCAATTCACGTAACTACAACAAAGGGAATTATCAAAGTGGGAATGGACAAGTTACTAATCAAAAACCGTGATTTTCAAAACACTACACAAGGTTTTCAAAATGCTCACACTAAAAATCTTCAAGGAGAATTTTTGGATTATGCTAAAGCAAATGATGCTAAATTTGACAACATGCAACGTGAGATGATTAGCTTAAGATCCGAGTTGAAAAACGAGCTTAAAAACGAACTTGCTAATGAACTTAAAACTCATGCTAATAAAATGGAAGGAAATGTTCAACATCTTCAACAGAATCAACAAAAGATGGAACAAGGACAACATGAGATTAAGCAAGAATTGTTGAAAGCGGATGCAAGGCAATCAAAATTTGAAGACCGAATGGCAAAAATGTTTGAAGCAATCATGTGTAAACCCTCTTCCTCGGGTGGTCTTCCTAGTGATACCATTGCAAACCCGAAGGGAGAAAGGAAGGTTATTACTACACGAAGTGGTAAAACTTTCAAGGAACCAATCTCTCGTCCAAGTACTTCTACGGAGAAGGAAATCGAGAAAGAGCCCGAGGTAATGGTCGAAAAGGAACATATCACAAGCCCATGAAGTACCGCTCAAACCACACCTACGGTTGAACCAATACCAATCATGGAACCCGAGATTCCAAGGCCGTTGCCTAATGTCCAACCCACACCACCCTTACCTTACCCTTCGAGACGTAACAAGGAAAACGCACAAGAACGGAATAATTATCAATATGAGCTTTTTATGAAAATGTTTCGTGACATACATTTTAACATAAGTTTTGCCGACGCTCTTATCATGATGGCTCGATTTGCCGCAAACTTCAAAAGTATGCTAAACAACAAAGAGAAGTTACAACAATCGTCTAGTTGTTCATCGGTTTTTCTTAGCCGCATACCACAAAAAGTCGATGATCCCGGTAAATTTTTGATTCCGTGTGCAATTCAAGATATGGAGGAATTCTACGCCTTGGCCGATCTTGGTGCTAGTATCAATTTAATGCCTCTTGAGATTTTTAAATCGCTTTCGCTTCCGGCTCTTACTCCTTCGAACATGTCTATCGAGATGGCCGATCATTCTATGATTTTAGCATGTGGAGTAGCCGAGGACGTCTTCGTCAAAGTCGGAAAGTTTTACTATCTCGTTGACTTTATCGTTGTAGACATTCCTATCGATCGAAAAGTTCCTCTCATTTTGGGTCGTTCATTTCTGGATACATCAAGAGCACTTATTGATGTTCATGCTCGAAAAATCACCCTTCGTTTCAATGAGGAAGAACTTGTCATCAATGCAACACAAAACTCCAATCTTTCTCATGTCTATTCTATTGCAACTTTAAACCATGGTGATTCAACCAATGTCGTTTGCAAAGAATTTTCACCAAGAGTTTTAGGAAATGTCGCCAAAAACAATTTACCATTTCCTCCGCCGGTGGAGGTTATGAGTGTAAAGCCTACAAAGAAGAAACCGTCAATACTTGAATCGAAAAATCCTTCGCCTCACCTCGAACATTCATTCTTGAAAAGTGTTGATAATTCGCCGGTTTCTACGGAAGATCTATCGGATGACGAATATGTAGACCCCGATGGGGAGGTTTTCTTTGTCGACAAACGTTTTGAGAACTTACCACCACCAAAACCAAAACGGTATTCAAATGTGAGAATTTTTAGTGTGACTAACATCGACTTAGAAACACCAAATATTTTCGACATAATCAAAAAGGGTTTTCATAAGAAGAGTTTAAAAGGTAAAAAAGGAAAAGATTTTAAATGTGACTTAATTGATTTTTCTACAAACCTAACTCCGTCATCACCACGTGTTTTGAGTGCTACAAGCTCGTCTAATCCTTTTGACGATGCTTTGTGTGGTTTTAGTATGGGGGAAGCCCATTATGTTCCCTCATCCTTGTCCACCGAGGACGAGATATTCGATCCCGAAATCTATTATAAAGGGAAATCTCGGTCTTCCACTGATGCAATAAATGGAAACTATATCTATTTTCTTGGTACGAGTCTACCTCGAGTAGCTCAAAAGTTTGTCTTACCAATTGTCCCACCCTTCTACTTCTCATCTCTTTTCTTCAAACTCTTTGAGTTTATGGCACGTGTTGAAGTGGCGTTGAATTGTTTATCCAATGAAAACGAAGACGCCATCTTTGATCCCGGTATTTTGCATCATTAAAGGACTTAGTCCTTAATACCGGTTGCTTTTTGGGCCTTGTTTATCATGTAAGCCCCACTAAAAATTGACCATACCATGATTTTCCCTAAATGTTCACATTTTGAGGGGATCGAGTCGAGCTCATGACTCGGTAATCAAAAACGAGGTGCCTCGTGGGGGAGATCCCATGCTTATCTTTTTTGCTTTCTAATAAATAATGAGAGGGGATTTGTGCCCTTCCAACTCGTTGTCTCGTGGTTGTTTGTGATTGTGTTATCTAGATCATCATCATCTACAATTGAAGACTCTCGTGTTCGTGAGCCTCCATCGTTTGCTTGAAGAAGTTTTTCACAAATACATGACATATCCTTTATTGTTCTAACAATTATCTTTTAGCATAATTCATAAACGGCTTTAGATATATTGTTGATCACCCTTTCCATGCTAGATCCTAAGCATTCGACTCTTCGTCTCTAGTATGGGGGTGCTCCACCTTTAGACTCGAAACATTGAGGACAATGTTTACTTTTAGTATGGGGGAGTGAATAGATACTTGCTTTGCTACGCCCTCATGTTTTATAACTTTCAATGTTTTGTTTTGTTGCTAATAAGGCTAAAAATGGCCAAATTTTAAAATTTTTCTTAGTTTTAATAAGTGTTTTTAAGACACGAATGTATATTTTCCGATGGGTAGAATAAGAGCTAATTTTTGACTTGATGGGCATTTGGAGCCCTTTACATTCCTTAACCCACTCAATTCAAGTTTTGCTAGACTTTTATATAGGGAACTTTAAAACGCGAAAGTCTTAGCTCATTCGGGTTAAGAACAAGAACTTTTCGCAAGTTCCTATAATTGATTCTAGAAAGTCACTTATCAAGGGAACTATAAAATGCATTCTCTAAACTTGAAAAAGTCCAAGAAAGTGCAAGATCCTATAGGTGGCTTGAAAACCCAAAACTTTGATTTGATATAGTCTTAATGAAAGCTAATCCAAATTTGGCTTAATTTTGACTTGCATGGCTAAGTATTCACGAGTCTCTTTAATTAGAGGTCTTTAAATAGTGAAGAACGAGAAATGATAGAGTTAGACAAGTGATCATGCTAAACGTTGTACATGATCTCATCGTTCTTTTCGGGCTTTAAATGCATTAAAATGTCATAAAACACCATATATATGCTTGTATTTATTTACTTGTGTGTTTTAGGTATGGATATCGTGAAAAAGACAAAAGATCACAAGAAACAAGGAAAAACGGACACGAGAAACGAAGCCGTACAAAGAACCGGGCCCTAGTTCATGAATTATCCAAGATAAGTCCTTGAAGAATTGAAGATGTACAAGATTGATCCTCAATTTATGAAGAAATGACACTTAAAACCCTTGTATATTCATAATTACAAGTTTGGTCCCTTAAGTTTGTCAAATTACAAAATGGTCCTTCAACTTTGAAGAAATGGCAAGTTTAGTCCCTCAACAATTCTAAATTGTCAATTATGGTCCCTCATGAAGTCAAAGAACCAATGAAGACCTTTGAAGATCAAGAATGTCCAAAATCAGTCCCTCAAATATTCAAAAATGGCAAAAACAACCCTTGAAATACTTTTGCCAAAGTTTTGGGGCAAAAGTGTGAAGTTTACAACTTTAATAACAAAGGGAATGAAGTTTGATGGCTGAAAAACGTTATTTACAAGTTCTGCCAAAGGCCATGGACTAAAAGTGTGCATATGAAACATTTAAACTCAAAAATGTGCCAAACACTTTTACACTCCACAAAAAACGGATCAAAGGAGTTACTGTTCACTCCATGAACCTAGTTACCATTTCACTTAAAACAAAGGGTAAAAGGAAATTACCCAGGCACATGCTTGATTCACATGCCCAGGAACTCATCCCACACCCAAAACCCTAATCCCCACTCACCATCTGACCCCACCATTCAACACGTCCACCTATCACATCACACCTTAACATCCAAGGCAAGACACGTGGCCAAATCAACAGCTGACACTCAATGCTTGGTCACAAAGCTAAAATGAACGTCTAGGATGCATTTGGACAGCTCAATATCAAAATTCGTCTAGAAGATTCAAGGGCATTTTAGGGACTTCATAGGTAGGGTTTTCTCATTGTAATCTCAGCCTTTGTGGCCTATATAAGGACTCCTCAACTTGTGAGAGAGCCTTGTTCCAGTTTTACCTTTTAAACATTGTAATTCCTTTTTGAATTTTATAAAAGTTGGTATTTTGAGAAAATTGTATTCCTTTTTATGTTTTTGAAAGTTGGTGTTGTTTAAGGGTAATTCTGAGTTCCATTATATGTTATAAGTGTGCTTGAATCTTGTGGTTCAAGGACGTTTATGTTTGGTAAGGTTTTCAAGTTTGAAAAAAGCTTGAAAAGTGGTTTCTGATTTTGCTATTTTTGTTGTACTAATCCTTGACCAAAAGCTATAAGCTCTTACAAGCTTGTTGACACCAAGCTTGTGAAGGGATTGGAGCCTTTGGTTGGGCTGTTTGATCATTGTGTTGAAGAAATCAAGCCCTTGAGGTTCTACTTTGAACCATCAACCAAGGCAGTCATTCATCTCCTTTGTTGAAGTACCTTGGTCTTGTTCTAGTTGTTGAACAAGGTCCAAGGAGCATTGCTGGTCCTCCTAGGATGTTGTGGAGGACAGGTATAACCTCTTGTTAAGATTCCTGTAAAAAATCACATGATATTGACTATTTAATGTTTTGCTATGTGATTTTGTGATTTTGTGTTTGTTCTTTGTGTTTATTGGTTTGTATCTGTTAGTTGTCACCTAGTGTAGCTATTTGATCATTAAAATCAGTAGGTTGTTTGAAGGATTAAGAAGTTTGTTTGAAAAGTGCTTATTAAAGGATTGTTTGGGATTACTGGTTCATAAGGCCTTGTGGCCTTGTGCCCTTGGTTCTTAGGGTTTGGGAAGTCTAAACAAGTCATATTGAACAAGTTTTAGTCAGTGGTTAAGTTTCTGGAAGTTTGGAAAAGGGATTTCAAGTTTTGCAAAAATATGATAAAAGGTGTTTTGAGATTGGTCAAACACATCAGATCCAATAACTTCTTTGTTTGTTGGATCTAAGGTCTGAAATCAGGTATGGGAATAGTTTAGGTGATAAGCTATCTATTGATTATCTGGTTGTTGAATTTGGTGGCTTATTGAGTGTGCTATAGCTTATCAAAGTTGGCTGAAGTGGTCATTTGCATCAAAAAAGTGACCACCTCATTTTGTGCTTGCATTTGTAATCCTAGTGTATGCCTTGTTGTTTTGTTTCTTGGATCTTGTTTAAGAGCTGCTTATGAGTGAATTTTGCTATTTGGTGTGCCTTGTATCTGGCTTATTAGCTAACTGGCTTATTAAGCCCTTTTTGCCAAAATCTGTCATCAAAAGGTCAACTGACCTCTTGATTCACTAGGACTCCTCCTTGAGTTCTTCACAAAAATTGTTTATAACAATCCCATAATCTATTCCTGATAAATTGGTGAACTTTGAAGTACTTTGACTTTTGGTCAAATAATCACAATTTGGCTTATTTTTGAGAAATGCTTATTGGTACATGCAACAACTTGGTTTTTGTAATAGAACTTATTTTTCTTAGCTTAATAACAAGTCTGGAAGGTTACAAGTCTTTTGGTTAAGCTTTTGCTAGAAAACTAGCTTATTTGGCTTTTTCAGCCAGCTTATTGGTTCACACAGCTTATTCTACTTGGCTTTTTGTGATTTTCTTGATTGATTATTCTTAGTTAAGCTATTTGTGAGCTTTTGCAACAAACCAGAGCTGCTGAAACAGCCTAGAACTCTAACCCGACTATTTTGTCGTTGAGTGAGCTTTTTCAAAATTTATTTTTACAGATCTCTTAGGCATCTCAAAAGAAGGTTGTGTGTTTATGCAGAGCTTATGGCATTGGCTTATTGCTTAATGGGCTTATTGGCCCAATAAGAATAAGCTGTTTGTTATTTAAGTTGTGATAAGCTCAAAATCAGCTTTTGGGCCTTCAGACTTTTGTGCTTAGAATTAAATTTTAAGTCAGATAGGGCTTTTTCAGGTCATTTGGGCCTAGTTTGACTTTTTGGGCCCAAAAGCCCATTAGTGTTGACTGTTTTTGGTTTTAGCCCATTTGGGGGCCCATTAGGGGTAATTTGGTCATTTCACTTTTATTTTCAGATTATTTAGGTTAAAATAAACTAGTTTGCAAGTTTTTAGAATTTTTTATAATTTTTGGATTTTTAATATTATTTTATTATTATTTTTCAAATTTCATATTTTTGCACTTTTTATATTTTTCTTAGTTTTAATACATTAAATAGGATTTTTGCAACTCTTAGATTAATTTTTAGCATATTTAGATTAATTTTTATAGTTATTTTAAGTTTTAATAGTTTTTAAATCTTTTTAAATAGTTTTTCTTAGTTTAAAAATTTATAAAAATAATTTTAAATCCTTTTAGGTCATTTTTAGAGGTTTACCAATTGAAAAATCTTTATTTGGGCTTTTTGATAATTAACTTGATTTTTAGGGCTTTAATTAGCATTTAAAAATTAATATTTAATTAATTAAAAGGTTTGAAAAAGTTTTGATCATTGGTAAACTCTTAGTTTATTTATTTTGATTTTTGGTAAATTTTTGGGAATTTTTAGAATTAATTTTTATTTTAGCCATTTTTACGGTTTTACGTTTTGTCGTCGTAGTAATTAATTTCACGTCTTCGTCATTCTATTCTCTCATCACCTTCTTTCAAATATTAATCTCAAACCAATTACGAATTATTCACACACATATACCTCCTTGGGAAACGAACTTTCACATCATAAGGGTCATTAGTGTTTGATTTTCCTAAATAATCACTTAATACTTACCGCTTTTACGCCTTTTTCCTAAAAGGTGTATTTTACCACAATCAATGTTTTCTTGCAGCCTCTAATTAAAGAACTCAAAGATTTATGGGAGGGAGTCTGGACGAAAGACGCTGCTACGGGTACTCATTTCAAAATGAAAGCGGCGGTTTTATGGACCATCAATGATTTTCCAGCTCGAAGTAGTTTGTCTGGGTTGAGTGGGCAAGGGTACCTCGCATGCCCACCTTGCAATGTTGACACTCGATCGATGCGTATCAACAGCAAAATCGTTTATGTTGGTTACAGAAGATGGTTAAGAACAAATCATCCAGAAAGGAAAAAATATACGGAATTCTACGGTTTTCCCGAAAATAAGCCTAAACCAAGAAAGTTTTCAGAACTTGATATCCAATTGCAGATTAGTAAAGTCTTTAAACGTAAGCCGGGGAAACATAAACCAATTCTCAAAGAGAATCGCCCCTATAATCGAGATGTTGAATTGAACTGGAATAAGCGTTCCATCTTTTGGTATCTTGAGTATTGGCCCTTTCTTCTACTAAAACACTGTTACGATGTCATGTACATCGAATAGAATTTCCTTGAGGCTTTACTGAATACCCTGTTACAGAACGACAAATCCAAAGACACGCCAAAGGCAAGGCTTGACTTGGAAAAAATTGGAGTTCGAAAGGAGTTGTGGTTAGTTAAAAAAGATAACGGGAAGTTCGATAAGCCTCATCCAAAGTTCTCTTTCACTCAAGAAAAAAGAAAACTTTTTTGTAAATTCATTAAAGGAGTCAGACTACCTGATGGCTTTGGATCCAACTTCAAGAAAAAAGTGACCGCTGATGATGACAATATAACGAACTTGAAATCTCATGACTGTCATATAATGATACATCGATTGCTTCCTTATGGAGTGCAACATTACTTGCCCATAGACGTTGCAAAACCTATAATCGAGATTTGCTTATTCTTTAAGCAGCTTTGTGCTCGAAGTTTGATTGTGCAGGACATGAAAGAAACTAAAAACAAATTTGTAAAACCCGCATGCTTTTACCATGAATAGTACCCTTAAGGATCATACGTACATGATTAGAACTTTCCTTTTATAGCACGTTTACGTTTCACGTACAAGAATTACAAGTATTACGTACGTGTTATAACACGATAAGTATTTATTACGTATGAATACATGATAATTATTCCAATAATAATTATAATCACGAACATACAAACATGAAATCATGAACGAAAATTAATCACGAGCTAATATTATATATATATATATATATTACGAACACGAATAACTAAGTCGCGATCTATAACTAACTAGAACACGTAATTTACGAACACGAGAACACACGAGAACACACTATTAAATTTACACACGGAAAAATGTACGGGTTACCCATGTGGACCCCCTACCCGCGACATACACAAGACACATGGGCTTGGCCCATGTAATTTTTACTAACTAGGAAATTAAGGGAAAACATGTGTCATTTATCACAACTCTAGAAAATAATCAAAACCCTAGTTTTTCTTTTTCTTTGTCCTCTTTGGCCGCCGGATTGAAGAACACAAAAGGGGTGTTCGGGTTGATTTTGATCTTGGAATTTTTACAAGGATCATTGTGTGTTCGTCCTCATTCGATTCACGTATTCGGTATAACCTTTAACCTTTTCTTTTTATGTTTTGATTTATTGAATCACATAAATCATGATGTTTTTAATTAAACTAATTAAAAACAAGTATTTAAACATGTTAATAATCATGGGGTTATATCAATGAAAGGTTTAGGGGTGTTTGTGGTCTAGCCGACGCCTAACCGATCCCCATAGGGGTCTCGGCTTGGCTTATCTCACACCACCGAGACCATATGGTCTCGGTATGGTGGTGGTGGTCCCACGGCAGCAGCAAAAGCAAGGGGAAACCCAACCTTGGTCGGGGTATGGTGATGGTTACGGGTCCGGTTCATGAGTTTTTAATCACGGGTCCGGTTCATGAATCATTTTTTTAAAGTTTATGATTTTTAGAAGTTATGTTATTTTTTTAGACTTAAATTAAATTAATTAAAGTATAAACATGATTAATTTAATTTACATGACTTAGTTTATTAATTTAATTATTAATTCATGACTTTTAACCTAAGTATTTAGTATTTATTTAGACTATATAACTAGTTAATTATTAAAATCATGACTTATAATTAATTAATTAACATGACTTAGGTTATATTATTTATAGATAATAATACATGTTTTAACCTAAGTATTTTACCTTTATTTAATTAATTAAAATCATGTTATATTTAATTAAATACTTTAACCTATAGTTTATTTAATTTACATGTAATAATTAATAAATTATACTATATAGTCACATGACTTAGAATAATAATCAGAAAACACTTAAGCTTATATTATTAGCTTAATTATCCAGCTTATATCTATTTATGGAAACTTTCTATTTTTAGAAACTTATTTAATTAAGGCAGCTAATCTATTTATGGAAACTTTCTATTTCTAGAAACTTATTTATTTAAGGCAGCTAATCTATTTATGGAAACTTTCTATTTTTAGGAACTTATCTAATTTAAGCAGTAATTCTATTTTTGGAAACTTTCTATTTTTGGAAACTTTCTGTGACAATCTGGAAATTTGAGGTCATTATTTATTCTCTATTAATATTTTTTTTATTTTTTATATATTTTATATTTTTCATTTTTTAAGAATTTACTTGAAGTTGCGAGAAAACGGGAACCCTAGTGCGTAAACGCGTAATTTACGACGAGCCGGTAAAATTCTACGTTAGGCCTCGATAATTATCTCATTTGAATGCCATATAAGTAATTCTATGATATTTGTTGCATTTTTTTTATATTTTGGGACTATTTTACAATTACGGGAAAAATTAACATTTTAAGCCTTCGCGCAAATCGAGGTTTTAACATAAACCCTAAGCATATAACTAGCACTAACTTATATTATGTGAGGGACAAGAAAACATAACCTCCTAGCCCCATTGGGGCGGAGATAACAAGGGGAGGCACCTTCTCCCATGGTTGGTCACTTGGGATGGCATAAGACATGTGTATGATGCCTTTTGACTAGCCACAAGTTATACTTAATAACTTATCATTAACACACATTCATTTTAACTTGTAAAACACTAAAACACTCTCTCTTAGCTGTTCTTGACCGAAATACATCAACACAAAATACAAAATCCATAAATTTGTGAAGATCAAATCTATTAGAACACTAGTGCATACTACCAACTAGTGTTGTTCTAATCATTTTGATTCATTAAAGAGGGGTTTTTCAAGGATGATTTCCATAGATTTGGGGCTGAAGTAGATTGGGTTTTTACCAAGCTTATTTGGGTATTAGAGATAGTGTACGAAGGTGATCAAAGGGAAGTACAAGAGTGGGTTTGAAGGTCCTCATCTCCATTGTTGGGTTTTTGGTCACTAGTAAGCTAATCTTCATCTTGCTTTGGTAACCATGAAATATTACCATCCTTACCTTTGATTTTCAGTATGTATATGTACATGTATGTCTCATATTGATCAACTAATAATAATGGTAATGCATGCATAGATCTTTTATGGATCAAGCTAAACCAAGCATAAAACAAGTAAAATGATTATTCAAATTCGTAGGCTGTGATAAATGGGTTTTTCCAGAAAAATCAGTGAACTCCTAGGATTATTAAATGAGATAGACTTGTAGGCCTTTCTTTTATGGTGATTTGTGTGACAATCCGTCAATTTATGGTTGATATTTTATTCTCAAATATTATTTGAAAATATTATTTTAATGATACAATATGAACTCACTTATTTTTGGGAAGAAATTTGGATTTACGTCTTGGAGTAGCATCGACTACGTCTAAACTGGAGGATTCAACGTTACGTGCTTACGTTTACATACACCGTCCTTGGTGACAGTCCGACATTTCAGAAAATAAATTTATCCATGAACATTATTTTGAGTTTTAAATTTGTGTTGGTTCATAAACTCACAAATTTACGAGAAAAGATTAGGACTTACGATTTTTATTTTAACGTCCTTTACGACTAAACCGGAAACCCTAGGATTACGTATTTACGTTTTCGAACTCCGTTTTTGATGAAACAATTTTTATTGGATTCGTTTTGTGACGTTGATTCATAATTTTTAAAAACGTTTTGCGTAAAACGACCCGAGGGCACGCAAATCGAGGAAACTGGAATCGAGGAGTACCCGTAAATAAATGGGGATGAGACAAGTGGGACACTTGTCCCACCCCCATCAAAACCGGCCCTAACTAGCAAGCTAACACACTTGATGTGTCAAGTGTAAGCTAACTTCACCACTTGTCACTTAAGCTTAGCTTTTAAGCTAACACTTACCACTTTCCATCAAAACCAACAAAATCTTACCACTCTCCTCATTCACTCATGCAAAACCACTCTCAAAACTCTCTCACCCTCCCATGGATGCCGTCCCATATCTTAAACAAAACCCCCGTTTGATCTAAATTTCACCACAAATCTTATGTTATTCTTGCATAAGATGATGTCCTTTTGAAGACCTATTGATTGGAGGTGATCATAACATCTACAAAGGAGTTTCCATGAAGTTTTGAGGCTGATTATCCACAAGGAGTCTATGAAGAATGGTGGTCTTGAAGATGGTCATGGTTATCCACAAGTTTCTCCATCAAAAACCATGTCCAAATCATAACCTACATCAACTTGGTGGTATAAAGATTATCCTCCTCATCTTCTTGTTATTTTGATTATGTAAACATGTATTTTATTTCCTATTGTATATGTATATGATGATTATATGATGATAAAAATGTTATGTGGGGATTTGGTGTTGATAAACATGATTAAAAAGGTGAAAAACCATAAGAAACAAGGTTAAAATCTTGGTTAAATTTGTTGGCTGTATAAAACAGTAAAGAAACAAGTCATGAACTGATAAAATTATGAAGTAGAATGGATTTACAGTAAGCTATGGGTCTTGTACACATGTGAGAGTTGGCCATGCAATGGAATCATTGTAATGAGTGAGATATGATCAAAACAAGTTTAGGATAAAAATCTGAGGTTACTGTTTTGGACGATTTTTAGAAAATACTTAGAGGATGATTCAACAGTATCTATAGAAGAGTTAAATGTAGCACATATCATTTAGTTTATGTGATAAAAATTTGAGCTTCTATCTCCATATAGAACTCAAGATATGGCAGTTTTGGTGAAAGTGAGGATAAAAATCAGATTTTTGGAAATTAAAGAATAATACTATTATATAAGCACTCAAAATTTAATAGTATAAAATATAAATTAAAACCCACTAACTTATATAATACATTTATATAAATATGTACAATGGTAAATAAGTATACATTTTATAAAAATGATAACTTGTCAAGTTTTATAAGCTATAAAACTATAAACACGATTTTTACGACTTTTTTCGGCTAATATCGTAAAATTAACATTTTGTTAAATAAAACTTAGATGGTTGGACCCGTCTAATGTAAACTTTATAAAACTTATATACTGATATATAAACATGTATAACAAGTAAAAACCGATAAGACCCGAACTATATGACATACGGACGTTAACGGACTAAATTAACGTTATTGGACTAATAATACAACAAAAATGGACTAAAATACTTATGAACTTATTATTGGGCTTAACCCATTTAGGCCCATCTTGTAAAAGTGTAGATACTGATAATATAAGTACAAAATGGATTAAAATAAGTTAAATAACTTATAATAAGCTTATTGGACTTAAGACATGTAAATGGGTAAAACTAGTAAACTAATATAAAAGTTATCGACATATAACACTAAAATGAGTAAACGAGAATATGTAAACCCACTTGATCATCATATATATATATATAATCATCATATGTATACATAATTATTATTTTTATAAAGTCATTGGACAAACGTCTAAGACCGATTATTATTTGTCTAGGTTTCCGTGATTGAAGCACGTAACGTACGTACGAATTGCCGATAACCCGCCTTCCCATATCAACGTGAGTTCATAGCCTCACACTCTTTTAAATGTTTTTATAAATGTTTTATAAACCCGCGAGGGAGATAACATGTTAGTTTTTATAAAATAGGACACCATTTGTCCCGATTGTTTGTTTATTGATTTTGGACCCGAATGATTGAATGACCCGAGTGTATGACCTGATAAATGATTAAAGGACCCGATAGATGAAATAAAATGGATTATTAAAGTTAGGTTATGTTACTAAAAGTCCCATTAGCATGAATTGTGAACTACCGGGATTTGGTAGACGCTTATGCATTTAATAGTACTATTTGGGGACGATCACCCCAGTTCGCGCCTTGACGGTTGATCCCCGTAGTGCCACATTGATTGGTGAGCGAATTTATGTATGAGAAGATTTCCATAGTGTGACCTTTGTGACGACACACTACTTTAGATGGGCAAAATTGGTATCGGGTTAGCTACCCGTTGTTGGTTTAGTAAGGTAACAATGTCATGCGGCTTATAATAATCCAAAATTAACGAAATACTAATAGACGCTCCGAATTACGATGTATTGCCAGACTAGCAATACAGGGTCATACTATTGATATTATGTTCGTGTTTTGGTTTTCATAATCATATTCATATAACGGTTTTTATTTAATCTATACAATGTTATAAAACGTGTTGTATGATGTTTTTAACGACAATGGTTCGTATAATGATTTTTAAGGCAAATGCCTATATTATGATTTTGATAAAGATTTGTATAAAATGATTTTGGCTATTTTATGGCCTATTACAAAGATTTGTACAAAAATGATTTTCAGTAAAAATTTTATACTGATATTATATTGATGGATTATACTAAACTCTATGAATTCACTCGGCGTTATCGCTGACCTTTTCTTTTAACATGTTTTATCTCAGGTACTTGAAGGTAATTCTCGGGAAGACAACAAGAATTCATGGCCCGCACTTAAATTATAATTTCCATTCAAATGTTTTGTAAAACCTGTATTAAATACAATGACTTGGGACTGATGTAACTTTGATATTTATGAATGGAAATGATTTATTATTAAACGACGCGATTTTTATGCGTTGTCTATGATGTGAGTAATGTGCTATCCCGTAACACCAACGAGTCTTCCGCCGTATTGAGTTGTATAAATTTGGGGGTGTTACAGTTTGGTACCAGAGCTCTCGTTATAGAGAACGAAAAATTTTTAAAACCAAGTTTTGAATAAAACATTTCAAAAATCTTTTAACTAAAAACATTTTTCTAAAAATGTCTAAAAATCTTTTGACTATAACGGTGCTGAAGAATTCCCGAGTTACCGACAAGGCCAGACTGAGAAGTGTTATCTTAATATATATGTAACTTGGATTATATATATATATATATATATATATATATATATGATGTAATTTTATTACATGATTGTTTGATGATTATTTTGATATTTATACGAGGTATTTATACGACGTAGATTGTCACAAGAAACCCTAACTTCCCTAGTAATTAATCGAAGCTATTCTCGTAGGAATTCTAGCTATCCTAGATCTAAACCAAGTTGTGGACATTTATGATCCCAACAAATGGTTCATATTCGCAAAAATGTAGATATTAGTTGATTGTGATATTGAAAAAGAATTGGCGAGATTAAATCTGATATCGATGTCATGACGATCTTTCCTTATAGAGTGGAGTTTGACAAAACGTTATCACCTGGAAAGATGTCACCTGATTCGTTGTCATCCAATTCTTAAATTGAAATCGAAAGGGTGAATGTTGCACTTGAGGCTGTCATTGGAACCATTACCCAAAAGCCTCATGCCACTAATACCTTTCCGAGAAGTCTAGTTGAATGATCAAGTCATTTCATACTAATGACTCATTTGATAATTGTTGTTGTAAGAGATATAGGATTGGAAATTAAGTGTTGTTCATATCGAGCTTTTATTGCCTATTAAGGCCTAAGAATAAGATTGAAAGTATTGGAATATGAGGTAGGATATTGAATTGAGTATAAAATTCGTTGAAACTTGAATAAAGTAAAATTTAACTCGTATGGAATATGAGACTGTTAAGAGGAAGTCATTAAGTTCTATGATTGAATTATAAGGTTTTAATTGATTGTTAGGTTGTGTTAAAGGTTGTTCCTAGGCCATTGTCCACTAATGAGGATGTCCGGTGTCCAACAAATAAATCGATGAAATCTTCTTCTGAATTGGGACCGATGGATCTTCCGGGACATGTGGAACACCTAATGACTCTTGTCGATTAGTATTCATTGTGGTATTTTTTAAAAATAATCCCTAACTTAACTGTGACATCAGTTGGTAGGATGAGTTTTGAGAATTATATGACATAGTGACACGTAATGTGTTACGGTACAATTTGACTTGTTTGTGATTAATGAAAAGACTACATTTGATTGCTAAATTCTACATGTATCGATGTTATCTATCCTTTATTGCTTCATCCTAATGTTCGCATTAGTGATGCAACCATTGAACAAGTACTCATCTTGATTTGAGTTACGTTGTGAATTATTCTTTTAGAGTGCCATCGAGATCATGAACCTCATGATTATTTGGCTAAGCTCATTTCCTAGTATATTGTAGTTAGTTCTTGGTGAACAACTTTTCATCACTCTTTTGCAGATCACTCATTGTTTTTATAAGATAAAACAGTATCATTTGAGGAAATTGAATTTTCATCACTATAAGGATTATTCAAAGTGAGATTTATAAGTGATTGTTATCAAAATGAAGTTGTTTATAAAACATCTTGGAAAACCTAATTGTTTTCATAACAAAGAAAATGTTTGTAAATTTATTCTTGATTCTTATTTAAGAATTAAGCATGAAAATGTTATTATTATAAACAAGATGATAAAATTTTGACGAACTGAGTATTGCATCGTTAATCTTGAAATTGTATATAGTTGCGCGCCTACATACAATTTGGAATGGACCATGCAAGGCTGATTAGTAGTCACCATAAAACTAATGAATAAACGCTACATTTTATTTGAAGATTGTGAAAGATTAAAATTTATGAGATCTGCAAGAAGTGAAAAATAGGGACATAATGTTAGGGACACCTACATATATGCCTATAGCATCAATTCTTCTGAGTCGAATTTACTCATCTGTGGAAATTGTCTTATTTGACAATTGACAATTCTTTCTTGTCCAATTCTCCCGTAGTGAGATTCTTAGGAAAAGTATTTAATTATCGAGTGTTGATACCCGATTGGATGTATTGACGTTCTTATCAATTCTTATGATTTGATTTCATTTGAATGACCTGGGTAACGATCCGAGGAGCTTTCGAATGTGTACTCAAATTATGAAAACATGGGATATATTCATATTCGTTAAATGTTTTCGTCTGTATCTGATTTGAAATTCTCTCGCATAGATTATGCGTTGACCTTACTCTTTTAATAGTAGTTGTGTATCCTAATATCCCTGAAATTGTGAAGGATTATGAATTATTATTAGTCTTTTGAGAAGTTCACATCTTATCGACGGCAATGCAACTGGAAAGTTGATAGTGCAAGTAGAATGGATTGATTGATTATGACATGACGACATTGTCTTAATTGATGGGAACTCGAGTAGAATTCCCCTAAAAGATAAGATGTTGATTATCAAAAGTGATCTAAATAATTCTTGATGGATGACCGTATCCTGCATTTAGACTTAAAATTATACCGTGTATGGTTGTGAACTAGTTATAGATATTATAATCTAGAAAGAACCTAATATGAATTTATTAAAAGATGATAATGTTATCTGAAGCTTTAGTAAGTATTTGTTGGTGAATTACCTAGACTTTCGCCATTAAGGCAAGTTGAAATTGGTATTGATTATATTCCCGGTGCTGCACCTATGGCTTGTGCACTGTACGTCAGCACCATCTAAATTAAAGGAATTACCGTACAACTGAGAGTTGTCGGAGAAAGATTTTATTATACCAAGCCTGTCATCCTGAAGAGCTATGGTGTTATCATTCCTTATATTTATAGATTACTGTGAACTGAGTAAATTGACAATCGAAAACGAAATCCATAACTCAAAATGGAAGATTTGTTTGATCATTTACAAGGTTTTTGATCCTCAGCATGGTTATTATCAACTTCGCGTCCACGAAGAAGAGTATCTATTCCAATCATTACATCCAGAACTTGTGATGAACATTATGAGTTTCACGTGGTGACGTTTGGATTGACTAATACACATGTAGCATTCATAATTTGGTGAATCACGTGTGTAGGCTGTAATTTGATAAATTCATGCTCGTGATCATTAAGGACCATTTATTTGTTTGTTTATAAGAATAAGAATGAGTTAATAATTATTTTTAGACTGCCCTGAATTGGCCGAACAGTGAAAACCTGAACCTTGAATAATTAACACGTGATTAAAGACTTGAACCTTTACATGATTTAACCATGTGATTAATAGATAATGGAATATAAATTGACTCTTCAAAAATTAAGAGCCCTTTTAAGACTTTGGATTTTACCAAAAAGAAATGGAAATATGTTTTGACAAATGTTTTAACAAAGGATTTTAAAGAGATTATTCCCTTATACACTAAACTTCTGTTTAGGGGTAAATGTTTGTGTATACCTCAAGATAACTTAAGAAGGATTGAGTAAAACCACTTATACCATGACTTGAAATTTGAAACGACACTTTTTGCTTTTCAACTAAGAAAATTTTGACCAAAGTATAAACCAAAGATTTTTCGAACAATTACGGATCTTATTAAATATTTTGGATAAATCAAAAAAAATCTTGTTAATTAAATTCAAATTTATTTTTGAACATTTTATATAATTGGTCGAACTAAGAAATTTAAAACTTTTAACGTTTACGTTTCATAAAAATTTAATAATTATTGTTAATTTACATATAATAATTATCGACACTTTAGACGCCGGATTGAGAAAAACTGATAAAAATGATAGTTGAGACGAAACTGAAACATAAAAGATATGAAGAAAGAATTTTGAATAAATACGGTTGTGATATTTATTTCATTAGGAAGGTGAACGTAATTACTGACGCATGATATAGAAAGAATATCTGAGTGAATTGTGGACATGATAATTATATCATCATGAGAGATGAATATAGATACCGACGCAATATGTAGAAAGGATAAAGAACCAATTAGGATATATTTCTTAATAATGAAGGTGCAAAATAAATTGCCGAGCAATGTAAAAATAAACGATGTTTGTAAGAAGGATAATATAAATAATAAAAAGGGGTTCGCGGATAATGTGAACCATTAGAATTGAGAAGCCGATAGCGTTAAATATTTTAAAGACCACTTGTGATTGTCTAAATATGGAGATTTTGAGATATAGTATGTTGAAATTTGTAAGTATAAGTATTCTATTTATGTCATTTCTGACTAAAAGTATTTTTGTCTGAAGAAGTTGTACTGATGGCAATTATGAAGGCAGAGATCGCCTCATACATTAGTAAACGTCTAGCTATTGCAAAGGTCATCATCTGAAATTGATTCGATTTGGGTCATCGTCGACAGACTGACCAAATCTGCTAATATCATTCTCGTTAATGATAAATGCAAAAGAGTTATGTAAACATAGTGTGCCTGTATCGAACATCTTTATCAAGATCCTCGCTTCGCATCGAATTTCTAGAGATTTGCTCAGAAATCATTGAGAACGAACCTTGATGAGAGTACTATGTACCACCCCAATCGAAGGGACGAGGTAAAGTAACGATACAAAGTAATATAAGTATTGTTTTATGTTTGAATGAATGACCTTTGGTGATAAACCGTATAACCGTTTTCCTTTGGAGGGATTATCGTTGATAATCATCGTATTAGGATTGAGATCGAATCTTGTTAGGATCTAAATATTAGAGCATCTGTAAGCATGAGTTGAGATAAAGACACCCGACATACAGCCATTGTGAGTTGGACACGTCTTTTAGGTTTAAGGTTTCCTATGATGGCGAACCTAACCTTACAAAAATACCCGACCCGCGAGATCTGAAATGATTGTTGAAATTAGGATCTGAGTATTGACAGCCGGTAGTGGGCAAGAGGTTATGTGAATGTGAAATGTAGATCTTGAAGTGCCAAATGGGTAGCGAAGTTATGCCACAGTTTTTAACCTTGGAAAAATGAATTCATGATCTGACAAATCATGGGATATAAGTCCCCGTTGTTTGGGACCATTGCGATGATGTAAAAGTTGGGATTGAAAGGCATATAAGCTGGATCTACCCTAGGACTTCAAGAACTGCGTGAATTATGTTTCGTGAATCGAACTTGATGGAATATCTATCAAGTGAAAATCTGATTGTTGTTAGTAAAGCTTAGATCGGCGAAAAGTTGCATTCATCAGAAACCCGTGAACATCATGGATAGAGAAAGTAAGTCAACATTTAGCCTGATCTTATTCCCGTAGTTATGTTTGATGAAACTCGAGTATTATAATGGATTACACTTGTGAGAAAAGACCGACTGTGGAGGAAATAACCACATGGCTTTAACTCTATAAGAAGCGAGTAGTAAGGTAAGATGATCTTTGAGGACAAAGATCCTGTTTAGGGGTAAATGCTGTGACAATCCGTCAATTTATGGTTGATATTTTATTCTCAAATATTATTTGAAAATATTATTTTAATGATACAATATGAACTCACTTATTTTTGGGAAGAAATTTGGATTTACGTCTTGGAGTAGCATCGACTACGTCTAAACCGGAGGATTCAACGTTACGTGCTTACGTTTACATACACCGTCCTTGGTGACAGTCTGACATTTCAGAAAATAAATTTATCCATGAATATTATTTGGAGTTTTAAATTTGTGTTGGTTCATAAACTCATAAATTTACGAGAAAAGATTAGGACTTACGATTTTTATTTTAACGTCCTTTACGACTAAACCGGAAACCCTAGGATTACGTATTTACGTTTTCGAACTCCGTTTTTGATGAAACAATTTTTATTGGATTCGTTTTGTGACGTTGATTCATAATTTACAAAAACGTTTTTCATAAAACGACCCGAGGGCACGCTAATCGAGGAAACTAGAATCGAGGAGTAGCCGTAAATAAATGGGGATGAGACAAGTGGGACACTTGTCCCACCCCCATCAAAACCGGCCCTAACTAGCAAGCTAACACACTTGATGTGTCAAGTGTAAGCTAACTTCACCACTTGTCACCTAAGCTTAGATTTTAAGCTAACACTTACCACTTTCCATCAAAACCAACAAACTCTTACCACTCTCCTCATTCACTCATGTAAAACCACTCTCAAAACTCTCTCACCCTCCCATGGATTCCGTCTCATATCTTAAACAAAACCCCCATTTGATCTAAATTTCACCACAAATCTTATGTTATTCTTGCATAAGATGATGTCCTTTTGAAGACCTATTGATTGGAGGTGATCATAACATCTACAAAGGAGTTTCCATGAAGTTTTGAGGCTGATTATCCACAAGGAGTCTATGAAGAATGGTGGTCTTGAAGATGTTCATGGTTATCCACAAGTTTCTCCATCAAAAACCATGTCCAAATCATAACCTACATCAACTTGGTGGTATAAAGATTGTCCTCCTCATCTTCTTGTTATTTTGATTATGTAAACATGTATTTTATTTCCTATTGTATATGTATATGATGATTATATGATGATAAAAATGTTATGTGGGGATTTGGTGTTGATAAACATGATTAAAAAGGTGAAAAACCATAAGAAACAAGGTTAAAATCTTGGTTAAATTTGTTGGCTGTATAAAACAGTAAAGAAACAATTCATGGACTGATAAAATGATGAAGTAGAATGGATTTACAGTAAGCTATGGGTCTTGTACACATGTGAGAGTTGGCCATGCAATGGAATCATTGTAATGAGTGAGATATGATCAAAACAAGTTTAGGGTATAAATCTGAGGTTACTGTTTTGGACGATTTTTAGAAAATACTTAGAGGATGATTCAACAGTAGCTATAGTAGAGTTAAATGTATCACATATCATGTAGTTTATGTGATAAAAATTTGAGCTTCTATCTACATATGGAACTCAAGATATGGCAGTTTTGGTGAAAGTGAGGATAAAAATCAGATTTTTGGAAATTAAAGAATAATACTATTATATAAGCACTCAAAATTTAATAGTATAAAATATAAATTAAAACCCACTAACTTATATAATACATTTATATAAATATTTACAATGGTAAATAAGTAGACATTTTATAAAAATGATAACTTGTCAAGTTTTATAAGCTATAAAACTATAAACACGATTTTTACGACTTTTTTCGGCTAATACCGTAAAATTAACATTTTTGTTAAATAAAACTTAGATGGTTGGACCCGTCTAATGTAAACTTTATAAAACTTATATACTGATATATAAACATGTATAACAAGTAAAAACCGATAAGACCCGAACTATAGGACATACGGACGTTAACGGACTAAATTAACGTTATTGGACTAATAATACAACAAAAATGGACTAAAATACTTATGAACTTATTATTGGGCTTAACCCATTTAGGCCCAACTTGTAAAAGTGTAGATACTGATAATATAAGTAAAAAATGGATTAAAATAAGTTAAATAACTTATAATAAGCTTATTGGACTTAAGACACGTAAATGGGTAAAACTAGTAAACTAATATAAAAGTTATCGACGTATAACACTAAAATGAGTAAACGAGAATATGTAAACCCACTTGATCATCATATATATATATAATCATCATATGTATACATAATTGTTATTTTTATAAAGTCATTGGACAAACGTCTAAGACCGATTATTATTTGTCTAGGTTTCCGTGATTGAAGCACGTACCGTACGTCCGAATTGCCGATAACCCGCCTTCCCATATCAACGCGAGTTCATAGCCTCGCACTCTTTTAAATGTTTTTATAAATGTTTTATAAACCCGCGAGGAAGATAACATGTTATTTTTTATAAAATAGGACACCATTTGTCCCGATTGTTTGTTTATTGATTTTGGATCCGAATGATTGAATGACCCGATTGTATGACCCGATAAATGATTAAAGGACCCGATAGATGAAATAAAATGGATTATTAAAGTTAGGTTATGTCACTAAAAGCCCCATTAGCATGAATTATGAACTACCGGGATTTGGTAGACGCTTATGCATTTAATAGTACTATTTGGGGACGATCACCCCAGTTCGCGCCTTGACGGTTGATCCCCGTCGTGCCACATTGATTGGTAAGCGAATTTATGTATGAGAAGATTTCCATAGCGTGACCTTTGTGACGACACGCTACTTTAGATGGGCAAAATTGGTATCGGGTTAGCTACCCGTTGTTGGTTTAGTAAGGTAACAATGTCATGCGGCTTATAATAATCCAAAATTAACGAAATACTAATAGACGCTCCGAATTACGATGTATTGCCAGACTAGCAATACAGGGTCATACTATTGATATTATGTTCGTGTTTTGGTTTTCATAACCATATTCATATAACGGTTTTTATTTAATCTATACAACGTTATAAAACGTGTTGTATGATGTTTTTAACGACAATGGTTCGTATAATGATTTTTAAGGAAAACGCCTATATTATGATTTTGATAAAGATTTGTATAAAATGATTTTGGCTATTTTATGGCCTATTACAAAGATTTGTACAAAAATGATTTTCAGTAAAAATTTTATACTGATATTATATTGATGGATTATACTAAACTCTATGAATTCACTCGGCGTTATCGCTGACCTTTTCTTTTAACATGTTTTATCTCAGGTACTTTAAGGTAATTCTCGGGAAGACAACAAGAATTCATGGCCCGCACTTAAATTATAATTTCCATTCAAATGTTTTGTAAAACCTGTATTAAATACAATGACTTGGGACCGATGTAACTTTGATATTTATGAATGGAAATGATTTATTATTAAACGACGCGATTTTTATGCGTTGTCTATGATGTGAGTAATGTGCTATCCCGTAACACCAACGATTCTTCCGCTGTATTGAGTTGTATAAATTTGGGGGTGTTACAATTTGGGTAGCAATAACTCTTAATGAAACCTAATAATGAGTGAGTTATGTTCATTTTACCAAAAGAGGTCAAATCTGAACTTGCTGTGAAGATGGGTAAATAGGTGATACTTACAAACTGAACTATCCAAAAAGTCAAAACTGTAGGACGTAGCAAAAATCATGTAAATTCTGGATCAATTAGATAGTCTACCAATTCAAAATGGTTTGAAAATGGCACTCAAAACACTAAAGGTGAAATTTCAGTCCCAATGTGGGTGATAATACCTATGTAAAAAAAATTAAAGATATCATTACAAAAAGTATAATTATGAATTATAATAAGTTATAATCTAAAAAAATGACTAAAATATGAAGTCTAGTATGTAAACTTATAATACCAATTAGTTATAATTTACAAAATATGACTACTTTTATAATATGAAAACTATACTATTTTTATTGAAAACTCGAACTTAATACTACGTAAATTGTTTTCATCTCTAAAACCTGAAGTGGTAGGACCCACTTCTTGAGTAATTTATGGACTTAGTTTACTGATGATCTTGATAAATAAAATCCTAGAACCCGAAAACTTATTATAAGAGGCATTTATAAGCTAAAATGGACATAATATGTCTTAATGGTTCACTAGGCCCAAAAAGTAAATATAGACTTATTAGACTTGGCATTAAGTCCAAACTTAATGTATACTATATGGTGGTTTTAGGTCTGGTCATAAAAGTATAAGAACACATATAATGATTAATGGACTCGGTATTGCGCTTAATGGGCTTATTGAACTCAATAAGCTCTAATAGTAAAAAAATTGGCTAAAGTGACTAGAAAATTTTGATATAACCATAATAATGAAATATGTAATACACATAAACTTGATCATTATGTTGACTATATGTATATATATACTCTTTACAAATGAGTTTTGTTACCGACGTAAACCTAAGACCCGTTACTTTACGTATAGGTCTCGGTAATCATTTGTTTATGCCTGAAGCTCGTACTCATCTCGCATTCTCTACGGATATCAAGTGAGTCTATAGCCTCGCTTTTAAATTCTTTAATTGTTTTAGAACTTGCGAGGGGGATAACATGCAAATTATTTTATTCAAAACAAAAGGGTAAAACTATAGGTTGCGGCAAACCCATTAATGGGTGCAACTAGAAGTTGTGAGAGCCCTATTTATTGGAAATTGATTTATTACAAATGAAGGGTACAACTATAAGTTGTGGAAAACCCATGTTTGTTTAAAATTTAGAACACAAGGAAATGTTTAATGCCATGGTTATGATTATTATAGGTTTGTTATTTCACTAAATGAAAGTCCCAATTATATCATGAATTGTTAGCTACCGAGTTATGGTAGGCGCTTATACATGGAATAGTACTATTCGGGAGGACCGACCTCCTCCCGTCCTATAACGACTAGCTATCGTTAGGGCACACTTGAGGCCCAAGGGGGATACATGCGTGAGAGTTTAATATACACTTAGCGAGGTGTATGGTGGGCAAATATTATGGAAACGTTTCAATGTCATGATGCTTATAATAAATCCTTATAACTTTGTTTGATCCACATTGTTATGGTTGATGGCTATAAAACGTATTAGTGTTCGGTAATGTTTATTTAAAAACTCTATAGATTCACTCAACTTTTGTTGACAAGTTTTAGCATGTTTTATCTCAGGTCCTTGAAGGTAATGGAAAAAGAGGTATTTTGGTGCTAGCGGTTTAATAATAAAGATGTTTAAAGCTCACCATTTTGGAAAAATCGTTCAATGACTTTTATTAAGAAAATATGTTTTGTACTTGTTTAACAAATGTTTGGGACCATGTTGTGAATGATTTATCAAATGCTATTTCAATTGAAAGTTTATTTTTAAAACGATTCTTTTCGAGTCGTTTTCTATTACTTGAGCTGTTGTATTATGAAGTAGCACCCCATATGAGCTTCCGCATATGACCCGAAATTGGGGGTGTTACACTTTCTATTTTTGGAAACTTTCTATTTTTGGAAACTTTCTATTTTTGAAAACTTTCTATTTTTGGTAACTTTCTATTTTTGGAAACTTTCTATTTTAGGAAACTGCTATTTTTAGAAAGTTACTTATTATTACACAACAAGTATAATAATACATGAAATACAAGTAATACTTAATCAGAATAGACAGAATATATGATAAACACAGTATAAAGCTTAAATCAGTAAAACATGACATGAACATATAAAACAAGCTAACACATGATATAAAACTAGTTACGTACTCAGTAATCAGATACTTATACATGTATGTATTTATGTAGCATTAGTGATACCGAAGTAGGACTCTCTTCCGTTCGTCTTCTTCGTTCACTAGACATAAGGTACGGATTCTCCGTCCTTTCAGTATGGACATTCTTTCCTTATTAGGATTCCCCGTATGCAGACAACTGTTTTCCCTAGTATATGTTTTATATGTTTTGATTGCTTATGTTTAATTAGAATACCTAAATCCATATACATGCATGACCAGTTTCACCTAGTTATGGAGGTACCATAACCATAACACTAGAGGCACTGGTGTTATGACTTCCCTACGGCGGAGTGATTGCTCGTGGCGTCCCTTTCAGCTTTTGGCCATATTATTATTATTATCATGTGGGGCGTATGGGTGCATCCTAGTTACATGTTTTCAGCAGATTACTCAGTGTGAATGTGGTGTGTGCCTTGCATCCTTCACAAGGAGCTGATCCCTCCTACCTAAAAAACCAGTATATTAAATTAGAGGCAGCCCCTCTAAGTTGCATGACGAGGTCACCCCTCCAAGTATTCATGCACGTTGATTTTCATTACCTATATTGGCTAATGGTAAAATATGTTAAACAGTTTTTACAAGATAAACATAAGGCTTTTCAAACTAAAAAACCAGTTTCACTAAGATATAACCTGGTTATTCTGGACTTAGTTTCTTCCGCTGTTTCGTGCTTATATGCTTATATTATTCATGCTTTACTTGTACATCCCTGCACTGAGCGTATTGCTCAGCCGTTTTCCTTTTCATGTTCCCAAAACGGCAGGTACTCAAGGACGCTCATTTTCATGGACACTAATGCTACATAAATACATACGTGTATAAGTATCTGATTACTGAGTACCTAACTGGTTTTATATCATGTCTTAGCTTGTTTTATATGTTCATGTCATGTTTTACTGATTTAAGGTTTACACATTGTTTATCATATATTCTGTCTATTCTGATTAAGTATTACTTGTATTTCATGTATTATTATACTTGTTGTGTAATAATAAGTAACTTTCTAAAAATAGCAGGTTTCCTAAAATAGAAAGTTTCCAAAAATAGAAAGTTTCCTAAAATAGAAAGTTTCCAAAAATTGAAAGTTTCCAAAAATAGAAAGTATCCAAAAATAGAATTACTGCTTAAAATAGATAAGTTCCTAAAAATAGAAAGTTTCCATAAATAAATTAGCTGCCTTAAATAAATAAGTTTCTAGAAATAGAAAGTTTCCATAAATAGATTAGCTGCCTTAAATAAATAAGTTTCTAAAAATAGAAAGTTTCCATAAATAGATAGAAGCTGGATAATTAAGCTAATAATATAAGCTTAAGTGTTTTCTGATTATTATTCTAAGTCATGTGATTATATAGTATAGTTTATTAATTATTACATGTAAATTAAATAAACTAGAGGTTAAAGTATTTAATTAAATATAACATGATTTTAATTAATTAAATAAAGGTAAAATACTTAGGTTAAAACATGTATTATTATCTATAAATAATATAACCTAAGTCATGTTAATTAATTAATTATAAGTCATGATTTTAATAATCAACTAATTATATAGTCTAAATAAATAATAAATACTTAGGTTAAAAGTCATCAATTAATAATTAAATTAATAACCTAAGTCATGTAAATTAAATTAATCATGTTTATACTTTAATTAATTTAATTTAAGTCTAAAAAAATAACATAACTTGTAAAAATCATAAACTTTAAAAAAATGATTCATGAACCGGACCCGTGATTAAAACTCATGAACCGGACCCGTAACCATCACCATACCCCGACCAAGGTCGGGTTTCCCCTTGCTTTTGCTGCTGCCGTGGGACCACCACCACCATGCCGAGGCCATATGGTCTCGGTGGTGTGAGATAAGCCAAGCCGAGACCCCTATGGGGCTCGGTTAGGCGTCGGCTAGACCACAAACACCCCTAAACCTTTCCATGATTTAACCCCATGATTATTAACATGTTTAAATACTTGTTTTCAATTAGTTTAATTAAAAACATCATGATTTTATGTGATTCAATAAATCAAAACATAAAAAGAAAAGGTTAAAGGTTATACCGAATACGTGAATCGAATGAGGACGAACACACAATGATCCTTGTAAAAATTCCAAGATCAAAATCAACCCGAACACCCCTTTTGTGTTCTTCAAACCGGCGGCCAAAGAGGACAAAGAAAAAGAAAAACTAGGGTTTTGATTATTTTCTAGATTTGTGATAAATGACACATGTTTTCCCTTAATTCCCTAGTTAGTAAAAATTACATGGGCCAAGCCCATGTTTCTTGTGTATGCCGCGGGTAGGGGGCCCCACATGGGTAACCCGTACTTTTTTCCGTGTCTAAATCTAATAGTGTGTTCTCGTGTGTTCTCGTGTTCGTAAATTACGTGTTCTAGTTAGTTATCGATCGTGACTTAGTTATTCTTGTTCGTAATAAATATATATATACATACATAATATTAGCTCGTGATTAATTTACGTTCATGATTTCATGTTCGTATGTTCGTGATTATAAGTGTTATTGGAATAATTATCGTGTATTCATACGTAATAAATACTTATCGTGTTATAACACGTACATAATACTTGTAATTCTTGTACGTGAAACGTAAACGTGCTATAAAAGGAAAGTTCTAATCTTGTACGTACGATCCTTAAGTGTACTATTCATGGTAAAAGCATGTGGGTTTTACAACTCTTCCCCCCTAAAAAGAATAATTCGTCCCCGAATTATAGATAAGGTAAACTGGAAAAGAAGAACATACCCGAATTCAAAATATGAAATGAGGGTAAGAAGCCCGGATAGACTCCTCTGTTTCCCAAGTGGTTTCCCGCTCGGTATGATCCCTCCAAAGGATTTTGACGAATGGAATCGTCTTCCTTCTCATGACTCGTTCTTGTCTGTCAAGAACTCGTTCGGGTACTTCTATAAAAGTGAGATCTTCACTAATCTGTTCCAGTGGATACTGAACCATGTGAAGGGGATGATACTGGTACCCTCTGAGTAAGGACACATGAAACACATTGTGTACATGAGAAAGCCGCGGAGGTAACGCTAAACGGTAAGATACTTCACCGACTCGTTCAATGATATCAAACGGTCCGATGAATTGAGGACTGAGCATCCCTTAATTCCAAAACGTCTAACACCACGTGACGGCGAAACCTTAAGGAAAACGTGATCTCCTACCGTTAAAATGTATGTCCCTACGATGCTTATCTGAGTAGCTCTTCTGACGTGACCGTGCTTCTTGCAGTTTCTGCTTTGCTACTGCGACCTTCTCATTAGTCAGCTCGATGATTTCTAGTCCTTCAAGTGTTCTCTCACCAACCTGATCCCAGCAGATTGGGGCACGACACTTCCTGCCATACAACATCTCGAAAGGAGCACACTTGATACTTGCGTGCCAACTGTTGTTGTATGCAAACTCCACCAAACAAATATAATCGTCCCAATCACCCGTCTATTCCAACGCAAATGACCTCAACATGTCTTCCAATGTCTGAATCGTTCGCTCCGACTGCCCGTCTGTTTGAGGATGAAAAGCCATGCTAAGCTTAGGTTGTGTACCCCAAGCTTTCTGCAGACTTTTCCAAAATCGCAAAGTGAATCGAGGATCTCTGTCTGAGACGATGCTGGATGGAGCACCGTGGAGTCTCATGATCTCCCTTCTATAAGTATCAGCGAGTTTACTGACCGAATCTTCCTTGTGGATCGGTAAGAAATGAGCTGATTTGGTAAGTCGATCTACGATAACCCAAATTGCATCGTGCTTCCTCTTGGTTGGTGGAAGACTAGTAACAAAATCCATGGTGATTTTGTCCCACTTCCACTCTGGAATATCTAAAGGTTGAAGGAGACCGCCAGATCGCTGATGCTCAATCTTTACCTGTTGGCAGGTAAGACATTTGGAGACGTAAGTGGCAACATCCTGTTTCATACCACTCCACAAAAAGTACTGCTTGATGTCATCGTACATCTTAGTCGAACGAGGATGTATAGAAAATGGGGAGCTATGAGCCTCAGCTAACAAGGCTTCCCGGAGTTCTTGATCATCAGGAACACAGTCTCGTGCCCTGCCATAAGATACCATCTGCATCTACTCTGAATTCTGTCTGCTTCTCCAAATTCTGAATTATCGCCAGATTTCTCCGTCATCTTTCGGAGCTTCCTTGACCTTAGAGAGTAACTCGGGTTCTACTCTAAGATTAGCCCAATAACCGTGTTATCCACGTACCATGATCTCTATGTCTAGTCGCTCCAAGTCTCTTATGATTTCCTCCTCAATCTTAATGCCGTTGATCATTCCGGACTTTCTGCTAAGTGCATCAGCTACTACATTCGCCTTGCTGGGATGATACTGCAGATTAATGTCATAATCCTTCAACAGCTCTAACCATCTCCTCTGCCTCATGTTCAATTCACGCTGAGTGAAGATATACTTCAAGCTCTTGTGGTCCGTGAAAATGTCACATGATTCTCCATACAAATAGTGCCTCCATATCTTCAATGCAAACACGACTGCAGAAAGTTCCAGGTCATGCGTAGGGTAATTTTCCTCGTAAGGCTTTACCTGCCATGAAGCGTACGCGATCACTTTCCCATGTTGCATGAGAACACAGCCAAGTCCCTTCCACGATGCATCACTATAGATTTGAAATCCACCCGTACCAGATGGGAGAGTTATAATAGGTGCAGAGACTAACTTCTGCTTTAGGTCTTCAAAGCTCGTCTCTTGTTCTTCAGTCCAGACGAATTTCTCCCCTTTCCGCATCAGTTTGGTCAATGGTAGTGCTAGGCGGAAAAAATTATCCACGAACCTACGGTAATAGCCATCTAAGCCTAAGAAACTGCGGACTTCAGTCGGTGATGTCGGCCTTGGCCACTTAGTAATAGCCTCAACCTTCGCTGGATCCATAGTGATTCCTTCTGCTGATAAAATGTGACCTAAGAATGCCACCTTGTCTAACCAGAACTCACACTTGGAGAATTTAGCATACAACTGCTTCTGGCGAAAAATCTGTAGTACTGTACGAAGATGGTCTTCGTGTTCCTCCTTGGACTTTGAGAAAATCAGGATGTCGTCGATGAAGACAATGACGAACTTGTCCAGAAATTCATGGAAGATTTTGTTCATCAAATCCATGAACACTACTGGAGCATTGGTCAGGCCGAATGGCATGACTACAAATTCGTAGTGGCCATAGCGTGTACGGGAAGCAGTCTTGGCGATGTCCTGTTCCTTAACCCGTAGCTGATGGTAGCCTGACCTGAGATCAATCTTGGAGAAATGTTTGGGCCCTTGGAGTTGATCAAACAGATCGTCTATACGTGGCAGTGGATACCTATTCCTGATAGTAATCTTGTTGAGCTCGCGATAGTCTATGCAAAGACGCATACTGCCGTCCTTCTTCTTAACAAATAAGACCAGTGCGCCCCATGGAGATGCGCTCAGTCGAATGAAACCTCGTTCTAGAAGTTCTTGCAGTTGATCCTTCAGTTCCTTTAACTCTATGGGAGCCATGCGATAAGGAGCCTTGGAAATCGGCTCAGCTCCTAGGATGAGCTCGATGTTGAATTCAACTTCACGTGCAGGTGGTATGCCCGGAAGTTCTTATGGAAATACATCTTGAAATTCTGACACTATCGGTTGATCCTGAATTGATGGGGATTCAGCATGCATGTCATGAACCATAGCTAGATAACCCTCGCAGCCATGTGACAGTAGTGCATGTGCTTGCAGGGTTGATATGATTTGTACAGACCTGCCGGGTACGAACCCGTTATGAATGTACTCTGGTGCATTAACGTCACCGAAGATGACTAATGGCAGTCTATGGTAGCATGATGCTTGGATAGCCAATCCATGATGTCAAAGTCATTCATGTCCAGCGGAAGTGCGTCAACAGGACGCACCTTATCGTCAAACTCTAGGGGAAGGCTCGTGTACACATGGGTTATAAGTACAGAGTCTCTCAAAGGCGTGGAAATACTGAGTCTATTCTCTAGTGGCATGGGGAGTATCCTAACATTTTTGGCATAAGCAGTAGAAATAATCGAGTGAGTAACACCCGTATCAAACAGAACACATGCAGCTTGACCATACATATACAAGATTCCAGTGATGGTACCTGTAGACTTGTTGGCCTGATCGCGAGATGTCGTGTAAACGCGTCCTGTGGTAGGAGGCGGCTTGGTATCAGCATGTCCTGATGTGCCCTCCATCTTGCCCTTGCGGCAGTCCTTCATGCGATGGCCAGGAAGACCACACTTGAGGCATGCGTCCCTGTCGCGGCGACATGGCCCTGGGTGCCTATAGTGGCAAGTAGAGCAAAGAGGATGAGTATATCCTCCAGCAGGTGCTCTGGCTGGATGAGAACCTGATAACACGTTATACATGAGACATGATAATAGGGTACAAAGGACAATGCGGAAAATCGTAAGATTGAATACCAGTAATAGCTGGATGGCTAGGCTGTGAACCTCTCTAGTTCTGGTCCCTACCGTTTCCATGGTTCCTGGTAGAAGATTTGCTAATGTGTCAGAATTAAGAGTTATAACATGAAATCATAAGAAAGTGCGTAAGTATAAGGACCTGCTGTTGTTGGAGTGTTCAGCGTTGTTACGGTAATTATCATTCCGCCACACCTGTCAGTAGCAGAACGGTCGTTAGTCTGACCGCTTCCCTTGGGCTGAGGAGGCTGATGCTGAGTAGCCGGCTGAGACCAATCCCCAATCTTCTGCCTAGAAGGTACAATTTTAAGAGATGAATTATTGACATATATTGAAAGAATACGGATTGGTCACCGCTTGAATACGAATATTTACCTCTTATCGGGTCTCTCTGCTTCCTCGAACTCATCTCTCTCTTGCAGCATCTCCAGTTTACGTGTTGCATCGGCCACTTGTGCTACGGTGTTGAATGCAGCACAAACCAAGTTGTTTGCGACCGATATGCGAAGAGCCCACCTGAAGTGGTGTGCCTGTTCTTCAGGAGTACCAGCTGCTGCACCAAGGAAACCAGCTAAGCGAAGAAAGTGCTGCATGAAGTTGTTGCTATTCTCCCCAGCTCTCTGTCGGATCCCATGGTACTCCCTATTTAGCTTGTCCTGCTCAGCCTTGGGAAAGAACTGTTCCATTACCCTACCCTTGAACTGAGCCCATGTCAAACCTGCCACCCAATCATCACCTCCCTCAGACTGCTTCAGCGCTATCCACCATGCTAACACATCACCTTCGAACCTGTAGCATGCCAACCTCGACTTGAAGACGGGGTCACAGCCCATAGCATCGAAAATCTTCTCAATGTGAGCCAACCAGCTTGCAGCTTCACTGGGCTATCTGTTCTCTCGAAGGCTCGAGGACGGAGCTTGTTGAATCTCTCCATCCATGTGGCCAATGTTGCTGGACGAGGAGAAGGAGGTACTGGGTGTTGCTGCTGATTGTTGGCAGCCTGCACCTCAGCCCTGATGTCGTTCCTCAGCTGAGGAAGCAAAGCTTGCATTGCAGCTTGATTGATGCATTGAGTTGGTCTTGTTCGCGTGTGAGAACCATCTGACAGTATAACATAAAATACATGATTAAACTGATCAAAATATAAAATATATATATACATGAAAAAAAAATTATACCAATAAATCATGAGAAAAAATTTATGCAGGAAAACTAGTACATGAATGCATGATGCAATTTTATGAAAACTTTTGTATGCTCGAGAGTGAACGCCTATGGGTCGGTTCACTCAAAATAAAAGACATGGCGAGGGAACGCCTGTGGGTCGGTCCCAAATTTAAAAGTTTCGATAAAACACATGCGACTAAATAGGGCCAGTCCTGTACCTACCATTACTTAGTCATAAACCTGCGACAATGACATATATATGTATGCATGAAAATGATGAATGCATGAAAACCGACTGTCAGTTCTAGGAAGACCATAGTGACTACCCACTAATCACAGGTTGTGTTTTGAGAACCATAGTGACTACCCACTAATACACAAATTCATATCGATATACACATTTTAACATATAAAAACATTTTCATTGAAATACAAAATTACACATTTAAACAAATAAAAACAACTCATCATCATTTAAGCGTATAACAATTGTTTCATTCAAACTACAACTTAAGCATATAACAATCGTTTACAAATAAAAAATTACACATTAAAGCATATAACAACTGTTTCATTCAAAATACAACTTAATATCAGTTGTCATCTTCAGAATCATCGCTAGATAAAACTTCTAGAACATCATTATTAGGGTTCACTTCATCATCATCCGACACTAAATCATCATCACCGTCATCAACATCATCATCAACATCACCAATGACGTGTGCAACTACTGCATCTTCAATATTAATAATATCATCATCTTCATCGGACTATGCCACATCTCGATGATAAACATGTTCGACGACCTTCCAATGAAGCGGTCGTCTAGCAAGGTCTTCAAGGTAGAATACTTGTGTTGCTTGTGTCGGGAAAATGTATGGGTTATTTTGGTGAAATAGCCTATCGGTCAAAATATGATGTATGCCTTGCTCAGTGTAAGAACGTCTGTTGCGTTTGGTGCAATTGGTAGGGTTAATTGTATCAAACCATTTACATCGAAACAACAAAACCTTGTGGTTGCCGATATAAGTGAGCTCCAGAATTTCTTCGAGTTGACCATAATACATCTCTCCATCAACCCCGGGTGTTGAAACTTCGCTGCATTGAGTGGTACGAAGTATATCACGTTCACGTACCACAAACTTCACACCGTTCACTATGCAAGAGGGGTATGTACATGAACTAATAGGTCCACATGCCAAAGAGAATAACTCGTCACTACAACCCACACTCACTTTTTTTTCACGAGTCTACAAAAAAGAGATACAAAAAGGTTTATTAGATGAGGAATAACTCCAAGGTAATATATCTAATGTATTTACCTTGTTATTAAACCACGCAGGAAAACTCGTTTCCACATTATCAGGCGCCTCTCTGCAAAGGTTCATGATATTAGCAGAAGTCATCGAGAAAGAAGAATTTTCAAAATTATAAAATAAAAAAAAGGAAGAAACATACTTGTTGTAAACCGAGATGTCTGCTTCGACTTCAGGACTGTTGTTAAGTATAAACCACGTAACTGGTTGCATGTCGTCATTAGTCATACGAGTTGGTTTGATTCCACCCGTCGGTGTGCATACGGTCTGGAACACCTCAAATTTATCTTGTTGTCCAGGCAAATCGTCTTCATTTATGCCAAGGCGGTTAAATCTCGTCTCGACATCCTTAAGGTAACACGAACAAAAAGTTAATGCCTCTTCTGCAACATATCCCTCAGCAATAGAACCTTCAGGCTTTGCTTTATTTCATACATAATTCTTTAGCTTTTTCATGTATCTTTCAAATCGATACATCCACCTGTCGCGAGTAACGGAACCTAGAATAGCCTCATCGGGTTGATGTATAACCAAATGAGTCATTATGTGGAAAAAAGCAGGAGGAAAGATTTGCTCTAAATTAACCATCATAATGATCAATTTTGTAACACTCCATTTTGATAAATGGAATGTCACGCATGGTTATGGCGTGTCATCAATGCATACAAGGATAAATGTCTAAACATTACATGACCATAAAGGAAATAACGGAATCAAACATCGGTAGTCCAAAAGTAGAGCTCATCACACACAAACATAAGTACTGTAAATGAAAGGACAAAACAATGTCCATGAAAATGAGTAGCAAAGTATAGATAAAATGCATAAAGTATCACTAATGCTTCGGTACTCACTACATGCATGACCAGTTTCACCTAGTTATAGAGGTACCATAACCATAACACTAGAGGCACTGGTGTTATGACTTCTCCACGGTGGAGTGATTGCTCGTGGCGTCCCTTTCAGCTTTTGGCCATGTTATTATTATTATCATGTGGGGCGTATGGGTTCATCCTAGTTACATGTTTTCAGCAGATTACTCAGTGTGAATGTGGTGTGTGCCTTGCATCCTTCACAAGGAGCTGATCCCTCCTACCCAAAAAACCAATATATTAAATTAGAGGCAGCCCCTCTAATTTGCATGACGAGGTCACCCCTCCAAGTATTCATGCACGTTGATTTTCATGACCTATATTGGCTAATGGTAAAATATGTTAAACAGTTTTTACAAGATAAACATAAGGCTTTTCAAACTATAAAACCAGTTTTACTAAGATATAACCGGGTTATTCTGGACTTAGTTTCTTCCGCTGTTTCGTGCTTATATGCTTATATTATTCATGCTTTACTTGTACATCCGTGCACTGGGCGTATTGCTCAGCCGTTTTCCTTTTCATGTTCCCAAAACGGCAGGTACTCAGGGACGCTCGTAGACTTTAAGCGTATGTGCATATGGACTGGAAGCTTTCTAGCCTTCTTTACTTTATGCATTTTATCTATACTTTGCTACTCATTTTCATGGACATTGTTTAGTCTTTTCATTTACAGTACTTATGTTTGTGTGTGATGAGCTCTACTTTTGGACTACCGATGTTTGATTCCGGTAATTCCTTTATGGTCATGTAACGTTTAGATATTTATCCTTGTATGCTTTGATGACACGCCATAATCACGCGTGACATTCCATTTATCAAAATGGGGTGTTACAAAATTGATCATTATGATGGTTAATTTAGAGCAAATCTTTCCTCTTTCTTTTTCCAACATAATGACTCATTTGGTTATACATCTACCCGATGAGGCTATTCTAGGTTCCGTTACTCGCGGCAGGTGGATGTATCGATTTGAAAGATACATGAAAAGCTAAAGAATTATGTACGAAATAAAGCAAAGCCTGAAGTTTCTATTGCTGAGGGTTATGTTGCAGAAGAGGCATTAACTTTTTGTTCGCGTTACCTTATGGATGTCGAGACGAGATTTAACCGCCTTGGCAGAAATGAAGACGATTTGCCTGGACAACCAGATAAATTTGAGGTGTTCCGGACCGTATGCACGCCGACGGGTGGAATCAAACCAACTCGTATGACTAATAACGACATGCAGGCAGTTACGTGGTGTATACTTAACAACAGTCCTGAAGTCGAAGCAGACATCTCGGTTTACAGCGAGTATGTTTCTTCCTTTTTTTATTTTATAATTTTGAAAATTCTTCTTTTTCGATGACTTCTGCTAATATCATGAACCTTTGCAGAGAGGCGCCTGATAATGTGGAAACGAGTTTTCCTGCGTGGTTTAATAACAAGGTAAATACATTAGGTATATTACCTTGGAGTTATTCCTCATCTAATAAACCTTTTTGTATCTCTTTTTTGTAGACTCGTGAAAAAAAGTGAGTGTGGGCTGTAGTGACGAGTTATTCTCTTTGGCATGTAGACCTATTAGTTAATGTACATACCCCTCTTGCATAGTGAACGGTGTGAAGTTTGTGGTACGTGAACGCGATATACTTCGTACCACTCAATGCAGCGGAGTTTCAACACCCGGGGTTGATGGAGAGATGTATTATGGTCAACTCGAAGAAATTCTGGAGCTCACTTATATCGGCAACCGCAAGGTTTTGTTGTTTCGATGTAAATGGTTTGACACAATTAACCCTACCAATTGCACCAAACGCAACAGACGTTCTTACACTGAGCAAGGCATACATCATATTTTGACTGTTAGGCTATTTCACCAAAATAACCCATACATTTTCCCAACACAAGCAACAAAAGTATTCTACCTTGAAGACCTTGCTAGACGACCACTTCATTAGAAGGTCGTCGAACAGGTTTATCATCGAGATGTGGCAAAGTCCGATGAAGATGATGATATTATTAATATTGAAGATGAGGTAGTTGCAAACGTCATTGGTGATGTTGATGATGATGTTGATGATGGTGATGATGATTTAGTGTCGGATGATGATGAAGTGAACCCTAATAATGATGTTCAAGAAGTTTTATCTAGCGATGTTTCTGAAGATGACAATTGATATTAAGTTGTATTTTGAATGAAACAGTTGTTATATGCTTTAATGTGTAATTTTTTATTAATAAAGATTGTTATATGCTTAAGTTGTAGTTTGAATGAAACAATTGTTATACGCTTAAATGATGATGAGTTGTTTTTATTTGTTTAAATGTGTAATTTTGTATTTTAATGAAAATATTTTTATATGTTAAAATGTGTATATTGATATGAATTTGTGTATTAGTATTAATTGGTTAATTAAATTGTGTGTAATTTTGTTTTTTAATGAAAATGTTTTTATATGTTAAAATGTGTATATTGATAAAATGTGTATACTGATATGAACTTGTTATTTTACAGATGGCATGTGTAGCTCCTAGATCACACGGTGGGGATGCTGGTGGTAGTCCACCCAGACGGCCCACACGTCCTGTACCGGCCCAGTGTCAGCGTAAGAAATCGTTATATTTTTGTATAACACTGATATTTATAATTTATGTCACTTGAATTTTTACGAGTAAATAACATATCTTTTGTAGGTTCAAATCAACGCTTTGAGACCAACCTAGGAAAATTAAGGAGGGCGTAAAGAGATAATCACGAAAAACCTTTGTCAATTGGCTTTGAATTTAAAGATCTGCAAACCTTCCATCTTCTGGGCGATTATGCATCCCTGTTGTCTCATCTTATGGGGGAATTAGTCCGGAGACTTCCCCTGAACTGCGAATGGGACGAAATTCCAGACTCTGATAAAGCTCATATTTATCCTACACTTGAGGTCAAAATTGTTTATTTTACTTATATTGTTATTGTTATCGACATTTAGATATGTGTGTTATGTTTAATTTGTTTGTTTATTTAAATTCATATGTTTTTATGTAGACATGTTTCGACCTCCAGCCATGGTACAATGATCGTACTGAGGTGGTGTGTGGAAGTGGTGTGTATGAGGTGTCGACTCGGGTTAAGCTTACGTTGGAACTCCAACTGAGGTTGTTGTATAGAAAATACAAGAACAGGATCAAGAAAAATTATTATTCGAAATATCAGACGCCCGCACTGGCACAAGAACATGTACCGCCAGAGAGTGTGTGGGACCGTAGAACCGAAGGTGAGTGGGCTGACTTGGTTGAGTGATAGTCAGAGCCAAGTAGGGTGGCAAGAAGTCAGATTAATACTGTTAATCGTTCCAAAAACACCGTACCGACCACTCAAGGCAAAAAACCATTCGCCCAGGAAGGAATGAATACGTAAGACTCTTTATAATTTTTGTGATTTTATTTAAAAGCGTTCATATTGTTTATTTATTATAGCTCGTTATTAATTTATTTGATATTTTACAGAAAGTCAAAGAAGGGAAATACGAGGACCTGGTTGAAACATGGAGGAAGGGGCACTCAAGTAATGGCACGTTTAAAAGTAAAGAAAACGAGGAAAGATATGTAAGTAATATATAACTCTTTACATGGCTTAGTAACTAATTTCATTTGTATTAAACCGTTTTTTTTTCTTTCCCAGCTGAAGATGAAAGCCCTCCATGACCAAGTGAAAGCCAAGATCGTCCCGCACATGTCTGATAAAGAAATAGTGGCTCGAATCATGCCAAGTCAAAATAAACAAAATGTGTCGGGACAAGGCAGGAAGTTACCGGGTGGTGCCAATAACACTTCTCGTGGGTTATATATCCTCAATAAAACAAAATGTAAATCAATTGTTCATATTTATGTCTTGTTGTATATAATGAAAAATTGTTGTTGTAACTTATCGCAGGCGCGGTGCTCCAGTTCGACCGGATTTTCCCTCTCGTGGTGAATTTCAGCAAATGATGGAACGACATGAGCAACAGATGGAGCTGATGAGGAAAGAGAATCAGGAGGCAAAACAACGGGCTTACTTGGCAGCGTTAAAGGCAGATGCGGCGCAACAATATAGTCAGACGTCGTACCAGCATATGGCGCAATATCAGAGTCAATTGGGTGAGATTTTCCAGAACTACAACTCATCAAATACTGATCACCCAATTAACCCTCCTACTTTTGTACCCCTGCCCCGACCCTTTGTTATACCCACCCTAGCTCCCGATTGGGCTCATTTAGTCCAACCCCCTATCCTTGGGCACAACCATTGCAACCTCCTTCCATCGACTCATACCGACCATATTTTCCCGACCATCTCCAACCACTCCAACCTCCCTATACCGACACTTATCCTATTACTCCCGTCACCAACAACACATTTAACCATTGTTATCGTCCCATCATACACTCGACTCAGGAGATCGGCTCTACTTCACGATCCCTACCCGGAGGTTCTCGTGTAATCATAAATCCCCATCAGCACGATTATCGGTCCGTTGACGAGTTGGGTCGAGATAGGAATGTACAAAACAGTGGTGACGACTTATCAGGCGATGACGAGGGGGATGACGAGGGGGGTGACGAGGAGCAAGGTGACTTTTCACCTAACGAGGATGCGGAGGAGGATGCGGAGGAGGAGTAGAGGTTGTGGTAGTATTATTTCTTATTATGCATGTTTAATAAAGTTTGAGACTTGTAGCGTGTGAAACATTTTGTTTAGGATGAATAAGTGTATTTGATGAATATTGTATCGTGATGTTGGATAATTTATCTTAATATGGCATTGTAACGTTTATTGATTTGTTATTATTCTGTATTTGTCGAATTCTGCCATTTTGAATTGTAGATTTTGTCCGGAAAAAGTTCCGGAAAAAATCTGGAAACTGCAAAAAAACCCAGTTTTTTTTAGCCCCAGGTACATCTAGGGACAACTTAGTCGTCCCTAGGTTAGCAAGTATTCCACCAGGTATTAACCCTTGGGACGACTTAGTCGTCCCTAGGTTTCAAAGTTGTCCAGGTATTACACCTAGGGATGACTAAGTGTCCCTAGGTGCAATACCTGAACAACTTTGAAAAACCTAGGGACGACTATGTCGTCCCTAGGATTATATTTAACTTTTTTTTCTAAAAATTGTTTTATTAATTTGTATAAATAAGATTTTATTAAAAATAATTAAAAAAGAATTTTTATTAAAAATTTAAAAAAGTTATTTTTATTAAAAACCTAGGGACGACTTTGTCGACCCTAAGTTTCAAAGGCAAGTCGTCCCTAGGGTAGTCAATATATTCAACGTAGTGGGTAGTGGGACCCACATAGTCGTCCCTAGGTTTCAAGAAATCTAGACACGATTTTTTAGGCACAAACCCTTGGGTCAACTTAGTCGTCCCTAGGGGTTTAGGGTCGAAAGATGGCCTCCCTAGGGATGAATAAGTCGTCCCTAGGCTTCAAAATTGTTGTAGTGTCAGTTAGTTGGTTCAAGTCGAATGAGCATCCATCCATATATATGCATTTTTGTGAGCCGAAACAATATTTTCTCCTATTTGAGTTTTTGACCATTCTAAAAAAGCCTCGATATCTCAATTTTAGCTTGAACTTTGTAGAATCTTGCCTAAAATAAAAAATTATTCATACAAATAAAGTTACACACCAACACGAGTTATAAATAATCGCTCGAAGAAAATCACAAATACATACTTGTGTATAGAAGACTCATCCGTGTCTTGTGTGGATGAATTATGAATAGAAACATCAACATCATCATCCATTGTTTATGCTATTTGCCACTTCTACAAAAAATGATATAATATCAGGGAAAAAATAATGCTATAAGAAATGTATAAACTAGGCAATGGACAAATGCTATCAAAATTAATTCAATGAATCTTGTTAACTGTTCATTGTTGGATCTTAGACAAAAATAAAGATTCATGAAATAGAAGCAAAATCAATATACAATACGTTATACATGAAATTTAATATACTAATAGAAACAAGTATAATTTACCTTTTGATCAGATTTGGGGTTTAGTGATGGAGAAACTGCATGTGTTTGAGAAGAGAGAATGAAGAGTCGATGTTTGTGTTATCCCAATGTTTTTTAGAGCTTGGGTATAATCATCATTTTACACATCAAAATATTTTTATTAGTTGAATAGGGTGAGAGCACACTGACTAATTTTTATTAGTGGATAAATATGGTCCGGCTCGTTTTGTAAGTTTAGGGATCATTAGGGTTTTATTTAATCACCATTATAAATGGTTGATTAATAAAACATAATACTCATGGGATTATCCATTCTAACATGGTGGTATCAGGCCTTATCCCAATCCTTTAAACCTAAAATCACTTCCGTTGTCAAAACAACTCTTCTCAAAACATCATCTATAAAAGAAGACCTTTAGGTTAATGTTCAATATAAGTTTTCATACGTTAAACACTTTCATTGTAAGAAAGTTTGTTATCATTAATCAAAGTGAAAGTTTGTTTACATCTTTGTGTTCTTGTTTAAGTGTTAATTCCGCATAACACTTAAATTATCATATTTATATACAAAGGTTTCTCTAAGTGTATTACTTGATCTAATCTCGTATACATAAAGCTAATTCGATCTAAGTTTGGGATCAACAAGTGGTATTAGAGCTTGTTGAGAAACTTTTGATCTTAAAGGACACAAGAACCCTAAAATCACCAAAACCCTAATTTTCTCAAAACCCTAAAAACATCATGTCAAATCCAGAAGTAACCTCCTCCTCCTCACCTTTACCAAACATCAAGATTCCCATGCTTGATGCAACCAACTTTGAGTTGTGGAAATTCAACTTTGAGCAATATCTGGGGATAATGACTACACTCTCTGGGAGATTATTGAATATGGAAACACATCCAATTAAGCTCAAAAGATTGCTAATGCTATTGCTGCAAGAGCAGCTGTTGCTGGATGTTCAGAAGCAGATAAGCAAGAAAAACCTGGTGATGGTAGAGCTGTATCTGCTGAAGACATAACAAAGAGAAGGGTTGATATGAAAACCCTAAACATTTTGAAACTCTCCTTGGGACAAGAGAACCAGCATAAATACAGAGGTTATGACTCTACAAAAGACCTTTGGGCAGCTCTTGAAGTTGCATATGGTGGTAATGATGATACTAAGTAAGAAAAGAAGAAGCAACTCATGCATGATTATGTTGTCTTCAAGGCTCAACCTAATGAGAAGCTTAGCAGTGTGAGAAGCAGATTGTTTGACATTACAAGCAAATTGTCCTTCATGGGGACACAACTTGGTGATGTTGACATTAATGCCACTTTTCTTAAAAGTCTTGGTGAGGCGTGGAAGATTGAGGCAAGATCTATACTTGCCAACAACACTCACAAAAGTTCTACTTTTGATGATATCTACAACAAACTGAGGCTGTTGGAGAATGAAACTCTTTTGAAGCATGGAAGCAAGTCTACCAACAGTAATATGGCCTTCTTCTCACATAGTGAAGGTCAATTTAATCAGAAGGACTCTTACATGCATCCAGTTACTGGATCATCATGTGTCAGCGCTGGAACATGTCCTGTCAACGCCTCCTTTTCAGACGCTGACACATACAAAAGTGACTCACCAAGAGTTAAACCTGCTGGTTTGGATCTAGATACTGTATGTGCTTATATTGCTTCTTTGCCCAATGGTTCAGTAATTACATATGAGGACCTTGAGCAGATAAGTGATGAGCACTTGGAGGAGATGGATATTAAGTGGAACATGGCTCTTGCTAGTATAAGAGCAAACAGGTGGAATAGAAGGTTTAAGAAGAAGATGACCTTCAATGCAAAGGACATTGCTGGATTTGATAAATCCAAGGTTGAATGTTACAATTTTCATCGTATGGGGCACTTCATGAGGGAATGTAGATCTCCTAGAAGATCTGATGCTCGTAAACCCTCAAGCCAAATTGTTAAGGCTCAGGATCCTAAGGCCATGGTTGTTGTTCAAGAAATTGATGGTATGGGATGGGATTGGAGCTATTTGGCTAAAGATGTGGAAGAGGATAAATCTTTGGTTGTTGAGATAGAAGAAGAAGAGCATGTTCAATATGCTCTCATGGCACACTCCTACTCTTCATCAGATAATGAGGTATACGATGATGCTTTTTGTAGTAAGGGTTGTAGGTTAAATACTGAGAAACTTAACAAAGAGGTGTTAAGATTATTAGATGATATGAGTACTGAAAGATGCAAACTGTCTAATTACCAACTAGCTCTCACTCAAACTGAGAAGACAGTTGCTGAATACAAGAAAATGGAACTTGACTTAAAAGATAAAATAAATATCTTAAAACATGAGTTAGATGCTAGTAATGATATTAGGAGCATCATGGAAAGGGTTAATGGTGAGTTACAAGCTAAGTTAGATGAGGCCATTAAGAATAAAGATAACGTTGGCCTTAAAATTCAGAGATTTGATAGGGCCACACAAACCCTAGGAGAATGTGTTAATAAACAAAGGGATCCTAAGGACATGACTGGGATTGGGATGAAAGACTACTCTGTGGTTCCACCACCAGCTGGTGACTTCTATGGAGTCCAACAAAAGGACCTATCTTGGACTGGTCTTCCAGAACTCCAAGAGGAGGAATTTATTCCTCCACCAAGAGTTGTTACCCCAGTTGAAGAGTATCAACAGAAGTTGACTGACTTGAATGAATGGAAGAAAGCCAACCCTACCTTATTTGTTAAGGGTGGCCTATTATGTGAAAGTCCTAATGAGTCAACCCCTATTAAGGTAACAAACCCAATCACTGGTAAGGCTGTTGACCTTGGCTCAAACACTGTTAGAAAACCTAGTGTCAAGTATGCTGAAATATATAGGAATACTAGGTCACCTAAAAGCCAAGTTAGTAATGATGGAACAGGCTTATTCTTCTCTAGACCTAGGGTTGTGTCTAGAAAAGCCTATTACACTTGTGGTAGCTTTTTACATTTAGCATATAAGTGTGTCAACGCTTCCAAGGTCAACGCTGTTAGAAAGTCAAACGTTGTCAGACCCAAACCTTGTGTGCAGCAAAGTCCAGAAAGCTGTTAGACCTGCCCCATTCTTCACTAGAGGGTCTAACACTCATGGACAAAGACCATTTCAAAAGACAAATACTTGGTCTAATAGGCAATGGGTTTTTGTAGCAAACCCTAGGTTCAACGCTGACAAGGGTAATTTCAGCGTTGACAAGACCAAATCCAACGCTGACAGAAACGTAACCAGACCTAAATATTTGCAACCACAGGGTAAGGGGTCTAAAGCTTCTTCAAGCTTGACATGGAGACCAAAGAAAGATCAAAACCCTAATGATAATGGGATTTCTATGACCTGTAACATATTTAATTACATTTCAAAGGTCATTACAAAACCTATTGGGGTTAACTAGGTATTTCATCCAAAGAGGGATGAACAAGGGGTTGTTATGAGAACTAAGTCTGTTCTTGTTGAACAACCAGATGAATCCAAGTCTGCTAAGGCATGGATTCCCAAAGAAAACTAACTTGTTTTCTTTATGTGCAGGGCATTCAAAAACAGGTCAATGATTATGGATATTGGGACAGTGGATGCTCAAGGCACATGACAGGGAAGGAAGATTATCTCACTAACTTCACTCCCATTAAGGATGGTGATAAGGTTTACTTTGGAGGCGGATATGGAACTATCACAGGCAAAGGAACACTTCTCACCAAGAACCTGCGTTTTGAAAACGTATTTCAGGTAAAGGAACTTGATTACAATCTTTTTAGTGTATCACAAGTTTGTGATAACAAAAATAAAGTTCTGTTTACTGATACTGAATGCTTGGTGTTAAGCAAGGATTATAAGATCCCTGATGAGAAATATATTGACTATAGAACACCTAGGCATAAAGACATATACAATGTGAATCTGAATGGGATTAGAATGAATAACAATATGTCTTGTTTTTATGCTAAAGCTTCAGTAGATGAGAGTAATCTATGGCACAGGAGACTAGGGCACATAAACTTTAAGAACATAAACAGGCTTGTGAGACTTGGCTTGGTTGATGGCTTGCCTAAAAAGGCTTTCCACAATGACCACTCTTGTGTTACATGTCTTAAAGGCAAGCAGCACAAGGTCTCATTCAAGTCCAAACAGGTGCACTCTAGTACTAGACCACTTCACTTGCTTCATATGGACCTATTTGGTCCAACTAATATAGAGAGTTTGAATAGTAAATCATATTGCTTTGTCATCACAGATGACTTTTCTAGGTTTACTTGGACTTTCTTTTTAGCTATGAAGAGTGATACTGCTGACACTTTGATTGATTTTATCACTCAAATTGAGAAGAAGACTGGTAATGAAGTTAAAATGCTTAGGAGTGATAATGGTGGTGAGTTTAGGAATAAAGTGTTAGATGATTTTTGTGCCAGGAAAGGGATTACTAGGCAGTTTAGTGTTGCCAGAACCCCACAACAAAATGGGGTTGCAGAAATAAAGAATAGAACCCTAATTGAAGCAGCCAGAACTATGTTGGTTGATGCTCACTTTCCCATAGCTTTTTGGGCTGAGGCTGTTAATATAGCTTGTTATGTTCAGAATAGAGCATTGGTCAACAAGATTCAGAACAAAACACCTTATGAGTTACTTTGGGGAAGAAAGCCTAATATTGGTTTTCTTAAACCTTTTGCCTGTCATGTAGTTGTGATTGATACTAGTGATGCTTTAGGTAAATTTAGTGCAAAAGGTGATGAAGGCTACTTCATGGGGTATTCATTGCAGAGCAAGGGATATAGGGTTTAACTTAAAAAGGAAAAACGTATACTTGAAAGAGTACATGTTAGGTTTTTAGAGAGTAAACCTAGTGATCCTGAGAGTGGTCCAAATTGGTTGTTTGACTTGGAACCTCTATCTAGGGCTTTAAATTATATGCCTGTCACTAATCCAGACATTGTGAAGGTAACTTCAAATGTTGTGGAAGAACAAGTTTTTGATGTTTCAGGTACACAGGTTAATGAAGAGGTTGGATCACAAGCCGAAAAGTCATCTCCTATACAAGAGTATGTTACAATTCCCATATGGACAGATGCTTTTGTTGCTGTTGCTGCTGCTGTTGGAAAAGAAAATGGCGGTTCACAAATACCACCAGTTAACAACATGCATGGTCCTTTAGGCGCTGACACAGGCAAATCTAGCGCTGACAGGACAAATTCAGGCGTTGATGGCTCAAACATTAACAATACCATTTCAGACGCTGACAATTAAGGTTCAGGCATTAACAACACATATGAGCATCTTTTCTCTTCCAGTTTTGAACAAGGTGGACCTTCCAACACACATGAATAGGTTCATATTGATGAAAGAGAGTCTGATGAAGATATTGGCAACATGGATAGTGAGATTGAAGACACCAGATTATTTGAAGGAGGAGTTCTTACTTCAACTATGAAGAATCACCCTACTTCTCAAATCATTGGTGATATTATGACTCCTGTTCAGACTAGAAGATCTCATCAAAGTCTTGGTGGATTTATTGCTAATATTCACAAGAAGGTTGATACCCCTCTTGTGCAAGCATGTTTGTTTGCTTGTTTTCTGTCACAATAGGAACCCAAGAAGATATTTGATGCTCTCAAAGAACCAAGTTGGGTGGAAGAAATGCAAGATGAGCTTCACCAATTTGCAATACAGGATGTTTGGGAGCTGGTTGATTGTCCCAGATATGTCAGACCTATAGGGACAAGATGGGTTCTAAGAAACATGAGAGATGAAAGAGGTATTGTGGTCAGAAACAAGGCAAGATTAGTGGCTCAGGGATATACACAAGAGGAGGGGATAGACTATGAGGAGGTCTTTGCACCAGTTGCAAGGATTGAAGCTATAAGGATATTTCTAGCCTATGCATCCTGCATGGGCTTCACTGTCTATCAAATGGATGTGAAGAGTGCCTTCCGCTATGGAACAATTGTTGAGGAGGTATATGTGATGCAGCCTCCTGGTTTTGAGGATCCAGAGAATCCAGACAAGGTGTATAGAGTCAAGAAGGCTATGTATGGACTTCATCAAGCCCCAAGAGCATGGTAAGGCACATTATCCACTTATTTTGTGGACAATGGGTTCAAGAGGGGCACCATAGATCAGAAATTGTTTACAAAGAAAAATGGTAAGGATGTTCTACTTGTTCAGGTCTATGTTGATGATATCATCTTTGGATCCACAAATCCAAAGATGCGTGAGGATTTCTCCAAGCTCATGACAGACAAATTCAAGATGAGTGCAATGGGGGAGATGAACTTCTTTCTAGGGTTACAAGTTCAGCAGAAAGAAGATGGTATCTTCATCTCCCAGGATAAGTATGTGGCAGAGATCTTGAAGAAGTTTGGCTTTTCTCCACATGAAAAGAGGGCTACTACTCCTATGGATAGAGAACACCCTTGGGGAAAGATCGGAGATGGGAAAGATGTGGATGTCAAGCACTATAGATCAATGATTGGTTCATTGATGTACCTCACAGCCTCCAGACCTGACATCATGTTTGCTGTGTGTGCTTGTGCACGCCATCAAGTGACTCCCAAAGAATGTCACCTTTATGCTATCAAGAGAATCTTTAGGTACCTAAGATGTTATCCCAGTCTTGGCTTGTGGTACCCAAAAGATTCACCTTTGGAGCTTATAGCATATTCAGACAGTGACTATGGAGGTGATAAGTTTGATAGAAAATCCACAACTGGTGGATGTCAGTTTCTTGGGTGCAGGTTGATATCTTGGCAATGCAAGAAACAAACAGTGGTGGCTAATTCTACAACTGAAGCAGAGTATGTGGTTGCAGCTGCTTGTTGTGGACAAGTTTTATGGATTCAGAACCAGCTGTTGGATTATGGGTATAATTTCATGCATACTAAGATATTTGTTGACAATAACAGCACCTTATGCATTATTAAGAATCCTGTACATCGTTCTAAAACTAAACACATAGAAATTAGACACCATTTTATAAGAGATTGTTTTGAAAAGGGTTTAATACAACCAGATAGGGTTGACACAGAGGAAAATGTGTCAGATTTACTAACTAAACCTTTTTATCCTGGAAGGTTTTAATACTTGGTAACAAGTATTGGAATGATCAATCTCACATAATATGTGTTTGGAGTCTTTTTGTAAAAGTATGTACAGGATAATGCATTGTTATTGGTCTTTTTGAGGATTTAGATTTTCCACTATATTTTTCTAACACTGACAAAGGTCAATTCAACGCTGATAAGTGTTATTGTGACGTTGTCAGCAATATATTTGTCTAACGCTGACAAAGCTTTTCTTAACGCTGATAAGTGTTATCGGGGCATTGTCAGCAACAATGTTAGTTTTGTGGTTTTCAATCTAAATGTGCAGGTGGTGTTAGCATTATACCATTGGATACAGAGTTGCTTATGGATCGTTGGACAAGCATTTGAGCATGTTTTTTATTTATGGATGATGGTTGGAATTTTCTATTCCTATCTTGACATAAATTTTTTATGTTCATGCATATTTTTAGCAACATATGTATCACAGTTTAAGGGGAGGTTTTAGGAACCTTTAGGACTTTTGGGTATCCTTATGATACTCTTATCCCAATTCTTGATTGTGTCCACAGGTGAGTATGAGTTAGTTTTACTAAATCATGAGGCACTGTAGCATGCAAATTTGATATACTATGCATGTTGCCAAGACATTTTTGGCCTAGAATTGGTTGTGGTCTGTTGGGAGACTTGGGAATGATTTTATCATGGGTTTTACCTGGGAGTAACAAGGAATTTTATGAGGTAACTTAGTTGTTAAGAGTTTTGGTTAGCAAGGGACACTAGAGGACTGTTATGTCTATCTTGCATAAGCAAGTGTGCATAACTGGACAGTGCTTCCCGCCCTATAATAATTATCAACTTTTAGGTTATCTTCTCTAGGATAAATTACTTTGTTAAGGTCATTTTTCATTTTTAAATATTTTTATTTTTGGAAGCTGACAAGTATTTTTCCAAGCGTTGTTGTGACCAATTTAGACGCTGACATGGCTTTGGCAAACGTTGACAAGAATATAGCCGTTGGGCGTTGATAGGTTATTTTTGACCGTTGACACTCAATGGGACCTACCCAATTGTTACTTTTTGACATATTTTTGGGCCGTAATTTTGGGAGCAGATAACTTTCATTTAATGCATGAGATAAACTTATTTCTTTTCAATATTTTCATGATTGTATTTTGAAAATAGTTGCCTAATTTTTGACCAATCACATGCATTTTTCTCTCCTATATATTTGGCTCATATTTTAAACAGGGTACCTATTATTCTTGTCTAACACAATTTTCTCCTATAACTTCATCTTTATCAATCATTCAAACAACTTTCAACAATGGCACCAAAATTCAAACCAAGTGATTTGGAATTGGGATTTAGGAGTCAACACAACATGGTAGCATATATAGACGCTGATGATACCCTGTTTCCCCAATACACACAAATGGTGGCGTATTTGAACGCATCCCCTATTTGTATGATTCCTCCTAGTTCTTAATGTTTATTCAGAAACTTGATTACTAGAGTAGATATCAAGTTTAGGGGAGGATTGTTGGGAATAAATTATAGCCAGTCTACTTGAGCGCTGACAAGAGTAAAACAAGCGTTGACAGGAGTAAAACAAACGCTGACAGATCAAGCGTTGACAAGAAGAAGTCAAGCGTTGATACATTGAAGACAAGCACTGATGGAAGGATATGATCTACACGTTTATTATATTCTAGATTACTTCTAGTAAAGATAGGAACAACAATGTATTTTCTATATTTATCTTTACCTAGAATAGTTGATACGTAGATTATTGTACAAGGCTTCTTATGTCTATAAAAGAAGACCTTTAGGTTAATGTTCAATATAAGTTTTCATACGTTAAACACTTTCATTGTAAGCAAGTTTGTTATCATTAATCAAAGTGAAAGTTTGTTTACATCTTTGTGTTCTTGTTTAAGTGTTAATTCCGCATAACACTTAGATTATCATATTTATATACAAAGGTTTCTCTAAGTGTATTACTTGATCTAATCTCGTATACATAAAGCTAAATCTATCTAAGTTTGGGATCAACAAGTGGTATCAGCCCTTAAATGTGAGTGATAAGGGCTCTCATGATGGTGAATCTTTGGGTGTTGCTGAGGCCCTAACAAGTTTGAAGAAACAGACAGGTTATGATACGTCTCTAGTCTCTCCTACAAACTTAAATTTGTCATTTACTGCCATGTTGGAGGAAATCACAAGAGGCGCCGAGACAGGTACTTTGGGCGTTGACAAGACAGATTTGAACGCTGACATGAGTAACTTGGGCGCTGACAAAGCAAAAGTGAGCGTTGACAGGCCTGTAGATGAGGTTGATGTATTCCAGTCATCATCCATCATCAAAGATGTTTCTTCACAGGTATTACCATCTTCCTTACCCACTTTGGATCCATTAGATAAGGGTAAGGGTATTATGGTAGAAGTAGATGTTCCAAAGAATGCAGCACAGATTGAATTTGATAAAAGGTTGGCTGCACAAATTATGGAACAAGAAAGGAAAAAGGTGGGTGAATCACCCTTTGTTGTCACTTCAGAAGAGCAAGAAGAAAGTGATGAAGCCAGTTCAGACTCAAGTGTAATGATCATAGAACAACCAGAAAGACTTGAGTATGGTGATGAGTTGGCAAAAGAGAAGTTGAATGAGTTGAAATTGAAGGTTGATTTTGATATGCCAGAAGTTGTTCAGATGTACCATGCTTGGGAAGATAGGTGTATAAAGAATCCACATTTGACCATTTCAGATCAGATATGGGGTTTGGAGATTCTTCTCAGAGTACAAAAGGATTGCAAGGTTATTCTGAAACACAAAGCAAGCAATGTTCTCTCAAATTTGAAAAGGGATAGAAGGGAGTTGTACTACATGCTGCTCAGATGTCATGGAACAGGGTGGACTTATAAGAAATTGATTGGATTGACATTTGAAGAGTTGGAGTGCAGAGCTTATCCCATTTGGGTTAGAGTACAGGAAGAAAACACTCTAAGACTTCTTTCTGATGAAAGAAAAGAAGAACTTGCAGAGGAAATGGAGCTTAAGAAGGCAATGTTTGTTCCCAGACCTGTGAAAAAGGGAGTCCCTCTTGAGTTTCCCAAAGATATGGATCTATTACATCCAAGTGAAGCTGTTATAAGAAAGAGTCTCAAACTCTCACCATTAGAAGCTTCAGATATGGTACAAGTGTTACCACTTGATTCCAGAAACCCTATTATAAGCTCTAAAGAAGATGAATGTGGGTTTTGGAAGATTGGCAGGTATGGAAAAGAGGTTCACACTTTTACCACTCTTATATCTTTGTTTGCAAGTTGTGATAGAGAAGACTTGGTAGACCTATGGAGGTTGTTAGAGGCCAAGTATGAGACTGAAGCTCCCACTTCAGTCAATGCAATAAAACTGTGGTCAACATTCAAGAGAATGTGTTGACCAAGAGATGAAGATCCTGCTATTTGGAAGGATCTTGAAGATGACCTTAGTGGTCTTCAATGGAGATTGTATTCAGCTGCTGGAGTATATTATTTGAGTTCTACAAAATTTGTTGAGTATCTACTTGTAGATGGTCAGTATTTCATGTCCAAGGATATCTTGGAGAAGATGAAGAACACACAGCTGGAAATTGATTATTCAAGTGACATGGCCAAAGATTTGATCAGATTTATTTATTACCAATATGAGAAGGTTTGTAAGATTCCTCCTAGTTCTTAATGTTTATTCAGAAACTTGATTACTAGAGTAGATATCAAGTTTAGGAGAGGATTGTTGGGAATAAATTATAGCCAGTCTACTTGAGCGCTGACAAGAGTAAAACAAGCGTTGACAGGAGTAAAACAAACGCTGATAGATCAAGCGTTGACAAGAAGAAATCAAGCGTTGATACATTGAAGACAAGCACTGATGGAAGGATATGATCTACACGTTTATCATATTCTAGATTACTTCTAGTAAAGATAGAAACAACAATGTATTTTCTATATTTATCTTTACCTAGAATAGTTGATACGTAGATTATTGTACAAGGCTTCTTATGTCTATAAAAGAAGACCTTTAGGTTAATGTTCAATATAAGTTTTCATACGTTAAACACTTTCATTGTAAGCAAGTTTAAGTGAAAGTTTGTTTACATCTTTGTGTTCTTGTTTAAGTGTTAATTCCGCATAACACTTAGATTATCATATTTATATACAAAGGTTTCTCTAAGTGTATTACTTGATCTAATCTCGTATAAATAAAGCTAAATCGATCTAAGTTTGGGATCAACAGTTTTTCTTTATATTTTATATTCTCCAATCATTCTATCCCTAATGTTTGGAAAAAGAGATGACCAACATGTTCACTTCAGAAAAGGTCAAATGATCATCTCGTCATTTTCAATTTTTTTCTAAGGTTGTTTGGCTTTTTAATGTTACACTTTTTATTATGAAAAGGCTAATAAAGTGCTACTTTAATCAGTAACATCAGTTTGTTTTATCTTTTGTCCAAAAAAATAAAAAAATAAAAATTATAATTGTTTTACTATTTGTGTCTTCATTGTTGGTTTGTACTGCTTATTTGATTAAAATATCTTTCAATCTTTCTCTCAACTCTAAAATAAAAAAAACTAAAATTTTTTGTTTCATTTTCTTGTGTTGGTGATTTGTGCAAAGATCACAAATCCACACGGTTGTCTATTTGGTTGGATGTTTGTGCAAAAGTCACAATCCACAGTTGACGTTTATGAACATGAATCAGAGGTTGTGCAGTGCTTTGTTGATTTGTGTTGATCTGGTTGGAGATTAGGATGATAATCGAAGATGCAGGGCTTTTGCGATTTCGCCGGGAGTATTATTGGATAAATATAGCCCGGTCCAGTTTGTGGGTTTAGGGTCCATTAGGGTTTTATGTAATCACCATTATAAATGGTTGATCAATAAAACATAATACTCATGGAGGTTTAATATAGTCTAACAATTTTCTGCCAATTTTTATGGGTCCCACATGTAGGCTAAGCAACAAGTCCAGACCGGACCGGACCGACCAATACCGGACCGGACCGAGGACCGAAATGGTCCAAAACCCCGGACCGAGACCGGACCAAAATGGTCTGGTCTGGGTCGGTCCAATCCGGTTCGGTCTTCGATCCGGTCCGGTCCTATTAGGCATAATTGACAGATTTTTGGTAAGACTGAACCAGACCGAGGACCGAAATGGTCTAAAACCCAGGACCGAGGACCAGACCGAAATTGTCCGGTCCGATCTGGTCCAACGGTCCAAATACTCACCCCTACCCATATGTGGTCTCAAGGATTGTTTGAGACCATGATGTTGAGATCACTTGTGGTCGCAACTTTGAGTTGAGACCACTTTTCGGTAATTTGGAGACCACATATGTGGTCGCTAGGTGATCAGTTGTAATAGTGTCCTATTGTCTAGCTTTGTTAGGTAACCATATGATCCTGTATTACCTGTAGGTTGTAGAATAGGCAAAGGCCGGGAAGCTATTGTGCAAACTAGTAAATTACTATATCTATCATTTCAGTATTTAGATCATACTTTTGTGTTCTCTCATGCATGGCTAGTATCTTATACTACCCACAACACTATTAGGTCATGACCTAGTTTTCTCAGTCTTCTCTCTCCTGTGACCTAATGTGACCTAGTTGCTTCAACAAGGCGACCTAATGCAACCTAGTTCAAATTTTTTTAAACACAATAAATTTCATAAAAAAACGTTACATTTATTAAAAAAAACATTACATAAAGATTCAAATATAAAAAACATTACAATAAAATTAAAAACATTAAACATAATATTAAAAAAGCTAATTTATTGATTGCGATTGTTTCAAATGTGTTTCACTAGATCGACTTTTAGGTTGAGATGAGGATGTGGGTCGATTATCTGCTGAGTAATTTGTAGACTTTCTTCATGCGTACTCACCAGATCGTTATCAGTATGTTGATGATGATATATGGGTGGTATCGCCGCCCCCTTTTGTTTAATTATCATATTGTGTAATATGATGCAGGTGTACAGTATGTCTGATAGTCGACATTTTGACAATCCTCGGGCCGGGTAATCGATCATCCTTCATTTCGTTTTCATTACACCAAAGGCTCGCTCAACATCTTTTCTTGCTACTTCGTGCTTCGTTTTATACAATCTTCGTTTGTGATCATTCATCGGCGGATCTTTTATGGACTTAATAAGAACCGACCATTGCGGATATATCCCATCAGTGAGATAATATCTCCGACGATAATGCACGTCATTAGCCACGAATCCCAGTTCAGGTGCTTTCCCCGATTTTAGATCATTGAAAATACGGGATTGACGTAAAATATTTACGTCGTTATTCATGCTACACCAAAGAAAGCATGCCAAATCCATAAGTCTTGAGATGCAACCTCTTCCAATAAAATAAATGGAGTTGGCCCTTGATCACACCTACTAAATTGAGCTTTGTAGGCAACGGGACAATTCTCCCACGACCAATGTGTACAGTCGATACTTCCTATCATCCCGGGAAACCCATGTTTTGCCTCGTGATGAGCATAGAGTTTCTCCATGTCAGTATAAGTCGGATTTCGCAAGTACTCTGTACCATATAATTCCATGATGGCGGTACAAAACTTTTGAAGACAATGTCGAGCTATTGTCGCACCCATTTGCAAATATTCGTCAAGAGCATCAGGCACGACTCCGTACAACGGAAGTTCATTTCGACAATGGCGAAAGACATTCTCGATACGTAGCATCCGTTGAGTTTCGAAAATAAGAATAGTTATTTTTCAAGTCGTCAACAATTCGTAAGAATAAAGTTCGACCCATTCGGAATCGTTCAAGAAATGTCTCAACAACATATTGCGCTCCGTCAGTAAAATAAGTCTCCACTAGACGATTATGTGCACCCTCGTAATCTCTATGTATATACGCCCGTTTTTTTGATACTTCGTAAGCCGCTTCACAAGATTGCGTAAAAACCTCAAACTCACTTGTAACTTCACCCTCGTCATCGGAAGAGTCGGAAAAAAAATAATTTATAAGACATTGTATTTAAGAGAATTGTGTGTTTAATTTGTGTGAAAAATATTGATTTAATGGGGTATTTATAAGGTAATAGGTTGAATTTTTTTTACAACATGTACAAACCAAACAAACGGTCACATTTTCAAACGGTTCGATTTTTCAAATAGATCGTGGGTAAGACCCGTTTAGATCGATCGATTGGGTGCGACCAAATCGCCGCGACGATGCGACTCGGTCGCGACCGTGATGGCGATCGATCGAATAGTCAACCGTTGTGGATAGCCTTATGTGTAGGTTAACTATTAACTACTGACTTAATTTGATGGTTTCGCGGCCTAGTAGCTATTCTACCTTTTTACTATAAGCTCTATATTTGTATGAAGCAATACTAAGTAGTTTTATGATATTTTTCTTCCATATTGTGTGCGAGTTTGAATTTTTCTAAGATTATAAATCTGGCGAGAGACTTTCCAATAACTAATCATAACACGTAGGTTTTTATCATACTGTAATGAATACTCTAGATGACAAAATGCTGTAGAAAACCTTGACTTTAATTTTTAATAGATATGTATGTTAGAAAAATATAACAAAAATACCAAATACCATGAAGAAAGAAAGGGTGCTTTCCTACCGATTCCTTAAAGGGTCCATTTCTGGTGACAATAAATGAACATAAGGACAGGACAGCTGATCCAACACGGTGACAATAAATGATCTCACAATCACTGGCTTGGTTATTGATAGTAGGGCAATAATGGTCCTTTCATTTGTATTCAAAACCAAGTTTGATGGACCTGATTAGTTCTAAATCTCATTGTAATCAGCTCCTTAACATAACATTTATCCGCATAAATAAGATCTTTGCAAGACTATGACTTCCATTTTGTGAACGTAACATTTATCTGCGTGTGATGAAATTGAAAACGACAGAAATAACTAAGAGGATAAATTGAGAAAATATCATAGCAAAGAACCATTAGTCATTGATTAGGAATCTGTTAACCATCAAAGACTTCAATATATTTGACTAGGTAAACATCAATAGAGTTTAGATGAAGTATATTAAAAATAGAAACATAAACTATAAACTTGCAACACTCAAATGAAGCATAAGCTTACAGAAATTCTTTTGAGCTTTATTTTTCCGTTCTGTTACGACAAGAATATCTTCTATTTTTAGGATATATATTTTATGTTTTATGTTTATCTCATAACTAGTATTTAAGGTCTTCCATTGTAATCATATTATCAAGTCAATCAATCAAGTTAAAAGTAAAGTAACTCTCTGGTCTTCTTGTCTAAAGTTCTTATGGAGCAAGCACTCGCTTGAAGTGGTGCTATCTATCCCGATACACCCTAACCGGGTCGTATCACGTTCGTAGTCATTTTCTTTCATGGTAAACAGGTGTTTTATGTATAGTCTGTTACGCAATATAAATGTTGAGATTTTGATCTGAATGCATTTTTCTTACACTATTGCAGGAGCTTCTGGGAATAGTATTACTGTGGTTAACAACTGTAAGTTCACTGTTTGGCCTGGAATCTCAGGAAGACCTGCTCTCAATATCACCGGATTCGAGCTCTCAGAGGGTAAATCACGATCCTTGCAGACACCGGAGATGTGGTCTGGTCACGTTTGGGGACGGACTGGTTGCACGATCAATGGATCGGGTCATTGGTCATGTGCCACTGGTGACTGTGGTACCGGTGAAATGGAGTGCAGTGGACAATCATATAAACCACCAGTTACAATTGCAGAGATCAATACAAGCATTTACCGGGACTCCTATGATGTCAGCATCATGAACGGTTTTAACTTACCAATGACCATAGAACTCACAAGCAGGCAGTATTTATACAAAAAGATGGGTTGCGTTAATGACTTGAATCGAGAGTGCCCGCCAGAACTGCAGTTGGAGGGTGGAAGAGGGTGTTATAGTGCTTGCCAGGTGTCTCCCTCCTCGCGGGACTACTGTTGCCATAATGAAGTACGTACGTGTACTCCAACGTCATACGGTCAATTGTTCCACTCTGTATGCCCAAAGTCTGTTACCTACGAATATGATAGATCGGATAGCATGGTTGTCACCGACGGTGGTGATGATTACAATGTTATATTTTGTGACACATTTTCGACGATTAAACTTGGCAGCCAACTCACCTATATGGACCAACTTGTTTCCCATAGTGGAAGTTTCACATTAGGGTTTTTTGATACGATACGGTCCTTGGATACGATAGAGTCATTTGACACGATAAGGTCCTTTGATATAGATGGCAGTTACTTTGGAATTTGGTACACAAACGATGTTGAATCTAGGAAAGTATGGGTAGCCAATCCTAACAAGCCAATCAAATCCACCTCAGGTCATGCCCTCTCCATCGACCCAAACACGGGAAATTTGATCATCATTGACAGAAGCAGAATCCTGATGACTATTACTAACATTGACGCTGGCCCAAACCCAAATGTGACCGCAACCCTTGAAGACAATGGTAATTTTCGGCTGATTAACGAAAAGGACAAGAGGGTTTTGTGGCAGAGTTTTGATCACCCGACTAATGTACTTTTACCGGGTATGAAAATTGGGTATGACTTGTCAACAGGGAAGAATTGGACCCTAACTTCTTGGCTGAGTAATGAAATCACTGTTTCAGGAGCTTTTAGTTTGAGTTGGGAACCCATTAGTGAAACGTCTCATAGATTAATGATTCGAAGACAAGGACAGCCATACTGGACCAGTGAAAATTTAGATAACCAAACATTTCAAAATATGTTTGCAGCGAGTGGTTATAGACTCACTACTGTATACAACAACAAAGAACGACACATTAGCTACTATCAAGACTCCCACTTTGCCGGTAGAAATGCTTCTTTCCCTATGTGGCTTTTAACACCAGAAGGCCAGATTGATGGTGGCGTTCTTAGTCCATGGGTCCCTAAGTTCTGTTATGGATTCCAATCTCGGATGGGTTGTGTGGAGTCAAGCTTGCCTCTATGCAGGAGGGAGACCGACATATTTACTTATAGAAATGGTGGTTTTACTCCTCATCAGACAAGAAATGCTACCGATATTAACCTGAGCCTAAGCATTAGTGATTGTTTTATTATGTGTTGGAATGATTGCACCTGTGTCGGGTTTAATAGCAGTAACACCAATGGAACTGGATGTATTTTTTGGAGTGGAAGCAACAGCTTTTCGGATGACCCGCATGAGAGTTCTACGTGGATGTATGTGACTGGTCACCAAAATCCTACTACAAGTATGAATTCTTAATTACTATGGTGTTTGCTACGATTTTATAGCTTTTCTGCAACCAACCATTTTAATTATCACTGTGCAGGAACTAAAAAAAAAATTAAAAGAAAACTTTTAAGGATAGTCATTGGTACTACCATTCCTTTGATTGCCCTTCCTTTGGGGTTTTTGTGGTGCCTGAAAAAGAGAGAGCAACAAAAACAAGGTAAAGAATCTGAAAGACGTTAAACATTGTTTCCGTTTGTATGCTATAGTAATTTATTTAATTTAGTCCTTGATGTTTATCGTAGAAGAAGAGAAACAAAAGAGAGATAGATATGTCCGTGAGTTAACCGCATCAGAAAGCTTCAAAGACGTGCATCAACTTGAAGCCAATGGCGGGAAAGGAAATGATTTGTTATTTTTCAGCTTTGCATCTATTGTAGCTGCCACAAATGATTTCTCAATCGAAAATAAGCTTGGGCAGGGTGGTTTTGGACCTGTTTTCAAGGTGATGATGTTTTCATGCTGAACCTATATTATAGACTTGTTTTGTTCTTGGATCGATGCCTCTATCCTAACACAAAAATGCAGGGACAATTAAATGATGGAAAAGAAATTGCAATCAAAAGGCTTTCAAGAACATCAGGGCAAGGGCATGTAGAATTCAAAAATGAACTAATACTCATAGCCAAACTTCAACATACAAATCTTGTCCGGGTTCTTGGTTGCTGCATCCACGAGGAAGAAAAGATGTTAATTTACGAGTATATGCCCAACAAAAGTTTAGATTTTTTCCTCTTTGGTATGCAATATTTTTCATGCGCTCATATAATTTTCTAGTTTATTCATTCTATGTTATATTAATAGACTGCTATTGTATTGTAGATGAATACAGAAAGGTAGAGCTAGATTGGCCTAAACGGTTTAACATTATCGAGGGAATCGCTCAGGGGTTGCTATACCTGCATAAATACTCTAGAATGCGTGTTATTCACAGGGATCTAAAAGCTAATAACATTCTTTTAGATGAGAATATGAATCCTAAGATAGCTGATTTTGGCATGGCAAGAATGTTCAAGCAGAACGAGACCGAGGCAATGACTAACAGGGTAGTTGGAACATTGTGAGTTTGCTCTTGTTAGAATTATCATCAACAACTTAGATTTACTAATTCCAAACAGGTTAAGAATGTAGGATTACCAAAATTTAACTTGGGAATCTTATTGATGAATTGGTTATTTTTCACATTTTTTACTACTATATATTTCTGAAAATGATATGACATGCATGTGCAGTGGTTATATGCCTCCTGAGTACGTACTGGAGGGGACTTTCTCCATCAAATCCGATATCTTCAGCTTCGGAGTCTTGATTCTAGAAATCGTTAGTGGAAGAAAAAATAGTTCATTTGTTCATCTTGATCGAACGATTAATCTTATCGGATATGTAAGTCTAGTGAAAATCAATTTGTAACCTCTTTATGCACATAGCACATAAATTAAGTTTTAGTGCATACACGAAGATCATGATCGAGCATATGCGTTGTAATTGGTCTCTATTTAATTTAGGCATGGGAGCTATGGCAACAAGGGAATGCTTTGGAGTTGCAGGACACGACACTTAGAAATGCTTGTTCCATACAACAATTCTTGAGGACCGTCCATGTGGCACTTTTATGCGTACAAGAAAGTGCAACAGATCGACCAACAACTTCGGATATGATCTCCATGCTTCTCAATGACACTGCACCGCTTCCCGTTCCAAGCAAACCAGCGTTCTTCGCTACCAAAGTCGAGTCAGAGTCAACTTCAAAAGACAGCAAACCAAAAAATGACTCTATAAACAATATGACCATCACTGCTATGGTGGGTCGATAGGGCTTGGAGTAAGTCGTTCTTTAATGGTCAAGCTTTATATATCATCTCATTGTACGTGGAACAATGTGTATTGTTTACACAATCTTCATGTTTTGTAACTTTGTTTACCGTCATTAAAATTGCTTTAATACTAGTAAAGATAAATGACACAATCTTCATGTTTTAATATACAGTGGGCTAATCAAGATACAAACTATTATCTTCTATGTTATAATATAATCGAAGCACTATGTTGGATTAATCGTTTGTTGTGAACTATGGAAATATGTTAGACCTAGTTTTTAGCTTGAAAGTGCATGCCAATGAGCGGAGAATAAGGGGGTTTTAGAAGTTGGAGTTTACCAGGTTTTGAAGTGTACCTATTCTCTTGTTGGTTTCCTGTTTTGTAGGACTATTGGCACATGTAGTACCCACGTTCTATTTTAGTATGTAGTATATAAATAGGTAGAAAGTTCATATTATAAGTGGTATTCAGTTTCCTTTTAATATACAAAAGACATTGAAACCCGATTTGCTGTTTTGATTGTCGTTTTGCTAGTTTTGTCTTCGGGAGCTAAGGGGACTGATTCCTACATTTGGTATCAGAGCGTAGGCTCGTACCGGGGAAGCCTCCGCCGCCGGCGGGTGTGTCGGTCGGTGGAGGGCAGGCAGGAGTGAAAGATTTGTTCGGGACAGCAGATGGCTGTTCGGGACTGTGTTGCAGCAGAAGACGGAGGCTTTATGGTGGTTTCTTCTTCGTCGTTGTCGCGGAGGAGTGCCGGTTAAGATGGCAGGGCTATATTGGATCGAAAGCGGGTTTGATTTCGGATCAAGAAAGAGAGGGCCAATTTCAAACCTTATGCAACTAGTTCGAATAGAAGAAAGACGTAGCGTCGAATGGCAGCAAACAAGAAAGACGAAAGAAAGAAGCAACTTTTGATTACAGTAGGTGATCAAAGAACGCAACCGAAAGATAGCAAGAAAGAAAGAAATAAAGAAAGAAAGAAAGAAAGAAAGAAAGAAAGAAAGAAAAAAAGTCGACAGAAAGAGTCGACAGAAAGAGTCAGACAGAAAGAGTCGGACAAGAAAGTAGTCGACAAGAAAGTAGTCGACAAGAAAGTAGCAAGATTTTCTTGCAAGAAAGAATGAAAGGAAGAAGAGGCGTCACAAGAATGAAAGAGGCCAGTGTCGCTTCGCAAGAAAGAAAGAAGGCCTCGAAAGAATCTGACCTTGGTATGAGAAAGAAAGAAAGTTCCGACCAAGAAGACCGAGGAGCCGCAAAAAGACCGGCGGCACGATGGCACCTAGACCGAGAAATTCAAGACCGAGAAGACCGAGACCGAGAAAGACATCAAAGGAGGCGGTTTTGAGTCGGGTGTTCGGGAAAGGTCTTGGAAGCTGTTGTGGTGAAGAATCGAACAAACGATTAAGGGGGTGAATGTTGGATTAATCGTTTGTTGTGAACTATGGAAATATGTTAGACCTAGTTTTTAGCTTGAAAGTGCATGCCAATGAGCGGAGAATAAGGGGGTTTTAGAAGTTGGAGTTTACCAGGTTTTGAAGTGTACCTATTCTCTTGTTGGTTTCCTGTTTTGTAGGACTATTGGCACATGTAGTACCCACGTTCTATTTTAGTATGTAGTATATAAATAGGTAGAAAGTTCATATTATAAGTGGTATTCAGTTTCCTTTTAATATACAAAAGACATTGAAACCCGATTTGCTGTTTTGATTGTCGTTTTGCTAGTTTTGTCTTCGGGAGCTAAGGGGACTGATTCCTACACACTAGTTGCATATTCCAAAAATAATTTGTGATTTGTAGTGTGTGGAGGTTTAGAAAGAGGCGAGATAAAGATGTTTGGAAACATATTATTTTGAGTGATAGAGATATTTTGAAATGGTTTGAGCGGATGTATATTTATTATAAACGGAAGAAGAAGAAGTTATATGGTTCATGTTCTGAAGATGGTGATTCAGAATGGTCATCATTAGGATGGAAGTCGTGCTTGGTGGCAACTCGCTGCATCTTACTAATTCTTGTAAAGTTTGATAATTGTAACTTGAAAGTCAATAGGATACGTAAACAGCTTATTAACTTATATTCATTACAGAAGAAGTATATGCCAATGCCACAAGAAGCTAAAAATCAGAGGTGAAATCTGACAATACAAACAAATCTCGGTCTGCTCATCAGATGCCCGGTTTCAAATGTCACATTGCAATTTCAGTGCTAAATCAGTATGCTGTTCAATTGTTCATCACGAGAACCAATCAGGTTTGATGTTCCTTGAGTCCTGTTTAAAAGGTGTATCCAATCTTAGGAATCGCTTCTGTGTTTTAATCCTACTTTTGTGTTTGATATAACAAGGTTAGTAAATGTAAAATTAACTGATTAACTACTACTACTTTTTTTTTTCTTTTTTTTTTTGAACTGCAGTTAAGTGCAGCAGAGTATCTTGACGTATACAGATTAATTATTAATTTATATTCATTACAGAAGAAGTATATGCCATCAAGAAGCTAATAATTAGAGGTGAAATCTGACAATACAAATCTCGGTCTGCTCATCAGATGCCCATTGTACCTTTTTAGAAGCTTCATATCGGTATGTTGGCTATTCTAAAATCCAGCTCTAACCTGGAAAATAAGCAGTGACAGTAAGAAAATTGTGATAAGTTCCAACCAAATCGTATGTGAGTTAAGTTTTTCTATAAGAATTTACTAGTGACGGGTGACATAGTTTTAATTAGTTGACTGCTTCTCAGATTAGAAATCAAATCTTCCATTGAAAAATCTTTGCAGTTTTATGGCTTATTACGGAATCATGTATCCATTGGTTCAGTTAATAAAATAACCGTGACAAGTATTATGTCTTTTTCTCAAAATAAATAGATGACAAAGATGTTTTAAAAATGTCTTTAATTTGCGTCTTAAAATTAGATTAAATAATTGACTATGTAAAGTATAATATTTTCAGATAAAATAAAATTTTTAAGTGTATCACACCCACGCTTCCTTTCCTGGATCTTAAGTATTTATTAGGACTACTATCGCTATATAAACCGTGTCTGGATGTATAATTAAAGCATAACATATCAGGGTAGTACGCCTGGAACAAGAAGGTTTGTCATACAATTTCGGCGATTCAACACTGAAATGAAGCATAAACATACATCAATTCTTATGACCTTTATTTTAGGGTTCTTGTTTGTTTGCTTTCATGGTAAACAAGTGATTTTTTGCAGTCTGTATGCAAAATACATGTTGAGATTTTGTTCTGAATCCAATTTTCTTTCTCTTTTGCAGGAACTTCAGGAAGCAGCATTACTGTGGTTAACAACTGTAACTTCACTGTTTGGCCTGGAATCTCAAGCAACCCTGTTCTCAATATCACCGGATTTGAGCTCACAGAGGGTAAATCACGATCCTTTCACACACCGGAGAACTGGACGGGTCAGATATGGGGTAGGAGGGGTTGCAGGCTCAGTGGGTCAGGACATTGGTTATGTGCCACTGGTGATTGTGGTACCGGTGAAATAGAGTGCTATGGTAAAACATACTCGCCACCTGTTACGATTGCTGAGATCAATATAAGCATTGACCAGGGCTCCTATGATGTCAGCATCATGAACGGTTTTAACTTACCAATGACTGTAGAGCCTACAAACTCGCAGGTTTTGTACCCAAAGATGGGTTGCGTTAATGACTTGAATCTAGAGTGCCCGCCAGGCCTGCAGTTGGAGGGTGGAGGAGGGTGTAATAGTGCTTGCCAGGTGGTTCCCTTCTCACCGGACTACTGTTGCCCAAATGGAGTGACGCCATTCGGTGATACGTTCCACTCTGTATGCCCAAGATCTGTTACCTGCGAGTTATATAAGTTTGATAGCATCGTTCACACCGAAAATGGTGGTGGTGATTCCACTGTCATATTTTGTGACACGTTTTCGACGATTAAACTCGGCGGCCAACTCACCTATAGCGACCAACTTGTTTCCCATAGTGGAACTTTCACGTTAGGGTTCTTTAAAGAAGATTATAGTTACTTGGGAATTTGGTACACGGACGATTCCAGGAAAGTATGGGTAGCCAATCATAAAAAAATAAAATATACCTCAGGTCATGCCCTCTCCATCGACCCGAACACAGGAAACTTGATCATCATTGATGGAAGCAGAACCCTGATGACTATTACTAACATTGATGCTGGTCCAAACCCGAATGTGACAGCAACCCTCGGAGACAACGGTAACTTCCAGCTTATTAACGAAAATGACAAGAGGGTTTTGTGGCAGAGTTTTGATCATCCAACTAACGTACTTTTACCGGGTATGAAACTTGGGTATGACATTACAACTGGACAGAATTGGACCTTGACGTCTTGGCTGAGTAATGAAATCCCTGATGCAGGAGCTTTTACATTGAGCTGGGAACCCGTTAATGAAACATCTCATAAGATATTGATTCGACGACGAGGCCAACCCTACTGGACTAGTGAAAAACAAGATAACCAAACATTTCATAATATGTTTACACTATGTGGCTATACGCTCACTAGTGTATACAACAACAAAGAACGATACATTAGCTACGAAAAAAGTCAAAACCCTATTAGTCCGGTTTCTTTCCCTATGTGGATCTTAACACCAGGTGGGCAAATTGATTGTGGTGATAATGATACTAGTCAATGGGTTCCTGAGTCCTGTTATGGATTTCAATTCCCCAGGGATTGCGTGAAGTCAATTTTTCCTCGGTGCAGGAAAGAGAACGAAAAATTTAGCAATCAATATGGCGATTTTGCTCCTCATAACACAAGAAATGTTGCTGATAGCAACTCGAGCCTAAGCATTAGTGATTGTTTTAGCATGTGTTGGAATGATTGCACCTGTGTCGGGTTTAATAGCAGTAACACCAATGGAACTGGATGTATTTTTTGGAGAGGAAGCAACAGCTTCTCAAATGGCTCACGTGAGAGTTCTGCATTGATATATGTGATCGATCACGAAAGTCCAGCTAGAGCTACAGGTAATAATGTTAGATTACTATGGTCTTTGCTATGATATTAGCCTTTCTCGTATATAACCCTATTATCATATAGGAATAAAGACCAAATTTAAAACAAAACTGATAAATATAATCATTGGTACCATTATTCCTCTGATTTTCCTCCGTTTGGGGATTTGGTGGTGCATGAAGAAGAGAGAGCATCAAAAAGAAGGTAAGGAATTTAAAACTTTAAACCTTGCTTATGTTTGTATGCTATAGTTTCTTATTTTGTTATGTCCATAATGTTGATAGTGGAAGAAGAGAAACGAAAGAAAGATGAGTATTTCCTTGAATTAACAGCTAGTGATAGCTTCAAGGATGTGCATCATCTTGAAAGCAATGGTGGGAAAGGAACTGATTTGCTAATATTCAGCTTTGCTTCTATCGTGGCCGCTACAAATGACTTTTCTGTCGAAAATAAGCTTGGACAGGGTGGTTTTGGACCTGTTTTCAAGGTGATGATGTTTTCATGACCTATATATAAACTTGTTCTGTTCATGGGTCTATGCCTCTGATCTCTATCCTAACAAAAAAATGCAGGGACAATTAAACGATGGACAACAAATTGCTATCAAAAGGCTTTCAAGAACATCAGGGCAAGGGCTAGTTGAATTCAAAAATGAACTGATACTCATAGTCAAACTCCAACATACAAATCTTGTCCGAGTTCTTGGTTGTTGCATTCACAGGGAAGAAAAGATGTTAATTTACGAGTATATGCCCAACAAAAGTTTAGATTTCTTCCTCTTTGGTACGCAATGGTTGTAACATTGTATTTTCTTCTTTGATTATCACAATTTTGAACTAATAAACTGACATATTGTATTGTAGATGATAATAGAAAGGTAGAGCTAGATTGGCCTAAACGATTTAACATTGTTGAAGGAATTGCTCAGGGGTTGCTATACCTGCATAAGTACTCAAGAATGCGTGTTATTCACAGGGATCTAAAAGCTAATAACATTCTTTTAGATGGGAGTATGAACCCCAAGATAGCTGATTTTGGCCTGGCAAGAATGTTCAAGCAGAACGAGACCGAGGCAATGACCAACAGGGTTGTTGGAACATTGTGAGTTTCTCTTTTTCTTCCCCCTATTAATAAACTGGTTAATAAGATTATTACCATCCAGAAAATAGGATTACCAAAGTTTAACTTGGTGTCTAATAGATCAATGTTTTTGATAATGTTACTTTCGCATGTTCAGTGGTTATATGTCCCCAGAGTACATAATGGAAGGTACTTTCTCCATCAAGTCTGATATCTTCAGCTTTGGAGTCTTGATCCTAGAAATCGTCACTGGAAGAAAAAATAGTTCTATCGTTCATCTTGATCGGACATTCAATCTTATTGGATATGTAAGCAATCACATTTAAACCTCGTCTATTTAAATTGTCTTCAATAAAAACAAGGGGATATAGATAGGTATAATAAAACACATTTGCTTGCTGCACACACGAACATATGACTTGTAATATATTTGTAACGATTTAGGCATGGGAGCTATGGCAACAAGGAAATGCACCGGAGTTGTTAGACACAACACTTAGAAATACTTGTCTCATACAACAATTCTTGAGAACCGTTCATGTGGCACTTCTATGTGTACAAGAAAATGCAGCAGATAGACCAACAACTTCAGATATGATAACGATGCTTCTCAATGACACTATACCGTTACCCGCTCCAAACAAACCAGCATTCTTCATCAACAGATTCGAGTCGAGGTCAATTCCAGAAGAAAGCAATCAGAAACATTACACTGCAAACAATTTAACCATCACTGCTATGGAGGGTCGATAGGTTTGAAATAAGTCATTTATATATAAATAGCATCGTCAACGAAATATTAACTGTATGTTACATAATCTTATGAATGTTGTCTTGTAACGTTCGAAAAGTGACTTAAACTCTCAAGGGGCGTTTAGAATTTGGTATTCGGATATTTGAATTTGAAGACCAAGATTCGTTTGTTTTGAAGTTTCGTATGAAGTTGAACTCACGGTGGAGATTGTTGGAAAGTGAGTTAAACTTTAGGGTTTGTTTAGTAAATTTGTTTGGCTTGTCCTACAAGCTTTGTTACTTTTAGTATGTTTTTGTTGTTGGAGAAACAAGCACGGATCGAATCAAATCAATATACCGAAACTAAACTTTGTATTAATCGTATAATTACAAATGTATCATCATCTTTACATTGATAGAATCCTAATCTATATATACTTGTCGAACGGGTATGTCGACTAATGGTCACAACGTTTCAAGAAAAGTAAACGTTGTGATGGTTCGTTTATAACCGTTTTGTAACTGTCAAAAGTAAACAGCGGGTAAGATTATCTAGGCCCATGGGTCGTGTCTTTTAGTAACTTGGATCGGGCCTAATATTCTCCCCTCTAATCGTAAACGATGTGGTGTAGATTCTTGAGTCCAATGAGTTCTCTCATGACTAGAAACTTGATCTTTGGTAGTGCCTTCGTGAGTATGTCAGCTTTCTGGTATTCTCCACATACAAATTCTACTTGGATGTCGTTTCTTTCAACGCATTCTCTGATGAAGTGGTACTTCGTATCTATGTGCTTGCTCATTCCATGAAAAACTAGGTTCTTCATTAGTGAGATTGCTGATTTGTTGTCTACCATGATCGTGATCTTTTCTTCTTCTTTGTGTGTAAGTCTGCTTAAGAGTCTTTTGAGACATAACGCTTGAGTTGCTGCTGCTGTTGCTGCAATGAATTCAGATTCACATGATGATAGTGCCACGGTTGCTTGCTTTTGTGTGCTCCAGCTAATTGGTGAGTCACCAAAATAGAATATGATGCCTGTTGTGCCTTTGCCTTCTTGTGTATTAACTCCGTAGCTACTATCGCTAAATCCTTGAATCTTGTTGTTTTCGTTATGCTTGTAGATTATTCCATAGTCCTTGGTTCCCTTTACATAACTTCACATAACGTAGTACTTGCTTTATAGTTTTCATATGTTGCTCTTTTGGTTCTTGCATGAAACGACTAAGTAATCCTACGGAATAACTTAGGTCGGGTCTTGTGTGAAGCAGATATCTTAAACATCCAATTAAGCTTCGATATTCAGTTGTGTTGACCATTGTTCCTTCGGTATTCTTTGTTAATCTTGTACCTGGGTCCATAGGTATAACTATTTCGTTGCTTTCTAACATTCCAGCTTCTTTTAAGATCTTGGTTGCGTATGCTGACTGCTTGATTGATATGTCACCATTTGATTGAGTGACTTCAATTCCGAGATAGTAAGCTAATAAGCCTAAGTCGCTCATTTCGAATTTTTCTTCCATTTGAGCTTTAAATCTGTCTATCTCTTTCTTTGGTGTTCCAGTGATGATAAGATCGTCTACATAAACTCCTACCAGTAATAGTGACTCCTTTGACGCCTTTGTGTAGATAGCTTGTTCCAGTGCACATTTCTTGAATTCCAATGACTTCAAGGTGTTGTCTAGCTTGATATTCCATGCACGTGGTGCTTATCTTAATCCGTATAAGGCCTTTATAAGTCTGTAGACTTTTCCATCATTTCCTTTCTTTGTAAATCCTTCGGGTTGTGCTACATACACTTCTTCTTTTAAATTTCCATGTATAAAACAGATTTTACGTCCAAGTGATGTACTTCTCATTTGTTGTTGGCGGCGATGGCTAATAATAGACGGATAGTTTCCATCCTTGCAACTGGTGCAAATACTTCTTCGAAGTCTATGCCATGCTCTTGTATGTATCCTTTTGCTACTAGAGCTTTATGCTTGATTATGTTTCCATTTGCATCTTTCTTCGTCTTGAATATCAATTTCAAGCCGATTGCTTTGTGACCTTTTGGGAGGGTAGTGAGTTCCCATGTGTTATTCTTGTTGATGGAATCTAATTCAGCTGTCATTGCCTCTATCCATTTTTGGTCGTTTGATGCTTCTTTGTAGTTCTTGGGTTCATCTTCAGCTAAGTGTAATTCGTCAGTATGTTCGTATAAGTCATCCATGGTTCTAAAACCTCTTATTGGTGTATGATCAAAGTTTGGATGTGTGATTGATGTTGTAGAAGATTCAACATCACTTTGATAGAATGACTGAGATGAATTGTTGGGTGTGACTTGAGAATTTACTTGATATGACCTTGTAGATCGTGTGTTAGGTGTTAGAGAGTGATTGGGTGAGTCTGGTGGTGGCGAATCATATCCATTGTCGTTGTTGAATGGAAAATCGTTGTCGTCATTGGGTTGATCTTCTTGATTATGTTGATCACGGTTTTCAAATTGAAATTCTATCCATTTTGGGTCGTCATTGTTATAATCTTCTAAGTATTTGCTCCAATCCCATATCTCATCTTCTTTAAACTTTACATCTCTACTAACACATATTCTTCGTGTTATTGGATCAAATAATCTGAAGGCTTTTGATCCATATTCGTTTCCTAGGTAAACCAATTTTGAGCGTCTATCATCCAACTTCGTTAGGTGTTGAGATGGTACTTTTGCATATGCTATGCATCCAAAAGCTTTTAAGTTTTCTAGGTTTGATTTCCTTTTCTTGATTGCTTCGTATGGAGTGATGTCTTCAAGTGCCTTTGTAGGAACACTGTTTAAGATGTATATGGCGTGTCTAACAGCTTCAGCCCAAAATTTCTAAGGTACCTTTGTTGCTTTCATCATACATCTTGTAGTAGACATAATTGTCCTATTACGTCTTTCTACTACTCCATTTTGTTGTGGTGGGTAAGGAGCGGTGAGTTGTCGTGCTATGCCATTTTCTTTGCAGTATTGTGTGAATTCGTTTGATGTGAATTCACCTCCACGATCCGTTCTTAACATCTTTAATGTCGTTCTTAATTCCTTTTCTATTATGTTCTTGTATTCCTTGAAAGTATCAAAAGCTTGATCTTTTGTACTTAAAAAATATACCCACATGTATCTTGAGAAATCGGCTACTAATAGGAATATATATTTCTTTCCAGAAGGTGTTGGAGGAGTGATTGGTCCACATAAGTCTCCATATACTAAATCCAGTGGTGAGGTTGATCTAGTTTTCGCCTTCTTAGGAAATAGCATTCTACTTTGTTTTCCCATTAAACATACATCACATACTTGTTTTGTATGCTTAATTGCAAGTATTCCATGGACTAAATCCTTTTGAGTCATGGTTTTAAGTGACTCAAAGTTGAGATGTCCCCATCTTGCATGCCATAGCCAGGTAGTGTCGTTTAGGTTTGCTAGTAGGCAGACAGGTGTGCCTATTTTGAGACTAGCTTGTTAGAGTCGGTTTTGTTGTCTCGTGACCTTCATAAAGATTCTATTATCCATGTCATAAAGTCGTAGTTCATCGTCTTCCATTACAAATTTACAACCGATTTCAGTGAATTGTCCAAGGCTCAATAGGTTGCTTTGTAGGCTTGGTATGTAATAAACGTGTGTGTTAATGCAATAATGCCTAAAAACGTTACTTGCATTTTTCGGTCTCGCTTAGTTTTGATTACGACAATATGTAAAAACAAGCATTTACGAAAACAACGAAAAACGAATTCTTGAGTTCAAGTATTTTTCATTTTACCCATTTTCACTTAAGGTATGGATAAACAAGTACTAACCTTAATCAAGTGATCAAGTGATTTAATCTTTTCTTAAAACTCACTTTTTATTAAGTGTGACAAGTTTTTATTAAACTTTCTTTTTAAGAAAATGTTTTATTAAATTAATTATTTGAAAATTTGAAAATGGCATGTTCTTATTTGGTTAGGAATATTCTATCAGGATATTTTTTAAGCCAGATATGACCTCCACCACTAAAGGACAAAAAGGGAGCGGAGTCTAGTCCGGCGGTACCTTAGCCCCTAGGCGGTACCTTATCGATAAGGTACCGCGGGCTAAGATAAGGTACCGCGGGCAGATATAGCCGTTGGCCCATTTGTCCTATAAATAGTGGGTCATCCTCAGCTTTTCAACTCACCTCTTTTGCACATTTATTTCCAGATTCAAAACCCTTCTTTAATCACTCAAATCTTTGATCATTTGTTTGATTACTACTTGTTTAAGAAGTGAATCTTGTTCTTTCATCCCTTCCTCTCCAAGTGCAAAGAGAAGAACACTATCCTTGTGAAGTGTTGAGTCCACCACCAAAGATCCATTGAAGATCTAATTTTATACACTTGTAGTTGTGTCATAGTTGTGTATGTACTAAGTATAGTTGTGTAGATTGGTCCTAGCTACTATTAGGGCTCGACTTTTAGCTTAGAGTCGGAAATTGGTTAAGCGACGTGTACGGTTTTCTCCACCATAAGGAGCTTGTTGTGTAGTGAACTCTCGAGTAAGGAGTACTCGAGGAGTGGAGTAGGAACGAGGAGTGAGCTTCGTTGCTGAACCACTATAAATCCTTGGTGTTCGGTTTGATCTTTCTTTACCCTTAACTCTTTACATTCTTTATTCTTTATGCATATACAATTGTTAATATTAGCTTAGTTACACTATCATTCTTTATTCTTTGTGCATATATATATTTGTTAGTATTAGTTACACTATCATTGTTCATATTGTGTATAAGAAGATTTCACATATTTCCTCAAGCCTAAGTTTTTGAAAAAGGATTTTTTGGAAACCACATTTTAACAAGTAAATATAAGAAACTATTCAACCCCTCCCCCTTCTAGTTTCTACAATTGATATCAGAGCGGGTTGCTCAAGAATTTTAAAGTATATTGTATTTTAAAACTTGAATCGATCTATGGATTCCAACAAATACCTAGAAGGGCAATCTATGCAAAGACCACCGCTTTTTGAAACCGATAGTTTTATTTATTGGAAAAATAGATTTGAAACTTTTGTGAAATCAAAAGATTTAGATCTTTGGCATGTTATTACCAAAGGTGATTTTTTACCCTTTCAATTTAATGAAGTTTCTAAAACAAAATAATTGGTCACTTTTGACAAAGCTAATGACGATACTAAAAAAAACTTTCAAAAAATAATGAGGCTAAAATAGTGATTTATAATGCTTTACCAAAGAAAGAGTATGAAGGAATTTTTATGTGTGAAACCGCTAAAGATATTTGGAACACTCTTTTAGTAACCCACCAAGGTAATAGCCAAGTCAAAAAAAGCAAAATCGATCTTCTTGTCCAACAATATGAACAATTTGTCATCTTAGAAGATGAAACTATTGATAGTGCATTTGCTAGGTTTAACACCATTATTACTAGTCTAAAAGCACTTGATGAAGGTTTTTCTAGCAAGAACAATGTTAGGAAGTTTCTAAGGGCTTTACATCCAAAGTGGAGAGCAAAAGTCACGGCGATTGAAGAATCGAAAGATCTCTCAACTTTATCACTCGATGAACTCATAGGCAACTTGAAGGTTCATGAGATGATAATTTTGAAGGACTCGGAATTGGTGAAAACCAAGAGTGAAAGGAAATCTCTTGCACTTAAGGCCAAGAAGGCACAAAGTGACCATGATAGTTCCTCGGAAAGCGATGACGAGGAGTATGCATTGGCGGTGAGAGATTTCAAGAAGTTTTTCAAGAGACGAGGTCAACACGTTAGGCAACCCAACTATGACAAGAAACCATTGTCAAAGAATCGGTTTGTCAAGAACGAAAAAGATGATAGGAATTGCTTTAGATGTGGTGATCCAAATCACTTCATTGGTGATTGTCCAAAGCCCGCTCGTGATAAGAACCACACGACATTCGTTAGTGGGGCTTGGAGCGATAGCGGTGAAGATGATGATGACAACCCCAAAGAGGAGAAATGTCTTATGGCTCACACTTCTAAAGAGGTACATTCCGAAACCGAATATTATAGCAATGATAGTTCCACTCTTGATGATATTGAATTTGAAGGTAAATATGATAGTTTACACAAACTTAGTCTAAAATTCATAGAAAAGAATAAAACCTTAAAGTCAACCAAAACTAAGCTTGAAAATGAGGTCAATAAACTTAGGGAGAAATTGGCTAAACTTGAGAAAAATAAAGAGGTTGATTTAAGTTGCTTAAGTTGTGAGAAACTTAGATTAGAGAATGAAGATCTCAAGAGCACCTCCATTAAATTGGAAAAGTTCATGAAAGGTACTAGTGCTCTTGATGATATGTTAAACAAACAAGTTCATTCTAAGGAAAGACTTGGTCTAGGTTTTAACTCAAATGAAGCCTCAACTAGTGAACCAAAACAAGTCAGGTTTTCACAAAAAACGCCCACTGTACGCGGTTCCAGATTGTATGGCGTGGTTCCTTATCACTATGGAACCGCCGCCATATATATGGTACCGCGGGCAGAGGACGATTTTGGTGAAAATCCTGAACTTTCTGAAAAATCTAAGTTAAATGAAAAACCAAAGCATCTTATTGTTAATAAGGTAAAATTACCCATACTTGACGACAATGCTATTGGTAAGTTCTACAAGCCATTAAGTAAACCTCTCATGGGAAATAGAAGTTTATCTAGACCATCTTCTACTCCACCTAGAATACGGAATGAGTCTAAGCCTAGAAGTAGAACGACAACGCCTAGAAGAGATAATCAAAACAATTCACGATCTAGAAGTAAAACTCCAACAGTTAGAAGGAATAATCATTACTATAAACCTAGATCAAATACACCTAGGATAAATAATGAACAACAAAATGGTTACATGAATTACTACCCTCCTCCATTTTGTTCTCCATGGGGAACCCCTCCTTCATTCATGCATCCCAACCAAATGCAAGGGATGTTTGGAGCTAACAATTTTGGACCCATGAGATATTGGGGACCAAATGTTTGATCTTGTGTGTTGTTACCTAGATATGTTTGGGAATAGATTTGGAGCCCGACGAGTGGATTAAAGATAGTGGATGTTCTAAACACATGACGGGTAATCGAAGTTTGTTCTCGCATTACAAAGCATATGATGGAGGTAACCTCACATTCACTAGTAGTCTACGTGGTAATATCATTGGCAAAGGTACGGTTTCTCTTGACTTCATGACCATTGAAAATGTTGAGCACGTAGATAACTTAGGATTTAACCTTTTAAGTATAGGTCAAATTTGTGATAATAAGTGTAAGGTCATCTTTTCGGAACATGATAGTGAAATCGTAGAAGATGGAAAAGTCATTGGAAAAGGTGTTAAAAAGCATGGGCTTTATGTCATGAAGGTTAATAAGAAGTCAAACGACAACATATGTCTTGCGACTATAGATGATAGTTCTACTCTTTGGCATAGGAGATTAGGTCACGCTAATATGCATTTAATTCAATCTTTAGTCTCTAAGGAGTTGGTAAGACACCTCCGCAAGATTAAGTTTGATAGTCACTTTTGTGATGCTTGCAAAGTTGGAAAGGAAGTTCACTCAAGTCATAAAGGCAAGAATTTGGTTTTGACCTCTCGGTGCTTAGAGCTCCTACATATGGATCTTTTTGGACCTTCCGCCATACGGAGTTATGGAGGTAACCTTTATACCCTAGTTATAGTTGATGACTATTCTAGATTCACTTGGACTAGAATTTTGGCATCTAAGAATGAATCTTTCGATCACTTCGAAATCTTTAGTCGAAGAATTCAAAATCAACTAGGATGTTCAATTGTTCCTATTAGGACAGATCATGGTAGGGAATTTGATAATGAAGTGCAATTTGGTACCTTTTGTGAAGCTCATGGTATTACCCATAAGTTCTCGGCTCCTCGCACTCCACAATCAAATGGGGTAGTTGAAAGGAAGAATAGGACTCTCCAAGAGATGAGTAGGACGATGTTAAACGAGCAATCCTTGCCTCAAAAGTTTTGGTGCAATGTCGTGGACACATCGACTTATATTCTCAATCGAATTCTTATTCGACCTTTCCTAGGAAAGACCCCCTATGAGATTCTTAAAGGTAAGAAACCCTCATTGGAATACTTTAGGGTGTTTGGAAGCAAGTGCTTTATCCTTAACACCAAAGACTACCTTACCAAGTTTGACCCAAAGTCTTACGAAGGTATCCTTTTAGGTTATTCCCAAACTAGCAAAGCCTACATAGTCCTAAATAGAACCTCGGGGGTTATTGAAGAATCACTCAATGTAACCTTTGATGAAACCCATCCTTCACCCAAGACACCATCATTGGTTGATGATGACTTGGATAAATTAGAAGTAGTTAAAGCCAAAGAGGTTAGAAAAATAGGAGTTGAAGACATTAGTGTTGAAAAGGAAGTAAACATTAAGGAATCTAGGGATCATACTCTCAATAATGTCATTGGTGACTTAAATCAAAGGACCCTAAGATCTCAAGTCCAAAACCAAAGCAACTTCTTTTGTTTTGTCTCCTTGATTGAACCAAAGAATGTTAAAGAAGCTTTGACGGACGAGAGTTGGGTCATTGCGATGCAAGAAGAATTGAATCAATTCGTTGCCAATGATGTTTGGGAACTTGTTCCTCCACCTAGAAGTTCTACCATTATAGGAACCAAATGGGTATATAGGAATAAGTTAGATGAGAATGGTGTTGTGTCTCGTAACAAAGCTAGACTTGTAGCTCAAGGCTATAATCAACAAGAAGGGATTGATTATGACGAGACATATGCACCTGTAGCTAGATTAGAATCAGTTAGAATCCTTTTAGCCTACACTTGTGTCTTAGACTTTAAGCTTCAATAAATGGATGTAAAGAGTGCATTTCTTAACGGTATGATCAATGAGGAGGTATATGTGGCTCAACCTCCCGGCTTCATTGATTTTGAGAAACCGGACCATGTTTACAAGCTTAAGAAAGCACTTTATGGACTCAAACAAGCACCCAAAGCTTGGTATGATAGACTTAAAGCGTTTCTTGTTAAACATGAGTATACCATGGGAATGGTAGACAATACACTCTTTACAAAGAAGAAAGGTCCTCACCTCATAATCGTACAAATATATGTTGATGACATTATATTTGGCTCAACTTGTCAAGAATTGTGTGATAACTTTGCCAAAATCATGCATGATGAGTTTGAAATGAGTATGATGGGAGAACTTAACTTCTTTTTAGGACTCCAAATTAAACAAATGGACGATGGTATTTTCTTTAGTCAATCTAAGTACGCTAAAGAAATGCTAAAGAAATTTGGATTAGAAGAATCTAGACCAATGAAGACCCCTATGGCCTCGGATACTAAACTCACCGTAGATGATGATTGTGAGTCGGTAGAAAACACCAAATATAGAGGTATGATTGGTAGTTTGTTGTACCTAACGGCAAGTCGACCGGATATCATGTTTAGTGTTTGCCTTTGTGCTCGCTTCCAAGAGGCTCCCAAAACCTCTCACCTTGAAGCGGTTAAGCGTATCTTCTGATACATTAAAGGCACTATACATTTAGGATTATGGTATCCTAAAGGGACCGGCGTAGAAACCATTGCCTACGCGGACTCGGATCATGCGGGAGACTATGTGGACCTGAAAAGCACTAGTGGAGTTTGTCCCTTCATGGGTTGTTGTTTAACTTCTTGGTTCTCCAAGAAACAAACCGCTCTTGCAATATCCACCACGGAAGCCGAGTATGTAAGTGCCGGAAAAGCATGCCAACAAGCTCTACGGATGAAGCAAGCGCTTGTTGATTACGGGATTTCTCTTGATGATGTTCCCATCATGTGCGATAATAAAGGCGCTATAGACCTAAGCAAGAATCCCGTGCAACATTCGCGAACCAAACACATAGAAATTAGACACCATTTCCTTAGGGATAATGTCCAAAAGGGGAACATTTCTATTGAAAAGGTGCCCTCCGAGGACAACTTAGCCGACATATTCACTAAGCCACTTAAGAGGGAACCTTTTAATTACTTGCGTCTAGGTCTAGGATTAATGGAACATCTTCCTTAATTTCCTTTCTTATTGTGTGTTTTCTTTAACCACTTTGAGTCACTGAGTCTTCCAAACTCTTTTTGAAAAACCCTCTCTTCTCTTTTTCAAAATTCTCAAAGTCTCTTTCGAAAATAGTTGAGAAATTCGTTTGACATTGTTAATTCAATCTAAAAATGATTTTTCATAGATTCTCGCTATTAATCTAGAGCTTACATAATTCATATGTATGATTCTCTCAAACATAGCAAGAACAAGATAGAATCATGGAGGATCATTGTGTCATGACTTAAGGTCTTGTCTTACACACCTCCTACATCGATTTTTTAATCCATGTATTTTGGTCAAATCTCTATTTGGTAAGTTTGCATATGTTTTCTTTATCTATCTTTGCTTTTAAGCATATCCCTATGATAAGTTAGACTAGAAAAATAAGATTTGCTGAAAAATCTTCCTCTAAACACCAAACACTGCCTCTGCAGGCGGTTCCATATGTGAACCGCGGTACCTTATTGATAAGGTACCGCCAGCCATGATAAGGAACCGCCTACAGCGCCTTCCTTTTTCGGGTTTTTGTCTGAAACTCCAGATTTGCTCCAACATTTTTGAGAATCTTTGTTTCAAACCCTTTGACCACCCCAAAAATACCCTAAGCCTTCCCTATTTAAACCATAAGCATTTTGCATTACTTCACATCCAAAATGTCTTATTCTCCCAATGAAAGCCTTGAATCTCCTCCATTTTCTCCAATTGCTTTCAATCCCAACTCACCCAAAAACCATTACAATCCAAACCCACCCAAGAACACTCTTAATCACATCTCTCCTACCAAGAATGTTGATTGTGGAAGATCTTTTCTTCCACCACCACCCTTTAGTGTTCTTCCTCCTTCTCATGATAATGTCATGCACCATGGAACATATAGTCAATGTTGTCAATATCAACATCTTGCTATGGCACACATCTATGAGGAGTTGAGCTACATCAAGAGTCTCTTAATCAAGCCTCCTCTTCACTATGATTATGAGATATCCAACAAGCCACCACCACCACCCTCCGCCATTACCTTGTCTTTCATATAAGCATTGGTTTCTTATCCACAAGACACCAAATTCAAGCAAATCTTAGAATTCTAGAATAACTAGGATTAGATTTATTCTTTTGGCTTGTTTCTTTTTCCATACTTCTTTGTATGATGATCTTTTAGTAACCTATCTTGGATCTTTGTCTTTGTGTTTTCTTCTCTTTTATATTTTTGTGACCAATTGCTATATATTGTTGGTTGGTTTTTTTGTTCAACTAACTCTTCTATGTAGCTTGTCACCATATCTCGATTCCTCGGTGCCCCAAGCTAGGGGGAGTAAGCACCAATGGGGAGTCTTTGCTAAGTCCGTTTCTTCAAAACCGACTTGTGCAACCTTTTTGCTTCGACAAAGGGGGAGAAATGAATAAACTCGTCTTCGAAAATCTTGTTTTTTGTGTGATTGAGTTTATGTATTGTCGGAATCAAAAAAGGGGAGATTGTTAATGCAATAATGCCTAAAAACGTTACTTGCATTTTTCGGTCTCGCTTAGTTTTGATTACGACAATATGTAAAAACAAGCATTTACGAAAACAACGAAAAACGAATTCTTGAGTTCAAGTATTTTTTATTTTACCCATTTTCACTTAAGGTGTGGATAAACAAGTACTAACCTTAATCAAGTGATCAAGTGATTTAATCTTTTCTTAAAACTCACTTTTTATTAAGTGTGACAAGTTTTTATTAAACTTTCTTTTTAAGAAATTTTTTTATTAAATTAATTATTTGAAAATTTAAAAATGGCATATTCTTATTTGGTTAGGAATATTCTATCAGGATATTTTTTAAGCCAGATATGACCTCCACCACTAAAGGACAAAAAGGGAGCGGAGTCTAGTCCGGCGGTACCTTAGCCCCTAGGCGGTACCTTATCGATAAGGTACCGCGGGCTAAGATAAGGTACCGCGGGCAGATATAGCCGTTGGCCCGTTTGTCCTATAAATAGTGGGTCATTCTCAGCTTTTCAACTCACCTCTTTTTCACATTTATTTCCATATTCAAAACCCTTCTTTAATCACTCAAATCTTTGATCATTTGTTCGATTACTACTTGTTTAAGAAGTGAATCTTGTTCTTCCATCCCTTCATCTCCAAGTGCAAATAGAAGAACAATATCCTTGTGAAGTGTTGAGTCCACCACCAAAGATCCATTGAAGATCTAATTTTATACACTTGTAGTTGTGTCATAGTTGTGAAGATCCAAGTTGTTGTGTCTATTTGGAAGTTGTGTATGTACTAAGTATAGTTGTGTAGATTGGTCCTAGCTATTATTAGGGCTCGACTTTTAGCTTAGAGTCGGAAATTGGTTAAGCGACGTGTACGGTTTTCTCCACCATAAGGAGCTTGTTGTGTAGTGAACTCTCGAGTAAGGAGTACTCGAGGAGTAGAGTAGGAACGAGGAGTGAGCTTCGTTGCCGAACTACTATAAATCCTTGGTGTTCGATTTAATCTTTCTTTACCCTTAACTCTTTACATTCTTTATTCTTTATGCATATACAATTGTTAATATTAGCTTAGTTACACTATCATTCTTTATTCTTTGTACATATATATATTTATTAGTATTAGTTACACTATCATTGTTCATATTGTGCATAAGAAGATTTCACATATTTCCTCAAGCCTAAGTTTTTGAAAAAGGATTTTTTGGAAACCACATTTTAACAAGTAAATATAAGAAACTATTCAACCCCCCCTTCTAGTTTCTACAGTGTGATATGATTCTTTGCTTTTCGTCATCACATTCCAATATGATTGAACCTTTTCCTTTGATCTCAATGTACGAACCGTCTCCAAATTTTACTTTTCCACTAACCTTTTCGTCTAATTCCTTAAAATGTTCTCTTACTCCAGTCATATGATACTTGCACCATTTTCCAAGTACCATAGGCTATCCTTACTTGTCTCTAAATATCCTACATCTTCTTCATGCAGCGAGACTTTTTGTTCTTCAACTTCTATTACTTCGTTTCTTTGAACTTGTCCATCTAATATTGCCATAAGTAGAGTTGGTTCAAAGTCTTCTTCAACCAAGTTGGATTGTTCGTGACCCTTTGGTTTTTGTCGGCATTCTCTTGACATATGTCCTAATTTGTCACAATTAAAGGATTCTATTTTGCTTAGATCACGGTTTGGTTTTTTGAAGTTGTTGTAGTTGTTGAAGTTCTTGTGTGAGGTTTCTCCATTCTTCTTTTCGTCTCGAGGTTTCTCGTGGTTATTGTCACGTGAGAAATTTGATTTTCCACGCCCACGTCCTCTAAAATTCTTTCTATGATTAACATGTCGTGTGAACATCAGTTTGTCTTGATTGTCCACTTGTTTACCCTTCTTCTGCCGAATTCTTTCTTCGTAGGTTTTGAGCCTACCTATTGCTTCTTCTAGGGTTATTTTGTCTAAGTCAGAGTATTGTTCGATGGATGCGACGATTTGAAGGAATTTGTCAGGTACAGCATTGAGTAATTTTCGAACTAGTGTTGAATCCTCAAATGTGTGTCCTAAACTAGCGGCTTTGTTTGACAAGGTTGTCAATTTGCTGGTAAAGGTGTCTATAGATTCGTCTTCCTTCATTTGTAATAACTCAAATTCAGATTTGAGTGTTTGTAATCTCGCTTGTTGAACTCTGTCTTCGCCCATATGTTTGGTTTTCAAAGCATCCCAAATTGTCTTTGCAGTTTTGTGCTTTGTTATTTGAAGCAATTGATCTTCGGGTAAGGATTGATAAAGAAATGTGATTGCAGTCTTATCTTTCCTGTTGTCGGGTTGGGTTGTAGCCGACGGTTCTATCATTTCCCACAAGCCGTTGGCTTCGAGAATGATTTGCATTCGAATTGCCCACAGTGAGTAATTCGACGGTTTTAGCATAGGACATTGGAAATTTGGTGTACCGTTGGTACTGGCTTCCTTCTTGGAAGCATCTCCGCCATCATTTGTCATATCGCGAGGGATATCAAAATAAAATCTCTAAATAAAATTTTCAACACTTATTGTGTCTAAAAATTTCTTTTTTCGGTGAGTACTCAAAATAATATGCCTTATAGGCTATATCAAAACGCGGAATATTATTATACGTAAATAACTATTCCTAGAGATTTTCTAAAACTAACAGAATAACCTAAGGTTAATTACTCCTTAAAAATTATTCTATATAATAAGCAACGTATTCGCTAGGTTATTATATGTCGTATTAAAATTTTATAACAAACAAATATTTTAAAACCTTATAGTTAAAAAAATGATTTTGTTTTTATAAAAGTAATAATACCCTAACTTTTATATCTAAAAAAATAATTTTTGTAAAAAACAATTTACTAGATACAAAAATTTAACTTGACAAATGGAAGTGGGGAAAAAAAGTTAATAAAACCTGACTGGGCCTTCTAGCCCGTAGACAGTATAAGCCCAAGAGATGGATTAGTGGGCTTGGCCTTTTTTTCACCCTTGGTCCTTGCTATCCTCTTATAACCGGCCTCCACCTATTTGTGTTTAGATAAAACACACAATGGTTTGTTGTCTTTTTTTGTGTCCGTTTCTTATCCTCTTCCTCGATGATATCGAAGATTTCTTCGATGGTGGTTCTGGTCACCAATCGACGCTACCTATATCCAAATCTTTTGTTCTACGATTTATTTTCGTAGCAACCTTAATCCTCCTGTGCGAATCCTTCGTGGGTTTCGATGTGTTCTGGGGATTTGTAGCCTCGAATGATTTGGGGCTTTTGGATATGTGGAAAATCACGTGGTGATTTTCAGGCTAGGGATGATTCAGTGGAATCTACAAACAGATGTGTTTGTTCCCTTTCGATGATCTTTATTTTTCTGTCGTTGACTTTTTTGGTTTCGAATATGGGTTTTGTACTAAACCTATATTTGGTTTTTTTTTCTTGGGTTAATTTGTTCTTCCCCTTTTTTCAAAGAAAAATATTGAAACGGAATAAAAACAAATCTTGCAAAACGATTTTGTGGGTAAAAACCCTTTCGTTTCCAATATGAATATATCCTGGTAACGAGAGTAGAAACCCTCAATCAAAACACTGACGAATTAATTTTGATTCGGATGAAATTTGTGTTTTGGGTGTTTTTTGCGTAATCTGGGAAAGAAAAAAACTGGGTCGAAACCTTGGCAGAAAAACTTGGTATATGATGAAAAGGCTTTGATTTTGCTTAAACCTGGCTCTGATACCAATTGTTGGAGAAATAAGCACGGATCGAATCAAATCAATATACCGAAACTAAACTTTGTATTAATCGTATAATTACAAATGTATCATCATCTTTACATTGATAGAACCTAATCTATATATACTTGTCGAACGGGTATGTCGACTAATGGTCACAACGTTTCAAGAAAAGTAAACGTTGTGATGGTTCGTTTATAACCATTTTGTAACTGTCAAAAGTAAACAGCGGGTAAGATTATCTAGGCCCATGGGTCGTGTCTTTTAGTAACTTGGATCAGGCCTAATATTCTCCCCTCTAATCGTAAACGATGTGGTGTAGATTCTTGAGTCCAATGAGTTCTCTCATGACTAGAAACTTGATCTTTGGTAGTGCCTTCGTGAGTATGTCAGCTTTCTGGTATTCTCCACATACAAATTCTACTTGGATGTCATTTCTTTCAACGCATTCTCTGATGAAGTGGTACTTCGTATCTATGTGCTTGCTCCTTCCATGAAAAACTAGGTTCTTCATTAGTGAGATTGCTGATTTGTTGTCTACCATGATCGTGATCTTTTCTTCTTCTTTGTGTGTAAGTCTGCTTAAGAGTCTTTTGAGCCATAACGCTTGAGTTGCTACTGCTGTTGCTGCAATGAATTCAGATTCACATGATGATAGTGCCACGGTTTCTTGCTTTTGTGTGCTCCAGCTAATTGGTGAGTCACCAATATAGAATATGATGCCTGTTGTGCCTTTGCCTTCTTGTGTATTAACTCCGTAGCTACTGTCGCTAAATCCTTGAATCTTGTTGTTTTCGTTATGCTTGTAGATTATTCCATAGTCCTTGGTTCCCTTTACATAATGGGTCGTGTCTTTTAGTAACTTGGATCGGGCCTAATATTTGTTTGATAAGTTTTAGGACATTGGTTCCCTATAAATAGAGGCCAATGTCATTAGTTTCTTTGTAGCTTTCGAATTGTAACTTTGGGTATTGAATAAAAGCTTCCGCTTCGTTTGTTCAGATTTCGTTTGTTCGTCATGTTCGTTTGAATTATCTAACATGTAACAATCACGACTCAGTTCGATTTGAACTTCAATCAGCTTCATTCTAAAGCTAAATAATATGAAGTAGTAGTGGAATATGTATCTTTGTTTCTGCATATACAATTCTACATATAACACCATTTCTTGACGTCGATGACGAATTCTCTCATAAACAAAACCACTCATTTATTGGAATTTGTAAAAGAAACAAAGAAATAAATGACATTTTCTATAAATTAAGTTCAGCAAAAGAACTTTCAACATCTGGCAGTACCAATGATCAGAGTAGTCACACAGAACTGCAGCTAAAACTTGTAGTAAATAATACCAGTATACACAATAGCTCAACAATGTAAGATTATAAAGTTGCCGGTAATAAGGCATAGAAACCCCAATTCTGACATTGCTGATGGCTGAGCATATTGGATCACCAATGGCACTGGGCCGACTTTTGGTCCAGTCCTCGGTCCATGCTTTTTCTTACATTTGGTTCTCGGTCCGTTTCAGACTAACCGGACCATTTATGTTCAGTCCTCAATCTAGAGTTTCAAACATATTCGCCTTCAACCTGATCGAGTCCGATCTTGGTCAGTTTGGCCCAGTTTTCAAACCATGATCACCATTAATGACCTATATGAAAAATGAAACTTGCTCATTTTTATAAAAGATGACAGATAGTAAATATATTTTACTGGTGTTTGAAATATTTTCGTTCATGTTATTTATGACGAAACATGTTTGTCACAAACAATATATCAACGTAACGGCAAATATTTTCGGCACTAATAAGTAAATTTGAATGAGAACCTTTATGTCCTGCTGAAGTGGCAGGATAGAGGGTCTGTAGGTTTTTGTGAAAGGGATGCTCTTATCATGTTATTGCTGAAAAGAAAAAGCGAATTCCTCACTGTTTACGTGACCAATAGGTAAATTTTGTAACAAGCTAATGAAGATATATGAGTTGTCACTATTTTAAAATTCGCGACGAAACATTGGTGAGGAGATTTAAATCGTCACTAAACGGTCAATTAGTAACGAGAATATTGGTCGTCAAAAAATTGTTACTAAAGACACTTTTTATTGCAGTGAATATAGATTAGTAGTCGGTATATTACTCGTGGTTTTTACTTTTTTCACTCATAGTCTTGAAAGCACTCGTCTTAGGGTAAACACTCGTGCCTCACATCATAAGGAACGCAGAATGGCCATTGTACACTAAATACACTTATCACTTTTCCTCTCAAAACACTAAATACACGAACTCACAGGATTAATCACTCACTACGGTTGTCCAAGACTTGTAGAACAAGAAATACTATAGTTTTAAGTTTGCACAAACAAAGCAAGAACGTTTGCTTTTTGTCGTCGAGGTCTAGTCTAACTGATTGGGTTTCACAACCACAACGCATAACGTCAAAAAGAGTTTCCCCTTTAGTTGTAGAATACAGTGTGTATACGCAAAGAATACATCTATGCATTCTGCCCAAGATTAGAAGTAATCATGTGCCTTTTATAAGACTAAAAGATTTGTAACACAATTTTGTTGAACTAGGTTTTTTCAACTACATTTTACCCTTAAATTATTGTACCCATTTGTTTGCATGGACAACACTACACCACAGGACAACAATCAATAGTTTTGAGTTGACTTCTACTCAGATTCTTCTATGAAAATGTTACTTAAATCTTGTGCTAAGCAATGAAAATCAGTCTTTAATTTGACTGTATCTAAAGGCCAGCAAATCGACTCTTCCATCCAATTTTTTTTTGGTTTTATGGCTTATTACGGAATCATTACAAATTTTTTCAAAACAATTATACCTTGTTGGAATATTAGTAGTAAACTTAAATATAGTTTAAGGACTTAAGTGTACTTTGTAATATAGATTAGGAATAGACTAATATTAGGGAAGTATTTAGGTAACCTCCTTAAATTGGTTTATAGGTGTGAGATCTCGTATTTTCCTGATAATTATTTTATTCTTATTCGTTATTTTAATCATTGTTAATACTTATTCGAAATTATAAAAGTATTTTTATTTTATAATTCCATACTTATTTAAATCAAATATTTTGATTTAAAATCACCCGCGTGCATTTTTACAAAAGTTTACTTGAATCAACGGAACGAAAACCGAGGGCTATATATTTCGACCTAAAGATGTTAATCTTTACATTGTATTACGTCTAGACTGATAACGGGCACAGTAATAAATTCCTGTATTTCATATTTTTACTGTCAATTGTTTCAATGTTCGATGTGTTCGATGTTTTCTTTTAATGACGAGTTAAGTCGAGTCGGGAGTCTTTGTTATCTTATTTTGGGTGTGTTTTAACTTTTGAAAAGTATTTTTACGAAACACGAGTCCCGTAAATATTTGTAAAATTCACTAATAGTCATTTCCCACTTTTTAACAAAGTATTTATTTTCTAGTCCTAAAGTTTCATACTTGACAACAATGGTCCCTACACTTAAACCATATATAAACCAAAAATTTCTCCACTAACTAAACACATATACAATTTAATAAAAAAAATCACCAAACGCCTCTCTTGCTCCCCTTTGTCGTGAGACCCCAACACAAAAACCACCCCAAATCATCATCATCCAACGTGATTTAAGCTAAACAAAAATTAGGCCACTTCCTAAATTTGTAAGGTGATTCTAATGATACAAGATTTATACACATGCAACAACTTTTGATGTTTTGGTGATTTCTTAGTTGGGTTGATGTTTGATCATCATAAACCTGATGATCATGGCTAGATTTTGTTGTTTTGATGTTTAAAAATCAAATTTTTTGATTTTGATCTTTTCATTTTGTTGCATGCAAGGGTTTAGGTTGTTAGAGGGTGATTATAGCATGATTTTATGAGTAGAAAAATGGTTAGATTGTGTTGAAAAAGTCTTTTTACATGATTTTCAAAGTGGTGATTTTAGGCAGAGAGTTGAGGTTGGTTTTGGGTACCTTAAGCTTGGATTCTTATTAAACTAATAAGATATAGGGCTGTAGAGATTTTTCTTACCTTCGATTTTGATATAAATTAGAGCTTCTAACTCAAAACGAGTTGGAAATAGCGATAGTTTGATTATTCGTGTACCGGGAGACGAGTATCGGCACAATTTAAAGTTGGTGTCGATATTTGGATCGAATCTCAGGGACTATAAGTTGGGTTTTAAAAATATTCAAAGGCTGTTTTTGGACTATAAAATTAGGGTTGTGAGTCTGTTACCAAACTCAAGTGTCGGTTTTGTAAACTGTGTTGTTTAGAAAGGTCAAAATAGTTTTACGAGTCAAACACGTAATTCTGTCCGGTTTTTGTAACTCGAAGATGTGTCGGGCAGTGAGTCTTAGAAGTAAAAACTTTTGACAAGCTTTTTATATGGATTTCTATAGATATTAACTAATCTTCTCAGTTAGTACCATAAACATTTGATGTGTCTAAGCGAGGTAAATCAGCCCGTACATTTGGTATGTGCCGGCAGTTTTTATCGTAAGCATTTTCTAGTAAAAGTATACTTTTAGATGGAGTCTATAAGTACCCATTGCATGGTTTTTCTTATGTGTCATAATTTGGTTTATGTACTCATTTAATTCAAGTGTTTTCTAAACATTTATTTTCATATCTTCTAAACTTTTGCGTCCCGTTATCGTAGGTCTCGGATGACTTAACGTTACTTAACTTTCCGTTGTTACTACTGAGCCCTCCAGTTTCGTGTTGATTTCACCTTATAGCTAAGGTGAGTTCATAGCCCCTCTAGCTACTTGTTCATTGTTTCAAAACACGGGGTGAGATTACCATGTTGGAACACAATCTTTTAAACTGTATGCTATCCAAAAGTGTATGCTCCCAAATGAATTCAATGATATTATTGCTTTTAGACGTTAGCCTTGAGTTCCCTCTATTGATCATGAACCGTTAATTGTCTCGTATGCTTTGCGCTAAGCGCGAATGTTGTGGGTGGATCCATCCAATCCCCGTCCTGATTAACTTGACGCACTTACATTTGTTTTATACTTGAGTATTTAGGCTGAATACTCCCTAGAGGAACTTACATTGAGTTAAGCTTCAGTTCATGAGACTAAATAGCAATAATATTCATCGTGACTATGGACAATGTACATAGTTATCCCCTCATTACGTGCTTTACAAATTCTATTGTGGTCCATTACTTAGTTTTCTAAACCTATGAATATCACTCAACTTTATGTTGACGGGTTTTACATGTTTTAATCTCAAGTTATAATGCTTAATATGATTGGATGAGGTACCACAGGATGTTGGCAGCTTGGAAAGATCTGTCTTATGATATATTTATGCTTTTGTTATAAATGACATTGTTAAAATCTTCCGCTCATCTTTTGTTATCGTAAAACTTTAAACTATGATGTTATGGTACTTTATCATGTTTTAAAACTTGTGTGACCGATATTTTTAAACTCTGATATAATGTGATGTAATATATAAGTCCTTTATTGCGTCATTTTTGTGTCATTTATAACTCATTGTCACTTGTACCTTGACGTGTGATCCCCTTGTTGCCTAGTTGTTCCATGTCAGATTCTGGGGGTCTTACAGATTGGTATCAGAGCGATGGTTATAGGGAACTGAGTCATTTTCAAAACATGGTCTATAACTAAATCTTAAAATATTTCATGCTTTACTAGTGTCAAACACAAAATCTACCAATGTTGTTCAATATCTGTGCGGGTAACTCTCTAATCCTTATTGTTTACCTTAGTTATTTTTATAATATTTCATACCTTGATTTCATTTTGAAATATTATATTGGTTTCAGTGTGATACTTATATGAGGCAACCGCTTGGTGTTGAAGAAGGAACGGGCAACAAGGTATGTTTGTTGAAGAAATCCCTTTATGGTCTTAAGTAGTGTCCAAGGAAGTGGTACAAACGGTTTGATGTGTATATGGTCAGTGATATGAGCTATTTTACTCATATCAATTATATCTATAAACATTCAATATATGCAAATAATGTATCAAAAATGCCTTGTATTTGTATGTTTCTTGTTTTAATGTGTGTAGGTACCAAGATCGCTAAAATCGGCGAAACCGGCACGAGTTTGAAGAAAAAGATTGAAGAAGCCAAAATCGAGTTCGACTTTAGCGGATTTCATCATTTGTCAAGTTTATGGGCCTAGTGGGTCCCACATTGGAGTAAATAGGCTTAAAAGCCCATTTAGAAATTTGTGATCATGGCCCAATTCCAACAATTATTTAGACGGATGGAGGGTTGTTTAAAAGCCCAGTCCCAATTACTAGATGTAACGGATGGGAAGAAAAATAAGGGCCCACGCCCAAGGAACAAACGAAGTAAATAAAGATTTTAGGCTATAGGGTTTCAGTCATTACGTGTATAAACACGTTACCTTCACCACACAAATAAATAAAGTCAATCCTCACCCACTCACTTTTATTTACAAACACACGTTTTTCGCATCTTTTCACACAATAAATAATAAGTTTCGATATAACCTATGTATCTTCATCCCTCACCTTTCATCCCCAAATAACCAGTAACAAATAGTTACTGTGTAAAAAACCCTAGATCAAATAATCATAAAATTAATATGGGGGTTTTGGCACACGAGTTATTCACACGAGGGGGAATTAAATCCCCCTCTTTCCGGATGTAGAAGATGGAGGCTAGGGGCAACGTGGAAATGAATCATTAGAGGTAACACCTCACTCTCCCAAATCCTCCAATCAGAAGGCTTAAAAGAAACACAACTAGCACACACGGATGCCACGTTGGCAATCCATGTGCTAGATGTGTCCTCTCAACCGTATGATCAACAAAGAGAGAGAAAATGATGATCCAAGGGCTTATATGACAAAGGAATATACTCAAGAATATGCGGATATCCCTCCTCAGCAAGCCTTGGGATGGCTATAAAAACCCCCTATTTTACTTGTAATTTTCATCCCTTTCTTTACTTTACTGTTATAATGTTAATTTAGATATAGGATTTTGTATTTTATTTTTAAAAGTTTTGTAATCATTCTATGGATTAATAAAAGTTATTTTAGGTTTCATCTATTCTTCAGTTTATTTTACTGTTAAGGTCTTGTCAGTTTTATTCAATCTATATTAAATTAAAATTATACAAGTTGTTATTTGATTAAGCTGAAATCATAGCTTGAATTAAATAATTTAAGTGAGATTGGGAAAAAAGCTTTTCCCTACTGGAAAAGTTTAAATCTAAGCTGCGGGTTTATGAAGTTTTTGGTGGTTCGATTTATGGTTCGTTTGGTGTTGAATGGTGGTATTGATTCGGGTTTATGTCGGCTCAGCGCTGCACATCGTCCCAACGGTTTCGTCAAAAGGTGTTAACCATTTTATTTTTCATGTTCAATTATAGCTTAATATTGAGTTGATTTAAATGTTTGGGTGATCTTATTTGATTTAAGTTTTGACTGCTAAATGTTAACTGTTTGTGTAGTTTAAAAGTCTATGGGATTGATTGTGAACGAATTTTGAATCGTTGACTTTTTTCATGTTCTTTGCTTAAATTTAATTATATGTTAATCGATTTGAATTTACATTGTTGGTTTGGATCTGTTTTTTTAAATGTTATAACTGCTCATAAGATTGGACTTGATGATCAGTATTTTGAATTTGAGTCTGCTGAGATTTGCAAACTGATTGAGGGTTTAAATTGGGAGTCGAACTGAGTTTATTTATCTATCAGAAACTGAAAGTTTCATGTCTGTTTCACTTAAAGGTACTGATTAATCTTTTTAGAGTTAAATAAAGTGATGTAAGTTGAGTTTGGATTGAACTGATTTTTGAGGGTTTGTAGTAATCTGTTTAAATTGTTCTGATAATATGGGATTGAGATTAACTTGTAGGAAGGACTGAGTTTTTTTTATCTGTGTTAAAAGTATTGTGAGAATTTGATGGGTATTCACTCTCTGCTAGTCTGCCTAATTCAGTAGAGACGTTTTTAAATTTGTTTTGGTAATTGAATTATTTCCTTTTCTTAATTTTACTTTACTGTTTGATTTAATAAGCCAGTTATTTTGACTCTGCTGAATGTTTTGATCCATATAAGGCTGTGATATGATTGGATGTTTTGAGTTATTGATCTTTGTTACTGTTTAAGAATAAGCTTATCAGATCCATTAATCTGATAAGCCATTAAGCTGTTTCTTGACAGTTTAAGTGAAAATAAGCTTTCCAAAAGTCACTCCTGTGACTCCTTCATTTTTACTGTCAAAAAAATATTAACTCAAAAAATTTGTCACTCATGGGAATCGAATTCGAGACCCCCAGGTTCAACGCCTAGCGTGTCAGCCAACTGGGCTACATGCTATTTTGATTTTTATATCAGAAGGTTAATTAATATAGTGTAATTGTTTTGGCAGATTTCCTTTAGTAACACACTTTTACTTAATTTCCGTTTTCATAAAATTTAATTAGTGATTTTATTAATGTTTTTTTTTAGTTTTTAAATATTACTAATAGTTTAAAAATATAAATTAAAAAAAAATAAAAAATAATATGTTTTTATTTAAAAAGTTTAATTAGTTTATTTTAACAATTAGAATTTTATAACTTTAGATTTTAAATAAATTTAGTTTAAAAAATATAGATTTGGTTAGAGTTATTTTGATAAAGTTAATTAGTTAAAAATTTAATTAGATTTCTAAAATAGTTTAAAAGTTATTTTTATTAAATAAATTAATTTTTATAGATTATTAAATAGTTTAATTTTAATTGTCTTAATTTTAAGTAATTAGATTTAAATAATTTTGGGGGTTATCGATTCATGCACTTTAGGATAACTTTAAATAGTTTTAAATTGGTAGATTTAATTTCTAGTTTAAAAACCGAAAACCTATTCAAATCGATTGTCCAAATCAAAGCTAAAACGTCTCAAATTCACTCGATCTTCGTGTACAACGAACTTGGTTCATCACCTGTTTAATTGAATTCGTCATTGGTAATATTAGTCTATTACTTTTTCCTAAAGGTAATTTTCTAATTTACCCTATAAAGTATCTTAATTATCACTATACATATTTCGACACATCAAAAATTTTGGCGCCGCTGCCGGGGATCTTGTGTACGATTCGCTTTTGTGGAGATTTGTTGATCGTTGATTTGAAGACCCTTTCCGTCCTCGGAAAGTTTTGTTATTTTTCTATTATATAGTATGTATCGTTTTTCTCGTTTTTTGTGAATAATATATTGTATTACGTAGAACAATAAATTTACATACTTTTCAAATAAGGCCTTAGTTGGGATTTCATCACCTAGCAATTGTAGTCGAATTCAAAACAAAAATAAAAGGCAAAATAGATAAATACTAATAAGAAGTTTAAACTCGATTTATACAAACTATAAGGTGGGTATAAGGCGACGTGCTATAAAAAGCCGTCTAAGGAAAAAGGTTTTTAAGTGCTTTGTGCCACCTCGTTTCCCCGCTTGCTTGTGCGTATATTGAGAGGGACAACCTATTACTGGTTTGCCGACTCAAGTAGTAATAAATCTTATTTTTGTAGTTTACTTAATGAACCTCTAGATGTTTAGGTTTTCACCTATCGTTTCAAAGTCGACCGAGGGTAATTTACTTCAATAGTAGTTATCCTTATTCCTTGTTTTTTATCGATCATTATTGATTGAGCAATACCAAATAAAATACCAAAAATAATCTTCTTCTTCTTGTCTAATTTCTTTTCTTCAATCCTATAAATTCTCGTCTTTGTAGTGTATGCAATTACGTTCTTCTCGACTTGTGATTGATTTTAATAGGCTTGAAAATATTCCTCTTAGAAATAGAAATCGTCAACAACGAATAGTGGAACCCGAGCTTCCACCTATTGTTGTAGAGATGGCCGATAACCGAACAATGGAGGAATTGCTCCGTGCACCCACCGAAGGGTATGGGGAAGCAATCGTTGTGCCGGCTATTTTGGCGGATCATTTTGAGATTAAGACAGGTCTTTTATCGCTCATTCGTGCCGACCAATTTCATGGCAATGAGACCGATAGCCCGCATTCTCACATTCGGAATTTTAATCGAATTACCTCGACTCTCAAGTTTAGAGATGTGTCGAATGACGTGATTAAGCTCATGCTTTTTCCGTACTCGCTCGAGGGTAATGCTAAGCTTTGGTATGAGAATGAACCACCGGGTTCGATCTTAACATGGGATGATTTAGTGTCTAAGTTTATGGATTACTTCTTTCCACCATCTAAGACAACACACTTTAAGAACGAAATCACTAAATTTGAACAAAAAGTGCATGAATCGTTTGGCTTTGCATGGGAAAGATTTAAAGATTTGTTGAGACAATGCCCACACCACGGTTTTTCGGATTTGCATCAAATAAATACTTTTTATAATGGGCTTAATATGATTGAACAAGATTCTTTAAATGCCGTCGCGGGTGGTAATCTTTTAAGAAAAACTCCGAGAGACGCGTAGAGAATAATTGAGGATAAGTCTAGAGCACAATATTCACGAAACACACCAGTTGTTTCCAATGTGAATCTCGAGATTGCTAGATTGGACTCTAAGATTGATAGTGGATTCGCGACTTTGTTGAGTGAGATTAGGAAGAATCCTCATGGATCCATTAATATGGTTGAAAATGTATGTGTATCATGTGGTGGAGCACATCCTAATTATGCTTGTTCAACCACGGGGTTTGATCAAGCTAGTGCTTTTGCCGCGACGGGAACTTATGGTACCAACGGTCAAGTTCCTCGTCAAAATCATGTTGCTCCACCGGGTTTTCCACCGGTTCAAAATAGGTACAACAATGGAAACAATGGGAATAATTTTAACCGTGGTAACCAAGGGAATTACAATCAAGGAAATGGGTTTAATGCTAATCAAAACAATCAAGGTTTTCACAATAATCAAAATGAGTTGTCAAGCTATATCAAGTCAAATGAGGCAAATATGAAAGCTTTTCAAAACAACATTCAAGGGCAAATTAATACTTTGAAATTCGATTTTCAAAATACGATTAAAGGGCAAAACAATAAGATTGAGCTTAATCAACAAAGGCTAGAGCAAAACCAAAATCGTATGCAACAAAGTATGGAACAAAGTCAAAACAAATTGCTTTGGATGTTTGAATCTTTTATGAGTCAACCTTCCTCGTCTTCGGGTGGCTTACCTAGTAACACCATTCCAAACCCGAAGGGTGAGATGAAAGCTATAACCACACGTAGTGGGAAAGCTTTAGACGGACCTTTGCTTCCACATGTGAGTACTTCTCCGGTGAGGGAAGTGGAGCAAGAACCCGAGGTGGTTAAAGAAAAGGAAATTCCTATTCCACCAAAGGTAGACCAATTTCCTATTCCGGAACCCGAGCTTCCGAAGACTAAACCCACACTACCCTACCCTTCGAGACTTAACCAAGAGAAGCTCCGAGAAAAGTCCAATGCTCAAATGACTATTTTTTTAGAGATGTTTAAGAATCTTTATATTAATGTTAGTTTCGCGGATGCATTGCTTTACATGCCTAAGTTTGCTTCGACTATTAAGAGATTGATGAATGATAAAGGGAAATTGGTTAAAGTGTCTACATCTTTAGATGCTAATTGTTCCGCGGTTCTTACACAAAAGCTTCCCAAAAAGCTTCGAGACCCGGGCAAGTTTGTGATACCATGTGATTTCCCTAATATGGAAGAATGCTTAGCTTTAGCCGATCTTGGTGCTAGCATTAATTTGATGCCTCTTTCCGTATGGAAAAGGTTATCACTTCCCGAGCTTACACCTACTAAGATGACTCTCGAGCTAGCGGATCGATCGATCGCCTTACCAAAAGGAATAGCCGATGACGTGTTTGTCAAGGTAGGGAAACTCGTCTTTCCAACGGAATTTGTGGTTTGCGATTATCCCGAAGATTCTCGTGTGCCACTAACTTTGGGAAGACCGTTTTTTATGACGGCTAGTGCTTTAGTTGACATGAAAGTGGGGAAATTGACTTTAAGAGTTGATGATGAAAATATCACGTTTGATATTGGTCATATCTCTAAATTTTCTTCCAAGTATTACGAGGAATCAATTAATCAAATTGATGTGATTGATGTTACTTGTGAAGAATATTCTCAAGAAGTGCTTGGATTCTCGGCTTCTTTTAAAAGTGGCAATCCCACTTCTTCGAATCCTATTATCTCTTCGGCTAAGCCTCCACTCACTCCATTTGAGGGAGGTGACTTCGTTCTTGAAGAGCTTGAGAATAATGGTTATTCAAAAATCGAAAAGGAAATTGATGATTACCTTAGCACACCATTTGATCCTAGTGAGTTTGATAGTGAGAATTTTGATCCCGAGGGAGATATTGCTTTGATTGAAAAATTGTTGAATATGGATCCTTTTGAATCATCACCTATGGATTTAAAAGTTGTGAATGAAAATGAGACTAAAGTGAAAACATCTATTGAGGAAGCACCCGAATTAGAACTTAAGGAATTACCCACTCATTTGGAGTATGCTTTTCTTGAAGGAAAGGATAAGTTACCGGTGATTATTGCTAAGGGATTAAAGGAAAACGAAAAGGATGAGCTTAATAAAGTGCTTAAGAAACATAAACGGGCCATTGCATGGAAAATCTCCGACATTAAGGGTATAGATCCCAAATTTTGTACTCATAAAATTCTAATGGAGGATGATTATAAACCCGCTATCCAAAATCAAAGAAGGGTCAATCTAAAGATTAATGAGGTGATAAAAAAGGAAGTCACTAAACTTCTAGACGCCAGAATGATCTACCCTATCTCGGATAGTCCTTGGGTTAGCCCCGTGCATTGTGTTCCAAAGAAAGGAGGAATGACGGTTGTTACTAATGAGGATAATGAATTGATTCCTACTAGACTTGTGACCGGTTGGCGTGTTTGTATTGACTATAGGAAACTTAATGATGCCACTAGGAAGGATCATTTTCCATTACCTTTTATGGATCAAATGTTAGAGAGACTAGCGGGGAACGAATTCTATTGCTTTTTGGATGGATTTTCCGGCTATTTCCAAATCCCCATTGACCCTCGTGATCAAGAAAAGACCACATTCACTTGTCCTTATGGAACATTTGCTTATCGTCGCATGCCTTTTGGACTATGCAATGCTCCGGGGACGTTCCAAAGGTGCATGATGGCCATTTTCCATGATATGATCGAGAAAACCATGGAAGTCTTCATGGATGAATTTTCGGTTTTTGGGGAATCTTTCACTTCATGTCTTTCTAACCTTGAAAGAATGTTGCAACGTTGTGAGGAAATGAATCTTGTGCTTAATTATGAAAAATGTCACTTCATGTGCAAAGAGGGAATTGTATTAGGACATAAGATCTCTAAGGCCGGTATTGAGGTTGATAGGGCTAAAATCGACGTGATTGCCAAATTGCCTCCACCCACCACCGTTAAGGGAGTAAGGAGTTTTCTCGGCCATGCCGGCTTCTATCGACGTTTTATACAAGACTTCTCTAAGATAGCTCGGCCTATGACCCATCTTTTGGAAAAAGAGACTCCTTTCATCTTTTCGGATGAGTGTATTTAAGCCTTTGAGATGCTTAAAAAGAAGTTAACCGAATCTCCAATCTTAGTTGCCCCGGATTGGGATCTACCTTTTGAAATTATGTGTGATGCTAGTGCTTATGAGGTAGGTGCGATTTTGGGGCAACGTAAGTCTAAACACTTCTTGCCTATACACTATGCAAGTAAGACTATGACGGATGCTCAAACAAAGTACACTACAACGGAAACGAAGCTACTTGCCGTTGTGTATGCTTTTGAAAAGTTTAGACCATATCTCGTCTTGTCTCAAACCATAGTGTATACGGACCAGTCGGCTATCAAATATCTTCTTTATAAACAAGATGCTAAGCCGAGGTTGCTCCGGTGGATTCTCCTCCTTCAAGAATTTAATGTCAAAATTCTAGACAAAAAAGGAGCCGAGAATCTCGCGACCGGTCATTTATCTCGACTTGAGAATCCTCACCAAAGCGATCGAGAGAACAAGGAAATCAATGAAACATTTCCTCTCGAGACGCTTGGTATGATTGCTTTTCGTGGTGATGATAGTACCCCATGGTTTGCGGACATCGCAAATTACCTTGCGGGGAAGTTTGTGATCAAGGGTATGTCGTCCCAACAAAAACGTAAGTTTTTCAAGGATATCTCCTATTACTTTTGGGACGACCCCTTTTTGTTTCGTGTATGCGCGGATCAAGTGATTCGTAGGTGCGTGTTTGGCAAAGAAGCTCAAGATATCCCTAAATCTTGTCATGAGGGACCCACCGGGGGACATCATGGTGCTAACGCCACCACGAAGAAAGTCTTTGATGCCGGCTTCTTTTGGCCTTCCATATATCGTGATGCCCAAGACTTGATCAAGTCTTGTGATGCTTGTCAACGTCAAGGAAAGAACTCACAAAGGGATGAAATGCCTCAAAACATTATTCAAGTTTGTGAAATCTTTGACATGTGGGGGATCGATTTTATGGGGCCGTTTCCATCTTCGAAAGGAAATAAATACATTCTCGTAGCCGTGGACTATTTGTCTAAATGGGTTGAAGCTAAGGCTTTGCCCACGAATGATGCTCGAGTTGTGGTGAACTTTTTGAAACAACTCTTTGTTAGGTTTGGAACTCCGCGGGCTATTATAAGTGATCGTGGGACCCATTTTTCTAATGAACAATTTGAAAAAGTTCTAAAGAAATATGGTGTCACTCATCGACTTTCTACGGCTTGTCGCCCTCAAACGAGTGGTCAAGTGGAGGTTTCAAACCGTGCTCTTAAAAGGATTTTGGAGCGTTCTATTGGAGAAAATCGCACTTCATGGTCGGATAAATTGGACGATGCATTGTGGGCTTTCCGTACGGCTTACAAGACGCCAATTGGTTGCACACCATTTAGGTTGGTCTACGGAAAAGCATGCCACTTGCCAATTGAACTCGAACATAAGGCGTATTGGGCTCTTAAGCATTGTAACTTTGATTTGAGGACCGCGGGTGATCATCGCAAGGTTCAATTAAATGAACTAAGTGAATTAAGGGATCAAGCTTATGAAAATTCTTTGATCTATAAAGAGAAGACTAAGAGGATTCATGACTCTAAGATCAAAAACCGCATTTTTAATGTTGGTGATCAAGTCCTCTTATTCAACTCTAGACTTAAGATTTTCTCGGGCAAGCTTAAATCCCGTTGGTCCGGACCATTCACCATTGCTCAAGTTTTCCCTTATGGCACCGTTGAGCTAGCTCAAAAAGACGGGCCTAACTTTAAGGTGAATGGTCATCGTGTGAAACATTACTTTGGATGGGACATACCTACGGAGGTTGTCCCGGATCTTCAAACTTTCCCTAAGGACCAATGAATGCGGGGATCGAGTCGAGCTCATGACTCGGTGAACAAAAACGAGGTGCCTTGTGGGAGAGTCCCATACATTCTATCTTCTTTCTATTTTCTAACAACTAATAAGGCTTGATCTTTTAAGCTCGTGCTCGTGTTTTGTTGTGTTGTGATCTTAGGTATGACCCTAATATTTGAAGACTCTCGTGTTCGGTTTTTGCCGGTCCACTTGATCTTCCATTCTTTGAATGCCAAAAAGGGGCACACTCTTTACCCTTGATTTTTATCGACTAACGTTTTATCTTGAGGCATAATTAATAAACGGCTTATAGATTTGCGTGCTCTTTCCATGCTAGGAATTTGCATTAGACTCTTCGTGTCTTAGCAAGGGGGTGTTACTCTTGAGCTAAGAAACATTAAGGACAATGTTTGGTTTTAGCATGGGGGAGTCAATTGATATAATCGCTTGCAATTGCTTTTGTCGTGTCCAAACGTATTGTTTTTCTCATTTTTCAATAAAATTTTAAATTTTTAGTGTTATTTTTAAGTTTTAATAAATAAAATAAGTGCTTTTGACACGAATGTAGGCTTTCCGTTGGTGAAAATAAGAATAGTTTTTGACTCGATTCGGTTTTTAACCTTAGCTTTTCCTTAACGTATTTGAATTAAGTTTTGCTAGGCTTTTATATAGGGAGCTTTAAAACGTGAAAGTCTTAATTCATACGAGTTAAGAACAAGAACTTTTCGCAAGTTCCTATAATTGATCCTAGAAAGTCGTTTATCAAAGGAACTTTAAAACGCAAATTCTAAAACTTGAAAAAGTATAAGAAGATGCAAGATCCTATAGATGACTTGAAAACCCAAAACTTTGATTTAATAGGCTAAGTATCCATTGATTTCACATTTTTGAAATTTTAGAATATGGAGAACAAGAGATGATAGAGTTCAATCATAAGTTTCTAAGGTTAAATTCTTCTTTGTGCAAGTATTTTTGTGTTTGATTTAATCTCCTCGTACTTACTTTCCTCGCTTGTATAATAATTGCTTAATAAATGAAGTTTTTAGCGGTTTAGGCTTGATATCTTAACTCGTAACTCCTTCTTCTTCTTCCCTTGTAATTAAAGTGAGAACACATTAAGGGTGTCAGCTTCATGGACTTTTGATCATGGGATTGCGGAAATTTGGCTTACTATAAATATCATATTAATAAAGAAGAATAAATAAAAACATGTTCTCTAGGAGCCTTCGGGTGGGAGTCATGTAGCACTAACCTTGTCATTAGAGCCTTAGGGTGTATGTCAAGGGGCGTGTTGAATAAAAATTGCTTCATCATTATGATCCGTAAGGTGGGATGGTGAAGTCAATTCTCTTATTTTTGTCCAAGGAGCCTTAGGGTGTGGATTTAAAATAAGGAGCACAATTGTATCTTAAAGAGCCACAAGGTGTTATGATGTAGTTGTTGCTAACTCCATTAATAAGGTCATAATTGACTTTGGAGGTTTTTATTGTTGCTTTTAAGTAGTCCTATTAGCCAAATTTCGGGTCCGGGATTTATCCCTAAATCGTGTTAAGTTATCCTTGATGTGGGCTTTCTTTAGTGACAACGGTTTTTGAAGTTGAGGTTAGGTTTTGAGTGTTGAGTTTACACCGTTCTTGCCTTCATTTTTGGACTAATAAATATCAAATAAAGTCAAATGAGCCTTTGGGTGAATGACAAATAAAATCTAGAGATACAATTAGGAATAATAGGAGATTGAGTTTAACAAAAATTACTTATATGAGTTGGTTTAATTTTGGGGCTTATGATTGACAATGATCTTGTTTTTGTACTTGGCATGGAAAAGTGAAAAGTCAGGGATGATGAATCTATTTGAGTTTTATGATCCTAAAAGTTATTTTTCAATAATGAAAGCAATACATTATGTCTTTGCAAAATAAATTGTCAAAAGTTGAATAATGGTGTAGTTAATGTTTTATTTTATCATTGCGTGAGGACACGGCAATTGCTTAGCAAGGGGGAGTTTGATATGAGCTATTTTACTCATATCAATTATATCTATAAACATTCAATATATGCAAATAATGTATCAAAAATGCCTTGTATTTGTATGTTTCTTGTTTTAATGTGTGTAGGTACCAAGATCGCGAAAACCGGCGAAACCGGCACGAGTTTGAAGAAAAAGATTGAAGAAGCCAAAATCGAGTTCGACTTTAGCGGATTTCATCTTTTGTCAAGTTTATGGGCCTAGTGGGTCCCACATTGGAGTAAATAGGCTTAAAAGCCCATTTAGAAATTTGTGATCATGGCCCAATTCCAACAATTATTTAGACGGATGGAGGGTTGTTTAAAAGCCCAGGCCCAATTTACTAGATGTAACGGATGGGAAGAATAATAAGGGCCCAAGCCCAAGGAACAAACGAAGTAAATAAAGTTTTTGGGCTCTAGGGTTTCAGTCATTATGTGTATAAACACGTTACCTTCACCACACAAATAAATAAAGTCAATCCTCACCCACTCACTTTTATTTACAAACACACGTTTTTCCCATCTTTTCACACATAAATAATAAGTTTCGATATAACCTATGTATCTTCATCCCTCACCTTTCATCCCCAAATAACCAGTAACAAATAGTTACTGTGTAAAAAACCCTAGATCAAATAATCATAAAATTAATATGGGGGTTTTGGCACACGAGTTATTCACACGAGGGGGAAATAAATTCCCCCTCTTTCCGGATGTAGAAGATGGAGGCTAGGGGCAACGTGGCAACGAATCATTGGAGGTAACACCTCACTCTCCCAAATCCTCCAATCAGAAGGCTTAAAAGAAACACAACTAGCACACACGGATTAATAAAATTTATTTTAAGTTTCATCTATTCTTCAGTTTATTTTACTGTTAAGGTCTTGTTAGTTTTATTCAATCTATATTAAATTAAAATTATACAAGTTGTTATTTGATTAAGCTGAAATCATAGCTTGAATTAAATAATTTAAGTGAGATTGGGAAAAAATCTTTTCCCTACTGGAAAAGTTTAAATCTAAGCTGCGGGTTTATGAAGTTTTTGGTGGTTCGATTTATGGTTCGTTTGGTGTTGAATGGTGGTATTGATTCGGGTTTATGTCGGCTCAGCGCTGCACATCGTCCCAACGGTTTCGTCAAAAGGTGTTAACCATTTTATTTTTCATGTTCAATTATAGCTTAATATTGAGTTGATTTAAATGTTTGGGTGATCTTATCTGATTTAAGTTTTGACTGCTAAATGTTAACTATTTGTGTAGTTTAAAAGTCTATGGGATTGATTGTGAACGAATTTTGAATCGTTGACTGTTTTTCATGTTCTTTGCTTAAATTTAATTATATGTTAATCGATTTGAATTTACATTGTTGGTTTGGATCTGTTTTTTTAAATGTTATAACTGCTCATAAGATTGGACTTGATGATCTGTATTTTGAATTTGAGTCTGCTGAGATTTGCAAACTGATTGAGGGTTTAAATTGGGAGTCGAACTGAGTTTATTTATCTATCAGAAACTAAAAGTTTCATGTCTGTTTCACTTAAAGGTACTGATTAATCTTTTTAGAGTTAAATAAAGTGATGTAAGTTAAGTTTGGATTGAACTGATTTTTGAGGGTTTGTAGTAATCTGTTTAAATTGTTTTGATAATATGGGATTGAGATTAACTTGTAGGAAGGACTGAGTTTTTTTATCTGTGTTAAAAGTATTGTGAGAATTTGATGGGTATTCACTCTCTGCTAGTCTGCCTAATTCAGTAGAGACGTTTTTAAATTTGTTTTGGTAATTGAATTATTTCCTTTTCTTAATTTTACTTTACTGTTTGATTTAATAAGCCAGTTATTTTGACTCTGTTGAATGTTTTGATCCATATAAGGCTGTGATATGATTGGATGTTTTGAGTTATTGATCTTTGTTACTGTTTAAGAATAAGCTTATCAGATCCATTAATCTGATAAGCCATTAAGCTGTTTCCTAACAGTTTAAGTGAAAATAAGCTTTCCAAAAGTCACTCCTGTGACTCCTTCATTTTTACTGTCAAAAAAAATATTAACTCAAAAAATTTGTCACTCATGGGAATCGAACTCGAGACCCCCAGGTTCAACGCCTAGCGTGTCAGCCAACTGGGCTACATGCTATTTTGATTTTTATATCAGAAGGTTAATTAATATAGTGTAATTGTTTTGGCAGATTTCCTTTAGTAACATAATTCTACTTAATTTCCGTTTTCATAAAATTTAATTAGTGATTTTATTAAATTTTTTTTTAGTTTTTAAATATTACTAATAGTTTAAAAATATAAATTAAAAAAAATTAAAAAAAAATTAAAAAAATAATATGTTTTTATTTAAAAAGTTTAATTAGTTTATTTTAACAATTAGAATTTTATAACTTTAGATTTTAAATAAATTTAGTTTAAAAAAGGGTTAATATACATAGAAGTTACTAAACTTTTCAAGAAATTTGTCCTAAGGTAACGAATGTTCATTTTGTGTTTCTAAGTTACTAATGTTCATATGACCGGTTGATTAAGTTACCCACTTATAAAAAACGTGATATTTATGTTACATAACATGAAAAAATAAGACATTTATGTTACTTAACTTATCAAAAAACATGCATTCAGGTTACTCAAATTAACACTAAATTATAGTGATGTATAGTTTAGTAACTTAGAAACACAAAATAAACGTTCATTACCTTAGGACAAATTTCTTAGAAAGTTTAGTAACTTCTTTGTATATTAACCCTTTAAAAAAATATAGATTTGGTTAGAGTTATTTTGATAAAGTTAATTAGTTAAAAAGTTAATTAGATTTCTAAAATAGTTTAAAAGTTATTTTTATTAAATAAATTAATTTTTATAGATTATTAAATAGTTTAATTTTAATTGTCTTAATTTTAAGTAATTCAATTAAAATAATTTTGGGGGTTATCGATTCATGCACTTTAGGATAACTTTAAATAGTTTAAAATTGGTAGATTTAATTTCTAGTTTAAAAACCGAAAACCTATTCAAATCGATTGTCCAAATCAAAGCTAAAACGTCTCAAATTCACTCGATCTTCGTGTACAACGAACTTGGTTCATCACGTGTTTAATTGAATTCGTCATTGGTAATATTAGTCAATTAATTTTTCCTAAAGGTAATTTTCTAATTTACCCTATAACGTATCTTAATTATCACTATACATATTTCTACACATCAGTCAGCAATGGGTTTAGCCGTAGCAACTACGATAGTTGTGTTTACTTCAAGGAGTTTGCACCAGGTATGTACATGTATCTACTACTATATGTAGATGATATGTTGATTGCTTGCAAAAGCAAGTCTGAGATCGAATATACCAAGGGACTGATGCTGAAAGAGTTTGATATGAAGGAACTTGCTACATCTAGGAAGATACTTGGTATGGAGATTGTCAGGGATAGGGGTAACCGAACCTTGAAGGTGTCTCAGTCGGGTTATGTGCGGAAAATTCTGAATAACTACAGAGTGGATAATGGCAAGTCGGTCTCTGTGCCATTGGGAGCACACTTCAAGGTATCTTTGAAGGATTGTCCGTCGAGTGACTAGGATGTGGAAAGAATGAGTAAGGTCCCATATGCGAATGATGTAGGTAGTTTAATGTACTTGATGGTTTGCACTAGACAAGATATTGCGTATGTTGTTAGCGTTGTGAGCAGGTATTTGGCGAATTCGGGTAAAAATCATTGGGAAGCGGTGAAGTGGATTTTGAAGTACTTGAAGGGCATTGTTGATGTAGGTCTAGTATATGATAGAGATCAAGGGAATCACGTAGATGTTGACGGTTTCGTGGATAGAGATTATGCTAAAGACCCTGACAAGGGTAGGTCGATAACTGGGTACGTGTTTATGGTACATGGATGTGTTATGAGTTGGAAAGCAACTCTGCAGCATGTTGTTGCATTGTCTACTACAGAGGCGGAGTATATGGCGCTTACGGAAGCTGTTAAGGAAAGCATTTGGCTTAAAGGTCTACTAATCGAGCTTGGAATAAACATAAGGTCAGTGGTTGTGAATTGTGATATTCAAGGGGCAATTCATCTCTCAAGAAATGCTATGTTTCATGAGAGGACGAAGCATATCAACATGAGGTATCACTTCACCAGGGAGATCGTAGAATCTAAAGAGATTGAAGTGTCAAAGATAGGCACGGAGGATAATGCAGCTGACACGTTTACAAAGGTGGTTCCAGGTCCGAAGTTCAAGTATTGCATGAAGATACTTGGTGTCGGGGCTAACTAGTCTTGTCACTAAGGTGAAAATGTTGAATATAGTTTCCTAAGATAGTTAGCATCTTGATTAGGTGTCTTTCTTTATTGTATGATAAGTGTGTCAAGTGGGCTTGGCCCGAGTTTGTAACCGACCCCATCACCCTATAAAAGAAGGTGAGGGAGTGATGCACAAAACACACTGTAGCTTCTTATTCTTTCTTGTAACTGATCGAGGTTTTGTAGCTAATACAATAGAATCGTTTGTTTACCTTTTGGTGTGTCGTCTTTGTCGGTTTCGTTTGGTGCGACTCTGCGATCTTCTTTACAGCGATCTAGGTTCCGTATATCGATCTTCGGATAGTAACATGAGCCTAAGCATTAGTGATTGTTTTATTAAGTGTTGGAATGATTGCACTTGTGTGGGGTTTTATAGCAGTAACACCAATGGAAGTGGATGTATTTTTTGGAGTGGAAGCAAAAGCTTTTCGGATGACCCGCGTGAGAGTTCTACGTGGATGTATGTGACTGGTCACCAAAATCCTACTACAAGTATGAATTATTAATTACTATGGTGTTTGCTACGATTTCATAGCTTTTCTGCAACCAACTATTTTAATTATCATTGTACAGGAACTAAAACAAAAACTAAAAGAAAACTTCTAAGGTACTACCTCTGGGGTTTTTGTGGTGCCTGAAAAAGAGAGAGCATAAAAAACAAGGCAAAGAATCAGAAAGACGTTAAACACAATTTCCGTGTGTATGCTATAGTAATTTATTTAATTTAGTCCTTGATGTTTATCGTAGAAGAAGAGAAACAAAAGAGAGATAGATATGTCCGTGAGTTAACCGCATCAGAAAGCTTCAAAGACGTGCATCAACTTGAAGCCAATGGCGGGAAAGGAAATGATTTGTTATTTTTCAGCTTTGCATCTATTGTAGCTGCCACAAATGATTTCTCGATTGAAAATAAGCTTGGGCAGGGTGGTTTTGGACCTGTTTTCAAGGTGATGATGTTTTCATGCTGAACCTATATTATAGACTTGTTTTGTTCTTGGATCGATGCCTCTATCCTAACACAAAAATGCAGGGACAATTAAATGATGGAAAAGAAATTGCAATCAAAAGGCTTTCAAGAACATCAGGGCAAGGGCATGTAGAATTCAAAAATGAACTAATACTCATAGCCAAACTTCAACATACAAATCTTGTCCGGGTTCTTGGTTTCTGCATCCACGAGGAAGAAAAGATGTTAATTTACGAGTATATGCCCAACAAAAGTTTAGATTTTTTCCTCTTTGGTATGCAATATTTTTCATGCGCACATATAATTTTCTAGTTTATTCATTCTATGTTATATTAATAGACTGCTATTGTATTGTAGATGAATACAGAAAGGTAGAGCTAGATTGGCCTAAACGGTTTAACATTATCGAGGGAATCGCTCAGGGGTTGCTATACCTGCATAAATACTCTAGAATGCGTGTTATTCACAGGGATCTAAAAGCTAATAACATTCTTTTAGATGAGAATATGAATCCTAAGATAGCTGATTTTGGCATGGCAAGAATGTTCAAGCAGAACGAGACCCACGCAATGACTAACAGGGTAGTTGGAACATTGTGAGTTTGCTCTTGTTAGAATTATCATCAACAACTTTGATTTACTAATTCCAAACAGGTTAAGAATGTAGGATTACCAAAATTTAACTTGGGAATCTTATTGATGAATTGGTTATTTTTCACATTTTTTACTACTATATATTTCTGAAAATGATATGACATGCATGTGCAGTGGTTATATGCCTCCTGAGTACGTACTGGAGGGGACTTTCTCCATCAAATCCGATATCTTCAGCTTCGGAGTCTTGATTCTAGAAATCGTTAGTGGACGAAAAAATAGTTCATTTGTTCATCTTGATCGAACGATTAATCTTATCGGATATGTAAGTCTAGTGAAAATCAATTTGTAACCTCTTTATGCACATAGCACATAAATTAAGTTTTAGTGCATATATACACGAAGATCATGAGCATATGCGTTGTAATTGGTCTCTATTTAATTTAGGCATGGGAGCTATGGCAACAAGGGAATGCTTTGGAGTTGCAGGACACGATACTTAGAAATACTTGTTCCATACAACAATTCTTGAGGACCGTCCATGTGGCACTTTTATGCGTACAAGAAAGTGCAACAGATCGACCAACAACTTCGGATATGATCTCCATGCTTCTCAATGACACTGTAGCGCTTCCCGTTCCAAGCAAACCAGCGTTCTTCACTACCAAAGTCGAGTCAGAGTCAACTTCAAAAGACAACAAACCAAAAAATGACTCTATAAACAATATGACCATCACTGCTATGGTGGGTCGATAGGGCTTGGAGTAAGTCTTTCTTTAATGGTCAAGCTTTATATATCATCTCGTTGTACATGAAACAATGTGTATTTGTTACACAATCTTCATGTTTTGTAACTTTGTTTACCGTCATTAAAATTGCTTCATACTAGTAAAGATAAATGACAACAGCTAAGTAATAAAGAGTGGGCTAATCAAGATCCATATGTTTAGAAACTATTATCTTCTATGTTATAATATAATCGAAGCACTTGTTGCATATTCCAAAAATAATTTGTGATTTGTTGTGTGTGGAGGTTTAGAAAGAGGCGAGATAAATATATCTAGAAACATATTATGTTGAGTGATAGAGATATTTTGAAATTGTTTGAGTGGATGTATATTTATTATAAACGGTAGAAGAAGTTATATGGTTCATGTTCTGAAGATGGCGATTCAGAATGGTTATCATTAGGATGGAAGTCGTGCTTGGTGGTAACTCTCTGCATCTTACTAATTCTTCTCAAGTTTGATAATTGTAACTTGAAAGTCAATAGGATGCTTTCGTGACATAAACAGCTTAATAACTTGTATTCATTACAGAAGAAGTATATGCCAATGCCACAAGAAGCTAAAAATCAGAGGTGAAATCTGACAATACAAATCTCGGTCTGCTCATCAGATGCCCGGTTTCAAATGTCACATTGCAATTTCAGTGCTAAATCAGTATGCTGTTCAATTGTTCATCACGAGAACCAATCAGGTTTGATGTTCCTTGAGTCCTGTTTCAAGGTGTATCCAATCTTAGGAATCGATTCTGTGTTTTAATCCTACTTTTGTGTTTGATATAACAAGGTTAGTAAATGTAAATTAACTGATTAACTACTACTTTTTTTTTTGGAACGGCAGTTTGGTGCAGCGGAGTATCTTGCATGCCACCGAGGCACCAAGTCTCCCGACCTGAGTTTGAATCATCTCACGAAGAGAATATCAACCCCCTTGCTAGCCATCCAGTTTCCCATTAAGGGGCTTCAATTCAATATTCAAGGCATTACTGATTTAAATTTTACTTTGTATATGCTAAATGGCTCTTGTACCTTTCCAAAAGCTTCACTGGTATGCTGGCAATTAGGAAACTAAGTTCTGACCCGAACATAAGCGGTGATAGTAAGAAAATTTGTGATATTTTGCAACCAAATCGTGTGCTGAGGTTTTTTTTTCCTGCAAGAATTCACAAGTGACGGGACAAGTAACTTGCCACTGACTTATAATCATAGTTTTAAGCTGACATATCAGATTATTGCATTAAAATGTTAATGGTGTGGGTGTTGAGAAATGATAATCAGTGTGTTTAATTTGACTGCACACTCTAAAAGGCCAGCAAATCATTTTTTTTTCCATCAAAAAATCTTAAGGTGTAATGCCTTATTACGGAGTTATGCATAACCATTAGTCGAGTCAATACAATGACCATAACAAGTGGCATATCTTTTTCTCAAAATAAATATGACAAAGATGTTTCAGAAAAGTATTTGCAAAACCTTGACTAACATTTACAAAATACAAAATACTCTCGGAAAAGTATTTGCAAAACCTTGACTAACATTTACATATACATAAAAATATAAATAAAAACAAAACTATAACCCTTCAACACTAAAATGAAACATAATAAGATCCTTATGAACTTTCTTGTTCTGTTTTTGGTCATTTTCTTTCATGGTAAACAAGTTTTTTTAGTCTTTTACGCAAAATACATGCTGAGATTTTATTCTGAATGCAGTTTTCTTCCACTTTTGCAGGAGCTTCTGGGAGTAGCATTACTGTGGTGAACAACTGTAAGTTCACTGTTTGGCCTGGAATCTCAGGCAAACCTGTTCTCAATATCATCGGATTCGAGCTCATAGAGGGTGAATCACGATCCTTCCAAACTCTGAAGAACTGGTCAGGTCAGATTTGGGGTAGGACTGGTTGCAGGTTCAATAGGTCAGGTCATTGGTCATGTGCCACTGGTGACTGTGGCACCGGTGAAATGGAGTGCAATGGACGATCATATAAACCACCTGTGACGATTGCAGAGATAGATACAAGCATTTACCGGGACTCCTATGATGTCAGCATCGAGAATGGTTTTAATTTACCAATGACTGTAGAGCCTACAAATTCCTCGCAGGTTCAATACGAAAGGATGGGTTGTGTTAAGGACTTGAATCGAGAGTGCCCACCGGAACTTCAGTTGGAGGGTGGAGGAGGGTGTAATAGTGCTTGCCAGGTGTTTCCCTCTTCACTGGACTACTGTTGTGATAACGAAGTACGAACGTGTACTCCAACATCATACGGTCAATTGTTCCACTCGGTATGCCCCAGATCTGTTACCTACGAGTATGATGGGAGTACGAACATCGTTGACGTTGACGTCTATGATGTTAATCGTTATAGCGGTTACACTGTCGTATTTTGTGATACATTTTCAACGATTAAACTCGGCAGCCAACTCACACATATGAACCCACTTGTTTCCCTTAGTGGAAATTTCACGTTTGGGTTTTTCTCTGATGATAGTAGTTATTTGGGAATTTGGTACACAAACGATGTTCAATCCAGGAAAGTATGCGTAGCCAATCCTAACAATCCGATTGAATTGAACCCAGTTGAACATTATAATAAAGCCCTCTCCATCGACCCTGATACCGGGAATTTAGGGAACAGAACCCTGATGACCATTACTAACATTGAAGCTGGTCCAAACTGATGGTTTATATAGTTCATAACAATTATTTAAAACCCTAACATGGATCAAAGAACGCATAGCGGAAGCGATTAACAAGATCATTAATTTAACACAATTATATTAATCAAGATTAGGGTTACATACCTTTATCCTAGCAATATCCACAAGACGACGGCGCGGACGGCAACTAGGGTCTATCACGAATACCACCAAGAATATAATCTAAAGGAAGATTATATCACGCTCTTGTACACACGTAATACAACGAGTTAACCGTGAGTCTAGCACGAGCAAACGGAGCTTCAACGCTTATGGATTATCTACCCAACAACCCTTGAGAGGGGCTAGGACTAGATATATTTTTAATAGAAAAATCGAAAACCAAAACCCTAATAAAGGGGTGTTTGGCCGGCGAACAAGAGAAGAGAGGGAGAGGGATGGGTAAAAAATTATGAAGGCTTTTAGGTGTTTATATAGGCTAGACAAAACTTGATCTCCAAGTAAAACACCAATTAGGAAAGAAAATCTTTCCTCCTTCATTTTTTCTCCCTTAGGCCGACGCCCCATTAAGCCCATCTAGGGCTTCCGGAACTTTTCCGTTTTCCTTCTTTTAGCTTCTATTTAATTCCATAACGGTCGTTATAACTTAACTTTTATTTATCAACGATCGTTAGTTAAGCTTTGGTTTGATTTAATAAATATATATATAATATATTTAATAAATAAATTAACTCTTTACGTTATGTGTGCAATCCCGTGATCCCGAGTTCGATCCTATCTCACGACTATTAATTTTAAGTCCATAAACTTACAGCTCCCACTTGGACAAAATTCTAATATCGTGATCACATTGACTAGCGTCTAGTTACACTAGCAATGTCACTAGTACAAACCGGGTAAGGTCTCCTGGACAAGAACCTTTTAATGATTACATCATTATTATTATCCTTTCGTTTCAAATACGCTTGTTAATAAGGATATGATCTCAGTCATTCCTTCATTAACTATTCTGTTTCTCGTTTACGGATATAGCAAGATTACCAAAACACATTTGGGTGTGGCCACACAAACATCTTACTACTCCCCTGAGGGGCCCAGTTGTATTTATACTTCAAATATAAATTGAAGGAAACGAATCCCATTTCGACTACAAGCAAAACACATGAACTTCGCAACACTTCTGAAAATAACCCTTATGACTACCAGTTACGTTTAGCGTTAGGTTACCTTACAGAAATGCACTACATTCAATGCAGTTTTCTGGTATCTCAGGTGTAAGGATAACTATTTATGATTTACTTAATGACAAAGATCCATAAGGTAAAATCACATAGTTGGGATAAGTCCAATATTTGATCCATCAAATATCTTCCAAAATTGACCAATATACTTTCAAGTATACTCTGTCACTATTTTGAATTGTCTTACTTTAATAATATTCTCATATTATTAATCGACAACGGACATTTAGAAACATCAAAATGCTCATGGATTAAAACATGTAAAATAGGATACAAAATCAAATAACAGAAAAATAAACGAAATCCATTCTTTACTTCATCAATTTAATAATGTCTTACATCCTTTATCCAAATACTAATCAACAGATTTATTGCATGAATTCGCTAGCTAGTTGCAGCCCAATTGCCTTGGCATGCTTAACTACCTTTGGCCTAGATAAATCCTTAGTAAAAGGATCAGCTACGTTATCATCTGTGTGAACTTTTATCAATTTTATTTCTCGAGCTTCCACTTGTTCTCGAACGTAGTGATATCTACGTTTAAAGTGTCTGGCGCCCTTCATGACTCCAGGGTCATTGGCGAATATTATTGCCGCAGAATTGTCGCAATATATATCAATAGGTTCTTTAATTGAAGGCATCACTCCAAGATCTCCAATAAACTTCCTAATCCAAACAGCTTCCATTGCGGCTTCTGAAGCGGCCATGTACTCAGATTGAGTCGCATGCATAGCAATGGTTTTCTGCTTACTGCTCTTCCAGTCAACTGCTCCTCCATTGATGACAAACACGTAACCCGTCTGAGACTTCGTATCGTCTTTATCACATTGCCAGGACGCATCACAGAACCCTGTTACATTCAGTTATGTGTCTGGTTTACCCCCGAATACCAAAAACATATCTTTCGTACTCGTCAGATACTTTAGAATATGCTTAACAGCAGTCCAGTGGAACTTTCCTGGATTCTGTTGGTATCTACTGACTAAGTTCTGAGCAAACGCCACATCAGGCCTTGTACATCTTACAGCATACATAATAGATCCTACTGCCGAAGCATAAGGCACCTTCTTCATGTAAGCCACCTCTTCAGGTGATGATGCATCTTTCTCATGACTTAACTCATGCTTAACCTCCATCGGTAAGAAACCTTTCTTAGAGTTATGCATGTTATATTTCTTTAATATCTTATCAATATAAGCATCTTGACTAAGACCAATTAACCGTCTACTCCTATCTCGATAGATTTTAATTCCCAGAATATATGCAGCATCTCCCAAATCTTTCATAGAAAAATATTTACCAAGATAATCCTTAACTTCCTTAAGTCTTGGAATGTTACTTCCCATGATCAATATGTCATCGACATAAAGAATTAGGAACACTACATTACTCCCACTAGCTTTGCGGTATACACATGGCTCATCACGATTTTGAATAAATTCGACCTTTTTGATTTCTTCATCAAATCGCTTATTCCATTGACGTGATGCTTGCTTCAAACCATAAATGGATCTTTGAAGTTTGCACACGCGCTTTGGATATTTAGGATCAACGTACCCTTCCGGTTGTTGCATATAGATGTCTTTATCTAAGCGACCGTTCAAGAAGGCAGTTTTAACATCCATTTGCCATATCTCATAGTCATAGTATGCTGCTATAGCTATGAGAATCCTAATAGCTCGTAAGTCTGCTACAGGAGAAAAGGTCTCCTCGTAGTCTATGCCAAAAGTTTGAGTAAAACCTTTAGCCACTAAACGTGCTTTATAGGATTGTACATCCCCATCCATGTCAGTTTTCTTCTTATAGATCCACCTATTTTTCACTACTTTAGCATTTTTAGGTGCGTCTACAAGAATCCAAACATCATTAATTTCCATGGATTTCATTTCCTCATTCATCGCAACTATCCATTTTGACTTTTCTGGATCAGACATTGCGGACCGATAGTTAGCAGGTTCACCAAGATCCCCTACTTCCTCCTCATCATCCTCTATGTAAAGACATAGTTTGTCCGGCGCACGAATAGTCCTTTGAGACCTACGTGGAGGAATCAATTCCGACGGAACACTCAGACTTTCTGGTTCTACAGGAATTTCATCGCTAGTATTTTCAGAAGGCAATGTATCTTCTTGAATTTCTTCAAGATCATAATTTCTCCCACTGAATTCTTGATTTACAAGATCATTTTCAAGGAAGTCTCCATACCGAGCCACAACTATTTTGTTCTCAGCCGGATAATAAAAGTAGTAACCCATAGTTTCCTTAGGGTAACCTACAAAGATACATTTTACTGAGCGTTGTTGGAGTTTATCTCCAGAGTCACGTTTCACATACGCCTCACAGCCCCAGACTTTCAAATAAGACAAATATGGCTTCTTGCCATGCCATAGTTCATATGGTGTCTTATCAACCTTCTTTGTTGGAACCATATTTAGAATACGAACAGCAGATTCAAGAGCGTAATCCCAAAAAGATAATGGTAAAGTTGTAAGATTAAACATAGATCGTACCATATCCAATAATGTATGATTTCTCCTTTCAGATACACCATTTTGTTGTGGAGTATATGGAGAAGTAAGTTTCTGAACAATTCCATTCTCACTTAAATAATCTTTAAACTCTTGACTTAAATATTCACCACCACGGTCAGAACGAAGAGCTTTAATCTTCTTTCCCAGTTGTAACTCTACTTCTGCTTTAAACTTCTTGAATGTTTCAAATACCTCATGTTTATGCTTAAGTAAATAAACATAACCATAACGGCTATAATCATCCGTAAACGTCAAGAAGTAGCTAGCACCTTTTCTTGACACATGTCTAAGTGGTCCACACACATCAGTATGTATCAAACCAAGTAGTTCAGTAGCCCTTTCAATATTGCTATTAAAAGGTTTCTTGGTCATCTTTCCAGAGATACAAGATTCGCATTTATCAAATGATTCATCATTGATACTTTCCAAAAGCCCATCACGTTGTAGCTTTTGTATGCGAGTCTTCCCAATATGGGCAAGCCTACAATGCCAAAGATAAGAAGAGTTCTTGTCTAACTTAGTCTTCTTATTCATGCTAAAAACAGAATTATTTTTCCTCTTGGAATTTTTATCATGCATGTTGATTTCAAAAACACCATTCACAGAAATTGCATCAAAATAGAATAGACCATCTTTGAAAACAGAAATTATATTATTATCAATCGTGTGAGTAAATCCAAGATCCAACATACAAGAAAAGGAAATAACACCCCTAACAATTGTAGGTGCATAATGACAATTATTTAAAGACAGTACTAAACCCGAAGGTAAAACTAATTCAAATATTCCTATAGCTTCAACAGCTGCTTGTGCGCCATTGCCCACTTGCAGAAATTGTTCCCCATAGGATAGTCTCCTCTTCAACTCAAATCCCTGCAGGGTATTACAAATGTTAATACCACATCCCGTATCATATACCCAGGAGTTTGATTTGTATGAAAGATTAAATAACTCTATCATAAATAAGTTACCTGAAGATGGTGCTGCAGCAACTTGCTCAGCCTTCTTCTTATGTTCTGCCATTTCATGGAGATAGAGAGTGCAATTCCTCTTCCAGTGTCCAGTCATCTTGCAGTAGTGGCAAGTCTCATCTTTCTAAGATTTCTTAGCAAAGTTCTGCTTCGGCTTAGATGTAGTCTCAACTTGCTTGCTCTTATCAGCCTTGCCTTTGCCTTTCTGCTTCTTATTCCCTTTCGGTTTAGGTTTAGACACTCTACCCTTTTGTACATAAAGTACTTGAGGCGTAGCAATGGATGCCTTATCTTTCAAACCCTTTTCGAAGTCAATGAGCATTGCATGCAAATCATTCACTGTCTTCCCCGTGCAATGCATATTATAGTTACGAACAAAATCACCAAAGTCCTTATTAAGGGACCTATTGATCAAGTTAATAGCCATATTATGATCGAAGGGTTGTCCTAGTGCGATGAGTTGTTCCATATAACCCCTCATCTCCATGTAATGTGAACTTACGGACTTTCCAGGAGCTTGCTTGCAGCTATGTAGAGCATCAACCAGATCATAGATCTCTACAGCTTGTGGCGTTTCATACACTGCCTTGAGTTCATCAAGCATTTGCTTAGGAGGAAATAACTCATACTTCCTTTGAAGTGATGGAGCCATTCTCCCCAACATTACAGCAGCCACCTCATGGTGCTTCTTAACGTTAGCAGCGTGTTGAAGCCTTTCCGCATCAGATGCATCTTCAGCAAGATCCTCCGGAAAAGGAGTTTCCAAGATATTGATAGTACCCGCTGCTCTCAGAACAATTCTTAGTGAGCGGTACCAATCATTGAAATTCGGGCCAGTAAGTTCAGGCCGTTCAAAGAAAGCTTTGAACGCCGAGCTTATTGTCGGATTGCTTTCGGGTTGAGCCATTTCTACAGAAATAAGTTCAAACATTAGTATTTTTGATAATACAATTCAAGAAAATAAAATTACCCCGGTAATAAAACCATAGTATTTTCCTTGAAAAAACTAGAACCCATATTGACATAGATTAATCACATCAGTTGATCTGCTAGTGACAAATGTATTCAACATAGTAACTTGTCGAACAGTAATTGCCAAATCAAATTGCAATTTCTAGATATGTTAGGGATTTACATTGCCAAAATCATTTGCATTGTAAACATGTTTTATCCCTACTTTATGCCTTAACTTTCCAGTTCTCACTGAGTAACTTAATTAAGTCGACTAATCTAAAGAACGTAAAACCTTCATGTGCAATCTTATTCAGTCATGAAGTTTTCTCTCCATTACAACATCGTCCGATATCTTATATGACGACAATTGTAACTTCAAGTGTTCGTCAATTAGAGGGCATATGACTTAAATTTAGGGTATAGATTTTGGTGTCAAAATCATGTACGGAGAAGCATGCATACATCTCCATAACATAAGTTTAATAAAACGTTTAGTAAACTTTTTGGTGAGACTAAAAGTTCATCATATACTCGCAAGTTGAGGTATTGGTTAAACCAATTAAAGATTTTATACACAACTAAATTCACACCGTACTTTTTCTAGAACGTTAGTTATAGCACAAAGCAATAACTTTATTCATTGTGTTTCGGATGTGAATTAATGTAGTTAAATCAACCTTAAAGAATTGTACCAATAACAACCGTAGGTAATTCCAATTTTGACGCACAGGTGAGCCGGGAATTTGGTCAGCGTAAAAGCATAGCACCTCCTTCCTTAACCGGGTACAAGACCAACGGTGCATTATACCCACTTTATAGTTTGCCAAAATTGAGTAGGCCGTTAAGTTGCTATTGCAATTCTAATCAACGCAAATCATATGAATTTTACATCTCAAAACAATTCATTAATTTTGATAAGATTTAGTCCATATTATTTTTCTTGGAAAAAATTACCCTTGTTTACAACATACAATTAAAAAAAACGTATGAAAACAAGTAGTACAAAAAAAAACTAAATCAAATAGCCACATGCAAACCAATTTATTCAAAGAACATCAAATCTAGGGTTTTTATGAACATAAAAAGCCTTCCCTAATTTTAAAACTTTGAATCAAATAAAGCAAATAGCAATCAAAATTATATGATCCGTAAGAAACATGCATGTTTATTACGGATCTCCCACATTCTCTTAACAATTAAAAAACTACGGATCGTAACCTCACATGACATAACAATTAATTCATGCAAAACATCTAAAGTCAATTACCATGTAATTTTAGGGTTTACAAAAAAAATTTCTTTTTTTTATAAAAAATCGACATAAGTCGATTTTAATAACAATAAAAAAACAAAACCCTAATTTTTCATAAAACCTAAAAAACAACATGTAATTTTTAACACAAATCATTATTAGTTAAAAACTTTAGATCTTGATAATTATAATAATGTTAAAACGGCTCTCGATGCCACTGATGGTTTATATAGTTCATTACAATTATTTAAAACCCTAACATGGATCAAAGAACTCATAGCGGAAGCGATTAACAAGATCATTAATTTAACACAATTATATTAATCAAGATTAGGGTTACATACCTTTATCCTAGCAAGATCCACAAGATGACGGCACGGACGGCAACTAGGGTCTATCACGAATACCACCAAGAATATAATCTAAAGGAAGATTATATCACGCTCTTGTACACACGTAATACAACGAGTTAAACGTGAGTCTAGCACGAGCAAACGGAGCTTCAACGCTTATGGATTATCTACCCAACAACCCTTGAGAGGGGCTAGGACTAGATATATTTTTAATAGAAAAATCGAAAACCAAAACCCTAATAAAGGGGTGTTTGGCCGGCGAACAAGAGAAGAGAGGGAGAGGGATGGGTGAAAATTATGAAGGCTTTTAGGTGTTTATATAGGCTAGACAAAACTTGATCTCCAAGTAAAACAACAATTAGGAAAGAAAATCTTTCCTCCTTCCTTTTTTCTCCCTTAGGCCGACGCCCCATTAAGCCCATCTAGGGCTTCCAGAACTTTTCCGTTTTCCTTCTTTTAGCTTCTATTTAATTCCATAACGGTCATTATAACTTAACTTTTATTTATCAACGATCGTTAGTTAAGCTTTGGTTTGATTTAATAAATATATATATAATATATTTAATAAATAAATTAACTCTTTACGTTATGTGTGCAATCCCGTGATCCCGAGTTCGATCCTATCTCACGACTATTAATTTTAAGTCCATAAACTTACACAAACCTAAATGTGACTGCCACCCTAGAAGACAATGGTAATTTCTGGCTTATCAATGAATATGACAAGATGGTTTTGTGGCAGTGTTTTGATTATCCAACTAATGTAATTTTACCGGGTATGAAACTTGGGTATGACATTAGAACGGGAAAGAATTGGACCCTGACTTCTTGGCTGACTAATGAAATCACTAGTGCAGGAGCTTTTAGTTTGAGCTGGGAACCAATTAATGAAGCCTCTCATAAGATATTGATTCAACTACGAGGCCAGCCTTACTGGACTAGTGAAAATCTAGATAACCAAACATTTCAAAATATGTTTTCATTGGTTTTAATTTACCAATGACTGTAGAGCCTACAAATTCCTCGCAGGTTCAATACGAAAGGATGGGTTGTGTTAAGGACTTGAATCGAGAGTGCCCACCGGAACTTCAGTTGGAGGGTGGAGGAGGGTGTAATAGTGCTTGCCAGGTGTTTCCCTCTTCACTGGACTACTGTTGTGATAACGAAGTACGAACGTGTACTCCAACATCATACGGTCAATTGTTCCACTCGGTATGCCCCAGATCTGTTACCTACGAGTATGATGGGAGTACGAACATCGTTGACGTTGACGTCTATGATGTTAATCGTTATAGCGGTTACACTGTCGTATTTTGTGATACATTTTCAACGATTAAACTCGGCAGCCAACTCACACATATGAACCCACTTGTTTCCCTTAGTGGAAATTTCACGTTTGGGTTTTTCTCTGATGATAGTAGTTATTTGGGAATTTGGTACACAAACGATGTTCAATCCAGGAAAGTATGCGTAGCCAATCCTAACAATCCGATTGAATTGAACCCAGTTGAACATTATAATAAAGCCCTCTCCATCGACCCTGATACCGGGAATTTAGGGAACAGAACCCTGATGACCATTACTAACATTGAAGCTGGTCCAAACTGATGGTTTATATAGTTCATAACAATTATTTAAAACCCTAACATGGATCAAAGAACGCATAGCGGAAGCGATTAACAAGATCATTAATTTAACACAATTATATTAATCAAGATTAGGGTTACATACCTTTATCCTAGCAATATCCACAAGACGACGGCGCGGACGGCAACTAGGGTCTATCACGAATACCACCAAGAATATAATCTAAAGGAAGATTATATCACGCTCTTGTACACACGTAATACAACGAGTTAACCGTGAGTCTAGCACGAGCAAACGGAGCTTCAACGCTTATGGATTATCTACCCAACAACCCTTGAGAGGGGCTAGGACTAGATATATTTTTAATAGAAAAATCGAAAACCAAAACCCTAATAAAGGGGTGTTTGGCCGGCGAACAAGAGAAGAGAGGGAGAGGGATGGGTAAAAAATTATGAAGGCTTTTAGGTGTTTATATAGGCTAGACAAAACTTGATCTCCAAGTAAAACACCAATTAGGAAAGAAAATCTTTCCTCCTTCATTTTTTCTCCCTTAGGCCGACGCCCCATTAAGCCCATCTAGGGCTTCCGGAACTTTTCCGTTTTCCTTCTTTTAGCTTCTATTTAATTCCATAACGGTCGTTATAACTTAACTTTTATTTATCAACGATCGTTAGTTAAGCTTTGGTTTGATTTAATAAATATATATATAATATATTTAATAAATAAATTAACTCTTTACGTTATGTGTGCAATCCCGTGATCCCGAGTTCGATCCTATCTCACGACTATTAATTTTAAGTCCATAAACTTACAGCTCCCACTTGGACAAAATTCTAATATCGTGATCACATTGACTAGCGTCTAGTTACACTAGCAATGTCACTAGTACAAACCGGGTAAGGTCTCCTGGACAAGAACCTTTTAATGATTACATCATTATTATTATCCTTTCGTTTCAAATACGCTTGTTAATAAGGATATGATCTCAGTCATTCCTTCATTAACTATTCTGTTTCTCGTTTACGGATATAGCAAGATTACCAAAACACATTTGGGTGTGGCCACACAAACATCTTACTACTCCCCTGAGGGGCCCAGTTGTATTTATACTTCAAATATAAATTGAAGGAAACGAATCCCATTTCGACTACAAGCAAAACACATGAACTTCGCAACACTTCTGAAAATAACCCTTATGACTACCAGTTACGTTTAGCGTTAGGTTACCTTACAGAAATGCACTACATTCAATGCAGTTTTCTGGTATCTCAGGTGTAAGGATAACTATTTATGATTTACTTAATGACAAAGATCCATAAGGTAAAATCACATAGTTGGGATAAGTCCAATATTTGATCCATCAAATATCTTCCAAAATTGACCAATATACTTTCAAGTATACTCTGTCACTATTTTGAATTGTCTTACTTTAATAATATTCTCATATTATTAATCGACAACGGACATTTAGAAACATCAAAATGCTCATGGATTAAAACATGTAAAATAGGATACAAAATCAAATAACAGAAAAATAAACGAAATCCATTCTTTACTTCATCAATTTAATAATGTCTTACATCCTTTATCCAAATACTAATCAACAGATTTATTGCATGAATTCGCTAGCTAGTTGCAGCCCAATTGCCTTGGCATGCTTAACTACCTTTGGCCTAGATAAATCCTTAGTAAAAGGATCAGCTACGTTATCATCTGTGTGAACTTTTATCAATTTTATTTCTCGAGCTTCCACTTGTTCTCGAACGTAGTGATATCTACGTTTAAAGTGTCTGGCGCCCTTCATGACTCCAGGGTCATTGGCGAATATTATTGCCGCAGAATTGTCGCAATATATATCAATAGGTTCTTTAATTGAAGGCATCACTCCAAGATCTCCAATAAACTTCCTAATCCAAACAGCTTCCATTGCGGCTTCTGAAGCGGCCATGTACTCAGATTGAGTCGCATGCATAGCAATGGTTTTCTGCTTACTGCTCTTCCAGTCAACTGCTCCTCCATTGATGACAAACACGTAACCCGTCTGAGACTTCGTATCGTCTTTATCACATTGCCAGGACGCATCACAGAACCCTGTTACATTCAGTTATGTGTCTGGTTTACCCCCGAATACCAAAAACATATCTTTCGTACTCCTCAGATACTTTAGAATATGCTTAACAGCAGTCCAGTGGAACTTTCCTGGATTCTGTTGGTATCTACTGACTAAGTTCTGAGCAAACGCCACATCAGGCCTTGTACATCTTACAGCATACATAATAGATCCTACTGCCGAAGCATAAGGCACCTTCTTCATGTAAGCCACCTCTTCAGGTGATGATGCATCTTTCTCATGACTTAACTCATGCTTAACCTCCATCGGTAAGAAACCTTTCTTAGAGTTATGCATGTTATATTTCTTTAATATCTTATCAATATAAGCATCTTGACTAAGACCAATTAACCGTCTACTCCTATCTCGATAGATTTTAATTCCCAGAATATATGCAGCATCTCCCAAATCTTTCATAGAAAAATATTTACCAAGATAATCCTTAACTTCCTTAAGTCTTGGAATGTTACTTCCCATGATCAATATGTCATCGACATAAAGAATTAGGAACACTACATTACTCCCACTAGCTTTGCGGTATACACATGGCTCATCACGATTTTGAATAAATTCGACCTTTTTGATTTCTTCATCAAATCGCTTATTCCATTGATGTGATGCTTGCTTCAAACCATAAATGGATCTTTGAAGTTTGCACACGCGCTTTGGATATTTAGGATCAACGTACCCTTCCGGTTGTTGCATATAGATGTCTTTATCTAAGCGACCGTTCAAGAAGGCAGTTTTAACATCCATTTGCCATATCTCATAGTCATAGTATGCTGCTATAGCTATGAGAATCCTAATAGCTCGTAAGTCTGCTACAGGAGAAAAGGTCTCCTTGTAGTCTATGCCAAAAGTTTGAGTAAAACCTTTAGCCACTAAACGTGCTTTATAGGATTGTACATCCCCATCCATGTCAGTTTTCTTCTTATAGATCCACCTATTTTTCACTACTTTAGCATTTTTAGGTGCGTCTACAAGAATCCAAACATCATTAATTTCCATGGATTTCATTTCCTCATTCATCGCAACTATCCATTTTGACTTTTCTGGATCAGACATTGCGGACCGATAGTTAGCAGGTTCACCAAGATCCCCTACTTCCTCCTCATCATCCTCTATGTAAAGACATAGTTTGTCCGGCGCACGAATAGTCCTTTGAGACCTACGTGGAGGAATCAATTCCGACGGAACACTCAGACTTTCTGGTTCTACAGGAATTTCATCGCTAGTATTTTCAGAAGGCAATGTATCTTCTTGAATTTCTTCAAGATCATAATTTCTCCCACTGAATTCTTGATTTACAAGATCATTTTCAAGGAAGTCTCCATACCGAGCCACAACTATTTTGTTCTCAGCCGGATAATAAAAGTAGTAACCCATAGTTTCCTTAGGGTAACCTACAAAGATACATTTTACTGAGCGTTGTTGGAGTTTATCTCCAGAGTCACGTTTCACATACGCCTCACAGCCCCAGACTTTCAAATAAGACAAATATGGCTTCTTGCCATGCCATAGTTCATATGGTGTCTTATCAACCTTCTTTGTTGGAACCATATTTAGAATACGAACAGCAGATTCAAGAGCGTAATCCCAAAAAGATAATGGTAAAGTTGTAAGATTAAACATAGATCGTACCATATCCAATAATGTATGATTTCTCCTTTCAGATACACCATTTTGTTGTGGAGTATATGGAGAAGTAAGTTTCTGAACAATTCCATTCTCACTTAAATAATCTTTAAACTCTTGACTTAAATATTCACCACCACGGTCAGAACGAAGAGCTTTAATCTTCTTTCCCAGTTGTAACTCTACTTCTGCTTTAAACTTCTTGAATGTTTCAAATACCTCATGTTTATGCTTAAGTAAATAAACATAACCATAACGGCTATAATCATCCGTAAACGTCAAGAAGTAGCTAGCACCTTTTCTTGACACATGTCTAAGTGGTCCACACACATCAGTATGTATCAAACCAAGTAGTTCAGTAGCCCTTTCAATATTGCTATTAAAAGGTTTCTTGGTCATCTTTCCAGAGATACAAGATTCGCATTTATCAAATGATTCATCATTGATACTTTCCAAAAGCCCATCACGTTGTAGCTTTTGTATGCGAGTCTTCCCAATATGGGCAAGCCTACAATGCCAAAGATAAGAAGAGTTCTTGTCTAACTTAGTCTTCTTATTCATGCTAAAAACAGAATTATTTTTCCTCTTGGAATTTTTATCATGCATGTTGATTTCAAAAACACCATTCACAGAAATTGCATCAAAATAGAATAGACCATCTTTGAAAACAGAAATTATATTATTATCAATCGTGTGAGTAAATCCAAGATCCAACATACAAGAAAAGGAAATAACACCCCTAACAATTGTAGGTGCATAATGACAATTATTTAAAGACAGTACTAAACCCGAAGGTAAAACTAATTCAAATATTCCTATAGCTTCAACAGCTGCTTGTGCGCCATTGCCCACTTGCAGAAATTGTTCCCCATAGGATAGTCTCCTCTTCAACTCAAATCCCTGCAGGGTATTACAAATGTTAATACCACATCCCGTATCATATACCCAGGAGTTTGATTTGTATGAAAGATTAAATAACTCTATCATAAATAAGTTACCTGAAGATGGTGCTGCAGCAACTTGCTCAGCCTTCTTCTTATGTTCTGCCATTTCATGGAGATAGAGAGTGCAATTCCTCTTCCAGTGTCCAGTCATCTTGCAGTAGTGGCAAGTCTCATCTTTCTAAGATTTCTTAGCAAAGTTCTGCTTCGGCTTAGATGTAGTCTCAACTTGCTTGCTCTTATCAGCCTTGCCTTTGCCTTTCTGCTTCTTATTCCCTTTCGGTTTAGGTTTAGACACTCTACCCTTTTGTACATAAAGTACTTGAGGCGTAGCAATGGATGCCTTATCTTTCAAACCCTTTTCGAAGTCAATGAGCATTGCATGCAAATCATTCACTGTCTTCCCCGTGCAATGCATATTATAGTTACGAACAAAATCACCAAAGTCCTTATTAAGGGACCTATTGATCAAGTTAATAGCCATATTATGATCGAAGGGTTGTCCTAGTGCGATGAGTTGTTCCATATAACCCCTCATCTCCATGTAATGTGCACTTACGGACTTTCCAGGAGCTTGCTTGCAGCTATGTAGAGCATCAACCAGATCATAGATCTCTACAGCTTGTGGCGTTTCATACACTGCCTTGAGTTCATCAAGCATTTGCTTAGGAGGAAATAACTCATACTTCCTTTGAAGTGATGGAGCCATTCTCCCCAACATTACAGCAGCCACCTCATGGTGCTTCTTAACGTTAGCAGCGTGTTGAAGCCTTTCCGCATCAGATGCATCTTCAGCAAGATCCTCCGGAAAAGGAGTTTCCAAGATATTGATAGTACCCGCTGCTCTCAGAACAATTCTTAGTGAGCGGTACCAATCATTGAAATTCGGGCCAGTAAGTTCAGGCCGTTCAAAGAAAGCTTTGAACGCCGAGCTTATTGTCAGATTGCTTTCGGGTTGAGCCATTTCTACAGAAATAAGTTCAAACATTAGTATTTTTGATAATACAATTCAAGAAAATAAAATTACCCCGGTAATAAAACCATAGTATTTTCCTTGAAAAAACTAGAACCCATATTGACATAGATTAATCACATCAGTTGATCTGCTAGTGACAAATGTATTCAACATAGTAACTTGTCGAACAGTAATTGCCAAATCAAATTGCAATTTCTAGATATGTTAGGGATTTACATTGCCAAAATCATTTGCATTGTAAACATGTTTTATCCCTACTTTATGCCTTAACTTTCCAGTTCTCACTGAGTAACTTAATTAAGTCGATTAATCTAAAGAACGTAAAACCTTCATGTGCAATCTTATTCAGTCATGAAGTTTTCTCTCCATTACAACATCGTCCGATATCTTATATGACGACAATTGTAACTTCAAGTGTTCGTCAATTAGAGGGCATATGACTTAAATTTAGGGTATAGATTTTGGTGTCAAAATCATGTACGGAGAAGCATGCATACATCTCCATAACATAAGTTTAATAAAACGTTTAGTAAACTTTTTGGTGAGACTAAAAGTTCATCATATACTCGCAAGTTGAGGTATTGGTTAAACCAATTAAAGATTTTATACACAACTAAATTCACACCGTACTTTTTCTAGAACGTTAGTTATAGCACAAAGCAATAACTTTATTCATTGTGTTTCGGATGTGAATTAATGTAGTTAAATCAACCTTAAAGAATTGTACCAATAACAACCGTAGGTAATTCCAATTTTGACGCACAGGTGAGCCGGGAATTTGGTCAGCGTAAAAGCATAGCACCTCCTTCCTTAACCGGGTACAAGACCAACGGTGCGTTATACCCACTTTATAGTTTGCCAAAATTGAGTAGGCCGTTAAGTTGCTATTGCAATTCTAATCAACGCAAATCATATGAATTTTACATCTCAAAACAATTCATTAATTTTGATAAGATTTAGTCCATATTATTTTTCTTGGAAAAAATTACCCTTGTTTACAACATACAATTAAAAAAAACGTATGAAAACAAGTAGTACAAAAAAAAACTAAATCAAATAGCCACATGCAAACCAATTTATTCAAAGAACATCAAATCTAGGGTTTTTATGAACATAAAAAGCCTTCCCTAATTTTAAAACTTTGAATCAAATAAAGCAAATAGCAATCAAAATTATATGATCCGTAAGAAACATGCATGTTTATTACGGATCTCCCACATTCTCTTAACAATTAAAAAACTACGGATCGTAACCTCACATGACATAACAATTAATTCATGCAAAACATCTAAAGTCAATTACCATGTAATTTTAGGGTTTACAAAAAAAAATTTCTTTTTTTTATAAAAAATCGACATAAGTCGATTTTAATAACAATAAAAAAACAAAACCCTAATTTTTCATAAAACCTAAAAAACAACATGTAATTTTTAACACAAATCATTATTAGTTAAAAACTTTAGATCTTGATAATTATAATAATGTTAAAACGGCTCTCGATGCCACTGATGGTTTATATAGTTCATTACAATTATTTAAAACCCTAACATGGATCAAAGAACGCATAGCGGAAGCGATTAACAAGATCATTAATTTAACACAATTATATTAATCAAGATTAGGGTTACATACCTTTATCCTAGCAAGATCCACAAGATGACGGCACGGACGGCAACTAGGGTCTATCACGAATACCACCAAGAATATAATCTAAAGGAAGATTATATCACGCTCTTGTACACACGTAATACAACGAGTTAAACGTGAGTCTAGCACGAGCAAACGGAGCTTCAACGCTTATGGATTATCTACCCAACAACCCTTGAGAGGGGCTAGGACTAGATATATTTTTAATAGAAAAATCGAAAACCAAAACCCTAATAAAGGGGTGTTTGGCCGGCGAACAAGAGAAGAGAGGGAGAGGGATGGGTGAAAATTATGAAGGCTTTTAGGTGTTTATATAGGCTAGACAAAACTTGATCTCCAAGTAAAACAACAATTAGGAAAGAAAATCTTTCCTCCTTCCTTTTTTCTCCCTTAGGCCGACGCCCCATTAAGCCCATCTAGGGCTTCCAGAACTTTTCCGTTTTCCTTCTTTTAGCTTCTATTTAATTCCATAACGGTCATTATAACTTAACTTTTATTTATCAACGATCGTTAGTTAAGCTTTGGTTTGATTTAATAAATATATATATAATATATTTAATAAATAAATTAACTCTTTACGTTATGTGTGCAATCCCGTGATCCCGAGTTCGATCCTATCTCACGACTATTAATTTTAAGTCCATAAACTTACACAAACCTAAATGTGACTGCCACCCTAGAAGACAATGGTAATTTCTGGCTTATCAATGAATATGACAAGATGGTTTTGTGGCAGTGTTTTGATTATCCAACTAATGTAATTTTACCGGGTATGAAACTTGGGTATGACATTAGAACGGGAAAGAATTGGACCCTGACTTCTTGGCTGACTAATGAAATCACTAGTGCAGGAGCTTTTAGTTTGAGCTGGGAACCAATTAATGAAGCCTCTCATAAGATATTGATTCAACTACGAGGCCAGCCTTACTGGACTAGTGAAAATCTAGATAACCAAACATTTCAAAATATGTTTTCATCGAATGGCTATGACCTTACTACTGTATACAACAGCAACAAACGATACATTAGCTACAAGAAAGGTCAAGACTCTAGTTCTAAGGATACTATGGCTCCTTTCCCTATGTGGATTTTAACACCAGAAGGGCAAATTGATGGTGGTGCTACTGGTCTATGGGTTCCTAAGTTCTGTTACGGGGTCAATTCTGGCATGGGTTGTAAGGAAGTGTTAAGTTTGCCTCTGTGTAGGAGTCAAAATGATATATTTAGCTATCGAAATGGCGAATTTGCTTCTCATCAGACAAGCAATACTCTCGATAGTAACTTGAGCCTTAGCATCAGTGACTGTTTAGTCAAGTGCTGGAATGATTGCAGCTGCGTCAGGTTTAATAGCAGTAACGAAAATGGAACTGGGTGTATTCTCTGGAGAGGAAGCAATAGCTTTTCGGACAATTCTAGTGTGATGTCTGCATGGAAGTATGTGATTCGTTCCCAAAATCCAAGTATAGGTAAGAATGTTAAGTTTCTATGATCTTTGCTACCATTTTAGCCTTTTGCATCTAACAGGTCGGTCATTGCGTAGGAATAAAAACCAGAAGTAAAACAAAATTGATATTGATACTCATTGGTTTCATCATTCCTTTGATATTCCTCCGTTTGGGGCTTTTGTGGTTCCTGGAGAAGAGAGAGCATCAAAAAGAAGGTATGGGACTTGATACTCAACATTAAATCTAGCTGCGTTTGTATGTTATAGTTGCTCATTTTAAAAAGTCGTCGATGTTGATTGTAGAAGATGAGAAACGAAAGAGGGACGAATATTTCCTTGAGTTAACAGCTAGCGATAGCTTTAAGGATGTGCGTCATCTTGAAAGCAATTGTGGGAATGGAAATGATTTCTTAATATTCAGCTTTGCTTCTATCATGGCCGCCACAAATGATTTCTCAATTGGAAATAAGCTTGGACAGGGTGGTTTTGGACCTGTTTACAAAGTGATCGATTATCTTTTCATGTTGAACTATTATGTTAGAATTATCGTGTTTTACATATATGCATTGAATCTAAGTATCTAACAACGAGAGATACATGAATTCGCAAATGCAGGGAAAACTCAAAGATGGACAAGAAATCGCAATCAAAAGGCTTTCAAGAACATCAGGGCAAGGGCTAGTTGAATTCAAAAATGAACTCATACTCATAGCCAAACTCCAACACAAAAATCTTGTCCGAGTTCTTGGTTGTTGCATTCACAGGGACGAAAAGATGTTAATTTACGAGTATATATGAAGGTTTATATAGTTCATAACAATTATTTAAAACCCTAATATGGATCAAAGAACGCATAGCGGAAGCGATTAACAAGATCATTAATTTAACACAATTACATTAATCAAGATTAGGGTTACATACCTTTATCCTAGCAAGATCCACAAAACGACGGAATGAACGGCAACTAGGTTTTATCACGAACACCACCAAGAATATAATCTAAAGGAAGATTATATCACGCTCTTGTACACACGTAATACAACGAGTTAACCGTGAGTCTAGCACGAACAAACCGAGCTTCAACGCTTATGGAATATCTACCCAACAACCCTAGAGAGGGGCTAGGACTAGATAATAAATAGAAGAACGAAAGTCAACGAAAACCCTATGGTGGGGGTATGTTGCGATCGCAGGAAGAGAAGAGAAGGGGAGGGACAAAATTATGAAGGCCTTGGGGTTATTTATATAGGCTTGGCAATCCTTGGGCTCCAACTAATAAACACGAATTAGGAAAAAAAAAGTTTCCCTCTCCCCCCTCCTTGTTTGGCCGACGGCTACACCACCCCCAATGGGTGTTTGTGTAGTTTTTCCTACTCCTTCTTTTAGCTTCTATTTAGTTTCCATAACGGTCGTTATAACTTAACTTTTATTTATTAACGATCGTTAGTTAAGCTTTGGTTTGATTTAATAAATATAAAATATATATTTAATAAATAAATTAACCCTTTACGTTATGTGTGCAATCACGTGATCCCGAGTTCGATCCTATCTCACAACTATTAATTTTAAGTCCATAAACTTTCAGCTCCCACTTGGACAAAATTCTAATATCGTGATCATATTGACTAGCGTCTAGTTACACTAGCAATGTCACTAGTACAAACCGGGTAAGGTCTCCTGGACAAGAACCTTTTAATGATTACATCATTATTATTATCCTTTCATTTCAAATACATTGTTAATAAGGATATGGATCTAAGTCATTCCTTTATTAACTATTCTGTTCCTCGTTTACGGATATAGCAAGATTACTAAAACACATTTGGGTGTGGCCACACAAACATCTTACTACTCCCCCGAAGGGCCCAGTTGTATTTATGCTTCAAATAACAATTTGAAGGAAACGAATCCCATTTCGACTACAAGCAAAACACATGAATTTCGCAACACTTCTGAAAATAACCCTTATGACTACCAGTTACGTTTAGCGTTAGGTTACCTTACAGAAATGCACTACATTCAATGCAGTTTTCTGGTATCTCAGGTCTAAGGATAACTATTTATGATTTACTTAATGACAAAGATCCATAAAGTAAAATCACATAGTTGGGATAAGTCCAATATTTGATCCATCAAATATCTTCCAAAATTGACCAATATACTTTCAAGTATACTCTGTCACTATTTTGAATTGTCTTAGTTTAATAATACTCCCATATTATTAATCGACAACGGACATTTAGAAACATCAAAATGCTCATGGATTAAAACATGTAAAATAGGATACAAAATCAAATAACAGAAAAATAAACGAAATCCATTCTTTATTTCATCAATTCAATAATGTCTTACATCCTTTATCCAAATACTAATCAACAGATTTATTGCATGAATTCGCTAGCTAGTTGCAGCCCAATTGCCTTGGCATGCTTAACTACCTTTGGCCTAGATAAAGCCTTAGTAAAAGGATCAGCTACGTTATCATCTGTGTGAACTTTTATCAATTTTATTTCTCGAGCTTCCACTTGTTCTCGAACGTAGTGATATCTACGTTTAAAGTGTCTGGCGCCCTTCATGACTCCAGGGTCATTGGCGAATATTATTGTCGCAGAATTGTCGCAATATATATCAATAGGTTCTTTAATTGAAGGCATCACTCCAAGATCTCCAATAAACTTCCTAATCCAAACAGCTTCCATTGCAGCTTCTGAAGCAGCCATGTACTCAGATTGAGTTGCATGCATAGCAATGGTTTTCTGCTTACTGCTCTTCCAGTCAACTGCTCCTCCATTGATGACAAACACGTAACCCGTCTAAGACTTCGTATCGTCTTTATCACATTGCCAGGACGCATCACAGAACCCTGTTACATTCAGTTTTGTGTCTGGTTTACCCCCGAATACCAAAAACATATCGTTCGTACTCCTCAAATACTTTAGAATATGTTTAACAGCAGTCCAGTGGAACTTTCCTGGATTCTGTTGGTATCTACTAACCAAGTTCTGAGCAAACGCCACATCAGGCCTTGTACATCTTACAACATACATAATAGATCCTACTGCCGAAGCATAAGGCACCTTCTTCATGTAAGCCACCTCTTCAGGTGATGATGCATCTTTCTCATGACTTAACTCATGCTTAACCTCCATCGGTAAGAAACCTTTCTTAGAGTTATGCATGTTGTATTTCTTCAATATCTTATCAATATAAGCATCTTGGCTAAGACCAATCAACCGTCTACTCCTATCTCGATAGATTTTAATTCCCAGAATATATGCAGCATCTCCCAAATATTTCATAGAAAAACATTTACCAAGATAATCCTTAACTTCCTTAAGTCTTGGAATGTTACTTCCCATGATTAATATGTCATCGACATAAAGAATTAGGAACACTACATTACTCCCACTAGCTTTGCGGTATACACATGGCTCATCACGATTTTGAATAAATCCGAACTTTTTGATTTGTTCATCAAATCGCTTATTCCATTGACGTGATGCTTGCTTCAAACCATAAATGGATCTTTGAAGTTTGCACACGCGCTTTGAATATTTAGGATCAACGTACCCTTCCGGTTGTTGCATATAGATGTCTTCATCTAAGCGACCGTTCAAGAAGGCAGTTTTAACATCCATTTGCCATATCTCATAGTCATAGTATGCTGCTATAGCTATGAGAATCCTAATAGCTCGTAAGTCTGTTACAGGAGAAAATGTCTCCTCGTAGTCTATGCCAAAAGTTTGAGTAAAACCTTTAGCCACTAAACGTGCTTTATAGGATTGTACATCACCATCCATGTCAGTTTTCTTCTTATAGATCCACCTATTTTTCACTACTTTAGCATTTTTAGGCGCGTCTACAAGAATCCAAACATCATTGATTTCCATGGATTTCATTTCCTCATTCATCGCAACTATCCATTTTGACTTTTCTGGATCAGACATTGCGGACCGATAGTTAGCAGGTTCACCAAGATCCCCTACTTCCTCCTCATCATCCTCTATGTAAAGACATAGTTTGTCCGGCGCACGTATAGTCCTTTGAGACCTACGTGGAGGAATCAATTCCGGTGGAATACTTAGACTTTCTGGTTCTACAGGAATTTCATCGTTAGTATTTTCAGAAGGCAATGTATCTTCTTGAATTTCTTCAAGATCATAATTTCTCCCACTGAATTCTTGATTTACAAGATCATTTTCAAGGAAGTCTCCATACCGAGCCACAACTATTTTGTTCTCAGCCGGATAATAAAAGTAGTAACCCATAGTTTCCTTAGGGTAACCTACAAAGATCATTTTACTGCGCGTTGTTGGAGTTTATCTCCAGAGTCACGTTTCACATACGCCTCACAACCCCAGACTTTCAAATAAGACAAATATGGCTTCTTGCCATGCCATAGTTCATATGGTGTCTTATCTACCTTCTTTGTGGGAACCATATTTAGAATACGAACAGCAGATTCAAGAGCATAATCCCAAAAAGATAATGGTAAAGTTGTAAGATTAAACATAGATCGTACCATATCCAATAATGTACGATTCCTCCTTTCAAATACACCATTTTGTTGTGGAGTATATGGAGAAGTAAGTTTCTGAACAATTCCATTCTCACTTAAATAATCTTTAAACTCTTGACTTAAATATTCACCACCACGGTTAGAACGAAGAGCTTTAATCTTCTTTCCCAGTTGTAACTCTACTTCTGCTTTAAACGTTTTGAATGTTTCAAATACCTCATGTTTATGCTTAAGTAAATAAACATAACCATAACGGCTATAATCATCCGTAAACGTTAAGAAGTAGCTAGCACCTTTCCTTGACACATGTCTAAGTGGTCCACACACATCAGTATGTATCAAACCAAGTAGTTCAGTAGCCCTTTCAATATTGCTATTAAAAGGTTTCTTGGTCATCTTTCCAGAGATACAAGATTCACATTTATCAAATGATTCATCATTGATACTTTCCAAAAGCCCATCACGTTGTAGCTTTTGTATGCGAGTCTTCCCAATATGGGCAAGCCTACAATGCCAAAGATAAGAAGAGTTCTTGTCTAACTTACTCTTCTTATTCATGATAAAAACAGAATTATTTTTCTTCTTGGAATTTTTATCATGCATGTTAATTTCAAAAACACCATTCATAGAAATTGCATCAAAATAGAATAGACCATCTTTGAAAACAGAAATTCTATTATTATCAATCGTGTGAGTAAATCCAAGATCCAACATACAAGAAAAGGAAATAACACCCCTAACAATTGTAGGTGCATAATGACAATTATTTAAAAACAGTACTAAACCCGAAGGTAAAACTAATTTAAATATTCCTATAGCTTCAACCGCTGCTTGTGCGCCATTGCCCACTTGCAGAAATTGTTCCCCATAGGATAGTCTCCTCTTCAACTCAAATCCCTGCAGGGTATTACAAATGTTAATACCACATCCCGTATCATATACCCAGGAGTTTGATTTGTATGAAAGATTAAATAACTCTATCATAAATAAGTTACCTGAAGATGGTGCTGCAGCAACTTGCTCAGCCTTCTTCTTATGTTCTGCCATTTCATGGAGATAGAGAGAGCAATTCCTCTTCCAGTGTACAGTCATCTTGCAGTAGTGGCAAGTCTCATCTTTCTGAGATTTCTTAGCAAAGTTCTGCTTCGGCTTAGATGTAGTCGCAACTTGCTTGCTCTTATCAGCCTTGCCTTTGCCTTTCTGCTTCTTATTCCCTTGCGGTTTAGGTTTAGACACTCTACCCTTTTGTACATAAAGTACTTGAGGCGTAGCAGTGGATGCCTTATCTTTTAAACCCTTTTCGAAGTCAATGGGCATTGCATGCAAATCATTCACTGTCTTCCCCGTGCAATGCATATTATAGTTACGAACAAAATCACCAAAGTCCTTATTAAGGAACCTATTGATCAAGTTAATAGCCATATTATGATCGAAGGGTTGTCCTAGTGCGATGAGTTGTTCCATATAACCCCTCATCTCCATGTAATGTGCACTTACGGACTTCCCAGGAGCTTGCTTGCAGCTATGTAGAGCATCAACCAGATCATAGATCTCTACAGCTTGTGGCGTTTCATACACTGCCTTGAGTTCATCAAGCATTTGCTTAGGAGGAAATAGCTCATACTTCCTTTGAAGTGATGGAGCCATTCTCCCTAACATTACAGCAGCCACCTCATGGTGCTTCTTAATGTTAGCAGCGTGTTGAAGCCTTTCCGCATCAGATGCATCTTCAGTAAGATCCTCCGGAAAAGGAGTTTCCAAGATATTGATAGTACCCGCTGCTCTCAGAACAATTCTTAGTCAACGGTACCAATCATTGAAATTCGGGCCAGTAAGTTCAGGCCGTTCAAAGAAAGCTTTGAACGCCGAGCTTATTGTCAGATCGCTTTCGGGTTGAGCCATTTCTACAGAAATAAGTTCAAACATTAGTATTTTCGATAATACAATTCAAGAAAATAAAATTACCCCGGTAATAAAACCATAGTATTTCCCTTGAAAAAACTAGAACCCATATTGACATAGATTCATCACATCAGTTGATCTGCTAGTGACAAATGTATTCAACATAGTAACTTGTCGAACAATAATTGCCAAATCAAATTGCAATTTCTAGATATGTTAGGGATTTACATTGTCAAAATCATTTGCATTGTAAACATGTTTTATCCCTACTTTATGCCTTAAGTTTCCAGTTCTCACTGAGTAACTTAATTAAGTCGACTAATCTAAAGAACGTAAAACCTTCATGTGCAATCTTATTTAGTCATGAAGTTTTCTCTCCATTACAACATCGTCCGATATCTTATATGACAACAATTGTAACTTCAAGTGTTCGTCAATTAGAGGGCATATGACTTAAATTTAGGGTATAGATTTTGGTGTCAAAATCATGTACGGAGAAGCATGCATACATCTCCATAACATAAGTTTAAGAAAACGTTTAGTAAACTTTTTGGTGAGATTAAAAGTTCATCATATACTTACAAATTGAGGTATTGGTTAAACCAATTTAAGATTTGTGACATTCGGGAATTTTCTAGACTTCAAATAATAATAAATTATATTATTTATTAACCAAATTCATTTTTGAGATATATCAAAGTTATTTGATTTAAAAATGGAAATTTATTTTTAAAATTTCGAAAGATTGCGCAAATCTGAGAACTTAAGTGATACAAATTAAATTTATCTTTGATTATTTAAAGATATCTGATAAAAAGAGTTATTAATTATTTGATATTTTATTAATGTATATTGAAAACGAGATGATTCAGGTCGAAATTAACTTTCCTTTAAAACGAAACTTGTTCCGATATAACCGATAGATAATCAATATTTTTATTAAATGGGTTTATAAAACATTATGTAATAATATCGAGTGAATACTTAATTTTGCATAGGAAAGATAATTACAAGCGCAATGACGAAAATTTCGTGTCTTGAAGCACCCGTTAACTATCATAAACGAGCCCCGAATCACTTATTAACAAGACATATAAGAAAAATCTATTTTTTTTTAGTCCTTGTAAATATTTACAACTCAAACCCTCAACTATTAAAACCCTTCATTTCATTTTTTTATAAAGTTTTATTTGTATATATATTGTAAGAACTAGGGTTTTCATATCAATATAACACACAAACCCTAAACCTAAATAAACACACACTTTAGCAGCCACCATATTGTCCAGCAACCGGATTCCGGCCACCACCGTCGTCGGCCGCCGCCACTAAAACTACCATCACACCCTATATACTAACACCTAATAATCATCATCTCGACCACCATCTTATCTATAGGCAGCCGCCACCATTTAATAACACCACCAACCATAGATCGACGTTCGTAATCCGCCACCACCATCAGCAGCCACCAACCTTCATATTCACCGCATATATACTGTCTTACCACCATGACCACGCCATAAAACAACCAGATTCACCCAACGCCACTCCACTGTCCACGACCAGCCGTGGTCTTCATCTATCACATACGTCACCACCGTGACCGTCATCATCCTCACCATCAGACCACCCGTCACCACCACCTGCGTGGTGTTCAACCACCTCCAATAGATTCGTCGTGGTGGTAAATCACCAGGCCCGTCTTATTTCACTCGATTTATATCCGACACTGTCAGATCTACACCATACGAAACCCACCAGCACGTTTGTCCACTGTTGGTATCCCTAACGTAGGGAGTGTTCCGTTTGTTTCTCATTTATTCAGCTGCTAGGAGCGTGTATATGTTCGATCCGAGCTCTAGCAGCCCCACAGGTGTTGATGTGTTTGGTTTAAGCGGAAAACCCCACATGAGGTGGTTGGATCTGCTGATAATGGCAGAAAGGTTTTGGATCTGCTGATTTACAACCATAGGGGTGCGTTTGGTTTAGCAGTTAGCCAATAAAGGAGTGTTTGGGTCTGCAACGGGATATTGAGGTTGCGTCTGGGACTACAGGTAGTATATAAGGGGCTTTTGGGACTGCAGGCAGCATATTAGGATGTTTTTGGGTCAAACAACAAAGAATAAGGGTGCGGTTAGGTTTATCAGCCGCCGATAAGGGTGCGTTTGGGATTATGTGGACGCGGGACTTCAGGGGTTTAGAAGTGTCGGCCGTAATTTTAGTTCGTGGTTTGTTGTGGTTTAGAAATCGGCTAATAGCGTATATAACATTAATATTTAATTAAAACGAATTAAACAGTGGTATACATATATAAGTATATATTATTAATGGTTAACTAAATATTTCGAACACGATCATTATTGCGAGAATTATAAACAATTATATGTTTAATTATGTGTTTAAAGAGCTCAAATCGGGCGTTTGGCTTTTAAATTATAACACATAGGTTGTGTTTGGTTTATCTAATTATAGTGATTAAATAGCCTAATTGGATATATGTTAAAACATGATTTGTGTAACATAGATTGTTTGGAAAATGGAGAATATTGAGAATTAATTGAATATGGAAAATATTGTACAAACGAATAGGCCATGTCAAAATTTCTATAAAATCCTATACTTCATATTTTATATGGTACAAACTACTATTATATTTGTAAACGATAAATAAATAAATATTATTATATTTGTAAACCGGTAAAATAAATAAATTCGATTGTATTGATAAACCAATAAAAGTTATATATTTTTTTACTTAAAAGTGACAATTAACTTAAGTGGTGATTTTCTTAAAATGTGTCGAACTATGTTGTCTAATTATTTTTATCACGATCGTTATACTGTAAATACAAAATAAATATATACTTTGATTTATTTTGTAAGATGGTTGTCTCTATTATATAATTCAACGTAAGAATTATATCATCGTCTGGTTATACGTAATGTGTACGGAATACATTACATATTTTGTGTGTGCTTAATTTATTAATTTTATTTAACCAACCACCGAACTATTATAATTTAGAACTTAACTATTTTATCAACGGGTCACGTTGATGTACATATGTATCGAGAACTCAAATATACATTTTCTTAAGTTATTGGATTTAGCCGATTAGTTAAACCACAACACCATGACCGAGCCGTATCGATTTCCGTTTCTACTGAGCGTATTGTTAGCATCACTATTATTCGCGCTACTTCGTCGAGGTGAGTTCATACCCCACCTTTTCTTGCTTTAAATTGAATTATAAATGTTTTATTACTGCTCTTTGGGGGAGGTACATGCTTGGTCAGAAACTACTTATAAACTTGCTTGGTTGTCAGAAACAGATATTAAACTTGTTTGGTTGTCTATAACTGTTTATAAACTAATTGAGTGTCATAAGCTAATGTTAAGCTTACTTCTATATTTAAACTGGTTTAATTGTTACGTGCTGAGTAGTCAACTCCTTTTATTGTTATACTTGTGAATGCTGATATTATAATTTTATTGTGAGTTCCATAGCCTAAAACTTTAACTGCTTTATATCGGTTCTCGGGTAGAGACAATGGTTGCAAAAATGAACACAAGTGCATATACTCGTTTATGTATTGGTCTAGGTACCGCTTTAACCCAATTACTTTGGCCCATTATCATGAACCGTTAATTTCGGACCGGATGACCGGTCGAAAGCGCGAATGTTATGGATAGATCTATCGGGGTTGACGCCCCTGTCCGGCTTGGTCCAACAGAGGACAAGCGGGCACAGTTTCATTTGAGTCTGTGGACGGACGTCGTGGGTTAGGCATCCGTAGGGGCTGCATTATGTGATTATACTACCGGTGTTGTTAACGCTTCGGTGTCATGAGCTTAGACAATAATAAATGCCTTATTTTATTTAGTGACTTTGTATTTGTTATATTCTCACCAATGTTTGGGGAAAAATCTTGTGGTTCATTAAACAATTCTATTATATTGGAAAACTTTATTATTTATCAGTGAGCTTTGTTTTTATCAGAAAATGCTAACTATTATCTATGAACTCTGTCTCATCAAAAAACTCTATTTATTTCCAGAAAACTCTGTTGTTATCAGTAAGCTATATTTACTATCAGTAAACTCTGCTTTTATCAGTAAACTCTATTTTTATTAGCAAACTTTGTTTTTATCAGTAAACTCTGTTTTTATCAATAAACTTCGTTTTTATTAATAAACTTTGAAATTATCAAAGAAAGTCTATTTAACAGAAACTGTGATTTTTAAACTCTTATATTTTACTGCAAGGTGCAGTGGTCGGTAAAACTCAAATTTATCATAAATGTTTTAAAACAAAACTTATGAACTCACCAACTTTATGTTGACATTTTTAAGCATGTATTTCAGGTACTTGACTATGTGGATTATTTGGAGTCTTCTTTGTGGTTTTTGGCATGTAGAGGTCGTTCTCGGATCAAGCTCTCGAATACTCATGAAGTCACAAGTCCCCAAAGCAAGTTTCCGCTGCAGTGAATTTGGGGGTGTGACAGATTGGTATCAGAGCCTTGGTTATAGAGAACTAGGTTGCATTAGTAACTCTAGACTATAACCGGCTCTCAGTTTTATTAAGTAGTAACACTCATCACATCATACTTATTCCGCTGCTATATGAATATTTGCAATGCATGTTTGATACTGCTTTGTTGCCTGCCATGTTATTACTTGTTTAGATGAGTTCGATTGCTTGATTTGTACACTCAGACATATAATATATTTTTATATATGAATGATAAAACATTTATTGGGCATTGTGAGTTACACAATGGTCCCGCGTATCTGTTTATAACAAAACTTAGAGACATCATGTGATTTTTAGTTGATGATTGGTCGTGAGTAATCCCCATATTCGAGCTAATTCATTCAAAAAGGTTGAGAGGTGTAACAATACTTAACTATGCCTCAGTGGGCCTCATGTTTGATTGAGTGCGAGATGAAGTTAAGTATGGGACGTTACACATCTTATGATTCTTGATGAATTATCTCGAGGGTGGGTAAGACTCGTAGTCTTACGTATTAATGTGGAATGTGTTGTATTTTCAGAGTCGAGTTGAGTCATCGAAAGGTTGAGATGTGTAATAATTCATAACAAAACCCGGGGCCATTCTTTGTGAGTGCGTTTCGAGGTTGGGTTATGATAAGTTATTACTCAGCTTGATGTTTGATGAGTCTTCCTCGAGGATGGGAAGGTTTTGTGTGATTGGATATTTGCTTATTTGGAACTGACTACTATATAATTATCCTACTTATAACCGTGAGTTTTTTTTTGTTTTTACTTGATACACGTCTACGACTGCTTTATCGCCTATCGACACTTATTTTCTTCGACCCGGTACGTTTGAAACGTCTACTTATGGGAGACGATTTATTTTAAACACATGCTCTTTGCTTTTTGTAATTTTGGATAATATCGTTGAGAGATTTTAACGATATTGAATTGGGTATTTTTCCAGTGACACTTAAGTAGGATGATTTATGAACTCTTTATTGAAATGGATTGGGACGCCTTTGCATTTGAATAAAGAAATCACAAATCACCGAACCATAAGTTTATAATGACATATTTGCATAGATTAGGACGCTTTTGTATGCAAATATGAGATTATAAATGAGTGGGCTTAAGGATATCTGACGTGACCCTATATACTTGTGGTATTGATTTAGTATTCCAGTTTGGAGTGTATTTCTTTTAACTCATTTATTCGTCCATACGAATATATCGTATTTCGTCTTGTATCTTATCATTACGACGTTTTGACGAGTGATTTTTAAACTCCGTTTGATTCGCGAATTGTTACGAGAATCTTTTCTAAATATATAATGATCGACGTGAACCTAACGGGCTGGTGGTGGTGAACCATTGTAGACTTTTAAGAGCTGACGATTTTCTAGACACTTCGTTTTGAATTGTTTCCTTTTATCGTTCTATGAACGAGGGCCGATTTGTCAGATTGACATGTAGAACCACTCAGATATATCCCTTTTCTACTATTGGTGGTTAGCACAATTAAAAAAAAAAAAAAACACTTCGGACAGACTTATTTGTGAATAAATACAAGTATATTTGGTATAACACTAGGGAATAACTTCAAAATCATTTTCCCTACACTTTTATTAGGGTAACACGATTGAGTTCGAGGACGAACTCCAAATAACACGGATGTACTGTGACATTCGGGAATTTTCTAGACTTCAAATAATAATAAATTATATTATTTATTAACCAAATTCATTTTTGAGATATATCAAAGTTATTTGATTTAAAAATGGAAATTTATTTTTAAAATTTCGAAAGATTGCGCAAATCTGAGAACTTAAGTGATACAAATTAAATTTATCTTTGATTATTTAAAGATATCTGATAAAAAGAGTTATTAATTATTTAATATTTTATTAATGTATATTGAAAACGAGATAATTCAGGTCGAAATTAACTTTCCTTTAAAACGAAACTTGTTCCGATATAACCGATAGATAATCAATATTTTTATTAAATGGGTTTATAAAACATTATGTAATAATATCGAGTGAATACTTAATTTTGCATAGGAAAAATAATTACAAGCGCAATGACGAAAATTTCGTGTCTTGAAGCACCCGTTAACTATCATAAACGAGCCCCGAATCACTTATTAACAAGACATATAAGAAAAATCTATTTTTTTTTTAGTCCTTGTAAATATTTACAACTCAAACCCTCAACTATTAAAACCCTTCATTTCATTTTTTTATAAAGTTTTATTTGTATATATATTGTAAGAACTAGGGTTTTCATATCAATATAACACACAAACCCTAAACCTAAATAAACACACACTTTAGCAGCCACCATATTCTCCAGCAACCGGATTCCGGCCACCACCGTCGTCGGCCGCCGCCACTAAAACTACCATCACACCCTATATACTAACACCTAATAATCATCATCTCGACCACCATCTTATCTATAGGCAGCCGCCACCATTTAATAACACCACCAACCATAGATCGACGTTCGTACTCCGCCACCACCATCAGCAGCCACCAACCTTCATATTCACCGCATATATACTGTCTTACCACCATGACCACGCCATAAAACAACCAGATTCACCCAACGCCACTCCACTGTCCACGACCAGCCGTGGTCTTCATCTATCACATACGTCACCACCGTGACCGTCATCATCCTCACCATCAGACCACCCGTCACCACCACCTGCGTGGTGTTCAACCACCTCCAATAGATTCGTCGTGCTGGTAAATCACCAGGCCCGTCTCATTTCACTCGATTTATATCCGACACTGTCAGATCTACACCATACGAAACCCACCAGCACGTTTGTCCGCTGTTGGTATCCCTAACGTAGGGAGTGTTCCGTTTGTTTCTCATTTATTCAGCTGCTAGGAGCGTGTATATGTTCGATCCGAGCTCTAGCAGCCCCACAGGTGTTCATGTGTTTGGTTTAAGCGGAAAACCCCACATGAGGTGGTTGGATCTGCTGATAATGGCAGAAAGGTTTTGGATCTGCTGATTTACAACCGTAGGGGTGCGTTTGGTTTAGCAGTTAGCCAATAAAGGAGTGTTTGGGTCTGCAACGGGATATTGAGGTTGCGTCTGGGACTACAGGTAGTATATAAGGGGCTTTTGGGACTGCAGGCAGCATATTAGGATGTTTTTGGGTCAAACAACAAAGAATAAGGGTGCGGTTAGGTTTATCAGCCGCCGATAAGGGTGCGTTTGGGATTATGTGGACGCGGGACTTCAGGGGTTTAGAAGTGTCGGCCGTAATTTTAGTTCGTGGTTTGTTGTGGTTTAGAAATCGGCTAATAGCGTATATAACATTAATATTTAATTAAAACGAATTAAACAGTGGTATACATATATAAGTATATATTATTAATGGTTAACTAAATATTTCGAACACGATCATTATTGCGAGAATTATAAACAATTATATGTTTAATTATGTGTTTAAAGAGCTCAAATCGGGCGTTTGGCTTTTAAATTATAACACATAGGTTGTGTTTGGTTTATCTAATTATAGTGATTAAATAGCCTAATTGGATATATGTTAAAACATGATTTGTGTAACATAGATTGTTTGGAAAATGGAGAATATTGAGAATTAATTGAATATGGAAAATATTGTACAAACGAATAGGCCATGTCAAAATTTCTATAAAATCCTATACTTCATATTTTATATGGTACAAACTACTATTATATTTGTAAACGATAAATAAATAAATATTATTATATTTGTAAACCGGTAAAATAAATAAATTCGATTGTATTGATAAACCAATAAAAGTTATATATTTTTTTTTACTTAAAAGTGACAATTAACTTAAGTGGTGATTTTCTTAAAATGTGTCGAACTATGTTGTCTAATTATTTTTATCACGATCGTTATACTGTAAATACAAAATAAATATATACTTTGATTTATTTTGTAAGATGGTTGTCTCTATTATATAATTCAACGTAAGAATTATATCATCATCTGGTTATACGTAATGTGTACGGAATACATTACATATTTTGTGTGTGCTTAATTTATTAATTTTATTTAACCAACCACCGAACTATTATAATTTAGAACTTAACTATTTTATCAACGGGTCACGTTGATGTACATATGTATCGAGAACTCAAATATACATTTTCTTAAGTTATTGGATTTAGCCGATTAGTTAAACCACAACACCATGACCGAGCCGTATCGATTTCCGTTTCTACTGAGCGTATTGTTAGCATCACTATTATTCGCGCTACTTCGTCGAGGTGAGTTCATACCCCACCTTTTCTTGCTTTAAATTGAATTATAAATGTTTTATTACTGCTCTTTGGGGGAGGTACATGCTTGGTCAGAAACTACTTATAAACTTGCTTGGTTGTCAGAAACAGATATTAAACTTGTTTGGTTGTCTATAACTGTTTATAAACTAATTGAGTGTCATAAGCTAATGTTAAGCTTACTTCTATATTTAAACTGGTTTAATTGTTACGTGCTGAGTAGTCAACTCCTTTTATTGTTATACTTGTGAATGTTGATATTATAATTTTATTGTGAGTTCCATAGCCTAAAACTTTAACTGCTTTATATCGGTTCTCGGGTAGAGACAATGGTTGCAAAAATGAACACAAGTGCATATACTCGTTTATGTATTGGTCTAGGTACCGCTTTAACCCAATTACTTTGGCCCATTATCATGAACCGTTAATTTCGGACCGGATGACCGGTCGAAAGCGCGAATGTTATGGATAGATCTATCGGGGTTGACGCCCATGTCCGGCTTGGTCCAACAGAGGACAAGCGGGCACAGTTTCATTTGAGTCTGTGGACGGATGTCGTGGGTTAGGCATCCGTAGGGGCTGCATTATGTGATTATACTACCGGTGTTGTTAACGCTTCGGTGTCATGAGCTTAGACAATAATAAATACCTTATTTTATTTAGTGACTTTGTATTTGTTATATTGTCACCAATGTTTGGGGAAAAATCTTGTGGTTCATTAAACAATTCTATTATATTGGAAAACTTTATTATTTATCAGTGAGCTTTGTTTTTATCAGAAAATGCTAACTATTATCTATGAACTCTGTCTCATCAGAAAACTCTATTTATTTCCAGAAAACTCTGTTGTTATCAGTAAGCTATATTTACTATCAGTAAACTCTGCTTTTATCAGTAAACTCTATTTTTATTAGCAAACTTTGTTTTTATCAGTAAACTCTGTTTTTATCAATAAACTTCGTTTTTATTAATAAACTTTGAAATTATCAAAGAAAGTCTATTTAACAGAAACTGTGATTTTTAAACTCTTATATTTTACTGCAAGGTGCAGTGGTCGGTAAAACTCAAATTTATCATAAATGTTTTAAAACAAAACTTATGAACTCACCAACTTTATGTTGACATTTTTAAGCATGTATTTCAGGTACTTGACTATGTGGATTATTTGGAGTCTTCTTTGTGGTTTTTGGCATGTAGAGGTCGTTCTCGGATCAAGCTCTCGAATACTCATGAAGTCACAAGTCCCCAAAGCAAGTCTTCCGCTGCAGTGAATTTGGGGGTGTGACAAGATTTTACACACAACTAAATTCACACCGTACTTTTTCTAGAACGTTAGTTATAGCACAAAGCAATAACCTTATTCATTGTGTTTCGGATGTGAATTAATGTAGTTAAATCAACCTTAAAGAATTGTACCAATAACAACCGTAGACACTACCAATTTGACGCACAGGCGAGCCGGGAATTTGGTCAGCGCTGAAGCATAACACCTCATTCCTTAACCGGGTACATGACCAGCGGTGCGTTATACCCACTTTATAGTTTGCCAAAATTGAGTAGGCCGTTAAGTTGCTATTGCAATTCTAATCAACGCAAATCATATGAATTTTACATCTCAAAACAATTCATTAATTTTGATAAGATTTAGTCCATATTATTTTTCTTGGAAAAAATTACCCTTGTTTACAACATACAATTAAAAAAACGTATGAAAACAAGTAGTACAAAAAAAAACTAAATCAAATAGCCACATGCAAACCAATTTATTCAAAGAACATCAAATCTAGGGTTTTTATGAACATAAAAAGTCTTCCCTAATTTTAAAACTTTGAATCAAATAAAGCAAATAGCAATCAAAATTATATGATCCGTAAGAAACATGCATGTTTATTACGGATCTCCCACATTCTCTTAACAATTAAAAAACTACGGATCGTAACCTCACATGACATACCAATTAATTCATGCAAAACATCTAAAGTCAATTACCATGTAATTTTAGGGTTTACAAAAAAAAAAAAATTTTATAAAAAATTCGACATAAGTCGATTTTAATAACAATAAAAAACAAAACCCTAATTTTTCATAAAACCTAAAAAACAACATGTAATTTTTAACACAAATCATTATTAGTTAAAAAACTTTAGATCTTGATAATTATAATCATGTTAAAACGGCTCTCGATGCCACTGAAGGTTTATATAGTTCATAACAGTTATTTAAAACCCTAATATGGATCAAAGAACGCATAGCGGAAGCGATTAACAAGATCATTAATTTAACACAATTACATTAATCAAGATTAGGGTTACATACCTTTATCCTAGCAAGATCCACAAGACGACGGAACGAACGGCAACTAGGTTTTATCACGAACACCACCAAGAATATAATCTAAAGGAAGATTATATCAAGCTCTTGTACACACGTAATACAACGAGTTAACCGTGAGTCTAGCACGAACAAACCGAGCTTCAACGCTTATGGAATATCTACCCAACAACCCTAGAGAGGGGCTAGGACTAGATAATAAATAGAAGAACGAAAGTCAACGAAAAACCTATGTTGGGGGTATGTTGCGATCGCAGGAAGAGAAGAGAAGGGGAGGGACAAAATTATGAAGGCCTTGGGGTTGTTTATATAGGCTTGGCAATCCTTGGGCTCCAACTAATAAACACGAATTAGGAAACAAAAAGTTTTCCTCTCCCCCCTCCTTGTTTGGCCGACGGCTACACCACCCCCAAGGGGTGTTTGTGTAGTTTTTCCTACTCCTTCTTTTAGCTTCTATTTAGTTTCCATAACGGTCGTTATAACTTAACTCTTATTTATTAACGATCGTTAGTTAAGCTTTGGTTTGATTTAATAAATATAAAATATATTTAATAAATAAATTAACCCTTTACGTTATGTGTGCAATCCCGTGATCCCGAGTTCGATCCTATCTCACGACTATTAATTTTAAGTCCATAAACTTTCAATATGCCCAACAAAAGTTTAGATTTCTTCCTCTTCGGTAACTTACACGCATACAATAAGCATTTTCTTCTTTGATTTTTACAATTCGTACTAATAGACTGACATGTTGTATTGTAGATGAGAATAGAAAGGTAGAGCTAGATTGGCCTAAACGCTTTAACATCGTTGAAGGAATTGCTCAGGGGTTACTATACCTTCATAAGTACTCGAGAATGTGTGTTATTCACAGGTATCTAAAAGCTAATAACATTCTTCTAGATGGGAATATGAACCCCAAGATAGCCGATTTTGGCATGGCAAGAATGTTCAAGCAGAACGAGACCGAGGCAATGACCAACAGAGTTGTTGGAACATTGTGAGTTTCTCTTTTTCTTCCCCCTATTAATAAACTGGTTAATAAGATTATTACCATCCAGAAAATAGGATTACCAAAGTTTAACTTGGTGTCTAATAGATCAATGTTTTTGATAATCTTACTTTCGCATGTTCAGTGGTTATATGTCCCCAGAGTACATAATGGAAGGGACTTTCTCCATCAAGTCTGATATCTTCAGCTTTGGAGTCTTGATCCTAGAAATCGTCACTGGAAGAAAAAATAGTTCTATCGTTCATCTTGATCGGACATTCAATCTTATTGGATATGTAAGCAATCACATTTAAACCTCTTCTATTAGAATGTCTTCAATAAAAACAAGGGGATATAGATAGGTATAATAAAACACATTTGTTTGCTGCATACACGAACATATGACTTGTAATATATCTGTCACGATTTAGGCATGGGAGTTATGGCAAGAAGGAAATGCACGAGAGTTGGTAGACGCGACACTTAGAAATACTTGTGTCGTGCAACAATTCTTGAGAACCGTTCATGTGGCACTTCTATGTGTACAAGAAAATGCCGCAGATAGACCAACAACTTCATATATGATCACGATGCTTCTCAATGACACTATACCATTACCCGCTCCAAACAAACCAGCATTCTTCATCAACAGATTCGAGTCAAGGTCAACTCCAGAAGAAAGCACGTTGAATTGTTACTCTGCAAACAATATGTCCATCACTGTAATGGAGGGTCGCTAGGTATAAGATAACTCATGATTTACATTAGCATCATCATTTCAATAGTGAAATATTATTGTATGTTAGTATGTTACATAATCATATGAATGTGGTCTCCTAGCTAATAGAGTTAGATAACATAGATGGGATCATTTATATATGTATTGTTAATCACTTAATATACCATATTTTTAAATAGCTCGTTATAGCCCGTGTTTTAAGGCGCGCTAAAGCTTGAGGCGTGACCTCCACGCAACGCAATAGGTTAAGGCGCGCTACGACCTGAGGTGCGGTAATTTTTTGAATTAAACTCCAAAAAATGAATATTGTTGTATGTAAGGAGAGTTTTCTAGTTTTAATTATTGTGTACAACACTTATTATAAAGTTAACGTAAATATAATAATGAAATATGATAAAACAAATAAATATTTTTATATGTTGTACCGCTATAAGTCACGCTTTAGAAACGCTAAAGCTTCGCTCTAACCGTTAAAACGTGTAGCTTGAACATGCCGCCACGTCATGCCTCACGCTATTTATAACCATGCTTAATACACACTAGTTTCTTTTCTAGACTTCCAAAAGTCCAAAACATAGACTTTTTTCTCGTGATCATTTAAAGTGGACCCAATCCGTGGTGCTATCATTGTGGATTCCACTCTTTTCTCACATGTGGGCCTTTCACTAAAAAGGTTTATATTGTTTATGGTTTACTTTTAGTGAGGTATGGGTCATGCATGGGTGGATTTAAGCATGTTAAAATGTTGAATAATTGGTTAAAGTTGTACAAAATATTAATGCTATATCCATAAAAGTTGTACAATGTGTTATGTATTTTTTTTAGAACGGCAAATTTTACTGTTTAGTGGGTCGAGTCGTGTAATGACATTTAAGCGGCAGAATGTCTTTTTCGAACTTTTGCCTAGTTAGGTTAAACTTATTATCTGCTTCGCCTGAGAGCCGTTGACAAATCTTGAGCCAAAGACCTCCACGAAACCTTCCCCAAAGAAACCACAACCTCCTAAAAAAAAAACACTTAGTGAAACTTTAGTGGCCAACTGAGCTAAACCAGTTGGTTAAATAATATGGTATGTATTGATCGGAAGATGTAAATTAAAAAGTATGAGAATTGAATAATATAGTCTCTATTAGTAAAAAATTATTTTGTGGAAGTTTTTTTTAAAACTTTTATGAATGTAGCACTCTCATGTATATTATGTGAGTTGATATCATTTTTTTTAATTATGATTTCCGACATATTAACCGACTAATGAACAAGGTTTGAATTTCAGCGTTACACAGACTCAAATTAAATAAAGTCAAATGCATGCTTATATGCACTTAAAATGTTAGAATGAGAAAAATTTCTTGCAGTGTTTTCATCTTTGAAGAATGTGACTATCTTGAAATTGTAGTCACAAGTACGGGTGGTAATTTGGATCGGGTTCAAATTTGTAGATTTGGATTGACAGTTTGGTGGGTTAAAAAAGCTTAACCTAAACCTGATTCATTTAAATAATCGGATTAATTATTTAAACCTTAACCTTTTTACACATAACTCGCACTTAACCCATTTAACCTGTATATATACTTGGGTTGACGGCTTAAATAGATTACACGAGGTTAAAGATGTTAATGGGTTTTAAGGTTGACCCATTTAACGCGTTTTACATAATTGGCGTGGCCACTTCAAAGTTGTTTGCACCTAGTGGGAATTAAACTTGAGACCTCACACACTTTAGAGTGATAGCCACAAATCTTTTTGCCAATAAGCCACCCTTGAGTGGTTATGAGCAAACAACTTGCATCGTACTTAAACTTGATGCACTTAATATTTGAATCAAACAAAAATGTACATGATAATTCCACGTATTTATGATGTGTAAAGCTTTGCAAAATGTACTACCACACAAATAAATGTGTCGACATCAAAACTTTGTATCTTTTGTTAGAGCATTAGATAGCCATAGTGTTATCAAATTGGTATCATAGGAAAAGTGTCGCATCATTTTTTAATAACCTTGAAATATTTCGTAACACTAAAAAATGCATAAAAATAATCAAACATAGAACATAAAATTTGAAAGAAAAAATATGGCATGAAACAAACATAAACATAAAAAAATTATTATATCTAAAAAGTCCATACTGAGTTGTATTGAAAAGCAAAGATCGCCGCCTTCATCATCTGTGTTGTCATTATTTGGAACATATTCGTCATCACTACCATCATTAAGGGCACCTTCATCATGTATAAAATCTTCAATTCATTTGTTTTCTCTCTTGATTGTTCTAGAGATTCTTCACTTTTACTTTTCAAAAGTTGTAATCAATATCAGCTTCATCATCAGTTAGTAAGCCGAAGGAAACGTTCGGATAATTTTGTGTCTCATTAAAAAAAGAGTTGGTATTAGTAATTTCTTTATCCGTGTCCTCGTCAATAACACGTAAATCATGTGGTTTGTAGATTGAAGTTAGTTTTTTGTTTCGACGTCTAAATGCAACCGGTTGTACATCATCAGGATCCTAGAGTGATTGAACGATGTAATTGATTGTTAAGCGGGTCAAAACTATTAAACGGACAAAAACACGAAACGAACATTTATAAAAAAATGTGTTAGACGGAAATAGGAGGGGTATAAAAAAATCATTTATACTTTTTGAGTACGTTATATTGGATTAAATAGCAGCACCCTTATCATAAAAACGGTTTAACCCGGTCGTTAAACTAGACGAACCGTTGATCTGACTCCATCGAATCAATTAAAAAACAAATCTTAAATTACTTTTTTTTTAACTCAACACTATTTTAAAACCCACTTTCTTTTATTTTCTTTCCAATTTTTTAAACTTAAAGTATTTATTAGTAAATTCAAATACAATTATCATTACTTTAAAAAAAACACTCCCTAAACACACACAAAAAGACACACATGACAAAATAAACACAAAAAAAAAAGTGTCAAACATGAATTCCTCTAGTTTCTCACCTAACCCATTTCATCTTTGAATATACCTACTGAAGTATTAACCCATTTCATCTATAAACACACCTAGTAGTAGTAACCCGTTTCATCTTTAAACAACAAAAACACACACAATCTGGTTATAGATAGACCAATAAAACCCCAAAACACTAACAGATTGGGATTGAGGTAACACAAAGATGGTTATGTTTTTTTTGAACGGCGAGTTAGTAGTTAGTGATTCGAGCTTACAGTGACATCCAATTGGGCAGTATGCAAGCCTCGAACCTTCTCCTTAGGGGATAAACCCCACTCCTGCTTCTGTTTTAATTCGGGCCCCTGAAGGTCGTTAGTGAGACTCGAACTTGAGACCTCTCCAACAATACCTCCCCAAAGTTACCCTTGGTGGCCAACTGAGCTAGCTCAGTTGGTTACAAAGATGGTTATGTACATAATCGACTACGACAATTTGCCACCAGCATGCCGTTTTCTGTCTTTGACAAATATGAACTAAACTAATTTCATAATTGACATAGGTTAGTTATGGTGTTTTTGTTTGTGATATTTGCTAGTTAAAAGATGCTCAAATGCGATTGCTTACATATCCAATAAGATTGAATGTCCAGTCATGATGAACAATAGAGCTATTTTTTCTTCCAGTATTTCTAGGATCAAGACTCCAAAGCTGAAGATATCGGACTTGATGGAGAAAGTCCCTTCCATTATGTACATAATCGACTATGACAATTTGCCACGTGCATGCCGTTTTTTTGTCAAAGACAAAAATGGTCTAAACTAATTTCATAATTGAACACACAGGTTAGTTAGTTATGGTGTTTTTGTTTGTAAGTACTTTTTCTGTTTTTTGCTAGTTAAAACATGTTTGTAACAGTGCAGTTGATGTTCGTGTCTGGTCTGGACTCACAATGTGGATGCATGTGGATGCACTAATGTTTGTAGCCAACTGGCCAGGAAGTAGCGGCTCACAGCCAAATAAGGACAAGAAGAAGAATAAGGGCACAAAGATATTCGAAAACGGATGCGGATCAAGGACAAGAAGAAAAAGAAGGGCACTAAGAAGTCCGAAAGCGGATCCGGAACCACCGGAAGCGGAAGCACAACCCTCAAGTTTAAATATTGTGCTCGTAGTTATTAATTTCTACAATATCTTTGTATGCGTCTCTTTTGATCAAGAAGTTATAATAAACATTCCATTAAAACTACTGATTTACTAACCTAACTTCTTATCAAATCAGATGCATACAAGATATTATAAAAATTAATAACTACAAACATAAATATTTATACTTGAGTGGTTGTGTAATAAATACAAACATAAATATTTATACTTGAGTGGTCGTGCTTGTGCTTGTTGGAATCAGCCTCCTCGGACCCGGACACACACCACACAAACACCAATCAAAACGGCACTTGGTTTTCACTGCTTGTGTTTATTAAGATAGGAAACTGATTACATTAAAGAAGAACTACATGGCTTATATAGCCTTTACAAGAAATTACGTGGGTCTCTATGATCCTAAAGAACCGGACAAGTATCCCACTCTCCTAGTATAATACCATGATACTCGGTCAAACTATAAGACCACTTCAAGCTATTACTTATTCACTAAAACATAAAGCTGTGTTATATTATAACTTGAGTCATGCACCATGCATGCATACGTGAATATATCTTTAACAAACGATTAACCCAACAATTACCCCCTTAATCGTTTGTTCGTTTCATCACACCAAGGTTGGTTCATCGTCCTAGATCAATTGCTTCATTTTCGTCGTCTTTCCACCTTTCCATTCGACATTATGTAGCTCATGATATGATCCATTAGAAACAAAATGACGCCTCCCAATTGTATGATCAGGAACATCCAACTCTTGCTTTCTGCTACATTCTTTTGCTCTTGTAGCCCATCGCTGCTTTCTTCATTCTTTCACTTTCGTTCTTGCTACTATCCTGCTTTTTAAAAAAACAGTCCCTGCCACCTTTCTTGTTATTATTCTTGCTAAAGTTCTTGCCAACTTTGTTGCTTCTTTCCTGTTTTTCAAAAACAGTTCTCAAAACTGTTCTTGCTTTCTCTCTTTCTTGTGATCACAACACATGATCAACTTCTTTCGGTCTTTGTGTGAATCTTCCGGTCATTTGATTCAACACTTCGGTCTTCAGCTATTAAAGCTTCGGTCTAGACAACCTGCCGTTCACGGTTATCTTTTCGGTCTTCGGTCTAGTATTTCTCAGGTGAGCCTTCGGTCTCTTGTCACCTGTTATCGGTCTAGGTGCTGCCCGGTCTTTTGCAACTCCTCGGTCTTTTCGGTCTCCTTTCTTCGGTCATCGGTCTTTCGGTCTTTCGGTCTTCGGCCTTTCAGTCTTCGGTCTTTTGAATCAACAGTATCATTCGGTCTTTGCTGTTGAAACTCGGTCTTCCTTTCTTTCTCGGGCAACCCGCGGTCACGGTCTTTGTCATGGTTGCCCCGGTCTCGGTCTTGACATAACCTGTCTCGGTCTCACGGTCTTCTCGACGGCGTCGGTTAACTTTCTTTCTTTCTACTCTTGATTGCATGGCGTTTTAAATAGCCCCCCTTCTGGCTTCTGCCCTGCAGCCAAGGGCTACACTCTTTTTTTGAACCGACTCTCAAACCCGCCTTTGATCGAACCCGCTCTGATACCAAATGTTGGAATCAGCCTCCTCGGACCCGGACACACACCACACAAACACCAATCAAAACGGCACTTGGTTTTCACTGCTTGTGTTTATTAAGATAGGAAACTGATTACATTAAAGAAGAACTACATGGCTTATATAGCCTTTACAAGAAATTACGTGGGTCTCTATGATCCTAAAGAACCGGACAAGTATCCCACTCTCCTAGTATAATACCATGATACTCGGTCAAACTATAAGACCACTTCAAGCTATTACTTATTCACTAAAACATAAAGCTGTGTTATATTATAACTTAAGTCATGCACCATGCATGCATACGTGAATATATCTTTAACAAACGATTAACCCAACAGTGCTTCCGCTTCCTGTAGTTTCGGATCCGCTGCCGGATCACTTCGTGCCCTTCTTCTTCTTGTTCTTTGATTGTTGTACTGCGGTGAAAAACACGAGTAATTGAGTTCGTATATTTAATGTTTTGAGAGGAAAAGTGATAGGTGTATTTCGTGTACAATGGCATGCTACGTTCCTTCTGATACGAAGGCACGAGTGTGTACTGTAAGAAGAGTTCTTATGGGTGAAAAAGATGGAAAACACGAGTAATTGATTGTTGTCCTGTGGTGTAGTGTTGTACATGCCAACAAGTTGGTACAATAATTCAAGGGTAAAATCTTGTTGGAGTAGATCACATAGTGTAAAATATTGTTGAAAAAAACGTAGTTCAACAAAATTGTGTCACAAATCTTTTAGTCTTATAAAAGGCACATGATTACCTTTAATCTTGGGCAGAATGCATAGATGTATTCTTTGCGTATACACACTGTATTCTACAACTAGTACTACCTTAAGTGGAACTATTTAGTGACAATAAGTTGTAGAAGGAAAGCAGTTAATGTGCCTTTTCTCCTTGCTTATTATAAGTGACAAAAAGCAACCGTGTTTGCTTTGTTTGTGCAAACTTAAAACCATAGTACTTCTTGTTCGACAAGTGCTCCTGCAACCGTAGTGAGTGATTAATCCGGTGAGTTCGTGTATTTAGTGTTTTTAGAGAACCGTGATAAGTGTATTTAGTGTACAATGGCCATTCTGCGTTCCTTATGATGTGAAGCACGAGTGTGTTTACTGAGAGAAGAATGCTTTCAAGACTATGGGTGAAAAAAATTCAGAAACACAGGTAGTAAAATATATTTACCATCTGTGACTTTCAGAAAAATGACATGAAACAAAATATTTGAAACACTAGTAAAATATATTTACCATCTGTCATCATCTTTTTTCATTTTTCATATAGGTCAAGTTAAGGGTGATTTATTTTTAGGAGCTATAACCGAACCACTTGCCTAAAGTAATATTTTTGTACTTGATGATAAAATTACTTTATGTACTCCGCATGCGGTCCTATTCTTACAAGGACTTCAATTAAACTTTGAAGATCATACTAGCATGCAAAAAAAGTTGTACCATACTACGACAGTACTACTGAAAAAGACTGTAGGGTTTAATCCCTACAACCCTGGTTAACTTAGATGCGGAATACTCGATCAAAGAACATACACAACAGTGAATCGACAGAAAAGTAAATCGATGACACCCACAAGGTAAACCCTAACCGATTCTCGATTAGTTATTGAAAGAATGAGGTGAATTGGTTCGTTCTCCCTCACCTCCTTTTACAGAGATGAGGGGCAACCGACTATTACAACTCCTACGGGTCGGGTTGGGCTTATATATTTCCAACCGACCTTTTATTCTTGCTAATTAGGAAACTAAACTCTTATTACCCTAGACATCGATTTAGGCTAATACTATGACTAAACATAACAATTTACACATTAGGCATATATTAGCCTATCCCAACACTCAACAATTTCTAGCAGTATTGTAACTTGCGTCCAGGTACCACCTTCGTCAAGGCATCCGCAGCATTGTGTTCAGTACCCACCTTCAGAACTTCGACCGTCTTTGCTTCCAAGACTTCTCTGATAAAGTGATAACGCACATTGATGTGCTTTGTCCATTCATGAAAAACATGATTCCGCGATAAGTGAATCGCGCCCTGATTATCACAATTAACTGCGATAGTGTTGAGCTTCACGCCCAACTCTTCCAAGAGTCCCCTTAGCCAAATAGCTTCCTTCACAGCCTCCGTAAGGTCCATATACTATGCCTCTGTAGTTGAAGAGCCACCACATGTTGTAGCGTTGCCTTTCAGCTTACAACACATCCCTGTACTAAAAATGCGTAACCAGTGAGAGACCTACCCTTATCTGGATCCTTAGCGTAGTCTGAATCAACAAAATATGTTACGCCCACATGGTTGCCACGATTTGTCCCATACACCAAACCCACGTTTACAGTACCCTACAAATATTTCATAATCCACTTCACTTCTTCCCAATGAAGTTTACCCGGATTCACCAAATATCGGCTAACTACACTTACTACATACTCTATGTCTGGCCTCGTGCATACCATCAAGTACATTAAGCTCCCAACCGCATTTGCATACGGCACCTTACTCATTCTTTCAACATCACAATCCCTAACTGGGCAATCTTTCAACGACAACTTGAATTGCCCGTCCAATGGTGTTTGAACAGACTCCCCATTGTCCATTCTAAACCTGTGTAAAACTTTAGAAACGTACCCGGATTGTGACACCCTCAGAATATTGCGACTCCGATCCCTGACGATCTCTATACCAAGAATCTTCTTTGCTTCCCTGAGCTCTTTCATGTCGAACTTCCTTTTAAGCAAAGACTTGGTAGTCGTGATCTCAGCCTTGCTTTTACAAGCAATAAGCATATCGTCTACATATAACAATAGATAGATATACTCCCCTGGTGCATAACTCCTGTAATATACGCAGCTATCGTAACTGCTACGCTTAAACACATTGCTCAATATATACTCATCGAACCTCTTGTACCATTGCCTAGGTGACTGCTTCAAACCTTAAAGAGATTTTTTTAACAAACATACCTTGTTACCTTGTTCAAATCCTGGTGGCTGCCTCATGTAGATCACTTTTTCAAGATTTCCATGTAAAAACACCGCCTTTTGCATCAAGCTGCTCCAGCTCATAATCTTTACACGCAGTCAATGCAAGTATAACCCGAATAGATGTGTGTCGAATTACCGGCGAAAATACTTCATTGTAATCAATACATGCCCTTTGTGTGAATCCACGAGCCATCAACCTTGCCTTGTACCTAGGCTTTTGAACACCTTCAATCCCTTCCTTTATTTTGAACAGCCATTTGTAACTCACCAGCTTTTGCCCAGCTGGATGATCTACTAACACCCAGGTCTTGTTTTTCCTCAGAGAATCCATCTCTTCATTCATAACAGCTTTCCACTTAGAACTGTCTTCACAAGCAACTCCTTCCTGGTATGTCAATGGTTCTTGAGTATCTTCTTCCTCTGCTGTAGCAAACGCGTAAGCAACCATATTACTCTCATCCCGAAACCTTGTCGGTTTCGTTCTTGTCCTTGGCTCTCTATCCCGAACCAATTGATAATCTATGAGATCTGGTGGTTGATCAATTTCTTGAACCCCTGCATCTTCATCATAGCCATCTTCTTGATCTTCTTGATCTTCCTGATCTGTCTGGTCTTCTTGATCTGTCTGATCTTCCTCAGGCATATGATTATTTAACCTCTGCAGTTCCACCTCAACCTGTAATTCCTCAACAGACTTATCTTTACCTGCACCAGAATCCTTCAACGTGTCTTTGTACATGACACTTTCATTGAAGACTACGTTCCTGCTTGTGACTATTTTCGGTGATTCATTATCATGCCTATATAGTCTGTACCCCTTCACACCTTCAGGATACCCCAAAAGAACGCATTTTACCGCTCTCGGCTCGAGCTTACCTTGTTTAACGTGTGAATATGCGACACAGCCGAAAACCCTCAACATCCCATAATCACTAGGATGTCCCGACCACATCTCCATAGGTGTCTTCTTCTCAATCGTTGTCGATGGTGAACTATTTATAAGATATGCGGCCGTACATGTCGTTTCCGCCCAGAAGGTCTTGGGCAATCCAGACTGTATTAATAAACAGCGTACCTTGTCCATGAGAGTTCTGTTTATCCGTTCTGCTAACCCATTTTGCTGCGGCGTCCCGACAACTGTCAAATGTCTAGCAATCCCACTCTCATTGCATAGCTGATTAAACTCCTGGTTACAGAACTCAAGACCATTATCCTTCCTAAACTTCTTAACCGTCCTCCCAGTCTGATTTTCTACTAACTGCTTCCACTATTTGAATTTCCCAAATGCTTCGTGTTTGAACCTGAGAACGTAAACTCATACCCTCCTGGAATAATCATCAACTATATATAAGAAATACCTCTTACCTCCCAATGATTCCACCTGAGACGGACCCCATAAGTTTGAATGAACATAGTCTATCACTCCTTGAGTAGCGTGCCTTCCTACACCGAAACTCACTCGATGTGACTTTCCCAGAACATAATTCTCACAAAAATCGAGCTTACCTAGACTCTTCTTGCCAAACAAACCCCGATTTTCCAGCACTTGTAGTCCCGCCTCACTGATATGTCCTAGTCTTTTATGCCAAAACTGCACAAGACTGTCTTTTTCTTCAACACTAGCATTAAGCTCGTCGGCCAATGCATGACCATCCAAAGAGTACACACAGTTCTCCCTTCGGGTTCCAGATATAATAACCCTAGAACTATTAATCACCTTGACTTTTCCCGACTGCAATTTTATGGTATATCCCTCTTTTTCAAGAGTTCCTAGCGATATCAAGTTTCTTTTCAATTCAGGAATATACCTGACATTGTGTAGCACAAAACTTGACCCATCTTTTAGTTATACCTTTACCTTGCCAATACCCTTGATCTTGCACTCCTTGTTGTCTCCCAACAGTACGCTACCCCCATCGCATTCCAGAAAATCAAAAAATACATCTAACCTAGGTGACATGTGATATGAACCTCCTGAATCCATGATCCAATCTTTCAGTCTTTCTGCACTCATCACCATCATCACCTCAGAATCGTCGTAAATCGAACCACTGGAGCTTGGTTGATCATATTTCTTAACGTAACCTTTTGACTTCTTGCGATTGTTCTTCGGACAGTCTCTTCTCAAGTGCTTCTCAGATTGTCAAATAAAGCATTTGAGTCTTCCACCTCGAGAGTTCGATCTTGACTTTCCCTTTGACTGATGCAAATTCCTACGATCAGTTCTTCCCCTCACGTATAACCCTTCACCATCATCCCCCTTCGCCTTGGACCTTTCTTAGATTTCCTTTGAATTTAGTGTGGCCATAACGTCCTCCAAAGTCAAAGCTTCCCGTCCATAGAGCAAGGTATCCACAAAGTGTTCGTATGATGTTGGTAAAGAAGTGAGTAACAATAAAGCAAGATCTTCATCTTCGAATTTTACCTCAATATTTGCTAAATCAAGAACAATTTTGTTGAACTCATCTATATGCTCGGAAATCTTTGTCCAATCGGCATGTAGAATGTATACAAATTCTTCTTCAGGTACAACTTGTTGGCCAATGACTTTTTCATGTACAAAGACTCGAGCTTTGACCAGACTCCCGCTGCAGTCGTCTCCCCGGTAACCTCTCTCGGGACCTTGTTACCTAAACACAAAATTATGGCACTATGAGCTTTCTTTTCAAGCTTAGATTTCTCTTCAGCTTCCATATTCGCGGGTAAAACCTCCAGAGCGGCTTCACATCCGTTCTGGATTAACAAAGCACGCATCTTGATTCTCCATAACCCGAAATCACCAGTTCCATCGAATTTCTCGATATCAAACTTGGCTCCCGTCATTCTTTATCCTTTTGTTGATTTGCTAAACCTTGTGAAAAACCTCACAATCACAAACCGACAAAATCCCTTCGGTAACTCGCTAAACCTTGTGATACGTTAAACCTCACAATAGCGAATTACGAAGTCACCTTGTGTAAAAAATACCCTTCAAAGTAATAAACCTTTTTGTTTTTAAAAAAAACAAAAAATAACACCTCAAAAAAACCTTAGCCCAAATTTAAAAACAAATTTGATTAATGGTTTATGTAACCTTGGCCCAATAACTTATCTGGCCCAAGCAAAGACCCCTTTGAAGTATTATTCTTGCGTTGACTTTTAATAAAGGAAAAAAATAATAATAACACAAACGTATTATCTTCTTCTTCTTATATCTTTTCTCTGTGACTCCACCACAAAGAAAAACAGCCACCATACTTGCGATGAAGAATCATCACCGATCCCTTTTCAATGTCGATCGCTACTGCTGCTTGATGATGTCCACGACCCTGAACACCAAGAACCCTTCTTCTTCGATTGATCCTAGTAACCAGAAGATCTTCAAGCCAAAGCTCTTGATACCACTTGTAGGGTTTAATCCCTACAACCCTGGTTAACCTAGATGCGGAATACTCGATCAAAGAACACACACAACAGTGAATCGACAGAAAAGTAAATCGACGACACCCACAAGGTAAACCCTAATCGATTCTCGATTAGTTATTGAAAGAATGACGCGAATTAGTTCGTTCCCCCTCACCTTCCCCCTCACCTCCTTTTATAGAGATGAGGGGAACAGACTATTACAACTCATACGGGTCGAGTTGGGCTTAGACATTGCCAACGGGCCTTTTATTCTTACTAATTAGAAAACTAGACTCTTATTACCCTAGACATCGATTTAGGCTAATACTATGACTAAACATAACAAAGACATAACATGAAAAGTTGTACAATACATTAAGTGAATTTCATATACCTGTTCAAAAAAAAAATTCATATACGCGTGTTTAAGTGAATTGAAAAGTTGTACTACTGAAAAAGAGGTAACGTACGTGGAGTATTTATTTGAACTCATATATGTAAGCACATGGCTTGGGAGAAAGAAGTGTTTATGGTTCTCTAGTTCAAGAGAAACTTATGCCAAATCTTCGTTCAACCATTACTAATTTTATTTTCTCTATATTATCATAATGAAAAGAAAAAAATTAAAAACAAATGAAAAGAAAAGAAACGAAGAATAATTATCCCATTTTTAACAAAAAGATGTTGTAGCCAAAATAAATTGTATTTTAGTTTCTTTTGAGTAATGATAATTCCTGTCGTTTCAAAAAAAAAATTAGTTTCTTTTGTTAAAAAATCCCGAACACGCAACTAACTTCTAGTTTTTTACCGAATTTTCTTTTATTTACTCAAAATAAATCTCGAGAACATAATACTAGTGGTCAAAATTTGACCTCCGAAAGCGTATACAGCTTACAAAATTTTTATGTAAAAGAAAGATTGGAAAAACTTTGTATTTTATATTTGTTCATGTATACTTTGTAATCTATGCTTTGATATTTACTAGCATAGACCCGCACAATGCGGCGCCGAGTACTTATAATCATTTTTTTATACTAACAAATATTAATCTTTTATCATTGAGTTTGTATTGTTGAAATTGTAAAAAATTTGAAAAAAAAAACTCTAAATTTTAAAAAAATTAATAGTTAATAAATATATAGCAAAATGGATATTGAATTAAAGAGCATATAATTTTAGAGAATATGGTGAGATTTGATTATAAAGATAACAAAAAAATAAAAAGATTTTTCAATTTAAAAGAAAAAATGTTACTTAAGTAGGTTGTTACAAAAGGTTCTTATAAAGGGTTATAGTATATAATGTTTATGAAAATATCAAAACTTGCTTTATTTAGTAGGAAAAAAAGTATGAATTTTCAGTCTTGCTATTTTAAGAAGGTCTCAAATGTTTTATATAATAGTATAGATGAGTGAGTTAGGTGGGTCTTGTACTCTTGTTTACCTTCTTCGAAAGAAAAGAAAGAAATAAAACTTTTTATAGTAAACTTTCATGAATATGTCTTTTTAAGGATAAAAGTTATAAAATATCAATGAAATTTTCGAAATTCATCACAATTAAACATTTATTTTTTTATTACCGATACCATTAAAGAACTCTCAAATTTTTTTCCAAAATGACATTGTTAGTCTATTTAGCTAACGATCGATCGTTTGTAAAATTAATCTTTTATATTAAGACGCATTTTTAATTAATTAAAACAAAAAAAATAATTTCTTGACTTTACTTTTAATTTTTGTTTATTTCATACTCTATAAAAAAAATAGTAATTTTTTTCTAACATTTTAAATTGAAAAAAAAAATAAAATAGAAAAAATAAAAAAAATTAAAATAACTTTTCATACCAATTTTTTTTCTTTTCTTAAACTTATAGAAAATAGAAAAATTAAATTGCAGTTTACCTTTTTATAAGAAAAACTATTATATAATTTTAATTTTTAAAAACTTTTTATTTATTTTAAATCTTAATTTTATAAAATAACTTGCACTTTTCTCTTCTAAAAGAGTAAAAAAAATTACTTTTTTAACTTGAAAAAAAATCCGTAAAGAAAAAAGTGAATTTTCTAAAAATATAAATTGTACGAAAAACTTAAATTTTTAAAAATATTCAAGATTTTAAAAATTATGAAATAAATTAAAATTAAAAAAATTGTTTTTAATTAAATAAAAATGATCTTTAACATAAAGGACTAATTTTACGAACGATCGTTGGCTAAATGGGACTAACGATGTCACACGTTTGGTTCAACTTAGAAAAAAAAAATTAAAGCACGTTGGTGGTATCGGTAAGATAAGTGTTTCAAAGTAGTAAATTTTAAAAAGTTTGTTGGCTAAATGGGACTAACGATGTCACACGTTTGATTCAACTTAGAAAAAAAATTAAAGCACGTTGGTGGTATCGGTAAGATAAGTGTTTCAAAGTAGTAAATTTTAAAAAGTTTATTGGTATTTTGTAAATTTTATCTTTTTCGTATGAAATTATTAACAAAATTGTGATATTGATATTTCGTGAGCTATATATTTGGATTCATTCTAAAATTAATACTTACACTTTTATTAAGTCGAAACATATTACTTACTGTAAAAGGTAAACGAACAATAAGTTACATCTTAAAAAAATTAATTGCAAACTAAATTTATGAAAACAACATTATAATGAAAAAATTAGGACTTGTGTTTCGCACATTTCCCAATTAAGAATAATTGAGAAACACGATAAAACTACTCATATATGAGGCCAATTAAAAGTTTCATATTAAACTGATTCATTTAGTAAACATTTTTCTTGTCATGACTCTAAAAGGGATGAGAATGAAACAAAGTTATGATTTTGATATGGTTTTTAGGACGGAGATTAAGGTGTTGTTTGTTTTATTAAAATATTTTAGGTCTGAATCTGACTATCGCATCTTATTGGTAAGAGGCGATCATAAAGTCTAATTCTAAATGAGATAATTTGTTTGTTTTTTTAATTGTCTGAGTGGTTTTAATTGTCTATTTTTTAAGTATACATTAAATTAAACGAATACAATGAATGATTAACTTATATAAACGCGAAACAAAACATTTGTGTCGTAAGTTTAACAAAATAATAAATCGTTAAACCAATTATCTAATCGGGCGCATTTATTGATAACAAAAATTGTTCAATTTTTTGTGACTAACACTTAAATAAAAAAGTTAAACAAATACAAAATCGTGAAAATTTACTAGAGCGATCAACATGTTAGAAATGATTTAAATCATTGAAATCAAAAATCTTACTGTACAAAACTTATGGGTTAAAAGCTTTTGACATTTACAAAACACCTTTCAATTTTCACATATTCATAAATTGTATTATATTTGTAACTTTATACAAATTCATATTATTTGAAAAGTGAGAAACAAAAAGTTAAAAATCATTTTAAATGTTACATTTACTATTTTAAATGGAGTAATCTGTGTGTTACTCAATTAAAAATAATATACCGAATAAATATTTTAAATATCATTAATTGCTAGCCACACAATATATTTACACCTTTTTCTTTACTTTAAATAAAATCAATTTTTTTTTCTTCTACCTTCTCACCTTCCAAGTCCTTCTCTCAAAAAATTTCCGTTCATCGGAAATTATTGTCACTAAAAACAAGTCGTTTCATTGTTGAAGACACATACGGGTTGAAAGGTTTTTGTATAAATAAGAGGCAATCAGACATCATCACCGCCTCTAACTGAGTCAGAGCTTCGAAGACTCCCTGTGTCTGACTTGCAAAGAAAAACAAACACCTCCGAGATCTGACCGCGTCTGACTCGGACAACGTCAGAGACAGTCAGACTTTTTTGCGAAAAACAAACACAACCTAAGGCCTCGTTTACAAAATTAAGGGCTAGTTTGGTTTCCTACCTTAGGATGGGTTTTAAGATGATATGACATATAAAACATGTTTGGTTTTTCCTAAACCAAAAACTCAGGCCATATATCCTAAAATTTCTACTGTATCAAAAGGTAAGGTACATACCCATTTTGTTATTGATCACCATCAGTCTTTTGTTATATTTAATTATTACTGTAATGTTATTATTTTATTTGTAGGCAACCTTGATTTCGTTTTTCATCTCTTGTAAGGCATGTTTTTGTGTCAGTGGAGAATTAGGTTCCCATCATCTAAAAGATATCAAATGGATCCTATAATAAAGTTAAATTACATTCTCAATTTTTTATATTTCTTAATCTATACGGGGGGTGGGTGTCGGATCCTCGAAGCAACTCCCTCTACCTGTCGCTTGCACTACATTGCCTGACGATAACCTTGCCTGACTGCTTCCGACCAATCGTCCGGTTCTGCAGCCTCCTCCAACTTGTTGTCCGGTCCCCTTCACTTTATTTGTTGGACGGGAAGATACGAATCAGGCTATGTATTCTCGAAAGATGATTGGACGTAAGAACTCTCTACAAGAGGGATTAAAAAGATTGCTCCACCTTACAACCTTGCTTCCCATTGCAATTTCCATTGTAGCACGTGCGTAGCCCAGCCCATAAAGGCCATGTGGATCTTTCATACTAGCTTATCCTTCAAATGCCTAGCGGAATGATCAAAGGCGATGATCAAAAGCTATGTCCTCCATCACGCAGTACCGGAAATGAAAATAAAAATGGGAATGCTAGTGTTCATTGTTGAGTGATCGCCCGCTATCATGCGACGGATAAAGGAAGAGAAAGGGCTGTGTTGTAGAACATTATGTCTTTGTCCCGTTTTTTCAACAAGTTCAATTGTTTGACGCTGTAATTCTAGCTTTTCTCTTTTCAAGGTTGCTACTTCCCCTTGAGCTGCCTCCTGCAAATCCAACTCACGTTCCTTCAAGGTAAATTAGGAGTCTTGTGGCTCCATTTCCCAGTTGAAGTCTTCCATTTTCTCCCGTTTGTTAGTTACAACATCAATAAATGAATACTTCCTTGTTCACGATGTGGATGACTTCTTATTAGCTTGGCCATGACTATTGGTCGGTATTCTTGAATCTATTTCTCATCCTCGACTGGTTCATCGTTCAAATTCACGTAACCACCTTGCCAAGAACCGGAGGTGGTTTTAGAATTGTTGTTACATTTTTTCTGTTGCCAAATTAGGTGATCGTTCAACACCTTCCATGCCGCCTTTGACGTAAAAGGTGTTTGTAAATCACTTTGTATTCCGCACAACCTTTTTGGTATGCGGTGACATCATTAGCAACAGTTTCGTGATTAAGCTTAATGTTATTCATGATAGCACAAAAAGCACCAATTCTAGAATGTACCCTGTTTTCCATTTGCACAAAACCGCGTCTTACCCTCCAGTTGAACCCCTCTCAACTTCAAAGTACTTAAGGACGTCTCCCCAAAAATCCTTTGTTTTTTTATTGTTTCTTGCACGTCTCGAAAGCTTTTTAGGTTTGACGGGTGACATATCTTTGACAGGAGATGCGACATCATCATCGTTAAGGTTAATTGCACCGTGAAAGGACCCGTGACCCGAACCATGGCCCTAATCTTGACGCGGACCGTGACCCGAACCCTGACCCGCAAAGTACTCTTGATTATACATCGTTTGATCAAAATCAATATTAAAACTATTAACTAGAGAATACTACGGATTAGCATGTGAAGAAGTGGACGAATCCATAGCAGGGCGATACAAACCCGTCGGAGATTCAAAGAAAGCTTGTTGGTTGTTATTATACGGAGGAGAGAATAGACGGTTTTGATAGTACATGTTTGGATTTTATGGTTGTGGCGATTGATATTCAAATCCGTCAGGTCTAAACCGGATGTTTGGTGACACATTGGATAATCGAAAAGTCGAATCCGACGTCACATGGGGAACATTTTTTTGAGAAACTCGGGATTTTGTGATTTTATTTTTGAAGGTTCTCTTCCTAGACATGTTGGGATGGTTAAAATATTTTTTTTAGTAATTTGAATGTGTGAAAAAATAGGTAAAATGGGTTGAGTGGTTATAAAGTTATAGTGTTTAAGTTTAATTTTTTTAATATGTAACGGTCAAGACTAAAAAAGAAGAAAAAGTTATTTTTTTAAAAACGGTCTAGGGTGAGATCGAGTCGCCTCAACGGGGTTGATCGACTGCGAATCCAATCGACCGGTTGTCGATCGATACCGTGGCAACCAGTCAAAAAACTAATATTATTTACAATCCAAGCTAGGAGGCCTGGTTTTTACACTGCATATTGGCACATGCATTATGAGAATCCAATATTATTTCTCATCTACAAATATATAATTTAATGTTCATTTCAACTCTAAATATTATGATACTCACATGAATTTTGTTAATGCAAAGCAATGCCTAAAAACATTATTAGTGTTAACTAATATTTCTTAGTTTTGATCACGACAAATTAAAAAAACATTTATCATCTAACACAATCATAAAACGAATTATTTAACAGACACTATCATCAAGGTAATAATCATTTAAGCGTTGCACTAACATATCTTAATCATGATTAGTGATCATAAAAGTGATTAATCTTAAACTTACATTTTGTCAAATGTGACAAAAGATTTTTTAATGAACTTTCTTTTTAAGAAAATGTTTCATTAAAATGAAAAATGTAAATTTGAATATGGCATATTCCAAATGTCATAGGAATATCCTTTGAAGGTAAAAACTTACCTCATATATTACTCCTCCACTAAAAGACAAAAGGGAGCAAAGTCTATAAGCACGAATCCTTAAATGCCTATGCGGATCCTTAATAATAAGGAACCGTAGGAACAATTAAGGCACCGCGCTCAAAGAGCCGTTGGCCTTTTTCTTCTATAAATAGTGGATCAAACCTGCATTTTCCATAACCCTTTTTGGACACTCTTTCTGCTATCCTTTTCCTTTCTAATTCCTAATCATTTGTAAATGATCACTTAATATGTTAACTATGTTTACTTATGATTATCTCCATGATCTGCTTCTTTACATTATCCAAAGAGAAGATCACTCACACACTTGTGATGTGATTAAAGATGAAGCCTTGATGAAGATTATCCTCTCCTAAAGATCTAGTCATGTTCATCAATTGTTTTATTTGAGTCTTGTGTAGATCCAAGGTAATTGTGAATACATGGATCTAGTCTTGTGTAAATCCATTGTATATGTGTATACTTGGATTTGTGTTATTTTTATCTAAGTTACATGTGTATACTTGGATATGTGTTTTATTGAGTTGTAATAGTTGTGAGTTGTGAGTTCTCACTAAACTATAAAGTGATGTGGTTGTGTCTTGTGTGTTCTCACTAAACTATAAAGTGATGTGGTTGTATCTTGTGAGTTCTCACTAAACTATAAAGTGATTTGTAGTTGTGTCTTGTGAAGTTCTCACTTAGCTTCAAAGGGAAGAGTTGTGAAGATTGGTTCTACCTTTCGATTAGAACTCGACATCTAACCCTGTGTCGTTAAATGGTGAAGTAGGCAACGTTGTGAAGATTGGTTCTACCTTTAGATTAGAACTCGACATCTAGCCTTGTGTCGTTAAATGGTGAAGTAGGCAACATTGTGAAGATTGGTTCTATCTTTCGATTAGAACTCGACATCTAGCCTTGTGTCATAAAATGGTGAAGTGGGCGACGTTGTGTAGATTAGTCCTAGCTAATATTAGGTCTCGACATGTAGCTTAGTGTCGGAAAATAATGTAAGAAACGTTGATAGGTTTTCTCCGCCAAGAAGGGAGCTTGTGGATATAGTAGAAATCTCGAGTAAGGTGTACTCGGGGAGTGGAGTAGGAACGAAGATAGAACTTCGTTGCCGAACCACTATCAATCTTGGTGTCTTCCTATTAGGTCGTTTCTTTCCTTCCCTTTACTTACTATTATTATCAAATAATTCACATCTACTATTAGTCATTTTTAATGCATTAGAATTGAACCTAATCATTATACAACTAGCTTTCAAGTAAAAGGTAGTTTTGAGACAAACCTAATTGAAAGGAATTTTAATCAAGACATAAACCGAAGAGAAACTATTCAACCCTCCTTCTAGTTTCTACAATTGGTATCAGAGCGATAGTCACTCAAGGTCTTTAAAGTATATTGTACATTAAAACATGGATCGATCCATTATTCCTCAAATTAGAAGGTTTCGTTGTACTAAAGTTTCTTTTTAGTCAAAACTATTTTTTCATTGAAAATAGGACTTTTAAATTGGTAATATTGCATCTCATGTTGATTAGTAGTATTTATACATTTTAGATTTATCCTTGAAATGTATCTACTAGTTTGTATTTTGCTATGTGTAGGTACTCATGAAGATTAATCACTTAAGTGATTGTGGATTGAGTCACTTACACTTGTAGAAGACTCGTATTCTTTGATTCACAACATCATTGAATGATGATGCCTAGATGGATGCGAGTGGTACTAGTCCTTGAAGACTTAGTAGTCACTTTATTCAAGTTTGGGCTTTGCATTAGCTCCTTGAAGTATTGGAGTGCTCTTTGCAGCTAAGGTACGTCTTCGTCCTTCCACACGCCCTATTGATCATTCTTTTGATCATTACTTAACTATATGATTGTTCTTGGAATCCTTGCCTTGACATTTGTTTGTGGTATGTGATTCTATTCTCATATCCTCTCAAACCTTCATTTCTTGGTTACTTGACTCACTTCAGAGTTGTAGAGTAAGTTAGTAGTAGCTTAAAGTATCAAGCATGATTTCTATGGTTTGCACCCATACGGTTAGTAGACCCTATATGTTAGCCTCAAAATATTGAGTCAAACAAAAATGTTCGGTCATAGGTTTATATTGTAATATTTATTAGAACGTTGTAATAGATAGTTAAATAGTCGTGGTTCACGGACTTGGATTTAAACTAATTAAAGTCCAAAAGACAAGCCCCGCCCAATATATAGCCCATTAAAGCCCGCATGTGGGTGGACTATATATACTACCCTCCTAGCATGTTAGGAGGGTGGATGGTCATTAGTACTCTCATTATTTCTAATCTATTATTCACCAAGTTAATCATCTCTCTCTCTCTCTCTACTTTCTCTCACTACTTTCTCTCTCTAGGAATCCATCTCTTTTCATCTATTTTCTATCATAATAATATTATGGGACAACATTTGGTGTCAATCGCCACGGGGTAGATTGTGTTTGGTTGTTTGGTTTGAGTTTGATTCGGTTGATTTTTCTATCTAAATCACCCCGAATTAAATTTTGTTTAGTATTTTCGGGCTTAAAATCTTGATATATATCATTTATATCGATGTGGTATTCGGTGGTTAAAATCGCAAGTTTTTGAGGTGTTTGGATTGGTTTTGTGAGTTACGATTCATTAACTGCATCAAGATCATTCCGAAAAAAGATTTTCGGAAAAGGGCTTATTATTCCGAAAAAAGGATTTTCAGATAAGGGTTTGTTATTCCGAAGAAGTGTATATTCCGAAAAAGGTAAGTTTTTCTGAAATCTTTCTTTTTTCTGAAAAAGTGATTTATTCCGAAGAATTGTGTATTCCGAAGAAGTGACTTTTCTGAAGACTTGAGTATTCCGAAAAAGTGAATTTATCTGAAAAAGTGGGTTTTCCGAAATTTTTCTGAAATAATCAATATTCCGAAAAAGCTTCTATTCCGAAAAAGATTCAGAAGATTTCAGTATTCCGAAGAAGTGTTTTTTCTAAAAAAGTTACTTATTCCGAAGATTTGAAGAATTCTGAAAATCTACTTATTCCGAAGAACTGATTATTCTGAAGATATTACATATTCCGAAGATGTGATTATTCCGAAGAAGTACGAATTCCGAAGAAGTTCTTTTCCTGAAAACGTCCCTATTCCGAAGAAGATGTTTTTTCTGAAAACATTAATATTCCAAAAAGCGCATTTTTCTGAAAACATTAATATTCCGAAGAAGTACCTATTCCGAAGAAGTTGTTTTTCCAAAAACATCCATATTCCGAAGAAGTTTTTTTTCTGAAAACATTAATATTCGAAGAAGTTGTTTCTCTAAAAATTCATTATTCCGAAAATTGAAGATTTTTTCAAATGTGAAAATTTTTAACGTGTGATTTTTCGCCTTCGATTTTTTGTTTTCTTGTGAAGACAATTTTTAGGGGATTTTAACATTTTTCATCGACAACAACAATCAAAACACATCTACTTAAGATCCATTTTCACTTTATCGATTTCAAGTCTCTAGATATGGATTCTACTCAAGAGTATCGTGTCACAAACAACAATATCATGGTGGCGGGTAATAAAGAGAGACCACCAATGCTTGTGTCTGGTCGGTATGCTCAATGGCAATCTCGATTCATATGATATCTTGATACAAGACCCAATGGTGATGCCTTGAGGAAATGTATTACTCATGGACCATATGTATTCAAGAAAATCTCAATTCCTCCAAGAGCAGCCAAAGATACTACTGATCCAAAACCTGTAAGTGAACGTGATGAAACAAGAGCCCATCTCACACCTGAAAATTATGCTTGGCATGATGCGGAGAAGGAAGCCATTTATATGGTTTTAAGTGGGATTGGAGATGATATTTATTCCACGGTTGATGCATGCCCTACATCACATGAAATGTGGACTGCTATTGAACGCTTGCAACAAGGAGAATCACTCAACAAACAAGATGTCAAAACAAACTTGTTTTGGAATTTTGGCAAGTTTACTTCACGGGATGGAGAATCAATTGACTCTTACTACTCCGGGTTTTATAAGATGATGAATGACATGACAAGAAATAATATGCAAGTCTCCACCATGCAAGTCAATGTCCAATTTCTTCAACAACTTCAACCCGAGTGGACAAGGTTCGTCACTTTAGTGAAACAACAAGAAAAGCTAGACGAGGTCTCATATCATCGACTCTTTGATATCTTGAAGCAATTTCAGAATAAAGCAAATGAGATTCGAGCTGTGTTGCAAAAACGGCTAATCCGCTTGCTTTAGTAACTACCACTCAACATGTTCAAGATCCCCACTCTCGTGCTCCTAAGCCATACTCCACTACATCATCTTCACCATGATATTCCACTACATCATCTTCACCACGATATTCCACATCATCTAAGTCTTCATCTTCCATAAAATCTCGAGGTAAAGTGCCAAGAGCACCATCACCACCATCTGAATCATCGTCTGAAGAAGATAGTGATGAAGACCAAGCTCAAAAGAATCGAGAGATGAAACAACAAATTTCTTTCATAATGAAGACTTACAAGAAAATCTACAAACCCACCAAAAACAATCTTCGCACATCATCTAACACAAAGAACCGATATGTTGAGAGTCCTCCAAGGTATGACACACGTCGACGTGGTGAAAGTCCTTCTAGGTATGATCGACATAATCCAACGCATGTTGAAGATTCTGCAAGGTATGATCGACAAACTGCCAAGTATGATACTCAGAGGATTGCTGTTAGTACTGGGAATAGGGAAACGGTTGGAAGTGAAGTGGTTCGGCAAATTGGGATTCAATGTTTTAATTGCCAAGGTTATGGGCATATGGCAAAGGAATGCAGGAAACCAAAACGGGTTAGAGACTCTGGTTATCATAAGGAAAAGATGCTGCTATGCAAAAAGATGGAAGCAGGGGTTAAATTGTCAGCTGAGGAAGGAGCAATGCTTGATGATACTGATGATGAAGATTCTGATCAAGAGCTCGATGCACATTACTCGTACATGGCAAAGGTTGAAGAAGTTCTCAAAGTCACTGAAGATGACAATGGCCCTATATTTGACACTGAGCCAATCGATAAGGTACACACTACTGATGAATATAATGTGTTTGGTGATATTCCTGAGCATAGTGATCTACCCAATGCCATTAATGACACGTGTATGATGGAAACGGTTGATAGTAATACCACACCCGATTCATCAGACATGTGCAATAATGAGTCTGAGGATGATCAACATACAAATGAATATGATGAAGAGGAACGTATTGCGCTTGCTAATTTAATTGCTACTTTACAAAAAGATGTCACTGAAAATAAAAAGAGTCAAAAGCAATTAAAGAAGGCAAACGCTACGCTCACTTAAAATTTTGAAGAATGCAAATCTGCTCTTATCAAATCTACTGAGATGACTGAAAGCTATAGAGATGAGCTCCTTCAGAAAACCAAAGAGCTTGAGGGGTACAAGGGAAGTGCGTTAAAAAGTCAAAAGGACGATTTTGAAAACAAATATAATACAACTCTTGAGTTATTAGCCAAAGAGAAGCGTCAATATAATGTTTTCTTAATGGATGAACGTCAAAAAACGTACCTTGCCAATACCAAAGTTAATGAACTTGAACAAAAGCTTTCTATGACCACTACAGATTTTGCTAAAATTCTTGAGGATAAGAAACAAGAGGTAGATGCGTTAAAACAAGACTTCAAAAGTAGATATGATAAAGAAACCGAAAAAGTAACAAAACTAGAAGAACAAGTCGAATTTTTGAAGAAAGTTGTTTATAAAACGCATGATTCTATTCAATCCGTAAGAATGCTAGCACCTCCATCGATGTTTATGGGTCAAGCTAGCTTTGCAAGTCCTGAGTACCTTGCCAAAGCTCAAGCTGCGAACCCGTGTCTTTATCTTGATGAGACTGAAAGGACCGATCTTGATTGCATGCCTGTTAGTGCCAATAGTGAAGAGACTGCCCTTTGGGATGATGATAGTCAACCTCTTGTCAATAAGGAGTTTGTAAAACCATATAATTATGCTTATGAGAATAGTCTTTATGATATTTTCAACAAACAAACTCAGAAAACCCGTGAGGAAGTGTTTTTAGAATGCAAACAAAAGAGAATTCAATGGAAGAAAGCATTTGCCCCCAAGAAATCTAATGTTTACAAATACATAAACTACCTCCCCTTAGATGAATCTAAAAGCAAGAGTAGGAAAACATTAGGTATTCTTAAACACCACATAGATAATGTTAAATCTATTGTTGAAAGAGATTGGGCGAAATGTGAAAATGCTAAGTGGCAACGCCCGATTCCTCAAGATATTACCTTGCTTGTGAAAGAACTCTTAATTCCAAACACGGCGTTGATTAAAGAAACTGTTCTTCAACTTGAGGAGTTCATTCGGACTAAATGTATGATGATTTAAAATATGTTGAATCTCTTGAGAAACACATTGAAGATCTTCAAATGGAGAAGTCTGATTTTTTAGATGAATATGATTTACTATTTCAAGAATGTGTTTCTAAAGATGTTATGTGTGCTTATTTTACATCTTGTGCTGATATTGATGAATATTCTGATGTTGCATGCAAATATCTTGATAAGATCAAAGAATGTGAACGTCTTGAAATTGAGCTTTCAAAACATAAAAAAATGTTGATAAAAAGGCTTTTGAGTTACTTCAACACAAAACTGATTTCCTTCAAAAACATTGTCATTCTCTTGAACTTGCTTTGCAAAAAGACGTTGGTAGTTTTCCACATGATAATAAATTGCAAGAAAAACTTTCCCAAACGTTTCGAGAAATGAATGAACAGAATTTGGAAATTAAAGGGTTGAAAGGTCAGTTACAAGACAGGGACAGAGCGATAGCAGAGTTGCAGAAACTCGTTGTTAAAATGGGTGGGAAAGTTGTGGAACCTAGCATTAAGAAACATGTTGTTAGACAACCCAGTGCCTCTAAAGAGAATAGATCCTCTATCTTGGGAAAACCATCTGCTTTATCAAATTCCTCATTTGAAAAACCTGTGTTTGCCCCCAAGATGGATGGAAAGGAAAAGTTACTATGACAATCCGTTAATTTACGATTGATATTTTATTCTCGAAAATTATTTAAAAACATTATTTTAATGTTACAATATGAACTCACATATTTTTGGGAAGAAAGTTGGATTTACGTCTTGGAGTAGCATCGACTACGTCTAAACCGGAGGATTCAACGTTACGTGCTTACGTTTACGTACACCGTCTTTGGTGACAGTCCGACACTTCAGAAAATAAATTTATCCGTGAATATTATTTTGGAGTTTTAAATTTGTGTTAGTTCATAAACTCACAAATTTACGAGAAGAGATTAGGACTTACGATTTTATTTCAACGTCCTTTACGACTAAACCGGAAACCCTAGGATTACGTATTTACGTTTTCGAACTCCGTTTTTGATGAGACAATTTTTATTGGATTCGTTTTGTGACGTTGATTCATAATTTATAAAAACGTTTTTCGTAAAACGACCCGAGGGCACGCAAATTGAGGAAACTAGAATCGAGGAGTACCCGTAATTAAATGGGGATGAGACAAGTGGGACACTTGCCCCACCCCCACAAAACCCATAGCTACAATACTCCACCAAGCTAACTTGGTGTCAAGTTTTCACTTATGAAGAGTACACTTGTCAAGTAAGCTTACAATGTAAGCTTTCCACTTCACAAAACCACCAACACAAACCACTCTTCTCACACACACTCATGCAAACAAGCTACAAACTTTCTCTCTCTCTCTTGGACTCCATTTTTGGCCGTCCCATATTCACCTTCAAACACCCATTTCATACAAAATTTAACCATAAACATATGTTATAATTAACATATGTTAATCTCCATTCAAAAAGATGAAGATTGGTGCAAGTTATAACATCCAAGGAGGAGTTTTCATGGAGTAGTAGGGCTGATTTTCCATAAGGTATTCATGAAGCATGGTGGTCATGAAGATGGTCTTGGCTATGCACAAGTTTCTCCATCAAAATTCATGTTTTGATCACAACTTACATCATCATGGTGGTATAAAGATTGTCCTCCTCATCTTCTTGTTATTTTGATTATGTAAACATGTATTTTATTTCCTATTGTATATGTATATGATGATTATATGATGATAAAAATGTTATGTGGGGATTTGTTGTTGATAAACATGATTAAAAAAAGGTGAAAAACCATAAGAAACAAGGTTAAAATCTTGCTTAAATTTATTGGCTGTATAAAACAGTAAAGAACCAAGTCATGAACTGATAAAATGATGAAGTAGGATGGATTTACAGTAAGCTATGGGTCTTGTACACATGTGAGAGTTGGCCATGCAATGGAATCAAAATAATGAGTGAGATATGATCAAAACAAGTTTAGGGTATAAATCTGAGGTTACTGTTTTGGACGATTTTTAGAAAATACTTAAAGGATGATTCAACAGTAACTATAGAAGAGTTCAATGTAGCACATATTATGTAGTTTATGTAATAAAAATTTGAGCTTCTATCTCCATATAGAACTCAATATATGGCAGTTTTGGTGAAAGTAAAGATAAAAATCAGATTTTTGAAAAATAAAGTATAATACTATTATATAAGCACTCAAAATTATATTGTATAAAATGTAAAGTTAAAACCCACTAACTCATGAATTTTATTTATATAAATATGTTAAAGGTTAAATAAGTGGACATTTTATAAAAATGGTAACTTGTTAAGTTTTATAAGTTATAAAACTATAAACATGATTTTTACGACTTTTTCGGCTATCGCCGTAAAATTAACGTTTTTGTTAAATAAAACTTAGATGGTTGGACCCGTCTAATGAAAACTTTATAAAACTTATATACTGATATATAGACATGTATAACAAGTAAAAACCGATAAAAACCCGAACTATAGGACATACGGACATTAACGAGTTAAATAAACATATTGGACTAATAAATGGACTAAATAGGATAAAAACTTGTAAAAAGAATCTATTGGGCTTAACCCATTTAGGCCCAACTTGTAAAGTTTAAGTACTGATAATATAAGTACAAAATGGATTAAAATAAGTTAAATAACTTATGATAAGCTTATTGGACTTAAGACACGTAAACGGGTAAAACTAGTAAACTAATATAAAATTTATCGACATATAACACTAAAATGAGTAAACGAGAATATGTAAACCCACTTGATCATCATATTTATATAATCATCATATGTATACATAATTGTTATTTTTATAAAGTCATTGGACATGAGTCTAAGACGAGTATTATTTGTCTAGGTTTCCGTGATTGAAGCACGTACCGTACGTCCGAATTGCCGATAACCCGCCTTCCCATATCAACGTGAGTTCATAGCCTCGCACTCTTTTAAATGTTTTTATAAATGTTTTATAAACCCGCGAGGGAGATAACATGTTAGTTTTTATAAATTTAGGACACCATTTGTCCCAATTGTTTGTTTATTGATTTGGACCCGAATGATTGAATGACCCGATTGTATGACCCGATAAATGATTAAAGGACCCGATAGATGAAATCAAATGGATTATTAAAGTTAGGTTATGTCACTAAAAGTCCCATTAGCATGAATTGTGAACTACCGGGATTTGGTAGACGCTTATGCATTTAATAGTACTATTTGGGGACGATCACCCCAGTTCGCGCCTTGACGGTTGATCCCCGTCGTGCCACATTGATTGGTAAGCGAATTTATGTATGAGAAGATTTCCATAGCGTGACCTTTGTGACGACACGCTACTTTAGATGGGCAAAAATTGGTATCGGGTTAGCTACCCGTTGTTGGTTTAGTAAGGTAACAATGTCATGCGGCTTATAATAATCCAAATCACCGAAATACTATTAGACGCTTCGAATTACGATGTATTGCCTGACTAGCAATACAGGGTCATACTATTGATATTATGTTCGTGTTTTAGTTTTCATAACCATATTCATATAACGGTTTTTATTTTCATATAACGTCGTAAGACGTATTGTATGATGTTTTTACGACATTAGTTCGTATAATGATTTTAAGGCAAATGCCTATACTATGATTTTCGATAAGGATTTGTATAAAATGATTTTGGCTATTTCATGGCGTATCAAAACGATTTGTACAAAATGATTTTCAGTAATACTTTTATACTGATATTATATTTATGGAATTTATTAAACTCTATGAATTCACTCGGCGTTATCGCTGACCTTTTCTTTTCACATGTTTTATCTCAGGCACTTGAAGGTAATTCTCGGGAAGACGACAAGAATTCATGGCCCGCACTTCAACAATATTTTCCATTCAAATGCTTTGTAAAACCTGTATAAAATACAATGACTTGGGACCTATGTAAATTTGATATTTATGAATGGAAATGCTTTATTATTAAACGACGCGATTTTTATGCGTTGTCTATGATGTGAGTAATGTGCTATCCCGTAACACCAACTAGTCTTCCGCTGTATTGAGTTGTATAAATTTGGGGGTGTTACAGTTTGGTACCAGAGCTCTCGTTATAGAGAATGAAAGATTTTTAAAACTAAGGTTTTGAATAAAACATTTCAAGATCTTTTAACTATAAACATTTTTCACAAATGTCTAAAAATATTTTGACTATAACGGTGCCGAAGAATTCCCGAGTTACCGACAAGGCCAGACTGAGAAGTGTTATTTTAATATATATATAACTTGAATTATATATATATATATATATATATATATATGATGTAATTTGATTACATGATTGTTTGATGATTATTTTGATATTTATACGAGGTATTTATACGACGACGATTGTCACAAGGAACCCTAACTCCCCTAGTAAATTAATCGAAGCTATTCTCGTAGGAATTCTAGCTATCCTAGATCTAAACCAAGTTGTGGATATTTATGATCCCAACAAATGGTTAATATTCGTAGAAATATAGATAGTAGTTGATTGTGATATTGAAGAAGAATTGGCGAGATTAAATCTGATATCGATGTCATGACAATCTTTCCTTATAGAGTGGAGTTTGACAAAATGTTACCACCTAGAAAGATGTCATCTGATTCGTTGTCATCCAATTCTTAAATCGAAATCGAAAGGGTGAATGTTGCACTTGAGGCTGTTATTGGAACCATTACCCAAAAGCCTCATGCCACTAATACCTTTCCGAGAAGTCTAGTTGAATGACCAAGTCATTTCATACTAGTGACTCATTTGATAATTGTTGATTGTAAGAGCTATAGGATTGGAAATTAAGTGTTGATTCATATTAAGATTGTATTGCCTTTACAAGGCCGAAGAATAAGGTTGTAAGTATTGGAGAATGAAGTAGGATATCGACTTGAGTATAAAAGTGGTTGAAACTTGAATAAAGTGAAATTTAACTTGTATGGGATATGAGATTGTTAAGAGGAACTCATTAAGTTTTGTGATTGAATTATAAGGATTTAATTGATTATTGATTCGTGTTAAGGGTTGTTCCTAGACCATTGTCCACTAACGAGGATGCCCAGTGTCCAAAAAATAAATTGAAGAAATCTTCTTCTGAATTGAGACCGATGGATCTTCCGGGACATATGGAACACCTAATGACTCTTGTAGATTAGTATTCATTGTAGTATCTTTTAAAAATCCCTAACTTAACTGAGATATCAGTTGGTAGGATGAGTTCTGAGAATTGTATGACATAGTGACACATAAAGTGTTACGGTACAATTTGACTTGTTTGTGATTAATGAAAAGACTACCTTTGACTGCTAAATTCTACATATATCGATGTTATCTATCTTTTATTGCTTCATCCTAATGTTCGCATTAGTGATGCAAATATTGAATAAGTACTCATCTCGAATTGAGTTACGTTGTGGATTATTCTCTTTGTATTCATGAGTGCCATCAAAGTCATGAACCTCATGATTATTTGGCTAAGCTCATTTCCTATTATATTGTAGTTAGTTCTTGGTGAACAACTCTTCATCACTCTTTTGCAGATCACACATTATTTTTATAAAGTTAAAACGGTATCCTTTGAGAAAATTTAATTTTCATCACAATAAGGATTATTCAAAGTGAGATTTATAAGTGACTGATATCAAAATGAAGTTGTTTAAGAGACGATTTGGAAACTTAATTGTTTTCATAACAAAGAAATCTTTGTAAATATATTTTGATTCTTAAGAATTAAGCATGAAAATGTTTTTATTATAAACATGATGATAAAATTTTGACGAACTGAGTATTGCATCGTTAATCTTGAAATTGTATATAGTTGCGCGCCTACATACAATTTAGAATGGACCATGCAAGACTGACTAGTAGTCACCATAAAACTAATGAATAAACACTACATTTTCTTTGAAGATTGTGAAAGATTAAATTTTATGAGATCTGCAAGAAGTGAAAAATAAGGACATAATGTTAGAGACACCTACATATGTGCCTGTAGCATCTATTCTTCTGAGTCGAATTTACTCATCTGTGGAAATTGTCTTATTTGACAATTGACAATTCTTTCTTGTCCAATTATCCCGTAGTGAGATTCTTAGGAAAAGTATCTGATTACCGAGTGTTGATACCCGACTGGATGTATTGACGTTCTTATCATTTCTTATGATTTGATTTCATTTGACTGACCTGGGTAACGATCCGAGGAGCTTTCGAATGCGTACTCACATTATGAAAACATGGAATATTTCATATTCGTTAAATGTTTTCGTCTGTATCTGATTCGAAATTCTATCGCGTAGATTATGCGTTGACCTTACTCTTTAGATGATAGTTGTGTCTCCATATATCCTTGAACTTGTGAAGGATTATGAATTATTATTAGTCTTTTGAGAAGTTCACATCTTATCGACGGCAATGCAACTGGAAAGTTGATAGTGCCTGTAGAATGGATTGATTGATTATGACATGACGACATTGTCTTAATTGATGGGAACTCGAATAGAATCCCCCTAAATGATAAGATGTTGACTATCAAAAGTGATTTAAATAATTCTTGATGGATGACTATATCCTGCATTTAGACTTGAGATTATATTGTGATTGGTTGTGAATTAGTCATATATATTATAATCTAGAAAGAACCTAATATGAATTTATTAAAAGATGTTTATGTTATCTAAACTTTAGGAGGTATTTGTTAATAAATTACCTAGACTTTTTCCATTAAGGCAAGTTGAATTTGGTATTGATTATGTTTCCGGTGCTGCACTTGTGGCTTGTGCACTGTACGTCAGCACCATCTAAATTAAAAGAATTACCGTACAACTGAGAAAGTTGTCGGAGAAAGATTTTATTATACCAAGCCTGTCATCCTGAAGAGCTATGGTGTTATCTTTCCTTATATTAGATTACTGTGACTGAGTAAATTGACAATCGAAAACGATATCCATAACTCGAAATGGAAGAATTGTTCGATCATTTACAAGGTTCTAACAAATTTGATCCATAGCATGGTTATCATCAACTTCGCATCTGCGAAAGAGATTATCTATTCCAATCACTACATCCGGTGCTTGTAATGAACATTATGAGTTCCACGTGATGTCGTTTGGATTGACCAATGCACATGTAGCATTCATAAATTCGGTGAATCACGTGTGTAGGCTGTAATTTGATAAATTCATGCTTGCGATCATTAAGGACTATTTGTTTGTTAATACGAATAATAATGAGTTAATAATTATTTATAGACTGCCTTAAATTGGCCGAACAACTAAAACTTGTACCTTGAATAATTAACATGTGATTTAAGACTTAATACTTTACATGATTTGACTGTGTGATTAATAAGATAATGGAATCTAAATTGACTCTTCAAAAATTAAGAGCCCTTTTAAGACTTTGGATTTTACCAAAAAGAAATGGAAATATGTTTTGACAAATGTTTTAACAAAGGATTTTAAAGGGATTATTCCCTTATACACTAAACATTTATCTAAACTTCTGTTTAGGGGTAAATGTTTGTGTATACCTCAAGATAACTTAAGAAGGATTGAGTATAACAATTTATACCATAACCTGAAAACTTAAAACGACAATTTTTGCTTTTCAAACTAAGAAAATGTTGACCAAGATATAAACAAAGATTTTTCGAACATTTATGAATCCTACTAATTATTTTCGATAAATCAACAAAAATCGTGTTAATTAAATTCAAATTTTATTTTGAACACCTTTATATAATTGGACAAACTGAGAAAATTTAAAATTTTTTTATGGTTACTTTTCATAAAAATTAAATATTTATTTAATAAGTTGTAATAATTATCGACGCTTTATACGTCGGAATGAGAGAAACTGATAAAAATGATAGATGAGACGAAACTAAAACATAGAAGATATGAAGAAAGAATTTTGAATAAATACACTTATGATATTTATTTCATCAGGAGAAAGTGAACGTAATTACTGACGCATAATATAGAAAGAATATCTGAGTAAATTATGGACATGATAATTATATCATCATGAGAGGTGAATATAGATACCGACGCATTATGTAGAAAGGATAAAGAACCAGTTAGGACATGTTCCTTAATAATGAACGTGCAAAATAAATTGCCAAACAATTTAAAGTATAGCCGATGATTGTAAAAAGGATAATATAAATAATAAAAAGAGATTCGCGACTAATATGAATCATTAAGATTGAGAAGCCGATGGCATTAAATGTTTTAAAGGCCACTTGTGGTTGCCTAAATATGGAAATTGTGAGATATAGTTATGTTGGAATTTGTAAGTATAAGTATTATATGTATGTCATTTTTGACTAAAAGTATCTTTGTCTGAAGAGGTTGTACTAATGGAAAATTATGAAGGCAGACATCGCCTCATACATTAGTAAACGTTTAGCTATTGCAAAGATCATCATCTGAATTTGATTCGATTTGGGTCATCGTCGACAGACTGACCAAATCTGCTAATATCATTCCCGTTAATGATAAATGCAAAAGAGTTGTGTAAACATGGTGTGCCGTATCGATCATCTCTATCAAGATCCTTGATTCGCATCAAATTTCTTGAGATTTGCTCAGAAGTCATTGTGAACGAATCTTGATGAGAATACTATGTACCACCCCAAATCGAAGGGACGAGGTAAAGTAACGATACAAAATACTATAAGCGTTGTTCTATGTTTGAATGATTGACCTTTGGTAATAGACCGTATAATCGTTTTCCTTTGGAGGAATTATCATTGATAATCATCGTATTAGGATTGAGATCGAATCTTGTTAGGATCTGAATCTTAGAGCATCTGTAAGCAATAGTTGAGATGAAGACACCCGACATACACCCATTGTGAGTTGGACATGTCTCTTAGGTTTAAGGTTTCCTATGATGGCGAACCTATCCTTGCAAAATACCCGACCCGCGAGGCATGAAATGATTGTTGAAATTAGGATTTGATTATTGACAGCCGGTAGTGGGCAAGAGGTTATGTGATTATGAAATGTAGATCTTGAAGTGCCAAATGGGTAGCGAAGTTATGCCACAATTTTTAACCTTGGAAAAATGAATTCATGATCTGACAAATCATGGGATATAAGTCCCCGTTGTATGGGACCATTGAGATGATGTAAAAGTTGGGATTGAAAGGCATATAAGCTGGATCTACCCTAGGACTTCAAAGACTGCGTGAATTATGTTTCGTATATCGAACTTGATGGAATATCTATCAAGTTAAAATCTTAATTCTTCTTAATAGAGCTTAGATCGGCGAAAAGTTGCATTCATCAAAAACCCGTGAACATCATGGATAGAGAAAGTAAGTCAACATTAAGCCTGATCTTATTCCCGTAGTTATGTTTGATGGAACTCGCATATTATAATGAATTGCACTTGTGAGAAAAGACCGAATGTGGAGGAAATACCCACATGGCTTTAACTCTATAAGAAGCGAGTAGTAAGATGATCTTTGAGGACAAAGATCCTGTTTAGGGGTAAATGCTATGACAATCCGTTAATTTACGATTGATATTATATTCTCGAATATTATTTAAAAACATTATTTTAATGTTACAATATGAACTCACATATTTTTGGGAAGAAATTTGGATTTACGTCTTGGAGTAGCATCGACTACGTCTAAACCGGAGGATTCAACGTTACGTGCTTACGTTTACGTACACCGTCTTTGGTGACAGTCCGACACTTCAGAAAATAAATTTATCCGTGAATATTATTTTGGAGTTTTAAATTTGTGTTAGTTCATAAACTCACAAATTTACGAGAAGAGATTAGGACTTACGATTTTATTTCAACGTCCTTTACGACTAAACCGGAAACCCTAGGATTACGTATTTACGTTTTCGAACTCCGTTTTTGATGAGACAATTTTTATTGGATTCGTTTTGTGACGTTGATTCATAATTTATAAAAACGTTTTTCGTAAAACGACCCGAGGGCACGCAAATCAAGGAAACTAGAATCGAGGAGTACCCGTAATTAAATGGGGATGAGACAAGTGGGACACTTGCCCCACCCCCACAAAACCCACGGCTACAATACTCCACCAAGCTAACTTGGTGTCAAGTTTTCACTTATGAAGAGTACACTTGTCAAGTAAGCTTACAATGTAAGCTTTCCACTTCACAAAACCACCAACACAAACCACTCTTCTCACACACACTCATGCAAACAAGCTACAAACTTTCTCTCTCTCTCTTGGACTCCATTTTTTGCCGTCCCATATTCACCTTCAAACACCCATTTCATACAAAATTTAACCATAAACATATGTTATAATTAACATATGTTAATCTCCATTCAAAAAGATGAAGATTGGTGCAAGTTATAACATCCAAGGAGAAGTTTTCATGGATTAGTAGGGCTGATTTTCCATAAGGTATTCATGAAGCATGGTGGTCATGAAGATGGTCTTGGCTATGCACAAGTTTCTCCATCAAAATCCATGTTTTGATCACAACTTACATCATCATGGTGGTATAAAGATTGTCCTCCTCATCTTCTTGTTATTTTGATTATGTAAACATGTGTTTTATTTCCTATTGTATATGTATATGATGATTATATGATGATAAAAATGTTATGTGGGGATTTGTTGTTGATAAACATGATTAAAAAAAGGTGAAAAACCATAAGAAACAAGGTTAAAATCTTGCTTAAATTTGTTGGCTGTATAAAACAGTAAAGAACCAAGTCATGAACTGATAAAATGATGAAGTAGGATGGATTTACAGTAATCTATGGGTCTTGTACACATGTGAGAGTTGGCCATGCAATGGAATCAAAATAATGAGTGAGATATGATCAAAACAAGTTTAGGGTATATATCTGAGGTTACTGTTTTGGACGATTTTTAGAAAATACTTAAATGATGATTAAACAGTAGCTATAGAAGAGTTAAATGTATCACATATTATATAGTTTATGTGATAAAATTTGAGCTTCTATCTCCATATAGAACTCAAGATATGGAAGTTTTGGTGAAAGTAAAGATAAAAATCAGATTTTTGAAAAATAAAGTATAATACTATTATATAAGCACTCAAAATTATATTGTATAAAATGTAAAGTTAAAACCTACTAACTCATGAATTTTATTTATATAAATATGTTAAAGGTTAAATAAGTGGACATTTTATAAAAATGGTAACTTGTTAAGTTTTATAAGTTATAAAACTATAAACATGATTTTTACGACTTTTTCGGCTATCGCCGTAAAATTAACGTTTTTGTTAAATAAAACTTAGATGGTTGGACCCGTCTAATGAAAACTTTATAAAACTTATATACTGATATATAGACATGTATAACAAGTAAAAACCGATAAAAATCCGAACTATAGGACATACGGACATTAACGAGTTAAATAAACATATTGGACTAATAAATGGACTAAATAGGATAAAAACTTGTAAAAAGAATCTATTGGGCTTAACCCATTTAGGCCCAACTTGTAAAGTTTAAGTACTGATAATATAAGTACAAAATGGATTAAAATAAGTTAAATAACTTATGATAAGCTTATTGGACTTAAGACACGTAAACGGGTAAAACTAGTAAACTAATATAAAATTTATCGACATATAACACTAAAATGAGTAAACGAGAATATGTAAACCCACTTGATCATCATATTTATATAATCATCATATGTATACATAATTGTTATTTTTATAAAGTCATTGGACATGAGTCTAAGACGAGTATTATTTGTCTAGGTTTCCGTGATTGAAGCACGTACCGTACGTCCGAATTGCCGATAACCCGCCTTCCCATATCAACGTGAGTTCATAGCCTCGCACTCTTTTAAATGTTTTTATAAATGTTTTATAAACCCGCGAGGGAGATAACATGTTAGTTTTTATAAAATTAGGACACCATTTGTCCCAATTGTTTGTTTATTGATTTGGACCCGAATGATTGAATGACCCGATTGTATGACCCGATAAATGATTAAAGGACCCGATAGATGAAATCAAATGGATTATTAAAGTTAGGTTATGTCACTAAAAATCCCATTAGCATGAATTGTGAACTACCGGGATTTGGTAGACGCTTATGCATTTAATAGTACTATTTGGGGACGATCACCCCAGTTCGCGCCTTGACGTTTGATCCCCGTCGTGCCACATTGATTAGTAAGCGAATTTATGTATGAGAAGATTTCCATAGCGTGACCTTTGTGACGACACGCTACTTTAGATGGGCAAAAATTGGTATCGGGTTAGCTACCCGTTGTTGGTTTAGTAAGGTAACAATGTCATGCGGCTTATAATAATCCAAATCACCGAAATACTATTAGACGCTTCGAATTACGATGTATTGCCTGACTAGCAATACAGGGTCATACTATTGATATTATGTTCGTGTTTTGGTTTTCATAACCATATTCATATAACGGTTTTTATTTTCATATAACGTCGTAAGACGTATTGTATGATGTTTTTACGACATTAGTTCGTATAATGATTTTAAGGCAAATGCCTATACTATGATTTTCGATAAGGATTTGTATAAAATGATTTTGGCTATTTCATGGCCTATCAAAACGATTTGTACAAAATGATTTTCAGTAATACTTTTATACTGATATTATATTGATGGAATTTATTAAACTCTATGAATTCACTCGGCGTTATCGCTGACCTTTTCTTTTAACATGTTTTATCTCAGGCACTTGAAGGTAATTCTCGGGAAGACGACAAGAATTCATGGCCCGCACTTCAACAATATTTTCCATTCAAATGTTTATAAAACCTGTATTAAATATAATGACTTGGGACCGATGTAACTTTGATATTATTGAATGGAAATGCTTTATTAATAAACGACGCGATTTTTATGCGTTGTCTATGATGTGAGTAATGTGCTATCCCGTAAAACCAACTAGTCTTCCGCTGTATTGAGTTGTATAAATTTGGGGGTGTTACAGTTACCACATAATCAACCCACAAGGAATGTCATAGCACCAAGCGTTAAGCACAATAATGTGATTAAACCAGGGATGTATAGAATGAGCACTAAGCCCACAAACAAAGTTACTCAATCACATCAGACTTCTAGAAACACTAATATTCGTGTGTCTTCTACTATAGGAATAGTCTCCACTACTAGTGATAGCCGGCCTCAGCTTAAGAGCACTCAAGTGAATGATAAGGTCTGGACACACAAGAATCAAGGGAAGATGAAGGAAGTAGAAGAACACCCTAGGAATTTGAATTTTTTTAAGAATAAAAAGTCTGTAATCGCATGTAATGACGATATGAATGATGTGAATGATTTAAATGCTATGTATGTGAAATTTGTTTGTGTCAAATGTGGAAAGTGTGCTAATGCTAATCATTCTATGTGTGCTATGAATAAAGTCAAATGCGTAGATACTAGAACTAAGAAGCAAGTTGTGAAGCCTATTAGTGCTAGTAAACCCAAACGCAAAGTGAACCATTTTGTTGCAACCCCTACTAAGAAAAGTAATGCATCAGACTCCACCACTACAAACCCTAGAAGCAAAATTAAGGAATTATATGAGTCTGCTAGCAAGTCTTGGAAATGGTGGTTTTCTAATCAATGTCCTCCAGGATATAAATGGATGCCGAAAGCTAGGACAGAAAATGTGAAAACGAGTAGTTTGCCTTTAAATGTTGATAAGGACACTAATGATTCTACTATCACAACTACTGTGGTATCCAATTTAGCAAATGTTCCTCGTGTTCTAACTCTTCTGCAAGTGATACAAATAATTCTATTCATACTGGACTCCGGATGCACGAAGCACATGACGGGGAATCTCAAGCTTCTAATTAACTTCGTAGAGAAGTTCCTGGGTACGGTCCAATTCGGAAATGATCAATTTGCACCGATCCTAGGATATGGAGATTTGGTTCAGGGGAATATTACGATCAAAAGGGTATACTACATCTAAGGGCTCAATCACAATCTATTCTCGGTTGGTCAATTCTGTGATGCGGATTTAGAGGTTGCTTTCAGAAAGAAGACATGTTTTGTTCGTGATTATGATGGGAATGACTTACTTACCGGTACACGGGGTACTGATCTTTACACAATTTCACTACAAGACACAACTTCATCAACTCCCATTTGCCTCATGGCTAAAGCTTCAACGACTCAGGCATGGTTATGACATCAACGTCTTTCTTATCTCAACAATGATACCATCAACTTACTTTCCAAGAAATATATTGTGAGAGGCCTTCCAAGTTTAAAATTCATCAAATATCATGTTTGTTCTTCTTGTGAACTTTGTAAAGCTAAACGAAGTAGCTTCAAAACAAAGACCACACCAAGCTCTAAAGGACGGTTAGATCTTCTTCACATGGATCTGTGTGGTCCCATGCGTGTTCATAGCATCAATAAAAAGAAATATATTTTGGTAATTGTCGATGATTACTTAAGGTACACATGGACTCACTTCTTGAGGTCCAAGGATGAAACACCCGAAGTTCTCATCAGCTTTCTTAAACTGATACAACGTGGTCTTCAAGCTCAAGTTAAAGTGGTTTGTACTGACAGAGGTACAGAATTTTTGAATTCAAATCTGAGAAATTATTTTGAAGCCGAAAGGATTGAACATGAAACATCTATTGCTCGAACACCCGAACAAAACGGCGTTGTTGAAAGACGAAACCGTACTTTGGTTGAAGCTGCTCGAACATTACTATCAGCTTCAAAACTTCCACTATACTTTTGGGCTGAAGCCGTGTCAACCGCATGCTACACACAAAACCGCTCCTTAATTATTCCTAGACATGAAAATACACCATATCACATAATTCATGATCAAAAACCTTCACTCAAACACCTTCATGTTTTTGGATGTACTTGTTACATTATTCGAGATGGTGAAAATTTGGATAAGATGAAAGAGAAAAGTGATGCATGTATTCTTGTGGGATATGCAACTCAGTCTAAGGGATATAGAGTGTTCAACAAGATAACAAAATTGATAGTCGAGACTATTTGTGACAACCCAAATCCGAGGTCATTTATTTAATATTATATAATATTATTTTTACGAATAATTTTGAAATTTTTGATGAGTTGAATGAAATGACTATTGATGGTTTTATTTAAAACCAACGTTGGAGGTTTTATTTCTATCTTTTTACTAATAGCGAGGATTATTAGTGACCACGATATCGACGGATGCCCGAAATTTTATGTTTTATCATATGTTGTCTCAATGTTTATATTTTTGACGTTTTATTTTAAGTTCGTATTAAGTCGAACCGGGATCATATTATCATCATATTTTGAGTGCGTTTTAACTTTTGAAAAGTATTTTTACGAAACCCGAGCCTCGTAAATATTTTCAAAATTAACAATTTACATTTTCCACCCTTACAACTATTTAATTGCATTTTGGACCAAAACTATCATAAATTGGCAAAACTAGCCCCTCCACCCAACTATAAATAAATTTTCCACTAACATTTTAAATATAAAAATTCATTTTCGTTACAACACTTCATCTCTGATGAGACTGCTTTTATACATAGTCTCATCGTCCAAATCGGGCTTAAAATGCATTAAATATCATCAAAATACCCAAATATATGCTTGTGTTTGTTGCTTGTGTATTTTAGGTACGGATATTGAGAAAATGACAAAGAATCACAAAAATCATGCAAAAATCATGAACTATGGCAGTTTCTGATTTTAGCTAAGTTTTTCAAAGTTTAAGCATGTATTTGTGTGTAAACTTCACCAAGACTGAGCAAACAAGCAACACACAACCTATAAATACCCTAATGATTGCTTCTAACAAGTTTTAAACACAAAACCCTTTCAAAATCCTTACTTAAATAACAGATCCAAACACCCCTTTAAAATCTTATATCAACTTTTTTCAAACAGAATCAACACAAAACTTTACCAAACTGGATTAAATCCTTCTAAACATGCATAATATACTAAATAAACTCAAATCATACCATTAAACTATTATTTAACATCTTTTTCATGCAAATCACACAAAGCATATAATTTTCAGAAAACTTAAAAAAAAGTTGAAATAGGAAACAGTTAGCTACCTTGTTGGGCTTACTTCCAAGCCCAACAGTGGCTGATAAGCCACCTCCCACAAGCTCGGGCTTGTGCTGAATCTTGAGTGAAAAGCAAGGAAGAGAGGGGGGTGGTGGTCACTGTTGACTACACACCCTATATCTTCTTAAAAGGATGATTATGAAAACCTGCTAAGAAGAAAGGTAAAGCACAAGGGTCAAGTGATCACAAAGCAAATAAGCTACAAACAAGCTTATCAATTAAGCTGTCTATGGCTTATTTGAGAATGAAATGAAAACTGAATTTTTTTTTTATATTTTTTTTTTTTTGAATATTTCTAACAAGGAGATCAACAAAAACTTCACACCTCACTTAAGCTTGATAATCAAATAGATTATCAGGCTTATGCTATTAGCTTGAAGCTTTTGGACGAATTTTCAAAAAGTAAAGCTTGAGTTAAACAGAAAACTTGAATTAAAATTAAGCTTGGAAATTAAATTGTTGAAATGTAAGGGGGCTCTTTGCTTCTCATCAACAATACAACACCATTTTCATTGCAATAGAAAAGTGGATTTACAGGACTTGTGACAAAAACAAAGAAGAAAGAACAAAAAACTAAGCTAAGTCCTATTGCCCTTTATATAGGGTCACATTGGTTCTAGAAAGTTGGAAAATACTGCTAAACCCTAATGCTGAACTTCCCAATAAGCCCTTGGTCGAATCTGGAATATGCCAATTTGATGCCTTGTTTGAAATCGTCCCATGTGAAATTGTTGGCGTTTTGTGTATGCCAGCAGGGTACAAGTGATCATGGACGTTGAGTAAAGTCCTTTGGGACCAAGGAATCCCTAGTACTCGTTGATTTGCTGTATTGCTTTGTCTTGGAGTAGCAGGGGAGCCACGTGGGGGACCCATGAGTTGAAGGTGATGGGTTTTGGGATGTCGGTTTGGATGGGGAGAGGGCAAATTAAGGATCTGGAAAGGAGTAAGTAAAAGCCCTTTGTTTTTGTGGGTGATTAGTGTTAGGGTTTATGGAGATTAAGGTATTTAGGGGGACGAAAACAACAACCCTCATAACCACATTCGCCAATTTAATCGTCTCACCGCCACGTGCAAGTTTAAGGATGTTTCAAACGACTCGATTAAGATGATGCTTTTTCCGTATTCCTTAGCGGGGCCCGCAAAAATTTGGTTAGAGAAAGAGCCACCCAATTCTATATTGACGTGGAAGGATCTCGTTTCAAAATTCGTGAACCAATTTTTTCCGCCCTCTAAGACTACGCACTTGAAAAACGAGATTTCAAAGTTTTCGCAAGAGTATAATGAGAGTTTTTCAACGGCTTGGAATAGGTTTAAGGAAATGTTGCACGAATGTCCTCATCATGGTTTTTCCGACTTGCATCAAATAGACACGTTTTACAATGGCTTGAACGATCATGAGCGTGATTATCTTAATGCCGCCGCGGGTGGTAATTTTTTGTGTAAGACGGTCGAGGAAGCATTGTTAATCATTGAGAATAGGTCTAAGGTGTATAGTCCTCATAGCACGTCGAGTGTTCGTAAGGCTTCGTCTTCATCTTCACCTAGTTTGTCACACACCGTTGATGCTTGCCAAGTCGAGGCTAATTTGGAAAACAAAATTTTTGATATAGTGAAAGGCTTATTAATTGAGTTTAAAGTTGGTGAACAACCCGCTCCCGCTACGATTAAAGCGGTTGAGGTTTCTTGTATGTATTGTGGTGGAGCTCACGATTATTCCGAGTGCATTACCAACGGTGGTAACACTTCGAGTGCCTTCGCGGCCGCGGGAACTTATAACCAAAATGGTCAAGTTCCTCGCACTAATCAATTGACTCCACCGGGTTTTTCACCAAATCAAAATGCTAACAATTATCGAAACAATCAAGTTGGTTACCAAAGCAATCAAAGGAACAATTACAAGGGTAATAACAACTATGGGAATCAAGGGAGTAGTAGTAGCCAATTGCAAAATCAAAATCAAAACCGTAATTTTCAAAACACGAGTCAAGGTCTTCAAAATGCTCACACTAAAGAACTTCCAATGGACTTTTTGAATTACGCTACTTCAAATGATAAGATTTTGGAAAACATTCAAGAGCAATTGGCTAGTCAAGCTAGGGACACGGCTAAGAACGCAAAGGAGTTAGCTAATTTTGTTAAGGAAAATCTAGCCATGAGAAATGAATTGAAAAATGATTTTGCTAACCAAATTCGAGGTCAAAACAACAAGATAGAGCAAAGTCATGCTAGGCTTGAACAAAGAATTGACCAAAAAGCCGCTAGTCAAGATTTGAAGTTTAATGGTTTTGATGTTAAGCTTAATGCCATTTTAGAAGCCGTCATGGGGAACAAAGCCTCTACTTCGGGTAGTTTGCCTAGTAACACCGTTTCAAACCCGAAGGGAGAGATGAAAGTGATTACCACACGAAGTGGTAAGACACTTAAAGAACCAACTCCTCAACCAATTACTCCAACGGTGGAGGAAATTGAGGAAGAACCCGAGGTGGTGGTCGAAAAGGAGCATATTTCAATCCCACAAAGTACCGCTCATGCCACACCTATGCCCCAACCCACACCACCCTTGCCTTACCCATCGAGACTTAGGAAGGAGAAACGACAAGAGCGCGACAACTACCAATTTGAGCTTTTTATGAAAATGTTTCGTGATTTGCATTTTAATGTGAGTTTTGCCGATGCTTTGGTCATGATGCCTCGATTTGCCGCTAACTTTAAGAGTATGTTGAACAACAAGGAGAAATTACACCAAATGTCTAGTTGTTCGTCGGTTTATCTTAATCGCATACCTCAAAAAGTCGGCGATCCCGGTAAATTTTTGATCCCTTGTGCCATTCAAGATATGGAAGAATGCTTCGCCTTGGCCGATCTTGGTGCTAGCATTAACTTGATGCCACTTGCAATCTTCAAGTCGCTCAATCTTCCTAATCTTACTCCTTCACGAATGTCTATTGAGTTGGCCGACCATTCCACGATTCTTGCATGTGGTTTGGCGGAAGACGTTTTTGTGAAAGTGGGGAAGTTCTACTATCCCGTATACTTTATCGTTGTCGATATCCCCACGGATCCTTAAGTTCCTCTTATTTTAGGTCGTTCGTTTTTAGATACGTCTATGGCTTTAATTGATGTTCATGCTAGAAAGATCACCTTACGTTTCAACGACGAGGAACTTGTTATAAACGCAACTCAAAATTCTCAACTTTCTCATGTTTATTCCGTTGCTACTATAAACCTCGTTGACATGATTGACGTGGTTTGCGAGGAATTTTCACAAGAAGTTTTAGGGTTTGGTGATGAAGAAACTAGTGGCAATCCCACTATGTTAGATCCAATTCTTGATAATTAGACACCAACCTTCACTCCTTTCGAAGGTGGTGGTTTTACGTTGGAAGAATTCGATGTTCCACGTACTTGTGACGAAGACCTCGACAACGATGAGGACTTCTCGATTATCAAGGATTTTCTCAACGATTTCCCATTTCCTCCACCCGAGGAGGTTATGAGTATCGAGCCCAAATCTTCACTTGAGGAACCACCTATCCTCGAGTTGAAAGATTTACCTCCTCACCTCGAATATGTCTATTTGGAGGAGGACGACAAGTTGCCGGTTATTATTGCGAAGGAACTTTCGAATGACGAAAAAACCGCACTTGTCGATGTTCTTAAGGACCACAAAGGGGCGATTGCGTGGAAGTTATCCGACATTAAGGGAATCGATCCCAAATTTTGTACACACAAAATATTAATGGAGGAGGATTTCAAGCCAACAATCCAAAGTCAAAGGAGGGTGAACCCCAAAATTCACGATGTCATCAAAAAGGAGGTCCTTAAACTCCTTGACGCGGGAATGATTTACCCTATTTCCGATAGCCCTTGGGTGAGTCCTATTCATTGTGTCCCTAAAAAGGGAGGGATGACCGTTGTGCCAAACGATGCCAACGAGTTGATTCCCACTAGACTCGTGACCGGATGGAGAGTGTGCATTGACTATCGTAAGTTGAATGAAGCCACTCGAAAAGACCATTTTCCCTTGCCCTTCATGGACCAAATGTTGGAGCGTCTTGCGGGAAACGATTTCTATTGCTTTTTAGATGGTTTTTCCGGTTACTTCCAAATTCCCATCGATCCTCGTGATCAAGAAAAAACTACGTTTACGTGTCCATATGGAACGTTTGCCTGTTGTAGAATGCCATTCGGACTTTGCAATGCACCGGGAACTTTTAAACGATGCATGATGGCTATTTTTCATGATATGATCGAGAAGACGATGGAAGTCTTCATGGATGACTTTTCCGTATTTGGTGATTCCTTTACTTCGTGTTTGTCGAACCTTGAGAGAATGTTAAAACGTTATGAGGAAACCAACCTTGTGCTCAATTGGGAAAAATGTCATTTTATGGTTAAGAGTGGAATCGTCTTAGGGCACAAGGTCTCGAAAGCGGGGATTGAGGTAGATCAAGCTAAGGTAGACGTCATCGCCAAATTACCTCATCCCAAAACCGTCAAGGGAGTTAGGAGTTTCCTAGGCCACGCGGGCTTTTATCGACGATTCATCAAGGATTTCTCGAAGATTTCTCGACCCATTACACATCTTCTTGAAAAAGAAGCACGTTTTGTCTTTGACGAAGATTGTGTACGAGCCTTTGAGATCCTTAAGACGAAACTTACCGAAGCTCCCATTCTTGTTACTCCAAATTGGAACCTCCCCTTCGAACTTATGTGTGATGCAAGTGATTACGCTATTGGGGCCGTTTTGGGGCAACGTCATGATAAGCACTTCTTGCCTATACACTATGCTAGCAAGACGATGACCGAGGCTCAACTTAAATACACTACAACGGAAAAGGAGTTCCTTGCCGTGGTGTATGCATTTGAGAAGTTCCGACCTTATCTCGTCTTGACAAAATGCATAGTGTATACGGACCACTCGTCTATTAAGTATCTCATGGCTAAACAAGATGCAAAGCCGAGATTACTTCGTTGGATTCTCCTCCTTCAAGAATTTGATCACAAAATCGTTGACAAAAAAGGAGCCGAGAATCTAGCGGCCGATCATCTCTCTAGTTTGGAAGATCCCCACCAAAGTGTTTACGAGCCCAAGGAAATCACCGAAACATTTCCGCTCGAGACACTTGGTGTAGTGAATTCCAAACTTGATTCTTATACCCCATGGTTTGCGGATTTTGCAAATTACCATGCGGGTAACTTCATCATTAAGGGTATGACAACTCAAGAAAAACGAAAATTCTTTCGTGATGTCAAGTTCTATTTTTGGAACGACCCTTACTTGTTTCGAACGTGTGCAGATCAAATCATCCGACGTTGTGTATTTGGCACCGAAGCTTCTAACATCCTTAGAGCTTGCCATGAGGGACCCACGGGTGGTCACCACGGTGCTAATCTCACGGCTAAAAAGGTGTTTGATGCCGGCTTCTTTTGGCCTACTATTTACCGAGATGCACAAAATCTTGTGAAGTCTTGTGATTCATGCCAACGACAAGGAAAAGCCTCACAAAAAGATGAAATGCCACAAAATATCATTCAAGTATGTGAGATCTTTGACGTTTGGGGCATAGACTTTATGGGGCCGTTCCCATCATCTCGTGGTAATAAGTACATTCTCCTTGCGGTTGACTACCTTTCTAAGTGGGTGGAGGCCAAGTCCTTGCCCACTAATGATGCTCGTGTGGTAGTTAAGTTCTTGAAAAGTTTGTTTGCTAGGTTTGGAACCCCTCGTGCTATCATAAGCGATCGTGGAACCCATTTTTGTAATGACCAATTTGAAAGGGTTCTAAGGAAATATGGGGTTACACATCGTCTTTCTACGGCTTATCACCCACAAACGAGTGGGCAAGTCGAGGTTTCAAACCGAGCGTTGAAGAGGATCTTGGAGAGATCCGTGGGGGAAAACCGACAATCTTGGTCGGATAAGTTAGACGATGCTTTATGGGCCTTTAGGACCGCTCATAAGACGCCCATTGGGTGCACTCCCTATAAGCTTGTGTATGGAAAGAATTGTCATTTGCCTATCGAGTTAGAACACAAGGCTTATTGGGCCCTAAAGCATTGTAATGATGATATGGAGACCGCGGGAAAACACCGGAAAATGCAATTAAATGAATTGGATGAATTAAGGGACATTGCTTATGAAAATTCATTGATTTATAAAGAGAAAACTAAAAAGTTGCATGATTCTAAAATTAAAAACCGGGTTTTTAACATTGGGGATCAAGTTTTACTTTTTAATTCAAGATTGAAAATATTTTCCGGTAAATTGAAATCCCGTTGGTCCGGTCCATTCACCGTGACTCAAGTATTTCCGTATGGGACCATCGAGCTAGCTCAAGATGATGGTCATAACTTCAAGGTGAATGGACATAGGTTGAAGCACTACTTTGGCGAGGAAGTTCCATCCTTGAACTACCTCGACCAAATCACTTTCCCCAATGATAATTAGTATTGAGGGGATCGAGTCGAGCTCATGACTCGGTAATCAAAAACGAGGTGCCTCGTGGGGGAGTCCCATGCTTATCCTATGTACATATTATCGTTTTCTTAGTCTAATGTAGCTTATGTGTGGGGATTTGTGCCCTTCCAACCTTTGTTCCATGGTTGTTTGTGATATGTGGTTTTTAGATCATGATCTTCAAATTGGAGCCTCTCGTGTTCGTTTTATGGGAGCACTCGATCGTTTGCCTTGGAGACATTTCTCAATATCCATGATATATCCTTTTGATGTTCTAACCTTAGGTTTTTAGCACACTTCATAAACGGCTATTAATTTATTGGTTACACCCTTTCCATGCTAGATTAAGCATTCGACTACGTCTTTAGTATGGGGGTGTTTGCACCCCTAGACTCGAAACATTGAGGACAATGTTTAACTTTAGTATGGGGGGGGGGTGAATAGATACTTTGCCTTGCCAAACCTTCACGCTTTCCAAAGTTTATGTTTTGTTTATCATTTTTGTTGCAAAATAAGGCTAAAAATGGCCAAATTTTAAAATTTTTCTCATGTTTTATAAGTGTTTGAAGACACGAATGTAGGTTTTCCGATGGCGAGAATAAGAGTAATTTTTGACTCGACCGTGCGTGTTGAGCACTTAGCTTTGATTCCTTAACTACACATTAGGCTAAGTCTCTTAAATGAGGACGAGAAATGATAGAGTTAATTATAAGTTACTATGCTAAACGTAGAGTACTCGTATTCTTTCAAAAACTCATGTGTTCTCGTTTTTTGCTTATTCTCCCTTCGCATGTAAATATTTTTTGCTTAATAAATATTGACTTAGCGGTTTAGTTAGGATTGTTGGGTTTCTAGTCTTTTCTAGTAGCTTCCGTGTAATTAAATTGGGAAGACATTAAGGTATCGCCAGCGTCACGGTTTTAACGTATTGGCACCCGAATAATCGAAAGCTTCACCCAATAATAAGATTTCAAGTGCTCACCTAAATCAAGCAAACAATTTGAAGCCCCACAAGGCCTAAAATCTATGCAAAATTGAAAGTGAATCAAGCCTTAATCTTCGAAGCTTTAAATATCAAAAATTCGCTTTAGCGTGAGGATATACGTCTTTGGCTAATAAAACCACCGATGAGGCGGATAATAAAAGGCAAGGCAAGACCGAAGTCATAATAAAAGCTTCATGGCGAAGTTGAATAAAAGATGGAGGTAAACCAAAGATAATAAGGCCCTTCCGTTAGGGGGCATATAAAAATCTTGGTAATAAGTCTCATGTTCAAAACCGTTATAAAACCGTGTTTATCGATTCTTCTTGTCAACTTAATTTTTTAACATCGTTGTCTATTAGGAGGGGTTATTGATTTGATGGTCTTAGTTACACCGTTACGACTCTATTTTTAGACCTAAATCTCTATTGTCGCATAAGTCAAACAATGTATCCTCGTGAAACATTTAAGACATCATAAAATATAAGAGATACAACTTAGGAATAATGGGAGGATAAGTACGTGATTAGGGCATATGAGTAGTGTTAGCATTACTAACTTATAATGACAATGATCTCGTTACACGCTTGGCATGGAATTGAAGTGAAAATCGAGGACGACGAAATTATTTCTAACGAAGCATTCACGTGTTCTTATTCTATGAACCTAAACGTCCCATTTTGCGATGAAAATCATACATTATGTCTATAACACAAGTAGTAGTAATAGTAGTAGTGTAGCTAGTTTATCATTCCAATAAAGTGAATAAAAATGAATTTTGGAGATGCTATGATACTTTATGAGAGCATTGCGTGAGGGCACGACAATGGTTTAGTATGGGGGAGTGATGAGACTGCTTTTATACATAGTCTCATCGTCCAAATCGGGCTTAAAATGCATTAAATATCATCAAAATACCCAAATATATGCTGGTGTTTGTTGCTTGTGTATTTTAGGTACGGATATTGAGAAAATGACAAAGAATCACAAGAATCATGCAAAAACGAACACGGGAAACAAAGCCGCACGATGAACCAAGCCCTAATGAAGAATTTTCCAAAGAAAACCCTTGAAGATTTGAAGAATATTGAAGATTGGTCCTCCAAGTTTGAAGAATTGACACTTTATACCCTTGTATCTTCATAATTACAAGTTTGGTCCCTAAAGTTTGTCAAAATTACAAAAAGGACCCTTAACTTTGAAGAATTGGCAATTTTAGTCCCTCATCAAAACTAAATTGTCAATAATGGTCCTCCAAGAAGTCAACAAACAAGTCAAAGCCTTGAAGTTTGAAAACATGTCAAAATCAGTCCTTGGAATATGAAGAAATTGCATGTTTAGTCCTTGTTTCAAGTTTATAAACAAATTGTGCCAAAATTGACAAGTACTTGAAAGTATTTTTCGAAGGAAATAGAGTTTGAAGCTATTTAAAACAACTTGAAGACATCATGGAACATTAGGGACTTGTTTTGCCCAGACATAGAAACTTCTCTCACCCACTCACAATCTGCCACGTCACTCTCTCTCTCCCCTCAACCAATCAAACGAATCCCCTCATCCACCTCACTTTCCACTCAGTTTTTTTAAAAAAACGTTTTTTATTAATCAGATAAATTTGGGGGTAAACACGTTTTTTTAAAAATCCTTAATCACCCAAACGATTAAAACCCACCCCCTAAATACCTTAATCCCCATAAACCCTAACACTAATCACCCACAAAAACAAAGGGCTTTTACTTACTCCTTTCCAGATCCTTAATTTGCCCTCTCCCCATCCAAACCTACATCCCGAAACCCATCACCTTCAACTCATGGGTCCCCCACGTGGCTCCCCTACTACTCCAAGACAAAGCAATACAGCAAATCAACGAGTACTAGGGATTCCTTGGTCCCAAAGGACTTTAATCAACGTCCATGATCACTTGTACCCTGCTGGCATACACAAAACGCCAACAATTTCACATGGGACGATTTCAAACAAGGCATCAAATTGGCATATTCCAGATTCGACCAAGGGCTTATTGGGAAGTTCAGCATTAGGGTTTAGCAGTATTTTCCAACTTTCTAGAACCAATGTGACCCTATATAAAGGGCAATAGGACTTAGCTTAGTTTTTTGTTCTTTCTTCTCTGTTTTTGTCACAAGTCCTGTAAATCCACTTTTCTATTGCAATGAAAATGGTGTTGTATTGTTGATGAGAAGCAAAGAGCCCCCTTACATTTCAGCAATTTAATTTCCAAGCTTAATTTTAATTCAAGTTTTCTGTTTAACTCAAGTTTTACTTTTTGAAAATTCGTCCAAAAGCTTCAAGCTAATAGCATAAGCCTGATAATCTATTTGATTATCAAGCTTAAGTGAGGTGTGAAGTTTTTGTTGATCTCCTTGTTAGAAATATTCAAAAAAAAAAATATATATATAAAAAAAAATTCAGTTTTCATTTCATTCTCAAATAAGCCATAGACAGCTTAATTGATAAGCTTGTTTGTAGCTTATTTGCTTTGTGATCACTTGACCCTTGTGCTTTACCTTTCTTCTTAGCAGGTTTTCATAATCATCCTTTTAAGAAGATATAGGGTGTGTAGTCAACAGTGACCACCACCCCCCTCTCTTCCTTGCTTTTCACTCAAGATTCAGCACAAGCCCGAGCTTGTGGGAGGTGGCTTATCAGCCACTGTTGGGCTTGGAAGTAAGCCCAACAAGGTAGCTAACTGTTTCCTATTTCAACTTTTTTTTAAGTTTTCTGAAAATTATATGCTTTGTGTGATTTGCATGAAAAAGATGTTAAATAATAGTTTAATGGTATGATTTGAGTTTATTTAGTATATTATGCATGTTTAGAAGGATTTAATCCAGTTTGGTAAAGTTTTGTGTTGATTCTGTTTGAAAAAAGTTGATATAAGATTTTAAAGGGGTGTTTGGATCTGTTATTTAAGTAAGGATTTTGAAAGGGTTTTGTGTTTAAAACTTGTTAGAAGCAATCATTAGGGTATTTATAGGTTGTGTGTTGCTTGTTTGCTCAGTCTTGGTGAAGTTTACACACAAATGCATGCTTAAACTTTGAAAAACTTAGCTAAAATCAGAAACTGCCATAGTTCATGATTTTTGCATGATTTTTGCCTCTAAGCTTGTAAACCTGTTAGAGAATAGGTTCTTTATAGGTTGTGTATTGTTTGTATGCTAATTGGTGCATATGTGTGCAAGATTAGAGATTTTGAATTTCATTTTTGTGCAACAAAATAGTGTCAAATAGCCACCAGACCTGCACTAAGTCATCAGAAACTTGAAATTGCCTTGTGTGTCTTTTTGTGTGCATTTGTGGCTAAGTGCTTGCGTGATTTTGAGTATTTGTGACTCCCTATACTCCAAAGAGTATAGGGGTGCCTTGTTCCATCAAAAACAACACCTAATACATCATCAACCAAGATCCTCTTGGTTTGTATTCACAAGTGAATACATACACACTTGTTCATCAGAAACCCAGTGATATCTGGGCACGTCTTTGCTCATAATCTGCTTGATCTTTGATTAATTTGGTTTGTGTTTGTGTTTTTGTGAGCTAAAAAGTTACTGGATTTAAGTGTTAAAAAAGGAAAAAAAAAGAAAAAAAAAATCAAAAACTACACCCTGCCTGGACTCGAACACGGGACCCCTCGTTGGGGGAGTGTACGCGTTTACCAGTGATCTAGATGAGTTTTTACGTTTAAGTTTCATTTCAAAGATTACTTAAGTGTGTTTTGCTTTGGCTTATCTTAAATAAGCCGTAGCTTATTTTGATTATTCCAGCTTATTTATTAAGCTTGTTTAGTAGCTAGTATTTTTCCTAGGGTTTAATTAAGGTTTAGGACTTTTCTATTTAAAAAATTTTATTTTTCCCTTTATTTAATTATTTATTAGGATTATTTTTGTATTTAATTTTAGAAAGTGTATTAAAAATAGTAAAAGTTATTTTAAAAATCCAGAAAAATAGCTTTTAGGTTTTAATTAAGTTATTTGAGGTTTACATTTAAAAAAGTTTTCAAAAAGTCTTATTTTTAATTTTATTTAATTTTAGGGTTTTTAGACAACTTTAAAAATTAATATAAAATTAATAAAAAGGTTTTAGGAACTTTAATTTGCATTTTTATCTTAGTTAGAATATTTAGGATTTTTGAGAATTTTTTAGAATTTATTTTTAAACTTTTTATTTTTTGGAATATTTTAATATTATTTTATTAAGAAAAATTAAAATTTAGTTTTTAACTTTTTTTCATTTTTCCTAGATTCTAGACATTGAATTAGGAACTTTTTCACTTTCCAAATATTTTTTAGGCTTTTCATTTAATTTTTAGAATTAATTTAAGATTTAATAGATTTTAATAGTTTTTAAGTGTTTAAAAATAGTTTAATTTGGTTTTAAAATTTTTAAAAATAGTTTTTAGCTTAATTAGGATATTTTTGAGGTTTACAAACTATAAAATCTTGTTTAGGGCTTTTTAATAATTAAAAGTGATTTTTAGGGCTTTAATTAGCATTAAAAAGTCATTATCTAATTAATTAAAAGGTTTTAGCAAGTTTGGATTTTTTGTAAACTCTTAGAATATTATTGGGGATTTTTAGTAATTTTTAGGAATTTTTAGGTTAAAATTTTAATTTTGGCACTATTTACGGTTTTACGTTTACGCCTTTTTTGTCGTAGTTTAATTCATTTTCGTAACCGTCTTTCTCTTCTAATCTCATTTCTTTCTCAATCAATATAATCACAAATCAATTTCAACTCTTAACACAACTCACTTGCCTCCTTGGGAAAACGAACCTTGGACTTCATTTGGGTCATTAGTGCTCGGTTTTCCTAAACCGACACTTAACGCTTACCACTACTTGTACTTCCTTTTCCTAAAGGTCGTATTTTACTACAATCAATCTCTTTCTCCCTCCCTTGCTTTTGTCGTCCACTACCAACACCAAAACACCTTTGATTCTTGAATTTTACCTTGAATCAAGAAAAACTAAACAATATCCCATGTTGCAAATTCAATGGTAATCATTTTGATATAATTTTTAGCAACATGCAAGAACTTTCATTTTTTTTGATGATGATCCATGAAGGTTTGATCTATTTTCATGCTTGTATGTTGTTGTTAGTGTTGTTTTATATATATATATATTAATTGTTGCATGTTCATTATTTTTGAGTGGGTAATTTTTGTATGATCATTTAAAAGTGTTATGGGTTAGTTATGTTGTTAGTAATGATATTAGGGTGATATTAGGCATATAAGAATGATTAAAATATGGTGAAAAATTAATTTTGATGGATTTTTAAAAGTATATTTTTAAACAGATTATTAAATTTAATTTTCTGAAAATATGAGTTTGAGTTTGAGATGAAGTAACTAGATATTGTTGTAGAGAATTCTTTTAGCTTCGATTTGATATAAGATAGAGCTTCTAGCTCCAAACGAGCGAAAAGTTACGTTAGTTTGATTATTCGTGTACCGGGAGACGAGTATCGTCACAATATATAATTGTTGTCGATATATGGATCGAATCTCGGGGACTATAAAATGGATTTTAAAATGATTCATGGACTGATTTTTAAGTATAAGTATGATGATGTTGAGTTATTTTCAAAGTTGAATGTCGGTTTTGTAGCCGGAGAAAAATAAATGGTTTAAAAGACTATAAAAGTTGTTGACGTAAAACTGTCCGGTTTTTCTAGTTCAAAGATGTGTCGGGCAGGGAATTTTAAAAGTAAAATCTTTTGATGGGATTTTAACGGGTCTTTCTATATATAGTAAGTGACATCTCTGATTAGTATCATAAATATTTGATGTGTTTAAGTGGGGTAAAGGAGCTCGTACATTTGGTATGTACCGACAGATTTTTATTGAAAGAATTAACTAATAGTAAGCACATAGAATGAAGAAAAAGGTCACTTGAATTGTTTTTGTTTTGGGTTGGTTGTGATTTTATGATTTTGAGTTGATGTTAGTAAGTATGGATTTTATTCGAGTTTATTATTGATGAACGTGCCTTATTTGATAGGTTGCGATTTTTGTGTTTATCGGGCATTAACTATCGTCGAAGATCGTCTTACTACTGCTATTACTCCAGGTGAGTCTATAGCCTCGCTTTTGTAATTGTTTGAATGATTTTAAAACCCGCGAGGGGGATACATGCTATTTGAAAGTAAAATGAACACAAGTCATGATTGATTGTTTGGACCCAAATGTTGCCTTTGTTGCCCTTGTTGTTTGAATTGTATAAGTACCTAATTTGCAAAAGACCCTAAATTCATGAGCCGTTAACTATCTTCTGACTTGATGTTGTGAGTTGGGAATAGCCGCTTATTCCAATAATAGTACTATTGGGCTGACGACCCTATCTGAGACCAGGGCTTTACGCTGAGTAACCCGCTAGGAAGGATAATTTTATGAGAATGAGAATTGGTATTTTTGCAAATGATACCCTAGTAGGGGCACTGGAATTTCATCTAGTCATGCCGGCTTTAGGCGTGGGTGACTAAGTTTAGGGGTCGGTGTCATGAGCTTAATACAATTCTATAGCTATTGCTATATGCCAGATTACCAGAATAATAGATTGTATACGTAGCAATTCTATTAAATGATCTTGATTTATTTTTCTCTTGTGTTCAAATGTTGATTTGGAAAACCTATAGACTCGCTCAACCATTGTGTTGATGATTTTAAGCATGTATTTCAGGTATTGAAGTTGGTGAATTGCGGAGCTTGCTGGAGAAGGATTGTGGATTTGCTTTTGTGGTGATTGGTCTAAAACGGATTTCTTTCCCTTTTGTCATAAAAATAATATTGTACGGTCGAGTACTTTGGTAAAGTATTTGTGGATTTGATAAAGTCTTTGGGGGACCTAAATGTAACTATGATATTTCTAAAATTGTTTTACTTGGGATTGAAAGTTTTAGACACTCGTTAGATTATATTCTTTTATTTTTCAAATTTACTCTTTTGATTTTGTTCAAAATGTCTTGTGTAACAATGTTCGTATTTAGCACCCAAATGTGTATTTCCACTGCGCATTATAATTTGGGGGTGTTAAAGATTGGTATCAGAGCTTTTTAGTTATAGCGAATTAGGTCGATTTTTTTTTGAAAAATGTCCTAAACTATAACTGTGGTGTCGAAAATATTTTACAAAAGCAACGCAACTTCTCCGCAAGGCTCTGGTAAGATTATTTGTTTTGTATTGTTTTATAGTTGATGTATCCCTTAAAATTGAAATGATTTCTACATTATTTATTAAGTAAATACTATGATGTATTGATGATGTATTGATGACATATTGATGTTGTTGAAAGTACGTTGAGTACTTGTTATCGTAATTTTCTTTATGTAATGCATATGTATATAATTTTAAATAATGACCTTATATAATGTCGAGGGTCTAGGACAATAGACCAGATGTTGAACGATTTTACAACTGATTTCTTGTGACTTATATCGGGTATGAGGAAGTTTGATTAGTTGATGTATGATAGATATGTGGTTGGAATTGGTGTGATTAGAAGGTTGATGTGAAAGAAAGGTGGATTTAAAGGTTGTATTTGGTATGTGGAGATTTGAGTTTGTTAGGACTTGGAAGATGGATTTGGGTCGATTGTGATGAATATGTGTGCTTGAATTGAAAGGTTTAAAGAGAAGTAGGTAAGCTATGAAAGGATAAGTGAGTGGGAGTCTCATGTGAGATCAATTCTGATTGGAGTTTGGAAGTTTAGGAATGTTGAAAGTCGTACTAAGACTTGTTTTGTGATTAATATGCCGTGTAGCAGTGAGTATTTGGATTTTGAGAATTAGGTGCCATCAGGTTATGAATTTGACTTTGAAGTGTGAAATGGGAAATAGACAAGTGTGATGAAGCTGACAACAATGTTAAGGAGGACGAGGAGCTACTGTCTAAGGAACTAATCGCGTGATGGATTTCTTTGTATCTTATTTTCTTTCGTGATCGGACTTATCTAAACCTTGTGTCGTATCATTTTGATGGAACTTATTATCTTTTAAGTTTGTTCGGTAGATGATTGTAGTGACAGACATTGCCACTATTTTGTTGAATCCTCAACGCAATCTAAATTACACTCATGATCTATGATGTGCCTTTATTAACTCTTTTGAGTTTTGGTTGATGAACCATTGTAGCTTGTGTTGTTCGTGCATGTAGTATTCATGAGACATCCTGATAAAGAATTCCTTCTTTATTCTTGATATGTATACTTATCATGTTTCTTTCTTCCGTGATGATCGAAGAAGGAGTAAGGGAATCATATTTTTGTCATTAGTAGATCGCTACGTGACTAAGTTTCTTGAAATATGTTGCCAAAACTAACGACTGCTACTGTAAACACTATGATTGAACAAGTTATTGCTAGAGCATTTGGAGCTGGTGGTGCTGCAAGGAATTAATAGATGATGGGATTAATGGTGTTGGAGATAATGATGATGCTGCTGAGAATAATGATGATGCTGTTGAGAATAATGATGATGCTGCTAAGAATAATGATGATGCTGTTGAAAATAATGGCGATGCTGCTAACAACGATGAGGATGCTGTTGATCCAGATGATAGTGTTGTTGCTGTTCTGTAAGTTCAAGAGAATGTACTTATGTTAGTTTTCAGAAGTGTGGTTCTGCGCTGTTTGGTGGTATTAGTAGTGCATTAGAATTGCATAGTTGGATTGATAAGATAGAGAGTATTTTGAGATTATTGGGTGTTCAGAAATTAATAAGGTGAAATTTGCTGTTGCTATATTTCAGGATGGTACACTAAGATGGTGGAATACCAAGTGACTACTTTAGGATTGGTTGTGACTAATAGTAAGGCATGGCCCGTGATGAAAGGACTATTGACTGCTAGGATTTGTCCCAAGAAGGAACTAGGACAGTTGGAATCCGAATTAAGGCAATTAGTGCTAAGGGACAATGATATTACTGCTTACTGGGAAATTTTCTGAGCTATATTTGCTATTTCCTGATACTTTTATGAATGACCGTAAAACAAAGAAGCAGTACATTAGAGGATTGTCTAGTAATATCAAGAGTGAGATTATTTCCTCATAACCTGAATCTTTCGATGAAGCTGTTCAGAGGACGTTTGAATTAATGGACGTGAAAGTGCAAGTTAGGATAGATAGCATGGTTGAAACAATAAGAGAAAGTGGGAATCTGCTCAGTCTAACCCGAATCGAGGTCAGAATTGTAAGGATTACAGTACTAACAATAACTAAAGACAGAACCGAAATAAATATTTAAACCCTGGAAGGAATGAGGAAATTCGTGTTGTCACTGTGTCTAGAAGTGACAAGATAAATCTCGAGTGTGTTTGTTGTACTATATACCATGTAGGTAATTTTCCATAATTGCGACTAGAGTTAGGAAAACCTGGTCATGAATCTGCGAAGTGTAGGATAAGAGGATTAGTTACTGGAATTTTTACCCAGGAATTATGATATGTTTTTAGCCGTGGTGAGAAAGGACACAAGCAAGGGAATTGTCCAAGGAAAGGAAATTGACAAGATAGGAATGCTGCCGCTCCAGTTTACGTTTGAGTGATGCTGACAAACCTTAAGGTATGGATGTTTTAAATGGTATATTCTTACTTGAGATTCTTTATGTCAGTATGTTGTTTGGTTTCAGATCGGGTAGAAGCTGTAGAAATGTAAAGATTTAGTTGTTTTATCAACGGAGAGTCATTAAGATTGACAATTAACTATGACGGGGAGTTAACTGATGGAAAGGTTGCTAGTGTTAGTTTTACACTGAGAGTGTGTTCCTTGAATTTAGGAAAGTAGGTGTTTAGTATCAACTTGATGCTCAAGGAGTTAGAATCTTTGGATGTGGATTATTGGTATGAATTGGTTAGTGGCACGAAGTGCTGATGCTTGAGATTGGACTAATCTTCACTATAAATTGATAACTGCTGGTTTAGATTTTGCTGCAAAGCTGAGTGTTGACTATGAGAGGTGATGAGTGAACTTTCCGTTTGAGAAGTATCTTGTTTGGAAACAAGGAAGTATGTGGAAGAGGAATGTGATGTATTCCTAGCTCAGGTAATTAGTGTTATAGTGGTTGAGGAGAAGTTGATAGATCTGTTAATGACTCGAGAGTAATCTGAGGTTTTCTTGAAGTTTTGTAGTGTTGCTGTCGCCTTATGAAATGGAATTCGTTTTGATTGAGTGTTGTAAGCGATAGGTGTAGTGCTTCTGCGTTTCGTTGTGTAGTGCTTCTATGTTTTGTTGAGTAGTAATTGTATGCCTTATCATTTGGCACCGTCAGAATGGAATGAGTTATCCGGTCAACTACGAGAAGTGATGGATAAAGGATGTATCAGATTAAGTTTTGTTGCCAAATGGATTGTTTCGGATATGTATTGATTATCGAGAGCTTAACCAATTGACAGCCAAGAATTGGTATCCATTACTGAGGATTGATGATTCGTGCGATCCATGCAACTTGTCTGGATCCAATGTGTACTCAAAGATCTCTTTGAGTCCTGGTTATCATTAACTGAGAGTTAGAGAAGGAAGATATTCCTACAGTTGTTTTTCGTACTTTATGTGGGTACTTTAAGTTTCAAGTGGTGTTTTTGGAATGGACGAACGCGTCTGCCGTATTCATGGATTGGGTGAACCTTGTGTGTAAGATGTGCTAGGATGAGTTAGTCATTATATCTATTGAAGATATTCTAGTTTATTCCGAGGAGAAAGGAGGAACATAAGTGGCATATGAGGATAATTTTTGGGATGGTTGGAAGAAGAGAAACCGTATGTAAAGTTTCAGATGTGTGAATGTTGGTTGAAATATTTGCGTTTTTAAGGTAGTAGATCGACAACAAAGGTATTCGTGAAGATCTTGCCAAGATTGAAACGATCAATGATTGGTCGGTACCAACGACGCTGACGGAAATCTGTTAATTCCTTGGTTTAAGCTGGGAATAATCGGAGGTTTATCGAAAGGTTTTCACTGATTGTTAAACCATTGATTAAGCTGACTAAGAAGAATTGGGTGTGTGAGACCCACTTATACATATAAATTGTAAGTTTCGAGATCTGATCCCCATCAGATGAGGAAGTTGTATTCTGAACACTGAAGGGTAAGTTGTGTTCTGCACCGATGTTGTTATTATTGAAAGGACCTGAAGGATTTATAGTTTGTTGTGATGCATCTCATAAGGGTTATGTAGTTGTGGTGTTTGCTTTGAGATTGTAGGAATATTACTTGTATGGAATCAAGTGTGTAGTGATAAAGGATCGTAGAAGTTGCTCCATAATTAATTTCTTGGGATGATAAAAGAAATGAGTGGAGCATTACCAGTTATATATGATTTGAGTACTTGAGTAGGTTGATGGTTATGACTGTGAGAGATTATGACAACGAGATTCGCTGCCATCCGGAAAAGGCGAATGTGGTAGTTGATGTACTTATCAGGAAGAAAAATGAAAAATCTTCTAAGATTTGAGTTTTGGTAATGACAAGAAGTGTGGGCTTGATAGCAAGGATATTGAAAATTTTAAGTTAGTGGTCTGATTTGAGAAGGAGGTCAAGATAAGTGATTTCAACATTTTATCGAACTTATAGAAAGGATTTTGTTGTGAAGTCAAGTGAGACATGGTATATTGAGCACTCCTAACATACCTAAGTTGAGAGAGTAAGAGTTAGTGATGAAGGAATCTCACAAGTCAAGTAACTGATACGTTTTGGTTTGGGTAAAGGTGAAAGTTGAATTGAGTACTGTATGTTATACAGAGACTGATGGATAGAGTGAAAGGACGATTCGAACATTGAACGGTATGCTTGTACATGTGTGATTGACATAGAAATTTGTTGGAATTTTTATATGACGATGATTGTCAAGCTATTAGTAGTAAGGCTGTACTATTGATGGTACATAAAGAACTTCAATTTGTGAAGGTTAAAGATAATGATTTATGGACGTAAGATTAGGCTTTTGGTGCATTGCAGAAATGTAGGTGGAATTAAATGAGTAAACTAGAAGTGATATTGGCAATATTGATAAGATTGTGTGGGTTAAAGGTCGTTTATTAGTAACAAGGAATTGTCATAAAGGTTATGTTGACAATAGAAGGAAATCGATAGAGTTTGAAATTAGGAAACGTGGATATGCGTAAGGTGTCGTTATGACGGGTGAAATCTGTTTTGAGAACAACAAGGAAAGAATTCAACTTGAAGATAAGTTGCTTTTCTAAGAAAGAACTGTGAAGAGTTCTTATGAGGACGAACCATAGTGAGAATTACATTGTAAAGATACAAGAATTCTTGGAATGGATTTGAATTCGTGAAGGAAGCATGAGGATTTCTTTAAGGAAAAAGAGTTCTTTTGTTCTGGAGGTATGGAATGTGAGTATAAGAGGGGCCGAGCGCCGGGACGTCGCTCTCTTTTAGGAGGATAGGATGTGATAACCCAAATCCGAGGTCATTTATTTAATATTATATAATATTATTTTTACGAATAATTTTGAAATTTTTGATGAGTTAAATGAAATGACGATTGATGGTTTTATTTAAAACCGACGTTGGAGGTTTTATTTTTATCTTTTTACTAATAGCGATGATTATTAGTGACCACGATATCGACGGATGCCCGAAATTTTATGTTTTATCATTGGTTGTCTCGATGTTTATATTTTTGACGTTTTATTTTAAGTTCGTATTAAGTCGAACCGGGATCATATTATCATCATATTTTGAGTGCGTTTTAACTTTTGAAAAGTATTTTTACGAAACCCAAGCCTCGTAAATATTTTCAAAATTGACAATTTACATTTTCCACCCTTACAACTATTTAATTACATTTTGGACCAAAACTATCACAAATTGGAAAAACTAGCCCCTTCACCCAACTATAAATAGATTTTTCACTAACATATTAAATATAAAAATTCATTTTCATCACAACACTTCATCTCTTTCTCCCTCCCTTGCTTTTGCCGTCCACTACCAACACCAAAACACCTTTGATTCTTGATATTTTACCTTGAATCAAGAAAAACTAAACAATATCCCATGTTGCAAATTCAATGGTGATCATTATGATATAATTTTTAGCAACATGCAAGAAGTTTCATTTTTTTGATGATGATCCATGAAGGTTTGATCCATTTTCATGCTTGTATGTTGTTGTTAGTGTTGTTTTTTATATATATTAATTGTTGCATGTTCATTATTTTTGAGTGGGTAATTTTTGTATGATCATTAAAAAGTGTTATGGGTTAGTTATGTTGTTAGTAATGATATTAGGGTGATATTAGGCATATAAGAATGATTAAAATGTGGTAAAAAATTAATTTTGATGGATTTTTAAAAGTATATTTTTATACAGATTATTAAATTTATATTTTTGAAAATATGAGTTTGAGTTTGAGATGAACTAACTAGATATTGTTGTAGAGAATTCTTTTAGCTTCGATTTGATATAAGATAGAGCTTCTAGCTCCAAACGAGCGAAAAGTTACGTTAATTTGATTATTCGTGTACCGGGAGACGAGTATCGTCAAAATATATAATTGTTGTCAATATATGGATCGAATCTCGGAGACTATAAAATGGATTTTAAAATGAGTCATGGACTGATTTTTAAGGATAAGTATGATGATGTTGAGTTATTTTCAAAGTTGAATGTCGGTTTTGTAGCCGGAGAAAAATATATGGTTTAAAAGACTATAAAAGTTGTTGACGTAAAACTGTCCGGTTTTTGTAGTTTAAAGATGTGTCGGGCAGGGAACTTTAAAAGTAAAATCTTTTGATGTGCTTTTAACAGGTCTTTCTATATATAGTAAGTGACGTCTCTGATTAGTATCATAAATATTTGATGTGTTTAAGTGGGGTAAAGGAGCTTGTACATTTGGTATGTACCGACAGATTTTTATTGAAAGAATTAACTAATAGTAAGCACATAGAACTAAGAAAAAGGTCACTTGAATTGTTTTTATTTTGGGTTGGTTGTGATTTTATGATTTTGAGTTGATGTTAGTAAGTATGAATTTTATTCGAGTTTATTATTGATGAACGCGCCTTATTTGATAGGTTGCGGTTTTTGTGTTTATCGGGCATCAACTATCGTCGAAGATCGTCTTACTACTGCTATTACTCCAGGTGAGTCTATAGCCTCGCTTTTGTAATTGTTTGAATGATTTTAAAACCCGCGAGCGGGATACATGCTATTTGAAAGTAAAATGAACACAAGTCATGATTGATTGTTTGGACCCAAATGTTGCCTTTGTTGCCCTTGTTGTTTGAATTGTATAAGTACCTAATTTGCAAAAGACACTAAATTCATGAGCCGTTAACTATCTTCTGACTTGATGTTGTGAGTTGGGAATAGCCGCTTATTCTAATAATAGTACTATTGGGCTGACGACCCTATCTGAGATCAGGGCTTTACGCTGAGTAACCCGTTGGGAAGGATAATTTTACGAGAATGAGAGTTGGTATTTTTGCAAATGATACCCTAGTAGGGGCACTGGAATTTCATCTAGTCATGTCGGCTTTAGGCGTGGGTGACTAAGTTAAGGGGTCGGTGTCATGAGCTTAATACAATTCTATAGCTATTGCTATATGCCAGATTACAAGAATAATAGATTGTATACGTAGCAATTCTATTAAATGATCTTGATTGATTTTTCTCTTGTGTTCAAATGCTGATTTGGAAAACCTATAGACTCGCTCAACCGTTGTGTTGATGATTTTAAGCATGTATTTCAGGTATTGAAGTTGATGAATTGCGGAGCTTGCTGGAGAAGGATTGCGGATTTGCTTTTGTGGTGATTGGTCTAAAACGGATTTCTTTCCCTTTTGTCATAAAAATAATATTGTACGGTCGAGTACTTTGGTAAAGTATTTGTGGTTTTGATAAAATCTTTGGGGGACCTAAATGTAACTCTGATATTTCTAAAATTGTTTTACTTGGGATTGAAAGTTTTAGACACTGGTTAGATTATATTCTTTTATTTTTCAAATTTACTCTTTTGAGTTTGTTCAAAATGTCTTGTGTAACAATGTTTGTATTTAGCACCCAAATGTGTATTTCCGCTGCGCATTGTAATTTGGGGGTTGTTAAACTATTCACATCCGATTTGATGAATTACAAGAGATGGCACTTGAACAAAGCAGTTTAAGTCCCGATCCACAACGACAAACGACTTCCGTTCACAACCGCACGGAACTCGGAACTCAAGACCACATCAATGAACCGTCAAGTTCAACGCTGGTTCCAGAAAATGTTCCTAGAGCTGATATGACAGTCGACACGACAATTGAAGAGTTGGAAATGTTATATGGACCAATGTATGATGAATATTTCACGGGGGAGAAACAAGTTGTATCGAAGTATTCCGCTGTCACTCGTGATAAGAATGATGATACCGATTGTGACAATCCGTCAATTTATGGTTTATATTTTATTCTAAAATATTATTTAAAAACATTATTTTAATGTCATATTATGAACTCACTTATTTTCGGGAAGTAATTTGGATTTACGTCTTGAAGTAGCATCGACTACGTCTAAACCAGAGGATTTTACGTTACGTGCTTACATTTACATACACCGTTTTGGTGACAGTCCGACATTTCAGAAAATAAATTTGTCCTTGAATATTATTTTGAGATTTTAAATGTGTGTTGGTTCCTAAACTCACAAATTTACGAGAAGAGATTAGGACTTACGATTTTATTTTAACGTCCTTTACGACTAAACCGGAAACCTTAGGATTACGTATTTACGTTTTCGAACTCCGTTTTTGATGAGACAATTTTTATTAGATTCGCTTTGTGCCGTTGATTCATAATTTATAAAAATGTTTTTCGTAAAACGACCCGAGGGCACGCAAATCAAGGAAACTAAAATCGAGGAATACCCGTAAATTAGTGGAGATGAGACAAGTGGGACACTTGTCCCACCCCCACTATAACTAGCCAACACAAGCCTTGTGGCAAGTTTATACATAAACTTGCAAGACACATGTCTTGCAAGCTTAATAAACAAGCTAACAAACCACAAAACCATCTGGCCAAAACCATTCACTCATTCAACACATGCAAACCACCAACTCCTCTTTTCCTCTCTCTAAAATTCGTCCAAGAACCACCCATAAACTCCCCCATTTGATCAATTTTAACCACAAACATTTGTTATAATTAACATATGTTAATCTCCATTCAAAAAGATGAAGATTGGTGCAAGTTTTAACATACAAGGAGAAGTTTTGTTGGTGTCTTGGGGCTGATTTTCCATGAGAAGCTTATGAAGATTTGGTGATCTTAAAGTGGTGTTGGTTTATCACAAGTCTTGCCATCAAATCCAAGCCTTGTTCATCAAAACTCATCTTTTCATCACTAATGGTGGTATAGAGATTGTTTCTTCCTATCCTCTTTTTATTTTGATTATGTAATCATGTATTTTATTTCCTATTGTATATGTATATAATGAATATATGATGATAAAAGTATTTTGTGGGGATTTGGTGTTGATAAATATGATTAAAAAGATGAAAAACTATAAGAAACAAGGATAAAATCTTGCTTAAATTGATAGTTGTATAAAACAGTAAAGAACCATGTGATGAACTGATAAAATGGCTTGAATAGATTAATATACAGTAAGTAATATGTCTTGTACACATGTGAGAGTTGGCCATGCAATAGAATCATTATAATGAGTGAGATATGATCAAAACAAGTTTAGAGTACAAATCTGAGTTCACTGTTTTGGAAGATTTTTAGAAACTACTTAGAGGCTGATTAAACAGTAGCTATAGAAGAGTTAAATGGAGCACATATCATGTAGTATATGTCATAAAAATTTGAGCTTCTATCTCCATATAGAACTCTAGATATGGCAGTTTTGGTGAACATGAAAATAAAAATCAAATTTTGGAAATTAAAGTATAATAGTATTATATAAGCACTCAAATAAAAATAGTATAAAATGTGAATTAAAACCCACTAACTCATATAATACATTTATATAAATATGTATAAGGTTAAACAAATGGACACTTTATAAAAATGATAGTTGAATAAGATTTATAAGTATAAAAACTATAAACATGATTTTTACGACTTTTTCGGCTATTACCGTAAAATTGACGTTTTTGTTAAATAAAACTTAGACGGTTGGACCCGTCTAATGTAAACTTTTATAAACTCATATACTGATATATAAACATATATAACAAGTAAAAACCGATAAAACCCGAACTATATAACATACGGACATTAACGGACTAAGTTAACGTTATTGGACTAATAATACCACAAAATGGACTAAAACACTTATAAACTTATTTGTTGGGCTTAACCCATTTGGGCCCAACATGTAAAGTGTAAATACTGATAATACAAGTATAAAATGGATTAATACAAGTTAAAGAACTTATAATGAGTTTATTGGACTTCAAATATGTAGATAGGTAAAACTAGTAAACTAGTATAAAAGTTATCGACACATAACACTAAAATGAGTAAATGAGAATATGAAAACCCACTTGATCATCATATATATATAATCATCATATGTATACATAATTGTTATTTTTATAAAGTCATTGGACAAGAGTCTAAGACGAGTATTATTTGTCTAGGTTTCCGTGATTGAAGCACGTACCGTACGTCCGAATTGCCGATAACCCGCCTTCCCACATCAACGTGAGTTCATAGCCTCGCACTCTTTTAAATGTTTTTATGAAATGTTTTATAAACCTGCGAGGGAGATAACATGTTAGTTTTTATAAAATAGGACACCATTTGTCCCGATTGTTTGTTTATTGATTTGGACCCGACTGATTGTATGACCCGATTGTATGACCCGATAAATGATTAAAAGACCCGATAGATGAAATAAAATAGATTATTAAAGTTAGGTTATGTCACTAAAAGTCCCATTAGCATGAATTGTGAACTACCGGGATTTGGTAGACGCTTATGCATATAATAGTACTATTTGGGGACGATCACCCCAGTTAGCGCCTTGACGGCTGATCCCCGTCGTGCCACATTGATTGGTAAGCGAATTTATGTATGAGAAGATTTCCATAGCGTGACCTTTGTGACTACACGCTAATTTAGATGGGAAAATTGAGTATCGGGTTAACTACCCGTTGTTGTGATAGTAAGGTAACAATGTCATGCGGCTTATAATAATCCAATTAACAAAATACTGCTATACGTACCGAATTACGATGTATTGCCTGACTAGCAATACAGGGTCATACTATTGATATGATGTTCGTGTTTTGGTTTTATATAACCATATTCATATAACGGTTTTTATTTAACTTTATACAACGTCATAAGACGTATTGTATGATGCTTTTACGACATTGGCTCGTATAATGATTTTTAAGGCAAATGCCTATATTATGATTTTCGATAAGGATTTGTATAAAAATGACTTTGGCTATTTTATGGCCTATTACAATGATTTGTACGAAATGATTTTTGGTAACAATTTTATACCAAAGTTATATTGAGGGATTTTATTAAACTCTATGAATTCACTCGGCGTTATCGCTGACCTTTTCTTTTAACATGTTTTATCTCAGGTACTTGAAGGTAATTCTCGGGAAGACAACAAGAATTCATGGCCCGCACTTAAATAATAATTTCCATTCGAATGCTTTGTAAAACCTGTATAAAATACAATGACTTGGGACCTATGTAAATTTGATATTTATGAATGGAAATGCTTTATTATTAAACGACGCGATTTTTATGCGTTGTCTTTGATGTGAGTAATGTGCTATCCCGTAACACCAACTAGTCTTCCGCTGTATTGAGTTGTATAAATTTGGGGGTGTTACAGTTTGGTACCAGAGCTCTCGTTATAGAGAACGAAAGATTTTTAAAATCAAGGTTTTGAACAAAACATTTCAAAATCTTTTAACTATAAACATTTTTCTAAAAATGTCTGAAAATCTTTTAACTATAACGGTGCCGAAGAATTCCCGAGTTACAGACAAGGCCAGACTGAGAAGTGTTATTTTAATATATATATATAACTTGATTTATATATATATATGATGTAATTTTATTACATGATTGTTTGATGATTATTTTGATATTTATACGAGGTATTTATACAACGTAGATTGTCACAAGGAACCCTAAATCCCCTAATAAATTAATCGAAGCTATTCTCATAGGAATTCTAGCTATCCTAGATCTAAACCAAGTTGTGGATATTTATGATCCCAACAAATGGTTGATACTCGTAGAAATGTAGATATTAGTTGATTGTGATATTGAAAAAGAATTGGCGAGATTAAATCTGATATTGATGTCATGACGATCTTTCCTTATAGAGTGGAGTTTTACAAAACGTTACCACCTAGAAAGATGTCATCTGATTCGTTGTCATCCAATTCTTAAATTAAAATCGAAAGGGTGAATGTTGCACTTGAGGCTGTCATTGGAACCATTACCCAAAAGCCTCATGCCACTAATACCTTTCCGAGAAGTCTAATTGAATGTATGAGTCATCTCATACTAGTGACTCATCTGATAACTATTGATGAAAGAGCTATAGGATTGGAAATTAAGTGTTGTTCATATCGAGCTTTTATTGCCCTATTAAGGTTTATGAATAAGGTTGAAAGTATTGGAGAATGATGTAGGATATCACATCGAGTATGATTTGGTTGAAACTTGAATAAAGTAAAAATTTAACTTGTATGGAATAAGAGATTGTTAAGAGGAAGTCGTTAAGTTCTGTGATTGAATTATAAGGTTTTAAATGATTGTAGGTTCGTGTTAAGGGTTGTTCCTAGACCATTGTCCACTAACGAGGATGCCCAGTGTCCAAGAAATAAATTGAAGAAATCTTCTTCTAAATTGGGACCGATGGATCTTCTGGGACATGTGGAACACCTAATGACTCTTGTAGATTAGTATTCATTGTGGTATCTTTTAAAAATTCCTAACTTAACTGAGATATCAGCTGGTAGGATGAGTTCTTGGAATTGTAAGACATAGTGACACGTAATTTGTTATGGTACAATTTAGACTTGTTTGTGATTAATGAAAAGACTACCTTTGATTGCTAAATCCTACATGTATCGATGTTATCTATCTTTTATTGCGTCTTTCTAATGATTGCATTAGTGATGCAACCATTGAACAAATACTCATCTCGAATTGAGCTACATTGTGGATTATTCTTTTTGAGTGCCATCGAGGTCATGCACCTCATGATTATTTGGCTAATGCTGATTTCCTATCATATTGTAGTTAGTTCTTGGTGAACAAGCTTTCATCACTCTTTTGCAGATCAATCATTGTTTTTATAAGCTAAAACAGTATCCCTTGAGAAAATTGAATTTTCATCACTATAAGGATTATTCAAAGCGATATTTATAAGTGATCGTTATCGAAATGAAGTTTTTTATAAAACACCTTGGAAAACTTAATTGTTTTCATAACAAAGAAAACCTTTGTAAATTTATTTTTGATTCTTATTTAAGAATTAAGCATGAAAATGTTTTTATTATAAACATGATGATAAAATTTTGACGAACTGAGTATTGCATCATTAATCTTGAAATTGTATATAGTTGCGCGCCTACATACAATTTGGAATGGACCATGCAAGGCTGATTAGTAGTCACCATAAAACTAATGAATAAACATTACATTTTCTTTGAAGATTGTGAAAGATTAAATTTTATGAGATCTGCAAGAAGTGAAAAATAGGGACATATTGATAGGGACACCTACATATGTGCCCATACTATTTATTCTTCTGAGTCGAATTTACTCATCGGTGGATTTTGTCTTATTTGACAATTGATATTCCCTTCTTGTACAATTTTCCCGTGGTGAGATTCTTAGGAAAAGTATCTGATTACCGAGTGTTGATACCCGACTGGATGTATCGACGTTCCTATCATTTCTTTTGATTAGATTTCATTTGAATGACCTGGGTAACGATCCGAGGAGCTTTCGAATGCGTACTCAAATTATGAAAACATGAGATATATTCATATTCATTAAATGTTTTCGTCTGTATCTGATTTGAAATTCTCTCCCGTAGATTATGCGTTGACCTTACTCTTTTAAGGTTAGTTATGTCTCCAGATATCCTTGAACTTGTGAAGGATTATGAGTTATTATTAGTCTTTTAAGAAATTCACATCTTATCGATGACAATGAAACTAGAAAGTTAATAGTGCCAGTAGAATGGATTGATTGATTATGACATGACGCCATTGTCTTAATTGATGGGAACTCGAATTGAATTCCCCTAAATGATAAGATGTTGATTATCAAAAGTGATCTAAATAATTCTTGATGGATGACCATATCCTGCATTTAGACTTGAAATTATACCGTGAATGGTTGTGAATTAGTTATAGATATTATAATCTAGAAAGAACCTAATATGAATTTATTAAAAGATGTTCCTGCTATCTGAAACTTTAGGAGGTATTTGTTGGTAAATTACCTAGACTTTTGCCATTAAGGCAAGTTGAAATTGGTATTGATTATATTTCCGGTGCTGCACCTGTGGCTTGTGCACTGTACAACAGCACCATCTGAATTAAAGGAATTACCGTACAACTGAGAGAGTTGTCGGAGAAAGATTTTATTCTACCGAGCTCGTCATCATGAAGAGCTATGGTGTTATCATTCCTTATATTTATAGATTACTGAACTGAGTAAATTGACAATCGAAAACGATATCCATAACTCGAAATAGAAGATTTGTTCGATCATTTACAAGGTTCAAGCGTATATTCGAAGATTTGATCCACGACATGGTTATCATCAACTTCGCATCTGCGAAAAAGATTATCTATTCCAATCACTACATCCGGTACTTGCAATGGACATTATGAGTTTCACGTGATGTCGTTTGGATTGACTAATACACATGTGGCATCCATAAATTTGGTGAATCACGTGTGTAGGTTGTAATTTGATAAATTCATTCTTGTGATCATTAAGGACCATTTGTTTGTTTATAAGAATAAGAAGGAGTTAATAATTATTTATAGATCGCCCTGAATTAACTGAACAATAAAAACCTGTACCTTGAATATTTAACATGAGATTTAAATCTTAATCCTTTACATTATTTGACCGTGTGATTAATAAGATAATGGAATCTATACTGACTTTTCAAAGTTAGAGCCATTTGAAACTTTGGGTTTTACCAAAAAGAAAATAAAAATATGTTTTGACAAATGTTTTAACAAAGGATTTTTAAGGGATTATTCCCTTATACACAAATCATTTAACTAAACTCCTGTTTAGGGGTAAATGTTTGTGTATACCTCAAGACAACCTAAGAGGGATTAAGGAAACCGTTAAACCATGACTTAAAAATTTGAAACGACAATTTCTGCTTTTCAACTAAGAAAATTTTACCAAGGAATAAACGAAGGTTTTTCGAACATTTACGAATCGTATTAATTATTTTCGATAAATCAGCAAAAATATTGTTAATTAAATTCAAATTTATTTTGAACATTTTTATATAATTGGTCGAACTATGAAATTTAAAATTTTGACGCTTTTCTTTCATAAAAATTAAATATTTATTATTTAATTACTTGTAATATTTATCGACGCTATAAACGTCGGATCAAGCAAAACTGATAAAAATAATAGTTGAGATAGAACTAAAACATAGAAGATATGAAGAAAGAAATTTTGAATTAATACGGTCATGATAATTATTCCATCTAGGAAAGTGAACTTAATTACTGACACATTATGTATAAAAGATAAAGAACCAATTAGGACATGTTCCTTAATAATGAAAGTGCAAAATGAAATGCCGAACAATTTGAATATAAACGATGTTTATAAAAAGGGATAATATAGATAATAAAAGGGGTTCTCGGCTAATATGAACCATTAGAATTGAGAAGCCGATAGTGTTAAATGTTTTAAAGACCACTTGTGGTTGTCTAAATATGGAGGATTGTGAGATATAGTTATGTTGGAGTCTTGTAAGTATAAGTATTCTATTCTTGTCATTTCTGATTTAATGTATCTTTATCTGAAGAAGTTGTACTAATGGCAAATTATGAAGGCAGACATTGCCTCATACATTAGTAAACGTCTAGCTATCACAAAGGTTAACATCTGAATTTGATTTGATTTGGGTCATCGTCGACAGACTGACCAAATCTACTAATATCATTCCTGTTATTGATAGATTCTTGATTAAGAAATTGACTCTTTTATATTTAAAGGAGTTGTGTAAACATGGTGTGCCTGTATCGATCATCTCTATCAAGACCCTCGCTTCGCATTGAATTTCTAGAGATTTGCTCAGAAGTCACTGAGAACGAATCTTGATGAGAGTACTATGTATCACCCCAATCGAAGGGACGAGGTAAAGTAACGATACAAAATACTATAAGTGTTGTTTTATGTTTGAATGATTGACCTTTGGTAATAAACCGTATAATCGTTTTCCTCTTGAGAGATTATCATTGATAATCATCGTATTAGGATCGAGATCGAACCTTGTTAAGATTTATATATTAGAGCATCTGTAAGCAGGAGTTGGGATGAAGACACCCGACATACACCCATTGTGAGTTGGACATGTCTTTTAGGTTTAAGGTTCCCTATGATGGCGAACCTAACCTTACAAAATACTCGACCCGCGAGACCTGAAATGATTGTTGAAATTAGGATCTGATTATTGACTGCCGGTAGTGGGTAGGAGGTTATGTGAATATGAAATGTAGATCTTGAAGTGCCAGATGGGTAGCGAAGTTATGCCAATATTTTTAACCTTGGAAAAATGAATTAATGATCTGAAAGATCATGGGATATAAGTCCCCGTTGTATGGGACCATTGAGATGATGTAAAAGATTGGTTTGAAAGGCATATAAGCTGGATCTACCCTAGGACTTCAAGAGCTGCGTGAATTATGATTCGTATATCGAACTCGATGGAATATCTATCAAGTGAGAATCTGATTGTTTCTTAGTAGAGTTTAGATCGGCGAAAAGTTGCATTCATCAGAAACCCGTGAACATCATGGATAGAGAAAGTAAGTCAACATTTAGCCTGATCTTATTCCCGTAGTTATGTTTGATGAAACTCGCGTATTGTAATGAATTTCACTTGTGAGAAAAGACCGAATGTAGAGGAAATACCCACATGGCTTTAACTCTATAAGAAGCGAGTAGTAAGATGATCTTTGAGGACAAAGATCCTGTTTAGGGGTAAATGCTGTGACAATCCGTCAATTTATGGTTTATATTTTATTCTCAAATATTATTTAAAAACATTATTTTAATGTTATATTATGAACTCACTTATTTTCAGGAAGTAATTTGGATTTACGTCTTGAAGTAGCATCGACTACGTCTAAACCGGAGGATTTTACGTTATGTGCTTACGTTTACATACACCGTTTTGGTGACAGTCCGACATTTCAGAAAATAAATTTGTCCGTGAATATTATTTTGAGATTTTAAATTTGTGTTGGTTCCTAAACTCACAAATTTACGAGAAGAGATTAGGACTTACGATTTTATTTTAACGTCCTTTACGACTAAACCGGAAACCTTAGGATTACGTATTTACGTTTTCGAACTCCGTTTTTGATGAGACAATTTTTATTAGATTCTCTTTGTGCCGTTGATTCATAATTTATAAAAACATTTTTCGTAAAACGACCCGAGGGCACGCAAATCGAGGAAACTAGAATCGAGGAGTACCCGTAAATTAGTGGAGATGAGACAAGTGGGACACTTGTCCCACCCCCACTATAACTATCCAACACAAGCCTTGTGGCAAGTTTATACATAAACTTGCAAGACACATGTCTTGCAAGCTTAATAAACAAGCTAACAAACCACAAAACCATCTAGCCAAAACCATTCACTCATTCAACACATGTAAACCACCAACTCCTCTCTTCCTCTCTCTAAAATTCGTCCAAGAACCACCCATAAACTCCCCCATTTGATCAATTTTAATCACAAACATTTGTTATAATTAATATATGTTAATCTCCATTAAAAAAGATGAAGATTGGTGCAAGTTTTAACATCCAAGGAGAAGTTTTGTTGGTGTCTTGGGGCTGATTTTCCATGAGAAGCTTATGAAGATTTGGTGATCTTAAAGTGGTGTTGGTTTATCACAAGTCTTGCCATCAAATCCAAGCCTTGTTCATCAAAACTCATCTTTTCATCACTAATGGTGGTATAGAGATTGTTTCTTCCTATCCTCTTTTTATTTTGATTATGTAATCATGTATTTTCTTTCCTATTGTATATGTATATTATGAATATATGATGATAAAAGTATTTTGTGGGGATTTGGTGTTGATAAATATGATTAAAAAGATGAAAAACTATAAGAAACAAGGATAAAATCTTGCTTAAATTGATGGCTATATAAACCATGTGATGAACTGATAAAATGGCTTGAATAGATTAATATACAGTAAGTAATATTTCTTGTACACATGTGAGAGTTGGCCATGCAATGGAATCATTATAATGAGTGAGATATGATCAAAACAAGTTTAGAGTACAAATCTGAGTTCACTGTTTTGGACGATTTTTAGAAACTACTTAGAAGTTGATTCAACAGTAGCTATATTAGAGTTAAATGGAGCACATGTCATGTAGTATATGTCGTAAAAATTAGAGCTTCTATCTCCATATAGAACTCTAGATATGGCAGTTTTGGTGAACATGAAAATAAAAATCAGATTTTGGAAATTAAAGTATAATAGTATTATATAAGCACTCAAATAAAAATAGTATAAAATGTGAATTAAAACCCACTAACTCATATAATACATTTATATAAATATGTATAAGGTTAAATAAATGGATACTTTATAAAAATGATAGTTGAATAAAATTTATAAGTATAAAAACTATAAACATGATTTTTACGACTTTTTCGGCTATTACCGTAAAATTGACGTTTTTGTTAAATAAAACTTAGACGGTTGGACCCGTCTAATGTAAACTTTTATAAACTCATATACTGATATATAAACATATATAACAAGTAAAAACCGATAAAACCCGAACTATATAACATACGAACATTAACGGACTAAGTTAACGTTATTGGACTAATAATACAACTAAATGGACTAAAACACTTATAAACTTATTTATTGGGCTTAACCCATTTGAGCCCAACATGTAAAGTGTAAATACTGATAATACAAGTATAAAATGGATTAATACAAGTTAAAGAACTTATAATGAGTTTATTGGACTTAAAATATGTAAATAGGTAAAACTAGTAAACTAGTATAAAAGTTATCGACACATAACACTAAAATGAGTAAATGAGAATATGCAAACCCACTTGATCATCATATATATATAATCATCATATGTATACATAATTGTTATTTTTATAAAGTCATTGGACAAGAGTCTAAGACGAGTATTATTTGTCTAGGTTTCCGTGATTGAAGCACGTACCGTACGTCCGAATTGCCGATAATCCGCCTTCCCACATCAACGTGAGTTCATAGCCTCGCACTCTTTTAAATGTTTTTATGAAATGTTTTATAAACCTGCGAGGGAGATAACATGTTAGTTTTTATAAAATAGGACACCATTTGTCCCGATTGTTTGTTTATTGATTTGGACCCGACTGATTGTGTGACCCGATTGTATGACCCGGTAAATGATTAAATGACCCGATAGATGAAATTAAATGGATTATTAAAGTTAGGTTATGTCACTAAAAGTCCCATTAGCATGAATTGTAAACTACCGGGATTTGGTAGACGCTTTTGCATATAATACTACTATTTGGGGACGATCACCCCAGTTCGCGCCTTGACGGTTGATCCCCGTCGTGCCACATTGATTGGTAAGCGAATTTATGAATGAGAAGATTTCCATAGCGTGACATTTGTGACGACACGCTAATTTAGATGGGCAAATTGAGTATCGGGTTAGCTACCCGTTGTTGTGATAGTAAGGTAACAATGTCATGCGGCTTATAATAATCCAATTAACGAAATACTGCTATACGTACCGAATTACGATGTATTGCCTGACTAGAAATACATGGTCATACTATTGATATTATGTTCGTGTTTTGGTTTTATATAACCATATTCATATAACGGTTTTTATTTAACTTTATACAACGTCATAAGACGTATTGTATGATGCTTTTACGACATTGGCTCGTATAATGATTTTTAAGGCAAATGCCCATATTATGATTTTCGATAAGGATTTGTATAAAAATGACTTTGGCTATTTTATGGCCTATTACAATGATTTGTACGAAATGATTTTTGGTAACAATTTTATACCAAAGTTATATTGAGGGATTTTATTAAACTCTATGAATTCACTCGGCGTTATCGCTGACCTTTTCTTTTAACATGTTTTATCTCAGGTACTTGAAGGTAATTCTCGGTAAGACAACAAGAATTCATGGCCCGCACTTAAATAATAATTTCTATTCGAATGCTTTGTAAAACCTGTATAAAATACAATGACTTGGGACCTATGTAAATTTGATATTTATGAATGGAAATGCTTTATTATTAAACGACGCGATTTTTATGCGTTGTCTATGATGTGAGTAATGTGCTATCCCGTAACACCAACTAGTCTTCCGCTGTATTGAGTTGTATAAATTTGGGGGTGTTACACCGATCATCGTCAACAACCGGATACAACTTCATCTACTTCAACACGGGTTGCTGCAGATTTACCTCCTCAGAATATCACTTCAACAATCGATCCTACAACATCCACAACTACTGTCATAGTTCCAGAGAACACAAATCAAGCAGACGATGCATTATCTGATGAAGACGAATTTATTAACCCATTCGGTACACCGGTACACGAAACTGGAGAGTCTTCTACTCGTCATGTTGATCCGTCAAATATGCCTATGTTCTACCAACGACATCCTTCAACACATCATTGGACCCTAGATCATCCTTTGGTTCATGTAATTGGAAACCCGTCATAGCCTGTTCGCACAAGACGACAGCTTAACACCGATGGCGATGTTTGTATGTTCGCACTCGCTGTGAGTTCAGCTGAACCGAAAAACATCAAAGAAGCCATGGCTGATCATGCTTGGATTGAATCGATGACGGATGAACTTCAATAATTTGAAAGACTTAAAGTCTGGGAACTTGTTGACAGACCATACGATGTAACACCATTAAATCTTCGATGGTCTGGAAAAACAAGATGGATGAAGAAAACACGATCATCAAGAATAAATCTAGGCTAGTGGCTAAAGGGTATGAACAGAAAGAGGGTATTGATTTTGAAGAATCATTTGCACCAGTAGCTCGAATGGAAGCAGTCAGGATTTTTCTTGCTTATGCCGCACATAAGGGATTCATTGTCTATCAAATGGACGTAAAGACGGCATTTCTTAACGGTCCTTTGAAGGAAGAAGTCTATGTCACACAGCCGGAAGGATTCGTCAATCCTCATTATCCTGACAAGGTGTCTCGTCTCCACAAAGCACTATATGGACTCAAGCAAGCTCCAAGGGCGTGGTACGACGAGCCCTCGAAATTTCTGGTCTCCAAAGGTTTCTCAAAAGGTTCCATTGATTTAAATTTGTTCGCTTATAAATATGGGGATGACATTTTGCTTGTGCAGATTTATGTTGATGACATTATTTTCGGGTCTACAAACCCAAAACTTTCAAAATGGTTTGAAAAAGTAATGCACAGCAGATTTGAAATGTCTATGATGGGTGAACTAAAATTCTTTCTAGGAATTCAAGTTCACCAATCCCTAAGTGGTATCTTTATTAACCAAGCTAAGTATTGTCAAGAGATAATCACAAAGCATGGTATGACATCATGTGACCCCGTTGGGACACCATTATCAACCACATCCCTAGATACTGATTTGGAGGGATTACCCATAGATCAAACGAGATATCGTTCCATGATCGGGTCCCTCATGTATTTAACAGCAAGCCAACCTGATATTCATCATGCTACGTGTTATTGTGCACGATATCAAGCACGACCGACTGAAAAGCACCTCAAGGAGGTTAAACGGATCTTTCGGTACCTTAAGAATACCATTAACATGGGACTCTGGTATCCGAGGGAAACCGGTTTCTTTCTAACGGTCTATTCAGATTCTGATCATGCAGGGTGTCTTGATACACGTAAAGGAAATTTTCTATTTTGGACAATATTTCCCAACAACGGGTAGAGCAATCTATCTTGGGTTGATCTTGTCCCAAAACATTCAACGTTTTGAGCTCAACACAATGGCTTGTAATCACTTTCAGATCGCAACCCGGAACTATATTCATGGGGGAGTGTACGATTTCGTGCTCTTACCCTTAGCAAAAGAAGTTAAATCTTCTTACACTTGAGTGGATTTGTCAAGACATTCAAAGTCTATGAACTCGAGTTTATGCTTTAGAAAAACCTTTTCAACAAAAAGAATTGATTTTTCAAAAAGCGTTGAACACAATTTTTTCAAGAATATCTCAATGATATTCAAAATCTTTCAAAAATTGTGTGTTCAACAACTCCTATCCTCAAAAGTTTAATGTGGATCAAATCCTCGTAATGACAATTCCATTGGATCAATTCTTGAGGGGGAGCGTTCTCAAATTCATGCTAAGTTTGACACATCTTTCTCCCGAAGATTTTCAAGACTATTTTTTAAATATATTCTAATCAAATTTGGTATCTTTAATATCAAAAGATTTTATATATTAGAGATAGGGGAGAAAATGTGATTAAAATGTGATCTAAAAGACTCAAGCACGCATGGTTACGATCAAATACCCACAACATCTTTAATTCACGACGTTATTGGTGTTAAAAGGGTGGTTAGGTTAACTCCTATGATCCAACCAGAACCGGAGGGATCTTCCCAGGGATAATCCAATAGATTATTAGAAGTCCTTAGGAAAGATGGAGTAGAATGTGAACGAAGCTGAATGCCGACTAAGTACTGATGATAGCACTGGAACAATCACAAAAAGGTGCTATTAATGATGTCTTGGTAAGCATTGAAGGGGTTGAAGAATAGAAAAATGTAAGGATAAAGGGTGTAAAGAAAAAAGCCCTCCATACAACTTAGGCAGAAACCGGGTCAACACATCATGAAGACAACTCATCATGGACCCAGTGATGTGAAGCACAACCCTTTCCTAGCTACTCATGCTTCTCTCAAAAGAAGTTTGTTTTATTGTCACGGAGATCAACATGACTTCTATTGACTTTCTCACTCCGAGATAGTTGATATTGAATAGGTGGCATATGCTCCAGCCTCCGACTACCAAAAGTGCACAAATCGAGTCTAGAGCCAAGAGATCAATCAAATCTCGTTAGGACACACGGATGAAGATCAAGAGAGTCCTACGTTATATCCTTGCGATATTTCTAGAACACTCAGAGTGATACTACTTAGTATTCACAATGATGAGTGGAAATCCTTCCAGTGTTAACATCAAACAGCACTGCGGTAGGTCACATGCAAGATTCTTTATGAATTGAACATGTGTAAAACTGAAAAGCAACAGTGGTTTGATTCTGAATTGATTCAAACTCGTTTCAGGTTTCTAAGCAATATCTTTATGGTCTTGCCAGAACATTCAGAGTGATATTCATTAATATTCACAGTGACGAATGGAAATCCTTCTAGCGTCAATATCAAACAGCGCTACGGTAGGTGACTTGTGAGATTCTTATGAACCAAACTTGTGTCAACTGGAAAGCAACAATGGTAAGATTCTTAATGAATCAAACTTTTTCCAGGAATTTGAATTGACGACTTTAATCAAGCAGATATTTATCCAATTGATTCACTCTTTATGTTCGCAGTCTTGCTTTGAGATGGTCGAGTAAAGAGAACGGCTAGTACAGCCGCGAAAACCTGTCAAGGAGATTCTTAATTGAATCTACCTAATCACAGGTACGGTATTTAATATCGTATAACGGTCTTCACCGTCTGGAGGTAAAACGCTACCGATTTAGGACGAATGTCAAAGCCATTCAGTCCGTGTCTATGTTTTGTCTCGAGAAGGTGGCGTCATGGTGTACTCAGCAAAGTCAAAGATTCAAAAACCACATATTCATGCCCAAAGACTTATTCAACAATTAATAGTGTGAGCATGTGGATGAAGACACAAGATCGCGAGATGGCAAAGACAAGTCAAGAATGATTTCAAGATCTCGAGATAAAAGACTAAGTCGAAAGACAATGAAAAAGGCTCAAAGATCACAGCATGAAGGAACAAAACTACTGTTACACGTTCAACACTCATTTATGACGAAATTCATATATCTCCACTGGACTCCAGATATCAAAAGGGTATGACCTCAAATTGGGGGAGATTGTTAGCATCAAAATATTGAGTCAAACAAGAATGTTCGGTCATAGGTTTTTATTGTAATATTTATTAGAACGTTGTAATAGATAGTTAAATCGTCGTGGTTCACGGGCTTGGATTTAAACTAATTAAAGTCCAAAAGACAATCCTGGCCTAATATATAGCCCATTAAAGCCCGCATGTGGGTGGACTATATATACTACCCTCCTAGCATGTTAGGAGGGTGGATGGTCATTAGTACTCTCATTATTTCTAATCTATTATTCACCAAGTTAATCATCTCTCTCTCTACTTTCTCTCATTACTTTCTCTCTCTAGGAATCCATCTCTTTTCGTCTATTTTCTATCGTAGTAATATTATGGGACAACACTATATCATGTGTAATATGTGCAATTGAGCTAATCTATAGGATGATTGGATAATCCCTTGAGATACCAGACTACTCCATAAGTTGTAGTTAGGATATTACATATTTGGAATTGAAATATTCCAAGGATGTTGTTATTGTGAGTCCTAGCAATAATGATTGTCCGATCATGTGGGAGAGAAAGTGAATCTATGTTTTGCTCATTTGTTTAAATAGCATTAAGACTACTCTTAAAAATGATCTTAATCTATTTTTTTACAAAATTACTTGATATAGTTCATTACCAAAGCCATTTAAGTTTTCGCCGGAAAGGCACGTCTTAAACCACTATAAATGACACAAGCTCTTCGTTTCCGCTAATTGAAGATTTTCACTTGTTTCTTGAGCATTGACCTTGGTCTTGATTCAATCCCCTTGGGTACTCTCTCTTTTGCTTCTTTTCTACGAGTAGTCGTTTCTCCGTTTCGATCTCTTTCGGTCTTGATTCCACTCGTAATCCTTCACTTAGGCAATGTCACCTAGTATTGAAGTGGTCTAGTGATTTCCAAATGGCTTAAGATATATTTTAAGTATTTTAGAGAAACTTGGTTTTGAAAATTTCTTTATTTTTCTTTGTTAAAAACATACCACTGTCGGCGGATCCTTAATTGTCACGGTGCTAACCCACGTGTCCTTATCGATAAGGCACCGTGGCCCCACCTGGTGACTAAATTAATCAGTTTTTAATAAATAACATTATTTCAAACAAATCCTCCCTTTCTTCTCCATAGAAGGAGACGAGTTTCATCATTTTCACCATTGTTGAATCTTCAAAAGCTCCAATTTACTCACGATTAATTGATTCCAAGTTGTGGGTTTCACTCATCCCTCTTCCAACATCAATTAATTGTAAGTACATTTATTCAATTTCATCTATTTTGGTCTAGGGTTCTTATTTTCATAATTGGGTATTTTTAAAATTAATATTGAATTAGAACCTTGCTAGGAATGTGGGTTGACATAGTTATATTACTATGATTCCTTAGGTTCGAATTCATTGAGATTTCACTAAAACCAACTTGTAGAACAATCCGAATTTTGACTAAATATTTTTGGTTAAATGATGGAATTGTTAGGAACCCATGAACAAATTGATAATGGCATTGTTAATGGTTACCCAAAAATGTTTTCCAAAACCTTTGTTCAAGTTGATGATTGATTTTGCATTACTCATATGTACTAGTCAATGATGAATTAAGTTCATTGTGAACATGAGAGTGATAAGGATTAACCCTTCGTTATCAAGAAATTGACTAAACACACTCTCATAGATTTAACTTTTAAGTCATTATGTAACATAAGAGTAATTGGAACAATATTTTCTTTATGTTTAGGTACTTGATCATGCATTTGGAAACTTATAAAGATCATGAGAAAAGTAGAGAATACATGCCTAATCTTTCTTCTTCGTGTTGATCTCATTCCCTCAAAAACACTTTCGATATCTAGAATCTCGTAGTTTTCATGAAGGACGCATTGTTCCTTCTAACTTTATTGGACTTCACTTCATTCGATTCATGTTCAAATCCATTGGCTTTGATTTCTTGCTTGATGAGCCAACCTTTCCTTCCTTCCTTTTGGAATTATTTAGCTCATACACATTAATGTGCATCAATAATGGTTTATCGATAAGATTTTCCATCAAGGGGAAAACCTTTGTATATACTCTTGAATAATTTGGTGAAATTCTCAATGTTCCATACAAAGGTCAATGTAGGTTCGTCGATGCTTGGAGTATAAACTCTTTGGAATCGGCTCCTATTGATGTGCATTACGTGACCGAGCTACCCTTGGCTTCGGCTATTTCTTGTGTCATTTCTAAACATCGTGAACATCCTATTCTTGGTAAACTTGAAGGAGAAGTTTGTGCTCTCACTCCTTGGGAATTACTCACTAGCGATTAATGATTTTATGATCCCTTGGGCTGAAATCATTAGGGATAATTCAATGTGTCTCGGTGGTGATCGCAACCATGTGCCTGCTTGTCTTGCACATATGTTGTATTGTGTTGCAAGTTATATCCCATACAACCTTGCATTTTTCATAGCTAGAAGAATTAAATTTGTTCTCATCGGGTCACACTCTAGTCTCCCTTTTTCTATGATTATCTCACGCCTTCTTAGAAAAACTCTCCTTGACTTTCCAACTTTAAATGCTTCAAAGAGGTGTCAAGGTTAAGATTAGGCGAGTTAGACATTGTGAGGATGAGAAGAAGAGCTCCCAAAAGAAGAGAATTTATAGAAAATAGACAAGGCAAATATTTGAAATGAAAACAAAAGTTTTCAAGGAATGTTTAGCCAAAACTGGTAAACAAGGAATCTTGAAAAAGACAGTGGTCAAAGAAGAAAGACCAAAAATGAGCCAAAAATGGCTTGTTGTCCGTGGTTCTTTAAAATAACCTGCGGTTCCTTATATATAAGGAACCGTGCGAGCATTGGGGATCCGCATACTTTACAAGATTATGAGAAAAATAACGCTTTTTAAAAAAAATTGCAAATCTTGGATTTTTACCATTTTTATCACTAGATTATGCTTTTGTTGCACAAAAGGCAACACACTCACAAAGAGTGTCTTGAAAAAGGGTGAAAAATATTTAGATAACATTTTGATCCAATTTTAGTCAACTTGTACAAGGTTGTGATAGATTCAGGTTCAATTTTAATAAAATTGAAGTTGATTAGTGTGAGCACATAGGTTAAAACACACAAATACTAAATCGATAACACATCTTCATGAAAACTCATGAAAGAAAGGAAATACAAGAAATTAAATAAAAACTAACTATTACAAAGTTAGCTAAACTAGTTCTTGATATATGGTCTTCCTTGGCTTGATTTTATTTTAAGAACATTTATTTTTTAGAAAATCATCATTCATCTCCTAGGAGGTGGAGGCCTGGAGAACAAGGTAAGCAAGAAGTCTTGCAACCTCCTATGAAGTCCAAACATCTCAATTCTTAGGTTTTGAATGATGTAGTTGTTATAGAGGCAACATGGATAATTAGCACCATGAGCTTCTAGAAAACCAAAGAAGTATGGATCACCCCTAAAGTAGGAAATAGGAACACCCAAGAGAGGAGTGTTTGAGGGAGGAGGAGGAAGAGGAGGCATGGTGTCCAAAGGTGAGATAGGTGAATTTGGTGGGGGTGAAAGGTGAGGTAACCAATGGCTCAACAAAGTCATTCATAATGGGAATTCTTTGGAGAGGTTGATGGTTCACATCCATGAGAGGACAAGGAGTGAATGGTGAGGATAACTCATTCCTTCTAGATTGGAATGAAGAGGAGGTATACCCATGAGAATGGTTAGTACCATGGGTTGAGCTTGTCTTGCATGGTGCAAGAGGTGGTGAGGGTGACGAAGAGATGAGAATTGGAGAAATCTCACTCTTAGGTGTGTGAAAGGATGAAGAATCAAGTTTAGGAAACTTGATTTGGATCTTAAGGTTTCTTTTGGATGAGGACTGTTTGGAAGAATTTGATGATCTTGTGGACACCATGGTTGTGTGTCAAGGTTTAGAAGTTGGTTTAAAGGATGAAGAAGAAGACCAAACAAGGGAGGTTTAAGAAGAGAAGGGGATGATCCAAACTAGTAATGGGTTAAAAATCATTTTGATGAACAATGAAATTAGGTAGGCTAATTTAGGAAAAATCTGGTCTTTTAGCAAAAAATTTATCAATGTTTGAAAAGATTTAGGGAAAACAGTGTAAAGCAAAGATTTCGTCGAGACCAGAGCCTGTGGTTCCTTAAAAATTGTTCATCAAAATGATTTTTAACCCATTACTAGTTTGGGTCATCCCCTTCCCTTCTTAAACCTCCCTTGTTTGATCTTCTTCTTCATTCTTCAAACCTTCTTCTAAACCTTGACACACAACCATGGTGTCCACAAGATCATCAAATTCTTCCAAACAATACTCATCCAAAAGAAACCTTAAGATCAAAATCAAGTTTCCTAAACTTAATTCTTCATCCTTTCACACACCTAAGAGTGTGATTTCTCCAATTGTCATATCTTCATCACCCTCACCACCTCTTGCACCATGCAAGATAAGCTCAACCCATGGTACTAACCATTCTCATGGGTCTACCTCCTCTTCATTCCAATCTAGAATGAATGATTTGTCCTCACCATTCACTCCTTGTCCTCTCATGGATGTGAACCCTCAACCTCTCCAAAGCATTCCCATTGTGAATGACTTTATTGAGCCATTGGTTACCTCACCTTTCACCCCACCAAATTCACATATCTCACCCTTGGACACCATGCCTCCTCTTCCTCATCCTCCCTCAAACACTCCTCTCTTGGGTGTTCCTATTTCCTACTTTAGGGGTGATCCATACTTCTTTGGTTTTCTAGAAGCTCATGGTGTTAATTATCCAGATTGCCTCTATAACAACTACATCATTAAAAACCTAAGAATGGAGATGTTTGGACATTATAGGAGGTTGCAAGACTTCTTGCTTACCTTGTTCTCCATGCCTCCACCTCCTAGGAGATGAATGATGATTTTCTAAAAAATAAATGTTCTTAAAATAAAATCAAGCCAAGGAAGACCATATATCAAGAACTAGTTTAGCTAACTTTGTAATAGTTAGTTTTTATTTCATTTCTTGTATTTCCTTTCTTTCATGAGTTTTCATGAAGATGTGTTATGGATTTAGTATTTGTGTGTTTTAACCTATGTGCTCACACTAATCAACTTCAATTTTATTAAAATTGAACCTAAATCTATCACAACCTTGTAAAACTTGACTAAAATTTGATCAAAATGTTATCTAAATATTTTTCACCCTTTGTCAAGACACTCTTTGTGAGTGTGTTGCCTTTTGTGAAACAAAAGCATAATCTAGTGCTAAAAATGGTAAAAGTCCAATATTTGCAATTTTTTTAAAAAGCCTTATTTTTTCTTAAAATCTTGTAAAGTATGCGGATCCCCAAAGCTCGCACGGTCCCTTATATATAAGGAACCGCAGGTTCTCTTAAAGAACCGCGGATAGCAAGTCATTTTTGGATCATTTTTTGCCGTTCTTCTTTGACCACAGTCTTTTTCAAGATTCCTTGTTTACCAGTTTTGGCTAAACATTCCTTGAAAACTTTTGTTTTCATTTCAAATATTTGCCTTGTCTATTTTCTTTTCTCTTCTTTTGGGAGCTCTTCTTCTCATCCCTCATAATGTCTAACTCGCCTAATTTTAACCTTGACACCTCTTTGTCACAATCTTTTGAATCTAAAGCTTCTTCTTCTAAGCTTTCCAAGAAACCTAAAATCTCGGTTCGACCTATTTGGGTAAAGAAGAACAAGGATCATCAAGATTCTCTTCTTCCAAACCTTGCAAGACTTCTTTCTCTCCCAATGCGTATTGGAATGCGACTTTCTCAATTCATCCAATTACCAGAGAAAGAGAAGTTCTTCTACCACCACCCAAACCTTGCAACATACCTCCTCTCAGTGACCTATCTTCTTTTCCAAATCTCACTAGGCTTTGTGAAAACCTTTGTTATCCATTATCTCCCTCTCCACCACCACCTTCTCACCTTGATGGTCCTCCACCATCTAACGACTTTATTTTGCATCATGGAAGCTCGTGTGCTTGTTGTTGATTTCAACAAATTGAACTTGCTCATGTGTATGACAATCTAAATTTTCTTGAATTTCTTCTCACTCGACCTCCTCTCAAAGTTTGTTCCCGTGAACAAATTTTCAAATGATGCCTCGTCGTCTTATTTTTCCAGTTAAAGCACACTTTGTGTTTTAGTTGTTTGAGTCAACTTAAGCAATCTTGGAGGATTTTCACTACTAGAGTAGTTTATGCTTTTGCTGTTTATTTTCCTTATTTTTTGTGTTAAATATTCATATTCTGTTTATGAATATTTCCCTTGTTTGTTCTTTCATATTTGTGTAATATGAATGTTATGTATGTTACTCCATTTCCCATTAAATCGTTTTCACACATTGTTTAGAGTAGATCATGGTTAAAATTTACAAATGCTTTTGGGTGATCCACCAATTCTAAGATTCTAACCCTTTGACATATTATCACTTCAACTGGTTTGGATGTTTCTTTTGTACCTCTATTCCACCAATTGAACTTTGATTTTGTCAAAACACCCTCCTTGGACATTCTTAGCAAATACTTACTTATAATTTGAGATTTCTTTTCTTTCTCCCTCTCAAGTTACTTAGTAGGTAGTGACTATATATACATTTATGTTTCTTTTCTCTCTACTAACCTTTGTGTAGCATGTCATCTTAGCTCATTCACTTGGTGCCCCAAGCAAAGGGGAGTAAATACCAAGGGGGAGCTTCTAGCAAAGTCACTTATTCTCTTCCTCATCGACTTGTGCTAACCTTTTTGCTTCGACAAAAGGGGAGAAATGATAGTGATAAACTCGTTAATAATTCGAACTATTTTGGATTTTACATAAATGAGTTTATAGTTTGTCGTAATCAAAAAGGGGGAGATCGTTAATGCAAAGCAATGCCTAAAAACATTATTAGTGTTAACTAATCTTTCTTAGTTTTGATCACGACAAATTAGAAAGACATTTATCGTCAAATACAATCATAAGACGAATTATTTAACAAAGACTATCATCAAGGTAATAATCATTAAGCTGTGATAACCTGAAACCGAGGTCATTGCTTAATCTTACTTTACGACTATTTTTGAAATTTTTGATGAGCTTGAATGATTTTTATTTGGAGGTTTATGTTTAAACCGATGTTAGGAGACTTATATTTTATCTTTAATAAGTATAAAGAGTATTAGCAAGTGTGATGTCGATAGATGCCTAATATTTTACGTTTTATTGTTGGTTGTTCGATGTTTGTCGTTTTTGATGTTTTCTTTTTAATGACGTGTTAAGTCGAGTCGGGAGACGATATTATTATATTTGAGATACGTTTTAACTTTTGAGAAGTATTTTTATGAAACCCGAGCCCCGTAAATATTTTCAAAACTGACTAATAGTCATTTCCCGCTTTTTAGCTAACTATTTTCATTTTGGACCACAACTATTACAAATTGACAAGAAAGGTCCCTCCACCACCATATAAAAGCTAAATTCTCACCTAATTTCTCATAGTCAACATAAACCTAGCAAAATCTTTTCCTCTCTCTCTTTCTTTATCTTGCCGTGACCTCCCCTCTACCCCAAAACCATCTTCAAATCAATTTTCTTTCAAATTTGAGCTTGATCTAAGCTAAACCAACACAAGTCCCATCTTTAAAACTTAAAAGAGCACATTTTGGTACTAAATTTAGTTACATGCATGGAGTTTTATTTTTTTAGGGTTGGTAGGTCAAGTTTATGATCATTCATGTAATTTTGGGGATGATCAAGAGATTATCATGCTAGTTTTTCACTAAAAACTTGTTTTGATTTTGGGTTTTTGATTTTGAGAATGATACAAGTGTTATAGATGAGTTATGTTGTTATTAGGGTTATAGGATGATGATAAAAATGAGTGATTTTGGTTAAAAACATGATTTCATGCAAGTTTTTGAAGGGTAATTTAGATCAGTAGGAAAAAGGGTATTTTTGGGTACCTTATGATTTGATTATGGCTTAATTAATAGCACAGGGTTGTATAGAATTCGATTAGCTTCAATTTGATGTAAAGTAGAGCTTCTAGCGCCAAACGAGCGAGAAGTTATGATAGTTTGATTATTCGTGTACCGGGAGACGATTATCGGCATGACATATAGTTGTTGTCGATATTTGGATCGAATCTCGGGGACTATAGAATTAGTTTTGAAATGATTCAAGGACTGATGAAAAATTACAAACCCTAGAGGGTGAGTCTATTTTCAAACCTAAGTGTCGGTTTTGCAAATGGAGTCGCTTATAGAAGTTAAAACGGTTGTATGAGTCGATAACGTAAAACTGTCCGGTTTTTATAATTCAAAGATGAGTCGGGTAGAACTTTAAAAGTAAAGTCACTTGATAAACTTGTTAGAGGAATTTCTATAGATAGTAAGTTAGTTCCTCGAGTCGTTTCATAAATGTTTAACGAGTCTAAATGGGGTAAATGAGCTAGTACATTTGGTATGTGCTGGCAGAGTTTTGTCGAGAGTATAGAATGATAAAGTAGATGTGTAGAAGAGTGTAATAGTATTACTTTTATCGTTTTCTCTCAAGTCTGTGATTTTATGAGTTTGAGTTTGATATTCTTATGTATGGTTTATTTCTCGGGTCACTATTAATGAACGTGCCTTATTTGATAGGTTGCGGTTCTCGTGTTTGAAAGGCATCCTCTATCATCGGCGATCATCTCGCTAGGTCTCTTATACTAAGGTGAGTCTGTAGCCTCGCTTTTTATGCTAGCTACTAAATGTTTTAATACCCGCGAGGGGGATACATGCTATTTGAAAATAAATGATCACAAGTCATGATTAATTGTTTGGACCCAAATGTTGCCTATGTTGCCTTGCATTGTATTGAGTACCTTGTTGCTAAAGACCCTAAATTCATGAACCGTTAACTATGTTATGACTTGATGTTGTGAGTTGGGAATAGCCGCTTATTCAAATGATAGTACTATTGGGTTGACCACCCTATCTGAGACCAGGGCATTACGTTGAGTAACCTTTGGGAAGGATAATTTACGAGAATGGGATTTGGGTATATATCTAGAAACTAATACCCTAGAGGGGAAATGGTTTTATCTAGTCATGCTGGCATTTGACGTGGGTGACTAATTGGTTAAGGGGTCGGTGTTATGAGCTTAAATACAATGAGTTGCCTTGAAATAGATTGTGTGCACGACAATTCTATAAAATGATTATGATTGATTTTCTTCTTGTGTTCAAATGTGATTTGTTAAACCTATGGACTCGCTCAACATTATTGTTGACTCGTTTAAGCATGTGTTTCAGGTAATCGAAGGTGATTGATGGCGGAGCTTTGCTGCGGATGTTGTGGGTTGGCTTTTGAAGTCTGTTGGTCTAAAACAATTTCTATCCTTTTACTGTTGAACAATTTGTTAAATGTTTATGTACTGTACTGAAACTTGTTTGATTGATGGTCGAGATCCGGGGGACTAAACGCTTTACTCTGGTGTCGTTTTAGTACATTATGGGATCAAATGTATATTTTAGACATTGTGTGAAATCTTATTTATATTTTATGTGTAAGCGTCTCTTTGGAAGTCGTTCAATATACCTTGTGTGATGATACTTGTGTTTAGCACCCAATTGTGTATTTCCGTTGCGCAATGTAAATTCGGGGTGTTAGATAAGCATTGCACTAACATATCTCAACCATGATTAGTGATCATAAAAATGATTAATCCTAAACTTACATTTTGTCATGTGACAAAAGTTTTTTAATAAACTTTCTTTTTAGGAAAATGTTTTATTAAAATGGAAAATGTAAATTTGAATATGACATATTCCAAATGCCATAGGAATATCCTTTGAAGGTAAAAACTTACCTCATATAATACTCCGTCATTAAAAGACGAAAGGGAGCGGAGTCTATGAGTACGGATCCTTAAATGCCTATGCGGATCCTTAGTGATAAGGAACCGCATGCACAATTAAGGCACCGCGCTCAGAGAGCCGTTAGCCTTTGTCTCCTATAAATAGTGGATCAAATCTGCATTTTCCATAACCCTTTTTGGACACTCTTTCTGCTATCTTTTTCCTTTCTAATTCCTAATCATTTGTAAATAACCACTTAGTGTGTTAAGTATGTTTACTTATGATTATCTTCTTGATCTCTTTCTTTACCTTGTCTAAAGAGAAGATCACTCACACACTTGTAATGTGATTAAAGATGAAGCCTTGATGAAGATCATTCTCTCCTAAAGATCTAGTCATGTTCATCATTTGTTTTATTTGAGTCTTGTGTAGATCCAAGGTAATTGTGAATACATAGATCTAGTCTTGTGTAAATCTATTGTATATGTGTATACTTGAATTTGTGTTGTGTAGATCCAAGTTACATGTGCATACTTGGATATGTGTTTTATTGAGTTGTAATAGTTGTGAGTTGTGAGTTCTCACTAAACTATAAAGTGACATGGTTGTGTCTTGTGAGTTCTCACTAAAGTATAAAGTGATTTGTAGTTGTGTCTTGTGAAGTTCTCACTTAGCTTCAAAGTGAAGAGTTGTGAAGATTGGTTCTACCTTTCGATTTGAGATCTACATCTAGCCTTGTGTCGTTAAATGGTGAAGTACGCAACGTTGTGAAGATTGGTTCTATCTTTCGATTAGAACTCGACATCTAGCCTTGTGTCGTAAAATGGTGAAGTGGGCGACGTTGTGTAGATTAGTCCTAGCTAAGATTAGGTCTCGACATTTAGCTTAGTGTCGGAGAATAATGTAAGCGACGTTGTAAGGTTTTCTCCGCCAAGAAGGGAGCTTGTGGATATAGTGGAAATCTCGAGTAAGGTCTACTCGAGGAGTGGAGTAGGAACGAATATAGAGCTTTGTTGCCGAACCATTATAAATCTTGGTGTCTTCCTATTAAGTCGTTTCTTTCCTTACTCTTTACTTACTATTATTGTCACATCATTCACATCTACTATTAGTCACTGTTAATGCATTAGAATTGAACCTAATCATTATGCAACTAGCTTTCAAGTAAAAGGTAGTTTTAAGACAAACCTAATTGAAAGGAATTTTAATTAGGACATAAATCAAAGAGAAACTATTCAACTCCCCTTCTAGTTTCTATAAACTTTACTCAAATTATTTACATCAATAGTTTTTAATTGTTTTTAAAAATATTACATATTTTTTATTATTATTTTATTTACATCAAATCCTAAACCCAAATCCTTAACAATATTTAGGGTTAGTTTGGGTTGAAGTCGGATTTTAATTAGAATTTAGGTTTATAAAGGTGGTGGTTTACGTTTGGTTTTAAATGTAGGTTTAAATTTAACGTGGAGAGAGAAAATATATTGATTTTAAAGGCTATTTCAAAAGGGCCTAAAAGTTACATAACACTTACTAAATGTCCCCCTAAAACAAAAATTAGCCAATTAGCCCTATTTGACCTACTCGACTATTCGACCTATTACTACACGTTGACACATGACATATGTTCTAATCATCTGGTTGTACATGTGGGTCCCACAAGTACAACCACGTACATTTGGTGTAAGTGTACTTGTAATTCGACCATAAGTTAAAGCAATTATTCGACTTGTATTTTTTTAGTAAAATAATAATTTCTAAAAAATGTTCCCAACTCAAATCTCTTATTCGATTTTGACTAAAAAAGTTATTCGACATGTACTTTTTGTTTAATAAAAAGGAAAAAAACTTATTCCAATATACTATTTAATACATTGTTGGGTTTACTTTGTTTAACTTATTCACTAACAGTTGTACAACTATTAAAAATGAATATTTTTGTTTGTCACTTATTTCTATCGTCTTCCACAAACAAACCCGACTAAATAGACAATCATTAACTTTCCCACTCAAAACGAACTGAAACCCGCTGACCAAATCACCACACAGTGTCACGTGTTGACACGCGCCGTTAAATCTTGAATCACATACACAAATCATTCTTAGAAAGCAAAATTTGGAAAGTATCACATCTTTTACAAAACACTTTTCACAAAATCTTAAATTTAGACTATATTTTGCTAGTGGTTCTTAAAACAAAAGCAACCAACATTATTTTCCTCTTCAATTTCCTATACAATCATCCGTTGTTTTGGACTCATGTTTCCTTTTTAAAAGTATATATATGTGGGTATTCTTATATGTGATGACTGATGTAACCATCGATAACGTGAGCGCTAGCGCAACCACCAGACCTTCATATCCCGCCACTAAATGTTCAGATCCAGTTGGAAATGTTATTGAATCAGCTATACACTGATAATCGGTTTGTAGTGGTGATGATTGTTCGACCGTAGGTGGTGATGATGATGATAGTTTGTGGTGGTAGTGATGAATATGGTCGTTTACTATCATGGTGCAATTGGAAGAAAAAAACAGAATTAAAAAGAGAGAGATGAGATAGAAGAGAGATAGAAAATAGAGAAAGAAAAAAAGAAATGAAAAAATAAAAACTAAAATTATAAATGGTCAAATTGAAATAAGATTTTTTAAGGGTAAAAACTATAAAATACCATCTTACTTATTGATTTGTGCCGTCTATAAACATTTACTATTTAATCTCGTGACTTTACCATTTTACTTGTTTGTTTTGTAACAATATTACCATTATGACCGTTTATGTTTACACGTCATTAAATTAATTATTTTAAAAAACAAAAATCAGTTAATATATTCTACGTGGAGGGTAAGAGACTGTTGTTGACTGTTGACCTATAAAATTGTCCTTACCACTAATTCTTTTACACCTAAAATTCACCACCCCTTTTTATCACATCTATCACCTTTCTGTTTCAAACTCACACCAAATTATCTAATCTTTGTCATATAAAAAAATCTTCTAAACTAACTAAAGATTAGATACAATATAAAAAAACTCTTCATACACACACATCATAAGACACCAACAGTGTAAAACAAGACTTTCCAAGATCCACCATCTTACCGCCGCCATTGACCACCACCACCAAGGGTTTTTAGGCGGAAAACACCACCAGTACATGATCCATACAAGCCGCGACAACCACTCGATACATGATCGGTTAGTGCTTCTAATTTTCGTGGTGATAGATCCACCAACAGATTTGGGACAGACCGGTGGTGATAGATCCACCAAACTCGACGGTGGTATAGTAATAAAATCAGTTTAGTGATTATTGGGGATTAGATATTGTGTTTGATGTTGAAGATGAAACTGGTGATTTTGGGTTAATGATGAGTGTAAAACCTGCATGCTTTTACCATGCATAGTACCTTAAGATCTTACGTACTAGTTAAAAACTTTCCTAATATAGCATGATTACGATTACGTGTTAGGAGTTTACGTATTACGTACGTGTTAGAACACGATAAGTATTTTATATGCACGATCACGTAATAATTATTTAGCAATAATTAATCACGAGCATACGACCATGAAATCACGAGCTTAATTAAAACACGAACTATTATTAATTACGTATATATATTTAATACGAGTGTAATTAAATATATTAGAGTATGGTATTTACGTAACGAGAACATTTAAAACATGAACATAATTAAACATAAACGAGTATTAAATAACAAGACACGAAACGAGGTACGGGAACCCCACGGGGGAGTCCCTACCCGCGGCCAAAACAAGGTAATGGGCCAAGCCCATTACCAATTTTACTAAGAGGGGGTTAAATAGATTTTTACTACTCAAAAATCACTTATACAGAAGATTTCAAGAAAACCTAAAATCTCCTTTTCTCCTTCTCTTTGTGCCGCCACCTACAAATCACCAACAAGGTGATTTCTTGATCTTGGATCTTGTTGATTTATTGTTTGTTCGTATTTGTTCTTCACCCTCTTGATCCACGAATACGGTAAAACCTTTTAAAAATTTTCTTTTAATTAATCTTTTATTTAATTATGAACACGTGATGTTTTTATATAAACACATTAAATAAACATAGATCTAACATGTTTTGATCATTAATTAAATCAGAGGGTCGATTAAGGGGTGTTTGTTTTTGGGCCGCAGGATACAACCGACCCCAAGGGGGTTCGGTTTGTTTTAGCCGACCACCACCAAGACCTTTTTGGTCTTGGTTGGTGCGTATGGGTCCCACGGCAGCAAGGGGTACCCCGATTTGGGTCGGGGTACGGTGTCGATTCATGTCCGGGTTATGTTTTTAAGCTTAGATCCGGATCATGGTTATGTTAGTTTTTTTTATTATGTTGTGAACTTATGTTAAGCATTAAATTAATAAAGATGAAATTAATTTAATAACATGACTTAGGTTAATTATTTATTAATAATCATGAAATTATTTTTAACCTAAGTATTTATATTATTAAGACTTATAATTAATTAATTATTTAAAAACCATGGATATAATTAATTAATTAACATGACTTAGGTTATATTATTAATATTTAATAATACATATTTTAACCTAAGTATTTAGTATATTTATTTAAAAACATGTCATAATTTAATTAAATATTATAACCTATAGTTTAATTAAATTACATGAAATAATTATTAAACTATACAATATATCATATGACTTAGAAAATAATCATGAAAACACTTAGACTTATTTACTTAGCTTACTTAATCAGCTTATTTCTAATTATGGAAACTTTCTATTTTTAGAAACTTAATTAAATAAGGCAGCTATTTTATTTATGGAAACCAGCTATTTTTAGAAACTTATTTATTTAAGGCAGCTAATCTATTTATGGAAACTTATTTAATTAAGGCAGCTAATCTATTTATGGAAACTTTCTATTTTTAGAAACTTATCTATTTTAAGCAGTAAATCTATTTTTGGAAACTTTCTATTTTTGGAAACTTTCTATTTTTGGAAACTTTCTATTTTTAGAAACTTTCTATTATTGGTAACTTTCTATTTTTGGAAACTTTCTATTTTTGGAAACTTTCTATTTTTGGAAACTTTCTATTTTTGGAAACTTTCTATTTTAGGAAACCTGCTATTTTTGGAAAGTTACTTATTATTACACAGTAAGTATAATAACACATGAAATACCAGAAATACTTAATCAGATTAAGCAGCATATAAGATTTAATACAGTTTAAGGCTTTAAACAGTAAAACATAGTAAAAACACATAAAATAAGCTAAGACATGACATAAAACCAGCTATGTATTTAGTAAGCAGATACTTATTTCATGTACGTATTTATGTAGCACTAGTGTTTCGGAAGTAGGATTCTCGCGGTTCATCGTTCTCGTTCACTGGACATAAGGTACGAATTCCCGTCCTTTCAGTATGGACATTCTTTCCTTATTAGGATTCCCCGTTCGCAGCCAACTGTTTTCCCGTAGTATAAGTTATGAGTTTGATTGCTTATGTTTAAATATGATTACCTATAGCCATATACATGCATGACCAGTTTCACCTAGTTATGGAGGTACCATAACCATAACATTAGAGGCACTGATGTTATGACTTCACCACGGCGGAGTGATTGCTCGTGGCGTCCCTTCAGCTTTTGGCCATTTATTTACATTTATCATGTGGGGCGTATGGGTGCATCCTAGTTACACGTTTTTATTCAGGATTACATGGTGAATGTGGTGTGTGCCTTGCATCCTTCACAAGGAGCTGATCCCTCCTACCCATAAAACCAGTATATTAAATTAGAGGCAGCCCTTCTAATTTGCATGATGAGGTCACCCCTCCAATTATTCATGCACGGTGGATATTCATGACCTATATTGGCTAAATGGTAAAATATGACAAACAGTTTTTATAAGATAAACATAAGACTTTCAAACTATAAAACCAGTTTTATTAAGACTTAACCAGGTTACTCGGGACTTAGTTTCTTTCGTTGTTATTATGTTATATGCTTATCCTATTCATGCTTTATTGTACATCCGTGCACTGAGCGTTTTGCTCAGCCGTTTTCCTATTCTATGTTCCCAAAACGGCAGGTACTCAGGGACGCTCGTAGACACTAAGAGTACGTGCATATGGACTGGAAGCTGTCTAGCCTTCTTTACATTATGCATTCCTTTTCTTTATGATACTTATGCTTTGGACATTGTTTCGTCCTTTTCCTTTACCATACTATGTTGTGTGTGATGAGCTTACTTTTGGACTACCGATGTTTGGTTCCGGTATTTTCCTTTTGATATGGTCATGTAATGTTTTAACATTTTACCTTGTATGCTTTGATGACACGCCATAATTACTGTGATATTTCCATTTCCAAAATGGGTTGTTACAATTATGGTATCAGAGCCAATGCTTCGACCTGTAGGCTCTCAAATATGACCTGTGATTACTGGGTAGTCACTACGGTCTTCCTAGAACTGATAGTTGTTTTCATGCATTCATCATTTTTAAGCATACATATATATATGTCATTGTTATAGGGTTTTTTTTAAGTAATGGTTGGTACAGGACTGGCCCTATTTAGTCGCATGTGGTTTATCGAAACTTTTAGATTTGGGATCGACCCATAGGCGTCCCCTCGCTATGTCTTTTGTTTTGGGTGAACTGACCAGAGACGTTCACTCTCGAGCATACAAAGTTTTCATAAAACTGCATCATGCATTCATACAAAATTTTCTTGCATAAATTTTATCTCGTGAAATTTTTAGTATAAACTTTTTTCATGTATATAATTATATTTTATGTTTTGATCTGTTAATCATATGTTTTATGTTATACTGTCAGATGGTTCTCACACGCGAACAGGAACAGCTCAATGCTGCAATTCAGGCTGCCATGCAAGCCTTGCTTCCTCAACTGAGGAATGACATCCGTGCTGAAGTTCAAGCTGCCAACAATCAGCAGCAAAATTAGGCACCTCCTCCTCCTCCTCCAGTGACACTAGCAATATGGCTGGAGAGATTCAACAAGCTCCGCCCTCGAGCTTTTGAGAAGACAGATAGCCCCAGCGATGCTGAAAGCTGGTTGGCTCACATTGAGAAGATCTTCAACGCTATGGGCTGTGGCCCGCATACAAGGCGAGGTTGGCATGCTATCGGTTCGAAGGAGATGTACTCAACTAGTGGTTAGCATTGATGCAATCTGAAGGTGGTGACGAGTGGGTTGCTGGTTTGACTTGGGCTCAGTTCAAGGAAAGGGTGATGGAGCAGTTCTTTCCCAAGGCTGAACAGGACAAACTCAAGAGAGAGTACCATGGGATCCGTCAGAGAGCTGGGGAGAATAGCAACGAGTTTATGCAGCGCTTTCTTCGCTTGGCTGGTTTCCTTGGTGCGGCAGCAGGTACTCCTAAAGAGCAGGCGCATCACTTCAGATGGGCTCTTCGCACATCGGTCGCAAACAATCTGGTGTGTGCTACGTTCAATACTGTAGCACAAGTGGCCGATGCAGCACGAAAATTGGAGATGCTGCAGGAGAGGGATGAGTTCGGGGAAGCTGAAAGACCCGACAAGAGGTAAACCTTCGTATTCAAGCGGTGACCAATCCGTATACTTTCCATATGTCAATTATTCATCTCTTTAACTGTATCTTCCAGGCAGAAAACTGGGGACCGGTCTCAGCCGGCTACTCAGCAGCAGCCTCATCAGCCCAAGGGAAACGGTCAGACTAACGACCGTTCTGCTACGGATAGGCGTGGCGGTAATGACAATTACCGTAACAACGCCGGGCACGTTAGCAACAGCAGGTCCTAATATTTACAAAATTCCTTATTATCTATGTTATAACTCATATTCTGACACTTTATCAACTTCTACCAGGAACCATGGAAACGGTAGGGACCAGAACCAGAGAGGTTCACAGCCTAGCCGTCCAGCTATCACTGGTATTCAATCTTACGATTATCCGCTTCGTCCTTTGTACCCAATTACCATGTCTTATGTAAAATGTTTTTATCAAGTCCTCAGCCAGCCAGAGCACCTGCTGGAGGATATACTCATCCTCTTTGCTCTACTTGCCACCGTAGGCACCCAGGACCATGTCGCCGTAATACTGATGCGTGCTTCAAGTGTGGTCTTCCTGGCCATATTATGAAGGATTGCCGAAAGGGCGAGATGGAGGGTAAATCGGGACATGCTGATACCAAGCCGCCTCCTACTGCCGGGCGTGTCTACACGACATCTCAGGACCAGGCCAACAAGTCTACAGGTACCATCACTGGAATCTTGTATATGTATGGTCGCGCTGCATGTGTTCTTTTCGATACGGGTGCTACTCACTCGGTTATTTCTACTGCTTATGCTAAGAACATTAGGATGCCTCCCTTGCCACTAGAAATTAGGCTTACTATTTCCACGCCATTGAGGGACTCTGTACTAATCACCCATGTATATAAGAGTCTTCCATTAGAATTTGATGATAAGGTTCGACCTGTCGACGCACTTCCGCTGGACATGAATGATTTCGACATGATTTTGGGCATGGATTGGCTATCCAAGTGTCATGCTACCATAGACTGCCATTCATATCGAGTTATCTTCGGTGATGTCAATGCACCAGAGTACATTCATAACGGGTTCATACCCGGACGGTCTGTACAAGTCATATCCACCCTGCAAGCGCGTGCACTACTGTCACATGGCTGCGAGGGTTATCTAGCTATGGTTCGCGACATGGATGCTGAATCTCCACCGATTCAGGATCAACCAATAGTGTCGTAATTCCAAGACGTGTTTCCAGCAGAACTTCCGGGCATACCACCTGCACGAGAAGTGGAATTCAGTATCGAACTGGTTCCAGGAGCTGAACCAATCTCCAAGGCTCCTTATCGCATGGCTCCCATAGAGCTGAAGGAGCTAAAGGATCAACTGCAAGAACTTCTTGAACGAGGTTTCATTCGACCGAGCGCATCTCCATGGGGCGCACCGGTCTTATTTGTTAAGAAGAAGGACGGTAGTATGCGTCTTTGCATAGACTATCGTGAGCTCAACAATATTACCATTCGGAATAGGTATCCACTGCCACGCATTGATGATCTGTTTGACCAACTCCAAGGGGCCAAACACTTCTCCAAGATCGATCTTAGGTCAGGCTATCATCAACTACGGGTCAAGGAGCAGGATATTGCTAAGACTGCCTTTCGCACCCGTTATGGCCACTACGAGTTTGTAGTCATGCCATTTGGCCTGACAAATGCTCCAGCAGTGTTCATGGATCTGATGAACAGAATCTTCCATGAATTTCTGGACAAGTTCATCATCGTCTTTATTGATGACATTCTGATTTTCTCAAAGTCCAAGGAGGAACACGAAGACCATCTTCGTACAGTACTACAGATTCTTCGCCAGAAGCAGCTGTATGCTAAATTCTCCAAGTGTGAGTTCTGGTTAGACAAGGTGGCATTCTTAGGTCACATTGTATCAGCAGAAGGAATCACTATGGATCCAACGAAGGTTGAGGCCATCACTAAGTGGCCAAGGCCGACATCAGCGACGGAAGTCCGCAGTTTCTTAGGCTTAGCTGGCTATTACCGTAGGTTCATGGAGAAATTTTCCCGCCTAGCACTACCATTGACCAAACTGATGCGGAAAGGGGAGAAATTCGTCTGGACTGAAGATCGAGAGAAGAGCTTTGAAGACCTGAAGCAGAAGCTAGTATCTGCATCTATTCTTACTCTACCATCTGGTACGGGTGGATTTCAAATCTACAGCGATGCATCGGGGAAGGGACTTGGCTGTGTTCTCATGCAACATGGGAAAGTGATCGCGTACGCTTCACGGCAGCTTAAGCCTTATGAAGAGAATTCCCCCACGCACGATCTGGAACTTGCCGCAGTCGTGTTTGCATTGAAGATATGGAGACACTACTTATATGGAGAATCATGTGACATTTTCACGGACCACAAGAGCTTGAAGTATATCTTCACTCAGCGTGAATTGAACATGAGGCAGAAGGAGATGGTTAGAGCTGTTGAAGGATTATGACATTAATCTACAGTATCATCCCGGAAAGGCAAATGTAGTAGCAGATGCCCTTAGCAGGAAGTCCGGAATGATCAACAGCATTAGAATCGAAGAGGAAATCATAAGAGACTTGGAGCGACTAGACATTGAGATCATGGTACGTGGACAGCACGGTTACTGGGCTAATCTTAGAGTAGAACCCGAGTTACTATCTAAGATCAAGGAAGCTCAGAGGGATGACGGAGAATTCTGGGCGATAGTTCAAAATTTGGAGAAGCAGACAGAATTCAGAGTAGATGCAGATGGTATCGTATGGCAGGGCACTAGACTTTGTGTTCCTGATGACCAAGAACTCCGGGAAGCTTTGTTAGCTGAAGCTCACAGCTCCCCATTCTCGATACATCCTGGTTCAACTAAAATGTACCATGACATCAAGCAGTACTTTTGGTGGAGTGGTATGAAACAGGATGTGGCCACTTACGTCTCCAAATGTCTTACCTGTCAGCAGGTTAAGATCGAGCATCAGCGATCTGGCGGTCTCCTTCAACCGTTAGATATTCCAGAGTGGAAGTGGGACAAAATCACCATGGGTTTTGTTACCGGTCTTCCGCCTACCAAAAGGAAGCACGATGCAATTTGGGTTATCGTTGACCGACTTACCAAATCAGCTCATTTCTTACCGATCCACAAGGAAGATGCGGTAAGTAAACTCGCAGATACGTATAGACGAGAGATCATGAGACTCCACGGTGCACCATCCAGCATCGTCTTAGACAGAGATCCTCGATTCACTTCGCGCTTTTGGAAAAGTCTGCAGAAAGCTTGGGGTACACAACTTAAGCTTAGCACGGCCTTTCATCCTCAAACGGATGGACAGTCGGAGCGGACCATTCAGACATTGGAGGATATGTTGAGGTCATGTGCGTTGGAATGGACGGGTGATTGGGACGAATACATCTGTTTGGTGGAGTTTGCATACAACAACAGCTGGCACGTAAGCATCAAGTGTGCTCCATTTGAGATGTTGTATGGCAGAAAGTGTCGCGCCCCAATCTGCTGGGATCAGGTTGGTTAGCGAACACTCGAAGGACCGGAAATCCTAGAGATGACAAATGAGAAGATCGCAGTAGCTAGACAGAAAATTCAGGAGGCACGATCACGTCAGAAGAGTTACGCCGATAAGCATCGTAGGGATTTACACTTTAACGTAGGAGATCACGTCTTCCTTAAGGTTTCGCCGGCACGTGGTGTTAGACGCTTCGGGATTAAAGGGAAGCTCAGTCCTCGTTTCATCGGACCGTTTGATATCATTGAACGAGTTGGTGATGTATCTTACCGATTGGCGTTACCTCCGCAGCTTTCGCATGTGCACAATGTGTTTCATGTGTCCTTACTGAGAGGGTACCAATATCATCCCCTTCACATGGTTCAGTATCCACTGGAACAGATACGTGAAGACCTTACTTTTACAGAAGAACCCGAACGAGTTCTTGACAGACAAGAACGAGTCATGAGAAAGAAGACGATTCCATTCGTCAAAATTCTATGGAGGGACCATACCGAACGGGAAGCCACTTGGGAAACAGAGGAGTCTATCCGGGCTTCTTACCCTCATTTCATATTTTGAATTCGGGTATGTTCTTCTTTTCCAGTTTACTTTATCTATAATTCGGGGACGAATTATTCTTTTTAGGGGGGAAGAGTTGTAAAACCCGCATGCTTTTACCATGCATAGTACCTTAAGATCGTACGTACTAGTTAAAAACTTTCCTAATATAGCATGATTACGATTACGTGTTAGGAGTTTACGTATTACGTACGTGTTAGAACACAATAAGTATTTTATATGCACGATCACGTAATAATTATTTAGCAATAATTAATCACGAGCATACGACTACGAAATAACGAGCGTAATTAAAACACGAACTATTATTAATTACGTATATATATTTAATACGAGCGTAATTAAATATATTAGAGTATGGTATTTACGTAACGAGAACATTTAAAACACGAACATAATTAAACATAAACGAGTATTAAATAACAAGACACGAAACGAGGTACGGGAACCCCACGGGGGAGTCCCTACCCGCGGCCAAAACAAGGTAATGGGCCAAGCCCATTACCAATTTTACTAAGAGGGGGTTAAATAGATTTTTACTACTCAAAAATCACTTTTACATAAGATTTCAAGAAAACCTAAAATCTCCTTTTCTCCTTCTCTTTGTGCCGCCACCTACAAATCACCAACAAGGTGATTTCTTGATCTTGGATCTTGTTGATTTATTGTTTGTTCGTATTTGTTCTTCACCCTCTTGATCCACGAATATGGTAAAACCTTTTAAAAATTTTCTTTTAATTAATCTTTTATTTAATGATGAACACGTGATGTTTTTATAAAAACACATTAAATAAACATAGATCTAACATGTTTTGATCATTAATTAAATCAGAGGGTCGATTAAGGGGTGTTTGTTTTTGGGCCGCAGGATACAACCGACCCCAAGGGGGTTCGGTTTGTTTTAGCCGACCACCACCAAGACCTTTTTGGTCTTGGTTGGTGCGTGTGGGTCCCACGGCAGCAAGGGGTACCCCGATTTAGGTCGGGGTACGGTGTCGATTCATGTCCGGGTTATGTTTTTAAGCTTAGATCCGGATCATGGTTATGTTAGTTTCTTTTATTATGTTGTGAACTTATGTTAAGAATTAAATTAATAAAAATGAAATTAATTTAATAACATGACTTAGGTTAATTATTTATTAATATTAATGAAATTATTTTTAACCTAAGTATTTATATTATTAAGACTTATAATTAATTAATTATTTAAAAACCATTGATATAATTAATTAATTAACATGACTTAGGTTATATTATTAATATTTAATAATACATATTTTAACCTAAGTATTTAGTATATTTAATTAAAAATATGTCATACTTTAATTAAATATTATAACCTATAGTTTAATTAAATTACATGAAATAATTATTAAACTATACAATATATCATATGACTTAGAAAATAATCATGAAAACACTTAGACTTATTTACTTAGCTTATTTAATCAGCTTATTTTTAATTATGGAAACTTTCTATTTTTAGAAACTTAATTAAATAAGGCAGCTATTTTATTTATGGAAACCAGCTATTTTTAGAAACTTATTTATTTAAGGCAGCTAATCTATTTATGGAAACTTATTTAATTAAGGCAGCTAATCTATTTATGGAAACCTTCTATTTTTAGAAACTTATCTATTTTAAGCAGTAAATCTATTTTTGGAAACTTTCTATTTTTGGTAACTTTCTATTTTTGGAAACTTTCTATTTTTGGAAACTTTCTATTTTTGGTAACTTTCTATTTTTGTAAACTTTCAATTTTTGGAAACTTTCTATTTTTGGAAACTTTCTATTTTTGGAAACTTTCTATTATAGGAAACCTGCTATTTTTGGAAAGTTACTTATTATTACACAGTAAGTATAATAACACATGAAATACCAGAAATACTTAATCAGATTAAGCAGCATATAAGATTTAATACAGTTTAAGGCTTTAAACAGTAAAACATAGTAAGAACACATAAAATAAGCTAAGACATGACATAAAACTAGCTATGTATTTAGTAAGCAGATACTTATTTCATGTACGTATTTATGTAGCACTAGTGTTTCGGAAGTAGGATTCTCGCAGTTCATCGTTCTCGTTCACTGGACATAAGGTACGGATTCCCGTCCTTTCAGTATGGACATTCTTTCCTTATTAGGATTCCCCGTTTGCAGCCAACTGTTTTCCCGTAGTATAAGTTATGAGTTTGATTGCTTATGTTTAAATATGATTACCTATAGCCATATACATGCATGACCAGTTTCACCTAGTTATGGAGGTACCATAACCATAACATTAGAGGCACTGATGTTATGACTTCACCATGGCGGAGTGATTGCTCGTGGCGTCCCTTCAGCTTTTGGCCATTTATTTATATTTATCATGTGGGGCGTATTGGTGCATCCTAGTTACACGTTTTTATTCAGGATTACATGGTGAATGTGGTGTGTGCCTTGCATCCTTCACAAGGAGCTGATCCCTCCTACCCATAAAACCAGTATATTAAATTAGAGGCAGCCCCTCTAATTTGCATGATGAGGTCACCCCTCCAATTATTCATGCACGGTGGATATTCATGACCTATATTGGCTAAATGGTAAAATATGACAAACAGTTTTTATAAGATAAACATAAGACTTTCAAACTATAAAACCAGATTTATTAAGACTTAACCAGGTTACTCGGGACTTAGTTTCTTCCGCTGTTATTATGTTATATGCTTATCCTATTCATGCTTTATTGTACATCCGTGCACTGAGCGTTTTGCTCAGCCGTTTTCCTTTTCTATGTTCCCAAAACGGCAGGTACTCAGGGACGCTCGTAGACACTAAGAGTACGTGCATATGGACTGGAAGCTGTCTAGCCTTCTTTACATTATGCATTCCTTTTCTTTATGATACTTATGCTTTGGACATTGTTTCGTCCTTTTCCTTTACCGTACTATGTTGTGTGTGATGAGCTTACTTTTGGACTACCGATGTTTGATTCCGGTATTTTCCTTTTGATATGGTCAAGTAATGTTTTAATATTTTACCTTGTATGCTTTGATGACACGCCATAGTTACTGTGATATTTCCATTTCCAAAATGGGGTGTTACAATGAGTTTAAATAAAATATTATGGTTTATATTTTTGAGATATTAGAAATGCTTAAAAAAAATTGTTATTGATAATGGTAAAATGGGACTCATGCTATCTTTTATGAAGTTACAATCTTGATTTGCAAGTAAAAATGATACTGATTTGGTATTCGGTACAATGGGTGTTAGATCTCTAGATCTGCTGGTACAACAAAGATAAGATGATGTTTAATTATTTATTTACAAAGAATAATAAACCATTACAGTATAATTTTACCGTTGGAATTAATTTACTCAAATAGTACTAATGTTTACATAGTGGAATAAGACGTGGATATGAGGTGGATATGTTAAAAGAAAATTAAATGATTACGTGGATATGACCGTTCCAGCGTATCGGTAACAAGTTACCATATTGGTAATTTCAGAACGAATTTGAAAGTACAATGCTAATGTCACGAGATTAATTAGTAAATGTTTAAAGTCGACACAAATCAATAAGTAAGATGGTATTTTATAGCTTTTACCCTTTTTTTAATAAAAAAAGTACAGGTCGAATAAGATTTTAATCAAAATCGAATAACAAAATTATTTAGGGTTAATTTATTAAAAATTAACATTTAATTACGGGTCGAATAACGGATATAACTAGTGGTCGCATAGCAAGTACACTTACACCATGTGTACTTGCTTGTACTTGTGAGGACCCACGTGTACTACCCAATGATTAGCCCCAATGCCAAGTTTTACCTTCAAGTGATCTTCACTACCCATAAAAAACTTCGACTCCCTTTGTTCAGCTTCTTCGACCCTAACTTTCTCCTCCCACTTCATTTGTGCCCTAGCTTATTGCTCCAATATATCTCTCAATACGTGTTCATCTCGGTATAGTTGATGTAGCTGAATGTCAGTAAGTAAGCCATTTGAGTTGTTTACAATCGGGTAGGTGGACCGGGGAGAAACATATCGGCGTCGATTTTGTTGAGAAGAAGAACCGATATCAATTTGGGAAGAAATTTCTTCATTTTTGTGGGGAGTGATGTTATTCAGCCATTCACTTTTATTTTGAATTTGTGCCTCCAATTTTAACGACTTTCTAAACAAGGCTCTTTGCATGTTGAAATCATTTTCAGATTCTTTGTTAAGAAACGTGTCGATTAAAACACGTTTCTCTAGGAAAATATCACGACACTTCTCATACGCAGTGCGCAGTTTGATTTTAGCTTCGCGAGCAACATCATATTCAAAGGCTAATGTCGGAAGCGTAAATTGACGACATTGTTCTTCATTGATTTGTTTCTGAACCATATCTTTGGTCTCGTCAACGGTGTGTGGAATGGAGCACGCTATTTGATTTTTGAAGTTGTGTGTGAAGAATATTTAATGCTAAGAAGTATTGTAGATAGTAAATGAGATAATATGGTATTTATAAGACGGAGAGAGTATTATGTTCAAATACAATTATCATTATTTAAAATAAGACTAATATATTGGCCGAGGTGAGTTTTACATAAAACATCATCTAAAATAAAAGAATAAAAGAATCAATCTCAACTATTCATTTTCCCATCAAAAAATAAAAACTCATATTTCACATTTTTTCTCAAAAAAGACATATCTTTCAACGATAAATCGTCATATTACAAAAAATACATCATCACGACGAAAAAATTCTTATCTTTCAGTAGACGGACACTTTGATATATTTTTGACGACTTTTTAATATTAAGATTTTCGACTATAAAAATCACATGTGATTCGAAGAAATCACTTGTGATTTTTTTTTATTTTTTTTTAAATTTATTTTTAGAATAAATAAATAAGTTTTATTATTATTTATTAGAGTACTTATTTACATAGTCAAAAGCAAACAAGTAATAAGTTACGCCATTAGCTTTTTTTAATTAAAAAAATCTATTCCTTTGAAAATCACTTTTGCATAGGGATGAGCACGGTACCGGTCCCGTCCTGAACCCGTCCTGAATTAGTGGTACCGAATAATTCACGAGCATAAATTAGTGGTACCGGTACTGTACCGAACGGGATTCGGGTATCGGTACCTGGCCGGGTATCGGTACCGGTACCGGGAAATAGGGTTTTTCCTCTTTTTTTCAGGAATTTCCCGATTTGTTACCGGTCCCGTCATGAATTAGTGGTCCTAATTTTTTTTCACCTTATTTTGTAGTCTCGGTACCGTCCCGAACGAGATTCGGGTACCGGGAATCGGTTCGGTTTCGAGATTCAGATCAAAATGCTCATCCCTACGTTTGCATATCTATATGCCATAACACTATTGCGCATAGCTCATTGATAAGTGTCGAGTAGCACTACCGTTTGAGGTTTAAAAAAAATATAGTTTCAAACGCGAAATTCAAAATAAATAAAGTGTAATTTCATAAAATCACTTGTGATTTCACAATTTCACATGTGATTTTACAGGATTACATTTGATTTAACCAAATCACATGTGATTTTACAGAAACACATGTGATTTTAAATAATCACATGTGATTTTTAATGTAATAACTAGAATATTTTTTCATTTAGTATACGATCATTCTCATATAGTTTTGATGATTTTTTGTTGAAATTTTGGTAAAAAATATTACGTGATTCTAAAATTACTTGTGATTTGTAAAATCACTCGTGATTTGTTTTTTAAATAAATGTGTGATTTCATATATCGCATATGATTTCATAAATTTACATGTGATATTAAAGTAACAAATTAATATGATTTCAGAATCCATAAATCGCACATGATTTTACAAGTTCACGTATGATTTTTAAAGTTACAAATCACATATTTTTTTAGAATCACATGTGATTCGTGTGTGCGGAAAGTTCAGACGGTCTTTTTTTTGCTGTTTACCCTCTTTTTATCATAAGGGTATGTACGGTTATAAAGACCTTTAGAAAACCATTTGTATTCTAGATTTTTATCTTTTTTTTTATGTTTTACGTTTATAATTTTAAGTTTGTTATAAAATTGTGAAAACAGAAAATCCAAAAACAAAAAAGTAAAGTTTAGCACGCCAAAACTATTAAACTGATAAAAAATGCGAAACAAAAAATGATAAAAACTATGATGAACTGAACCAAAAGGAGTAAAAAGAATCTTTTATCCATTTTTAGTACTTTATAATGGCCCAGGTAGCACCCTTATCATAAAAACATTTTAAAACGATGACCGAACCTGTTAAACCGCTGATCCCATAAACCGATAACTCGATCGAATTAATTAAAAACCTAAGTGTTAAATTATTTTTGGGTTAATATACACAAAAGTTACTAAAGTTTACAAAAAAGTTCGATTTTGTTACCAAAGTTTAAAACCTAACAGATAGGTTACCAAAGTTTGGTTTACCGGCCACGCAGGTTACTCCGTATGTATTAACCTGTTGATACCGGTAAACCATCTATGTGGCCGGGTTAATACACAAAGATGTTACCAATGTTTGCTAAAAAGTTCGATTATGTTACTTAAGTTTAAACATTACAGATAGGTTACTCAAGTTTTTTTTTTAAATTTAATAGAAAGGAGTTTTTAAACATTATATCGTAAACGTTTTCAAACCTTATACGTTTTTTTACACGTTTGAACGTTTTTTAAACGTTTTTTACACTTTTGTTTTACAATTTTATACATAAAATACGTTAAGAACATACAAAAATGAATAAAAACTTAGAAAACATAAAAAGACATATGAAAATGTACACAAACTTATAAAAAATAGAAAACATAAAACTAGTACGATATCTTAAAAAAAAGATAAAGACATCTAGTGTTTTTTATTTTTAATGCAGAAGATAATACAAATAAAATGGGTGAAAATATATAATGTTTTTATAAAAAAAAATACAAATTTCGGTTCCTATAGTAAGAAATAAGGAGATTTATTCTTTCAAAACTTTAAAATTAAATCAATAGCCTTGTAAATTTAATAATTACTTTAACATCTTTACAAAATTTTAAAATACACATATATATCCAAACACTTATTTTTATTACTTTTAAATAGATTTAATATTTTTAACTTTTATATAAAAATTATTTAACATGAATTATTACTTATTTATCCTTCCTGAACAAGTTGAAAAAACATATAGGCTCTAGCAACCAATTGATAAATCAAGTACTCGTTTATGTTGTGCTTTAAACTCTTGACTGCAATATGATTGGATTTAAACAATTGTTGTTAACTTTCAATTAACTAAACTTTGTTAACAGATGTATTATGTAACATAACATGTAGTTATGTACATGTTAACTGGTTGCAATTAATTATCTTTATGCGTATTGTCAATCACTATCACTAATTTAGACCGCTTGACGATCAAAGTCATTCATTTCTAATATTAGGTATTTTCTAATTTCATTTTTCATCCCCAACAAACAGAGTTTAGATATGTGATTAAATCCAGAAAAAAAATAGAAAGGTAAACACCATGTTAGATGATATTTATGTAAATGTTTTACATTTTAAGTTAATGTATTAATGGTGAGAATATATTTTTGGATATATTTATGTATTTTAGTATTTTGAAAGAATATTGAAGTATATTTATAAGGATATTGACTTAATTTTCAAATTTGCTAAAGAAATGAATGTAAATGGCCCGAAGAAATATGTATAAAGAAATACAAAATGTACTAAAATAGATAAAAACGAAGGAAGACAGGCGAAATAAATGTATATGTGTAATTATTTATTGAGGGTAACTTTTTTTTAAGGTTTAGTAACCCATTTAATAAATTCGTACACTATAATAACTTGTTTGTAATGTTTTAAACTTTAGTGATGACGTGGAAAAGGTAACCGCTAAATCATCCGCTGCCTACCTTATGAGTAGCCTGAGGATAACTTTCTTAAACGTTCAGTAACCCATAAAACAAACACGTATACTTGAGTAATTTATCTACAACATTTTAAACTTTAGTAACGAAATCGAACTTTTTAAAAAACTTTAGTAACTTTTATGCATAAAAAAACATATAAAAAAAACTCACTACTATTTTAAAACCCACTTTCTTTTATTTTCTTTCCATTTCCTAAACTTAAAATATTTATTCATTTTCTAAATTCAATTACAATTATCATTATTGGAAAAACAAAACTAAATATTTTGAGCCACACAAAAAAACACAACCCTTATCCTATTTCCTACTTCTTCATCCTAAAAAACACAAAAAACGTGTGTAACGTGAATGCATCTAGTTTCTCACCTAACCCATTTCATCTTTAAATATACCTACTGGAACTAGTAACTCTTTTCATCCTTAAACCACAAAAACACACAAAGAGTGCGAGAATTCTGGTTATAGATAGACCAACAAAACCCCAAAACACCAACAGATCGAGAGTGAGGTAACATAAAGATGGTTATGTACATAATCGACTACGACAATTTGCCACCTGCATGTCACTTTTTTTGTCTTTGACAAAAATGAACTAAACTAATTTCATAATCGAATCGACAATTTAGCAGGTTAGTATGGTGCTTTTGTTTGTGAATATGTGCTAGTTAGATGATGTTTGTAACATTCTGAGGTTTTAATGGTAATTGGTAAGGTATTTATTATTGTTTTTTAGGGCTAATGTAAGTGCTTTTAATTATCATACTTCTTTTATAGTTACTGTGGTTAAATAAGTTGATGCTGTGATTTGTACCAATTTTACTATTTTAGTAATAATGTTTGTTTGCAGTTATTTTGTATGGTTGTTTTTGTATATTTAGACTTTAGAGTTAGAGTTAGTATAGGTTGTTGAAGCTGTGATTTATACTCATTTTAGTAAAATGAGTGGAAAATTAGTGCTACAAAAATTCTTATCATCTAATGTTTGTTGCCAACTGGCCAGGGAATAGCGCGGATCATAGCCGAATAAGGACTAGAAGAACAAGAAAGGAATAAGAAAGGCAGGATGAGATCCGAAGAATAAGAAGGGCACAAAGAGATCCGAAAGCGGAAAAAAATAAAAAGTGAACCACCGGAAGCGGAAGTACAACCCTTCAAGTTTAAATAATGTGCTCGTAGTTATTAATTTCTATAATATCTTTGTATGCACTTCTTTTAATCAAGAACTTATAATAAACATTCTATTAAAACAACTCAATTTAAGAAATTATCTCATCAACTTTTCTTTTATGGAAAAAAAAAAAAAGTTGATGACGTAACTTCTTTTGAGGTTAGTGAACGAGTAGTTTTAATGGAATGTTTATTATAACTTCTTGATCAAACCAGATGCATACAAGATATTATAAAAATTAATCAGGGGTTGTGCTTTCGCTTGCCGTGGTTGATCTACTTTCCGATAATCTTCGTGTCCTGTCCATTGATTATTGTACTGTGGTGAAAAAGGTGAAAAACACGAGTAATTGAGTTCGTATTTAGTGTTTTGAGAGGAAAAGTGATAAGTGTATTTGGTGCACAGTGGCATGCTGCGTTCCTTATGATAGCACGAGTGTGTACTGTAAGAAGAGTTTACGGATGAAAAGGTGAAAAACACGAGTAATTGATTGTTCAAGGGTAAAATCTTGTTGATGGACTAGAGTAGATCACGTAGTGTAAAATGTTGTTGAAAAAAAGCAAATTCAACAAAATTGTGTTCCAAATCTTTTTATTCTTATAATTGCGTATTTAGTTATCAACGTTGAAATAACAATTTGGTATAAGACTTTTCTAACATTCTTTACAATCAAATCCAATAAAATAAGGGCTCTAGCAACACTTGATCTTCATTGGTTTTTAGCTCTTGTGATGGCGACGAGTAGAATCAGAAACTGCGACATTTTGAGGGGTGAAAATTCCCGTTTAAGCCCCAAACCCGCCCCATAACCCGATAAAGATAACCCGCCCCACCCCAATTATTTCGGGTTTCGAGTTTCCCACTAACAAAGACACAAGAAGAATCTTTTATATTTGTTGAGTACTTTTTAATGACCCAGTAGCATCCTTATCAAAAAAGACGATGATCAAAACTAAACTTATAAATCGATGACTTGATCGAATTAATTAAAAAATATTTAAAATTATTTTTAACAAAAAAAATATATAAAAAAAACTCACCAGTATATTAGAACAAACTTTATTTTATTTTCTTTCCATTTTCTAAACTTATACTCCCTCCGTCCCAAAATTATTGTCCCCGACAAAAAACACACAGTTTAATAAAAGTACTACCTTTTCAGCTTTTTCTCTCTTACTTTTTGCAGAAAGACAGTTTTACCCTTAACCAATTAATTTAAAACATTTTTAAAGTTTGTAATTATGATTTCAATTAAGGGTAATCTAGTAATCTCAATCTAAAATTCCTACCTATTTTTAGAAGTTTTAGAAGTGGACAATTAATTTGGGATAACCCGAAAAGAAAACATAGACTATAATTTTGGGACAGAGAGGATAATATTTATACAATTATTATTATTAGAAAAAAAAAACTATTATTTTGAGCCACACAAAAAAACACACCCTTATCCTTTGCTTCATCCTAAACACACACAAAAACATACACCTGACAAAAAACACAAAAAAGCGTGTGTAACGTGAATGCATCTAGTTTCTCACCTAACCCATTTCATCTATAAATAATATACCTACCAGAAGTAACTCATTTTCATCCTTAAACCACAAAAACACACAAAGAGTGCAAGAATCTGGTTATAGATTGAGTTAGTATAAAGATGGTTATGTACATAATCGACTACGACAATTTGCCACCTGCATGCCGTTTTTTTGTCTTTGACAAAAATGAACTAAACTAAGCTGTTTATAGCTGGCTATAGCCTATAAGCTCTTTATAGCTAGGGGTGTCATTTTTTCTGACCCGACCCGAACCCAACCCGAGCTTACTCGGGTCGGTTACTCGGGTTGAAATTTGAATTCGGGTTAGTCGGGTTTCGAAATCGGGTATAATATTTATGTTGAATTCGGGTTCGGGTCAATCCGATTGACACGAATAACAAATTTTTTAATTTTTTTTTATTTTTAAAATTTAAATTTAATATAATTTGTATTGAAAAAAGTAAAAAAAAATGTTTTTTTTAATAATTCACTCGAATTCAGGTTGATCCGAACCCGACTAGACCCGAATAACCCGAACCCGACCAACCTGACCAAATTTAATATAATTTGTATTATAAGCTAATACATGGTTGTCTTAAGCTGTTTATAGCTGGCCATAAGCTGTTTATATAAGCTCTTTATAGCTGTCTATAAGCTGTTTATAGCTGTGACGTATAAGCTAATACATGGTTGCAGGACGAAGCCAGGATAATATATGACCGGGTGCACAAATTTTTTTGAACCATAATATAGCATATGTAAAAGGCGAATTAAAACGAAGGGTAGAAATACGTTCCGATTGACCGGGTGCATTTAAGATGAATTTATAAAAAATCGATATTTTCTTCACAAATTAACACTACACATAAAAAATTCATAGGGGTCACGGGCACCCGCGGGAACCCCCTAGCTCCGTCCCTGCATGGTTGTCTTAAAGTGCGCTTACGATATTTTTGTTGTCTTTTCAGTAACTATGGTTGTCAATCTGGTCAAAGCCTGTGATGTAGTCCGGTGCCAAATTTGTACCAGGCACGCGAGGTAACTTTTTTTAAAATTGTTCTTAAATTTCAGTCTTCTGTTTTTTTTGTTATGTTGTATTTAATATATCTAAAATATTTGCTATATAAATTTGTTGCTAATCATTATTAACCTGGATTAATAATTGTGCAAAATCTTTTAAATGCAAGAAACATATGCAACATACAACTTAAGGAAGTGGCTACTCGCGGGGAAAGAAGTCTGCAATTGATAAGAGACACAAGGCAGGACAATGCTGAAAAAGAGGCTCCACTTGAAGCTGCTAGGAAAGCGTCAGTTGCTGAGTTTCGAGCACGAAGGAAGGAAGAACGTAAAGAAGAGAGAAAGAGAAAAGTTGCTCAAACCCATGGTGGACTGGAAGCTAATGTTGACTGTTGAGGAAGGTGAAGTGGTGCAGGATAACGAGGCAGAAGGAGAGGCTGTGCCCGGGGTGGAGTGAACTTTTTATTTTGAAACTGTGTTGCTTCATGGAGTGAACTTACTGGTGTTGTTTAAAGTCTACTACTCAAACTAGTTTTATTATGATCTGTATTTCATACCGTCGACCAGAGGTGGCTCAGAGGGTGTGCAAGCGGTGCCGTCGAACCAGGCCTCCGCTTGAAAGGGGCCCACATTTTTTCATTAATGTATATAGAATACGTTATATGTTAAGCATGTGTGAGTCATGTAATTCAAGTTTATATAAAAATTTTCTTTAATCTGAAAGTGTAAGGGGGCCTCTTAATCGTTATTGCCTAGGGCCTCCGACAACACTGAGCCGGCCCTGTCGTCCACTACGACAATTTGCCACCTGCATGCAGCTTTTTTTGTCTTTGACAAAAATGAACTAAACTAATTTGATAATTTAACACAGAGGTAATTAGTTAGTTAGTTATGGTGTTTTTGTTTGTGAATATCTCTCTTTTCATTCTAATTAATAAACATGACTGATCAATGTGGACACAGATGTATCATCTGCGGTGCGAACCGAGGGCTTGCTGCGCCACCACATGATGACACGCGTAAGTGCATATCAATTTGTTTTTTTTTTCGGGTTTCATGATATAACTGCCTTTCTAAAGAAAGCAATGGTGTTGATTTAGTATTAGATTTTTGTTTTAGGACTTACATAGAGCCAGATAGTGGACTGAAAAGATATTAGACAGCGGGAAGGAGTGATCACGACAGCCGGGAGGTATAAGGGAGCGAGAAGAAGGGATCCGGAAGCAAAACCAATGTTTAAATATTGTGTTTGTAGTTTTTAACTAATTTTTTACCTGAACTTAAAATATTGATTATTAAAATGTCAAAATAGGATCAAATGATCTTTTGTCGAAATAGTTTATATGTTTCTTATTATCACTATGAGACTAATAGCAGTAGTTTAACAGTTGCTAGAAATGCTTGCTTACTTGTGTGTACACACTATGATATTGACAACGCTCGAGCACCTACAAGCCAAGTTGGCCTGTATGTGGTGGTGGATTTCCCCGATCCGTAGGTTAGTGGTGCATGAGTGACAGAAGCAAATTCACGCGACTTTGATGGACAACAGACTTTTAACATTGCTTGAAATTAGTGACATAATTTAGACCTTCGATTGGTTAGTTTCCTGGTACAACTTTTTTGTATGCCGCATTTTGATCGTATACTTGTTATTTTTCAAGGGATGTTGAAAGCAATAGTGGGTAGAAATGCAGATGGGATTAGGGTGTCCTTCGCTTCGGTTCTCGGGTTGTCGGTTTATTCGGGTTCGGGTTATTCGGTTAATTTTTTTGTCTGGGTCAACCCGAAAACCGAACCAAACCAAGTGATATATTAAAACAGGTTTGCCTGCAACCTGTCCTACCCCATATATGACCCGCCCAACTCGTTAGATTTTGCAAGGAGCGCGAAGTACCTATTTTGAGCTCGAATCAAGTGATTTATGAAAACAGGTTTGCCTGAGATTCCCAGCCAAACAGTAAAGCTACAGTTGTTAACCACAGTAATACTGCTCCCAGAAGCTCCTGCAACAGTCGAAGAAAACTGCATTCGGAATAAAATCTCAACTTGTATGTTGCGAAACAGACTAAAAAAAAACTTGTTTACCATGAAAGAAAATGACGATGAACGAAAAAATAAAGCTTGTAAGCATCAGTGTATGTTTATGCTCATTTTAACCTCTTAATTATTTGTCTTTTTTTCTTCAGATACAGATTTACTGAAAAACATTGTGTTCCCCAATGGAAGTCTAAACAGGATCTGATTACGAGTTTTAGGAGTAATCAGGAATTCAGGATACTTAAGAATCGTTACAGTTTAAACTTGAAACTATGCCCAAACCGAAAGGACCATTATGGTCCTTTATCAATAACGATTATGAGATCATTTATACTCACAGTGTTGGGTCAGCTCGCCTTATAATCATATATATGTTTGTATTAGTAGTTTTCCTAAAAATCGTAGGCACCCCCTATTTTCCTTTCTCGAGAGTATTTTGACTGAACTAATGGTTATGCATAACTCAGCACACGATTTGGTTGCAAAATATCACAAATTTTCTTACTATCTCTGCTTATGTTTGGGGTTAGAGCTTGATTTCCTAGTTGCCATTTGCCAGAAATTTTCATATAGTATATATAATCGATAAAAATTCTGATCTTAAGGGTCAAAAGCCTACAAAGTTTTACGATAAGCCCGGTTTACCAGCACCGGGTATAGATCAAAGTTTGTACAACTGAATAAAAAGTTGCAGTTTAATTATACACAAGTTTTAACAACAGCATTTATATTTAAGAAAATGTGTCTTCCCGATCTCCTGCAGCCATATCACCTTCTTCCAGATTGCTAAACTCCAAGAAATGTGTTGGCCTGTGATCTTCATGATAATATTCTCGTGGAGTTCCTAGCTTTACATCGTACTTCATGCCTTCTGTATGCTTCACTCCCATGAAATTGTAGTTCCAAGGACCGTTATCAGGAACCATATAGAAACCATGGAAACGGTCACTTAGAAGCATCGGGACCTTTTCGTAGTGAGTTGGAAGATACCCATGAGGATTGCTTCCATTATCTTTGTTAGCACGGCCCCATTCATATCCCGTTGGGGTAAGCTTATATGCTGTCAATGAACACGAACCCGGAGTGAAACTGCAAGTAAGTATGATTGTTTTCTCCCCATCCCATTGCCTGTTGTGTTCCAACATCCGAGAATGGAAGGTAAGGTCCTGTGGCGATAACTGAGTGAGCTCGTTTGGTTGAGTGTGCATCCATCCCAGTGGTTCAAGATCATTAAGGAAGTCATGTTCCGGGAGAGCTGATGGAAGGTGCACTCGTTGATGGGTACCCCATTGTGGCGGCATGGAGATGCAACGAATTTCTTTAACTTGAGGATTTTCTGGAGGACTTACACCATACAAATAGCCCGAGATCTGAGTTCTTAAGTCGGCAATGCAAATGAATTTCTTCAAGAGATTCTTTGGCATAATGTATGTGTATCCAGTTTCCTTTATGTCCTCCGAGTTTACATATATATGGTTCACACGGAGATAGAGGTCTCTAGCAGATATTGCCCTCACACGCCAATCTGTCTTCGAAGAAAAAGCAGCTTGTTCGTAGGGACTCGTGGTGGTAACAATGAGCTCATCACCATGAACATTGGTAGACCTGGTGGTTACAGCGGTCAGTCGGCTAGCTTCGTTTGCCTGTTCCTCTCTCTCAGCTATTTGTTGGCGCTGCCGAGAAGGTGGAGTAATTTCAGCTCCAAGAATAATGTCACGTATCTCGGACTGTGTCAGTGCTGAGGTGTTAACATTATTCTTCTTTACATAATCAGACAATATAAGATCTCTTAAAGCAACTTCAACCTTCATCCATTGATCATCCGTAAGTGATGGCCAAATGTGATGAGGCTCCGTAACAATATTCGTATCGGGCTTGAGTAACATCTTTGCCTTCTCGTTATTCACATGTAGAGCTCGCAGTATCAAAATTAGCCTGGAAAACGCTGTGTACGCTGAAATACTCTTCAACCAATCATCGTATATATTGAACAACACCATTTGCGGTTCAGTTGCCTTGAGAATCATATCACCAAATTTCTCGATTTTCAGACATGCTTGGAATGGAAGCTGCAACTCACTTCCCTTGATAACGATATTGGGAAAATCAAGCAAATGGACTTCCAAAGGATCCAACATTCCTTTTCGTGTGACAATAACCTGTTTTGGCTGTTCCTCAACAGGCAATGATCGAACAAGAGCCGCTACTTCTTCTGCAGTCTTCCACTTGGCAAGCTGACCAAGACGCTTTTGCCCTGCCCACACGCTTGTGTGAATAACCTTTAAAAACAGTTGTCCCGTGCGGGGATTGAAAATGAATATAGCACCATTAATTGGCTTTGTTGTAAGATTTCCTTCAAAGGTCTTGTGAATGGTCACACGGTACACATTTGTATCGTCAACAAACCAGATAAGTTGATTGCTGAAGATTTCTCCATAGTTCTGAGACGAGAGGTAAGGTTCAGTTGGCTCTGAAGAATACAATTGCAACCCTTTCCTTATCCGCTCCCTCAAAACATATAAAGCTGGATTTGACTTCATGATCTTGTTCATAGCCTTGGAAAGTAGCGGTTTTGACCCAGGGAACCAGTTACCAAAAGCAGAATGCAAGTTGTATGCAAGATCTATTCCAATCACCACCCCTGTTGGTGAAGGATAGATAGACATGTTATCGGTGGTGTAGTCCATGAACTTAGCCCTCGTGTAACGTTCAATATCATGAGAATCGTAATCACCCCAGCGAAGCTGCACATCAATCCAGTACTTATTAGTTGCTTTCTGATCAAAGATATCATTCGGCTCACCCACCAGGCTCGGTTTTGACATCGTCCATCTATGTGCAGCAAATAGAAGAATGTCAGCACAGGAGCTGTTCATTTTGTAGCTCTTTCGTGGATGGATTGTTTCTTTCTGCACAGTTTCGATTTCCAATGCATCCAACTCCTGATCTAGAACCTGACAAAGATCCATCACCACACTCTCATGGACCTTCTGCCACAAGTGAGCACGGAAGATCTGAATAAGAGAGATTTTCAGGGTAGGAATCTTCCCGTGCATAAATATTCCAGTCAAATCCAGTTGCACTTGGAAACCGACATAAACATTGGCTCGGTTAATGGTAGGTGACCACCAAAGTGTGAACCTCCGGTTTGGAATCTGGTTCAGTCCTCCTCTTTGAGCATTTGTTAGCTTCTTGTACTTCATCGACTCCTCAAAACCCGAAGCTTTCTCCCAAAAGAGACCCTCCCATGTTGGAAAATATGTTCCCTTAAATAGCGTATGCTCCAAAATTCCCTCAACACCACCAAGTGCTTGGATAACATCAGTTCGGTAATTGTTCAGGTTCCAAAGTTTACCATCATGCCTCTGATGTGTCCACCAAAATGGATTTTGTTTTAAAACCTGATATTGCTTGAAATCAGACCTGACCCTCCATCCTTTGTCATACGCCAGTGTATGTCGATCCTTCTGAAACAAGGTATTGACTCTTGGTAATCCACGATCCCACGAGTCCTCCAAATCTTCCAGAGTTAAACGCCTGTTTTGTGACTGGGCTTCTTGCCTCTTCAGAGCATATTCAGCCCAAACACGCTGTGAATCAATGAACTCACTCTCCCATGGCTGTATATAACGATATAGATTAGGGATTAATTGATCTTCCTCGTGACTCATACCACTTCTAAAATGTGTTGCCCCAACATCTGTTTGCTTACTGTAACGAAGATCACTCTGCGGGATCAATATGTGGCCCATTGATAACATTCCAAGACCTCCGATCTCCTTGGGTGTGTAAAATATTACAGGAGGGAACCTGCTAGGCATTTTCGAATTTAATCCAATCTTGATACGGGTCTGGATTTTGTTCTCACATTTGACCAATAGATCTAAGAGCTCTTGTGTATGCACAGTCGCTTCTCGGAAGTATGTCATTAGCCCTATCAAAGCTGTATTCCACTTGTTTACAATCTTTGTGAAGGTTGCAGACCCTGAACTCATAAGAATCTGCCTCACGCGATTCTCAAACATTTTCATGTGTTCATCATCAACTCGTAAGAAGGCAACTGCTGTACGCTCCTTTGTTTGTTCATTCTGCAAATTCCAAACTCCGTCTCTTGTGTTACTAAACGCCTCTTGAGTCATTCTTATTTTTGGCAATATACGAATCTCGAACCCACACATGCTAAAAAGCAAGTTTGGATTGTCTTTGCTATAAACAGAAACAAAGCTGTTCTCCCACTCCAAGGTCGTGATACTTCGTGGTAGACGATTCCTCATGTCCCAGAAAACACTTCTTCCAAGATTCACATCATGTTTCATGAGCCTCATTCTTGCATCTCTCGGCCAGCACTTCTTGTTATTGTAACCGACCATATTCTCGTTGTTAGGATCAGGATGCTCAGTGAGGTAACCCTGAATAAGATCACGAGCCTCCTCATGTGTAAAGCGGAATAGAATGTGGACTTTGTCTATGTACCGAGAGTACAGCCTTATTGGATGTCGGGTTTCCACTTTGTTGTCCCAGAAGGTAATGAACTCATTTGGCATCTGCGGTGGACCTGCAATTTCACTTGCACGAGTCAAACCAAGGATCAAAAGATCCAATACCAATCCATAATATTGTGCCACAAAAGACGCAAACTGCAGGCCACGTATCAGTCCATACGAGTTTGTGTGGCTCATATCTTTATAAGACAGCACGACATTGTTCTTCGCCGTGATATAATCAGCAATATTGTGGTCAAGGACCAATCTCAGAAGCCGGTTGAGGATCACCAAATCGATCTTCTCAAAAAACTTCTCAATCTTCGTCTGAAGCATCACCATACACTGACCATCACCAATGTCCCATACACCCTGCAAATTGTTTATGCCCTGGCACCATTTATAAACTAAAAGTGGCGGTGGCTCAGAATCTGCAGGCTTGATCCAATTGGGAAACAGATGACGCTTGTCACCTTCATACCATAGATACTGCTCAAGATAGGTGTCGGTAATCTTCTCAAGAGGGTCAATCTCATAAACTGGAGTCAGATAGCTATACGAATCCATGAACTCAATCCTAACCTCTTTAAAAGCACGTTGGGTCAAAAGATGACGTTTTATCTTTGATAATGCCTCATGCGGATTGTCATACGCTTGTTCAATTAAGGCCAGTTCTTCTCTTTGGAGCTGATTCAACCTCACAGCCCCACCATATGATTCCTTAAGCCTCTCAAGAGCAAGAATAAGAAGCTTTGTATCGTGCTTGTAAGATAATGGTGGAAATGGTATGGGCGAAAATTTTCTAGATTCCAACCAATGCACGGTAGTAGTGTAGATAGCCACGGCTTCTTCTGGGGTCACATATGGACCATCTTTCAAGTAGTTGTGTTGGCGTTCCTGCTCTGCCTTCAGCCAAAGGCGAGTCAACCTCCCTAAATTCTTCCTAGAGACGGTTTTATCAACTGTGGCACCCCTTCGTATGCGTTCACGATTATAGTGAGTAACATTTGTCCACCAATCAGCTTTTGACTTCACATATCGAAGAATTATGTCTTCGACTGGAGTAGGTAATCCAGGAACCTTCCAAGGGATATTTGCCTTCCAACAACGCCAAGCTTCACTCAAGTGTTGCAAAATCGGCCTAGCCTTATTTTGCTTTATACCCTCTGGCATGGAATCAATAACATCGTGCATCACAGCAGCACGAAGCTCCAGGTCAAAATGACTTTCAACACGTTGTTTTGTCACGGTTTTAGCTACACCTTTGGAATGTCGTCCCTCAAACTGGCGAGCAAGTAGATTTCCCAGCCACCTCTCTAGCAAAGGAACGATACCACGAAGGAAGAACAACCACACCCTCCACATAGGTGCCCAGAACCCACATCCAGGCCCTTTCCCGACAGGTCCAGTATTAAACCGATAATATATTAAATGCTTCAGATCTTTACACATGCGAATCTGCCTCATGAGTCGGTACTTATAACGATACATACCAGTGAGCTGGCCAACATGTGAAAAAGTATATTGCAGACCATCAGCCAACTGGAATGCATCTACGTTCCCCAAACGGTACTGTATATTTGCATCAACCACAAGCTTTGTCAACCGCAAGATCTCACGACATAAATGAAAAGCATTACCAAATCGCGACTTCTTACGCTCCTTAGTAGTAAGAGTTTTAACGGGCTTCAAGTTGAAATTATAATCAAGATGTAGGTAATTTAGATTCTTTCTATGAATCAAAAGATTCAGCATGTTATACCCCTGCTTACAAACTTGCAGACCCGCTTCAACCCAATCCAGTTCTGTAGTTTGGAAAAACTTGGTAGCCTTGAGAGAACGGAACAAGTGCTTATTCTTTTGAGCTTTCGGCGGTCTATGATGCAGCTCGTTCAAAGCAAAACACTTCAACAGCTTCTGATAGCTAACCCTGACTTTCACCGGATAAGAAGACGGACAGTGTTCTTTGTACCACTCAGATACAAGAGGAATATCTTCAGCACGTCGCATCCGACCAGATCTCATGTTAAAGGGACGCGGTGCAAATAACAAGGAAATACCATCGGCAGTAGTGTCTGTGTATAAGGGAGTGCTAGTAAGCCAGGGCTCAGCACCATCTGGAAAATAGAAACCGTCCTCATCTTTGTCCTCATCTTTGTCATCCTCGCGCTGATCTTTGTTACCCGAGGGTATAACGTTTATCAGAGGATCATAATAAAACGCAGGGGAATCAGGATCCTCCGGTTTAATATACATAACCATCGGTGTATGATATACACCTAACCTTACTTTCCTAGGCCTATTGTTGTACAGATGAGGAAAGGCAATCCTATACTCAGTCCTCAAAGGAGAACGGATAATGAGTTTACTTACATCGTTAAACTCATTCCAATCCTCGTCACCTGTATCCATGTCACGATACAATGGCTCAAATTTTGGGCCACCTGGTATGCACATATTAAGAGCTTTTGCTGTAAAAAACGACTCCATATCAAACAAGTAAAAATAGTTACGATCAACCAAATCAGAAAGTACCTGTCCTGCTAATCGATGGAGTGTCGCCACGATAGGCAGTGTGAGATGCCATTTTCGATAACTTGGTCCATTAACGAGCCTTGTCTTCGCCAAAGGCTTATGATCATAAAACCAATTACAAACCGCTGAATCTTCCTCCTCGTCCAGCTCTAGTTGAATCGCTTCCATAGGATCCACATCCAGAAGATTATCCGCATAGTCCAACGGACGCTCCTCGTCGTCAAAAGGAGGAAACCGCATTCTCTGGAAATTCTTTCGATCCCTTTTCTCCCTTCTCATCATAATCCACATTGTCCCCCACTGCGCCATAAATATAGGTTCAACAACCCACGGAATCTCGTTCACAAACGTAATCGCCCCAGTAACATGATACAAAACCTTAACATCGCGCACCTGCTCCCACGGCATTGGCATATTTTCCAAGAGCTTGTACACTGCATGAGGAACATACTTCAGTGCACCTAGATATACACGTTTATCACGTCGATAATTCTTCGATAACACATCGCCTTGATCACGAATAATCTTCCGTACATGCTCAGGAGGCATGTTTTCTTTGGCAGGCTCCACATATCCAAATTTGGTTTTTTGGCTATATCGTTTCGAGTTGAGGTGTGCCCACTTCCTTGCCTTCTCTTCCGACCTAGCTTCGGGTTGCACCGCCATCGTAACGCAGTACGAGAGGGTTTGGGAAGAATCGAAGGTTTGTTTGGTTAGGGTTTTGGATCGTTAAAAGTTAGGGTTTAATTATGTTTGAATATGGTCGAGAGTATATATAGAGAAGAATAAGGCGGTTTGGTTATGTGACCGACTTTATGAATCTAAACCAACTAGTACAATACCATTAATAATTAATAAAACCATTTAAAATTTGATGTTGTTATATTTTATAGAAAAATTAGTTAAAACATGTTAAATAATATTTTTAGGATGGATTAGTCGGCCAATAAATCAGAAATCATGTAGACAACATATAAATTGTGATGTTGAAAATGTTGATACTTTTCCTTGTCACTCAAACGTAGGTGATGTAGTAGTTAACCAAACTGTAACATGAGTAAACATGGACATATATATATATATATATATATATATATATATATATATATATATATATATATATATATATATATATATATATATATATATATATATATATATATATATATATATATATATATATATATATATATATATATATATATATATATATATATATATATATATATAGATTTTAGTTAAAGTAGTGTAGTATCTTATAATTGTTAAAATAAAAAGTAATTTGGACCTTTAGATTTACTAGTTTAATTAAGATGGCATCATTCCCATTAAAAGAATATTAAATTTTTAATTAATTGCATTTCTATGTTTGTTAGGAAATTTATAAAAAAAAAGGCTTCATTGATTAAATTTAACCATATTTATTACACTTATTAATTGTATTTTAATTGAAACACTTCATATTAATTGGAAAAAAAACACTACTATATTTTTTTCAAAGTAACTATATTTTATTAATATGTACTAGTAACTATTTTGGAGTTTATTTTTTTCTTATGTTGTATCACCTATTAATTTATACAATTCAAGACAAGTTATTTTATGTATATTATATTAAGTTATAGTTACGGACATTAATTGGTACATAACGGTTTTTTATTTGTTTAGGTTGTGCACAAGTTAAATGTTAAATATGTACCATCATATTTGTAATTTTGGATGTGACATGAATTGTATCTATTTTTTACATGAGTTGATAGATATGTATCTCTATTTTCTTGTTGATGTATCATCTTATTATTTTGTAAAATATTGGATATGTAGTTGTTTACTTGTAAAGAATATTTTTTGGACATAATGTATCAAAACTTTTTTATGTATCAAGTTTACCTAGTATAAAGAATACAAATGTATTAAAAAAGAAAAAAATATGAAGATGTATCAAGAAAACCGTTATTATCTATAAGTTTTGTTAAATGAAAATTAAATATTGTTTAAAACATTAACTACTATTGGTTAAATGAAAATTAATTCTAGGTTTATTTATTAATTGTCCTTTGACCATATATCAGTTACATTAATACAATTCATCTATTATTAATTGCATCTAATAATAACTAATTAAATCCAATGGTTCATAATACTTTTCATTTTAACAATTTTAAAGAGGTACACCACGTTAACCTAACTCTATATATATATATATATATATATATATATATATATATATATATATATATATATATATATATATATATATATATATATATATATATATATATATATATATATATATATATATATATATATATATATATATATATATATATATATATATATATATATATATATATATATATATATATATATAGATATATATATATATAGAATTAGGATCAAATAAGAACTTTTAAAAATAATAAAAATAAGAACTATCCAACAACCAATAAAATTTAAGCAAGTTTTAATTAAGTGAAATTTAATACACTCAAAAACTGACAATTAAATATATAACTAAAAAGGCTGCTATAGTAATTTTGCATTCCTATTTTTCATTAACACATTGCAACCGATTTATTCTCCTCCTCCATAATTATATCCTCAAAAGCAGCCCCAGATTTCTTTTTATACTACAATACTGATCCATGACATAAAAAAATAAAACATGCGGATCCATAACAAAAACAAACACATATTTGCTTTAATAAATTCCTCACCGATTGATACAAAAAAAAACAACCATTCATATAAGGAGGAATTGATTTACTCATGAATGAAAAATCTTCTTATAAACTGGGTACTCCATCACTTTTCCGGCGAGGTCATACCGGCGGGCGGCGGTTACGTTTTTACAGCGAGTGGAACCGGTTAGAAAAGTCCATCCATTTGAAAGCACATATTTGATACGTATATGTATCAATATGTTCATATGTACCATTTTGTGTACATCATTGTGTCCACCTATCCATAGTTTTGAATCTATCGTTATCGGGGTTACTTTTCGATTCGAATATGTTGGATTTTTCCGACGTTGATGTCTCGACGGTACACCGGTACCATCTTGGTATGTATCGTAGGTACACCGATACCATGTTAGTATGTATCGTCGGTACATCCCTTCCATCTTGGTATATGTATCGTCGGTACACCGGTACAATCTTGGAATGGAATGTGTCGACCGGGATCATCTTGTATGTGTTGTCGGTACATCGGTACCATCATGGTATGTGTGTCGGATCTGCTTACTGCTGATGTTTACAATTTGTATCAATTGTACCATATATGCCGGAACAAATTATACATTTGTATTACTAGTATTTTCGGTATCACTTATCATCATATTTTATTGTATCAGTTTTTATTATAAAAAAAGATATTGTCCCCGTATATTTTATTGTACTATTTGCATGACTTATACTTTATTATACCACTTTTGTTTTTGAACTGGTATTGTACCACAAAATTGTTATTTTTTTATTCGATGTACCAATGTATCATGCTCTAACTAGTAGTGCTCAGGTGCCAATGTATCATTTAATCACAAAAAGAATTTTACTTGTATTAAAAAATTGGGAGTAAGAAATAACAGGTAAAAATAAGCTAACAAAAAAAATGTATGAAAGAAGTGTACAAAAATACCCTTGAAACTCTCTTTAATGGATATTAATGTCATTTGTTTAAAACTAATCTCATCTAACCAAATTAATAGATCCAACGGTGTAAACTAGTTCTTATTTTTATAATTTTAAGTTTGTACTTACATTAACCCTCCTATATATATATATATATATATATATATATATATATATATATATATATATATATATATATATATATATATATAACAATAGTTGAATTAAAGTGTATAGATTCCCCATAACATGCATTCACTAAAGTATTGAGGACTTGAACCAATTTCAAATATTCTAAACCATAGAAGTACTACATGAACAAAACAACTACTTACAAAGACTTAAAAACATTCAGAAGCAACTAAATATTGATCGGCAAAAAATATCATCTTCCTCTTCTTCATCTTAGACGATCAAACAGTAAATTTTATTAATCATTGAGATAACATCATCCTAAGTATCATCATCCGATCCCCATCAAAAATTATCTCATCGTCCGAACTTTCAATTTTAATAACATCTTTCATCTCTATGTCGACATGTTTGACTTTTTTTTTATTCACGAATCACCTCATCAACCAACGGTTAGGTATCAAATTTCACGTCGGTCTTCATGTTGGTTTTGAAAGACAGATTACACATTACGTATGGTTATCATAAACGAAACCAAAAAGTGTAGAAAGGAGCGTTACCCCGTTATCTTGAAGATCGACATTAGCGTTTCCGGCATGATATTCAATGAAGAAGAAAATCTGAGGTATTGATAAAAAAATAGAAGAACTTTAATTACCATGATTCCTTAATTGATAGCCATTTTTGCCATTATTGTTGTTTTTTTAGTATTGGAAAACTGAGATAGTGATAATTGGATGCAAACTACAAACCATTAAATAGCAAAACAACTACCTAATATGGATGACACACATACATCTATTATCATCTTTCTGTTCACAATGGGTACATAATGAAAGCACTAAAACTAGTACCATCAATAGTGGGACTAATGAAAGCACTCAAACAATGGGTACACAATAGGTAACCAGCTTGATCTTTCTGGATTTGTGGTGTAATTAATGAACTTGTTATGTTCTTGTAGTTGCTAAGTTGTTTGCACAGCTTTAATAATTATGAAAAAAATATTTTTTGCAATTAAAACACATTACCATTGAAAGCATTATTTTAAAAGCATTCAGACTAAAAGAAAATTTTAAAAATATATTTAATAATTTAGGGTCGAAATTTCGACCCTAAATATAAACCGGGAATTTTTTAAAATTTTCGTGAAAATTTTTTGTGTGAAATTTTAAATTTTTCGTGAAAATTTTAAAAAATTTTAAATTTAGGGTCGAAATTTCGACCCTAAAATATTAAATTTTAAAAATAAATTTTTTAAAAACTATTTTTAATTATTAAAAATATATTATATAATACATAAATTAAAATTATTTAAAATTTTAAATTTAGGGTCGAAATTTCGACCCTAAAATATTAAATTTAGAAATAAATTCTTTTAAAATTATTTTTAATTATTAAAAATTCATTATATAATACATAAATTATAATTATTTAAAATTTTAAATTTAGGGTCGAAATTTCGACCCTAAATTTTTTGGGCCCACCTACTTTTTGACCAGCCATTTTGGGTTAAAAATTGTGGGCCCCCACCTTAATTTAGGGTCGAAAATTTCGACCCTAAATTAGGTCCGACCCTAAACCACATTTTGTTGTAGTGTTATTGCATAGACAAAGACATGACATGTGTATTAGGTGATCTGTGATCACGATACTAATGTGTCAAGGTATGAGAAACTATAAGTTTATCAGTAACATTCAATGCCTCCAGTTTAGTTTATAAGTAATATACTAATGCATATTTTTTGTTATGATAATAAGATTGATTAAATGAAATGTAGGGCATGTAAGTCTATTTATAGGGCTCTTACATAGACCTGCAATGCGTAAAAACTAGTTTCAAATCTTGTATAAACATAAGTTTTGTTTGACTTTATCTAATGTAGCTGAAAAAATGATACGTACTACGTACATTTTGTTTAGAAACATCCCACTTTTTCCTCAAGTTTGGTATTTAGTAGTATCATCCTCACAGGATAAGATTAATCTTCCACAATAGGCTCAAGTTAATATCTTTATACCATCTATATAAGGCTGACATATTCCTGTTTTAGATCAGCACAAAATTGATTTTATACGGCTCAGATTAGAATACCATGTGATCCAATGGTTATGACACATTGACCGCTCATCTTTTTTTCTCTATGCTCCGTTGGCAATAGAAAAGGAAATGTTTTAAAAACCGGTTTTTTAATTGACCCGGTTAAGCCACCAGGTCTTGGTTCAACCGGGGTTTTGAGTTAAAATCGACGTTTAATCATTCGTCCGGGTTACGGTTCAATAGGTTCAACTGACCGGATCAACCTACGTTCTAAAACATTGATCTAACCAGAGTAAATTAGAAGGATGGTGGACCGGACCAAATTGATAAACCTATCTGAACTGGATCGGTCGAGCCGGACATCTTTTTGACTAAAACCGGTCTCGATCTGATTTGGTGACCGATATTATGCCTTCTTGGAACGGATCAACCGAAAAGACCGAACCGTACATACACAGTCAATCCGTTCTTTAGTCTGCGGTCTCCGCATAACTCGGTCTAGGCCGGGTTGGTTTTCCGGTTTTTCATGTGTGGGAGTAAAACTTTGATTCACAAAAATAATTAAGGACGCGTTTGGTATGCGGTGATGAGCCAAAATACGTGACTTTGGATTGAAATGTATTGTTTGGTTTGAAAACTGGCATAAAGGTTAGCCCACTAAAACCCAAAGAATCTGACAATATGTAAAAGTATGCCTACACCCTAACTTCAGAAAAGAAATCTGGATACAATGTGACATTGCTACGTGGAAAAATATGAACATGCTTATATAGTAATTTAAGTTTGTTTATTTTAATGGGCCCCTTTTATATTAATTATATATTTTTTTATTTTTTTTAAATATTAAAATAACATAAAATATTTAAAACTTCAACAAATCAAACACTACTTTTTATTTAATAATACCTAATCCTAAACCACCCACTTTTTAAACCCATTCCTAAAGTAAAACTCGACTTCAAACCAAACGGACCCTAAAAGATATAAACAATACGATATCGCTTAAAGCCGACAAAAAGTTTTAAACTAAACTTATTTTATAAAACTAACCTTGGTCTGGCCCAACCCATCTACGAGATATTGGTCTGGCCCAACCCAAAAAGTTTTAAACTAAAGTTATTTTATAAAACACACCCTCAAACTATAAGATCAATTACAAAAACTACCTTCAACTTTAGCTGTTTACAACTTTTTTATAACAATTTTTTAAATCCGTTGCATACACCTACCGAATCATTCATAAAAAAATACTTATGAAAAGATCTTCGCATTATAAACAAAACAAGACTAATATTACAATTTAATTGACATACGTATAATTTTATTAAAAAATGTTACTCACTCCGTCCTATATTAAGTGTCTACTTTGGAATCTTTGGTTGTCTCATATTAAGTGTGTACTATAATAAATGATAAATAAGGGAATCTCGATAATTAATTTTCATTTATCCTCTTTAATATGTGGCTCATATTTAAGTTGTGTTTTTTCTTTTTAACTTTTTGTATTGAATGAGGGCACAATTGTCATTTGGTTAGCTAATAATGATAGGAATATACTATATTTAAAACTTTGTGCATTAAAAATCTAGACACTTAACATGAGACGGAGGGAGTATAATTTAATATATATATTTTAAAAGAAGAGAATGTTGTTAAAAAAATACTTTCAAAAAACGCAACGCTTAACTACATAATAACTAAGATAAATCACAGGAGTTAAAGAAATTTTGAAGCTTATAAATAAACAAGGTTTCAAAAATCATGAATCGTTAGTCAACATGTCGATCATAGGTAACTTGTAATTTTTTAGGTGGGATTAATCGGTTATTAATCATATCGACATTTTTAGCAAAATTTGACTATTTCCAACTAGTTTTGGGTATTCTCAACGAGTTTTAGATATTTCCAACAAGTTTTAGGTATTTAAAAATTATTATTCTTAAAATACAACTTATCATACATATAAATAGTTAATATAAGTGATAAACACATGTTTAAATTGAGTTTCAGTATTTTTGACAAGATTTGAAGGTTTTCAGCAAGTTTGACCTTCCTTGATTGTCGTTAACCATAATTGACGGCCGCTAATCACCTTTTATATTAATCGGCAATGTTGATGGTCTTGTAACAATTAAACAGCGAGATTAATTGATTTTATAAATCTTTTTTACAAGACTATAAATAGTATTAGTATGGTATATTTATGTAGTCAGCTCATTTATGTATTGTGTAGGCCTTAGCCCATTCCCTGGAAACCCTAGCTTGTATCATGTATATATACATGTTGTATCTTGTAATAATAGGCATCTGATTCAATCCCAATACACTGAGTATTATGGTACCAGAGCCTATACTCTAAATCTACCCTATTTTCTCTCCTCTCTTCCCACGATCTATCCATCATCTCAACAAAACCCTAGCAATGGCAGGAGGCGCCGCCACCCCTAAAACCCCTAACGAAAAACCATATGGCATCACAAACATAAAAACCTACATCCCTCTCACACTAGATCTGGATGAATTAAACTATGATTCATGGAGTGAACTTTTCACTCTCCACTGCAACAGTTTTGGAGTCCTTGACTTCATTACGGGTACCACATCGAGCACTAACCAAATCGATGAGGAATGGGGAAAACTCGACTCTCTGGTGAAGTTGTGGATCTTTGGAACCATAAGCAAACCACTGCTCCAAAGGGTCCTAAAGAAGAATGTCACAGCAAGTGACGTATGGAAGATGTTGAAGGACGTGTTTCATGACAACAAGAGTGCAAGGGCTATGCAGCTAGATAATGATCTTCGCAACATCGAACTCGGTAACCTCTCTATCACCGAATACTTTCACAAGATAAACCGCTTAGCCGATCTTTTGGCTAACATCGAGGCTCCTGTGGATGAGAAGAACCTGGTAACTTATGCCATTAATGGTCTTGGTGACAAGTATGAACAAGTCGCAGGGATCATTCGTCATCGCGACCCTCAACCCACGTTTGCTCAAGCTCAGTCAATGCTTCTCCTCGAAGAGAGTCGTCTTACACGAAAGACAACTCGCCATGCTGCTCCTCGTGACATCTCATCCTCCCCATCAGTCCTCCTTGCTGCCCGTGACACACTCGCAACCACACCAATAGTGCACCACTTTGTCACAATTTTCAGCGGGGTTCATGTACTTTTGGTGAACGATGCAGATATGTACACACTGCCACTACCGGTGCTCGAAACGGCAGTAGTAATGCTCGAGGGTCAGCGACTCAATGGAACAACACTACTGGTCGAGTTATGTCCGGACATCGCATCACTTATGCCCCCACCCGTCCAACTACAATGGCCTATGCTCATGATACTGGTAATACTCTCAACCCATCTGCTACTACTTATGGTACTAGAGGTGTTTTAGGACCAGCCCCTAGACAGGCCCATGTTATACCACCCAATGGCTCGGTTAGCTCTCCCACTCCTGCTCCTTTTGGACCTACTGGATCTCACAGCACACCAGCACCACCGGGCTCACCAATTGTTAAGTGTGGTCCACGAGTTGTATATGGACCATATGTGGATCAACCTACTGCTCTGCCCCAAGCGTTTAATGCTATTACTCTCCAAGATTATGGCGATTCTGGTTGGTATATGGACACGGGTGCCACATCTCATCTTGCAACGGATACAGGTAAACTCACATCCATTACTAATAATAGCAAAATATCGTCTATACTTGTTGGTAACGGTAAGTTTATTCCCGTAACTAATTCCGGCCATAGCATGTTGTCCGCCCTTCATAGACCACTTCATTTACATAACGTACTTGTCACACCAAACATCATAAAAACCTTATATATGTTAGACAATTTACTCGTGATAATGCTTGCTCTATTGAATTTGACCCTTTTGGTTTTTCTGTGAAGGATCTATGGACCCGTCACCTGCTCCTCCGATGTAATAGCACCGGAGACCTATACCCCGTCCTACCTTCTACCTCATCTCCTACTGTCCTTGTGTCTACCACTCAATCAACGTGGCATGAATGTCTCAGTCATCCGGGAAATGAAGTGTTACGCCATTTAGTTTCAAATAAATTGATTGATTGCAATAAAACAAAGTCCACCAACTTATGTCATGCGTGTCAACTTGGCAAGTATGTTAGACTACCTTTGACGATTTCTAATTCTCGTGTTGAGCATGTTTTTGATATTGTGCACTCGGATCTTTGGACTTCCCCAATCCCGAGTGCAAGTGGTTATAAATATTATGTTCTTTTCCTAGACCATTTCTCTCATTTTTTATGGATTTATCCCTTGCGTAACAAAAGTGATGTGTTTGATAAATTCTTGCAATTTCGCATGTATGTGAACACCCAATTTAAAACGGAAATCAAATCATTTCAATGTGACCATGGCGGCGAATTTGACAACACCAAATTTCACTCCCTCTTTGATACCCAAGGAATACAATTTCGATTCTCTTGCCCTAAAACATCACAACAGAATGGAAAATCGGAACGGATGATACGTACCATTAACAACCTAATTCGAACCCTTCTTTTTCAAGCAAATCTCCCCCCTCAATATTGGGTCGAAGCTCTCCATATGGCCACACATTTGCTCAATATATTACCCTCTTCCGCCATCCAAAACGAGAAACCTTTCACAAAACTTTTCAACAAACAACCAACCTACACCCATCTTCGCACATTTGGTTGCTTGTGCTACCCACACCTTTATGTATCTCATAAACTAGAACCTCGATCCACCCGATGCATCTTTCTCGGCTACCCATCACAACATCGCGGCTTTCGATGCCTTGATCTCACCACTAATAAAGTTATTATATCTCGCCACGTTACTTTTGATGAAAAAGTATTTCCCTATGGATCTGTCGCCTCACCTCAACCAACTACATATGACTCTTATGATGAACCCTCACCTATATCCAGAAAATTACTTACCACTCCTACTCTCCCACCACCCACTAATGCCTCCAACGAGGCCACTACATCTACCAGTACCCAACCTACACCTCCTGCTAGTCCAATTCAACCCAACACACAATCCCCACAGCCTACTAGCACTATACTTTTTCTGTTTATAATTATTTTATATAACAAATTTTCTTTATCAAATATCTAACAATTTAACAAGTATCCAATTCTTCTTTGATAAAAAATATATCGACAAGAGAAGTTTCGATTACGAACAGAACAACTCAATATTATTAATACGCTCTTTTAAATGCATGCGATTTTGTAACAAATGTTATGTTTCTATGACCACGCCACACAATCAACGAATTTAGCCAAGCATAAATAAAGCAAGTTGAGACCTTCTTAAAATAGAAAGGCTAAATTTTCAGTGTTTTTTACCTACTAAATAAAGTAAATTGTTCATGTCTTCCTCACAATTTTAATATATACCATTACTTTTGTAACAATCTTTTGTAACAACCCATTAAAATAATATTTTTAGTTTTTAGTTAAAAAAATCTTTTTATGTATTTATTATTTTTATAATTTAATTTTACCATATTTTCTAAAATTTGTGTTCTTTAATTCACTATCCATTTTAATATATATTTTTATTTACTTTTTGTTTTTTTTTTCATTTTTAGTGGGGTTTATTTTAATTCGTTTTTTACAACTTTAAGATTAATGTAATTACAAACCTAATTGGTAAAAGAGTAAAATTTGTTCGTCCCAAAAATCGTCACCGTGTACACTTCGTCGCATTGCGCGGGTATCCTGTTAGTCTCTATTTATGTATGAATCTTTTTACAGACTTGATATAAATTTTTTTTTTGCACACCTTGTGTTTCAATCAATCAAAATAAAGTTTAATTTGATAAAAATAATATTTTAGTTATAAATAATGCAAGTAAAATTTTTTTTTTTTTTTAAATATAAAATAAGTCATTTTATATGGTGAGCTGGTTGTGACAACTTCTATCAATGGATCTTTAAGAAAGAAAATAGATTAATAATGACAAAAGCCCGTCTAGCTCAGTTGGTAGAGCGCAAGGCTCTTAACCTTGTGGTCGTGGGTTCGAGCCCCACGGTGGGCAATGTTTTTTTAACCTATGATTCACCCATACAAGTAAACATTTTGGTTCAACTTATTTCCTGTTCTTTCTTCTAGACAAGATTTCATATAAAATCGATAAAGCTAATCCTAGAAGCCCTATCGGACACTCGACCCTTAGTGTTTATAGGTTCATGTTTCGGTTTGCCTTAATTTAGAGTCGACTTTGACTCGAACCTGCTAATGGTTTTGTGTCATTGAGAACTGAGAATCATAGATATGATATCTGAGTTTGTTGGTCTATGAGATACAGAACACAGCTGAAATCTACCTATTCATAATATTCAGTCTAAAATGCCACTCGCGTCTTTTATTAGTGTAAACCGGACACGTGATTTTGGTATGCCAAACAGGACATGTTACCGTAAAGAGTGATGTTTACAGCTCCGGGGTTGTTCTTTTAGAGTTATTAACAGGAAGACCCGTCCTCGAGAGTTGATGTTCTAGAATGGCAAAAATTCATATCTTTAACATAATATTAGCATCAACAATCACCATGAATTGTTGCATACAGGAGAGTATGCATGAAAATAATTTCAAATATAAAGTATAATGAGAAAGCAAATAGTATAAAAGCAGCCATCTTCACTCCCTATCGGCCCTCGGCAACACTGATGGTCATATTGTTTACAGAACAATCACTCGGTTGGATTTCATTTGAAGTTGATCTTGACTCGGCTCTGCCAAGGAAGAATGCAGGTTTGTTTGGAGTAGGTAAGGGTATGGTGTCGTTGAGAAGCATGGAGATCATATCTGAAGTTGTTGGTGTATCCATTGCATCTTCTTGTACACACAGAAGTGCCAAGTGAACGGTTCTCAAGAACTGAGATGTATATCACGAGTACTTCCAACTGATGGATCCTCCAAATCCAGTGCATTCTCTTATTGCCATAGCTCCCATGCCTAAATCATAAGACATACTCAAATAGTGTAGAAAAACATGATCAGAGAACCTCAAACACCAAAACACTTTTATTATCAATGATTCAAAGTAAAGAAATAAAAGCAAACTACAAGTTACCAGTGCTAATCACGTGTAACTCTATTATCTATTTGATAATAGTTTTACAATCAATAGCAGAAATGAAAATAGATCAAAACTAGGGTTTGAGAGATATGAATGACAGAGAGAGAGAGAGCACTATGTGTAAACACACACATTACATGATTGAGCGATACGAACAAGAAATGAGAGACGCTCCTCTCTTATCTAACACAAACGGTCAAAAGAGCCGTTTGTAGGCTAAGGTAATGGGCCTCAATGGTGGGCTTGGCCTTGTCCAGCAACATCATTAAGAGAGTCACAACTTTAGTCCCCAAGGTTAGAGTGCTCCTTCCCTCCATGTCCTTTTAGGCTAACTGAAAGAATAAACAATACATAATAAGCCCTTATAGTTAAAGAAGGTTATCAGGTTAGGTCATTAAAGATAACATCCCCCCTTAATCTGATAACCCATACAAGTTTATCATTCCAAGTTCTTTAACAAACTTTTGGTGCAATTCTATGTCCAACCCCTTTGTCAAGATATCTGCAATTTGATTTGCAGATTCAACTTTAACAGTTCTAATAACACCACTCAGAATTTTTTCCCTCACAAAGTGAAGGTCAATTTCAAGATGTTTAGTTCTTTCATGAAAAACAGGGTTGGCAGCTATTTTAATAGCTGAATTACTATCACAGTGGAGGGTAACAGGAAGCAGGTTCTCAACATGTAGGTCTTTCAATACTTTGAGAACCCAAATTACCTCACTGGTTACTGAGGCAAGAGCTCTATACTCTGCCTCAGTGGAAGATTTAGAGAGAGTGTTTTGCTTTTTGCTTTTCCAGGAAACCAAGTTTCCATTAATAAACACACAATACCCAGTCACAGACCTTCTAGTGACAACACATTTTGCCCAATCAGCATCAGAATAAGCATCAAGAATCATACCTGAGTTTCTTGTGAAATGAATGCCCAAACCTGGAGAGCTTTTTAGGTATCTTAAAACCTTAAATGCAATTTTAAGATGAGAGTTCAAAGGGCAATGCATGAATTGACTCAAACAATGCACAACATAAGAAATATCAGGCCTGATGTTAGTCAGATAAATGAGCTTACCCATAAGCTTTTGATAATCAACAATGTTGTCAAGAAGGGGGTCCTCACTAGTGGGTTGATTAGTAATGACAAGTTTAGAAGGTAAAGGAGTTTTAGCAGGTTTACAAGCAAGCATACCATACTCAGATAACAAGTCCAACACATACTTTCTTTGGTTTAAGCAAATACCATTCTTGGTGTCAACAACTTCAATTCCCAAAAAATACTTGAGCTTACCCAAGTCTTTGATCATAAACTTGGTTCTTAAAAAGTTTTTAAACTTTTCAATTTCAGCAATATTGTTCCAAGTTATGATAATATCATCAACATACACAAGTAACACAAGAAATAAATTACCATGAGACTTAGTGTATAAAGAATAATCAGACTTGCTTTGAGTGAAGCCATTTTCACTAAGGACAGAAGTAAGCTTGGCATTCCACTGCCTAGGAGCCTGTTTAAGCCCATACAAGGATTTTTTGAGTTTGCAAACCAAGTTATCACCCCCAGGAAGATAACCTTGGGGTGGTTTCATGTAAACAGTTTCATCAAGATCACCATAAAGAAAGGCATTATTAACATCAAGTTGAAAAATAGGCCAAGATTGAATGATAGCAAGATTAATTAAGCATCTAATGGTAACCATTTTAACAACAGGGGCAAAGATTTCATCATAGTCAATACCCTCCTTTTGCCCAAAACCTTGAGCAACATCCCTAGCCTTATACCTTTCAACCTCACCACTAGACTTAAGTTTTAATTTCCAAATCCACTTACATCCTAGGGCCTTTCTACCTTTTGGAAGTTCAACAATGTCCCAAGTGTCATTTTCAAGCAAGGCAGCAAGTTCAGTGTTCATAGCATCAAGCCAATGATGATTCTGAGATGCTTCAAAGAAAATTTTTGGTTCATTCATTTTGTTAAGTTGAGTGACAAAACAAAAATTTTCTTTATCCAGTTTTGAGTATCCAACAAATTTTTCAAGTCCATACTTGACTTTTGACTGCACAACAAAATCATTGTAGTTTCTGGAAAAAACAGAGGGTCTTGAAGACCTTCTTAAACCTTGATTTTCCTGAACATTGTTTATTGAATCAACCCTAATGTTTTCTTCCATGTTTTGAACATGAGTGGAAGGAATGGGATTGATTTCAATGGTTCCCTCAGAGATTGCATTTTCATCAAGTGTGGCTGCCTCTTCCCTATTCAAGCTGGCATCACTGGTATCATTGCCTGAGGCAATGTATCCAGTGTCACCTAGACTTGAAGGTGGGCTGCTATCACTTGGTGACAGATTGTCACCATTGTGTTTAGCTGCTCTCTCTTCATCACTGGGAAGTTCAGGGTCATCAAGGTCAAAAAAATTCAACAGATTTAAGTCTTGAGAAACATTTTCTTTATTAAAATTATTTTTATTGAAATTGAAAGCAGAATCTTTAAAAGGAAAAATAGTTTCAAAAAACTTAACATCTCTAGAAACAAAAAACTGATGCCTATCAAGACTGTAAATCCTATATCCTTTCTGAGAACTAGAATAACCCATCATAACACATTTTTCAGATCTGCTGGAAAACTTGTCAGAGCTATTAAGAATAGTAGCAAAACATAAACATCCAAACATTCTAATGTGAGAGAGCCTAGGACAAGTATTGTAAATCATTTCAAAAGGGGTTTTTCCATTCAGCACAGAAGAGGGGAGTCTGTTAATAAGATAAGTAGCAGTTAGCACACATTCAGTCCAAAATTTAAGAGGAATACCCCCCTGAAACATAAGGCATCTAGCAACATTCATCAGATGTCTATGTTTCCTTTCAGCAATTCCATTTTGTTGTGGTGTATATGCACAGGAAGTTTGGTGTATGATGCCATTTTTTTCACAAAAAACTTTGAAGTTTTGATTGATAAACTCAGTTCCATTATCACTTCTGAAAATCTTAACATTACCTTTAAATTGATTTTTAATCAAATTATAAAAGTTTTGAATGTTAGAAACAACCTCATCTTTGGTTTTTATGAGAAATAACCAAACAGCCCTAGTATAATCATCCACAACAGTCAAGAAATATCTATGGCCAGTGTGACTAGTCACTCTATAAGGACCCCATAAGTCAAGATGAACAATATCACCAAGCCTTTTAGTGATGTGATCACTTAAGGGAAAAGGGTTTCTGGTCTGTTTAGCTCTTTGACAAATTTCACAAAAGAAAGTTTTTTCATTTTTATCAATATTCAAGGACTGTTTAAGAGCATTAAGGGCAGGGTCAGCAAGGTGGCCAAGTCTACAATGCCAATCATAATGAGACAGAGAACAAGTAACAAGATGGTCTTGATTTTTACAACTAATACCTTCAGTATCTAAATAGTATAAACCACCACATTGTTTACCAATCCCCATCACCTTTTTCAGATTCAAATCCTGATTAACAAAGAAACACTTGGACTCATCAAACACAACAAATATCTTATTATCTTTAGCAAGCTTATGCACAGATATCAAAGTAACACAATACTCAGGGATCACCAACACATCAAACAGAATCAGACCATTAGGAAGTTTAAGGTTACCAATTTTAGTTATAATGGCCTCAGTCCCATTTGGGTGAGTGACTTTAATCTTAAGGTGAGAGATATCAAACACATTATCAAGCTCCTTATCATTATCAGTCATGTGTTGGTTAGCCCCAGAGTCAACAACCTTCCCATTATGAGACATCCCAACTTTAGAACTGGTGTTGGAACAATAAAACTTATCAAAATTTTCATTAAAAACTTTGCTAGAGTTGAAAACAGTACCTGCCATATTGGCTTGTACATTTTGCCCAGTTCCACTGTTACCTTTAAAAAGAGAGAGAAGTGTAGCCATTTGTTCATCAGAAAAACCAGTAGAACTAGTAGAACCAACAGAGTTATTAGCCACATTTTTTCCTTTAGGATTTTGATTTCCTCTTCTTTTATGAACAAAATCACTGGGGTACCCAATAATCTTGAAACACCTATCAATGGTGTGACCATTGTACCCACAGTTTTCACAAACCAATTCAGCATTAGAGGTAACATTGGGTCTCACAACATTCTGATTATTAGGTCTAAAACCATTAGCATTGTTAGGTCTAAAGTTGTTTTGATTTTGATTACCAGTCTGATTATAGTTGTTGGTTATGGGTCTCAATATGTTAGCATTAGGGTTCTGATTTCTTTGAGCATTGTTTCTGGTAGGCCCATTAGACAGGAAGGCAGTGGTCTGAGTCCTTTGAGAGTGCCCAGAACCACCACTAGAAGTCATTCTGTGAGATTCCTCAGCAGAAATGATGGCATAAGCTCCCTTAACATCAGGGAGGCTTTCTCTAGACAATATAGAACTCCTAATACTCATATAAGAATCATCCAATCCCATTAAAAACTGCATAAGTTTCAAAAGCTGATTATGTTTTTTAAACTCACTAGAAGCAGAACAAACACAAGCAGGCAACTCAATCATAGCATCATATTGTTTCCAGAGAGCATTCAGTTTATGATAATAATCAGACAAGTTACAGCCATTTTGTTTCAAAGTATTTATCTTATGATGCAAATTAAACATAACAGAACCATCAACCTTATGATAAGTTTCTTTTAGCTCTTTCGAAACATGTTTAGCCTTTTTTGAAAAAATTTGTCCAAGGAAAAGTTCCTCAGAAATAGAATTAAGAATCCAACCCAACAAACAGCATTGACCCTGTCCCATTGCCTTGCTAAAACATCATCAGTTACAGACCTTTTACAAGTACCATCAATAAAGCCAATTTTATTTTTCCCTTCCAAAGCAAGTAACATGGCATTAGCCCAAACTTGATAGTTTTCAGTTCCCTTAAGTTTCACAGTGACAACAGTTAAAACAGCAGAGTCATTTGGGTGCAAGTGCAATGGGTCACTCAAGTCAAGCTTACTAATAAGTGTAACTGGGTCAGTTACACTTATAGCATCATCATCACCATGTTCAGACATGGTGAAAGGTCAAGGGTTCAAAAAGAACTCACAATACTGCCAACTAAGTTCCCAGGAATCCAAAACCACTCAAGGGTGGTAGGTCAAGGGCAAGCAGCAAGGAGGATCCAAAAATAAAGGGTATATATAAAAGAACAACCAAACCCCCACAATAAGCAGAAAAAAATACAAAAACAAAAAACAAATAGCACAAATCAAATAAAGAGAGGGTAGCAGAGGTGTTACAGTGCAATAACCAAAGCTCAATCGAACTGTCACTCTTAGATTCACTTAGTCTAAGAAGTGACAGAACCTCCAAGTCACAATCCCCAAAAAATTCCTTCAAGGGAAAAATTGGGGAAAATGACCAAACCAGTGAAACGAGCACCAAGTCAACAAGGAACAAGAGTGAACCACCAACAATCGAACAAGTCACCCAAATAAAGTGAAACCCTAATTTTTTTTAAGGAAAATTAGGGATAATCACTTTAATCAAGAGACAACACCTCCAAGTAACTCAAATGCCAACAAAAAAGTATAAGAGAACAGATCTCACAAACCCTAATTTTTTCTCAAAAAAATTAACGGTTCAAAACTTTGATTCAATAAGTAATATTAACAGATCCAGCTATTTTAATAGCAGATCTTATCAAAAAAGTATAGAAAATCAAAAACCCCCAAATTTTAAGAAAACCCTAAAAAAAAATTTTCATTGACTTTTCAAAACCAGGCTCTGATACCATGTAGAAAAACATGATCAGAGAACCTCAAACACCAAAACACTTTTATTATCAATGATTCAAAGTAAAGAAATAAAAGCAAACTACAAGTTACCAGTGCTAATCACGTGTAACTCTATTATCTATTTGATAATAGTTTTACAATCAATAGCAGAAATGAAAATAGATCAAAACTAGGGTTTGAGAGATATGAATGACAGAGAGAGAGAGAGAGCACTATGTGTAAACACACACATTACATGATTGAGCGATACGAACAAGAAATGAGAGACGCTCCTCTCTTATCTAACACAAACGGTCAAAAGAGCCGTTTGTAGGCTAAGGTAATGGGCCTCAATGGTGGGCTTGGCCTTGTCCAGCAACATCATTAAGAGAGTCACAACTTTAGTCCCCAAGGTTAGAGTGCTCCTTCCCTCCATGTCCTTTTAGGCTAACTGAAAGAATAAACAATACATAATAAGCCCTTATAGTTAAAGAAGGTTATCAGGTTAGGTCATTTATGTTCACGGCGATAAAATTGGCTTTCTGTTTAATCATTCTATGTGATGCTATGATAATTCGAGCGCAATTCCTATTTCTATTCATAAAGCAAATAGGCAAAATAATATGGTTATCATGAATACATGCTTTAGCTTGACTTTAAATGTCAAGAAAAATCGATAACTATAATCATGAAGGAGTAAGATGTTATTATCTTCAACAGAGTTACTATATAGCCTGTGAAGGATGCAGAAAAATGATATTAGTGAGACTCACATATCCGAGAAGATTGACTGTCCGGCCAAGATGGTTGAAACTACTTTTTCTTCTTCCGCTGACAATTTCGAGGATCAAGACTCCAAAGCTGTAGATATCAGACTTGGTGGAGAAAGTTCCTTCCATTGCATACTCAGGAGCCATATACCCACTGAACACAAAATTCTTAGTTTCAAACCCGTCGTGACAAACAACAAATTTATGTAAAAAGTACTCAAATAGTGGGTGAAATTGTAAAGGGAAAGAGTGTTCTTACTATGTCCCGACCACCCTACTGGTCATTGCCTGGATCTCATTTGGATTGAATATTTTTGCCAAACCAAAATCAGAGATTTTAGGATTCATACTCACGTCTAAGAGAATGTTATTAGCTTTTAGGTCTCTATGGATAACTCACATTCTCGAGTACTTATGCAGGTATAACAACCCCTGGGCAATTCCTTCAATGATGTTAAATCGTTTCGGCCAATCCAACTCAGACTTTTTGTTTGAATCTACATATACAATATTAATGTCTGTATTAGGAATGGAAATCAACAAATGAAATTGATGTGATCAACTGCCTTACTAACTCTGCATACCGAAAAGGAAATAATCTAAGCTTTTGTTGGGCATATACTCATATATTAACATCTTTTCTTCCCCGTGAATGCAACAACCAAGAACCCGAACAAGGTTTGTGTGTTGAAGTTTGGCTATAAGTATGAGCTCATTCTTAAATTCTACAAGACCCTGCCCTGATGCTCTCGAAAGCCTTTTAACTGCAATTTCTCGTCCATCTCTTAGTATTCCCTGATTATTATAGTTTATGAAATTTCTGTCTTTTTGAAAGGTTATTGTTTAAGAAAAATCAGAACTAGTTTAAACATTGAAGTAAAGTTACCTTGTAAACAGGTCCAAAACCACCTTGTCCAATCTTTTTTTCAACTGAAAAATCACAGGTTGCAGTCATAATAGAAGCAAAGCTAAACAATAGTAAATCGTGCCCATTCCCACCGATACTTTCGAGCTGATGTACATCTTTGAAGCTTTCAGAAGCTGTCAGCTCCAGAAATTTTGCATCTCTTTTCCGTTTTTCGTTTTCTACAATTAGTTAAAACGAATAAGCGGAATTAAGAGAAGATAATGTATAAATATATTGCAGATATAGAGGACTTGTGTTTTATACCTTTTCGTCTCAGATTTCTTTTCTCTATATACAGCCCCAAAGAGAGAATAATCAGAAGAATGGCTGCACCCACAGGTATCAATATCCGTTTCACGCTCTTTTCGGTTCTATTCTCTGTTTAAACGCAAAAAGACTAAAACCTTTAGTAAATACAAATAAAATCCCACTTATATAATTAATTTTGTGCTTTCTTGATCAAAATTCTTACCAGCAGTACTTGTACTTGGTAGATGTTGGGAACTGATCACGTACTTCCATGTGGAACTCTATTGCGAACTAACCACAAAGCTAAGGTCTCCCATCCAAAGAACACACCCAGTCCCATCAATGGTGTGGCTTTCAAACCCGACACAACTACAATTATTCCAACACTTGGAGAAACAATCACTGATGATTAGGCTTGAGTTTTCATCAGTATCCTTCCTTGTCATTTTAGAAGTAAAATCTCCATTTATTTTGTTACAAAACCTTCTCGTTGAAATTGTTGATTAGCTGGAAGTTACCTGAGTCTTGTAGTTTTGCAGACACGTTTCTGTATGGGCCAACTTTAACATCAATGATATTCATCACATTCCTATTGAAGGTTAATTGTTTTCCTTGATTTGTATTATGAGAACAACCAAATATAAAGGGATTACAGAAGATTATTCTAGAATATGGGCTAGGCCTAACAATGACCAAAGTCCAATACAAACATATATACCGACTAATACGCCCCCGCAGTTGGAGCGGGAGGAGGACAGACGCTCAAACTGGCCCGAAAATCTTCAAACAAGGCAGACGGGAGACCTTTGGTGAAGATATCAGCAAACTGGTAACGAGACGGAACATGAAGCACACGAACTGTACCAGCAGTAACCAGATCACGAACAAAGTGAATATCAATCTCTATGTGTTTGGTCCGCTGATGCTGAACCGGATTTGCGGATAAATACACGGAACTCACATTATCACAATAGACAAGAGTAGCACTAGTCAAAGGAGAATGTAACTCGCGGAGTAAGTTACGAACCCAAGCGGTCTCTGCAACAACATTAGCAACACCACGATACTCGGCTTCAGCACTGGAACGAGAGACGGTATGCTGACGTTTAGCGGACCATGAAAGAAGATTATCACCCAAAAAGACACAATAACCGGAAGTGGATCGACGTGTAGAGGGACAACCAGCCCAATCGGCATCAGTGTAACCAATGAGAGATGAAGTATCGGAAGCATAAAGCTGAAGCCCCAAGTCAACTGTGCCACGTACATACCGCAAAATGCGTTTGAGAGCCGCAAAGTGTGGCTCACGTGGATCATGCATATAAAGACAAATCTGTTGAACAGCATAAGACAAATCTGGACGAGTGACTGTGATATACTGTAAGCCTCCTGCAAGACTGCGATATAATGTAGGATCCCGTACTGGAACCCCCTCTGGACCCAGTTTAGACTCAGTATCAACGGGAGTCCGCGAAGGGTTGCAACTAAGCATGTGAGCGCGCTCAAGAAGCTGAAGAGCATACTGTCGCTGAGAGAGAAACAAACCTGTAGCAGAGCGAACCGCAGAAATGCCAAGAAAATAGTTGAGTGCCCCGAGATCAGTCATATCAAACTCCTTATGTAACGAAGCCATAATCTGCTGAAGAAGAGCTGAAGAAGAGGCTGTAAGAATAATATCATCCACATAGATAAGAAGATAAGCAACCTGGGAACCTGTCTGTAAATAAACAGTGAAGAGTCACAACGACTATGAGAAAATCCAACACGTGTAGCATATCCTGCAAACGCTGAAACCAAGCACGAGGTGCCTGTTTCAGACCATAAAGCGACCGCTGAAGAAGACAAACATGGTTAGGAAACCGAAGGTCTGTAAATCCAGGTGGCTGATGCATGTATATAGTCTCAGATAAATCACCATTAAGAAAAGTATTCTTAACATCAAGCTGATGGATGGGCCACTTGCGAGAAATTGCAAGACTCAACACGGTACGTATAGTGGCCGGTTTACAGAAGATTATTCTAGAATATGGGCTAGGCCTAACAATGACCAAAGTCCAATACAAACATATATACCGACTAATAAGTCCTGCCTTCAATAGTGATGATCAAGTTTCCTGCGTTGGGTTCAATGGATAGGGCATGGGCACCTGCGGTGGATTCAATGGGTGTGTTTGGATTTGCAACCCATATTTTCCTTGATAGATCATCGTTAGTGTACCAAATTCCTAGGTATTTATAATTTGTATCAAAGAACCCTAACGTGAAATATCCAAGTCTAGAGAAAAGCTTGTTGCTGGATTTCAATTCGCTGCCTAAATTGATTATTGAAAGTAAATCATCTTCGCTGGAACAAAACTTGACAGTGTAATCAGCACCCTGACACCAATTTGATGCAGATGATTCTGTGCAACTATAGTTATTCATGTTGCGACTGCAACCCTTACTTTGGCATGGACCTGACCCGCCAGTCGCCACCACAGACATACATAAATCATGATAGTAGCCATTCTGATTCACATCATAGACTGAACGCTTCATGTCGATTTCATTCAAACTGAAAGATGCCACTGTAAGGGCTGAGGTAGGTTTTCTTCCAAAGCACTCCATTTCATGGGAGCCACAATCACCGGTGGAGCACGAACCCTGACCAAACTGGTTAAAGGTGCAATCAGTTCTCCCCCATATAACACCGTCCCAGCTATTTGTAACTTGAAAAGATCGTGAACTGTTCTGCAGGAGCTCGAACCCAGTGCTATTGAACCCGGGCGTGCCTGAGATTCCAGGCCAAACAGTGAAGCTACACTCATTGACCAAAGTAAAGTTAGCCCCTGTCACTCCTGCAAATATGGAAGAAATTGCATTCAGTACAAAATTTGTGCGTGTTTGTGTGTGCGGTTATGCAGATAGACCATTAGCAAAAAAGAAAAGAAAAATCATAACATGAGGAAGCATTAGGAAATTAGCTAGAAGCATTATTAGTTCGGTTATCTTTTACTTGATGTTCTATTATTAGCGCAAAGGTAACAATATATTTTCGGGCTATTATTAACATTCCAACTTCTCTCTTTTACTTCAGTGTATACTCCACCGTGTTTGTAGGGTGTACTGATATTTATTTCCATGATATGAACCGCCGAAAGGAACAAGTTTTATCGAAAATTTTATAAAAGAAAATTGTGCATTTAACAAACATCACATCATCTATGTATTATTGAGAAGACGATGTAATTCACTGTCTTTTTACTAACGGAACTAATGCATTTATTAGCAGCGTTTAAAAAAAAACTAGCAATGAGCTAAAAGAGATTACAAACTAGATTTTTTTATCCAAGTAACCCAATTGAGTTTAGAGTTACATCGACTAGAATGATAACTGAACTAAATTATCAAAAGGAAGCTCCCTACGTCGAATAAGAATGATTTCTGAAACGCCATACTAACGCATTACATAGCAAACTCCTTTAAGAATATCCTTCATACGCTTTGAAAAACAAGTATTTTCTTAAACAAAGAAGCCACTCGCGATAAGAATTTATGCATTTTATGTTTCCGTCACTAATTTTACATTTCCGGGGTTATTTCTATTGTTTCGTTCGATTTTTAACATTTTCGGCCGTATTTTCGTTTTTTACATGTTTGTCATTGTTTTTACTTTTGGTCAGTTATTTTTGCGTTTTCGTCATTATTTTTACATTTTCGTCACTATTTTTGGTTGTACTCTGCTTTTTTTTACGTTTTGGTAAGTATTTCTATGTTTTCCTCAGCATTTTTACATTTTCGTTTGATTTTAACGTTTTCGTCTTTTTCCCCATTTATACGTTTTCATCATCATTTTTACGTTTTCGGTCGATTTTAACATTTTCGTCCGATCTTTTACGTTTTCGGCAGTACTTATGCGTTTTAGTCACTTATTTACGTTTTCAACATTAATTTTTCTCTTTTGTCTATTTTTTACGTTTTTGTCGGTATCTTTACGTTTTCGTCCAATTTTTACGTCTTTGTCACTATTTTTATTTTCTTGTATGTTTTTTACATTTTCGTCACAATTTTACGTTTTTGTCAGTTTTTTTAATGTTTTTTACGAGAAGTTGTGGTGACGTGTGTAATGATCCATATTCAAATCATCCTCAAGGTCTTGTTTCGGTCTTTTTAAGCCAACTAGTTCAGAAGTAACATCAGGTTCTCTTGGCGCTTTGTCAGCAAAGAGTAATCGTCTGCTAGATTATTCTATTTTTGCCATATATCCTACATACTATAAAAACATTAAGAAACAATCACATCACTGATGCAATAATGTTAACAGCTTAACAGTACATGAACCACATATTTACATATGCAGGCCAGGCAAGCAAATTTCTACACGCGTATAATCATATGATAACATAATTCAAAACGTTTTAATTAGCTGCATCCACGTCATCTCGGAGACGTTATGACACTGTTTGTGGAGGTGGAATTGGATAAATAAATTTAGAAACGATCATTAACCCTCTCTACACAACACCGTTTTTCTGTCGCGAAATTGGATAGTTTGTACTTTATCAAATATTTTGATTTGAAATAAATAGATCGTTCAAGCAAGCTGCAATACATGTTATTCACATGAGATGAGTAGAGAAAATGTAAAAACCTCAACACGTGATTAAGATCAGTAGACAAAAGCTAAACACACGATATTAGGAAGGGTTTTGTTAACCAATGCCCAGTGGGCGGCGGAGGTTAGTGTGTAATTAATAAATACAAACTTTCTTAATTTATGTGAAAATGCATTAAATATACATTAAATAAACTCAATAGTTACCATATTTGAAAATGATTTTCAATAGAATTAATGTGTATTTAATGCGTTTTATTGTCAATAAGGAAAATTTTCATTCATTTATTATACGCTAACCTCCATCCAGTGGTCATTGGTTAGCAAAACCCTATTAGGAAAGGAACAAAGAACCTTTATTATGATATGATAAATAACGGTTACAAACCTCTTTTTATAGTTTAAAAGAGGTACAAGATCACAAGGAAATAATCACATTAATATGAAAAGGTGAATCATTGCATCCACCGTTTATTATATGTAATCAATATGGTTCGTGAGGACGATATTGATCGAATACATTGATCAACTTAGCAACGCCGCTTTTCCCAAGTGATATTACAAGAGCGAACAATATCTATTATGTTGGAGTATGGTTTTTTGTACTCACAAATACAACGCTCGGGGGACTCTCTTAAAATCGTACAACACTTTGGAGTTGGTTTCAACTTACCAGGATTATCGAATGCAGGAGCACATGGTAGCATCAACAAAATATCACACACATAAGTTTCATCATTTGATGAATCAACTAGGTGTGTTAGAAACATCAAAGCGACCATAATGGAAACTAAATTTCCATTGACCTTTATCATGATGCTAAAGTAACCTAGATCAATCAATATTAGGGAGAAATAAAATATGTGTGTAATGTAAGAACTTATATTCTTTAAATAGAGGCATGAATTTCTAAATATAAATTGATTTTCTTAAAACATTTCTAAAAATAACAACTTGTTAGGTGAGCCCGAAAAATACCAACTTTGTTAGGTGAACCGGAAGTTTAAATTTTTTTCCCAAACTTCTACCTCTCTCCAAAAACTATAAAGCGTATCGAAAAGCCTTGGAAGTTAGGTTGGCCTCGTCTTCGAATAATTATTCTCTGTGATGCTTCAATGTAAAAGCTCCAGAACGAGGGATTTCATTGCTCAACCAAGAAGTCAGGGTCAAATTCCGCCTTATACCAGATAAAAGTACATTCACAGGGTGATCAAGATAAAAAGTTCTATAAAAAACCCTTTCCAAAAAAAAAAAAAAAAAAAAATTTTTCCATCTCAACCATTCATTTAAATCTTATCTAATAGTTTATATTAATTGTTTTTAATTTAATTAAAAAACCCACTTTCATTTCATTCTAAGTGGATCGATGGTTTTTAATTTAATTTAACTATAAGAGGAGGAAGAAGATTGATGGTTTTTGAGGAGTGGGAATTAGAATAAACATGTCTAAACGAGGTCTTTGGATGTTCAGTTATGTTTCCTCTCGTTGTTTAGGAAAAGCAATTATTTGAGGATTCATTTATCCTTGATTTTATATTAATCTTAAAACACAAATTCACATGACTTTTATTGAGTTTGCACGAACCAAAAAGACATACGCACCATTCCTAAATCAAAAGATGTATTTGGTGCGTTCTAAACCGTACCAAAAAAATGATTCATCTTTTGGTACGCTAGTATTTGGTACGGTTTAGAAACCGTACCAAAATCCCTTAAAAACCATACCTAGCTAATGTGTTTTTTCTATAGTAGTGGACGCCATTTTGTTCATCTCCAGTCACATATGATACAACCTAAGCCTAAAACGACATCGTATCCTATTGAGGATAGCAGTAAGACTCATTTTTTCACAAACTAATACTAGTAACTTATTATCACATCTTTTTTACACATGATTAGTCATGTTTTAAATAATTTTTCTTTTCATGTTTAACTTAATGCAAAAACAATGGTTAAATACTAGAAATAATGACTAACAATTGCTAATGCAAGTGTTAATGCAAAATAATGAAAACATGGGAAAATCAGTCCAACAGTAGTAGTAGATATAATGGTTGAATTATTCCTAGTTGACAAATTCACGTTCACACCTTTTACTTTATTTCCCTCTCAGCTGTTCAAAAACCTCTGCATAAGTCTTAAGGCTGCGACCTCACCGATCCACTTCATGGCAGGGGCGTACTTACATGGGAGCCGGGTGTGGCACAGGCTACACCCGATTTTAGGTCACGAAGAGTAAATGTGTTATAAAATATGCCTTTTTCGATATGTGCAACACCCGTTTTTACATAATGTAAGTCAACTTTAGTATTGATAATCGTAAAAAAAAAAATTATGCAACACCCTTTTATAAATTCTGGGTCCGCCTCTGCTTCATGGGCCTGTCGACGAAAGCAACCTCCTTGACATGCACGATCCACCAGCAGCAACCCTACTTCGGCGGCTCCTCCATTCCATCACTATCTTAGTCACTACCACTCAACAAGAGATTATATAAGTTTTGTAAATTATATTTGGGGATGTTTGGTTAACCTTATGAGTGGGGTTAGGCTTATATTATATAAGTCATTTATGACTTAGATATGATAAGCTTATAAGCTTATGTTAAGTGTTTAGTTAGACTTATTTAAATTAATAAAGTAAAATGAAAAAAAGAACACATGAATATTAAATTATGTAGTTATTAAATAGGGGTATAAAAGTCTTTTTATATATAAAAGTTATATAAGGCCATTATTTGTAATAAAAGACTCAAATGTTTGCCTTATTAAAACTCCCTTATATAAGCTTATAAACCTACTTATATAAGTTTAACCAAACACTTGGTTTTGACTTATAGGCTTATATAAGCTAATAAGCTTATAAGCCCATTATATAAGCTAAAACAATGTGAACACTACATTAGGTTTATCTTTATTTCACTTAAGTCACTTAAACTCATCATTCAACCGTTTGAACATAAAAAACTCGTCATTTATTAAAATACTCACTTTCTACCAAACTTATTAACATTAAGATTGTTATATCATGATAAAAAGAAATGGATTTTTTTTGTCTGAACGCCATTATATTAATAAAACTCTAGCAAGATACTAAAGAAAATAGTGTACAAAACAACATTACAAACGTTTTTTTTTATATCAGTCCATTCAATCTAGTTAGGATTAAATTCTCTATTCTTATGTTTAATCCATAAGTAAGATAAAATTCTAATATCATCTTCTAGAATATCCTTCCTTGAAAGTTTTGCGTGAAACAAGTCTGATTTTTGAACTGCTAAAGGACCCATAACGTGGTTTGGATAACTGCGTCAAAACATGCCCTTAAAATTGTTGAAGATTGAGTATCACACCAAATATTTTCGTTTTATATATTACTATCACAACCAAGGTTGTGAATAGCGTGAAGCGTAGTGTAGCGGCATTGCCAAGCTTCAAGCTACACAAGCTATAACGAAGCTATGGCGTTTTTTGAAGCGTGATATATAGCGGCACAAAATATTTATAAATTAATATTTATATAGAGATTTTACAAATTGAGCAATACTTTAATTCAAACAGAAAACAAAATCGGCTAATAGTGATTTTTCCCCATACTAAAATTACTAAACTCAATTCTACTAAATAGGCCAAAACTAGTAAATAAGCCCAACTCTTGTAAATTTGCAAAAAGATTAAAAAAAAAGTGTTACGTTACGCGCTATAGCGCGCTATATCGCGCTTTATGCCGCTTTTTAGCACGCAACGCCTAGAGATGACGCTTTATTCTGTTTCGTAACGTGGAAGCCACGCTTCACGCTATAGCACGCTATGAGGCGCGCTATTTAGAACCTTGATCACAACACTTCAGTAGTGTAATTTCATTTTCTTTTCTTTTTTTTTTCCTTTTTATGTTAGGTATTTCCAGCCAATCTCTAGAATGCAGCCTTTAAGGTAGTATATTGACCACATATATGTAGTACGGAGTGTGCTGGCTGTCTTAATACTCAGGGACCCGTTTTTTCCCTATAACCAATCACAATAACGCCTTTACAAACGTTGTATTCTTAAATAATGCATGGGTATCCAATTATTCATTAAAATGTGCTATGAAATATCATATCTATAAGTATTTAAAAGCTAGTAATATCTTATTTATTCATGATTAAAAAAAATGATCAATCTCACCATCTTCACAATTCTATGTATCAGCTTGATCATCAACTCTTTTCCGTCTAACGGTGTTTCGACGATCAAACTCGGTGACCAACTCAACATCACTTCGCACCTTCTTTCGCCTAATAGTACTTTCACATTAGGATTCTTCCCCATACCCGCGACAAACTATACATATTTAGGAATTTGGTATACCAACGATGCCGAGTTGAGAAGAGTATGGGTAGCCAATCCATCTGTACCGATTATATCAAGTTCTTCTAGCTTTCTCATGATCAATCCAAATGATGGGAAGTTGATCATTACCTCCCAAGAAACAACTCTTTTGAATGTGTCTAATAATGTTCCTCGTTCAAGTACTAATTTGATTGCCACTCTTGAAGACAATGGTAATTTCGTGCTGAAGAGTGAAACTAGTGACCAGACTATCTGGCAGAGTTTTGACCATCCAACGAATGTACTCTTGCCGGGAATGAAACTTGGGTCGGATCTTGAAACAGGTAAAACTTGGAACTTGACTTCACGGCTAAGCGACGAAATTCTTGAATCTGGTGCTTTTAGTTTGAATTGGGAACCTAATGGAGAAAATTCCCAAAGATTTATGATTAGACGACGAGGCCAGCCATATTGGTCTAGTGGGAATTTGCAAAATCAAGCATTCGAATTCATGAATGTGAACAACTTAATTAATTCAAGGTATCATCTCTATTATGTGTTCAATAATAAAGAGAGATACTTTAGTTTTGATAGTGTTGATTATCTATTCCCAATGTGGATCTTGAGACCACATGGCCGAATAGTAGATGGTGATGGCGCTCGTTTAATAACGACCTCTGATCTATGCTATGGGTATGATTTGGGTAACGGGTGTGTGGCAAGCTCTAACACGCCTCGATGTAGGAATGAGGATGATAAATTTAGTCCAATGAGTGGGGATTTTGCTCCTGGTATAACGAGCAGCTCATTTGATGATAATTCAAGCCTAAGTATTGGTGATTGTATGGTGAAGTGTTGGAATGATTGCGGGTGTTTGGGGTTTATCACTGGTGGAAACGGAACTGGTTGTATTACATGGATAGGAAACAAATCTGTTAGTAACTTTACTATCGATGTGCGAGGGAATTCTGTTTCTAAGTATGTGCTTATTTCTCACAATCTGGACAAAGGTAAATTTAACAAGCTAGCTCGATTTTAATGGTTTTGTTGGTCGTATTAACTATGCATATAATTTATGTCCTTTGATTTGTATATTTCTGGATTAGTATTGTGTGCAATACAATTTATGCTTTCCTAAATAAAAAGTTTATGTTCCAAATCATTAAAACTGAGGAGGTACCAGCTGAACTATCTTTAAGTGTAAACATTTCTAAAATAAGCAGAAAATCAGTAATTAAAAAAGTGTTTTCGATTCCTGATGCTCTTTAAACAATGCAAAAAGGATAAGCACATACATGAACAGTGCCATGATTCATTTGGATCCGCGTTGCTAATATGTAGGATGTCCATGGATGTTAAATTGTGTATGTAGCTTTAAGATCTAACACAAACCGTTATACACAGGAAATGCTAAAACCTGGATCTGGGCACCTATTCTGGCTGGCATTGTTCTTGTTATCTTTTGCTTAGGTTTATTGTGGTACTTTAAAATAGGAAAGCCTAGACGAGAAGGTATAGCATTTAAAATTGACATTGAATTGATATACTTCTGAAGTTCTATATAATAGGTTTATTTCATAACCCACACTTCTGATTGTAGAAGCAATAAAAGAGAGAGATGACAGACATTTCCTTGAGTTAATGGCTTCCGGTAACCTCAAGAATTCAAGTGATATTGGAATCAATGGTCGAACAGATAGTCATAATATGACGGTGTTCAGCTTTACTTCTATAGTAGCAGCCACCAATGGGTTCTCAAGTGAGAATAAGCTTGGGCAAGGGGGGTTCGGACCTGTTTATAAGGTACTTTAAAACTCTGATACAAGGCTTTGTTTATACTAGTAGATTTGTTTGAAATGGCTGCAAGTATGAATTGGGCAGTTATCGTAACTGGTCTCACTAATTTAATTTTCCTTGAAACACTTTTTAACTCATATATATGTTAATGTGGTGAAACTGCACCATCTCTTTGTCTAATACTCTGACAAAACAGCTAATACGTATATGCTTGTGAGAAAAGGGGAAACTTAGCGATGACACAGAAATTGCAATTAAGAGACTGTCAATAACATCGGGACAAGGACTTGAGGAATTCACGACTGAACTTATACTTATTGCCAAACTTCAACATAAGAATCTTGTTCGGGTTCTAGGTTGTTGCATTCATCAAGAAGAAAAGATGTTAATTTATGAGTACATGACTAACAAGAGTTTGGATTTCTTTCTTTTTGGTAAGTCGAAATACTAATCTTGATTCCTCTATTTTTTTTAAATTTATAAATATGTGTTTTACGAATGTTGCTAAAACAAATGTCTAAAGATGACACCAGAAAGGCGCTACTAGACTGGCCAACAAGATGGAACATCATTGAAGGAATTGCTCAGGGCTTGCTATACCTACATAGATACTCGAGAATGCGAGTTATACATAGAGATCTTAAAGCTAGTAATATTTTGTTAGATGAAAGTATGAACCCCAAAATTTCTGATTTTGGTATGGCAAGAATTTTCAAAGAAACAGAGAACGAAGCAATAACCAAAAGGGTGGTTGGCACATAGTAAGAACACTCTTCTTTTAATATGGTAATAACGATTGTAAGGTTCATTAAAGTTTCTGTACTAAATTAATGTTGTAACTTGAATACGTTATTTAGTGGTTACATGTCTCCCGAGTATGCAATGAAAGGAAATTTCTCGGAAAAATCTGATGTCTTTAGCTTTGGAGTCTTGATCTTAGAAATCGTGAGCGGAAGGAAAAATAGTAGCTTATCTCTTGCTGACATCTACTTCAATGTAAGTCCAGATGATATCTACTTCATCATTCTCAACAACTTCATACCGTTATTTCACGCGTACACCTGTAATAAGTACTTATTTAGAAATGGTTTTAGGCGTGGGAGCTATGGAAACAAGGGAACGCATTGGAGTTAATGGAGCCAACACTATGTGATACCTGTGTCACTGACCAATTGCTGAGAGCTATAAATGTGGCACTTCTATGTGTACAAGATCGTGCCGTTGACAGACCTGTGATGCCTAGCGTGGTTTCTATGCTCAACAATGAGCATATATCCTTACCATCTCCAAAAAGATCAGCGTTCTTCTATGGTGGAGATGGATCTAGTTCAACATCAGTCGAAAGAAACTTAGAGGACTACTCTATAAACGGGGTTACCATTACACAAATGGAAGTTCGGTAGCTTATCATTGTAGCCATTTTGCCAACTGCCATCTTATCAAAAAAATTTACAAATTACAGATGTTTCGGAGTAAAGCTTAGTTGAATAGATTTTACAGTTTTGAGAAGCTATTTTTTGTGAGTGGTTTATGACAATGTTTAGTTGCTTATATCTTAAAAGGGCAACTGTTAGAATGAAATTATTCTTAAAGATTGCAGTTTGGAATGAAAATTTGAAATCAATAGTATGTAATTATTACAAAAACTATTCCACTTTAATATTTTGCATGTGATTTCTAAAGAATGATGAATCAAGTTTTCATGTGGGTCATATATCTTACATTCTCATCCATATTTTTTTTTAATTGTCTGCCATATAATGATGATATTAAATTTCTCTACAAAATTAAAAATGATTGTATATATATTTAGCAAAACCCATTTATTTATATTTAATTTTATTATTCTTTTAATTTCTTTTATTATTTTTTTTATATCTGAATTCAATTCTAACCCCGTTGACAAACCAAGTGCAGGGTTCAGAGCCCTGTGAGTTTGGTTAACTAATCTAATATACTTCTAGTAGCCGTTTTAATTTACAATTTAAATTTGTAGGCGATATTTACTAAGATTAACAAGCATTAACAAACAAAAAAAACAAAATACTAACTAATGAATAAAAAAATAGAATTGGATCAAAATAAGAGCTAGACTCACACTTTTACAAAAAGAAAATGTTACGTTCAATGTTTTGATATCCCTTTTGACTCGATCGAGTCAGCCGATTGAACCTCGAGTCAAAACAAAGTGGTTACTTTATTAATTGAGACCCAGTGCAAACCAACGGTTTTTTTTTGGAAATCTAGGTAGACAAACCGGTGGAGTTCCTTTAATAAACATTATATTTATCCTCATGTCACACATTTTTTTCACTATTTTTTTATATTTAATGTTTACATAGAGCCACCATGTCACCTATCACCCAATTCTAGTGAAACGAACCCATAATCATCATATTAGATTGAAAGAATCCAAGTAAATTACACAGGCAGGAACCCTAACATACTTGATGAAGGTAATTTTGATTATTTTTCTCTCTTTATTTTCCATAATCTAGATGTTATTATCGTTTTATAACAAAGCATGATTTAAAATACATAAAAACATAGCCATTGATTTAACAATAATTAGTAAAATGTTTGCAAGATTATAAGAAAGAACTTAAATAAATTGACGACAGGTGGTCGAAGAAGAGGCGGAAAGAGAGCTAGATCATGATCAATTAGAGAATATGCTTGAACAAAAACCGCCTTCTCAAACACAATGTCATGCTCTCGTGGATGAGGAAGGGGATAAGGATGACGAGGATAGTGAATTCAGTATCCTAAGTGATGGTGAACTTGACTACAAGATTCCATTGTCGTAATAGTAAGATATTGACGTGTCGTGTTAATGTTTATGCTTTGTATTATCTTTTGAAGTATAAAACTTGTAAACCTTGTAGGCTTTATCTCTTTTGAAGTATAAAACTTGTAAATCCCGTAGGATTGTATTAAACTTGTAATGTCGTAAGATTTTATGGATGTTTAGAATGTTTAATATATTCCACATCTCATTTCTTGTTTACAACATGGTTATTTGCTTTTTTAAAATCATAATTAGTGTTTTCGTTATATGTTTTTATAACATATAAAATCAGTTGACTTGACGGTCGATCTGATAACCCGAAGACTTGACAGGGTCGATCAGAGACCTGAGACCAGATTTTCAAAATATTGGTTGCAACCACCAAAAACATTAAAATAATGTGTAATACCATTATATGAATAGGCTAATTATGATGAAATCTTACATGGGTTGCTCTTTTCTAAATTTATTAGGAAAAAGTAGTGAAATTGTTTATTACCTAAAGGTTTATACATAGAGATCTTAAAGCTACTAATATATTGTTAGATGAAAGTATGAACCTCAAAATTTCAGATTTTAGTATGGTGAGAATTTTCAAAGAAAATGAGACCGAATCAATAACCAAAAGCGTGGTTGGAACATAGTAAGAACACTTTTCTTTCTAATAATAAACATTGTAACATTAATTGATGCTTCTATGCTAAATGTTGTAACCTAAATATGTTATTTAGTGGCTATATGTCTCTGGAGTACGCAACGGAAAAACCTGATGTCTTTAGCTTTGGGGTCTTGATCTTAGAAATTGTGAGCGGAAGAAAAAATAGTAGGTTCCCTCTTGTTGACAAGGCACTCAATTTAGTCTCATGTGTAAGTCCAATTGATATCTACTTCATCAACTTAACATCCATAGTCATCCAAAATCAATTGGGCGCTGGTTGAACAGTTATTTCACGCGTACGCATGAAACTAATACTTATTTACAAATGGTATTAGGCGTGGGAGCTATTAAAACAAGGGAACACATTGGAGTTAATGGATCCAACACTAGTTGATACCCGTGTCATCGACTAATTATTAAGAACTATACATGTGGCATTTCTATGTTTACTAGATCACACAATTGATAGACCGGTGATGTCGGGCGTGATTTCTATGCTTAACAATGACCATATGTCCTTACCAGCCCCAAAGCGGTTAGCGTTCTTCTTCATTGAAAGTGCATCAAGTTCAATAGCAGTCGAATGAAATTTAGAGGAATTTTCTATAAACGAGGTTACCATTATAGAAATGGAAGTCCGGGAGCTTATCTTTGTAGCCATTTGCCCACTGCGATCTTATAGATTATTTTTATATGAACACTTTGAACATTAAATTGTCATTTTGTATTGGATATTAGGTTCTTAGTGTTCGATTTTAGAACTAGTAAACATTGTTAATATGTATATCACTAAAATGAAATAATAACGATGTTTTCATAATATATAGACTCTCTATAGCCTATAACTTATATAAAATATTGTATAGCACTCATAGATAGCTTCCTTTTAAAATAAATAACAATTCAATTATTTTACAATAGTTAGTTCTACTTGATAGTTAAAAGTAAACCTGAAAATTGAGGATTCTCAAATCAAGATCTGAAACAAGTACTCATAATTATACCTTTAGTAGGATCAACTTTGTTGGTTCGCATTACTAACACCTTTTGGATTGCTTGAGTGGAACCGTTGTTACTATTTCTTATGAGATATTTTCCTCTATCACCGAGGTTTGTGAATCTCTTTCTTAATCGAAATGTTCTAAGGTACTTGGTGAGTATATTTGTAGTGTTCATCTCACGCCGCTTGTTAAGCAGAGAAGTGGTATCCGTCCTATAGGCATGGGCACTGTTTGGAGGCGTTTGGTCTAAAAGGTTAATGTTTTTTTGATATGCCATTCTTTAGTTGGTTATTTAGATGATATCCAATTTTGTGTTAGGATTTCTGTTAGAAAAGAAGTTGATATCAGTATTGGTAGAAGACGCGATAAACCCCTACATCCTGCAGATATGTTACCATGTTCGTGGGCGGAGGATTTAAAATGTGTATGGATATTGTTAATATAAATAATGTCCTAAAAAGGTTTTTTATATATTTTTCAGCTTCTTGACATTTTGATTATCTAAAAATGTAAAAATACTCTACGTAAAATTAAAAGTAAACAAGTTATTAGGCATAAATTTCTATTTCGAAAAATATTACTTAAGGTATGAATTAATAAACAAACTTGTTGTTTGATCAAAGTGAAAATCTAGTTTCTTAAAACTTACAGTTTTATAAATCTTACAAAAGTTTTATAAAATTTAAAACTAGACAAAAGTTTTTCTAATTTAAAGAAAAGTTTTATTAAACAAATAAATTTGAATTTCAAGTTCCCCCTCTTGGAATCAGTTAAAACTTTCTCAGAAAACACCTCCATCAATGCTCCTCCTTCGGGCCTCGTGCTATACATAGTCAATTGTTTTGTTAATTTTATCATCTATTTGCATATCTCAAGACCTTATGTTCTTATCCGTTTCTTATATCTCATTTCTTTGATTATATAACTTGTTCTAATTTATTTGCATGTGATCTAGTTTTTTCCTTTTCGAAGTACAAGAGAAAAATAACCGTATTTGTAGAAACTAGAAGGGGGGGGGGGGTTGAATAGTTTCACTAGTTAAATGATCCAAAGATCGATTTTCAAAAGTTCTTTTCAGAAATTAGATTCAAGTGATTTACGTGAAATCTTCTTAGCACAACATGGACAAGTGATAGTGTATATAAACTAATAATCACAAGTATATGCAATAATGAATAATGAATAGAAAGAAATAAGGAAAGGAAAGATCAAACCAAACACTAAGGATTTATAGTGGTGCGACAACAAAGCTCACTCTTCGTTCCTACTCCACTCCTCGAGTACTCCTTACTCGAGAGTTCACTAATCAACAAGCTCCCTAAGATAAAGAAACCATATAAGTCACTCAACCAATTTTTGACTCTAAGCTAAAAGTCGAGATCTAATCTTATCTAGGACCAATCTACCCCAATATACTTTGAGTCCTAAGTTTAACCATAATACATACACAACTTTCAAATATACACAACAATTTGGATCTTCACAATGACACAAGAATAAAATATTGTAACAACCCACTTTGACAGGGTGGCTATTAGGTCATAATTATGACGTGTCATCAAATCATAACAAGGTAATATGTCTTAAAAACATAAATGACCAAATAGAAAAGTCGGAATCAAACACCGGCCCTCAAACATAAGCTCGAACATACATAAAGTAAAGAATGTAGAAAAGGACTAAACATTGTCCAACCAAGCATAAGTATTAAAATGCAAAAGGAAAAGAAGTCTAAGGTAGCCTCCATCCTATGCACGTACTCTCAAATGCTCAAGTTTGTCATTGGGTACCTGCCGTATGGGACATGAAAAGAAAATACGGCTGAGCAATACGCTCAGTGAACAGATATATGACATGATACGAAGACATAGAATCGCGTTTACGGATAAGTGAAGTTCTTGTTCATTTCACATAACTGAAACATAAGTAAAAGATATAAAATGCAGCGGAATATGTGAATGTCCTGGAAAACCTGGGAGATGTTTTAAAAACATATTTATAATTGAAAAATCTTAAGTTTTATGCATGCAATATAATTTAAATGCCAATGAGCTCATATAGGTCATAACATATATAAACGTGCATGAATACATAGAGGGGTGACCTCGTCATGCAATTAGAGGGGTGACCTCTAATAATATAAGTCTGGGTGGAGGGATCAACTCCAATGTGATGGATGTAGAGCACACACCAACAATCACCTTGTACCTGCAAACATGTAACTAGGATGCACCAATACGTCCCAAAATAATAATAATAATAATGGCCAATGTAACTGAAAGGACGTCGCGAGAAATCACTCTCGTCGCGGAAGAGTCATGACACCGGTGCCTCAAGTGTCATGGTTATGGTACCTCCATAACTAGGTTGTCATGGTCATGCATGTATATAGCTCAGGCAATTTAAAATAATAGAATGGAAAACAAAGAAAAGTTTTGTGATATGAAAACTGGGGAAAACCGATGGTAGTAAACGGGGAATCCTAATCATGCATAAAAGAGATGTCCTTACTAAAGGACAGAATATCCGTACCATATGTCCAATAACGATAAAAGATGAAAGGCGAAAAGTACTACTCCGACTTCACGAATGCTACATAAATAAAGACGTGTATGAGTTGTTTTTTCATGTATAAATTACTGGTTCTTAGTTTAATTTACTTGTTCTTCACTTGTTTTACTTATTCATGTTTTATCATGTCTTTCTTAGTATTATACGTTTTATGTTCCTGATTAATGTATTACATGTTTCATGTGTTATTATACTTGATATTTTCATAGTTAGTAACTTTTTAAAAATAATTGGTTTTCATATATAGTAACTTTCCAAAAAAATAGTAAGTTTCCATAAATAGTAAGTTTCCAAAATAGTAAGTTTCTATAAATAGTAAGTTTTCAAAAATAGAAAGTTTCCATAAATAGTAAGTTTCCATAAATATTAATAAGCTTGTTAAATAAGTATATAATATAAGTCGAAGCTTAAATGAACATATTCTTATAAGTCATGATTTATTAAATGATATAATAGTAAAGTTTATTTTAATAAACACTTTAACATGTCATAATCTTATAAATAATAATTAATTAATAATATAACATGGTTTAATTGATTATTAATTAATAATAAGGCATGATTATATTTTAATAATAATGCTTTACCATAAACTTGTTAAGTTGTAATTAAATTAAAAACAACAGCTAAATTCATTAGATCATGGTTAAACATAGAATTAATTTAATAGGCTAAGTCTTTAAATAACTTAATTTAATTATTCCATGTTTAATTTCATCATAATTAATAAATTAATCTTTTAAATCCAAATTAATTTAGCAAATATCATAACCAAACACCCCCTTTTGGTGTTTCGGTTTAGCCGATCCCCACAATTAAGCCCACTGACACCTAGTCTCTCGGTTGCACGAATAGCCAAACAAACAAACACCCCCGCTGCAACCCTTGCTGTCGTGGGTTGCCACTGTGCGACCAAAATAGCCATCGTAGCCCCATGGCTTGCGGCTGCTTGGCTTCTGCTTCCCACCGTCAGCAGTGGCTTTGCCACTGGCTGTACAATTTTCCCACCGAGACCACTATGGTCTTGGTTGCTAGTGCATGAACAAACACCCCCACCGAGGGGCCTGTTGTGTTGCGGCTACCAAAGGAACCCGACCACCGAGCCAAAAGGCCGGCGGCTGTGGGGCTTAAAACCAATTCTTTCTTGTTTAGATCATTCAATATCATGTGTTCTTTAATAATAATCCATTTAATTCATGATCCAATAAAAATAAATAAGAAACAAAGATTAAGGTTTACCGAAAGATGAAAGATTTAAGACAAACAAACACGAACACCACTTTATGATTTTAGATCAAGCAAAACGTTTCTCTTCTTTTTTTCTTTTTCTTGGCCAGTGGCACAAACACCAAACAAACCCTAGTTTTTTTAAGACTTGCGAAATGAAAATAAAACTAATGATAGGTGTGAAAACACCCATCCTTTCACCACTTAATTACAATAATAACCAAGCCAAAACGTGCCTTTTATGTCGTAAAAGTCGCAATTATGCGTGGTTTGTGTTTTTGTTGTGATTTAGGACGAAAATGTGGAAAGGGGAGAAAACACGGACTTTCACGGGCTTTTATCGAAGAAAAAGACTAAAGACGAAGTCAAGAGATCAAGAGTGGAAAAAGAACGGAAGTCCAAGACCTATTCTGAAGATTTATCGAAGAACAAGTCTAAAGATGGAAGTTTAATAAAGCCGAGGAACTCAAGTCTTATTAATGAAGAATTTTCAAGACGATTTTAATTAATCCCGAGACAACGTCGAAAAAGTCGAAGAATTATGGAGACGAAAAGAAGGAAAGAAGGAAGTACACATGCTCCCCTCTCCCTATAAATAGACGCCACACCTCTTCATTTGAGGTGTTGGCTAGAGTGACACTAGTTCTTCCATGTTCATTTGTTGCAAAATTTACTTTTCATGTCATTTTAAATACTTGTCTTGCACTTTAATTCATTTTTAATTCCAAGTAAGTGTTCTTAATTTTGTTGCTTTAATCTTTATTTACCTTTGATCAAGTTTTCTTTTATCATTGTCCTTCTACTTTTCTCTTGTTTTTGGTTTGTTTTAAAATCGGATTAAGCAAGATTTTGCTTAATCTCTTTGCTTATTAGATTAAAGGTTTTGTCTTTTCTTTTCCCTTTAAGTTTTCATACGAAATAAGCCATAAGTTTGACAATCTTATGTGCTTATTTGGTATTTGGCTTAATTGTTTTCAAAGTTTGCTTAAAAGTTTTATCTTTGTAAAATCTATTTTATTAAGTTTCGTCTTTTAAATTTTGAAAGGTTTTAACTTTTTAGCTTATTGTCTCGTTTTGTTTCCATTTCATTTAAGTTTTTGAATTAAGCTTATTAGTTCTAGCTTATTTGGACTTGTGCTTATTACGAATTTGTAACTCCATCAGAAAGAAGGGATTCTACACATTGCGACAGCTCCACTTAGCCACATTCCGATTGTGACAGAATTGGACAAGGGTTTTGGATTCCAACGGCATTACGATCTAGAGTATAACCCCCTCATTCCGATCTGGGATTGCGATCGCATATTGCGATCGCATATTCCGACGGATCTTGAGGTTTTCTATGTCGAAGTGCTGCCCGATTTTACTTAGCAACATTCCGATCTAGGATTGCGATTTGGACTTTGCGATCTGAACAACATTCCGATAGATAACATTTTTCCTTATTCCGATAGACCTAGTTTTATACATTCCGATAGACACATTGCGATCTGGATTCCGATGGGCATGGTGACAGCTTTCCGATCTGACATTCCGATGGTCTTGGGTTTAGAATTATATTTTTCTTTGTTTTGTTTTTAAGTTACATTTTTAATACTTCGTCAAATTTAATTTTCGTCACGCTTTATTTTTAAGTCATTTAACTAATTTACTTTTCAAAGTTTTAATATTGCACAATTTAAGTTTTAGTTAGTTTAGATTTAGTTAACCGTCATTTACTTTTAAAAGTCTTGCAATTTAATTTCACTACAACGACAAATCCTTGTTTCCCACCAAGAGATGACTGAGTCACACGTTTACCAATAGTCAATTCGAGGAGACCACTTCAACGAACTTAATTTTCATACTAGGTAAAATGCCTTGTATTAAATGGCGCCGCTGCCGGCTCTTTTCGTTAAGATTAACGGTTTTCTGTGAGAGACGCGTTGCTTTTTGGGATCCGTTCATTCGTGAGCGTTATTTTCTTGCTCAAAAATTTCAAAAACCATAAAATTTAAAAATTGCTAAAAATCCATAAAGATTAAAAATTTTCAAAAATCCAAAACGATTTTATTTTCTTTATAGTGTATATATATTGTCTATTGCTTTGGTATTGTTTTCTTTTGCTTTCGTAGGTGTATGCGTACTAGATCTTCAACTTATCAAGAGCCCGAGACTCGTGAAGATTTATTTATGGCAGGTGTGAACAACAACAATAATCCACCGCACCTCAACAATAACAACAACAATGTTCTTCCACAGCCCGATCTTCGGACAATGGAGGAGCTTTGTCAACCCACAATGTTTGGACGAGGAGGACCGATTGCGCCGATGCAAATCACGGCTCCGGAGTTTTTGTTGAAGCATCACATGATTCAACAAGTGCAAACTAACCCTTTTCGCGGATTGCCTGATGATGATGCCAACAAGCACCTCGACAAATTCATTACTATTACTCAAAGCATGAAGTTGCCCGGAGCTACTATGGATGTTCTTCGCCTTCAACTCTTTCCACATACTTTATCACACCACGCCGAAAAATGGTTTGATCGTCTCCCGAAGAATTCCATTCATACTTGGGATGACATGACTCAACGATTTTTGTCGCGCTACTTTCCACCATCCATGGTCACGAGCCTTCGAAATCAAATCAGCGGTTTCATGCAAGAACCCGATGAATCTCTCTTTGATGCTTGGGAAAGATATAATGTTTTGATCGATCGATGTCCAAACCACGACATGCTCCCCGTGACCTTAATTGATACTTTCTACAACGGTTTGACTTTTCGTGATCGTGATACGATTAATGCAGCCGCCGATGGCACATTTATGAAAAGGAGACCCGAGGAGTGTAGAGAGCTTATTGAGAACATGACTACTCATCACAAAAACTTGGATTCCTCCGCTTCTTCAAGGAACAACCCGAGAGTCAATGTTTCTTCTACTTCAGCAAACCCCGATATGACCGAATTCACCCGCATGATGGCCGAAATGAACAAAAATATCTTGCTCATCGCTTCAAACCAACAACAACAAGTTAAAGAGGTAGCAAATCCTTGTGAGACATGCGGCGGTCCTCACTCATACACTGATTGTCCTTCTACTCAAGGCAATCCGGAAAACGTGTATGCGGCTTATGGTAATTATTCACCGGAAAATTACCAAGTCCGACCTCAAGGGGATCGAAATTTGCTAAGTTACCGGTCAAACAACTACCTTTCATCCGGTTTTTCTCCTCAAAACCACAACCCCAACAACAACTACACTAGAAGCAACCAAATCTCACCTCGAGCTTCTAATCCTTATCACCCACCCGCTCAACAAGCCCCACCCATTAATCAAGATGTTGAAGCTTTAATGAGAACCCAAGGTGAGCAAATCAATAATCTACAAAGCCAAATTATCAATTTGAAAGGGGATATCACTAAGCAAGGTAATGACATTAGATCCGAGCTTCGAAATGATATACAATCCTCCTTCAGCACTCAAACGATTGATATAAAGAATATGCTGGCTAGTTTCTTACCAACCTCTCAACCCTCTACTTCGGGCTCTCTACCTTCAAACACCGTCACCAACCCGAGAGAGAATGTGAGTGCTATTACTACCCGTAGTGGAGCAACTTTAGTAGGACCATCTATCCCACCCCCAGTTACACCATCTACACCTCCTCCACCACCATTTATCCCTACTACTCCCACACCTAGTATTAGTTCACCATTACCGTCTCCGCCTCGTCATGAAGAAGAACCCAAGAAGAACCCTTCAACATCTCAACCTTCACCAACCCCACCTTCCACCTATAACCCCAGCATTCCTTACCCTTCTCGACTCAACAAGGCTAGAATTTTGACTAAAAATGACATTCAAGACTCTAACTTTTTGGAAAAGATTGTCGGCATGAAAATCACCTTCACCCTTGTTGAAGCTCTTGCCCAAATGCCACAATTTGTCAAGATGTTTAAGGAATTGCTTAGTAAGAAGGAGAAGATGGTCGAGTTTGTTAATACTCGCTTGAATGAAAATTGCTCTACAATCCTTCTTAAAGAAATTCCGGAAAAACTTGTAGATCCCGGTCGTTTTGTGCTACCTTGTACTTTTAACCAAACCGACGAATTTACTGCCTTAGCCGATCTCGGGGAAAGTATAAATTTGATGCCTTTAAGCGTTTGGAAAAAGTTATCATTGCCCGACCTTACACCCACCAAGATGACTCTTGAGCTAGCCAATCGCACTCTCGCTTACCCCGTTGGTATTGCCGAAGATGTGTTCATTAAAGTTGGAACATTCACTTTTCCGGTCGACTTTGTCGTTGTTGATTATGAAATGGACCCTCGTATTCCGTTAATACTTGGACGCCCATTTTTGAGAACCGGTAGAGCTTTAATAGATGTGGATAAATGTGAACTCATCTTAAGAGTCGGGGATGATGCACATGTTTTTGAAATGGGGAAGCTTACAAGCAAATCCTATGGAAGAGAATCGGCGAATATGATTAATGTGCTTAATGATTTTGTCGTCTACAACAATCCTCTATTCGATTCTTGCAATGATAATCCACTATTTCAAGATGATGTGGATGATTCTCTCTCCAATTTGGAACCTCCACCCATATATGATTCTCCACCGATCTATGATGCTTATGATGATGATTCTAGATCCGATGGGGATGATTATGATGATTTTACTTCCGAGTATCCCGGCATGCCCACTTATGATGATTTTGATGAGGCCGATACTCTTTCGAGTGATTCTTCTCATGATGAAGATCCTCTGCCATCCATGCTTGATCCTACTTTGGATGACTACTCATTTGAGGAAGACTTTTCTACTTTTCTCAATACATACTTCACTCATGAGAGTGATGCCCCTCCTTTGGACTTTGATGATTATGGTCTTCATTCTTCTACGGATTTGAAGAAAATTCTTTCAAAGGAGCCGACACCGGACGACACCAACATCCGCAGCACGTATGTGTTGACACCTCTTTGTCCACCTTCTGAGGACGAGGTTGTGCATTTTCTTAGCGGATGTTCTTCAAGATCTGCTGACCCTGAGTGTTATTTTCCCCTAAAGGAAAAGGTGTTCGACCCCGGTATTGAAATTTCTAAGCCATCTCAGTATCCGTCTGATGAAATAAAAGGAAAGATTTTTGGAACTACTAGAGATATGCTTGCACCTCTTCACCCTTTCTCCCACCGTGCTCCATCTTTGCTTAAGAGAACCTTGCCTACTCTTCTTTGGCTTGCCTTGTTCGCCTTAAGCTTGTGCTATTTGATGGACGAAAACCATGTATTTGATCCCGGTGGATGTGTTTCATGCTTCTTCCTATGGTAATCAAGGTCGAGTCAGGCTCACGACTCGGTGACTAAAAATCAAGCGCTTCTTGGGAGGCAACCCAAGTATCTATCTTTTAGCTATCTTTATCCTACGAAAGGGGAGACCCGATGGTGTTTGCTATCTCCTCTCATCTCAATTTCAGGGATTCGAGCGTTCAATGATCCACTCTTGATGATTTTTGACGACCCGTGATTCCGTGTACCCTTCTTCCTGGTTCTATCCTAAACTCTTTTGATTCTCTATTTTATATTCTTCAATAGTAAAATAGGAATCACTTTAGTTGTCTCTTTCTTAGCGAGATTTAAACAAAGTGCACAATGTCCTAAGTGTAGGGGAGTTTACTTCCGCATGCTTAAACATTGAGGACAATGTTTATATTAAGTATAGGGGGACTTCTATTGAAGTTAAGTGGTCTTTTCCTTGTATTTGTCCTCATTTTAACCGGAATATCAATTTTTCGACATTTTTCAAATTTTTGATCTATTTTGGCCTAGTAGTTTTTCCTTTGTTATAGTTATTTTCTTTATTTACTAAAATAAATTTTAATAAAGTGGTTTTAATTTTCAACGTTGTGAATCCTTTGACTCAACCCGAGTTTACTTATCTAAGTTTACTCTTGCTAGTATCCTTAACGTGTTTAAGTCGAGTTTTGCTAGGCTTTTATATAGGGATCTTTAAAACATGAAAGTCTTAACTCTTACGGGTTAAGAACAAGAACTTTTCGCAAGTTCCTATAATTGATCCTAGAGAGTCGTTTATCAAGGGAACTTTAAAATGCGATTTCTAAACTTGAAAAAGTCTAAGAATTTGCAAGATCTTATAGATGACTCAAAAACCCAAAACTTTGATTTAATAGGCTAAGCATCCACGAGTCTCATTCTTTGAGATTTTAAATTGTGGAGAACGAGAGATGATAGAGTCAATTATAAGTTTGGTATTTTTTTGTGAATTTATGTGAGTTAATTATAAGCCTACTCTCCCATCGCTTGCTAATAAATTTATCTGCAATAAATAAGGTTGTACGATTTGAAAAGTTACTTAGCTTCTAGCCCAAGATCGTTTAAAAGTTGCTCGGTATGGATTAGAGTTCATAGCCAATGCATAACTTATTGAAGCGGGATGCGAAGATTGGCGAGTCCGAAAAGGCCCTAACAAGGCATGAGGGCTACATTTTGTTGCTAAAGATCCGAAAGTGATGTGAAGAATCATTTATCAAAAATCAATATGAAGGATCGAGACACACGACGAAAAGCAAAAACTCCCCAAAAGATCATGGAGAAGTCTATCCAAAAAGGCCCTAACAAGGTATGAGGATAAATAGATCCAAGTCCTAAAAGGAGGCGGATCGTTGTATATCAAAATCCCAAATAAAGATTGGAGAAAAATGAAGAAGTCGTGGTCCAAATATGAAGAATCTCTCAAAACTTCAAGTGAAGAAATTCCAATTATGAAGAGAAGACCATTATTTCATGAACGTCTCTCAAGATTTGAAGTATGAAGTCACTGCCAAATATCGGTCCGAGAAAGGTCTCAAATCGCGAAGCGAGTTATGCCAAGATATGAACTTTTTGAGGTCCCGAGAAGCAGTTTTAAAAGATTTTGTCCTTTAGCTAACTATTGATTAAATCGTCCCACTTTATTTTCAGCCTAATAAACTATCAAAATAAGTCAACAATGCATCCTCGTGATCATTCAAGACAACAATAAAATATAAGAGATACACCTAGGAATAAAGGAGTCAAAGTAAATAATTGGCCCACATGAGTTCGTGTTAGTTTGCTAACTTATAATAAAAATGATCTCGTTTTTAAGCTTGGTTTGGAGAATGTGAAAACTTGAGGATGATGATCATTCATGACATTTCCAAAACCCTAAGGTATATCTTTGATTTCTTTACTTATTTCTTCCTTTGAATGTTTTAGAATTTTCTATCTGTTTAATAAAGGCCAATGTGGATTGATTATGATGGAAAAGGTAAAACTTGCGTTGTAACTAATACATTGCATGAGGACATTGCAATGGTCAAGTGTAGGGGATTTGATAGTGTGAAAACACCCATCCTTTCACCACTTAATTACAATAATAACCAAGCCAAAACGTGTCTTTTATGTCGTAAAAGTCGGAATTATGTGTGGTTTGTGTTTTTGTTGTGATTTAGGACGAAAATGTGGAAATGGGAGAAAACACGGACTTTCACGGGCTTTTATTGAAGAAAAAGACAAAAGACGAAGTCAAGAGATTAAGAGTGGAAAAAGAACGGAAGTCCAAGACCTATTCTGAAGATTTATCGAAGAACAAGTCTAAAGATGGAAGTTTAATAAAGCCAAGGAACTCAAGTCTATTAATGAAGAATTTTCAAGACGAGTTTAATTAATCCCGAGACAACGTCGAAAAAGTCGAAGAATTAAGGAGACGAAAAGAAGGAAAGAAGGAAGCACACATGCTCCCCTCTCCCTATAAATAGACGCCACACCTCTTCATTTGAGGTGTTGGCTAGAGTGACACTAGTTCTTCCATTTTCATTTGTTGCAAAATTTACTTTTCATGTCATTTTAAATACTTGTCTTGCACTTTAATTCATTTTTAATTCCAAGTAAGTGTTCTTAATTTTGTTGCTTTAATCTTTATTTACCTTTGATCAAGTTTTCTTTTATCATTGTCCTTCTACTTTTCTCTTGTTTTTGGTTTGTTTTAAAATCGGATTACACAAGCTTTTGCTTAATCTCTTTGCTTATTAAATTTAAGGTTTTGTCTTTTCTTTTCCCTTTAAGTTTTCATACGAAATAAGCCATAAGTTTAACAATCTTATGTGCTTATTTGGTATTTGGCTTAATTGTTTTCAAAGTTTTCTTAAAAGTTTTATCTTTGTAAAATCCATTTTATTAAGTTTCGTCTTTTAAGTTTTGAAAGGTTTTGACTTTTTAGCTTATTGTCTCGTTTTGTTTCCATTTCATTTAAGTTTTTGAATTCAGCTTATTAGTTCTAGCTTATTTGGACTTGTGCTTATTGCGAATTTGTAACTCCATCGGAAAGAAGGGATTCTACACATTGCGACAGCTCCACTTAGCCACATTCCGATTGTGACAGAATTGGGACAAGGGTTTTGGATTCCGACGGCATTACGATCTAGAGTATAACCCCCTCATTCCGATCTGGGATTGCGATCGCATATTGCGATCGCATATTCCAACGGCTCTTGAGGTTTTCTATGTCGAAGTGCTGCCCGATTTTACTTAGCAACATTCCGATCTAGGATTGCGATTTGGACTTTGCGATCTGAACAACATTCCGATAGATAGCATTTTTCCTTATTCCGATAGACCTAGTTTTATACATTCCGATAGACACATTGCGATCTGGATTCCGATGGGCATGGTGACAGCTTTTCGATCTGACATTCCGATGGTCTTGGGTTTAGAATTATATTTTGCTTTGTTTTGTTTTTAAGTTACATTTTTAATACTTCGTCAAATTTAATTTTCGTCACGCTTTAGTTTTAAGTCATTTAATTAATTTACTTTTCAAAGTTTTAATATTGCACATTTTAAGTTTTAATTAGTTTAGATTTAATTAACTGTCATTTACTTTTAAAAGTCTTGCAATTTAATTTCACTACAACGACAAATCCTTGTTTCCCATCAAGAGACGACTAAGTCACACGTTTACCAATAGTCAATTCGAGGAGACCACTTCAACGAACTTAATTTTCATACTAGGTAAAATGCCTTGTATTAACTAATCTCCCTGTGTTGTTAATTTCTAATCACGGGCCGGGCTTGGGCCCTTTGTTTCTTTCTTCTATAACCGGCCACAAACACCCTTTTTATTTATGTTTTTGTGTTTTATTTGGATTCTCGTGTATTAAATATTCGTGGCTTAAGTTCATGTTTTATCGTGTCATAAATTATATAATATACGTTAGTACATGTCGGTATACATTTAATATACGTAATACTTGTCGTGCATTAATTAATTATAAAGTTTTAATTAATTCATATTTTCATGTAGTTTATACTTTCATGCATTTTATGCGGGTTTTACAACTGTTACCCTCTAAAAAGAATAACTTGTCCCCGAATTAGAGATACGAAAAACTGAAAAGAACATACCCGAATCATAAAAGAAAATAAGGATAAGAAGTCCGGTTAGACTCCTCCTTTTCCCAAGTGGCTTCCCGCTCGGGATGGTTCCTCCAAAGGATCTTAACAAATGGAATATTCTCTCTCCTCATGACCCGATCTTGACAATCTAGAACAGCTCCGGGTTCCTCAACGTAGGATAGATCCTCACGAATCTGATCGAGTGGATACGTAACGACGTGCATGTGATGATAGTTGTAACCTCTGAGTAAAGACACATGAAACACGTTGTGAACATGCGATAGTTGTGGAGGTAACGACAAACGATACGATACCTCGCCGACGCGATCGAGGATCTCGAACGGTCACATGAAACGAGGAATGAGCTTACCCTTAATACCAAAATGCTTGACTCCACATGCGAGTGATACTTTAAAGAAAACATAATCACCAGGCTGAAATTCTAATGATCTGCAATGTTTGTCAGCATAACTCTTTTGATGAGCACGAGCTTCCTGCGGCTTCTCCTTAGCAATGGCGACCTTCTCGTTGGTCACCTCAATCATCTCTAGACCCTCGATGATACGTTCACCAGCTTGATCCCAGCAGATCGGAGCTCGACACTTCCTTCCATACAACATCTCGAAGGGAGCACACTTGATGCTTGCATGCCAACTGTTTTTGTAAGCAAACTCAACCAAACAGATGTAGTCATCCCAATTTCCTGTCCACTCTAAGGCGCAAGCCCGTAACATGTCTTCCAAAGTCTGACGTACGCTCGGACTGACCGTCGGTCTGTGGATGAAAAGTTGTGCTAAGCCTGAGTCTGGTGCCCCAAGCTTTCTACATACCTCTCTAGAAACGAGATGTAAATCGCGGATCTCTATTTGATATGATGTGTGATAGAGTACCGTGTAATCGCACGATCTTCTGCTGGAATATTTATGCCAATCTGCTAACTGGGTAATCCTTGCGGATTGGAAGGAAATGTGCAGACTTGGTCAAACGATCGACAACAACCCAGATAACATCATGCTTCCTCTGAGTCTGTGGTAGTCCGGTAACAAAATCCATGGAGATCTTGTCCCACTTTCATTCAGGAATTTCTAACGGTTGTAGTAAACCACTAGCACATCGATGTTCTATCTTAACCTATTGGCAGGTCAGACATTTAGAAACCAAAGTAGCCACATCTTGTTTCATACCGCTCCACAAAAAAGTGCTGTTTGAGATCATGATACATTTTGGTAGAACCTGGATGAATGGAGAATGGAGAACCGTGAGCCTTAGTCAACAAAGCTTATCTTAGAGTAAGATCTTCTGGAACACATAACTTAGTACCCGGTCATACAATTCCATCGTCATCTATGTGGAACTCAGTCTGCTGATCAATGTTCTAAATAGTCGCACATATCTCACCGTCATCCTTCTAAGCTGCCTTAATCTGAGAAATCAAATCTGGCTCAACTCTTAGATTAGCCCAGTTACCATGTTGTCCACGTAGAAAAAGCTCAATATCTAAACGCTCAAGATCACAAATAATTTCTTCCTCTACCTTAATACCAGCAAACATGCCTGATTTTCTGCTTAAATCATCAGCCACTACATTCGCTTTACCCGGATGGTACTGAATGTTGGTGTCATAATTCTTCAGTAATTCCAACCACCGTCTCTGTCTCATGTTTAATTCTCGCTGAGTGAAGATGTATTTGAGGCTCTTATCAGTGAAGATGTCACATGACTCACCATAAAGATAATGCCTCCAGATCTTGAGTGCGAATACAACTACTACAAATTTACAGTTCATGAGTGGGATAATTTTCCTTGTAAGGCTTAAGCTGTCGTGATGCATAGGCAATCACCTTCCCATGTTGCATGAGTACACAACCAAGTCCTTTTACCGAAGCATCGTTGTAAATCTGAAACCACTTGTGCCAGATGGGAGAGTAAGAATAGGTTAAGAAACCAAACGTTGCTTAAGTTCTTCAAATCTCTTCTCTCGCTCATCATTCCAGACGAATTTCTCTCCCTTACACATCAGCTTTATCAAAGGCAAGGCCAACCCTGAGAAGTTTTCCACAAACCTGCGGTAATAGCCAGCTAGTCCCAGAAAACTACAAACTTTAGTTGCAGACGTTGGTCTTAGCCATTTTGTGATAGCCTCAACCTTCACATGATCTATGGTAATCCCTTCTGCTGAAATGATGTGACCCAGAAATGCCACCTTACTTAACCAAAACTAACACTTGGAAAACTTAGCAAACAGTTGCTTCAGGTGAAGAATCTACAGTACCGCACGAAGATGATCCTCGTGTTATTCCTTAGATTTCGAGAAAATCAGAATGTCATCGATGAATACAATGACGAATTTGTCTAAGAATTCATGGAAAACTCGATTCATCAAGTCCATGAATACCGATGAAGCGTTTGTAAGGCCAAAAGGCATAACCACGAACTCATAGTGACCATAACGTGTGCGAAAAGCAGTCTTAGAAATATCCTGCTCCTTCACTCGCAACTAATGGTAGCCTGGCCGTAGATCAATCTTAGAAAAGTGGTTAACACCCAACAGTTGGTCAAACAAATCATCGATACGTGGTAGTAGATAACGATTACGGATCATGATCTTGTTTAGCTCGCGGTAGTCGATACACAACCTCATGCTACTGTCCTTCTTCTTAACAAACAGAACTAGTGCACCCCATGGTGATACACTCGGGCGAATAAAACCTCGTTCTAATAACTCTTGTAGTTGATCCTTCAAATCCTTGAGCTCAATGGGAGCCATGAGATAAAGAGCCTTGGAGATAGGTTCAGCTCCTGGAATAAGCTCAATGCCAAACTCCACTTCACGGATAAGTGGTTTACCCGGAAGCTCTTATGGAAATACGTCAATAAACTCAGAAACAATCGGCTGATCATGGATAAAAGAAACCTTAGTAGTCGTGTCACGAATGGTAGCTTGAAAACCTTCACAACCATGAGATAACAACGCACGTGCTTGTAAGGCAGAAATAATTTGCACAAACTTTCCTGGTAAAAAACCATTATGAATATATTCAAGAGCCTGAGTATCACCGAATATGACCCGATATGAATGGCAATGAATTGTAGCGCGATGTGCCGCTAACCAATCCATACCCAAGATCAAATCGAACTCGCACTTGTCCAATGGAAGTGCGTCAACAGGACGAATTTTATCATCAAACTCTAAGGGAAGATATCTATATACAAGGGTAATGCGAACAGATTCTCTCATAGGCGTGGATATACTTAACACATCAAGTAGTATATGTCTCTTATTAATACGCACATCAAATGTGATAGATATTACTGAATGGGTCGCACCCGGATCAAACAAAACATGGGCATCATGTCCAAACATAAATAGTATGACAGTAATGGTACCTGAAGCCTTGTTGGCCTGGTCCCGAGTAATGGTAAAAACATGACCAGATGCAACTGGCTTCTAAGGGGCATGTCACGATGTGCCAACGGTCTCCCCCTTCTTGCAGTCCTTCATAAGATGACCAGCCTGTCCACATTTGAAGCAGACACCAGTAGCACGACGAAACGGTCCAGAGTGCCTTCGTTCACACGTGGTGCAGATGGGATGGGTATACCCTCTAGAGGGTACCCTCGATAACTGAGAGCCTGATTCAGAAGATATGCGTGAGACATGATTATTGAGACATAAACATGACTACACTGAAAGTTTAGGTTATAATACTAGATTGAGCTGAACGGTTGGGTTGCTGACCTTTGTGGTCCTGGTCATCCCCGTTACCAGAATTCTTGTTATAATGCTGTAATGTTAGAATTTGTCACACAACAACTTAACATTGAAGAATTTAATTAAGGACTGTTGTTGTTTCTAGAGTGATTGGCATTGTTACGGTAGTTATCACTACCACCAAGCTTGTCGGATCCATTACGGTCGTTAGTCTGACGTGGTTCCTGTAGTTATTCTGTAGAGTGGCCGACTGGTACCGGTATCCACCCTTCTGCCTGGAAGATAAAGTTGAATAGAGCATGATATATAATTGAAAAGTACAATTATGAATGAGACGACAACGCTTGATGAATGAAGTATAACTCTTTTCTGGTCGTTCCAATTCCTCAAACTCGTCCTTGTCCTGCAGAATCTCCAAGCTCCAAGCTGCGTCGGCAACTTGGGCAACATCAGTAAATGTCGCACATAGGAGAAAATCGAGAGTGTACTTTCGAAGGCTGCATCGAAATTTCTTGGCTTGTTCCTCAGCAGTCCTAGCAGCTGCTTCGAGAAAACCAGCCAACCGCAGAAAGCGCTGCATAAACTCAATAATGGTCGCACTTACCCTCTGGCGTGTGGAGTGATATTCCCTTTTGAGGCGTTCTTGCTCAGCTCGAGGAAAGAACTGAGTGTAGAACAGCTCCTTGAACTGAGTCCATGTCACCGTGACAAGCCATGTCTCACCTCCATTGGCTTGCTTGTAAGCCTTCCACCAGGCTAAAGCATCTCCCTCAAACTTTTAGACTGCCAACCTCGCCTTGTAGATCTCATTGCAACCATGGCGTCAAATATCTTCTCCATATGAGATATCCAGTTCTCAGCATCTGAGGGAATATCTGCCTTCTCGAATGAACGAGGCTTCTGCTTGTTGAAGCGTTCCAGCCATGTGTGAAGTGTGACTGGTGGAGGAGGTGGTGGATTATTTGCATGAGATGGTCTAGCTTGAAATTCTGCACGAATTTCCTCACGGATTCGGGGAAGCATAGTCTGCAAAGCTACAACGAGTTCATCATCTGTGTGTGTGTTAACCATCTGATAATTTCAAAGGAAGATAATGATTAAATGGTTAGAAACATAAGATATTAATGAGAGAACATGAAGGAAAAATTCGAAACAAAGACATTGACTGAGTATGAACGACTAAGGTTCAACCCATACCAGTCTAATTTCGAAAGAACACATGTGACTAAGTATGAACGACTATGGTTCAATCCACACTAGTCTAAATTCGAAAGAAAACATATGACAAAGTATGAAAGACTATGGTTCAATTCATAGTAGTCAAAACTTAACACAAAAGTAATAATACATGAAATAAAATCAAATGTCAGTTTAGGAAGATCCTAGTGACTACCCACTAGTCTTAAGTCAAGTTTATAGAGCCTACAGGTCGAAACCTTGGCTCTGATACCATAATTGCAACAACCCACTTTGACAAGATGGTCGTTAGGTCATAAATATGGCGTGTCATCAAAGCATAACAAGGTAATATGTCTTAAAACATAAATGACCAAATAGGAAAGCCAGAATCAAACATCGGACCCCAAAACATAAGCTCAAAGATGCATAAAGTAAAGAATGTAAAAAAGGATTAAACATTGTCCAACCAAGCATAAGTATTAAAATGCAAAAGGAAAATAAGTCTAAGGTAGCCTCCATCCTATGCACGTACTCTCAAATGCTCAAGTTTGTCCTTGGGTACCTGCCGTATGGGACATGGAAAGAAAATACGGTTGAGCAATATGCTCAGTGAACGAATATATGACATGATACGTATAACTGAAACATAAGTAAAATATATGAAATGCAGCGGAATATGTGTATGTCCTAGAAAACCAGGGAGATGTTTTAAAAACATATTTATACCTGAAAAGTCTTAAGTTTTATGCATGCAATATAATTTAAATGCCAATGAGCTCATACCGGTCATAACATGTATCAACGTGCATGAATACATCGAGGGGTGACCTCATCATACAATTAGAGGGGTAACATCTAATAATATAAGTTTGGGTGGAGGGATCAACTCAAATGTGATGGATATAGAGCACACACCAACAATCACCTTGTACCTGCAAACATGTAACTAGGATGCACCCATACGCCCCAAAATAATAATAATAATGGCTCGTGTAACTGAAGGGACTCCACGAGAAATCAATCTCGTCGCGGAAGAGTCATTACACCGGTGCCTCAAGTGTCATGCTTATGGCACCTTCATAACTAGGTGGTCATGGTCATGCATGTATATAGCTCAGGCAATTTAAAATGATAGCATGACAAACAATGGAACTTTTGTGATATGAAACTGGGGAAAGAGATGGCAGCAAACGGGGAATCCTAATCATATATAGAAGAGATGTCCTTACAGAAGGACGAAATATTCGTACCTTATATCCAGTAACGATGAAAGATGAAAGGCGGAAAGTACTACTCCGACTTCACCAATGCTACATAAATAAGAATGTGTATAAGTTGTTTATTCATGTATAAATTACTGGCTCTTAGTTTAATTTACTTGTTCTTGACTTGTTTTACTTATTCATGTTTTATCATGTCTTTCTTAGTATTATATGTTTCATTTGTTCTTGATTAATGTATTACATGTTTCATGTGTTACTATACTTGATATGTCCATATTTAGTAACTTTCTAAAAATAGCAGTTTTCCATATATAGTAACTTTCCAAACTAGTAAGTTTCTATAAATAGTAAGTTTCCAAAAAAGTAAGTTTTTATAAATAGTAAGTTTCTAAAAATAGAAAGTTTTCATAAATACTAAGTTTCCATAAATAGTAATAAGCTTGTTAAATAAGTATATACTATAAGTCGAAGTTTAAATGAACATATTCTTATAAGTCATGATTTATTAAATGATATAATAGTAAAGTTTATTTTAATAAATACTTTAACATGTCATAATCTTATAAATAATTACTAATTAATAATATAGCATGGTTTAATTGATTATTAATTAATAATAAGGCATGATTATATTTTAATAATAATAAATTACCATAAACTTGTTAAGTTGTAATTAAATTAAAAACAATAATTAAATTAATTAGACCATGGTTAAACATAGGCTAAGTCTTTAATTAACTTAATTTAATTATGCCATATTTAATTTCACCATAATTAGTAAATTAATCTTTTAAATCCAAATTAATTTAGCAAATATCATAACCAAACACCCCTTTTGGTGTTTCGGTTTAGCCGAGCCCCACAATTAAGCCCCACAATTAAGCCCACGAATAACCAAACAAACAAACACCCCCGATGCAGCCCTTGCTGACGCCGGTTGTCACTGTGCTACCAAAACAGCTCCCGCAACCCCATGGCTTGCGGCTGCTTGGCTTCTGCTTCCCACCGTCAGCAGTGCCACTGGCAGTACAGTTTTCCCACCGAGACCACCATGGTCTCGGTTGCCATTGCATACAAACACTCCCACTGAGGGGCCTGCTGTGTTGCAGCTACCAAAGGAACCCAGCCACCGAGCCAACAGGCTGGAGGCTGTGGGGCTTAAAAACCCACCAAGAGCACCCTCACGAGGGGTCCTTGGTTTATGTGTCCAAAACAACAAACAAAACTGATTCTTTCTTGTTTAAATCACTCAATATCATGTGTTCTTTAATAACTACTCTATTTAATTCATGATCTAATAAAATAAATAAGAAACAAAGATTAAGGTTTACCGAAATATGAAATATTTAAGGCTAACAAACACGAACACCACCTTATGATTTTAGATCAAGCAAAATGTTTCTCTTCCTTTTTCTTTTTCTTGGTTGGCGGCACCACCACCAAATAAATCCTAGTTTTTATTTTTTTAAATATTTGTGAAATGAAAAAGAAAACTAATCTCTCTGTGCTGTTAATTTCTAATCACGGGCCGAGCTTGGGCCCTTTGTTTCTTTCTTTTATAAGCGGCCACAAACACCCCTTTTATTTATGTTTTCGTGTTTTATTTGGATTCTCGTGTATTAAATATTCGTGACTTAAGTTCGTGTTTTATCGTGTCATGATTTATCTAATATACGTAAATACTTGTCGGTGTACGTTTAATATACGTAATACTTGTCGTGTATTAATTAATTATAAAGTTTTAATTAATTCATATTTTCATGTAGTTTATATTTTTATGCATTTTATGTGGGTTTTACAAATATAGTTTTGATCTTTAATGGATCTTGAACTAGACACAACACTTTAAGGATGAAAGTGTTCTTCTCTTTGCACTTGAGAGGATGAGATGGGAGGAGAAAGATTCACATCTTAAATAAGTATAATCAACCAAATAACTAATGATTTATGTTATTAAAGAAGGTGGATTGAATATGATAATTTGTGTGTAAAAGAGGTGAAAAGGAAATCTGAAAATGGTCTACTATATATAGGACAAAGGCCCAACTGCTCTATCTACCCGCGACTCACTAGATAGGCTGGTGGCTTAATTTCAATATTCAGCCATAGGCACCTATTATGAGCCGCTGGCTATAAAGTCCGCTCCTTTTTGTCATTTAGTGAGGAAATGTCATCTGGTGAAGATTTTATCCAGATTGGATATTCTTATACCATTTGGAATATGACAAATCCGAATTTCTATTTTCTATTTAATAACACATTTTTAAAAAAATAAAGTTTATTAAAAAATTTGTCACTTTTAAATAAAAGGTGAGTGTTAAGAAAAATGTAAATCCTTGATCACTTAGTTAGGTTAAAAACTTGTTTATTCAAACTTTAAGTGATTATGGATGAAATGAAAAATACTTGAACTCAAAAATTCGATTTTCGTTGTTTTCGTAAATGTTGTTTTTATATATTGTCGTAATTAAAACAAAGCGAGACTAAAAATGCAAGTACCGTTTTTAGACATCATTTCATTAACAGTATTTACCAAGAAACAAAGTAGTTTAGATTAAGCTTAGTCAAGGGTTTGCTCTAATTTGTTCATCATTTAAATCTTGTGTATTTATGTGTGATCGTGTGTGACTTGCTAAAAAAAGAATAAATTGTACTAAGGTTGGAACAGGTATAGTTAACATGTGGGCTGAGCGGCGGGCCAAGACTGGATCTGACCGATTAAAAACGGACCGGACCGAGAATCGAATTGGTCCAAAATCCCAGTCCGGTCCAGGTCGGTCTGGTCTTGTCTGTTTTTTGGTTCGATCATGTCTCAATTAGGCAAAATAAGCGAAAATTTGGTAAGACCGAACCATATCAGACCGGACCAAGAATCAAAATGGTCCAAAATCACGAACCGAAGACCAGACCGAATTTGCTCTATCCGGTTCAATTTTCCGATCAGGTCCGATCCGGCAGTCCAAATGCTCACCCTTAGTCAACACAATAAACTAATACTTCATTCGTCCTTGAAAGAGTCCACAAACAATTTTTTTGAAAATATGATATGTATAATTAAAGAATAAAAAACCATGTTTATCTTAATACTAGTTACTAGTAATATAAAAATTAAAAACGAGTAATTAATTTATATTTTAATTATAAAGGTAAAGTAGAATTCATAATAGTAAGATGGATTGAGAAAAGATATATTTTTATATCAAATTTTCATAAGTTTTATTCTCAAGATTTTAGCTACCAACCATTTGTTTTAAATCAAACATTATCTCACTTCAACAAATTTATAACATCTATATATCTATATATCTATACTACATATAAAATATTTAGGCATTCTAATTATTAAATATTTGAATTTTTAACTTACATACATTGTTGCATATTGTACAACCATACAAACATAATTAAAAATCAATTTAAACTTACAAAAAAAAATAATATAAATTAATTAATAAATCATAATTAATAAACATTTAAAAATAAAAATAATCAATATACAAATAATATATCACATTACTTAAAAACTATAATTATATACTCATATTATAAAGTAATTAAAAGCGTATATTTACAAAAGTATACATATGGTGTCTACTTAAAAATTAAATTGATGGTATATATATTTTTGAAATCCGAACAGGACCAATGGTTTCAACCGAGAACTGGAATCACCGTCGATTTGGCTAGCAAAAAAAAACTGTTCACATACGAACTAGAGAGGATCCGTCAAAACGGATAAAAAACGGTTCCATTACAAAAATCTATATGTATACTGCTTATAAAAGAGATTCCATTCTCTCTACAAATTTTAAGTAGTACAGTCTTACAAGCTTTTGGTACAAACTTTTTCATCATAAAAACTTCATAAACTTATTTATGTATTAATTGGAGAGTAGTACACATTAAATGACAAAATAAATACAAATTAAAGACATCCACATTGAGAGGTTATGAAAGGTTTATAAATTTTGAAGGGGTTTATAAATTGAGTTATCATAGTGAGTTGAGGTTTATGGTGACATGAAATGAAATATGTCTAAGTTTATGGACATTTTCATTGCAACTTAATGCGTGTAACTCATTTAATACCTCATTATCATAAAGTTTTATCATATGATAATAAATTTATAGAATTTTATTAACTTTTTTTAAAAGTCAACAATAAGAGATGCTATGCAACATGCGCAAATGCTTAATGATATAAAGAATAGATTTTATACACACAATATTTAAAATTTTCACTAATGTAAGTTTAACATTAAATTTGTGTTTGGTTATAAACATTCAATTTTTCATTTCATATTCGAAAACATATATTTTAAAGTTATTATGAAATACTAATCATTTTTCTAATTAATAAAGTTTATAGAAAATTTTATAATTTTTTTTCAAAAGTCTATCATAAGAGATGCTTTAATATGCAACATGCGCACATGCTTAATGATACAAACAATAATTTTTTTACATACAATATTTAAATTTTTCATTAAGGTAAGTTTAATAAATTTGTGTTTGGTTATAAACATTTATTTTTTAATTGCATATTCGAAAACATATATTTTAAGGTTATTATACATATATTTTAGTACAAATTTAATGAAATACTAATCATTTTTCTAATTAATGAGATTGGATCGTACATATCAATGCAGGAAGATTTTAAATTTATTATGAGGCATGAATAAACGTAAACATATTAACTATGAAGATTCTCTATGTTTACATGTTATATAATATTATGACGATGTTACATAGATTATCAAATACATTTCATCATCAATCATTATAATCTCGTAAAACTATTTTTATATTAAATGATTCATTATTATGTAATGTTATTACAACTTAAAACTATCATTATTGTTCGTAAAGTTACTATTAAAATCGTAAAACAATGCACATGAAAATTTTAGTTTCAAAGTATCATTGCAACACGCGAGCATCATGCTAGTATCATATAATAGAATAGATTTATAAAATTTCAACCCTTTTATATATTTTCGAACTTGTTGGACGAAAACCCAACAAACCGAAGCTCGATCGCGGAATCACTAGATCATGTGATTAACCAAGCACAAGTTGCAACCTTCAACGAGGAACAAAAACACTATAAAGGTAACGAACGATTCACTTTATTAATCTTAATCGTTACATGAAAGAATAGAAGATCGGTATAATGAGTCCTTCACCCCTCATCTCTATTTATAGAGATGAGGGGTAATCCTAACCGACTTAAGATTGGGCTGCAACTCACATCCGACTCAAAATATACTACAATAAGAAAATTACACTTAAGTACCATCACTAGACTCGACACTAATACTAACAAAACTGAAAAGGCATAAAAACGTAAGCTAACACGAATTATTTTTCTTATATTCAGTACTATCGCCAAACTCGAGAATGCAGCCTTTAGGTAAGTTAGTTGACCACGTAAAAAGTATTCCATGATGGGTGCTAATGACTTTATGTGCCAATAACCAATCACAACTCATAAATTTCGCATAATAAAAGTCACAAAGATAATTCAACGACATCTTTAAACACGTTATTTTCGTGTATATTGCATGGGTACCCATTTTTTCTTCATAAATTTCATACGTAGCATAAAACTTCATATCTCATATTTTAAAAGCTCAAGTTATCTCTAGTTCTATTCATTATTGAAAAATGATTACTCTTATTATCTTCACAATTCTATGTACCAACTTAATCATCTCTTCTTATCGGGCCAATGGCGTTTCAACTATTACTCTCGGTGACCAACTCAACTTCACTTCTCGGCTTCTTTCACCTAATAGTACTTTCACATTAGGATTCTTCACCGAACCCGCGACAAGCTATTCTTATTTAGGAATCTGGTATACAAATGATGCTGAGTTGAGGAGAGTATGGGTAGGCAACCCTTCCTTGCCAATTTTATCAAATTCTAGCTTCCTCATGATCAATCCTGATAATGGGAAGTTGATCATTACCACCCGAGAAACAACCCTTGTGAATGTATCTGATAATCTAGAGGGATCTAGTACTAACTTGACAGCCACTCTTAAAGACAATGGTAATTTCGTGCTGAAGAGCGAAACTAGTGATCAGACTATCTGGCAGAGTTTTGATCATCCAACCAATGTGCTCTTACCAGGCATGAAACTTGGGTCGGATCTTGAAACAAGAAAAACTTGGAACCTGACTTCTCGGGTAAGCGATGAAATTCTTGACTCTGGTGCTTTTAGTTTGAGTTGGGAACCTACTGGAGAAAATGCCCAAAGATTAATGGTTAGACGACGAGGCCAGCCATATTGGACTAGTGGGAATTTGCAAAATCAAGCATTCGAGTTCATGAATGTGAACAACTTAATTAATTCGCGGTACAATCTTAATTATGTGTTCAATAACAAAAAGAGGTACTTTAGTTTTGATAGTGTTAATTATCTTTTTCCAATGTGGATTTTGAGACCACAGGGTAGAATAGTAGATGGTAATGACGCTCGTTTAATATCGACCTCTGATCTATGCTATGGATATGATTTGGGTAATGGGTGTGTGGCAAGCTCTAACACTCCTCAATGTAGGAATGAGGATGATAAATTTAGTCCAATGAGTGGGGATTTTGCTCCTGGTATAACGAGCAGATCATTTGATGATAATTCAAGCCTAAGTATTGGTGATTGTATGGTGAAGTGTTGGAATGATTGCGGGTGTTTGGGTTTTATTACTGGTGGAAACGGAACTGGTTGTGTTACATGGACTGGAAACAAATCTATTAGTAACTTTACGATTGATGCGCAAGGGAATTCTGTTTCGAAGTACGTGCTTATTCTTCACAAACTGGACAAAGGTAAATTAATCTAGCTAGCTCGACTTCAGTTATTTTTTTGGCCACATTAATATTGCATACAGTTTATGTTCTTGGGAATATGTTTGGGATTTGCTTATTTTAAAGTGTTCAAAATCTTTGATACTAAGAACATACCAGCTGACGTTGATTTAAATTTTAATCCTTTCTAAAATAAGCAGAAAATCAGTTAGCAACAGAGTGTTTGGAATTTCTTATATTCTCCAAACAATGCAAAAACGATAAGCACATACATAAGAGATCTCAAACCCTCCCTTAATTCAATTGGATATTACCCGCGGTTTGTGTAGCCAATTTACGCTGTCCATAAGTGTTAACTCGTGGAAGTTGCTTCAAGATCTAACACATGTCATAATACACAGGAAATACTAAAACCTGGATCTGGGCACCTATTTTTGCTGGCGTCTTTCTAGTTATCTTTTGCTTAGGTTTATTGTGGTGCTTCAAAGGAAGAAAGCCCAAACAAGACGGTATATAGAATTTGATATTGACATTGAATTGGTATACTTATAAACAGAGGCGGAGCCAGAAAATTTTGCTCGGGGGGTCAAACTATGACATATTTTGTAAATTACGCAACAAAATGGGTTTTAGAGGGTCAAATTATAAGAAAATCGGGATTATTTTCGAAAATTTACACTACAATTTTTTCGTTAGGGGGTCAGACGACCCCTCTGACCCCTCCCTACCTTCGCCACTGTTATAAAGTATATTAATTTTATATATAATCCATAATTCTGATTGTAGATGAAGCAATACAAGAGAGAGATGACAGACATTTTCTTGAGTTAATGGCTTCCGATAACCTGAATAATTCAAGTGATATCGGAATCCATAGTCGAACAGATAGTCATGATATGATGGTATTCAGTTTTATTTCTTTGGTAGCAGCCACAAATGAGTTTTCAATTGAAAATAAGCTCGGGCAAGGGGGTTTCGGACCTGTTTATAAGGTACATTCAGTTCTGATACAAGTCGTATGTTTATACTAGTACTAGTGTTTTTAGAAGTATCTGCATGTATGGGTTGGGAAGGTTTGGTAAATGATCTCGGTCACTAGGTTAATTTGACTTAGAAGCACTCTTCAACTCATATGTAAGTTAATATGTTGAAATTTCATCATCTCTTTGTCTCATGATCTGACAAAATGAGCTAATACGTATACGTGCTTGTGAGAACAGGGGAAACTTAGCGGTGAAAGAGAAATTGCAATTAAGAGACTGTCAAGAACATCTGGACAAGGACTTGAGGAATTCAAGAATGAACTTATACTTATTGCCAAACTTCAACATAAAAATCTTGTTCGGGTTCTAGGTTGTTGCATTCATGAAGAAGAAAAGATGTTAATTTATGAGTACATGCCTAACAAGAGTTTGGATTTCTTTCTTTTCGGTAAGTCGGATTATCAAACTAGATTCCTCTATTTTTGTTTAAATTCGTAAATATGTGCTTTACGAGTGTTGCTAAAACAAATGTGTAAAGATAACACCAGAAAGGCGCTACTAGACTGGCCAACAAGATGGAACATCATCGAAGGAATTGCTCAGGGCTTGCTATACCTACATAAATACTCGAGAATGCGAGTTATACATAGAGATCTTAAAGCTAGTAATATATTGTTAGATGGAAGTATGAACCCCAAAATTTCTGATTTTGGTATGGCGAGAATTTTCAAAGAAAACGAGACCGAAGCAATAACCAAAAGAGTGGTTGGAACATAGTAAGAACACTCTTCTTTCTAATAATAGATATTGTAACATTGATTGATGCTTCTATACTAAATGCTGTAACTTCAATATGTTATTTAGTGGTTATATGTCTCCGGAGTACGCAATGGAAGGGAATTTCTCGGAAAAATCTGATGTCTTCAGCTTTGGAGTCTTGATCTTAGAAATTGTGAGCGGAAGAAAAAATAGTAGCTTCTCTCTTGTTGACAAGGCACTTAATTTAGTCTCATATGTAAGTCCGGTTGATATCTACTTCATCAGCTTAACATCCACAGTTACACAAAACTAATTGGTTGAACCCTCATTTCACACGTACACATGGAATAAATACTTATTTACAAATGGTTTTAGGCGTGGGAGCTATGGAAACAAGGGAACACATTGGAGTTAATGGATCCAACACTAGCTGGTACCTGTGTCATCGACCAATTATTGAGAACTATACATGTGGCCCTTCTATGTGTACAAGATCACACAGTTGATAGACCAGTAATGCCGGGCGTGATTTCTATGCTTAACAATGACCATACGTCCTTACCATCCCCAAAGCGGTCAGCGTTCTTCTTTAATGAAAGTGCATCAAGTTCAACATCAGTCGAAAGAAATCTAGAGGACTACTCTATAAACGAGGTCACCATCACAGAAATGGAGGTCCGGTAGCTTATCCATGTAGCCATTGGCCAACTGCGATGCTATCAAAATTCTGTACCAAGAACAGTAGAATACAGTAGAATAGCACCACTTTTTTTACGTATGAACATAGTAAAATTGTCATTTTGTATTGCTTATATCTGAATTCTGTATGATTTTTTAGGACTTAAAATTCAACATGCACAAAGTAACGGAGCAACTATTAAAAAAAATGATACTTACAATCTTAAATATATATTTTTTAGATGAACAAATAAAGACAGTAGTTAAATGTCAACCTCATATCCAGCAATTGAAATATTCAAACTTTGTTAAATAAAGAGAAACAGTCTATGTTGACAACTGATGACAAAACATCATCAGCACCTTATAAGAAAACACCATCAAAATCTAACATATATTCAAATTCAACCACATAAACCCTCTCACAAGCCTTAAAAAAAATGATTACTCTCATCATCTTCACAATCCTGTGTACCAACTTATTTACAAATCCTGCTACGGGTATTTCAACGATCACACTGGGCGACCAACTCAACATCTCATCTGAGCTCGTCTCGGCAGGTAATAACTTCACGTTAGACTTCTTTACAATATCCGCGACAAACTATACTTATATAGGAATTCGGTATACTAACGATGATAAGCGTAGGAGAGTATGGGTAGCCAACCCTTCCATACCGATTATATCTAATTCTAGCGTCCTTATGATCAATCCCAATACTAGCAAATTAGTCATATCTTCTGGAGGACGAACGCTGGTTAATATATCTGATAATCAATCTGGTCCTGATCCTAACTTGATTGCGTCTCTTGAAGACACTGGTAACTTTCTGTTGAGAAATAATACGGATAATACTATTCTCTGGCAGAGTTTTGATCATCCTACCAATGTGCTTTTACCGGGTATGAAACTTGGGGCTAACCTTAGAACAGGTCAGACATGGAACTTAACATCTTGGTTCACCGATGACAGCCCTGATTCAGGAGCTTTTACGCTGAGTTGGGTGGCTAATGGAGAAAGTTCTCAGAGATTAACGATTCGACAACGTGGGAATCCGTATTGGACTAGTGGGGAATATTATCTGAATAATCAAACATTTAAGTACATGATTTTGAACAACCCGTTCAGCGAATATTGGTATAATCTCAGTTATGTGTACAATAACGACGAAAGATATTTTAGTTATCGTGGCTTTAATGGCGTCATGCCCATGTGGACTTTAAGACCAGATGGGCAGATTCTAGATGGTGATAGCTCTTTTTTATGGAGTCCTGAATTTTGTTACGGGTATGACACAAATACCGGGTGTGTTGCAAGTTCTAACTTACCTCAGTGTAGGAGTGATGAAGATATGTTTCGTCAATTAAATGGGGATTTTATTCAGGGTATGACTAGCATTTCAGCTGATGATAATGCAAGCGTAATCCTTAGTGATTGTATGGTGAGATGTTGGAATGATTGTAGCTGTTTGGGTTTTGCCGAGGGTAGTAGTAATGGAACCGGCTGTATAACATGGACTGGAACCAAATCTGTCGATAACTTTACGATCAATGTTCAAGGAACATCTGTATCAAAGTACGTGTTGATTTCTCCAACTACGAGTAAAGGTATGTTGGTAAATTCTTATTTCTGTTGTCTGCATTTATATAAAGTTAGCAATATTGACCCATTTACTTAGATTGGGTCGATTCTGGTCATTTAATCTCTAATGGGTCGGACAACAATATCTGCAAGTTGAACCCACCCCGATAATATACCTGTTACGGCCATTAACTACCCGTTAATTATCACACTTTTACTATTAAGCTCTGCAAAAGTCGCTCACATTTACTCTAGACAGCTTAAATGTCAAAGTTTTGCCAGGTTAATCATGTTGCTTGGAAAATTTGAGTCATTATATGGCCTTAATATCTTACACGAGATTTCCATTATACACAGGAAAGGCAAAAAACTGGATTTGGGCTCCCATTGTTATTGGGGTCTTTATAATTATCTTTTGTCCGTGGCTATTGTGGTATCTTAAGAAGAGGAAACTTAGACAAGAAGGTATGTCAATTAACATTAATGATACTATGGTAAAATTTTATAATATATATAACTACTTCAGCTTCTAATCAGTGTTTCTTTTATTGCAGAGGAGAGGGATGACAAATATTTCCTTGAGTTAATGGCTTCCGAAAGCTTCGAGGGTGCTAGTAATATTGAAAGAAATGGTAGAAAAAGAAGTGACTTAATGGTGTTTAGTTTTGCTACTATAGTAGCAGCCACAAACAATTTTGCGAGTGAGAATAAGCTTGGAGAGGGTGGTTTCGGTCCAGTCTATAAGGTACTTATTAGCTTGATACAAGTCGTACGTGTTTTAAACTGCTATTAGTTTTCCTTCAATGTGATAGAATTTACTTTTTTGAGAACAGGGGAAACTTAGTGATGAACGAGAAATTGCTATAAAAAGGCTTTCGAGAACATCAGGACAAGGGCTGGTAGAATTCAAGAACGAACTTATACTTATTGCCAAACTTCAACATACGAATCTTGTGCGTGTTCTAGGTTGTTGTATTCGTGGAGAAGAAAAGATGTTGATTTACGAGTACATGCCTAACAAGAGTTTGGATTTCTTTTTGTTTGGTATATTTAAATCAAACTGATCTAGCATTTATATGACTTTGAATATTGTTACATGTCTGTTTTATCTGACGTGCTTTTGATATAATGATTAAATAGATGAAACACGAAAGGCGCTGATAGACTGGCCAAAGCGATGGAACATTATTGACGGAATTGCTCAGGGTTTGCTTTACCTGCATAAATACTCGAGAATGCGGGTTATACATAGAGACCTTAAAGCTAGCAATGTTTTGTTAGATGAAAATATGAACCCAAAGATTTCCGATTTTGGTATGGCCAGGATTTTCAAACAAAATGAGACGGAAGCAATGACTAACAGGGTGGTTGGAACATAGTAAGAATACTTCTCCTAAATTTACATTTGGCACACATTGATTTAATCACTTTTAATACAGGTAGTGTTTAATTAGTGAAGTAATGACTTTAATTCGAATACGTTACACAGTGGTTACATGTCTCCTGAGTATGCGATGGAAGGGACTTTTTCAGAAAAGTCTGATGTCTTTAGCTTTGGAGTCCTAGTTTTAGAAATCGTGAGCGGAAGAAGAAATACTAGCTTCACACTTCTTGACAGGACACTCAATTTAATCGGATATGTAAGTCTGATAAACTTTTTAAAAATTTACTTTAACTGTATATTTATAAGGAGTAATCCATTTGATCTGTTCTAGGCTTGGGAGCTTTGGCAACAAGGAGATGCATTGCAGTTGGAGGATCCCACACTAGGCGATACTTGTGCCTTACAACAATTGTTGAGGACTATTCATGTCGCACTTCTTTGTGTACAAGAAAACACATTGGACAGACCATTAATGTCGGATGTGATCTCTATGCTTATTAATGATACTATGCTGCTACCCTCCCCAAAACGCCCAGCATTCTTTTTTGGAACTACTCCACCCAAATCTACATCAGTTGAAACGAAGTCGGAGGACTACTCTGTAAACCACATAACCATTACAGAAATGAGGGCTCGTTAGCGTATAGTTTTGCATCAGTTAAATTCATTTATTGCTGTCATTTATAATTGTATTTATACTTTTGAAAAGCTTGGATTTTTGTCCCTATTTGTTTTACTCATGATGCTTTTTGCCTTCATGATCCGGAAGATTCAAACGCCTAAAACAATTCTGTTAGCTACTAACAAATTAAATCAGATTTAGATAAACTACGAAATCATGAACACACTTCAAATTTCTTATGAACGGCAATGTCATACCGAGATGAAAAAATCTATATTTTTTTTAAATGCAGAGATTTCTTTTCTAAATCTGCAGTGAATAGTTTATGGACTAAACTTGTTCTAGACTCATTTTTTTTTTAACTGAAACTTTATGTGGTTTGCATGACTTGGGTCCATAAATGTCTTAGTCACAGACTGTATTGATTTGAGCAATTGAATACCGTGGACTAATTGTCGACAGGTGGTACCATACCTCTTGACCCATTGAAAAAGAGGTATTTTTGTTTTTGTCATTTGTTAGACAGTTTTTTTATCAGTTTTTGTTTGTATTTTTGTATTTTAACAGTTTTAATTTGTTAAATTTTATTTTTCTGATTCAGTATTTTCTATTTCACGGTTTTATAAAATAACCAAAATTATAAAAATAAAAAATAAGATAACAAAAAAAGTGCAAAATTTAGGAGGGGTTCTTGCGTTTAATGAATTAATTATGGATACTGTTTTATCATCATCTTCAAGATTTCATGTGAAAATAGTTCCTCAAATTCTTACTATCCTTTTTTTCTGTTTATCTAATGGTAAGTCCTACCTCTCATATTTTTCTGAACGAAAGATTCTCGGACATTGTTGTCTGTAACTTCTCATACAGCTAGATTAATGGTCTAGTTGGTGTTATATTTATGTTCTGAATGCAACTTTTTTACATTTGCAGGAGCTTCAGGGACTAATTTTACTTTTGTTAATAACTGTGAATTCACTGTTTGGCCCGGAATCACAGGCAGAACATTACAATTTAGCACCACTGGTTTCGAGCTCAAACAAGGTAATTCAATCTCTTTTGAAGCTCCATTGGGATGGACCGGTAAGATCTGGGGTAGGACCGGTTGCAATTTTGATGTGTCTGGTAATGGGTCGTGCACAACTGGCGACTGTGGCACAGGTGAAGTCGAGTGCAACGGAAATGAATACAAACCACCCACTACAGTTGCAGAATTTGCGTTGAACCAATTTCAAGGCCAGCAGTTTTATGATGTCAGTCTTGTTGATGGCTACAACTTGCCAATACTTGTTGAGCCAACAGGTGGGTCAGTTTCCGTGTTACAAAGTTGCACCAAGACGGGATGTATTAGTGACTTGATTCAAAGGTGCCCATCAGAACTGAGAAGTGGAGGCGGGTGTAGCACTGCTTGCCAAGTGTTTGGCTCACCTGAGTATTGTTGTAACAGCTCGTTCGAATCACCAACAACGTGCAAGCCGACTGCATATGCTCAGTTGTTCAAGTCAGCTTGTCCTAGATCCTATAGTACAATATACGATGACGCGACTTCAACATATGTATGTAATGGTTCCGACTTCACTATCAGATTTTGTCCCGCTTCCGATTCATTTTCAACTTTGAAACTTGGTAGTCAACTCAAGTCCAATGATCGGCTTGTTTCCGACCTTGGAAATTTCACATTAGGGTTTTTCGATGAAGATTACAAGTACTTGGGAATTTGGTACACAAGTGACGTTGAATCCAAGAAAGTATGGGTAGCTAATCCAGAGGACCCGGTATTGTCTGGCTCCATGGACCATGCCCTGTCTATTGATGCCAAAACCGGAAGCTTGATAATAACTTCTACAAGCAGCACTCTAATGCGTATTACTGATGTAGATGTTGGTCCAAACCCAAACGTAACTGCAGCCTTGGATAAAAATGGGAATTTCCAGCTGATTAACGAAATCGATAAGAAGATTTTGTGGCAGAGCTTTGATCACCCAACCAATGTACTTTTACCGGGTATGAAATTGGGTTATGATACGACCATTGAGAAGAATTGGACCCTCAATTCAGAGTCTTTTACTTTGAGTTGGGAACCCATTGAAGAGGCATCTCAAAGATTGATGATTCGAAGAAGCGGCCAACCCTATTGGACTAGTGGGAATCTAAGTAGTCAAATGTTTCAGTATATGTTTGCATTGAACGGTCCAGGAAGCCAACTTCGCTATAATCTCACTTCAGTTTACACAAACGAAGCACAATACTTTAGCTATGAGAGTAGTAATGTTGATTTCCCCATGTGGATTTTGACACCAAAAGGGCAAATTAGAGCTAGTGATAACTCTACTGTATGGACCCCTGAGTTTTGTTATGGGTATGATTCAAGTAACGGTTGTGTTAAAGAGTCAAGTTTACCTCCATGTAGAAGAGAGGGTGATACCTTTGATGAAAAGAATGGGGAATTTGATCCTGATAAGTCACAAAGTGTTACCGATAATAACTCAAGCTTAAGTGTTAGTGATTGTTTCATTAAGTGTTGGAATGATTGTAGCTGTGTTGGTTTTAATAGTAGTAATGCCAATGAGACTGGCTGCATTATTTGGACAGGAAGCAATAACTTTGTGGCAAATCCACGTGCCAACTCTACATTAAAGTATGTAATCAACCAAAATCCAATCAGTCCCAATACATCAGGTATGATAGTATAATGTTAAATTTCCAATTATTTTGATACGATTTGTGGTTTTGCTACCATTTGTACCTAGTTGAATTTAAACGAGCCAATATGCAGGAAACAAGCAGCAAAAAAGCAGAAAATGGCTATGGATACTTTTTGGTGTTGTTATTCCTTTGGTTTTCCTTTGTTTGGGGCTTGTATGGTGCATAAAGAAGAGAAAGCATAGACAAGAAGGTACAAAACTAAAAAAATGTAATTCAGCGTACATTTGTCCTTTACGGTGTTTTTGTTAAGATGTGAATACTTGTTGTAGAACATGAGAGACGGAAGAGAGACAAATCTTTCCTTGAGCTGACAGCTTCCGAAAGCTTTAATGATATACACCAGCTTGAAACGGAAGGTGGGAAAGGAAACGGGTTGCTACTATTTAGTTTTGCTTCTATCACGGCCGCCACAGATGATTTCTCACTTGAAAATAAGCTAGGACAGGGTGGTTTTGGACCAGTGTACAAGGTAACTTACCTTTACTTTCATGCTATAAATTGAATGTCGTTTTCTTGATTTTTTCTCTCCAAGCCCGCAAAATTGATATAATGAGTACCATACAGGGGAAACTAAGTGATGGACGAGAAATTGCAATCAAAAGGCTCTCAAGAACATCAGGTCAAGGACTTGTAGAATTCAGGAATGAACTCATACTCATAGCCAAACTTCAACACACAAATCTTGTTCGTGTTCTTGGGTGTTGTATTCACGGGGAAGAAAAGATGTTAATTTACGAATATATGCCGAACAAAAGCCTAGATTTCTTTCTTTTCGGTAAACATGTTTGCATAGTAAGTGCACAAAGTGGTGTTATACTTGTTTATTTTTGTGATTTACTCTTTCATTCTCCTGCAGATGAAAACAGAAAGGCAGAACTAAATTGGCCTAAAAGGTTTAATATCATTGAAGGAATAGCTCAAGGGTTGTTATACTTGCATAAATACTCAAGAATGCGAGTCATTCATAGAGACCTAAAAGCTAATAACATTCTTTTAGATGAGAATTTAAATCCCAAAGTTTCTGATTTTGGAATGGCAAGAATATTTAAGGAGAATGAGACAGAGGCAATGACTAACAGGGTCGTTGGAACATAGTAAGTGATTTAAATTTCTATAAATGGTCTATATGCTCTCATGATCAATATCACAATGAACTTAGATTTATTATTAACTTATAGGAGAAAAGACTAACATAATGAAAATGCAGAGAGTATCCTTTAGATTGGTCTTTGTAAGATTTAATGCACCTTATTTCTTAATATGTAAAGCCTATGATGTTTTATTCAGTGGCTATATGTCTCCGGAGTATGCAATGGAAGGGACTTTCTCCATCAAGTCCGATATCTTCAGCTTTGGAGTCTTAATCCTGGAAATCATTAGCGGAAGAAAAAATAGTAGCTTCATTCATCTTGACCGGACATTCAATCTTATTGAATATGTAAGTCTACAAAGTCACAGTTCTATTCTTGCATTACTTGTTACATGCATTTAGTTTATATACAGCAGATCAAGAAGAGTCTTATTTCGTTTGTTTCTATGTTTTGAATTTTTTGAATTTATCAACGCACATGAAGGCAGCGCATGAGCATACGAGTTATTAACTTTTTTATGTTTTAGGCATGGGAGTTATGGCAACAAGGGGATACCATGGAACTGAAAGACCCAACGCTTGGAAATGCGTGTGGTGTACCACAATTCTTGAGGACGGTCCATGTCGCCCTTCTATGTGTGCAAGAAAGTGCAACTGATAGACCAACAACATCTGATATGGTTTCAATGCTTCTCAACGACACCATGCCGTTACCCACACCAAACAAACCAGCATTCGTCATTGGCAGAGTGGATGCGAAGTCAACCTCTGGTGAAAGTAAAGAGAAAGATTGCACAGTGAATAATATGACCATCACTGTTATGGAGGGTCGATAGGGTACACTAAAAATTGATACAATTCATATATGATATTCAGTTTGTATGAACCAAGTAACTTCTATGATTATCTAGCATGAAATTCTTTCTTAGATATTGTATGTAGAGTGGTCTTAATCATAAAGCAAATAAAACAAGCGCGTTATGTCTCAATGTTTATAAGGCCAAGATTGATACATTGTAAAATGATTTACAACTTTTTAAGATGAGTATATTAAGAATATCTCAGTATCTTATGCCTACATAGATCAATCAGAGCATGGGCGTTTTGATGGGCCTATTAACGACTTCATCAACTATTCAACCGTCGAGGACAATAGTACTTTGAGTAGCTTATTCAATTAGTTTGTCCACGAATGACATATGAGCATACAGTAATATTCCAGTGAGTCAATAGCTACCATGATATTATATGTGTCCAGCATCCGTTTCTGCCATTTTCATCTACACATTAGTTATTCAGCTTTCTGTCAACTGAAATTGACTTTGATGCAGTTCTGCTAAAAAAGAATGGTAGCATTACTAACGCAGATATGGGCGGAAAGGTGTGTCTGGGATTATTCAGTGTTCAGATTAGATGCTCATGTTTATATCTTTGACTTTTGAGGTCAAACAAATTACTTTTTTAAAAACTTGGTGTATAAACTTTTTGATGATATCAAAATGTAAAGGCAAAATAAATCAGGTATAGAATGAATCAACTTATAAATTTACTAATGGAGAAAATACTCTCTAACCGTAAGGAGTATACATGCGTGATTATGCAAACAGCCAATATATTAGGTTATCACAAATAATGATATGCTAAATATACAGAAGCATCTCCCTTCACACGCTATCGACCATCCATAATGGTAATGCTCATATACAGAGAAATCTTGTGGTTCCGAATTTGGTTTGTCAGAACTTGACTCTCCGTATGGTGGATTGTTCGGAGTGGGTAAGGAAATGGTGTCATTGAGAAGCATGGAGATCATATCTGATGTTGTTGGTCTGTCAGTTGCACTATCTTGGACACATAAAAGTGCCACATGAACAGTCCTAAAAATTTGGTGTATATCACAAGTGCTTCCGAGTGCCGAATCCTTTAACTCCAATCCACCTCCCCGTTGCCATAGATGCCATGCCTGAATCATTATAAATAAAATCAAACCTCATACCTTGATGATCTCCATATATGCGTGTATAGGAAATTAGCCTAACACATTTTGTATTTCTATAATTGTTGAAATAAGTCCAAAAGACTTAATTGTTGGGCCGATTCTCTTAGCCCAATGGGTTAATCCCAAATCCCTTATTTAGACAGTTATTTTAGGAACGGTTATTGGCAGTTATACACTTCCAACCGTTACAACGGTTCACTATGAATCGACATATCGATTCATCGTACCGTTTAATATAATATAAATAGAATAGGAAAGATTGTAAATCAACAGATGATACAGATTTATTATATATCAATACAATTTATATTTCGGTATATCCTGATTAAAGTTTGAACGATCCACACACACAGATTTATCCCAACAATTGGCATCAGAGCTTTTGGTTAATCAAACCAAATCATCATATACCATTTAAAGATTTTTCTGCTTCGAATCCAAGAACCAAACCATACACAGGTTTTGCACAAAAAAATTAAACACAATCATATTTTTTATCTTGTTGTTTAATTATAGGAGAATCCATCTTGCCACCAGAATCTTTGATTCGGCAACAAGGGTTCCTTCCCAGTTTTTTTTGCAAAACATACCCACGAAATTTTTTTTCTCTAATCAAAGATTTAAATCAGAGATTAGGCACGATTTGATTTTTGAACCGGATTCGAAACATAGACAGAAAACTTACCAGATTCGGATAACACAATCATCTCGAAAAATTGGGTAAAACTCAATCAAATCAACAATTAAGGATTCGATAACCCAATTAGAATCATCACGATTCAACATATCCTAATAACAGAGAAGATCCCCAAATTTCTTGCGAAAACTTTATTTTTCGCAAAGAACAGATTCAGGAATCAAGCGGATCAAAACTCCAGAACGCTTGAAGAACCAAAGAGGGATTATAAATCCACTCTTGATTCGCAGTATAATCACCAAGAAAAAACATCTTGATACAAGATAGTTTTTGGTCATAGAGAAGAGAGAAAGAGAGGGGACGGAGGAAACAAGGAAGGAGATAGAAAGAGGTGTTATTTATTAACACACACACAGAAAGAAAAGCACGGGGTGTTAAATATTAACCCAAAAAATAGATTGGGTATTTAACCCACACAGACACGCTTGGACCGGGCTTCTTTTTTTTCATCAAGGGATACTACGGGCCAAAAGCCCAACAGGTTTCAAACAAATCATATTTTGCTTTTCACTTTAGATTTTTAAGATTTTTAGAGATTTAAGTTTTTTAAAATTTTAAATTTTTTAAAGACTTCTTATTTGGTTTATGATAAGAAAATTAAATTATCTTATTTGGATTACGATAAGAAAATTTCAAAACATCTTATTTGGTTTACGATAAGAAAATTTCAAAACATCTTATTTGGTTTACGATAAGAAAATTTCAAAACATCTTATTTGGTTTACGATAAGAAAATTTCAAGACATCTTATTTGGTTTATGATAAGAAAACTAAACTATCTTATTTGGTTTATGATAAGAAAATTTTAAAGATATCTTATTTGGCTTATGATAAGAACGATTTAAGTTTTATTGGTTTTATAATAAACGAGCTTTAAAGACTTTTCTTATTTGGTTTTTGATAAGAATTATATAAAATTTTAGATATTTAACTTTTTTCAGATTTTTTTTTAAAAGGATTATAAGATTTTAAGATTTACATTATTAAGTAAAAAAATTAATAATAAGACTTTAAAGTTATTAACAAAACTTTAAAAGTTTTATTACAAGATTATATTAGTTTTAAGGTACTAAAATAAAAGTACTCACTAGAAAAAGAATTTTTCTCGATAAAAGATTTTATTTGGAGTTTTTAGTCAATATCCTAAAGACATGACAAAAGAAGGAAATGCTTCAAAGAAAGAGGTCAGTACTATAAGTACACCTCAATTTCAATGTCCTATGCTAAAATCCACGAATTACTCATTATGGGCAATTCGAATGCAAATCATTCTCGAAGCGAATGGTTTATGGGAAATGATAGATCCAACCGATACTACCCAAATCGACAATAAGAAGGATAAAACTGCAATAGCATTTCTTTATCAATCATTACCTGAAGAACAACTGCTTTAAATATCGAAGCATAAAACCTCAAAAGAAATTTGGAATGCTTTAAAAATAAGGCATATGGGAGAAGAAAGAGTCCAACAAGCGAGACTACAAACACTCAAATCCGACTTTGAGATGTTACAAATGAAGGAAGACGAATCAATCGATACCTTTGCAGGAAAAATAACGACATATGCAAACAAAGCCGCTGGTTTAGGACACACATTTGAGGATTCGACCTTAGTTCGAAAACTCTTAAATGCAGTACCTGACAAATTTCTTCAAATCGTTGCATCAATCGAACAATACTCGGATTTAAACAAAATGACCCTCGAAGAAGCAATAGGAAGACTCAAAACCTACGAAGAAAGAATAAAGATTAAGAAAGGAAGAACATTTGAAGATCACGATAAATTATTGTTTTCAAAACACAACAATAATGGTCAAAGACATCGCTATGATAATCAAGGAAGAGGAAGATACATTCCACCACATAACCGAAATCATGACGATAATAGACAACATGGAAAAGAAGAAAATTTCTCACAAGATTACAATGAAGCAATGAAAAAGCCTAGAGATTTCAGCAACATAAAATGCTATAATTGCAATGAATATGGACATTATGCCTCAAATTGCCGCAAAAAGGATCAACGACATCAAAGACAAGAAGCATTGAACTTTGTGGAAGAGGATTTAGAACCAACTTTGCTAATGGCATCCACAAGCTTTAACAAGACTCAATGGAAATCTAGCAAGGATACAACAACAAACGAAAATATTTGCTTTGCAAAAGACTATGATCAACACTCGATGTTTGAAGAAACTATACTAGAGGAATTTGAAGAAGGACACGATCAAGAGCTTGAAGATCAACAAGTCGAAGGAAATAACAAAAGAAAGCCTAAAGTCAAGACACGCTTTTGGAGCAATATTATTTCAAAAGTTGTTCAAAAGATCAAACGAAAATGAAGACGATGGCACTTGTGATTAAGGGGGAGATGTTGGGCCGATTCTCTTAGCCCAATGGGTTAATCCCAAATCCCTTATTTAGACAGTTATTTTAGGAACGGTTATTGACAGTTATACACTTCCAACCGTTACAACGGTTCACTATGAATCGACATATCGATTCATCGTACCGTTTAATATAATATAAATAGAATAGGAAAGATTTTAAATCAACAGATGATACAGATTTATTATATATCAATACAATTTATATTTCGGTATATCCTGATTAAAGTTTGAACGATCCACACACACAGATTTATCCCAACATTAATCTGTACCTGGTATTAACAATGAGGGACTAACTGTGTTTCGTTATAGTTTCAGTTTTAGTCTTTGTGGACTGGATTCTAAGGTCCAATCTAGTTTGCAAGTGATGGAGGACTTGGTTGCAAAGGGGAAAGTTGGTCAGCTTATATAAGCTCCAGGTCAAACCTGGATCTTATAATCGTTTATCATATTTCACATAATCTCTTTGTTTCTTTGTAACCCTAATTCATATTGATCACTGATACGCACCAGATCGATTAGGATAATAAAGAACAATAAAGATAGAGTAATCGACGTTCGAGAGGTCGAATAAGCTCTCCGAGTTAACTAGAAACTAAGAAACCATAATAAACCATTATCATATATTTTCTGCATATCAAGATTACAGCCCTCGTCCTCTATATAATAGAAAGATACCTAATACTTAACTTATTTCTTAAGAAAACACAATAAAAGGAAAGTAGATAAACTAATTATTTAATAAATATAAGTAATAAACTGCCAGATCGTATCAATCATCTTGATCATCTGTTCAGTTGTTTGTAAAACTTTTATCAATTTACATAATAGATCTACACCAGATTAGTTTTGGTAGATTCTTAGTGTTTGATTAAGATCAAAGCTATTTTATCAAGTGTTTTTGTTATCTGATCATATTTTTCTACATGGTACAGAGCCTGGTTATCACGAAGATAGAAGAATAAATGGAACTTCCTTTGGAAACAAGCTGGTCACCGGACCTTAAGAGTCAGTCGATCTTCATCGATCGTTGAAAATGTGACAAACCAGGGACAAAATCTGACAATGTAATCAGCACCCCTGCAGCTATAGATGTTAAGAACATTAGTCTCATAGGTAACCGTTGTTGGAAATGCAGATTCAAACAAGCGACCATATTTTGACACGCTGCATGGTGTCATTCCGTATGAGATCAGGCGACAGTACTCTGGTGAACCATAGGACTGGCAAGCAACTCTTACCCCTTCCTCCACCCTCCAACTGCAGCTCTGTTGGACACCGGTGATTCAAGTTGTTAACACGTCCCATAATTAGACAACTATCCCCACGGCTCTGCTCAATAGTCATTCGTAAATTAAAACCTTTCATGATGCTAACATTATATAATAATTGTTCACCGCCACAATCCCTGTAGCACACATTCCGTGATCAGACCCATTGAACTTACAACCAGTCCTGCCATAGATTATACCGGACCAGTTACCAAGAACTTCAAAGGAATACCGAGCACCTTTTTCCAGCTCAAACCCGCTATATTGAGAAATGGTCTGCCTAAGATTCCATTCAAACTGTGAAGCCACAATCATTGACAGTAGTAATAACAGTCCCTGAAGCTCCTGCATACATGGACAAAATAGCATTCAGAACAAAATATACTTTGTGTTTGTGTGCGCGAGTAATTATAATAGAACATGAGGATCCATTGCTGCATTAAAGATAAAAGATGATGAAGATGTAAAGCCATTGTTAAACCCCTCAATAGAAGAGGTTCCATTCTTTTTATACAGTTATCTATATACATTTGTATATTCTTCCATGTGCTCCACGATCGACTTAAAATACTAAAAGTAATCGGAACAAAGGACACCTTTGGCTTGCCGAGTATTGACAATGGTGTCGATTTAATCAACTTGCGGCCACCCATACATTCTGCATGTTGAATCTTAGCACCAACTTTTGCGACGACAAAAAATTTATATTGTTAATCTTATTTGTTTACTTGATGCTTTTTTTGTTCTCATCAGTTCCTTTTGCTTTTTCATATTTTAAATTTTTGTTACTGCTTTACATCTATTATCATAATTATATGATAGTGCAGAGTCGGTGAAAAAGTGGTTATCGGGCAGATTTAGTTAAATTAGTCACAAAGTCTCATGAGTGAGCACCACCACCTTCAGAGTGTCGAGAACCAAATCAGAACATATCGTGCGCATCATTATCATCCTCGCCTTATGGTTCAGATGTCCTCATACTTTATCTCATCGTACTCTAATTTAACTAATCAACACAATAACTTTAAGTTAAAAAAAATACACAAAATAACCTAATAATATTATCAATAATGATGATTTTCAGACACACTGAGTTGTTTAATCTGAAGTGAAAAGCATGCTCATAAGGCTTTCACTTTTAAAAATCAACGCGAAAAGAAAGAATATATACACGGCTATACACATGCAAATAGTCAATATGATGGTCAATAGTGGAGAACTTAATAAACAATATAACATGTGTTATAATATTCTAAACAATGGAGACTCTAATTGAGCACATTGAGCCGGATTGGAACTAGTAGGGGACTAGCGGGTGTTGAGTCACTCCTAATTAACGGATTTTACTCATAGTTATGTGTATTATAAGTCGTTTTTCTACTAATTTCTACATTAAGCCTCGCTCAACAATATCATTTTTTGTCTCTAGTAGCATCAGCCTCCTTAACTAAAAATCCTGGCTCCGCCGGTGTATATACAAATATTAATATAAAGTATTCAAATGCCTAATCAAGATTCAGATTTAAACATTTCTTGCTTTTTTCAATGATTTTAGCAACAATGCGTCCTCTTATTCTTAGCTTTCTTCTATTCTTATGGTTGTTTTCTAATGGTAAATTTACTCCTCTAATTTAATAGAACATATACATATTAGGATATGTTTTGTACTAAATGTTATTTGTTCCACATTTTCAGGAGCCTCAGGGACTACTATTACTATTGTCAATGACTGTGGCTTCACAGTTTGGCCTGGAATCTCAAGCAGCCCGGTTCTCAATGTTACCGGGTTCGAGCTCAAAAAGGGTACTAGGCATACTTTCGAAATTCTGGGGGACTGGACGGGTAGCATCTGGGGTAGGACTGGTTGCACTTTCTATGAGTCAGGTCATGGGTCATGCGTCACGGGTGATTGTGGCGGTGAAGTGGAGTGCAAGGGAAGAAATTACACGCGACCAGTTACAGTTGCAGAGCTCACTGTGACCACGGATGATGTGGTTTATGATGTCAGTATCCTAAACGGTTTCAACATACCAATGACTATTGAGCCGAGTCGTGATGGTAATTGTGAAATGACAGGGTGCGTTAACGATTTGAATCAACGGTGCCCGCCAGAGCTGAAGTTGGAAGCTGGAGGCGGGTGTATGAGTTGCCAAGGCTCATGCGATGAGTCTGGTCATTGGTGGTTGTTCAAATGGGCCTGCCCCCATGCTATTTTTTATAAGTCAGATGATGGCACATATCAGTGCTCTGATACTGATTACACTGTCAGATTTTGTCCGCCGTCCGACACCTTTTCAACACTCAGACTTGGCCGCCAATTCACTGTCGGCAGCGGTAACATGCTTCTTTCCAATAATGGATTTTATAAAATTGAGAGTTATGCCTATACTGATTCAGATATAAATTCATTTGCGGTTTCTTCTACCAGAGGCGGTCCTGAAATCTGGGCTGCAAACTGGACGCCGACTCCCAATTCCTCAAATGGTGCACCCAGCCTCTCCATCGATCCCAACACTGGAAACTTGATTGTTACAGAAGGAAGGACAATTGTGCTGCGAATTACTGATGTTCAAGCTGGCCCAAATCCAAATGTGACTGCAACCCTAGAAGACAACGGTAATTTCAGGCTGATTAACGTAAGTAACAAGAGGGTTTTGTGGGAGAGTTTCGATTACCCAGGTCACATACTTTTACCAGGTATGAAGCTTGGATATGATCGTAAAACAGGGAAGAACTGGATACTAACTTCTTCTCCGACTGAGACAGCTGATGCGGGGGCTTTTACTTTGATTTGGGAACCTGCTGAAGAGAGATTAGTTATTCGACGGCGAAACCAGCCATACTGGACTAGTGGAAAAATGAAAGATCAAACATTCCCGTATTTGCGTGAAGTAAATAGTCCAGATAGGGAAAGTAAATATAAACTCACATCTGTATACAATAACACCGCAGGATACTTTAGCTACAACATAGATCAAGACTTGGGCCTTGAGGGTGATAGTGTTCCTATGCCCATGTGGACTTTGCAAGAGAACGGGCAAATTAAAGAGGTAAAAAATGATGTATCATTGACCCCTGAGTTCTGTTATGGATTAAATTCCACAACGGGGTGCATGAGAGACTCAACTATTGAACGGAAATGTAAGAAAGGGAATTATACTATTAGTCATGAGTATGTAAGTTTTGATCCGAATACCACATATAGTAGTATTGATGAAAACTCGAGCTTACTTATTAGTGATTGTTTTATCAAGTGCTGGACTCAATGCAACTGTGTGGGGTTTAATAGTAGCAACCTTAATGAAACTGGTTGTACTTTGTTTTTTGGAAGCAATAGCCTTTCCCACAGTGTGGCGTCTAGTTATCAGGCGTATGTGATCAGCTCTAATAATCCAAGTCCACGTAAGAATGGTGAGAGTTCTATGTCGTCTTTTCTAATTTCCGGTTCATTTTCTTCTTTTTATTGCATCTAACTAAGTCATTTTGCAGGAATCCATTTGATATGGATACTCATTGGTACCGCCATTGCGATTATTGTTCTCTTATGTTCAGGGCTTTTGTTGTGCCAAAATAAGAGAAAGCATAGACAAGAAGGTACATCACTTGATATTAACATTAAGAGCATCATATCTTGATTTGATGTTAGCATTATATATTTGCACCCAAATTAAAAAATCATATCACCTATGTCAGGACCAACGGCCACTTTTAATCCGGGTCTGGTGGATAGCTCCTGAAATTTAGTTTTAGTTCCTTATTTTGTTAAGTCATTGATGCTTATTGTAGAAGAAGAAAGAAGGAAGAGAGATGAATCTTTCCTTGAGTTACCAGCTTCTGAAAGCTTGAAAGGCATGCATCAGCTTGATGGCAATGGTGGGGAAGGAAATGATTTATTGGTATTTAGTGTCGCCTCTATCATGGCTGCCACAAATGATTTCTCGGATGAAAATAAACTCGGACAGGGTGGTTTCGGCCCTGTTTATAAGGTGATCCTTTTTTCGTTAAACCTGTAAGGAAAAATTATTTGGTCCTAGCAAATCTCTCTCTAATCTAACCAAAATGAAATTACATCTAAATTTTTATAACAGGGAATGCTAAGCGATGGAAGAGAAGTGGCAATTAAAAGGCTTTCAAGAACTTCAGGCCAAGGGCTTGTGGAATTCAAGAACGAACTAATACTCATATCCAAGCTCCAACATACTAATCTCGTTAGGGTTCTAGGTTTTTGCATTCATGGGGTAGAAAAGATGTTAATTTACGAGTATATGCCTAATAAAAGCTTAGATTTCTACCTATTTAGTAAGTACATTTTGTAACAAAAGAGCATCAATGTTTATACTTGTTGTTTATTGTATATTGACCCTATTCGTTGTGTTGTAGATGAAAACAGAAAGCAAGAGCTCGACTGGATTGCACGATTTAACATCATTGAAGGAATTGCCCAGGGCTTGTTGTACCTGCATAAGTACTCAAGAATGCGAGTTATTCATCGAGATTTAAAAGCTAGTAACGTTCTATTAGATGAGAATATGAATCCAAAGATTTCTGATTTTGGCATGGCCAGAATATTTAGTCCAAGCGAGACTCAAGCTATGACTAAAAGGGTCGTTGGAACATTGTAAGTTAGTTATTGTCATTTTCCAGCACCTTTATTAATATTAGTCGATCCTTATATATAAATTGGGTTATGTTCAGCGGCTATATGTCTCCAGAGTATCTTATTGGAGGCACTTTCTCAGTGAAATCCGATATCTTCAGCTTTGGAGTTTTAATGCTAGAAATCGTCACGGGAAGAAAAAATAGTAGCTTCAATCATATTGACCCAACATCCTCTCTTATTGGATATGTAAGTTTTAAATTTTTTTCATGCAAATTATAGGGAAAACCATCGAATCACTATGTTTTTACAGGTTCTGAAAACCCCCATTTTACTAGATATGTAGCACCGAGTCAAAGAAACATTATTTTTACGACATTTACAGACCGTGAATTTATGATTTAACAATAGGATTTTTAATGGTTTAGGCATGGGAACTATATCGGAAAGGGGATGCACTTGAGCTAATGGATCCAACACTTGCAAGAACTTGTGTTGTGCAACAATTATTGAGGACGGTTCATGTAGCACTTCTCTGTGTACAAAAACATGCAACGGATAGACCAACAACTTCAGATATGATCTCCATGCTTCTCAATGACACCATATCGTTACCAATACCAAATGAACCACCATTCATCTCCCAAAAGAAGGATTCAGATTTAAATTTAATTGGAAGCAAAACAGGAGATTGCTCTGTAAACAATATGACCATCACCGTTATGGATGCTCGATAGGGTAAGCAAATAGTTGTGTCGGCTAGCAGGTGCTCAGCCACCCCCAACCGGCCCAGCTAACCACTTGTGGCTTTTTTTCGGTTCACGTTTTTTGCGAACACTTAAACCCAGCTCCTGCCAATGGGACAAACATGGTCAATACGTACGTCCAATGATGACTGTGCATTGTAGTCGCTGATTTTAGTCACTATACATTAATTTACCTTATTGGTTGGGTTTCTAAAATACTCAGGTTGACATCTTGACATCAAAGTATGTAATCATATTGTAATTGTACCACATACTGTATTATAGTTAAATTTGTGTTGTAAGCACTCTAGAAAAAAAAGAACTGGAATTTCATTTTTGAGTGGCTTTATGCGTTAGCAATATTGAATTTTGGCTATGATAAGTAATGATTTTTGTAAATGTCGACTGGTTAATAACTAGTGTTTTTGTTTAAAAGATGCACTACAACACCACTTTAGGTGTTCGATGTTGAAATTGTAGTTTAGGTTTCTTTGCTCGCGTGTATTGAATAAAATTTGGCAAGGGCGGTAAACTTAACTAGATAGGCTTCAGCCTCTAAAAGAATATAATGTGTTGTTTGCCTATAAGGGACAGACATATTTTGCGGGCTCGATGCAGGCATCAAAAAGCTCAAGACCAAGTATTGACTATGGTGTCGTTGATGTTATGTAACTAAGTCTATGATCAACTTTCTCGTACAACCGGCCACCCTTACATTCTTTTCTTTCACAACCTGCATATTGAACCTTCGCACCAACTTTTGCAACAATGTTAATTTTGTATCGTTAATCTTATTTGTTTCCTCGATGCTTTTTTTGTTCTCATCAGTTTCTTTTGCTTTTTCTTATTTTAAATTGTTCCTATACTGCTTTACATCTATTTTAAAATGAGTAATGATAGTGCATAGTAGGTAATGTTCCAAAGTGAAAAGTGGTTATGGGTCAGATTAAGTTAATTAAGAAACACATAAGTGACCACCACCTTCACAATGATGAGATCGACCAATCAGAAATTTTCATTATAGCTAATAAAATGACTGGCCCGTCTGTGCCTAGACTTTACAGATAAGCAAATCCTTATTTCAGTACTAACTGAACATAAGCGAAAGATTGGAATCATATAGCAACCTTTACCTCCTCGTCCTGAGGACAATGCTGTGGAGTGCAGTTGTGCGTAATGCATGGCATAGGTTGAACTCTTGACAAGAGAACATAGCTACTGCAGATATTCTTGCAAGTATGTCTTCTAAAAATTTACAATATAGTACTTTTTAGGGGCTAAGTTTAAGTCATGAAGTTAACTGTTGAAGTTCAGATGTGATTATCGTTCCAAACCAACACAAAAAGGAAATAAACATAAGAAGGAAAAAATTACTGAACTGGGCATAATAGCATGAACGTGAAATAGATAAGAATTACAATCCGTGTGTACACATAGGCCTAAATACTATAGTACCCTATCGACCATCCATAACCGTAATGCTCATATTGTTTACAGATAAATCTTTTGGTTTAAAATTTCTTTCATTAGAAGTTGGCATTGACTGTCCTCTGACCATGGCGTATGGTGGTTTGTTCGGAGTGGGTAATGATATAGTGTCGTTTAGAAGCATGGAGATCATATCTGATGTTGTCGGTCTTTCTATTGCACTATCTTGGACACAGAGAAGTGCAACATGAATTGTCCTCGAGAACTGTTGTACAACACAACTACTTTCGACTGTTGGATCCTTTAACTCCAAAATCTTCCCTTGTTGCCATAGTTCCCATGCCTACATCATTGAAGCTAGTTTTTAATTTGTATGTAATGATCTCCTTGTTCCTAAGAAGTATAGTCCAATTCTTTTTGTTTGATATTAATAACGAAGTAAACTCTTATATGTATGATTCACTGTATCATTAGTTCTTTTTTCTATTTGGTTGCTACTAGTTAATTAAGGTGGCCAACTCATATCGACAATATTTTGAACAAATGAAACAGGATGCTTTTATGAGACTATAAAGTGACTTTAACTATACTTACATGTCCGATAAGATTGAATGTGCGGTCGACACTAGCGAAGCTACTATTTCTTCTTCCGGTCACGATTTCCATGATCAAGACGCCAAAGCTAAAGATATCGGATTTCACAGAAAAAGTCCCACCCATTATGTACTCTGGTGACATATAACCGCTGTATGTGACACAAATCAAGTTATGCTTTTCATAAGAAATGGGTTATAACCTACATAACTCAAGACGGTGGCTTTTATATAATGCAAATGAAAGAACTTACAATGTTCCAACAACCCTACTAGTCATTGCTTCGGCCTCATTTTGCTTGAAGATTCTTGCCATACCAAAATCAGAAATCTTTGGGTTCATACTTTCATCTAAAAGAATGTTACTAGCTTTTAGATCTCTATGAATGACTCGCATCCTTGAGTACTTATGCAGGTATAGCAAACCCTGAGCAATTCCATCAATGATCTTAAAACATGTAGGCCAGTCCAACTCTCCCCTTTTGTTTTCATCTAGTACAACACAAGAATAAAGTATTAATTATAACAAAAATCAACTACTATAGAACAGTGCATTGTTTTCATACCAAAGAGGAAGTAATCTAAACTTTTGTTGGGCATATACTCATAAATCAACATCTTTTCATCCCTGTGAATGCAACAACCAAGAACCCGGACAAGATTTGTATGTTGTAGTTTGGCTATGAGTATTAGTTCATTCTTGAATTCCACAAGCCCTTGCCCAGATGTTCTTGAAAGCCTCTTTATAGCAATTTCTCGCCCATCGCTTAGTTTTCCCTGTATTTGAGATTTCATGATGTCTCTTTTTGTCAAGATTGAAGGATAGAAATACAAATGCAAGAACTGTACAATATATATCATATTGGTTTAGCATGAAAGCAACATCACCTTATAAACAGGTCCAAACCCACCCTGTCCTAGCTTATTTTGTGATGAGAAATCATTTGTGGCATTCAAGATAGTGGCATAACTAAACATCAACGAACCATTTCCTTTGCCACCATTGCTTTCAAGCTGATACACATCCTTGAAACTTTCAGAAGCTGTCAACTCGATAAAATCCTTTTCTCTCTTCCGTCTCTTTTCTTCTAAAATCAGCATCAACGAATTAACAAACGAAACAACTAACGTAGAAAAATAACAACAGTTAATGTCAATTTCAAACCTTCTCGTCCGTGCTTTCTTTTCTTCCAGCACCATAAAAGTCCCAAAGACAGGATAACCAGAGGAATGGATGTACCGATGAGTATCCATATGAGTTGCATGTTATTCTTGGTTTTGTTTCCTGCACAATACCTGCTTTAGATACAAAATTGCTAAATTAGTACATAGCAAATACTATCGGAAACCCAAAATTCTTACCTGTACTTGGATTGATCCGATTCTGTGAACTGATCACATAGATCCACGTTGAATTGTTATGTGGATTGGGTGAAAATCTATTATTTCCACTCCAAAATACACAGCCAGTTCCATTGGCATTACTGCTATTAAACCCCACACAGCTGCAATTATTCCAACACTTAGCAAAACAGTCACTAATGCTTAGGCTTGTGTTAGTAACCGTAAAACTTGTTGTAACATCCGCAACAAATTCTCCATTCTTTTTATTAAAGTTATCATTCTCTGTCCTGCACTCAGGCAAACCTGGCGACCCCTTCATGCAACCCATGCGTGTTTGGATCCCATAACAAAACTCAGGGGTCCAGAAATTAGATTCATAATCATTTCCAATTCTTCCTTCTGGTGTTAAAACCCATACTGGTTTAGGTGGCTTACCATCAGAGTCATAGTCTTGATCTATGTCATAGCTAAAGTATCTTTGTTTATTGTTATATGTAGAATTAATTTTGTAACCACTCAGTTGACTCATATACTCAAACGTTTGGTCGTTTAAATTCCCACTAGTCCAGTAGGGTTGGCCTCTTCGTCGAATCACTAATCTCTGACCTTCTTCTTCAGAGGCTTCCCAGCTCAAAGTAAAAGCTCCCAATTCAACAATTCCATTGCTCGGCCAAGAAGTGAGGGTCCAGTTCTTCCCTGTTGACAAGTCATACCCAAGCTTCATACCTGGTAAAAGTACATTGGATGGGTGATCAAAACTCTGCCACAAAACTCTCTTGTCCATATCGTTAATCAATCGTAAATTACTATTGTCTTCCAGGGTTGCAGTCACATTTGGGTTTGGACCAGCTTGAATATCTGTAATATTCATGATGGTTTTCCCTCCGGCAGTGATGATCAAGTTTCCAGTGTTGGGGTCTACACAGAGAGCGTTTTTGAGGGAAGAGGATATGATCTTGGCAGAAGGGTCCGCGGCCCACACTGTCCAGTATTGAATACCGTTGTTATAGACGATGACCAGTTTCTCGTTATTACTTTCATCTTCAATAAATCCTAAGACGGAATTTCCATCCGGAGAAACAAGCGTGTCAGGTTTGCTGAGTTGTTCACCTGGTTTGATTGTTGAGAATATGTGGGCTGGGGGACAAAATGTGACGGTGTAATCAGCACCCTCACACGATCCGACTTGATTACTAATATCATGCCCATAGGTAATGGCTTTCGGGCATGCCAAGTGGAAGAATTGTCCAAATGAGGTTGGGTTGCACCTCCCCTGGCTCCCCATCGTGCCGGTGCAACAGTAGTCTGTTGTACGATAGACCTGACAAGCACTCTTACACCCTCCTCCACCCTCCAACTTCAGCTCAGGTGGGCACTCTTTATTCAAGTCCTTAACGCAACCTAATTTCTCACACGAATAATCCTCTCCAGTCGTCTCTATGATCATTGGTAAGTTAAAGCCGCTTATGAGGCTGACATAATAATTGTTCCTTTCATCAAACTCTGCAATTGTAACAGGTTGCGTGTAATCTTGTCCGTTGCACCCCATTTCACCAGAGCCACAGTCGCCTGTTTTGCACGACCAACGACCTGATCCATTAAAGGCGCAACCTGTCCTACCCCATATGCTACCATTCCAGTTCCCTGGAACTTGCAAGGCAAGCGAAGTATCTTTTCTGAGCTGGAATCCAGTGATATTGAGAGGTGGGCTGCTTGAGATTCCAGGCCAAACAGTGAAGTCACATTCATTAACAATGTTAATAGTTGTCCCTGAAGCACCTGCAAAAATGGAAAATTTGGTATTCAGAACAAAATCTTAGTGCGTGTGTGCGCAAGTAATTAGGATATAAAGCACTCATATACCCTGAAATAATAGGTAGAAAAGAAATGTTAGAACATGAGGAGCCATTGCTGCATTAAGCTGAGAATAAGATGAAGATGGTATAGCCACTGTTAAACCCCTTAATAAAACAGGTTACATTCTCTTTATACAATTGTATATTCGTCCATGTGCTCCACGGTCGACTTAAAATACTAAAAGTAATATGAACAAAGGGTACTCTTGCTTACCGAGTATTGACTATGGTGTCGTTGATGTTATGTAACTAAGTCTATGATCAACTTTCTCGTACAACCGGCCACCCTTACATTCTTTTCTTTCACAACCTACATGTTAAACTTCCGCATCAACTTTTGCAACAATATTAATTTTTTATCGTTAATCTAATTTGTTTACTTGATGCTTTTTTTTGTTCTTATCGTTTTCTTTTGCTTTTTCCTAGTTTAAGTTGTTCCTCTACTGCTTTACATCTATTTTATAATGAGTAATGATAGTGCATATATAGTAGGTAATGCTCCAATAATTAAGGGTGAAAAGTGGTTATGGGTCAGATTAAGTTAATTAATCAGAAACACATAAGTGACCACCACCTTCAGAATGTTGAGATCGACCAATCAGAAATTTTCATTATAGCTAATAAAATGACTGGCCCGTCTGTCCTAGACTTTACAGATAAGCAAATCCTTATTTCTGTAAGAAACATATACTAACTGTACATAAGCGAAAGATTGGAATCATATAGCAACCTTTACCTCCTCGTCCTGAGGACAATGCTGTGGAGTGCAGTTGTGCGTAATGCATGGCATAGGTTGAACTCTTGACAAGAGAAGATAGCTACTGCAGATATGCTTGCAAGAATATCTTCTAAATGTTTGTAATATACTTTTTAGGGGCTGAATTTAAGTCATGAAGTTAACTGTTGAAGTTCATATAGCAACCTTTAAGTCATAAGCATAAGGAAAAAATTACTGAACTGGGCATAATAGCATGAACGTGAAATACACAATATATAAGTATCCTAATTACAATAGATAAGAATTACAATCCGTGTGTACACATAGGCCTAAATACTAGTACCCTATCGACCATCCATAACGGTAATGCTCATATTGTTTACAGATAAATCTTTTGGTTTGAAATTTCTTTCATTGGAAGTTGGCATTGACTGTCCTCTGACCATGGCGTATGGTGGTTTGTTAGGAGTGGGTAATGATATAGTGTCATTTAGAAGGGTGGTGATCATATCTGATGTTTTCGGTCTTTCTATTTCACTATCTTGAACAAAGAGAAGTGCAACGTGAATTGTCCTCGAGAACTGCTGTTCAACACAAGTACTTTCGACCGTTAGATCCTATAACTCCAAAATCTTCCCTTGTTTCCATAGTTTCCATGCCTAAATCATTGAAGCTAGTTTCTAATTTGAATGTAATGCTCTCCTTGTTCGTAAGAAGTATAGTCGAATACTTTTTGTTTGATATTTATTACGAAGTAAACTCTTCTATGATTCACCGTAACATTAGTTTTTTTCTATTTGGTTAATACTAGCTAGTTAAGGTGGCCATGTCATATAGACAATATTTTCAACAAATGAAAACAGGGTGCTTATATAAGTAGAAGATACTATAAAGTGATTTGAACTATACTTACATGTCCAATAAGATTGAATGTGCAGACTAGCGAAGCTACTATTTCTTCTTCCGGTCATGATTTCCATGATCAAGACGCCAAAGCTAAAGATATCGGATTTCACAAAAAAATTCCCACCCATTATGTACTCTGGTGACATATAACCACTGTATGTGACACAAATCAAGTTAACTTTTTATAAGAAATGGGTAATAACCTACATAACTCAAGACGATGGCTTTTATATAATGCAAATGAATGTAACTTAAAATGTTACAACTACCCTGCTAGTCATTGCTTCCGCCTCATTCTGCTTGAATATTCTTGCCATACCAATATCAGAAATCTTTGGGTTCATACTTTCATCTAGAAGGATATTACTAGCTTTTAGATCTCTGTGAATAACTCGCATTCTTGAGTATTTATGCAGGTATAATAACCCCTGCGTAATTCCCTCGATGGTCTTAACACGTGTCGGCCAATCCAGTTCTGCCTTTTTCTCTTCATCTACCAAAGAACAGAATAATGTCTTTCATAACATGATTTAACCAAGGTAACGGCTATTGTATTTAAAATGCTATGTTTTCATACCAAAGAGAAAGGAATCTAAGCTTTTGTTCAGCATATACTCGTAAATTAACATCTTTTCTTCCTTGTGAAGAATGCAACAACCAAGAACCCTAACAAGATTTGTATGTTGATTGCAACTTCTTGTCGATCCTTTAGTCTATCCTGTTTTTTAATGGTACTGCGGTAGGCTTTGTGACTCTTATTCCTCGTATTTATTTACTCCGAATATAATAAGTACAGTAATAATCAGTTGTATATTCTTCCATGTGTTCCACGATCAAATTAAAATACTAAAAGTAATCTGGAAAAAGGGTACCTTTGGCTTACCGAGTATTGACAATGGTGTTGACTGTTGATGTGATCAACTGTGTGTGTATCCAAGTCTTTGATCGACTTTCTTCTACAACCAGCCACCTATACATTCTTTCTTTCACAATTTGCATGTTAAATCTTTGCACCAACTTTTGCACCAACATTAATTTTGTACTCTTATCAGTTCCTTTTGCTTTTTCTTATTTTAAGTTGTTTTACATCGATTTCATAATGATACTGCAGAGTAAGTGATATTCCATTAATTAAGCGTGAAAAAGGTGTAATGGGTCAGATTAAATTGAAAAATCAGAAACTCATGAGTGAACACTGACCAGCACCACCTCCAGAATGCTGAGAACCATTCAGAAACTTTCGTGACTGATATAGATGAGTGGCCCGTCTTTTGCTAAGGGTTAAGCAAAGCACTATTTCAGTAAGAATGATTTACCAAGTGTACATGATGATATTCATATTGTTCACATAATAATATTCTGATTATGGTTTGGTTTTCTCGACAATCGAAATTGATATCCATGTTGGTGATTTTAGTGTCATCAGCTATTTTAGTTAATCGGGATTTACTAGAGATCAATGAGATTTCATATTCGGTTCTGACGCGAGTTAGGGAAGTGCGGAGTGCACACTCGTTGAGCTAATATGTTATCGCCCACGACGAAAATGCAGGGGTCAAGGGGGTTGCGCCCCCTTGCGGGGTCAAGTGGCAGCACCCCTTGCGGGGTCAGCGGGCGGGGGTCGAGGGGGGGACGCCCCTCGCGGGGTTTGGGGCAGCGCCCCAAAACCTAAACGATTTTCATGAATCGGTATTAAGGAAATTCCTTGTTTTCCCGCCATAACCCAACCAACATGTCTGTTGGAGAACAGTTATAACTGTTCGTTTTGTAACCTCCGAAAACCGTCGTTTCTGGTTGGTGAATAAACTACCAGATTGTTTCTCACAGAACATAACGAAATTCATACAATTTCCTCTCTGTTCTTGCTTTGATCTCTTGTGCCTAGAATCAAAGTGTTCTACTTGAATTATCCCGATAAGGATTTCGTGTAACCCAGGCACCATAGGGTCGAAATACTTTATATGGAAAGTGAACTTACACGATTCAAGTTAGATATCCAGGATTATCCAATCACCATAGTGTACGTTAGTATCATGCCGAACAAACCACCATTCTTCGTGAACACGGTAGGGTAAATGGCGCAATATATGACGCCTTTGGTCCATACGTTGCACTTTTGCACACAGAAAAGTGCCACATGAATAGACCTCAAGAATTACAAAACAAGTTATTCCCAATAATTAGGTCTTTCCATTCCAACGCCTTCCCTTGTTACCATACCTCCAACGCCTAAACCATTAGATATAATAATTACAAATCATATCTTCATGTATGTTGGGAAGAGGTAATGTTTGTTTCACTGTGCATTGTCCAGTAAAGTTAACCTTGTTTTGGTCGCTATATTATTGATTTCTTTCATGTTAGTAAGTTTAATAATCTAGTCATATCATTAATCAGTAGATGTAGTAAGATCCTCTAATTTGTTTAAAAAAGAATACTTCAGTAATAACACTCCAAAGCTGAAGATATCAGATTTCTCCGAGAAAGTCCCTCAAGTTAAACCCTCCGATGCCCGGACTGAAAATATCATTACCGTGCTCTATTTGATCTTAAAAAGCATAATATTTGACAATCTTGAAAATGCAAGCAGTACCAAAACACATATGATAACAACAAGCTAGCAACACTGAAAGACCTCTCGAAACAACAAACAATCTTGACTAAGTAGATGTGGAACAACCTAGCAGGCTGGCAAAAAAAAAAATTTGGCTATGGCGATAACCGGGGCATATACTCAACAACAAAGTAACTAACCACTATACAAGCCTTTCAACGTAATTTATAATCACTTGATAAATGATCTTAATGCGGGAACAAGGATATGTGAGGGTGGTCAATTAATCCCGTCAGGTTGAGGTAAGATATGGAAGTGAGTTTTGATAAACCATAATATGAGGGTTAATACAATCGTATCCCCTAATCCAAGGGAACAAGGTTAAAACCTCGAAAGTGAAAATGATGTGTTTGAGGCTATAAGTATTTTTTTCATGAATGGTGAGATCCCTAATGGTTGCAACTCTTCTTTCATTGTGTTGATCCCTAAAGTTCCCGATGCCAATATTGTTAAAGACTTTCGACCTATTAGTCTATTGGGAGTATTTATAAGATCATAGCTAAGATTTTGGCTAATAGACTTGTCAATGTGCTAGATGGGATTGTTAGTGATGTGCAATCGGCTTTTGTTGCGGGAAGGAAAATGTTGGATGGGCCCTTTATTATAAATGAAATCATCCAATGGTGTCGCTCCAGAAAAAGGAAAGCGGTTATCTTTAAAGTGGATTTCGAGAAGGCTTTTGATTCGGTTAGATGGGACTACTTGGATGATGTTTTATTTAAGTTTGGTTTTGGCAGCAAGTGGTGTGCTTGGATTCGTAATTGCCTTAGCTCTTCAAGGGGTTCTATCCTTAGTTCCTTACCAATGGCTCCCCAACGAAAGAATTTCAATTTTTTAAAGGCCTCAAACAAGGTGATCCGTTATCCCCTTTCTTATTTATCCTTGTCATGGAGAGCCTCCATTTATCTTTTCAACGAGTAATAGATGTTGGTATGTTTACGGGTATTAAACTGAGCAATTCAGTGACAGTATCTCACTTGTTCTTTGCGGATGATGCTATGTTCGTAGGCAAATGGTGTGAAGGTAATATTAAAACTCTTGTAAATGTCTCGGAATGTTTTCATCGTGCTTCTGGTCTCAAAATTAATATGAGCTGTTGAAGTATAGTTTGGTTGGGCTGGTTAGACGACTCTTATGGGACGTTTGCCGTCTTCCCGAATCCTTAGTGATGCTGCAAACAAAGGTAAACCGGTTAGGAGTGGACCCGAGGCCGGAGCCCCAGGGTCCACCTCCGATGGTCAAGTTAGTATCGGTGCGATATATTGTAAAAAAGGTGTAGCTGAGAGTGATAACATGTTGTAGAATGAGATCCTTACCCTTGTATTTATAGGACTAGGGTTTCTTGAAGGGTAAGTTAGGTATGTGTGGGTCGCGGGCCTGTCGGGACGGGCCGACTCCAGACTATACGTCGACATGTCCCCCAGTCTAGTATAATATGGTCCGTGATCATGTTATGCTAGACTTATTCATATATCACGCTTACTAAAAACCGTGTGCGGCTTGCTGCTAGGACATCCTCGTGGGTCGTCCGTAACATATGGCTCCACTCGTAATGGGCTTCCTTTAGCAAAAAGATGATGGGCTAGGATTGCGAATAGTGAGCATAGCCACTATACGTCATCATTTTCCCCCAGTCTAGTATGTGAGGTTGTCACCGAGGTTACTAGACTTTACACCATATCCGCTACCTGTAAGCATATCCACGTCGAAAGAAATGGGAAAACACGTATACGTAACACGGGTGGTTGTGCTCGAATTCTTGGTTTCCCGTTACTTGACGGTAAAGACCCCATAAAAAATAATATGTTCTCTACAGTCGGGGTAACACTAGCATTTGGCAAGGTATCATACTTGTTCATCTCTAACGTGAGGATGATGAGAATGTTTGGTGAAGGCGGAGGTGGAACCCGTATGCTGCATCGTGAGCATTTTGAAGGCATACTTCTTATACCCACTAAAGAGGCAACATAATGCGAATATTTCATTCGTCTTAAGGCCAACAAAAGACATACTTTTGTGGCATGTTTATGCGGATATTACATCCGTCTTGCGGCCACAACATTCAATAATGATTTTCTAAATTCTTTACGTCTTTTCCCGAACTAAACGTAGTTGATCAGGCTCCATCTAATTAAGGTCAAACAATATAAACGTTGGAAAAATCACTCAAATAGCCGGCCAAAGGAATTTGTCGCGAAAGGCGTACTTCCGTAGAAAGATATGAGCCAACGGAAGACGTACTTCCGCAGAAAAAATAATGAGCCAGTGGAAGGCGTCCTTTCACGGTAAACAATGAGACAGCGGAAGATGTACTTCCGCGGCAAGGAAAACAAGACGGCGAGAGACGTACTTCCGCGGCGAAGACACTAAGCCAACGGAAGGAGTACTTCCACGGCGGAGGATAATGAGCCCGTGGAAGGGATACTTCCACGGCGAAAACAATACACCAGTGGAAGGAGTACTTCCACGGCGAAAGATAATGAGCACGTGGAAGAGATACTTCCACGGCGAAATAATGAGCACGTGGAAGAGATACTTTCACCGCGAAAGATAATGAGCACGTGGAAGAGATACTTCTACGGCGAAGATAATGAGCACGTAGAGAAGATACTTCCACGGCGAAAATAATGAGCACGTGGAAGAGATATACTTCCACAGCGAAGATAATGAGCACGTAGAAGAGATACTTCCACGGAGAAAATAATGAACACGTGGAAGAGATACTTCCACGGATCTCCATTGGGGAGTACTTCCACGGATACCATGCCCGTGGAAGGGATAGTTTCGCGGCGAAGGAGTACTTCCACGAGAAATATAATAAGCATGTGGAAGAGATACTCCCACGGCGAAAATAATGAGCACGTGGAAGAGATACTTCCACCGCGAAAGATAATGAGCACGTGGAAGAGATACTACCATGGTGAAGATAATGAGCACGTGGAAGAGATACTTCCATGGCGAAAATAATGAGCACGTGGCAGAGATACTTCCACAGCGAAGATAATGAGCACGTGGAAGAGATACTTCCACGGCGAAAATAATGAGCACGTGGAAGAGATACTTCCACGGCGAAGATAATGAGCACGTGGAAGAGATACTTCCACGGCGAATATAATGAGCACGTGGAAGAGATACTTCCACGACGAAAATAATGACCATGTGGAAGAGATACATCCAAGGCGAAAGATAATGAGCACGTGGAAGAGATACTTCCACGACGAAAATAATGAGCACGTGAAACAGATACTTCCACGGCGAAGATAATGAGCACGTGGAAGAGATACTTCCACGACGAAGATAATGAGCACGTGGAAGAGATACTTCCACGAAGAAAATAATGAGCACGTGGAAGAGATACTTCCACGGTGAAGATAATGAGCACGTGGAAGAGATACTTCCACGACGAAAATAATGATCACGTGGAAGAGATACCTCCACGGCGAAGATAATGAGCACGTGGAAGAGATACTTCTACGGCGAATGAGCACGTGGAAGAGATAGTTCCACGGCGAAAGATAAAGAGCATGTGGAAGAGATACTTCCACGACGAAGATAATGAGAACGTGGAAGAGGTACTTCCTCGGCGAATATAATAAGCACGTGGGAGAGATACTTCCACAGCGAAAATAATGAGCACGTGGAAGAGATACTTCCACGGCGAAAAATAATGAGCACGTGGAAGAGATACTTCCACGGCGAAAATATTGAGCACGTGGAAGAGATACTTCCACGGCGAAGATAATGAGCACATGGAAGAGATACTTCCACGGCGAATATAATGAGCACGTGGAAGAGATACTTCCACGGGGAAAATAATGAGCACGTGGAATAGATACTTCTACGACAAAGATAATGAGCACGTGGAAGAGATACTTCCACGGCAAAAATAATAAGCACGTGGAAGAGATACTTCCACTGCGAAGATAATGAGCACGTGGAAGAGACACTTCCACGGTGAATATAATAAGCACGTGGAAGAGATACTTCCACGACGAAAATAATGAGCACGTGGAAGAGATACTTCCACGGCGAAAGATAATGAGCACGTGGAAGAGATACTTCTACGACGAAAATAATGAGCACGTGGTAGAGATACTTCGACGGAGAAGATAATGAGCACGTGGAAGAGATACTTCCACTGCGAATATAATAAGCACGTGGAAGAGATACTCTCACGGCGAAAATAATGAGCACGTGGAAGAGATACTTCCACGACGAAAGATAATGAGCACGTGGAATAGATACTTCCATGGCGAAAATAATGAGCACTTGGAAGAGATACTTCCACGGCTAAAATAATGAGCACGTGGAAGAGATACTTCCATGGCGGAGATAATAAGCACGTGGAAGAGATACTTCCACGGTGAATATAATAAGCACGTGGAAGAGATACTTCCACTACAAAAATAATGAGCACGTAGAAGAGATACTTCCACGACGAAGATAATGAGCACGTGGAAGAGATATTTCCACGGCGAAGATAATAAGCACGTGGAAGAGATACTTCCACGGCGAAAAAAATGAGCCCGTGGAAGAGATACTTCCACGGCACATGACTAAGCCAACAGAAGAGATACTTCCCTGACGAAGAAATAAGCGCGCAGAAGGAGTACTTCCACGGCGAAGGAATAATCCAATGAAAGAGATACTTCCGTGGCAAAGGAATAAACCGACAAAAGGCGGACCTCTGCGACGAAGGAATATATCCAAAGGTATTTGCGTGACGTGCACGGAAATAGTGGTATTATTATACCCTGTTAGCCCCCCAATTTTAATGGCGCTATACTCAATTAGTATTATTAAACTTAATCAAATATTCAAGAAATTACGTTCGCGTAGACCAGCGCGAATGGACGTACCATAGCCGCGTATAAAAGGTAGAAATTGGTCCGAACGTGCGGACCAACGCGAATGGGTGTGATATAGCTGCGAATTGTCACATAATATAAGACGTATCTTAACTAACTTATGGGATGAGTTATGCCATTACGTGCGGCGTACCGCTACTACCATAAGGACGGTCAAAGTTTTGACAAAAATGTTGTTAGACGTGCACAGTGTGTCTTTTGCAAGTTCGTCATGCGTCACGTGGTTTGCATAACTTACTACAACGTCTTGATAGGAAGGTGTCTAACAAGGATACATGATCTGTGGTCATTGGGGTTGCATCCCTCTTACACGACAAGTTAAATTAGTCGGTTCATCAATCCTCTTATTCCGCTTGGGAATGATAAGTACATGTACGCCCGTAGGTTAAAGATGTCCGAATGTAAGGACTAGTGCAGATGGATGTACCATGACCGCGAACAAAATATATTATTTAAAAAATATATGTAATATATCTTACCGATTTAAAAGATATATGTAATATCCTTTAATAAAATAAACAATATATCCGAACGTCCGGATTGACGCGAAAGGACGTGGCTCGTTACCGTAATGAAAAATAAATATGTGTAATCATACGGACTATCTCGGAATGATCGAATTCATGACCGCAGATAAAAAATTAAAAGATGCAGGAATGTGCGAATTAACGCGGATAGACGAGCCATGACCGCGGATATATATAAAAAAAATTTGTAACATATACTGGATAGAAAAATATCATCACACTGGTAAAAAGGTATTTTATCAAGATGAGTAGGATATGTTAAGATATATTATGACATTGAGTTTTACATCAAGTCTTTGAACGTTATTCACAAGTCCGTACATGTATTGCATCATGTTCTTAATGTAATTATAAGAAAGAAAATAAAAGATATGAGATGATATTCACCTTCCTGATCATAAAAGGAAAAACGATTCTCGCAGTATCAAAAGAATATAGTAGAATATGTGAAACATACATATAAAGCATGTTGTGCGTGAATCAATACAAATAAAGTTAATAGCAACATTAAACTATCATGCATAAGAAGTAGCAGTGCGTTTAATTTTAGTATAGTGAAAAATAAAATATGCTCGAACATACAGGTGAGCATGGCTAGACATACCATGACCGCTGATAAAAAAATATAAGTTTAGACCAGCGCAGATGGAAGTACCATGACCGCGAAAAATAGGTCAGGCCGCGACACGATATTAGTAGGCCGGACCAAGACATATACGGAAAATATAATAGTCAAATTAGAAAATATATGTAATATCTCCTTGCCAATTTAAAAGATATACGTAATATCTTTTATAAAAAATACAATAATATTTTTAGAAAATATATGTAATATTTTTATAAACTTGAAAAATCGGAATATAACTTTACTAGATTTTAAAGATAAATACTATCTTTATACTAATATAAACAATATGTCTAGATAGCGAAGCATTACGTAAAAACAATCTTGTGACCACGCCACCAAAAAGCAAAAATATTATCCAAACGTACGGAATACCACAGAAGGATGCGGCTCAGGACTACGGATATCAAAAACTAAAAATAGCAAAGATAATATCTTTGGCAAATTTAAAATATATTGACAAATCTTTTTACCAATTTAGAATATTGATAATATTTGTTACCAACTAAAAAATATTCAGTTTTTTTAAATCGGAATATCGATGCTGCCTGATGAAAATTAAAGTAAACAACACTTCGGATGTGATAAGCTTAATGATTCATTAATTGACAGCAACCTATAGTAAAAATTATAGCAAAACGATATGTCAAGACTATATATGTCTACCAATGGTGAATACAAAAACTATTGCTCCATTGAAATATTCACATATGGCGCTGTAAGCCATCGTTATGATATGGTCTTAAAAAAAACACCCATAGGTCTATCATGATTAATTAAAGCATATCCTGATTGTCTATTTTTCAAGTAATGTGTAGATTAGCAATAACCATCAACACGAATTACGTAACCTTCCAATAGTCAGGCCTTAATGATATGCGATATAAATAGAAGGCGTTTAGAATTACCAATTTTTGGTATTGTTTTTTGCTTTTAGGTAACATAAGACCACGAAACATAGTTTAGTCTGGGTCCAACGGATAGCGCAACTTGTTGAAGCATAGTTTGGCTGGGCTGGTTAGACGACTCTCCTGGGTCGTTCGTCGTTTTCCCGAATCCTTAGTGATGCTACAAACAAAGGTAAACCGGTTAGGAGTGGACCCGAGTCCGGAGCCCCAGGGTCCACCTCCGACGGTCAAGTTAGTATCGGTGCGATATATTGTAAAAGAGGTGTAGTTGATAGTGATAACCTGTTGTAGAATGAGACCCCTACCCTTGTATTTATAGGACTAGGGTTTCTTGAAGGGTAAGTTAGGTATGTGTGGGCCGCGGGCCAGTCGGGCCGGGCCGACTCCAGACTATACGTCGACATGAGCAAAAGCAAGTTGATGGGTATTCACATGGTGGACGCACAAATCAATCAAGCTGCTGCAAAGCTTGGCTGTCTCACCCTTCGCGCTCCGTTTACTTATTTGGGCTTGAAAGTTGGTGGTCCTATGTCAAGGATTTCTGAATGGAAAGATGTAGTAGATAAAGTTAAAGCTCGCCTTTCTAAATAGAAGTTTAAAACTCTCTCTATAGAGGGTAGGCTCACATTACTCAAGCTTGTCCTTGGTTTTATCCCTATCTTCCACATGTCTACATACCGTGTTCCGAAGATGGTTCTTCATGAGTTAGAATCGATCCGTTGTTATTTTTTAATGGTCATGACCGTAGTCATTGTAAGGCTTCATGTATCAAATGGAGTAGCGTCGTTACTCCGAAGGAAAAGGGGGGCCTTGGTGTCGCCAGCCTTTACGCTCTCAACAGAGGTCTTATGTTAAAATGGTTATGGAGATTTTATTCTTGTCCTAATTTGATTTGGGCTCGGTTGTGAAGGCTATACATGGTGAGGATGGTTGTGTAGGTAAAGAGTTAAAAGCAGGAGCTCGTTCTTGTTGGCTCAATATAGTGAAAGAAGCTTCTGTTCTCAAAGAGCATGGGGTTAATTTTTTGAGTTTATGAAGCTCAAATCGGGGGACGGGGCTACCTTCTCTTTCTGGGATGATAAATGGTGCGAAGGGGGCATTCTTAAAATCATATTTCCAAGAATATATGCGTTGGATACTTGCAAAAAGGTGAGTGTTAGATGTAAGCTTGTAAATTCTAACATGGAGTCTTCTTTGCATCGTGTAATTTGAGGAGGAGTTGAACAATCGCAATACGATGCCCTTACGGAGCTTATTGGTGGCATTAATCTTTTGCCACAGACGGACAGGTACGTTTGGGCTCTCGATGGCACTGGTGGGTTTTTGTGAGCTCGATTAATGTTGGAGCATAATTTGGCTGGGTCGGTCTGACGACTCTCCTGGGCCGTTAATCGTCTTTCCGAGTGTTGGGTAATGCTGCAAACAAAGAAGAACCGGTTAGAGGTGGACCCGAGGCTGGAGCCCCGGGGTCCACCTCCGACGGTCAAGTTAATATTTAGTCGATATATTGTAAAGAAGTGTGGTTAAGAGAGATAACCTGATGTAGAATGAGATGTCTACCCTTGTATTTATAGGACTAGGGTTTCTTGAAGGGTAAGTTAGGTATGTGTGGGCTGCGGGGCTGTCGGGTCGGGCACACTGCAGACTATACGTCGACATGTCCCCCAGTCTAGTATGATATGGTCCATGATCATATTATGCTAGACTGATTCAAGTATCGCGCTTACTAAACAACCGCATGCGGCTTGTTGCTAGGACATCCTCATGGGTTATCCGTAACATATTGATCCACTCGTAATGGGCTTCCTTTGGCAAAAAGATGATGGGCTGGGATTGTGAATAGTGAGCATAGCCACTATACGTCATCATGTCCACCCCAGTCTAGTATGCGAGGGTATCACCGAGGTTACTAGACTTTACACCATATCCGCTACCTGTAAGCATATCCACGTCGAAAGAAATGGGAAAACACGTATACGTAAGACGGGTGATTGTGCCCGAATGCTTGGTTTCCCCTTACTTGACGGTAAAGACCCCGTAAGAAGAAAACATGTTCTATAGCTGGGGTAACACTGGCATTTGCCAAGGTTTAATTCGTGTTCATCACTAACGTGAGGATGACAAGAAGGTTTTATGAAGGTGGAAGTGGAACCCGTATGTTGCATTATGAATATTTTGAAGGCGTACTTCTTGTACCCACTGATTATGCAACATAATGCGAATATTTCATTCGTCTTAAGGCAAACAGAAGACGTACTTCTGTGACAAGGTGATGCGGATGGTACATCTGTCTTGTGGCCACGACATACGATAATGACTTAAAACATTTGTCACTGTTTTTCCTTAACTAGGCGTAGTTGATCAGGCTTTGCCTAATAAAGGTCAAACAATGCAAACTTTGAAGAAATCACTTCGTGGCCGGGCAAAGTAATTCGTCGCGGAAGACGTACTTCCGTAACAAAGATATGAACCAACAGAAGACGTACTTATGTGGCAGAATGAGCCACTGGAAGGCGTACTTCCACGGCAAAGGCAACAAGAGAATGGAAGACGTATTTCCGCGACGAAGACAATGAACCCATGGAAGGAATACTTCCACGGCTAAAATAAGGTGCCAGTGGAAGAGTACTTCCATGGCGAAGGAGAATGAGCCCGAGCAAGAATACTTCCACGGCAAAAGATAATGAGCACGTGGAAGAAATGCTTCCACAGTGAATATAATGAGCATGTGGAAGAGTACTTCCACAGCGAAAACAATGCGCCAGTGGAAGGAGTACTTCCATGGTGAAGGATAATAAGTCCGTGGAAGAGTACTTCCACGGCGAAGATAATGAGCACGTGGAAGAGATACTTCCACGGCAAAGATAATAAGCACGTGGAAGAGATACTTCCACGACGAATATAATGAGCATGTGGAAGAGATACTTCCACGGCGAATATAATAAGCACGTGGAAGAGATACTTCCACGCCGAAAATAATAAGCACGTGGAAGAGACACTTCCACGGTAAAGATAATAAGCACGTGGAAGAAATACTTCCACGGCGAAAATAATGAACACGTGGAAGAGATACTTCCACGGCGAATATAATAAGCACGTGGAAGAGATACTTCCACGGCGAAAACAATGCGCCAGTGGAAGGAGTATTTCCATGGCGAAGGATAATAAGCCCGTGGAAGAGTACTTCCACAGCGAAGATAATGAGCACGTGGAAGAGATACTTCCACGACAAAGATAATAAGCACGTGGACGAGATACTTCCACGGAGAAAATAATAAGCACGTGGAAGAGATACTTCCACGGTGATGATAATAAGCACGTGGAAGAGATACTTCCATGGCGAAAATAATAAGCACGTGGAAGAGATACTTCCACGGAAAAGATAATAAACATGTGGAAGAGATACTTACACGGTGAAAAGAATAAGCACGTGGAAGAGATACTTCCACGGCGAATATAATAAGCACGTGGAAGAGATACTTTCACGGCGAAAATAATGAGCACGTGGAAGAGATACTTCCACGGCAAAGATAATAAGCACGTGGAAGAGATACTTCCACGGCGAAAATAATGAGCACGTGGAAGAGATACTTCCACGGCGAAAATAATGAGCACGTGGAAGAGATACTTTCACGACAAAGATAATGAGTACGTGGAAGAGTACTTCCACGGATAATGATAATAAGAACGTGGAAGAGATACTTCCACGGCGAAAATAATGAGCACGTGGAAGAGATACTTCCACGACGAAGATAATGAGCACGTGGAAGAGATACTTCCACGGCGAAGATAATGAGTACGTGGAAGAGTACTTCTACGGAGAATGATAATGAGCACGTGGAAGAATACTTCCATGACGAAAGATAACGAGTACGTGGAAGAATACTTCCACGGCGCATGAATAAGCCAACGGAAGAGATACTTCTATGGCAAAGGCATAAGCCAATGGAAGAAATACTTCTATGGCGCAGAAATAAGGGCGCGGAAGGAGTACTTCCGCAGCGAAGGATTAAGCCAATGGAAGAGATACTTCCATGGCAAAGGAATAAACGCGCGGAATGAGTACTTTTGCGGCTAATGAATAAGCCAATGGAAGAGATACTCCCATGGCAATGGAATAAACGCGCGAAGGGAGTACTTCCACGGCAAAGATAATAAGCACGTGGAAGAGATACTTCCACGACGAAAATAATGAGCACGTGGAAGAGATACTTCCACGGCGAAGATAATGAGTACGTGGAAGAGATACTTCCACGGCGAAAATAATGAGAACGTGGAAGAGATACTTCCACGGCGAAGATAATGAGTACGTGGAAGAGTACTTCCACGGCGAATGATAATGAGCACGTGGAAGAATACTTCCACGGCGAAAGATAACGAGCTCGTGGAAGAATACTTCTACGGCGCATGAATAAGCCAACGGAAGAGATACTTCCGTGGTAAAGGCATAAGCCAATGGAAGAAATACTTCCATGGCGCAGAAATAAGCGCGCGGAAGGAGTACTTCCGCTACGAAGAAATAAGCCAAGGGGAGAGATACTTCCATGGCAAAGGAATAAACGCGTGGAAGGAGTACTTCCGCGACGAAGGAATATGCCACTGGAAGAGATACTTCCATGGCGCAGAAACAAGGGCGCGGAAGGAGTACTTCCGCGGCGAAGGAAGAATCCAATGGAAGAGATACTTCCATGGCAAAGGAATAGGCGCGCGGAAGGAGTACTTCCGCGGCGAAGGAATAAGCCAATGAAAGAGATACTTCCATGGCAAATAAATAAGCGCGCGGAAGAAGTACTTCCGCGGCGAAGGAATAAGCCAATGGATGAGATATTTCCATGGCAAAGAAATAAACCGACAGAAGGCGGACTTCTACGGAAAAGGAATATATCCAAAGATATTTGCGTGTCATGCACGAAAATAGTGGTATTATTATACCCTGGTAGCCCCCCAAGTTTAATGGTGCTATACTCGATTAGTAATATTAAACTTAATCAAGTATTCAAAAAATTAAGGTCGCGTAGACCAACGCGAATGGACGTACCATATCTGCGTAGAAAAGATAGAAATTGGGTTCGAACGTGCGAACCAACGCGGATGGGTCTTGCCATAACCGCGAATTGTCACATATTATAGAACCAACTCCTTAAACTGTGCCCAAGTCAAGCCAGTAACCCAGTCGTCACCTCCGTTCGAATGCTTAAGTTCCTTCCACCATGATAGCACGTCTCCCTCGAACTTGTAACAAGCTAACCTCGCCTTAAAGACAGGGTTGCACCCCATAGCTTCAAAAATCTTCTCAATGTGAGCGATCCAGCTCTCCGCCTCAGATGGGCTGTCAGTTTGCTCGAATGATTTCTGACGCTGCTTATTGAAGCTTTCCAGCCATGTGATCAGGGTAGCTGGGGGTGGAGGAGGAGGATTCTGATTCTGGTGAGGGTGATGATTATGGTTGGCTTGCACCTTGGCCCGAATCGCATTCCTCAGTTGAGGAAGCAGAGCTTGAAGAGCAGCTTGGACTGTTGCATTCAGTTGTTCTTGCTCACGTGTGAGAACCATCTGACAGTATAAAACTAAATGCAATGATTAATCTGATTAGACATAATATAAACATGAAAAAAAATTATGCATGAAATAGTGTATCAAGGCATAGCCAACAAAAATGACATGAGTTTGGGTGAACGCCTATGGGTCGGTTCACCAAAACAAAATTGACATGACGAGGATGAACGCCTATGGGTTGGTTCATCAAAAAAATGACATGAGCTCATGTGAACGCCTATGGTTCGGTTAACTAAGCAAAGTAATTCGAATAAAAGCACACGCGACTAAATATGGCATGTCATGTACCAACCATTACTTAGTCAAAACTCATACAACAATGATACATGAAACAAATGCATAAAAACAAACTGTCAGTTTTAGTAAGACACTGATGACTACTCACTAGTCACAAGTCAAGTTTTTAGAGCCTACAGGTCGAAACCTTGGTCTCTGATACCATAATTGTAACACCCCATTTTAATAAATGGAATATCATAGGGTAATTATGGCGTGTCATCAAAGCATGCAAGGTAAATGTCTAAACATTAAATGACCATAAAAGGAAATACCAGAAACAAACATCGGTAGTCAAACATAAGCTCACACACATTAATATAAGTTCTGAAAGGAAAGGATTAAACAATGTCCAAAAGAAATGAAGTAATGTAATGTATGGAAATGCATAAAGTAATGAAGGCTAGATAGCTTCCATCCGTATGCACATACTCTCAAGGTCCTAAGTGCGTCCCTGAGTACCTGCTATTTGGGAACATAAAAAAGGAAACGGCTGAGCAAAACGCCCAGTGAACGGATATAAAGCATAGTATGAAATGAGATAAGCATAATAAGACTAATAGCAGCGGAAATGTATAAGTCCTAGATAACCTGGAACATGTTTATAAACTGGTTTTATAGTTTGAAAAGACTTATGTTTTTATATGAAAGTTGTATTTTAATTAGCGAATAGCTCATATCGGTCATGAGGTTCACCGTGCATGAATACATAGACGGGTGACCTCATCATTCAATTAGAGCGAACTTCTGCGGCAAAGGAATATATCCAAAGATATTTGCGTGTCATGCACGAAAATAGTGGTATTATTATACCCTGGTAGCCCCCCAAGTTTAATGGTGCTATACTCGATTAGTAATATTAAACTTAATCAAGTATTCAAAAAGTTAAGGTTGCGTAGACCAATGCGAATGGACGTACCATATTTGCGTACAAAAGATAGAATTGGGTTCTGATAGGTGTGTAAACACCCATCCTTTTACCACTTAATTCGGGCTAAAACGAGACCAAAACACGTATTTAACATCATTTGTTTGGAATTATGCGTGGTTTTTGTGTTTATTGTGTTTTCAGAGCCAACCGGATAAATATTGAAGAAAACATGGGATTGCACGGGTTTTACTGAAGAAAAAGACTCGAGATAAAGTCTATTGTCCAAGAGATGCAAAAGATTTGAAGTCACTGGGCCTATTCGAAGATTTATCGAAGAAAAGGACCAAAGATGGAAGATTTATATAAGTCGAAGAAACTCAAGTCTATTAAACGAAGAAATTAAAAGACGAGTTGAATTTAATCGACGACAAATCCCGAATCAGAATCGAAAACGGAAACTTTTCTGAAAAGACGAAAAGACAAGAAGAACGGGAGAAAGCCCACTCACCAACCAAAGGACAAGGCTATAAATAGCCTTCCCCTCACACATTTTAGACTAGTTTTTAGTTTTTCTTCCTCCCCACTCTTTCTTCCTGGTTCGTAGCTTCACAATCACCACTAGGGTGATTGGTGATTTTTATCTTTAATTCTTTAATCTTGTAATTTTAATCTTTGTTTCATCTTGTCAAAACATTAATCATTCAATACAAGTTCTTGTTTAATCTTTCATTTCATCTTGTTCATCATCATCTTTATCTTCAAGTTTTTAAGTTTTTATTTTCTTGATTTGATCTTCAAAAGTTGTTTGGATTTGTATTTTTATTAGTGGGATTCGTTGCTTATGGTGTCTAAATGATTTGTGTTTATTTTGGTAAATCCTTTTTAAGTATTTGGTTTGATTTTGACTAAAGTTCGTGTTCCGTGTTCTTCGTTTCCTGCTACTGTATCTGGGTTCCAAAACTTCCGAACCAACAAAAAGGTTCCGAATGAAGCCTTCATTCGGAAACTTCCGAACCAAGCATTAAGTTCCGAATCAGTGACTTCCGAGCCAGTAAGTTCCGGATCAAGCAAATCTTCCGAATCAAACCGAAAGTTCCGAACCAGTGACTTCCGAACCAGCAAGTTCCGAATCAACCTTCATTCGGAAGGTTCCGAATCAGCCAGAAAGTTCCGGATAAGTTCCGGATGAGAATGTTCCGGATGAATGAATAGTAACTTCAGAATCGACAAGTTCCGGATGAATCTAAAAGTTCCGAACCAAGCTCAAGTTCCGAATGAAGAATGAACAGTAACTTCCGAATCAGTTATCTTTTGGGTATTTTTAAGTTTTACTGTTTCCTTACCATTTCTTTACTGTTTCCTTGATTTAATTTTAATTTTATTTTAATCTTAATTCTAATTCAAATTCAAGTTTAAATTCAAGTTTTTAGTAATCGTCATTAAGTTAATTGTCTTTGATTTAAATTTTCATTTCCACTTTTTATTAGATTAGAAAACCAAACCCCTTTTCTTTAGTAACCAAGAACAATCATTCCACTTAAGACCTAGATCAATTCGAGAGGATATCGAGAGAAAATTGAACCTAGCAAAACCCATGTATCAAATGGCGCCGCTGCCGGCTCTTCTCGTTAAGATCAAAAGTTTTTTGTGAGAACTTGGATTTTGGGATCCGTTCCCCGTGAACGTTACTTTTTCAAGAAAATTTTCAAAAACAACTAAAAAATATAAAATTTTCAAAAATCCTAAAAATTAAAAAACAATAAAAACCAAAAATATTTTTGCTTTGTTTTTCTTTGTTCGTTCTTTTGCAGGTGTATGCGCACTCGATCCACGTCTTATCAAGAGCCCGAGCCTCTCGATAACTTAGACATGGCTGGTGTACAAAACAACAATAACATACCACCTCCGAACAACAATAATAACAACAACAACCCGCCTTTCAACAACATGAACAATAACAACAACAATGAGCACCTTCCGGATAATCGCCCAATGATTGAATTGCTGCAAGCTCATGTCGATGGCAATACGGATCCAATTGTTATACCACCAATTGCCGCCAACAATTTCGAGCTAAAGTCCGGCTTTATCCAGATGGTATCCGCTCAACCGTTCTTGGGACGAACCATTGATGATCCACACGACCACATCAAGAGATTTCTACAACTCACTAACACGGTCAAGTTCAATGGAGTTCCACAAGAAGTGATAAGGTTACAACTTTTTCCCTTTTCTTTAGAGGGACAAGCCCGGCATTGGCTTGCTAAGGAACCGCCACAGAGTATTCTCTCGTGGACGGATTTGGAAACAAAGTTTATCAACTACTTTTTTCCACCCTCTCGTACTACCGCTTTGCGGAATGAGATTATAAACTTTGAACAAAAGTACGATGAGTCATTCAGTGAATCTTGGGATCGTTTTAAAGATCTTTTAAGGAAATGCCCACAACATGGTTTTACCAAAGTACATCAAATCAATACTTTTTACAATGGTTTAAGCATGAGTGACCAAGATTCACTGAATAGTGCCTCGGGGGGTAATTTATTGGCTAAGACTTCAAATGCTGCTTGGGACATCATTGAGAACAAGTCTCGTGTGCAAACCAAGAGCGTTAGGACCAATGTTGCTAGTGCTAGCACTAATGACAGCGACAAGCGATTAGACAAAATCACCACGCTTCTTGAATCGCTTGTCACCCACACCGTCAGCAACAACAACAGCAACAACGCCAAAAACGCACAAGTGAACGCTGTCAGCCAACCTTGTGAGATATGCGGTGGTCCTCACTCTTACACAACTTGTACTGCCACCCAAGATTACCCTGCTGAGAATGTGAATGCGGCATATGGCACCTACCAACAACCTGCTTATCAAGCTAAACCTCAAGGTGACCGTAACTTGCTTAGCTACCGCAGCAACAACTATCTTTCACCACCCGGTTTTCCTCCTACCAACCCAAACCAACAACAAAACCTTAACCGCTCTAATCAACAACAACAACAAACTCGACAACCATACATCCCACCTCACAAGCAGCAGCAACCACCTCAACGTAACAATCAAGTCTACCAACAACCTGCTTACCAACCACCTGCATACAATGCTCCTCCCAACCAAGCCACCACTGCATTACACCAAGAGGTTGCAACCTATATGAGGACCAATGATGTGATTGTGGGAAATCTCCAAGAGGAAGTGCGCAATTTGAAGGCAGACTTGGTCAAGCAAGGAAATGATTTGAGAGCTGACATGAGAAACACGTTGGATAGCCAGACTAATGATCTGAGGAACATGATGGCTAGTTTTTTCCAAAGTAGTCAACCCTCTTCTTCGGGTACTCTTCCGAGTAACACCGTTGCGAACCCAAGAGGGGAGATGAAAGCAATCACTACTCGAAGTGGTAAAGGTACCAAGGAACCCGAGCTTCCTATACCTCTACCGGTGGTTGTGACTAAGGAGAACGAGTCGCCTGCTCCTATTCCTCATCCTTCTCCTTCCCCAATTTCTCCACCTCTTCTTTCTACCCCTCCTCCACCCGTGGTTGTGAGTGATCCTATACTCCCAAAGCCTTCCTCTTCTTCCAATATACCTTATCCTTCTAGGTTGAGGAAAGAGAAGCAAAAGAGCAAGGATGATATTCAGGTTTCTAACTTTCTTAAAATGTTTAAACAACTGAATTTTAATATCTCCTTCGCTGAGGCTCTCGCTCACATGCCCAAATACGCCAAAATGTTTAAAGACCTTCTGAGCGACAAGGAAAAGCTCCTCGATATTGCCAACACCCAACTTAATGAGAACTGCTCTGCAGTGCTCTTAAGGAAATTGCCAACCAAGCTTGGTGATCCGGGTCGTTTTCTTATCCCTTGCAATTTCCCGGGAGTAGAGAATTGCATGGCCCTAGCCGATCTAGGTGCCAGTATTAATCTCATGCCTCTAAGTGTTTGGAAGCAATTATCTCTCCCAGAGCTAGTCCCCACTAAAATGACTTTGGAATTGGCCAACCGTACGGTTGCTTATCCAGTGGGGATAGCCGAAGACGTCATTGTAGGAGTCGACAAATTCACCTTCCCTGCCGATTTTGTTGTCGTCGACTACGAGATGGACCCCCGTGTGCCACTTATTGTTGGTCGTCCATTCCTTAGGACCGGTCGCACTCTTATTGATGTTGAAGCCGGAGAGCTTATCATGAGAGTGGGTGACGACAAAGTAGTCTTCAACATGGGAAAGTTGTCTAAACAGCCTTATTCATATGAGAGCGTTAATTGTATTGACGTTCTTGATGAGGCTTGTGAAGAACACTTTAATGATGCTTGCAAAAGTAATCCTACCTCTCTTCCCACTGTTGAGACCGTGTCCTCCATTGATTCATCGTTGTCTCTATTTGGAGATAGTGATTTATTCTGGAACAATCTTGAAGATACCATGGGAGATGTGAATTTAGCTACTAATGATTCTCCCACCGAGGGAGATGAAGACATGAGTTTCTTTGACAATCTTCTCACCGAAGACAATCCTTCGCCTCCATCTCCCACGGTTATTGCTATCGATGCCACGACTTTAAAAACGCCTCCCGTCGAAAATCCTCCGGATTTGGAACTTAAGGAGTTGCCGCCACATCTCGAGTACGTGTTCCTTGACGACAACAAGAAGTCACCCGTCATTATTACAACGGATTTGAAAGATGAAGAGAAGACTCGCCTCGTTGCTGTGTTGAAAGCTCACAAGAAAGCTATTGCGTGGAAAATCTCGGATATTCGTGGAATTGATCCTCACTTCTGCACACACAAAATTCTCATGGAAGACGACTTCAAGCCCACTATTCAAAGCCAACGAAGGGTGAATCCAAAAATACATGAAGTCATCAAAACTGAGGTTATCAAACTTCTTGATGCGGGTATGATTTACCCTATTTCGGATTCACCGTGGGTTAGTCCAATCCATTGTGTGCCCAAGAAGGGTGGAATAACCGTTGTTCCCAATGAACACAACGAGTTGATTCCCACTCGCCTCGTTACTGGGTGGAGAGTTTGTATAGACTACCGCAAACTCAATGATGCCACGAGAAAGGATCATTTCCCTCTACCTTTCATGGACCAAATGCTTGAACGATTAGCCGGTAATGAATATTACTGCTTTCTCGATGGTTTCTCGGGTTATTTTCAAATACCCATCGATCCCCAAGATCAAGAGAAGACTACATTCACTTGTCCTTATGGCACTTTCGCTTACAAAAGAATGCCTTTTGGCTTATGTAATGCGCCCGGGACTTTCCAAAGGTGTATGTTAGCTATCTTCCATGACATGGTTGAACAAACCATGGAAGTCTTCATGGATGATTTCTCGGTCTTCGGGGATTCCTTCTCTGCTTGCCTTGCCAATTTAGAACGTATGCTAAAGCGGTGCGAAGACACTCGCCTTGTTCTAAATTGGGAAAAATGCCATTTTATGGTAAAAGAAGGCGTCGTGCTTGGACATAAGATCTCGAAAGCCGGTCTTGAAGTTGACCGTGCTAAAGTCGATGTCATCGCTAAGTTGCCTCCACCTTCAACCGTGAAGGGTGTGATAAGTTTCCTGGGTCATGCGGTCTTCTACCGTCGATTCATCAAAGATTTTTCTCAAATCGCTCGCCCGATGACCCACCTCTTGGAAAAAGATACTCCTTTTATCTTCTCCAAAGAGTGCCTTGAAGCCTTCAACTCGCTTAAGGATAAGCTCACTAAGGCACCTGTCTTGGTTACCCCTAATTGGGAGCTTCCCTTTGAGTTGATGTGCGATGCTAGCGATTTTGCTATTGGAGCGGTTCTTGGACAAAGAGTGAACAAACACTTCCAACCGATCCATTACGCTAGCAAGACAATGACTGGGGCACAATTGCATTATACAAAAACCGAGAAAGAGCTTTTAGCTGTTGTCTATGCTTTTAAAAAATTCCGCCCCTATCTTGTCCTTTCTACCACCATCGTGTATACCGATCATTCCGCGTTGAAGTACTTGTTGACAAAGCAAGATTCCAAACCAAGACTTCTTCGCTGGGTTTTGCTGCTCCAGGAATTTAAAATCGACATCCGCGATAATTAAGGAGCAGAAAACCTAGCCGCGGACCATCTTAGCAGACTTGAGGATCCTTACCAAGGGGATCATCCGACCAAAGAAATCAATGATTCTTTTCCCTTGGAGACCTTAATGTCTATAAACTCGAAGCCGAATGAAACCCCGTGGTTTGCGGACTTCGCAAATTACTTGGCAGGTGGAATTCTCAAGGAAGGGTTGACGTCCCAACAAAAGAAGAAGTTCTTTACCGACATCAAGACTTACTTTTGGGACGACCCTTACCTATTCAAACAATGTGCTGATCTGATAATTCGCCGATGTGTTGATGGACCGGCAGCGTCGGACATCCTTGATGCTTGCCACAAAGGACCCACCGGTGGTCACTTTGGTCCCAACTACACCGCTAAAAAAGTGTTTGATTCCGGATTTTATTGGCCCTCCATATACCGTGACGCTCACGATATGGTCAAAAAATGTGATGTTTGCCAAAAGCAAGGCAAGATCACACATAAAGACGAGATGCCTTAGAATTTCATTCAAGAGTGTGAAATTTTTGATGTTTGGGGTATCGACTTTATGGGGCCATTCCCATCTTCTAAAGGAAACAAATACATCCTTGTAGCCGTTGACTACGTTTCAAAGTGGGTTGAAGCCAAAGCTTTGCCTACTAATGACGCAAGGGTGGTTTGTAACTTTTTGAAAGCTCTTTTCGCTAGATTCGGTGTGCCTCGCGCCATTATTAGTGATCGTGGGACTCATTTCTGCAATGACCAATTTGCTCGAGTCATAGCTAAGTACGGTGTAAACCATCGTCTTTCCACAGCCTACCACCCACAAACTAATGGCCAGGCTGAAATATCCAACCGAGGGCTGAAGCGAATTCTTGAAAGGACCGTGGGAGAGCATCGTGCCTCGTGGGCTGATAAACTTGATGATGCTTTGTGGGCTTTCCGTACTGCTTACAAGACCCCAATCGGCTGTACGCCTTATCGTCTTGTGTACGGGAAAGCGTGCCACCTCCCCATTGAGTTGGAGCACAAGGCTTATTCGGCCTTGAAGTGGGCTAATTTTGATATAAACAAAGCCGGTGACCTACGCAAGATCCAACTCAATGAGTTGAATGAACTTCGGAATGAGGCTTATGAAAATTCTTTGATCTATAAGGAAAGAACTAAGCTCATTCACGATTCTAAGATTAAAAACCGAGAGTTCCATGTTGGAGACAAAGTCTTACTTTTTAACTCTCGGTTGAAATCTTTTCGGGCAAGCTCAAATCTCGTTGGTCCGGCCCATTCACCATTGCCCAAATTTTTCCATATGGTACTCTCGAGCTCGCTCAACCTGATGGACCAAATTTTAAGGTGAATGGCCAACGAGTGAAGTTGTACTTTGGTGAGGACACCTCTAAGGAGGTGATTCCATCCCTCACCACGTTCCCCATGAACTAATTTTGGGTCGAGTCAGGCTCGTGACTCGGTTATCAAAAACAAGCGCTCCTCGGGAGGCAGCCCGAGTATCTATCCTTTTATATTTTAATCCCCTAAGTGTAGGACTTCTATATGTCTTTGTCTTTGTATGGTGTGATTACAGGGATAAGTGCACTCTTGGAATCTTTGAAGAACCGTGCTCCCGTGTTTATCCGAAATCCGGTTCTATCTCTCAACTATCGTGATTCAATTTTCTTCATACTCACATTTGAAATTGATCACTTTAGTCGTCCCATCCTTAACTTGAATTAACCAACGTGCACAATGTCATAAGTGTAGGGGAACCTTTTCCCACATGCTTAAACATTGAGGACAATGTTTATCTTAAGTGTAGGGGGGACTTCTATCGAAGTTTTAAGTGGACTTTTCCATGAAAATGCCTTCAATTAACCGGAAAATCCTATTTTTCAACATTTTTCAAATTTTTTATTAACTTTGGCCATTTAGTTGTATTTTTTTTAATTTTTATCGTCGCTTTCGTATGTATATATTCTGCAATAAAGTCAAATTTTAATAAAGTGGTGTAGCTAGTTTAGAAGTCTTTGACATATTAGGCCCGTTGCGTTTATTTTGACTCAACCCGAATAGACTTATCCAAGTTTATTCTAGCTAGTATCCTTAACCATGTAGACCGTAATTGGTTTATTAGGCTAAGTATCCACGAGTCTCATTACTTGAGATTTTAAATTGTGGAGGACGAGAAATGATAGAGTCAATTATAAGTCGGTATTCTTGCACAAGCTCACTTGGTGTAATTATTTGCCTATTCTCCCATCACTTGCTAATAACTTATCTGCAATAAGTAAGGTCTTACGATTTGAAAAGTTACTTAGCTTCTAGCCCAAGATCGTTTAAAAGTTGCTCGGTAATGATAAGAGTTCATAGCCAAGGCATAACTTATGAAGCGGGGCGCGAAGATTGGCGAGTCCGAAAAGGCCCTAACAAGGCATGAGGATTCAATTTTATTGCTGAAGATCCAAAGTGATGTGAAAAGCATTATTCCTAAAGTCAATATGAAGGATCAAGACTCACGACGAAAAGCAATCAACTCCCATAAAGATCATGGAGAAGTCTATCCGAAAAGACCCTAACAAGGTATGAGGATAAATAGATCCAAGTCCGAAAAGGAGGCGGATCATTGTATCTCAAAATCCCAATTAGAGATTGAAGAAATAATCATGAAGTCGTGGTCAACAAAGTTGGAGTACCCCTCAAAAGTCTCCAAGTGAAGAAATTCTATTATGATGAGAAGACCATTATCTCAAGAACGTCTCTCGAAGATATGAAGTATGAAGTACATGCCAAATATCGGCCCGAGAAAGGTCTCAAATCGTGAACCAAGTTATGCCAAGATATGAACTTTTTGATATCCCGAGAAGCAGTTTTAAGAGATTTTGTCCTTTAGCTAACTATTGATCAAATCGTCCTACTTTGCTTTCAGCCCTAATAAACTATCGAAATAAGTCCAAAAATGCATCTTCATGATCATTCTAAGACAAAAATAAAATATAAGAGATACACCTAGGAATAAGGGAGTTTAAGCATTTAATTAAGCCATGTGTGTAAGTATTTGAATTGCTAACTTATAATAACAATGATCTCGTTTTTAAGCTTAGTTTGGGGAACGTGAAACTTGAGGGTGATAAATCTTCGCAGCACCAAAGCCCTAATGTAAGTCATCGATTTCTTTGCAAGTTATTTCCATGTAGCTATTTTCAAGTGAAAATGGTTTTCTATCCCTTTGTTATCTTTGAAGTTTTATTTCTTTAATTTTTGTTTAGTAGAATTTTAAATAAGGCCAAGGTTGATTAATTATGAGAAAAGTGTAAGCTTGCTTTACCACTAAGCATAGCATGAGGGCATGGCAATGGTTAAGTGTAGGGGATTTGATAGGTGTGTAAACACCCATCCTTTTACCACTTAATTCGGGCTAAAACAAGACCAAAACACGTATTTAACATCATTTGTTTGGAATTATGCGTGGTTTTTGTGTTTATTGTGTTTTCAGAGCCAACCGGATAAATATTGAAGAAAACATGGGATTGCACGGGTTTTACTGAAGAAAAAGACTCGAGATAAAGTCTATTGTCCAAGAGATGCAAAAGATTTGAAGTCACTGGGCCTATTCGAAGATTTATCGAAGAAAAGGACCAAAGATGGAAGATTTATATAAGTCGAAGAAACTCAAGTCTATTAAACGAAGAAATTAAAAGACGAGTTGAATTTAATCGACGACAAATCCCGAATCAGAATCGAAAACGGAAACTTTTCTGAAAAGACGAAAAGACAAGAAGAACGGGAGAAAGCCCACTCACCAACCAAAGGACAAGGCTATAAATAGCCTTCCCCTCACACATTTTAGACTAGTTTTTAGTTTTTCTTCCTCCCCACTCTTTCTTCCTGGTTCGTAGCTTCACAATCACCACTAGGGTGATTGGTGATTTTTATCTTTAATTCTTTAATCTTGTAATTTTAATCTTTGTTTCATCTTGTCAAAACATTAATCATTCAATACAAGTTCTTGTTTAATCTTTCATTACATCTTGTTCATCATCATCTTTATCTTCAAGTTTTTAAGTTTTTATTTTCTTGATTTGATCTTCAAAAGTTGTTTGGATTTGTATTTTTATTAGTGGGATTCGTTGCTTATGGTGTCTAAATGATTTGTGTTTATTTTGGTAAATCCTTTTTAAGTATTTGGTTTGATTTTGACTAAAGTTCGTGTTCCGTGTTCTTCGTTTCCTGCTACTGTATCTGGGTTCCAAAACTTCCGAACCAACAAAAAGGTTCCGAATGAAGCCTTCATTCGGAAACTTCCGAACCAAGCATTAAGTTCCGAATCAGTGACTTCCGAGCCAGTAAGTTCCGGATCAAGCAAATCTTCCGAATCAAACCGAAAGTTCCGAACCAGTGACTTCCGAACCAGCAAGTTCCGAATCAACCTTCATTCGGAAGGTTCCGAATCAGCCAGAAAGTTCCGGATAAGTTCCGGATGAGAATGTTCCGGATGAGAATGTTCCGGATGAGAATGTTCCGGATGAATGAATAGTAACTTCAGAATCGACAAGTTTCGGATGAATCCAAAAGTTCCGAACCAAGCTCAAGTTCCGAATGAAGAATGAACAGTAACTTCCGAATCAGTTATCTTTTGGGTATTTTTAAGTTTTACTGTTTCCTTACCATTTCTTTACTGTTTCCTTGATTTAATTTTAATTTAATTTTAATCTTAATTCTAATTCAAATTCAAGTTTAAATTCAAGTTTTTAGTAATCGTCATTAAGTTAATTGTCTTTGATTTAAATTTTCATTTCCACTTTTTATTAGATTAGAAAACCAAACCCCTTTTCTTTAGTAACCAAGAACAATCATTCCACTTAAGACCTAGATCAATTCGAGAGGATATCAAGAGAAAATTGAACCTAGCAAAACCCATGTATCAGGTTCGAACGTGCGAACCAACGCGGATGGGTCTTGCCATAACCGCGAATTGTCACATAGTATAGGACGTATCTTAACTAACTTATGGGATGAGCTATGCCATTACGTGATGCGTACCACGGCAAAAACAATAAGCACGTGGAAGAGATACTTCCACGGCGAAGATAATGAGCACGTGGAAGAGACACTTCCACGGTGAATATAATAAGCACGTGGAAGAGATACTTCCACGCGAAAATAATGAGCATGTGGAAGAGATACTTCCACGGCGAAAGATAATGAGCACGTGGAAGAGATACTTCCTCGGTGAAAATAATGAGCACGTGGTATAGATACTTCCATGGCGAAGATAATGAGCACGTGGAAGAGATACTTCCACGGCGAATATAATAAGCACGTGGAAGAGATACTCTGACGGCGAAAATAATGAGCACGTGGAAGAGATACTTCCACGACGAAAGATAATGAGCACGTGGAAGAGATACTTCCATGGCGAAGATAATGAGCACGTGGAAGAGATACTTCCATGGAGAAAATAATGAGCACGTGGAAGAGATACTTCCACGGCGAAAATAATGAGCACGTGGAAGAGATACTTCCATGGCGAAGATAATGAGCACGTGGAAGAGATACTTCCACGGTGAATATAATAAGCACGTGGAAGAGATACTTCCACGGCAAAAATATTGAGCACGTGGAAGAGATACTTCCACGACGAAGATAATAAGCACTTGGAAGAGATATTTCCACGACGAAGATAATAAGCACGTGGAAGATATACTTCCACGGCGAAAATAATGATCCCATGGAAGAGATACTTCCACGACGCATGACTAAGCCGATAGAAGAGATACTTCCCTGACGAAGAAATAAGCACGCAGAAGGAGTACTTCCACGGCGAAGGAATAAGCCAATGAAAGAGATACTTCCGTGGCAAAGGAATAAACCGGCAAAAGGCGGACCTCTGCGATGAAGAAATATATCCAAAGATATTTGCGTGACGTGCACGGAAATAGTGGCATTATTATACCCTGTTAGCCCCCCAAGTTTAATGGCGCTATACTCAACTAGTAGTATTAAACTTAATCAAATATTCAAAAAATTACGATCCCGTAGACCAGCGAGAATGGACGTACCATAGCCGCGTACAAAAGGTAGAAATTGGTCTGAATGTGCGGACCAACGCGGATGGGCGTGCTATAGCTGCGAATTGTCACATAATATAAGACGTATCTTAACTAACTTATGGGGTGAGTTATGCCATTACGTGCGGCGTATCGCTACTACCGTAAGGACGGTCAAAGTTTTGACAAAAATGTTGTTAGACGTGCACAGTGTGTCTTTTGCAAGTTCATCATGCGTCACGTGGTTTGCATAACTTACTACAACGTCTTGATAGCAAGGTGTCTAACAAGGATACATGATCCGTGGTCGTTGGGGTTGCATCCCTCTTACACGACAAGTTAAATTAGTCGGTTCACTCAATCCTCTTATTCCGCATGGGAATGATAAGTACATGTACGCCCGTAGGTTAAAGATGGCCGAATGTAAGGACTAGTGCAGATGGATGTACCATGACCGCGAACAAAATATATTATTTAAAAAATATATGTAATATATCTTACCGATTTAAAAGATATATGTAATATCCTTTAATAAAATAAACAATATATCCGAACGTCCGGATTGACGCGAAAGGACGTGGCTCGTTGCCGTAATGAAAAATAAATATGTGTAATCATATGGACTATCTCGGAATGATCGAATTCATGACCGCAGATAAAAAATTAAAAGATGCAGGAATGTGCGAATTAACGCGGATAGACGAGCCATGACCGCGGATATATATAAACAAATTTGTAACATATACTGGATAGAAAAATATCATCACACTGGTAAAAAGGTATTTTATCAAGATTAGTAGGATATGTTGAGATATATTATGACATTGAGATTTACATCAAGTCTTTGAACGTTATTCACAAGTCCGTACATATAATGCATCTTGTTTTTAATGTAATTATAAGTAAGAAAATAAAAGATATGAGATGATATTCACCTTCGTGATCATAAAAGGAAAAACGATTCTCGCAGTATCAAAAGAATATAGTAGAATATGTGAAACATACGCATAAAGCATGTCGTGCGTGAATCAACACAAATAAATTTAATAGCAACATTAAACTATCCTGATTGTCTATTTTTCAAATAATGTGAAGATTAGCAATAACCATCAACACGAGTTGACGCAACCTTCCAATAGTCAGGCCTTAATGATATGCGATATAAATAAAAGGCGTTTAGAATTACCGATTTTTGGTATTGTTTTTTGCTTTTAGGTAACATAAGACCATGAAACATAGTTTAATCTGGGTCCCACGGATGGCGCAACTGGTTGAAGCATAGTTTGGCTGGACTGGTTTGACGACTCTCCTGGGTCGTTCGTCATTTTCCCGAATCCTTAGTGATGCTGCAAACAAAGGTAAACCAGTTAGGAGTGGACCCGAGTCCGGAGCCCCGGGGTCTACCTCCGACGGTAAAGTTAGTATCGGTGCGATATATTGTAAAACAGGTGTAGTTGAGAGTGATAACCTGTTGTAGAATGAGACCCTACCCTTGTATTTATAGGACTAGGGTTTCTTGAAGGGTAAGTTAGGTATGTGTGGGCCACGGGCCAGTCGGGCCGGGCCGACTCCAGACTATACATCGACATGAGAAAAAGCAAGTTGATGGGTATTCACATGGTGGACGCGTTAATCAATCAAGCTGCTGCAAAGCTTGGCTGTCTCACCCTTCGCGCTCCGTTTACTTATTTGGGCTTGAAAGTTGGTGGTCCTATATCAAGGATTTCTGAATGGAAAGATGTAGTAGATAAAGTTAAAGCTCGCCTTTCTAAATAGAAGTTGAAAACTCTCTCTATAGAGGGTAAGCTCACATTACTCAAGGTTGTCCTTTGTTCGATCCCTATATTCCACATGTCTACATACCGTGTTCCGAAGATGGTTCTTCATGAGTTAGAATCGATCAGTTGTCATTTTTTTAATGGGCATGACCGTAGTCATTGTAAGGCTTCATGTATCAAATGGAGTAGCGTCGTTATTCCGAAGTAAAAGGGGGGCCTTGGTGTCGCCAGACTTTACGCTCTCAACAGAGGTCTTATGTTAAAATGGTTATGGATATTTTATTCTTTTCCTAATTTGATTTGGGCTCGGTTGTGAAGGCTATACATAGTGAGGATGGTTGTGTAGGTAAAGAGTTAAAAGCAGGAGCTCGTTCTTTTTGGCTCAATATAGTGAAAGAAGCTTCTGTTCTCAAAGAGCATGGGGTTAAACTTTTTGAGTTTATGAAGCTCAAATCGGGGGACGGGCTACCTTCTCTTTCTAGGATGATAAATGGTGCGATGGGGGCATTCTTAAAAGCATATTTCCAAGAATATATGCGTTGGATACTTGAAAAAAGGTGAGTGTCAGATGTAAACTTGTAAATTCTAACATGGAGTCTTCTTAGTGTCGTGCAATTTGAGGAGGAGTTGAACAATCGCAATACGATGCCCTTACGGAGCTTATTGGTGGCATTAATCTTTTGCCACAGGCGGACAGGTACTGGGCTCTCGATGGCACTGGTGGGTTTTTTGTGAGCTCGATCAATGTTGGAGCATAATTTGGCTGGGTCGGTCTGACGACTCTCCTGGGCCGTTAATCGTCTTCCCGGGTGCTGGGTAATCCTGCAAACAAAGAAGAACCGGTTAGACGTGGACCCGAGGCCGGAGCCCCAGGGGTCCACCTCCGACGGTCAAGTTAATATTCAGTCGATATATAGTAAAGAAGTGTGGTTAAGAGAGATAACCTGATGTAGAATGAGACGCCTACCCTTGTATTTATAGGACTAAGGTTTCTTGAAGGGTAAGTTAGGTATGTGTGGGTCGTGGGCCTGTCGGGTCGGGCAGACTACAGACTATACGTCGACATGTCCCCAGTCTAGTATGATATGGTTCATGATCATGTTATGCTAGACTTATTCATGTATCGCGCTTACTAAACAACCGCGTGCGGCTTGTTGCTAGGACATCCTCATGGGTTATCCATAACATATTGCTCCACACGTAATGGGCTTCCTTTGGCAAAAAGATGATGGGCTGGGATTGCGAATAGTGAGCATAGCCACTATACGTCATCATGTCCCCCTAGTCTAGTATGTGAGTGTATCACCGAGGTTACTAGACTTTACACCATATCCGCTACCTGTAAGCATATCCACGTCGAAAGAAATGGGAAAACACGTATACGTAAGACGGGTGATTGTGCTCGAATGCTTGGTTTCCCCTTACTTGACGGTAAAGACCCCGTAAGAAGAAAACGTGTTCTATAGCTGGGGTAACACTGGCATTTGGCAAGGTTTAATTCTTGTTCATCACTAACGTGAGGATGACAAGAAGGTTTTATGAAGGTGGAAGTGGAACCCGTATGTTGCATTATGAATATTTTGAAGGTGTACTTCTTGTACCCACTTATGATGCAACATAATGCGAATATTTCATTCGTCTTAAAGCAAACAGAAGACGTACTTCTGTGGCAAGGTGATGCGGATGGTACATCCGTCTTGTGGCCGCGACATACGATAATGACTTAAAACATTTGTCACGGTTTTTCCTGAACTAGGAGTAGTTGATCAGGCTTTGCCTAATAAAGGTCAAACAATGCAAACTTTAAAGAAATCACTTTGTGGCCGTGCAAAGTAATTCGTCGCGGACAACGTACTTCCGTAACAAAGATATGAACCAACAGAAGACGTACTTCTGTGGCAGAATGAGCCACTGGAAGGCGTACTTCAACGGCAAAGGCAACAAGAGAGTGGAAGACGTATTTCCTCGACGAAGACAATCAACCCATGGAAGGAATACTTCCACGGCTAAAATAAGGCGCCAGTGGAAGAGTATTTCCACGGCGAAGCAGAATGAGCCCGTGCAAGAATACTTCCACGGCAAAAGGTAATGATCATGTGGAAGAAATGCTTCTACAGTGAATATAATGAGCACGTGGAAGAGTACTTCCACAGCGAAAACAATGCGCAAGTGGAAGGAGTACTTCCATGGCGAAGGATAATAAGCCCGTGGAAGAGTACTTCCACGGCGAAGATAATGAGCACGTTGAAGAGATACTTCCACGACAAAGATAATAAGCACCTGGAAGAGATACTTCCACGACGAAAATAATGAGCACGTGGAAGAGATACTTCCACGGCGAATATAATAAGCACGTGGAAGAGATACTTCCACGACGAAAATAATAAGCACGTGGAAGAGATACTTCCACGACAAAGATAGTAAGCACGTGGAAAAAATACTTACACGGGGAAAATAATAAGAACGTGGAAGAGATTCTTCCACGGCGAAGATAATAAGCACGTGAAGAAGATACTTCCACGGCGAAAACAATGCGCCAGTGGAAGGAGTACTTCCATGGCGAAGGATAATAAGCCCGTGGAAGAGTACTTCCACGGCGAAGATAATTAGCACTTGGAAGAGATACTTCCACGGCAAAGATAATAAGCACGTGGAATAGATACTTCCACGGAGAAAATAATGAGCATGTGGAAGAGATACTTCCACGGCGATGATAATAATCACGTGGAAGAGATACTTCCACGGCGAAAATAATAAGCATGTGGAAGAGATACTTCCACGGTAAAGATAATAAACACGTGGAAGTGATACTTCCACGGTGAAAAGAATAACACGTGGAAGAGATACTTCCACGGCGAAGATAATAAGCACGTGGAAGAGATACTTCCACAGAAAAAATAATGAGCACGTGGAAGAGATACTTCCATGGCAAAGATAATAAGCACGTGGAAGAGATACTTCCACGGCGAAAATAATGAGCACGTGGAAGAGATACTTCCACGGCGAAAATAATGAGCACGTGGAAGAGATACTTTCAAGACAAAGATAATGAGTACGTGGAAGAGTACTTCCACGGCGAATGATAATAAGCACGTGGAAGAGATACTTCCACGGCGAAAATAATAAGCACGTGGAAGAGATACTTCCACGACAAAGATAATGAGCACGTGGAAGAGATACTTCCACGGCGAAGATAATGAGTACGTGGAAGAGTACTTCCACGGAGAATGATAATGAGCACGTGGAAGAATACTTCCACGACGAAAGATAACGAGCATATGGAAGAATACTTCCACGGCGCATGAATAAGCCAACGGAAGAGATACTTTCGTGGCAAGGCATAAGCCAATGGAAGAAATACTTCCATGGCGCAGAAATAAGGGCGCGGAAGGAGCACTTCCATGGCGAAGGAATAAACCAATGGAAGAGATACTTCCATGACAAAGGAATAAACGCGCAGAATGAGTACTTTTGTGGCGAATGAATAAGCCAATGGAAGAGATACTTTCATGGCAAAGGAATAAACGCGCGGAAGGAGTACTTCCACGGCAAAGATAATAAGCACGTGGAAGAGATACTTCCACGGCAAAAATAATGAGCACGTGGAAGAGATACTTCCACGGCGAAGATAATGAGTACGTGGAAGAGATACTTCCACGGCGAAAATAATGAACACGTGGAAGAGATACTTCCACGGCGAAGATAATGAGTACGTGGAAGAGTACTTCCACTGCGAATGGTAATGAGCACGTGGAAGAATACTTCCACGGCGAAATTGGGTTCGAACATGCGAACCAACGCGGATGGGTCTTGCCATAACCGCGAATTGTCACATAGTATAGGACGTATCTTAACTAACTTATGGGATGAGCTATGCCATTACGTGATGTTTACCGCTACTACCATGAGGACGGTCAAAGTTTTGACAAAATATTGTTAGACGTGCACAGTGTGTCTTTTGCAAGTCCATCATGAGTCATGTGGTTTGCATAACTTACTACAACGTCTTGATAGCAAGGTGTCTAACAAGGATACATGATCTATGGTCATTGGGTTTGCAACCCTCTTACACGACAAGTTGAATTATTAGGTTCACTCAATCCTCTTACTCCGCTTGGGAATGATAAGTACATGTACGCCCGTAGGCAGAAGATATCCGAGTGTACGGACTAGCGCGGATGGACGTACCATGACCGCGAATAATGTATAAAATATATTATATTAAAAAATATATGTAATATATCTTACCGATTTAAAAGATATATATAATATCCGTTATTAGTATAAACAATATATCCGAACATGCGGATTAATTTGGAAGACACGGCTCATGACCGCAATGAAAAAAAAATATAACCGAACATACAGCTGAGCACGGTTGGATATACCATGACCGCGAAAAAAAAATTGTTAGATGTGCAGATGAGTGCGGATGGAAGAGCCATGACCGTGAATCACGATGTTACTACGTCAGGTCACGGCATATATGAAAAACATATTTAATCAAATCAAATGATATATGTAATATCTCCTTGCCCATTTAAAAGATATATGTAATATCTTTAATTAATATATAAAAAATATTGATAGTATATTTTTTAGAAGACATTTAAAAAATATAGGTAATATCTTGTTACCTATTTCAAAAAGATATAAAGAATATTTTTTAAACTTAAAAATATCAGGATATATCTTTACCAAATTTAAAAGGTAAATAATATATTTTTCATTAACTTAGAAGATATGAATGATATCTTTAATTAAAATAAACAATGTTTTTGAACGAGTGAAGTAATGCGGAACCATGAAATTTTTATCATATTACCAAAACTTAGCCGTGAATGGAGATCCTGTTGCTTTGTGTGATTAATGTTTAGTAACTGCCATCAATAATGATGAGTATGAATTGTCATCAGAATTGAAAGAATGAGCATATTATACGTAATATCAAGTGGGTCAACATCCATATAATCATATAAGGAGTTGATCCCATAATTTAATATAAAGACTCGATAGAATCAGCAATAACTAAAGCAACGATGTTTGATAGTTTCACCTTGTGATCGTGTAACATTTAGTGTATAAATATGAAATAAGTTTATACATGACAAACGTACAAATTGAAACAATTAAGTTTACTCATGGTATATATTGATAGAGCAAAATCATTCTTTACGAAACCTTGCACAGTTATGACTATTGGTCATAGAAAACAAGAAAAAATGTTGGGTCAAAAAGTTGATGTGGCAGAAACTCAAAAACGAAGAAAACATGAAGTTATTGTCTAAGCGTTGTCAAGACCAATTTAGTCGTTGACAAGAGTTAATCCATCGTTGTTGGCTCAAGAGTTGTCGTGTGCAATTCAAGAGTTGTTACATGCAATTCAAGAGTTGACAGAATTGTAGACAAGAAGCTTTTAGAAGATTCTATTTGGATATATATGCAGGAGATATTATGTATATAGTTATTTAAATAGAAGATTCACATGTCTATTTAGTCTTATCTCTTGTAAAACCCTAATCCTTACATTATAAAAGGAACCAAGGGTTATTAGGTTTTTCATATACTTTCAATCACAATGTAAACCTAAAAGTGTGTGTGTACTAGACGTGGGATTCAATGTATACACGTCCAGTGGTTGTTTGTTATTAATATAATGAACAATCCAATTTTGTTTTTAATTCATGTTATTCGTGCCTAAACACCTTGTTAATGTGTTATGTTCTAATTCCGCTTTGATTGTATAATCATATGAACATGATGCATTCCTAGTTGCTTAAAAGATCCGGAAACCAAGGTTTCCACAATTGGTATCAGAGCCTTGTGGCTCGTGATGCTAGGACCAACAAGGTGTTCGTGTATGGTGAAAAGAAGAAAAATCCGTCTAGGGTTTTTCTGAACGTTTTTGTGTGCGCAGCAGTATTCAGAAGGTCATAACTTTTGATTGAACCGTTGGATCGTCACGAAATATTATATGTGTGTTCTACATACATAGGTCTAAACATTCACCAGAGGGATTGTCGAGTTTTATCCCCAATCAAAAGTTATTAAGCGTCAAAGTTGGCTGATGAGTTGATTTTCAGATTTTCTTGTTTACATAAAATCATGTTTTAGGGTTTTTCTACAAACCCTAGATCTATTTAAAAACAAGAAGAGATGTTTTGCAGCAGGATGTTTAATCATTAACAGCAAGAGAAGGGGTTTTTGAGTAAAACCTATATTCAAGATCAATACTACTCTTGTTAATGTATTGGGAAGTGATTGCTACTAGTTTGATTGGATGAGACGTGTGAAGATACAACTATTCAAAATATTGGCTAACCAGTTATAATTGAAGGTTTGTTACTGGTCACGATTTGAATACAAAAGGAGTACAAATGAGTGATGTCACATTCAGCGTTGTGTTCACACGATGCTGCATATATAATTGGTGGAAATTTTGTTTGTTCACATGGTCAGCCACAACAAGAAGATTTCACACGATATTTACTTTCCATGTTGTGTGTTTATTGGTTCTTGAAGAAGTGTTCACACGGTTAAAACCTTCCTATTGGTAGAAAGAATTGTGTTTACACGGTTCTAATATTCTTATTGGAGGAAAGGTTCGTATGTTCACACGAAGAAGTCATCAAAAGGCTGCGTGAATTATGGATGAAGATGTGCGTTCACATGGTTATGGTGGACCTGAGGTCACACGATCACAGCCCAACTTATTCTATCATATTCAAAGATGAAAAGTGATGCGTTTTCTAAGGAAAAGATTTGGCTTGCTTTTACAAATACATGGATATAAGCAGAAAGAAACAAAGGTTGATATTCATGTGTGGGATTTGAAGGATCAGATTAATTCCTACTTTGTAGGAATTAAATGTTTAAGGATTTGTTCCACAAAAGTTATCACCCATGTTATATGTTTTCTAGCCACATATGACGTCAGCATCAGAAGTGGACGCTGACAAAGCTTAATTAGACGCTGACAGATATATGTTTGACGCTGACAGAATAAGTCAACTAATAACTGAATTTTGGGTTGGTTAATAAAAAGTTTTTTGCTCGCAAGATCTCTCTTTGCGTTGCTCGTACCCAATTGATAAATATCGTTGTTTCGTTCTCGGTATCTTCTCGAATCGATCACGGTCAAAAGTGGAATAGTTGTAATTGGTGACTAAAAAGGGGGAGCTTTGGTCTAAATCTACTAAATTGATAAAGGCAAGTAATAATAAAACTAAACTAGAAACTATAAATTCAAACTTCAAATGAACAGTAGAAAATACCTCAATAAAACTGGAACTCTCTTATTCGGAATGTTTCCCTTACTCGGAATAATGCTGAACAGATCTCTTACGCGGAAAACTAGAGGCTATGCGGAAAGTCATGATTATGTGGAAAAATCTTCTTACTCGGAATATTAAGCTACTCGGAAAGATAGGGTCATTCGGAAAATAATCGCTATGCGGAAAAGTGATTTCTATTCGGAAAACTTGGGCTATTCGGAATATGGAAGATATTCCGAATAGAGGAAATGAAATAAGTCTATGCGGAATAATGAGGGCAATTCGGCAAATAGGGTTATTCGGAAAAAGTTCCGAATAGAGAAACACAAACAATCCTATGCGGAAAAAGTGGACTATTCGGAATATGGAATATTCCGAATAGAGAAATTAGAAATCGGTCTATGCGGAATATTTTTGAACAGAATACTATTCGGAAAAATGGAGATGTTCCGAATAGACACTAAACTTAAATCCTATTCGGAATAAAAGAAAAGTTCCGAATAACCAAAATAACAAAACCCTACTCGGAATGTTGGAATGTTCCGAATAGTCAAGAAATGAAACCCCTTACTCGGAATAATGGAAATGTTCCGAATAATCAACAAGAAGAAAGCTCTATTCGGAATAACGGAAGATTCCGAATGGACAAAACCCCCAGATTCCCTATTCGGAATCTGGGCAAGATCAGACGGTGGAAGAAGAACAGTAAGCTACGAGTGATCACAAACCAACTCAATCAAGTAAAAAGGTTTTACCAAATCAACCACAAATCATCTACTAACTACAAGGATCAAATCCCAATCATAAAAACACCAATTCAACAACTTTTTAGAATCAAGCTAGAACCAAATAGAGCTTAAGAACATGAAAGAAAAAGATGAAGAAGAACAAGATGAATCAAAAGATTAAAAGAGGAATTGTATTAATGATTTAAGATTCAAAACAACAAAGATTAACTTACAAGATTGGAAGATAAATCAAACAAAGATTAAAACCACTCCTTAAGGGAGATGGTTCCTAAGAACTAGGAAGAAAATAAAAACTGGAAAAAGAAGAAGAGAGAGTCGTGTGTGTATTGGGAGGAGTATTTATAGGCTTCTCCCTTGGTTGGTGAGTGGGCTTTCTTCCCTTCTTTTTGTCTTTCTCGTCTTTTCAGAAAAGTTGACGTTTTCGATTCTGATTCGGGATTTGTTGTCGATTAAATTCAACTCGTCTTTTAATTTCTTCGTTAAATAGACTTGAGTTTCTTCGACTTATGAAAATCTTCCGTCTTTAGTCCTTTTCTTCGATAAATCTTCGAATGGGCCTAGTGACTTCAGATCTTTTGCACCTCTTGGTCAATAGACTTCGTCTTGAGTCTTTTTCCTTGATAAAACCCGTGCAATCCCATGTTTTCTCCAATATTTATCCGGTTGGCTCTGAAAACATAACAAACACACAAACCACGCATAATTCCAAACAAATGACATTAAATACGCGTTTTGGTCTTGTTTTAGCAAGAAATAAGTGGTAGAAAAGATGGGTGTTTACACACCTATCAAATCCCCTACACTTAACCATTGCCATGCCCTCATGCAATGCTTAGTGATAAAGCAACATTACACTTTTCTCATAATTAATTAACCTTGGCCTTATTCAAATACTACTAAACAAAAATTAAAGCACTAAAAGAAATTTAAAGCAAACAAAAGGACAGAACATAATTATGTGGAAATAACTCGTAAAGAGATCGAGGACTTACATTAGGGCTTTTGGTGCTGCGAAGATTTATCACCCTCAAGTTTCACGTTCCCCAAACTAAGCTTAAAAACGAGATCATTGTTATTATAAGTTAGCAATTCAAACATTTACACACATGGCTTAATTAAATGCTTAGACCCCCTTATTCCTAGGTGTATCTCTTATATTTTATTTTTGTCTTAGAATGATCATCAAGATGCATTTTTGGACTTATTTCGATAGTTTATTTTGGCTGAAAGCAAAGTAGGACGATTTGATCAATAGTTAGCTAAAGGACAAAATCTCTTAAAACTGCTTCTCGGGATATCAGAAAGTTCATATCTTGGCATAACTTGGTTCACGATTTGAGACCTCTCTCGGGCCGATATTTGGCATGTACTTCATACTTCATATCTTCGAGAGACGTTCTTGAGATAATGGTCTTCTCATCATAATAGAGTTTCTTCACTTTGGAGACTTTTGAGTGGTACTCCAACTTTGTTGACCACGACTTCATGATTATTTCTTCAATCTCTATTTGGGATTTTGAGATACAACGATCCGCCTCCTTTTCGGACTTGGATCTATTTATCCTCATACCTTGTTAGGGTCTTTTCGGATAGACTTCTCCATCATCTTTGTGGGAGTTGATTGCTTTTCGTCGTGAGTCTTGATCCTTCATATTGATTTTGGAGATAATGCTTTTCACATCACTTTTGGATCTTCAGCGATAAAATTGAATCCTCATGCCTTGTTAGGGCCTTTTCGGACTCGCCAATCTTCGCGCCCCGCTTCATAAGTTATGCCTTGGCTATGAACTCTCGTCATTACCGAGCAACTTTTAAACGATCTTGGGCTAGAAGCTAAGTAACCTTTCAAATCGTACGACCTTACTTATTGCAGATAAATTATTAGCAAGTGATGGGAGAATAGGCAAATAATTACACCAAGTGAGCTTGTATAAGAATACCGACTTATAATTGACTCTATCATTTCTCGTCCTCCACAATTTAAAATCTCAAGGAATGAGACTCGTGGATGCTTAGCCTAATAAACCAATTAAGGTCTACATGGTTAAGGATACTAGCTAGAATAAACTAGAATAAGTCTATTCGGGTTGAGTCAAAATAAACGCAACGGGCCTAATATGTCAAAGACTTCTAAACTAGCTACACCATTTTATTAATATTTTTTTGTCTTATTGCGGGATATATACATATGAAAGTAACGATAAAAATTTAAAATTTACGACAAAATGGCCAAAGTTGATTAAAAATTTGAAAAATGTTGAAAAGTATGATTTTCCGGTTAAATGAAGGCATTTTCATGGAAAAGTCCACTTAAAACTTCGATAGAAGTCTCCCCTACACTTAAGATAAACATTGTCCTCAATGTTTAAGCATGTGGGAAGGGTCTCCCCTACACTTATGACATTGTGCACGTTGGTTAACTCAAGTTAAGGAAGAGACGACTAAAGTGATCAATTTCAAATGTGAATATAAAGAGAATTGAATCACGATAGTTGAGAGATAGAACCAGATTTCGGATAACATGGGATCACGGTTCTTCAAAGATTCCAAGAGTGCAATAATCCCTGTAATCACATCACCATCCAAAAACAAGCAACCTATATAGCTCCCCCTACACTTATGATGAAAAACGGGAAAGAGGGATAGATACCCGGGTTGCCTCCCGAGGAGCGCTTGTTTTTGTTTACCGAGTCGCGAGCCTGACTCGGTCCCGAACTAATTTAAGGGAAACGTAGTGAGGGATGGAATCATCTCCTTAGAGATGTCCTCACCAACGTACAACTTCAAACGCTGGCCATTCACCTTGAAGTTAGGCCCATTAGGCTGAGAAAGCTCAATGGTGCCATAGGGAAAGACATTGGCGATGGTGAATGGACCAGACCAGCGGCTCTTCAACTTGCCTGAGAAGATCTTCAACCGAGAGTTAAAGAGTAAGACTTGATCACCAACGTTGAACTCTCGGTTCTTGATTTTAGCATCGTGGATAATCTTGGTCTTCTCCTTGTAAATCAATGAGTTCTCGTAAGCTTGATTCCTTAATTCTTGAAGCTCGTTGAGTTGAATCTTCCGAAAATCACCGGCTTTGTTGATGTCGAAGTTAGCCCACTTCAAGGCCCAGTATGCCTTATGTTCCAGCTCGATGGGGAGGTGGCAGGCTTTCCCGTACACAAGACGATAAGGTGTACAACCAATCGGCGTCTTATAGGCGGTACGGAAAGCCCACAGAGCATCATCAAGTTTATCGGCCCACGAGGCACGATGCTCTCCCACAGTACGTTCCAAAATTCTCTTCAATCCACGGTTGGATATCTCGGCTTGACCGTTGGTTTGAGGATGATAGGCGGTGGAAAGACGGTGATTGACACCGTACTTAGCCATGACTCTTGCAAATTGATCGTTGCAAAAATGAGTCCCGCGGTCACTGATGATAGCACGAGGAACACCGAAACGAGCAAACAACTGCTTCAAAAAGTTCACAACCACTCTCGCGTCATTAGTAGGAAGAGCCTTAGCTTCAACCCATTTAGAGACGTAGTCGACGGCGACGAGGATGTACTTGTTCCCTTTAGATGATGGAAATGGCCCCATAAAGTCGATGCCCCATACATCAAAGATTTCACATTCCTGTATGAAATTTTGAGGCATCTCATCCTTATGTGTGATCTTGCCTTGACGTTGGCAAGCATCACAATGCTTAACCATTTCGTGAGCGTCACGATAAATGGTGGGCCAGTAGAATCCGGAATCAAACACTTTCTTAGCGGTGTAGTTGGGACCAAAGTGACCACCGGTGGGTCCTTTGTGGCAAGCTTGGAGGATGTCAAAAGCTGCCGGTCCGTCAACACATCGTCGAATAATCAGATCAGCACACTGTTTGAATAGATAAGGGTCATCCCAAAAGTAAGTCTTAACATCGTTCAAGAACTTCTTCTTTTGTTGGGATGTTAACCCTTGGATGAGAATACCACCCGCTAAGTAGTTTGCAATGTCTGCAAACCACGGGGTGCCATCGAGATTGAGATTTATAGACATTAGAGTCTCCAGGGGGAAAGAGTCATTGATCTCTTTGTTCGGATGATCCCCCTGATATGGATCCTCAAGTCGACTCAGATGATCCGCGGCCAGGTTTTCGGCTCCCTTCTTGTCACGAATTTCAATGTTGAATTCTTGAAGGAGCAAAACCCAGCGAAGAAGTCTTGGCTTAGAATCGTTCTTTGGCATCAAGTACTTCAACGCGGAATGGTCCGTGTATACGATGGTGGTGGATAAAACAAGATAGGGGCGAAATTTCTCAAAAGCATAGACAACAGCTAAAAGCTCTTTTTCGGTTGTCGTGTAATGCAATTGAGCCCCCGTCATTGTTTTGCTAGCGTAGTGGATTGGTTGGAAGTGTTTATTCACACGTTGGCCCAAAACCGCACCAATAGCAAAGTCGCTAGCATCGCACATCAATTCAAAAGGCAGCTCCCAGTTAGGGGTAACCAAGACCGGTGCCTTAGTTAGCTTATCCTTGAGAAGATTGAAGGCTTCGAGACATTCTTTAGAAAAGATAAAAGGAGTATCTTTTTCCAAGAGGTGGGTCATCGGGCGAGCGATTTTAGAGAAATCTTGAATGAATCTACGATAGAAGCCCGCATGACCCAAAAAACTTCTCACACCCTTCACGGTTGAAGGTGGAGGTAATTTGGCTATGACATCAACTTTGGCACGGTCGACTTCAAGACCGGCTTTAGAGATTTTGTGTCCTAGCACAATGCCTTCTTTTACCATAAAATGGCATTTTTCCCAATTCAGAACAAGGCGAGTGTCTTCGCACCGCTTAAGCATACGTTCCAAATTGGCAAGGCAAGCAGAGAAGGAATCCCCGAAGACCGAGAAATCATCCATGAAGACTTCCATGGTTTGCTCAACCATATCATGAAAGATAGCCAACATGCACCTTTGGAAAGTCCCGGGGGCATTGCATAAGCCAAAAGGCATTCTTTTATAAGCAAAGGTGCCATAGGGACAAGTGAATGTTGTCTTCTCTTGATCTTGGGGATCGATGGGTATTTGAAAATAACCCGAGAAACCATCCAGAAAGCAGTAATATTCATTACCCGCTAGACGTTCAAGCATTTGGTCCATAAAAGGTAGAGGGAAATGATCCTTTCTCGTGGCATCATTGAGTTTGCGGTAGTCTATACAAACTCTCCACCCAGTAACGAGACGGGTGGGAATTAACTCGTTGTTTGCATTGGGCACAACGGTGATTCCGCCTTTCTTAGGCACACAATGGACTGGACTAACCCATGGGGAATCCGAAATAGGGTAAATCATACCCGCATCAAGAAGTTTGATAACCTCTTTTTTGATGACGTCATGGATTTTAGGATTCACCCTTCTTTGGCTTTGAATAGTGGGCTTAAAGTCGTCCTCCATGAGAATTTTATGTGTGCAAAAGTGAGGATCAATTCCGCGGATGTCGGAGATTTTCCAAGCGATAGCGCGTTTATGCTTCTTCAACACTGCAACAAGTCGGGCTTTTTCGTCTTCTTTCAGATCCTTTGCGATGATAACCGGTAACTTCTCGTCGTCTTCTAGGAAAACGTACTCAAGATGAGGCGGTAAGTCCTTAAGCTCGAGAGTAGGAGGATCCTCAATAGATGGTGAAACTAACGATGGATCATCATTAGTCACCTCTTTAGGCGTAGGAGGAGATAATGGGTTCTCATTGAGAAGTCTCTCAATAGTACGAATATCTTCATCCCAATTGGTGGACGAATGGTCATACTTAATGTCGAGAGGACCCAAGCTGGCTTCGAACTCATCCAAATCACTTTCTCCAAAAGGAGTAAATGCCGGAGCAATTGAGGCAACGGTCTCAACAATGGGTAGAGAAGAGAGAGTACTTTTGCAAGCATCATAAAAATGTTCTTCACAAGCCTCATCAAGAACATCAATAGCATTAACACTCTCATATGAATAAGGTTGTTGAGAAATCTTACCCATGTTGAAGACAATTTGATCGTCACCAACTCTCATGATTAATTCGCCTGCGGCTACATCAATGAGAGTGCGACCGGTCCTCAGGAATGGACGTCCAACGATCAATGGAACACGGGGATCCATCTCGTAGTCAACGACGACAAAATCCGCCGGGAAGGTGAATTTATCAACGCCAACAAAGACATCTTCGGCTATCCCCACTGGATAAGCAACCGTTCGGTTGGCTAATTCCAAAGTCATTCGTGTGGGGACTAGCTCGGGGAGAGATAATTGCTTCCAAACACTTAAAGGCATTAAGTTTATACTGGCACCTAGATCAGCTAGGGCCATGCAATTCTCTACTCCCGGGAAGTTGCAAGGAATCAAGAAGCGACCCGGATCACCAAGTTTGGTGGGCAATTTCCTTAAGAGCACTGCGGAGCAGTTCTCATTAAGTTGGGTCTGAGCAATGTCAAGAAGCTTCTCTTTATCACTTAGAAGATCTTTAAACATCTTAGCATATTTGGGCATGTGAGCGAGAGCCTCGGCAAAGGAGATGTTAAAATTCAATTGTTTAAACATTTTAAGGAAATTCGAAACCTGAATATCATCCTTGCTCTTTTGCTTCTCTTTCCTCAACCTTGAAGGATAAGGTATATTGGAAGAAGATGAAGGCTTTAGAGGAATAGGGTCACTCACAACCACGGGTGGTGGGGAAATGGGGATAGAAGGTGAAGGAGGTGGAGAAAGTTGCTCTTTTTCCTTGTTCACAATCACGGGTGGAGGTGTAGGAAGCTCGGGTTCCATATAACCTTTTCCACTACGAGTGGTGATTGCTTTCATCTCCCCTCTTGGATTTGCAACGGTATTACTCGGAAGAGTACCCGAAGAAGAGGGTTGATTACCTTGGATGAGCGAACCAATCATATCACGAAGGTGCAGAGCTTGATTATTGAAAGAGTTTTGCATGTTTGTATTAATAGCATCACTATGTTTGGCCATATCATTCCTTAGCTCGGCTCGAATATCACTTCCTTGTTTCACCATGTCATTCTTCAAGTTGACAAACTGACTCTGAAGATTCGTCACCATTTCACGATTGGTCTTCATGAATGACTCGACTTCGGGATTCACTGCCATCGGTTGATTGAGAGGTGGAACTTGGTAAGCTTGAGAATTTCCTTGAGTTTGGTAGGTATTTCTTTGGGACGGATATTGGGTTTGAGCACGAGGTTGGGATTGGTTGTTTCGGTTATAGTTTTGTTGTTGGGTTTGGTTTGCAGGAGGGAAACCGGGAGGTGCAAGATAATTGTTGGAACGATAACTTAGTAAGCTACGGTCTCCTTGAGGGCGAGCTTGATAGCCTCCCGTGGGATATGTACCGTATGCTGCGTTAACGTTTTCAGAATAATTGCCTTGAGTGGAAGGACAATCATTATAAGAATGAGGACCACCACATGTGTCACAAGAAATAGCAACGGCTTTAGCTTGTTGAAAGTGGTTTGTGGCCATGGTCATGAAATTTTTGTTCATTTCAGCAAGTTGTCGAGAAATTTCAGACATTTCAGGATTGGAGGTAGTAGAAGAAACATTGACTCTCGAGTTAGATCTTGAGGATGCGGATGAATCCCAATTCTTGTGGTGAGTAGTCATGTTTTCAATCAACTCTCGACACTCCTCTGGTCTCCTTTTCATAAAAGTACCACCGGCGGCGGCATTGATCGTGTCACGATCACGAAAGGTGAGACCATTATAGAAGGTGTCAATGAGAGTGACGGGGAGCATATTGTGATTAGGACAGCGGTCGATCAAATCATTGTAACGTTCCCAAGCATCGAAAAGCGATTCATCATTCTCTTGCATAAATCCACTGATTTGGTTACGAAGGCTAGTGACCATGGATGGGGGAAAGTAGCGCGATAAAAAGCGTTGAGTCATGTCGTTCCATGTATGAATAGAATTCTTAGGAAGACGGTCAAACCATTTTTCAGCATGGTGAGAAAGTGAGTGAGGAAAGAGTTGGAGGCGAAGGTCATCCATAGAAACACCAGGAGATTTCATGCTTTGGGTAATAGTGATGAATTTGTCGAGGTGTTTGTTGGCATCATCATCCGGAATTCCGCGAAATGGATTCGTTTGTACTTGCTGGATCATGTGATGTTTCAACGAAAACTCCTGAGCCGTGACATGCATCGGTGCAATCGGGCCTCCACGTCCGTTCATTGTGGGTTGGCATAGCTCCTCCATGGTTCGTAAGTCAGGTGGATTATTCATATTTGGGTGGGGTGGGTTATTATTATTATTGTTGTTTTGGGGGGGGTGGAATATTATTGTTGTTGTTGTGTACACCTGCCATGTCTAATTGTTCGAGAGTCTCGGGCTCTGAATAAGACGTGGATCGAGTACGCATACACTAAAAAGAAAATGCAAGAGAAAATATTTTTGGTTTTTATAGGTTTTATATTGTTTTTGTGTTTTTTGGAAATTTTATATTTTTATGGATTTTTGAAAATTTTTGTGCTTGAAAATAACGTTCCCGAAAGAACGGATCCCAAAATCCAATTTTTCTCACAAGAAACCGTTGATCATTACGAAAAGAGCCGGCAGCGGCGCCATTTTAATAACTGAATTTTGGGTTGGTTAATAAAAAGTTTTTTGCTCGCAAGATCTCTCTTTGCGTTGCTCGTACCCAATTGATAAATATCGTTGTTTCGTTCTCGGTATCTTCTCGAATCGATCACGGTCAAAAGTGGAATAGTTGTAATTGGTGACTAAAAAGGGGGAGCTTTGGTCTAAATCTACTAAATTGATAAAGGCAAGTAATAATAAAACTAAACTAGAAACTATAAATTCAAACTTCAAATGAACAGTAGAAAATACCTCAATAAAACTGGAACTCTCTTATTCGGAATGTTTCCCTTACTCGGAATAATGCTGAACAGATCTCTTACGCGGAAAACTAGAGGCTATGCGGAAAGTCATGATTATGTGGAAAAATCTTCTTACTCGGAATATTAAGCTACTCGGAAAGATAGGGTCATTCGGAAAATAATCGCTATGCGGAAAAGTGATTTCTATTCGGAAAACTTGGGCTATTCGGAATATGGAAGATATTCCGAATAGAGGAAATGAAATAAGTCTATGCGGAATAATGAGGGCAATTCGGCAAATAGGGTTATTCGGAAAAAGTTCCGAATAGAGAAACACAAACAATCCTATGCGGAAAAAGTGGACTATTCGGAATATGGAATATTCCGAATAGAGAAATTAGAAATCGGTCTATGCGGAATATTTTTGAACAGAATACTATTCGGAAAAATGGAGATGTTCCGAATAGACACTAAACTTAAATCCTATTCGGAATAAAAGAAAAGTTCCGAATAACCAAAATAACAAAACCCTACTCGGAATGTTGGAATGTTCCGAATAGTCAAGAAATGAAACCCCTTACTCGGAATAATGGAAATGTTCCGAATAATCAACAAGAAGAAAGCTCTATTCGGAATAACGGAAGATTCCGAATGGACAAAACCCCCAGATTCCCTATTCGGAATCTGGGCAAGATCAGACGGTGGAAGAAGAACAGTAAGCTACGAGTGATCACAAACCAACTCAATCAAGTAAAAAGGTTTTACCAAATCAACCACAAATCATCTACTAACTACAAGGATCAAATCCCAATCATAAAAACACCAATTCAACAACTTTTTAGAATCAAGCTAGAACCAAATAGAGCTTAAGAACATGAAAGAAAAAGATGAAGAAGAACAAGATGAATCAAAAGATTAAAAGAGGAATTGTATTAATGATTTAAGATTCAAAACAACAAAGATTAACTTACAAGATTGGAAGATAAATCAAACAAAGATTAAAACCACTCCTTAAGGGAGATGGTTCCTAAGAACTAGGAAGAAAATAAAAACTGGAAAAAGAAGAAGAGAGAGTCGTGTGTGTATTGGGAGGAGTATTTATAGGCTTCTCCCTTGGTTGGTGAGTGGGCTTTCTTCCCTTCTTTTTGTCTTTCTCGTCTTTTCAGAAAAGTTGACGTTTTCGATTCTGATTCGGGATTTGTTGTCGATTAAATTCAACTCGTCTTTTAATTTCTTCGTTAAATAGACTTGAGTTTCTTCGACTTATGAAAATCTTCCGTCTTTAGTCCTTTTCTTCGATAAATCTTCGAATGGGCCTAGTGACTTCAGATCTTTTGCACCTCTTGGTCAATAGACTTCGTCTTGAGTCTTTTTCCTTGATAAAACCCGTGCAATCCCATGTTTTCTCCAATATTTATCCGGTTGGCTCTGAAAACATAACAAACACACAAACCACGCATAATTCCAAACAAATGACATTAAATACGCGTTTTGGTCTTGTTTTAGCAAGAAATAAGTGGTAGAAAAGATGGGTGTTTACACACCTATCATCAACGCTGATAGAGTTGACAGTGTCGTCCGGTATATGAACTTCAACGCTGATAGGTATTGTCCGATATTGGACAATACATCTGCCAAAGATATTGGACAGAAGAAGATATTGGACAACACAGAGAAGGCTGCTGTTGAGAAAATTGGTACGTTTTGAGCACACAAAAAGAATGAATTTACACACGAAGGTACATGGAATCTCCGTTTTAATATAAAATATCATGTTGATATTTATGGCTCGGATATTTTTAAAAGGAATTAATGATCTTAAAGCGAGTTAGCAACTATTCGTGAGAATTTGATGGATATTTTAAACTATGTAATCGGGATAGCCTTGTGAAAGAGTTATCCAATTCCATACTTTTACATATGGTATGAAGATGTTATTTCATTAAAATTCGTCATGAAGAGGTGTTGGCTTAAGGGGAAGAATTCTTATGGTAAGTTTGATGATTGAAGAAGATTTTCGCGAGTTTGTGTTCTATCATATCTTAAAGTCATGCACTCCCAGTCACAGACTTTAAAGGTAACTTGTTCGTGCTTTACATGATTGGTGATGAAGGCTTGTCATAACACTTGAAGGAGTTACATTATCGTGCTCAATGTCTCACAAAGGATGAGAATATTGACAAGGGATTGAGGTCTACTTATAAATTGCAATGGGTATAAGTTCTTCATCACATGGATAATACAAGACATGGAACACAAGATTGGGTTATTCTACTTCTACATCAAAAATATTATATTAATTGTTCTTCAAGATCATTACATAGAGCTACATTGGGAGAATCTTCAAAGATTGCAACATTGTTTACTTTTCTGTTGATGTGACAAAAAGGGGAAGAAATACATGCTACACTTGAGGGGAAGCAACTTGAAGATCATGTACAACTTACAAGAGATACACATAGAGTTTTGCCACTATCAACTAGGGGAAGATTGTTGGGTCAAAAAGTTGATGTGGTAGAAACTCAAAATCGAAGAAAACATGAAGTTATTGTCTAAGCGTTGTCAAGACCAATTTCGGCGTTGACAAGAGTTAATCCAGCGTTGTTGGCTCAAGAGTTGTCGTGTGCAATTCAAGAGTTGTTACATGCAATTCAAGAGTTGACAGAATTGTAGACAAGAAGCTTTTAGAAGATTCTATTTGGATATATATGCAGGAGATATTATGTATATAGTTATTTAAAAAGAAGATTCACATGTTTATTTAGTCTTATCTCTTGTAAAACCCTAATCCTTACATTATAAAAGGAACCAAGGGTTATTAGGTTTTTCATATACTTTCAATCACAATGTAAACCTAAAAGTGTGTGTGCACTAGACGTGGGATTCAATGTATACACGTCTAGTGGTTGTTTGTTATTTATATAATGAACAATCCAATTTTGTTTTTAATTCATGTTATTCGTGCCTAAACACCTTGTTAATGTGTTATGTTCTAATTCCGCTTTGATTGTATAATCATATGAACATGATGCATTCCTAGTTGCTTAAAAGATCCGGAAACCAAGGTTTCCACAAAAAACAATGTTTTCTTTTCACACGGCTGATTTTTTTTTATAAAAAGACTTTTGTCTAAAGTCGTGGCGTATTATTATGTCTGGTCATACATGCAATTCATATACAGAACATACATAAACACAATATAATAAACGGAAAGCAAAAGTGCGATAGTTTTAGGGTTACCGACTTTCGACATAGATCAATGCTTTTCACCAATACGAGAACATGAAGCCTGTTTAGTCAGGGTCCTACGGATGGCGTCAACTTGTTGGAGCATAATTTGGCTGGGCTGGTCTGACGACTCTCTTGGGCCGTTAATCGTCTTCCCGGGTGCTGGGTAATGCTGCAAACAAAGAAGAACCGGTTAGACGTGGACCCGAGGCCGGAGCCCTGGGTCCACCTTCGACGGTCAAGTTAATATCCGATCGATATATCGTAAAGAAGTGTGGTTAAGAGAGATAACCTGATGTAGAATGAGACGCCTACCTTTGTATTTATAGGACTAGGGTTTCTTGAAGGGTAAGTTAGGTATGTGTGGGCCGCGGGCCTGTCGGGTCGGGCCGACTGCAGACTATACGTCGACAATCAAGCATTTGATTGATGATACACGATCATCAAGTGTTTCGTCTAGAACTCGGTGGGTGAAATATATGCCTATCAAGTTGAACGTCTTTGCCTTGAAAGTTAAATTGAATGCTCTTCCAACTAGGTTTAACATATCTCGCTGTGGCATGGATATTAGTTCTCTCTCGTGCCCGTTATGTCAGCAGGGGGTGGAGTCTTCTTTACATTTGTTCTTTAATTGTACATTGATTCGTCAGCTATATAGCAAAATTGCTCGGTGGTGGGACATTTCTTTCGATGACTGTAGTTTGTATGAGGAGTGGTTAGAATGGTTGATCTTTCTTCGTCTATCGGTAAAGATCAAATTGATGTGGGAAGGAGTTATATATTCTTTATGGTGGCATATCTGGGATTTCGCAATAAGACTCTATTAGACAGCAAAACTCCTTTTTAAACGAAGTTGTTTGATGCTATTGTATCGAGTTCTTTTTATCGGTGTAGTTTCAGATATAAATCCGCGTTCAATTGGAACGTCTGGCTAAAAAACTTTCTCTTATTGTTTTGTAATTCTAGCTCTTTGCTAATTATATTTATAATAAATTGCCTTTCAAAAAAATAACACTAATCAAGATGTATTTTATTTGGTCACGGAAATTCACCTACGACAACTAGGAGCTACCTAAAAAAATAGTCGCCTTACGATTAGTGGGTTAGGTAATGCTCAAAATAATTATTGGCCAAAAACATTTTATACAATGAGTTATATTGATAGGGAAATCAATTCTCTATAGGATAAGAAACATAATCTATACTACTTACTTATATTAATATATAAATTATTTACAAATGATTCTTTGAAGTGAAAAATATAACGAATATAAAAAACTTTAATTATTTATATAGTAAAACGCAATAATTATATAAAGTTAAAAATTTAATATATGGTCACAGGTTGGTCAATTCGATTGAGTTATCGGGTTACGAGTTTGACCATCGAATTAACTCGGTCGAATTATCAGGTTACGAATTTGACCATCGGGTCACGAATTCGACCACTAGGTCAATTCGATTGAGTCACTGTGTTACGGGTTCGAACATCAGGTAAACTCGGTCGAGTCATCGGGCATCAGTTCGAGCACGGGATCAACCCGGGCGAGTGGTCGGGTTACCAGTTCGACCAACCGGTCAATCAGCATATCGTTAGCTATTTGTCGCTAGGCAATTTTCGGATCACGGGTTCGACCACCAAGTCAATTAGCATATCGTTAATTATATGTCACTAGGCAATTCTTTCACTATGCACGGGTAATCGGCTAATTAAAAGAGTATGCCTACTATTAATAGAAATGTTAAAAAAATCAACTTACACGTTGTAGGGCATGATGTACAAACCAAATAAGTTTCAAATATAAAATATAAATTTACATATATTATTATACAAACAAAATTAATAGCATATTAAATAAATTACCCCTTTTACAACAAACAGAGTACATTATACAAACTCAATCACCAAAATAATTAATGACATATTAAATACATCTCATTTTCCCCTTTGCAACAAACATAGCACAATATTGTATAGCATATATAAACTAAGGAGATTTTATATATTTACATGTTATATAATATTGTGACGAATGTTACACATATTAGCAAATATCTTGCATCGTCAATCATCACAATATCGTAATACTATTTTTATATAAAATGATTATTATTGCTTAAAGTTATTCTAACTTAAAACTATCATCATTACTCGTAAAGTTATTATTGAAAAATATGTATAATTGTAAAACATTGCGCTCGTATATTTTAGCTTCAGGGTACCTGCAGCCGCAACGCGCAGGTACTTTGTTAGTTAACGTAAAAAACTAGCTAAGCAATAGATGAAGATTCCGGAATCGTTGTGTCTACAACGTAAGAAGGTGTTTCCCTCCACGGCTTAGAGATTTTAAGTCGTGTGAAATCCTATTGAGATATCTACGGCATAGAGACGAAAATACCCATACGGTGTAGAGGCCACGACTTTTACGTCTTTAGCATCAACGTCTATAGGTCTTTAATCTTGTCCCCATCATTCTCATTCACTTGAAAAGAACTCACCATCGAGTTCTAATTATCAAGGGTTTTATCAGCCTCGATCACTTTTTGTAGAGAAATTGTAACACGCTTTATTAGAACTGAATTGTAACGAAATAAAATAACAGAAAGTAAATGACAAAAAATAAACGAGTAAATGAAAGCAATAATCAATCGTGGCACGATTTTGAACTAATTTGCAAATATATTATAAAATGAACATAATGTTAAATCTTTATACACAACCTAAATTTGTCATTAAACTTGTGCATAAAGTTTATGTAGTTCCTAAAATAAAATGATACAAACTTATGGAAAGAAAATTAGAATCTACGATAAAAAGATACACGCAAAAGCTCGGATGAAAATTGGAATCTGTGACAAAAATATGCGCGCATGGACGTAGGTGTTGAAGTAAAACCAACCAAAAGGATTTGAAGGTAGAAACCAAAAGTTCCATTTAAACACCTTCTCATTTACTTCATAGGGCGATGTAGGATACTCTTTCAATTCTCAATTTTTGTTTTCACGTGCTTCACTTTAAGAGAAAGCAAAGCTACTAACTAATGAAAATATATATAACAAATACATATATTAAATATTGTTCATATTTTTAAAACTCATTTTGGAAACACATTTTTCCAACAATCCCCACATGATGGAGATCGGTCAAAAACAAATTTTTGGCGACATTTTTACGGTCAAGTACTATATAAAATAGATAGGTGTGACCATTTGAACCTTCTCTTGTGAGATGCACTTAGTCTCCTACATCTGAGTAGATGTGATGTCTTTAAACTCAAAACCTATGTTTATGTAGACGACATTACATTTCACGAAAGACTTTCACTGACCTTGTCAAGTCCTCATAGTTATATTCGTTAGGGCCATGAACACTAGTCTGGTTCTGCAAAATCTCTTAGGATTTCTCCTCCCCCTCCCACCCCCCCACACACACACACACATACATACACACAAAATTCCCTTCAAAGAGACCTAGTTATCTCTCACATAGGTGATTACATCTTGAATCATTAAGAACATATTTTTCTATTTCATCTATGATTTCATCCTTAGTCATTAAATCCATATATTTAACCTCTCAACAAGTCACAATGTTATGGACTAGACTAGGAAGTTACCATTATAAGCAACTCCCCTACATTGACGTACTTCCCTGACATTTATATGATTAGTTGTCTTGTTGAACCTAGAAATTGGGCTCTCCGGTCACATAGGATAAGTTTTCCTTCATAGAAACTCATTCCTTCAAAGTCTTTATTCATATTCCTTCGTCGACTTACTAACTAACTCTTTGTCTCTTTGCTTAAGCCTTTCGTAAGCAGATCCGCATGTTATTCTTTAACTGCACATAATTAATTGAGATAACTCTTGTTTAAGAGAAGTTATCATATCGAATTATGTTGGCGACATATATATATATATAGAATTTTTGTTATACATTATGTTATGAGCTCTGTCAATTTCCGATTGACTATCACAATGTATACTAATGGATGATACTGATTTAGGTTACCTTGGTATGTCCTTTACGACTTGACATAACCCTTTTGTCTCTTATCTACATGTATCTAATGCGATAAATTCTGATTCCATCATGGACTTAGCTATAACAGTTTGCTTCGATGAATTCCAAGATATAGCGCCCCCTCCTGATGTAAACACATATCCACTAGTGGATCTAGAATCCTTTATGTGAGATATCCAATTTTCATCATTGTAACATTATATAACATCTAGATATCTATCATAATGTACTCCATAATCGCGACTCTATCTTGATAATGAAGTCCCCTAGTCATAGTTTTCCAATGTACGTCACTTGGATTACTAGTATACCTAGTTATCCTACTAACCGCACACATTACTTAAGTCGGATGCATGTCATTAAATACATTAACATGCCAATAATTCTTGAATACTCTAATTAGGCAACACTTGCGCCTCTATTTTTAGATAGATGCATATTGATGTCAATTGGAGTTCTAGCTAGACCGAAATCCACCATATTATGAGTATTAAGGATTTTATCCACATAATGTGCTTGACTTAACACAAGTACATTTTGAGTTTGTAGTATATTTATTACACGTGTTGCATCATCCAAACCCATATCTTTCATGATAAACTTTGATTTCAACATGTCTTTAGTTGATTTGATAATTTTATCGTTACTATCAATGATAAGCACATCATCAATATATAAACACAAGATTACATATCTATTTTGTGACTTTTACATAAACATACTTAGAGAATTCATTAATTTTGAATTCGCTCTTTAAAATGGTGTGGAAAAAAAGGATGCCATTGTTTGGCAGCTTGCTTTAAGTCATATAATGACTTAACAAGCCTACAAACTTTTCTCTCTTGATCAGGAGCCATGAACCCTCATATTGCCTCATATGTATTTATTCTTTTAAATATTCGTCTAGAAATGTCGTTTTCACATCGATTTGGTGAACTTCTAAATTTATTAATACGAAAATAGCAAGTATCATTCTAATTGAGGTTATTTGTGTAAGCGCCGATTAAGTATGAAAGTAATTTAGACCTTTGCGCCGTCTAAATCCTTTGACTACAAATATTCCTTTGTACTTGTCATTGGATTGAGCCCCGCCCACATGTCTTGGCTAAATCCACTACTTATCAACATGGAGTTAACCATTTCTTTCAAGGTATAAATATTTCTTTCGGCAGTATGATTTTATTGAGGTGAATACGGAGTAGTGAACTCGTGTTCCGCACATAGTTTATCAAGCGGAGACACGTATTCACCTCCTCTACCACTTCGTACAAGCTCGATTTTCTTACTAATTTGATTCTCAACTTTGGTTATGTATAGAACGAAATTGTATATAGCTTCATCTTTACTTTTCAACAAGTAAAAGTAGCAATATTTTGTACAATCATCAATAAAAGTAATGAAGTACTTATTGAAACCTTTTGCAGGTAGTGAAATCACATGTGTGTAACACCCCAAAACCGGTTTACGTATTATATTACGAGAATGTCATTGGGTAAGTTTGACCATGAATTTTTAAGTATTAATGTGTTACATGATTGGCTAGTCAACCTCGTTAGTCAACTAATAGTCAAATATATGTAATATGGACTTAGCAAATATAACCTGTCACAATTATAAAGGAATTGCATTTAAGGGGTCATTCTTGTCAATTAGTAATACTTGTACCTAATGAATATCTAATCTTTTATCTGGAAACATAAGATTCTAATACCTTGGTGTATATGTATGGGTGTAAGTTTAGAGAAGAAAAGAATGAGGGAAACATTATCTTTGATAATTTTTATGAAGAAGTTAAGCTGCTAATTCATGAGTGTTGAGCCCTAGTAATCCTTTCTTAAGCAAGTAATATTAATGATTGAATTCCTAATTTTGAGTTGGACTTCATCATGTACTCAAAGTTAGGGGTTTTAGGTAATTTTAGTTCTAAATCAAGGATTAAGGTTTCTATGAATGGGGTTATGGTAATTTAATGATTCAAGATAAATTGGTGATTTTGGGATATTATCATGTTGAGATTAAAAGGTTTTTGTTTATGATAAATATGGTTAAAGGATTACAACTTATGTTCCTTTGTTGTCGTATGTTTAATTCGGAAAAAATGAGTTTTCATCATATGTTGATTAGAGATAATGATGGGTATGATTAGTGGGTTGTGTGAACCCTCAATGATTGTATTTTCATTAATGTAAAGATAAGTAATTGTGATGATTATTGAATAAGAACCCAGGTTTTATGATGATGATGATGATGATGATGCTTATTCTTAGTAGTTTCGATTCAAGGTAAGTAAACCATTTATAATGTGTTATTATATATATTGTCACATTATGTATTATGTGGTTTATTTTTTAAGATTACAAATGATTGATATTTGATATGATTGGTAGAAGCGATGAAAATTAGTTTGGCATAGCTAACTATGGAAGTAATGATTAAAGGAATGGAGTAAGTTAGGCTATGAATGCTTTTATAACTGAATATTAATATTATTGTTGCATAAATATATATATGAAGTATGGTGACATGTTATTGCCATTTACTTACTAAGCCTTGTGCTTCGGTTTAGTTGTTGAACGGTATGTAGGTTCGTAAAAGGCTTACGATTGGACACGGGTTTAAAGTATTATTTATTAGAGTAAGTGTAAGTATGATGCTGAGTTCAATCAATGTTGAACCACCCAAGTATAGTAAATATGTTTCCGGTTGATATTTGTTAGAAACACAGAAATGTAGCTTTCTAGAAAGGAAAGTTTTGGTCACTCCAAGATAGTTATAGTCGTTAAGGTAGTTTAGTACAGTTTAGTGTAATGGTACGGGCTATAAAGCTCATTAGTAGGTCACGATTACCTAGGTATATTAACTATATAAACCCATTTTCCACTTAGGAAGAGGGGTTGGTTGGTTCATTATTTCACACACATATAGTGTGTTTCTGTCACTAGCCTTCCATTCTCTCTCTCTCTCTCTCTCTCTCTCTCTCTCTCTCTCTCTCTCTCTCTCTCTCTATCACTATTTGATCTTTTCTATATTTGTTGGTGTGATGATTATGATTGTTTACAATTGGTATCAGAGATCATGGGATTATTAGATTGAGTTTATGTGCATGGTTCTCTTCTTTTCTTTAAGATCAAACATTTTTTCTTACCCGCGGTTCTATCTAGATTTTTTACAGATCTTTATTTTGTTGTGTCACGCGATAAAGTTTGGATTTTTATGATAGATATTTGTTGTTAGATCTTAGTTATACAAGTAAATCAAAGGAAAAACTTTCATAAGGGTGATTTGTAGGTGTTTGTGTAGTTGGTTTTCAATGTGTATTTTAATTCTCTGAAGGTGTTTGTTTATTACTCGTAGATTAGTCTGCGGAAGCGTTTAGCTACAAACATTTTATGAAAATAGATATAAGAAGACAACTTTGATAAGCTTTCATTTGGTGGCTTATTACGCTTTTTATTAATGTAATCTAAACACATACTGATATACAATATTCGTAAACGGTGTTAATTAACGAGAACACCTCGACATCGGATACTTTTTGGCACTAGACATTATACACCCCACTAGAATCTCTAGCAACTATATATAGAAGCTCGACAACGGGCTGTTGGAAATAAAATTAACTAAGTCATTAGGACGCTGACAAGAAGAACTTGGACGCTGACAAGAGTAAAAGAGGCGCTGACAGGTGAACACTGACAAAGCATATTTGAGCGCTGACAAAGGAAAGTTCAACCACTGATGAAATACTTAGTCTACACGTTTTGTAATTCTAGTAAAGATATATTCAATATTGTATTTTCTATGTTTATCTTTACCAAGAATAGTTGATAGGTAGACTATTGTACACGACTCCTTATGTTATAAAAGGAGGTCGTAGGGTTCTTAGGTTAATATAGTTTTTACAAGTTTTACACTTTCGTTGTACACAATTTTTGATCATTAATCAAAGTGAAAGTTTGGGATATATTGTTTTGCTTTGTTCTTTGTTCTAAGTGTTAATTCCGCATAACACTTAGATTGTTGAATACATAGTTTCTCTTCGTGTTAAACTTGATTTACTCTTGTTAACACAAAGCTAAATTGATCTAAGTTTGGGATCAACAAGTGGTATCAGAGCTTGTTGAGGAACTTTGATCTAAAGAACAGTAAACCCTAAAAACCCTAAATCGCCAAAAACCCTAAATCGTTGAAAAAACCCTAAAAACCAAACAAGATGTCTACTAGAGAATCTTCATCCTCATCAAATCACAACCTCAAAATTCCTATGCTCGACCCTAACAACTTTGAACAATGGAAGTTCAATTTTGAATAGTATCTTCAATTCGATGACTATGCTCTTTGGGAAGTTATTGAATATGGAAATCAATTCGATAAAGTAGATAAGATTCAGGCTGCTTTTGGAGCATGAAGAACAGCTGGACAATCTGGTGCTGCTCTTAATGAAAGACCTGAAGATGGAAGAGCTGTCTCAGTGGCTGAGATAGCCTTGAGAAAGAATGACATGAAGACCTTGAACATTCTTAAACTCTCCTTGGGTCCAAAGAACCAGCACAAATACAGAAGCTTTGAATCTGATAAAGATCTTTGGGCAGCTCTTCAAGTTACCTATGGTGGTAATAAAGATACAGCCAAAGAAAGGAAGAAAAAACTGTTGATGAATATGTTGTGTTTAAGGCTCATCCCAATCAGAAGCTAAGTGAGGTAAGAAGTAGGCTTCAAGACATCACTAGCAAGTTGGCTTTTATAGGAACGGAACTTGAAGATGCTGATATCATTGCTACATTCCTTGGAGGTCTTGGTGATGCATGGAAAATTGAATCCAGATTAATTGTTGCTACTAATGCCCATAAGAGTGCTTCTTTTGATGACATCTACAATAAGCTAAAAGTTGTGGAGAATGAGACCTTACTTGAACATGGGAAGAAGTCAACATCTGGAAACATGGCCTTCATCTCACACGATGAAACTCAAGCCATTGACAAAGACTCATATGTTAATGGGTTGAGTGTACATCCTGTTACTGGATCAACTCTTGTCAGCGGTGGATCAACCTTTGTCAGCGGTTCGAATTTTGACGCTGACACGTACAATGTTGGTTCATCATGTCTTAAACCTGCTGGTATTGATTTGGATGCAGTATGTGCATACATTGCTGCATTACCCAATGGTTCCTTAGTTACCTATAAGTATCTTGAGCAAATCAGTGATGCTGACCTAGAAGAGATGGATATCAAGTGGAATATGGCACATGCAAGCATAAGGGCTAATAGATGGAACATGAGATTTGGTAGAAAGATGACTTTTAATGGTAAAGACACAGCTGGATTTGAAAAATCTAAGGTTGAATGCTATAATTGTCATAGAATAGGACACTTCATGACAGAATGTAGATCTCCACGGAATGATGATGCTGGAAAGAAGTCAAGACAAATTGTCACTGTTAGGGACGTTGAGCCAAAATCTATGGTTGCCATACAAGGTATTGATGCCATTGGATGGGACTGGAGCTTTATGGCTGAAGATGTGGTAGAGAATCAAGCTTTGGTGGCTGAACAAGAAGAGGAAAAGAACGTTCACTTTGCTCTCATGGCCAACTCCTCTTCTTCATCAGATAATGAGGTATATGATGGTGCCTTTTGTAGTAAATGTTGTAGGTTAAACGCTGAAAAACTTAACAAAGAAATTTTAAAGTTAAAATCAGATGTTTTTGATGTAGAAATTAGATTTGCAAACTATCAAATGGGGCTTGCACAATCTGATGGAATTGTAGAGGAATATAAGAAAATGGAATTTGACCTAAAAGATCAAATTAATGTTCTAAATAGAGATTTGAGAGTCAGTAATGAAGCTAGAGAGTCTTTAATGAAATGTAGAGCTGACTTGCAACTTCAGTTAAGTGAAGCCATTAAGGATAAAGAAAATATGGGGCTTAAAATTGAAAATTTTGATAAAGCCAGCCAAACCCTAGAAAAATGTGTAAGTGAACAAAGAAACCCTAGGGACATGTCTGGGATTGGGATGAAAGAGTATGCTGCCATTCCACCACCTGTTGAAGACTTCTATGGTGTCCTGAAAAATGATCTCTCTTGGACTGGTATTTTAGAACTTCAAGAAAAGGAATTTATTCCTCCAGCTAGAGTGCTTACCCCAGTAGAAGAATATAATCAGAAAGTAACTGATCTTTAACAGTGGAAGAAAGCCAATCCTATGTTGTTTGATAAGGGAGGGCTTCTTAGTGATGAAGAAACTGAAGTTAAACCCATAGTCATCACTAACCCTACCACTAGAAAAACCATTGACCTTGGCTCTACAACTAAGACCAAATCTAGTGTTAAATATGCTGAAATGTATAGGAAACCTAGATCACCTCAAAGCCAAGCAAGTTTTAATGGGACAGGATTCTTTCAATCTAGAACTAAGGTTATGTCTTGAAAGGCTTGTTACACATGTGGGAATTTTTCTCATTTGGCTTATAAATGTGTCAGCGGCTCTAAATCCATCACTGACAATAAGTCAACCATGGTCAAACCTAGACCTTTTGTCCAAACAAGTCCCCAGGCCACTAGACCAGCTCCTTTCTTTATACTCATGGACAAAGACCCTTTCAAAAGACCAACACTTGGTCTAACAAACAATGGGTTCCTGTAGCAAACCCTAATTTGGAGGCTGACAGGAACAAATTGGCCGCTGACAAGCCAAAATCAGCCGCTGACAGATCTAGTTTTGGTATGAAAATGCCACAACTGGCTTCTGTTAAACCTTCTTTTAAACCAAGCAATAGGTATTTAAAACCTAAGGGACCAGGGTCTAAAGCTTCATCCAGTTTGACATGGATACCTAAACAAGACCAAAACCCTAATTTAGATGGAATTTCTATTACCTGTAATAGATTTAATTTTCTTGCAAAGGTCATCACTAAACCTATTGGGGTAAATTGGATGTTTAGGGCACAAAGGGATGAACAAGGGGTTGTTACAAGGAATAAGTCAATTCTTGTTGAACTACCAGATGAACCCAAGTCTACAAAGGCTTGGGTTCCCAAAGAAACCCAATTTGTTTTCTTCATGTGCAGGGTATTCACAAACAGGTCAATGATAAAGGATATTGGGACAGTGGATGCTCAAGGCACATGACTAGGAAGGAAGACTATCTTACTAATTTCATTCCCATCAACAATGGTGATAAGGTGTATTTTGGAGGAGGTTATGGAACCATCTCTGGAAAATGCACTCTTATCACCAACAACCTACAGTTTGATGAAGTCTTCCTGCCTATGCTTCTTGCATGGGTTTTATAGTTTATCAAATGGATGTGAAAAGTGCTTTCTTATATGGCATAATTGAGGAGGAAGTGTATGTTATGCAACCTCCAGGTTTTGAAGATTCAGAGCATCCAGACAAGGTGTATAGAGTCAAGAAAGTAATGTATGGACTTCATCAAGCCCCTAGAGCATGGTATGGTACATTATCCACCTACCTTGTAGAAAATGGATTCAAGAGGGGCATCATAGACCAAACCCTATTTACCAAGAAGATTGGCAAGGATTTTCTTCTTGTATAGGTCTATGTGGATGATATTATTTTTGGATCATCTAATCTAAAGATGAGTGGAGACTTTTCCACACTCATGATAGACAAATTCAAGATGAGTGCTATAGGAGAGATGAACTTATTTCTAGGTTTACAAGTACAACAGAAAGAAGATGGTATCTTTATCTCTCAAGATAAATATGTTGCTGAGATCTTGAAGAAATTTGGTTTTTCTCCTCATGAAAAACGGGCTAGCACACCCATGGATAGGGAACACCCTTGGGGAAAGACTGGAGATGGAAAAGATGTTGATGTTAGGCATTATAGATCAATGATTGGATCATTGATGTATCTTACAGCCTCCAGACCTGACATTATGTTTGTTGTGTGTGCATGTGCACGTCATCAAGTGAATCCCAAGAATGTCATCTTCATGCTGTTAAAAGAATCTTTAGATGCCTTAGGTGTTATCCCACCTTAGGATTATGGTATCCTAAAGATTCTCCATTGGAGCTTATTGGCTATTCAGACAGTGACTATGGAGGTGATAAGTTTGATAGGAAATCCACAACTAGTGGATGTCAATTTCTTGGGAGCAGACTTATATCTTGGCAATGCAAGAAACAAATAGTGGTGGCAAATTCTATAACTGAAGCTGAGTATGTGGCTGCAGCTGCATGTTGTGGACAAGTTCTATGTATTCAAAACCAGCTATTGGATTATGGGTATAATTTTATGCATACCAAGATTTGTGTAGATAATAACAGTACATTATGCATTATTAAGAATCTTGTACATCACTCTAAAACTAAACACATAGAAATTAGGCATCATTTTATAAGAGATTGTTTTGAAAAATGTTTAATACATCCAGATAGGGTAGACATAGAAGAGAATGTGGCTGATCTTTTAACTAAACCTTTTGATGTAGGGAGGTTCCAGTACTTGGTAACAAGTATTGGAATTATCAATCTCACCCAAATGTGTTTTTGAAATCATTGTCTAGTATGTACATGATGTGCACTGTTATTTGTCTTTGTAAAGTATTAGATTTTCCAATTTATTTTCTAACGCTGACAGAGGTTATTTTGACGCTGACAAGTGTAAAAATGGCCGCTGACAGCAACATGTTAGTTTTTGTGGTTTTTCATCTAATCATGCAGGCATTATGAGCATTGTAAAATTGGATACAGAGTTGCTTATGGATCTTTTGAGCTTACTAGGAATATGTCAAAAGTTTATTTATGACGGTTGGAATGTTTACATTCATATCTTGAAATAAAATTTTGTCATATACATGTTATTTTGCACCTATGTATATCATAGTTTAAGGGGAGGTTTAGGAAACCTTTAGGATCTTGGGTATTCTTAGAATACTCTTATCACAATTCTAGATTGTGTCAACAGGTGAGTGGGAATTAGAAATAGTGAAGGCTTTTCTTTAAGAATTGTTGGAATTTCTAGTTCTTGAGGCATTGTAGCATGCAAAGTTGATATACTATGCATGTTGCCAAGACTTTTTGGCTTAGAATTGGGATTGGTCGGTTGGGAGACTTGGTGTAAATTTTAATTGGGCTTACCTTGGAAGTTAAAAAGAGTTTATATGAGATTTCTTCACTGTTAAGAACTTTGGTTAGCAAGGGACACTTGAGGACAATTATGTCTATCTTGCTTATGCAAGTGTGCATGATTGGACAGTTCTTGCCACTCTTCAGTCATTTTCAGTGTAAGAGTTATCTTCATTAGGGTAAACTTTTTTGCTAAGGTCCGTTTATTTTTATTTATTTTTATTTTTGGCGCTGACATAGTTTACTTCCAACGCTGATAAGACCATTTTCAACGCTGACATGGCAAAATTTACACGCTGACAAAATATAGCCGTTACACGCTGAAATTTAATTTTTGACCGTTGAAAAACACTGGGTCCTACTCAGTTGTTATTTTTGATGAAAATTTGGGCCGTAATTTTAGAGAGTTGGTAGCTTTTATTAATGAAAGAGATAAGTTATATATTTTCACGATTGTAATCATTACTTTTTGACTATATCTGCCTTCTTTTTCAACCAATCATGTGATTTTACCACTCCTATAAATTAGGCTCACTTCTTTAAATAGGGTAACTACTATTCTTTTCTTCTAAAATTCTCAAACCTTCAAACCTCCATTGTTAACCAGCTTACAATTTTCGTAAATCATTCAAATGGCACCAAAGTTTAAACCGGCTAGTGTAGTGTTGGGGTTCGGAAGTCAACATAATATGGTGGCTTATTTGGTTAAAGATAATAATTTGCACCTCTAATACACAGAGATGATTGGGTATTTGATGGCGTCTCCTCTAAGGTATGTTCTTTCTCATACTCCACTCGTCCCTATCACGCACATCAAGCAGTTTTGGAACACTGTCCATTCTGAAACCATTGATGGAGTGATTACATTAGTTGGCATTGTTCATGGTGCTAGATGGGTAGTTACTAAAGCTTTAGTTCGTCAAGCTTTACATCTTGATGACGCTGATGGTATAAGTAATCTTCCCCTAGCAGAGCTAGAGTTAGGGCTTCGAGGCTTGGGATATGAATTGGCCCTAGTTGGGCATATAAAAAAATATTCTAAACAACAATTTACCCCAGCCTCGAAGTACCTGATACATGTCATCCTACAATGTTTGAGTCCCAAATTCTTGTATTTCAATGAAATCAACCGGTCCATTGGTTGTGCTCTTGTTTTCCTTGCAAATGGGAAAAATATAATTTTTCTAAACTGATTTTGGATGGCATGTGTCACAACAATGGTAACAAGATGACTCTTTCTTACCCAAGGTTTTTTCAAATGGTTTTTGATTCACAACAATATTTCCGTAGGGACCATGACCACTTTTATGAGGTCCCTACTCAGAAGAAAACTATTTTTGGTAATATGAATACCCTTCCATTCAGAGACCTTCCTCTTACCCCAGCCATGCAGGTTGTCATTCAGGCAGCTACAAACCCTGAACCACAACTAGACCCTATCCTTAAACAACCTCCATCACCACAACACATGAACATTGACCCTCAACCCTCAGGCGCTGACATTCACAATGTGGATGCTGACACAGCCGACCCAAACGCTGACACCACTTCCCCTCAACACCAAAGGACTACTGAAGTGTTCTCCTCTAGTGGTCCTAGCCATGTAGCAGAGGGAACCACCACCACAAGTGTGGTTGGTGACATGGGTGGGGCTAGGACTATTGGCACTAGCTTAGCAGTAGGTCAAGACAGTCCCAACCTCATTAAGACCACACCCATGCCCAATGAATCTCTCTTATAGGGTCCCTTTTGCCGGAGCAGGACACACATCAAAAATCGAAATGGCAAAAAAAAGACCTCCTACCAAACGTCTAGCATTCCCTCACGCTTGGCGCCAATGAGGCTTTTATTCCCCATGATAGAGGAGGGCAAAATGGAACCTTTATCAGCTATGAAACTGACGGTGATCTGCATACGCTTGCAAAAGCAAAATGCAGATCTTGTACAGATTGTCACAGATCAGGGCCTTGAACTCAAATCTTTGAGAGAGAGGTTGGTTACTTTGGAGTCTGCCTAGACTAGGTAAAGGAAGTTTAGAGTCCTTTCTTCAAGGGAGGATTCTTACAAAGGGGAGGAGGATGCAGCTACAAAGCCTGTTAATTTGAGTGACAAGGGCTCACAAGAAGGTGTTTCTTATGGAAACAAAGATATGGAGATAGCTGAAGTACTCATAGGTTTGAAGGAGAAGCGAGGTTTTGATACTTCTTTGATTACTCCTAAACAGCTATCATTTGTAGAGATGGCGAGGCAAGTTACAAAGTCAGCCGCTGACACTCAGGTTTTGAACGTTGACATTAATAAATTAGACGCTGACAGACTTGTAGGTAAGGCTGGTGTATCCCAACCATCAGCTATTATCAAAGATGTTTCTACACAGGTACCATCAATAACTTTACCAGCAATTGGAGCTTTGGATAAAGTTAAAGGAGTTATGGTTGAAGGACAGGTATCCAAAGATGCAGCCCAACAATAATTTGATGAAATGCTTGCTCACCAGTTGTAAGAGCAAGAAAAGAAGGGGCTTATGAAGGGTAGTATTGAAGCACAGATTCTCTCATCAGAATCCGAAGGTGATGAGATGGATGAATCTGGTGGTGAAAAGGAGGAAAGTGATCATGGGTCTAATATTTTAGAGGAAGACCTAGAAAGGTTAGAGTATGGGGAGGATGAAGTGGCTAGGGAGAAGCTTAGGGAGTTGAAGATGCAGTTTGATTTTGACATGCCTAAGATTGTTGAGCTCTATTTTAAGTATGAAGAGCAAGTCTTGGATGAACCAGCTATTTCTTTGTCTGAGAAGATTTGCTTTTTAGAAGGATTTTTGAGGTTGTAGAAAGATATTAAGGTGTTTGAGAAAAATAAAGCTTGCACCATTCTTCAACAAAACAAGACAACAATGAGAGAATTTTATTACATGATGTTAAGGTGTCAGCAGACTGGGTGGACCTACACAAAGCTCAAACAGCTCACTTTTGACCATTTGGAGCATTTGGCTTATCCAATTTGGGATTTCTTGTGTAAAGACAGAACTTTTGGGCTACTCTCCAAGGAAATGCAAGAGGAAATGAAGGAACAGATGAGAATGAAGAAAGCATATATGGTTCCAAGGTCAGTGAAGAAGGGATTGAAGATTGGCTTTCCAGTACTTGATCAATTAAATCCAAGTGAAGCAGTGTTAAGGAAGACTATGAAGCTCTTACCATTGGAAGCTTCAGATTTTGTAGAAGTGTTACCTTTGGATTTCAGAAACCCCATAGTCAAGTATGAGGAAGATGCAAGTGGTTTCTGGGTGGTCACCAGGGCTGTGACAAGTTACACACATTCACTTCTTTGATTTCTTTGTTTACAAGTATGGATAGAGAGGATTTGGTAGCTTTATTGGATTTGATTAAAGCTGAGTATGAAGCTAAAGAGCCTTCTTCAGTAAATTGAATAAAGATCTGGACCACATTCAAGAGAATGATCTTTCTAGATTAAGCTGATCTAATATGGTTGGATTCGGATGACCTCAGTGGTTTGAAGTGGCGGTTGTTTTCAGCTGCTGGTGTATACTATCTTAGTACTTCAAAGTTTGCAGAATATCTTTTGGTTGATGATCCATATCCTTGGTCTTAAGATGTTTTGAAGATGATGGTATCCACAAAGTTAGAGGATGACTATACCAGTGATGTTAGTAAGGATTTTGTTAGATATACTTATTCTCAAATTCAGAATTAGTTTGTATTTGTAAGAATCCTCCTTGTATTTAGTGTTTATTCAAAAACTTGATTACTAGAGTAGATATCAAGTTTAGGGGAGGATTGTTGGGAATAAAATTAACTAAGTCACTGCGACGCTGACAAGAAGAACTTGGACGCTAACAAGAGTAAAAGAGGCGCTGACAGGTGAACACTGACAAAGCATATTTGAGCGCTGACAAAGGAAAGTTCAACCACTGATGGAATACTTAGTCTACGCGTTTTGTAATTCTAGTAAAGATATATTCAATATTGTATTTTTTACCAATAATAGTTTATAGGTAGACTATTGTACACGACTCCTTATGTTATAAAGGAGGTCGTAGGGTTCTTAGGTTAATATAGTTTTTACAAGTTTTACACTTTCATTGTACGCAAGTTTTGATCATTAATCAAAGTGAAAGTTTGGGTTATATTGTTTTTCTTTGTTCTTTGTTCTAAGTGTTAATTCCGCATAACACTTAGATTGTTGAATACACAAAGTTTATCTTCGTGTTAAACTTGATTTACTCTCGTTAACACAAAGATAAATCGATCTAAGTTTGGGATCAACACGGGCAAGTGAAAATCCACTTTAAAATTCAAAGTTTGATGAAAGCGATTGATAATCATTTTTGGGTTTTATAATTACAAGCACTGCACCACATGGTCAAACGACATGTAATGAGACATGCTTATCAACTTTTATAAGATTTTGGCTATGTTTGGCGTGCAAGCTTACGAGAGCTTATCGAAGCATGAGCTTATTTTTTTTAAAATATAAGCTACTTTTAAAATTAAGTCTTGTTTGGTTAATATAACTTGTATAGTATTAGCATGTGAAAAAATAAGCTAAAATAAACTATCAAATGAAATGCTTCTTGGACTAGCGTTTAAAAAAAGCTCCAACTCTTGTTCTAACAACATGCTCCAACAACCAGCTCCAACTCCTACTAGTATTGTCAAACATACACTCTGTGAAGGAAAATGTTACATGAAATAAAATGCGATGGACTCGGTCTTTAAACTTTAGAAGCCATATATAGTCTTTTTGGTGATGATTAATATTAATACAACGAGATCTTTGCTATCCATTATGAAATTATGATATGATTGATAGATGAGGTTGATTTTTACCACATAGACTAATGGTAATGCAAGGTCAAATACTCAGTCAGTCACTTCCAATCTCTAGTAAGAGACGCATATGCTCTCATTACAAACCAAAAATCAAAGAGATGTGTATGCTCTCATTACAAACAAAAAATCAAACACATTCAACCTCGATTTTTCAATTTATTCGTTCTCTCATTCAACCAAGTGAACAAAACACTCCACCATTTCAAAAAAATATATATTAATAATTTCTCCTTTATTTACTATAAAATTTCACATTATTTTCTCCTTTTTATACACATTTATTCTACAACAATTAAAAGGGATGAATCTCTCCTCCCTAGAAACAATAGTACTTCTCACAACATTAATAACATAAACGCATCTACGGTCCCTCACCCCCAAAATAAAATATAAAAAATAATATGTCTCTTCTTACACAAACGATAGTGGGCGTAACAATCAACCACCGTCGTTGATTCGATCCAACGCAAAGAAATCGTCGTCGTCCATTCATCTTTTGTGTGTTTATGTGTTTTTTGCCCTTGGTTTGGATTGAGGTGTCCGATCGTTGGTCGTTCATAGGTTTTTCGTTCCGTTTGGTTGGAAAACAATCAGATCTAGTCGTGACCTTTTGTAGCCGTTGATTGATGATACTATTATAAATTATGTGTGTGAAACGCTTCCCATTCATTGATTGTTCTATTATATTATTAAGTTTATAACTAGAGTTATAATATGATACCCACCTCAAAAAAAGAAAGAGAAAAATCACTACCCTCTCTCTAGAACTATCTGGTTTTAATCGGTTTGACCGACCTCAAAAGTGATCTGTGGTTTGATCCAGATCTAACCATGATTTGATCCAAGATGTAACCACAAATGGTGTGTCACTCCCACCTTTTTGTTGTCGTCGTTTGTGTTGTGCGAAGTCGTGGGTGAGTTGGTGATGTCGCCTAAAGTGGGTGGTTGTTTATGGCTAGTGGGAATTTGTTTTATGGTGGTGGTTTAGGTGTTTGGTCATGCTGATGGTTTCGGTGTTTCCTTCCTATCTTTTGATCCTAAGAGAGTTTAAATAAATAAGGTATAATTTTGTTCTTACAATTGTTTTCGGATTTCAATGGTTATTTTGGGCCAGCTGGATTGGTTTATGATTGTGTGTTGTTTTATCTACAGAATTAGTTGAATTGATTCTCATAAATATTTGACTTTGTTATTTTTGCTTAAAGTTATAGTTTATAGTTCATCTTTGGTTAGACTATCGCCTTATGCTCCTTCGATGTCGTTTCTCTTTTTGTTGCTGCTACCCAGGGCGTGCGACGATTAGACAGATGTGTGACGATAGTGATAAGCGCATTGGCTAAAAAATAAGTCGTGTGATAGTATGGAATATGACATGGTTTTAGGGAGTTCTTACGAGTGCATTGGTGTTTTCCATGTGATTAGGTGGCCTCGACTGAAAATGAGATTATTACGTATTGGTGGAGTGAGATTTATAAGCTCGCAATTTCCATGTTTGTGGTTTAGTGCTGATGTTTAGATTCTCGTAGGAAATTACTAATCAGATTTCCGGCAGGGCAGTTTATTAAATTTCCAGCTGTCCTAGGGTTTTGCATCCCAGGTTAAAGCTGAGATCTGTAAGTTTTTGTGGCTTATATAATGCCCGAGGGTGATACTTTTATGCATTTATGTTTGTGTAGATCGTGATGGCACCAATCCTTTTGTTGCCGCCACTTATGGAAAGTGATAATGGCGATGGGTGTGTGACCATACTGACTGAAAGAAAAAATGTTTTTTTTGGGAACTGTAGAGTTTACTTCCTGAAGGATCTTTGAAACCTTGATCGCAATACAAAGACTGTGCGGAAACCAATCTTTATATATAAGAAGAACAATAGAAATAACCAAACGTTCAAGCCTCAATATATTAAGACGATCACTCTAAATAGTGATACGGTTTACAACCTTGAAGCTATAACAAATGATGAGAGAAATGTGTAGAGAATATGTGTATGAAGAAGTGTATTTCTCTCTACACCCTAGGACCTCCTTTTATAGTGCAAGGGGTCCTAGGTGGTTACAACTTACAATATAATTAATACTTTCCTAAGTATTATTCATTAATACCATTTATTATTTCTTAAATAATCTTGTAACCTCCTCATCATATTTATCATGTTTTAATATTTTGCATAAGAATAGGAAGACTAAATATTTGATCTTATCTTCTACAATCTTCCATATCTTCTACAATCTTCCTTCAACTTTATAATACTACCAGTAGGAACTATAACACCAGGAGGAACAAAGTACTCTAGTAGGAACTGTTATATTACCAGGAGTAACCTCAAAATACATTATTCCCAACAATCCTCCCCTAAACTTGAATTTAACCGGGTTGAGTTCAAGTTTACAGTTAGATCTTGCACCAATAAGCCTGAGGATTAGAATATGAACCACAATAGCAACAATCTCACTTGATAACACTAGAAGAAACACAAAAGTAGTTGCTGATACACTAACTGTTGAACTTCTTTAAAGCTTGAAAACATCTGCACAAGTTGAATCTTGACAGCAACAGGATCAGATTTGATAAGCCTTTACCAAGTAGCTACTCACTCTTAGGCTAGCCAATCTTTTGGTGGAATCATGACATCACCCAGGGAGACTAGTACCCAGTCCAACTCTTGGAACATGAATCATCGGTGAGTTAGAGTACCCTAATGATTTTGGGCAAACAATCACAGTCGTCAACGGATTTGATAAAAGTCTTTACCAAGATTCGTACCCTCTTAGACTAGCCAAATCTCAGCAATAAAGCATGGGTGAGTTGAAAACCCTATAGCTTTGAGCAAGCTATTACAGCTATCAACGGATTTGGGAAAGTCTTTACCACAAACCGTTTGCCTGTGGACTAGCCACTCTTCAGTCTAGGACCAAGGTGAGTGAAAACCATCCAATTATTGGTAAATTGGCAACCATCAACGGATTTGATAGTCGCACCAGAGCCGTACCCTCATGGTTAATCAACTCTTTCTTGTCGGTAAGACATGGTGAGTTGAACAGCATTTGTTGTGTGCAGGCCAACCAACACCAAAGTACCAAACAAAAACAGCCCAAAAAGTGAAATATATACAAAGGTATTATGATTTTTTTTCTCTTTTTATATTATTATTATTTTTATATATATAATATATTCTTTTGACCGAGTCAAATACGATGAGTCAACCAGCAGGACCGTACGATGCACCAGGAAGAACAATGGTCCACCAGAAGCAGGATGTGTGCAACTAGGAGGAACCACGTTCGACTAGGAGCAACTGATTTCTACTAAATGTCATCCTACATAATTGGTTAGACGAAAAATAAAAGTGCACACAAGAATACATACATAAAGCCTCCCCTTAGATAAAAACCTCCCCTCAAACAGAGCTAAGTATCCACCATTAAGGAACGCCTTTTTTAAGACTTTTATTTTCCTACAAAAAGTTAGTTCACACACATATAGAAAATAGAAATCATAGTAATTTACAATCAAACCCGCTGAAAAAATAAACACAACCCAAGCAAAGATTAGTGCTTATGGAAGTCCTACGCCAAAACAGACTTGAATCTTCCAAAGACATCAACATAGTCATATCTTGTTAAGGTCTTATTGATGCACTATTTGATTTGGTGACATGTTGTAAACCATCTTGTTTAGGTTTCCAAACCCACCTAGCTAAAGCCTTAACAGTATTAACCTTTGTTTTTTACCGTGCAGACTCAACCCGTGTACCCTTAACATTATTAAAACATCTTGGTTGCGGAATTATCTTAATTTTTGGACTGGGATGAGAAACTCTACCAAATTTCTTGTGATTCACCCGTCTTGAGTTATTCCACACCGGTTTAACATGTTGTTGGTCATTAATCTTTGTCTTGTGTTTATAAGTATACTAGCTTAAAAACAGGTAGAATTACGGGACGTTTTAAAGAAATATCAACATAAAAATTTATGTGTGTGAATAAAGTAAGAAACATAGCAAATGATGTTCTCTTGATATATGAAATAAGTGATAAGTAATAGACATGCATATCAAGAATTGCATTACGAAGAAAATACTTTTCGGTTATTTAATGATAATCGATTTCATCGTTTCTAATATTTTAATAGTGCAAAAAGTAACAAACATATTCTTGTGTAAAGACTCCCATGTGAAATTTGTAAAACACACCCATCTTCGTGACTGTTAGTCACCTAAGGCAATGCTAAAAATGAAAAACAATTAGTGAAACAATTTTTTGTACTATTTAATGGTCATACAACTTTATAGATTATTAATAGATTACTGCGTTGTTTTCTTTAACATGTTAGTAGTTGGTAAGAAACATGTTGCATTTGGTCATATAACTTGTAATATTATCATTTATGCATTCAAAGATCGTTCTCAAGCAATGACGATGTTGGCCTAATGACTTCATATATCTTATAAGTACTTCTTAGTTATAATAGTTTAACTTTAAAAATATACTTCTAAGACTTTTAAGCAAAAAGATTTTGAGGTTATCCGGTCATTTTGGCATGTATCAAAATCACTTATATCGACCCGTTACACAAAATAACCCAGCTCTTTACACAAAATTTTCCTTATCAACCCGATACACAAAATTACCCATATTGACCCATTACACAAAATTGCCCTTATTAACCACCATACGTAATAATTTTTTATTGATAAAAAAACGTTATCTTAAATTACGATTATAAGATGTTTAGGATTATAAGATGTTTACGTCGTATATAATATTTCAAATTTTACGGAATATAATCCATAATCTTATAACTTTTTTAATGCGGTTCAAATTTTTTTAAAATTAAATATTAAGATCATACAGTTAAAATTGAAGTCTAGAATATCATATATAAAACAGTGATAGTTTTTGCTTTATTCACGATCATCCATCTCAAAGTTTCGGTTGTCACTTTATACTTTGGTATTACTTTACTTTCAAACCGTTTTATAATCTCATCGCAACATGATTTTTTTAATAATCAACTTTCAAACATGGGATATAAAGCTACCAAAATTATAATAGGTGTGATTTTGTATAAAACATAAAGTTACTTGCTACTTTGACTAAAACAGTTACACGTAAAGAATTGTTCGTTAACATACGACATGCGAGACTACAAAAGTAAAAAAATACAAACATAAAACCTCATGTCATTATTATAAACCCAACAATCAAAACACATACATTTGTAGACAATTTGATCGAACGATATCTTCCATAACTTGGCGTATGGTATCTTTATAGAAAACGCTTGTACATTTGAAAAGTATCATATACTCATTATAGAAATACAACCATTTATACATCCATTCATGTGAAGTGGGGTATTTCTTATCTCTATTTCCCAAAGCATTAGCAATTGTGTGCAGATTTGATATATCAAATATCTTTCTATCATAAAACTCCTTTAAGGCTTCCAATATATCCAATATTAGGCAGTCTTCATCACCGTCATGCTGCAATCAGAAAAAAAGATAATATAATTAATATCAGGTTATATACCCAATAAACCAACTAATAAAAAACACCTTTAGACAAAACATTATGCTGGGAATGCACTTCTTAAGGCTTACACCAATTGTTTATGAGCATTTACATAACTACATAAACAATAGTGTCTATTACTTTCTTTTTGTTGATCCCAAACTTAGATCGATTTAGCTTTATGTATACGAGATTAGATCAAGTAATACACTTAGAGAAACCTTTGTATATGTTTATGACAATCTAAGTGATATGCGGAATTAACACTTAAACAAGAACACACAAGGTATAAACAAACTTTCACTTTGATTAATGATATCAAACTTGCTTGCAATGAAAGTAGTTTACGAATAAAAACTTATATGAAACATTAACCTAAAAGTCTTCTTTTATAGACATAAGAAGCCTTGTACAATAATCTACGTATCAGCTATTCTAGGTAAAGATAAATATAGAAAATACATTGTTGTTCCTATCTTTACTAGAAGTAATCTAGAATACAATAAACGCGTAGAGTATATCTTCCCATCAGTGCTTGTCTTCAATGTATCAACGCTTGACTTTATCTTGTCAACGCTTGAGTTGTCAGCGTTTGTTTTACTCCTGTCAACGCTTGATTTACTCTTGTCAGCGCTCAAGTGATCTGGCCATAATTTATTCCCAACAATCCTCCCCTAAACTTGATATCCACTCTCATGATCAAGTTTCTGAATAAACATTAAGGACTAGGAGGAATCTTACAAACCTTCTCATATTGGTAATAAATAAATCTGATCAAGTCTTTTGCCACGTCACTTGAATAATCAATTTCCAGCTGAGTGTTCTTCATCTTTTCCAAGATATCCTTGGATATGAAATACTGACCATCCACAAGTAGATACTCAGCAAACTTTGTAGAACTCAAATGGTAAACACCAGCAGGTGAATATAATCTCCATGAAGACCACTGAGGTCATCTTCAAGATCCTTCCAAATAGCAGGATCCTCATCTTTTGGTCCACACATTCTCTTGAATATGGACCACAGTTTTATTCCATTAGCTGAAGTTGGTGCTTCAGCCTCATACTTGGTCTCTAGCAACCTCCATAGGTCCACCAAGTCTTCTCTATCACAACTTGCAAACAAATATATAAGAGTGGTAAAAGTGTGCACCTCTTTTCCATACTTGTCAATCTTCCAAAACCCACATTCATCTTCTTCATAGCTCACAATTGGGTTTCTGGAATCTAGTGGTAACACTTGCACCATATCTGAAGCTTCTAATGGTGAGAGCTTGAGGCTCTTTCTTATGACAGCTTCACTTGGATATAATGGATCCATATCTTTGGGAAACTCAAAAGGAACTCCCTTTTTCACTGGTCTGGGAACAAACATTGCCTTCTTGAGCTCCATTTCCTCTACAAGTTCTTCTTTTCTTTCATCAGAAAGAAGTCTTAGAGTGTTTGCTTCCTGCACTCTAACCCAGATGGGATAAGCTTTGCATTCCAACTCATCAAATGTCAATGCCCTCAATTTCTGATAAGTCCATCCTACTCCATGACATCTGAGCAGCATGCAGTACAGCTCCCTTCTATCCCTTTTCAACTCTGAGAGAATATTGGTTGCCTTGTGTTTCAAAATAACCTGGCAGTCTTTTTGTACTCTGAGGAGAATCTCCAAACCCCATATCTGATCTGAAATGGTCAAGTATGGATTCTCCATACATCTTTCTTCCCAAGCATGATACATTTGAACCACCTCTGGCATATCAAAGTCAACCTGCAATTTCAACTCTCTTAATTTCTCCTTGGCCAACTCATCTCCATACTCAAGTCTCTCTGGCTGTTCTATGATCATAACACTTGAGTCTGAGCTAGCTTCATCACTTCCTTCTTTCTCTTCTGAAGTGACAACAAATGGTGACTCTTTCACCTCCTTTCTATCTAGTTCCATGATTTGTGCAGCCAACCTTCTATCAAACTCAACTTGAGCTGCATTCTTTGGAACAATCTCTTCTACCATAATACCCTTACCCTTATCTAATGGATCAGTTGTTGGTAAGGTAGATGGTGATACCTGTGAAGAAACCTCCTTGATGATGGATGATGACTGGGATACATCACCCTCATGTGCAGGTCTGTCAACGCCCAATTTTGCTGTGTCAGCGCCCAAAATATTTCTGTCAGCATCCAAATTTTCCTTGTCAACGCCCAAATTTCCTGCCTCAGCGCCTTTTGCAATTTCCTCCAACATGGCTGTAATTGATAAATTTAAGTTTGTAGGAGAGACTAAGGACGTATCAAAACCTGTCTGTTTCTTCAAACTTGTAAGGGCCTCAGCAACATCCAAAGATTGACCATCATGGCTGACCTTATCACTCACATTTATTGGATCTTCCTCCCTTTGGAAGATTCCTCCATCCCTCTTCGTGCACTTGCAGTCTCCAAAACAACAATCCTCTCCCTCAATTGCTTGAGTTCAAGGCCTTGTGTACTGACAACTTGTACCAAGTCTGCATTTTGCTTTTGCAAGCTCATGCAGACTGCCGTCAATTCCATTAGGGTCATTGGTTCCAATCTGCCCTCTTCTAAAATGGGTATTTGACCTCCCAAGTTAGATTCATTGGGCATGGATGAGGACTTAATGATGGTGGGACTGCCTTGGCCAGCTTCTAAGCCAGAACCAATAGTCCCAGCCTCATCCATATCACCAACCACACTTGTGGTGATGGTTCTCTCTGCTACATGGCTAGGACCACCAGAGGAGAACACTCCAGTAGTCCTTTAGCGTTTCATCAACCTATATTCAGGGGGTGTGGAAGATGATGTGGATTGGGTGGATGTGGGTTGGTTAAGGGGTGTTTGGGTTTGTGAAGGTTGTGTGTCAACGTTGAAAATAGGCACATCAATGCCAACATTTAACGTGTCAGCGTTGAAGGGTTCTTGGTCAATTTACATATGTTCAGGTGAAGGTAATGGTTCAGGTATTGGGTCAATTTGAGGTTGGGGGTCTGGTTGGGGTTGAGCTGCTGCAATGACAGCAAGCATAGCTTGGGTCAAAGGTAGGTCACGATGGGGGGGTGAGTTCATCTTCATAAAAATTGCTTTCTTTTGCACAGGGATCTCATAAAAATCATTATGATCCCTTGTGCAATATCCTTGGACATCAAAAACCATTTGTAAAAATCAGGGATAAGCTAAAGTCATTTTGTTCCCCTTATTTTTACACACGCCCTCAAAAATCATTTTAGAATAATTAAACGTTTGCCCAGTTGCAATGCACACAATAGCACTAGCAATAGATCTATTGATCTCATTGTGTGAAGTGCATTTGGGACTCAAACATTGTAGGAGGACATGTATGAGGTACTTCCAGGCTGGGGGAAACTCCTGTTTATGATATTTGTTTAAAGTTCCTTCATCAGGAAAAGGATAACCCAAAGCCCTTAGTCCTTGTTCTATTTCACTAATGGGAAGGGTGGATATACCATCAGCATCATCAAGATGCAAGGCTTTGCATACCAAAGCCTCAGTAACCACCCAAGGTCTCCCATGAACAATAGAAGTTAATGTAGTCACTCTATTAACTGTTGAGGAACTAATAGTGTTCCAAAACTGTTTAATATGTGTGACTGGAATGAGTGGTGCATGAAAAAGAGCATACCTAATAGGAGATGCGTTCAAATACGCCACCATTTGTGTGTATTGGGGAAACAGAGCATCATCAGCTTCAAGATACGCGATCATGTTATGTTGGCTTCTGAACCCCAATTCCAATTCTGATGGTTTAAACTTTGGTGCCATTGTTGAAAGCTGTTAAAATTGATTGATGAAGATGAAGTTGATAAGAGAAAATTGTGTTAGACAAGAATTATAGGTACCCTGTTTAAAAATAGGATCCAAATTTATAGGAGAAGAAAATGCATGTGATTGGCCCAAAAAGAGGCAAGTATTTTCAAAATACAATCATGAAAATATTGAAAAAGAATAAGTTTATCTCATGCATTAAATGAAAGCTATCAACTCCCAAAATTACGGCCTAAAAATATGTCAAAAAGTAACAACTGGGTAGGACCCATTGAGTGTCAAGGGTCAAAAATAACCTATCAACGCCCAACGGCTATAATCTTATCAACGTTTGCCAATAGCCATGTCAGCGTCTAAATTGGTCACAACAACGCTTGGAAATATACTTGTCAGCGTCCAAAAATAAAAATGTTTAAAAATGAAAAATGACCTTAACAAAGTAATTTATCCTAGAGAAGATAACCAAAAAGCTGATAACTATTATAGGGCGGCAAGCACTGTCCAGTTATGCACACTTGCCTAAACAAGATAGACATAACAGTCCTCTAGTGTCCCTTGCTAACCAAAACTCTTAACAACCAAGTTACCTTATAAAATTCCTTGTTACTCCCAGGTAAATCCCATAACAAAATTATTCCCAAGTCTCCCATCAGACCACAACCAATTCTAGGCCAAAAATGTCTTGGCAGCATGCATAGTATATCAACTTTGCATGCTACAGTGCCTCATGATTTAGTAAAACTAACTCATACTCACCTGTGGACACAATCTAGAATTGTGATAAGAGTATCATATGGATACCCAAACATCCTAAAGGTTCCTAAAACCTCCCCTTAAACTATGATACATAAGTTGCTAAAAACATGCATGAACATAAAAAAATTTATGTCAAGATAGGAATTAAAAATTCCAACCATCATCCATAAACAAAAACATGTCCAAATGCTTCTCCATTGATCCATAAGCAACTCTGTATCCAATGGTATACTGCTAACACCACCTGCACATTTAGATTGAAAACCACAAAACTAACATTGTTGCTGACAACGCCCCCGATAACACATAACAGCGTTGAGAAAAGCTTTGTCAGCGTTAGACAATTATATTGCTGACAACGTTACAAAAACACTTATCAGCGTTCAAGCAACCTTTGTCAGTGTTAGAAAAATATAGTGGAAAATCTAAATCATCAATAAGACCAATAACAATGCATCATCTTGTACATACTTTTACAAAAAGACTCCAAAACACATATTATGTGAGATTGATCATTCCAATACTTGTTACCAAGTATTGAAACCTCCCAGCATCAAAAGGTTTAGTTAATAAATCTGACACATTTTTGTAGAATATTGATAATCAATGAATCTATGAAGGGGTTTGTTGATTTCTAGAGAGAGAAAGTTAGAGAGAGAAAGTGAGAGAAACTATGTGAAATTTATTAAATGGAAACTAGCAAATGACAACAACCAACCCCTTTCCATGGTGGAAAGGGGTATTTATAGTTCCAAGCATAACATGGGCTTGGGCCGGTCCATGACAAGCCCATGGACCGGTTCTTACTTAAGTTAATAAGTAACTAATGACTATTTTCTAACTACGAGCTATTACAACATAAATATTATTGTGGAGTGACCGATACTTCTAATATACGTAAAACGTATTTCTAACAATCTCCCCCTAAGGGAGGTCACTCCACGTTACAAAATTCTAAACCTAGCATACTATACTAAGTCTTCGTTCTTTAGCTCGTAGTCTTTTCTTCTTTTCTTTCTTTTGTTGTGAATATGTTGGTTTGATCTTTTTGGCTTTGGCTTGAGAGCATTGTTCTTTGGCCTTTCACGTGCGATCTTTGCCTCTCTTGTGAATTTGCCTTCTCGTGACTCCATGTTCCACACACTTATGTCTTTTTGTTGAATTCTCGAAAGTTTCAGAGTTTGGTACAGCGGAAGACTTTATCTTGTACTTTCTTGAATTTTTGCTAAACTTTGATGCAGAAAGACATAAGCATGTGGGAACGACTTCTACAGGTACACCGCAACACCACCGTCTTCACTGGTACACAGCAACGCCACCGTCTTTAACAGGTACACAGCAACGACATGAATAAAATGGCTTTGAACATTTTATTCTAATTCGGTAGCATTTTACCTCCGGTCGGTGAAGACCGTTGGACGATATTAGATATCGTACCCGTGACGGATAGTTTCAATTAAGTAACTTCCTGACAGGATTTCGCGGGTAAACCCGTTCTCTTTATTCGACCGTCCAAAGCTGACTGCGAACATAAAGAGTGAATCACTTGGATAAATTATCCTTGTGATTAAAAGCCGTCAATTCATGAAACCTGGAACAAGTGAATTTCAATTAAGATTTTCACCATCGTTGCTTTCCAGTTGTCACGAGCTCAATTCATAAAGAATCTTGCACGTTACCTACCAAGTGCTGTTTGATGTTGACACTAGAAGGATTTCCACTCGTCACTGTGGTCAATAAAGAGTCACTCTGAGTGTTCTGGCAAGATCATATGATAATGCGAAGAGGCCTGGAACGAGTTTAAGTTCAATTAAGAATTAAACCACTGTTACCTTCCAGTTTTTCACAAGATTGGTTCTAAAAGAACCGCACGTGTAACCTACCATGAGCTTGTTTGATGTTGGCTCAAGCAGGATTTCCATCTTCATTGTAATACTTGCGTATTACTCGGATGTTCTGGCAATATTACAGGAATATTGCGTAGGACTCATGAAAATCTCTTACTTTTCACAGTGTGTGAGAAAGCAAGGAATAAATGGAAAGTGTCCTAATGAGACTTTTGATGATCTCTTGGCTCTAGACTCGATTGTGCGTTTTGATTTAGTGAGCGATGGCTGGAGAGGAGTGCCACCTTTTCAATACCAGTTTATTCGAAGTGAATAAACCAATAGATAACGTGTTGATCTCCGTGTGATTAAAACAAATACCTTTTGAGAGATATTTGAGTTAGCTGGGAAGGGTTGTGCATTGCATCACTGGGTCCATGATGTCTTTCTTCAATACCGAGAATCATTAGCAAAAATGATCTCAATAGCATATGTATTGACCCGGTTTCTGCCTAAAGTTGTAGGTAGGGCTTCTTTCTTTACACCCTTTATCTTTACATTTCTTTTTCATTCTTCAACCCCTTCAATGCTTACCAATACGTCATCACTAGCACCTTGTTGTGATTGTTCCAGTGCTAGCTTAAGTACTTGGTCGGCATTCAGCTACGTTCACATTCTTTCTCCATCTTTCCTAGGACTTCTAATTCTATCTAGGGAATTGTCCTTGGGAAGATTCCATCGGCTCTGATGAATCATTGGACTAAACCTATTCCTACCACCCTTTTGTCACCACATCCGTCGTGAATTAAGCGTGTTTTGGGAAGGAATTGCCACCATGAAAAATCATTGAAAATCACCTAAAGTACTTGTGATATTGAAATCAAAAGTTTTGTACCTTAGGTGTTTTGTTCATCAAAAACGCTCCCCCTTAATACGTGCTTTACACATATTAAGTTGGATAATCGTTAAGTCTTTTTCATCTTTTAGCCAAGTATCACTTACGTCTCCTTAATCCCATTTTCTCCCCTTATCCAAAATGTTAACCATTAATATTTGGGATATTGAATAGATTAACCGGTCTTTGGGTAAAAATGAAATCGATGTTTGGCCATAGAACAAGTTATTGCTCCCCCTTAATTCAATAAGGGATAGTTTTAGTGCTTTAGTATGATATATTTTGAAAGATTTAGAATCTCGTGAGAAATCTTGAAAAATTATCATACCTTAACACTACATCAAGCCATTAAAGCACATTATTCACAAATATACATATTCACAATTGAAAACCAATATAAAGTGGACCTGAAATGTACGACCCATTAGATGGATCGTTGCAGTAGCTTGTGGTGCACTAGATATGGTCTTCCACCCACGAATCTTTCCAAGCTCCTCATCAATCTACGTTCACGGAGCTTTTGATCGATCTTCTTGATCACATACTTTGCCATCTGCCGGTAACCCGGATGCCAATCCTCCGTCATCTCTGGCAAAGTCCCTCCCGAGTTCAGATGCTCCAACTTTCCTCTGACTTGTAGAAGAGTTCCATCACTGTACTTGTGGAGCTCACCCACCCTCATAAACTTCATCAAACCTCGACTGTTCAAGTAGAAAATGCCGTAATTCGGGACAGAAATGCCGGTATAGGGACATCTTTCTACATGTTGAGGTAGCACTTGATTCACAGGACGGGTTAAGTTGAGCTTCCTTTGATAGCTTTCGACTCCCAACTGAAGATCTTCAACTCGTGACTTGATGACAACGCTTCGTGTGAACATACGAAGTGCTGTATTCAAAGCAATCAGGTCTTCACGAGGAATATGTGTGAGTTGATCTCGGGTCATCAGAAGCAGCATATCTTCGATATCCTCAAGGCGAATAATGGAAAAATCTCCTTGCTAGATTTTGTATTCCCTGTCATCCTCCCTTTTCAAGCGAATCTCCGTCACATGATAGTAGCCGTTCTTGGCTTCAGTTTTCATTCCTAAGATGCTGGAGATGCGGATGTCGGATCTAACATTGCTTCCAGAATTGACCAAGCAGCAACCCCTGTACGCCATTCGGACTCGTTCGTCCCAATGAGATGCACCTATGACAGCATACATATCATAATTACGATTCATTTTTGGGACCCAGAGTCGATTTACCTTTTCCTCGATAAAGGGTATTGTCCCCCAGTTGGCAGCTTTCAGCAAGGTCAGGGAGGTTGCGTACTTTGATGACCCCTTCAGTAGATACACAAGATCATTGGTGACGAAGAAGTCAAGAGCAATCTGATTATCTTGAGCAGGATCCATTGGAGGTGGAGCTCGTTCTGATTCATGAAGACCTGGTCGTTGAACGGTATTCAGAGCCTTCAGGATCTCATCGGTATAGTACTCGAACTCCATTCGGGGTAATCGGGTTTTGGCACGCAGTCTCTTATCTTTCAGCGCTTTCTTCACCAAGGATGGAGTAACCGAAGTCTTATACTCATGAGCAAAAAATGCACATAAGTCAATCGGACTTCGGATACGGAGATACAACACATCTTTGTCAGCGTTTGTGATCGGATCATATTGTGCTGCTGCCGTGATCCAAGCCTGTGGTGGTGCAGTCTCGTCTATCTCCAACGTGTCTGCCCAGTCTCGAATGCTTGGTTCAGGAACCGTAGATTGTTGTGCTTGTTGTTGAGGAGTAGAAGTGCGAACATCTGCTGGTTCAGTTTCAGGCATTTCAGCAGTGTCGTGAACTGGTGAGTGTTGTGCAGCTTCGGGTTCCGTCACTGATTCTGCAATCACAGGAGCAACAACAACAGAACTAATGGGGTTAGTGGTAATAGGTAAAGATACAGCGATAGAGGTACCGGGAACCGATGACGCTGTAGTGGCATTCACATCGTGGCGCCACTTAGTTCGTCTTGATTCCGACGATGTTGATTTATCCTTCTGTGCTGCATCCTTTTTGGACTTGGTTCCAGTCTTAGCAGTTTTCTTGGAGCTGGTAACCTTGTCTCCCTCTTTCGGCTGTTCACCCCCATCATCATCCTGATTGTCATCCCCGTTACTACCCCTAGCACTCTCCTCATTCCCATCACCACCATCATCGCCATCATCATCATCATCCTCATCCTCGTCATCATCATCCTCATCCTTATCCTCATCATCACCATCATCGTCATCCTTTTCCTCTTCTTCTCCTTCTTCTTCCTCTTCCTCTTCACCAGTACCCTCTTCCTCCTCACTTTCTTCCCTTTCTTCTTCAGGTAGAATGTGATAAGGTACCACACTTCCAAACGTTTTGAATAACCTATCATCCTCCATGATAGCATCATTCAGGGATTTATATAGAGCCCGTTGAATCCTAGACTTATCAAACGATCCAAGTTCCACCATACGAGCCTTAAGGATCTTCTTCAATTCAAAATCCGTCAAGTCATAAGCAATCTTGTAGGCGGCTTCTGAAGGATTGGATGATTTGATCATCAAGTTGTCAGCAGCAAGAGTCTTCAACTCATCACGCAGTTTAGGCATTAGGGATTCAACAGATTCTTGCACTCTTTCTTTCACAGAGGCTTCAAGTGCTTCTTTTTGTTCTTTGTACTTATCCCTCATCGCTTGAAGTCTGGTGATACGTGCAGCATGCTTATCAGCCTCAGCCTGCTTAACCCGAGCTAGTTCTTCTGCATGTGCTTTTCGGGTCAACTCCATATCTGCAGCGAACCTAGCAATCATCTCCTCTTGAGCTTTCCTAGATGCTTCTTCACTTTGAGCTCGTCTTTGCAACTCTTGGCGAAGTTCATCCATTTCTCGTTTGTGAGTATCCACATGTTTGTCAAACATTTCGGCCATCACTAATGCAGCCATTACAGATGTTGCAGAGCTGCTCTGGGTTGATTGAAGAGCCTCGGCTGTTACTGCGGTACTAAGGATGGGAATTGTAGGTGGTGGAAGAAATGGTGTTGAAGCCGGTCTGGTTGGTAAGGGTTGTATGGGTGGAGGTTGAGTTGCTAAGGGTTGAGTTGACACCATGATCGTAGGAGCAACAGACTCCTTTTCCACACTTGCTGAAATAGGGATTGAAGGCTCCTTCGAAGTAGAATAATGTTCAGGTGACCCAAATTCATCAACATCATCTGGTTCCACGTACTCATCCTCAATATCTACCCTTGCACCTGACCCACTCCCGCCAGTATCTTTCCTACTCCTTTGAATAGCAATCTTCATCATTTGTTTCTCAGTTTTATCAAGAGTAGGATCAACAATGTCTTCTTCGTCACGTAGACGCATCTCATCAGCCTTACCCTTTCCCTTCTTACCCTCTGTCTTCTTCTTCTTGGTTTCGGGTTCAGGTAACGCAGCTGGTTGTTTGCGTTTACCTTTACTCTTAACCGTTGTCGATGAGTCTTCTCCAGTCTGAAGGTTTTCTTTCAGCCTCTTGATTTCTATTTGCAGTAGCTTGTAATCAGCAGAACCTTTGATCTTCTCAGACAGAAGGTAATCAGGAATAGGACCCGGAATCACACCAATAGACGGTCCTTCATGCCTCAAATCCACAGTATCATCAGCTTCTTCAGTGTGATAGCGACCTGCTGCACGCCTATCAATAGTAGCATCATTCTTCATAAAATAATTAATGATAAGCTTGATAAACCGAGGATAAGGAAAGAAGTTTGTCTTCAGCTTCTTGTTATAAAAGAGTTGAAAGGTGAATTCTTCCCATATCAACAAAGCATAATCTGAATTTGCAGCTTTGTACATGCCATAGAAGAGGTTTATTATAGGACTGCGCAAAGCATCATGGCCACTCGTTTTTGGTGTAAGACATTTGCTGAGAATACCCATTAATGCTCTCCAAGGTTGTCCTACCTTAGCAGTGGTAAACTCAGACGCAACTCGTATTTCCGGACATCCAAGTGCGTCAAATAACTCCACGAGTTCATCTTTAGTAGGATCCCTCGAGAATGACATGCCTTTGGGTGTATCCCGTATACCAAGAATCTTACGGAAGTCTGAAACTGTGAGTGTCTGCTGCTTGTTGTCGATGGTGAAGGTGATCTTGTTTGAAGTGATTTCCTTGGTAGCCCAAAATTCATACATATACTCATACGGCACCGAGGCTGTACTCCTAAGGGCGTTCTTGAAATGAGAGTTATCGAGGATGGCTATGGCGACCTTAAAACCATGGTGAGTGGATTTTGAGATTTGCTTCAGCCGGTAGTTGTTGGGTATAAACTTAAGTGTTCGTGCTTTAGCAATATCGGCTTCTCTAGATTCTTGGATTGCTTGTACTGTTGGATTAGTCATTGTATCTGCTTAAGATAAGACATGAAAGGTTGATGCACAAAAACATATAGATATATATCATTCTTACTTCTAAGCATAACACATTTCATAACATAATACAACAAGTACATATATAGCATGCAAACAATAATGATCAAACACTTCATCCGGAACTTTTCCTCATTCGGAACATCTTCATCCGGAACATCTTCATCCGGAACTTCCTTCATCCGGAAGTTCTTCATTCGGAACTTCCTTCATCCGGAAGTTCTTCATTCGGAACTTCCTTCATCCGGAAGTTCTTCATTCGGAACTTCCTTCATCCGGAAGTTCTTCATTCGGAACTTCCTTCATCCGGAAGTTCTTCATTCGGAACTTCCTTCATCCGGAAGTTCTTCATTCGGAACTTCCTTCATCCGGAAGTTCTTCATTCGGAACTCCCTTCATCCGGAAGTTCTTCATTCGGAACTTCCTTCATCCGGAAGTTCTTCATTCGGAACTTCCTTCATCCGGAAGTTCTTCATTCGGAACTTCCTTCATTCGGAACTTCCTTCATTCGGAAGTCCTTCATTCGGAAGTTTTTTCAGAAAAAATCCTTCATTCGGAAGTTCTTATCCATGTTCATCCGGAACTTTTTCAAACGAAACTAAGATGATTATTCTAGCGCGTTTGTGAGTTTCTAAGGCAAACTAAGGCATTTAAACATCATCTAACGCTAATCCGCATAAAACCCACCACAAATCCTAATCAATTAAGCCTAAATTGGGGCAAACGAACCCTAACTAGATTTAAATAGATTATCTGAATTAACCAGTTGGATATGCATGATTTAAACGAATTAGAATTCAAATAATTGATGTTATTTACCTTATTTGTTGAAAGAACAGGATCTAGATGGATTAAGCGAATGATTTGATTTCTTGTGTGTGTGTATAACAATGGCGGCAAATGAGCAGGAAAACAGTGAATAGAAAATAGGGGGGCGGGGGTTATTTAGTTGACTAGGTCAAAAGTTTTGACAAGTTAAACAACTAACACTTTAAGTCCCTCTATTTATCTTTCCTTTTCCTTTTTGTCTATAATTTTTCATTTTTCTTATCCCTTGTTTAACTTACACACTTCTTAGCAAACACAATTTATTAGCATATCTCCAAAATCTAAAAGCCATGCCTAACACTTAGAACGAACACAAATCTTACTCTAAAGCAAAAACCACTCAATTACCATGTAGCCCTTAATTTTCACAATCACTTTTGAAAAATCAATTAAATGACGAAGATGATTTTAATATTTTCTCCCCCTTAAACGATGACCCGTTTTCTATTTAAAGAGCTGTAGTCATTGTTTAAAGAGTCAAATATTGATGAAAGCATTTCCAATTTATATCTTGAAAAAGTTTGATTCGTGGTGACAATAAGATTTCTCTTATTTTAACAAATTAATGCACTGAGACGTACACAAATTCGTGTCAGACCAAGTTATAAAGTAAACTTGATCCCTTTGCATGATTTGGCTTGTAAATCACGCCCGAGAAAATTAATTCCCGTTCTGAGCCAACGTTTTCCAAAGAAATACGTGACTTTAATATGAAAACCGGGTTGCAGTCAGAAATAACTACAAGCCATAATGGGCATGTTTTAAAAATGTACAACTTTTATACGGACTCTATTTATGGCACCGTGTCAATATTGATCGACATTTCTAAGGCCGTAAATATTACCGTACTAAAAGACCTGCCTGATTTAAAACGAAAAATATTTTTGGTTTTTCTTGATTTTATAATTTTTATGGTTTTTCTAGGTTTTATATTTTTTATGGTTTTTGTTGGTTTTATATTTTTGTATTTTCTTTTTGTGGTTTATATATTTACGATAATATACATGATCACGAACAAAAGGATACTCTGAATAGTTTACCACGACTATTCAGCTGATTCTTCTGCCAACTCTTTGAGAGTCGCTGGAGTGAATGATTTCATGCCAAGCTTGTCGATCAAAAACTCAATTCGTCCTCGATCTAATGCTTTGGTGAACATATCCGCCAGCTGGTACTCAGTAGTGACAAAATACAGCTCGATCACTCCGTTCTCCACCTGCTCCTTAATGAAATGGTAGCGAATGTCTATGTGCTTGGCCCGGGAGTGTTGAACATAGTTGCAGCAAAGGGCAATGGCGCTCTTGTTGTCACAATACATCGGGATTTTGTTAAATCCCAAACCGTAGTCAGTTAATTGTGATCTCATCCAAAGGACTTGAGCACAACAACCGGACATGGCGATGTATTCAGCCTCCGTGCTTGATATTGCAGCGCTTTTCTGCCTTTTTGAAGACCAACTGATCAATCTATCTCCAAGGAGTTGCACAGATCCAGAAGTGCTACGCCTCGTGTCTTGACATCCAGCATGATCGGCATCTGCGTATGATATTAAAGCAATCGAGGAATCTTTCGGATACCATAGACCACGATGAAGTGTTCCTTTTAGATACCGAAAGATCCTTTTCACAACATGTAGGTGCTTTTCGGTAGGCCGAGCCTGATACCGGGCACACATGCATACAGCAAATTGCAAATCAGGCCTGCTAGCAGTCAGATATAGAAGGGTGCCGATCATCCCACGGTAAAGTTTTGGATCGACAATAGTCCCATTCCTATCTTCATCTAACTTGGATTTCTCCACCATTGGAGTGTCCACGGGGTCACAATTTTCAAAGTTATATTTCTTAAGAGATTCTAGAGCATATTTGGATTGATTAATAAAGATGCCTCTGGGATTCTGAGAAATCAGTAATCCTAAGAAAAATGAAATTTTTCCCATCATCGACATCTGAAAGCGTGTGGACATTATCTTCTCAAATCGGTTTGACAATTCTATGTTAGTGGCAGCAAAAATTATATCATCAACATAAATTTGTACCAGAATCATGTCGTTGCCTTCCTTGAGAGTGAAAAGTGTCGGGTCCACCTTGCCTTTGGAGAAGCCTTCCGAAATGAGATATGTTGACAGGAGATCATACCACGCGCGTGGAGCTTGTTTCAACCCGTAGAGAGCCTTCTTAAGCTTGTACACATGGTTAGGAAACTCCGTACTGACGAACCCATCCGGCTGACTAACATAAACTTCTTCCCTTAGTTCACCGTTCAAGAATGCCGTCTTCACATCCATTTGATAGACGATCATGTTCATATGAGCAGCATACGCAAGGAATAGTCTAATAGCCTCCAATCTAGCCACAGGAGCAAAAGATTCTTCAAAGTCTATACCCAAGGCTTGTTTATATCCTCTAGCGACCAATCTAGCCTTATTCTTCAATACCGCACCCATCTCATCAAGTTTAACCTTATAAACCCATAACAAAGTAAGGATGTTGACCTTGTCAGGGAGAGGAACCAATTCCCATACTTCAAGTCGTTGGAATTCATTTAGTTCCTCCTGCATAGCTTCAATCCAAGAAGATTGGGTCATAGCCTGCTGCCAATTTTTAGGTTCAACTTCAGAGAGAAATGCATCAAAGTAGCAATAAAGTGCACTCTCTTGTAATTGATGGCGTGTAGAGACGGGTCGATCTAGATCTCCAATAACATTCCTAATTGGGTGATCTTTTGTCCATTTAGTGCTATGGTTTTCAATCCTAGGTGGTCTGGAGTGAACAATAGAAGGAGCTTCTTCTGAGGTAGACGCGGCTGAAGGGTTTTCAGGTATCGCTACACCAAAGAAAGGAAGCTCTTGCAAGTGAGCATATTCCAAGTCGTGATCAATGGAATCCTCTTCCACATCATTAGGCACAAGTAGGGGTGACGATTCAGGTGAAGTTTGAGAATCACTTGGTGAAGGTGCATCCGGTTCAATGTGAATTGTAGATGCATTAGATAAAGGTTCATTAGCTTGAGCAACCACTTCAGGTATTGGAGCAATTACTACAGGTGCTGGAACTTCATCAGTAGGGGGATCGAAGAATTCATCAAACAACGGTTGAAACAGTTTATCCCACTCAGGCCTAGTTGGTGGTAAAAATGATGTAGAAGTAGGATTATTGGGAACTAATCCAGAACTAATAGCACCGGTTCCCATCTCATGAAGCGCGGGTTCAGAGCTGTGTTGCTCAGAAGCCATCGCTGTCAGCTCGTCGAAATCTGCGTCCATAGTTTCTACAATCTTGCCAAGACGACGGTTATAGATTCGGTATGCTTTCTTGGACGGTGAGTAACCAATGAAAATACCTATATCGGCTTTTGGTTGAAGCTTACCCAAGTTCTCACTATTGATGTTTGGATAACACAGAGCACCAAACACATGAAGAAATGAAACATCGGGTTTGCGGTCATGTAGAAGCTCATAAGGTGTTTTTCCATGGCGTTTCCGAATGATAGAACGGTTTTGGGTGAAACATGCAGTAGAAATAGCCTCTGCCCACAAGAACAATGGAGCGTTCGCATAAATAAGCATGGTCCTAGCAGCTTCCATAAGTGTACGATTCCGTCTTTCAACGACACCGTTTTGTTGTGGAGTGCGTGCAGCGGATGTTTCATGTGATATTCCAACTCCTTCATAATAATCACGAAGAGTCTGGTTGACGAACTCTGTACCATTGTCTGTACGAATACGGCGGACAGTGGTATTCAAACGTACCTGAATGAATTTCAGAAAAGTGATGATAGCCTTCGGTGCTTCATCCTTTGTACGTAGAAATCTAACCCATGTAAACCTGGAGAAATCATCCACAATTACCAGTATGAATTTCTTACCGCTCACACTTTCAGTTCTCATCGGCCCACAAAGATCCATATGCAAAAGATGAAGTTTTTCTTGATTAGTGTCTTCAGCTTTGGGCTTGTAAGATTTCTTGGTACTTTTCCCCCTTGAACACGCGGAACATAAATGGTCCTTGTGAAATTTAAGCTTTGGAAGACCACGAACTAAATCGTTTTTAGCCAGATGATTAATAGCATCAAAGTTAAGATGAGATAATCTGCGATGCCATAACCATGACTTGGTCTTAGATGCTTTAGAGAGAAGACATACTGGAGAAGCGGCCATCATGTCTTGTAAGGACAAGGTATATAGATTTGCACCACGAGATCCCTTCAACAAATCTTTTCCTTCCAAGTTGCGGATGAAACAAGTGTGTTGTCGAAAAGCAACCTCAAGGTTGGAATCACAAAATTGTCCTACTGAAAATAAGTTATGACCAAGACCTTCTACATAGTATACCCTTGAAATCGTCACGTTTCCAATTTGATATTCACCATACCCCATAATCTTTGCTATATGATCATTCCCGAATTTAACCGTACCAAGAAACTTGCTGACGAAATTTCGGAGCATCGAGCGATTTCCGGTCATATGTTTTGAACAACCGGAGTCCAAATACCACAGGATGATTTGGACCACCTGAAAATATCACCACACAAAGACAATGTAGAGGTATCGGAATCTGAGTGTTCCTTGTTATTAGCAGGTACAGATTTAATAATCTTAGATTTGCTAACTCTAGGTTTCTTAGATTTCCTAGCCTTCCTTTTCTTAATAGGTGGTGTAGATTCTAGTTGGCTTAAATCCTGAGGTATTTCAGCACTGATAGGCACTATAGTGGGGGCTGACCTAATTAAAGGGCGCTGTTTCCATACTTGAGTGCGAGTGTTCCTAACTAAAGGACACTCAGACCTAACCTCAATGGATGCATTCCTAGTTAAAGGGCACATTTTTCCATCTAATGTAAAGGTCCTACCAGTGGGACGCCATTGCCAGCCAACTTGGGCACGAGTTCTACCCGTTGGCTTCCATTCAAGACCATTCTTAATAGCATTCATTTCATTCACGTGATCAATCAGACACAAATCATGACGCTAGGAAAACATACATTCATTACAATTCCAACAATTTAAATCAGAATTCACGAATGGTTTAGGCTGCTGCACAGGCGCAGAGCTTTTAGTCTTAACATGATTCTTTTTATTTAAAACTGAACTAGCATTCCTATTGTGAACTTCTACTTTCTTCTTTGTGGCACTACTAGTGGAGGGCTTGATCTTAGCTTTCTTGAGTGGCGATCCTTTAGCCTTAGTAGTCTCTTTTAATCCTGTAGAAGGCAAAGTGGGAACATTAGCAACAGATTTTAAAGGTGTCTTACTTGATTGTGCCAATGACGGTTTCGCTCCTGGAGTCTTATTAAATGGAGTGACAGCAATGGGCCTATTATTAAGTAGTGCAGAACCTGGTGTACCTATGTATTGCAAATATGCTAGGCAATATTGAACTCGCTTAACATATTCATGAGCCGAATAATAGTCGCTACTAGAGGGATCTAAGGCATAAAGATCGTCTAAAATATCCCTAAGAAGATCGACATGCTTAATGGCATTCCTCATATAATCATCGTAGGTAACCGGGTTTCTCTTATGAAGTGGATTCTTATAAAGCACTACTGACTTGGTTGTTGGAGCACTAGTGGACGGTGCAGAGTCGGTAGCTAAGTTATCAACAACTTCTTGTCGGGTGAGAAGAAGTGTCTCCTTTAACTCAGCCAAAACCATATTTTTGTCTATGAGCAGGATGTTCAAATCAGAGATTTCCTCGCACTTTTGGTTCAGTTGTTCAACAAAAGATTGTTGCTGTGCCGCATTAAAAGCGAAGCGTTCTTCTAGTGAACCATAAAGAGCGGATAATCCCTGTCTTGTCCGATCCATCTCCCCTAGAACAGACGAAAGTCTAATTTCTAAGACTTGGTTTTTAGACTCTGCAGCCTCTAGTTCCAATTTTAATTTTTCCTTTGATGATACCTCTCTCTTCAATCTCATGATTTCTTCCTCTAATGTCTTAACAATTGCAATCATCTTGTCACTAGTCTCAACACCGTTTTCACAAACATTTGATATCAAAAGATCTCATTTTGAGTTTGTTGTTTTAATTCTAAAGATATACAATGTTGTTCTAGTTGATTAAAGCGTTTTGAAAGTAAATTGTAGGAATCTTGTAGCTTTAAAAACTCAGCGTTAGATTCGTGACAAGAATGATTATCTACCTCATTTACAGTATCAGCAACATTTACAGAAAGAGTACAAACATCATCACAAATATCCTCACAAATATTCACAACATCACAATTAATCATAGCGGATGTAAGCTCATTCGAATAATTAACATTTACAGTAGTAAGCACATCACACGAGATTACTGCAGACAAGAATCGGTCATATTCGGTTAAAATCTTTTCTTTTTCAACTAGTTGTAGTTCGTAAGCGGTGTCCATTTCATAAAACACTTTTTGAACTTCACCAATTTCAAACACAAGATTTTCCTTAAGATATGCAAAAATTCCTTTTAGACTTTCGACAAACGGATTGATCTCAGTTTTAAACACCTCGTTCATATGTTCGAAAGCCCATTCTCCGGCATTTAAGCCATTTGAAGTCGTACAATCCAAAATGACCTTGTCAAAATTAGTAAAGTATTGATTAATCTCTTGCAAGTTTAACCATACAGTGCTAACCGGTGGAAGATCCTTTGGAATTTCCTTAGGACCTTCCATATTGACAAGTGTAGGAAATGTACTAGGGTTTTCTTCATCTAATATGTAGGTTGGTGCTGTTATGAGATCTTTGTCCATATGGAAGCGAATTCTAAAATCCGTTTTTGCAAGCTCCTTATTCAATTTAAAATAATCACACTCGGGATATTTTGCAGAATTGTATGACCGATCCTCATCAACTAGATCCTTACTTGTTCGATCATCGGGAAAAACAATCGGGTCTAAAGCCAATCCTAATTGAGTTGCATTATAAAGTCTAGGACTATGTCTTAAAGCTTGTTTTGCATAACGTGAATTAGGGGGAAGGCCTTTTAGACGGGATAAGTTAAATTCTCTAAATGACGCATCAAATAAGTGCACTAGTTGAGAAGCAGCGTATTGTCTTAACAGCAAGTAATCTAGACTTCTAATCTTATTAGTGGCATTAATCTCCATTTCATTCTTCTTAGACTCTAGTGATTCAAAATCCGTTTGAAGTTTTTGAAAATTAGTGACCACTAACTCTTTTTCTTGAAGTTCATTAGACAGATTTGCTCTTAAGTTTTCTATTTCTTGCAAGTGACCCATTTGTTTGGTTCTAAAGTGATCATATTCGAGATTAGTTAGAACACTAGACGAGGGCACTAGTTCCAAGGTTTGAACTTTCTCATTGCTTAAGGCAAGCTCATCAGACAAATTCTTATTCTTAGCTAAGGTTTCTAAGAGTGCAGCATTCATTTGGCTAAGTAATGTAGCAGGAACCATGACCAAATCTTGTTGAGCAGGAGTAGGCGTATGCGAACTGGGTCCCGGTTGTGATTCACTCAAAGTCTGGGGACTCACATTGATATTGCTATCCTTGTTTGTCTCCTCGTTTGAAGGACTCACCACCGAAGATTCATTCGAATCAGCACTCTCTTGCACAACTTGATGTGGTTGAATACTAGCATCAGTGGTATTATTGGTGGTATTAATAAGTACCTCAGATCTCTTTTCTGGCCCTAAGCTGGAGATAGTTGCCATGAGAGCAGCCTTTGCAGATTGAAAGTCATCACAGTCTGAGTCATACGCATCGAGATCATCTGCTTGGTATGCTGCATTCTGTGTGATGACCGTGTCTTGTTCAGCAATCCCTGGATCAGCAAGAAATGCAAGCTCCTCTTCATCAAGTTCCCTTCCTTGCGCCTGAGCATTTACCAGATAGATCTTTTCTGCAAACCACTGTCCATCCCTTTTCCTCTTGGGTTTCTTACAATCCCTGGACATATGACCCTCTTCCTTGCAGTTGTAGCATGTAATCATTCTCAACTTGCCTGTATTAGCCCGTGGAGGATTGTTGACCATTGGAGCAGGAGCAGGATTGACCGTGCGAGCATTGGTTGATGTGGAAGGTCTCCCCTGATATGGTTGAATTGGCTGAACCATTACCCTACCATTCTCAATTGTAGCTTGTTGGCGAGAATTGGATGAATTCCTCAACTGATTGTTGGTAGGAGCTGATCCCCTAAATCCTCGTTTGCTTAAAGTCCTTGTGAGATAGGCAGACATAGTGGTTAACACTTCAACTGGATCAGCACCTTGTTTAAATACAGGAACGGGGACTTCCTCATCATTACAGTACATTGCTTGATCTTGAGCTGCATAATCACTAGAAGGAATACTCATTTGATCAGGGTAGCTTGTTGGATATGCTGCATTCTCTTGATAAGATGAATATGAAGATTGAGCATAAGGTGCAACATTTGCTGGGTGAGGTTGTATGGCATATTGTGATGAAGGTGCACTGAACCGATATTGTTGCTGATGTGAGGTGGGTGGTTGTGGTAAAATCGAGTATTGTGGAAAGGCTGGTGTCATGTAAGGTGATGGATGATAGGCTTGATGTCCCAAAATATAAGGAGTGTTGTTGTGAGACAAGCTAGGTTGATTCGCCATCAAAGCTAATGAATCAGGGTACATACCTCGTGGAGAACGGTGCATGATCACATGTTTCTCATGTTGCTGAAGAAAAGCATATAGTTGATCCAAATTGCACTTATGCAGATCCCTGGTTAACTTAACGTCGGTAATATACTCACCCCATTCAGCTTGAGATAAAGTATTCAAGAATTTGGTGTTAACCTGGAATGGAGCAATCACCAGATTGTATACATTCAGATCATTCATGAGTGTGGTGAATCTGAAGTAATAATCGTGAAGTGTTTCCCCTGGGTTGTAAGTGAATCTGTCAAACAGGTCATACAACTGACATTCCCTTTCCTGCTTGGTGAGAGACGTACCTTGTAGTAACACCTTAAGACGTTCCCATAAATCCTTTGCCACTGTATATTGACTCACCATCCTATAGATGTCATGGGGAAGAGCTTGGAGAATTGTTTGAAGAGCTTTCTCGTCTGCATCGGCAACAAGTTGTTGGGCTGGTGTAAGTTCTTCAAATTCTCTTGGTCGAGTCACATTGTTAGCCACAATGGTACCATAGTCAAGTGGACCATTTAAGATTGACTTAACCATAAGCCTCCCATAGACCGGTTTTCCCTTAAGATAAGACATCATCCGGCCTTGCCAAGCTTCAAAAACTTCTTTGATGAGCATTGGCGGGCGATTATCCGTTCCCGTAATCACCGAAATATCCGTAAGTGATGTCATATGAGGCATTACTGAATTGGGATTCATTTTGTTAACTTCAAAGAGACAAAGATTATCGGTTGATCGAGCAGTGAAGTAAAGCTTGTGAATTGTGTTGTGTTTTTGTTGTAAGAAACCAAGATTAAATCCTCTAAAAAATCGTCGAAAAAACAAGCAAAATAACCCTTGATTCGGAACTTTTTGTTGATTCGGAAGTTTGATTCGGAAGATTACCTTGGAATTACCTTGATTCGGAACTTTTGGCTTGACCCGGAACTTCTTGATTCGGAAGTTCTTGGTTCGGAACTTTGGCTTGATCCGGAACTTCTTGATTCGGAAGTTCTTGGTTCGGAACTTTGGCTTGATCCGGAACTTCTTGGTTCGGAAGTTCTTGGTTCGGAACTTTTTGGCTTGATCCGGAACTTCTTGGTTCGGAAGTTTCTTGATCCGGAACTTCTTGATCCGGAACTTCTTGATCCGGAACTTCTTGATCCGGAACTCCTTGATCCGGAACTCCTTGATCCGGAACTTCTTGATCCGGAACTTCTTGATCCGGAACTTTTGCTGAATAAACAGTAACTTGTTCCGATGAACAGTCGAACACCAAAAATGAAGATTAAGCCCAGATTTTGACCAAATAACCCAAAAAGTTTTGTGATTTCAACAATAATAAGTAAAAACTAATACTTATCCACTAATCCCAATCACAAAAACACCAAGAATCAAGATGGTTTTTCTTAAAGAACACTAATACAATCAAAAACTAAAAAACCACACAAAACACTACCTTAAATCACCCCATAGCTCTGATACCAAATGTAGAATATTGATAATCAATGAATCTATGAAGGGATTTGTTGATTTCTAGAGAGAGAAAGTTAGAGAGAGAAAGTGAGAGAAACTATGTGAAATTTATTAAATGGAAACTAGCAAATGACAACAACCAACCCCTTTCCATGGTGGAAAGGGGTATTTATAGTTCCAAGCATAACATGGGCTTGGGCTGGTCCATGACAAGCCCATGGACCGGTTCTTACTTAAGTTAATAAGTAACTAATGACTATTTTCTAACTACGAGCTATTACAACATAAATATTATTGTGGAGTGACCGATACTTCTAATATACGTAAAACGTATTTCTAACAATTTTCCTCAGTGTCAACCCTATCTGGTTGAATTAAACCTTTTTCAAAACAATCTCTTATAAAATGGTGTCTAATTTCTATGTGTTTAGTTTTAGAATGATGTACAGGATTCTTAATGATGCATAAAGTGCTGTTATTGTCAACAAATATCTTGGTATGCATGAAATTATACCCATAGTCCAACAGTTGGTTCTGAATCCACAAAACTTGTCCACAACAAGCAGCTGCAGCCACATACTCAGCTTCAGTTGTAGAATTAGCCATCACTGTTTGTTTCTTGCATTGCCAAGATATCAACCTGCTCCCAAGAAACTGACATCCACCAGTTGTGGATTTCCTATCAAACTTATCACCTCCATAGTCACTGTCTGAATATGCAATCAGCTCCAATAGTGAATCCTTTGGGTACCACAAACCAAGACTAGGATAGCATCTTAGGTACCTAAAGATCCTCTTCACAGCATAAAGGTGACATTCTTTGGGAGTCACTTGATGGCGTGCACAAGCATACACAGCAAACATGATGTCAGGTCTGGAGGCTGTAAGATACATCAAGGATCCAATCATGGATCTATAGTGCCTGACATCAACATCTTTCCCATCTCCAATCTTTCCCCAAGGGTGTTCTCTATCCATAGGAGTAGTATCCCTCTTTTCATATGGAGAAAAGCTAAACTTTATCAAGATCTCAGCCACATATTTATCCTGGGAGATGAAGATACCATCTTCTTTCTGCTGAACTTGTAAACCAAGAAAGAAGTTCATCTCCCCCATAGCACTCATCTTGAATTTGTCTGTCATAAGCTTGGAGAAATCCTCACTCATCTTTGGATCAATAGACCCAAAAATGATGTCATCAACATAGACCTGGACAAGCAACACATCCTTGCCTTTCTTCTTTATAAATAGTGTCTGATCTATGGTGCCCCTTTTGAATCCATTGTCCACTAAATAAGTAGACAAAGTACCATACCATGCTCTTGGGGCTTGATGAAGTCCATACATAGCCTTTTTGACTCTATACACCTTGTCTGGATTCTCTGGATCCTCAAAACCAGGAGGTTGCATTACATATACCTCCTCAACAATAGTTCCATAGATGAAGGCACTCTTGACATCCATTTGATAGACAGTGAAGCCCATGCAGGATGCATAGGCTAAAAAGATCCTTATAGCTTCAATCCTTGCAACTGGTGCAAAGACCTCCTCATAGTCTATCCCATCCTCTTGTGTATATCCTTGAGCCACTAATCTTGCCGTGTTTCTGACCACAATTCCTCTTTCATCTCTCTTGTTTCTTAGAACCCATCTTGTCCCAATAGGTCTGACATATCTGGGACAATCAACCAGCTCCCAAACATCCTGAATTGCAAATTGGTGAAGCTCATCCTGCATTGCTTCCACCCAACTTGGTTCTTTGAGAGCATCAAATATTTTCTTGGGTTCCTGTTGTGATAGAAAACAGGCAAACAAACATGCTTGCACAAGAGGGGTATCAACCTTCTTGTGAATATTGGCAATAAACCCACCAATGTTGATCCCAAACTTAGATCGATTAAGCTTTGTGTATACGAGATTAGATCAAGTACTACACGTAGAGAAACCTTTGCTTATGAATAAAGTAACAAAGTGTTATGCGGAATTAACACTTGATCTAAAACACAATGATGTTAAACAAACTTTCACTTGTATTAGAATAATCGTGTTGATTACAATGAAAGGTTTAACTTGCGAATACTATGAAAACTGATATTAAACATTAACCTAAAAGATCTTCTTTTATAGAACAAGAAGTCTTGTACAATAAGCTACGAATCAACTATTCTAGGTAAAGATAAACATAGAAAATACATTGTCGTTTCTATCCTTACTAGAAGTAATCTAGAATATAATATACGTGTAGCTCACATCTTCCATCAGTGCTTGTCTTCAATCTGTTAACGCTTGACTTTATCTTGTCAACGCTTATGCTGTCAGCGCTCACTTTTCTCTTGTCAACGCTTAAGTTGTTCTTGTCAGCGTTCAAGTGTTCTGGCCTAAATTTATTCCCAACAATCCTCCCCTAAACTTGATATCCACTCTAATGATCAAGTTTCTGAATAAACATTAAGGACTTGGAGGAGTCTGACAAACCTTATCATATTGGTAATAAATAAATCTGATCAAATTCTTTGCCACGTCACTTGTATAGTCTATCTCCAACTGGGTGTCCTTCATCTTCTCCAAAACAGCCTTGGATATGAAATACTGAGCATCTACAAGTAAATACTCAGCAAACTTTGTAGAACTCAAATGGTATACACCAGCAGCTGAATATAACCTCCATTGAAGACCACTGAGGTCATCTTCAAGATCCTTCCATATTTCAGGATCTTCTTCTTTTGTCCCACACATTCTTTTGAATGTGGTCCAAAGTTTTATTCCATTGGCTGAAGTTGGTGCTTCAGCCTCATACTTGGTCTCTAGTAACCTCCAAAGGTCCACCAAGTCTTCTCTGTCACAACTTGCAAATAAAGATATGAGAGTGGTAAAAGTGTGTACCTCCTTGCCAAATCTTCCAATTTTCCAGAATCCACATTCATCTTCCTCATTACTTACAATTGGATTCCTGGAATCTAGTGGTAACACATGCACCATATCTGAAGCTTCTAATGGGGAGAGCTTGAGGCTCTTTCTAATGATTGCTTCACTTGGATATAGTTGAGACATATCTTTTGGAAACTCAAGAATAAATCCCTTCTTTACTGGTCTAGGAACTATCATAGCTTTCTTGATTGCCATCTCTTCTGCAAGTTGCTCCTTTCTTTCATCTGAAAGAAGTCTGAAAGTGTTTTCTTCCTGCACTTTCACCCAAATAGGATAAGCCCTATGTTCCAATTCATCAAATGTCAAAGCCTTCAGCTTTTGATGTGTCCACCCAACTCCATGACATTTGAGCAACATAAAGTAGAGCTTCCTTCTATCCCTTTTCAATTCAGAGAGAATGTTGCTTGCCTTGTACTTCAGCATCACCTTACAATCCTGCTGAACTCTAAGAAGAATTTCCAAACCCCATATTTGATCTGAAATGGTCAAGTCTGGATTATCCATACAGCTTTCTTCCCAAGAATTGTACATCTAAACTACCTCTGGCATATCAAAATCAATTTGCAACTTCAAATCTCTCAGCCTTTCCCTAGCAAGCTCATCACCATACTCAAGTCTTTCTGGTTCAACAATCATCACACTTGAATCTGAGCTAGCTCCATCACTTTCTTCTTCAGAAGTCACAGCAAATGGTGACTTTTCCTTTTCACCTTGTTCCATCATTTGCTCAGCCAATCTTCTATCAAATTCAACCTGAGCTGCATTCTTTGGAACAATTTCTTCTACCAACTTACCCTTACCCTTATCTGTTGGTTCAATTGTTGGTAGGGTAGATGATAATACCTGAGTAAGAACATCTTTGATGATAGATGATGACTGGAATACATCACCTCCATATGCAGATCTGTCAACGCCCAAATTTCCTCTATCAGCGCCCAAAATACTTCTGTCAGCGTCCAAACTTGTCTTGTCAACGCTCAAATATTTTCCCTCAGCGCCTTGTGTAACCTCCCTCAACATATCTGTAAATGATAAATTTAAATTTGTTGGAGAGATTAAGGACGTATCAAAACCTTTTTGTTCCTTCAATGTAGTAAGAGCTTCAGCAATATCCAATGATTGACCATCTTGACTGCTCTTATCACTCAGATTTCTTGCTTCCTTATTTAGGCGTTGATGGAATCAAGCATTGTCAAGAGCAATTCAAGCATTGTCACATGCAATTCAAGCATTGACAAAACGTAGACAAAAGAAGCTAATGGAAGCTTCTATTTAGATAAACATGCAAAAGATATTCTGCATAAGTTTATTTAAATAGAAGATTTACTTGTTTATTCATTCTTATCTCTTGTAAACCCTAATCCTTACACTATAAAAGGAACCAAGGGTCATAGGTTTTATCATATATCATTCATTCACAATGTAAACCTAAAGTGTGTGTCGCACTAGACGTGGGATTCAATGTATACACGTCTAGTGGATGTTTGTTATCAATATAATGAACATCCCATTTGTTTTAATTCGTGTTCTTTGTGCCTAAACACCTTGTCATGATCATTGTTCTTTTCCGCTATGTTATCATATGAACGATGATAAACCTAGATATATGGTTCCTAACCATTGAGTCGAACGATTATAGGGATCAACAATTGGTATCAGAGCTTGTTGAGAAACTTTTGATCTTTAAGTAACGCAAGAACCCTAAAACACCAAACCCTAAAAACCCTAAAATTCTCAAAACCCTAAAAACATCATGTCTGGCACAAATCAACCTCCTTCTTTGCTTCAAAACAACTTCTCAAACCCTAGTATCAAAATTCCCATGTTTGATGCCAGGAACTTTGAGCTTTGGAAGTCCAATTTTGAGCAATACATAGCTATTCATGACTACACTCTTTGGGAAATTATCGAATATGGGAACACATTCGATAAAGCAGCAAAGATTACTGCTGCTATTGCCACAAGGACAGCTGTTCCTAATTGTCCTGAATCTGATAAGGTGGAAAAGCCTGAAGATGGGAGAGCTGTTGCTGTTGAAGATATAGCCAAGAAGAGGGTGGACATGAAAATCTTGAATATCTTGAAACATGCCCTAGGTCATGAGAATCAGCACAAGTACAAACGATTTGAGTCTGCAAAAGAGCTTTGGGAAGCTCTTGAAGTAGCACATGGTGGCAATGCTGACACAAAAGAAGAAAAGAAGAAGCAACTATTGCATGAGTATGCTGTCTTTAAAGCTCAACCTAATGAGAATCTCAGCAGTGTGAGAAGTAGACTTCTTGACATCACAAGTCAACTTTCCTTCATGGGAAAACAGATTGATGATCCTGAATTGAATGCTACTTTTCTCAAAAGCCTTGGTGATGTATGGAAGATTGAGACAAGATCCATTCTTGTCAATAATACCCACAAGGCTTCCAGGTTTGATGACATCTTCAACAAGTTAAGACTATTGGAGAATGAATGGCAATTGGAAAGTGATAACAAATCTTCCAGCAGCAACATGGCCTTCTTTTCACAAAGTGAAGGCCAATTTGATTCCATGAACTTCTATGGACATTCAGCAACTGGATCTCAAGGTGTCAGCGCTGGATGTCAATCTGTCAGCGCTGGATCATATCCTGTCAACGCTTTGTACTCAAGCGCTGACACACACAATCATGGCGCTGATAGAATTAAACCTGCTGGTTTTGATCTTGATACTGTGTGTGCATTCATTGCTTCTTTGCCCAGTGATTCAAGGATTACATATGAAGATCTTGAGCAGATAAGTGATGAACAATTGGAAGAGATGGACATCAAGTGGACTATGGCTCTTGTAAGTTTAAGAGCAAACAGGTTCAATAAAAGGTTCAAGAAGAAGATGACCTTTAATGCTAAGGATGTTGCTGGATTTGATAAATCCAAGGTGGAGTGCTACAACTGTCATAGGATGGGGCACTTTATGAGGGAATGTAGATCTCCAAGGAGATCTGATGCTGGGAAGCCTTCAAGCCAAATGATTAAGAGCCCAGATCCCAAGGCCATGGTTGCTGTTCAACAAATTGATGGTGTTGGAGAATGGGATTGGAGCTGGATGGCTAAGAATGAGGAAGAGGACAGAGCTTTGGTTGCTGAGATTAAAGAAGAGCATGCTGAATATGCTCTCATGGCACACTCCTCCTCCTCATCAGATAATGAGGTATATGATGATGCTTTCTGTTCTAAGGGTTGTCGTTTAAATACTGAAAAATTAAAACAAGAGATAGTTAAATTATTAGATGAGGCAAGTACTGAAAGATGCAAAGTATCTAACTATCAAATTGCTCTTACCCAAACAGAAAAGACAGTAGCTGAGTATAAGAAAATGGAGTTTGATTTAAAGGATCAAATAAACATCTTAAAACATGAGTTATTTCAGAGTAAAGATGTGCAAGATATAGTAAATAGGGTTAATCTTGATTTGATAGCTCAGTTAGAGGAGGCTAACAAAAACAAAGATAATGTGAGTCTTAAAATCCAGAGATTACAATCCCTAGGAGAGTGTGTTAGTAAACAAAGAGACTCTAAGGATATGAGTGGGATTGGGATGAATAATTATACTGTTGTTCCACCACCAGCTGGGGATTTCTATGGTGTCCAATCAAAGGACTTATCTTGGACTGGCTTGCCAGAATGCCAAGAGGAGGAATTCATTCCTCCACCTAGAGTGACTTCCCCAGTTGAGGAATATCAGCAAAATCTGACTGACCTAGAAGAGTGGAAGAAAGCTAACCACACTTTGTTTGTTAAGGGAGGGTTGTTGTGTGAAAGTCCAAATGAGCCCACACCAATCACAAAACCAATTGATGATCCTAAACCTATTAAGATCACACACCCTACCACTGGCAAAGCTGTTGACCTTGGCCCACAAGCTGTTAGAAAACCTAGTGTTAAGTATGCAGAGATGTATAGGAATACTAGGTCTCCAAAAAGCCAAGTTAGTAATCATGGAACAGGCTTCTTTGCTTCTAGACCTAAGACTATGTCTAGAAAAGCTTGTTACACATGTGGGAGCTTTTCACATTTGGCCTACAAATGTGTCAACGCTTCCAATGTCAACGCTGACAGGAACCATTTCAGCGCTGACAAAAGTCAACATAGGTCAAACACTGTCAGACCCAATACCTTTGTGAACAAAAGTTCACAAGTTGTTAGACCAGCCCCATTCTTTTCTAGAGGGTCTAACACACAAGGCCTAAGACCTTTTCAAAAGTCAAACACTTGGTCAAATAGGCAATGGGTTCCTGTAGCAAACCCTAGGTTCAACGCTGATAAGAGTAATCGGGGCGCTGACAAGAGAAATTTCAGCGCTGACAGACAAACTGCTAAACCTAGGTATTTGCAACCACAGGGAAATAGGTCTAAAGCTTCTACTAGCTTAACATGGAGACCAAAACAAGACCAAAACCCTAATTCTACTGGTATTTCTATGACATGCAACAGGTTTCATTATATTTCTAAGGCATTGTCAACACCAATTGGGGTTAACTGGGAATTTCATTCAAACAGGGATGAAAATGGGGTTGTTATGAGAACCAAGTCTGTTCTTGTTGAACAACCAAATGAATCCAAGTCTTCTAAGGCTTGGGTTCCCAAAGAAAACTAATGTGTTTTCTTTATGTGCAGGGCATTCAGAAGAAGATCAATGATTATGGATACTGGGATAGTGGATGCTCAAGGCACATGACAGGAAAGGAAGACTATCTGACCAATTTCTCTCCTATTCAAGACGGTGATAAGGTATACTTTGGAGGTGGCTACGGCACAATCACAGGAAAAGGAACCCTTGTCACCAACAATCTAAGGTTTGATAATGTCTTCTTGGTAAAAGATCTGGATTATAATTTGTTTAGTGTATCACAAGTGTGTGATAACAAAAATAAGGTTCTTTTCACAGATACTGAGTGCTTGGTGTTAATCAAAGATTATAAGCTCCCTGAGGAGAAATACATAGATTTTAGAACACCAAGGCATAAAGACATATATAATGTGAATCTTAATGGAATTAAGGTAAATAATAAAATGTCATGTCTGTATGCTAAAGCCTCAGTAGATGAAAGTAATCTTTGGCACAGGAGACTAGGGCACATAAACTTTAAGAATATTAATAGACTTGTGAGGCTTGGTTTAGTTGATGGTTTGCCTGAAAAGGCTTTCCATAATGACCACTCTTGTGTTGCATGTCTTAAGGGCAAGCAGCACAAGGTCTCATTCAGGTCTAAACAGGTGCACTCTAGTTCTAAACCACTTCACTTATTGCATATGGACCTCTTTGGTCCAACTAATATAGAAAGTTTGAAGGGTAAATCATATTGTTTTGTAATTACTGATGATTACTCCAGGTTTACATGGACTTTCTTTTTAGCCAAGAAAAGTGAAACTGCCCTAAGTCTGATTAATTTCATTACCCAGATAGAGAAGAAGAATGGTAATGAGGTCAAAATTATTAGAAGTGACAATGGGGGTGAGTTTAGAAATCAGTTGTTAGATGATTTCTGTGCCAAGAAAGGGATTACTAGGCAGTTTAGCATAGCTAGAACCCCACAGCAAAATGGGGTTGCTGAAAGGAAGAATAGGACCCTTATTGAAGCAGCCAGAACCATGTTGGCTGATGCCCACTTTCCTATAGCCTTTTGGGCTGAAGCTGTTAACACAGCTTGATATGTTCAAAATAGGGCATTGGTCAACAAGATACATAATAAGACACCTTATGAATTACTTTGGGGAAGGAAGCCCAATATTGGCTTTCTCAAGCCTTTTGGTTGTCATGTAGTTGTTTTAGAAACTAGTGAGGCCCTAGGTAAATTTGATTCAAAAGGTGATGAAGGCTACTTCATGGGTTATTCAGTGCAGAGTAAAGGATATAGGGTTTACATTAAAAAGGAAAAACGTATACTTGAAAAGGTACATGTTAGGTTTTTAGAAAGTAAACCTAGTGATCCTGAAAGTGGTCCAAATTGGTTGTTTGACTTAGAACCTTTGTCTAGAGCTTTAAATTATATGCCTGTTACTGATCCAGACATTGTGAAGGTAACTTCAAGTGTTTTGGAAAAGAGAATTGGTAATGTTTCAGGTATACAGGTTGCTAAGGAGGATGGACCACCAGCAGTTAAATCATCTCCCACACAAGAATTTGTTACACTTCCTATATGGACAGATGAGTATTATGCTGCTGCTACTGCTGCAAGGAAAGATAATGGTGGTGTTCAAATACCACCAAATACAAACATGCATGATTCTTCAGGCGCTGACAAAGGGAAATCAAGCGCTGACACGACCAATTTAGACGCTGATGGCTCCAACGCTGACAACACCAGTTCAAGCGTTGTTAGCCCAAACGCTGATAAACAAGGATCAGACTTTGGAGACACCTTTACACAGCTTTTCTCTTCTCATTTTGAACAAGGTGGACCTTCCAATGTCCATGAAGGGATTTCTGTTGATCAAGAAGAATCTTAGGAAGAAGATATTGGCAACATGGAGCGTGAAGTTGAGGACACCAGACTTTTTGAAGGAGGAATTCTCACTTCTACAGCTAAGGATCACCCCACATCTCAGATCATTGGTGATGTTATGGCTCCAGTTCAGACAAGAAGATCCCATCAAGGTCTTGGTGGATTTATTGCCAATATACACAAGAAGGTTGATACCCCTCTTGTACAAGCATGTTTGTTTGCCTGTTTTCTGTCACAGGAAGAACCCAAGAAGATTTTTGATGCTCTCAAAGAACAAAGTTGGGTGGAAGCAATGCAGGATGAGCTTCACCAATTTGCTATACAGGATGTTTGGGAGCTGGTTGATTGTCCTAGATATGTGAGACCAATTGGGACGAGATGGGTTCTAAGGAACAAGAAAGATGAAAGAGGCATTGTGGTCAGAAACAAGGCACGTTTGGTAGCTCAGGGTTATACACAAGAGGAAGGAATTGATTATGAAGAAGTTTTTGCACCAGTTGCAAGAATTGAAGCTATAAGAATTTTTCTAGCTTATGCCTCTTGTATGAACTTCACTGTTTACCAAATGGATGTGAAGAGTGCTTTCCTCTATGGGACAATTGTTGAGGAAGTATATGTCATGCAACCTCCTGGTTTTGAAGATCCTGAAAATCCAGACAAGGTTTATAGAGTGAAGAAAGCAATGTATGGACTTCATCAAGCCCCAAGAGCATGGTATGGTACATTGTCCACCTACTTGGTGGAAAATGGTTTCAAAAGGGGCACCATAGATCAGACACTATTTACAAAGAAGAAAGGAAAACATGTGTTGCTGGTGCAGGTCTATGTTGATGACATCATTTTTGGGTCTACTGATCCAAAAATGAGTGAGGATTTTTCCAAGCTCATGACAGATAAATTCAAGATGAGTGCAATGGGTGAGATGAACTTCTTTCTAGGTTTACAAGTTCAGCAGAAAGAAGATGGTATCTTCATCTCCCAAGACAAGTATGTAGCTGAAATCTTGAAGAAATATGGTTTTTCTCCACATGAAAAGGAGGCTTCCACTCCTATGGATAGACAACACCCTTGGGGAAAAATTGGAGCTGGAAAGGATGTGGATGTTAGGCACTATAGATCAATGATTGGCTCATTGATGTATCTTACAGCCTCAAGACCTGACATCATGTTTGCTGTGTGTGCATGTGCACGCCATCAAGTGACTCCCAAAGAATGTCACCTTTTTGCTGTGAAGAGAATTTTTAGGTACCTAAGGTGTTATCCAGATCTTGGATTATGGTATCCAAAAGATTCTCCATTGGACCTTATTGCATATTCAGACAGTGACTATGGTGGTGACAAGTTTGATAGGAAATCCACAACTAGTGGATGCCAATTTCTTGGGAGCAGATTAATATCTTGGCAATGCAAGAAACAAACAGTGGTGGCAAACTCTACAACTGAAGCAGAATATGTGGCGGCAGCTGCTTGTTGTGGACAAGTCTTATGGATTCAGAACCAACTGTTGGATTATGGGTATAATTTTATGCATACCAAGATTTTTGTAGACAATAACAGTACTTTATGCATTATTAAAAATCTTGTACATCATTCTAAAACCAAACACATAGAAATTAGACATCATTTTATAAGAGATTGCTTTGAGAAAGGTTTAATACAACCAGATAGGGTAGACACAGAGGACAATGTGGCTGATTTATTAACTAAACCTTTTGATGCTGGAAGATTTCAATATTTGGTAACAAATATTGGAATGGTTAATCTCACTTAATATGTGTTTTGGAACCTTTTTGTAAAAGTATGTACAGGATAATGCATTGTTATTGGTCTTTGTGATGATTTAGATTTTCCACATTATTTTCCTAACACTGACAAAGGTAAATACAACGCTGTCAAGTGTTATTTTGCCGTTGTTGGAGATATTATTGTCTAACGCTGACAAGAGTTCCTTCAACGCTGATAAGTGTTGTCGGGACGCTGTTAGCAACAAATGTTAGTTTTGTGGTTTTCATCTAAATGTGCAGGTAATAGTAGCTTTATGCCATTGGATACAGAGTTGCTTATGGATCTTTGAAGAGCTATTTGGACATGTTTTGTTTATGGATGATGGTTGGAATATTTATATTCCTATCTTGACATAAATTTTTAATGTTCATTTATATATTTTGAGAACTCGTGTATCATAGTTTAAGGGGAGGTTTAAGGAACCTTTAGGACTCTTGGGTATTCTTAGAATACTCTCATCACAATTCTAGATTGTGTCCACTGGTGAGTATGGGTTAGTTTTACTAAACCATGAGGCACTGTAGCATGCATAGTATATCAACTTTGCATGCTGCCAAGACATTTTTGACTTAGAATTGGTTATGGTCTGTTGGGAGGCTTGGGAATCCTTTTGATATGGGTTTTACCTGGGAGTAACAAGGATTTTATGAGGTAACTTGGTTGTTAAGAATTTTGGTTAGCAAGGGACACTAGAGGACTGTTATGTCTATCTTGCTTATGCAAGTGTGCATAACTGGACAGTGCTTGCCGCCCTATGATAATTATCAGCTTTTGGTTATCTTCTCTAGGATAAATTACTTGTTAAGGTCATTTTTCATTTTTTAAAACAATTTTATTTTTGGACGCTGACAAGATTTTTCCAAGCGTTGTTGTGACCAAAATGGACGCTGACATGGCTTTAGGCGAACGTTGACAAGATTATAGCCGTTGGGCGTTGATGGGTTATATTTGACCGTTGACAAACAATGGGACCTACCCAGTTGTAACTTTTTGACATATTTTCAAGCCGTAATTTTAGGAGTTGTTACTTTCATTAAATGCATGAGATAACTTATAAACTTTTTCAATATTTTCATGATTGATTTTTGAAAATCTTTGCCTATTTTTGGGCCAATCACGTGCATTCATCCACTCCTATAAATTTGGCTCCTATTTTAAACAGGGTATCTATAATTCTTGTCTAACACTTTTCTCTTATCAACCTTCATCTTTTATACATCAACTTAACAGCTTTCATCAATGGCACCAAGATTTAACTCAGCAGAATTGGATTTGGGGTTCAAGTCTCAACACAACATGATTGCTTATCTTGTTGCTGATAATACTTTGTTCCCTCAATACACTCAGATGGTGGAGTATTTGAATGCATCCCCATTAAGGTATGCTCTTTCTCATGCCCCACTCATTCCAGTCACATACATTAAACAGTTTTGGAACACTGTCAGTTCCTCAACCGTTAATGGAGTGACAACATTGAATTCTATTGTACATGGGAGACCTTGGGTGGTTACTGAGGCCTTGGTACGCCAGGCCTTGCATCTTAATGATGCTGATGGTATAACCATGCTTCCCATATCTGAAATAGAACAAGGGCTTAGGGCTTTGGGATACCCTATTCCTGATGAAGGTACTCTTAATAAGTACCATAAGCAGGAATTTCCCCCAGCCTGGAAGTACGTAATTCACATTCTCCTTCAATGTTTGAGTCCCAAATGTACTGCACACAATGAGATCAATAGATCCATTGCATCTGCTATTGTGTGTATTACAACAGGGCAAAATTATAATTGGTCTAAAATGATTTTTGAAGGAATGTGTAAAAACAAGGGGACAAAAATGACTTTGGCTTATCCCCGTTTTCTGCAAATGGTTTTTGATGCTCAAAGATATTGTTCAAGGGATCACAATGATTTTTATAAGATCCCTGAACAAAAGAAGGATATTTTTACCAAGATGAATTCACCACCTCATAGAGACCTACCATTAACCCCAGCCATGCTTGCTGTTATTGCAGCAGCACAACCCCAACCAGACCCTCAACCTCATATTGACCCTCAACCACAACTTGCACCTATCCCTGAACCTTTACCCTCACCTGACCAAATGCAAATAGACCAAAATCCCTTCGACGCTGACACATCTAATGTGGGCGTTGATATGCCTATTTCAACCGCTGACACCCAACCATCACAATCCCAAACACCCCTTAACCAACCTACATCTACACCATCTTCTACACCATCTTCCACACCACCTGAATATAGGTTGATTAAACGCCAAAGGACTGCTGGAGTGTTCTCCTCTGGTGGTCCTAGCCATGTAGCAGAGAGAACCACCACCACAAGTGTGGCTGGTGACCTGGATGAGGCTGAGGCTATTGATACAGGCTTAGATGCTGGTCAAGACAGTCCCAACATAATTAAGTCCTCATCCATGCCCAATGAACCTGACTTGAGAGGTCAAATCCCCATTTTGGAAGAAGGCAGCCTGGAACCAATGACGCTTTTAGAATTGACGGCTGTCTGCATTAGCTTGCAAAAGCAAAATGCAGACTTGGTACAAATTGTCAGTAACCAAGGCCTTGAACTCAAAGACTTGAGGGAGAGGATTGTTGTTTTGGAGAGTGCTCATTCAAGGGGAGGTATGGAGGAGTCTTCCAAAGGGGAGGAAGCAAGAAATCTGAGTGATAAGAGCAGTCAAGATGGTCAATCATTGGATATTGCTGAAGCTCTTACTACATTGAATTGCATGTGACAATGCTTGAATTGCTCTTGACAATGCTTGATTCCATCAACGCCTAAATAACTCTTGTCAACGCTTGGAATGCTCTTGTCAACGCCTAGACAAATACTTCACGTTTTCTTCATTTTTGAGTTTCTGCCATATCAACTTTTTGACCCAACAATCTTCCCCTAGTTGATAGTGGCAAAACTCTATGTGTATCTCTTGTAAGTTATACATGATCTTCAAATTGCTTCCCCTCAAGTGTAGCATGTATTTTCTTCCCCTTTTTGTCACATCAACAGGAAAGTAAACAATGTATGCAATCTTTGAAGATTCTCCAAAAGTAGGCTCTATGTAATGATCCTGAAGAAAAATAAATAAAGTATTCTTAATGTTGAATTAGATAACCCAATCTTATGTTCCATGTCTTGTTTTTCCATGTGATGAAGAACTTATACCACATTATGCAAAAAATATAAGTAGACCTCGATCCCTTGTCAATATTCTCATCCTTTGTGAGACACTGAGCACGATAATGTAACTCCTTCAAGTGTTTATGACAAGTCTTCGTCACCAACTATGTAAGCACGAACAAGTTACCTTTAAAGTCTAGGCACTTTAAGATATGATAGAACACAAACTTGTGCAAATCTTCTTCAATCATCAATCTTACCATAAGAATTCTTCCCCTTAAGCTAACACTTCTTCATGACGAATTTGAATGAAATAACATCTTCATACCATATGTAAAAGTGTTATTGTGGATAACTCTTTCGCAAGGCTATCCCGATTACATAGTTTAAAATATCCATCAAATTCCCACGAATAATTGCTAACTTGCTTTAAAATCATTAATCCATTTAAAAATATCCGAGCCATAAATATCATAATGATATTCTGAATTAAACGGAGATTCCATGTACCTTTGTGTGTAAGTAACTCCTTTTTGTATGCTTAAAACATACCAGTTTTCTCAAACAGCAGCAATCAGTGAGTTGTCCAATATCTCTTCTGTCCAATATCTTGGTCAGATGTATTGTCCAATATCAGACAATACTTATCAGCGTTGAAATACATATATCGGACGACACTGTCAACCTATCAGTGTTGACTTATTTCTGTCAGCGTCGAAACCCTTCCTGTCAGCGCCTAAACAACAAACGTCAGCGCCAACCTAAAATCTTGTCAGCGTCCATTTTTATCAGCGTTGCACTATACTCTGTCAGCGTTTCATTAAGAAACAGCAACGTCAAGATAATCCATCAAATAGAAAACTATTTTTTTAAATATATTCACGTCACTATCACAAATACTTCCTTTTCCTTTATCACATTAGCCGTGTGAACACTCCCAACATATCAATCGTGTGAACATAGAGTCTTCAACCAATAGGAAAACTAGCTTCATGGTAATATAATGCACCAGCATGCAGACGATACTTGGATAACAAATATTAGGATTTGGCCGTGTGAATGCAAAAACCTCCACCAATGGGAATTGAAGACTCACGAGATTACAATGCACCAGTATGTAGAGAATTCAATTTCCACATGAAAACCATACGTGAATTCTTCTTTGTAATACGTCCAGATCTAGGGTTTTTAACATTATACATCAAAACCCTAATTAGGGTTTGTAATTTAACCTTAGATCGTGAATCTTCACACGTTTTAACAGTCACGAACATCAATTCTTCCTGCTTTTAAATAGATCTAGGGTTTGAAGAACCCTAGTTCATGATTTCATGTGAAAGCAGAAAAACTGAAAATCATTGATCAGCCAACTTCGACGCTTAATAACTTTTGCATGGGGATAAAACTCGACAATCCCTCCGGTGGATGTTTAGATCTATGTATGTAGAACACACATCTAAAATTTCGTGACGATCCAACGGTGCAATCAAAAGTTATGACCTTCTGAATACTGCTGCGCACACAAAAACGTCCAGAAAAATTCAATACGAATTTTTCTTCTTCACCATACACGAACACCTCGTCGTACCTAGATATCAAGAGCCTTAGGCTCTGATACCACTTGTTGATCCCAAACTTAGATCGATTAAGCTTTGTGTATACGAGATTAGATCAAGTACTACACATAGAGAAACCTTTGCTTATGAATAAAGTAACAAAGTGTTATGCGGAATTAACACTTGATCTAAAACACAATGATGTTAAACAAACTTTCACTTGTATTAGAATAATCGTGTTGATTACAATGAAAGGTTTAACTTGCGAATACTATGAAAACTGATATTAAACATTAACCTAAAAGATCTTCTTTTATAGAACAAGAAGTCTTGTACAATAAGCTACGAATCAACTATTCTAGGTAAAGATAAACATAGAAAATACATTGTCGTTTCTATCCTTACTAGAAGTAATCTAGAATATAATATACGTGTAGCTCACATCTTCCATCAGTGCTTGTCTTCAATCTGTCAACGCTTGACTTTATCTTGTCAACGCTTATGCTGTCAGCGCTCACTTTGCTCTTGTCAACGCTTAAGTTGTTCTTGTCAGCGTTCAAGTGTTCTGGCCTAAATTTATTCCCAACAACCAAGAGCTTGATGAGATCTTCTAGTCTGAACTGGAGTCATAATATCACCAATGATTTGAGAAGTAGGGTGATTCTTCATAGTGGAAGTGAGAACTCCTCCTTCAAAAAGTCTGGTGTCCTCAACCTCATTCTCCATGTTGCCAATATCTTCTTCATCAGACTCTCTTTCATCAATATGAGGATGAACCTCTTCATATAAGTTGGAAGGTTCTCCTTGTTCAAAAATGGAAGAGAAAAGATGTGCAGAAGTGTTGTCAACGCCTGAACCTTGTTTGTCAGCGCTTGGTCTAACAACGCTTGAACTGTTGTTGTCAACGTCTGAGCCATCAACGTCTGAATTGGTCTTGTTAGCGCTAGATTTGCCTTTGTCAGCACCTGAAGAACCATGCATGTTTGTATCTGGCGGTACTTGGGGACCACCATTATCTTTACCAGCAGCAGCAGCAGCAGCAAAAGCATCTATCCAAATGGGAATTGTAACATATTCTTGGATAGGAGATGACTTCTCTGCTTGTGATCCAACCTTCTCATGAACCTGTGTAAATGAAACATCAACAACTTGTTCTTCCACAACATTTGAAGTTACCTTCACAATGTCTGTATTAGTGACAGGCATATAATTTAAAGTTCTAGATAAAGGTTCCAAGTCAAACAACCAATTAGGACCACTTTCAGGATCACTAGGTTTATTCTCTAAAAACCTAACATGTACTCTTTCAAGTATACGTTTTTCCTCTTTAAGATAAACCCTATATCCCTTGCTCTGCACTGAATACCCCATGAAGTAGCCTTCATCACCTTTTGCACTAAACTTACCTAAGGCATCACTAGTGTCTAAAACTACTACATGACAACCAACAGGTCTGAGAAAAACTATATTAGGTTTTCTACCCCAAAGTAACTCATAAGGTGTTTTGTTCTGAATTTTGTTAACCAATGCTCTATTTTGAACATAACAAGCTGTATTAACAGCCTCAGCCCAAAAGGCTATAGGAAAATGAGCATCAGCCAACATGGTTCTGGCTGCTTCAATTAGGGTTCTATTTTTCCTCTCAGCAACCCCATTTTGTTGTGGGGTTCTGGCAACACTAAATTGCCTAGTAATTCCTTTCCTGGCACAGAAATCATCTAGCTTCTTATTCCTAAATTCACCACCATTATCACTCCTAAGCATTTTAACTTCATTGCCAGACTTCTTCTCAATCTGAGTGATAAAATCAATTAGAATATCAGCTATGTCACTCTTCATAGCTAGAAAGAATGTCCAAGTAAACCTAGAAAAGTCATCTGTGATAACAAAGCAATATGACTTGCCATTCAAACTTTCTATATTGGTTGGACCAAAGAGGTCCATGTGAAGCAAATGAAGAGGTCTAAAACTAGAATGCACCTGTTTGGACTTGAATGAGACCTTGTGTTGCTTGCCTTTAAGACATGCAACACAAGAGTGGTCATTGTGGAAGGCCTTCTCAGGCAAACCATTAACCAAGCCAAGTCTCACAAGCCTATTTATATTTTTAAAATTTATGTGCCCTAGTCTCCTGTGCCACAAATTACTCTCATCTACTGAAGCTTTAGCATAAAAACAAGACATATTGTTATTCATTCTAATCCCATTCAGATTCACATTATATATGTCTTTATGCCTAGGTGTTCTATATTCAATATATTTCTCATCAGGGATCTTATAATCCTTGCTTAACACCAAACACTCAGTATCAGTAAACAGAACTTTATTTTTGTTATCACAAACTTGTGATACACTAAAAAGATTGTAATCAAGTTCTTTTGCCAAAAATACGTTTTCAAAATGCAAATTCTTGGTGAGAAGGGTTCCTTTGCCTGTGATAGTACCATGTCCGCCTCCAAAGTAGACCTTATCACCATCCTTAATGGGAGTGAAGTTAGTTAAGTAATCTTCCTTCCCTGTCATGTGCCTTGAGCATCCACTATCCCAATATCCATAATCATTGACCTGTTTTTGAATGCCCTGTACATAAAGAAAACAAATTAGTTTTCTTTAGGAACCCAAGCCTTAGAAGACTTAGATTCATCTGGTTGTTCAATAAGAACAGACTTAGTTCTCATAACAACCCCATTTTCATCCTTCTTAGGATGAAATACCCAGTTAACCCCAATAGGTTTTGTAATGACTTTTGAAATGTAATTAAATCTGTTACAGGTCATTGAAATCCCATTATCATTAGCGTTTTGATCTTTCTTGGGTCTCCATGTTAAGCTTGAAGAAGCTTTGGACCCCTTACCTTGTGGTTGCAGATATTTAGGTCTGGTCACGTTTCTGTCAGCATTGGAATTGGTCTTGTCAACGCTGAAATTACCCTTGTCAGCGTTGAACCTAGGGTTTGCTACAGAAACCCATTGCCTATTCGACCAGGTGTTTGTCTTTTGAAATGGTCTTTGTCCATGAGTGTTAGACCCTCTAGTGAAGAATGGGGCAGGTCTAACAACTTGTGGACTTTGCTCCACACAAGGTTTAGGTCTGACAACGTTTGACTTCCTAACAACGTTGACTTTGTTCCTGTCAGTGCTGAATTTGTTCCTTTCAGCGCTGGCTTTGGGAGCGTTGACACACTTATATGCCAAGTGTGAAAAGCTACCACAAGTGTAACAGGCTTTTCTAGACACAACCCTAGGTCTAGAAGAAAAGAAGCCTGTTCCATCATTGCTAACCTGGCTCTTAGGTGACCTAGTATTCCTATACATCTCTGCATACTTAATGCTAGGTTTTCTAACAGTGTTTGAGCCTAGATCAACAGCTTTACCAGTGATTGGGTTTGTAACCTTAATGGGAGTTGACTCATTAGGACTTTCACATAGCAAGCCACCCTTAACAAATAATGTAGGGTTAGCTTTCTTCCATTCATTCAGGTCAGCCAACTTTTGTTGATACTCTTCAACTGGAGTGAAAACTCTTGGTGGAGGAATGAATTCCTCCTCTTGGAGTTCTGGCAAACCAGTCCAAGATAGGTCCTTTTGTTGGACACCATAGAAGTCACCAGCTGGTGGTGGAACCACAGAGTAGTCTTTCATCCCAATCCCAGTCATGTCCTTAGGATCCCTTTGTTTACCCACACAGTCTCCTAGGGTTTGAGTGGCTCTATCAAATCTTTGAATTTTAAGGCCAACATTGTCTTTATTCTTAATGGCCTCATCTAATTTAGCTTGTAACTCACCATTAACCCTTTCCATGATGTTTCTAATATCCATACTAGCATTTAACTCATGTTTTAAGATATTTATTTTATCTTTTAAGTCAAATTCCATTTTCTTGTATTCAGAAACTGTTTTCTTAGTTTGAGTGAGAGCTAGTTGGTAATTAGACAGTTTGCACTTTTCAGTACTCACATTACTTAATAATCTTAACACCTCTTTGTTAAGTTTCTCAGTGTTTAACCTACAACCTTTACTACAAAAAGCATCATTGTATACCTCATTATCAGATGAAGAGGAGGAGTGTGCCATGAGAGCATATTCAACATGCTCTTCTTCTTCAATGTCAGCAACCAAAGCTTTATCCTCTTTCACATCCTTAGCCAGATAGCTCCAATCCCATCCCATACCATCAATTCCTTGAACTGCAACCATGGCTTTAGGATCCTGAGCTTTAACAATTTGACTTGAGGGTTTACCAGCATCAGATCTTCTAGGAGATCTGCATTCCCTCATGAAATGCCCCATACGATGACAGTTGTAGCATTCAACTTTAGATTTATCAAATCCAGCTGTGTCTTTGGCATTGAAGGTCATTTTCTTCTTAAACCTTCTGTTCCATCTGTTTGCTCTTATACTAGTAAGAGCCATGTTCCACTTAATGTCCATCTCTTCCAAGTGCTCATCACTTATCTGCTCAAGGTCCTCATATGTAATCACTGAACCATTGGGCAAAGAAGCAATATAAGCACATACAGTATCCAAATCCAAACCAGCAGGTTTAACTCTTGGGGAGTCATTTTTTAATGTGTCAGCTTCTGAGAAGGAGACATTGACAGGACTTGTTCCAGCGCTGACACATGATGATCCAGTAACTGGATGCATGTAAGAGTCCTTCTGATTGAATTGACCTTCACTATGAGAGAAGAAGGCCATGTTACTGTTGGTAGACTTGCTTCCATGCTCTAAAAGAGTTTCATCTTCCAACAGCCTCAGTTTGTTGTAAATGTCATCAAACGTGGAACTTTTGTAAGTATTATTGGCAAGAATAGATATTGCCTCAATCTTCCACGCCTCACTAAGACTTTTAAGAAAGGTAGCATTAATGTCAACATCACCAAGTTGTGTCCCCATGAAGGATAATTTGCTTGTAATGTCAAGCAATCTGCTTCTCACACTACTCAGCTTCTCATTGGGTTGAGCTTCGAAAACAGCATAATCATGCATGAGTTGTTTCTTGCCACCATATGCAACTTCAAGAGCTGCCCAAAGGTCTTTAGCATAATCATAGCCTCTGTATTTATGCTGGTTCTCTTGTCCCAAAGAGACTTTTAGAATATTTAGGGTTTTCATGTCAACCCTTTTCTTTGCTATGTCATCAGTAGACACAGCTCTACCATCTTCAGGTTTTTCTTTCTTATCTTCTTTAGAACATCCAGCAACAGCTGATCTTTGAGTAATAGCATCAGCAATCTTTTGGGCTTTATCGAATGTGTTTCCGTATTCAATGATCTCCCAGAGTGTGTAGTCATAGATCCCTAGATATTGCTCAAAGTTGAATTTCCACAATTCAAAGTTGGTTGCATCAAGCATGGGAATCTTGATGTTTGGTAAAGGTGAGGAGGATGAGGTTATTGTTTCTGACATGATGTTGTTAGGGTTTTTGAGAAAATTAGGGTTTTGGTGATTTTTAGGGTTCTTGTGTTCTTTAAGATCAAAAGTTCCTCAACAAGCTCTGATACCACTTTTTGATCCCAAACTTAGATCGATTTAGCTTTATGTATACGAGATTAGATCAAGTAATACACTTAGAGAAACCTTTGTATATGTTTATGACAATCTAAGTGTTATGCGGAATTAACACTTAAACAAGAACACACAAGGTATAAACAAACTTTCACTTTGATTAATGGTATTAAACTTGCTTGCAATGAAAGTAGTTTACGAATGAAAACTTATATGAAACATTAACCTAAAAGTCTTCTTTTATAGACATAAGAAGCCTTGTACAATAATCTACGTATCAGCTATTCTAGGTAAAGATAAATATAGAAAATACATTGTTGTTCCTATCTTTACTAGAAGTAATCTAGAATACAATAAACGCGTAGAGTATATCTTCCCATCAGTTCTTGTCTTAAATGTATCAACGCTTGACTTTATCTTGTCAACGCTTGAGCTGTCAGCGTTTGTTTTACTCCTGTCAACGCTTGATTTACTCTTGTCAGCGCTCAAGTGATCTGGCCATAATTTATTCCCAACACTTTTTTCTTAGGTTCTTTGGGTGCTGACATATTTCACTCTTTTGTATATGACATTTTACACATCTTTTGCATAAACTATAGGTTAAATACTTAACTTGTTTTTGCATATACTATTCAGCTTTTTATTAGTATAGCGGATTTCATAAGAAATTTATTCATATATGAGTCCATCTTCAGATGAAGAAACGATAAGTAATAAACTTTTAAGCTTGAACTACACAACTTACCTCCTTATTTCCCAACACCAAGACTTTCCATCTGTATATCCTTTGAAGAACATAAAGTTAAACAAATGACATTACTAACAAAGAATAAATTTGCATCCATATCTAAAGCATCTTATAGTTTATAACTTTCAACCGTTACATGCGTCATTTGTTTCGTGTGAGTAGCCTTCGGTTGCCGAATTGCTCTTCTTCTAGTTTCACCTTCTACCATAGTTGAACCTTAATGAACGTAAAGAAGAAAAATAATGTCACCAAACCTTATCATTTGCTTTTTACATATGATTTAGTCCTAAACTCCTAATCCATCATAAAGCTACCACCTTTCATTTCTTCAACAATATCTTTGGCTATATATACGAAAATGTTTTCATGCCTAATAATCATATACCTACAAAAAAGGAGTGCACATTATAGGTGATAAAGAGATGGTTCAGAACCATGTAGCAGCGCTAAATATTCTGAGTTATCAAAGGAAGAAGAAAACCTTTCATGGTTATGTGTTTTGTCTCCGGTGTCATTCCCTGCATAAATTAGAAAGTACATAGATCCATTAGTTTTGGATATGTTCTTTGCTATAAACGTTTTTTATCCAATTTTAATGATTCTCACACACAGAGTAGTATCTCTCACTCCAAACAAAATCATTGATAAACCCTGCAACAAAGTTAGCCATTTGTGATCCAAAAACTTTTAGGATTGTTGGTAAGTTGAATGTGTAAAAAATAACGTGGGTTTTATAGCCTATTGATTTCGATCAATGGAGTTTATTTAGGGATAGAATTGCTTTAAAACCTTGTATTCTTTGATTTTCCATCAATTTCTTTAACAAAATTGATTTAGTTTACAAAAATAAAATTTCAAAACATTTTTTTAAATGTTATTAATAAGTGTAAAACTGATTTGGTTTGAAGATTTTGTTAAAACTAAAATTTTAAAACGCGTTTGTTTTAAAAACATTCCAAAAATAAGTGTACAACTGTTTTTGTTTGAAAATTTTGTAACTTCCATTTTTTAAACGCGTTTGTGTTCAATTTTTTTCCAAAAATACGTTAGATTAAAAACTAAGAAAAATAAATAATTTACAACAAAACGTCTGTAAAAAGAGTTTTAATTTTTTTTTTTTAACTTTTTATACAACCTTAAAACTTTTTACATAAATAAAACGTTTTTTTGTAGTTTACAAAAATAAAAAATAATGGAACTTTTTTTCTTAAGATTAATGAATTTTTTATAAAATAAAAATTTATGAAACGTATTTTTATTAAGTTTCAAAAAATAAACTTTTGTTGACTTATTTAATTGATTTTCGTTTGAAAACATTTCAAAAATAAATTTGTCAAACGTGAAAATAAATTGGGTATTGTCTATTTCTTTGTTAACAATGCAACTTTTGTTGATTTATTTAAGGTAGTGTTTTAAATAGCTTTTTAATTCATTATGCTTCAAAAACATGTACATCAAACCTTAATATGGAAATCAATTTAATTCATTCATTAAATTCTTATGCTTCAAAGGGTTGTAAAAAACCTTGTTTTATTATATAAAATAGATTGCAATTGATCAAAACTACCACACACATAGCAAGCCTTATTTTTGAACTCAAAGTTATAACCTAATTTTTGAGTCATCATGCCATTCCAACCTCTTTTATTACCTCTAGTACTCTTATTGTTTTTCCTAGGGTTATCAGATTTCCTATTACTATCATTCTTAGAACAAACAGATTGAGGATAGAACTTAGGTGATTCAGCACTTAAGGTAGACTTAAATGAGGCATATTTACTAGTCGTGGGTTCAATTATAACAGGTTCAGGCACAGACTCAAGTGTTTCAACACTTGAGTCAGACTCACAAGAGTCAAGGTCACTAGTCTTAGGTTCTAAAGACTTGTCACTAGAGTTACAAGAGACAAAGTCATTAGACCCGTAAATAGTTTCAATTGAGCCAGTGGGCCTTGTACCATATGTCATTTGTGACTCATCAAAGTCAGAGTGGTTCGAGGTAGGCATTGTTGGAGTATGCTCGTGTCATAATAAATAGTTATACGGCTAGAGACATGTGAGCCTATGGGGTCACACACATATACACAGAGGTACCACTTAATATATCGTGTCTAATGTATTTACGATATATATATAACCTACGTAACTCAGGATCGCTATTGGGCTTCTAATGACTAAGTAAAGTACTTAGTCCATTGGACTAGAACAAACAAATGGAAAGCTCATTTGGGCCCTATAGTAGCCTACCACATAAATGAAAAGGAAGGTTTTGTTTTTTGAATAAGTATGAATTGATTAGGCATTCATTACTCATTCATTACCATAAACAAGTTACCAAAACATCATCTTTCTTTTCCTTGACCAAAAACCACGAAATTATACAGCCCTAATTAGAGGGTTTTGAGGTTTTGATCATGAATCTTGAATCTTGTTCATTCAAGACTTGTTTTCAAGAGTTACGGGGTTATAGACTAGCATCTACGGTGTATACAAGGACGTGTAGTGTGGATACATCATAGAGGTGATCTATTTTGATGATTTGGTTTCTTGGTTAGATCATGTGATGATTTTCTCCTTACATCGTTTGTTATCTCCGGTTGTTCTTACCGAATCACACAATAAAGGTATACTTTTATCTCTATTTTTATTGATTAATCATATGACTCTATGGATCCGTTAATAGGTGATCTTTCCGCTGCGTTTATTATTTATTCATATCAAGTTTATATTGATAATCACCTTTAGTGGTATCACGAGCCATCATAGATGTCATATGATTATCGGGTATGCGTAAAAATGGCTAAACATAAGTGTTTTTGATGGTTTTGTTAAACCAAATTTAAAACACCCCCTATGGCCTTATTTTCGACTTATTACATATTTTTAGAAGGTCTTATAATCTGTTTTTAATGGTCTAATAGCCATGGGTTACGCATACTTTAATTGGTTTTGTTACCGGTACGTGTAAAATGACCTAAATCGCTTGTTTTAGCACGATTTGGGAATCGGTTTTAGAACAGCCCTATGGACATGATTTCTGTAATTTTATGATAATTATAAGGTATTTAAAATGTGGTTTTAATATCTTATGGTCAATGCTTACACGTAACAATCGGGGGTTTAATTCATTGTTGATTATTGCTTTGATTTTGTTGGCTAACAAGTGTATCTTGTTGTTTATTTTATATCCATGGCAAATACATGCATGTTTGGTCATGGACTTAGCCAACACCTTGTTATATTCATAATCTTATGGTATTATTATGTTTCGTATGCAAAGCCGATGAAAACCTAGACCAAATGTGACATGTTGTGTATTGATTTGCATTTAATTTCAGTTTTGGGGTTTGCCATTGTTTCGGCTTAATTAATATGTTTTTGATGTTGGTTATAGCCTTTGTTTGGGCATTTTACAGTAGTTTAATGATAGGTTAAATATTTTTAGTCATAAATCAATTGTAACCGATGCTTGGATGGGAATGGCTAAAGAATTAAAGACACATTGTGAAATTCGGAGCTGCTGAGTGACTTGCACTAAAACATGATTTCCCGGAGTTTTATAAGGAGATAGAAGCCCAATTTTGGTGTGCTGATTCACAACTCATGGGCCTTAAAAAGTCTCAGCTGGAGCTCATGCTAGGGAGGACTCCTTCTATGGGTTTTGGGCACTAGAAGTCGACTGAAATTTTATGGCAGTTTTGGGCCTCATGTTCACTTTGGGTTCTACTTGCTCTTGATGGTCTTAGAGCAAGTGGGAGCCCATTTTGTGGTAGTGTTGACTTACATTTAGTTGACTTCTTGGTCCTCGTGATGGCTCACGAGATTAAGCTTAGGTTTTTCATCGGTTCGAGGCTTTGCATACTTGTGGCTGTATGGTTGCTTATTTGCTTGATATCTTGCTATAACTTGCAAATGTTTTTATAAAACTTGATACCAATCACAAACCATTTATAAAAATAAATATTTGATTTATTTTAAAGTTTAAATACGATTTAAATAAAATCTTGTTTTCATAATAACTCGTAACGTGTTATGAATGTTATTTCTTTTATGTATTGTCTAATCTAATATTAATTCCACTTAGGTTTTATATTAGTCTTTAACTTGGACAACTTGACACGCAAAAATTAAAACAAGATTAGACTTAAGTAAGAAAAGGTTTTTTACTTGTGCTACAATGGATGAATGCATGCTTCCTCGTACACACTTTTGATTTGTAAATCAAAATTTTATACCCGTCTCAAATTTAAGTCATGCCGTCCAATCGTTTGAGATCACTTGCAATTACTTTTTGCATCTTGTGAGACGGATGTAAATTGTAACCCAAGGTGATTATTTTCTATGCGTGAGACCTAGACTTATTCTCGCATGTTCTCAAATTGGATGACTTAATCGGTACAACGGTGAGACCTTGACCGAGGCAAGGATGGGACTAAACATGCCAGTTTGACATTTAGTGAAATGTTTGCTTGTGTCATGAGTCCCATAAGGATCTAAGAATTGCACAAGATTTTCAATTGATGAACGTCATCTACCTGTTGAATCTATCATTGCTAGCATATCAACTGATGTGGTGGTGGAACCTCAATGAGGATCTTAGCCTTTTCGTAAAATTAATTGTTTTTATAAACTTGGGTAGTTAATTTTAAAAGGATAATTATCGAAAATACTAAATATGAACTTTGTATTTCTATTAATGATTTTGTGCAACACAAACCGTAAACAAATTTAGTTTCCTTTTGTGCTAGAGGAAAACAAATTAAGTCTTCTTTCCTTGTAAGAATATGACTCGTTCCCATCCTTTCTCCTTGTATGAGAAAGTTGTAATAGGAACACTTGAATCTTCTCAATTCTAATCAATCTTAATACACACCTACTCAAGAAATCGCATTGCCTTGTAAGTCAAAACGATTAAGTACGGTTGCATATCTTAAAGTGTTAAGATATTGTATGAGTCTTGATTAGAAATTGAAGTCTCATTAAACCGTGAGAGGAAATGAAATTACTAGCATTTTTTTATAGTATATTTTCCTTACACAAACAAGTTACATAAGATTCTACACACCTTTGAGGTAAAGTAGAAAGAGGAATTGCATGAAAAACTTTCAAGTTAATGGCATCGATGGAAATCTCATCACAAATATAGTAGAAATTGATACTTTTCTTTGAATATCTATGTACATGTTTACTAGTCTACGAGACTCACATTGGCTATAATGTGTAGACATTCAAAGAACTAAAAAGTATACAAATTGCTACTTGCTTTTTCACTAGTATAGATACGTTCAAAATGTTGTCTAAACTAATGGGAGTAATGCATTTTTTTAACCATAGGACACACTTGTAAAGTTGTCTTATTCAGTGGGAGCTATGAGCTTATCACCTTGTAAGTGACCCACTTAATTTCTAGATTGTCTTGAAATAACATCATAGTTTTCTAAGCCTTATTGCATATTATTTTAAATATAACTAGTCGCTTTTCTGATGTCGCTTCCCGAAATGTTATCTAAAAATAGTTATGCATGATTGCTTATTAAACGATGAAGTTCTACATAACCCTTCTATACAAGCTTGATTTAAGTATGACTTAAATCTTATTATATCTGTGATATTTTAATATTATTCATATATGATGTTGTGCCATGCTCAAGTGGGAGAATTATTAGAGTGTGCAAGGTACAACACAATATGGCTTATAAAATTCTATTAGGACTTATACATATTGATGTATGTTGCCTAATAGAGAACTAATGTCAAGAAATAATAAAAATTACTTCATCGCATTACCTAAATGTTTTAGCTAATAAGCATGTCTTCTTGTAAAGACATAAATATGAAGTATATAAATTAACTTGAAAATACTATTGAAGCCAGAAGTAGGCATTCAATAATACTTTATTTCTAGTATATTTATGTCTTGTTCAAACACTTATAAAATAAAGTAAGTACTTTACTTGTTGTGTATTCCTGTTAGGGCATATACAATGAAGTTATTGGATTGTTCAATATCTTATAAAGTATATTTAGCGACCATCATGTTATGTTTTCTTGTTAAAACATGAACATGAAGTTCTTGAACTACTAAAATAATCATACTTTATAGCATGCAATCGGCTTGAATATATTGTTTATGCAATTTGGTTTGGCCAAATTATAAAATATGTGAGCCAAAGAGTATTATGTTATCAAAAGAATTGTGATACTGTCTCATAATTGCAACACTATGTCTCATGTGTAAACTCAAATACTATTGTTATTATTTGATCCTTGATAAACATTAACTACTCTCTCTCTCTCTCTTGTATCTTATTAAGGTTAATAAAAATTTGAATATGCCCGTGCTTATTCAATATGGTTCCAAACAAGAAGGTAACTAAGAAACCATCAATTTATGGAATGGGATGACTCCCAGTAAGTCTTAGTTGAAGTCTTGAATTTTTTAAAATCATGTTAGACATGTTATTAACAAAACTTGAATCAAGAAATTTCAGTGTATTTTATACATCCCAAACGAGAACAATTCATTGTTGCTCGACATGCTGTGTACTTGGAGAAAGTATCCTCTTACAAGAAGCAAGTGGGAGCCTTTGTGCATCTTTGTAGAAAGTAAGAAATAAAATACAACCTTCTAAATACACTAGTGAACGACATAATGAGGCTGAGCATGTAAATGCAAAAGCCACAAATTGTTGTAACTCCCATTCGCATATCCGCAAGGATACCTCAAGCACCTGAAGATATGAATGTCATGTCAATGTTGAGGAATATGAGTTAGAGGATCATTTTGAACCTCATAACTATCGAGACTCATTTTTAAATTTAGAATCTAATGAATGACTCAAACTATGAATGGTTAGATGTAGTCCATAAAAGAAAATCAATTTTGGAATTTGATTAGCTTTCACTAATCAGTAAGACTGATAGGTTATAAATGGTCTTCTATGAGAAGATAGATATGGACACAATTATACACATTTATCGACACTCTCTTTGAATAGAGTTTAAGGCATGCTCAAGCAATTGATCATGATTTAAGGCTTTCTTTTCTTTATGAGTGTTAAATTAATAAAGATATTAATTACCATACTTGATTTCATGAATATGAAATATGGTAATTGGTGTACAAACTCTAGAAATCCAAGTGTGGATTAGAGCATGCATCTAGGAGCTGGAATCTTAAGTTTGAATCAAGGATATGATCATGATTAAAACAAAGATAACTCTCGAGTACCCTTAAAGCTAGTAGGAGCATATTATTTTGTTTTTTTTAAATCTCATATGTTGTTAACATATTGGAAATATTATTCCATCAAAGCTAGTTTTTAATCCTTGACTTGGAATATATTTCTATTGAGAGATAAAGAAGTAAAACATATAACCTTGGGAAATATGCTTATTATAATAAGACATAGGCGGTTAATAAGTCTAAATATGACACATCATTGAGAACGTCTCAAAGTTCATTCTGACGTGATAAGATTGATTATGTACATAGAAACCTTTAGTTTACCTAGTGGATTCATTACATATGATATGTGATGTATTAAGACTAATGGTGATACTTGCATGAATGCAAGATGAACTGATCACAAAGTATCTAAGTGAAAGTCATTAGAATTCTATATACTTGATCATCGTTTATGGATTTTAGCTAAGAAGATTAGTGTTGAGTTTATACACTAATGCTTACTTTGATTGAGATGGTACTCAATACTAGTGATAGTAGGATTTCATCTTTGTTGGGAATAAATTAAGGCTAGATCACTTGAGCGCTGACAAGAACAAATCAAGCATTGACAAGAACAAAACAAGCGCTGACAGCTCAAGCGTTGACAAGTTAAAGTCAAGCGTTGACACATTGAAGACAAGCACTGATGGAAGATATAATCTACACGTTTATTATATTCTAGAATACTTCTAGTAAGGATAATAACAATAATGTATTTTCTATATTTATCTTTACCTAGAATAGTTGATACGTAGATTATTGTACAAGGCTTCTTATGTCTATAAAAGAAGGTCTTTAGGTTAATGTTTATATTTAAATTTTCATATAAGTTTTCGTTCGTAAACATCTTTCATTGTAAGCAAGTTCGACATTCATAATCAAAGTGAAAGTTTGTTTACATCTTGTGTGTTCTTGTTTAAGTGTTAAATTCCGCATAAAACTTAGATTCATAAAGCATATATAAAGGTTTCTCTACGTGTATTACTTGATCTAATCTCGTATACACAAAGCTAATCGATCTAAGTTTGGGATCAACAAGTGGTATCAGAGCTTGTTGAGGAACTTTTGATCTTTAAAGAACACCAGAACCCTAAAAACACCAAAACCCTAATTTTCTAAGAAACCCTAACAGCATCATGTCTGAAGCAATAACCTCCTCCTCCTCACCCTTACCAAACATCAAGATTCCCATGCTTGATGCAACCAACTTTGACTTATGGAAGTTCAACTTTGAACAATATCTGGGGATCTATGACTACACACTCTGGGAGATTATTGAATATGGAAACACATTCAATAAGGCTCAAAAGATTCTTGATGCCATTAGTCAAAGAACAGTTGTTGAAGGATGCCCTGAAGAGGATAAGAAAGAAAAACCTGGAGATGGTAGAGCTGTAGCTGCTGATGATATTGCAAAGAAAAGGGTTGACATGAAAGCCCTAAATATTCTGAAAGTCTCTTTGGGACAAGAAAACCAGCATAAATATAGAGGCTATGAATCTGCTAAGGATCTTTGGGAAGCTCTTGAAGTTGCATATGGTGGCAATGCAGACACTAAGGAAGAAAATAAAAAGCAACTTCTGCATGATTATGTTGTCTTCAAAGCTCAACCCAATGAGAAACTGAGTAGTGTGAGAAGCAGATTGCTTGACATCACAAGTAAGTTGTCCTTCATGGGGACACAAGTTGGTGATGTTGACACCAATGCTACCTTTCTTAAAAGTCTTGGTGAGGCATGGAAGATTGAGGCAAGATCTATTCTTGTCAACAATACTTACAAGAGCTCCTCGTTTGATGACATCTACAACAAACTAAGACTGTTGGAAGATGAAACTCTTTCAGAGCATGGAAGCAAATCTACCACCAGCATCATGGCCTTCTTCTCTCATAGTGAAGGTCAATTCAATCAAAAGGACTCTTATATTCATCCAGTTACTGGATCATCATATGTCAGCGCTGGAACAAGTCCTGTCAACGTCTCCTTTTCAGACGCTGACACATTCAAGAATGACTCCCCAAGAGTTAAACATGCTGGTTTGGATTTGGATACTGTTTGTGCTTACATTGCTTCTTTGCCCAATGATTTAGTGATTACATATGAGGACCTTGAGCAGATAAGTGATGAGCACTTGGAAGAGATGGACATCGAGTGGAACATGGCTCTTGCTAGTATAAGAGCAAATAGGTGGAACAGAAGGTTTAAGAAGAAAATGACCTTCAATGCTAAAGACACAGCTGGATTTGACAAATCCAAAGTTGAATGCTACAATTGCCATCGTACGGGGCACTTCATGAGGGAATGCAGATCTCCTAGAAGATCTGATGCTGGTAAACCCTCAAGTCAGGTTGTTAAAGCTCATGATTCCAAAGCCATGGTTGCAGTTCAAGGAATTGATGGTACAGGATGGGATTGGAGCTATCTGGCTAAGAATGCTGAAGAGGATAAAGCTTTGGTTGCTGATATTGAAGAAGAAGAGCATGTTGAATATGCTCTCATGGCACACTCCTCCTCTTCATCTGATAATGAGGTATATGATGATGCTTTTTGTAGCAAAGGTTGTAGGTTAAACACTGAAAGACTTAACAAAGAGGTGTTAAAACTAAAAGATGATATGAGTACTGAAAGGTGTAAATTGTCTAATTACCAACTAGCTCTTACTGAAACTGAGAAACCCGTTTCTGAATATAAGAAAATGGAATTTGACTTAAAAGATAAGATCAATATCTTAAAACATGAGTTAGAGGGTAGTATGGATGTTAGAAACATCATGAAAAAGGTTAATAGTGAATTACAGGCTAAGTTAGATGAGGCCATTAAGAATAAAGATAATGTTGACCTCAAAATTCAAAGATTTGATAGAGCCACCCAAACCCTAGGAGACTGTGTAGCTAAAAAAAGGGATCCTAAGGACATGACTGGGATTGGGATGAATGATTACTCTCTGGTTCCACCACCAGCTGGTGACTTTTATGGTGTCCTTAGAAAGGATTTGTCTTGGACTGGTATACCAGAATGCCAAGAAGATGAATTCATTCCTCCACCAAGAGTTGTCACTCCAGTGGAAGAGTATCAACAAAAATTGACTGACCTAAATGAGTGGAAGAAAGCTAACCCTACTCTATTTGTTAAGGGAGGTTTGCTATGTGAAAGTCCCAATGAATCACCACCTATTAAGGTTACTAACCCAATCACTGGTAAACATGTTGACCTAGGCTCAAACACTGTTAGAAGACCTACCATTAAATATGCAGAGATGTATAGGAATAATAGGTCACCCAAGAGCCAAGTTAGCAATCATGGAACAGGTTTCTTCTCTACTAGACCTAAGGTTGTGTCTAAGAAATCCTGTTACACTTGTGGTAGCTTTTCACATTTGGCATACAAGTGTGTCAACGCTCCCAAAGCCAGCGCTGACAGGAACAATTTCAACGCTGACAGGAAGAAAGTCAACGTTGTTAGAAAGTCAAACGTTGTCAGACCCAAACCTTGTGTGCAGCAAAGTCCACAAGTGATTAGACCTGTCCCATTCTTTTCCAGAAGGTCTAACACTCATGGACAAAGACCTTTTCAAAAGACAAACACCTGGTCAAATAGGCAATGGGTTTCTGTAGCAAACCCTAGGTTCAACGTTGACAAGGGTAATTTCAGCGTTGACAGGACAAATTCTAACGCTGACAGAAACGTGACCAGACCTAAATATTTGCAGCCACAAGGTAAGGGGTCTAAAGCTTCTTCAAGCTTAACATGGGGACCTAAGAAAGATCAAAACCCTAATGATAATGGGATTTCAATGACTTGCAATAGATTTAATTACATTTCAAAGGTCATCACAAAACCTATTGGGGTTAACTGTGTATTTCATCCTAAAAAGGATGAGAATGGGGTTGTTGTGAGAACTAAGTCTGTTCTTATTGAACAACCAGATGAATCCAAGTCTTTTGAGACTTGGGTTCCCAAAGAAAACTAATTTGTTTTCTTTATGTGCAGGGCATTCAAAGACAGATCAATGATTATGGATATTGGGATAGTGGATGCTCAAGGCACATGACAGGGAAGGAAGACTATCTGACGAATTTCACCCCTATTAAAGATGGTGATAAGGTTTACTTTGGAGGTGGATATGGAACAATCACAGGCAAAGGAACCCTTCTCACCAATAATCTGCGTTTTGAGAACGTCTTCCTGGTAAAAGAACTTGATTATAATCTGTTTAGTGTATCACAAGTATGTGATAACAAAAATAAAGTTCTTTTTACTGATACTGAGTGTTTGGTGTTAAGCAAGGATTTTAAGATCCCTGATGAGAAATATATTGAGTATAGAACACCTAGGCATAAGGACATATATAATGTGAATTTAAATGGGATTAAAATGAATACCAATATGTCTTGTTTTTATGCTAAGGCCTCAGTAGATGAGAATAATTTGTGGCACAGGAGACTAGGGCACATAAATTTTAAAAATATAAATAGACTTGTGAGGCTTGGTTTAGTTGATGGTTTGCCTGAGAAGGCCTTCCACAATGACCACTCTTGTGTTGCATGTCTTAAGGGCAAGCAACATAAGGTCTTATTCAAGTCCAAACAGGTGCATACTAGTTCCAGACCTCTTCATATGCTTCACATGGACCTCTTTGGTCCAACTAATATAGAAAGTTTGAATGGTAAGTCATATTGCTTTGTTGTCATAGATGACTTCTCTAGATTTACTTGGACATTCTTTCTAGCTATGAAGAGTGACACAGCTGATGTTCTTATTGATTTTATCACTCAGATTGAGAAAAGGTCTGGCAATGAGGTTAAAATTCTTAGGAGTGATAATGGTGGAGAATTTAGGAACAAGAAGCTAGATGATTTCTGTGCCAGGAAAAGAATTACTAGGCAATTTAGTATTGCTAGAACCCCACAACAAAATGGGGTTGCTGAGAGGAAAAATAGAACCCTAATTGAAGCAGCCAGAACAATGTTGGCTGATGCTCACTTTCCAATAGCCTTTTGGGCTGAGGCTGTTAATACAGCTTGCTATGTGCAAAATAGAGCATTAGTTAACAAAATTCAGAACAAAACACCTTATGAGTTACTTTGGGTAAGAAAACCTAATATTGGTTTTCTCAGACCTTTTAGTTGTCATGTAGTAGTATTGGATACTAGTGATGCCTTAGGGAAATTTAGTGCAAAAGGTGATGAGGGCTATTTCATGGGTTATTCAGTCCAGAGCAAGGGTTATAGGGTTTATCTTAAAGAGGACAAACGTATAGTTGAGAGAGTACATGTTAGGTTCTTAGAGAATAAACCTAGTGATCCTGAAAGTGGTCCTAATTGGTTGTTTGATTTGGAACCCTTATCTAGAACTTTAAATTATATGCCTGTCACTAATCCAGACATTGTGAAGGTAACTTCAAATGTTGTGGAGGAACAAGTTGTTAATGTTTCAGGTACAAAGGTTCATGAGAAGGTTGGATCACAAGCAGAAAAGGCATCTCCTACATTAGAATATGTCACAATTCCCATTTGGACAGATGCTTTTGCTGCTGCTGCTACTACTGAACAAGATAATGGTGGTTTCCAAATACCACCAGATACAAACATGCATGGTCCTTCAGGCGCTGACAAAGGCAAATCTAGCGCTGACAAGACCAATTCAGACGTTGATGGCTCAGACGTTGACAACAACATTTCAAGCGTTGTTAACCCAGACGCTGACAACCAAGATTCAGACGTTGACAACACTTATGGGCATCTTTTCTCTTCCAATTTTGAACAAGGTGGACCTTCCAATATTCTTGAAGAAGTTCACATTGATCAAAGAGAGTCTGATGAAAAAGATATTGGCAACATGGAGCGTGAGGTTGAGGACACCAAACTTTTTGAAGGAGGGGTTCTCACTTCCACAATGAAGAATCACCCCACATCTCAGATCATTGGTGACATTATGACTCCAGTTCAGACTAGAAGATCTCATCAAGGTCTTGGTGGATTTATTGCCAATATACACAAGAAGGTTGATACCTCTCTTGTGCAAGCATGTTTGTTTGCATGTTTTCTGTCACAAGAAGAACCCAAGAAAATATTTGATGCTCTCAAAGAACCAAGTTGGGTGGAAGGAATGCAGGATGAGCTTCACCAATTTGCAATTCAAGATATTTGGGAGCTGGTTGATTGTCCTAGATATGTCAGACCTATTGGGACAAGATGGGTTCTCAGGAACAAAAGAGATGAAAGAGGTATTGTGGTCAGAAACAAGGCAAGGTTAGTGGCTCAAGGTTATACACAAGAGGAGGGGGTAGACTATGAGGAGGTCTTTGCACCAGTTGCAAGGATTGAAGCTATTAGGATTTTTCTAGCCTATGCCTCTTGCATGGGTTTCACAGTCTATCAGATGGATGTTAAGAGTGCTTTTCTCTATGGCACCATTGTTGAGAAAGTATATGTCATGCAACCTCCTGGTTATGAGGATCCAGAGCATCCAGATAAAGTGTATAGAGTCAAAAAGGCTATGTATGGCCTTCATCAAGCCCCTAGAGCACGGTATGGTACTCTGTCTACCTATTTGGTGGACAATGGATTCAAGAGGGGCACCATAGATCAGACACTATTTACAAAGAAGAAAGGCAAGGATGTGTTACTTGTGCAGGTCTATGTTGATGATATCATTTTTGGGTCTACTGATCCAAATATGAGTGAGGATTTCTTCAAGCTTATGACAGACAAATTCAGGATGAGTGCTATGGGGGAGATGAACTTCTTTCTAGGTTTACAAGTTCAGCAGAAAGAGGATGCTATCTTCATCTCCTAGGACAAATATGTTGCTGAGATCTTGAAGAAGTTTGGCTTTTCTCCACATGAAAAGAGGGCTACTACTCCTATGGATAGAGAACACCCTTGGGGAAAGATTGGAGATGGGAAAGATGTTGATGTTAGGCACTATAGATCCATGATTGGATCCTTGATGTATCTTACTGCCTCCAGACCTGACATTATGTTTGCTGTGTGTGCTTGTGCATGTCATCAAGTGACTCCCAAAGAATGTCACCTTTATGCTGTGAAGAGTATCTTTAGGTACCTAAGATGCTACCCTAGTCTTGGTTTGTGGTACCCAAAGGATTCACCATTGGAGCTGATTGCATATTCAGATAGTGATTATGGAGGTGATAAGTTTGATAGGAAATCCACAACTGGTGGATGTCAGTTTCTTGGGAGTAGGTTAATATCTTGGCAATGCAAGAAACAAACAGTGGTGGCTAATTCTACAACTGAAGCAGAGTATGTGGCTGCAGCTGCATGTTGTGGTCAAGTGTTGTGGATTCAGAACCAGCTGTTGGACTATGGGTATAACTTCATGCATACTAAGATATTTGTTGACAATAATAGTACTTTATGCATCATTAAGAATCCTGTACATCATTCTAAAACTAAACACATAGAAATTAGACACCATTTTATAAGAGATTGCTTTGAGAAAGGTTTAATACAACCAGATAGGGTTGACACTGAGGAAAATGTGTCAGATTTATTAACTAAACCTTTTGATGCTGGGAGATTTCAATACTTGGTAACAAGTATTGGAATGGTTAATCTCACATAATATGTGTTTTGGATTCTTTTTGTAAAAGTATGTACAGGATGATGCATTATTATTATTGGTCTTATTGATGATTTAGATTTTCCACTATATTTTTCTAACACTGACAAAGGTTGCTTGAACGCTGATAAGTGTTTTTGCAACGTTGTCAGAAATATAATTGTCTAACGCTGACAAAGCTTCCCTCAACGCTGTCATGTGTTATCGGGGCGTTGTCAGCAACAATGTTAGTTTTATGGTTTTCAATCTAAATGTGCAGTTGGTGTTAGCAATATACCATTGGATACAGAGTTGCTTATGGATCAATGGAGTAGCATTTGGACAAGTTTTTATTTATGGATGATGGTTGGAATGTTTCATTCCTATCTTGACATAAATTTTTTATGTTCATGCATGATTTTAGCAAACTTTTTGTATCATAGTTTAAGGGGAGGTTTTAGGAACCTTTAGGATGTTTGGGTATCCATATGATACTCTTATCACAATTCTAGATTGTGTCCACAGGTGAGTATGAGTTAGTTTTACTAAATCATGAGGCACTGTAGCATGCATAGTATATCAACTTTGCATGCTGCCAAGACATTTTTGGCCTAGAATTGGTTGTGGTCTGTTGGGAGACTTGGGAATACTTTTGATATGGGATTTACCTGGGAGTAACAAGGATTTTATAAGGTAACTTTGTTGTTAAGAGTTTTGGTTAGCAAGGGACACTAGAGGACTGTTATGTCTATCTTGCTTATGCAAGTGTGCATAACTGGACAGTGCTTGCCGCCCTATGATAATTATCAGCTTTTGGTTATCTTCTCTAGGATAAATTACTTATTAAGGTCATTTTTCACTTTTTAAAATATTTTTATTTTTGGACGCTGACAAGATTTTTCCAAGCGTTGTTGTGACCAAATTGGACGCTGACATGGCTTTAGGCAAACGTTGACAAGATTATAGCCGTTGGGCGTTGATAGGTTATTTTTTACCGTTGACACTCAATGGGACCTACCCAGTTGTTACTTTTTGACATATTTTCAAGCCGTAATTTTAGGAGTTGTTACTTTCATTTAATGCATGAGATAACTTATAACTTTTTCAATATTTTCATGATTGATTTTTGAAAATCTTTGCCTATTTTTGGGCCAATCACATGCATTCTTTCTCTCCTATAAATTTGGCTCCTATTTTAAACAGGGTATCTATAATTCTTGTCTAACACTTTTCTCTTATCAACTTCATCTTCTACACTTAAAATTAACAGCTTTCATCAATGGCACCAAAGTTTAACTCAGTAGAATTGGCATTGGGGTTCAGATCACAACACAACATGATTGCTTATCTTGAAGCTGATGATGCTCTGTTTCCCCAATATACAAAAATGGTGGCGTATTTGAACGCATCCCCACTAAGGTATGCTCTTTCTCATGCACCACTCATTCCAGTCACACACATTAAGCAGTTTTGGAACACTGTCAGTTCCTCAACAGTTAATGGAGTGACCACATTGACTTCTATTGTTCATGGGAGGTCTTGGGTGGTAACTGAGGCTTTGGTACGCCAAGCCTTGCATCTTGATGATGCTGATGGTATAGCCACCCTTCCCATAAATGAAATAGAACAAGGGCTTTGGGCTTTGGGATATCCCTTTCCTGATGAAGGTACTCTAAACAAGTATCATAAGCAGGAATTTCCCCCAGCCTGAAAGTACCTCATACACGTCCTCCTTCAATGTTTGAGTCCCAAATGTACTGCACACAATGAGATCAATAGATCCATTACAAGTGCTATTGTGTGCATTGCAACAGGGCAAAAATATAACTATTCTAAAATGATTTTTGAGGGGATGTGTAAAAACAAGGGGACAAAAATGACTTTAGCTTATCCTCGTTTTCTGCAAATGGTTTTTGATGATCAAGGTTACTGCTCAAGGGATCACAATGATTTTTATAAGATCCCTGAGCAAAAGAAAGCTATTTTTATGAAGATGGATTCACCACCCCATAGAGACTTACCTTTAACCCAAGCCATGCTTGCTGTTATTGCAGCAGCACAACCTCAACCAGACCCCCAACCTCATATTGACCCTCAACCACAACTTGAACCCATTCCTGAACCTTTACCTTCACCTGAACACATGCAACTTGACCAAGAACCCTTTGACGCTGACACATCAAATGTTGGCGTTGATGTGCCTATTTCTAACGTTGATACACAACCTTCACAATCCCAAACACCCCTTAACCAACCCGCATCTACTGATTCTTCCACACCATCTTTCACACCCCCTAAATATAGGTTGATGAAACGCCAAAGGACTACTAGAGTGTTCTCCTCTGGTGGTCCTAGCCATGAAGCAGAGAGAACCACCACCACAAGTGTGGCTGGTGACCTGGATGAGGTTGGGACTATTGGTTATGGCTTAGAAGCTGGCCAAGGCAGTCCCACCATCATTAAGTCCTCATCCATGCCCAATGAATCTGACTTGGGAGGTCAAATCCCCATTTTAGAAGAGGGCAGACTGGAACCAATGACTCTTATGGAATTGACGGCAGTCTGCATTAGCTTGCAAAAGCAAAATGCAGACTTAGTACAAATTGTCAGCTCACAAGGCCTTGAACTCAAGCAATTGAGGGAGAGGATTGTTGTTTTGGAAAGTGATCGTGCTAGGAGGGGTATGGAGGAATCTTCCAAAGGGGAGGAAGATCAAATAAATCTGAGTGATAAGGGCAGCCAGGATGGTCAATCAATGGATGTTGCTGAAGCTCTTACATCTTTGAAGAAACAAACAGGTTTTGATACGTCCTTAATCTCTCCCACCAACTTAAATTTATCATTTACAGCTATGTTGAGAGAGGTTACACAAGGCGCTGAGGGAAAATATTTGAGCGTTGACAAGGCAAATTTGGACGCTGATAGAAGTATTTTGGGCGCTGATAGGATAAATTTGGGCGTTGACAGACCTGCACATGAAGGTGATGTATCCCAGTCATCATCTATCATCAAGGAAGTTTCTACTCAGGTATTACCATCTACCTTACCAACCATTGCACCATCAGATAAGGGTAAGGGTAAAATGGTAGAAGAGTTTGTTCCAAAAGATGCAGCTCAAGTTGAGTTTGATAGAAGATTAGCTGCACAAATGATGGAACAAGATGAAAAGGAAAAGTCACCATTTGTTGTGACTTCAGAAGAAGAAAGTGATGGAGCTAGCTCAGACTCAAGTGTAATGATTATAGAACCTGAAAGGCTTGAGTATGGAGATGAGTTGGCCAAAGAGAAGCTGAGAGAATTGAAATTGCAGGTTGACTTTGACATGCCAGAGGTGGTTCAAATGTACAATTCTTGGGAAGAAAGTTGCATGGATAATCCAGACTTGACCATTTCAGATCAAATATGGGGTTTGGAGCTTCTTCTTAGAGTTCAGAAGGATTGTCAGGTAATTTTGAAACACAAGGCAAGCAATATTCTCTCAGAGTTGAAAAGGGATAGAAGGAAGCTCTACTTTATGTTGCTCAGATGTCATGGAGTTGGATGGACATATCAAAAGTTGAAGGCTTTGACATTTGATGAGTTGGAAAACAGGGCTTATCCCATTTGGGTGAGAGTGCAGGAAGCAAACACTCTTAGACTTCTTTCAGATGAAAGAAAGGAGCAACTTGCAGAAGAAATGGAAATCAAGAAAGCTATGATGGTTCCCAGGCCAGTGAAGAAGGGATTTAAATTTGAGTTTCCAAAAGATATGGATCCACTATATCCAAGTGAAGCAGTTATAAGAAAGAGCCTCAAGCTCTCCCCATTAGAAGCTTCAGATATGGTGCAAGTGTTACCATTAGATTCTAGGAATCCAATTGTGAGCTATGAAGAAGATGAATGTGGATTCTGGAAGATTGGCAGATTTGGCAAGGAGGTACACACTTTTACCACTCTCATATCTTTATTCGCAAGTTGTGATAGAGAAGACTTGGTGGACCTTTGGAGGTTGCTGGAGACCAAGTATGAGGCTGAAGCACCAACTTCAGCTAATGGAATAAAACTTTGGACCACATTCAAAAGAATGTGTGGACCAAAAGATGAGGATCCTGCAATATGGAAGGATCTTGAAGATGACCTCAGTGGTCTTCAATGGAGGTTATATTCAGCTGCTGGTGTATACCATTTGAGTTCTACAAAGTTTGCTGAGTATCTACTTGTGGATGCTCAGTACTTCATATCCAAGGCTATTTTGGAGAAGATGAAGGACACTCAGCTGGAGATAGATTATTCAAGTGATGTGGCAAAAGATTTGATCAGATTTATTCATTACCAATATGAGAAGGTTTGTAAGACTCCTCCTAGTCCTTAATGCTTATTCAGAAACTTGATCATAAGAGTGGATATCAAGTTTAGGGGAGGATTGTTGGGAATAAATTAAGGCCAGATCACTTGAGCGCTGACAAGAACAAATCAAGCGTTGGCAAGAACAAAACAAGCGCTGACAGCTCAAGCGTTGACAAGTTAAAGTCAAGCGTTGACACATTGAAGACAAGCACTGATGGAAGATATAATCTACACGTTTATTATATTCTAGAATACTTCTAGTAAGGATAAGAACAATAATGTATTTTCTATATTTATCTTTACCTAGAATAGTTGATACGTAGATTATTGTACAAGGCTTCTTATGTCTATAAAAGAAGGCCTTTAGGTTAATGTTTATATTTAAATTTTCATATAAGTTTTCGTTCGTAAACATCTTTCATTGTAAGCAAGTTCGACATTCATAATCAAAGTGAAAGTTTGTTTACATCTTGTGTGTTCTTGTTTAAGTGTTAAATTCCGCATAACACTTAGATTCATAAAGCATATATAAAGGTTTCTCTACGTGTATTACTTGATCTAATCTCGTATACACAAAGCTAATCGATCTAAGTTTGGGATCAACAATCTTCAATGATAATACTACTACCTAGACGTGCTTGATGAAAATCATTGTTGCACTACTCATTAGTAAAATAAGAATACTTTACAGTTTGGGAAGCTGTTAAGAAGATTGTCTTAAATAGGTTTTCTACTTGCTTCAAACAACCTATGTAATGTACTATGGCGATGCTAGTATTAATGTATTAGCACTTGAGCGCACATATACAAAATGACAATAATCATATTATTTAAAATCTTCACTATTTGTGAGTTTCTAAAATAAGTATTCTCAAAGTTCACTCAGATGACAACTCAACGGGTCCTTGTGTAAATTCAATGTCTTGTAGTCAAACATGTTCATCATGCTTGGAACAATGGACTTTGACCTTAGAGTAGTCTCATGTATATCTGTTTTTTTGTATTTGGATAATGGAACGTTAAGCAGTTTTACTAAATAATGAATTGATATACTTGGTAGATCGTCTTCATTTGTACTACTGTGTTCTATATTAGCATGTTTAATCCATGAATAATTTAGTTATTCTAAATTATCCATTGTCAGTTGACGATACGGGAGTATTGTCGAATTAAGACAAATGTGAGTTGGTCATATTCATTAGAAATGAATATTAATTGATGATGCCGCCAAACTCATATGTGTTCATTGGATGAACATTGGATTGACCCAACCTACGAGAATTCATACATGGATCGTCGTCAATAGTGAATCTCGCAAGTGGTTAAATATCTCATCCTTAGACTTGAGATGCAAGTAGGTTTTGTATGTGTGGAATGTCAATCTTTGATATGGTTAAACGCTGTCCTGAACAAGGCTGCTATAAAGACCATTTTCAGGTGCGATGTGAAACACATGAACGACACGTACAGTCAAAATAGGATTTGTTCCTCCACTTGTATTGGAGTTAGATACTACTGGGCCCCTCGATGAATTGTACAGATGTTTGTGTGGCCACACCCAAATGTAATTAAGATGATTCTTGATTTATTTGGTAATCTAGTTCAATATCTATATCGAGAAACAAAATAGTTAAACTAAAGAATGACTTTTGATCCATGTCTGAAGTTTAACAAAGTATATGAAACAAAAGGATGACTGATATCTAAACCATTTAAATGAGATGTTTGAGAAACTATCCTCATATGTTTCTAGGGGCATTGGCGTGTTGCTAGACGCTGACCATTGCTTGTATAATTACCTGATTATTATGACGTGTGCAAGTGGGAGTTGTTGGAGTATGCTCGTGTCATAATAAATAGTTATACGGCTAGAGACATGTGAGCCTATGGGGTCACACACATATACACAGAGGTACCACTTAATATATCGTGTCTAATGTATTTACGATATATATATAACCTACGTAACTCAGGATCGCTATTGGGCTTCTAATGACTAAGTAAAGTACTTAGTCCATTGGACTAGAACAAACAAATGGAAAGCCCATTTGGGCCCTATAGTAGCCTACCACATAAATGAAAAGGAAGGTTTTGTTTTTTGAATAAGTATGAATTGATTAGGCATTCATTACTCATTCATTACCATAAACAAGTTACCAAAACACCATCTTTCTTTTCCTTGACCAAAAACCACGAAATTATACAGCCCTAATTAGAGGGTTTTGAGGTTTTGATCATGAATCTTGAATCTTTTTCATTCAAGACTTGTTTTCAAGAGTTACGGGGTTATAGACTAGCATCTACGGGGTATACAAGGACGTGTAGTGTGGATACATCATAGAGGTGATCTATTTTGATGATTTGGTTTCTTGGTTAGATCATGTGATGATTTTCTCCTTACATCGTTTGTTATCTCCGGTTGTTCTTACCGAATCACGCAACAAAGGTATACTTTTATCTCTATTTTTATTGATTAATCATATGACTCTATGGATCCGTTAATAGGTGATCTTTCCGCTGCGTTTATTATTTATTCATATCAAGTTTATATGGATAATCACCTTTAGGCATGAATTCCCCAGTGATATGTGGAGGGACAGCATGCGTCTCTGCAGTTGGTTTATACCTATTGAAAATAGGCCTACCTTCCACATCTTCAGGGGTAGTGTCATACAAACTAGACAAATAGGAGTCAAAAACATCATTTAGCCCAATATAGTTTTTAAACCCCAAACCAATTTTAGTCCTACCAGACATGGAGCTATCTACTAGGTTGATAAGTGTTAGGACCATTGGAATAGTTATTTGTAATAGGTAGACTAGGAGGTATTGTTGGGAATAAAATATAGCCAGTCTACTTGAGTGCTGACAAGAGTAAAACAAGCGTTGATAGGAAGAAAACAAGCGCTGACAGATCAAGCGTTGACAAGAAGAAGTCAAGCGTTGATACATTGAAGACAAGCACTGATGAAAGGATATGATCTACGCGTTTATTATGTTCTAGATTACTTCTAGTAAAGATAGGAACAACAATGTATTTTCTATATTTATCTTTACCTAGAATAGTTGATACGTAGATTATTGTACAAGGTTTCTTAAGTCTATAAAAGAAGACCTTTAGGTTATTGTTCGATATAATTTTTCATACGTTAAACACTTTCATTTGTAAGCAAGTTTGTTATCATTAATCAAAGTGAAAGTTTGTTTACATCTTGTGTGTTCTTGTTTAAGTGTTAATTCCGCATAACACTTAGATTATCATATACATATACAAAGGTTTCTCTAAGTGTATAACTTGATCTAATCTCGTATACATAAAGCTAAATCGATCTAAGTTTGGGATCAACAAGTGGTATCAGAGCTTGTTGAGGAACTTTTGATCTTAAAGAACACAAGAACCTTAAAATCACCAAAACCCTAATTTTCTCAAAACCCTAAAAAAATCATGTCAAATCCAGAAGTAACCTCCTCCTCCTCACCTTTACCAAACATCAAGATTCCCATGCTTGATCCAACCAACTTTGAATTGTAGAAATTCAACTTTGAGCAATATCTGGGGATCTATGACTACACTCTCTGGGAAATTATTGAATATGGAAACACATTCGATTAGGCTCAAAAGATTGCTGATGCCATTGCTGGAAGAGCAGCTGTTGCTGGATGTTCAGAAGCAGATAAGAAAGAAAAGCCTGATGATGGTAGAGCTGTGTCTTCTGAAGACATAGCAAAGAAAAGGGTTGATATAAAAACCCTAAATATTCTGAAACTCTCTTTGGGACAAGAGAACCAGCATAAATATAGAGGTTATGAATCTGCTAAGGACCTTTGGGCAGCTCTTGAAGTTGCATATGGTGGCAATGAAGATACTAAGGAAGAGAAGAAGAAGCAACTCATGCATGAGTATGCTGTTTTCAAAGCTCAACCTAATGAGAAGCTTAGTAGTGTTAGAAGCAGACTCCTTGATATTACTAGCAAGTTGTCCTTCATGGGGACACAAGTTGGTGACGTTGACACCATTGCTACTTTTCTTAAAAGCCTTGGTGAAGCATGGAAGATTGAGGCAAGATCTATACTTGTCAATAACACTCACAAAAGTTCTACTTTTGATGATATCTACAACAAACTGAGGCTGTTGGAGAATGAAACTCTTTTGGAGCATGGAAGTAAGTCTACCAACAGTAACATGGCCTTCTTCTCACATAGTGAAGGTCAATTTAATCAGAAGGACTCTTACATGCATCCAGTTACTGGATCAACATGTGTCAACGCTGGAACATGTCCTGTCAACACCTCATATTCAGACGCTGACACATACAAAAGTGACTCACCAAGAGTTAAACCTACTGGTTTGGATCTGGATACTATATGTGCTTATAAGGCTTCTTTTCCCAATGGTTCAGTGATTACATATGAGGACCTTGAGTAAATAAGTGATGAGCACTTGGAAGAGATGGATATTAAGTGGAACATGGCTCTTGCTAGTATAAGAGCAAACAGGTGGAATAGAAGGTTTAAGAAGAAAATGACCTTTAATGCAAAGGACACTGCTGGATTTGATAAATCCAAAGTTGAGTGCTACAACTGTCATCGTATGGGGCACTTCATGAGGGAATGCAGATCCCCAAGAAGATCTGATGCTGGCAAACCCTCAAGCCAAATTGTTAAGGCTCAGGATCCTAAGGCCATGGTTGCAATGCAAGAAATTGATGGTATGGGATGGGACTGGAGCTATTTGGCTAAGGATGGGGAAGAGGATAAAACTTTGGTTGCTGTAATAGAAGAAGAAGAGCATGTTTAATATGCTCTCATGGCACACTCCTCCTCTTCATCAGATAATGAGGTATACGATGATGCTTTTTGTAGTAAGGGTTGTAGGTTAAATACTGAGAAACTTAACAACGAGGTGTTAAGATTATTAGATGATGCGAGTACTGAAAGATGCAAACTGTCTAATTATCAACTAGCTCTCACTCAAACTGAGAAGACAGTTTCTGAGTACAAGAAAATGGAATTTGATTTAAAAGACAAAATAACATCTTAAAACATGAGTTAAATGCTAGCAATGATATTAGGAGCATCATGGAAAGGGTTAATGGTGAGTTACAGGCTAAGTTAGATGAGGCAATTAAGAATAAGGATAATGTTGGCCTTAAAATTCAGAGATTTGATAAGGCCACACAAACCCTAGGAGAATGTGTTAATAAACAAAGGGATTATAAGGACATGACTGGGATTGGGATGAAAGACTATACTGTGGTTCCACCACCAGCTGGGGACTTCTATGGTGTCCAACGAAAGGACCTATCTTGGACTGGTCTACCAGAACTCCAAGAAGAGGAATTTATTCCTCCACCAAGAGTCATTACCCCAGTTGAGGAGTATCAACAGAAGTTGACTGACTTGAATGAATGGAAGAAAGCCAACCCTACCTTATTTGTTAAGGGTGGCTTGTTATGTGAAAGTCCTAATGAGTCAACCCCTATTAAGGTAACAAACCCAATCACTGGTAAGGTGTTGACCTTGGCTCAAACACTGTTAGAAAACCTAGCATTAAGTATGCAGAGATGTATAGGAATACTAGGTCACCTAAAAGCCAAGTTAGTAATGATGGAACAGGCTTCTTCTCTTCTAGACCCAGGATTATGTCTAGGAAAGCCTGTTACACTTGTGGTAGCTTTTCACATTTAGCATATAAGTGTGTCAACGCTTCCAAGGTCAACACTCTTAAAAAGTCAAACGTTGTCAGACCCAAACCTTGTGTGTAGCAAAGTCCACAAGTTGTTAGACCAGCCCATTTCTTCACTAGAGGGTCTAACACTCATGGACAAAGACCATTTCAAAAGACAAATACCTGGTCTAATAGACAATGGGTTTCTGTAGCAAACCCTAGGTTCAACGCTGACAAGGGTAATTTCAGCGTTGACAAGACCAAATCCAACGCTGACAGAAACGTGACCAGACCTAAATATTTGCAACCACAGGGTAAGGGGTCTAAAGCTTCTTCAAGCTTGACATAGAGACCCAAGAAAGATCAACCCTAATGATAATAGGATTTCTATGACCTGCAACAGATTTAATTACATTTCAAAGGTCATTACAAAACCTATTGGGGTTAACTGGGTATTTCATCCAAAGAGGGATGAACAAGGGGTTGTTATGAGAACTAAGTCTGTTCTTGTTGAACAACCAGATGAATCCAAGTCTGCTAAGGCTTGGGTTCCCAAAGAAAACTAATTTGTTTTCTTTATGTGCAGGGCATTTAAAAACAGGTCAATGATTATGGATATTGGGACAGTGGATGCTCAAGGCACATGACAGGGAAGGAAGATTACTTAACTAACTTCACTCCCATTAAGGATGGTGATAAGGTTTACTTTGGAGGCGGATATGGAACTATCACAGGCAAAGGAGCTCTTCTCACCAAGAACTTGCATTTTGAAAATGTGTTTCTGGTAAAGGAACTTGATTACGATCTTTTTAGTGTATCACAAGTATGTGATGACAAAAATAAAGTTCTGTTTACTGATACTGAATGCTTGGTGTTAAGCAAGGATTATAAGATCCCTGATGAGAAATATATTGATTATAGAACACCTAGACATAAAGACATCTATAATGTGAATCTTAATGGGATTAGGATGAATAACAATATGTCATGTTTTTATGCTAAAGCTTCAGTAGATGAAAGTAATCTATGGCACAGGAGACTAGGGCACATAAACTTTAAGAATATAAACAGGCTTGTGAGACTTGGCTTGGTTGATGGTTTGCCTGAAAAGGCTTTCCACAATGACCACTCTTGTGTTGCATGTCTTAAACGCAAGGAGCACAAGGTCTCATTCGAGTCTAAACAGGTGCACTCTAGTACTAGACCACTTCACTTGCTTCATATGGACCTATTTGGTCCAACCAATATAGAAAGTTTGAATGGTAAATCATACTGCTTTGTCATCACAGATGACTTTTCTAGGTTTACTTGGACTTTCTTTTTAGCTATGAAGAGTGACACTACTGACACTTTAATTGACTTTATCACTCAGATTGAAAAGAAGACTGGTAATGATGTTAAAATGCTTAGGAGTGATAATGGTGGTGAGTTTAGAAATAAACTTTTAGATGATTTTTGTGCCAGGAAAGGGATTTCTAGGCAGTTTAGTGTTTCCAGAACCCCACAGCAAAATGGGGTTGCTGAGAGGAAGAATAGAACCCTAATTGAAGCAGCCAGAACTATGTTGGCTGATGCTCATTTCCCCATAGCTTTTTGGGCTGAGGCTGTGAATACAGCATGCTATGTTCAAAATAGATCATTGGTCAACAAGATACAGAACAAAACACCTTATGAATTACTTTGGGGAAGGAAACATAATATTGGTTTTCTTAAACCTTTTGGCTGCCATGTAGTTGTACTTGATACTAGTGATGCCTTAGGTAAATTTAGTGCAAAAGGTGATGAAGGCTATTTCATGGGGTATTCAGTGCAGAGCAAGGGATATAGGGTTTATCTTAAAAATGAAAAACGTATACTTGAAAGAGTACATGTTAGGTTTTTAGAGAGTAAACCTAGTGATCCTGAAAGTGGTCCAAATTGGTTGTTTGACTTGGAACCTCTATATAGGACTTTAAATTATATGCCTGTCACTAATCCAGACATTGTGAAGGTAACTTCAAATGTTGTGGTAGAACAAGTTGTTGATGTTTCAGGTACACAGGTTAATGAAGAGGTTGGATCACAAGCAGAAAAGTCATCTCCTATACAAGAGTATGTCACAATTCTCATATGGACAGATGCTTTTGCTGCTGCTGCTGCTGCTGGAAAGGATAATGGTGGTCCCCAAGTACAACCAGTTAACAACATGCATGGTCCTTTAGGCGCTGACAAAGGCAAATCTAGCGCTGACAGGACAAATTCAGACGTTGATGGCTCAAACGTTGACAACAACATTTCAAGCGTTGACAGCTCCAATGCTGACAACCAAGGTTCAGGCGTTGACAACACTTTTGAGCATCTTTTCTCTTCTAATTTTGAACAGGGTGAACCTTCCAATTTATATGAAGAGGTTCATCCTCATGTTGATGAAAGAGAGTCTGAAGAAGAAGATATTGGCAATTTGGAGAATGAGATTGAGGACAACAGACTTTTTAAAGGAGGAGTTCTCACTTCTACTATGAAGATTCATCCTCCATCACAGATTATTGGAGATGTTATGACTCCTGTTCAGACTAGAAGATCTCATCAGAATCTTGGTGGATTCATTGCCAATATACACAAGAAGGTTGATACCCCTCTTGTTCAATCATGCTTGTTTGCCTGTTTTCTGTCACAACAGGAACCCAAGAAGATATTTGATGCTCTCAAAGAACCAAGTTGGGTGGAAGCAATGCAGGATGAGCTTCACCAATTTGCAATTCAGGATGTTTGGTAGCTGGTTGATTGTCCCAGGTATGTCAGACATATTGGGACAAGATGGGTTCTAAGGAACAAGAGAGATGAAAGAGGCATTATGGTCAGAAACAAGGTAAGATTAGTGGCTCAGGGATATACACAAGAGGAAGGGATAGACTATGAGGAGGTCTTTGCACCAGTTGCAAGGATTGAAGCTATAAGGATATTTCTAGCCTATGCTTCATGCATGGGCTTTACTGTCTATCAAATGGATGTGAAGAGTGCCTTCCTCTATGGAATAATTGTTGAGGAGGTATATGTGATGCAGCCTCCTGGTTTTGAAGATCCAGAGAATCCAGACAAGATATATAGAGTCAAGAAGGCTATGTATGGGCTTCATCAAGCCCCAAGAGCATGGTATGGCACATTATCCACTTATTTGGTGGACAATGGATTCAAGAGGGGCATCATAGATCAGACATTGTTTACAAAGAAGAATGGTAAGGATGTTCTACTTGTTCAGGTCTATGTTGATGATATCATCTTTGGATCCACTAATCCAAAGATGAGTGAGGATTTCTCCAAGCTTATGACAGACAAATTCAAGATGAGTGCTATGGGGGGATGAACTTCTTTCTTGGGTTACAAGTTCAGCAGAAAGAAGATGGTATCTTCATCTCCCAGGATAAATATGTGGCAGAGATCTTGAAGAAGTTTGGCTTTTCTCCACATGAAAAGAGGGCTACTACTCCTATGGATAGAGAACACCCTTGGGGAAAGATTGGAGATGGGAAAGATGTGGATGTCAGGCACTATAGATCAATGATTGGTTCATTGATGTATCTCACAGCCTCCAGACCTGACATCATGTTTGTTGTGTGTGCTTGTGCACGCCATCAAGTGACTCCTAAAGAATGTCACCTTTATGCTGTCAAGAGAATCTTTAGGTATCTAAGATGTTATCCCAGTCTTGGCCTGTGGTACCCAAAAGATTCACCTTTGGAGCTTATTGCATATTCAGACAGTGACTATGGAGGTGATAAGTTTGATAGAAAATCCACAACTGGTGGCTGTCAGTTTCTTGGGAGCAGGTTGATATCTTGGCAATGCAAGAAACAAACAGTGGTGGCTAATTCTACAACTGAAGCAGAGTACGTTGCTGCAGCTGCTTGTTGTGGACAAGTTTTATGGATTCAGAACCAGCTGTTGGACTATAGGTATAATTTCATTCATACCAAGATATTTGTTGGCAATAACAGCACTTTATGCATTATTAAGAATCTTGTACATCATTCTAAAACAAAACACATAGAAATTAGACACCATTTTATAAGAGATTGTTTTGAAAAGGGTTTAATACAACCAGATAGGGTTGACACAGAAGAAAATGTGTCAGATTTACTAACTAAACCTTTTGATGCTGGAAGGTTTCAATACTTGGTAACAAGTATTGGAATGATCAATCTCACATAATATGTGTTTTGGGGTCTTTTTGTAAAAGTATGTACAGGATAATGCATTGTTATTGGTCTTTTTGAGGATTTAGATTTTCCACTATATTTTTCTAACACTGACAAAGGTTGCTTTAACGCTGATAAGTGTTATTGTGACGTTGTCAGCAATATATTTGTCTAACGCTGACAAAGCTTTTCTTAACGCTGACAAGTGTTATCGGGGCGTTGTCAGCAACAATGTTAGTTTTGTGGTTTTCAATCTAAATGTGCAGGTGGTGTTAGCATTATACCATTGGATACAGAGTTGCTTATGGATCATTGGAAAATCATTTGGGCATGTTTTTTATTTATGGATGATGGTTGGAATTTTCTATTCCTATCTTGACATAAATTTTTTATGTTCATGCATATTTTTGGCAACATTTGTATCCCAGTTTAAGGGGAGGTTTTAGGAACCTTTAGGACTTTTGGGTATTCTTATGATACTCTTATCACAATTCTAGATTGTGTCCACAGGTGAGTATGAGTTAATTTTACTAAATCATGAGGCACTATAGCATGCAAAGTTGATATACTATGCATGTTGCCAAGACATTTTTGGCCTAGAATTGGTTGTGGTCTGTTGGGAGACTTGGGAATGATTTTATCATGGGTTTTACCTGGGAGCAACAAGGAATTTTGTGAGGTAACTTAGTTGTTAAGAGTTTTGGTTAGCAAGGGACACTAGAGGACTGTTATGTCTATCTTGCATAAGCAAGTGTGCATAACTGGACAGTGCTTGCCGCCCTATAATAATTATCAACTTATAGGTTATCTTCTCTAGGATAAATTACTTTGTTAAGGTCATTTTTCATTTTTATAAATTTTTATTTTTGGACGCTGACAAGTATTTTTCCAAGCGTTGTTGTGACCAAATTAGACGCTGACATGGCTTTGGCAAACGTTGACAAGAATATAGTCGTTGGGCGTTGATGGGTTATTTTTTACCGTTGACACTTAATGGGGCCTACCCAGTTGTTACTTTTTGACATATTTTTGGGCCGTAATTTTGGGAGCAGATAACTTTCATTTAATGCATGAGATAAACTTATTTCTTTTCAATATTTTCATGATTGTATTTTGAAAATAGTTGCCTAATTTTTGACCAATCACATGCATTTTTCTCTCCTATATATTTGGCTCCTATTTTAAACAGGGTACCTATCATTCTTGTCTAACAAAATTTTCTCCTATACTTCATATTTATCATTCAAACAGCTTTCAACAATGGCACCAAAATTTAAACCAAGTGATTTGGAATTGGGATTCAGGAGTCAACACAACATGATAGCATATTTGGAAGCTGATGATACTCTGTTTCCCCAATACACATAAATGGTGGCGTATTTGAACGCATCCCCTATTAGGTATGCTCTTTCTCATGCACCACTCATTCCTGTCACACATATTAAGCAGTTTTGGAACAATGTTAGTTCCTCAACAGTTAATAGAGTGACTACATTATCATCTATTGTTCATGGGCGCACATGGATGGTTACTGAAGCTTTGGTTCGCCAAGCTTTGCATATTGATGATGCAGATGGTATAACCACCCTCCCCATTAATGAAATAGAACAAGGACTAAGGGCTTTGGGTTATCCTTTCCCTGATGAGGGAACTTTAAATAAATATCATAAACAGGAGTTTTCCCCAGCCTGGAAGTACCTAATACATGTCCTCTTGCAATGTTTGAGTCCCAAGTGTACTGCACATAATGAGATCAATAGATCTATTGCAAGTTTTATTGTGTGCATTGCTACTGGGCAAAATTTTAATTATTCAAAAATGATTTTTGAGGGCATGTGTAAAAATAAAGGGAACCAAATGACTTTAGCTTATCCCAGATTTTTACAAATGGTTTTTGATGTCCAAAGTTACTACACAAGGGATCATGATGATTTTTATGAGATCCCTGTGCAAAAGAAAGCAATTTTTACAAAGATGAACTCACCCCCACATCGTGACTTACCCCTAACCCCAGCTATGATTGCTGTCATTGACGCAGCACAACCCCAACCAGACCCACAACCTTAACTTGACCCAATACCTGAACCATTACCTTCACCACAACACATGCAACTTGACCAAGAACCTTTCGACGCTGACACTTTAAATGTTGGCGTTGACATGCCTAATCCAAACGTTGACACCAATCCTTCATAGTCCCAAACACCCCTTAACCAACCCACATCCACCCAATCTACATCCTCTTCTCCCCCAACACAATATAGGTTGCAAAAACGCCAAAGGACTACTGGAGTGTTCTCCTCTAGTGGTCCTAGCCATGTAGCAGAGAGAACCACCACCACAAGTGTGGTTGGTGCTATGGATGAGGTTGGGACTATTGGTTTTGGCTTAGAAGCTGGCCAAGACAGTCCTACCATTTTTAAGACCTCATCCATGCCCAATGAATCTAACTTGGGGGTCAAATACCCATTTTAGAGGAGGGAAGATTGGAACCAATGACATTAATGGAAATGATGGCTGTCTGCATAAGCTTGCAAAAGCAAAATGCAGACTTGGTACATATTCTCAGTACACAAGGCCTTGAACTCAAGCAATTGAGGGAGAGGATTTTTGTTTTGGAAAATGCTAGCACAAGGCGTGGGATGGAGGACTCTTCCAAAGGGGAGGATGAACAGATAAATGTGAGTGATAAGGGCTCCCATGATGGTGAACCTTTGGGTGTTGCTGAGGCCCTAACTAGTTTGAAGAAACAGACAGGTTTTGATACATCTCTAGTCTCTCCTACAAACTTAAATTTGTCATTTACAGCCATGTTGGAGGAAATCACAAGAGGCGTTGAGACAGGTACTTTGGGCGTTGACAAGACAGATTTGAACGCTGACATGAGTAACTTGGGCGCTGACAAGTAGAATTGAGCGTTGACAGACCTGCAGATGAGGTTGATGTATTCCAGTCATCATCCATCATCAAAGAAGCTTCTTCACAGGTATTACCATCTTCCTTACCCTCCATTGATCCATTAGATAAGGGTAAGGGTATTATGGTACAAGTAGATGTTCCAAAGGATGCAACACATATTGAGTTTGATAGAAGGTTGGGTGCACAAATTGTGGAACAAGAAAGAAAGAAGGTGGGTGAATCACCTTTTGTTGTCACTTCAGAAGAACAAGAAGGAAGTGATGAAGCCAGTTCAGACTCAAGTGTAATGATTATAGAACAACCAGAAAGACTTGAGTATGGTGATGAGTTGGCAAAAGAGAAGTTGAATGAGTTGAAGTTGCAAGTTGATTTTGACATGCCAGAAGTTGTTCAGATGTATCATGCTTGGGAAGATAGGTGTATAGAGAATCCATATTTGACTATTTCAGATCAGATATGGGGTTTGGAGATTCTTCTCAGAGTACAAAAGGATTGCAAGATCATTCTGAAACACAAAGCAAGCAATGTTCTCTCAAATTTGAAAAGGGATAGAAAGGAGTTGTACTACATGCTACTTATATGTCATATAACAGGGTGGACTTATAAGAAATTGATTGGATTGACATTTGAAGAGTTGGAGTTCAAAGCTTATCCCATTTGGGTAAGAGTGCAGGAAGAAAACACTCTCAGACTTCTTTCTGATGAAAGGAAATAAGAACTTGCAGAAGAAATGGAGCTTAAGAAGACAATGATTGTTCCCAGACCTGTGAAGAAGGGAGTCCCTCTTGAGTTTCCCAAAGATATGGATAGGTTAAATCCAAGTGAAGCTGTTATAAGAAAGATCCTCAAGCTCTTACCATTGGAAGCTTCAGATATGGTGCAAGTGTTACCTCTTGATTCCAGGAACCCTATTATAAGCTATGAAGAAGATGAATGTGGGTTTTGGAAGATTGGTAGGTATGGAAAAGAGGTTCACACTTTTACTACTCTTATATCTTTGTTTGCAATTTTTGATAGAGAAGACTTGGTAGACCTATGGAGGTTATTAGAGGCCAAGTATGATACTAAAGCTCCCACTTCAATCAATGCAATAAAACTATGGTCAATATTCAAGAGAATGTGTGGACCAAGAGATGAAGATCCTGCTATTTGGAAGGATCTTGAAGATGACCTCAGTGGTTTTCAATGGCGTTTGTATTCAGCTGCTGGTGTATACTACTTGAGTTCTATAAAGTTTGCTGAGTATCTTCTTGTAGATGCTCAGTATTCCATGTCCAAGGAAGTCTTGGAGAAGATGAAGACTACACAGCTGGAAATTGATTATTCAAGTGACGTGGCCAAAGATTTGATCAGACATATTTATTACCAATATGAGAAAGTTTGTAAGATTCCTCCTAGTTCTTAATGTTTATTCAGAAACTTGATTATTAAAATAGATATCAAGTTTAGGGGAGGATTGTTGGGAATAAAATATAGCCAGTCTACTTGAACGCTGACAAGAGTAAAACAAGCGTTGATAGAAAGAAAACAAGCGCTGACAGATCAAGCGTTGACAAGAAGAAGTCAAGCATTGATACATTGAAGACAAGTACTGATGAAAGGATATGATCTACGCGTTTATTATGTTCTAGATTACTTCTAGTAAAGATAGGAACAACAATGTATTTTCTATATTTATCTTTACCTAGATCAGTTGATACGTAGATTATTGTACAAGGCTTCTTAAGTCTATAAAAGAAGACCTTTAGGTTATTGTTCGATATAAGTTTTCATACCTTAAACACTTTCATTTGTAAGCAAGTTTGTTATCATTAATCAAAGTGAAAGTTTGTTTACATCTTGTGTGTTCTTGTTTAAGTGTTAATTCCGTATAACACTTAGATTATCATATACATATACAAAGGTTTCTCTAAGTGTATAACTTGATCTAATCTCGTATACATAAAGCTAAATCGATCTAAGTTTGGGATCAACAGGTATGTAGTTCCTCCTGGTCATAGTAGTAGTAGGAGCAAGTCGTGCTCCTGGTCTTATAGAAAGTCAAACTTTATTATTTAAATATTATTCTGTTAGGATATACATGAGATATGTTAGGAAAGGCTATGCATATCAGTTTTACACGTTTTGGTTAATGATGTATTATGGTTTCCTTGTAGTATAAAAGGAACCTTAGGCAGAAGGGTTTTACATACCTTCAAAAAACATAATTCTAGTTCATATTAATATTTGAAATCCTTAGAAAAGGATCAAGTCGTTATAGTTATTCTGTTCTTCTTGTTCATAGTATTTGTATTCCGCACTTATACTGTGTGATTTGTATAGAGTCTCTCTGTGAATAGACTTGTGATTACAGAAGTTGTTCACCGTTCCTAACAGGCTGCAAGATCCACATCTAGTGGATCCAACAAGTGGTATCAGAGCCTGGGAGAGTCTCTGTACAAGAAGAATCATTTTTTTTCATTACTAACATTTTTGTTTAATTATATCTGCCTCACGTTCTACTCAAACAAGAGAAGATAGTACCCCTAAAACACAGCAACTTTAGCAGATCATTGCTACGGTTTCAAACACAAATGGTAAGTTTCCTCTTCTGAAAAATGACGAGTATGATAGCTGGGAAATGAAGATGGAATGCTGGATCACCAACACTGATCAAGACCTTTGGAAGATTATTCTGAATGGAAACAACAGGAAGTTGACTGGAAGAGACAAGAATGGAAGTATTATTCTTCTTGACCCTAAAACTCATGAAGAAATCACAGCTGTTCAGAAGGAGATCAAAGAAAAAACTATTTTGCTTCAGTCTCTTCCTGATGAACACATGGGTGATTTTTATCATCTGCACGATGCTAAAGAAATCTGGAATGGAATAAAAGCCAGGTTTGGTGGGAATGAGGAGTCAAAGAAAATGTGAAGATCCATGCTGAGAGATGAATTCACAGACTTCAAGATCTCAGAAACTGAAGGTATCCATCAAGGGTATGACAGGTTCCAAAAGATATTGAGCCAGTTGAATCAACTTCGGTCGAAACCTGATTATGGTGATATCAATGAAAGGTTTCTTAGAGCCTTACCCTACTCATGGAATCAGGTGGTAATCTCTCTCAAAGCAAAAGGTGGGCTTGACTATCTTAATTTTGATGATTTGTTCCATAAGCTCAAAACCTTTGAACCTCATGTGAGGGGATACTCAAGTGATTCTTTTCCTACTCCTGCTAACTCTGCCTTTGTGAGTTCTATGGGATCTAGTCCCATGTCCTATGCTAGTAGCCCAAGCAATACTGTGTCTTCTCAGCATACTTTTCAGCATACTTCTACTCCTGAACCAAAATCCAAGTCTGGTAGCATGGTAGAAATGTTCTTCACTCTTTTGTTTCTGACGTTGATGCTCAACAGCAACTTGCTTTTGATGACTTCAAACAGGTTGATAAACTTAACCTGGATGAAATGGATCTAAAATGGCAGATGGTCATGCTCACTCTTAGGGTTCACAAATTTGAGAAGAAAGCCGGTCAAAAATCTAACTATAACCCAAGAGAGCCAGCAAGGTTTGACAGAAGCAAGGTTAGATGCTATAACTGCCAGCAGCAAGGTCACTTTGCAAGGGAATGCTCTAACAAGCATGACCAGGAGAAGAGCAGGTATTCAGCTTTCAAGATTCAGGAGGTGAAGGATGACAAGAAGGCGTTGGTGTCTGTTGACTCTATGGTCAACTGGAATGATCATCAGAATGCTATCCTGGAAACAGCTGAACCTTCTACTGACGTGTTTGCAATGATTGCTGGGAATTTGTCTGATGCCAAGGAAGCAGAAGAGTTTGCTCTTATGGGCATCTCACCTCAGGTACAACATTGTCCTCTTGGTTGTCATGATAAATATTCAGAATTGTTGTCTCAATATAATGACTTAAATGATCAGAATGATAAGTATTTTTTAAAGGTTCAAGCATATAAGGCTTCTTTAAAAACATTGGAACAACAAAAGAGGTGGCTTCAAGATACTCAACGAGAGTACGAGGATAAAATTAGGATTCTGAACATTGATTTAGAAAACACAACAAATATGCTTAAATACAATGAAAAGGTAAAAGATGACAGTATCAAAGATAAACAAGACATGAAGGAAAAATTAGATGCTATACTTTTAAGATTTGAAAAATGGCAAAAGGCACCTAAGAATATTTCAAAATTAATTGATAGTAGTATGTCTGGTAGGACTAAAAGAGGGTTAGGATTTGATAAATATATTGATTCAGAAGATGTGTTTGATTTATCTTTTTCAAGTGTCTTTGATCCTGACAAGGAGGAAGAGGGAACACCTAGCTACAATAGGTTTAAACCAGCAGCAGCAATGTATGTTGTCCCTCCACCTCTTACAGGAACTTTCATGCCCATTACTAGGCATAATGACTTGGATGGACCATAGATGCATGAGTCCCCAAAAAGTTCTACTAATTCTAATGACTTTGTCTCGTGTACTTTCAGTGACAAAGCCAGTGACTCTGCATCATGTGGTTCAAGTGAAGAGTCGAGACCCACAAGCTCCAAGTCAAATGACCATGCTGCTACTAGTGCTAGGAAGAGTGAAGAGAGAGTTGCTTCTACTTCAACTGTGTCTAGTTCTGGTTTATTGAGTCCTAGGAATAATGTTTCTCCTAGAATTATGTGTAATAAAGTTAGCAGTATGAAACAAAGTCATTCTAATAAAAGGTCGTTTAAAACATGTTTTGTTTGTGGGAGTGAATTTCATTTGATTAAAGATTGTGATTTTTATGACAAACATTCGTCTGTTTATTAAGCATTTCCTCCTCCTGGTCCACCAGGAGTTGTTCCATATTCTTCTAGAAGACTAAACCCATGTGCTCAATCTTTTTCTTCTTCTAGAAGGACCTCTCCATTAGCTTCTGATCATTGGAGAAACACTGGATTAATACCAAATAGACCAACTAGAAACTATTTTCAGACTTTTAATCCAAATTATGCATTTAATTTAGACCACATGTATTATGGGTTGGGAAATCTGGGAACTGCTATTAAGCCCTCAACAGGTTGTTCTTGGTCAAACAATAACACCCGTATGATGAATAGGCAATCTAAGAACAATGGTGGATCTCATCAATCTTCTTGGCTATCTACTAATGATCCACAAGGCAGGCTCAAACCTGAAAAGGTCTGGGTCCCCTTAAGACACTAACTTTTGCATATATATTTTCTTGTTGTTGTAGGTTACTCCATACCAAGCTCCTACTCTAGGAATTGTTGATAGTGGATGCTCTAGGAGCATGACAGGAAATAAAAGTCTTCTATCTAACTTTGTACCATTTCAAGGCGGAAAGGTCTATTTTGGAGGAGGTGAAGGAAGGATCACTGGCAAAGGAACGATTCAGACGCCTAATCTCAACTTTGAGCAGGTCTACTATGTGGAAGCACTTCAACACTTCAACTTGATATATGTCTCTCAGATTGTGACAAGAAGCAGTTTGTCCTCTTTACGGATACTGATGCACTAGTGTTATCCAAAGACTTTAAACTCCCGGATGACTCACAGGTTCTGCTCAGAATCCCTAGAAGACACAACCTCTATAGTATCAAGCTGAATGAAGTCAATCCTACTGGTCAACTAGCATGTTTGGTTGCTAAAGCCTCAGAAGATGAAGCCACTAAATGGCACCGAAGGATGGGACATGTGAACTTCAAGACCATTCACAAATTAGCAAATATGAATTTGGTCTCTGGTTTACCTACCAAAACATTCAGAAATGATATCAATTGCCTTGCATGCAGCAAAGGCAAACAACATAAAGCATCCTTCAAGGCCATTACTGCTCTCAGCCTTATAACTGAACCATTGCAGCTACTACACATGGATTTATTTGGTCCTACCTCTATTAGGAGCATTGACCACAAACAATCCTGCCTTGTGGTAACTGATGGGTATAGCAGGTTCACATGGGTTTTCTTTATGGCTGCCAAGAGTGAGACCTACTTAATTCTCAAGGACTTTATTACACTTATTGAGAATCAGTTTTCCAAGAAGGTTAAAGGTATCCGATGTGATAATGGAACAGAATTCAAAAATGCAGACCTCATAGCACTTTACAATTCTAAAGGCATCAAAAGAGATTATAGTGCAGCAAGAACTCCTCAACAGAATGGCGTGGCGGAAAGAAAGAACAGGACTCTAATAGAAGCTGCGAGAACAATGCTTGCCGACTCTAAGCTTCCAACCATGTTATGGACAGAAGCTGTCAATACTGCAAGTTATGTTCTGAATAAAGTTTCTATTACTAATCCTCACAAGAAGACTCCCTATGAGCTACTCACAGCTAAAGTACCAAACATTGCTCATTTGAAGCCATTTGGGTGTCCTGTCACCATTCTGAATACTAGTGACTATTTGGGGAAATTTGATGGCAAGGCAAATGAAGGATACATTGTGGGCTATTCAGCTCACTCTCAGGCTTATCGTGTCTACAATCTCCAAGCCAAGCGAGTCATTGAAACTATTAATCTCAGGTATTTTGAGGAGAAGTCAAACATACAAGGCAAGGATCCTGAATGGTATTTTGATCTTGATTATCTTAGTGATTCATTGGGATATTTTCATTTCAAAACTAACCATGATGCAGGTCCACAAGTGTTTGTAACTTCTAGTGCAGGTGCTCATTCTGGTTTCTCAGACTCAGATGAAGAGGATGATATTTTTGTCGTTCCATCCTATTCCACCACAGTCTCTCCTACTGCCAATACTACTCCAAGTGATGCTACTCCATCAGACATTTTGGACTCACAAGGAGCTCTTGACACATTGCTCAAGCAACAACTAGATGCTACTACAGCAGCTGCTCAAGGTGGCTTTGAGTTTCCTTTGAATACTTCTGCTGAAAAAGCTACTCCTAGTACTCCAGTTGTTACTCCTAGTGCTAGTTTAACACCTATTGGTAGTCCGACTAGTGATTCCACTTCCTCTACTAGATTCTCTAGTCCTTCTGACCTGGGAAACTATCAAAAGAAGTCTTCTACCAAGCTGGATGATATTCATAAGCAACCAATAGATGGCATCTTCGACTCTGCTTCATATAATGATGACTTTGTTGGGGATCTTAATAACTTAGCACCAGAAGTGGAAGTAGCTTCCAATCCAGTTTTGTAGTCACACAAAGCCCATCCTACTACTAAAATCATTGGAGATCCTGGATCTACTGTCAAGACTCGCAGAATGCATAAGAAAGCAACGTCTGATCATCATGCTCTTGTGAGCTATATTGAGGACCAAAAGCGTAATAATCATACGGACTTTCAACATTGTTTGTTTGCTTGTTTTCTTTCACAGGTGGAACCTAGATCAGTCTCTCATGCTCTTGAGGATCAAAGTTGGGTGGATGCTATGCAGGAGGAGATGCAGTTCTTGTTTCAGAATGTTTGGATCCTAGTTGACTTGCCAGATGGAAAGACAGCAATTGGTACCAAATGTATTCTCAAAAACAAGAAAGATGTGAGGGGTATTATGGTGAGAAATAAGGCGAGGTTGGTTGCACAAGGTCATACACAACTTGAAGGCATTGACTACACTGAAGTTTTTGCTCCTGTCGCTAGGATTGAGGCCATTCGTCTGTTTTGGCTTTTGCTTCTTATGTGGGCTTTACGGTTTTTCAGATGGATGTCAAGAGTGCATTTCTCTATGGCAAGATTTATGAGGAAGTTTATGTCACTCAATCTAAAGGCTTTGTAGATCCACTTCATCCCAAGAAAGTTTACAAGGTGGTCAAAGCTCTCTATGGACTTCATCAGACTCCTAGAGCTTGGTATGAGTGTCTTTCCACTTTCTTGTTGAAACATGGCCATAGAAGAGGCACAATTGACAAAACACTATTTCTTAAGAGGAATACCAAGGACATTATCCTTGTTCAGATATATGTGGACGACATAATCTTTGGGTCTACTAAGAAGGAATGGTGTGATGAGTTTGAACAACTGATGAAGGGAGAATTTTCGATGAGTGCTATGGGAGAGCTTACATTTTTCCTTGGTCTTCAAGTCAAGAAAAAGTCGGATGGAATCTTCATAAGTCAAGATAAATATGTTCATGAGATCCTTCAGAAATTTGATATGGATCCTCTTAGACCAGCAGCAACACCTTATGAAGTAGCTAAAGTCAAACTCAAGAATGAGCCAGATCCTCTGGTAAATGTTCACATGTATAGGTCAATGATTGGCTCACTCATGTATTTGACTGCATCGCGTCCGGATATTATGTTTGCAGTAAGTGCTTGTTCAAGACATCAGGTGGCTCCAACGGTTTCTAACTTGAATGCAGCCAAGAAGATTTTTAAGTACATCAAGGCTCAACCCAAGCTAGGCTTGTGGTATCTTAGAGAATCACCTTTTGTTCTTGAAGCATATAGTGATAGTGACTATGCAGGTGCTAATAATGACAGAAAGTCTACTACTGGTGGTTGTCAGTTTTTGGGTCGAAGACTTATCTCATGGCAATGTAAGAAACAGACGATAGTAGCTACTTCTTCAACAGAAGCTGAATACGTAGTTGTTGCTAGTTGTTGTGGACTAGTCTTGTGGATACAAAATCAGATGCTTGATTATGGGTTCAACTTTATGAACACCAAAATTTTCATTGACAATCAAAGCACTATCAACATTGTGAAGAATCTTGTTTTTCATCAACGTACAAAACATATAGAAATTAGGCACCACTTTATCAGGGATGCCAATGAGAAGAAGTTGATACAGGTTCTTAAGGTTCATACGGATGATAATGTTGCTGATCTATTGACTAAAGCCTTTGATGGTCCTCGGTTCAACCACTTGGTGGTTCACATTGGAATGGTCAATCCTTGAGACCTAGGATTGAGGGGAGGCTAAGCCTAAGGGGAGGCTTAGTGTACATATTTACTTGCACAGATTAACATATTGGTAGTTTTAACAACAGATTGTATGGGTATTTGCGGTGTGTGCTACTTCTAGTGGAGGATTTTGGTCACTTCTGATGGTAGTCTTCAACTTCTAGTGGATAAAAATCCTTACTTATCATTAATGGTTGGCTTCTAGTCTTGGTTTGGGTCACTGTTCACTTCGTTGACTTATGTTGACCACATTGTGCTTCTAGTGTTGACCCTTATACGTTTTGACTTTTAGTCAACGCAAGTTACTTCTAGTATATATGCTATTATTTTACTTTGGTAACTGGGATTTGCAAATCAAGTTAATAGGGGCAAGTGGTTATTTGTGCATTAACTGCCTAATTTGAAAGGGCAACCCACATTATTAGGGGTCAATGAACAGTTACAAGACCATTATTTATGGTCAATTACCCACCTTGACTCATTCATCACAACCATAACACACACACGCGCTCCTACTCTCTCAATCTCTAATCAATCACTCTTCATCACTTCCAATCATCATCAATGGCTGCTCTGTTCTACAAACCCAATCACAATAAGGTAGCGTATCTGGGAGATGGTCCTAAACATGACGTGTTCACTGACGTAATCGAGTTTATTGAGGCTTCTAACCTCGGGTATGCTTTTACTGTTTGCCCGATTGTCTATGATAGTGTCATTCGCCAGTTTTGGGACACTGCTCATCTTGTGGATGTTTTGGGTCGCCCAATTGAACTCCATGCTACCATTGATGGACGTTATTATGTGGTTTCTGAAGCTTCTATTAGGAGTTTACTTCATCTTCAAGATGAAGGTGGTGTTGTTTCCATCCCCAATTCTGAGGTTTTGGATGGGATGGCAGATCTTGGTTATAACCATGGGGGAAGTTTAACTTCCAAAAGAATAGGTTTCCCCCCCCCCAGTGGAAGCTTCTAGTGCACTTATTGATTCACTACTTAAGCCCCAAGTCTGGGAGTTGGGATGCATTTCCCATTCCTTTGGCTACTGGTTTGATCTGCATAGCACAGGGTCGAGTGTTTAATTTTTCTCGCTACTTATTTGATGGGATGGTTTGCAATCTTAGTAGTACTAGATCTAGAAAGAAATTTTTAATGTATCCTTGGTTCTTACAGCAGATACTTATGTGTATACCTCGTGATAGGGAGGAGTATGAGACCCCCAAACTTAGTTCTAAAGTTTACTCCAATATGGCTCTTGGGTTTAAGGGGGTTTGGAGGCCCCTTACTGATGCTATGATGGGCCTTGCCCAAGTTCCTCCTAATGTTGTTCCTCCGGTTGCTAAAGCCGAGGAGGAACTTCCATTAGGAGATGATCCTATGGAGGAGGAGCATCCTGATGGTGGTGTGGCTCATGTGGTGGTGGAAGAGCCAGTTGAGGAAGTGGTGGTTGAAATTCCATCCACTTCTAAGGCTGCCACCTCTTCTATGCCACATAAGTCCCCATTTGTGGACACTCCCCCTTCTAGTCCAGCCCTTCATTCTGCTGAGAAGCCCTCTAGTTCTCGTGCTCATAATGCTGACCCCTTTATTGCTTCAGGTTCCAATGAAGCTTTCCCTGATCCAAGTCCTCTTGGTGGGGAAGCGGAGGAACCTGTTACACTGACTTCTTTGCTTGATCTCATGCACAGGTACAATGAAAGGATTATTTCTTTGGAGGCAGATTTGAATCGGCATCGCAAGCTTACCAGGGAATTTGTTCTTCCAATGGCGGATCGGATTAAGGCTTTGGAAACACAGCAGAGGAGGAGGAAGAAGCATGTTGTTCATTCTGATTCTGATGAGGATGTTGAGGATCTTGTAGAGGATGGTTTGACTTTGCTGGCGAAGGCTGCATTTGCTGATAAGCCGTATGCTGATTTGCCTATTCCTCCTAGTCCATCAAGCATCCCTCCTACTGCTGCTACCCCTAGACCAAAGGAGGATATTGCTGGTTCTTCTGTTGGTACTACTGCTAGTCCAACTGCTGGACCATCTCATAATCCTAAGGGGAAAGCCCCTATGACTGATGCACCCTCACCCCCTAGAAAGCGTACTCGCAGACAACTTGAGGAAGACAGGTTGGGGGAGGAGATTGTACAGCGAATGCAGGCGGAGATTGATCAAGCTGCTAGGGCTGAGGAAGAAGCTCTTCAGAAGCAAAGGCGTGAACAATTGCAGCATGATGCTATGCATTGGGATGATAATGATTGGATGCGGATGCTTACTAATCTTACATCTGATTATTCGCAGTTTACTGATCTTTTGGGTGCTGATGTGAATGAGTAGAATTGTATCCCCCGGGAAATGGCATTAATGCGTAAGCAACAATTGTCTCTTGCTGCTCAACTGCGTGAAAAGCGTCAGAACAGACCTTTGATAAGAACCGAGGAGAGAAAGTTAATGCAGAGGTATGTCAAATATCAGTCGGGTGCTCACTTTACTGTTGGTTGGACATAGGATCGCGTTAGGGGATTGTCTTTTGACGAGCTTAAGGATCTCTATCAGCGGATGATAAAGCGTCAAAACAAACCGGTTCCTGAGCACTTCATCTATCGTCCTCCTCCAAGAGTGGTGTCCACTTCTCAACCTGCTGTTGCTCCTGGTTCTTCATCTGGTGTCCCTCTTGTTTCTATTGGTATACCATCTGTTGTTGATACTTCTACTGCTGGTTCCACACCCACACCTTCGGTTGCTCATCCTGTTTCATCTACGGGTCCTACCACCACCACCTATGCTACTACTACCACCCCTGCTACTCCTGTTATGGACCAATCCTCACCACCCGTGACTGAACCTCAACCTACCCCTTCTCCTGGTGCAGCCACCTTTGATCCTTTGGTTGGTCAAGGTGTTGATTCTACACCTGCTGATCCTATTCCTGCTGCGAAGGTAAAGGTTGAAACCTCGTCTGGTGTTCCAACTCCTCGTCGTTCCATTCGCAAGAAGATGGCTAGACGTGGTAAGTCTGTTCCTTATGAGAAGCGTGCTCCTGAGAACCTTATTGATGCAGCTTCAGACAGTGACACAAAATTGCCAATGGGTACGGGTTTTATTACTGCTTGGACGGTTAAGCCATCCACGAGTATTCCTGGTACTTTCACCCATCGGATTTCCATCAGTGATGGTTATGTTCGTTATGTTTCGGGTTTGCAAGGTGTTTTGACTTGGGCGGATCGTAGGGATCTTATGTCGTTGTATGGGTTTGTGGATGATGGTATGCCTACACATCCTAGTGAGGTGGCCAACTGGCCTGGTCTGACAATGTGGGCTGACTTGAAGATGATGCTTGACTCTCCTCCACATGCTCCACATTCTGGTGTCTGGAAAGACCAGCCACGCTGGGTAATCAAGAGATGGAAGCTGTATGTTGGCTGTGGAGTGCATATCTTGGAGTTGGAGTCTGTTGCCATAGTGTTCATGCTTACGGATATGGACTATTCGTTGACTATTGCTACTATGGAGGCCATGCTCGCATGTCATTTGCAGATCTCCAATGCCCCTTCAGGGAATGAGACTTCCATGGCTACTACTCTGGTGGAAGGAATACAAGCTCGGTTGCAAGCTGACAAGGTGGCAGCGTCTGGTATGTGATGGGTATGTTTGTATGTTTTTATGTTTTTGTGTTTATACAGAAATTCTTTTCACCAATTTGTACAGTGATTGGTGACTTACATTATAGTTAAAAAAAATTAAAAAAAAAAGAAAAAAATATATATACTTTTTATATAATATCTGCTTATACTTTAAATAAATGATGGATTTCACACTTGTGCATAATATAATATATGCTTATACTTTTCCAAACATTGGGTTTCATTTGACTGTTTCACACTTGTGCCGGTTTGGAGTTTCATCTGGTGTTGGACCTAGTCCACACAACAAATGATGCTCAACTCACCATGTCTCATAGACAAGAAAGAGTTGATTCACCATGAGGGTACGGCTCTGGTGTGATAGTCAAATCCGTTGATGGTTGCCAGGTTACCCAAAACTGGATGGTTTTCACTTGCCATGGTCCTAGACTGCAAAGTGTCTAATCCAAGGGGGTACGGCTCTTGGTAAAGATTTTATCAAATCCGTTGATAGCTATAATAGCTTGCTCAAAGTTATAGGGTTTTCAACTCACCGATGCTTCATTGCTAAGAGTTGGCGATTCCAGAAGGGTACAGCTTCTGGTAAAGACATATCAAATCCGTTGACGGCTGTGATGGTTTGCCTAAAATCATCAGGGTACCCCCGCTCACCATTGATTCATGTTCTAAGAGTTGGGTTGGGTTCTGGTCTCCCAGGGTGATGCTTATTCCACCATAAAGACTGGCTAGCCCAAGAGCGAGCAGCTACTTGGTAAAGGCTCATAAAATCTGCTCATGTTGCTGTGAAGATTCAACAAGATGCAGATTTTTTTCAAGCTTTCAAGAAGCTTCTAGGTGTTCATTGTTGCAGCGGTCATTATGTTCCTTATGCTGATGGTTTTGATGCTGCTGTTTCTTTTGATGTTCCAATCCTCAAGCTATGTTGCACGGTTTACCAGGAAACTTGAACTCAACAAGTCAAATTCAAGTTTAGGGGAGGATTGTTAGGACCATTAGAATAGTTATTTGTAATAGGTAGACTAGGAGATATGTAGTTCCTCCTGGTCATAGTAGTAGTAGGAGCAAGTCGTGCTCCTGGTCTTATAGAAAGTCAAACTTTATTATTTAAATATTATTCTATTAGGATATGCATGAGATATGTTAGGAAAGGATATGCATATCAGTTTTACACATTTTGGTTAATGATGTATTAGGGTTTCCTTGTAGTATAAAAGGAACCTTAGGCAGAAGGGTTTTGCATACCTTCAAAAAACATAATTCTAGCTCATATTAATATTAGAAATCCTTAGAAAAGGATCAAGTCGTTATAGTTATTCTGTTCTTCTTGTTCATAGTATTTGTATTCCGCACTTATACTGTGTGATTTGTATAGAGTCTCTCTGTTAATAGACTTGTGATTACAGAAGTTGTTCACCGTTCCTAACAGGCTGCAAGATCCACATCTAGTGGACCCAACTAACTTATAATGACAATGATCTCGTTACACGCTTAGCATGGAATCGGGTGAAAATAGAGGATGACAAACTTATCTCTATTAGGCATTCACGTGTTCTTATTCTATGATCCTAAACGTCCCATTTTGCGATGAAAATAATACAGTATGTCTAAAACGCATGTAGTAGTTTATTTAAGTTTACGTTTCAATAAATGTCACCTAAAAATGAGTTTTGGAAGTGCTATGAAACTTAATTCTAGCATCGCGTGAGTACACGGCAATGGTTTAGTATGGGGGAGTGATGAGACTGCATTTATACACAGTTTCATCGTCCAAATCGGGCTTAAAACGCTTAAAAATATCATAAAATACCCAAAAATATGCTTGTGAATGTTCATTGTGTATTTTAGGTACGGATATCGTGAAATCAATAGAATATCACAAGAATCAAGCAAAAACGAACACGGGAAACGAAGCCGCACAAAGAACCGGACACGAATCATGATTTTCCATTGAAGTCCTTGAAGTTTGAAGATTTGACAAGATTTGTCCCTCATCTTTTAAAGACTTGTCATTTTATACCCCTGTGAAACCTCAAAAGTACATGTGGGTCCCTAAAATGTCAAGAGTTTACAAGAATAGCCCTTGGAGAATGGTCAAATTACACAAAAGATCCTTGGTCAAAGTTTGCAAACTTAACATGCCATATTTGACAAGTTGATAAAAGTTAATACAAAAGGAAAAGAGAATTTAAGCTGGCTGAACTTTATATGCAACAAATTTAGAAGATAGGGGACCAAATTTGTCATTACTGAAATCCAAACCCACTAAAACAACCCATTAACCCGAACCTACCGTGTCCATACCCACTATTTTTACCCAACCATCTATTACCCAACCCAAACTACCCATTATACCTGGCCCAAGTCAACTACCCAGTCAAACACCCCACTTTACTTAACATATTCTAAACCGAGATTAAAAACTATTAAACTTTTTGGGGGAAACAATTCATGTGGTAATCAAACCCTTAATCCCCAGGTTTATAAACACATAAACCCTAAATTCTATCTTCATAATTACCCACTAATCGAACTCTAAACTTGCCTGATCTCTAATTGAGGATGTCGACATCATGTCACAACACCCAAAAGAATACAGCTCACACATATGGTCCCTCCCCACACACCCCTGCTACTAACTTCCAGAGTGTATACAGTGCATCAACGGTTTTTGTGGATTCCTTTGGCTCTAATACTTCATTCAAGGGTTGTGATCACTCTTTAACAGCTACACTTCCTCAGCAATCACATGTCTCCATTGACCATCTTCAAGAAATTCAAACAAAAGGGCAGATTCAGAATTAACAAGCTAGGGTTTCACTTCTTGTATTATATTATTTGATTTCTAGAATAGTCTTTTCTTTTGTATAAATAGGGTGCCTGTACCCTATTTGCATTTTATTCCAGCTTGTATAAATTTTTTATTTAAATGAATATTTAGTGTGTTTTTTAAAATATTTTTGCAAGTCTGAGTTCCATCATTTTATTGCTTACCTAGTCTAATTTTTTATTTAAATGCAATTTAGTTATAGCTTTATCAAAGTTTTTTTATGTTCAAGGTTTTTGGCCAGAAATATTTTTTGAGATCCGAATTCTTATAAGCTACTCATAAGCCCAAAGTTTGACAAACTATGAGCTTATGAAGCTTATAAGGATTTGTTAATTTGTTGTTGGTTACATTGTATTTTCTTGCAAGTACTTTTCTAAAAAAAGAGTGTGGTCATGAGATTTTCTTAAAATCATTTACTAATCCTTGTTGTTACAAACTTACTATTCCACAAGCTATATTCACAATCTTTCTGACAAAAAGCTTGTGAATAGCTTTTGTGAACTTGCTTTGTTTTATTTCTTTTGCGTGATTGCAGGTTCACCAAGACATATCATCCCTTTTATGGTTTTGGACTGTGGTAGTCCACCAACAAACCCATATATCTCACTTTCTCAAGCTTTCAACAAATCTCTTCTCATTTATAGAAGTTGGTGGTTGTGATTTGGTGTGTGTTTAGGCTGCACAAGCTTAAACGTGGTAACCCTCAATCATTTTCAGTTTTTTTTTTATTTTAGAAATTTTGGATGATGTTTTTATGTTTATGGATATTGGTGTTTTAGTGTTTAATTTCTGTTTATATGATGGTTATATGCTCGTTCTGGTTTAGGTGTTATTGGAATTGTTTTGTGGTAATTGTTTGAAAAAACTTTGTAAAAATCTATTAAATAGAAGTTAAGAGGGTGTTTGGGTAAAGAGTTTAAGAAGCTTTGGGTGACAACTAGATTCACTTGATACCCTGTACACCCTTGTATTTAGATGGTAGTTTTAGTCTAAGAGTTGGTTTAATTGGTTCATGATAAAACTAAGTTTTCATGGTTCATGAGTTTGAGTAAAATAACATAAACAAACAGTCCCTTTTTTGCCGAGTTTATTTAAATTAAACCTTATAAACCTGCACGGTGTTAGGATTTAGGTCATGTTAGGTTTGAATGTTGTTTAAGTCAAGTTTGGTAAAGATTTATGGCTCATAGATCCATTAGAAGTTCATATTCTTGCACATTAGTTCAGCAAAACATAGTTGTGACGGCACATTGTGCACAGTGGGCTGCATAAGGTTTTAAGTGGTGTTTTGAACCTTCATTCTTTGCCATTAGTCAGGCCTTAGGTTATTATAGGAGTGTTAGTTGCTGTATTGTGCTTTGGTTTGCTTAAAATTAAGTTTGAGTGGCATTTAAATCACCCAAGTGCCCAAAATATCATCAAAGATTCCACCTTCTGTCTGCACAGGAACAATAGGTTTTTGGTGTTGTTTATGAGTTTGTAGTTTTTGATAATGGTCAACAATGAGCTTTAGGTTCAGTATAGGTTTGTGAGTACTTGTTTAGTAGCTTTTGAGTGCCTAGGATCAAGAAATAAGCTTGTGATAGTCACTTTTATAGCCTAAACACTTGCAGCCTTCATTTTTTGTAAGTTATTTGATTTTTTTTGGTTTTGTGTGTGATTTTGTGTTTGTATTGTGTTTAGTGTGTTTATTACTGACTCCCCACAGCCCATGCTTGTGGGGGTGCCGTTTGTGTCCAAAAACATCGACTAACAAGCTCGAAACAAGCGAAAACGAGCTCGATTCAGCCGAAAAACCATACAGTAACTTTCTGCTTTGTTGTCCGAGAACGACACGTTTTTTTGTCTGAAGGATATATCGGACAAAACTAAAGTACCCAAAAAACTAAAATTGGAGTACTTTGGGGTATTTTCGTTTTTAGCGATTTTCTTTAGTTTTTTTTTACTTTTTCATTTTTCCCTTGTTAATTTAGTTAAAATAGAATTTTTAAAAAAATAAAATTTATTTTATCATTATTTTATTAATTTTTATCATTATTTTAGTTAAAAAAATTGTTTTTAGCCTTTAAAAATTATAAAAATAGTTTTAAAAATTTAGATAAAATACTTTTTAGATTTTAATTAGTATAATTTAGGTTTACAAAACTTTAAATTTTCATTTTCACTTTTTATAAAGTTTATTTATTTTTGAGTTTTTTTATTAAACTTTAAAAATTAATATAAAACAATTTAAAAAGTTTTGGAAATTTTGTTTTTCATTTTTGTTTTAATTACATTTTTCTTAACTTAGTTTAAAATTTTGGTAATTTTTAGTTGAGTTTAATTTTTCGGCGAATTTTATGATTTCGCGTTTTTTACGTCGTAGTGTAATTTTTAGCGTAAATCGTCTTTATTTTTAAATCTTTTTCTCTCTTTAAACCAAAAACGACACTAATCCAAACTTGATTTTATATTATTGGCCTATCACATACACACCTCCGCCGAGAACGAACTTGGACTTTTCGTCTTCACGGTTTTCCTAAACCGTATCGATTAATACTTGCCCATTATACGTCTTTTTTTTAAAAGCGTATTTTTACCGCAATCATAATTACTGATTTACACAGTGTTGCACTAAAGTGCGCTACAAAACCCCATGGCGAAACGCGGGTACAATTCTTAGTATTAACAAAACAATGATTTGTTCACTCTCACATATCATCGACGACATTGAAAACTTGGTTAAGAAACTAATTCACAAGAGTTGTGTTTTAAATTTTATATTGTAACATTAGTAATTATAACGTTGTACTTTTAATATATCTAGTTCGTAATTTTAAATTTTGTATCACGTAATGTATTTAATTTATTTTTATTATGTATTAATTTTTTACTATTAAAAATAATAAGAAAACTAATTAAGTTGTCTTTGCGATCATTTTTACGGATGTTTGGTTTATGTGTCATAAAAAAGCAGAATTTACATTAAAATGACGTTCGTGTATTCGGTCAACAATACTCTTGGGGCAAATTTGGTTGACAGATTTTTTAGGTGGGGTTTTACTTTAGGAGTAAGAGTAGATGTTTGGTTTATTTTGTAAAGAAAAAACATAGGCTTGGGTTCCATCTGACACTAGGGATGGCAAAAAAAACCCGAACTCAACGGGGAAACCCGAAACACGAAATAATTGGGGTGGGGTGGGTTAACTTTATTGGGTTATGGGGCGGGTTTGGGGCTTAAACGGGGATTTTTAATCGGGTTTGGGGCAAACACGGGGAATAAGGTCCCCGACCCGCCCTGCCCGATTAATATACACATATACAAATATAAGTATTTTTATATAGTATTTTCTTACTATTTACGTCATAATAAATATTTCTTTAGTATTTTATCTTTTCACTATTGCAAATTGTTATTACAGAACCTTGTTTAATGTATTGTATGTTCTTTGTGGTGTAACATATCATTATTTATGTATAATAGTATCGTTTTAAACCTTATAAGTCTTGTTTGTAATTCATTATTATATAATTAGTATGTTTTTAATACTTCAAGCTTATTTCTAACAGTCTAAAAATAATAACAAATGTAAAATGATGTAGTTTTGATAGAAAATTTCACCCAAAGGGGGTACCCGATAAGATCCCCGATTAGTAAGGAGCGGGTTTGAGGGAGCATTGCGCCCCAACGGGGAACCCCGATTTAATCCCCGACGGGGATCAGGGCGGGTTTAGGGAGAACTTTACTAATCGGGTTTGGGGATGGGGACGGTCGCCCCGCCCCAAACCCGCCTCGTTGCCATCCGTATCTGACACCAACCCCATGTTATATATGGGTTTAGCTAATTTAATGGGCCCATTAAATATTTACTTAAAACCAAACGCACCCTTAGTCTTACTTTTATTTCGCTATGCCATTTTTATTATCTCATAGTTCTAAATGAACTGACAAGACGTGTAATGTTAGCCCGTATATTCATGATGTTTATGTAATGGGCTTAAGCCCGAGTCTAAAATAATCCATGTTATCTATATATTGTACTGATTTGATGATTAATGAGACATAGACATTTACCTTATTTACATAGACAGGTAACACACTAAAGTTTTATTACATAGAAAGGTGAGGCTATTAATACCTCCTTCAAAAAACCATCTATACGTTTTTGTTCTTTGAGTTTTTTTTCTTTTTTATTTATTTTATAAAATTGAAATACTGAAAATATGAAATAAAACTATAAAGTTTAAGGTCAAAAGTAATTAACAGACATAAATACGAAATTAAAACTGATAAAAAAATTGTATTAGACTGTAAACTGAAGGAAAAAGGAGATAAAAAATACAAAATTTTGTACTTTTTATACTTCTTAAGGAAGTAGAAGGTATTTAATAGTAGAACCCTACATAGAAAACTTATGTGTTCAAAACTTCAAGTAGATTACACTGATAACTCTGACTATCCTCGCAGATCTAACAAAAATGAAAAAAAGTCCAAAACAAACATAAAAAAGTGACAAAATTAGTTAAATAAGTTTTGATTGAAAATTAAATCAAACTTTTTTAAAGTAAAATCTAAAGTTGGGATTTTTTTCAAAAGAATATTTTTTTAATAGAAAAATATTTTTTGATTTTTTTTATGTTTGTTTTAAATTAAAAATTATTTTATTTGGTAAAAGTTTTACAAAAATTAATGGAGAAAAAAAAGACATGAAATTATTAGTGTCAAATGTGTGAAAAGAAAAACTTAAAAAATAGGACTTAAATAAAATTTTATTGGTTAAATTTTAAATAAATTAGATAGTGTTAAATGAAAATTATAAACTTTTATATTTTATCAAATATTTTAAAAAATTAACAAATATCGTTTACATTTTATCACCTAATAATATCACAATTACAAAATATATTAAACACGAACTTTTTTATCTATTTCTCTAATAAAATGCTACAAATTACAAGTTCTTAAAGCTTGGAACATTAAAAACTTTTCCTTAAATAAACCACATGTACAAGCCTTATAAAGCATCAAAATGGCATAGCATTAAAAACATTTCCATAAATAAGGCATTTTTAGGCAAAAAGTTGTGTATACTATGTTAGCAGGCTCGAGTATGGATCAAAAAGCCCAACTCTCCCAAACCGACTCACTAATTATCAACGCGCTCCTCACATTAATTTGCATTAACACAGCCAATTCAAAATTTCAAAAGTCAAATGCTCCATTCAGTCAAGAAACTGTTAATGTATTTTTGGAAATGTTTTTATGACATTTAAAGAGTGAAACGCGTCTCACATTTAATGAGGACGCTCATCCTACATTTTGAATTTGAAACTTGAATATGTGCAGTATATAAACACCACACAACTCATACATTTGCTTCCCATTGATCCGTGAGTTTATGCTATGCAAGCACTTAGATCCAATACACACCCTTCTTCTCTCATTCTGTGTCGTGCTACCATAGAACGGAATGGATTGCACATACCAGTCCTACAGCAGCACATGATCTAAGTGCTACCATTGAGGTTAACCTTAATGGTTGTCACATACAAAATCTGAATAGCTAGCATGTTGATATATTTGTGCTGCCATAGAACAGAATGGATTGCACATACCATTCCTGCAACAACACATGATCTTGATGCAGCCATTGAGTTTAAACTTAATGGTTGGCACAGCATAAACATATCTTCCCTGTTGATCTTTTTGTGCTGCCATAGAACGGAATGGATTGCACATACCATTCCTGCAACAGCACATGATCTTTTTGCAGCCATTAAGTTTAAACTTAATGGTTGGCACAGCATAAACATATCTTTCCTGTTAATCTTTTTGTGCTGCCATAAAACTTTATGTATTCCACATAGAAATACTGCAACTGCACATGATATTTGGCACCATTGAGGTTTAACCTTAATGGTTGGCAGATCATAAACATGTATCTAAAATTGGTCTTTCTGTGCTACCATACTTTAGGAATAAAAGTGGTCATCCCTGCAACATCACAAACTACAGGCTCACATTTGGTTGGAAACATAAATATGAAGATTTAAACATTCATGTTACCATTCTATAATCTTTAAGGTAAAACCCTAAACTTGATCTTTATTTTTAAAAACAAAATAATTAAAAATAATATATATCAACATATGTTTACCTGTTGTTATCTGGATTTGTAATTAATAAATTTAATTATAAATTAACTATATTTATGGTATGATCATATTCAACATATACAGTTGTGGTAAGAAACAACTGAACCAGTATTTGCATTTATGTAGATAGAGTACACCACAAACAAAAAAATTAGGACATTTTTTAGGATATCTTTAAAACAGTTTAATGGATTTCTTTGCCATAAATATATTCCCAGCAAGTTACAAATTACTATATGAACATTTTTACTTCTTCAACAACAAGCTTCTAAATCGTCATTTAAAATTGGAAGTTTCAAACCAAAACTTGATACTCTTTAACAGTTTTTACAAAAATAAATTAGCAATCTGATGCATCAGCTTCTTTAAACACTTCGCCACCTAATATGAATGGGTTCCAATAGTGGCATACTATGTGTTAATATACTGTGCACTCAATAATTCAAACAGCTGAAAACATTATATTGTTGTTATAATAAGTATTGACAATTGATAAAACAAACGCAATTTTAAAACGTACTTCATCAATTGCGTTATGAAAACTATGTTTGAAAACGCAGTTTATTAATAATTGCGTTTTCATGTCACAAATTTGAATTGCGTCATACTCTTAACGTATTGTTGAACTGTAACACCCTACTTTGATAAGTGGACCGTTACGCGTAATTATGGCGTGTCATCAAAGCATGCAAGGTAATATGTAGTAAAACATACATGACCATAGGGTAAATCGAAATCAAACATCGGTTCCCAAACATAAGCCCAAAACATAATAAAGTAAATGAAACGAATGAAACGAATGAAAGACTTAATCAAGCATAAGTATATGAAGGCAAAAGGAGAAGAAGTTTATGGCAGCTTCCATCCTATGCATGTCCTCCAAATGCTCGAGTCTGTCCTTGGGTACCTGCCGTTTTGGGACATGGAAAGGAATGTAACGGCTGAGCATAACGCTCAGTGCACAGATATACAAGCATAAAATGAATAATATAAGCATGTAAAACATATAGCAGCGGAAATGTATATGTCTTGGATAACCTAGTGTAACTTAGTAAAACTGGTTTTATAGTTTGAAAAGCCTTATGTTTATCTTGTAAAAACTGTTTAACATATTTACCATTAGCCAATATAGGTCATGAAATATCAACGTGCATGAATACTTGGAGGGGTGACCTCGTCATGCAAATTAGAGGGGCTTCCTCTAATTTAATATACTGGTTTTGGGTAGGAGGGATCAGCTCCTTATAAAGGATGCAAGGCACACACCACATTCACACTGAGTAATCTGCTGAAAACATGTAACTAGGATGCACCCATACGCCCCACATGATAAATATAATAATATGGCCAAAAGCTGAAGGGACGCCACGAGCAATCACTCTGCTGTGGGGAAGTCATAACACTAGTGCCTCTCGTGTTATGGTTATGGTACCTCCATAACTAGGTGAAACTGGTCATGCATGTATATGGCTTTATTAAACATAAGCAATCAAAACATATAAAACGTATACTAGGGAAAACAGTTGGCTACATACGGGGAATCCTAATAAGGGAAGAATGTCCATACTGAAAGGACGGAGAATCCATACCTTGTGTCCAGTGAACGAAGAAGACGAACGGAAGAGAGTCCTACTTCGGTATTACTAATGCTACATAAATACATAGGATACATGTATAAGTATTCTGATTAATGAGTACGTAACTGTTTTATATCATGTTTTAGCTTGTTTTATATATTCATGTCTTGTTTTACTGATTTTTAACGTTATATTGTGTTTATCGTGTATTCTGTATATTCTGATTAAGTATTACTTGTATTTCTTGTATTATTATACTTGTTGTGTAATAATAAGTAACTTTCTAAAAATAGCAGGTTTCTTAAAATAGAAAGTTTCCAAAAATAGAAAGTTTTCAAAAATAGATTTACTGCTTAAAATATATAAGTTTCTAAAAATAGAAAGTTTCCATAATTAGATTAGCTTCTTAAAATAAATGAGTTTCTAAAAATAGAAATAAGCTGAATTTATAAGCTAATAATATAAGCTTAGTTTTACTGATTAATTATACTAAGTCATGTGATTAATAGTATAGTTTATTAATTATAACATGTACATTACATAAACTATAGGTTATAAGATTTAATTAAATATAAACATGATTTAATTAAATTAAGTGTATAATATACTTAGGTTAAAACATGTATTAATATTAATATTAATATAACCTAAGTCATGATAATTAATTAATTATAAGTCATGTTTAATAATTAATTAATTACTATAGTCTAAATTAAATAATAAAATACTTAGGTTAAAATCATGTATTATTAATTAATAATAATAAACCTAAGTCCATGTTTTAATTAAATTAATTATCTAGCATTTTAAATTATTTTAATTAATCCTGTAATAATAAGTCATGATTTATTAATTTAATTACCTTGTAATTAATATACATATAAAGCTAAGTAGACTTGTAAAAATAATCACCCGAAACCGTGTATTATTTTATGAAAACGTGTCGTAAACCGAACCTGTGAAAACCGTGTTGTTTTTACATATAAGCCGAACCAAACAGCCCCTTAATTTGTTTATTAAACTGCCAACCAAACGCACCCTTAACTGATTATGAACCCAAAACCAAACAACCCTTTAACTGCCATTTTCTCCCTGGCAGTTATGTGTTCCCCCTGTTTGTTATAATTTCCCACCGAGACCTGGGTGGTCTCGGTTCCCACTGCTAGAACAATCACACCACTGGCTGCAGCCAGTGGTTTCCCCTGCTTGCTCGCTGGACGCCACCGTTAGCACAAACCAAGCCAAAACCCTAATAAGGTTGTGGCTGGTGGTCAGAAATCACCATCGAGAGTCTCTTGACTCTCGTTTTGTGTGCCAAACAACCACAGCGACACCAAAATGAACCCCCCCCCCCCTTTATAATTACTTCTTTTTAACATGTTTTAGATCATATTCCATGGATTCGTGATTAATTAATCTAAGAAAATAAATAAAATGAGACTAGGGTTAACTTACACATGTTTTAGGGTTTTTGGAACAACAAACACGAATCACATCTTGCTTTCCTGGATAAAAGGCGGTTTTTGTTCTTGTTCTTGGTGTTGAAAACCCACGGCAGGAAGAAGAAAAAGGGGAAAGGAAAAAGTGACGGCTAGTTCTATGTTTTAGGGTTTTATCTTGATTTTTGTGTTGTCAAAAATAAACACTACACCCCCCCCCCCCCCCCCCCCCCCGTCTGTTTCTTGTTTAAAGCCGAGCAACCCACTTGGGCCTTGAGCCCAAGTCCTTCCTCTTTTCTTTCTTGTCTATACGGCCCAAAACAGCCCTAAACCTCTTATTTAACTAACACGCGACTAAAAATGTTACGCGTATTCGTGTATTTAAAATGTCGTGAATTATATAGTTATTCTCATGCGTGTTAAACGTAACATTAAGTATGTAATTACTTGTCGTGTTAATTTAAATATACGTAATAATAATAATCATGTTAAATGTTCGTGTTTACGTGTTACGTAGTTATTAATTAGAGTGTTGATACATGGACCTAATAAGAAGGCCTAAAAACAGACCTAATGCCACGTGGCGTGTTATGATTGGTGAAATGCAGGGGCCCACTATTTCATATATTATCTTTCTTCGTCTTAGCCTTTAATTGTGCCACGTGTTTTAATCCTGTGATTAGGCCTCTTTTTAAAATGTCGTGAATTATATAGTTATTCTCATGTGTGTTAAACGTAACATTAAGTACGTAATTACTTGTCGTGTTAATTTAAATGTACGTAATAATAATAATCGTGTTAAATGTTCGTGTTTACGTGTTACGTAGTTATTAATTATTGATGTCATTATAATTACTTGTACGTAACGACATTCGTCGTATTAATAATTACGTAGGTACATAATTATCTGTTCGTGATTTCATGTTCATGATTTTATGTTCGTGATTATAATTATTGAGTACTAACACGTATTTAATACTTATCGTGTAATAACACGTACGTAATTCTTGTAATTAATATTCATGATACGTGTTCATGTTATAAAAGGAAAGTTTTAATCCTATACGTACGATCCTAAGTGTACTGTTCATGGTAAAAGCATGCGGGTTTTACAACTCTTCCCCCCTAAAAAGAATAATTCGACCCCAAATTATAGATATCGTAACTGGAAGCGTAACATACCCGAATCCAACTGAGAGGGTATATAAGATAAAAGGGACAAGAAGGTGACATGGTAGAAGGAACGTGAAACATGACATGTCTTGAAAAGGACATGGAACGTGACGTGACTGAAAGTACATATCTAATCGATAAGAGAAAAAAGGATAAGAAGTCCGGATGAACTTGTCCGTTTCCAAGTGGCTTCCAGCTTGGAACGGTTCCTTCACATGATCTTGATACAATGAAAAATCTTGGTCCTCCTGACCTTGACATGAAAACACGAAAAGTTCATGGTTATCCACGTAAGATAGATCCCCTGAACTTGATCGAGGGAATAAGGATTAACGTGCAAGAGTAATTGAAACGTTATGGTGCAAAACAATCTAACTTAACTGATAAATAGCAACGATGCGCGAGACATATAGAAACGTAGTACGTGAAAAATTTTGAACGTGATACGTGGAGATATGATGGGTGTAGTATGAGCAAACATATCGTGATCAATGATACGTGTAACATATCGTGAACGTGATATGAGGAACGTGGAATGAACATGACATGTGAAACATATCGTGAACATGGAATACGGCGGTGGTAACGCCAAACGTTATAAGGTGAGACGTGGAATGTGACGTGAAACGTCTATCTGAGGATAGAGAGTTTTACTAAACTTGAGTCTGGTCTCTCAATTTCTTGTAAAACCTCCCTGAACGAAAATGAACGTAAAATCGAAAACTAAGATACGATCATGAACGTGACTAGTGTCATGAACGTGACTAGTGTCATGAACGTGAGTGTGAAAACAAATAGTAAAACCGGAACAAGAACGTGAACGTAACTAAGGAGCACAAACGCGAACCTTTGTCTGACCCGATAACTGAGGGATTGCCAAGTGATCGGATGAGCCTTGGCTAGAACATGTCCGATTAATATGTTGGTTCTGAAATCCTTGCGGATGTAAGGATTCTGCATACTTGATCAAAGTGTTGGCAATAACACAAATAGCATCTTGCTTCTTCTGAGTTTGCGTTAATCTGGTAACCAAAATCCATGCAGATCTTGTCCCATTTATGTTCACCATTTTTGATGATGGAAAGACATCCTAGTCTGTTGGTGTTCTATCATAGCCTGTTGGTATGTCAGGTACATAGATATGAACGTAACTGTATCCTGCTTCGTAGAAACTTGATAAATAGAAGTGTGCGAAACTCTGAGTCTCTGAGATTAGACTTTTCTTAGCGTAGGATTTTCTTGGAACACCTAACGTAGTGTAGGGTTCTCACCTTTATGCATAAGCTGAGTCATGGTAAGTTTAATCCTTGAGAATACATGTGATTCAGCGTGTCACTGTAATCAACTATAATTTATCTTGAAAAAATTCTGGGTGAAATTTCTCCTGTCGTAGAATTTGCAACATAGTGAAAATGTGGTCTTTCTGCTCTTCTCTAGACTTTAGAGAAGGTTAGGTTGTCATAGATAAAAATACTAATGAATTAGTTTATGAGTTCGTGGGAACTCAATTCATTAAGTCTATGATGTTGCTGGAGCATTTATGAGACTAATTCAAAAATCATGAATCTAACATGACCGAGTCATGTACGAATAGCAGTCATGGACTTGTCCTGCTCTTTCTCTCGTCACTATTGGCAGCATGATCATGAGTCCGATCTTGGAAATATGATTCACACCCTAAAGGCAATTTGGACATGTTGTCAATACGTGAAGGAGAATAACGATTATGGATGGTGATTTGTTTACATTGACGGTGGTCAACACATAATCTCATGTTACCGTCCTTCTCCTTGAAGGTTCTTCTGGAATGTATGGGAAGATTTCGGAATAATCCATTGGTTATGCGAAAAATGACCTCAGTAGTCGTGTCTTACTAACAGCTAGAAGATTTTTGCGACCATGGCTAACAACGCACATGCTTGTAAGCATAGATAATTTGTACAGATTTTCCTGATGGAAAATCAAGCTGAATGTATTCAGGAGCCTGAACATTACTGTACATAATTATGAATCGTAGCATGGTGTGCTGTTCGTAGTCCAAAAATAGGATGAAACTCAACTCGCATATGTCCGAGGTAATACGTTAGCAGCTTGGATCTTATCATTAGGCTGAAGGAAAATCTTCGTATACATGGGGAATACGAATGGCTTCCTTTATGGTCATGAATATATGAACTATGGTGAAAGAAATGAAAGTGTCATCGAGCAAACGTGACTGATCTTACTGATACGCCGGTGATGGTACTAAAATTATTATGGTCTGATTAATACATGGCATCACAAAATGGATATACCCTTAGAGGGTACCCTGAATTTCTTAAGAAAGTTTCAAAATTTGACGTGAGTCATGCGTCTTGACTTGTGTCTTGGTGGTATAAGAATGACATGGGTCTTGACTGGTATCTTGACATGTGTCTTCTGAAAGCATACGTGAGACATGTGTCTTGACTGATGTCTTGACATGTGTCTCAATATGTGAAACAAATAGAACTACACATATTAGGTTATTATGCCAGAATTGGCGGATCGGTTGGAATACTGATCCTTTGTATTTCTGATCACGTCCGTGACTGGAGCTTCGGTTGCGATTGCTAGGATAGTTGTTGTCATAGTAGTGGTTACTATCGTCTTGTCTGTTAGTTCCATGACAGTCATTCTCATGACTGTGATTCATGTAACTATTCAGCTGAGTGGCCGGCTGGTACCGGTTTGCACTCATATGACTGAAACGACAACTGAATGACGTGTGACATGTAACTAAAGATTAGGGACAATGATTGATGAAAATCGTCTGATGGTGAAGAATCTTCTCGTCCAATTGCTTTGCCCTGACGCCTTTGTCTTCGTCTTATAGGGTCTCCAGGTTGTGAACAGCATTCGCATCTCGTAGCGTCTCCAAACATCATCAGCATCAACCTTTAGTAACATCTCCAAGTTATGAGCGGCACCAGCAATTTGTAGAGTATCGGCAAGTGGAATACGCACATGGCATACGGTACATGGAGTAAACATGGAATGCACATGAAATGATCGTCTGGGTCGATCATCTGACAGGATTTTACAGGAAATAATTGGTTAAACTGTTAGAAAGACCATCATGATAACCTGGCAATGCCAGTATAAATATCTCATTCTGGTTGCATAGAGAAACTCTAATGTGTGGTTAAACGAATTTCAACGATGATTTTCCTGAAAGCATGATTAATGAAAACCAACCATGACTATCATGAAAGTGAGATTTAAATAAATTCCAACAGTGTCTTGCATGAAAGCATAAACAACAAAAGAGACGTAATACATAATCACGTGAAGACGGAGTCATCATGAAGAAACATGAAACAATCTATCATGAAGGAGTGTATAACATAACCAGCATGAAACTGAAGTTAACCATGACAGTATGAAAACGTACCTGACATAAAAAAAACATAGTAACTTATGAGGGGACATGAAATTTTTTTTTTCTTTTTTGGCAATAAATCATGAGAAAAATTTTATGCATGATGCAGTTTATAAAAACCTTTATATGTGCGAGGGGACGCCTATGGGTCAGTCCCAAAACAAAAGACATGGCGAGGGGACGCCTATGGGTCGGTCCCAAAGTTAAAAGTTTCGATAAAAGCACATGCGACTAAATAGGGTCAGTCCTGTACCAACCATTACTTAGTCATAATTTCTGCAACAATGATACATGAAACATAATTAAGTGAAAATCATCTGTCAAAACTTATCAGAAAAAATTTTATGTGACCAATTATGAACTACTGGGTTTCAGTTCACATTAATCACAGTTCACGAGGAACATCATGCATGAAACAATGACACATAACTAAATATGAATGACGGTTGTCCATCCATATTAGTGAAACACTATCGATGAAAACATCCAGGTTAAGACATCAAGGTGCTGAAAACATCATGGCTAAAAGAACAATATGCTGAAAACATCAATACGAGGAATAACAAACGTTGGCTTAGGAAGCTCCTGGTGGCTACCCACTAGTCATAGGTCAAGTTTTAGAGCCTACAGGTCAAAGCCTTGTCTCTAATACCATAATTATAACACCCTACTTTGATAAGTGGACCGTTACGCGTAATTATGACGTGTCATCAAAGCATGCAAGGTAATATGTAGTAAAACATACATGACCATAGGGTAAACCGAAATCAAACATCGGTTCCCAAACATAAGCCCAAAACATAATAAAGTAAATGAAACGAATGAAAGACTTAAACAAGCATAAGTATATGAAGGCAAAAGGAGAAGAAGTCTATGGCAGCTTCCATCCTATGCATGTCCTCCAAATGCTCGAGTCTGTCCTTGGGTACCTGCCGTTTTGGGACATGGAAAGGAAAGTAACGGCTGAGCATAACGCTCAGTGCACGTATATTACAAGCATAAAATGAATAATATAAGCAGGTAAAACATATAACAGAGGAAATGTATATGTCATGGATAACCTGGTGTAACTTAGTAAAACTGGTTTTATAGTTTGAAAAGCCTTATGTTTATCTTGTAAAAACTGTTTAACATATTTACCATTAGCCAATATAGGTCATGAAATATCAACGTGCATGAATACTTGGAGGGGTGACCTCGTCATGCAAATTAGAGGGGTTGTCTCTAATTTAATATACTGGTTTTGGGTAGGAGGGATCAACTCCTTGTGAAGGATGCAAGGCACACACCACATTCACACAGAGTAATCTGCTGAAAACATGTAACTAGGATGCACCTATACGCCCTACATGATAAATATAATAATATGGCTAAAAGCTGAAGGGCCGCCACGAGCAATCACTCTGCTGTGGGGAAGTCATAACACTGGTACCTCTAGTGTTATGGTTATGGTACCTCCATAACAAGGTGAAACTGGTCAAGCATGTATATGGCTTTCTATTTTAATTAAACATAAGCAATCAAAACATATAAAACATATACTAGGGAAAACAGTTAGCTGCATACGGGGAATCCTAATAAGGAAAGAATGTCCATACTGAAAGGACGGAGAATCCGTACCTTGTGTCCAGTGAACGATGAAGACGAACGGAAGAGAGTCCTACTTCGGTATCACTAATGCTACATAAATACATAGGATACATGTATAAGTATTCTGATTACCGAGTAAGTAACTGGTTTTATATCATGTTTTAGCTTGTTTTATATGTTCATGTCTTGTTTTACTGATTTTTAACGTTATACTGTGTTTATCGTGTATTCTGTATATTCTGATTAAGTATTACTTGTATTTCTTGTATTATTATAATTGTTGTGTAATAATAAGTAACTTTCTAAAAATAGCAGGTTTCTTAAAATAGAAAGTTTCCAAAAATAGAAAGTTTCCAAAAATAGAAAGTTTCCAAAAATAGATTTACTGCTTAAAATATATAAGTTTCTAAAAATAGAAAGTTTCCATAATTATATTAGCTTCTTAAAATAAATGAGTTTCTAAAAATAGAAATAAGCTGAATTTATAAGCTAATAATATAAGCTTAGTTTTACTGATTAATTATACTAAGTCATGTGATTAATAGTATAGTTTATTAATTATAACATGTACATTACATAAACTATAGGTTATAAGATTTAATTAAATATAAACATGATTTAATTAAATTAAGTGTATAATATACTTAGGTTAAAACATGTAATAATATTAATATTAATATAACCTAAGTCATGATAATTAATTAATTTTAAGTCATGTCTAATAATTAATTAATTACTATATTCTAAATTAAATAATAAAATACTTAGGTTAAAATCATGTATTATTAATTAATAATAATAAACCTAAGTCCATGTTTTAATTAAATTAATTATCTAGCATGTTAAATTAATTTAATTAATCTTGTAATAATAAGTCATGATTTATTAATTTAATTACCTTATAATTAATATACATATAAAGCTAAGTAGACTTGTAAAAATAATCACCCGAAACCGTGTATTATTTTATGAAAACGTGTCGTAAACCGAACCTGTGAAAATCCGTGAAAAATCGTGTTGTTTTTACATTTAAGCCGAACCAAACAGCCCCTTAATTTGTTTATTAAACTGCCAACCAAACGCACCCTTAACTGATTATGAACCCAAAACCAAACAACACTTTAACTGCCAGTTTCCCCGTGGAAGTTTTGTGTTCCCCCTGTTTGTTATAATTTCCCACCGAGACCTGGGTGGTCTCGGTTCCCACTGCTAGAACAATCACACCACTGGCCGCAGCCAGTGGTTTCCCCTGCTTGCTCGTTGGACACCAGCGTTAGCACAAACCAAGCCAAAACCCTAATAGGGTTGCGGCTGGTGGTCAGATATCACCACCGAGAGTCTCTTGACTCTCGGTTTGTGTGCCAAACAACCACAGCGACACCAAAACAAACCCCCCCCCCTTTATATATACTTCTTTTAACATGTTTTAGATCATATTCCATGGATTCGTGATTAATTAATCTAAGAAAATAAAATAAAATGAGATTAGGGTTTACTTACACATGTTTTAGGGTTTTTGGAACAACAAACACGAATCACATCTTGCTTTCCTGGATCAAAGGCGGTTTTTATTCTTGTTCTTGGTGTTGAAAACCCACGGCAGGAAGAAGAAAAAGGGGAAAGGAAAAAGTGATGCCTAGTTCTATGTTTTAGGGTTTTATCTTGATTTTTGTGTTGTCTAAAATAAACACTACACCCCCCCCCCCCCCCCCCCCCGTCTGTTTCTTGTTTAAGCCGAGCAACCCACTTGGGCCTTGAGCCCAAGTCCTTCCTCTTTTCTTTCTTGTCTATACGGCCCAAAACAGCCCTAAACCGCTTATTTAACTAACACGCGACTAAAAATATTACGCGTATCCGTGTATTTAAAATGTCGTGAATTATATAGTTATTCTCATGCGTGTTAAACGTAACATTAAGTACGTAATTACTTGTCGTGTTAATTTAAATGTACGTAATAATAATAATCGTGTTAAATGTTCGTGTTTACGTGTTACGTAGTTATTAATTATTGATGTCATTATAATTACTTGTACGTAACGACATTCGTCGTATTAATAATTACGTAGGTACCTAATTATCTGTTCGTGATTTCATGTTCATGATTTTATGTTCGTGATTATAATTATTATTGTTAATAATAATTGTGTACTAACACGTATTTAATACTTACCGTGTAATAACACGTACGTAATTCTTGTAATTACTATTCATGATACGTGTTCATGTTATAAAAGGAAAGTTTTAATCCTATACGTACGATCCTAAGTGTACTGTTCATGGTAAAATCATGCGGGTTTTACATGAACTACATACGCAATTTTATTGACATTACTCAATAAAACAAAAATGTTTAATGATAGTTTTAATAACAAAAATTATGAAGATAAGTATTAATTGTATATTTTGACTTTTTAAATACTTAAATGTGTTAACTTATTTTTGGTAAGGTTGTTTAATTATATAAAGTATTAATTGAGTTAATTATGACATAAAACATATATACTTTCCCTTAATATTAATAGTTTGTTATGATTGTAAAAGATATCTTTTGTCATATCTTTTTTGAATCAAACCCTAAAAAGTCTGTAGCCTATATAACCAGTATTTGTCCCATATAGAGTTTCATAACAAACTTTAAGTTGTTTTCTCAACTTCATAAAATCGTTTTAGCATAATGGCAAACTTTGTTGCCGGTTACATCAGCGACCTCTCTAGGGTCAATGATAATGTTTTACTTAGGGTTCGTATACTCAGGTGTTGGATGCAGGATGTCTATGGTAAAAGTAACATAAAAAACATGGAGCTTATATTAATAGATGAGAAGGTAATCCATTATATCCATTCTTTTAATGAGGTGTTACTATGTTGTATACAATTGTTTAAATTTATGCTCACATTGTTTCATGTTATGTTACAGAATTCACGAATGCAGGCTACGGTTCGCATGGGATTGATGAATCAGTTTAAAACAAAACTGGTGGAACAAAACTGTGTGATAATCAAACGCTACACATTAGGCGAGATACAACCAAAATTTCGCATGGTAGACAAAGCTATACGATTGAGATTTTTGTCTAACACAGAGGTTGAGCCGTGTACCGATTGGAATGGATCAGTTCATGGATTTTCATTCAAGAACTTTGAAACCATTACTAATCTACAGCAAGAGCAGCCTGGACAATTTGGTATGTAGTTATGATACTTTTTCAATAATTATATATATATGGAGGTTTAAAAAGAGTTTTTTAATGTATTTTAAATTATTTTTGTCAGATATCATTGGCCACATTCGTTCCTATGAAGATTTGGATGCATATGACAAGAATGGTAAAGTAGGGAAGAAAAAATCCTCAATGTTGGTTGATGCAAAGTGAGTTTTGAACTAATATATGCATGTAGATTTTTTGAATTGATTGAATGCATAGTAACCTGCATTTTAACTTTTGTTATATAAAACAGTGGCCATGAATTGAGGGCTACTATGTGGGGAGATTATGCGCAGCAATTGAGTGATTTCTTGAATAAATGCTCAAACCATGGTAAGATCGTGATGATTATTCAACTTGTTATGATGAAAATATGGGATGGTAAGTATTTACAGTCATGAATAATTACTTTTAAATAATTGTTTTTTTACACTCTATATAGATTACTAATTTGTTGAGTTTGCTTGAAAATGCAGGTCATATGTGTGTTCAAAATGGATATAATGCAACCAAGGTTTTTCTTTTTGACTGTTCGTCGCCTATTGCTGACGAAAATGTTTCCGACGTGAAGGAATATTGTGGAAGGTAATTGTACAATTCAATATTACTTATTAAATTGTCCATGTTGATAATTCAAGTATCGATATGTTTTTCAGGTTGTTTGCTAACGATGAACAACAAGAGTAAGAAAACACGGTCACACACATCTCAACCGCCTCAAAGAATTCCACCAAGGATGTTTTTGTTACAGGATTACCTCCTAGGAATATTACTGAGCTTTTGGAAGTTGAACGTGTAATATTTGTGATTTATTGATGTTTAGTAAACTTTTTTTATTTAGGCATAGTGACAAATGTTGCTAGACATGAATCTAACAATTGGAAATTATGAATTCAGGGTGTTTCGAGTGTTATTATTGGTACGATAATAGCCATTCATGAAGAGGAAGGATGGTGGTATCTCGGATGCAAGGCGTATAAGAAGAAGGTCGTTAAGTCGTCGGATATTATTGATCTCGATGATGAGAAAGCAATTAAACCTGCTGATGGGAAGGACGAATGGAAATGTCAAAAGTGCAACATTGTTCCAGTTATTAAAACATTGTAAGTAATAATATTCTTACTTAATAATTTGGAGCTAAATCTTTTTGGCTAAACTTCTCAAAATTGATTTGATGTTGTTAGTAATGTGAGTTTTGTAATGTTTTGTTTGGTAGTTTCAAGCTTCAAATCAGAGTACAAGATGAGAGTGGAACAATGTCATTGAATTTGTGGAATGATGGGGTTCAGTCATTGGTTGGAGTATTTGCTTACCTTTTGTGTGAAAAGTTTGGAAAACTAGATATGTTCCCTCCAGTTATTACTGGGCTAGTTGGAAAGAAGTTCGCGTTCAAAGTAAGCAGAGACAAATTCAATGCTAAGAAAATGCTTCCGGTTACGGTTTTGCGTCTTACTGGTGATGTTGATATCATAGAAAGTATCCGTCCAACGGTTACACCTATGAAGGTAAATTACTAATTAACATGTTTTTAAATAAGTCACATTCTTATGTTGTGACTTAACCACTCAATTTTTTTACTATATGTATGTTAATAATTTCAGGATACTGAAGCAAAAAGTTCTATTGCAATTTCTGCCATTCCTTTGGTGAGTGTATTCATTCAAAGTTTGGTTATATGATTTTGTAATAAATGGAATAAGATATATGGTTTGTATTTAATTAAATTTAATAAAATATTACTTTATGATTGTAGCATTTAGAGTCACAAACAGATGAGAATCAAACTTCACTGGTTGCACAAAAAGCCAGTGGACCAAGTCCGGGTGACAAACGTGCTCCTGAAGACGATATCGGTGGTGGCAGCTCTAATGGCAAAAAAAAAGCTGTTGAAGTCAAAATTGAGAAAAATGTTGTTTGAATCAACCTTTTATTATTTTTGAGTAGAATAATGTGAGATAACAATCAAATTTCTCACCACGGAATGATTTCCGTTTTGAAACAATTTTTCTTCTTGCTTTATGATTGGGGAGTCCCAATTTATTATTTGTTTTTGTTTGATGCAACAACTTATGTCTGAGACCTTTTTATATAATGTTATCCTTTAGTTGGGGAGTCCCAACTATTTTTTTTCACTGATTGTTTAAGGTAAGATTTGATTAATATTAGTAATCTTGTATAATGAAACTATTGTAGAGTACCATGTACTAAACTTTTTAGGTTTTTTTAATGCTTTTTAGTTTTAAAACGTTTATTTAATAATTAGACATTTTGCAATGTTTAAACAAAAAAATATTATTGTACACTTGAAATACTTGCTGGATGCAATTTTTAAGCACAAAATAGTTAAACAATAAATTTTGTTTCATTAAGTATTTTTACAAATGTACACTGACTTTACACAGCGAACTAAGATTTTTCTTGGAAGTTTACAAACTAATTATTACATGCATGCATATAACTTCTTGTAACCAACTTTTGCCTGTTCGTTTTCATTGATCAGAGTATATAAAGACCTCATTGGGTGCAATGGATAACTTGAAACCAACAATCAAACATACAAAACTGTTCCTTTATTTTTAAAAAATTAAAACATGTTTGGATCTTCCAAGAGAAACTCATATGCTGCAAATCTTGAAGACATCCAACCCAATATGAACAAGTAATTTAGTTTAAATAATTAGTATACTAACTTTTTCATATCTTAAACAATCTCTAATATTCTGTGTTTTGTTTTTCAGGAAATCCCGTGTTGAATCTTCCCAGCAAGAGAATTTAATTGCAGAACCCCAAATTCTGGCTGAAGTGAAGCCTTGCAATGATGATCAGCATGATGAGGATCAATACTATGTTCAGGAGGCTGAGTTGCAGCGGCAATGGAGGTTAGAAGATGAAGAAAAAGCCCGACTCGAAAAGCAGAGGTTGGATGAAGAAAATAGAGTGTGGCTTGAACAACAGAAAAGGGAGCAGCAAGAAAGATACGAGGCACAAAGAAATGCACAACTTGATTTGGAGTTAAAGGAGGAACTTGCTGATGTTAGAAGGGAGATAGATGAGGAGGAAGAGGGTGAGGACTACTAATATTATGAACCATGTGAATCAGAAGAAGACTACGACAAAGACGAAGATGATTTTGAGGGGTCTGACGATTATGATGAATTGTATCATTCATTTGACCCTGAGAAATCTCCTAAGTTCAATTTTTAGATTTATGTTTATTTTGTATTTTCATTCTGCATATTTCTGTTTTAAAAATCATGTAACGGACATCTGGATTTGTACAATCAGTTTTAAAACTGTTTAAAGCAACTGCTTTTGATTTATGTTAATTCAATATGTTAGTATATTTCTGTTATTTTTTATTTTTCATTTAGTTTACCCAATAAATACGTATATTGTAATCTCTACTTTTTGCATTACTTTAATTAAAAAGAACATTTATACAAAGTATCCAAAATGTATATTCATCTTTGGTTGGATCATTTTGGCCCAATATAACATATATACTATTGTGTTGGATAATAGTGTCCCAACATATTTATTTCGATAAAATAGAAAATACTTCAAAATATTTTGGACCAACAATATTAATTTGGGCCATTACAGTCTTTTTGTGCCAGCATATTTTTAAAATGACATAATATATTATTTGATCATCATTAAATTACATAATAAACATAGAATGATATTCATAAGAAAACAAAGGATTACATATCTTAGATAATGCATACATTATGGTACGATAGTCATGCTATAGTAACGTTAATAATACTAATAAACATTAGACATATGTTCAAAATACATAAACTTCATCAAGTTGTATCGATACCACATAAACATAACCAAGTCTATTGATACCCATAACATAGTTCAAAAGACAGCAACTTAACCAAGTCTAATTGCTACCACAAAACAACATCATGCCTTAACGTTTCGACAATAAACCAAGTCTAAACAGAAGCAATAAAAACATGTTTTTTGGTTCAACAGGCATAAACCACAAAGATGGATGACAGAAGATAAATGTGAGCAGGATTTAACATATGAGAAATGTTCAACATACTTGGAAGAGGGGCACCCGCATGTTTTCACCATCAACATTTGCTGAACATCATCCATCAGCTTCATCCACATCATTTTAGGTAGCTTAAAACCACATGTTTCTCCAAAGATCCTCCACTTCCCAGCCATTTTTACGTGGCTCATCCTTTCCGGCCTTAGTAGATCTGGAATCATGTTCAACTTCATAACAAACCTTACATGATCATGAACAATTAGTGCTCTCATGTATGTATGCATCATAGTTGTTTTGCAGAATTCGGCCGGCAACACCTAACAATGCCCGTAAAAACACACATTATCACAAGACCATATATTACTACTCAATTGATTACGTGTATAAAGTTCTTAATAAGGTTTGTTACCAGTTGAGAAAGGTCATAGGCAAGAGCATTCAGATCAACGTGTATAACATTCACTTCATCGTTGTGAGTCAAATGTCCTTCCCATCCGTAATAGTGTCGGGCTCTTTTATCTGCCAGTCACAGTACCATAAATATTTTGATATAGTGTTCCTAAAAGCAATTATTTAAATTAGGTAAAGAAAATGAACAAACCTTTAGCAGCATACATCAGGATCACACGAGGCGGCATCCTCAACATTGTTGGGTAGATATGTGCGTTGTACTTTGCTATTCCATTGTTTTTAAAAACAGAGTGATGTAGCCTATACTCTCCCTGTTAGTAAAAACCAATGTTTGTCCTTCCTCGAGATGTAGGTCAGCAGCCATCCTATCCCAATGTCCTCCAAATAGCCCGTTTGAACGTACAACACTGTTTGGGTTAGTCTGAACCATTTCCTGATTGACCTTATACCTTGTGTTGTTGGTGTACACTTTGAATTTGGTTTTCCAAATGTCTTGCAAGAAATCACCGTGAAGAATCTGCAAAACAATATAATTGGAATTATCAATTTACATTTATTTGATGTTAAATTCAAAAAATATCAAGTTTAACGGATTAATTATTGAGTGTACCATTCGTACTTTTGTAAAATGCACGAGACACTTGGGAACTCTGTTTCCCACAGTACGCCTTTCATAACCTTGGCATTCCCATCCTTCTTTTGTATAGCCTGTGATGTAAAATGTGTCATCTCCTTCTTTCACAAAGTGTAGAATCCTCACACTATCATCCAGATTGTCTTTTGCAAAATCTTTCCATTTGTCCCCATACAAATGTAGCTTTGTTTCATATCTTCTGAGCAGACATACATAATGATACCTGTTTGGTCTGTTAAGGAAAACGTATGGCTGACCATTGAAGAACCTTACTTTGAATACTTTTGGTAATACCTACAAGTGAGATTTTGTTTGTTATGATTGTGTAAACTAATCTACTGACAAACAACAATACGATAGTGAAGATTAATATGAATACACACCAGAAAGCTTTTTTACACTTGAGTGCACATTGGGAAAATAATTCGCCTGCCATGTTGCCCTACAAACACAAAAAATACAAATGGTAAACATTGTATTTTTTTACATGTCGTTAATATCTATTGGATGAAATTCATAACACAATGACAGTGTGTTGATCAACAGTTTTGTATTGAGCTTGAAACTAGACTACATCCCTAAATTGTAGTATCTATCATTTATAATTAGGAAAATATACATAATTGTGAACAACGGTATAGTAACAAAAGTTCAAAGTTTGACTATGAAACATTCATTTACACCCAATAAGGTAAAATACATTACAAAATCCAAATACTATTATAATACTAAATATATAAAAGTCAACATAGACTATTCAAATGGTTATATACAAAACCATGTACGGATCATTAGACATGCAAATAAATGGCTCTATTTAGGTTATTTTGAAGTGATAACTTCTGAATGATATACTTTATATATAACACATCAATTCAACTGTTAACAACTTCAATTAAACTGGTGTAAACTTAGGCATTCTAAGGATCAAAACCTATAATTGTCCAGCAAATCTATGTAAATGATTCTTATTATGTAGAGGAGCACTTATTGAGTTATATCAATCATCATAACAAGTAGATGCTGCATGCGTATGAATCGTATGATCAAGATTAATAGTTAGTAACAATCTGAAGAAAAAAGTTACCTACATTGTTGGAAGTTGAGAATATCAAAATTGATAATCAGTTACTGTGCGTGTTTGTGTTTGAAATGGAGTGTTGTTTTGGTAATAATTGATACTTCCCACGCAATCTTTTCAATATCAAAATGCAGTAATTACATTGGCTTATTTAATTTGCTAAGGATTACTTTTTTATTAGATGTAAATAAATGTTTAACACATAAAGTCAACATTTGAATATTTACTCAATTTAAAAGATTTTGTTTGAAAGAATAGTATATTTGTAACAAACATATAAAAACATTAATAATCTGTATTTTTAATATAGGTATTTTGAAAATCAAGTTTTGATTTAGTCATATTTTATGATTGCTATAAATCCCAATGATATGTATCATAAAAAACAACATTAACCAATAAGTACGTTTTTATTTTTAATCATCTAAGGTATTTTTTTATATTTTATATTTTGATCCATTTATATTTACATGCTATCATTTACATTATTTTGTAATTATAATTTTGTGAAATTTCTATTAGGACTTAATTTGTTATGGAAATGAAAGATTCAACAGAAAGCGATCCACCAACGGATGACGATAAAGTTGTTATTGATCTATCTGATGATGATGATGATGATGTTGTTTCTACCGTAAGACGTTAATTTTTAATAAATTATGTTAAAATATCTACATATAAAATATTGTATTACATATAACACTTAATAATATTGTTCATGTTCAAAGCCGGCTACGAATATTCATATCTCAGAAAATAATGTTCAACGTGCTGGTGTTGTAAAGAAAGTTATTGATATTGGTGATTCTGACGATGAAGTTATTCTTCCACTAGGAAAACGAGAAAATGACGACATTGACTTGGAAAAGACTTATCAAAATGTAACAATTGCTAATTAATTCTTTTATACAAGATATTAATGTTATTTTTTTAATGATTGATTACTTATAGTTTGCAGGATGAAAATAAGGATGAACTGCTTTCACTATCCCGTGCATCAAAAAAATCAAAGCCTTCAACCTCCAAACCGGAACCTTTCCATCTTATTGATGAAGTCACTGACGAAGAACTTCCTAATAGTGACACTTTTGTCAACATGACACAAAATGTGTATAAGGATGACCCTGTTGAAACAACTGATGATGAAGCTGGTATTGATTTGGAACACTCGGAAGGCGTAAACGAAGAATCTCCAGAACCAACCACCGATGACGGTGATTTCATTGATGATGAAGGTGCAACCAATTATGATACCGATGATGAATATGATCCTAATAATGGTGATACGGATGATGAAGATGACAAATCGACACTAATGATGGAAGTGATGATGAATATAATCCCAGCAGTTTATGCACGGATGATGAAGATGATGAATAAAAAATAGAAGAATGTGTTTTCTCAATAATAAGTTAATAAGTTTACGTTTAATGTTTTTTTTGTTTTTTTTTTGCAATTTTGTTTTATTTGTCTTTATTTATACATGTTTTTTTCGTGAGTTATAATAAAATAATATATTTATGTTTCTTTTATATTTATTATCAATATAATATATTTTGTTAAGTTAATATGTTTGTTAAAAATTGTTACATTTATATTTTATGAAAAAATAAACGCAAATACGTTACATTTGCATGGAACGAAGGACTACACATAATAAATGGCATTAGATCAAGGTCCATAAATGTAAATTGACATTAACACCAATTTTGTGAAAAAAAACGTTTATAAACAACTCATAACCAATTGAGTAGTACGTACAAAAAAAATATGTCTTCATCAAAACCTAAAACCAGAGAAAGTTCATCTGTGTTTCCATCTTATGCTGAACACCAAATTCTTATTCAAGAATCAAAGGATCAAAACAAACATCCACATGAAAGAAAACAAGATGATATTGTGCATGAACACAAACAAAAATTGAAAGCAAAAACAAATGAAGCAATGGCATTCTTGGCATCAATATTTGGAAAAGGAGAATCATCAAACAATGGTATATCTAATCTACACATTATATTAAATATGAAACAATGTTTTCTTATTTTTTTAGTATCAATATGTTTTTCTTTTGTTGCAGGTGATGTAGATGAATCAGTTAGGCTTGATTGCCTTAAAGTTAATGTTGGCGACCATGAAGATTGTCAAGAGGTTATGAGACGTGTGAATGACAGATTCTTGAAGGTCGATTCAATGCTTCATGAAATTCGCGCGATGGTCCATGAGTTAACTGACGAATATTTGGTGGACATTAACTTCTTCAGTGAAGATTAAAATTCAAATGCATATTAAGAATGTTAAGCAAATAATGTTAAGTATGATTTTATGTGTTTAATGAGAATCAATTTGCACTTATTATCTCCTTAAATTGCTCAATTATTGTTACAAACCTATTTTAATGACATTTAAATTGCGACATAATTGATTAAAATATATTGATTCATGTTTAAATGTTCCACAAATTAAGCTACTGATTTGTTTCTTATTTAATCATCCAAAGTGGTTAAATAGGTAACTGGATTCATACAGATTGTTCAAAAATGGCTGAAAACAATCAAACAGAAACAAGAAAGCGAAAAAAAATGCTGATAGAAATAAAAAAAGATCATACTTCAAAGGAAAATGCTTCTTTGAGTGTCAAAGGAACCCCTGTGCAAGTTTCAAAGAAAAGGGTTTCACTTGCTGAATTACTACATTGTATGTTAATCTGCACACAAAGTATCCATAAAGTTAAGCAGTGGTATGATTTTTCTTACTTATTTTTTTGGTTTGTTATTAGATGATTCGCTTGAGAATAATAATCAAATGGCGGATGGTTCGAATACACCTTCCACAACACAACCAAACAATACAGGTTTAATATCGATGTTTTAATTATTGTTGTTTTTTATGACTCACTGTACTTGCACAATTAAGTACCATTTCGTTTATAGTTTATGTTAAAGACTGCATTGTTTCAATCTGTTAGGTTCAAGTTCGCAAAGTGGAATGACGCGACAAACAAGTCGTAGTAGAAAACCTCTATCTGATATAAGTAACTGTAAGACAATGTTTTTTATCCAAGCCGTATTTCAGTTAATGAATAAGTTTATGAATTACTGAATCTAAACATATACCTCTTTTGTTGTAATGAAATAGCAGTCTTGCCAAAGATTAACAATATTTTTGGAACTCAACTATCAACATTCTTGGGCAATGCGTCTACATCATTTAGCCAAACAAGAGCAACAACATTTCAATCACCACCAGGTACCAGCATATGAATCTCTTTCTCCCATACCTTGGATTACAAAAAGTCATTCACACTCGACAATATAATGTTTTCACTAGCAGGTCTATAAAATGATTCTATAATGTCGCACAGAACTACTTACAATACGCCACCGACTTCCCTTCTTGGTAATTGTAAGTAATACATGTTGTTTAACATACTTATTTATGACAACTTAAAAACTTTGTTGACTAAGCAATAATGAGTCTGTTGTTGTAACGTGTAATAGATTTTGCACAGAATAGAACCTCTATGTCAAGTAATTTATCTCCTTTATTTGCCCAAGTGAGTTCAAATTTTAGACAAACATCAGGAACAACAGCACAATCTCCATCAGGTGTGTCCATTGAGTTTGTTTGTATATTATGTTACTAAAGTGTGTTTGTTGTTAATTTGATTTTTATCACTTATGTTTGTATGAATATTAGGAAGCAACCCTATAATGCAAAATAATGCAAAAGCAGCATCAAATATGAATGGGAAGAAACAAACAAAGCGCTCTACGTCTGCTAAAGATATTCAGACAAAGTTTGCCACATCTTCTGGTATAACACCCCCAACAAATGCTATGCGCAGCGGAACTAAAACAGTTGGGTGCTACGTAGTTATCATCACACATAAGCTATATTAAACGACTCAAAGAGACGTAAAAGTTTAAACATAATTTAACATCATAAAAAAACATACAAGTCTACAGTTTTCCAAATCCTAAGATAATACAAAACAGAGTTTGCGTTAGGTCCCCACTGAATCTCAATCCAAAAGTACATTTTCGTTCACATGACATAATATAAAATATTTAGGTGCTAAAAGGGAGGAAAAACAAAGTAGACCGCCAAGCCACAACAACTTCCATCCTCGCATGCTCCACTGCTATCAATCTTGGTTACCTGAAACACATGCTTAAAACCGTCAACACAAAGGTTGAGCGAATCTATAGGTTTATCAAATCATAAGTTGAACATAAGTATTAAAACCAATCATGACCATTCAATAGCATTGTCGTACTCACAATCTATTATTCAAGGATATTATCTTTAGCAATAGCTAATAATTGTGTTTAAGCTCGTGACACTAATCCGTTAACTTAATCACCCGCGTACATTTACCGGCATGATTAAGATGAAACCAGTGCCCCTTCTAAAGGCATCAGTTGCAATTATACCTTATTTCTTATCACAAGTTATCCGTCCGCAGAGGGTACTCAACGTACTAGCTCTCGTCTCGGATAGGGTCGTCAACCCCATAGTACTATCAATTGTATAAGCGGCTATCTCCAACCCACACAAGGGCAAACCAATAGTTAATAGTTCACGAATTTAGGGACTTTTGCAACTAGGTACTCAACACAATTCAAGGCAACATTCGAGTCCAACAATCATTCATGACTTATGTTCATTTTCATTTAAATTAGCATGTATCCCCCTCGCGGGTAAAAACATGTGAAATAAGTAAAGAGCGAGGCTATAGACTCACCTGGCGTAGTAGTAATGGTTCTAGCGAAGACGTAACGAGAAATATCACCGACGATGTGGATGCCCAAGAAAATCTAACACGTGACCTAAAAGTCAAAGTACGAAAACCAAATCAATACTCCGCGTACATTATTGTACTAAACACATGCAAATCGAAACAATTAATGCTTATGAAAACTCACGCCAAAACCAAACAAGTAGTTGTTACTAGACTTATACCATTTACCTACGTAATTAAAGTTGATTCCCATTTTATAGATTTACCGGTACTTACCAAAAGTACGGGCTGTTTGCTATGACTTAAGCACCTATATAAATTTCAAGAAAATTTACAAAAATACCTCATGACCTGTATAAAACCCATATTTAATCCCATGAAAAATTTTCACTTCTAAGACTCATTACACATCACATTACTAGACGTACACATTTAGGACTGATATTGCACTTTGACCATGTTGGACTTGTTTGACCCATTTAAAATACACCATTGACCAATCCAACACCTAAGTCTAAAAATAGACTCACAAATGCAGGTTTGAAACCAAAAATTAACTTTCAATCATTTACCCAACTCTATCTATGGTCCCCGGGATTTGACCCAAAACCAAACATAATTTCGGATCATGTTGATTCTCATCTCCCGGTACACGAACTTTCAAAATAGCATAACTTTTGACTCGTTTGGAGTCGTAAGCTCTACCTTATACCAAAACGAAGCTAAGACAAAGCTCTACAACTCTATCCTATGTTTATGACCTGCTTACGAAGTTAAACCCACGAAAAACATGCTTGAACAATCTGGTCTAAAATCACCCTTCCAAAATCACCCTAACACTTGATTCCAATCCAATCTAACATCACCTAGACCAATTTTAACCACTTATGATCATTCCTAAACACCTTAATCAGTCCCTAACACCTAGGATATCAAATCCACTCTAAAACCCATTTACCAAATCAAGCATGCAACATGTTTAACTCATTCAAACACACCTAAAACATCACTCTAAACACAAACCCACAAGCAAAATCATCAAACACCATGAACCCACCAAACACCCCCATATTTCGTGGGTTTTGGGGGCTGTAGAACACCAACATCATAAACCCCATCTTGTTTTATAGATTAATTAACATTACCCAATCACTAATTAAACAAATTAATGATTTAATTTCATCAAAACATATTTTTGAAAAATCTTTGATTCTTGGAAAAATCAAGTTGTTGCATGTTTGATTTAAATTGATAGAATGACTTACAATGATGAAATAGGAGGTGGTATTTGATTAGATTTTTGTAAAACCCAAAAAAAAAGTGGTGATGGTGGTGGTGGTGTTTATGGCCGACGGCCATGGGAGAGTGGGAGGAAGAGGAGAGAAAAATTTTGAGGTTGTTTGTTTGTATGTTTTAGTTTTCTTCTCTTTTTGTAAAGTTTGAGGGACCAAAGTGGCAACTTTTGCTATCTTTTGACCTTAGATTTAAACGACACAACTTAGTAGCGGGAATTGACTAGTAGTTGGTTTTGAAAACTTACGGGATGTCGGGATTTGTAAAAATTACTTTCCAAAGGTTATAACGCACACAAAACGAATATACACATGGTTCCGACTCGACTTATCACGTAATAAAAACAAAATCTCGAAAACTCAAATATCGATCAATTGATAGTAAAAGATAAATTTTTGGGCATCCGTCGGGATCGTAGTCGTCGTCGTCTTTCTTAAATCGTCAACCGTCAAGATTAGGATCTTAAACGTTGGTTTCAACTTAAACCGTCAAATATATAACAAACGAAATTTCTTAAAATTTCAAAAATATTCGTAAAATAGGATTAAATAAATGACGTTGGGTTCGGGATATCACATCCATAAGTGAGCCACAACTTAAGAGAGATGCTCATACTGAACAACTCTTGAGACAATAACTTAGCATCGTACGGCACTTTCAATGGTATCACATCCTCCCCTCCTTAAGGGAGCGACGTCCCGGCGCTCTCCGGTTCTTATACTCGCATTTCGTACTACTAGAAAGATGAGGGTACTCCATCCCATAGAGGTCTTCACGTTCCGATGTGGACTTCGGTTCACGTCTCGGGTTCCATCACACCTTCACAATGAGTATTATACCCTGCTTCAATCTCTTAACATCTCGATCCTTGATTTCCACTTCAATTTCCTAAATTCTTCCTACGGTTATCGACACGTCTCTTCTCACAGCTTCTCACGGTTAGCAAGTGATTCTTAATCTACACCATCTCTTCCATAGCCTCTCGAATAATTTCAAGTCCATTCAACTGACTTTTTCCTACTTCATTCTATCCAACTGGCGATCTATATTTTCATCATCATATTTCTTCAAATGTCGCATCTTCATTGTTAACATGGTAAATGTCGTTGTACAAAGATACTACCAACGGCAAGTGTCGATCTCAACAACTATCAAAATCAATCACACACGTTCGGAGCATGTCTTCCAACGTTCGAATCGTCCTTTCACTTAGTTTCATCATCTCATAAAAATAATTATTCACAAAATAAAATCGCACGGGTCGCACATAACTCTATTGAAAACGTTCAGAAAATAAAAGACGAAGAAATCAATACTAGTCGTACAAATCTACTTATTGAAATATTACGTACATATAAACCTATTTCGTCAAAAACGAATTCATCGATACGGTAATCATTCGACGTATACATAACTCTCTCGAAAACATCACAATCCAATCAAACGCAAAAGCCATAATAAAACACATACAACCACATTACGACATGTTTGCAACATAGCCAAACCATGCCAAGCCAATCAGTTTAATCAAGTTAACTCATGCTTGCTAACCAGCCAAGCCATGATAAAATAAGAAATATTGACAGGATACCGGATGAGTCCAGTCAAAAGAAAATTGCACGTTAAAGAAGGTTTACGAGCTTGCCAGCTATGGATGCATATCCAAAAAGAAATAAAATACATACATATGTCATCGCAGGGCGCTCACCCATGGATTCATACACAAAAGATATTACAAGAACACCATCTCACTTTCGTCCCAACCGTGGTCAAAATCTCAATAAGCATCATCGTTCCTAACTAAAAAAAATATATTACATGGCACGTGTTCTCCATGATCGGACGCCATTGGACAATGTCGTCTCAAGTTCTCACAACTTTCGATCACTCGACTAAATCACATACAACATAAATACATAAAAGGCAAGGGTTTAGCGCCTAAACATCAACTATGGCTATCTATCGTTTAACCATCGATGATCAAAGAAAATCGAGTCAAGCAAAGAGGATTCCTTACTTTGAATAAACAAAGGCGGCAAATGGAATTGTCTTCCAACTACCGATGCACAGTTGGTAAACTTCAACAGTTTATCTCGTGTCGTTGACATATCAAAAGAACAAGAAAAGAAAATATATAAAGTACGATACATTTGATGTAGGAGAAGTCTTCGTCATTTCCATCAGAGTTGTTCGAACTCGGATTTCCTCTACTTCGGCAGTCTTCTATTTTTGTTAAAAACTCTTCTCAGTGTCGATACGAGCCCCTTTGGTATTTCATCAACACCCTCGTGATTCCGATGAAATTCGCATGTTACATTCAACTCATAAAAAAACTTTTTTTTTTTTGAAATTACTCGGTCTAGGTGACTTACTAAGTCAACGCAAACGAAAGAAAGATTTCAAAGAATACAAGAAAATTCAAAAAATTTCTTTAGGAATCAAAGAAAATACGATTACTTGCATAAGGATCCACCATTTTAAAAACGTTCTCATCCAAACATTTATCAAAAACACTACCGGTTTTAAAGATGACCAATTGATTTGAAACTACATTACGCTTCCTAAACTATGCATAATTAGCTAGATCATGCATACTTAAGGACCAAGCAACGACAACCAACAAAATAGGACTCTTCCCGAATTATGCATAGTTAGCTAAGCTGTGCATAATTGAGGATCGAGTGACGACACAAACATTATTATTACATACCAAATATGACTACGAAATTTTTCTACCTAATCTTCAAAATAAATAAATCATTTGAAATGAAATTTGAAATGGGAAAATATAGCTACCATCGTTTCAAGAAACACATTAAACATTTTTCTTCCATTTTGGAAACATACCTTTGCTTTGCCTTTTTATGAAGAAAATAAATAAATAATTAAATAAATAAATCGACACCGTTTACATTTGGTTGAATGAACCATTTGACACACTCATACATATTTTCAAAATAGACTATTCACAAAATAACGGTAAGGTGGTTCAAGATTAAAGATCATTGCAAGCACAACAAGTAATAAAATCAAAAATCAATGAGTTCGAACAAGGCAAACGAGCAATATATTTGCCAACAGAAATTTACTACATTAGAAATGAAAATACTTCGAATATATGACAAAAGTCTTGGGATAACAACAGCGATCTACGAATACATGGAGTAAAAGTTGAATATCAACACAAGCGTCAAAAAAATAGAACAACAATCATAATTCCCATCGTCTCGAGTTACACACACATTCCACCAAGGGTATACGGGGAGCGGAGAAGGATCACCTGGTCGAATATAAACAATTTCACCAGGAAGATCGAGTTCTTTCACCTCTACAATTCGAAAAGCGGCTTCGCCTCCTCGCTTTTGTTCAATATAAATAAATAACCACTTTAATGAAGATTTATAGCATCATTCAAGTAAATACAGAATTTTAGGTTCCGTTAACCGAAAGAAGAAAAGTTACGGCGTCCATGAAGAGCAGAAAAATACACCGGGTGACATACCCTTATTATCATGTAATAGTGAAGTAGCGATTCAAAAATAAATATAATAATAATGATTTCATACCATAGACAATATTAAAATAAACAACCACATGACTACTCCAGTTTAATACAGACCCACAAAATCAAAGAAGAAATGTCGTACGATCGAACCATCGTGACTCAACACAGTAGATATATTTCTTTATAAAATAATATACAAGTGTGCGTTTGTTGGGTAATCCATTTGCATTTTCTAGTTACTTTTACCATGTACCTTGTAAAGGCGAGCATTTACACATTTTTAATTTGTGTTACACCATTAAAGAATTTATACCTTTCCTTTTTCAATCTTTACGAAGTTTTCATTTCTGGAAAAATTTCAATCTCTAGGAAATTATTAACATTAGTAGGTGCGGTGACTTCGGTTATCATAATCGACAAATCATTAGGTTTGAAAATCTCCATACTTGTGTCAAAATCTCATTAATGTTCATATCTTAAGTACCAAAAACGTACATAGTAAGAATTTTCAAAGTTTTACGTTATTATTATTACGGCTTATCTTATTACGTATATACAAATATCCATCCTGACTCAAACTAGTCCAATTAACTCTTAAAATTAACCTTGACTTTTTATTATCCACATGTCCTCCTTAAAACTGATTTGTTAAATCATATTCATGCGATTCGACTCAAATGCTAAAGAAGTTTCACGTAGTACTATTTCGGATAAATTACTGATTTTAGTCGACACTTGAATCTCGATGATAATGATAATAATAAATAACTAAGATGCTTATTTCAATAATTCAAAGATATATAAAACTCAACTTTTAATCATTAGCCCATTATCAAGTGATTTTTAAAATTAACACACCTCGCATCGGAATAAGATAACGTTCCATCAACCTTTAATAATTTATTTCAAGCATTATAATTTCTTACTTTAAAGTGTACATTCCGATTTTATCCCAGTTAATTTACTACAACAAGTGACGAGTTCTAGTTTATACCAATGCATATAACATGACCTTATGTTTTAAAATAAAACCAATTTTACAAAGTTTCTAGCTCTAAAATACGTGGCCAATTCTTCTACTCATGTTTTATATTACCAAATACGCTAAAAGTTTGCTATATTGACTCAAAAATTAATTCGTACTAAATCCAAAGTTACATATACTCAACACTCATATCGTAAATTTTATTAAAAACTCCTTTTTCAAATTATATTAAACAAAATCTTAACAAATCCATCACAAGCTTCTAGTATCGAATTATTAATATATGAAAACAAGGATTTTACGAGTAATATAAATTACTTATTATGATTTACCAACCAAATTGAAGAAAATATAATTTTACCTTTTCACTTTACACTCTACACGAATTTTTACTGGTTACAAGATGCCTCATACGTCATTTTTAGCCAAAAATTTTATCCACCAAATATTAAATATGTAAAACACTCTATGTTTAAATCATTCGATCAACAAAGTTTAATGCTTATTTAACTGGCACAAATGTCGGACCTCGTCATGTAAAATATCGAATTCAAAATAGTGAGACAACAAGACAAATGCAATAAACAGAATGAGAATACGTATGTCAACTAAGTGTTGTTATCGGCTTCGGGTGGGTCTCAAAATCGTACTCAAATAAAATTAACACAAAACATCCAAACTTCAAGCTATCTCGCTTGATCACAACGCTAGTCTATTTTTAAAATGCAATTTTAAATTCGAGTAAAATGGTAAACAACGATTAAATGACGACGCGCCTCAGCCACGTTTCATAATATACACACGTAATCGCCACTAAAACGTACGCATCATTGATTATACTTCGGTAATGTTATAGTTACGCGAACTAATATATCAAACCCATAAGGGATAAAGGAAATAAAGTAATATATATAGGTAAATTACGTTCCAAAAAGAAGATGTCCTAAAATGACACACCACGGTGCAATAATGACAATCGAGATCAATCTAGTCGATATACAATATGTTACGAAGAATTATTTACGTATCTAGAATATCAAACGAGGTTCACACTCGGTTATTCGAACTATAATTAATTATCAGGATTGATAATTAGTGGTGAGGCTGAATTCTCAACAAAACCGCATTTTAAATGTACAATAATCACTCAAGGACCATTGCTTCGCATGTAATGCCTTTAAATACCATAGTATATACATATTTATACATACAATCATTCCTACATACACGTAGGATTACAACGCAGTGTTGCCATGTAATGCAATGTAGCCCGTTATGCCAAATACATGCAACATATAAGATAATCTTACGAGAATTTGTAAATTACGATAATAAGTACTCAACGTACACAACAATATATCTTAATATATATCATAGTATTTACTTACTAAATACTAGGGAATTCGTGTCAATAATTTAGGGATACATCTAAAATATAAAGCAATGCTAAAGAAATCTTACCGGAGCCATGCAGGATAGTTGTGTGCTTGGACAATTTCTTACGACACCAAAACTTATAGTTTAGGATTTTTCAAAATGACCTAGTTCTCTATAACTCATGGCTCTGATTACCAATCTATAACACCCCCAACAAATGCTATGCGCAGCGGAACTACAACAGTTGGGTGCTACGTAGTTATCATCACACATAAGCTATATTAAACGACTCAAAGAGACGTAAAAGTTTAAACATAATTTAACATCATAAAAAAACATACAAGTCTACAGTTTTCCAAATCCCAAGATAATACAAAACAGAGTTTGCGTTAGGTCTCCACTGAATCTCAACCCAAGAGTACATTTTCGTTCACATGACATAATATAAAATATTTAGGTGCTAAAAGGGAGGAAAAACAAAGTAGACCGCCAAGCCACAACAACTTCCATCCCCGCATGCTCCGCTGCTATCAATCTTGGTTACCTGAAACACATGCTTAAAACCGTCAACACAAAGGTTGAGCGAATCTATAGGTTTATCAAATCATAAGTTGAACATAAGTATTAAAACCAATCATGACCATTCAATAGCATTGTCGTACTCACAATCTATTATTCAAGGATATTATCTTTAGAAATAGCTAATAATTGTGTTTAAACTCGTGACACTAATCCGTTAACTCAATCACCCGCGTACATTTACCGGCATGATTAAGATGGAACCAGTGCCCCTTCTAAAGGCATCAGTTGCAATTATACCTTATTTCTTATCACAAGTTATCCGTCCGCAAAGGGTACTCAACGTACTAGCTCTCGTCTCGGATAGGGTCGTCAACCCCATAGTACTATCAATTGTATAAGCGGCTATCTCCAACCCACACAAGGGCAAGACAATAGTTAATAGTTCACGAATTTAGGGACTTTTGCAACTAGGTACTCAACACAATTCAAGGCAACATTCGGGTCCAACAATCATTCATGACTTATGTTCATTTTCATTTAAATTAGCATGTATCCCCCTCGCGGGTAAAAACATTTGAAATAAGTAAAGAGCGAGGCTATAGACTCACCTGGCGTAGTAGTAGTGGTTCTAGCGAAGACGTAACGAGAAATATCACCGACGATGTGGATGCCCATGAAAATCTAACACGTGACCTAAAAGTCAAATTACGAAAACCAAATCAATACTCCGCGTACATTATTGTACTAAACACACGCAAATCGAAACAATTAATGCTTATGAAAACTCACGCCAAAACCAAACAAGTAGTTGTTACTAGACTTATAACATTTACCTACGTAATTAAAGTTGATTCCCATTTTATAGATTTACCGGTACTTACCAAAAGTACGGGTTGTTTGCTATGACTTAAGCACCTATATAAATTTCAAGAAAATTCACAAAAATACCTCATGACCTGTATAAAACGCATATTTAATCCCATGAAAATTTTTCACTTCTAAGACTCGTTACACATCACATTACTAGACATACACATTTAGGACTGATTTTGCACTTTGACCATGTTGGACTTGTTGGACCCATTTAAAATACACCATTGACCAATCCAACACCTAAGTCTAAAAATAGACTCACAAATGCAGGTTTGAAACCAAAAATTGACTTCCAATCATTTACCCAACTCTATCTATGGTCCCCGGGATTTGACCCAAAACCAAACATAATTTCGGATTATGTTGATTCTCATCTCCCGGTACACGAACTTTCAAAATAGCATAACTTTTGACTCGTTTGGAGTCGTAAGCTCTACCTTATACCAAAACGAAGCTAAGACAAATCTCTACAACTCTATCCTATGTTTATGACCTGCTTACAAAGTTAAACCCACGAAAAACATGCTTGAACAATCTGGTCTAAAATCACCCTTCCAAAATCACCCTAACACTTGATTCCAATCCAATCTAACATCACCTAGACCAATTTTAACCACTTATGATCATTCCTAAACACCTTAATCAGTCTCTAACACCTAGGATATCAAATCCACTCTAAAACCCATTTACCAAATCAAGCATGCAACATGTTTAACTCATTCAAACACACCTAAAACATCACTCTAAACACAAACCCACAAGCAAAATCATCAAACACCATGAACCCACCAAACACCCCCACATTTCGTGGGTTTTGGGGGCTGTAGAACACCAACATCATAAACCCCATCTTGTTTTATAGATTAATTAACATTACCCAGTCACCAATTAAAAAAATTAATAATTTAATTTCATCAAAACACATTTTTGAAAAATCTTTGATTCTTGGAAAAATCAAGTTGTTGCATGTTTGATTTTAATTGATAGAATGACTTACAATGATGAAATAGGAGGTGGTATTTGATTAGATTTTTGTAAAACCCAAAAAAAAAAGTGGTGATGGTGGTGGTGGTGGTGTTTATGGTCGACGGGCATGGGAGAGTGGGAGGAAGAGGAGAGAAAAATTTTGAGGTTGTTTGTTTGTATGTTTTAGTTTTCTTCTCTTTTTGTAAAGTTTGAGGGACCAAAGTGGCAACTTTTGCTATCTTTTGGCCTTAGATTTAAACGACACAACTTAGTAGCGGGAATTGACTAGTAGTTGGTTTTGAAAATTTACGGGATGTCGGGATTTGTAAAAATTACTTTCCAAAGGTTATAACGCACACAAAACGAATATACACATGGTTCCGACTCGACTTATCACGTAATAAAAATAAAATCTCGAAAACTCAAATATCGATCAATTGATAGTAAAAGATAAATTTTTGGGCATCCGTCGGGATCGTAGTCGTCGTCGTCTTTCTTAAATCGTCAACCGTCAAGATTACGATCTTAAACGTTGGTTTCAACTTAAACCGTCAAATATATAACAAACGAAAATTCTTAAAAATTTCAAAAATATTCGTAAAATAGGATTAAATAAATGACGTTGGGCTCGAGATATCACATCCACAAGTGAGCCACAACTTAAGAGAGATGCTCATACTGAACAACTCTTGAGACAATAACTTAGCATCGTACGGCACTTTCACTGGTATCACATCTGGGACCTTGGATGTTATAGGAGATACAATGGTGCAAGATTCAATTGTTTAGTAACATATATATCTTAAATTTTATTTTGGTTCAAATCTGTGTGAGCTCTAACAACATTATGTTGCTTTGTAGCATCTCCAAGTGTGTTGCCAACCAGTGGTGTTGAGCAAAATTTAGTTCCTGCAACGCTTAAAAGACAAGCCAATGGCAAGCGTTATGCGGCTGCTAAAAACAAACAGACAAACGTCGCTACATCTTTTGCGTCGTTACAAAATATCATAACTTCAAGTATGCCGAATTTAGTTGGTCAGTAAAATATAAGTCTCATTTGCGTTTGCTACAATGATACTAAATTATCAACTAATAACATTATTTTGCTTTTTAGTATCTCCAAACGTGAAGCCAACAAGCGGTGTTGGACAAACTTCTGTCCCTGCAACGCGAAAAAGACAAACCATGTTAGCTGATTCATCACTAGGTAAATTAACAAAACAAAAAAATATGTATATGTTGTTGTGGAACAAAGCTTTATGCGTAGTTTTTAATCAAATTGAACATTTGCTATGGCAGCTACACCAGGTCAACAAAATAAGGTATCAACATCTTCACACTTCCTTTCAACAATGACAACCATAGCTACTGGCCAATCATTAGGTATTAAATATTTGGCAGCTTTCTTACTCATGTTATCTACTTTAGTTCAATAGCTACCCTCTAATTACATGCCATATTTTTCAGTATTATCGCCAACTCCAGTCAATAACTATACGAACAAGAATGTCAATGGTGTTGTTAACGTATAAGAGTCTTTGGAAACGCCAGTGGTTCGTGGTGTTACAACAAGACAAGCTAACAAATTTATAACGCTTCCTTCACAACCATCACCTCCAAATTCAGTTGGTATTATATTATATTTCCAAAGGTGTTTTATGATGCTTCGAATGTGGTATACATCATACTGATTTTAGTTTAACTTGTTGTGTCTTGCAGACCCACAAAGTTCAAATTTTAGCATAAGAAATCCAAATTTTAATCGTTTTATAAGCTCCACAAACTGTTTGGATACACGTGTTAGCCAAGGAAGTACAACAACATCAACACGTGCCCGTAAGTCTCCGCTGAGTGATGTTACAAACGGTAACCTTCACACACTTGAACTTTTGTCAATTATGTTGTTAAGTTACCTGTGAAAAAATCTTAACTTACTGAAATACTTGGCCAATGACTAAGTTGGTGGTGTTACAAAAACATGTAAAACCGAAAACAAGAGCTTACGTTAGAATAACCATTCAATCAGCGCCAACAAAAAACTCTATAAACGAAGTTGGTAAATCCTCATATGCACCAAAAAAATACAATCGACCGCCTAAAAAGCTTGTACACCTGTTAGATTTGATATTGGTGACAGCGATGCGAATGTTAGAAGAGTTTATGACAAATACGTTGGAATATCCAAAGGTATTTTTTTGTAATTTTGTTCCGAAGGAATATTCAAGTTATAAGATAATTATATGTGGGATACAAAGTAACAACTTCTTACTGTTTGTAATCTACAGATTACTACGACCATGGAGACCCTGTATATGAGTGCACAGAATGACATGCTATGGTATGGGAGAAAGAAGCAAGAGCAGGCAACTATAATCCGAATAACAAATCCTATAGCATATGTTGTAAAAAGGGGAAGGTGTTTATTAAACAACCGCCGCCTGCACCAAAAGAAATATCTGATTTGCTTAATAACAACGATGCCAAGAGTCAAAACTTTAACAAACATCATATCATACAACAGTATGTTTGCTTTTACTTCTATAGGAGGTAAGGTTGATGATTCTGTCAATAGAAACGGACGCGGTCCTTATGTTTTTCGGTTGCATGGTCAGACTTACCATAAAATGGGAAGCTTAGTTCCCCAAGATGGTGATACGCCCAAGTTTGCACAACTTTATATTTATGATACTGAGAACGAAGTGGAAAATAGAGCGAGAGCAATAAGGTAATTAATGTAGGAATTTTAATCAATTATCGTTCAGTTATGTTCGTTTCCTCGACTCACTCGAATTGATATCGGATTTGACGTGGATTAATTGTTATTGGTGAATGAAACTTTTTGGTATTTTAAAAACTAAAAACTATTTAATTAAAAACTAATTAAACTAATTAAAAAGGAAATATTTAATAAAAACTACTTTTTCAAATTTTAAACAAAACTATTTATAAATCATAAACTAATTTAAATAAAGACTAATTTGAAATTAAACAAAATTAATTAAACTAATTTGAAAACTATTTTGAATTTAAATGAAATATACTAAAAACTATTTTTTAAATAAAACTAAATTAATTGAGAACTAATTTAAAAACTAAATTTAAAAAAAACAATTTAAATTTATAAAAGTAATTAAAATATATTTTTATTTATTTATTTTTTAAACTTTAAAAACGTAATTTAATAAACTAAATTTTAATCTAAAAAATTTAAAACTTATAATTAAATCTAACTAAATAAAACTGACAGCTTGAGAATTGATTACACTATATTAATTTAAAAGACTGTATTAAACTCAAAAGGAGAACAAGAACAAATGGTTAAAGTGTAGGGCTGTTGAGCATGAGGTCAGGGGTTCGAGTCTAGCTATGGACGATTTTTGGCTATTATTTTTATTTTTGGAATTTATGAACTCTCAGACCAATAATATCCAGAAAACTTAAAACTAAAACCAAAATCTAGAAAAAAACTTAAACAAAACTTAAGCAGTTAAGCTAATAAGCAGATTCAAACACCACTGAAAATACGCAGATCCAACCACAACTTAAACAAACTAAATAAGCAATAAATCTAACAAACCAAATCAGCAATAAATCCTACAAAGTAAATAAAACAAATCCAAACAAACTTAATACCAAATAAACAAAACTAAACAAGCAGATTTAATAAACATTAACTAAAACAAACATTAACCTAAAATTAACAAAAAATTAAAAGAAAGTAAAACCTGATGTCGAATCCATTGAGAAGAAGAGCGGCGTTGAGCCGTCTTTGAACCCGAATCAACACCACGATGTCGAATCCATTGAGAAGAAGAGCGGCGGTGAGCCGTCTTTGAACCCGAATCAACACCACCACTTTAAACAAGCCGAATCATCACCATCGAACCAACAAATCAACTTCGAGCCGGATTTATAAAATTTCCCAGTAGGAGAAATTTATCAACAACTTTTTACTTTAATATTATTAATCCAAAAACAGATTAAAGAATAACTTGCAATAAAATTTAAATAGACAAGAATGAACCGAAATAAAAATTTTATTAATAACTAAAAATTGGATTACAATACTTTTTGAAAGAAAATTACAATAAACCTAAAATCTAATTTTTGCATAAAATAAAATTAAAATAAAAAAATTGCACACCCAATTACAGATTATATGGGGGTATTTATAGCCAACCCCCAAGGCTTCTTCATGAAGATTGGTGAGCAAGGAATTTAATCCCAGCCGCTCTTTTCTTCTTTTCTTCCTTCTCTTTCTTCTCTTCTTGATCAAACGGCTGAGAATACACCTCAATCACGCGGATTTCCATCATGGCACGATTTGTGCTAGTTGTGTTTGTTGGTGGCTGAGGTGGCTTCATTTAATTGGGGGATTGGTGGTGGTGAGTTGTTTAAGCCAATCACAGGAAAGAGATTGGCCACGTAGGCGAGGACCACATGGTGTTCTTCTCCGATTAAGATGGGGATTTAATTCCCCATCGTGTGAATAACATGCTCGCAAAAAAGCCCCAATTTATTTTAACAAGAGTTTGGTGAATAGTGAATTATCAGGGTTATTTAGGGTTGGGGTAAAAAGATGGGGTGTCTGTGTTTTTTGAGAGAGATGATGCCTTGTTTGTATCGAAAGAATAATGTGGGTAAAATAATAAACGTGTGAGGGTGAGTAAACTTTTATTAAGGGTGTGTGTGAGTTGAGTTGACCAGGGGTTTTGACCCAACAAAGTTAAAAACTTTGTTTTCTCTCCGTTTCATTTTTCTTTGTAAATGGGGTTGGCCCAAATGAAATACTCCCAACGTCTTCAAATATGATATATGGGCTTGGGCCCAAGTTAACTTTTACTCCATCCGTATAACATTGAATTTGGGCCTTTTTGGCTTGTTGCTATTAAACATGTAATTCATGATCTTTAAATGGGCTTTTAAGCCCATTTACCCAAATGTGGGACCCACAAGCTCGATTACTTCCATAAATATTAAATCCGCTAAAAACGAGCTTGACTTTGGCTTTCTTGATCTTTTCTTCAATCCCGTGTTGATTTTGCCGGTTTTCGTGATCTTCGGTACACTTTTGGCTCTTTGACTTTGACTTTGTCTCTTTCTTGGACTTTTCTTCAACATTTGACCGTGAAATCCCGTGTTTTCTTTCCTTTTGATCTTTTGTACCTATTTTAAACAAAAACACAAAACCACGCGTAATTCCGACTTTTACGATATTAAACACATGATTAGGTCTTGTTTTTCCTTGATTTTAGTGGCAAAAGAATAAGTGTTTACACACTTATTAAATCCCCTACACTTGACCATTGCAATGTGAAAGTCCCTAATCAATGCTAGAAACCCTAAAGTTAACTAATCAACACAAGGTATTACTTTTCAAACGTAATCTTATTATTGTATAATAAAGAATTACAAGTGTTATGGATAACACCGTTTGATGACAATGTGTTGTGCACACTTTGAACAACTATAAATCCTAACTTATGAATACAGTCACAGCTGTTTGATTCTATAAGTTCTAAGCAATAATGTTATGAATATACTCAAAGTGTTAAACATTAATGCATGGATACACATCCTATTTATAGTGTTACGAGATTGACCTAAATAGTACTTGATGGTGACTACACAAGCTTTCACAAGTTCCCACATCAGTCACATGATGTTCTTCTATTCTTGGTAGTCTTCCATTATGCTTTAAGGAAACAGTTGTCAAAACAGTTTCCTTTTTCTTCATAGTCTCGAACACACAAATGGCATGTCCAAAGTGTGCTGAGTGTTAACAGGGTATTGCCACCCCTGTTAACCCTCAACCCCTCAGAGTCCCTGATACATCTTGGCTGTTATCCATCACAGCCAATGAGTATGTCTTCAAGTAATCTTTGACTTCCTTGACAATGTCTCTGACATGGAATCCTCTGAGGTTGCTCACAGAGACTTGGATCTTTGTAAGTCTTGCGATACTTGCCTGCCTCCTAGGCACAGGCAAGGGACTATCTAACAGCTTAATTATGTTTAAATCTATGATCAGGGAATCTAACAAGTTTAGATTCCCAATAATCTCCCCCTATTTAAACATAAATATTGCTAGATCTAACTAAGTTAAGGTAAGTGAGTTAACAGCTTCTTCTTACTCATAACAGATCTAAACAAGCATACCTCATGATTTTATTAATACTTAAAGAAAATTACAAGTACATTACAAAAGTAAAATAAAAGTGAAGGTAAAATTGGGCTGTGAACATCTTCAATAGTCATCATTTTTAATCCTTTCTTTAGTTTCAGCCAAGTCCAATCTGTTATCCAATTCTTCCTGCAAAGTATTTGCAAACTTTTTGGAATACTCTGTGTTGATCTTGAGTGACTTCTTGTGACAAAGCAGCTGAATTGTTGAAGCTAAGCACAGCTCATCTTCTCTTTGAAATGCATACTGGCAAGCCCTGTTCATGAATGCCATTCCTCTTTCAGGCTCTGTGTATGTCTGACCATCAACAGGGCCAACTATACCATTTGGTAGGATCAAATCCCTGTGCATACCATCCACTTGAACATCATCTGTGACAAAAGTTTCTTTAACAAGTTGAGAAACTCTTCTTCTTTTGTTACTAGTCTTTGGGGGTTCTTGTTCAAAAAGTTGTGGTGGGGGATCAATCTTGAGTTTGGCAGCTATTTCTTTGATCCAGGTAAACTTGGCCTTAATAGTCTTAAGCAGAAGAAAATTAGCCTGTCCAGTTCTTTTGGCAGCTAAGGCTTCAAGTTCGAACCATTCAGATAACCCAAGTGTCTTTAGCCTGAAGTTGTCAAACACATTCATATTTCCCTGTTGGTTATCCCTCCATAAGATCATCTGTGGGGTGTTTGTGGATTTATGAATGGTGTATTTGAACTTGGTTATCTTGCCAGGTGCATATCTGTTGTTAACGCAGGCATCATAATCAGCTTTGACTTTCCTTAGTGCCTCAGCGCGTTTAACTTCCATTTCCCTCAACCTTTGTTTTTGCTTTTCTCTTTCAGGTGGAGTCATCTTCCTTAGAGTAGCTTCATTCAATTCTTTGGTTGTCTTGAGTTCATTTAATCTCTTGAATTCCTCAGCCTGTTTCTCTATTTCTTCAGGAGTTAAAGGAATCTCATTGGAAGGTGTAAAGGTTGAAAATTGGGAAAGGTCTGTGGTGGATCCTCCTGTCTCTAGCATCGCAGCTATCTTCTTTAGTTTGGTGTCTGTGTCAACCAAAACTATCTCCTTTCCTTTCTTCGAGACAGGAATCCACACTCATGTTTTTCAAAACTTCAGCTCTTCTGATAAATGTTGTCTGAGCCTGAGTTTGTATTGCCTTGGGAAGGGAGCTAACAGTGAACTTTAGCTTCTTGGCAGCTGGTTCACCATCATCCCCAGACTCGCTGGTGTTAACCAAAGCTAGGGACTTTGATGAGTCAGCTCCATCTTGATTCTGTTGCTCCCCCTGAGTGTTATCCTCATCATCATGTATGTTGATAGGTGTGATGACTTGGAGAGGAACAGGTGTAATGGTGTTGTCAGCTGATGATGAGCCTTGTTTAGCAGATTCAAGGTTAAGTGTTGTTTCTTTCTCCCCCTCACGTTCATCCTGGCTACGCAGACGTTTGGATGAACGTGTTTGAAAATGCCTTGCAATCTGTTCAACAGAGGCAGCCATAGCACGTTGCCTTTTCCTTGAAGCCCTGGTAATCTTCAGCAGAAGGTTGCTGTTTGCATTAGTGTTGGCCTGAACTCGACTGACAATGAAGTTTGCATGACGGTATTGCCTGTTGCGAACAGCATCAAATTGTCTGTGCATAGTTAGCTCATGTTCATGGAATAAGGCAGGGACCTCTGAGTCAATGACATCCTTCATTCTTGTGGAAAGGTGACTAAGTCCTTGTGCTACACCTTTCCTTGCACCATCCTTGATGGGTTCAGTAACCGCCTCAGCAACAGCCTTTTGTATGATCCCTGGAAATGTGACAGTGAAGTTGTGCATTTCAGACTTGATCACATCCAGCTTCCTTGATAAGCGTTCAATGTCAGATTGATGATGAACAGGCTGAAGATTATGTATGTTGAGGCTTTGTTGAGCATAATCATCCCCCCTTGGTAAAAGATCAAAGTTGGTTTGGGCAGGATGATCAAACATCAGAAACTCAGCTGTTGGATCATAGGTTGGGCGTTGGAAGACTGTTGTTGTGGAGGTAGCAGAGGTTGGAGTAACAACAGCGTCCTTGGGAGGAGGAGTAGTATTTTCAGCTAGAGTGGACACAACTATTTCCTTGGGAGGAGAGACAGATTGTTGATCTTCCTCATCTTCTTCATCCTCCTCCTCAAACATCCCTACAGGGATTTCATCTTCAGGCATTGACTCAAGGTCAGAGATATCATCCTCTAATGACAGCATTTCTTCATCAATATTTAGCAGAGGCTCATCGTCATTAGGTTGGTCTTGAGTAATTGTATCAGCCTCCTTCTCTTGTTGTACCTGGGATTCAGTGACTGGCTGTACAATTTTAGCCTGCAAATTGTTATAATTAGTAACAGGGAAAAAAAGTAAGGGGGAATGGTCGCCATTTCGCTGTCCCAGAGAGGCTGAGGGTGATTACTCAACCACTCCAAATGATAAATCCTTGGGATTCTTTTAAGTGTGAAAAATATATAGTTAATGATCGCCATTCGTTGCCCCTAGGAAAGCTGAGTGTGATTATTCAGCCCCCCCAAAAGGTTAAAACCTTTGGGACTCTTTTTATTGTGAAACATATGTTGTTTATGGATCGCCATTCGCTGCCCCTAGGAAAGCTGAGGGTGATCATTCAGCCCCCCCAAAAGGTTAAGAAACCTTTGGGACTCTTTTAAGAGTGAAACATATGTGGGTTAAGTTCGCCTGTTACGCTACCCCTAGGAAAGCTGAGGGTGATGATTCAGCTCCCCCTGAAAAGGATAAATCCTTTGGGATTCTTTTTTTGAGGGAACCAAGAGGCTGTGTGAAGTACAGCTGATCAAGGTTGAGACATATGTGTATCCAGGTTGTTGTTAGCCTGAATACTGTCTAGAGGGTGCAGGGTCATCGGGGTGCTTTATAAACACAAATGAATCATTCCCTGGTGCAAAGACAGAGTGTACAGAAGTCTTAAAGAGTTCTAAGTGCATAGACAGACTTCTATGGGTCAAGGATTACCCTAACTTCACCACTCTCTCCTACAGACAATTGAGAGTGGCTGCTTGTGAACCTCTAAAAATGTACACTGATTACCTGTGAGATATCAGCTGGATTAGGCTGGTTTCCTGTTGTCTCAGCTGACTTTGAGACACTAGACCCCTGTTGTTGGTCAACAGAAGTATCTGATTCCACATGAGTATCTGGAACAGAGGAGGTGTCAGTTTTCTTTCCCTTGGCCTTAGTAACAGTTTTGGTGTGGGAAGAAGAGGGGATTTTCTTCTTCTTAGGCTGTTGGCCAGAAGAAGCCTTGGACTTCGTAGTGTGCTGCCCAGAGGTCAAAGACTTAGACTTGCCAGACACACTAGAAGTATTCACCTTCTTAGAAGAAGGGAGCAAGGACTTCTCAGTTGTTGGTTGTTTGTTGGCAACGTTCATCATATGAGAGGTGACAGGGACATCTTCAGCTCCTATTTCTTTGTAAATGGCACATGTGACGCGGTAGGGCTTCAGAGCAGTCAACGCAGAGTTGTGGTATTTGTCTCCCAACAGACTTTCAAAGATCAGCGACAAGAAGCGAACATAGCAGATATTCTTTTCCCTGACTTGATTTCTCCCCTTCAGCTATTCTACAAGGTTGGAGAAGAGAATGCTTCCAACATCAACATCAGCTCCCCAGATCAACCCATATGCTATAGCTTGATGGTTAAAGGACATCTGATCTTGGGATCCCTGCATTCCTCCCAGGGATTTAACAATGTGGGTGAAGAGGACACGCGACATGGGTGTAAAGTACTTAATCTTCAAAGGAGATTTTGAGAGGACCTCAACGGGTGTAAGGGCAGGGTTTACATCATGGAAGGGTTTGAGTGTGGCCAGGGCATCTTTAACAGCCTTTTTATCAACAACCTTAAGGCATTCATCTCCATGTTTCAATCCAGCCACACTCGATAAATCTTTAAGGGAGAAAGCAAATGGGTGTTCATTGCATGAAAGGCTAAATGTTATTGTGTCATCTACCACTTCAACAGAGTACCAGAAATCCCTAAGGTATTCTTGGTAGAAGGTGGTTGGGGATTTGGTGAAGGCTTCACTTAGGTCACAATTTTGCATGAAGTTTACCAGATTTGAGTATGTGTCATTAGGAGCCTTGATCCATCCAATGGAGTTGTTGGAGGTGAGGATGCTTTCGTTGATCTCGAAGTTAACGTTTGCTGCTTTGGGAACGGAAAACGCCATGGATTCAAGGTCGAAGGTGAAAGAAAATGAAGGATGGTTTAAGAGAGAGAAGAACTTAGAGAGAGATATAGATTTGAGAAATGAGAATGGTGGTGGGTGAGAAGAGAAGAGAGACAATATATATATTCAAACTAAGTAAACAGTTATTCAACCGCATTAAATGCAAAGTGAGAAAATGACTGCTCAAGTGGGTCCTTTGACCTTTCAAAACTTATTTTTCTCCTCGTCATTCGAAAAATAAATGATTAAATATTTGAGAATGTTTATTGCATTTACTTGGAAAGTAACTACCTAGTTTCATGTGAAAAATATTTAATATAGAATCAATCATTTAATGAACACATTTAATATCAAGCCACAGGCTTTGAGATATTGAGCATCCCTAGCTCAGCAACTAGCCTGTTGAACGAAGGTTCAGCCAAAGGCTTTGTGAAGATATCAGCTAGTTGAAGCTCTGTGGGAACAAAATGCAGCTCAATATCTCCCTTTATTATATGATCCCTGATAAAATGATACCTGATATCAATGTGTTTGGTACGAGAGTGAAGAACAGGGTTGTTGGATCTGGCAATGGCGCTGGTGTTGTCACAAAAGATTGGCACTTTGTCATATAAAATTTCATAGTCAGCCAATTGACTTTTCATCCAGAGCACCTGAGCACAACAGCTGGCTGCAGCGACATATTTTGCTTCAGTTGAAGACATAGCCACAGAGTTTTGCTTCTTAGCACTCCATCCAACCAATTTTCCTCCTAGGATTTGACAGCTGCCTGAAGTGCTTTTCCTGTCAATACAGCATCTAGCATAGTCTGAATCTGAATAGGCCTTGAGATCAAAGCCTGATTCCTTTGGATGCCATAGACCTAGGGATGGTGTTCCTTTGAGATACCTAAAAATTTTCTTAACAGCCACTAGATGGGATTCTTTTGGGTTAGCTTGGTACCTTGCACAGAGACATGTGGAGAATTGGATATCAGGACGACTATCTGTCAGATACATGAGTGACCCAATCATGCCTCTATATAACGTCTCATTAACAGAGACCCCTGACTCATCAAGGCCCAAGTTGTTGGGTGGAAGCATGGGGCATTTCACTGATGCACAATCAGCTAAGTCATATTTTTTAAGTAAATCCTTAACATACTTTTCTTGACAAATTGAAATTCCCTTAGTACATTGTTTAATTTGAAAACCCAAAAAGTAAGTTAATTCACCCATCATACTCATCTCATATTTCTTGGCCATTAATTTAGCAAAACGTTTACTAAGATTGACATTTGTTGACCCAAAGATGATATCATCCACATAAATCTGCACAATGATGAAATCACTCTTATCCTTGAAGGTAAAGAGTGTTTTATCAATAGAACCCCTGACAAATTTATTTTCAGTTAAGAAATTAGAAAGAGTTTCATACCATGCTCTTGGAGCTTGTTTCAGCCCATACATGGCTTTGTGTAGTCTGTACACATGGTTGGGAAACTCGCTGTTCTCAAATCCTTCAGGTTGTGCAACATACACTTCCTCAGCCAAATCACCATTGAGGAATGCACTCTTTACATCCATCTGAAACACAGTGAAGTTCATATAGGCAGCATAAGCAAGGAAGATTCTGATGGCTTCAAGTCTCGCAACTAGAGCAAATGTTTCATCATAATCAATTCCTTCAGTCTGAGAGAACCCCTGTGCCACCAGCCTGGCCTTGTTTCTGATGATGTTCCCAATTTCATCCATCTTATTTCTATAGATCCATCTAGTGCCTGTGATATTCTTTCCAAATGGAGCTGGCACTAGTGTCCATATTTTGTTCCTTTTGAACTGATTGATTTCTTCTTGCATAGCAGCTACCCATCCTTCTTCTACCAGAGCCTTAACTACTCTTTTAGGTTCAATTTGTGAGAGAAATTCAGCAAAGAGACATTCATTGGCTGAGGCAGACTCAGAGTCATGGATCCGCTGTCTAGTTGTGACCCCTGCATTAGGTTCCCCAATAATGTTGACAAGAAGAATGTGTTGATCTCTTGACCACTTATTTTGAGGAGCTGGGGACTCAAGGACAGGAACACTTGTGGGCACAGCTGGTACAATTTGAGTTTCATCTTGCTGACTAGGAGGACTTTCTTCAAAAACTACTTCAGTGTCAGAGTCTTCTTCAGCCATATCAAGAGGTACAACTTCATTATCAGCAGGAGATTCTTCAGGGATTTGAAGAATTGGTGAATCATCAATACCATTAGAAGAAGAAGGACTACCAGAGGTATGTGGTTCTTCTTCATCAAGTTCCCGAGAGGTAGGAACTTCTATGTTGTGAGTAGACAGAGGATCAAAGGCAGGAACATAAGGGGTGAGAGTATTGGAGTGATGATGGAGATGACTGGTAGGTCTTGGTTCTGAGAACTCATCACTTGGGAAAGACACATTTTCATTAAAATCAATTTCATCACCCTCTGTTCCTGTTCTCTATATGACTTCATCATCTTCATTGAATCTGACATGGAAGGTTTCTTCTACTTCTTGTCTTCTGATGTTGAATACTCTGAAGGCTTTGGCTGTTGGAGAGTATCCCAAGAAGAAACCATCATCAGCTTTTTCATCAAACTTTCCAAGTTTATCCCTGTAGTTGTAAATGAACACAGGGCATCCAAACACATGAAAATAGCTGACATCTGGAGATCTTTTTCTGAAAACTTCATAGGAAGTTTTACCATGTCTTTTGACAATGATTGATCTGTTTTGTGTGTAGCAGGCAGTGTGAACAGCTTCTCCACAAAATTGCTTTGGTAAGGCTGCACCATTCAACATAGTTCTGGCTGCTTCAATCAAAGTCTTGTTTCTTCTTTCAGCCACACCATTTTGTTCAGGGGTGCCAGCTGAAGAGAAGTTCCGTGAAATCCCTTTTTCATCACAAAAAGATTCAAGTTGATGATTCTTGAATTCAGTACCATTATCACTTCTCAGAGCTTTGACTCTAACATCATTCATATTTTCAACCTGTCTGATGAAGGACATGATGGTATCAGTTGCATCACTTTTCCTTCTGAGGAAGAACACCCATGTGTATCTTGAAAATTCATCAACTATGACCAAGGTGTATTTGTTGTGATTAATGGTCTGAGGTTTGACAGGCCCAAACAAATCCATGTGAAGGAGATGTAAGCACTTGTCAATAGAGAATGATTGCCTAGTCTTGAATGAAGACCTGTGATGCTTTCCTTTGACACATGCAGAACAAGTCTTGTCTTTAGAAAACATTACTGAAGGTAGACCAGCAACCAGGTTTTGAGTGGCTATCTTGTTGATGTTCTTGAAGTTGAGATGAGACAGTCTTTTGTGCCACAGCCAATTGACACTTTCAGAGGCTTTAGCAAGAAAACAATTTGAGCTGTCTTCAGAGCAAACGGTCATGTTGATGACATAAACATCTCTTCTTCTAGGCGCAATAAGCACAACATCATTGTTTTTGTTGAATATGGTTTCCTGAGTCTTAGTAAACAAAACCTTATAGTTAGCATCACACAATTGGCTGATGCTAATAAGATTGTGTTTAAGACCATTCACATATGCAACCCTGGTAAACGTAATTCCATTGCAGTTCACTAAGCCATATCCTTCTGTGTCACCTGAAGAGTTATCTCCAAACACCACTTTAGGACCTGGCTCCTTTTTGTATCTGTGCAGGTATTGTTGAATCCCTGTCATGTGTCTAGAACAGCCACTGTCTAGATACCATACTGATTCCTTGAGATATTTCTACACAGATACATAGAAACAGGTTAGTTCCTATGGTGAACCCACTTTCCAGTGGGTTCCCTGAATGGCTTATTAGCAACTCTTGTGTTCCTGAAGAACTTTTGGTGTTGGGTGGGACAATTCACTGTTTCATGGGTATAACTTCCACAGATATCACACCCAGGGAAGTCACCACACTCGTCTGAGTGATGGTCTGTGAATCCACAGAATTTACAGGGAGGATAAGGTCTGTAGTTTCCATGTTGTCTTTTGGAACCCTATGGTCTATCCCTATAGGGTGTCTGAGCTCTTTTAGCTTCCATGTGTCTGTCATGATCTAAAGTCATGTGGTGAGAGTTTTTACATATATTGCAATAAGGTTTGATTAACCTTTCCCCTTTGGGTTCACCAAGGACTGACTTAGGTTCATGAGAAGTAGAGCATTCAACGGAAGGCTTAATGTGTTGTTTCAAGAGTTCTACTTCTTTCATTAGAGACAACAGGCGATCTTCAGTGGTAGGGTCAAACTTATTCACAGCTTTAGTAGTGGCAAGCTTAAAAGCAACTTGTTTACCAGTTTGTTTAGCAGGCACATGGAAAACTTTAGCTGGAGGATTCTCAATATCTGCTCTAAGTTCACCCTTAGCAGCTCGAGAAGAACTGCTGGGTTCAACTCCAGAGAGTTTGGGCAAGGGTGGTAACTCAGCCACATCTTCAGAGACAGGGTCATTAGTCAAAGTGGTATCTGACATATGCATAGTCTTTGTAGATTTGAAGATAATGTCTTTGGGTTTGGTGAGAATTCTCAGCTTATTTTTCTTAGCAGATATATCCCTTTTAATGTCAGCAGGTACTTCATCATTAAGCAATTGATCTATTGTGAACCTAGCACACAGCCATTTTTCAATAACCTTGTTTAATTCAGAAACTTGATCATTTAAAGCAATGTTTTTCAAGGTTAACCTAGTGACTTCATTTTGCAGGGATATTTTCTCTAAATTAACCCGTCTAAGAGTTTCACATTCAGATTTAGCATTTAGCAATTCAGTTTTAACAGAGTGAAACTTATCAAGTAGGTTCTTTCTTTGTTCCTCAATAAAGTGTAAATCAACAATGGTGTAATCAAGGACATGCTTGCGTTCATCACTATCAGACATAGATAAAAGCATGTGTACCTTTTTCATTGTGATGTCGACCCATTGTCCTGATCTTGCATCACCTTTTCCAACAGCTGGTTCATCCTCAGCTATAGCCATGAAAGCCCTGACTCTAGTGGTATCTTCCTCATCTGAAGTCAGTGGCTCATCATTCCAATCATAAGCTTCAGCAACCAACCCTTTCTCTGTCTTTTTATCACCACCCTTCTTCTTGGACAGAGCTTCAAGCTTCAAGTTCATTTGTTCTAACTCAGCTTTAAGTGCCTTGTACTTGTTTTTGTAATCCTTCTTCTCAGTGTCTGATGAATTGGATTGGTGAGATGAGTTGTTATGTTGTTTGAACTTATAAGGTTTGGATGAAGATGATGGATAGGAGGGTGAGGATGTCTTGGTGGAAGGACAGTCTTTTTGGAAATGTCCAAGCTTTCCACAGGCAAAGCAAGTTTCTTTTGACCTGTCAGTTGATTTACTAGCTGATCCTATTCTCCCTGATCTTTTGAAGAATCTTCTTTGGTTGGCTAGCAAGGCTCTTTCATGAAACTCTGCATTAAGGTTTGTCAAGAATTCTTGGCTGCTGCGGGTGTCTTCTTCAACATCAGAGTCGCTGTCATGAGGATGTGTTGCAGAGATCAAGGCTTTGGAAGATGCTCCTTGAACTACAAATCTTTCAGTCTCTGACTTGTAAATAGTATCGATCAGCCCTTCTTCATAATTATACTTTCCATAAAGCTGAGCTAGGGTGTCATTCTTGATAGAGTTGTTAGCTCTCTGAGTCTGATTCATACTCAGCCACTTTCTTGGAAGGCTTTGACAAATGTGGCATTGATCTCAGCTTAACCAATAGTGACATCATTCATTGCTATGTCATTGAGAAGAATCTTCAGCCTTGTATGGGTTTGCTGAACCTTTTCACCTTCAAGTGACTTGAAGGCATTGAACTGAAGTCTGAGTGCCTGAATCTTTGTCTCTCTTGTTTCAGAGGGTCCTTCATGGCCAAGGATGAGGTCTGTCCACATTTGTTTGGCTGTGGGACACTGAATGACAGACTTCATGATGTGTTTGGGAAGACAGGATATGATGATGCTTTTGAGATGTTTATCTTGGTTTGCCAATTTTCTATCAGCTGGAGTCCATTGTTTGAGAGGTTTGGGAAGAGGGTTTTCTTCAGTGGAGGTAAGCGCCATGGGAATATAAGGACCATTTTCTAAAATTTCTAGAAGAAAAGGTTCAAGTCCATCGAGATACACAAGAAATTGACTCTTCCAACTGGCAAAATCTTCTTCATCAAAGACTGGTACACTTGTGACATGTGATCCACCTCTTGAGTCAAGAAGTTGGGGTAGATCATCGTCATGGCAGGAGGGTTGAGTCTTGGTGAAGATGGTGTTGTAGAAGGTGATTGTGGTGGGTCAGAAGTTTCTGGCATGGTGGATCTTGATTATAAAACTGAGAACGATGTTTCTTGAAGGTTTTAAAATCAAACACCGCTCTGATACCAATTGGAAGTCCCTAATCAATGCTAGAAACCCTAAACTTAACTAATCAACACAAGGTATTACTTTTCAAACGTAATCTTATTATTGTATAATAAAGAATTACAAGTGTTATGGATAACACCGTTTGATGACAATGTGTTGTGCACACTTTGAACAACTATAAATCCTAACTTATGAATACAGTCATAGCTGTTTGATTCTATAAGTTCTAAGCAATAATGTTATGAATATACTCAAAGTGTTAAACATTAATGCATGGATACACATCCTATTTATAGTGTTACGAGATTGACCTAAATAGTACTTGATGGTGACTACACAAGCTTTCACAAGTTCCCACATCAGTCACATGATGTTCTTCTATTCTTGGTAGTCTTCCATTATGCTTTAAGGAAACAGTTGTCAAAACAGTTTCCTTTTTCTTCATAGTCTCGAACACACAAATGGCATGTCCAAAGTGTGTTGAGTGTTAACAGGGTATTGCCACCCCTGTTAACCCTCAACCCCTCAGAGTCCCTGATACATCTTGGCTGTTATCCATCACAGCCAATGAGTATGTCTTCAAGTAATCTTTGACTTCCTTGACAATGTCTCTGACATGGACTCCTCTGAGGTTGCTCATAGAGACTTGGATCTCTGTAAGTCTTGCGATACTTGCCTGCCTCCTAGGCACAGGCAAGGGACTATCTAACAGCTTAATTATGTTTAAATCTATGATCAGGGAATCTAACAAGTTTAGATTCCCAACACAATGACCCCATGCAATGCATAATTTTAAAGCATAAAATTACATTTTGCTCATAATTAATCCATCTCGGCCTTTATTAAGATAAACTATTACCACTACGATGAAAAGATAAAAGCTTTAAAGGAAACAAAAGTTATAACAATTTATTAACTTAGGAAATATTTGATGGAAGAAAATCGTAAAGAAATCAAAGACTTAAATTAGGGCTTTGGTGTCATGAATATTAATCACCCTCAAGTTTCACGTTCCCCATACCAAGCTTAAAAACGAGATCATTGTTTACCATAAGTTCTCAAGTTAAAACCACTTATATAAGACGATTGTGTAATACTCTTTCTCCAATTCCTAAGTTGTATCTCTAGCTTTTAAGGATTATCATTAACCCGTAGGCTCATTTGACTTATTTGATAATTATTAGTCCAAAAATGAAGGCAAAACGGTGTAAACCCGACACTCAAAACCTAACCTCGTCCTCAAAAACGTTGTCACTAAAGTAAGTCCACATCAAGGATGATTTAACACGATTTGGGGAATAAATTCCCGGATCCAAAATTTGGCCAATAGTACTAATTATTAATTATTCCTCCAAAGTCATGTAGACTTTATGTGGAGTTTAGCAAGTTCACATCATATACCCTTAGGCTCTTTAAGATGTAAAAATGCTCCTCATCTATTGTCCACACCCTAAGGCTCTTTGAACGATAAACAAGGGAATTGATTTTTGATCAATTTTTATTCAACACTTACCATGTCATACACCCTAAGGCTCTAATGACAAGGTTCGTGCTACATGCCCCACACCCTAAGACTCTTTGAGGTCATGTTTTAATCTTATTCTTTCTTTATTTATGATAGATATAGTAGGCCAAATTTCGCGGTCCCATGGTCTGAATACCTCCTACTTAGTGTTTATGAGCCACCTTAGTCGGAAGTCCACAACGCTGGCACCCTCAATGTGTTCATGCTTTAATTACAAGGAGATAAAAGATTTGGCTAAGAGTTAAGATATCGAATCTACACCGCAAAAATCCTCATTTATTAAGCAATTAAATATACAAGCGGGAAGAAAGAGCCACAAAAACTCATATAAGCAAGAATTAACCCTTAAACTTATTATCAACTCTATCATCTCTCGTTCTCCACAATTTAAAATCTCAAGGAATGAGACTCGTGGATGCTTAGCCTAATAAACCAATTAAGGTCCATATGGTTAAGGATACTAGCTAGAGTAAACTTGGATAAGTAAACTTGGGTTGAGTCAAAATATTCACGACGGGCCTAATATATCAAAGATATCTAAACTTGTTAAAACCATTTTATTCATTTTTATTATTATTTTTTACTTTATTCTTGAAATGGAAAATATAAATAAGATGCGATGACAAAAGGAAAGAAAATAAATGGAAATACTACTAGGCCAAAATAGATCAAAAATTTGAAAAACGTTGAAAAATTTTTAGTTTTCCGGTTAAATGGGGTCAAATTCATGGAAAAGCCCACTAAAATTCGATAGAAGTCCCCCCTACACTTAATATAAACATTGTCCTCAATGTTTAAGCATGTGGGAAAATAAACTCCCCTACACTTAGGACATTGAGTACGTTGTTTAAATCGAGCTAAGGAAGAGACAACTAAAGTGATTACATTTATTCGTCTTATTTATATACAATATTGAATCACAATAGCAAAAACTTATCGAAGAAACCGGGTACATGGGAACACGGGAGCACGGGTCGCGTCAAAAGCACCAAAAGTGGATCACGAAAGCACACATCCCTGCTCAACATCACAAAACACAACCTACTCGGCTCCCCCTACACTTATGGTAGAAAATAGATCATCGGGTTGCCTCCCGAGAAGCGCTTGTTTTTGTTAACCGAGTCACGAGCCTGACTCGACCCCGAATTAAATGGTCCATGGGGAAGCCTCTAATGTAATACCGGGATCAAAAATCTTATCCTCGGTCCCGGAGGAACATAATAAATGAGAGGCATGAGTATAAGTCTTGAAGGGTAGAAAAGTCCTCTCAACATAAGAAAAGTAAGTGAAGTCTTGATCCACGGGCGGTGGGGTGGGTAAAGGAGACAAATTGTCATCCCCCAAAGACAATGGATGGTCATAATTCGGCAAAGCCGTAAAGGTATCAATCATAGAATGGTCAATGTCACCTCCCGGGTCAAAGCACTCATCCTTATTTCCCGGTATGAAATGAGGAGAGTAAAAGTGATACATCACCCGCTTGAGTGTGCACGCGGTAGGACGGGGTGGCAACATAATATGATAAATATCATAAGAAATATCTACCACCCGCGTCACCTCTCCAGACCGAATAAAACGAAAGGTAGGGTCAAATCTCTCCACCTCCTCTATGAAGGGAGGTGGCATGGCTAACAAAGAATGCTCATTAATAGCAATAGAGTCGGGGCTATCAATGTCCTCAATCCCCTCTTCAAAGAGAGAATTCACCTCACTGGAGATGCAGGCGTCATCAAAATCAAATAAAGGGTTCGAATAAATCTTGAAATCTTCCTTCAGAACGTCTTCATCGGACAGTGACTCGTCATCACTAGAAGTAAAATCATCATCGAGATCAAAAAGAGGATTAGAGAAAGCCAAAGAATCATCTCCCAAGATGTCGGTTGGAGGTAATGAATCATCACTAGAAAAAGATTCACACTCACTGTCACTATCGGAAGCAACCGTAGGCTCACTTTGGATTGGAATAAGAATCTCATCACAAGGAATAGTGATAAGACCCTCATCCCCCATGATGAGAGAGGCATCGGTCTCCGTAGTGGAAGAATCGAGAATAGGAGTGGTAGTCTCACATGATGGATTGAGATAGTAAATATTATCCTCGTCATCATCATAACAATAAGGAATTACACGAGGCGTAGAGGTATAAGCACTAAGATTAGATACTTGCTCTTGTCGTTGTCGCTTTTCCTCCTCCCATGCTTCTTTTAGTTGAATTAAACCTTCTTCAATTTTCAAAAGAAAGGCTTGTGTTTCATCATTCGGATTCAAAGAAGGTTGATGATCGAGGGTGTATTGTGGGGGCTCAAAATTATGAAAACCAGAATTATAGCACGGATGTGGTCCATCATAAATCATCGGTTGAAAAGAATTAGAACGCGGATTTGGCGCATAATAATTCATCAGCTGACAATAAGAAGTATCGTGAGGGCCCCCACAATGATTGCACACGGGAATTGAGAAAAACCCGGTGCATTTTGCGGATATGGATCGTCATATATGGAAGAGGGTGAGATAGTGTCATTAGAGGTGAAGTATGAATTGGTCGAATTGCAAAATGAACAATGTCCAAATTCGTGATCAGGGATAGCCATACCGCACCGCTCGCATGAACACCAATAACATGATTGACTATCAGACGACTCACACCCTATACAATATGAATCCATGAAGAATTAAAAATAAGAGGGGTTGAGAAAAAGAATTAAACACAATAGAGGATAAAGAGGAATATTTTTTGGTGTAATACTTTAGGAAAAGTATTACTTTTGGATTTTTTAAATTTTTTTTGTGCAAATCTTAGGAAAGAGTTTGCTTTTGATGATTTTTTAATTTTTGTATTTTTATCTTTTTGATTTTTTATGTTTTAGATTTTTTTAACAAGAAAATAACGTTCAAAATCGAACGGATCCCAAAATCCAAATCGTCTCACGACAAATCGTCAATCGTAACGAGCGAAGCGGCAGCGGCGCCATTTTAATGTTGGAATTTTAATCAATTATCGTTCAATTATGTTCGTTTCCTCGACTCACTCGAATTGATATCGGATTTGACGTGGATTAATTGTTTTTAGTGAATGAAACTTTTTGGTATTTTAAAAACTAAAAACTATTTAATTAAAAACTAATTAAACTAATTAAAAAGGAAATATTTAATAAAAACTACTTTTTCAAAATTTAAACAAAACTATTTATAAATCATAAACTAATTTAAATAAAGACTAATTTGAAAATAAACAAAATTAATTAAACTATTTTGAAAACTATTTTGAATTTAAATGAAATCTACTAAAAACGATTTTTTTAAATAAAACTAAATAAATTGAGAACTAATTTTAAAAACTAAATTTAAAAAAAACAATTTAAATTTATAAAAGTAATTAAAATATATTTTTATTTTTTTATTTTTTAAACATTAAAAACGTAATTTAATAAACTACATTTTAATCTAAAAAATTTAAAACTTATAATTAAATCTAAGTAAATAAAACTGACAGCTTGAGAATTGATTACACTATATTAATTTAAAAGACTGTATTAAACTCAAAAGGAGAACAAGAACAAATGGTTAAAGCGTAGGGCTGTTGAGCGTGAGGTCAGGGGTTCGAGTCTAGCTATGGACGATTTTTGGCTATTATTTTTATTTTTGGAATTTATGAACTCTCAGACCAATTGGGTCTGAGATTTAAGCAGCAAGAATCAGCAAACAAAAAAAACACAAAAAAGTTATTACAGCTTAAACAAAGCAGCTAGCTAGTCAGACTATTAAACAGATAGAAACTAAAAACAATAAGCAGATAATAGACAAAATAAGCAGATAGGATGAAAATAAGCAAACAGCAAATAAAACTTAATTAAGCCAAACTTACACTAGCAGACCTAAATATCCAAAAAACTTAAAACTAAAACCAAAATCTAGAAAAAACTTAAACAAAACTTAAGCAGTTAAGCTAATAAGCAGATTCAAACACCACTGAAAATACGCAGATCCAACCACAACTTAAACAAACTAAATAAGCAATAAATCTAACAAACCAAATCAGCAATAAATCCTACAAAGTAAATAAAACAGATCCAAACAAACTTAATACCGAATAAACAAAACTAAACAAGCAGATTTAATAAACATTAACTAAAACAAACATTAACCTAAAATTAACAAAAAATTAAAAGAAAGTAAAACCTGATGACGAATCCGTTGAGAAGAAGAGCGGTGCTGAGCCGTCTTTGAACCCGAATCAACAACACCACTTTAAACAAGCCGAATCATCACCATCGAACCAACAAATCAACTTCGAACCGGATTTATGAAATTTCCCAGTAGGGGAAATTTATCAACAACTTTTTACTTTAATATTATTAATCCAAAAACAGATTAAAGAGTAAGTTGCAATAAATTTTAAATAGACAAGAATGAACCGAAATAAAAATTTTATTAATAACTAAAAATTGGATTACAATACTTTTTGAAAGAAAATTACAATAAACCTAAAATCTAATTTTTGCATAAAATAAAATTAAAATAAAAAAATTGCACACCCAATTACAAATTATATGGGGGTATTTATAGCCAACCCCCAAGGCTTCTTCATGAAGATTGGTGAGCAAGGAATTCAATCCCAGCCACTCTTTTCTTCTTTTCTTCCTTCTCTTTCTTCTCTTCTTGATCAAACGGCTGAGAATACACCTCAATCACGCGGATTGCCATCATGGCACGATTTGTGCTAGTTGTGTTTTTTTGTGGCTGAGGTGGCTTCATTTAATTAGGGGATTGGTGGTGGTGAGTTGTTTAAGCCAATCACAGGAAAGAGATTGGCCACGTAGGTGAGGACCACATGGTGTTCTTCTTCGATTAAGATGGGGATTTAATCCCCCATCGTGTGAATAACATGCTCACAAAAAAGCCCCAATTTATTTTAACAAGAGTTTGTTGAATAGTGAATTATCAGGGTTATTTAGGGTTGGGGTAAAAAGATGTGGTGTCTGCGTTTTTTGTGGGAGAGAGATGATGCCTTGTTTGTATCGAAGGAATAATGTGGGTAAAATAATAAACGTGTGAGGGTGAGTAAACTTTTATTAAGGGTGTGTGTGAGTTGAGTTGACCAGGGGTGTTGACCCAACAAAGTTAAAAACTTTGTTTTCTCTCCGTTTCATTTTTCTTTGTAAATGGACTTGGCCCAAATGAAATACTCCCAACGTCTTCAAATATGATATATGGGCTTGGGCCCAAGTTAACTTTTACTCCATCCGTATAACATTGAATTTGGGCCTTTTTGGCTTGTTGCTATTAAACATGTAATTCATGATCTTTAAATGGGCTTTTAAGCCCATTTACCCAAATGTGGGACCCACAAGCTCGATTACTTCCATAAATATTAAATCCGCTAAAAACGAGCTTGACTTTGGCTTTCTTGATCTTTTCTTCAATCCCGTGTTGATTTTGCCGGTTTTCGTGATCTTCGGTACACTTTTGGCTCTTTGACTTTGACTTTGTCTCTTTCTTGGACTTTTCTTCAACATTTGACCGTGAAATCCCGTGTTTTCTTTCCTTTTGATCTTTTGTACCTATTTTAAACAAAAACACAAAACCACGCGTAATTCCGACTTTTACGATATTAAACACATGATTAGGTCTTGTTTTTCCTTGATTTTTTAGTGGCAAAAGGATAAGTGTTTACACACTTATTAGTAATCTATTCAATTTTTATGGTAAAGGATTATTCTCCTTAAAGAGAATAATATTAGATTGATGACATGAGTTTTTTATTTGCAACAGCTCTAACGCGTCCTCTGCTCCTGCCAATGCAAAGCATCCAATTGACAGAGACATAATCCGTGAAGTAAAAAAAGTGTTGGACGGCTCAAGTGATGTGGTTAAAACATTTAGAAGGGTGCGGGACAGTTTTAGTCAAGACAGTGAGCAAAATATTAAAATAAGGTTGGTAGCTAAGCGAGGCAAAGATGGAAGGACGTACAATCTACCAACCGCTAATGAGGTCGCTGGACTGATTGTAGGCGACATTGATACTTGCGTAAATCAAAGAGATATTGTAATTGAAAAACGGAAAGAAGGCTTCCAACGTATTAATATTTTTCATCCTATGTACCTTCCATTGCAATACCCGTTGTTAATTCCACGTGCGCAAGATGGTTATTATCTGGAAATACCTCATCAAAAGAAGGGTGGTAAACCATCTCGCGATGACGAGGAAGACGACGAAAAAGACGAAGAAGAAAAACGTAAATATGTTAGCATGCGCGAGTAGTTTGCTTTTCAAATACAAGACCGACCAAATCAAGAGAATTTATTTGTGAGTGGGGGCCGTTTATTTCAGCAGTTCCTTGTGGATGGTTATACGATGGTTGAGACAGAACGTTTGTATTTCCATCGATCCAAAGAGTCAAAACTGAGATGTGATACATACTCAAGTATCCGCAAAAGCATTGCAGAAGGAAATACCGACCCAACCGTGCTTGGCAAACCTATAGTCTTGCCTTCTACGTTTACCGGCGGTCCAAGGTTCATGAAGCAAAACTATATGGATGCAATGGCGTTGTGTAGATGGTACGGCTGCCCGGATTTGTTCATAACTATAACATGCAATCCTAACTGGCCTGCGGTTGGGAGATTCATGCGTGATCATAACTGTGTATCTTCGGACCGGCCATACGTGCTATCAAGAGTTTTCAAACAAAAACTTGACATGCTGGTGAAGGATTTGAAAGATTTGCGTTTGTTCGGACGTACCCAAGCAGGTAATGTCTACATCATACAAGTTTTACTTCAAAATCGTAAACAATCATTTTTTTTGTTTGTATAAAACTATGTGGTTAGATTAACATGTTTTTATTTTTTTGGTCTCTTTAAACAGTTGTGTATACAGTTGAATTCCAAAAAAGAGGGCTTCCTCACGCACATGTTTGTGTGTTTTTGCATAAGGACGACAAGGTGCCAAATGCTGAGCAGATTGACAGATACATTTCGGCGGAAATACCTGATAAAGACGAGGATCTGGATTTGTATAAATTAGTTTCTGATTTTATGATGCACGTTCCTTGCGGTGAAGATAACCCGAACCAGATGTGCATGGTTGATGGTGAATGTACCAAAAGATTTCCTTTTAAATTCACAGAGCGCAGTTCCGTTGACTCGGAAGGGTATCCAGTTTATAAAAGACGCGATAACGGAAGGTATGCGGAAGATGCTAAAGGAGTTCATTTGCATAATGGATATGTGGTACCGTATAATGCATATCTTTTAAAACGCTATCAGTGTCACATAAATGTTGAGTGGTGCAACCAGACCGGATCAATAAAGTATTTGTTTAAATACATCAACAAAGGTCCAGATAGAGTGTCGGCGCAGTTGTACAAACCGGCAACAACGGCCGATGGTGAACAAGTTAAAATAGCAATTGACGAAATTAAGGCATACTATGACTGCAGATACGTCTCTGCGTGTGAGGCGTCGTGGAGGATATTTGGTTTTGAGATTCATACCGAACACCTTCTGTTGAACGGTTGTCGTTTCACTTGCTTGGGGAGCAGCAAGTAGTTTATGACGAGAACTCAGATCTTGAAGAAGTTATTCACAAGCCTACCGTTGGCCAAAGTATGTTTGAAGGCTGGATGAAAATGAATGAGTTGTATCCCTCTGCGCGAGAACTTACGTATGCCGAGTTTCCAACAAAATTTGTATGGAACGTGTCTAAGAGAATTGGACGTTTCGGAAGAGAGGAGAGTCCATTGGAAGAATTCATAGTGTTCCCATATCGACAGAAGAAGCATTTATTGCAGGATGCTACTCAATAGTGCCAAAGGATGTAGAGATCATGATGAGATTAAAACAGTTCACAAAGTTGTTTATCAAACATACAAAGACGCTTGCTATGCGGCAGGGCTTTTAGAGGACGACAACGAATATGTGGAGAGTATTAAATACGCTGGACATTGGGCAGCTTCTGAACAAATACGTGAGTTGTTTGTAACGTTGCTTACACAAAAGGAGCTTACTAAACCTTTACAGGTTTGGTTAGAAACATGGCACTTGATGGCACATGATGTGCAAGCAAAGAAAAGACAACTTCTTAATATTCCAGGTATACAATTTAATTTGTTTATGTTACTATTTTGCAACATCTTCTTCAAAACATCTATTTTATACAGTTTTTTAAAAAATATATTGTGTGCAGATTTGATTATGAGCGACGAGGAAAAGAAGAATGTTTGTTTGTTTTATATAGAAGAACTTATGCGATCCAAAGGAACTTCTTTGCGTGCTTAGCCTGAGATGCCTTACCCGGATGACATATACGTGACTGCACTTGGTAATCGTATGATATATGATGAGACGGATTATAATCCTGCTGAGTTACAGTCTGAGTATGAAAGGTTATACGCTTCCTTAACAGCAGAACAAAAGGGCGTTTATGACATTATAATTGGTTCTGTTGAGGATGGGACGGGAGGCGTGTACTTTGTGTATGGATACGGAGGTACAGGAAAAACGTTCTTATGGAGAACACTAGCCGCCGGTATTAGGAGACGCAGAGACATAGTGCTAAACGTTGCTTCCAGTGGTATTGCATCATTGTTGATGCCAGGCAGTCGGACTGCACATTCAAGGTTTCGTATTCCGATCAACGTTGATGAGACATCCACCTGCTTCATAGCTCCTCAGAGCGACTTGGGAGAGCTTTTAAAGAAGTGCAAACTTATTATTTGGGACGAGGCTCCAATGGCAAACAAACTTTGTTTTGAGGCACTCGATCGTACATTGAGGGACGTGCTTAGGAAAAATAGGCAGGATATGTGTCAAGATCCATTTGAGGGCATGACGGTGGTGTTTGGAGGGGATTTTAGGCAGGTTCTACCCGTAGTTCCAAAAGGTTCGCGTTCAGACATTGTAAGTGCTTCCCTTAAGCAGTCTTACTTGTGGGATCATTGCAAAGTCCTTAAGTTGACGGCGAACATGAGGCTCACTGTTGGTACACGGCCAGAGGATGTTGATGAGATTCGTGAATTTGTTGAGTGGATTCTGAAAGTAGGAGACGGTGAGCTTGGAGAGGATAATGACGGAGAAGATTCAATTGATGTGCCTAAGGAGATTCTGATAGACAAGAGTGACGACCCAGTTCCGTGATCCAGCCTACTTATCCAAATCTTTTGGATAACATCCATGATCCAGCCTACTTTCAAGAAAAGGCAATTCTTGCGCCAACTAACGAAATCGTAGACACTATAAATGGGAAATTGTTGGAAAGATTTCCTGGCGAAGAATTGCTCTACTTGAGTTGCGACAGCATCGACAAAAGTGAACGTGGTGCTTCTGTAGATGGGTGTGTCTATCATGCTTTTGAGAAACATTGATCAAGCAAATGGTTTGTGTAATGGGACGAGGTTGCAGGTTCTTAAGTTAACACGAACAGGAATTAGTGCACAAATTATCAATGGGACGAATTTTGGAAAAGTAGTTATCATATCGCGGTTAAGAATCACTCCATCCGACAAGCGATTACCGCTCAAGATCGTCAGAAAACAGTTCCCTATCTCCATATCATTTGCAATGACCATTAACAAAAGTCAAGGTCAATCGCTTTCAAAAGTCGGATTGTACCTACCACGTCCTGTTTTCACTCACGAACAGCTATATGTAGCGGTATTTAGAGTTAAAAGCAAGAAAGGATTGAAGGTGGTTGCTTGTGATTCAGATGGGAATGTATGTAACACGACTGTAAATCTAGTTTACAAAGAAATGTTACATGGAGTTTAGTCAAAAGTTTATGAAGGTATGTAATTTACTACATTTTAAATTATTGGTTTACAAAAGTAATGTCTATTAATCTTAACTATTGTTTTACTTTAGGTGTTAGCGTAATGGGGATTGTCTTCTTACTTAAATGGACTCACATACAGCATGCTTGAAGATCATAAGGGATTGAATACTGCTTTTATTGTTGTTAAAAACTTTCCTTGCTTATCGAATATTCCATGTTTTTTATATTACTGTTTTCATATATTAAGCGAAGCCGTTTCATGTTTTGAATATAAAGAGGTCTTCTTATTTTTTATTACAAAAATCACTCTTTAAAGTAGTTCCGGCGTTAGACGGGTCTTTAAGCTAGTACATATATATATTAAATTAAAATATTACTAGTAAATTAAATTAAATTTATTTTTAACTGCACACGATAATTATAATAACTAATTAAACGGGTATAATATTTTGAAACTCGACTACACACGCATGATTTTAAAAAAGTCGAAAACAAACGTAAAAAAAAAGTTTTAAAAAAGTGACAAAAGTTATAAAAAATCACCGAAAAGAATAAAAAAAGATGCCCCTGTGACATATGTAAGCAACAGGTCACTTACTGCTACGTCACAGCCAATAATAACTCGCCACGTACTCACATTCCACGTATCACTTCTCTCACTGGCTTGTCGTTTTAGCAATCCCAGTTTGATTGTGACAGAAGTTGTGGCGGTAGTAGTGAAAGAAGCAGTCTAGGGGTGTCCATAATTCGGGTTTGACCCATAAAAACCGAAAACCGAACCGAACCAAACCCGAACTAGAACCGAACCGAAAATAGAATTCGGGTTTTGGGTCATAACCGAACCGAACCGAACTACAAATACGGTTTTCGGGTTGGGTATGGGTTTGGCCGTCGGACCCGAGAACCGAACCGAAAACCGAAATTTTATAAATATATATATATTTTTTATAAATTTATGTATATATAATAATTATTAAAATTTAATTTAATCCTAATATATGCAAACTAGTTATTAAAACATAATTTTAATATAAAAATATCATTTTATACTTGAAATAACCTTTTTTTTGTAAATATTTATATAATTACATATTTTTTTTGAAAAATTCAGAAAATCCGGGTTATTCGGGTCAACCCGAAAACCGAACCGAATTCAAATTCGGTTCTCGGTTCGGTTCGGTTGAAATCTATTTCGGTTCGGTTCGGTTTTCGGGTTGACTCAGAAAAAAAAATTAACCGAATAACCCGAACCGAATAAACCGAACAACCCGAGAACCGAACCGAATGACACCCCTAAGAAGCACTCTAATATCTACCTATGTGTGAATGAATATTTACATTTTGCACCCTATAGATGTATTAATTTTAATTTTGAACCTATATTTATTGTGTATGGTTCTTCTCAACTTAAATAACTTGAAACATTTGGGCTGCGTTTAGTTGGATGAAAAACACCCTGTTTTCTACAAAATATTTTCTAGAAAACAAAGAAAACAGAAAACGCGTTCAAATCATCGATTTCTAGAGATATTTTATAGAAAATGCAAAATCCATGTTTTACCCTTTTGCACGCAAAACAAAAATTTTTTTTTTTTGTTTTCTAAGTTTTCCTTTAGAAATATAAAATTTATTTCCCTCTTAGTTTTGGAAAATGGAAAACACAAATTTCTCCAACTAAACGCTTTTTCTAAATTTTTAAGTGTTTTGTGGAAAAAGAAATCTTATTTTTTTTTCTACAAAATAAAAAATAGAAAATGATAGAAAATGTTTTCCAACTAAACGCACGATATTCCTTTTTTTTTGGTAATTTTATATTTTTCTAGTTAAAATATTAAAATATTATAATTTTCAAACATATATTAAAAATCATTGTACATTATGTATTATTTACTTGAGTTTTGTATTTAGTAAATATGAAATTATCTTTTTTTTTCTCAGATAAAAAAATGTACACACTTAATAAATTATTCAATAAAAATTTAAATGTAAAAAAGGTAGCTGAAACTTTTTATGACAACTTGTGAGGTTTGAAATTTATTTTTTTATTAGATAAATACAATTCTGAAGTTGTCGCGTCAACTTTTAAAAAAGAAAGATTTTACTAACTTGAGTTTGAGAGGCGGTACATCCAAACTTCGTAGATTAGGTTTTTTTTTTTTTTTTTTTTTTTTGAACATCTCGTAGATTAGTTTAATGTGTAAGAAAACCATAATTACCCATAAAAATTACTTTTAAGAGATTGAAAACTAGAATTACATAGTTATCACTTTTGCGAGCAGTCCGAAGTTTACTTGTCAGGTTAAAGTGGTTTAGATAAAATTTCTTAAATGAAAAATAATAAAATCTTTAAAAGAATTAGAATGATTCGAGAATTTAGGAGATACATTTTTTCAAAGGATCGGAATGTAAATCAAATTGTATTATACAATCTCATTTATAGAATGTATATACGCTTTGAACACGTAAATCTAACTTTACCAAAAAAAGTTGTATCTAAATTTAGACTCAAATATGAAGTCATGTTAGATTTTGATGTTAAGTTTTCAAAATATAAGGAAACTAATTACTACTAAGACAAAAGTTCCCTAAGGAACATGCATTCAAAAAAGAAGAAAGGAAGCAATCTTCACCATCCATTTAAATCACATCTAATGGTGTATATTAATCTTTTTAAATTTAATTAAAAAAACACATTTTTATCCTATTTCTTAAAAATTAAATATATCTCAAACCGTTAATCGTTATGAAAAAATAATTATACCGTCACGACGGGAATTAAATTATCTTTCTATAGATATGCACTTCTATATACATTCGGCGAACTTTTACAAAGAATTTTCGTAAAAAAAATCACATGTAATTCTCGAAAAATTACATGTGATTCTCGAAAACTCATGTTTGATTTATTATTTTAAAAATCACATTTGAATTTAATCATATTCGTGTTTCGGGCAAAGCAAGTAATCCGCATAAGGAATTATAATTACTTTTTAATATCTTTTCTAGTGATATAATATAGTTTTTGTCATTTTGAATAAAAATCTATCAGTCTTGAATGGAAGTTGAAAACAAATAAATATCATGCCATTTCTTCATATCAAATTACGCACAAAAACTGGAAGTGTGTCTTCAATCGCAAGACAACGAGCTAAGCACGGAAATATTTTAAAAAATGGTGAAAAATATCGACACCTGAGAGATTCGAACTCTCGCGGGGAAACATCATGTACTTACAGGCACACGCCTTAACCACTCGGCCAAAGTGTCTTTGTGTTCTTTTGTTTGATTGAATATTTTGATAATATTATACTTTTTGATTTGAACAAAATAGCATTACGTGGCATAACTTTATACTCACTAGTTTGACATTGTTTTTAAATTACAGCAAACCTAAAATTTATGAAATACGTAAAATTCAAAGTATCTTATTTGAGTTTTAAGAGGCTGATTCGAAGAGATAGATATATTAAAGCCGTCAAATTAAATAAATGTCTAAGCATTTGAAAAGAACAACATTCAAGCAGTGACGGAGCTAGAATTTTAGGATTTTGTATAAAATCACATGTAATTTGAGCAAAATTACATGTAATTATTTATAATCATATGTGATTTGAGCAAAATTACATGTAATTCACACAAAATTACATGTAATTTTCATTCAACACTAACTAACCACTTTATTACAAAAATCACATGTAATTCACACATAATTACATGTGATTTGCATTTAACACTAATAAACTATTACATGTAATTCACAAAAAAGTTAACGATTTACAGTGTTAAAAATTCTCGCCAAAAAAATTACACTTAATTTTCGAAAATTACATGTAATTTTTCGAGAATCACATGTAATTTTTTATGCGTAAATTTTTTAAAAAAAAGTTTGCCGAAAGTGTATAGAAGTGCCTATCTATAGAAAGATAACTTAATTCCCGTCGCGATGGTATAATTAGTTTTTCGTAACGATTAACGGTTTGAGAGATATTTAATTTTTAATAAATAGGATGAAAATGGGTTTTTAAATTAAATTTAAAAAGATTAATATAGATCATTAGATAGAACTTGAATGAATGGTTGAGATTGCTTCCTTCCTTCTTTTTTTGATGCATATTCTATAAGGATCTCACTAAATCCATAAATATCACATTTTATAAAGAAGAATGGTAAAATCATAAACAAATTTACACAAACAAATAAGTTTACAAAATGATGTGTCATACAATTTATGGATGCATATAAGGCTGGGGGGAGTGGTAACCAAAAAAATCCACCGCCACCTCAACTCACCCACAACTCACCTTTCAAGGTTCTTAAGGAAAAAAAAAACTCACCTCCACCTCACCCTCATTTTATATAAAATATACCCCATTAAATACCCCACTAATAAAACCCCACTCACAATCTATTAAAAAATAAAAAAGAAAACAGTGGGACCCACCACTTGTAAAACTCACAGGGGTGAGTAATTGACAAGTAGTGGGTTTTGGAATAGTACCCACGCGTGAGTTTATGGTAGGGTTCTTAGGGTGGCTTTTGCCACCTTGGACTCACCAGTGGGATATACCCACCACTCCCCCCAGCCTAAGAGAAGAATTAAAAAGTAATTTTGAGAATTCCACTAGTACATGACACCTCATTTTGTAAACTTTTTTGTGTAAATTTAGAGAGAATTGCATAAATCGTCCTTTAAGTTTTGTCATAAATATTTTAAAAGTGCTGATATCGTCCTAAAATCAAACTATTTCGCAAATTTTCATCCTCAATGTTTTGTCATTTTGTAGGTTTCGTCCCAAAAGTTTTAGCTATTTTGCAGGTTTCGTCCTAATAATTCTCCTCATAAGGACGATACTTGCATTAAAATTTCCATACATGGATGATCTTTGCACTTTTGTAACGTTTAGGACGAAACATGCAATTTGGCCAAACTTTAGGGACGATTTATGCAATTTACTCGTAAATTTATTTGTGATTCTAGCATTTCTTTTTTGTAAAGAAGAATCGTAGAACCACAAACAAACTTACACAAAAAAATTTACAAAATAATATGTCATACAACTTACAACTTATGGATACATGCCTTGATATATATAAAGAAAATACTTATTTGTAAGTCTCAAATAGTTCAAATGAAAAGTGTAGTCTTTAAATACCAAATAATTTTCACACTTATAATTCAAGAAAATCATATACTTTTCTTTGATCTACATGCTTGGTTTTTGAATTTTTTCATGACTACCTCAAACAAAGATATTAAAACACAGGTCCTGATGTTAAAACTCGAGACTTTTCTAAATTCACTAATAGTCTATTTTGAAGATAATTTATTTATTAAAAAACATTTCGGTCATAAAATAAGAATATCATTGTTACATTTTCTCGTTTTTATACGTGGATTCTGAAAATGTCATGTAAATGCAACGAAGTTTCATAAATGTCATAAAAAATTAATCCCTCTCTAACGACCAAAACCATGTTCAATATGGCCGGGACAATCCTCACATATGTCTCCAAATAAAAAATGATAACCAACACAACCTTAGAACTTTAGAGCACTGGGTATGTAACTACCTCAAACAACGATATTAAGACACAGATGTTAAGACTCAAGACTTTTCCAAAATCTTCACCAATAGTCTATTTTGAAGATAGTTTATTTATTAAAAAAACATTTCGGTCTTATAATAACAATATCATTTTTATATTTTCTCGTTTTTATACGTGAATTCTGAAAATGTCATGTAAATGCAACGAAGTTTCATAAAATGTTTTAACCTGCAAAATTTAATAACGTATTACATGTCATCAAAGCATCAAAGCATGCAGATTGAACACTTTATAAAAATCCATTACATTTACTTAAGTTTTTAATTTTACATACCAAATCGATATATTTAAAAGAAATAATTGCTATCTAACGACCAAAACCATGTTCAATATGCCCGGGACAGTCCTCACATGTGTCTCCAAATATAAAAAGGATAACCAACACAACCTTAGAACTTTAGAGCACTGGGTATGGTGGTGTGGTGACATGGTAAAAAGTAGTGTCATAGTTGACATGTAGGCTATGACACGAGAATGCTCGGATACCACATTTACTAAGGTAGCAGTGAGCCATAGAAAAATGATGCCAAAAAAGTAAAAAAAAAAGGTATAAAGGGTCCACATACACTCACACTATGAATTAAAGAAAAAAACAAAACGCCACAAAAATAAAATTGGGCTGAGGAGTACGGCGCCAACTTCATAACACGACATGTTGGTGTAGTGAGGCACCACTTTTCTCGACTGGTGGGGTACGACGCGAGCTAACAGCCCACCGTACCCCGGGCTCTTAGAGCAAAGGGTATCACGACGGGGTGCACCTCGTCGTGCCCATGTGGCACGCTCGCCGGCTCTCGCTGGTATTCGTTGCCACACCGACCCTCTTGTCGCTGAGCCCTCATTGGTTAACCAGCGCGTCTTCGACGAAGATGAGTGGAAGAAAAGAACGTTGAGAGTGGAGCATATGACCGTTGCAATTTTTTTTTACTTTTATTTAAAACTTCTTTTATTCTATATATATATCTCATTTTTATACTTTTAAACACACACATTTTAATTATTTCTCCATCAAACAACCAACAAGGGTTTAATAAAGAGGGTACTACCTAGCATACGAGATTTACCCACAATGATCATCCTTTGTGAAGTCTTTCACAGTTGCACGCGATGAAAAAAATGCTTTGTTTAAACGCTGTCAAGAAGGTGCACGAAAAGATATTGAAAGGGCATTTGGTGTCCTACAAGGAAGATGACGTATTATTTCTCAACCTGCGCGTGCTTGGACTATAAATAAGTTACGTAGAATCATGCACACGTGCATCATATTGCATAAAATGATTTTGAAAAATCAAGGTTACGCGATATCTGAAGTGGTTGAAACGTATGTATCTCCACAACCAAATTTATTAAGAACATGGGTCGAGCATTGTGCAATCCGCCAAAGAAAACAAAAAGAACTTCGTGATAAACCGGCACATACAAGGCTTCAACGATGCCTTATTGAGCATATTTGGGAGCGTAATCAACCCCAAAATTAGCTGTTTATTTTTATCGTATTTTTAAATTCTGTATTTGTAATTTTTTTGAAGTATCTGTAGTTTTTAATTTGAATGAAATGAATTTTAATTTGTGTGAAAATAAAAAAAAATAAAAATTAAAGATAGTGGTGGGGCCAAAATGAAGAGGAGTTTATTTGTTGTGAGTGAAAAATATTTTTATTACTATTATTTTGTGATAATATGACGCTGATGTGACAGCTCCGGGTGAAAGTGAAAAGGGTTTGACATGTTGTCATACCTTTTCCCTCTTAGGCTATGTTTGGCGCGTAAGCTTATCAGATCTTATCGTAGCATGAGTTTATTGATTTTTAAAAAATAAGCTACCATAAAAATAAGTCTCGTTTGGCTGACAGAGTTTGAAGGAGCTTGTTAAAAAATAAGCTCGTAAATGGCATACTAGTTAAAGTAGCATGTAAAAATAAGCTCAAGCTACATGCTCTAGCATCCAGCTCCAGCAACCCGCTCCAGCAATCCGCTCTTCAAAAGATGTAAACTATAAAATCCTAAAATCTACAAGGTCCAAGAATGTAAAATATCCAGACATATATAAAAAGAAGAGAGAGACATATATAAATATTAAAGTAGAAAGCATTACCTAGTACGAGTACGTGTTTTTTGCGGTTTTTTTCTAAAACAAAAAACCTGCTGCTGCTGCTTTTGTTCTTCAAACCCTAATAAAAATTTTCATACTTTTTTTTTTCTGGTAAGTTTTTCTTTCAATCTGTGTTTTGATTCTATGGTTTGTTGATCTTGGATTATTTTCTTGATTTGCTTGTTTTTTAGGCTTGATTATGTGTTAAAAAGTAGATTAATGTTTTTTTTTTGTACTATGTTTTGGTTTTTGTTGTTAATTTTCATTTTGAGGTTAATGGGGCTTATTTTTGGATGATTGGTTTGTTTTAGGGGTGTTTGTTTAAGCTTATATGCGGGATTATCAGCTTATTTGATTTCAGCTTTTTTTTGGATGGTTGGTTTGTTTTAGGGGCGAAAATAAGCTAGATTTCGGCTTATATTTCGTAAACCCCGATTTTTTTTTGCTTATCTTGAGACTTATTGGCTTATATAAGTTTACTTTTATATGATGTGTTAAAAAGTAGATTCATTTTGTTGGTTTTTGTCTTTTTGTGGTTGGAATTGAGGATTTTGCGTCATTTTGAGGTTAATGGGGCTTTTTTTGGATGGTTGTTTTTGTTTTTAGGGGTGTTTGTTTAGGCTTATCTGCAGGCTTATGAGCTTATTTGGTTTCGGCTTATTTTGAGACTTATGGGCTTGTATATGGTTATCATATTGTAATAAAGTTACTAAAAAGTACGACTTTTAGGTTTGATTAGTGTTGTTTTTTTGTTTGTACCATGTTTTGGTTTATGTGTTTAGAATTTAGGATAGGATATTGTGTCATTTTGAGGTTAATGGGGCTTTTTTTGGATGGTTGGTTTGTTTTAGGGAAGAAAATAAGCAAGATTTCGGCTTATATTTCGTAAAACCTTTATTTTCGTGGCTTATCTTGAGACTTATTGGCTTACATAAGTTTATTTTGATATGATGTGTTAAAAAGTAGATTCATTTTGTTGGTTTTTGTCTTTTTGTGGTTAGAATTGAGGATTTTGCGTCATTTTGAGGTTAATGGGGCTTTTTTAGGATGGTTGGTTTTGTTTTAGGGGTGTTTTTATTAAGGTTATATGCGCGCATTATCGGCTTAGAGGGTGTCTGTTTCGGCTTATTGTACTTTTTAACTCACTAATTAGCAGTTTTTTAGGAAGTGTTCGGATAAAGTTATCGTTTTTCGTAACGCTATAAGGCAATAAGCACTCAAATTTATTTGATTTGTTGTTTTTTAGGCTTGATTATGGGATATGATGTGTTAAGAGTAGATTAATTTTGTTGGTTTTTGTTTCTGTGGTTAGAATTGAGGATTTTGCGTCATTTTGAGGTTAATGGGGCTTTTTTTTGGATGGTTGGTTTTGTTTAGGGGTGTTTTTATTAAGGTTATATGCGGGCTTATCGGCTTAGGGGGTGTCTGTTTCGTCTTGTATGTGGGCTTATGAGCTTATTTGATTTCGCCTTATATTTCATAAGCCCCAATTTTTTTGCTTATTTTTAGACTTTTTTTATAAGTTTATCATATCATGATAAACTTATATAAGCCCATAAGTCTCAAAATAAGCTGCAAAATTGGAGCTTATGAAATATAAGCTGAAAATCAAATAAGCTCATAAGCCCACATATAAGCCAAAACAAACACCCCTTTATTTTGAGACTTATGGGCTTATATAGGGTTATCATATTGTAATAAGCTTACTAAAAAGTAAGATTTTTAGGTTTGATTATGTAAAATATAGATTAATCTTGTTTTTCTGTTTGTACTATGTTTTGGTTTTTGTGGGTAGAATTTAGGATACGATATTGTGTCATTTTGAGGTTAATGGGGCTTATTTTTGGATGGTTAGTTCTGTTTTAGGGGTGTTTTTATTAAGGTTATATGCGGGCTTATTTGATTTCGGCTTAAATTTCATAACCCCCAATTTTCCGGCTTATTTTCAGACTTGTGGACTTATATATGTTTATTATGCATATGGTAAACATATGTAAACCCATCGGTCTTTAAAAAAGCCGAAAAGTTGGGGCTTATGTAATGTAACCCAAAAACAGATAAGGCCTAATTTTAATTTGGGGGCTTATGAAGAAGTTCATTTTAGGTGATTGTTTTTTGGGAATTTTAGAGGGTGGTTGAAAATGGTTATTTGAAAGAGGTTATTGTACTTTTTAACTCACTAATTAGCAGTTTTTTAGGAAGTGTTCGGATAAAGTTATCGTTTTTCGTAACGCTATAAGGCAATAAGTACTCAAAGTTAGTTTAAAACCTCCGTAGAATTTAGGGGAAGTGAATTGTATGATTAAGGTGTTAAAAAGTTGTAGTCTTTCTGGTTTAAGTGCTTATCTGCTTAATCTTGACAGATGTACAGTTGCGAGTATTTGGATGAAACTCCTTATTTGCTTAAACTTACACCGACCTAATCACTTAAAAATAAGCAATTAAGTAGCTAATTATTTCAAAGCGTATAAGTACTTTGAAATAAGCAGTCCCGGGACCCTGTCTGAGTTAGAGGGTTCGGGACTTGGGTTGCCTATTTTAAAGTGCTCGTGTGTGTACAAAATAACTATGTAGTACTTTTCAACTTGCTTATTATGAAGTCCTTATTAAATAAGCAATTTTACAGTATCAATAAATCTTTAGCACAAATGGGGTACTGAGATTTCATCTTACAATTGTGACAGGCTTCACAGAGGATAATGAATTGAAGACGTTGATGTTATAAATTAGAGATTCGAGGGTGTTGATTTCTCGCATTGGTTGATTTAACCATAAGTTGTTCTGTTTATAACCAAAAATTTGCACTGGAGTGGTTAGGCGTACCTGCATCAGGAGCCATGTCATCCTTAAGTCGGGAACTAGTTTTCCTAATCCTGCAATTCCTCGACGAGGAGAAGTTTAAGGAAACCGTTCACAAGTGAGTTTGTTATCTTTATAATTTATATGCTTTTGTGGCGTCATAATGTGTATAAAAAATTGGTACACCCCTTGGCTTACGTTTTACAATGTGTCTAGGTTGGAACAAGAATCTGCGTTTTACTTCAATATGAAATACTTTGAGGAACAAGTTCAAGCTGGTGAATGGGATGAAGTTGAGCGATATTTATGCGGGTTTACAAAGGTTGAAGACAATCGTTACTCAATGAAGATATTCTTTGAGTTAAGAAAACAAAAGTACCTTGAGGCTCTCGATAGGCAAGTCTACAATCCTTTATTTTTATGGCACGACATTGGGGTGTTTGGGATTGCTGATTTTAAAAGAGAAAAGTATTTCTTAATAAGTAATCCCAAACATTCCGTGAATCTGTTTTTATTGACATTTGAGTTGCAATTCTCAGGAATGACCGAGCAAAAGCTGTTGAAATTCTTGTGAAGGATTTGAAGGTCTTTTCGACCTTTAATGAGGAGCTCTTCAAGGAGATAACTCAGCTACTGACACTCGACAATTTCAGGTATTGTAATAAACAATGACTATTAATATCATATCTTAACTCAAATTTCGTTTTTGACCTTGTTCTGTTCTTGATGCGTGATTAGGCAAAATGAGCAACTTTCGAAGTACGGGGATACCAAATCAGCACGAAGCATTATGCTTGTTGAGTTGAAAAAGCTTATAGAAGCAAACCCTTTGTTTAGAGAAAAGCTTACATTGCCCGTTTTCAAAGCTTCACGATTGCGGACGTTGATAAATCAGAGGTCTTGAACCCAACTGTTAGCATATTAATTATTGCTTTTATTCATAATGCGGCTACAATTTGATCTTATATGCTCTTTTTTTTTCAGTCTTAATTGGCAGCATCAACTTTGCAAAAATCCACGTCCTAATCCTGACATCAAAACTCTTTTTATCGATCATACGTGTGCTTCTACTAATGGCGGTCGAGCTCCTCCCCCTAACCACAATCCCCTTGCTGGACCAATTCCAAAAGCAGGGGTATTTCCTCCTATTGGAGCACATGGCGTAAGTTTAATAAAATTCTTCCGCCTTTACGTGAATATCCTTATACCGAGATGTTTTAAACCAATTTCTATCTTTCTGTACAGCCATTCCAGCCTGTTGTGTCTCCTTCTGCGGGTGCGCTTGCTGGTTGGATGGCAACTAATAATCCTTCAATGCCTCATGGCGCTATAGCTGCTGGACCCCCTGGCCTCGTGCAGCCTCCTGTTGCAGGTTAGATTATGCTTCATCATCTTTTATTACAGTTACGGGTCATTTCTATAAAGCATATGCACACAGTATTCTTTTAATGACTTATATGTACCATAAAAGTACCATGACTAAAACGTAACCAGTGAATATTTTATGAAAACAACTGTACACACTAAATGAATCTGCTGTTTAATTGTTATTCTGCTCTTACGTGTGCAGCGTTCCTAAAACATCCTCGGACACCTCCAGGGGGTCCTGGATTCGAATATCAGATGGCTGATTCAGAACATTCAATGAAACGTTCACGTGTTGGTCCATCCGACGAGGTATCAATGAATATCATTTTTTGAACTCCTCTTGCCGTAAACAATTATTATATCCATGCTAACTCGAGTTAATATGTTCTATAGGTGTCCTTTTCTGGTGTAACTCATCCTGCCAATATGTATTCACCGGATGATCTTCCAAAAACTGTTGTTCGGAATCTTACCCAGGGTTCCAATGTCACGTGCATGGACTTCCATCCTCTCCAACAAACTATGCTCTTAGGTTGAGCTTCTTTAATCCGAGTTATACTTTCATATCGTATATTTACACATCAAGTTAGAAAAAGCTAATCAGATCATTTACATCCAACATACCAACCGCTTATGGCCTAATGTGCACAATGCTTTGCAGTTGGAACAAACGTTGGTGACATAAGCATTTGGGAGGTCGGGTCTCGAGAGAAGGTGGTGCATAAACCCTTCAAGGTTTGGGATATATCCGTTCTCTCAATGCCGTTTCAGGTAAGGATATTCTAATAGTATCAACTTAAATCTTCCATATGCATATGAATTTGATATGAATCATGCTTATCTTTTTGGCCAGTCAACTTTGGTTAAGGATGCAGCAATATCTGTCACTCGGTGCATATGGGGACCCGATGGATCAATACTTGGTATAAATAGATAGACTTATTTCTGCTATTAGATCTTCGATACTTTTAATCATATTGTTTGGGCTTATTCGTGTTCGTCTTTTCCTGTGCCACAGGTGTTGCGTTTTCCAAGCACATCGTTCAGATATATACTTACAACCCATCAGGGGAGTTAAGGCAACACTTGGAAGTAAACTATCCATCTCTTTATGCTTCTATCTTCCTGTTTTCTATAAATGCACCGATTCTTAAGTTTTTGATGGATCTTGAACCTTACAGATAGACGCCCATGTTGGCGGTGTAAATGATATTGCTTTTGCTCATCCGAACAAGCAACTTTGTATCGTCACATGTGGTGATGACAAGACAATTAAGGTACCTTTTTCATTGAAAGATAGTTTATTCTGGGCCACTCGTATAACCTCTCTTGAATCGTCTGTAATAGGTATGGGATGCTGTAGCAGGGCGTAGGCAGTATACGTTTGAGGGGCATGGGGCACCTGTATATTCTGTGTGCCCTCACTATAAAGAACAAATACAGGCAAGTCTCCTTATTCTTTACTTATCGCTGAAAACAGATAAACATTACACTTTCTATATCGTAAATTGTCGTATCTGTTTTCTCTACAGTTTATTTTCTCTACGGCAATTGATGGGAAGATAAAAGCATGGCTTTATGATTGTTTGGGGTCAAGAGTAGATTATGATGCTCCTGGCCGTTCGTGCACAACAATGGCATATAGCGGTGATGGAATTAGGTATACTCAAATGGACATATTCTAGATTAAAAATATATCCCTCGTCAAGTGTTTCTTGGTTCTCAAATCTAATGTGGCCATCTTCTTCAGACTTTTCTCTTGTGGAACGAGCAAAGAAGGTGAAGCTCACTTGGTTGAGTGGAATGAGAGTGAAGGAGCCATCAAGAGGGAATATTCTGGTTTTAGAAAGCGGTCTATGGGTGTTGTACAGTTTGACACGACAAAGAATCGTTTCTTAGCTGCTGGAGACGAGTTTCAAATTAAGTTTTGGGACATGGACAACACCAATTTGCTGACTGCTACTGATGCGGATGATGGATTACCTGTAAGAATTTACGGCCTAGTCCTTCATTCATGTATCTTACAAGCCCGCAATAATTAGATAGTGTTATTTGGGTATAATACCAACATATATTTTCATTTGTCACATTTTAATTATTGCAGATTCAGTATGACCGTCTGAGTCACTAAAAACGGTTGTGCCCTGTATGGGTTTCGTAACCTGTAACCTGTGACACTTTTTATAGATTTATCACGGATAATATACTTTAAAACCCGATTTAAAAGTGTTATTACAAAATGACCCAAACAGGACACAAAGCCATCCTTGAATGACTCTAATGTACATAAGCAGTACGATGACTAAAAGTGACAAAAGAAAAAGCACGTTGGTATATGATGAAACTTGCATTTTATTGCATTATGCGTGAACTCTTACATTTGTTTCAGGCAAGACCTAAATTAAGGTTTAACAAGGAAGGGTCATTACTAGCAGTTACCACAAGTGAAAGCGGATTCAAAATATTGGCAAATGGTGATGGACAGCGTATGCTACGGATGCTTGAGAGTCGGGCATATGAGGGGTCTCGAGCATTTTCTGATTCAGTCAAAGTAATATGCTTGACCTTTCGTATATATTTTTTATTCAATCATGAATTTATGTAATTACTCATTTAAATCTTCCTCTGCAGCCTTCAATTGCTGGCCCGCTAGGCCCTATGGCAAATGCCTCTTCATCTATGGCGTCTGCTATGGAACGTGAAAGAATGCAAACTCCATTATCCATTGGCAATCTTGTAAGTTATACTCTTTAATGGTTGACCATCGACCATAATTTATGGTCTTGCTTATATTGTATTGTACGTGTAAATTGCAGGCTAACGCAGAAAGCAGTAAACTTGTGGATATAAAACCGAGAATTGTGGATAATGCTGACAAGACTAAAACCTGGAAGCTTCCTGAAATAGTTGATCCCTCTAACCTTAGAGCCCTACGGTTGCCTGATCCAGTGGCTTCCAGCAAGGTTTGTTGGACCCGAAACACTTTGTCGTCCTGAACGTTACTATTTTTTCGTTTGTAAAATTGATCATTTTGAGCGTTTTGACCTATTCAACCTATTTTAGCTACCTGCTTGACCCGTTAGAGATGGGAATAACCCAGATCGACCTATTCATATATTTCTCTATTACCCGTCGTATCTATCTTCAGATATTTAATCCAGACTTAATGTATCAGGTTATGCGGCTTATCTATACAAATTCTGGGTTAGCTTTGCTTGCACTTGCTTCAAGTGCCGTCCATAAACTCTGGAAATGGCAAAAAAATGATCGTAATCCATCTGGAAAGGTTCGTGGTCTTTAATGAACATCCTGATTAACACCTTCAGTATTTTTTTGATTTCTGATTTGTCATTGTGTGTGTTCTCAGTCAACTGCATCGATTGTCCCACTGTTATGGCAACCTGCAAACGGGGCACTCATGTCTAACGATGTAAGCGAGAGTAAGCCCGCTGAAGAGTCGGCTGCATGCATTGCTTTGTCAAAGAATGATTCTTATGTTATGTCTGCCTCTGGTGGCAAAGTGTCGCTCTTCAATATGATGACTTTCAAGGTATCTAAAAAAATACTCTTTATTTTATCTATTTCGGATATGGAATGTGGCAAATAGTTGATATTTATCGTAAAACTTCAGGTCATGACGACTTTTATGCCACCGCCACCTGCAGCCACCTATTTGGCTTTCCATCCTCAAGACAATAATATTGTTGCCATAGGGATGGAAGATTCGACCATACACATTTACAATGTCAGAATCGATGAGGTAAATTTTCTCGCTTATCAACTTCACTGCAGCAATAAAGTAGCCTGGTCAACGACTATTTTTCATGCCCAACTGTATTTTTATATATGTGTTCCAACAAATACCACTTAACCATGCTCTCTATAAAAGGTAAAGTGTTGATTACAGGTCAAAATTATCTTTATCTTACGCCTGATTTTTTTGATAGGTCAAAATGAAGCTCAAAGGTCACCAGAAACAAATTACAGGACTTGCTTTTTCGCAGACTTTAAACTCGCTCGTTTCTGCTGGAGCTGATGCTCAGGCAAGTGGTGGATAAAGTAAAATTCATTTGTTGTTACGTAACTTCGAAAACTTTGGCCCTTACTTTGTATGTTATGACTAATTACAGTTATGTATCTGGAATATTAACGGATGGGAAAAGAGGAAATCAAGAACTATACAGTCGCCACCTGGCTATCCGTCCTCCTTAGCTGGAGAAACTAAAGTTCAATTTCATAATGATCAACGTCATTTCCTTGTCGTGCATGAAAGTCAAATTGCTATTTATGACTACCAACTGGAATGCTTAAAACTGGTAAATAGTCCGATCTCATTTTTGTTTTGACGTCACTTTCTGAATATATAATATATTATTTACTTCACTTACATCATGTTGCAGTGGTCTCCAAGAGAATCTCTGTCTGCTGGAATTTCGACTGCTATATACTCATGTGACGGCTTGCTGTTATTTACTGGATTTTCAGATGGTGCTGTTGGTGTTTTTGATGCAGAAAGTTTGAGGCTTCGATGCCGAATAGCACCTTCCGCCTACATATCCTCATCAATTTCGAGGTTCAAAACAACTTAAAATGCTTCTATGATTACATTTGACCCGTTTTACGCATATATGCCCTATTGGAGATAAATTCCATAAATTAGCCTTTATAAACAAGTGGGTCAACATCGCCAACTCTAATCATGTCTTTTGTTTTTAATGACAGCAGCAACAGCGCTGCATATCCTACAGTTATTGCAGCACATCCATCCGATCCCAACCAATTTGCTCTTGGAATGAGTGACGGTTGTGTCCATGTCCTTGAGCCAGCCGATTCAGATCCAAAGTGGGGTGGGTCAGGAGCTCAAGACAACAGTACTCTAGCATCATCTAATCCTTCAAATTCTGCAATGAATAGTCAACCATCAGAAACACCGTCCAGGTAAAGGTACAGAAATATGAGAACATAGCGCGTTAATGATCATTTTAGACGTAATAGACTACCGTTAGTAAGGTACAGTACTGTAAATCTTATATGATAGTTTTGCTTTTTCTTTTATAGAAAAAGAATTATGAGGTAGCATTTTGCGTAGTATGTCTGTCTTACCTTAATATTGATTAATTTCTGCTCTTGTGGTTGGCATTAGATGTTTGTTTTTGGTTTGTGCAATTTCTGGATTTGATATTTTATGGACTTTGGTTGGTGTATCGAGGGTTGGTTTTAGGGAACTACGAAGATGTTCATCGTCGTCTCTATCCTATCTAGATTCACTTGATGACTCGCTGTTAGTATAGTTAATATTTGCTGGTATGAACAAAAGTATGTGAAAATGAAGATGGAGAGTCATTGCGTGCTTTTTTGTTGTTTACTTGATTTGTGAGTGTGCGTAATCGCGTAATGTATTTTGTTAAGTGTGAGTGGCGGTCACTGCCGTCACATTTGCGTCAACTTAGTTTTATCTCTGCAACCAACATACTGTGAAAAACAACTAATTTCACAATCAAAACATACTTTACTTAAACACATGCAGCCGGTGCAGGCTGCAGCTCACCATAAAACACGCTGAAAAGTCGGTCGTGCAGTCAAACGAACCCTCCGTTTTTAGTGTAAAGAACATTTGCTATGCGGGCACTTTAATACGGAAGAACGCGCCTTGCAATTGCCACCTTAGATTTTGTCTAGCCAGTCAGTCATCCTACTCTCAGATTTATTGTAAGGCGAGGGTGTCTTTCCCCATAGTCTGGGGTGTTTTGTTTATTAAATGGTACTGTAGTTGCTAAGAATATATCAGGCTTAGTCTTTTAATTAAGAAAAATCTTTTTATGAGCCTCATTAATAAGAGAAAACAGTTATTTGAGCCGAATCGTCGTTAATTGGAAAGAAAAAAACCAACATATAACGATATTATGGTTTGTCGCATTAGTAAAAGACTTCGTCCGCTTCTAAATAAATGTCTAGCTTTGACTTTAAAATCATAGCAATTGAAAAACAGTTAAAACCTAATTAATTTATATGTTTTTCATCAAGTCCTTGATAACAATAAAAAAATAGTTAAAGTTAAAGTTAAAAAAAGGGACGACTTTAAAAGTTAAAGCTAGAAACTTGTTTAAGAACGAAAAATATTATATATAACAAACAATCAGCACCATAATGGTCGTTAAACGCCGTTAAATAAAAAGACAAAGCAAATAAATAAGAAAAGAAGTATGAACAATAAGGTAGTGTTAGTTTTTTATCAAGAGCATTTTAGTGCATCCTCACTCTTTAAGGTCACATATTCAAATCTTGTCTCCGCAATGCTTTTTGTAAAAAAAAAAAGTTAGTAATTAGTAATTATTTTTCTTTTGGGTAGAACTGTAGAAGGCTGTTAAATATACTAGTCTTAAATCTGAAGGGGTTCTTATGTCAAGGTGTGAAAGATGGAGGGGGAGCTTTTCAACTGAAAAGTAAAGTGACAGACTTGAGGGACCAAACTCAGCTTATGTGAAAGATAAAGGACTGAAGCGAAGATAAGAAGTATATATACACCTTCCACCTAACTTTCTACTTACTTTTCATTCTTTTAATCGTTTCAAGTGTGTGTAAAATTGTGTGTGTGTTCTTGATCAACTATTTTGATCATTGTGAGTTCTGAGAGTGTTTTTGATTCATTCTTGTAAAAAGATATTGTAATCTTTCATTGATAAAGTGAGCCAAGGGGTAGTTGGTTGGGTTCGCTGTTATTACTGTGTTCTTGTTGATACTGGGCATTGATTAACTGTTTTTACATGGTATGAGAGACTGGTTGATGTATATCATCGTTTAAATTGGTTTTGTAAAAATTAGGGTTTTTTAATTTTTGGGGGTTTTTGATCTATTATCGTAGATCGTTATTGGGAGGTGTTTCTTGATAATAATATGTTGGTTAATTGTTTTAATTCGGCCAATTATAGGTTTAATTAGATTTTTTTAAATTAGGGTTTTGGTAAATTGGGGTTTTTTTGGTTCTTGAGTATCTGTGATACTTTGTTTTTGGTTTTCTGTGATTTTTTGTTTCTAATCACAGAAATGTTAAAGAAACCCTAAATTCAGAAATTAGGGTTTCATCAAATTCGTAAGTTTTTTGGATATATTGTTATTTGTTTTTCATTAACGTGCAGATGTTTGTTTCCACTGCTCTGATTGTATAGATCTTCTTGATCTATTGTTGGGTTCTGTGGATTGTCTTGACCCATTGTTCTTGCTTAGTTTGCTGCGCGTGCTACGTAACACCTCTCACTCTCTTTCTTTTAGGGTTTTCTTTTACTAGGATTAGTGGGTTGAGGAATACGAAGGGATTAGATAGTTTTGTGGAGTTGTTCGAGTTTTTTGTGTAGTTGTGTGTAGAGAAGTTACAAGGGGTTTTTTATGTAGAGAAGTTTTTTGTGTAGTTTTTTGTCTTTAGTATTCTTTTTGTTTTTTTTTTTTGACCATTTTCAAGTCACAACTCTTGACCTGTCACCTATTGAGTGGTTTGTGTTGGTGATTTTAGTGTCATCAATCATTTTGGTGTAATGGTGATTTACCCGAGACCAAAGGGATTTTGAGTTAAGTTATAATACAAGTTCGGAGGTGTGGAGTACACACTTGTATAAACTAGTTAACTTGATTTCGGGTACAAAAGAATGGAAACGGTTGTGAATATAAAGTAAGATGACGTAATAGTGACTGATTTGGTCGTTACTAAGCTGTCACTAAAGATAATATTTCTGGTTTATACAGTTAGCGACGGTTTTAACTGTTACAAAAACTGTCGCTGTAGACAGAAATATTGTGACTTTTTTGCATAAAAAGTGTGACTTTTCATAAAGGGATATAACCTTTCTCTACAACCACCATGAATGTTTATATAGAGACATATAAACAGATTTTTGGTCTGAAGATCACAACATACACATTGTCCATGTTTTGCTCTATAATCTTGTGCCTAGAAATAGAGTGTTGTTCTTGTCTTATCCCCGTACAAATTTCGTGTAACCCAAGGCACAAATAGGGTCGAAATATTGTATTAGGAAAGTGTTTGACACGATTCAAGAACTATCCGGCAATCACCGATTATCACGACCCGAAAATACTAACAAACTAATACAACATTTTATGTGATAATCATGGATGATTGGTTGTCGTTTACTAGTTAAAAGACAAAAGATGTGGAGCGGTTATTTCGTATACTTATTCTGATATGGATTATACTTACGGTTTGTTGGGGAAAGTCTTCGGATTAAATGTCAAGTTGGTGGAATATGTCATAGAGAATTCTCCATGTATCACCATTTTGAAAACTATATTGGTTGTTTGTGCATGACAAAGTCGATTTTGGTTTGTTAAAATCTGTGGTCATCCAAACTACCATATATAATTGGACAAGGGAATGAAATTATGGGATGGAAGGACAATCACAGTGCGTGACATACGTCGGTGATCGGTACGCATTTCTGTTCATATTTGCAATCGATTATACTTACGGTTGCTATGATGATTTGCATGATACTACGTTTTAATGTTATTATGGTATAGAAAAGTTATGTTTGTTAATAGTCACATGAATTTTGTGAAAAGTTTATTCACAACTGTAGTACGAGATGCATTAAGGCAACAAAAAGATATTTACATCTTGGTGAAATTTTTCATGGTTAAAAAGGAGTGTTCCATATCTAAATGGATGTTGATTTACAACGGTACTTTTCGTTGGTTTACGATATAAGTTATTATTGGTTCCATCCAATACCCGTTGTATGTTTTCAGATTTGTTTACTTGGTAAAATTTATGAAATGAATGTAAAAGATATATCTCTCATGGTTATGTGTTTAAGAGATGTGTGATTTTGAAAGTAAAGTTAGTAAAATCATTGACCGACCGTGATTATTGATTACTTTCTGTAAATCACGTCTTCCATGTTTGCAATATTCTGGTTCATAAATTCAACGAGTAAGTAAATACAAATCTGGTTAATTGGTGATTGTTTGTCTAATGGATACATGGTATTTGTATATTTAGACGGTTCATTTTTGTAGTCAAAGGGATATCATTTGTTTGATTTATTTGACTACTAGAATTAAGTATTTAATTACTTGATTAAAACCATGGATTCTGGTTTTGAGATCTTTATGGAAATGATAAATAATGATGCAAGTATATAGTTTATGGAAAGACCATGGCATGACATTCACAACTATGTGTGAATTAGTATCTTGGATCAAAGATACAAAGTTTTATAATGTATAAACTATAAGAGGCATCATGATTAGTCATTTTATCTTCTTGCTCATTAGAAGTTAAATGGTTGAAAGACGTGTGAATAAGTCGTGTTTTTACAACTCGAGTATTGTCATATTTGTAGAAAAACCATGGGTTATGGTTTATGATATGACGGAGATCATTGAATATGATAACGATGAATTGATGCAGGTTAGATAACTGATCAATAATATTACACATCGATAAGTGTTGGGTTTACGCTTAGTGTGAACGTAATATTTGGGATCAAAGGTTTTAAGTTGCGCAACGTATCCTCGATGGCATCAAGATTGTTGATTTAGCTTCTTGAGTTAGAAGTGTAATGGTAAAGGGACTTGATTAAACATCTATGTTTAAAAGTCAATGTTACCATGTAAATTGTTTGTTATAGCAAGAATATAGTTTACCACTTGAAATAGAGGTTTGCTAGACTTAGTGCACAAAGTCGGTAATAGGGATGAAAAGTCCATTAGATCTCTAATGGTGAGACACCCAATTCCCCTCTAGCGCAATGCTAAAGGCTGAATTCAATGTGGAAAGCTCACACTTAGAGATTGGAACACATGTTATATTGTCCCAAGGAATGTGTTCGGACCTGCAAGATAATTAGGAGGTTGAAGTTTTTCTTCTTAATAGTTCTTTTGGAAAAGTGCAAAGCAGGGCATGAATAAAAGAACTACCTATGTGAGTATGAAGTTTTGCCGCTTAAAGAAGCTTGGACTTTGGCTTCCTATATGCTCATGAATGGGATAAGGGCGCATGGCTTGTAAAGCATCAAGTAAACATTGGATTGATAAACTTGTGTGTATATTATCTTCAGGTATTCATTAGGAATGGAAAGAGTTCAATCCTTAGTGACACTCTGATATTCGAATATTTGGAATGTGTAGTATACTAAGATGAAAATTCAAATCGAAAGATATTTTCATTTATGCATAGTTTAATTTGTTTTGATTAACGGGAAATCAAGGATTACACTAAAATGGGGGAGGATTATTGGTGATTTTAGTGTCATCAATCATTTTGGTGTAATGGTGATTTACCCGAGACCAAAGGGATTTTGAGTTAAGTTATAATACAAGTTCGGAGGTGTGGAGTACACACTTGTATAAACTAGTTAACTTGATTTCGGGTACAAAAGAATGGAAACGGTTGTGAATATAAAGTAAGATGACGTAATAGTGACTGATTTGGTCGTTACTAAGCTGTCACCAAAAGATAATATTTCTGGTTTATACAGTTAGCGACGGTTTTAACTGTTACAAAAACTGTCGCTGTAGACAGAAATATTGTGACTTTTTTGCATAAAATGTGTGACTTTTCATAAAGGGATATAACCTTTCTCTACAACCACCATGAATGTTTATATAGAGACATATAAACAGATTTTTGGTCTGAAGATCACAACATACACATTGTCCATGTTTTGCTCTATAATCTTGTGCCTAGAAATAGAGTGTTGTTCTTGTCTTATCCCCGTACAAATTTCGTGTAACCCAAGGCACAAATAGGGTCGAAATATTGTATTAGGAAAGTGTTTGACACGATTCAAGAACTATCCGGCAATCACCGATTATCACGACCCGAAAATACTAACAGTTTGGAATCCTGAGAACTATTTTTCGGCTTGATCTTGTGTTCTTCGATTGTTTCTTGTTTGTTTACTTGCTTGTGTTGTTATGGTTGGTCCTAATTCACCTAAAGGTGATTCACCTAAATCTACTAAAAGTGAAACTAGTGTTGTTAAGTTTGATGTTTATGACCCTTTATATCTTCACCCCCAAGATATAGGATCTCAGTTAATTTCCTTCAAACTTGAAGGGACTGAGAACTATAAGGTTTGGTCTGCTGCTATTAAACTGGCTTTACAAACTAGGAATAAGTTGGATTTTGTGACTGCTACTTGTGTTCCGGACAGTAATGATGGGCCTGTTAGGGATCAATGGGATAGGTGTAATGTTGTTGTGCTATCTTGGTTACTTGGTTGTGTTTCACCAGATTTATATAAGGGACAAAATTTTTCCAAATATGCCCAAGATGTTTGGGATGAACTTGAAGAAACATATGATAAACAAGATAGTTATGTTATATATAATCTCCATCATAAAATCTATGCTTTAACTCAATCTGGAATGTCATTCTCTGAATATTATCATGAGTGTAATTCTTTATGGAGACAGTTTGATGCTCTTGTTGATTTACCTGATTTTCCTTGTAAAGGTGCTGAAGAACTTAAGGAACATGATCATCTTCTCAGGCTGAAAGTGTTTCAGGAGATAATACTATGGGTTCTGCAAGTGTTGCAGATACCTTCAAAGTTAATAATTGTGTTGTTAGTTTTTTAGCTTGCAGATTTTTTAAGTATAATTCAAACATAAGTACTTATAGTACTTATGTTGGATAGATTATAGATTCAGGGGCTAGTCAGCACATAACCTATTTTGAAAAACTTTTGTTCAATGTTATTGATGTGTCATACTTAAATATAAGTGTTGCTCATCCTAATGGAACTTTCGAATATGTGAAAAAAATTGGATGTTTTAAAATTAATAATCTGATTATCAAAGATGTGTTGGTTGTTCCTAGGTATACAGTTAGTTTATTATCTGTTCAAAAATTATCCAAAGATAATAAAGTTAATGTGAGTTTTGATGAAACTATTTGTGTTATTCACGATTTAACTCAAAAGGTCATGATGGGGACTGGTAGTGAAAAAGATAGGTTATACTTTCTTGACGAAGGTAGGCCAATGTTAAATAAAAATGTTAGATGTTGTCAGATATCTGGTTCTATTTGGCATAATAGGTTAGCACATCCTGTTGATCAAGTTTTGGATATTCTTAGAAAAGATAATGTTGATATAAAACTTAATGGTTTAGAACCTTGTGATGTGTGTCATAAAGGGAGTTTTTTTTCTTTAAGTGACCATAAGACTAGACAACTTGGTGACATTGTTCATCTTGATGTTTGAGGACCTTATAAAGTGACAAGTAGGGAAGGATATATGTTTTTTCTTACTGTGGTTGATGATTATACCAGATCTGTTTGGGAGTTTTTGTTAAAAAGTAAAAGTGAAGTGTTTGATTGTATTGAGATTTTTTTAAACTTCTTGATAATCAGTTTAAAAAAAGGTTAAAGTTTTTAGAAGTAATAATGGAATAGAATTTGTTAATCATAAGTTTGTTGAAATTGTAAAAAATCATGGTATTAGTCATCAAACCACATGTGCTTATATACCTCAACAGAATGGTGTTGCAGAAAGAAAACATAGGCATTTACTTAATACTTCAAGAGCCCTCATGTTTCAGGGGGGCATACCATTAAACATGTGTCCTGAATGTGTGTTAACTCAGGTTACCTACTGCTGTGTTATCTGGTAAAAGTCCTTATGAAATGGTTTATAAGTCTAAACCTAGTATTCTCCATTTAAAAGTGTTTGGCTGTTTGTGTTTTTCTACTGTGTTGAATGTGTCTGATAAATTTGAGTCAAGGTCTGAAAAATGTGTTTTTGTTGGATATGCTTTTGATAAAAAAGGATATAAATTGTTTAGTTTGGAAAAACAAAAGTTTTTGTTTTCAATGGATGTCAAGTTTTATGAGACTATTTTTCCATTTAAAAATGATGTGATTGGTAAAGATTTTGTTTTTTGTGAAATGATGTTAATGATTTATTTTTTTTACCAAAATAGTCATATACCTAGTGAATCCTATGACGGGAATGGAGATAGTACACGTAGTAAGCATAGGCTTGTACCTGAAGATAGTGTAAAACCTAGTGACAACACTGCAGATTCTAGTGAAAGTAAAAAAGGTGTTCATACTGCTGATGTAGATGTTCTTTCTGAGGTAGATAGATCACATAATACTGAAACTGAATCTAGTATGAGGGACACTAGTAATGCGTATGCAACAGAAAAAGAAAAACCTATTTATGAGGGTATACCAGAAACTATTAATGATGATGATAATTCCTCTGAGGATGAAGGTATAAAATCATTTGGTAACGTGTTTAATTGGTCACCAGAACCAGCAACTGATAATACTGTTAGGAGAACAAGTAGAAAAGTTAAGTTTCCTTCTAAGTATTTGTGCTTAACAAAGATCTTAAATATAGTATTAATAAAGTTGTGAGTTATGCTAATCTTAGTATTGACAGTTTTTTTTCTACCAATCTTAATAAAATTCATGAGCCTTCTACTTATTCTAAAGCTATCAAAGATAACAGATGGATATAAGCTATGAATCAAGAGATGGAAGCATTGCATAGAAATAATACTTGGGTTGTTATAGATCTTTCTGTTGGAAGAAAAGCCATTCCATGTAAATGGATATGGAAAGTCAAGTATAAGTCTAGTGGTGATATTGAAAGGTTTAAAGCTAGATTGGTTGTTAAAGGGTTTAATCAAAGAGAATGAATAGATTATGAGGAGACTTTTTCTCCTGTGGTTAAAATTGCTACTGTTAGATGTGTGCTTAGTCTTGCTGTTAGAAATAATTAGCCTTTATATTAGTTGGATGTGAACAATGCTTTCTTATATGGTGAACTTGATGAGGAGGTTTACATGAAACTCCCTGAGGGATATGGTGATAACAATGATAATAAGGTGTGCAAACTGGTTAAATCTTTGTATGGATTAAAACAAGCACCAAGAAAGTTGAATGAAAAACTTGTTCTGTTCTTATTGAAAATGAATTTGTACAAAGTCCTAATGATTTTTCGTTGTTTATTAAGAAGAAAAATAACATTTTCTTGGTATTACTTGTCTATGTTGATGACATTGTTATCACTGGTAATAATCTTGATGAAGTGAATAAGTTTAAACAATTTTTAAGTTCTAAGTTTCTCATCAAAGATCTTGGTAAACTTAAATACTTTCTTGGAATTGAGGTTATTGACATTGATAATGGTATTTGTTTAACTCAGAGAAAGTATTGTATTGAGTTACTATCTGAATTTGGTATGTTAGGTTGTAAACCTTGTGGTGCACCTATTAAGGTGAATCCTGATAGTAAGAAACTTAAAGACAAGTTTGGTGATGATGAAAAACTTAGTTATATTACTCCATATCAAAAACTTGTTGGAAAGTTGATCTATCTTACTATGACTAGACTTGACATTGCATATGTTGTGCAATGTCTTAGTCAAGTTATGCATAGTCTTATGAAGTCTCATCTAAGACTTGCTTTTAGAATATTGAGATATCTGAAAAATGAACCTGGTCTTGTATAACTTTTAAGAAAGGTGTTTGTAATACATTAAAAGTATTTGTTGATTCTGATTGGGCTAAATGTAAGATTACCAAAAGGTCTTTGACTGGTTATTGTGTTTATCTTAGTGACAATTTAGTTTCATGGAAGAGTAAGAAACAGAGTGTGGTTTCTAGATCTTCTACTGAAGTTGAATACAGGGCTATGTGTAATGTTTGTTGTGAAGTGATGTGGATTCATAAAAATCTTTATGATCTTAAAGTGGATGTGATGTTGCTTGTTGAAATGAATGTGATAACAACTCTGCCATCCAAATTTCTCTGAATTCTGTACTTCATGAAAGAAGTAAACATTTTGAAATTTTATATTTTTTTGAAATTGATCTATATTTTTTTAGAGAAAAAATATCTGCAGGTTTTATTAAACCTTTGAAAGTGAAATCTGAGAATAACACTATAGATATATTTACAAAAGGATTGTTTATTTCTGATCATAAAAAGTTTTGTAGTATGCTTGGTTTGTTTAATGGATTTGCAGGTTAAGGACTTAAGAGGGAGTGTTAAATATACTAGTCCTAAACCTGAAGGGATCTTATGTCAAGGTGTGAAAGATGGAGGGGGAGCTTTTCAACTAAAAAGTAAAGTGGCAGACTTGAGGGACCAACTCGGCTTATGTGAAAGATAAATGACTCATTCCACCTAACTTTCTACTTAATTTTCATTATGTTAACCATTTCAAGTGTGTGTAAAATTGTGTGTGTGTTCTTGATCAACTATTTTGATCATTGTGAGTTCTGAGAGTGTTTTTGATTCATTCTTGTAAAAAGATATTGTAATCTTTCATTGATAAAGTGTGCCAAGGGGTAGTTGGTTGGGTTCGCTGTTATTACTGTGTTCTTGTTGATATTGGACATTGATTAACTGTTTTTACATGGTATGAGAGACTGGTTGATGTATATCATCGTTTAAATTGGTTTTGTAAAAATTAGGGTTTTCTAATTTTGGGGGGTTTTTGATCTATTATCGTAGATCGTTATTGGGAGGTGTTTCTTGATAATAATATGTTGGTTAATTGTTTTAATTCAGCCAATTATAGGTTTAATTAGATTTTTTTAAATTAGGGTTTTGGTAAATTGGGGTATTTTTGGTTCTTGAGTATCTGTGATACTTTGTTTTTGGTTTTCTGTGATTTTTTGTTTCTAATCACAGAAATGTTGAAGAAACCCTAAATTCAGAAATTAGGGTTTCGTCAAATTGGTAAGTTTTTTGGATATATTGTTATATGTTTTTCATTAACGTGCAGATGTTTGTTTCCACTGCTCTGATTGTATAGATCTTCTTGATCTATTGTTGGGTTCTGTGGATTGTCTTGACCCATTGTTCTTGCTTGGTTTGCTGCGCGTGCTACGTAACACCTCTCACTCTCTTTCTTTTAGGGTTTTCTTTTACTAGGATTAGTGGGTTGAGGAATACGAAGGGATTAGATAGTTTTGTGGAGTTGTTCGAGTTTTTTGTGTAGTTGTGTGTAGAGAAGTTACAAGGGGTTTTTTATGTAGAGAAGTTTTTTGTGTAGTTTTTTGTCTTTAGTATTCTTTTTGTTTTTTTTTGACCATTTTCAAGTCACAACTCTTGACCTGTCACCTATTGAGTGGTTTGGAATCCTGAGAACTATTTTTCGGCTTGATCTTGTGTTCTTCGATTGTTTCTTGTTTGTTTACTTGCTTGTGTTGTTATGGTTGGTCCTAATTCACCTAAAAGTGATTCACCTAAATCTACTAAAAGTAAAACTAGTGTTGTTAAGTTTGATGTTTATGACCCTTTATATCTTCACCCCCAAGATATAGGATCTCAGTTAATTTCCTTCAAACTTGAAGGGACTGAGAACTATAAGGTTTGGTCTGCTGCTATTAAACTGGCTTTACAAACTAGGAATAAGTTGGATTTTGTGACTGCTACTTGTGTTCCGGACAGTAATGATGGTCCTGTTAGGGATCAATGGGATAGGTGTAATGTTGTTGTGCTATCTTGGTTACTTGGTTGTGTTTCACCAGATTTATATAAGGGACAAAATTTTTCTAAATATGCCCAAGATGTTTGGGATGAACTTGAAGAAACATATGATAAACAAGATAGTTATGTTATATATAATCTCCATCATAAAATCTATGCTTTAACTCAATCTGGAATGTCATTCTATGAATATTATCATGAGTGTAATTCTTTATGGAGACAGTTTGATGCTCTTGTTGATTTACCTGATTTTCCTTGTAAAGGTGCTGAAGAACTTAAGGAACATGATCATCTTCTCAGGCTGAAAGTGTTTCAGGAGATAATACTATGGGTTCTTCAAGTGTTGCAGGTACCTTCAAAGTTAATAATTGTGTTGTTAGTTTTTTAGCTTGCAGATTTTTTAAGTATAATTCAAACATAAGTACTTATAGTACTTATGTTGGATAGATTATAGATTCAGGGGCTAGTCAGCACATAACCTATTTTGAAAAACTTTTGTTCAATGTTATTGATGTGTCATACTTAAATATAAGTGTTGCTCATCCTAATGGAACTTTCGAATATGTGAAAAAAATTGGATGTTTTAAAATTAATAATCTGATTATCAAAGATGTGTTGGTTGTTCCTAGGTATACAGTTAGTTTATTATCTGTTCAAAAATTATCCAAAGATAATAAAGTTAATGTGAGTTTTGATGAAACTAATTGTGTTATTCACGATTTAACTCAAAAGGTCATGATGGGGACTGGTAGTGAAAAAGATAGGTTATACTTTCTTGACGAAGGTAGGCCAATGTTAAATAAAAATGTTAGATGTTGTCAGATATCTGGTTCTATTTGGCATAATAGGTTAGCACATCCTGTTGATCAAGTTTTGGATATTCTTAGAAAAGATAATGTTGATATAAAACTTAATGGTTTAGAACCTTGTGATGTGTGTCATAAAGGGAGTTTTTTTCTTTAAGTGACCATAAGACTAGACAACTTGGTGACATTGTTCATCTTGATGTTTGAGGACCTTATAAAGTGACAAGTAGGGAAGGATATATGTTTTTTCTTACTGTGGTTGATGATTATACCAGATCTGTTTGGGAGTTTTTGTTAAAAAGTAAAAGTGAAGTGTTTGATTGTATTGAGATTTTTTTAAACTTCTTGATAATCAGTTTAGAAAAAGGTTAAAGTTTTTAGAAGTAATAATGGAATAGAATTTGTTAATCATAAGTTTGTTGAAATTGTAAAAAATCATGGTATTAGTCATCAAACCACATGTGCTTATATACCTCAACAGAATGGTGTTGCAAAAAGAAAATATAGGCATTTACTTAATACTTCAAGAGCCCTCATGTTTCAGGGGGGCATACCATTAAACATGTGTCCTGAATGTGTGTTAACTCAGGTTACCTACTGCTGTGTTATCTGGTAAAAGTCCTTATGAAATGGTTTATAAGTCTAAACCTAGTATTCTCCATTTAAAAGTGTTTGGCTGTTTGTGTTTTTCTACTGTGTTGAATGTGTCTGATAAATTTGAGTCAAGGTCTGAAAAATGTGTTTTTGTTGGATATGCTTTTGATAAAAAAGGATATAAATTGTTTAGTTTGGAAAAACAAAAGTTTTTGTTTTCAATGGATGTCAAGTTTTATGAGACTATTAAAAATGATGTGATTGGTAAAGATTTTGTTTTTTGTGAAATGATGTTAATGATTTATTTTTTTTACCAAAATAGTCATATACCTAGTGAATCCTATGATGGGAATGGAGATAGTACACGTAGTAAGCATAGGCTTGTACCTGAAGATAGTGTAAAACCTAGTGACAACACTGTAGATTCTAGTGAAAGTAAAAAAGGTGTTCATACTGCTGATGTAGATGTTCTTTCTGAGGTAGATAGATCACATAATACTGAAACTGAATCTAGTATGAGGGACACTAGTAATGCGTATGCAACAGAAAAAGAAAAACCTATTTATGAGGGTATACCAGACACTATTAATGATGATGATAATTCCTCTGAGGATGAAGGTATAAAATCATTTGGTAACGTGTTTAATTGGTCACCAGAACCAGCAACTGATAATACTGTTAGGAGATTAAGTAGAAAAGTTAAGTTTCCTTCTAAGTATAAAGATTTTGTGCTTAACAAAGATCTTAAATATAGTATTAATAAAGTTGTGAGTTATGCTAATCTTAGTATTGACAGTTTTTTTTCTACCAATCTTAATAAAATTCATGAGCCTTCTACTTATTCTGAAGCTATCAAAGATAACAGATGGATAGAAGCTATGAATCAAGAGATGGAAGCATTGCATAGAAATAATACTTGGGTTGTTATAGATCTTTCTGTTGGAAGAAAAGCCATTCCATGTAAATGGATATGGAAAGTCAAGTATAAGTCTAGTGGTGATATTGAAAGGTTTAAAGCTAGATTGGTTGTTAAAGGGTTTAATCAAAGAGAATGAATAGATTATGAGGAGACTTTTTCTCCTGTGGTTAAAATTGCTACTGTTAGATGTGTGCTTAGTCTTGCTGTTAGAAATAATTAGCCTTTATATTAGTTGGATGTGAACAATGCTTTCTTATATGGTGAACTTGATGAGGAGGTTTACATGAAACTCCCTGAGGGATATGGTGATAACAATGATAATAAGGTGTGCAAACTGGTTAAATCTTTGTACGGATTAAAACAAGCACCAAGAAAGTTGAATGAAAAACTTGTTCTGTTCTTATTGAAAATGAATTTGTACAAAGTCCTAATGATTTTTCGTTGTTTATTAAGAAGAAAATAACATTTTCTTGGTATTACTTGTCTATGTTGATGACATTGTTATCACTGGTAATAATCTTGATGAAGTGAATAAGTTTAAACAATTTTTAAGTTCTAAGTTTCTCATCAAAGATCTTGGTAAACTTAAATACTTTCTTGGAATTGAGGTTATTGACATTGATAATGGTATTTGTTTAACTCAGAGAAAGTATTGTATTGAGTTACTATCTGAATTTGGTATGTTAGGTTGTAAACCTTGTGGTGCACCTATTAAGGTGAATCCTGATAGTAAGAAACTTAAAGACAAGTTTGGTGATGATGAAAAACTTAGTTATATTACTCCATATCAAAAACTTGTTGGAAAGTTGATCTATCTTACTATGACTAGACTTGACATTGCATATGTTGTGCAATGTCTTAGTCAAGTTATGCATAGTCTTATGAAGTCTCATCTAAGACTTGCTTTTAGAATATTGAGATATCTGAAAAATGAACCTGGTCTTGTATAACTTTTAAGAAAGGTGTTTGTAATACATTAAAAGTATTTGTTGATTCTGATTGGGCTAAATGTAAGATTACCAAAAGGTCTTTGACTGGTTATTGTGTTTATCTTAGTGACAATTTAGTTTCATGGAAGAGTAAGAAACAGAGTGTGGTTTCTAGATCTTCTACTGAAGTTGAATACAGGGCTATGTGTAATGTTTGTTGTGAAGTGATGTGGATTCATAAAAATCTTTGTGATCTTAAAGTGGATGTGATGTTGCTTGTTGAAATGAATGTGATAACAACTCTGCCATCCAAATTTCTCTGAATTCTGTACTTCATGAAAGAAGTAAACATTTTGAAATTTTATATTTTTTTGAAATTGATCTATATTTTTTTAGAGAAAAAATATCTGCAGGTTTTATTAAACCTTTGAAAGTGAAATCTGAGAATAACACTATAGATATATTTACAAAAGGATTATTTATTTCTGATCATAAAAAGTTTTGCAGTATGCTTGGTTTGTTTAATGGATTTGCAGGTTAAGGACTTAAGAGGGAGTGTTAAATATACTAGTCCTAAACCTGAAGGGATCTTATGTCAAGGTGTGAAAGATGGAGGGGGAGCTTTTCAACTAAAAAGTAAAGTGGCAGACTTGAGGGACCAACTCGGCTTATGTGAAAGATAAATGACTCATTCCACCTAACTTTCTACTTAATTTTCATTATGTTAATCATTTCAAGTGTGTGTAAAATTGTGTGTGTGTTCTTGATCAACTATTTTGATCATTGTGAGTTCTGAGAGTGTTTTTGATTTATTCTTGTAAAAAGATATTGTAATATTTCATTGATAAAGTGAGCCAAGGGGTGGTTGGCTGGGTTCGATGTTATTAATGTGTTCTTGTTAATACTGGGCATTGATTCATTGTTTTTACAAAGGCAAAGAAAATATAGACTCGCTACACTATGATAGCTAACTATACTAAGGGGGATTTTATTTACATAACTCATCTTAGTGACAAAACTTGCAGAACCCTTATTTTTAAAGGCAAACATGTATGTCTGAAGGAGTACATCTATGTTTTTGAAAGCCTACATGCATGTTTTTGTATCAGTGCACATACATGCATGAGCGCCTTCATAAATGTATGTTTTTAATACATACACATACATGCATGCACTCTCTCAAACATGTATATTTTTGGATATCTTTTTTTAATTTTATTTAATTTTGACAAAAAACTTCAAATATGCTTAGCGAATACAAATATTCTCTAAAAACATACATGCACGCCTTCAGACATACATGTTTGCCTTAAAAAACAAGAGTTATGTAATTAAAATGGATTCTGTAAATAGAGTTAAACACTATACTAAATCTTTTACTATGATTTTACATTTTATTATATCCGATAAATGACTTCATTACAGGCTGATAAAAAAAACAAAAAACACGTCTTCTCCATGGCAAAGAGAAATGTTACTATATATGCTTTCTCTTTTGTTCTTGATACGCAACATGTCAAGGCATATATGATATATATATATATATATATATATATATATATATATATATATATATATATATATATATATATATATATATATATATATATATATATGGAACATATTTGTGTAGTGATGAGACCTAAACTCTCTTCAGACTGAGTTCTAATTTTACTATTATTTTTATTTTTATATATTCTTTCAAGAAGTTTGACATTTTTCTAATTTTTTATTTTCTTTCTTATATATATTTGGGTTTTTGGGACTTAGATTGAATGTGCATGTTTCATAAAACCAAAAGTAATTTATAGCGTCATTTTGATTTTAGATCTAGGATAATAAGTTCAAGATACGAGATAATTATAGAAATCTACTATAAAGACTAATTCAAGCCTGAACATTTTACCTGAATATACAACATTTTTGTTACTTAACCAACCACCAAGAAAAACAAATACAACGGATCAATAAGATGTATGAAGTTAAAATGAATGCAAAAACAACAAATTTAAAAGCAAAAGTCAAGGTTTTATTTCTCCGAGCTAAAAAAAACTAACTATACTAATTGATCCTTATATCAGTCAAAATTATACTAAAATTTATTATACATGAATTTTATCACAAATCCATTGATTCTATATTGTATTCCCAGATAGCTAAATCATACTAATTTTATGATTCAAATGCTCCATATACACTTTTACATTTCGTGAGCATAAAACATATATAATAATTAATACTCATTAGTACTTATATCATTCAGACAGTTAAAACATAAAACTAAACATCATCATTTGTTTCAGTTTGAGACATTCACAACTCCATATTCAGATTCACATGTGCGATTGAGATTAGTCTTTTAACAAACAAATAACACCTAAAATGAGAGGGGATGAATAATGAAATGTACAACACTAACAATCAGTAAGTAACGTCAATTAACTTAGTTATTACTAGTATTATTTTTTTGTTACTTCAACGCATATTTTACGTAATTGATCCATCATGCTATATGTTCGTTACAAAGTTAATTCTTAATGACTAATTATATAACAAAACAATAAACTAAGACTATTTTCGTAAAAGGAATCCAAAAACCATTTAAAAGTAATCATCTGAATTATTAGTATGTTAGTGAGTTAATTCTTCACGCTCCCGAGTGAGCGCGCGAGCTAAAACCTTGTTGCTAAATTGGTTATCAAATATTATTTTTTTAATAACATTAATAGTTGTTAAATGTTGATTGTTAACTAAATTATTTTAATAATTTTTTTTGTTACTCAATAAATATTATATGTGATTTGTTTTTCATGGTATAGGTCCGTTGTAAAGTTAGTCCTGAATAACTAAGTATGTAAAAAAAATTCAAAACCCATTTAAGAAAAAGCAATCCTTTGAATTATCGATATGTAAGAGAGTTAATTCATCAGGCTCCCGAAAGAGCACGAGTTAGAACACCGTTACTAAATCGGTTATCAAATATTCCATCTGTCTCATTTTAATAGTCTTTCGACATTTTTTATTTATTTATGATACATTTAGTGGTGGAAACGAGCCGAGCTGCTCGTAAAAAGCTCGAGATCGCATCGGTAAAAAGCTCGAACGAGCTGAGTCTTAACGAGCTCGAGCTCGGGCCTAAGTTGCAGCTCGTTTACTAAACGAGCTCGCGCCCGAGCTTTACGTAAAAAGCTCGTTTGGGCTCGCGAGCCTAAACGAGCCTAATGTTTTATATACGAGCTTCTTAACGAGCTTAATAACAAGCTTGTTAACGAGCCTAATTTATATATACCACGAGTCGAGCCCGAGCCTAAATAATAAGGCTCGATACGAGCCGAGCTCGAGCTCGAGCTTTGTAAAACTTAAACGAGCTCGAGCTCGGCTCAGCTCGTTTCCACCCCTAGATACATTCAATGAAATGAATGTAGACATTTTATGTATAAAAAGTCAAACTTATTTATTTTACTAAATTAATAATTTCTTTATCAGAAATTAATGACGTGGATAAAACTGTAAAATTAATTAAATTTTTGCTTTTTTATTTAAAAGATCGGACAAAGTTTTAATACAAATTAAAATAATAACGAAAATAAAAATTAAAATAGTAACGAAGACAATACGAAAAAAAATAAAAAATTTATAATAAATTTGAAATACATCCCAACGGCACAAAAATCCCCAAATCCATAAGCACCACCAACTGACCAAACTTCACTTCACTTTATATACGAGCTTCTTAACGAGCTTAATAACAAGCTTGTTAACGAGCCTAATTTAGATATACCACGAACCGAACCCGAGCCTAAATAATAAGGCTTGATACGAGCCAAGCTCGAGCTTTGTAAAACTTAAACGAGCTTGAGCTCGGCTCAGCTCGTTTCCACCCCTAGATACATTCAATGAAATGAATGTAGACATTTTATGTATAGAAAGACAAACTTATTTTTTTGACTAAATTAATAATTTCTTTATCAGAAATTAATGACGTGAGTAAAACTAAAAAATTAATTAATTTTTTGCTTTTTTATTTAAAAGATCGGACAAAGTTTTAATACAAATCTAACTCCCTTATAAAACAAATTGCACATTTTCTCCAATTTAATTGCAAAAAAATAAATAAGAGGTACTACTACATCTACATGTTGTACCTCATTTTAATGCACAAACCAAAACATTATTTAAGAAATACAATTTTACAAGCAAATGTACAACATGATAGAATTAGATATAAAAGTGTATTTAATACTCTTAATAAAACACCCCATTACATAAATATACAATACTATATGCACAATTTACAAATATTAAAAGCATCTATACTATATTAATACAAGCTATAATATACATATATTTCTAAAAAAAATTATAACATTACAAAAATAGTTATTACATTTACTTTTTTTTTCCTTTAATCATTTACATAACTTTACTTGAACTTTCATATATATATATATATATATATATATATATATATATATATATATATATATATATATATATATATATATATATATATATATTACATATAATGTTAAAAGTAATAATATCTCTAGATTGAAATTACGTTTTTATAACATGTTTTTAGATGAAAACTATTAAATCAGAAATTATAATAAAAAATACAAATTATAACACCGAAAAATTTAGTCACAGGGTACCTGCAACCGCATCGCGCGGGTACCTGCTAGTTAAAATAATAACGAAAACAAAAATTAAAATAGTAACTAACACAATACGAAAATAAAATATATATATATTTATAATAAATTTGAAATACATCCCAACGGCACAAAAATCTCCAAATCCATAACCACCAACTCACCAAACTCCACTCCACTTCACTCACACACACAAACCCCAAATTCAAAAACCCTAATAAAAAAAAACACATCTCAACTTCCAATCACAATCACAATGCAGTTACACCTACTTCATTAAAGTCAACGCTACATAAACCAGATGCGTTGACCCTAACCGATTCAGTTATTCAGTTACAGATCTGTTACCAAATTCAACGATACACAACCGCCTCCGTTGACCATTTGTTATTACTCCGTATTATTAGTATTAGTAGCTGACTAGTTGTTTTTGTTTACCGGAATGGATTTGAGTGATGTGAAAGTCAACGGAGATGCGTTGACTTTCACTTTGCAGTCGATTTTTGACTCTGATGATGGCGGCGATGAGAATGTGAATGTGCCGTTGAGTTTTGTGAGAGGTGGATTGGTGAATGGTCAGTCGGTTAGAGTTGGCGAAAAGAGTTCGAATGAGGCGAGTGGTGTTGTTGGTAGAGTGGAATGTGAGGAGAGACTGTCCGAAAACGCGGAAAATGTAGGTAGGATGGATAAGGATAAGGAAATGTGTGTAGGGGAGACTATTCCGGTGGTTGCGAAGAAGGTGAATGCGGAAAATGTAGCTAGGGAGAGGGTATCGAATCCGGTCGCGGTGGAGAAGGCGGAAAATGTAGGTAGGATTGATAACGATAAGGAAGATAGTGAGGAAGAGAGGTTATTGGTTGATGTATGGTCCGGAAAAGCGGAAAATGTAGGCGAGAAGGATAAGGATAAGGAAGTTAGTGAGGAAGAGAGGTTATCGGTGAATGTATGGTCCGGAAACGCGGAAAATGTAGGCGAGAAGGATGAGGATATGGAAGTTAGTGAGGAAGAGAGGTTATCGGTGAATCTAGGTAGGATTGATAACGATAAGGAAGTTAGTGAGGAAGAGAGGTTATCGGTTGATGTATGGTCCGGAAACGCGGAAAATGTAGGCGAGAAGGATGAGGATATGGAAGTTTGTGAGGAGGAGAGGCTATCGGTAAATGTAGGGTCTGAAAACGCGGAAAATGTAGGTGGGATGGATATGGATATCGAAGTTAGCGAGCAGGAGTGGCTATTGAATCTGGTCTCAGAGGCGGAGGCCGAAAATGTAGGTGGGACGGATATGGATAGTGAAGTTAGCGAGGTGGAGAGGTTGTTGACTCCGGTGTCTGAAAACGCGGAAAATGTAGGCAAGAAGGATGAGGATAAGGAAGTTAGTGAGGAGGAGTGGCTATTGAATCTGGTCTCAGAGACGGAAAACGCGGAAAATGTAGGTGGGATGGATATGGATAGTGAAGTTAGCGAGGTGGAGAGGTTGTTGACTCCGGTGTCTGAAAACGCGGAAAATGTAGGTAGGGAGGATAAGGATATGGAAGTTAGCGAGGTCGAGAGGTTATCGGTGAATATACGGTCTGAAAGCGCGGAAAATGTAGGCAAGAAGGATGAGGATAAGGAAGTTAGTGAGGAGGAGTGGCTACTGAATCTGGTCTCAGAGGCGGAGGCCGAAAATGTAGGTGGGATGGATATGGATAGTGAAGTTAGCGAGGTGGAGAGGTTGTTGACTCCTGTGTGTGAAAATGCGGAAAATGTAGGCAAGAAGGACGAGGATAAGGAAGTTAATGAGGAGAGGTTATCGACTCCGGTAAATGTATGGTCCGAAAACACGGAAAATGTAGGTAGGATGGATGCGGAAGTTAGTGAGGTCGAGAGGTTATCGGTAAATGTACCGCGCGCAAACGAGGAAAATGTAGGTAGGATGGACGAGGACGAGGAAGTTAGTGAGGTCGAGAGGTTATCGGTAAATGTACCGCCCGCAAACGAGGAGAATGTAGGTAGGATGGATGAGGATAAGGAAGTTAGTGAGGTCGAGAGGTTATCGGTAAATGTACCGTCCGCAAACGAGGAAAATGTAGGTAGGATGGATGAAGATCAGGAAGTTAGTGAGGTCGAGAGGTTATCGGTAAATGTACCGTCCGAAAACGAGGAAAATGTAGGTAGGATGGATGAGGATAAGGAAGTTAATGAGGTCGAGAGGTTATCGGTGAATGTATGGTCTGAAAACGCAGAACTTGTAGGTAGGATGGATAAGGATATGGAGGTTAGTGAGGAGGATAGGTTCTCTGTAAATGTACCCTCGGAGAACGCGGAAAATGCAGGCAGGGAGGATAAGACTAAGGAAGTTAGTGAGGAGGAGAGGTTATCGGTAAATGTATGGTCCGAAAACGCGGAAAATGTAGGCTGGAAGGATAATGATAAGGAAGTTAGTGAGGATGAGAGGTTATCGGAAAATGTACTGTCCGAAATTGCGGAAAATGGAGGCAGGGAGGATAATAATAAGGAAGTTAGCGAGGAGGAGAGGTTATCAGTGAATATACAGTCCGAAAACACGGAAAATGTTGGTAGGGTGGATAAGGATAAGGAAGTTAGTGAGGAGAGGTTATTGACTCCGGTGACTATACAGTCCGAAAATGTGGAAAATGTAGTTAGGACGGATAAGAGTAAGGAAGTTAGTGTGGAGGAGAGGTTAGTGACTCCTGTAACTGTGCGGTTCGAAAACGCGGAAAACGTAGGTAGGACGGATAAGGATAAGGAAGCTAGTGAGGATGAGAAGTTATCGGTAAATGTACGGTCCGAAAACGCAGAAAATGTAGGTACGAAGGATGAGGATAAGGATAAGGATAAGGAAATTAGTGAGGATGGTAGGTTGAGGAGGAGTCCGAGAATGTCGACTTCTCCGGTGACGGCACCGGCGAAGAATAACATAGGTAGGAATGTGGGGAAAATGTTAGCATCGTGTGCGGATGAAGGAAACGAGATGAATGTGAGTGTTAGAAGGAGTCCGAGGTTATCGACTCCAGTGACGGAACCGGAGTCGAAGAGGAAGAAAAAGGAAACGAGTGAGGTGAAAAGGAAGAGTAGTGTTACACTAGCAAGTGAGAAAAAGAAGTCTAGATTGTCAACGGGTTCGGGTAGTGTTGAACGAGGCAATTACGAGGTGATTGTGAGTGGAGAAGAATCGAGAGTGCTTGAGTTCGAGTATCGTGGAGAAGTGAAATCGAGTAAGAAGCGGAAGGTGGAAAGAGAATGTTGTTTTGTTGGGGAGGCGGTTTCTGAAGTTGAAGCGATGGAAAAGTGGGGTTGGCGGTATGAATTGAAGGTATAATCTATATCGTTATGTTTATGCTTTTTTGTTGGAATATATTTGAATACTATCACATAGACAATCCGTATTTGTTTTGATATATGAACGTTTAGCAGAAATGCAAAATGACATGTATTTAGCAGTGTTGATAATGTTTTGATATATAATTAGCTGTATAGTAGACTTTCTGGGCTGATTGTAAAGAAGATTGTTGCCCAATATATGCCTGCTTAAAGCTGCATCTTAAGATATAAAATATAGGCTTTTTGGAAGCAGAAATGCTTCAATTGCTGCATTTTAGTTTCCAGGAGTGTACTGGAGTTTGATAATATAGTTGCTTTCTACTATATTTTACTGTAATTCCATGGTTTTAGATTAGTCTTTTATGGATAGACATGTCTGGCACTATCTCGTTTTCGGGGAGATGATCAAACCTGAATGTATATTGCTCAGTAAAATCTCTGCTCTAAGAGGCAGGATTGTTTCAGTAGTTGTGGAACTTAGCAATGTTAACATCATTAGTATTATTGCTCACATAAACCACAAGACTTGAAACTTTTACTTCACCTTTCTTAGTAATATTGCACTGTTATTAATCTCTTGTCGTTAGTGCCAAATTGCTTCATTTTTTGTTGTTATATCTGTACTCTCGCAGAATTTGAGTTATTGAGCATTTTTAATTCTGCAGGCCAAAAGACGCGAGGGACAGGGCTGGATACTAAAGTAAGTGTAACTCTTATCACTTGTATCGCCCTTTGTCCTAGTGTTATTTATGCGATCCCATTTTCTTTCTTTATACTGAGCTTGATATATGATGCAGTGCTGGTGAAGAGGACGAAGTGCATTTAAATGTCGAATGTCATTATCTTCAAGCTAATGTTGGTGGATGTATTTACAGTCTTGGAGACTCTGTACACATAAAGGTATCAACTTCATGTAATATCAAAATTTAGACTTCAGATGTATTTCAAGTTGATGTTTTGTTAAAAATTTGTCCTCGCTACTGCTGTCCTTCGACACGAACCATGTTTTAATTCGGAAGTAGTGTTTGTGACCCCACTGCAGTAGTTGGAATAAATTTGTAACTTTGGAAGGAAATTGAAATGAGTTTTATAGGATTAAATGACCAAGAATGTATTTACAACCAAGGTTTCATGTTCGAATACTAAAATGTGAGGTATCATGTTCGAACACTGCTTGGTGCAAAAAACCTTAAGTGGCCACGCCACCCTCCCCGAAGAGGGAGGGTTTACCAGGTAAAAATGTTCTAATTTATAAATAATGTTTTCTTTTTCAGGGTGAGGAAAAGGAGCCACTTGTGGGCAGGATTGTAGAATTTTTCAAAACATCTGATGATCAAAATTATTTTAGAGTGCGATGGTATTACAGAGCCAAAGATACGGTTAGTTTCTGCACTGTCGTCTATATTAATATTACTGCAATATTAATCACACCAACTTACTTCTGTTTGTACCTTTGTATGACTTTCATCTTTTGTTTTGCCAGTTTACCTGATAATTCAGCTAACTTTGTCGTGTTTTCAATTTTCCTTCCAATTTCTATTACACAGGTTTTAAAACAAGCTGCTGCTTTTCACGACAAGAAGCGTCTATTTTACTCCACTTTAATGAATGACAACTTATTAGACTGTATACTTTCTAAAGTGAGAATAATAGAAAAGGATCCATCGGTATGTTGCTATATTATTTGTTTATTATAATTTATTTTTCACCTTCCTTTGTCCATTAAACATTATCAACAGTTTGGGGTTCCCCATGAAATTTCTTTTTGAAGTTTTTTTTTTTGCAACCATTGCAGCTAGGTTTCCTGTCAACCTCTATTCAGCCATCTGAGTATTATTGTGACATGGAATATTCTGTAAAATATTCAACATTCCGCTCCTTGGTGACTGGTAAGAGAATGCATTTTCCATCATTATTTTTTTGTCATCGTACATCTTAGCATTAGAAAGACATCCGGGGTATGAAGATATTGGTTTTCTTTTACCATCCAGAATAAAATTCTCTTTTCGGAACGCCATTATATGTTCCCTTATTAATTGCCTATATAGGCTGCAGCAATTGTTCTAAAAACTTATTTAAGTTAACAAGTCAAGGAAAGCTATGTGCTGAATATAAATATGAAGGCACACAGCAACAAAAGATTTTCAAGTTCGGGCCATTTTGGATTAAAATGGTCATATATGTCGTTAATAACCTGTATGATAGCCTTCTACAGAATTATATGATACGAACCGGATCGATAATAGAGGTAAAAGGATAGATAGATTATATTAATGGGATAACCCGACCCCCCAATGGCTTATATTAGTGAGATAAACCGACTCCCCAATTGATTAATAAAACCAATACTTCATTATCATTAAACATAATCCCTGTTACAAACCTAATGCCCTATATATAATAAAAGATAACTTGCTCCTAAAGATAATGCAAAAACGGAAAGTAAATAAACTAATTATTTAGTTAATATTACTAATAATAAACTGCCAGGATGTATCAATACTCCCGCCCCCAAAAACACCTTGTCCTCAAGGTGTTGCTTAAAAATGAAGCCCCGCGAATTCCTGGATCCCAAACTCTCGTTTGAACTACTCTCTTCGCAAGCCGGTCGACAAGACACTCAAAATGTTGAAACACGCTATCTATTAGTTCAGCGCCGATCTTCAAGTATCTTCTTGATTGATGGTAAGTGATCCCGGGATTCCATGTTCTTCTTTCTTCTACCCTCACTAGATCAGAATGACGCCCCTTAAAAACCCTTGAATCAATCCTAGCAGTAAGTTTTTCCAGCTCTGCACCAAAAATCTGTCCACCCATTTGTTGTTTCCTTTTCCCATGAGAAGGAACATCCCCTGCCCAATTCGGGTTCCTGTGGTCTTGGCTATTTGCTGATTCCAGAACTCCAATGTGTTTTGAATCCAAATTCTGAAGTAAAACGTCTGTTTGTGGTGTGTTTTCCCCGCCATATCCATCAGCAACATCAGAATCTATGACATGAAGGCCATTAACAACGTTGTCTTTCATCTCTTCTTTCAATTCTTCTTTCACCTCCTCACGACTCGTATAACTTTGCCCGCTATTTTCTTCAAAACGTAGGGTATGTTGAATCGGTTTTGCGGGTACATTGGTTGTTACCGGTGGCGATATGGGATTCCGTAAAGACTGAATTAGATTTTTCATCTCTTCAAGCTTTTGAATACATGCTTCACGCCACTTATCCTCTTCAATTTTTTCTTTAATCATTTGATTCCATTCTTCACGCCTCTTATTCTCTTGGTAGGTTCTAATCGCCGAATATTGCTCATACGAACTACCCTCACGAGATTGTTCGAATCTGTTTAATATTCGCCTTTTAAAATCCTCCCAAGATCTAAACGGATTTCGACAATCACTCCAACATAACCAAGAAAGAGCTTGTCCCTCTAAACATAACTCCGCAGCCGTTAATTGATCCTTAGCCTCAATCCTCTCGATATCAAAATATCGTTCCATGCGGTAAATCCACCCAAAAACATCACCTCCTTCAAAGTTAGACATCTTTAAATCTCTTCCGAATGAACGCATGCTGTTAACCATCTTCTTGTGCCCCGGATGAACAGTAGTAGATGAACAGTAGCAATGAACAGTAATTTCTGGACGTGAACAGTGATTCGGATGAATAGTGTCCGGGTAAACAGTTTTTTTTTTTTTTTTTTTTTTTTTTTTGCTGAAACCCTAGAATCGAAACAGCTCTGATACCAATTGATACGAACCTATCCCATACTAGGCTCGTAATCGGTTTATAAGTCCCAAACGTAGAACTCACTCAAAAAGCTAGCTTGTTTGAGGAGGGGACACCTGGACATTATAAACCATCAACCATTCCCATACTTGGCCGATGTGGGATCATAACATTATTGATACGAACCTATCCCATACTAGGCTCGTAATCGGTTTATAAGTCCCAAACGTAGAACTCACTCAAAAAGCTAGCTTGTTTGAGGAGGGGACACCTGGACATTATAAACCATCAACCATTCCCATACTTGGCCGATGTGGGATCATAACATTACCCCACCCTTTGAAGAACCAACGTCCTCGTTGGTCACGGCTATGTTGGTCACGGTTGGCACCCCCTTTGGGTCCAAGCCACCACTCCATAGGCCACCACTCCGAGCTCGTTGGTCACGGCTATGTTGGTCACGGTTGGCACCCCCTTTGGGTCCAAGCCACCACTCCATAGGCCACCACTCCGAGTGTTGGAACCTCGTAAGGTAGGGCTAGCTCTGATACCAATTGATACGAACCGGATCGATAATAGAGGTAAAAGGATAGATAGATTATATTAATGGGATAACCCGACCCCCCAATGGCTTATATTAGTGAGATAAACCGACTCCCCAATTGATTAATAAAACCAATACTTCATTATCATTAAACATAATCCCTGTTACAAACCTAATGCCCTATATATAATAAAAGATAACTTGCTCCTAAAGATAATGCAAAAACGGAAAGTAAATAAACTAATTATTTAGTTAATATTACTAATAATAAACTGCCAGGATGTATCATTATACTGCAAAAGTTAGTGAAACATCAGATTAAATGAGCAAATTTGACATCCTATCCGAATACAAATATGCCATTGATCTTTTCAAAGACTTTTTATTTGCCATGGAACAAGGCTAAAAGGGAGAATTTGACGCTTTCATTTTATGTACGCTTATTTGCTACTAAATAATATAGTACACATTTTCTGTTAAACTGCAACTGGGTGTGTTTCGGGTACTTAATGTTGTTTTAGATGAAAAGTTTTTGAAAAAGAAATGAGAAACGTGTTTGATCATTAGGTATTTAACCTCTTATTTTTCATCAATTTATGTACTATAAGGAGAGATCACATATATTGAGTTGTTTGTTAACTAAATTACTAGGTATTTTCTTATAAAGCATAAATGTGATGAAATCGACCAGTAAAATCTCTAGTTTTCCCTGAATTCATCCCCAGTTCTATTTTATTCTACATAGATTTGCCATATTGATATGATTTGGATGTCAAATTTGTCCTTTTACCATTGTTTTTCTGAAGATCGCAACAAATTTTCTTTTCTTATATATTTTGGATGGGTTTGTTTTTTAATTATTTGCTCTAGAAGATAACTATCTAGTGTGATAGCAGCAATTTTCGAGATATTTAGTCTCCTTATTGCATATATTTATATCGGGCGTACAAAATTCATGATAAAAGCAAAGTACAATAACGAGAACACCAAGCAAACTTTGTTGAGATTTAAAGCATTTAGAAGGGGCCAATGCATGGCCCTCCCTTATGGGCTTCTATTGACATCTGTCAACAGCCAAGTTGCAGATTGGAATTTGAGGCCAGACACTTGATGCCATAAGTGTAGTCTGTACCCAGTCCATCCATCATCATCCTCGATGAGCAGGACCTTAAACCGGTAATGGCTATTCCGCTCTAAGATAGTATTCAACTTATCTGTCTAACTCTAGTATGCAATTAAATTCAATTGCATGCTGTTCAGGTCTAGGTGTATGTACCTGTATCTTCAATAGAAAGTCACTCACAAAAAATGTCAACTTTGGCATGGAAAATATTTCCTTGAATTTATTGTGCGCAACTGTTATAAATGCTATCTTGTTGAAATTTGCAGCTAGAGAATGTGATTTAACCACGCCAAGTAGCAATGGTGCTAACAACATTGACATAACCACAACTCCATTAGCCTCAACTGGATGTGAAATGTACAAAAGCGAACTGGCATTATTAGATCTCTATGCTGGTTGTGGTGGAATGTCCACTGGACTTTGTCTTGGTGCCAAAATTTCTGGTGTTAAACTTGTGACGGTAATCAGTTTGTTCCTCAACTCTTGTTTGAATATTTTGCAGTGTTCTGATAATTTTATTTCTTTTTGGTAACTACAGCGATGGGCGATTGACTATCACAAGTCTGCATGTGACAGCTTGAAATTAAATCACCCAGAAACAGAGGTGAGTCAGTGAGCATGGAGTGGTTTATCAATACATCATAGATATATTATTCGCTGGTTATGTGCTTCATTGTTATAATTTGTCTTCGTATAGGTTCGACATACAACTGCTGAAGATTTTCTGGAATTATTGAAGGAATGGGAAAAATTATGCAAAAAATATGTGTTAAGTGATCCTGATAGAATACTTGAAACTAGCTCTGGTGGTACCAAAGAATCCGCAGCCAGTGAGTCACCTTTAACGGATGCTGATGTTGATTCTGGAGAGTATGAAGTTTCAAGTCTTGTTGATATATGCTATGGTGATCCAGGCGAAACAGGCGAATATGGTTTAAAGTTTAAGGTACACTGAAATATACATGTAATTTAACGTTAAAATATTGTAAAACTCAAAATTAGCAAAAAAATATGTAATTTGATGTTTAAATGCTAAAGCTCTAGTAACTTTATGTTTTATTGCCTTAGATACACACAATATAGACAAACCAGTTTCATTCTACATCAGATCTCGCTTATTTGAAAAGTTATTTGACAACTTTGTTGCTCATTTTTTCTTCATAAATTGTGTACTCAGGTGCGATGGAAGGGATATGATGATCCAAGTGAAGATACGTGGGAGCCAATTGAAGGATTGAGGTTCTTTTTAGCATCTCTTTACGATATTAAAGTCCATAATGCAACTATTTGCACATTCAGTTGCTCATATTTACCTTTCACAGTCATTGCGAAGATCACATACAAGATTTTGTTAGAAGTGGATACAAGTCGAAGATATTACCATGTCCAGTGAGTCATATTACTAATTTTGGCAGGCGTATCTTATTTTTAATATATCTATATATATATATGTATAGAGAGAGAGAGAGAGTGAGTTATATATATAAATATTTCTCTATATTTCAGGGTGACGTGGATGTTGTCTGTGGCGGTCCTCCATGCCAAGGGATTAGTGGGTATAATCGATTTAGAAACACTGTTGATCCATTAAATGATGAAAGAAATCAGCAAATAGTTGTCTACTTTGACATAGTGGAATTTTTAAAACCCAAGTACGTGCTGATGGAAAATGTAGCTGATATCTTACGTTTTGACAAAGCTTCTCTCGGAAGATATGCTCTAAGTCGTTTGGTTCATATGAATTACCAAGCGAGACTCGGGATTATGGCTGCTGGCTCATATGGTCTTCCACAGTTTAGGTTACGTGTGTTTCTATGGGGTGCTCATCCAAGCGAGGTGATTTTAAATAAAAATTTCTAATTGCAAACTTAAATTCTATTGAGATACATATATTAATAATTTACATTCAAATTACATATTTATCTATGACCTGATACAATGGAAGATCCTTGTTTGCAGAGACTACCTCAATTTCCACTTCCTACACATGAAGTTATTGTGAGATACTTCCCTCCAGCTGAATTTGAGGTACTTCGATGTTATATTTCTTGTTCAAATATATCGATGCTATATTTCTTATTCAAATATATCGATGTTATTCATTTTTATGTATATTCTAATTAGAGTTTTTTAATGCAGCAACATATAGTTGCTTATGATGAAGGGCAACCTAGAAAACTTCAAGAAGCCATTGTTCTTCGTGATGCTATTTATGATCTTCCAGCTGTACTATTCTTGATTCTACTTTGGTCATCTTTTGCTTTTGCTCAAGCTTACATAATCTATTAATATTATAACCTTATTAAATATAATACACAGGTTACAGCCCATGAAGAGCGTGAAGAGATGGCATATGATCGGCCTCCAGAAACCGAGTTTCAAAAGTATATTAGGCTACCAAAAGATGGTAATGCTAATACCTCTACGATTGCTTATGTTAATACTTAATAATCAAATCTCAATCGCCCATAGTATTTTCTCATATATATTCAAATTATATATCACATTAATGCCTAGTAATGTTATGTCTCCCGGATCCACAATTATTGTTTTTAAAACAGTAAGTTTTGCTATTCAAAAAGGGCTAGCGGTGGCGTTTTTCTTCTACCACTATGTATATTCTATTTTGATGAATTATAAGAAATAACAATAAATATGTAAAAATAAATAAAAATAAGGGATGCCTGAGCTAAGTAATTCTTGGCATTTATTTGACAGGCTATTGACATATCCAGCCTTTCAAATCTGGTATAGATATCTTTCTATATTTTAGGATTTAAAACCGTTCATGCAGATTTTATAATTGTGTTTTTTCGCAAATATGCTGGAACTTACTTGTGTACGTAACGAACGACTTTATAGGCTGATTATCAGCCAACGCATATCAATTTTGTTTATCTACCTTCTTGCAGAGTTTAAGGGGTCTGCGCTAAAAGGTGTTACAGACTGGAATACCTTGGTTCTCACAGATCATCGACCTTACAAATTGTCGGAAGATGATTTTCACCGAGTGTGTTATGTTCCACACAAAAAGGTTAATCACTTGTTACATAATCATGTTTATTTTCTTTGCCTTCTTTTAGTCCCTAATTTTTCCATACTATACAGGGAGCCAATTTCAGAGATTTCCCTGGAGTAATTGTGGATAGCAATAATACGGTTCACCGAGATCGAAAAAAGGAAGTGATGCTTCCATCTGGAAAGCCATTGCTACCAGATTATGTCTTTACTTTCGAGAAAGGAAAATCTAGAAGGTTCTATATTCTTATAGATTGATTATAATCAAGGAAAATTACAACTCTGACCCTTTTGGTGTACGACTTATTACAAAACGGGATAACCCTTTTGTAAGCTTTATAGTGTACCACTAAAATAATTTCTGTGGAATACCTAAATAACACAAAACCCTTAACACATGTAAAAAGTCAGAAAATACGCATTTTACGTATTTTATATTTTTCTGCATAATGTTGGAGGAAAAACGCGTTTTAGTGATTTTGGATGGTCTGAGAATAGTACGAGTTTCACAAATATTATTTTCCGAAATAAAGGGTCATTTTAATAGTTACATTTTGTAATTGGTCATTTGTAGGTATGCTGGTTCCTAAAATGGGTCAGAGTTGTAGTTATGTTTATTTTAGAAAATTCTGATTATCGAATAATTTACTGACAGGCCATTTGCAAGAGTATGGTGGGATGAAAACGTGGCAACTGTTGTAACATTCCCAAGTTGTCACAACTCGGTACTTTTCTTCCTGTGATATTATCTGTAAAAAGGCATAAAGACCTGTAACAAATACTTTGTTTTGTTTGTAATATTATGATATGCTACAGGCTGCCCTACATCCAGAGCAGGACAGAGTCTTCACATTACGAGAGTATGCACGATTGCAGGGCTTTCCCGATAATTATAGATTTTGTGGAAATATTAAAGAAAGGTATGTTAGTTGCACCAAGTATTACTAGTACAGTACATATATTACCAATTATAAATTGCCATGTACTAAATGTAATGTATTTTGATAATTGATAAATTGCAATTTATAAATCGAAGTTTATTTGTTATTCTTAAGATATTGACTAGATAAAAACGAATAAAATTTGGGGAATTTGCAGGTACTGTCAGGTTGGAAATGCTGTGGCTGTTTCTGTGTCGAAAACCTTGGGATATGCCCTTGGAATGGCCTTCAGAAAACTAAGTGGAGATGAGGCACTCATGACTCTTCCACCCGATTTTGCATTTCAAGTACCCCCATTTGAGGGCTCAGTTGTAGAAACCGTCACTTCATTATAAGTGACCCCTTGTTGTAACATGTGACGTAAAAAAACAAAATAAATGTTGTCAAGCCCTCAACCTTATCGATGTACCTCCATGGTCTGTCATTATAGTTCCGGGGAATATTGATACTACAAGTGAGGACAGGAGAGATAGTAATATTTCGTTAGGAAACAGTTCTTTTTCAATGTAAACTTTGTATAATTTGATCTGGAAACAAATTAAAGCGTGGTTTGTCCGTTTCTCTCAAACCGAGTCTTTAAATCTAAAAACATTTTCAACAAGCAAGGTTTTATTCATCACAAATGCAAGTTTTAATAGGCACTTTTACAGAAAAACAGCAATAATGACGCACATATATACATATATATGCTGGAGCTGAGTGTACATTAGCGACGGAACTTGCAGGCAGTTTTCAACTCCTCGGCTGGAGCTGAATTCCCAGAAAACCCATTGTCGACCCATGCCGAGTATCCACCAGCCATATTCTTTACATTCTTGTAGCCCTACATTCATATAACCCACACAAGCTCATTACTAAAATGAAGATTGTGTTGTATATAAACTGATTTAAAGGCATGTTACCAACGATTAATGCAAGATAAAGAAAAGAATGTAACATACTGCAGAAACCAGGTCGACAGAAGCTTTAAGCGATCTTCCTCCGCTGTTACAAGCCTTCAACATGGACGAGGACATCAAATTTTGGTTAAACTTAAACATACTAAATTCTTTTGCCAATTAATACGGGTACACAACTGCGTACAAAAGCTGAGCCAGGAAAGAGTAGTATAAATTACCACAACGAGTAAATCTTCCTTGTCGCAAAGAGATGAAACCTGAGCCAGAAATTCTGGATTTTTTACTCTTCCTGTCAGTCGCAAGAATAGACATTTTCAGAGTATGAAAACATGAAGTCCAAAGTCCGGAATTCTTAATTAGCTTAAAATTGAACATCAATCTGATCTAGTCTGAACGTTTTTATGTTATCGATCACTATAAGCCAATATCCCATCATATAGATTTGAATTAATAAATGAAACAAGTGTTGATGTAATTAGCACCTTCTTGTGTAATGAACATGTAAGGGACATTCAGAGCATTATCTGCCTGACTCTTGTTGAATTCTTCATTTGTCCTGTCAGTGTTCTCATTATTAATACAAAGCGCGCAGAAACTTATAAACAGTTTTAGCACAAACATTCGTGTGTTGTTTTTTAGAGAGTCAACGAAATTATTTTTAGCCGAAAAGATGATACTTTTGGGCCTAGTGTCGGATCCAGGTTAGAGGTCATAAGACTAAAAAAGATTTGAAACACAAAATTTTCGGGTTCATTTTCAAAAAATCAGCGTTTTTAACAAAAATTTTACACTATGTGAGATAAAATCATGGGCTTCTAATGCACCCTCGGGAACCCCCTGGTTTTGGTCTATATGTGTCGCCGAACATAACATAAATGTGCTATATATAAAATTTGAGCGTGATTATACTATATCTATGTTTTGCTACACTAACCTGACATCTAGATAGCGGTAACCAGAGTCGAGGAGATCTTTAGCTGCAAGTACATCCACTGTAACCACATCTGCAACACTGATATACCACACAGAAACTCATATGTTAACAAAACCATACGTGCATAAACACGTATATACCGTACTAATATTGAGAAACCAGATGTAAAATAGTATCTAATTAACCTCTTGGTGGTATCCATTGATATCAACTCTTGATGTACTAGGCTTTCATCAATTGCACAATTTGTACCAGAAAGAGTTGACTTTTATATGATCAAATTGACAGTATCATAAGGGTTCTAATACTTTATTCACCCTGAAGAGTTGACAAATTTTTTATTTTAAGTGTTTGTAACATGCATTGTACAGTTAGCAAGGCATGAGCTTGCAAAATTTATTTATGGCTCAAAATTATATTTAATTTGTTATTTATGTAATGAACATGTTTTGTGGTTACTTTACCAGGCTAAAATACCCCTCTGGAAAAATAACATCATGTTTTATGGTTAAGGTCAATGTTATGAATAGCGTGAGGTGTGACGTGAAAACATGAACAAGCTTTACGTTTTAGGAGCTTTGGTGAAGCTACGTGTTTTTTGAAGGCATGACTTGAAGCGGAATTTTATATATAGACTTATGTATTTATATGATATTTCATATATATCGAGTTTACAAAAAGAGTTACACGTCTCTGTCTCTACTACCTTAATGGGTTTAGGACATTTCTAAATAGGGAAGGCCAACATTTTCCTAGCAGAGTTGGTCAGCGGGCTCTTTCCCACGTGAGAGGTTTCGAGTTCAAGTCTCTCCATAGTGATTTCCTCCCGTAGGTGAATGAGAGTGGGCTCTCACTAACTATATCTGAACCGTTCTAAAAAATAAAAAAAAATAGAAAAAGAATTTACATTTGAGAAATCGATAAGCTTAAAAAAATATTCTTAAGAAGTATTTTATGCATGTAATTAACAATGTTTTTCCTTAATATATCTGTGTTCAAGTTCTAAGATTAGAAAAAATCGATGACCTATTTATAGTGTCTATTTGGTTTCGGGACATGTCCAAAGCCTTTAGCTTGCGGTTTCTTTTGTAGAATGTTAAAAGTTCGTAATATATTATTCACACGCACACAAAAATATTGATGGTCAAGTAATCGTTGATTTTGTCGATGAATTGTTGCACGTTTGTTATTTTCTGGGCGAATGTGCAACATTTATTCAGAACACGAGTTATGTGATAGAGGCGCCAGGGTCTTTGTACAGATCGAATGAAACATTTTTTCGTCAATTATAAAGTTGGTTTCCAATAGGAATAGTAGACAACTAAACTCCGCGTTCAACCCAGATAGTAAAACTGCTTGGTGACATTCGACATGAGCCGACTAATGATGTCAAAGTGAGAGTTGTGAAATGATTTATACATGCTGGAAATAATACGGAGCAAGATACAGAAAGTAGTACATTCATAATAGTTTGATAAATCTACAGATTGCAAACTGTAACGAGTAAAGACCAGATGACTGAACAGAAAATATATTCAAACACGAAACAATCGAAATGGTATTAGAAAAAAAAAATGAAGCTACAGAAAGTAACAGTTCACTTTCATAATTTAAAGGGTGCCATTTCATGACATGAAAGCATACACAATCAAAATTGAGTTCCAGCAAGTACATGAAGGATGAGCCTTTAGCAAATCCGCAGCTACCAATAAATACCATATTTTCTCATTTAGTTACAAAGAACATAAAACACCGTTCATCACCTTTCAATTTCTTTCACGTTTAACAGATAACGGGCTCCCATCAGCCTTTCTTTTACGGTTACTTGCCATATCGGGTGACCTATATTTAATTTCACCTTCATCCGACACGGCAACCTCGCCTTCTTCCACCGGCTCAAACTTCACATCGTTATCACGATGATTCGAAGGTGTGGCCTCTGTCTCTAATTTAACATCATTATCACGATGAGTTGAAGGGTTGACCACTGGCTCTAATTTAACATCATTATCACGATGAGTTGAAGGTCTAGCCAGCTCAATCTCGTCTTTTAGCACACTCTCGATCAAATCATCATCGTCAATAAGATCTGTTCTTTTTGCTACATCACCAAGTGCTTTCTTTCTTTTTGCACGAATTGCCTTAAACTTTTCTTTATCTAATTTTGTTATAGCATCGGCAGGAGACTGTTGACTTGGACCAGACATTGATTTTGTCTCGACATTTTTTGACTCATAATGCTGATCGTCATTGTTCTCGACGTCCGAGTTGATATCTTTATTCCTGTCGGTACTTCCATCATCATTACTTCGGTCTGTTCTTGCATGATCAGATACAGGTCTTGAAGTGGCTGCACCAACATGAGAACCACTGCCGTTTGTGATATGTTCTTCGTCAACAGCAGAAGCTCGTATCTTTTTAGTAACTGGACCACCGGTACTTCCATCAAGAACCTCACTGGTTTGGGATGGTGGCATTCTATTTTGTTCATACAGTTCCAACATTTGGTTACTCACTTCTGCAATAAGTAGTTAGCACCAGTTAAAAGAAAGGCTTCATCATAACAAAGAACTATCAGAGTATATAATACAAAATCGTCCGCTTAGTTAGGTAAGGAATTACGTCCCAGCTTATTTTCACTTTAATCCCTCAAATATGTAAATGATTTCACTTTTGGTCCTAAAGAACTATGGATAACATCCAAAGAGACGAGTTACTTTAATAAACACAAAAACGATTTCTGTAATTTAAACAAAATTAAAAGTTAATTGTAGAAATGATCAATATAGTTGGCACAAAATTGCAGAACTCATCCATCGCACATACAAATTATGGATATGGTCCGCAGAAACACAGGTTTGCCGACACATTTGGTACCCCAGGTATGTAATTTAGGGCTGAGCATGGTCCAAAAACCTGACCGGACCGACCAAAACCAAACCAGACCGAAAACAGATGTAGCCCAAAACACTGGACAGAAGTGTTCAGTCCATGTCCGGGTCATCGGTCGGTCCGGCAACAAAGCATAATGCCCGGGTGTATATATGACCGAACCGACCCGGACATGGAACGAGATGTTCGGTCCATGTCCGAGTCGGCCTGATTCATCTGGTCGGTCCAACAAAGCATAATGTCCGGTTGTACGTAAGACCGGACTGAACCGAGGACCGAAAATGATTAAAAGGGTGGACCGAGGACCGGGCTGAAATACATTCGGTCCGGTCAGTTCGGTTTCTCTGTTCTGTCTGGTCAGTGGTCTATAATGCTCAGCCCTATGTAATTAGTTTAAATTCTAGTCCAATAAAAGGGCGAGAAACCAAATTAGAAAGTAGTGTTTTGGGGGACCAAACTTGTATTTAGTATCATAAGGGACCAAATCTGTTACTGTTTTTTAACGAATCCTAAGGACCATCTAGGTAACTTACTTTAAAAAAACATCTCGATTAGAAACAGACCAAGTGTAAAATGAAAAAATTAATTAATAAAAAAACTGACATTAGTAAGAAGGACAAAATACTAACCCTCCAATTGGCGTGGGGTAACATTAAACTCCTGCCACCAAACCTTTTCGCCATCTGATCCTGATTGGAGGTCTACTTTAAGGAACTTAGCAGCAAGAAAAATGGCACCTGCTGCAATGTGGTGTGGCTTAAATTGCAAACAGAGGGATGTCCGGAGCCTGCATATGCACATCCTTTTTGCAAATCAAAAGCAGAAAAGGAACAAATGACCAGAGGTCAACGGTACAAGCTACATTAAGGAATACAGCATTACCCATCGTTCACGAAATTCCATGCAACTTGAGCAAGTGTATTTTGAGCAACTTTGAGCTTTTTTATTGCCTCAACAAGTGGCTTATATGGATGTAGCACATTGAAGTCAAAAGCAAGAGTTGCAAGAACTACACGTTCTCCTACTAAAATTAATTCCTTTTCTTGTTCATACACCTCCTGCACGACAGTAAGGTTAAATCAATTGTGGCTTTTAAAAAGCAAAGAAGAACGTAGCCATGAAAAGTAAACTGGTTGAGAGTGACACTACCTTCTGTTTAATTCTCTGTAATGCCTCTGGGTCCTTTTTGTGATTGATTTCATAAGAAACAATGATGACGTCTTTCAAAGGACGAGGAGTTTCTTCCACTTTTCCTGCAAGAAACATGCAGACTGTTGCAATCGTCTGCAATTCAAGTATATTAGTTGCTATTCTAACTGTCGGTATAATTACAGCATAAAGATTATAAAATCCTGATTACATATGTAGTCTAAACATGGATTGGAAGATTCTGCACGACTGCATTTACATTTAAAGAAGACAATATAGACAAGTGTAATGTCACATGTTAAAAATTTGGTGTACGGCATCTTAAAGATGTCACGGTCAAATTTAGATAAAATTCCAAAGAATTCAGAGAGTTTCTCTGATTTAACGAATATTTTCAGTGTACAAAAAGAAAATCTTTGACCGTCAGCAAGTACATCCAAAAATCTAAAATGCCATTACCGCACACTTTTTCGACCAACTGTTAAGCAGGGCTAAAAAGACCAAGTAGTACAAATAAAGTGATGACTCCTACCTATGTATAAAGAAGACAGATAAGTAAAATAAGGCATAACTCACCCTCCTGTCATTCTTTGCATGTGACTGGCGAATGAAGAAACGATGGCAAAAGATAATAGCTGTAGCGATAGTTACCTGAGGCCTGCATTAATATAAAGGGTCCATTATTTCAGATGATAAAACTAGAGACGACGTTTTCATTGCAATGTTTATTTTCATATAATCTTCACAATCATAACACAGTTATCTTGTTCCGTTAGAGCACCGAGTGTGGTAACATGGATTTCGCAAAAAGATGTTACCGCATCAGCATAACACCAAGAAATTTCGCAAAAACGGACCCATTAAAACATTTCAGCATTGCCCGCAAGCACCAAAACTATAACGCTTGCCGGGGTAATGGTACAAAGCCAACGTTATGGCAACCACTGAGGCAACAACGATGCTGCACCGTGAGCTCTTATAATACCAGGCTACAGTTATTCCCAAACTTGTACTTAGTAAAAAAAAGCTAGTATTAATACACATCTTAGAACACAGGCTACAGTAATTCCAAGGTTGTAAGACACATTAAGTGCTCAACAGCAAAATATTTCAGTTGCAGGATAAATAGCAAAAGTTCAAACGAAAGATATGATTTTGACGCTTAAAAGAAGGATACTTGTGGCAGTGTAGTAGATAAAAAACTTTAAAGTAAATAAGTTAATGACTTTATGCTCTAATGACAGAAGTCCCCTTGACTGTTGAGACCGCATATATTCCAAACGCAATGCAGCGTCCTCTATGTAAGGTGAATGTTTGATTAGATAGCTGCAAAAACTGGAAACTAGATACTCATGGAATTGCTAGGCCCTAAGTGCACTATGATAAGGTTCAATGTAGGTTGGGAGTTATTGTTAAAACAAAACCATGTACCCTAAGATCATTAATGCATGATTACACCTGCAAGCCGTAGCATATGTGAAAACATATAATTGGTAAACCACACACGATTTGCTAACTTCCTAGTAAATCATTTAAGATACGAAATTCCGCCGAGTGTAAATGCGGCAACATAAATCATTGGCTTACTGAAGTTCTCTTCATCTACATTGAGATGTATCTAACAATCTTAAGCATCCTGACCCAAATTAGAGTAGAACAATTTTTTCAAGGCAAGGGAACAAATACTATGGCCTCATATATTATTAATGTCACCAGATTCGATGCAAAGGTAAAGGGCAAGCCTATGCGATCATCTCATACAGAATTACAAAACAATGATCATACAATAACCAAAGGAACGCGGAACTTACACTTTAAGTCTCATCCCCAAGTCCTGCAGGAATGTGCAATATGATTTGCGCAGGTAAGTTTCCTTCTTCAAATCAATGCCATCTGATCTAGACGGTGACCGTTCTTCTATTTCTTTCCTAGAAAAATACCACCGACCACCACTTTCCACTACCGTACTATCAGACTGTTTATAGGTGCCGCCTTCATGCATTCCAGAATGCATCTGATCATTGGATATGAAAGCAGCCATATGCGTTCGGGAGTCCTGGTTAACAGGAGAAAATGAAAGCTGGAAATCCTCCTGGAGTCCTGGTTAACAGGATAAAATAAAAACCGCCATCACCTACCTGTTTTTCATGTATATTTAACGAAATCAATTGCAAAAAAAAGGGAAAAGCAGAACAAACAGGCATGAAGAATACATTAATATTAACTAACTTGCAGCAGAGCTTATGCTAGACCTAATTGCATGCTAATTTCTAAGCCTACATGCCATCATACCAATTAGTGCCTCTGTTTGATAAAACTGAACGCCTACTATTTCAGATCGATACCCTTAGATAATCAAAGTAAGGGTAATATTTTTGTACGACCTTCGATCAACACATAGGCTCTATAATGATGACAATTAGCTTACTCTATCATAGGGATGCTAATTGGTACCGAGTATGACCTTCTGAAGATGCCGGTATAACTACTCGGAACCAATTAGCATCCCAATTATAATATGGAACAAAAAGTAGTGCCTCCTGACTATATTAGATAAACTATACGCTAAAGTGGAAAATACAGTGCCATAGAGGAACCCTTTGTAAAGATACAATTAGTTATACAAGGAGACATCCTCCAAGCGAGCTATGTCAACGATGACCTGAGGTACGTGCTAGCATGATAACAATCAATCGCTATCATGTCAATACAATAACATTTGTATGTACCCTTTAAATCATCTCAGGGACATTCTCCATCATCCGTAATCACAAATTAACACCAAAAAACAAATCTTTATCCATAAAACACAAAATTAGGGCACAAATTTGACTCTTTAACCATACCCATTATTCCCAATCACTTATTAACCATTAGATACAAGACATTCAACAGTAAGACACAAAATTAGGTCGCGCAACAATCCGAAAACTATTACTATAAATCAAGATCACCTAATAACAAAACCCATTATTCCAAACACATACGAACCCCAAAAAAACTAAATCTTGATTCCTAAATCACATAATTAGGGCACAAAAAAATCGAAAATTAGGGTAAAACTTTAATTAGCCACAAAAATCTCATCTTTAACAATACCCATTACCCCAAATCTCAAATTAACCCCAAAAACCAAATCTTTAATCAAAAGCCACAAAAATTAGGGCACAAAAAATCAAATTAGGTCACGATTTTTCTGGGTATTGTTAAAAACTGAATCTTAGTAATACCCATTACTCCAAATCTCAAATTAACCCCAAAAACCAAATCTTTATTTAAAAAACCCAAAAATTAGGGCACAAAAAATTCAAATTAGGGCAAGATTTTTCTGGGTATTAATCAAAATCAAATCTTTAACAATACCCATTAATCCAAATCACAAATTAACCCAAAAAAACCAAATCTTTATCCAAAAATCCCAAAAATTAGGGCACAAAAATTTCAAATTAGGTCAAAAATTTCTAGGTATAATCTTTAACAAAACCCATTACTCCTAATCTCAAATTAACCAAAAAAATCAAATCTCAAATTAGGGCACAAAAAATCCAAATTAGGTTAAAAAAAATTCTGGGTATTGTTCAAAATCAAATCTTTAACAATACCCATTACTCCAAATCACAAATTAACCACAAAAATCTCATCTTTATTTAAAAAAACACAAAAATTAGGGCACAAAAATTCAGATTAGGGCACAAAAAAATCAAATTAGGTCAAAAAAAATCTGGGTATTGTTCAAAATCGAATCTTTAACAATACCCATTACTCCAAATCACAAATTAACAAAAAAAAAATTCAAATCTTTAATCAAAAATCACATAAATTAAGCAAAAAACAAATAAAAAATAATTAAAAAAGAATATATAAAACTAACCGGAGATTAATGGGATTAATTATCTCGGGGAGGTTCAGGCGGTTATATATGGTGATGGTTTTGTGGATGTGATTATATCGCTATACGATGTCGTTTTTGGGTTTCGAGTTTTGTGTTTAGAGGCGATTAGATGAGAAAAGGGGGTGGAAAAAATATGGGAGGGTTTATGGTTAAGAAAAGGAAATTTGTATACTTGGTACCTAAGGAATTTGGGAATGTGTACTCATGGTCAAGAAATTCGGTTCAGTTCAGTTCAGTTCGGTTAGGTTGATTCTAGTTTGGTATTCGATTCAGTTCAGTTCGGTTCGGTTATGTTGATTCTAGTTTGGTTTATTTTTGGTTGATTCAGATAAAAAAAATCACCTGAATAAACTGAAAAACCCGAGAACCTAACCAATGAACCCCTAGTTTTTAGTATCTGTTAGTTATGCCGTACGTATGATCAGAGTAAAACTGAAAGAAAATTGATATATAAACTGATTTTGGTTGTAATGAATTGTGACTAGTTTATATGTGTTGAGGTATTATGCGGATAAAAAGTAATGTAGTTGATAACATCAAATATTTAAATGCTTTTTTTAACCCTAATATCCTTTTAATTTTGCTTTGGTTTTGGTCTAATTAACACTTAATATTGTTAAAAAATCGTATATTTTATGTTTTAGAGGTAAAAACGAGCAAGTAACAGAAAACGAGGGGAAAATGTGGAATTTGACATAAAAAGACGCCAAGTACACGATTTCAAAGGTGTGGATGGTTTCCAAATCTATGTTGTAGACAAGACGATGTCATATTTTCCATATTCGAAGGCTCTACGGTGTAAACCGCATATCTGTCTACGCTGTAAGTGTTAAATATCGGATATTATACGCTAGGAGACAAGATCAGGCTACATGGAGAAACTTTTTCTACGACGTAGGTGTTTGTTCCCTTTACACTGTAGGGGTCCGTTTGGTAAGAGCTTTTCTAAAGCTTTTATAGAGTTGTTAGTTTTTTTGTTAAAAAAATTAGCTAATAGCTCTGTTTGGCACAGCATTTTTTTAGAGCTGTTAGCTTTTTATTTAAACCAAATAGCTCTTAAATAAAAAGTTGTTCCATACAGCTTTTTAGATTGTCAAGAGCTGTTAAAGTTGTAAATTACTGATATAACCTCCGACCATATTATAATTTATTAAAAGATGTCCTTTTAAGTCATTTTACATCTTACCTTTACAGTTAACAGCCAATATACCAAACACTTTTATTAAAATTAACAGCTTTTTAGCAAATAGCTTACAGCTTACAGCTTACAACTAGTTTTGCCAAACATAGCCTAGATCTTATATATCTAGAATGAGAAGTGCATCTAATGAAGGCCTACGACGTAGGTTATTGTCCCTTCTACGTTGTAGGTATAACGACTCCTGAAAGGAAAATATATAACAAGTCCCTACGACATAGACCATATATCATCTACGTCATAGGTGACCCGAATCATATAAATAGAGGCCCCATTCTTTACAGTTAGACACACTCTTCTTCTCACAACACACCGGTAGTTTTAGATCGATTTTAGAGGGTTCCAAGGGTTTGAAATTGACCAGGTTCCACCATTAGAAGAGAGAAAATCTCTATTTGTCTTAATCATTTAATTTCAAGAACGTTGTAAGGGTTTTCATAATGTTTATGACCATTATTATTATGATTTCTTGATGTATTATTGATATGAATAGCTAAGCACTTAGGTGATGGCCTAGTTATGATATTGTTATTGATGTTGTGATTGTTTCTTAAGTTTATGTTATTTAATGTTTAGAATATCTATATGTCTGTTATGAAACCCTTGTAGTTTGATAGTATTTCATTTATTCGAAGATTCCTTTAGCCTATATGATTGGTGTATGGGAACTGACCGTTGGTAACTTTGAGAAGGGCTTTACTAGGGGCAAGTTGGAAACTGTTCTGCGTGTATAGGTCGAAAGATCATCGCTTTTATTAAGTTATATACTTAAAAAATGCAAGAAAACTAGTGGGAGTGTTTGAGTAATTAGGTCACACTAGGGGCAGTTTGAATGATGTTCCTACATTAACTCTGTCATCACTAGGGGTGGTAAGTAGTCGAGTAGTTCACGAACTACTCGAGCTCGAGATCGTATAAGTCGAGTTCGATCCTTAAGTATTCGAGTTCGATTCACGAACTACTAGAGGGGATTAGCAAAATTAGTATAACTACTGATTTATGGAAGTCTAAAAGTCAAAGTATTGAATATATGGTCATCATCGGTCACTTTGTGGACTGTGACTGGAAGTTGCAAAAAAGAGTCCTTAGTTTTGTGCACATACCTCCTCCTAGACGAGGTATTGACATTACTGATTGTTTACTAAAGTGTCTTAGGGAGTGGGGAATAGAGGAAAAAATTCTAACTATTTCTGTGGACAATGCTTCGGTAAATGATAATGCTATAAAAAATCTAAGAGATCATTATACAAGACTTGGAAAGCTATTTTGTGATGGGGTTTTTTTTCATGTAAGATGTTGTGCACACATCTTAAATCTCATGGTGCAAGATGGGTTGTCGGAAGTTAAGGAAATAGTCAACAAGGTTCATGCTAGTGTAAGTTATTTAAAGGCTAGTGATTCGAGATTAAAGGTTTTTTCTCAAGTAGCAAAACAACTTCATTTACCAGATAGAAAACTTATCTTAGATTGTAAGACTAGATGGAACTCTACATATTACATGCTATCTACTGCCATCATCTTTAAAGATGCATTTTCTATGTACGAGTTACGAGATCCTTCTTATTTGCATTGTCATACTAGTGATGACTGGGAAAAGATTGAATGCATATGTGAACTTTTAGAAGCATTTGATTCTTGTACGAATGTAATTTCTGGAAGTGATTACCCAACTTCAAATCTGTTTTTTGGAGAGGTTCAGTATATTAAGCAAATTTTGGATAAGCGATCTACAGATTCTCGAGAATTTGTTAAGAAAATGGTGACAGAGATGAAACTAAAGTTCGATAAGTATTGGGGTGAATGCAATATGCTTATGTGCATTGCTTGTGTATTAGACCCGAGATGTAAGCTTGATATGATTAAGTTTTATTTTAAGGAGATTTATGACGAGGAGAAACTTAACGAGAAAATCGATGAAGTGAAAAATCTTTTAGGGAAAATATATAAGGAGTTTGCTTTGTCATTGGGTATTAGACAAGAAAGTTCAGTAGGTTCTGATTCAAACACTAATGTTGGAAGAGATATGTATGTGGGTACTAGTAAAAAACGAGGATTTTCGGTTTATTATTCTAGTATGAAACAAGCTGATTGTTATGGTTTAGAAAACTCTGATCTCGATGTGTATATGGAAGAGGGTGTATATCTGTGTAACCATGATTCAGCCATCTCATTTAACATATTGGAATGGTGGAAATCTCGCGAGACAAAGTTTCCTATATTGTCAAAATTGGCAGCTCTAATACTAGTTGTACCAATCACAACTGTGGCATCCGAATCTACTTTTAGTGCTGGTGGTCGTGTGATCGATACATATCGTGCCTCTCTAAAACTAGAGACTGTCCAAGCTTTAATATGTGGAGGTGATTGGGTGCGTAAACTTCATGGTGTTAAAAAAAACAAGGTAATATATCACTAGATATCAAGTTTAAATTGATCATTCAAGAACTTAAAACTCATTTTTTTGTTTATTTTGCAAAAAGAAAAACAAGTGCAGGAGATACACTTGATAGATGTTCCTAATATATGAAAATCAACTTAGTAAGTGGCTTTTTTATTTTTGAGTTAAAAGATTCTAAAGCTGTGTTTCATCTAACCAGTAATTTGTTGCATTTTTCTTATATTGCATCAGGTTTGTATTGTGATGGTATGGAGCTTATCAGGTTTGTATTTTGATGGTATGGAGCTTTTGATGAGATAGCATTTGATGATGGGGATTTTGAAAGAAACGAGAATGTGCAATCTAAATTTGGTTATCTTGTTTTATCTTTTCTGCACGCTTTTTGAATGTAATATGTTGCTATGGTTAAAAATTTTATCATTTTCTAGATCATTTGATCAACTAGTCTTTAATTCAATGTATTGTTTTGCTTTTTTTTAATTTACATATTCAATGTTCAGCTTTTTAAACCATGAAATATGTATGAATTGTGACATGGTTGTATGGTATATTATTTGTCATTTGTTAAACGAACTAATCGAGTTCGAGCCTATAAACGAGCAATTTTAGCTCGAATATAAGATAGTCACATAAATAAACGAGTATCCAGTACGAGCTCTAACAAATACAGGATACCCGATCTCGAGTTCGAGCCATAGTAAAAAAAGTATTCGAGCTCGAGTCGAGCTTGAGAAGAATAATAGTCTTGCGAGCCGAGCCTAAATAGCCTAATACTCGACTCGACTCGGATCGTTAACACCCCTAGTCATCACCGCGTTATTTGAGTACTACCACCTCGCCTACTCCTTTTGACGATGGTGTGTGTGGTTTTAGTGTAAGGGAATCCCCTTATGTGTCCTCACATTTCTCCACCGAGGACGAGATATTCGATCCCGGAATTGCTTGTAACGGGGAATCTCTGTCTTCCACCGATGCAGTAAATGGAAAATCTTTTCGTTTGCTTGGTGTGAGTCTACCTCGAGTAGCTCATTATGTTGTCCCACCCATTGCCCCACCCTTATACTTCTTTCATCTTTTCTTGTGTCCTTTTGGGACGTTGCTTAGAGCGGTGTTGTTTTGTTTATCCCATGAAAACGAAGACACCAACTTCGACCCTGGTATATGCTTCATCAAAAAACGTAGCCTTAAAATACCGATTTTGTGATTGGGGCATTTGTCTATTCATGTAAGACCCCATTCGCCATGCACGAGCTTTGTTTTACATATAAGACCCGAGCTTTGACCTTACCATCATAATCCCTAAATGATCACATTTATGGGGATTCGAGTCGAGCTCTTGACTCGGTTATAAAAAACGAGGTGCCTCATGGGTAAATCTCATGCTTATCCTTGTACATATTATCGTTTTAATAGTGTAATGTGACAAGACTTGTGCTCTTTCAACCTTTGTTTCATGGTTGTTTGTGATTGTGATTTATTAGGAATCATCGTCATCATTGAAGCCTCTCGTGTTCGTTTTACGTATCACTCGAGCTTCGATCGTTGCCTTTGAAGATTCCGATATTCGATGATATATCCTCTTATGTTCTAACGTTTATCTTATTAGCATAATTCATAAACGGCTTTTAGATTATTCGTTTTACCCTTTCCATGCTCGAGTATGGGGGTGTTTCACCCTTAGATTCGAAACATTTAAGACAATTTTTAGTTTTAGTATTGGGGGGGGGGGGTAAATAGATGATTTACCTTGCTTACGCCATCACGCAATCCAATTTTCATCTTTTTTTATCGTTTTGTTGCAAAATAAGGCTAAAAATGGCCAAATTTTAATTTTTTTCTCGTTTTTCATAAGTGTTTAAGACGCGAATGTAGGTTTTTCGTTGGTGAGAATAAGAGTCATTTTTGACTCGACTGTGCGTGTTAAGCACTTAGCTTCGTTCCTTAACTATATTAGGCTAAATCTCATTAAATTGAGGACGAGAATGATAACGTTAATTATAGGTTACTATGCCACACGTAGAGTATTCGTATTATTTCGAAAACTCATGTGTTTTAATTATTTGCTTCTTATCCCAACGCTTGTATACATAATTGTTAATAAATAGGTTATTTGCGGTCTAATATCTATTATTGGTTTTTAGCTAATTCTAGTAGTTTTCATGTAATTAAACTGGGAAAACATTTGAGAATCGCCAACGTCACGGTTTTGAAGTATTGGCAAACCGAATAATCAAAAGCTTCCCCAATAATAGTTTTAAGTTCCTCTTCACCTAAATCAAGCAAAAAATTTGAAGCTCATAAGGCCGAAAAATCTATTCAAAATTGAAAGTGAATGTCTTAAAACTCGAAGCTTTGAAGATCCAAAATTCGCCTTAACGTGAGGATATACGTCAAGTCATAATAAACACCTCATGGCGAGGTTCAATAAAAGACAAGGGGAAGAATGAAGTCATAATAAAAGCTTCATGGCGGAGTTGAATAAAAGATGAAGGTAAACCATGATAACCAAAGCTACCGATGATGAGGTGGGTCATAAAATTCATGGTAATAAGCCAAATTTTCAAAACCGTTATAAAATCGTGTTTATCGAATCTTATTTATTGACTTAATTTTTTGATATCTTTGTCTATTAGGATAGGTTACTAATTTAATGATTTTGATTACACAGTTACGACTATATTTTTTGATCAATCTCTATTTACGCATAAGTAAAAAATGTATCCTCGTGATCATTAAGACAAAAATAAAATATAAGAGATACACCTTAGGAATAAGGGAGTTTAAGTATGTGATTAGAACATATGAGTAGTGTTAGCATTCCTAACTTATAATGACAATGATCTTGTTTCACGCTTAGCATGGAATTGGGTGAAAATCGAGGACGACGAAATTATCTCTATGAGGCATTCGCGTGTTCTTATTTTATGATTCTAAAAGTCTCATTTTGCGATGAAAACAATACATTATTTCTAAAACACAAGTGTAGTTAGTTAATTTAAATTTACGTTTCAATAAATGTCATATAAAAATGAATTTTGGTAGTGTTATGATACTTAATTCTAGCATTGCGTGAGGGTACGACAATGGTTTAGTATGGGGGATTTGACGAGACCGCAATTATACATGGTCTCGTCGTTCTATTTGAGCTTAAAATGTGCTAATATATCATAAAAACCGTACAAAAACCCTTGTATTTGTTCATTGTGTGATTGTAGGTTCGGATATCATGAATTCAACAAAAGATCAAAAGAATCAAGCAAAACGAACACGGGAAACGAAGCCGCACAAAGAACCGGACCCTGAGCATTGATTTTCCAAAGAAGTCCTTGAAGTTTTATAGATTGTCAAGATTGGTCCCTCAAGTTTGAAGACTTGTCACATTAGGCCCTTGTAAAACTCAAATATACAAGTTTGATCCTCAAATTTTCAAGAATACAAAAACAGCCCTTGAAGAATGCATTTATTGTATATATAGTCCTTATTTCAAGAATTACAAATTATAAGGGCCATTTTGTAATTCAGCCAAAGACATTTACAAAGGAAAAAGAGAAAAGCTACTGAAAACCTTATGTGCCATCTTTTGAGAAATGCAGGGGTCATTTAGCCAAACTTTATAACCCATACCCAATCAAAACCCGACCAAACCCATTATCAAGCCCATAACCCGACCCAATATCCTTATCCACCTCAGCAACCCACTAAACCAAATAATAGTAATAAATTTGTTTTAAACATATTTGTTTATTATTATCAATGGCGCTAAACATGTTTTTCCCTAAACAACCACATCAAAAACCCCTTTAAAAAATCCACCAACCCTAATCATCATATTTTGTTAAACCTTAAATCAAAGCATAAAACCCTCCAGATTGTTAATTGGAGGTTCCCTTAACCCATTCACGCGCCCAAAAACGTGGCCACATGAACGTGGACCCCTCCACGTATCCCCCCCCCCCCCCCCCGCACCTTAAAATTGCAAAGTTCCAAACCAGTGCCAGTGGATCCATGGTGGAGATTAATAACTTGTTCCCTAATTGTTTTTGGACGACTAGGATCACATCTTGACAGCTAACATCACAAGATGCCAACTGCACCATCACATGGGCAAGAAAGATTATTTTTTCAAGTTTGAATTCAAAGGGCAGAAATGGAATTTATAATGCTAGGGTTTTGATTTATTCTTGTATTCTAGAAAATTCTTACAAGTAGTATAAATAGGGTAGTTGTTCATTGTAAGCATTTGTTCCAGCAAATTGTAATTTTTCCAAATTTATGAATATTTAACGTTCAAGTTTTTTAATCTTACAATTGATGAGTTCCCCAAATTTACTTGTTTTGTTAGTTTAATCTTTTATTAATTCTGCAAAAGTAAGTTAGTTTATCAAAAATTATCTTTGTTCAAAAAAAATTGGCAAATAGTTTTTGAGATCCCAAAATCTTGAACAAACTGGTGATTTGGGTGACATCTAAGTCACCAAGTTTGATTTTTGATTTGGTTTAATTATGGTAACCTTTTTTAGTCACTTGTGCAACACTCTTTTTACAAGATTTTCATAAAATCAAGAGATTTTTCATTTTGTTATTTACTCACCCTTACTGTTCAAAGGTTCTCCCAAAAGCTAACTAATAATTAGCTTTTGGGCTTGGTTTTTGGATTTGTTTGTTGTTTTTGGTTGTGTTTAACAGGTATCCAAGAAACTCATCATTCAATCCTTTCAATTTTCTTGTTGTTTTTGGGGCTGCTGTAGCCCATCAACAAAAAGAAGCCACTCCTTTCTTGCAAAATCTCCACATACTCTCTCATTTCAGAAGGCTTATAAGGAGCCAAGTGGCGTGTCTTTGGCTTGAACAAAGCCAAAGGTAGATCTAACTGTGATATAAGGTGTTTTGAGTGAGATTTGTAATTGAATTAGTACCTTGTAGTTTTTAAGGTTAATCTGAATTAATTTGGTGTTTTCTTACATGTTAGTATAGAATTGAAGAGTTTTAGGTTTAATTTGTATGATAAGTCTTTGAAAATTATTGTTAAATGTTGTTAAGAGGGTGTTTGGATCTGTTGGATTTGATGAGTGGGTGACAACACAAATTAATCAAACAACTTGTACACATTAGATTAGTTTAGGTTAGACTATTGCTACTTTTGGTTTAACTTGGTTAGTGGTAATGTAGAATTTGTATGTTCTAAATATTTGCTCAAAGTAGCCCAAACACAACCAGTAGGCTTAGGGCTTTAGGTTTTGTGATTCATTGCCTGAAATCTTGAACTTAGTTAGTCTTTAGGTTTGTTTAGGGCTGTTGATAATTGGTTTGTAAAATGGTAGCTTAAAAGGCTTATTGAAATTCATTTTTTTAGTTACAGTCACTTGTCCGAGATACCTGCAAGTATCTGTCTTTTCAGTACCAACCGATATCGGACAACACTACAAGCGTTCTTTAGAGGTTTCTCGGACAAAAATGAAAAAGCTTATGAGGGCTTATTTGTTGTTGTGTGCATTCTGTGCTTATTTAGTGCTTGGAATTGCTTATTTTTGGCTTATACGGACTCCCCACAAGCCACTACTTGTAGGGGTGCCTTTGTTTCCACAAGAAACCACCAAACAATGAACTTAAAGCTAAAAAGGAGCTCTCTGCCTAATTTGTACTGTCAGTGGGAACTCTTTTCCCACTGACTTCACTAACATTACCCACTGCTAGTACAAATTTCTAACCAGCTTAGTTTTTCTTATCTTATCAGTCACTATTTTTAGCTTAATTTATATTTCATTAATACTTAAGACATTTAGGATTTTTAGAAACTGGTCTTGTATTTTTTTTCACTTTTCTTTTCTTTTTATTATTATTTTAAGTTAAAAATAGTTTTTAGTCATTTAAAGATAGATAAATTTAGTTTAAAATTTAGGAAAAATACTTTTTAGAGTCAGTTAAATACATTTGAGGTTTACAAGTTATAAAATCTTTTATTGGGCTTTTTGTTAATTTATTTGATTTTAGGGCTTTAATTAGCATTTAAAAATTAAATAATAATTATTTTAAAAAGTTACAAAAAAATTTCTTGATTTGTAAACCTTAGTTATATTTTTAGGAACTTAATATGAATTTTTGAAAATTTTTAGTTAAAATTTTATTTTCGTCGCGTTTTACGATTTTACGTTTGCGCTGCCAACAACGGCGGCTGCTGCCGCTGCTGCGCCGTAGCTAGCCGCTGCCAGCTTCGAGATCCCACCGGCACAAGCCGGTGATCTCCCCCTGCTGCCTCGTTGCTTCCCCCCGTCTGACCCAAACAGCCACCGGTGCAAGCCGGTGGTTATTGCTGCTGCGCCGAGACCCACACCGAGCCCCTTAGGGGGGTCTCGGTTGTGGCTTAAAAGGGACACCGAGAGTCGTGTGACTCTCGGTTGGCTGCCGAACCATAAACAAAGCCAAACAAACCCTTTTCCCATGTTTATTTAATTTCATATCATGTTTTATTTAATTGTTTTTAAAGATCTAACATAAAAACATAATTAAAAAAAAGATTAAAGATTAAGGTTTTATGTTTTATCTTGACGTGTGATTGAAAATAACACGAACACGAAACAATTACCAGATATCCAAAAATCAAAATCGGATCCTCCTTGTCTTGATGTGTGTGCCGCGGCTATGGGGTCCAAAGGAAGCTAGGGTTTTCTGTAAAAAATATTTTATGCAAACTCTGTAGTTTAATTTCCTTTAATTAAAACCACAAGTGGGCTTTTGGGCTCCCCTTTCTTGTGTGTGCCGCGGCTACAAGGGCCCACCAAGGGAAACCCGTAGTTTTTCGTGTTCTAATATATTACGTGCTCTCGTGCTCATATTTACGTGACGTTATTTTTAAATGTTCGTGTTATCTTATATACTTATATGTAGTCGTAATAATAATTACGTAATTACATTATTATACGTTCATGATTTCATATTCGTGATTTAATTATTATCTATAATAATTATCGTGAACTATCAGGTACTTAATATTTATCGTGTAATAACACGTACGTAATTCTTGTAATTTATGTTCGTGACACGTATTCATGTTATAAAAGGAAAGTTTCAATCATGTACGTACGATTATAAGGGTACTATTCATGGTAAAAGCATGCGGGTTTTACAACTCTTCCCCCCTAAAAATAATAATTCCTTCCCGAATTATAGATAACGTAAACTGGAAAAAGAGGAACATACCCGAATTCAAAACTTGAAATGAGGATAAGAAGTCCGGATAGACTCCTCGGTCTCCCAAGTGGCTTCCCGCTCGGTATGATCCCTCCAAAGGATTTTGATGTATGGAATCGTCTTCTTCCTCATGACTCGTTCTTGCCTGTCAAGAACTCGTTCGGGTTCCTCTATGAAGGTAAGATCTTCACGAATCTATTCCAGTGGATACTGAACCATGTGAATGGGATGATACTTGTACCCTCTGAGTAAGGACACATAGAAAACATCGTGAACGTGAGAAAGATGCGGAGGTAACGCTAAACGATAAGATACTTCACCGACTCGCTCAATGAAATCAAACGGTCCGATGAACCGAGGACTGAGCTTCCCTTTGATTCCAAAATGTCTAACACCACGTGTTGGCGATACCTTAAGAAAGACGTGATCTCCTACATTAAAATGCAAGTCCCTACGATGATTGCCGGCATAACTCTTCTGACGTGATCGTGCTTCTTGTAATTTCTGTTTAGCTACAACGACCTTCTCGTTGGTCAACTCTATCATTTCTAGTCCTTCAAGTGTTCGCTCACCAACCTGATCCCAGCAGATTGGGGCGCGACACTTTCTGCCATACAACATCTCGAATGGAGCACATTTAATACTTGCGTGTCAACTGTTGTTGTATGCAAACTCTACCAAACGAATGTAATCGTCCCAATCTCCCGTCCATTCCAACGCACATGACCTCAACATGTCTTCTAATGTCTGAATCGTTCGCTCCGATTGCTCGTCTGTTTGAGGATGAAAAGCCGTGCTAAGCTTAAGTTTTGTACCCCAAGCTTTTTGCAGACTCCTCCAAAATCGCGAAGTGAAACGTGGATCTCTGTCCGAGACGATGCTGGATGGAGCACCATGAAGTCTCATGATCTCCTTCTTGTAAGTATCGACGAGTTTACTGACCGAATCTTCCTTGCGGATCGGTAAGAAATGAGCTGACTTAGTAAGTCGATCAACGATAACCCAAATCGCATCGTGCTTCCTCTTTGTTTGCGGAAGACTGGTAACAAAATCCATGGTGATCTTGTACCACTTCCACTCTGGAATATCTAACGGTTGTAGAAGACCGCTAGATTGCTGATGCTCGATCTTAACCTGCTGGCAGGTAAGACATTTGGAGACGTAAGTCGCAACATCCTGTTTCATACCACTCCACCAAAAGTATTGCTTGATGTCGTGGTACATCTTGGTCGAACCAGGATGAATAGAGAATTGGGAGCTATGAGCCTCAGCTAACAATGCTTCCTGGAGTTCATGATCATCACGGACACAAAGTCTCGTGCCCTGCCATAAGATACCGTCTTCGTCTACCCGAAATTCTATCTACTTCTCTAAGTTCTGAATTATCGCCCAGATTTCACCATCATCCTTCTGAGCTTCCTTGATCCTAGAGAGTAAATCGGGTTCCACTCTAAGATTAGCCCAGTAACCATGTTGTCCGTACCATGACACTACAAGAAAAATGGTTTTATAGGACACGTGTTAGTGTCCTATAAACTAAGTTTATAGGACCTTTAATCTGATAGGACCAAACTAAATGTGTCCTCTAGTAAGGGGTTGTAATAGATATTAGGACGCTTATCGGTGTTCTAATAAGGTAGAACATTTTAAAACTAATTTTTTGGTCCTATAAAAATGTTTATGCAACCAAAATGACGTCTTAATAAACCACATAATAGGATGCTCTTTGGTGTTCTAATATATGCTTACTCATCTTTTATGTTTTGGGACACTTTCAAAAGTCCTAACACATATTTTTGTAGGACAAAAACATAGTGGGTAAAATTTCTTTTAGTACCAATAAAAGGGTCGTAACACATTGGTACTTTTGTTAGAACCAAACTTAGTGTTACAAAAGACATTGTCACATATTTAGTTAATGGTATTTGTGTGTCCTAATAGGTGTCATCATAAAACACCTTGTATCTACATATTTGACGTTTAATTCAACAATGAAAGCACAAAACACTTAACTAAACTAAATATGAAGCAAGTGAACAAAAGGAATATAATTAAATACTTCATTTCCATAAGAGATGTTTTCAACAATTTATGTTGAAATAACATCCAAGATAAAAAGTCTTATAGCATTCGACATGAATGTTAGGAAATAAAAGCAAGAACAGTTAGAGATGGTTTGAGCCATCAGGCGACATCACCAACATAAAACAGAAAATAACAAACAGTGGTAGCAGTAGTAGTATATGCAACAAAAGAAAAACTTAAAAACTAGAAACTCATCGTTTAGCTCATCATCCATCATCAATCATCCTCATGCACCACCTACAAGTAAACAACCATGTTTAACAGGTTGTAGTTAAGTTTCGTCTAACAGTTTATATAATGACAAGTATGACAGTGTAGCATACCGAAACAAGAGAGCAAGGCCAAGCAATTGGTGCACCGAGAGCATCTTGAACTGTGATAAACAATCCATACTTCCTCATAAAATATTCATCTTTCTTTATGGCGACTTGAACATCCACCTCGCACCAGTTTGGTCCAATCTCTTCACTCCCAACTACCTTCTCAGGATCCAAACTCCTTATCCATCCCTTTGCTACGATCTTAGAGTTCGAAATGCTCTTAAGGTAAACTTGAAGTCCAGCCTACAATCATAATTTGCATAAATACATGGCATACTTTAAGTAGTAAGAAGAGCACATAATTTTCATACAAATAAACACATACTCATAAACTCTGAGGTTCATTGGCAACAACGAGGGCTTGTGGTGATGTATGAGGAGCATTTGTACCATCAGAATTATTATCACTCGACCCTTGCCTCTGTGCTTCCCTTGCTTTATATTCAGCCAATTCAATACTAAGTCGTTCAGCGGTAGACTTCCATTGTAGCTTATCTCTACGACGAGCAGAACGACTAGGAACAACACCCCAAACATCAGAAGCCCGAACACCTAACCCATACATCTCTGGGGTTCCATTCTTATCATTTCCCATTACTTTAGAATATATATCTTGAGGTTCAGGCTCATCCAGTTGATTCTCTGAAAGTTGAGAAGCTAATTCGTCCATTTCTTCCTGATAACAAATACTCTATAAGTTAACTGTGATACCTTAAAACTACCAAACTTGCAAGAAATGACAACAATTCAAGATAAATGAAGATATAGATGTAGTACATACAATGGCGTTTGCAGCTTCTTCAGTTTGTGTAATGCCGTCTTTAGAAAAGCAAGTACTAAACAACTCCTTTTTGGTTGGTTCACGCCCCAAGATTACCTGTTTCAACAACAAAAAACGAGTATATGCAAGCAAGTATAAATTCAGAATGGCCCAAGGAATCATTAATTCTAGTATTATAAAACAACATAAATGTGTTACTAATTGAAGATAATGCTCTCTAGGGACGAAAATGGTCACGGGTACCCCAAGGGTGCGTACACAAGTTGACATTATCACTAGGGGTGTGTCAGTTGGTTTGGGCCGACATTGGGAAAAAACTAAAACCAAAACCGAATGTTCAGGCTTTCGCATAACAATAACCAAAACCGTTCAGTTTTTCAGTTTACATTTATATTCGGTTTTCGGTTCAGCCCAACAATTGTTTATTCTTTATAAGTTGCGCATCAGTTGCAGCAATCTACTAGTGGCAGCAAATTGTTGTGTGAACCTAACAGTAGATAGAATGAATACCTTAAGCCAGTAATACCTACCCTATAAATTGTTACGGATCTTCTAGTTAAAAGCTAAACACTTACACAAAAAATATTAAATTACCTTTTGTTTTTCACGAACTTGAGCATAACTTGTTTTACCCGTGACTTGCATCATCTTCTTTTTTGCCCTATTAGCCTTATTTTATTCACTCAGTCGCTGCAGTGAAAAAATAAGGAGTTAAACCAAGAATAAAACTTTGTAATTGAAGCTGAAACTTTTTAAATACCTTTGATTTTCCCTTATTCCAATACTTGACGAGTCTCTTCCACTGAGATGCGTGCACTCATTTTGGCTTGATGGTAATTTGTTCCTTAAATGGCAAAGTCGGATCAAAGTAGTCATTTTTAACTCTCGCCCTCCAGTTTTTCACTTTTCTCCCAAAAGATTTCAAAATCCAGTCATCAGAACCAGGGGAGATCAAATTTGTCCTGAAAAAAAATGTATGTCACATGAAGTTTTTATCTTAATCAGTTAGATATGCAATTTTTTAAAACATACATTCACGGTGTCTAGCAAGATCTGTTTCTTAGGATTATTAACTTTATTCCATGATTTGTGAAGCTTGCAATACTTCCCACTCCTCGCAAGCGATCCTATGAAATGGGTTAATGTGCTGGTTGTTTCATCAACGGGTTGCCCATATTCATTGAATTGAACGCTAATACGATCTTCTTCAGTTATGGTCCAAAGATGCCGGACCTCTAACTCTTTTCTGTGCATTCCCTAGAACTGTAAACAAGTATTGAAATTAAAAGCAATATCCTAACAACCTAACAACTATAGTGAACCAATTAAATAAGCCAAAACAAAAAAACATACCTCGAGTGTTGTTAGGTTGGTTAGAGCCAACTTCAATCATATCTTCAAGTTGGCTATTGTTACGACCTCTTATGCTAACTCCATTATGCCTCCTCGAAGGCATTGCTAAGTCATAATATACATATGAAAGACAAGAACACGTTAGTATTTGTTTACCAAAAATGCAACTTTTATAACAAAAGATAAAATCCAAGGAAATTTTACAAGGCTTCGACACTAAATCACAACTTCAATTCAAACATGTTACATGTCTACATACTATGTTTCATTTTCCTTAAGATTTATTTTGTCTTCATTTGTTGTAATGTTATAACTAGCTAAAATTATCTAGTCAGGCACCACACAACTCTCAACTACGTTGTTTTTTGCATAAAATTATATGGAAATTTCAGCCCATTTAATAATGAATGGGTGCTTTCTAGTTTTATTTTATCTCTAACATACCAAAGGGTGTAAATTTTAAAGTTAAAGTGAAAACATGTCGAGGTTCAAAAGTCTTCCAAAATATCATTTTAACGAGTTAACTGTATTGACTCGTTACTTAATACGTCGTTTATTCACTTCCAAATTACTAAGCTACTTGAAACGCCTTATTTTTTTACCAGCTACTGCTACAGAAAATCTGCAGAAAAATGGCATACAGAAAACTATCCGTTTAGTCCCATTCGTAACCTGACATTTTTCTGATTCCATATTAATCAATGTTATTATCCCTTCCACTGAAAGTCGACTTGGATGTCTGACATAAATAGCTAAGGGGAAATTATTATAGCTACAGTAAGCTACATAATCTATATTGAACCAGTTAAACAAGCCAAAAGGAAAAAGAAACATACCTTGAGCACTGTTCGGTTGGTTAGAGCCGCTTTCAGTCAGATCTTCAGCTTGTTGGCTATCGTTACGACCTACGGTGGTAACTCTCCTTGACGGCATTCCTAAGGTATAAGAGGCACATGAAAAGACAACAAACGTTAGTACTTTTTTTCGAGAAAAAAGCAACCTTTGGTTGTGCTAGCACATCATAAAAATACAAACTTGATACAATACAACTAAATTTATTATCAAAAAATGAGTAAATGATGAACACTTGGAAGATTTTTTAAAATTAGTTTTGATTTAGGAGACACTATTATTGATAGGTGTGTAAACACCCATCCTTTTTACCACTTAATTACAATAATAACCGGACCAAAACGTGTATTTTATGTCTTTTATGTCGGAATTATGCGTGGTTTGTGTTTTTGTTGTGATTTAGGACGCAATTGTGAAAAGTGGAGAAAACACGACATTTACGGGCTTTTATTGAAGAAAAAGATGAAAGATGAAGTCAAGAAGTCAAGAGTGCAAAAAGAACGGAAGTCCAAGACCAATTCTTAAGATTTATCGAAGAAAAAGTCAAAAGACGGAAGTTTATCAAAAGCCGAAAAACTCAAGTCTAATTTATTGAAGAATTAAAAAGACGAGTTCAAAGAAATCCCGAGCCAAAAGTCATTAAAGTCCAAGATTAAAGAAGATTTAAAAGCTTAAGGACTAATGGTGCAATTAACAAAGAGATTAAGAAGGAATGGCCTAATGATGCAATTAAGAGAAAATGAAGGAGGGGAGGAAGCTTCCTAATCCTCCCCTATATATAGATCATTAAGTTTATCATTTCATTTTTGTTGGCTAAGGTGACAATTAGTCTTCCATCTTTATTTTTCTTGCACTTTAATTACTTGTCCATTTAATTACCTTGTTTTGCACCTTATTTACCATTTAATTTCAAGTAAGTGTTTTTAATTTTGTTGCTTTAATCTTTATTTACATTTGATCAAGTTTCTTCTCATCAATCTCATTCTACTTTTCTTCTTTTTGGTTCGGCTTAATTTCGGATTAAGCTAGCTTTTGCTTAATCCATTTGCTTATTTGATTAAAGGTTTTGTCTTTTCTTTTCTGTTTAAGTTTTCATACGAAATAGCCATAAGTTTGACAATCTTATGTGCTTATTTGGTATTTAGCTTAATTGATTTCAAAGTTTTCTTAAAAGTTTTACTTTTTAAGTTTTAATTTCATTAAGTTTCGTCTTTTAAATTTTGAAAGATTTTAACTTTTTAGCTTATTGTCTCGTTTTGTTTCCATTTCATTCAAGTTCTTTGTACTGCTTATTAGAATTAGCTTATTTGGATTTGAGCTTATTACGAATTTGCATTCCATCGGAAAGTAAGGGTTCCTACACATTGCGACGGGTGCATTCTCCACATTCCGATCGTGACAGGTTTGGACAAAGGGTTGCATTCCGATCCGGGATTGCGATAGAAGTAACATCACCCTCATTCCGATCTGGGATTGCGATCGCACATTCCGACGGCTCTTGAGGTTTACTTAGTCGAAGTGCTGCCCAATTTTTCTTAGCATCTTTCCGATCTGGGCATTGCGATCTGACTCATTGCGATCTGAATAATATTCCGATCTGGGGTTGTTTGGTTATTCCGATCTGAAAAAGTGACACATTCCGATCTGGTGTTTTCAATCAACATTCCGATAGGGGAGTTTGTGTTCATTCCGATGGTGAGTCTGATCGGAATATATTCCGATTAGGTTGGTTTTCTCTATTTAACTTTGTTTATTTTTCTAAGTTTACATTTTCATGTTTTGTCTAATTTTAATTCTCGTCACGCTTTTAATTTAAGTCATTTAATTAATTTACTTTCCGCCACGTTTTTAAACATTGCACCATTTAATTTTAATTAGACTTAGAGTTAATATTTTAACGCCATTTTACTTTAAGTCATTTACTTTAATTGTTTTGCACATTTTTAATTATACTACACCGACACAACATTTGTTTCCACCAAAGAACGATTGAGTCGCACATTAAACTCCTTTTTCAATTCGAAGAGATTGGTACAACGATAATTTTTAACTGAGTAAAACCCAGTTATCAAATGGCGCCGCTGCCGGATCTTTTCGTAAAGATTAGCGGTTTTATGTGAGAGACGCGTTGCTTTATGCGATCCGTTCACTTGTGAGCGTTATTTTCTTGCATAAAAAATTCAAAAAAATTAAAAATTGTTAAAATTCCATAAAAATTAAAAATTTCAAAAATCCAAAAAGATTTTATTTTTATTGTGTATATATATTGTCTTTGTGTTTGGTTTCTTTTTCTTTTGCATTTTCAGGTGTATGCGTACTAGATCTTCTAATTATCAAGAGCCCGAGACTCAAGAAGATTTAGCTATGTTAGGTGTTAACAACAACAATAATCCACCGCACCTGAACAATAACAACAATGTTCTTCCACAGCCCGATCTTCGGACAATGGAGGAGCTTTGTCAACCTACCATGTTTGGACGAGGAGGACCGATTGCGCCGATGCAAATCAACGCTCCTGAGTTTTCGTTGAAGAACCACATGATTCAGCAAGTGCAAACTAACCCATTCCGTGGATTGACTGATGATGATGCCAACAAACACCTCGACAAGTTCATTACAATCACCCAAAGCATGAAGTTGCCCGATGCCACAATGGATGTTCTACGCCTACAACTCTTCCCACATACTCTATCGCATCATGCCGAGAAATGGTTTGATCGTCTCCCGAAGAATTCTATTCATACTTGGGATGACATGACTCAACGCTTTTTGTCGCGCTACTTTCCACCATCCATGGTCACGAGCCTTCGCAATCAAATCAATGGTTTCATGCAAGATCCCGATGAATCTCTTTTTGATGCTTGGGAAAGATATAATGTCTTGATTGATCGTTGTCCAAACCACAATATGCTACCTGTGACCTTAATAGATACTTTCTACAACGGTTTGACTTTTCGAGATCGTGATACGATTAATGCAGCCGCCGGTGGCACATTTATGAAAAGGAGACCCGAGGAGTGTAGAGAGCTTATTGAGAACATGACTACTCACCATAAAAACTGGGATTCCTCTGCTTCTTCAAGGAACAACCCGAGAGTCAATGTTTCTTCCACCTCAGCAAACCCTAATATGACCGAACTCACCCGCATGATGACTGAAATGAGCAAAAGTATCACGCTTCTCGCTTCAAACCAACAACAACAACAAGTTAAAGCGGTTGCACCTTCTTGTGAAACATGCGGCGGTCCTCACTCATACACCGATTGTCCTTATACTCAAGGAAATCCGAAAAATGTGTATGCAGCTTACGGTAATTATTCACCGGAAAATTACCAAGCTCGACAACAAGGGGATAGAAATTTGTTGAGTTACCGGTCAAACAACTACCTTTCACCCGGTTTTTCTCCTCAAAACCAAAACCCCGCCAACAACTACAATAGAAGCAAACAAATCCCACCAAGAGCTTCTAATCCTTATCACCCACCCGCTCAACAAACCCCACCCATTAACCCCGATGTTGAAGCCATCATGAGAACCCAAGGTGAGCAAATCAAGAATCTACAGAGCCAAATTATCAATCTTAAAGGAGATATTACCAAGCAAGGAAATGAGATAAGATCCGAGCTTCGAGATAATATTCAATCATCCTTCAGCAATCAAACGACTGATTTGAAGAATATGCTTGCTAGTTTCTTGCCCGCAGCTCAACCTTCTACTTCGAGTTCTCTACCTTCAAACACCGTCACCAATCCGCGAGCAAATGTGAGTGCTATTACTACTCGTAGTGGAATTACCATTGTCGATCCACCAATCCCGCCCCCATCATCTACACCTCCTCCACCACCATTTATCCCTACTCCTCCTACACCTAGTATTAGTGCACCATTACCGTCTCCGCCTCGTCATGACGATGTACCTAGGAAGGACCCTTCAACATCTCAACCTTTACCTGCTACACCTTCTACACCTTCACCACCCAAACCCAATATCCCTTATCCTTCTCGTTTAGGCAAGACCAAAATGCTAACCAAGGATGACTCTGAAGTGTCACGCTATGTGAAGATGATCTCTCAAATGAACTTCAACATTAGCTTTCTCGAAGCACTGGTCCACATGCCTAAATTTGTCAAAGCATTCAAGGAATTGCTTAACAAGAAGGAAAAGTTGATTGAGCTCGCCAACACACGCTTAAATGAAAACTGCTCTGCAGTTATTCTTAAAGAACTTCCGGAAAAGCTTGGAGATCCCGGTCGTTTTGTGTTGCCGTGCGTTTTCAACAAAACTAAAGAATTTACTGCCCTTGCTGATCTCGGGGCTAGTATTAATCTTATGCCTTTGAGTGTTTGGAAAACACTATCATTACCCGACCTCACTCCAACAAAGATGACTCTTGAACTTGCAAATCACACTCTCGCTTACCCCGTTGGTATAGCCGAATACGTGTTTATTAAAGTTGGCACATTTACTTTCCCGGTCGATTTTGTCGTTGTTGATTATGAAATGGACCCTCGTATTCCTTTAATACTTGGTCAGCCATTCTTGAGAACCGGACGAGCTTTAGTGGATGTGGCCGAAGGTGAGTTAATCTTAAGAGTCGAGGATGATGCACAAGTGTTTAAAATGGGAAAGCTCACAAGTAAATCCTTTGGCGGCAGAGAATCAGTGAATATGATTAATGTGCTCGATGATTTTGTCTTCTACAACAATCCTCTATTTGACTCTTGCATTGATAATCCACTCTTTCTTGATGATGTGGATGATTCTCGCTCCAATTTGGAACCTTCACCCATTTATGATTCTCCACCGATCTTTGATGCTTATGATGATGAGTCTAGCTCAGATTCGGATGATTTTGATGATTGTACCTCCGAGTATCCCGAGCTGCCCACATATGATGATTTTGATGAGGCTGATACTCTTTCGAGCGATTCTTCACATGATGAAGATCCTCCGCCATCACTCGATCCTACTTTGGACGATTACTCATTTGAGGAAGATTTCTCTACGTTTCTCAACACATACTTCCCTCATGAGAGTGATGCTCCTCCTTTTGATTTTGAAGATTATCGTCTTGATCCTACTTTGGATTTGAAGAACATTCTTTCAAAGGAGAAGAAACCGGTCGACACCGATATCCGCAGCACGTACGAGTTAACACCTCTTTGTCCCCCTTCTGAGGACGAGGTTGTGCTTCTTCGCAGATCTTCTTCACACTCTGCTGAGCCTGAGTGCTATTTTCCCCTAAAGGAAAAGGTGTTCGACCCCGGTATCGATATTCTGCAACCATCTCAGTATCCACCTGATGAAATAAAAGGAAATATCTTTGGAACTTATGGAAATCTGCTTGCACCACTTCACCCTTGCTTCCACCGTGCTCCATCGCTACTTAAGGGAACCTTGCCTACTCTTCTTTGGCTTGCCTTGTTCGCCTTAAGCTTGTGCTATTTGATGGACGAAAACTATGTCTTTGATCCTGGTGGATATGTTTCATGCTTCTTCCTGTGATGATCTAGGTCGAGTCAGGCTCACGACTCGGTATTCAAAAATCAAGCGCTTCTTGGGAGGCAACCCATGCATCTATCTTTTAGCTTTCTTTATCATAAGTGTAGGGGAGACCCTTTTGGTTTGCTATTTCCTCTCCTCTCTTAATCAGGGATTCGAGCTTCAAAGACACACTCTTGATGATTCTTGACGACCCGTGATTCCGTGTCCACTTCTTCCCGGTTCTATCCTAAACTCTTTTCGATTCACTATTTTATATTTTCTCAATATTAAAATAGGAATCTCTTTAGTTGTCTCTTCCTTAGCAAGATTTAAACAAAGTGCACAATGTCCTAAGTGTAGGGGAGTTTACTCCCACATGCTTAAACATTAAGGACAATGTTTATCTTAAGTGTAGGGGGGACTTCTATCGAAGTTAAGTGGCTCTTTTCCTTGTATTTGTCCTCATTTTAACTGGAAAATCAATTTTTCGACATTTTTCAAAATTTTTGATCTATTTTGGCCTATTAGTTTTGCCCTTTGTATAGTTATTTTCTTTCTTTGCTAGAATAAATGTTTAATAAAGTGGTTTTAATTTTCAAACGTTGTGAATCTTTTGACTCAACCCGAGTTTACTTATCTAAGTTTACTCTAGCTAGTATCCTTAACGTGTTTAAGTCAAGTTTTGCTAGGCTTTTATATAGGGAGCTATAAAACGCGAAAGTCTTAACTCTCACGGGTTAAGAACAAGAACTTTTCGCAAGTTCCTATAATTGATCCTAGAGAGTCGTTTATCAAGGGAACTTTAAAACGCGAATTTCTAAACTTGAAAAAGTCTAAGAATTTGCAAGATCCTATAGGCGACTCGAAAACCCAAAACTTTGAATTAATAGGCTAAGAATCCACGAGTCTCATTACTTGAGATTTTAAACTGTGGAGAACGAGAGATGATAGAGCCAATTATAAGTTCGGTATTCTTTCGGGAATTTATGTGAGTTAATTATAAGCCTATTCTCCCATCGCCTGTTAATAAATTTATCTGCAATAAATAAGGTTGTACGATTTGAAAAGTTACTTAGCTTCTAGCCCAAGATCGTTTAAAAGTTGCTCGGTATGGATTAGAGTTCATAGCCAAGGCATAACTTATTGAAGCGGGATGCGAAGATTGGCGAGTCCGAAAAGGCCCTAACAAGGCATGAGGGCTATATTTTGTTGCTAAAGTTCCAAAAGTGATGTGAAGAATAATTTATCAAAAATCAATATAAAGGATCGAGACACACGACGAAAAGCAAAAACTCCCCAAAAGTCATGGAGAAGTGTATCCGAAAAGACCCTAACAAGGTATGAGGATAAATAGATCCAAGTAAAAAAGGAGGCAGATCGTTGTATATCAAAGTCCAAAATAAAGATTGGAGAAAAATGAAGAAGTCGTGGTCCAAGTATGAATCTCTCAAAACTTCAAGTGAAGAATTACTATATGAAGAGAAGACAATTATTTCATGAACGTCTCTCAAGGTTTGAAGTATGAAGTCGCTGCCAAATATCGGTCCGAGAAAGGTCTCAAATCGCGAAGCGAGTTATGCCAAGATATGAACTTTATGAGGTCCCGAGAAGCAGTTTTAAAAGATTTTGTCCTTTAGCTAACTATTGATTAAATCGTTCACTTTATTTTCGGACTAAATAACTATCAAAATAAGTCAACAATGCATCCTCGTGATCATTCAAGTCAACAATAAAATATAAGAGATACACCTAGGAATAAGGGAGTCTAAGTGAATAATTGGCCCATATGAGTTCGTGTTAGTTTGCTAACTTATAATACCAATGATCTCGTTTTTAAGCTTGGTTTAGAGAAAGTGAAAACTTGAGGATGATGACTATTCATGACATTTCCAAAACCCAAGGTATGCTTTTGATTTCTTTACTTTAATGTTTATAATTTTCTATCTCTTTAATAAAGGCCAAGGTGGATTGATTTTGATGAAAAATGTAAACGTGCTTTGTAACTAATGCATTGCATGAGGACATTGCAATGGTCAAGTGTAGGGGATTTGATAGGTGTGTAAACACCCATCCTTTTTACCACTTAATTACAATAATAACCGGACCAAAACGTGTATTTTATGTCTTTTATGTCGGAATTATGCGTGGTTTGTGTTTTTGTTGTGATTTAGGACGTAATTGTGAAAAGTGGAGAAAACACAGCATTTACGGGCTTTTATTGAAGAAAAAGATGAAAGATGAAGTCAAGAAGTCAAGAGTGCAAAAAGAACGGAAGTCCAAGACCAATTCTGAAGATTTATCGAAGAAAAAGTCAAAAGACGGAAGTTTATCAAAAGCCAAAAAACTCAAGTCTAATTTATTGAAGAATTAAAAAGACGAGTTCAAAGAAATCCCGAGCCAAAAGTCATTAAAGTTCAAGATTAAAGAATATTTAAAGGCTTAAGGACTAATGGTGCAATTAACAAAGAGATTAAGAAGGAAGGGCCTAATGATGCAATTAAGAGAAAACGAATGAGGGGAGGAAGCTTCCTAATCCTCCCCTATATATAGATCATTAAGTTTATCATTTCATTTTTGTTGGCTAAGGTGACAATTAGTCTTCCATCTTTATTTTTCTTGCACTTTAATTACTTGTCCATTTAATTACCTTGTCTTGCACCTTATTTACCATTTAATTTCAAGTAAGTGTTTTTAATTTTGTTGCTTTAATCTTTATTTACATTTGATCAAGTTTCTTCTCATCAATCTCATTCTATTTTTCTTCTTTTTGGTTCAGCTTAATTTCGGATTAAGCTAGTTTTGCTTAATCCATTTGCTTATTTGATTAAAGGTTTTGTCTTTTCTTTTCTTTTTAAGTTTTCATACGAAATAGCCATAAGTTTGACAATCTTATGTGCTTATTTGGTATTTAGCTTAATTGATTTCAAAGTTTTCTTAAAAGTTTTACTTTTTAAGTTTTAATTTCATTAAGTTTCGTCTTTTAAATTTTGAAAGATTTTAACTTTTTAGCTTATTGTCTCGTTTTGTTTCCATTTCATTCAAGTTCTTTGTTACTGCTTATTAAAATTAGCTTATTTGGATTTGAGCTTATTACGAATTTGCATTCCATCGGAAAGTAAGGGTTCCTACACATTGCGACGGGTGCATTCTCCACATTCCGATCGTGACAGGTTTGGACAAGGGTTGCATTCCGATCCGGGATTGCGATAGAAGTAACATCACCCTCATTCCGATCTGGGATTGCGATCGCACATTGCGATCGCACATTCCGACGACTCTTGAGGTTTACTTAGTCGAAGTGCTGCCCAATTTTTCTTAGCATCTTTCCGATCTGGGCATTGCGATATGACTCATTGCGATCTGAACAATATTCCGATCTAGGGTTGTTTGGTTATTCCGATCTGAAAAAGTGACACATTCCGATCTGGTGTTTTCAATCAACATTCCGATAGGGGAGTTTGTGTTCATTCCGATGGTGAGTCTGATCGGAATATATTCCGATTAGGTTGGTTTTCTCTATTTAACTTTGTTTATTTTTCTAAGTTTACATTTTCATGTTTTGTCTAATTTTAATTCTCGTCACGCTTTTAATTTAAGTCATTTAATTAATTTACTTTCCGCCACGTTTTTAAACATTGCACCATTTAATTTTAATTAGACTTAGAGTTAATATTTTAACGCCATTTTACTTTAAGTCATTTACTTTAATTGTTTTGCACATTTTTAATTATACTACACCGACACAACATTTGTTTCCACCAAAGAACGATTGAGTCGCACATTAAACTCCTTTTTCAATTCGAAGAGATTGGTACAACGATAATTTTTAACTGAGTAAAACCCAGTTATCAATTATGTACTAAAATATAGAGAAAAAATCTTAGAACCATTAACAAAGTAGTATAAATATAACATGAAATCAAGATATCTTATTTTACGAACTGGAATCAGTAGTACTATATTATGGATGATAATATTGAATGAAGTATTAAGTTTTAAACAACAGATGTATAGATTCACATTGAAACAACCAATTGCAAATGATTATTTGATTTAGTTTATCACATACCAGTAAAAACATAAAACAATGATTGGATACAATTCATGGTATACAAATACTCTAAATGAACACTTTTCTCAGATTAGTTACTTTTTTCATTTAGTTTATCACCTTACATTTTAATTGGTAATAGCAAAGCGCCTTTGTTATTACCATGAGTGGGAGAATAACGTACTGTTAAGTGTTACTCTAGACAATTTAGTATTGTCGTGGAAATTTTTTATTTAATGATTCTGATTTGTCATCTTTGTCTATGTATGTGCAACTCAGAAAAAAGTATTGTGTTTAATAAAATTAGTGTTTGCTAAATATTTTATCGCAACCCGATACTACAATGTATGTAAACAAATTCTTTTAATTGGCGTGAGCTAAGTCATAGATACGACGAATATCACACCTACCCAGCCAGTTCCCCATTGACAAGTTAGTGGTCCTGGGGTGATGGAGAATGATTGAATTCTGATGGATGTGGTGAGATAGCCATTTTATACTTGTTTCAACCATGTACCAATATAAGCAGCATATCCATTGTTCTCTATGATTGTAGCATATAGTAAAGCTAAGGAACTAATTAAACAAACCAAAAGTTAAAAAACATACCCTGAGCGTTGTTAGGTTGGTTAGAGCCAACTTCAGTCCCATCTTCAGCTTGTTGGCTACTGTTACAACCTCTGATGGTAACTCGATTACCCTTCCTTGACGGCATTCCTAAGTTATAAGATGAAGATGAAACGACAACAAAACATTAGTGCTTTTTTCCCCAAAAGGCAGCCTTTTGGTTGTGCTATCACATCATAAAAATACCAACTAGAAACAATACAAACAAATTTTTTAACAAAAAAAAGATTAAATGATTAACACTTAGAAGAGAAAAACATCTCAGAATCATTAACAAAGTAGTATAATATAACATGAAATCAGAACATCTTTATTTTAAACTATAAGATAGAACTTGAATGAATGGTTAACGAACAGGGTACATCGCAAGGGAATAAGCAAGTACCATATTATGGATGATAATATTGAATGAAATATTATTTTTCTTACAATACATATATAGATACAGATTGAAACAACAAAATGTAACGTGTCTAGTTTCTATTGTACCAAAACATCTTGTTGTTTATATGAGTCAATTGCTAAAGATTGTTTACATATAACAAAACCTATTAACACAATTATTAAGAATACTACTAACAGTAAATTAGTAATACCAATTGCAAGTAATTATTTGATTCAATTTATCACATTCCAACACAAACTTTAAACAATAATTGGACACAATTCATGGAAAATTGACCAAGCTTACAAATCAAACAAACTGATACTAAGAACTGAAACTAGAAAAAGAAAGTTTACCTTCGAATTTTGAAGAAATGTGAAACCCTAGATTCAATTTGAGGTTCAACTTCTGGACCCCAAACCGTTTTTGTTTTTGACATTTGGATTGAATCAATTAAACCTAAACTTAAAGGTGGAAGAAGAAGATCGTGGAGCCCTTGAATTTTGTACCGCCAAAATCACTTTAATCTTCTGATAGCAGGTTCTAATTTCCCCAAATTATTTGGCGGCTTATATTCCCCCCAATTTGGTAAGTTACGTATTATTGCAATTAACAAAATAAGTCCTTATGTTTTTTATACATTTGTCACATTTTAAGCTTAAGATATGGATAGGGGTTTAACATGACATACCAAAAAATGACCCGGACCAAACCGATTCGAATCAAAATAGATAATTTCGATCTGGTCCTCGGTCCGGGTTTTGGACCATTCCGGTCCTCTATCCGGTTCGGTTCGATCTTATCAAAAACCTCTCGATTATGCCTAATAGGACCAGATCAGACCGTGGATCGAACTAGACCGGACCAGTCTCGGTCCAAGATTTTAGACCATTTCAGTCTTTGCTCCGGTCTAGGTCGGTCCAGTCCGGTCCAAGCCCGATGCTCAGCCCTAGATATGAGTTAACGTCTAAACCCAAATGTATACCCATGTATAATGACGAGATTTTATAGAAACATATGTCATAGTAATACCACTCACCTCAATATATACACGGATGTTGATTGGGCTTGTTGTCGAGTCACCAGACGATCCCCCAGTGGGTATTGTGTTTTTTAAGATAATTTACTCTTATTGTTGTCGATGCCTAAGTTCGTAACCTTTTGTGAGAATCAGATGCTCTTTTGCATACTAGTACGCTTGTTTAATTTGACAAAGTCAGTGTCATGTGTCTTTCGACTAATCTTGTATAGAACCAACGTACTAAGTATATCAATGTATATAAATCTATTTATGACCGTCTGGCATCAGGGCAAGTCCATGTAAAACACATTATCTCTCGGTTTCAATATGTAGATATGTTCACCTAAGATAGTGCCCAATTTGTTGACTTTCAATCCCGTTTGAACATCCAGAAACCTCCTAATTCAACTACTAGGGGCTATTAGTCGGATGATTAAATGCATTGTTTATTATCAGCTATCGGGCTTAGCTCATGTAGAGTTATCTATTAAGTTGATCCCGAGTTACACACAAAATATCTAAATGTATGGTAGACTTGACCTTAATAAAATGAATCAAGTTTACATTAATATGTCTAATCTTGGTCGTGACGTATATTATTCATTTTTTAGGTATTTTTTCCATCGGATTGATTTGGATGACTCTCGTGTATCTTCCTCGTTGCCCGAGCTTAGAAACTATATGTCAACATGAAAAAACCCATTAGAAGGAGCACACGATGCAAAAGCCCTCCGACGGAAGTCAGAACTCTAATAAAGAGAATGTATATATATAAGGTGTATGATATGAGTGTGTGAGTGACATAAGTATTAATGAGTGAGCCTTCTGGAATGAAGGATGGGATGGAGGATCCGAGGTGGAGGATCCGAGATGGGGATACGTGATGGAGGATCCAAGATGACATTATAGAGAGAGAAAGTAGAGAGTACTGTAATAATGTATGACGATTGAGCTCAACTGTTTACCTACGATACGAAAGGAATGGTCGGTATGCTTTTGTTGTGTAATAATGTATGAAACTAATTGTATGTATGGTTTCTCCGTGTATATAATAAGGACTCCAAGATAAGAGCGTCTATCTAAATAAGATCGGATTTTGTTTGGAAATATTTTGCTAATACGAGTCAGGTCAACCTAATCTATATTAACCAGTACAATAGGCGATTTTATAACTTATTATCATTTGACTTATATTCCGGTTTACCGGAACTAAACGAACCTGAAATCGAAAACCCGAGCAAACCCAACCCAAATTGACATGAACCCGACTAACCCCAATTCAAATAGATTCGGGTTCAGGTACAAGGTACAATACTTTCGGCCTTTCCTGACCCAACTCGAATCGACTTATATTTCGTTTGACCAGAATCGATTTGGGTTTAGGACCAATTCGATCCTTTTTCCGGTCCTGTCCTGACCCGATGTTGAGCCCTATATGCATATAAGATTATTTTTAACTTTTTCATGAACACGACTAACCCGAATTCAAATAGTTTCGGGTCCAGGTACAGGTAAAGTACTTTTGGCCTTTCTTGACTCGATTCGAATTGACTTATATTCTGGTTGACCAAAATTGATTCAGGTTCAGGACCAATTTGATCCTCGGTCGGATCCGGTCATGGCCCCAGATGAGCCCTATATACATATAAGATTATTTTTAACCTTTTTATATAACTGTAGAGGATTTTATATAATTATTTGTAAGTAGGGGTTGGAAGCGGGTCGTGTTAGTCGGGTTCAGGTCAACTGGGGTTCAAGTAACATGAATATAGGAAAAATGTAAAAGAAAATTAATGAAGATAAAATTTGGGTTATTCGGGTCAACCCGAAAACCGAATCGAATTCAAATTCGGTTTTCGATTCAGTTTATTTTGATGTTTTAATTTTGTACACTTTTATTTTAGGAAAAACAAAGCAACAAAAGCGGGTAAGTATTAAGTATCACGTTTTGTGAAAAACGTAAATATCGATAATCGAGTTCGTTCTCGAGGAGGTATATAGTGTTTAAGCCAAAAAAATTATAGACGTTATTTGAAAAGAGTTATTTCGCTTTTGGAAAGATGGAAAGAAAATAAAATGGAGACAAATTATGCTAAAAACGGTCGAAAACGCTTCAACGTACGAACGTAAAAACGCGACGAAACAAAAAATTTCACCTAAAAAATTATTAAAAATACCTAAAATGTTCTAAAAAAACCTAACTAATAAAAATATGAAAACCAAAAATTTTGAAAGTGTTTAAATTATTTATATTAATTATTAAAGTTAATTAAATAACCTGAAAATAAAATAATTAAGAAAAACACCAAAACCCAAAAGTTTTTTGGTTGTAAACCTAAAATACTTTATTTAAAGACTAAAAAATATTTTTCAGAAATTTTTACAAATCTTTTTCTATTTTTTATGGATTTTCTAAAATTTAAAAACAAAATAATCCTAATAAATGATCTAGAAAAGCGAAAAGTAAAAAAAGTGCAAAGAAAAGACTGAAAACTAAAAAGAAACAAAGGAAAAATAGGTTTCACCCAAAACCATAAGCCAATAAGCCACAATTGCTTATTCTAATACAACATTAAATTTTTTTCAAGGGTGTTTGGCGTACCTTTATTTTTATCATCTTTTTTGCACGTTTCGCGAGAACGTTTGTTCCGATTAGAGATACGAAAGGCATCACGCACCAATCCTTCCATGTCATCATGTGTATCCAGTTGCATGTCATCTTGTGTATCTACATTCATGTCATCTTGTGTATCTGGCACGGGACTAGTAGCGAGTCAGGACACTAAACATAGAATTTGATAACCTTTGATAAACCCATCACATATTAGATGATCACTAGCATCCTTCCGATCGACCCATATTCCATTTAGACATCCGACGCACGGACATAATATGTGTCCACTATTAGATTCATTAGCAAACATAAAATCAAGAAACTTATCCAAGCCTTTTTCGTATTCCTTAGTCACCCTTGATAAAGACATCCAACTAGTATCCATCTCAAGGCTTGATTCAAAACACAAAAATTAAAAGTTAAAATACAAAAATATAACATGCATACATTCTACTTAATCACTTTCTTAAGATAACATGTTTGAAGTCATTAATATGAATTGAGTAATAGTGTGTTTAGGTATGGTTAAAATAATATTATCATGAGCAAAGCAGTCTTATGACACCGGTACTAAAAACTAACATAATCTCTATAACAAATAAATGAATTTAAACGAAGATTGCAAATCGTTCATTGCACATTTAAAGCTAGGCCAAATAAGCGTTAGGTAAATATAGATACACATCTTATATGCAACAAAGAAATAAACATTTGCTCACATTGACTAGCAATTACATTAGGAATTGGTTTGAGCTAGCAATTACATAATAAATGGGTATAAGCTAGCATAAAGTATACACGTGGGTTACTCAATGCAACATTCTTCGCCATTTAAAAAAGATTCGCAACAAAATCTTCATGATTATCAGCAACCCGAGTATAATTACCTCCAATGGGGCACAAGCTATCATTAACTAATTACTTTCCATAAAAATAGAATGCTATTAACAAACAAACTAATAGTTAACTAATCAATTAGTGATACATAAACAAAACATGGTTTGATTGAATTGTCATCAACGTCAATTATAATTCCAACAATTCCTATCATCATTGATTATTCGATCTTAATTAACCTTTAATTCGAATGCTATTAACTGATGGTTTGATTGAATTATCAAAAAAATAAATTATGTTTATGATTATAAAAGAAAAAGAAATGTCTAACCTTTGATTCCTTCTGCCACAGATGAGAAACTCCTTGTGAAGGATGAAAGGAGGGATCAACTCCTTGTGAAGGATGAAAGGCACACACCACATTCACCTGAATAATCTGTTAAAAACATATAACCTAGGATGCACCCATACGCCCCACATGATAACATAATAATATGTCCAAAAGCTGAAAGGGATGCCACGAGCTATCACTCCGCCGTGGTTAAGTCATAACACTGGTGCCTCCAGTGTTATGGTTATGGTACCTCCATAACTAGGTGAAACTGGTCATGCATGTATATAGCTTAGGCATTTAATTAAACATAAGCAAATCAAAACATATAAAACATATACTGGGAAAACAGTTGGCTGCATATGGGGAATCCTAATAAGGAAAGAATGTCCATACTGAAAGGACGGAGAATCCGTACCTTAAGTCCAGTAAACGAAGAAGATGAACGAAAGAGAGTCCTACTTCGATCTCACTAATGCTACATAAATAGTATACGTGTATAAGTATTCTGATTATTGAGTACGTAACTGGTTTTATATCATGTCTTAGCTTGTTTTATATGTTCATGTCTTGTTAACTGATTCTAACGTTATGCTGTGTTTATCATGTATTATGGATATTCTGATTAAGTATTACTTGTATTTCTTGTATTATTATACTTGTTGTGTAATAATAACTAACTTTCTAAAAATAGCAGGTTTCCTAAAATAGAAAGTTTCCAAAAATAGAAAGTTTCCAAAAATAGAAAGTTTCTAAAAATAGATTAACTGCTTAAAATAGATAAGTTTCTTAAAATAGAAAGTTTTCAAAATTAGTAAGTTTCCTGAAATAGAAAGTTTCCATAATTAGAAATAAGCTGGATTATTAAGCTAATAGAATAAGCTTAAGTTTTACTGATTAAATATACTAAGTCATGTGATTAATAGTATAGTTTATTAATTATAACATGTTAATTAAATAAACTATATGCTATACGATTTAATTAAATATAATCATGATTTAATTAAATTAAAGTGTATATAATACTTAGGTTAAAACATGTATTAATATTTATATTAATATAACCTAAGTCATGGAAATTAATTAATTATATGTCATGTTTAATAATTAATTAATTACTTTAGTCTAAATTTCAAAATTAAATACTTAGGGTAAAATCATGTATTATTAATTATTAATAATAAAACTAAGTCCATGTTTTAATTAAATTAATTGTATCACATGTTAAATTAATTTAATTAACTTGTAAAAATAAAAATACTTGTAAAAATGAATAAACCGAACCCATGTATTATTTTTATTAAAACATGTCGTGAACCGGACCCGTAAACCCATGAACCGGCCCGAACCAAAAGCCCACCACCAACCACCACCCACAGCCGCGGCTGCGGCGGTGGCTGGTGGCTACGCTGCCAACAGCGGCGACTGCTGCAGCTGATGCGCCGTGGCTAGCCGCTGCCAACTTCGAGATCCCACCGACGCAAGCTGGTGGTCTCCCCCTGCTGCCTCGCTGCTTCCCCCCGTCCGACCCAAACAGCCACCGGCGCAAGCCGGTGGTGCTTGCTGCTGCGCCGAGACCCACACCGAGCCCCTTAGGGGGGTCTCGGTTGTGGCTTAAAAGGGACACCGAGAGTCGTATGACTCTCGGTTGGCTGCCGAACCACAAACCAAGCCAAACAAACCCTTTTCCCATGTTTATTTAATTCCATATCATGTTTTATCTAATTGTTTTTAAAGATCTAACATAAAAGCATAATTAAATAAAAAGATTAAAGATTAAGGTTTTATGTTTTACCTTGACGTGTGATTGAAAGTAACACGAACACGAAACAATGACCAAAGATCCAAAAATCAAAATCGGATCCTCCTTGTCTTGATGTGTGTGCCGTGGCTATGTGTTCCAAAGGAAGCTAGGGTTTTTAATTTTCTGTAAAAAATATTTTATGCAAACTCTATAGTTTAATTTCCTTTAATTAAAACCAAAAGTGGGCTTTTGGGCCCCCCCTTTCTTGTGTGTGCCGCGGCTACAAGGGCCCACCAAGGGAAACCCGTAGTTTTTCGTGTTCTAATATATTACGTGTTCTTGTGCTCGTATTTACGTGACGTTATTTTTAAATGTTCGTGTTATCTTATATACTTATACGTAGTCGTAATAATAATTACGTAATTACATAATTATACGTTCGTGATTCTTATGCTCATGATTTCATGTTCGTGATTTAATTATTATCTATAATAATTATCGTGAACTATCACGTACTTAATATTTATCGTGTAATAACACGTACGTAATTCTTGTAATTCATGTTCGTGACACGTATTCATGTTATAAAAGGAAAGTTTCAATCATGTACGTACGATTATAAGGGTACTATTCATGGTAAAAGCATGCGGGTTTTACAGACTCTATAGAAAGGGAGTTGTCTGCGAGAGACCCTTTTTAAATTAAATTACGAAACCAACTCTGTTCTCCGCGCCAATAATGGAGCGGACCAAATTATCAACACGTGTCACCTTGTTAGTAAACCAACATTAAAAAAAAAATGTTCTCCGCGCCATATATGGAGCGAACCACATAAATGCTCTGGTCTTGTCAGCTTTTGCAAAATTATAAAAATGTTGTCCGCGTTGACAATGTTGTCCACGTTGACAATGTTGTCCGCGTTGAAAATGGAGCGGAGAACTTTTAGAGTGGGGTCCATCCAATTTACACGCTTACTTCATTCCATTTTCTTTCCTAAACCCATTTTCTTTTTAGGTTTATTTGTTTTCCCTCTTTTAATAAGTAATTAAACGTCAATTTCTAGATTGATTTTACATTTTTAAAAGTTCTTTAACGATGTAGTTGTTTGATGGTTTCTGCTCTTTACGAGGCGTGCTATCAAACGCATAAAATTTTGGCATCATTAGAGCCAATATAAGCAAGATATGATGTGTTAAAGTGTGTCCGCGAGTTTTTGAAACATTTATATATTTGTGGAGCACCAACTTCTGGACTGTTTATGTATGTGTAAAATTTTTTTAACGAATTTGATTTTCGAATGATTGTGATCTCCACGACGAGGGCTTTTATACGCACATAAAATGGACATGATTAGAGCTAATATAAGCAAGATATGCTTTGTTAAAGTGTTTCAGGGAGTTTTTGAAACATTCATTTGTTTTCAAAGTTACAATAACCATTAAATGACTATATTGTACACGTTAAAGTATGTTTTTCTGTCTATTATTTTAAAACGGAAATCGTTGATTTGTGTTGATGTGTAGTCGTTGGTAATGTATACTTTGTTTGTAAAATTAAGAACAATAAAAGAAATAACACTTCATTGTTAACCATAAAAAACGTCACAACAAATAACACATCACATGTAGATCAGTACACGACCAACCTTTATTTTGATGATTTTAACAACAGAACATTACTGAAGGAGAACATGGAAGATAAACATGTGTAGAATCTACATTGACTTGTAGTTGTAAATGAGTTGTTGTTTACTTGTTAAGCTTAACATCAACTCTTGTCTTGCAACGGTCAAGTTTTGTATAATACGTTCGTCGGCTTCATGGGACAGTAGTAGAGTATGTAACCCATAAGTGTTCAGACTTGTAAGTGGCATAGAGTGAACATATGCCGTTTGTAGTTCACGATTGCGCTTTCGCTGAGCATAATATTCAACTCGATCAGCAGTTTTTAGCAAGCCTCATCTCTTCTTCTACCTCTTTTTTCAATCTTGCAATAATGATGTCACGTACTCATTTAGAGACCCCGACATAATTTAATGTAGTCTAAAGATTTGAAGCAAGAAATTGAGAGAGAATTGTGTGTTTATTTTTTAGTCACTAGTGGGTTTATAAAGCAATTGGAATTGCATTCTTATGTCATATGTCACTTGGATAATTGAATGTCATAAATTATTGAATGTCATAAATTATTAAATGATAGAGATAGGTCTGTTAATGGGAGGCAGTGATAGAGATAGGTCAGATAACTGAGTAGTCTAGATCATGTTATTGAGTCAGTAAAGTTTATTACATTTGTTATATCAACTAGGAAAATGTTTAAAATAGATGGTTGCGTTACATTTTTATTAAGAGTAATTGTCTACATTTATTACATAATGAGTAAAAAGAAACAAGCGCTAAATCATAAGCCCTACATAAAAACCATTATTTATTACAATCGTTTATTTGAAATAGCCATTGGACGTTTCCCTAATTTAGTTTCCTCGTTCTGAAAGTGCTCTTGTTCAGCCCACTCAACCATTTGATTGATAGTGAAATCATTTTGTGTGGATTCTCTTTTTTCTTCTTCACTGTCATCCTTGTAGTCTGTTATGACATCATACATCATTCTTGCTAGCCTGTCATTTGATATTATATGTTTGTGTATAATAAAATTAACATGTTCATGGTCAATGTAGATTTCTAACTTTCCTTTTACCGCCGAAATATCGAACATCACATGCATGTCATAGTTGTTTCTTAGTTTCACGGTGCTTGAAAAGCTCTGTGCGGTACTTTGTAATAAAGAGCATGAATTTGTTTATCAACAATATTATTAAAATATTGTTTTAGAGCTTGTAGTTTCATTCTAGGAATGTTGATGGTCAATTGTCCACCATTGACGTACTTTGTGTTATTTGTTTCATCGATCACAAGTTGGCCACGATTGTGAACAAGAAAATTGAAACGGGTTTGTGTATATGGTGTTTTAGGTTTTTGTTTTCCAAGGAAGCCAAACTCGCTATAAACATAGTCATAGTAATCGGGGTTTTTGTTTTTTCTTGTCAGCATTTGGTGTAGATAATTGAGTGCTTCTTGTTGTTTGAGTTTTGTTTCTTCAGAAATGATACTTGCAAATGAGTCTTCTAATGAACCATCTTCCAGAACTAAGGCCGTGCTTAGATCAATAGGATGATGAGAGACGTAAATTTCTAACTTCCCAGCAGCCTTTGCGATGTCATACATAATGTTAACATCATGATTTGTGTGAAGTGATTTCATACCATTTAACATGTTGTTTGGTGGCAACTTGTAATAAAGACCGTACACTTGTATTGTTGCGTGATATAAACATGTTAATTTGGTTGAAATATATGTAAGCATCTGTTGGTAATCCATTTCTGGAACGTTGATATTGAGTAACGAACCGTGTTCATATGTTAGTGCGGTAAGTTTGAAAATTCCGTTGTGATGAACACCAAACTCAAACATATTGTTTGTGAATGTTGACATGTTGTTATTGATTCAAGTGAGGTAGAACAAAAAGATGCATATGTATTTATATGCATATGTAGAACAAAAACCAATAAAGTTGAATAATAGAGAATCCGTCAGAATTTTTTATAATGCATTACGGGTAGTGGAAGTGATTCAGTGAAGTGTCGTATCCAACAGTGAAGTGTCATGTCCCACAGTGTATAAAGTGTATGCTGACGTCATTGGTCGCTTCCATATTCAAGCGAAGAACACTTTTTTAGTGAAGTGTCATGCCCCACAGTGTATAAAGTGTATGTTGACATCATTGGTCGCTTCCATATTCAAGAGAAGAACACTTTTTCAATGAAGTGTCATGTCCCACAGTGTCGAGATAGTTGTCAATCTTAAATTATTGTTTTACAAAATTTAGGTTTTTGTTAGTTATATATACACATTAAATGTACCTAATAATATACGTTTGCACAACAACCTTATGAGAGACTGTCAATCTAAGGAATATATTACAAGAAAATATATTACAATAATGAGACACTTTATTACAAGATGCATAAAATTCACAAACTAATTTATTAAGAAAATAAGTTGAACAAACTGTTTGGTCAGCTGGGGTTGATATTGTTAAGATGCTGAGAAGCATTCTGTTGTGACCCACAATGATCAAATGGTTGAGATGGGTATGTGGTTAGATCATACTGGTTTGATGGTCCTGTGTTTTCATTGTAGTTTTTAGAACTGAATATATTTTGATTGTATGCTTGTGATGGATATTGATCATAATTATATGGATGTGATACATTTGGGTTGTAAGCTTGTGATGGATATTGATCATGATGATATGGATGTGCCTGGTATTGCATATGTTGGCTATGTTCGTGTACTTTCCAGGGTTGTGAAGTATTTTCCTCATAAGTCTTAAATGATTTTCCTGTTGGTTCATGAAAGGAGTTAACGTATGAGTGTATTGTCTCATGTTGTTGAGTTGTTTGGTTGTTTTTCTACTTGTTTTTTTGGGAACATTTTTGATGGCTCAGGGATGTATGATTTTTTGCATTGATCTCACTTGTGACCCACTTCATTGCATCTGCTACAGTGTATCGTCCTTGTTCTTCTCCTTGAGACAAGATTCTATTTGTGTTTTTAGGTCGGCCAGGCTGTCGGCTGTACATTACAGGAGGAATAACCGGACGAACATGGCTTGGATACTCCAATTCATGTTTCTCTCCAACAAAATAAATTGATTCTGCGTATGTAGCTTAATACTTTTCTTTTTTAAACCAGTCTGCTACAAAATGTACGCAGTCGGATAAATGCAAAAACTTGGTCACCGGAATATCGTGACCATAAGGTATCCCTGAAATTTGCCATTTGCGACATTCACAAGTACCGTTCATCAGATTGACTTCACGATTATATTGGCCATCCGATACTTGAAATTGATTTTTATTCACACCGCAAACTTGCCAATTAGCGCTTTTCAATTTTCTTTTCATCACTTTATCCGCTGCCCAGTCCGTGATCTCATACTTCATATTCACTGCAGCATAAAGAAAAAATTGTTCTTAGATTAATAAATGATGTTTTTATTAAAATAAAGTGGCTAATAATACTTTAAGATTTGTACCTGCATCTTGCCTGCGATTATAATACCATTCTTGCACCATTCCTCGAAATGCCTCGGTCATCATTGTGATAGGGAGCTTTCGTGTTTTCCTAGTACAATTATTTACTGATTCAACACTATTAGATGTACATAATTGTACCGAGGTCGTGGAGAATACGCCCGAGACCATCTTTGAGGGTTCGCTTCCATTAGCTTGTTGTATGCATCAAGTTGAACAACATGTAGCGTATCCATTTTCCTTGCAAATTCATCTACGGTATACGCCTTGCATATTTTCTAGAACAGACACTTTGTTTTACCTTTTTTAAAGAAAGGTTCATCATTAAATGGCGACAACATATACCGTGAAACGCTAATGGAAACTCGTTGCGTACAGCCAATGCGATAGCAACATGTCTGTCAGAAATGAAAATCATATTGGGGTTGACACCTATACACTCTTTAAGTACAGACATCCACCATGACCAGTTTGGACTGGTTTCACCTCTACATATACCATATGCGACAGGAACAATCTGATTGTTTCCATCCATGCCTACAGCCAGCAAATTAGTACCCTTGTATAGACCCTTTAAATCTGCAACGTCTATTATGAGCATAGGGCGTAGATGATTAAGAAAAGTTCGCACCTGTGATATGACATTGAATACATTAGTGTGACTTGAATTAAGATAATGCGGACAACTTTTTTAATGAAAGTATGAGCATGACTTACTGAAACACCCAACGCGATGAATAGCATTTCGAACACTCCTTCTTCGTTTGTCTTGATACGTGTGACTGTAGCTGGGTTTTTTCTAAGTTGTAACAGTAATATGGTAGCATTTCGAAAGATTCGTATGGAGACCCTCGTATCATATCCAACCCATAGTCCTTACCTCTCCACGCTTGTTGATAAGATACACTAATTTTATCTGTGCCATGATATCTTATTGTATTTGTTTACTTTTTAAATCACTCTTATTATCTTTTAGCTTCTCCCTCATAATGTAACCTATGACCTTTTTGTTTGCGTTGCGATGGTTTGGATATGTTTGTGTTTTGGAATAAGTGTGAATATCATTCATTCGGGTAATTTCAAAAACATCTGTATTAACCCGTCGCCTAGACCAAATCTTCCAACTACAGTCGTTGAAATGATAAAACTTATAGTCAGCTCTATCTAGGTTCGTTCTATCTTTTCTAAATTGGTAACCTTCTTTGATCACTTTCAACCTAATAGCTAGGTCTAATTCTTCCCTATTTAAAAAGGTTTTTACCGACATGCACTTCCATATCTTTATTTGTATGACTAGGCTGACCAGGTTTGGAAGTGTATAAAGGGGTTTCTGGAACATCACGCATAAATGGCATAAATTTTTTCCATTTATGGTAAAAAGGTTTTTGTGGTTGTGTGTCCCAATCATTACAACTCACTTGTTCTTGTTGCTCAACATTGTCGTCTGGTGAAAACGCACATGAGGAACCAGGTTTGGTAAAATTTGGACCTTCACCATCATCAGAATCCTCATTTTCATCATTTGATAAGAAAGCAAATGAGGACCCTGGTTTTGTAAAATTTGGATCATAAGCATAACCAGTATCCTCGTGTACGTCATCATCAGAATACTCATTTACAAATTTCTGTTGATTTGAGTTCATTTGTATGTTGGTGATTTTTATGAATTAAGTTATTCGATTTGTGTATATTTATATGGAAGGAGTTCGTATGCAAGCGAAGAACACTTTTTTAGTGAAGTGTCATGTCCCACAGTGTATATTTATATGCTGACGTCATTGGTCGCTTCCATATTCAAGCGAAGAACACTTTTTCAGTGAAGTGTCATGTCCCACAGTGCATAAAGTGTATGCTGACGTCATTGGCCGCTTCCATATTCAAGCAAAGAACACTTTTTCAGTGAAGTGTCATGTCCCACAGTGTATAAAGTGTATGCTGACGTCATTGGTCGCTTCCATATTCAAGCGAAGAACACTTTTTCAGTGAAGTGTCATGTCCCACAGTGTATAAAGTGTATGCTGACGTCATTGGTCGCTTCAATATTCAAGCGAAGAACACTTTTTCAGTGAAGTGTCATATCCTACAGTGTATCAAGTGTATGCTGACGTCATTGGTTGAACTGTTATATATACATCCTATTGAATACAAAATATTTTCACCGAATCTCAAACAATCCAAACATGTCAAGATACATACCTTTTGAAATACAACGAGAAATCATGTTGCGTTTTCCGGCGGATTCCTTGGCGAATTTTCGTAGGGTTTCAAGAAGATGGCGGGCAACCATAGACTGACCAAGCTTTCGTCGTCGATATGCTGCTCGTCATTCAGACACATGTTCGTTTATTCTGGCATATAAAAATGGAACTACCGGATACATGTTTAGGGTTAATACTACTTTAACATTTGTCCCTCTAGTTGCCCGTGTAAATGTCCCTGTTCTACGACCATTTGCTACATCTGAAGGAATTTGGTGCTTTGTATGCGGTGATAATATTGCATTGGTGGTTCGGTGTCCATCCAAAGAAGTGTTACACTTATCACATACATCAATGATGAACTAACATCTTCGAAGATGCTGTTTGGTTTTTGTGTTCTGCCAGACACACTCGAACCAATGTTTCTAAAATTCATTTACTGTCAGAAGGTCCTGGACCATGGGTGGTGTATGTGTTTACAATGACGTTGAACGAATGGACTAGAATCAAAGACGATCGACTGCCACATGAATGGGTCAGGATCAAAAGGGCCGGTCAAGCTGTTGTTGTGGGGAAAATTTTCTGGATTGGTTCTGAGTTGTATGCATGTGATCATGGCACTTTATACAAAAGGTACTTGCTTGTCTCGTTCGATATGGTTCATCACAACTTTCAAACTGAGGGTATTCCTGAAGTGGTAAGAGCTTGGTTACCGCCTCCGTTTTATATATCTCAATTACAAAACTCTGTCGTAATATGGGGAAGTTACTTAAATAAAGGAATAAGAGTTCTCCGTGGTTGGGCATTAGATAATGGTTCGATATCATCAGTAAGAGATATATTCGTCCTTGGGATGCCAGCTCACCATTTATAAAACCCGTAAAAATAAGGTCATAATTTAATTGTATTTTCAATTATTTTGAAGTATTTTATAACGTTAAACATTTGAAAATAGAATTAAATTATGACCTTATTTTTACGGGTTTTACATCCTCACCACCTTAAGGGAGCGACGTCCCGGCGCTCAACTCGCCTCATACACGAGTTGTTCACTACCCGGAAGGATGAGGGCATTCCTTATAACGAAATCCTCACGTTCCCACGTGAATCTCGATCCACGATCTCCACTGGTTCTTTTACAAAACGCAATTTGTCGTCAAGTTGTATCTCACCAAAAAGGAATAAATAAATACTTATCCACCAGTCACCCGTCAAGCCTGACACATGATAATTTTATGAATTACACGAAGCTCATTCGACGACAAGAATAGATGACAGGATTTTCGGGTAAGTCTAGTTAAAAAGAATGTTGCAAATTAAAGGATATTCATCAGCCGGATAGCCATGGACACACATAAAAAAGAACTAACAAGAAAAACATTTTCGTCATCAGAGGGTGCTCACACGCGGGACCCTACTCAAAAGATAATACAAAGACACCATCTCACTTTCGCCAACGCGCATTAAAGTCTCAATAAACATCGTCGTTGAAAGTCAAAAAGATATTGCATAATATGTGTTCTACATGATCGGACGTCATCGGATGATGCCGTCTCAAGTTCTCACAACTTACGATTATTTGACTAGATCACACATCATATAAGTACATAAAAGAAAAGGTCGAACATAAACATCGAGTATAGATCTCTACCGTTAATCATCGAGAAAACCTTGAACGAACACTTGATAATAACCACTTGATCTCAAGAGTCTTTCCACTTGCGGTGTCGGCTTCAACATACGCCTCGAGGTTGTAACGAATTTATTAACTCCATTCATTAAGAGATTCGGTCCTCAATCATTTCACAAGTACACGCATAAATCCTGGTGACACTTATCGTCTCTTCTTATACACTGCTTCCCGAGATTCATTTTAAACTCAGAATAAAATAGTGATCTTAAATACGAGGAACATGACGAGATAAAAATGAATTCAATAAACGCATAAACGGACAAGATGTGGTAAAATGATTTAAGGTTGACGATCGACGAGGGATCTCGAATCACGTAACCGTAAAACATAATAATTCACAATACTAGAAAAATGAGAGCGAAGAAAGAATTAAATATTAACATTAAAGTAACATTTGTCACAATTATCCATCCCGGATTTGGTATTACCTTAAAACTCAATTGAGGTACTTTCTTGATAAAGATGACATATTAAAAATAGAAGTTAAATAGCTTCCTAATTTATTTTGGTTGTCTTAAGAAACTTTGAAAGAATGACATAAATTTATTAATTAAACTCATATTGATGGTTACGATTTAGAAAATATAACTTTTAAATTAAATTATTATTAGGAATATAAATTAAACCGGTAATTTCATTACATTAAAGTAAAGTATGACAAGTTAATTAGTTCAAAAGATAGAGCATAATTTTATTTTAAACATTAATTTTAGTTATACAAAATATGTTGTATAAATTTGACCTTTTTCTTATGATAGTTATTTCGATAATTGAAAATCATTAGAAAATGTAGACAAGTTCCATAAAATTTTTATAATATGTTGTAGAAGTTCATAAAGGTGTTTATTATTTCAAAATAAACATGGGATATATTCGGGTTTCGAAATGTGACAAGATAACAAACGAATACGAATGGAAATAATGGCCAACAATTAGTACGAAATCAACAGTACAAAAGAGAACGAAGCAAATGTCGTATGAATCCTTAAAGAGAATAATAAAATAAAGGAATTGATGGTATGACGATAAGAAATAATAGATTAAACAAGTTGTCAATTTTGTTAGTGCGGTCGATGGTTCACCAAAATCAATTCGTTAACTTAGCGGTGGTCGATACATGATCGAAAATAAGATCCATACAATTTTTTTTTTAATAAAATAAAATTCCTATTAATCACTTGTAATTAAAACAAATCAAATGGACGATGTTAGTGTTTAAAGAGAGAAGTCAAAACACGGTTCACAAGAGTGGATTTTGAGACAAACGAGAGTGACGGACGTCATCCCGGATATACGGAAATCACTCTAGTGATAATTCATTATTCACGTGCGAAGACATTCCAAAGATCTACCCAGTCACATAAAGAAGATTGGACAAGAAGGAAGGATAAAACATCGAGACTTTCAAGTCTTTTATCAACAGTCAGTAATTAGACGAACAGTCAAAAGAAATCAGTTATAAGACAAAATGAAGCAACAAGTTGAAAAACGATCGTCGAGTAAAAACGTATTCGTAAGCGTGTAATTCGTTTAAGAAAAGGTAAGAAAACGTATGCGGATGCATAGAAATTGTGCTACTTGCATAAAATATAAAGGTTTTCAAAACTTCTTTTCACTTTATTTCATTTTATTTATCTTTATCATAAATACAAGTAAAAAGTTGATTATTATCAAGATTTTTAAGGTGACTACTATTCAGCCTAGCATGGCTCCTTCTAAATTAGACATAGGTGATCAGGCCATGTATAATTTAGGAATAGCAATGGAGTGCTCAGTTTCGTCAAAAAGTATTACGTTTCTTATGTTTATATAAACCATGCCATTTGTAAAATGGAATTTAAAAATAGTTTATAAATTTATAGCATACAAGTAATTTGTGAGATACTCGATAAGCAACTTTTAATGTTACAAAAAGTATTTTATAAGACCAAAGTAAAAACAATTGGTGAAAATAATCGTAAAACAATATCAGATTTATTTATAAGGTGACATCATGACAACGTATAAAGTAGCCAAAGGTTTGCAAAAAGTGACAAATAGTAGCTCATAAAACAACCAATGAAATGGTTACAAGCTGTTAAGTTTTCAAAAGGTTATAAGGTTAGACGGAAACGCCATGAGACACGCGATAAAAATATCGACGAAGAATGTGAAGACAAAACTTCGAAACTCAACCCAAATCAGTGGAAGGTTAGAAGAAAATAAAAATAATATCGAATGACAAAGGAGTCATATATATGAAAAGAATAAAACAATCCACATGTGTATTCTATGTAAGATACTCGACACAACATGCTTTTAAGAAAATATATTATTCGTTTTCAAATTACACCATTAATCTGGTAATTGCTAATCCTGTAACGTTTCTATTTTTAAACATTTTCACATGCAACTAGTATTAGTTAGTTGTAAAATAATATTCGTTAAAATTTTACGATCTCAAATGAAATCAAAACTGCTTAGAAACGCTTAAAACTCATGTTCTAAATTTTCTATCAGATTTAACTTTTAATATGAGTCGATTAATTGACCCGATAAACGACATCTCCAGGACTCGGAGTCTAAAGCATTTTGATGCAAAACGACGTTTCAGACGACTTTCTAGTTTTTCCCGAGACCTGAAACCCAATACAAAATGACTAAAATACCCCTGCAAGTTCTGTGCAGGTTTGACTATTTTATTTTAAAAACGCAGGTTTTACTTTTAAGTTTTGACCTGTTTATACTGCCCCTACAGTTTCTCCATTAAATGTATTGTTCGACACTTTCTAACGGCTCAAAGAATATTTATATATACACACATGTCTTGTGGATTTTACAACAATGAGAAATAAATCTCATAATGAGCATCAAATAAAAATATGGTATAATGAATGACATAAGATGCTTCAAGATATTCAACACGAAATTTAGGAAGCAAAACGGTGAATGACGTTCATAATTTAAGTTTCAAGGTGCAATGTAGGCAAATCTCCTTGGTGTGTACATTTGGAGTGTACATGCTGATTGGTATTTTGGACATGTAGTTCAATAATTATGTGGCGTGAGTTGAGTATTCGCCATTGGACATGGTGATTTACTCAAGTGTTAAGTCATTCTATAAATGACTTAGTTACTGGTCCGAGAGAAGTAAAATGATAGTTTGACTTGCGTTGACTTGGCGTCTTAAGACGGGTCAATATCGAGAGTGCAATTGTTAAAAAGAATAGTGTTGAATAAAAGGGTATAGTAATAACACTTGTATTATTAAATTTTTCGGGATTGTCTTGGTTTTGTAATTTTGATTTTTATATTATTTAAGTATGATTTATACTTAATTCGATTTTTAACGAACGCGCCTTATTTGGTAGGTTGCGGTTTTCGTGTTTAAACGGGCATCACTAATCGTCGGCGATCGTCTCATTACCACTAATGGCTAAGGTGAGTCTATAGCCTCGCTTTTAACATGTTTACTTGTTTTATAAAACCCGCGAGGGGGAGAACATGCTTGTTTTATTAAAATAAAGGGTAGAACGAGAAGTTGTGGAAACCCCATTAATGGGTGCAACGAGAAGTTGTGAGAACCCTATTTACTTAAAAAGTATTTATTGAAATTGAAAGGTACAACTATAGGTTGTGATAAACTCATGATTGTTTTAAAATTGAACACAAGAAACTTAATTGTATATTTAGATGAAAGTTATTACATAAGTTTGTTTAGCCTTAAAAGACCCATGAATCGTGAATTGTTAATCGGGATAACACTAATGCTACAGATAGATCTATCGGGGTGACGCCCAGTCCGGTCGCGACTAGCTCTCGCGTGGTGTTGTGATGCACTAGTAATGAAACATCGGATGCATTGTATAAGAGAAATATACGCACTTGGCTAGGTGTGTTGGGCTGAAATAATATATGTTAATGTTCAATGTCACGAGACTTATGTAATGACACGATAATTATGTCCGTACAACATAATTGTCTTTGATAAATTATTAACCATGGAAGGTTATTTTGAATACTTGTGTTCTCTTTATTTAAATTAAACTCTATAGATTCACTCGGCAAATTTTGCTGACTTTTTAACATGTTTTATCTCAGGTCCATATAGAATGCACTCGATGAAGGCGGTTTCGTGAAGCTTGCATATTTGAAATGTTTTGGCCCGCTTTTATAAATTATATCCATTCAAATAATTTTTACCATTTACTAGGTTTTGTAAACTTGAAGTTATCTGGGACCGTGAATGAAATTGTACTTTTATTGAATGAAAATGAATGGATGTTTATTAAAACGACTTGTTTTGAGCCGTTTTCTATGATTATGAGATTGAACCATGATAGTAACACCCAATGACCCTTCCGCTGTTATGACCGAAATTTATGTTTAACGGTTTAAGTTGAAACCGATATTAAATATTATATTTTAATATTTTAACGAGTAACTAGGACTACTAGTGATCGCGATACCGACGGATGCCAATATTTTTATATTTTATTATCGATCGTTTCGTTATTTAATACTTTCGACGATATCATTTTAATTATGTATCGAGTCGTTATAGTATTTTTCGTGTGCGTTTAAACTTTTAAAAAGTATTTTTACGAAACATGAGTCCCGTAAATATTTGTAAAATTTACTTTTTGTCATTTCCCGCTTTTTAACTTAAATGTTGAATTTTGGTCCATAACTATCCAATATTTGCAAACTACACCCTACCCCACTATATAAAAACCCAAACCAAACACACACAACTCATTTTTCACTTCCAAAATTTCACCCACCATCTCTTTCTCTCTCTTGTTTTGCCGAAACATCAACCACCATCACCAAACACATACAAATTTCAATTTAACTCAAGATTTAGGATGATTTGAGCTAATATAAAGCTAGACCCATTCTTATTTTTGATCAAGGATCACAATGGTATAAGAAATTCTTACATGCAAGCACTTTTTATTTTCTTGATGTTGGTAGGTAGAAACCATGATCATGCATGGTGTTCTTGGCATGATCCATGGTGTTCTTGCTAAAAACTTTGTTAAAAACTTCATTTTGATTCAAAGGTTTTAATTTTTATGATGATTTAGATGTTATGGTTCATATATGTTGATGTTAGGGTATAGGAATGAACATTTCTATGGTTGGTTTTGATCAAAAAGTTGATTTTATACAAGTTTTTAATAGTCATTTTATAACAGTAAGTAAACTGTAAAATCCGAATTTTTATGTTTTGAAAAAGGCTTAACTTATAGCCTAGGGTTGTAGATAATTTTATTAGCTTCGATTTGATATAAGGTAGAGCTTCTAGCTCCAAACGAGCGCGAAGTTATGATGTTTTGAATGATCGTGTACCGGGAGACGAGTATCGGCACTACAAATAGTTGTTGTCGATATTTGGATCGAATCTAGGGGACTATAAATTGAAGTTTTGAAATGTGTAACCTACAGATAATGAGGTGTTTATTTTATAGGTTGAGTTTACTTTAAAACCCGAGTGTCGGTTTTGTAAACGGAGTTGTTTAAATAAGTTAAAATGGTTGTATGAAAAATTAACGTAAATCTGTCCGGATTTTGTAGTTTGAAAATGAGTCGGGTAAAAGACTTTAAAAGTAATTTCATTTGATAAACTTGTAGGAGGACTTTCTATATATATTAAGTTAGTTTATCGAGTCGTTTCACAAACGGTTGACGAGTTTAAAAGGGGTAAATAAGCTAGTACATGTAGTATGTACCGGCGGACTTTGTTAGAAGTATAAAATGGTTAAGTAAATGTGTAGTAGAGTATAATGAAGTTATTTATATCATTTTCTCTCGAGTTTGCCGTGATTTTATGAGTCTAGTTTTATATTCTTATGTATGGTTTATTTCTCGAGTCTATTATTAATGAACGCACCTTATTTGATAGGTTGCGGTTCTCGTGTTTGAAAGGCATCATCTATCGTCGGCGATCGTCTCATTACCACTATTGGCTAAGGTGAGTCTATAGCCTCGTTTGCGCAATTATATGATTTAAAAAACCCGCGAGGGGGAATACATGTTTTATAAACTTAGAACGCAAGATTTTTATGGTATGCTTGTCCTTTTATGAATGGACCCGTGGTTGCCTTTAAATTGCATTAAGTGATTGCCTTTGTTAAAGCCTCAATTATGGACCGTTAACTATCTTATGATGGGCTAGCCGCTAGTACAATTAATAGATCTATGGGGGAAGCCGCCCCGGTTCAGTTTGTGTGGACTTGTCACAGAAGCTTAGGCCCGACCTCCACACTGTTTGGACATATTGTATTGAGAAGTCAGGTATACGGCAATGTACCAATAATCTGGAGGTAACCGACAATTAATAAATCTCCTGTCTTATCAGACCTCTAAAAGGAGTGTTTAAGGGCTCGGTTCCATGAGCTTATTGCAATTTATGCTATATACAATTATCATTGTTGATGCAAATTATTATTTGATGCTTATAAGCATGCCACAAACTTATAATCCTTTGCTTGTGTTCAAATTGATTACATAAACCTATAGATTCACTCGGCATTTTTGCTGATTGTTTTACTCACATGTATTTCAGGTAGTCAGGAAGTGGAAGCTTGGAGGTTACGGGAATGAAGTTGTGCACTGCTATGTTGTTCAAACTCTTTGATTTATTTATCGTTCCATTTTTAAAACAAACTAATATGTTGTTTTAACTTATCTTTTGGTAACGATTACTTGGGACTACGCTACTCTGACAAATGTTTTAGGAACGATAAATTTGAAACGTCTCTTTTCGAGTCGTTCTTTATAAATTATGTGTTATTGTATCATTGTTTAGCACCCAAAGATGTATTCCGCTGCATGTAAATTTGGGGGTGTTAAACCATTAGCCAAAGTTACTAGGATTTAATATAAACACAAAACCTATATTTGAAGTGACGGTCATGGATCAAGTTAGACCAGTTACGCTTCTACAAGTATGGAGTCAACAAATACAGGTCTTTCACAACATAAAGACTAGAAGGAAATGTTGGGTCTTTTATTATTGGGCCTTACAAAGAATCATTAACTCTAATAAGCCACCCACGAGATCAAGTACTCAATTAAGTTGACGTTTTTCACATGAGAATGATGATTGTCAAGCTGTTATTTATTTTATGTGTTTGTTCTTGTTGTTGGTTTTTTTATTTTAGTTGTTTTTGATGTTTTTGTTGTTTCTATTATCTATTTATGTTTCTATTTGTAACGGCCTATGGTTTAATGTTTGTACTATTAAGGTTTCGTTGTTTCCTTTTCCAGTTTCATATGTAATTTAACGTTGTTTATTTTGAATAAACTTAAAGTGGGAATTCAAAGGATTGAAAATATCAAAGGAGTAAAAATACCCAATACAGATAACGATGATATAAAACATAATTCAAATGATTACAACTACCGAATACAACGACCGAATACAACTACCGAATACAACTAGAAATAACAACTTAAGACATTCAAAACTCAAACACTACATCCTTAGGAAATACCTTCACTACATTCTTCAATGTAATGTTTAGATAGTAAGTTGATGTTTTAGGGATAAACACTGAAACGTTCTGTAGTATCAAAACAACCCCAACCTTGAACAATTGTTCATATATCTTATGTGCAACCACTTTATGATGAATTGTGTCGTTAATAGTTCCAGTTAGATCTTTGAGTATTACAGTGAGATCACCCAGTGCATTTGGTGTACATGTCTTGATTACTGCTACAATTTTTTCAAATTTTCTTTTAGGGGTAAGGTGGGCTTCAATACTGCCTAAACAACCAGTTATAATTCTCCCTTGATCAGCTTCATATTGAACCGCGCAAATCCATGGATCACCGCTAAAATGCTCATCCTCACCAGCATCCTCACGTAAGAGAATAGCAATCTCTTGTGTTGGTATTCCACAGTCGACACCAAGTGAAGTCTTAAGGATCTTAGCTTGTTGAATGAGACCAGCCGGACCTGGAATGATCCTAACTGGGTTTTCAACAGAATTTGGATTAATGGGGGAAGAAGGTTGTGGCATATTTGGTTGAGATGAAGAACTAGCAAAATTATGTTCTATTTTGTTACGAAAGTTAGTGGGTTGCGTAGACATTATGTTACTTGGAAGGTTTAGTGTACAATGTAGTGACGATACAATTTTTATAGTATTTATAGACGCGTTTTTTATTTGTGGGTCGAGATAATGAAGTGTCATATCCCACAGTGTATAAAGTGTATGCTGACGTCATTGGTCGCTTCCATATTCAAGCGAAGAACATGATTTCAGTGAAGTGTCACGTCCCACAGTGTATAAAGTGTATGCTGACGTCATTGGTTGCTTCAATATTCAAGCGAAGAACATGATTTCAGTGAAGTGTCATGTCCCACAGTGTATAAAGTGTATGCTGACGGCATTGGTCGCTTCAATATTCAAGCGAAGAACACTTTTTCAGTGAAGTGTCATATCCCACAGTGTATAAAGTGTATGCTGACGTCATTGGTCGCTTCAATATTCAAGCGAAGAACACTTTTTCAGTGAAGTGTCATATTCCATAGTGTATAAAGTGTATGCTGACGTCATTGGTCGCTTCAATATTCAAGCGAAGAACATAATTTCAGTGAAGCGTCATATCCCATAATGTATAAAGAATGTGTTTCATTTTCTATAAATAACTTAACATATTAGGCTCATTTATCAAATTCAGTTTTTCTAAAGATAACACCAACTAATATGTCTACCTACATACCATTTGAAATCCAAAGACAAATCATGTTGCGATTTCCTGTCGTTTCTTTACTTCGGTTTCGTAGGGTATCACGACGATGGCGAGCAACCATAGACCGTCAAAGCTTTCGTCGAGAATATGGTTCGCGTTATTCATCCACATGTTCTTTCATTTTGGAATGTAAGCATGTCACAAACGGTCGAATGTATATGGTCGATGATAACTTGACATTCACCCCTTTACATTATCTTCAAAATCTAGATGAGATTCAACATGTTGGTACTTCTAAAGGTATATGGTGCTTTTCATATGCTAATGATTTTGCATTTGTGTTGTTCAACTCGTCTATTCCAAAAATAGTAACAATTTTAACACCAAATTATTTAAACCAACCTGATTCTCCAAAAATGATTTTTGGTTTTGGTATCAACCCGACCACTCTAGACCCGATCCTTTTAAAAATAAACTACCCATTCTATGGTGAGGGTCCATGGTATGTGTCGGTGCGAAAAATGAGTTCAAGCACTTGGATCAATCTCGGAAATGACCGTTTACCACGCAACACAATTAGGTTAAAACGGTCAGGTCAAGCCGTGGTTGACAGTAAATTATATTGGGTTGGGTCTGAAAAGAATTTTTTCCCTAACGGTAACTGGTCCAAATCCTACATGATTATATCATTTGATTTGATTGACTGCTACTTTCAAATTATAGACATTCCTAATGTGATAACTTCCACAATTCCACCACCTTACTATATTGTCCAGTTAGGAGATACTTTGGTGATTTCGGGATCTTACAACACTGAATACGCACGTGTATTCCGTGCTTGGCAGTTACAAATTACTGGTGTGTTTGTTAATTCAGTTCAAGAATTATTCAACATTGAGATGTCTATAGAGCAAATCCCAAAATTATTAGGATTTAACAATTCTGTTGAACCAATAGTTCAGGTTAATGAGAACCCGCAACTATGGTTTCACCAACTAAAAGTATGGAATCGTAATTCGGAAAGCTTGGAAACGGTACCAGGGATTGAAGGAAACACTGGTTCTTTTTTTCTTGGACCATACAAAGAATCACTTATTTTTCACAACCATCGCCAAAATGAATTTATATTGTAGCATCTAAAACTGATAAAAAATAATAGTATTGCTCATATGTAATGCTTTATTGGTACGATGTAATCGTTTTTTAAGTTTCTGTTTTTATTGCCTTTCTGTTTTACATACGTCTTACTTTTATGTGATGTAATCGTTTTTTTGTATTGATTTTCTATTTCAAATAAACACTAAATACTACATTAAAGAACACGCAAATAACGTATGTCACATGACAAATGAAAACCTTTTATTTAAAATACGTCTATAAAATACAAACAAACAACATCAAACCTCATCATAACCACAACCATCAGTCTCCTCACAATGTTGTGCATAAAACCTTCTTGCCATTTCAAGTCTAAACTGTCCAAAGAAGGCTGTAGGTTGACTTATGTACTCGGGCGATCTTCCTTGAATAAGTTGCTCTAATAGCCAACATGTAATAATGCCACAGTCGTAACTGTTTTCCTGTTGTAGGACCATGACACCTGATGGGTTGTAACTATACGAGAATTTATACGGAGGACGTCTTGTTCATTGAAAGTGACCATCAGTAAACAAAAACAGATTCAATGTATTTGTCCAATTTCTAAGTTGTCACAAATCATCTGCCCTCTTTCAAGATAATGGTTCGAGTCATATATAGTGAAAGTTGATAAATTTAGGTTTATAACACACGGACCCAGTGATTGCCATGCATGATTGGCAAAAAAACCTACAGATAACATTTTAATTATATTAATAAGCATTATAACATATTTTAAACACAATAAACATATACAAATTAATACGTACCCATTCTACAACATCTCACGAAGGGTACGGCGGGCTCGTGCCATTAATAGTTCCTCTAATGAAGTACGAAATCCAAAGTGAACTTGTTTTCCAGTGGGTCTAGTGTTGTAGTCTTTCCCTTTGCAACTGTCCACATACTATGGAGGGGGCCTAGTTCGAATTATTAACTCTATCCATGCATTCATTTGCTGTTTATGCATTTAAATAATATAACTTAGCTATGTTCATACAATTTAAACTAAATAGGCAAAATTAATTTAGTTGATAAACTTACATCGTCAGTCAACCAATCCCGTTTCTCCTATGGAATATATGAAGTAACACTGAGAGTCCCAGTGTAATCAGGAACTAGTGACAACCAAAACTCTGGTTCGACAACATAACCCCTTATGTGGCAGTCCAAATAAATACGATAAGGCCTTTAATGTCATTAATTCCTCATACCATTCTCGACGAACCTATACAACAAAATTCATATTTAAAGAGTAATTATCTAACTTATACTTAAATTAGTTAAATATTTAAATATCATAATAATCACCTTAGAAAAATCCACGTTATCGAGTATGACTGACGCTGGAATATTAAAATCCAAAGAAGATATGTTCTGGGAATGCTGCTTGGTTTTGGTCTTCCTAACTCGTTTCGGGACTAATATCGTCGTTGGAGGCAACGAAACATATGGACTTTGCTTTTGTCTTCCAGGTCGACATTCTCTCTTTTCTCGATTCATGCCATCCTAAAAATAGTATAAACAATTCGTTAAAGATATACAAAGATAGCGAATACAACTGTAAAAACCATAAACCTCAATGGTAGACTTACAAATACAACACCGTGTTCAGCATGAGTGTTCGATGGACCACATTCGCCCATGCGAGAAACCGACTCACGATTGTTCATAGAAAATCCTAATGGTGGCCCCGTGTTAGTTTGTGGAGTGGGGACGGGTGACATGTTCCTCATATTACTTGGTTGACCGTGTGTAGGCATTTGGGCACTATTACGGAAAGATTGTGGATACACCGGCGTATTAGGTGACGACCAAACACCCTCGAAAAATTGACTACTCGGAGGGTCATCAAAATTTCTAGACGGACCCATGAAGTCCTGCGTTTCAACATTTTTATTTTATTTTAATTTACACCAAAATAATATAATATATATTCACTTGAAATGACTTTATAAATTATACATGCGTACGAGGCACACCACTCAGCAACAAACTAACACCATGATTGACCGGGGCTGCACAAGTTTCTGGTTGCCTCAAATCCTGCTTAAAATAATTAAACAAACTACTAAACACGTATTATTATAATAATTAATATAACACAAACTAGGTCAAGAAATTTACCTTGATTAAATCATACACATCTTTTATCTGTTTGGAATGTTCACTCAAAAGATGATATACGTCTTGTGGAACATCATCACGGACGTATGGATTAGCACGAGGAGGTATCGGCAGATGATCGTGTATCTCACCATCAAAATACGCCCTGCTGTCAATCCACCAACGTGCCTGAGCCTCCTCGGATCTGGTGTTATATTTACAGGCACAACTCCCTAAAAATTATTTATGTAATTAGTGTTGTAATAAAACATTTCAAAACTAAACGAATAATTAATAACTACTTACGTCTATTAAAGTGGGAAGGTGCCTTCGATAAAACCTTCTCAAACGCCTCCAACGATTGACTCTAGGATGGTTATGTACATATCTATAAAGATGCACACTATTTGCTCTATAGCTCTCTAATATCCAGGTCTGCAAAAAAATAATAAATGTTACAATTATTGTATGTTAAATTTACTAATATTACTAAAGAAAAAATACCTTGAATGCCCATGTGAATCCAATTAGCGTATAGCTATGCACTTTCCCTTCTGGAAGGTCATTTATAAAATGATGAACACGCCATTCTACCGCATCCCTAAGCTGCCAATACAGAGTGGGCCATACGTGCGAACCCCATGGGTACATGTTAAACGCTTCCCTATTATCCACTATCCTATAGTACCATTCTGGGACACAATGTGATATCTCATGTCCTAAAAGTATCAAGTCCATACACGCTAACAAGCACAAGCCAACCACATCGTTGTCATTCAAGTCATAAAAAGAATCGCTTAAATTCTTTTCTAGTAGCTGTCCAACGTGTATCACACGACCATCATACCTTGATCCAAATACTCGTCTCCTAAACGGCATAGGGCCTGATGTAAATTACTCCTTAAATTCCACGCCAAATTTCAAGGAGGTGACCAAACAGAATTCATCCCTCCCAAAATATAATTGATGCTCATTTACATAGTAAGTGAAACGGTCATTTATGCCATTTTCTTCTGCACTATATCCTTGACAACATCCTAAATAATGTATCAATACACATTTTTCGTCACTGGTAAAGTCTAAATCCCAAAGCCAACCTAAACAAGATGCCTTAAATAAAGCTTCTTTAGGGGAGTCTTCTAATTTACTCCTAATGTCGCCAATCAAAGATATCTTACTTCTACATGTAAGTTTCGCAGGATAATCTTAAATAATAAAAATTAATACACAATATTAATACTAATACTCACGTACATTAAATTAAAATAATAATAAAACATACCTCTATTGGAACAAATCATGCCATGTTCGAGAATACTAAATTAATCAAATCTTTTAAGCACAAACTTTAACTCATGTTTAAGTTAAAATCTATATGACGAAGAAGTAAAATGGTTACTTGAACTGCTGTACTAAAAATTCAGATATTGCTAAGGAGATGAACTGATGATAGACATGGAAGTTGGACTGGTTTTTACTAAGTATGATAACGAAGTAAAAATAAGTCAATGCTATAAACTCATAAGTACGCGTACAAAATTAATGCCACAGTAAATTGTCAAGTGAAGTTCTAAATTGGGAAACGAAATAGTTTGTTTTATATGGTGTCCGCTTCACTATTGGCGCGGAGAAGTTAATTTCCTTTGAAAACAGACGCGGAGAACTTTAATAATGGGTGCTAACTTTCTTCAAAAGCTAACAAGACTTGACCATTAAGAGCATTTATGTGGTCCGCTCCATATATGGCGTGGAGAATATTTTTTTTTATTTTTTTAATGTTGGTTTACTAACAAGGTGACACGTGTTGGTTATTTGGTCCGCTCCATTATTGGCGCGGAGAACAGAGTTAGTTTTGTAAATTGATTTAAAAAGGGTCTTTGCCAGACAACTCCCTTTCTATAGGGTCTCTGCCGTAAATAACGCCCTCGGAAAATACCTGTAGTTATAGCTTCAATCATATAAAGATTCCACGACAATTAAAATCTTTCCACGCCGTTTCATGTCGCTAGGCTTGGTGTCTATTTTTAAGCCCAAAGTTGTCAGGCCCAGTTTGTTTTTTCTTCCTGTTTATACATTTTACTTGGTTTACCGCATTAAAATCTGATTGTAAGTGACTTTTTTTCATATGAATGTTATTACTTAGATTTTTTGATCATTATAGCTCGGTGGAAAGAATTAGGGAAGAATCTTCAGGACAATGGAGTGGGTGATGTCGCTGGTGTGCCACCGGCTGTTAGTGAAGTGGTGGTTGCGTATGCGGAGGATGCACCTCTAGAGTATGCCGGGAAGTCGTTTCAAATTAATGAGTGATTCTTATTTTTGCGGTGAAATACAGTAGTTTGTGCGAAAATGTTAGTTTGCGTTAATGAGTGATTTTGGAATATCAAGTTTTGAGTTTAACAACTTATTGTCACTGACTTTTAGTTATAGTTGTAAACATATTTGTTAGTTGTAAAAGGATATGATTTTGGGTTATGTTTTTAGGGTGTTTTTTTCTGGAAGAGCATACGATTTAGTGGATAATAAGTTTGCTTTGTGTGTTTGAAGTTATAGATTTTTCTTTACTAATTCGAAGATTATGTTAAGTGGTTGGGAGAGTTTTAAGTTACGGACTAATTGATTATGGTTTGTGATTTGTGTCGACAGGGTTTTCAGTTATGACTGCTCCACAAGATAGGTGTAATATGGAACCAAAAATAAAGGCATAAGAAACGGAAAAGGAGTTAACAGAAGCGGTTGACTAAAGATTTTGAGACAACGGGATGGGCTAGTAATGGTCATGCATAGGCTGAGAGGGACGGGGATCGGAGAATCTTTTGATTGTGGTCTTGGAAGTTGAAGCGGAATGTGATGCGGTTGAGGTCAAGATGTAGGAGACGTTGGAGATACAAATTGCTGTGGAAGAGGAATGTGCGGGTTTGCTAGAAACCTTTTCGGTGGTACGTCTACTGTCTTTTTTAATACATGTTTGTCGGTTAGCGTGTTAGATTTTATATTCTAAATAATTCTATACTTAAATTTTACTGCATATGTTATTGCTATTTCTAATTATGTTGTTAACATCAAGTAATAAGATAGCAATATACACATCTCACTATTGTTGCACAAGCTAAACGACTATGATTATGATCTGTATGTATATCCAAACAGGTGCCTCCTGCACAGTTAACGGGTGCAGAATTATTCACATTACCTTCTCAACAAAATATGAATTTATGATGCAATCTGCTACATAAAGTGTTATAAAATTAAGTATATGAAATTAATCGGGGTAAGTGAATTGAGGGTAGATCTTACGGATATCGTTATAAAGTGAGTAATGTAGTTGTGCTGAATTTTGTGTTGGTGATGGTTTCTGAAGCTGGAAACAATTGGACTACGAGGACGCTTCCGACTCGCCCTACGTTGCGGACGACAAAAAGTTTTTTCAGGTATAACGTTGACTTTTTGTTGAAAATTGTGAATGATAACTGTTAGTCGCATATCATGGTGTTTGGGGTTGTGTTTTGGTGAAAATTATTTGATTGTTGGGTTTACGAAAAGTTAATAACTGGAAAAGAGTGTTTAAGTGAGACTTTCTATTTCATAATGCGGTTTTGCAAACGCATAACCTGTTATAAAAACACAGAAGGAAACTCCCCTGGCAGGTAACAGATAGCAGCCCACCATTAGAAAGAAAAGCAAGCACATATTTGAGGCGTACGCTTTCAAAGATTGTGGTCAACATAAGTTTTTTTTATCGTTAAGCCCTCATAAAGCCAATCTTAAAAAGAGCCAGCGCATAAATCTGTTATGTCATACAAAATTGCGCCTGATTTCACCAAAAAAATGACTCAAAGTCGTCATATTTATATTATAATACTGGGGTTTGGTGGTGTTTTCATAGAACCTAAAACGGAAGTATGCGTGTATAACAATTATTAAGACGAAGAGGGAGACCAACCAAACTTGAGTTAGTTAATTGAAATGAACAGATGCAACTCAATATTTAAAGTGAACTCATAACTTTTGGAAAGTTTACTAATTTTTGTATAAAATTTTGTCGAAATGTAAAAAAACCTCTTGATTTGGACTTGGCAAGCTTCTGCAATGATGATCTGCCTCATTTTGGTGATCTATTCATGTGTCGATTTAACAGCTTTGGTAGCGTGTACTCGCGTTTGGAACTATGGTAGCTAAGCAAAATAGGCGTCTATTACTCGGTTGTTCGTATCATCAAATCGATACATTTTATATTGCACGTCATACAGTAGTGTTAGTGATATTATTATCTTGAGACGATATTATTATCTTGAGACTATAATTTCAATTTTATGTAATCTGATGAATGATAATAGAATTATAGATAATCTTTGAGGTACTGATAACCGTAAAGATAACATGCATATTGACATTTATTACATGTTTGGTTTGGGATCTATTCCAACTTATAGCAAAGGATCGGTACACTCCAAATTAGGCGTTAAACAGTTATATTGTTGCATTAACAGATTGTATATTTGAGTGTCTCAATAGAAATATGGAGTGTGCCAATCAATTTCTTAAAGTTCTTGCACAAAAAAAAAAAAGGCTAATTTAAAAAATGTCCCATGAGGTGTTTGGTTTTTGTCATATGTCCCAAAATTAAAATAATTAGGTAATTACCCCTATTCGACCTTATTCGATCCTATTCTACTCTATTCGACTAATTCGACTCACACAAGAGCTTGACACATGTCACTTTTATTTTTTCTAGGATTATACACGTGGGACCCGCAAGTACAAACAAGTACACTTCTTGTAAGTGTACTTGTTATTCGACTTTGACCCAAAATTATTCGACTCGTACTTTTTAAAAATAAAAAAATTATAAAAAAGTTTTAGAAATTTAAAAAAATTCGTAAAAAGTATTAAAAATTAATAAAAAAATTTATAAAAACTTTATTAAAAATTTATAAAAAAATCGTACAAAAATTTATTAAAATTTTATAAAAATTTATAAAAAACTTATAAAATTTAAAAAAAAATATAAAAATTTATAAATTTTTTTTATAAAATAAATATAAAAATAAATTTTCTTAAAAACTTATAAAAATTTATAAAAAAATATAAAAATTTATAAAAAAAAGTTTTATAAAAATTTATAAAAAACTTACAAAAATTTTTATAAAAATTAATAAAATTTTTTTAATAAAATATTTAAATAATCTTTATAAATTTTTTTTATAAAAAATTTATAAATTTGTTTTAAATTAATTTTTTTAAAAATTGTTATAAAAAAATCGTTATTATTTCAGACACCCTACACTTTATTATTTCAGTAGCTATCTCTAGTTGTGTACTAATTTTTTTATTTGTACTACTCAAGTAATAATAAATGGGTTTTGCTAACGGCAGCCCTTAGGGTTGTTGTTAACATCTACATTTCAAAAAATTTGATAAGACACAATACAAAGTTCAAACAAAATCATCTAAAATTACAAACAATCTCCTGAAATATCTCATAAACAAATTCAATTTAATCTTCTTATTGGTTAATTTAGCGAAAAATACGAAAAATGTTTCTCACAATGTCTTAATATAAGCGAATTTTATGGAAAGTTAGTTGTTATCGACAACCCTTAGGGCTGTTGTTAGCATTTCCCATAATAAATTATTTCTCATTCTTCTTTTTTTCTCTCTTTCTCTCTTACATCCTTTGAGATTAAAAAAAAATATGTGATTTATCAATTCACCACCACCCACAGCCACCTACACAACCACCGTTCACCACCACCAGACGCCATTTCACTTTTTCATGGTACCACCCACCGTCGAAACAAACTACCGCCGTCAACATAACAAAACTGGTTAGATCCGGTGGTTACTGGTTCGATCCGGTTAGATCCGGTGCTTCACCACCACCAGACGAAACCGTTAGATCCGGTGATAAGTGGTTACCGTAAAAATCTGTTGGTTAATTCATACAAACGATTGGATCTGAAGCACAATTAAACCGGAGGTCCTCGTTCAGATTTAGTTCAAAACGTATTTTTTTTCTAGATCTCGCTAATGTTTTAAATCCTCGTTCATATTTAGTTTTGAGAAAGAAGATCCTCGTTCACATTTAGTTTTGAGAAAGAAGATCTGAGAAAATGAAAGATAGAAGATCCATGTGAAAGATCTGAAAAAAATGAAAGATAGAAGATCTAAGAAAAAGCAGTAGAAAGGAAAATGAAAGATAGAAAATCTGAGAAAATGAAAATGATACAGATCTGAAAAAAAATTTGATGTGTGAGAGAGTCTTTTTTATGTTCACTTTTTAAAAAACCAAAAAATTGTACTATATAAAAAATGTACTCCCACCTTCTGATTGGTTTGAATATGTTTGGGTATTGAAAAGGTTTCAGTTTGTAGTAACCGGTGTTTGTATCCTAAGATGAAGTGTATATACACCCAACAAGCCTAAAAAAACTTAAAATTTTTTTATTAATTTTTTATAATTTTTTTTATATAAAAAGTTTTTATAAATTTTTATATTTTTTTTATAAAATTTATAAAAAGTTTTATAAATTTTTTTACGAATTTTTAATAAAGTTTTTATAAATTTTTAATAATTCTTTTATAAAATTTTAAAACTTTTTATGAATTTTTTAAAATTTTAAAACTTTTTTATAAAATATTTTTTTATTAATTTTTATAAAACTTTTTATAAGTTTCTTATAAATTTTTTATAAAACTTCTTTTTATAAATTTTTATAATAAGTTTTTTATAAAATTTATTTTTTAAATTTTTTTATAAATTTTTTTTATAAATTTTTAATAATTTTTTTTTTATAAATTTTATAAATTTTTTATAAAATTCTTATAAAATATTTATAAATTTTTTTACGATCTTTTTTATAAAATTTTAATAAAGGTTTTATAAATTTTTTTTATTATTTTTTAAAACTTTTTACGAATTTTTTAAAATTTTTAAAACTTTTTTATAATTTTTTTATCATTTTTTTATTTTTAAAAAGTACGGGTCAAATAATTTTGGGTCAAAGTCGAATAACAAGTACACTTACAAGAAGTGTACTTGTTTGTACTTGTGGGTCCCACGTGTACAATTATAGAAAAAATCATAGTGCCACGTGTCAAGCTCTTGTGCGAGTCGAATTGGTCGAATTAATCGAATAGAGTATAATAGAGTAGAATAGAGTCGAATAAGGTCGAATAGAGGTAATTAACTTATTGTTTTAATTTTGGGACATTTGAAAAAAACCAAACACCTTATGAGACATTTTTTAAATTAGCCTAAAAAAAAAAGACTAAGTGATTCCAAATCTTATTTGATCCAAAACATTGTCGAGAAAGGTCCAATTAAGAGTCAAATGCTTTATCAAAATCAAACTTAAAAATCATCATTTGGTATTTTAACCTTTATCACCTAAGAAATTAGCTCGTTAAAAATAAGTGACCCGCACATTATTTTCCTATCTTTAGCATAACCTGATTGCGAGTTGGTGGTGACTGGTGATGGTTCGTAATACCACTGCGAGTCTGTTTGCGAGAACATTGGATAAGATTTTATATTGGCATATGAAAAGACTTATGGGTCGGTAGTCGTTAGACGTCATAGGATCATACAATGTTTTGAAACCCGGGTTAATGATCGACCCGGCTTAGTGACCGGGTCGCCGGGTCACTGGTCACCGGGTCAACCGGTTCAACCACCGGGTCGACCCGGGTTTATGTACATGTTCAATTTACTCTTTTTCTACCGTCTAAACATCACTCTAGCTATTACAAAAAGCAAAGAACCATGGATCTGTTATAAACCATGGATTTAAAGTTTATTTTTTAGAACCTAGAAGAAGAACAAGTGGTCAAAAACAAAGAAATCACTTTTTCTATGAAAAATAAGATGTGAAAAGCATAGATATGTTGTAGACAAAGACCTTCCATCACTTTCACACGAACCTGATAGTAGATGTGGAGGTGATCTACCATGGTTAGAGGTGGCAAATCTTGCCCATTTTGATACATATGGGCACTTTTTGCCCATTTTCAAAAAAAGATGGGGCACTTTTTGCCCATTCTTTATAATGAATGGGCTAAACGGGCGCATATGTAAGAAAATAAATGAGCTTAACGGGCGCACTTGTAAAATACAAATTAGTATACTCGACGAATATTTTTTATTAAATTTCTTATCCCGGCTTTTAAACAAGTATTTTTATTTTTTATTTGTAGGTTTTTATATGTTGTTTCCTTTTTTTAGCTTGCGCCCGTTTAAACCGCCCGTTTAGCCCGCCCGTTTCGCCCGCGCCCGTTTAGCCCGCGCCCGTTTAGCCCGTTGCCCGTTTAGCCCGCCGTCCGTGCCCGTCCGCCCGCCCATTTTGCCACCTCTAACCATTGTAGTTGGATGCAAATAGTTGATTAAAAAAGGATGAAAAGTTGAAAAGTAGGTAGCGTGTTTTTAATTTTTTAATAAAGGTACGTACTGTGTTTTACAGTAATTGTTCAACTTTGGAAAATAGAGAAAACAGAAACCCGGACAGTATTTTTCACCCGGGTTGACCCGGGTTTCCAAAAAAAACCGCCTGTTCAGACCGGGTCTCAACTAATAAAAAACCGGTTTATTTTAACCCATTTTTTAGACCGGATCCGGTTTAACCGGTTGAACCGGCCGGGTCGAACCGGGTTTCAAAACATCGGGATCATAAACATTAGAATTAATGAGACAAAAGCAGGATTACATCCTCTCGCCAAATCTGCACCTTCCTCGAAGAATTTAAAAATGCCATAATGTCACTGCTTACCACATCCCAGAAACTTTTCACAAAATTGAAGGTAAAACCGTCACGTGTTTTATCACTGCCGCAACTCCGCACGTACGGCCGCCTTAATCTCAGAAATTGAGAACGGTTTTCTAAATCATTTGCTTTTACTCTGAAAGTCTCTTGAAGCCGAAGCTCCTAAGTGAACGTCTGATTGAAATTACCGAATAAATTGAGAGCCAACTCTCTCAGATTCCCTTCTTACTGCATTGAAATTACCGAATATGAAAAATAGCCCGTTAAAAGTTCTACAAATACGCGTAATTTCTGTCCAAAGCTTCCGTTTCTCATCAGGTTGTCGAGGCGCATAAGTGCATAAATGTTGATAAACATGCAGACATGTGTCACATTCACCCAATTACCCATAATAATAAGATACCCCAAGAATCCGTTACGATGAAAAGAGTTGGATCTTGTATACTAACCAGGACACCAGAACTACCCTATGAAGCAACAAAATCAAATTCAAAGTGACAATTATTGCTCCATATTGAATTAACTTTTTGAATGAGTAACCTGGACCAATTTTGAATCTTGAATTCCCAAAAAACTTATGTTATTAGAAACACATGACTCTTTAATCCGCGCTCTCTTGACTTCACAGCCGAGGCCGCAAGCATTTAGAGACAATAAATTCATTAATCAACTATTTTATCCCCATTGCCAACCTTTATTGTGCTCTTCCCATATGGAATTGTTTCAAATATCATTATTTACTTCTGAATTTAGCTCTCCTCTGATCTGCTTGTTGGTACGTTGAATGTTTGATTCCAAGTCCGGGAGACCAATTTTTGATCTCGAAGCATATGAAATCTCAATTTTATTCTTTCTAGACAAACAGAAACCTTTCTTAAATATCATATCTTTAAGCGGATTGATTTAAAAGTCCTCCTTGGCTTAAAATCCATGACTTTAATTTTGTTTCTCTTGATTAAAGATGTATTCGTTTTTACCATCAACGATAAACTTTCACTTTGATCGCCTGAAATCCACTTTGCCACCCCTAAGTGTTTATTTTGTGTTTGAATCGGATATCTATCCTACTCAGAACTTCAAGCTTCCATTAATGAATTCAAGCTATGCCACAAAGAATGTCCACTTTAAGTTTCTCCTCCTAACCCCGATTTATATCATGCGTTTCCCTAGTCTATATTTGGCTTAATGGAAGGTTGAGCGATCTGTAGCTTGTCACTATTCTGTAGACGAAATATCATATGTCTGATTCAGGGAACCAAAAAAATGATTGTGAAAGGATGCCAACAATAGCTTCCAATATGAAACGGTGAAGCTTAAGGTTTTATATTCATGAGGTAATGTCACAAGTCTTATTCATGAGTTCAAACCTAAATTAAAATCCAACCACCACTGAGGCGAGTTATCATCTTATCGAAATATAACTCTGATTCTATAAACAGTTTCATAATGTAACAACAGAAATTTATTTCCATTACTTGCAATAAGACATGAGTTCAATAGATGGTATTTTTATGGAGTTGGTCACATTCTCATAGGAAAAAAATGACAACAACCAAAACGAGACGCATCACAAACCGAACCTAAAACGAGCATCCCTTAAGGAAGCAAAAGTAATCTATCTTAAGGAAGCATCTATCTGTTAGAATGCGATGAAGTGAGAAAAGTAGGTGAATTATTTAGGTTGAAGCACACAAATATAAGGAAATGTTGGGACTTGGGATAACCCCAGCTTGTAAATCATATATAAGGGTAGCATGGTTAGATAGAATATGCAATAGCCTTTTCGTTTTAGAATATTTCCGGGCTTATAAGCTTATTAAGTTCAGTTTATGTTTCACAAACCCATTTTTTCGACTTTCATTGTGAAATTTAGCTAATAAGCTGCAAATAAGTTGACTTATAGAATATAAGCACCACCAAGGTGTCCTAGTGAGGTTCGAACCTCACTAGGTAAACGTCTTGGGGGTGGTCAGGGGAAAGGGTTCGGAAACTGTCACGTGCATTCCTTGGTTAGGCTGTGTAATACTCGGCCTCCCTGGGTAACTTAACAGGGAAAACCTCATCCATTTTCTAAGTAACCTTATAAGCCCAGAAATGAGCTATAACGAAAAGCATGTAACTTTTTGATTGGAAAACTCAACTCCCCATACACGAGTTCACCTTGGACTAGCTATAAGTCGGTATCTCTTTTATACGTGCAACACTGCAATAGAGAGCGTTAGACGATAATCTGTTAAAAACTTATGATGTTTAGCGAAAGTATGTTGCAGTTTATCGTTGTTGTGTTGGTTGCTAATTTGAAAATGTTCTGAAACAGATTACTTACTCTGAGATCTGATCACGGGAACTACTCTGAAGGCTCTGTCAGGGGAGGTGTACAAACTTACCCGTAGTTTGTGGGCTTCTCCATAAGTTTTGCACGGTGACCAGTTCAGCGGGAAAGGGAGATCATGTTTATTTCTATCTCATGAGATCCTGGAACTTTTGTAGCCCTAATGAAGTTTTCCTTGAATCCCATGGGTGTGGGCTATGTAAAAATTTCAGCAGTCTGTACAGTGTTGAGCTTTATAGGTCTACAATATGGGACAGAACTTTCATATATGAAACTAATGTCGGATGGTTTAATGGGTGAAAACCTTCTTCAACGTGGGGTTGCCACCCGTGTACTGGAATTGTTGTTGGGTTCTTATACCACATTCGCGTTGGTGGTGAATTTTGTCCTCAATATATTTATACTGATCATCTTGTCGCTTAAGGTAAGATTTTTATATCTTATATATACGAATAACCAATGATGTTAATTACCGTCCATAGTACTCACTGTCTGCGCCTAATGAAATCAGATAATCACTGGATATATACTTACATACGTTACATTCCCCTGCATGACTTTGACTCCCAGTAATGCCAGTTAACGATATTTTTCACCTACTTTTCTCACTTCATCGCATTCACCTAAAACGAGACGCATTCAATAGATGGTATTTTTATGGAGTTGGTCACATTCTCATAGAAAACAGCTAGAGACATCACCAAAGGTTATTCCCACGAAATTAACTCCAACTCCGGACAAATACAAAAAAACATCATTAAAAACCTAACTAACACAGCACCTCAGAGAAACTCCACAAGTTAGATCGACGACGCTAATGCAAACAAGTTTAACGTTAATTTGAATCTGAACTGTCGTTCTAAGCCACATCAAGAGAAGGTATTCGGCTTTAAAAAAAACTCAATATGCCCAACATATTCAATTAGATTTTCCTTGATCCAGGATGGAATTTCTCTGAGAGTTTCTATGGTAACTCGCTTTAAAGCTTTTGGTTCACTCAAGATAGATACCAGCATCTGAACCTTGTCAGGACACATGAAGAAACCATCCTTCACATAGATATAAAGTTCCGTGAGATGTTCCCATAGCCACTTAGGCCTGTTTTTGGGGTCCATCCACCATGGATCGATAAATATTTCATGATGACGTTGCTGCAAAAATTGAATACCACATGGTTGCGTTAGAGATTATCATTTACGTAAAAAAAAATTAAGTGAAGTGGCAATCCGAAGTTAACATTTTCATACAGGTTAATTAATTTCTGTCATCAGCATCATGATGCTATAGTTTTTTTCTTGGTGTATGACAATAATTAACATACCATCGTATTTTGACATTCCCTTTTGCGCAAGAGGGGATCTGAGATTTTTTGTCTAGAAAAACTAGGGCCCATATCCTTCATGTCGGCGCCTATCTCCAGTCGCACATTTTCCCTAATCACTCCAGTAGGGCTATCTCCGGTCAGTAGCGCAAATGCCTGTTACATAGTCCATGCAGCCAAAGCTAAGAACAATGTACACACGATAAACTATCAAAAATTAATTAACCTCAAACTTAAACCGCCTTACATATGAATGAGCATCTTATGCGTAGGAAGAGGATACGGAAAGTAAATACAGATGCAAATATGTTAATTAATACCGATTCAAGAGTACAAAGACCCAACATTTGTACGATCTCCAATAGTAGGCATATATATATTTTTAACCTTTTAATGATGAACGCATAACCCCACGCTAATCGAACCACATAGCAAATAAAGACATGAATCATTAAATATGTAATACTGATTGCATTACCTTCATAGTACTATCGCAAAAGGATAGATATTTAATTGAAGTGAGTCCTCTGACTATATTCAGCAGTTGATGGGCATAATTGCTGTCATCAGGCATCACATGAAAATGCGCTTCAGTTATACCCGAAAGATACTTAACGGACAGATCATGTGGAAAATAATTCCATAAGTATATGTACTCGAGCATCGGACAAGATATCTGCAGGCTGCCATATTTAGGGACTTGACTAGGCTGTGTAACGGGCAGTAGAGCAGATATCACCGTCACCTTTCTCACCTTTGGACCACTTATGCAATAGGCACTTACACTATCGCTGTCCCAGACTCGCTCAACCACCACTTCTTGAAGCTCGGGGCAGCCCTGAAACAATCTAGTTACACATGCATCACTGGTATAGTTCACATGAATTAGTTGCAACATTTTGAGTTTTGGGAGTCGAATCTTCATATTTTCATCAAGATTGATGACAATTTTACCCCATTCACCACCATCTAATATTAGATTAACAAGGGTTGGGCACTGAAACACACTCTGCAACAACGTGACAGGGACCAACGTGACAGCAGGAAGCAACCCGAAGATCTGAAGTATAGTTCTTTTAAAGAGCGAGACACAACTCCAGACAACCATGAGTTTATGTCAATTGGGGTTGCATCACTAGAGACGCTCAGAGTGCAACTAAGGTGAAACTTATCAACAGATATATGTGGGTTTTGTGAGGCAAGAACATTGGTGGCAAATTGTCTGAATCTCTCAGATCGCTCTCTAGACCATGTTTGATATGGATAGTACTCGTCATCAAAGTCAAGATTGGTGATGGAAGCACGAAAAGGCTTCAGTCTAGTTGACACACAGCTTGTGACCACTTGGTTCTTGGTTGGCAAGAGTGAAAGAATGTTTGAGATCACATTATCAGGCATGTCACTCATTCGATCTGCCTTCACATTATCAATGCCGTTTGAGCGATTGATGGACTTGTTTGATCGAGATGAAGAGGCCATCGATTTTTTTAGGAATTGAAGAAGCCTTATGAAAATGAATAAAGAGAACACCTATTTATAATTTATATACGACATTTATTTCACATTTGAGTATAATCATACTTTTTTTTATCATTAATATAATATTAAATGTTATATTAATATATTACTTATATCACTATAATATTAATTACATTAATATAATATCAAAATCTAATAAATGATATCATTCATGTCATAATATGATACACGAAATATGATAATTTTTTAACGGCAGTTTGGTGCAACAGAGTATCTTGCGTGCCACCGAAGCATTAAGGTGGTGTTTGTTTCATTAAGATGTTTTGTGTCTGAATCTGACTACCGCATCTTACTGGTAAGAGGCGGTTCTAAAGTCTGAATCTGAGTAAAATAGTGTTGTTTGTTTTTATATAATTGTCTGAATGATTTTAATTATTTGTTTTTTAAAGTATAAATTAAACCATAACATTACGATAAACTTCATTTGATCTAAAAGTGTTTATTGGTTCGGTTTTAAGATTGTTCGATTTATTCTGTTCGAGTTATTTGGATGAACATCATTAATTTAAGAGGAAGGTTATTTTGGATACGTTGTATCATTTGGATACAAGGGGATCAATCCCCACCATCTATCCAATATAAATCAAGGGCTCAGATCAATCCAACTTTTATTAAATATAAAATCAGAAGGGTATTTCGGTCTTTTCACATCTCACCCTACCCCACCTCCTAAATCCTTTCCACCCCGTCCTTTCTACATCTTTTGTTTTCTCTGTAAGACACACACAAAAAACACACACAAACACATCTTCAATCCATCATCCCCGATCTAAAAATCACATATTCAATCCATCCTGATCTATTATCTCATCATATCTTTGGTAATTCAATCATCTCCTTCAAAAGATTCATTAACATAAGGTAATATCATCATGACATATATTTTTGTTTTAGCTTATTCGATGCAAATAAGCTCATTTTTAAACTTATTTGACGTGAATTTATATACGAGTTTAGATTTGATATTAATAAGATGATAGTTTTTGTTAGCTTATCAATTTATTCCTTTTTAGCTTATTTTGATGTGATTATGGATGTGTCAGCTTATTTGATGTGTTATAATTAAGGTTAATGTAAATAAGCTTTTTAGGAGAGTTATATGAATAAGCATATGAATTAGAATATAGCTATGTGAATAAGCTTATAAATTGAGTTTGTTGAAGTTGTAGGATAAACATAAGCTATGGTATGTGAATAAGCTTATTAGGAGAGTTATAATGAAACTATAGGCTACATTAAACGGATGTATCAAATATGATACTTCTATACATCATATATGATAAAAATGTATCATATATGATATATGGAGGTATCATATATGATATACGAAAGTATCATATATGATAATATGATAATATGATAATGTGTTTGAAAACAGATACAAGTAAGTCTGTGAGTTTTTATGGGTTTTAAAAGCTAGCTGTGTGTATATTATCATATTTGATAATCTGGTTGAAATTCAACTTCTGTAATATATCATATATGATAGAAAGTTTGAAACTAAAACAAGTCTTTTTATTTGGGTACAGAAAGTTGTATTCAAAGAATCTTAAAGAACTCAATCATCTCAAGGCCAAACAAGTGAAAAAAAGTCTCGAGGCAAAAGTGAGCTACAAAAACACAATGTCATGAAGTGGAACATGGAATTCCCGGATGAAAGAACAAACAACATCATGCGCATGAGACGACAAAAGACGAGTGTCAAGTTTGCAACCAAAGTATTGATGCATGGAATCAAGATCCATTGTTTTATTTGACTTGTTTGTGTTTTAGTAATTTGTGTATGATGTTGTACTGTTATAACTTTGTAATGCTACTAAATCATTGATCTTTATGTTGAATAAGAAAATGGCAAAACATCCGCGAATGTAACTTTTGGATAATATGTTTATTTTGTTGATGTTTTTATAATTTGAAGCATAGTTTTTGTTTACCTTTTTATTAGTATGATATATGATAGTGAAATATTATATATGATAATCCATGTAACTCTTAAATTCTGCCATATATGATACTACATTATCATATATGATAATGCGCTATCATATATGATACTCAAAAAGAAAGTTTCATAGATTATCATTTATGAAACATCATATATACACATATCAAATATGATACATCGCGTAAAAATGTAAACTACAAGTATCATATATAATAAATGAATGAAATATTATGTGATAAATAACTAAAACATATGACATATATACATGTAGAAGGTACATGATACATTATATTTGATATGTACAACATATCAAATATGATACATTAAGTAAAAATGTTAACTACAAATATCATATATGCTAAATCACTAAATCATACATGATTTTTAAAAAAACATAAATTACAAAACTTCTTTAATAAAAACAATCAACCGCTTTCTCATCCCTACATGTTGGTAACCGCACATCCATACATACGCGTGCACGTTCTCTTGTGTTTGCCTTAACCCGGACACTTGCAACATTCCTTCGTTGATTTATTAGCACATTCTGCAATTATAAAGGAAAGAGAGAACATATTAGGCACCATAATATTAACAATATTAACAATTGAATCACATATATGATATCAAGTTGTACATGTAACACTAACTAAAATACACAAAAGTACAAGACTACATTACCCTTGTATAAAGACAATATAAGTTGCTGAATTTATATTTTATTTCTGGAGCACAATACCCGTTAAATTCCAAATCTTACTAAACTAGCACAAAAGGAACCAACCCAATGTAGGCTGACTCAAAACGAACTAATTGATTTTGTTCACTAATACAACAAATGACCTTTACTCAACCTAAACTAGCACAAAACGAACCAACCCAACATCGGCTGAATCAAAACGAACTAATTGATTTTGTTCACTAATTTCAGCAAGTATGATGCAACAAAATGTTTACCACATTGAAGGCACATAAACCTGTTCCTTCAGATTCTGAGTAGCACTTTCTGTAAGAAATCCTCTAACTGCCCCAATCGTCCACTGGGATATAATTCCAGCCGCAACAGCAAACCGTAGCTGCCTTTCAAGAACATCCTGATTATCCAAACATCTTTGGCCGAGTCGTCAACTTTCTCATAATACCAGCAACAACTGCATCACCTGACCCCGTCCTATCACAAGTGAAGGGTGTAATTAGTACGTCTTCTGTTCCAACAATGACCCCATCAAAAAGGGTGAGTAATAATGAAGTCGAAGAGTCCCATCTGTCACAAATAAAAACTTTAACTTATCATGCCACAAGGGCTCGATTTCTTCACGTGTGTAATGATAACAGTCTTTCCCTTTTTCTCTTGTTTCTTCGTGAGATTCAGCATAATATTGAGGCTCTAGTTTCGTCTTCTTTCATAGTAGTGCTCGTCTAGAAGAAACTCAAGTTCTTGTTTGCTGACTTCGATGATGCCTGGTTGCTCCCATGTCTCTTTTATCACTTTCTTTGTCTTGTGACGGGACTTCCATAGTGGCAATGGGAGATTCATGTCGAAGAATATAAGGCTGCCAAAATTTTTAGACCATGAGATTGCTTTAAATAACGCAGCTTGCATCGAGTCAGATGTAAGAACTTCTGAATTGAAGTGGAATATTCTTGCCTGCGAAAAAACCAAAAAAGGGCATTTTATCAATTTGATTGAATATTTTGCATGCCACTGAAAGTTTAGACCATGGCATTAATTCTGTACCCACCTCTTGAAAAGGAAGAAGAGTGGGGAAGGGGAGATATAAACAGAAGAAAGTGTCCCTCAAAGAGATGGAGTTAAACCATGTACATGCACGGACACTGATATTCAATGGATTTACAATTAAAATGCGAACATCAACAACAGTAAATTATCACGCACAATAACCTCTATAGAACCACCTACTTAAAGAACCTCACCTACATTTAGGGGTGAGAATTCAGTCGGGTTATTCGGGTCGGGTCAAATTCGGGTTGAGGGTAAAAATAATTTATCCGAACTCGACCCGAGTTGAACTCGGGTTAATCGGGTTCGAATCTATTTGGGTCGGGTCTATTCGGGTTAACCCGAGTATGGTTAAAATTTAAAAAAACAAATAAATTTTTTTTGATAGAATTTATATATTTAACTTAAATTTTAAAAATAATAAAAAAAATTCTTATTCGGGTCAATCGGGTTCACCCGGACCCGAATTAAACATAAATATTTTACCCGATGTCCGACCCGATTTCGAATTCGGGTTAGTCGGGTTGACTCGACTAACCTGAATTGAAAATTCAACTCGAGTAACCCGACCCGAATATGCTCGGGTCGGGTTCGGGTCGAAAATATTGACACCCTACTACTTTCACCTAAAAAAATCAGTTAATATCATATAGACAGTATACTAGTTAAAAATATAAGCTATATACAACAATACACAGTAACAACAGAAGGCTATTGACCCGAGATACTCAAGTAGTCTCATACACAAAGATAATTACAATAATACACAAAGTAAATATATTACTAAAAATTTTAAAGCACCAATGTTAACACCTAACTTTTTGATTCTATTTTTTGCAGCATAGAAGTTGTAAAGACAATTAATGGGATAACTAGAAAGGCAAAACAAAATTTGATATGCGCCTCAAAAAAGCTAATGAGGCTCAAGCAACTCAGCCAAGGAGGTGTTTCAAAGTCTGACTATTGGGAGTTTTAGGCTTAGCTTGATTATATGCTCAATATATATGAGTTAGAAAATGCCTTCTTAGAACCACTTAGGAAGCCTTAGAGACATCGAGTCTAACTGACCCCTGCACGCTAACTATACTTGAAAACCAAACCTCTTTGATTAACTCTAATTGTTGAGTAAGTGTTTCCAATCAAACAGTAAGAGCTCATCACGATTCAAGATGATGTTAAATGATTAATTTTTTTTAAGTAGATTACTGTTTAAAGCTCTGTAAGAGTAGCTGTATCAATGAAACACTAATGTTAGTCATTCCGACAAGTGAACCAGCATAAAGAAGTTGGTAATCTGATAACTCTCAAGATTCTAATTAAGCTTTAAGAGAATTTTTGCAAAATTAGTTACAAAGTCTGTGATATGTTAGATACATCATATATGATACTTCGTATATCATATATGATAAATCTATCATAGATCACATATTGTATAACTATCATATATGATAAATGAGGTATCATATATGATACATCAAACTTACAGCTTACATCAGCAACTTATTAAAATGCCTAATAATTCACATTAACATAAGCTTATTCATACCTCTCATACTTATAAAACTTGATGATTCACAAAAATAAGCTAATAAGCTAGCTTATTTATAACTCTCCTCTAATTTCTAAGCTTATTCACATAACTCTCATCTATTTCAAACGCTTATTCACATACCTCTCCTCTAATTCATACACTTATTCACATAGCTCTCATATCCTCTAATTCATAAGCTTATTCACTTGAAGCAGGTTATTCACATGAATGAGCCTATTCACAATGATCTAATTATTTACATAAATCAACTAATAATCTATCTTATAGTTAAGAACAATAAATTTAGATAATTTATTCATAATAAGCTAATTAAAAGCTTATAAATTAAAGTGATGGTAATTTAATAAGCTTATTCACATAAAATAAGCTAGATAAGAATAAGCCTGACCGAATCATGATGGATCGATTCGTGATTACGGATGTCGAAGGATGGATCGATGTATACGTCATGGTTGATTCGTGATGAATCGACTTTTGATGATTGACTTTGGTTATTAAGAGAGAAATAGATCTGAGATTAGAAAGAGAGAGAGAGAGAAGAAACGATCTACTGTGTGTTTTATGAGATGAGAAAATAAAAAAAGCCTTATATAATGACCGAGTAAAATGACGAAAATACCCATATAGTATAAAATGGGATTTAATCTAAACTATTCGATGATAGGAAAATGGAGGGTGGGGATGAGTCCCTCTATATCTTAAATAAGTTTGGTATCCAAATAAACTTAAATCTTAATTTAATCGAGTTCTTAACGAGAAAAGAAAGTTTCCTAGCAAACTCGATTGACAAACATGTACTAACCCAATACTGGTAACAATAATAATACTGGTCCACAAAACTTTGTTTGCTCTCACCTTAAAAATTACTATGGTATTATATTATAGTACTACTACGTATTACTTTATCTCATTTTTTGTACTTGCTTTCTATTGTCATCCCTACAAATTACCTACCCTTTCTACTTTCTTTCTTTCAACCTATACACTCACCATCTTCAAAATAAACAAATCAGATCTACCTTTTTACTAATCTTTTCAACCATAAGAAACTATGAAATACAGAAGAGCATTCATCTCGACACAAGAAAACATGATCCCTAGAGACAGTCAGACAAGAACACCACATCTGACGGCGTCAGAGGATTACCCTCTTACCGCGTCTGACTGGAGGAAAAAAAACAAACAACCGGTGCCTTTGACGTGTGTGACTAGTAAGCGGTCAGAGGGAAGTCAGACTTTTTTTGTGAAAAACAAACACACCCTAAGTCTCTCGACCCAAGTTCGAATCATCTCACGAAGAGAATATTAACCCCATGCTAGCCATCCAGTTTTCCATTAAGGGGCTTCAAGGCATTGCGCTGGGATTCGAACCCGGCTGTCAATTTTAGGAAAATCCCCCACATAAGGAATGACAGAAGTCGAACCCCTTACCTCCCACACATGAAGACTATAGCCGGATGCATCCATCCAACTGAGCTGGACTTCATTTGCACGGAATATGATACATACATGCGTATTATGGCAATAGATGTTTTGTGATTAATTCATAGCCAACAATAAAAGGGTAGTTGCTCTAGATTAGTTATCTTACGATGTCGAGTCGAAAATTAAGTTAAAAAAATAAAAAAAAGTCTAAAAAATTAACAGCGATGAGCTAATTAAGAAGGAAAAACAAGAATAAAATCATCATTGGTCCAACTTGCTTCGCCCAGTTTCTACTAATGCTTTCCGGTTCATTTTATGATAACTTGTACTGGTTAGCCGAATGACTGACGCCTCGAATTTCTGTTGAGCCCGTTGGTTTAGTCCGTTTTCAAAACCGTACACATGTTTTATTCGTTTACAATATGTATTTTTTTAGGTATTTCATAGATAACTAGCATGGTACCTGCAGCTGCGCGGGTACGATGTATCTAATGTTCAAGCGAAAACAAAATAACATGACTAATCAATTGGCCTGAAAAAATAAAATGAAAGTAGTTCAGTATCCTATGTTTCGTTTTTGGGCAACTTTTATTGGCTAGTCGTACTGAGGTGACTCCAGTTTCTGGATGAATTTGTTGGTTTGGTCCAAAACTATTTGAACCATCAACTTGGCATTTAAATTATATATAACATTTATGTGTTTTATTAGTTTTTTCAATACGTATAATAACATGTATTTTTTTAGTTCAAAGTGTTTTATAAATAACATTTGTATTTAATTAGTTTGTATTTGTACCTTATGGTTTATCATGTATACTAGACTATAGACCCGCGGGTTTCGCGGGTAACAATTAAGAATATTTTTATTGCTTGAAGCGTATATAACTGATGCAATAGATAATTGTATTACTTGAAAAGCATATAAATGTACAATGCAATCAAAATCGCAATCATGCTCATAATCCACATAACGAATTTTCTAAAACTGCACTAAGAGATAATCTTTCGGGTATTTCATCACAGCAGTTCTATGTTTCTCAAGACTTCTACTGGCCTGATTATTGTAAAAGAATAACCATATACATCATCTTCTTCAGTGTCAACACTACCATCGTCCGACTTTTCAGAGCTTCTTGATTTTGTGGCTTTGTCATCACGTATACTACTCCCGCTAGACTGCTGAGAATACGAGAAGGTTAAAGCAAAACCGGAAAATACAAAAGAACATACGAAATTAAAACACACCTAAAGCCGAAGTCCAAAAATGGTCCAACATTTTCAATCAAAACCAAAATGAATAAATGGGAATCAAATTTTGTGAAACCAACAATTTTATAATAGGCAGAAGCCTATGTTTAGTGTAATTTGAACATACAAAGTTGTAGGAATCTCGTGAACATCTGGTGGTGAACGACTGAGCATGGAACAAATCTTGACAATCTACCAGGTGCTTTGCGATATTTGCTTTTATCCACCTATTTAAGAAAAAAAAATAAAGAGAAAGTGTCAAGTGTCAAGTGTTGAAACACTATTAGTAAAAGTTTTGGCACTCGACCACATAAGATAAGTTTGCCAAGGTATATCAAAATTTAACAATAGAGTAGAGAAGCTAATCTGCAAAATTAGTTAAAGCTCAAGACTTTGTAATATGAACATTAAGGTAACAAATATAAAATAAATGGCTTACAAAGTAAGATTATATCAAATACGATTAAAGAAAAGAAAACACCAAGTAATCACCCGTTCCCTTATTGTTACAGTAATGAAGTATTAAGAAATAGACATTTAAGTTATTTATAATCAAGTGAAATATAGTTACAACTTATCTTAACTATTTCATGAGATTGAGGTGTGTACTACCCAACTCTGCACCACAAAGAATTATGGATCTAGTTAAAGGTGAAAACTTGCCTGGTAAAAACATGGGCAACTTGAGCTATGCTTTATCTCAATTTATTAGAGATTATAGCTAAACTGGTCAAATGGGTCATAAGAGGCTAATATTACTTTTCTTGACCCAAACCATTATAACTCGTTAACTCACACACCCATTTTGCCAATTCTAAGCTTCGCTTACCTTCATAAGTCATTAAATCCATGATTGTTAAGTATCTTCTAATCTTCGCCTTCCTTTCATTTTTGTGTATTATAGGCATAAGCATTGACAAACCTAAACAAAATAAACATATATGAATTAGAACACTCCACAACATCATTTGTATTTTATCATATAACATAAGTATCAAACTTACAAAGAAATAAAGTAAAATAGGGACAACCTGATTTAAAAAATACTTGAGTAAAAAGGGTAACAAATTATGAGGTAAGAAATATAAGACGGGGTGACATTGCATAAAAAGTGAGTTGGTGTTTCAAATTAGTATTTTGTTTTGTATTCGAGGTCCCCAAAACAAGTGAGTGGGATGAGTCTTGATTAAACGACCTAATTTTTAGAGGCTTCATAACTCACTGGATTAAACACACTGAAATTTTAGAGGCTTCATAACTCATGCGAGTCTTGATTAAAACAAAAGATTATAAACAAAGGCATCTAACCTCTATTATTGAGACGATTAAAACAGGCTAGACCAAGCCCACAGGGTGACATACATATTTAATAACCAAAATCATAAGATCTTGCATGCCTAACCATGACAAAATAAAAATGTCACAGTGGGTCAGACCATGACATACACTAAAATGAATTGGAGGCATGTAACTACCTTTACACATATAGCATACCATTAAACAAACGAAAACATGATCATACATTCAAGTTAGTATTGGAGGCATGTAACTACCATGAGAAAACATAAACATTACAATTTCAAGATAGAATAAGAGGCAAGACTCATGACATACACTAAAAACTACTTGCACTGAAAAACCTACCAAGAGAAAATGTTAAGATTATATTTTCAATTTCAGTGAAATTAGCCTTTTACGTTGCACAATAAATCATTTGACAAAAATTCTTGCCGTAACCTTTAACGATTTAGATCGTGTTTTAGAAATGTGTATCATTAAGTACACAGTATATTTAGATCTCATCTAGTACTATACTAAATAAACATTCGAAATAAAGTTCTCCAACATTGGTAGAAGTAAACTGTCAGTACACAAGCAGGACTCACTTGAAAAACTAAGAAATATAAGTACGAAAATATTTAAGTTGGAAAAAAACAAAAAAAGCATATGATCAAAGGGTGTTATACCAGCAACAATTTATCAAGTCACAAAGTCATCAGTGTGATGACTATCTTTTCCAACCACACATCAAATACCTCCAAAATTTACTAAGGTACTCAATTAGTCACAAAACATACTACTAGTATTAATTATACTGTGAATGAGTAAAAAAATAAACATTAAATGCATCATAATGGATATATGAAATTGCTCCTGTAAATGAAATCAAGGGAGATGAAGTATATACTTTCTATAATGAATTTTAATCAAGGTTTCTGTCACAAATTAACAAAACCATAATATGAAAATTGAAAAGATCAAAATACTTAAATTTGAATCGTTGTAACAAAAACCTTGTTAAAACATCATGATAAAAATTAAAATTAATATTAAAATCACATAAATTAAAATGAAGCTTCACATAAACAAAGCCTCTAAAATGAATCATCTTAACAAATAACAACAAACTATAAATTAAGGATTGATTTATGACATGCATTAATACTGAAGTTCATTGACAATCAACACCAACTGTTATAGACCCAATAATCACACCTAAACATAAAACAGAAAAAGGGTCCAACTTGGCAATAGGGTGCTAGCATATGAGTTGAGGTTTTTGTTAGAAACACAAATTGGGATGAACCTATAATAGTTGTTAAAAATACCAATTGTGGAACCTATAATAGCTATTAGAAACACCAATTGCGATGAACCTATAATAGCTGTTAGAAACCCAATAATGCATGTTATTAGAAACACAAATCACGGTGAACCTATAATAGTTGTTCTAACATATGAGCTGTTGTCTGCAGATTCTACAAGATATGCAGCAACTTGGCGGGTGGTCAGACGGGTTCATATGAAGTGTCAAATCAGCCAAATTCTGGTAACATACAGGCAACAGTAGCCCTACTAACTTTAAGCCATATCTACTATCAAGTGCCTTCTCCTAAACAAAATGAATGAATGCCCTCAAAACATATGACACATGAGCTTAAAAAAGTAAATGAAGATACTGTATTGATATGATAAATCACTAATATCAGGACTTATGTCACAGTATTTTCCTATGCAAATTCCAAACATAAATGATAATAATTAAACAGCAAGTCACTTGATCTTGTAAACAAAACTACTAAGCTTAAATATCTATTATTTTCATTTTCGAAGGCGTATACATATACTACGTGAGCTACTGTTTATATGAAGTTAATGCAACATTGCTAAACAAAATACACGTTAATAGAAACCAGATAATCGAAACTTAAAATTTGCAGATTATCAACTACATAAGGCTATTATAGACATACCTCAAGAAGATAGGATATATACATAGATGAAAATTGTAGCATTAGCTTCGTTTGCAAGCTGTCCATCTACTCTGTGCAAGTTGTTAAACCATGAAATCATAAAACTTGAATAGACCAAATCCCAATTGGAGTAACACACTTATTAAGCTCTTGTTATCACACCACAGATCATATAGTCTAGAATGCGAGACACCCTAATCTGTTCATGTATTTCAGACATCGCGTTAATAATATGTAGAGAAAAAGGGCATTTCAAAGCTCACCTAACGTTACACCATACAATGAAACTGCAATATCAAAAGTTTAAAAAACTAACCCTAATGAATTCCTTGGCTGTGAATACATTGCCTGCAACACATAAGTCTGTAATTGCTTACGAGTCCACATGATTTACCACACTCTTATACAAAAAACAAAAAAAGCAAATTAGTCCATCAAATCAACCACAATATCAATAGTCTAAAACTACGACAACAAAGATGTTAAACTTGATTAAGTTAACCAATTAAAAACAACCCCTAACTAACACATCTTTTTCTCAGAAAATTTTGAACATATGTCAGCAATATAAATGAGTAACCATACCCTACATTAAGCTCTCATAATCATACCAGCAGGTTTTTTAAATAAGTGAGTTTCCACAATCGGATTACCCAAACCTTGATTTTCCAATCATCTCCGAAAGGAGTCAGATCAAAAACTTTTGTTAATCTGGAACCCATATTTAGTTTATTTCCATATTAATAAGAACTAAATAAACTGAAAGATTATCCTAAGATTTAGAACCAGTAAAGTAACAGAAAGATTATCTATGGATAATCGAATAATCAGACTTAGAAGATGAGAGCAACTTACAAGCATAATTTGTTGGTTAATTAGCAGAAATTAAGGAAGCAATTGATAGTGAGCATATATTGGGATGTTATTGGAGGTTTTGCTAGCCCATGAAAGACGGAGAAGAAGTTGGGTAAGTAAAGGGTCGGTTTGATTTATGACGTAAGATTATGACGTCATACAGGAAGGTTTTTCATTCAAAAACATTTTCTTTTATTAGATATAAAGATAATTTAAATTTGAACTTTAAGAAACATCTAATGTATGAATGTTTGTAACTTAAGTTTTAGAAATTGTATTACTTAAAGTTATGTTTTGTGCATTTGAGGATTGTATCATAAGTTTTAAAAATTATATCACTTAATATCAAATGAGGGGAGAGATACTAATATCTTTTATATGTATAAAAGTAAAGATATTGATTGGTGTATTTATTAGCTTATGTTTCGTCCTTTAAATGTTGTAATTTTTAGTTTTTAGTGTTTTATTTTTAAGGTAGTGTGGGTTGTATTGTGTCTTTCTTATGTTGTATACTAGAGTATACTTTAAGTTTTTAAGCGCATTTAATGGTCAGAATAGTAATTTGAGTGTTTAATTGATCCTTGCACAATAAAATTTTAAAATTTATACTTCGTATTTCTTAATTTGTAAATAGGTTATTAAAAGTATGAAAATGTATAAATAGTGAAAATGTATTTCAATCCTATGTAGTATGAATAGGTATATGGCCTTATAATTGCTCTTCATTTAAGTCTCTTGAAATGTTATGTATGTTTTGTGATAGGAAAAAGGTTTATGAGTAGATTTACTATAGTGCAAATAGGTCTATGACAAGAAAAGGTTTATAAACTAATTAACTTTTCAATGCATCTATTTTATATAATAAAACAAAATATATTACAACCTTATAAAGCACAAGAATTAAATGAATGAATTAAATTGCTTACCATATATAACCTATTGTACATCATCTCAATGCAAAGAACAATTTAATTATTTACCAAAAATAACCTAATGCATACACAACATAAAAACGTTTTATTAATCTTTAAAAACATGTTATGATTTTATATTTTTGTAAACTTAAAAAAAGCGTTTCATAGTTTTATATTTTTGTAAAAACATTTCATTAATCTTAAAAGACCTTTCATTATTTTATATTTTGTAAGATTCAAAGCAAAAAAAACTTTTACAAACGTATTGTTGTAAACAGTTCCATTATTTTCTTATTTTTGAAAAAAGTACCGTATTTTTGGAATGTATTAAACACAAGAGGTGTTTTAAAAATTGATTTTGAACAAAAGTTTCAAACTAAAACAGTTGTACACATATTTTTGGGAACTTAAAAAAACATTTTAATGTTTTAAAAAATGTATAATAAAAACATTACATTAATTATCTTTAAAAGAAACGTATTTTGAAATCTGTTGTAAAACATAAATCTATGCTTCAAATGATACATGTTTAATGAGTTTGTTACAAATCTTGTTAACTGACTCCAGTGCATTATTTTTATATCTAAAGCCTATTATTTTTGAAAAAGCTATATAAACATCCAAAATTGATTTTTTTGTTAAATTATAGAAAAACTGAATAAACATATAAAATTTCGTGTTAACAAAATTATAAAAGAAACTATAAAAATAATTTATAAAAAAATATATTTTATAAACATATTATTTGTGAGCAAAATTTTATATAAAAAAGGAAAGAAAACTATTTAAAAAATAAAAAAACACAAATTATTTAAACAAATTTAAAAATATTAGTTAATATATTTCTTAAACAAAATAAAACAAAAATTAAATAACATTTAATAAAAAACGCGTTATGGACTTTATCTAATTTTGTAAAATCATTAAAAATTTTATGGCTAAAATAATTGTAACAGATTTTTTATTTTGATCTCTTATTTTGAATATTGAAAATAAACTATAATAAGCATCAAAACCAATTCTTCTGATGTACGCTTCATTTTTTTCAACATTAAGGAGTTTCAATTATATTAATTATCATTACTTCTTTCTTCTTATGTACCCTCCTACCTAAATCAGTTGAAATTCATAATTTTAAATTAGTACATGTCTATAAGTATGGTTTAAGATCCCTCATAATCATCGTTGTCAGTTATCAATTCTATTCTTTCTAAAACTTTTCTCATTTTCCAGTGAGTTTTATGATATCCACATTATAATATTGGTATTCAACGTGTTAGGGTTTCTATTTAGATCCTTATGATACAAATAATCTATGGTGTTTTTTCAATAGTCAATGTAATGCGATTGTGTATTGGTTAATTTTCTTGCAGGCTTTTGAATATAACTATGTTTTAGTGAATATGTATTATTTTGTTTTTTTCTTGATTATAATACATGATTTGTGTAATTTCAGTTTTGCTTTTGCTGACCGTGAAATTTGATGTTGTACGAGCAAAAATCATCGTGGTTGATTGTTACAAACAGTAAGATAGTTGTTCGTTCCTTCCATTCCATCTCTCTTAGCTGTAATCTTCTTCAATTTTCTTCTGTAGGCTCCCTTTAATTTCCTCCCTCCCTCTTAGAATAGCCATATGTGTTTCTAATATTCATTATTGTATAGTTTTTATTGTTTTTTGTATATCATTGTACCTCAGTGATTTGTAATTCTATTAGTCATTGCATAATGATTTTGCTAAATTTTGATGTTGAATTTTAATTACTTACAAGAGGATTCTTTTTATGATCTTATGTTTTACCGTGGAGATCGAAAAAGATGGCCATCACACACTCTATATATTAGGGTTCGTACTTACATTTAACTATCGGTAAAAAAATATCACATGTGATTGAATCGAGAGTAACCAGATGTGTGATGAAATGCCTATGAAACCAAGTCGCTCTCTTACTGCATTTTTTGTGCTCAAGTGCTTTAGAAAGATCGTGTGATGTATGTCTTCATGTAGTAAGCGGTTCTTGAGATCCAACGTCAGGTAATCATATTCTAAAGTTATGTTTTTCCTTAGGTTTAGATTTTATAAAACTAAATGCAATTAAGATATCCACTACAACCTATACTCATTAGCCATTAACCATTTGTTCTTTATATGTTCAGTGTGCACATTCATTTTTGTGACAATCATCATTCCCTTTTTTTATATAATAATAAACTTATCAATGCTCATATTAATGTATTATGTTATGCTAAGCAACTTTTGGTTTGGTATAAATAACCATGTTTAGTTACAATCATAGTTGCCTTATTGACTTTGTATATGAGGGTATAAATTGTTGATTGATGATTTCAACATGATTAAAATTTTCGAGTTAATGTAGGTTTGGAAGTTCTTAGCTTTTTAGTATGCTCTTTACCTAATTTGCATGGTTTTATGTGGTTGTATGTGAACTATAAAAAGTTAATGTAAGTTCATCCTTGAGTAGTTAGATAATGCCTTACATAATGGAAGAATAAACAATATGTTATGTTAACCACGAGATTAGTGCTTATATTTGTTGTTTAGGATTCCTTATTAAATCAAGTAACTTTAGAGGTTGTTGGTTATAAAAGGGAAAACTAAAGCAAGTTGGTAATCAGTTTCTCCATGTTCTCATACATATAAAGATTTTCCAAATTGCTTATATGATTTCAGGTAATTCTTTTGTAGCATATAAATTCTGACTGGATTTAACATCTTCAACTAATATATAGATCTTTGTCCTAACTCTTTAACCAATGCTCTAATGCAACAAAATTTATTTGTTGTAGCTTTTACATTCAAAAGTTTTACCATGGAAGTTGCAAGAAAATTAATGGCACGGGTTGCTAAATTAACACACGCTGAACAGACATGGATTGTCTATAATGTGTGCAGGTTAGTCTCTCTTTACTAAACAAATTAACATGTTTACAAATGAATGTGGAGAGTCGGGCAATATCAGATTTCAAACGTGGTCAAGTAATAAACCTTTGTATAAACTCATAAACAATGCTCAATGGAAGTTGAAAGTCACACAGGTTGTTGAACTAACACACAATGACCTAACACATTCAATAGATGCTAAACGGACACGGGTTGCTTACAATGTGCTCAAGTTAGTCTCTCTTTACTAAACAAGTTAACAAGATTACAAATGAATGTGGAGCGTCGGGTAATATATTATTTCAAACGGGTAAAAAAACAAGAAAATTTACCTATGATCAATGTTTAACATGTATGTACAACTATATAAATGACATGTTTTATACTTTTTTATAACTTTACATATAATCTTACCAACGACTTCCTTTCTTGCGGTTTGACTTTTATTTTTTTTATTTTTACGATGTAGGTTTCTTGAGGCAAGAGGTATGTACTGAATCAACACTTTTCATAAGAAACGAGCAGGCATCGTTATAGTTGTATGAACAAAAAAAGGATATGTAAATTTAAGAGTTTTATGAATACAACTGTGGAAAGATGTTTTCTTCAAGTAAATGAGTTGGGAAAAATGTTTCTTCATGTAAATTAAATGAGTTGTTATTTCACTACTATTCACACCAGTTTAAGCTATCTATTTATGACAATATAAGATATTTGTTTGTTACAGCGAATGAGTAAGAGGGTTAGGTGGAAAAGCTATTGTTTAAATCGATAGGAAACATATGATTAGTTCTCGGTTTACCCGTTGGAGAAGACGATACACACATGTTTATTATTTTAATAGTTAAAACCGGTCTCTTTATCGTATCATTGATATATACTTTTATTAACTTCAAAAAGTAATCGAACCTATTTACATTTGTTGTTGTTTGTTAATTCATTCATACATGTGACTCCTTAATGGATAATTCTTTTGAAGATCCCCGTGATCTACTTAATTCATCAACTTCCTTTTACTTACAATTCTGCTTAGTCTTAACTTATCATCATCGTTGTCTTGACTTCAATAGTATTTTTACCACTTTTATACTATATTTTAAATTGCAATATATTATCAATCACAACTTAATTTTAATCAAAGCCTAATATATTATCATGGACTTTTATTTATGGCATGTCATATGATGTAGTGGTTGTTTCAGCGATGGTTAAGAGTTTAATGTAGCATTGCAGTTGCATTCTATTGTACAATCGGTTTTTGGAAATATATTTTTTATGGGCGACAATCCCTTTTATAAAAAAATGTTTATCCAATAATTCATGTTTTATCTCATTATTTCTTTCATGTATAAATGAAACATGTTTCTTCTTTGTTTTTTATTTTGTATTCATACATATTACTTCTTACAAAAATATCTCTTTAAAAAATCACGTGATTCCACGGGTCTTTAAGCTAGTTTATACTACATATTAAAATAAAACACTTACTATTATTAGAAATGTTGAAATATCAACTTACAACAATAAATGCATAATGTACAACTTTATAAACATGATTAAAAATAACTAAAACATTTTAATACTCGTATTAAAGCTAATTAATACATAATAATTAATACATTTTAAATAAAATAGTTAATACTAACTAATACACCTCATTACTTAAAAATACAATTTTATATATGCACATTTTATAACAATTAACAGCATATATCTACAAATGTACATATGTTGTCTACTTAAAATGAAGGTGTGCATACTTTTGAAAACCAAAATGGACCAACGGGTCCAACTAGAACTAGAGTCACAATCGGTTAGGCTAGCCAAAAAGCGGACAGAATACGAACCAGAGTGACCCTGTCAAAACCGATAAAAACAACCTCATTACATAAATATGTACTATTTTTAACGACATATAAGTATGTACTAGCAGGTACCCGCGCGTTACGGCTGCGGCAACCCTGAAAATAAAGTTCTGCAAGCGCGATATTTTATAGTTATATTTTGTAATAATGACGATAGCTTTAACTTGTAATAACTTTGAGCAATAATAAACCATTTCATATAGAAATAGTATTAGAGGATTGTGATGATTGATGATGAACGATATTTGTAAATATGTGTAACATTCGTTGCAATATTATATAACATATAAATATAGAAAATCTTCTTAATTTATATGTTTACACGTTTTCATACATAATAATGACCTTAAAGTCTTCTAATTTTAATGTGTACGATTTAATCGAATTTATTAGCAAAATGATCGGTATTTTACTAAATTTGTACTAAAATGGATACATAAACGATATATGTCTTCAAAAGTGCAAATTTATGAAAAAACTTAATGGTTCAAAATCAAACATAGAAATTTGATATTAAACTTACATTAATGAACAATTTAAATAATTGTGTCTAAAAAATTACAATTTAAATATATGTCTTCAAAAGTGCAAATTTATGAAAAAACTTAATGGTTCAAAATCAAACATAGAAATTTGATATTAAACTTATATTAATGAACAATTTAAATAATTGTGTCTAAAAAATTATAATTTATAGCAACAATCATTTGTACCTGTTGCATATTAATTTGTATTAATTTTGTCATTTAATATTTACCGCCAACCAATAGAAATAAACTTATAAAATTTTTGTTTTGTAAAGGTTTGTACCAAAAATTTGTAACGTTGTACTACTTAAAATTTTAGAGAGAGAGTAGAATCACTTTTATACGTATTACGGATTTATGTGTTGTTCAAAAAAAGTAGTACAAATTAATTTATTGGTGCCGTTTTTATAAGTTTCGGTGGGTCCTCTCCGGTTCGCCTTCTGAAGTTTTTTTGGCTAGTTGAACCAACTGTGACTCCGGTTCCCATTTGAGCCTTATCATTTTAGGTGGACGATATGTACGATTATATAGATATATATACTTTTAATTATTGTACAATATGAATATATAATAGTATTTCTAAGTAATGAGGTTTACGTATTAATTATATTAATATGAATATTAAATAATGTATTAATTAGTTTTAATATTATGTATTGATTAGTTTTAATAATGAGTATTAAATGGTATTTACTATTTCTATTTTTAATTTGAAGCTATGTTGATTTGTACATGAAGCTTTACAAAGAGTAGATTCTGTAACATTTCTATGAATAGAAAGTGTTTTCTTTTAATATATAGTAGAGATTACTTATAAGCTTTTGGTACAAACATTTACAACACAAAAACTTCATAAATTTATTTTTGTATTATTTGGGAGCTATACACATTAAATGACAAAGTTAATAGAAATTAATATGCAACATGTACGATGATTATTGCGATAAACTATAACTTTTTTTACGTACAATTATTTAAATTGTTCACTAATCTAAGTTTAATATTAAATTTGTGTTTGATTTTGAACTGTTCAGCTTATCTATAAATTTGCATATTCGAAAACTCATATCGTCTATTATTATATTTATAATACAAATTTAGTGAAATACTAATCATTTTGCTATATATTAATTTTTCCGTGTTTAATGTTTGTAAATAATTGTAATACTGGTACAACTAATAATTATGCACGCGGTTTTAGATTAAAAAATCAATATATATATATATATATTAATATCAATGTGTTAAAGCTCGGCTTGACCCGGTTGATTAAATTGTATACATGTTGGGTGATGGATAGCTGAATTTTGCCAAAATGAAACTCGGTTAAAGTGTGACCCGATGGCTCGTTTGGTTCAAATAACCGGATTGATTAATACTGATTGATTCTTTGTTAAGACTTTGTTGAATAAAATATTTTACTTTGTTGTAACTGGCACGGGTGTTGGGTGTTGGGAGTGACGATGTTGTTCAAAATTACCTATATCTTGTTGTATACAACATGCGAGTTTAATATGTTATTCACATATCCTCATATAAGCTTTAAATAGATTTATTATATGTATTTTTTAAATATACTGAAAATACGAAAAATTATAAGTTTCATTTGACTTTATGTAATTTATTTTAAATTCAACCATTAAAATTTTATTATTTGGAAAATAAAGGTCAGTGTACAATTACACTAGATTTTGGGCTCAATTTGTATTAAGTCCTTGGAATCTTCATATCATTTTATTGTCGATCTTTTATATAAGAAAAAAAAGTTAGATTATTTAGTTTTTTTATAAAAAGTGGAGGTTGTAAAAAAATTAGACCAATCAAGTTGTTTTAATTTGGACACGTAAGCAAAACTGAGCGATGCGATTGGTTGAAGAAAAAAGTTAAAATTAAATACAATTTAATCAAAATTAAAAAATTTTGGTAAACAAATTTGATGAAGATAAATAAATCACAAAAATATAAGTGCCAAATATGTGATATTAAAAACTTTAAAAAAGAAGGTAATGAATAAAATTTTTGTGGTTAAATTTTGAATAAATTATATGAATTTAATGTAAACTTATAAGTTTACATATTTTTTAATAATTTTAGAAATTAAATAATTACCCCCTTATAGTTTAAATCCTTTATACGTTATACTTTAAAATACAACATATACGTTTAAAAAAAATCTACAAATCACGTTATTATAAATATCCAAACGACTAATTCTATTTTGACACTTTACAAAATCAAGTAATGCGGTCAGCGTAAATTATTATTAACAGTAATATGAATATCAAAGTGAATGCACGACTTCAAACATGAGTGTGGATAAATATAAATAGACGGATTCTACATCTTACAACGACATAGATTTCAAGGTAGTTACGTATTACTAAACACATGCAGTGTCTAGAAAAATGATAACTAAAATTTCAGTTAAACAAAGTGAAATCCTTTATGCAACAAAAATTATATAAAATATTAACTGATATTATAACATAATTAAAAAAGTATGTAAAACTGCGTGAATATTGGAATTATTTAAATATAAAATAAATATAACATTAGATAATAATATTAAACATTACAAACCATGAATTTATAATTGTCACTATATTTAGCGTAAAAATAATGTATTCAAATAGTATAACTTGTTATACTATCTTTAGAAAAAAGAATATGACTTTCAAAAAATAAGAATTGAGGTGCGCTTATTTTAATTTACACTAAGCAAAGTAAAAAAAGACAATATAATCAAACATATAAACATTTGATGTACTTAAAAAATCTACGAAAAATCTTAATAACGAAATTATTACTTAATTCATCTTTTATTTCTAAATATCATGCATGCGCGGATATTAAAATTAGTTTCTCATTATGCTAAATATTTGGGGGTCAAAACTCGGTGGTGCTGGGAGCTAAATCAAGATAGGTTGGATGTAATTATCTAATATACACATACTCGAAGTTTACTTGTGGTAATGAAACTATGATTGCATACGACACACTTAGGAGTGATGAACGAGAGTATATTTAGGCATTCTAATTGATCGCCAACTCCTTTTTTGGAAATACAAACATTACCCTTGTGTTGAATATATAGTGATGTCTAAAAAATAGATGTAGCTTGGATTTGGACAAATTTAATCCTTGTTTCATTAGAAGTGTTTGAGTTCTTCTACTCATGGATTTAGACTTTCTTATAGGTCGTTGTTGTTTAATTAGTAGTGGTTGGGTGTTTTGTATTACCCTGAGACCTCTCATGAATCTTCTTCTACTTGTCAATCATTCTATTTCTAATAAAGTTTTGCCACTACAAAAGGCCTATTCACATATTCCACTAGTTTATTATTGGAACATTAAAGGACAACCCGCCAATAATGACCTAGTAAACTGAATACGGGTACACGAATTATACAATTTAGAATTGAAGTTTAAGTACTTACATAAATAAGATATTGATACTAGATTTTTATAATGCTTCAAAGAAAAAAATCATTTAAGAGTAGTAATCAATGTTATAGTGCTTATTAGTTACCTCCAAAGAGTTACCAGGTTTTGCAAAGCGAGGAATGTAGTAACATACTCGACTTGGACACTTCTCGTGTTTCTTAAAATAGAACCAACTTTGAATTTAACCCGATTTAAGCTAAGATTCCAAAAATAAAACAGTGAGACATGTAGATCTTTTCGACGTATACAGATAAATGCATAAAGTCGTGCAATTGCCTAGATGCATGGTACTCAAGTAACTGAGATTTGATCGAGCAACTTTCTTGTTTTAGTACTTTTTTCATCCATAATTCTATGAGAACGTAACATTAACACATAAAATGCAATGAATAATGGTGTTGTTGTTCATATAATCTATACTAGAGAGATAACAAACAAGTAAAATATCACATATAGACTTTCAAAACCAAAATGATAACAAATTACGACAAAGGATGTGTGTATTTTCAATATCACTAAGATAATAATAACGAAAATAGCATATATGCGTTTTCATTACCAAGTATGCATTTAGTTTCATTCACAATTTTTTGTTGCACTTGGGTATATACTCTACAAGTTACTTCCTCTATTAAGGAGCATATACTACACAGAATACAACTTGGATCATCTCCCCATCGGACATGGTTAACATAAAAAGCAACCATATGCATCCTACAATCTTCACGTTTTAATCTCTAATCATGCTATTTAAACAAAAAAAATACTATAGCGAGACTTCCCTAGTAGTACGTATCAAGGGTCATGTAATTTGTAGGATACTATATGGTATCTTTAACAAAAATACGATAGATGTAAGTCTGAAAAACTAATAAAAGGATTCCTATTAAAACACCCTATCTTGCTAGTGAATCTAGTCATGAAATAAGTTAAGCTTAAGATTTTTATGTCTATATAGTAAGGCTTAAAATGAATTCGATCAAATCTTACTCGATATCCTACCAACACAAATTTATTGAGGTCTAGTTGACCCTTTATCTATTTGATGCATAATAATGACGACAGAAGTTTATATCAGTTTACTTGTGGAAACTGTTAAGATCAATAAAAGAAATTCAACTTAAATAATCTAGTAAAAAAATTGGAATTACAATGTATAGAATAAATACCAAACGATAATACCAAACCTAAACAAGAAAGTATGATAAAAACAACTCTATAGAAGACATTCAATAAACAAAAGTCCGAAAACATAAATCTGAAAAGCAGCCAAAAATCTTATATTATAAACCTAATAAACACAACACCTTGCATAAACTTGAAAAGATCTGGATAGACGAGGCGACTTATATACCTTTTAAACTGCTTTCGCATTTGATCATGATAGCCTAAGATATTTGGCTTACAATAAACTCAATGATGCATTCCACATCCTTTACATGTTCAGTAAGTACTTACGTGGTGTCAGAAGGAAGATTTGTAAAAGTATCTATGTCACTGCCACCAAGGTTCCACTAAGTGGTTTCCATGGGGGAGGTTTCCTGGAGGTCTTGGATTCAAGACCTGCCAAGGGCCTTTCAGGTGAAGCGGATAAGGAGTCTAACATAACTAGGCGAGGGTTCGAAGAAGACATTCTTCCGCTTGGATGTCATTGCACGACTCGACCCACTAACCACTAACATTTGCCGTTCTAAAAAAAAAATCTATGTCACTTTTTCCAAAGAAACCGCTTCCCTCAAAGTAGAAAATAAAATCTTATCTCGGCACCAGGCAGATATAAAGTTTCGTTAGATGTTCCCATAACCATTAAGGCTTGTTTTTTTGCCTCCATCCACCAAGATTGAATCATGATATCATTAAGATATCAATGCAAAGATTAAATATCACACGGTAGCATAGTTAGATCAAAATGATCATTTCTAGAATATACATATTTATAACTATGTGATAACGCAAAATATCATTCATTCAATAACTTAGATTTTGATGCCAAATCTAATAAAAGTGCAACTACACATCTTCGTTGGTGTCTCTTAACAAAACCCTAATCTTAAATGTTCGGTTTTTTATATATAAAATGAAAAATAAAACATAATTTTGTCAGAGTGAGATAAAGGGAGGAAGGATGTAGAAAGTCGAATATGTGAATAAATATATGAAAAATGTGTGTGTTGTGTTAATATACCATTTTACGCACTGGTTTAGACTAAAGTGGAGATATTGGTGGTTTCTTGTGTTTTACGTCTTGAAAAACTAGGCCATTTGTGTTTATCATCGACCACAATCGAACATTGTCTCTTATAACGCAAAAAAGGGGTAGGTGAGGTCAGTAACGCAAATGCATTTTGCAGATTGTTGGTTAAGGTTAAATTGATAGATAAACAATAAGTGATCGAATCTATAAAAAAGGTGTACTATTGTGTTGCATGAGTATAAAAACAATATCTAAGATAACCCTACTGTAGTTATGTATATTGTATTATGCATAGTATAATACAACCAAAATCATGTATTATAGTATCATTGTAAATCGGAGAATAATCGTTCAACTATAAAACACGACATAGAACACTTATAAACACAAGTTATTACAAGAAATTCAAGAAAAAAGATAGTGATTTAAATTAAAAATGACATTTTTCTGGTTCCAATACCCCTATAATTTAAGCCGACACGGACAAATATCTTACAGAAGTGAGTGCTCTAATTATATTTAGCAGTTTTCGAGCATGCTCGTCATCATAGGTGTTTATACAAATAATGTTCCAAAAAGGTTATTTATATTTCTGATCTCTTGAAATTTTCAACATTACAAATGTAGATGTATAAAACATCCTACATAAAATTAGATGTAAGCAAATTTAGTAGTCGTAAATTCACATTTCAACATTTATCATATAAGGTATGAATAAATAAGTTACAAACTTGTTAAGATTAAAGGGATAAAACTTGCATTTTATAAATGTCACCAAAGTTTTATAAAAGCCTTAAAAATATTTTTCTAATAAAAAGAATGTTTTATTGAACATATATTAAAAATATTTTCCTAATGAACTAAAAATTGTCCCATAAAACACCTCCACTAGAAAAGACAGAGAAAGGGAGCGCCTAGTCTAGCCAGTCCTGTATTTGATCTTTCAGTGCCTTTATATATATGGCATGGGTACGCTTGATACGAAGCCGGCTACGCTCTAGTCTCGGGCCTCTCGCTCTAAATATTCCACAATTTTTCTAGATCAAATACATATTTGCAAATCTAATGACCTTATTGTTAGTGCAAATATTACGATATTTAAACTATACATTCTTGTTTGTTTTGTTGATGACAAACATGTAACTTGTAATACATAACGTAAAATGTACAAGTTACTCGTAATCATATTTCGTGTATACTTACACATTTATATCTTTGTAAATATAATGAGAAATACTTCTTACATCATTGGTAAAAGTATTGCAAAACCTAAACAAGAAAATCTGATCATAAAGATGTTTTAGGGGTTGACTTAACAAAATATTTGCAATATTAAATTGCTGATTTTCTGACAGACAGACGGACCCCAACGGACCCCTTGGTAAAGGATCCAGCGGGGTCCGTGGGTACCTGGTCTTTATCTATAAATAGAGACCTCATGCTCACTCATTTCTCACACCTTTCTAACATACTCTTTTCTCTAAATCTGATCCTCTATCAAATATTTCTTCTCTCTAACATGTAGATTTTGGATCTAAAATTGTTCTTCTTCTAGTTTAGTATTTTCTTTATAGTTATGGAGATCACTCAAGGTGTAAAGAAGATCAAGAAGTTCAAGCACAAGACATGCATCAAGTCAGTGTGTCACCTCTTGAGATCTATCATCTCAGATCTCTCTATCTCAAGAAACCTCACCAAGCATTGATTCTTCAAGGCTTCACTTTGCGTGTATGTGTTAAGCTTTACCTACACAAACACTATAGATTAAGCTTCATCTCAACACCATGTCCAAGATCTATCATCTCAGATCTCTCTCTCAAGAAACCTCACCAAGCATTGATCCTTCAAGGCTTCAGTTTGCGTGAATATGTTAAGCGTTACCTACACAGTCACCATTATCGAACCCATACTTCTACTCTTGTGTAATAATGTGGTTTGTGTTGTAAACCACAAAGTATGTTGTGTGAAGGGAGTTGTTGTACCCATGTGAAAGAACATGACATCCTAGCTTAGGTGTCGGAAAATATTATAGGCGGTGTAAAAGGGTGTTGGCCCTATCCATTGTGTAAGGACCCGATCTGTAGCTTAGTACCGGATAGGTGTAACCGATGTAGAAGGGACTTGTTGTACCCATGTGATAGAACACGACATCATAGCTTAGGTGTCGAAAAAGATTATAAGCTAAGTGTAAAGGTTTCTCCATCGATGTAAAGGAGATTCTTGATTAGTGAAGTCGAAGTCTCGAGTAGGTGACTCGGGGAGTGGATGTAGGGCAAGGAAGAAGTCCTTGTAGCCGAACCACATAAATCATTGTGTCAGTTTGCATTTAATTTTCTTTATTGCTTATCCTTATACTTGCATTGCTTGTGTGTAGTGTGATCTCTCAGTGTGCTACTTGATTCATATAGTCTTTGACAATTAGCAAACGCATCTCATACTATGTCCCCGCCAATAGACATTTGATACAAAAAGTTTTAAAAGATTAAAAGAAAACTATTCAACCCCCCTCTACTTTTCTATACTTATGTTTACTTCAATTTCTTATATTTTAATTTCCTTGATCATATAATTAATTCTATTTTTTTGAAGTGATCTAATTCATTTCATGCCTAAAGTGAAAGAGAAGAATACTTATCCATCATAACGACAAGTATAATAATATAGGCTAAAGTCAAGTTCTTGTTGTACGATCTACTGTGATTTGAGTGTGAGATTGTGTGCTCTTGTGTGATCTACTGTGATCTTGTACGATCTTGTTAGATCTTGTACTAGAATGTGATCATGTGATCGTGATTGTATTTCATAAGTGAGGAAGTACTTGTGTGATAGATTGGTCTACCTAGGATTAGAACTCAACATTTGGATTTGTGTTAGAAGTTGGTGTAAGCTACGAATGTACAGTTTTCTCTGCCATAGTCAGCTCTCGAATTGGATACTCGGGGAGTAGTGTATGATGAAGAGATGCTTCGTAGCCGAGCCACTATAATTCGTGGTGTTTTGGTTTGAGCTTTTCTTTCTCTCATTCTCTATACATTCATCTATTTATATTGTCCATATTGTAGTTAGTTCATGTTATTAGTAAGTGATTAAACATAATACTTGAATCTAAGTTTTTAACAAGTATAGTTTTGAAAACCATAATTATAACCGAGAAAATATTCACCCATGGCCCCTTTCTAGTGTATTGTGTTTTAAAACTTGGATCCGTATATAAAATTCGACAAAATCTAAAAGGGAAATCTATGAAAAAACACCACTTTATGACGAAACTTGTAACTTGGATTGATATAAACACCACTTTCTATGGTAATGAAAAAACACCACTTTCTGAAACGTGATCTTTTGATCTCATCTAGGAGAATATGAAATGATATGATCATATATGTCGGATACCAGAACCTGAAATGACAAGATCATATATCTAGACCAAGAGGACATGAAATGACCATATCATAGATCTTGGTTAGGAGAACATGAAATGAGAAGATCATAAATCTCCTCTAGATGGATATGAAATAACAAGATCATTGATCTCCTCTAGATGGATATGAAATACCAAGATCATTGATCTCAGCTAAGAGAACATGATATGATGATGAATAAATAGCAACAAGATATATAGAGCTTGAGCTTGGATGCTTTGCACACGACCAAAGTGATCTCCATATCTATGAGAGAATTGCAAAAAAAATATCCACCCTAACATATGACCATATATACATAAGATAAAGAGAATATTTATAGGAAAGGGGTGACGTTACTGACGTATAGTTAAAAATGGGTTGTTATTTATAAAAAAACCATTAATTGTGACCTTGATCTCACGAATTTCTTTGTCCAATGGAACCGACGTTATAGACAAAGGTTTCGACACAACTAGCAAGGTCAGAATCTGGTCAATCTAGGTTTTGGGTATCATACCCATTAAATCAACCTATTACAAAGGTTTCACTCACCCAATTATCTCAATCCTATGATTACGCATCTTTTTATGCACATGAATTAGGTCCCTCAATCATTTTTCTTATTTATATAATCTCGTTTGTATCATAAAATTGTGAAATATAAAGTATAGAACAAAAGATATAAAGTTTTTTGGGTAAAGGCGACATTAGCCAGGTAAAATATATATAAACCCAAAACAGTTCAATAGAATGGAATGTGGCTAAAATGGCACATTAAACTCGAGCCTCAGCTCGAACTTCTTAACACTGTACGACAGACCATATGGAAACTATTTCCCTATTACAATTACTAGGGAAAACCAATGCACGTTACATAAACTAAAAACACAAACCATGGTCTTTTGCGAAAAGACCATATAGGACAACTTCCCAGCATCTTAGCTACAACGCACTAGTCTTCTTTAAATGACACGAGGGCAGCTTAAGACGAACCATATTCATAATACATTCGATCACTTGATTTACCATTCGTTGAGTGTTCTTGTAAAGACGACTATTCTTCTCTTGCCATATAAAATAAGCCGATGCCACCACCACAAGTTTAGTAACAAAACTTTTAGAAGTCCTTCTCTTAGCAAAGGGGAGGATATTACTAACAATTGCATCAATAGAAGGAGCCGAGTTGGGTAGACAGCAAACCCCTTCATGTGAGATCCCACACCTGTAGAGAAAAGACACAATTAAAGAAAAGATGCTCATGTGAATCTGGTTGAGATTCACACAACGAACATGTAACACTACTTGAGCCATCGTGATCCCACATTCCCAGGTCGCAGAGTGTATTTGCGTCTTAAGACGGTGACGCATAAAAAGCAATAGATGAACCGCGTGACGCGGAATGCAACACGGAAGCAAAACAACATCGTACCAAATAACCTTCAAACCACGTGGACGAATAATACTACAGACCAAATGAACCGAAAACAATTTAACCAAACCAGTTTTGCGGTGTATTTACTCAACCTTCTATATAGCCAATTAAAGTTACCACCCATTAAACCATCCCGAACCTTAATTGATTTGTCAAAACCTTCACGGAACATATCATGGGAAGAGATATGAGGAGCCAAAGGGCTTTGCATACACCAACGATCATACCATATCGATGTACTAGAACCATCACCAATCTGATACCACATAAATTCTCTAACCATATGGCGAATTTGGAGAACTTTCTTCCATCCCCATGTCATGATCAGGCGGAACATCCCAAGTCATAAAGTTTAACAAGTCACAAGTATTAATCCGATGCCACACAAAAGATATAAAGTTTAACAAGTCATAAGTATTAAAATGACAAAAAGTACGAAACATAAACTGATAAAAATTGAGTTCTACTGTTAACAATGATGTAGACCAGAAACTAATGGACATCACACACTAAAAACGTATCATATGATTAATTATCCCTTCTTCACTGAAACAAACTCAGAATTACATAAACTTTGGAAACTTCCCTGAAAGAAGCGAGATTCAGTTTTGAGAGATCTCTGCCCACTTCAAGCTGAATTTTGTAAGACTCGAAACAAAAAAAGTTGTAGATCTTTTTGTCAGATTTCTTAAGGTTGTTTAATGATCAATTGGGTGAGATCTGGTCAAAATAATACAGCATCTCAATGTTGTCCAAAATATTTATATTGCTATTCAATTAGCTTTTGCATCTTTCGTTTATCAAATTTTTGTTATCTGAAATTTCATCAAAACTAAAAACAACTCATATAATCCGATAAATAAACTACAAATTTGTTTGAAAAACTGGACATCCCTAGTCAAAATGATCTGATATCACAATTAATTGTTGATATCATGGGCTTATTGTCGCATCTAGTGGACGTCGAACATAACTCTTATTTCGTATGGCATTTTGTATTTCAGATTTTTTTTGTAACCTTGGTTTCCCACCTTTTGGCCAACTAATCCACGGGATTTGAGGCCACCGCCACAATAAACCGAGTAAAGGTCTTCCCCTTTTCACTAAGGTTGGCTTGGCTGCTCAGAGTTGTTTTCAGCTAGCAGTAATTGAACTTGAGACCTTACATGATTACTTCAAGCTCTTTACCACTATGCCACCCCTAAGTGGTTATTTTGTTTTTGAATCGGATATCTATCCTACTGAGAACTTCAATCTTCTATAATGAATTCAAGCTATGCCCCAAAGAATGTCCACTTTAAGCTTCTCCTCCTAACCTTGATTTATATCCTATTGCATTTGTTTTTCAATTGTGCACCATACTAGCTTGTAAGAAAGGAGACACTGCGCTTCCCTAGTCTATATTTGTCTTGAAGGAAGGTGGAACGATCTGTAGCTAGTCACTGTTCAGGAACACAAAAAAATGACAGTAAAAGGATGCCAACAACAACTTCCAATATGATATGGTGAGTGGAGGTTAAATAAAGCTTAAGGTTCTATATTGATGGGGTAAGCTCGCAAGTCGTAATCATGAGTTCAAACCTATTATGAAATCTAACCAACACCGCTCGAGTTATCATCTCATCGAAGTATAACAACTTTGATTCTTTAATTTAAACAGTTTCATAATGTGATACATATTATAAAAGCAGAAGTTTATTTCCATTTACTTGCAATAAGACATGAGTTTATTAGATGGTGTTTTTATCGCGTTGGTCTCATTCTTAAACGACACAAAATTTATATGAGAAGGCTTGCTTGCCTTAGAAATTACATTGCATTAATAAAGAAAAACCAAAACGAGATGCACCCAACCTAAAACGAGCAAAAGTAATCTGACAAAACTACTGATCAGTACTACTAAACGACAAACCAAGACAACACGATAAAAAACTAGGGCATCACCAAAGGTTATTTCCACGAAATTAAGCCTATCTCCGCACAAATACAAAAACATCATTAAATAACTAACTAACACAGCACCTCAGAGAAAGTCCACAAATCCAGATAGACGACACTAAAGAAGAAATGATTTAACGTTAATTTGGCATCTGATCAAGTCAATCGGGATCCAATTATAAATTTGAATCTGAACTGTCATTCTAATTTTCAGCAAGAGAAGGTATTTGCCTTTGAACAAACTCAATGCTGCAGTCCTTGTGCCCAACATATTTAATTAGATTTTCCTTGATCCAGGATGGAATTTCTCTGAGAGTTTTTATGGTAACCCGCTTTAAAGCTTTTGCTTCCCTCAAGATAGACACCAACATCTGAACCTTGTCAATATACATGAAGAAACCATCGTTCACATAGATATAAAGTTCCGTGAGACGTTCCCATAGCCACATAGGCCGGTTTTTAGGGTCCATCCACCATGGATGAATACATATTTCATAATGACGTAGCTGCAACAATTTAATACGACATGGTTGGGTTAGAGATTACATTTTCATAAGAAAATAAAATAAGTAACTAGCTACCCCATAACTTAGAAAGTTACTTTGGCAGTTCGACCATATAAAAATTACCATTTTGATATAGGATTTTATTTCAATGCAATTTTACACTTTCATTAATTTCTGTCATCAGCATCATGATCTTATAGTTTTAGTTTTCTTGGTGTATGACCATAATTAATATACCATGATATATTTATATTCCGTGGAGTTGAAGAGGATATCTGAGGCTTTTTGTCTGAAAAAACTAGGCCGGATACTCTTCACGCCTATCTCCAGTCGCACATTGTCCCTAACCACTCCAGTAGGGCTATCTCCCGTCAGTAAAGCAAATGCCTGTTACATAATGTAGCGAAATCTAAGAACGATGTACACACGATAAACTATCGAAAAATAATTAAACCTCAAACTTAAACCGCCTCACATTTGAATGAGCATCTTATGGATAGGAAAAGGATACGCACAGTTAATACAGATCTGAATATGTTAATTAGGCATACAATCACTACGGATTTAAGAGTACAAAAATGTGTTAACTGTAATCAATGATCATAACTATTTTTAGTATTTCAATAATTAATGCATAACCACGCGATAATAACACCGCATAGAAAATATTCGAGGAAAACTAAAGATATGAATACTTAAAGATATAGTACTGATTCGATTACCTTCATAGTAGTATCGGAAAATGATAGATATTTGACTGAAGCGAGTCCTCTGACTATATTCAGCAGTTTATGAGCATAATCACTGTCATGAGGTGTCATATGAAAATGCGCTTCAGTTATGCCCGAAAGATACTTAACAGACAACTCAAGTGGAAAATAATTCCATAAGCATATGTACTCGAGCATCGGACAAGAGATCTGCAGGCTGCGAAATTTATGGACTTGATTAGGCTGTGTAACAAGCAGTAGAGCGAATATCACTGTCACCTTTCTCAACTTTGGACCACTTATGGAATAGGCACTAACACTATCGCTTTCCCAGTGTCGCACAACCACCACTTCTTGAAGCTCGGGACACCCCTGAAATAATCTAGTTACACATGCATCATTCGCATAGTTTACACAGATTAGCTGCAACATTTTTAGTTTCGGGAGTTGAATCTTGATGTTTTCATCAAGCTTAATGACTATACTACCCCAGTTACCACCAGCTAAGATTAGATTAACAAGGGTCGGGCACTGAAACACATTGTGCAACAACGTGACAGGCACCAACCCTAAGATCTCCATGTATAGTTCTTTTAAAGAGCGAGAAATAACTCCAGACACCCATGAGTTTATGTCCATTGGGGTTGCACCACTAGATGCGCTCAGAGTGCAACTAAGGTGAAACTTATCAACAGATACATGTGGGTTTTGTGAGGCAAGAACATTGGTGACAAATTGTCTGAATCTCTCAGATCGCTCTCCAGACCATCTTCGCTCTGGAGAGTACTCGTCATCAAAGTCAAGATTGGTGATGGAAGCACGAAAAGGCTTCAGTCTAGTTGACACACAGCTTGTGACCACTTGGTTCTTCGTTGGCAAGAGCAAAAGAATGTTTGAGATCACATTATCAGGCATGTCACTTATTCGATCTTGCTTCACATTATCAATGCCGTTTGAGCGATTGATGGACTTGTTTGATCGAGATGAAGAGGCCATCTATTTGTTATGAAAGTGTACTATTTCTTTTAAGAATTGAAGAAGCCGTATGAATTATGAAATGAAGAGAACACTTATTTATCATTTATACGACATTTATTTCACATTTTAGTATAATCATACTTTTTTTTATCATTAATATAATATTAAATGTTATATTAGTATATTACTTATATTACTATAATGTTAATTACATTACTATAATATTAAAATCTAATAAATGATATCATTCATTTCATAATATGATATACGAAATATGATATATTTTTCTTAACGACAGTTTGGTACAGTGGAGTATCTTGCGTGCCACCGAGGTATCAAGTCTCTCGACCCGAGTTCGAATCATCTAGAGAATATCAACTCATGCTAGCCATCCAGTTTCCCATTAAAGGGCTTTAAGGCATTACGCTGAGATTCGAACCCGGCTACCAATTCTGGGAAAATTCCCACATAGGAAATGACAGAAGTCGAACCTATTACCTCCCACACATGAAGACTATAACCGGATGCATCCATCCAACTGAGTTGGACTTCGTTTGCACGAAATATGATACATACATGCGTATTGTGTCGACGGATGTTTTGTGATTAATTCATAGCCAACAATAAAAGGGTAGTTGCTCTAGATTAGTTAGCTTACGATGTCGAAAAAGAAGTTAAAAAAATAAGAAAAAAGTCTAAAAAATAACAGCGATGAGCTAATTAAGAAAGAAAAACAATAAATAAAATCGTCATTGGTCCAACTTGCTTCACCCGGTTTCTACTAATGTTTTCCGGTTCATTTTATGATGACTTATACTGGTTAGCCGAACGACTGACGCCTCCAATTTCTGTTGAACCCGTTGGTTTAGTCCGTTTTCAAAACCTTTCACATGTTTTATTCGTTTACAATATGTATTTTTTAAGGGTATTTTATAGATAACTAGCAGGGTACCCGCAGCTGCGCGGGTACCCTGTATCTAATGTTCAAGCGCAAACAAAATAACATGACGAATCAATTATGTTGAGAATTATTATAAAGTACCAAGTACCGTTAGTACAAGAACAAGTACTGTTAGTGTTAGCAAGTATCGTTAGTGTTAACGCGATATATGTCAAGTACCGTTAGTGTTCATGTAAGTACTGCTAAGTTTGTTAGGACGAATATATCTTTAGTAAAGATATGTCATAGTTATAATAGGAGTATATCTTATGTGATATACTTAATATGTTAGAATATTGATAATATATCGTGTGTGATATACTTATCATAACAGAATATTCTAGGGTTCCTTGCATTATAAAAGGAACATAGGTACGATGAGTTTCTTGTATCTTTTGCAAAAGTCGATTAATAGAAGATCGAATAGTTAGAGTAATTATGTTCTTCTTTGTTTTATAAGTTAGATTCCGCATAACTTATTTGGTTGAGTTAGAGTCTCTCAAGTGCTCTAGTTTGATTACAAGCTATTGTACAAATCCTTAATAGGATATAAATCTATTCAAATGGATCAACAAGTGGTATAAGAGCTTGTTGAGAAACTCTGAATAAGAAGAACAAAACCCTAAAAACCCTCAATCACAAAAAGTCTCACACAATGTCTCAATCTGGTGAACACCCTCCTCAAATGGAAGAAGTTCTAATTCCCGATCCAGTACTACAGGAACAACCTCAAATTGTGCAACCTGCACCAGTGGTTCCACAGCCACTAGTTGCACAAGTTGTACAAGGTGTAGCCACACAAACTACATCTTCTCCCATACTCTAGCTGCTGTAAAACTCCCTATTCTTAAAAGTGATAACTATGACACTTGAGCTATGTAGCCGGAATACTACATGAATCACACAGATCATACTCTGTGGCAAGTTATCAAGAATGGGAATACTCACAAGAAGCTACATTAGCTGCCTGATGGTACATGTTATGCTTTGCCTACTGTCACTTATGAAGAGGTACAAGCAGAGATCAGAGAGACAAAGGCCATAACTGCCTTAGCTATGGCACTCTAAGAAGACATTCTGCCTACCTTTCATCATTACATAGATGCAAAAGCTATGTGGGAGGCTATCAAAGTTAGATTTCGAGGCATTGACAAATCTAAGAAGATGAAGAAGATAGTTCTGAAACAAGAATTTGATAACTTCTCTATCTCTAGTGCAGAAGGAAGCCATAATACATATGGAAGGTTCAGTAAATTGCTTGTTCAATTAGCAGTTCATGGATTGGTAATTCCTCATGAAGAAGCTAATCTAAAGTTCTTGAGAGGAGTTCCACAAGAGTGGAAGGTAATGGCTTTGCACTTCATCACAAGAGATGACTTAGACGTTACTCCCTTTGATCATCTCTATAACAATATCAGAGTGTATGATATGGATGTTAAAGGAATTGAGCCTCCAAAAGCATTTGTATCAAAATCTAACTTAGCTTTTGTGTCAGAAGGAAGCAGCGGTACATACTCTCAAAGTACCGCTGGTGGATCAAGTAGCGGTATTTACTTCCAAAATACTGCTGGTGGACAAGTTAGCAGTACTTGTCCTCAAAGTACTGAAAGCAGTCCATCAATGTCTCATAACTCAGAGGGAAGAGCTCCATCATTGTTTAGTGAGAATGGTGCATTCTCATTCTTTGCTGGACAAGATAACACACAAAGATTGACTCTTAATGATCTATTCCAAATGGATGATGCTGATATTGAAGAGATGGATCTTAAATGGCAAGGTACCATGGTCTCCGTTAGATCCAACAGACTCTATAAAAGGACTGGAAGAAAGATGAATGTTGATCCTAATGAACCATTAGGATATGACAAATCAAAGGTTGAATGCTACAACTGTGGAAAGCTTGGAGACTTTGCCAGGGAGTTCAAGAGAGAAAAAGCTGAAAGTAGCAGCCAGAAGTTCAAAAGCAATAGAACCAGCCAAAGAGTCACTAAAAGTATTCCAAAGGGAGATAGCAGAGATCCATTGAGTCCAAAAACTACTAAAGCTTTGGTAACAGTAGATGGAGTAGTCGACTGGACTGACACACATGAAGAAGAAGATCATGGTCTAATGGCTCTTTCTCATGAAGACACTGAGGTACATCCCTGTTTTATAGATTATGTTCTTAAGTTTAATAGTCTTAAAGTAGAACTTGAGGAACAATATCAAAAGGTAAACACATGTATTGTAGAAGTAAATGCTTTTAAACAAGGTGTTTCTAAGTTAGAAGCTAATATAGTTTTGTATCAAAAGGGTCAACAAAGCTATAAAGAGAAAATTAGGATCTTAACTCTTCAAATGAGGGAAAAAGATGTGACTATCAAAGCTTTTGACAAACAGCTTGTGAAAGTTACAACAGAAAATGAAGTTTTAAAAGCTAGTTTGTTTAATGAAAGAGAAGTAATTAATCAATGGCAAAAATCTTCAAAAGGCATGGGTAAGCTAATTGGGTATTATGATTAAATAGGCCTAGGTTATTTAGAGGACCAGTCTGGGATAACTCTGACTGACAAGGACTTATCTAAGGAGATTTTTGATAGTTCTTGTGATTTAGAAGATACTACTGAAAATGATAGGTATGCTGAGGGAATGAAGGCAATTCCTCCACCTTTATCAAGAATTTACATGCCCCCTAATAATGATAAGTGCATAGAGTTAGATGAGTCAAAAGTTATTTATGGTAAAAAGAGAGATGATTCAGAATCAAACTCTAGTACTTTGACCCAAGATGAACCTTTTTTGACAAAAAAAAGTTGTCTATCCACCTTTGATGAGCACATTTGTGCCTGAAGGACATGTGCCTACAACTAGTTCTGCTCCCAAGCAGGTGAAACCTCCTAGTAAGGCATTGGATAACAATACAAAACATCATGGTAGTACCAAGAGGGGTGAGCTAGGTTTTGAAAACACTAGGTCAGAATTACCTTTTGGATCTTCTTTATAAAAAAAGGATGTTATGTATGTGGTAGCTTAAATCATTTTATCAAGGATTATACTTTACATGAAGATAAAATTTCTAAGCAAAATACTGCTATAAAGGTCACAGGTAAAGGCCATGAGAAAAATGCGTAGGTTAAAAGTCAATTAGGACCAAGAGTTGACAAACCTAAGTAGGGTCATGCTCAGACGGTAAATAAGCTTAATAAGACCAATAAGACTAGTCACCCTTAAGCCAACATGGACTTTGTACCTAGAGCATTACTTATGAAACAAGGTCTAGTACCTTTAATGTCAAGTTCTTCAAGTACCAACAGCCTGCAAGTACTGCTAGAACAAAGACAAGTACCGCTGCACTTCCAACTAGAAAACTAAACTCTGACAAATCTTCTAGGAGTCTATTTGAGATTTTTAAGTCACCTAGAAGTAAGCCTTATGAAAAAACAATGCAAATGTGGGCCTATAAGGGACAAAAATCATGTGTTCAAGCAAGTACTGCTAGAACAGTACTTAAGTCAAAACAGTCCAAAGACAATAAACCAACTTATGTCTTCGCTCTTTAACTGGAATCATGAAATATAAGAGTGTTTGCAGTCTTACTAGTAAAAATACTTATCAGACTCTTAAGTATGTAGGACCCACAAGATCTGAGATAAATGTGGATCGGGTCCCTGTTAAACACTGATATGTTTTGTGTATGTATAGGAGCATCTGATAATGAATTGAAAGACAAATGCATAGTAGATAGTGGATGCTCAAGGAACATGACAGAGAACAAAGATTTCCTTGATGAATTTGAAGAATTCAGAGGTGGACCAATAGCCTTTGGTGGAAGTAAAGGCAGGATTACTGGCAAAGGAAAAATCAACACAGGAAGATTGGAGTTTGAAGATGTGTTCTTTGTTAAAGAATTGAATGAGTTCAATCTTTTCTCTATATCACAAATGTGTGATAAAAAGAACAAGGTACTCTTTACAGATACAGTCTGCTTGGTGCTTTTCAAAGATTTTGAGATGCCTGAAGAATCTCAAGTACTGCTTAAGGTACCCAGGCAAGAAAACATGTATACCTTTAATCTTCATACTATTACTCCAACAGGTGGTATTACATGCTTGTTAACTAAAGCTTCTAATGATGAGTCTAATTTATGGCATAGGAGGTTAGGTCATGTGAACTTTAAGAACCTAAACAAACTTGTTAAGGGAAATTTGGTTAGAGGGCTTCCTACCAAATCTTTTCAAAATGATCTCACATGTACTGCTTGTCAAAAAGGAAAACAACATAGAACCTCTTGTAAGACCAAGACTGTTAATTCAGTGACTAAGCCTTTGCAACTCTTTCATATGATTTGTTTGGTCCAATTTCTATTAGGAGTATTAGTCACAAGACCTTTTGCCTAGTTATAACTGATGATTATAGTATATTTAGTTGGGTTTTCTTTCTGTCACATAAGAATGAAACCAATGGATTACCTAAGGACTTTGTCACTTTAGTTGAGAAAGAATTCTCTAAACAAGTCTTAATCATTAGAACAGATAATGGGACAAAATTTAAGAATGCTGAATTTGATGAATTGTGTAGGTCTAAAGGAATCAAGAGACAATTTAGTAATCCTAGGACTCCACAACAAAATGGAGTAGCTGAAAGGAAAAATGGGACACTAATTGAGGATGCTAGAACTATGCTAGCTGATTATCTTTTGCCAAATACATTTTGGGCAGAAGCAATCAATATTGCATGTTATGTGCTAAACAGAGTTTTAGTGACCAAGCCTCACAATAAAACACCTTATGAACTTTTGACTAGTATCAAGCCAAAAATAAGCCATTTAAAACCTTTGGGTGTCATGTCTGTATTTTAAATACTCTTGATCAGTTGGGAAAGTTTGATGGAAAGTCTGATCCAGGATATCTAGTAGGACATTCTTTGCAAAGCAAGGCATATAGAGTCTTAAATTTGACATCACGTAGAGTTGAAGAAAATGCCCATGTCAATTTCTTAGAGAATAAGCCTAATGTCCGAGGAATAGGTTATGCTTGGATGTTTGATTTGGATTATCTAACTAACTCCATGGATTACTATTATGTGCAAAAAGACTGTCAAACTAACAATGCAGGTAAAGAGACAAGTAAAACAAATATAGGTACTCATAAGGAAAGTCCTTCTTCATCAGACTCTCAAGATAATGATGATGTTCCTATTTATGTACCACATCTGCCTACTGTCTCACCGACAGTTGTTAGCCCACAATAGAAGCAACTAGTGATACCAAATGATGATCAAGCCTCACATGATGAACTTCACAGGCTGATGGATCAAGAAAAGAATGCTACAACAAACATTAAGCATTCAGGAGAAGAACCTTTAGAATCACAAAGCTTAGTAGTACATTTGCGAACTTGCGGTACTTCAACTATAAGTACTGCTAAGACAAATTCTGCAAAATCTGTTGATTCACTAGAAGACATTCTTCAAGCAATGGACAATGAAGATGCTTATACTAGTCCAAAGGAGGGAATCTTCTCAAAAGCTTCCTATAATGAGCAGGGTGCGGTTACTGATTTCAATAACTTGGAAACTGAAATACCAGTCAGTCCTATACCCACTCATAAAGCCAACAACCATCCTATAGTTCAAATCATTGGAGACCCAAAGGCTGCTGTGCAAACTAGATGACAAGTACAAGCTAGTGCTGAAACTCATGCACTTGTGAGTTATGTTAAGCAACAACAGAGGACAAATCATAAGGATACATAACATTGTTTGTTTGCTTGTTTCTTATCACAAGTAGAGCCTAAGAATATTTCTGAAGCTTTTGATGAAGAAAGTTGGGTAGATCCCATGCAAGAAGAGTTAATGCAATTTGAACTACAAAAGGTTTGGATTCTTGTAGATCTCGCTTCTGGAAAGAGAGTAATTGGTACTAGGTGGGTATTCAAGAACAAAAAGGATGAAAGAGGTGTTGTTGTGAGGAACAAGGCTAGGCTTGTTGCTCAAGGTTATAGACAGGAAGAAGGGATAGACTATGATAATGTTTTTGCACCAGTGGCAAGGATTGAATCCATTAGGTTACTTTTTGCCTTTGCATCATATATGGGATTTATAGTCTATCAAATGGATGTGAAAAGTACTTTTCTTTATGGCACTATTTCAGAGGAGGTATATGTTTCACAACCTCCAGGTTTTGTAGATCCTAAGTTCCCCAAGAGAGTCTACAAAGTTATTAAAGCCCTTTATGGTCTTCATCAAGCTCCTAGAGCTTGGTATGCAACTCTGTCTAATTTTATTTTGGAACATGGTTATAGGAGAGGGACCATTGACAAGACTCTTTTCATCAAGAAGAATGCTAAGGACATTATCTTAGTTCAGGTATATGTAGATGATATTACTTTTTGGTTCAACCAAGAAGTCATGGTGTGAAGAGTTTGAAGCTTTAATGAAAGGAAGATTTCAGATGAGTTCTATGGGAGAACTTACTTTCTTTTTAGGACTTTAAGTCAAATAAAGGAAAGATGGAATATTTATCAGCCAATATAAGTATGTTGCTAAAATCTTAAAGAAATTTTCAAGTATGGATAAAAGAAGTGCAAGTACATATTTTGAAGCCAAGAGGTCTCTGTCAAAAGATAAACATGGTGAAAATGTTGATCTTTACTTGTATAGATCAATGATTGGTTCATTGATGTATCTTACTACTTCTATGCCAGATATTATGTTTCCTGTGTATGCTTATTCAAAGTTTCAAGTCAATCCAAAGGTTTCACATCTACATGTTGTGAAAAGGATTTTCAAGTATCTCAAAGGACAACCTAACTTAGGATTATGGTATCCTAGAGACTCTACATTTAATTTGGAAGCCTACTCGGACAATGATTATGTTGGAGCCAATCATGATAGGAAATCCACAACAGGAGGTTGTCAATTCCTAGGTAGACGACTCATATCATGGCAGTGTAAGAAGCAAACTATTGTTGCTACTTCTACAACTAAAGCTGAATATGTAGCTGTTGCTCATTGATGTGGACAAGTACTTTGGATTCAGAATCAGTTGTTAGATTATGGTTTTAATTTCATGAATACCAAAATCTACATTGATAATGAAGGTACTATATGTATTGTAAAAAATCCAGTCTTTCACTCCCAAACCAAGCATATTGAAATAAGACATCACTTTATAAGAGATGCTTATGACAAAAAGCTTATTCAGGTTTTGAAGATCCATACAGATAACAATGTAGCTAATTTATTAACATAGGCGTTTGAAACTAAGAGATTTGAGTTCTTGGTCACACATATTGGTATGCTCAACCAATAATTGCTGCATATGTTAAGGGGAGGTAACAACTGTACAATTCTTATGCAAATTTTTTTTATTGTATAGTGTTTGTTTTTTGTTTTTAATGTGATTACAGGTTATTAGATTAAGATAAAAGAGGTTACAATGATAGTGGAATGCATGTACCGGTCTTATCTTTGAGGTACCGTTTTGGAACCAAGTACCGTTAGGCATAATTGACGTAACGTGTATGTTCTATGTATCGCTACATGACCGTTGTACCGTTGAGGATCTCTTTTATAAAATTGGCGGTTTCTTCGCGCTTAGGTTTGTTATTCCTATAAATACCAACCCCAATTACATAATTGATTCACCAAATCTTTTATTTTTACACCTCGATTCTATAACCTTCGTTCTAATCTTCGTTTATCAAAAACACCAATGGCTACTCTAAAAGTGATCTCTAAACACAATCAAGTTGCTAAGCTCACTCTGAATGATGATTCACTTGGTTTTCATGAGATTCTTGACTTTTTGTCTCGAAGTCACATACACTTTGCGCTTACTGTAAGTCCTATTGTCTCTATTCCTCTTGTTGAACAATTTTGGAATACTGTTGTAGTTGGTACACGTCATAATCAACCATGTATTAGAGCTAGGGTTAATCATAGAAATATATATGTGATTGAAGTACTGCTTAGGGCATCTTTAAGGCTTAATGATGCAAATGGGACTAGTATGTTGACCAATACTAAGATACATTATGGCCTTGCAGCCATGGGATATCAAGGTGGTAGGGAGAGTCTTACTTTCTTTAAAGGTTTATTTTCACCACAATGGAAGTTACTTTTTCATGCCATAATTCACTGTTTAATCTCAAAAAGCACATCTTTTGATCAAATTCTTGTTGCTTTGGCATCAGCTGGTATTTTTTTGGCAAATAACAGAATTTTTAACTTTTTAAGGTTAATTTTTGAAGGTATGACTAGGAGTTTAGAAGCCTCTAAAAAGTTATTAATGTATCTCAGATTTATTCAGGCTTTAATAGAAGACCAAATCCCAAACCTACCTGACTTAACGGATACATGGGATGTCCCTGCTTTCACCAAGAGGACTTTCTCTTTCTAATCAAAGAAAGGTAGTACTTTTACAGGGATTGTAACACCATTATTTGCTAATATGTTAGCACAAGAAGCTAACCAAGAGGGTGAGGATCCTAGTACATCTAGTGAACCTCAGCAAACTCCCTCTAACCAAAGCCCCCAACCTTTAGAAGATACTCAATCTTCTTCTCATCGTGATGATGATCAACCTCAATCTGATGAGATGATCTATACACCTGCTGCTTTACTACAGTTAGTGGTTCTCCACAAGCCAGAGCAACAAAGGTTCTTTACAGAGAAAAGAAGATTGAAGAGATTTAAGCCTCCAACTACAGATCAACTAATGAATCAAATGATGGCTTACCTAAAAAAGGTGAAGCACTTCACTCATGCACAGCTAGTCAGGAAGAACTTTGATGAAATCAAGGCTTTATATGAACAACAAAAAAGGAGTGAATTGAAATTTGTTGAGATTGGTTCTGAGGCAGATAAGAAAGTCATTGAAGAAGCCAAGAAACACTTGCAACAACAAAGACAATTTAGAAGTACCCCTAGGCTTGATGAAGCAAGTACTGCTAGACCAGAAGGAGGTTCTCCACCTATCAAGACCACTTATGCTAGAAAGAGTAAGAAAGTTAACGTGACCTCCAATGGATGAAGGGGATCAAACTCAAAGTGTTGAAAATACTAAAAATGTACAAGCGGTACATATACCGTCAACATTACATAGTGAAACGGTACATACTGACTTGGAGGAAGAATCTATTGAAGGAACCTCCAAAGATATTAAAAGAAAAAGATCAACCAAGAAAAAGCAAGAAGCAAAGAAAGAGGTAAAATCTACTAATGAAGATAGTGATGATGAGAGGTGTAGAAAGTACTTGAAGATAGTAAAATTTGAAGATCAATGCATAAATACAGATATCTTTGGAAAGAGGTCATCAATTATAAGATGGACATGTGCTACAAATCAATGACTTGAAGCTCATGAGATAACCAGGACAGATGGTGCATTTAGGATGTTCAGGTTATTAGAAGATATTTTTCATATTCTTGATAGGCAATATATTTAGGATCTTCACAGGTTTGTTCAAGAAGGAAGTGAAGGTAAAGAAGAAGTATCACTATTATTTCGTGAATTGAAGTTTATGTATGAGCCATACAACAATGATCAACAAATATTGAAGGACTTAGAGAATCAGGTTCCTACTTATTGGAGATATTATAGATTATGTAGTATACATACACTGGATGTAGATGATGTTACATATTATATGCTTCAAGAGAAAAGATATCCTTTTGGAAGAAGGTTGTTAGAAAGAATGTTGGAACAACAACTAGAAGTTTAAGAGGAGTCTAATGGTGCTTTAGAGTTGGTTAGGATGATCAGACAGCAACTCAAGGATTTAGAGAGAGAAGAAGAAGCTGAAAAAGAGCCTTAAGTGTTTGACTTTCAGTCACACTTCACAAATGGTTCTCAGTTCACCATGTTTAACCAACATAAGAACTGGCTAGTCCATAAGCAAACGGTTTGTGGTAAAGACTTCTCAAATCTATTGATGGTTGGTAGTTTGCTAAAAACTACATGGTCATTAACTCACCATGCTTATAAGTCAAGAGTTAGCTAGTCCTAGGGCAAACGGTTCTATGTAAAGACTCTATCAAATCCGTTGAATGGTTGACAGTTTACCAAAAATTGTAGGGTTATTAGTACACCTTGTTCTTTATGAATAAAGTATTGGCTATTCTAGAGTGTACGAATAACTGGTAAAGAATAAATCAAATCCATTGATAGCTGGTGATTTGCTAAAAATCATGATGCCAATACAGATTAGTTTGTTGTTAACTGTTTTATTTTAGGAGAGAAGACTCAAGCAGAGTTGTTGATTCATAAAATATATTCAAGGAGATTATTGTATGAAGATCACAAGAAAGTTTTGTCATCATCAAATAGGAAACGATTATTGGTCCAAAAGCTTAAAGATGACAGAGTTTTATATATGAAGACAACATAGTTGTTGCAAAGAATGTTCAAAAGACACAAAAGATCATGTTTAGAAGACCAAGATGAAATTCATGAAGATTTGAAGTTTATCATATCAAAAGAAGATCTGCATAAAGTGTTTGGGTACATTCAATTGGTATACAAGTACAAGATTACCAAGTGAAGTTTGAAGACATGTATTCTTATACATTCAACACACAGAGAAACAAGAAGACAACAAGTTATCATTCTTGTTTAGGGGGGGATTGTTGGGACTTATTTTAAAGTACCAAGTACCGTTAATACAAGTACAAGTACTATTAATGTTAGCAAGTACCGTTAGTGTTAACACGGTATATGTCAAGTACCGTTAGTGTTAATATAAGTACTGCTAAGTTTGTTAGGACGAATATATCTTTAGTAAAGATATGCCATAGTTATAATAGGAGTATATCTTATTTGATATACTTAATTGGTTAGAATATTGATAATATATTGTGTGTGAATACTTATATGTGTTTTATTAGTTTATACAATATGTATAATAACATGTATTTTTTTAGTTCAAAGTGTTTTATAAATAACATTAATGAGTGTATTTAATTAGTTTGTATTTGTACCTTATGGTTTATCATGTATATAATTTAAATTTAAACTTTAAGTAACATTTAATGTATGAATGTTTGTAACATAAGTTTTAGAAATTCTATTACTTAAAGTTATGTTATGTGCATATGAGGATTGTATCATAAGTTTTAAAAATTGTATTACTTAATATCAATAGAGTGGAGAGATACTAATATCTTTTATATGTAGTACAAAAGTATATATATTAATTGGTGTATTTATTAGCTAAGGAATACTACACCCACACCTTTTTTTCACAAAAATAAATCCTCTAACACATGTGATAACTTACATGTACCAATAGAAATATTTTAAATTTTCTCTCTTATTTTCACTTCCAATAATCAAGTTACACATAAGGGTGTGGATTTATTTTTGTAAAAATAGTGTGGATGTAGCATTTCTCTTATTAGCTATGTTTCATCCTTTAAATGTTGTAATTTTTAATTTTTAGTGTCTTATGTTTAAGGTAGTGTGGGTTGTATTGTGTCTTTCTTATGTTGTATACTAGAGTATAACTTTAAGTTTTTAAGTGCATTTAATGGTCAGAAAAGTAATTTGAGTGTTTAATTGATCCTTGCACAATAAAATTTTAAAATTTATACTTCGTATTTCTTAATTTGTAAATAGGTTATTAAAAGTGTGAAGAAGTCTAAATAGTGAAAATGTACTTCAATCCTATGTAGTATGAATAGATATATGGCCTTATAATTGCCCTTCATTTAAGTCTCTTTAAATGTTATGTATGTTTTGTTATAGGAAAAAGGTTTATGAGTATATTTACTATAATGAAAATAGGTTTATGATAAGAAAACCTTTATAAATTAATTAACTTTTCGGTGCGTATATACTACATATTAAAAGAAAACACTTGCTATTATTAGAAATGTTGAAAAATCAACTTACAACAATAAATGCATAATGTACAACTTTATAAACATCACTAAAAATAACTAAAACATTTTAATACTCGTATTAAAATTATTTAATACATAATAATTAATACATTTGAAAATAAAATAGTTAATACTAATTAATACTAGTATATAACTAATACACCCCATTACTTAAGAATAAAATTTTATATATGCACATTTTACAACAATTAATAACATATATCTACAAAATATACATATGTTGTCTACCAAAAATGATGGTGTACATAGTTTTGAAAACCAAAAAACAGACCAACGGGTTCAACTAGAACTAGAGTCACAATCGATTAGGCTAGCCAAAAAGCGATCAGAATACGAACCAGAGAGACCCTGTCAAAAACGATAAAAACAACCTCATTACATAAATATGTAGTATTTTTAACGACATATATGTAAGTACTAGCAGGGTACCCGCGCGTTGTGGCTGCGGCAACCCTGAAAATAAAGTTTTGCAAGCCGATATTTTATAGTTATATTTTTTAATAATGACGATAGCTTTAACTTGTAATAACTTTGAGAAATAATCTAACACCGCACCAAATGCTATGCGCAGCGGAACTACAACATTTGGGTGCTAGGCAGTTATCATCGCACACAAGATATATCGAACGACTCCAAAGAGACGTCAAATTTAAACTTAAATTAAAAATTGTTAAAAATGTACTTGTCTACGGTTTTCCAACCCCAAATGATACAACAGAGTTTTGCGTTTCGGTCCCCATGAATCTCAACCCCAAAAGTTACAGTTTTCACAACAACATGACATCAAAGTATAAAAATGTTTAAGTAATACTGGGCGGAAAAACAAGTAGACTCCAAGCTCCACACACAACATCCATCCAATGCACGCTCCATGCTACACTTCAGCGGTTACCTGAAACACATGATAAATTTGGTCAACGAAAACGTTGAGTGGAATTCATAGGTTTTACAATTCATTTTGAACATATGTGAAATAAAAACCATTCACGATCATTCATAGACTTGTCGATCAAACAATCTATATTCAAGATACTGACAATTGTGTTTAAGCTCATGACACTAAACCGTTAACTCAATCACCCGCGTAATAATTACCGGCGTGATTCAGATGAAACCAGTGCCCCTACTAAGGCATCAGTTGCAATTATACCTTATCTCTTATCACAAATTATCCGTCCGCAGGGGTATCAACGTACTAGCCCTCGTCTCGGATAGGGCAGTCAACCCCATAGTACTATCACTTTGTATAAGCGGCTATTTCTAATCCACGCTAGGACTAAACAATAGTTAATAGTTCATGAATTTAGGGCCTTTTGCAACTAGGTACTCAACACAATTTCAAAGGCAACATTCGGGTCCAACAATCATTCATGACATATGTTCATTTTGAAAACTAGCATGCATTTCCCTCGCGGGTAAAACAGTTTGAAATAATAATAAGCGAGGCTATAAATTCACACCTTATATAACAAGTAGTCGATAGTTCGAGTGATGGTCACTGACGACGATACGGATGCCCGGGTAAATCAACACCTATCAAACCAAATAACGCGTAATGAGTAATCTCATTTATAAACCTTATGGTACTGTATAAAATACATACATATTAGTCACTTATGATAATTACAACTCACGCCAAAACAAAACAAACAAGCGTTACTCGTTTTATACCATTTGTCCTTATTATTAACGTTATTCATTTTTACACATTTTCGCCGATACTTACCAAAAGTACAGACTGTTTTACTAGACTTAACCCTTTTTATAAAAATTGAGAAAATTCCCAAAAATACTTTAAGACCTGTAGAAATCACATATTTAATCCTATTAAAAGTTTTCGCTTTACGACCCGTTACTCAACACTTTTCCAAAACTACGTTTTTTTTCGGACTGAAATTGTACTTTGACCAAGTCGGACTCCATTGACCCATTTGACACCTAAGTCTTATAATAGACTCAAATGTGCAGGTTTGAGACCAAAATTCAACCTTTGACCATTTACCAAACTAAACCTATAGTCCCCGGGATTTGACCTAAAACCAAGCATAATTTCGGATTATGACGGTTTTCATCTCCCGGTACACGAATTTCAAAACGTCGTAACTTTTGACTCGTTAGGAGTCGTAAGCTCTATCTTATACCAAATCGAAGCTAAGAAGATGTTCTACAACTCTATCCTACTCACAAGACCTGTTTTCAAAATAATTTTTATGAAAACACCTCAAACTTTCTGCCTAAAATTACCTATACCAAAATCATACCAACGCTCGTTTTCAAACCCATTTACCAACATTAGACATCATCCTAAGTACTCCTAATCATAACCAAACATCATTTTCAGTCCTAATCCCCTATTGATCAACATCCTCATAAAACCCAAATCATAAAAACAAACATGCAAGTGAATATACCCATCTAAAAACATGTAAACATAAGATTAAACACAAAATAAAACATCAAAACATTGACCACCATGATCCCCAAACACCCCCCTTTGAGCCGTGGGGTTTGGGTGATCAAAACCCATCAACCAAATTGATTTTGGTTGATTTGTTTGGTGTTCTAGCATCATTCTAACATGAATTAAACATGCAAATGCTCAATTAACATCCAAATGAACTTTTGAAAAATCTTTAATTTTTGGAAAAATTTTTGTTAATGCATGTTTGAAATAACCATGGATTAACACTTACTAAAGGATTTTAGAAGGTGGTATTTGATTGGAATTAATCAAAACCCAAAAAAATTTGAAGTGGTGGTGGTGTTTGTGTGTTTGGCCGTCGGCCTAGAGAGAGCACAAAGGGTGGGTTTGATTTTTTTTTTCCTGAAATGTTATGTGTGTGAGTGTTTGTTCCCTTTTTGTGAAATGGGAGGGACCAAATGTGCAATTTAAGCTTTCTTTTGGCCTTAAGTAAAAACGACTCTAAAACTTTACGGGATTGACTTACTAGTCATTTTAGAAAATTTTACGGGAGTCGGGAATCATCCCAAACACTCCAAAATACTTTTAGGACACTTTAAATGTACCCGGAAAGCAATAAAACTCACCCGACTCGACTTAACACGAACCATAAGTAAAATTCTCGAAAAATTACAATATCGATAAAACGACAATAATTATAGAAATTTGGGCATCCATCGGGATCGTATTCGTCATCGTCCTTCTTAAATCGTCCATCGTCAAAATTATAACCTCGAACATCGGTTTCAACCAAAATACTAAAATATATAGCAATTAAAATTTATTAAAAATTTCAAAAATAAGCGTAATTTAGGGTAATGTTAGTGACCTCGGTTCTAGGGTATCACATCCACCCCTCCTTAAAGAGAGCGACGTCCCGGCGCTCGCCTCTTCTTATACTCACATTTCGTGCCGCTGGAACAGATGAGGATACCTTTCCTTGAAAAAGTCCTCACGTTCCCAAGTGTATTCCGGTCCACGCCTAGAATTCCATCGAACCTTCACAAAGGGAATTCTACTACGCTTCAGCCTCTTGACCTCTCGGTCCATAATTTCCACGGGTTCTTCCACAAAATGCATTTTGTCGTCCAGTTGAATCTCGTCCAAAGGAATCACCAATTCCTTATCCGCCAAACTCTTCTTCAAGTTCGATACGTGAAACGTGTCCTGAATAGCACTAAGCTCGCTCGGCAACTCTAACTTATACGCTACTGGTCCAATTCGTTTAACGATCTTAAATGGTCCAATGTACCTCAGACTCAACTTTCCTTTCTTCCCAAAACGAATTACACCCTTCCACGGCGAAACCTTAAGCATAACCATATCTCTGACTTCAAATTCCAACGGTTTTCTTCTGTTATCGGCATAACTCTTCTGTCGGCTTCTCGCAGCAAGTAGTCGGTTCTTGATTTGCACAATCTTCTCGGTCGTCTCTAAAACCATTTCGGGTCCAGTCAATTGACTTTCTCCTACTTCACTCCAACACACAGGCGATCTACACTTTCTTCCATACAATGCTTCGAACGGTGCAGCCTTAGCTTGATGCTCGTATGGTAACTATTATTATACGAAAACTCCACTAAAGGCAAGTGGCGTTCCCAACTTCCTCCAAAATCAATCACGCATGCTCGGAGCATGTCCTCCATCGTCTGAATAGTTCGTTCACTTTGGCCGTCAGTCTCCGGATGATAAGCCGTACTTAAATTCAATTCAGTGCCCATCGCACGTTGAAGCGATTTCCAAAATTCCGAAGTAAATCTACTATCGCGATCCGAAATGATCGATAACGGTACTCCATGTCTGCAAACGATCTCCTTCACGTATACACTGGCCAACTTTTCCATACTGTCCGTCTTCTTCACAGGTAAGAAATGAGCAGATTTCGTCAATCTATCCACTATTACCCAAATCGTATCACATCCACTAGGAGTTCTGGGTAAACCCGTCACGAAATCCATAGCGATTTTCTCCCATTTCCATTCTGGGATCTCTGGTTGTACCAACAACCCAGACGGCTTCTTATGTTCTGCTTTAACCTTCGCACAAGTCAAACACTTACTAACGTAACGAGCAATATCCGCCTTCATATTCGGCCACCAATAAACTTTCTTCAGATCATGATACATTTTATCCGATCCAGGATGTATCGAGTACTTCGACTTATGAGACTCGTTCATAACCAAATCTCGTACTCCAGGCTTTCCTTCCTCGGATGGACACAACGGTAACCAAATCCGATTCTCGAAATATCTCAGTCCGTCTGACCTAATCACAAAAAGAGGTTTCAACATTCTTCCCAAGTTCTCAGCATCAACATTCTCTTTCATTAATCCCCTCTCTTGAGCCTTCAGTATAGTTTCGGTTAAATCAACACTCTCAGTCATCACTAAAGCTCTGACTCTCAAAGGTTTCTCTCGATCCTTCCTACTAAGTGCACCCGCTACAACATTCGCCTTGCCAGGATGGTAGCGAATTTCACAGTCATAGTCACTCAGTAATTCTACCCATCGTCTCTGTCGCATGTTCAACTCCTTTTGATCTAAAATGTGCTGTAAACTCTTGTGGTCAGTGAATACAACACACTTCGTCCCATACAAATAATGTCTCCACAATTTCAACGCAAAGACTACAGCTCCTAATTCCAAATCGTGCGTCGTGTAGTTCTCCTCATTCTTCCTCAATTGTCTCGACGCGTAAGCTATCACCTTCTCGCGCTGCATCAACACAGCTCCATAACCCTTACGAGATGCGTCACAATAAACTACAAAGTCTTCGGTTCCTTCAGGTAATGACAATATCGGTGCGGAACATAACTTGTCCTTGAGCGTTTTGAAAGCGAATTCTTCCTCATCTCCACATTCATACACTCAATTCTTCTCGGTAAGCTTTGTCAATGGCTTCGCAATCAACGAAAATCCTTCAATGAATCTCCGATAATACCCAGTTAAACTAAGGAATTGTCGAACTTCAGTCGGCGTCGTCGGTGCCGACCATTCCCTGATCGCTTCGACCTTGGCAGGATCCACGCGAACTCCTTTGCTATCAATTACGTGACCAAGGAATTGCACAGACTCTAACCAAAACTCACACTTAGAGAACTTCGCATACAGCTTCTCTCTCTTCAGCAGATCCAATATCTTTCTCAGGTGCTTCTCGTGCTCCTCCTTACTCTTAGAGTAAATAAGAATATCATCAATAAAAACAATGACAAACTTATCTAGATATGGCTTGCATACGCGATTCATAAGGTCCATGAATACAGCAGGCGCGTTTGTCAACCCAAACGGCATTACTCGAAATTCGAAGTGTCCATACCGCGTACGAAAGGCAGTTACAGGAATATCATCCTCTCTCACACGCAGTTGATGATACCCTGATCTCAAGTCGGTCTTTGAGTATACACAGGAACCTTGCAGTTGATCAAACAAATCGTCAATCCTCGGCAATGGATACCGATTCTTAACCGTCAACTTGTTGAGTTCTCTATAGTCAATACACATCCGAAATGAACCATCTTTCTTCTTCACAAACAACACTGGCGCTCCCCATGGTGATGAGCTCGGCCTAATAAATCCTTTATCCATCAACTCCTTCAGTTGATCCGATAACTCCTTTAACTCGGATGGTGCTAATCGATAGGGTGCACACGCAACCGGCGCAGCTCCCGGCACCAAATCGATTCGAAACTCGACCTCACGGGTGGGTGGTAAACCCGGCAACTCGTCTGGAAAAACTTCTGGATATTCGCAGATTACAGGTACCTCTTCAATCCTTGCCTCTAAATCACCACTCGAAACTTGTGCCAAAAACACATCGCATCCATTTTCTACATACTTCATCATTTTCAAACAAGAAATCACTTTCAAACGAGAAGTGCATTCGTCTCCCTTCACAGTCAAGACTTTATTCCTCAACGGGATCTGAACTAATTTCTCTCCACAGACGATCACAGCACTGTGCGCCATCAGCCAATCCATTCCCACGATCACATCAAACGATCCTAGCTCTATAGGCATCAAGTCGATTTTAAAAGAGTAATTTCCTAACTTCAAGGTACACCCTTTCAGTATAGAATTCGTACTAACGATTTTCCCATCGGCTAACTCCACGTTATAACTAGTCGCTAACAATACCGGTTTTCTATCGATATGACGACTAAATTTAACATCTACGAAACTCTTGTCGGAACCAGAATCAAACAAAATACTAGCATAACAAGCGTCTAGCAAAAACGTACAGGTAACCACGTTAGGACCCTGTGGTTTATCAGCCGTCCCTACTTGATACACGACAGCAGCATTGTTACCTCCTTGCTTGTTTCCTGCCTTCGGGCAATTTCCTTGCTTATGGCCTCTTTCTCCACATCCAAAACAACCCATCACTCTCGTAGCATTCGCCCCAGTGGCTGCCCCCTTTGTTCGGCAATCAGACATCCTGTGACCCGCTTTTCCACATTTGCCGCATGTAGGCGGGCAACTCCCTACATGGTACAAGTTGCATCGACCACAGTGGGGATTCACCTTCGCTCCTCTGGGGTTTGTCACAGCTCTCATCCCTTCATTCCTTCGCTGGTTGAACTGCTGATTGCGGTTCTGACCATTGTTGTTTCAGTTTCCACCTCGGCTTTGACCCTGGGATTGATTGCTCTGTGCCGCCTCCCACTTCCTCTTATATCCTTCAGCAATGAAGTTCTTCTTGTCTTGGAGTTTGACATCCATCAACGCGTGAGCCATCTGGACCACTTCATCAAACGACCCAGGTTTAGACGAAGTCGTCTCACCCTTGATATTACTAGACAGACCTTTGATGTACTGTTTCATCTTCTTGTTATCATCGGCAAAGGTATCTGGACACAAAAGGCTTAATTCATTAAACCTCCTGGTGTAAGCAGTGATATCATTGTTTTTCAAAGTCAGGTGCCTCAACTCATCTTCCAATTGACCTAACTCCTCTTCAGGACAGAACTTCTTGGTCAAAAGAGCTTTAGTAGCAGTCCATGTTCTTGCATTCGCTACTGCTAACCCAACAGTGGCTACTTGGGTGTTCCACCAACTCAATGCATCATCAAGAAAAGTAGCAGCCGCAAACTTGACCTTGTTCGCTTCTGAACAACCACTAATCTCGAAAGTACTTTCGACCTTTTCTAACCATCTCCTGAGTTCTAGAGCTCCACCAGTTCCACGAAATTGCGTGGGACCACATTTTATGAAACTAGAGTAAGTACACTCTCTTGGGGCTTGTTGTCTCCCCACATTTCTGCCCTGGTCTGGGTTCCTCCCTGCTCGATCTGCTTCTAGCGCATTCGCAATGGCTTCCTGAATCATCGTGTTCACACGGTCGGCGGTTAGTTTTGGAGGCATGGTGCGTTATCAAATACACCTCTCTGCAACACAGGGAAAATAGAAAAACAATGTAAGTATACACATCAAGATTAAGATGGAGTTCTCTTTCAAGACATAATATAAATACAACGACACATCGCTACAGAGTTACTAACATTCATCAATTCACATCACAAAAGATCATATTAAAGACATATCACAGATCATGAAAGGTAAACATGGATTGTATTGATAATCAACCAAAATTGTGACAAGTATTGCCACTACAACCATTCACCATAAAACTTAAGTCCTCAAGTTTTTCGTCACAATGCCATCATACAAAAGTCTAAAACAGTTCTATTACAACGATCAAAGATAAAATACAAGACAAGCAACTAGGCATGTGGTGATCCACACGGCCTCTTGGATGGCGGTTCATCATCATATTCCTCGGGTTCCTCGTCGCTATCTTCCTCGTCCACTTCATCCATCTTCCTCTTTCCTTTGTCATTCGGCCCACATTCAGTCGCCTTCTTCGTCCCTGACGTAGACCCACACTCAACCGCTACATGATTTCCCACAGTGATACAAGCACCTCTGGCAGGTGGCTGGATCATGAAGTCATTAGCTTCCATTTCCATGTCGTCCACAAATCTCCAATCTGGGGGCAATGATGCTCTCACTCGATGCTCCCAACTCTGTATCCTAGACAATCTCGCTTGATCTTCCCTAACTCGATCAAGACTGGCGCTCAAGTTCGCGATCATCGATCTTAGACTGTTGATATCACTCTTGTTTGCATTTCCATCATACTCAATTGTTGAAGTTCTTGCCAACAATCTTTGGTGCGCTCTCTCATTCTTATCAAACCTCTTAATTACCCTGGTCTCCACCACAAACCGCTCATACATCAACCTATCCATCCTCCTCAAATGACCTTCGGGATCCCAGTAGTGTCTTGGTCTCGGAAAGTAGACCCTCGCGATATTCTCATGAATAGATTGTGATTTAGATGAATTGCTGGATTCTGCACCACTCCCATTACTTACTCGAACAAACCCTGGCACTGTCTTCAGGTAGTCCTTACAATTTTCCATCGGGCGACAAAAAGGTTGCTGCTCATATCGATCGGTCGGAGGCACTTCATAACCCTTTGGCGAATTTGGAGATTGAAATAAATCAGGTTCGGTCTGACCGACAGCGTTCTCGGGAATTCCATCATCCACCGGTTCCTCGGGCTCTTCCTCAGAATCCTCACTACCATCGCTACTGATACTGAAGTTGTCCACGTCACTTTTGTCACTGTCATTTCCCGGCTCTACCGCTTCTTCTGGAGCGATCCATCCATTGTCATTATCCGGCGGGTTCGGAGGAAACGGTCCCCCTTCGTGACCTACGACATAATCGTCTCCATTACCATTAGGCGGTACCTCGGCCATTCCTGCAATAACAGAGAATTTTGGAGGGTACGTAAGATAACTATACAATATTTATAAATACATGCATGCAAATGCAATGCAAAGGTGGTACACATGCCCAAAATGCGATAATATGATGCCCATGCATAAGTAATACAAAATTACGGTATCGGGTATTCCACGTATAATTTCAACGTTTACATATAGTAATTTCCATATTTACATAATAAATGCCCACATATATACTTCAACTCAAAAGTATACGTCAAATGCCATGAATACAAAAATAAACCTTACCGGAGCCATGCAGGATAGTTGTGTGCGCTTGGACAATTTCTTACGACACCAAAAGTTATAGTTTAGGAATTTTCAAAACGACCTAGTTCTCTATAACTCATGGCTCTGATTACCAATCTCTAACACCCCACCAAATGCTATGCGCAGCAGAACTACAACATTTGGGTGCTAGGCAGTTATCATCGCACACAAGATATATCGAACGACTCCAAAGAGACGTCAAATTTAAACTTAAATTAAAAATTGTTAAAAATGTACTTGTCTACGGTTTTCCAACCCCAAATGATACAACAGAGTTTTGCGTTTCGGTCCCCATGAATCTCAACCCCAAAAGTTGCATTTTTCACAACAACATGACATCAAAGTTTAAAAATGTTTAAGTAATACTGGGCGGAAAAACAAGTAGACTCCAAGCTCCACACACAACATCCATCCAATGCACGCTCCATGCTACACTTCAGCGGTTATCTGAAACACATGCTAAATTTGGTCAACGAAAACGTTGAGTGGAATTCATAGGTTTTACAATTCATTTTGAACATATGTGAAATAAAAACCATTCACGATCATTCATAGACTTGTCGATCAAACAATCTATATTCAAGATACTGACAATTGTGTTTAAGCTCATGACACTAAACCGTTAACTCAATCACCCGCGTAATAATTACCGGCGTGATTAAGATGAAACCAGTGCCCCTACTAAGGCATCAGTTGCAATTATACCTTATCTCTTATCACAAATTATCCGTCCGCAGGGGGTATCAATGTACTAGCCCTCGTCTCGGATAGGGTAGTCAACCCCATAGTACTATCACTTTGTATAAGCGGCTATTTCTAATCCACGCTAGGACTAAACAATAGTTAATAGTTCATGAATTTAGGGCCTTTTGCAACTAGGTACTCAACACAATTTCAAAGGCAACATTCGGGTCCAACAATCATACATGACATATGTTCATTTTGAAAACTAGCATGCATTTCCCTCGCGGGTAAAACAGTTTGAAATAATAATAAGCGAGGCTATAAATTCACACCTTATATAACAAGTAGTCGATAGTTCGAGTGACGGTCACTGACGACGATACGGATGCCCGGGTAAATCAACACCTATCAAACCAAATAACGCGTAATGAGTAATCTCATTTATAAACCTTATGGTACTGTATAAAATACATACATATTAGTCACTTATGATAATTACAACTCACGCCAAAACAAAACAAACAAGCGTTACTCGTTTTATACCATTTGTCCTTATTATTAACGTTATTCATTTTTACACATTTTCGCCGATACTTACCAAAAGTACGGACTGTTTTACTAGACTTAACCCTTTTTATAAAAATTGAGAAAATTCCCAAAAATACTTTAAGACCTGTAGAAATCATATATTTAATCCTATTAAAAGTTTTCGCTTTTACGACCCGTTACTCAACACTTTTCCAAAACTACATTTTTTTCGGACTGAAATTGTACTTTGACCAAGTCGGACTCATTTGACCCGTTTAAAATACTCCATTGACCCATTTGACACCTAAGTCTTATAATAGACTCAAATGTGCAGGTTTGAGACCAAAATTCAACCTTTGACCATTTACCAAACTAAACCTATAGTCCCCGGGATTTGACCTAAAACCAAGCATAATTTCGGATTATGACGGTTTTCATCTCCCGGTACACGAATTTCAAAACGTCGTAACTTTTGACTCGTTAGGAGTCGTAAGCTCTATCTTATACCAAATCGAAGCTAAGAAGATGTTCTACAACTCTATCCTACTCACAAGACCTGTTTTCAAAATAATTTTTACGAAAACACCTCAAACTTTCTGCCTAAAATTACCTATACCAAAATCATACCAACGCTCGTTTTCAAACCCATTTACCAACATTAGACATCACCCTAAGTACTCCTAATCATAACCAAACATCATTTTCAGTCCTAATACCCTATTGATCAACATCCTCATAAAACCCAAATCATAAAAACAAACATGCAAGTGAATATACCCATCTAAAAACATGTAAACATAAGATTAAACACAAAATCAAACATCAAAACATTGACCACCATGATCCCCAAACACCCCCCTTTGAGCCGTGGGGTTTGGGTGATCAAAACCCATCAACCAAATTGATTTTGGTTGATTTGTTTGGTGTTCTAGCATCATTCTAACATGAATTAAACATGCAAATGCTCAATTAACATCCAAATGAACTTTTGAAAAATCTTTAATTTTTGGAAAAATTTTTGTTAATGCATGTTTGAAATAACCATGGATTAACACTTACTAAAGGATTTTAGAAGGTGGTCTTTGATTAGAATTAATCAAAACCCAAAAAAATTGAAGTGGTGGTGGTGTTTGTGTGTTTGGCCGTCGGCCTAGAGAGAGCACAAAGGGTGGGTTTGATTTTTTTTCTTGAAATGTTATGTGTGTGAGTGTTTGTTCCCTTTTTGTGAAATGGGAGGGACCAAATGTGCAATTTAAGCTTTCTTTTGGCCTTAAGTAAAAACGACTCTAAAACTTTACGGGATTGACTTACTAGTCATTTTAGAAAATTTTACGGGAGTCGGGAATCATCCCAAACACTCCAAAATACTTTTAGGACACTTTAAATGTACCCGGAAAGCAATAAAACTCACCCGAATCGACTTAACACGAACCGTAAGTAAAATTCTCGAAAAATTACAATATCGATAAAACGACAATAATTATAGAAATTTGGGCATCCATCGGGATCGTATTCGTCATCGTCCTTCTTAAATCGTCCATCGTCAAAATTATAACCTCGAACATCGGTTTCAACCAAAATACTAAAATATATAGCAATTAAAATTTATTAAAAATTTCAAAAATAAGCGTAATTTAGGGTAATGTTAGTGACCTCGGTTCTAGGGTATCACAAATAATAAACCATTTTATATAGAAATAGTATTAGGGGATTGTGATGATTGATGGTGAACGGTATTTGTAAATATGTGTAACATTCGTTGTAATATTATATAACATATAAATATAGAAAATCTTCTTAATTTATATGTTTACACATTTTCATAGATTATAACGACCTTAAAATCTTCCAATTTTAATGTGTACGATTTAATCGAATTCATTAGCAAATTGATCGGTATTTCACTAAATTTGTACTAAAACGGATACATAAACGATATGTCTTCAAAAGTGAAAATTTATGAAAAAACTGAATGGTTCAAAATCAAGCATAGAAATTTAATATTAAACTTAAATTAATGAACAATTTAATTAATTGTGTCTAAAAAATTGTAATTTATAGCAGCAATCATTTGTACATGTTGCATATTGATTTTTTATTAATTTTGTCATTTAGTATCTAGTTATCTACTGCCCACCAATAGAAATAAATTTATAAAAATTTTGTGTTGTAAAGGTTTGTACCAAAAATTTGTAACCTTCTACTATTTGAAATTTTAGAGAGAGAGAGAGAGATTGTGTGTACAATCACTTATATAAGTATTACGGATTTATGTGTTATTCAAAAAAAGTAGTACAAATTAATTTATTGGTGCCGTTTTTATAAGTTTCGGTAGGTCCTCTCCGGTTCGCCTTCTGAAGTTGTTTTTGGCTAGTTAAACCGACTGTGAATCCGGTTCCCATTTGAGCCTTATCAATTTAGGTAAACGATATGTACGATTATATAGATATATATACTTTTAATTATTGTACAATATGAATATATAATAGTATTTTTAAGTAATGAGGTCTATGTATTAATTATTTTAATATGAATATTAAACTAGCTGGGTACCCACGCAATGCGGCGACGGGTACCCGATGACTAAATTTTCAGTGGCGGGTGTTGGTCTCGGTGGTCGGGTGGTCGTGTGGTCGGGTGGTGGTGTGGGTTTAAGCGATATGTTTAGTTTGGCAGTTGTGATGTCGGATGGTGGTCGCGTAACAATGGGGTTTTAAAAGCTCGGTGACATAATTACGAGAATGAAGAGAATGATATATCATGGGTATATATATGATTTGTGATGAATGTTACAACTTTATATTTAATTTTCATTGAATCGGTTGTTACAACTCTCATGAACGTTACAACCGTTACTCTTTTTTCCGTTTATTACATCTTTATTACATCTTTATTGAGTTGTTACAGTTTTTTCATTTGTTATAATTTATTGAGATGTGACTATATAACTTTGCATTGTATTATTTCCTAATTAAGAAATATTTTATGCTGATTTTTTTAAGACTACTATATATATAAAGGAGTTAAATCTTTTATAAAGTAGTAAGATTGTATTAATTAGTTTTAATATTATGTATTGATTAGTTTTAATAATAAGTATTAAATGGTATTTACTATTTTTATTTTCGATTTTGAAGCTATGTTGATTTGTACATGAAGCTTTACAAAGAGTAGATTTTGTAACATTTCTATGAATAGAAAGTGCTTTCTTTTTATATATAGTAGAGATTACATATAAGCTTTTGGTACAGACATTTATAATAAAAAATTCATGAATTTATTTTTGTATTATGTGGGAGCTATACACATTAAATGACAAAATTAGTAGAAATTAATATGCAACATGTACGATGATTATTGCGATAAACTATAACTTTTTTACGTACAATTATTTAAATTGTTCACTAATCTAATTTTAACTGTAAATTTGTGTTTGATTTTGAACCATTCAGTTTATTTATAAATTTGCATATTCAAAAACTTATATTTCATCTATTATTATATTTTAATACAAATTTAGTGAAATACTAATCATTTTGCTATATAGAAATTCTCCCGAGTTTAATGTTTGTAAATAATTGTAATATTGGTACAACTAAAAATTATGCACGCGGTTTTAGACTAAAAATCAATATATATTAATATCAATGTTTTAAAGCTCGGCTTGACCCGGTCGATTGAATTGTAAACATGTTGGATGATGGATAGCTGAATTTTGCCAAAATGAAACTCGGTTAAAGTGTGACCCGATGGCTCGTTTGGTTCAAATAACTGGATTGATTAATACTGATTGATTATTTGTTAAGACTTTGTTGAATAAAAGATTTAACTTTGTTGTAACTGGCACAGGTGTTAGGTGTTGGGTGTTGGGAGAGACGATGTTGTTCAAAATTACCTATTAGTATCTTGTTGTATACAATATGAGTTTAATCTATTATTCACAATCCTCATATAAACTTTAAATATATTTATTATATGTAATTTTTATAACTCTACTAAAAATACGAAAAATTATAAGTTTCATTTGACTTTGTATAATTTATTTTAAATACAACCATTGAAGTTTTACTAGTCAGGTACCCGCGCAATGCAGTGGCTAGTACCCGGTGACTATTTTTTTATAGCGAGTAAAGCAAAGAAACTTATCTTTAAAGACTATCTAAGTTTTTACTTCAAATTAGTTAATATAGAGTAAAGTTTTTTTATATTAACTAAAACAATAATTATCCCTTCTTTTCTGTCAATAATTGGCTCATTATTCATCTCACACCATCCCAACATAACAATATCAACAAATTGTAATACACGGCCCTTAAAAGGAACCCGAACCAAACACACTCGGATGTATAAGTGTAAAAAATCACTAATAATACTCATTATATATCCCTAATCTCATATTGTTTTGTACGCCACTTTCTCCCTAGAATGGCTAACCAATATGTAAATCAAATAATGATCATTCTACCAAATCTTCCATCAAACACAACATATTACTCTCTTGTTGTAGCATCTTAAATTATACAAAAAAAAGCACGAGAAGGTCATGGCTTGTGTTCATGCGTGTCATCAAACAAAGAAACACCATAACATATTTTTTATATGTTTTTCCTTATGTTTGAATATGAAACAAGAAGTTATGTTTCATATGGATCTATGATGATTTTATTGATTTGCTTCGGGTTATATATATCATTTTAAGGTCGTGACATATTTGAAAGATACAACCAAAACGTGACATGAGATCTTGTATGGTTGTGATAGAAGATGAGAATAAGATTAGACCACAATATATGTTTCTAGATCTTGAAAAAAAATAATCTATGTTGCTCTTCTTTGTTAGCCCATTTTATTATGCTAAAATTCTTGTTTTATTTTTTGGTTTTCTGGGGTGGAGAGGTCTGGTGGTGATGGCGGGTATGAAGTATGTTGAAGAGATGGGAGTGTGTCGTGATATTTTGTGGGTCTTTATATAATATTTTGTTAGGAAGGTTACAGTTTTATATTTAATTCAGTGTTATTACTTTGACTACAGTTACTTTTTCTTTCTTTTATATCTTATGACTTATTAATTTATATAAATGTAAAGTCAATAACAGTTCAGAATTTATAGCCTCCTATAATATTGTTATTGTTATTTATCTTATAAATGAAAGTTTTAAATAACGTATGTATTAGAACATGGTCAGAATTTTGAAAAAGGTTTTGTATAGAAATTTCTTAATAAAGAAATGTTTTAGGCTGAAAATTTTAAGACTTCTAAATATAGAAAAGTCTTAAATCTTTTATAAAGTAGTAGGATAGGATTATTTGGAAAATAAAGGCTAATGTAAAATTACACTAGATTTTGGGCTCAATTTGTAACAAGTCCTTGGGATCTTCATATCTTTTTATTGTCGATCTTTTATATAAGTAAAAAATAGATTATTTAGATTTTTTATAAAAAATGGAGGTTGTAAAAAAAATTAGACCAATCAAGTTGTTTTAGTTTTGACACGTAAGCAAAACTGAACAATCCGATTGATTGAAAAAAAAGCCAAAACTGAATACAATTTAACCAAAATTAAAAATTTTGGTAAACAAATTTGATGAAGACAAATAAATCACAAAATATAAGTGCCAAATATGTGATATTAAAAACTTCAAAAAAGAAGGTAATGAATAAAATTTTTGTGGTTGAATTTTGAATAAATTATATGGATTTAATGTAAACTTATAAGTTTACATATTTTTTTAATAACTTTAGAAATTAAATAACTACCCCCTTATAGTTTAAATCCTTTATACTTTATATTTTAAAATACAACATATACGTTGTTTTAAAAAAAATCAACAAATCACATGATTATAAATATTCAGATGATATAAACAAATTATTGTCTAATTCTATTTTGACACTTTACAAAATTAAGTAATCCGGTCGACGTTAATTTTTATTAACAGTAATATGAATATCAAAGTGAATGCACGACATCAAACATGAGTGTGGATAAATATAAATAGACGGATTCTACATCTTACAACGACATAGATTTCAAGGTCGTTACGTGTTACTAAATACATGCAATGTTTAGAAAAATTATAACTAAAATTTCAGTTAAACAAAGTGAAATCCTTTATGCAACAAAGATTATACAAAATATTAATTGATATTATAACATAACTAAAAAATTATGTGAAACTCGTGCGTGAATATTGTAATTATTTAAATATAAATTAAATATAACATTAGATAATAATTTTAAACATTACAAAACCATGAATTTATAATTGTCACAATATTTAGTGTAAAAATAATGTATTCAAATAGTATAACTTGTTATACTATCTTCAGAAAAAAGAGTATGACCTTCAAAAAATAAGAATTGAGGTGTGCTTATTTTAATTTACACGGAGCAAAGTAAAAAAAAGGCAATATAATCAAACATATAAACATTTGATGTACTTAAAAAAATTTACGAAAAATCTTAATAACGAAACTATTACCTAATTCATCTTTTATTTCTAAATATCATGCGTGCGCGGATATTAAAATTAGTTTCTCATTATGCTATATATTTGTGGGTCAAAACTGGGTGCTGCTGGGAGCTAAATCAAGATAGGTTGGATGTAATTATCTAATATACGCATACTCGAAGTTTACTTGTGGTAATGAAATTATGATTGCATTTGGCACACTTAGGAGTGATGAACGAGAGTATATTTAGGCATTCTAATGACTCGCCAAATCCGTTTTTGGAGATACAAACATTACCCTTGTGTTGAATATATAGTGATGTCATAAAAATGGATGTAGCTTGGATTTGGGAAAATTTAATCCTTGTTTCATTAGAAGTGTTTGAGTTCTTCTACTCATGGATTTAGACTTTCTTATAGGTCATTGTTGTTTAACTAGTAGTGGTTGGGTGTCTTGTATTACCCTAAGACCTCTCATGGATCTTCTTCTACTTGTCAACCATTCTATTTCTAGTAAATTTTTGTCGCTAGAAAAGGCCTATTCATATATTCCACTAGTTTATTAATGGAACATTAAAGGACAACCCGCCAATAATGACCTAGTAAACTGAATACGCATACACGAATTATACAATTTAGAATTGAAGTTTATGTACTTACATAAATAAGATATTGATACTATATTTTTATAATTCTTCAAAGGAAAAAATCATTTAAGACTAGTAATCAATGTTATAGTGCTTATTAGTTACCTCCAAATAGTTGCCGGGTTTTGCAAAGCGAGGAATGTAGTAACATACTCGACTTGGATACTTCTCGTGTTTCTTAAAATAGAACCAACTTTGAATTTAACCCGATTTAAGCTAAGATTACAAAAAATAGTGAGACATGTAGATCTTTTCGACGTATACCGATAAATGCATAAGGTCGTGCAATTGCCTAGATGCATGTTACTCAACTAACTGAGATTTGATCGAGCAACTTTCTTGTTTTAGTACTTTTTTCATCCATAATTCTATGAAAAAGTAACATTAACACATAAAATCCAATGAATAATGGTGTTGTTGTTCATATAATCTATACTAGAGAGATAACAAACAACTAAAATATCACATATAGACTTTCAATACCAAAATGATAACAAATTACGACAAATGATATGTGTATTTTCAATATCACTAAGATAACAATAACGAAAATAGCATATATGCATTTTCCTTACCAAGTAGGCATTTAGTTTCATTCACAATTTTTCGTTGCACCTGGGTATATACTCTACAAGTTACTTCCTCTATTAAGGAGCATATACTACAGAGAATACAACTTGGATCATCGTCCCCATCGGACATGGTTAACATAAAAAGAAACCATATGCATCCTACAATCATCACATTTTAATCTTTGATCATGCTATTTAACCAAAAACAATACTATAGCGAGACTTCCCTAGTAGTACGTATCAAGGGTCATGCCATTTGTAGGATACTATATGGTATCTTTAACAAAAATACGATAGATGTAAGTCTGAAAAACTAATTAAAGGACTCCTATTAAAACACCCTATCTTGCTAGTGAATCTAGTCATGAAATAAGTTAAGCTTAAGTTTTTTATGTCTATATAGTAAGGCTTATAATGAATTCGATCAAATCTCATTCGAAATCTGTGACAACCATGGTTTTGAGGTTCGTCACTTAGTTTTATTTTAGGCATATTTTGTGAAACTATGTGTCTTTATGTGTTATTTGGTGTGAATAGAGTGTGGTTTGGACATCGTTTTCGGGTACGGGGTACATTGTGAGTGAAATGGTGTGTGACTTTTTTTTGTTCATAAGCTCACATAGTAGTGACTATGAAATAAGATGGTGTTATTTAGTGGTTTTACGTATACGTATATGTATTATAGAAAATCGTATTTTTTACGATTTAAGGTTTATCATTTAGAGGTCTCGGATGAGGTAATTAGTCACGGGAGTATTTTTCGGGATGGTTTTAAGTCATTTTGGACTTAGTTAATTAATTTATTTCATATTTCAATAGTTTTTATAAAACTGTATATTTTACGTCTTTTACGGTATACGCGTAAATTTGACTAGTTTTACGGTTTTGAGGTTTCGGAGGCTTTAGGAGCTGAAATAAATTAAGGTAAATTAAGGTATTATTAATAATATATTAATAAGTAATAAAAAGAAAAAAAATGTAAAAAAATATATAATAGTCGGTATTGGGACGCAAGAAAGAAAAAGAAAAGGGAAAAAAAGGAAAAAGGGGAACTGGGCTTTTGTAATGGGCCAAGGACTTGTTAGGAAACTATATAAAGACTTTTTATTAATCAAAACACTTCATAAAACCCCTGTAGATTACCTTCAAGTCGGCATCAATGGTGGTTTTAGGGTTCTTCATTAATTTTTCTTCTTTAAAAAATTCTAAGGTAAAATCTTCAATACCCTTTTTAATTAAATTGTTTTTAATTCTTTTACAATCAATACATGATGGATATAGGGTTAGTTTAATTATAAAATCTTTAATTTAATGATATGAACATGATAAGAATAATTAGGGTTAATAAATATATATGGTGATGGTAATTAATTAGGTTAATTGTGTTAAATTCGTTTTTAAAAACTGGGCAGAATTTTAGGTCATTTGTTTTGATCATATATAGAGTTCTACATACTTTCATGATGCGATCTAAGTATTCCTGGAAAGGTATTTGAGTTGGCTTTCAAATGCAAGAAACTAGAACTAAATTGGAGGTAGGGAAGTGGGTCAAAAACAGGTTACAACAGTCGGATGTCAAAGCAGTTTTGAAATTAGTCGGGTTTAAATTAATGTTTTAAGGTGTTTAGGGTACTTAGGAGTATAATTGGACCTTCAAACGAACATGAGAGTTAGATTATATGTTAAATAAAGTATCTGGAGGACGGCTAAACAAATGGGTTGGGGTAAGACCCTCTTATCATAACAAACTTTTCATATGTTTAAAATCAGTAAATTCTAGATAGGTAAAAGTATATATATATATATATATATATATATATATATATATATATATATATATATATATATATATATATATATATATATGGAGGCCTTAACAGTAGCTTTAAGGTTGAGGCCAAATTTGAGAGTTAGCTAAAACATGTAAGGGCATAGGGTTTCTTTTACAGGGCATGTTATTTAGGTTAAGGGGGTGTTCGACCCATAGTTTGAAGTATGAAAAACGGGACTGTTTTAGGTTAAATGTTAACGGGGCGAGTTATGAACTAAACTAAGTTAAGGGGTTTATAGAGGGATGTAATGATATGCATATGGCATATAAATGAGGTTAAGTGGTAGTATAAGGTTATATATCCATCATATATTGGTGAGCCATTTTGGTATGTGGTTCATATCTTTATTGTATACGTTTGTGTGTTTAGATTTTTGCTAGAGCGCAGATACTTGGAGAAGCTTGTTCAAGTGAGTTTCATAGTCCCATGTCTTTTTATGATTTTAATTCCAGATGGGATGGAAGAGACACTCTATGGTTTTGTAACTAATGTTGTGAATGTTTTTATGGTTTGTGATGGACTTGTGTGTGTACTTATGTGATTAATTGCTATGTGATTCTTGATTGTGCTTATGATTTGGATCGGGGGACACGTACCGTCTCAGTTATTGTGGTTTGACTTGGTATCAAGGGGATGTTGACAAGGCGGGGCCTTGGTATTGGTTCATAGGTGTATGGGCGCCTATGGGACCATGGTTATTGGTAAGGCTTGGAGCCTTGTAATTGTGGTTATTGGTAAGGCTTGAAGCCTTGTATTTGTGGTGATTGGTTAATCATGAATGCTAGTTGTTAATACATAATTGTAGCATATTGTCCATATGTTCTTTTGTTAATGGTTGTTATTCACAGCTTATAATTGATTTGGAGTTGGAGTATAAACCTATGAATCTCACCAACTTTATGTAGACGTGTTTTAGTGTCTCTTTCAGGTGATAATGTGGTTAAGCGTGAGAATAGGAGTGGCTAGCTGGAAGGCTTGGGATTGCATTTGGAGGAACCCCCTTTCCTCTTAGTCTTTATTTATGTTTGAATAAGTGATAATTTGTATACACCTATATGTTTGTTGTTTGTTAATTGTGTGTCTTTGGTAATAGGTAGACCTGTTACCTACTTATCTAGACGCCTGCATTGTTTGAGATATCTTCATGACATTGTGTCATCATTTATGATATTTCTATTTCATTTAGTTATCTCTATATACACGCTATTGTTGTGATGATATCCATACGTCACGCCCCATATTCCGCCATGGTGGGGTGTGACAAAATCCTACCAACACAAATTTATAGAGGTCTAGTTGACCCTTTATCTATTTGATGCATAATAATGATGACAAAAGTTTATATCAGTTTACTTGTGGAAACAGTTAGATCAATAAAAGAAATTCAACTCAAATAATCTAGCAAAATTTTTAGAATTACAATGCATAGAGTAAAATACCAAATGATAATACCAAACCTAAACAAGAAACTATGATAAAAACAACTCGATAGAATACATCCAATAAAGAAAAGTCCAAAAAAATAAATCTGAAAAGCACAAAAAAACTTATATTATAACTGAACACCTAAGAAACACAACACCTTGCATAAACTTGGAAAGATCTGGATAGACGAGGCGACTTATATACCTCTTAAACTGCTTTCACATTTTATCATGATAGCCTAAGATATTTGGCTTACAATAAACTCAATGATGCATTCCACATCCTTTACATGTTCAGTAAGTACTTACACAGTGTCAGAAGGATGATTTATAAAAGTATCTATGTCACTTTTTCCAAAGATACCGCTTCCCTCAAAGTAGAAACAAAATCTTATCTCGGCACCACACAAATATAAAGTTTCGTTAGATGTTCCCATAACCACTAAGGCTTGTTTTTTTGCCTCCATCAATCATGATATCATTAAGATATCGATGCAAAGATTAAATATCACATGGCAGTATAGTTAGATCGAATTGATCATTTCTAGAATATATATATATTTATAACTATGTGATAACGCAAAATCTCATTCATTTAATAACTTAGATTTCGATGCCAAATCTAATAAAAGTACAACTACGCATCTTCATTGGTGTCTCTTAACAAAACCGTAATCTTAAGTGTTCGATTTTTATATATAAAATAAAAAATAAAACCTAATTTTGTCAAAGTGAGATAAAGGGAGGAAGGATGTAGAAAGTCGAATATGCGAATTAATATATGGAAAATGTATGTGTTGTGTTAACATACCATTTTACGCACTGGTTTTGACTAAAGTGGAGATTTTGGTGGTTTCTCGTGTTTTACGTCTTTAAAAACTAGGCCATTTGTGTTTATCATCGACCCCAATTTAACATTGTCCCTTATACCATAAAAAGGGGTAGGTGAGGTCAGTAACGCAAATGCATTTTGCAGATTGTTGGTTAAGGTTAGAATGATAGACAAACAACAAGTGATCGAATTGAAACCGATTGAAAAAGTAAACCTAGTTTTGAATCTATAAAAAAGGTGTACTATTGTATTGCACGAGTATAAAAACCATATCTAAGATCTCCCTACTAAAGTTATGTATGTTGTATTATGCATAGTATAATAAAACCAAAATCATGTTTTATAGTATCATTGTAAATCAAAGAATAACCGTTCAACTATAAAACACGACAAAGAACACTTATAAACACACGTTATTACAAGAAATTCAAGCAAAAAGATAGTGATTTAAATTAAAAATGACATTGTTCTGGTTCCAATACCTCCATAGTTTGAGTTGACACGGACAAATATTTTAAAGAAGTGAGTGCTCTGATTATATTTATCCGCTTTCGAGCATGCTCGTCATCATAGGTGTTTATACAAATAATGTTCCAAAAAGGTTACTTATATTTTTTGATCTCTTGAAGTTTTCAACATTACAAAATGTAGATGTAGAAAACATCCTACATAAAATTAGACATAAGCAAATTTAGTAGTCGTAAATTCACAATTAACATTCCTCATATAAGGTATGAATAAATAAGTTACAAACTTGTATAAGATTAAAGGGATAAAACTTACATTTCATAAATGTCACCAAAGTTTTATAAAAGCCTTAAAAATATTTTTCTAATAAAAAATAATGTTTTATTAAACATATCTTAAAAATATTTTCCTAACGAACAACTACCCCATAAAACACTCCACTAGAAAAGACAGAGAATGGGAGCGCATAGTCTAGCCAGTCCCGTATTTGATCTTTCGGTGCCTTTATATATATGGCACGGGTACGCTTGATACGGAACCGGCTAGGCTGTAGTCTCTGGCCTCTCGCTCTAAATATTCCACTGTTTTTCTAGATCAAATACCTATTTTCAAATCTAATGACCTTATTGTTAGTGAAAATATTACGATATTTAAACTATACATCCTTGTTTGTATTATTGATGACAAACATGTAACTTGTAATACATAACGTAAATGTACAAGTTACTCGTAATCATATTTCGTGTATACTTACACATTTACATCTTTGTAAATATAATGAGAAATACTTCTTACATCATTGGTAAAAGTATTGCAAAACCTAAACAAGAAAATATGATCATAAAGATGTTTTAGGGGTTGACTTAACAAAAGATTTGCAATATTAAATTCTTGATTTTCTGACAGACAGACGGACCCCGACAGACCCCTTTGTAAAGGGTCCGACGAGGTCCGTAGGTACCTAGTCTTTATCTATAAATAGAGACCTCATGCTCACTCATTTCTCACACCTTTCTAACATACTATCTCTAAATCTGATCCTCTATCAGATATTCCTTCTCTCTAACATGTAGATCTTGGATCTATAATTGTTCTTCTTCTTGTTTAATGTTTCTCTTTATAGTTTTGGAGATCACTCAAGGTGTAAAGAAGATTAAGAAGTTCAAGCACAATACATGCATCAAGTCATTGTGTCACCTGTTGAGATCTATCATCTCAGATCTCTCTCTCAAGAAACCTCACCAAGCATTGATTCTTCAAGGTTTCACTTTGCGTGAATGTGTTAAGCGTTACCTACACAAACACCATAGATTAAGCTTCATCTTAACACCATGTCCAACATCTATCATCTCAGATCTCTCTATTAATAAACCTCACCAAGCATTGATCCTTCAAAGCTTCACTTTGCGTGAATGTGTTAAGCGTTACCTACACAATCACCATTATCGAATCTATACTTCTACTCTTGTTTAATAATGTGGTTGGTGTTGTAAAACAGAAAGTATGTAGTATGAAGGGAGTTGTTGTACCCATGTGAAAGAACACGCCATCCTAGCTTAGGCGTCAAAAAATATTATAGGCAGTGTAAAAGGGTGTTGAACCTATCTATTGTGCAAGGACCCGGTGTGTAGCTTAGTACTAGATAGGTGTAAGCGATGTAGAAGGGACTTGTTGTACCCATGTGATAGAGCACGACATCATATCTTAGGTGTTGGAAAAGATTGTAAGCTAAGTGTAAAGGTTTCTCCATCGGTGTAAAGGAGATTCTTGATTAGTGAAGTCGAACTCTAAAGTAGGTGACTCGGGGAGTGAATGTAGGGCAAGGAAGAAGTCCTTGTAGCCGAACCACATAAATCATTGTGTCGGTTTGTATTTAATTTTCCTTATTACTTTATCCTTATACTTGCATTGCTTGTGTATGGTGTGATATCTCAATGTGCTACTTCATTCATAGGCAACCTTTGACTATTTAGCAAACGCATCTCATACTATGTCCCGCCAATGGTCATTTGATACAAAAAGTTTTAAAAGATTAAAAGCAACCTATTCAACCCCTTCTAGTTTTCTACACTTATGTTTACTTCAATTTCTTATATTTTAATTTCTTTGATCATATAATTAATTCTTATTTTTTTAAGTGATATAATTCATTTCATGTCTAAAGTGAAAGAGAAGAATACCTGTACATCATAACGACAAGTATCATAATATAGGCTAAAGTCAAGTTCTTGTTGTAATTAATTCATCATCCAAGTCTTGTGCATTTGAGTGTGAGATTGTGTGATCTAATGTGATCTTGTACGATCTTGTTAGATCTTGTACTAGAATGTGATCATGCGATCGTGATTGTATTTCATAAGTGAGGAAGTACTTGTGTGATTGATTGGTCTACCTAGGATTAGAACTCGAAATTTGGATTTGTGATAGAAGTTGGTGTAAGCTACGTATGTACGGTTTTCTCTGCCTAAATAAAGCTTGTTGCCATAGTCAACTCTCGAATCGGATACTCGAGGAGTAGTGTATGATGAAGAGATGCTTCGTAGCTGAGCCACTATAATTCTTGGTGTTTTGGTTTGATCTTTTCTTTCTCTCATTCTCTATACATTCATCAATTTATATTGTCCATATTATAGTTAGTTTAGGTTATTAGTAAGTGATTAAACATAATACTTGAATCTAAGTTTTTAACAAGTATAGTTTTGAAAACCATAATTATAACCAAGAAAATATTCACCCATGTCCCCTTTCTAGTGTATTCTGTTTTAAAACTTAGATCGGTATATGAAATTCGACAAAATCTAAAAGGGAAATATATGAAAAAACACCACTTTATGACGAAACATGTAACTTGGATTGATATAAACACCACTTTCTATGGTAATGAAAAAAACACCAATTTCTCAAACGTGATCTTTTGATCTCATCTAGGAGAATATGAAATGATATGATCATATATGTCGGATACGAGAACATGAAATGACAAGATCATATATCTCGACCAAGAGGACATCTCTGTTCTTGAGTTTCTTTTTAAGGAATAGAAAAGGAAAGGATAGGAAGAAGAGTGGAAGGGATCATATTAGGAAGGGACGGGATGTATTAATTTATGTTCTCGAGTTTATATTTTTAGTTGAGAAGAAAGAAAAAGGAACCGAATATAATTACTAAATTAGCCTCTCTTCTTTGATCATATTCTCCATCTTACCAAAGACATTAGATCCCAGCATACTAGTATGTCATTCTTGAGAATGCAACAGTTCTTCGTGACATGGCTACACTATACTACTTAAATACTACTAGAGATGATGTAAGTTGTTGAAGAACAAAAAAGAAAAGTAAATGAATCATTATATAAAGAACGTATGTAAAATTACAAATTGTTACCGGATGTAACGGGTATTCAACAATTACATTTACCTTAACGATATAAATCAATTAATACCACAAACAATCAAGGCCTATAGCATTCATTAACGTAGTGAGGTTTATTCGTTTATTTGTTTATGAATGAATAATGTAATCATTCAATGGTTGATTTTTAATTGTGTTCTCACATTAGATTATTAATTGCAACAATATTGGAGATAAAAAACGCAGGAACACATCGACCATTCTTTAAAATAAAAAACATGTGCTTTGAAGAATCGTGTTTGGGTAAACATGGTTAAATATGTAATTTACTTGAAAATTAAACATGAGAATAAGCTTTCCTTCGCTTCCATCCCGATTTTGGGAGGATCATTTATGGAACAAATAACACTACAGCTCACTTCCCTTACCTTACCCTTCCCTTTTTATTCCTTCCCAAAAAAATCTAAAGAACACAACTTTTTTTAATTTCTCTTTCTTTCGTTTTCCATTCTTTAGAAAATAAAACTCTGAGAATATAGTGGAAATGACCATATCATAGATCTTGGTTAGGAGTACATGAAATGAGAAGATCATAAATCTCCTCTAGATGGATATGAAATACCAAGATCATTGATCTCCTAGTCTTCTTTAAATGACACGAGAGCAGCTTAAGACGAACCATATTCATAATACATTCAATCACTTGATTTACCATTTGTTGAGTGTTCTTGTACAGACCACTATTCTGCTCTTGCCATAAAAAATAAGCCGATGCCACCACCACAAGTTTAGTTACAAAACTTTTAGAAGTCATTCTCTTAACACTATGTTCTCGAGTTTTATTTATGAAGGAAAGGAAAGGGTTAGAAAGGAAAACAAAAAAGTTCTGCGTTCTCAAAATTTTAGTAAATGGACGTGGAAGGGACAGGAAGGGATCTATAAGGCTTTTTATGAGAAGACACGTTCCTCCCAAAAATGGGCGGATTAGGAGGGGAAGGTGAAGAATTAACACAATGACTTAGTTTAAATTACAAATATATCCCTAAAAGCTCAATGCACGTCTTTCTTTTTCTATATCAAATGGACGACTTGATCTCAACTTGTATCACATGTCTGTGATATTTATGTATACTTTTGTCTTTTGTTTGTTATGCCATTTTTTCATTTTAAAAACATTCTTGGTTTTTAAAATCCTGTTTGATCATATCTTTTACTTTTATACTACGTTATAATTGTTTTCAAATAATATTTCACGTGACGAAAAGATAAAAATATTCTTTGTTGAAAAACATAAACGGGCTGCTGTAAATCGTGGATTTCATTTGCATGTCAAATTCGATTCAATATACGTACGCACATAGCTTTCTACGTCAAGATAAAGTCATGTTGAGCATGAAAGCAATGGTATATTTCCTTTTTAGGGATAATAATTTGTAATCAAACCACCATTCAATAACATCAGGACTAATGTGTGGTTTATTTGCCATTTGTATCGTTTCATGTGTATCTTTTATAGTTTATGGGCATCATCGTAATTTTCTTAACATCCTTTTTATTCCTTTCTCTTGTAAACCATAAACTCAAGAACACATATTAAAGTAGTAACTTTCTCTATCCTATTATTCTTTCATATCCCCTTCCCATCTTATTCCCTTACATTCTTTAAAATAAAACTCGAGAACAGAAAGGGGAGGATATTACTAACAATTGCATCAATAGAAGGAGCCGAGTTGGGTAGACCAGCAAACTGTTGGTTTATATAGTTCATAACAATTATTTAAAACCCTAATATGGATCAAAGAACGCATAGCGGAAGCGATTAACAAGATCATCAATTTAACACAATTATATTAATCAAGATTAGGGTTACATACCTTTATCCTAGCAAGATCCACAAGACGACGGAACGGACGGCAACTAGGGTTTATCACGAATACCACCAAGAATATAATCTAAAGAAAGATTATATCACGCTCTTGTACACACATAATACAACGAGTTAACCGTGAGTCTAGCACGATCAAACCGAGCTTCAACGCTTATGGATTATCTACCCAACAACCCTAGAGAGGGGCTAGGACTAGATAATAAATAGAAGAACGAAAGTCAACGAAAACCCTATGGTGGGGGTATGTTGCGATCGCAGGAAGAGAGAAGAAGGGGAGGGACAAAATTTATGAAGGCCTTGGGGTTGTTTATATAGGCTTGGCATTCCTTGGGCTCCAAGTAATAAACACGAATTAGGAAACAAAAAGTTTCCCTCTCCCCCCTCCTTGTTTGGCCGACGGCTACACCACCCCCAAGGGGTGTTTGTGTAGTTTTTCCTACTCCTTCTTTTAGCTTCTATTTAGTTTCCATAACGGTCGTTATAACTTAACTTTTATTTATCAACGATCGTTATTTAAGCTTAGGTTTGATTTAATAAATATATATAAAATATATTTAATAAATAAATTAACTCTTTACGTTATGTGTGTAATCCCGTGATCCCGAGTTCGATCCTATCTCACGACTATTAATTTTAAGTCCATAAACTTTCAGCTCCCACTTGGACAAAATTCTAATATCGTGATCACATTGACTAGCGTCTAGTTACACTAGCAATGTCACTAGTACAAACCGGGTAAGGTCTCCTGGACAAGAACCTTTTAATGATTACATCATTATTATCATCCTTTCATTTCAAATACATTGTTAATAAGGATATGGATCTAAGTCATTCCTTCATTAACTATTCTGTTTCTCGTTTACGGATATAGCAAGATTACCAAAACAAATTTTGGGTGTGGCCACACAAACATCTTACTACTCCCCCGAGGGGCCCAGTTGTATTTATACTTCAAACATAATTCGAAGGAAACGAATCCCATTTTGACTACAAGCAAAACACATGAACTTCGCAACACTTCTGAAAATAACCCTTATAACTACCAGTTACGTTTAGCGTTAGGTTATCTCACAAAAATGCACTACATTCAATGCAGTTTTCTGGCATCTCAGGTCTAAGGATAACTATTTATGATTTACTTAATGACAAAGATCCATAAAGTAAAATCACATAGTTGGGATAAGTCCAATATTTGATCCATCAAATATCATCCAAAATTGACCAATATACTTTCAAGTATACTCTGTCACTATTTGAATTGTCTTAGTTTAATAATACTCCCATATTATTAATCGACAACGGACATTTAGAAACATCAAAATGCTCATGGATTAAAACATGTAAAATAGGATACAAAATTAAATAACAGAAAAATAAACGAAACCCAATCTTTATTTCATCAATTTAATAATGTCTTACATCCTTTATCCAAATACTAATCAACAGATTTATTGCATGAATTCGCTAGCTAGTTGCAGCCCAATTGCCTTGGCATGCTTAACTACCTTTGGCCTAGATAAAGCCTTAGTAAAAGGACCAGCTACGTTATCATCTGTGTGAACTTTTATCAATTTTATTTCTCGGGCTTCCACTTGTTCTCGAACGTAGTGATATCTACGTTTAAAGTGTCTGGCGCCCTTCATGACTCCAGGGTCATTGGCGAATATTATTGCCGCAGAATTGTCGCAATATATATCAATAGGTTCTTTAATTGAAGGCATCACTCCAAGATCTCCAATAAACTTCCTAATCCAAACAGCTTCCATTGCGGCTTCTGAAGCGGCCATGTACTCAGATTGAGTCGCATGCATAGCAATGGTTTTCTGCTTACTGCTCTTCCAGTCAACTGCTCCTCCATTGATGACAAACATGTAACCCGTCTGAGACTTCGTATCGTCTTTATCACATTGCCAGGACGCATCACAGAACCCTGTTACATTCAGTTCTGTGTCTGGTTTACCCCCGAATACCAAAAACATATCTTTCGTACTCCTCAAATACTTTAGAATATGCTTAACAGCAGTCCAGTGGAACTTTCCTGGATTCTGTTGGTATCTACTAACTAAGTTCTGAGCAAACGCCACATCAGGCCTTGTACATCTTACAGCATACATAATAGATCCTACTGCCGAAGCATAAGGCACCTTCTTCATGTAAGCCACCTCTTCAGGTGATGATGCATCTTTCTCATGACTTAACTCATGCTTAACCTCCATCGGTAAGAAACCTTTCTTAGAGTTATGCATGTTGTATTTCTTTAATATCTTATCAATATAAGCATCTTGACTAAGACCAATTAACCGTCTACTCCTATCTCGATAGATTTTAATTCCCAGAATATATGCAGCATCTCCCAAATCCTTCATAGAAAAACATTTACCAAGATAATCCTTAACTTCCTTAAGTCTTGGAATGTTACTTCCCATGATCAATATGTCATCGACATACAGAATTAGGAACACTACATTACTCCCACTAGCTTTGCGGTATACACATGGCTCATCACGATTTTGAATAAATCCGAACTTTTTGATTTCTTCATCAAATCGCTTATTCCATTGACGTGATGCTTGCTTCAAACCATAAATGGATCTTTGAAGTTTGCACACGCGCTTTGGATATTTAGGATCAACATACCCTTCCGGTTGTTGCATATAGATGTCTTCATCTAAGCGACCGTTCAAGAAGGCAATTTTAACATCCATTTGCCATATCTCATAGTCATAGTATGCTGCTATAGCTATGAGAATCCTAATAGCTCGTAAGTCTGCTACAGGAGAAAATGTCTCCTCGTAGTCTATGCCAAAAGTTTGAGTAAAACCTTTAGCCACTAAACGTGCTTTATAGGATTGTACATCACCATCCATGTCAGTTTTCTTCTTATAGATCCACCTATTTTTCACTACTTTAGCATTTTTAGGTGCGTCTACAAGAATCCAAACATCATTGATTTCCATGGATTTCATTTCCTCATTCATCGCAACTATCCATTTTGACTTTTCTGGATCAGACATTGCGGATCGATAGTTAGCAGGTTCACCAAGATCCCCTACTTCCTCCTCATCATCCTCTATGTAAAGACATAGTTTGTCCGGCACACGTATAGTCCTTCGTGACCTACGTGGAGGAATTAATTCCGGCGGAACACTCATACTTTCTGGATCTACAGGAATTTCATCGCTAGTATTTTCAGAAGGCAATGTATCTTCTTGAATTTCTTTAAGATCATAATTTCTCCCACTGAATTCTTGATTTACAAGATCATTTTCAAGGAAGTCTCCATACCGAGCCACAACTATTTTGTTCTCAGCCGGATAATAAAAGTAGTAACCCATAGTTTCCTTAGGGTAACCTACAAAGATACATTTTACTGAGCGTTGTTGGAGTTTATCTCCAGAGTCACGTTTCACATACGCCTCACAACCCCAGACTTTTAAATAAGACAAATATGGCTTCTTGCCATGCCATAGTTCATATGGTGTCTTATCTACCTTCTTTGTGGGAACCATATTTAGAATACGAACAGCAGATTCAAGAGCATAATCCCAAAAAGATAATGGTAAAGTTGTAAGATTAAACATAGATCGTACCATATCCAATAATGTACGATTTCTCCTTTCGGATACACCATTTTGTTGTGGAGTATATGGAGAAGTAAGTTTCTGAACAATTTCATTCTCACTTAAATAATCTTTAAACTCTTGACTTAAATATTCACCACCACGGTCAGAACGAAGAGCTTTAATCTTCTTTCCCAGTTGTAACTCTACTTCTGCTTTAAACGTTTTGAATGTTTCAAATACCTCATGTTTATGCTTAAGTAAATAAACATAACCATAACGGCTATAATCATCCGTAAACGTTAAGAAGTAGCTAGCACCTTTCCTTGACACAAGTCTAAGTGGTCCACACACATCAGTATGTATCAAACCAAGTAGTTCAGTAGCCCTTTCAATATTGCTATTAAAAGGTTTCTTGGTCATCTTTCCAGAGATACAAGATTCATATTTATCAAATGATTCATCATTGATACTTTCCAAAAGCCCATCACGTTGCAGCTTTTGTATGCGAGTCTTCCCAATATGGGCAAGCCTACAATGCCAAAGATAAGAAGAGTTCTTGTCTAACTTACTCTTCTTATTCATGCTAAAAACAGAATTATTTTTCCTCTTGGAATTTTTATCATGCATGTTAATTTCAAAAACACCATTCACAGAAATTGCATCAAAATAGAATAGACCATCTTTGAAAACAGAAATTCTATTATTACCAATCGTGTGAGTAAATCCAAGATCCAACATACAAGAAAAGGAAATAACACCCCTAACAATTGTAGGTGCATAATGACAATTATTTAAAGACAGTACTAAACCCGAAGGTAAAACTAATTTAAATATTCTTATAGCTTCAACTGCTGCTTGTGCGCCATTGCCCACTTGCAGAAATTGTTCCCCATAGGATAGTCTCCTCTTCAACTCAAATCCCTGCAGGGTCTTACAAATATTAATACCACATCCCGTATCATATACCCAGGAGTTTGATTTGTATGAAAGATTAAATAACTCTATCATAAATAAGTTACCTGAAGATGGTGTTGCAGCAACTTGCTCAGCCTTCTTCTTATGTTCTGCCATTTCATGGAGATAGAGAGAGCAATTCCTCTTCCAGTGTCCAGTCATTTTGCAGTAGTGGCAAGTCTCATCTTTCTGAGATTTCTTAGCAAAGTTCTGCTTCGGCTTAGATGTAGTCGCAACTTGCTTGCTCTTATCAGCCTTGCCTTTGCCTTTCTGCTTCTTATTCCCTTTCGGTTTAGGTTTAGACACTCTACCCTTTTGTACATAAAGTACTTGAGGCGTAGCAGTGGATGCCTTATCTTTCAAACCCTTTTCGAAGTCAATGAGCATTGCATGCAAATCATTCACTGTCTTCCCCGTGCAATGCATATTATAGTTACGAACAAAATCACCGAAGTCCTTATTAAGGGACCTATTGATCAAGTTAATAGCCATATTATGATCGAAGGGTTGTCCTAGTGCGATGAGTTGTTCCATATAACCCCTCATCTCCATGTAATGTGCACTTACGGACTTTCCAGGAGCTTGCTTGCAGCTATGTAGAGCATCAACCAGATCATAGATCTCTACAGCTTGTGGCGTTTCATACACCGCCTTGAGTACATCAAGCATCTGCTTAGGAGGAAATAGCTCATACTTCCTTTGAAGTGATGGAGCCATTCTCCCGAACATTATAGCAGCCACCTCATGGTGCTTCTTAACGTTAGCAGCGTGTTGAAGCCTTTCCGCATCAGATGCATCTTCAGCAAGATCCTCCGGAAAAGGAGTTTCCAAGATATTGATAGTACCCGCTGCTCTCAGAACAATTCTTAGTGAGCGGTACCAATCATTGAAATTCGGGCCAGTAAGTTCAGGCCGTTCAAAGAAAGCTTTGAACGCCGAGCTTATTGTCAGATTGCTTTCGGGTTGAGCCATTTCTACAGAAATAAGTTCAAACATTAGTATTTTCGATAATACAATTCAAGAAAATAAAATTACCCCGGTAATAAAACCATAGTATTTTCCTTGAAAAACTAGAACCCATATTGACATAGATTCATCACATCAGTTGATCTGCTAGTGACAAATGTATTCAACATAGTAACTTGTCGAACAATAATTGCCTAAATCAAATTACAATTTCTAGATATGTTAGGGATTTACATTGCCAAAATCATTTGCATTGTAAACATGTTTTATCCCTACTTTATGCCTTAAGTTTCCAGTTCTCACTGAGTAACTTAATTAAGTCGACTAATCTAAAGAACGTAAAACCTTCATGTGCAATCTTATTCAGTCATGAAGTTTTCTCTCCATTACAACATCGTCCGATATCTTATATGACGACAATTGTAACTTCAAGTGTTCGTCAATTAGAGGGCATATGACTTAAATTTAGGGTATAGATTTTGGTGTCAAAATCATGTACAGAGAAGCATGCATACATCTCCATATCATAAGTTTAATAAAACGTTTAGTAAACTTTTTGGTGAGACTAAAAGTTCATCATATACTTGCAGGTTGAGGTATTGGTTAAACCAATTAAAGATTTTACACACAACTAAATTCACATCGTACTTTTTCTAGAACATAGTTATAGCACAAAGCAATAACCTTATTCATTGTGTTTCGGATGTGAATTAATGTAGTTAAATCAACCTTAAAAAATTGTACCAATAACAACCGTAGGTAATTCCAATTTTGACGCACAGGCGAGCCAGGAATTTGGTCAGCGCTGAAGCATAACACCTCCTTCCTTTACCGGGTACATGACCAGCGGTGCGTTATACCCACTTTATAGTTTGCCAAAATTGAGTAGGCCGTTAAGTTTCTATTGCAATTCTAATCAACGCAAATCATATGAATTTTACATCTCAAAACAATTCATTAATTTTGATAAGATTTAGTCCATATTATTTTTCTTGGAAAAAAAATTACCCTTGTTTATAACATACAATTTAAAAAAAACGTATGAAAACAAGTAGTACAAAAAAAAACTAAATCAAATAGCCACATGCAAAACAATTTATTCAAAGAACATCAAATCTAGGGTTTTTATGAACATAAAAAGTCTTCCCTAATTTTAAAACTTTGAATCAAATAAAGCAAATAGCAATCAAAATTATATGATCCGTAAAAAACATGCACGTTCATTACGGATCTCCCACATTCTCTTAACAATTAAAAAACTACGGATCGTAACTACACATGACATAACAATTAATTCATGCAAAACATCTAAAGTCAATTACCATGTAATTTTAGGGTTTACAAATTTTTTTTTTTTTTTTATAAAAATTCGACAAAAGTCGATTTTAATAATAATAAAAAACAAAACCCTAATTTTTCATAAAACCTAAAAAACAACATGTAATTTTTAACACAAATCATTATTAGTTAAAAAACTTTAGATCTTGATAATTATAATCATGTTAAAACGGCTCTCGATGCCACTGTTGGTTTATATAGTTCATAACAATTATTTAAAACCCTAATATGGATCAAAGAACGCATAGCGGAAGCGATTAACAAGATCATCAATTTAACACAATTATATTAATCAAGATTAGGGTTACATACCTTTATCCTAGCAAGATCCACAAGACGACGGAACGGACGGCAACTAGGGTTTATCACGAACACCACCAAGAATATAATCTAAAGAAAGATTATATCACGCTCTTGTACACACGTAATACAACGAGTTAACCGTGAGTCTAGCACGATCAAACCGAGCTTCAACGCTTATGGATTATCTACCCAACAACCCTAGAGAGGGGCTAGGACTAGATAATAAATAGAAGAACGAAAGTCAACGAAAACCCTATGGTGGGGGTATGTTGCGATCGCAGGAAGAGAGAAGAAGGGGAGGGACAAAATTTATGAAGGCCTTAGGGTTGTTTATATAGGCTTGGCATTCCTTGGGCTCCAAGTAATAAACACGAATTGAATTAGGAAACAAAAAGTTTCCCTCTCACAAACCCCTTCATGTGAGATCCCACACCTGTAGAGAAAGACACAATTAAAGAAAAGATGCTCATGTGAATCCGGTTGAGATTCACACAACGAACATCTAACACTACTTGAGCCATCATGATCCCACAGTCGCAGAGTGTATTGCGTCTTAAGACGGTGACACATAAAAAGCCATAGATGAACCGCATGACACGGAATGCAACACGGAAACCAAACAGCATCATACCAAATAACCTTCAAACCACGTGGACGAATAATACTACAGACCAAATGAACCGAAAACAATTTAACCAAACCAGTTTTGCAGTGTATTTACTCAACCTTCTATATAACCAATTCAAGTTATCACCCATTAAACCATCCTGAACCTTAATTGATTTATCAAAACCTTCACGGAACATATCACAGGAAGAGATATGAGGAGCCAAAGGGCTTTGCATACACCAACGATCATACCTATCGATGTACTAGAACCATCACCAATCGGATACCACATAAATTCTCTAACCATATGGCGAATTTGGAGAACTTTCTTCCATCCCCATGTCATGATCAGGCGGAACATCCCAAGTCATAAAGTTTAACAAGTCACAAGTATTAATCCGATACCACACAAAAGATATAAAGTTTAACAAGTCATAAGTATTAAAATGACAAAAAGTACGAAACATAAACTGATAAAAATTGAGTTCTACTGTTAACAATGATGTAGACAAGAAACTAATGGACATCACACACTAAAAACGTATCATATGATTAATTATCCCTTCTTCACCGAAACAAACTCAGAATTACATAAACTTTGGAAACTTTCCTGAAAGAAGCGAGATCCAGTTTTGAGAGATCTCTGCCCACTTCAAGCTGAATTTTGTTAGACTCGAAACAAAAAAAGTTGTAGATCTTTTTGTCAGATTTCTTAAGGTTGTTTAATGATCAATTGGGTGAGATCAGGTCAAAATAATACAGCATCTCAATGTTGTCCAAAATATTTATATTGCTATTCAATTAGCTTTTGCATCTTTCGTTTATCAAACTTTTGTTATCTGAAATTTCATCAAAACTAAAAAACAACTCATAAAATCCGATAAATAAACTACAAATTTGTTTGAAAAACTGGATATCCCTAGTCTAATGATCTGATATCACAATTAATTGTTGATATCATGGGCTTATTGTCGCATCTAGTGGACGTCGAACATAACTCTTAATTAGTATGGCATTTTGTATTTCAGTTTTCTTTTGTAACCTTGGTTTCCCACCTTTTGGCCAACTAATCCACGGGATTTGAGGCCACCGCCACACTAAACCGAGTAAAGGTCTTCCCCTTTTCACGAAGGTTGGCTTGGCTGCTCAGAGTTGTTTTCACCTAGTAGTAATTGAACTTGAGACCTTAAAATGATTACTTCAAGCTCTTTACCACTATGCCACCCCTAAGTGGTTATTTTGTGTTTGAATCGGATATCTATCCTACTGAGAACTTCAAGCTTCTATTAATGAATTCAAGCTATGCCCCAAAGAATGTCCACTTTAAGCTTCTCCTCCTAACCGTGATATATATCCTATTGCATTTGTTTTTCAATTGTCCACCATACTAGCTTGTAAGAAAGGAGACACTGCGCTTCCCTGGTCTATATTTGTCATGAAGGAAGGTGGAGCGATCTGTAGCTAGTCACGGTTCAGGAACACAAAAAAATGACAGTAAAAGGATGCCAACAACAACTTCCTATATGGTGAGTGGAGGCAGGGGCGGAGCCAGAAAATTTTGCTCGAGGGGTCAAACTTTAATACTTTTTATAAACTACACAATAAAATGGTTCTTAGGGGGTCAAATTATCGAAAAAAACCTGAAAATTTTCGAAAATTTACACTACAATTTTTTCGCTCGGGGGGGTCGGCCGACCCCCTTGACCCCTGCCTATCTCCGCCTCTGAGTGGAGGTCAAATAAAGCTTAAGGTTCTATATTCATGAGGTAAGCTCGCAAGTCGTAATCATGAGTTCAAACCTATTATGAAATCCAACCAACACCGGTCGAGTTATCATCTCATCGAAGTATAACTTTGATTCTTTAAACAGTTCCATAATGTGATACATATTATAAAAGCAGAAGTTTATTTCCATTTACTTGCAATAAGACATGAGTTTATTAGATGGTGTTTTTATGGCGTTGGTCACATTCTTAAACGACACAAAATTTATATGAGAAGGCTCGCTTGCCTTAGAAATTACATTGCATTAATAAAGAAAAACCAAAACGAGATGCACCCAACCTAATACGAGCAAAATTAATCTGACAAAACTACTGATCACTACTAGACGACAAACCAAGACAACACGATAAAAAACTAGGGCATCACCAAAGGTTATTACCACAAAATTAAGCCTATCTCCGCACAAATACAAAAACATCAGTAAACAACTAACTAACACAGCACCTCAAAGAAAGTCCACAAATCCAGATAGACGACACTAAAGCAGAAATGATTTAACGTTAATTTGGCATCTCATCAAGTCAATCGGGATCCAATTATAAATTTGAATCTGAACTGTCATTCTAATTTTCAGCAAGAGAAGGTATTTGCCTTTGAACAAACTCAATGCTGCAGTCCTTGTGCCCAACATATTTAATTAGATTTTCCTTGATCCAGGATGGAATTTCTCTGAGAGTTTTTATGGTAACCCGCTTTAAAGCTTTCGCTTCCCTCAAGATAGACACCAACATACTGAACCTTGTCAATATACATGAAGAAACCATCGTTCACATAGATATAAAGTTCCGTGAGACGTTCCCATAGCCACATAGGCTGGTTTTTAGGGTCCATCCACCATGGATGAATACATATTTCATAATGACGTAGCTGCAACAATTTAATACGACATGGTTGGGTTAGAGATTACATCTTCATAAGAAAATAAAATAAGTAACTAGCTACCCCATAACTTAGAAAGTTACTTTGGCAGTTCGACCATATAAAAATTACCATTTTGATATAGGATTTTATTTCAATGCAATTTTACACCTTCATTAATTTCTGTCATCAGCATCATGATCTTATAGTTTTAGTTTTCTTGGTGTATGACCATAATTAACATACCATGATATATTTATATTCCGTGGAGTTGAAGAGGATATCTGAGGCTTTTTGTCTGGAAAAACTAGGCCGGATACTCTTCACGCCTATCTCCACATTGTCCCTAACCACTCCGGTAGGGCTATCTCCCGTCAGTAAAGCAAATGCCTATTACATAATGTAGTGAAATCTAAGAACGATATACACACGATAAACTATAGATATTTAATTAACCTCAAACTTAAACCGCCTCACATTTGAATGAGCATCTTATGGATATAGGAAAAGCATACGCACAGTTAATACAGATCTGAATATGTTAATTAGGCATACAATCAATACGGATTCAAGAGTACAAAAATGTGTTTACTGTAATCAATAAATATTTGTAGTATTTCATTAATGCATAACCGCACGATAATAACACCGCATAGCAAATATTCGAGGAAAACTAAAGACATGAATCCTTAAAGATATATAGTACTGATTCCATTACCTTCATAGTAGTATCGGAAAATGATAGATATTTGACTGACGTGAGTCCTCTGACTATATTCAGCAGTTTATGAGCATAATCGCTGTCATGAGGTGTCATATGAAAATGCGCTTCAGTTATGCACGAAAGATACTTAACGGACAAATCAAGTGGAAAATAATTCCATAGGCATATGTACTCGAGCATCGGACAAGAGATCTGCAGGCTGCGAAATTTATGGACTTGATTAGGCTGTGTAACAAGCAGTAGAGCGAATATATCACTGTCACCTTTCTCAACTTTGGACCACTTATGGAATAGGCACTAACACTATCGCTTTCCCAGTGTCGCACAACCACCACTTCTTGAAGCTCGGGACACCCCTGAAATAATCTGATTACACATGCATCATTCGCGTAGTTTACACAGATTAGCTGCAACATTTTGAGTTTCGGGAGTTGAATCTTGATGTTTTCATCAAGCTTAATGACTATACTACCCCAGTTACCACCAGCTAAGATTAGATTAACAAGGGTCGGGCTCTGAAACACATTGTGCAACAACGTGACAGGCACCAACCCTAAGATCTCCAGGTATAGTTCTTTTAAAGAGCGAGAAACAACTCCAGACACCCATGAGTTTATGTCCATTGGGGTTGCACCACTAGATGCGCTCAGAGTGCAACTAAGGTGAAACTTATCAACAGATACATGTGGGTTTTGTGAGGCAAGAACATTGGTGACAAATTGTCTGAATCCCTCAGATCGCTCTCCAGACCATCTTTGCTCTGGAGAGTACTCGTCATCAAAGTCAAGATTGGTGATGGAAGCACGAAAAGGCTTCAGTCTAGTTGACACACAGCTTGTGACCACCTGGTTCTTCGTTGGCAAGAGCGAAAGAATGTTTGAGATCACATTATCAGGCATGTCACTTATTCGATCTGGCTTCACATTATCAATGCCGTTTGAGCGATTGATGGACTTGTTTGATCGAAATGAAGTGGCCATGGATTTGTTATGAAAGTCAGAAAGTACTATATCTTTTTTTAGGAACTGAAAAAGCCTTATCAAAATGAATAAAGAGAACACCTATTTATAATTTAATACAATGACATTTATTTCACGTTTTAGTATTATTATATAACTTTTTATCATAATATATATATATATATATATATTATATTAATATTAATTGTATTATATAATATTACAATCTAATAAATGATATCTTCATAATACGATACTACCAGGTATCCGCGCATTGGCATTGCGGCTGCGGCTATCCTGAAACTAAAATTTTGCAAGCGTGATATTTTATATAATTATGTTTATTAATAATGACGATAACTTTAAGTTGGGATAACTTTAAGTTCGGATAACTTTGAGCAATAATAAACCATTTCATACAGAAATAGTGTTACGGGATTTGATGATTGATGGTAAGGTATTTGTAAATCTGTGTAACATTCATTGCAATATTACATAACATATAAATATAGAAAATCTTCTAAATTATATATTTATACGTTTTCATACATCATAATGACCTTAAAATCCTCATACTTTGATGTGTACGATTTAATCGAATTCATTAGCAAAATAATCAGTATTTCACTAATGCATACATATACGATATATGTCTTCAAAAATGCAAATTTATGAATAAAAAAATTTGAGAGGTTTAAAATTAAACATAAATATTTGATGGTAAACTTACATTGGTGGATAATTTAAATAATTGTATCTAAAACATTACTACGTATAATTTATAGCAATAATTATTTGTACATGTTGCATATTAATTTGTATTAGTTTGTCATTTAATGTTTATTGCCCATTAATTAATATAGAAATAAATTTATAAATTTTTTGTGTTGTAAAGGTTTGTATTAAAACCTTATAATGTTGTACTACTTAAAATTTTATAGAGAGAGAGTGTGCAATGTCTTTTATAAGTAGTACATATTTATATTTTGTTCAAAAAAGTAGTACATATTAATTTAACGATGCTATTTGTATCAATTTCGGTGGGTCATCTCCGGTTCGTCTTCTAACGTTTTTTTTTGCTAGTTGAACCGACTGTGACTCCGGTTCCCAGTTAAACCTTATCATTTTAGGTAGACAATATGTACGATTTGTAGATATATATGCTATTAATTTTTGTACAATGTGAATGTATAATCTATTTTTAAGTAACATGGTGTAGGGCTGAGCATCGGTCCGGGACCGGACCGGACCGAAGACCGAAATGGTCCAAAACTCCGGACCGAGACCGGACCGAGACCGGACCGAAATAGTCCGGTCCGGTTCGGGTTGGTCCGGTCCGGTTCGGTCCTCGGTCCGGTCCGGTCCTATTAGACATATTTGACGAGATTTTGGTAAAACCGAACCGGACCGGACCAGACCGATCGGACCAAAGACCGAGTTCGTCCAAAACCCCGGACCGAGGACCGGACCGAAATTGCTCGGTCCGGTTCGATTCGGTCCGGTCCAATCCGGTTTTCCGGTCCGGATCGGTTTTGGGTCTGTCGTGCTCAGTCCTAACATGGTGTATTAATTATCTTTTAAGTGTATTAATTAATATGTATTAATTAGTTATATAAATATTAAATTATGTATTAATTAGTTTTAATATTATGTATTGATTAGTTTTAATAATGAGTACTAAATGATATTTATTATTTTTATTTTTAATTTTGAAGCTATGTTAATTTGTACATGAAGCATTACAAAGAGTAAGTTGATTTTTTAACATCTCTATAAATAGAAGTAGTTTTCTTCTAATATATATGAGAGATACGATTCTAGTAAAATGATATGTACACGGATGTTTTGTGATTAATTTATAGCCAACAATAATAGTTGGCTTGCAATGTCAAGTCGAAAACCTAGGTCGACCAAAAAAAATTTTAAAAATGTAATAGTGATGAGCTGATTAAGAAAGAAAAACAACAATAAAATAACCATTCGTCCGACTCGATTCACCCAGTTTCTACTAATGCTTTTTGGTTCATTTTTTGATGACTTTTACCGGTTATCCGAACGACTAACACCTCCAGTTTCTGTTGAACCTGTTGGTTCACTCCATTTTCAAAACCGTACGCATGTTTTATTCGTTTGTACAATATGTTTTTTTAGGGGTATTTTACAAAAAACATTAATTGGCGTATTTATTAGCTTATATTTTATGCTTTAAATGTTGTACTAATTTTTAGTTTTTAGTGTTTTAAGTTTAAGGTAGTGGGTTGTATTGTGTGTTTCTTATCTTGTATAATAAGCTTTTAAATTTGTATTTATATCGTTAAGTTTTTAAGTGCATTTAATGGTTAGAAAAGTAAATTAAGTGTTTAGTTGACCCTTGTACAATAATTTTTAAAATTTGTACTTTGTATTTCTTAATTATAAGAGCATCTATTATGGTAGTTTGTAAATAGGTTTATAAAACTATGAAAATGTCTAAATAGTGGAAATGTATTTCAAATCCTATGTAGGTCGTAGGACTTTAAAGAGGTCCTTAGTTTAATTCTCTTAAAATGTTATATATGTTTTGTGATAGGAAAAAGTTTTGTGAGTAGATTTATCATAGTGCAAATAAGTTTATGATAAGAAAAGGTTTATAAATTAATTATGTTTTTAATGCATAAACCTTTTAACATGTAAATCATAGTGAATTTAGGGTTTTTTTAACATGTGCCCTCAAGCACATGTTAAGCCATATTTATTAAACACTAACTTTCCTTTTATATTAAAAAATACATTAAATTCACATTAAATACACTTAAAATTCACCATAAATAAATAACAATTTACATTTAATAAACTTAAACTTTACTTTTATATAAACATAAATATGTGCATTGAGGGTACATGTTAGAAATTCCCGTGAATTTAATAGCTAGGGAGACAGTCATTACTCCATTATATCTATACTATCTATAAAGGAGGGATCTAAATTTTTGAAAGTTGAAATTTTTCAACAAAGCTTCTCATATAAGTTTCATTCATATCCCAAACTTACGTATGTATTGTGTTCTATATATACACCTGTATATCAAAAAGTTGAAAATGATACTACACATTTTTAACGCCATGCATGCAAATAAGTTGGAAATGATACTACACATTTGTAACGCCATGCACTATATAAATCCACACACTCCTCTGTTTCATTCGTATCACTGGCTCTGTTTCATTCGTATCACTGGCTCTGTTTCATTCGTATCCTAAACAATGTCAAATATGGTCGAACGTAACAATGTCAAATATGGTCGAACGTAACATTCATGATGATCTCGACATTAGTGTTCTTCGTTTTGTTGGTAACAACTTTCATTGTAAGCATATACGTTCTATACTTAATATTGTTTTTGTTCAGCTTGTTCCTCCTCCTCCTCCTCCTGCTAACTGTGCTCCACAAAGTATTAGAGAAATTGTTAAAAAGTAATTTGGAAGTGTTAAAAGGAAAACTAGAAAGTGCTGAATACTAATAAAGTCACAACTTTCACACGGTTGAAATCGTTGAAATTGATGAAATTGCTTATTGATTACTTAAAATAACGAAATCACAACCTTATAGAAATTAGAAACTAAAATCAAAACACACGGTTTAGAGTAGAATTAAAATTACACCTTGCTTACTTAAAATAAAGCCAATGCGTGAAATGCATAAAATGTAAATTCAAACAATGCCACTCCAAATGCCTCTATTAAGAACCTTGTTTTGTGATCCTTTTCGTCACCATTCGTGTTATATTTACATTTACATTGACAAAACATACAAGAAAAAGATGGTAAGGCTCAATGAAAGAAATATTGACGCTGATGTTGAGGTTTGTTTTATTTATATTTACATTGACAAAACATGTTTCGAGTTTCCTTGTATTGAGGTTTATGTTCTAATTATTCTAATTTTCAGGAGCTCCCTGATAGATCAAAAGATGTAGAAGTTGTAGTACCAAAAGGAGAAAAATCACACCAAAGGGCCAACACTTTCAACAAATCATCAAGTTTATGACTAATATTACTCTTGCATTCTCAGTTTTTACCCTAATCTATGCCATCTCTTTCATTTAGCTTCTCGTCTACCTACTTCGCGTCGCTGCTTCACTCACCCGTTGGACTACTCATGTACATATTTCTGTTTACTATTTACTATGAGTATGGTTTGTGTTTTACTATTTAGGTTGCTTTAGCTGTAGCTGTTGGTGATGCATGCTTCATAATCGGATGGAAGTTCCCAATAAAAGCTTTAGAGATTCCAATCTATGGCAAGTTGGTTTTATTTTTTGAAGACGTTTACTGCTCTCTTATTTTTTTTGAAACTTTAACGTCCATTGGTGTTGTAAATGAATGATAGCTAAGACTCCAATTGGTGATGTAAATTAGAGTTTTCTTAAAACTTTAGCTATGTGTTGTATCAATCATGCTTTTGTAACCATCTCATTAATCTATTTATGGTAAGGGTCAGAAATGGAAACACATTTTTACGGATAAACATTTGTTGACATTTTTCTCAAAAGTTTACAAACTCGGCTAAGACTATTATAGGAAATTCGGAAATACACGCTTGGGGCATCCATTATGATGAACCTCTTCAAAGGTTTATAATATTGCTACATCTTCAAATGTTATTAATTTATAAATCTTTATAAACCTATTACCACTATGGATAAACCTTTAGTTAGTTTATAAAATTATTAAATCATGCAATGCATTAAATTATGAACCTCTTCAAAATCTTAGACCTCTTCATGCTACATAGACTTGAAATGGTTTTTCACTATGATACAAACTTTTTTAAACCACTTCATAATTTTTTAGACCTATTCTTAAACTACCATAGTGGATGCTCTTAGATTGTCTTGTAAATGTATTTGCAATTTAGGCAACTTTAACTAATTATAAGAGTTGACTAATACAGCAAACATAGTTTGTAAGTCTAAACTCAACTTACGTAAAACTGTCAATCATGTATCGTGTTATTCGTGTGTGTTTTAATTCTAATTTTAATATAAGTTTTAAAGTTAATACTTTCTAAAACATTAAAAAAATCAAAACCACCATAGTACCAATTAGGGGTGTCAGTAGGGTCGAGTTGACCCGACCCGAACCCGAATCCGAACCCGATAAGACTAATCGGGTCGGGTAAAATTGGGTTAAAAATCTTATCGGGTTGTTTTTTACTCGACCCAATAACCCGATAGTCTTAGCGGGTCGGGTTAGGGTTGAATTAATTTTTTTATCGGGTTCGCGGGTTAACCCGATAAGACCTGTAAGTACTATACGAAATCTTTAAAAAAATATTTCTGTTATTTTTAAAGAATAATTTGCATGCGCTTTGCAAGTATAAATCAAGAGCAATGCTAAATCTTCCTACTATATCCTACTACTTATCCTCCTACCCACATAAAATTAAAACATGTGTAATCCACTCATTCTCTTTCTTAATTTCATCTATTGATCATTCCATTTGTCAAAATCATATAAGTAGGAGGATATGTAGGCACATGAAATAGGAGGATAAATCATTTTCCATAAATCAATTAGAATATGAATTATCTTCTTTACAATGTCTTTTTTATTAATTAAAACCATTCAGTTAAATCATTTACTATAGTTGATTCTTATACAAACAGTACGTTTACTTGTTTCACAAACAGAATCATATGATTTACTTACTACTACATGCCTAACTATTTATTTGTTATTTAGTACAGTATTTCTAGACTGGCCAGTTAGAACATGAAAATATAACTGATAGTTTGTTGAGGAGTAGAACAAATAATAAGATTACTCATAGTTTATTATTGACTTCGGCATATTTTATAACCCGATAACCTGAATCACCCGATCCGATATAATCTGACCCGAGTACCACCCGAACCCGATAACCCAATTCCTTATCGGGTCAGGTTGCGGGTAAATTTTTGAAAACCAAAACCTGACTCAACCCGACCCGACAAGACTCGATAACCCTATAACCCGGCGTGATAACACCTCTAGTACAATAGCAAGTACAGGAGAAGAACCACTACATGCAAAAATCAATGGCATAAAAGCTTTGTTAACCATACATAACTCCCTTTTTTAACAGGCTTGGGATTTTAGTGTCTCTTACTTAACACGTTTTGCCGAATATAAAACAAAAGATGGGTGAAATAATATAAGAACGAGTCAATGAATTAATCTAATGAACCCAATTTGTTAAAAAAATAGTTATACAAAAAAGTATAGAAATTTTTATTTATGAAAACTATAGGAAATATTAAATGCATAGTTAAATATCACTGGGTTACGGGTTTGACCAATGGGTCACGGGTTCGATCACTCGGTCACGGATTTGAGAATTGGGTCACATGTTCGGCCATTGGGTCACGAGCTCAACCATCGGATCAACTCGGTCGAGTCACCAAGTTACCGGCTATTTAATAAAATCCAATAATATGATACATAGTATAAGCTTTTAATCTATCTCTCATTTTATCAATTATCACTAGCTATAAGTTCTATGCATGTTTATTTTAGTTTAACACGGGCATATATGGAAATTATCCCGTGTTTAATGTGTGTAATTGTAATATTGGCATAGCTAATACTTATGCATGTGGTTTTATATTCAAAAACTCAATAGATATTAATATCTGTGTTTCAAAACTCGTGTTGACCCGGTCGATTGAATCATGAACTTGTTGGGTGAAGAATAGCCGAATTTTTCCAAAAAAACTCGGTTAAAGCGTGACCCGGTGGCTCGATCAAGTCAAATAACCAGTTTTTATAACATTGATTAATATTGATTAATACTTTGTTCAGATTTTGTGGGATACAAGATTTAACTTTTTTGTAATTGACACGGGTGTTGACAGTGATCGTGTTGTTCAAAATTACCTATTAATATCTTGGTGTACACAATATGCGAGTTTAATATGTTATTCGGATATCCTTATATAAAATTTAAATAGATTTATTATATGTATTTGTTTATTTCTAATTCTATTAAAAATACGAAGAAAATATAAGTTTCACTTGACTTTATTTAATCTAATTTAAATTCACCCACTAAAATTTTATTATTTCGAAAATAAAGGTGCACTAGATTTTGGGCTCAATTTGTAACAAGTCCTTGGAATATGTATATCATTTTATTGTCATCTTTTATATAATAAAAGAATTAGACTAATTCATTTTTTTCATGAAAAGTGGAGGTTGTAAAAAATGGACCAATCAAGTTGTTTAATTTTGACACATAAACAAAGTTGAGCGATGTGATTGGTTTAAAAAAATTGAAATTTGATACAATTTAGTCAAAATTCAAAGTTTTGTTGGACAAATTTGACGAAGACCAAAAAATCACAAAATATAAATGTCAAATATGTTATATTAAAAACATAATAAAAAGAGGAGGTAAGGAATAAAATTTTAGTTGTTGAATTTTAAATAAATTATATGAACTTAAGTGTTAACTTATAATTTTATATATTTTTTAAATAACTTTAAAAATAAACAAATGCCCTCTCAGGCTTTATATCCTCTATACTTTGTACTTTAAAATACAACATATATATTGTTTTAAAACAAATATTGTCAAATTCTATTTTGACACTTAACAAATTTAAGTAACGCAGTCGGCGTAAATGATAATTAACACTAATATGAATATCAAAGTGAATGCACTTTGATATTAGTTTGAAAAAAAAATAGATAGATTCTACATATTATAACAACATAGATTTTCAAGGTATTATGTGCTACTAAACACATGCAATGTCTAAAAAAGATAACGGACATTTCATTTAACTAGAGTTAAGTCCTTTATGCAACAAAAAAATTATACAAAATATCAACTGATATTATCACATAATGAAAAATTATGTAAAACTCGTGCGTGCATGAGTATTGTAACTATTTAAATATTAAAAGATAAATATAATTTTATAGAATAATATTAAACGTTATAAAACCATGAATTTATAGATTACGAGGATTAATGCCCGCGCGTTGCCGCGGAGACATGTAGAAAGGTCTTATATAGATGCGGAATGGTTAGATACAATTTTAGGATAAACAACAATACAAATTGGATTCCCAAAAATTGCTAAAATCATATAAAAATGCAACATGGCTCGTTCTAGTAGCTTACCATACGTAACTCTACTTCCTGTAGTTGTATTGTCGTTTACGTAAAGCAACATAAGAATCCTCCAGTGTCGTTAATAAAAAACATAAGAATCCTCCAAAATTTGTTTAGCATATGCATTTATTTGCATTCATTCGGAACTATCAGACCAATGGGTAAAGCTGCCCAACCCAAGCCAATAGTAATCATATTGGAATAGGCATGTTCAGCTTTTCTTTTATCCTCTTAAGTATCTTGCGAAAGAACATGTGGTTGAGCTAAGCCTGCAACAAACAAAATATGACAAGATGGTTTATTCTTGTTACGTTTTTCATCTAAAAATATTCAGTATATTAAATGTGTCGCAAGTAGCTTAATGTGTATTCAAGGGATTTTGAAATTTGAAACATCAAAAACTATAGGATCGATGAGTATTACGAAGTTATGATTTACCTTCTTGTGAAATACGGGCTTGGTCTGTCCACCTTATCCTGATTGTTTCCTATCATAACGACGCTTTCCTTGAGCAGCCAAACTATCCTACCACAATATCAACAAAAAACAGTGACTGCTAGTGCAATAGAGTACCATTCAATATTAGTCCTACAGATATTCGTTCATCTCATAGTATATTCACACATCAGTATCTACAAAACACTTGAGATTTATACTTGACAAAATAACATAATTCAATCACAAAAGCACTTCGATAATAACTAATGTATCAAAAAATGACTTAAAATAGTATGTACACTGTGTTTTTTCAAGCTTATGAACTTATACACTTTTGCATGATATTTCGTAAGCTCTGATTTTTTGCCGTTAATCTATTTAGCTAGTATTTTTGTAGATTATTTTGAAACTTTTCGGATTAAATAAGCTTATTAAGTCATACTAAACTTATTCCATCCAAAAGAGGTTAACATTATGCAAAAAAGGGGAGGAAAATATAAACTTTATAGAATTAAACACCTGAGTTCCCCCACTCGCATTCGCATGTTGACCTTTTAAAGGCAGAAACTTTGCAGTGTTTGGCTTCTTGAATTTAACTTCATGAATCTTACCTTGTCCCTTAAAAAATAAAAGCCATAGTTAAATACAAAACTGAATTCTAAAATGTGACAATACTTTTAAGGTTATTAGAGCGTTTTACCATAAACACATGGTAAAGGAGGTGTTTGTTTCGCCTTTTATAAGCTGCTTATGGCTGCTTGATTTTGGCTTATATAAGAAAAAAAGTTTCAAAATAAGACACAAAAAGTGAGCTAATGAAATATAAGCCCTAAACCAAATGAGCTGTAAGCTTCAGATATAAGCTTACATAAACACCCCTATGTAATAACCTTACCCTGATGAAATCATAACCTGAAATACATTCTGAAAAGATCAGAGTAACTGAATATAAACTTACCGAGCTTCTCAGCTTGTATAATGAGCAAATAGTTGACAACATAGATATGAACATAAGCGATGGCAGCCAAAGGAAATTCCTTTCGGAGTTGGATAACCGCTCCCTCAAGTTTCCGGTTCAAGTTTCTGGTTAAAGTACCGTGAAAAAGATTCGGAGACATATTTGTCAGTCTTTAGTATACTCAGATACAACCTGCCAGAAACAGAAACAAAATTAGTAAACTAAAAAAAATACTCGACGAAAAGTAAAACAGGTAAAATAATAGGTCACTCGAAAAAGAACTTGGATGGAGAAAACCATTTTATAAACTAAAGATCAAAATGATAGCTTGCCTAAGACGAAACAGTGTAGACCACAAAGATCGAGGAGAATATCTGTTTTGTTAATTCGCGGTTCAGATAAGTGAGCAATTAGATATGGGTTTGACCATACGTATACTCTGGCTACAAAGCTAGCAAGCCTGTCCCACCAAGAGGCGCATAATCTGAATTCCAGTCGAATCCGATTATATACGCTCGGATCATATCATCATCACCTATTTGAACACTGTAAGTCAAAGACAATGGGAAAAGAATCTATTTTGTTTTTCGAGGCTCAGATTCGTGAGCATTCGGTTATAAGGATATGTATCTGGCTGCAAACCTAGCAAGCTTACCCCGCCAAGAGGCACATGATCCTAATTATAACCGAATCCACTTATAGAGGCTCTAATATATCATCATCACCTTTTATTATCGTCAAAACGATACATCACCACATACTAAGATTTTGTTACCCAAATCATACTTCGCCATTGTGTAAGTTGACCTATGGCTCAGGTATATAAACAGTCGAATAAAGAGGTTAATCTGCGCTGGTTGCAAACCGGAAGGTTGCCATGCCAAGGCACGGACAATTCCATCTTTACCGAACTCGTTTATAATCATGACAGCCTCAGTAGATACGACTACAAACAATTATGATAAAGGTAGAATCAGCTAATCATGTCATATCCATCAGAAACCCATAATGTCGAACCATGAGATTTAGCTTATGCAAAAAAAGACCTAGATTAATCAAGCCATGAGCTGGCCACTTAAGCGTAAGCAAACACCCCGTTACCTTATAATATGGTTATTTAACAGCGTATTCGACTCAGGGCTATATATAGCAAGCCTATTTTGTAAGCCTACTTATCAGCCTACATAACCAAATGCCACTTTCAGTTTATAATAAGCTCGTGAGTCGAAATAGAACGCAAACACAACAATCAACAAAAACCAAAAAATCACAACATTTATAAAAGCTACCTTATCTACTTGGAGCTTGGTATGCCAAAGAACACATGCATCAAAAGTAAGCAGAACCAAATACCCAACAACACCAACTATAATCACCATCGAATGCATAAAGAATATTGAGTTAATAAGAAACACCATATTCTAGCTCCTAACGTTGTTCCCACTGTCACACGTGGATTGCAATATCAGTGTTGTGACGAAAGCTTTTTCAACAAACTATTTCGCTTGTACCAACCATAAAGAAATTTAATTTATCAAAAGCTTACAATTCGCCCCCACCAAATCAAGATAACTCCACCCATCATCAACCGCCGATCAACAACAACACACACCAAGCGGCGGCAATGAAGAGATCGGGGCAACAAAAGGTGTTCTAATATGTGGTAGATTGATCTAATCAAAAGCAGATCTTTATTATTTGATAGAGAGATATATAGATAGAGAGAGATTGATATGTTACAATAATACGATCCAATTATACCAAGCCTCACATCAAAAAATCTATGACCAAGATGCAATCCAAAGATCTATGGCTACAAAATGGGCAAAGACTCCATTTTCAACCCAACAAACGGTTAGATGTTAGTTTGGGCAATCGACGGTTGGAATTGTTTATCTCCATTTTCAACTGGAGCCATACCTCGTGCACCATTTTCCACACAATATACGAGTGAGATCTGAATTCAAGCAATCGATGGTTGAGAGGGGCTTAAATTAGAGGGTCTAGATGAAAGGGTTTGACAAATAGACGGAACACAGAGTTTTGGTTACTCTTTCTCTCAAATTACTTTTATTATTGTTTATGCCCCATTTATACATTCTCCTTAATGTATTAAAGGGGTAATTACTATATTTAGCTTAAAAGTATTCAAATAGTATAACCTGTTATACTATATGCTCAAACAAGAGTATGACTTTCGAAAATAAGAATTGAAGTGTGTTTATATTAATTTACACTAAGTAAAGTAACAAGACAATATAATCAAACATATAAACATTTGATGTTCTTAAAAAATATACGCAAAATCGCAATAAAAATTATTACTTAATTCATCTTTTATTTCTAAATATCATGTGTGCACGGATATTAAAACTAGTTTGTCCTTATGTTAAATCTCTTTGGGTCAAAATTTGGTGTTGGTGAAGCTGAATCAAGATAGGTTGGATGTAATTATCTAATATACACAGACTCGAAGTTTACTTGCGGTAATGAAAATATGATAGTATATGGCACACATGGAAGTGATGAACGAGAGTATATTTAGGCATTCTAATGAATCGGCAAATCCATTTTTTGTGATACATAATTTGTCGTTGTGTTAAATATATAGTGATGTCATAAAAAAACAGTTGTAGTTGGGATTTTGGCAAATTTAATCCTTGTTTTATTAGAAGTGTTGAGTTCTTTTACTCATGGGTTTGGACTTTCTTATAGGTCGTTGTTGTTTAATTAGCAGTGGTTGGGTGTCTTGTATTATCTATAGACCTCTAATGGATGTTCTTCTCCTTGTCAACCATTCTATTTCTAATAAAGTTTTACCGCAACAAAAGGCCTATTCAGATAATCCACTAGTGTGTTACTACTGGAACATTAAAGGGAAACCCTCCAATAATGATGTAGTAAACTGAATACGTGTACATTAATTATACCATTTAGAGTTAAAGTTTAAGTACTAAAATAGAGAAGATATTGATACTAATCTTACTACTTTATAAAAGATTTAAGTCTTTTTCTATTTTTAGAAGTCTTAAAATTTTCAGCCTTAAACATTTTTTAATTAGGAAATTTAAAAACTTGTTACATACACTTAAACAAAAGTTACATTTGCTATTAAATGTATTAATAAATTTATAAAAGTGTAACACCCTACTTATTATTCAGTAACGTCACCATTAAAAATTCAATTACACAATATTAAGGCACATAGTAAGTGCCCATGTAGTAACCAGACCTATAATAACTCCCACACATATACCTGAAAACTAAAATAAAACACACACTCCATCTGCCACATCTTTCTGTCTCTCCCGAACGCAACACAAACAGAAGCGCAAAATGCGTGAAAAGGCATCCACGAAGGTCGAGACTATCACCACCACTAGAATGGAACTTGTTGGTGGTTTAGGCGGTTTGAGTGTGACTTGGTTGTGCGTTGTTTCCTTACAGTGATTGTTAGAAAAAAAATTGTAACAAAACAATATTTGTTCGTCGCAAAATATAGTCACAAGGTACCCGCCGCTGCATTGCACGGGCACCCTGCTAGTTTCTTATAATTCTTCAAATAAAAAAAAACATTTAAGACAAGTAGTCAATGTTGTAGTGCTTATTCGTTACCTCCAAACAGTCACTGGGTTTTACAAGGCGAGGAATGTAGTAACATACTCGACTTGGACATTTCTCGTGTTTCTTAAAATAGAACCAATTTTGAATTTAACGTGATTTAATCTAAGATTCCAAAACTAAAATAGTTATACATGTAGATCTTTTTGGCTGATATAGATAAATGCATAAGGTCGAATACTTTCCTAGATGCATGGTACTCACGTAACTCATAATTGATCGAGCAAATTTCTTGTTTTAGTAATTTTTCACCCATAATTCCATGATAACGTAACATAAACACATAAAATCCAATAAATAATGTTGCCTTTGTTCATATTTAGTTATACCTTAAAGATAACAAACAATTGCAATATCACGTATAGATTTACAATACTAAAATGATAACAAATAACGACAATAGTATGTGTGTATATTCAATATCAATAAGATAACAATTAACAAAAATAGCATATAGGTGTTGTCATTACCTAGTATGCATTTGGGTTCATTCACAATTTTTTGTTGTAACTGGTTATATACTCTACAAGTTACTTCCTCTATTAAGGAGAATATACAATAGAGAATACCACTTGGAACTACCATATACATCATAGAATCATCACGTTTCAATCTTTTATCATTCTGTTTAACCAAAAGTTACTATGGTGAGACTTCCCTAGTATTACTTATCGAGGGTCATGCCATTTATAGGACACTATTTTGTATCTTTAACAAAAATATCATAGATGTAAGCTTGAATAACTTAATAAAAGGGTTCCTATTAGAACACTCTATCTTTCTAGTGAATCTAGTCAAAAAATATCTACATAAGTTAAGCTTCAGGTTTTTATATCAATTTAGTAAGGCTCATAATAAATTTGATCAAATCTCGAAATCCTAAGACCACAGATTTGTTGAGGTCCAGTTGACCCTTTATTTATTTGATGCACAATAATGACGACAAAAGTTTATATCAGTTTACTTGCAGCAACAGTTGAGATTAATAAAAGAAATTCAACTGATATAATCTAGCGAAACGTTTGAATTACAATGCATAGAACAAAATACTAAACGACGGTACCAAACCTAAAAAAAGAAACTATGGTAAAAATAATTCGATAAAAGACATCCAACAAAGAAAAGTCCGGCAACATTTATCTGAAACCCTACCAAAAATATTAAGACATAATTGAATGCCTAAGAAACACAACACCTTGAATAAACTTGAAAAATCTGGATAGCCGATGCTAATTGTAAACTTCTTAAACTATTTTTGCAACTGATCATGATACTGTAAGATGATTGGCCTACAAAAAATTCAATGATACATTCAATCCCCTGCACATTCAATTAGGTTTTGGTTACTGTTGAAAGGGGAAGATCTACAAATGTTTACATGGTTACTTTCTTCAATGTTATCGCTTCCTTGTAAGTAGAAAACAAAAACTGATCTCATACCATGCATAAAATCAGCATGACTCACATGAATATAAAGTTTCTTTAGATGTTCTCATAACCATTAGGGCTTGTTTTTTTCCTCCATCCACCAAGATTGAATCATAATATCACTAAGATACTGATGCAAAGATAAAATATCACATGGTAGCATAGTTAGATCGAACTGGTCATTTTTATAATATATATATATATATATATATATATATATATATATATATATATATTTATATATATATATATATATATATATATATATATATATATATATATATATATATATATATATATATATATATATATATATATATATATATATATATATATATATACTAGTGGCAAAACTCGTCCGATGGACGGGTATGACTTGTGATTGTCGTTTAACTTTTTTTTATTTAATAAGTATTTGTTTGTAATGTTCCATTGACGGGTATGAATTTTGATTTTTGTTTGACATTTTTTATTTAGACGAGTATGACTTGATTATTGTTTGCATTGTTTCTTTAGTGAATTTTATTTTGTATATGTGTATATATACGTTCCAAAAAATAAACTTTTAAAAATTAAGTAACGGTAAATCAATTATTAACATACCGTATTATTTGTTGAATGCATTAACAAAGAAAAAATAAATATTCACCCCGATATGAGAAAATATAACTCATATTAAATAAAATGACGGAAAGATCTTTTAGTATGAACAATTACACGATAAAGAGAATATCACTCTATAACATTTTGTTACAGTTAATAATGAGAATAAAAAGACATACATCCCCGCACTACACTAATAGTTATTCGCATCCATGTGCTCTCGCAACTAAGTCAATTTTCCTTTCATAATAGTTTACATGTATGTTGAGTAAATGATAATTGGGTTATCCTTTAAGGAAAGCCTAAAGTTTAGGTAGTAAAAAATTTATTTAAATCTTGTTTTTCTTCTAATTAAGGATAGAGATACAAATGACAGGAAAGCACAATATATATTAGTTGAAAGTTGTCATCACGTCCAAAGCCTTCTAGTGTTGCATCTGCCTTTTTCTCGATGATGTATCAAACGAACTTCTTCAACGGAGTCTGAAATTAGTTTTTCACTTAAAAGTAAGATGGTGAGTGCAAGAGTTTCTTAATCACATGTCACATGTGGGGACAAGCTTCTATAAAATAGCTTATTATGACTAAAAGTAAAAACACATCTTCTAAGGTGCACATTTATCGAAACACACTTTCTAAGCCAATAAAAAGCTAATAAACGCTTTTTTTAAAAGATAATGAATTGCAAAAAAACATACAATATACGCTACAAAATTTAGCACATTTTGTTACTAATTTTTTTACACATCATTTCATCAAAAAACTTTTATCTATTAAAAAGCTTAGATGTAAAAAATATTGGCACGTATGCCTACTAAAAAAAGAGTAACCAAATTTTTTTACCCTTTGTAACTTAAAATTAAGTAAGAATAGATATTTAATTATCCCTCATTATTTACTTTTTTTCTTTTAATTAAAAGTGATAAAAGAGTAATTAATAAGAAGAAGCAATAAATATACATTTTTACTCGATTTTAAGTCATCAAAAGAGTAACTTTTACTCACTCTTTTATAATATGAAAATGTGTCATTTTCTTCCATTCAAAATCTTTTGCGGTCTTTTTTTACAAACTTTAGTAGATCAAAGTCTTTTGTGAAATGATGTCTTTTATAGTAAAAAAAAATTTGTAAGAAAAGGTCTTGAATTTTTTTAGTGTGATACTAACATGGACAAAATACTTAACAACTTGCATATGACTATCAAATAATGACAGTCGTTTCACCTGCATGAGGAGAGTTATACACAGAATGAGTGGATGAGATATGCTTTATATACTACTGCCTCCGTTCCATATTAATAGTCCATATTATTATTTTGGGACGTCTTAAATTAATAGTCCAGTCCAAAAATAGATAAGAAATATAGATTAAGTTTACCATATTACCCTCAATTGAGGGTATTATTACAAACAATAAAAAGTTGTAAATTAAATGGATAAGGACAAAATTGTCATTGTATAAAAAGTAAGAGAGAGAAAGCTGAAAAAGTGATGTTTTTATTAATATGCGTGTTTTTGGTCGGTGGACTATTAATATGGGACGGAGGGAGTAACTTCGATTCTTGCAGTTTTACCGGATCTGTTACAAAATTTACTACTTTTTAGAATAACATGAAATTCAGATTAACCCGGTTTTCTTAAAAAAAATTATATTCTTAATAATAAACAAAGGTTATGTATAAAAACTATAAAAAAAATCCCAAATATTGAAAATATAAATGGTTTACCAACCAATATAATATGTAAAAATAAATTTCATCGCAAATACGTAAAATTTATATATTTTTTTTTAACCCGAAAAAATCAAAACCCGGCCGGGTCTCAAGAACCGGTTGACCCGGGTCACTCCAAACCCGGTTGGTCGAGCCGAGTTTCGAAAATTGAAACCTGGGTCAATATGACCCCTTTTTTTTGCTGGAACAGGATCAACTGGTTCACCCGTCCGGTTTCAAAACATTGTAGACAACCCACATACTTGTCACCCATCTTAAGGATCGGAATACTCTGTGCCATGACTTTGCTTAAATATATGCAATTCAAATATGATACATGTTTTTCATACATTAGACATGCTAAGATATTTTTTTGCCGCAAAGTTTAAAGTAGCTTCAATCCTTAACCATCATAATTCATAAGATCATAAAATGTCAGATATCCAAGACACTGACTTTAGTATTTCCAAACGACTTTCATATCCAAGGATGCCCCATCTTCCAACCCATGCAAAATTACTTCATTTGTGTCAGCATCCATCACGTGTGCATCGATCTTAAGGGAGGCATTCTTAGGAACTGAAAGGACTGATCACTTTAGCTAAATTGGGCCAACCGTTAGTAGACAATGACTAAATTTACCTGCATGCCTTTTATTGGCGTATAATAACCTCGCGATTTAAATTCATCCTTCTGCATTTGTTGGCTGCCATATCAGATATAAACCAACTTTACCATAATTTCCAAGTTGTGTTTCAGTTCCTGAGTACCAAAGAACACACACCTCCAAACCCTGGAATTAAATGCAACCACTTTCAATTAAATTTCACAAAATCCTTCCTCTTCAAGTGATTTAGCATTTAAATACATGAGCAAACCTTCAGGAACCATGTTCGATACATCTACATGATTTTCATTAATATTGATCTATTGCATCACATACACATACACATAATGTTTATTGTTAGTTAGTAAAACTCACCGACTATTATCACTTCTGAATCAATGGAAGGTCATATGAACAACAAATGGAAAGAGGTACTCACCATAATCCTATCAATTTTATCAGCAATACTGCTTCTGTCTTTTGTAGTGTGTTCCTACAGGAAGGGAAAGAAATTGCTTCAAATGAAAGAGAAAGGTTTTACAAATAAGATATTTTCACACCTTGAACGGAAATGAGTTCAAAGAACAAATTCTTTAATTCAAGACCTGAGCATTTCATTTGGCACACGCTTGAATTCAGTAGATGTCGTATGATCAATTCTATAATTCAGTAGCTGTTTATGTTTATGTATCATCATGGTTCCATGTTTATGTCACAGATTTAGTGTATTAAATTTGTCAATATGCAATCCGTGTACATTAGTCACATGTTCCCATGTAAAATGTAAACAGATGTAGGAGTAGGAGTACTGTGAAAAGTTTTATAACAGCAACACTTAATTTGATTTAGCAATCTACTTTCAATTATGCAAGTCTTAATCTTTTATTTTATTTGAGAAAAGATGAAAATGCAAACCAAAAAATAGAGTATTCTAATTGTGTAAATGAATGAAGACTAAAAAGAGGACTATTATGTGATAGCATCATGGTTGCCATATTAATGGGTGTGAACGACCTTTAAAATAATACTTTGTTTCTGTTGCTAAATACCAAGAAAGAGTATTAGCAGATGGATACATGGTATAACCAAAATGTATTGTAGAGATCAGACCATGTAGTCAATGCATCTTGACCTGTTGGAAATTTAGTGCAATTGTGGGAACGGGTAATACTTGTAAATGGGTTTGGAGGTACGGAGTGTACACCCATTAAGTCCCTTACCTCCCTGGACTCAATATAGTGGTTGTGATATCAGTAGGAAGTTGCCCCTGGTCAGGAAGTTGCTTCTGGTCAGGAAGTTGCTCCTGGTCAGGAAGCTGCTCCTGGTCAGGAAGCTGCTCCTGGTTAGGACGTTGCTCCTGGTGATGCACAAAGTCTTTGTAACCTCTTTGACCAGTTAATGAGGGTTGAATATTGACTTGATGACCAGATTTCTGGTCATGTAACCACTATGCTTTATGAAGGTTATTATGAGATTAATAATGCTCTTAATACCTTTGACTAGGAGTTACATTCCTTAAAGGAATAGGATCACTATAAATAGTGATCATATTTTGCATGATGAGATACAGAAACAAGAAACACACAAACGCATAGAGTTCTTGATTTTTGCCTAAAACAAGAACTAACTCTTGGTTTTATCCCAAGGAGGTATTCGTGTTAACCCAGGCATAGGGTCGAATAATCTTCTTTGGAAAGTGATTACACGACTCCAAGAGATATCCGGTAACCATTCATTGGTACGTAGTTAGGCTATTGATTATCTTCACCCTGTTGGAACGAAGTAAACCCCAACAATCAAAGAAGATTATTTTGTGATAATCAATGGCGGCGGCAATGAAGCATATGGTGGCTAACTTCTCCAAACTGGACAAGTTTGAAGGGGTTGATTTTAGGAGATGGCAGAAGAAGATGCACTTTCTTCTTTCTACCATGAACGTGGTGTACGTGTTGACCACTCCCATTCCTGATGGTGGTGATGATGCTACTTTGGAGGAACTGAGGAAAAGGAGCAAATGGGAGAATGATGATTATGTGTGTCGCGGCATAATTCTAAATGGTATGTCTGATTCTTTATTTGATATTTACCAAAATGTTGAATCTGCTAAAGAACTATGGGATTCCTTGGAAGCCAAATATATGGCTGAGGATGCATCAAGTAAGAAGTTCCTTGTGAGTGATTTCACAAATTACAAAATGACTGATTCAAGACCAGTCATAGAACAATACAATGAACTTCTTGGAATACTTGGCAGATTTACACAACATAAAATGAACATGGATGAGACCATTCAGGTCTCGTGTGTCATTGACAAACTACCTCCTTCTTGGAAAGATTTCAAGCACACCTTGAAACATAAGAAGGAGGAGTTAACTCTTGTTGAGTTAGGCAGTCATTTGCGCATTGAGGAATCCCTCAGGGTGCATGAAAGTGATAAGCCAAAGAGCAAAAATGTTGTTGGTTCATCTGTTGTCAATATGGTGGAGCATAACAACTCCACCAGGTACAATGACAACAAGGGAAAACGTAAGCATCATGATAACACCAAACCTAATCCTAATAAGAAGTCATCAGTGGCTTGTTGGAAGTGTGGGAAACCTGGACACTTCAAAAGGGATTGCAAAGGTGTTAGCATTGACAACCAAGCTAATGGATCAGGCACAAAAGGTCAGAATATGTTTAATGAATCTCTCCAGATTTATTATGTTACATATGTATCTGAAGCTTATTTTGTGCAGGATGATGATGTTGCGTGGTGGGTTGACTCTGGAGCAACAGTACACGTGTGTAAAGATAGATGCTGGTTTAAGACTTATGAGTCAATGAATGATGGATCTATTCTTCACATGGGAAATGAGTCAACAGCCCTAGTGTATGGACGTGGTTGTGTAGATCTTAAATTTAGTTCTGGAAAGATTGTTTCTTTGTTTAATATTTTGCATGTTCCTAATATTAGGAAGAACTTGGTTTCTAGTAGTGTTTTGAATAATTGTGGTTATAAACAAGTGATTGAATCTAATAAATTTGTTTTATCAAAACATGGTGTGTTTATTGGTTTTGGCTATTTGAGTAATCAAATGTTCAGGCTTAATATTGATTCTAGTATAAATGTTGATTCTGTCCTGATGACTACCACTAAACTAAATGATTCATCACTATGGCATGCTAGACTAGGCCATGTCCACTATAAGAGGATGCAAGATATGTCTAAGGATGGGTTAATTCCAGCTTTTGACATGGACACTGATAAGTGTCAGACTTGTATGCTGAATAAAATTACTAAGAAACCATTTCAGGATGTAAAACGTGTAACTACAGTTTTGGAGCTAATCCATAGTGACCTATGTGATTTGCATGCTACTCCCTCATTAGGGAATAAGAAATACTTGGTAACATTTATTGATGATGCTTCAAGGTTTTGTTATGTCTATTTGTTACATACTAAGGATGAAGCATTAGATAAATTTAAAGTATTTAAAACTGAAGTTGAATTACAACAAGGAGTCCAAATCAAAAGATTTAGGACTGATAGGGGAGGTGAGTACATGAATACTCAGTATTTTCAGTCTGTTGGAATAATCCATGAAACAACTGCCCCCTATACTCCACAACAAAATGGTATATCAGAAAGAAAAAATAGATTACTAAAAGAGATGGTTAACTCCATGTTGTCCTACTCAGGACTGAGTCAAGGTTTTTGGGGAGAAGCTATGTTAACAGCTTGCTATTTATTAAATAGGGTTCCCAACAAAAGGAACAGAATTACCCCTTATGAACTCTGGACTAAAAGGAAACCAAACTAGAACTATCTCAAAGTTTGGGCTTGTAGGGCTGTTGTAAGACTCCCTGATCCAAAGGTGAAAACCTTGGGTGAAAGAGGCATTGAATGCATCTTTGTTGGATATGTTGAGCATTCCAAGGCTTATAGGTTCTATGTTATTGAACCTAATGATTTAGTTTCAATAAACTCAATCATTGAATCAAGGGATGCTAAATTTGATGAGACTAGGTTCTCATCAGTCCCTAGACCAAGCCTTAGGACTCCTATAGGAGCTGAGGACACTGGTGTTTCAGTGGAACCTGAAAGGGTCACTGATGAGGTTGTGGTTCAGCAACCTGAGCCTGAGCTTAGAAGAAGCACAAGGCATAGGACTCCAAGGAATTTTGGGCCTGAGTTTCAACTATACTTAGTTGAAGGTACAAGAGATGAGGTCTCTGACCAATTCTACTATTGCTTTAATGTTGAGGATGATCCCAAAACATTTGATGAAGCAATGAAGTCCCAGGATGTTGCTTTCTGGAAAGAAGCAATCAATGATGAGATGGATTCCATCTTGGGCAACAACACTTGGGTGTTGGTTGATCTACCTCCAGGTTGTAATCCACTTGGTAACAAGTGGATTTTCAAAAGGAAAATGAAGGTAGATGGAACTGTTGAAAAGTTCAAGGCAAGGCTAGTCATTCAAGGCTTTAAACAAAAGTCAGGGATAGACTATTTTGATACTTATGCTCCAGTAGCACGTATTAGTACCATAAGAATGTTGATTGCTCTAGCAAGTATTCACAATCTGATTATTCATCAGATGGATGTGAAGACAGCATTCTTGAATGGTGACTTGGATGAGGAGGTTTATATGAACCAACCTCAGGGCTTCATCATGCCTGGTCATGAAGGAAAGGTGTGTAAACTGATTAAGTCCTTATATGGACTGAAGCAGGCACCTAAGCAATGGCACCAGAAATTTGATGAAGTGGTTTTGTCTAATGGTTATTCACTTAACCAAGCTGACAAATGTGTATATAGCAAATTTGATGAATCTGGTAAAGGAGTCATCATTTGCCTATATGTTGATGACATGTTAATCTTTGGTAGTGACCAAGCTAAGGTTGATCAGACAAAGGATTTTTTGTCATCAAAGTTCTCCATGAAAGACATGGGGGAGGCTGATGTTATCCTTGGCATAAGGATTAAACATGAAAGTGATGGTATTGTAATTTATCAGTCTCATTACATTGAGAAGGTGCTAAAGAAATTCAATCACTTTGATTGTACTCCAGTAAGTACACCTATGGATACAAGTGAGAAACTAATGCCTAACAATGGTCAGGCTGTCTCCCAACTTGAGTATTCTAGGGTTATTGGTTGCTTGATGTATGCCATGACTAGTACTAGGCCTGACATTGCATTTGCTGTGGGTAAACTGAGTAGGTATACTAGTAATCCTGGTACTCAGCATTGGCAAGCAATTCAGAGGGTACTGAAGTATTTGAAAGGAACAATGGATTATTGTTTGTCTTATACTGGATATCCTTCAGTGTTGGAAGGTTACACTGATGCAAGTTGGATCAGCAATACTGAGGATAATTCATCCACAAGTGGCTGGGTATTCCTTCTTGGTGGTGGTGCAATTTCTTGGGCATCCAAGAAGCAAACTTGCATTACTGGTTCAACAATGGAATCTGAATTTGTGGCTCTAGCAGCTGCTGGTAAAGAGGCTGAATGGTTGAGAAACTTGCTTCTTGAGATTCCATTGTGGGTCAAACCTATGGCACCCATTTCTATCCGTTGTGATAGTGCAGCTACATTGGCTAAGGCATATAGCCAGATGTACAATGGCAAGTCTAGACACCTAGGTGTTAGACATAGCATGATTCGTGAGTTGATCACGAATGGGGTGATTTCAATAGAGTTTGTGAGGTCTCAACAAAACTTAGCTGATCACTTGACGAAGGGATTGGCTAGAGACTTGGTTATAAAGTCTGGTAAAGGGATGGGTTTAAAAGTCCACTCTAGTCACTAAATGCTAGGACACCCAACTCCCTCCTGAGGAAACTTGGGAGCTGAGTTCAATGTGGAAAGCTGAACATTCAGGGGACTGAAGCACATGTATATCATCCCAAGGATGTGCTTGTACCTGCTGAAAGGAGGATGAAGTTATAAACTTCTTAATGGTTAATTTCTTTGAAAAAGTGCTTAAGCAGGAGCATGAACAAAAGAGGAACCACCTATGTAAATGTTGAGGTTTCGCCGCCTCAAGGAGCATGGACTTTGGCTCTTACAACATTTATGAATTGGATATGGACACATGGCTTGTATGGTGTCAGGAGCGTTTTAAGTGTTTGAAAACTTGGGTGTATGTTATCTTCAGGTGTTCAAAGTAGTTGAAGGGTTCAATTCTTAGAACACCCTGATTCTCGAATATTTTGAGTGATGTACTAAGATGGAAATTCAATCCTCAGGACATTTTCATTTATGCACTGGTTTTGTTAAAGTTGATTTTCATGCAAAAAGGAATTGTACTAAATTGGGGAGGATTGTTGGAAATTTAGTGCAATTGTGGGAACGGGTAATACTTGTAAATGGGTTTGGAGGTACGGAGTGTACACCCATTAAGTCCCTTACCTCCCTGGACTCAATATAGTGGTTGTGATATCAGTAGGAAGCTGCTCCTGGTCAGGAAGTTGCTTCTGGTCAGGAAGTTGCTCCTGGTCAGGAAGCTGCTCCTGGTCAGGAAGCTGCTCTTGGTTAGGACGTTGCTCCTGGTGATGCACAAAGTCTTTGTAACCTCTTTGACCAGTTAATGAGGGTTGAATATTGACTTGATGACCAGATTTCTGGTCATGTAACCACTATGCTTTATGAAGGTTATTATGAGATTAATAGGCCGATTAATGCTCTTAATACCTTTGACTAGGAGTTACATTCCTTAAAGGAATAGGATCACTATAAATAGTGATCATATTTTGCATGATGAGATACAGAAACAAGAAACACACAAACGCATAGAGTTCTTGATTTGTGCCTAAAACAAGAACTAACTCTTGGTTTTATCCCAAGGAGGTATTCGTGTTAACCCAGGCATAGGGTCGAATAATCTTCTTTGGAAAGTGATTACACGACTCCAAGAGATATCCGGTAACCATTCATTGGTACGTAGTTAGGCTATTGATTATCTTCACCCTGTTGGAACGAAGTAAACCCCAACATGACCTATATCATATTAAACTAAAATTAGGAGAAATGTCACTAACCTTCTTGAATCATCACACATTTGAGGATCACGTCTCATCTTTGTATAACTTGTGTGTGCTATAGGGAGGTTCAACATGGTAGATGGTTAATCCAAAAAGAGACTTGATTTTGGTGTGACCCGAGAAGATAGTTTGGGGATGTTATTGAAGAAGATATAACTTTAAAAAAAGAAACTGATCTTTGGCCAGCCCAAAAGGAAACCGAATCCCAAACAAAACTCGCATCCCAAACTGAAGGGAACAACATCGTTTTAACCCTCACAAGTTTAATAATCAATTCCAAAACATAGATCCAAACGCCCCTTAAGTTTAATTTAAAAGAAAAGAATTAGCATTACCTGTTGATCTCGTTTAATCTCTTCTTTCTGCATTGGCTGATGGAACCGATTCAACTCGAAAACGTAGCATCCCAAGTGTCCAAATCTACGGATCAAATAGCAATTAGCAAAAGCTAAGGTTCGGGACTCCGGGCTCAAAACTCGGGTAAGAACAAAGGCCAACGAATGAAGAAAGGGACACTGTCTTTGGACACATCAAGTTCTGAAATAGGCCCAAAAAAGCTTTTTCGATGTGCTGCGAAATAGGATACATAATTTATTGCACTATAGTTTACTTTAGGCTTAATCATAAACTGTAAAAACTGTAAAAAAACTTACAGTTCACTTTAGGGGTAATTTTAGAAAGTAATACAAAATATGAAAGTGTGTTGCTTATATACGATTGTTATACAAAAAAAAGACTGATGCTTTATTCAAAAAAAGATAGACAACACTATTTAGCCACACCAGCATTAAAAGTGTGTTGGCTTATATACGATTGTTATACAATAAAAAAAACTGAAAGTAAATTGTTATTCATTGTAATCCATTTACTAAACGGTTGCTCTAATCAACTGAGCCACGAAAGCAATATGTGCCTGGAGCTGGAGGCATCTTACTACGATAATCATAATAAATTAAGTATATAATACTATAAAGTTAGCAGTTAAGAAACAATCCCAAATGGGTTTAAAGTTGTTGCTCTTATGTTGACAAAGACCAGTTATCTCGTATGGAGACGTTGCAGAAGTTTAAAGACAGAATATACCATTTTCTTGTTACAATTGACGTTGCTGCTCGTGGTCTTGACATCAAGTCAATTAAGTCAGTGGTTAACTATGATATCTTTTGGATAAAGGTTCAGGTCAGGCCTTTTTCCTAGGTTTTTCATGTTCTTGGATTTTCACCCTCATGCCTCCCACAATTTATCGGTTTTGTATATTTGTGTCGGTTTTGCTCGGTTCGGTTCGGTTCGGTTTCGGGTTAAAAACATGAAAAATACGCCTAAAATATATATTCGGTTCGGTTTTACTCGGTTCGGTTCGGTTTCGGTTCGGTTTCGGTTATGCTCAATATAATTCGGTTCGGTTTTCGGTCGGAGATTTTTTCAAAATCGGTTTTCGGTTCGGTTCGGTTTTATTCGGTTCGGTTCGGTTTTGAACCAATGCTCAGCCCTAGTGGGACTTAACTTTTACAGCTTGGAGTGAAGACGACGGCGAACGATTTTCCAGAAAATGGAGAAAATTCTTCAGTGAAAAAGTGGAGAAAATTCTAGAAATGATAAACTGAACTACTAAGCATATGTATGGATAAGCTTAGCTCAAGAGTATCACCAAAAAGCTTAAGCAGTTACTTTATTTAAACTCAAATAAGCCCTTTTCTCAAAATCCTTTCAAAACATGCTTCTAGAGTTTATTAACTTTAAAAAAAAAGGCTCAACAGTGGTGGTATGCATTTTGAAATGAAAAAACATACAGAAATAAGCTCACAAACCTCGGATAGGAACATTGTCTAATCCATCGTTTGCATCAACGACTTTAATGATGAAAACATAGCATATGATTCAGATTACAATTCTCATTCTCTCATTACTTGATATAATTTCATGATATAGTTGGAAATAAAATTTCTGATGTATGTGGGTCACTCTAACCCTTACCAAAGACCAACTAATCCTTCTCAATTTTAGATAAATCTACATTAAGGTTACCACTACTGATATGATCTTAATAAGACAAGGAATAATGCCACTGGCAAAGGAAGATAATACTCACGGGTCAATGTAGACCGATAACTATAATGGTGATGGGTCGTCAAGGTACTCAACTTTGGTTAGTGATCATATAGATTAAGACTAATATCTACTATTACATATCTGAACGGGCTTAACTCGTTTAAAATCAATTCAAATGGATTAACTTTTCAAGGTACTCATAAGATTTGATCTACATACCAGACACGGGACACCGTCCAAGTTCAGGGAGTCAGGGACATCGTTCATGTTCAAAGATTCAGGGACATCGTTCATGTTCAAATAGTTAGGGACATCGTTCATGTTCAGAGACATTCGACCAACTGGTATGAGGTTATAGAAATAATCATCATCAATATTTACCATCAGTTAATTGAGACTAAAAGAACTTTGTTGGTCATGAAATGGTAATAGATAATAATGAAGACATATGAATCTAACATTTCTCAATGCATGTATTCTGGCTGATGACATGAGGCAAGTATAATTTGGCATCGCTCGTAATTGTCCTCTCCTCCAGCAATAAACTTGTTACAAAACTTTGGTTCTGATGATGCCGATTTCACGGTGCAGGACATATCATAACTGGTCACCAATCCGAAACTAAAAAAAAAAGTTACTGTCTACTTAATGAGAAATTGAAAATTATGCATATGGTGATTTGGAAAAAACTTACTAAATTGCATCCCAAAACTTACATTAGATCCATCTGCTGTGGTAATACAACTTTTTTTAATTCCAGTTATCAGAGTTACTCTTTGGTAGTAGAAAAAAGGGGAAAATATGACAGTGTTCATATTCATAATATTTAACACAGCAAGAGCGTCCAAACTTTTATACATTGCTTTTTTGGGTTGTTTGTACACACCTGTATAAGGATCATTCTCCACGTAAGTAGAAGGATCAGTAATAACCTCAATAAGAGGCTTTTAGATTGCAGTCCGCGCTACCACACCACCCAAAATTAACCGTCCACTCTGTTCAATCATCCCCTCAATTTCTTAAAATTCATTGTGCTGCAGATTTAAACATGTCGATGGACACTGCCGACTCTCTTAAAAATATCCATTCTCCAAATATGGTGTGCTAGCCTGTCATTATTAAATAGCTTGTATTAATAGTTAAACAAATAAAGCTACACTGATCAGTGTTGTGTATTGCATTAGTAAATAAGATCAAACGATGGTAGAGTTCATGAACATGTTCTTTGTAATGGACTAACACCGTATACATGCACAAGTAAAGGTGACTTCTAAAATAAAACAGAAAATCCTCAAAATCACAAACAAAACTATAGATTCTAGGAATCACTTATTCGAGGATTGCACATCAGTGATATACAGTTTGACTTATGAAGCTAGGTAAACTTGGAAAACATTGAACAAAGAATCCAAGATTGGGTACATACCACATCTAAACCCATTGTTATATGCCAAAAGTATTTGATTTATAATTTCACCATCTGTTGATTTGTGAAAAAGATAAAACAGGCTACCCCTGTGTCATAAAATATAGAAAAAAATTGAGTAATACTCATACAGAAACTCTACCGTATGCCCGTTTCAAGAACTTTAGTCTTTGCTCTTAGCTTTGAGGTTTCAAGAATCCAACTTGTCTGTACGTAACCCTTTTGATCTCAGCTGTAGCTCTCGGTAGAGTATAATGAACAAACATAGCGAGTATGGCAGAACCGATGTCCTGACACCGAGTCAATGCTGCTTCTGCACACATAAAAGGTATAGGTTAATATGATTTTACACACACAGGTGCAAAGGTGATATTTTTACAAAAGTGTTGCGATGGTAAATTATTAGCTTTTCTTGGCGACAGTATAGATTGCTTGCTAGCCAATGCTCCAACCCGAAAAGTAATCCTCCTTTCTGATTCATCAAACTAGGAATCAAGACACAACCTGCAGATTATGAGACATAACAAATCCATCAAAATAGTTAGCTGTACTCAAGGGACGAATCATATTTTCACTTAAGTAACAGTCTTTTTGTAGATTAAACAGTTATAACCATTTTTTAAGCAGGTTTGTCAGAGGCGAAGTGTTTAACACAATCAGTAATCAGTACAATATGTTCCACTATTCGAAAATCTATTCTACAGTATTTAGCAAATAATAAGAGCACAAAAACATATATTTATATCGCTGCACAGTCAGTCAAGATAAAATATCACCTCGATTAGCAAGAAAACCATCACGAGCTTTAATACCAGCAGCAATGATATCACGTAACCCTATAATACCCTGACAACATTTACAAAGCACATAACATTAAGTTTGTATCACAGTGCATTACGTCGTGCTAAAACATTTGTAATCAAAAATCAAAATTCAATGTATTAAAGTTGCAAACAGAGAACAGGTATCGTGTCTGCCTGTTGCTCTTCTAGGAACTTGCTCAAGGATCACTCATGCTCGATTAATGGTATCTGCACTCAGAATTCACCACCAAAGTCACAAATAAGATATAAGACTTGTAATGAACTGACTTTAACAATATACGTTAGGTTAATTGAATGAATATAAAAACTTCAGAAAAAAAAATATTTAGGTTGCCAAATATTATACATATGGGTCGCTTTTTCCTCAAACCTCAAGCTTTATTTTTCAACGCCTGATTTAATCTTTCTGGTAATCGAGCGCAACAGCAGTTTCAGAATCACTTTCATTTGATTTTTTTGGCGATGAACATCTTATAATCATTGTTATAATAACAGATTAATGCATGTATGTAAAAACCAAAAATAAAGAATGCGATGAACCTGGATTTTGAGAAGAACACGTGAGGATACAGGAGTAAATAAGTTTTGATAATAAAAGATACGAACGACAGATTTTTTTGGAATATGAATATTCTAAAAAAATTTCAAAACTAAATATTTTCAAACTTATCTCTAAAGATTTAATTCTCGAATTTAAAAAAAAGCAAGGTTTATTTTAACAAAAATTAAAAAAGTAAAGTGATGACGTGGATTAATGGGATGCTTATGTGGCATATCCCTCCTCTTATATATAATGTAAAGATATATATATATATATATATATATATATATATATATATATATATATATATATATATATATATATCTAACTACGTGATAGCGCAAAACCTCAGTCATCTAATAACTTATGATTTTGATACAAAAACTAATAAAAGTGCAACTACACATCTTCATCAGTGTCGCTTAGCAACACCTTGACCTTAAACGTTCGATTTTCTATATATAAAATAATCAGTACACATAATTTTGTCAGAGTGAGATAAGGGGGAAGGATTTAGAAAGTGGAATATGTGAACAAATACATGGAAAGTGCATGTGTGTTGTGTTAACATATAATTTTACACACTAGTTTAGTGGAGGTTTTGGTGGTGTCTCGTGTTTTACAACTTGAAAAACTAGGCCATTTGTGTTTATCAACGACCCCAATCGAACATCGTCCCTTAGAACAAAAAAAGGGTTAGGTCGATAGTAACACAAATGCTTGTTGCATATTGTTGATTAAGGTTAGAATGATAGACAAACAATAAGTGATCAAACTTAACCCGGTTGAAAAAGTAAATTTTGTTTTGAATCTATAAAAAAGGTGTACTATCGTGTTGCATAAGTATAAACACCATATCTAAGTGATCTCCTTTATTAAACTACTCAAGTTATTATGGTGTGTTATACATAGTATAATAACCAAAAATCAAGTATATACTTGGAGTATATATTAGATTGGAGAATAACCGTTCAACTATAAAACACGACAAAAGAACACTTATAAACACAAGTTAGTACAAGAAATTCAAGCCAAAAACAATGATTTGAATATGAATGACATTGTTGTGGTTCGAAATACATCAATAGTTTGAGCCGATAGGAACAAATATCTAACAGAAGTGAGTCCTCTAATTATATTTAGCAGTTTTCGAGCATACTCGCCATCATAGGTGAATACTGTTGGGTCGAAATTATGAGTTGATGAGTCAAAACAAAAAAGACAATGACTAAATGTGAAAAAAGAAGATTCTACAAGCTGGTGGACAAACTTTGTAGAAGATCACGTCAATAAAATAAAAGATTTAGTCAATATTTAGTTTCCTTTGTAAGCCTGGGTATTCTAGTATATAAAGAATACACCAGAAGTAGGGTTTTCATAAGTTTTATTCACAATGTAAACCTAAAGTGTGTGTCATGTACTAGGCATGAGATTCAATGTATACACGCCTAGTGATTGTTTGTTAATGTTTAATGCAAGCAATCGTTAGGGAAAATTCATCTTGTGTTTAAACACCTTGTTATGATCATTGTTCTATTACACTATGTTTCATATGAATGATAATCAATCCTAGATAAATGGTTTTTACCATTGAGTCTAACGATCTATAAGTTTCCACAATTGGTATCAGAGCCTAAGGCTCGTGATATCTAGGATTTAACAAGGTGTTCGTGTCGAAAAATAAAGGAGAAACCCGTATGTGGTTTTCTGTTCGGATTCGTGTGCAAATCAGCAGTAAAAAGGGCATAACTCCTTCGTTAACCGTTGGATCATAGCGAAATCCGCGTTGGAGGTTCTTGAAATATGTGTCTACGATCTCACTGGAGGGATATTTGATTTGAGCTCTAAAGAAATGGTTATACGCTGACGAAGTTCACTGCATAAAGAAGGTTTTTCGATTTTCTGTTTTTGATATTCAAGAAACTATAGGGTTTTCCAAACCCTAGATCGTTTAAAGCAGAAAATCATGAAGTTTGTAAGTGTTAAACACATGATGGTACATAATTCAGATCCTAGTTCGATTTTCTCAAACTCTATTTAGGGTTTCGAATTATTATTCTAGGGTTTTATGGCAAAACCTTCTCATGTTTCATGTTGTGATATATGATGCACCGTCATAGTTCGTGGGCTTTGTTATGATGCACTGTGAGAGTCTTTGTTTTTCTCTTCAGGTGGTCCTCACAGTTTCTTAAAAGAAGGATGATAGAACATTATGATAGTACCTATGGAAAAGGTATTGTTCGCCTCTTCATGTCAATTTGCTTTCACGTGGCATTACTTTTATGATGCAATAAAGAGGAAACAGTGGTACGTACATATCACTGCTACTTTGTGATATTATTTTTAGTTTCGAAAATAGCTATAACAGGTAGGGATCTTGCATAATTTTCGGCTTGCTTCCTAATTTTGTGGAATATACGTGGTATAACTGATCGTGTGGATCAAGTTTTGATTACAGAAAAATTATTCTTGTGCCTAATAATGATAGGGCTGAGCAGGCCCGATCGAAACCGAAATGGCCCGACCGAACCGAACAAACCGATTGTCCCGAAACCGAAACCGACTGATTCGGTTCGGTAGTCGGTTTATAAAATGGGTATATTTCGGTTTCGGGTCGGTTCGGTCCAAAACCGTCGACAGCCCGAAATGGCCCGATTTACCCGAATTATTAAAAACCCTACTTATCTCTATTACTCTTTCTCAGCCGTTTTCTATCTTATCTCTCTCACTATCTCTTAAAAAAAAAGGAAGAACAATAAAGAAAATGAGCAATCCAATGGATCAAGAATTGAATCAAGATGCACAAATACCTCAACAAAATAATGTTTTTGAATCAATTCCATCATCTATACCCGCATTTGGATCCTTTTCAACTTAACAAAACACCATTAATGTTGAGGTAATTTTTTTAATTAAAAAATTTTTTTCATTCGGTTTTAATTAGTAAATTAGATAATAATTAACACCCATTTGTCCATTTTTTTCATTCGTATGCAATTAGTTATTTTTTTTAAATTCGTCTATATAAATATATATTTTAGGCTTAAATATATTCTTTTAATTAGTATTAACACACAGTTTAATTCCACACGAATTTGATTAGTTATTTTTTTTCATTCCACACGAATTTAATTTTTTTTGTTTAATTATACACTTTTTTCATTCTTATGCAAGTGATAAACCCACTGTTTTGTTTAATTCCACACGAATTTACTTTTGTTTAATTTTTTTTGTTTAATTGTACCAGTGTTTTTGTACCACCGTTTTTATGCCACTGTTTTGATTACTTGTTACTAATACTTTGTTAACCCACTATTTTTTTGTAGGATGATACCAAAGACGTGGAGACTATTGGCAATGAAGATAAGAAACGCAAAAGAAAAGCCTCATCAAATCCAAGGAGACTAAAAGCCGAATGTTGGAAATACTTTGATCAAAAGTTTGAAAATGATGAAGATGGGGTACTTATTAAGATGGCATATTGCAAATGGTGTCCAGCGGTTTTCAAAGCCGACTCTGTTAAACATGGTACGCGACACTTAAACAACCATTATGCTAATTGTGATGAAAATCCCGATGTTGAGAATATTAATAAACAAAAAAAGCTAGCATTTAAGAAAAAGATTTGTGAGAACGATGAGGGTGGTACTAGTAGTGGGATTTTAGAAACGTGGAAGTATAATGAAAATGTAATCAAAGAATCATTGATTAGGATGTTCATTCTTGTCGATCTTCCTTTTAAGTTTGTAGAACACCTGGCATTCATTAAGTTCGTTTCGGACTTTCAACCTAGATATCATGTGCCCTCCCATTTTACTGTTGCTAGGGATATTGCTAAGTTTTATCTAGAAGAGAGGAAGAGCCTATTGAAATACTTAAGCAATGATTCCACCACGGTCCATTTAACCACCGATACTTGGACTTCTAGTTGTAAAAGAATGAACTTTATGGTTTTAACCGCACACTTCATAGACGATGAGTGGGTTATGCACAAAAGGATAATAAATTTTAGACCAATTCATAGTCATAGAGGGGTGGATATTGGTAGGGATCTTTTGGAATGTATAAACAGATGGGGTTTTTAGAATGTTATGACGGTGACGGTTGATAACATTTCTTCAAATGACAAAGCCCTCGAGTACTTGGTAGAGAATTTACCAAGTAAGTATGATAATGGGAAACATTTCCACATAAGGTGTATGGCTCATATCTTAAACCTAATTGTCAAAGATGGTTTAAAAACGTACCAAAAAGAAGTTGATACCATAGCCTAAGCCGTGAAATACATAAAACACTCGAGCCAAAGAGTTTCTAACTTTAAAGAAAGTGTTGAAAAGACTACCGATTCAAAAAAGTTTTTGACTTCCGAATGCCCTACACGATGGAATTCAACACATGATATGTTGAAAACCGTCATTGAGTTAAAAGATGCTTTTGTTGATTATGATTTTAGAAACTCTAATTTTGCACGAGACTTGGAGGAAACACCAAAGCGGGTTGATTTTGCGGTTTGTAAGAAGGTAGTTCAATTTTTGGAAAAATTTAAGGAAACTACCGAACTTGTGTCAAACGTATCAAATCCCGTTGCTCATTTGTGGTTTGGAGAGGTACTTAATATTGATAAGCATCTTCGTGAGTGGCAAAAAAATCCATCATTTAAGGACATGGTTGGAGAAATGAGAAAAAAGTATGACAAATATTGGGGTGATTACAAAAAAATCAACCATTATATGTACTTTGCCGTTATTTTAGATCCCACGATGAAGTCCGAAATAGTACGATATTGTTTAAAGCGTTTGTTAGATATTGGTTGTATGCCAATGGAGGAAAATGATGAAGATAGTAATGAGACACCATTTTTTTGTTCAACTAACGATGAGTTATCTAAAAAATTTGTTGAGAAGGTTGAGATGGATATGGGAGAGTTGTTTGCCATATACAAAGAAAAATATGGCACAACCACATCAAATGACTCATCGAGAACAATGTTAAATAAAAGTTGTAGCTCTAGAAATCGTCGTGGCAATGCTTTCTTAATGGAGTATAAAGATATAATGGGAAATAAGTCGAGTGGGGGTGAAGATGAGTTGAAGAAATATCTTAAAGAACCGCCTCTAGAGCTTAATGATGACGAGGAATTTGACATTCTTAATTGGTGGAAGTTAAATAGTCCACATTTTCCAATTGTATCAAAGATGGCGAAAGGTAATTTCTCATTTTTTTCTACTTTTTTTAATATTTCTGATTTTTATATATTTTTTCTGATTTTTAAATATTTTTTCTGAGTTTTAAATATTTTTTGTGAATTTTTTTATTCTATGGATATCTTATGCATCCAAGTATCCACCGTTGCTTCCGAATCCGCCTTTAGCGCGAGCGGTCGAGTTTTGGACCCATATAGAACTTGCTTAGCGCCAAACATTGTAGAAGCTTTGGTGTGCACGCAAGATTAGATTCGTACATCAAGTAGAAATATTACTATGGATTCATTTGAAGACTTGATGAAAGACGACGAGCTTGCTAAAGGTATGTTTCTTGTAATGTTTGTTGTTATCCCCACTGTTAAATACTTACATGGAAACTATCAAAGTTATAGTGTTGTTATAATGTTATGCCTACTGTCAAAAATAGCTTCTTATGCCCACTGTTTTTTTTGGAGCAAAATTATGCCCACTGTTGTAGAATGTAGACTTGTAGTGTTGAACACTTGAAATTATGCCCACTGTTCAAAATTATGCCCACTGTTATATTTTTGAACACTTGAACTTATATGGCAAGTTTACAACGATCAAAGTTTTGGCTTATATGACAACGATCAAAGTGTAACTCGTTTGTTAAATTTTTGTAGAAATTTAAGACGGATTGGAGAAACAATTGGGAGATGAAGAAATGTCGAAGAATTGAGCATTGACCCGTTCAATCTAGTTTCTTGTTATGTTTGTTGAATTTGAACTTTGTATTTTGTTAGTTGGATTTGAACTTTGTACTTTGTATTTTGAATTTGAACTTTGTATGCCCATTGTGAAACTGAAAAACCTACTATGAAAACTGAAACAGGTTCTTCCTTTTTTTTTGCATTCTGCTGATATGGGGGTGTTTGGGAGTATATTTTATTTATGGCTTCTAAGGGGGTGTTTGGGGTTAAACTCAGTTTTGGTTTAACCCGAGTTTAACCCGAGTTATCCCGACATTGAATCGAACCGAACCGAACATTTTCGGTTTCGGTTTCGGTTATGGTTTTTGGCTTATTTCGGTTTCGGGCCATTTCGGTTCGGGTCGGGTCGGTTCCGGCCCGAAGCTCAGCCCTAAATAATGATGCCTACTTAAGTGCCCAATGATTTGATTGATTGGTTTGGATAAATGATTGGTGGAAATTTATAGAGAGAAAATGTACAACACACGTGTATAAGTGATTTATGCATTAGGCATGTATTTAGGCATGTCTTTTAGGACTAAATAGCATTACTCCACATGGAATATATTATGTCGTGTATTATATGGGAAGTAGTTATATGAATGTTATTTTAATGGGATATGAGTTTATTTTGTTTGTGATCCAAAAGATTTGATATCCTGGTTAAATACGTTTAAGGTTTTAAAGTTTACATGGTCTGGATCTGCTAAAGACGTGTGTTGGTATACTAAGTATGGTAATAAGTTGATATTATATGTTTCTGGTATTTTTAATGGGTTTGATAAAATGTTACGGATACAATACATGATGATAAAGATGCATGATGATGTCTTCTTCAAGGTGCGAGTTCAGTTCGCTTGGTTTAAAGAACAGAGAAGAGTAGCAGATCTATGTATTCGACTTGTGATCAAAAGAAGAAAAGAACTGTCAGAGGTAATAATAGGCTACTGTTCGCACTTTGGGTAATATTCAAGTTACTATTGGAGGTTATAGCCACTGATGGTGTCAAAGGCTAGCTCTAGCCACTTACAAATATATTCTAGCCGCTGACAGAAGATAATGTTGTCTGATATATATATTCTATCCGCTGAAACGTTTTGTCCGATATTGGACAACACCTAGCTGTAATATATTGGACAAATAAGGACATCAGACGACGAAGGATTTGCTGTTGTTTGGAGTTTTGGTTGAGTTTCCACACACAAAAAGAGGTAGTTTCACACACAGGTACATGGGATCTTATATTTATATAGAATATCATTATGATATTAATGGATAAGATATTATTCATAGAGAAGTACATGATTAAGGGGAAGAATTCATATGATAAGTTTGATGTTTGAGGGATTGTGTTTTATCATATCTTAAAGTTGCGAACTCCTAACCACTGAATTTAAAGATAACTTGTTCGTACTTACATTGTTACTGACGAAGTGGTACAAGATCTAGGAATGTGTGATTTTTCTTATGGTACTCTATGCACATATTTTCTATCACTTGAAGGAGTTACATTATGGTGACTTTCTTATGGTACTCTATGCACATATGTCAAACTGACGGAAATAGACAAGAAAAAGAGTCAAGCATGGATCTCAAGGCAACTACGGCGTAGATAACCTCTACCATGCGTTGTAGGTTAAATGTTAATATGTTTCCATATTTGAAGGCCCTACGACGTGGATAGATTTGGTGTCTGTGAGGTAGGAGTTATTTTGTCAACAATACTTTCTAGGCGACAAGATAAAGTTATCTGAAGAAAGAAGATCAACAACGTAGGTTCATGTTCCCTCTACGCCGTAGATTCCACCGTGAACCCAAAGACTTGCCATTTTGAAGACCTACAGCGTAGGAGTTTTTGGGTCTATAAGTTGATGTGGCAGAAACTCAAAATGAAGAAATATCAAGACGTTTGTTCAGACACGCTGACACGTGAAAGTTAGACGCTGACACGTGTATTCTAGGTGCTGACAAATATCAAGACGCTAATGGAATTATATTTAGAGGATATATTCAAGATATTATAGGACGATATTTAAAATATAGTTTATCTAAATAGAATATTTAGATGTTTATTCATTCTTATCTCTTGTAAAACCCTATTCCTTACTCTATAAAAGGAACCAAGGGTCATAGGTTTATTCATAACTTTCATATACAATGTAAACCTAAAGCGTGTGTCGACTAGGTGTGAGATTAAATGTATACACACCTAGTGATTGTTTATTATTAATATAATAAGCAATCCATTTGAGTAATTTATGTGTTCTTGTGCCTAAACACCTTGTTTAATGGTTGTTGTTCTATTCCGCTGTGATTGTCTAATCACATAAACAATGATCATTCCTAGGAGCTAAAAGATCGAGGAAACTTAGGTTTCCACAGTTGGTATCAGAGCCTCGTGGCTCGTGATGCTAGGACCAACAAGGTGTTCATATTGGTGAGAAGGAAGAAAAATCCGTCTAGGGTTTTTCTAGGCGGTTTTGTGTGCGCAGCAGTATTCAGAAGACCATAACTTTTTATTGAATCATTGGATCGCCACGAATTTTTTTTGTGTGTGTCCTACACACATATATCTAGATGTACACCGGAGGGATTGTCAAGATCTATCCCCAAGAAAAAGTTATTAGGTGTCGAAGTCAACAGCAGAATGGGTGATCATATGCAGATCTCTGTGAATAGTGATCGTACAAACGACGATATCTTCTTCGTTAACCGTTGGATCGTCGTGAAATTCGCGCTGTAGATTCTTGACACAAGTGTCTAGGATCTCACCGGAGCGATCGTTGATCTGGTCATTTATGAGGAAGTTATTAATGGTTGAAGATGGCTGTAGAGATGAATTTCGTTTTTAGGGTTTAGTATAAAAACCCTAGATCTGTGTATTGATTGTTGCTTATTCAAGATAATATGTTGCTAGATTTGGGGAATTGATTCATATTAGATCAATGATGAACCCTAGCAGTGTGTTATGGTTCTTAATACAACAGGTCGTGCGTGAAGAAGAAGCAAGTACATTAAGGACGTATGGTTTATACATACGCTGTTTGAAACCAAGAAGTATGTTGTTATTTGCTTCAATTAAAATTACTTGTGGCCCTTAGTTACTAAGACAGTGACGTAAAAGTAATTGAGCATGATCAGCAGTTATGGGAGAGAAGTGCTCATGATCTTTTAGACTACTTTAGACGTGATGTTGCAAAGATGTGGAATATATCTATGGGATTTACTTTCTGTTATGGATTCTTATAGAGTATTATGGATATGAATATAAGTTATTCTTAAAAGTTATCTCCTCGTGAATGCATGTGCTGATTTTTCGTATTATGAAAATATCTCACATATTCTTGGAAGTTATTACTACTTTATGAGGTCACGTGGGGTGCTAGATATTCTACGGATGTGAAGTAAGACGTGGGATACACACGTGGGTGCTTCCTAGATGCATGACATTTATATTGTTGCTAAAAGGTTGGAGTTGCATTATGTGATTTGATTTATCACATGGGAGTCAATATGAGAAAGACTTGTGATCTTCTCAGCGTTATACAAGGCCACTGTCAAAAGTACCTTCAGTCGTTGACATTTGTGATCGAGCCGCTGACGTTTGTTATTTAGCCACTGACAAAGAATAAGTCAGACGCTGACAGAAGCACTGACATGTGTTGTCCGAGATATGGTTTTTGGTCCACTGACAAGTATTGTCCGATATTGGACAATACATATGGTATAGTTATTGGACAATTGAGGATCTTGGATGACAAAGGAAATGTTGCTGTTTGGAAAATTGGTTAGGTTTTTGCACACAAAACGAGATATTTACACACGAAGGTACATGGGATCTTTGTTATTATTTAGAATATCATTTTGATATTTATGGCTCATATATTTTTAGAAGAAGTATATGATTAAGGGGAAGAATTCTTATGATAAGTTTGATATTCGAAGAAGATTTTCGCGGGTTTGTGTTTTATCTTTAAATCGTGGATAACTATCATTGGTTTGAAGATCATCTTTGGTATTGACAACGAACTTGATAAAAAGTTAGCAAAGGTATGATATTTTTCTTAAGATGCTCTATGCTCATATTTGCTATCCTCATTTTGTCAGCGTGAGGATTATTTTTATCAAGAGACTACTCATTCTAGCCGTGAGTTTTAAAGTCTGCTCATTATAGCCGTGAGTTTTGGAGTCGCATGTTTACTATGAGATATGGAAACACAGGCTTGGGTTATTCTACTTCTACATCAAAATTATTGTATTTACTTTTCTTCGAAGATCATTACGTAGAGCCTACTTTTGGAGAATATTTTATTGCATACATTATTTCCTTCCCTATTTGATGTGACAAAAAGGAGAAAATATACATGCTACACTTGAGGGGAAGCAATTGAATATGATGTACCACTTACAAGAGATACACAAAGAGTTTTGCCGACATCAACTAGGGGAAGATTGTTGGGTCTATAAGTTGATGTGGCAGAAACTCAAAATGAAGAAATATCAAGACGTTTGTTCAGACACATTGACACGTGAAAGTTAGACGCTGACACGTGTATTCTAGGCGCTGACAAATATCAAGACGCTAATGGAATTATATTTAGATGATATATTCAAGATAGTGTAGGACGATATTTAGAATATAGTTTATCTAAATAGAATATTGAGATTTTTATTCATTCTTATCTCTTGTAAAACCCTATTCCTTACTCTATAAAAGGAACCAAGGGTCATAGGTTTATTCATAACTTTCATATACAATGTAAACCTAAAGCGTGTGTCGACTAGGTGTGGGATTAAATGTATACACACCTAGTGATTGTTTATTATTAATATAATGAGCAATCCATTTGAGTAATTCATGTGTTCTTGTGCCTAAACACCTTGTTTAATGGTTGTTGTTCTATTCCGCTGTGATTGTCTAATCACATGAACAATGATCATTCCTAAGAGCTAAAAGATCGAGGAAACTTAGGTTTCCACAATTGGTATCAGAGCCTCGTGGCTCGTGGTGCTAGGACCAACAAGGTGCTCGTATTGGTGAGAAGGAAGAAAAATCCGTCTAGGGTTTTTCTGGGCGGTTTTGTGTGCGTAGCAGTATTCAGAAGACCATAACTTTTTATTTAACCGTTGGATTGCCACGAATTTTTTTTGTGTGTTCTACACACATATATCTAGATGTCCACCGGAGGGATTGTCAAGATCTATCCCCAAGAAAAAGTTAGTCGGTGTCGAAGTCAGCAGCAGAATGGGTGATCATATGCAGATCTCTGTGAACAGTGATCGTACAAACGACGATATCTTCTTCGTTAACCGTTGGATCGTCGTGAAATACGCACTGTAGATTCTTGACACATGTGTCTAGGATCTCACCGGAGCGATCGTCGATCTGATCATTTATGAGGAAGTTATTAATGGTTGAAGTTGGCTGTATAGATAAATTTCATTTTTAGGGTTTAGTATAAAAACCCTAGATCTGTGTATTGATTGTTGCTGATTCAAGATAATATGCTGCTAGCTTTGGGGAATTGATTCATATTGGATCAATGATGAACCCTAGCAGTGTGTTATGGTTCTTAATACAACAGGTCGTGCGTGAAGAATAAGCAAGTATGTAAAACCCCAAAATTTGGGCTTTTGACACGTCACCGACTTTATTATTATTACCGTTCATTATTTAATATTTTACGGACCACCTTTACGATACATCATCACAAGACTTAATTCGTACAAAAATCATCATTTTAGTATAAAAATAGTGGAGTATTTTAATTCAATATAATACATAGCATCGTATTTAAAATACAACTTATAACTAGACTCATAATTAAATTTATATTTAATTATTCAAAAGTATTTTGATAAAACGATTAACTAAATCGTTTAATATTTCATTATAAATGTAGGAAGAAATCTAGTGAGAAGTTATTTTATTTAAACGATATACTTATTCTTATTAAGACAATATACATTAATTTTTGGACATAAACTTTTAGTACAAATTAACTCAACTCAATATTTTTGAACACCTTGACCATTTTTTTTCATCTACAAAATAAATCGAAACCAAACCAACTCTTATGGTTCCTTTCATGTACACATCCCATAAATATTTACCAATACTATTCCTTCCCACCAAATCTTGAACACATCACCCTCTTCAAGCCTAGGTGATGTTGCAACATTGAAGGCCACTTGATTTCATGGTGCCAAAGGCAACCTTGTGGCTTCTTTTAGAACCACACTTCCAACCAACCTCCTTCTACCCTCGATGTGTATAACACACACTCCACAAACACAAATCACTTCCATTCTCTTTCTCTCGACTATATATACCAACACCAACAATGGCTTACAATCTTAACACTTCTTTATGTATATACTCCAGCCGCCACATCCACATCAACCACCAGCCGCCACCCCTCTTGGTCGCTGTTGTGTCATCCACGAACCACCACATACCACCACCTCAACCCGTCATCATCACCATGACAATAACAACGTCAGTATCACAGCCACCGTGAACGGAAGCCACGACTGTGGTCATCACCAACAGCCGTATATCACAGCCACCCTCACCAGCCACCACCTTGCGTCCACAGCCATCACCTCTACCACCATCAGGTGCGTTTGTTTACAGCAGTGGGGCTGTTTGGATCTGTTGGTAAGACCGGCAGTGGGGCTGTTTGAATCTACTGGTAAGACCAGCAGTGGGGCTGTTTGGATCTGCTGATCAACAGCCACAGTAGGGAGTGTTTGGATCTGCTGTCAAGCTGCAAGAAAGGGGTTGTTTGGATCTGCTGATTAGATACAGCAGAAAGGGATGTTTGGGACTGCTGTTAACAATAGGAGTGGGTTTGAGTTGTTGTAAGGGCACGTTTGGGACTGCTAATGACGACGGGGCACTTTAGTTTGATGATTGGTAGCGATAGGGGTGTGTCTCGGTTGTAACATAAATCTTCATGAGGTAAATATACAACCGTTAGTTCTAATAATACCCCAGTTAGCCTAAACCTACCACTGTTGGTTTAAATCACCCACTGTTAGTCTAGACTTCCCACTGTTAGTTTAAACCTCCCACTGTTAGTTTAAATCTACCACTGTTACCTTAAACTTACCACTGCTGCCTAAAACTTACCACACCTAGTGATTGTTTATTATTACTATAATGAGCAATCCATTTAGGTAATTCATGTGTTCTTATGCCTAAACACCTTGTTTAATGGTTGTTGTTCTATTCCGCTGTGATTGTCTAATCACATGAACAATGATCATTCCTAGGAGCTAAAAGATCGAGGAAACTTAGGTTTCCACAGGAGTATGCCCCCCTACGACGTATGAAAAACATCATAAAAGGAAGGAGATATCGTGTTCCCTACGGTGTAGGGCACAATATTCCCTACGGCGTATGAGTCCGACTAGTAATATAGACGACCTCATTCTTATAATTCAACACATAATTCTAAAACCCATAACACAACAGGTTTAGGGTCAATTTTAGGGGCTTGTAAGGGTATTGTATTCAAATAATTCAATTATGTTATGTTTATCTTTTGTGTTTGTGCTATGAGAGATTAAGCACAATGGTATTGGCCTAGTTATGATATTATTATTGTCGTTGTGATGCTGGTTTAGGATATCCTTATGCCTACTATGCAACCCTTGTGTATTGGTAGTATTAGTTTTTTTTTTTAAATTCATTTGGCGTATACTAGATGTATAGGAACTGACCGTTGACAACTTCGGGAAGGGATTTACAAATAATAGGTTCGCAACTATCATGATTGTATTAGGGCTTAATAGTCATCGCCTTCTCTAAGCTTCGGTGCTTAAGATATGCAAGTATCTTGGTGGTAGAGTTAGAGTAACATGGTAATATAGATAGTTGTGATTCAATCACTGTCAACTTTATATACGATGCTAGTCGTGAAAGATGTAGTAGGGAATGAGGATACATAGGGTAAAGACTATTAAACAAATACAATTATTGATTCCATGATTACTAAACAATTAATATAAATATTATGTTGTCAGTAATTTATGTAGTGTGCTCCTACTTTGAGTTCCTACATGTAATATATGGGAGTTTGAACAGATTAAATATGTGCATAGCATATCTACTAGATCACTGATATCTTGGTCACTATCACAACTCAATAAGAATAAAGTAGTTAGTCCAGTAAATTTTCTTCTGTCGATCTTATCTTGTATTTACTTTTCGGTTATTTACTTTTTTGCACTTATTTCTTTAGTTTTTATTATTTTATTATTTTTCATGATATTTCTAAACTAAAACCAAATTTATACTTAGCTCGTTGGACGACCTCGGATTTACCATTCAAAATACTTCACGTGATCGGGTTCTCTACCTGTTAGTGCGTTGTAGGTAAATTAGAGTTTTTATAAATTTAAAACTTGATCAATAAATAATTAAAATCAAATATGCCTCAAGCTTTTGGCTTCGTTGATGGGGAGCTAATAGTTTTTTTTAAATATGGATGTTATAAACTTGAATGATTATTAATAAGAACTACTAAAAATATGGACCTGGTATTCTCTTTTATGTTTCAAAGATGATGTCAAATTTGAATTTTGAAGTCAATGTTCTAAACAATTACGAAAATTTGAATTTTCTAGAGAAATTGTTGAAGATGCTGTTGTCATGTTGACACTATTAACATTTTAATGGATCTATTCCATTCTAAGGGAGTCCAAAGAGATCAAATTATGATTTTAGCTTTCCTCATGACCTTAAGAGGACAAGATAAACACTGGCTTAAACGTGAACCAACAGATCCCTAACTACGTGGGAATCTCTAAAAAAGGCTTTCTTAGATAAGTTTCGCCCTCCTCTCTTCATTAGTCAACTAATGGACAACATATGAGGGTTTAAGCAAGTCCCACGAGAAAGCTTAAGCGAAACTTAGGAAAAGTTCTCTAATTTACTCTTTAAATGCCCTGAACATAAACTTAACAAGTAAGAGCAATTACAAATCTTCTATCAAGGATTAAACATTAACATCAGAAGAAGAGTTTATTGTAGTGGATTGATTCCTAAGATGACTTCAACCAAAGTTCTAGAAACTATAAGAAGGTTATGTGAGCATGTTACTCGATGGTATGACGAAACCATGACTACACCTATTTTAGGAGATTGGGAACTTCACCAAGTGGCAGAAAAATTGTTGAAGTTGAAAAAAGAGTCCATTATATCACCGAAGAAGTAGAAATGGTGAGACATAAATTCAACCCTCCTATGAAAGAAAGAATGTCTCACCTTGGAAGAAACCTCTAAAAGTTTATCTCTCAATCTACAAAGTACCATAAGTCTTAGGAGAATCTAATTTAGAATCTCAAGAAATATAGTGATCCTAACTTCAATGACCAGGCATCATCAATTCGTTCTCTAGAATCAAAAATAGGTAAGCTCGCTACTTAGATTCTATCCAGAGATGTTGAGGGCCTCCCTAGCAGTACTGAACCCAACCCTAGAGGAATCTCTCACGCAATAACTACTCGGAGTGGGCTTATAAACCCCTTAATAACCCTTTTGACAACCTTAGAGACCCCATCATAACACCTATAGTATCTAATGAACGAAACAACTCAACACTTACTACCAAGAAAACTCATGATGACAATTTGAAAACTTATATCCATACATTCCTTTTCCTCATAGGCTTAAGAGAGAGAGAGAGAGAGAGAGAGAGAGAGAGAGAGAGAGGGAGAGAGAGTAACTCAAAAAATTCCTCAACAATATCCAACAATATCCCTTTTAATTAAGCTTTAGAGCAAATGCCCAAGTACTCCAAATTCATGAAAGATCTCAAAACAAATAAAAATAAATTTAACAAACCATCTAAAGTTAAGTTGAACGCTCGGTTTTCTGCAATCTTTCTAAATGAAATTCCCAAGAAGGAGAAAGATCTTGGAAGTTTTACTATTTCATGCATTATTGGAGGAACAAACAAAACATCAACCAAGCCTTGGCCGATCTTGGGGCAGCATTAGCCTCATGCCTTATTCACTTTTTTAAAGACTTAAGTTACGGGAACTTAAGACTACTCGCATGTGTATTGAGCTCCCGAACAAATCCACCCAATCCCCTAGAGGAATCTCTGAAAATGTCATCATAAGTATCGACAAACTCATCTGTCTCGTTGATTTCGTAGTATTAGATTTGAAAGAAGATTGTGATATACAAATAATTCTTCTAAGACCCTTTTTGACCATTGCACGTGACCTTATCGATATTTACAATAAATAAATTTCTTTCCATATTAGAAATGATGTGGTTACTTTTATACTGAACCGACACGAAACCGAAATATACACATTTCTCAAACCGAAAACCGAACCGACTTACTCGGTTTCGGTTTCGATATAATCAGTTGAGTCGGTTCGGTCAGGCCATATCGGTTTTGGTCGGGCCATATCGGTTTTGGTCGGTCCTGCTCAGCCCTAGTTATGACCACTGATGATACTTACAAATCTTTGGATGAAATCGATTTAGTCGTGCACAATCATGTAGATAATATTTCCCTAATGACCCATTGGATTCTTTTCTCTATGAACCAATAAAATATCAAACTCCATAAATTTCCTATGATAAGGAAGCCCTCAATGATGAAAATTCATCAAAATTCCATGACACTTTCGTCCTAATCTTTTTGTAGCTAACGTTTCTGAAAATCATCATGAGCCCCCTAATCTAAAATACTTACCATCTCACTTAGAATACGCCTTCTTAGATAACAATCAAGATATGCTTGTCATTATTTTGGCCAAGTTATCACCTATAGAGAAGGTGAAACTTCTTCAAGTCCTCTTTAAACACAAATTTGCATTAGCTTGGGAAGTTTTAGACATCACGAGGATTAACCCCTCATTCTACACTCATAAAATTTTGATGGAGGATGCACACAAACCTATAGTTCAACCACAAAGGAAATTAAACCCTAAAGTTCAAGAGGTGATTAAAGCGGAAATAGTAAAGGTATTAGATGCATGGCTTATTTAACCTATTTCTGATAACCCTTTGATTAGTCCTATTCATGTCGTACCAAAAAAATGAGGTATGACGGTTTTTAAAACGAAAATAAGGATTTGGTACGTACAAGGATGGTCACGGGTTGGGAGGTGTGCATTGACTATAGGAAATTAAATGATGCTACAACAAAGGATCATTTCCCATGGTCATTCATTGATCAAATTCTCAAACGGTTATGAGGTAACGAATTCTATTGTTTTCTTGATGGTTTCTCAGGAGATTTTCATATTCCTTTAGCCCCAAAAGATCAATAAAGTACGACTTTTACTTGCCCTTATGGAACATTTACATATAGAAGGATGCTCTTTGGACTGTGCAATGCTCATGCTACTTTTCAGAGGTGTATGACGCCCATTTTTCTTGATATGTGTAAGGATTTCAGGGATGATTTCTTAGTTTTTGGTAACTCATTTGACTTTTGCTTATCTAATTTATATAAAATGCTTGCTAGATGTGAAGAAACTAATTTGGTTCTGAATTGGGAAACATGATTGACCTATCCTATAAATGTTAAGGGGATTGGAGTTTTTTGAGGGCACACTGGATTTTACAAAATATTCATTAAATATCTTTCTAAAATTGTTAGGCCTATGACTCAATTACTTATGAAAGATGTAAAATTTGAATTTGCAAAAGAGTGTATGCATGCTTTTGATATACTTAAGTAAAAAAATTAACCATTGCCCCAATGATTATAGCTCCTGATGGAATCATGATTTTGAGTTAATGTGTGATGCTAGTGAATATGTTGTAGGATTTGTGTTAGGACATAGAACTGTTAAGAAATTTCACCTTTATCTTTTATGCGAGTAAAACCATGAATGATGCTCAAGAACATTACACCATCACCGAGAAAGAACTTTATTAGTCGTTTATGCCTTTGGTAAATTCAGATCTTACTTAATTATGTCTAAAACTATGGTATATATTGTTCGCTTAACTTTAAAATATATGTTTAGTAAACTAGATGCTAAACTAGGCTAATTAGATGGGTGCTAATGGTGCAAGAATTTACTATTGAAATTAATGAGAAAGAGGGTACTAAAAATTTAGTTGTTGGTCATTTATATCATTTAGAAAACCCTAAGCTTGAAGTTTTAGATGAAATTGTTATTAGGGATTCCTTTCTAGATGAACATCTTATGGTCATCAACGTTAGAGATAAAGATGAAGAAGATCCATTGTACACTAATTACGCCAATATTCTCGTGTTTAGAGTTGTTCCTAGTAACCTTACTTATTATCTTAAAAACAAGTTTTTCGTTGATTTAAAAATTACATATGGGATGACCCTTATTTGTTTAAATCGTGCCTTGGCGAAATTATAAGACGTTGTATCTTTAGGTAGGAATCAACATAAGATTCTTGAGCATTGTCACACGAGGCATAACATTATGAAATTTATAAAACAGGAAGAAAATTTTTTGAAGCTCTTTTTTATTGGCCAACTATTTTTAACGATGTTGCTAGGTATATCAACGTTCTCGAAATATCTCTGCTAGAAATCAAATGCCATTAACTAATATCATTGTATGCGAAGTATTTGACTTTCAGGGATTGATTTAGTGGGACCTTTCCCTCTTCTCGAGGAAATAAATATATACTTGTGGCTATAGATTATGTATCTAAGTGGGTTAATGCAAAGGCGGATCTTCCTACTAATGATGCGAGAGTTGTAGTTAGGTTCCTTCGTGTGACGATCCTCGATTATCAGGTTGGTTGATAGCTCTACTAGCTTAGTTATGTGTTAATATACGTGAAGTATATGTTTTATATGTTTACATAAGTGTAATTATGTTCGAGAATGAACGAAATGAAGTACATGATTGATAAATCATGGACTAGTTGGAAATGAGATGTGATGAAATGAAATCACAAATGAAGTGCGTGAAATTTCAAGTATCGTTTTTATAAGTTTTCGTATACGTATTATATTTAATATATGTTATATTATATGATTTATACAAGTTTTAAAAATACTTTCTATTTTTAGAAATTTTTAAAAATGAAGTTTAGTTCGAAAATCACTTAGAAAGTCAATGGTTTACGTAAGTATTTTAGGGCTTTAACCTCAAAGCATTTAAATGATAATGTAAATAAGTAAATTATAAAAATAATTAAAAAAATATAACAAAGGGGGTGTTTGGATGGAGGTCGACGAACACAAGGAAAAAGAAGAGGAATTTGAGTAGGGTTCTAATTGTAGTCATTCTAGCTTTAGGGTTTATCTTAAAACAACTATACCTCTAACCCTTAGGGTCATTATAAACATTTTTTCCCTAGTTTTTCTCTTCTTAACCGTCCACAAACATACAAGAAACCTAGGGTTTCGATTTTGTTAATTTTACGTAGGTACGCGCATGTTTAATTTACGTTTAATTATCGTTGTAGCTTAATTATGATTGATTTAGGGTTAGGGTTTGGTGATTTTAGACTAGGTTTTGAATTTAGGGTTTATATTTTCTGTTTATTATGATATTATGATGATTCTAGATCCTTAGTTGAAGTCGTTACATGTTTTGATTAGTCGGTTAGGATTTAAACGCGTAGTTATAGTCAGATTCGTGACTGCATAATTAGGTCACTGATGTAAAATACATACTTTGCTTTTACGACGAGAGAGAGTAGAGAAACATTAACTATAAAGAGATAGATATCCAATAAAATTAGTTTGTGGTCGTTTGGACGTTTGGAAGCTAGTCATTTGAATTTTACAAGAAAAGTGTGTAGAATAGTGATTTTACAAACGAAACTCGGTTAGGGTTTTATTTTTGGTAAAAATACTAAACCATCTTTTCAGGTCCTAAAACTTGGTGTAAAGCGATTTCATAAATTCTATGTGTCCTGAGAATTTTTACAAAGAAATTTGATAGGTTTAAAAGGGTCTGGTCACACTAAACTTTTAGAGTAATCATTCAGGACGAGATCAAAACACTTTGTGTTCATGATTTTCTAAAAGGTACTTATAAAATGACTGAGAGATTGAGATTTACACATGTGACACTTAAGACATATATGTAACATGTATAGTTTTCTCAGATGATAAACTTAAGTGTAAGTTTTTTATTTAGGGCTTGTAAGTGATAGTAAAATCTGCCCGAAATGTAGGGAATTCAAAAGGTTAAAAAGAGAGGTAACTTAGTTGTGTTGTAAAAGGTATAAAATGAGCATAAAACTATTATAAATAGGATTAGATTTCCATCACAGTGAGGTTACATCATATTGGTTGTGCGACCTCATTCATGTTAGCTTTTGTACGTGTTATTTGTTTCGATTGTGTGTGAAGTGTTGGAAGCATTCGGATTTGCTTTGCTTTACTATGGCGAGTACTATAGTCCCTTTTTACTTATTCTGGGATGGAAATGATGTTTTTTAAGTTTCTTGCAAATATTATCGTAATCTTATGAACATATGTGTATGCATGCATTTTTCTGATATGTTGGTGTTTGATATGTGATTGGTATATGTGATATTGTTTGGTGCGGCGAGATACGCCTATCTCAAGGGTTTGTTCGACATGTGTCGATGCAGTGTCCAATGAATAATGTTGGCATGTGGAGCATGAGGACCGATATTAGGTCCCAAGAGGTTGTAACTCTTGTGGGCAGTCTTGCGTAATGACTTGGGCATTGAAGTCCCATACGAGTTTTGATATGAGTTTTGTTATGATTTGATAATTTGGATTGTTATGATTATGTTCACTACTGTTGCACTTTTGTTTATTATGGTGTTATTGCGGGTCTTAAACTTGTAGTATTTCACAAACCTTTGTGTTGACAGTTTAACATCATTTTCAGGTAACTGAAGAAGTGTGTTAAGGAGTTAGCGTGACACCCCCAAAATAGACATGCAACGGAATAAACTTGGGTGTCACGTAGTGGATCACAAAGCAAATGACATATAAAGCATGGATCATAATTATATGATTCTAAAATAAAATGTGACAAATCTAACATTTTCAGGTAGTTAAATATTTTCTCGTATAATATTTTGAAACTTATTTTTATGTTGGTTGACGAACTCACAATTTACGGATTTAAATTTGGGCTTACGTGCATAATTTGGCGTCTTTTACGACTAAACCGGAAACCTTAGGATTACGTATTTACATTTTTGAACTCCGTTTTTGATGAGACAATTTTTATTGGATTCGTTTTGTGACGGTGATTCATAATTTATAAAAACGTTTTTCGTAAAACGACCCGAGGGCACGCAAATCGAGAAAACTAGAATCGAGAAATACCCGTAAACTAGTGAGATGGGACAAAACACTTTGCCCCATCCCACTAGCTTACATGGGACGGCTAAGAACACCTCACCACCATTAGGTGGCACAAACTTAACTTGTTTATAACAAGTGTAAGCTTTAGCTTACACTTTAGGCTAAGCCTTCCACCACTTAACAAAACCATCAAATGGTTTTCACTTAACCATTTCTTACATGCAATTTACTCTCAAAACTCTCTCAAACTTCATCTATGTGCCGTCCCATATCAAGCCACAAACACCATTTTTGATCTCTTCCAACTACAAACCACATGTTTACTAGTCCTATTAAGGTGTTTCCTTGAAACCTTGATCATTTGGTGGCCATATAACCAACTTTGGAGGTGATTTGCTTGTGTCCTAGGGCTGATTTTCCAACATATGATCTTGCTATTTGATGGTCTTGGAGATACTTGTTGTGTTCATCAAGTTCTTGCCTTCCTAAAACAAGAAATCCACTTGGATTGGTAAAGAAGATCATCCTCTACATTTTTCTCTTATTATTTTGTAAAGAACAAATGTATTTTCTTTCATTTTGTATATGTATATGATGTATATATGATGATAAAAATGTTGTGTGGGGATCAAGTGTTGATAAACATGCTTAAAAATGATGATAACCATAAGAAATAAAGCTAAAATCATGTCTAATTAGTTGGCTGTATAAAAACAGTAGATAACTAAATGAAGAACTGATAAAAATGCATGGTTTGATCTATTTACAGTAAAGTAGATGATGTTATACACATGTGAGAGTTGGCCATGCAATGGAATCAAAATAATGAGTGAGATATGATCAAAACAAGTTAGGTGGTACAATCTGAATAAGCAGTTTTGTAGGGACTGTTAAGGCAACTTAAACTTAAAATGGGCAGTAGCTATAACTAAGTTATATTTAGCACATATCATGAAGAAGTTGTCATTTAAAAATGAGCTTCTAAGTCATTGTAGAACTCTAGATATGATAAAAATGGTGAATGTGAAGTTAAAAATCAGATTTTGGAAATAATGTTTATTATTATTATATAAGCACTCACTTTATAATTTATAAAATGTAAAGTATAAACCCACTAACTTATAAAACTTATTTATATAAATGTATAAAAGGTTAATTAAATGGGTAAAATATATAAATGGTGGTAAAAATAATATTTATAAGTAATAAAAACTATAAACTTGATTTTTACGACTTTTTCGGCTATCGCCGTGAAATTAACGTTTTTCATCAAATAAAACTTAGACGACCAAACCCGTCTAATGTAAAATTTATAAAAGATATATACTGATGTATAAGTAACTAAGACAAGTAAAAACCAATAAAACCCGAACTATAAGAATTACGGACAATTACGAGCTAACTAAACCTATTAGACTAATAATTGGACTTAATAAGATAAATACTTGTAAAAAGAATTATTTGGGCTTAACCCAATAGGGCCCAACATGAAAAATATATATACTGATCATATAGGTATAAAATGGGTAAAAACAAGTTAAAGAACTTATAAAAGACTTAATGAACTTAAAATAGGTAAAATCGGTAAAACTAGTGAACTAGTAAGACGATACTAAAACATAAACGCTAAAATGAGCAAACAAGGATTTATAAACCCACTTGATCATCATCATATGTAAAAAATCATCATATGTATATTGTTATTTTGATAAAAGTCATTGGACCGAGTCTAAGACCGATTATTATTTATATAGGTTTCCGTGACTGAAGCACGCCCGTAGCCGATAATCCGCCTTTCATTAACAACGTGAGTTCATAGCCTCGCACTCTTTTAAATGTTTTATAAAATGATTTGTAAACCCGCGAGGGAGATAACATGCTAGATTTTTATAAAAGTAGAACACAAGTAGTCCCGATTGTATGCTTAATGAGATGGACCCGAATGATGCTATGACCCTATATTCGAGACTAAAAGGATTATTAGTAGTTAGGTTATGTCACTTAAAGTCCCATTAGCATGAATTGTGAACTACCGGGTTTTGGTAGACGCTTATGCATTTGATAGTACTATTTGGGGGCGATCACCCCAGTTCGCGCCTTGACGGTTGATCCCTGTCGTACCACATTGATTGGTAAGCGAATTTATGTATGAGAAGATTCCATAGCGTGATTTTTGTGACGACACGCTAACTTAGATGGGCAAATTGTTTGTCGGGTTCGCGGCCCGCTGTTTCATAGTAAGGTAACAATGTCATGCGGCTAATAATAATCCTATACAATATACAACGTATGCTATAAGACATAAATAATAAACGATAACGACGCTATTAACGATGAATATATTACCTATCTTGGTAATATAGAGACTACGGTCTCATGGACGGTTTCAGATGTATGCTTGATTTATATATTGCCTGACTAGCAATATGTGGACTTACTTCCGATATTATACTTGTGTTCTGATTTTAAATGATTGTAAATGATTGTTTTATATAACGGTTTTCATTAAACTCTATGAATTCACTCGGCATTCGCTGATATGATTTTTGCATGTTTTCTATCTCAGGTGCTTGAAGGTAATCCGGATGGAGATCGACTCTGATGGCCCACACTTAATATTAAAAATGTTCATTCGATCTGTGTTTTGTAAACTTAATGACCTGTATAATTTGGGACCTGTTGTACACTTTTAAACCTTTTTATCGAATGAATATTTGTTAAACCTTGTACAACCATTTTTATGTGTTGTCTATGATTGGAGTTATTGTGCTATCTCGTAACACTCTGAAAGACCCTTCCGCTGTACCGATACGAAAAATGAGAGTGTTACAGTTTGGTACCAGAGCTCTCGTTATAGAGAACAAAGGATTTTAAAAACCAAGGTTTTGAACAAAACTTTTCAAAATCTTTTGACAATGAACATTTAAGAAAATATTTGAAAAATCTTTTGACTATAACGGTGCCAGAGATCTCCGACGTTACCAACAAGCCCTATTGAGAAGATATATATTTTGATATATATAATTTAATTTATATATATGTATATATCGTGATTTCATTATGTAATTGTTTAACTAGTATGTTATCCTAATACGAGATAAATATATATAAATGCAGATTGTCATGGCTGACCCTAATATTCCTGTAGAAAACCATGCTATTCCCGAACCTAATATAGAAGATGATCCTTATTTAGACTTAGTAGATTTTGATATTGATGACGAGGAGGAACCATTTGAGGATCCCGAGCCCGAGTTAGGACTAGGAGATCAGATTGCCCCTCAGGTTGACTTAGTAGAGAATGAGGGTAATGAGGACGTAGACATTGAGAATGCTGATATTGAGAATGAGAATGAGATTGGGTTAGATGAGTTAGAGGATGAGATTGACGACGAGGATGTCGAGGAGGATGTAGGTATAGATGTTGAGGTTGATGACGATGAGGAAGCTGAGCTTATATATCCGTATGATGTTCCAAAGGGCGAGCCTTTGCCCCCACCAGTTTGTTTGTCTGATTCCGAGGATGAGTTACCTAGGGATGAAATGTCTGAATCGTCTGAATCTGATTCTGAATCAGAGGAGGATGAGGATGACGATGCACCTGACGGTACCGATGGTATTGTTGCTCGTAGACGTGAGATAGGAGAGTCGTCTAGTGCTCGAGAGGCTACACATATTGATGGTCTTGCACCATGGGCCTTGAGACGTGATCTAGATGCTTCCCGTGTTAAGAGTTGTGTGACAGAGGTTGGATTAGGTGTTGTTCAGACTCAGGTTGCTTATTTGGAGTCGTAGACTAAGATTGGCGAGAAAGAGCGGGAGTTGCTTAGTTTGGATTTGAGTGATGTAGAACGTGGTTTGAATGAGGCTTTTAGGAGGTTATCAGTGTTGGAAAGTGGTGAGTATGCTGAAATGAAGAGAAAGGTGAATACTATGGAGATTCAGTTGAGTGTGGCTCGTGCGATGCGTGAGAAAGCCGAAAAGGAGCTGAATATATCAGTGGGTTGGAACAGTAGATTTTATGCCGACATGGTTGAAAGAGGAGTAATCCGTAAGCGCCCAGCTGAAGATGTGTCTAGTGATCGTCCGGCGAAGATCCAGAAGACGATGGATGATGGACCATCTGGCGGTTCTCAGTAGACCAGTCTGTATTTAGTAGTGACCTTTAGATCTTTTGTGTTTGTAGCTTTGACTGAACCGACTTGTTAGTAATAGACTTGGCACGAATTTTGAGTGTATATAGTGTTAGGACTTTGATATGGATGTACTAAGACAATACTTTTGTTTCAGATCGAATGAAATATGTATCTTGTCTTGAATTCCATATTGTGCCTTATTTGTATCTTGATTATGAATTCGATCCATATTATATGAATCCTTTGTTGGATGAATGCTTAATGCTTTGAAATTGTGGAATTATAGAACTATGCCGCCCAAGAAGGCTGTGACTGAGGATGATGTACGTAGGATTATTACGGAGCAAGTTACCGCATCTATGACTGAATTTATGGCAAATGCTAGAAATGAAGCTGGCGGTAGTGGAGCTGGCGGTAGTGGAGCTGGCGGTAGTGGAGCTGGCGGTAGTGGAGCTGGCGGTAGTGGAATTGGCGGTACTAATGTGAATGTGAATGCTAATAATGTGAATGCTAATGCTGGAGGAAATGTAGGAGGAATTGGAACGAATGCACCTGAAATTGGTGGCTGTACTTATGTGACGTTCATGAAGTGTGAACCTCTACCTTTTAATGGAACTGAAGGTGCTGTAGGACTAAGCCAGTGGATCGAGAAGATTGAATCGGTGTTTAGGATTAGTAAGTGTAAGGAGGAAGATAAGGTGACTTTTTCTATGGCTACTCTTAAAGGTCGTGCGTTGACTTGGTGGAACGGGAGAATTGCTTTCATGGGTGTTGATGCTGCTAATGCTACTCCTTGGGCTGAAATCAAGAAGTGGATGACTTTGGAGTTTTGTCCTCGTAGTGTGATCATTAGGTTAGAACAAGAGTTGATTCATTTGAGAATGAAAGGTGTGGACATTGATAGTTACACGAACCGATTCCATGAGTTGGCCTTGCTATGTCCTCGATTGGTTGAACCCGAAGAGATCCGAATTGAGCAATATGTGAAAGGGTTGACCAGGAATATCCGGGGGGACGTGACATCATCGAAACCACTGACCATTGATGATGCTGTTCGAATGGCTTACCAACTCATTGGACAGATAATTCAGGATAAGGAAGATGAAGCCCGTGTAGGTGAGAAAAGAAAGGGAGACAGTGAGCGTGTAGATAGAGGTGATTATAGGAAGAATTTCAATCGCCGTCAGAACCAGAGAAAGGGGAATGCAAATGCTATTACCAACAATGCACCGCGCAACGATGATAGATGTCCTAAGTGTGGCAACAAGAGGCATCCTGGCGACTGCTGGAAGTGCCGAAATTGCGGAAAGCTTGGACACAAGGTTGAAAGGTGTAAGAAGGGAACGATTTGCTTCAATTGTAATGAAGAAGGTCATAGGAAATCGGAATGCCCCAAGTTGAAAGCGATTGTACCTGGAAGAAACCCCCAGGGTGGTATCTACCAACTTGGAACAATTGAGGTGAAGAAAGAGGATCCGAATGTCGTTACCGGTACGTTTTTACTCAACAATCATTATGCTGTTGCTTTATTCGATTCGGGTGCCGATAGGAGCTTTGTATCCACTAAATTTAGTGCCCTTATTGATATTGAACCTGTTGAGATAAGTACCAGTTACGAGGTGGAATTGGCTGATGGTAAATTAGTGAAAACTAATAAGCTATTAGAAGGAGCTCTCTAAATCTCTTGAACCATTCCTTTCCGATTGATTTGATGTTGATAGAATTAGGTAGTTTCGATATTATTATTGGTATGGATTGGTTGTCGTTGAATAATGCTACTATTTTATGTGGAGAGAAGAAGGTTAAGATTCCTCTTAGGAATAGGACGTTAGTAATTGATGGTAGTCGAGGTGAATCCCGTTTGAAAATCGTTTCATGTATTAAAGTCCAAAAGTACATCAGGAACGGTTGTGAGTTATTCTTAGCTCAAGTGACCGGGAATGAGTCTAAGGAGAAACGATTGGAAGATGTACCTATTATTTGTGAATTTCCTGAGGTATTTCCTAAAGATTTACCGGGACTTCCACCGATAAGGCAAGTAGAGTTTCGAATCGATTTAATTCCTGGTGCTGCACCGGTGGCACGTGCGCCTTACCGATTAGCCCCTTCTGAATTAAAGGAGTTATCTGAGCAACTTAAGGAGTTGTCCGATAAAGGTTTTATTCGACCGAGCTCGTCGCCTTGGGGAGCTCCAGTCTTGTTCGTTAAGAAGAAGGATGGATCTTTTCGTATGTGCATTGATTATAGGGAACTGAATAAGTTGACAATTAAAAATCGATATCCTTTACCTAGGATTGATGATTTATTTGATCAACTGCAAGGATCTAGTGTGTATTCTAAGATAGATTTGCGGTCAGGATATCACCAACTTCGCGTCCGTGAAGAAGATATTCCTATAACTGCATTTAGAACTCGTTATGGACACTATGAATTTCAAGTAATGCCATTTGGGTTAACTAACGCACCTGCGGTTTTCATGGATTTAATGAATCGAGTGTGCAAGCCCTACTTGGATAAATTTGTGATTGTGTTTATTGACGATATTCTAATCTATTCTAAGAATGAAGATGAGCATAGAGAACATTTGAGGATTGTTTTGAAGTTGTTGAAGGATGAAAGGTTGTATGCTAAGTTTTTGAAGTGTGATTTCTGGTTGGATTCTGTGCAATTTCTTGGTCATGTGATTAACAGAGATGGAATTCATGTTGATCCTGCAAAGGTTAAAGCTATTAAGAATTGGTCTGCACCGACAACGCCAACGGAAGTGCGACAGTTCTTAGGATTAGCTGGCTATTATAGGCGATTCATTAAAGAATTTTCTTTGATAGCTAAACCCTTGACTAAGCTTACTCAGAAGAATAAACCTTTCGTTTGGGGAAGTGATGAAGATGGAGCATTTCAGACATTGAAGCAAAAATTATGTAGTGCGCCAATCTTATCATTACCCGAAGGGAGTGAAGATTTTGTAGTGTATTGTGATGCATCTCTTAGAGGTTATGGAGCTGTTTTGATGCAGAGAGAGAAAGTGATAGCTTATGCTTCTAGGCAATTAAGGAAGAATGAGGAGAATTATACTACTCATGATCTTGAGTTAGGAGCTGTGGTCTTTGCTCTTAGGTTGTGGAGACATTATCTGTATGGCACCAAGTGTACGGTATTCACCGATCACAAAAGCCTACAGTATATTCTCGACCAGAAAGAGTTGAACATGAGGCAACGAAGATGGATAGAGTTGTTAAGTGATTATGATTGTGATATAAAGTATCACCCAGGAAAAGCCAACGTTGTCGCTGATGCGTTGAGTAGGAAAGATAGAGAGCCTATCAGGGTGCGTTCTCTAGTCTTGACTGTGCACAATAATTTGCCTGAGCAAATTAGAAATGCACAAATAGAAGCTTGTAAGAAGGAGAATTTTGTTAATGAAGGGTTCCGAGGAGAAGGAGATCCTTTAGAGGTTAGAGCTGATGGAGTGAAATGTTTAAGAGGTCGTATGTGGATACCTAAGTTTGGAGGCTTAAGAGATTTGATTATGTTAGAATCCCATAAATCTAAGTATTCCATTCATCCGGGATCTGATAAGATGTACCATGATTTGAAGAAGTTGTATTGGTGGCCGAATATGAAAGCTGACATAGCTATGTATGTTCTTCAATGCTTGACTTGTGCTAGAGTTAAAGCGGAACATCAAAAGCCATCAGGACTACTTCAACAACCAAAGATTCCTGAATGGAAGTGGGAGCGAATTACGATGGACTTTATCACCAAGCTTCCTAGAACATCATCTGGAAACAATTCGATTTGGGTTATTGTCGATAGACTGACCAAATCAGCACACTTCATTCCGGTTAAGGAGCAGTTCTCACTGGAGAAGCTGACTCGAATATACCTGGATAATGTCGTATGCAAGCATGGAGTGCCTGTATCGATCATTTCAGATCGAGATCCTAGATTCGCATCGAATTTTTGGAAATCTCTCCAAAGATCTTTGGGAACGAATCTCGATATGAGCACTGCTTATCACCCCCAGACTGATGGGCAGAGTGAAAGGACGATACAAACACTTGAAGATATGTTGAGAGCTTGTGTGTTAGACTTTGGTAAGAATTGGGATAAACACTTGTCGTTAGCAGAGTTTTCGTATAACAATAGTTACCATTCTAGTATTAAGGCTGCACCGTTTGAAGCTTTGTATGGTAGGAAGTGTAGATCTCCTGTATGTTGGAGTGAAGTTGGGGATACCCAGCTCACGGGACCGGAATTGATCCGGGAGACTACGGAGATGATAGTTCAGATTAAGAAGAGGTTGTTGACTGCCCGTAGTAGACAGAAAATTTACGCGGATGTGCGGCGGAAGCCAATGGAGTTTGAAGTGGGTGACCGAGTAATGTTGAAAGTATCGCCATGGAAAGGCGTTATAAGATTTGTAAAACGAGGAAAATTGAATCCCCGTTATATTGGACCCTTTAAGATTTTATCTAGAGTAGGTCCGGTGGCTTACAAACTAGAGTTACCCCCAGAACTTCATGGTGTTCACAACACATTCCATGTATCTAATCTGAAGAAATGTCTAGCAGTGAGTGATGAGAAAATTCCGTTAGGTAAGGTTCGAATAGATGGGAAGTTGCATTTTATCGAAGAGCCCGTAGAAGTTATGGACCGTGAGGTAAAGCAACTGAAACAAAGTCGGATACCTATTGTCAAGATCCGATGGAATTCAAAGCATGGACCGGAGTATACTTGGGAACGAGAGGATGAAATGTGGAAGAAATATCCGCACCTCTTCGATTTCAATAAGAAACGGACATCCAAATGAAATGGATCACGAGGACGTTGATCCCTTTTAGGAGGAAAAGCTGTGACAAATCTAACATTTTCAGGTAGTTAAATATTTTCTCGTATAATATTTTGAAACTTATTTTTATGTTGGTTGACGAACTCACAATTTACGGATTTAAATTTGGGCTTACGTGCATAATTTGGCATCTTTTACGACTAAACCGGAAACCTTAGGATTACGTATTTACGTTTTTGAACTCCGTTTTTGATGAGACAATTTTTATTGGATTCGTTTTGTGACGGTGATTCATAATTTATAAAAACGTTTTTCGTAAAACGACCCGAGGGCACGCAAATCGAGAAAACTAGAATCGAGAAATACCCGTAAACTAGTGAGATGGGACAAACAACTTTGCCCCATCCCACTAGCTTACATGGGACGGCTAAGAACACCTCACCACCATTAGGTGGCACAAACTTAACTTGTTTATAACAAGTGTAAGCTTTAGCTTACACTTTAGGCTAAGCCTTCCACCACTTAACAAAACCATCAAATGGTTTTCACTTAACCATTTCTTACATGCAATTTACTCTCAAAACTCTCTCAAACTTCATCTATGTGCCGTCCCATATCAAGCCACAAACACCATTTTTGATCTCTTCCAACTACAAACCACATGTTTACTAGTCCTATTAAGGTGTTTCCTTGAAACCTTGATCATTTGGTGGCCATATAACCAACTTTGGAGGTGATTTGCTTGTGTCCTAGGGCTGATTTTCCAACATATGATCTTGCTATTTGATGGTCTTGGAGATACTTGTTGTGTTCATCAAGTTCTTGCCTTCCTAAAACAAGAAATCCACTTGGATTGGTAAAGAAGATCATCCTCTACATTTTTCTCTTATTATTTTGTAAAGAACAAATGTATTTTCTTTCATTTTGTATATGTATATGATGTATATATGATGATAAAAATGTTGTGTGGGGATCAAGTGTTGATAAACATGCTTAAAAATGATGATAACCATAAGAAATAAAGCTAAAATCATGTCTAATTAGTTGGCTGTATAAAAACAGTAGATAACTAAATGAAGAACTGATAAAAATGCATGGTTTGATCTATTTACAGTAAAGTAGATGATGTTATACACATGTGAGAGTTGGCCATACAATGGAATCAAAATAATGAGTGAGATATGATCAAAACAAGTTAGGTGGTACAATCTGAATAAGCAGTTTTGTAGGGACTGTTAAGGCAACTTAAACTTAAAATGGGCAGTAGCTATAACTAAGTTATATTTAGCACATATCATGAAGAAGTTGTCATTTAAAAATGAGCTTCTAAGTCATTGTAGAACTCTAGATATGATAAAAATGGTGAATGTGAAGTTAAAAATCAGATTTTGGAAATAATGTTTATTATTATTATATAAGCACTCACTTTATAATTTATAAAATGTAAAGTATAAACCCACTAACTTATAAAACTTATTTATATAAATGTATAAAAGGTTAATTAAATGGGTAAAATATATAAATGGTGGTAAAAATAATATTTATAAGTAATAAAAACTATAAACTTGATTTTTACGACTTTTTCGGCTATCGCCGTGAAATTAACGTTTTTCATCAAATAAAACTTAGACGACCAAACCCGTCTAATGTAAAGTTTATAAAAGATATATACTGATGTATAAGTAACTAAGACAAGTAAAAACCGATAAAACCCGAACTATAAGAATTACGGACAATTACGAGCTAACTAAACCTATTAGACTAATAATTGGACTTAATAAGATAAATACTTGTAAAAAGAATTATTTGGGCTTAACCCAATAGGGCCCAACATGAAAAATATATATACTGATCATATAGGTATAAAATGGGTAAAAACAAGTTAAAGAACTTATAAAAGACTTAATGAACTTAAAATAGGTAAAATCGGTAAAACTAGTGAACTAGTAAGACGATACTAAAACATAAACGCTAAAATGAGCAATAAAGGATTTATAAACCCACTTGATCATCATCATATGTACAAAATCATCATATGTATATTGTTATTTTGATAAAAGTCATTGGACCGAGTCTAAGACCGATTATTATTTATATAGGTTTCCGTGACTGAAGCACGCCCGTAGCCGATAATCCGCCTTTCATTAACAACGTGAGTTCATAGCCTCGCACTCTTTTAAATGTTTTATAAAATGATTTGTAAACCCGCGAGGGAGATAACATGCTAGATTTTTATAAAAGTAGAACACAAGTAGTCCCGATTGTATGCTTAATGAGATGGACCCGAATGATGCTATGACCCTATATTCGAGACTAAAAGGATTATTAGTAGTTAGGTTATGTCACTTAAAGTCCCATTAGCATGAATTGTGAACTACCGGGTTTTGGTAGACGCTTATGCATTTGATAGTACTATTTGGGGACGATCACCCCAGTTCGCGCCTTGACGGTTGATCCCCGTCGTACCACATTGATTGGTAAGCGAATTTATGTATGAGAAGATTCCATAGCGTGATTTTTGTGACGACACGCTAACTTAGATAGGCAAATTGTTTGTCGGGTTCGCGGCCCGCTGTTTCACAGTAAGGTAACAATGTCATGCGGCTAATAATAATCCTATACAATATACAACGTATGCTATAAGACATAAATAATAAACGATAACGACGCTATTAACGATGAATATATTACCTATCTTGGTAATATAGAGACTACGGTCTCATGGACGGTTTCAGATGTATGCTTGATTTATATATTGCCTGACTAGCAATATGTGGACTTACTTCCGATATTATACTTGTGTTCTAATTTTAAATGATTGTAAATGATTGTTTTATATAACGGTTTTCATTAAACTCTATGAATTCACTCGGCATTCGCTGATATGATTTTTGCATGTTTTCTATCTCAGGTGCTTGAAGGTAATCCGGATGGAGATCGACTCTGATGGCCCACACTTAATATTAAAAATGTTCATTCGATCTGTGTTTTGTAAACTTAATGACCTGTATAATTTGGGACCTGTTGTACACTTTTAAACCTTTTTATCGAATGAATATTTGTTAAACCTTGTACAACCATTTTTATGTGTTGTCTATGATTGGAGTTATTGTGCTATCCCGTAACACTCTGAAAGACCCTTCCGCTGTACCGATACGAAAAATGAGAGTGTTACATAAAAGGTTACAAATATTGTCTTAACACAAATTGTTGCAAAGGTGAATATCATTGTTTTACAGTCATCCCAAAGATAAATAAAATCCCCCATCTTTTTTATGCTCCTAACTGATGATCAATCCATGCACACAGAGTCCTGCTTAGTTACCTGAGAAAAACATGCTTAAAACAATCAACATAAATTTGAATTCATAGGTTTGACAAAATCAAGTTTAGGACCGCAAAATGTCTCATATATTAATGCACAAAGCAACTACTATAAACCAATTACATTCCCTATTGCATGTAAAATGACGCTAGACCGTAGGGATCCACAACATATGAGGAACACCCAAATGTACGCCTTAAGAAATCGGACATGGTATACGTCTGTTGTCCTGGCCTAGGCACAGTGAGCGTTACTCAGCCAGACGGGAATTGTCAATCCCAAATAGATCTATTTATAACATTCGCGCTATAAAACAATTAACAGTTTACAATCCATGGGGCATGGTGCATCCAACAATAAGCAAATGTAATCAAAATGTACTCATGTTCTGTTTGTGTCCTTTAAAATGTACTGCATGTTTTCTCCCCCAATGTTGCACAAAAAATTTAATATATTCAAAGTGTGGGGTCATGAACTCACTTGAATAATAATGCTCGAGAGTGATCAAAGTATCCAAGTCATAATGCACACAGTACGTCAAATACCTAAGTAAATGAGTAGGTCTCAGTCTATGAATATATAATAAGTATATTCAGTTCAAATAGTTGTACTTTCGTTCTTGTTCTTAATAGGCCACAATGTATATTTAATTATTTTATATATACTGTTATGACAAATATATGCACTTTTGTTCAGTTAATATTTACGTGTACCCTCGACGGCTATTTAAGAAAAAGATATGCATAATTGTAGTCTTGTTCATAAATAAATTACTAAATTTATTTTATAACTTATTTATAGTTTCAACCCAAAAGTTTTAAACAATGCTCATTTTAGTCCCTTGAAATAGTAAATGACACTTTTGGTCCTTATACTTATAACAATATTCAAATTAATTAATTACATTTTAATTTAATCCAAAGGTTTCACAACTTATCACTTTAAGCCCAAGAAGTCTCCAATATATTTATTAGTATTCGGTTAATAAATTAAGTCCAGAGGTTTTGAAATTTACATAAATGGCCCGAAAAATACCCCACTTCTTTTATTAACTTTAGGTTTATATTTTTAGTCCAATGGTTTTATTAAATGACATGTTTGGCCCGAAAAGTTACTACTTATATTTAGTATGGAATAAATACACGTTTGACCCTTCCAAACCCTTGCTTATAATCCCACTTCGCGTCTTTAGCCAAGAAGTAGTGTAGACAAGGCTTGATGTTGTTCACGGCAAAGAGAGAAAGAGTATTGAGAGTGTTTGAGTTTGGTGAATGTGAGATTATGAGAGTGAGATAATACTAGTTTAGTAGTAATATGGTATTCGGTTTATATCACTACACCCATGGTTTTGAGTTAACCTCAAATACAAAGTTTAATTTTTAAGTGTTGTTTGTTTTGTTTCATCAGGAGACTCAAGCCAATACATGTATATACTAAACATAGGGAACCGACGTGTATAAGCTCTTAGGAAACATTTAGTACATGTTTTAATTATAGGATGTTTGTACAAAGTTTACAAGTGGTTAGGAGATTAGTTACATATCCTATGATCCGATTTCCCAAGCTAAAAGGGTGATGTGTTTATTTTCAAGTGAAGGAGAAGAACTAGTACTAAGATATGCCTTGGGAACTTAAGATACTATCATTGGGATCCTATGTGGGACGTGTAAGGATTACCAAAAGAAAGCTTGATTTGGTTTGATCCTGCCTAGGTATGTATATGAAACGTGGGTATTCAAAGGGATCCAAGGAAATGTGTAGCTTGATAACTTTGTTATGTTTAGGATTTGTTTTGTAACATGTACACGAATATAATTTATTAAGGTGTTTATGTACTCAAAATTTGACTAAGGTGTTCCAAGGTGGTTTAAAGTGTCGAATTAGTAATCATTTGTGATCTTAGTTGATATTGAACAAGCCTTAGTTAATTTGTACTAATGATTTATGTCCAAAAATTAATGTACATAGTTTCTAGTCCGTCTTGGTACGTAGTAATTTGAATAGTCATAGTTAATTATATATATATATATATAATATATAATCAATAAGGTCAAGCTCTTCAAATTGTGTTTAGGGACACTAAAATGAAATAAAATGGTTGCTCTGGTGTTAAATTGTTACCTTTATATGTACTATACGTAAATATTTAATATTTACTATAATATGAACACTCATACAGAGGTTGTCGTCTAAAATATTATGATATGAAAATAATAATAATGAAATGATGACGTGTCAAAAAGGTCAAAAATCAGAAAAGTTATAGTTAGCGTAGGGATTATAGCTGGACCTTAGGACGCATATGTGGATGAACTTGCTATCTGTTTTACTTATCGTTTGAACTTGTTATTTTGAATTATGCATTTTACTTGAAAGTTTGTTTGGATTTGGAAGTTATCATGGTACGCATTGCTTTACGTGATGTTTTATGTCATTCCTAGTTTTCTCTATTTTGACTCCATTTTGCTATGATGATATCGATGTCTACGCCTTACGTTTTCCACCTTAGCGAGGTGTGACAGATTGCTATCAAGGCCTTGGTTATAAAAAAGTTAAGTGGTTGACCTATACTATAACCTAATTATGTAGATGCATTTAGGAACTATGTGATTATGTGTACGTAATATTATAAGTATATATTATATAATAGTTTCAAGTTATAAACGTTACTTGTTTATAATTTCATGTATAAGTATACATGCATATATGCATACGTTTTTCTGTCAATAGTATCTGATGTACTATGTTTGTCATCGTCTTTGTAGAGTCATGCCGCTTAGGAAGTTTCATTGGGGAATTATGTACGTCATTGGAGTTAATAGTTTATGATGGAACTGGATGTAAGATGAAGCATACCAACTGTTGTGTTAGGATTCCCATTGATCTATACCCATGTCTAGTTGAGGAACACTTGTCATTTAGGAAAGAAGGCGACATAGTAGTTGAAGTGAACAAGAAGAGAAGGATTGATAGATTTGGAAATATCACTAGGTTTGAGCCATACTACACTACTGATGAGGAAGATGATAGTGACATAGATGAGGAACAAGAAGAACCAGATGGATAAATGAGTTTGCACCACACCCTATACCACAACTCGAGGGCAACATGAATGAATGGTTGGAAGAAGAAGAGTAGTCAAATATCGAGTCTACTACAAGCAGCAAGTATACAAGCCGTGTAGACTACTCGTTCGTCGACAAAGTAATCTAAGATATCTCGTTGTTTTGTTTTGTTTTTGTTTCATTGTTAGGAGCCATATTTTGAGAATGTTATTTTCGATGATGAATATTAATAAAATATTAATGAAGTGATTGGTTTGATTTATCTTGTGTGCAATATGTGTTTATTTATGTGCTAATGTGTAGTATGATGTATGAATGTCATGAAATGTTTTCATAGGACTGAGTACACACGTGAAAGGGAGCATTAATAATTATGGTGTACAACACAGTTATACATGTGTCATAGCACGAGCGGACTTTCAAGTATGATTGTATGGAATGAGTATTGATACATGTTGTGTGTTATTAGTTAGCACTTGTTGTACGTATATGTAATAATGTGGGATAAGTAGTATCATGTGATACAAAATCGCGACTCAAGTGACTGCTAATATCAACAATGCTCAAGGAATGGTGGAAATGATAATGAAGGTGGTAACAATGGTTGCACCTACAAGGGATTCGTACCGTGTGGACCAAAGGAGTATGGTGGCACTAGTGGAGCCATGTTTATGACTAATTGGATTGAGAAAAATAGAGTCGGTGACTGACAATAGTGGATGCTTGGCTAACCAAATGGTCAAGTATGTTGCTAGTTCCTTTTTTGTAAAGGATTTGACTTGGTGGAACACCCATTGTCAAGTAAGAGGAAGATAGAATATTAATTGTATCACATGGAACGATTTCAAGACGCTAGTGATGGGAGAATTTTACCCAGGTCACATAATTAAAAGGTGTGAGAGTGAATTCTGGAATCATTCAATGTTTGGTGCAGATCATGCTTGGATACACCGATCGATTCCATGAGTTGGTTAAATTGGTTCCTTATTTGGTGACATTTTAGGCAAAATGTGCGACAAGGTACATCGCTGGATTATCTTCTCAAATTCGTGGAATGTTAAAAGCAACACAACTTGATACTCTACAAGTTGTTATTCTTATTGCTGGGATATTAACCGAGGGAGCGGTCAAAAGTAGTACTTTGACTAAGACTGGTGAGAAGAGAAAGGAAGTTGGTGAGGCAAGCAAGACTGGGAGGGTTGGGATGTGCGCCATTCATAAATAGTATTTATATGGTCGGGAGTACGTGGCATAAGGAGTCACACACTTAGAAATCGAGATCACCTTTTATTAAGTTATACAATATAACGTGGCTATATTTATTGTGTAAACTTAATTCGATAAAAAGTGTATATACTTATTGGTAATTAATTAATAAGTTAAAAGGTTTAACAAGAATTAATTAATATGACTTAATACTTTAAGGTAATTAGTGTGATTACATAATTAAGTACATAGAAAGTTAAAAAGTCAAACCAAGACACCCTAAGGGAGTGTTCGGCCGACTACAAGAAAAGAAGGGGGAAGAAGTTCTTTTTGCTTCTAGAAATATTTATTACTTGGAGGTTCAGATGAGATCTTTACCATAATTAATCATAAAGCTCAAGTATATAAACACATGAATGTGATTCATTTTTTCATAACTTTAAGCCACACTTTCTCCTCCCCTTGTTCTTTGTAGATCGACGGCTAAACACTTCCAAAAGGGTTTTCGGGTTTTGATTTTTATTAAGTATAACTTAATCAAGATCTAACAATCGAAGGTGGTTGATTGAAGTGTCGTGTGGACTATCTTAGAGAAGATCTAACTTGATCTTTGGGTTATGGTGAATCGGATTTAGGTATAACGTCGTTTGGTTTTGATGATCTAGGGTTTTTGGTCATCGTTCTTGGAGAAAAGGTACACATTCTTTATCATTAGGTTAATTACATTGTATGCATAGATAATCGATCATATCCGTTGCGTTTACTCTTGATGCATGTATGTTAGATGTAACACCCCCAAATTTATACAACTCAAATACAGCGAAAGACTAGTTGGTGTTACGGGATAGCACATTACTCACATCATAGACAACGCTTAAAAGTCGCGTCGTTTTTAATAATAAAGCATTTCCATTCATAAATATCAAAGTTACATAGGTCCCAAGTCATTATATTTCATACAAAGTTTTACAAAGTATTTGAATGGAAAATATAGTTTAGGTGCGGGCCATGAATTCTTGTCGTCTTCCCGAGAATTACCTTCAAGTACCTGAGATAAAACATGTTAAAAGAAAAGGTCAGCGATAACGCCGAGTGAATTCATAGAGTTTAATATAATCCATCAATATAATATCAGTATAAAATTATTACTGAAAATCATTTTGTACAAATCATTTTAATAGGCCATAAAATAGCCAAAGTCGTTTTATACAAATCCTTATCGAAAATCATAATATAGGCATTTGCCTTAAAAATCATTATACGAATCATTGTCGTTAAAAACACCATACAATACGTTTTGCAACGTTGTATAGATTAAATAAAAACCGTTATATGAATATGGTTATAAAAACCAAAACACAAACATAGTATCAATAGTATGACCCTGTATTGCTAGTCAGGCAATACATCGTAATTCGGAGCGTCTAGTAATATTTCGGTGATTGGATTATTATAAGCCGCATGACATTGTTACCTTAATAAACCAACAACGGGTAGCTAACCCGATACCAATTTTGCCCATCTAAAGTAGCGTGTCGTCACAAAGGTCACGCTATGGAAATCTTCTCATACATAAATTCGCTTACCAATCAATGTGGCACGACGGGGATCAACCGTCAAGGCGCGAACTGGGGTGATCGTCCCCAAATAGTACTATTATATGCATAAGCGTCTACCAATTCCCGGTAGTTCACAATTCATGCTAATGGGACTTTTAGTGACATAACCTAACTTTAATAATCCATTTAATTTCATCTATCGGGTCCTTTAATCATTTATCGGGTCATACAATCGGGTCATTCAATCATTCGGGTCCAAATCAATAAACAAACAATCGGGACAAATGGTGTCCTATTTTATAAAAACTAACATGTTATCTCCCTCGCGGGTTTATAAAACATTTATAAAACATTTAAAAGAGTGCGAGGCTATGAACTCACGTTGATATGGGAAGGCGGGTTATCGGCGATTCGGACGTACGGTACGTGCTTCAATCACGGAAACCTAGACAAATAATACTCGTCTTAGACTCATGTCCAATGACTTTATAAAAATAACAATTATGTATACATATGATGATTATATATATATGATGATCAAGTAGGTTTACATATTCTCGTTTACTCATTTTTAGTGTTATATGTCGATAACCTTTATACTAGCTTACTAGTTTTACCCATTTACGCGTTTTAAGTCCAATAAACTTATTATAAGTTCTTTAACTTGTTTTAATCCATGTTATACTTATATTATCAGTATCTATAATTTACAAGTTGGGCCTAAATGGGTTAAGCCCAATAATAAGTTCATAAGTATTTTAGTCCATTTTTGTTGTATTATTAGTCCAATAACGTTAATTTAGTCCGTTAACGTCCGTATGTCCTATAGTTCGGGTTTTATCGGTTTTTACTTGTTATACATGTCTATATATCAGTATATAAGTTTTATAAAGTTTTCATTAGACGGGTCCAACCATCTAAGTTTTATTTAACAAAAACGTTAATTTTACGGTATTAGCCGAAAAGGTCGTAAAAATCATGTTTATAGTTTTGTGACTTATTAAACTTAACAAGTTACCATTTTTATAATTTATACACTTATTCCACCTTTTACATATTTATATAAATAGAATCCATAAGTTAGTGGGTTTTAATTTATATTTTATACATTAAAATTTTGAGTGCTTATATAATAGTATTATTCTTTAATTTCCAAAAATCTGATTTTTATCTTCACTTTAACCAAAACTGCCATATCTTGAGTTCTATATGGAGATAGAAGCTCAAATTTTTATCCCATAAACTAGATGATATGTGCTACATTTAACTCTTCTATAGCTACTGTTGAATCATCTTCTAAATATTTTCTAAAAATTGTCCAAAACAGTGAACTCAGATTTATACCTTAAACTTGTTTTGATCATATCTCACTCATTACTTTGATTCCATTGCATGGCCAACTCTCACATGTGTACAAGACCCATAGCTTACTGTATATCAATTAATCTAAGCCATTTTATCAGTTCATGACCTGCTTCTTTACTGTTTTATACAGCCAACACTTTTAAGCAAGATTTTAGCCTTGTTCTTTATAGTTTTTCACCTTTTTAATCATGTTTATCAACACCAAATCCCCACATAACATTTTTATCATCATATAATCGTCATATACATATACAATAGGAAATAAAATACATGTTTACATAATCAAAATAACAAAAAGATAGGAAGAACAATCTCTATACCACCATTAGTGATGAAAAGATGAGGTTTTTGATGAACAAGACTTGGTTCTTGTTATCAAATCTTCAACTTTAGCAAGGAAAATTCTTGAGTCCTTTGGATGGATGAAGACCTCCATGAAATCAGCCCTTTAACCTAATGAAAACTCCTTTTCATAAGTTAAGATCACCTCCAATCTTCATATCTTTAAAAGGACATCATCATATGTAGATTGTAGCCTTTGTTTATGGTAAATTTTTGATGGTTATTGTGGTGGTGGTGGTATGAACGGCCATGGGAGAGTGAGAGAGAGATTTTAGATGGTTTTGCATGTAAGAAATGAGTATGTGTTGTTTGAGTTAGTAGTTTTAAGTCTTGGGTGGTTTTGGTAAACTTAGGAGGACAAGTGTCCACAACTTAGCTTAATTTTGACACACAAGGGTGTGTCATGGAAGCTTGGCCGCCACATGTTATGGGGGTGGGGCAAGATTTATCTTGTCTCGTCCCCATTTATTTACGGGTATTCCTCGATTCTAGTTTCCTCGATTTGCATGCCCTCGGGTCGTTTTACGAAAAACGTTTTTATAAATTATGAATCAACGGCACAAAACGAATCTAATAAAAATTGTCTCATCAAAAACGGAGTTCGAAAACGTAAATACGTAATCCTAAGGTTTCCGGTTTAGTCGTAAAGGACGTTAAAATAAAATCGTAAGTCCTAATCTCTTCTCGTAAATTTGTGAGTTTATGAACTAACACAAATTTAAAACTCCAAAATAATATTCATGGACAAATTTATTTTCTGAAATGTCGGACTGCCACCAAAGACGGTGTATGTAAACGTAAGCACGTAACGTTGAATCCTCCGGTTTAGACGTAGTCGATGCTACTCCAAGACGTAAATCCAAATTTCTTCCCAAAAATAAGTGAGTTCATAATGTAATATTTAAAATAATATTTTTAAATAATATTTGTGAATAAAATATCAATCATAAATTGACGGATTGTCACAGCATTTACCCCTAAACAGGATCTTTGTCCTCAAAGATCATCTTACTACTCGCTTCTTATAGAGTTAAAGCCATGTGAGTATTTCCTCCACATTTGGTCTTTTCTCACAAGTGCAATTAAAATACGCGAGTTTCATCAAACATAACTACGGGAATAAGATCAGGCTTAATGTTGACTTACTTTCTCTATCCATGATGTTCACGGGTTTTTGATGAATGCAACTTTTCGCCGATCTAAGCTCTACTAAGAAACAATCAGATTCTCACTTGATAGATATTCCATCAAGTTCGATTTACGAAACATAATTTACGCAGTCCTTGAAGTCCTAGGGTAGATCCAGCTTATATGCCTTTCAAATCAATCTTTCACATCATCTCAATGGTCCCAAACAACGGGGACTTATATTCCATGATTTGTCAGATCATGAATTCATTTTTCCAAGGTAAAAAAAAATTGTGGCATAACTTCGCTACCCATTTGGCACTTCAAGATCTACATTTCATATTCACATAACCTCTTGCCTACTACCGGCTGTCAATAATCAAATCCTAATTTCAACAATCATTTCAGATCTCGCGGGTCGGGTATTTTGTAAGGTTAGGTTCGCCATCATAGGAAACCTTAAACCTAAAAGACATGTCCAACTCATAATGGGTGTATGTCGGGTGTCTTCATCTCAACTCTTGCTTACAGATGCTCTAAGATTTAGATCCTAACAAGATTCGATCTCAATCCTAATACGATGATTATCAATGGTAATCCTTCCAAAGGAAAGCGATTATACGGTTCATTACCAAAGGTCAATCATTTAAACATAAAGCAGCACTTATAGTACTTTGTATCGTTACTTTACCTCGTCCCTTCGATTTGGGGTGGTAAACAGTACTCTCTTCAAGATTCGTTCTCAATGACTTCTGAGCAAATCTCTAGAAATTCGATGCGAAGCGAGGATCTTGATAGAGATGATCGATACGGCACGCCATGTTTACATAACTCTTTTGCATTTATCATTAACGGGAATGATATTAGCAGATTTGGTCAGTCTGTCGACGATGACCCAAATCGAATCAAATTCAGATGATGACCTTTGTAATAGCTGGACGTTTACTAATGTATGAGGCGGTGTCTGCCTTCATAATTTGCCATTAGTACAACTTCTTCAGACAAAGATACTCTTAGTCATAAAATGACATAATTAGAATACTTATACTTACAAATTCCAACATACTATATCTCACAATCTCCATATTTAAACAATCACAAGTGGTCTTTTTACATTTTAACGCCATCAGCTTCTCAATCTTAATGATTCATATTAGTCGTGAATCCCTTTTTATTATCTATATTATCCTTTTTACAAACATTGTTTGTTTTTATATCATTCGGCAAATTATTTTGTACCTTCATTATTAAGAAATATATCCTAATTGGTTCTTTATCCATTTTATATAATATGTCAATATCTATATTCATTTTTCCTGATGATATAATTATCATGTCCATAATTCACTCAGATATTCTTTCTAATTATACGTCAGTAATTACGTTCACCTTCCTGATGAAATAAATATCACAACCGTATTTATTCAAAATTCTTTCTTCATATCTTCTATGTTTTAGTTTCGTCTTTACTATTATCTTTATCTGTTTTACTCAATCCAACGTCTAAAGCGTCGAGAATTATTACATGTAAATTAACAATAATTATTTAATTTTTATGAAACGTAAACGTAAAAATTTTAAATGTCTTAGTTCGACCAATTATATAAAATGTTCAAAATAAATTTGAATTTAATTAACAAGATTTTTGCTGATATATCAAAAATAATTAATAAGATTCATAAATGTTCGAAAAACCTTTGTTTATACTTTGGTCAAAGTTTTCTTAGTTTGAAAAGCAAAAATTCTCGTTTTAAGTTTTCAGGTTATGGTATAAATGGTTTTACTCAGTCCTTCTTAAGTTATCTTGGGGTATACACAAACATTTACCCCTAAACAGAAGTTTAGTTAAATGGTTTGTCTATAAGGGAATAATCCCTAAAAATCCTTTGTTAAAACATTCGTCAAAACATATTTCCATTTTATTTTTAGTAATACTAAAAGTCTTAAAAGGGCTCTTAATTTTTAAAGAGTCAATATATTCCATCATCTATTAATCACATGGTTAAATCATGTAAAGGTTCAAGTCTTTAATCACGTGTTAATTATTCAAGGTACAGGTTTTTATTTCTCAGTCATCTAAGGGCAATCTATTAATAATTATTAACTCATTCTTATTCTTATAAACAAACAAATAAATAGTCCTTAATGATCACGAGCATGAATTTATCAAATTACAGCCTACACACGTGATTCACCAAATTTATGAATGCTACATGTGTATTAGTCAATCCAAACGACATCACATGAAACTCATAATGTTATTACAAGTACCGGATGTAGTGATTGGAATACATAATCCTTTTTCGTAGATGCGAAGTTGATGATAATCATGCCATGGATCAAATTTTGCTAGAACCTTGTAAATGATCGAACAATTCTTCCATTTCGAGTTATGGATATCATTTTCGATTGTCAATTTACTCAATTCACAGTAATCTATAAATATAAGGAAAGATAACACCATAGCTCTTCAGGATGACAGGCTTGGTATAATAAATTCTTTCTCCGACAACTCTCTTAGTTGTACGGTAATTCCTTTAATTTAGATGGTGCTGACGTACAGTGCACAAGCCACAGGTGCAGCACCGGGAATAGAATCAATACGAATTTCAACTTGCCTTAATGGCAAAAGTCTAGGTAATTCATCAACAAATACTTACTAAAGTTTCAAATAACAGAATTATCTTTTTAATACCTTCATTTTTAAGTTCTTTCTAGATTATAATATCTATGACTAATTCACAACCATTCACGGTATAATTTTAAGTCTAAATACAGGATAATCATCCATCAAGAATTATTTATATCACTTTTGATAATCATCATCTTATCATTTAGGGGAATTCTACTCGAGTTCCCATCAATTAAGACAATGTCGTCATGTCATAATCAATCAATCCATTTCACTAGCACTATCAACTTTCCAGTTTCAATATCGTTGATAAGATGTGAACTTCTCAAAAGACTAATAATAACTCATAATCTTTCACAATTCAAGGATATTAGGATACACAACTACTATTAAAAGAGTAAGGTCAACGTATAATCTATGCGAGAGAATTTCGAATGAGATACAGACGAAAACATTTAACGAATATGAATATATCCCATGTTTTCATAATTTGAGTACGCATTCGAAAGCTCCTCGGATCGTTACCCAGGTCATTCAAATGAAATCAAATCATAAGTATGATAGGAACGTCGATACATCCAATCGGGTATCAACACTCGGTAATCAGATACTTTTCCTAAGAATCTCACTACGGGAGAATTGGACAAGAAAGAATTGTCAATTGTCAAATAAGACAATTTCCACAGATGAGTAAATTCGACTCAGAAGAATAGATGCTACAGGCACATATGTAGGTGTCCCTAACACTATGTCCTTGTTTTTCACTTCTTGCAGATCTCATAAAAATTTAATCTTTCACAACCTTTAAAGAAACTGTAGTGTTTATTCATTAGTTTTATGGTGACTACTAATCGGCCTTGCATGGTCCATTCCAAATTGTATGTAGGCGCGCAACTATATACAATTTCAAGATTAACGATGCAATACTCAGTTCGTCAAAACTTTATCATCATGTTTATAATAAAAACATTTTCATGCTTAATTCTTAAATAAGAATCAAAATAAATTTACAAAGATTTTCCCTGTTATGAAAACAATTAAGTTTTCCAAGGTGTTTCATAAACAACTTCATTTTTGATAACAATCACTTATAAATCTCACTTTGAATAATCCTCATAGTGATGAAAATTCAATTTTTCTCAAATGATATTGTTTTAACTTATAAAAATAATTAGTGATCTGCAAAAGAGTGATGAAAAGTTGTTCACCAAGAACTGACTACGATATGATAGGAAATGAGCTTAGCCAAATAATCACGAGGTTCATGATCTCGATGGCACTCACGAAGAATAATTCACAAGGTAACTCAAATCAAGATGAGTACTTGTTCAACGGTTGCATCACTAATGCGAACATTAGGGTGAAGCAATAAAAGATAGATAACATCGATACATGTAGAATTTAGCAATCAAAGGTAGTCTTTTCATGAATCACAAACAAGTCAAAATTGTACCGTAACACATTACGTGTCACTATGTCATACAATTCTCAGAACTCATCCTACCAACTGATGTCACAGTTAAGTTAGGGATTATTTTTAAAAGATACCACATACTAATCTACAAGAGTCATTAGGTGTTCCACATGTCCCAGAAGATCCATCGGTCTCAATTCAGAAGAAGATTTCTTCAATTTATTTCTTGGACACTGGGCATCCTCGTCAGTGGACAATTGCCTAGGAACAGCCCTTAACACGAACCTACAATCATTTAAAACCTTATAATTCAATCACAAAACTTAACGATTTCCTCTTAACAATCTCATATTCCATACGGGTTAAATTTTACTTTATCCAAGTCTCAACAAATTTTATACTCAATTCGATATCCTACCTCATTTTCCAATACTTACAACCTTATTCTTCGGCCTTGTAAAGGGCAATAAAAGCTCGATATGATCAACACTTAATTTCCAATCCTATATCTCTTACAACAACAATTATCAAATGAGTCACTAGTATGAGGTGACTCATACATTCAGTTAGACTTCTCGGAAAGGTATTAGTGGCATGAGGCTTTTGGGTAATGGTTCCAATGACAGCCTCAAGTGCAACATTCACCCTTTCGATTTCAATTTAAGAATTGGATGACAATGAATCAGATGACATCTTTCTAGGTGGTAACGTTTTGTCAAACTCCACTCTATAAGAAAGATCGTCATGACATCGATATCAGTTTTAATCTCGCCAATTCTTTTTCAATATCACAATCAACTAATATCTACATTTCTACGAATATCAACCATTTGTTGGGATCATAAATATCCACAACTTGGTTTTAGATCTAGGATAGCTAGAATTCCTACGAGAATTGCTTCGATTAATTTACTAGGGGATTTAGGGTTACTTGTGACAATCGACGTCGTATAAATACCTCGTATAAAAATCAAAATAATCATCAAACAATCATGTAATAAAATTACATCATATATATATATATATATATAATCCAAGTTATATATATATTAAAATAACACTTCTCAGTCTGGCCTTGTCGGTAACTCGGGAATTCTTCGGCACCGTTATAGTCAAAAGATTTTTAGACATTTTTAGAAAAATGTTTTTAGTTAAAAGATTTTGAAATGTTTTATTCAAAACCTTGGTTTTAAAAATCTTTCGTTCTCTATAACTAGAGCTCTGGTACCAAACTGTAACACCCCCAAATTTATACAACTCAATACAGCGGAAGACTAGTTGGTGTTACGGGATAGCACATTACTCACATCATAGACAACGCTTAAAAGTCGCGTCGTTTTTAATAATAAAGCATTTCCATTCATAAATATCAAAGTTACATAGGTCCCAAGTCATTATATTTCATACAAAGTTTTACAAAGTATTTGAATGGAAAATATAGTTTAGGTGCGGGCCATGAATTCTTGTCGTCTTCTCGAGAATTACCTTCAAGTACCTGAGATAAAACATGTTAAAAGAAAAGGTCAGCGATAACGCCGAGTGAATTCATAGAGTTTAATATAATCCATCAATATAATATCAGTATAAAATTATTACTGAAAATCATTTTTTACAAATCATTTTAATAGGCCATAAAATAGCCAAAGTCGTTTTATACAAATCCTTATCGAAAATCATAATATAGGCATTTGCCTTAAAAATCATTATACGAATCATTGTCGTTAAAAACACCATACAATACGTTTTGCAACGTTGTATAGATTAAATAAAAACCGTTATATGAATATGGTTATAAAAACCAAAACACAAACATAGTATCAATAGTATGACCCTGTATTGCTAGTCAGGCAATACATCGTAATTCGGAGCGTCTAGTAATATTTCGGTGATTGGATTATTATAAGCCGCATGACATTGTTACCTTAATAAACCAACAACGGGTAGCTAACCCGATACCAATTTTGCCCATCTAAAGTAGCGTGTCGTCACAAAGGTCACGCTATGGAAATCTTCTCATACATAAATTCGCTTACCAATCAATGTGGCACGACGGGGATCAACCGTCAAGGCGCGAACTGGGGTGATCGTCCCCAAATAGTACTATTATATGCATAAGCGTCTACCAATTCCCGGTAGTTCACAATTCATGCTAATGGGACTTTTAGTGACATAACCTAACTTTAATAATCCATTTAATTTCATCTATCGGGTCCTTTAATCATTTATCGGGTCATACAATCGGGTCATTCAATCATTCGGGTCCAAATCAATAAACAAACAATCGGGACAAATGGTGTCCTATTTTATAAAAACTAACATGTTATCTCCCTCGCGGGTTTATAAAACATTTATAAAACATTTAAAAGAGTGCGAGGCTATGAACTCACGTTGATATGGGAAGGCGGGTTATCGGCGATTCGGACGTACGGTACGTGCTTCAATCACGGAAACCTAGACAAATAATACTCGTCTTAGACTCATGTCCAATGAATTTATAAAAATAACAATTATGTATACATATGATGATTATATATATATGATGATCAAGTAGGTTTACATATTCTCGTTTACTCATTTTTAGTGTTATATGTCGATAACCTTTATACTAGCTTACTAGTTTTACCCATTTACGCGTTTTAAGTCCAATAAACTTATTATAAGTTCTTTAACTTGTTTTAATCCATGTTATACTTATATTATCAGTATCTATAATTTACAAGTTGGGCCTAAATGGGTTAAGCCCAATAATAAGTTCATAAGTATTTTAGTCCATTTTTGTTGTATTATTAGTCCAATAACGTTAATTTAGTCCGTTAACGTCCGTATGTCCTATAGTTCGGGTTTTATCGGTTTTTACTTGTTATACATGTCTATATATCAGTATATAAGTTTTATAAAGTTTTCATTAGACGGGTCCAACCATCTAAGTTTTATTTAACAAAAACGTTAATTTTACGGTATTAGCCGAAAATGTCGTAAAAATCATGTTTATAGTTTTGTGACTTATTAAACTTAACAAGTTACCATTTTTATAATTTATACACTTATTCCACCTTTTACATATTTATATAAATAGAATCCATAAGTTAGTGGGTTTTAATTTATATTTTATACATTAAAACTTTGAGTGCTTATATAATAGTATTATTATTTAATTTCCAAAAATCTGATTTTTATCTTCACTTTCACCAAAACTGCCATATCTTGAGTTCTATATGGAGATAGAAGCTCAAATTTTTATCCCATAAAATACATGATATGTGCTACATTTAACTCTTCTATAGCTACTGTTGAATCATCTTCTAAATATTTTCTAAAAATCGTCCAAAACAGTGAACTCAGATTTATACCTTAAACTTGTTTTGATCATATCTCACTCATTACTTTGATTCCATTGCATGGCCAACTCTCACATGTGTACAAGACCCATAGCTTACTGTATATCAATTAATCTAAGCCATTTTATCAGTTCATGACCTGCTTCTTTACTGTTTTATACAGCCAACACTTTTAAGCAAGATTTTAGCCTTGTTCTTTATAGTTTTTCACCTTTTTAATCATGTTTATCAACACCAAATCCCCACATAACATTTTTATCATCATATAATCATCATATACATATACAATAGGAAATAAAATACATGTTTACATAATCAAAATAACAAAAAGATAGGAAGAACAATCTCTATACCACCATTAGTGATGAAAAGATGAGGTTTTTGATGAACAAGACTTGGTTCTTGTTATCAAATCTTCAACTTTAGCAAGGCAACTTCTTGAGTCCTTTGGATGGATGAAGACCTCCATGAAATCAGCCCTTTAACCTAATGAAAACTCCTTTTCATAAGTTAAGATCACCTCCAATCTTCATATCTTTAAAAGGACATCATCATATGTAGATTGTAGCCTTTGTTTATGGTAAATTTTTGATGGTTATTGTGGTGGTGGTGGTATGAACGGCCATGGGAGAGTGAGAGAGAGATTTTAGATGGTTTTGCATGTAAGAAATGAGTGTGTGTTGTTTGAGTTAGTAGTTTTAAGTCTTGGGTGGTTTTGGTAAACTTAGGAGGACAAGTGTCCACAACTTAGCTTAATTTTGACACACAAGGGTGTGTCATGGAAGCTTGGCCGCCACATGTTATGGGGCTGGGGCAAGAGTTATCTTGTCTCATCCCCATTTATTTACGGGTATTCCTCGATTCTAGTTTCCTCGATTTACATGCCCTCGGGTCGTTTTACGAAAAACGTTTTTATAAATTATGAATCAACGGCACAAAACAAATCTAATAAAAATTGTCTCATCAAAAACGGAGTTCGAAAACGTAAATACGTAATCCTAAGGTTTCCGGTTTAGTCGTAAAGGACGTTAAAATAAAATCGTAAGTCCTAATCTCTTCTCGTAAATTTGTGAGTTTATGAACTAACACAAATTTAAAACTCCAAAATAATATTCATGGACAAATTTATTTTCTGAAATGTCCGACTGCCACCAAAGACGGTGTATGTAAACGTAAGCACGTAACGTTGAATCCTCCGGTTTAGACGTAGTCGATGCTACTCCAAGACGTAAATCCAAATTTCTTCCCAAAAATAAGTGAGTTCATAATGTAATATTTAAAATAATATTTTTAAATAATATTTGTGAATAAAATATCAATCATAAATTGACGGATTGTCACATTAGATACATTAAGGTTGTTAAATTTCAACACAGAGTTGGAATAGGAAAGCTAAAGGAGGAAAGGGTTATGTTCTTATTGCACCGAAGGGTAATGAGAATAACTACCAAAAGAGGGATAATATGAATAATTATCCAATGAGAATTGGTTATGCCTCGAAATGTGAGAATTGAAGGCATTGCACGTGGAAGGTGGACTACGTGTTAAGTGCTTTAACTGCCAAAGGAGATGACATATGATAAGAGATTGTAAGGCACCTCTTAGGAATGTGGCACCCGTTCGTGCTGTGAGAGGGGAAAAGAACAAATAGTTGGCTATGAGTGTGGAAATAATGATCATCTTAGAAACACATGATCTAAGGTAAATCGAGGAAATGGTAAAGGAAGGAATCAACTAACACTAGAAGGGTGGAATACCCAGGGCAATAGAAACCGTGGTAAATGAAGGATTTTTAACGTGAATGCAGTGGATGCTCTTCAAGATCCCAATGTGGTGACGAGTATATATTCCTTAAACAACCTTTACGCTACTCTGTTGTTTCCAATGATAATTTTAGTTTTATATCCACTACATTTGCGCCCCCTTGCTAAATATAATAACCTAGTATTGCAAACGTGATTATATTATAAAAGTAGCTAATGTTAAAAAGGAAAAGGTTGATAGGGTTTAACCAAGTTTGAGTTAGGAGACTCAACTTTCAACATAGACTTAATCCCTTTAGGCCATGGTAGTTTTGACTTGATAATTGGAATAGATTGATTTTCAAATCATAAGGATGTGATTATATGTTAGGACTTGAGCTCGGCTCGTAATATATATATATAGAGTCCGGTTATTAAAGAAACTTGTATTTTGGTGGAAACCAAGGGCTTAATCTGGACCATCCGTTTGGGAGGGACCAGATCAAAGGATAAAAAACACGGAGGGACCAAAACTGTTAACTTTGCAAACTTGAGTGAAAGATTGAAAATATACCAATAATTAAAACGTAACCACCCGCTCATTTTTCGAAATAAAAAACACACAGTCTCTCTCTCTCTAGAAACAAACCGTCTCCCATATATTTTCTCTGACTAAAAACATCTACAAATCATCAAAAAAGCCACAAAAAACCTTCAAAATCTAACAAAAAACACAAGAATGGAAGAACAGAAGAATACTGCATCTGATTCGAGCAAAAAAACAGTGAAAATCGACGTGACAGAAGCAAAACTAGAGGGTAAAACATATTTATTCAATTTATACAACATTTTATAGTTTTAATTTGATGATTTTAAGTTTTAATTATGATTAATATGATTTAATTGATTTATATGATATTTAGATAATTACATGCATGCTTATGAGTTTGATTACATGATGTTTAAACGATTTTTGTGAAGATTAGAATGCTTATTTATATTTTTCATGATTAAAATCTTATTAATTGATGATTTATAAAGTATTTTGATGATTATTGAGAAAAATAATATGCTTATTATGATTATAATTGATTTAATCAATTAAATTGATGATTTTTGGCTTAAAACCAATAAAAACGCTTGTCACTAAAAATTATAGCTTATAACGAAAGATAAGTGGTTTATCACTATTGATATACAATTAAAATGCAAAAAATATTGTTAAAAACTTTTGTTTATCAACAATGATAAAAGTTTTATTACTAGTGATATAACATTACAGAAAAAAGGTTTTAAAAAAATAGTTAGAACTGGGATTATCAACGAGAAGTGGTATATCACTAGTGATATAGAATTACAGAAAGGAATTTAAAAAATAGATAAAACTGATTTATCAATGAGAAGTGGTTTATCAATAGTGATATAGCATTACAAAAAAAGGTTTTAAAAAAATAGTTGATAAAAGCATTGGTAAGTACTTTATCACTATTGATAAGAGGGTTATCATTAAAACATCAACTTAACAATTTTAAGAGGCTTATCGGTAGTGATAATAGGGTTTACAAAACATTGCTAAGTGCTTTAACACTATTGATAAAAAGCATTAGACAATAAAAAATATGTAATAATGACAAAAGTGTAACAACATTTTGGTTTTGGTAATTTTAAAAATTTAGGAATGCTAGTTGATTTGAAAACATTAATGAAACAAATTATATACATTTAGGTTTGTATGTAAACTTATTATGTATCAAAGTGCATCTTTACTTTAGATACATAGTTACCAGTACATTAATACAACTAGTAAACAGCCTCTCGTCCATCTTCTATTCAGAGACTAGATGTGTTAGTTATTTGAATGTATAATCATTAATCACAAGCCAAAGTAACTACTGAATCCTATTTGTTTGTGAAATGTTATGTTTATTTAATGTATCAATGATATTTGGATCTTATAATGACATTACTAACAAAATTAAAATAACTTGCAATCTAATCGCAGAAGAGAAAACTGGTGGAAGAAAAAAAATGAAAATCAGAAGTAAGTATAAGAAACTATTTGGAACAAATATGGACAAAGCATCAACATCAAGATGCAGAGGAGGTGATGAAGATGAAAAAATTGATGAAAGTGAAAAAGAAGAAGAAGAGCAGAAAGATAAGAAAAAGAACAAAAAGAAAACAGAAAAAGAACATCCTGTATTGACATCACGCGCAACCGTGAGACCTTTATTCGAAGTAATGCGGGGACTGACCGCACAAAGAAAAAAAGTCATACGGGACATGGGATTTGGATGCTTAATAGACTTTCCAATATATGAAATTCCAACAAAACTGGCGTTTTTTGTTGTAGACAAGCTGAACACAAATACAATGACGATAGAGTGTCCAACAGGAGACATATTTTTGACTCCAAAATCAGTTAATCAAACTCTGGGAATTCCAATGGGACATAAAAAGTTGGAAAGAAAAGGGCAAAGAGAATACAATGACCCAATTATACTGACGTGGAAACAGCAATTCAACAATGTAAACAAGCTAACATTGAAAGCTTTATCTGATGTAATAATTGAGTCAAAAAACTCGGACTACATGTTCAGGTTGAACGTTTTGTCGTTGATCTCAAACACATTTGCAGGCTGTGACAACAGTTCAACTGTCAGATTCACAGTCTTGAATAATGTCTTTGAAGGAGATGACGTAAGTGAAATAGACTGGTGCACACATGTACTAAATGGGGTGAGTACATCAAAGCTTGGATGGGATAACAAGAAAAAAACAAAAAGAATGTTGTTTATGACGGTCCAGTGATTTTCTTGATGGTAAGTAAAAAATTCTAATTTTTATTAATGAATTTAATCTTTCACACTATTAATACGTTGTATATTTTATGAAACAGCTAGCATACTTGCACTATACAAACCTCGAGAATTTCAAAGTGATGAGACGAACACCAACATTCAAAAGCTAGAATTCAAGTCTCCTGAAAAGAAGAGAAACAGAAGAACTACAAAACAAATCGATGGGAGAAGTAGAAATACTGGATGATATGAATGAAGCAGAAGAAGAAGCACAGAAACAAGTAAGATAAAAAACTGTATTTCAATATATTATCAATACTGATAATACATTAAAGAAAATTAAAATAATATTTTATCTAGTAATATTTCTTTAAGTTAAATTTATCACTATTGATTATCTATTAGAAAAATCTTCTTTTGTTTGTTTTATCACTATTGATAATCCATTAAAGTTCATTTTAATAGATTATCAATAGTGATAATACATTAAAGAAAAAATCTGATAAAAATTAATCAATAGTGATTGTTAAATTAGTGAATAGATTATAAATAATAATTATCACTATCGATAATCTATTAGTTCATTTCTGATGTGTAAATTTTATGACTAATGATAATAAACTTTTTTTTAAGATAAATTTATCAATATTGATAAAATAAAAAATTATAGAAGCAAGTTAAATTTAATACATTATCAATCGTGATATTAACTACTCAAATATTGATTCATTTCTTTGTTAAACTTATCACTATTGATTATCTATTAGATAATTCTTCTTTTGTTTGTTTTATCAATATTGATAATCCAATAAATTTCATTTTAATATATTATCAATAGTGATAACACATTAAAGAAAAAATCAGATAAAAATTAATCAATAGTGATTGTTAAATTAGTGAATAGATTAATAGTGATTATCACTATTGATAGTCTTATTAAAGTTCATTTTTGTTTTGTTAATACATGAGGACTTTTCTTTAAGATAAATTTATCACTATTGATAATACATTTAAAATTTAAATAGATCATCAATAATAACTATATTATAGAAGCAAGTTAATTTAATACATTATCGATAGTGATATACAGTGTAGATGTAATATATAAAAAAGTTTTTACATACTAAAATATGTATATTAATAATCATTGCAGGAAATGTATGAGATGCTTGAAGAGAGCATCGAAAGCATATTGATAGAAAAAGCGGAGATAGAAGAGAAGATCAACGAGAATTTATTTAAATTTGGATCTGATGAGAAACTAAAAGAAATTCAAGAAAAGTTGAAAAACATCTTCAAAGAGGAGGAACGGGAACAATACTACTCATCATCAACAACAGAATATGAAGACAACAATTTCAATGATGATGATGATGCAGGAAATCATGAAGATGAGGAAGGTCCAAAACCTCCAAAAGATGAGAGTGAAACAGATTCCGGTGATGAATTGGAAATAGAAGCTGACGCAGAAGAAAGAAACGACCCACACTACACCGATGAGCATAATGATGAAGAATGTGTCTCAGAAACTGGATCGAACAGGCAACAAGAAACATCAAATGAAAAGGCAACAAATCAAAAAGAAAAAAATGACAATCATCAACCAGAAGATTATCATGATACAGAGATGATGGAAACACAAGAGATGAATCTAAATAGTGAATATGATGATGATGTTGATGAATCAAAAAAGTCAGAAAAAGATGATGCTGAAAACGAAAATGAAGGAAAACGAAAAGCTGAAGAGGAAATCGAAAGAAAAGGAAAGAGAGTGAAGGAAAACCAGCCAGAAGCTTCCCACGAGAACATCAATCTTGGTTTTAGTTTGCTAATTAAAGAAATTCAAAACCAAGAAGACGAAAACGCCAGGAAGCAATCTGAAAAAGAGTACAGATTTCTCAGGTCAAACTACATCAACAAGAATATAGACACAAAGGCTGAAATAACAGAAGATGAAAAGCTTTTGACATCAACCATCTTTGGAGACAACGAAAATGAATGGTAATCATCTAAATGATGCTTTTAACTTTTAAAACTTTATCATTATTAAGCTTTATGATTATAACTTGTGATATATTACACAGGGATGAAGTTTTTAACGATGGAGAAGGTAATATGTTGATGAAAGGAAGTCTCCAGACGCTGGCACCAAGAACGGAAGTTGAAACTTCAGTGATCGACACATATGTATCAATTCTGAATTATGAAGAAAGTTTCAAAGAAAACAATTTGAGACGCCAATTCTTTTATACAGGAATGACGGTAAGATATTAAATAAAATTAAAAAAAAAACATCTAAATATTGCACTAACATTTGATTTTGAAAAAAAAAATCGAAACAGGTACCTGGAGTACTACAAGACAAGAAAGAGGACAGAGCCTTGAAGTTAGACTCCCAGTACCAATTGTTTAGCAAATTATTTGAGATTCAGACAAAAAACAATGTCAAACAAATGCAAATGATGGACGTCGGACTGGTAAAAAAACATTCTATTAGATTCTACTAATATGATTATTATATTATCTTAAAATAGGTATACACAGGTCTTCTTTCCAATCATAGCACATGGGCATTACTACGTCATAGTTTTTGACCTGGATAAAGTCAAGGCTGTGATACTAGACAACAGCGATTCAGATGCCACATACGAAGGGAAATACAAGGAAAATTTTGATTTTGTGGTAAGTAACCTTTAAAAAATTAGTCTAATTAGCAAAAATAAAAACATATCTAACGATATTTATATATTTACGATTTCAGAAGGAAATCTTTGTCAACCACCTGATGGCGTATCAACATCCAAAAGGAGAAGAATTACGAAAGAAAATTAAGAAAGCAACAGTGATGCAAATGAAGTGGAAGACAAAAGAAGAAAAAGTAGACTGTGCTATATACATGATGATGCATATGGAGCTGTATCAAGGAGAGACTGCTGGAAAATGGCAAACAGGGATCTACAACGAAAGTCATAAAGATCACCGAAAGCAGATTGATACCTTGAGAGCAAGAATTGCAACAAAAATATTGCTCCATGAAATGAACAACCACATGAAGTTGATGTCTGATAAAGCATTAAACATTCAAGGAGAAGGAACAGAAGCAGGACCAAGTGAACAAAAATGATTTGTCATGAGTGTCATTCTGTGTAACAAAATTGCTACTTTTATTTTGAATGTGTGTAACTTTTAACACATTGAACAATTTGGTTATGTATTCTAAAACAGTATGATCTGTATGAAAACTTGGTACTTTTGGTTTGAAAATGCATCTTAATATTATCAAGACAATATTTATCATGATGTTTTGTTCAGCTTATACTTTATATCAATAGTGATATTCACTGGAATATTTGTAGAAATTAAAAAATAGATGTTTTTTATACTTTTATCAATAATGATGTTGACTTTATCAACTATGATATTGCATATATTGTGATAGTATATGCTTATATCAACAGTGATACGGAAAAACAAAAATTATATCTTTATCAATATTGATATAGAATAACAAAAAACAGACATTTATCAATAGTGATATTTTTCAACAGTAATATTGCATTAGTTAAAAAAAACCACAAATTTATCACTAATCACTATAGATAAATAAAAAAACAATATAAAAAAACATTTTTTAACCAAAAAAGTGAATCTTAAAATAAGGATAATATCACCATTGATATTACACATACTAAAGATATAATACTAACACCATTGATGTATAAATAAAAAATTTATTATTTATCACTATTGATAAATCAAAAAACATAACTGTCAATAAAAAATAAACCGTTTTTAACTGAAAAAGTTAAAAAAACTTTTATCATCAATCACTATCATACTATCAACATTGATATTACACTAAAAAAAAGCGGAAGTTGGAATTTATAAATTAATAATAAAACCCGCCCAATCATAATGCATCCCAACCACTTTCATTCTCATTCTACAAAACACAAACCGCTATCATTTCTCTCTCTAGAATCAAAACAAACCCTAACCCTCTCTAAAATCAAAAACAAACCTAATCAAAACCTTCAATCACAAAGGGAAATCGAAAGAAATGGATGAATCGGAACAAGACGGATCTAATACCTCAAAAAAACGATGGAAAACGAACAAACACCAAGTCAGGAAGAAAGTATGGTTTTTCTAACTCATAATTTATTAGTTTTGATGATTATTAGAACATTTATTCTAAATTTAATTAATTTAATCTGTTAATTTGATGTTTTAATCCATATATTGATTATAATAACCTACTTCTGAGTTTAAATTGGGTATTTCGAGGATATTGTGATGATTTGTTATGTATTGTTAATTTTAGATTCTAATCATCAATTAAAGTCATATTGTATTGATTTTTTTGATTATTTTTATAAACTTTTTAATAATTTATAACTTTAAAGAAAGATTTATGTGAAGTTTATTAGGTTTATTATTTTTTTAAGTTCATATAAATTTAAAAACTATAAGCGCCAGTTTTTTTTAAAATTATTCTATCGCTTATGGGTTTATATAAGATTATTATAATCAATATAAACAAAAAAGCACAATGTAAGTTTTGGTATATGTATATCAACATTGATAAGAGTCTTTAGAATAGCAAACTTGAAAGGATTGATAAATTATATAACAAAATTTATCAAAAATGTTTCGAAATACAAAAGAAATTTATTAGTTTCTATTTAAAAAAAATGTAGATGGAGATATTTTTCTCAATTTAACACCACTCGAAGATTTGCCAGGTACTGAAATTCAAATAGAAGATGCTTTATCGGGTTAGTATTTATTAAAAAAATTACAAAATTCATAACTCAGACAAAAACTTACATAAAACATTGTTTTGTAACTGCAGTTCTGAATACATGCCCGATTCTAAACCTTTCTTCGCAGATTGGTAAAACAATAGGTACATTTAAAAGAAAATAAAAAAATATTTATTCTTTATAAATATATAAATGTGATCAAATATGTGAGAATGCGACATACTTGTATTGATATTTTAATGTATTATCACTATTGATAATCCATTAAAAATAACTTCAATGGATTATCAATATTGATAAAACTAACAAATTAAATATCATAAAATGTATGATGTATACTTATAAACTTCTTATGTATCACATTTAATATATTTAAAAAATATATAAATGAATGACTAACCTAATACATCTATATTTGTGCAGATTTGAACACAGAAAGCAATACTGAAGGTAACAAAACACCATCTTCGACATCGAAAAAACTAACATACAGACGAAAAATTGATGCTAAAAGACAGCAACTAGATTTAGTTGAGCAACAAACAACATCAACAGAAGTAGTCGCGTTTGCTTCAAAGGAAGTAACAGAAAGAAAAAGAAAAGCCACTGACATAGAACCTGGAAAAAAGCCAACAAGAGTTCCTGTAGGAAAAAAGAAACAAGAGGAAAAACAAGAGAATATAAACAAAAGGAAAAGAGACGAAAAAGCAAATCAAGTTGAGGAAAGGAAAAAAAGAACAGTAAAAGGAAAAGGAAAAAAGAAAGAAGAATCTGATGAAGAAGAGATGGAACTAATGGTAGTAAAAAATGAAGATAAATTCAAGCCATTGAGGGCTAAAACAACTGTTCAGCCTCTCTTCAATGCTAATCGAAATCTATCGACAGAAAGGAAAAGGGTGATTAGACAAATGGGCTTTGGTAGTTTGTTGGAACTTCGATTTAGCAAAGTACCGGCACGGATCACGTATTTTGTACTTAAAAACCTAGACACACAGAACATGGAGCTGCCACTGGCAAATGGCAAAAAAATTAAGTTCACACCAAAGAAAATTAGAGAAGCAACAGGAATCCCAATGGGAAAAAGAAGACTAGAATCTGAGCATGAAAGAGAAAACAATGATGTGTTCTTAAACAGATTCAAAGCACAGTTTGGAGAGAAGCAATATCCAACAACAACAGATATTTCAAAGGTTATTCAGAAGACAACCGATACAGACTTCATGTTCAAAATGAATTACCTCATGCTCTTTGCAAACTGCATGATAAAATGTGATAACAGTTCGAGGATAAACTATCATGTGGTAAACAACATACAACATGATGATGTCATTAGCGACTTTGACTGGTGCACTTACATTTGGGAATGCATTCGAGTAAGCAAGGTCAACTGGAAAGACACGACAGCAGAAAACTGGTACTACGGCCCGAACGTTGTGCTAATGGTAATTTTAATCTACACTTTAATTTTTTATTTATTTATGTCTAATATCATATTATTAATGCATGACACTTTTTATTAAATACTATACTGTAAACAGCTGGTTTACTTGCATCACACAAAGTTTGCTGAGATGAATGTACCACGAAAATGGCCTGGCATCAGAAACTGGACTTTTGATCTTTTAGAAGAAAGAGAAAACTTGGAGATCAAGAATGGACGGTTTGGATTGGTTTCAGTGATAGAAGATGATGAACAAAATAATGCTGATGAACAGGAAAATGAGAAGCAAAAACTCAAAGAGGTCAGTAAAATCAAATATATTTTATCACTATTGATAATCCAATAAAGTTGATTTTAATAGGTTATTAATAGTGATAATACATTAAAGATGAAAAAATTAACATAATAATTAATCAATAAACAAAACTAAAATAGTGATAATAGTTTATCAATAGTGATTATGGCTATTGAATCTTATATGCAAAAATTTTTTGTTAGTTTTATCACTATTGATAATCCATTAAATTTAATTTTAATAGATTATCAATAGTGATAATAAATTAAAGTTGAAATATTAACATAATATTTGATCAATAGTTACTTAAAATACTGATTATCACTATTGATAATCTTATCACTATAGATAATCTGTTGAATCTTTCTTTTTTAGTTTTATCACTATTGATAATACATTAAAAGTTGATTTTTAATATATTATCAATAGTGATAATACATTAAAGTTGAAAAATTAACATAATATTTAATCAGGTCATAGAAGAAAAAAATAGTGATAATAGATTATTAACAGTGATGTAAAATTCCTAACACATGTTTTTTTCCATCACAGCTTATATACGAGACGATAGAAGAAAAGTTTGAAAGAGTTTTGAAAGAGAGAAGAGAGCTTCAAGATTTGATTAATGAAAACTTGCAAATGCAAGAGGTCTTTGAAGGTGATGAAAGATTAAACTTGTTTGTACAAAGATTCAAAAGAGAGTTTAGAAATGAAGTGCAAGTAGATGAACCCAAGGATTATTCATATTACTATGCTAGTGCATCAACTAGCAAAGCTGCAACAACAAATGATATTCATAGTCCTGTTGGGTTTATTGAATCTGTCCACGAGGAGAACAACAACAACAAATCAGACTTTGCCGAAGCTGATAAAATATACTACGAAGCACTTGAAAAACAGAAGCAGCAACAAGCTGCGAAAGACGAGGCGGAAAGAAAAAGGAAAGCCGATGCTGAAGATAAAAAGAAAAAGCAAGAAGATGCAAAGAAAATCAAAGCTCAAAGAGGTCAGAAAAATCAAATAATTTAGCATGTTCATGTTATTGACAAATCACTAGTGATTAACCACTAGTCATAAAAATAAACTAGTGTTAAATAACTAGTGTTAAATCACTATTGATCAATGTTAAATGATAAATGACTAATAATGTATAATAATACTTTTAACAAACTATGGCTAGCAAAAACAACAAAAATATAATGATGCTTTAACAAATACTAGTGATATGTAACTAGAAATGTATAAATTTTGAAGTTGAAAAAAATCCTTTTTAGAAGCAGATGTAAAGAAGAAGCTGCGAAAGAGGAGGTTGAAAGAAAAAGGAATGCTGATGCTGAAAATAAGAAGAAAGAGGAAGAAGAGGCAAAGAAAAAACAGGCGGAAGAGAAAGCTACAAATACAGAAAAGGATGCAACTGCAAAAGAAGATGCTCAAAAACCAGCAAAAAAAGTTGCAGGAAAGCAAACACCAAAAAAGAAAAGTTCAGAAAAACCAAAAGCAGATAAAGATGGAGAAAAAACATCTACTCAAACAGAAACAAACAAAGAAGGAGCTTCAACAATAGAGCCCATAAAGGAAGCAGCACTAGAAAAGAAGGAACATGCAAAGGACAAACATGAAGCTCCAACAGAAACAAAGGAACATGCAGAGGACAAACATGAAGCTGTGGTTGCAGAAAAAACAAAAGCACAAACAGAAGAAAACAAACAAACATCTAAGGAAAAAACCAAAGAAGAAGCTGCAACAAAAAAAGCAACAAAGGAAGCAGCAACAGAAACAACACCAAAGAAAAATACAAGGCAACAAGCAAAACAGGATGCAGAAAAAACTAAAGGTAAAAACATAAATTTTTATCAAAAAAACGTATCAGTTTTTACACTTATAGATTATATAAAAAACAAAAAACCTTAACAAAAAATTATGCAACAGATGATAAAAATTATGAAAGCCCGAAAGTCCAAGAGAATGCATTTGGTACAGAACAAGAAAGCGAGATAGAAAGCATTGCCCAGGAGGAAGCACAAGGAAGAGGAAAAAGGATCACAAAACCATCGATGTATTATAAATCGCCGTACATGAGCGAGATGTCCAGAACACAAGATAAGTTGCACTATGATGAAATGATTTCAGCAAACAGCATCTTCTGTATGCAAGGACAGATCAGGTAAACAATTTTAATATTTACTATTTAGTCGTGGATAATTATCATTAGAAACTAGTGATAAATCTAATACATAATAAATGTTTTACAGTGAAAAAGTATTCGATGATGGAAGTGGAACTATAGCAAACAGAGAAGAAATTCAAACTCTTGCACCTGGATTCAAGATACATAAAAAAGTAATTGACACTTTTGTTAAAGTGTTAAATTACGAGGAAAGGATACACACAGGAGGCAAAGGGTTAAGAAGGCAATACTTTGCAACAACTGACTTCGTAAGTTCATTTAAAATTTATAACGAAAAAAAAATGTTCTATCATTTAAAAAATATAAGAACTAAATTTATATTTAAAAAAATCTTTTATCTATAGGATTTGGAACTGATGGAAAATGAGAGTTTGAATGAGATCGATGATGAGAAGTTTGAAAAGTTGCTGCACAAATACATGATTTCTTCACAAGCTAAGAAGAAGATGAAAGATGTGAGAATTGTGTTTTTCCCAACAATAGTTGGAGGTGATTATTTTGTGATCGTCTTCAACCTTGAGAAAGCAAATGCTATGATACTGGATAACGACTCAAATGGGGAATACAAGAAAAAGTATCAAGACGCCTTTGGCAAAATAGTAAGTAAATATATAATGTTACTTGAATGTAGAATTATAAAAATGCAGATAAATTACATGGCTATACACAATAACTAATTTCTTAAATTTTAATTTATGCAGAAAAAATTGTTGATCAACTACTTGACGAAGCATGGAAACACGTGTGTTAAGAAGCTAAGCAACAACAAACAGCCAAAAGTGATGAAATTCAAATGGCAAACTCTGGAAAACAAAATCGACAGTGGCTTGTACACAATGATGCATATGGAGCTTTATCAAGGAGAGATGGCGTCTAAATGGAATCCTCAAATTGTTCCCGAAACAAACAGAGATCATCAACTGCAAATAAACATAATGAGGAAGAGGTATGTGACAAAGATTTTAATGCATGAAGTAAACACAAAGAGAGGAGTGATGACGGACTATGCAAAGAAGTTTGAAGATGAAAACAAGGACAAAGACGAAAAAACAGTCCAAGAAATCGTTGAAGCTGCTATCAACAAAAAGATAGCAAATGAATGATAAGCCCAAGAAATCGTTGAAGCTGCTATCAACAAAAAGATAGCAAATGAATGATAAGCCCCAAGTCTTATGTTAACATAACAGCTAGTACTTTTTATTAGAACAAGGATTCTGTAGTATATCACTTGTGATATACAAATGATGTATCTTAAACAATTGTTGAACCTTCTTTTGCTGATTAAACTTAGATGTCAACTTTAAATTCAAAAATAATATTTCAAACACAAAAAGATGATAGAAAACATTGCAATATTAAAAATATATCTACCTGTATTATCACTAACTATAAAAAAATTTAAAAAAATACTGTGTATAAAATTACCAATACTTATAAAACATGAATATTAAAAACTGTTTACGTATCATATCACTGGTGATAAAGTATATAAAATAAATACTTGTAAAACATAACTATACAAAATTGTTTACGTGTGATATCACTGGTGATAAAATATAGAAAATGAAATAAAACATGAATGTATACTTGTAAAACATGAATATTAAAAACTGTTTACGTGTGATATCACTGGTGATAAAATATAGAAAATGAATATATACTTGTAGAACATAAATATTAAAAAATTTTAACAAAGCATGCAGCAACATTCCATTGTACTTATATGTCTATATGATAAATACAATGTTTACCAGGGTGACCCTTGAACAAAAAAAAACCATTGAATATGATAACCAAATTTTATTAAAAGTGCAATATGTGAAGCCAGAAAAAAAAATCATTCAAAACATCAATCTGGATTGTAGATATATTTTTTAAAACATAAAATAAATCACTCATCATGGCTGATTGATTCCTCCTTCCACTGCTGCTTTTTGAAACTTGTTCTTGCGTCGACTTCTCTGTTCTTCCCTTTTTCTTTTTCTTTCTGCCCTGAGTTTCTGCCTTTCAATTTTTGGTGTTATACGCAAATCAAAACTTGGCTGGGAACCAGGAGTCCAAGGACTACTGGAATCAGTTGGTGATGTACCAGATAATGTGTCCGAATCAATAACTAGTACATTATCTCCTTTTTGATTTTTTTCTTCTTAGGCTTTATGTTTCGCGGCAAGCTCAGCTAAAAGTTTTGGCTCTACAAATTCAAAATAATAATTCATCGATTCGTCTGAATCCGAATCATGAACCAAGAAAGTACTTGTTTGACCTTGGTAAAATTTACCAGTTGCTTCAACTTGTTCCTTCAAAAATTGAGGATCATCAACATCTATATTGATTTTTTTGTTTGCTGCATTTTCTTGCCCAATAACTACTTTCTTAATACTTCCAGCTTGATCTGTTTTTTTAAAACTTCCAGCTTGATCATTCAATAGTACTGCATCTCGACTATCTATTTCAAAGTCTCGTTCAGTAACTGAATATGAATCATTCCTAAAAATACTTTCATGCAGACTTTGAACGTTGGCTTGTCGAGATTCTATTATCTTACTACTTCCAGCTTCTACTGTTTTTGCGGATCCATATTGTCCTTTAAAAGCATAATTTTGACCATTTAATCCTTCATCGTATTGACTTTGGCAAACTCGATCTATTGCTTCAACTGATTGCTTCAAAAATGCAGGATCATCATAATCAAAATCATCAGAATCTGCAAGGCACTTTATGTTGCTAGACTTTTCTAGCCCAGTTTGTACTTTCTTACTACTTCCAGCGTGTTCTGTTTTAGTGCCTCCATCTAGCACTTGAGAAACAAATTTTTTATCATTCAATAGTACCTCATCTTGATTGACAATTTCCGTTTCTTGTTCAGAAAATGAAAATGAATCATTTCTACAAATTCTTTCATCAACATTTTGAACATTTTCTTGCCCAGATTCCATTATTTTACTAGTTTCAACTTCTTCTGTTTTGGCGCCTCCATCTTGTCTTTCAGAAACAACATTCTGATCATTCAATCCTTCCCCGTCTTGAACATTTTCTTGCCCAGATTCCATTATTTTACTAGTTTCAACTTCTTCTGTTTTGGCGCCTCCATCTTGTCCTTCAGAAACAACATTCTGATCATTCAATCCTTCCCCATCTTGAACATTTTCTTGCCCAGATTCCATTATTTTCCTAGTTTCAACTTCTTCTGTTTTGGCGCCTCCATCTTGTCCTTCAGAAACAACATTCTGATCATTCAATCCTTCCCCATCTTGAACATTTTCTTGCCCAGATTCCATTATTTTACTAGTTTCAACTTCTTCTGTTTTGGTACCTCCATCTTGTCCTTCAGAAACAACATTATGATCATTCAATCCTTCCCCATCTTGAACATTTTCTTGCCCAGATTCCATTTTCGTACTACTTCCAACTACTTTTGCTTTGGTGCCTCCATCTTGTCCTTCAGAAACAACATTATGATCATTCAATCCTTGTTCATCTTGATTACACATATTCACATCTTGATCACCAACAGAGTACGTGCCACCACTAAAAATGGTTTCATCGACACTTTGAACGTTTTCTAGTCCGGATTCCAATTTCTTACTACCCCTAGCTTCTGTTTTCGTGCCTACATCTTGTACCTCAGAACCAAGATTTACATCATTAAAACTGTCATTATCTTGACTACTGATTTTCATATCTTGATCACCACCTGAAAGATTATCGTTCTCATCACCAGATTCTGAAGAAGAAGTGTGGTACTCTGGAATGTCGGGTTCTTTGAAAATTTCTTTTAGTCTGGCCCTAAATTCAGTCAGCTTAGAATCATCTTGGTACTTCAACAAATTGTCATTGATTGTTTCTTCTATTTCTGATTTATCTATTAATATGTTCTCAATACTCTGATGAATCAAACCATACAATTCCTGTAATGTACAAGAAAAATATACTTATTGATAATCACTATTGATAAAACATTAAAAATTTTAAATACTAATAGAAAAACTAACTTTAATATATTATCAATAGTGATAATACACTAAAACTTTTATAGCTAGTGATAATCACTATTGATAATATGTTAGTTAATTATGATTACATATATCCCTGTCATATATATCACTATTGATAATTTATTACTTAATTTAATCACTATTGATAAATCACTAATGATAATCTTTTAAAGTTGATTAAACTAAAAAATACACACAATTTTAGACTTAAAAAAGAATTTGATTTATAACGAGTGATAAAATGTTAACTTAACTAACCTCTCTTTGTACATTTTCCTCTACTTCATCCAAATCTGGAAGAATTTCGGATGTTCCCATAGAATTATTCTTGACTTCAATTGTTTCTCTTTGGTTCAGCAGACTTGAATCCCAGCTTTTAATCGATGGTACTCGCCTAGTTACTTTCATCTGATCACAGTTTGTGTAATGAACATATGCAAGCTGTATCATAAAATGTATTATAACATTAATATCAAATATTATATAAGACAACAAAGTTGCTATAAAAAATAATAATGTTCGTAAATTACCATCAGAAACATAGCTGGTCCGTAATACACAACACTCTTCCTATGATTCAACCTTGATTCCCATGCAAGCTTCGATAAACTAGCACAATCAAGAATGTGCTCACACCAGTTTATATCATTAACGTCATCACGTTCAAACACATTCTTCAGGACTGTGAATTTGATAGTTGATGATACATCACAACTTCCTAAAGTGTTTGAAATCAAAGTCAAGACGTTCATCCTAAAAAAATAATCATCATTTTTAGTCTCCAATATAACATCTGATAATTCTTTGATTGTAACCATGTTGACATTCTTGAACTGACTTTTCCATTTTTTAATAAATGGATCACCATATTGTCGTTCTCCTTCTCGTTGCAAGTTCCTGTTACCCATTGGAAGTCCAAAAATTTGATTAACTGTTTTCGGAGTAAGTAATATGTCTCCTGATGGACACTTTAATAGCATTGATGTAGTATCAAGAATATCAACCACAAAGAATGCAAGTTTGCTTGGAATATCAAATATCGGAAAATCAATCAAAGCTCCAAAACCCATATCTTTGATAACCTTCTTTCTTTGGGCTGTTAAACAACGCATTACTTCGTAAAGAGGCCTAACTGACGCACGTGATATCAATGACCTATATTCTTTTTTTCTAAACCTTTGCTGGCTCTTATTCTCTGAATCATTCATTACAAAATCATCATTTCCTTCAATAATTTTTTCCTTTCCCCTTTCTTCTCGCCTTCTTTTATCATCAACAAAAGAACTGTCTTCTTTCAATTTTATCTCTTCTTCATCAAATTCTCTTTTACGTTTCTCTTCTTTTTCCCTAAAACTTATACTGCCAGTTCTTTTCTTACAATTACGTCTAGGCAATTGTTTTCTTCTAACAGTTTTTTCATTAACTGAAAATTAAAATGACATATAATTAGTTCAGGCATTTTAACAAATATTTTAAACGCAAATATAAATATAAGAAATATAGAATCACAAAACATCATAAAATAAGAACAATACATAAATCAAATGCAAAATTAATAGAACAAATACAAATGTTTTTTTTTCTTTTCAAAATGAAATACCTTTATCATTTCCAGTACATTCGCTTTGAATTATTGGATCTGTTGTAATCGAAGGTACAGTCGATGATCCTTCCATGTTTTTGTTAATTTTTGTTAAATTTGATTCATCTTTGGTTAGTCTTTTTGATATTGAACATTTAAGAAGTGTTCGTCATGTGTGTGTGTGTGAAAGTGTTCGTCATATGTGTGTGTGTGAAAGTGTTCATCATCCCTACACTTTTTTTTAAAGTAAAATGAACATTTTACATCAAATCTTTATAAAATCACTTGTGATTAAAAACACACAAGATTCTAAATACATTATCCATGGTGATATATTGAAAGTAAATTTCATAGATAAAAACCAAAAAACATAGTACTAAAATTTATCACAAAAAAAATAAAATAATTATCACTTGTGATATTTCAAGTAAAATTAAAAACTATAAATTTTCAATAGAAAGAAACACATTCATTGAATCGAAAAAATATTTTTAATGAAGACCTTGAAAAACAGTCAAATTACATGAAATAATAACACAAAGAATATAACATAAGACAAACAAATCACAAACATGATATTTTAAGACATAGAATCACTAGTGATAAAAACAAACTATCTACTTTAAACATTGAATCACTAGTGATAAAACATACTGAAATTATTAAAAATAAAACTGATCATCAAGAAAACAATTGATAGAACATACATAAGGAAATTATCACTAGTGATAAAACAAATGAACATAAGTTTTCAACATTATTGAAAATAAAAGTATCACTTGTGATAATCAAAAAACAATTGATAGTAGATAAACAACATTGGATTCCAAAATATACAGCTTGAACAAATTAAGCAACATGACAAACCGTCTCTATCATCACGACCAGCAGAAGAAACTGATGCAGAATAAGAAAAATCAGCTTTATCCTTGAGTGGGCAAGTACTATAGGTGTGGTCAGTACTTGAACAAAGAGTACAACCCATCTTCCTCCTTTTAATGCTTTTAGCCATGGAAATCTCTCTTCCACTCTTAATACGCTTTTGCGGCTGCTTTTGTGGCTGCTTCTCTGGCTGCTTCTCACGCCCCTTTGTCCGAACATCTGTTGGATTATTCACAAGCTTCTTCTTAGGCTCCTTAACGCCCATAAACTTTTCAACAATCTGAGCAGTTGTACGTGTTGGAACAGGAGGCAAACCAGCTTCGAACTCAGACTTTAATGCTTTCATCTTGCCCAGAAAAGAATTTAGCTTAGGCTCATTATTACTCAACATATGAATACATGATTCAAACACATTTGCGGCCTCAATAGAAAGCTTCTCAATTGCTTCATTTTTCTCGCCATATCGGTTTTTTTTGTTCCTCAAATCAGCTGGAATCAAATCTTTTGTCCAACGCCTAACTATATACTGATCTGGGATACGAGACACATTACAGTTCTTGAAAGCACAAAAAACATGACGGCATAAAATCCCAACACGAACAAAAAGCTGACAACAGCAGGAAACTGAAGAATCTTGACTGTTATATATAACCTAAAAAAACATCAAAACAATCATATATCAAACAAGAGATAATTTATATTAAAATAGCTATAAAAAAATAATGTATAAACTATCAATAGTGATAAAACATATGAATCTTTAGAAATTAAAAATAACAAAATATACCTCATACTTCCGTGAAATTTTTTTATACAACTCAATCTCTTCTTCAAGATTCTCTGAATTACTTTCTTTATCAATAACTTCTGGAACAACCTTTTGAGATACTTCCTCTTCAATAAGAATAACAAAAACACCCTCTTTTGAACTCATACCATTTACCGAACACAACCATGAACCTGCAACAATCTCTTTTTGAACACGATTAAAAATATTACGGGTGTAAACACCAGCAACATGTTTTTCGATTAGTAATGGAGTCAGCAAAGTAGGGAACGAGTCAAAAGACTGATGATCCAACTGTTCTTGAAGGTATCTCTGCCTATCCATTGCAGACTCGTAACTAAGCATAAACTTCACAAGGGTTGCACGGGAGCTCAAAAAATAATTAAAGAAAGAGTTCTCGCTCTCTGACCTGGAAGTAGTCCTCATTAACCCACAAAGTGGTGAATCAACAAAAAAAGCAGGAATCCATGATGTTCTAATATTATACATCTTCGTTAGCCACTTGTGTCCAACAAGATTAAACTCCTCCATAAGACTGTTCCATCTAAGCTCAAACTCATCAGGTTGGATATACATATTCCAAACAATTTTGCCAAACTTTTCTTTGAACTTTGTGTTATCATAAATTTCAGAAACAATCTGCGAAAAGAATGCAATATCAATAGTGATATAACAATAAAGATTATATACAAAATAATTTTTTTTGTCAATGCATTATCACTAGTGATAAGAAAAATGTCAAATAAGAACTATATAATCTTTTGGTTTGTTATATGAAACATTAATAATTTATCACAAGTGATATAAAAACAAACAAAAATGAATACCTTTTTTGGGACTTTCTGCATGATGTGCCACATACAAAGCCTATGCTTAGATTCATGCAACTCCTCAGCAACAGCGATACGCATAGCACCGTCTTGATCAGTAACAACAATCTGTGGCGCTCGACCAACTGCCTTCTTAAACGATCGAAGTAACCATCGATAATATTCAGATGTTTCTTTCTTCAACAACCCCGAACCAACAGTAACAGACCTTCTATGGTTGTCTATAGCCGTAAATGGTACAAACACCATTTTGTACCTTAAAAATAGTATAAACTTTAACAAAGTAATAAAAAAACAATGAAGAAAACAATAATAATGAAACATACTTGTTGGTTCTGTACGTGGCATCAAATGATACAATATCACCAAATTCCTTATAATTACATTTCGCAACTTCATCAGCCCAGAACAAACCGCACAACTCCGCGTTCTCAACAAAAAATTCAAAAGAAAATAGTTTTGTATACTCTTTCCTGTCCTCCATACGATTAATCAACATCTGAGCGTCACTATCTCCTATGAACAAGTTCAAGCCATTAACAAAATTCTTAAAATCCACCTGAGTGCCATGAACTAGAGATACAGACCCTTTCAACCCAGTATAAAACTTATGCGCTTTAACAGCACCAATATTTGAACTCATAGCTTTGATAATAAACAGCTGCTCGACGTATGTTAACTTCCTCTCAGATTTGGACAAGTGTTTATACTCAGGCTTATCAAGCTCATGATTATGTTCAACATTAAAAGTTGTCAACGAATACTTTATTGTACCAGGAACCAAATCAAAGACAGCACGCGCTTTGCAACCACATATCCTAATATTTGAAGTCCTTACTTGTTTATCAGTCTTTTTAGGCTCTAAAGTATTCAAGGATATATTCTTCGGACAACCATACCGATTACAAACTAACGTCTTCTGTTTCACAAAACCACCACGTAATCGTTTCTGAGTAGATAGTCTAATGCCAAACCCCGCAACTGAAGCGTATTTCTTATAAACACTAATACATTCATCAACACTATCATATTCAGTCCCTAAAACTGGTAAATCACTAGCATAAACCCTAGGAACAACTATAAGTGAACCATCTGGACCGTCAAGAATCTCATCATGATCAAAGGATGAAGATGTTTTATCACTGTTACCAGCTGTAGAAAATAAAACAAAGAAAAATGAATATAATATAAACAAAAAAAGAGGAACAAAAAAACAAAAGCAGTTTAAACTAATATCAATATAATATAAACATGGACAGATATCATAAATAATATAACACAACACAGCATATATCATAAATAATATAACACAACACAACATATATCACTAGTGATAACACATGATAAAAGAGGAACAAAAAAAACAAAAGCAGTTTAAACTAATATTAATAGTGATAAAACATACAAAAACATTTAAATACCTTTTATTGTTTGGAACAAAAAACACACACTGATAAAACACATCATATATCACTAGTGATAACACATGATTAAAGAACTAAAAACATACAGTTTACACTAAAATATCAATAGTGATAATACATACAAAAACATTTAAATACCTTATATGAAACAGAAAACATTCATAAAATGATAAAACACATTATATATCACTATTGATAAAACAAAAAAAAACATAAAAAGGGCAGCAAAAACAAAAAACTTTTAAACTAGATATCAATAGTGATACAACATACAAAAACATCAACAAAATAGTAAAAAAAGATCAACATATCAATAGTGATAAAACATAAAAAACATCAACAAAAACAGGTTAACTAGTAACAAAACATCAACATATCACAATTGATACAAAACATGATAAAAAAATAAGCAGTTAATAAGCATTAACAACAAAATAGAGTAAAAAATAAGTTGTTAATCTACAAACTTACAATCACAGTTATCATGATCAGCCAAAAGAGAAGTAGAACCGCATCCGGATACAGTAGAACCGTTATTAACATCCAAACCTACTAAATCAGCATCTAAATCTGGAACTGCAGGCTCATTCAAATCAAAAGCCATAATATAAATGAATTTGTGGAATAATAAGCAGTAAAATGATAACGATGATCAATGGTGAAGCGGAATTTGTGGATCGGTATAACAGAATGAGAAAAGCGGTTTTTTTTTTGTAACTGAAACGGTTGAGAGAAACACACACGAATTGTGTGTGAAAAAAGGAGCGAAGTGATAAAAAAATTGGGGGAAAAGAGTTTATATATTGGCAATAAAAAATGATTAATTGAATTAAATCTTAGATTAATCCCCACCCTTAGATCAAAGCTAAATGAAGGGTGGGGATTTGTCCCTTGGTTTCCACCAAAAAACAAGGATCCAAAATAACTTTCTCTTATATATACGGAGTATAACTTTAAACTCGTTAATAAGCTTGTTATTAACCTCGTTAAAAACCTTATATATAAAACATTTGACTCGTTTAGGCTCGCGAGCGAAATAAAATTTAATAATTGAATAAATATTAAAAAAAAAAAAAAAAACAATTATGAGGCTAACATACCCTACATACACATACGTCATCACCAAATCTACAGTTGAATCAACAAACTCAACCAACTCATCAATCAAACAAACACAAAAACACTTCTCTTCATTTTCAAATCTTGATCGTACAACAAACCCTAATTTTTCCAATTTTTTTTTAATTTATCCAATTAGGGTTTTGAATTGGGTATTTTATTCTTGCAGCTCAAACCTTTGATTCATCGGTAAATTTTGGTTTTTTTGTTGGTTTAATGTTGAATCTTTTTTTGCGGATTATGTTCTTTTTTTTTTTTTTTTTTTTTTTTTTTTTTTGTGTTTTTATATACGAAATATGTTTAATTTGGGTTATTTAGTTAATTAAGTTGGTTTGGGTATCTGGGTTATGTTTATTATGGTTTAATTTAGGTGAAATTAGATTAATTTAGGTTTTTATGGTTAATTTGGGTTATTTAGGGAGTGTTTGTTTCGGCTTGTTTGGTTTTGGGCTTATGTTTCATAAGCTTACTTTTTTGTGACTTGGGGGTTGTTTGTTTAAGCTTTTCATAAAACTAAGGGTTAAATTCAAGCTTATTATGAAAGACGGAGTAATAAAGTTATTAAAGTTCATAATTTTCAAAATAAGCCAAGAAAAAATATGGACTTGTAAAACATAAGCTGAAACCACATAAGCTCATAAGCCCAAAAATGAGCTTAACCAAACACCCCCTTATTTTGAATCTTTCTGGCTTATATAGTTCATTATGTCATAAAAGAGCCACAAAAAGTGAGCTTATGAATCATAAGCCCAAAGTCAAATAAACCGGTTATATAAGCCGAAACAAACACCCTCTTAGTTGGTTTTTTATCTGGGTCATGTTTATTCTGTTTAGTTTGTGTTTTTTGTTCATTAGATGGTTATTTTTTTCTGGGTCATGTTTACTTTTAAGTAAAAGTAGTTAACTTTGGGACTAATTGTCTGAAAATGAATCTCGTCACTTTTTGAGATGTATGTAACATCGTTAGGATTAGACTATTTAATGACTAACGTTTTGAATTTCAGCTATTATGATATATCGATTTTTTTATGAATCGAAATTCAAAAAGTTAGTTATTAATTTCTAACAATCGTACGTACAACCCAAAAACACGACAAGTAAGATACATTTGTAGACAATAAGTCCCTAATTTGATTTGTTTGGGAGCATGCTGTTTGTGAGATACTGAGATGTATCTGTTTGTTAGATTCGGTGATTTTTATGATGTTTAGATGTGTTACTGTATATGAAGTCTGTGAGTTATGTTTATGGGAACATGAGTTTGAGTGTAAAATGTTAACGCTTTAAGTCGATTTCTGCTACCTGAATACGTAGTCGTAAGTTATTTAAATCGCATAACCTCTATGTTTTGTTGTGAAGCCGTGAGTCACTAATTAATATGGTGATTTGGGGAGTTCTAATATTTTGCTTTATGAAGTCTCTGTGGTGTGTTTTGAGGAACACTGTTTTTGCCTAGCCTGTAGTTGTACGGTGTTCAAATTGCCCAGCTTTTATCTTTTGTTGTGAATTTGTTCATCGCGTAACATGGTGTTTAGGAAGTTTAAATGTCTTGATCTATAAAGCTTCTATCTTTAGCCCAGTGTTGGTCAAATTGATTAATTTAACGCGGTTTATTTTTTCTTACAGTAATATTTATGTTTTTTTGGTACTTCTATTTATAATTTATTAATGTTCGTGTTCTTAAATTTAATAATAGGATGGTTACAGGATACTGTAACTCGTACTCATTTTGAGTAATGGGAAGCAGTGAGATGGATAAATCCCCCAAGGAGGCAAAAGACTCCTCAAAGGAGTCAAAGCCGGAGAATTCACAAGTGAGTTCATCTCTCTTTGGCTTCTCACGTTTCTATATATTTACCTCGTAATGTATTAATATGCAATTTATCTTTCTTTTTCAGGAGCAGACTTCAGGTACTGCGACTGGTACAGTCAATTCTGATTGGAGTGGGTTTCAGGTGCATTCTTAAACAATTGAACTTTCACAAATTGGTGTTCTTTTTGTGATATTTTACTAAGCGTAGGCGGTATGTAAACCTTGAACAGCCATATCCTCATATGCCTCCACATGGGTACATGGCATCAAGTCCGCAAGCTCACCCCTACATGTGGGGGGTTCAGGTACCATGCATTATTGTTATATAAGTTCTAGGTATGTTTTGTATTTTTCTTGCTGTTTAGGTAGAATGGTAGATAAGCTTAAATAAGCTGTTACACTTTTAGACGGCATTATATGATGTGATGATCATTTCATAGAATCTAAGTAGTTATGATCGTATATCTATGGACCCACTTTTTGGGCCATGTGCTGTTATTTTGTATCATTTAACTTTCTAAAAACTTAAATATAGTCTTACTTGCCAAGTTTGACCAACTATATTTGGCGACTTAATCTTTTCTCAACTGTATAAGATCTTTTGATGTCTGTGGTATGCGGCGGTTTGGTATTTGATATACTTGTGCAGTATCTGAGATATGTGATATTCTAAGGTAGAGTTTACTTTGTGAAGAATTAGGCCATGTGAGTAATTAATGATTAGAATTTGGAAAATTGTCATCTCATTCTCGGCTTAGTTTATTGTGTAACTTCAGCATAAAATATCTTTTGTTGTTGATGAGGTTGGTCCAAAATAGTGCTTAAATTATAGTTGAGGACGGGACAATTGATACCTCATATTGGTGAAATGCAGCTTTTTTGGTTGATCTTGACATCTTCTTAGGTCTTAGTTTGTTCATTGTTGTTCATGTAGCTTGAAGTTGATAATAGCAAATATATACATATTTGAAAAATATTTAGCTACGTTTAAGTTGGTTGGTTCGTCATAAGGTTACGTCCATTGTTCTTAATCTTCTTATCTCTTTGTGGATTTGCAGCATCTAATGCCACCTTATGGTACTCCTCCTCATCCATATGTTATGTATCCCCCGGGTGGCATTTACGCTCATCCATCTATGCCTCCGGTATCATCTTGTTAATCATAATAATTTGGGTTTGCTTAATTTTCCTTATTCCCTAAAAGATAATTTTGTAAACATCTCTTTTTCTCTTACCAGGGTTCTTATCCTTATGCTCCATATGCAATGCCTTCTCCAAATGGTGTGACTGAAGCTTCTGTGAGTTGCCTGACTTACTATACTATACGGGTTTTATAGAGTGTAAAACATAATATTTAAAATGTGAATTGTGGATTATGTACAGGGTAATACTTCTGGCAATGCGGAAGTTGATGGTAAGTCACCGGAAGGGAAGGAAAAACTACCCATTAAAAGGTCAAAAGGAAGTCTCGGCAGTCTAAATATGATTACAGGCAAGAAAAATGAACAAAACAAAGCAGCTGCTAACGGAGGTTACCCCAAAAGGTATAGTGATTGAATCATGAAACATTAAGCATGCGTCTATGCAATTGGGTGTTGCTTTGTATTCGTTTGTTTTGATGTTCTAAATTCGATCTTCAACTTTCAGCGCTGAGAGTGGAAGTGAAGGTTCAAGTGAAGGAAGTGACGGAAATTCTGAAAATGTAAGTTTTATGTACTCGTTTACATTATACACCAGGTTGATGATTTTTGTACTTTAGTATCAGTTAGATTTTAATTGCGGGTTAAAATATTGCAGGGCTCACAAATGAAATCAGGATCTAGGCAAGATTCTCTTGAAGGTTGTGTTCTTGAGTGTGAATTATAGCTGGTTTATAGTTTTTTTTCGTGATTTTTTGTTACTGAAGTAAGTTCCATTCCATGCATATTAGCCACGGGTGAAGGATCTCAAAATGGAAACTCTGCAAATGGAGGACCGAATGCAGCAGTCAACCAAATAGTGGCTGGTCCAGCCACCAACTTAAATATTGGTATGGAATACTGGAATGGTGCAAATTCGCCCAATATGCCTGCGATGCATGGGAAGGTAACTTCTGGTCCAGTTACAGGGGCAATGACCCCTGGGACAAGGGAGTCACAGATCTGGCTACAGGTTCACCATTTTCTCTTATCTTCTCTTTAATTATATTATATATTAATAATTTAGAACTCGGGGATCTTTTAAATAATCGATAAAACTCTCGCTCTTGTTGTGATCATATCTTCGATAAAGTTGTAGAATTGCTAGGGGTTAATGTTCCATCTAAAACCACGGAAAACCCTATTACTGCGTCAAACAAGGGAGCTAATGCTATCCTGAAGTTCTGATAAGTAATGAACGTGGATAGTATCTACTATAAGCCCCGATGATCAAAATATAATTTTAATATCACTCAATCGAAACTAATTAACTATCTATGTTATGGTTTGCCTTGCTTACTTAATTGTCATCACCTAAGTCAGGCTCTGAATTTAGGGTTTTTTGTTGCCGATTTTTTGCGCCGTTATAATCGTCTTAATCACTGCAAAGGATGTGTATAATAGGATAGATGTAAGTATTTGGGAGGTTCTTCGCTGCCCCTTGATATCCTAAATTTCAAATATTCGGAGGATGTGTAAAGGAAGCATCTTTGGAAGCTAAGGGACCCAACCGATGTTTGAACGTTTTTGGACGAATTTCATGCATCTCCTCTCCTGTCCTGAGAAGTTAACTACAACTGCACCTTTTTGGACAATCATTGTACTTTAAACATTCCAATGCTGTTTTACACTTCTCCAAATTAAATAAACTTCTTTTGCCTTTAGATCGCCTAAATCAACGATACTCCCAATTTTGTCTTGATAAATACTAGCTTTCTTGTGAGATTTTCAATTGAAAGTAAATATCCCTTTTCACGAATTTTTTTTTTGAAAGGCATACATATATTAGAAACTAACAAAAGATACAAAATAAATGGCATCCCATCTCCTCAACAAGCTACTTAAGGAGAAAGAGACCCAACGAAAAAAGACATACAACAAAATAACGTTAACAAGTGTAGCAGATTATGCCACAATCTTAAACTAAAATGCAACACAAACTGACACATAAACATTACTAATAACACACTACTCCGTGAATTCCAGTTGCATAAAGATACCAGAAGTGACCCACAAAATGGTTATTGTACAGCTGCAATATTTGTCATGCATTTAAAGGGTTCACGGAGCCATTTTTGCCAGCACCAAGAATACTTGTTAGCCCGTCTCGAAACCCATTGAAAGCTCTTCAATTGGATATCTTGAAAAATCTTGTTTGTGCTTGCTATCTTCTCACAAAAGACCCGATTATTGCGCTCTTTCCATATGAAATAACCAGTCACCCAAATCACTACTTGCCATAACGATTTTATTTCCTTAGTTACTGATCCACGCCCATGATGTCTAAATAACTCACTTATGGTAAAGACGTCCACAATACCGAACTTCCACCAAGTAAATACTTTCTCCCATATTTTCCAAGCCATATCGCATAATAACATGGAGTGATTGATTGACTCTACATTATTACTACAACACGGACATAAAAGAGTATGTAGGTCAATACCTCTTTTATCAAGCTCGGTGAGAACCGGTAGTCTTCCTTTCAGAACTCGCCAGACGAAAACATTCACTTTCTTAGGAGCAAGTTTATTCCACACTGTCTCATGGCCCAATTGATCCGTTTGAAGCCGTTTCTCGTCCACTAGTCTTGCAAGAGCTTTAACAGTAAACTTGTTGTCTTCGGTGAGAGTCCATCTCCAACAATCCCTACCATCCGGTGAGAGTCCATCTCCAACAATCCCTACCATCCGGTGAGAGTCCTTTTCACGAATACGTATATAGACATTGATTTGTGGTCAATTGGATATCAATGACCCATTTGCTCTTAAAGTTGTGTGGGGTAGGAGGGTGTATATGTTTTTGACCGTTCATGAACAGTATTCAGTTGAGTTCTCGGTTTGTGAACAATTTGTAAGTTTATGTCATTTTTTAAGTAGTGCGGATCATTTTGACTCTTATAAGTTAATAGGAATATGAAGCAAATTTTCAAGTATCTTATTTGCCCCTTGTATGCATTTAATGGCGATATCTTGTAGCCCGAACAAGTTCTAATTTCTTAGTAAACACAAGAGAATTAAGTTATGACAGTTTTTTTCTAATCGTATTGCTTGATGCTTTATTTCAGGATGAAAGGGAGCTAAAAAGGCAGAGAAGGAAGCAATCCAACAGGGAATCTGCTCGTAGATCCAGACTGCGCAAGCAGGTAAACAATTTATAATCAGTTAAAAACACAACCATTATTTTGATTGGTCATTCTGCAGCTTCTTACATGATATATGTCATGTGTGTGGGGACAGGCGGAATGTGATGAGCTAGCCCAGCGAGCTGAAGGTTTAAAGGATGAGAATGCTTCTCTTAGGGCAGAGGTGGGCCGCCTTAGGAGCGACTATGAACACCTTCTTGCTCAAAATGCAGCCCTCAAGGTATTACGCCGAGTTTTTGTTTTTATTGTTCTCTTTACAATGATAACCCCCTTAGAGCATAAGATGTCATGTGCCATGGATTGAGCCATCCCCGAAAACGCAAAACGATAGCGCCAGACCCACATCCCAAGTGCCGTTTTCGAGCGCTGAGCCATCATCACCACACCATTTGGTCCCGGAACACGCCAAATGGTGGCGCAAGACTCGAACCGCGAGTCGTGTTTTCGGGTTTCTGGTGTTATGGGAGATTGACGGTACTAGAAAGGCGGTGTTATGGATGGAGGGGTGTTTTTGGTGTTATGGGGTATTCATCACTTTCCCCATAACACCAGATGATGGCACGAGAGGATACCTAGTGCTCTTATAATGACCCAATTTGAGTGTTCTACTATTATATAAAAACCGTACAGATTTGACAAAACAAAGGATGTCATGGGCAACACCATCAATATAGTAACGGTTACAAATAGATGCACTGATAATTTTAGACGGAAACTATACTAAGTGACTGCTGTTTAAATACATATTTTAGCTAAAAAGTAAATGAGTTAAATGTGTCGTCGAAACCCGAAAGTCATGCTAAATCTACATTCAAACCAGCTGAATCATTTTGTTCATAAATCTATATATTATTACAAATATAAATATTTTTTTTTCACAAATTGTTTACAAATAAATTTGGACAAAAAGTGTTCCGGGTCAATCCAACTGGTTCCAGTCCAGACCGTACCAAAACACCAGTTTTGGCCCCATTACCCAAGCTCTAGTTAGTAAAGACTCATATGCAGATGGCTATAGAGATAAAGTCAATGCTTAGGTTGGCTTCTACGCATTTTGAGATCATATCTTTTGCAGGAACGACTAGGGGAAACTCCTGGGCTGGAATTAACGGCTGGTGAAAATGACCAACAAATGGGGACCGAAGATCACCAGGGTGAGCAGCTAGAACTTATTCAGGATGCTCAATGAAGTCTGGCTTCCCCTTGTTATCCACGATCTTAACCTAACGACAATTAGCAAGCAAGAAAATATGTGTTTTTAAGTAGTAGTAGTATTAGTAGTAATACCATCTAGCAAGAATTCATTAAAACAATGCCCTTGTCGCTGTATCTTAGATATTCAGAGTAACTATCAAATTAATTGTCGTCCACTGTGGATCCCGATCAGCCCATCTTTTAAGGCTTGAGGAACCAGGATGATATGTAGACTCTAGTGTGAAATTCATGACATACCCTTTGTATTCCTAAAAAGGGTGTTGGTCTCTAATTATTTCCAAAATTTGTGTACTAAATATGACGACTTTATCGTCGTTTGTTTGTTGTAGCATTCGGGTTTGTTGTATAAGGTGATGACAGTCATACCTCTATTTCGTGTACCACCTATCTACTTGTGTCATTTCTCTAGTGTCATGCCTATTTTTGATGATTGTCCCGCGTGTGTTACAGGTGTTTAAAAGCTTCTTTATATAAACTGTAAAGCTGAAATAAGTAATATGTTAAGTTTAGCTTTTTTGTTCAGTTTGAGGCTTTGAGCGGACCACAATCACATGAGACAGATAGGTAACTACATGTGTACACCCACAACCACACAAGACATTTATGTTGGTTCCTTGTAAATCATTATTACTTATCAACCTTAATAACTCTTTACTACGACTCAAGTGTGTTGTTTTAACAATAAATAAGAACTATGAACAATTAAAACAACAATATCAATAACTTTCAACGTATAGACTTTTATTAGAATTAAATAAAGAATCCATAACCCATTTTGTTTGCAGAATAATAAAGTAGTTGAATGACAATGGGTTTTGATCTCCTCTACTTAAACGTCTAACCAAAGTTAAAGTCTAAGCTCCAATCTAAACGTTCATATGCATCTTGGCTATATGGTTTAGTTGGTATCGAGAAAGAAAGGTTTTTCAGAGTTTTTACTCTTGTATTGGTTAACCCTTTCTCTCCAAATGTACACTCCTTTTATAGGCAGTGTAAACTAGGGTTTGCATTTGCATGTTTCAATGCATGGGTTTATCCAGTGGGTGGTTGATGCCCATGCTGGATAAACAGTACAAAGTACATATTAAACTATTCTAGAAAAGATAAATGTTGTACTTATATCTAAGTATACAAGCAACATACTTTGACTTAAAGTTATCTTTTCCCGCCTAATGCAAACCATCAGAATACTGAGGAGTCTACAGTATCCTAGAGGAGATCGACATCATTCAGTTTGGTATTGTCAAACCAAACTGAACTGAAAGCCCTTCTTCAGTCCTTGTTCTTCAGCAACTAGACCGCATAGTATTTGAAGCGAAGACTCATTTGTCTTCTAAGTTAACTGGAAGGGGATTGCTGAACTTTCTTCAGCTATAAAGTCTTCAGTAGGAACTTTGTTCCTCTGGACATTCTTCAGCAGACTGGCCTTACTGCTGAGCATGAAACACTTTGGGGGATTTTATATTCAAATCCTAGAGTTGATTCAGGGTCAGTAAATACTGACCCAACAATCCCCCTATTTGGATATACAAATAACCCACGTCCAATGTCAGTAGTAAGTGAGCATAACAACTTCTTCTTACTTGCACTGAACAATTAAATACTTATAAACATCAGATAATCATTTATTCATGAACATTACAAATTACAACAAAATCAATACAAATGATTATTCAATTCTCCTTAGGCCTAAGTTCTTCAATTATGGGAGTTTGAGTTAATGGATCAGAGTTTCTGTGGTCCAATATAGCAAGCAAGCACATGCTGAATGTTTTAGCAGCATGAGTACGTCCTGAACCACCATGCTGCGAGTAAAAGATCCTTTGAACATTCGAGAGTAGTTCATTGTTCATTTCATCAAGATCACTTATGCCCACAAAGTCTTGACGTTCTTGATGATTGAACATAATCATTCCTAGTTCTGGTTCGTCCAGTACATGACCAGGGAGATTATTCTGAAACTGAACAAAGCCTTTGTATTTCTTAGTAGTGACAAAGATGTCACCCACTTCAGGTTGTATCAGATTTTCTCTTTTGTTCAGCTCTAGTATTAGATCTTGATCCTCCAGAGAAACTTGAGTGTTGATGTTCAGAATCTCACCCAGTCTTTCATGATTTCTCATATAGTGCTCAATTCTGGTACGAACTTCATCCCATCTCTTGGATTTTCTTTTCTCGATCATCACACTCATTTCAATCCATTTAGTTTAAGAAAGTTCTTTTCCTTGAAAGTTTTCAAGTATCTCATCAGTTCCATCACCCCTATAGAACTTGAGATGGATGTCACCTTTGCTGGTCAACATATCAACGTTGGTGATTGGTGAGATATTTCTTCTGTTGAGCCTTGTTATACAAAACTTTTCATATAACACTTTCTTCTTGAAGAGACTTTCTACTTCAGCTTTCCCAATTTGTTCATACAAGCTTAGCTTCAAATCTCTTAGCTTTTCTTCTTGCTGAAGCTTATACAACTTGTCTAGTTCTTTCTGAGTGGCCACCCCAGCTTTGATCAGTCGATCATTCAATGAATAATCTCCTTTATTCTTGGGTATAAAAGGAGGTGAACCATTATAAGTTATTTCCCCACTTGTGGTCAGCCCTTCCATATGATCATTTTTGGCTGATGACTCCCCCTTACCCTTTGCTGGGCTCTTTTCAGTGATAGGTGACTCATAGACAATAGATTGTTTCTGAGCCTTCTTTTGGGCATGTTCTGAAAGAGCTGCTGGATGGTGTTTTTCTCCCCCTCAGCAGAAGACTGCCCAACAGCTTCTGATGACCCACCAGCAGGGAAGAGGCCACAAAGATGATCAAGAGTGACAGTTACCTTAGCCAGCATGGCTGGAACAGTTTCAAGAGCATTTAGTTTTTGCCGAACCTCATCAGATATGGTTAGATTTTGTTTCTCCAGCAACGCCACTCTATCTTTAATCTTGGACACAAAATCACACAAAGCATTAACTTGGCCAGGAACTGGTGTGAATTATGGTGGAAACTCCATGGATGCACCGCTGATGGAATCCATAAGAGATGACATCTCTTGCTTTAAGGAAGTGGTGGTGGCCACATCTTGGACTAGAGGCTTTAAAGCAGCAATGATGACATCCTTGATTTGTTCAGCAGAAGGAGGAATTGGTCTTGCTTTGAGAGTTGAGATTTCAGTGTCAGCAAGCACCTTTTCTTCCTTCAGTCTAGCCACCTGTGATTGAAGAATCAATACTTGATTTGTTAATTCTTTTACCTGTTTAGTTCCGGGGGAGGGTGGCTTTGGTGTTGCATCAGCAGTCTCTTCATCACTGTCATCAAGGTTGACTAGAATTCTTTCACTGAATCCTAGTTCCTTTTCCAAATCATCCCCAGACATGCTGAATACAAATGAAGGCAAGTGTCCCACCTTGGCTCCAGTGGTGAGATTCACTTCCTTAGGAGTCTTCTGAGCATCACCTTTAGTGTGTGGATCAGTTTCAAGCCCTTCACCACCAGGGTTGGTTTGACTTGATGGATCCTGAGAAAGAGTCCCTAATAAGTTAAGATCAATGATAATGTTTGTGGTTCCTTTAGTAGGACCCTGTTGTGGGGAAACTACATCATTAAAAACAGATAGGCTAGGGTCAGCATCAACTGTTAGATTTACTGATACATCATTCCATGATGCAGACTCAGAGTGACAAGTGATAGGAATTGGTAATGAACTATGACTTGTATTCAGAATGAAAGTACTTACCAATGCTGACTCCAAACTACTGAGCTGAGGGTGAGCTCCATCTTCACCCTTCTCTCCTAGAGAAGTTGAGAGAGGGTTTGCCTTCTGGGCCTCTTTATGCATGTCACCTCCAGCAGAGACTGAAGGTGACGTCTGGCTGGGGTTCTTGTCCTTGGCCAGGGAATTAGTCTTCTTCAAAGCATAGCCTTGGGATTCATCATCAATCTTCTTTGAGGAAGATTGTGTGAGGGTTTTCCTCTTTCTGGACTCACGTCTAACCTTCTTGGTATTAATTGACGTTTGCTTCTGACGAGGTCCAGATGAAGCTCCAGGCTTTTTGCCTTTTAGATCCCCTTCTCCAGTTGGAGAAGTGTCTTTTGGAGCTTTATACACTACTGGACCATCTGTTGAGCAGATGTCCAACATGGGTTGTGTAAGAGGAGGATCAATGGTGCTGACTGGAATGTTCCAGCGAGTGAGATCAAATGTTCGAAAATTTAGTTTCTCTCCGTTGATTTTTGAAAAGTCATTACCAAGATGGTCAGCAAAGAGGAGAGATAGAAATCTGGTATGAACAACGTTTTTCTCTTTTTTCTTTTTCTCCAGCTTCCCATGAAGATCTTCAAAAATAAGCCTCCCAAAATCAGCTTTAATTCCCTTGGCCAGACAGTATAAAATAATAGCATCTTTTTGGTTGATCTGGTCAAGGCCTCCAGTTTCCCCCCCCCCCCCAAACATTCAATAAGAATGGACATCAGCAACTTCCACCTTGGTGGCAAACAACTTCTTTTTAACCCCCATTTTTTAGTAATCTCTTCAGTATACCCAATCTCTTTAAAGAAATGTTTGACAACTATAAAATCATCAGGTATAGCTTCATAGTCACTAGGGTTTTCCAAATAATCTAAACCCAAAACCTTTCTAAATAACTTTAACCCAAATCTACCATGAATCCCAACTGTGGTAGAATCAAATTCAATGGACTTCTTGTTGTTAGAAGCCTCTGCTATGAACCAAAATTCTTTTAGCACATTTTGAAAGATCATACCAGGATCCTCAAATAATGCATACCTTAAAACACTTTTGGATAGATAAGTCAAAACTTGTTCCCCAGGAACAGACTTAATGGATTCAGGTTTGAGTAAGGTGATGTTGTTGGGTTTGAAAAAGATATCATCAATGGGATAATTAACAGGAGTGGATGGGTTAAGAGTGATCTTAGCAATCTTTGGAGTAGAAGATGATTGAGCCATTGTTGTTCTTGTGTGTGTTTTTTGAAAGTGAGAGAGTTTGGGTGTGTTTTTTGATGAAAAGATTTGTAAGCGTGGAATAAAATCCAATTGTTAGGGATAATATAAAAACTTGAACTGATTTGTAAAAAGTTTTTAAAACCATTTGAAAAAATTATAAATCTTTTAGGGTTTCTTTTGAACATTTGGCACAAACTTTCTCATTAATGTTCTGTAAAAAGGTATGATTTTCTGTTGTTTTAAACAGTGAAACGCCCCATGTGTCAGGGAGTTGTTGACTGTGGATGGAGATGTTTGAAACTTCCTTAATTAACAAATGACACCTTTTGAAAGAATGTTTGTTTTATTCATAAGAAAAATTCAATGCCATTTAATACATTTCATCACATGATTGATTTGTTTTAAATGTTGTTGCTCAGATATGTTGAAGCTGATGGCAATACTTGTGAGCTTCAGTGCGGCAGATGAGGCGACAAAACCCATATACATGTTCACATAAGTGAACAAGATATATGACATTGCACGCTCCTCTACTCAGGCCTAGCTACTCAATTGTGTTAAAATTTTGTTCAGCATTGCTGAAGGAACTTTTTGATGACTTGTGATCATTTGTTCAGCTTCAGTGAATCAGATAAGGCGACAAAACATCATATACACAATCATATAAAGTGAAATAGACACATGACATTGCACACTCCTTTACTCAGACACTTCTACTAGACATTAATCAAAATCTTTTATGAAATGCTGAAACTTTAAGCTTCTTCAGTGAATGCTGAAGGTTCAGGTTTTGTATCATCAATGTTCAGCATACCAAGCTCTATTATCAATCTTTTGAAAGTTGGTTCATCCAGTGGTTTGGTGAAGATATCAGCCAATTGGTATTGAGTGGGGATGAAATGTAATTCAATATCCCCTTTCACAATGTGATCTCTGATAAAGTGATATCTGATATCAATGTGTTTTGTTCTTGAGTGAAGGACTGGATTGTAAGATATTGCAATAGCACTAGTGTTATCACAAAAGATTGGTACCTTTTCATATTGTATGTCATAATCAGCCAGTTGGCTTTTCATCCAAAGAACATTGGCACAACAACCAACAACTGCCACATATTCAGCTTCTGCTGAGGACATGGCAACAGTTTGTTGCTTTTTAGCACTCCAACACACAAGTTTGCCACCTAGCAATTAGAAAGCTCCAGAAGTGCTTTTTCTGTCCAAATTGCATCCAGCATAGTCAGAATCTGAATACCCATTGAGATCAAAACCTGAGGATTTGGGGTACCAAAGAGACTTGGTGTACCTTTTAGGTATCTGAAGATTCTCTTTACAACAGTAAGGTGTGATTCCTTTGGATCTGCTTGGTATCTTGCACAAAGACATGTAGAGAATTGAATGTCAGTTCTGCTTGCAGTTAAGTACATGAGTGACCCAATCATACCTCTATATTGAGTCTCATTGACTGATTGTCCATTGAGATTAGGTCCTAAGTTGTTAGGGGTTACCATTGGAGTCTTCACTGAAGCACAATTGATATCATAATTTTTAGCAGATCCTTGACATATTTTTCTTGATTGATGGAGATGCCTTGGTCAGATTGTTTAATCTGAAGACCAAGGAAGTATGTGAGTTCTCCCATCATACTCATCTCAAACTTTCTGGTCATAAGCTTGGCAAATTGTTTGCAAAGTTTCGAGCTTGTTGAACCAAAGATGATGTCACTGTTAGCCTCAAAATATTGAGTCAAACAAGAATGCTCGGTCATATGTTTATTATGTATCGTATTTTAGAACGTTTTAATAGGTAGTATATTAGTCGTGTTATACGGGCTTAACTTTAGGCTAAAGTTCATTAATAAGTAACTAAAGCCCAAAAGGAAAGCCCGGCCCAAACCATATAGTCCATAAAGAAGCCCGCATGTGGGTGGACTATATATACCCTTCCTAGCATGTTAGGAAGGGTGTTGGTCATTCCATTTTCTCTCAATCTAATATCACCTAGTTTCTCCAACCATTTTCTCTCTACTTTCTCTCACTACTTTCTCTCTCTAGAAACCTTCCATCTTTTATCTACCTTTCTTTCTTTCTTGCTTAATCATCACAAATATAAGGGACAACATTTGGTATCAATCGCCATGGGGTAGTTTTTGTGATTCGTTGTTGCTATTATATTGGGTTCGTGTGATTTACACCTAACATCATTCTGAATTCAAGTTTTTCTTGTGTTTTTCGTGCTTTAAATCTTCCTCTATTCATCTCTACATCTTTAATATGTGTGGTAAGATTTTGGTTACATTCGTTTGGTTAGAATCACGAATTCCAAGGTAAAAATCCATTCTTTCTTATTGCCTAAAGTCTCGAACTTTTATCTTGGTTACGATCTGATTGTTGCGATTGCATAAACCCTGGGGGTTTCTACTTGCGATCCAAGGTCACGATCACCTCCTACGATCACTCAGTACGATCTGTGAGTACGATCACTCACTACGATCTGTGAGTACGATCACTCAGTACGATCGGAGAGTACGATCGGTGAGTACGTTCGTTGGATACGATCGTTGGATACGATCACCAATACGATCAAGTGAGTACGATCACTTTTTACGATCCAAGACTGTGATCAGACTGCGATCAAAGAGTACGATCAGAGTGCGATCAGACTGCGATCAAAGAGTACGATCAGAGTGCGATCAGACTGCGATCTTAGAGTACGATCAGAGTGCGATCATAGAGTGCGATCAGACTGCGATCATAGAGTACGATCAGACTGCGATCTAAGAGTGCGATGGGTGACATTGCGATGGACATCTAAATTTTGTTCGAGTATTTTTTAGACTTAGCCACTATCTAGACTAGTTTCGGAATATCGTTTACACGAAGATTAAAAAAAAAAGTTAAAATTTTTCCGTCAAGTAAATTCAAATTTTTTCCATACTAGTTTTAGGATATTTCTAGCTCGATTTCAAAATTTGGCAATTACAAAATTTTTTGGTCTACCGTTTTGTCGGACTGGGGAATTTATTGTCGGACTGAGAAAAAATCGCAATTTTCGGAATTTCAACAACAACACAATCACAACACAACTGCTTAAGATCCACACTCAATTCATCAATTTCAAAGAATATTGAGATGGATTCTACTGCAGAATATCGTGTGACGAACAACAACATAATGGTGGCGGGTAACAAAGAGAGACCACCAATGCTTGTGTCGGGTCGATATGATCAATGGCAATCCCGTTTTCTACGTTATCTTGACACAAAACCTAACGGTGATGCTTTAAGGCAATGTATTTTGTAAGGACCCTATAAACTCTCAAGGATTCAAGTTCCTGCAGTACCAGCCACAGACACAAGTGACGCACAACCCGCATATGAACGTGATAAAAAGAGGACCGACCTCACCCCAGAGAACCGTGCGTGGTTTGATGCAGAGAAGGAAGCAATCTACTTAATTCTCAGTGGCATTGGAGATGATATTTACTCTACGGTTGATGCATGCCCTACTGCTCAAGAAATGTGGACGGCTATTGAAAGATTGCAACAAGGTAAATCACTTAACAAACAAGATGTGAAAACTAAGATGTTTTGTAACTTTGGCAAGTTCACATCAAAGGATGGGGAATCAATTGACTCTTATTACTCCCGATTCTACAAAATGATGAATGATATGACCCGAAACAACTTGCAAGTTTCCACCATGCAAGTCAATGTCCAATTTCTACAACAACTTCAACCAGAGTGGACACGGTTTGTCACCTTGGTGAAACAACAACAAAAATTAGACGAAGTTTCATATCACAAGCTCTTTGACATTTTGAAACAATTTCAAAATGAGGCAAATGAACTTTAAGTTGAACGAGTTGCAAAGGTTTCCAATCCACTTGCTTTGGTGTCTACCACTCAACATTACCCAGATTATCACTCTCTTACTTCAAAGACCTACTCTACTCAATCGTCATCACCACGATCATCCACTGTCTCTAAGTCACATGCTCCAACACGATCCCGAGGCAAAGAAGTTTCAAGAGCACCATCACCCACACCTGAGCAATCATCCGAAGAAGACAATGATGAAGAAGTAGCTCAAAAGGATAGGGAATTCAAGCAACAAATGGCTTTCATTATGAAGCAATACAAGAAAATCTACAAACCCACTAACAACAACCTTCGAACATCTTCAAACCCGAGGAACACCTATGCACAAAGTCCTCCAAGGTATGACACACGAAGGCGTGCTGAGAGTCCTCCAAAGTATGATCGACAACCTAAGTATGATAATCAGAGGGTGGCTACTGTTGTTGGAAATAGGGAAACTGTTGGTACTCAAGTTGTGCAACAAAGTGGGATTCAGTGTTTTAACTACAGAGGTTTTGGGCATTTGTCTAGGGAATGCAGGCAGCCAAAGAGGGTTAAAGATTATGGGTATCATAAAGAAAAAATTGCTGTTGTGCAAGAAAATGGAAGCTGGAATCAAGTTATCAGCTGAGGAAGGAGAAATGCTTGACGACACAGATGATGAACTCTCCGACCAAGAACTCGACGCACATTATTCATACATGGCAAAGATTCATGAGGTCCTTAACGTCACTGAAGATGACAATGTTCCTATCTTTGATACCGAGCCAATTGATAAGGTACAACATGATGATGAATATAATGTGTTTGGTGATACACATGAGCATAGTATCTACCAACAATAATTACTGACACGTGTATGATGGAAACGGTTGATAGCAATACCACACCCGATTCACCAGACATGTGCAATAATGAGTTTGAGGATGATCAACATGCAAATGAGTATGATGACGAGGAGCGTGTCGCGCTTGCTAATTTAATTGCTAGTTTACAAAAAGATGTCAATGAAAATAGAAAGAGTCAAAAGCAATTAAAGAAGGAAAATGCAGCGCTCACTCAAAACTTTGAAGAAAGCAAAGCCGCTCTTATAAAATCTAGTGAGACTATTGATAGTTATAGGGCTGAGCTTCTTCAAAAGACCAACGAGCTTGAGGGGTACAAAAGTCGTGTCATCAACATTAAAAAGGACGATTTTGAAAATAAATACAATGAAGCTCTTGCTTTGTTAACTAAGGAAAAACGTCAATTTAATGTCTTATTAAGTGATGAACGTCAAAAAACGTACCTTGCCACAACAAAAGTTAATGAACTTGAACAAAGGCTTTCTATGAATACAACCGATTCTGCTAAAATTCTTGACGAAAAGGAACAAGAGGTTGAAACATTAAAACAAGATTTCAAAAATAGACAAAGCAAAGATACTGAAAAAGTAAAGGATCTCGCAAAACAAGTCGATTTTTTGAAAAAGGTTGTTTATAATACACATGACTCTATTCAAACCATAAGAATGATAGCACCTCGGTCGTTTTTCAAGGGTCAACCTAGCTTTGCCACCCCCAAGTACCTCGAACAAGCTCAAGCTGCGAACCCTCACTTATATCTTGATGAGTCCGAATGGACTGATAATGATTGTCCAGTAGCTAACCTCGATAGTGAAGAGACTTCCCTTTGGGATGAGGAGAGTAGATCATCAATAAAGATTTTGTGAAACCATATAACTATGCTTATCTAAATAGTCTTTATGGTCTTTTCACTCCACAAAAACAGAAGTCTCATGAGGAATTCTTTTTAGAATGCAAACAAAGAAGAATTCAATGGAAAAAGGCTTTTGCCGCTAAGAGGAAAACTAATGTTTTTAAATATATTAACTATTTGCCTCTAGATGCTTCTAAAAGAAAAAGTAGAAAAACACTTGGTTTTCTTAAACACCACATTGAAAATGTTCAATCAATTGTCGAAAGCGATTGGGAAAAACGTCAAAAGGATAAGTGGAAAACCAAGATTCCTCACGACATAACTATGCTTGTGAAAGAACTTCCAATACCAAATATGAAGATAATAAAAGAACATGTTCTTGAGTTTGAAAACTTGATTCGGTCTGAAATGTTTGATGATTTGGAATATGTTGAGTCTCTTGAAAAAGAAATTGATGAACTCCAAAATGACAAATTAGATTTTTCAAACGAATATGATCTACTCTTAGAAGAATGTCTCTCCAAAGATATTTTGTGTGTTACTCTTCAATCTTGTGCTGATATCTATGAATATTCTGATGTTGCATGCAAATATCTTGATAAAATCAAAGAATGTGAGCGTCTTGAACTTGAGCTTTCGAAATGTACAGAAAATGTTGATAAAAAGGCTTTTGAGTTACTTCAACACAAAACTGATTTCCTTCAAAAACATTGTCATTCTCTTGAACTTGCTTTGCAAAAAGACGTTGGTAGTTTTCCACATGATAATAACTTGCAAGAAAAACTTTCTAAAACATTTCGAGAAATGAATGAACAGAATTTGGAAATTCAAGGGTTGAAAGCTCAGTTACAAGACAAGGAACTAGCGATAGCTGAGTTGAAGAAACTCGTTGCTAAGATGGGTGGGAAAATTGTGGAACCTAGTGTTAAGAAACCTGTTGTAAGACAACCCAATGCGCAAAAAGTGACTAGACCCTCTGTCTTGGGAAAACCATCTGTTTTCTCTAATTCTGCATTTACAAAACCCGCGTTTGCCCCCAAGATGGATGGGAAGGATAGGTTACCACAAAACGCTTCCAAAACACATATTCGATCACAAAGCACTAAGAACACTAATGTGATTAAACCAGGGATGTATAGATTGGCCACTAAACCCACACAAAACAAAGAAAGTCAATCACCTTAGACTTCTAGAAACACTAATAGACGTGTGTCTTTTACTACAGGAGTAATCCCCACTGATAGTGTTAGCCGGCCTCAGCTTAAGATCACTCGCATGAATGAAAAGGTTTGGCAAAACAAAAGTCAAGGGAAGATGAAAACAGAGAAGACCACTCTAGGATTTTCAATGTTTCTAAGAATAAAACGTCTGTAATCGCGTGTAATGATGATTTGAATGATTCGACTTTGAATGTTTTGAATGTTAAGTTTGTTAGTGTGAAATGTGGGAAGTGTGCTAATACTAATCATGCTATGTGTGTTTCGAATAATGTCAAAGACGTAGATACTAGAACTAAGAAGCAAACTACGATGCCTATTAGTGCTAGAAAACCCAAACGCAAAGTGAACCATTCTGGTGTAACCCCCCCCCCCCCCTAAGAAAAGTATTGCATCAGACTCCACCACTAAGAACCCTAGAAGCAGAATTAGGGAATTATATGAGTCTGCTAGCAAGCCTTGGAAATGGTGGTTTGCTAATCAATGTCCTCCAGGATATAAATGGATGCTTAAGGTTAGGATAGAAAATGTGACTACGTGCGTTAGTGTGCCTCTACGTGATGAAACTAGGGAAACTAATGAATCAGAAATCACAACTAACATGGAATCTAATTTAGCAAATGCTCCATCGTGTTCTAGTTCTTCTGCAGGTGATCGAAATAATTCTCTTCATACTGGACTCCGGATGCACGAAGCACATGACGGGGAATCTCAAGCTTCTAATTAACTTCGTGGAGAAGTTCATGGGTACGGTCCGATTCGGAAATGATCAATTTGCACCGATCCTAGGATATGGAGACTTGGTTCAGGGGAATATCACTATCAAAAGGGTTTACTACGTCGAAGGGCTCAATCACAATCTTTTCTCAGTTGGTCAATTCTGTGATGCGGATTTGGAGGTTGCTTTTAGAAAGAAGACATGTTTTGTTCGTGATTATGCTGGGAATGACTTACTTACCGGAACTCGGGGTACTGATCTCTACACTATTTCACTACAAGACTCCACATCTTTAACTCCAATCTGTTTCATGGCTAAAGCTTCAACGACTCAAGCTTGGTTATGGCATCAACGTTTATCTCATCTTAACTTTGATACCATCAACTTGCTTTCCAAGAAAGATATTGTGCGAGGCCTTCCTAACTTGAAATTCATCAAAGATCATCTTTGTTCTTCTTGTGAGCTTTGTAAAGCTAAACGGAGTAGTTTCAAGACAAAGACTACACCAAGCTCTAAAGGACGGTTAGATCTTCTTCATATCCCATCCGTGTTCATAGTATCAATGGGAAGAAATACGTTATGGTAATTGTCGATGACTACTCAAGGTACACATGGACTCACTTCTTGAGGTCCAAGGATGAAACACCCGATGTTCTCATCAGCTTCCTTAAAGTGATACAACGTGGTCTTCAAGCTCAAGTTAAAGTGGTTCGTACAGACAGAGGTACATAATTTTTGAATTCAAAACTGAGAATCTATTTTGAAGACGAAGGAATTGAACATGAAACATCTATTGCTCGAACACCCGAACAAAACGGCGTTGTTGAAAGACGAAACCGTACTTTAGTTGAGGCTGCTCGAACATTATTATCCGCTTCAAAACTTCCACTATACTTTTGGGCCGAAGCCGTGTCAACCGCATGCTACACACAAAACCGCTCCTTAATTATCCCAAGACACGAAAAGACACCATATCACATAATTAATGATCGCAAACCTTCACTCAAACACCTTCATGTTTTTGGATGTACGTGTTACATTATTCTAGATGGTGAAAATCTGGACAAGATGAAAGAGAAAGGTGATGCATGCATTTTAGTGGGATATGCAACTCAGTCTAAGGGATACATAGTATACAACAAGAGAACAAAATTGATAGTCGAGACTATTCATATCAGATTTGATGAATTACAAGAAATGGCACTTGAACAAAACAGTTTAAGTCCCGATCCATAATGACAAACGACTTCCGTTCACAACCGCACGGAACTCGGAACTCAAGACCACAGCAATGAACCGTCAAGTTCAAAGCTGGTTCCTGAACATGTTCCTAGATCAGATATGATAGTGGACACGACACTTGAAGAGTTGGAAATGTTATATGGACCAATGTTTGATGAATATTTCACGGGGGAAAAACATGTTGTATCGAAGTCTTCCGCTGTCACTCATGATACGAATGATGATATCGATCATCATCAACAAAAGGATACAACTTCATATACTTCAACACGGGTTGTTGCAGATTTACCTCCTCATAATATCACTTCAACAATCGATCCTACAACATCCAAAACTACTGTCATTACTCCAGAGAACATTAATCAAGCAGACGGTGCATTATCTGACGATGACGATTTTCACAACCCATTCGGTACACTGGTACACGAAATTGGAGAGTCTTCTACTCGCCATGTTGATCCGTCAAATATGCATACGTTTTATCAACGACATCCTTCAACACATCATTGGACCCGAGATCATCCTTTGGTTCACGTAATTGGAAACCCTTCACAGCCTGTTCGTACAAGACGACAACTAGAAACCGATGGCGATGTTTGTATGTTCGCACTCGCCGTGAGTACTGCTGAACCGAAAAACATCAAAGAAGCCATGGCTGATCATGCTTGGATTGAATCGATGACGGATGAACTTCAACAATTTGAAAGACTTAAAGTCTGGGAACTTGTTGACAGACTATACGATGTGATTCCTCTAAATCTTCGTTGGATCTGGAAAAACAAGATGGATGAAGAAAACACGATCATCAAGAACAAAGCTAGGCTAGTGGCTAAGGGGTATGGCCAGAAAGAGGGAATTGATTTTGACGAATCATTTGCACCAGTATCTCATATGGAAGCGGTCAGGATTTTTCTTGCTTATGCTACACATAAGGGATTCACTGTCTATCAAATGGACGTAAAGACGTCGTTTCTTAACGGTCCTTTAAAGGAAGAAGTCTATGTCACGCAGCCGGAAGGATTCGTCAATCCTCATTATCCTGACAAGGTGTATCGTCTCCACAAGGCACTATATGGACTCAAGCAAGCTCCAAGGGTGTGGTACGACGAGCTCTCAAAATTTCTGGTATCCAAAGGTTTCTCAAAAGGTTCCAATTATCTAACTTTGTTCACTTATAAATATGGGGATGACATTTTCCTTGTGAAAATTTATGTTGATGACATCATTTTCGGGTCCACAAACCCAAAACTTTCAAAATGGTTTGAAAAAGTAATGCACAGCAAATTTGAAATGTCTATGATGGGCGAACTAAAATTCTTTCTAGGAATTCAAGTTCACCAATCCCCAAGTGGTATCTTTATAAACCAAGCTAAGTATTGTCAAGAGATAATCAAAAAGCATGGTATGACTTCATGTGACCCCGTTGGGACACCATTATCAACCACATCGCTAGATGCTGACTTGGAGGGAAATGCCATCGATCAAACGAGATATCGTTCCATGATTGGTTCCCTCATGTACTTGACAGCAAGCAGACCTGATATTTCACATGCTACGTGTTATTGTGCACGATATCAAGCACCACCCACTGAAAAGCACCTCAAGGAGGTTAAACGGATCTTTCGGTACCTTAAGAATACCATTCATTTGGGACTCTGGTATCCGAGGGAAACCGGTTTCTTTCTAACGGCCTATTCAGTTTCTGATCATGCAGGGTGTCTTGATACACGAAAAAGTACTTCTGGTGGTGCACAATTTCTAGGTCAAGATAAGCTTGTGGGATGGTCTTCCAAGAAGCAGGATTGCACGTCACTTTCATCAACCGAAGTAGAGTATGTGTCTCTATCTGCGTGTTGTGCTCAAGTTCTATGGATGAGAACACAACTCACGGATTATGGCTTTCACTTTGATAAAGTACCTATGTACTGTGACTCAAAGTCGGCCATAGCCATCTCCTGCAATCCGATACAGCATTCCCGCACACATTGATGTCCGATATCACTTCATTAAGGAACAAGTTGAAAGAGGTATCGTTGAACTATACTTTGTTGGAACGGATTACCAATTAGCCGACTTGTTTACGAAAGCTCTGTCGAAAGATAGGTTTGAGTACCTCGTTAGGCAAATTGGTATGAGATGTTTGACTCCAGCAGACCTGGAGATTCTAGCAAAGGTTCCTGCTTAATTTATCTATCAAACAGCAACCTGTAAATATCTTTGAAAAAGCAAAATACAAAAATATAAAACATATAAAAACAAAACACAAAATTAAAAAATCTTTCAAAATCCAAAAATATTCTTCTCGACATGTCTTTCAGTATCGATAATATGGACGTGCCTAGAAATGTCGCTCAATAACGACACGGATGTGTACATAAACCTCGAATGAAAGTTGTAAATATTTTTCAAAACATGTCATTTCTTCTTTTAATAAAGGAAATTGTCTATTTTGGACAATATTTCCAAACAACGGGTAGAGCAATCTATCATGGGTTGAGCTTGTCACAAAACATTCAACGTTTTGAGCTCAACACAATGGCTTGTAATCACTTTCAGATTGCAACCCGGATCAATATTCACGGGGGAGTGTACGATTTAGTGCGCTTACCTTCAGCAAAAGAAGAGAAATCTTCTTACACTTGAGTGGATTCGTCAAGACATTCAACGTCTAAGAACTCGAGGTTATGCTTTTGAAAAAAACCTCTTCGACAAAAAGAAATAGGATTTTTCAAAGAGCGTTGAACACAATTTTTTCAAGAATTTCTCAATGATTATTCAAAATCTTTCAAAAATTGTGTGTTCAACAACTCCCATCCTCAAAAAGCGAAATGTAGATCATATCCTCACAACGGCAATTCAATTGGATCAATTTTTGAGGGGGAGCATTTTAACTTCATGCAAAATATTAACACATCTTTCTCCCAGAGATTTTCAAGACTATTTTTCAAAATATATTTTAATCAAATTTGGTATCTCTAATATCAAAAGATTTTATATATTAGATATAGGGGAGAAAATGTGATTAAAATGTGATCTTATATAAGACTCAAGCACTTTAACTCTTACCTACATGTGCGAAACACTTTCGATTATCGATGCACATGTGAAGGGGGAGCTTTTCTGAAACAACAAAACTAGCAAGGTGTTAAATGTTTTTTAAACACTTCGTTAGAATTTAAAGTGGTTTTCATGGTTACGATCAAATACCCACAACATCTTTAATTCACAATGTTATTGGTGTCAAAAGGGTGGTTAGGTTTAAGTCCTATGATCCAACCAGAACCGGAGGGATCTTCCCAGGGACAATCCAATAGATTATTAGAAGTCCTTAGGAAAGATGGAGTAGAATGTGAACGAAGCTGAATGCCGACTAAGTACTGATGCTAGCACTGGAACAATCACAACAAGGTGCTAGTAATGATGTCTTGGTAAGCATTGAAGGGGTTGAAGAATGAAAGAAATGTAAGGATAAAGGGTGTAAAGAAAGAAGCTCTCCATACAACTTAGGCAGAAACCGGGTCAGCTCATCATGAAGACCAACTCATCATGGACCCAGTGATGTATGCACAACCCTTTTCTAGCTACTCAGGCTTCTCTCAAAAGAAGTTTGTTTTATTGTCACGGAGAACAACATGACTTCTATTGACTTTCTCACTTCGAGATAGTGGATATTGAATAGGTGGCATCTGCTCCAGCCTCCGACCACTAAAAGTGCACAAATCGAGTCTAGATCTAAGAGATCAATCAAATCTCGTTAGGACACACGGATGAAGATCAAGAGAGTCCTACGCTATATCCTTACGATATTGCTAGAACACTCAGAGTAATACTACTTAGTATTCACAATGATGAGTGGAAATCCTTCCAGTGTTAACATCAAACAGCACTGCGGTAGGTCATATGTAAGATTCTTTATGAATTGAACATGTGTAAAACTGAAAAGCAACAGTGGTTTGATTCTGAATTGATTCAAACTCGTTTCAGGTTTCTACGCAATATCTTTATGGTCTTGCCAGAACATTCAGAGTGATATTCATTAATATTCACAGTGACGAATGGAAATCCTTCTAGCGTCAACATCAAACAGCGCTACGGTAGGTGACTTGTGAGATTCTTATGAATCAAGCTTGTGTCAACTGGAAAGCAACAATGGTAAGATTCTTTATGAATCACACTTGTTCCAGGAATTTGAATTGATGACATTAATCAAGCAGATATTTATCCAATTGATTCACTCTTTATGTCCGCAGTCTTGCTTTGAGACGGTCGAGTAAAGAGAACGGCTAGTACAGCCACGAAACCCTGTCAAGGAGATTCTTAATTGAATCTACCTATCACAGGTACGGTATTTAATATCGTATAACAGTCTTCACCGACCGGAGGTAAAACGCTACCGATTTTGGACGAATGTCAAAGCCATTCAGTCTGTGTCTATGTTTTGTCTCGAGAAGGTGGCATTACGGTGTACTCAGCAAAGTCAAAGATTCAAAACCACATACACATACCTAAAGACATATTCAACAATTAATAGTGTGAGCATGTGGATGAAGACACAAGATCGCAAGATGGCAAAGACAAGTCAAGGATGATTTAAAGATCTCAAACTTAAAGACAAAGTCGAAAGACAACGACAAAGGCTCAAAGATCACAGCATCAAGGAACGAGACTACGATTACACGTTCAAGACTCATTTATGGCGAGATTAGTAATATCTACAAATTTCCTAAATGACCAAGGTTTATGACCTCTCATTGGGGGAGATTGTTAGCCTCAAAATATTGAGTCAAACAAGAATGCTCGATCATATGTTTATTATGTATCGTATTTTAGAACGTTGTAATAGGTAGTATATTAGTCGTGTTATACGGGCTTAACTTTAGGCTAAAGTTCATTAATAAGTAACTAAAGCCCAAAAGGAAAGCCCGGCCCAAACCATATAGTCCATAAAGAAGCCCGCGTGTGGGTGGACTATATATACCCTTCCTAGCATGTTAGGAAGGGTGTTGGTCATTTCATTTTCTCTCAATCTAATATCACCTAGTTTCTCCAACCATTTTCTCTCTACTTTCTCTCACTACTTTCTCTCTCTAGAAACCTTCCATCTTTTATCTACCTTTCTTTCTTTCTTGCTTAATCATCACAAATATAAGGGACAACAGTCATCCACATAAATATGTACCAAAATGGTGTCAGTTTTAGATTTATAGATAAACAATGTGCTATCTATTTTTCCTCTCACAAACTTATGTTCAATGAGAAATGTTGAGAGAGTTTCATACCATGCTCTTGGAGCTTGCTTCAGTCCATACAAAGCTTTATAAAGCTTGTAGACATGATTTGGGTATTTACTACTCTCAAAGCCAGGAGTATGTGTAACATAAACTTCTTCTTTTAGGTCACCCTTTAATAATGCACTTTTGACATCCATTTGGTAGATGATGAAGTTCATGTAAGTGGCATAAGCAAGGAAGATTCGTATGGCTTCCATACGTGCAACTGGAGCAAAGGTTTGATCAAAATCAACACCAGGCTCTTGATTGAATCCGTGGGCCACCAGTCTAGCTTTGTTTTTGGTCACTGCATTGGTTTCATCTCTTTTGAGCTTGTAAATCCATTTGGTGCCAGTGGTTGATTTACCATATGGAAGAGGAACCAATTTCCAGACTTTGTTTCTTTCAAATTGATTGAGTTCCTCTTGCATGGCATCCACCCATCCAAGGTGTGTGAGTGCTTTGGAAACCTTTGTAGGTTCAATTTCTGAGAGAAATTTTGCATAGAGGCATTCTCTAGATGAAGCAACACTCAGTTTCTTTGCCATATATCTAGTGACTCTACCTTCACCAGTATTACCTATTATGCTCACCAGCTGTATGTGACTATTTTTAGTCCAAGACTTTTGTGGAGCTGGAGAATAGGCACTGGTATCATGATTAGAGCTAGAACTTGGAAGTCAATGACATGGACTTGGACTTGGATTATCTCTAGTGTCTACTGAAGGATATTCAATGGACAAAGGTTCAATCAATGGAGGGCTTCCTTCTTGGTCAGAAGCAACACATCCAAGACCAAATTTGTTGGTCCCTTGTAATTCGTTATTACTTATTAACTTAAGTAATAACTCCTTACTTCGACTCAAGTGTGTTGTTTCAATAATATATAAGAACTATGAATAATTAAAACAACAATACCAATTACTTTTCAACGTATAGACTTTTATTAGAATCAAATAAAGAATCTATAACCCACTTTGTTTGCAGAATAACAAAGTGGTTGAATGGCAATAGGTTTTGATCTCCTGTACTTAAACGTCTAACCAAGGTTAAAGTCTAAGCTCCAATCTAAATGTCCATATGCATCTTGGCTATATGGTTTAGTTGGTATCGAGAGAAAAAGGTTTCCCAGAGTTTTATCTCTTGTATTGGTTTTTTTTTCTCTCCCAATGTACACTCCTTATATAGCATTGTAAACTAGGGTTTGCATGTTTCAATGCATTGGTTTATCCAGTGGATGGTTGATGCCCATGCTGGAGAAACAGTACAAAGTACATATTAAACTATTCTAGAAAAGATAAAGGTTGTACTTATATCTAAGTAGACAAGCAACCTACTTTGACTTAAAGTTATCTTTTCCCACCTAATGCAAACCATCAGAATACTGAAGAATCTTCAGTATCCTAGAGGAGATCGGCATCATTCAGTTTAGTATTGTCAAACCAAACTGAATTGAAAGCCCTTCTTCAGTCCTTGTTCTTCTGCAACTAGACCGCCTAGTATTTGAAGCGAATACTCCTTTGTCTTCTAAGTTAACTGGAAGGGGATTGCTGAACTTTCTTCAGCTATAAAGTCTTCAGTAGGAACTTTGTTCCTCTAGATATCCTTCAGCAGACTGGCCTTACTGCTGAGCATGAAACACTTAGGAGGATTTTATATTCAAATCCTAGAGTTGCTTCATGGTCAGTAAATACTGACCCGACAATCTCTCCTTATTTGGATATACAAATAGCCTAAGTGTAATGTCAGTAGTAAGTGATCATAACAACTTCTTCTTACTTGCACTGAACAATAATATACTTATAAACATCTGATAATCATTAATTCGTGAAACATTACAAATTATAACAAAAATAGTACAAATGATTATTCAGTTTTCCTTTGGCCTAAGTTCTTCAATGACATGGGTCTGAACTGATGGATCAGAGTTTTTGATGTCCAATATTGAAAGTAAGCACATGCTGAAGGTTTTAGCAGCTTCAGTGAGTCCTGGACCACCATGGTGAGCAAAGAAGATTTTCTGAATGCTTCCAAGAATTTTGTTGTTTAGATCATCAAGATCACTAATACCCACAAAATCTTGTCGTTCACGATGGTTGAAGATAATCATTCCCAATTCTGGTTCTTCTAACACATGTTCAGGGAGATGATTTTCAAACTGAACAAGATCTTTGTATTTCTTGGTGGTGACAAAGATGTCACCCACACCAGGTTAAACCAGATTGGCTCTCTTGTTTAGTTCTAGAATTGGATCTTGATCCTCCAGTGAGATTTGGTTGCTGATGTTCAAATGCTGAACAAGCCTTTCATGGTTTCTCACAAAGTGTTCAATTCTTGTGCGAACCTCATCCCATCTTTTGGATTTTCTCTTTCTAATGTTTCTACTAATCTCTAGACATTCAGTATAGGAGAGCTCCTTCCCTTGGAAGTCATCTATGATCTCATCAGACCCATCAGCCCTATAGAACTTCAGATTGATATCTCCCTTGTAAGTCATCATGTCAACGTTTGTGATTTCTGAGAGATATCTTCTGTTCAACCTTGCTATACAAAACTTTTCGTATAACATCTTTTTCTTGAAGAGGCCTTCAACCTCAGATTTTCCAATTCTTTCATATAATCTCATCTTCAGATTTCTGAGCTTTTCTTCATCTTGAAGCTTGTGAATTTTATCAATTTCTTCTTGAGTAGCCAACCCAGACTTGATAATTCTTTCATCCAGTGTGAATTCACCTTTGCTTTTGGGTTTAATAGGAGGCGACCCATTCTCATATGACTCATTGCTCGTGGTAAGGCCATCAACATGATTGTCCTTAGCTGAAGACTCCCCTTAGTCTTAGCTGGACTTTCTTCACTGAAGGGTGATACATACACAAAAGGTTGTTTTGGGCCTTCTTTTGTGTATGTTTTTAAAGAGCTGCTGAATAGTGACTTTCTCCCCCTCAGCAGAAGAGTGCCCTGCAACTTCTGATGAACCCCCAGTAGATAAACATGCACATAGGGAGTCTAAGGTGGATGACACCTTGGCCAGCATTGCTGGAACATTTGCAAGAGCATTCAGTTTTTGTTGAACTTCATCTGATAAGTTCAGTTTTTGTTGTTCCAACAGACCCACCCTATCCTTGATCTTCGATATTGAATCACATAACTCATTAAGCTGATATGGAATCGGCTTGAATTCAACATGGAGCTCAAAAGATGCAGTATTAATGGAGTCCATAAGTGAGGTGATTTCTTGCTTGACAGAAGTGGTGGTGGCCACATCCTTCACTAACGGCTTCAGAGCTGTGATATGCATCCTTGATCTGCTCAGTAGTGGGAGTAACTGGCCTTGATTTAAGAGTAATTAGTTCAGCATTAGCAATAGCCTTTTTCCTCCTTGAGCTTGGTCACTTGTGATTGTAGAACTAACACCTGATTTGTCAATTCATTTACCTTAATGGTTCTGGGGGATGGAGGCTTGGAAGTTTGACCAATAATGTCTTCTTTAGATTCACTATCATCCAGATTTACTAGAGTTCTTTCACTCAGCCCCAACTCTTTCTCCAAGTCATCAGCAGACATGCTGAATACAAATGTAGGCAAGTGTCCCCCCTTGGTGCCGGTGGAGAGAGGCATTTCCTTGGTTGTCTGCTGATCGCCACCTTTAGTGTGTTGGTCAGTTTCAAGTCCTTCACCACCACGGTTGGTTTTACCTGATAGATCCTGAGAAAGAGTCCCTGATGAGTTAAGATCAATGATAATGTTTTTGGTTCCTTCAGTAGGACCCTGTTGTGAGGGAACTACATCATGAGAAACATAAGGGCCAGGGTCAGCGTCAGCTGTTGCATTTGCTGACGCCTCATGCCCTGATGCAGACTCAGAGTGACAAATGATAGAAATTGGTAATGAAATTTGAGATGTATTTAGATTTAAATTGCTTACCAATGCTGACTCTACACTATTGAGCTGAGGGTGCGCTCTATCTTCACCCTTATCTCCTAAAGATGTTGAGAGAGAGGTTGCCTTCAGGGCCTCTTGATGCATGCCACCTTCAGCAGAGACTGAAGGTGGCAGCTGGCTAGGGTTCTGGTCCTTGGTCTAGGACTTTTGTTTCTTCGAAGCTTGGCCTTTGGGGATCATCAGAACACTTCTTTGATGAAGATTTTGTAGGGTGCCTCCTTTTCTTAGACTAACATCTACACTTAATAGTATTCACAGATGTGCTCTTTTGACGTGGTCCAGAAGAAGCTCCAGACTTTGTGCTTGTTAGATCCCCTTCTCCAGTTGGAGGAGTGTCTTGTGGAGCTTTGAACACTACTGGAGCATTCGCTGATCAAATGTCCAGCATGGACTGTGTGAAAGGAGGGTCAGTTGTGCTGACTGGAATGTTCCAGCGATTGGTATCAAAGGTTTGAAAAACTAGTTTAACTCCTTGGTTCTTTGAATACTCGTCACCAAAGTGGTCAGCAAAAATGAGGGATAAAAATCTGGTGTAGACCACATTCTTTTCCCTAGTTTTCTTCTCTATTTTTCCATGAAGATCCTCAAAGATTAATTTTCTAAAATCAGCTTTTATGCCCTTTGCCAGACAATATAAAATCAGGGCATCCTTTTGGTTGATTTGATCAAGCCCTCCAGTTTTCCCACCCACACACTCAATTAAGATTGACATCAAAAGTTTCTACTTAGGTGGTAAGCAGCTTCTTTTCAACCCACCCTTATCACAAATCTCTTCAGTGTACCCAAAAAAAAATGATTTGAAAACAAAGAAATCATTGGGTACAGCCTCATACTCACTAGAGTCCTCCAAATAGTTTAACCCTAAAACCCTTCTAAACAACTTTAAAGTTATTTTCCCATGAATACCTAAAGTTGTAGAATCAAACTCAATAGATTTCTTGTTCTTTGACCCTTGTGCCGTGAACCAAAATTCTTTTAACACATTTTCAAACATCACCCTTGGATCCTTAAACAAGGCATCACGAGTCACACATTTGGATAAAAAGTTTAGTACTTGCTTTCCAGGTTCAGATGTCAGGGTTTCTGGTTTGATCAAGGTGAGGTTGTTGGGTTTAAAGAATATGTCCTCAATAGGATAGTTAACATGAATGGAAGGATTGAGGGTGATCTCAACCTCTTGTGGTTGTGAAGAAGATTCAGCATCCATTGATGTTTGTTGTGTGTGTTTTCTTTTGAAAGAGAGAGAGAGAGAGAGAGTTGTGTGTGTTTTTTGAAAGGTTTTGCAAATGATATGAATCTTCAATCTTCAAAAGATATATGTAAACACTTTTTAAACTGATTTATCAAAGTTTGTAAAACATTTGAAAAGACAATCAAACTTTTAGGGTTTCTTTTAAACAAATGGCACAAACTCTCTCATTAATGTTCAGAAAAAGTGATGATTTTCTGTTGCTTTGAACAATGAAATGCCTCATTGTGTTAGAAAGTTTTTGATTGTGATATGGACGCTTGATATTTCCTACATAAACAATTGACACCTTTTGAAAGAATGTTTTGTATTTACTCTAAAGAAATTTAATGCCATTAACTCCACTGAATCACATGATTGATTTGTTTTAAATGTTGTTGCTTAGATATGCTGAAGTTGATGGCAATACCTGTGACCTTCAGTGCGTCAGATGAGGCGACAAACCCCCATATACATGTTCACATAAGTGAACAAGACACATGACATTGCATGCTCCTCTACTCAGGCCTATCTACTCAGTTGTATTAAATTTTTGTTCAGCATTGCTGAAGGAACCTTTTGATGACTGGTGATTATTTGTTCAGCTTTAGTGAATCAAATAAGGCGACAAAACATCATATACACAATCACATAAAGTGATATAGACACATGACATTACACACTCCTTTACTCAGACACTGCTACTAAACATTAATCAAAATCTTTTATGAAATGCTGAACCTTCAAGCTTCTTTAGTGAATGCTGAAGGTGCAGGTTTTGCATCATCAATGTTCAGCATACCAAGCTTCATTATCAATCTTTTGAAAGTTGGTTCATCTAGTGGTTTGGTGAAGATATCATCCAATTGTTATTGAGTGGGGATGAAATGTAATTTAATGTCCCCTTTCACAATGTGATCTCTGATAAAGTGATATCTGATATCAATGTGTTTTGTTCTTATGTGGAGGACTGGATTGTTGGATATTGTAATAGCACTAGTGTTATCACAAAAGATTGGCACCTTTTCATATTCTATGTCATAATCAGCCAGTTGGCTTTTCATCCAAAGAACATTGGCACAACATCCAGCAGCTGCCACATATTCAGCTTCTGCAAAAGACATGGCAACTGTTTGTTGCTTTTTAGCACTCCAACACACAAGTTTGACACCTAGCAATTGGCAGGCACCAGATGTGATTTTCTGTCTAAATTGCATCCAACATAGCCAGAATGAATACCCTTTGAGATTAAAACCTGAGGATTTGGGGTACCAAAGACCTAGACTTGGTGTACCTTTTAGGTATCTGAAGATTCTCTTTACAGCAGTAAGGTGTGATTCCTTTGGATCTGCTTGGTGTACCCTCATCTTTTCGCTAACCCACCTACTATAACAACGTCCTCATTTCGCGACGAAATCTCTATACATGGGGAGACTGTGACATCCGTCAATTTTCCATCTTTATTTTTCCCATGTATTTATTTAATTCAATCTTTGAACCTTGTGAATTTAACAAATTGAGAAGTTATCTCATGTTATTGGAGTATCATGTGTTTTATTTTATTATTATTTTTCTATGTGTTAGTTAATTATACTTGACATTAGTTGGAGTCACTAGGAGAAATCGTGTCACCCATCATTTCATCATTTGAGCCTAAATATCTAACGTTAACTAGTTAAGTTAACGATCCATCAATTTTAACTAAACACCAAAAATACTTACACTTTTATCTACAAATTATTTTCTACAATTCCTACACTACACTTTATTTATTTTTCACCATCCTCATTATTCACTACTACCTTTTCTTCCTAAATAATGCATACACTCTCCACTCGCTTGACACATTAATCTATTATAACCTATTTAGGGTAACTAGACAACATTATTTCTCATTTAAATTCAACTTTCACTTCCCACAATTTAACTTAAATACTAAACAAGTATCTCCCTGGACCCTCCCTATTCTACACGTGATATTGCCTAGCAAATCTAAACAAAATCAAACCAAATATATTTTCAATCTTCCTATGTACTTGAAGATCAAAACCATGTACCCTCCCTTCCACCACAAATGGGACGCATCACCAAAACAAAAGGAGCTTCGTAACTCCTCTATGAACCACTCTTCTTAACTACTTTGTACATATACTCATTATACCCATGCATACTTCAAATATAACCACACTACCCAAACATACAAACAATCTCTCCTTGTCGAATTAAAACCGCACTTTTCATTTCCACTTCTCAAGATTCAAGCATACAAGTACGCTATCCATACTCATATAAATCACGTACATATATGCAAACACATCCCATTAGAATTCAAGAAAACACAACAAGAACAAGTATGATACACACGTAGATATGGTTGCACACGGTTAGGCTTTTGTTCGTGGGTTTGAGCTAAAGCAAGCTTGGTTTCAGTTTTGGTTGCATCGAGGATAGCTTAAGGCCGAGCTAGGGTTGGTTAAATTTCGAGCTTAAGTCGAGCTAAGTTTTGGGTTGAGTTAAGGACGAGCTAGGATCTCTCGTGTAAAGCTCTTGGTTAGGATTTTCATAGTTTCGGTTCGTAGGTGCAATCCAACCTCTCGCATGAAGCTTTGTAAGCCTCCAAACCTTCATTTTATTTTCATTCATTTTCGTTCATTACATGATACTTGTACTTGCACATCTAAGAAAATCATTCCTTACAACTACTAAAACAAGTTCTACATGAAATCATAACCTCTGGACTAAAAATGGCTAAATGGGTACGTTGGAATCGTAAGCAAACACGTATTTTCGGACATATATGTTTTACCTATGCGTAATATAAGAGATCTAAACGAATGGTTATGAATTTGGTAAGCTAATAATGTGTTTTGTGTTTTTGTGTATTGTTCTTTCAAGAAAATCTAGTCAAAACGACGTCTAACCATGGCGTTTTCTTAGTGGGATTTATAGTCGAGATCGTAAGGAACATCATGCAACTAGAATTTTTGAAAATAATAAAGTAACGAAGCCACGATTGGACTTATAAGTCACGGTTGTATTACAAGTGAAAATAGTTATGGTTTTGTGCTTACTGTCGTAGAACGGAACAAAGGAGGAAGTGGAAAACCTTTTTTTATATATAACAAAAGTACATGTTGGCTTGTGTGAGTGTGTAGGCGTCAGTGGAGGGGACCAAAGATAAAATTACATTGTCATTCATATTACTATTATTAGTATAAGTATTAAAAGGTGATTAGAAAATAAACCCCGCTTAATTAGTAGACTTATCAAAATCGGAGCTTTTAATTAATTTAAACTTAATAACTACTAAATGTATATAACATTATTTAACTCAGACTAAATTGGTGTCACAGTTAACGCGTGGAGCATGGGATTAGGCGTTCTTCGTGTTAATTGTATATGTCGGGTCCTATTGACTCTACGCGAACTAAAAGACCCAATTAAAGTGGGTCTCGAACAAAGGTCTCATAATTTATTTATGGATATCACTTTAGTTATTGTTTTATTTTTAATTTATATTATTTATTTGCTTATTTAATTATCTTGACCTTTATACTAATAATTAATTGCCACTAAAAATAATAATCGGGGACGTAGAGGACTGATATATATTTATTGGACAAAAATTAGGACTAGGACCTTATTATTATCTAGACTATATCAGACTGTGACTTGGATAATTATTGGCCATACTTAGAGACCAAGTACCAATTGACACAAACTAACATATTTAATTGTCGCTTCTATTCTTCTAAAGAGTCTGTCCTTGTGTCGTTTTAAATTAATTATTTTTGTGTGCGTTTTTATTTATAAACATTGACATTTTAATATACTTTGACTTTTTACATAAAAAGTAAATGTTTTTATTTATTAATTAATAGGTGCAAGTACAATGTAATGAATGTATAATTATTTATTTGCATTACTTTTAGCTTAGTTAGTCATTATTATTGCTAGGTTGTGGTTAGAGTTGACGTTGTTGCGCGCATATTTTTCCGTGCCTACTACTTGATTGCTTTTACTCGACTATCATTTGAGGTGAGTTTATAGCCCCACTTTTAAATGCTTTTACTGCTTTTTGGGGTGAGACATTGCTTGATTTAACGTATGAACACAAGTGCATTAATTGATTTATGTACTAGTCTAAGTCCCACATAAACCCAGTTGCTTTGGCCCGCGAATCATGAACCATTAATTACTTTGTGTAAGCGCGAATGTTATGGATAGATCTATCGGGGTTGAAGCCCCTGTCCGGCTTGGTCCAACAGAGGAAAAGCGGGCACAGTTTCATTTGAGTCTGAGATAAGATGTCGTGGGTTTAGGCATCCAGAGGGCTACATTATATGATTATACTACCGGTGTTGTTAACGCTTCGGTGTCATGAGCTTAGACTGTGATAAATGCTTTTATGATGACTTTGTATTTGTTATATTGTCATTATGTTTGGGAAAATCTTGTGGTTCATTAAACACTTCTAATTAACTAAACCTATGAACTCACCAGCTTTATGTTGACGCTTTAGCAATGTTTTTCTCAGGTACTAAGATTGAAGATGCTATGTGAGGTCTCATGCATTACCGCCATTTCTGTTAAAAATAAAGATCATTTGTATCATTCGAAAACTAAGTTTCTGTATCTGTGACCAGTTATTATGCTTTCGCACCATGTTTAAACTCTTTAATTTATCAAATGCAAGTGATCAACTTTCCGAACGTCTCATTTAGAGGTCGTTCTTTGTAACTATGTGTATGATAAACATGTCGTCACCATCCCCTTGTTGCCTTTATACTCTGATATTCTGGGGGTGTGACAGATTGTATCAGAGACATGGTTATAGAGAACTAGGTTGCATTAGTAATTCTAGACTATAACTGCTATGTGCTTAGTTGATTATCATACGTATTGTATGTATTAAATATTATATATATAGGTGGATATATATATATATATATGTGTATGTATGTAATAAACAATTATTATGGGAATCAGGTGATTCAACAATGAAGAATATACATTAGATGGGATACATGTGATCTAATAATTACGAGATACATTCACATGGGGTACATGTGCAATAACCAAAATCTGAGTCATGCTATATGGGTTACATGTGGTTTGAACAATGATTGTTATATGTTATGTTGATGCTCCTAACACGGTCTATTTATGGGTATTTATACATATCTTGTTTGTTTATATTGTTGAGCAATATATTATCGTACCGTATTTGCCATGATTGTTATATTTGGCAAAACCTCACTATCTTGTTTATATTTTTAAGAGCATGGCACCAGTTCGGAGATCTGGAGCGCAGAATCCACCAGCCGCTACCGGTGGGATTGACCCGGTCATGCTCAGCCAGATGATCGCGGAACAGGTGGCCGAGGCACTCACAGCAACTGAACTAACCCGTGCAACGAGCACACAAGAAGAGACAAATCTAGGAACCGCTGTTACAAATGCACGGACTTACACCTACAAGGAATTTCGCACGGTTACGCAAGTGAGTTTCCGTGGTACTGAAGGTGCAGTGGGTTTGACTAGTTGGTTTGAGAAGTTGGAATCACAATTTGGGATTAGCAATGTTGCTGAAGCTGATAAGGTGAAATTTGCATCAAGCACACTGATGGATAGTGCTTTGACTTGGTGGAATGTTTATGCTCGTGCAGTGACTGTTGATGTTGCCCAAGCTACACCTTGGATCGAGTTTAAGGCTATGTTTGTCAAGAAGTATTGTCCTCGAAATGAAGTCAAACAGATGGAGGTTGAGCTATGGAATTTGAAAGTCAAGGGTACCGCCCTTACTGCTTACAATCAGCGTTTAAGAGTTAATTCTATTATGCCCCGAGATGGTGCCCAACATTGACCGATTGTTGGAGCGATACATTGAAGGCTTACCCTGGAACATCAAAAGGAATGTGACTTCATACAAGTCGAATGACTTGCATGAGGCAATTGAGATGGCTCAGAGTTTGATGTACCAAGTGGTGCAAGATTTGGGAGAGAATGCTGGAGACAAGAGGAAGTGGTCTGGTAATCACTACAACAACAACAATAACACCAACAACAATAACTATAATCAAAACAAGCGCCAAGAGGTGGCTAGAGTGTTTACTGTTGAGCAAAGTGATACTAGTAACTATGCTGGGAGATTTACTTTTTGTGGAAAGTGTAGCCGCCACCACGAGGGAGCATGCCCTCCTACATGCTACAACTGTGGAAGGTCTAGGCATAAGGCAAAGGAATGTCGAGCACCACCCCGTCCTGTTAGCCAAAGAGGACCGGGAACTCAAGGAGGACAAGGAGCGAATGTTACTTGTTTTGGGAACCGGGGAGGTAATAACTGAGCTACAACCAGTGCTCCAGGAGGATTCACGACACCTAGCAAGGTGTATCATTTGTGTGTTGAGGTTGCGGTACAAGACAACAATGTTGTGACTGGTACGTTCTTATTCAATAATAACTATGCTTCAGTACTATTTGATTCTGGTGCGGATAGGAATTTTGTGTCATCTACATTTAGTGAACCTTAAATATCACCCCTACCATGCTAGATATTAAGTATAACGTAGAACTAGCCGATGGGAAGTCAGTGACCACCGATGTTATCCTGAAAGGATGTAGTATGAGGTTACAAGACCATTTTTCAGTATCGACTTACTCCCCTTAGAACTAGGAAGCTTTGATGTTATCACTGGGATGGATTGGATGTCGAAGCATCACGCTGAAATTGTATGTCATGAGAAGTGCGTCCGTGTTCCCTACGGAAATGGTGTACTAATCATACAAGGTGAAATAAGTAGAGTAAATAATAGATCGAGACTGGAAATGTATTAGAACTCAAAGATACATTGAGAAGGGATGCCCAGTGTTCTTAGTTCAAGTGACGCAAAAGGAGGAAGCGGAAGATCCTGAAAAGAAGGTTGAAGATGTACCGATTGTTAGAGATTTTCCAGACGTGTTCCCAGAAGATTTACCGGGACTACCACCAACACGCCAAGTAGAGTTTCACATAGATCTTACACCAGGGGATGCACCGGTTGCTAGAGCACCGTACCGCTTAGCACCAACAGAGATGAAGGAGCTAGTTGAACAACTAAAAGATCTTTCTGACAAAGGTTTCATTAGGCCGAGTTCCTCACCCTGGGGAGCACCAGTCCTATTTGTCAAAAAGAAGGATGGATCCTTTAGGATAGGTATTGACTACCGTGAGTTGAACAAGCTTACAGTGAAGAACCGCTACCCATTACCAAGAATTGACGACCTTTTCGACCAACTGCAAGGGTCTAGCATATACTCGAAGATTGACTTAAGATCGGGTTATCATCAGCTAAGGGTTAGAGAATAAGACGTTCACAAGACAGCTTTTAGAACCCGATACGGACATCACAAGTTCCAAGTTATGCCTTTTGGTTTGAAAAATGCACCTGCGGTGTTCATGGATCTCATGAACCGAGTTTGTAAACCATACTTAGACAAGTTTGTGATTGTATTCATTGACGATATCCTCATCTACTCACGTAATGAAGAGGAGCACAAGGAACATTTGAAGACTATATTGGAGCTGCTGAGAAAGGAGAATTTATATGGAAAGTTTTCCAAATGTGAGTTTTGGATAAAGACAGTGCAATTCCTTGGACATGTGATCGATAGCAGTGGTATTCATGTTGATCCTACTAAGATTGAAGCTGTAAAAGATTGGGCGACTCCCACAACACCCACGGAGATCCACCAATTTTTAGGTCTTGCTGGTTACTATAGGAGATTCATCGAAGGATTCTCCAAGATAGCCAAACCAATGACTGAGTTAACTCAAAAGGATAAGAAGTTTGAGTGGGGAGAAGATCAAGATTTGGCATTCCAAACACTGAAGCAGATGTTGTGTGAAGCACCTATACTAGCCTTACCCGAGGGTAGCGAAGACTTTATGGTGTATTGTGATGCATCCATAAAAGGATTAGGTGTGGTGTTGATGCAAAGGACTAAGGTCATCGCTTACGTATTGAGACAACTAAAGATACACGAGAAGAACTACACAACCCATGATCTAGAGTTAGGAGCAGTTGTATTTGCCCTAAAAATCTGGAGGCACTACCTTTATGGTACAAAGTGTGTTGTATTCACCGATCACAAAAGTTTACAGCACATTCTGAACCAAAAGGAACTCAACATGAGACAACGACGATGGTTAGAGTTGCTCAGTGATTACGATTGTGAAATTCTTTATCACCCGGGAAAGGCAAATGTCGTAGCAGGCGCTTTGAGTCGAAAGGAGAGAGAGTTCTTAGAGTTAAAGCCTTGGTGATGACCATTGGCTTAGATCTTCCATCCTTAATTCTCAAGGCTCAAAAGGAGGCAGTTGAGGAAGGAATTTTCAAGACTGAAGATGTTGAGGGCATGATAAAGAAGTTAGAAGCTCGCTCAGATGGAATATTATGCCTTGATAATAGGAGTTGGTTACCATGCCATGGTGACCTACGATCTCTGATTATGCATGAATCGCATAAGTCAAAATACTCCATACATCCGGGATCTGACAAGATGTATCATGACCTTAAGATGTTGTATTGGTGGCCGAACATGAGAGCAGACATCACCACGTACGTTGGAAAGTGCTTGACTTGTGCCAAAGTCAAGGCCGAACATATGAAACCATAAGGATTATTAGTCCAACCTGAACTGCCAAAATGAAAGTGGGAAAGGATTACTATGGATTTCATCACAAAGTTACCTAAGACGTCAGCTGGATTTGACACTATTTGGGTCATCGTTGACCGACTTACCAAATCAGCACATTTTATACCAATCAAGGAGACTGATGGAATGGATAAGTTAGCAAGAACATACTTGAAGGAAGTAGTCACGAGGCATGGTGTGCCTGTGTCTATAATTTCAGATAGAGATAGCCGATTCACTTCACAATTCTGGAAATCATTGCAAAAAGCATTGGGAACGTAATTAGATATGAGCACTGCATATCATCCCCAAACCGACGGTCAAAGTGAAAGGACCATTCAGACATTGGAAGATATGCTAAGAGCTTGTGTGATTGACTTTGGAAATGGATGAGATAGGCACCTGCCATTGGTGGAGTTCTCATACAATAATAGTTATCACACTATCATTAAGGCAGCACCATTTGAAGCACTGTATGGTAGAAAGTGTCGTTCGCCTGTGTGTTGGGCAGAAGTTGGTGATGCCCAACTCACTGGGCCCGAGATCATACATGAAACTACTAAGAAGATATTTAAGATCAGGAGCCGTATGCAAGCAGCTGTTGGGAATAAAATATAGCCAAGACACTTGGACGCTGACAAGAACAATCTGGACGTTGATAAGAAGAAATCAAGCGTTGACAGGAAGAACGTTGACAGGAAGAAGTCAAGCATTGATAAGAGGAAGTCAAGCACTGATAGAAGACTTAGTCTACATGTTTTGTAATTCTAGTAAAGATATGTTCGACATTGTATTTTCTATATTTATCTTTACCTAAAATAGCTGATACGTAGACTCTTGTACAAGGCTCCTTAGTCTATAAAAGGAGATCCTTAGGTTTAAGTTTAATATACGTTTTACACTTTCATTATACGCAAGTTCGATTTATCAATCAAAGTGAAAGTTTGATTTAACTTGTTTGTGTGTTCTTGTTTAAGTATTAATTCTGCATAATACTTGAATTGTTACATATACACTAAAGTTTCTCTACGTGTTTAACTTGATCTAATCTCGTTTACACAAGCTAAATCGATCTAAGTTTGGGATCAACAAGTAGTATCAGAGCTTGTTGAGAAACTTTGATCTAAAGAACACAAAAACCCTAAATCGCCAAAAACCCTAATTTTCAGAAACCCTAAAAACAACATGTCTACTCCAAAATTAACCTCATCCTCCTCAAGCCCCAACATCAAGATTCCCATGCTAGATCCAGACAAATTTGAGCTGTGGAAGTTTAACTTTGAGCAGTATCTTCAAATCCATGACCACACCCTATGGGAAATTATTGAATATTGGAACACATTCAATAAGGCTGGCAAGATTGCTATTGTTATCTTGTCAAGATCAACTCCAGGCTCAAGTGAAGAGGATCGAAAAGAAAAACCTGAAGATGGAAGAGCTGTCTCAGCTGAGGACGTTGGAAAGAGAAGGAACGACATGAAAACCCTGAGCATCCTCAAACTATCTTTGGGACAAGCCAATCAGCACAAATATAGAGGCTTTGAGTCTGCAAAAGATCTTTGGGCAGCCCTTGAAGTTTCTTATGGTGGTAATGCTGATACAGTACAAGAGAAAAAGAAGCAACTCTTGCATGAGTATGTTGTGTTCAAGGCTCAACCCAATGAAAAGCTAAGTGGAGTGAGAATCAGACTTCTTGACATTACAAGCAAGTTGTCCTTTATGGGAATAGTACTTGGTGATGTTGATATCGTCACCATTTTTCTTAAAAGTCTTGGTGATGCATGGAAGATTGAAGCCAGATCTATGATTTTTAATAATACTCACAAAAGTTCCACTTTTGATGATGTTTTCAATAAACTGAGGCTTGTAGAGAATGAAATCCTTTTGGATCAAGGAAGCAAGTCTACCAATGGAAACATGGCCTTCTTCTCACATAGTGAAGGTCAGTTTGATCAAAGGGAATCATACATGCACCCCGTTACTCGATCACCTTGTGTCAATGCTGGATCAAGCTTTGTCAGCGCCTCACATTCAGACGCTGACACATACAATATTGACTCACAAAGAGTTAAGCCTACTGGTATTGATCTAGACACTGTGTGTGCATACATTGCTTCATTGCCCAATGGTTCAGTGATTACATATGAGGACCTTGAGCAAATTAGTGATGAACATTTGGAGGAGATGGACATAAAGTGGAATATGGCTCTTGCAAGCATAAGGGCAAACAGATGGAATCAAATATTCAAGAAGAATATGAATTTTAATGCTAAGGACACTGCTGGATTTGATAAATCCAAAGTTGAGTGTTATAATTGTCATCGAATGGGACACTTTATGAGAGAATGCAGATCTCCAAGAAGATCTGATGTTGGAAAACCCTCAAGCCAAATCATCAAGACTCAGGATTCTAAAGCTATGGTTGATGTGCAAGAAATTGATGGTGTTGGCTGGGATTGGAGCTATTTGGCCAAGGATGAGGAAGAGAACAAGGGTTTGGTTGCTGAAAAGGAAGAAGAGGAGCATGTTCACTATGCTCTCATGGCACATTCTTCATCTTCATCAGACAATGAGGTATATGATGATGCATTTTGTAGTAAAGGTTGTCGTCTAAATACTAAAAAGCTTAATAAAGAAGTCTTAAGATTAACAACAGATGTAGTTAATGAAAGATGCAGGTTATCTAATTATCAACTTGATCTTACTCAAACTGAAAAGACTGTTTCTGAATATAAGAAAATGGAGTTTGACCTAAAGATAAAATAAATGTTTTAACTCAAGATTTGAATGCTATTATTGAGGTCAAAAACATCATGGAGAGAGCCTATGGTGTTTTACAAGCTAAGTTAGATGAGGCTATCAAAAACAAAGATAATGTAGATCTTAAAATCCAGAGATTTGATAAAGCTTCACAAACCTTAGAAAAGTGTGTTAGTGAACAAAGAGATTCTAGGGATATGACTGGGATTGGGATGAAAAAGTATGTTGGTGTTCCACCACCTGCTGGGAACTTCTATGGTGTCCTTAGAAAGGACTTGTCTTGGATTGGTATTCCAGAACTCCAAGAAGAGGAATTTATTCCTCCACCAAGAGTTCTCACCCCAGTAGAGGAATACAAGCAGAAACTGACTGATTTAGACCAATGGAAGAAAGCCAACCCTACTTTGTTTGTTAAGGGTGGCATGCTTAGTGATAGCCCAAATAAGTCTACACCCATAAAAGTGACCAATCCTACGACTGGCAAGACTGTTGACCTTGGCTTAAACGCTGATAGAAAACCTAGTATTAAATATGCAGAAATGTATAGAAAAACTAGGTCACCAAAAAGCCAAATTAGTGATAATGGAACAAGTTTCTTTTCTTCTAGACCTAGAGCTATGTCTAGAAAAGCTTGTTATATTTGTGGAAGTTTTTCACACTTAGCTTATAAGTGTGTCAACGCTTCAAAGGTCAACGTTGATAGAAAGTCAAACGTTGTCAAACCCAAACCTTTTGTCCAGCAAAGTCCACAAGTTGTTAGACCAGCCCCATTCTTTACTAAAGGGTCTAATACTCATGGATAAAGACCATTTCAGAAGACTAATACATGGTCTAACAAACAATGGTTTCCTGTATCAAACCCTAGGTTCAACGCTGATAAGGGTAATTTCAGCGTTGACAAGAACAAATTAAACGCTGACAAGAATGTTGCTAGACCAAGTAATGGAAAATATTTGCAAACAAAGGGAAATGGGTCTAAAGCTTCTTCTAGCTTGACATAGAGACCTAAGAAAGACCAAAACCCTAATCAAGATGGGATTTCTATGACCTGTAACAGATTTCATTATATTTCAAAGGTCATATCAAAACCAATTGGGGTTAACTGGGTGTTTAATCCAAAAAGGGATGAACAAGGGGTTGTCATCAGGACTAAGTCTATTCTTGTTGAACAACCAAATGAATCCAAGTCTGCTCAGACTTGGGTTCCCAAAGAAAACTAATTTGTTTTCTTTATGTGCAGGGCATTCAAAAGCTGGTTAATGATTATGGCTATTTGGGATAGTGGATGCTCTAGGCACATGACGGGGAAGGAAGATTATCTAACAAACTTTACCCTCATTAAGGATGGTGACAAAGTTTACTTTGGAGGCGGATATGGAACTATCACTGGCAAAGGAACTCTTCTCACCAACAATTTGCGTTTTTGAAAACGTGTTTCTGGTAAAAGAACTTGACTATAATCTGTTTAGTGTATCACAGGTTTGTGATAACAAAAATAAGGTTCTTTTCACTAATACTGAATGCTTGGTGTTGAGCAAAGATTTTAAAATTCCAGATGAGAAATTCATTGATTATGGAACACCTAGGCATAAGGACATTTATAATGTGAATCTTAATGGAATTAAGATGAATAATAATTTGTCATGTTTTTATGCTAAGGCTTCAGTTGATGAGAGTAATCTTTGGCATAGGAGATTAGGGCAAATTAATTTCAAAAATATAAATAGACTCGTAAGACATGGATTAGTTGATGGTTTGTGATAGGTGTGTAAACACCCATCCTTTTACCACTTAATTCTGGCTAAAACGAGACCAAAACACGTATTTAATATCATTTGTTTGGAATTATGCGTGGTTTTTGTGTTTATTGAGTTTTCAGAGCCAACCGGATGAATATTGAAGAAAACATGGGATTGCACGGGTTTTACTGAAGAAAAGGACTCAAGATAAAGTCTATTATCCAAGAGATGCAAAAGATTTGAAGTCACTGGGCCGATTCGAAGATTTATCGAAGAAAAGGACCAAAGATGGAAGATTTATATAAGTCGAAGAAACTCAAGTCTATTAAACGAAGAAATTAAAAGACGAGTTGAATTTAATCGACGACAAATCCCGAATCAGAATCGAAAACGTCAACTTTTCTGAAAAGACGAGAAGACAAGAAGAACGGGAGAAAGCCCACTCACCAACCAAAAGAAAAGCCTATATATATAGACCACCCTCACACTTTCCAGGAGTTAGTTAGTTTTTAGTTTTTCCTTCTTCCACCTTTTTCTCCCTTTAGTTCGTATCATCACCATCACCACTAGGGTGATTGGTGATTTTGATCTTTGTTTTTCCAATCTTGTTATTTTAATCCTTGTTTTATCTTGTTAAACATTAATCATTAATACAAGTTCTTGTTTAATCTTTCCATTTCATCTTGTTCATCATCATTTTTCTTTCCTAGTTCTTAAGTTCTTATTTTCTTGATTTGATCTTCAAAAGTTGTTGGGATTCGTGTTTTTGTTGATGGGATTTGTAGTTATTGGTTAGTAAATCATTTGTGTTAAGTTGTATTTAAGTTTTTGGTGAAAAACTTGGTGATTTTTGGATTAAAACTAGTTTCCTTGTTCTTCGGGGTTTGTTACTGTACCTGTGTTTCAAGACTTCCGGATGAACACCAATCTTCCGGATGAGCACAAAAGTTCCGAGTGAACTACTTAGGTTAAAAGTTCCGAATGAATAAAAAAGTTCCGAATGAGTTTATCTTTAAGAAGTTCCGAATGAGCTTATAACTTCCGGATGAACATAAGTTCCGTATGAGTTAAAAGTTCCGAATGAGTTTTTGTTTTAAAAGTTCCGGATGAATTAAAAAGTTCCGGATGAACACTTAAGTTCCGAATCAACTTCTTTGTCAAAAGTTCCGAACGAGTTTCTAAGTTCCGAATAAACCTCAAGTTCCGAATGAACCTAAAGTTCCGAATGAATGCTAAGTTCCGGATGAACCTAAGTTCCGAATGAAGCAAAACTTCCTGATGAACCAAACTTCCGAACGAAGTTCCGAATCAAGGTGTTCCGAGTGAAAACTTCCGAATGAGCAAACTTCCGAATCAAGGTTAAAACTTCCGAATCAATTTTCTGTTAGTGTTACTGTTTAACTGTTTAACTGTTTCTTTACTTTTATTTCACAATTTATATTTTATATTTTAACTATAATTTTAATTTTAATTTTAATTTTAATCTTAATTTCAATTTTAATTCACGTTTTTATTAATTGTCATTAAAGTAATTGTCTTTGATTTAAGTTTTAATTTTAAGTACGTTTTAACATTTAGTATATTAAAAAACCAAACCCTTTTATTTGGTAACCAAGAACAATCATTCCACTTAAGGCTGAGATCAATTCGAGAGGATACCGAGATTTAATCTGAACCCATACAAAATCATAGTATCAGTTTGCCTGAAAAGGCTTTCCACAATGACCATTCTTGTGTTGCATGCCTTAATGGCAAGCAGCACAAGGTCTCATTTAATTCTAAACCAGTGCACTCTAGTTCTAAACCACTTCACTTGCTGCATATGGACTTGTTTGGTCCAACTAATATAGGAAGCTTAAATGGTAAATCCTACTATTTTGTCATCACTGATGATTTTTCTAGATTTACTTGGACTTTCTTTTTAGCCTTGAAAAGTGAAACTGTTGACATTTTGATTAATTTTCTTACTCAGTTAGAGAAAAAGTCTGGGAATGAGGTTAAGATACTTAGAAGTGAAAATGGTGGTGAGTTTAGAAATAAGTTGTTAGATGATTTTTGTGCCAAGAAAGGGATTACTAGACAGTTTAGTACATCTAGAACCCCCACAACAAAATGGGGTAGCTGAGAGGAAGAATAGAACACTCATAGAAGCAGCTAGGACTATGTTGGCTGATGCTCACTTCCCCATTGCTTTTTGGGCTGAGGCTGTGAATACAGCTTGCTATGATCAAAATAGGGCATTAATTAACAAAATCCATAACAAGACACCTTATGAGCTATTTTGGGGCAGGAAACCTAATATTGGTTTTCTTAGATCTTTTGGATGTCATGTAGTTGTCCTGGACACTAGTGATGCGTTAGGTAAGTCTAGTGCTAAAGGTGATGAAGGGTATTTTATGGGCTATTCAGTGCAAAGTAGAGGATATAGAGTTTACATGAAGAAAGAAAAACGTATACTTGAAAAAGTACATGTTAGGTTTTTCGAAAGTAAACCTAGTGATACTGAGAGTGGACCAAATTGGTTATTTGACTTGGAACCTATATCTAGAGCCTTAAACTATATGCCTGTTACTAATCCAGACATTGTGAAGGTAACTTAAAAGGTTGTGGAAGAACCAGTTGTTGAAATTTCAGGTACACAGGTTGATAAGGAGGTTGAATCACAAGCAGACAAATCATCACCCATACTTGAGTATGTTACCATTCCCATATGGACAGATGCATTTGTTGATGTTGCTGCTGGAAAGGAAAAAGGTGGTTCACAAGTATCACCAGTTGAAAACATGCATGATTCTTCAAACGCTGACAGAGGAAATTCTGGCGCTGACAAGACAAATTCAGGCGTTGATGACTCAAACGTTGACAACTCTAATTCAGACGTTGACAGAACTTTTGACCATTTATTCTCTCCTGATGATTTTGAACAAGGTGAACCTTCAAACAGAAATAGAGAGGTTCATTCAGATGATGATGGAAGAGAATTTGAAGAAGATATTGGCAACATGGAGTCTGATATTGAAGACAACACCATTCTTCAAGGAGGAGTGCTTACTTCTACCATGAAGAATCATCCTTCTTCTCTTATCATAGGTGATGTGATGACTCCTGTGCAAACTAGAAGATCTCATCATAATCAAGAAGGATTTGTTGCCAATATCCACAAGAAGGTTGATACCCCTCTTGTTCAAGCATGTTTGTTTGCCTATTTTCTGTCACAACAGGAACCCAAGAAAATTTGTGATGCTCTCAAAGAACCAAGTTGGGTGAAGCAATGCAGGATGAGCTTCACCAATTTGCTATTCAGGATGTTTGGGAGTTAGTTGATTGTCCCAGACATGTCAGACCTATTGGGACAAGATGGGTTCTTAGAAACAAAAAGGATGAGAGAGGAATTGTGATCAGAAACAAGGCACGTTTGGTAGCTCAAGGATATACACAAGAGGAAGGAATAGACTATGAGGAAGTGTTTGCACCAGTTGCAAGGATTGAAGCAATAAGAATTTTTCTAGCTTATGCTTCCTGCATGGGATTTATAGTCTATCAAATGGATGTGAAGAGTGCTTTTCTTTATGGCACAATTGTTGAGGAGGTTTATGTAATGCAGCCTCCTGGTTTTGAAGATTCAGAACATCCAGACAAGGTGTATAGAGTGAAGAAAGCTATGTATGAACTTCATCAAGACCCAAGAGCATGGTATGGCACATTGTCCACCTATCTGGTAGAAAATGGATTCAAAAGGGGCAGATCGGACCTTATTTACAAAGAAGATTGGTTAGGATTTCTTACTTGTTCAGGTTTATGTGGATGATATCATCTTTGGCTCTTCAAGTCCAAAGATGAGTGAAGACTTTTCCAAGCTTATGACAGACAAGTTCAAGATGAGTGCAATGGGAGAGATGAACTTCTTTCTAGGGTTACAAGTTCAGCAGAAAGAAGATGGTATCTTCATCTCTCAAGACAAATATGTAGCAGAAATCTTGAAGAAGTTTGGCTTTTCTCCACATGAGAAACGGGCTAGCACACCCATGGATAGGGAACACCCTTGGGGAAAAGTTGGAGATGGAAAAGAAGTGGATGTCAGGCATTATATGTGAATGATTGGTTCATTAATGTATCTCACAGCTTCAAGACTTGACATTATGTTTGTTGTGTGTGCATGTGCACGCCAGCAAGTGACTCCCAAAGAGTGTCATCTTCATACTGTCAAGAGGATTTTTAAGTACCTTAGGTGTTATCTAGATTTGGGATTATGGTATCCAAAAGATTCTCCATTGGAGCTTATTGCATATTCAGACAGTGATTATGGTGGTGACAAATTTGATAGAAAATCCACAACTGGTGGATGCCAATTTCTTGGGAGTAGGTTGATATCTTGGCAATGCAAGAAACAAACAGTGGTGGTCAATTCCACAAATGAAGCAGAGTATGTTGCTGCAGCTGCTTGTTGTGGACAAGTCTTATGGATTTAAAACCAGCTGTTGGATTATGGGTATAATTTCATGCATACCAAGTTTTTTGTAGACAATAATAGTACTTTATGCATCATTAAAAATCATGTACATATTTCTAAAACAAAACACATAGAAATTAGGCATCATTTTATAAGAGATTTTTTTGAAAAAGGTTTAATACAACCAGATAGGATTGACACAGAGGAAAATATGGCTGATTTATTAACTAAACCTTTTGATACTGGAAGATTTCAATACTTGGTAACAAGTATTGGAATGATCAATCTTACTTAATATGTATTTGAGGACTTCTTTTAAAAGTACATACAGGATATGCATTTGTTATTGGTTTTTGTATAAAATTAGATTTTCCACTTTATTTATCTAACGCTGACAAAGGTTATTTTAACGCTAATAAGTGTTAAATGGACGTTGTCAGCAACATGTTAGTTTTGTGGTTTTTGATCTAATTATGCAGGCGTTGTTAGCATTGTACAAATGGATACAGAGTTGCTTATGGATTCTTGGATCATTATTGAAGTATATTTCAATTTATGGATGATGGTTGGAATATATATATTCCTATCTTGACATAAATTTTTATTATATGCATTTTATGTGGCAAATTATGTATCATAGTTTAAGGGGAGGCTTAGGAACCCTTTAGGACTTTTTGGGTATTCATATAATACTCTTATCACAATTCTAGATTGTGTCCACTAGTGAGTATGATTTAGTTTACTAACTCATGAGGCACTATAGCATGCAAAGTTGATATATTATGCATGCTGCCAAGACTTTTTGGCCTAGAATTGGATGTGGTCTAGTGGGAGACTTGGGTATGATTTATATTGGGCTTACCTGGGAAGTTACAAAGGATTTTATAAGATAACTTCACCGCTAGGAACTTTGGTTAGCAAGGGACACTAGAGGACTGTTATGTCTATCTTGCTTATGCAAGTGTGCATGATTGGACAGTGCTTGCCACCTTATAGTATTTTCAGTTTATAGGTTATCTTCACTAGGGTAAATCACTTTGTTAAGGTCCTTTTTCATTTTTATTATTTTTATTTTTGGACGTTGACAGATATATTTCCAAACGTTGTTTGGACCAATTTAGACGTGGACATGGCTTTTTCCAACGTTGACAAGAATATAGCCGTTGGGCGTTGATGGGTTATTTTTTACCGTTGACACTCATTGGGTCCTACCCAGTTGTTATTTTTGACGAAAATTGGGGCCGTAATTTTAGGAGTTGGTAAATTTTAATTAATGAACAAGATAAGTTATTTTCTTTTTAAGATTTTCATCATTATATTTTGAAAATAACAGCCTCATTTTTGACCAATCACATGTGCCTACCTCTCCTATATATTTAGCTCCTTCTTTTTACACAGGGTAATTTCATATTCTTGCCTAACAAATTTTTCTTTCATATTCATCTTTCATAACCTTTCACATAGTTGTCTACATCAATGGTGCCTAAGTTTAAACCGAGTGACTTGGTATTGGGATTCAGAAGTCAGCATAACATGGTGGCCTATTTGGAGGTTGATGACGCTCTGTCTTCTCAATACACTCAGATGGTGGCGTATTTGAATGCATCCCCATTACGGTATGCACTTTCTCATGCTCCTCATATCCTTGTCACTCATATTAAACATTTTTGGAACACTGTTAGTTCCTCAACGCTTAATAATGTGACTACATTAACTGCTATTGTCTATGGGTGTCCATGGGTGGTTACTGAAGCCTTGGTTCGCCAGGCTTTGCATCTTAATGATGCAGATGGTATAACCACTCTACCACTTGGTGAGATAGAACAGGGACTTCAAGCTTTGGGTTATCCTTTCCATGAAGAGGGTACTTTAAACAAATATAATAAACAAGAATTTCCCCCAGCTTGGAAGTACTTAATACATGTCATCCTTTAATGTTTAAGTCCCAAATGTACTACACATAATGAAATTAATAGATCTATTGGTAGTGCCATTGTGTGTATTGCTAATGGGCAAAATTATAATTTTTCTAAAATGATTTTGTATGGCATGTGTAAAAACAAGGGAAGCAAGATGACTATGGCTTACCCATGATTTTTACAAATGATTTTTGATGAACAAAGGTATTGCACCAGGGATCATGATGATTTTTATACGATCCATGTGCAAAAGAAATCAATTTTTAGCAAGATGAATTCACCCCCTCATAGAGACTTACCCCTCACCCAAGCCATGCTTGCTTTTATTGCAGCAGCACAACCTCAACCAGACCCACAACCACAACCAGACCCATTACCTGAACCATCACCATCACCCTAGCATATGGAAATTGACCAAGATCTCTTCAACGCTGACACGTTAAATGTTGGCGTTGACACTTCAAATCCAAACGCTTACACTCTTTTACAACAAACCCAAACACCCCTTAACCTTCAAACTGAAACCCAATCCACATCATCTTCTACACCCCCTGAATTTAGGTTTGTAAAACGCCCAAGGACTACTGGAGTGTTCTCCTCTAGTGGTCCTAGCCATGTTACAGAGAGAACCACCACCACAAGTGTGGTTAGTGATATGGGTGAGGCTAGGACTATTGGTTCTGGCTTAGATGCAGGCCAAGCCAGTCCTAACATCATTAAGACCTCATCCATGCCCCATGAATCTATTTTGGGAGGTCAAATCCCCACTCTAGAGGAGGGCAGACTGGAACCATATACAATGTTGGAATTGACGGCTGTCTGCATTAGCTTGCAAAAGCAAAATGCAGACCTGGTACATACTGTCTCTACCCAAGGCCTTGAACTCAAGCAATTGAGGGAGAGGATTGTTGTTTTGGAAACTGCTGAATCTAAGAGAAGGCAAACAAGAGTCCTTTCATCAGGGGAGGATTCTTACAAAGGGGAGGAAGCTGCTACTGAGCCAATTAATTTGAGTGACAAAGGCTCACATGAAGCTGCTACAGAGCCAATTGATTTGAGTGGCAAAGGCTCAGATGATGGAGAATCTTTCGGTGTGGCTGAAGCTCTTACAGATTTGAAGAAGCAACCAGGTTTTGATGTCTCTTTGGTTACTCCTACAAATTTGAATTTGTCCTTTACAGAAATGATGGAGCAGTTCACAAGAAGCACTGACAAGAGTAAGGTGAGCGTTGACACACAGATTTTTGATGCTAATAAGCCAAGCGCTGATATGAGTAAGTTGGGCGTTGACACACAGGTTTTGGACGTTGATAGACCTGCAGATATGGTTGATGTATTCCAGTCATCAGCTATCATCAAAGAAGTGTCTTCACATGTACCATCATCATCTTTACCCATCATTGATACATTAGATAGGGGTAAAGGGATTATGGTAGAAACAGTGGTTCCCAAGGATGCAACTCAAGTAAAGTTTGATTCCATGTTGGCTGCACAACTTGTGAGAGAAGATAGGATGAAAGAGACTGCTATTGAAAGTAAGAAAAGCAGTGATGATGAGAGTTCATTCAAGTGTTATGATTGTTGAAGAACTAGAAAGACTTGAATATGGTGATGAGTTGGCAAGAGAAAAGCTTGCAGAATTAAAGAATCAGGTGGATTATGATATGCCTGAAGTATACATGACTTTATCAGATCAAATTTGGGGTTTGGAAATTTTACTTAGAGTTCAAAGAGATTGCAAGGTGATTCTAAAATATAGAGCTAGCAAAGTTCTTGAACAGAACAAGACAGCAAGAAGGGAGCTCTATTACATGTTGCTCAGATGTCATCAAACAGGTTGGACTTTTAGAAAATTGTAGGGATTGTCCTTTGGTGAATTGGAGTATAAGGCTTATCCTATTTGGGAAAGAGTGCAAGAGATGAACACTATTAGATTCCTTTCAGATGAAAGAAAGGAAGAACTTGCAGAAGAGATGGAGATCCAAAAGGCTTTGGTTACACCAAGACCTTTGAAGAAGGGAGTTCCACTTGAGTTTCCAGGAAATATGGATAGAGTGAATCCTAATGAAGCTATTATTAGAAGGAGCATTAAGCTTTCGTCTTTGGAGGCTTCACATATGGTAGACGTGTTACCTCATGATTCCAAGAACCCCATAGTTAGCTATGAAGAAGATGCAAGTGGGTTATGGGTGATTGGCAGATATGGGAAGAAGGTACATACGTTTACTACTCTTATGTCTTTATTTGCAAGTATGGATAGGGAGGACTTGGCAGACCTTTGGAGGTTGATACAGGCCAAGTATGAGACTGAAGCACCTACTTCAGTCAATGGAATAAAGATTTGGTCAACATTCAGAAGGATGTGTGCACCAGATGAAGAAGATTCTGTTTGGAAGGATCTTGATGATGATATTAGTGGACTTCAATGGCGTCTATATTCAGCAGCTGGTGTGTATCATTTGAGTTCTACAAAGTTTTCTGAGCATCTTCTTGTGGATGCTGAGTATCCTATGTCCAAAGAAGTTTTGGAGAAAATGATGACAACACAGCTGGAAATTGACTACTCAAGTGACGTGGCCAAGGATTTAATTAGATATGTTTATTTCCTGTATAATAAGATTTGTAAGAATCCTCCTAGTCCTTAGTTTTTATTCAGAAACTTGATCACTAGAATAGATATCAAGTTTAGAGAAGGATTGTTGGGAATAAAATATAGCCAAAACACTTGGGCGCTGACAAGAACAATCTGGACGTTGATAAGAAGAAATCAAGCGTTAACAGGAAGAATGTTGACAGGAAGAAGTCAAGCGTTGATAAGAGGAAGTCAAGCACTGATAGAAGACTTAGTCTACACGTTTTGTAATTCTAGTAAAGATATGTTCGACATTGTATTTTCTATATTTATCTTTACCTAAAATAGCTGATACGTAGACTCTTGAACAATGCTCCTTAGTCTATAAAAGGAGATCCTTAGGTTTAAGTTTAATATACGTTTTACACTTCCATTATACGTAAGTTCGATTTATCAATCAAAGTGAAAGTTTGATTTAACTTGTTTGCGTGTTCTTGTTTAAGTATTAATTCCGCATAATACTTGAATTGTTACATATACAACAAAGTTTCTTTACGTGTTTAACTTGATCTAATCTCGTTTACACAAGCTAAATCGATCTAAGTTTGGGATCAACAACAGCACGAGACCGACAAAAGAGTTATGCTGACATGAGACGCAAACCTCTTGAGTTTGAGGTTGGCGATAGAGTCATGTTGAAAGTCGCGCCCTGGAAGGGTGTAATTCGCTTTGGAAAACGTGGAAAGTTGAATCCTTGTTACATTGGAGAATTGGCCCCGTGGCTTATCGTTTGGAGTTACCTCAAGAACTTAGTCGAGTGCATAATGTGTTCCACATTTGCAATCTCAAGAAATGCTTGTCTGATGAGACACTCGTTATTACTTTGGAGGAAATCCAACTCGACGACAAACTCAATTTCGTAGAACAACCAGTGGAGATCATGGACCGTGAGGTCAAACAACTTAAGCCAAGCCGTATACCGATTGTGAAAGTCCGTTGGAATGCAAGAAGAGGTCCAGAGTACACGTGGGAACGTGAGGACCAGTTCAAGATCAAGTACCCTCATCTTTTCGCTAACCCACCTACTATAACAACGTCCTCATTTCGCGACAAAATCTCTATACATGGGGAGACTGTGACATCCGTCAATTTTCCATCTTTATTTTTCCCATGTATTTATTTAATTCAAGCTTTGAACCTTGTGAATTTAACAAATTGAGAAGTTATCTCATGTTATTGGAGTATCATGTGTTTTATTTTATTATTTTTTTTCTATGTGTTAGTTAATTATACTTGACATTAGTTGGAGTCACTAGGAGAAATCGTGTCACCCATCATTTCATCATTTGAGCCTAAATATCTAACGTTAACTAGTTAAGTTAACGATCCATCAATTTTAACTAAACACCAAAAATACTTACACTTTTATCTTCAAATTATTTTCTACAATTCCTACACTACACTTTATTTATTTTTCACCATCCTCATTATTCACTACTACCTTTTCTTCCTAAATAATTCATACACTCTCCACTCACTTTACACATTAATCTATTATAACCTATTTAGGGTAACTAGACAACATTCTTTCTCATTTAAATTCAACTTTCACTTCCCACAATTTAACTTAAATACTAAACAAGTATCTCCCTGGACCCTCCATATTCTACACGTGATATTGCCTAGCAAATCTAAACAAAATCAAACCAAATATATTTCCAATCTTCCTATGTACTTGAAGATCAAAACCATGTACCCTCCCTTCCACCACAAATGGGACGCATCACCAAAACAAAAGGGGCTTCATAACTCCTCTATGAACCACTCTTCTTAACTACTTTGTACATATACTCATTATACCCATGCATACTTCAAATACAACCACACTACCCAAACATACAAACAATCTCTCCCTGTCGAATTAAAACCTCACTTTTCATTTCCACTTCTCAAGATTCAAGCATACAAGTACTTTATCCATACACATATAAATCACGTAGATATATGCAAACACATCCCATTAGAATTCAAGAAAACACAACAAGAACAAGTATGATACACAACGATATGGTTGCACACGGTTAGGCTTTTGTTCGTGGGTTTGAGCTAAAGCAAGCTTGGTTTCAGTTTTGGTTGCATCGAGGATAGCTTAAGGTCGAGCTAGGGTTGGTTAAATTTCGAGCTTAAGTCGATCTAAGTTTTGGGTTGAGTTAAGGACGAGATAGGATCTCTCGTGTAAAGCTCTCGGTTATGGTTTTCATAGTTTCGGTTCGTAGGTGTAAGCCAACCTCTCGCGTGAAGCTTTATAAGCCTCCAAACCTTTATTTTATTTTCATTCATTTTCGTTCATTACATGATACTTGTACTTGCACATCTAAGAAAATCATTCCTTACAACTACTAAAACAAGTTCTACATGAAATCATGAACTTTGGACTAAAAATGGCTAAATGGGTACATTGGAATCGTAAGCAAACACGTATTTTCGGACATATATGTTTTACCTATGCGTAATATAAGCGATCTAAACGAATGGTTATGAATTTGGTAAGCTAATAATGTGTTTTGTGTTTTTGTGTAAATTATTGTTCTTTCAAGAAAATCTAGTCAAAACGACGTCTAACCATGGCGTTTTCTTAGCGGGATTTATAGTCGAGATCGTAAGGAACATCATGCAACTCGAATATTTGAAAATAATAAAGTAACGAAGCCACGATTGGACTTATAAGTCACGGTTGTATTACAAGTGAAAATGGTATGGTTTTGTGCTTATTGTCGTAGAACGAAACAAAGGAGGAAGTAGAAAACCTTTTTTATATATAACAAAAGTACATGTTGGCTTGTGTTAGTGTGTAGGCGTTAGTGGAGGGGACCAAAGATGAAATGACATTGTCATTCATATTACTATTATTAGTATAAGTATTAAAAGGTGATTAGAAAATAAACCCCGCTTAATTAGTAGACTTATCAAAATCGGACCTTTTAATTAATTTAAACTTAATAACTACTAAATGTATATAACATTATTTAACTCGGACTAAATTGGTGTCACAGTTAACGCGTGAAGCGTGGTATTAGGCATTCTTCGTGTTAATTGTATATGTCGGGTCCTATTGACTCTACCCGAACTAAAAGACCCAATTAAAGTGGGTCTCGAACAAAGGTCTCATATTATGGACATCACTTTAGTTATTGTTTTATTTTTATTTTATTTTATTTATTTGCTTATTTAATTATCTTGACCTTTATACTAATAATTAATTGCCACTGAAAATAATAAGACGTAGAGGACTGATTTATATTTATTGGACAAAAATTAGGACTAGGACCTTTTTCTTATCTAGACTATATCGGACTGTGACTTGGATAATTATTGGTCATACTTAGAGACCAAGTACCAATTGAACCAAACTAAACATATTTAATTGTCGCGTCTGTTCTTCTAAAGAGTCTGTCCTTGTGTCGTTTTAAATTAATTATTTTTGTGTGCGTTTTTATTTATAAACATTGACGTTTTAATATTCTTTGACTTTTTAAATAAAAAGTAAATGTTTTTGTTTATTAATTAATAGGTGCAGGTACAATGTAATGAATGTATAATTATTTATTTGCATTGCTTTTAGCTTAGTTAGTCATTATTATTGCTAGGCTGTGGTTAGAGTTGACGTTGTTGCGCACATATTTTTCCGTGCCTACTACTTGATTGCTTTTACTTGACTATCATTTGAGGTGAGTTTATAGCCCCACTTTTTAATTGCTTTTACTGCTTTTTGGGGTGAGACATTGCTTGATTTAACGTATGAACACAAGTGAATTAACTGATTTATGTACTAGTCTAAGTCCCACATAAACCCAGTTGCTTTGGCCCGTGAATCATGAACCGTTAATTACTTTGTGTAAGCGCTAATGTTATGGATAGATCTATCGGGGTTGACGCCCCTGTCCGGCTTGGTCCAACAGAGGACAAGCGGACACAGTTTCATTTGAGTCTGAGATAGGATGTCGTGGGTTTAGGCATCCAGAGGGCTACATTATATGATTATACTACCGGTGTTGTTAACGCTTTGGTATCATGAGCTTAGACTGTGATAAATGCTTTTATGATGACTTTGTATTTGTTATATTGTCATTGTGCTTGGGGAAATCTTTTGGTTCATTAAACACTTCTAATTAGCTAAACCTATGAACTCACCAGCTTTATGTTGATGCTTTAGCAATGCTTTTCTCAGGTACTAAGATTGAAGATGCTATGTGTGAGGTCTCATGCATTACCGTCATTTCTGTTAAAAATAAAGATCATTTGTATCATTTGAAAACTAAGTTTCTGTATCTGTGACCAGTTATTATGCTTTCGCACTATGTTTAAACTCTTTAATTTATCAAATGCAAGTGATCAACTTTCCGAACGTCTCATTTAGAGGTCGTTCTTTTTAACTATGTGTATGATAATCATGACGTCACCATCCCCTTGTTGCCTTTATACTCTGATATTCTAGGGGTGTGACACTTGGTATCTTGCACAAAGGCATGCAGAGAATTGAATGTCAGGTTTGCTTGCAGTTAAGTACATGAGTGATCAAATCATACCTCTATTCTGAGTCTCATTGACTGATTGTCCATTGAGATCAGGTCCTAAGTTGTTAGGGGGTACCATTGGAGTCTTCACTGAAGCACAGTTGATATCATACTTCTTTAGCAGATCCTTGACATATTCTTCTTGATTTATGGAGATGCCTTGGTCAGATTGTTTAATCTGAAGACCAAGGAAGTATGTGAGTTCCCCCATCATACTCATCTCAAACTTGCTAGTCATAAGCTTGGCAAATTGTTTGCAAAGTTTCAAGCTTGTAGAACCAAAGATTAATGTCATCCACATAAATTTGTACCAGAATGGTGTGAGTTTTAGATTTATAGATAAACAAGGTGCTATCTATTTTTCCTCTAACAAATTTATGTTCAATGAGAAATGTCGAGAGAGTTTCATACCATGCGCATGGAGCTTGCTTCAGTCCATACAAAGCTTTGTAAAGCTTGTTGACATGATTTGGGTATTTACTACTCTCAATGCCTGGAGGTTGAGTAACATAAACTTCTTTTTTTAGGTCACCATTTAGGAATGCACTTTTGACATCCATTTGGTAGATGATGAAGTTCATGTAAGTGGAATAAGTAAGGAAGATTCGTATGGCTTCCATACGTGTAACTAGAGCAAAGGTTTGATCAAAATCAACACAGGCTCTTGATTGAATCCTTGGGCCACCAACATAGCTTTATTTTTGGTCACCACATTGGTTTCATCTCTTTGGAGCTTGTAAACCCATCTGGTGCCAGTGGTTGATTTACCATATGGAAGAGGAACCAATTTCCAGACTTTGCTTCTTTCAAATTAATTGAGTTCCTCTTGCATGACATCCACCCATCCAGGGTGTGTGAGTGCTTCAAAAACCTTTGTAGGTTAAATTTCTGAGAGAATGTTTGCATAGAGGCATTCTCTAGATGAAGCAACACTCAGTTTCTTTGCCATAGATCTAGTGACTCTACCTTCACCAGGATTGCCTATTATGTTCACCAGCTATATGTGACTATTTTTAGTCCAAGATTTTTGTGGAGCTAGAGAATAGGCACTGGTATCATGATTATAGCTAGAACTTGGAAGTCCATGACATGGAATTGGACTTGGATTATCTCTAGTGTCTACTAAAGGATATTCAGTGGAAAAAGGTTCAATCAATGGAGGGCTTCCTTCTTGGTCAGAAGCAACACATCCAAGACCTAATTCCCTACAGATGGTAGGAGAGTTTTGAGCAAGGGGCTCAGATTGTTCATCAGCAGCTTCATATGATTGATCATTTTGATCATGTATGTTAGCATGCTGATTGTTTTGAGACTGACCATTTTGGTCATTTGTGTTGCCTTGCTGATAATTTTGAGACTGATCATTATTTGATTGACAGCCATTAGTATGTGATACTAAAGGATTTCCTTTTGTATGATATGTCATATCTTTAAATGGATCAATATGAGGGACTGAGTTGCTTGTTTGATATCTTTGAGAAGGCTCATAATGTTGAAATTCCTTAGATGGATAATTGTAAGATTCATGAATATGAAGTTCATCATCTGATGGATTTGTAAATGTGGGAGCTTTAAAACTTTCATTGAATGTGATGTGATAGGTTTCTTCAATACATTGTCTTCTTGTGTTGAAGACTCTGTATGATTTAGATACTAGAGAGTATCCAAGGAAGTAACCATCATCAGATTTTTCATCAAACTTTCCAAGGTGATCCTTGTGATTGTGAATGAATACTGGACACCCAAACACATGTAAGAATGAGATGTTTGGAATTCTCCCCCTAAAGACTTCATAGGGAGTCTTCATGTGTCTCTTCGCAATGATGGATCTATTTTGAGTGTAGCAAGCAGTGGCTACAACATCAGTCCAAAAATGCTTAGAGAGAGTAGATCCAGCAAGCATTGTCCTTGTTGCTTCAATCAAAGTTCTGTTTCTTCTTTCAGCCACACCATTTTGTTCAGGTGTGTAAGGAGATGAGAAATTTTGGGAAATTCCTTTGTCATAACAGAATTTGATCAGTGTCTGATTTCTGAATTCAGTGCCATTGTTAGTTCTGAGTTGTTTGACATGAGTGTCATTTTGATTTTCAACTCTTTTGATGAAAGACATAATGGCATCTGGTGCATGGCTTTTCTTTGTCAGAAAATATACCCTAGGTGTACCTAGAGTACTCATCAACAATGACAAGTGTATATTTTTCATGACAAATGGCCCTAGGTGATATTGGGCCAAATAAGTCCATGAGAAGCAAATGAAGACTTTTTTTAATTGAAAAATGTTTGCTTTGTTTTGAAACTGGCTCTATGGTACTTCCCTTTTTCACATGCCGAGCATGGTTTGTCCTTGGAATAGACAAGTGAAGGAAGACCAATAACAAGATTTTGTTTTGCCAGCAGAGTTATTGTTTTGAAATTGAAATGTGAGAGCCTCTTATGCCAAAGTCAATTGTTAATATTGGAAGCTTTAGCAAAGAAGCATGTCTCTTGAGTAGAGTTCATGTTCATGACATAAACATCCTTGACTCTGGGAGCAATCATCACAATTTCATGATTGGAGTTGAAGATTGTACCTTTTTTGTCATCAAACAGCACAAGATATTTTGCATCACAAAGTTGACTTATGTTGATGAGGTTATGCTTCAATCCATTGACATACGCTACCCTTGAGAAAACTATACCATTGCATTTTACTAAACCAAATCCTTCAGTAGTAGTTGATGAGTTATCACCAAAAATAACTTTAGGACCTTGTTCCTCCTTATACTTGTGCAGATAACTTTTGGTTCCAGTCATATGCCTTGAGCAACCACTATCTAGGTACCAAATAGGCTTCCTGATATCACACTACACAAGTTAAGGAAATAGTCAGTTATGTTTTGAAACCCACCTTTGTTGGGTGGGGGTTTTAGATCTGGAAGGTGTTCTAAATCTGAAGGGTCCTCTTGTAGAGGGTGTGTGTGATTGCTCAGAAGAAGAAGAGGTCTGAACAGCTTTTGCTTTCTTAGCCTGGAGGGCTTCACCTCTTCTGAACCACTCTATATGGTTGTGATCAGATGTAGTGTGGACATCGCTTCCACAAGTTTCACAACATTTGGTAATAAAGTTTGGGTTTCTTAGTTTAATACCTCTTCTGAGTGAGATGATTCGATTATGTCCATGAGTGTCATGGTCATAACTTCCACAAATATTACAAACAGGGTAATAGTGGCAGTCATCTGAGTGATGATTGCCCATACCACAATGAATGCATGGTGGGAAAGGCATATTTCGCCTCTAATGAGATGCTTCACTATTGTGAGCATCAACACTAGTTTTGGCCACCATATACTGAGTATGTTCACAAGTGCGATGATCAGTCCTCTCACATTTAGTACAATAAATTACTCTTAAGCAAGTTTGAGTGAGATGGTTGTTTAGACCACGTAACTCACAAGCCCTTTTAAATTGTGTCTTGTACTTTAAATGGGGAGAGTCTGAAGGTTCATCTCTGAACCGAGTTGGTGTTTGTTGCTGCCTGAGTTGCAATTTAAGATCATTGATCTCTAGCATTCTTTAGTTTATTTTTTGAAACTAAAGAGGTAGTTCCCATATGTGAACCTTCAGCAGGAGCTGAAGAGTTCTTTGAAGTGTCAATTTTAACATGTTTGGAAGAACTACCTTTGTGTGTGGTGTGTGACTTGATGATAGACTGGATTGATTTGGGTCCATTAGAGGGTTCAGCACCAGCCAGCTTCTCCAAAGGAGGAAGTGGGGTACTTACTTCATTCTCTATATCATCATCTGAGTCATCCTCGGTAACTAAGGATTCAACTGGTGCTGAAGTGTCAGCATTTGCTTGAAACTCAACAAGAAGGATTCGTCCAGTGTCATGATTGGGTAAATTCTCTTCACCTGTCCTTTCAATGTCAGGGATCGAGCTACCATCCTCATTTAAGGCTTTGACAAAGACAATAGACTTGGTGCTGGAGGATCCTTCAGCACCAAGCATTTTCCTCTTTTGAGCAGGAATTTATTCACTTATGCATTGATTTACCCTATCAAAGTTTCTAAGCCAAGATTTAACAATATCGTTTACTTCTTTTAGTTCAACTCTTAGGGAGTTATTTTCCTCCAAAATTTCTTTGTTCAATTGTTGAAAAGTAAGAATATCAAGTTTAGCTTCTTTTAGCTCTATTTGCTTACTTTTAAAATCTTCAAGTTTTAGAACAAGTTTATGAAATTTTTCAAGCAAATTGTTTCTTTGTTCTTCAACAAATTTTAGATCAATGCACAGGCAATCAAAAACAAATTTAATGTCATCTTTATCTTTTAATTCAAGAAGAGTTTGTACCTTTTTGATTGTGACATTGACCCATTCACCATTTCTGGCACTTTCTCTTGCCACAACATTGGAGTTAGCCCCTTCATCATCAGCAAGTGCCATTAGTACATTCACATTAACCATTTCATCATCATCTGAAGAAACATCTTCTTTATCTCATTCATAAGCTTCAGCAACAAGTCCTTTGTTCTTGTCTTGCTTGGGGGCCTTGGAAGAAGAACTTTCAGTACTCATGCGGGCCAGTCTAGCTTTAATTTCTCTGTATTTGGCCTCAAAGTCTTTTGTTGGTCGAAGTTCAACCCTGTTTTGCTGAAATAAAGTAGAAGCAATTTGTTTTGGTTGAAATGATGATTGACCAGATGGTCTTGATTGAGCTGGCGAGGAATAGGAAGGAAGAGATATTTTTGAATAACAATCCCTAGCATAGTGACCAGTCTTCCCACATTTGTAGCATTCAGCGTCAACTGAAGCTTTTGTGGAGCTCGAGAACTTGCCTCCTTTCTTAAAGAACCTTCTAGACTTGGCCAGAAGTGCCCTTTCATGAAATTGCTCTTTGTGGTCATTCAGATATTCCTCACTAGTTCTAGTGTCTTCCTCATCATCAGGACTATTTTGGTAGTCTTGAATGACAACCTCACTGAAGAAGACTGTGGACAAGGGTGTAACAATGTTTAATGCTTTACTCTTGCTTGAGCCTTCATAAAGCCTATCAACTAGGTTTTCTTCATATTTAAGTTTCCCACTAAGAGAGGCTAGATCACAATCTTTAATGTGATTAGCATTTCTCAAGCTTTGGCAGAAACTAAGCCACTTCTTTGGAAATGCATTAACAAAAATTGTGTTGATTTCAAGTTTTGAAAGCTCAACACCATCATTCACAAGTTCATTCATTTGGTCATCTGGAAGCACAGACATGATGATACTTTTGAGACGCTGATCTAGGTTAGCAACTTTTCTCTCATCAGTAGTCTATTGTGCTTCAGGTTTTCTATTGTCCCCAACCATGGGAACAAAAGGACCATTTTCAATTATTCCAAGGAATTGAGGTTTAGTTCCAACCATATGGACAAGAAACCTCTTCTTCCAATTTGTAAAATTGGCTACCTCTAGTACATGTGCAGCATTGAGTTGGCCGCCCCTATATTCTAGGGTTTGTGGTATAAATTGAGCCATTTTTGGATCTTGATTTGAATTTTTTTAAATGAGCAGTTTAATAAAATAAGAGTTTAGCTAATCAAACTGCTCTGATACCACTTGTTGGTCCCTTGTAATTCGTTATTACTTATCAACTTAAGTAATAACTCCTTACTTCGACTCAAATGTTTTGTTTTAACAATATATAAGAACTATGAATAATTAAAACAACAATACCAATTACTTTTCAATGTATAGACATTTATTAGAATCAAATAAAGAATCTATAACCCACTTTGTTTGCGGAATAACAAAGTGGTTGAATGACAATGGGTATTGATCTCCTCTACTTAAACGTCTAACCAAGGTTAAAGTCTAAGCTCCGATCTAAACGTTCATATGCATCTTGGCTATATGGTTTGGTTGGTATCGAGAGAGAAAGGTTTTCCAGAGCTTTATCTCTTGTATTGGTTTTTTTCTCTCCCAATGTACACTCCTTATATAGGCAGTGTAAACTAGGGTTTGCATTTTTCATGTTTCAATGCATGGATTTATCCAGTGGGTGGTTGATGCCCATGTTGGATAAACACTACAAAGTACATATTAAACTATTCTAGAAAAGATAAATGTTTTACTTATATCTAAGTATATAAGCAACATACTTTGACTTAAAGTTATCGTTTCCCGCCTAATGCAAACCATCAGAATATTGAAGAGTCTTCAATATACTAGAGGAGATCGATATCATTCAGTTTGGTATTGTCAAACTAAACTGAACTGAAAGCCCTTCTTCAGTCCTTGTTCTTCAACAACTAGACCACCTAGTATTTGAAGCGAAGACTCCTTTGTCTTCTAAGTTAACTAGAAGGGGAGTGTTGAACTTTCTTCAGTTATAAAGTCTTTAGTAGGAACTTTGTTCCTCTGGTCATCCTTCAACAAACTGACCTTACTACTGAGCATGAAACACTTAGGGGGATTTTATATTCAAATCCTAGAGTTGCTTCAGGGTCAGTAAATACTGACCCAACATAATTCCTTAGATATGGTAGGAGAGCTTTGAGCAAGGGGCTCAGATTGTTCATCAACAGCTTCATATGATTGATCATTTGATCATGTGTGTCAACATGCTGATTATTTTAAAACTGAACATTTTGGTCATTTGTGTTGCCTTGCTGATCATTTTGATCATTTGAGACTGATCAATATTTGATTGACAGCCATCAGTATGTGATACTAAAGGATTTCCTTTTGTAGGACTTGTCATATCTTCAAATAGATCAATATGAGGGACTGAGTTGCTTGTTTGATATCTTTGAGAAGGCTCATAATGTTGAAATTCATTAGATGGATAATTGTGAGATTCATGAATATGAAGTTCATCATCTGATGGATTTGTAAATTTGAGAGCTTCAGAACTTTTATTGAATGTGATGTGATAGGTTTCTTCAATACATTGTCTTCTTGTGTTGAAGACTTTGTATGCTTTAGATACTAGAGAGTATCCAAGGAAGTAACCATCATCAGATTTTTCATCAAACTTTCCAAGGTGATCCTTGTGATTGTGAATGAATATTGGACACCCAAACACATGTAAAAATGAGATGTTTGGAATTCTCCCCCTGAAGACTTAATAGGGATTCTTCATGTGTCTCTTCACAATGATGGATCTATTTTGAGCGTAGCAAGTAGTGGCTACAACATCAGTCTAAAAATGCTTAGAGAGAGCAGATCCAGCAAGCATTGCCCTTGCTCCTTCAATCAAAGTTCTGTTCTATCTTTCAGCCACACCATTTTTTTTCAGGTGTGTAAGGAGATGAGAAATTTTGGTAAATTCCTTTGTCATCACAGAATTTGATCAATGTGTGATTTCTGAATTCAGTGCCATTGTCAGTTCTGAGTTGTTTGACATGAGTGTCACTTTGATTTTCAACTCTTTTGATGAAATACATAATGGTATCTTGTGCATGGATTTTCTTTGTCAAAAAATACACCCAGGTGTACCTAGAGTACTCATCAGCAATGACAAGTGTATATTTTTCATGACAAATGGCCTTAGGTGATACTAGGCCAAATAAGTCCATGTGAAGCAAATGAAGACTTTCTTTGATTGAGAAAGTTTTCTTTGTTTTGAAACTGGCCCTATGGTGCTTCCCTCTTTCACATGTTGAGTATGGTTTGTCCTTGGAATAGACAAGTGAAGGAAGACCAATAAGAAGATTTTGTTTTGCCAGCAGAGATATTGTTTTGAAATGGATATGTGAGAGTCTCTTATGCCAAAGCCAGTTGGTAATATTGGAATCTTTATCAAAGAAGCATGTATCCTGAGTAGAGTTCATGTTCATGACATAAACATCTTTGACTCTGGGAGCAATCATCACAATTTCATGATTGGAGTTGAAGTTTGTACCTTTTTTTGTCATCAAACAGCACAAGATACTTTGCATCACAAAGTTGACTTATGCTGATGAGGTTGTGCTTCAATCCATTTACGTATGCTACCCTTGAGAAAACTATACCATTGCATTTTACTGAACTAAATCCTTTAGTAGTAGCTGATGAGTTATCACCAAAAACAACTTTAGGACCTTGTTCCTCCTTATACTTGTGCATATAACTTTTGGTGCCAGTCATATGCCTTGAGCTACCACTATCTAGGTACCAAATAGGCTTCCTGAGATCACACTACACAAGTTAAGGAAATTGTCAGTTTTGTTTTGAAACCCACCTTTGTTAGGTGGGGGTTTTAGATCTGGAAGGTGTTCTAGATCTGAAGGGTCCTCTTGAAGATGGTGTGTGTGATTGCTCAAAAGAAGAAGAGGTCTGAACAACTTTTGCTTTCTTAGCCTAGAGGGCTTCACCTCTCCTGAACTACTCTATATGGTTGTGATCAGATGTAGTGTGGACATTGCTTCCACAAGTTTCACAATATTTGGTAATAGAGTTTGGGTTTCTTGGTTTAATACCTCTTATGAGTGAGATGATTCGATTATGTCCATGGGTGTCATGGTCATAACTTCCACAAATATTACAAACGGGTTAATAGTGGCAGTCATCTGAGTGATGATTGCCCATAGCACAATGAATGCATGGTGGGAAAGGCATATTTCGCCTGGAATGAGATGCTTCAGAATTGTGAGCATCAACACTAGTTTTGGCCAACATATAATGAGTATGTTTACAAGTGCGATGATCAGTCCTATCACATTTAGTACAATAAATCACTCTTAGGCAAGTTTCAGTGAGATGGCTGTTTAGACCACATAAATCACAAGCCCTTTTAAATTGTGTCTTGTACTTTAAATGAGGAGAGTCTAAAGGTTCGTCTCTGAACCGAGTTGGTGTTTGCTGCTTCCTGAGTTGCATTTTGAGATCATTGATCTCTTGTATGACAAGAGACATTATCTCATCATCCTCAGATCTAGCATTCTTCAGTTTATTTGTTGAAACTGAAGAGGTAGTTCCCATATGTGAACCGTCAGCAGGAGCTGAAGAGTTCTTTGAAGTGTCAATTTTGACATGTTTGGAAGAACTGCCCTTGTGAGTTGTGTGAGACTTGATGATTGACTGAATTGATTTTGGACCAGTAGAGGGTTCAACACCAACCAACTTCTCCAAAGGAGGAAATGGGGTACTTACTTCATTTTCCAAATCACCATCTGAGTCATCCTCAGTGACTGAGGACTCAACAGGTGCTGAAGAGTCAGCATTTGCTTGAAACTCAGGAAGAAGGATTCGTCTAGTGTCATGATTGGGTAAATTCTCTTCACCTGACCTTACAATGACAGGGATCGAGCTACCATCCTCATTTGAGGCTTTGACAAAGACAATAGAGTTGGTGTTGGAGGATCCTTCAGCACCAAGCATTTTCCTCTTTTGAGCAGGAATTTGTTCATTTATGCACTGATTTATCCTATCAGAGTTTCTAAGCCAAGATTTAACAATATCTTTTGCTTCTTTTAGTTCAACTCTTCGGGAGTTATTTTCTTCCAAAATTTCTTTGTTCAATTGTTGAAAAGTAAGAATATCAAGTTTAGCTTCTTTTAGCTCTATTTGCTTACTTTCAAAATCTTCAAGTTTTAGAACAAGTTTTTGAAAATTTTCAAGCAAATTGTTTCTTTGTTCTTCAACAAATTTTAGATCAATACATAGGTAATCAAAGACAAATTTAATGTCATCTTTATCTTCTAATTCAAGAAGAGTTTGTACCTTTTTTATCGTGATATTGACCCATTCACCATTTCTGGCACTTTCTCTGGCCACACATTAGAGTTAGCCCCTTCATCATCAGCAAGTGCCATAAGCACTTTCACATTAACCATTTCATCATCATCTAAAGAAACATCTTCTTCATCCCATTCATAGGCTTCAACAATAAGCCCTTTGTTCTTGTCTTGCTTGGGAGCCTTGGAGGAAGAACTTTCAGTGCTCATGAGGGCCAGTCTAGCTTAAATTTCTCTATATTTGGTCTCAAAGTCTTTTGTTGGTCGAAGTTCAACCCTGTTTTGTTGAAATGAAGTAGAAGCAATTTGTTTTGGTTGAAATGATGATTGGCCATATGGTCATGATTGAGCTGGTGAGGAAGAAGGGAAGGATGTTTTTGAATAACAATCCCTAGCATAGTGACCAATCTTCCCACATTTGTAGCATTTAGTGTCAACTGAAGCTTTTATGGAGCTGGAGAACTTGCCTCCTTTCTTAAGGAACCTTTTAGATTTGGCCAAAAATGCTCTTTCATGAAATTCCTCTTTGAGGTCATTCAGATATTCCTCACTAGTTCTGGTGTCTTCCTCATCATCAGGACTATCTTGGTAGTCTTGGATGACAGCCTCACTGAAGAAGGCTGTGGACAAGGGTGTAGCAATGGTTAATGCTTTACTCTTGCTTGAGCCTTCATAAATCCTATCAACTAGGTTTTCTTCATATTTAAGTTTCCCAAAAAGAGAGGCTATATCACAATCTAAAATGTGATTAGCATTTCTTAAGCTTTGACAAAAACTGAGCCACTTTTTTGGCAATGCATTAACAAAAACTGTGTTGATTTCAAGTTTTGAAAGTTCAACACCATCATTCATAAGTTCATTCATCAGTGCTTTGTATCTGGTGAATGTGTGTGTGAGGGTTTCCCCTTCTTTGTGCTTGAAGGTGTTGTATTGAAGCTTTAAATCCATGATTCTTGTTTCCTTTACATCAGAGGGTCCCTCATGGTAAAGAATAAGGTCCTCCTATGTAGCTTTGGTTGTTTTGCAATTTACAACAGAATTCATTTGGTCATCTGGAAGCATAGACATGATGAGACTTTTGAGACGCTGATCTAGGTTAGCAGTTTTTCTTTTATCAGCAGTCCATTGTGCTTCAGGTTTTCTATTGTCCCCAACCATGGGGACAAAAGGACCATTTTCAATGATTCCAAGGAATTGAGGTTCAACCCCAACCATGTGGACAAAAAACCTTTTCTTCCAATTTGTAAATTTTGCTACCTCTAGTTCAGGAGCAACATTGAGTTGGCCACCCCTATATTTTAGGGTTTGTGGTATAACTTGAGCCATTTTTGGATCTTGATTTGAAAACTTTTAAATGAGCAGTTTAATAAAATAAGAGTTTAGCTAATCAAACTGCTCTGATACCACTTGTTGGTCCCTTGTAAATCGTTATTACTTATTAACCTTAAGTAATAACTCTTTACTACGACTCAAGTGTGTTGTTTTAACAATAGATAAGAACTATGAACAATTAAAACAACAATACCAATAACTTTTCAATATATAGACTTTTATTAGAATCAAATAAAGAATCTATAACCCACTTTGTTTGCGGAATAACAAAGTGGTTGAATGACAATGGGTTTTGATCTCCTCTACTTAAACGTCTAACCAAAGTTAAAGTCTAACCTATAATCTAAATGTTCATATGCATCTTGGCTATATGGTTTAGTTGGTATCGAGAAAGAAAGGTTTTCCAGAGTTTTTACTCTTGTATTGGTTAACCCTTTCTCTCCCAATGTACACTCCTTTTATAGGCAGTGTAAACTAGGGTTTGCATTTGCATGTTTCAATGCATGGGTTTATCCAGTGGGTGGTTGATGCCCATGCTGAATAAACAGTACATAGTACATATTTAACTATTCTAGAAAAGATAAAGGTTGTACTTATATCTAAGTATACAAGCAACATACTTTGACTTAAAGTTATCTTTTCCCGCCTAATGCAAACCATCAGAATACTGAAGAGTCTTAATATCCTAGAGGAGATCGACATCATTCAGTTTGGTATTGTCAAACCAAACTAAACTGAAAGCCCTTCTTCAGTCCTTGTTCTTCAGCAACTAGACCGCCTAGTATTTGAAGCGAATACTCCTTTGTCTTCTAAGTTAACTAGAAGGGGATTGCTGAACTTTCTTCAGCTATAAAGTCTTCAGTAGGAACTTTGTTCCTCTGGACATCCTTCAGCAGACTGGCCTTACTGCTGAGCATGAAACACTTAGGGGGATTTTATATTCAAATCCTAGAGTTGCTTCAGGGTCAGTAAATACTGACCCAAAACTTTCACACATGCACATATTATGAGTATTGTTACCCGCACACTTGCACTTGTCGTAGGTATTCTCGGAAGCAGTCTCCATACTTTTAGGTTTTCGAGATAAAAGTTACGATATGTCTACATTCCTACCTCCCATATCGCACCTGGACAGGATGTTGTAGAGTAAAGTTATCCAAATTAATGTCGAAAAAAATGTAAACTTTGTTACGTATGATTATAGAACCGCAAGCAGCTTCTCAGGTAGGGGTATGGTTGTCTACGTCTCAATCACATACTGTTATTAACATTCAAGCCTAACTCACAAACTAACTATATATTTAACAATTATCTCGTACAATTTGTTCTAAAGGGAAATTGACCTAAAAGTACAATCGCTAAGTTTATACCTTGTTTAAGTTCATTTATTGGATGACTTGTTATATATCTGATTTTACATTAACTAGAGATGCTTAATGCTTCTTGCCGATCATTTTTCTTTTAGTGGTATCACGGGTTTGAAAGGTCTTTTTGTAATATCGGGTTTCCTTTAAATAAAATTAACTCGGGTAAAATTTTCACTGTCTCTCAATATTTATGATACAAGTATACAAGACTTGTGAGATAACTAATAATTATATTCATCATCTTGCCTCCTATATGCAAACAAGACATATTGTGTCCATAACTTTGATCCAAATTTCTTTATGTATAACCAATTTCACCGCCAACTTTGTGCAATAAAACAACCGACTGTTGGGAATAAAATGTTGAAGACTTAGTCGCTGGAAAAGGTTCTGCTAGCCACTGATGAAGTTATATCTAGCCATTGATGTAAGACATTGATGAGAAGACTTTCATCTACTGATGGAATTGCATGGATCTTCATGAGTTGTATTCTAGAAGGATATACGAGACTTGTTATTTACTTTGTTTAGCTTTAGTATATCTTTTATATTAGTTGATCGTTTCTTATTGTACAAGGTTCCGTAATCTATAAAAGGAGGCCTTAGGTTTAGAGATCAATTAGGCTTTTCATAATACTTTCATACATTGCTCATGATAAGTTCGTTAATTAAAGTGAAAGTTCGGTTTAACTTTGTGTTTTGTTCTTGATCCTAATTGTTAAATTTCGCATAACACTTGGTTTGTGTTTATCAAACAAAGTTTCTCTACGTATTACTCTTGATATTATCTTAATAATACGAAACTAAATTGATTTAATTTTGGGATCAACACCGACCTTGTCACTCAAATATGACTCATTTATACACAAATACACTCCACATAAACAAAAGAGTAAAATGCAAAAAATTGTACATGTGATTTGCCCAAATTGCACTTTTAGTTACCGGTCTTCTGAAAGTATACGCGGTCTTTAGTGTTCATTTTCGTACTTTGACCATAACATTTGTCATCCTTAGACCGTTAACCTTTGTTGCTACATGAATTGTTTTGTTCTTTTCCTTTATTTGACCCAACAAGCGTTTTCCAAAGTTTTTAACCCGTTGGTTTTTTACCCGAAATCAACTGAATATAAATTAAAAACCCTAAACTCTATTTCATTTCCATCCTTTGTTTTTTTTTCCAATTTCATCTACAATCATTCACACAAAAATAATTATCATGAGTGATAAAAGCCCTTATTGATTCATAAGAGTTGAAGATAGAAGAGTTCGATTCTAAAACATGTTATGCAACATCATTGACAAAATACATTACACTTTATTTTTAATTTTGTTGATTATACACAACTAAGTATCCATATATGTTTTCAATGATAATCCATCATTGTGGAAGGTTTAATGATCTACCAAGAAGAAAGTACATTGGGGGAGGGGGTAACTTTTGCTGATTTCATCCAAATAGATAAGTGTAAGATAGATATTTTACACACAATCTTGTATGCAAGTTTAGGTTTTGAGGATAAGATGTTTTTTTTGTATAAACTAATGGTATCGATACCGTACCGAACGGGATTCGGATATCAGTATCGGGAAATCGGGTTTTTCCGAGAATTTTCCGATTTGCAACTGGTTTCGTATCGAATTAATGGTACCGAATTTATTTTCTCCTAAAGTGTGTGAGGTCTCAAGTTCAATTCCTGCTAGGTGCAAACAACCTTGAAGTGGCCACGCCAACCTCCTGAAAAGGGAGGGCTTTACCTGGTTTGAGTCTGTGTGGCGGTGGGTTCAAACCCGTGGATTAGTCGACCAATGTGTCGAAAATCACGGTTAAAAAAAATAATATTTTATTTTCTCCTTATTTTATAGTTTCGTTATCGTATCGAACAATATTCATGTACCAAAAATCGGTATAATTTTTGAATAGTTTCGACTCGAGTTCAAATGCTCATCCTTATGTATGTATTAGGCATCCAGTATGATGGTTTATAGTTTATAAAGAGGTTTATAAAGTTATGAAAAAGTAAAAAAAAACTTGTAAACATGTAATGCATTTGAATATATAGAAAGTTTATCTATACTACTATATAAAGCATTTGGTACTTTCTTAAAATAGTAAGGCTGAAAATTCAGACTTTTTTATCTACTAAATAAAGCAAGTTGTTGATATCTTTATCTAACATTATATATACTATAGCATTTTCTAACAACAATTTTTTCTTTTAAATTGAAAAATCTTTTTATTTATTTATTATTTTTATAATCTAATTTCACTATATTTTTTAAAATTTGTTGCTTTTTAATTCGATATCTATTTTGTTATATTTTTATTAACTTATAGTCTTTTACATTTTTAGTGAGTTTTTTCCATACAATGAGTAAGAGACTAATTTGTTAGTCTGAAAATTCGTTATTAGGTACTTGCCCCGCCGCATTGCGTGGATACGGTTCTAGTAAATTTAGAAAACTAGGATTAATGCCCGCGCTCCGCCGCGGGTAGATACAAAATGTGTTTACATAAGAATTTGTAGAAGCTAATAAGCGATATATAGGATCGGGGCTGATCCTATTTCTATAAACCGCATTTGAGCTCTCAAGGTTGACTCCGACAACAGAGAATCTTGCCGCCTCATAACTTCGTCTGTCTACTTCTTTTGGAGCTAATTCACAACTGTAGTCAAAGTCCAACTCCACAACTATGATGGCACACTAAGGTAAGTAAATAATATATAAGTATAATGTGTCAATCTGTTCCATACAGATAGGATAATAAATCAATAAGCATGTTTATTAAGCATTCTATTTTGTAACAAATGAATATACAAAGAGAACATGTCCTTAAGATGCTTATTGGTCCAACTGTTGTCTATCTGCACTCGTCGCGAAACTTGCAATTCGGGTTGATCTTAACATGGTGTCCCAAGACAAACCAACTCGCTACCACCTGCTACTGAGTATGAGCAGCAACCAAAGTGGAGAATTTCCGCTTACTCTGCATAGAAAGTAACAGGGAGTTTGATTACATTGCTTTATGGCATAATCACACCTAGTCTACTAAATAAAATAAATGTAAAATTAGAAGGAAAAAAACCCCACTTGTGAACATTATATACGAAAGGATAAAAAAGAGCAGACTGTATATACATTTCTTTAGACAAATACATTATTTATACGGCTGAATGCAAAAATATTGAAAGACATTCTGTTGAGTTTATTATTTCTTAAACCAAATGCACAAACCACCGTCTCATGTTGGACCGAAAGCAACGTAAGTGAAAATCAAATGTTTACCTATTGGTTCAGTAGGCAGAAAAAAACCAAACACGTTTCTACTATCTGCCTTATTGAAATTATCAACTAACATACTATGGTATTTCTATGGCTATAAAAGTATTCCGGTTTTCTGATGGTGAGGCTATAGCTTTGGACTGGTTGATAAACTTTGATGGTTATGATGATTCTTTGCAGCATCAATTCCCTATCATAATGACAGCAAGCATAGGTAGTCTTAGTGAAACCCAATACCTATTGGTTGACAATTTAAACGCCAAGGCTAGCATTATTTGAGCATAATTAAATAGGAACAGTTTCACTAAACTTTCCAGGCATTACTAATTAAATCTGCACATTTTCGGGTATAATGTTCATAGCAAAAGGTATGTAAATAAACAGAAGTTACCTGTAACACACCTTAATTTTTTTCTCAGCTTCCTAATGTTCATAGCAAAAGCTACATAAACAAACAGAAGTTAAAACAGAAGTTACTTGTAACACACCTTAAATTTTTTCTCAGCTTCTTTCCAACCTCGATGGCCAACCCATTTCATTTGCAGCTTCCGGGCTGAAGACATTTCTTTTAGAAACGGCTGCAAAAACGGACACCACAGTTACCGATTTTGCGGCGTTGTTGATTCCTTCCAGGAACATGAACATTCATGGTCGGCCCCATTTCATTTGCAACGTCTGTGTTGAACAAATTTCTTTAGAAACGGCTGAAAAAAACTACCACCACAGTTACTGATTGGGTTTTGGGTTTTAAAAATATATATGTGGAGAGCTTCTTGACCTCTTTGATGCGACCAGTTGAAAAAAAAGTACAGATATGAATCATATTTCGTAAAAAATATTGATGCAGTTGCGGTTGTATAGTTGGTTTTACATCAAATTCGCATCAATATAACCTAACTCAACCCGACTGGTCAACGAACATTTATAATCTACTACCCTGACATATCAAATTTATCACCCAATCTACGTTGCCCCACATTATTTTACTATATTAAAAAACTTTCCACAACACGTCTAAACTGGAACATTCTATCTAAAACAGGGTTTAAAAAAGGTATTATAAAGATGCATTAAGCTAGATAAAATACTAATTATTGGGTTTTTGATGTCTAGTGATTACCTCAACTATCGGCTTCTTTATAATGGCTCCGTCAGTAGTAGTAACTACTTAATGTAGCCACCAGAGTATCTTTTTTGTGTATCGTTCTTTTTCTTTGGGAGATGTTATCTGCTATCACAACATGAATCCAAGCATGGTGAATCTGACATTGCAAGTCCGTAGCGTCGCTTGTTACAGGGTAAATTAGCTGCAGTTGAAGCATACATTAGCAGCCTAAATATAGTGACATTGCGAAGATCGGTGACGTTATTAAGGCATATATTTTTATATATAATTTTAGAAATACATAACAATATCCTTTAAAATCAATAAACTACTATCATCCAAAGTAGAAAGAAAGTATGTTCCTTTGTTGCGCAAAACTGGATTAGACAATCTCAGCGGCCGGGATGCCTAAACTGTCGAGTGTGCATCGTTCTCGCATGTCTTGTTTTCTTGTGCAGACTTGTATATTTGTTGTTAAAAAAGTTTCCTGTAATAACGTTTTTTGGTCAGTGGCGTGTACTGTCATCAACGATAAACACATGTGGATAAAAATCTTTAGAAGAAACACTTTACTAAAAGCCAACAACAAAAACGACAGTTTCGAAGAAGCTATTTGTGTTACCTCTGACAGCAAGACGCTAGCATTAGAGCTTAAGAAAACATGTTACTAATTTCCCTTTGATAAATTTCGTGAATGCAAATATATTAGAAAAACTTACCAACCTGAGTTTGACTACATAGGCCAAACTATTATGACAATCACGAATTGGAAAAGAATAATGAAACAAAATAAGGAGAGAAAGGGGGAAACCAACCTAATTTGCTTGGCCAGATCTGAAAATGCAAAAAAGCAGCAGCAAGAGTATGATATACACCCCCAAACCATCTGATTTTGGAAGATATGATTAAAACCCACAAAATACAGATACGTTGGGCGTTTTCAGATCATGAGTGTGTATGTGCGTTTGACGACCCGTGCCTTCATCCAAACAGGTGCCTCCCGAAGAGTACCGTGGGGTGTTTTCCCAATAACATATATGGTGTGCGTTTTGAGATCTTATAGGATAAACATTGTGTGTTTTTTTTCCAGACGAATTTGGAAAAGAAAAAGACGATAAGAACTAAAAAAAAAAAGGCGATAAGAACTAAGCTGTGTTTTTTTTTAGCCAGACACACACGTAACCCACAGAAAGGACACGTGGGAAAAAAGTTTTCCCGCCAAAATGAGAAGAAAATAATAATAAATTCCCTAAGCTTCGTAAAACAGTTAAGTTATATTCAACTGATCTTACGTATCATCAGCACAAACCAACTTCTGTTAACATATCAAAAAAGCGCAAAAATTAAAGCACGAACCTTTGTATAACTCAGAACCAATTTTCTAGTTAATAACGTGGGACATCCAAACAGGATCTACACAGTCGATATTGCAGCAGTATAAGCTCAGATATGTGAGCGTGGAGTTGGACGACAAAAGAGGATCCGACCTGCCAAGATACCGCCCTGATACGGGTTAATTTCACTCACTATGACCAATAATAAACATAATATGTAAAAGCATCATCATCCATCGCCAAGTATCAAAAAAAATTGCTCACCTAAACAACCCAAATGCTGAATCAAATTGGTGGGTGGTAAGTACAAAAAGATTTTCTTTTAAATATATATATAGAGGCTCAAATAAGTGAGCAACGGATATGACATATGTACCCTGGCTGCAAACGCACCAAGATTGCCCCGCCAAGAAGCACATAATCCGGTTTGACGCTCGAGTATAATCATCATTGCCTTTTAGAATCTCCAAAAAGATACACGGCCACCTACTCGGATATGCTGCCTAAATCATAGCATAGTACAACATAAATAATCACAAAACAAACGGGATTGCATTAGAGAGTCAGAGATGGAAGAATGGAAGGCGTACGTACCAAAAACTGGTCATGGCTGCGCCTGCGACCACATGGTCGGCCCGCCAAGATACCGGTTTTCTCGTAACATGGTTACCAAAACATTCTGTAAATACATGTTTCAGCATCACCAATATATCGTTACACCGCGAGACACCGATCACAATCGCTACCCGGCATATAGCAGCAACGAAAGGACGGGTGGCATCAACGATTGGCAAACGCCCATGAAGATCAGATCTGTTACAACGGATACCCACAAAACCCCCAAATGTTCACACTTGCTTCAAGATCTAGGGCAGAGAGGGGCGGCTACATGAATGTATCCTTTCTTTAACCCCCAAAACCATTTTAATTACCTATCAAAAGTCAACAAATTTGTACAAAATTTAACAGCAATTATTAATTGAATCAATAACTGTAATTATCTAATTAGCAAAAAGTCAACATAATCAAATAAGACTCAAAAGTTAATGTATACCTTTTTGGACCAAGATCACCAACAGTTCCATAAACAATTGAGTCCACCACAATGAAAAACTTCTGCACACCACCAACGAATCCAGACAAACGGAAAAACAAAAAACCCACCTAAGGCACCCAACGTCACCAACCAATCACCAACGTCACACACTATTAATGGCGGCAACGAAGAGATTGGCGGCATCGAAGAGTTTTTGGTGTTATAGATCAAAACCCATGAAAACTATATAGATCCAAACTGACCGAAATTAGATCCATTTGTGAGAGAGAGTGTGTGTTATCTATATAGCAAGAAAGAGGTGCAAATCAAGGGCTATAAAAGTGGTTTTGGGACAAAACCATACCGGTGAACAGCGATTGAATTCATCATGCGGTTGAGATCTTGATTTTCTTTGCAAACCCATACCAATGAACAGAGTTTTGAAAAAATGAACGGCAGATATAGACTCAAAATATGCCTCCCCTCACAGATAGTTATATTGTTTTTTAATAATGTATTTCTCAATTCCCCTTATTGTATTAAGGGGGTAATGTTTATAGGTATAACTTAAAAAATACTCATTGATACAATAAAGTCACATCCCACCAGAAATATAAAATCTCAAAAAAAAGCCTGTATCTTCCTCATTTTATAATCATTATAATTAATTAAAACCAATTTTAATCTTTCTTTCTTTCTTTACACCATCAAATCCTCATCATTATAATCACACACACAAACCAATTTCATTTTAATCAAAATTAGGGTTTCATTTCATTTCTTAGATCTACATTTAATCGGTACACTTTTCATTTCATTTCACAAATTTTTATTTATTTAATTTAATCTGCATTATGTTTGATGATTCCAATTTGCCCCAATTTTTTTTATAAATTTTAAATTTTGGATTTTTGATCATTTTGATTTTAATTTGATGATTTGATTTTAATTTGAATTTGAATTTGAATTTGCCCTAATTTTTGGTTTTTTTTTGTTAGGTTTTGATCTGAATGCGTTTGATTGAAATTTGAGCGTTAAGTTTTAGGTATGTGTTTTGTTTTGATTATCGTAATTAGGTTAATTTAATTTAAGTTATTTTTCTATTGCCTTCGTTTTGCGTTAATTTATAGGTATATGCGTTTGATTGATTTGATAGTATGTGCATTGTTTAAATTATGTTATGTGATGATGATATATGATTTGCGCGCAAATTGTAGTTTATATTCGAGGGTGGAAATGTTAATTTGGTTAAAACGTGAGAGGAAATGTGAAAAGGCGAGGGCTTTATCCGGTTTAGTTTATGTTTTTAATCCCGCCGCGTGATGATATATGTTTTGCCGCAAATTATAGTTTAATTCGGGGGGCGGAAATACTAATTTGATTGAAATTTGAGCGTTAAGTTTTAGGAATTCGATTATTGGAATTAGGTTTTTATTGCCCTGGCTTTGCGACGGGGTTAGATTGATGTTTATATATGTTTTTAGGCAAACTGTGGTTTATATTTAAGGGCGCTTGGTTTTAAATTGCATGTTGTGATCCGTTGCGTTAATGTCCTAAAGAGCGATGCGTAATGTGATTGCGAGAGCATCACGGACGCGCGGTAATGTCCCAACAATCGATGTGTAATGTCATTGTTTAAATTATGTTTTTTTACGCTCATGTTGCGATGGGATTAAATTTATGTTATGTGATGATGTATGTTTTGGCGCAAATTGTAGTTTATGTTTGAGGGTGGAAATATTAGTTTGGTTAAAACGAGAGGGAAATGTGAAAAGGTGAGGGCTTTATCCGGTTTGAGCATGTGTGAGTGACTATGGGCTTAAACTGTGGATACTCGTTTATAAATGTTTAAATTATGTCATTTTACGCTCGTGTAGCGACGGGATTAAGTTAATGTTATGTGATGATGTATGTTTTGGCGCAAATTGTAGTTTATAATTCGAGGGCGGAAATGTTAATTTGGTTAAACCGAGAGGGAAAATGTGACTATGGGCTTAAACCATGATTACCAATCTTTTTATTTATATTTTGAAGAAAACTGCTATCATACGATTCCATAGGGATGATCGAATATAAATGTATCTAACTTGTCAGTCTTTTCAGTAATGTGTAGTGAATAAAAAATGTTGCTACTTTATGTACTAAACTTCTGGACGCGCGGTGCTAGGTTATAGAAAAATAAACTTCTGATTGCGAGAGCATCACGGACGCGCGGTGCTAGGTTATAGAAAAATAAACTTCTGATTGCAAGAGCATCATGGACGTGCGGTGCTAGGTTATAGAAAAATAAAGATAGAACATTTTTTGTTTAATTCATTCTACAAGTCGATGCTTAAACATCAAATATGTCAGACATATATTGACTGTGATAGTTATGCTTTAACATTAAATAAGTAACTTACGTATTGCTAGCGAATATCGACAATGTCAAAAGTCGATAATAAAAGTAACTATCTTTAAAGTAAGAAACATTCAAATTGGTTATCTTTTTCTATATCTTTCATCAAGTAGTTTATTGAGGCCAAAGTTTCAACTGTGTCAATTGCGTTTGATGCAAGCATCACATTATTTTGAAGTGATGCGATAGCATAAGGGTGCATGTTGGAAGTTGGAACAACTTCGCATCACAAAACCTGTTGCGTTTTTGCCATCACATCACTCTGATGCGCAGTGCGCTCTCAACGATGCGTGCAATTTTAAACCAAGTTAGCGCGGAAATGGTAATTTGATTAAAGCGAGAGGGAAAAATGTGAAGTGGAGTATTAAAAAGTTCGAAAATGGGAGGGCTTTACCCGGTTTAAGTCTGTGACTGAGGGCTTAAACCATGGATACCAAAAAAATAAGTTTGAAGAAAATTGTTATCGTACAAATTTATAGGCTAAAAATAATATATCATAGGGTTTTGGTCATACAATAGCAACAAACTTTTCCAAATGTACCGATTTGGTACGTGAACTAAAAAGTGTTCCACTTTATGTAACACACTTTCATGTTTTGTTCTCATACCAAATCGGTACATTTGGAAAAGTTTGTTGCTGTTTTATGACCAAAGCCCTATAATATATGAGTAGAACATGTGGATTACATAAATGGAATGCTAAAAAGTAGAAATGGATGCTTTTGTTTGAAGTATTGTGTATACGAACAAATGGTTAGTTAAATGACAAAAAAGTATAAGGTTAATAGGAAAGGTAAATTAATAATAAGGGGAGATTGCTGTGAATTGATTGAGGATCAGGTTTTCATGTTGGTTTTGTTCGATTGTTGTGGCAGAAGTAATTTTTGTGGGTAAAATTCGAAGATAAGTTGGCTCCTCAACGCCGATCACAGCGCCACATGGGCGGCCAGATGCAACAGAGAAATGCAGCTTCTCTGTATGACCAACCTGCGGATAATGCAGGTGGTCCTGGTAGTGACGCTGGAGATGCTGTGATGGCACGATGGCTTCAGTCTGCAGGTTTACAGCATCTGGCCTCACCTGTGGCAGCGAATAATGGGAATGATCAACGCCATCTGCCGAATCTCCTCATGCAGGTATATTTGATTATCTCGTTTTTAAATAAAAGCAATGTATTTAACATGATTGGTTCTACTTCGTGTTTTCAATGGAAATGATCAGATTATCGTTTCTATATATTATAGACTAAAAAAGTCTCATCTTTTTAAAAATTGACTATGAAATGGGCCATATGCTGAACAAATATCTACTTGTAATCAAACCTTTTTCATACATGTAACACTATTGTAAGTCAGTAAAATAGCGGGATTTGTCTCGAATGGAATTTGGTTGTTTTTCTGATGTCCTGGTGAATACAAAGTATTAACTTCCTATAATTTACTTCCTAAGAAATTTATTCCTTTTGAATCAGTATTGTTTAGTTATGTTTTATGTTTAATGTGTCATCTTCTACTTCTTTTTGCAGGGCTATGGAGCACAATCTGCTGAAGAGAAGCAAAGGCTTTATAAACTAATGAGAAACCTAAATTTTAATGGTGAATCTGGTTCTGAGCCTTTCTCACCGACAGCCCAAGGTTCTGGAGGAATTGGTGCATCAGATGGTTACTATTCTCCCGATTTCCGGGGTGATTTTGGAGCAGGGCTATTGGATTTGCATGCTATGGATGACACCGAGCTTCTTACAGAGGTATGAATCTCTTGTTGCCTGCTATATAGTCAGAATGGCCGCTTTTCTTTTCACAATTTTGGCTATTGTTACAAGTCTAATTACTTGAATTTGAAAGAATTGGTTTATTTCACCATGATCAGAGTCTCTGTAGAAGCTGATTTATATATGCAAGATGTTATAATTTCCACGCTTTGTTGTGTATATATATTGAGGACTTTCGGACTCTACTGATGAGAGTAAAACTTGAATACTATGTGTTTCACATTGGAGGATGCATTTGTATTGAAATTTTTATTACTTCACTTAGTTCCTTGAGCCTGATAGTCTATTTGCGTTTAGCCATTTAGAATCAGAATACCATGTTATTATGCGAAACATTCCGTATGTTGCATATCCTGAGAAAGAATACCAGTCTTTGCTTTCTGATAAATTTTTACTGAGTCCTATGGTTAGAAAGTTAATTTCTTAATAATGTGTGTTACCCATGATGAGGAAATATGCATTTTTGTAAGTATCAAATATCATTATAAAAAAGAAACATGACACATACTTTTAAGTAGTCTGATTATATGGATTCCTGCTGTACCATGATGATAACTTTTATGACTTGCTGGTGCTCCATTCCCAAGCCACTATAAGAAGCCCAACGCTGTTATGTTTGCATGTATAAATAGCGATGATCATGTTTGTGCTCACTATGCTCGTAGAATCTGTCTTTTTTTATCTATTTGTCCTGCAGTTGATAAGGAAACACCAAGAATCGAGAAAAGAAGTATATACTTTCACATCTAGAACTTCGTAAGGCTAGAAGATAAAGCACATATTAGAAACACAGTTGACCTGTCCACTTCATGTGGAATAAGTTAATAATATATTGTAGCTAGTTTTTCTTCTAAGACAAGATGGTTGTTGAAGGCAATTACATTATTCTAGATTCCAAGATATAAAAACCGTTCCATGTTCACATGTATCTGCTCAAGAGAGGTCTAGTTATCTTATCTTCCTCTAGTTTTGCTGTATTAATATTAATATTCTGGTATGTATTTTCATCTGTAACTGTAAATTAATATTTGTGTTACATACTCGATATCTGAATACATGTGCGACAAATTTTTTTATTTTTTTTTATTTTTTTTTTACTTTTTTTTGCATTTGGTGACTCGTATTTTAAACTTCTTTTTGATCTTTTTTCACCAGGATGTCATGTCAGAACCATTTGAGCAATCACCTTTCCCTGCTACCACTAGAGCAGCTGACAATGAGTATGATGTCCAGCCCAACCGGCAGCAAAGAGGACAAACATATGCAGATGCTTCTTATGGATTGCCAACACTTGAAAAAGAAAGCAGTTCGAGAGAAAATAACGTGGCTAAGATTAGAGTTGTGGTAAGTAGCTCCCCTCTTCTTTGTGGTCGTTTATAGCACTTTTAACACATATAGTAACTTATAGAAGCCTGAAATAATACTTATGTATAGGTGTGTATTATGCCATGCCCAAAATTTTGATTATGCTTATGCTTCGTAATGACCAGACTTGGAAGTGATTGATTGTTAGATAAACGTTATTTAAATGATTTCAGTCTTCTATTATTACATACCCCACATCAAACAAAAACCAGAATCATTCAGGCCTTTGCCTCCTTTCTTAACAAATATTTTTGTGAACTTTTAGCTGTCTGCCTAATATAGTAAAGTGATTGCATTTTAAGATCTGTTTTAGGCTTCGTATAAAGTATTAACCAAATTGGTGCTTATATCAGGTGCGCAAAAGACCACTAAATAAGAAGGAACTTTCTCGCAAGGAGGATGATGTTGTGAGCGTATCTGACAACGGTCTAACCGTCCATGAACCCAAGCTAAAGGTTCGGGCATATTTCAAGTTTTAGTCATTGTGATTTTTCTTGATAACAGGGAATAACTTGTTTAATTCTGAAAGGTCGACCTGACTGCGTATGTGGAGAGGCACGAGTTCTGTTTTGATGCTGTTCTTGACCAACAAGTAACTAACGACGAGGTAATGCCTCCACATATTGATCTAGTAGTTGTATCATTTTTTCTTTCTTTTCGAAACAAATCTTTTATGCAATGCAACTGTTTATTTTAAATAATTTGACAAGTGTGTTTTTCCGATTTAATTCCAAATTTTGCTTATCAATTGAAACAGGTGTATCGTGAAACTGTACAGCCGATCATTCCTATCATCTTTCAGCGGACCAAAGCAACTTGCTTTGCTTATGGCCAGACAGGTAGGCATCTTAGAGTAAATCTAAACGCATCTCATATAATTTTAGGCAAGGGAGAGTTCAGTATTGAATTAGTTTCAATTATTTCTGATTGCTTTTTTGGTAATAAGACTTCAAGATATTTTACTGGTCTTATTTTCAGGAAGTGGTAAGACCTACACAATGCAACCCTTACCTCTTAGAGCTGCAGACGATCTTGTCAGATTATTACATCATCCAACTTACCGTAATCAAAAGTTCAAGCTATGGCTTAGTTACTTCGAGATCTACGGTGGAAAGCTTTATGATCTTCTAAGTGATAGAAAGTGGGTACTCTTTTCTTTTATCAGGAAATTGTAGTTTTTCTGGTTAATTGTTGGTTGAAACGTGATGCTTATCTCAACTATATATTAAATGAATAGGAAACTTTGCATGAGAGAAGACGGACGACAACAAGTTTGCATTGTTGGATTGCAAGAATTTGAAGTTTTAGATGTACAGATTGTTAAAGAATTCATTGAAAGGGGAAATGCTTCTAGAAGTACAGGCTCTACTGGGGCTAATGAGGAGTCTTCAAGGTCACATGCAATATTACAGCTAGTTGTGAAAAAGCATAATGAGGTAAAGGAAACCAGACGGAGTAATAACAATAATAATGACGCTAATGAGTCCAAGGGTGGGAAGGTTGTCGGGAAGATCTCGTTCATCGATCTTGCTGGCAGTGAAAGAGGTGCTGATACTACTGATAATGATCGACAAACACGGTAATGTGCACTTATGGGGGATAAGTTCTCTCTCTCTCTCTCTTTTTTTTTTTTAATATTATCCTGTTGACCCGTTATGAGTTAAATACTATCGTACATTTAAATGTACCTAAAGTACAGTAAAAGGCTTTTCTGTACAACCAGATCCAGCACCTCATTTTGTATATTCCTCTCATATGAATTTTATTTTGTTCACTACAGGATGGAAGGTGCTGAAATCAATAAGAGTCTTTTGGCTCTTAAGGAGTGCATTCGTGCACTTGACAATGACCAGCTTCATATCCCATTTCGAGGAAGCAAGCTAACTGAAGTTCTTCGTGATTCATTTGTCGGAAACTCTAGGACTGTTATGATATCTTGCATATCGCCAGGTGCTGGTTCTTGTGAACACACTCTCAATACCTTGAGATATGCTGATAGGTATGGTTTTTCCATATGATATTTTTCGTATCTACTTTCTTTTTTGCAATACTCTTACGTCCTTTACTTCAAATACATTTTAATAAACAGAGTTAAAAGTCTTTCAAAAAGTGGAAACTCCAAAAAAGATCAAGTCGGGAGCTCACAAACAACTAATAAAGACTCTTCATCAGCAAACATGTTATATTCTGCTGATGGAGATGACATTTATGAGCGACAACAAGAGCCAAAAGTTGTGGATACAGGCAAAAGGAGTGTACAAAGAGAGAATATCTCTTACAATGCCACATCTGATTATGAAAAACAACCTCCTCCAAGTTCTTCAAACTATGCCTTCAACAATCGGGATGACAGTGGGCAGGCTTCTGGCCTAGACAAGGAGAAAGCTGAGGCCAAAAGTGCATTCAGTGGCTCAGGTAATCAGAAAACATACTCGATGCCAAGTTCTGTTGATACAGAAGAAACGGTGCAGAAGGTATCACCACCTCGAAGAAAAACTTACAGAGAAGAAAGATCAGAAAAGGTTAGTAACTGGCAGAAGAAGGATAATGGTGATGAAAAACCTGAGAGAAGCGGTTGGCCAAAAAGAGATGGTACTAATACTGATCTTCCAACTGTTAGTAATAAGCAACAAGGATCAAGTATTGCGAATGCTAGTTATATGTCATCAAAACAGTCGGAACCTGAGCAGCTTCATGATGAGAATGTCAATGAAATACTTGAGGTAGGTCGTCAATGTACGATTTAACTTTTTTTAATTAAGTTCACCTGTACCTTAGTATGGTATGAGTTGCAACATTATTTGACATGATTATTTTGTAGGAAGAAGAAGCTCTAATTGCGGCCCACAGGAAAGAGATTGAAGATACAATGGAGATAGTGCGCGAGGTAATTTTGAATTGTCATTGCATAACATTAGAGTAAGGAATTGCGTTCAAATTATGTTTATATGTTCTGACTATACGCTCAACTTTTGTTTAAATTTTGTACGTTCTATTTATCATTGCATAGCATTAGAGTAAGGCGAAAACTGAAACACAAAATGGACACTAGACTATATTTACTTGGGGTAGAGACTATATATCTGTAAAATTCTAATGTCCATACTTTCCCTAAACCAGGAAATGAAATTACTGGCAGAAGTTGACAAACCAGGTAGCCTTATTGACAACTACGTGACTCAACTGAGTTTTGTGCTCTCACGCAAAGCAGCAAGTCTCGTTAGCCTCCAAGCTCGTCTGGCCAGATTCCAGCACCGTCTCAAAGAGCAGGAAATTCTGAGCCGTAAGAGAGTACCACGCTAATACGAACAAGATACAGTTGCCTTGTAAGCCCACCTTTTCCCTATAGACTTGGTCTTTTATTACTTTGACCTGGTCGGCCAGAATTGGTAAGGTTGGGTTAATTGGCGAGTCATATATGAGTATAAAAATTTTGGGCGACCTTCGACTTACTAGCTAAGCTCATGCAACAACCCATACCATTCATAAGTTAAACGGGTCAATATTGTCACCTTTACTTTTGACTTGCGTTTCTCAACTCACGCAACAATTTTTTCAATTTGTGTTGTTGCAGAAAAGAGTGCACAGCCGACGTAGATGTCGACGTGGAGATTTGATTTGGTTAGTTTGAGTTTGGGTATGAAAACGACATGTGTTTGGATTTGAATGGTGTTGTGGGGGAATTTGGATTGTACAAGAAGATAGTGAGAAGTGGAAAAGAAAGAGAAAACAGAAGGTATCTATAGAAACTACTTGTGCTGGTGGTTGTTCGTTTTTATGTGTAACGATGAATTACAGCTTCCAACATAGAACTCAACTGATTCCGCTTTCACTACTAGACTTTTATTATTGTTTCATTATATATATAAAAAAGAAATCTGCATCAGAAAGAATGCGATTCACAGACATCAACCAGCGGAATCCATGTCTCTGTACATTCATGTCCACGATAAATACAAAATTTGGACTCATACTCGCAATTTATGAAGTTTATGATAATACACCACTAAATTTTTCTAATACATTGTTCCGAAATGCTACTCTAAACTTCCAGGTAAACTTCAAGCTAATATTTTTAAAGATAGATCACATTGAAGTTTATTCGAGTAAGTATAAAAGTCACAAGCTATATGAACGCGTTAAGATTGAAACGAATGTATGCATGTCTGAAGAACTAAGCTGAGCATAACTTTCATGCTTCTTGTAATTGAATGTATGTTCAACTTCTTGAACAAGATTGATGACTTTTAAACGGCTTATCTTAGTTTAACAACTCTGCTGAACGACGTCTTTAGTAGCAGACAATACTTGCATTTTAACCATGAACTCTTTATACCTGATGTACCTAGCTTTGAAAAGCAACACAACACAAATTTGATACTAAGAGCACTTGGTACCCTGTCCGGTACTGGTGACGCCAAAGGATGCAAGAAAGATGGCGCAAGAAAGGTGGCTGGTGATGGCAACACTTTTCTACGACACCAGCACACGACAAGACATGGGGTACCAAATTAGGGTATTTCAACATTTTGGAACATGTCTGATGTAAAAGTTTATAGCGTGACCGTTTCATTACTCAAATGCTGCAGTATAAATAAAGACAGAATTGCTCATACAGAGACCAAAACAGGCGTCTTTCTCAGACAGCCACATATTTAGTGATAATACCTCCTGAATCTACAATAAAGATTATATGAGAAACCGAGAACTATATACCAAGAACCAAGAGGGAGGAAACAAGCCCCGCATACAAAATGGCTTTCTATTTTCTACTATCTGATGACTAGCACTATCGGTACAACTCATTCCGTTGATCTAGTACATGTGTGCCCATCCTTGCAAACTATAGATCAACTTGTTTCGGGTTGTAGACTGCACCATGACTTTCAGTTGGCTTTCAACATCAATATCTCCTTGGCGGTCCTCTTTCTAAAGTACGGCATATCATCCTACATTGAAACGTCAATAAGTATATGATATATATTCTACACATTAAACATTTTCAATATCATGTTTCTATTGTTAGGTTCTACTCTGACTAAAAAGCTAGCCAGAGTAAAGACATGTATGTTCTAGGTGAACTGAAAAGGCGAAACATTATCTGTATTCAAAGGCAATTACCGAGCTCTCCCGCCCGCCCACCCATTACCTCTACTCAGATTTTTTAATACTATGAAGTCATAAAGACTTGAAAACACTGTAAACCTCTGATGGGTCGACAAAAAAAGAAGAGCTGTGCATGCAATATCGCACCTGGCTGAAGCATAGTCCTACGTTCCTACTATAGAAGTCAATATATTTGAGCATGAACATACCACAATCATACCTGCCCACAAAAAACCACAAAAAAACCACAATCAAAATCACTGATATGCAACGATGTCATACAAATACTCAAAACAGTAACTTCAATCACTCCGTTAAAATGTTCGAAAACGACAAAATAATCTAATATTTCTTATATATAAAGCTTGTAATTTGAAACACACCCATTCTCTTGACTAGGAAGGTTGGTGACAAATTCTTGCTCCCAAGAAGTAACATCAATGCTTTTCCCGGTCTTATCGTTCACCTCATCCCTGATATATTTAGCCTATAAGGACATAAGATTCAAGGAGATAAGAACCATGTACGCATATATAAACTAATGTGCATCAAGGATGCTCGACTTACCAACGCTCTCAGTACTTTCTTATCAGCTCCTCCAAGTGAGTCGAGATACTGAAACTTTTTGTCCTTTTTGTTGATTACGGCCAAACACCAATGTATTTCTTTGTGAATAGGTACAAATATCTGATTAAAGCTAATATCGTTACACAGTGAAAAAACATGTTACAAAAAGTTTCATGTAATAAAAAAAAAGCTAACCTTGTCACACTCATTGAGACTGTAGCCCAACTTTTTCTGCAAAGTCCATCTTTTAACGGACTCATAATCATAGCCGCTCCTAGTCGTTCCGCCTACTAGCTGCATATGTAAATAAATAAAAAACAAATGATACATTCTTCTTGCCTAAAACTAAAGAAAAAGATTAAAAATTACGGGGATAACTACCTTCTTGTAAAAAAATGTGTTAAAGAAATGACATTTTAAATACTTTTTCGGCTCCCTACGTTCCCTGTCTTTCAGCAGCTCAAGATAAATGTTAATGACCTGCAATAAGGAAATCATCAGTGATATCTTACATACATACATGTGGATTTGATTTGAAATTCAACAGTTAACAATCACCTCATCATTTAACCACGCATGAGGTCTCAAACATAGCAAATCTTTTCCTGTGATCATTATATTTGATCTTTCATGATTGACCAAAACTTTTTCCCTACAAAATCCAGACGATAAAACAAATGAAACAACCTCGACTTGGATATGGTTTACTATAAATATGCACGTTATCACACACAAGCATCAATATATACCGATTAGAATAAGATTGAGCAGCAGCAACCATCTCCTCTTCTTCTTCCGTAAGAGGACTGAAAAGATCGTGCACTACTTCCTGAAAAAAAAAAACCAACTTCTAATGAGGAACATCCACCAAACATATAAATCAAGGTTCTTATTTGCATACAATACAGCATACTTTTTCGCTTGTCTCCTTTTTGCCAATGTATTTTTGTACGTTTGTCCCAGGATGGTAGCTGTTATGATCCCACATCGGCCAAGTATGGGATTGGTTAATTGTTTATAAAGTCTAGGTGTCCCCTCCTCAAACAAGCTAGCTTTTTGAGTGAGTTCTACACTTGGGACTTATGAACCGATTACGAGCCTAGTATGGGATAGGTTCGTATCAATTGGTATTAGAGCTAGCCCTACCTTACGAGGTTCCAACACTAGGAGTGGCGGCCTATGTAGTGGTGGCTTGGACCCAAAGGGGGTGCCAACCGTGACCAACACAGCCGTGACCAACGAGCTCGGAGTGGTGGCCTATGGAGTGGTCCCTTGGACCCAAAGGGGGTGCCAACCGTGACCAACATAGCCGTGACCAACGAGCTCGGAGTGGTGGCTTGGACCCAAAGGGGGTGCCAGCCGTGACCAACGAGGACGTTGGTTCTTCAAAGGGTGGGGTAGTGTTATGATCCCACATCGGCCAAGGGATTGGTTGATTGTTTATAAAGCCTAGGTGTCCCATCCTCAAACAAGCTAGCTTTTTGAGTGAGGATAGGCCCGTAATCAGTAGCCTAGCATAAAAAAGAGACCGGGGGTTCAAATCGTATTCCCGTGTCCCTTTTATATGACCATGTGGCCGGTGTTGTCATTTTCATTCCTAAAACTTTTCTATAAAGCTTCACGCATTCACATTATATATAAATCCAGCATTTTTATCAAAATCATTCATCACAGCAGTCAAAAATAAAAACAAAACTCGTCAATTTTCTTGGCCGGCATATTTTAATAACTAAGGGGGTGTTTGGTTTGACATATACTATAACGTAAGCCCATTTCGGCTTATATAATGTAAGCCCCAATTTTGTGGCTTAATTGAAGACTTATGGGCTTATATAAGTTTATTATATCATGATAAACTTATATAAGCCCCTAAGTCTCAAAATAAGCCATAAAATTGGGGCTTATGTTATATAAGCAAAAAATAAACCATATTTCGGCTTATATTTCATAATCCCCAATTCTTTAAGCATATTTGGAGACTTATGGGCTTATATAAGTTTACTATATCACAATAAGCCCATGAGTCTCTGAATAAGCCACAAAATTGAAGCTTATGTTATATAAACCGAAATGGGCTTACGTTATATAAGCTAAAACAAACCGCCCCTGATAAACGAAAAAGAAGAAAACATCTACCTCGTCTTCCTCTTCTTTCTCAACAGGATGCAACTTTAGCCACTGCGCTCGTCTCAATTCTTTCATCTTAACCTCATACCTTAACTTCCTTAAACTCAAACCACCTCTTTCACCCGACCCATCCACCATCTTCTTACACAAAGGCGGCGAACCCGTATCAACATCCACAACAACATCACTCAACTCATTCAACTTCTTATATTTCGCTCGTATCTCCTCCACTTCCCCTAACCCATTACTCTCCTCATCCTCACCATCAGTCACTTCAACCACATTTCCACTTTCGCCCACATTCCCATTCTCAGCTTCAATCACTCCACATTGTTCCAAATTCTCCAAATTCTCAAAATTCTCAAAAGAAGCCGTTTCTTTCGCCCGAAAATACTGCGAAAGACGACCATTTTCGCCAAGACTTGGGTTTTTGAGCAGGTTTTGAGCTAATCTTTTCTGGGTGGAGTTAAAACCGCATATAAATATACATGGAGCTTGCATTTTTCTTGATTTGGGTTTTTTGGAAATGTGATTGGAATTGGATCCTCGTGATGGGTTGTTTTTCTTGATTGATAAAGTGCCCATTTTTGATTGATTTTGTGGGAATGAAATGAGGGTTTAGGGTTTGGGATTAAGATTAAGATTAAGAGAGATGATGATACATTGTCAAGGTACTAAAACACTGTTGACTTGAGCTAATATTTGACTTTTTTTAATTGGAACCCACATTTGGTATGTTTGGTTTATAGTTAGTGATTTGCACACTAGTTAGGAGAGTGTGTAATTAAAAAGGGTATAATTAAGGGTGGCTAAATGGGTGGAATGGACGGGTATGGACAGTGGGTTAAATGGACGTTGGTCCATAGACGTGGACTAAATGGGCAATTTTTAATATTTGGATTAAATGGACTTGGACTAAATAGACATTTGACCAAATGGACATGGGTTAAATGAACAATATTGAAGGAGAAATAAATAGATTCAAGATTAATTTAACCAAATGCTTTTATGTTGTTCAAATAGTTCATAATACCCATTTGTTTAACAAAATGCTTTTTATGTTGTCCAAATAGTCCAACTAAAATAGAACAAATACCCATTTAGTCCATTAGTTCAAAAAAGGGTCCAAATAGCCCAAATTTAAGCATATGCACATGATTTGCCGCCTCTAGGTATAATTGTCACAACACACATAATTTGAATATGTAAATAACTATTTGGAGTGTGTAAATCAATTCCATTGGTTTATTGACCTAAGTCGATTATCTAGGTCGGGTCGGGTTCAGATTAACAGATTTAGATTAGATTTAATAGTTTTATAATGTATAATATTTGTCACAATTCCTTTATATGTATTTTATATTCATTTTACCTCTCATTCTATTAACATAGGAGGGGTAAAATAGTCATAAAATACACATAAAAGACAATAAAACCAAGTTTAGTACACTATGAAAAGCAAAAAAAATTGTTCGATACGTATAAAAGGATATCGTGACAACTATGATACATTTAGTTGCCGACAGATGGTGCGTTGGAAAAGTTCAATCCGAATTTGACGTATTTAAATAATCGGGTTAGGTATGTCAACTTTAACTTGTTTACACATAACATGAACCTGACTAATCTAATCCGTATATATACTTTGGTTGGCGGGTTAAATAGGTTTCACGGGTTAAATATATTAAAAAGCTTTGGGTTAACCCGTTTAACTTGTTTTATATAAATAAGTTGACACATTACACGAGGAACAGGTTGAACGAGTTTGCAAGCCGACTTGTTTAACTCATATAACACGTATAATAAAATATAAATAGTTTTTAAGTTAAGAAAAAAATATAAACGACTCACGGGTCAATTCTCATCAATATATTCTCAACCCAGATATGACATGCTTAATAAACAGGTCAGATGAGTACAGTGTTTCATCTTAAAATTCTCATCAAAATATAAACGTAGTGTAATTTAGTAAGAAATTTTTTTAAATACAGTGTTTCATCCGAAAATGAAGATGAAGATGTTTACTTTATTACTTTACTTTTCCTTATGTTCGTGTATATGGCCGCTCGGCCACATGCACGACCATATACGCACAAATCACTTGGACGCAGGCCGCACTAAGTGGCCTAGCGGATTGGCCTCCCAGCCCACTTGCCAAAGACAGACCAAAGGAGAATCCTCAAAAGCAGTGCCATTGCCTCGGGAACGGACGAAGCATCCTATTATCCAGAAAACTCTCATCGGCCAACCGGTCCAAAGAGTAAACCTGACAGGCGCCTCAAAAACAAGGAATGTTCTCTTGGGAGCAGGCGGCGCACCTTGTTATCCAGGAGCCTCACTTTAGCTGATTGACCAAAGGTTGGCCTGTCAGGTCACAAGGCTCAAGAAGAATATTCTTTTGGGAGCAGGCGATGCACCTTATTATCCAGGAGCCTCACTTTAGCTGCTGGACCAAAGACTGGCCTGTCAGTTCACAAGGCTCAAGTAGAACAGCCTCCAAGGAGCTACAGTAAGCTACAATATTCCAAGTACTATAAATACCCCACTTACATTCAGTGCATTTCATATATTCTCACACACACATTTATTACACATACTTATTAGCCACCCGACTCTCAATCTTATTGTCCTCCCGGCTCTCAGTCAGTATCTTACTCTCACACCGGAGTTGGTCTCGGGCCTCCCACCCGAGGCGAGCTAACGTGTGCTGTTCTTTTATAGGCTTGTGGAGAAGATTGTCCAAGTGGCCCTGCGGCGTATTCGGCCCACCTACTGGCCCTGCGGACTTTTGCATCTACAAATTGGCGCCATCCGTGGGACCCTAAATTCGATCTACCAAGTAGCTAAAGAATGGTGGGTCCTGCACCAACATCACCTGAAATCCAAACTCGTGACATCACAAACGAAAACCTTACTAACAAAGAAATCATCGAGGGACATCTCTCGGCCCTGAATGAATTATTGAAAGAGAAAAGAAATTGGGATTACATCAAACCTAGGATGATTAGCTTTGATGAGGAGGAGGAAACCACCGAAGATGGTGGGAAGGAGATGGGAGGCCAGAATAAGAGGGCCAAAAAAGATAAAGGGAAAAAAGTGATGGACGATGACTTAGCAAAGCCATTCAAGTCGTTGGCTAAATGCCCTCTCAACAAAAGAATTGTAGAGTTCTCATCTCCTAACCACAGGATGCCAACAAATGTGAAGATCTACGAAGGCACTAGAGATCCGGCAGACCACATAAACCACTTCAAAGGGATGGGGAACCAAGGAGAATGGCCCATGCCCGTGTGGTGCCGAATGTTTCAACAAACTTTGGACGACAAAGCTAGGGCGTGGTTTGATGAATTGCCACCAGGAAGCATTGACAACTGGGATGATTTGGAGGCCAAGTTTCTCACATGGTTTGGGATGCTAAAGGCATGCGCAAAAGACCCTACGGAAATCACAAAGATCGTCCAAAAGGCCAATGAAGGCCTCCCTGAATTCAAGGAAAGATGGGTAAGTGAATCTAACTCTATCCCTAATGTGCCCGGCCTCATGAGAATCTCTTCGTTTATGGGCTCGCATAAATGCCCTGAATTGGCTAAGCGGTTTGCTGAAAGTATTCCGAAATCTGTGGATGAAATGTTGAAAAGTGTGGACGATTTTGTTCGTGCCAAAGAAGTATTCAGAGGTACTGAACGGCCTCGAGGGGAGTTCGCCTGGAGGGATGTGTCCCCACCGGGAGGCCAATGGTACGACAGTCCCCAGAGGGGCGGTTTTGAAGGTACATGGGAGGAAGGCCGTGAAGCCGGTCCGAATGGAATCCCTTATGCCCAACCCTATATGTTACCATATCGGCCTCCACAGCGCCCACAAGTGATGGATAAGATATTCACTCTAGAGTCATTAGTGAGGAATCCCCAAGAAATATTGGCTACCGAACATCAGTTAGACCTCCCAGACCCGCCTCCGTTAGTATGGAGGCCGATGAAGGAAAACATGGATATATATTGTGATTATCATGGAGAGAGAGGACACTACACAAATGATTGTTTCCAGCTTAGAAGGCAGCTAGAGATCGCTCTAGAATATGGGCAGCTCAACCATTTGATCAAGAATGTGAGGCAAGAAGGAATGGGAGGCCAAAAAGGCAACCCGCAAGAGGCCAAGGTGATTAACATGATATCTAGAAACAATTAGTGGCAAAGTGATACCACAAGCTTGGCATAAAATCAGCTTAACGAAATGTCGCGTGTACGATCGTGTTTCAATTTATCATTATCGTTGTTGTAATATTTGAACTTTGAAATTAATGAAAGCTACCTCCCATCTATGGAGTAGCAATTTTCCATCATGTGATGATGAAAGGCATGCTAAACATAAGTAAAAAGTGGTCCCGTCCGGGAGGCCAATCACCCTCGGCCGAGATGTGTGGCCAATGTTTACCATTACCCTTTAGATGAACAAATATTCAAGCGGCTCCGCGTAGTCGATGTTCGTAGATAAATAAAAAGCGATTCTATGTAATCGATATCTAAGAAAAATAGGCAAAGCATAAGCGACCTCGGCGGAAGGCTCGCAACCTCCGAATCGAAAAATATGGTCGATGTCTATGGAAGGGGAATAAAGGATTAGGTGGCTCCGGGTGGAACATAAATCCCTCCACCCGATATATGTAGTCAATATTCCCCAACCAAAATTAGGAGGTGGATAAATATTCAAGTGGCTCTGGCGGGTAGGTGATTCCCCCCGACCGATATATGTAGTCGATGTCCAATCCCTGGAATGAAGGCAAAAGCAAGGTCATACCAAGCAACATGTTGTGTGAAAAATATGAGCCAAAGTGCTAATAAAGATAAGTGCGGAAGGCATAACATAGCATACGTGCGGCATAGCGGCCAAAATGTGCAAAAATCTAACAAGTGTTTTAAGAAAAGTTTACATAAGGGTGCATGGCCAACAAATATTAATACAGCCATGCGGACACAGTCTTATTACAAAAGAGAGGCCGAGGTGGAAGGCCAAGCAAAGACATGATCCTCCTACATTTGTCCTTGACCAGGAATGACTTTACCATCAGGCATGACATTACGAAGCTCCATGGGATTCTTGAAGCAAGACTGAGAGATCTTCTCTACATCCTTTCTCTATCAGCAATGTCAGCACGCTCAGCCTATTCCATGGCAGCAGTCTTGGCAAGAAGGGGAGCACCAGCAGCTAGGATAGGGCTCATGAAGAGGTATAACAACCTCATACAATTTCCTCGCATCAGTTAAATACATTCGGAAGGCCTGGGAAGAGATCGACCACGCTGGAATCATGATGCCTCCAGGGCATGGCAACGGGAACGGCCCTCCTGTCAACAAGAAGGAAAACAATAAGTATGAGAAGAAAGAGTAGACACACCTGAAAGAGTGACAGTCCGGGGCATGTTTGGTAGAGAGAAATTCAGAGAAAAGAAATGAAATAGAGATTGGAAATTCAGAGAATAGAAATCAGTAGAGAATTTTTAACGAATTTCATTGTTTGGTAAGACAAAGACTTCGACTCGAGAAATAACAAATTATTTCACGTGATATAACTTTTTTTAGAAGTAAAAGATAAACCATCACAATTTAAAAGTTAAAATTAATAACAAACACCAAAGCTATCCAAATTGTTTTAAGAAATCAAAATCCAACAAATCAGAACCTAGAACAAGATAATGTAAAATAAAAAAAATATATCAAAATTTGACTATTAATTAAACTTCTTGTGCACTTTTCTAGTTGGACCATATCAACGATTATACCATTATTGAATTATACCATCACACAAAAATAGAAGTTGTAAATCTTTCACAATCCTAACAATGGAGGAGACAATAGTGGATTGGTTTTATATGAATAGACAACAAACATTCAAGTGAAGCAAGTAAATCAAATAGATGTCAAAGTGAACCAAAAACATTGATCTCATTGGATAATGAAGTAGATTAGAAAAGAAGGAGACGAGATGCGGTTTGGTGATTTGTAAAAAAAAGGGGTAAAGTGTGAGGATCACGTGCTTCTATCTATATATTTCAATATCTTTATTTGAATTATTTAAAATGGAAAAAGAAAGCAGATGAAGACTTGCCATTTCCACTCCATACAAGATGGAAATGAAAATACAAAGGAACAAACTCTCGAGAAATTCCAACTCCCCGCTTTCTTATTTCCTTTCTTAACCAAACACGGGAAATGGGCCCATTTCCTTTTCTCTTGCTTCAACTCCCTCTACCAAACATGCCCCTTCCTTAAACTCAAACCATCTCTTTCAACCGACCCATCCACCATCTTCTTACACAAAGCCGACGAACCCGTATCAACATCCACAACAACATCACTTAACTCATTCAACTTCTTATATTTCGCTCGTATCTCCTCCACTTCACCCGACCCATTACTCTCCTCATCCTCACCATCAGTCACTTCAACCACATTTCCGCTTTCACCCACATTCCCATTCTCATCTTCAACACCATCACATTGTTCCAAATTCTGCAAATTCTCAAAATTCTCAAACTTTACTTGTCTGCAAGTCTCAATAGCCGTTTCTTTCGCGCGAATAGAGTGCGAAAGACGACCATTTTTGCCAAGACTTGATTTTTTGAGCAGGTTTTGAGTAAATCTTTTCTAGGTGGAGTTGAAACCGCAAATAAATATACATGGAGCTTGCATTTGTCTTGATTTGGGTTTTTTGGAAATGTGATTGGAATTGGATCCTCGTGATGATTTGGGTTTTCTTGATGGTTTGTTTTTGTTGATTGAGAGTGTGCCCATTTCTGATTGAGTTTGGGGAAATGGGGTTTAGGGTTTGGGATTAAGATTAAGATTAAGGGGGATGATACATTGTCAAGGTACTAAAACATTGTTGACTTGGGGCTAATATTTGACTATTTTAATTGGAACACACAATAGGGAATAAGTAGGGCTAAGCAAATGAACTCGAAAATCGATCCGGCCTGATAAACCGGTCGAAACTGAGTTGAATCGAATCGAACTATATTTTGTTAGGTTTGATTCGAATTGAAATTGACACTTAGTTGGTTCGAACTATGTAAACCATCGGTGTGGTTTCGGTGACCTGTCCTTAAACTCGGTTCGATTTTCGGTTATCATTTTTTCTTAATTTGATTTCGATTTTGGGTCGATTTTTTTCAGGTCGGTTTTGACTCGATGCTCACCCCTGTTTGATATATTTGATTTATATGGTTTTTTTAGTATTGTTTAAAGAGAAAAGGAAATGAAAAAGAATATGGAAAGTTTTAATAAATAAATTAAGGTGAAAATGTTTAATTTTTGATTTTTGATACCAAAATTATCTAAAATATGAGAGGACTCTTAATCACCTTTAATCTCCTTATCATCCAATGACTATGATTAAATCTTCATTTTACACTGCATGAGTATTTTTGTCATTTCATTAGGCCACTATATAAACCTTTTTCTTTTATGATTCCACTCATTTAACACACACATAAACTTTGTTTTTGTCTCTCTCTCTACACCGACGATACATATACTTTCTCTCTCTATGCTTGATCTAATCCATTATCACCACGAATCTATCCACCAATTTAGAGTCAGCTTATTGTTTGGGTAAGTTTATTTAAAACGTTTATTAATGTAGTTGATCCATCATCAAAAAGTTCTTTATTGCTAATTTTTAGTTTGCTATGAACTTTTAGTTAATCCATCATCACAAATTGAAGATTAATTAGATTTATTCTTATTTTAGCTTATTTGATATAAATAAACTTATTAATTTATCATTATTCTAATTATAAGCTTTTAGTTAGCTTATTTTTAACAAATTATCTTTATATAAGTGTATCAATTAGAAAGAGTTATGTAAATAAACTTTTGAATTAGATAAGAGTCATGAATAAGCTTGTGAATTATATGAGAGTTATGAATAAACTTATGACTTATTGTGATTTGAATTTGTTGTATTGCATTATAAGCTAGCTTATTCGCTTATTCTAGCGAATTATCAGATTTTATGAATAAAAGAGTTATCAATAAGCTTATGTTCATGTGAATAAGCTGCATTATTAGTTATTTTAATTATGTTGCTGAGTAAGCTAGTTAAGCTTGATATATCATATATGATACCTCATATATAACATAAGATAGATATATGATATGTGATAGATAATAGGTATATCATATATGATGTATCTAACAAACTACAAAAAAGACTAATTTACTCAAAATCTCTTTTATCATATATGATACTGCATATGGCTTTTTACCATTTGACGTGTTTATATATAACATAGCTATTAAACTTAAAAGTGGCCATGGATGGCTGTGATGAGTGACACGTGGTTTAGAGTTGAGAATCAAATATGTTTAACAAAGCTCAATATCATAATCAATATTCTTGTGTATTTTCATATTATCGGCTATATAATTCATTTGCTTATAAAATGTTGCCTAATATGTTCTTTCCTCTCTTGTATAGATGCAGACCGTGTGTAACACCCCACTCTGATAAGGGACCGTTACGCGTAATTATGGCGTGTCATCAAAGCATGCAAGGTAATATGTACTAAATCATACATGACCATAGGGAAAACCAGAATCAAACATCGGTTCCCAAACATAAGCCCAAAACATAAATAAAGCAGAAGAAATGAGAAGGACTAAACAAGTGTCCAAATAAGCATAAGTATAGGAAGGCAAAAGGAGAAGAAGTCAAAGACAACTTCCATCCTATGCACGTCCTCCAAATGCTCGAGTCTGTCCATGGGTACCTGCCGTTTTGGGACATGGAATGGAAAGTAACGGCTGAGCAATACGCTCAACGAACGGATATATAACATGGTATGAATGTCTAAAATATAAGTAAAGACTGAAAAGCAACAGAAATGTATAAGTCCTGGAAAACCTGGAACATGTTCATAAAACTGGTTTTATAGTTTGAAAAGACTTATGTTTTTATATAAAAACTGTATTAATTAGCCAATAGCCCATATAGGCCATGAGGTTCCACCGTGCATGAATACTTGGAGGGGAGACCTCGTCATGCAATTAGAGGGGTTTCCTCTAATTAAATAGTCTAGATAGGAGGGATCAACTCCTTGTGAAGGATGCAAGGCACACATCGCATTCACCATGAAAATCCTGTAAAAACATGTAACTAGGATGCACCCATACGCCCCACATGATAATATAATATAATGGCCAAAACTGAAAAGGGACGCCACGAGCAATCACTCCGCCGTGGAGAAGTCATAACACTGGTGCCTCCAGTGTTATGGTTATGGTACCTCCATAACTAGGTGATACTGGTCATGCATGTATATGGCTTAGGCTCTTAAACTAACATAAGCAATCAAACATATAAAACAATACTGGGAAAACAGCTGGCTGCAAACGGGGAATTCTAATAAGGAAAGAATGTCCATACTGAAGGACGGGAAATCTGTACCTTGTGTCCAGTGAACGAAGAAAGACGAAAGGATGAAAGTCCTACTCCGATCTCACTAATGCTACATAAATAGGGGACATGTATAAGTATTCTGTTTACTGAGTACGTAACTGATTATATCATGTCTTAGCTTGTTTGATATGTTCTTGTCTTGTTTTACTGATTTTAATGTCATACTGTGTGTAGAAACTAGAAGGGGGGGGGGGGGGGGGGTTGAATAGTTTCTTAAATTTACTTGTTAAAGGTTGGTTTTAAAAAAGATCCTTTTTCAAAAACTTAAGCTTGAGTATTTATGTGAAACCTATCTTATACACAATATGAACACGGTATAGTGCAACTAACTAATAATCACAAGTATAAAGAATAATGAATGTATAATACAACTAAACTAATAATCACAAGTATAAAGAATAATGAATGTAAAAAGATAAGGGAAGGAAAGATCAAACCAAACACCAAGGATTTATAGTGGTTCGGCAACGAAGCTCACTCCTACTCCACTCCTCGAGTACTCCTTACTCGAGAGTTCACTAATCAACAAGCTCCTTAAGGTGGAGAAACCGTACGCAACGTGTAAAACACGCATGCTTTTACCATGAACAGTAAATATATAATCGTACGCACATGATTAAAACTTTCCTTATATAACATGTTTACGTTTCACGAATATTAAATACAAGTATTACATACGTGTTATTACACGATAAGTATTTAATACGTATTAAGACACGATAATTATTATCAACAATAATTATAATCACGAACAGGAAAACATGAACCTAAATAATCACGAATGTATTATTATGTATTTACGTAGTTATGATTACGATTACGTATAAATATATATTATAACACAAACAATTAATAAATAAGTCACGTAATCACGACCACGAGAACACATAATATTTTAGAACATGAAAAACATTGGGTTTCCCCTTGTGGGCCCCACCTACCCGCGACAAGAACAAAGAAAGGGGCCAAGCCCACTTGTATTTTTAACTAAATAGAAAAAAAGGAAAACATGTTTTCATATTACAGAGTTTTTCTAAAAAACACAAAACCCTAGCCTCCTTTTCTCCCTTTTTGGCCGCTGGTTAGAACACACCAAGGAGAGGTGTTCGTTGATTTTTAGTGATCTAATTCAAGTGGAATAGTTCGTGTTATCGTTCTCCTTTTGTTTCACGCATTGGTAATCTTTAAACCTTTTTCTTATAATTATTTTAATAGATCAAGAACACAGGAAATCATGATAATTAAATAACAAGATTAAAAACATGTTAATTAAATCATGGGGGTTAAAATCATGGATGTTTTTGGGTTGTTTGGTTCGGCCGACACAAGGAACCGAGAGTCGAAGCTCTCGGTGGTCTTCGATTCACCACCAGCCGAGACCTCATGGTCTCGGTGTGGTTTGTGTATCTCAGCCGTAGGGAACAAGGGACCCCGACACATGTCGGGGTGGCGTTGTGGTTTTGGGGGTCTCGGCTGAAAATAAACAAGCACCACCAGCATAAGCCAATGGCTAAATCGAACAAGCAGGGGGAACTCCGCCGCGGTAGCGGCTAGCCGAGGACCAAGGGAACCACCGGCTTAAGCCGGGGGCATTATTGCAAAAACAGTGGCAACCGGCCAAGCCGGTTCGCCACTATTAAGGGTGTGTTTGTTTGGTCTGGTTCAAGGGTAAACACGGTCCGATTCACGACATGTCTAGATTAAAACACGGGTTCGGTTCACGACTTAATTTTACAAGCCTAATTAATTTCTACAAGTTTAATTATTTACAAGATTAATTAAATTAATTTAACATGTTATATAATTAATTTAATTAAGACATGTCTTAGGTTATATTATTATTATTATTAATAATACATGATTTTTAACCTAAGTATTTTATTATGAAATTTAGACTATAGTAATTAACTAATTATTAAAACATGGCATATAATTAATTAATTTCCATGACTTAGATTATATTAATAATAAATATTAATACATGTTTTAACCTAAGTATTTTATACACTTTAATTTAATTAAATCATGCTATATTTAATTAAATATTATAACATATAGTTTATTAAATTTACATGTATTAATTAAAAAACTATACTATTAATCGCATGACTTAGAATATTAATCAGTAAAACGTAAGCTTATCTTATTAGCTTAATAATTCAGCTTATTTCTAAATATGGAAACTTTCTGTTTTTAGAAACTTATCTATTTTAAGCAGCTAATATATTTATGGAAACTTTCTATTTTTAGAAACTTATTTATTTTAAGCAGCTAATCTATTTTTGGAAACTTTCTATTTTTGGAAACTGTCAATTTTTAGAAACTTTCTATTTTAGGAAACCTGCTGTTTTTAGAAAGTTACTTTTTATTACACAACAAGTATAATAATACAAGAAATACAAGTAATACTTAATCAGAACATCCAGAATACATGATAAACACATCATAACGTTAAAATCAGTAAAACAAGACATGAACATATAAAACAAGCTAAGACATGATATAGAACAGTTACGTACACAGTAATCAGAACACTTATACACGTATATTATTTATGTAGCATTAGTGAGATCGAAGTAGGACTCTCTTCCGTTCGTCTTCTTCGTTCACTGGACACAAGGTACGGATTCTCCGTCCTTTCAGTATGGACATTCTTTCCTTATTAGGATTTCCCCGTATGCAGCCAACTGTTTTCCCAGTATATGTTTTATATGTTTTGATTTGCTTATGTTTAATTAAATGCCTAAGCCATATACATGCATTGACCAGTTTCACCTAGTTATGGAGGTACCATAACCATAACACTAGAGGCACCAGTGTTATGACTTCACCACGGCTGAGTGATAGCTCGTGGCGTCCCTTTCAGCTTTTGGCCATATTACTATGTTGTCATGTGGGGCGTATGGGTGCATCCTAGGTTACATGTTTTTACAGATTATTCAGGTGAATGTGGTGTGTGCCTTGCATCCTTCACAAGGAGCTGATCCCCCCTACCAAAACTTATGTTAATTAGAGGCAGCCCCTCTAATTGCATGACGAGGTCACCCCTCCATGTATTCATGCACGTTGATATTTCATGACTTATATTGGCTAATGGTAAACATGTTAAACAGTTTTATAAGATAAACATAAGGCTTTTCAAACTATAAAACCAGTTTTACTAAGTTAAACCAGGTTTACCAGGACTTAATCAATTCCGCTGCTATATGTTGTATATGCTTATGTTATTCATTCTATGCTTGTATATCCGTGCACTGAGCGTTATGCTCAGCCGTTTTCCTTTCATGTTCCCAAAACGGCAGGTACTCAGGGACGCTCGTAGACTTTAAGCGTACGTGTATATGGATTGGAAGCTTTCTAGCATTCATTACTTTATGCATTTATTCATACTTTTGCTACTCATTTCCATGGACATTGTTTAGTCCTTTTCATTTACAGTACTTATATTGTGTGTGATGAGATTTACTTTGGGGTACCGATGTTCGTTTCTGGTATTTCCTTTATGGTCATGTAATGTTTAAGACATTTATCCTTGTATGCTTTGATGACACGCCATAATCACGCGTGACATTCCATTTATCAAAATGGGGTGTTACAATTATTGTATCAGAGCCAAGGCTTCGACCTGTAGGCTCTCAAAACACGACCTCTGATTAGTGGGTAGTCACTATGGTCTTCCTAGAACTGACAGTCGGTTTTCATGCATTCATTGTTTTCATGCATTCATATATATGTCATTGTCGCAGGTTTATGACTAAGTAATGGTTGGTACAGGACTGGCCCTATTTAGTCGCATGTGTTTTATCGAAACTTTTAACTTTGGGACCGACCCATTGGCATCCCCTCGCCATGTCTTTTGTTTTGAGTGAACTGACCATAGGCGTTCACTCTCGCGCATATAAAAGTTTTCATAAAACTACATCATGCATTCATGTACTAGTTTTCCTACATAAATTTTTTCTCATGATTTATTGGAATAATTTTTTTTCATGTATATATTTTATGTTTTGATTAGTTTAATCATGTATTTTTATGTTATACTGTCAGATGGTTCTCACACGCGAGCAGAAATAGCTCAATGCAGTAGTCCAAGCTGCGATGCAAGCTATGCTTCCTCAGCTGAGGAACGAAATCAGGGCTGAGGTGCAGGCTGCCAATAATCAGCAACATCACCCAGTACCTCCTCCTCCTCCTCCTCTAGCAACATTGGTCACATGGCTGGAGAGATTCAACAAGCTACCCCTCGATCTTTCGAGAAAACAGATAGCCCCAGTGAAGCTGAAAGCTGGTTGGATCACATTGAGAAGATATTCGATGCAATGGGCTGTGACCCTGTCTTCAAGTCGAGGTTGGCCTGTTACAGGTTCGAAGGTGATGTGCTATCATGGTGGAAGGCACTGAAGCAGTCTGAGGGAGGTGATAATTGGGTGGCTGGTTTGACTTAGGCTCAGTTCAGGGATTTGGTGTTGGGATAGTTCTTTCCCAAGGCTGAGCAAGACAAGTTGAAGAGAGAGTACCATGGAATCAGACAGAGAGCTGGGGAGAACAGCAACGAGTTCATGCAGCGCTTTTTTCGTTTGGCTGATTTTCTTGGCGCGGTAGCAGGTACCCCCGAAGAGCAAGCATACCACTTCCGGTGGGCTCTTTGTACATCGGTCGCCAACAACTTGGTGTGTGCTACGTTCATCACGGTGGCACAAGTGGCCGATGCAGCACGTAAGCTGGAGATGCTGCAAGAAAGAGAAGAGTTCGGGGAAGCAGAGAGACCCGAGAAGAGGCAGAAGACTGGGGACCGGTCTCAGCCGGCTACTCAGCAACAGCCTACTCAGCCCAAGGGAAACGATCAGACTCACAACCGTTCTGCTACGGATAGGCGTGGCGGTAATGATAATTACCGTCACAACGCTGGAAACTCCAACATCAGCAAGAATCATGGTAACGGGAGGGACCAGAACCAAAGAGGTTCACAACCTAACTGTCCAGCTATCACTGGCTCTCAGCTAGCAAGGACACCTGCTGGAGGGTATACTCATCCTATTTGCACTACCTACAACCGTAGGCAGCCATGGCCATGTCGCCACGACAACGACGTATGCTACAAGTGTGGCCTCCCTGGCCATCGCATGAAGGACTGCCGCAAGGACGAGATGGAGGGCACATCTGGACATGCTGATACTAAGCCGCCTCCTACTAGTGGACGCGTTTACACGACTTCTCGCGATCAGGCCAACAAGTCTACAGGTACCATCACTGGAATCTTGTATATGTATGGTTAAGCTGCATGTGTTCTATTTGACACGGGTGATACTCATTCGGTCATTTCTACTGCTTATGCTAAGAATGTTAGGATATCCCCTATGCCATTAGATAATGTACTGAACATTTCCACGCCTTTAAGAGACTCTGTACGCATAACTCATGTGTACAAGAGCCTTTCCCTAGAGTTTGATGACAAGATTCGTCCTGTTGACGCACTTCCGCTGGACATGAATGATTTTGACATGATATTGGGCATGGACTGGTTATCCAAACATCATGCTACCATAGACAGCCATTCATATCGAGTCATCTTTGGTGATGTTAATGCACCAAAGTACATTCACAATGGGTTCATACCCGGAAGGTCTATACAAATCATATCAACCCTCCAAGCACGTGCATTACTTTCACATGGTTGCGAGGGCTATCTAGATACTGTTCATGACATGGATGCTGAATCTCCATCAATTCAGAATCAGCCGATAGTGTCAGAATTTCCAGATGTATTTACAGAAGAACTTCCGGGCATACCACCTGCACGTGAAGTAGAGTTTAATATCGAGCTCATCCCAGAAGCTGAGCCGATTTCCAAGGCTCCTTATCGCATGGCTCCCATAGAGTTGAAGGAGCTGAAGGATCAATTGCAAGAACTTCAGGAACGAGGTTTCATTCGACCGAGCGCATCTTCATGGGGCGCACCGGTCTTATTCGTGAAGAAGAAGGACGACAATATGCGTCTTTGCATAGATTATCGCGGGCTCAACAAGATCACCATCAGGAATAGGTATCCTATACCACGCATTGACGATCTGTTTGACCAACTCCAAGGGGCCAAACATTTCTCCAAGATTGATTTGAGGTCGGGCTATCATCAGCTACGGGTTAAAGACCAGGATATCGCCAAGACTGCTTTCCGTACACGCTATGGCCACTACGAATTTGTAGTTATGCCATTTGTCCTTACCAATGCTCTAGCTATTTTTTATGGATCTGATGAACATAATCTTCCATGAATTTCTTGACAAGTTCGTCATTGTCTTCATTGACGACATTCTGATATTCTCTAAGTCCAAGGAGGAACATGAAGACCATCTTCGTACAGTATTACAGATTCTTCGCTAGAAGCAGCTGTATGCTAAATTCTCCAAGTGTGAGTTCTGGTTAGACAAGGTGGCATTCTTAGGTCACATTGTATCAGCAGAAGGAATCACGATGGATCCAGCAAAGGTTGAGGCTATTACCAAGTGGCCAAGACCGACATCAGCAACTGAAGTTCGCAGTTTCCTAGGCTTAGCTAGTTACTACCGTAGGTTCGTAGAGAACTTTTCCCGTTTAGCACTACCATTGACCAAACTAATGCGGAAAGGGGAGAAATTCGTTTGGACTGAAGAAAGAGAGAAGAGCTTTGAAGACCTAAAGCAGAAGTTAGTATTTGCACCGATTCTTACTCTCCCATCTGGTACAGGTGGATTTCAGATCTACAGTGATGCATCGGGGAAGGGACTTGGATGTGTTCTCATGCAACATGGGAAAGTGATCGCGTACGCTTCACGAAAGCTTAAGCCTTATGAGGAAAATTACCCTACGCATGACTTGGAACTTGCAACAGTCGTGTTTGCATTGAAGATATGGAGGCACTACTTGTATGGAGAATCATGTGACATTTTCACGGACCACAAGAGCTTGAAGTACATCTTCACTCAACGTGAATTGAACATGAGACAGAGGAGATGGTTAGAGCTGTTGAAGGATTATGACATTAATCTGCAGTATCATCCCGGCAAGGCGAATGTAGTGGCAGATGCACTCAGCAGAAAGTCTGGAATGATAAACGACATTAAAATTGAGGAGGAAATTATAAGAGACTTGGAGCGACTAGACCTTTAGATCATGGTACGTGGATAACACGGTTACTGGGCTAATCTTAGAGTGGAACATGAGTTACTCTCTAGGATCAAGGAAGCTCAGAAGGATGATGGTGAAATCTGGGCGATAATTCAGAACTTAGAGAAGTAGACAAAATTTCGAATAGACGCAGACGGTATCTTATGGCAGGGCACGAGACTTTGTGTTGCTGATGATCAAAAACTCCAGGAAGCATTGTTAGCTGAGGCTCATAGCTCCCCATTCTCTATTCATCATGGTTCGACCAAGATGTACCATGACATCAAGCAATACTTTTGGTGGAGTGGTATGAAACAGGATGTTGCGACTTACGTCTCCAAATGTCTTACCTGTCAACAGGTTAAGATCGAGCATCAGCGATCTGGCGGTCTTCTACAACCGTTAGATATTCCAGAGTGGAAGTGGGACAAGATCACCATGGATTTTGTTACCGGTCTTCCGCATACAAAGATGAAGCATGATGCAATTTGGGTTATCGTTGATCGACTTACTAAGTTAGCTCATTTCTTACCGATTCGCAAGGAAGATTCGGTCAGTAAAATCGCCGATACTTATAAGAAGGAGATCATGAGACTTCATGGTGCTCCATCCAGCATCGTCTCAGACAGAGATCCTCGTTTCACTTCGTGATTTTGGAGGAGTCTACAGAAAGCTTGGGGTACAAAACTTACGCTTAGCACGGCTTTTCATCCTCAAACAGACGGGTAATCGGAGCGAACGATTCAGACATTAGAAGACATGTTGAGGTCATGTGCGTTGGAATGGACGGGAGATTGGGACGATTACATCTGTCTGGTAGAGTTTGCATACAACAACAGTTGGCACGCAAGTATTAAGTGTACTCCATTCGAGATGTTGTATGGTAGAAAGTGTCGCGCCCCAATCTGCTGGGATCAGGTTGGTGAGCGAACTTGAAGGACCATAAATGATAGAGTTTACCAACGAGAAGGTCGCAGTAGCTAAGCAGAAATTGCAAGAAGCATGGTCACGTCAGAAGAGTTATGCCGACAAGCATCGTAGGGACTTACACTTTAACGTAGGAGATCACGTCTTCCTTAAGGTATCGCCAGCACACGGTGTTAAACGTTTTGGAATCAAAGGGAAGCTCAGTCCTTGATTCGTCGGACCGTTTGATGTCATTGAGCGAGTCGGTGAAGTATCTTATCGTTTAGCGTTACCTCCGCAGCTTCATCATGTTCACGATGTTTTCCATGTGTCCTTACTCAGAGGGTACAAGTATCATCACCTTCACATGGTTCAGTATCCACTGGAACAGATTTGTGAAGATCTTACCTTCATAGAGGAACCCGAACGAGTTCTTGACAAGCAAGAACGAGTCATGAGGAGGAAGATGATTCCATTCGTCAAAATCCTTTGGAGGGATCATACCGAGCGGGAAGCCACTTGGGAAACAGAGGAGTCTATCCGGGCTTCTTACCCTCATTTCAAGTTTTGAATTCGGGTATGTTCCTCTTTTCTAGTTTACGTTATCTATAATTCGGGGACGAATTATTCTTTTTAGGGGGGGAGAGTTGTAAAACCTGCATGCTTTTACCATGAACAGTACATATATAATCGCACGTACATAATTAAAACTTTCCTTATATAACATGTTTACGTTTCACGAATATTAAATACAAGTATTACGTACATGTTATTACACGATAAGTATTTAATACGTATTAAGACACGATAATTATTATCAACAATAATTATAATCACGAACATGAAAACATGAACGTAAATAATCACGAACGTATTATTATGTATTTACATAGTTATGATTACGATTACGTATAAATATATATTATAACACGAACAATTAATAAATAAGTCACGTAATCACGACCACGAGAACACGTAATATTTTAGAACACGGAAAACATTAGGTTTCCCTTTGTGGGCCCCACCTACCCGCGGCAAGAAAAAAGAAAGGGGCCAAGCCCACTTGTATTTTTAACTAAATAGAAAAAAAGGGAAAACATGTTTTCATATTACAGAGTTTTTCTAAAAAACACAAAACTCTAGCCTCCTTTTTCTCCATTTGGCCGCCGGTTAGAACACACCAAGGAGAGGTGTTCGTTGATTTTTGGTGATCCAATTCAAGTGGAATCGTTCGTGTCATCGTTCTCCTTTTGTTTCACGCATTGAAAATCTTTAAACCTTTTTCTTTTAATTATTTTATTAGATCAAGAACACATGAAATCATGATAATTAAATAACAAGATTAAAAACATGTTAATTAAATCATGGGGGTTAAAATCATGGATGTTTTTGGGTTGTTTGGTTCGGCCAACACAAGGAACCGAGAGCTGAAGCTCTCGGTGGTCTTCGATTCAGCACCAGTCGAGACCTCATGGTCTCGGTGTGGTTTGTGTGTCTCGGCCGCAGGGAACAAGGGACCCCGACGCAAGTCAGGATGGCCTTGTGGTTTTGGGGGTCTTGGCTGATAACGAACAAGCACCACCGGCATAAGCCGGTGTCTAAATCGAACAAGTAGGGGGAACTCAGCCGCGACAACGGCTAGCCGAGGACCAAGGGAACCACCGGCTTAAGCCGATGGCATTATTGCAAAAACAGTGGCAACCGGCCAAGCCGGTTCGCCACTGTTAAGGGTGTGTTTGTTTGGTCCGGTTCAAGGGTAAACACGGTCCGGTTCACGACATGTCTAGGTTAAAACACGGGTTCGGTTCACGACTTAATTTTACAAGCCTAATTAATTTCTACAAGTTTAATTACTTACAAGATTAATTAAATTAATTTAACATGTTATATAATTAATTTAATTAAGACATGACTTATGTTATATTATTATTATTGATAATACATGATTTTTAACCTAAGTATTTTATTATGAAATTTAGACTATAGTAATTAATTAATTATTAAAACATGGTATATAATTAAAATTTCCATGACTTAGGTTATATTAATAATAAATATTAATATATGTTTTAACCTAAGTATTTTATACACTTTAATTTAATTAAATCATGCTATATTTAATTAAATCTTATAACATATAGTTTATTAAATTTACATGTATTAACTAATAAACTATACTATTAATCACATGACTTAGAATACTAATCAGTAAAACGTAAGCTTATCTTATTAGCTTAATAATTCAGCTTATTTCTAAATATGGAAACTTTCTATTTTTAGAAACTTATTTATTTTAAGCAGCTAATCTATTTATGGAAACTTTCTATTTTTAGAAACTTATTTATTTTAAGCAGCTAATCTGTTTTTAGAAACTTTCTATTATTGGAAACTTTCTATTTTAGGAAACCTACTATTTTTAGAAAGTTACTTATTATTACACAACAAGTATAATAATACAAGAAATACAAGTAATACTTAATCAGAACATCCAAAATACATGATAAACACAACATAACGTTAAAATTAGTAAAACAAGACATGAACATATAAAACAAGCTAAGACATGATATAGAACCAGTTACGTACACAGTAATCAGAACACTTATACACGTATATCATTTATGTAGCATTAGTGAGATCAAAGTAGAACTCTCTTCCGTTCGTCTTCTTCGCTCACTGGACACAAGGTACGGATTCTCCGTCCTTTCAGTATGGACATTCTTTCCTTATTAGGATTTCCCCGTATGCAACCAACTGTTTTCCCAGTATATGTTTTATATGTTTTGATTTGCTTATGTTTAATTAAATGCCTAATCCATATACATGCATGATTAGTTTCACCTAGTTATGGAGGTACCATAACCATAACACTGGAGGCACCAGTGTTATGACTTCACCACGACGGAGTGATAGCTCGTGGAGTCCCTTTCAGCTTTTGGCCATATTACTATGTTATCATGTGGGGAGTATGGGAGCGTCCTAGGTTACATGTTTTTATAGATTATTCAGGTGAATGTGGTGTGTGCCTTGCATCCTTCACAAGGAGCTGATCCCTCCTACCCAAACTTATATTAATTAGAGGCAGCCCCTCTAAATGCATGACGAGGTCACCCCTCCAAGTATTCATGCACGTTGATATTTCATGACCTATATTGGCTAATGGTAAACATGTTAAACAGTTTTATAAGATAAACTTAAGGCTTTTCGAACTATAAAACCAGTTTTACTAAGTTATACCAGGTTTTCCAGGACTTAATCAATTCCGCTGCTATATGTTGTATGCTTATGTTATTCATTCTATGCTTGTATATCCGTGCACTGAGCGTTATGCCCAGCCGTTTTCCTTTCATGTTCCCAAAACGGCAGGTACTCAGGGACGCTCGTAGACTTTAAGCGTACGTGCATATGAATTGGAAGCTTTCTAGCCTTCATTACTTTATGCATTTATTCATACTTTTGCTACTCATTTCCATGGACATTGTTTAGTCCTTTTCATTTACAGTACTTATGTTTGTGTGTGATGAGCTTTACTTTGGGGCACCGATGTTCGTTTCCGGTATTTTCTTTATGGTCATGTAATGTTTAAGACATTTATCCTTGTATGCTTTGATGACACGCCATAATCACGCGCGACATTCCATTTATCAAAATGGGGTGTTACACAACGTCACTTAACCAATTTCCGACTCTAAGCTAAAAGTCGAGCCCTAACCTTAGCTAGGACCAATCTACACCAATATACTTTGAGGACTAAGTATTAACCCTAATACATACACAACTTCCAAATAGACACAACTACTTGGATCTTCACAATAATGACACAACAATGAATAAATAAATTTAGATCTTTAATGGATCTTTGAGGTAGACACAACACTTCAAGAATGATAGTGTTCTTCTCTTTGCACTTGAGAGGAAAAGATGAGAGGAGAAAGATTCACTTCTAAACAAGTAGTAATCAAACAAATGATCAAGGATTTAAGTGATTTAAGAAGTATGAAAGAATCTGGAAATGTTTGTGCAAAAGAGGTTGATTGAAAGTCTGAGAATGGCCCACTATTTATAAGACAAACATCAACGGCTATATCTGCCCGCGGTTCCTTATTGGAGCCCGCGATTCCTTATTGATAAGGAACCGCCGTAGGCGCTAAGGAACCGCCGGCATAGAGTCCACTACTTTTTGTCTTTTAGTGGGTTGGATCGAATCTGGGGATTAAAATATCTTGAAAGGATATTCCAAACCAAGATAGAATATGCCATTTTCAATTTTCAAACTTTCAAATAATTAATTTAAATAAAACATTTTCTTAAAAAGAAAGTTAAATAATAAAACTTTGTCACACTTAATAAAAAGTGAGTTTTAAGAAAAGATTAAATCTATGATCACTTAATTAGTATAATTACTTGTTTGTTCATACCTTAAGTGATAATGGTTGAACTGAAAAATACTTGAACTCAAGAATTCGTTTTTCATTGTTTTCGTAAATGCTTGTTTTTATATATTGTCGTAATCAAAACAAAATGCAAGTAACGTTTTTAGGCATCATTGCATTAACAATCTCCCCCTTTTTGATTCCGACAATCCATAAACTCAATCATCTAATAAAACAAGATTTTCGAAGACGAGTTTATCATTTCTTCACCTTTGTCGAAGCAAAAAAGTTGCAAAAGTCTTTGAAGAAGAAAAGAACCGGACTTTGCAAATGCTCCCCCTTGGTGCTTACTCCCCCTTGCTTGGGGCACCAAGGAATCAATATATGGTGACAAGCTACATAGAAGGGTTAGTAGAAGAGAAGAGACACCCAACAAGATATAGCAAAGATCACACAAAAAAATAAGAAACAAAAAATCCAAGATAAGTCATGTTAAAAGAAAACATGATAAAAGATAAAAGGAAATAAATCATACAAAGATGTATGAGACACAAACACAAGCCAAAAATAAAAAATATAAATCTAATCATAGTTAAGCTAGGACCCTAAGATTTGCCTGAACTAGATGTCTTGAAGATAAGCAACCAATGCTTAGATAAAAGACAAGGTAGTGGCGGAAGGAGTACGTGGTGGCTTGGTAGAGATCTCATAGTTATAGAAAAGAGGAGGGTTGACTAAGAGACTCTTGATGTAATTCAACTCTTCATAGATGTGAGCCATAGCAAGATGTTGATATTGACAACATTGACAATATGTTCCATGATGCATGACATTATCATGTGAAGAAGGTAGAACACTAAAGGCTAGTGGTGGAAGATAAGAGGTTCCACAATCAACATTCTTAGAAGGAGAAGAGATGTGATTTTGAGTGTTCTTGGGTGAATTGGGGTTGAAAGCAATTGGAGAGAATGGAGGAGAATCAAAGCTTTCATTTGGGGAATAAGACATTTTGATTTGAGAAAGAATGCAAAGTGCTTAAGGTTAAATAGAGAAAGTCCAAGATAATTTAGGGGTGGTCAAAGGGTTGAAACAAAGATTCCAAAAAGTGTTGGAACAAATTTGGAGTTTCAGGAATACCCGAAAAGTAGGGTACTGGGCGCGGTTCCTTAACTCAGCCGGCAGTTCCTTATCACTGGGGAACCGCGGTATCGATAAAGAACCGCCCACAGTGGGTTGAGTTTGGTGATGAGGGAGGATTTTCCAATTCAGAAAATCCTGTTTTTCTAGTCTAACTAATCATGGGGATATGTTAAGAAGCAAAAATAGACAAAGAAAACACACAAGAGCTCACCAAACAAGGTTTAGACTAAAATACATAGATTTTTTAATAAAATCAATGTAGGAGGTGTGTAGCCTAGACACAAGGTCATGACACAATGATCCTCCATAGTTCTCTTTTGTTCTTGCTATATTTGAGAGACCCATACATATGAATTATGTAAGCTCATTATGAATAGCAAGAAGCTATGAAAAACGTTTTTAGATTGAATTAACCATGCAAAAACATTTCTCGACCATTTTAGAAAGAACTTTGAGAATTTTGAAAAAGAGAAGAGAAGTTTTCCAAAAAGAGTTTATTAAGCTTAAAATCTCAAAGAAAGAAAAGACTCAAAAGATAAAATATAATAAGAATGCATAATTAAGGAATATGTTCCATTAAGCCTAGACCTAGACGCAAGTAATTAAAAGGTTCCCTCTTAAGTGTCTTAGTGAAGATATCGGCTAAGTTTTCTACCGAGAGTACCTTCTCTACTGAAATGTTCCCCTTTTGAACATTATCCCTAAGAAAATGGTGGCGAATCTCTATGTGCTTAGTTCACGAATGTTGCATGGGATTTTTGCTAAGGTCTATTGCACCCTTGTTGTCGCACATGATGGGAACATCATCAAGAGAAATTCCGTAATCAACAAGCGCTTGCTTCATCCATAGAGATTGTTGACAAGCTTTACCGGCACTCACATACTCGGCTTCCATGGTGGATATAGCAAGAGCAGTTTGTTTCTTGAAGAACCAAGAAGTTAAACAACAACCTATGAAGGTACAAACTCCACTAGTGCTTTTCCGGTCCACATAGTCTCCCGCATGATCCGAGTCCGCGTAGACAATGGTTTCTACGCCGGTCCCTTTAGGATACCATAATCCTAAATGTATAGTGCCCTTAATGTATCGGAAGATACGCTTAAACGCTTAAAGGTGAGAGGTTTTGGGAGCCTCTTGGAAGCGAGCACAAAGGCAAACACTAAACATGATATCCGGTCGACTTGCCGTTAGGTATAATAAACTACCAATCATACCTCTATATTTTGTGTTGTCGACCGACTCACAATCATCATCTACGGTGAGTTTAGTATCCGGGGCCATAGGGGTCTTCATTGGTCTAGAGTCTTCTAATCCAAATTTATTTAGCATTTCTTTAACATACATGGATTGATTAAAGAAAATACCATCGTCAATTTGTTTAATTTGGAATCCTAAAAAGAAGTTAAGTTCTCCCATCATACTCATTTCAAACTCGTCATGCATGATTTTGGCAAATCACACAATGATTGACAAGTTGAACCAAATATAATGTCATCAACATATATTTGTACGATAATAAGGTGAGAACATTTCTTCTTTGTAAAGAGTGTATTTTCTACCATCCCCATGGTATACTCATGTTTGACAAGAAATTCTTTAAGTCTATCATACCAAGCTTTGGGTTCTTGTTTGAGACCATAAAGAGCTTTCTTAAGCTTGTAAACATGATCCAGTTTCTCAAAATCAATGAAGCCGGGAGGTTGAGCCACATATACCTCCTCATTGATCAAACCGTTAAGAAATGCACTCTTTACATCCATTTGTTGAAGCTTAAATTCTAAAGCACAAGCGTAAGCTAAGAGGATTCTAATGGATTCTAATCTAGCTACGGGTGCATATGTCTCATCATAATCAATACCTTCTTATTGATTATAGCCTCGAGCTACAAGTCTAGCCTTGTTACGAGACACAACACCATTCTCATCTAACTTAGTCCTATATACCCATTTGGTTCCTATGATGGTCGAACTTCTAGGCGGAGGAACAAGTTCCCAAACATCATTAGCAATGAATTGATTCAATTCTTCTTGCATAGCGATGACCCAACTCTTTTCCATCAAAGTTTCTTTAACATTCTTTGGTTCAATCAAGGAGACGAAACAAAAGAAGTTACTTTGATTTTGGACTTGAGATCTTAGGGTCCTTTGATTTAATTCGCCTATGACGTTATTGAGAGCATGATCCTAAGACTCCTTAATGTTTACTCCTTTTTCAACACTAAGGTCTTCAACTCCTATGTTTCTAACATCTTTGGCATTAACTATGTCTATTTCATCTAAGTCATCATCTACCAAAGTGGTGTCTTAGATGAAGGAGGAGTTACATCAAATGTCATGTTAAGTGATTCTTCAATTACACCCGAGGTTCTATTGAGGACTATGTAGGCTTTGCTACTTTTAGAATAACCTAAAAAGATACATTCGTAAGACATTGGGCCAAACTTTGTAAGGTAATATTTGGTGTTGAGAATGAAGCACTTGCTTCCAAACACCCTAAAGTATTCCAATGAGGGATTCTTACCTTTAAGAATCTCATAGGGGGTCATTCCTAGAAAAGGTCGAATAAGAATTCGGTTGAGAATGTAAGTCGATGTGTCCACGGCATTGCACCAAGTTTTTTGAGGCAAAGATTGCTCATTTAACATCGTCCTACTCATCTCTTGGATGGTTCTATTCTTCCTTTCAACTACCCCATTTGATTGTGGAGTGCGAGGAGCCGAGAAGTTATGGGTAATACCATAAGCTTCACAAAAGGCACCAAATTGCACTTCATTATCAAATTCCCTACCATGATCCGTCCTAATAGAGACAATTGAACATCCTAGTTGACTTTGAATTCTTCGAATAAAGGTTTTGAAGTGATCGAAAGCTTCATTCTTAGACGCAAAAAATCTAGTCCAAGTGAATCTAGAGTAGTCGTCAACTATAACTAGGGTATAAAGGTTACCTCTATAACTCCGTATGACGGAAGGTCCAAAGAGATCCATATGTAGGAGCTCTAAGCACCGAGAGGTCGAAACCAAATTCTTGGCTTTGTGACTTGAGTGAACTTGCTTCCCAATTTTGCAAGCATCACAAAAGTGACTATCAAACTTCATCTTGGGGAGATGTCTTACCAACTCCTTAGAGACTAAAGATTGAATTAAACGCATATTAGCGTGACCTAATCTCCTATGCCAAAGAGTACAACTATCATCTAAAGTCGCTATACATAAGTTGTCCTTTGACTTCCTATTAACCTTCATGACATAAAGCCCATGCTTTCTAACAACTTTTCCAATGACTTTGCCATCTTTTATGATTTCACTGTCATATTCCGAAAAGATGACCTTACACTTATTGTCACAAATTTGACCTATACTTAGAAGGTTTAAACCTAAGTTATCTACGTGCTCTACGTTTTCTATAGTCATAGAGTCAAGAGAGACCGTACCTTTGCCAATGATATTACCACGTCTATTACTTGCGAATGTAACGTTACCTCCATCACATGCTTTGTTGTGCGAGAACAAACTTCGATTACCCGTCATGTGTTTAGAAAAACCACTATCCTTAATCCACTCGTCGAGCTCTAGGTCGATTCCCAAGCATATCTAGGTAACAACACACAAGATCAAACATCTGGTCCCCAATATCTCATGGGTCCAAAGTTGCGAGTTCCAAACATCCCATGCATTTGGTTGGGATGCATGAAAGAAGGAGACATTCCCCATGGGGAAAAGTATTGTTGTTGAAAATTATTCCAATTCATATGGACATTTTGTTGTCCATAGTTTCTCCTAGGTGTCTTTGATCTTTATCTAGTATTATTATTATTCCTCCTAGGTGTTGGGGTTTTACTCCTAGGTCGTGGTTTAGATTGATCATCTCTTTTTGGCGTAGGTGTTCTACTTCTAGGTTTAGATTCATTTCGTACTCTTGGAGGAGTAGATGTTTGTCTAGATAAGTTTCTAGTTCCCATTAGAGGTTTACTCAAGGGCTTGTAGAATTTATCTAGAGTAGGCTTTTCGATTATAGGTACTTTGACCTTGTTAATAAGAATATGTTTTGGTCCTTCACCTAAAATTGACTTTTTAGAAAGTTTAGGATTTTCACAAAAGTCTTCTTCTGGACACGGTTCCTTAGCTCCATCAGCGGTTCCATAGCGATAAGGAACCGCCCCATATATTGGATCACCGCTACAGGGGAGTGTTTTTCTGAAAACCTAACATGTTTTGGTTCACTAGTTGATGCTTCATTAGTGTTATATCCTAACCCAAGTTTTTCCTTAGAATGAATTTGTTTGTTTAACATATCATCAAGAGCATTAGTACCTCTCATGAACTTTTCAAGTCTAGTGGAGGTTCTCTTAAGGTTTTCATTTTCTTGTCTAAGGTTTTCACATTTTAAGCATCCTAGATCTATTTCTTTATTTTTCTCAAGCTTAGCTAATTTCTCTTTTAGCTCACTAATCTCGTTTTCAAGCTTAGTTCTAGTTGATTTTAGCACTTTGTTCTTTTCAATAAATTTTAGACTAAGCTTATGCAAGTTATTGTATTGACCTTCTAATTCACTATCATCTTGAGAAGAACTATTATTGCTATAATACTCGGTTTCGGAAAGTACCTCTTTAGAAGTGTGAGCCATGAGACACTTCTCATTTTTAGGGTTGTCATCAACATCTTCACCGCTATCGCTCCATGAACCTCTAACGAACGCCGTGTGGTTCTTGTCGCGTGAAATCTTAGGACAATCACCGATGAAATGATTTGGATCATCACATCTAAATCCTTTCCTATCACCTTTATCATCTTTGGCAAATCGGTTTTTGGAGAAGGGTTTCTTGTCGTTGTTTGGTTGCCTCACGTATTGACCTCGTCTTTTAAAGAACTTCTTAAAGTCTCTAACCGCCAAGGCATATTCCTCATCATCACTATCCGAGGAGCTTTCATGGTCACTTTGTGCCTTCTTGGCTTTGAGTGCAAAAGACTTTCTTTCACTCTTAGTTTTCACCATTTCCGAGTCCTTCAAAATTATCATCTCATGAACCTTCAAGTTACTAATGAGTTCATCGAGTGATAATTAGGCGAGATCCTTTGATTCTTCAATCGCCGTGACTTTAACTCTCCATTTGGGATGCAACGCCCTAAGAAACTTCCTAACATTGTTCTTGCTAGAAAAACCTTCATAAAGTGCTTTTAGACTAGTAATAATAGTGTTAAATCTAGCAAATGCACTATCTATGGTTTCATCTTCTAAGATGACAAATTTTTCATTGTTGAACAAGAAGATCGATTTTACTTTCTTTGACTTGGTTATTACCTTGGTGGGTTACTAAAAGAGTATTCCAAATGTCTTTAGCGGTTTCACACATAAAAATCCTTTCGTACTCTTTCTTTGGTAAAGCATTATAAATCACCATTTTAGCCTCATTATTTTTAGCAAGTTTTCTTTTAGTATCATCATTAGCTTTATCAAAAGTAACTATCTCCTTACTTTTAGAAACTTCATTATATTGAAATGGAAAAAAATCACCATTGGTAATAACATGCCAAAGATCTAAATCTTTTGATTTCACATAAGTCTCAAACCTATTTTTTAAATAAATAAAACTATCGGTTTCAAAAAGAGGTGGTCTTTGCATGGATTGCCCTTCTATATACTTGTTGGAATCCATAGATCGATTCAAGTTTTAAAATACAATATATTTTAAAAAGTCTTGAGCAACCATGCTCTGATACCAATTGTAGAAACTAGAAAGGGGGGGGGGGGGGTTGAATAGTTTCTTAAATTTACTTGTTAAAGGTTGGTTTAAAAAAAAATCATTTTTCAAAAACTTAAGCTTGAGTATTTATGTGAAACCTTCTTATACACAATATGAACAAGGTATAATGCAACTAACTAATAATCACAAGTATAAAGAATAATGAATGTCTAATGCAACTAAACTAATAATCACAAGTATAAAGAATAATGAATGTAAAAAGATAAGGGAAGGAAACATCAAACCAAACACCAAGGATTTATAGTGTTTCGGCAACGAAGCTCACTTCTTGTTCCTACTCCACTCCTCGAGTACTCCTTACTCGAGTGTTCACTAATCAACAAGATCCTTAAGGTGGAGAAACCTACACAACGTCACTTAACCAATTTCCGACTCTAAGCTAAAAGTCGAGCCCTAATCTTAGCTAGGACCAATCTACACCAATATACTTTGAGGACTAAGTATTAACCCTAATACATATACAACTTCCAAATAGACACAACTACTTGGATCTTCAATGGATCTTTAAGGTAGACACAACACTTCAAGAATGATAGTGTTCTTCTCTTTACACTTGAGAGGAAAAGATGAGAGGATAAAGTTTCACTTTTAAACAAGTATTAATCAAACAAATGATCAAGGATTTGAGAGATTTAAGAAGTATGAAAGAATCTAGAAATGTATGTGCAAAAGAGGTGGATTGAAAGTCTGAGAATGGTCCACTATTTATAAGACAAACATTCAACGGCTATATCTGCCCACGGTTCCTTATTGGAGCCCGCGGTTCCTTATCGATAAGGAACCGCCGTAGGCGCTAAGGAACTGCCAGCGTAGAGTCCGTTCCCTTTTGTCTTTTAGTGGGTTGGATCGAATATGGGGATTAAAATATCCTGAAAGGATATTCCAAACCAAGATAGAATATGCCATTTTCAAATTTCAAACTTTCAAATAATTAATTTAATAAAACATTTTCTTAAAAAAGAAAGTTTAATAATAAAACTTTATCACACTTAATAAAAAGTGAGTTTTAAGAACAGATTAAATCCTTGATCACTTAATTAGTATAATTACTTGTTTATTCATACCTTAAGTGATAATGGTTGAAATGAAAAATACTTGAACTCAAGAATTCGTTTTTCATTGTTTTCGTAAATGCTTGTTTTTATATATTGTCGTAATCAAAACAAAGCGAGACCGAAAAATGCAAGTAACGTTTCTAGGCATCATTGCATTAACACTGTGTTTATCATGTATTTCGTGTATTCTGATTAAGTATTAACTTGCATTCTTGTATTATTATAGTTTTTGTGTAATAATAAGTAACTTTTTAAAAATAGCAGGTTTCCTAAAATAGAAAGTTTCCAAAATAAGATCAGTTTCTAAAATTAGATCAGTTTCTAAAAATAGAAAGTTTCCAAAAATAGCAAGTTCCCTGAAAGAGAAAGTTTCCATATTTAGAAATAAGCTGGATTAATAAGCTAATAATATAAGCTTAAGTTTACTGGTTAAATATCATAAGTCATGTAATTATTAATATAGTTTATTAATAATATCATGTTAATTTAATAAACTTTAGGTTATACGATTTAATTAAATATAAGCATGATTTAATTAAATTAAAGCATATAAAATCCTTAGGTTAGAAATGTATTAATAATTTATTAATTATAACCTAAGTCATGTTTTATTAATTAATTATAGTCCATGTTTTTAATAATTAATTAATACTATAGTCTAAATTAAATGGTAAAAATACTTAGGTTAAAAGAATTATTATTTCTAAAATATTTATAACCTAAGTCCATTTAAATTAAATTAATTACTAGCCATGATTTAATTAATTTAATTCTTCTTGTTAAAAATAATATAACTTGTAAAATGTAAACTTGTAAATTTTTTTTATCATGAACCGAACCCGTGTTTTTAATTTAGACCGAACATGAACCGGACCGGATCTCCTTGAACCGGACCGAGCCAAACACCCTTTAGCAGTGGCCTCCCGGTCTAGCCGGTTGCCACTGCTAGTATAAAACCACCACCGGCTGTAGCCGGTGGTTCCCCCTGGTCTGCCTCGGCTAGCCACTACGCACCCAAGGTTTCCACCGGCAGTAGGCCGGTGGTCCCCCTGCTGCTCGCGTGTTCCTCCTGCTTAAACCAAACAGCCACCGGTCTTAGACCGGTGGTGTTGTTGCTGCTGCGCCGAGACGAAACAAACCACAAGGCCACCCTGACTCACGTAGGGGTCCTTGTTTCTTGCTGTTGAGACACCAAGACTATACCGAGACCTTGAGGTCTCGGTTGGTGGTGATATAAAGACCACTGAGAGCCCATGACTCTCGATTCATGCGTCAGCCAAACCAAACCCGAACCACAAACCCTTCTTTTTTATGTTTTCATGATTAAACCAACATGTTTTCTTGTTTTTATGATTTACATAATCATGTGCTCATGAATTTAAATGAAAATAATAAAAGAAAAGGATTTAAAGGTTTATCGAATGCGTGAATCGAGTGAAACTAAGAACACGAACACGATCTAGCAATATCCAAAATCAAAACAAACCAAACACCCTTGTGGTGTTTTGTACAGCCGGCGGCAAGGAGGCAAGAGGCAAGAGGCAAGCTAGGGTTTTATTTTTTTATGAAAACTCTGTGATTGAATAAACCTGTGTTTTTCCCTTTTTGTTTATTTAGCAAAATCAACATGGACTAAGCCCTTTCCCTTCCTTGTGTCCGCGGCTATAAGGCCCCAAAAGGCCTTGATGGCCTTTTTCATGTTTAACCAAATTACGTGTTCGTTCGTTAGTATTTTCATGTTAGTTCGTAATTTATTATTCGTGTTATAATAAACACTTGTACGTAATCGATATTTATCATCTAATAATAAATATATACGTAGTTACATGTTCGTGATTTAATGTTCATGATTTCATGCTCGTGATTATAATTATTATGATTAATAATTATCGTGTAATACCACGTACTTAATAATTATCGTGCACTAACACGTATGTAGTTTCTGAATTTACTATTCGTGACACGTGTTCATGATATAAAAGGAAAGTTTTAATTGGTACATATGTTTACGTAGTGTACTGTTCATGACATTTAGATGCGGTTTTACAACTCTTCCCCCCTAAAAAGAATAATTCGTCCCCGAATTATAGATAACGTAAACTGAAAGAGGAACATACCCGAATCAAAACTAGAAAGGCATGCAAGATAAAAAGGACACGAAGTTGACATGCTAAAAAGGAACGTGGAACGTGACATGGCTAAAGAGGACATGGAACGTGACGTGACTGAAAGAACGTATCTAATCGATGAGAGAAAACGGATAAGAAGTCCGGATGGACTCCTCCGTTCCAAGTGGCTACCCGCCCAGAACGGTCCTCTAAAAAGTCTTGGCGGAAATAACAATATTTGTCTTCATGACTTTGTCTTGACGATACAAAAGTTTCTGGTTCATCAAAGTAAGGCAGATTTGCATGAATCTGATCGAGTGGATGAAAATTAATTTGCAAGGGTAATTGAAACGTTATGATGCGAAATAATCTGAAGCAAATGACATAAGTACGTCTGAGCAGTGATGCCCGAGACATTAAACGTAGTACGTGAAAAATTGTAAACATGATACGTGAACAATTGTGAACGTGATACGTGAAGATATGGTGAGTGCAATATAAGAAACATATGGTGGACATTGATACATGCAACATATCGTGAACGTGATATGAGAAACATGGAATGAACATGACACGTGAAACATATCGTGAACGTGAGAACCTTTGTTTGGCCCGATAGCTGAGGGAGTACCAAGTGATCGGATGAGCCTTGGCTGGAACATGTCCGATCAATCTGCTGACTCTGAAATCCTTGCGGATGTAAGGATTCTGCAGACTTGGTCAAACTGTTGACAATAACCCAGATAGCATCATGCTTCTTCTGACTTTGCGGTAATCTGGTAACCAAAATCCATGGAGATCTTGCCCCATTTCTGTTCACAATTTATGATGGTGGAAAAACATCCTAGTTTGTTGGTGTTCTATCTTAGCATGTTGGTATGTTAGGTACTTAGATATGAACGTAACTGTATCTTGCTTCATAGAAACTTGATACATAGAAGTTTGCAAAACTATGAGTCTCCTAAATTAGACTTCTCTTAGCGTAGGATTTTCTGGAACACCTAATGTAGTGTAGGGTTCTCATCTTTACGCATAAGCTGAATCATGGTAAGACTAACCGTGAGAATCCATTTTATTCAGCGTGTCAGTATAATCAACCAGAATTTATATTGGAAATTTTTAGGGTGAAATTTCTCCTGTCGTAGTATTTGCAACATAGTGCAAATATGGTCTTCCTGCTCTTCTTTAGACTTAGAGAAAATTAGGTTGTCCTCGATGAAAACACTAATGAATTTGTTTATGAGTTCATGGAAACTCAATTTATTAAGTCCATAATGCTACTGGAGCATTTATGAGACTAATACAAAATCATGAATTTAGCATGACCAAGTCGTGTACGAATAGCAGTCATGGAAATGTCTTGCTCTTTTACTCGCCAAGGCTGGAAGCATGATCACGAGTCGATCTTGGAAAAGGATTTAACACTCTATAGTCGCTCACACACACTTTCAATACGTGGAGGAGGATAACGGTTATGAAGGGTGACTTGTTTAAATCGACGGTAATCGACACATAATCTCATGTTACCGTCCCTCTCCTAGAGGGTTACTCTGGAATACATGTGGTAAGATTCTGGAATAATCGTTTAGTTATGAGTAAGGGACTTCAGAAGTCGTGCCATCAATAATAGATGGAATCTTCGCAGCCATGGAACAACAAACACGTGCTTGTAAAGCATAATTATTTGTACAAATTTTCCTGATGGAAAATCATGCTAAATGTATTCAGTAGCCTGAACATCACTGTACATACTCTGATATGAATGGTGACTAACCATAGCATTGCTGCTGTTCTTAGTCCATAATCAAAATCATATTTAACTCGCATCAGTCCGAGGTAAGTGCGTTAACAAATTGGATCTTATCATTAGACTGAAGGAAAAACCCCGTATACATGGGTGATACGAATGTCGTTCTTTATGGTCATGGATATATGAAATATGAAATCAAGAAATGAAAGTGTCATGAAGCAAACATGACAGATCTTACTGGATGTGTTTTGCCTGTCTCACGAAGAACGAACCCTGCGTGTCCAAACGCGAATAATACGCCGGTGATGGTACTGAAATTCTTGTGGCCTGATTAATACATGGCAAAACAAAATGGGTATACCCCCTGGAGGGTACCCCAAATTTCTTAGGGTTGTTTCAAAAGATAGATGTGAGTCATGTGTCTTGACTCGTGTCTTGAGACAAAATGCTTATGACATGTGTCTTGACTGATGTCTTGACATGTGACTTCAGAAATGTACGTGAGGCATGTGTCTTGACTGATGTCTTGACATGTGTCTCAAGTTATGAAACAAATAAAACTGAAACTCTTAGGTTATCATGCCAGAATTGGCGGATCGGTTAGACTGCTGACCATTTACATTTCTGATCACGTCCATAACCGGTGTTCTGTTGTGATTGCTAGCATAGTTGCTGTCACAGTAGTGGTTACTATCGTCTTGTTGGTCAGTTCCCTGACGGTCATTCTCATGACGGTGATTCATGTAACTTATTCGGCTGAGTGGCCGGCTGGTACCGGTTCTCACTCATATGACTGAAAAGACAACTGAAGGACGTGTGACTTGTAACTAAGAATTAGGGACATGGATTTTTGATGGAAATCGTCTGGTGGTGAAGCATCTTCTCATCCGATCGCTTTGATCTAACGCCTTTGTCTTCGTCTTGTAAGATCTCCAGGTTGTGAACAACATCGGCATCTCATAGCGTCTCTAATAATCAGCAGCATCAACCATTAGTAACATCTCCAAGTTATGAGCGGCATCAACAATCTTGTAGAATATCAACAAGTGGAATATGCCTAAGATGATTTAGAATCGACTACCGAATACTCGTGAAGTATTATAAGTGAAATACACATAGATTACGGTACGTATAATACACATGGGGTACGTACATAAGGTACACGTGGAATAGAGTACAATGGAGTACACGTGGAAAGCACACGAAGTGATCGATATGGGGTCGATCATCTGACATGATTTAAAGGGAAAATAATTGGTTAAACGGTTAAAAACCAAACTGAAATGAGCATCATGATAACCTAGCAATTCCAGCATAGACATCATTCTAGTTGCATAGGGAAACACTAAAAGTGTGGTTAAACGAAGTCCAACGATGATTTGTATGAAATCATGATTAATGAAAACCAACCATGACTATCGTGACAGCATGATTACATGAAATCCATTGATGTCTTGCATGAAAGCATAATCAACATGATGAAAGCATAATCCACATAAGAAACGTAAGATAATATCAGCATGAAGACGAAATCAACATGAAGAAACATGGAACAAACTTAACATGAAGGGGTATAAAACATAATCAGCATGAAAACGAAGTTAACCATGATAGTATGAAAACATACTTGACATAAAGAGACATAGTAATTAATAAGGGACATGAAATTTTTTTTATGACAATAATGAATTGAATCCGAAAATCGCTGGTATGGACGACCATGGGTCGGTTCACAAAATAAAATTTGACATGATTTGATTAGGAAATAATGCATAATCATGAAATTTTTTTATGCATATAAACATGAATTATTTTTATTCATGAGAACAGTGTATGGATGCATGATAATGAAAATGACATGGGTTTGGGTGAACACTTATGGGTCGGTTCACCTAAACAAAATGATTCGATTAAAAGCACATGCGACTAAATATGGCGAGTCTTGTACCAACCATTACTTAGTCAAAATACCTGCAACAATAATACATGGAATAAATGAGTGAAACTCAGTTGTCAAAACTTAACAATTTTTTTTATGTTACCAATTATGAACTACTGGGGTTTTGTCCACATTAGCCACAGTTCACGAGGAACATAATGTATGAAATAATGACACATAACTAAGTATGGATGACGGTTGTTCATCCATATTAGTAAAACAATACCGATGAAAACATCATGGTTAAAACAACAAGGTGCTAAAAACATCAATACGTGGAATAACAAGCGTTAACTTAGAAAGCTTCTGGTGACTACCCACTAGTCACAGGTCGAGTTTTAGAGCCTACAGGCCGAAGCCTTAGCTCTGATACCATAATTGTAACACCCCACTTTGATAAGTGGACCGTTACGCGTAATTATGGCGTGTCATCAAAGCATGCAAGGTAATATGTACTAAATCATACATGACCATAGGAAAAACCGGAATCAAACATCGGTTCCCAAACATAAGCCCAAAACATAATAAAGAAGAAGAAATGAGAAGGACTAAACAAGTGTCCAAATAAGCATAAGTATAAAAAGGCAAAAGGAGAAGAAGTCAAAGGCAGCTTCCATCCTATGCACGTCCTCCAAATGCTCGAGTCTATCCATGGGTACCAACCGTTTTGGGACATGGAAAAGAAAGTAACGGCTGAGCAATACGCTCAACGAACAGATATATAACATGGCATGAATGGCTAAAATATAAGTGAAGACTGAAAAACAACGGAAATGTATAAGTCCTGGAAAACCTGGAACATGTTCATAAAATTGATTTTATAGTTTGAAAAGACTTATGTTTTTATATAAAAATTGTATTAATTAGCCAATAGCCCATATAGGTCATGAGGTTCCACCGTGCATGAATACTTGGAGGGGGGACCTCGTCATGCAATTAGAGGGGTTACCTCTAATTAAATAGTCTGGGTAGGAGGGATCAACTCCTTGTAAAGGATGCAAGGCACACATCGCATTCACCATGAAAATCCTGTAAAAACATATAACTAGGATGCACCCATACGCTCCACATGATAATATAATATAATATAATGGCCAAAACTGAAAAGGGACACCACGAGTAATCACTCCGCCGTGTGGAAGTCGTAACACTGGTGCCTCTAGTGTTATGGTTATGGTACCTCTATAACTAGGTGATAATGGTCATGCATGTATATGGCTTAGGCTCTTAAACTAACATAATCAATCAAACATATAAAACAATACTGGGAAAACAGTTGGCTGCAAACGGGGAATCCTAATAAGGAAAGAATGTCCATACTGAAGGACAGGAAATCCGTACCTTGTGTCTAGTGAACGAAGAAAGACGAAAGGATGAAAGTCCTACTCTGATCTTACAAATGCTACATATATAGGGGACATGTATAAGTATTCTGTTTACTGAGTATGTAACTGATTATATTATGTCTTAGCTCGTTTTATATGTTCTTGTCTTGTTTTACTGATTTTAATGTCATACTATGTTTATCATGTATTTCGTGTATTCTGATTAAGTATTAACTTGTATTCTTGTATTATTATACTTGTTGTGTAATAATAAGTAACTTTCTAAAAATAGCAGGTTTCCTAAAATAGAAAGTTTCCAAAAATAGATCAGTTTCTAAAAATAGATCAGTTTCTAGAAATAGAAAGTTTCTAAAAATAACAAGTTTCCTGAAATAGAAAGTTTCTATATTTAGAAATAAGCTGGATTAATAAGCTAATAATATAAGCTTAAGTTTACTGGTTAAATATCATAAGTCATGTAATTATTAGTATAGTTTATTAATAATATCATGTTAATTTAATAAACTTTAGGTTATACTATTTAATTAAATATAAACATGATTTAATTAAATTAAAGCATATAAAATACTTAGGTTAAACATGTATTAATAATTTATTAATTATAACCTAAGTCATGTTTTATTAATTAATTATATTCCATGTTTTCAATAATTAATTAATACTATAGTCTAAATTAAATGGTAAAAATACTTAGGTTAAAACATGTATTATTTCTAAAATAATTATAACCTAAGTCCATGTTAAATTAAATTAATTACTAGCCATGATTTAATTAATTTAATTCTTCTTGTTAAAAATAATATAACTTGTAAAATGTAAACTTGTAATTTTTTTTATCATGAACCGAACCCGTGTTATTAATTTAGATCGAACGTGAACCGGACCGGATCCCCTTGAACCGGACCGAGTCAAACACCCCTTAGCAGTGGCTACCCGTCCTAGCCGGTTGCCACTGCTAGTACAAAACCACCACCGGCTGTAGCCGGTGGTTCCCCTGGTCTGCCTCAGCTAGCCACTACGCACCCAAGGTTCCCACCGGCAGTAGGCCGGTGGTCCCCCTGTTGCCCACGTGTCCCCCCTGCTTGAACCAAACAATCACCGGTCATGGACCGGTGGTGTTGTTGCTGCTGCGCCGAGACCAAACAAAGCACAAGGCCACCCCGACTCACGTCGGGGTCCTTGTTTCTTGCTGCCGAGACACCATAACCACACCGAGACCATGAGGTCTCGGTTGGTGGTGATACAAAGACCACCGTGAGCCCATGGCTCTCGGTTCATGCGTTGGCCAAACTATACCCGAACCACAAATGTAACACCCCAAAATATTCATACTTTAGTTCAGCGGAAGAGTCGTTGGTATTACGGGATAACACATTACTAAAATCATAGGCAACGCTTAAAAATCGCGTCGTTTAATAATAAAGCATTTTCCATTCATAAATATCAAATTACATAGGTCCCAAGTCATAGTATTTCATACAATTTTACAAAACATTTGAATGGAAATTTTATTTGAATGCGGGCCATAAATTCTTGTCGTCTTCCCGAGAATTACCTTCAAGTACCTGAAATAAAACATGTTAAAAAGTTAGCGAAACGCCGAGTGAATTCATAGAGTTTAATAAAAACCATTAATATATCATCGGTATATAATTATTACCGAAAATCATTTTGTACAAATCTTTGTAGTAGGCCATAAAATAGGCCAAATACATTTTATACAACTCTTAGACGTTTATCATAATATAGGCTTCAGGCTTCAAAACCATTATACGAACCACTGTCGCAAAAACATCATACAATACGTTTTATAACGTTGTATAGAGTTAAATAAAAACCGTTATATAAAAATGGTTATGTAAAACTAAAACACGAACATAATATCAGTAATAAGACCCCGTATTGCTAGTCAGGCAATATATTGTAATTCAATGCGCATATCAGTGTTTTTCGTTATTGGATTATTATAAGCCGCATGACATTGCTACCTTACTATAACAAACAACGGGTAGCTAACCCAAAATTTCCTCTGCCCATCTAAAACAACGTGTCGTCACAATAATCACGCTTATATAAATCTTCTCATACATAAATTCGCTTACCAATCAATGTGGCACGACGGGGATCAACCGTCAAGGCGCGAACTAGGGTGATCTTCCCCAAATAGTACTATTATATGCATAAGCGTCTACCAAATCCCGGTAGTTCATAATTCATGCTAATGGGACTTTTAGTGACATAACCTAACTAATAATAATCCATTTCATTTTATTCATGGGGTCATATAATCATTCATTAGGTCATACAATCATTCAGGTCCATATCAATAAGCAAATAATCGGGACAACTGGTGTCCTATTTTATTAAAACTAACATGTTATCTCCCTCACGGGTTATAAAACATTTCATAAAACATTTAAAAGAGTGCGAGGCTATGAACTCACGTTGATTGGGAAAGGCGGGTTATCGGCGATTTGGATGTACGGTACGTGCTTCAATCACGGAAACCTAGACAAATAATACTCGTCTTAGACTCTTGTCCAAATGACTTTATAAAAACAATGGCTATGTATATATGATGACATTATAAGTATGATGATGATCAAGTGGGATTTTATCTCCTCATACACATTATAGTGTTATGTGTTAGTAAATTTAGACTAGTTATACTAGTTTTAACTTGTTTACATATTAAGGCCCGATAAGCCCATTAAAAGCCCAATTCATTATATTAGCCATTTATAATTTAATACCAGGCCTATAATCATATGTTGGGCCCAAGTGGGTTAAGCCCATGAGTAAGTCCATTAGTGTTTAGCCAAACTAGTTGGGTTAATAGTCCAATAAGGCTACATTGGCCCGTTAATGTCCATATGTTATAAAGCTCGGGTTTTATCAGTTTTTACTTGTAAAATGTACTTACATATCAGTAGATGAGTTATAAAAAGTTTACATTATACGGGTCCGACCGTCTAAGTTTTATTTGACAAAAACGTTAATCTTTCGTTTTTTAGCCGAAAAGACGTAAAACTTATATACATAGTTTTATAACTTAGAAAACATATCAATTTGTACTTTTATAAAAATGTCATACTTATTTATCAAAGTATACAACTTATTTTATAAGTATTATCATAAGTTAGTGGGTACATATGTATTTTTATATTAGTATTACTTGAGTGCTTATTTTATATTATATACTTTTATTTCCAAATCTAATTATCAAACTCACTTTCACTATTTTTGCCATATCTTTAGTTCTATAGGAAGATAGAAGCTCAAATTTCGGCAGCACAAACTAAATAATATGTGCTACAATTAACTCAATTTTAGCTACTGCTCAATCATCCTCTAAGTGTCCCTAATAATTCGTCCAAAACAGACTATACAGATTTGAACCTTAATAGTATTTTGATCATATCTTGCTCATTTTATTGATTCCATTGAGTGGCCAACTCTCCACATATGTAAAAATCATATATCTTACTGCATATTCAATAATACAAGTCATTTTATTAGGTTATCATATGGTTACTTACTGTTTTATAAATCCTATAATTCTAACCATGATTTTAACATCTTTACATGTAGATTTTAATCTTTTTAACCAAATTTATCAACACAAGATCCCCACATAATACTTTGATCATCATTTATCATCATATACATATACATTTATAAAGAAAATACAAGATTACATTTACAAAATAACAAGGTAATGGAAGAAATGATCTTGTTACCAACCAAGATAGTGAAAGTTAATAACAAGGCTTGGTTTTTGATGACCAATCTTATGATAAACCAAGACCAACTTCAAGATCACCCTACTATATGAACACCTTGAGAAAAATCAGCCCTAGACTCCAAGGAAACTTCTTTGTAGATGTTAGGATCACCTCCAATCAACAAGACTTCAAAAGGCTTTCATCTTGTGCAAGTTTAACACAAGTTTCATGGTTAAATTTCGATCAAATGGTGGTTTATGGTGGTGAGTGGGACGGCAATGGGGGAGAGCTAGAGAGAGTTTGTGTGAGATTGCATGTAACAAATGAAGATAGTGGTTTATGGTTTGGTTGTTTTAAGAGTTGAATGGTTTTGTGTGTAACTAATGACAAGTGTCCTTAGTTATCTTATTAAGTTGACACACAATGTGGTGTGTTGTTGAAGCTTGGCCGTCCCTTGTGGGGGTGGGGCAAGTGTTAACTTGTCTCATCCCCGCTAATTTACGGGTACTCCTCGATTCTAGTTTCCTCGATTTGCGTGCCCTCAGGTCGTTTTACGAAAAACGTTTTTATAAATTATGAATCAACGACACAAAATGAATCTAATAAAAGTTGTCTCATAAAAAACGAAGTTCAAAAACGTAAATACGTAAACCTTTTAAAAATTGATATGGTGTAGAAATACGTGTTTAGGAAAACAACGTATAAATGCGGCAAGTATTAAGTTATACGCTTTAGGAAAAACGTAAAACCGAATAAATGCGGGTTCGTTCTCGAAGGAGGTGTGTGTATTAATGTGCCAATATATATAAAATCAAGTTTGGATTAGTGACGTTTTTGGTTTAGAAGAGAAAAATTAAAGACGAGTTACGACTACGTTTAAACTACGACGAATTGACGTAAAACGCGAACGTAATTACGTAAAACGTGACGAAATTAAAAATCAAACCTAAAAATTAATTAAAAGATTAAACTAAGTCTTAAATAATATAAATAAGAATAAAAGTCCAACAAATATATTTTAAAACCTTTTATTAATTAAATATTCAATTTTTAATGCTAATTAAAGCCCAAAAATTAAATATAATTAACAAAACGCCCAAAATATTATTTTATTGAACTAATAACTAAATTATATTATTTAAAGACTAAAAACTATTTTTCCTAAATTTTAAAAACTATTTTTCTATTTTTAAATGACTAAAAACTATTTTTAAATTAAAATAATCCTACAAAATAATAAAATAATGCCAAAAATAATTTGATAAAAATCCTAAATTACCCTAATGAACAGTAGAAAATTGAAAAAATTTGAAAGATGTAAAAATTTGCACTAAAAGACAAAACAGTTTAATAATAAAACCCTAATTAAACTAAATTAATTATAAAAAATAATTAAAAAGTGAACAGTGAATATTTTTAAAACCAAAAATCTTAAAATATTATTCTAAGTCTAGGAAAAATTTTAAAAGTGAAAAATAAATATTTTCTACACTAAAAGACAAAATCAGAATAATAAAAAAAGTAATTAAAAATGCAATTTAATCTAAAAATTATAAAATGAACAGTAAAATAAAAATCAATTATACTGAAAAATCAGAAATTAAAAAAGAAAAATAATGGAAAAAGAATGAAACCCTAATTCCTAATTAAGTTCACAAAAGACAAAATTTTTAAGATACTGAAAGTGACATGTGATGTTTTCTGTCTTCTAGCTAAGCAGGGGAAACCAGCAAACTAGCAGGGGGAAGTGAGTTCCCACTGCTAGTGCAAATAAGCTAACAGCTTGATGAAAAGCTTAGGAAAGCTTGTTGTGGTGATTTTAGTTGGACAAGGGGGCACCCCCACACCCATGGAAGTGTGGGGAGTCAGGAAAAGCTAAAAAAAACACAACCACAATACAAGTATCACACACAAATGACCAATGCAGTTACTGTAAATGGCTAGGGGGTCTGGGCACACTTTGACTGATCTTTTAGGTCACTTGGTGAATTTTGATCCCCAAAATCTCAATCACAATCTTGCCAAAACTTAAACAAAGTATCAGAAACCCTGGTTTACACCTAGAACTAAGCAGATTACAAGGATTGAAAGCACAATTTTCATCAAAACAAGGCAGAAAGATGATTTGCTGATTTTTACCTATGTTACCAATTTTTGAGCATGCATTTGTTATGAAACCTATTTAAACTCATTACCAATGACTGAAAATACTTTAACTACCCTAAATGAGTGTGTTTTAACAGCTTAACTAACTTAAATGATACTTAAACTAACTGATAACCTCAAATCCAAACACCCTCTTAAAAACTGAAATCAAGACTTAACAAAGTAATTACTTCTAAAACTTAACAAAACTGATTGAAAATGATATAGACACAAATATAAATCTATATTAAGCTTAATCAAACAGGAAAACAAACAGAAACACATATTTCACCAACACACAAGAAAAATCACATAAACTTCAATATCCTAAGCTTTTTGGGTTCAAGCCAAACCTAGGTCAGCTGATGCCTTCAAAAAGGTGGAAAAAAGGCTTATGCAAGCTTGTGGAGTCTCCCTGTTGAGGTTCAACAACAGAACCAGGGAGATGCAATGTCTTCAAAATAAAAATCAAATGGAGATGACTGGTCTTGTTTGCTGCCCTCTTGTTACCTGCACACAACAACCAAACCAGGAAGACAAACTTCAAGTAGCAAAGGCTACAAGCTTTTGGCTTGTAGCTTTTGCTACAGTAAAATAAAAAAAATATATGAAAGAAATATTTTCTGAAAAATCTTGGAAAACTTGGAATTTAAACTACCAAGAACCTTGATAAAAGGTTATTAAGCTTGGAATAAATGTTAAAGATCCACTATCACTTCACCCTAACACTGATTTCACCTTTAAAAACCTTTTTCAAGAATTCTTTAAACAACATAGATTTTCTGAAAAACCTTTGTAAAACGTCCACTTTTGAAAACTCTTAACTAGAATAAATAAAAATGGTTACACTAAGAAAAATGATAAATAAGGAACTCAATTCTTTCATAAAATCAAAATTTCATTTTCATTAATCTTTTAAAATTAATACAAAAACTGGAACCAAAAAATGGGGATACAGGTCATCTCCCATTTATACTAAGCTATAGAGGGTTCTAGAATTGCAGCTGTACTGGGATGATCTCAAACGTTGAAACAAGAGTAGGGACCAAGGAGTGGGTTTGGTGCGTTGATTTGGTCGGATTTGGGAAAGAGGAGTGGAAGTGACATAGCAGGGGAATCCCATGTGGGGACCTTAGGTGTAGTGGTGGACGTTTTAAGGAGTGGGTTTAGGAGACAATAAGGTGAATTAATGATCTGGAGATTATGGTACATAAACCCTTTGATTTGTTGTGTATAAAGATTAGGGTTTATAGGGGTATGGGGGTGATAAACAGTGGGATTTAATCTTGTTTATGGTTCAAAAAACATGTTTGCCTCCCAAATCTGTTAATTAAACAGATTAATAAATAATCTGTTATGTAGTGGGTAGTGGGTTATGACGTGGGGTTTTGGGGGTTTATGATTGGTGGATTGTGATGATGTGGCTGGTTGGTTGGATGAGGAAAGTTCTCTTGTCTGCCCATGTTTAGTCCTTGAACTCTTCAAAAACCATCAAATGAAGTTTAATCAGCTCACTTCTTTATTTCCTTTGTTTTTAACTTTTAGCACTTGTCAAATTTGGCACCATGATTTTCAAAACTTGTTTTAAAGGGCTTTTTATGCATAAATTGCATTCTTCAAGGACCAAATGTGTATATTCTTGAAATATTAGGGACCCAATGTGTAATCTGAGTGTTCACAAGGGTATAATATGACAAGTCTTCCAAAGTAGAGGGACTAAAGTTGCCAAATCTTCAAACTTCAAGGACTTGATAGGAAAATCATGATTCGGGTCCGGTTCTTTGTGCGGCTTCGTTTCCCGTGTTCGTTTTTGCTTGATTCCTTTGATCTTTTGGTGAATTCACGATATCCGTACCTGAAATACACAATGAACAAACACAAGCATATTTTGGGGTATTTTGATGATATTTTAAGCGTTTTAAGCCCGATTTGGACGATGAGACTATGTATAAATACAGTCTCATCACTCCCCCATACTAAACCATTGCCGTGTCCCCACGCAATGCTAGAATTAAGTATCGTAGCACTTCCAAAATTCATTTTATGATGACTTTTATTTAAGACATAAATTTAAATAAACTACTACACGTGTTTTAGACATAATGTATTGTTTTCATCACGAGAATGTGACTTTTGGGATCATAGAACAAGAACACGTGAATGCTTCGTTAGAAATAATTTCATCGTCCTCGATTTTCACCCAATTCCATGCTAAGCGTGCAACGAGATCATTGTTATTATAAGTTAGCAACTCGATCACATCTTATGAGTGTTAATTACGAACCTAAACTCCCTTATTCCTACTTGGTATCTCTTATATTTTATTATGTATTAATGATCACGATGATACATCATTGACTTATGCGTGAATAGAGATTAAGTCTAAAAATATAAACTTAACGGTGTAACCAAAATCATTAAATCAATAATTCATCCCAATAGACAACGATGTCAAAAAATTAAGTCAACAAGAAGGATCGATAAACACGGTTTTATAACGGTTTTGAACATGAGACTTATTACCAAGACTTTTATACGCCCCCTAACGGAAGGGCCTTATTATCTTTGGTTTACCTCCATCTTTTATTCAACTTCGCCATGAAGCTTTTATTATGACTTCGGTCTTGCCTTGCCTTTTATTATCCGCCTCATCGGTGGTTTTATTAGCCAAAGACGTATATCCTTACGCTAAAGCGAATTTTGGATCTTTAAAGCTTCGAAGATTAAGGCTTGATTCACTTTCAATTTGGGCATAGATTTTTCGGCCTTGTGAGCTTCAAATTTTTGCTTAATTTAGGTGAGCACTTGAAATCTTATTATTAGGTGAAGCTTTCGATTATTCGGGTGCCAATACTTCAAAACCGTGACGCTGGCGATACCTTAATGTTTTCCCAATTTAATTACATGGAAGCTACCAAAACAAATTAGAAACCCAACAATAGTGACTAAACCGCCAAATCAATATTTATTAACAGTTTATTATGCAAAAGCGTTGGGAGAATAAGCTAATAATTACTACACATGAGATCGTGACGATTACGAGACTTATAAATAACTCTATCATTTCTCGTCCCCATTTAAGAGACTTAGCCTAAAAAGTTAAGGAATCAAAGCTAAGTGCTCAACACGCACGGTCGAGTCAAAAATTACTCTTATTCTCACCATCGGAAAACCTACATTCGTGTCTTAAACACTTATGAAAAACAAGAAAAAAATTTAAAATTTGGCCATTTTTAGCCTTAGTTTGCATAAAAACGATAACAAAAAGATGAATATTGGATAGCGTGGTGACGTAAGCAAGGTGAAGCATCTACTCACCCCCCCATACTAAAACTAAACATTGTCCTCAATATTTCGAGTCTAGGGGTGTAAACACCCCCATACTAGAGACGAAGTCGAATGCTTAATCTCGAGCATGGAAAGGGTAAAACGAATAACCTAAAAGCCGTTTATGAATTATGCTAATAAGATAAACGCTAGAACATAAAAGGATATCATCGGATATCGGAATCTTCAAAGGCAACGATCGAAGCTCGAGTGCTACATAAAAACGAACACGAGAGGCTTCAATGATGACGATGAACCTAATGAATCACAATCACAAACAACCACGAAACAAAGGTTGGAAGAGCACAAGTCCCCTCGTTACATTAACTAAGAAAGCGATAATATTTACAAGGATAAGCATGAAAATCCCCCACGAGGCACCTTGTTTTTGATAACCGAGTCAAAAGCTCGACTCGAATCCCCATAAATGTGATCATTTAGGGATAATCTTGGTATGGTCATTTTTGGTGGGGCTTACATGATAAACAAGGCCCAAAAGCACATGGAGTACTTTAAAAACCCGATAAACGTATACCGGGGTCAAAGATGGCGTCCTCGTTTTCGGATGAAAGACGAAACAACGCCACTCCAACACGCACCCCAATGGGGTAGAAGAAAAGAGATAAGAAGTAGAAAGGCGGGGCAATGGGTAAGTCAAAATCATGAGCTACTCGAGGTAGACTCACACCAAGCAAACGAAAAGATTTTCCATTTATTGCATCGGTGGAAGACCGAGATTTCCCTTTACAAGCAATTCCGGGATCGTAAATCTCGTCCTCGGTGGAGAAATGGGAGGGAACATTTGGGGCTTCCCCCACACTAAAACCACACCAACCGTCGTCAAAAGGAGTAGACGAGGTGGTAGCACTCATAAAACGATATGATGATGGAGTTAAATATGTAGAAAAATCATTTAAAATATTTTTAAAATCCTTTCCTTTTTCATCATTCAAAAACTCTTTATGAAAACCCGATTTAATGATGTCAAAAATATTTGGCGTGTCAAATTCAAAATTAGTCGCGCTAAAAATTCTCACATTTAAGTCATTGGTGGGAGGGGGTGGCGGATTGTATAAGTTCTCAAAACGTTTATCAATAAAGAACACCGCCCCCTCGGGGTCTACATACTCGTCATCCTCATGAACGTCGATCTCATCGATTTCTTCATCAAAGATAGGCTTGTCAAACCAAGGTTTGTCATTCCCCTCCTTGAGTATCTTAGAAACTCTCTCGAAGAGATCACGATCAAGCACGAAACCATCATTCTTTTGTGGGGATCGTTGATAAGTTAGATCCTCACGAATGTGGTAAATGTCATTCTCAAATGAGGAGTGTTGATTAGGTAACTCCTCGAGAATGGGATTCTTAGTGGTCACATGAGTTGGTTCGTCATCGAAAATAAGACGTTCCAACTCATCAAGTTCATCCTTGATTTTGGAAAGGTCGACCTCACACGTAGGTGGAAGTGAAGGCATAAGAGCTAGCTCTCGTTTAATGATTTCCTCAATCTCGGGATCAAACTCATAATCATCGTACTTCACATGTTTCTTCTTAGGAGAATCAAAACTTGCATGTGGATTTCGAAGTACGTGATCAATCTCGGCAAAATCGCCATCATCATCGTCAAAGAAAGAGTCGATGTGAGCACTCGCAACCATGGACTTACAAGTCAAATGACTATGCTTAGGTGACTTTTCTAAGACGAGAGGATCGACGTCGATAAACGCTTTAGCCTCAACGGGTGTTGGGCTAGGCAAAAGAGGCACTTCGATGGAGTTAGAAGTTGAAGCCTCAAAGACGTGGTCCTTCGAAGGTGGTGAAGACAAGCCCATATTGGTCTTTGTCGTGATGGCACTAACGTCGCCCTTCGGAATTGGTGGTTCACTTGTTTTGCTAAAAACATCCCAAAGTGAGTTTTCATCCATAAATTTACACATACCCTTTTGAATTAGGTACACGTATTCTTTATCATTAAAATCATCATCTTTAAAACCGTTTTTCTTAATTCTTTCAAAACATGCATCAAGCTTCATTCTTTCCGCTAAAGTAAACATTTTGAAATCATTAGAATTTGAATCATTAGGTTTTGAAACCTCGGTTTTTTCATTCTCATTAAATCCTTGGGATTTTCTAGCGAAAAAGTCTATTTTCTCATCCCCATATCTCATAGTAAGTCTCCCCTCGTGAACGTCGATTACGGTTCGAGCCGTCGATAAGAATGGTCGGCCTAAAATAATGGGACATTTAGGGTCACACTCGTAATCGGATATAACGAAATCCGCGGGAAAAACAAACTTTCCAATACTAACATAGACATCCTCGGCTATTCCAATTGGTATTAAAGGTGTACAATTTGCAAGCTCGATTGTCATGTTTGTGGGGGTAAGCGAAGGCAATCTCATCAATTTCCAAAGAGAATGAGGCATAAGATTGATGCTAGCACCTAAATCGACAAGGGCTAAACATCCCTCAATCTCGGAAAAATCACAAGGTAATAGAAATTGGCCCGGATCCTTTTCCTTTCTCGGCATACGCCTTTTGGGTTTTTTAAGAAGGATCGATGCACAAGTTTCTTCAAGGGTTACTTTGGTAAGGTCGACAAAGCTCTCTTTTTGAACCGTGGATGGAATTTGAGGTACACGAGGGTGTGCACTCTTTTCCTTGGTCGCCACGTTCACCCCATCGACTTTAGAACAAGAAGACGTCTTAGAAGTCGAGGGTTGAGAGGGATAAACAACACGGAATCCTTCAAGGTTAGGGGTAATCACACGACCTTTCTCACGAGACGAGGCGGCTTTACATTGTTCTTTCGGATTAGCAACGGTGTCACTAGGTAACGAACTCGATGACGAACCCGAGGCTTTGTTCATTATGGCCGAAAACATCCTTTTAATATCAATTTGCCCTTGCTCAATCTTCGTGTTTTGTAATTTCAATGTATTAGAAAAGTCGTTTTTCAAAGTACCAATTTCTCCCTCTAATCGTCTCATATTAGCCTCATTCGTTTTCATGTAATTTTGAAAATCGTTTGACGAACTATTTTGATTTGAATTAAAGTTCCCTTGGTTTTGATTGTTTCTTTGAAAATTTCCTTGATTCCCATTTGAAAAATTGTTTCCTTGATTGTTATCTCGATTTTGCCAAGTTATATTACGACCTTGATTATAACCTCCTTGATTTTGATTCGAAAATTTTCCTTGTTGATTATTTCCTTGAAAATTGTTTCGGTTTTGAAAATTGTTGCCTTGGTTATAATTTCCTTGTTGTGATGGACCCGCGTTATTTTGATTTGAAAAATTGTTGTTTCCATTTAACGCACTCACATTCGACGTTTGGCCATCCGTAGCCGCACACTCGTAATAATTATGAGGTCCACCACAAAACGTACATGAAACCTCAACCGCTTTCACCGTAGCGGGAGCGTCTTTCTTTTGCATCTCAACGAGAAAAGACGTAAACACATTCGTCAACTTGTCGACTTTCGCATCAACTCTCTCAATGTCGCGATTAGAACTACTAACATTGGCGACATTGGCAACACTCGGTGCATTGCGGAGTTGGTAAACCTTGGATCGGTTCTCGATAATTATCAATGCATCTTTCGGAGTTTTGCACAAAAAGTTGCCACCGACGACGGAATTCAACGAGTCTTGTTCGTGAAAATTAAGACCGTTGTAAAACGTATCGATTTGGTTCAACTCGGAAAAACCATGGTGAGGACATTGCCTAAGCAATTACTTAAAGCGATCCCACGCGTCTCTAAAAGATTCATTCGATTTTTGCTCAAATTTTGTAATCTCGTTCTTGAAAAACGTTGTCTTAGACGGTGGGAAAAAATAATTAACGAACTTGGAAACGAGATCCTTCCACGTAACTATGGAATTAGGTGGCTCTTTCTCGTACCAATCCTTGGCGGCACCATCGAGCGAGTAAGGAAAAAGCATAAGCTTGACGACATTGGTGTCGACGTTCTTAAACTTGCTCGTGGCCAAAAGACGATCAAAATCCGAATATGGTCGTGAGGATTATCGGCTTCACGACCTCGAAACTTCGTAGCTTGGATCAACGAAAGCATTCCGCTTTTGATCTCAAAATTCTCCGCCTCGATAGCGGGAATTACGATCGCGTCTCCATAACCCTCGGTGGGCGCTTGGAGCAATTCCATCATAGAACGATTGTCGGCCATCTCGTCTAAGGTCTCTTCAACAACGATATTAGGAACGTCGGTTTCTAATTCTCGTCTCCGTCGTCGATTCCTTCGATTACGATTGCGTCGATTCGAAGCTTCACTAGAATTGGAATAGTCCTTCGATCGAGTGCGCATGCACTAAGCGTAGAATGGGTGGTAGCAAAGAAGATTCTTTTTGCGGTTTTTCGATTTTTTCAATTTTTTTGGTTTTTGATTGGTTTTTTAATTTTTTTGGATTTTTGAATGTATTACGTAGACACAAATCTACAAATCTCCCCTCGAATCGACTTTCTCGATTAAAGGAGTCTCAAAGAATGAAAACGATCACGTGGAGTGAACGTTCTCGATGACTTTAGAACGTTGGTGGAACACCAAAACGTTCAAGATGGTTTAATCTTGAAAACACAAGCAAATATAATATACGTAGATAATACTTGGGCGGCAAACCCTCGATTAGCCTTCTTTCTCAAAACACGCACAAGCAAGCGGAGGAAACGAGACGGCGCGAAGCACTTAAGAGCCTTTTTCCTTTAGGTCGTGAAATACAACCGCCTTATACCCACCTTATAGTTTGTGTTAATTGAAATTAAGCCTCACGAAAGTATTTATCTATTTTGCCTTTAAACTTTTTGCTTTAGATTCGAATACAATGATCGAGTGATGAAATCCCGAATCAAGGTTGCGTTTTCACGCTTTTTGGAGTACTTGTATTTTTATTGTTCTTACGTAGATACAATATAGTAATAATATTCACAATAAAAACGAAAACCAATATATCTACAATATATTAAAATGATTGATTTGTGTTTAATTTAGGAGAACTAAACACGATTTATTTGGATACTATAATATATTAACGAAAAATAACAAAAATGAGTATGTACGATATTCACGCTTTCCAAAAAAATGAAAAGCAAAAACGCACTACTCACACAAACACGATACTAATAATAATGGCACACTAAACACCTCCCCGTCAGCGGCGCCAAAAATTGATATGGTGTAGAAATACGTGTTTAGGAAAACAACGTATAAATGCGGCAAGTATTAAGTTATACGCTTTAGGAAAAACGTAAAACCGAATAAATGCGGGTTCGTTCTCGAAGGAGGTGTGTGTATTAATGTGCCAATATATATAAAATCAAGTTTGGATTAGTGACGTTTTTGGTTTAGAAGAGAAAAATTAAAGACGAGTTACGACTACGTTTAAACTACGACGAATTGACGTAAAACGCGAACGTAAATACGTAAAACGTGACGAAATTAAAAATCAAACCTAAAAATTAATTAAAAGATTAAACTAAGTCTTAAATAATATAAATAAGAATAAAAGTCCAACAAATATATTTTAAAACCTTTTATTAATTAAATATTCAATTTTTAATGCTAATTAAAGCCCAAAAATTAAATATAATTAACAAAATGCCCAAAATATTATTTTATTGAACTAATAACTAACTTATATTATTTAAAGACTAAAAACTATTTTTCCTAAATTTTAAAAACTATTTTTCTATTTTTAAATGACTAAAAACTATTTTTAAATTAAAATAATCCTAAAAAATAATAAAATAATGCCAAAAATAATTTAACAATTTTAAAAATCCTAAATTACCCTAATGAACAGTAGAAAATTGAAAAAATTTGAAAAATGTAAAAATTTGCACTAAAAGACAAAACAGTTTAATAATAAAACCCTAATTAAACTAAATTAATTCTAAAAAATAATTAAAAAGTGAACAGTGAATATTTTTAAAACCAAAAATCTTAAAATATTATTCTAAGTCTAGGAAAAATTTTAAAAGTGAAAAATAAATATTTTCTACACTAAAAGACAAAATCAGAATAATAAAAAAAGTAATTAAAAATGCAATTTAATCTAAAAATTATAAAATGAACAGTAAAATAAAAATCAATTATACTGAAAAATCAGAAATTAAAAAAGAAAAATAATGGAAAAAGAATGAAACCCTAATTCCTAATTAAGTTCACAAAAGACAAAATTTTTAAGATACTGAAAGTGACATGTGATGTTTTCTGTCTTCTAGCTAAGCAGGGGAAACCAGCAAACTAGCAGGGGGAAGTGAGTTCCCACTGCTAGTGCAAATAAGCTGACAGCTTGATGAAAAGCTTAGGAAAGCTTGTTGTGGTGATTTTAGTTGGACAAGGGGGCACCCCCACACTCATGGAAGTGTGGGGAGTCAGGAAAAGCTAAAAAAAACACAACCACAATACAAGTATCACACACAAATGACCAATGCAGTTACTGTAAATGGCTAGGGGGTCTGGGCACACTTTGACTGATCTTTTAGGTCACTTGGTGAATTTTGATCCCCAAAATCTCAATCACAATCTTGCCAAAACTTAAACAAAGTATCAGAAACCCTGGTTTACACCTAGAACTAAGCAGATTACAAGGATTGAAAGCACAATTTTCATCAAAACAAGGCAGAAAGATGATTTGCTGATTTTTACCTATGTTACCAATTTTTGAGCATGCATTTGTTATGAAACCTATTTAAACTCATTACCAATGACTGAAAATACTTTAACTACCCCAAATGAGTGTGTTTTAACAGCTTAACTAACTTAAATGATACTTAAACTAACTGATAACCTCAAATCCAAACACCCTCTTAAAAACTGAAATCAAGACTTAACAAAGTAATTACTTCTAAAACTTAACAAAACTGATTGAAAATGATATAGACACAAATATAAATCTATATTAAGCTTAATCAAACAGGAAAACAAACAGAAACACATATTTCACCAACACACAAGAAAAATCACATAAACTTCAATATCCTAAGCTTTTTGGGTTCAAGCCAAACCTAGGTCAGCTGATGCCTTCAAAAAGGTGGAAAAAAGGCTTATGCAAGCTTGTGGAGTCTCCCTGTTGAGGTTCAACAACAGAACCAGGGAGATGCAATGTCTTCAAAATAAAAATCAAATGGAGATGACTGGTCTTGTTTGCTGCCCTCTTGTTACCTGCACACAACAACCAAACCAGGAAGACAAACTTCAAGTAGCAAAGGCTACAAGCTTTTGGCTTAAGATATAAATACGCTTAAACCTTTCTTACTTTTAAACATAAATGCAATACGATATGTTCACGGCAATACGATCAGGCTTAAGTTGACTTACTTTCTCTATCCATGATGTTCACGGGTTTTTGATGAATGCAACTTTTCGCCAATCCAAACTTCATTAAAAAATAATCAGATTTTCACTTGATAGACATTTTATCAAGTTCGATATACGAAACATAATTCACGCAGCCTTTGAAGTCCTAGGGTATATCCAGCTTATATGCCTTTCAACCCTATTTTTTACATTATCTCAATGGTCCCATACAACAGGGACTTATTTCCCATGATCCTTCAGATCATCAATTCACTTTTACATGGTGAAAGTTTTTGGCATAACTTCGCTACCCATCCTGCACTTCAAGATCTACATTTCATATTCACATAACCTCCTGCCCACTACTGGCAGTCAATAATCAGATCCTAATTTCAACAATCATTTCAGGTCTCGCGGGTCGGGTATTTTGTAAGGTTAGGTTTATCATCATAGGCAACCTTAAACCTAAAAGACAAGTCCAACTCACAATGGGTGTATGTCGGGTATCTTCATCCCAACTCCCACCTACAGATGCTCTTATATTTAGATCCTAACAAGATTCGATCTCGATCCTAATATGATAATTATCAATGATAATCTCTCCAAAGGAAAACGATTATCCCACTCATTACCAAAGGTCAATTATTCAAACATAAAACAAGACTTCTAGTGTTTGTATCGTTACTTTACCTTGTCCCTTCGATTGGGGTGGTAAACAGTACTCTCATCAAGATTCGTTCCCAATAACTTCTGAGGAAATCTCTAGAAATTTGATGTGAAGCGAGGATCTTGATAGAGATGATCGATACAGGCACACTATGTTTACACAACTCCTTTAAATACAAAAGAGTCAACTTCTCCATCGAGAATCTATCATTAATGGGAATGATATTTGTAGATTTGGTCAGTCTGTCGACGATGACCCAAATCGAATCAAATCCAGATGATGACCTTGGAAGATTTATGATAAGAATCCATGGTGGTTCTATCTCACTTCCAAACAAGAATTATAAGCTATAGAAGCAGTCCTTATGGATTTTTGGCGTTCAGCCTTAACCTTCGCAAAGTTAGATGTTTACCAACGTATGTGGCGATATCTGCTTTCATATTTGGTCATTAGTACAACTTCTTCAGATAAAGGTACATTTAATCAAAAATGGCATGAATAGAATACTTAAACTTATGAGATTCCAACATGACTAAATCTCAAAATCCTCCATATTTAGGCAACCACAAGCGGCCTTTTAAACATTTAACGCCATCGGCTCTTATTTCTAATGGTTTTTGTTAGCCGCAAACTCTTTATTATCTATATTATCCTTCTTTACAAGCATCGACTATTTTTAAATTGTTCGGGCAAATTATTCTGCGCGGTCATTACTAAGGAGCACATCCAAATTAGTTTTTTTATTCTTTCTACACAATGTGTCAATATCTACATTCATCTTCCCTGATGAAATAAATATCATGATCATAATTATTTAGAAATTCTTTCTTCATATTTTCTAAGTTTCAGCTTCGTCTCAACTATTATTTTTATTAGTTTTGCTCAATCTGACGTTTAAAGCATCGATAAATATTACTAGTAATTAAATAATAAATATTTAATTTTTATGAAACGTAAACGTAAATTTTTTTAAATTTCTCAGTTCGTCCAGTTATAGAAGAATGTTCAAAATAAATTTGAATTTAGTTAACACGATTTTTGTTGATTTATCGAAAATAGTTAATAAGATCTGTAAATGTTCGAAAAATCTTTGTTTATACTTTGGTCAAAATTTTATTAATTGAAGAGCAAAATTTGTCGCTCCAAATTTTAAATCATGGTTTAAATGTTTTCCTCAATTCCTCCTGGGTTGTCTTGAGGTATACACAAACATCTACTCCTAAGGGAGTTTAGTTAAATGATCTGGGTATAAGGGAATGATTCATTAAAAATCCTTTGATAAATATTTGTCAAAACATTTTTTCACTTTCTTTTTGGTATAACCCAAAGCCTTAAATGGCTCTAATCTTTGAAGAGTCAATATAGATTCCATTATCTATCAATCACACGATCAAATAATGTAAAAGATTAAGTCTTAAAACACATGTTAAATATTCAAGGTACAAGTTTTCATTACTAGGCCAACTCAGGGCAGTTTACAAATGATTACTAACTCCTTCTTATTCATAGAAACAAACAAATGGTCCTTAATGATCACAAGCATGAATTTATCAAATTACAGCCTACACACGTGATTCACCAAATTTTATGAATGCTACATGTGCATTGGTCAATCCAAACGACATAACATGAAACTCATAATGTTCATTACGAGTTTTGGATGTAGTGATTGGAATAGATAATCTTTTTCACGGACGCGAAGTTGATGATAACCATGTCGTGGATCAAATTTCTGAATATACGCTAGAACCTTGTAAATGATCGAACAAATCTTTCATCTTGGGTAATGGATATAGATTTTGATCGTCAATTTACCTAGTTCATGGTAATCAATAAATATAAGAAATGATAACACCATAGCTCTTCATGATGACGAGCTCGGTAGAATAAAAGTTTTCTCCGACAACTCTCTCAGTTGTACGGTAATTCTTTTAATTCAGATGGTGCTGACGTACAATGCACACGCCACAGGTGCAACACCGGGAATAATCAATACCAAATTCAACTTGCCTTAATGGCGAAAGTCTAGGTAATTCACCAGCAAATACCTCCGATATTTTCAGATGACAGAAACATCTTTTAATAAATCCACCTTAGGTTCTTTCTAAATTACAAGATCTATGGCTAGTTCATAACCATTCATGGTATAATCTCAAGTCTAAGTGCAAGATACAGTCGCCCATCGGGAATTATTTATATCACTTTTGATAACCAACATCTTATCATTTCAGGGGAATTCGACTCGAGTTCCCATCAATTAAGACAATAACATCATGTCATAATCAATCCTTTCTAAAGGCACTATCAACCTTCAAGTTTCATTACCGTTGATAAGATGAGAACTTCTCAAAAGACTAATAATAACTCATAAATCTTTCACAAAATCAAGGATATCTGGAGACACAACTACTATTAAAAGAGTAAGGTCAACGCATAATCTGTTGGGAATAAAATGTAGCCAGTACACTTGGACGCTGACAAGAGCAATCTAAGCGTTGTTAAGAAGAAAACAAGCGTTGACAGGACAAGCGTTGACAGGAAGATGTCAAGCGTTGATAGGATGAAGTCAAGCACTGATAGAAGACTTAGTCTACACGTATTATGTTTCTAGTAAAGATATGATCGACAATGTATTTCTTATGTTTATCTTTACCTAAAATAGCTGATACGTAGACTCTTGTACAAGGCTCCTTATGTCTATAAAAGGAGGCCTTTAGGTTTATGTTTTATATACGTTTTCACACTTTCATTGTACGCAAGTTTGTTTTATCAATCAAGTGAAAGTTTGGTTTACATTGTTTGTGTGTTCTTGTTTGAGTATTAATTCCGCATAATACTTAAATTGTTTTATACACAACAAAGTTTCTCTACGTGTTTAACTTGATTTAATCTCGTTTACACAAGCTAAATCGATCTAAGTTTGGGATCAACAAGTGGTATCAGAGCTTGTTGAGAAACTTTGATCTAAAGAACACAAAAACCCTAAATCGCCAAAAACTCTAATTTTCAAGAAACCCTAAAAACAGCATGTCTACTCCAGAATTAAACTCCTCCTCCTCCTCCTCAACTCCCAACATCAAGATTCCCATGCTAGACCTAGACAATTTTGAGCTATGGAAGTTTAACTTTGAACAGTATCTTCAAATCCATGACTACACCCTATGGGAAATTATTGAATATGGAAACACATTCAATAAAGCTGAAAAGATTGCAGCTGCCATCTTGACAAGAACAAATGTTCAAGGCTCTACTGAAGAGGATCGAAAAGAAAAACCTGAAGATGGTAAAGCTGTCTCTGCTGAGGACATAGCAAAGAGAAGGAATGACATGAAAACCCTAAGCATTCTCAAACTCTCTTTGGGACAAGCAAATCAGCACAAATATAGAAGCTATGAGTCTGCAAAAGATATTTGGGCAGCCCTTGAAGTTGCTTATGGTGGTAATGCTGATACTGTACAAGAGAAAAAGAAGCAACTCTTGCATGAGTATGCTGTTTTTAAGGCTCAACCCAATGAAAAGCTAAGTGGAGTAAGAAGCAGACTTCTTGACATCACAAGCAAGCTGTCCTTTATGGGAACAGTGCTTGGTGATGTTGATATCATCACCACTTTTCTTAAAAGTCTTGGTGATGCATGGAAGATTGAAGCAAGGTCTATAATTGCTAATAATACTCACAAAAGTTCTACTTTTGATGATGTTTACAATAAACTGAGGCTGGTAGAGAATGAAACTCTTTTGGATCAAGGAAGCAAGTCCACCAATGGAAACATGGCCTTCTTCTCACATAGTGAAGGTCAATTTGATAAAAAGGAGTCATACATGCACCCCGTTACTGGATCAATTTGTGTCAACGCTGGATCAAGCCTTGTCAACGCCTCACATTCAGACGCTGACACATACAATGTTGACTCTCCAAGAGTCAAGCCTGCTGGTATTGATCTAGATACTGTTTGTGCATACATTGCTTCATTGCCCAATGGTTCAGTGATTACATATGAGGACCTTGAGCAAATTAGTGATGAGCATTTGGAGGAGATGGATATAAAGTGGAATATGGCTCTTGCAAGTATAAGAGCAAACAGATGGAATCGAAGATTCAAGAAGAAGATGACTTTTAATGCTAAGGACACTGTTGGATTTGATAAATCCAAGGTTGAGTGTTATAATTGTCATCGAACGGGACACTTTATGAGAGAATGCAGATCTCTAAGAAGATCTGATGCTGGAAAACCCTCAAGCCAAATCATCAAGGCTCAGGATTCCAAAGCTATGGTTGCCATGCAAGATATTGATGGTATTGGCTGGGATTGGAGCTATTTGGCCAAGGATGAGGAAGAGAACAAAGCTTTGGTTGCAGAAAAGGAAAAAGAAGAGCATGTTCACTATGCTCTCATGGCACACTCTTCATCTTCATCAGACAATGAGGTATATGATGATGCATTTTGTAGTAAGGGTTGTCGTCTAAACACTAAAAACCTTAACAAAGAAGTTTTAAAATTGACAACAGATGTGGTTAATGAAAGATGCAAGTTATCTAACTATCAACTTGCTCTTACTCAAACTGAAAAAGACTGTATTTGAATATAAGAAAATGGAGTTTGACCTAAAAGATCAAATCAATATTTTAAATCATGATTTAAATGCTAGTATTGAGATTAGAAACATCATGGAGAGAATCAACAGTGCTTTACAGGCTAAGTTAGATGAGGCTATAAAAAATAAAGATAATGTAGATCTTAAAATTGCGAGATTTGATAAAGCTTCACAAACCCTAGAAAAATGTGTTAGTGAACAAAGGGATTCTAGGGATATGACTGGGATTGGGATGAAAGAGTATGCTGGTGTTCCACCACCTGCTGGGAACTTCTATGGTGTTCCTAGAAAGGATTTGTCTTAGACTGGTATGCCAGAACTCCAAGAAGAGGAATTTATTCCTCCACCAAGAGTTCATACCCCAGTAGAGGAATACAAGCAGAAGTTGACTGATTTGGACCAATGGAAGAAAGCCAACCCTACCTTGTTTGTTAAGGGTGACATGCTTAGTGACAACCCAAATGAGTCTACACCTATCAAAGTGACAAACCCAACCATTGGTAAGACTGTTGACCTTGGCTTAAACGTTGATAGAAAACCTAGTATTAAATATGCAAAAATGTATAGAAAACCTAGGTTACCAAAAAGCCAAATTAGTGATAATGGGACAAGTTTCTTTTCTTCTAGACCTAGAGCTATGTCTAGAAAATCCTGTTATACTTGTGGAAGTTTTTCACATTTAGCCTATAAGTGTGTCAATGCTTCAAAGGTCAACGCTGATAAAAAGTCAAACACTGTCAAATCCAAACCTTTTGTCCAGCAAAGTCCACAAGTTGTTAGACCAGCCCCATTCTTTTCTAAAGGGTCTAATACTTATGGACAAAGACCTTTTCAGAAGACCAATACATGGTCTAACAGATAATAGGTTCCTGTAGCAAACCCTAGGTTCAACGCTGATAAGGGTAATTTCAGCGTTGACAAGAACAAATTAAATGTTGACAAGAACAAATTAAACGCTGACAGGAACGTTGCTAGACCAAATAATGGTAAATATTTGCAACCAAAGGGAAACGGGTCTAAAGCTTCTTCTAGCTTGACATGGAGACCTAAGCAAGACCAAAACCCTAATTCAGATGGGATTTCTATGACCTGTAACAGATTTCATTATATTTCAAAGGTCATAACAAAACCAGTTGGGCTTAACTGGGTGTTTAATCCAAAAAGGGATGAACAAGGGGTTGTCATAAGGACTAAGTCTGTTCTTGTTGAACAACCAAATGAATCCAAGTCTGCCCAGGCTTGGGTTCCCAAAGAAAACTAATTTGTTTTCTTTATGTGCAGGGCATTCAAAAGCAGGTTAATGATTATGGCTATTGGGATAGTGGATGCTCTAGGCACATGACTGGGAAGGAAGATTATCTTAGAAACTTCACTCCCATTAAGGATGGTGACAAAGTTTACTTTGGAGGCGGATATGGAACTATCACTGGCAAAGGAACTCTTCTCACCAACAATTTGCGTTTTGAAAACGTGTTTATGGTAAAAGAACTTGACTATAATCTGTTTAGTGTATCACAAGTTTGTGATAACAAAAATAAGGTTCTTTTCACTGATACTGAATGCTTGGTGTTGAGCAAAGATTTTAAAATACCAAGTGAGAAATTCATTGGTTATAGAACACCTAGACATAAGGACATTTATAATGTGAATCTTAATAGAATTAGGATGAATAATAATTTGTCATGTCTATATGCTAAGGCTTCAACTGATGAGAGTAATCTTTGGCACAGAAGATTAGGGCACATTAATTTTAAAAATATAAATAGACTTGTGAGACATGGTTTAGTTGATGGTTTGCCTAAAAAGGCTTTCTACAATGACCACTCTTGTGTTGCATGCCTTAAAGGCAAACAACACAAGGTCTCATTTAAGTCTAAACCAGTGCACTCTGGTTCTAAACCACTTCACTTGCTGCATATGGACTTGTTTGGTCCAACTAATATAGAAAGCTTAAATGGTAAATCCTACTGTTTTGTCATCACTGATGATTTTTCTAGATTTACTTGGACTTTCGTTTTAGCTTTGAAAAATGAAACTGCTGATACTTTGATTAACTTTATTACCCAAATATAAAAGAAGTCTGGTAATAAGGTTAAGATGCTTAGAAGTGATAATGGTGGTGAGTTTAGAAATAAGTTATTAGATGATTTTTGTGCCAAGAAAGGGATTACTAGACAGTTTAGTGTAGCTAGAACCCCACAACAAAATGGGTAGTTGAGAGAAAGAATAGAACCCTCATAGAAGCAGCCAGAACTATGTTAGCTGATGCTCACTTTCCCATTGCTTTTTGGGCTGAGGCTGTGAATACAGCTTGTTATGTTCAGAATAGGGCATTAGTCAAAAAGATTCATAACAAAACACCTTATGAGTTACTTTGGGGAAGGAAACCTAATATTGGTTTTCTTAAACCTTTTGGATGTCATGTAGTTGTGTTGGATACTAGTGATGCCTTAGGTAAGTTTAGTGCTAAAGGTGATGAAGGCTACTTAATGGGTTATTATGTGCAGAGTAGAGGATATAGAGTTTACCTTAAGAAAGAAAAACGTATACTTGAAAAGTACATGTTAGGTTTTTAGAAAGTAAACCTAGTGATCCTGAAAGTGGTCCAAATTGGTTATTTGACTTGGAACCTCTATCCAGAACCTTGAATTATATGCCTGTTGCTAATCCAGACATTGTGAAGGTAACTTCAAATGTTGTGGAAGAACCAATTGTTGATGTTTCAGGTAAACAGGTTGATGAAGAGGTTGGATCACAAGCAGACAAATCAGCACCCATACTTGAGTATGTTACCATTCCCATATGGACAGATGCATTTGCTGCTGGAAAGGAAAAAAGGCGATCCCCAAGTATCACCAGTTGACAACATGCATGATCTTTCAGGCACTGACAAAGGGAATTCTGGCACTGACAAGACAAATTCAGGCGTTGATGGCTCAAACGTTGACAGCTTTGGTCCAGGCGTTGACAGATCTTTTGACCATCTATTCTCTTCCAATAATTTCGAACAAGGTGAACCTTCAAACAGAAATGGAGAGGTTCATTCAGATGATGATAGAAGAGAGTCTGAAGAGGATATTGGTAACATAGATGAGCTTGAGGATAACACACTTATTGAGGGAGGAGTGCTCACTTCTACAATCAAAAATCACCTTCCTTCTCTAATTATTGGTGATGTGATGACTCCTGTGCAAACTAGAAGGTCTCATCAGAATCTTGGAGGATTTATTGTCAATATTCACAAGAAGGTTGATACCCCTCTTGTTCAAGCATGTTTGTTTGCCTGTTTTCTGTCACAATAGGAACCCAAGAAGATTTTTGATGCTCTCAAAGAACCAAGTTGGGTGGAAGCAATGCAGGATGAGCTTCACCAATTTGCTATCCAGGATGTTTGGGAGTTGGTTGATTGTCCTAGACATGTCAGACCTATTGGGACAAGATGGGTTCTTCAGAACAAAAAGGATGAAAGAGGCATTGTGGTCAGAAACAAGACACGTTTAGTGGCTCAAGGATATACACAAGAGGAAGGGATAGACTATGAGGAGGTCTTTGCACCTGTTGCAAGGCTTGAGGCTATAAAGATTTTTCTAGCCTATCAAATGGATGTGAAGAGTGCTTTTCTTTATGGCACAATTGCAGAAGAGGTGTATGTTATGCAGCCTCCTGGTTTTGAAGATTCAGAACATCCAGACAAGGTGTATAAAGTGAAGAAAGCTATGTATGGACTTCATCAAGCACCAAGAGCATGGTATGGCACATTGTCCACCTATCTGGTGGAAAATGGGATTAAAAGGGGCACCATAGACCAGACCTTATTTACAAAGAAGACTGGTAAGGATTTCTTACTTGTTCAGGTTTATGTGGATGATATCATCTTTGGCTCATCAAGTCCAAAGATGAGTGAAGACTTTTCTAAACTTATGACAGACAAATTCAAGATGAGTGCAATGGGAGAGATGAACTTCTTTCTAGGGTTACAAGTTCAGCAGAAAGAATATGGTATCTTCATCTCTCAAGATAAATATGTAGCAGAAATCTTGAAGAAGTTTGACTTTTCTCCACATGAGAAACGGGCTAACACACCTATGGATAGGGAACACCCTTGGGGAAAATTTGGAGATGGAAAAGAGGTGGATGTCAGGCATTATAGGTCAATGATTGGTTCATTGATGTATCTCACAGCTTCAAGACCTGACATTATGTTTGCTGTGTGTGCATGTATACGCCATCAAGTGACTCCTAAAGAATGTCATATTCATGCTATCAAGAGGATCTTTAGATACCTTAGATGTTATCCAGACATGGGATTATGGTATCCAAAAGATTCACCATTGGAGCTTATTGCATATTCAGACAGTGATTATGGTGGTGACAAATTTGATAGAAAATCCACAACTGATGGATGCCAGTTTCTTGGGAGTAGATTGATATCTTAGCAATGCAAGAAACAAACAGTGGTGGCCATTTCTACAACTGAAGCAGAGTATGTTGTAGCAGCTGCTTGTTGTGGACAAGTTTTATGGATTCAGAACCAACTGTTGGATTATGGGTATAATTTCATGCATACCAAGATTTTTGTAGACAATAACAGTACTTTATGCATTATAAAAAATCCTGTACATCACTCTAAAACAAAACACATAGAAATTAGACATCATTTTATTAGAGATTGTTTTGAAAAGGGTTTAATACAACCAGATAGGGTTAACACAGAAGAAAATGTGTCTGATTTATTAACTAAACCTTTTGATACTAGAAGATTTTAATACTTGGTAACAAGTATTGGAATGATCAATCTCACTTAATATGTGTTTTGGGATCATATTGTAAAAGTATGTACAAGATATGCATTGTTATTGGTCTTTATGTGAAATTAGATTTTCCACTTTATTTGTCTAACGCTGACAAAGGTTATTTTAACGCTGATAAGTGTTAACGTGACGTTGTCAGCAACATGTTAGATTTGTGGTTTTTGATCTAATTGTGTAGGCGTTGTTAGCATTGTACCATTGGATACAGAGTTGCTTATGGATTCTTGGAGCATTATTGGAGCATGTTTCAATTTATGGATGATGGTTGGAATATTTATATTCCTATCTTGACATAAATTTTTATTTACATGCATATTATTTGGCAACTTATGTATCATAGTTTAAGGGGAGGTTTAGGAACCTTTTAGGACCTTTTGGGTATTCTTGTAATACTCTTATCACAATTCTAGATTGTGTCCACTGGTGAGTATGACTTAGTTTACTAACTCATGAGGCACTGTAGCATGCAAAGTTGATATACTATGCATGCTGCCAAGACTTTTTGGCTTAGAATTGGGAGTGGTCTGTTGAGAGACTTGGGTATGATTTATATTGGGCTTACCTACAAGGGGTTTTATGAGATAACTTCACTGATAAGAACTTTGGTTAGCAAGGGACACTAGAGGACTGTTATGTCTATCTTGCATAAGCAAGTGTGCATGATTGGATAGTGCTTGCCACCCTATAGTAATTTTCAGTTTATAGGTTATCTTCACTAGGATGAATCACTTTGTTAAGGTCCTTTTTCATTTTTATTATTTTTATTTTTGGACGTTGATAGATATATTTCCAAACGTTGTTATGACCAATTTAGACGTTGACATGGCTTTTTCCAACGTTGACAAGAATATAGCCGTTGGGTGTTGATAGGTTATTTCTGACCGTTGACACTCATTGGGTCCTACCCAGTTGTTATTTTTGACGAAAATTGGGGCCGTAATTTTGGGAGTTGATAACTTTTAATTAATGCACAAGATAACTTATTTTCTTTTCAATATTTTCATCATTATATTTTAAAAATACTTGCCTCATTTTTGACCAATCACATGTGCCTATCACTCCTATATATTTGGCTCCTTCTCTTTAAACAGGGTAATCTCATATTCTTGTCTAACAACTTTTCTCTTATAAATCATCTTTCATAACCTTTCACAAACAGCTTTCTACATCAATGGCGCCTAAGTTTAAACCAAGTGACTTGGTATTGGGATTCAGAAGTCAGCATAATATGGTTGCTTATTTGGAGGCTGATGATGCTCTGTTTCCTCAATACACCTAGATGGTGGCGTATTTGAATGCATCTCCACTTAGGTATGCACTTTCTCATGCTCCTCTCATTCCTGTCACTCATATTAAACAGTTTTGGAACACTGTCAGTTCCTCAACGCTTAATAATGTGACTACATTAACTGCTATTGTCCATGGGCGTCCATGGGTGGTTACTGAAGCCTTGGTTCGCCAGGCTTTGCATCTTAATGATGCAGATGGTATAACCACTCTACCCATTGGTGAGATAGAACAAGGACTTCAAGCTTTGGGGTATCCTTTCCCTGATGAGGGTACTTTAAACAAATATAATAAACATGAATGTTCCCCAGCTTGGAAGTACTTAATACATGTCATCCTTCAATGTTTAAGTCCCAAATGTACTGCACATAATGAAATTAACAGATCTATTGCTAGTGCAATTGTGTGTATTACTAATGGGCAAAAGTATAATTTTTTTAAACTGATTTTTGTGGCATGTGTAAAAACAAGGGTAATAAGATGACTTTGGCTTACCCAAGATTTTTACAAATGATTTTTGATGAGCAAAGGTATTTCACCAGGGATCATGATGATTTTTATGCGATCCGTGTGCAAAAGAAAGCTATTTTTAGTAAGATGAATTACCCCCTCACAGAGACTTACCCCTTACCCAAGCCATGCTTGCTGTTATTGCAGCAGCACAACCATCACCTTCACCTCAACACATGGAACTTGACCAAGATCCCTTCAACGCTGACACGTTAAATGTTAGCGTTGACACTTCAAATCTAGACGTTGACACCTTTCTACAACAGACCCAAACACCCCTTCACCTTCAAACTACCACCCAATCCACATCATCTTCTACACCTCCTGAATTTAGGTTGGTAAAACGCCCAAGGACTACTGGAGTGTTCTCCTCTGGTGGTCCTAGCCATGTTGCAGAGAGAACCACCACCACAAGTGTGGTTGGTGATATGGATGAGGCTAGGACTATTGGTTCTGGCTTAGATACAGGCCAAGCAAGTCCTAGCATCATTAAGACCTCATCCATGCCTCATGACTCTATTTTGGGAGGTCAAATCCCCACTCTAGAGGAGGGCAGATTGGAACCATATACAATGTTGGAATTGACGGCTATCTGCATTAGCTTGCAAAAGAGAAATGTAGACCTGGTACAAACAGTCAGTACACAAGGCCTTGAACTCAAGCAATTGAGGGAGAGGATTGTTCTTTTAGAAGATGCTAACAATAGGCGTGGAATGGAGGATTCTTCCAAAAGGGAGGATGAGCAGATACATGTGAGTGACAAAGGCTCACATGATGGAGAATCTTTGGGTGTGGCTGAAGCTCTTACAGAATTGAAGAAGCAACCAGGTTTTGATATCTCTTTTGTTACTCCTACAAACTTGAACTTATCCTTTACAACAATGATGGAGCAGTTTACAAGAAGCGCTGACAAGAGTAAGGTGAGCGTTGACAAGCAGATTTTGAACGCTGACACACCAAGCGCTGACAAGAGTAAGTTGGGCATTGACATACAGGATTTGAACGTTGACAGACCTGCAGAGATGGTTGATGTATTCCAGTCATCAGCTATCATTAAGGAAGTGTCTTCACAGGTACCATCATCATCTTTACCCATCATTGATCCATTAGATAAGGGTAAAGGAATCATGGTAGAAACAGAGGTTCCAAAGGATGCAACACAAGGACAATTTGATTCAATGTTGGCTGCACAACTTATGGAACAAGAAAATAAGAAGTTTGGTGAGTCACCATTTGTGGTTACTTCTAAGGAGCAAGAAGGAAGTAATGATGAAAGTTCAGATTCAAGTGTTATGATAATTGAAGAACCAGAAAGACTTGAATATGGTGATGAGTTGGTAAGGGAGAAACTTGCAGAGTTGAAATTGAAGGAAGATTATGATATGCCAGAAGTTGCTCAGATGTACCATGCTTGGGAGAATAAGGTTATGGAGAATCCAGATATGACAATTTCAGATCAAATTTAGGGTTTGGAGATTCTTCTACGAGTTCAAAGAGATTGCAAGGTAATTCTGAAGTATAAGGCTAGCAAAGTTTTCTAACAGTTGAAGAGAGATAGAAGGGAGCTTTATTATATGTTGCTCAGATGTCATCAAGGAGGATGGACTTTTCAGAAGTTGCAGGGATTGTCCTTTGAAGAATTAGAGTATAAGGCTTATCCTATCTGGGCAAGAGTGCAAGAATGAACACTATCAGACTTCTTTCAGATGAAAGGAACGAAGAACTTGCAGAAGAGATGGAGATTCAAAAGGCTATGATTGTTCCAAGTCCCTTGAAGAAGGGAGTTCCACTTGAGTTTCCTAAAGATTTGAATAAAGTGAATCCCAGTGAAGCTGTTATTAGAAAGAGCATTAAGCTCTCACCCATGGAAGCTTCAAATATGGTAAAAGTGTTACCTCATGATTCCAGAAACCCTATCATTAGTTATGAAGAAGATGCAAGTGGGTTTTGGATGATTGGTAGATATGGGAAAGAGGTACACACTTTTACTACTCTTATGTCTTTGTTTGCAAGTATGGATAGGGGAGACTTGGCAGACCTTTGGAGGTTACTGCTGGCCAAGTATGAGACTGAAGCACCTACTTCAGTCAATGGAATAAAGCTTTGGTCAACATTCAAGAGAATGTGTGCACCAGAAGAAGAAGATCCAGTTTGGAAGGATCTTGAGGATGATATCAGTGGACTTCAATGGCGTCTATATTCAGCAGCTGGTGTGTATCATTTGATTTCTACAAAGTTTTCTGAGTATCTTCTTGTGGATGCTGAGTATCCCATGTCCAAAGAAGTTTTAGAAAAGATGAAGACAACACAACTGGAAATTGACTACTCAAGTGACGTGGCCAAAGATTTGATTAGATATATTTATTACCAATTTGCTAAGATTTATACGAATCCTCCTAGTTCTTAGTTTTTATTCAGAAACTTGATTACTAGAGTAGATATCAAGTTTGCGGGAGGATTGTTGGGAATAAAATGTAGCCAGTACACTTGGACGCTGACAAGAGCAATCTAAGCGTTGTTAAGAAGAAAACAAGCGTTGACAGGACAAGCATTGACAGGAAGATGTCAAGCGTTGATAGGATGAAGTCAAGCACTGATAGAAGACTTAGTCTACACGTATTATGTTTCTAGTAAAGATATGATCGACAATGTATTTCTTATGTTTATCTTTACCTAAAATAGCTGATACGTAGACTCTTGTACAAGGCTCCTTATGTCTATAAAAGGAGGCCTTTAGGTTTATGTTTTATATACGTTTTCACACTTCCATTGTACGCAAGTTTGTTTTATCAATCAAGTGAAAGTTTGGTTTACATTGTTTGTGTGTTCTTGTTTGAGTATTAATTCCGCATAACACTTAAATTGTTTTATACACAACAAAGTTTCTCTACGTGTTTAACTTGAGTTAATCTCGTTTACACAAACTAAATCGATCTAAGTTTGGGATCAACATAATATACGCGAGAGAATTTCAAATCAGATAAAAACAAAAACATTAACGAAGATGGATGTATCCCATGTTTTCATGATTTGGGTACGCATTCGAAAGCACCTCAGATCGTTACCCACGTTGCTCAAAGGCAGTCTATTTAAAAGACAATATAAGAATATCGAAACTCCAAGCCGGATATCAACAACCGGTAATTGGATAAGTTTTTAAAGAATCTCACCATGAGAGAATTGGACAAGAAGGGGATATCAATTGTCAATTAAGACAATATCCACAGATGAGTAATTTCGATTCAGTAAAATAAATGGTACGGGCACATATGTAGGTGTCCTTAACAATATGTCCCTATTTTGCACTTCTTGCAGATCTCATAAAAATTTAATCCTTCACAATTACAAAGAAAATGTAATGTTTATATACAATTTCATGGTGACTACTAATCAGCCTTGCATGGTTCCTTCCAAATTGTACGTAGGCGCACAACTGTATACAATTTTAGGATTAACGATGCAATACTCAGTTCGTCAAAACTTTGTCATCATGTTTAAAATATATATATTCATGCTTAATCATGAAATAAAAATCAAATGAATTTACAGAGATGTTCTTCGTTATGGAAGCAATTAAGTTTTCCAAGGTGTTTCATAAACAACTTTATTTCGATAACGATTATTTATAAATCTCACTTTGAATAATCCATATGGTGACGAAAATTCAATTTTTATCAAGGGATACTGTTTTAACTTTATAAAAACAATGAGTGATTTGTAAAAGAGTGATGAAAAGTTGTTCACAAAGAATTAACTACAATATATTAGGAAATGAGCTTAGCCAAATAATCATGAGGTTCGTGACCTCGATAGCACTCAGGAATACAAAGAGAAGAATCTACAACGCAACTCAAACCGAGATGAGTGCTTGTTCAATGGTTGCATCACTAATGCAATCATTAAGATGAAATAATAGAAGATAAATAACATCGATTCGTGTAGAGTATAGCCATCAAAGGTAGTCTTTTCATTAATCACAAACAAGTCAAAAATTGTACCGTAACACATTACGTGTTGCCATGTCATACAATTCCAAGGACTCACCCTACCAACTTATGTCTCAGTTAAGTTAGGGATTTTTAAAAGATGCTACAATGATTACTAATCTACATGAGTCATTAGGTGTTCCATCTGTCCCGGAAGATCCATCGGTCTCGATTCAGAAGAAGATTTCTTCAATTCATTTCTTGGACATTGGGCATCCTCGTCATTGGGAAATGGCCTAGGAACATCCCTTAACACAACCCAACAATCATTTAAAACATTATAATTCAACCACAAGACTTAACGACTTCCTCTTAACAATTGCATATTCCATACGAGTTAAATTTTACTTTATTCATGTTTCAATCAACTTATACTCAATGCGACATCCTACCTCATTCTCCAATACTTTCAACCTTATTCTTAGACCTTGAAAGGGCAAAAAAGCTCAATATAAACAACACTTAATTTCCAATCCTATAGCTCTTTCAACAATAGTTATCAAATGAGTCACTAGTATGAAATGAGTCGCACATTCAATTAGACCTCTCGGAAAGGTACAAGTGACATGAGGCTTTTGGGTAAAGGCTCTAATGACAGCCTCAAGTGCAACATTCACCTTTTCAATTTCAAATTTAAGAATTGGGTGACACCGAATCAGATGACACCTTTCTAGGTAGTAAGGTTTTGTCAAACTCCACTCTATAAGGAAAGATCGTCATGACATCGATATCAGATTTAATCTCGCCAAATCTTCTTCAATATTTCAATCAACTAATATAAACATTCTACAAATATCAACCATTTTGTTGGGATCATAAATATCCACAACTTGGTTTAGATCTGGAATAGCTAGAATTCCAACACGAATAGCTTCAATTAATTTGCTAGGGGAGTTAGGGTTCCTTGTGACAATCTACGTCGTATAAATACCTCGTATAAGTATTAAAATATTCATCAAACAATCATGTAATCAAATTACAACAACATATATATAATCCAAGTTATATATATTATGACAATCCGTCAATTTATGGTTGATATTTTATTCTCAGATATTATTTAAAAACATTATTTTAATGTTATATTATGAACTCACTTATTTTTGAGAAGTAATTTGGATTTACGTCTTGAAGTAGCATCGACTACGTCTAAACCGGAGGATTCTACGTTACGTGCTCACGTTTACATACACCGTCTTTGGTGACAGTCTGACATTTCAGAAAATAAATTTATCCATGAATATTATTTTGGAGTTTTAAATTTGTGTTGGATCATAAACTCACAAATTTACGAGAAGAGATTAGGACTTACGATTTTAATTTAACGTCCTTTACGACTAAACCGGAAACCTTAGGATTTCGTATTTACGTTTTCGAACTCCGTTTTTGATGAGACAATTTTTATTAGATTCGTTTTGTGCCATTGATTCATAATTTATAAAAACGTTTTTCGTAAAACGACCCGAGGGCACGCAAATCGAGGAAACTAGACTCAAGGAGTACCCGTAATTAAATGGGGATGAGACAAGAATAAACTTGCCCCACCCCCACAAACCCACGGCCAAAACCATAACACCTACACCCTTGAGGTGTCAAGTTGCAAGACTAAATGCTTACACTTGTCTAGTTAAGCTTACAATGTAAGCCACCAACACACAAAACCATCTATCCTAAACTAGTAGCTCATTCACAACATGCAATTCAACTCAAAAACTCTCTCACTCTCTCTATGTATGCCGTCCCATCTCACCCTCAAAACACCCATTTGATCAAAATTAACCACAAAATCTCATGTTATTCATACATAAGTTGAAGCCCTTTTGAAGCCCTATTGATTGGTGGTGATTATAACATCCAAGGAGGAGTTTCTATTGAGTCTTGGGGCTGATTTTCCACAAGGAGTTCTTGAAGAATGATGGTCTTGAAGATGGTCTTGATTTATCACAAGTTTCTCCATCAAAATCCATGTCTTGATCATAACCTACATCATCATGGTGGTATAAAGATTGTTCTCCCCATCCTTTTGTTATTTTGATTATGTAATCATGTATTTTCTTTCCTATTGTATATGTCTATGATGATTATATGATGATAAAAATATTGTGTGGGGATTTGGTGTTGATAATCATGGGTAAAAAGATGAAAAACTATATGTAAAAAGGTAAAAATCATGCTTAAAATGATGGCTGTATAAAACAGTAAAGAACCATGTGATGAACTGATAAAATGGCATAGATTAATGGATATAAAGTAAGTAATATGTCTTGTACACATGTGAGAGTTGTCCATGCAATGGAATCATTATAATGAGTGAGATATGACTAAAACAAGTTTAGGGTATCAATCTGGATAGTCAGTTTTGGACGGACTGTTAGAGATATTTAGAGTTGGATTGAGCAGTAGCTAAAACTAAGTTAGTTGTAGCACATATCATTTAGTTTATGGTGTCCAAAAATGAGCTTCTATCTCCTTGTAGAACTCAAGATATGGTAAAAATGGTGAAAGTGAAAGTAAAAATCAGATTTTGAGAAATTAAAGTATAATAGTATTATATAAGCACTCAAATAAAAATAGTATAAAATGTGAATTAAAACCCACTAACTTATATAATACATTTATATAAATATGTATAAGGATAAATAAATGGAAATTTTATAAAAATGGTAGTTTAATAAGTTTTATAAGTTATAAAAACTATAAACATGATTTTTACGACTTTTCGGCTATTACCGTAAAATTAACGTTTTTCGCCAATTAAAACTTAGACGATCAAACCCGTCTAACGTAAAGTTTTTAAAAACTCATATACTGATATATAAACATATATAACAAGTAAAAACCGATAAAACCCGAACTATAAAACATACGGACATTAACGGGCTAAGTTAACGTTATTGGACTAATAATACAACAAAATGGGCTAAAACACTTATAAACTTATTTATTGGGCTTAACCCATTTGGGCCCAACATGTAAAGTATAAATACTGATAATAAAATAGTAAAATGGATTAATATAAGGAATTGGGCTTATAGTAGGCTTATTGGACCTAAAACATGTAAATAGGTAAAACTAGTAAACTAGTAAAAAGTTACCAATACATAAACACTAAAATGAGTAAATAAGAATACATAAACCCACTTGATCATCATCATATATATAAAATCATCATATGTATACATAATAATTATTTTTATAAAGTCATTGGACAAGAGTCTAAGACAAGTATTATTTGTCTAGGTTTCCGTGATTGAAGCACGTACCGTACATCCGAATTTCCGATAACCCGCCTTCCCACGTCAACGTGAGTTCTTAGCCTCGCACTCTTTTAAATATTTTTATGAAATATTTTATAAACCCGCGAGGGATATAACATGTTCGTTTTACTAAAATAGGACACTATTTTTCCCGATTGTTTGTTTATTGATTTGGACCCGAATGATTGTATGACCCGATGAATGATTAAATGACCCGATAGATGAAATGAAATGGATTATTAAAGTTAGGTTATGTCACTAAAAGTCCCATTAGCATGAATTGTGAACTACCGGGATTTGGTAGACGCTTATACATATAATAGTACTATTTGGGGACGATCACCCCAGTTCGCGCCTTGACGGTTGATCCCCGTCGTGCCACATTGATTGGTAAGCGAATTTATGTATGAGAAGATTTCCATAGCGTGACCTTTGTGACGACACGCTAATTTAGATGGGCAAATTGAGTATCGGGTTAGCTACCCGTTATTGGTTATAGTAAGGTAACAATGTCATGCGGCTTATAATAATCCAATTAACGAAATACTGCTATATGCACCGAATTACGATATATTGCCTGACTAGCAATATGGGGTCTTACTATTGATATTATGTTCGTGTTTTGGTTTTTCATAACCATATTCATATAACGGGTTTTATTTAACTTTATACAATGTCATAAGACGTATTGTATGATGTTTTTCCGACATTGGCTCGTATAATGATTTTTAAGGCAAATGCCTATATTATGATTTTCGATAAAGATTTGTATAAAATGACTTTGGCTATTTTATGGCCTATTGCAAAGATTTGTACAAAATGATTTTCGGTAATAATTTTATACCGATGTTATATTGATGGATTTTATTAAACTCTATGAATTCACTCGGCGTTATCGCTGACCTTTTCTTTTAACATGTTTTATCTCAGGTACTTGAAGGTAATTCTCAGGAAGACAACAAGAATTCATGGCCCGCACTTAAATAATAATTTCCATTCAAATGCTTTGTAAAACCTGTATAAAATACAATGAATTGGGACCTATGTAAATTTGATATTTATGAATGGAAATGCTTTATTATTAAACGACGCGATTTTTATGCGTTGTCTATGATGTGAGTAATGTGCTATCCCGTAACACCAATGAGTCTTCCGCTGTATTGAGTTGTATAAATTTGGAGGTGTTACAGTTTGGTATCAGAGCTCTCGTTATAGAGAACGAAAGATTTTTAAAACCAAGGTTTTGAATAAAACATTACAAAATCTTTTAACTATAAACATTTTTCTAAAAATGTCTAAAAATCTTTTGACTATAACGGTGCCGAAGAATTCCCGAGTTACCGACAAGGCCAGACTGAGAAGTGTTATTTTAATATATATAACTTCGATTATATATATATATATATATATATATATATATATATATATATATATATATATATATATATATATATATATATATATATATATATATATATATATATATATATATATATATATATATATATATATATATATATATATATATATATATATATATATATATATATATATATATATATAGGGGCGCGCTATTTACAGAACCTCTTTTTTGGTACAGAACCTACAGAACCACTTTAAACCAATCAGAAATTAGTATTATAAAATATTTTTATTTAAATGGAAAGGGCATATTAGTAAAATACATTTTTACATTTTTAAAATTTTTTTTTAATTAAAAACGTTTTTATGGATCTTAATTTTCAGACTAAAAAAAGATTTTTTACTTTTTACTCTTTATTTTTCCCAAACATACATGTTTTATATATATTATATTTACATTTGTACTTATTTTATTATTTGGTCATTAAACATGTTTTTTTAATGGTAATTGCATATATGTTTTTATTATACATTATCTTGAAAATCTATCAAAAAACATAAACATATAAATAAGATCTCTAGACTAACAAAGAAAAACATAAATATCATATACAAACTTTGATGTCAATTAAAAAAAATACATGTACAAATATCTTATTAAGCAAAAATCTACACGCCATTTAGAAACATGCATGTATTTTTCATTTTCTTGTCGACGTCATTTGGACATATGTGCACACCTCCCAAAAACACATATGTATGCCTTCTAAAAACATGTATGTACGCCTTCCAAAAACATGTATGATTTCAAAAACATATATGTACGCCTTCCAGAAACATGCATGTTTGAGATGACTACTTTAAACTTCATAATCAATTCACAAGAAATACAATCCTGTCACAAACAAAAAATAAAGCTTAAATAACTCTAACAATTTAACTATGAAAATCAATCCTGTCATCAAACTCGTTAGAACATATTTGTACGTACTCCAAAAACATAAAACTCGTTAGAATATATCTGTACGTACTCCAAAAACATATGTGTACGCTGCATTTTGTCATCGAACTCATTCGAACATAAGTGCACTTCTCCCAAAACATGCACGTTTCAACTCATTCGAACATCAGTGCACTTCTCCGAAAACATGCGCGTTTAAATTCATTCGAACATAAGCGCACTTCTCCTAAAACATGCACATTTTCCAAAAACATGCATGTTTTACAATAACCACCGAGAGATTACACTTCATAAATATAACACTAAAACATTATCCCCTGCATTGAAACAAAACAAATATTTAATAGTCAATCATATCAGCTAAAAAAATAAAGATGCAATAAAAATGAACATGTGGTATTAAATAAATGGTAAACAAAGTAAGAAAAAAGTCAAAAAAAAAATTAAAAAAGTAAAAAAAGGTTGTCTAACCCCTGCGTATCTACACAACCAAAAGTAAAAGGAAAAAGTCAAATAGGACAAAAACATTTATGAACTTTCCTGTTCATTGTCTTCCACTTTTTTTTTCTAAAAACACATCTTTCAGCTCTTTAAAATGGGTGTAAGCTATAATACTAATTTAACAATAAAGAAAAATATAAAACTAAATCTACATAAAAAAACTCAACCACTCAAGATGGCAAGCATATCGAGAAGAAGAAAATAATATTTGGTGACAAGCAAAATTTCATTACGAAAGATTTTTAGTGTGCGACTTTTAAAAAGAATAAAACTTCTGATTCTTTTTTTAAAGAAGACATATAGTCACTAAATGATTAAATAAATCATAACCATTAAGTAAATTAAGTAACTAGCTCACATACATGTTTCAACAAATACATAACTAAAAAAATAACATCAAAATACTAGATGGATCATCACCTTGGAACCACATATCTAAATAATCATGGCCTAGACCCTGACCCACCATAAAAAACGACCTAAAATATGTCTTCTAACACCCATTAATTCGTTCTTAATAGAACATGTCTTTTAATAACCCACGAATTCGTTCTTAACAAAAGATATCTTTCGAAATCAAGATCTCAAATATATCTTTAATACCTACACGATTTGTTGATGCTTAATAGATTAAAAAAATACCCGGATAGCTACGGTAATCGTCAGATCTCGCGACATGGTTGTTGGATCTTAAGAGAATTGTGATGTTTAATTGTTATCACCGAACGAAAATCACAAACGAATATAGAGGTCGATTTGGTGATTTTTATTTTCTTGAGATCTAATGAGATAGAGAGAGAGAGGAAACAGTTTTTTTTAAATGAGATCTATATGAAAAAGTGACATAGGTTGAAATACATATTTCGGAGTTAAGCATTTTTTCAGGAAGTTATATAATACCATATTTGCCCTTTATTCATTTTCTTTTAAAAAAGTGAGTATTTTTTATTTACGAAAATGCCATGTTGCTTTAATATAATGTACATTATGCATTATTAAGAGTAAAAAATCTGGTTCTGTAGGTTCTGTACCAAAAAAGTGGTTCTGTAAATAGCACTCCACTATATATATATATATATATATATATATATATATATATATATATATATATATGATGTAATTTGATTACATGTTTGTTTGATGATTATTTTAATATTTATACGAGGTATTTATACGACGTAGATTGTCACAAGGAACCCTAAATCCCCTAGCAAATCAATCGAAGCTATTTCTGTAGGAATTCTAGCTATTCTAGATCTAAACCAAGTTGTGGATATTTATGATCCCAACAAAATGGTTGATATTCGTAGAAATGTTGATAGTAGTTGATTATGATCTTGAAGAAGAACTGGCGAGATTAAATCTGATATCGATGTCACGACGATCTTTCCTTATAGAATGGGAGTTTGACAAAACCATTGCCACCTAGGAAGATGTCATCTGATTCGGTGTCACCCAATTCTTAAATTTGAAATCGAAACGGTGAATGTTGCACTTGAGGCTGTCATTGGAACCATTACCCAAAAGCCTCATGCCACTAGTACCTTTCCGAGAAGTCTAATTGAATGTGTAAGTCATTTCATATTAGTGACTCATTTGATAACTATTGTTGTAAGAGCTATAGGATTGGAAATTAAGTGTTGTTCATATTGAACTTTTATTGCCCTATTAAGGTCTAAAAATAAGATTGAAAGTATTGGAAAATGAGATAGGATGTTGCATTGAGTATAAATTGGTTGAAACTTGAATAAAGTAAAATTTAAACCGTATGGAATATGAGATTGATAAGAGGAAGTCGTTAAGTCCCGTGATTGAATTTTAAGGTTTTAAATGATTTTTGATTCGTGTTAAGGGTTGTTCCTAGACCATTGTCCAATGACGAGGATGCCTAGTGTCCAAGAAATCTTCTTCTGAAATTGGGACCGATGGATCTTCCGGGACAGGTGGGACACCTAATGCTCTTGTAGATTAGTATTCATTGTGGTATCTTTTAAAAATCGCTAACTTAACTGAGACATCAGTTGGTAGGACGAGTTCTTTAAATTGTATGACATAGTGACACATAATGTGTTACGGTACAACTTTGACTTGTTTGTGACTAATGAAAAGACTACCTTTGATTGCTAAAATTCTACATGTATCGATGATATCTATCTTTTCTTGCTTCTTCCTAATGCTCGCATTAGTGATGCAACCATTGAACAAGTACTCATCTCGAATTGAGTTACGTTGTGGATTATTCTTTTTGAGTGCCATCGAGGTCATGAACCTCATGATTAATTGGCTAAGCTCATTTCCTATTATATTGTAGTTAGTTCTTGGTGAACAACTTTTCATCACTCCTTTGCATATCACTAATTGTTTTTATAAGATAAAACAATATCCCTTAAGAAAAATTGAATTTTCATCACTATAAGGATTATTCAAAGTGAGAAAGTTTGATTTTCATTACCATATGAATTATTTAAAATGAGACTTATAAATAATCGTTATCGAAATAAAGTTGATTATGAAATACCTTGGAAAACTTAATTGTTTTCATAACAAAGAAAATCTTTGTAAATTTATTTTTGATTCTTATTTAAGAATTAAGCATGAAAATATTTTTATTATAAACATGATGATAAAATTTTGACGAACTGAGTATTGCATCGTTAATCTTGAAATTGTATATATTTGCGCGCCTACATACAATTTGAAATGGACCATGCAAGGCTGATTAGTAGTCACCATAAAACTGATTAATATACACTACATTTTCTTTGAAGATTGTGAAAGATTAAATTTTATGAGATATGCAAGAAGTGAAAAATAAGGACATAGTGTTAGGGACACCTACATATGTGCCTGTAGCATCTATTCTTCTGAGTCGAATTTACTCATCTGTGGAAATTGTCTTATTTGACAATTGACAATTCTTTCTTGTCCAATTGTCCCGTAGTGAGATTCTTTGAAAAAGTATCCGATTACCGAGTGTTGATACCCGACTGGATGTATTGACGTTCCTATCATTTCTTTTGATTTGATTTTATTTGAATGACCTGGGTAACGATCTGAGGAGCTTTCGAATGCGTACTCAAATTATGAAAACATGAGATATATTCATATTCATTAAATGTTTTCGTCTGTATCTGATTTGAATTCTCTCGCGTAAATTATGCGTTGACCTTACTCTTTTAAGGTTAGTTATGTCTCCAGATATCCTTGAATTGTGAAGGATTGGGAGTTATTATTAGTCTTTTGAGAAGTTCACATCTTATCAACGGCAATAAAACTGGAAAGTTGATAGTGCCATTAGAATGGATTGATTGATTATGACATGACGACATTGTCTTAATTGATGGGAACTCGAGTAGAATTCCCCTAAATGATAAGATGTTGATTATCAAAAGTGATCTAAATAATTCTTGATGGATGACCATATCCTGCATTTAGACTTAAAATTATATCATGAATGGTTATGAACTAGTCATAGATATTATAATCAAGAAAGAACCTAATATGAATTTATTAAAAGATGTTTCTGTTATCTGAAACTTTAGGAGGTATTTATTGGTGAATTACCTAGACTTTCGCCATTAAGGCAAGTTGAAATTGGTATTGATTATATTCCCGGTGCTGCACCCGTGGCGTGTGCACTGTACTTCAGCACCATCTGAATCGAAAGTGTTACCGTACAACTGAGAGAGTTGTCGGAGAAAGCTTTTATTCTACCGAGCTCGTCATTATGAAGAGCTATGGTGTTATCATTCCTTATATTTATTTGTTGAATTACCGTGAACTAAGTAAATTGACGATTAAAATCTATATCCACTACCCAAGATGATAGATTGTTCGATCATTTACAAGGTTCTAGCGTATGTTCTAAAGAATTGATCCACGACATGGTTATCATCAACTTCGCGTCCGCGAAAAAGATTATCTATTCCAATCACTACATCCGGTACTTGTAATGAATATTATGAGTTTCACGTGATGTCGTTTAGATTGACTAATACACATGTAGCATCCATAAATTTGGTGAATCACGTGTGTAGGCTGTAATTTGATAAATTCATGCTTGTGATCATTAAGGACCATTTGTTTGTTTATAAGAATAAGAATGCGTTAATAATTATTTATAGGTTGCCCTGAATTGGCCGAACAATAAAAACTTGTACCTTAAATATTTAACATGTGATTAAAGACTAAATCCTTTACATTATTTGACCGTGTGATTAATAAATAATGGAATCTATATTGACTCTTCAAAAATTAAGAGCCCTTTTAAGACTTTGGGTTTTACCAAAAAGGAAGTGCAAATGTGTTTTGACAAATGTTTTAACAAAGAACTTTTGAGGGATTATTCCCTTCTACCCATAACATTTAACTAAACTCCTGTTTAGGGGTAAATGTTCGTGTGTACCTCAAGACAACCTAAGAAGGATTGAGGAAACCATTTAAACCATGACTTGAAATTTAAAACGACACTTTTTGCTTTTCAACTAAGAAAATTTTGACCAAAGTATAACCAAAGATTTTTCAAACATTTACGAATCTTATTAATTATTTTCGATAAATCAACAAAAATCTTGTTAATTAAACTCAAATTTATTTTGAACATTTTATATAATTGGTCGAACTAAGAAATTTAAATTTTTTACGTTTACGTTTCATAAAAATTTAATAATTATTATTTAATTAATCGTAATAATTATCGACGCTTTAGACGCCGGATTGAGTAAAACAGATTAAAAATAATATTTGAGACGAAACTAAAACATAGAAGATATGAAGAAAGAAATTTTGAATTAATACGGTCATGTTATATATATTTCATCAGGAGAAAGTGAATGTAGATACTGACACATTATGTAGAAAAGATAAAGAACCAATTAGGACATGTTCCTTAATAATGAAGGTGCAAAATAAATTGCCGAACGATATAAAAATAAACAATGTTTGTAAAAAGGATAATATAGATAATAAAAAGGGGTTCGCGGCTAATGTGAACCATCAGAATTGAGAAGCCGATGGCGTTGAATGTATAGAAGGTCGTTTATGGTTGCCTAAATATGGAGATTTTGAGATTTAGTTATGTTGGAATCTTATAAGTTTAAGTATTCTATTCCTGTCATTTCGGATTTAATATATCTTTATCTAAAGAAGTTGTACTGATGGCAAATTATGAAGGCAGACACCGCCTTATACATTAGTAAACGTCTAGCTATTGTAAAGGTCATCATCTGAATTTGATTCGATTTGGGTCATCGTCGACAGACTGACCAAATCTGCTAATATCATTCCTGTTAATGATATATTCTTGATGAAGAAATTGACTCTTTTGTATTTAAAGGAGTTGTGTAAACATGGTGTGCCTGTATCGATCATCTCTATCAAGATCCTCGCTTCGCATCGAATTTCTAGAGATTTGCTCATAAGTCATTGAGAACGAATCTTGATGAGAGTACTGTACCACCCCAATCGAAGGGACGAGGTAAAGTAACGATACAAAATACTATAAGTGTTGTTTTATGTTTGAAAGATTGACCTTTGGTAATAAACTGTATAATAGCTTTCCTATGGAAAGATTATCATTGATAATTATCGTGTTAGGATCGAGATCGAATCCTGTGAGAATATATATTAGAGCATCTGTAAGCAGTAGTTGGGATGAAGACACCCGACATACACCCATTATGAGTTGGACATGTCTTTTAGGTTTAAGGTTTCCTATGATGGCGAACCTAACCTTGCAAAATACTCGACCCACGAGACCTGAAATGATTGTTGAAATTAGGATCTGATTATTGACCGCCGGTAGTGGGCAGAAAGTTATGAAATGTAGATCTTGAAGTGCCAGATGGGTAGCGAAGTTATGCCAAAAATTTTAACTATGGAATAATGAATTGACGATCTGAAAGATCATGGGATATAAGTCCCCGTTGTATGGGACCATTGAGATGATGTAAAAGATTGGTTTGAAAGGCATATAAGCAGGATCTACCCTAGGACTTCAAGAGCTGCGTGAATTATGTTTCGTATATCGAACTTGATAAAATGTCTATCAAGTGAAAATCTGATTGTTTCTTAGTAATGTTTAGATCGGCAAAAAGTTGCATTCATCAAAAACTCGTGAACATCATGGATAGAGAAAGTAAGTCAACATTAAGCCTGATCTTATTCCCGTAGTTATGTTTAATGAAACTCGCGCATTGTAATGAATTACACTTGTGAGAAAAGACCGAATGTGGAGGAAATATCCACATGTCTTTAACTCTATAAGAAGCAAGTAGTAAGATGATCTTTGAGGACAAAGATCATGTTTAGAGGTAAATGCTGTGACAATCCGTCAATTTATGGTTGATATTTTATTCTCAGATATTATTTAAAAACATTATTTTAATGTTATATTATGAACTCACTTATTTTTGAGAAGTAATTTGGATTTACGTCTTGAAGTAGCATCGACTACGTCTAAACCTGAGGGTTCTACGTTACGTGCTCACGTTTACATACACCGTCTTTGGTGACAGTCCGACATTTCCGAAAATAAATTTATCCGTGAATATTATTTTGGAGTTTTAAATTTGTGTTGGATCATAAACTCACAAATTTACGAGAAGAGATTAGGACTTACGATTTTAATTTAACGTCCTTTACGACTAAACCGGAAACCTTAGGATTTCGTATTTACGTTTTCGAACTCCGTTTTTGATGAGACAATTTTTATTAGATTCGTTTTGTGCCATTGATTCATAATTTATAAAAACGTTTTTCGTAAAACGACCCGAGGGCACGCAAATCGAGGAAACTAGAATCAAGGAGTACCCGTAATTAAATGGGGATGAGACAAGAATAAACTTGCCCCACCCCCACAAACCCACGGCCAAAACCATAACACCTACACCCTTGAGGTGTCAAGTTGCAAGACTAAATGCTTACACTTGTCTAGTTAAGCTTACAATGTAAGCCACCAACACACAAAACCATCTATCCTAAACTAGTAGCTCATTCACAACATGCAATTCAACTCAAAAACTCTCTCACTCTCTCTATGTATACCGTCCCATCTCACCCTCAAAACACCCATTTGATCAAAATTAACCACAAAATCTCATGTTATTCATACATAAGTTGAAGCCCTTTTGAAGCCCTATTGATTGGTGGTGATTATAACATCCAAGGAGGGGTTTCTATGGAGTCTTGGGGCTGATTTTACACAAGGAGTTCTTGAAGAATGATGGTCTTGAAGATGGTCTTGATTTATCACAAGTTTCTCCATCAAAATCCATGTCTTGATCATAACCTACATCATCATGGTGGTATAAAGATTGTTCTCCCCATCCTTTTGTTATTTTGATTATGTAATCATGTATTTTCTTTCCTATTGTATATGTATATGATGATTATATGATGATAAAAATATTGTGTGGGGATTTGGTGTTGATAATCATGGGTAAAAAGATGAAAAACTATATGTAAAAAGGTTAAAATCATGCTTAAAATGATGGCTGTATAAAACAGTAAAGAACCATATGATGAACTGATAAAATGGCATAGATTAATGGATATACAGTAAGTAATATGTCTTGTACACATGTCAGAGTTTTCCATGCAATGGAATCATTATAATGAGTAAGATATGACTAAAACAAGTTTAGGGTATCAATCTGGATAGTCAGTTTTGGACGGACTGTTAGAGATATTTAGAGTTGGATTGAGCAGTAGCTAAAACTAAGTTAGTTGTAGCACATATCATGTAGTTTATGGTGTCCAATAATGAGCTTCTATCTCCTTGTAGAACTCAAGATATGGTAAAAATGGTGAAAGTGAAAGTAAAAATCAGATTTTGGGAAATTAAAGTATAATAGTATTATATAAGCGCTAAAATAAAAATAGTATAAAATGTGAATTAAAACCCACTAACTTATATAATACATTTATATAAATATGTATAAGGATAAATAAATGGACATTTTATAAAATGGTAGTTTAATAAGTTTTATAAGTTATAAAAACTATAAACATGATTTTTACGACTTTTCGGCTATTACCGTAAAATTAACGTTTTTCTCCAATTAAAACTTAGACGATCAAACCCGTTTAACGTAAAGTTTTTAAAAACTCATATACTGATATATAAACATATATAACAAGTAAAAACCGATAAAACCCGAACTATAAAACATACGGACATTAACGGGCTAAGTTAACGTTATTGGACTAATAATACAACAAAATGGGCTAAAACACTTATAAACTTATTTATTCGGCTTAACCCATTTGGGCCCAACATGTAAAGTATAAATACTAATAATAAAAGAGTAAAATGGATTAATATAAGGTATTGGGCTTATAGTAGGCTTATTGGACCTAAAACATGTAAATAGGTAAAACTAGTAAACTAGTAAAAAGTTACCAATACATAAACACTAAAATGAGTAAATAAGAATACATAAACCCACTTGATCATCATCATATATATAAAATCATCATATGTATACATAATAATTATTTTTATAAAGTCATTGGACAAGAGTCTAAGACAAGTATTATTTGTCTAGGTTTCCGTGATTGAAGCACGTACTGTACATCCGAATTGCCGATAACCCGCCTTCCCACATCAACGTGAGTTCATAGCCTCGCACTATTTTAAATGTTTTTATGAAATATTTTATAAACCCGCGAGGGAGATAACATGTTAGTTTTACTAAAATAGGACACCATTTGTCCCGATTGTTTGTTTATTGATTTGGACCCGAATGATTGTATGACCCGATGAATGATTAAATGACCTGATAGATGAAATGAAATGGATTATTAAAGTTAGGTTATGTCACTAAAAGTCCCATTAGCATGAATTGTGAACTACCGGGATTTGGTAGACGCTTATGCATATAATAGTACTATTTGGGGACGATCACCCCAGTTCGCGCCTTGACGGTTGATCCCCGTCATGCCACATTGATTGGTAAGAGAATTTATGTATGAGAACATTTCCATAGCGTGACCTTTGTGACGACACGCTAATTTAGATGGGCAAATTGAGTATCGGGTTAGGTACCCGTTGTTGGTTATAGTAAGGCAACAATGTCATGCGGCTTATAATAATCCAATTAACGAAATACTGCTATATGCACCGAATTACGATATATTGCCTGACTAGCAATATGGGGTCTTACTATTGATATTATGTTCGTGTTTTGGTTTTTCATAACCATATTCATATAACGGTTTTTATTTAACTTTATACAACGTCATAAGACGTATTGTATGATGTTTTTACGACATTGGCTCGTATAATGATTTTTAAGGCAAATGCCTATATTATGATTTTCGATAAAGATTTGTATAAAATGACTTTGGCTATTTTATGGCCTATTGCAAAGATTTGTACAAAATGATTTTCGGTAATAATTTTATACCAATGTTATATTGATGGATTTTATTAAACTCTATGAATTCACTCGGCGTTATCGCTGACCTTTTCTTTTAACATGTTTTATATCAGGTACTTGAAGGTAATTCTCGGGAAGACAACAAGAATTCATGGCCCACACTTAAATAATAATTTCTATTCAAATGCTTTGTAAAACCTGTATAAAATACAATGACTTGGGACCTATATAAATTTGATATTTATGAATAGAAATGCTTTATTATTAAACGACGCGATTTTTATGCGTTGTCTATGATGTGAGTAATGTGCTATCCCGTAACACCAACGAGTCTTCCGCTATATTGAGTTGTATAAATTTGGGGGTGTTACATATATATATATATATATATATATTATAATAACACTTCTTAGTCTGGCCTTGTCGGTAACTCGGGAATTCTTCGGCATCGTTATAGTCAAAAGATTTTTAAATATTTTACTCAAAATATTTATTTAAAAATATTTATGGTTAAAAGATTTTTAAATGTTTTATTCAAAACCTTGGTTTTAAAAATCTTTCGTTCTCTATAACGAGAGCTCTGGTACCAAACTGTAACACCCCCAAATATTCATACTTTAGTTCAACGGAAGAGTCGTTGGTATTACGGGATAGCACATTACTCAAATCATAGGCAATGCTTAAAAATCACGTTGTTTAATAATAAAGCTTTTTCTATTCATAAATATCAAATTACATAGGTCCCAAGTCATAGTATTTCATACAATTTTACAAAACATTTGAATGGAAATTTTATTTGAATGCGGGCCATAAATTTTTGTCGTCTTCCCAAGAATTACCTTCAAGTACCTGAAATAACATGTTAAAAAGTCAGCGAAACGCCGAGCGAATTCATAGAGTTTAATAAAAACCATTAATATATCACCGGTATATAATTATTACCGAAAATCATTTTGTACAAATCTTTGTAGTAGGCCATTAAATAGGCCAAATACATTTTATACAACTCTTAGTCGTATATCATAATATAGGCTTCAGCCTTCAAAACCATTATACGAACCATTGTCGCAAAAACATCATACAATACTTTTTATAACGTTGTATAGAGTTAAATAAAAACCGTTATATAAAAATGGTTATGTAAAACCAAAACACGAACATAATAACAGTAATAAGACCCCGTATTGCTAGTCAGGCAATATATTGTAATTCAATGCGTATATTAGTATTTTCGTTATTGGATTATTATAAGCCGCATGACATTGCTACATTACTATAACAAACAACAGGTAGCTAACCCGAAATTTCCTCTGCCCATCTAAACAGCGTGTCGTTACAATAATCACGCTTATGTAAATCGTCTCATACATAAATTCGCTTACCAATCAATGTGGCACGACGGGGATCAACCGTCAAGGCGCGAACTGGGGTGATCTTCCCCAAATAGTACTACTATATGCATAAGCGTCTACCAAATCCCGGTAGTTCATAATTCATGCTAATGGGACTTTTAGTGACATAACCTAACTAATAATAATCCATTTCATTTCATTCATCGGGTCATATAATCATTCATCGGGTCATACAGTTATTCGGGTCCATATCAATAAGCAAATAATCGGGACAACTGGTGTCCTATTTTATTAAAACTAACATGTTATCTCCCTTGCGGGTTTATAAAACATTTCATAAAACATTTAAAAGAGTGCGAGGCTATGAACTCACGTTGATTGGGAAAGGCGGGTTATCGGCAATTTGGATGTACGGTACGTGCTTCAATCACGGAAACCTAGACAAATAATACTCGTCTTAGACTCTTGTCCAAATGACTTTATAAAAACAATGGCTATGTATATATGATGAAATTATAAGTATGATGATGATCAAGTGGGATTTTATCTCCTCATACACATTATAGTGTTATGTGTTAGTCAATTTAGACTAGTTATACTAGTTTTAACTTGTTTACATATTAAGGCCCGATAAGCCCATTAAAAGCCCAATTCATTATATTAGCCATTTATACTTTTAATACCAGGCCTATACTCATATGTTGGGCCCAAGTGGGTTAAGCCCATGAGTAAGTCCATTAGTGTTTAGCCAAACTAGTTGGGTTAATAGTCCAATAAGGCTACATTGGCCCGTTAATGTCCATATGTTATAAAGCTCGGGTTTTATCAGTTTTTACTTGTCAAATGTACTTACATATCAGTAGATGAGTTATAAAAAGTTTATATTAGACGGGTCTGACCGTCTAAGTTTTATTTGACGAAAACGTTAATCTTTCGGTTTTTAGCCGAAAAGACGTAAAACTTATATACATAGTTTTATAACCTAGAAAACATATCAATTTGTACTTTTATAAAAATGTCATACTTATTTATCAAAGTATACAACTTATTTTATAAGTATTATCATAATTAGTGGGGTTTACATATGTATTTTTATATTAGTATTACTTGAGTGCTTATTTTATATTATATACTTTTATTTCCAAACTAATTATCGAACTCACTTTCACCATTTTTGCCATATCTTGAGTTCTACAAGGAGATAGAAGATCAAATTTTGGCAGCACAAACTACATAACATGTGCTACAATTAACACCATTTTAGCTACTACTCAATCATCCACTAAGTGTCCCAAATAATTCGTCCAAAACAGACTATACAGAGTTGAACCTTAATAGTATTTTGATCATATCTTGATCATTTTATTGATTCCATTGAGTGGCCAACTCTCCACATATGTAAAAATCATATATCTTACTGTATATTCAATAATCCAAGTCATTTTATCAAGTTATCATATGGTTAATTACTGTTTTATACAGCCTATAATTTTAACCATGATTTTAACATCTTTACATGTAGATTTTAATCTTTTTAACAAAATTTATCAACACAAGATCCCCACATAATACTTTGATCATCATTTATCATCATATACATATACATTTATAAAGAAAATACAAGACTGAATTTACAAAATAACAAGGTAATGGAAGAAATGATCTTGTTACCAACCAAGATAGTGAAAGTTAAGAACAAGGCTTGGTTTTTGATGACCAATCTTATGATAAACCAAGACCACCTTCAAGATCACCTAACTATATGAACACCTTGAGAAAAATCAGCCCTAGACTCCAAGGAAACTTCTTGGTAGATGTCAGTATCACCTCCAATCAACAAGACTTCAAAAGGCTTTCATCTTGTGCAAGTTTAACACAAGTTTCATGGTTAAATTTTAATCAAATGGTGGTTTATAGTGGTGAGTGGGACGACAATGGTTTGTGTGAGATTGCATGTAACAAATGAAGATAGTGGTTTATGGTTTGGTTGTTTTAAGAGTTGAATGGTTTTGTGTGTAACTAAGGACAAGTGTCCTTAGTTATCTTATTAAGTTGACACACAATGTGGTGTGTTGTTGAAGATTGACCGTCCCTTTGTGGGGGTGGGGCAAGTGTTAACTTGTCTCATCCCCACTAATTTACGGGTACTCCTCGATTCTAGTTTTCTCGATTTGCGTGCCCTCGGGTCGTTTTACGAAAAACTTTTTTATAAATTATGAATCAACGACACAAAACGAATCTAATAAAAGTTGTCTCATCAAAAACGGAGTTCAAAAACGTAAATACGTAAACCTAGGGTTTTCGGTTTAGTCCTAAAGGACGTTAAATTATGCACGTAAGTCCTAATGTCTTCTCGTAAATTTGTGAGTTTATGAACCAACACAAATTAAAATTCCAAAATAATATTCAAGAATAAATTTATTTCCTGAAATGTCGGGCTGTCACCAAAAACTGTGTATGTAAACGTAAGCACGTAACGTAGAGTCCTCCAGTTTAGACGTAGTCGATGCTACTTTAAGATGTAAACCCAAATTTCTTCCCAAAAATGAGTGAGTTCATAATATAACATTAAAATAATAGTTTTAAATAATAATTGAGAATAAAATATCGACTATAAATTGACGGATTGTCACAACAAACCCTTCTTTTTTATGTTTTCATGATTAAACCAACATGTTTTCTTGTTTTTATGATTTACATAATCATGTGCTCATAAATTTAAATGAAAATAATAAAAGAATAGGATTAAAAGGTTTACCGAATGCGTGAATCGAGTGAAATAAGAACACGAACACGATCTATCAATATCCAAAATCAAAACAAACCAAACACCCTTGTGGTGTTGTGTACAACCGGCGGCAAGGAGGCAAGAGGCAAGCTAGGGTTTTTTTTATGAAAACTCTGTGATTGAATAAACCTGTGTTTTTCCCTTTTTGTTTATTTAGCAAAATCAACATGGGTTGGGTCCTTTCCCTTTCTTGTGTCCGCAGCTATAAGGCCCCAAAAGGCCTTGATGGCCTTTTTCATGTTTAACCAAATTACGTGTTGGTTCGTTAGTATTTTCGTGTTAGTTTGTAATTTATTATTCGTGTTATAATAAATACTTGTACGTAATCTATATTTATCGTCTAATAATAAATATATACGTAGTTACATGTTCGTGATTTAATGTTCATGATTTCATGCTCGTGATTATAATTATTATGATTAATAATTATCGTGTAATACCACGTACTTAATAATTATCGTGCACTAACACGTACGTAGTTTCTGAATTTACTATTCGTGACACGTGTTCATGATATAAAAGGATAATTGGTACATATGTTTACGTAGTGTTCACGGCATTTAGATGCGGGTTTTACATCCTATGAACACAATAACAAGCACAAAGAGATGTTGTAATTGTCTGGTTGAAGCAAAGTAGAGGGGTACTGATCATAACAAAAGCACATGCACACGTATGTCTAAGATGACGTTCTTGTGTCTATTAGGAATTTAACTAAGAAAAATTAGGTTTGGTTATAAATGAAGAAGAGTTGATTGTTGAAGAAGAATAGTTTCAATAATAAGATGTTTTTGTGTTAATCATGAATTCAACGAACTCTTTTGTTTTGTATCTTTTGATTACAAATAAGTGTTTATCCTATATGATATCATAGGTATATCATATATGATTTTTCATTCGGTTACATTTAGTTTGAATTATCATTTATGATACTGTTAAAAAGTACTATTGTATATTTTATGAATATGTGTTTAATCAGCATACCTTTTTTTTAATGTGTCAAACGTTTTTTCTGAGTATCATATATGATACTACATTATCATATATGAAAATGCAACATCATATATGGCAGAATTAGAGAGCTACAAGTATGATCATATATGATACTCAGAAAAGGTAAACTATGCTTCAGGAATTACAAAATAACCATATTATCCAAAACTTACATCTACAGATGTTTCGCCATTTTCATACTTAACAAAAATGATAGTTATTGAGTAGCATCACAAATTTAAACTAATACATCACCATACATAAATTACAAGGAGATAAACTATTCAATTGTTTTAAACAATGGATGTTGATCTCAGGCATCAACATTTTTGTTGCAAACTTGACGCTCGTCTATGTCATTTTCATTCACATGATATTGTTATTTCAGTCGGGAATCCGATGTTCAACTTTTTTGCCTTGAGATGATTGATTTCTTCAAAATGCATTGTAAACAGATTTCACTACACAAATAAAAAGACTTGATTTTAGTTTCAACCAGATTATCAAATATGATATATTATAGAAGCTAAATTTTAACCAAATTATCATATATGATATATTACAGAAGCTGAGTTTCAACGAGATTATCAAATATGATATCATACATGCAACTAACTTTTAATTACCAACCAGGAGATCACACACTTGCTTTTATTTGTTTTCAAGCACATTATCATATACCATACCTCCATATATCATATATGATATATTTATCAAATATGATATATTTATCAAATATGATGTAAGGAAGTATCATATTTGACTAGCAGGGTACCAGCGCGATGCGGTTGCGGGTACCCTACAACATAATTCCAGTCAACAATATTTCAACTTTACGTTTTTTAACAACAACATCTCAAAAAGCGAAATTTAAAGTGTATGTAGCTTTACCTAATTCTCTAGCCGAATCGATGGTGGCTATGGTTCTCGGTTAAACCAGTTAATCTGGCTTGATATTGAAAATTATAAATATATATGTTTTAAATTTATAATGTGAATATAAAAGTGTATATTTGAGTAATGAGGTGTATTAATTATTTATTAATTATTATTAATTGATTTTGAGAAAATTAGATGTAGTGACATTTGTATAATATGTTGTTTTATCTGTAAATTGTGGTAATGAGTTGTTTTAATTATAATATTAATTACATTTTAATGATAGTTTTAAATGTAATGTGTTATAAAAGTTCTTATGCTTGTTGTGGTTGTACATAAGCATTAATAGGTTGTATTACTAAATTCTTAATTTGTTATTTGTATTAATAAGTTGTACATTATGCTTTATTTATTGGACTACTTAAAATTTTTGCATTTATTGAAGAGAGATATACCAATTTGCTTTATAAATAGTATAGATACACCTGTTCATCGTAGCCTACAGTTTCAGCACAACTCTCATAATAAGCTTATTTACATAACTCACCTTATGCTTATCCTACAGCTTCAACAAACTCTATTTATAAGCTTGGGATCCCTATAAGCTTATTCACATAACTCTATTCTAATTCATATTCTTATTCATATAACTCTCCTAAGATTCATCAACGAGTTGAGTAGTTACCTTATTACGTGGTATTAAATACTTGTATAATAGCATGATACTCAAATTCGTTAACCAGAAGCTTCCTCAAGTAAAGATGATGTTTTCAAACACATAGCAAAATAATTGTTCTCATATACCTCTCAAATTAGAAGCTGACACATTCATTGGTTAAGTTATTACTCATTACAATCACAGTAATCCTTTAATAAATAACACAAGGTCAAATTACGTCAAAAGGCTAACCAAAGTCAAATTAATTTTTGAAAACAAGTAAACAAAACCCTAACACATCAAATTCATCAAATTAACTACTAATTCACAATACCTCTACTTGCATTAATGACCAACCTTCTTCTTAACCCGATCATCAAGCTTAATCTATAAAATTTGTTCTTCAATAAGATCATCAACATCCTTTTCTTTAATGTTAACACGATTCGTTGATGCCTTTTTATTTGTGTGTGTTCCTAGTATGTTTTTGGATCGGAATGATGAATTAAATAAGCTTTTATGTGTGTGTGTGTTACGATCTGAGAAAAGAGACGAGATAGGATATATTTAGGAGGTGGGGTGAGTGGGCTGTGAAATGACAAAAACGCCCCTCCGCTTTTTTAATTAATGAAAGTGAGGACTAATCTCATCCCTTGATTTTTGGTGGATTGAAGGTGGGGATTGGTATCCTTGTATCCAAGGGATACAAGGTATCCAAAATAACTCTTATCTTACCATTTTTTACTAAAAAACTTAAGTATACAATCTTAGGGTTTTTGTGTTGTTTGGGTGTCTTTGAATGACAATTCACGCGTTTGTTTGAAATTAGAAGTTCAATGGTGGATCAAACCCATAGAAACACGGTTTTGAAAACCAAACGAACATCAGATCAGTTATGCTATCGGTTTTGATTACACCATTTCGACTAATCAAAATAGTTTGGAGAACTGGATAGCATAATTAGTAAATTGTATCACACATATATAACTAATGACTCATACTAAACAATGCTCTCTACGTCCTAAATTATAATCCATCGATAAAAAAGTATTGATTAAGAAAATGCATGTTTTTTTTTGGTAAAAGGGATGAACGATAATTAAAGCTACCTTGGTATAAATAACATTGTCATTAGGTTTAAGAGGCAACTTAGAAACCTTGCTAGACTTTCTTTTTTTGGGTAAAGATTTTTCTCAATAACATTTAAGTACATAGATGTAAGTGAATCCGGCATCTCTGACTATTACATAAGCTATCAACTTCCTATCAAGAAGAAACACATAAAACAATACTACAAAGTCGCATAAAATATAATAAATACTAAAATTTCATACGTCAACGAACCCTGTTTTTAAGATTATCAACTATAAACTAGACTGCTTGGAATACCCTGATCAATGTATATATCATCAGCATATGGGTCGTAGTTCTTGTAAAAGTCTTTTCATTGTTCCCACAATCTATTAGTCTCATATCTCATATTAGACGTTTTAGCAGCCAATATTTGGCATATCCTTATCCATAGGTTCAAGTGTTCAACTGCATCCTCATCATTAAGCTCACTTGAAAGATCACCTATTTTCATAGGAACCAGATTCCCATCATCATTCACAAGAGTAACTTGTCCTTCAATATTTCTTTTTAATCTTGTCAATTTTCTCATTAATTGAGGTATAACTAGTATTCGTAAAACTAACATAATTAGCCCGCCCCGACTGTTTCTTTGAATCACCCACCATAGAGGTTCTCATTCAAACCCAAATCATCATCATATTCAACCGAGTTAAGCACATAAAAATAGATTTGAGTTACTACCCTCTTTACTAGACACCGTATCATGCTTCTTTCCGTCACTAGTATTGGCATTGTTTTTATGGACCATTCGATGTTTGTGGTTACTTGGTTTAAAATTCACCTTAGGACCAACCAGTACACCCTTAGCGGGTTGCTTAGTCTTCTTCATGTTCGTTACCCATCCATTCTCGCGACCTTAATATATTCATTGAGATATTCATCAAACAGATGACCAAAAATCTTGCAATTCATACCTCATGTACACGGACTCAATTGATAAGTTGGAAAGTGAAAAGAAACGTTGGGACCAAAAGAAATGTTGGCCTTAGAGGAGTTAGGGTCATGTTATTTGCCCTTTTAAGTACAAAAAGTATTTCCTCTGGCATCCTTTTGTCTCATAATTTATAGTATAACATAGTTGTTTTTAGATTTTTTCTCGTTTTTTTTTACAGTTTACTACTTTTAAAACGTCAAACTTTATAAATTTTATTATATATTTTCAGTTTTACAATTTATAACAAAAATAAAATCACGAAAATAAAAAGAATAGTGGAATGCAAAAATCATCCTTTGGTATGTCGAAAAATCGAATTACATCCTTTGTCAGTTTTTTGGACACCAACTATCCCTCCGTTAGTGAACAGTGCATCATACATCCCTCTGAACGGATGGTGCAAATGGTTTTGTCGTTAAAAAATAACAAGGCTTAAAAAAGAGGATATTCTTGTCTTTTTCCTTTTCCAGGGATGTATGACGAAATTTATCATTTAAAACAAAATAAAATTTCGCAAAGTGTTTTTATCAAAAATGTAACTTTTTTTCGAAACAAGTTATTTTTTAAAAAAAGTTTAATTTTTTATATTATTCGAAAAAAGATTAAACTTTTTTTTCGTTTTTTTTTTCAAAACTAGTTATTTTTTAAAAAAAGTTTAATTTTTTTTTCGAAACAAACTTGTAAAAAAAATTAAACTTTTTTCTAGAAAAAAATGTTTTTTATTTTTTTCGAAAAAGAATAAACTTTTTTTTTTTGTCGAAACAATTTATTTTTCAAAAAAAGTTTAATATTTTTTTAAGGAAAACTTTTTAAAAAAATTAACCTTTTTTTTCAAACAATCTTTTTTATTTTTTTCGAAAAAATTAAACTTTTTTTTTCGAAAATAATTTTTTGTCAAAACAAATTATTTTTAAAAAAAGTTTAATTTTTTTCGAAAGAAACTTTTTAAAAAAAGTTAAACTTTTTTTTCGAAAAATATATATTTATTTTTTCGAAAAAGATTAAACTTTTTTTTTTTAAAAACAAGTTATTTTTAAAAAAAGTTTAAATTTTTTCAAAAGAAACTTTTTTTAAAAAAATTAAAATAATTTTTTGATTTTGTTTTTAATTTTTTTGAAAAAGATTAAAAAAATTTGATTTTTTATTAAAATTGAAAGGTTCACCATACATTCTTAGAAAATTTAAAGAAAGTACATCCTCCCTTTTAAACCTTGTTAATTTTAACGAGAAAAAAATTTCCACCATCCGTTTAGAGGGATATATGATACACCGTTCACGAACGAACAAGATGGTTAGTGTCCAAAAAATTAACGAAAGACTTGTTTTTTGAAATAACACTGGGAGATTTTTACACTTCACATTAAAAAGAATAGCAAGGAAAGTATTTGCAACATTTTAATGGGTATTAATAACTAGGGTTTTTTTAACATGTGCCTTTAGACACATGTTTAGAAGCACTAATTACTTTAAAGTTTTTATTGAAAAAACAAATATTTATTGAATATTGTAAATTTTTTATTTTTATCAAAATTACTTTTTCTAATTAATGTTTTAAAGTAATTAATGCTTCTAAACATGTTAAAAAAACTCTAATAACTACCCCTGACGAGTTATTGTCACTAATTTAGATTGTAGACTCATTCTCAAAAAGAATAGCAAGGAAAGTATTTGCAACATTTTAAGGGGTATTAATAACTACCCTGACGAGTTATTGTCACTAATTTAGATGTAGACTCATTCTCAGTCTATGGGCAAATCACCCAGTGCCACGGAAAAGTAGGCATAGATACGTCTATCACTCTCTACTTCTTAGAGCATATGCAATGTAAAAATCAAAGATGATTTTATACTATTTCAAAAAGGAAAAAAAGACTAAAATGCAAGACTGTCAAGATCGCGAGTTTACACATAAGATTGTACGATCTTACGTTCCAACCTGATAGAATCGTGTAATATCGGTGTAGGATCGCATCAAAGGTAGGATCGTAAGATCGGTGTAAGATCACACGTAAGATCGCGTGTCGATACAAGTTTACCAAATTATCAAGGTACTAACTTACTCACTTACATACTAACTAACCCATTACTTTTTAAGCTAAAAAAAGATAAATACGATTCCTCTGATCTCAGTAACAAGTATTGACGTTTAATTTCCTTATTTTTAATCAGTAAACATAATTATTTGCTTTCTTTTAAATCCAAATTACATTAAACAAATTATAGTTCTTCTCATATTCCTGTTGCATAAAGCAAAAAGTTTCTTACAGGTAATTTTTTTTACCTTTTTCATAGTTTTAAATATTAACCTTTAAGTATTAATTTAGATACCTTATTCATAGTGATACTAGTAATTTACTTTGTTTTGATACGTATATACGCATGTTATATAATCATGAATGTGACGACTAAGACTTGACTTTTTTGTGTTTTACTTTACTTTGGTATTGTAAATTTGAACTTTTACATTTTCAAGCGGATATTATATAGATTTATCTTTGATGATGAGTAAAGATAAATTTTTTTTGACTCATTTATAAATTGCTTGCATAACATGATAAATTGGTAGGATCTTACGGCGATCTCGATCTTGCAAAGATAAAAACGATCTCAGGTGGGATCGCGATCTTGACAGCCTTGCTAAAATGGTCAAAATCTTTCCCTCCAATCCATTACATGGTCATGGCTTAAGATTTTGACAAATTTGGCCATACACAAATGCACAATTGCTCAACTTTTATAAGTGAATAACTTTTGTACAAAAGTGATAAACTGTTCTTCAAAAGTGATCAACTTTTTAACGTCAGTGAACAACTTTTATACAAAAAGTGCTAAACTGTTCTAAAAAATGATCCAATTTTTTAACGTAAGTGAACAACTTTTGTACAAAAAATGCTAAACTGTTCTAAAAATAATCAACTTTTCAACGTAAGTGAACAACTGATCACCATACTTGTCAAAATTTAAGCCATGACTATGTAGTGAATTGGAGGGGAGAATTTTGACTATTCTGGTCTTTTCCATTTCAAAAAGCTTTAGCACATGTTTTTTTTTTACATTAAACTAAAGAGTTTGTGGAAAACTTAAAAAAAAAACTTGGTAATATAAGTTTTAGCTATTAAAAGAGTGTGCCATTTAAGTCATTAGATGTAAAAAGCTATTCTAAGCTTTTACATAAAAGATGCTCTTTTCTATTACTTCAATTTAATTATACGAGCAACGTGACTTGTTCAATGTCCTTTGTTGAGTGTCTCTTAAAATATGCATTTATCTATCGAAAGAAAACACTAAGCAAAAAGTAAAAGATTGATCAACTGTGGTTAGTAGATTAAAGTTGACATTTCATTTATTTGTTTTTGTTAATTTTCTACTTGACGTTTTAAATGCAGGATTACAAGGTGCTTCCTGTAAATTAAGATATTGTTAAACATATATATAGTGGTAGATTAACATTGACTATATCTATATGCGTGTATTAGCATGTCGTTGAAGTTTTGCACTTGCTTGGAAATACCCTGTCTAAGTGGCCATCCTTTCTAGTTAACATAAGTCACATCCGTTTAATTATTATGATCAATGATTGGTCACGTTATCAACGAGTGATATTGGCAATGTTAGAATCTAGGTATTGTCTTTTTTTTCTTTTTAACATAGTCTAGGTATTGTCTGATAAAAATAAATTCTCTTGTTTTCTAATATTTGATTGGTAAATCAAGTCAATCAAAGAGATTATTGTACCTATGATATTGCTCATCCTGCTCCAAAATACTGTTGGAATTTATAAATACTAGTTAACCATTAACTACGAGTACGCAACGGAATGGATCTAGTATAACATACATGATTAAGCACATAATAAAAACAATTTAAAACCAACCTTTAATTAATTGAATAAATCAATTAATACGTCTTGATCTTGATCTTGAACTTTAACGGTTAAATTACCGTCTCCATCGTTTGCTCACACGACACGTCAAACGAACATCACTACGATGCTAGTAGTAACTTCACTTCTCAAACAACAAGTGTTTACATCTTGTAACTAGAAACCCTAGATCCAACACCCTAATTGGGATTTCGTAAGGATCGGTTTATAGAATGTTACAAGATTGATTAACCCAAAATCACATAAACCCTAATTAGGGTTTATGCATGTCGAACCACCAAGGGAGAACTAAAACCTAAATCTAGTGATTTAGGGTTTAGTTAAAAAGCTTAAAACTTTATAAGAAAACCACCAAAAAGGATCGATCTTATAAAGGTTTAACCTTTATGTGATTTTAGGGTTAATGGGAAAAATCGTTTGGTTTTGGTGTGGTGTTTGGGTCGATCGGACGCAACAAGGAGGCAAGGGAGAGGGACAACAATTATGAGCTAGGTGTTGTGTATTTATACACATTCTCCACCTCCTCAAAATCTTTAAGGCCCAACCCAAGAAACCAATTAAGGAAAGGATTACCTTAATCAAATATTCTTGAATATTTACTTACCAAAAACCAATAACCAAAAAACTTCTAGAATATCCTTAAGGATATATTCGGCCGATTATGGCCTAGTGTATTCTAGAATCGATTTCCTTCTAAAATTTAAATAACGCACTCACGATAAATTAATTAAATCCCGTTAATTAATTTAACCACCGTTAACTAAATAATAAGTGAAGTTTTTATTAAACGTTTAATTATAAATAATAAAACGTAAATAAAAGTGTGTTCTCCGTATTGAGTGTGTGCCCCCGATAGGCTCACGTATTTTCGATGGCTAAACGATCGCATATCCCAACAGCTCCCACTTGTGAGAGTTTAGACATACAGCGTCCATAATAAAGTATCTAGCAACACTTCATTATAATCGGAAATGACTGAGGTATAGTTTCAAGAATAATATCTCAAAAGTATTAATGGTATACGATTATGTGACTTGCTAATAATCATCCCTTTGTTACTAGTACCGTTTAAACTATGGATATGGATCCTAACTCATTCCATGAAGTTTAAATTTTAGTTTCTCGTTATAGAAGTTAATTCAGATATACCAAACGTAAACAAGTATCATCTTGATTTACACTTTGGGTGCGGCCACACAATTATCTGATTAATTCTGGAGAGGGCCCAGTGGTACTTCACTGCACTATATCAAGTGGAGGAACAAATTCTATATTGACTACAAGTGTTTGTGGATGCTGCTTCACAACACTTCCAATTAGAGTCTTTATAACTAGGTCTGGCGAACTAGCGTTGGACATAGAATCAAGAAGTAATATTCACACATGCACAAACTTGTTTGCATCTCAAGTCTAAGGATGATGACTTAATCACCATTTTCGAAATCTTACTCATGACAAGGATCCAAAAGTAACGATTCGAAAGTTCGCGGTGTCCAATACGCATCCCTTATGAATAACATATGAGTTTGGTGGGAACCGTCCATATATTCAAAGAATATAACCAACACTCACATTTGTCTTAATGTAGACAATACTCCCATATTGCTAACCGACAATGGACATATTTAGAATAATCAAATATTCAAGGATTTAAACATACAAACATAGGGCAACAATAATTATATGAATGAATAACAAATACCAAGTATCTTTATTCATCAGAAAATAATTATTGTCTTACCATCCCAATTATCCAAATACTAAAATAGATATGCATGAAACTAATTTAGCAAGTTGAAGTCAAATGTTTCCAACATTCTCAACTATTCTTTAACAAGAAAGCTAAATAGTTATCTAAGTAAAGTTTCCGAATACTTGTTTCAAATTTCTCAATTGTGAAAGATTTGGAAAACAAGATGAGTGTCTTTTCTTACATGCTCATACTATTTGCAAGTTTCATAGTAGGGGATATCGTCAATCCTTGCATAAGGTATTTAACATCAACGATATACTGACAGTCATCTTTACAGTTTCTTAAAATGTAAAGTATTCTTATTCCTTAATGTGTAATGCAACAATGCTCATTGTGAGCACATCTAGCTAGTAGATTTATCATAAATGATAACATCTCACTTTACTAGATTGATTATCCTCTAGCATCAGTGTACACATACATCACTATGCTTTATAATTCGTAAACATTTGTATTAACAATAATCTAAATACTCTCAATTAGAAATTGTTTTTGTCATCTCACTTTGCTCTTGTACAAAAATGACAACAAGTCGTATACACAATATAATATTTATACATAATGAATCCTTAGTTAAAAACATAAGGTTTCCATGCATGTTATAAATTATGTCAAGTGAAATATATCAATCAAGACTCGCTTTGAATGATGTATTGCATTGTGTTGGACTTAATTACCGCATATGCTTATATCAATAAACATTTAATTCCAAAGTCATTTGTTTTATTCCATAAATTCTCAAATGAAGTTTCATTCCAAACTTAAGGATTATTATCTAGCTTAAATGGAATGATATCTTCACTATGTTATACAACATATGAATTTAAAGAAAAAACATAGTGCTCCCACTCAATGTCAAGTGTACTCCAAACTCGTCTAAATTTAATCGAAATCATATTGAATTAAATTCTAGATTTAGTTTCTAGATGCATGATTTAATCCATACTTGAATTAATCATCTTGTATACTCAATAAAGATTTTATAGATTCATAAACCTTTTGATTATACACCATCCTTGCTAAAAGGTAATCATAAAGGGAAACTATAAAGTTTTAATTGACATATTCCATTTACATAGAAACATATATGACAATCAATTATCTTTGTTTAATCAATGCGTGCATAGAAGAATGATTTAATCATAGTCAATTGCTTGAGTATAATTAAAAGCTTCCTATTATTAGCCATGCATTAATTATGTATACCATTTTGTCCTTGTGAGTCATTCTTCAAAAGAAACTCCATCCAACCTCATAGGTTTATAATTAGGAGAAACATCAATCAATTTTAGGAGATTGATTTTCCCTTTAAGGACTGCATCTTATCATTCATAGTTCTATGATATTTATCAGATTCAAAATATGATAATACTCATTAGCAGTTAGTAGATTACAAAGATCTCCTAACTTATATTCCTCAGCATTGATATTAAAATATCAATCCAGTGATGAGGTATCTTTGCAGATTTATGAATGAGAGTAACATTTACTTTGGTTTGACATTTCCATGCTTAACCAAAATATGACATCAACAAGTGGATTTTGAAGGTTGTGTATTTTGCTCTTGAATATCTTCAAGATTTGTTATAACTCCCACTTACTTTTGTAAGTAGAGATCATTCTCTAAATACTAAGTATTTAAGCAACAATAAATTGTTCTTAATAGAGAGACTACAAAACACATTTTAAATTCTTATCTCAAGTTTGTTAATTATGCTTCATAAGATATTAACAAATTAAAGAATTTAATCAAGACATATTGGGATTTCTCCCAAGAACCTTAATTAGGGTTTCTAGTATGAACCCTAATTCTTGTATCACTCTTTTAACCGATAACCTTAGAAAAGGTTTGTGTTACGTCAAGCTAGGAGGAACACTAACACTACAAACGTCAAGCACGGAAGTGTAGGAAAATTGAAAAACCCCAAGAGATTTTAAGATTAGATTGGTTTGAGTGGAATAACCGAAAGTCCCTAATAAATTAGGGGTTTTCAATTTGTGGGTTGTCTTGAATACCTTCTAGGTTTGAACTATATTGAGTGTATCAATGACACACGCAATTTTCTAACCTTGATAGATCATGGAGGTAGAATAATTAAAGCTATCATAAATCAAACTATATGAATATAGTTTGTTTAAACTCTTTAGACATACCATAACATTTTGGTATTCTATGAGTATTGGAATTGTGAGACTACATCAGAATTTCATAGATAACTTAATACTCTTTGGATTAAATACTTGTTAATTGGGTCATGCCAAATTACAATATCCGTATTCTAAATCCAGGTGCATGCTATAATGTATATTTTTGAACAATGCGAGAACCATGTGTTTACAAGAAGACATAGCAGTTCAAGAATTATATGTTCATACGTTTACAAGAAAAAAAGAACATATCAAGTATACATTATAAGTCTTTGAATAATTCAAAGATCTTATGTTTATGTGTTAACAAGAAGACATAACTATTTTACTACATACTTTATGTTATAAGTCGGTGAGTAATTCAAGGACTTTATAATTATGTGTTATCAAGGAAAAACATAATTATACTAACTAAAGTAATCATGAACTCAAACTCTTGAGTTCAATAGTAATTCCAAGTTAATTTTATACTTCAAAATTATGATTATTATATCTTAATCATAATTGTATTTACTATAACATGTAGTAAATTACCGAAGTAGCTTTCCACTATATCATGACATTGAATGTAGTAGGACAACAATCATCTTGTATGTTCAAGTCCTAGTAGAATTATTAGCTTTCTTACCTTTTGGGCAAATGAACTAATAATATGTTGTTCCTTGCACACACTTTACAATTTCTCCCACTTGTGTAAGGCACAACATCATATCATGTAGACAAGCAATACAACATGTGGTTGATTGTGTAAACAATATGATAATGTCATTGATATTCTAAGTAGATTTAGAACCATAACTTTAGACAAGGAATTATGGATTATTATTCTATAGATAATGTTTCAGAAGGCGACATCAGAAAGGCAGCGTGTTATCTTATAAAATAAAATGCAATTTCCTTTAAGCAATGGTCGTTCATATTTGGAAGTGATAAATTATTTCAAAGCAAGTTCGAAATAATATGGATGACTAAGCAAGAAAATAAATCTTGTAGCTCCCACTGAAATTGACAATATTACATGGATATTATTTCAGTAATAAATTGCAACGCTCCCACTGGATTTGTCAACATAAGAGATGTTGCATCACCAGTAAAAAGTGAATAGCAATTTATTGACTTCCTTATCTTTGAAAAATGCCTACAAGTATACATTTACTTAGGTATTTGAACAAAGTATATGAAATTCTACTTGTGTAGATGAGGGACTAGCCGTTCATGCTTTCAATTAACTTGACTATTTAGCATGCAATTCCTCCTTTATCGTCTACATAGCCGCAAGGGTATTTAGCACTTTAAGGAATAACAAGAGTCCAAGAAAGATACCTAGCGAAGTGCTAGTAAATTCTTTACTCTTTACGGTTTAAACTCATACATCGTGACAAGTGCAAGATGTCATTTATTTTGGTACTATAGACATTAGGTACACAAAATATGTTATCTTTCAATAATTTCAGAACCGGATTAGGATAATGAAATATTAAAAGTGAGTTTAAATGCAATCAATAACGATTCGACTATGGTCCTATCTTATTCTTGTCAACTAATGAGAAGAGATAGGAGTAAGTCTCGCTTTTCTTACCAGGAAAAGAGACTATGTTTGTTTTCTATAAGAAAACAACTTTAGTTTACGAATTATGTTGCAATAACACAATTAATCGGAACTTTAGAAAGTTCAATTTAGTATTTTCGATAATTAAATTCTTAATAGAATTAACTACCCAATTAATTACTAATAAGACTAAGATCCTACTTGCACTCCCACTCAATATTAGAGGTCCGACCGTCTAATAGCAAGTAGGGCAAGAGGTAAGCGTCGAGCGTTAATTGCATTACTAGTGCAACTCTTAGAATTATGAGACGATTCATGAAGTTTATTTGTTGTAGAGTGTTTGGATGGGACGTTCTCTCATATCTTTCGAGTATCATTGAACATCTCAAACAAACTTGTTCTATACGTAATAAAGTCATGAGTATGTTTCATCTCATCTTATGCCTCGGGTTCCGAATCTGACCGGGAACTCGACTTTAAGTCGTACCAATTTAAAAGCATGCAATAATTGGCAAAGGTCTGACCAGTGACAAAAATCGCCTTGGGTGCATGATTCGCCCTAGGTCTGACCAGATGACGAAAAAAGACTACAAGTGCTATTAAATTGGGTGGCATAGACTTAAAATTCAAATAGGTATCACATAAGTTTTAGAAAACAAATGTAAAAAACGTGTAAAAGATGCATGCAATCATCTTTTAGCACAAGTTAAGAAAACGTTTTGTTAACTTTGATTTAGGCGTGTTACCGCGGGAAAAGATTAAAGAAGGATCAAACTCTATATCCTACTCTTCATGCGCCCGAGGGCGCAAGTGCTTGGGATAATTATCATATAGATGCCGAAACATGTACATGACACAGGAAAAGATTAAAGATCGTTCAAACCCTAGATAGCTTGACTAGAACACGTAGTGTAATAGCAAGTCCACCATTAGTAAAGCACAAAAGTTGTTTTTAAGTGTTATAAACCAATTAATTTTGCAAATCACGTCGTTGAGAAGATAGTTTATAAGCCATCATTACGGTATGTAAGCCCAACTCGAGTGACAATATGATTTCGCAAAACAATTCGATTATAATAAAAACAAGTTTCATAGTTCTTATGTCTATATTAACATTTGTTCAAAAAATCAAGATTTTAACAAATAACACATAACCGATTCGCAAGGAAAATATGGTGTATTAATATGACATAGTTTTAAAGCTAGTTTCGATATAAGTACCATCCGTTTTTATGATTCCTAGAATCTCGAATTATTATGTTTTGCAATTCATAATGGAAAACAAATAAGCACATAAAACAGACAGAAGGGGGTAGAAGCAGAAGACAGACTCTATATGAAAGCGGTAAATCATATAAGATCCAAGTCTCGAATGAGTCTTCCCTAAATTGAGGACCAAAGACCCTCATCAAGTTTTCGAGCAAGGTACTTGATGACGTGCAAAGTATCACAAGAGTGAGATGCAAGGGTCTTTGACGGATAATAAAAAACAAAAGTAATTATTAACCGGTTCAATTTTAACCTACCCAATTTTTTAATAGATCTAGATCAAGATTAAAACTTTATGACAAGTATGCATGTAGTTGTCATAAAAACATAAATAAAAGAGATTTTAAAGCGAAGCAAGCGTGTTTTATTCTATGTATAACCCATGAATGCCATACGAATTGACTCGTGATGCCACTGTTGGAATTTATAAATACTAGTTAACCATTAACTACGAGTACGCAGCGGAATGGATCTAGTATAACATACATGATTAAGCACATAATAAAAACAATTTAAAACCAACCTTTAATTAATTGAATAAATCAATTAATACGTCTTGATCTTGATCTTGAACTTTAACGGTTAAATTACCGTCTCCATCGTTTGCTCACACGACACGTCAAACGAACATCACTACGATGCTAGTAGTAACTTCACTTCTCAAACAACAAGTGTTTACATCTTGTAACTAGAAACCCTAGATCCAACACCCTAATTGGGATTTCGTAAGGATCGGTTTATAGAATGTTACAAGATTGATTAACCCAAAATCACATAAACCCTAATTAGGGTTTATGCATGTCGAACCACCAAGGGAGAACTAAAACCTAAATCTAGTGATTTAGGGTTTAGTTAAAAAGCTTAAGACTCTATAAGAAAACCACCAAAAAGGATCGATCTTATAAAGGTTTAACCTTTATGTGATTTTAGGGTTAATGGGAAAAATCGTTTGGTTTTGGTGTGGTGTTTGGGTCGATCGGACGCAACAAGGAGGCAAGGGAGAGGGACAACAATTATGAGCTAGGTGTTGTGTATTTATACACATTCTCCACCTCCTCAAAATCTTTAAGGCCCAACCCAAGAAACCAATTAAGGAAAGGATTACCTTAATCAAATATTCTTGAATATTTACTTACCAAAAACTAATAACCAAAAAACTTCTAGAATATCCTTAAGGATATATTCGGCCGATTATGGCCTAGTGTATTCTAGAATCGATTTCCTTCTAAAATTTAAATAACGCACTCACGATAAATTAATTAAATCCCGTTAATTAATTTAACCACCGTTAATTAAATAATAAGTGAAGTTTTTATTAAACGTTTAATTATAAATAATAAAACGTAAATAAAAGTGTGTTCTCCGTATTGAGTGTGTGCCCCCGATAGGCTTACGTATTTTCGATGGCTAAACGATCGCATATCCCAACAAATACCGATTCAAATCACCATCATCTCTTACAATATAACAAGTCTCAACTCCTAACCATTGGTTCAAGCTAAACTAATCTTACAAGCCATTGTCTAAAAAACGAAATTGCATTGTGACATAAGTTTACAGATAAGTTCCACTAGAGATTTGTGTTAAATTATCCATTAAACAGCTGGAATCCGTAAGCTTAACGAGATTTGGTCTTGGAAATATAGTGACCAAGGCATCTAAGGATGAGGCGAGCAACCCCCAGAGCGTCGACTTTAACTGCTAGTAGAATTATGTCTACACATCGTTTTGGTTTTTGGATGAGTTGGAGGAAAACATGCATATCTTGATTTGACTCGGACTTCTCTTCTCGTGAGGTTTAGGAATTGGGGTTTTGCAGCGGGCCAGACCATTTTGATAGTCGCCTCGTGCAAAGTGAGAAAACACGAGAATGCATGTATTGAAAATAAACACATGTTTATTCCTTTCGCGTTTGATACATTTCATTACTACACAAACAACTTTTTTTTTTCCTACGGAACAAAAACGGTGGAAAATTTAACACGATATTCCTACGTATTTCCCACCGAAATGACAAAAAGAGTATCATGGGAAATTTAACACGATATTCCTAGTGATAAAAAGAGTATCCGTGGGGAATTTCCCACATATTTCCCACATAAATATTGACCAAGTTTTTCGTGAGAAAGTCGTGACAAATTTCCCATGGAACACACTTTTTTTTGTTATTTACACATCTATGAGAAAGTCGTGAAAAATTTCTCACAGATTTCTCACAATTTATACATCCGTAGGAAAAAGGTGGCAAATTTCCCATGGATTTCACAATATTTACACATTATATTTGTTAGTTATACATCTGTGCGAAAGTCATGTGAAATTTACACACGAATTCCTCCATGCTTTAATAATTTAGGTATCCGTGAGAAAATCGTCGGAAATTTACCAATGGATCCATTTTAATAATTTAGACATCCGTGAGAAAGTCATAGGAAATTTACCCACGATTTCCCACTACTTTAATAGTCTAGACATCCGTGGGAAAGTCGTGGTAAATTTACCCACAAATTTCCCGCAAAATTAATTATTTAGACATCCGTGGGAATGTCGTGGCAAAGTTTCCGTGGGAAAGTTGTGGGTAGTTTCCCATAGAATACCCACCAATATGATAAATCCGTGTGAAAGTAGTGGGTAATTTCTCACAATATATATCCGTAGGAAAGTCGTAGGCAGTTTTCCACATATTACTCACAAATATGATAAATTAGTGGGTAATTTGTGGGTAGTTTTTCACGGATTTCCCATAAAAATATTGTTTTTATGTTTTTGTGTACTTACATAATCTCACGTTTGTTATTATGTCTTCATATGAGTTTTTGTTTATTAGCGTAACTATTTATGAGGGTATCACAACTGTTTGTGTAAATTTATGTATAACTTTTTCTCAAAACACATGTATGTTCGACATGTTTGTTTATGACATCCATTATGTGTATCAATATTCATTTTATTGTTTAAACTTTTATTGACTTTATAATGACATTCATTTTTGACATTCGTTTAGGACATTCATTGTGTGCATGAACGTGTAACCATGTCGAAAAAGTAATAGCAAAAATAAACATTTTTTTGTAATAAACATTAAGACATACGATTTACATGCTAGTCAATAAACGTTTAAACAATAAAACATACACAGTACATTACATAGTCGATATCGACTCATCGACTGAACATGTCGTGTACAACGATATTCTATCGACTCACCCATTTGACATTTCATGTACAAAGATACCCTCTCGAATACTCCATTGAATATCTCGTGTACGACGATACTCCACCCACTACTACATTGAACATCTTATGTACAACGATACAATCTAGATTCATTCGTTGAACATATTGTCTACAACGATACCCGTATCGACTACTCCGTTGAATATCTCGTCTACAACAATATACTCTCGACTCATCCGTGAGGAACACATGAGAAATGGTTGTTAAAAATTGTGGAGAATCCGTGAGAAAATGTTCGGGGGAAATCCGAGTGAAAATATCCGTGGTAAAAAACCACTCCTTTTGTGTGAAATTTAGTTGATAAAAAAGTGGGAAATGCGTGGGAAATTAGTCAACGCTCTATGGGGAAATCCATGAAAAAATATCTACCTACTAGATTTTTAGCAACAGAGTAATTTTGTGAGAAAAGGCCTTTTCCCACAAAATTTCCACAGATCTTGCTATGGGAAACACTGTTTTTGTAGTAGTGTTTGGTTTCCTTTCACGCAAAGTGGTAGAACTACTTAATAGAGTAACATATCATGAAAAGTGATGTTATGACATCTACATATGTATTTAATAGAACTGGGTTTACTATACAAAAAGGAGTAGCGACGCAACTTGTTGCTCCTTTGCCTTCTCCCACTATGTAATTAATAATTAATTTTTCATATATTAAGCTGGGTGTCTAACAAAGACAATATTATAGTAGGTAAGCAATCTGGTAACAAACTCATCTGTATATAAAATGTATTTAGTAAGGTGATGTAACTTGCCCTTAGCTATTATACTTATTATAGTTTATCATAGAGGTGGTTACATACTGATCGGTCTCAGACCTTTGGTAACTTTATTAGGTCTTATAATGTGACTAAACCTTCTAACTGTGGGAATAGAAGACCTAATGGTGGGATAACTGGTTTATGAAACTTGTGGTTTTATTGTCATACTATTGATAATAGTAATAATCAAGATACTCACAATTTCAATAAAGATTTAATTTTTTTTGTAAAAGTAAGTTTTTCTAACCGAACATTAATTTTTTTGCAACAATAGTAAGCTTCACTCTAAACTTGTTGCACCTGGACTGATTTTTGATTCCGGTGCCAACTAGTATTTTATTTACACTGATAAAATTTTGGTTAATGTTATCGATATTTCCAAACATAGGATAATGCTTTCACATCACAATGGGATTGAAGTTTTTTCTACTAAGGTTGATAATATAATGTTAACCAAGGATTTAACTTCGTATGATGTGCATGTTGTCCTAGAATTCCGTGTTAGTCTTATGTTTGTTCATAAACTGCTAGAGACAACAAGTTTATTATTCCTTTTGAGAAGTTAAGCTATGATGTCATGCCTCGGGGTTGGATGGAAATGAAACTGCTCGGGATTGGTAAACAAAAAGATGGTTTGTACTACTTTGATCAAGGTAATGAAATGGGTTTTAAGAAAACTAGATTTATTTGCAACTTAACTAAAGAGCTTTGGCATTACAGGCTTAGTCATTCTTTTGACCAAGTCATGAGTGCTTCAAAAAGTGAAACTTTTTTTGAGAAAACTAATTAAGAAAACTATAATGAAGTTTGACATAAGGCTAAACAAATTCGAGAGTCATTTCCTTCAAGTGATCATGTTTCTACCAGCTTAGGTGAATTGGTTCATTCGTATCTCTGAAGGCCATATAGAATAGCCAACATAGAAGGTTATAAGTATTTTTTTATACTATTGTTGTTGAATTCTCTAGAGATGTATGTGTTTATTTGTTAAATAGGAAAGATGAGGTGTTTATTGTATTAGTATTTTTATAATTTCATAAAAAGCTAGTTACCCAGACTGCTAAAATTTTTAAAAGTGATAATGACACTAAGTTTGTAAAATAAAAGGTTAATAAATTTTGTGAAAAACACGGCATTACTTATCAATTCTCTTGTGCTTCTACCCACAACAGAATGGAATTGTAACAAGAAAGCACATAGATATGTTAAATGTAGCTAGATCACATATATTTAAGGGGGATTACTTTTGAATCTCTGATCCAAATGTATTCTTATTGTTACTTATTTGATTAACAGGTTGACAACCTTAGTGCTAAATGGGAAAAATCCTTATCAACATGTTTTTTTTCTTTCTAAAAATCCCTCGTTAGATCATCCTAGGGCTTTTAGATGTCTTTGTTTTGCTACTATTCTTACAAGTAATGATAAGTTCAGTAACATATAAAAATGTCTTAATTGGCTATACTGGTTTTAAAAAGGGTACACGTTATTTAGTCTTGATAGGAAATAATATGTTTTCCCCCAAGATGTTAGAATTTCAAAATGTATTTTCCTTTCAAGACTAATTGAGTTCTACACCTAGCGATGATAATCATCGTCTTAATAATGTCAATTTCTTTGATGATATTAGTGATATGGATCATGGTATATCCTATGATGATAATAATAATAATGCTAGTTCACAAAGTGAGGGTAGCAACTTTCCTCATAACACCCGTCCAACTATTGACCAAAATGAAAATGACATGGGACGGTTCCAGTGGGTCTATTGACGAGGATGATATGGAAGCTACCTTTGATGGACAAACATGCAATTTCGAGGGTATTAATTGTAATATTCCCAGTCCTATGAGTGTAAAACCAGTGTCCAACTTTTAAGAAGGCCTGATAGAGTTTTTCTTCTACCTAGAAAATATAATGACTATGTTTTGACTTATAAAGTTAAATTTGATCTTGAAAAATCTTTTAAGTATTCTAGTTTGTGTAATGATTATTTTTGTTTTGCTACCGAGCTTGATAAAAGTGTGAAACCTAATTTTTTTGGAAGCTAATTGCGATTAAAACTAGGTAGATGTAATAAATAAAGAAATAAATGCTTTGTATGAACACAATACTTGGGATATTACTAAAAGGTATAACCTTAAAGAGGGTATAAAACTTGATAAAAACTTATTCACCTTTCGTTAAGATTGTTATTGTTAGATGCATGATTAATATTGTTGTGTAAAACAATTGGCCTTTTTTTCCACATAATAGTAATAACGCTTTTCTATAGAGTGATATTTCTGAAACTATTTATATGACTTTACTTGATGGTTACTTTGATAAGAACGATAAAAGAGTTTATAGACTTAGCAAATCATCATGGGTTAAAACAAGCATCGAGACAATGGACTGCTAAGTTAGCACTTATTGATAATAGATTCATCTAGAGTAAGAGCGACTACTCTTTATTTACCAAGACTATTATGGTATGTTTTTAACTTTACATGTATATGTTGATAATATTATCACCACTTGTGACAATATTGTTCATACCATAGAGTTAAAAAGTTTTTCAATTTTTTTTTCAACTAAAAGACTTGGATACACCTTAAATCTTTCTTGGGAAATTGAGGTTAAACATGGTTTGTGCCAAAGCCAAAGAAAGTATTGTCTTGATCTTCTTGTTGATCTTGGCTTATTGGCTTGCAAGCCTTATGCTACTTCTCTTGAACAAAAGCTTAGTATTTCCAGTGAACCAAATTATAATGATCTAGTTCTTGATAAAATAACTAAGTATCAAAAGCGTAATGGTAAACTTATTTACTTAACTCACACTAAGCGTGATAGCTTATGTTGTACATTGTCTTAGTCCATAAGCATCTCAAGTCTCATTCTAAGATTACTATTAACGTTTTGAGATACTTGAAAGGTTCTCGTGGAAAAGGAGTTCATATTCTTAGGTGTACTAATGTTTTTCTTAAAATTTTTGTGGATGCTGGGCTAATTGTCTTGTTACTTGAAAATCTATCAATTGATTTTGTCTTTCCTTAAATGGTTCATTGATTTCATCAATGTTTTAAAACCCGGGTCTTAGATCGACCCGGTCGAGTCGCCGGGTCCGGGTCAATCCGGGTTTCTAAAATTTTTTTATTTTTTTTTTATTTTTAATAATTAACAAAATTATACTTATAAAAACCATAAAAACTTATGTATATTGAAAATATAAATTGTTTACCAACCAATATAATATGTAAAAATAAAATTTCGTCGCAAATACGTAAAATTAAATTTTTTTTTTCAAAAAAATCCCGAAAAATTCGAAACCCGGCCGGGTTTTGAGAACGGGGTTGACCCGGGTCACCCCAAACCCGCCGGGTCAAGCCAGGTTTCGAAAATATGAAACCCGGGTCAATATGACCCGTTTTTTCGGCCGGAACCGGTTCAACCGGTTGACCCGGCCGGGTCGACCCGGGTCTGAAAACATTGGATTTCATGGAACAACAAAAAGCAAAACTCCATTTAAGTCTAGTGCTACAGCTGAATATAGAGTTATGACAAGAATTTCAAAAGGTCTAAACTTGGGAAATGTTTTACATGTTAATCTCTTTTGTGATAGTTAGACTGCAATTAAAATTGCAGCCAATCATACTTTTCACGAGAGAACTTTAAATTGGTTTGCACTTTGTGAGAAAAAAAGATTTTGGTTGGCGTTAATCATCCTCAAAAGGTTGGATTTGCTGATGAAACAACTATTTTTTTAAGGGTTTTGATAAGCTTCAGCATGATAACCATGTTTCCAATTTGGGCTTATTTGATTGTTTACAGGTACGTTGAGATCAAAGAGGATGTTCACAATGATCTATAACCTGGAAACTAACTTCAAGGACTAGTATTGCTTTTTATCTACGTTGTTTCAGGTTTATACCATGTCTTAGCTTAAGTGTATTGCATTTTATATAAAATGTAGTTGGCTAGTGGGGTTAATTAGTGGTGTTCAAGCCCGACTAGCAACACCGTTGAGGTGGCATCTGCCATCTGGGATAGGTTCGGAAACGGTCATGACAACAAATCGGTTAGGCCACAAATATTTGAGTTAAAGACTCGCCCCTCCCGAGTAACCTCGACAATGAAAACCTTCCTTTTGCCGTTTATCTTGGCGGAAACACTCGAACACGGTTGATTTTTGTCGTATTATTTAACCTCTGAACATGCTATTGCTTACTATACAAAATGGTTGTTATCTCTTACAAAAGAACGGGTTTTAAACTTCATAATGTCAACGAGAAATGTTTTTGTAATTTCGTGATCAAGGCATCTGGTATACGCCACAGTGTCCCAAATCCGTGTTGAAATGTTCAACACCATTTATGCATTCAGGTTAATTAGTAGTATACGTTAAGTACTTAGTTTCTGATTATAATATATTTAGTATGGTTAACTTATTCCTAATTACTCTTCACACGCCTATATAAAGGCCTCTCTTTTCTTTGAACTAATATCTCATCTTTTATACATTCATAACCATCTTTCTGTTAGAGAATTCTGACCTTTTCCTTCATCAAAGAAATCACACATTTTTTTTTTGGCATTTAACACCACATTAGGTGAATTAGCTTCTCTACTTTGAACTAATATCTCATCTTTTATACATTCATACCATTTTCGAGCACTTTCTTTTTATTATATTTTGTCATTAGTACTTGATCGACAAATAATCAATGGGGTCCCTCATGAAAAAGTTTGAGTATCTTAAAATCAAAATGGATGATATCAAATTGGCCACTGACAATTTTAATGATAACAATGTCATCGGAAAAGGTGGTTTCGGGAATGTGTACCAAGGAGTAGTGTCTCACTACAAGGGACGAAGCAAGGTTGCTCTAAAGTGTCTAAATCGTAAATACGGGCAAGGTGAAACTGAGTTCTTGAAAGAGATCATGATTCTTTCACTCCACAAGCATGAAAATCTCATCTCTCTCCTAGGATTTTGCATGGAAGGGGATGAGATGATTCTCGTGTATGAGCACGCGTCTAATGGAAGCCTTGACCAGCATTTAAGTTCGCCTAATCTCACGTGGACACAACGTGTGAAAATATGTCTAGATGCCGCGAAGGGACTATGCTACCTCCATGATCCCAACGGGACACATCAACGAGTTATTCACCGTGATATAAAAAGTGCAAACATACTACTCGATGACATATGGAAAGCTAGAGTATCTGATCTCGGGCTGTCAAGAAAAGGCCCTGCTAACGAGATGGAGTCATATGTTATTACCAGTGCCGCAGGTACCTTTGGGTACTGTGATCCAGAGTATATGGAGACCTACACCCTGACAAAAGAGTCAGACGTATACTCTTTCGGGGTGGTATTATTTGAAGTCATGTGTGGGAAATTATGCTATACAAAACATAGCAATGGTCTGTTAGAGATTTTCGTGCCTATGTGGAGACAAGGCTACACAGAGAAGAAGTTAAATGCCATTATCTTTCTAGATCTCATGCAACAAATGGACAATACTTCTTTGCAAATATTTGCAGACATCGCATACCAATGCATACAGAAATCTCGTGATAAACGCCCACCGATGTCACTAGTTGTTAAAAAACTTGAGACTGCACTTCAGTTCCAGGAGCGTTATGAAAAGGTTGAGCTGACACAAGACTGCAAAAGGATGACTAATACAGCGGTACCTCCTCACGTCTATAACTCTGAAGGGACCCTCCTTAACCAGGGAAAAACGGTAAATCTTATATGTTAGACTGAAATAGTACACTTTTACTGGGCGTGACTTATATGTGGAATATTAATCTGCACATGATATATACAAAATAATGCTAGCAAAACATAATTTTTAACTGCAATGCATATGAGCACCTAAATTGAAGTGATATAGTGACTTTAAACATGGCTAACTATCATATTTATTCCCAATCCAATCCCCACACAAACAGAAACACTAAAATCCATTCGTTATAAGTTTATATGTATAGAGATGAAAACACATACACACACATACGTAATCATAGGTGTCCCTTTACTTATAAATGTTGAGACTATTAACCAGTCAGGGGTGGCCTAGTGGCAAAAGGCTTGAGACTAACATCACTAAAATGTGTGAGATCTCAAGTTCAATTACTACAAGTGGCCAACCTCCTCCTGAAAAGGGTGGCCTTTACATGGTTTGAGCCCGTGTGGAGTGGTTCAAACCCCGTAGATTAGTTGTCAAAAAGGTCGAAAACCATTGTTACCTAAAAAAAGGTTGATGCTATTTCATTATGTACATAGACTGTAATATATGAAAAAAGGAAATATATGCTCCTCAAATATCTACTCTTGTTAGTGAATTCATACTACATCAGCTGAGTAACTCAAACTTGTTTAATTGACAGTGGTTTTCCATTAACAAGAATGGAAAACATTCTGAAATGATATCTATAGCAGAATGTTTGGTTTCAAGAGCAAGTAAATCTCAATACTCCTTTGAATATCAATCAAGGTGAAACTTCCTTATAATCACTTTTGTTTTCTAAGATTTTTGAGCCTAATTGTAAGTAATAATTATCATTTATTCTTTTTGATCTGCTTCTTCGTTCAGATTCGAATGCGGCAGCTATAAACCGCAGGAACACACATTCAAGACACATGTCAAAAGTCAGTTCTTGTCTCCGCAGATCACATACATTGTGAACCTTGTATTCAGAAAGAAGAAGCCTAAAGAGCGATACATAGGCCTTGAATATGTATTCGAAGGGAAGACATCGTATTCATTCCTTTCAGATAAGAGAAAAGATGGATGGTCAACAGCAGAACTGTTTCAGTTTACTACCGACCAGAAAGGAAATGTTGATCTTAAAATTTCATTTAACATCAAGTACTGCGACATTATAGTAGTAGAAGGCATCGAGTTTCAACCACTGGAGGAGGTAAGTTAAAAAAATATTGATCTATTCTTTCTACCATTTCTAATTATTATAGTGTTTCATATATATACTTGCTTTTGGGCAAGAAATTGTCATGGCAGCAGATACAAAAAACTACATTGACAACGATATTTTCTTCCATATCTATTTCGTTATGTTTTCTTAGGAGGAACATAAAGAAGAGATGGTGGATATGCAAGATTCAGACAAATATTGGAAAGAGAATTTGCAGATTGTTTCTAAAGATGAGAAGAAACATCGTATGCTTCCAACAAGAGCCGCTTTGAAAGACGAGGGCTCCCCATGGGTGTCTCTACCCAAAACAAGGTTCTTCTACTATGTCTCAACCTCTCTTTTCTTTTGTTGTCACCAAGCTTTAGCTAATACTTGTGCTATGCATTTAAAGCATTCAATGCATCAAGTCTTTAAATACTTGATGCATTGTAGATGCTCTTACTATCCCAAAAATAAAGATTATTGATATATTAATCTTAGATTAATTGACAAAAGAAATGTAAATGTTTGATAGTACCTTTTTTACCTAAAATTTTAAAATGGTTAGTCTTATCATACTTTAACAATTTTAAGTAAATAATATTTAAATTCTTAGTTTTTAAAAACCTAATGTATTTATTATACGATGATATATGCCTGCGTTTCGTTGCGGGTTTTTTTTTTATTTTTCTTTTGTTTCGACACACGAGCAAATGATTAATTAAGATGCTAGTGCATCACATAATCATACGTGTGTCAACAAACAACAAATTACATTGGTGTAACTGAGAAAAATAAGAGAATGACTGCAAGCGTTAATATAACGTCTTTAAGATGATTAGACTAATTACATTGAATAAGTATGTAAATAGAAGAAGCTATACACTGAAGAACGAAAATAACTACTCTTACTACATCAACTCCCGTAAGCGTTCTAGCAAGGGTACCATTTTCGTTTCCAATGCGTTCACACCTGCAACAAAAATGAGGCCCATAAATGTGAAATTAACAAAATGACATTTGATAAACAATACAAAGCCTTACTTCTGTCCACAATTTCCGACTGGCTTGAGAATAAAGTTTGCAAAAGTTCTTCCAATGTAGTGAATGATCACTCGATTTGCATCATCACCAACATAATCCTACTTTAAAATATTATAAACTGATGCGCGTGCATGACGGGTGCAGCACACGGTAGCGGAGATTTACAACCCCAGGCAGTATACCTGGCCGTGTAGTATAGTATGGGTAGGGACTCAAAGTCGTTATCCTTTCCTCGGGAAATAATGTCGGAGGTCTGTGTCGAACTTAAAGAGGTCTAGAGATGGGAAGGAAGATTATTTTTGTATTTTTATATTTTTATGAAAGTAGTAAATCTTATCGGGTATAAGAGGCCGGGGGTTTGACTAACCCAAGTATTTATCTAAATTACGATGGTCAGAATTTCAATTGGTTAAACAAAGTGTTAATCTAATTATGCATTACTCCTTATAATTTTCTTCCTTCATATTCATTGCCCGTCACATCTTGTTGATTAAATGTGTAGGTGTTTTCGTTTTTATTAATTATAAGTCACATGTGAAAAAGGGCAAACAAGAACCCCTAGTCAGGCACATAGCCGAAGTGAAGGGTGCAGTTCCAGTCAGTGGCGGACTCAGAATTTATAATAGGGTGTTGCACGATTTTTTTCTATGATTATTATCATCAAAGTTGCCTTACATTACGTAAAAATGGGTGTTGCACGTATCGTGAAAAACCTTACTTTTTAACAAATTTACCTTTCGTGAGCTAAAATCGGGTGTAGCCCGTGCTACACCCGACTCCCATTAGGTACGCCCCTGGTTCCAGTGCTACTAAAGTCACCTTTATTGAGCCTGAAGCAACAAAATTTACACCAACACAACACAAAACATATGTAACACTATCCCCCATGAGCTGCATGCTCGTACACCAAAATCTTTTCAGCACTTCGATGCAAAAACCAAGGAGAGATATGAGATTTTGGTGCCTGTAACGGCTAAGTATCACGACCTCCTTCCAGAATTCAGAGTCGCCTTGCCCAAATTTACGATCTAGGCTCTTAACAGCCACCATGCTTCACCCCTTATAATAGTGAGTCAATTCGTCTAAGTCCTCATATATCTTTGATCACACTGTTTCATGAAGAATTCATAATTCAACCAATTTAACAGTAATATTTAACCAATACAGTTTGTGCCCCAGTCATGTCGCTTTAGTTGACATTTATTAATTTCCAAGAAATTTCAGCATGCATTTTGTACAAGTAACCTAATGTCAACCCCGCATGGATTCGCTTGTGTCATTGTAAGGGCCGTCTCATGATTTTCGGTGGTCTTGTGCCATCATAAAGAAATGTTTTTAAAAACACAAAATACAAATGTATAAATAGTGCATAAACTAATCACACTCTAGCCTCATATATTGCTTATATTTATAATAGAAATGCATGAAATTTTGTGGCCTTCGTCTCGCCCGGGATCTTATTTGAAATGGGATGATCTAGAATAGGCGGCCAACCTCCTGAAGACAACGATGTGCATAGACCAGGTAAGTAGGGGTGCATCTCCGTGGACCGCTTGTCGGGCCTGATAGCTGGTGGTATCACACCCTTCTCAAAGGAACCGTACGTGAGATTCTTACGTCAGACGGCTCCGTGCGATAGCACCTGTCGCACCCCGGCCATGCACATCAAAGATATAAACTTTTTGATGGAAAGGCATAAGAATCAACTGGTTATATAGCTTCTTTATTTTGTGGTATCTTTTATTTATTTTTATTATTTTGTGGTATCTTTTATTTAGTTTTCTAAAAATAATATTGTTTCTTTTTCTGCAAGTTCAGTTTCCTTATAAAATTAAGGCTTGGTTTATCGTATTGATTATTATTGAGATATGAATAAAAAATTTATGACTTTTTAGTCTTCTGTTCGATTTTCAACCTATGAATCGGTATTCGTGTAGTATTCTTTGAAATCAAAAGATTCAATTATTTATCTTTGTCTTTTCGGTACATCACTTTTTAACAAATAAAAGTTTGAAGTTTATGCCAGTATAATCCAAATTGCTTTTTACTTGACATTAGTATAATCCAAACACTATCTTATGTTTAAGCCTAGATGATATTACCAAAGCTGCATCAAGGAATGACTATAGAAGTATTCCAACGAAATTTTATTCTAATTTATTTCATTATAAACAAACAAAAAAAGAAATAAAAAACAGAAAATTCGAAAGTAAAAACCTACAAAATGAAGGTGTTAAGTTTACTGTCAATTCTTTTCTCTTGGTCTAAATTCAATGCCTTTCGGTTCAAGTCTTTTAAGTGCCCTTGCGTCGTAACGAGACAGTTCAACATCCATAGGAATCGTTGTAGTGTTAGGATTGGTTGTAAACTCCCATATTTGCACTTCCATCCAACCATCACTACTCAGCTTTGGTAGGCCTTTTATATTGGGTCTATGTGGTTGGTTGAGGGTGTCCTGGCAAACCTCTCCACTAATAATAACTGGAGTTTGAGGAGACTGTAAATATATGTACAAAATTTCATCTTCGTATGAATTTTTATCTTCTACTTGTGCAGGTGCGGGCTGAAAATAGTACGCTTTTTGTTTGTAGATAAGGTACACAGCGTATGTTGCGTCATCTGACAGTATTTTGGATTCAATGTTGCAGGAAATACAAAACTTGCTTAGACGACGATCTTGAGGCACTTCTTCAAATCTGATAAATATAGCAGTATAATTGTTAGAATTGGACAACTAATCCAAAAGGATTTAAAAATATGCAAAGGGTTCCTCATAATAAAATAGTCCATCTAAGGTTCCCATACGTTACATGTTATATACTCCGTATTAGACATGAGTACATGCTCATACTTGATTACTAATAATCAATAAACTATCTACCAAAAAACTGTGAATGAGTCCCAAAAATAGGAAAAGAACCTGGTTTTCGGTAGATACTTCCATGTCCATCCGTCATCTTTCGAGGCCACTCTCGTTGGCAGCATCTTTCCATGTTTATCGACAATCTGCGAGTTTTCTTTCCAATTTGTGTCTGAAGCTTGCCTACTCACCTGATGACCAACTAACACTCCATGTTCCACCTACATAAATTATTAAAATTGGACTTTCATTGACAATATGCAATGAAAAATTCATCTACTTTGCCAAACGGGTTCTCTTTTATTGATCAATTTCTTGCAGATGTACACTTACGACGTACTTTTAAATAATGTACAAAACACGAGTACCAGTATATAGAAAATGACGTTAAAAGAAAAATCACGTGTTTATAACCTTACCTCCTCCACCGGTTGAAACTCGATACCTTCTACTGCTTTAATATCACAGTATTCAATGTTAAACCTTATATTAAGCTTATCAACAGTTCCTCTTTGGTTGGTAGTAAACTGAAACAGTTCCGCCGTCGACCATCCATCTTCTCTTTCATCTGAAAGGAATGTATAATATGTTTCCCCTTTGAATTTGTATGACAGGCCTACATATAGTTCAGATAAATTCTTCTTTTTGAACACAAGGTTCATGATGTATGTGGCATTTGGCGACAATAAATGAGGTTCAACACATGTCATGAATGTCTTATGATGTGGTATATAGCTGCCCACAGAAAATCTGGTCGATGAAACAGCGAAGGATATCCATGAGAATACATTTACGGAAATAATCTATAAAACATGGAAACATATGGGACAACGAGGAGGAGGATAAGTCACCTTGATTTATATTTAGATGAGAATACGGATTCATTTGCTCTTGTGTCTAAACATTCGGCTATAGATATCATCTCGTAATGCTTTCCATCCGTGTTAAGTGAAAACCACTGTATCAAATAAGTTCAAGTTAATTCGACTGATGCAGGATGGGTTCACTAACGATGGTCGAGTCAATTTGATACTATGCTAGCATTATTGAGTTTTAAGCATACGGAATTCGACATAAAGCTGTAGCCTAATTAACTAACTAATTTATGTATTACCGTTTTTCCCGAATTGAGGAGGGTCCCTTTTAGAAGAAGCTTCTTTAGTTCCTCTTCAGATTCATAGTTCAGAGCAGGTACTGCTGTCTTAATGATCTCTTTATAGTCAGTTGGAAGTTTCATCTTTTCATAAATCTCTTGGTCTGCCAGTGCAATCTCAAGCATTGCTACAACATCAGGCATCCGCGGCCTTTCGTCACGTGATCTTTTCAAACATTGAGATGCAATGCCAGAAAATGATCTCAAAGAACTGGAATCCATTTGTTGCTTCATACAATGGAAGATAAACTCGTCTATATTATTCTCTTCGTAGCTTTTTTGCCACATACGCACTAAAATCTGATGCTGACCATTGAAGTTTCGAAAGCATGATTTTCCAAATAATACTTCGAATAGGACCACTCCAAAAGAATAAACATCTGACTCTTTTGTGAGGTATCCCAACTCCATATACAACGGATCACAGTACCCAGGGGTACCTACAGCATTTGTCATAAGAGCCGTGTGCTCCTGATTAGCTGGTCCTAGTTTTGAAAGTCCCATGTCAGAAACTTTAGCATTCCAATTCTCATCTAGAAGGATGTTAGCACTTTTTATATCTCGATGGAGAACTCGTTGCTGAGTGCCCTTGCCATCATGTAGATAGCTTAATCCCCTTGCCGCGTCAAGGCATATCTTGATACGCTGACTCCACGTGAGAGTAGTGGAACCCAAATGGCGATCAAGGCTACCATTTGATGCATGCTCGTAAGCCAAAATCATCTCAGCGTCCTCTATGCAATATCCAAGGAGAGAGATTAGATTCTCATGGGTGTAACGTGAAAGCATCATGATCTCCTTCCAGAATTCAGTGTCTCCCTGCCCAAACTTACGATCTAGACGTTTAAGTGCAACCATGCTTCGTCCCTTGTAGTGAGATACTTCTCCCTTATAGACCTTACCAAAACCACCACTCCCTATGACTCTCTTTTCATCAAAGTTGTTTGTGGCCAATTTGATATCTTCCAGTTTGAGTACAAGATGTTCAAACTCCTTCTTGAAGGACTCCATTTATTCTTTGGTGAATCAAGTGTGCTTGAGTTGAAATGAGATGCAAAAAATGTACCTATTCAAGCAAATTCAGACCAAAACTCAGAAATCTTTAATTACAAGCTAAAAATGACCTATTAGATTTGTTGATGCAAATTGAGTTGAATATCAAGGGCAGAACTTGAAAATATTATTTATTAATGAAAGACAATGACTGGTGTGGAAAACTTTTAAAAATAGTAAGATTCGAAATGGAGTACTATCTAGTTAGCCTGATCATATTGAACACATTAGTTAGTTATTTAAAATGCAATTAGCACAGAGAATTGAACATTTGAGTAAACCTTAAAACCGAAAATCATGAATCACATGCCAAATGAATTTACAAGACCATAGAATGGTCCTGACATTTAGTATTATTAGTAATACCAAAAATAGAAAGTAATCACAAGAAGCTCCAATTCAAGAAAAAAAAACTACATGATTTAGTAAAAATTTTACCTTAACAGAAATCTTGAAATTGTATTATTTTTGCTGAGCAATATGATGAAGTTGTAGACTGAATTGGATACTATATATAGGCAAAAAAATAGAGTAGGAAGGCTCTTATATCTCCATAGCAATTTGATGAAGTTGTTGACTCAGCTCGTTGCTTAAACGCGAGTCAATAATGCAAGCAATTAATTAAGAGCAACATGCTTATTGGAAACAAGTTGCAAGAAGCAAATAAAGACCATGACCACTTTTGAATCAAGTTGGCACATGCACCACTTTGTTACCGTACTGAATGTGGCCCAATGCATACCATTGTAGTAATTGTGTTCAAGATTTTCAATTTAGGCTGGGGTGAGTAGAGAGATTTTCTCACGGGTGAGTATGACATGGTAAAATCTCACACGTGGGGTATCATTATCTTCATCAAAATGTCATTCAAAACGTACGCGTGGGTTTGTGTTTTTCAAAAAAAAAAAGTCATTACTGATAGCTTTTTCACTAGTCAGTTTACAAAATAACTGGGCATCACTTATTTTTATCTCACCGAATGAATTACTCTTCTCCCCTCGTTTTTCTATATAATTCCTGTTTTACTTATATATTTTTTCACATCATCTTCCTCAAACACATAATTCATCTTCTTTCACTTCTCCAATGGCGCCGGTACTATGGACACCCGAGAAAGAAACAACGCTGTGTCGCGCTTGGAACTTTGTTGCTGAAAACGCCGTGCCAGGTAATCCTAGAAATTATCGTAGTTTTTGGGCCGAGGTTTTGCAAATGATGGAGGGTCATTTAGATGATTCAAGGAAACAAACGTACGATAGCATAAACGGGAAGTGGAAGTCCCTAATGATCAACATGCGTAAGTTTGTTCACTGTTATCAAAACGCAAATCGTACACGGGTAATTGGAGCAACTGACGAGGATGTAATGAATAATGTCCTTCGTGACTATGGAGCTCAGTATATGTGCCGGTTTAAGCATCTTCATTGTTGGGAGGTTTTGAAAACTTATCCGCGGTTTTTTTCTTTTTGTATTATACGTGTATCGTTTTTATTTATCTATGTGTTGTTTTTAATATCATTGTAATGTTTTTATTTACCCGTGTATTGTTTAACTTTTTAATAAAGTTTTTCTTTTTAATTTATCCGTGTGTCGTTATCATTTACCCGCGTGTATCGTTTTTAATTAAATGTATGAATAAATTAAATAAAAGTGATATTGGAAAGGTGAGGTGGATGTGTGTTTTTTTTTCTTTGGTATTTTGAAAGGTTAGTTTTTGATGAGTTAGTGAGATGAATAAGAAATCTGAGATGACGCTGAATTAGAGGTAGATTTTTAAAGAGCCACTCTCCCAGCCTTATATCAAACTAGTTATTAAATGGGGTGTTTTCCTATACTTTGAAATTATGATATTATGATCAATTCAAAAATATGTCATAATTATAGTGTTTCTTAGTAACATGCATAAATCGCTCCAAACTGGTGTCCAATAACCCGAGCAGGTCAAAATTCAACCACCTGGGTCAACCGGGGTTTAAGACACTGCTTAGGTCGATCACAATTTCAACCGAACTAATAAAGTAACATTAACCTGCGTTAAAGTTTTCTAACGATGATTGATGGATGGACGTACACTCTAAACGTTCCACGACATAAAAAATCTAAACCAAGCTTCAATAAACGTTGATGAATATATAGTTCAAGGTTATATGGTAAAAGGTTAAATAAAAAGATAATTTTTAGAGAACACGAGTTTTTTTTAAGTTATTAAAAAGTTCTAAAAGATCTTGTGCATAAAAAATTTGTGAAGGGAGGTTTTTTAAAAGTGAGTAGTTTTGCCGAAAACTAGCAAACTTTTTTTTTACCATACTTCCTTTATTTTTTGCATTAAATGTTACTCCTTCCGTCTCATAATTATTGTCTACTGACAACAATCACGTAGTTTAATAAAAACATCATTTTTTAACTTTCTGTCTCTTATTTTTTACATAATCTTCTTCTTTATTGTTTGTAATAATCTTTTCAAGTGAGGGTGATATGATAAACTTAATACACATTTTATATTTATTTTTGAAAGTGGACAATTAGTTTAAGACGTCTCAAAATAGTAACATGGACAATAATTTTAAGACGGAATTGCTCATGGAACTATACCATTGTAATTTTTGTGCAATTTTTATTTATTAATAAATCAATGCATCAATGCAAAAAGACTTTCTTAAAGCATCCTTATGAGAAATCTTTTGTAAAAAATCATACATTGATGCATCAATAATTTTTAAACCTTTTAACATTATAAAGATACATTTATTGTTATATAAACCATTTGCAACTTCATAATCCAAAAAAAATTAAATGCATTGAACTTTTAAAAAACTCAAAAAATTAGGATATTTTCATTCCACATATGCATGAAATGAGTGTCTAATATACTTAAGATGAAACATAAACCTTTTATTGTTTATAAACTTTTTCATAAACCTACTCTCTATCAAATGCCCTAACAACTATTATATGCACCAACCTACCCGTCCTTGTAATGTTTCTAGGTTAAAAAAACACTATTTTGTGTGATTTTCGCATATATTTGTATTTTTATTTTAACCTTACCCAATGTTATATTGCCTAAAATAAGTCCGTGCAGTGGTTATTAAGTTAGGGAGATTATTTGAATTTCAATTCTTCATCATTCTTTTTTTTTTGTTTAAAGACATTATTTATGTTTTATGTATTAAATGTAAACAAGATGCAAAAAACAATCCCATTTAAGCATTAGTTAAGTCGCTTTAGTTGATGAGCTCAAATATCTTGATCACACGGTTTCATGAAGAATACATAATTCAACGTATTTGTAACTAATACTACGTTTTATGCCCAGTCAAGTCGCTTTAGTTGACATTTATTAATTTCTAAGACATTTCAGCACGCAATTTGTACAAGTAACAAAGTCAACTATGCATGCATTCGCTTGTGTCATAAAATATAATGACATCATAGAAACTTCTAATAAATAAATGTCTAAAGTTTATGGCAGTTGTGTTATGGTTGGTAGTCATAGAAACTTCATAGTATTTGTAAGAAATCACACATGAGCATAACATCAAAAGGGTAGTCAGATGCCCGAAAAGTAAACATGTTTTCAATTAGGGATATCGAAAAATGGTTAACTTGGTCGTTATGCTACAAACAACGACTGTGCACGCTTAAACCAATTGGTTAACATGGTCAATGGAGAACGGTCATGGTGTCTTGCACAAATCCACATATCAATCGGACTAGATAAACTTCTTTGTGATCTACTATGAACATATTATAAAGAACAAGCAAAATGTCCACGCTATGTTACTATGCTACAGAAAAAAGAGGGAGATTGCAATGATTTTCCATGGGAATAGAGGAAAAAGCGTTGACATATTGATGTAGCGTGAAACAAGGATAGATAACTGAATCTGTTGATTCCAAAGAATGCCAGAAACAATCCTTCCAAGTATCGTTGATTCAAAAAGAATACCGATAATCAGGTAACTCCAACAATCGTTGATTCAACGAATACCCGACTATTTGGATGAAATCGATCAAACAATAAACCCTAACCTGAATTTAAGTTGATTAACAAAAGATTAAAAGTCTGTATTTTTTTTATTCATACCTTCATAATAATTCCATACAATAAACCGAATTCCTAATTTTATAGGAAAACTAAACTTGGAGAAAAAGTTAACAAAATATTCTAGGAAAATAAAATAAGGAAACTAAATAAAATAATAATCTCAATAATACTCCTGCATCATTCTCCCCTTCTTCGAAAAACTCGTCCTCGAGTTTGCCTCACTCGTCCTTTGTATTCGTAGCATCCAAGTTTGCATCTCTTGCATCAAGTTTCCTTTCTTTAAAATAATTCGACCACGAACCTTGATCGTCTTAAAACCCAACTTATCGATCATGATATTTTGGATCATTGAAAAATAAATATTATTAGCCACAACTACGACGTCTTGAATGTTGTCTTCTTCCCCACCAAATCCTTCTTTCCCGATAAATCCTTCTTCTTCCTCAATAACATCTTCAATATTTGCATCATAAACTAGCATCGATTCTTCTTCATATTCATCAAATATGGGAGGTCCATCATAATCATCACTAGTCGCACCATAATCTTCCCATTCATCAGAAGATGAACCATCATCCTCAAAAAACGGATATTCTAACATCTTAATCAGGATCTTCGGCTCTTGATACCAACTGATGTAGCGTGAAACAAGGATAGATAACTGAATCTGTTGATTCCAAAGAATGCCAGAAACAATCCTTCCAACTATCGTTGATTCAAAAAGAATACTGATAATCAGGTGACTCCAACAATCGTTGATTCAACGAATACACGATTATTTGGATGAAATCAAACAATAAACCCTAACATGGATTTAAGTTGATTAACAAAAGATTAAAAGTCTGTATTTTTTTATTCATACTTTCATAATAATTCCATACAATAAACCGAAGTCCTAATTTTATAGTAAAACTAAACTTGGAGAAAAAGTTAACAAAATATTCTAAGAAAATAAAATAAGGAAACTAAATAAAATAATAATCTCAATAATACTCTTGCATCACATATTGATAGTCACTACAAGAAAGTTGAGAACAGATGACGGGGGTTTCCCTGGCGACACAATGTCGCCAGGGATAACCCCTTTTCCCTGGCGACAACGCTGACGTGGCGGAAAAGTAGGTTTACTTTTTGGTCAAAGTTTGACTAGAGTTTCCCTGGCGACATGTCGCCAGGGATAATCGGTCCAAAAACAGATACCAAGTGAAAGAGCGCGAAATTTTCCCTCCAAGGTTTCCCTGGCGACTTGTCGCCAGGGAAAACCTAGTCAAACTTTGACCAACTTATCCCTGGCGACATGTCGCCAGGGAAAACTCGTCCATCGTATTTAACAAAATGAATATTTGCTAATTACATGTCAAGATTATCCCTGGCGACATGTCGCCAGGGAAACCTTCGCCATTTGGGATTAGTTTCAAAATTAAACACAAATGTTTAATTACATGTCAAGAATGTGTGGCGGGCTTTTACCCGCCAAATCCCAAATGTTTCCCTGGCGACATGTCGCCAGGGAAACTCCCTGACATATATTTATTTTGTTTTTGCTTGTTAATTATTATTTTAACTATGGATCCGATGTTATTTAATTTTTGCGACGTTTATATAATAAAAATGAGACATTTATAAAACAAATATTTATTTATTCCAAATAATTATTTATTCCAAATAATTATTATATTAACTATCGATCCGATGTTATTTAATTTTTGCGACGTTTATATAATAAAAATGAGACATTTATAAAACAAATATTTATTTATTCATAATATTATACATAGCCCTTGTGGAATCAAATGGAAAACTTAAAAACAGACATTACTAATCAACTTAAAGTTCGTGAAGTAGTGCAGCCGATTACTACTCAACGCTAAGATTTTCCATTTCATTTAAAAGCTCATGAAGTATTGCAGCCGATTGACATGCGTGGTCTTCAGGATGTCTTTCCATTTCTAGTCTTGCCTCTAACATCTTTATCTTTAGATCTTTGATCTTGCAATTTGAGCACTCAGTGGGTGCAGATTGAGAAGGACCTGTAGAAGAACTTGGATGTGAACCTTGAGGTGTTGAAGATCCAGGGGAAGATCTTATACGGAGTTCGAGATCAAAATCATCCTTCCATTTAAAATATTTACATCCATAATCATTTGTTTTTGGCTGTTACAAAGTAAACAAATAACATGACATGTCATTTAATAATCACACGTATTACATAACTAAAACATTTGATTGTTTACCTTCGAAAAAGGACATGCATAATAGAGTTTACCAAAGCTATGAGGTTGATGTGACTGTCTCAACACAATATATCCCTTTCTACATGTACACTTATAAGCTTCACGGGGATCCATCTGCTACCAAATCAGGTGGTGGTGGTGGTGAGTTTGGTAGGAGATGATAAGTGTGTGTGTGTGTGTGTGATCTGCTGATGATAAGTGTGTGTGAATCCTTTTATGGTCAAAAAGTGAGGGAAATAGTTAACATTTTCCCGCCAACGTTTTCCCGCCAATAGTTAAACGTTGGATGTTCACTGGATGACCCGGTTTGTTATGGTTGTACGTTGGATGTTCAATAGATGATCCGGTTTGTTATGGTTATACGTTGGATGTTCAATGGACGACTCGACATGTGTTGGTTACACGTTAGATGTTAAATAAATGAGTCGGCATGTATTGGTTAGACGTTAGATGTTCAATGGATGAGTCGGTATGCATTTGTTAAACATTAGATGTTCAATGGATGAGTCGGTATGTTTTGGTTACACGTTAGATGAGCTGGCAACATAGCTATATTGAGCTGGCAAATGACTATACTCGTTGTGTAAGCTATTTTGGTGAGGTTACATCAAATGAAAAGCTTCTTTCTTTTGTTCAAACTTACGCGACTTGTTTGCCGGAACTCTTTTTGTCATCGATTCAAAACGGAAGCTGGTTAAAGATTTATTTGAATGGTTGTTCTGGGTACAAACCACTATTGCCTCTAGCTTGATCTCTAATTAAGTCGGTTTCCTTTCTTTGCATTTACACCAAACCAACCCTTCTTTCTTTACATTTAATGTTTGAGGTGTTTGATCATCTCTACACCAAACCAACCTGACCTTTCTTCTTTCTTAGCATTTACACACACCCCATAATATAGTGTCACTTTCCAAGTTGTTTTCATTCTTCTAAATATTTCTAACCAAAAGGTTCTTGGCCCTGATTTCTTTTGTGAGTTTTGTTAGTAAATGTTCTTGTTCTAGTGAGAGAGAGAGAGGTTAGGTTAAATTTGTTTTCTTTCAAAACATCTTGTTTTCTGGGCATGTATTGAGTTAATGTAATTATGCTTCCAAGGCTCATACTTTTGCATCTATTGGTGGTTGTTTTCTACTGCAATAGTGGTAAATCTGTTTTTGGTTTGAATTACACAAAATATAGAGAAGTTGGTGACTTGAGACTTGCAAGAATTCAGAAGCATTTGGATACTCTCAACAAGCCTCCAGTTTTTTCTATTGAGGTAATCAAAAGCTCCATTAACTAGTTTTATATGCATGGAAAATCATTCCATAAATATTGGCATTTACCTATGGATTGTGGTTTGTTTTTCTTAGATGTTCAATGGATGAGTCGGCATGTCTTGGTTAGACGTTAGATGTTCAATGGATGAGTCGGTATGCATTTGTTAAACATTAGATGTTCAATGGATGAGTCGGCATGTCTTGGTTACACGTTAGATGTTCAATGGATGAGTCGGCATGTCTTGGTTACACGTTGGATGTTCAATGGACGACTCGACATGTGTTGGTTACACGTTAGATGTTCAATGGATGACTCGACATGTCTTGGTTACATGTTAGATATTCAATGGATGAGTCGGTATGCATTTGTTAAACGTTAGATGTTAAATGGTTACCGAATTAGAATAAATCGAGAAACTAAACGGAATAAATCGGAATGAATTTAGAAATTAAACTGACCGGGATGATATAGTTATTTTATAAATAATAATTATTATTTTATAAATTGTAATAATAATAATTATTATTTCATAAATAATAATAATAATTATTATTATTTTATTACTAATTATAATAATACATAAGTAACAAGAAACTTTATTTTCACAAAATTATCCCTTGCGACATTTGTATCTATCCCTGGCGACATGTCACCAGGGATACTATCCCTGGCGACATGTCGCCAGGGAAACGTGTGCTCAACTTGACTTTCTAAAAAAGTCAGCCAAGTTTCCCTGGCGACATGTCGCCAGGGAAAATTTGGCTCACTTGACTTTCAAAAAAGTCAGCCAAGTTTCCCTGGCGACATGTCGCCAGGGAAGGTTTGGGAGACACGACGAAAGTTATAGGTACGTGCATATGCGTTGAAAAGTCAAAGGTATCCCTGGCGACATGTCGCCAGGGAAACTTCGTCACACCCCTCCAAAATTTTTCACTAACGCGCGCTTTTGGCTAAACGACAAAAGGCAAAAGTTTCCCTGGCGACATGTCGCCAGGGATTGTCGCCGGGGAAAAAAAAGCGATTTATTCATCAGAAACCTTATCTTTTCTCACATACACTTAACAAAAAAAAACTTCATCTCCCTTAGCTCTCTTCGCCGCTATATCCGGCCCCTGCTATACCACCACTCTCCTCCACATCCCGCTGCTATATCACCACCACCACCACTCACCACCACCACTCACCATCATTCTCCTCCACACTTGCACACGTGCACGCACCACCACTCACCACCATCTCCAGTCGCCAACACCACCACCACGCCATCTACATTCACCGGCACCACCACCACCGCAATATATATTAAGGTATTTTATATAATTTATATTGTAATTGTTTTGGTTTTTTTTTATATAATTTTTTTTATAATTTATATTGTAATTGATTTGGTTTTGTTTTTACAATTGTTAGTATATTTGGTTTTGTTTTTACATATCCGGTCACCGCAGCCGAGTCCCGACCGTAGCCGAGCCCGACCACAGCCGAGACCCGACCGCAGCCGAGCCCCGACCACACCCGCGTCCCGACCACAGCCGAGACCCGACCACTATTTAAAGGTATGTTTTCTTAACTTTTAATTGTAATTGAGAATACATATTGTTTTTTTTTAGTTTTTTTAGATTCCCTGGCGACATGTCGTCCGGGATGTTTAAAATTGTTAATTTTTTTAAACGTAAATCCAAACACTCCTTATGTTACCTATTTGATGAGAATAAGCTGTTTGATAACAGCTTATCCTAATAAGCTTATCAGGATAAGCTGTTTGATAACAGCTTATCCTGATAAGCTTATTAGAATACGCTGTTTAAAAACAGCTTATCCTTATAAGCTTATCAGAATAAGCTGCTTATCCTTATAAGCTTATCAGAATAAGCTGCTTATCCTTATAAGCTTATCAGAATAAGCTGTTTTCAAAAAGCTTACTTTGATAAGCTTATCGGGATAAGCTGTTATCAAACAACTTATTCTAATAAGCTTATCAAAATAAGCTGTTTGAAAACAGCTTATTCTGATAAGCTTATCGGGATAAGCTGTTATCAAACAACTTATTATAATAAGCTTATCAAAATAAGTTGTTTGAAAACAGCTTATTCTGATAAGCTTATCGGGATAAGCTGTTTTCAAACAGCTTATTCTGATAAGCTGTTTTTATTATATGATATAAATGTTTTATTGGACTAAGCCTTAGGAATGTTTTAGGATTTTAGCGATTAATTTCGGAAAATTCCCGTCTGAAATTAATCAACCTATAGAAAACCCGTCCGAAGTTAATTTATTAGGAATTAACTTCGGAAAGTCCCCTGTTTGGGACTGCTTTTTGAATGTTTTGTCTCATTTAGGATATGCATGCGTATAACCGATTTAGTATTTGAGATGATTTCGACAGTGTTTCTCCTCACTCGTCCTTTGTATTCATAGCATCCAAGTTTGCATCTCTTGCATCAAGTTTCCTTTCTTTAAAATAATTCGACCACGAACCTTGATCGTCTTAAAACCCAACTTATCGATCATGATATTTTGGATCATTGAAAAATAAATATTATTAGCCACAACTACGACGTCTTGAATGTTGTCTTCTTCCCCACCAAATCCTTCTTTCCCGATAAATCCTTCTTCTTCCTCAATAACATCTTCAATATTTGCATCATAAACTAGCATCGATTCTTCTTCATATTCATCAAATATGGGAGGTCCATCATAATCATCACTAGTCGCACCATAATCTTCCCATTCATCAGAAGATGAACCATCATCCTCAAAAAACGGATATTCTAACATCTTAATCAGGATCTTCGGCTCTTGATACCAACTGATGTAGCGTGAAACAAGGATAGATAACTGAATCTGTTGATTCCAAAGAATGCCAGAAACAATCCTTCCAACTATCGTTGATTCAAAAAGAATACTAATAATCAGGTGACTCCAACAATCGTTGATTCAACGAATACACGATTATTTGGATGAAATCAAACAATAAACCCTAACATGGATTTAAGTTGATTAACAAAAGATTAAAAGTCTGTATTTTTTTATTCATAGTTTCATAATAATTCCATACAATAAACCGAAGTCCTAATTTTATAGTAAAACTAAACTTGGAGAAAAAGTTAACAAAATATTCTAAGAAAATAAAATAAGGAAACTAAATAAAATAATAATCTCAATAATACTCTTGCATCACATATTGATAGTCACTACAAGAAAGTTGAGAACAGATGACAGGGGTTTCCCTGGCGACACAATGTCGCCAGGGATAACCCCTTTTCCCTGGCGACAACGCTGACGTGGCGGAAAAGTAGGTTTACTTTTTGGTCAAAGTTTGACTAGAGTTTCCCTAGCGACATGTCGCCAGGGATAATCGGTCCAAAAACAGATACCAAGTGAAAGAGCGCGAAATTTTCCCTCCAAGGTTTCCCTGGCGACTTGTCGCCAGGGAAAACCTAGTCAAACTTTGACCAACTTATCCCTGGCGACATGTCGCCAGGGAAAAGCTGTTTTCAAACAGCTTATCGGGATAAGCTGTTTTCAAACAGCTTATTCTGATAAGCTGTTTTTATTATATGATATAAATGTTTTATTGGACTAAGCCTTAGGAATGTTTTAGGATTTTAGCGATTAATTTCGGAAAATTCCCGTCTGAAATTAATCAACCTATAGAAAACCCGTCCGAAGTTAATTTATTAGGAATTAACTTCGGAAAGTCCCCTGTTTGGGACTGCTTTTTGAATGTTTTGTCTCATTTAGGATATGCATGCGTATAACCGATTTAGTATTTGAGATGATTTCGACAGTGTTTCTCCTTTACTCCTACGGTATGCATTTGTTAAACGTTAGATGTTAAATGGTTACCGAATTAGAATAAATCGAGAAACTAAACGGAATAAATCGGAATGAATTTAGAAATTAAACTGACCGGGATGATATAGTTATTTTATAAATAATAATAATTATTTTATAAATTGTAATAATAATAATTATTATTTCATAAATAATAATAATTATTATTATTTTATTACTAATTATAATAATACATAAGTAACAAGAAACTTTATTTTCACAAAATTATCCCTTGCGACATTTGTATCTATCCCTAGCGACATGTCACCAGGGATACTATCCGTGGCGACATGTCGCCAGGGAAACGTGTGCTCAACTTGACTTTCTAAAAAAGTCAGCCAAGTTTCCCTGGCGACATGTCGCCAGGGAAAATTTGGCTCACTTGACTTTCAAAAAAGTCAGCCAAGTTTCCCTGGCGACATGTCGCCAGGGAAGGTTTGGGAGACACGACGAAAGTTATAGGTACGTGCATATGCGTTGAAAAGTCAAAGGTATCCCTGGCGACATGTCGCCAGGGAAACTTCGTCACACCCCTCCAAAATTTTTCACTAACGCGCGCTTTTGGCTAAACGACAAAAGGCAAAAGTTTCCCTGGCGACATGTCGCCAGGGATTGTCGCCGGGGAAAAAAAAAGCGATTTATTCATCAGAAACCTTATCTTTTCTCACATACACTTAACAAAAAAAAACCTTCATCTCCCTTACCTCTCTTCGCTGCTATATCCGGCCCCTGCTATACCACCACTCTCCTCCACATCCCGCTGCTATATCACCACCACCACCACTCACCACCACCACTCACCATCATTCTCCTCCACACCTGCACACGTGCACGCACCACCACTCACCACCATCTCCAGTCGCCAACACCACCACCACGCCATCTACATTCACCGGCACCACCACCACCGCAATATATATTAAGGTATTTTATATAATTTATATTGTAATTGTTTTGGTTTTTTTTTATATAATTTTTTTTATAATTTATATTGTAATTGATTTGGTTTTGTTTTTACAATTGATAGTATATTTGGTTTTGTTTTTACATATCCGGTCACCGCAGCCGAGTCCCGACCGTAGCCGAGCCCGACCACAGCCGAGACCCGACCGCAGCCGAGCCCCGACCACACCCGCGCCCCGACCACAGCCGAGACCCGACCACTATTTAAAGGTATGTTTTCTTAACTTTTAATTGTAATTGAGAATACATATTGTTTTTTTTTAGTTTTTTTTAGATTCCCTGGCGACATGTCGTCCGGGATGTTTAAAATTGTTAATTTTTTTAAACGTAAATCCAAACACTCCTTATGTTACCTATTTGATGAGAATAAGCTGTTTGATAACAGCTTATCCTAATAAGCTTATCAGGATAAGCTGTTTGATAACAGCTTATCCTGATAAGCTTATTAGAATACGTTGTTTAAAAACAGCTTATCCTTATAAGCTTATCAGAATAAGCTGCTTATCTTTATAAGCTTATCAGAATAAGCTGCTTATCCTTATAAGCTTATCAGAATAAGCTGTTTTCAAAAAGCTTACTTTGATAAGCTTATCGGGATAAGCTGTTATCAAACAACTTATTCTAATAAGCTTATCAAAATAAGCTGTTTGAAAACAGCTTATTCTGATAAGCTTATCGGGATAAGCTGTTATCAAACAACTTATTCTAATAAGCTTATCAAAATAAGCTGTTTGAAAACAGCTTATTCTGATAAGCTTATCGGGATAAGCTGTTTTCAAACAGCTTATTCTGATAAGCTGTTTTTATTATATGATATAAATGTTTTATTGGACTAAGCCTTAGGAATGTTTTAGGATTTTAGCGATTAATTTCGGAAAATTCCCGTCTGAAATTAATCAACCTATAGAAAACCCGTCCGAAGTTAATTTATTAGGAATTAACTTCGGAAAGTCCCCTGTTTGGGACTGCTTTTTGAATGTTTTGTCTCATTTAGGATATGCATGCGTATAACCGATTTAGTATTTGAGATGATTTCGACAGTGTTTCTCCTTTACTCCTACGAATATGTCTTTAAACACATATTTGGGGAGTTGAGGGGAAATGCTGCCGAAATTTTCTCAAATAGTAAATCGGTTATACGCATTCATATATGAGACGAAACATTCAAAGGGTGGGTTAGGATTGCCTTCCATAGTTGCGCTAGGTGAACATACTATTTTCTATACTTGATAATTATATCTTTTAATAAATATTATTATATAATTATATACTTTATAAATAATAATTATATATTTTATAATTATTTTTTATAATTTGATATAATACATATTATTATTTATGAAATATATAATAATTAAGTTGCATATAATAACTAAATGTATCGTTAAAACACAGTTATGGTACTCATTGATAAGAGTTGGACACGGTTAGAGCGTCATCAGCCAGAATATATATTGGGTCTTGCCAATTTTGTCAAGCATTCTAGGAAGTTTGTGAATCGTTTGAATGAGATACCATGTCCATGCAAGCGTTGTCGAACAAGACTCCTGGTAGATATTGACCTTCTTTCGAACCACGTTATGAAGTCCGGGTTTGACAACAGTTATACAACATGGGTACACCATGGTGAACCGGCTCCTCCTACACCTACACCTCCTCCACCACCACCACCACCGCCACCACTGCCAATAATAGATAACACAAGACAACCTTTTATAACTGACATGACATCGTTACTTGATGACCTTACCTATATGCCTCCGGACTATATTCCTCCTCCACCTCCTCCCAACTCAAGTAACAGACGGACTCAAGCTAACGAGTTTGAAGAGTTATATCGCAGTGCCAATGAGCCGTTGTACCCTGGTTGTGTAGAAGCGACTCGATTAGACTTCATGGCAAAGTTTACACATTATAAGGACAAAGGTAAAATCACCGATACCATATTCAATGATATTCTAGAGTGGTTCCAAACTATCTTTCCCCCAAGCAGAGGATTCAAGCTCCCACCGTCATACTATGCAATAAAGAAGACATTTAAAACGATCGGGTTAGGGTACGATTCGATACATGCTTGTGAAGACGATTGTTGCTTATTTCGGGAAGGATACGCCGATTTGGATTTCTGTCCGGTGTGTAATACAAGTAGATGGACAGACACTAACACGCCGGGGAAGAAAGTTCCTAAGAAGGTGCTGCGTTACTTTCCGATCATTCCTAGACTACAACGTTTGTACAAGTCTAGTAAAAGTGCAAAGGATATGATTTGGCATGCTACTGGAAAGTGTACGGAGCCCGGTAAGATGCAACACCCGTGTGATGGTGCGGCTTGGAAGAAATTTGATGCCAAGTATGGTGATTTTGCAGCAGAACCAAGAAATGTTCGATTAGGGTTGGCTGCTGATGGTTTCAATCCATTCGGCAACCTTAGTCAGACTTACAGCATGTGGCCGGTGATATTGACAACATACAACCTGCCTCCGTGGTTGTGTATGAAAGAGAGTTCTTTAATGCTGACGCTGTTAATTCCTGGCCCTAAATCCCCGGGCAAGGACATTGATGTTTACTTGAGACCTTTAATTGATGATCTAAAACTTTTATGGGATGGTGTGAGTACTATAGACCAAGCTACAGGCGAGGCATTCACCATGAGAGCGATGCTTTTATGGACCATCAATGATTTTCCGGCTCGAAGTAGTTTGTCTGGGTATAGTGGGCAAGGTTACAAGGCTTGCCCTACATGTAATGACGACACTCCATCTCTTCATGTGGCAAGCAAAATAGCTTATGTTGGCCACAGAAGATTCTTACCGCCCCACCATAAATCCAGGACTTCACGTTTATTCAATGGTAAACCCGAACACCAGCCTCGTCCTAGAACATTTACCATGGACCAGATTGACGAGCAACACGCTTCACAGCCAAATCGACTGCCCGGTAAACATAAGAATTTTGGGGGTGTGAAGATAACACGCAATTTTCGTGTTGAGCCTAACTGGTCTAAACGGTCTATTTTTTACGAGCTTGAGTATTGGCCTTTTCTTTCACTAAGACACAATTTAGACATCATGCATATCGAAAAAAATGTGTTGGAGGCCATCCTGAACACTTTGTTGATGAATGACAAATCTAAAGACACTGTCAAGGCAAGACAATACTTGGAAAAGTTGGGCATTCGAAAAAGCTTGTGGCTCACCCAAAGTAAAAACGGGAAGTGCAAGAAGCCTCAGGCTTCGTATTCCTTCACAAAACCAGAGAACAGGAAAAAGTTTTGTCAGTACATCAAGAGTGTTAAACTACCAGATGGGTTCGGATCCAACTTCAAGCACAAAGTGACCGATAACGATACCAATATAACGGGCATGAAGTCTCATGACTGTCATATAATGATGCAACGTTTACTTCCTTTCGCACTTCAGGAATACTTGCCTGCTGAGATTGCAAGACCACTGATCGACCTATGTAACTTGTTTAAGCAACTCTGCTCTGCAACTTTAATGGTGGATGACATGTTGACTGCTGTAAAAAAGGTGGTTGACATTTTATGCGATCTTGAGCTCATATATCCTCCTGATTTCTTTGACATTATGGTTCACTTGGTTATCCATTTACCTGATGAGGCCATTGAAGGCGGGCCTATCCGCCCCCGGTGGATGTATCCATTTGAAAGATACATGAAAGAGCTAAAAGGTTTTGTACGAAATAAAGCTAAGCCAGAAGGTTCGATTGCGGAGGGTTATGTTGCACAAGAAGCATTGACTTTCTGTTCTAAGTATTTTCGGGATGATGTTACCACTAAATTTAATCGTCTCGACCGTAATGTGGACCCCCCTCCCCCAACGTGTCAGTTTCAGGTGTTCCGATCGGTATGTAACCCGCTTGGGAAAAAGTCGTATATTCCGTTCCCTTATCAAGAGTTCAAGAAAGTGGAATGGTATGTACTAAACAACAGTCCTGAAATCGACAAGTATATTTCTGAGTTCAAGAGGTACGCGTTTTTTATTTTATTTTGAAACTTCTTTTTCTTAACAATAGCGACTTATTCTAATACCATGAACGTTTTTCAGATTATATCCTGACAAAGACGAGAAAAAAGAATTCTTCGCGTGGTTTGGGAAAATGGTAAACTTAGACTTATCTTGTGTACTTACCTGTAAAAAAATAATATTATTATAAATAGTTTTCTGTACCTAATCCTTTATTCCTCATAGATCCGTCAACGTCACGTAGACAATGACAAAGACCCAGAGGTTATCCAGACCAGCGAGTTATTCGCTTTGGCTTGTGGACCATCACCGCATCCAATCTCAATAAACTCTTGCATAGTCGACGGTGTGAGGTATGTCGTGCACAACCGCGATGAACGTCATACAACTCAAAACAGCGGCATTTGTGCGCCTGGCCTTGAGAACACAATGGCTTATGGTCAGCTTCAACAGATCCTCGTGTTTCGTTATTTGTCGTTCAGTGTTGTGTTGTTCAAAGTTAAGTGGTTCGACACTCGCCCCATGTTACGTAAAAAACGTCCTATCTATAGAAACAACATGACTCAACTCACCGACACAAGAGCTGAGTATTGGAAAGATGAACAATACATTCTCGCAACACAAGTCAAACAAGTCTTCTACATTGAAGATCAGAACAAACCCACCTGGAAGGTCGTTGAACATGTTAATCATAAAAAGTTTTCCAACGGGGGTGTCATAGTGTCAGATGCCGTTCCTGATATTATACATTTCGACAACTCATCTGATCTACCACTTTCCACTGATTTGAATGACTTGGGTGATGTGACCTTGAATATAGATGGCCACGAAACGGAGGTTGATGCACCGCCAAATATCATTGATGTTGATGATGAAGACGATGGTATTACTGATGATGAAGACGTCCCTCATGATTTAAGTGATGAAGAACGTGTGAATGATGATGGTGAAGACAGAGTTTATTCTAGTGAAGAAGAAGATTGACCTTTAGTTGTTACTTGCAAAAGACACTTATTTGTTTGAATTAATGAATCTAATTGTTGTGGATTTTTTAAATGTGTATATTTATTTGGATGTGTTGTATTTGAATTTGTGCATGCTTATATTATTTTGTTCATGAATTTGTCTATGTTATGCTAATTGTACTTGTACAGATGTCAGCAGATGTTGCAGGATCACACGGTGGTGACGGTGGTGGTGAGGATGAACCTCCTACGCCAAACATCCGCAGCGGTTGTTTCGCCGCATTTAGAAATAAAGGTAAGAATATTTGGATTATTGTAACACAATCAAAAATTTGGTGCATATATATGTTGCTTGCCTTGAATTTTTATTACTTTGTCACTCACTTGATTTTTGCAGGCAAAGGCAAAAGAAAAGAAAATTTGGGCGGCAGAGCGGCCGGTAGAAAGACTCGAGGCATTAGCCGATGTATCGATTTGTTGGAGGAAGTTGGTCAGCATGGCCCTGTCCCAATAGATTTTGAAGAAAAATCTCAGCGGCCTCGCGGCACGCATGCTCAGCATTTATCTAATTACATCGGGGATTGTATCAGGAGGCTCGTGCCACTGTACTACCCAAGTTGGGCTGATGTCCCTGATGAGATCGAAACATTGGTTTGGGCGAACATAGAGGTCAGTTATCATTTTTATGTTCATAACATTATTGTGTTTATTTATTTAATGATGTATATATTTAAATAAATTTGTTTATTTATTTATATCATATAAATAAATAACAAATTTAAATAAATATACAAATTGTATCTTATTTATTTATATCATATAAATTTTTTTTAAATATATATAAAAAATTAGAATAAATATAAAAAAATTTAAATAAATATATATTTGATGAGAATAATGTAATAAGCTTGATGAGATGGCATTTATATATGATCTCATCGTTCTTTTCGGGCTTTAAATGCATAAAAATGTCATAAAATACCATATATATGCTTGTGTTTGTTTACTTGTGTGTTTTAGGTATGGATATCGTGAAAAAGACAAAAGATCACAAGATACAAGGAAAAACGGACACGAGAAACGAAGCCGTACAAAGAACCGAGCCCTAATCTTGGAAATCATCATCAAATACCCTTGAAGACTTGAAGAAAAACAAGATTGATCCTTATTCTATGAAGAAATGACACTTAAAACCCTTGTATATTAATAATTACAAGTTTGGTCCCTTAAGTTTGTCAAAATTACAAAAAGGTCCTTCAACTTTGAAGAAATGGCAAGATTAGTCCCTCAACAAATTAAAATTGCCAAATATGGTCCCTCATGAAGTTTAAGAGACATTGAAGACCTTTGAAGATCAACTTTGTCCAAGTTCAGCCCTTGAAGTACTCAAAATAGCAAGAATAGTCCTTTGAAACATTTTGGAGAAAGTCTTGTGCCAAAATTGTAAAAGGATCAAACTTATTAACAAAGCAAAACCAAGTTTAGGGCTTGGAAACTTGAAATGCCAAAAAGAACAAAACAAAAGGACCAAAAGAGTACACCTGAAACTTTTAAATCCTAAAAACGCGCCTAACAAGTTTACTCCCCCAATTTCGGATTAAAATTGTTACTGTTCATCATTCTTACTACCCAGAAATTACTTTCACTTTTCCTGGGTAAATTCTCAATTAACTTTGCACACTTGTAATTCCCACACACACGAACTAATCCCACTCACAAAATACCCAATCCCACGTGTGTACTCAAAAACCCCAAATACCCCATCCTCCAATCAGAGCATTCCTTTGGCCCCAAGTTACATGACGTGTCCCCAATCAATGGACAAGATCAAATGCTTGCTCACAACGCAAATTTAAACAGCCAGGATCAAAAAGGACAGCTCACCACTCAAAACCGTTCAAGGGCATTATAGGGATTTTCTTATGATTAGGGTTTACATATTTCTGTTCTAGTATGTTCTATAGGTGCTATATAAGGAGCTCACAGGTTGTGTGAAGCCCTTTGTTCCAGTTTTAAGCATAAAATCCTTGTAATCCCTTTTTTATGAAATTAAAGTTTGGTGTTTGTTTAAATCATTGTAATTCCTTTTAATGTTTATAAAAAGTTGAGTGTTGGGTTTATGCTTGATTCTGAGTTCCACTCTTGTTATTTGGTTTAGTGATTTTTGTTTCAAAAGTATTTAAGTTTTTCTGAAAATTTTGGAAGATTTTATAAGAATTTGTGTTAAGGATTGGGTGATCTTAGTTCATGTTATTGGTAACATAAGGGTAATAAAAACGTGTTTAAAAAGGTTTGGAAAGTTTTTGGAAGTTTTTAAGTAAGAAAGAAATAAGAAAAGAATTTTACATTTTATCCTTGTTCTTGTTTCTTTGTTTTATGTTCAAGCAGGTAAAGAAGGTGTTGATTTAGTTCAGCTCCAACCCGGGTTGGATTGGAGGAGGGTTATACACCCTCTAGGGCTTTGGATGTTAAAGCCCTAAGGTATTCTTCTTGTTCCTTTTAAAATTTCAGAAAAATAGCTAGTTGGTATGATCTTAAGTGATTTGGTGATTAAGTGTGTTTATATTGCATGATTTGTGTTCTAGTGTGTATGTTTACATGTTAGATGCACTTGGAATCAATTTGGTAGCTTTTGTAAGCATGTTGGTATGTTAAATTTTGGTTTAAGATAGTTAAAAGGGTGTTTGGCAATACGGATTAGCAGGGTAAAGTGCTTAGATTTTGATTTCAAAAGGTGTTAGAAGGTTATTAATAGCTTGAGTTAGGTTTTAATCAATTGGTAAGTTAATTTGAAACAAGTTTTAAACAGGTTTGTGTGTCAAAAAGGAAAAGAGTAAGGTGAAAATCTGCATGTTCTACTTTTCTGGCTATTTTGCATAAATTTTGTGCATAATTCTTGGATTTCTGTTAAGTTATAGGGTTAGAGAGTTATTGGATCTGCTTAAGTGCTGGTTGATGCTTTTGTGTGCAAAATTTCAGGTCTTGAAACTGATTAGTGTGCATTCTGTTAGCATTTAAACCTCCAGACCTTGACCATCTTATCAGAAACTTGCATTAAGCTAGGGTGTGTTTGATTTGCTTATCCTGTGAGTGCTAGGTGTTTGTTTTCTTGTTGTCATTGACTTCTTGTGATCAAAGGATCACAAGAGTGCCCCATTTGTCCAAGTAATCACCAAACAAAGCACATTGCCAAGCCCTCTTGGCACCAAAAAGTGGAAAAGTGTGCACTCACACTTGTTTTCAGTAACTTAGCAGTCCTGTATACTCTTTTGATCTTGATTTGTGGTTAATCTAGCTAAAAAAAGGAATGTGGAATTGAGTTTACAAGCATTTGAGTGTCTGGTTTGATTTGGCAAAGTTTAAAAAGTAAAAAAATAAAAAAAAGAAATAAAAAGGGGTTGCCAGATTCGAACCCCTGTCTATACTCCCACACACCAACACCTTAACCATTGCGCCCTTGGGTCTTTTACTGACCAAGGGTGCAATTGTTTTCCTTTTAACCTCTTTTTTTTCAGCCAGTTTAAATAAGCCGTAGGTTTGCTAGCTTATTACAGCTTATTGGTCAGTTGTTTTTGTCATCTTTTATTTTTCCTAGGTTTTTAATAGTATTTTTGATTTTTAAAAATTGGTTTTATATTTTTCCCATTAATAGTTTATTTATTAGGATTTAATTAATAGACGTTTTTTTTAAAAGCAATAAAAAATACCAAAAATAGTTTTAATTTTTAGAAAAAATAGTTTTTAGTTTTTATAATATATTTTTGAGGTTTACATCTAATTTTGGTTTCAAAAACTTTTATTTTTAATTTTATATTATTTTAAGGTTTTTTTATAAACTTTAAAGATTTTTATAAAATTATTAACAAAGGTTTAGGAGCTAAAATTTGTGTTTTTCTCTTAATTATATTATTTAGGATTTTTAGAAATTTTTTATTTTAAATTTTAGAAACTTTTTATTTTTAGCATTATTTTAATATTATTTTATTATTTAATTTTCAAAATTTTCTTTTTCCTTCTTTTTCATTTTTCCTAGGTTCTTTGTCATTAATTAGGACTATTTCCATTTTTAGAATATTTTTCTAGCTTTTAGATTTATTTTTATAATTATTTTAAGTTTAATTAGTTTTTATTTATTTTAAATCATTTTTAGGGTTTTAAAAATAGTTTTAATAGGTTTTAATTTTTAGAAAATTACTTTTTAGTCTTCTAAAAATATAAGTTAAGTGATTATTCAATAAAATCATATTTTAGACTTTTGAATTAGTTAAATTTAATTTTAGGGCTTTAATTAGCATTTAAAATTAATTATTTAATTAATAAAAGGTTTTAAAATATCTTTGTTGGATTTTTATCTTTGTTTATATTATTTGAGACTAGTTTTTAGCCTTTTTGATATTTTGTTTTTGGCTTTAGCTTAATTTTTAATTTTTGTGTTTTTCTACGGCTTTACGTTTACGTTTTTACGTCATAGTGTAATTTTCACGAAACCGTCATTCCATCTCATCAATATTAATCTCAAAGAAATACAAGTTAATTCACAACACATATACCTCCTTGGGAAACGAATCTCTTCTCTCTTTTAAGTGATTGGGTCATTAACACTTGATTTTTCTTAAAGTCATTTGTTCGATACTTACCGCTATTTACGCTCTTTTCCTAAAGAGTAGTAAAACACTACAATCATTTTTGGCGCCGCTGCCGGGGAGGTGTGTCGTGTCTTAATTTGGAAAATTTTGTTTTGATATTATCCATAAATAGTATTTGTGTTAAGTGGAACTCCCTTAACACGTATTATCGGTTTTCTCGGTTTTTCTTTGTGAATATTATTAATATATTGTATTAAGTATCACAATAAAAATACAATATCTCCAAAAGTGTGAAAACACAACCTTAATTGGGATTTGATCTCCTAATTATTGTATTCGAATCTCAAACAAAAAGAAAAGGCAAAAATAGATAAATACTTTCGTGAAGCTCGATTTTGAAAAATACAAACTATAAGGTGGGTATAAGGCGGGTATTATAAAATATACCCTAAGGAAAAAGGCTCTTAAGTGCTTCGCGCCGCCTCGTTTCCCCGCTTGCTTGTGAGTATTTTGAATTTGAAGGCTAATCGAGGGTTTTGCCGCCCAAAGTATTAATACGTATACTATATTTGCTTGGTTTTCTTTGTGATTAAACCCTCGTGAACAATTTGGTTTTCACCAAAGTTCTAAAGTCATTCGAAGGCGTTCACTCCACGTGATCGTTTTCATTCCTTTGAGGCTTCTTTAATCAAGAGTTTGATTCGAGGAGAGATTTTGTAGATTGTTGTCTACGAAGATACACCAAAATCCAAAAAAATTAAATATCATCAAAAACACAAAAAAATTGAAAATCCACAAAACGACCAAAAAGAATCTTCTTTGCTCACCTCCCATTCTTCGTGAAGTTTATGATCACTCGTAATCAAGCAAAACGAGCTCGTAAACGACTTCAAAAGCAAGCAAATCAAGGATCGTTGATTGTTGAAGAACCTCCAATTGTTGAACCTATTATAGAACAAGAAGTCGTAATGGCTAATCGTACTATGATGGAGTTACTACAAGCACCCACCGAGGGTTTTGGAGAGGCAATTGTTATTCCCGCCATCCTTGCGGAGAATTTCGAGATTAAGACGGGTTTAATGTCGATGCTACAAGCAAACAAGTTTCGAGGTCACGAGAAAGACAACCCGCATTACCATATTAGGAATTTCAACCGTCTCACCGCCACTAGCAAATTCAAGGATGTTCCGCATGACGCCATTAAGATGATGTTGTTTCCATATTCGTTGGATGGTCCCGCAAAAATTTGGCTCGAGAAAGAACCGCCAAATTCGATTTTGACATGGGCCGATCTCGTTTCTAAGTTTGTGAACAAGTTTTTTCCACCATCGAAAACAACACACTTAAAAAATGAGATTTCACGATTTGTGCAACGAAATAATGAAAGTTTTTCAATGGCATGGGAACGATTTAAGGAGATGTTACATGAATGTCCTCACCATGATTTTTCGGAATTACATCAAATTGATACATTTTATAATGGGCTTAATGATCATGAACGAGATTATTTGAATGCCGCCGCGGGTGGTAATTTTTTGTGCAAGACGACAAATGAGGCTTTACAAATCATTGAAAATCGATCTAAGGTTTATAGCCCTCGTAACACACCGAGTGTTGCCAACATGGGTTCGTCATCGTCATCACAATCGTCTCGTAGCATTAATGCCTTACATGATGAAGCTAATGAGGAAAATCGGTTTTTTGATAGATTTGCTAATCTAATGTCCCATTGGAAGGCTCAAGAAGCTTCCAATTCCGCTTCGGTTAAAGCGGTTGCTAAGAGTTGTTTATCGTGTGGAGGAGCTCATGATTTATCCGAGTGCATTACCGCGGATGGTAACACTTCGAGTGCTTATGTAGCAACGGGAACTTACAACCAAAACGGCCAAGGTTCCCGCCAAAATCAAGCTCCACCAAATCAAAATGCTAACAATTATCGAAACAACAACCAAGGTAATTACCAAGGCAACACACGCAATTATAACAAAGGGAATTATCAAAGTGGGAATGGACAAATCTCTAATCAAAACCAAAACCGTGATTTTCAAAACACTACACAAGGTTTTCAAAATGCTCACACGAAAAATTTGCAAGGAGAATTTTTGGATTATGCAAAAGCAAATGATGCTAAATTTGATAACATGCAACGTGAGATGATTAGCTTAAGGTCCGAGTTGAAAAACGAGCTTAAAATGAACTTGCTAATGAACTTAAAACTCATGCTAATAAAATGGAAGGAAATGTCCAACGTCTTCAACAAAACCAACAAAAGATGGAATTAGGACAACATGAGATTAAGCAAGAGTTATTGAAAGCGGATGCTAGGCAATCAAAATTTGAGGACCGAATGGCTAAGATGTTCGAAGCTATCATGTGTAAGCCCTCTTCTTCGGGTGGTCTTCCTAGTGATACCATTAACAACCCGAGGGGAGAATTGAAGGTTGTTACTACACGAAGTGGTAAAACTTTCAAGGAACCAATCTCTCGTCCAATTACTTCTACGGAGAAGGAAATCGAGAAAGAACCCGAGGTGATGGTCGAAAAGGAGCACATTACAATCCCACGAAGTACCGCTCAAACCACACCTACGGTTACACCAATACCAATTGTGGAACCCGAGTTTCCAAGGCCGTCGCCTAATGACCAACCCACACCACCTTTACCTTACCCTTCGAGACGTAACAAAGAGAAAGCACAAGAAAGGAACAATTATCAATTTGAGCTATTTATGAAAATGTTTCGTGATTTGCACTTTAACATAAGTTTTGCCGATGCTTTAATCATGATGCCTCGATTCGCCGCAAACTTCAAAAGTATGCTTAACAACAAAGAGAAGTTACAACAATCGTCTAGTTGTTCATCGGTTTTTCTAAGCCGCATACCACAAAAAGTCGGTGATCCCGGTAAATTTTTGATTCCGTGTGCTATACAAGATATGGAGGAATGCTACGCCTTGGCCGATCTTGGTGCTAGTATTAATTTGATGCCTCTCGAGATTTTCAAATCGCTTTCGCTTCCGGCTCTTACTCCTTCGAACATGTCCATCGAGATGGCCGATCATTCTACGATCATGGCATGTGGAGTAGCCGAGGACGTTTTTGTTAAAGTCGGAAAGTTTTACTATCCCGTTGACTTTATCGTTGTAGACATTCCCATCGATCGAAAAGTTCCTCTCATTTTGGGTCGTTCATTTTTGGATACATCAAGAGCTCTTATCGATGTTCATGCTCGAAAAATCACCCTTCGTTTCAATGAAGAAGAACTTGTCATCAATGCAACACAAAACTCCAATCTTTCTCATGTCTATTCTATTGCAACTTTAAACCATGGTGACTCGACCAATGTCGTTTGCAAAGAATTTTCACCAAGAGTTTTAGGGAATGTCTCCAAAAACAATTTACCATTTCCTCCGCCGGTGGAGGTTATGAGTGCAAAGCCTACAAAGAAGAAACCATCAATACTTGAATCGAAAAATCCTTCGCCTCATCTCGAACATTCATTCTTGAAAAGTGTTGATAAGTTGCCGGTTTCTACGGAAGATCTTTCGGATGATGAATATATGGACCCCGATGGGGAGGTTTTCTTCGTCGATAAACGTTTTGAGAACTTGCCACCACCAAAACCAAAACGGTTTCAAAATGTGAGAATTTTTAGTGTGACTAACATCGTCTTAGAAACACCGAATATTTTCGACATAATTAAAAAGGGTTTTCATAAGGAGAGTTTAAAAGATAACAAAGAAAAAAATCTTAAATGTGATTTAATTGATTTTTCTACAAATCTAACTCCGTCATCACCGCGTGTTTTGAGTACTACAAACTCGTCTACTCCTTTTGACGATGTTTTGTGTGGTTCTAGTATGGGGGAAGCCCCTAATGTTCCCTCATCCTTGTCCACCGAGGACGAGATATTCGATCCCGGAATTTCATGTAAAGGGAAATCTCGGTCTTCCACCGATGCAATAAATGGAAACCATATCTATTTGCTTGGTGCGAGTCTACCTCGAGTAGCTCAAACGTTTGTCTTACCAATTGTCTCACCCTTCTACTTCTTATCTATTTTCTTCAAACTCTTTGAGTTTATGGCACATGTTGGAGTGGCTTTGATTTGTTTTTCCAATGGAAACGAGAACGCCATCTTCGACCCCGGGTATTTTGCATCATTTAAGGACTTAGTCCTTTATACCGGTTGCTTTTTGGGCCTTGTTTATCATGTAAGCCCCATCAAAAATTGACCACACCATGATATCCCTAAATGTTCACATTTTGAGGGGATCGAGTCGAGCTCATGACTCGGTAATCAAAAACGAGGTGCCTCGTGGGGGAGATCCCATGCTTATCTTTATGCTTTATGTTCACTAATAAAGGGACTTGTACCCTTCCAACTCGTTGTCTCGTGGTTGTTTGTGATTGTGTTATCTAGATCATCATCATCGTCTACAATTGAAGACTCTCGTGTTCGTTTACGTGAGCCTCCATCGTTCGTTTGAAGAAGTTTTTCACGATTCATGACATATCCTTTATTGTTCTAACAATTATCTTTTAGCATAATTAATAAACGGCTTTAGATATATTGTTGATCACCCTTTCCATGCTAGATCCTAAGCATTCGATTCTTCGTCTCTAGTATGGGGGTGCTCCACCTTTAGACTCGAAACATTGAGGACAATGTTTACTTTTAGTATGGGGGGGGTGAATAGGTACTTGCTTTGCTACGCCCTCACGTTTTCCAACTTTCAATATTTTGTTTTGCTAATAAGGCTAAAAATGGCCAAATTTTAAAATTTTTCTTAGTTTTCATAAGTGTTTTTTAGACACGAATGTATATTTTCTGATGGGTAGAATAAGAGTTAATTTTTGACTTGATGGGCATTTGGAGCCATTTACATTCCTTAACCCGCTCAATTCAAGTTTTGCTAGACACTTATATAGGGAGCTTTAAAACGCGAAAGTCTTAATTCATTCGGGTTAAGAACAAGAACTTTTCGCAAGTTCCTATAATTGATTCTAGAAAGTCATTTATCAAGGGAACTTTAAAACGCATTCTCTAAACTTGAAAAAGTCCAAATTTGGCTTAATTTTGACTTGCATGGCTAAGTATTCACGAGTCTCTTTAATTAGAGGTCTTTAAATAGTGAAGAACGAGAAATGATAGAGTTAGACAAGTGATCATGCTAAACGCAGAACATGAAAATGTTCTTTCAAAAACTCATATGTTTTTAATTGTGGCTTTTTCTTCCCATAAGATCAATGCATTAGGAATAAAACATAATTGCAATAAGTAAGGTCGTACGATTTGAAAAGTTACTTAGCCTCTAGCGCAAGATCGTTTAAAAGTTGCTCGGGGTTGAATAGAGTTCATAGCCAAGGCATAACTTATTGAAGCGGGACGCGAAGATTGGCGATTATCCAAAAAGGCCCTAACAAGGCATGAGGAGCTCTATTTTTGCTAAAGATCCAAAGATGATGTGAAGTATCATTGTTCCAAAATCAATATGAAGGATCGAGACACACGACGAGAAGCTATTACTCCCCTAAAGAATGGAGAAAGTCTATCCAAAAAGACCCTAACAAGGTATGAGGATAAATATATCCAAGTCCGAAAAGGAGGCGGATCGTTGTATATCAAAATCCAAAGTAAAGATTGAAGAAAAATGATGAAGTCGTGGTCCTATATGAAGAATCTCTCAAAAACGTCAAGTGAAGAAATTCCAAATATATGAAGAGAAGACCATAATTTCAAGAACGTCTTCCCAAGATTTGAAGTATGAAGTACATGCCAAATATCGGTCCGAGAAAGGTCTCAAATCGTGAAACGAGTTATGCCAAGATATGAACTTAAGGAGATACACGAGAAGCCGTTTTAAAAGATTTTGTCCTTCGGCTAACTATTGATCAAATCGTGCTACTTTGCTTTCGGACTAATAACTACTTAAATAAGTCAATATGAATCACTTGTGATCCATGACAATTAGATAAAAAAAATGCTAGTAACCCATTTTCTTTTATAATAACTAGGATTGCGGGGAGAAAAAGTATTACACAATTTGAACGTATGAGTAGTGTTAGCATTGTGACTTGTACCAACAATGATCTTGTTTTTGCACTTAGCATGGAATGTATGACAATCAAGGATGACGAAGTTTACTCTAAGGGACATTAACTTGTTTCTATTCTTAGACCCTAAAAGTCACATTTTGGTGATGAAAATCATACATAATGTCTTTACACATCATCGTAGTATGTTGCAAGTCTTTTACTCTTCAATAAAGGATAATAAAATTGAACTTTGGTGATGCTTAGATACTTTATTCTAGCATTGCGTGAGGGCACGGCAATGGCTTAGTATGGGGGAGTGATGAGATGGCATTTATATATGATCTCATCGTTCTTTTCGGGCTTTAAATGCATAAAAATGTCATAAAATACCATATATATGCTTGTGTTTGTTTACTTGTGTGTTTTAGGTATGGATATCGTGAAAAAGACAAAAGATCACAAGATACAAGGAAAAACGGACACGAGAAACGAAGCCGTACAAAGAACCGAGCCCTAATCTTGGAAATCATCATCAAATACCCTTGAAGACTTGAAGAAAAACAAGATTGATCCTTATTCTATGAAGAAATGACACTTAAAACCCTTGTATATTAATAATTACAAGTTTGGTCCCTTAAGTTTGTCAAAATTACAAAAAGGTCCTTCAACTTTGAAGAAATGGCAAGATTAGTCCCTCAACAAATTCAAATTGCCAAATATGGTCCCTCATGAAGTTTAAGAGACATTGAAGACCTTTGAAGATCAACTTTGTCCAAGTTCAGCCCTTGAAGTACTCAAAATAGCAAGAATAGTCCTTTGAAACATTTTGGAGAAAGTCTTGTGCCAAAATTGTAAAAGGATCAAACTTATTAACAAAGCAAAACCAAGTTTAGGGCTTGGAAACTTGAAATGCCAAAAAGAACAAAACAAAAGGACCAAAAGAGTACACCTGAAACTTTTAAATCCTAAAAACGCGCCTAACAAGTTTACTCCCCCAATTTCGGATTAAAATTGTTACTGTTCATCATTCTTACTACCCAGAAATTACTTTCACTTTTCCTGGGTAAATTCTCAATTAACTTTGCACACTTGTAATTCCCACACACACGAACTAATCCCACTCACAAAATACCCAATCCCACGTGTGTACTCAAAAACCCCAAATACCCCATCCTCCAATCAGAGCATTCCTTTGGCCCCAAGTTACATGACGTGTCCCCAATCAATGGACAAGATCAAATGCTTGCTCACAACGCAAATTTAAACAGCCAGGATCAAAAAGGACAGCTCACCACTCAAAACCGTTCAAGGGCATTATAGGGATTTTCTTATGATTAGGGTTTACATATTTCTGTTCTAGTATGTTCTATAGGTGCTATATAAGGAGCTCACAGGTTGTGTGAAGCCCTTTGTTCCAGTTTTAAGCATAAAATCCTTGTAATCCCTTTTTTATGAAATTAAAGTTTGGTGTTTGTTTAAATCATTGTAATTCCTTTTAATGTTTATAAAAAGTTGAGTGTTGGGTTTATGCTTGATTCTGAGTTCCACTCTTGTTATTTGGTTTAGTGATTTTTGTTTCAAAAGTATTTAAGTTTTTCTGAAAATTTTGGAAGATTTTATAAGAATTTGTGTTAAGGATTGGGTGATCTTAGTTCATGTTATTGGTAACATAAGGGTAATAAAAACGTGTTTAAAAAGGTTTAGAAAGTTTTTGGAAGTTTTTAAGTAAGAAAGAAATAAGAAAAGAATTTTACATTTTATCCTTGTTCTTGTTTCTTTGTTTTATGTTCAAGCAGGTAAAGAAGGTGTTGATTTAGTTCAGCTCCAACCCGGGTTGGATTGGAGGAGGGTTATACACCCTCTAGGGCTTTGGATGTTAAAGCCCTAAGGTATTCTTCTTGTTCCTTTTAAAATTTCAGAAAAATAGCTAGTTGGTATGATCTTAAGTGATTTGGTGATTAAGTGTGTTTATATTGCATGATTTGTGTTCTAGTGTGTATGTTTACATGTTAGATGCACTTGGAATCAATTTGGTAGCTTTTGTAAGCATGTTGGTATGTTAAATTTTGGTTTAAGATAGTTAAAAGGGTGTTTGGCAATACGGATTAGCAGGGTAAAGTGCTTAGATTTTGATTTCAAAAGGTGTTAGAAGGTTATTAATAGCTTGAGTTAGGTTTTAATCAATTGGTAAGTTAATTTGAAACAAGTTTTAAACAGGTTTGTGTGTCAAAAAGGAAAAGAGTAAGGTGAAAATCTGCATGTTCTACTTTTCTGGCTATTTTGCATAAATTTTGTGCATAATTCTTGGATTTCTGTTAAGTTATAGGGTTAGAGAGTTATTGGATCTGCTTAAGTGCTGGTTGATGCTTTTGTGTGCAAAATTTCAGGTCTTGAAACTGATTAGTGTGCATTCTGTTAGCATTTAAACCTCCAGACCTTGACCATCTTATCAGAAACTTGCATTAAGCTAGGGTGTGTTTGATTTGCTTATCCTGTGAGTGCTAGGTGTTTGTTTTCTTGTTGTCATTGACTTCTTGTGATCAAAGGATCACAAGAGTGCCCCATTTGTCCAAGTAATCACCAAACAAAGCACATTGCCAAGCCCTCTTGGCACCAAAAAGTGGAAAAGTGTGCACTCACACTTGTTTTCAGTAACTTAGCAGTCCTGTATACTCTTTTGATCTTGATTTGTGGTTAATCTAGCTAAAAAAAGGAATGTGGAATTGAGTTTACAAGCATTTGAGTGTCTGGTTTGATTTGGCAAAGTTTAAAAAGTAAAAAAATAAAAAAAAGAAATAAAAAGGGGTTGCCAGATTCGAACCCCCGTCTATACTCCCACACACCAACACCTTAACCATTGCGCCCTTGGGTCTTTTACTGACCAAGGGTGCAATTGTTTTCCTTTTAACCTCTTTTTTTTTCAGCCAGTTTAAATAAGCCGTAGGTTTGCTAGCTTATTACAGCTTATTGGTCAGTTGTTTTTGTCATCTTTTATTTTTCCTAGGTTTTTAATAGTATTTTTGATTTTTAAAAATTGGTTTTATATTTTTCCCATTAATAGTTTATTTATTAGGATTTAATTAATAGACGTTTTTTTTAAAAGCAATAAAAAATACCAAAAATAGTTTTAATTTTTAGAAAAAATAGTTTTTAGTTTTTATAATATATTTTTGAGGTTTACATCTAATTTTGGTTTCAAAAACTTTTATTTTTAATTTTATATTATTTTAAGGTTTTTTTATAAACTTTAAAGATTTTTATAAAATTATTAACAAAGGTTTAGGAGCTAAAATTTGTGTTTTTCTCTTAATTATATTATTTAGGATTTTTAGAAATTTTTTATTTTAAATTTTAGAAACTTTTTATTTTTAGCATTATTTTAATATTATTTTATTATTTAATTTTCAAAATTTTCTTTTTCCTTCTTTTTCATTTTTCCTAGGTTCTTTGTCATTAATTAGGACTATTTCCATTTTTAGAATATTTTTCTAGCTTTTAGATTTATGTTTATAATTATTTTAAGTTTAATTAGTTTTTATTTATTTTAAATCATTTTTAGGGTTTTAAAAATAGTTTTAATAGGTTTTAATTTTTAGAAAATTACTTTTTAGTCTTCTAAAAATATAAGTTAAGTGATTATTCAATAAAATCATATTTTAGACTTTTGAATTAGTTAAATTTAATTTTAGGGCTTTAATTAGCATTTAAAATTAATTATTTAATTAATAAAAGGTTTTAAAATATCTTTGTTGGATTTTTATCTTTGTTTATATTATTTGAGACTAGTTTTTAGCCTTTTTGATATTTTGTTTTTGGCTTTAGCTTAATTTTTAATTTTTGTGTTTTTCTACGGCTTTACGTTTACGTTTTTACGTCATAGTGTAATTTTCACGAAACCGTCATTCCATCTCATCAATATTAATCTCAAAGAAATACAAGTTAATTCACAACACATATACCTCCTTGGGAAACGAATCTCTTCTCTCTTTTAAGTGATTGGGTCATTAACACTTGATTTTTCTTAAAGTCATTTGTTCGATACTTACCGCTATTTACGCTCTTTTCCTAAAGAGTAGTAAAACACTACAATCATAGCTTTTCAGATAAGCTGTTTTCAAACAGCTTATCCTGATATGCTTATCAGAACAGGCTGTTTGAATACAACTTATCTTGATAAGCTTATCAGAACAAGCTATGTGAAAACAGCTTGTTCTGATATGCTTATCAGGATAAGCTGTTTTCAAACAGCTTGTCCTGATAAGCTTATCAGGATAAGCTGATTTCAAACAGCTTGTCCTGATAAGCTTATCAGAACAAGTTGTTTTCAAAAAGCTTATGCTTATTAGGATAAGTTGTTTTTATTATAAAAAATTAAATAAATGACTAAGCCATTAAATAAATAAACAAAATAATGTATAAATTATATCTCTAACTCTAACTCTGTTTTTGTTTTATTTGTTGTATATGAATGCAGAATCAGTTTAATTTGACGCCACACAAGAGTAATCCTGGTAGATGGAAGGAAATACGTGGCGACATCAATCAAATGCTTACAAAGAGTTATAATTCTCGAAAAAATACCCTCAAGACAAAGCATTGGGTCCGAGACATCGATACCGGCAGGGTAGATATCGGCAAAGTCCGCAGCGAGCGTCCAGAGGAAATTACTTCAGAGGACTGGGAGAAACAGATCGCACTTTGGAGTAATCCGGATTACGAGAAAAGATGCCAGACGAACTCCCAGAACCGGTCTAAGCAGAAGACGCCGAGTCGGCAGGGATCCCGATCGTTGGCACGCCTTCGAGACCAAGTGGTGAGAAATTCTATAATTAATTTACATACATATATGTCTTTGATTATATGTTTTGGTGTGTTGTGATTTTTTGTTTTGAATTTGCTTCATTCTATATATGCGTGTCTATGTATGTACAGACGCAAGCTGCAATTGAAGCTGATGTGCCACCCCCGACTGTCATTGATCACTTCTTCATTGCGCACACCGACCAGGATGGGAATTTTCCTTGCGATGCGGACCGCGTTATGTATGTAAGTGTTTTTTTTTAAATTAATTAATTAATTAATTTTTTTTGGATATGCCTTGTTTTTTACTATTCCTTGCCGATAAATAATGTACCAACCCGACTAATATATAATATACTAACTGTCGTTTGTTTTTGTCACTTCATTAGGAGGAGATGCTTGCGATGAAGGCTGAAGGAAAATATACGGACGACGAGATCAACCGTATCGTCCGAGGTGGAAAGCAGCGAGGCCACATGCCCGGTGTCGGCCAGATAGTGCCGAGAAGGAGTACTCACTATATTCCTCCTCCTCCTCCCGTCGACCCACGGTTGGAACAAGCGTCTCAAGTGTTTAACTTTTTGAGAAGTGACGATAGGTTTGCCGATGCGTTCGGAGCATTTCTATCGAGTGGTGCTAGCGGGAGTGGCACGGGAGGCAGCGGTAGTGGCGCCGGTGGGAGTGGTAATGGTTAGTATGCTTGTCTTGTTTTTCCTACCTTAGCATGCAAGTTTAATAATTGTAAACCCCGAATTGCAAGTTTAATAAGTGTAACTAGGAACTTTGTACTCAAGTTGTTGTTAGCCTGTGTTTGTATGATAGCCCGTAGTTGTGTATTGTAATGGGCTCAAGCCCGAATCTAGATTGTTCTACGTAGCATTATATATTGTAACCGTATATTGTGAATAAGATCAAGAGTTCCACCCTTTCACCCTCTGACATGGTATCAGACCTATATGTCGATCCCTAAAACCCTAAACAAAACAAATCTGCCGCCCTAACCTTCTTCTACTAAATATTCATCTGTTAATTTCTTTTTAGGTGATTTGTTCTTTGGTTAACAAATCCTTATTTGCATTAGTGATCATTTGTGCTTAGGTTCACAAATTCATATTGTTGTTTGTGCTTTGGTTCACAAGCAGTTATCATTCACTTCAATTAAACATAATTGTCTCACACCCTTGACACCATTCATACCCCTCATAACACCAGTACCCACGTCACTTTTCCTTACCTTTTTTTTTTTTTAACCCTAAAACTCATCTCATATATCCATCATCATGACTGGATCAACCAACACTCTTACTTCTCCCTCCTTATCGGAAAGACTCTCGTTGGTTACGCATCATCATCTCCTCACGAGGGTTCCCGTTAAACTTGATCTCGATGACTGGAACTATGGATCATGGGAGTTCTTTTTTGACCAACTTTGTTCAAGCTATGAAGTGGAAAAGTTTATTCATGGTGCTTCGGATGGCACTGGTTCGAGTAGTTCAACCCCTCTCACCCCCGAAGAGATTAAGGTGGACAAAATTATACTTTCTTGGATCTTCACGACCCTCTCGGACGCTCTACAAAAGCGGCTGGTGGTAGCTCGTCCGAAATCTTCTAAGGAAGCTTGGGACTTCCTTACCGATATCGTTAAGGACAACAAACGCTCTCGCACCGCGGCTTTGAAATCGGAATTGAGGTCTATCAAACTTGGTACTCAAAGTATGGATGCCTATTTCACAAAGATCGAGTCCATTGTTACAATACTTGCAAGCTTAGATTCCAAAGTCAATGATGAAGATGTCGTCCACTATGCCATCGAGGGTCTCCCGGAGAGGTATAACCAAGTTTGTGGGTATATGCATTATCAAGAGAAGTTTCCCGATCTCAAGACGGCGCGTTCCTTGTTAATTACTGAAGAGATGAGATTGAAGTCCAAATCGGATGCCGTTACTGATGATTCTTCTTCATCTTCTCCGGTAGTTCTTATGACCCAAGCAGGTACTAATCGACGTCCCTCTTCCCCTCAACTAAAGTCATGGAAACCATGTTTTCATTTTGCTAAAGGTTTATGTCGTTTCGGTAACGAGTGTCGATTTGTTCATGATCATAACACTAAGATTGGAGATATTCGTTCAAAAACCTCGGGTAGTCATAATAATGAGGATTTGCTAGTTAAACTAATAGAACGATTGGGGCTTAGTGACAAACAAAAGGATGCCATGAATTGTAATACTTCAAATAAAAATACTCCAGTAGCCAATACTCATTCACCTCCAATTGCATATGGCCCTACTGGTTATTTTAGTCCTACTGTTCCATCATATGGACCAATGCAACCGATATTACCAGCCCCACAAGTTGGTGGTCCACCAGGTTTCTATTATCCCCCCACGCACCCTCAAAACCCAGTTCAACAAGCATATGTACCACAAAGTTTGATACCTACTGCTCCTCATCAACCGTTGGCCCAACAGACTCCTACAGCCCCTCAATTTGGTATGCAAGTAGTTGGACCAGCCCAACAGACGCCTACAAATACTTCGGGACAAGCAACAGTGTTACCCCATGCATATTCTACCGGCACTCTTCAGGATCCTACCACGGGTGCTTGGAACATGGATACAGGTGCGAGCTCTCATCTCAATAATTCTGTTACTAATCTAAGTGAGATTTTTAATATGTGCATGTACCCATCTATCTCGGTTGGTGACGGTCACTCTATACCCGTCACTAATACGGGCCATAGTATTTTGCCTACTTCCGTTCGTAACCTTCATTTAAATAACGTTCTTATAACCCCTCATATTGTCAAAAATTTGATATCCGTTCGTCAATTTGTTCGTGAAAATAATTGCACTATTGAATTTGATGCGTTTGGTTTTTCTATTAAGGATTACATGACGCGCCGTGTTCTTCTCCGATGTGATAGCACGGGGGATCTTTACCCGGTCACATCTCCATCTCCACTTCCTCAGGCCTTCCTTGTGAGTCAGCATACGTGGCACAAACGTCTTGGACATCCAGGAAACGAAGTGTTGCGTCGTCTTGTTTCGAGTAATTTTATTTCTTGTAATAAAGAAAAGCCTCCCACCCTTTGTCATGCTTGTCAACTTGGCAAACATGTTCGGCTTCCATTTATGAGTTCTAGTACTGTGGTTAATTCTTGTTTTGATATTGTTCACTCGGATGTGTGGACTTCTCCCATCCCGAGTCTTTCAGGGTTTAAATATTATGTGTTGTTCTTGGATCATTATTCTCAGTTTGTTTGGGCTTACCCTTTGGTTCATAAGTCTGATGTGTTATCTAAATTTATGTTGTTTCGCAACTATGTTCATACTCAGTTTAAGTGTGAAATCCGTGCTTTTCAGTGTGACCATGGTGGTGAGTTTGATAACCGTAACCTTCACAAACTTTTTGCCAAAAATGGTATACAATTCAGATTTTCATGCCCTCAAACATCACAACAAAATGGAAAATCTGAGCGAATGGTGCGTACAATTAATAACCTTATTCGGACTTTACTTTTCCAAGCAAACCTTCCCCCAACTTTCTGGGTCGAGGCTCTTAATATGGCCACTCAATTACTAAATATCTTACCTTCTACTGCCATTACCAACAACATACCTTATACACGCCTTTATGGAACAAATCCTAATTATAGTCTTCTCCGTACATTTGGGTGTTTATGTTATCCTCACCTTTATCCCGCACATAAACTTGAACCACGCGCCACACCATCAATATTTTTGGGTTACGCATCTAATCACCGTGGGTACCGTTGTCTTGACTTAACAACAAACAAAATCATCATTTCCAGACACGTCACCTTTGATGAAACCATTTTTCCATATGGCTCCCATCAGCCCTCCTTGAAACCAACTTACACCTTTTTAGACGACATTCCAACTTTTCTTCCTCCCATCATTCACACCACTCAAACTACTACCACTCCTAATGATACCATCGATACTCCAATTCCAGATACCATATCTAGCCCACAATCCTCACACGACTCACCCACTCAACATTCGACCCATCAACAATTACCAATCGATGTCGCCTCTACCAACCCACACCCTTCTACCCCTTTTGATGTTCACCGAAACTCACCAGCCCAATCACCAATTATTATCCCGGAGCCTCCACAAAACCCAAACCCTGTTTCAATTCACCCCATGGTCACCCGTTATCGTGTCGGGTCTAATCGGCCCACTCAGCGTCTCTCTATGCATGTGTCTTATGTTTCTCCTTTACCAAAATCATATCGTGATGCGTTTAATGATCCAAATTGGCGAAATTCTATGCGTGATGAATATATTGCACTTATTAAAAATAAAACTTGGATTTTAGTACCTAGACCACCGGATACCAATATTGTGCGTTGTATGTGGCTTTTTCGCCACAAGTATCTAGCGGATGGCACACTTAGTCGCTACAAATCACGTCTTGTAGCGAATGGTAGTACACAGATAGAAGGGGTTGATGTTGATGAGACTTTCAGCCCAGTTGTAAAACCGGGTACTATTCGGACTGTTCTTAGTATAGCTACTTCTCGACATTGGCCGATTCATCAGCTTGATGTCAAGAATGCTTTCTTACATGGTGATCTTTCTGAGACTGTTTATATGCACCAGCCTCCTGGATTCCGGGATTCAGTGCATCCTGATTATGTGTGTTTGTTACAGCGATCTCTCTATGGGCTTAAACAAGCCCCCCGAGCTTGGTTTCAGCGGTTCGCATATTATATTACTCGGATTGGTTTTTCTCATAGTCGCTGTGATTCCTCTTTATTTATCTACAGAGAGGGGAATGATACTGCTTACTTGTTGTTGTATGTTGATGATATTGTCCTCACAGCTTCTTCTGAGCGTTTGTTGCAGCATATTATTAGATCGTTACATCAGGAGTTTGCTATGACAGATCTGGGTTCGCTCAATTATTTTCTGGGTATATCGGTTACACGTGATTCTACAGGGTTGTTTTTATCTCAGAAGAAATATGCTATTGAGATCCTTGAAAGGGCACATATGGATAATTGTAATCCTAGTCGGACTCCTATTGATACCGAGTCTAAATTGGGAAGTGACGGTGATCCGGTTTCTGACCCAAATCTATATCGGAGTCTTGCAGGTTCTCTACAGTATCTTACTTTCACTCGACCAGATATTTCCTATGCAGTTCAGCAGGTGTGTCTTCATATGCATGATCCTCGAGAGCCTCATTTCTCTGCTCTTAAGAGGATCCTGCGTTATGTTCGTGGTACATTAGATTATGGTTTGCAGTTATTCTCATCCTCTACTACAGATTTGGTTGCTTATTCAGATGCTGATTGGGCTGGTTGTCCAACTACTCGAAGATCGACTTCCGGTTATTGTGTTTTTCTTGGCAACAACTTACTCTCTTGGTCCTCTAAGCGGCAGCCGACGATTTCTCGTTCCAGTGCAGAGGCTGAGTATCGTGGTGTTGCCAATGCTGTGGCTGAGACTTGTTGGTTACGTAATTTGTTGCGCGAGTTGCATACTCCTTTATCTTCCGCTACGCTTGTTTATTGTGATAATGTTAGTGCTGTTTATTTATCTTCCAATCCGGTTCAACATCAGCGTACGAAGCATATTGAGATAGACATACATTTTGTTCGGGATTTAGTTACTTCAGGACAGGTTCGAGTTCTTCACGTCCCTTCGCGCTATCAGTACGCGGACATATTCACCAAAGGCTTACCTTCAGCTTTGTTTGAGGAGTTTCGTTCCAGTTTAAGCGTTCGGTGTCCTCCCGCTCCAACTGCGGGGGAGTGTTAGCCTGTGTTTGTATGATAGCCCGTAGTTGTGTATTGTAATGGGCTCAAGCCCGAATCTAGATTGTTCTACGTAGCATTATATATTGTAACCGTATATTGTGAATAAGATCAAGAGTTCCACCCTTTCACCCTCTGACAGTTGTGACATGTATTTGTATTGATCGAGAGGTTACATGTTATTGTGTTTTGGTACTAGATTCGTGGTAGATTTTTGGTATTTTTATCTTCAGGTTTTGTATTTGTATTCCCAGGTTTTGGTAGATTTTTTCCGGAAAAATTCCGGAAAAAATATGGAAACAGCCTGCTGTGCAGGCAGTTAAAAAAAAAAATGTCAAAGTTTCCCTGGCGACATGTCGCCAGGGAAACTTTGGATTATTTGACTTTCTAAAAAGTCAGCCAAGTTTCCCTGGCGACATGTCGCCAGGGAAACTCAAGAAAAACATTGACTTGTCAACGCCAGGCGTTGACTCGTCAACGTTACGTCTAGTTTCCCTGGCGACATGTCGCCAGGGAAACTCAAGAAAAACATTGACTTGTCAACGCCAGGCGTTGACAAGTCAACGCCTGGCGTTGACAAGTCAATGTTCTTCTAGAGTTCCCCTGGCGACATGTCGCCAGGGAAAAGTGAGGTTTAAAAAACCTGTTTAACTTAAGTTCCTTAATCAGCCATATTTTCCCTGGCGACACATGTCGCCAGGATACTATCCCGCACCAAGTCCGACGTGGCACCAATTTTTGAACCAAAGAGTTTGCGGGGCCCACTTGTCGCCAGGGAAATCAAAATTTGTCGCCAGGGAAACAATCCCGCACCAGCCTTTCTTGGCGTACTTTCCCTGGCGACATGTCGCCAGGGATTCATCTTCCCTGGCGACATGTCGCCAGGGAAACGTCGTGAATTTGGCCAGGGAAGGGTTCGAATATTGTAGTGAGTTGTAGATCATCAAAATTCTAACAAAATAGAAGGTAATGAAGTTTAAAAAATCAATCTAGAAAAGGCACCTTAATTCATCTGATTTATATATATGGTTCTGGACACGAAATGATTTTAAACCTCGTTTCCATTCTGCAGAAGATCTTGTTATTACTTAATGGAATAATACTTATGTCTGTTAACCCTAATTATCCCTCTGCTTTCAAAGTTGGTCACTTTATATAAAAAAATACAAAACATGAGTACTCAAAAGATGAAGATTTTGCGTTGTGAAACATCAAAATTATTGATGTAAGATTAAGTCAGAAAACAATTGATGAAGATTTTGGGGTTTCAATCCTAAAACCGGACCGGTAAACCAAACCGAGTACCTTTGTTCTTCTTTCGGATAAGCACGATTACGCGAAATTGTTTTGATTTGGCTCAAGGATATGAACATTATTTTACTTGTTATTATTTGATAGCATTAAAAAATAAAATAAAAGCTTTTGCTTTTGATAGATATGTGATGTATGTCTTTCTTGTGTTTGATTGTTTAAATCTCTTGAAAATATTTGTGTAAAACGGAAAAAAGAAAATGACATCACGTTTTTGTTTGATTTGAGTCTTGTTTGAGTTTAGAGGTAGAATAAGAGGTGTAAAGTGATAGCAAGGGTCTTGGTTGTGTGTCGTTTTTTTAGGTTGTGATTCATTTGGGTCTTGGTATTGTATAGTTCTTGAGTTTCTGTTCTTTCTCGTGCACAATTTTTTCGTTTTACATTTTTGTAGACCGATGAAAGCTATTAGATATAAGGTCATTATCCCGCTGTCTTAGTTTTCGCGTCATGAGATTTTCTCACCGTGAGGTTAACACGTCGTGAAGTAAACTATGTTACCTTAAATTTTAGAAAATTTTAAATTAGGAAGACACTCGTTCAATATTGTTTGTTCTTGTTGTTTGCATTAAAGGTCGTACATTATGTACTAATATTTGCATTATGTAAAATTTATGCATTTAATAAAGAGAAAATTATCAAATGTTTTATAGGTAGTATAAATAACTTCTGTCTAAATTTCTTTATCATTTTTACGTTTCTATCTCAAATTTGAGATAAATAGGGTTTTAATAACATTTATAGTTTTATATAACCTTTATAGTCAATCATAATCATCTATGTTGATGATATATCATATATGGTCTCATATCTTAACTTTTATTAAAACTGAATGCAGTGGCATCAAATACACGGTAGTTGGCTTGAAAAAGAATGTGTCGTAAAACATTTATGTATTAAGCTCGACCCCCTTTAAGGCAAGAGGTTAGAAATATATTCAGTTCAAAAATAAAATAGGCTATCGAAACAAACTCTATTTCACCGAGCTTAAATTTCGAGAGTTTGTTAATTTTATTTATATCGTATCAGTAACATTCTGGGTATTTATCAGGAGATGCGTGACAATATCCAAAGTGCATGTATATATGAGCATATTTGCCCTCACTTAAATGTAACAAGCTGTTAGAAAAGAACGTATGCCCCACTGTAGCTATCTAAGCCGAATAGTGCCTCGCTCTCGGTAATAAACATTCAAAGTTTGTCCCGGTAATAAAGTTTCACAACCATGGCACCTATGCATGCTATATCATCGTTTAACGCTTGACACGGCAATGACATGGTTGCCACACCACCAAAAATTTTCTTCCCGTATTCTCGGAAATTAAAAAACGCCGAAAAATAATATTGAATATCCAATATTAATACGCGAGAATTCAGTATTTGCATTGATGGTGAAATATATGCAAACAACATGCAATCCTTTTAATAACATGTGAATGAAGTCTTATTGGTACTGTACCTCTTATCCTTCGAATTATAACATGTTTGATGCTGTTTTTGTCAATGTTGTGAAGGACCAATTTTGTGTATTTGAATGAAATTTTCGAAATAATATTAATTTTTTAATAAGAAATGGAAGTTGGACAAAAAATATTCCCGCTTTTCGTTCCATAAGTCCGAGAAATCTGCTTTCTGTTTGCCGTTGGTCCATATTTCATCTGTATGTTGAGTTCAGCTTTTGCTCATATCATACTACTGTGTTTTTTTGTATGGCTATATCACCCTACATTGATCCATATACATCATCAGGCATCACATTGTTCCAAATTCTCAAACTTTACATGTCTACAACTCCCAAATTGGGAGTCCCAATAACCAATTCTTTCGCACGACTATAACTCCTTTGATCTCTGTAGAGATTCCAAAGATTATGATTAATTACTTCTATCACATCTTGCGTTCCTCACCAAGAGAAATTTTCAGGACACCACCACCCGATGACCAGACTTATTTTGCAACATGATATTGCACGAAAAAATCATCACTTGTGTCTAAGAAATCATCACACATATCCAAATGGAAATTAGCGCCCCTTTCGTCGAGTTTGGGTTGCCTCCGCAATACATTTTCTTTATTTTCTACATATCTAACATGGTACATTTTATTACGGAAACAATAGTGTGTTATCATAATGAGTAAATTATACAAATGGTCCCTGCATACATTTTCGTTTTCATTGATTGTTTGGGGTTTTGAATTTTATTCAAAACCAGTCTTGTCCACAAAGAAGCAAGTTCATTAACTAAATTTCCTTGACTGACTTGGTCATACAAAAACCTTCTAACCTCACATTTCTACAAACACGCCTTTGACATTTAGGGAGTACAGTACATCTTAAAGCATGTAGGGTAACTTGCTTAAGGGATATGATGGAGAAATTCATAAAACTCATTAGAATATTCTTGATAAAACTAGCTAGCATAAACGATAGTACACCATAATTCCATGTAATTTAACAAATTTTACATATTATTTTATTGGAAAACCATTTACCCAATTTTTTTACATATATTAATAAAGAGCCACTGCTATGTACTTTTCAAAAACTTTTGTTTCTCATTTTTCTGTAAGTATTCAAATCTTATGTGAAAAAAATAAAGGTGATTTTTTTTTCTATTTTTTTTTTTTTTTATACAGGTGATTTGTTTTGTGAAATCTGAATTTTTTATAAGATGTGTTTATTCAGTGATTTATGCCTTTTATTAAATAATACTTTAATATATACTAGTACAGTGCCCGCGCAAAGCGGCGGCGAGTACTTAATGACGATTTTTGAAGCAAACAAATGTTACTATTTTACCTATCAAGTTCGTATTTACATTAATTTAAAATGGTAAAAAAGTTAAAGCAAAATAAACCCGCTAAAAAAGGAAATAAAAAAAGTTAATAAAATTTAACGAAATTGATATTGAATTAAAAAGCACAAAATTTTAGAAAATATGATGAATTTAGATTATGAAAATAATATTTTATCTCAAAATTAAAGATGTTATTTTAATATATTGTTACAAAAGTTTGTTACAAAAAGTTGTTACAAAAGGTTGTTAAGAGGAAGATATATATTTAACAACTTGATTCATATATTAAGTGAAAAAGTCTTAAAATTCAGCCAAAAAAAAGTTTGTTACAAAGGTCCCAAATGCTTTATAATATAGTAAGATAAGATAAGATAAGATACAAAGTGATCTTAATATCATAATTTCAAACTATAGGAAAACACTGGGTTTTAAAACTAGCTTTATATAAATTGAAATTTTTGTTTTGTATAAGCATTATATTTACTATGGTTTGCATTGGACCACATTCAGTAGGGTTAGAGTTGTGTGGCAACTTGATGAAAAGTAGATGCGGCCTTTAATTCATTGAGACAACTTGTTAGAAATAAGGTGTGGTCTTAATTGCTTGTTCAATAGGACGGAGCTAGGGTGTCTGTCCCGTGGGTGCCCAGGGCACCTATTTTTAAAATGAGTTTCCGTACTTTGAAATGAGTTTCCGGTCTTATTTAGTAATATATTTATAAAAATTGAACTCTATTATGTTATAAGGTTTAAAAAAATGTGTGACCGATTATATTTTGTTCTGGCTTCGTCCTGTTATTGAGTAGCGTTTAATCAAACGAGCTGAGTCAAAAACTTCATTATATTGCTATAGAGATATGAGATAATTAGAGCATTCCCATTCTACTTTATTACTATATAGTATCTAAGATCTCAGTCTACAACTTCTATCATATTGCTCAACAAATATAATATAATCTCAGGGTTTAAGGTAAAAATTATACTATACCAAGTGGTTTTTCTTTTTCTTGAATTGGAGCCTGTGTATGCTACTTCCTATATTTAGCATACTAGTACTAAATGTGATCATTCTATCCTCTTGTAGATATATTTGATATGTGATTCCTTATTTTCTGTTCTTATAAGATCTAATCAATACACCATACTAATACTCGAATAACTAATGTGTTCATATCAAATTTTGCTATTTTTAGAAGTTTTCGACACTAGTTATTGCCTTTCATTAAGAATGTTTCAAGTTCTGCCCTAATATTCAACTCAATTTGCATCAACAGATTTAAGATTTAATTAACATGTAAGTTAAATGACTGTGAATTTACGATATTCTAAGTAGTTTTGAGTTTTGGTGTGTAACTGCTTGAATAAGTATATTTTTAGCATATCATTTCAACTCAAGTACACTTGATCACCAAAAAATAGAAGGAGTCCTTCAAGAAAGAGTTTGGTGAAAAGAAAGTCATAGGAAAGAGTCGGACATATACTTGATTTCAGGGACGGAGCCAGGGGTGTCCATGGGTGTCCGTGACAGCAATTGATTTTTTTGATTTAGTGTTATTTTTTGAAAAAAAAAACATCGATTTATTCTAAATGTATCATAAATGCACCCGGTCCTTCAAAAATGTGTTTTATTCTTATTTAGTTAGTATACCTACAAACAGAAAACAAATTTTAACTTTTATAAATTACGGTTCAAAATGTTTTGTGCACCCGGTCATATATGATCCTGGCTTCGTCCCTGCTTGATTTAAAATTTGTCTAATTCGGGGTTGGATCGATTTTTAAATGTTTTTTTATTAATTATATATGTATTTATTACGCGTGGACACGAAATTCCATTCTGTCAAATTCTTCACTTGTGATTGATTAGAAAACTTGATTTAAACTTTTCTCATTGTTATTGCAGCAACAAATAACAATGGCCTCATTGGAAGAGTTTGGACATCTAAAAATCAAACTGGAAGATATTAAGTCAGCCACCAATAACTTTGATGAAAGCCGATTGATCGGAAGTGGTGGATATGGAAATGTATATAAAGGAGAACTCCCTCAATTTTACGACGGACGCATGGCGGCTTTCAAGCGACTAAATCCTAAGCTTGGGCAAGGAGAAGCCGAGTTCAATAAAGAGATCAGGACACTAGGTCGATACAAACATGAAAACATCATTTCTCTACTAGGATTTTGCAATGAGAATAATGAAAAGGTCCTTGTGTACGAGCTTGCATCTCGCGGAAGTCTCAGTCGCCACTTACCCTCCCCTACAGTTACATGGACGCAGCGTCTCAAAATCTGTCTTGCTGCCTCAAAGGGACTAAACTTCATTCATGATCCCGATGGTAAATACCAACGTGTTATCCATTGTGATATTAAAAGTGATAATATCCTTCTTGATGACAATTGGAATGCTAAAGTTTCCGACTTTGGGCTATCAGAAATGGCCCCCGCTAATCAGCAGGACTCGGCAGTTTACAAAAGTCCCTCAGGTACCTATGGGTACATTGATCCAAAATTTGTAGAGACGGAGACCCTCACGAAAGAGTCGGACGTATACTCTTTCGGAGTTGTCTTATTTGAAGTTTTATGTGGGACCTTATGCCTTAAATATAAACATGGCCAAGTCATTGATGATTTAGCCCAAATGGAAAGAAACCCATGAAAACAAGAAGCTTAATGATTACATCTCGGAAGGTCTGACCAATCAGCAAAGGGATCCATGTGCTCTTAAAACATTTTTGGACATTGCATATCGATGCCTCAGGAATTCTCCGAAAGAGCGGCCAACGATGGCAGATGTTGTGGTAGAACTTGAGATTGCACTTGGACTTCAGGAATACAAAGAGAGGCCGACGAATACGGTGTCTCGTGGAATCTACGGATCAGAAGAAGAGAAGCGTAATGCACGCCTCTCCGCTGGGATCTTCGTTAATGGGGGCAAAACGGTAAGTATTTATGTTACTTATGATAATATTTGTAGGAGCTTTTAGAACGGTAATGTTGATATATTTTACTGTACTTTTAAAAGCTGAACTCATCTATAGAGGTGTAAAAAAAATCGAAACGATCCAAACCTGAATAAGCTTATTGGATGGGTTGCTCCGGTCAATAAATTTGTTATGGTTATTTGAGTCAACCTAGGTAACCCAAATACTAAGGTCCGGTGTCGGGTTAAAAATATTTGTGTAATTCGCGTTTGGATCGATTTTTAAACGTTTATTTATTAATTATATATGTATATTGAATTAGGAAAATTTTTAATCATTTTACTCGTATTCGATTATTCGTGTTCGTTTATGGGTTTTTAGCCTCAACCCAACTTTGACCGGACCTGAATTGACCCAATCGACCCGGGAAACACCCGTAAACTCATACAATCGAACTAACTCGCTTGTTTTCATCCTCAGTGGTTGTCAGTAAACAGGAATCTAAAACATTGTGAATTGATATCTATAGCAGAATGTTTGGTTGATTACAAATCAAGGTATTGTCCTCCTGGCTCCTACGAATCCATTTTGTTTTTAAGATCCTATTTCTGTATATTAACTCTAAACTAAAGTAATATATATTTTGTTGCTGCTTCTTCAAGCAGATTTTCAGGTGGCTTTTATGAACCCTCAAAACTGATATTTACAACACATGTTAGAGCTAGATTCTTATCGCCAGGAACCCCATACACCGTTAACCTCGTGTTCAAAAATAAGAAGCCTAAAGAACTTTATATAGGCCTTGAATACAAATTAAAAGACGGAAAAAAATCTTATTCATTCCTTGCTGATGATGAGAAAGAAGATGGATGGCTGACTGAGGAGTTGTATCAACTTACTAGCAACGGAAGAGCTGTTGATCTTGAAATTCTGTTTGACATGCAGCACTGTCCAACTTTACTAGTAGAAGGCATTGAGTTTCAACCACAGGAGGAAGTAAGTTGTCAAACACCAGTTATTAAATTACGTCATTATTTATATGATCTTATTAGTCTTGAGATCATTCATAGAATTAGGTAAGTAGGCGCAAGTGTATTATCATTGTAAGGTAACGCGTATGGCTTAGTTCTCATTGAAAATTCCATGGCCTAAAATACAACACGGTTAGAGATTATGATATTATCTTCCATAGTCGACCAAATTCTAAGCTGATAATGCTTTTTTAAAGGATCAAAATTTGGAGACGCAACCCATGCCAGTTCCAGACATGTATTGGAACGAAAACCTACCGAGTAAAGACAAAGAAACGGACGACTATCTTATGCTACCTACAAGAGCGGCTTTGAAGGACGGTAGATGGAAGTCTCTACCCAAGACAAGGTTCTTGACTTCTTTCCTATCTCAAATTCCTCGGTTCAAGTAATTTATGCAGCATAGGTTGGTTTCTATGAAACTGGATGCGTATCCAAAAAAACTCATTATCCTAAGAGAAATCTATGGCCTTTGTTTTTAAATAAGAAAACGCCAACAAAAGATCTACAGTAAAAACTTGCTACGCGCATATGATGTAAAAAGAACAATTTATGGATATAGACCTTTTAACTTGACCAATCCGAGACCCCATAAATTCACTTAAGTTCAGATGTACTATCACAATTTAAAGTTGGCGTGATTATCTCACACACAAGTCCTCCAATGAGAAAAATGTTCTGTTTGTCCAATGAGATAATCTATGATAGAACTTATAGTTTTTTTTTTCTTTTCAGATTTGAAGTGACTCATAATTCTTCACGCAAATTTGACATTTCATGCGATATTAGATTAAATACACTACCACGTGAAACAACATACGCTACTTACCTAGTGTACAAACAAGAAGAAGGCCATGACAGAGTCCAGCCTGGGCCTGCACACGTGAGGGATAAAAAATCTGATCAAAAAGATATTCGACATGTCTATTTACAAACTCCTCAGACCCCGGTCGTTGGAAAGAATGTTGATAAATACACGTACAACACATCACATAGACCAAAAATAAAAGGCCTTCCAAAACAGAGAAGTGATGATTGGATGGAAGTGCAAATATGGGAATTCCGTACTACCAACAAAAGCATTCCTGTCCATCTTGAGCTGTATAGTTATGATGACTCGCTTGAATGGATTGAAGTGCAAGGCATTGAATTTAGACCTGTATAGATTCACCGTTTTATGATGAAGTGCATTCTAAAGTACCCAATTTCCTTCAAAGAAATTTTATGTCGTATTTTCTGCTGTCAGATGTTTGATATCTGTTTGTTTACATCTGCAGACTAAAACTTAGTAAAGTTTAGCTGGGATCTTGTTGATAAAGTTGGTTGTTCAAATCTTAAGCTATGTTACTGCAAGGAATTAAATTATTGGCCAGCACATGATATAGCCTAATTTTTAATATTTCACAGCTGGTCATAAACATTTTTTATGCAATGATGTGATAAATAAGGAATCTAACAGTCAAACAAACACATATAAACTGCGTGTTGACTTGAGATCTGATCATAGCTTCATTAGGCATATTAGAAACACCGTTTTTTGTTGATTTAGTGGATTATATATTTCGGTACATATCGTGTCAAGTACTAGCCTGCTTGTGATTGCTTGAAACGACGATTTGAAAATTTATGGTTAGTTTCTTATCTTCTAATAATGGAGGCGTTCATCGAGCAGTTTGAAGATCTTAGAATCCATGCAGCTAGCAGATATAATATCAGCCACCAACAACTTCCACAAAGATAACTTAATTGGAAATGGTGGATTTGGAATGGTTTATAAGGGGGAGTTCTCAGGCTTCAAGGAGCAAGGCATGGTTGCGTTAAAGATACTAGACCGTCGATATGGGCAAGGGGAAACTGAATTTTAAAAGAGATCACGATGCTTTCGCGTTACAGGCAAGAAAATCTCATCTCTCTCCTCGGATTCTGCAAAGAGGGAGATGAGATGATCTTAGCTTACGAGCATGCATCTAACGGTAGTCTTGACTTCCATTTAGAGTCCCGTAGTCTCACATGGACACTTTGTCTGAAGATATGCCTTCAAGCCGCGAAGGGACTAAGGTACCTACACAGGGCCGGATTTGGCATCGGGCGAAGTGGGCGACGGCCCAAGGCATCAGTAAGATAGGGGGCATCCAAGTTTTATCGTTGGTTTTCAGTATTAATCTTGAAATATAAATGAAAGACCACCTTATATCCAAAAACAAGAAGAAAAAAGAGAAAAGAAAGAAAAACGAAAATGGTCGGAGATCTGGAAATACGGAGAAGATGGGCCTTTCTTTTAATGCAAGAGGTAAAAGTCAGTTTTTAACACACGTGACTTATTGCCACAAAATCTTCTATGTGGTTTCAAATTTTCAATGCACGCCATTTAATTTTTTTAATTTTTAAGTTTTACTATTTTTTGTGTATTTTCTTTTTTGGTAAAACTATTTTTACTTTAGTTTTTAAGTAAATACCAAAAGTGTATTAATCACAAGATTATAAATAACGTGAGATGTGGTACAGTGGCATGTTTAAGCCTTAAGTTAACGGTTAAGACGAATTTTTTGTGTTTTTAAGATGTGACATAAAGCGACACAAACTGTGAAAATATTTTTAAATTATTATATTTATATCATATTTTCATATATATAAGTTTTACAAAAGTGTTATAGATAAATAATAAAGTCAAAAAGTATATTTACTCTTAATTTATATATAAAATATTTATTTTATCGAATTTGAAATGAAGAAAGTATCTTTGTATATCATGACTTGTCGCGCCTTATCATGTTTTTTTATTTTTCATATCATGTTGAGCTTTAAATAAACTCCTTGATGTATTACATAGCGTGAAGGTTAAGCCTTGCACTTTTGTGAGCAATTAAAAACATTGATAAATGATATCCAAATCAATTTTATTATGTTGGAATGGAAAAATATATATAAATGTTTACTCAATTTATATATTTTACAAATGAAATTATAGCAAAACCGAAGATATGATTTATACCTTTGATATAAACACATTGAAGATGGGGCTTTTAATCATATTTTCGACCGTACTTGATGGCCTTTATTATGCATTTTTTCCTATGTTTGTCCTTTTTTTATTAATTTTGTTACGATTTTTCTCTTATAAATATACTCCAAAAAAAATACACGAAAAAATAATTATAGTAATATTAATCATGTAATATTATTCCTCACTTTAGTCATCTAAAAATACCGACACGAGTATATTTTGATATCTTAAACTCAAGGCTTGTTATATATACGAGGGCATATTTTGTTAGTTTCGCCCCGGGCATCCAAAAGCTCAGGACCGGCCCTGTACCTACATGATCGTAAACGGACACACCAAAGAGTTATACACCGTGATATTAAAAGTGCTAACATTCTACTCAATGACTGGAGTGCTAAAGTGTCTGACTTTGGGCTATCAAAAATGGGCCCTGCTAATGAGCAATACTCATATATTGTCACCAGAGCCACTGGTACCCCTGGGTACTGTGATCCGGAGTATTGGAAAGTCACGAAAGAGTCAGATGTATACTCTTTCGGGGTTGTTTTATTTGAAGTCTTGTGCGGGAAACAATGCTATAAATATAGAAATGGTGAGTTAGAGGTTTACGTGGCCATGTGGAAGAAAAAACAGGAGGAAAACAGAAACCATTAGTTTAGCTACAAAGGTAATTATTACTTAAGAAGTGATCTCACTCTTCCATGTTGAAGCTCAAGCTGATTTTAATCTGTGTCTTTACTAAAGGTCCAGGATAGTGATAATGTGTTAGACTATTGGCTATGTAACACATCCACATTGCTGACACTACTTCAACGCACCATTAAAGAAACCCTACAAAGGCCGCGAAAGTCATCATCTCAGCCTCGCTATTTGGAAGGATGTCACAAGTATGACCATAAACATCTATAGAACTAATTTTAATATATTATTCTTTAAAAAAAATTTAACCTAAAAAAGTTTCAGGGTTTACGGGAATCTCCTCCACGTGCTAGTAGAACTTCTGATTTACGTCAAGTGGAGGCCGGATATCCTGCTTATTTGTTTAAAAGACAACTTGCTGATTTGCTTATGAAGATATATGGAATGATCCAGGACGATATAAAGATAGAATTGTCTCCATTGCTTGGTTTATGTATTTCGGTAATTCTCCCTATATTTTATTATTGTTTTTATTAACAAACAATTAATTAATAATGAAAATATTGGTGGCAAATGGGAGTGTTGGACCAAGCTGTGTAACGGGTCAAAACTAGTAATTTGTCTCGTGAAGTTTTAGTTAAAGATCGTTCACATGTTAATGCTGTTGAACAAAAATCGATTCCTCATTGGCAGCGTATCGTCAAAGATATTGATAAGCATTTCAAGTTAATGAAATCAAATTTCGTGAGTTTCTAAAACCTAAAAATTCATTCATTTAATCTGCTTCTTTAGACATATAATAACAATTTCATGTTTTCCGCCTTCTGGATATACAGGTCGCTCCATTGTTGGTGCGGAGAGTATTCACACAGATATTCGCCTTCATCAACGTTCAGCTATTTAACAGGTAAAGGTGTCAAACCACTGGAGGTGGTAAAATGGGTTGGGTAAAAAAAAGGACCAGCTTCAATTTTGGCCTAAACTGAGACTAATTTTCTCTTCTTATTATTGATAAAATAAAAAATATTTAAAACCAAACAAATCAAGCTACACTTCTTTTTTTAAGCGTAAATGATTTAGGAAGTGTTGAACACTTGATTGTAACCGAATAAAAGTTGCAACTCATTTGACTTGTTTGAGATGCTTCATCGATAGCTATATTTACTTTATTTTACCCATTTTGAAAAGATATAATCAAAATCAGTATTTCTTTCTGTTGGAAGTCTTCTATCATGACGCGAGTGTTGCTCGTTTAGCAATGGTGAATATGTGAAGACGGGGTGGGCTGAACTTGAGCAGTGGTGTTGGAATGCAGCGGAGGAAGTAAGCAATGGCCTTTGCAGAACATGTAGTTACTGAAATACCCCTTTATTATTTTATTAACATATGTTGATATTCAGTATGCTGGTACCGCTTGGGATGAGTTGAATTATATTAGACAGGCTGTTACATTCTTGGTTAACGATCAAAAGCCTAAGATAACCTTAGATGAATTATTTCATGATCTTTATCCTGTAAGTTTGATATATTTTCAAGTTGAAAACTCAAGCAAACACAACTTTTTCCATGTTTTCCTTTCTGTCTTATTATGTTCAGGCCTTCTGTTTGTCTTGTGCAGCCGCTTAGCTTACAGCACCTTCACAGAATTTGCACAATGTATTGGGATGACGAATATGGAACGCACAGTGTCTCTTCAGAGGTAAGTTACTTTGCACCATGTTTTGGCTTTTTTATTCAGGTTCTGAAACTGTTTGTTACCCCGACATCTTTTTAAAGGTTCTTTTGTACTCAGGTCATTTCAAGTATCAGAGTTTTGATTACGGAGGACATGAAAAAAGGTGTTAGCAGGTCATTTTTGTTAGATGACGAATCCAACATGTATGTTCTCAAAAATTAATATAACAATAGAGAAGTTAATGATATTCTGGTAAATTTTTTACGGTAATAATGGCTAATATTTGGGTTGTTGATGCAGCATACTGTTCGCCGTGGATGACATATCGATGCGTATGCCACAAGTGGACACTGGCAATATTGAATATCCACCATTAATACGTGAGAATTCAGGATTTGCATTCCTACATCAACAGATAGAGTGATGGTCAAATATGTGCAAACAACATGTAATCCTTTTAATAACATGTGAATACATTCTTTTTTAACTGTACCTCTTATCCTTAGCACAATAACATGTTTTTTGTCCGTAAACTACTGTTTGATGCTGTTTTTGTCGATGTTGAGAAGGACCAATTTTGTGTATTTGGATGACAATTTCGAAATAATATTTATTTTTCCTAAGAAATGGAAGTTGGACAAAAAGTATTCCCCTTTTCGATCCACAAATCCGACAAACCTGCTTTCTGTTCGCCGTTGGTCCCTATTTCATATTACTGTGTATGTTGAGCTTAGCTTTTTCATACTACTGTGTTTCTGTATCGCTATATCACCCTACATCCATATATATGTATATATCATCAGCATCACATCGTTCCAAATTCTCAAGCTTCACATGTCTACAACTCCCAATATCCCATTCTTTCGCGTGACTATATATATACTCCTTCGATGTTTACAGAGTAAACAATAATTCGACGTGAAAAGTTGGTGATTAAAATGTCTATACATCCGAATAATCAATTAAATATAATCTAAATCACGCGTATCTGTATTACCTTATATATCAATGATGAGTTAGTTTCACAAGCCAATGCTTTTATCTGACTGCCTTCAACAATGTACGTACAATACAACACTTCCACCTACGGCCCATGCTTTGTGGCTAGGCTGCTGTGCTGTAACTGGGTTCACTAGTTCTATCTATGGTATACTATATTTCTTCAACATAAATGATTATATATGACTGATTACTTCTATGACATCTTGCGTTTCTCAAAGAGAAATTTAATTTCCTGGACGCCGCCACCCGATGACCAGACTTATATTTCAACTTGATATTGCACAATAAAAACAACAATTGTATGTAAGAATTTATTAGACATTTCCAAATGGAGATCAGCGCTCTTTTGTTGAGCTTGGGCTGCCTCCGCAATACATTTTCTTTGCTTTGTACGTAACTAACATGATACATTTTATTACGAAAACTATTGTGTTATCATAAGAGTAAGTTATACAAATGGTCCCTGCATACATTGTGGTATAGGTGTCTTTCTTGTCAAATTTGTTACTTCTTTTTCTTACCAGAACAAATTATGAATGTTTCTTACTGAGAGCGAGGCACTAAATAGCTGCATTGGGCATCTTTTTATTACTGGAAAAAATACGTGAACTTTGGATATTGTCACGCATCGATCTATAAATAAAGTAACAAATTAAACCCTCGTAATTTAAGCTGGGTGAAATGAGGCTTTTATTTCAATAGCCTATTTCATTTTTGAACGGAATATATTTTTAACCTCTTGCCTTAAAGGGGGTCGAGCTTAAGACTTCAATGTTTTAGGACACATTCTTTACTAAGCCAACTACCGTGTATTTGATAACACTGCATTCGGTTTTAGTAAAAATTAAGACATGAGTCCACATATGATCTACGTGTGAGATTTCAAATGGGACCATGGTTATCGATTTATTGCGACTCACATTTTATAAACGTAGTGTTTTGGCGTTTAATACAATGTAAATCCTTAACAGATGAACTCTTGGTGAAAGCATGAAGTTTTCATTTAGAAAATTAAATAAACTACAACAACATATAACACTTTTGATACCCATGACTAAACAATTAAATACTGTGTTTTTTTAAATAACAAATCAACAAAAAAACTAGAAAGATGCTAGAAATGAATTATAATAAGTTTATACAAGAGGATATCGGATCCAAAGTCCAGTCTATCGAATTGTGTACAAGATTCCTACTTCAAGTCATCAATTAATTTCTTTGAATGACTTGGTCATGGAAAACCTACTAGATAGCCTCAGACTTCAACAAGGTTCGGATAAAACGTTGCTTAACGGTCGGATAAAAGGTATGGTATATTTTTAACTAATGATCGACGGAGAATTGCATGTATATATCTTTTAAGAATGAATAAGAATAACTGTATGTATATATCATGTGTGTCGACCAAGTTAACCATCTTTCGATTCCCTAATTGAATACAGGTTTACTTTTCGGCATCTGACTACCCTTTTGAGCTTCTGCTCATGTGATTTCTTAATGCCCTTAATGTGAACACCCACCCATTCTCGTAGATGAGGGGTCAGAAAGTTACAGATACTAGGGATATGTACTACTAACCAATAAGACAACTGGGCGAATCCATGTTGACTTACTTGTGCAAATTACTCCGTGCTGGAATTTCTTGGAAATAAGTAAATGTCAACTAAAGCGACTTGACTGGGCATAAAATGTAGTATTTGTTACAAATACGTTTGATTATGAATTCTTCAACTAAAGCGACTTAACTAATAATGGTCAAAGGGGTTGTTGGTGAAGAATAGAAATTCAAATAATATGAGTTTCCCTAACTTAATAACCACTTACTTATTTTAGGCAATATAACATTGGGTACAGTTAAAATAATTTCCCTAATTTCAAGTAGTTGAAAGAAGGTGATAAAAAGACGAGGCGAAAAGACCAAATTGCTCATTCATTAAAAGTAGATTACGAAATACCAGATACAATATATATATGCAAAAAAATAGAAAAACACAAGGTTGATATCTGCATTTTACTCTAAATTTAAAATCTTGAGCGTTATTACTACTGTAATTTACTATGGTTTGCACTGGACCACATTTAGTGGTAACGAAGTGTTGCATGTGGCAACTTGCATCAGAAGTGGACACGGTCTTTACTTGCTTATGGGCAACTTGTTTGCAATAAGCACGTGGCAACTTGTTTGAAATAAGCATGTTGTTCTTAATTAATTGCTTGCATTATTGACTCGCGTTTAAGCAACGACCTGAGTCAACAACTTCATTGCTATAGAGATATGAGAGCCTTCCCAGTTCCTACTCTAATTTTTTCGTCTATATATAGTATCTAAGAACGCAGTAACTTCATCCTATTGCTCAACCAAAATAATATAATCTCAAGCTTCGTGTGAAGGTAAAAATTATACTAAATCAAGTAGTTTTTCTTTTTCTTGAATCCGAGCTTCTGGCGATTACTTTCTATTTTTAGCATTAGTAATAATACTAAATGTCATGACCATTCTTTCGTCTTGTAAATTTATTTGGCATGTGATTCCTTATTTTCTGTTTTAAGGTTTATTCAAATGTTCAATACTCCGTGCTAATTACAATTTAAATAACTAATTAATGTGTTCAATTTCAAATAGCCACTTTTAAAAGTTTTCCACACCAGTCATTGTCTTTCATTAATTAATACTAATACTTTCGAGTTCTGCCCCTTAATAGGTCATTTTTAGCTTGTAAAGATTTCTGAGTTTTGCTATGTATTTGCTTGAATAGGTACATTTTTAGCATCTCATTTCAACACAAGAACAGTTGATTCGCCCAAATTAAAGAATAAATGGAGTCCTTCAAGAAGGAGTTTGAACATCTTGTACTCAATCTGGAAGATATCAAATTGGCCACAAACAACTTTGATGAAAGCAAAGTAATAGGGAGAGGTGGTTTTGGTAAGGTCTATAAGGGAGAAGTGTCGCACTTCAAGGGACGAAGCATGGTTGCATTTAAACGTCTAGATCGTAAGCTTGGCCAATGAGACACGGAATTCTGGAAGGAGATCATGATGCTTTCACGTTACACCCATGAGAATCTAATCTCTCTCCTCGGATATTGCATAGAGGGTGGTGAGATGATTTTGGCTTACGAGCATGCATCAAACGGTAGCCTTGATCGCCATTTGGATTCCACTACTCTCACGTGGAGTCAGCGTATCAAGATATGCCTTGACGCGGCAAGGGGATTAAGCTATCTACATGATGGCCAGGGCACTCAGCAACGAGTTCTCCATCGGGATATAAAAAGTGCTAACATCCTTCTCGATGAGAATTGGAATGCAAAAGTTTCTGACATGGGACTTTCAAAACTAGGGCCAGCTAATCAGCAGCACACGGCTCTTATGACCAATGCTGTAGGTACCCATGGGTACTGTGATCCGTTGTATATGGAGTTGGGATACCTCACCAAAGAGTCTGATGTTTATTCCTTTGGAGTGGTCCTATTCGAAGTATTGTTTGGAAAATCATGCTTTGGAAACATCAATGGTCAGAATAGGTTTTTAGTGCGTATGTGGCAAAAAAGCTATGAAGAGAATAATATAGACGAGTTTATCTTTCAATGTATGAAGCAACAGATGGATTCAAATTCTTTGAGATCATTTTCTGACATTGCATCTCAATGTTTGAAAAGATCGCGTGAAGAAAGGCCGCGGATGGCTGATGTTGTAGCAAAGCTTGAGATTGCACTGGCAGATCAAGAGATTTATGAAAAGATGAAACTTCCAACTGACTATACAGAGATCATTAAGACAGCAGTACCTACTCTGAACTATGAATCTGAAGAGGAACTAAAGAAGCTTCTTCTAAAAGGGACCCTCCTCAACTCGGGAAAAACGGTAATACATAAATTAGTTAGTTAATTATGCTACAGCTTTATGTCGAATTTCGTATGATTAAAACTAAATAATGAGCATAGTATCAAATTGAATCGCCCATCGTTAGTGAACCCATCCTGCATCTGTTGAATTAACTTGAACTAATTGGATACAGTGGTTTTCACTTGACACGGCTGGAAAGCATTACATGATGATATCTCTAGCCGGATGTTTAGACACAAGAGCAAGTGAATCTGCATTCTCATCTAAATATAAATCAAGGTAACTTATCCTCCTCCTCCTCCTCCCTGTCCCATTTGTTTTCATTTTTTTAGACTATTTCCATAAATGTATTCTCATAGATATCCTTTGCTGTTTTCGACCAGATTTTCTGTGGGCAGTTATATACCACATCATCATAAGACATTCATGACATGTGTTGAACCTCAGTTATTGTCGCCAAATGTCACATACATCATGAACCTTGTGTTCAAAAAGAAGAATCCAAGTGAACAATATATAGGCCTCGAATACGAGTTCCAAGGGGAGTCATATTATTCATTCCTTTCAGATGAAAGAGAAGATGGATGGTCGACGGCAGAGCTGTTTCAGTTTACTACCAACCAAAGAGGAACTGTTGATAAGCTTAATATAATGTTTAACATTGAACATGTCTATGGTATTAAAGCAGTAGAAGGTATCGAGTTTCAACCGCTGGAGGAGGTAATTAAGCTTATAAACACAGGATTTTCGGTTAAAGTCATTTTCTATAAACTGTTTCTCGTGTTTCATACGAGTTCCAAGGGGAGTACATAACAATTCTAAAGAATATGAATACTTTATGTAGGTGGAACATGGAGTGTTAGTTGGTAACCAGGTGAACGGGCAAGCTTCAGACACCAATTGGAAAGAAAATTTGCACACTGTTGATAAACATGGAAAGAAATATATCATGCTGCCAACGAGAGTGGCTTCGAAAGATGACGGATGGACATGGAAGTATCTGCCGAAAACAAGGTTCTTTTCCTATTTATCAGACTCATTCCCAGTTTTTCGTAAGAATATTATATCAGGGTTAGCATACTCTTAATCCAAGCTTTAATAGGAAAATTGTTTACTTTTTGTATATTCAGTAATTACTGTGCATAGGTTGCTTTGAAATGACTTAATGATTCTTGACGCTTGATCATCCAGATAACTTGTTACCTATCCAGAAAACTCGTTGCATGTTTGTAAAACTTGAATGACGTATGTGGTTAAATTAGAAACACTATAAGTAACAAATCCAAAAGATGAGCATATGACCATTTAAAGTTGGCTTGCTTTCTCTAACATGCCACATTTTCATTATTCCAGCGACAATATGTACGTTATTAGAACTTTTTGTTAACGAAAAACTCATATACACCCTACACTGTCTTGTGTAATTATACCCTCAACCCATCGGGGGAGAAACATCTTAAGCATACTGCATACATTTTTTTTTTTTGGTAACCGTGATTTCCGGGCCGACTAATCCACGGGGTTTGAGCCCACCGCCACACAGGCTCAAACCAGGTAAAGCCCTCCCTTTTCAGGAGGTTGGCGTGACCACTTCAAGGTTGTTTGCACCTAGTGGGAATTGAACTTGAGACCTCACACACTTTCGTAACCCTATAGGCTTAAGGCCTTAAGGTAGATAGTTTATATATTCTAGTAATAAGATATGAGGATGTACTAATGTCTAATATTAACAAGTGATGGACATGAGAATGACTATTTGATTACGAGGAACCCTTTGCATCTTTTCAAGTCGTTTTGGATAGGTTGCTGAATTCTAACATTTGTACTGCTATTTTTCTCAGGTTTGAAGAAGTGCCTCAAGATCGTCTAAGCAAGTTTTGTATTTCCTGCAATATCGAGTCCAAAATACTGTCAGGTGACACAACATACGCTGTGTACCTTGTCTACAAACAAAAAACTTACGATCTTCAGCCTGTACCTGCACAATTAGAAGATAAAAACTCATACGAAGATGAAACTTTGAATATATACTTACAGTCTCCTCAAACTCCAGTTATTATTAGCGGAGAGGTTTGTGAAGATACCATCAACCAATCACATAGACCCAATATAAAACACTGAGGAGTGATGGATGGATTGAAGTACAAATATGGGAATTCAAAACCAATCCTAACACTACAAAGATTCCCATGGATGTGGAACTGTCTCGTTACGACGAGAGGGCACTTAAAAGACTTGAAGCGAAAGGCATTGAATTTAGACCAAGAGAAAAGAATTGACAGTAAAGTTAACACCCTCACTTTGTACGTTTTCATTTTCGAATTTTCTGTTTTTTATTTCTTTTTTTTGTTTGTTTATAATGAAATAAATTAGAATAAAATTTCGTTGGAATATTTATGTAGTCATTCCTTGATGCAGCTTTTGTAATATCATTGTATATCTAGGCTTAAACATAAGATAGTGTTTGGATTAAACACAATTGAGATAAAATTCAAACTTTTATTTGTTAAAAAGTTTATATCTTTGATGTGCAAGGCCGGGGTGCAACATGTGCTATTGCACGGAGCCGTATGATGCCAGAGTCTCACGTACGTTTCCTTTGAGAAGGGTATGATACCACCACCAATCAGGCACGACGAGCAGTCCACCGAGATGCACCCCTACTCACCTGTCTATGCGAAGTTGGCTGCCTATCCTAGATCATACCATTTCAAATTAAATCCCGGGCCATCACTAGAAGAAGGACACAAAATTTCATGCCTTTCTACTATATATATAAGCAATATGAGGCTAGAGTGTAATTAGTTTATGCACTATTTATACATGTGTATTTTGTGTGTGTGTTTAAAAACCTTTTTTTATGATGGCACGAGACCACCGAAATCCATGAGACGGCCCTTACGATGACACAAGCCAATCCATGCAGGGTTGACCTTAGGTTACTTGTACACAATGCGTGCTGGAGTTTCTTGGAAATTAATAGATGTCACTAAAGCGACACGACTGGGGCACAAACTGTATTGGTTAAATATTAAAATTCGTTGAATCATGAACTCTTCATGAAACCGTGTGATCAAGATATAGCTCATCATCTTATCTAACACATGCTCAAAGATTTAGCAACATTTAGCAGTATTGCGTCTTGTCCTTTAACTAAACATTTAGCAGCATTGGTTATTGCAACTATGTATATATGTGATCAATACGCGCACACAAAAAAAAAACCATGAAGTTTTGACCAAGTTAAATAACTAGCTTAATTATATTTCATCTTTTGTACATTGTTGTATTTCCTGCTCCATTCTTATCCATCACCAGATTCCTAGAATTGCAATGAGGGTTCACTTTGGACAGCTAGATAACTAGTCTATCAAGTTCTGCTGATGCGATTGCTTAATTTAGGATGTCGGTTTAAGTGGTCCTCTCTCGTAAATGAAGGGTATAAACTCACAAATGATAGTAAATAGCAAATTGGATAGTAGCCAGAATTATGTGGCTAAGGCCAATCGAAGATATACATGTTAACCAGCCCGGCCACACACAGATAGTTGACATTGAATTTAGACCAAGAGAAAAGAATTGACAGTAAACTAATGAACACCCTCACTTTGTAGGTTTTCAATTTTGAAATTTCAGTTTTTTTTTATTTGTTTGTTTATTTGTAATGAAATAAATTAGAACCATGTTTTGTTGGATTAGTTCTATGTGTATACTAGTTTTACTTCTATATGTACATAAACTAAGTCATTTCTTGATGAAGCTTTGGTAGTATCATTGTATATCTAGGCTTAAACAGAGGATAGTGTTCGGCTTCGGATTAAACTAATGTTAAGTAAAAAAAGAAAAATGATACAGTAGCCAGGATTTTGTGGATAAGTTCAACTAGGGATATATGTATCTTTGATGACACAAGCGAATCCATACGGGGCTGACTTTCGGCTACTTGTACAAAATGCATGCAGGAATTTCTTGGAAATCAATAGATGTCAACTAAAGACTCAAACTGTATTGGTTAAAATGGGCTGATTATATACAATCTTGTCCTTAGACATTTATATACTATAAACCCTCTATGTCCTTAAACATTAATAATTGATGACGTACCGAAATTTAGCAATAGAACCTTAAACTAAACATTTAGCAACATTTTTTATTGCAACTATGTATATATGTGATCAATACGTGCACGCAAACAAAAAGTATGCAGTTTTGATCAATACGTGCTGGAATTTCTTGGAATTTTATAGATGTCAACTAAACTGTACGTATTGGTTACAAATATGTTGAATTATGAATTCTTCATGAAAACGTGTGATCAGATATATGAGCTCATCATCTTATTATCTAACAGATGCTCAATGGGGCTGATCGATTTTTTGCATCTTGCCCTTAGGCATTTGTGCATAGAACACCATCTATGTCCTTAAACAAAATTGGTTGATAATTTCCATAACTTAATAACCAGGGACTTGTTTTTAGGTAATATAACCTTAAACTAAACATTTAACAACATTTATTATTGCAACTGTGTATAGATATGTGATCAATAGGTGCACTCAAACAAAAATTAAGCAGTTTGTCCTTCATCATATTTCACCTTTTATACATCGTTGTATTTCCTGCTCAATTCTTATCCATCACCAGATCGATTTCTCGAATTTCAATGAGGGTTAACTTTGGACAGCAAATTAACTACTCTATCAAGTTCTGTTGATCGATGTGATTGCTTAATTTAAGATGCTGGTTTAAGTTGTCACTTGTCACCCTCTCTTGTAAATGAAGGGTCATAACTCAAAAATGATAGTAAATGGCAAATTGGCATCGTAGCCAGAATTATGTGGCTAAGGCCAACATAAGATACACGTTAACCAGGCAAACACACACAGATCGTCATTGAACTACTTGTTCAAACTACGCGTTGAGATGTTCATCGCCCTCTTTGACATTTGTTTAGTGGAACTTTTCAATTACTTTGTTGGATTATACTGTATTTTAAATATACTCCTGTATAAATTTAGTAAGGTCATTGGTGTCAGTTGTTCCTAATTAATGTTATTTGCATCTATGTATATGGGTTAAGTCCATAAGATAGAAACGAACTTTCTAAATTTTACAATTCTAGTAAACCAACTTGTTTTATTACCAATATAATCATTCAAACTTGTTGTTTTGTAACATTATATTAAATATGTTAGGATGTTACCTTTTATTACCGGTTACCTTTAAAAAATGACTGACATGTCATCAATTTTTTTAATTTTTAATTTTTAATTTTTTTAGCATTTATGAATACCCGGTATTTTAACATCATTGGTAATAGGGCTAATTTAGTCATTTTGTTTATTCATCTTCAACCTCTCCCAAACTAAAACAAATCCCAGATTTGTTCAATCAAAAATCATAAACAAAAAAAACGCAGGTAGATACAAACGAAAACTCATCACAAATCAAAACACAAAACACAAAAACCAAATCAAAATATAAAACACAAACTCTTAATATCCACTCACCAATACACAAATACCACAACGACGTATTCATTCTTGCTTAGTTACAAACAAAACATGATTCAACAAGAAAATGATATTAGTACTATTAAATTTAATGCATCATTTATTGTCTAGATAAAGTTCCTTGTCATTAGCAAGAAAACGTAAGCCTATCTTACAAACAGCAAAATGGACCACTATCTTCATATGCATATATGAAAAGGAGATTTTGTTTTACTAAAATTTAGTATGTTCTTCACAATATCTAATATTTCATTCATTAGCTATAAGCGAGCTTGTATATTATTTGCAATCGGTATTGTTTGAATCTGGGGATGTAGGATATTAGATTTTGCGGATGAGTTTAGGTTTGACTGTGTGAAAATGAGTCATGATATGGGTACCCAGTAATATATAAATAACACTTTATCAAATATATTCAAGTATAAAAAAAAGGTGATGCGTATAATTTTTGAATGACGTGGATGTTAATCCGGTCATATTTGTGTAATTATCCCAAAATAACAAGTTTGAATAGCTAGATTGATAATAAAACAAGTTGGTTTACTAGAATTGTAAAATTTGAAAAATACGTTTCTATTCTATGGACTTAACCCTATGTATATATGTGATTAATACGTACACACAAGCAAAAATTAATCAGTTTTGACCAAGTTAAATAACTAGCTCAATTATATTTCATCTTTTGTACCTCATTTGTTTCCTGCTCCATTCTTATCCATAATCAGATTCCTTGAGTTACAATGAGGGTTGACTTTGGACAGCTAATTAACTACTCTATCAAGTTCTGCTGATGTGATTGCTTAATTTGTGATGCCAGTTTAAGTGGTAACCGTCTCTCGTAAATGAACACAAATGATAGTAAAAAAGCAAATTGGCATTGTAGCCAGCCAGAATTATGTGGCAAAGGAGTAAGGCCAACCGAAGAGATCATGTGATACTTGTTCAAACTACGCGTTGGAGATATTCAACACCGTTTTTGACATTTGCTTAGTGGAATTTGTTAATTACTTTGTTAAATTATACTGTATTTTCTTAAATATACTTCTGCATATATCTTGTAAGGTCATTGGTGTAAGTTGTTCCTAATTAATGTTATTTGTTAGCCTATATAAAGGCTTTATCATTTCATGCTAATCCATCAAGCAAATCTTTTGTGTATTAATCTTTCTTTCTTCTAAATTCTCAACAATCTCTTAGAATAGTGATATTTTTCTTTCATTAGGGAGATAACAAATACCTTGTTTTTTTCGCTACCAAAACTACGTTAGGTACAATAGCTTCTTTTATTACCTCGTGCACTCGCATCTTATTATTACTCAATCTAGAAAGAATTAACAATGGAGGCCTTTATGGAGGAGTTTGAACATCTCAAAATCCAACTTGCAGAGATCAAAACAGCCACTGACAACTTCAATTACGAAAAACACGGTATCGGAAGTGGGGGTTTCGGGAAAGTCTATTATGGAGAAGTGGCTCACTCTAACGGGCGAAGCATGGTGGCTGTAAAGCGCCTAGATCGTAAGTTTGGGCAAGGCGACCCTGAATTCTGGAAGGAGGTCATGATGCTTTCCCGTTACCAGCATCAAAATCTCATCTCTCTCCTTGGTTTTTGCATCGAAGGTGATGAAAAGATTTTGGTGTACGAGCATGAAGCTCGTGGGGGTCTTGATGGTTATATAAGTTCCCCAGATCTCTCATGGAAACAACGAATTAAGATATGCCTCGATGCGGCCAGGGGACTCAAATACCTACACGATGACAAGGGAAATCAACAAAGAGTGCTCCACCGAGACATTAAAAGTTCCAACATCCTTCTGGATGTTGGTTTTAATGCTAAAGTTTCCGACATGGGACTATCAAAAATGGGACCTGCGGATCAGCTGCACACGGCTGTTATGACCAATGCTGTAGGTACCCTTGGGTATTGTGATCCATTATATGCTGAGACAGGCTTACTCAAAAAAGAGTCGGATGTCTATTCTTTTGGCGTTGTCTTATTCGAAGTATTGTTTGGGAGATTATGCTGTGGAAACATCAACGGTCAGTTTCAGGTTTTAGTGCCCATGTGGAAGAAAAGCTATGAAGAGAAAAATTTAGATCAGTGGATCTTCCATTGTCTGAAGCAACAAATGGATTCAAGTGCTTTGAGATCATATTCTGATATTGCATATGCATGTCTGAAGAGATCACATGAAGAACGGCCAACGATGGCTGGTGTTGTAACAAAACTTGAGATTGTACTGAAATATCAGGATATTTATGAAATAGTGAAATTGCCAACTGCCTTCGAAGAAATCATTAAAAGAGCGGGACCTTCTCTGACCAACCGATCTGAAGAGGAACTAAAGAAGCTTCTGCTTAAAGGGATCCTCCTCGATTCAGGAAAAACGGTAATTACATAAGTATGTCATTTATAAATTAGTAAGTTTTAATTAACGGAAATCATACAGTTAGATTCCAGATCTTTCCAGTACAGTTATATTAATAGCACAAACGTTATATGGCACCTTTACTTAAGAATTGAAACAGTATGTCTTTGATTTAAGTACAGTGTAACTTGGAAAAAGAAAAAAATCTTGGCTACCTAAATATTTGCTGTTGTGAGTGAACTCAACATATCCTGCACTAGGAAAACTAACTTTTGAACCTGTTTAATTGATAGTGGTTTCAACTTAATAAGAATGGAAAACATTACGAGATGATATCTGTGGCAGCATGTTTGCGTGAACGTGAACCACCACACTTCTCTAAATCCGAATCCAGGTGACTTGTCATCCTCCTTAGTTGTCTCTTTTATTTTTGAGTTTGTATACCATTTCATAGTATGTTACATATCTTTGATCATCTTTTCTGCTGGTTAGACCAGATTTACTGTGGGCAGCTATGTACCATCACATAAGAAAACTACGTTCATGACATGTACTAAACCTCAAACTTTATCTCCAAATATCACATACATCATGAACCTTGTTTTCAAAAAGAATGAACCCAGTGACCTATACATAGGCCTCGAGTACGAATTCAAAAACAAGATCTATTATTCATTCCTTTCAGATGAGAGAAAAAACGGATGGTTGACGGCAGAACTATTTCAGTTTAATACCAACGAGATAGCAACGGTTGATGAGCTTGAAATCATGTTTAACATTAAATACTGTGATATTATAGCAGTGGAAGGTATAGAGTTTCAACCACTAGAGAAGGTAAGCTTATAAACACAGGATTCTTGGTTAACACCGTTTCGTTTCATACTCATGCATTCTTTAAAAGTACGTAATGAGCCAACAGGCATCCTCTTCCGGCCCCTGGAAAAAGTAAGAAGACAAATCCCATCGCAATGCGTTGAAGCCCCTTAATGTGAAACTGGATGGCTAGCATGGGGGTTGATATTCTCTTCGTGAGATGATTCGAACTCGAGTTGAGAGACTTGGTACCTCGGTGGCACGCAAAATACTTCCCTGCACCAAACTGCCGTTCAAAAATAAAGGTTCAGTTTTTCGGTAATTCAAGCTCTATTTTATTTCCAGTTCTTATTTATAAAATATACCCTTCAATTCAAATGTTTTACTCATATGACTAAAAATAATAATAAGTACAAATGTGATACAGTTTTTGTTTTATTTTTCTTCATATATTTCAATCACTAATTATTTCTATCTCTACTACTTATCTTAACTCCTTTATAAAGAGAAAATAGTATTGGTTGAAAGTTGAAATATAGCTTGGTTGAAAGTTGTTTTGTGGGCCCTATCTTAATCTCTATCTCTACCCCCATGAACAATCAACCTCCGTCCATTCACTTTCATAGTATTTTTATTTCACATAAAAAACACACATACCCGACACTCTCCAGTACCACCCATCACAGCCCGACCTCGTCCAACCGGACCTCACCACCTCTCGACTTCACCACACCACTCCGCCGAAACCCACAAAAGTTTTTCAAGATTGAGGTATTGTTGGAGTTTACCATAGATCTACGAGTTTTAGTTAAGTTTTTTCTATAGATCTGTAAATTTAACATATAGATCTAGGTTTTTATAGAACTATTATAATGATTTTTTGTACAGGTTTTTTTCAAGATTAATGTTTTTTTACAGGAAACATCCGTCTATGATTCACCGTCGTCAATGTGTCGCATCTTCGTTGAATGGCCGCCGACGAGGTCAACCTCAACCGAAACATCCAATATTGAAGGTATATTCAGTTTTTGAGGTTATCCATAAGTTTTTAATAGATCTATGATTTTACCTTTTTAATAACTTTTTTTCTTTGTGTTGTTTCAGAAACATTCAACCTTCCACATAATTTTTCTACATTGGCAAATGAAAACTGAAAACTGAAATACTGAACTTCCCTTCTTGAAAGTTGGAATCCCTTATCTATGTGATTGGTGAAAAATGAGGTGATGCATTTATCCACGCCATGTTTAAAATCAAAATTATGCATTTGAATTTCAAAATTGTTCTTCAGTTTTTCATATGCATCTTCTTCATTTGTCATTTCTTTTTTACTATCAGTGAAGAACACTTCATCTTCATCTCGATTTTTCATCAAACCTTGGATCTTTTGGAGGAGCAATAACTAAACAGGTTATCCATCTTCGTTAAAATAAATCTTTTTTTTTAATTTATATATTCTTTTAATCCTTACTCATGATTATTTGTAACTGTATTTTAGAAACTATTAACATATTAAAACTTTTGATTATGTATCTTGGATCATACATTAAACAAATATACGAGTGCTTCTTTGAAATGTGTACCTATCTTGGATGCAGAGTAGGTGTTCGATGAAATGACAGAGAGAAAGTTTGGTTACGGTCGATATAGATCATTCGCGGTTGTTGGATCCATATGTTAAGATGGTAACATTATCGTGCTCTAACTTTCAATATTATCCAAGTACCATGCTTACTTTTTTAGTTAATTTTAATTTAAGCTGATAATTGAAACCCACTTTGCGATACTATTACTGTGTTAATTAAAAAAAAGTGCAAGATGTTGGAACAATTGCAAGCATATTATATTCCTCTTAAGATTTTGTTAATTCATTAACACGCTTTAATTTAAGCTGATAATTGAAACCCACTTTAATGTGAGACGATGGTGGGTGAGGGGACACCATTGCAAGCATATTATATTCCTCTTAAGATTTTGTTATTCTGTATAAACTATATTTATATAGTTTGTTATTTGATGTCCTCCTTTGTTGCTCAGGTGGTCACTAGCAAAAGTAGGCATTGGCAATTGGTACATGGTGTGATTATCAAAAATATGGGATGCACTTCATACTTCTCTAGAGGCCAACTTAACCCTTGCGCAAGTGATAGTAGATAGTGCGGATCATTGTTCAAAAAGATGACTTGCCAATCACTCATTAATAAAATGCTCAAAAAACAACCTAGGCAATAAAGATTGAAGTGGGCAGCCTAATGTGGGGTGATTTTTCGAGATGATTGCAACAAGGAAAGATTTCATTCTGTCCCGTATATCAATAGTGGCGGCTACGACTGCAGCACCGCAACGTCAACGAGTACCTTCCACCATAGTTCAGGTGAGCGACTTAATGTTTTAATAGTCAAATTGGAAAAAAATGTCTTGGCTTATCATTAGTTTACATAAATGGAATGAGGGAGATATTTTTTTTATCTATGGTACATAAATGGAATTAGGGAGTTATTTTTTTTATCTATGGCCATTTAGCATTAGTGATGCTACTATATCTATCATTCGAGTATATGTACCCCTACCTTTTATTATTTATCAAGAACCAACTGATTTTATTATATATTTATCTACTGAACAGGGATATATGATGAAGGAAGCATAATGGTGAAAATTGGTCGGGAGGAACCTGTAATAAGTGTGTATAATAGCGGAAAAATTATATGGTATAAGCATTGGGAGCTGATCATAAGGTTTGCATCTGGTTCTCCTTGAAATTAATTAATTCAACGTGTTTTCTCTGTCTTCATTTTATGAAGGTGACATTTTTCTGTCCCCGTTACTTCCGAAGGTTCTGATGGAGAAAGATTAACTTTTCCAAGTTTAAATAAGCCGATAAACCCATAAAATATGCTAATCCAAACACCCCCTTAGCTACGACACTTGCTGCGATATTTAACAGAATCGCTTCTTTTTCGGCTAGCTGGGGGGAGGGGGTGCATTAGCCCCCAATACTACTATAGTAGATCCTTCCATGATGTCATAGCAGATAGTGGAGGTATCGTAATCTGATTCTTTTTGTCATAGTTTGGTGTTACTACTTATTGGGACATTTGATCGATGCCCACTTCTAAGTCTCAAAGCATATTTTTACTTGGAAATGTAGGTTTTGATGTGAATACACCTGTATGTGCATCAAAACGTGGATCGAATATGGCCAGTCCTAGGGGAACAAATAATCTGATCCCATTTGATCCTATATTTAACGATAACAGATCTGAGAGTCCGCCAGGGGCATCAAGGTTAGGACTCTTTATATCATTTTGGGCCCTAAATTTAATATTTAAGTTTGTTGATTTTAAGCAGGATCGAAAATGGGCTCTGGAGATAATCTATCTGGAGAGTCGAGAATGATCATTATTATAATGGCGAGCCTGCAATGGCTCCTCCACAGCTTATGCTTGCAGCTTTCCCAATGTCAAGAAGCCAGCGGGTAAATACTGTAGTTTTAAGTTATTTACATCATACCATGCTATGTTTATTTAAGTTTAGTTGCATGTTAATTTACTTTAATTGATTTATTGAGATGAGCTTGTGTGAATCTTACTATAGGTATGTATTTATACAGTTCTTATACTTTTGCATACGTGTGATTCAGAATTTTGATGGTTGTTTTAGCATATGAGATCCGGTGGTCATCCACATCGAAGTGTTTCACCTAATCTCCTCAGTGGACCCACTTCACATAACATGTATTGCAGACCTGGTGGCCACATTTTTAGAATAATGCTACGATGAGACCAAATTCAGCAGTTATGGTCTCTCCGGGTCCTGTGAATTTATCATCTGTTAAAACACAACATTACAGTTTGTTTACCAACTTGATATTATATGTGGATGATTATCATGTTACGTACTGATTGTAAAGAGATATTGGAGAATCATATTAGAATTGCTTTCATCAGTTTGGATCTTTAGGTTGAACGAATTTTATTGTTTGATCAGTGATCAGATAGTATTTGTTGCTAAAAGTATAATATATCTTTACATCCATTGCTAATTTCTAAGTTGATTTAAACAGACTATATGTGTTCTAATGGATTGATGTGAGATTTAGCTCCTTTAGGCATTCTTTTTTGTTTTGTTAAGTTAATGTTTAAGCTTCTTTTGAGTACTTCCTTTTTTTGGCTTACTTGCATAGTATATTATTGATCTCAAATATGATTTCATAAGGTGATAATGTTCCTACTCCGTTTATGTCATTTGAGTCCGATGGATTTCCCTAGAGTTATTAAGAGAGGTAAGTGTGCGTTGGAAATTTATATATTTGTATCCACTATGTTTGGTTTTTTTTTCTTAATTTTCATTGGGATCAACAAATTTGACTTATTGCAGGTGCAATATCTGTTCCAAAAAAGAAGCTCATGCGGTGCGCTGCCCACTATTAGGCTGCAAATTCCAAAGTTGGGTCTGCCACTTATGTCTTAATTGCGCCCTTTTGTTGCCTCAAGCTGTAAGTAAACAACTCCATCTATATGATTATACAATGAACTTTGAGAAACTTGGAATTTCTTATGCGTCTCTCGCCGATGCATTGGAAGGTTAGTTGATGAAATCACATCTATTCTTTCTTTGTTTCATAACAGGTTAGTGATAATGAGTTTTCACTTGATAGGCCCAATATTGTGTAGAATAACTCAAGTCACATTAGTATATTGTCACTTAAGCCTTTTTTTTGCAAAATGTGTGATTTTATCCATCTCGTCCCTTTTTTTGAACGGATATCCATCTGGTAATTTCTTATCCATCTGGCGCTAGGAAACTTCCGCCGCTATGCGCAGGTAAATACACCTCTTTTTGTTACATTTATGGTTGTTATTGTGTTCTACATACACACATGTGTCTCATATACATCCTTTGTATTAACAGATTGGTAGATATTATTGCCAAGCTGAATTTGCAAAAATCAGCAGTAGTGAGGCATATGTCGGCTGTGATACAACCAATCTTAGAAAAAAGGATAGTCGATCACTCCATCTTACACAAGGCACGTGTGGAGTACCTTACAATTGCTGATAAGGTATATATATTTTTTATTTTCCTTACGTTCTTTTGTTTCATTAGTCATGTTTCTAAAACCAAGTGTATGGATAGACCTCTGCAGCAGACGTTATTCAACATGTATCGAGTGCTCTTCTTGTGCGGATGATTCATACTAAAGATGGGTCCAAGATTGGGATTCTTTGCATCAAGCATGGCAGTGCTCAGGTTTGTGAAAGCGTTTCCTATTTGTTTTCATGTTGATAAGTATGAGTTGTTAATGTCTATGCTATATGTATTTGTAGGAGAGGAAGAAAATTATAAAAGGAATGAAGGATAATGTCAGAAAGATAGCTGTAGATAGATTTTGCAGTATGGTAAGTATGAACAATTCTCTTTAAGCTCTTTGTCGTGGTCACGGAATTGATTTGAGTCATTTAGTAAGATAAAAAATTGGAATATCTTGACCCTTGATAAAAAAAATCCTATCTATTAGGTGCTTGCGTGTATTCTCTCTGTTGTTGATGACACACAGTTGGTTAAAAAGACCATCCTCCGTGGACTCCAAACAGAGCTAAAGGAACTGATTTTACATAAGGTAATTGTTTTCACTGTCTTATGATATATTTTAAATCCGATAAATTTTGATGTGATATTATTCCTAAATATGAAGGTATTGTTACTAATTGTGAATTTTAATGTAATTTTAGGATGGAAGACGCCCTTTGTTGCAGCTTCTTCATCCAAATTGCTCACGCTATTTTGGTCCAGATGATTTGTCTTTGTTAGATTCATCTGTACCTTCTTTAGTAGCAATGGTAATTTTTTGTTCGACTCCCTTTATTTTTTTTAAAAGAACGCGGTGTTGCTTTTTAGTATCCAATAATTGCTCTCTTTTGGCATCAGGGTGGCGTAGAAGCAGAAGCAGAAACTGAAGGTAAGTCATCAGATGCTGAAGGTGATGAGGAGATGAATGATGCAGATGAAACTGTAAAATCAGTGACGGGTGGGAAAAAAGATCCTGCATTAAGAAGACGAGAGTTGTTGGTTGATAGTGGACTTGCTGAGGTACCGATCAAAAACATATTCTGATTATCTGATATTTAGGGGTTAAATATGCAGCTATGTACGAGCTGAAACACTACTGGTTATCTCAAGGATAAACAAGAGGCTCAAATGTTTGATAACTTGTTTTCTACAATTTTAGATGAATAACTGTGCATTATCAAGTACTCCAAGTTTTAACTATTGTTTCATTAGTTAAAGAACGTTAAGAATTTATCACATGTTAGGATTGTTTGCAGTTACATTTTGATCTTTTCATGTTCTATGTTGAACATGGCGTTAAACACTTACTAGAATATCGTATATCGTTAATTATCTTCCGCTATGAATTACCACCGCTATGCGCGGGTACTCGTCTAGTAATGTAAATTCATCAAAACCTTGAATGTTGAAAATTGTCTATTTAACCGGATTCAAGCAAAAAATGGGAGAACCTATGGTATTGTTGAAAATTTGTTTATTTATGATATTGTTGAAAAATTGTTAATTGACAAGTTAAAACGCTTGAAATAAAATTTGACAAATGATGTATACAGCTCATAACCATTTGGCTCTTTTTCTCTCTAAAAAACATCACACCCCATTCCCTCTCTATATAACACCATCCTCTCATCCCACCCTTCAACAAAACACCACAACTTCCCCGCCCAACCACCTCGTCGCATCACCATGTGACAACCGTCACCACTTCACAGCCATCACGACCTCGCCAACACCTTATAGAAACCCACCTTAACCGGAAGGTTTATAAGGTAAGATGTCTTGGTGATTTTTCCAAGCACATATAGATGAAACTATTTTTTTGGTTGAAAATTTTATAAGCTGATATGTTTTCCTATTGATCCATGTAAATCAATTTGGTTTTGAATGCTTTTCTATAGATATATGTTATTTTTAACTTATAGATTTGTGTAATATCAACTTGTATATATCCGTGTTTTTGGAGATCTAACTTTTTGTTAAATTTTATTATTATTTTTTTGTTGCAGTTGTTGTCATTTTGACTCGGCGGAAAATCTGTGGCCGGGCACGTCGCTGCCGAGTCGCTAAAAACGTCGCAGCGCATTGAGTTTGCGTTAGAGTTCGGTATTTTTTTGAATCTGACATTGTATAAAAGTTTTGATGTTTTTTAGATTTGTGTGAGCGTATATCAAGACTTAAGTCTTCTTTAATAGATATAAAATTTTCAGGTTACCACCACGCCTGCTGTGATGTCCGCCCCCAACTGCCACACTCGTTGCCGAAAACCGTTAGTGCCACCATCTAATGTGCTGCTTTTTTTAAATGTATAATTTCTTTTAAAATATTGTTGCGTATGTTATGTGGTTCATGTATAATGATGTAAGGTCATTTATAAGGATTTTTTTCTTGATCTATTTTTTATTTATTTGGATGTGTAAATTTGTTTGTAGGGGGTGTTTCGAGTAGCGTTTTGGATGTGATTATCTGAGTATCATGTTTAGAAAACGCTGATAATGAGATTGTAGTGTTTGGCAACCAAGTTTCGAAAAGCACTTATTTGTGTTTTATAAAAAGCATGTACTCACATGCTTTTGTGAAACGTAGTTATGTTTCTGTTGACAAATTACCGATCTACATTTCGTTCTGTCCATGATTTTGTGATTTGGTAAAATATTGTTACAGGTTTACTGTTGTAGCATTTTAGGCGACGAATGATATTGCCCTAGAGATTTTCTAAAATTAGATTTGTAATTTATCACTAAGCGTAGTTCATAAAACTTTAGTCTTGTAAATGGGCCTATCATAATACTGAGTAATATTAAATCATGATAACTTTGTAAATAATTATAGTTTTAATATTATGTCATAGATTAAAAAAACTATAATCTTACGTGTTGAACAAAAATAAATTCTTTGCTAAAAATAATAGAAATAAATTTGAAGTATGCAAATGTTCATTTTTGGTATTCATTCATCAAGTTACAGAAGTATCTGATTTGTCAAACGCTATTGCGATATTAAACTAGATAACCAAAAACATTACACTTATTATGTAGGAGTTGTTGACTTTAGTTAAGTATAGTAAGTATTGATTCCATAATTAATAATCATATAGTATATGGCAAGTACACTCATTCACTATGGTTGAAAGAATCTCATGATTCTCATCAACTAAAACCCTACAAGTATTTGAAGATTTGTTTCTATTATTTTTAAATCTTGTAAATATTATATTTTTTTAACAATTATGGCAAAACATTAAATTATGGTTAAACAAATTTTTTAGTGTATTGATATACATTTTAGAGAATACTATGTATTTTTAATAAAAAAACTATTAGAAAAATAATATAGTAGTAATCGCGATGGTAACAAGCTACGAGTTTGAAATTTAAAAATACGCATAAAAAGAAAAAAAGTAAAAATGTGCAATGACAGCGGTAACATGTTATTCAAATTATGGCATCTTTTGCTAATTCATATTAGTTATACTCTTATTTTTGTAATCGTGAAAAGTGCAATCAACGAAATTAAAGGATAAGATACGTATCAATGCATGTTATATTTTTGAGTACGTAGAGGGATATTACGTACAACTATGAAGGTATTAGTAAAATTAGTCAAATAGTTCAAGAGGAGTATACACCTTGAAAGTTGAAAAAAACAACTATTTGGGGCATTATTGAGAAATTTAATTCACTCTTTCAAAAACCTTAAGCAATTATGAAAATATTGAAAATGTTAAAAGATTAATCTAGAATCTCAAAGAGTATCTTTTCTATATTTTGAGATCGCGGCCTCTAACAACATTTATGGACATTGAATCAAAATTGAAAAAACAAACATTTAAGGCACATTGACTTAATTCATAATTACGGGTGCAAGCTTTTGAATATAAAAGATTTGATTTACTAAGGATATTAATGTTTATTTGATGTTAAGATTTTTCTTTCAACTAATATATTTTTTGCTTAAAAATTGACGGCATCATTAAAATTGGTAAACAAAAATTAATGAATTTGAGATAGATACAACAAAGAAACATTAAGTCGGAACATGTTACAACAATTTGTAATTACACATAATTCTTGAAAGTGAAAATATGATAATTAAGGAAATAGTTAAAAACTTAAACTCCTTATATAAAGCAGAATGTAATAATTATAAAGTCAAACATTTAATATATGATCACGGGTTGAATCACCGGGTCAATCCGGTTGAGTCATCAGGTCTTAAGTTCAAACACCGGGTCAACTCAGTCGAGTCACCAAGTCACGGTTTGACCACCAGGTCAATCAGGTCGAATCACCGAGAAACGGGTTCGACCAACGGGTCAACCCGATGAGTCACCGGGCATACCGAGTCATCGGATTACTGGTACAACCACCAGATTAGTTAACATATCGTTAATTATATGTCGCTAGGCAATTCCGCCACTATGCGCGGGTAATCGTCTAGTAATAAGTAAAATGCAGATACATCCTTATGGTATTTCATTTTTGCAGATTTCATCACTGGTCTTACGAAAGTGCAGGCGGCCTCCTTATTCTTCATGTTCTGGGTTCGTTTTGGTACTTTGGCCTAACGGATGTAAACGTTTGACAGTTACTCACTTTTAATAAAAGGACAAATCTGTCTTTTTTCTTTGTCTTCTTCCCCATAACACCAACAAGGCCAAGAACATATAACTGAGCATCAAGACACCAACTAGACGTGTGATTCATTTTTATTGCTGAGCATCGGTCTCAGTATGTCAATATATATGAACATGTTAGAAATCCAGATGTCGCACATTAGAGAAACAAACCATAACGGCGGTTAACAAAACAATTAATTCATTTGACCTTGATCTGGGCCAACATAATCTTAACATTTGTGAACATAATAAAATTTTGTTTTGAAAATAATCCACAAAATTAGCTAGCTTGATACCTACCACGACCCCTTTTAATTTCCCTTTCGTTACCAGCTTATAAGATCAACATCCCTTGCTTAACAGTACCCGGTCGGTCGGCCATTTGGGATGCTTTCCACTAATGGAAGAATCAGAGATGTTGGTCTCCCAAGCGACCGAGAGCGAAAAAGGTTATTGGATATGAGATTAGTGGTTTGTTTTGAAGATGTTATTTTTTGTTTAGAAGATGTGAATTGTTTTTTGTTTTGAGTGTTGTAGTCTTGTAGATGTGATCTTGATTATGGAGCCAATGAAGATCTGATATTTGTGTTGTAGATTCATAGGACATAATGTTGTAGATATGATATTCTTCTTGGATGTCATTAACATTTTCTATGGATTTTTATTGGATGTCATTTTTTTCTATAAAACGATTGTTTATACTTGTAAAAGAGAAAAAGACAAAAATGTCCTTGTAGCAAAGGCGACAGATGGTCAAATGTTAACGTTCGTTAGGAAAAGGATTCAAATGAACCCAAAACATGAAGACCGGGAAGGGCGCTTGCACTTTCAAAAGACGAGTGACTAAATCTGCAAAAATGAAATACCATAAGTATCATATCTGCATTTTACTCAATTATAATTTACATGATAAAAGAAAGTAAACGAGAAACAAGATGTGTCACTAGCCTTTTTATATATCAAACACCAAGTCTATTAAATACAACATTTGTAGATCTAGATCTCAAAACATTACTATTCCAATTTGATAACACACTCTTGATTATGAAGAATACTAAAATAATTTGAAAGTTTGTTAAAAATAATCAATTGCTAAAGGAACTGATTTAATATATAGCCGATTAGACGGGATGTGGCAAGTGTGCAAGGTGGTAGATGAGTTCTTTCTTAATTACTGTTTGTGGCGAAAATAGTCAATTGATTCCCGGTATATGTTTATATTTCATAGGTTGAACATGATCATGTGTTAGAAGATGATAGTTTCAGTGGAGAATGAAGTCGGGTTTATACTCTACATTTTTACAACAGTTTCACATCAGTAGCTGTCAAGAGGTAAACTTGATTTAATTATTCATTACTCTCATTTTCAAATATTTTTTTAACTAAATATTTCCTTCTTCATTTATTCCTCATTTGAGACATTTTCGTTGGTTTGAACATTTTCAAACTTCTAGCACTTACATATATTTATGACGATATATAGTTGTTTTCTGTTGATAAAAAAGGGGAAGAAATGTCAAATATTGTCACCAAGAGCAACTGGCATTATATGCAACGTGAACACCACTTTCGTGTCTTTCCCTGAATCATGTTTTTCTTTTATCTATATTCTCGTAAAAGTTTATAGTTTTGCATAATCGGGCTAAGATTGTTGTGAAAGAAGGGGTTTCAACTAAGATAGAAATTTACTTACATTACCTCTTAGGTTGGGTACTTGGTTTTCAGCAACTTATGAATCTGAGATAATGGATACTCATATGCAAAACACGATTCCTCTCATACATATTGTGTTTCAAACTTTCAATATATTGACACATAAATAAAGATATGCAAAGTAAGTAAAAACGGTATAACATATGATACTAGGATAGTTGAACGTGTGAATTTGAGAAGAGAGGTTTTAAGAGGAGATTTGAGTTATCCCGAAGTAGCTTAAGACTCGTCTTTGGCATCTGATGGATTTGAGTTATTATAATTACTTGATTTATCATTGTTTAGATTTGACATATGTTTTGACCTATTGATTAATTTAACTGTAATTCATGAGCAAGCACTTATAGAACTCTTCACAAGTAAAAAGTACAAGTATCTTGTCCAGTTTTATCATTTTTGTTATAATCAAGATGAGTATCTATGATTTTACAGATTTGGAGAGGTACTTGTAATAAATGACCGGCACGGATTCGCAATTTAGACAGAAATTAAATCCCAAGTACTATCACCTGAAACAATGTATGCGATTTACCGTGTTACAGATTGCCAGAAGACCAATCCTCATTTGAATGTCCTCTACTCGTGACACGTATGTGTGAGGATCCGTTTATGTACTTAGCATGCCTTCGACAGACTGCCCTAAAGCGTCACGATTCGTTTCTCTTTTTAGTAAGCCCTCCACACACTCCAGTTATTGGATCAAATGGTGATGAATGCACCCACAACCCTTTCAACAGGTACAAACTTAACGTTGTGCCACGAAAGATGAGAGATGGTTGGATGGAAGTAAAAGTTTGTGCGTTTAAAACTGTGGCTAAAATGATTTCTATGTCACTTAATCTAACATAATCCACCCGAAAGGATCTTCCTGGCCTCATTATTCAATGAGCTTAGGCCCATATAGATTATCTTATTGTGGCAAGAATTAGTGAGACTCGACCATAATAACTATTATTTGCATATTACTTTTTATGGCGAAGAACATGTTAAACCTCATTCCCTTTGAGCATATATTTTAATTTGTTAGTAATTTAGGGTATTGATAGTCGATGATTGCCGGATAGTTTTTTAATCGTGTCACACACTTTCCTAATACAATATTTTGACCCTATTTGTTTCTTGTGTTACACGAAATTTGTAGTGAGATAAAACAAGAACAACACTCTAATTCTAGGCGGAAGAAAATAGAGTAAAACTTATGATTAATGTTCATCTTCATTCTTGATGAAAGACCAAATTGTGTTTATTAAAATACATAAACACATGTACGAAAAGGTTGTGTCCTTTTGGTGAAGAGTCACACCTTTTTACAATAGCCATAACATTCTTTAAATCTGTGTCCAGCAACAGTTTTGTAACAACCAAGCCGTCGCTAACTGCTTTCATTAAAGACATATGTATATTGATAATTTACGGACACCCGAATTTTTGTCACTATGACACACGAATTCTGTCACTAAATATCCTCTGACTACATTAACAACCTTTTCATTTTCTGTACTTGAATTCAAATTAATAGTTTATACAAGCGTGCACACCGCACCTCCGAACTCGTATTATAACGTAATTTGAAATCCATTTGGTCTCGGGTAAAACACTATTACACAAAATGGCATGATGACAATAAAATCACCAACAATCCTCCCTCATTTTAGTGTAATCCTTGATTTCCCGTTAATCAAAACAAATATCTTTCGTATACTATCTTCGTATACTACATATTCCAAATATTCGAATATTAGAGTGTCAATAAGGAGTGAACTATTTCCATTCATAATGAATACTTGAAGATAATATACACATAAGTTTATCAATCCAATGTTTACTTAACGCTTTACAAGCCATGCGCCCTTATCCCATTCATGAGCATATAGGAAGCCAAAGTCCAAGCTTCTTGAAGCGGCAAAACTTCATACTTACATAGGTAATTCTTTCATTCATGCCCTTTTTCATTTTTTAAAAGAACTAATTAGAAGATAAACTTCAACCTTTTTATCTTGCAGGTCCGAAAACATACCTTGGAACAATATATCATGTGTTCCAGTCTCTAAGTGTGAGCTTTCCGCATTGAATTCAGCCTCTAGCATTGCACGAGAGGGGAATTTGGTGTCTCACCATTAGAGATTTAAATGGACTTTTCATCTTTATTAACGACTTTGTGCACCAACTCTAGCGAACCTCTATTTCAAGAGGTAAGCTATCGATTCTTTTTGCTATAACAAGCATTCAACATGGTAACATTTACTTTTAAACATAACACAACGTTTAATTATAAGTCCTTTACCATTATTCCTTTTTAGAACAATAAAGCAACGATTTATAATGCCAAAGTTGAACATGTTGGCCAACATTTTTCTTATGATCCCAAGACTATCTTTAGAAAGTGAAAAATCCATCGCTTGTAAATTCATAGTCATCTTGATCATTTATTCAACTTAGTTGCATCAGTAATCGTATTCATTTTCACAATATGAAAAATCTATTTCCTTTCAAATCATAATCCATGGATAATTCAAGTACCGAAATACTTAAATTTCAATATTAACACCAGCTTAAGCTAATATTAGGACAATGCTTTTCCAAAATGCAATGAATCCTTAGATTATACGCACATTACTCAACATGCATTTCAATCTATCAGTCCGATCTATCATAATCCATGAAGCGGATTACCTGTGGAGTCGAGATATTATATGACTAATATGCATGCATCCAACACAATCCTATTTTAATATGATATTTAAAAACCACATTCCCCAAAATTAACTTTTATGATCCATTGCCTTGTTAGAACTTCTATGTAAAATGGTGTTAATCAAAGGTGTTACACCAAGTCGTCTACATGATAATGAAATATTGTATCACTTTCTTTCTTGATCAGAATGCATCACATTCACACCAAATGTAAAATATTTATTTACCATTATTTTCACCAAATATGGTAATCCATGTATCATAACTCATGACACCATTTTACATTTGATTAACCATCATCACAAATATTTACATTATTTGTGATCTTTAACATAGGGTGTTGATCCTATCCAATCACTTTTCAGTTAATAATAGACAATGAAAAGCATAACTCCATAAACATGTTGTATCTAAGTATTATACCAATACTAAATACAAAAAATAAAGTTCTTTTCTATCACTTTTCTACCATAGAAAATTAGTACAATCAAACGTATCAACTTTCATGGAATGGCAACCCTTTAATCCACAAGGATTTCACACATCGTCAACAATTACTCCAAGATTCTATTTCACTGTGAGTCTTTGACATATACCCACCCTGGTCATAGTAATCAAGATGTAACAAATTTTCATGGCAATGATTGTCCGACAATAAGATTTCGATTGCATAAACTTATCACTACAGGCAAAAAAATTAGATTAGATCAATTAACCGTCAAATAAAAGTAAGCTAGCCAAAACATGAATTGATTAGAACCTAATCAAAATTTCAAAACCACATTGTTATTGATCAAAGAAACATTAGTTTGTTATTAGAGATGGCAACGGGGCCGGGTTTGCGGGGAATGGTTGCTACCATCCCCATCCCCAAAGTTAAATATCTATCCCCATCCCCGTCCTCATCCCCATCGGGGATTACAAGCTACATACCATCCCCATCCCCAGCGGGGAACGGGGATCCCCAATGGGGAATCGGGGATTTTCCCCCCGTTACACAATTAACATTTAAACTATGTTTCAAATGATGCAACCATTACGAATAAAACAATACGGTAATATCAAACAACATTAACGAGATCAACATTTATGCAATCATGCTCAGTATTAAAAATAACAAAATTAACACAAGAGTTCATCCTAGAAGGTAGTGTCAAAGTAGATATTAACCATCGATTGATAGTGTTTCAAATATCTAATACATATTTGAAACATACAAGATATATAAATGTATATGTAAAATATAGATATTGGGGGGCGGGTTCGGGGACGGGTTTAGGGAACCAAGGGTATTACCATCCACGCCTTCATACCCGCTTTTTATTATCGAGGAATCTCCACCCCCATCCCCATACCCGGTCAACTCGGGGAATCCCCGGTCAAATCGGATTTGGGTATCAGATTCTCCATCGGGTTTGGAGTTTTTTTCCATCTCTATTTGCTATTCATGCAAATACAGGTTTCATGTGTGATCCTTATCCTTTCAAGAACCAAACAATTTTATTGTTTCAAGACATACACTTATTCATAGTTAAGGAAACCAGTATCTTTAGATGGTAAGAAAATAACCGCACATATGGGTTGCATATTGGTTCATTATTACCGGTAAACAAACAAGAAAAATGTATCTTCTTACAGTCCATACGCATGCTTTTGAGATAATCGATTAGCATGTAACCCATATTTTATTGGTCAACATACATGGCATCATGAAACCCGTGTTTCATTATGTCCATCTAATCATATTTCCATAATTCTTAGAAGTAATCATCGTTCTATTAGTCACATAGACATGAATAAGACAACTTAGGGCCCGTTTGGTATCCCGGTTTTGCACTGTTTGCTTGGACTAAAAGTAAATCTTTTATGTTTGGTATGAATAAATGATAATTAATGTTAGGCTTAAACCCTTCTACAGGGGAATGCAGAAATCCTTGATGCATAGCTTGTTTTTCACTCTCCTGTCTTTAATTTCATTTTTTATTCTTTTTTCTTTCTTTTTTTTTTCGCATGCAATTTTTTTCCTCTTAACTCTAAAGAAATTGGGACCCATCAATAAAATAAATATTTATTTATTCTTTTACTAAATAATCTCTTTTCTTCAAACCCTACATTAAATCTAAATCTAAACTCTCAACTTTATAAACCCACACCTAAAGTAAAACCCCACTTCAAACCAAACGGACCCTTACTTATAGGTATTAATTGAACCCAACCAAATTGTTGATTTGCAGTTTACGTCTTTAATTTGTCCATTAAACCGTCATGATGTTTTCATAATTTCTTATGATCAGCGTCCATCCATCCAACATAAAAATTCAATAATTAATTCATTTCCTCCGACTTCAATCCCATTGCTTTCCGAATAGTACACAGATTCATCATCCCAGATTATCTCTTGCGAAAATATTGTATTAGATTGTTAGTAATTTAAGGTCTTGGTAATCGATTATTGCCGGATAGTACTTGAATCGTGCCAAACATTTTCCTAATACAATATTTCGACTCTATTTGTGCCCTGGGTTACACGAAATTTGTAGTGAGATAAGACAAGAACAACACTCTAATTTTAGGCACAAGAAAATAAAGTAAAACATTGATAGTTTGTAGGTTATGATTAATCTTCATCTTCATTCTTGATGAAAGACCAAATTATGTTTATGAAAGACATAAACACATGTATGGAAAGGTTGTGTCCTTTTGGTGAAGAGGCACACCTTTTTACAATAGCCAAAACATTCCTTAAAACTGTGTCCAGCAACAGTTTTGTAACAACCAAATCGTCGCTAACTGGTGTATGTATATTAATAATTTACTGACACTCGAATTCTCTTGACACGCGAACTCTGTCACTAAATTTCCTTTAACTACATTAACAACCTTTTCATTTTCCATACTTGAAATCATATTAATAGTTTATACAAGCGTTCACTCTTCACCTCTGAACTCGTATTATAACGTAACTTGAAATCCATTTGGTCTTGGGTAAATCACTATTACAAAAAATGACATGATTACACTAAAATCACCAACATAATTTGGTTTTCTCTCAATCCACATTTGTCGATACAATTCGATCTATATACTTATGAGTTGAAAGAAGAAAAAAAGAGATTTTGTTCTTGTAATTCAATATACTCATAATCGATATGATTGCATCTCTAAGCTTGAAATTCCACATAACTGGTCACATCGCTGTACGTATAAAGTTTTATTTCAAATATTATGTATGTTAACATGGGATATTGTTTTTGTAAATGCTTAAAAATGGAAGTGGTTTTAATGACAATGTGTAGTTTGTTTTGGATCTTGGAGTCGGGAGATCTTGCTCTACATTTCGACTTCCATTTCAAGTGTCATAAATTTAACAAGGATCCTGTTGACGGACAGCCTTTAACATTGTTTACCTGTTTTGTGTCAAAATGTTGTTATCCCGTTTCGATATTGAAAATAGAGAAAATAGCAATTAGTCTTGTCAATCATTTTAAACACTCTAGATCCTCGTTAACACTCTTTAAATTGATTTTTTGTAATCGATTTCAATAAATTGAAAAAAAATTACCATCATAACATTGTTCAGAAGTTTCAAAGTTTACATGTTTGCAAATGCTAATAGCAGATTCTTTCACCCAAACGTAGTTCGCCAACTGAATTTTTTTGAGAAAACTTATATTAGTGTGTGTCTTGATTTTTTTCGTTGTAAATTTAAACTCAAAACATATGCCATAGAATACTCGTAGTGAAATAGTGACATGTAGTAATAAAAATAATGGTGGTCAGCTGAATGATATCTATATGTTCTTGGAAACTATGTTTAAATTTACTCACTTTTTAATAATCTTTTCTAGTCTTTAAAAAATACAAACAACTTTGTATTTATATAATCTGGACATCAGTATCTCACCTAACATGCAAAGACATTAGGATTTAGGGTTTAGGCTCATGTTATAAAGACCTCCTTAAAAATACAGTTGGTACCACCCTGTTTTTTGAATTTTTTTTTTTTTTTTTTTTTTTTTTTTATTTTTATAATTTTATTTATGTTATAAAACTGAGATTCTGAAAATACAAAACGAAAATTATAAAGTTTAATAGGTCTAAAGTAACAAACAGAAAAAATACAGAACCGAAACTGATGAAAACACTGGGGGGACAAGGGGACAAAAAGTACAAATACTTGTACTTTTTTGGACTTTTTTGGATAGTAGGAATATTAATAGTGGGACCCTAAATTATCTTATTGACCACCAATCAATGTTTAAGATTGCCTAAAAGTCATGATTAAGATCGATAACTATTTATTTAATCTTGAACAGCTCAACATAAACATATTTTATGCAATTATGTGATGAAGGCATCTAGACTCGTCAAAGTTCTATAAAGCTTCGCAAAAGCGTCTGATTTGATCTCCACGTTACGTTGTACACCAAAGCTTGAAGTGAAAAAATAAGTAAAAAAACGTGAAGTCGCAATAAAACGAGATGTTTGAAAGCTCTTTTAAATTCATTTTCGATAAAGACTATATTTTTCTTACATAAAAATATAAAGGATTACAATTAAAAATAGTTTCTTAAGTTTTTTCTTATGTATTACACTTTTTTGATCTTAATATATTTATAATATGATTTTATATAAATATCATTATATATTTTCATATTTTTGTGACGCTTCAATTCATGTGTGTTAAGAACGCCATGCCTCCTCATGGCTCGCAAAGGCGTGACGCTTGGCCACCACGTCACGTCTCACGCTATTTAGAGCTTTGAGACTCGTACTGATGGGGGCTCAAGTATTGAAAAACGGGCTGACTTGTTTCTGAAAGCCCAAGATCATGTGAAGGGCTTTCTTAAAACAACCATAACTTGAGCATCGTAAGTCCGTTTTCAGCCTATGACCTGTCAAAACGACCAGAAGACAGGAGGAGCGAAGTGGTAACCACATTTAGGCTGGTTAAGGATTTTTTAAGGCCCAAAAAGCCATTTTACTATCATTTATTTGCATTTTGTGTTATTTTCAGTTTCTGTTAGACTTCGTTTTGGGGCCACAATCCAGCTCATTGGTGTTTTTGGGTTTTCATTGTTTCCTGTCTTTATTTAAATAATTTGCTGTAACCCTAGCAAAACAGTTTTGAGATTAATAAAAGTTAAACTAATGGCCGTTGTTTGCCAAGTTTTTATCTTAATAATCGGTATTCATTAGAATCAACGATTATTGGAAGGAATTGTTTATGGTATTCATTGGAATAAACAGATCCAATATATTTATCTTGTTTCTAGTCTACATCATGTACACACTCAACGACTTTGTTGGCTGTATTTGCGAATATGATTTTATGTATTTTTTAGTTTTATGTAGGTCACAATTGTTTCTAGTAATATTTTACATGGTTTTCACTTCAAAATTACTCTTGAAACTAGATGGATGCATATATAAATTAATAGAGATCACTCTAGGGGTGTTCAAAAAACTGAGGAACCACAAGAACCAGGGAACCGTACCAGAACCATCCTGGAATCGAACCGTATATTAGAACCATGGTCTGGTCCTTGGTTCCTGAAATTTCAAATTTTTTCGTTTCTCGGGACGGTTCGAGTAAGAACCGGTTGGTTCCGGTTCTTTCCCGAAAGAACTGTTCTTTTGGAAATATGAATTTTTATAATTTTTGTTTATGACATTTGTAGAACATGTAATGTCATAGTCAAGTCAAATAGAAAATAAAACCCTGGTCTTAAATCAACGTCATTGTTAAGTCAACTTGTGAAGTCGTTGCTTTGCTAAGAAAGGAGAGATAAAAATAAATAGGGATGAAATTGAAAATCTGATGACGAGGTTGTTAAAGAGATAAAAGAAGCGGTACGGAGTTATGAAGGAAAACAAGTGATGGAACGTTAAGCTAATTTTTAAGAGGTTTTGATTACAAGTGCGTGTTCTAGATACATTTTAACAATTATACACCTAGTTTTTTTTACACTTTGAATTTTTGTATATGTTATTTTAAACTATTAGAATTATTGGTACGCTTTTCTTTATTGAAAACATTTTTTTTGTGTGTTTGTATTATTATAATATACCTTTTATGAAAGATTGAAAAATAAATACGAACTTTTTAAACAGAATGGTTCTTGGCGGGAATTTCCAAAAATTCTCATCCTGGAACCGGAACCGTCCCGGAACCAAACCAAATAAATAGAGACGGTTCTTGGTTCCATATTTTCCTTAATTTATGGTTTTTGGTTCTTACGGTTTGGTTCCGGTTCGGTCTGGTTCTAGAACCATAGACACCCCAGATCCCTCTAATTCAAATATGTGGTTACATGTAGAGTAAACTGCAAAATACATACCTGTGGTTTAAACTTTCTCACATAATACATCCCTTGGTGAAACTATTGGCCATATACATCACTCGTTAGGTAAACGTTTGTCACAATACATCCCTCATGACTAACGATGCACTTTTTTATCGTTAACTTCTGACGAGGGATGTATTTTGCAAAAAAAATGATTCCGAAAAAAACTTTTTATTTCTTTTCGAAAATAAAGTTTTAACTTATTTTCAAAAAAAACATAGTTTTCTTACTAAAAATTGTTTTAAAAATTAATAAAATTATTTTTTCCTTCGAATTTTAAAAAAGTTTTCAAACATTATTTTTTTAAAAAAATTGATATTTTTTAAATTGTTTTAAATTTTTAACTCAATTTGCTCCTTCAAAAAGAAACATTTTTTTGTAAATTTTTTACATTTAAAAAAAAATTGAACTAGTTTTCTTAAAAAATTAACTGGATTTGTTCCTTCCGAAAAATATAAAAAGAATAAATTCTTTAAAATGTATTCGAGGATTTTTTTAAAAATTTTTTAATAAAGTTTTTTTAAACATTTATGCTTTAAATAATAATTTTTTTTATCTATCTCTCTTAAGAAAACAAAAAGGAAACATAAAATTTTATAAAACAAAAATCTATAAAGAACTTTTTTTAAGAAAACCTTTAATTTAAAAAAAAAATGTTCGAAAACATTTAAAAAATGTTCAAAAACGTTTTTAAAAAATGTTCGAAAACGTTTTTAAAAAATGTCCAAAACGTTTTTAAAAAATGATTTTTTTTTAATTTTTTGAAGGAACAAATTCAGTTTAAAATTTTAAACGGTTTAGAAATTATTTTTTTTTTAAAATAATGTTTGAAATTTTTTTAAAATATTCAAAGGAAAAATTAATTTTTTTAATTTTTTAGAACATTTTCAATAAGAAAACTATTTTTTTTCCGAAAATAAGTTAATATTTTATTTTCGAAAAAAAAAATTTCGAAACATTTTTTTTTTTGCAAAATACATCCCTCGTCAGAAGTTAAACAATAAAAATTACATCGTTAGTTCTGAGGGATGTGTTGTGACAAACGTTTGCCTAACGAGTGATATATAGTGCCAACAGTTTCACCAATTGATGTATTGTGTGAGAAAGTTAAAATTAAAGAGATGTATTTTACGGTTTACTCTTATATTTATTTTTCATTATTTTCATTTTAAGGTTTTTTTAGTGGATCCATGCGAGCTTTACACAGCATAAAATGAGAAGAAAATCGTTGGATTGGAAAGGTAAAAATTAAGTATGACCCCATATTCGAGATGTATCACCTTTATTTAGATGCACACCTAACTTTTCAGATGCACTTTAATAAATGAGTTTGTAGCTGAAATAATTTATGTAGTTCGTGCTCTGCTCGTTAAACTGATTGCTATTGATACTTTGCATGGGTTTTGATCCCGAAACTAATCGGGATACATCTAAATGAATAAGGATTTGATTTCATTTATGACGATATTTCTAATATATGATTATATAATAGCTAAAAGACCTGTGAAATTCACGGGTATTCATAAGAAACTTCATATAAGTTAATAACTTGTGTATGACGAAGTTAGACGTTAGTTTAAGCAATTGTAAAATATGAATGTGGTACTAAAGTATTTATACACATTCCATATGAACATTATATATCTGTGACAATGGTAAAACAATGCACGATGAACCAAAATGTCTCCATAACCTATGGTAAAAAATAATGAATTACTTAAATTGGTTGTTTTAAACCCATCACTCAACATAAGGAGGAAGTCTTGTTGCTTGCCTTTGGTTATCACCAGAATTAATCTACAAGATATAAACATCCTTTAAAAATACATAAATGTACCTGCATGTGTACAATGGTTAACTTATAGAAAAATATAACACAAAAAAGAAACTCATGTAGATACAAAAAATAGAAAAACACAATTGATGGTTATGCAAAAATATTGGTGTTTAAATGTGCTTTATTTGAAATAAAAAACATTGTGATTTGTAGAAACTTGAAGTTATAGAAAAATATGGGGAAAAATATGTGTAATACACCATCCGAACTTAAAAATTCACACAAATTATTTGAAGATTATGCAAAATTGAATAAAACTTATAACCTCCCTCTTCTTATACAAATTCGTTAAATGAAATATTTGAGTTTGCCTTATTAACCTATACAGTATGTGCAAGGGATGCGAGATCGTAACCATAAATTAGGAGTCACATGAAACACTATCAAAATTTGTTCCATTTAACTATTAGAACTGTACGTGTATTAATAATGTATATACGAAATCTAATGATACACTAATAACAATATGGGTTGAATATATCATTTTAATTACAATATAGTATGAAGGTATCATTTTACAATCGTAAAACATCATTGTTTTATTACCTTGCATTGATATATTTATATTTAATTAAATATATTCAAATCTAGCTACGTTACCGCACTTGAACATAGGATGTTACAGATTGCTCAACCATCTACTGAGCCCTTTCAAACTCTTATTTCTACATATTCATGATTCAAGTAGTTTGGATGTTCATGTATGGAAATTGTGCGCAAACTCTTCGTGAGTCGAGTATTTTAAGGCAGTAGATATAGCGGTCCAACGGTCAATGAAACAACACTAGTAATAACTAATGAGTCATTTCAAATCAGAATAAGTATACAATCCCGACCATAACCATCCTAATAGTTGGATGCTTTTTGTTAATCTCAAAGAATGGGCACAGAGACATAAAACGTCATACAAATGTAAGGCACCATCAAACACGTAATTATGACATCATAAAAAGAGTTTTATGGTTACTAAACGTAGGTATGCATATTTAAATAGATGAATACCTGGTCATCGGTAATTATCATTTAAAGTTGATCAGTTTAGGTTTGTCATGATCTTGTTGCATCCAATCTCACAAAATCTAGACACGTAGGATGATATTGGCTTTCACAATAAAAAGATCAGATTGAACCCGCTTACAATTTCGCCTCTGAGACTTTGAGGCCCAAATAATATACACCAGTTTCTTCCTTGCATAACTTTAACCCGTTGTTGACATTATGCTTCTCTTTAGCTTCAAGTACTTGACAATTTCATTTTCACCCGCTAGTCTTTTTAGCTACAAATAAAAAAATAACAAAATAACAAATCAAATATAAGTTTCATCTTATAGCTAATTGTAGTTGTGGATAATAAATATAAAAAGTAACTGGAAAAGTAATTGTGAGAGGGTGAGTATGAGAAAGCAGTAACTTTGGGGTGTATCACAGAAGAAAAAAGGCTGATGTGGTAGTTGACCAAAAGAATCAACAAAGATGGTCTTTTTCTAAACATGTGGGTTGTATTTAAACTTGGGGTAAAAACTATACAATACCATCGTACCTATCAAAATGTACCGACTTTAAACATTTACAATTTAATCGCTAGACATTACCAATAAACTTTTAAATTTGTTTCGTCTTTACCAGTATTACCATGAAATAACTGTATTACCCCTTGTCTTCTTTAATATTTTATATTAAATAAAGAAAACTCAGATCCAAAATTTTATTCACTTGGCTCTCAATTATTTACACATACAACACTGTAACTACACAATTTGACCTTGAATGGTTCGTTTTAACAAAGCTTCTACAATGAGTTATATCGGTGTGTTATAATAAAGAAATAAAAGTAAAGAGTGAAAAAGAGATTGATACAAAATTGATGGTTCCCATGACTAGTCCAAAATTCATAACATATAGAACAAACATCAGGGTTCGTATGTGTTGCAAGAGAAAGATTAGTGTAATCATCAAAATCAACTTGAGCATTATCTTTTCTGGCCACTACTTGTATCCTATGCCTAGTTTCACCACTTTAGGAGCTGTCCAGCTTGAGAACGAAGTGGCTTTAATTCCTCAACTTGTTCAAAGTCTTATTTATTAATAATACTGACAATCTTTTCTTCTTGTTCAAGTTCCATCATATACATGGCATCATATTCATCTTCATCTTTATCGTCTTTTTTAAATTCCAAATCCGTGTCTCCATATTCATATTCCATATCACTTGATTTCTGCTTCTCCTTTGCTGTGCACATTACAAATAATTATTTATTTATTGATTATCTGATCAACGGACTAACGAAAAAATATTATTCAAGGGTAAGAAGATTGATGGACTGGGTTTGTTTGGGTTGGTTCGGGTCCAAATGGGTTACAAGAATGAGTAATCATTTAATAGGTCATAACCCGTTAAATCAATCAATTTCGACAATAGCAATTAAAACAAGACTGTCTACCATTATAGTGTAAAGTGATTATATCAATCAAGGTCAAATTGTGTAGTTAAAGTCTTATATGTGTAAATAATTGAGAGGCAGTACGTGGATCAAATTTTGGATCTGGGTTTGTTTATATAATGTAAAATGTTAAAAAAGATAAGGGTAAAACGGTCATCTCATGGTCATATTGGTAATGACGAAACAAATTTGAAAGTTTATTGGTAATGTCTAGCGATTGAATTATAAGTGTTTAAAGTCGGTACATTTTGATAAGTACGATGGTATTGTATAGCTTTTAAACAAAGAGAGTATTTTTTTTTCTTTATAAGATTATCATACATACCATCATTTTTCTAAGCACAACCCATAAACGATCATTATCTGCTTATTCAAAATAATTAACATCAAAAGGCGCTCCTTACATCCTAGATAAACTCCAATCAAAGTTTGAATGTCTTCCCAAGTAGTGAATCAAATGTAAAACTTCAAAAAGCAAGGAGAAAGAAAAGAGTAAGATGTTGTTACCACACCAGTTGCACATGTACTCTACTCGATTAGTGCCTAAAATAAAAATGACCATGACGGTGTCTTAATAGTGTCTAAAACAAAACGGTGGCATCACATCCTTTAATTATGAAAATTGTTAGCAAGGAAAAAAGCTGTAAATAGCATATAGATCGGAACTCACAACATGTGTATACGCCCTACATAAACCGCCCGATATCCCAAGTACGACTGAAACATTAGCATACCATAACTAGGTACAGATAAAAAAAGTGGATGGCCATTCTATGGTAAGAGAAACAATTACAAATCAAAGATAATCGGACAAAAGTGGTGTTGTAAAAATAAATTACAGCATTAAGGTGTTTGGATTTGCATTCTGAAACAAACTATCTGATTATTTTGGCTTTAAGTTCACAATAATATTTGTTAACGTTAACTAAACAGATTTTTGTTATTTAAAGGACATATAATGACTTCCAATTTGAATTACAATTACAAAACTGGCCTGAGAGTCGCAAGGGAGTGAGTGCAATTAGAGTTTCTACCATCATTTAGCATACCAAGTGTCATTTCTAGCATGTGTTATAACATGTCATTTTTTGATTCACTATGATCCTACAGAGATTGAAAGTTTAATTTTTCACTATGATCCTACTGATAAGAAGGAAGTAGTGTATTAATAGAATCTGATATGTAGATGACATTACGTTTGATAAACACTGAACACAGATGTTTTTATAGATCAAACTAGCTGAATCTATTAATAAAATAGATTATAATTTGTCCATCAAGAAAACATTTTACCTAAAATAAGATTAGCATTCATATATAAATCACTGACTATTGTTTTTTTGTGACAACCAATTACAATGATTTATTAATAAATAAATTGTTGAACAATTTTTCACAGTGACAACCAATTAACAGATAGAAATAAAATCATAATATTCCTCCAAAATTATAACAACGTGATTAAATTAAACAGACAAAAAAATTTATATTATGAGCAATTTATAAACGATGTAAAAATATCTAAAAATGAACAAATAAAAGGTACCTTTTTTGCAAATTTTAGGTGAGAAGGGAACTATCAACTATGAAATTGGGGTTTTCAATGGAACATGAATTAATTTGGGTGAAAGGATCTTCACGAGTATATATGATTCTTATTTTTGGAGAAAATATAACAAATTGGAGAATGACTTGATGGAGATAGGAACATTTTTTTTCAACCAATTTGTTTGTAAAGTCAAAGGTCCTTATTATTGTTTCCTTTTTGAAGTTGACTGGTTAAAGCTCCTCGTAACTGGTTAAATGCTTAAAAAAATAGAAGTTAAACATTACGAATACTAAACATCTGTGTATAAGAAGTTTTGTGCATTGTGATGCGGTACTTTCTAAACGTGAGAATGAATTTGGGGTCGCCACGTCAGCAGTTTTTAATGCTTCTTGCTTTAGAGCTTGTAAAAACTCTCTTTTATTATTTAAAGTTATTTTTACCATTAGAGCTTTATCATCTTATCCACAAATTAATGTTTAAGTTGAACCATTTGGTTTACTCTCGACAATACAAGGGAAACATCCATAAAGATCAATAAATGAAACCCTAATTCTCTTTTAATATCTATTGTGTTCTACTTTGTTGGTGACGTATAATTTGTAGTTGGGCTATATACAATGTTTTAAAACCCGGGTTTTGAATTGACCCGGTCGAGCCACCGGGTCACCGGGTCACCGGTTCAACCGGTTGGACCGCCGGGTTGACCCGGTTTTCAATTAAAAAAATTATTTATATATTTCTAATATTACTATATATATATAAATATAAATCATGAATATTTCATATATTTGGCCCAAAAAACCATTTACTAACAAATATAACACGTAAAAACAAAGTTACGTTATAAATACGTATAATTATATCGCGAAAAAACGAAAAAAAAAAACAAAAAAATCGAAAAAAATCAAAACCCGGCCGGGTCGCACGAACCGGGTCAACCCGGGTCGCTTCAAACCCGGCGGGTCACACCGGGTTTCCAAAATGTAAGACCCGGGTCAATTTGACCCGTTTTTTCGGCCGGAACCGGTCCAACCGGTTGAACCGGCCGGGTCGACCCGGGTTTTAAAACATTGGCTATATAGCCTAATCCACGACTACTTCCCCTAACCAATTCATAAAAATGGATTGAAGGAACTCATATTGGCATGACACACCGAATGGAAACTTGTCACGCGCGGTCTTAAGTGGATCGCACCCTGGCTGCACGCGGTTAGGGTGAAACAGAATCATAAGATTCTATCGGGTAAAGGAACTCCTCGGTTAAGAGGATCTACACTCTCCTTAATTAAAAGATAAGGATCTTGTGTATATGGTAATTATCCTCTTCTTGAGTCACACGATTCAAGGAACCCAACTAGGGTTCTATCGGGGTAAAGGAACCCCTCGGTTGCATTCAAATGTATGATTCTCATAATCACTAAACCCTACCAACTACTAATCACAAAGCGATTACTTACTCTCACGCCAGAGTCTAATCGTGGGAGACAATCCCACGGTAAGCCTAACGGTGATTTTCTTCGTATGCAGGATCCCAACAATATAATTCATTTGGTGCAGGAGTCGGAGCTTTCCACACCCAAATTACCTTTAATTCGGGTCAACTAGGTCCAACCAACTTTTGTATCAACAAGTTGGCGCCGTCCATGGGACCTTACAATAAGCTCTACGTTGATTAAGACAAAAGTCAGATCGTCCAACCAGCGGTCTCTATCAAAGAAGAAATCACAACCAGACGAGACAACTATTGCCAGGCCGCCTCCTCAGGTGGCCAACTCTCCCTTTATGAAAACTCATGCGCCGACCTCAGCCACATGAACTCCGGGATCGGTGGTGGTACCACCCCCTCCATAAAAAACATCAACGTTAGTCAGACGCAGAGCTAGAGGATGATACAACTATCCCTGCGCTGAAGGTACACCTCGAAGACTTCGTAACTCGACACAACGAATATCTACTCCCTCTCATGACCGAGAGAACGAGGAACAACCCTGGTCGAGATTTACGGACTCGACTCGACTTTGAGAACGAGCGCGGAAATTCACAACGACGTTCCTAGGAGAAAGGGCATCGTAGCAGTTCCCCTAGAAGCAGGATGAGGCGCACCATGGATGAGCGTCTCAGGAGACCTCATGTTACCAAACGACTCGGAAAAAGAGTCTCTACCGACCAAATTGAGGAGCAACAAGCTTTTGAATACTTGGAATGATTAAGGGGACGGGGCGCTCCGGAGATACCTGAAAAAAAATGCTTGTCGCACAAGTCTCCACGAGAGACTTGGCGGGCACCAAAGGAAGAGAAGACCAACTCGGACTCTCGTGGTTACAAATCATGGAGGGAACGCCACAACCGATCTAGAAGGCGGGAACGTTGTTCTAGAAGGGACCCTTACAACTCTGACTCGGACTCCCCAAGTCGCAAACATCATAGGAGGGATGATACATCACTGCTTGATTCCTCAAACTATGAGGACAACGATACAGGACACTCAAAATCCATGCACATGAGCCATAGGCGAAGTAATGAGGATCTGTGCCTCCCCTGACGTCATCAAAAATTCAGCGCATCCACGCCTCGCATTCGAGAATTCACGGACAACAAGAAAAGGAGGATGCCATAAATTGTCAACATCTATGACGGTACAGGAGACTCGGACAATCACCTCGAGTCATCTGTCCACATTGAAGCATGGCCAGAGCCTATGGTGGTGCCATATGTTCAATTATACACTAATAGGTGGTGCACGGACATGGTTTGACAAACTACCTCGGTGAAGCATAGATGGTTTTGAAGAGTTGTGTAGAGATTTTAGAAGAAACTTTACACATCGAAAGAAATATGCAAGGAATCTGGTGGATCTCCATAGAATCAAGCATCGCCAGGGTGAATCTTTGGATGCATACAAAAAACGCTTCAAAGATGAATGCACACATATCAAGGCATGCCTAGAGGTGATGAAAATCTTTGGTTTCATGAACGGAATCACCAATCAGGAACTGATCAAGCGCTTGAATGACAAGGCCCCTAAAACCTTTGATGGTTGGATGAAACGTACAAGGTCTTTCATTCGTAGAGAAACCGCGGTCGCGGATGATCAAAAAGGTCATTCAAACTATAGGACTAACGATCAGCCCAAGATTAAAGTTAGAAAACATAGAAATGTTAAAAAAATGTAATTTTGTTTTTAAGAAAAACGTTTAATTAATTTTAACTGTTTAAAATCTTTTTTTTGAAGAAATATGTAAAAAACTAATTATTTAAACTTTAAACTTAAAACTTTTTTGGAAAAAGACTAAAGTTAATTTTTAAAAATATTTTAAAAAAATATGAAATAAAATATTTATTTTGAGTAAATTGCAGAATACATTCTTGCTAAAGCAAAAAGACAAGAATACCCTTCTTTGTAGACCCTCGTTATTACTTAACCGGAAGAATATTTGCACCATCCATCTATGTGCACCACTTTTGTAACGGTTGGATGTAACTTGCGTCAAGTATCGACGAAATATTATAATTCACACTTTTGACAAATGAATTTTTGTACTTTACTTTATTTCTAAGATTGATAAGATATAGTGAAGAGCTTAAAGCCTTTGGTACCATAACGCCCCACCGGAGTTATGCCAACTTTGTACCGACGTTATCGACCGTTATGATATGGAGTCCCTATTTTTTCGAACGCCTACAGACACGCGTTGGTGAGATTTTTTAAAAACATAAAATACTAACACAAACGAAAAAAAACCCGTAAAATATACATTTAACAAAATCCAACTAGACCCCTTACTTTGTATTTTTATTTATCTAGATCAAAAATAACTATTGCGTCTAAAATTTCTACCTCTAAATCAAGAAAATAAGATGACGGGATCGATCCGCATTTGTTGATGGAAGAATGAGAGGGTATGATTCTTATCGTGTACATTGGCCTAACAGACGACTTTGAGGATATGCTCTACGTACATTGGTTCGCGTCACATATTTTTGCCAAATATCTCTCCATATTACTTGCTCTAACCAACATTAAAACTATAATTTGCCTAACAGACGAATGTTGTTTACCGATATATGATTTGATGTTTTTTTTTCTAGTACGTATTATTTAACGATTCTTTTTAATGGATGATCGTTTCTAGAAATTGCTATTATTAGTTAAATTGATGTACAGTAACATAAATTTAAGGTATGTTACCTCATTTTTCATTATTAAGCATTTAAGCCATTTTTATATTTTAAAAGTTAAACTTTAATGAAAATAAACTCAACCAACCAATAGACTCTTAGTTTAGTATAGACTCAACCAACTAATAACAACCACCTATTTTTATTATGTAACAAAAAAACTTATTTTTTAAAAATTAAATATCTCACAAACCGTTCATCGTTACGTAAAACAAAACATATCATCGCGACGAGAATTAAATCATCTATTTATCGAGGGGCACATGTATATACTTTCAACGAACTTTTTTTTTTTATTTTTTTTCTTAAGTCACGTCTGGAAAGAATCATATATGATTCGTTACAAAACATATATGATTTTCAGAAAATCATATACGATTCATATCACGAATCATATATGATATCCTGAAAATCATATATGATTCTTGACGAATCATATATGATTCACGACGAATCATATATGATTCGTGACGAATCATATATGATTCGTGACAATCATTTATGATTCGTGACGATCATATATGATTCTCTCCAGACCTGACTTAAGAAAAAAAAAGTCGAAAAAAAAGTTCGTCGAAAGTATATACATGTGCCCCTCGATAGATAGATGATTTAATTCTCGTCACAATTGTGTATTTTTTCGTTTGACGATTTACCGTTTGTGAGATATTTAATTTTTTAAAAAGTGTTGGGAAGTGAGTTTTTTAAAATGGGTGATTATAATTGGTTGGATTGTTTTATGCTAATTTAAAGGTCTATATAGATCTTAACTCGATAATACAATATTAACCATCATTTTTTTGTAACTATTTATTAAAAAATATTTTTATATTTAAATTTAAATATATTTTCTATTTGTTTATTTTTTATATAATTTAATTTTATTATATTTTCTAAAATTTTATGTTATTTATTTTAACATTCATTTTAATACATTTTTATTTATTTTTTGTTTTCTCATTTTTAGTAGGTTATTTTATTATGATTCAACTATTTTCAACTTTAACTTTAATTAACAAAATTAATGGATAAAACTGTAACATTTGTTTGTATAAAAAATTCAGATTATAGATTTGTCATCGCATTACGAAGATATCATGCTAGTAAAACATAATAATCAAAAGCGCATCTATGTGAAATAAGATTATAAGTAAGTACTAGAGTCTAAAGATTTCCCGTGGTCGTGTATAAATCAACAAACTCTTAGGGTGTGTTTGTAGGAAGAAAAGAAGATGGAGAAATAGAATTGCTAGTAATTTTTTGTTTGGTATGTCAGGGAAAAAGAAAAGTGGAGACTTAAGTCTCCGCCTACTTTTCTATAATGTATTTTTCATAGTTGTTATTTCCATCTCAATTTGAGTGGAATTTGTTTTCTCGTTAGCTGCTTGTTATATTTAGGAAGTGAATCAATATATTGAAACACAAAATTTATTAATTATTATTTTTATATTGATATCCAAAACAACATATTCTAATTTAAAATAACGCATGGCAAATAATAATTATCTTTCACAAGAAAGTGTTTTGTTCATAACTTTCGCATCAAACAACATATTGTCAAACTAAAAAACTATTAAATAAAAGAATTATTGCTTATTTCTCAGTTATAGTCTCTGGTTTTTTCAAACACAAGAATTATTTAAAATTTTCTACTCATTTCTATTCTCTAAATTTCTAATCTCTACTTTATTTTATTTTTCTTAATTTCTCTCTACCAAACGTGCTTTTAGTTCTCACCAATCATTGAAATAACAAGATTTACTAAATCCTATAAACAACTCAAGACAATATATGCTTTATAAACCAAATTATATAAACTAAGCTACATTTAAAGAGTTTAAAAATCCTATAATCTTATATAAAGTAATACAGTATAATTCAATTTACAGATTCCTTTATATAACCGAACAAAATTCTTTGCTGCCAAACTGTAATCAGTGATCCCGATATTACCCCCTTAATACAATTGGGGAATGTGAAAATACCCCATTAAAAAATAATATAAGTGTGTGAGGGGGAAAACTTCCCTTTTTTTATTTACCGTTGGATGCCCTCCTTCCCTGTTCACTGGTATGGGTTCTTCACCAAAACCTACATCTTAACCTTATGTTGGTTTTGAAAAACTGTTCATTGGTATGAGCTTTTTCCCAAACACCTTTTTAGCCATTGATTTCCTATTTTTCCCCCATCTCACTTTTTCCCTTCTTCCCTCCTTACCGTTGATCAGTTCTCCGTGTCTCACAACCCTGATATACTACATTCCAATCATTTTCTCATCCACATCTCAACCTCACACTCTCAATACAAACATACACATGGAGTGGAGATCTAGAGCCTTCTTCATCTAACTTTATAAAAAAATACTTTTCGATTCATCAAATCCATCCGATCTTGCGGGCAAGGTGATTCGAGGAACATGAGTAATCTTGAATATTCTTAATTACATGTAAGTAATTGAGTCGAATTTTTTTATATTTTTGATTTTTTTATGCGATTAATACATTTCAAGCTGCGGGTATTGATTAGTTTGTTGTAATTAGAAATTGAACGACATCCAAAGAGAAGATTTATGTAACATTACAATATGGTTAAAGATATAATGGGATCGTTATTTGGTTGTTGTGGGTATATGTTTTTTTTTGCTCGATTATGATTCAACTGGGTATTGGTTTGAGTTCGGCTAGACACATAAATGAAGGTAAATCTAAGGTCTTGCTTCAAAAAAAAAAATTCCAATAAATTTTGGGGGTTTATGAGGTGTGCTCATACTTTTTTTGTTTTGTTAGGGGTGTTTGGATTGGCTTATTTTCATAGCTTACGAGCTTTGTTAATTTTGTATTCTTTTCCTATTTTGAAATTAGATTTTGCCATAATATGTAGGGATTTGTTATTTTTCGAGTTTTTTTTTTAAATATTTGGCGGTCTTTTGCTGGTGGAGTAGTAGTTTTTATTTTTTACTTAAAGATCTGCTTTTATTTTTGACAATCTGAAAAACAAAAACTATGCATATGCAAACTGAAAGGTGATATGCACACAAAGCCCGATTCAAACCTACCAGACTTGGGGGATATGCTATGGAATACATAGAGTCTGTTAACAGAAGTTGGTTGGTGTTGATGATACACAAGATGTTCCGTGAAAAATGGATGTGTATTTTACTTTTAAACTCCTGCTGGTTTGAACAGGCGGTACATGGCAAACAAAATTTGCTACGTGCAACCTCAAGATACATCAGTGGCGCACGTGAGACTAACAATGGAGTCTACCCCTGCAGCTGGAGTGTTTGTAGACCTAAACACCAACAGATGGAGTCAATCGCAGAAGTTCCATTAGTGATCCAGGTAAAATTAGTCTCTAGCAACATCAAGGTGTGAATTTCAACCCAATCATCCTGACCCGTACATCCTCTAGAATGACTTTTTTTTATACAGAAGTATGCATATCAGTCCACCTCCTGAACTTGGTAGTTATGCTAAATGCATGTTCAAAATATTGAAGAAACTTAAGTAGACCTCTGTGGTATTCAATGACAATATGTAGACTTTGATGAATTTTCCATATGCCAATTGAGTGTGGATCTTTTTGTCTGTGTAATTAAACACGTATCTATTTACATGTATATTTCATGAGGCTCAGGCTCCTTATTTAATACATTCATGTCAAATTCAGAAAGTTAATCCAAGGATTTGGTCCACGTTTGTGACATGTTTTAGAGATATCTGTGCTGAATGGTCGAGAATGGTATCGGAGTTATGACCTGCTAGATTCCAATAGGTGTGGTGAGCTAAGCTGGCTGGGGTTGGTTTATTCTTGGAAGCTCCTTCCATGTTGAGACTCAATGTGGTTTCTAAAGTAAGGGTGTAAGTTGTAGTGACCGAAATGTCTTCTGGGTAACCGTATAATTAGCTGCAAACAACAGTCCAGTTGAAAATAAACTCAGGTATCAGGACCTTTTGGCAAAGTCATCAGTCTAATCATTGTCTCTGTAGCTTCCTTCTACCGGAGCATCTTGGGCAGCAAGAGAGTTACATGATCAGTGATGTCCATGCCCATATAATTTACACCAAGTTTCTCACCATCCTTACTGAAGACAGGTTCGACGTAGATTAAAAATGTTTTGTCTCCAATTGAGTCTCAAAAGTAATTTCTCTCTTCACTGGTAATCCTCTCACCAAAACTTCTCTTTCCTGGTAATTCTCTGTAAATCCCGCCTGGCATCACTTTATAAAGGTCAAATATAGCTCATGAGGTTAGTAAACTGAAACCATGATTTTCTAATCGAGATATAAAGAGCACACATAATACCCTTTTCAAATATGCATTTTACACAGTTTCCTATTTTTGTTCTCTGAGGATATTTGTTGGCACTGTAATAAGAATGGAGATCTTATCAAGAGAAAAAGATAAAAGATGTAACTTTAAAATTTGAACCATTATATAATGTTATCAACCGTTTATATAAGGTGGAATTTAAACTACTTTGCGATACAATAGTAATTGAAGTTCTTTTGTTCTTATTTTACTCCAATGGAGCTACTTACCACAATCGCCAACATTACAATTACAAAGGGTGTGAGGAGGATTGGGGCAACCTGATGTGGGTACGAGGATTTGGGGCAACCTGATGTGGGTATGGGGATTGTAGAGAAAACATAGAATAAAAGTTTAAATCTAAAACAATTAACCTTAAAAGTCAAAATGCTAACATATTTGCAATTGCAGAAAAATTTCACACTCTGGTTTTGGATGGTGCTCCAATATTCGGCCTCCACAATAGGACAACAACATATGGGTTCGTCACTTTGGTTGATGTTTCTATTCTTTCTTGTCATTTTTTCTGGCTCATGTGTGCGTATGGTGCATAAGCTATAAACTAATATACAGTAACTCTTTTATAATCATAGGTGATGCATGAGAACAAGGGTAGGTTGTTGTGTACCACGGAGAGACTCCTTTTGATCTTTTTGAAAGGATTGTGACTGTGGTGGATGCACCTAATGTAGCACCTAGAACTTCTTCGAGATCAAGGAATAATGATAATTTTGACCTTTGTACAATTTGTAGGTAAGCTTTTTTCAATCACTTTAATATACGTGGAGTAAACTTAAAATCTTCCTGAAGTTGTAACCACTTGAAGCCTGTCGAAATTTTAGATTGTATAGGGGCCTATGAGTAGCTTATTTGATACAGTAGCTGCTTTGAGGAACACTTTCCCATAGTACCGACTTTTGTCAAGTGTTTCTCTGTATATTGGTGATGTGGTTGTAGGCAATGTTATTATATTTGTGTAAGTAAACTGATACAAATTCTTGAACGCAGCTGTATTATTGAGTGCTTTATTTTGTTTGTCTTAATTATCTATAAACAATTTATATTACATTCATAACCTTTAGTTACCAGATGATTTAAATTATTTATCAATATCTTACCTATCAAAACTTAAAGTTACATGTTTAGTTTACATCCATAACCTTCTGCGCTCTTAACGCGTTTTCAGTATATTTCGCTTATTTCCTTCTACAAGCTCTTTTTATGTAAACACATTTTTTTTATGTAAACACATTATATATCCACCCTGCGCTAGAACGCGAGCATCGATCCTTGTGGTATATTATTGGTGGGAATCAGCCAATCAGGCTCAATGTTAAAGACAATACATGATGTTACAAAATATTGTGCATCAAATTGATGTTATTTTCGTGAGACGAAACATCCAACCAAGGTAAATTTGCTTTTGCTTTCATGTTTTTCGCATATGTTTTGCTTAGGATACTGTTTTAGTCACATGGCTTTTATATATTAATTTTGTTAACTAAACAGACTTGATAACAGATTATATTACTTCATGAAATCATGTATTGATGGCTACATTCACACGAAAGGATCACTTTGGGCATCTCGTCTCAAATTTAAATTATTTTTTTGAATTTATTGTTAAATTATTTTGATAGAAAAAAATTATCACAAAGAAAAAATCTTAAACATTTTTATGCTCTGAACAAATATCAAAACAACTTAAATCGTATAACAATCTCCTTACGCCAAATCATATATGTATGTCGTCTTCGTCTCTCTTTGCATCCTTTCCCCCGCATTGTGCTTTTCTTATCATACCTATAATGAAAGGCAAATATCATTCACAACATCACAAAAAATTTGGTTTAAAGATATTCGTCCATTTTTACGTAAAAAATGCCTTGGATTTTAAATGCCTATATAGTTTATATGTGAACAGGGGCGGACATACATTATAGGTACGGGGTGGCTGCGCCCCCCGTAGCTCGATAAAAAAAATGATATTTTAATATATTTTTTTAAAAAAAATTTGAGTGTTTTTTAAAAATGTCTTCACTCGAATTTCAAATTCCCCCACTCACACATTGAATTTCAACATTTAACAACGTAAAACCTAAAAATAGTTAACTTTTAAGTTATAATACTCAATTTTTTATTCGAATTCTATTTTTTTCCCCTTGATATCGTAAAAATTTTTTTTACCCATATATTGAAATTTTCTACGTCCGTCGTTGTATGTGAACATAGTAGATGCTTATTGTTTTGCACTTTGTTATCTTTTTATTTATCTTCGGTTTGTTTAATGCGTACGAAGTTTTTCTTTGGATTTTAAATGCCGAGATGATTCATATGTGAACATAGTAGATGCTGATTGTTTGTCGCACCGTGAAAATTTGATAATTCAAATCTAACAAACCTCTAATTTCAAATTGAAATGACATGCTAACTACTCTGAATGATTTATAGTCTTTAAAAACCACAAGCAACTTTGTATTCTTCTGTTACATAATCGAGACATGTCACCTAACATGCAAAGTCCTGACCTTCACATTGTCTAATACATTAAATTAGTATTTTTTTGTCACCGATCATTGTTTAAGATTGCTTAAGATACTGAAAGTTTATGGAATTAAAATTAATAGTCGTGTGATATGATCGAACTCGGGATTACAGGATTGCACACATTACGTAAAAGGTTAATTTTATTTATTAAATATATTTTATATATTTATTAAATCAAACCAAAACTTAACTAACGATCGTTAATAATTAAGAGTTAAGTATAAACGACCGTTATAGAATTAAATAGAAGCAAAAAGAAAGAAAAGGAAATCCGGAAGCCCAATGTGGGCTTGGGAACCGTCGGCCAAAGAAGAAAAAGGAAAGGGGAGAAAAGATTTTCTTTCTTAATTTGTGTTTTTACTTGGAGACCAAGATTTGCCAAGCCTATATAAACACCCCAAGGCCTTCATAATTTTTCACCCCACTCTCTCTTTTGTCTCTCTTGATCACCGGCCAAACACCCCTCTTTTAGGGTTTTGGTTTTCGATTTTTACTATTTAATATTATCTAGTCCTAGCCCCTCTCTAGGGTTGTTGGGTAGATATTCCACAAGCGTAGAAGCTCGGTTTATTCGTGCTAGAATCACGGTTAGCTCGTTGTATTACGTGTGTACAAGAACGTAATATAGTCTTACTTTAGACTATATCTTGGTGGTGTTCGTGGGTAACCATAATTGGTGATTCTTCCGTAATCTTGTGATCTTCTCTAGGATAAAGGTATGTAACCCTGATTCGATTAATTATAATTGTGTTATTATTATGATCTTGTTAAATCGCTTCCGCTATGTGTGCTTTGATCTTATTTAGGGTTTTAAATAATTGTTATGAACTATATAAACTTTGAGTGGTATCGAGAGCCGTTTAACATGTTATAATTATCGAGTTCTAAAGATTATTTTAACTAATATTGATTTGTGTTAAAAATTACATGTTGTTTTTTAGGATTTATTAAAATTAGGGTTTTTGTTTTTATTCTTTTTTAAAAAATCGGCCTAGCCAAATTTTTTATTATAAAAAAAATATTTTTTAAACCCTAAAATTACATGGTAATTATTTTTAGATGTTTGCATGAATTAGTTGTTATGTCATGTGTGGTTACGATCCGTAGTATTTAAATTGTTAAGAGAATGTGGGAGATCCGTGATGAACGTGCATGTTTTTCACGGATCATATAATTTTGTATGCTATTGGCTTTATTTGATTCAAAGTTTTTTAAATTAAGGAAGACTTTTTATGTTTATAAAAATCCTAGATTTCATGTTCTTTGAATAAATTGTTATGCATGTGGCTATTTGATTTAGTTTTTTTGTACTACTTGTTTTCATGCGTTTTATATGATTGTATGTTGTAAACAAGGGTAATTTTTTTCCAAGAAAAATAATATTGACTAAATCTTATCGAAATTAATGAATTGTTTTCAGATCTAATTTTCATATTATTTGCATTGATTGGAATTGCAATATTAACTTAATGACCTACTCAATTTTGACAAACTATAAAGTGGGTATAACGCACCGCTGGTCATGTACCCGGTTAAGGAAGGAGGTGTTATGCTTCAGCGCTGACCAAATTTCCGGCTCGCCTGTGCGTCAAAGTTGGAATTACCTACGGTTGTTATTTGCTTAATTCCTTATGGTTGATTTAACCGCATTAATTCACATCCGAAACACAATGAATAAGGTTATTGCTTTGGCTTTAGCGGAGTTCTAGAGAAAAAGTACGGTGTAAATTTAGTTGTGGGTAAAATCTTTAATTGGTTTAACCAATACCTCAACTTGTAAATATATGTCACGTTTTATTTGGTCTCGCCAGAAATTTTACTAAAAGTTTTTATTAAACTTATGCTATGGAGATGTATGCATGCTTCTCCATACATGATTTTGACACCAAAAATCTATACCCTAAAAATTTAAGTCTTATGTCATCTAACTGATGAACACTTGAAATCACAATTATCGTCATATGAGATTCGGGGCGGTGTTGTGATGGAAAGAAAACGTTCATAGAATGAGAATTCGCAATGAATGTTTTACGTTCTTTAGATTAGTCGACTTAATTAAGTTACTCAGTGAGAACTGGAAACTTAAGGCGTAAAGTAGGGATGAAATATGTTTACAATGCAAATGATTTGGCAATGTAAATCCCTAAAATATCTAGAAATTGCAAATTTGTTTGTCAATTATTTGTTCGACAAGTTACTGTGTTGAATACATTTGTCACTAGCAGATCAACTGATGTGATGAAGTTATGTCAATATGGATTCTAGTTTCAAGGAAAATACTATGGTTTTATTTATCGGGGTAATTTTATTTTCTTGAATGGTATTATCGAAAATACTAGTATTTTGAACTTATTTCTGTAGAAATGGCTCAACCTGAAAACAATATGACATTGAGTTCGGCTTTCAAAGCTTTCTATGATCGTCCTGAACTCACTGGCCAAACTTCAATGATTGGTATCGCTCACTGAGAATTGTTTTGAGGGTAGCGGGTACTATTGATATCTTGACTACTCCTTTTTCGGAGAATCTTACTGAGGGAGATTTTGAAGCGCAAAGGCTTGAACACGCTGCTAATGTTAAGAAGCACCAAGAGGTGGCTGATGTAATGTTAGGGAAAATTGTTTCTCCACTTCAACGTAAGTTTGATCTATTTTCACCAAAGCGAATGCTTGATGAACTCAAGGATGTGTACGAAAAGCCGCAAGTTGTAGAGATCTATGATTTGGTTGATGCTCTACATAGTTGCAAGCAAGGTCCTGGAAAGTATGTAAGTGCCCATTACACGGAAATGAGAGGCTACATGGAACAGCTCATTTCACTAGGACAACCCTATGAACATAATATGGCTATCAACTTGATCAATAGGTCCCTTAACAAGGACTTTAGTGATTTCGTTCGAAAGGATAATATGCATTGCACGGGGAAGACAGTTAATGATTTGCATGCAATGCTCATTGACTATGAAAAGGGGTTAAAGAACAAGGCTTCCACGTCTACTCCTCAAGTACTTTATGTACAAAAGGGTAGAGTGAATAAGCCAAAACCGCAAGTGAACAAGAAGCAGAAAGGAAAAGGCAAGGTTGGTAAAGGCAAACATGTTGCGACTCCTTAAAAATCGAAGCAAAACTTTGTCAAGAAGAATCAATCTCAAAAGGATGAGACTTGTCACCATTTCAAGGTCAGTGGACACTGGAAGAGGAATTGCCATTGATAGGTGTGAAAACACCTATCCTTTTGCTACTTATTTCTTGCTAAAACGAGACCAAAACGCGTATTTAATATCATTTGTTTGGAATTATGCGTGGTTTGTGTGTTTGTTGTGTTTCCAGAGCCAACCGGATAAATATTGAAGAAAACATGGGATTGCACGGGTTTTATCGAAGAAAAAGACTCAAGACGAAGTCTATTGTCCAAGAGATGCAAAAGATTTGAAGTCAATGGGCCTATTTGAAGATTTATCGAAGACAAGGACCAAAGATGGAAGATTTACATATGTCGAAGAACTCAAGTCTATTAAACGAAGAATTTAAAAGACGAGTTGAATTTATTCATCGACAAATCCCGAATCTGAGTCGAAAACGCCAACTTTACTAAAAAGACGAGAAGACAAAAAGAGAGAAGAAAATCCCACTCACCAACCAAGCCCAAGGCCTATAAATAGAAGATCCCTTCACAAATTGGAAGAGTCTTTTTCTGTTTTCCTTTTCCTTTTGTTTCGTAAGAAACCAACTCCATTAAGGAGTTTGGTGATTTTCATTTTATTTTGATAGATCTTGTAAGTTTTAATCTTCCCTTTTATTTGTTTAACCTTAATCTTTCAATAACATCTTTGATTTAATCTTGTTCTTTCTTCTCTTGTTGATTTAAAGTTTTAAAGTTTTGATTTGGTTGATTTTGATCTTTAAAAGTAAGTGGGTTTTGTGTTTTTGTTAATTTGGTTTGATGTTTATCATTAGGATGATTAGTGGTTAGTTTGGTTTAATCTTTGGTGAAAACTTGGTTGATTTTGGCTAAAAATTCGTGTGTTATACTTTTACTGTTCTTCAGTTTCCCAGATTCCGAATGAGCTTCATATATTCCGAATGAAGGTTTTGGTTAATTATTCCGGATAAAGCTTTTCAACATTTATTCCGAACGAAGCTTTTCTTTAATTTATTCCGAACCAACAAAGTTATTCCGAACGAGTCTTTTCTTCCAATTATTCCGAACGAGCATACTTATTCCGGATAAAGGATTATTCCGGATGAGTTAGATATTCCGAACCAGTTGATTATTCCGCATGAACATTTTATTCCGAACCAAGAAGGGATTCCGAACGAAGGAATTTTATTCCGGATGAAACGATATTCCGAATGAGTTGTGTATTCCGAACGAAGCATTTTATTCCGAATAAGCTAAACATTCCAAACGAAGCTATTATTCCGCATGAGTAGTGTTATTCCGAATGAAGGTTTTTTTTTCTTTTCTTTATTCCGATCCAGTTATTCCGGATGAGCATGATTTTAAGTTTTTTTAATTTTATAAATTAAGTTAAGTCAAGTTTTTAAATTACATTTCCTTTTCCTTTATTGTTTAACTTTAATTTCTGCTTTATTACTTTTAAATCGTTTTTAATTTGTATTGCTGAGTCATTTTTAGTTAATCGCTTTTGACTTGATTTTATCACTTCACGCATTTTCCTTTTGAGTAGAATAGAAAACCCAATCCCCCTTTTATCCACCAAGAACGATTATTCCACTTTGAGCCGTGATCAATTCGAGAAGATACCGAGAGAACGAGAACTTAATTGAACCCATACAAATACCTTAGTATTAAATGGCGCCGCTGCCGGCTCTTTCGTAAAGATTAACGGTTTTTGTGAGAAAATTGGATTTTGGGATCCGTTCGCCGTGAACGTTACTTTCTTACCATAAAAATTTTTCAAAAATCCTAAAAAAATATAAAACTTTCAAAAATACAAAAACAATAAAAAACATAAAAAACCAAAAATATTTCTGCTTTGTTTTCTTTTGTAGGTGTATGCGTACCCGATCACAGAAGAAGAAATCCATTCAAGCTACTATCATTCAACCTCCGGTTTCCGTGCCTCCAATTGTTCCAACAATGGATAATCGACCAATGATCGAGCTTTTGCAAGCGCATGTAGAGGACAACAACGATGCTATTGTCATACCCGATGTTGCAACCAACAATTTTGAACTCAAATCCGGCTTCATTCAGATGGTCTCTGCTCAACCTTTCTTGGGGCGTACAATGGATGATCCTCATGACCACATCAAAAGATTTCTTCAACTCACGAATACGGTCAAATACAATGGGGTCCCACAAGAGGTAATTCCCTTACAACTTTTTCCTTTCTCTTTAGAGGGACAAGCCCGACATTGGCTTGCAAAAGAACCCCCACAAAGTATTCTTACGTGGGCGGACTTAGAGACCAAGTTCATAAATTACTTTTTCCCACCCTCACGTACTACCGCTTTGCGGAATGAAATTATTAATATTGAACAAAAGTACGATGAGACTTTTAGTGAATCTTGGGACCGTTTTAAAGATCTTTTGAGAACATGCCCGCCCCATGGTTTTACCAAAGTGCACCAAATTAATACTTTTTACAATGGTTTACGCATGAATGACCAAGATTCACTAAATAGTGCCTCGGGGGAGGGGGGGGTAATATTTTGGCTAAGACTTCTAATGCTGCTTGAGATATTATTGATAATAAGTCTCGTGTGCAAACCAAGAGTTTTCGGACCAATGCCGCTAGTGCTAGCACTAGTGACAACGGCAAGAGATTTGATAAGATTACTACGCTTCTTGAATCCCTTGCTCTTCACACCGCTAACAATACAATAACCATCAATGGTCAAGTCAATGCTTTGAGCCAACCATGTGAAATATGCGGGGGTCCTCACTCTTACACTAGTTGTACTGCCACCCAAGACTATCTTTGTGAGAATGTTAATGCAGCATAGGGTACCTATTCTATGGGAGGCTATCCAGCCCGCCCTCAAGGAGACCGTAACTTGCTAAGTTATCGTTCCTCCAACTTCCTTTCCCCACCCAATTTTCCTCCTACCAACCCAAACCAACAACAAAACCTTAACCGAACCAATCAAAACCAACCTCGAGCACCATACCAACCACCTCAAAGACAACCATATCCACCTCAAAATCCTACCCAAGTTTACCAACCCGCTCCTTACCAACCACCTGCTTATCAAGCACCTCCTCCTACGCAACCCACCGTTTTCAACCACGAGGTTGAAACGTACATGCGGACGAATGATGCGTTGGTGAAGAATCTGCAAACCCAGATTATTAACTTGAAGGGAGATATGGTGAAACAAGGGAATGATCTTAGAGCCGATATGCGAAACTCTTTGAGTGGTCAAACCAATGACATAAGGGACATGATGGCTGGTTTCTTCCAAGGTAATCAACCCTCTTCTTCGGGTACTCTTCCGAGTAACACCGTTTCGAATCCAAGAGGGGAGATGAAAGCAATCACCACACGCAGTGGAAAAGGTACCAAGGAACCCGAGCTTCCTACACCTACACCGGTGACTGTGACTAAGGAAAACGAGTCCACTACTCCTATTCCTCCACCTTCTACTTCCCCAATTCCTCCACATCCTACTTCCACCCCTCCACCACCCAAGGATGCGAGTGATCCTACAATTCCAAAGCCTTATTCTTCATCCGATATACCTTATCCCTCAAGGTTGAGGAAAGAGAAACTTAAAAGCAAGGATGATATTCAAGTCTCAAACTTTCTTAAAATGTTTAAGCAATTGAATTTCAACATCTCCTTCGCTGAGGCTCTCGCTCACATGCCTAAATACGCGAAGATGTTCAAAGATCTTCTAAGTGACAAGGAGAAGCTTCTTGAAATCGCTCAGACCCAACTTAACGAGAATTGCTCTGCGGTTCTCTTAAGGAAATTTCCAACCAAGCTTGGTGATCCGGGTCGCTTCTTAATCCCTTGTAACTTCCCGGGAGTAGAAAATTGCATGGCCTTAGCCTATCTAGGTGCTAGTATAAACTTAATGCCGTTAAGTGTTTGGAAGCAATTATCTCTCCCCGGGCTAGTCCCCACAAAAATGACCTTGGAATTAGCTAACCGTACGGTTGCTTATCCGGTGGGGATAGCCGAAGATGTCTTCATTGGCGTTGACAAATTCACCTTTTCGGCGTATTTTGTTGTCGTTGACTACGAGATGGACCCACGTGTTCCATTAATTGTTGGACGTCCATTCTTGAGGACCGGTCGCACTCTCATTGATGTAGCCGCTTGCGAATTAATTATGAGAGTGGGTGACGATAAAATCGTTTTTAACATGGGTAAACTTTCTACGCAGCCTTCGGAAAACGAGAGCGTTAATTTCATTGACGTTCTTGATGAGGCTTGTGAAGAACATTTCAAAGACGCTTGTAAAAGTAGTTCTTCTTCTATACCCATTGTTGAAGCCGTTGCCTCTATTTCTCCATCACTAACTCCTTTCGGAGAAAGTGATTTGATTTTGAAAGAATTTGAAGCAACCTTGGGCGACGTGGACTTGAAATATGATGATTCTCCCACCGATTGGGATGAAGACATTCGTACCATTGAGAAACTTCTCAATGAGGACCATATCTCTCCACCATCCCCTAAGACTATTGCTATCGATGAGCCGAATTTGACTACGCCTTCTATCGAAAATCCTCCGGATTTAGAGCTTAAGGAACTACCGTCTCATCTCGAGTACGTGTTCCTTGAAGCTGAGAAGAAGTTACCCGTCATCATAGCTAAGGACTTGAAAGAAGAAGAAAATCCTCACCTTATCGCCGTACTTAAAGATCATAAGAAGGCAATTGATTGGAAAATTTCCGATATCCGCGGAATTGATCCAAACTTTTGTACTCACAAAAATCTCATGGAAGATGACTTTAAACCCGCAATCCAAAGCCAAAGAAGGGTTAATCCTCGAATTCATGACGTATCAAACAAGAGGTTATCAAACTTCTAGATGCCGGAATGATTTACCCTATTTCGGATTCGCCATGGGTAAGTCCCGTCCATTGTGTGCCAAAGAAAGGCGGAATAACCGTTGTTCCCAATGAAAACAACGAGTTAATTCCTACTCGTCTCGTTACTGGGTGGAGAGTTTGTATAGACTATCGCAAACTCAATGATGCCACGAGAAAAGATTATTTACCTCTTCCCTTCATTGACCAAATGCTCGAGCGTCTAGCGGGCAATGAATATTATTGCTTCTTAGACGGTTTCTCCGGGTATTTTCAAATTCCCATCGATCCTAAAGACCAAGAGAAAACCACATTCACTTGTCCTTACGGAACATTTGCTTACAAAAGAATGCCTTTTGGCTTATGCAATGCTCCTGGGACGTTCCAAAGGTGTATGATGGCTATCTTCCATGACATGGTGGAAGAAACCATGGAAGTCTTCATGGATGATTTCTCAATCTACGGTGATTCTTTCTCTGCTTGCCTTGCCAATTTAGAACGTATGCTTAAGCGGTGTGAAGACACTCGCCATGTTCTAAATTGGGAAAAATGCCATTTCATGGTAAAAGAGGGCATCGTGCTAGGACATAAAATCTACAAATCCGGTCTCGAAGTGGACCGTGCTAAAGTTGATGTCATAGCTAAGTTACCTCCACCTTCAACCGTGAAGGGTGTGAGAAGTTTCCTTGGTCATGCGGGCTTCTATCGACGATTTATTAAAGACTTTTCTAAAATCGCTCGCCCGATGACCCACCTCTTGGAAAAAGATACTCCTTTTATCTTTTCCAAAGAATGTATTCAAGCCTTCAACATTCTTAAGGATCAGCTAACTAAGGCACCGGTCTTGGTTACCCCTAATTGGGAGCTACCTTTTGAGTTGATGTGCGAAGCTAGCGACTTTGCTACTGGAGCGGTTTTAGGACAACGAATTAACAAGCATTTCCAACCGATCCATTATGCTAGCAAGACAATGACAGGGGCTCAATTGCATTACACGACAACCAAAAAAGAGCTTTTAGCTGTTGTCTATGCTTTTGAAAAATTTCGACCCTATCTTGTCCTTTCCACTACCATCGTGTATACCGATCACTCCGCGTTAAAGTACTTGTTAACCAAACAAGATTCTAAGCCAAGACTTCTTCGCTGGGTTTTACTCCTTCAAGAATTCAAAATCGAAATTCGTGACAAGAAAGGAGCTGAAAACCTAGCCGCGGACCATCTGAGTAGACTTGAGGATCCATACCAAGGGGATCATCCGAACAAAGAGATCAATGACTCTTTTCCCCTTGAGACCTTATTTTCTATCAAAACAATCTTGATGAGACCCCATGGTTTACGGACATTGCAAACTACTTGGCGGGTGGAATTCTCATCGACGGGTTAACATCCCAACAAAAGAAGAAGTTCTTTAAAGACATTAAGACTTACTTTTGGGATGACCCGTATCTCTTCAAACAATGTGATGATCTGATCATTCGCCGATGTGTTGACGGACCCACAGCTTTAGAGATTCTAGAAGCTTGCCACAAAGGACCCACCGGTGGTCACTTTGGTCCCAACTACACCGCCAAAAAAGTGTTTGACTTAGGATTCTATTGGCTCACCATTTATCGTGACGCGCACGAAATGGTTAAACATTGTGATGCTTGCCAACGACAAGGCAAGATCACAAATAAAGATGAGATGCCTCAAAATTTCATACAAGAATGTGAAATCTTTGACGTATGGGGCATCGACTTTATGCGGCCATTTCCTTCATCTAAAGGCAACAAATACATCCTAGTAGACGTTGACTACGTTTCTAAATGGGTTGAAGCGAAAGCTTTACCCACTAATGATGCAAGGGTGGTTTGTAACTTTCTGAAGCAGCTATTCGCTAGATTCGACGTGCCTCGTGCCATTATTAGTGATCGCGGGACTCATTTCTGCAATGATCAATTCACAAGAGTCATGGCAAAGTACGATGTCAATCACCGTCTTTCCACCGCGTATCACCCACAAACTAATGGGCAAGCCGAAATCTCTAACCGTGGGTTAAAGCGAATTCTTGAACGAACCGTGGGAGAGCATCGTGCCTCATGGGCCGACAAACTTGATGATGCTCTGTGGGCTTTCCGTACCGCATATAAGACTCCTATTGGTTGCACACCATATCGTCTCATGTACGGAAAAGCATGCCACCTCCCCATTGAGTTGGAGCACAAGGCTCTGGGCCTTGAAATGGGCAAATTTTGACATCAACAAAGCCGGAGATTTGCGTAAAATCCAACTCCATGAACTTAATGAATTTAGGAATGAAGCTTATGAAAACTCTTTGATCTATAACGAAAAAACTAAGCTCATTCATGACTCAAAGATTAAGAACCAAGAGTTCCAAGTTGGAGATAAAGTATTACTCTTTAACTCGCGGTTGAAAATGTTTTCGGGTAAACTCAAATCTCGTTGGTCCGGCCCATTCACCATTGCTCAAATTTTTACATATGGTACTCTTGAGCTTGCTCAACCCAATAGACCAAATTTTAAGGTGAATGGCCAACGACTGAAGTTGTACCTTGGAGAGGCCATCTCTCATGAGATGATTCCATCCCTCTCCACATTTCCTTTGAATTAATTCGGGACCGAGTCAGGCTCGTGACTCGGTTAACAAAAACAAGCGCTCCTCGGGAGGCAACCCGAGTATCTATCCCTTTCCGTTGTACCTCCTAAGTGTAGGGGGCCTATATAGGTTGTTTGTGTTGTATGGTGATGTGATTACAGGGATACGTAAACTTTTGGACTCTTTGAAGAACCGTGCTCCCGTGTTGTCCGCAAATCCGGTTATATCTCTCAACTATCGTGATTCAATTTTCTTCATTCTAACATTTGAAATTGATCACGTTAGTTGTCTCCTCCTTAACTTGATTTAACCAACGTGCACAATGTAATAAGTGTAGGGGAGACTTTTCCCACATACTTAAACATTGAGGACAATGTTTATATTAAGTGTATGGGAGACTTCTATCGAAGTTATAAGTGGACTTTTTCGTTAAAATGCCTTCATTTAACCGGTAAATCATCTTTTTCAGCATTTTTCAAATTTTTAATTAACTTTGGCCATATAGTCGTAATTTTTAAATTTTTATGTCTTTTATTTCTTTCCTTTTATCGTTGCTTCCCTATGTATATATTTCTTAATAAAGTCAAAATAAAAGAAAAATCAAAATTTTTAATAAAGTGGTTTAGCTAGTTTAGAAGTCTTTGATATATTAGGTCCGTTGCGATTATTTTGACTCAACCCGAATAGACTCATCCGAGTTTATTCTAGCAAGTATCCTTAACCATATAGAACTTAACTGGTTTATTAGGCTAAGCATCCATGAGTCTCATTACTTGAGATTTTAAACTGTGGAGAACGAGAAGTGATAGAGTCAATTATAAGTCGGTATTCTTGCATAAGCACACTTGGTGTAATTATTAGCTTTTCCTCCCGTCGTCTTAAACGAATAAATGCAATAAGTAAGGTCGTACGATTTTATTGAATAACTTAGCTTCTATCCCAAGATTGTTTAAAAGTTGCTCGGTAATGATAAGAGTTCATAGCCAAGGCATAACTATTGAAGCGGGGCGCGAAGATTGGAGAATCCGAAAAGGCCCTAACAAGGCATGAGGATTCCATTTTATTGCTAAAGATCCAAGATGATGTGAAAAGCATTATTCCCAAAATCAATATGAAGGATCAAGACGCACGACGAAAAGCAATCAACTCCAATAAAGATCATGGAGAAGTCTATCCGAAAAGACTAACAAGGTATGAGGATAAATAGATCCAATTCCGAAAAGGAGGCGGATCGTTGTATCTCAAAATCCCAAATTATGATTGAAGAAATAATGATGAAGTCGTGGTCAACAAAGTTGGAGTATCTCTCAAAAATACTCCAAATGAATAAATTCTATAAACGAAGAGAAGACCATTATCTCAAGAACGTCTCTCAAGATATGAAGTGTGAAGTACATGCCAAATATCGGCCCGAGAAAGGTCTCAAATCGTGAAGCAAGTTATGCCAAGATATGAACTTTTTGAGGTCTCGAGAAGCAGTTTTAAGAGATTTTGTCCTTTAGCTAAATATTAATCAAATCGTCCCACTTTGCTTTCAGCCTAAATAAACTATCGCAATAAGTCCAAAAATGAATTTTCATGATCATTCTAAGACAAAAATAAAATATAAGAGATACACCTAGGAATAAGGGAGTTTAAGTTTATAATTAAGCCATGTATGTTAGTGTTTGTTTTGCTAACTTATAATAACAACGATCTCGTCTTTAAGCTTAGTTTGGGGAACGTGAAACTTGAGGGTGGTAAATCTTCACAACACCAAAGCCCTAATTTAAGTCCTTTATCTCTTTGCAAGTTATTTCCACATAGCTATTTTCAAGTGAGAATGGTTTTCTATCCCTTTTGTTTTATTCAATCTTTTTATTTCTCTTTGGTACTTTAATATTTGTTTGGTAGTAGTAGTATGTTAATAAGGCCAAGGTTGATTGATTATGAGAAAAGTGTAAATTTTATTTGTAACTAAGCATTGCATGAGGGCATGGCAATGGTTAAGTGTAGGGGATTTGATAGGTGTGAAAACACCCATCCTTTTGCCACTTATTTCTTGCTAAAACGAGACCAAAACGCGTATTTAATATCATTTGTTTGGAATTATGCGTGGTTTGTGTGTTTGTTGTGTTTTCAGAGCCAACTGGATAAATATTGAAGAAAACATGGGATTTCACGGGTTTTATCGAAGAAAAAGACTCAAGACGAAGTCTATTGTCCAAGAGATGCAAAAGATTTGAAGTCAATGGGCCTATTTGAAGATTTATCAAAGACAAGGACCAAAGATGGAAGATTTACATATTTCGAAGAACTCAAGTCTATTAAACGAAGAAATTAAAAGACGAGTTGAATTTATTCATCGACAAATCCCGAATCTGAGTAAAAAACGTCAACTTTACTGAAAAGACGAGAAGACAAAAAGAGAGAAGAAAAGCCGACTCACCAACCAAGCCCAAGGCCTATAAATAGAAGATCCCTTCACAAATTGGAAAAGTCTTTTTCTGTTTTCCTTTTCCTTTTGTTTCGTAGGAAACCAACTCCGTTAAGGAGTTTGGTGATTTTAATTTTATTTTGATATATCTTGTAAGTTTTTATCTTCCCTTTTATTTGTTTAACCTTAATCTTTCAATACCATCTTTAATTTAATCTTGTTCTTCCTTCTCTTGTTGATTTAAAGTTTTAAAGTTTTGATTTGGTTGATTTTGATCTTTAAAAGTAAGTGGGTTTTGTGTTTTTGTTGATTTGGTTTGATGTTTATCATTAGTAGATGATTAGTGGTTAGTTTGGTTTAATCTTTGGTGAAAACTTGGTTGATTTTGGCTAAAAATTCGTGTGTTATACTTTTACTGTTCTTCGTGTTCTTCAGTTTCCCAGATTCCGAATGAGCTTCATATATTCCGAATGAAGGTTTTGGTTAATTATTCCGGATAAAGCTTTTCAACATTTATTCCGAACGAAGCTTTTCTTTAATTTATTCCGAACCAACAAAGTTATTCCGAACGAGTCTTTTCTTCCAATTATTCCGAAAGAGCATAATTATTCCGGATAAAGGATTATTCCGGATGAGTTAGATATTCCGAACCAGTTGATTATTCCGCATGAACATTTTATTCCGAACCAAGAAGGGATTCCGAACGAAGGAATTTTATTCCGGATGAAACGATATTCCGGATGAGTTGTGTATTCCGAACGAAGCATTTTATTCCGAATAAGCTAAACATTCCGAACGAAGCTATTATTCCGCATGAGTAGTGTTATTCCGAATGAAGGTTTTTTTTTCTTTTCTTTATTCTGATCCAGTTATTCCGGATGAGCATGATTTTTAGTTTTTTTTTTAATTTTCTAAATTAAGTTAAGTCAAGTTTTTAAATTACATTTCCTTTTCCTTTATTGTTTAACTTTTATTTCTGCTTTATTACTTTTAAATCGTTTTTAATTTGTATTGCTGAGTCATTTTTAGTTAATCGTTTTTGACTTGTTTTTATCACTTCTCGCATTTTCCTTTTGAGTAGAATAGAAAACAAATCCCCTTTTTATCCACCAAGAACGATAATTCCACTTTGAGCCATGATCAATTCGAGAAGATACCGAGAGAACGAGAACTTAATTGAACCCATACAAATACCTTAGTATCAACCATCTCTACCTCCACGATTTGCAAGAACATAAGAAGAAGTTTGAGCTAGGCGCTGCAGCACCTTCAGGTAACTTATTTATGATAGAGTTATTTAATCATACATTCAAATCGAACTCCTGGGTATATGATACGGGATGTGGTATTAACATTTGTAATACCTTGCAGAGATTTGAGTTGGAAAGGAAGCTATCCTATGGGGAGCAATATCAGCAAGTAGGCAATGGAGCACAAGCAGCTGTTGAAGCTATAAGAACGTTTAATTTAGTTTTACCTTCGGGTTTAGTACTGATTTTAAACAATTGTCATTATGCACCTTCAATTGTTAGGGGTGTTATTTCCTTTTCTTGTTTGTTGGATCTTGGATTTATTCACACTATTGATAATAATAGAATTTCTGTTTCAAATATGGTTTATTCTATTTTAATGCAATTTCTGTGAATGGTGTGTTTGAAATTAACATGCATGATAATAATTCCAAGAGTAATAATAATTTTTTCTTTAGCATGAATAAGAAGAGAAAGTTAGACAAGAACTCTTTTATCTTTGGCATTGTAGGCTTGCCCATATTGGGAAGACACGCATACAAAAGCTTCAACGTGATGGTCTTTTGGAAAATATCAATGTTGAATCATTTGATAAATGTGAGTCTTGTATCTCTGGAAAGATGACCAAGAAACCTTTTAATAGCAATATTGAAAGGGCTACTGAACTACTTAGTTTGATACATACTAATGTGTGTGGACCACTTAGACATGTGTCAAGGAAAGGTGCTAGATACTTCTTAACGTTTACGGATGATTATAGCCGTTACGGTTATTTTTATTTACTTAAGCATAAACATGAGGTTTTTGAAACATTCAAAACGTTTTAAGCGGAAGTAGAGTTACAACTAGGAAAGAAGATTAAAGCTCTTCGTTCCGATAGAGGTGGTGAATATTTAAGTCAAGAGTTCAAAGATTATTTAAGTTAGAACGGGATTGTTCAAAAACTTACTTATCCATATACTCCACAACAAAATGGTGTATCCGAAAGGAGAAATCGTACACTATTAGATATGGTGCGAATCTATGTTTAATCTTACAACTTTACCATTATTCTTTTGGGACTATGCATTAGAATCTGTTGTTCGCATTTTGAATATGGTTCCCACAAAGAAGGTTGATAAGACACCATATGAACTATGGCATGGCAAAACGCCATATTTGTCTTATTTAAAATCTGGGGTTGTGAGGCGTATGTGAAACGTGACTCTAGAGATAAACTCCAACAACGCTCTATGAAATGTATCTTTGTAGGTTACCCTAAGGAAACTATGGGTTACTACTTCTATTATCCGCCTGAGAACAAGGTTATTGTTGCTAGGTATGGAGACTTCCTTGAAGATGATCTTGTAAATCAAGAATTCAGTGGGAGAAATTATGATCTTGAAGAAATTAAAGAAGATACATTGCCTTATGAAAATACTAGCGAAGAAATTCCTGTAGAACCGGAAAGTCTGGGAGTTCCACCGGAATTAATTCCTCCACGTAGGTCTGGAAGGACTAAACGTGCACCAAGCAAACTATGTCTTTACATAGAGGATGATGAAGAGGAAGTAGGGGATCTTGGTGAACTTGCTAACTATCGATCCGCAATGCTTGATCCAGAAAAGTCAAAATGGAGAGTAGCGATGAATGAGGAAATGAAATCCATGGAAATCAATGATGTTTGGATTCTTGTAGACGCGCCTAGAAAAGCTAAAGTAGCGAAAAATAGGTGGATCTTTAAGAAGAAAACCGACATGGATGGTAAAATACAATCCTATAAAGCACGTTTAGTAGCTAAAGATTTTACTCAAACTTTTGTTATAGACTACGAGGAGACTTTTTCTCTTGTAGCAGACTTACGAGCTATTAGGATTCTCATAGCTATAGAAGCATACTATGACCATGAGATATGGCAAATGGATGTTAAAACTGCTTTCTTGAACGGTCGCTTAGATGAAGACATCTATATGCAACAACCGGAAGGGTACGTTGATCCTAATTATCCAAAACGTGTGTGCAAACTTCAAAGATCTATTTATTGTTTAAAGCAAGCATCACGTCAATGGAATAAACGATTTGATGAAGAAATCAAGAAGTTTGGATTTATTCAAAATCGTGATGAGCCATGTGTATATCGCAAAGCTAGTGGGAGTGATGTAGTGTTCCTAATTTTATATGTTGACGACATATTAATCCTGGGAAGTAATATTCTAGGACTTAAAGAGGTTAAGGATTATCTTGGTAAATGTTTTTCTATGAAGGATTTAGGAGACACTGCATATATTCTGGGAATTAAAATCTATCAAGATAGGAGTAGACGGTTAATTAGTCTTAGTCAAGATGCTTATATTGATAAGATATTAAAGAAGTATAACATGCATAACTCTAAGAAAGGTTTTCAACCAATGGAGGTTAAGCATGAATTAAGTTATGAGAAAGATGCATCAACAACCGAAGAGGTGGCTTACATGCGGAAGGTGCCTTATGCTTCGGTTGTAGGATCTATTATGTATGTTGTAAGATGCACAAGGCCTGATGTGGCATTTGCTCAGAACTTAGTCAGTAGATACCAACAGAATCCAGGAAAGTTCCACTAGACTGTTGTTAAGCATATTCTAAAGTATTTGAGGAGTACGAAAGATATGTTTTGGTATTTGGGGGTAAACCAGACACTGAACTGAATGTAACAGGATTATGTGATGCGTCCTGGCAATGTGATAGAGACGATACGAAGTCTCAGACGGGTTACGTGTTTGTTATCAATGGAGGAGCGGTTCACTGGAAGAGCAGTAAGCAGAAAACCATTGCTATGCATGCGACTCAATCCGAGTACATGGCTACTTCAGAAGCTGCAATGGAAGCTCTTTGGATTAGGAAGTTTATTGAAGATCTTGGAGTGATGCCTTTAATCGAAGAACCTATTGATATATATTGCAACGATTTGGCAGCAATAATATTCGCCATGGATCCAGGAGCCATGAAAGGCGCCAGTCACATTAAACGTAGATATCACTATGTTCGAGAACAAGTGGAAGCTCGAGAAATAAAGTTGATAAAAGTTCACACAGATGATAACGTAGCTGATCCTTTTACTAAGGCTTTATCTAGGTCAAAGGTACTTAAGCATGCCAAGGCTATTGGGGTGCAACTAGCTAGCGAATTCATGCAATAAATCTGTGATCAGTATTTGGATAAAGGATGTTAATACATTATTGAATTGATGAAATAAAGATTGAGTTTCGTTTATTTTTCTGTTATTTGATTTTGTATCCTATTTTACATGTTTTAATCCATGAGCATTATGATGTTTCTAAATGTCCGTTGACGATTAATAATATGGGAATATTATTAAACTAAGACAATTCAAAATAGTGACAGAGTATACTTGAAAGTATATTGGTCAATTTTAGATGATATTTGTTGAATCAAATATTGGACTCATCCCAACTATATGATTTTACTTAATAGATTTTTATCATTAAGTAAATCATAAATAGTTATCTTTAAACCTGAGATACCGGATAACTGCACTGAATGTAGTGCATTTCTGTGAGATAACTTAATGCTAAACATAACTGGTAGCTATAAGGGTTATTTTCAGAAGTGTTGCAAAGTTCATGTGTTTTGCTTGTAGTCAAAATGGGATTTGTTTCCTTCAAATTATTTTGAAGTATAATACGACTGGGCCCCTCGGGGGAGTAGTGAGATGTTTGTGTCGCCACACCCAAATGTGTTTTGGTAATCCTGCTATATCCGTAAATGAGAAACAGAATGGTTCATGTAAGGAATGACTGAGATTCATATCCTTATTAACGTTGTATTTGAAATGAAAGGATAATAATAATGATGAATCATTAAAAGGTTCTTGTCCAGGAGACTTTACCCGAGTTATACTAGGGACATTGCAAGTGGGAGCTGAAAGTTTATGGACTTCAAATTAATAGTCGTGTGATAGGATCGAACTCGGGATTACAGGATTGCACACATCAGTAAAGGGTTCATTTTATTTATTAAATATATTATATATTTATTAAATCAAACCAAAGCTTAACTAACGATCGTTAATAATTAGGAGTTAAGTATAAACAACCGTTGGAATTAAATAGAAGCTAAAAGAAGGAAAATGAAAAGTTCCGGAAGCCCCATGTGGGCTTGGGGAACCGTCGGCCAAAGAAGAAAAAGGAAAGGGAAGAAAAGATTTTCTTTCCTAATTTATGTTTTTACTTGGTGACCAAGATTTGCCAAGCCTATATAAACACCCCAAGGCCTTCATAATTTTTCACCCCACTCTCTCTTTTGTCTCTCTTGATCGCCGGCCAAACACCCATCTTTTAGGGTTTTGGTTTTCGATTTTTACTATTTAATATTATCTAGTCCTAGCTCCTGTCTAGAGTTGTTGGGTAGATATTCCACAAGCGTAGAAGCTCGGTTTGTTCGTGCTAGAATCACGGTTAGCTCGTTGTATTACGTGTGTACAAGAACGTAATATAGTCTTACTTTAGACTATATCTTGGTGGTGTTCGTGGGTAACCCTAATTGGTGATTGTTCCGTTATCTTGTGGATCTTCTCTAGGATAAAGGTATGTAACCCTAATTCGATTAGTTATAATTGTTTTATTATTTTGATATTGTTAAATCGCTTCCGCTATGTATGGTTTGATCTTATTTAGTGTTTTAAATAATTGTTATGAACTATATAAACTTTCAGATACATGATTACAATTGATTACTATTTATTTAGTATATAAGACCTCGACATAAATATATTTTACACTACTACACAAACACCTTTTTCCCACAGCAAGATCCGTGGGAAATTCTGTGGGAAAAGGCCCTTTCACACAGATTTCCCACGGAATTATTCCGTTGCTAAAAACCCCGTGGGTAAATATTTTTCCCACGGAGCGTTGACTATTTTCCCACGGATTTCCCACGGTTTTTATCAACCAAATTTCACACAAAATGAGTGGGTTTTTTGCCACGGATTTCCCACCGGGCATTTTTCCACGGATTTCCCACGAACATTTTCCCACGGATATTTTCCCACGGATTTCCAACAAACATTTTGCCACGGATTTCCCACAATTTTTTACAACCATTTTTCATGTGTTTTCCACGGATTTTCCACTAACATTTTCCCACTGATTTCCCATGAACATATTCCCACGGATTTCTCACAATTTTTAGCAACCATTAATCTGTGGGAAACATGTGGCCTAATTATGTAATATCCGCATTTCCCAGACTCTATAAATACGAAAAACTGATATTTGAAATAATAAAACCATTAATATCAACAAAATATACAAATCTAGTTCCCGAGATACATAAATGTGTCGCTCGTTGGACATAAATTCGTATTTCTAAAGCGTGATCGACATACTACAACCCAATAGTTCCAAATTCTAAAACAAAAACTAGTCTAATGCCAAATCAAACTAGCTATGACCTGTTTAGCATGTCGCTTTGTTGAGATATTTTAAGCGGCTGGTGATGCTGTGAGTTTTTCTTCAGCTGCGTGCTATGATTTCTTTACCGCTTTTAGTATGTGGACTGGGTTTTAGATCTGTTTACCAGGGAATACATATGTTAGTAAAAAAATATAAGTTCTTAACTCTGTCACACAAACTACTTTTGATTTAAATCATTTAAACAAAGATCAATAAACACTTTGAGTTTAATAAAGTTTCAACATTTGCACTACATTAGATCAGTATAAGTATTATAGAAGTCGGAGAAAAAATATGTATATCAAAGACATAGACATGATGTTTGGCCATAAGACTGAACTTACATAGATGTGTGTAACTCGAAGCATGTTGGCGCTTATGTGTGTAAGTTGCTGCCAATACTTGGTTAGTAATGATTGTGTTCATATTGTTCCCAACTTCCTTATTTTGAGAGTTGAAAGGTGCATCTGCTTCTTGACGCTCATTACAATACTTCAACTCTTCATTAATAAACCAACTTGAGAGATATTGGAGGTATTGAAGGTCCAAGAGACACAGTAGGGGCAGGATGGAAAACAAGCATGAAATCTGCAATCACAGCCATCACCTGCAGATAATAATACACAGTAGAATATGTCCTAATTAGTCAAACTGTAAATTCATTAGTTGTTGTCGATCATTTTTACTAAATCTGCAACTAATATGAAGTCAACAAACATGTAACAATTGACATACCACGTCCACAAAAACAATTTCCAGCTTCTTGGTAAAATTTTCTTTACATTTTTCATAATCTGCGAATCTGCGCAGTCTGCAGACATATATCAAATTATAGATTACTGATGAGATACAATTATATGGAACGGTGACAGGACAGTTCTTTCATGCAAATGATCTCAAATTCAAAAAATCAAACGAGCAATGAACAAGGCTGTCTCGTTATTTTTTATGGCGATGTGCCATAGTTACAAGTATATGCCGCACTAGACACGAACATGTTGAACACATGGCTGACTACGAGTTTCATATTTCGTGTGGAAAGTATATTAAACGTTATGATATTATGTCAAGTTCGTTCGAATAATTAGTATATTTATGTAAATTAATAGGTACTAATAGGTTATTTTAGATGTATAAAAATATAGATGCATGTGATAACTTAGATGCTAATTAAAATTCTGACATTTGAAACCTTTGTTTGTTATAGATAGATGATAGATATAGATAGGGGTGGGAATCGGGTCGGGTCAACCGGGTTCGGGTGAATTCAGGTCGGGTCACGTCGGGTCAAGACTAAAAAAAATCATACCCGAACCCGAGCCTAATTAGAACTCGGGTCAGTCGGGTTCGGGTCAATTCGGGTCGGGTCAACTCAGGTTCGGGTCAACCCGGGTATAAGTAAAAAAAATAAAATTTAGATAATTTAAGTATATTTACAATGTAAAATGTGTTAAAAAAACTCGGGTACGTCAGGTTCGGGTCAAAGCTAAAAAATATAAACCCGAACACGAGCCTAATTAGAACTGTGCCACATGTTAGTATAGTCTTAGCATAAGGAAAAAACGAATATAATGTTTCGTATGTGTATAATGCATGAGATAATGAACATATGTATCTAGTTTAATATAAAGTAGATCATCCTCATTTAAAAATGAAATAATAAGAATGTCAAAGCAAAATGTTAGCACTGGTAACGTTATATTATGCTTAAGAATGTGAATAAACAATGTTGATGCCTTACTGGTAAGTCTTATGAATGTCAAATGAAAATGACTTGCCGTTTTTAGGATATATAAGGCATGTAAGAAACTTGATCAAAGACACATTTGATAATTTAGTTGTACAATAACCCGACAACCCGAACCCAACCGACCCGACATAACCCGATCTGAATATCACCCAAAGCCGATAACCAGATTTCTTATCGGTTTCGGATTGCGGGTGAGATTTTAAAAATCAAAACCCGATAAGAACCGATACCCCGATAACACCCCTACCAACAACTATAAAATAGAAGTTCAGGGTGATGCCGCATTGTAGTCAATATCGTAAAGACTTCATAGAAAAATGAATGATTCAGGTCTAAGTTGCAATGAATTTTAACCAAACAAGGTTAACAGTGTACATACCTTTCTCAAGATTCTTAACATTCTTGGAAGATAGGGTAATTCTGATCTTGTAAACTTGTTCTTGGTGCTCTTCGAGTCCCATCTTCCCTGGCTTCACTGTTGCATATGGTGCTACTGCTGCTGCCATCATTGCATTTTCTGTCATTATAAATACAATGTTATAATGCCCCACGGTTCTCAAAGACCACATCAAACAACAATACATAACTTCAAACAATTCGACAGACATGTTTAGCAAAATTAGTTACAACTTTGACAAAAAACCTTCAATAAGCAACTTATTTCAAGTTGTTTATTTAAAATGCTTTTCTAACATGTAAATAACATCACCAAATTCCAGCCGCCTCTTATTTTCACACTACAACAAATAACTTATTTCTTAAGTGCCGAACTTATTTCCTGAGGTGCCTATTCCTAAATTCGATGTAACCAAACAGTAGAGGCTTATTATTTTCAATCTCGTCTAAACTCGTTAATGCAAGCAAGTAAAATCAACATAATATTATCAATTAACAAAACTTAAAAACGTTATTACTTATAGCCTAGCTTCCAATTTCAAACAAAAAAAAACATAACAAAAAAAATAAAAAATTAACACAAAACAAAGCATACCCATTTCAATGATAAGGTGTAGATCTGAGATGTGATTCCATTATAAAGCTTAGCAATAAAAAACACTAATTTACACTTGTTGTGACTGATTGTCTTAATGGGGATTAGGTGGGAGTCTCGTCTACTCAATAAAATGATTTAGAATTTGTGGATTTGTTGTGACTGATGAACAAGGAGAAAAGTGATAAGGTTTAGATCTGACATGAAATTAAACATGAGATGATGTAAAGTTACAAGAAACTAAATCTTCAAACTTGATATAGATTCGGGTTTACATGAATCCTAATTCCTAAAGTCAACCAAACACGAAATTAACTCATAAAAACCTTAAATTGATGATAAATTTAAACATATAACACATCAAATTGCCTGAATCATATATAAGCAAGGTTAAAATCAAAGGGAAATGACTCGTGGCGAGCGTATGTGGTGAGAAAAAGATGAAAGTGGTTTATGGTAAGAAGTGTGACTAGCAAATAAAACGAGATAAGGATATGAGATAAAGTGTGATGGTTCGTTGGTGAGTGGTTGACGGTGCAAAACAAGAGAAAAGTATGAAGTTTGAGATGAAGGGGATGAGATGAGTATCAGGATAAGGTAGGTACAAAATACTATGAGTGTTTAACTTTTGGCAAATAGGCGCTTAATTTGAGTTTTTTTGGGAAAACCTAAGGCGGGTAAGTGAAAATGTGTTTGTGGGAAATTTGTGGGTATTTTACCCATGTTTTGGTGGGAAATCTGTGCGAAATCTACTCACGGATATTTTTGTGGGTAACTTGTCAGAAAATTTCACACATATTTCTTACGGATTTATACATCCGTGGGTTATATGTGGGAAACTACCTACGGTTTTCCCACGGACATGATCATTTCCCTTTATTTTTTATATAGTTGCGTGTTCGCACATATATACGTTCACGTACCGGAATAAAAACATCATAAGACATAATAAACGTATAAATGAACATATGGAACATACACGCATAAATATACAATGGACTAGTCGATATAATATTGTTGTACACGAGATGTTCAATGGATGAGTTTAAAGCGTATTATTATACATAAATGTTAAACGTATGAGTCGAGAGAGTATCGTTGTACCTAAGATGTCAAACAATGAGTCGATATAATATCGTCGTACACGAGATGTTCAACGGAGTAGTCGAAAGGATATCATTGTATACGAGATGTTCAACGGATTAGTCGATAGGGTTTCATTGTATACCAGATGTTCAACGAAGTAGTCGATAGGGGTATCGTTGTAAGCGATATATTTAACGGATGAGTCGAGAGTGTGTCGTTGTACACGAGATGTTCAACAAAGTAGTCGAGAGTGTATCGTTGCACACGAGATTTTCAACGGAGTAGTCAGTAGGGTATCGTCGTACACGAGATGTTTGTCGATAGGGTATCGTTGTACATGAGATGTTCAACGGAGTAGTCGATAGGGGTATCGTTACACACGACATGTAGAGTCGATAGAATATCGTTGTACACGATATGTTCAACAGAGTAGTCGATAGGGGTATCGTTGTACACGATATGTTAAACGAATGATTCGAGAGTGTATCGTTGTGTACGAGATGTTCAACGAAGTAGTCGAGAGTGCATCGTTGTACACGAGATGTATGCAGAGTGTGCAAACTGCAAGTTCTTGACTACAAAGCTAAATATACTCGAGGCAACAATGGAAACACAAATGCATCCCGAGCACCACATAATGAATTCAAATGCACTACTACATGAGCTTTACAATAGGTGGGGAACATTAGTTTGCAGTAGTTTGTCATTTAGTCAATTTAGCATCTCGACTTCGTAATGGAATTCGTATGTTTTATCTACCATGTAATGTAATTCGTATGTTTTATCGACTTTGTAATATAATCCGTATGTTTATCATCTTTTAAATGTAATTCATATTTTTTTGACTTTGTAACATAATTCGTATGCTTTTTCGACTTTGTAATATAATTCGTATGTTTTATTGTTTAAATTTTTATCGACTTTATAATGTAATTTGTATGTTTTATTGAATAAACTATTATCAACTATCTCACGGATGTATAAATCACAAAATATTGGTAGTCCGTGGGAAATATGTGGGAAATCCGTGGGAAATCAGTGAGAAATCCGTAATCCGTGGGAAATCCGTGGGTAATTTACCCACACATTTCCCACAGATATATAAATGATAAAATAATGTGTTTTCCGTGGGAAATCCGTGGGTAAATTATCCACGGATTTCTGACAAATGTATAATTAATAAAATATTATGAGTTCCGTGGGAAATCCGTGGGTAAATTACCCACGGATTTCCCACGGATGTATAATTAATAAAATATTATGAGTTCCGTGGGAAATCCGTGGGTAATTTACCCACGGATTTCCCACGGATGTATAATTAATAAAATATTATGAGTTCCGTGGGAAATCCGTGGGTAATTTACCCACGGATGGATAAATAATAAAATAATATGTTTTCCGTGGGAAATCCGTGGGTAAATTACCCACGAATTTCCCACGGATAGATAACTAATAATAATACTGTGTATATCGTGGGAAATCCGTGGGTAATTTGCCACAGCTTTCCCACGGATGTGTAAAATAACAAAAATAGTTTTGTACTCCGTGGGAAATCCGTGGGTAATTTGAAATCCGTGGGAAGTCCGTGGGTAATTTGTCACGACTTTCCCACGATTTTCTCACGGAAACCTTGGTCAATGCTTCTGTGGGAAATCCGTGGGTAATTTCCCACCGATTTCCCACGGAATATTTTTTTTGTCATTTTTGTGGGAAATCCGTGGGAATATCGTGTCAAATTTCCCACGGTTTTTGTTCCGTGGGAAAAATTTCGTGGGTAAAAGCTGTTTGTGTAGTTGTGTTATACAATTATGTGATAAGGGTGTCTCGACTTGTACAGACATAACAACCAGGAGCGAATTCACATGGAACGCGCCTTATAACAATAATGATGATAAGGGATAATAAGTTCTAAATGTAACTAAGTTGACAGTTTTTATTATGTTGTGCAAGCACCTTTTAATATTACTAAAGAATACAAACAATTTACTAGTCCTCCCTATTGTATACAATACTTAAACTAATTCATAAATTTTTACTGATCTTGCATGGTTGACCATGGTTAACCGCATTTTTCTATGAAAATAAATTTTGTATCTTTTTATAAATAAAATACTTATTCATTTTTCATCCACCATCCTCTCAATACAATAACACGCTCACACCTACACCCGTCGGCTTCTCGATACTTCATCTTTACACACACATTCAAATACATAGATCTCATTTAGTGATAGACTAAAATCCAAAAACACCATTTGTTGGTCATAGCACGTCGAAACAACGGGCTCCAAAGGCTCAAACTGCTGCAACATAGCCAACAGTCAATCAAGAACCACCATCAAAAACCACCACAACATCATTAGGTACTCGTATGCATATGTCTTATATCAAAAACCACCATTATTGTCACGTATTTGTATGCACCGGGCCATCATGTTTTTGAACAACCATCACCGAAAACCAGCAGATCAAACATTATCGGAAATCCCGACCACAACAACATCACGATTTGTGATTTTTTCGTGTAATTTAATCTCAGATCTTGGGATGTTTATATTTGTATTTTGTTTTATAATGGTTAATTTTATTTTGATTACTAAAGAAAGTTTGAAAAAATAAGTATTATAGATAGTGATTATGGTGCTTGACTGGTGGTTAGTGATATTGTTGTTGAAATGGATGGGTGATAAGCTGAAGTAGAGTGAAAAAATAAGTTTGTTTGATGGACAAACCAGTGTTTGGAGTTGCTCATATACTAACATATGTAATTGATCTTATGTTTGTGGACCCTACTAATGCTAAAGAAATTTATTTTAGTAGCAAAATACAGTCGACCATGTTCAACCATGCCACCTCAGCTAAAAATTATGAATTAGTTTGAGTATTGTATACAATAGGGTCGATTAGTAAATTAATTGTATTGTTAGTAAGATTAAAAGGTACTTACGAAAATAAAGCTGTCAAGTTAGTTATATTTAGTAATGATAAAGATAAACATTGCAGTTGATCCTTTATAGTTGATACATGTTTTTGTCGAGATATGTTTAATCATCTGTATCATACAATATAGTTAGCAATCATCACTAATTATGAAACAAAAACAGCAATGCAACAATTCAATCAGATATATTAAATCAAAGAATTGGTATGTGAGTTCAGGCATGATTGATTATTGAATATAAGTATTTTCTTTTTGTTTCAATGAATGTAAAGAGAACAAGTCTTCGACGACTTATCCCCTACGTTGACATATAAATGGTTTCTCAAGAGTCAAGTCCATACATATATGAAACATAATTTATGTCCTAAAAAACACCCCATGGGAAATCTTTTCTTCAAGACCAAAATGAGTTCAGGAGCTCCAGACATCCCAGCCAGGGATAATATGAGCAACTCGGGTGAAGATCAACCACTCGAGTATCAGAAACGTTCTCAATCAATCTCAACGATCGCTCAGCATCAGATAGTGAGATCAGGTGACCCTGGGTTGATTACCTCTGATGGTCATAGTGTTAACGGAGCATCTGAAGATCAACCACACGTGTATCCGAGTCGTCCTCAATCAATCTCATCGATGGCTCAGGATCGGATAGTGAGATCAGATGTTACTGGTGACCTTGGTGGTGTTGTTGAAGGAGCGTCAGATTTTGATGTTGTTGGATGTAACACCCCCAATTTCACAAGGCAGCGGAATATCAACATTGGGTGTTACTTCATAGCACATCACACACAGTCATAGAAAACGACCTCAAAAGAGACGTTTTATAAAATAAACCATTCGACAAAATCAGAGTTCAATAAAAAGAGGTCCCACCAGTTTATACAAACCTTAAGAAATAATAAAGATTTGTCAAATGTATCGAATGGAAATTGTTTGATTTGCCTTTACTTTATCCCGCGCGACTCCATGCTCTAGTTGCTCAAACTTAAACACCTGAGAATACATGCTAACAATCAACACAATAGTCGAGGCACATTATAAATGGTCCATAAAGACAAATCACAACTTGGGAAAATACTAATGGGTTACTCGTACATAGACGATAATGAATAATAACCATAAGGACGATCGTAATGAACGAATAATACCAACGAAACACGAGTTGAAGAAATACATTCGTATACAAAATAATCACAAACCAACTCAGGCACACTTGAGCCCACTCATTTATAATTCGTTGTTTACATCCAAAGGCGTCCCAATCCATGTAAACAGGAATTATAAATTTATGGTTCGGGAACTTATAACTTTCTTGTTCAAATAAAAAGGCGTCCCAATTTATTTCAACACGACGATTATAAATCATCCTACTCAGTAATACCGTCACAAAACACAATATCATAACCAAACTAAATGCCAAGAAAAGTACAGGGTGCCAATACTTAATCCGTGATTTCTGTAATCAAACGTCCCATTCCATCTGAATAAAGAAACCATCGACAATCTAAGGTCTAGTAGTTTAAAACTTTCTTATTCAAATGTCCCAATCCATTTTAATAAGAGAATCTTAAACAACACATAGTTGGGCGATTTAAAATCTGTATATTTAAATGTCCCATTCCATTTAAATATAAGGTCTTAAGTCACTCAACTAGATGACTACTATGAGCATATATTTGTTGTACCCAAATTATATATAGTTGATTTGGGTATATATATATTTTAGGTCCAACATTGGCATCCTCCTTTTCGCCACAAAACGTAATCAGACACAATTAAATTAAACGTTATATTACGTAGAAGATGTCTCCTTGAAGAAATGATTCTTCAAAATCATAAGGAGTGTAGAAATATAATAATACACTTATCAATTACGTTCCAAAGGGAGATGTCCTAAAATGGCAGATCACGATGCGATGACAAAAATCGAGCTTAAATTAGTCGATATGCGATATTTTATGAAACAATATATATTTACCCAAAATATCAAACGAGTTCCATACTCGTATCGGATAATAAATTATTTATCGAGAGAAGTGATTGGCGGCGAGGCCAAACTCTCTATAAAACCGTATCACAAAATGTATGATAATCACGCAAGGACCATTGCTTCATGCTCAATGCCGTTAAATACCATAGTATATACATTCATATACGTACAACCATTTCTACATACACACAGGATCACATTATCACAACCAAGCATTGGTTTCTAGGAGCCATGAGCGCGCGGATACTTTGTAAGGCAACCAAACAGTTTTACGAAAGAGCGGTTATAGTCTAGGTTTTGAAAAATAACCTAGTTCTCTATAACTAGTGCTCTGATACCATTATGTAACACCCCCAATTTCACAAGGCAGCGGAATATCAACATTGGGTGTTACTTCATAGCACATCACACACAGTCATAGAAAACGACCTCAAAAGAGACGTTTTATAAAATAAACCATTCGACAAAATCAGAGTTCAATAAAAAGAGGTCCCACCAGTTTATACAAACCTTAAGAAATAATAAAGATTTGTCAAATGTATAGAATGGAAATTGTTTGTTTTGCCTTTACTTTATCCCGCGCGACTCCATGCTCCAGTTGCTCAAACTTAAACACCTGAGAATACATGCTAACAATCAACACAATGGTTGAGTGAATTCATAGGTTTTTAAATAAACAATAATGGGGTTTTAAATAAACCATAGAGCTTTTGAACACAAGAATCTCATCCACTGTCGATAGTGCAACACATGCAATACCCAAAGTCCACGTTATTCTACTAAGCCATGACACCGAAGCCTTAAGTATAATAATGCCCTAGTCAGGTATCTTGCCAAATACCCCCTTACTTCTAATACAACACACCTGGCTGAGCCTCCAACCCACAGGTGCGACCTGCCCAGGTGGGGGCCATCCCCGATGGATCCATCCGTCTGTACTAGCGCCTACCCATCAAGGGTAGTTAACGGTTCATGGGTTTATAGGGACTTTCCAAATTTTGGCAATACAGCACTTAGCAAATAGCGGTTCACAATCAATACAATCAACGCTTGTGTTCATTTTTCAAAAGCATTTAATCAACCATCTTACATTCATTTACAACAACATGTATTCGTTCAAAGCATATAACAAACAACATGTTTATCCATAAATATGTATTCTCTCAAAACCATATATATATAAACATCATATATTTTTATACCAAGAGCATGTATTCCCCCTCGCGGGTTTATAAACACATATAAAGCAGTAAAAGCGAGGCTATAAACTCACCTGATATAGCTATCACACGTAGATCAAGGAACAAACATTCAATAGTCGATACACGACTTCACGAGATATCAATCGCCCGTTAATCAGGAGCGAGATGTCCAACGGTCAACATATGACCGAACGAGACCTAAAATGACGAGACGCGTCTTAGGCTCGAGACGAGAAATAAATCATACATATATGTAAATAGTTCATTTTAGTAAGTTTGGACATTGCATAAGTTTTATAAAACTTTTTATAAAACCTTTCATAACAATTTAACATATATCTTCTCATTATGACCATTAAGCCCATTCTAGCCCATTAGTGACCCATTAATCATTTATATAACCTAAGTCCATTTCAAACTCATTATTGGTCTCCATATACATTATTAATCTCAGGTCCAATAATGGCCCAATAGCCATTATAAGTGTAAGTTGGGCTTTTGTGGCCCAAATCCACTTTATATGTATTACGGGTTTTAAAACGCCTCATAACGATGTAAACTTAATGTCCACGATGGCCGAGTCTCGGGTATTCTAGTTATCAATAAATAAACGAGTCTATATTTACTAAAAAGCGGCTTATACCATTTCGGTGTTTATAAAAATCATCACGTTTTACCTTAATTTAATATAGTCTAATTCTTACAATTTTCACGACATGTCTCGTTAATTAGACCGTTTCTCCTAAACCGTATATAATATAGATGAGTTATTTTTACTAATGTCATTCTTAACTTATTTAGTTTACTTATTATAAGTTCAATTGCCTCTAATTTATAGTTATCATAGCTTATTTACCCATTTTATTACTTAGAAGAGTTGGCTGTTTTTCGCAGCCAACTTCAGTTTCACCGTTTTGGCCGCCATTTCCAAACCGTTTATCCGTAGAAAACCATTCGACTCGTGGAGATTCTACATAAATTTAGCTAGAACTTTTAGTTTTACATATTTAGAGGTCAGTATATAATTTTTAAGAGTTTTTGGCCGTGCAAAACGGGTAGATCAGATTCGACACTTTTCAGTATTTTGACCATATCTAATTCATCGGGTATCGTCACGAGACGAGCGACCCGGCAAAATCTCCATAAAACAAAGGCCTATCACTCTATATTATTTTCTGATGCTCAAAACCTGTTGAGATTGAACATATCATTCGTTGTTTTCTACTGATCTAATTTACAAAAATCAAAATCAATACTTGGGGCTTATTTAACTTACATTTTTGTGTTAGATACATATACAATGTCCAAAAAGATCATTCAATCAACTAATACATCATCATGACCATTAGAAACATCTAAGTTACATAAATACATATTAGATTTGCAACATAAATTTTACAAAAAGGTAAATAGATGTAACCTTACAAAATTGATGAAAGATATCAAAACATGTAATACATCTTTAAAAGCACCTCCAATCCCATCATAATATGTTGATGATACTGATGTTGATGTATCTATAGTTGGCGTGAGAAAACAAAGGAGTAACATATACTCTTTGGCATTGTGATTTACGTAGATTGAAGGAATTTTAGGAATATAATGTGTTAGTTAATGCAAAGTCCAACACGTGTCTTGCAATTTCAACCAAGACGTTCCACGAGGACATATGATTCATGTTATTTTGTATAAAAGGTGTGATTTGGGTTTTGTTTATATATTAAATTTTGTCTTATATGTAAAAGCGGCTATTAGCGAAGCTCGATATTTTAAAAGTTACGCGATTTAAAAGATACGCGTAAAACCTGAAAAATAAACTGTAAATATAAAATAAAAACTTTGACATTCAGAAAAGGTTAATATTTAGATAAATAAATGTGGCTTATTATTTAAAATATGTTAATAAAATATATTAACACTTTATATAAACGAACGACGTCTAAAGGTTTAGCGTCAATTACGAAGAATGCTCGTAAAACGATAAATTAAAATGACGAGAATATAAAATATTTCTATGTCATAATGAGAATATTTACGGTTGATGACGTACATAAACTTGCCAATAAATAATAATTCATACGTACTCGATATGTTAAAACCTTAACCTTGCCAGTTAGCCGAGAATTAAATATTATTCGTAGAACGAACATGACAAATAAAAGTCAGGTAACAAATATTGATCCGACTACTAGGAATAAGATTAGATCTCGGTCTAAATGTTGATTTTAAATTTCGAGTTACTACAGTAGCTACCCCTTTAGGAAGCGACGTCCCGGCGCTTAATATGTCTCAATAGTCCCGACGCTTAATTGGTGAGGAATAAACAAGTTATTCCTGAGGATCCTAACGAGCGTCACATGAATGAAAAGTCAAAGGAACGAGTATACATAACAGACACAAATGAACGGTTGCTTGTAGATTTAATCCTTAGAAAGAAAAATGAAATCATAACTCGAAGGAGAAGCCATTGAAAGTGAAAAATTAACAAGTCGTCATTTTCTGAAAGTGCTTCAATGTACATTACTACTAGCTTATCAAGCATGTGGCGGTTGATATATGTTCGAAAAAGTACATATGACAAGTGGTAAGTCGAAAGAAGTGGGTGCATTTGAAAATTTCCAATGCGACAATCAATTCAAAAACATCGGTGATCACGTCGATTAGATCGAAGTAGATATCGTCCACGTGTCTCGTAAAAGAAACTAAATCATAAAAAAATCACATTGATAGTACATAATTCCATGAAAAACATTACAAAATATTCAGGACGAGGTAATTATTACTAGTCGTACAAAATCACCTATTGGCATGATCTCAAACATGCATGCCTATTCCGTCAAAAGGGAATTCATCGATACGAAAATTCGTCCGGAGTACACATTACTCAATGGAAAGAACTACGATCCAAATTAAACACAAAAACCATCATTAAGCACATATAATCATATTACGACATGCTTGCAAAGTAGTCAAGCCATGCCAAATCAATAAGTTCAATCAAGTTAACTCATGCTTGCTAAACAACCAAGCCATGATAAATAAGAATATTTGATAAGATCTTCGGATAAGTTTAGTTAGAGGAAAGTTTGCAAGTTAAAGGATGTTCACGATATTTATTCCATAGATGCATATAGATCAATATTTTCGTCATCAGATGGTGCTCACACATGGATCCATACCCAAATGACATTTCACGGTGCTCACAAACGGATCCATACACAAAATATTTTCTCGTTACGTTTGAAAAATTATTTGATGAACCATCCGTAATAACAAGTAAAATTTCAAAATCTTTTCATCCAAGATAAGCTAGTGATAACTTAATCGTCGGTCGATCCACAAGTACACACTTACATACTAGTGTCGATTTAACAAGTCATCTATCCTTGGAATGTGTAATGGTTCTTAACGATCAGCTTATCAAGCTTACGATAGTCGAGGCACATTATAAATGGTCCATAAAGACAAATCACAACTTGGGAAAATACTAATGGGTTACTCGTACATAGACGATAATGAATAATAACCATAAGGACGATCGTAATGAACGAATAATACCAACGAAACACGAGTTGAAGAAATACATTCGTATACAAAATAATCACAAACCAACTCAGGCACACTTGAGCCCACTCATTTATAATTCGTTGTTTACATCCAAAGGCGTCCCAATCCATGTAAACATGAATTATAAATTTATGGTTCGGGAACTTATAACTTTCTTGTTCAAATAAAAAGGCGTCCCAATTTATTTCAACACGACGATTATAAATCATCCTACTCAGTAATACCGTCACAAAACACGATATCATAACCAAACTAAATGCCAAGAAAAGTACAGGGTGTCAATACTTAATCCGTGATTTCTGTAATCAAACGTCCCATTCCATCTGAATAAAGAAACCATCGACAATCTAAGGTCTAGTAGTTTAAAACTTTCTTATTCAAATGTCCCAATCCATTTTAATAAGAGAATCTTAAACAACACATAGTTGGGCGATTTAAAATCTGTATATTTAAATGTCCCATTCCATTTAAATATAAGGTCTTAAGTCACTCAACTAGATGACTACTATGAGCATATATTTGTTGTACCCAAATTATATATAGTTGATTTGGGTATATATATATTTTAGGTCCAACATTGGCATCCTCCTTTTCGCCACAAAACGTAATCAAACACAATTAAATTAAACGTTATATTACGTAGAAGATGTCTCCTTGAAGAAATGATTCTTCAAAATCATAAGGAGTGTAGAAATATAATAATACACTTATCAATTACGTTCCAAAGGGAGATGTCCTAAAATGGCACATCACGATACGATGACAAAAATCGAGCTTAAATTAGTCGATATGCGATATTTTATAAAACAATATATATTTACCCAAAATATCAAACGAGTTCCATACTCGTATCGGATAATAAATTACTTATCGAGAGAAGTGATTGGCGACGAGGCCAAACTCTCTATAAAACCGTATCACAAAATGTATGATAATCACGCAAGGACCATTGCTTCATGCTCAATGCCGTTAAATACCATAGTATATACATTCATATACGTACAACCATTTCTACATACACACAGGATCACATTATCACAACCAAGCATTGGTTTCTAGGAGCCATGAGCGCGCGGATACTTTGTAAGGCAACCAAACAGTTTTACGAAAGAGCGGTTATAGTCTAGGTTTTGAAAAATAACCTAGTTCTCTATAACTAGTGCTCTGATACCATTCTGTAACACCCCCAATTTCACAAGGCAGCGGAATATCAACATTGGGTGTTACTTCATAGCACATCATACACAGTCATAGAAAACGACCTCAAAAGAGACGTTTTATAAAATAAACCATTCGACAAAATCAGAGTTCAATAAAAAGAGGTCCCACCAGTTTATACAAACCTTAAGAAATAATAAAGATTTGTCAAATGTATCGAATGGAAATTGTTTGTTTTGCCTTTACTTTATCCCGCGCGACTCCATGCTCCAGTTGCTCAAACTTAAACACCTGAGAATACATGCTAACAATCAACACAATGGTTGAGTGAATTCATAGGTTTTTAAATAAACAATAATGGGGTTTTAAATAAACCATAGAGCTTTTGAACACAAGAATCTCATCCACTGTCGATAGTGCAACACATGAAATACCCAAAGTCCACGCTATTCTACTAAGCCATGACACCGATGCCTTAAGTATAATAATGCCCTAGTCAGGTATCTTGCCAAATACCCCCTTACTTCTAATACAACACACCTGGCTGAGCCTCCAACCCACAGGTGCGACCTGCCCAGGTGGGGGCCATCCCCGATGGATCCATCCGTCTGTACTAGCGCCTACCCATCAAGGGTAGTTAACGGTTCATGGGTTTATAGGGACTTTCCAAATTTTGGCAATACAGCACTTAGCAAATAGCGGTTCACAATCAATACAATCAACGCTTGTGTTCATTTTTCAAAAGCATTTAATCAACCATCTTACATTCATTTACAACAACATGTATTCGTTCAAAGCATATAACAAACAACATGTTTATCCATAAACATGTATTCTCTCAAAACCATATATATATAAACATCATATATTTTTATACCAAGAGCATGTATTCCCCCTCGCGAGTTTATAAACACATATAAAGCAGTAAAAGCGAGGCTATGAACTCACCTGATATAGCTATCACACGTAGATCAAGGAACAAACATTCAATAGTCGATACACGACTTCACGAGATATCAATCGCCCGTTAATCAGGAGCGAGATGTCCAACGGTCAACATATGACCGAACGAGACCTAAAATGACGAGACGCGTCTTAGGCTCGAGACGAGAAATAAATCATACATATATGTAAATAGTTCATTTTAGTAAGTTTGGACATTGCATAAGTTTTATAAAACTTTTTATAAAACCTTTCATAACAATTTAACATATATCTTCTCATTATGACCATTAAGCCCATTCTAGCCCATTAGTGACCCATTAATCATTTATATAACCTAAGTCCATTTCAAACTCATTATTGGTCTCCATATACATTATTAATCTCAGGTCCAATAATGGCCCAATAGCCATTATAAGTGTAAGTTGGGCTTTTGTGGCCCAAATCCACTTTATATGTATTACGGGTTTTAAAACGCCTCATAACGATGTAAACTTAATGTCCACGATGGCCGAGTCTCGGGTATTCTAGTTATCAATAAATAAACGAGTCTATATTTACTAAAAAGCGGCTCATACCATTTCGGTGTTTATAAAAATCATCACGTTTTACCTTAATTTAATATAGTCTAATTCTTACAATTTTCACGACATGTCTCGTTAGTTAGACCGTTTCTCCTAAACCGTATATAATATAGATGAGTTATTTTTACTAATGTCATTCTTAACTTATTTAGTTTACTTATTATAAGTTCAATTGCCTCTAATTTATAGTTATCATAGCTTATTTACCCATTTTATTACTTAGAAGAGTTGGCTGTTTTTCGCAGCCAACTTCAGTTTCACCGTTTTGGCCGCCATTTCCAAACCGTTTATCCGTAGAAAACCATTCGACTCGTGGAGATTCTACATAAATTTAGCTACAACTTTTAGTTTTACATATTTAGAGGTCAGTATATAATTTTTAAGAGTTTTTGGCCGTGCAAAACGGGTAGATCAGATTCGACACTTTTCAGTATTTTGACCATATCTAATTCATCAGGTATCGTCACGAGACGAGCGACCCGGAAAAATCTCCATAAAACAAAGGCCTATCACTCTATATTATTTTCTGATGCTAAAAACCTGTTGAGATTGAACATATCATTCGTTGTTTTCTACTGATCTAATTTACAAAAATCAAAATCAATACTTGGGGCTTATTTAACTTACATTTTTGTGTTAGATACATATACAATGTCCAAAAAGATCATTCAATCAACTAATACATCATCATGACCATTAGAAACATCTAAGTTACATAAATACATATTAGATTTGCAACATAAATTTTACAAAAAGGTAAATAGATGTAACCTTACAAAATTGATGAAAGATATCAAAACATGTAATACATCTTTAAAAGCACCTCCAATCCCATCATAATATGTTGATGATACTGATGTTGATGTATCTATAGTTGGCGTGAGAAAACAAAGGAGTAACATATACTCTTTGGCATTGTGATTTACGTAGATTGAAGGAATTTTGGGAATAGAATGTGTTAGTTAATGCAAAGTCCAACACGTGTCTTGCAATTTCAACCAAGACGTTCCACGAGGACATATGATTCATGTTATTTTGTATAAAAGGTGTGATTTGGGTTTTGTTTATATATTAAATTTTGTCTTATATGTAAAAGCGGCTATTAGCGAAGCTCGATATTTTAAAAGTTACGCGATTTAAAAGATACGCGTAAAACCCGAAAAATAAACTGTAAATATAAAATAAAAACTTTGACATTCAGAAAAGGTTAATATTTAGATAAATAAATGTGGCTTATTATTTAAAATATGTTAATAAAATATATTAACACTTTATATAAACGAACGACGTCTAAAGGTTTAGCGTCAATTACGAAGAATGATCGTAAAACGATAAATTAAAATGACGAGAATATAAAATATTTCTATGTCATAATGAGAATATTTACGGTTGATGACGGAAATAAACTTGCCAATAAATAATAATTCATACGTACTCGATATGTTAAAACCTTAACCTTGCCAGTTAGCCGAGAATTAAATATTATTCGTAGAACGAACATGACAAATAAAAGTCAGGTAACAAATATTGATCCGACTACTAGGAATAAATAAGATTAGATCTCGGTCTAAATGTTGATTTTAAATTTCGAGTTACTACATTGGAGCTCCTAAAAACCCATCTTTAATTGATGAGATGGGTGACAATACTGGTGACAACACTGCAGCTGCTCTCTCACTAAGCCAAATTCGTCCAGCAGTTCATTCTCAAGACGATGATCAAGTATCTACTATGAATAAGAAAGTAAACTATGCTGGAAAAACTTTATCTGGAAGGACGGGTAAAAATGTCATAGAGATAGAGTACGCGTGAAAGATTTGAATAATGTTCCGTTTGTACTTGTATTGTTTTGGAGTTTTACGTTTATTTGTACTAATCATTGATTCTGTAAATTCCATATGTTTCAACTTTGTTATTAAACCTTTAATAGGTCAAATAAGTATATTTAAGTAGACCTTTCATCCAGCAGTAGCTTATGATAAATTAATATTACGTTAGTCATAATATGATCCCCATTTGAGAAATACAAAGATATTTCACAAGTCAATCGTTTTTACGCAACACTTTTTTGAAAAAGAATCTAACAAATATGACAAGATACGTAACGCGTTATTTAGAAAGTCGGTTAAATTACAAAAAATAAAAACAAACACCATTGTGTAATTTTAAATTTTGTATTGTAATTTCAAATTCTGTTTTAAAAATTTATATTAGTCGATATATTTTCAATGTTTATTACTCTTTGTCATGGCCTGCGACTTTGTATTAAGCTAAGAAGGTGTTTGGTTAAGCTTATGAGTAGGCTTAGGTTTATATTATATAAACAAATTATGGCTTTTATATAATAAGCTTATAAGCCTTTGTTAAGTGTTTGGTTTAGCTTATATAACTAATATGGTAAAATGACAAAAAAATACATAAAAATAAAAAAGATAGTAATTATTAAATAAGTGTATAAAAGTCTTTTTATGTATTATTTTTATATAAGCCTACATAAGCCACAAATTCTTGGCTTACCAAAACCTCCTTATATAAGCTTAAAAGCCCACTTATATAAGTTTAACCAACCACTTGATTTTGGCTTATAAGCTTATATAAGCTAATAAGCTTATAAGCCCACTATATAAGCTAAAACAAACACCCTCTAAGCCTATATTCTAAAATAATCTTTGTAGCCACATATATTTGATTATTTTAATAATGCAAGACAAGGAAACAAAATGGCCTAAACCCTTTTTCTGCCGTATATTCCATCAACAAGTTTAATTTCACTTTTCTTCTCAAATCAATTCAATTGTTACTGTCCTATGTCATAAGCGAACAACCTTTTGTAAAACTACATTGGATCCCTCCATTTCTTTTATCATTATTTATTCATTGGCAAAAGTTAGTGCTTCCTCCTTTTGGGTAAGTATAACCACGTGCAAAATACACCTACCATCTTACAACATGGTTGGGCCCCACCTGCTGTCTAACCCGTCAGTGGCTTTTATCAGCCCGCACCAGCAACCTATTTTACTACACCACTCAACTATACAAAGCCCAACCCAACCTGTGATGTATCAACAACAACCCCAACCTGCTCCTCAAGCCCAGCAGGCCCAACAAGTTATGAATCAGGCCCAACAAGTTATGTATCGGGCCCAACAGCCCATTTATGCTAGTCAATCAGTGGTTTATCACAACATCAAATGTTTACTCGGTCCGGCTCCTTATTTCTACTCGTCGCGGTCTGCATCATTGCCTAGTGCATTTAACATGACTTTACGAGACCCCACTTGGAACATGGACACATGTGGCACTTCTCATATAAATTCTAATGCTCGTAATTTAAGTACTGTTTTTGATACACGCTTATTCCCATATATACATGTTGATGATGGAAATTCTATTCCTGTCACTAACACCGGACATAGCATTATTCCATCGATTCATCGTCCCTTGCATTTTCATAATGTTCTTGTTACTCCTAACATCATTAAAAATCTCCTTTTCATTCGTCAATTTACTAGGGACAATAATTGTACTATAGAATTTGATGCGTTTGGTTTTTCTGTGAAGGATTTTCTGACTCGTCATATCCTTCTATTATGTGACAGTTCAGGTGATCTCTATCCTGTTACCAAGTCATCAACTACCCCCGCTGCTTTTCTCTCCACAAGCGCATCCACGTGGCATCAACACCTCGGTCATCCGGGCGATGAAGTGCTACCCTCTGTTGTTTCTCGTCGATTTATTTCATGTCATAAAGAAAAGTATCCACATATTTGTCACGCGTACCAAGTTGGCAAACATGTGAAACTTCCCTTTCACAGGTCGGATTCTATTGTTAAAGGTTGCTTTGATATTATTAATTATGATTTATGGACATCTCCCATTGTTAGTTCTAGTGGCTTTAAATATTATGTCTTATTTATCGACCATTTTTCTCATTATCTATGGATATGTCCCCTTCGTTCTAAATCTGACATGTTTGATAAATTTTTGCATTTTCGCACTTATGTCTGTTGGGACTAAAAATAACCAAGTTACTGGGACGCTGACAAGAAGACTTTTGGAAGCTGACAAGAGATATTAGGGCGCTGACAAGAGGACGCTGATAAGAGTTATTGGAGCGTTGACAAGCAGAAAGTCGACCACTGATGAAAGACTTAGTCTACACGTTTTGTATGTTTAGTAAAGATATGTTTAATATTGTATTTGCTATATTTATCTTTACCTAAAATAGTTGATACGTAGACTTTTGTACAAGGCTCCTTATTCTATAAAAGGAGGCCTCTAGGTTAATGTTCGATATACGTTTTACTTTCATTGTACGCAAGTTATTATCAATCAATCGAAGTGAAAGTTTGGGTTATTCTGTGTTTGTGTGTTCTTACTCTAAGTGTTAAATTCCGCATAACACTTTGGTTGTTTTCATAAACAAAGTTTCTCTACGTGTTAATCTTGATTTAATCTTGTTAACACAAAGCTAAATCGATCTAAGTGTGGGATCAACAAGTGGTATCAGAGCTTGTTGAGGAACTTTGATCTTTAGAACACAAAACCAAAAAAACCCTAAAAACCCTAAATCGCCAAAAACCCTAATTTTTTAAGAAACCCTAAATCGACAATATGTCTACTCCATAGTTAACCTCCTCTTCCTCAAGCCATAACCTAAAAATACCCATGCTAGACCCTGACAACTTTGAGCTATGGAAGTTCAATTTTGAGTAGTACCTTCAAATCCATGACTTTGCTCTATGGAAAATTATTGAATATGGAAACTCATTCGATAAGGCTGCCAAGATTCCAGCTGCTATTAGTTTAAGGTCTGCTTCTCCAGGCGTAACTGAAGAGGATAAAAAGGAACATCTAGGAGATGGGAGAGCTGTCTCAACTGATGACATGGCAAAGAAAAGGAACGACATGAAGTCTCTAAACATCCTCAAAATTTCTTTAGGACTAGAAAATCAGCACAAGTATAGAGGGTTTGAGTCTGCAAAAGAACTTTGGACAGCCATTCAAGTCAGTTATGGTGGTAATGAAGAAACTGCCTCAGAAAAGAAGAAGCAACTCTTGCATGAGTTTGTTGTGTTCAAAGCTCTTCCCAATGAAAAGCTGAGTGGTGTAAGAAGTAGACTTCTTGACATCACAAGTAAACTGTCCTTTATGGGAACAGTGTATAATGATGCTGATATCATTAGTCTTAGTGATGTGTGGAAAATTGAGGGTAGATCAATTATTGTTACCAATGCTCACAAAAGTTCTACTTTTGATGATGTTTACAATAAATTTAAGCTAGTGGAGAGTGATATCGCACCAAGTCATGTTAGTAAGTCATCACCTGGAAACATGGCTTTCATCTCACATAGTGATGCTCAAACTAGTGAAAGAGAAGTTCATGTACATCATGTTACTGGATCAACGTATGTCAGCGGTGGACCAAGCTTTGTCAGCGGTGGATCAACCTTTGTCAGCGCCTCGCATTCTGACGCTAACACATATCAAGTTGAATCACCAAAGCTTAAACCTGATGACATTGACTTAGATACAGTTTGTGCATAGATTGCTCAGTTCTCAAATGGCTCCTTAATTACCTATGAGGATCTTGAGCAAATCAGTGATGAGAACTTGGAAGAGATGGATATCAAATTGTCCATGGCACTTGCAAGTCTAAGAGAAAACATGTGGAATAAGAGATTTGGAAGAAAGGTGTCCTTCAATGCCAAAGACACTGCTGGGTTTGATAAGTCCAAGGTGGAGTGCTACAATTTCCACAGGATGGGTCACTTTGTTAGGGAATGCAGATCCCCAAAGAATGATGAGGGTGGAAAGAAGACAAGGCAAGCTGTTCCTGTTGTGAACATTGAGCCAAAAGCTATGATTTCCATGCAAGGCATTGATGGCATTGGATGGGAATGGAGATTTATGTCAAAAGGTGTGAAAAACAAGGCCTTGATTGCAGAAAAGGAAGAAGAAGAGCATGTTCACTATGCTCTCATGGCACATTCTTCATCTTCATCAGATAATGAGGTATATGATGATGCATTGTGTAGTAAAGGTTGTCGTTTAAACACTAAAAAACTTAACAAAGAAATTTTAAAGTTAAAATCAGATGTTGTTAATGAAATATGCAAGTTATCTAACTATCAACTTGCACTTATTCAAACTGAAAAGACTGTGTCTGAATATAAGAAAATGGAGCTTCACCTAAAATATAAAATCAATATTTTAAAACATGACCTCAACGCTAGTATTCAGATTAGGAACATCTTGGAGAGATCCAATGGTGTTATAGAAGCTAAGTTAGATGAGGCCGTTAAAACCAAAGACAATGTAGGTCTTAAAATTCAAAGATTTGATAAAGCTTCTCAAAACCTAGAAAAATGTGTTAGCGAACAAAGAGACGCTAGTGATATGACTGGGATTGGGATGAAAGAGTATTCTGATGTTCCACCACCTGCTGGGAACTTCCATGGTGTCCTTAGAAAGGATTTTTCTTGGACTGGTATACCAGAACTCCAAGAAAAGGAATTTATTCCTCCACCAAGAGTTCTTACTCCAGTAGAGGAATATAAGCAGAAATTGACTGACTTAGACCAATGGAAGAAGGCCAATCCTACTTTGTTTGTTAAAGGTGGCATGCTTTGTGAAAACCCAAATGAATCCACACCTATAAAAGTGACCAATCCTACTACTGGAAAGGTTGTTGACCTTGACTCAGACGTTGATAAAAAACCTAGTATTAAATATGCAGAAATGTATAGAAAACCTAGGTCACCCCAAAGTCAATCTAGTGTTAATGGGACAGGTTTCTTTACATCTAGACCTAGAGTTATGTCTAGAAAAGCTTGTTATACTTGTGGGAGTTTTTCTCATTTGGCCTATAAGTGTGTCAGCGGTTGTGACACCCTAGGAAAATCCCACATCGGTTGTGGCCAGGAGAGATCCATGGTTCATAAGATAACATTTGCCTTCTCATGACACAACGCGTTTTGTGGTCTACTGCACGTGGGGTTCTTAGGAACGGGCAGTTAAGCGTGCTCATGGGAGAGTAGTACGGGCTTGGGTGACCTGCCGGGAAGTCTTCACAGAGGGCCACAAAGCAAAGCCGTGAGCTTACGGGCAAAGCGGACAATTTTGTGGTCTGAGTAGGCAGGATGTTACAAGTGGTATCAGAGCCACTCCTGAGCCGTTCGGGATGGTGGGGCAAACCTCATCGAGGACGATGAGTCCCAAAGGGGGGGGGGGTGATTGTGACACCCTAGGCAAATCCCACATCGACTGTGGCTAGGAGAGATCCATGGTTCATAAGATAACATTTGCCTTCTCATGACACAACGCGTTTTGTGGTCTACTACACGTGGGGTTCTTAGGAACTGGCAGTTAAGCGTGCTCATAGGAGAGTAGTACGGGCTTGGGTGACCTGCCGGGAAGTCTTCACAGAGGGCCACAAAGCAAAGCCGTGAGCTTTCGGGCAAAACGGACAATATTGTGGTCTGAGTAGGCAGGATGTTACAGCGGCCCTAGAGTGAACGCTGACAATAGGTCAAACATGGTCAAGCCCAGACCTTTTGTCCAGCAAAGTCCTTAATTCATTAGGCCAGCTCCCTTCTTCTCAAAAGGGAAAAATACCCATGGACAAAGGCCATTTTAAAAGACCAATACTTGGTCAAACAGACTATGGGTTCCTGTAGCAAACCCTAGGTATGGCGCTAACAAGAACAAATCAAGCACTGACAGGCATAAATATGACGATGACAGGAACAATCTAAATGCTGACAGCTCCAAGTTGGGTATGAAAATGCCACAATTGGCTGCTGTTAGACCATATGTTAGACCAAGCCAGGGGAGGTATTTGAAACCTATGGGACAAGGGTCTAAAGCAAATTATAGTTTGACATGGAGACCTAAACAGGAACAAAACCCTAATTTCAACGGTTTCTCTATGATATGCAACAGGTTTAAATATCTTGAAAAAGTTATTACTAAACCAATTGGATCAAACTGTTTGTTTAGGGCACAAAGGGATGAACAAAGGGGTTGTTACAAGGAGAAAGTCAGTTCTTGTTGAACAAACACATGAATCCACGTCTGCAAAGGCTTGGATTCCCAAAGAAAACCAATTTGTTTCTTTATGTGTAGGGCATTCAAAAGCAGGTCAATAACTTTGGATATTGGGACAGTGGATGCTCTAGGCACATGACGGGGAAAGAAGATTATTTGTCAAATTTTATTCCCAGTAAGAATGGTGACAAGGTGTACTTTGGAGGTGGACATGGGAATATTTCTGGCAAAGGCATACTTATCACCAACAATCTTCGTTTTGAAGATGTTTTTCTGGTAAAAGAGCTTGATTATAATCTTTTTAGTGTGTCACAAGTTTGTGACAACAAAAATAAAGTTCTTTTCACTGATACTAAATGATTGGTGTTAAGTAAGGATTTTAAGATTCCTGATGAGAAGTTCATAGAGTATAGAACACCTAGGCATAAGGACATCTTTAATGTTAACTTAAAAGGAATTAAGATGAACAATAACTTGTCATGTCTTTATGCTAAAGCTTCAGTTGATGAGAGTAATCTATGGCACAGAAGGTTAGGGCATATTAACTTTAAAAACATAAACAGACTTGTGAGACATGAGTTAGTTGAAGGTTTGCATGCAAAGGCTTTCCACAATGATCATAGTTGTGTTGCATGACTTAAAGGTATACAACATAAGGTCTCCTTTAAGTCTAAGAGTGTGCATTCCAGTTCTAAACCACTTCATTTGCTACGAATGGACCTTTTTGGTCCCATCAATATAGAAAGCTTAAATGGTAAATCCTACTGTTTTGTCATTGTTGATGATTTTTCTAGGTTTACTTGGACTTTCTTTCTAGCAATAAAGAGTGACACTGCCCATACTTTGATTAACTTTATCAACCAAATAGAAAAGAAAACAGGTTATTCAGTTAATATTCTTAGAAGTGATAATGGTGGTGAGTTTAGAAATGATGTGTTAGATACCTTCTGTGTTGGTAAAGGGATTACTAGAGAGTTTAGTATAGCTAGAACTCCACAACAAAATGGTGTAGCTGAGAGAAGAAATAGGACACTCATAGAAACAACTAGAACCATGTTGGCAGATGCTAAGTTCCCTATTGCATTTTGGGCTGAGGCTGTAAATACGGCTTGCTATGTTCAGAATAGAGCCTTGGTCAACAAAATCCACAATAAGACCCCTTATGAGCTATTTTGGAATAGGAAGCCTAATATAAACTTTCTTAATCCCTTTGGATGTTATGTGATGATTTTAGACACTAGTGATGCTTTAGGAAAGTTTAGTCCAAAAGGTGATGAGGGATATTGTGTGGGTTATTCTACAGATAGCAAGGGATACAGGGCTTATCATAAGAAGGAAAGACGTATCCTTGAAAGAGTGCATCTTAGGTTTTTAGAAAGTAAACCTAGTGATCCTGAAAATGGCCCAAATTGCCTGTTTGACTTGGAACCATTATCATTGACTTTGAATTATATGCCTCTTACTAATCCAAGCATTGTGGGAAAGGACCCAAATATTGTGGAACAATCTGTCTTAGTTGATGAAAATGCAGGTTCAAATGTCAAGGATGTTCTAGGATCACTATTGGAAGCTGACACTCCACTCTTTAACTATTACACCATGCCTATATGGAGTGATGATTTTGTCCAAGCATCTGCTGCTGCAAAAGGAGAAGAGAAAAAGGTTCAAGAAGAGCAAGTCAATGACGCTGACAAACCAGAATTGGACGCTGACAGCCCTATTGTGGACGCTGACAGGTCTAATTCAGACGCTGACAGACCTATTTCAGACGCTGACAACTTAGTTTCATCTTCTTCCAAAGCAAGTTTTGTGCAAGGTGATGATATCACACCCAATGAAAGTGTTAGTGTCTCTATTCCAGATGCTGACAATGGTTCATCAAGTTCAAATAGGTTTGATAGTGGTGATGATTGGGACAATGGGATCTTACATCCTACTGTTTCTCATTCCACATTTTTTGGAGAGGGGATTTCTACTAAATTGGCCAAGAAACATCCTACCTCTCAAATTATTGGATCTATTACATCACCAGTACAAACAAGGAAACAGATTGAGAAGAGCTCCAAATCAAGCTTTATTGCTAATATTCACAAGAAGGATGATACCCCTCTTGTGCAAGCTTGTTTGTTTGCCTGTTTTCTGTCACAACAGGAACCCAAGAAGAATTTTGATGCTCTTAAAGAACCAAGCTGGATTGAAGCGATGCAGGATGAGCTTCATCAGTTTGCTATTTAGGATGTGTGGGAGCTAGTTGACTGTCCAAGATATGTTAGGCCAATTGGGACATGTTGTATTCTAAGAAACAAGAAGGATGAGAGAGGGATTGTGATCAGGAACAAGGCATGTTTGGTTGCTCAATGCTATACACAAGAAGAAGGAATAGACTATGAAGAGGTTTTTGCACCTGTTGCAATGATTGAAGCAATAAGGATTTTCCTAGCCTATGTTTCTTGCATGGGCTTCATTGTTTATCAGATGGATGTAAAGAGTTCCTTCTTATATGGCACAATTGCACAGGAGCTATATGTGATGCAGCCTCCTGGTTTTGAAGATCCAGAGCATCTAGACAAAGTGTATAGAGTCAAGAAAGCAATGTATGGACTTCATCAGGCCCCAAGAGCATGGTATGGTACGTTGTCCACCTATTTGGTGGAAAATGGATTCAAAAGGGGCACCATAGATCAGACTTTGTTTACCAAGAAGAAAGGGAAAGATTTTCTTCTTGTCCAGGTCTATGTAGATGATATTATCTTTGGTTCATCAAATCCAAAGATCAGTGAAGACTTTTCCAAGATCATGACAGACAAATTCAAGATGAGTGCAATGGGAGAGATGAACTTTTTTCTAGGGTTACAAGTTCAACAGAAAGAAGATGGTATCTTCATCTCTCAAGACAAGTATGTAGCAGAAATCTTGAAGAAGTTTGCTTTTTCTCCACATGAAGCAAGGGCTAGCACACCCATGGATAGGAACACACCCTTGGGGAAAGATTGGAGATGGAAAAGATGTGGATGTTAGGCATTATAGATCCATGATTGGATCCTTAATGTATCTTACAACTTCTAGGCCTGACATCATGTTTGCTCTGTGTGCATGTGCACGTCACCAAGTGACTCGTAAAGAGTGTCATCTTCATGCTGTTAAAAGGATCTATAGATACCTTAGGTGCTATCCTTCTTTGGGATTATGGTATCCTAAAGATTCTCTATTGGAGCTTATTGGCTATTCAGATAGTGATTATGGAGGTGACAAGTTTGATAGGAAATCCACAACTGGTGGATGCCAATTCCTTGGGAGCAGGTTGATATCTTGGCAATCCAAGAAACAAACAGTGGTGGAAAACTCTACAACTGAATCAGAATATGTGGATGCAGCTGCATGTTGTGGACAAGTGCTATGGATTCAGAACCAACTGTTGGACTATGGGTATAATTTTATGCATACCAAGATTTTTGTAGACAATAACAGTACTTTATGCATTATTAAAAATCTTATACATCAATCTAAAACAAAACACATAGAAATTAGACATCATTTCATAAGAGATTGTTTTGAAAAAGGTTTGATACAACCAGATAGGGCTGACACAGAGGAAAATGTGGCAGATTTATTAACTAAACCTTTTGATACTGGGAGATTTGAATACTTGGTAACAGGTATTAGAATGATCAATCTTTCTTAAATGTGTTTTTGCAATTATTGTAAAAGTACGTACAGGATATGCACTATTATTGGTGTTTGTAAAAGTATTAGGTTTTTCCAATTTTATTTTCTAACGCTGACAGAGTCTATGGAGGCACTGACAAGTGTTAAGATTGGCGCTGACAAGTGTTTGCTAAAACGCTGACAGAGTGTTTTGGGCAGATGCTGACAAGTGTTTATTGAGACGCTGATAAGTGTTAAAGTTGACGCTGACAGCAACATGTTAGTTTTTATGGTTTTTATCTAATCATTCAGGCAATGTTTGCATTGTACAATTGGATACAGAGTTGCTCATGGATCCTTTGAGCTTCAAGCATTATGTCAAAGGTTTATTTATGATGGTTGGAATGTTTCCATTCCTATCTTGAAATAAAAATTTGTCGTAAATATATCATTTTGCAACACTGTTTATCCTAGTTTAAAGGGAGGTTTAGGATACCTTTAGGAACTTGGGTATTTTTAGAATGCTCTTATCACAATTCTAGATTGTGTCCACAGGTGAGTGGGGGTTAGAAATAGTGAATGCTTTCTCTTTATAAGATTGATGGAATTTCTAAACCTCGAGGCACTGTAGCATACAAAGTTTTATACTTTTGTATGCTGCCAAGACTTTGACCTAGAATTGGGTTTGGTCGGTTGGGAGACTTGGTGTAATATTTTAATTAATTGGGCTTACGTGGGAGTTACAAAGTATTTACATGAAGGTTTCTTCACTCCTAAGGACTTTCTTTGGCAAGGTTCACTTGAGGGCAATTATGTCTATCTTGCTTGTGCAAGTGTGTACAATTGAACAGATAATGCTATTTTAAGTCTGTGTCAGGGGAGGAGTTATCTTCATTAGGGTAAATATCTTTGTTAAGGTATTTTTATTTTATTCTTTATTTTATTTTTGACCACTGACATAGTTTTCTCCAAACGCTGATAAGATCAATTTTAGACGCTGACATGGCAAATTTTCAACGCTGACAAGATATAGCCGTTATGCTAACAATCAATTTTTGACCGTTGAAAAACATTGGGGACCGCCTAGTTGTTATTTTTGACGAAAATTTGGGCCGTAGTTTTTGTAACTTGGTTAACTTTTTATTAATGCAAAGATAAGTTATTTGCTTTCAAGATTTCAATCATTACTTTTTGAATATCTTTGCCTTCTTTTTCAACCAATAGTATGCTAGTTTATCTCCTATAAATACGGCTCATTTTATTTTAAGCAGGGTAACACTATTCTTGTCTAGCAAAACTCTTTGCAACCTTCATCTCTTCATCATTTATTATTCACTGTTTTCACATCATTATCAATGGCCCCAAAGTTTAAACCAGATCATGTGGAGTTGGAATTCAAGAGTCAACACAACATGGTGTCATATTTGGTGGAGGACACTGAGCATCATCCTCAATATACTGAGATGATTGCTTATCTTAATGCTACTCCTCTAAGGTATGCTGTTACACACACTCCACTTGTTCCTATCATACACATTAAGCAGTTTTGGAACACTGTTCATTCCAAAAAAGTTAATGGAGTGATTACATTATATGCTACTGTGCATGGAAGTGAATGGGTTGTTACTGAAGCTTTGGTTCGCCAAGCTTTGCATCTTAATGATGTTGGTTGCATAACAACCCTTCCTGTGCCAGAGCTAGAGTTAGGACTTCATGAGTTGGGTTATGATTTTCCCCCTGTTGGGCAATTAAATAAATATACTAAACAACAATTTCCACCCAACTAGAAGTTCCTCATACATGTCATCCTTCAATATTTGAGTCCCAAATGCTCTTCATTCAATGAAATCAACCGATCCATCGGGAGTGCCATTGTTTGTATTGCAAGAGGGAAAGCTTACAATTTTTCAAGAATGATTTTTGATGGCATGTTACATAACAAGGGTACCAAGATGACTCTTGCGTATCCTCGATTTTTGCAAATGGTTTTTGAACTCCAAGGATATTTTCGTAGGGACCATGATAACTTTTACAAGGTTCCTGACCAAGAGAAAACGGTTTTTAGTAACATGAATTCAACACCTTATAGAGACTTACCCCTTACCCCAGCCATGCGTGCTGTCGTTCAGGAAGCTACACAACCACCACCACCACCACCACCTCCACCTGCCCATGAACCTATGCCAGACCAACCACCATCACCACAACCTATGAACTTTGACCCTCCATCACCAAACGCTGACACATCTATTCCTAACGCTGACACGACCATTTTTGACACTAACACCACAAACCTTGACACAGACATCCTTCAACCGTAGATCCAAACACCCCTTAATTCTTCCTCTTCTGAACCCAATGATTATAGGTTGCAAAAATGCCAAAGGACTACTAGAGTGTTCTCCTCTAGTGGTCCTAGCCATGTAGCAGAGAGAACCATCACCACAAGTGTGGTTGGTGCTATGGGTGTGGCTGGAACTAGTGGTACTGGCTTAGATGCAGGGCATGATAGTTCCACCATCATTAAGTCCACACCCATGCTCTATGAATCTCTTGTGGGAGGGCGACTTCCCACATTGGAGGAGGGCATTCTGGAACCATTATCTGCTTTGGAATTGACGATGGTCTGTATGAGCTTGCAAAAGCAACATGCAGACCTTGTACAGGTTGTAAATACACAAGGCCTTGAACTCAAGGATTTGAGGGAGAGGATTGTTGTTTTGGAGGCTGCCAATGCAAGGAGAAGGCAGGCTAGAGTCCTTTCTTCCTGGGAGGATTCTTACAAAGGGGAGAATGAGCCAACAGAACCATTCAATGCTAGTGACAAGGGCTCTCATGATAAAGGATCCCAAGAAGGTGAAGGTGCTTCTTTCAGGGCTAGTTTGGATATAGCTGAAGCACTTACAAGTTTGAAGGATCAACCAGGTTTTGATACTTCATTAATTACTCCTACAAAGATTTCATTTGTAGAAATGATGCATGCCGCTGACAAGAACAAATCCAACGCTGATAGGAGTAAAGCAAGCTCTGACATGCAGGTTTTGGGCGCTAACAAAATTACAGGTGTGGTTGGTGTATCCCAGTCATCAGCCATCATCAAAGATGTGGTTCCAAAGGTATCTACTTCTTTACCTACTATTGATGCCTCAGATAAAGGTAAAGGTGTTATGGTAGAAGTAGAGGTACCCAAGAATGCAGCCCAGATTCATTTTGATTCAGTTTTGGCTGCAAAGCTTATGGAAAAGGAGAATAAGAAGTCTGCCATTGAGTCACAGATTGTGACTTCTAAAAGTGATGAGGAAGGCAGTGATGATGAGAGCTCAGAATCAAGTGTGATGATACTCGAGGAGCCTGAAAGGTTGGAATATGGAGAGGAGTTGGGTTTGGAAAATCTTAAAGAGGTAAAGCTGAAGTTTGATTTGACTATACCCAAGATTGCTGAGCTTTTCTTCAAATATAAAGGAGAAGTGTTGTGTGATCCAAAAGTGTCCATATCAGAGAAGATTTGGTACCTTGAAGGGCTGTTGAGGTTGCAAGATGACATGAGAATATAGGAGAAAAATAAATCGAAAAATGTTAAGATGGAAAGCAAGACAGTAAGAAGAGAGCTATATTATATGTGCTTAAGGAACTATGGGCTTGGATGGACTTATGCAAAGATTAAAGCTCTTACCTTTGATCAGTTAGAATGGTATGCTTATCCAATTTGGGACTCATTGTGCAAGGACAGAACATTTGAGCTTCTCTCCAAAGATAGGCAATAGGAAATTGAGGAACAAATGAGGCTTAAGAGGGCAGCCATAGTTCCTAGACCAGTAAAGAAAGGCTTGCAGATTGCTTTTCCCAAGCTTGATCCATACACTCCAAGTGAGGCTGCTTTAAGGAAAATGATGAAGCTTTCAAGAGTAGAGGCATCTGATATGGTAAAAGTGTTACCCAATGAATTCAAGAACCCTATTGTGAACTATGAAGAAGATGCAAGTGGTTTTTGGGTGATCACCAGGACTGGTGATAAGGTACACACTTTTGTTTCACTTATTTCTATGTTTGCAAGCTTTGACAGAGAAGACTTGGTCGACTTATGGAAGTTGATGAAGACCAAGTATGAGGCTGAAGAACCTACTTCAGTCAATGGAATAAAGATTTGGTCTACATTCAAGAGAATGTTTGAGCCAAATGATGATGTGGAAGGATCTGATGATATCAGTGGGTTGACATGGCGTATTTATTCAACTGTTGGGGTGTATCATCTTTGCACATCCAAATTTTCAGAATATCTCTTGGTGGATTCAGCATATCCTATGTCACAAGAAGTTTTGAAGTTGATGATGACTACACCTTTGGGGGTTGATTACACCAGTGATATTAGTAGGAATTTACTTAGATTTGTTTATTCCATGATCAAGAAAGAAGATTTGTTTGTTAGAATCCTTCTTGTATTTTGTTTTTACTTTTAAAACTTGATTCCTAGAGTAGACATCAAGTTTAGGGGAGGATTGTTGGGACTAAAAATAACTAAGTTACTGGGACGCTGACAAGAAGACTTTTAGACGCTGACAAGAGATATTAGGGCGCTGACAAGAGGATGCTGATAAGAGTTATTGGAGCTCTGACAAGAAGAAAGTCAAAGTCAACCACTGATGAAAGACTTAGTCTACACGTTTTGTATGTTTAGTAAAGATATGTTTAATATTGTATTTGCTATATTTATCTTTACCTAAAATAGTTGATACGTAGACTTTTGTACAAGGCTCCTTAGTCTATAAAAGGAGGCCTCTAGGTTAATGTTCGATATACGTTTTACTTTCATTGTATGCAAGTTATTATCAATCAATCGAAGTGAAAGTTTGGGTTATTCTGTGTTTGTGTGTTCTTAATCTAAGTGTTAAATTCCGCATAACACTTGGATTGTTTTCATAAACACAAAGTTTCTCTACGTGTTAATCTTGATTTAACTCGTTAACACAAAGCTTAATCGATCTAAGTTTGGGATCAACAATGTCAAAAATCAATTTAAATGTGAAATCAAAAGCTTCTAATGTGATCATGGTGGTGAGTTTGATAATAACCGACTCTAGAACCTTTTTGTTAGAAATGGCATTAACTTTCGCTTCTCTTACCAAAAAACCTCTCAACAAAATGGCAAGATAGAACGAATGATACGCACAATAAATAATATCATTCGTACTTTATTATTTCAAGCACATCTTCCCCCACCTTTTAGGTCGTAGCTCTTCATATAGCGACCTATCTTTTAAACCTTTTACCATCTACCACAATTCAAAATGAAGTACATTTCACACACCTATATAAAAAACAACCCGATTATTCTCGTTTATGAATATTTGGGTGTCTATGTTACCCTCACCTTTACTTCCCTTATAAACTTACCCCACGAGCCACTTCATGTATATTTTTAGGCTATCTCACTAACCATCGTGGATTCCGTTGTCTAGACACTGAAACAAACACTATCATATTGTCTAGGCGCGTCACCTTTGATGAAACCCAATTTCAATATAAGTTTATGACACCACCATCTCCCCCTTCGTATAAGTTCCTTAAACCTACCTCCTCCTTACTTCACCACACCCTACTTTACCCCACAACTTATACCCATGGACGAATTGTTGACCCTTAGCTCAACACTCACACTCCAACAAATAAAGATCTAACTCAAAGTCCTCTTCACACTAACCCAAATTCACCAGGTCAAACCTTCCGTACCAACCAGCCCACTTGTGATGAACCACACAACACCCAAACCTAAAACAGTTTGCAGCCACCACCCACATTCAATCCTCAAAACCCACAAACCAATACCAACCCAAATAATGAACCATCCTGCACTCATCCCATGATCACACGGTCGCAATCAGGCGTTGTCAAACCTACCACTCATTTGTCTCTCAATACTTTCTTGATTTCTCCTATTTCTAAAAATCCGTCTGACGCCTTAAAAGATTCCCAATGGCGGAATGCTATGTATGATGAGTATAATGAATTGGTTAAAGCTGGCAATTGGTTACTTGTACCATGGCACGCAGGTGTTAATATGGTTCGCTCTATGTGGTTATTTAGGCATAAGTTTAATGCTGACGGAACTTTGAGCCGTTGTAAGGCTCGTTTGGTTGCTAATAGTAGTAGTCAGCAACTTGGCGTTGATTTTAATGAGACATTTAGCCCGGTTGTCAAACCAGCTACCATTCGCACGGTTCTTAGCCTTGTTGTGTCTCGTAAGTGGCCGATTCACCAACTTGATGTTAAGAATGTTTTTCTTAACGGTGATATATCTAAGATTGTCTACATGCAACAACCACCCCGTTTTGTTGATGCTAGGTTCCCTAACCATGTTTTTCGTATGCGGAGATCTTTATATGGCCTGAAACAAGCACCTCGTGCTTGGTTTCAGCGTTTTGCAGACTATGCACATGAGCCGTATTTTATCACAGTCGTTGTGATTCTTTTATATTTATTTATAGACAGGGGTCTCATGTTGCTTACCTCCTTTTATATGTGGATGATATTATTCTTACGACTTCTTCTATAGCACTTTTTCGACATCTTATTGATTCTTTACATGTGAGTTTGACATGACTGACCTCTGGGATCTTAATTACTTTCTTGGTATCTCTGATGTTCGTCACTCTACAGGGTTTTTTTTGTCCCAGCAAAAGTATGCTCTTCAGCTCCTTGAGCGTGCTCACATGGTTAATTGTAACCCCTCTCAGACACTAGTTGATACCGAGTTCAATCTGGGTCCAGACGGGGTTCTGCTTCAGGATCCTACTTTGTATGGCCGTCTTGTAGGGGGACTTTCGTATCTTATGTTTACACGTCTAGATTTATCTTATGTAGTTCAACAGCTTTTCCTATATATGCATGATCCGCGAGAGCCACATTTAGCTGCTTTCAAGCGTATCTTGCGATATGTTCAAGGTACAGTGAAACTCTATAAAATAATACATTTGGGACCACCAAAATTTATTAATTAAAAGCGTTATTAATTAATCGATAAATTAATAATTATTAATTTATATATTAATTAATATTTTATTAATTTATCATAGAATACTTAGTTTACAAACAACTTTCAAGCTTCCACTTAATTATTGAAGGATAAAAAATGGTTGGAAGAAAAATTCCCTTGATTGTGGATAATTGCCCTGCTCATCTAAAAATTATTGAAGGATTACGAAATGTTGAATTATTTTTTTTGCCACCAAACACAACTTCAAGAATTCAACCTTGTGATGCGGGGATCATACGAGCTTGTAAGATGCATTATCGTCATCGATTTTATAGAAGTCTTTTGGAGGGTTATGGATTAGGGGTTCTAAATCCAGCAAAAATAAATGTATTAGATGCAATGATTCTTGCAATTTCAGCATGGACTATGGATGTTAGTGCAAATACAATTGCGAATTGCTTTCGTCATTGTAAACTTCGATCAACAGATTACATGACTTTTGAGAACTCAGATGAAGGTGGTGAAAGCACTCAAGAACTCCAGAATTTGATCAAAGAGTTGGGTTCTCGCAATGCAATGGATGTCGAAGATGTTCTGACTCACCCAATAGAAAATGTAGTTGCACAGTCAACAACTGATGAAGAAATTATTGAAAGCGTTATTAGAATTAATAAAGATGATATCGATGAAGAAGATGATGAAAGTTATATAATGGAGCCCCCTTCGTGAAACGAAGCTATTAAAGCGGCAATCACATTGAACAATTTCTTGTTGAGCTATGAGAAAAGAACACCAGAAGTTCTTACCATGCTAAGAAAAATTAGAGACGAGATTCGAGGGGAAATTGATTTCAACAAAAAACAAAAGACAATTGAATCATTTTTCAAGAAACCTTCATAAATCATTCATGTAATATGCTATATATAAGGAATTATTAATTTATATTTTATATGGGGTCTAAATAAATTATCAAAAATGTATTATCTTATGATTTTAGTGAATTATTAATTTAGAACCCTATCCCCGAGTCGGGACCGGCAAAAAATATTATCTTAGAGAGTTTATTAAATAATCGAGTATTAATTTATCAAGTTTCTACTGTACTTTGGATTTATGCATTCACTTATATGCATTCTCCACCGCCTCTCAGGTTGGTCATACTGATGCTGATTGGGCGGGTTGTCCATCTACACGCAGGTCTATCTTAGGTTATTGTGTAATTTTGGGTGATAACTTATTATCTTGGTCAGCTAAACGACAACACACTCTTTCACGCTCTAGTGATAAAGCTGAGTACCGGGGTGTTGCTCACGTTGTGGCAGAGACTGCATGGATTTATAATCTTCTTCACGAGTTACATTCTCCTCTATCAACTGCAAATCTTGTTTACTGTGATAACGTTAGTGATGTTTATATGTCTGACAACCCTGTTCAACAACAACGGACAAAACACATCGAGATCGACATTTAATTCGTAAGAGACATGGTTACCGTTGGTCAGGTCAGAGTTCTACATGTTCCCTTTCGTTTCTAATATGCCGATATTTTCACCAAGGGGCTGCCTTCCACATTATGTGAAGAATTTTGATCCAGTTTGAGTCTACATCCTCCTCCCGCTCTAATTGCGGAGGCGTATTAGTAGATATATTTATAGTGTTTATTATTACTTTGTCATGGCCCGTGAGCTTGTATTAGACCAAGCCTATATTCTAGAATAATATTTGTAACCATATATATTTGATTATTTTGATAATGGAAGACAAGGAAACAATTAGCCCCTTCAACAATTTAAAGCGTTATTCTAAGGCTAGTATTCAACTATAAATACTCTTTACTATACTTTTATTTTATCACACTACAATTATCAACCAATCTAGATATCTCAAAAATTTCTCAAGACTACATTCTCGAAAACACCAAATGAAACGCTACTCGAAGCAATCCTTTGACACCGTAAAAACTACATGAAGCAACACCCCCACCATAATTGTATTCAAACCCAAACTACGTTTCGAAACCCAAACGAGTGGTTCATCAACTCAACCAATGGTAGAGGAAATAGTTTTTGAACGACATATATGTGATGAATCCGAGATACATGAAGAATTTCATCTTACTAAGGAATAGGAACGAAAACTAGTCCATGATGAAAAAGCGTTAAGAGAGACGTTTAAAGAGAAAGCAAGGGTCAAAAGAGAGTAGGAGGCACTACTACAAAAATGGGATTTTAGACCGGTTCCATTGGTCTTTTAAACCGGTTACTCAACCGGTCTGTATTAGGGGAGGTCTAAAAAGTAAATAACATTTGAACCGGTTCGGGAACCGGTCTTAAAGAATATTATTAAGACCGGTCATATATAACTAACCGGTCTAAATGTGAATAATTTTTCTAAAAAAATTCAATCTTAAACAACACCATTTGTAGACAGTTTATAAGCAATCTCATAGCATTCTATAAGCATTTTTCTAACAGAAAATACTTATACAGAGGACAATTTATGATTGCTTATTTCAACTACTTACAAAAAGACTGTTTCAGATTGTGCATTACCCTCAACAATACGCAAAATAATAAGAAACATACATTAGTGATAGAAGAATTTCGAAACAGGAAGATTAAGTACACTCTGTTTGATGAGAGATCAGTTACATACTCGTCTAACTTACAAACATATAGTGCTAATAAGAAGCTAAATAACACCAACATTTTCCATCAGCTATGTCATCTATAATAACAACCGTATAGTCAAAATAGGCCTTCATAATCAAATCTACAAATACAAATGCTGCAACGTCAAATAAACATGAAATAAAATGTTACCAGTAACCAATTATATGTTAAAGCGAAATGATATACTACCCGGATTGACAGCAACAGAGACACAGTTCTTGAAAAGGTTGAGCAAAATCATCACGTATTCTTCAATCATTGCTGTTTATCAGATAGACCAAGAAGCACATTAGATTATAGTGCACCTACTATAGATAACAATAACATGATCGAAACATAATGAGTTATATACCAAGAGAGAAATGAACTAACGAGATATCTAATTATCTTGAGTCTGAGCCGTGCGTAGTTTAGGAGCTGAGATACGAAAACCAACAAAATATATAAATGGACAACTAAAACATCACAAACAGAGCATCACTTTATCACTTGGGGGGTTTTATGTATAACCAATCACAGATATACAGGCGGGAACAACATGGAAATATATAGACTCAAGAAGACCCATTGGTAATCAGTAGTTCTAATGTTATGATGTCATAACGTATCTTGTTTCATGTGCATCTAAATAAACATATATCTTGTATGTACTATCTATTTTGAGAGTAAACAAAAACAATTATCTTTCTTGTACCTGTGAATATTGTGAGGGTTCTTTTTCGACTGTTTCTTGGACTTTCTTGGTGATTTATTTCCGCTCTAAACTAGGCTGTTTATTATTGGAGTATCTCTAATAGTTAGACCATGATCGTCCTGTTCCATGTGAAATCCCAATAACCTATGGATCACGGAAAAACATAAATTAATCAAACTGCATTTTACAACATCCACAATGGCTGGACAAACCTGAAATGCCCTAACCATTATCGAAACTCGACCATAAAAACATATATGCAAAATAGAGACATGCCATCAAGTTTAAGAATATATTCATTTTCATCTTCTCATAAAGTGTCAGTGAATGATGTATTCCATGTAAGTGTATAACAAGTCTCCTTCCACACTAGCATTAGACATATAGACTTCTGATATCATGACATACAACATGAAACTTACTAGCAATGCTTTGTATATATTGATTATCACAACAAGTAGCGGCTGATTTTCAAGATAAGATTATAAGTTAGAAACAAAAATTGAATTAAATATCGTGAAGCAAGTATGAATTTATTTCGATCATAGTGGTGTGGCTAAAATACTTTCTACTAAGACCATATCCGCTTAGCAACACTTCTCTAGTTCTCTAAGGACTTTTATCAAGCACATGGTGGGCATTTGAATAAGAACTTCAAGTAAAGAATAAGAATAGTCACTTAAACCGTTCACTAATTGAGGCTTTAAGAATAAACTCTTTGACACTTTCTTAAACACGACCCTGGCAAATGGTCGGAGAAACTTTGGTAAAAAGGTAAGCTGCAAATATATTTTTTCACTTATATCATTACCAAAAGCAGGAAGCTACAAATCTCTACAAAACATGTATCTAAATAAACATCTCAAAAAAGCTAAACCAAATAGCCCTAATTCTCAAGAAATACTAAGAACCAATTTTTCCTAACACATATTAATTCATAACCAGAAACGAAGAATTAATATGTGTTGGGAAAACATATATAAGCATAAACGAAGAACTAATTTGATAAAACCAAAGTCCAAGATTCGGGTTGGGAAGATCCCCAATTAGAATCTCTTTTGTAATTTGGTTGCATACCTAATTCTTGATGGATTCCAGCGAAACTTTTGGATAGGAAGTTATAACATTTGAATGAGAGGAGCTAAAGAGATCTTAATTAGGTTTCATTTGGGTGTGTGTGAGAACATGATACTTCAAACCCAAGAGCTAAATTTTCATTCGAATGTTTTCAGTTTGGCGGGTCACGAAAAATTAAGTTTCATTTGGCCGCTAAAACTGAAACGTGAAAAAAGAAGTCATTTGGGCCGGGTGTTTTAGATAGCAGGTCTGTTAGGCGGGGTCTAAATGATGTTTTAGTATATAGGCCAGTGTTCACATTTTAAACCTGTTTATATTAGTTATGGCGGGCCTAATTGCACAAATAGACCAGTTCGTTTCCAAAAGGGTCCAAATGAGGAGGTTTAAAAGTCCTCTTTTGTAGTAGTGAGGAGAGAATCAGGCAAGAAGAATGTGAGGACAACTTATTTCGGTTGTAATTGGTGGTGAGATATGATTTGGTTCCATAATCAGATTAATTGTTATGTAATATTGTGTTGAAATGTGTGTAAGTCGTAACTGATATTTTATACGACTAGAAGTACGTGGGCATAAGGGTTAACACACTTAAACTTTTAGACTACTCTTTATTAAGATATACCATAATATATGTATATATTTATTGTGTATATTTAATTTTCCATTGAAGAATACTTAACTATAGTTAGTTAAAAGTTAAAAGTTAAAAGGTTTAAATAATTAAGGACAAACTAGATAGGATTTAGGACTTCAACGTATTTAGTGTAATTATCATTACTTAATTTAGAAGTAAAAAAGTCAACACAAAAGGGGTGTTTATCCTTTATCGTAGGCGGTTGGTATAGGGGACAAGGAGGGGCAAGAATTTTTTTTGTCTAATAAAGTGTAAGACTTAGCTTCTTTTCTTCCATAAAAATACCAAGGATTTTAGGCTTCATGACTTGCAATTGAAAAACAAATAAAACCTTTAGTTCTCCTCCTTTGGCCGCGTGTATCAACAAGAAGAACAAGGGTGTTATTTCTTTTGGTTTAAGTATTATTCAAGTAAGTAAGCCTTATCAACCAACGGTAGTTTCTTAAAGTGTTGTGTGGATACAGTTAGAAATTTTATTCTTTTGATCCTGGGTTTTGGAAGTTTGGTAAGTAGTGTAAAGTACACAAGGGGGTTATTGATCTGGTGTTCTTGTTCTTCACAATTGTTTGATCAAGGAAGGTATGTGTTCTAATTCTTTTTGTGTTAATTAAATTTGCATATGATATACTTTAACTTTCCACCACATTATTCTTGATTCCATATGTATGTATGATATATAAATTGTAAAACTTTGACATTTTCATCACGAGCCAAATACATATGCTTTGTAATTACATAAAATGCTAAAAATGGTCTTAAAATCATCGTTTTTCTTGATGTTTAGTTATGATTTAATTAGGTTCTTAAATTCATTAGTATAGACATAATTAGATCCATAATAATCTGGATAATTTTATATTACATGTTGTTTAGATGATAGCAAAATGTTAATTACAACTGTTTGTTGACCTGAACGACTTCAACAACAAGTAAGGGAGAGTCAACCTCTGGATTGACTTGGAAAATTTTATATTACATGTTGTTTAAAGTTTCTTGGAATGTTTATTAGAATGTTTTTTAGAATATACAAAAATAAATAATAAAGTAAGCAACTAACTTGAAAATTTTGAATTATTTAAAGGATAAATAATGTATATATAGTTATTGAACTATTTAAAGATATATATTATAGAATGCACTAGGTTTTTAAATGCTATATATTTTCAATTTTGTGTTGACACAATTAATGAGTATTCAATCTAAAGAGTATTAAATTATTTTGGAATTGTGATATACTCTCAAAATCTCAATACTCATAAAATACCACATAATTCTGGTATGCCTTGAGTGATAAATCAAATTATTTAAAATTATTTGATTTCTATAAGTTGAAATAATTTACATCTAAAAGTTGTTAAGGTTTGGAAATTGAGTATACAAAGTATATAATTAAATTTTACTCCCTGATCTAGAAGGAAACCGAGACACCATCATGTTATGAAATGTGATGAATCACATTGAGTCTTAAAATAGATGTCTTTTAATTTTTCAGGATCTATCAAGGTATTTTGTGATGTGTCCCAAAAGATAAAAATTAGTTTTTGCTCTACATGCTAAGTATTTGAATAATAGTCTATGATTACTAAAAGCAAGTATGAGGACTCATAGATCTTTAAAGATATAAAATAAAAAATACGCAACTTTCTAAATATACTAGCAGATGTCATAATGAGGGTGAACATTAAATGTTGAACCTCGTGATGGTAGAACTCACATTCATAGATCCACAAAGATATTTTTAGTACTTGAATGATATATTGATATGTCAATAATAAGGAATGTAAGTTAGAGGATAATGGTGAACCTGCTAACCATGTAGATGTATTATTGAATCTTGAATGTCATGATTGAATACAATTATGAATGAGTAGATACAAATCCATAGAATATAATCAATTTTGGAAACTTCATTAATCTTTAACCAAACGGTTATACCACGAGGTGAATATAAGTTTCTTTAGAGAAATATTCATACGAACATTATTGTACACATGATTGATGAACACTATGTGATAGAAAGTTTTATGTGCATTAGTTTAATAAAGATGACTTATTGTCATGATAGTTTTTATAATGATAAATATGACAATGTATTATCTAAACTTTTTTTGTAAGATTACATTAGCGAGGACGATTGTAATTAAAGTGTTTATAAATTACAATCATTTTTATGTAGTGTACACAACACAAGAATCTATGTATGGATTATTGCATGCATCTAAGGAATATATCTCAAGTCTAATTATTATATCCATGTTTTGATTTTTAATTTGACTAAGATACATTGTGAGTACATCTAAAAGCTAGTGGGAGTATTATGTTTATTTTCCTATATCACATATGATGTATAACATATAAAAAACTATATGACATCTAAGATTAGAATAATATTTTATATGAAATGTTAAAAAATAGACGTATGACCTTGATTTATATATGTTTATTAACATAGAAATTTATGGTTAATGAAATCCAACCCAATATAAAATATCATTTAGAAATTCTTAATGAATATATATCTCATTTGACGATAATTTACATGAGATGAATACTTAAGGGGTTCATCATGAAAATCATATTGTGTATATGCATAGTTGTAAAACTTATATAAGTACAAGAAGATTTGACAACAACGATTGCTTAAAGAGAATATCATTTAGATGATTAGTACAAATGTTATGATAAGATTTGTTTGGGAAAGAATGATTGATACACGACTTTGTTGTGGGTGGAAGTGAAGTGAATGATAGATGAAGTGATGATTGTGGTTGTTTCGTTCTCGGTGTCTCTTCGAATGGATCACGGTTCAAAGTGTTACTTATCGTTCTTGGTGACTACTAGGGGATTGGGTTTTCTATTCTACTAAAAAGAAAATGCGTGAAGCGATAAAGGTAAGTCAAAGATAACAAATTAAGAACAATTTAGAAATAATAAAGTGATATTAAAACTAAACAATAAATAAAATTTAATTTAGAAACCTTAAGAAAAAACTGAAAACTGAAAATATTAAAAGCTGAAGACAGAACTCATTCGGAATAAATAAGCCTAAAAGTCATGATCCGGAGTATGGTCACTCGTTCGGAATAAACTGGCTCATCCGGAATATATGCTTGATCCGGAATATATAATGCTCATTCGGAATGTATTGTTGATCCGGAATAATAATGTTCTTTTTCGGTTGTCGTGTAATGCAATTGGGCCCCACTCATTGTCTTGCTAGCGTAATGGATCGGTTGGAAATGTTTGTCAATACCTTGTCCTAACGCCGCTCCAATAGCAAAGTCGCTAGCATCGCTCATCAACTCAAAAGGTAGCTCCCAATTAGGGGTAACCAAGACCGGTGCCTTAGTTAGCTTATCCTTAAAAATGTTGAAGGCTTCAATACACTCTTTGGAAAAGATAAAAGGAGTATCTTTTTTCAAGAGGTGGGTCATGGGGCTAGCGATTTGAGAAAAGTCTTTGATAAATCGTCGGTAGAAGCCCGCATGCCCAAGGAAACTTCTCACACCCTTCACGGTTAAAGGTGGAGGTAATTTTGCTATGACATCAACTTTAGCACGGTCTACTTCGAGACCGGCTTTGGAGATTTTATGTCTTAGCATGATGCCTTCTTTTACCATGAAATGACATTTTTCCCAATTTAGAACAAGGCGAGTGTCTTCACACCGCTTTAGCATACGTTCTAAATTGGCAAGGCAAGCAGAGAAAGAATCACCGTAGACCGAGAAATCATCCATGAAGACTTCCATGGTTTCTTCAACCATGTCATGGAAGATAGCCATCATACACCTTTGGAACGTCCCAGGAGCATTGCATAAGCCGAAAGGCATACGTTTGTAAGCAAATGTTCCGTAAGGACAAGTGAATGTGGTCTTCTCTTGGTCTTTAGGATCGATGGGAATTTGAAAATACCCGGAGAAACCATCTAAGAAGCAATAATAATCATTGCCCGCTAGACGTTCGAGCATTTGGTCCATGAAAGGAAGAGGAAAATGATCTTTTCTCGTGGCATCATTGAGATTGCGATAGTCTATACAAACTCTCCACCCAGTAACAAGACGAGTAGTAATTAACTCGTTGTTTTCATTGGGAACAACGGTTATTCCGCCTTTCTTCGGCACACAATGGACGGGACTTACCCATGGCGAACCCGAAATAGGGTATATCATTCCGGCATCTAGAAGATTGATAAATTCTTGCTTGATGACGTCATGAATTCGTGGATTAACCCTTCTTTGGCTTTGGATTGTGGGTTTGAAGTCATCCTCCATGAGAATTTTGTGGGTAAAAAAGTTTGGATCAATTCCGCGGATATCGGAAATTTTCCAAGCAATTGCCATCTTATGATCTTTAAGCACGGCGATAAGGCGAGATTTTTCTTCTTCTTTCAAGGCCTTAGCGATGATGACGGGTAGCTTCTGATCGACATCAAGGAACACGTACTCGAGATGAGACGGTAAATCCTTAAGTTCGAAGTCCGTAGTATCCTCGATAGATGGTGTAACTAATGATGGATCATCATTAGGAACCGCTTCAGGAGAAGGAGGAGAGACAAGATCTTCTTTGAGAAGTTTCTCAATTGTAAGAAGTTCTGCTGCCCAATCGGTGGAATAATCATTATTTTGAAGATCAAGGGGATTCAAGCTAGCTTCAAAATCGTACCATAGAAAGTCACTATCTCAAAAAGGAGTCAATGACGGAGCAATTGAGGCAACGGGTTCAACATTGGGCAGAGAAGAGAGATTACTTTTACAAGCATTATTAAAGTGTTCTTCACAAGCCTCATCAAGAACGTCAATGAAATTAACGCTCTCGTTGTCCGAAGGCTGTGTGGAAAGTTTACCCATGTTGAAAATGATTTTATCGTCACCGACTCTCATAATTAATTCGCCCGCGGCTACATCAATGAGAGTACGGCCGGTCCTCAAGAATGGACGTCCGACGATTAATGGAACACGAGGGTCCATTTCGTAGTCAACGACAACAAAATCCGTTGGAAAGGTGAATTTGTCGACGCCAACGAAGACATCTTCGGCTATCCCCACCGGATAAGCAGCCGTACGGTTGGCTAATTCCAATGTCATTTTGATGGGGACTAGCGCAGGGAGAGATAATTGCTTCCACACACTTAAAGGCATTAAGTTTATACTAGAACCTAGATCGGCGAGGGCCATGCAATTTTCAACTCCCGGGAAGTTGCAAGGAATTAAGAATCGACCCGGATCACCAAGCTTGGTTGGCAATTTCCTTAAGAGAACCGCAGAGCAATTATCGTTAAGTTGGGTTTGAGCAATTTCGAGTAGCTTCTCCTTGTCACTTAGAAGATCTTTGAACATCTTCGCGTATTTAGGCATGTGAGCGAGAGCCTCAACGAAGGAGATATTGAAATTCAATTGCTTAAACATTTTAAGAAAGTTTGAGACTTGAATTTCATCCTTGCTTTTAAGCTTCTATTTCCTCAACCTTGAAGGATAAGGTATATCGGAAGAAGAGGAAGTCTTTGGAGTTGAAGGTTCACTCACATCCTTGGGTGGTGGAGGGGCAGAAGTAAGAGGTGGAGGAATTGGGGAAGTAGAAGGTGGAGGGATAGGAGTAGTGGACTCGTTTTCCTTGGTCACAATCACCGGTGTAGGTGTAGGAAGCTCGGGTTCCTTTGTACCTTTTCCACTGCGTGTGGTGATTGCTTTCATCTCCCTCTTGGATTCGCAACGGTGTTACTCGGAAGAGTACCCGAAGAAGAGGGTTGACTACTTTGGAAGAAACCAACCACATGTCCCTGATGTCATTGGTTTGACCACTCAAAGAGTTTTGCATATCGGCTCTAAGATCGTTCCCTTGTTTCACCATATCTCCCTTTAAGTTAATAATCTGAGTTTGCAGATTCTTCACTATCACATCATTCGTCCGCATATACGTTTCAATCTCGTGGTTGAAGACGTTGGGTTGCGTAGGAGGAGGTGCTTGATAAGCAGGTGGTTGGTAAGGAGCGGGTTGGTAAACTTGGGTAGGATTTTGAGGTGGATATGGTTGTCTTTGAGGTGGTTGGTATGGAGCACGAGGTTGTTGTTTATTGTTGCGGGTAAGGTTTTGTTGTTGGTTTGGGTTGGTAGGAGGAAAACCAGGTAGGGAAAGAAAGTTGGATGAATGATAACTTAGCAAGTTACGGTCTCCTTGAGGGCGGGCTGGATAGCCTCCTTGAGGATAGGTACCGTATGCTGCGTTAACATTCTCACAAAGATAGTCTTGGGTAGCAGTACAAGAAGTATAAGAGTGAGGACCACCGCATATGTCACAAGATTGGCTCAAAGCATTGACTTGAGCATTTTGAGCATTAATGGTTTTGGTATTTTTAGCGGTTTGAAGAGCAAGTGATTCAAGAAGGGTAGTAATCTTATCAAATCTCTTGTCGTTGTCACTAGTGCTAGCACTAGCGACATTGGTCCGAACACTCTTGGTTTGCACACGAGACTTATTTTCAATAATATCCCAAGCAGCATTAGAAGTCTTAGCCAAAATATTACCCCCCGAGGCACTATTTAGTGAATCTTGGTCCGTCATGCGTAAACCATTGTAAAAAGTATTGATTTGATGCACTTTGGTAAAACCATGTGGTGGGCATTTTCTCAAAAGATCTTTAAAATGGTCCCAAGCTTCACTAAAAGTCTCATCGTACTTTTGTTCAAAATTAATGATTTCGTTCCGCAAAGCGGTAGTACGTGAGGGTGGGAAAAAGTAATTTATGAATTTGGTCTCTAAGTCCGCCCACGTAAGAGTACTTTGTGGGGGTTCCTTTGCAAGCCAATGCCGGGCTTGTCCCTCTAAGGAGAAATGAAAAAGTTGTAAGCGTATTACCTCTTGGGGGACCCCATTGTATTTGACCGTGTTCGTGAGTTGAAGGAACCGGTGGATGTGGTCATGAGGATCATCCATTGTACGCCCCATGAAAGGTTGAGCAGAGACCATTTGAATAAAGCCTGATTTGAGTTCAAAATTGTTGGCTGCAACGTCGGGTATGACAATAGCATTGTTGTTGCCGTCTACATGCGCTTGCAAAAGCTCAATCATTGGTCGATTATCCATGGTTGGAACAATTGGATGTTCGGCAACCGGAGGTTGAATGTTCGGAGCTTGAGTGGCTTGCTTCGTCTGTGATCGAGTTTGCATACACCTACAAAAGAAAACAAAGCAAAAATATTTTTGTGTTTTTTATGTTTTTCTATTGTTTTTGTATTTTTGAAATTTTATATTTTTTAGGATTTTTGAAAATTTTTGGTGCAAAAAAAGTAACGTTCACGGCGAACGGATCCCAAAATCCAATTTTCTCACAAAAAACCATTAATCTCTACGAAAAGAGCCGGCAGCGGCACCATTTGATACACGACTTTGTTGTGGGTGGAAGTGAAGTGAATGATAGATGAAGTGATGATTGTCGTTGTTTCGTTCTCGGTGTCTCTTCGAATGATCACGGTTCAAAGTGTTACTTATCGTTCTTGGTGACTACTAGGGGATTGGGTTTTCTATTCTACTAAAAAGAAAATGCGTGAAGAGATAAAGGTAAGTCAAAGATAACAAATTAAGAAAAATTTAGAAATAATAAAGTGAAATAAAACTCAACAATAAATAAAACTTAATTTAGAAACTTGATTTAGAAACCTTAAGAAAAAACTGAAAACTGAAAATATTAAAAGCCAAAGACAAAACTCATTCGGAATAAATAAGCCTAAAAGTCTTGATCCGGAATATGGTCACTCGTTCGGAATAAACTGGCTCATCCGGAATATATGCTTGATCCGGAATATATAATGCTCATTCGGAATGTATTGTTGATCCGGAATAATAATGTTGATTCGGAATGAATTTTTGATTCGGAATAAAAGGGAGAAAAATCACTGATCCGGAATAAAGTGGTTCATCCGGAATGTTTCTTGATTCGGAATAAAAAGGAAATCTTTGATTCGGAATATAAGTGTTGATTCGGAATATTGAAAAAAATGAAAATACCTGATTCGGAATACCTAAGTTGGTTCGGAATAAATTAACCTAGAACATTCATCCGGAATGTTGGACTTGATTCGGAATAAAAAATGGGAAAAGACTTGATTCGGAATCTGGGCAATATGAAGAACACAGAAAAACAGGGAAAACTGGGCAACACGATTTTTAATAAAATCAACCAAATTAAACCAAAAGATTTAAACCAACTTAACCACTAATCATTTATTAACCATAAACATCAAATCCCAACAACAAAAACACAAAACCCACTTACTTTTAAGATCAAATCAACCAAAATAAAAACTTTGAAAACTTTAAATCAAAAGAGAAAGATGAACAAGATGAAATCAAAGATGGTATTGAAAGATTAATGTTAAACAAACTAAATGGAAGACTAAAACTTACAAGATCTATGGATTGAATTCAAGAAAAAGTAAAAATCACCAACACCTTAATGGTGTTGGTATCCTACGAAACAAGAAAGGAAAAACAAAAATAAAGACTAGCTTCCAAAGTTGTGAGGTGAGTCCTATTTATAGGCCTTGGGTTTGGATGGTGAGTGGGCTTTCCTTTTCTCTTTTTGTATTCTCGTATTTTCAGTAAAGTTGACGTTTTCGACTCAGATTCGAGATTTGTCGATGAATTAATTCAACTCGTCTTTTAATTTCTTCGCTTAATAGACTTGAGTTCTTCGACATATGTAAATCTTCCATCTTTGGTCCTTTTCTTTGATAAATCTTCAAATAGGCCCATTGACTTCAAATCTTTTGCATTTCTTGGACAATAGAGTTCGTCTTGAGTCTTTTTCTTCAATAAAACCCGTGCAATCCCATGTTTTCTCCAGTATTCATCCGGTTGGCTCTGAAAATACAACAAACACAAAAACCACGCATAATTCCAAACAAATGATATTAAATACGCGTTTTGGTCTCGTTTTAACAAGAAATAAGTGGTAAGAGGATGGGTGTTTTCACACCTATCAATGATTGTTACTAACTTGAATTGTTACAAGTAATGAATACTCTATATGATAATATTTAACACCCCTAAATTACCCTGCGCAGCGGAAATACACAATTGGGTGCTAAACTCAAACATCATTACACAAGACACTTTGAACAATCTCAAAATGATGCATTTGAAATATAAAAGGAAATAATTTAACCATTGTCTAAAACCTTCGATCCCAAGTAAAACAATTTTAGAAATATCAGAGTAACATATAGGTCCCCCAAAGATCTCAACCAATCAACAAACTTTTTTTACCAAAATACATGACCATACATTATTAGTTTTATGACAAAAGGGAAAGAAATCAGTTTTAGACCCAATCACCACAAAAGCAACCCGCAATCCTTCTCCAGCAAGTTCCACCATTCATCAACTTCATTCACCTGAAATACATGCTTAAAATCATCAACACAATGGTAGAGCAAGTCTATAGGTTTTTCAAATCATCATTTGAACATAAGAGGAAAAGTCAATCATAATCATTTAATAGAAATGTTGTGCACACAATCTATTGTTCAGGTATTCTGACTTATAGCAATAGCTATAGAATTGTATTAAGCTCATGACACCGACCCCTTAACTTAGTCACCCACGCCTAAAGCCGGCATGACTATATGAATTCCACTGCCCCTACTAGGGTATTAGTTGCAATGTATATACTACCGACTCTCATTCTCGTAAATTATCCTTCCCAGAGGTTACTCAACGTAATGCGCTGGTCTCAGATAGGGGCGTCAACCCAATAGTACTATCATTTGAACAAGCGGCTATTCCCAACTCACAACATCAAGTTAGAACATAGTTAACGGTTCATGAATTTAGGGACTTTTGCAACTTAGGTACTTATACAATTCAAGGAAACATTAGGCAAAATAAGGCAACATTCGGGTGCAAACAATCAATCATGACTTGTTTTCATTTTATTTTAAAATATCATGTATCCCCCTAGCGGGTTTTATTCATTCAAAACAATTACAAAGAGAGGCTATAGACTCACCTTGAGTAATAGCAGTAGTAAAACGACCTTCGATGATTGTTGATGCTCGATAAACACGAAAACCACAACCTATCTAATAAGGCGCGTTCATTAATAATAGACTCGAATATGACCCATACATAATAACATTCTAACACCCCCAAATCGTATGCGTAACGGAACTACAACATTTGGGTGCTAGGCAGTTATCATTACACACAAGCTATTTCGAACGACTCAAAGAGACGTAGAAGTTTAAACATTAACTAAAACATTATTATAACATCATCGTCTACTGTTTCCCAAACCCCATAGAAGTTTACAAAACAGATTTGCATTTAGGTCCCCACTGAATCTCAACCCAAAAGTACATTACTTGTTTCACATGACATAATATAAAAGTTTTAAGTGATAAAAAGGGAGGAAAAACAAAGTAGACCGCCAAGCCACAACAACTTCCATCCTCACATGCTCCCTGCTTCCATATCATCGATTACATGAAACACATGCTTAAAGGGGTCAACGAATAATGTTGAGCAGAATTTATAGGTTTTACAATCTCATTTTTGAACATAAGTATATAAAATCAATCACGATCATTTATAGAATTGTCAATCAAACAATCTATCATTCAAGGTCATTATCGTTAGCAATAGCTAATAATTTTGTTTAAGCTCATGACACTAATCCGTTAACTCAATCACCAACGTACATTTACCGGCATGATTAAGATGAAACCAGTGCCCCTTCTAAAGGCATCAGTTGCAATTATACCTTATTTCTTATCACAAGTTATCGTCCGCAGAGGGTACTCAACGTACTAGCTCTAGTCTCGGATAGTGGTGTCAACCCCATAGTACTATGAATTGTATAAGCGGATATTTCCAATCCACACGAGGATCAAACAATAGTTAATAGTTCATGAATATAGGGTCTTTTGCAACTAGGTACTCAACACAATTCAGGTAACTTTCGGGTCCAACAATCATTCATGAATTATGTTCGTTTTTATTTAAAATAGCATGCATCCCCCTCGCGGGTAAAACCATTTAAAAGAAATATAAAGCGAGGCTATAAACTCACACCTTGTATAGAAGTAGTCGAAGTAACGGAAGACGATCACCGATGATGAGGATGCCCGGGAAATTCAATCACAACACCTAGCAAACAACGCGTAATGAGTCAACTCATTTATATACCATTAGTACTGTATAATACTTACATATTAGTCAGTTGTCATTATTACTAACTCACGCCAAAACCAAACAAGTGATAGTTACTAGACTCATACTACTTATCTTCGTAACTAAAAATGTTACCTATTTTATAATTCTACCGATACTTACCAAAAGTACGGTTGTTTTCTATGACTTAAGCATTACTAGAAATTATGAGAAAATTTGTAAAAATCCCTTACAACCTGTAGATAACCGATATCCAATTTCACAAAAAGTTTTCACTTCTAAGATTTTCTGCTCGTCGCATTTCTAACCTTAAACTTTTTGGACAAATTTGTACCTTCACATTGTAAGACCTTTTTGACACATTTAAATACACCACTTGTTAATCCAACTCCTAAGTCTAAAAATAGACTAAAAAACACAGGTTTAGCACCAAATAACAATTTTCAACTCTTTATAAAACTCTAGCTATGGTCCCCGGGATTTGACCTAAAATCAAACATAATTTCGGGTTATGTTGATTTTCACCTCCCGGTACACGAAACTTCAAAGTAGCATAACTTTTGACCCGTTCGGAGTCGTAAACTCTACTTTATACCAAAACGAAGCTTGAGAAAAGCTCTAAAACTACATCTAATACTTATGACCTGGACTTAGACTTAAGATTACTAAAAATGACCTCAAACAATCTGTTTGAAAAAGACATGTTAAAATTTGTGTCAAATCACCTTTTTAATCCATTCTAACATCACCTAGACCTATACTAACCACTTATGAACAATCATAAACATCCTAATCATCCTATACTACTAGAAAAATCAAACCTTCATAAAAACCTAATTACTAAATCACACATGCAACATGTTTAAACAAATTGAAAACACGAAAAACATCATCACAAACATGAACCCACATCATAAATTGACCAAACCCAAAGAAAGCAAACACCCCCCCTATGGGCCGTGGGTTTTGGTGACCAAAAACACACAAACCAATTTGATTCTAGTTTGTTTTATGGATGATTAATCATTACTAATACATCAATCAAACATGCAAATGGTTTAACTGAATCAAAAAACGTTTTTGAAAATCTTTGATTCTTGAAAAAATAAAAAATAAGTTAGTGAACGTTGTAATTTATTGCTCAAAAATACTTACAATTGAGATATAAAAGGTGGTCTAAACTTGGATCATTCAAATCAAAAAGGAAAAAAAATTATGATGGTGGTGGGTTGGAGGCCGACGGCCAAAGAGAGAGAGGAGAGAGGAGAAGACAAATTTTTGAAGTGTTTTTGTTGTGTGTTTTTCCCTTTACCCCATTTTGTGAAATTTTGAGGGACTTGTTTTGTCAAATGGGCTTTCTTTTGGCCTTATTTTTAAACTACAACTTTTGATGGCGGGAACCTACTTACTAGTTGGTTTTGATAATTTGCTGGAGTCGGGGGTCGCCCTGAACATGTGGAAATACTTTTAAAGCAATTTAAACGCACCTGGGATATGATAAAACGCACCCGGCTCGACTTAATACGAACTAAAAATAAAATTCTCGAAAAATTATAATATCGACCAAGCGACAATAAAACGTAAAAATTGGGCATCCGTCGGGATCGTAGTCGTCATCGGCTTTCTTAAATCATTAATCGTCAAGATTACGACCTTAAACGTCGTTTTCAACTTAAACCGTCAAATATATAATAAACGAAATTTCTTAAAAATTTCAAAAATATTCGTAATTTAGGGTAAAATAAATGACCTCGGGTTCTGGGTATCACATCCACCCCTTCTTAAAGAGAGCGACGTCCCGACGCTCGCCTCTTCTTATACTTGCATTTTGTGCCACTAGAACAAATGAGGATATCTCTCCTTGAAGAAGTCCTCACGTTCCCAGGTGAATTCCGGTCCACGTGTAGAATTTCATCGTACCTTTACAATGGGAATTCTACTGTGCTTCAGCCTCTTAACCTCTCGGTCCATAATCTCCACTGGTTCCTCCACAAAAATGCATTTTATCGTCAAGCTGAGTCTCGTCCAAAGGAATCACTGATTCTTCATCCGCCAAACATTTCTTCAAGTTCGATGCGTGAAACGTGTTGTGAATAGCACTAATCTCATTCGGCAATTCTAACTTATAAGCTACAGGTCCAGTTTGTCTAATAATCTTGAAGGGTCCAATATACCTTGGACTAAGCTTTCCTCTCTTTCCAAAACATATAACACCCTTCCATGGTGACACCTTAAGCATGACCATGTCTCCGACCTCAAATTCTTACGGTTTTCTCCTATTATCAGCGTAACTCTTCTGTCGGCATCTTGTAGCAAGTAAACAGTTCTTAATTTGCACAATATTCTCGGTAGTCTGTAAAACCATTTCGGGCGCAGTCAACTGACTTTCTCCCACTTCACTCCAACACACAGGAGACCTACATTTCCTTCCATACAATGCTTCAAATGGAGCAGCCTTAATACTCGCATGATAACTGTTATTATACGAAAACTCTACTAAATGCAAATGGCGTTCCCAGCTCCCTCCTAAATCAATCACGCATGCTCGAAGCATGTCCTCCAACGTCTGAATGGTTCGTTCGCTTTGGCCATCAGTTTCAGGATGTTAGGCCGTGCTGAAACTCAATTCGGTGCCCATCGCACGTTGAAGAGATTTCTAAAATTCCAAAGTAAATCTGCTGTTACGATCTGAGATGATCGATAGAGGTACTCCATGTAGACAAACAATTTCCTTCACGTACACACTGGCAAGTTTCTCCATGCTATCCGTCTTCTTCATAGGTAAAAAGTGAGCAGATTTCGTCAATCTATCCACAATCACCCAAATCATGTCACAACCACTAGATGTCCTAGGTAAACCCCTCACGAAGTCCATAGCTATCTTTTCCCATTTCCATTGTGGAATCTCAGGTTGTACCAACAACCCAGACGGTCTCTTATGTTCAGCTTTCACCTTTGCGCAAGTCAAACACTTACCAACTAACGAACAATTTATGCCTTCATATTCAGCCACCAGTAGACTTTCTTCATATCGTGATACATCTTATCCGCTCCAGGATGTATCGAGTACTTCGACTTATGAGACTCGTTCATGACCAAATCTCGCACTCCCGGCGTTCCTTCCTCAGGTGGACATAGCGGTAACCAAATCCGATTTTCAAAATATCTTAGCCCATCTGACTTCAGCACGAAAAGAGGTTTCTTCAGTCTTCCCAGATTCTCGGCGCCAATATTTTCATTCATCAATCCCTTCTCTTGTGCTTTCAATATCGTTTTGGTCAAATCAAGACCCTCAGTCATCACTAATGCTCTGACTCTCAGAGGTTTCTCTCTTTCCTTCCTACTAAGTGCATCCGCTACAACGTTCGCCTTGCCAGGATGGTAGCAAATCTCGCAGTCATAGTCACTTAGTAGCTCCACCCATCGTCTTGGTCTCATATTCAACTCCTTCTGGTCCAATATGTGCTGCAAACTTTTGTGGTCAGTGAATACAACACACTTAGTCCCATACAAGTAGTGTCTCCACAACTTCAACGCAAAAACTACAGCTCCCAGTTCCAAATCGTACGTAGTGTAGTTTTCCTCATGCTTCCTCAATTGCCTTGACACGTAGGCGATCACCTTCTCACGTTGCATCAAAACAACTCCATAACCCTTATATGAGACGCGTCACAATAAACCATGAAGTCTTCGATTCCTTCCGGAAATGACAAAATCGGAGCAGAACAAAGTTTGTCCTTAAGTGTTTTAAAAGCGATTTCTTCATCATTTCCCCATTCAAACACCCGATTCTTCTCTGTAAGCTTGGTCAACGGTTTTTCAATCAACGAAAACCCTTCGATGAATCTCCGATAATAACTAGCTAAACCGAGAAATTGTCGAACTTTGGTGGCGTTGTCGGTGCCGACCATTCCTTAATTGATTCCACCTTGGCAGGATCTACACGAACTCCTTTGTTGCGAATCACATGCCCCAGAAATTGTACAGATTCCAACAAAAATTCACACTTGGAGAATTTTGCGTACAACTTCTCTTTCTTCAACAACTCCAATATCGTCCTCAAGTGCTTCTCATGTTCTTCTTTGCTCTTGGAGTAAATAAGAATATCATCAATGAATACAATGACAAACTTATCCAAATACGACTTGCACACCCGATTCATATGATCCATGAACACTGCAGGCGCATTCGTTAATCCAAAAGGCATCACTTGGAATTCAAAATGTCCATATCGCTTATGAAAATCAGTTATAGGAATATCCTCCTCTCTAACTCGTAATTGATGATACCCTGATCTCAAGTCGATCTTCGAGTACACACAGGATCCTTGCAACTGATCAAATAAATCGTCAATCCTCGGCAATGGATATCGATTTTTAACCGTTAATTTGTTAAGATCTCGATAGTCGATACACATTCTAGATGACCCGTCCTTCTTCTTTAAAAATAACACAGGTGCTCCCCACGGCGATGAACATGGTCGAATAAACCCCTTATCCATCAATTCTTTCAATTGACTAGATAACTCATTCAGTTCTGACGGTGCCAATCGATAAGGTGAACGAGCAACCGGTGCAGCTCCTGGCATCAAATCGATCCGAAATTCCACTTCACGAGAGGGCGATAAAACCGGCAACTCATCAGGAAAAACTTCTGGATACTCTCGAATCACATGCACCTCTTCCAACTTTGTCTCTACATCACCATCGCTAGAAATCTGTGCCAGAAATACGTCGCATCCTTCTTCCACATACCTCATCATCTTCAAGCGAGATATTACCCTCAGACGAGAAGTACATTCATCACCCTTCACAGTCAATACCCTATTTCTCAACGGGACCTGGACCAACCTTTCTCCACAAACAATCACCGCACTATGCGCCATTAACCAATCCATCCCAATAATCACGTCAAAAGATCCTAGCTCTATAGGCATTAAGTCAATATCGAAGGCATAATTCCCTAACTTCAAGGAACACCCTCTTAGTATAGAATTAGTACTAACAATCTTTCCATCGGCTAATTCCACATTATAGTTAGTCGTTAGCATCAACGGTTCTCTATTGATAAGGCGACTGAATTTTACGTCTATAAATCTTTTGTCGGATCCAAAATCAAACAATACACTAGCATAATGGGCGTCAAGTAAAAACGTACCGGTCACCACATTCGGGCCTTGAGGTTTGTCAGCGGTACCCACTCTGTATACGGGAGCAGCAGCATTTCCTCCCTGTCTATTTCCAGCTTTCGGGCAGTTTCCTTGTTTGTGCCCCTTTTCTACACAACCAAAACAGACCATTACCCTAGTGGCATTCGCCCCTGTAGCCACACCTCTAGATCGACACTCTGTAGCTCTATGTCCAGCCTTCCCACACTTGCCGCATGCAGGAGGGCAATTCCCAATGTGGTACAAGTTACGACGACCACACTGAGGATTGACCTTGATTCCTCTGGGGGTAGTAGCGGCTCTCATTCCATCGTTCCTACTTTGGTTGAACTGTTGGTTACGATTCGGTCCTTGGTTGTTGTTGCGATGACCCCCACGATTCTGTCCTTGTGGTTGATTCACCTGAGCAGATTCCCATTTCCTTTTGTTTCCCTCATCAATATTGTCTTTCTTGTCTTGCAACTTAACATCCATCAGTGCATGAGCCATCTGAACGGCTTCATCAAATGATCCGGGCTTTGACGAAGTAGTCTCACCCTTAATGTTGCTCGACAAACCCTTGATGTATTGTTTCATCTTCTTGCGATTGTCTGCGAAAGCATCAGGACACATCAGGCTTAACTCGTTGAACCTTCTTGTATAAGCAGTGATGTCATTATTCTTTAACGACAAGTGTCTCAACTCATCCTCTAACCGACCCAGCTCTTCCTTGGGGCAAAAATTCTTGGTCAAAAGTGCCTTGGTTGCAGCCCAAGTTCTTCCATTTGCTACTACCAATCCGACAGTAGCCACCTGATTGTTCCACCAGCTTAAAGCATCATCTAGGAAAGTAGCAGCTACAAATTTGACTTTGTTTGCCTCAGAGCACCCAATGATTTCGAAAGTGCTCTCAATCTTTTCCACCCATCTACGGAGTTCTAAGGCTCTACCGGTACCAAGAAACTGTGTGGGACCACATTTCACGAAACCGGCGTATGAACATTTCCTCGGGGCTGGTTGCCTCTCCACATTTCCACCTTGACCCGGGTCTCTATTTGCATGATCTGCTTAAAGAGCATTGGCAATGGCCTCTTGAATCATGGTGTTTACTCGAGCGGTTGTCAACTTTGGAGGCATGGTGAAGACTTAGTTACACCTCTCTGCAATGACAGGGAAAATAGAAAACAAGGTAAGTATACATATCAAGATTAAGAAGGATTTCTTTTTCAGGACATAATATAAGTACAACGACACATCAACAAGGTTACTAATATTCATCAATCACATCACAAAAGAGCAAATTTAAGACTTATCATAGATTATTAAAGGTAGACATGGATTGCATTGATAGATCAACAAAATCTGTGACAAGTAATGCCACTACAACCATACACCAACAAACTTCAAGTTATCAAGATTTCATCACAATGCCATATTACGGGAGTCTAAATAAGTTCAATTACAACGATCAAAAGATAAAAATGAAATACAAGTAACTAGCCACGTGGTAATCCACATGACTTATTGGATGGTGGTTCTTCCTCGTCCTCATCTGGATCTTCCTCACTATCTTCTCCCTCATCCAACTTCTCTTCCCTTTATCGTTCAGCTCACATTCTGCTACTCTTTTCCCTCTAGAAGTAGACCCAAACTCCGGTGCTACCTGATTCTCAAAAGCAACACACTCACCCCTGGCGGGCGGTTGAACCATGAAATCATTGGCCTCTAGCTCAGAGTCATCCACGAATCTCCAGTCTTGCGGTAGGGATGATCTCACGCGGTGCTCCTAACTCTGCATCCTGACTAACCTAGCTTGGTCTTCCTTAACCCGCTCTAGACTTGTACTCAAGTTTGCTATCATGGATCTTAAACTATCAATATCATTCATAGTCGATGCTCCATTGTACTCAGCTCTTGCGGTCCTTGTCAATAACTTTTGATATGCTCTTTCGTTCTCGTCAAACCTCTTAATCACTCTTGTCTCTACCACGCAACGGGCGTACATTAGCCTATCAATCCTTCCCAAGAAAAGATAAACGTTGCTATACTGTCTTGTCCCAGGGAAATTGACCCTTGTGATGTCCTCATAGAGAGAACTAGCACTAGCCGCGACGTCGGATCTTCTAGCGATACCTGGCATACCAATCAGATGAGAGATACATGCATGCCTGGGGATATTAATAATTCTTCGACCGGGGATCTGAGCTTGCACATTTTCCGCCTCGGCCTGTCCTACAACAGCCGCTCCAACGTTTTCCCCTACCTCTTCTCTCTCGGTTTGCTCCACAATTCTGTTCTCATTCCCGTTAGGTGATACCTCGTCATCTCTGCAATCACAGAAAATTTTGGAGGGTATGTAAGGTCATTATTCAATATTTATAATTATATGCTTGCAAATGCAATGCAAAGGTGGTACGCATGCCCAAAACACAATAATATGATGCTCATGCATATGCAATACAAGAATTACGGTATCGAGTACTCCGCGTACAATTTCAATATTTACATATAGTAGTTCAGTATTTACGTAATAAATATTCATACGTTCATTTCAATTTCAAAGGGAAACATCTATTTCCATCAATACTAAAAGTAAACCCTTACCGGAGCCATGCAGGATAGTTGCGTGGTTGGACAAATTCTTACGACACCAAAAGTTATAGTTTAGGGTTTTTCGAAATGACCTAGATCTCTATAACTCATGGCTCTGATTACCAATATCTAACACCCCCAAATCGTATGCGCAACGGAACTATAACAATTGGGTGCTAGGCAGTTATCATTACACACAAGCTATTTCGAACGACTCAAAGAGACGTAGAAATTTAAACATTAATTAAAACATTGTTATAACATCATCATCTACTGTTTCCCAAACCCCATAGAAAATACAAAACAGAGTTGCGTTTAGGTCCCCACTGAATCTCAACCCAAAAGTACATTACTTGTTTCACATGACATAATATAAAAGTTTTAAGTGATAAAAAGGGAGGAACAACAAAGTAGACCGCCAAGCCACAACAACTTCCATCCTCGCATGCTCCCTGCTACCATATCATCGATTACCTGAAACACATGCTTAAAGGGGTCAACAAATAATGTTGAGCGGAATTTATAGGTTTTACAATCTCATTTTTGAACATAAGTATATAAAATCAATCAAGATCATTTATAGAACTGTCGATCAAACAATCTATCATTCAAGGTCAATATCGTTAGCAATAGCTAATAATTGTGTTTAAGCTCATGACACTAATCCGTTAACTCAATCACCCACGTACATTTACCGGCATGATTAAGATGAAACCAGTGCCCTTTCTAAAGGCATCAGTTGCAATTATACCTTATTTCTTATCACAAGTTATCCGTCCGCAGAGGGTACTCAACGTACTAGCTCTCGTCTCGGATAGGGTCGTCAACCCCATAGTAATATCAATTGTATAAGCGGCTATTTCCAATACACACGAGTATCAAACAATAGTAAATAGTTCATGAATATAGGGTCTTTTGCAACTAGGTACTCAACACAATTCAGGCAACTTTCAGGTCCAACAATCATTCATGACTTACGTTCGTTTTTATTTAAAATAGCATGCATCCCCCTCGCGGGTAAAACCATTTAAAAGCAATATAAAGCGAGGCTATAAACTCACACCTTGTATAGAAGTAGTCGAAGTAACGGATGACGATCAACGACGATGAGGATGCCCGGGAAATTCAATCACAACACCTAGCAAACAACGCGTAATGAGTCAACTCATTTATATACCATTAGGTAATGTATAATACTTACATATTAGTCAATTGTCATTATTACTAACTCACGCCAAAACCAAACAACTGATAGTTACTAGACTCATACTATTTATCTTCGTAACTAAAAATGTTACCCATTTTATAATTCTGCCGGTACTTACCAAAAGTACGAGATGTTTTCTATGACTTAAGCATTACTATAAATTATGAGAAAATTTGTAAAAATCCCTTACAGCCTGTGGATAACCCATATCCAATTTCATAAAAAGTTTTTACTTGTAAGATTTTCTGCTCGTCGCATTTCTAACCTTAAACTTTTCGGACAGATTTGTACCTTCACATTTTAAGACCTTTTTGACACATTTAAAATACACCACTTGTTAATCCAACTCCCAAGTCTAAAAATAGACTCAAAAACACAGGTTTAGCACCAAAGAAAAATTTTCAACTCTTTATAAAACTCTACCTATGGTCCCCGGGATTTGACCTAAAATCAAACATAATTTTGGGTTATGTTGATTTTCACCTCCTGGTACACGAAACTTCAAAGTAGCATATTTTTTGACCCGTTTGAATTCATAAGCTCTACTTTAAACCAAAACAAAGATTGAGAAAAGCTCTACAACTACATCTAATCCTTATGAACTGGACTTAGACTTAATATTACTAAATATGGCCTCAAACAATCTAATTGAAAAAGACATGTTAAAATTTGCATCGAATCACCTTTTTAATTCATTCTAACATCACCTAGACCTATACTAACCACTTATGAACAATCATAAACATCCTAATCATCCTATACTACTAGAAAAATCAAACCTTCATAAAAACCCAATTCCTAAATCACACATGCAACATGTTTTAACAAATTAAAAAGACCAAAAACATCATCACAAACATGAACCCACATCATAAATTGATCAAAAACAAAGAAAACAAACACCCCCTATGGGCCGTGGGTTTTGGTGACCAAAAACACCCAGTCCAATTTTATTCTAGTTTGTTTTATGGATGATTAAGCATTACCAATACATAAATTAAACATGCAAATGGTTTAATTGAATCAAAATACCTTTTTGAAAATCTTTGATTCTTGAAAAAAAAAGTTAGTGCATGTTGTAATTGATTGCTAAAAAATACTTACAATTGAGAAATAAAAGATGGTCTAAACTTGGATCATTCAAAATCAAAAAGGAAAAAAAATTATGGTGGTGGTGGGTTGGAGGCCGATGGCCAAAGAGAGAGAGGAGAGAGGAGAAGATTTTTTTAAGTGTTTTTGTTGTGTGTTTTTCCCTTTATCCCATTTTGTGAAATTTTGAGGGACTTGTTTTGTCAAATGGGCATTCTTTTGGCCTTATTTTTAAACGACAACGGCGGGAACCTACTTACTAGTTGGTTTTGAAAATTTGTGGGAGTCGGGGGTCGCCCCGAACACTAGGAAATACTTTTAAAGCAATTTAAACGCACCCGGGATATGATAAAACGCACCCGGCTCGACTTAATACAAACTAAAAATAAAATTCTCGAAAAATTATAATATCGACCAAGCGACAGTAAAACGAAAAAATTGGGCATCCGTCGGGATCGTAGTCGTCAACAACTTTCTTAAATCATCAATCGTCAAGATTACAACCTTAAACGTCGTTTTCAACTTAAACCGTTAAATATATAATAAACGAAATTTCTTAAAAATTTCAAAAATATTCGTAATTTAGGGTAAAATAAATGACCTCGGGTTCTGGGTATCACAAACATCAAACTCAAAATCATAATATTATGACACCCGAAAGAAAACAATACAAGTGATATTATTACTTGCTTCTATATGTTTACTTTATTAGACGATACACTCGATAAAAATCTTCCGGTACATACCAAATGTAAGAGCTCATTTATCCCACTTAAACACGTCAAATATTATGATACTACTCAGAGATTTTACTTACTATCTATAGAAAGTTCTCTTAAAAGCCCAATAAATGATTTTACTTTTAAAGTTCCCTACCCGACACATCTTTGAACTACAAAAACCGGACAGTTTTACGTCACCAACTCATACAACCATTTTGACCATTCTAAACAGTTTCATTTACAAAACCGACACTTGAGTTTGAAAATAGACTCACAATCCTAGGTTTAGAACTTAACATCAGACCTTGACCATTTTTACAACTCATTCTATAGTCCCCGAGACTCGATCCAAATATCGACAACAACTTCGGATTGTGTCGATACTCATCTCACGGTACACGAATAATCAAACTAGCATAACTTCACACTTGTTTGGAGTTAGAAGCTCTACTTTATATCAAATCGATCTAATCAAATTCGCTACAGCCCTATCCTATTAGTTAAACAATTATTCAAACATAAGGCATCTAAAAATAGCCCACAAGTCACTCATCTAATTTACCCTCTAAAATCTCCCACAAAATCATATTTTTTTATCAATTCTAACAACTTTTCTCATCATCCTACATCCCTGATATCAACATATCTTAAACCTATCACTTGTATCAATCATAAAAATAAAAACCTAAAAATCAAAATCAACATTTTCATAAAAACAACATGATCATCACATGATTATCATTAGATCATCACATGCATGATCATATAGCATACTTATCAACTCCAAATCATGAAAAAAATGGAAACTCATTGCATGTGTATAAAAATCATACCAATAGAATTACAATTGAATTTTATGAGCTGGTCTTATTTTGTTTTTGGATAGATCAAGCTAAATTTTGAAAATCAAATGGTGTTTAAGTTGTGTTGAAGTCAAGACAATAATAGAAAAAGAATGAGAGAGATGGAGTTTCGGTTAACTATGTGTTTTATGAGTGGTGTTAGGTGAAAAAATGTATATATATGGTGGGTGGATGGACATCTTTTGCGAATTTTGCATAGTTTTGGACCAAAGTGTAATAAAATAGTTTAAAGGGTAGAAAATGTATATTGAATTTTGAAAATATTTACGAGACTCGAGTTTCGTAAAAATACTTCTCAAAAATTAAAACGCAGTCAAATATGATATTAATATAGCCCCGGTACGACTTAATACGCAATTAAAAATAAAAACGTCAAAATTATAAACATTGAAGCAACAAATAATAAAACGTAAAATCTCGGGCATCCGTCGATATCATAATCACTAATAATCCTTGCAATTAGTAAGAAGGTAAAAATAAGACTTCCAACATCGGTTTTAAATTAAACCATCAACCGTCATATCATTCAAGCTCATTAAAAATTTCAAAATTATTCGTAAAATAATATTAAATAATGACCTAGGGTTCGGGTTATCACATCCTACCCTCCTAAAAGAGAGCGACGTCCCGACGCTCGACTCCTCTTATACTCACATTCCATAACTCTAGAACAAAAGACAACTCTTTTCCTTAAAGAAATCCTCATGCTTCCTTCACAAATTTAGATACACACCTAGAATTCTTGTATCCTCACAATATAATTCTTACTATGCTTCAACCTTTTAAGAACTCATCATAGTTTCCTTTATGAAATGCAACTTATCTTCAAGTTGAATTATTTCCTTGTTTCTCAAAACAAATTTCACCTTTTATAATGACACCTTAAGCATAATCCCGTTTTAAATTTTCAAACTCCATCGATTTCCTTCGATTGCCAACATAACTCTTTTGACAACTCCTTGTTACTAATAAACGATCCTTAACCTATACAATCTTATCAGTAGTTACCAACATCAGTTCTAGTTCTGTCATTTAATTCCACCTACATTTCTGTAATACACCGAAAACCTAACTTACGTCCATAACTCACGATCTTTAACCTTCATAATCTGAAGTTATTTATGGACCTTCAACAGTACAACCTCATTACTAGCATGATAACCATTGTCGTATAAGAATTCCAACAATTCCTAAGTCAATCACACACGCACAAGTATATCGTCCAATGTTCGGATCGTCCTTTCACTCTGTCCATCAGTCTCTGTATAACACACAATACTCAACTCAACTTTCACCTTTACTCAAACCAGAACGTATCAATTATTTGACTTGTGAGGTTCCTCCATCACTAAGTCTCACACTCTCAACTCAGGAATGTAGTTTTAGGAGTGATCGGTATACCATGTTTCCCTTTACTTTACAACAAAATTCCTTTCCATAAGTTTGACAAAATGTTGAAACCAATTACCTTGACATCCTTCCCTATCAGACTACTAACTTAAAATTTCAATATCCTTTCTATCAAGTCCACACTTCTTGTCATCACGAAAACTCAAACCTTAGAAGCTTTTTCTTTTTTCTTCCTGATAAGTGCATCAGCTACCACATTCGCCTTTCCCGGATGGTAGCCAATCTCGTAGTCATAATCACACATAGTCATAACTACCAACATACTCAAGTACTCAAAATATATAACTGGTAATCCTCTACTCATTTCCTTTGTCTTCCTAAGAAATTAAATATGAAGCAAACTCTTATGATCCTTGATTACTACACACTTGATTTCATAAAAGTAATATTTACTACAATCTCAAAGCAAACACCACAACTACATAACCCTTATGAAACACATCACAACAAATTATAAATCCTTCAGATACATCCAAACATGACAACATCAATGCAGAACAAGACTTCCCCTTTAGTGTTCAGGATGTAGCTTCCTCATCTGATAAGGATCAGATCTCGAAACTTACAAATTTAGATGTATAAGTGGGATTCACACATCCAATTCTTCTTAGTCAACTTAATCAATGGTTTAACAATCAATGAAAACCTTTGGATAAACCTCTGAATATACACAGATTAGACCAAAGAATTAACAGATCTTCGCCGGCATCGTTGGTACCGACCAATCCTTGATTGTTTCAATCTTGGCAAGATCTTCACGAATACCTTTGTTGTCAATCAACTGTCTTAGAAAACGCAAATATTTCTACCAACATTCACACATAGGGAACTTTACATACAGCTTCTCTTTTTTTCCAATCATTCCAAAATTATTCTCATATGCTACTTATGTTCCTCCTTTCCTCTTGGAATAAAATAGAATATCATGAATAGATACAATGACTAACTTATCCTAGTACAACTTACACACATGATTCACCAAGTTCATGAATACGACAGACGCGTTCGTCAATTCCAAAAACATCACTTGAAAATTAAAGTACCCACATCAAGTACGAAAAACAACTATAGGAATATCTTATTCCCTAACTCTCAATTGATGATAACCAAACGTCAAAGATATCTTTGAGTACACATTAGATCCTTACAATTGATCAAATAACTCAATACGCCTAGGATTGACCTCATATTTGTTAAGCTTACGATAGTCGATACACATCCGAAGCAATCCATCCTTCTAGACAAACAACACAGGAGATCACCACTGTAACGAACTTAATCTAATACATCCCTTATTCATCTATTCTCCCAAATGATCGTATACCCTTTCTAGTCTGACAGTGCCATATGATAAGGCGTACGAATACTACTTGACAAAACGCATGAGCACTACACCTGTCGCTTACAACTCTCAATCAACACGAACTCCTCTTCATAAGACGGTAGCTACTCTGTAAAACTCCAGGAAAAACCTCATAATATTATCGAACCATTAACAGATCCCCCCAACTTTTCCTCAACTATCCTATCACTAATTACCTGAGCTTGGAATACATCACATCCCTCTTCACCTACTTCCTCATTTTCCAACAAGACACACTTCCTAAAAGGGATAGTTCACTCATCACCTTTCAAAGTCGACATTCAGCTTCTCCGCAACATCTAAACCATCAGCTATCAATTTATGGTGAAGATTGGTTCAATCTCAAGCATCAACACTACGCACAACTAACCAATTTATGCCAATAATCTACATCTAGGAATCCCAACTTTATCAGCATCAATTCGATACTAAACACCTACTTCCCTAAATTCAAGGAACACTCTCACTATATAACTAATACTAACAACCTTTCCATTGGTTAACTCCACATCATAGTTAGTTGTTAATCTTACTAATTCTCTGCTGATAAAGCGACCGAATCTTTACATTTCTAAAGCTTCTATCCGATCTAAAATCAAACAACACACTAACGTAAGTAGTGTCAAATAAGAACATACCATTTACAACGTTCGGACCTTAAGGTTTGTCAGCATCACCCAAAACGTAAGCTGGAGTGGCAGCATTCCTATCTTGTCAATTTCCTTTCCTTGGACAATTCCCTTGCTTGTGTCCTTTCTCACCACAACGAAAACATATCACAACTCTAGAGGTACTAATTCCGGTGACTAATCCTCTTGTCCTACACTTAGCAGCTTTATGACCAGGTTGTCCTAACTCTAGTCGCAAATATGGAAAATTACATACATAGTATAAAGTACAACAAACACACTTAGGATTTATCTTATTACTTCCATATATAGTGGCAACACGAATCCCATCCCACTAGTACACAAATGGGTTTCGGTCACACATACCAAATTTTGTGTAGTCACAAATAATTTTTTTTTTGTGACTAAATTCACCAGTCATAAATAAATAGTCACACTTGAAGTCAGTTTGTATGGCCATTTATTGTTAGTCACTTAATAATTTGAGAGTGTTATCGAATTAAAGTCCGGTTCAAGTAGTAGTCACATTATACGTATACATGTGTGACAAATATTTGTCATACACACATTGAATGTGACTAAAAATCATATATGGTCACACAGACTTATTTTACAAGTGACAAATTGATAAACAAGGTTGTCACACACATTATTTTAATGTGACTAGTATATTTTGTTAAATGTTAACCACACATGAATTTTATGTGTGTGGCAAATTGAAAGTAGGTATTGAAACATTTGCCACTATATTTATTTAAATGTGACAAATATTTTACAATTATTTGAAGAGTATGATCAAATATAGTACATGATTACACAAATCATCAAACAATTATGTGACTATAAATTTAGCAATAGTCACAACATTTAAACAATGTGTAACTAAATTATATTTATGGTCACATTATAATGGGATTATATGTGACAAACACATTGAAAATGTCACACAGTAAAATATTCATGTGACAAATGTTTAGAACCAAATGTAATCTCAATTTTCACTAATCTTGATATGAGTCACATTTTTAAGTGTTTGTATGACTAAAGTCACTGCACATAAGTAATTTTCTATGTGACTAACTAAGCCCATAAAATAATAGTTTGTCTCAAGAAGTATTTTTTTATGTAACTAACTAAGCCTGATAGGTGTGAAAAGACCCATCCTTTTACCACTTATTTCTTGCTAAAACGAGACCAAAACGCGTATTTAATATCATTTGTTTGGAATTATGCGTGGTTTTTGTGTTTATTGTATTTTCAGAGTCAACCAGATGAAATTTGGTGAAAACATGGGATTGCACGGGTTTTATTGAAGAAAAAGACCCAAGACGAAGTCTATTGTCCAAAAGATGCAAAAGATTTGAAGTCAATGGGCCTATCTGAAGATTTATCGAAGAAAAGGACCAAAGATGGAAGATTTACATATGTCGAAGAACTCAAGTCTATTAAACGAAGAAAATAAAAGACAAGTTGAATTTATTCATCGACAAATCCCGAATCTGAGTCGAAAATGTCAACTTTACTAAAAAGACGCGAAGACAAAAAGAGAGAAGGAAAGCCCACTCACCAACCAAGCCCACAAGGATATAAATAGGGTTCACCTCACATTTTTGGAGGACAGTTTTTGTTTTTCCTTTTTTTCTTCTCTCTAAAACGTAGGAACCACCAACACCATTAGGGTGTTTGGTGATTTTAAATTTTCTGGCATTTAATGCATAGATTTGTAAGTTTTAATCTTGCTTTTGGTTTGTTTAACATTAAGCTTTCAATACAATCATTCCTTAATCTTGTCCATCTTGTTCTTATTGATTCAAAGTTTTATATGTTTTATTTTTGGTGATTTGATCTTCCAAAGTTAGTGGGTTTTGTGTTCTTATGATTGGGATTTGTTGTTTATGGTTAGTAAATGATTTGTGTTTAGTTTGGTTTAAATCCTTTGGATAGATTTGGTTTGATTTGGTGAAATTAGTCTTAGCCTACACTCCCTGTTCTACAGTTCTTCATACAGCCCAGATTCCGAACCAGACGTATATTCCGAATGAGACGTTTTGTGATTTATTCCGGATCAGTCGTCTTTGCTTAACATTCCGAATCAGTCTATCTATTCCGGATCAGTTAGTTCATCCGAAATAATCAATATTCCGCATGAGTAACATATTCCGAACCAGTTAGTTTTGCTTTTTATTCCGAATCAATCGAACTTTTCATTTATTCCGAATCAACCCCGTTCATCCGGAATATTTCATATTCCAGATCAAGCTGATATTCCGGATCATTCATCCGGAATATTTATTCCGAATCAAATAGCTTCATCCGGAATAATTATTATTCCGGATCAATAAGATATTCCGAATCATTCATTATTCCGAACCAATTGTTTATTCCGGATCAACCATTTTCTCATTTATTCCGCATGAAGGATAGTATTCCGAATGAGCTATCATATTCCGAATGAAGCATTTTCATATTTTTATTTTTCTTAAGTTTTCTAAATTAAGTTTTTAAATTTAGTTTTATTTATTATACGTTAAGTTTCAATTTATCTTTATTATTTCTAAATCATTTTCAACTTGCTATTTTTAGCTTACCTTTCTTGCGTCACACAATTACTTTTCCGTAGAATAGAAAACCCAATCCCCTATTTGACACCAAGAATGACAAGTACCACTCTTGACCGTTATCCATTCGAGAAGATACCGAGAACTTAATTGAACCCGTTGCAAAAATCATGTATCAAATGGCGCCGCTGCCGGCTCTTTTCGTAGAGACTAACGGTTTTTTATGAGAACATTGGATTTTGGGATCCGTTCCCCGTGAACGTTATTTTTTTTGCACCAAAAATTTTTCAAAAATCCTAAAAAAATATATAAAATTTTCAAAAACACAAAAAAATAGAAAAACATAAAAAAACACAAAAATATTTCTTTGCTTTATTTGTCTTTTGTAGGTACATGCAAACACGATCACAAACGCAACAAGCCAATCAAGCTCCTAACATTCAACCTCCGGTTGCCGAGCCTGCAATTATTCCACCGATGGAAAATCAACCTATGATTGAGCTTTTGCAAGCGCATGTTGACGCCAACAATGATCCTATTGTCATTCCTGTCGTTGCAGCCAACAATTTCGAACTCAAGTCCGGTTTCATACAAATGGTCTCTGCTCAACATTTCTTGGGGAGCCCAATGAATGATCCTCATGACCACATTCACCGGTTCATTCAGCTTACAAACACGGTGAAATACAATGGTGTTCCCCAAGAGGTAATACGCTTACAACTTTTTCCTTTCTCCTTAGAGGGACAAGCCCGACATTGGCTTGCAAAGGAACCCCCACAAAGTATTCTTACGTGGGCGGATCTTGAGACCAAATTCATCAATTAATTTTTCCCACCCTCACGTACTACCGCTTTGCGGAACGAAATTATCAATTTTGAACAAAAGTACGATGAAACATTTAGTGAACTTGGGACCGTTTTAAGGATCTTTTGAGAAAATGCCCACCACATGGTTTCACCAAGGTGCATCTAATCAATACTTTTTACAATGGTTTAAGCATGACGGACCAAGATTCACTAAATAGTGCCGCGGGGGGTAATCTTTTGGCTAAGACTTGTAATGCAGCATGGGATATTATTGAAAATAAGTCTCGTGTGCAAACCAAGAGTGCTCGGACCAATGTCGCTAGTGCTAGCACTAGTGACAGTGACAAGAGAATTGACAAGCTTACTACGCTTGTTGAATCACTTGCTCTCCAAACCGCTAACCACACCAAAGCTTTAAATGCACAAAATGCTCAAGCCAATGCTTTGAGTCAATCTTTTGACATATGCGGTGGTCCTCACTCTTATACTTCTTGCACTGCCACCCAAGACTATCCGTGCGAGAATGTTAACGCAACATATGGTACATATCCTCAAGGAGGCTATCCAGCCCGCCCTCAAGGAGACCGTAACTTGCTAAGTTATCGTTCCTCCAATTTTCTTTCCCCACCCGACTTTCCTCCTACCAATCCGAACCAACAACAATACCTTAACCGCCCTAATCAACAACAACCTCGTGCTCCATACCAACCACCTCAAAGACAACCATATCCACCTCAACATCCTACCCAAGTTTACCAATCACCTGCTTATCCAGCACCTCCTCCTACGCAACCCAACGTCTTCAACCAAGAGATTGAAACGTATATGCGGACGAATGAGGTGATTGTGAAGAATCTGCAGACCCAGATTATGAACTTAAAGGGAGATATGGTGAAACAAGGAAACGATCTTAGAGCTGATATGCGTACATCTTTGAGTAGTCAAACTAATGACTTAAGGGATATGATGGCCTCGTTCTTCCAAGGTAATCAACCCTCTTCTTTGGGTACTCTTCCGAGTAACACCGTTGCGAATCCAAGAGGGGAGATGAAAGCAATCACCACACGCAGTGGAAAAGGTACTCAGGAACCCGAGCTTCCTACACCTACACCCGTGATTGTGACTAAGGACAACGAGACACCTACTCCTATTCCTTCACCTCCTCCTTCCCCAATTTCTCCACCTCTTACTTCTACCCCTCCACCACCCAAGGTCGTGAGTGAACCTACTCTTCCAAAGCCTTCTTCTTCGTCCGATATACCTTATCCATCAAGGTTGAGGAAAGAGAAGCTCAAAAGCAAGGACGATATTCAAGTCTCAAACTTTTTAAAAATGTTTAAGCAATTGAATTTCAATATCTCCTTCGCTGAGGCTCTCGCTCACATGCCAAAATACGCGAAGATGTTCAAAGATCTTCTGAGTGACAAGGAGAAACTTCTTGATATTGCTAACACCCAACTTAATGAGAATTGCTCTGCGGTTCTCTTAAGGAAATTGCCAACCAAGCTTGGTGATCCAGGTCGATTCTTAATCCCTTGCAACTTCCCGAGAGTTGAAAATTGCATGGCCCTGGCCGATCTAGGTGCTAGTATAAACTTAATGCCATTAAGTGTATGAAAGAAATCATCTCTCCCTGCGCTAGTCCCCACTAAAATGACATTGGAATTAGCTAACCGTACGGTTGCTTATCCAGTGGGGATAGCCGAAGACGTTTTCGTTGGCATCGACAAATTCACCTTTCCGGCGGATTTTGTTGTCGTTGACTACGAAATGGACCCATGTGTTCCATTAATCGTCGGACATCCATTCTTGAGGACCGGCCGTACTCTCATTGATGTAGCCGCGGACGAATTAATTATGAGAGTCGGTGACGATAAAATCGTCTTCAACATGGGTAAACTTTCAACACAGCCTTCAGACAACGAGAGCGTTAATTGCATTGGTGCTCTTGATGAGGCATGTGAAGAACAATTCAAAGATGCTTGTAAAAGTAATCTATCTTCTATACCCATTGTTGAACCCGTTGCCTCCATTCCTCCGTCCTTGACTCCTTTTGGAGCAAGTGACTTTCTATGGGATGATATTGAAGCTAGCTTGAATCCCCTTGATCTTAACTCTAACGATTCTTCTACCGATTGGGCAGAAGAACTTCTTACAATTGAGAAACTTCTCAAGGAAGATCCTGTCCCCCCTCCTTCTCCTGAAGCGGTTACTACGGATGATCCATCATTAGTTCCCCCATCTATCGAGGATTCCCCAGATTTTGAAATCAAGGATTTACCGTCTCAGCTCGAGTACGTATTCCTTGACGACAAAAAGAAGCTACCCATCATCATCGCTAAGGCCTTGAAAGAAGATGAAAAATCTTGCCTTATCGTCGTGCTAAAAGATCACAAGAAGGCAATTGCTTGGAAAATTTCCGACATCCGCAGAATCGATCCAAACTTTTGTACTCACAAAATTCTCATGGAGGATGACTTCAAACCCACTATTCAAAGCCAAAGAAGGGTTAATCCGAAAATCCATGACGTCATCAAACAAGCAGTTCTCAAACTTCTAGATGCGGGCATGATTTATCCTATATCGGATTCCCCATGGGTTAGTCCAATCCATTGTGTGCCTAAGAAAGGCGGAATAACCGTTGTTCCCAATGAACACAACGAGTTAATTCCTACTCGTCTCGTTACTGGGTGGAGAGTTTGTATAGACTATCGCAAACTCAATGATGCCACGAGAAAAGATCATTTTCCTCTTCCCTTCATGGACCAAATGCTCGAGCGTCTAGCGGGTAATGACTTCTATTGCTTTCTAGATGGTTTCTCTGGGTATTTTCAAATCCCAATCGATCCCAAAGACCAAGAAAAGACCACATTCACTTGTCCCTACGGAACCTTTGCTTACAAACGTATGCCTTTCGGCTTATGTAATGCTCCTGGGACATTTCAAAGGTGTATGATGGAAATCTTCAATGACATGGTTGAACAAACCATGGAAGTCTTCATGGATGATTTCTCGATGTATGGCGATTCTTTCTCTGCGTGCCTTGCCAATTTAGAACGTATGCTTCAGCGGTGCGAAGACACTCGCTTGGTTCTAAATTGGGAAAAATGCCATTTCATGGTAAAAGAGGGCATCGTGCTAGGACACAAAATTTCCAAAGCCGGTCTAGAAGTGGACCGTGCTAAAGTTGATGTCATAGCAAAATTACCTCAACCTTCAACCGTGAAGGGTGTGAGAAGTTTCCTTGGGCATGCGGGCTTCTACCGACGATTTATTAAAGACTTTTCTAAAATCGCTCGCCCCATGACCCACCTCTTGGAAAAAGATACTCCTTTTATCTTTTCCATTGAGTGTATTCAAGCCTTCAACATTCTAAAGGATAAGCTAACTAAGGCACCGGTCTTAGTTACCCCTCATTGGGAGCTTCCCTTTGAGTTGATGTGCGATGCTAGCGACTTTGCTATTGAAGCAGTGTTGGGACAACGTATTGATAAACATTTCCAACCGATCCATTACGCTAGCAAGACAATGAGTGGGGCTCAATTGCATTACACCACTACCGAAAAAGAGCTTTTAGCTGTAGTGTATGCCTTTGAAAAATTTCGCCCCTATCTTGTCCTATCCAGAACGATCGTATACACCAATCACTCCGCGTTGAAGTACTTGTTATCCAAACAAGAATCTAAGCCAAGACTTCTTCGCTGGGTTTTACTCCTTCAAGAATTCAAAATCTAAATTCGAGACAAAAAAGGAGCTGAAAACCTAGCCGCGGATCATTTGAGTAGACTTGAGGATCCATACCAAAGGGATCATCCAAACAAAGAGATCAATGACTCTTTCCCCTTGGATACCTTAATGTCTATAAACTCCACTTCTGATGAGACCACGTGGTTTGCAGACATTGCAAACTATTTTGCGGCTAGAACTCTCATCGACGGGTTGACATCCCAACAAAACAAAAAGTTCTTTAAAGATCTAAAGACTTACTTTTGGGATGCCCCGTATCTATTCAAACAATGTGCTGATTTGATCATACGCCGCTATGTTGACGGACCCACAGCTCTAGAAATTCTAGACGCTTGCCACAAAGGACCCACCGGTGGTCACTTTGGTCCCAACTTCACGACTAAAAAAGTGTTTGACTCGGGATTCTATTGGCCCACCATATATCGTGATGCTCACGAAATGGTAAAAAATGTGATGCTTGCCAACTACAAGGCAAGATCACACATAAAGATGAGATGCCTCAAAATTTCATCCAAGAATGTGAAATATTTGACGTCTGGGGCATCGACTTTATGGGGCCATTCCCTTCTTCAAAAGGAAACAAATACATCCTTGTAGCCGTTGACTACGTGTCTAAATGGGTTGAAGCGAAAGCTTTACCCAATAATGATGCAAGGGTGGTTTGTAACTTTTTAAAACAGCTATTCGCTAGATTCGGCGTGCCACGTGCCATTATCAGTGATCGCGGGACTCATTTTTGCAATGACCAATTCGCAAGAGTCACGGCGAAGTACGGTGTCAATCACCGTCTTTCCACCGCGTATCACCCACAAACAAATGTCCAAGCTGAAATCTCTAACCGTGAGTTAAAGCGAATACTTGAACGAACCGTGGGAGAGCTTCGAGCCGCCTGGGCCGATAAACTCGATGATGCTCTGTGGGCTTTCCGTACCGCGTACAAGACTCCTATTGGTTGCACACCATATCGTCTAGTGTACGGAAAAGCATGCCACCTCCCCATTAAGTTGGAACACAAGGCTTACTGGGCCTTGAAGTGGGCAAATTTTGACATTAACAGAGCCGGAGATTTGCGCAAGATCCAACTCAATGAACTTGATGAATTGAGGAATGAAGCTTATGACAACTCTTTAATCTATAAGGTTAGAACTAAGCTCATTCATGACTCAAAGATTAAGAACCGAGAGTTCCACGTTGGAGACAAAGTTTTACTCTTCAACTCTCGGTTAAAAATCTTTTCTGGAAAGCTCAAATCTCGTTGGTCCGGCCCATTCACCATCGCTCAAATTTTATCATATGGTACTATTGAGCTTGCCCAAACCAATGGCCAAAATTTTAAGGTTAATGGCCAACGAGTGAAGATATACTTCGGAGAGGAAATCTCTAATGAGATTCCATCCCTCTCCACCCTCCCTTTGTATTAATTTGGGACCGAGTCAGGCTCGTGACTCGATTAACAAAAACAAGCGCTCCTCAGGAGACAACCCGAGTATCTATCCCTTTAACCTCCTAAGTGTGGGGGGACCTATTTTGGTCATTTGTGTTTGTATGGTGATGTGATTACAGGGATATCTGCACTCTTGAAATTTTTGAAGAACCGTGCTTCCATGTTATCCGCAATCCGGTTCTATCTCTCAACTATCATGATTCAATTTTCTTCATACTCACATTTGAAATTGATCACTTTAGTTGTCTCCTCCTTAATTTGATTTAAACAACGTGCACAATGTCATAAGTGTAGGTGAGACTTTTCCCACATGCTTAAATATTGAGGAAAAGGTTTATCTTAAGTGTAGGGGAGACTTCTATCGAAGTTATAAGTGTACTTTTCCATGAAAATGCCTTCATTTAACCGGAATATCTTCTTTTTCAGCATTTTTCAAATTTTTAATTAACTTTGGCCATATAGTCGTAATTTTTAAATTTTTATGTCTTTTGTTTCTTTCCTTTTATCGTTGCTTCCATATGTATATGTTCCATAATAAAGTCAATAATATAAATAAAGTGGTTTAGCAAGTTTAGAGTTCTTTGATATATTAGGCCCGTTGCGATTATATTGACTCAACCTGAATAGACTCATCCGAGTTTATTCTAGCTAGTATCCTTAACCATGTAGACCTTAATCGGTTTATTAGGCTAAGCATCCACGAGTCTCATTCCTTGAGATTTTAAACTGTGGAGAACGAGAGATGATAGAGTCAATTATAAGTCGGCATTCTTACATAAGCATACTTGGTGTAATTATTAACTTACTCTCCCATCGCTTGTAAATAAATAAATGCAATAAGTAAGGTCGTACGATTTCGTTGAATTACTTAGCTATTAGCCCAAGATCGTTTGAAAGTTGCTCGGCATTAATAAGAGTTCATAGCCAAGGCATAGCTAATGAAGCGGGGCACGCAGATTGGCGAATCCAAAAAGGCCCTAACAAGGCATGAGGATTCCATTTTATTTCTAAAGATCCAAGAAGATGTGAAAAGCATTGTTCGTAAGTCAATATGAAGGATCAAGACGCATGACGAAAAGCAATCAACTCCCATAAAGTTCATGGAGAAGTCTATCCGAAAAGACCCTAACAAGGTATGAGGATAAATAGATCCAAGCCCGAAAAGGAGGCGGATCCTTGTATCTCAAAATCCCAAGTTATGATTGAAGAAATAATGATGAAGTCGTGGTCAACAAAGTTGAAGTATTCCCCAAAAATACTCCAAGTGAAGAAAATATATTAACGAAGAGAAGACCATTATCTCAAGAACGTCTCTCAAGATATGAAGTATGAAGTACATGCCAAATATCGGCCCGATAAAGGTCTCAAATCGTGAAGCGAGTTATGCCAAGGTATGAACTTTTTTAGGTCTCGAGAAGCAGTTTTAAGAGATTTTGTCCTTTAGCTAAATATTAATCAAATCGTCCTACTTTGCTTTCAGCCTTAATAAAGTATCGCAATAAGTCCAAAAATGCATCTTCATGATCATTCTAAGAAAAAAATAAAATATAAGAGATACACCTAGGAATAAGGGAGTTCAAGTTTGTAATTAAGCCATGTGTGTAAGTGTTTGTTTTGCTAACTTATAATAACAATGATCTCGTTTTTAAGCTTAGTTTAGGGAACGTGAAACTTGAGGGTGATAAATCTTCGCAGCACCCAAGCCCTAATGTAAGTCCTTGATCTCTTTGCAAGTTATTTCCATGTAGCTATTTTCAAGTGAAAATGGTTTTCTATCCCTTTTGTTTGCTCAAGTTTTTATTTTTCCTTAGTATTTTGATTTTTGTTTAGTAGAATGTAATAAGGCCAAGGTTGATTGATTATGAAAAAAGTGTAAATTTGCTTTGTCGCTAAGCATTGCATGAGGGCATGGCAATGGTTAAGTGTAGGGGATTTGATAGGTGTGAAAACACCCATCCTTTTACCACTTATTTCTTGCTAAAACGAGACCAAAACGCGTATTTAATATCATTTGTTTGGAATTATGCGTGGTTTTTGTGTTTAATATGTTTTCAGAGTCAACCGGATGAAATTTGGTGAAAACATGGGATTGCACGGGTTTTATTGAAGAAAAAGACTCAAGACGAAGTCTATTGTCCAAAAGATGCAAAAGATTTGAAGTCAATGGGCCTATCTGAAGATTTATCGAAGAAAAGGACCAAGGATGGAAGATTTACATATGTCGAAGAACTCAAGTCTATTAAACGAAGAAATTAAAAGACAAGTTGAATTTATTCATCGACAAATCCCGAATCTGAGTCGAAAACGTCAACTTTACTGAAAAGACGCGAAGACAAAAAGAGAGAAGGAAAGCCCACTCACCAACCAAGCCCACAAGGATATAAATAGGGATCACCTCACATTTTTGGAGGACAGTTTTTGTTTTTCCTTTTTTTTCTTCTCTCTAGAACGTAGGAACCACCAACATCATTAGGGTGTTTGGTGATTTTAATTTCTTGCATTTAATCCATAGATTTGTAAGTTTTAATCTTGCTTTTGGTTTGTTTAACATTAAGCTTTCAATACAATCATTCCTTAATCTTGTTCATCTTGTTCTTATTGATTCAAAGTTTTCTAATTTTAATTTTTGTGATTTGATCTTCAAAAGTTAGTGGGTTTTGTGTTTTTATGATTGGGATTTGTTGTTTATGGTTAGTAAATGATTTGTGTTTAGTTTCGTTTAAATCCTTTGGATAGATTTGGTTTGATTTGGTGAAATTCGTCTTAGCCTACACTCTCTGTTCTACAGTTCTTCATACAGCCCAGGTTCCGAGCCAGACGTATATTCCGAATGAGACGTTTTGTGATTTATTCCGGATCAATCATCTTTGCTTAACATTCCGAATCAGTCTACTTATTCCGGATCAGTTAGTTCATCCGGAATAATCAATATTCCGGATGAGTAACATATTCCGAACCAGTTAGTTTTTATTTTTATTCCGAATCAATCGAACTTTTCATTTATTTCGAATCAACCCCGTTCATCCGGAATATTTCATATTTCGGATCAAGCTGATATTCTGGATCATTCATCCAGAATATTTGTTCCGAATCAAATAGCTTCTTCCGGAATAATTATTATTCCGGATCAATAAGATATTCCGAATCATTCAATATTCCGAACCAATTGTTTATTCCGGATCAACCATTTTCTCATTTATTCCGCATGAAGGATAGTATTCCGAATGAGCTATCATATTCCGAATGAAGCATTTTCTTATTTTTATTTTTCTTAATTTTTCTAAATCAAGTTTTTAAATTTAGTTTTATTTATTATTTGTTAAGTTTTAATTTATCTTTATTATTTCTAAATCATTTTCAACTTGCTATTTTTAGCTTACCTTTCTTGCGTCACGCAATTACTTTTCCGTAGAATAGAAAACCCAATCCTCTGTATGACACCAAGAACAACAAGTACGACTCTTGACCGTTATCCATTCGAGAAGATACCGAGAACTTAATTGAACCCGTTGCAAAAATCATGTATCAAAGCCCATCAAAAAAAAAAAATTGTCACACAAATTTATGAGTGTGTGTCGAAGCTTCCTTGGTACTCTCTGCATGGATTGAGTTCAGACTATTTGCCATTATGGTTTGCAACTCATCATTTTCCCCGATAAAAAACTATGGTTGTTATGGGTTGTATAAGTACCATGTCTATGGTTACATAATCTATAACTTTACCAACTACCAATCATTTTCTCAAAGAAGTACTTCTGATGCAAATGTCACCCCTGTATTGGATGAGATTATGCAACTCATAGGTGGTGTACATATTTCGTATGCCATGAGGGTCTACTTGGAGCAACAGATTATTGAAGAGAAGGATTTTACTAATGCTATCCGGGATTTGATTGAACCAGTTAAGGTAAGCCTAAAAAGGGTTCGTACCGCACTTGCTGAAATGAAGACCAAGCATCCAGCTGCTGAATGGGAGGAGTCTATTGAAGCTTTTACGGGTTTAAAGAAGAGGTTGGAGTTGAAGCTTTTTCGTTTAAACAAGATTGTCCAGGAATAACTTGAAGGTGTTGATAAGTTGAAAGCTTGGTCCACTACAATGGAAATAGTTCCACCATCAAAAGAAGAAAACGTTTGATGATTGTTGTGCATCGGCACGTATGTTTGTGCTGTTTTTACCATCAATATGCAGTTTGGGTATGTCGTGTCTAACCCAGTTATTTTGTTTAAGTTAATGTACTATGTATACATGTTTTGTTTTACTGCATATGTAATATGATGGTCTAATGGTAAATGTTTGACATTTATGTTTAATTTGGTTGAATAACCTGCTATTGTGTTTATCTTAATTGTTATTACATCTTAAATTGATCTTTAACTTATAGTTATGCTTAATATCAGTATCTGTCGTAATTTTTGGGGGTTAAGAAGGTACATGAACTGATTTAAGTATGAATTTGAGCACAAACTTGACAAGTATGAAAATTTTTTGTATTATAGATTATTCATACTTCTTGCAGACACAAACTTATACTCTTGTAGACACAACCTTATACTCATTATGTCAATAGCTATATATACATAATGCACTTCAGTAATAAGTAGATTTTTGCAATACATGCTAATCACAAAATTTGTGAATAAAGACTGAAATTAAAACCAACTTTAACCAATTGTAACTAAACTCTAGGTGTGCAGGCAATATGAGGTTTAAATCATGTTGTCAATAATGGTTTAAAATACCGTCCCAAACACCCCTTATGTTGAGCAGGATATCAGATTTACAAAGGAATAATGAACTTTAAGCAATTTCAGGGCATGCAACCAACCTGAAATATAAAGGTGAGCAACAAAAGACTTAAATAAGCGCGATAAACAATAAAATAAGCATTCACAAGCCAATCACTAGTAGAGTTGAAAGTTATACCTAGGCTGATGTACATCCACACCACCCTTGCAAATTGATGCAATAACTGTATTTACATTATGCAGTTCAGTAATTGCCACTCGAATCACAAAATTGAACACTATAGTCGAACACAAACAACACAATTACCACATAATTCACTATGACATATTATGAAAACTTATATGGGCACGGCAGACACAAATATAGAGTAAAAAATACAATGTAGTATGTCACAAGCAATATAAACAAATATGCAACTCATCTCACCAATTTGAACACTCTTTTTGAACATAAAGTTTCACTAATATGACAGAATTCAATATGACAGATTATGAAAACATACATGTAATTAGGTATATTAGCAGGACACAATTGAAATTTAAATTTCATAAAAACATAATTAAAAGAACCACTGAATGTTAAAGAAAATTTATATTCAAATAAAAGAGATTACAAGTGTTTTTGCAGAAAAATGAATGATTAAATGTGTGATATGCACACAAACATAAATCCTTAAACAAGTACTAGAATTCAGATATTCCTATCCTCTAAAAGAACAAGTTAAATACGATAAAAAGGCTGATTGTGCCAACTTGAGCATGTCAGGATTCACTTGGTTTTTCGTATGACAACTCCTTCGCCGTCGGCTCGATAGTAGTCACTGTGTGAATCATCACCTACAGGTACACCTGGCAAAGTGTTATCATTGTTCTGGTGAATGACTCTACTAAATTCCTCATCGACTTCGTCACATGTATCTTTTTAATTCATGCTAGGTGTCCTAAAGACAATAGACATATTTTTTATGTACTTGGTCTTGGACATAAAACACTTTTCCTGCTTGTGAGCCAAATATGAACGGATCAGCCTTGTGGCCTAAGTTATTCAGGCCTAACAATGTATAACCAAGTAGCTTATCTGTTTTGACCGCATGTTTCTTGTGATTTACCCAATCACACTTGAAAAGAGGAATTCTCCTGAAATGGTAATCTAGTACCCATATCTCTAGTAAAACCCCATAATAAAATAGTTTTTTTTGTTTGACCTTCTTTGGATATATGAGTATCTTCTACCTCAACACAAACCCCACTGTTCTGGTGAACTTTTCCATCATTTATTTTCGTACGAAATATATACCCATTGATGTTATATGAATCGTATTTCACTACGGTGGCGCGTGGTCCAAATGATATCCACCTAACAGTATCTGATACGCTATCTTTTGATATTGCTAACTCTCCCAAAACCTGAATTTCAACAGTTAAAGAATAGTGTTTCAGATAAAGAAATGGTGTGCTGGTGGACCTCTTCCTAGCTAATGCCAACGCTTCTAATTGCTACTGAGAGTTGGAGATGGCCTCATTACGTTGTAAGTGCTTATTTATTATACTCTACTACTAGTATTGGGTTTCGAGTTGTTAAGTTAACTACTATTTAGCAACAAACAAACAATTATAAACATCATACAAGTAATTACCTCATCATGTAACCACTTAGCAAACGTTTTACAATTCTCAGCCTCTAGCAATGCTATTCATTTACGGGGGTTATTTTTTTGCAAATAATTCTTGTGTCACATGAAACAAAACAATGTATTTGATTATTTTTTTGTTTTTAGAATATTTATATTAATGAAATAGACATGTGTTAGTAATACTTACTCGATGTAGGGTAAAAGTTCATTTGTATTTTGTAGTACATACAAATGAGCTTTTGCAAATAGTTCTCCATTCATTTCGAATGGTGTGTCGGCCGACAATGGCATTCCGTCCTCATTTTCATTGGTTATATCTTTATCAAGTGGCAAACCAACATATTTCATTGTTTTATGATAGTAGCTAAAAAACTCTATTGTTTCTTCCGCAATGGTCTCCTCAGTAATGCATCCCTCTGGTATGTTTCTGTTTCTAACATGGATTTTAATAACCTTCATACATCTTTCGAATGGGTACATCCACCCAAAGCATATGGGACCACACAATCTTACCTCTCTAGTTAGGTGCACAGTCAAGTGTATCATAATATCAAAAAATGACAGAGGAAAGAACTTCTCAAGTAGGCACAGTGTCACAACTAGTTCTTGTAGCATTGCATCTAGTTCTTCCAATTTGATTTCTTTTATACATATAGATTTAAAGAAAAATGAAAACCTGATAATAGCATATCGTGTGGGTGTGTGCATGATTGAACGTATTGCAATTGGTAAAAACTCTTGCATCATCATGCGATAGTCATGTGACTTTAGGCCAATGAGCTTCCTTTCCTTTAGATTGACCAAACTAGCAAAATTTGAACAGAATCCCTATGGTACTCTGAGGTTGGCTAACGTATCACAAAATTTGTATTTTTCAGCATTAGTTAACGTGTAGCCTGTTGGAGGTAGTGTTGTTTTGTCTTCTTCTAGCTTAGCAAAAAGCTCGGGTTTTATACCCAAAGCTGCCAGATCCAATCGTGCCTTCAATCCATCTTTCGTCTTCCCAGGAACATTTAGCAAAGTTCCAACAAAACTCTCCCCGGTTCTATTTCGTTGACGCATCAAATGTATCAACACCATCTTCAAATAAGGTATACAGATCATCAACTAACGGTTCTAAGAAAACATCAATATCATTCCCTGTGTATCCCGATATAAGGGTCGAAAGCATGATAAACTTTCATTTTATATACAACCATGGAGGAAGGTTGTATATGACACATAAAACTGTCCATACATTGTGATGCTTATTACGTGAGTTTATGTCAACCCCATCAGCCGATATTCCCATCTGTATATTTCTTGGCTCTTCTGCAATTTGGGGGAATTTTTCATCTATGGTACGCCATGCCTGTGAATCTGCAGGTTGACGTAAAACACCATCTGTTATCCTCCTTGTTGCGTGCCATCTCATGTTTTCTACAATACTTGATATCTTAAAGAATCGTTTTAGTCTTGGTATAATTGGGAAGTACCACATCACTTTGGCTGGAATGTTTTCGTGAACTTTCTTTGTCTTACTGTCGACCTTCCATATTGTTGTCCCACATGTTGAGCAAGCAGTCAAATCTGAGTTAGTTTTCCAACAAAATCATGTTGTTGATCCCAAACTTAGATCGATTTAGCTTTGTGTTACCGAGATTAAATCAAGTATAACACGTAGAGAAACTTTGTGAATTCAAAAATCTAAGTATTATGCGGAAACTAATACTTAGAACGAAGAACAAACAGAATATATGAATACCAAACTTTCACTTTGATTAATAATAATAATGAAAGATTACAATGAAAGTGTTATGAGATATGTGGAAGAGGTGTGTGAAAAAGATGTATGTGAGATGTGGATTATGTCTAACCCTAAGGTCTCCTTTTATAGGTTTAAGGAGCCTTGTACAAAAAGCTAAGATCAACTATTTTAGGAAGAGACACAAGATAAACATACATAAATAACATATTGACTAAATATTTTAAACATTAAGAATATATTCTGAATTCTTATCTTCATAATTTGTCCACCAGCTTGAAGAATTCATCATTGGCAGATTTAGTCCTTGTCTTTGTGTTAAGATTCTTCTTGTAAGCGTCTTGATAATTCTTATCAACGTCTCATCTGTCAACGCCCCGTTTACTCTTGTCAGCGTCCAAGTTCCTCTTGTCAGCGTCTAGGGACTTGGTCAATTTTATTCCCAACAATCCTCCCCTAAAGTTGATATCTACTCTAGTAATCAAGTTTCTAAATAAAATAAAACACACAGAGAGGATTCTTACAAATATACTTATCCTTGAATTTGAGTAATAATAAACCTCAAAAAGTCAATCACTCAAATCACTTGTATAGCCTTCACTTGGTCCTAATCATCTTCAGCACCTGTAGAGTCTTTGGAGCTTTCCTTATTACTTTTGTCACTATAATTCGATTGCTCCTCCCCTTTTTAAGACTCCTGTCCAAGATCAATATACAAGGATGGAACCAAGAACATCCTCCTTGCATCAGCTTCCAAGTCTATCAGTTCAAAACAGTGATCCTTGACAATTTGTACCATTTCTGTATTATGCTTTTACAAGCTAATACAGATTTTCATCAATTCCATTAATGTCAAAGGTTTTATACTATCCTCATCCACATTCGGGAAATGAATCCTCAATGTTGATTCATAGGACATGGGGATGGACTTACTGATGATAAGACTGACTTGACCTGCATTAAAGCTAGTGCCAATAGTCTCAGCCATCTCCATAACACTATACACCCTTGTGAAAGTGATCTATGCTGCTACTAGATGTCAATCACTAGGAAAAACATCTCAATGATCATTAGGCTTCCAGATATCCAAAAAATTTGAAAAATGTAAGGGTGATGAAACGTTTTGGGTCTATAAATCAGTTTAGAAATGACACCAGCTGAGATGAAATAGCATAAAATAGCCTTGAGTAGAAAACTTTAGTTAGAACATAGACAAAGGTAATAATCCTAAAGAAATTAACTAGACTCTAATAAGCAAGAGTGACAAACACTGTTGATGCATACACACATGCAAAAGTATGATAGACACACATGAACTCTAGAGTCCTTTGTTCACAAATGCCCCAAAGAGAAAGTTAATTTATATAAAACCTTTGCAATTCCCCAAGTAAGCCCAAAAATATATCTACCCCAAGTCACCCATACGACCACACCCAATTCTAGGTTAGAAGTCTTGGCAACATGCATGTTTAAATAGAAACGTGAATGCTACAGTGCCTCGAGGTTTAGAAATTCCAACAATTCCATAAGGAAAAGTTTTCACTATTTCTAACCCCCACTCACCAGTGGACACAATCTAGAATTGTGCAAGAGTGCTCTAAGAGTACCCAAAAACCTAGAGGTTTACCTCCCCTTAACAGAAGCATACAAATCATTATATTTGAAGAAGCAAAATTTTATCTCAAGATAGGAATGTAAACACTCTAACCATCATAAATAAAAGTTTGCAACTCTGTATCTATCCAAATGTAGCTCCACTTTCCTGCATAGTTAGACAAAAACCACAAAAACACACACCAACAGAGGCTACCCTTTCCCACAATAATGGGTAGAGATAACATGTCAGTGGATAAAAATAATATCAGTGGAAAGACCAACAATGCATGTTCCTTGAGCATCCACTATCCCAATATCCTTGATCATTAACCTGCTTTTAGATAGGCTGCTCAAAAAGAAAACAAATTAGTTTTCTTTGGAGATCCAAGTCTTGTCAGACTTGGATCTATCTAGTTGTTCAACTAGAGTGGTCTTATTCTTTACCACAAATCCCTGTTCAACCTTTTGGGACCTAATCACCCAATTTGTTCCAATGAGTTTAGTAATGACCTTCTCAAGATATTTAAATCTATTGCAACTCATTGAAATACCATTAAAATTGGAGTTTTGCTTTTGTTTATGTTTCCATGTTAAGTGGGATGATGCTTCAAACCCTTGACACTTATTAACCAAGTATCTTTGTTTATATGGTCTAAAATAAGATCTCATACAACACTTGGAGCTGTCATCGTTGCATTTGTTCCTGTCAGCGTTGAACTTGTTCCTGTCAAGGCTGAATTTTTTCTTGTCAGCGCTGAATTTGTTCTTGTCAGCGCCCAAATTAGGGTTTGCTATAGGAACATATTGTTTGTTTGACCAAGTGTTGGTCTTTTGAAAGGGCCTTTGTCCAAGGGTATTAGCTGCCTTAGAGAAGAAAGGAGCTGGTCTAGTAGCTTGTGGTCTAGTGTGGACAAAAGGTCTATGGTTGACATTGGATGACCTATTGTCAACGAATTAATTGTATCCACTCACACAATTATAGGCCAAATGTGAGAAGCTCCCACATGAGTAACAAGTCTTTTTGGACACAAACTTAGGCTTAGACTGGTAAAACCCTGTCCCATTAACACTTGCTTGGCTTTTGATTGACCTAGGTTTCCTATACATTTCAGCATATTTAACACTAGGTTGTTTCTTAATTGGGGAGCCAAGGTTAACAGCTTTTCCAGTGATGGGATTGGTCACAGTGATAGGTGTAGATACTACTGGACTCTCAATGGGTGTAGGCACGAATGGACTCTCACTAAGCATCCCACCCTTAACAAACAAAGTAGGGTTAGCCTTCTTCCACTCTTCTAGATCAATAACCTTTTGTTGATATTCCTCAACTAGGGAAAGAACTCTAGGTGGAGGAATAAATTCCTCTTCTTGGAGTTCTGGAATAACAGTCCAAGAGAGATCCTTTCTATGGACACCATAGAAGTCCCCAGCAGGTGGTGGAACGGCAACATATTCTTTCAACCCAATCCCAGACATATCCCCAGAATCCCTTTGTTCACTAACACATTTTTCTAGGGTTTGTGAGGCCTTATCAAATCTCTGAATTTTAAGGTCAACATTATCCTTATTCTTAATAGCCTCATCTAACTTAGCCTGTAGTTCAATATTGACCCTATTCACAATGTTTCTAATATCATTACTTTGATTTAAATCATGTTTTAAGATATTTATTTTATGTTTTAAATCAAACTCAATTTTCTTATACTCAGAAACAGTCTTTTTAGTTTGAACAAGTGCCACTTGATAATTAGATAACGTGCATCTTACGTCTGAAAGATCTGATTTTAATTTTAAAATCTCTTTATTAAGTTTTTCAGTATTTATCCTACAAGAAGAGTTATCACATACCTCATTATCAGAATTGGAACTTGTGGAACTTGAAGTAGACGTGGCCTTAACTGAAAACATCATCAAATTCTTCTTCACTTTCTTCCTTAGCCTGGTTCACCTCACAATATTAGATCTCGTTCTTCAAATCAAAGTTTCTCAACAAGCTCTGATACCACTTGTTGATCCCAAACTTAGATCGATTTAGCTTTGTGTTACCGAGATTAAATCAAGTATAACACGTAGAGAAACTTTGTGAATTCAACAATCTAAGTATTATGCGGAAACTAATACTTAGAACGAAGAAACAAACCGAATATATGAATACCAAACTTTCACTTTGATTAATAATAATAATGAAAGATTAAAATGAAAGTTTTATGAGATATGTGGAAGAGGTGTGTGAAAAAGATGTATGTGAGATGTGTATTATGTCTAACCCTAAGGCCTCCTTTTATAGGTTTAAGGAGCCTTGTACAAAAAGCTAAGATCAACTATTTTAGGAAGAGACACAAGATAAACATACATAAATAACATATTGACTAAATCTTTTTAAACATTAAGAATATATTCTGAATTCTTATCTTCATATTTTGTCCACCAGCTTGAAGAATTCATCATTGGCAGATTTAGTCCTTGTCTTTGTGTTAAGATTCTTCTTGTCAGCGTCTTGATAATTCTTATCAACGTCTCATATGTCAACGCCTCGTTTACTCTTGTCAGCGTCCAAGTTCCTCTTGTCAGCGTCTAGGGACTTGGTCAATTTTATTCCCAACACATGTAGTTGTTGCTACTTACATGTATCTTTTTGTATCCTGATCCCATCAGTCGCATCATTTTTTTGGCTTGATAAGTTCTTTCAACTAGTTCGTTACCAGCAGGTAGCATCTTTTTAATCAAACCAAGTAATTTAGTAAAGAACTTATCACAAGCTCCATACTTACCCTTCAAGTTGAGAAGTTGAACTATTGCAGACAACTTTGTGAAGTCGGGACATCCTTCATAAAGTGGCTTCTCCGTGTCTACTACTAGTTGTTGAAACTTGGCAATGTCATCCTCATCAAAACCATCTTTCGTAGTGTTAACCATCTCTACTGTTGATGGGCCATCTGTTGGAATTTCTGAACCAACATCCATGTCGACATCCGTGTTGTCAACATACTATGTTGTATCATCAACTAATATTTGGGAATTTGATTATTGCTCGTCATTTTCTCCATGTTTTATCCAATTTGTGTACTTTGAATTAAACCCATGTCTGAATAAATGGAATCCGACTGATTCCATTGCACCCTCTATATGGTTTAAGCATCTGTTACAGGGACATAGAATTATAAGTGGTCCTTTATGACTCTCTGGGTGGCGGTTGATCTCCTCTTGTGTTTTTTTGGCATATTCAATAAACGCTTCTACTCCGTCAATATATTCTTTATTAGTCCTATTACTTCCTATACAATACTTGTCCATCGTAGTGTTGAGGATAAATCGTACCGTATATATCCTACAAATCACAAAACAAACCAATATATCATATCCAAGATAAAACATTCTAAAAGGTTTAAGGCACATAGCATGAATCAATAACGCATAATATAAAACCCCAAAATCCAATCACATATATATTAATTATGTAAACAAATGCATATGAAGACTACAGATTGTAATCCTAATAAAAACATTACCTGATTTACAAAGTTATGAAATTAAAACTGGTGTAGATGGTCAGACAGATAGTTGTTATGAAACAATTATCAGTTATCTGTAATCAACAATACGAGTTTGTTAATTGGTTAAAATAAGTATTTTAAGGCCATGTACAATTCACTATATATTATATCATTTTCTTATAATATATGAGTTCAAGTTTTTATACATTATAAACTAAAGGTTTTTGGTTGAATGTTAAAATGTGTAAAATAGTATAAAACTATGTTCAAAATTTATTTTTACCAGGAAACTCAAAGGGAAAGTTTACCTAGTTTGAATGTTTAATTTGGGGGTAAATTGGAGTTCAAAATATTTGGTGGTTTAATTTTTAAATTTGGAGCCAAAATTTTCACGAAAATTTTGGATGTCCATTCTAAGTAAATGCACATACAGTTACCATAATTTTCTAACTCCATCTCCATATCAAACCCTAATTTTTCTCCAAAATCACAAAATATACAAAACATAATTACTTTTTCATTCGTTTCATACCATTTCCACTTATTGTTCTTGTACACATCGATTTGTGGTCAATAATCATGAACACTGTAAATGATGATCAAGATTATATTGTTAATGATGATGATTCTTTGGTTAATAATCATGATGTAAATCACCATAATCAAGGAGATTATGAATCAGAGGATTATGGTGATCAATCAGATGAGGATGAAGACATCATTAAACAGGAGGTTGTTAATAGGAGGGGTATAACTAGGTTATCCAAGTTTCAGATAAAATATGGAAAACCAGGTGTCATGAAGATAAATGTAAACTTTGATGCACTGAATAGAATATCAGGACCAAACTGATCATTGTTTATCAGTTTTTAGGAGATGTAACACCCCCAAATTTATACAACTTAGTACAGCGGAAGACTAGTTGGTGTTACGGGATAGCACATTACTCACATCATAGACAATGCATAAAAATCGCGTCGTTTAATAATAAATCATTTCCATTCATAAATATCAAAGTTACATCGGTCCCAAGTCATTACATTTCATACAAAAGTTTTACAAAGTGTTTGAATGGAAAAATATTGTTTAAGTGCGGGCCATGAATTCTTGTCGTCTTCCCGAGAATTACCTTCAAGTACCTGAGATAAAACATGTTAAAAGAAAAGGTCAGCGATAACACCGAGTGAATTCATAGAGTTTAATAAATTCCATCAATATAATATCAGTATAAAAGTATTACTGAAAAACATTTTGTACAAATCGTTTTAATAGGCCATAAAATAGCCAAAGTCATTTTATACAAATCTTTATCGAAAATCATAATATAGGCATTTGCCTTAAAAATCGTTATACGAATCATTATCGTTAAAAACACCATACAATACGTTTTTGCAACGCTGTATAGATTAAATAAAACCATTATATGAATATGGTTATAAAAAGCCTTAAAAATCATTATACGAGCCAATGTCGTAAAAACGTCATACAATACGTCTTATGACGTTGTATGAAAATAAAAACCGTTATATGAGTATGGTTATGAAAACCAAAACACAAACATAATATCAATAGTATGACCCCGTATTGCTAGTCAGGCAATACTTCGTAATTCGATGCGTCTAATAGTATTTCGTTAGTTTTGGATTATTACAAGCCGCATGACATTGTTACCTTACTAAACCAAAACGGGTAACTAAGTGCGGGCCATGAATTCTTGTCGTCTTCCCGAGAATTACCTTCAAGTACCTGAGATAAAACATGTTAAAAGAAAAGGTCAGCGATAACGCCGAGTGAATTCATAGAGTTTAATAAATTCCATCAATATAATATTTGTATAAAAGTATTACTGAAAATCATTTTGTACAAATCGTTTTAATAGGCCATAAAATAGCCAAAGTCATTTTATACAAATCCATATCGAAAATCATAATATAGGCATTTGCCTTAAAAATCATTATACGAGCCAATGTCGTAAAAACAATCATACAATACGTCTTATAACGTTGTATGAAAATAAAAACCGTTATATGAATATGGTTATGAAAACCAAAATACAAACATAATATCAATAGTATGACCCAGTATTGCTAGTCAGGCAATACATCGTAATTCGGAGCGTCCAGTAATATTTTGGTGATTGGATTATTATAAGCCGCATGACATTGTTACCTTACTAAACCAACAACGGGTAGCTAACCCGATACCAATTTTTCCCATCTAAAGTAGCGTGTCGTCACAAAGGTCACGCTATTGGAAATCTTCTCATACATAAATTCGCTTACCAATCAATGTGGCACGACGGGGATCAACCGTCAAGGCGCGAACTGGGGTGATCGTCCCCAAATAGTACTATTAAATGCATAAGCGTCTACCAACTACCGGTAGTTCACAATTCATGCTAATGGGACTTTTAGTGACATAACCTAACTTTAATAATCCATTTAATTTCATCTATCGGGTCCATTAATCATTTATCGGGTCATACAATCGGGTCATTCAATCATTCGGGTCCAAAATCAATAAACAAACAATCGGGACAAATGGTGTCCTATTTTATAAAACTAACATGTTATCTCCCTCGCGGGTTTATAAAACATTTATAAAAACATTTAAAAGAGTGCGAGGCTATGAACTCACGTTGATGTGGGAAGGCGGGTTATCGGCAATTCGGACATACGGTACGTGCTTCAATCACGGAAACCTAGACAAATAATACTCGTCTTAGACTCATGTCCAATGACTTTATAAAAATAAAAATTATGTATACATATGATGATTATATACATATGATGATCAAGTGGGTTTACATATTCTCGTTTACTAATTTTAGTGTTATATGTCGATAACTTTTATATTAGTTTACTAGTTTTACCCATTTACGTGTCTTAAGTCCAATAAGCCTATTATAAGTTATTTAACTTATTTTAATCCATTTTGTACTTATATTATCAGTACTTAAACTTTACAAGTTGGGCCCAAATGGGTTAAGCCCAATAAGCTCTTTTTATAAGAGTTTAACTTATTTAGTCCAATTATTAGTCCAATAACGTTAATTTAGTCCGTTAATGTCCGTATGTTATATAGTTCGGGTTTTATCGGTTTTTACTTGTTATACATGTTTATATATCAGTATATAAGTCTTATAAAGTTTACATTAGACGGGTACAACCGTCTAAGTTTTATTTAGCAAAAACGTTAATTTTACGGCGATAGCCGAAAAAAGTCGTAAAAATCAAGTTTATAGTTTTATAACTTATAAGTATTATTTCACTACCATTTATATAATTTATTCATCCATTTACCCTTTTACATATTTATATAAATAAGTTTTACAAGTTAGTGGGTTTTACTTTTACATTTTATACATTATAATTTGAGTGCTTATATAATAGTATTATTCTTTAATTTCCAAAATCTGATTTTTAACTTCACTTTCACCAAAACTGCCATATCTTGAGTTCTATATGGAGATAGAAGCTCAAATTTTTATCACATAAACTACATGATGTGCTAAATTTAACTCTTCTATAGCTACTGTTGAATCATCTTCTAAGTATTTTCTAAAAATCGTCCAAAACAGTAACCTCAGATTTATACCCTAAACTTGTTTTGATCAAATCTCACTCATTACAATGATTACATTACATGGCCAACTTTCACATGTGTACAAGACCCATAGCTTACTGTAAATCCATTCTACTTCATCATTTTATCAGTTAAACATATGGTTCTTTACTGTTTTATACAGCCATCAAATTTAACCAAGATTTTAACCTTGTTTCTTATGGTTTTTCACCTTTTTAATCATGTTTATCAACAACAAATCCCCACATAACATTTTTATCATCATATAATCATCATAAATATATACAATAGGAAATAAAATACATGTTTACATAATCAAAATAACAAGGAGATGAGGAGGACAATCTTTATACCACCATGATGATGTAGGTTGATCAAAACATGGATTTTTGATGGAGAAACTTGTGTTGCACCAAGACCATCTTCAAGACCACCATGCTTCATGAACTCCTTGTGGAAAATCAGCCTCAAGACACCAAGGAACTCCTCCATGGATGTTATAATCACCACCATTCAAGAGAGCTTCAAAAGGGCTTCAACATGTGTATGAATAACACATGATTTCATGGATGAAATTGATCAAAATGGTGTTTTAGGGTGAAGAATAGGACGGCCAAAAATGGAGTCCAAGAGAGAGAGAGAAAGTTTGTAGCTTGTTTGCATGAGTGTGTGTGAGAAGAGTGGTTTGTGTTGGTGGTTTTGTGAAGTGGAAAGCTTTCATAGTAAGCTTACTTGACAAGTGTAGATAGTTAACTAAAAACTTGACACCTAAAGGTGTTGTGAAGTTATTTAGGCCGGTTTTGGAGTGGGGTGGGACAAGTGTCCCACTTGTCTCATCCCATTTATTTACGGGTACTCCTCGATTCTAGTTTCCTCGATTTGCGTGCCCTCGGGTCGTTTTATGAAAAACGTTTTTATAAATTATGAATCACCGTCACAAAACGAATCCAATAAAAATTGTCTCATCAAAAACGGAGTTCGAAAACGTAAATACGTAATCCTTAGGTTTCCGGTTTAGTCGTAAAGGACGTTAAAATAAAATCGTAACTTCTAGTCTCTTCTCGTAAATTTGTGAGTTTATGAAACAACACAAATTTAAAACTCCAAAATAATATTCACGGATAAATTTATTTTCTGAAATGTCGGACTGTCACCAAGGACGGTGTATGTAAACGTAAGCACGTAACGTTGAATCCTCCGGTTTAGACGTAGTCGACGCTACTCCAAGACGTAAATCCAAATTTCTTCCCAAAAATATGTGAGTTCATATTGTAACATTAAAATAATGTTTTCAAATAAATATTGAGAATAAAATATCAACCATAAATTGACGGATTGTCACAGCATTTACCCCTAAACAGGATCTTTGTCCTCAAAGATCATCTTACCTTACTACTCGCTTCTTATAGAGTTAAAGCCATGTGGGTATTTCCTCCACACTCGGTCTTTTCTCACAAGTGGAATTCATTACAATACGCGAGTTTCATCAAACATAACTACGGGAATAAGATCAGGCTAAATGTTGACTTACTTTCTCTATCCATGATGTTCACGGGTTTCTGATGAATGCAACTTTTCGCCGATCTAAGCTCTATTAAGAATAATCAGAATTTCACTTGATAGATATTCCATCAAGTTCGATTTACGAAACATAATTCACGCGGTTCTTGAAGTCCTAGGGTAGATCCAGCTTATATGCCTTTCAATCCCAACTTTTACATCATCTCAGTGGTCCCATACAACGGGGACTTATATCTCATGATTTGTTAGATCATGAATTCATTTTTCCAAGGTTAAAAATTGTGGCATAACTTCGCTACCCATTTGGCACTTCAAGATCTACATTTCACATTCACATAACCTCTTGCCCACTATCGGCAGTTAATAATCAGATCCTAATTTCAACAATCATTTCAGATCTCGCGGGTCGGGTATTTTGCAAGGATAGGTTCGCCATCATAGGAAACCTTAAGCCTAAAAGACATGTCCAACTCACAGTGGGTGTATGTCGGGTGTCTTTATCTCAACTCCTGCTTACAGATGCTCTAATATAGATTCTAACAAGATTCGATCTCGATCCTAATTCGAAGATTATCAATGATAATCCTTCCAAAGGAAAACGATTATACGGTTCATTACCAAAGGTCAATCATTCAAACATAAAACATCACTTATATTGCTTTGTATCGTTACTTTACCTCGTCCCTTCGATTTGGGGTGGTACATAGTACTCTCATCAAGGTTCGTTCTTAATGATTTCTGAGCAAATTTCTAGAAATTCGATGCGAAGCGAGGATCTTGATAAAGATGATCGATACGGCACACCATGTTTACACAACTCTTTTGCATTTATCATTGACGGGAATGATATTAGCAGATTTGGTCAGTCTGTCGACGATGACCCAAATCGAATCAAATTCAGATGATGACCTTTGCAATAGCTAGACGTTTACTAATGTATGAGGCGATGTCTGCCTTCATAATTTATCATCAGTACAACTTCTTCAGACAAAGATATTTTTAGTCATAATTGACATAAATAGAATACTTATACTTAAAAATTCCAACATAACTATATCTCACAATCTTCATATTTAGACAATCACAAGTGGTCTTTTATACATTTAACGCCATTGGCTTCTCAAATCTGTTGGTTCACATTAGCTGCGAATCCCTTTTTATTATCTATTTTATTCTTTTTACACACATCGTTTATTTTAAATTGTTCGGCAATTTATTTTGCACCTTCATTATTAAGGAACATGTCCTAATTGGTTCTTTATCTTTTATACATTATGTGTCAGTAATTACGTTCACTTTCCGGATGAAATAAATATCATAACCGTATTTATTCAAAATTCTTTCTACATATCTTCTATGTTTTAGTTTCGTCTTTACTATCATTTTTATCCGTTTTACCCAATCCGTCGTCTAAAGCGTCGATAATTATTATAATTAATTAAATAATTATTAGTTAATTTTTATGAAGCGTAAACGTAAAAGTTTTAAATTTCTTAGTTTGACCAATTATATAAAATGTTCAAAATAAATTTGAGTTTAATTAACAAGATTTTCGTTGATTTATCGAAAATAATTAATAAGATTCGTAAATGTTCGAAAAAACCTTTGTTTATACTTTGGTCAAAATTTTCTTAGTTGAAAAGCAAAATTTGTCGTTTCAAATTCCAAGTTATGGTTTAAATGGTTTCCTCAATTTCTCTTAGGTTATCTTGAGGTATACACAAACATTTACCCCTAAACAGAAGTTTAGTTAAATGGTTTGTGTATAAGGGAATAATCCCTTAAAAATCATTTGTTAAAACATTTGTCCAAAACATATTTCCATTTTTTTTTTGGTAATATCCAAAGTCTTAAAAGGGCTCTTAATTTTTGAAGAGTCTATATGCATACATCTTACCATTATTAATCCAACGGTCATTTTATGTAAAGGATTAAGTTTTTAATCCCTAAGCGTTAATGGTTCTAATCTTTGAAAAGTCAATATAGCTTCTGTTATTTATTAATCACACGGTTAAATCATGTAAAGAATTAAGTCCTTAATCACATGTTAAATATTTAAGGTATAGGTTTTCATTGTTTTGCCAATTCAGGGCAATTTATAACTAATTATTAACTCATTATTATTCTTATATACAAACAATTAGTCCTTAATGATCGCAAGCATGAATTTATCAAATTACAGCCTACACACATGATTCATCATATTTATGAATGCTACATGTGCATTGGTCAATCCAAATGACATCACGTGGAACTCATAATGTTCATTACAAGCACCGGATGTAGTGATTGGAATAGATAATCTCTTTCGCAGATGCGAAGTTGATGATAACCATGCTATGGATCAAATTTGCTAGAAACTTGTAAATGATCGAACAATTCTTCCATTTCGAGTTATGGATATCGTTTTCGATTGTCAATTTACTCAGTCACAGTAATCTATAAATATAAGGAAAGATAACACCATAGCTCTTCAGGATGACAGGCTTGGTATAATAAAATCTTTCTCCGACAACTTTCTCAGTTGTACGGTAATTCCTTTAATTTAGATGGTGCTGACGTACAGTGCACAAGCCACAAGTGCAGCACCGGAAATATAATCAATACCAATTTCAACTTGCCTTAATAGCAAAAGTCTAGGTAATTCATCAACAAATACTTCCTAAAGTTTCAGATAACAGAAACATCTTTTAATACATCCATATTAGGTTCCTCTAGATTATAATATCTATAACTAATTCACAACCATTTGTGGTATAATTTTAAGTCTAAATACAGGATACGGGCATCCGTCAAGAATTATTTAGATCACTTTTGATAATCAACATCTTATCATTTAGGGGAATTCTACTCGAGTTCCCATCAATTCAGACAATGTCGTCATGTCATAATCAATCAATCCATTCTACTGGCATTATCAACTTTCCAGTTTTATTGCCGTCGATAAGATGTGAACTTCTCAAAAGTCTAACAATAACTCATAATCTTTCACAGATTCAAGGATATCAGGAGACATGACTACCTTAAAAGAGTTAGGTCAATGCATGATCTACGCGAGAGAATTTCAAATCAGATACAGATGAAAACATTTAATGAATATGAATATATCCCATGTTTTCATAATTTGAGTACGCATTCGAAAGCTCCTCGGATCGTTACCCAGGTCATTCAAATGAAATCAAATCAAAAGAAATGATAGGAACGTCGATACATCCAGTCGGGTATCAACACTCGATAATCAGATACTTTTCTTAAGAATCTCACTACGGGAGAATTGGACAAGAAAGAATTGTCAATTGTCAAATAAGACAATTTCTACAGATGAGTAATTTCGACTCAGAAGAATAGATGCTACAGGCACATATGTAGGTGTCCCTAACATTATGTCCTTATTTTCCACTTCTTGCAGATCTCATTAAAATTTAATCTTTCACAATCCTCACAGAAAATGTAGTGTTTGTTCATTAGTTTTATGGTGACTACTAATCAGTCTTGCATGGTCCATTCCAAATTGTATGTAGGCGCGCAACTATATACAATTTCAAGATTAACGATGCAATACTCAGTTCGTCAAACTTTATCATCATATTTTTGAAAACATTTTCATGCTTAATTCTTAAATAAGAATCAAAAATAAATTTACAAAGATTTTCTTTGTTATGAAAACAATTATGTTTCCAAAGCGTCTTATAAACAACTTCATTTTGATAACAATCACTTATAAATCTCACTATGAATAATCCCTATAGTGATGAAAATTCAATTTTTCTCAAGGGATACTGTTTTAACTTTATAAAAACAATGAGTGATCTGCCAAAGAGTGATGAAGAGTTTTTCATCAAGAATTAACTATGATCTTGAAGGCACTCAAAAGAATAATCCGCGACGCAACTCAAATCAAGATGAGTACTTGCTCAATGGTTGCATCCCTAATGTGAACATTAGGATGAAGCAATAAAAGATAGATAACATTGATACATGTAGGATTTAGCAATCAAAGGTAGTCTTTTCATTAATCACAAACAAGTCAAAATTGTACCGTAACACATTACGTGTCATTATGTCATACAATTCTCAGAACTCATCCTACCAACTGATGTCTCAGTTAAGTTAGGGATTTTTAGAAGATACCACAATGAATACTAATCTACAAGAGTCATTAGGTGTTCCACATGTCCCGGAAGATCCATCGGTCTCAATTCAGAAGAAGATTTCTTCAATTTATTTCTTGGACACTGGGCATCCTCGTCAGTGGACAATGGCCTAGGAACAGCCCTTAACACAAACTAACAATCAATTAAAACCTTATAATTCAATCACAGGACTTAACGACTTCCTCTTATCAATCTCATATTCCATACAGGTTAAATTTTTACTTTATTCAAGTCTTAACCAATTTTATACTCAATTCAATATCCTACCTCATATTCCAATACTTACAACCTTATTCTTCGGCTTTGTAAAGGCAATAAAAGCTCGATATGATCAACACTTAATTTCCAATCCTATATCTCTTACGACAACAATTATCAAATGAGTCACTAGTATGAAATGACTCATACATTCAATTAGACTTCTCGGAAAGGTATTAGTGGCATGAGGTTTTTGGGTAATGGTTCCAATAACAGCCTCAAGTGCAACATTCACCCTTTCGATTTCAATTTAAGAATTGGATGACAACGAATCAGATGACAACTTTCTAGGTGGTAACGTTTTGTCAAACTCCACTCTATAAGAAAAGATCATCATGACATCGATATAAGTTTTAATTTCGCCAATTCTTCTTCAATGTCACAATCAACTAATATCTACATTTCTACGAATATCAACCATTTGTTGGGATCATAGATATCCACAACTTGGTTTAGATCTAGGATAGCTAGAATTCCTACGAGAATAGCTTCGATTAATTTACTAGGGGATTTAGGGTTTCTTGTGACAATCTACGTCGTATAAATACCTCGTATAAAAATCAAAATAATCATCAAACAATCATGTAATAAAATTACATCGTATATATATATATATATATATATATATATATATATATATATATATATATATATATATATATATATATATATATATATATATAATCCAAGTTTTATATATATATTAAAATAACACTTCTCAGTCTTGGCCTTGTCGGTAACTCGGGAATTCTTCGGCACCGTTATAGTCAAAAGATTTTTAGACATTTTTAGAAAAATGTTTTTAGTTAAAAGATTTTGAAATGTTTTATTCAAAACCTTGGTTTTAAAAATCTTTCGTTCTCTATAACGAGAGCTCTGGTACCAAACTGTAACACCCCCAAATTTATACAACTTAGTACATCGGAAGACTAGTTGGTGTTACGGGATAGCACATTACTCACATCATAAACAACGCATAAAAATCGCGTCGTTTAATAATAAATCATTTCCATTCATAAATATTAAAGTTACATCGGTCCCAAGTCATTACATTTCATACAAAAGTTTTACAAAGTGTTTGAATGGAAAAATATTGTTTAAGTGCGGGCCATGAATTCTTGTCGTCTTCCCGAGAATTACCTTCAAGTACCTGAGATAAAACATGTTAAAAGAAAAGGTCAGCGATAACGCCGAGTGAATTCATAGAGTTTAATAAATTCCATCAATATAATATCAGTATAAAAGTATTACTGAAAATCATTTTGTACAAATCGTTTTAATAGGCCATAAAATAGCCAAAGTCATTTTATACAAATCCATATCGAAAATCATAATATAGGCATTTGCCTTAAAAATCATTATACGAGCTAATGTCGTAAAAACAATCATACAATACGTCTTATAACGTTGTATGAAAATAAAAACCGTTATATGAATATGGTTATGAAAACCAAAATACAAACATAATATCCATAGTATGACCCAGTATTGCTAGTCAGGCAATACATCGTAATTCGGAGCGTCCAGTAATATTTTGGTGATTGGATTATTATAAGCCGCATGACATTGTTACCTTACTAAACCAACAACGGGTAGCTAACCCGATACCAATTTTTCCCATCTAAAGTAGCGTGTCGTCACAAAGGTCACGCTATTGGAAATCTTCTCATACATAAATTCGCTTACCAATCAATGTGGCACGACGGGGATCAACCGTCAAGGCGCGAACTGGGGTGATCGTCCCCAAATAGTACTATTAAATGCATAAGCGTCAACCAACTCCCGGTAGTTCACAAATCATGCTAATGGGACTTTTAGTGACATAGCCTAACTTTAATAATCCATTTAATTTCATCTATCGGGTCCATTAATCATTTATTGGGTCATACAATCGGGTCATTCAATCATTCGGGTCCAAAATCAATAAACAAACAATCGGGACAAATGGTGTCCTATTTTATAAAACTAACATGTTATCTCCCTCACGGGTTTATAAAACATTTATAAAAACATTTAAAAGAGTGCGAGGCTATGAACTCACGTTGATGTGGGAAGGCGGGTTATCGGCAATTTAGACATACGGTACGTGCTTCAATCACGGAAACCTAGACAAATAATACTCGTCTTAGACTCATGTCCAATGACTTTATAAAAATAACAATTATGTATACATATGATGATTATATACATATGATGATCAAGTGGGTTTACATATTCTCGTTTACTCATTTTAGTGTTATATGTCGATAACTTTTATATTAGTTTACTAGTTTTACCCATTTACGTGTCTTAAGTCCAATAAGCTTATTATAAGTTATTTAACTTATTTTAATCCATTTTGTACTTATATTATCAGTACTTAAACTTTACAAGTTGGGCCCAAATGGGTTAAGCCCAATAAGCTCTTTTTATAAGAGTTTAACTTATTTAGTCCAATTATTAGTCCAATAACGTTAATTTAGTCCGTTAATGTCCGTATGTTATATAGTTCGGGTTTTATCGGTTTTTACTTGTTATACATGTTTATATATCAGTATATAAGTTTTATAAAGTTTACATTAGACGGGTCCAACCGTCTAAGTTTTATTTAGCAAAAACGTTAATTTTACGGCGATAGCCGAAAAAAGTCGTAAAAATCAAGTTTATAGTTTTATAACTTATAAGTATTATTTCACTACCATTTATATAAGTTATTCACCCATTTACCCTTTTACATATTTATATAAATAAGTTTTACAAGTTAGTGGGTTTTACTTTTACATTTTATACATTATAATTTGAGTGCTTATATAATAGTATTATTCTTTAATTTCCAAAATCTGATTTTTAACTTCACTTTCACCAAAACTGCCATATCTTGAGTTCTATATGGAGATAGAAGCTCAAATTTTTATAACATAAACTACATGATATTTGCTACATTTAACTCTACTATAGCTACTGTTGAATCATCTTCTAAGTATTTTTTAAAAATCGTCCAAAACAGTAACCTCAGATTTATACCCTAAACTTGTTTTGATCATATCTCACTCATTACAATGATTCCATTGCATGGCCAACTCTCACATGTGTACAAGACCCATAGCTTACTGTAAATCCATTCTACTTCATCATTTTATCAGTTAAACATATGGTTCTTTACTGTTTTATACAGCCATCAAATTTAACCAATATTTTAACCTTGTTTCTTATGGTTTTTCACATTTTTAATCATGTTTATCAACAACAAATCCCCACATAACATTTTTATCATCATATAATCATCATAAATATATACAATAGGAAATAAAATACATGTTTACATAATCAAAATAACAAGGAGATGAGGAGGACAATCTTTATACCACCATGATGATGTAGGTTGATCAAAACATGGATTTTTGATGGAGAAACTTGTGTTGCACCAAGACCATCTTCAAGACCACCATGCTTCATGAACTCCTTGTGGAAAATCAGCCTCAAGACACCAAGGAACTCCTCCATGGATGTTATAATCACCACCATTCAAGAGAGCTTCAAAAGGGCTTCAACATGTGTATGAATAACACATGATTTCATGGATGAAATTGATCAAAATGGTGTCTTAGGGTGAAGAATGGGACGGCCAAAAATGGAGTCCAAGAGAGAGAGAGAATGTTTGTAGCTTGTTTACATGAGTGTGTGTGAGAAGAGTGGTTTGTGTTGGTGGTTTTGTGAAGTGGAAAGCTTACATAGTAAGCTTACTTGACAAGTGTAGATAGTTAACTAAAAACTTGACACCTAAAGGTGTTGTGAAGTTATTTAGGCCGGTTTTGGAGTGGGGTGGGACAAGTGTCCCACTTGTCTCATCCCATTTATTTACGGGTACTCCTCGATTCTAGTTTCCTCGATTTGCGTGCCCTCGGGTCGTTTTATGAAAAACGTTTTTATAAATTATGAATCACCGTCACAAAACGAATCCAATAAAAATTGTCTCATCAAAAACGGAGTTCGAAAATGTAAATACGTAATCCTAAGGTTTCCGGTTTAGTCGTAAAGGACGTTAAAATAAAATCGTAAGTTCTAGTCTCTTCTCGTAAATTTGTGAGTTTATGAAACAACACAAATTTAAAACTCCAAAATAATATTCACGGATAAATTTATTTTCTGAAATGTCGGACTGTCACCAAGGACGGTGTATGTAAACGTAAGCACGTAACGTTGAATCCTCCGGTTTAGACGTAGTCGACGCTACTCCAAGATGTAAATCCAAATTTCTTCCCAAAAATATGTGAGTTCATATTGTAACATTAAAATAATGTTTTCAAATAAATATTGAGAATAAAATATCAACCATAAATTGACGGATTGTCACAGGAGACACGGTTCGGGAGCAGATATGATTGAATATTCTATCGTGGAAAGATGTGAAGGAGGAAGCAAGAGAAAAACTTTGGACTGAAACCACGGTACACATACAAAAATTTTTACCCAACTATTAGTCTTATTCCTAAATTTACTTTAACATTATGTTAATATGTGCAGCAATACTTTGAATTTGATGTGTCCTTCAAAAAGTTGGTTATGAATAAGCTAGGTGAACTGCTAAGAAATTTCAGAAGTAAATTGGCAGCAAAGCACATAGTTTCCAACCTAGATAAACCTGAAAAACTAAATGAAGTTCCAAAGAATTACAGAGGAATCGTCAATGCCGAACAGTGGGTTGCTTTTGTAAACCACACGGCCACAGAAGAATTTAAGATTGGTAATTTCTATTTCGTTTTACATTTATAAACACCGTATGTATGCAGTGTTTGGTAACTCCGTATGACAAACACACTCTGTTACGTACTAGCAACTTCTCATCCAGTAAACTCTATTGTTAGGTGAAATCAGCTGCAAATAAATTGGCGCGTTCCAAGTCTCTTTATCAGCATACAATGGGACGTGGTGTTTATGTATATATAAAAGTGCAAATGATAAGGTTATATTAGTGTAATATCCTAACACTTTTGTCCATGTTGGTTTAACTTTTCATCTAAATGTATTTGATGTTTGGAAGATCATAGGAAAAGAAATTGAACCAAATCAAGAACCCCCCCCCCATGGTGTATTGTGGTTTAACGAAAGGGTCAGAAATGACAGAAAAGAGATAGATGATGAAACAATCAAAGTTGGCACTAAGATTGTATGTGTTATTGCAAATTTTTGTATATAATGTTTTTATTCATATAATACATTATTTACCATTTTTTGTGTGCAGCTGGAAGCAGAGGAACAGATCAGAGATGGAACCTTGACGGTTGATATTGGCACAGATTCATTATCACATGTATTATGAAAGGAAAAGGGAGGGTATGCACGAGGAGTGGGAGGAAGAGTTACGTGCAGGAAGTTCTTTGATCTACCTAGTAGGAAACAAGGAACTGATGTAAGGATTGCGTTGCTTGAAAATGAACTTGAGAAGGAGAGACATGCGTGTAAAGATAAAGAGATTATTGTCACCCAATTAACCATCCAGATGTCACAAACACAGGAAGTTCTTACTAAAATGTTGACAGTTATGTCTGCACATGGGCTTAATATAGAAGAGTTAACGCCAATTCAGTCAAATGTATGACTAGTTTTCTTATTTTGAATTAATGATTTTCAGTTTGGAATACCAATAACAATTAACATACTTATATATTGCAGGTATTAAAACTAGAACATAATACATTAAACAAAATACCTAGTGAAGAGCAAAGGACGTTGATCAGTGGTAGTGGATTTCAGAAGGGTGTGTTATTTCCAATGTCTAAGACAACTGCAACTTCGAACAAAAATTTGGACACTGCAACTGCGAAGAAGGTAATTTATAAAAAAAATGTTTGGTTTCTAACTTGTACTATACATGAATTATCTAATTTGTTATGTATATATGCAGGTACCTACTAGAACTAGGTTAGCAAAAAATAAGACTAGATCGTTGGAAAAGAAGTCTCCACTTCAAAATTCCCAATCTCAAGAAGATATTTATCTAGTTTCCGGATCACAAAAAAATCTGTCTCCCTCGACACAACAAGACGTACCTATTGCATCATTACGAAAGAAGCGCACACCTTCTAAATTGAAAGTAAATCAGTCTCCATCATCACTACCAGATGTAAGTATGTTAGAAATACGTTTTTAGCGTATATTAGAAGTATCGGTCACTCCAACAATATTATTAAACGTTGTAAGGTCGTAGTTAGTTATTTACTTTATTTTAGTTAAAAGCCTAGCCCATGGCAATGTACATGGGTTAGAAGGCCCAAGCCCACCATGGCTTGGGTATAAAATCCCTCTCCTTTGATGGAGAGGGTGTTGGTTGTTTCATTTGTTTTAATAAATTTATTAGTTTTCTCTCTCTTTCTCTCTCTAGTTTCTCTCTCTAAAAACATCAACCCTCTTGATAGAATTAAAGATTATCAATATTCTACAATTGGTATCAAGAGCCATGGGATGAAATAAAGGTTCTTTTGATTGTTGTTCTTGGTGGTTTTAAAATTCGTGGGTTGTTGATCATTTTTTACCAAAGTTTCAATTTTTTTTTGTTTTTTTGTCTCCTAAGTGCTTTATATATCTTTATCATTGTTAGTTTGGTGATTTGGGTATTTTGGTTTAGTGAAAACACGAATCTTTTTGGCTAAAAGTTGCAAAACTCATTGGCCAAAAGTTGGAAAATCTTCTATCATTGCGACAGCTTCTTTGTCGAAAAAGGTAAGTACAACGGTTTTTGATCGCAATAACCCAAGGGTTTTACTTTGTGATCAATATTGAGATAGACTCCTTATTGCGATAGTATAATGCGATCGCTCATTGCGATAGTATATTGCGACAGAATTAAGGTTTATAGAAACGTTACTCTGCCCACATTGCGACAGCCATATTGCGATAAGTCTCATATTGCGATACAGATTCCGACAGCTTATTGCGATACATATTGCGATAGTTATATTGCGATAGACACCATATTTCGATAGACACCATATTGCGATAGACACCATATTCCGACAGGGGTATTATTGCGACAGGGTAGTATTGCGATAGAATATTATATTGCGATACTTTTGTGATTGCGATAGGGGTACTATTCTGATAGAATTTGTTTAATTTTGGGATAAAATTCGCATAACTTAGAGGATTTTTAATACTTTGAAATTAATTTAGTAATTATCATCAACCACACAATAAAAACATAATAAAAAGAGTGTTAATTCAACAATACAAAAACATAACCTTATTTGATTGATCGATCACTTTTGGTAATCTTTTTCGTCACGTGATAAAATTGAATCCACATTCATTTATGCCGATGATGTTGACGTTTACTCACTTACGGATATTTCCATCATCTCGGGTACCGATACCCGTCCACCATTGCTTATCAAAGATCTATTTGAATTATGGCAAGAGCGAATGATTTCTTACATTATGGATCGTCCAAGTGGACGACTTATGGTCAAGTCCATTCAAGAAGGACCACTTGATTATGGAACTGTGACGATTGATAATGTGACAAGGCCAAGAGTCTTTGCTGAGCTAACACCTGCAGATCAACTCATTGCTGAAGCAGATGAACGCGCTACAAAGACTATCCGGCAAGCTATCTGTAACACCCCCACAATTGTTATGCGCAGCGGAACTACAACAATGGGTGCTACACAGTATTCATTGCACACAAGATATGTCAAACGACGCTAAAAAGACGTCGACTTAAAACTTGAAATTAAAATTGTTAGATGATACATGTCCACGGTTTTTCCAACCCCAAATAGTACACAGAGTTTAGCGTTTTCGGTCCCCATGAATCTCAACCCAAAAACTTCAGTTTTACAACCACATGACATTAAACATAAAAATTGTTTAAGTAGAAAAGGAGGGAAAAACAAGCGGACACCAAGCCGTACACACAACATCCATCCCATGCATGCTCCATCCTACTTCTCAGCGGTTACCTGAAACACATGCCAAAAATTTGGTCAACGAAAACGTTGAGTGGAATTCATAGGTTTTACAATCCATTTGAACGTATATATATAATAAAAACCATTCGTGATCATTTATAGTCTTGTCGATCAAACAAACTATAATCAGGATACTGACAATTGTGTTTAAGCTCATGACACTAATCCGTTAACTCAATCACCCGCGTAAATATACCGGCATGATTCAGATGAAACCAGTGCCCCTTCTAAAGGCATCAGTTGCAATTATACCTTATTTCTCATACAAAATAATCTACCGTAGAACTTACTATAAGTACAGCTTCTCGGCTAGCATTGGGTCGTTAACCCCGTAGTACTACAAATTGCATAAGCGGCTATTTCCCCCTACTCGAGGGCAAGACAATAGTTAATAGTTCATGAATTTAGGGACTTTTGCAACTTTGGTACTCAACACAATTCTAAGGCAACTTTCGGGTCTAACAATCATTCATGATATACGTTCCTTTTTAAAAACTAGCATGCATTTCCCTCGCGGGTAAAACAATTTGAAATAATATAAGCGAGGCTATAAATTCACACCTTAGATATTAAGTAGTCGGTAGTTCGAGGAGTGATCACTGACGACGAAACGGATGCCCGGTTAAATCAACACCTATCACAAATAACGCGTAATGAGTAATCTCATTTAGTTACTTACGGTACTGTATAAAATACATATATACAAGTCACTTAAGACAAGTATAACTCACGCCAAAAACAAAAACAACAAGTATCACTTATTCTATACCATTCATTCTCATTACTTATGTTGTCCATTTTTACTCATTCTCGCCGGTACTCGACTAAAGTACGGGCTGTTTTACCTTATTAAACCATGCTTATAAAATTTGACAAAATTTCCAAAAATCCTATATGACCTGTAGATAACATGTTTTTAAGCCCAATAAAAGTTTTTACTTTTACGACCCGTTACGCAACTCATTTCCACGACTACATTTTACGGGCTGAAATTGCGCTTCGACCAATTTTGACCTCTTTGACCTATATGAAAAATACCTTTGACTTCCTTGACAACTAAGTCAACATATAGACCCATTTGTACAGGTTAGGGACCAAATTTTGACCCTTGACCATTTACCAAATTATACTTGTGACCCTCGGGATTTGACTAAAACTTTGCACAAATTCGGATTGTGAAAGTCCTCGTCTCCCGGTACCCGATCTTTAAAATGTCATAACTTTTAGCTCGTTTTGAGTCACGGGCTCTACCTTATACCAAATTAAAGCTAGAAAAACCCTCTATCACTACATTTGGTTTTCAAGACCTGGAACAAAAATCATTTTTATAAAATGGACCAAATGTTTCTGCCTAAAAATGACCATACCAAAAACATGCTTAGACTCGATTCCAAGACTTCTAATCATCACTAAACATCATCCTAAGCCTTCCCAAACATATCCTAACATCAAACTTCAATCCTACCCCTATTGATCAATCAAACTCAAAATCAAGAATCAAAGAAAATGGACATGCAACCACTAACACCTATGTAAAACACCTTTAAACATCAAACCAAACACAAGATTAACATGCAAAATCAACAACCACCATGGCTCCCCAAACACCCCCTTTGCCGTGGGGTTTGGGTGACCCAATCACCACAACCAAATTAATTTTGGTGGGTTTTCATGGTGTTTATACTTCCATAACACTTAATATCAACATGCATTAGCTCTTTTAGCCACAAAAACGAATTTGGATCATATGGAAAAATCTTGAAAATTTTTTATCAATGCATGTGGGATTTGAGCACATGAATATGCGGGGAATGACCAAACTAAGTGTGGTCTAACCTTAGATTTTTGAAAAATCAAGTGGAAGAAGATTTTTGGTGGGTTTTTGATGGTGGTGGGGGTGTCCGTCGGCTTTAGAGAGAGAGGAGGGAGAGTGTTTGATTTTTTTGGTGAAAATGTTGTGTGTGTTTGTGTGTTTATCCATTTTGGCCCTTTTGATGGGTTAGGAGGGACCTTTGTGCAATTTTTGGCTTCTTTTGTCCTTAAATAGAAAACGACCTCAAAACTTTGCGGGTTTGACTCATTTGTCAATTTTGAAAATTTTACGGGAGTCGGAAATCTTCCCGAACGCTCCAAAATATTTTTGGGATACTTTAAATGTACTCGGAAGGCTATAAAACTCACCCGACTCAACTTAACACGAATCGTAAATAAAATTCTCGAAAAATTACATTATCGATAAGTCGTCAAAAATTATATAAAATTGGGCATCCCTCGGGATCGTAATCGTCATCGTCCTTCTCAAAACGTCAAACGTAAAAATTATAACCTCGAACATCGGCTCTAACCAAAATACTTATAAGTATAGAAATTATAATTTATTTAAAAATTTCAAAAATTAGCGTAATTTAGGGTATCGTTAATAACCTCGATTCTAGGGTGTCACATCCACCCCTCCTTAAAGAGAGCGACGTCCCCCGCTCGCCTCTTCTTGTACTCACATTTCGTCTTACTGGAACAAATGAGGATACCTTTCCTTGAAAAAGTCCTCACGTTCCCAGGTGTATTCCGGTCCACGCTTAGAATTCCATCGGACCTTCACAATAGGAATCCTACTATGCTTCAACCGCTTGACCTCCCGGTCCATAATTTCCACAGGTTCTTCCATAAAGTGCATTTTGTCGTCTAGTCGAATCTCGTCCAAAGGAATCACCAATTCCTTGTCTGCCAAACTCTTCTTCAGGTTCGATACGTGAAACGTGTCATGGATAGCACTAAGCTCGGTCGGCAATTCTAGCTTGTACGCTACTGGTCCAATTCGTTCAACGATCTTAAACGGTCCAATATACCTCGGACTCAACTTTCCTTTCTTCCCAAAACGAATCACACCCTTCCATGGCGATACCTTGAGCATAACCATATCTCCAACTTCAAACTCCAACGGTTTCCTTCGGTTATCGGCATAACTTTTCTGTCGGCTTCTCGCAGCAAGTAGTCGGTTCTTGATCTGCACGATCTTCTCTGTCGTTTCTAAAACCATTTCGGGTCCAGTCAATTGACTCTCCCCTACTTCACTCCAACACACGGGCGATCTACACTTCCTTCCATACAATGCTTCGAACGGTGCCGCTTTGATACTCGCATGATAACTATTATTGTATGAAAATTCCACTAGAGGCAAGTGGCGTTCCCAACTTCCTCCAAAATCTATCACGCATGCTCGGAGCATGTCCTCCATCGTTTGAATCGTTCGTTCACTCTGGCCGTCAGTTTCCGGGTGATAAGACGTGCTTAAACTCAGTTCAGTGCCCATCGCACGTTGAAGCAATTTCCAAAATTCCGACGTAAATCTACTGTCGCGATCCGAAATGATCGATAACGGCACTCCATGTCTACAGACGATCTCCTTCACGTACACGCTGGCGAGTTTTTCCATGCTGTCCGTCTTCTTCATAGGTAAGAAATGAGCAGATTTCGTCAACCTATCCACAATTACCCATATCATATCGCATCCACTAGGAGTCCTAGGTAAACCCGTCACAAAATCCATTGCGATTTTCTCCCATTTCCATTCCGGGATTTCCGGTTGTACCAACAATCCAGATGGTTTCTTATGTTCTGCCTGAACCTTTGCACAAGTCAAACACTTACTGACGTAACGAGCAATATCTGCCTTCATATTCGGCCACCAATAGACTTTCTTCAGGTCGTGGTACATCTTATCCGATCCAGGATGTATCGAATACTTCGACTTATGCGACTCATTCATAACCAATTCTCGAATTCCAGGCTTTCCTTCCTCAGATGAACACAGTGGCAACCAAATCCGATTCTCAAAATATCTTAGTCCGTCTGACCTAATCACGAAAAGAGGTTTCAACATTCGTCCCAAATTCTCGGCTTCAACATTCCCTGTCATCAATCCTCTCTCGTGAGCCTTCAGTATGGTTTCGGTTAAGTCAACGCTCTCACTCATCACTAAAGCTCTAACCCTCAAAGGTTTCTCCCGTTCCTTCCTACTCAATGCATCCGCTACAACATTCGCCTTCCCAGGGTGATAGCGAATTTCGCAGTCATAATCACTCAATAGTTCAACCCATCGTCTTTGTCGCATATTCAACTCCTTTTGATCTAAAATGTGCTGCAAACTCTTGTGATCAGTGAATACAACACACTTTGTCCCATACAGATAGTGTCTCCACAATTTCAACGCAAAAACTACCGCTCCTAATTCCAAATTGTGCGTTGTGTAGTTCTCCTGGTTCTTCCTTAATTGCCTCGACGCGTAAGCTATCACCTTTTCACGTTGCATTAATACTGCTCCATAACCCTTACGAGACGCATCACAATACACCACGAAGTCTTCGGTTCCTTCAGGCAATGATAAAATCGGCGCGGAACATAACTTATCCTTAAGCGTTTCGAAAGCAAGCTCTTCCTCAATTCCCCATTCATACACCCTATTCTTCTCGGTAAGCCGCGTCAATGGTTTCGCAATCAACGAAAATCCTTCAATAAACCTTCTATAATACCCAGCTAAACCCAAAAATTGTCGAACTTCAGTCGGCGTCGTCGGTGCTGACCATTCCCTGATTGCTACGATCTTAGAAGGATCTACACGAACTCCCTCACTATCAATCACATGACCTAGAAACTGCACTGATTCCAACCAAAACTCACACTTAGAGAATTTTGCATACAGCTTCTCCTTCCTTAACAACTCCAAAATCTTTCTTAGGTGCTTCTCGTGCTCCTCCCTACTCTTAGAGTAAATAAGTATATCATCGATGAAAACAATAACAAACTTATCTAGATACGGCTTGCACACGCGATTCATAAGATCCATGAATACAGCAGGCGCGTTCGTCAACCCAAACGGCATCACTCGAAATTCAAAGTGTCCATACCGCGTACGAAAGGCGGTTACAGGAATATCCTCCTCTCTTACACGCAGTTGATGATACCCTGATCTTAAATCGATCTTAGAGTATACACTGGAACCTTGCAATTGATCGAACAAATCATCAATCCTCGGTAATGGGTACCGATTCTTAACCGTCAGCTTATTGAGTTCTCTATAGTCGATACACATCCTAAACGAACCATCCTTCTTCTTTACGAACAACACTGGCGCTCCCCAAGGTGATGAGCTCGGCCTAATAAATCCTTTGTCCATCAATTCCTTCAATTGATCCAATAACTCCTTTAACTCAGATGGTGCTAAGCGATAAGGTGCACGTGCAACCGGCATAACTCCTGGCACTAAATCAATTCGAAACTCGACCTCACGGGTAGGCGGTAAACCTGGCAACTCGTCTGGAAAAACGTCCGGATACTCGCGAATAACTGGTACCTCTTCGATCCTCGCCTCTACATCACCATCGCTTGAAACTTGTGCCAAAAACACATCGCATCCGCTCTCTACGTACTTCATCATCTTCAAACACGAAATCACCTTCAAACGAGAAGTGCATTCGTCTCCCTTTACCGTCAAAACCCTATTCCTCAGCGGAATCTGCACCAATCTCTCACCACAGACGATCGTAGCACTATGCGCCATTAGCCAATCCATTCCCACAATCACGTCAAACGATCCTAGCTCTATAGGCATCAAGTCGATTTTAAAAGCGTAGTTTCCTAACTTCAAGGTACACCCTTTCAGTATAGAATTCGTACTAACAATTTTTCCATCGGCTAATTCAACATTATAACTAGTCGTTAACAACACCGGTTCTCTATCGATATGACGACTAAATCTAACGTCTACAAAACTCTTGTCGGAGCCAGAATCAAATAAAATACTAGCATAACAAGCGTTTAGCAAAAACGTACCGGTAACCACATTTGGACCTTGTGGTTTATCAGCAGTTCCCACTTGATACACAGCTGCCGCATTATTTCCTCCCCGTCTGTTTCCTGTCTTCGGGCAATTTGCTTGCACATGCCCTCTTTCTCCACAGCTATAACATCCCCTCATCCTGATAGCATTAGCCCCAGTGGCTACTCCTCCCGTTCGACAACTAGCTGTCCTATGACCTGCTTTTCCATACTTGCCGCATGCCGGCGGGCAATTTCCAACATGATACAAGTTGCACTTTCCACAATGGGGGTTCACTTTCACACCTCTAGGGTTCGTCACTGCCCTCATCCCTTCGTTCCTTCTCTGATTAAACTGCTGATTACGGTTCGGCCCATGGTTGTTTCGATTTCCTCCTCGGTTCTGGCCTTGGGATTGATTACTTTGTGCTGCCTCCCATTTCCTTTTGTTGCCCTCAGCAATGTAATTCTGCTTGTCCTGAAGCTTAACGTCCATCAAAGCGTGTGCCATTTGAACCGCTTCATCAAACGTTCCAGGTTTCGACGAAGTTGTTTCACCTTTGATGTTGCTAGATAAACCCTTAATATACTGCTTCATTTTCTTGGCATCATTGGCAAATATGTCCGGACACAAAAGACTTAACTCATTGAATCTCCTGGTGTAAGCAGCTATATCGTTGTTCTTTAAGGTAAAATGTCTCAATTCGTCCTCCAATTGCCCCAATTCCTCCTCTGGGCAAAACTTCTTTGTCAACAAAGCTTTGGTCGCATTCCACGTCCTTGCATTTGCTACAGCCAATCCAACCGTAGCTACCTGGATATTCCACCAACTTAACGCATCATCCAGAAACGTAGCCGCTGCAAACTTTACTTTATCCGCCTCTGCACAACCACTGATTTCAAACGTACTCTCAACTTTTTCCAACCATCGCCTAAGTTCTAGGGCTCCACCCGTTCCACGGAACTGCGTGGGACCGCACTTCATAAAGCTAGAATAGGTACACACTCTCGGGGCTAGCTGTCTCCCCGCGTTCCTTCCTGGATCCTGATTTCTCCCAGCTCGGTCCGCTTGCAACGCATTAGCTATTGCTTCCTGAATCATGTTGTTAACACGATCGGCAGTCAACTTTGGAGGCATTGTTTTATCGAATATCTCTTTCTGCAAGACAAGGAAAATAGAAAAACAATGTAAGTATTCATATCAAGTTTCCCAGACATAAAATACATACAACGACACATCACTACGGAGTTACTAATATTCATCAATTCACACCACAAAAGATCAAATTTAAGACATATCACAGATCATGAAAGGTAACATAGATTGTATTGATAGTTAACCAAAATCGTGACAAGTAATGGCACTACAATCGTTCACCACAAAACATCAAGTACTTGAGTTTCTCGTCATAATACCATCATACAAAGGTCTAAAATAGTTCTATTACAATGATCAAAGAAAAATACAAAACAAGTAACTAGGCATGTGGTGATCCACACTGCCTCTTGGATGGCGGCTCATCGTCGTCTTCCTCGATTTCCTCATCACTCACATCCTCATCCACATCATCCACTTTTCCCTTTCCTTTCTCATCCGGCCCACATTCTGTTTCCTTTTTCGTCCCTGATGTGGATCCACACTCAATCGCTACCTGATTTCCCACCGAAATACAAGCACCTCCAGTAGGCGGCTGAACCATGAAGTCATTCGCCTCCATCTCCACATCGTCCACGAATCTCCAATCCGGGGGCAATGAATCCCTCACACGATGCTCCCAACTCTGCATCCTCGACAACCTCATCTGATCTTCCCTCACACGGTCAAGACTAGCACTTAAATTCGCAACCATTGATTTTAAACTGTTGATGGCACTTGTGTTCATCATCCCATCATACGCAATTCTTGAAGTCCTTTCCAACAGTCTTTCGTCCGCCTTGTCATTCTCGTCGAATCTACTGACCACCCTTGATTCCACTACATACCTCATGCACATCGATCCTTCCAAACCTCTCACAGTCCGTCGCACGTCATGATAAATCCTCGGTCCGGGACAGCAAATTCTTGGGATGCCTTGATGAAGAGAATTTGCGCTCATTGCACCTTCGGCTCTTCTGGGGATATCTGGTACACCAACCAGATGGGAAGTACGCATAGGCGTGGGGCAAGTAGTTCTCCTTGGGTCGGGGTCCTGGGCTCGTACATCGTTTCCGTTATCGTTGGGCGGTACCTCGGCCATTCCTGCAATAACAGCGAATTTCGGAGGGTACATAAGTAATTATACAATAGTTATAAATATATGCATGCAAATGCAATGCAAAGGTGGTACATATGCCCGAAATGTAATAATATGATGCTCATGCATGATTAATATGAAAATTACGATGTCGGATATTTCACGTAAAATTTAACGTCTACATATAGTAGTTCCATACTTATATAATAATTACCCACATATATACTTTACTCAAAAGTATACGTCAAATGCCATAAATACAACAATAAATCTTACCGGAGCCATGCAGGATAGTTGTGTGTGCTTGGACCCTTTTTCTTACGACACCAAAAGTTATAGTTTAGGATTTTCAAAAACGACCTAGTTCTCTATAACTCGTGGCTCTGATTACCAATCTGTAACACCCCCACAATTGTTATGCGCAGCGGAACTACAACAATGGGTGCTACACAGTATTCATTGCACACAAGATATGTCAAACGACGCTAAAAAGACGTCGACTTAAAACTTGAAATTAAAATTGTTAGATGATACATGTCCACGGTTTTTCCAACCCCAAATAGTACACAGAGTTTAGCGTTTTCGGTCCCCATGAATCTCAACCCAAAAACTTCAGTTTTACAACCACATGACATTAAACATAAAAATTGTTTAAGTAGAAAAGGAGGGAAAAACAAGCGGACACCAAGCCGTACACACAACATCCATCCCATGCATGCTCCATCCTACTTCTCAGCGGTTACCTGAAACACATGCCAAAAATTTGGTCAACGAAAACGTTGAGTGGAATTCATAGGTTTTACAATCCATTTGAACGTATATATATAATAAAAACCATTCGTGATCATTTATAGTCTTGTCGATCAAACAAACTATAATCAGGATACTGACAATTGTGTTTAAGCTCATGACACTAATCCGTTAACTCAATCACCCGCGTAAATATACCGGCATGATTCAGATGAAACCAGTGCCCCTTCTAAAGGCATCAGTTGCAATTATACCTTATTTCTCATACAAAATAATCTACCGCAGAACTTACTATAAGTACAGCTTCTCGGCTAGCATTGGGTCGTTAACCCCGTAGTACTACAAATTGCATAAGCGGCTATTTCCCCCTACTCGAGGGCAAGACAATAGTTAATAGTTCATGAATTTAGGGACTTTTGCAACTTTGGTACTCAACACAATTCTAAGGCAACTTTCGGGTCTAACAATCATTCATGATATACGTTCCTTTTTAAAAACTAGCATGCATTTCCCTCGCGGGTAAAACAATTTGAAATAATATAAGCGAGGCTATAAATTCACACCTTAGATATTAAGTAGTCGGTAGTTCGAGGAGTCATCACTGACGACGAAACGGATGCCCGGTTAAATCAACACCTATCACAAATAACGCGTAATGAGTAATCTCATTTAGTTACTTACGGTACTGTATAAAATACATATATACAAGTCACTTAAGACAAGTATAACTCACGCCAAAAACAAAAACAACAAGTATCACTTATTCTATACCATTCATTCTCATTACTTATGTTGTCCATTTTTACTCATTCTCGCCGGTACTCGACTAAAGTACGGGCTGTTTTACCTTATTAAACCATGCTTATAAAATTTGACAAAATTTCCAAAAATCCTATATGACCTGTAGATAACATGTTTTTAAGCCCAATAAAAGTTTTTACTTTTACGACCCGTTACGCAACTCATTTCCACGACTACATTTTACGGGCTGAAATTGCGCTTCGACCAATTTTGACCTATATGAAAAATACCTTTGACTTCCTTGACAACTAAGTCAACATATAGACCCATTTGTACAGGTTAGGGACCAAATTTTGACCCTTGACCATTTACCAAATTATACTTGTGACCCTCGGGATTTGACTAAAACTTTGCACAAATTCGGATTGTGAAAGTCCTCGTCTCCCGGTACCCGATCTTTAAAATGTCATAACTTTTAGCTCGTTTTGAGTCACGGGCTCTACCTTATACCAAATTAAAGCTAGAAAAACCCTCTATCACTACATTTGGTTTTCAAGACCTGGAACAAAAATCATTTTTATAAAATGGACCAAATGTTTCTGCCTAAAAATGACCATACCAAAAACATGCTTAGACTCGATTCCAAGACTTCTGATCATCACTAAACATCATCCTAAGCCTTCCCAAACATATCCTAACATCAAACTTCAATCCTACCCCTATTGATCAATCAAACTCAAAATCAAGAATCAAAGAAAATGGACATGCAACCACTAACACCTATGTAAAACACCTTTAAACATCAAACCAAACACAAGATTAACATGCAAAATCAACAACCACCATGGCTCCCCAAACACCCCCTTTGCCGTGGGGTTTGGGTGACCCAATCACCACAACCAAATTAATTTTGGTGGGTTTTCATGGTGTTTATACTTCCATAACACTTAATATCAACATGCATTAGCTCTTTTAGCCACAAAAACGAATTTGGATCATATGGAAAAATCTTGAAAAATTTTTATCAATGCATGTGGGATTTGAGCACATGAATATGCGGGGAATGACCAAACTAAGTGTGGTCTAACCTTAGATTTTTGAAAAATCAAGTGGAAGAAGATTTTTGGTGGGTTTTTGATGGTGGTGGGGGTGTCCGTCGGCTTTAGAGAGAGAGGAGGGAGAGTGTTTGATTTTTTTGGTGAAAATGTTGTGTGTGTTTGTGTGTTTATCCATTTTGGCCCTTTTGATGGGTTAGGAGGGACCTTTGTGCAATTTTTGGCTTCTTTTGTCCTTAAATAGAAAACGACCTCAAAACTTTGCGGGTTTGACTCATTTGTCAATTTTGAAAATTTTACGGGAGTCGGAAATCTTCCCGAACGCTCCAAAATATTTTTGGGATACTTTAAATGTACTCGGAAGGCTATAAAACTCACCCGACTCAACTTAACACGAATCGTAAATAAAATTCTCGAAAAATTACATTATCGATAAGTCGTCAAAAATTATATAAAATTGGGCATCCCTCGGGATCGTAATCGTCATCGTCCTTCTCAAAACGTCAAACGTAAAAATTATAACCTCGAACATCGGCTCTAACCAAAATACTTATAAGTATAGAAATTATAATTTATTTAAAAATTTCAAAAATTAGCGTAATTTAGGGTATCGTTAATAACCTCGATTCTAGGGTGTCACACTCTTCCTCCCGATGTTTTTCTAATGGTAAGTAACTATACGGTGGCAAAGGCACTATGGGAGCGGTTGGAGGCACTGCTACAAGGAACTTCCTTGTCCAAGAAAGAACGTGAATGTCAATTGTATGATTTGTTTGATCGTTTCACATATATTCTAGGGGAGACTCTACATGACTATTATTGGCGATTCACCACACTCATGAATGAATTAAATGTCTATAACCTTACCATTGATTAGTTTCAGATCAACACTAAGTTTTTGAACACCCTACCTGCAGAGTGGATCCAATATGTCACTGATGTTAAGTTAATCCATGATTTGTATAAATCAAACTTAGATCAATTGTACTCGTTCTTGCAGCAACAGGAAAGGCATGTGATAATGAAACGGATGTCTCAAGGATACTCGCCCGAACCATTGGCATTAATGGCAAATCAACCAAGTTTGTCATATAACAACATATCTTCTGCTATGGGACATCATGCTTACAGTCAACCAGCTTATCGCACTCCAAGCTTTTCTCAGTACTCAATTTTACCTCAACCACTCACATCTTATCCGAATCAATATTAGCATCAAGTATCATCATCACTAAGGGATCTACATCCATATCCAACAACCTATGATCAGCAAGGGCATTCACCTTACCAAACTCCTCAGGTTCCTACACTCACTTACCCAAACCATGACGTAGGACAGTCAAGCTACTCACAACATGTTAGTGCTCTTTCACATGCTTATGCAGTTCCCCCAGCTCCAGTTTTATACTTTGATGATGAGGTGCCCGTCCTTGAACTCAAAGAAGGTGATAATCCAGTTGAAGTGTTAGCCAAAATGTCTGCCTATCTCACTCAAACATTAAGTAAACAAAGGTATAGAAGACCATCTCCAACAAACAATCAATTAAGGAATTCTTCTAACTCTCGTCAACAAGCTACAATTCAAGATGGCAGGGTCATGGTTCAACCAATTCAGGGGCGCCCAAGTTCTTCAGTTCCTGTTGTCCGTACTTATAACACTGCTGCTTCAAAGGGACAGGCTACAGGGACATTGAAGATGATCACCTGCTACAACTATAAGGGAGAAGGGAATATGGCTAAGGATTGTAAGCAACCAAAGAGGAAGAGGGATAGTACATGGTTTCAAGAGAAACTATATCTGGTTAATGCTCAAGCACATGGTCGCGAATTGGATGAGGAGGAGTTGGCATTTCTTGCAAATCCGGGAGTTGCAGAAAATGAGGGAACCACATCAACCAACACTCAGAATGCAACATATCAAGCAGATGATTTGGATGCATATGACTCCGAATGTGATGACTTCAACACCGCCAAGGCAGCTCTAATGGCTCATATTTCACTCTATGGGTATGACCGCATCTCTGATGTACCATGTTTTAACAATGATACTACTATTGTCCCTTATCAAGTTGGGCAAGGGTCTCAGTATCAGGAAGAGCCATCGGTGGAGAGTAACTCAAATGAGGAAACGAGCAATGATAGCAATATCAATGCAAGTCTCCAGACTTTGAGTGAAATACAACTGACTGCTATTTCTCATATGACATCTCCTTCTCAACAAGATTTGGTTACGGTTTCAGCGTCTTTACTTGGCCAAATGAATATTGCGGTTCTTGAAACCCTAGATGCTAATAAGGAATTATCTGTCCAGCTTGCTTTGTATAAACAAACGGTGCAAACCTTGGAGTTAATTCCCCCGTCCACTAGTCTGACCAACCCCGAATTTGATCATTTTCGACAAGCACAAATGGGTCATTTAACATAAATTGAAACGTTAAACGCAAATCTATCAAAAGAAATTAAAGAAAAATCATTAGTCGTAGCTAATTTTAAAAAAACTCAAAATGGATTTTGAAGTCCTCAAGGCTAAAAAAGTTGAAGTGGAAATTAATGCGTCTAATCAAATTAACAAGATTGATAATTTTCTATTACATCAATACTCTGCGTCACAATTAGTACATTTGTTTGAGGCCTCTTTTAAAGAATTCAATCTTTCGCGTTAAAAAGACCTTAAGCCTAACCCGGGATATGCAAAGCAAGATTTTCGCCATAACCCATGACTTTATGATGCAACCAAGTTAGGTTTGGTCTTAGATCCGATTGTCTTTAAGGAACCGTCTGACCCTATGTCAGCTTATGAAGAGAGATGTTCTAAATTGCTTCCCACATATCCTGAGTTTGACTATTCTAGGATGAATGAAGAATATGCCAGAACGGACTTTAGAACACGCTTTAATATACACGGGGATTTAATCTCAAAACCCATTTTCATGTCTCATAAAGAAATCCCTAGTACATTTCCTACACTTCTAAATTCGGCGGAACCTAAGGAGACTCCAAAGGTTCTTCCACTAGTAAGTACTGTTTTGATCTCTTTGGAAGTGATTAACAGGCACTTTACTAATTTTGAAAAGGTCATTAAGGAATGTACAACTCGAACGGAAAAAACCGCTGGAGAATGGGCTTTCGAACACATGAACTCGGTGGTTGAGAGAGAAATCATTCCGCTTGTACGTAATCTTAACGAAAGCTTTCTAGATCTAGGAGACAATCTTAATTTCGAAATGAAAGAAGTTTAAAAAATATTCCATGAAATGGATGAGAGCAACATTTAGTTGAGAAAGAAAAGATGTTGTCCACATATGATAGCTTCTTGGAACAAGCGGTGTCTCTCAATGTGATGCAAATTGTGACGATTAAGTGTGCTAGTGAGATGAATTCTACTGTGAATAGTTGTGATGATGTGTTAGATCTTTTTGTGAATAGTGTTGAACCTGTAGATACCGTAGATAATCATTCTTGTCACGAATCTAACGCTGAATTTTAAAGCTCCAAGATTCCTTTAATTTACTTTCAAAACGTTTTGAAAATCTTCAACCACACTGTATTTCTCTTGAAATAGAAAAACAATCAGTAACTGAAAATCTTTCAAAACCAAACGATTGTGACAACAACGTTGATACTAGTGACAAGATGATTCAGGTAGTTCATGCATTAGAAGAAGAGATCATGCGAATTAAGAGAGAATCATCCTCTGTAGAACCTTTAAAACTGGAACTTGAGGAGGCAAAGATAAAAAATCATGCCTTAGAAACTAGAATTTCGTCTATTCTAGGGGAGACGGAACGTGCAAGGCAGGGATTTTCCGATCTTTATGATTCAATAGAAGAACGTTTCGCTTTTAATGCGTCACAGAAGCAATCACTTGCTAACCAACTGAATCAGAAGTGTGAAGAAATCTCTGACCTGAATATCCAACTCATTGATAAAAACATGGTTTTGGCCGAGTTAAAGGAGACACTTCAACTCACCTGACAAGAAGTTGTCGATAATTCAGCTATCATCTCTGCACCTTCCTCAGGTGCTCCACCAACCAAGTCAGTGGTGATCCATAAGAACCGGTATCATAAGAATAACCCCGATACATATAATGTTTATATGCAAGATGCTATTAAGCATGTGGATCTTGTTAGGGATATCCTTGATGACCTTTATGAGTTAGACCCTTCAAGCAGCCACTATTACTCAGCTCATGCTTACATTAAGAGAGTCCAATATAGCTTAGCATTCTTGAAATACATAGGACGACCGGGTTCTGCACCACTTAATAAAACACCCATTGCCATAACTCCATTCAATAAGACTCCCGAAGCTAAACCTTTGTTAACGTTAGATGCAAAACCTAAGGCCAAATCAAATTCGGCCACTAATGTTCCCTTGCCTTCTACAGGAGTAAATGCGTCTACTAAGGCTAAAGGATCACGCACCAAGAAAGATGGGATCAAGCCTCTCACTAGTAGCACTACGCAGAAGAAAGTATAAGTTCACCCTAGGAATGTTATTTCGAATTTGAATAAAAAGAATCATGTATTTAAGACTAAAAGCTCTGCGGTTGTGCAGCAGCCTAAGCTGAATGTGAATTCTGATTTGCGTTGTTGGAATTGTAATGAATGCATGTTTTCTCAGCGTCATGATTTATGCCTTGTTGATCACGTGAATGAAATGCATGCTATTAGGAACAACCTTGAATGGAAACCAACTAGGCGAATCCTCGCCCAAGTTGGATGGAAATGGAAACCCACTGGTAGGACCTTTACTGCTAATGGAACTAAGTGCCCTTTAACTAGGATCACTTCCACTAAGGTTAGGTCTCAGCGTCCTTTAACTAGGAAGCCTAGCACTCACATAGAGAAACAACGCCCTTTAACTAGGTCCGCCTCCAGTACTGTTCATACCAGTGCGATAGTACCTCATGAAATTAGACAACCTGTATCTAAACAAACAAATAGGAAGCAAGTTTGAAAACCTAAGAACCTCCAGGATAGAAAATCTAAGATACTTTTATCTGTACCTGCTAACTCTGAGGAACAATTAGATTCTGATACATCGTCTTGGTCTAGTGATATTTTCAGGTGGTCCAAATCATCCTCTAGTACTTGAACTCTGGATGCTCCAAGCATATGACCGGAGATCGCTCGATGCTCAAAAATTTCGTCAGCAAGTTTCTAGGAACGGTTAAGTTTGGTAATGATAATATTTCTAAGATTATGGGGTATGGTGAATATCAGATTGGGAACGTTACGATTTCGCGGGTATATTATGTGGAAGGACTAGGTCACAACTTATTCTCAGTGGGACAATTTTGCGATTCAAACCTTGAAGTCGCTTTTCGACAACATACTTGCTTCATTCGTGATTTGGCAGGCAATGATTTGTTAAAAGGTTCTCGAGGGGATAATCTATATACATTGTCTATTCAAAACATGATGGCCGCCTCTCCCGTTTGTCTTCTCTCCAAAGCATCGAAGATTAAGTCATGGTTATGGCATCAACGGTTATCTCATCTTAAATTTAATGCTATTAACCACTTGGCTAAAAATGAACTTGTTTGTGGTCTTCCGAAACATAAATTCAACAAGGATCCTTTATGTTCCACGTGTTCATTGGGGAAAAGTACCAAGAAACCTTACAAACCCAAAGCTGAAGATACCAACCAAGAAACATTACATCTTATACATATGGATCTTTGTGGGCTAATGCGGACTGCCAGTGTGAGTGGTAGAAAGTATATGCTAGTTATGGTGGATGATTATTCGCGATTTACATGGGTAAAATTCTTGGCATCTAAGGATAAAGTACCGGAATTTTTTTATCAAGTTATTAAAGATGATCCAAGTGCGCCATAATGCTACTGTTCGTCGCATTTGAACTGACAACGACACAAAGTTTGTTAATCAAACTTTAAAGGCTTACTATGAAGAGGTTGGTATATCACACGAAAAATCAGTTGCTCGCACTCCTCAACAAAACGGTGTCGTGGAAAGACGTAACCATACTCTTATGGAAGCTGCTAGAACTATGCTTATTTACGCCAACGCTCGTTTATTCTTATGGGCTGAAGCAGTGGCTACAACATGTTACACACAAAATCGTCATCATTCGCAAGCGCCATGGAAAGACGCCGTATGAGCTCCTTGATGGACGTAAACCCGATATTTCGTTCTTTCATGTATTTGGTGCCTTGTCTTATCCAAATACTAATAGTGAAAATTTGGGTAAACTTCAACCGAAGGCCGATATAGGAATTTTCATTTGTTATTCGTCCATAAAGAAAGCTTACCGAATCTATAAACATCGTCTTGGCAAGATAGTAGAAACTTTGGATGTCGATTTTGATGAGCTGACAGCGATGGCCTCTAAGCAACGCAGCTCTGAATCCACGCTTCATGAGATGGGAACCGGAATTATCAGTTCTGGATTAACTCCCAACAATCCTACTTCATCTTCATTTACACCACCAAATAGGTCCGAGTGGGATGAATTATTTCAACCTATGTTTGATGAATTTTTAGATTCCCCTAGTGAGACAGTTCCAGCACTTGCAGTGATAGCTCCAATTCTTGAAGCCGTTGCTGAAGATAATGGAGCTCAATATGATACATCCACTGTCACCTTTGAACCGGATGTACCATCTCCAAATAATTCTTAAACTACACTGACATCTTCACCCCCTCTCGTTCCTAATGATGATGAAGAGGATGTTGATCCTAAACTTAGATCGATTAGCTTTGTGTATACGAGATTAGATCAAGTATAACACGTAGAGAAACCTTTGTATATGCTTTGTGAATCTAAGTGTTATGCGGAATTTAATACTTAAACAAGAACACACAAGATATAAACAAACTTTCACTTTGATTATCAATGTCGAACTTTCTTACAATGAAAGATGTTTTTGAACGAAAACTTATGTAAAACTTGATATTGAACATTAACCTAAAGGCCTTCTTTTATAGACTAAGAAGCCTTGTACAATAAGCTACGTATCAACTATTCTAGGTAAAGATAAACATAGAAAATATATTGTCGTTTCTATCCTTACTAGAAGTATTCTAGAATATAATAAACATGTAGATTATATCTTCCATCAGTGCTTGTCTTCAATATGTCAACGCTTGACTTTAACCTGTCAGCGCTTGCTTTGTTCCTGTCAACGCTTGTTTTGTTCTTGTCAGCGCTCAAGTGATCTGCCCTTAATTTATTCCCAACAATCCTCCCCTAAACTTGATATCCACTCTCATGATCAAGTTTCAGAATAAGCATTAAGAACTAGGAGGAGTCTGACAAATCTTGTCATACTGATAATGAATAAATCTGATCAAATTCTTTGCCACGTCACTTGAATAATCTATCTCCAGCTGAGTGTCCTTCATCTTTTCCAAAACAGCCTTGGATATGAAATACTGAGCATCCACAAGTAGATACTCAGCAAACTTTGTAGAACTCAAATGGTATACACCAACAGCTGAATATAACCTCCATTGAAGACCACTGAGGTCATCTTCAAGATCCTTCCATATTTCAGGATCTTCCTCTTTTGTCCCACACATTCTTTTGAATGTGGTCCAAAGTTTTATTCCATTAGCTGAAGTGGGTGCTTCGGCCTCATACTTGGTCTCTAGTAACCTCTAAAGGTCCACCAAGTCTTCTCTATCACAACTTGCAAATAAAGATATGAGAGTGGTAAAAGTGTGTACCTCCTTGCTAAATCTGCCAATCTTCCAGAATCCACATTCATCCTCATCATAACTCACAATTGGATTCCTGGAATCTAATGGTAACACCTGCACCATATCTGAAGCTTCTAATGGGGAGAGCTTGAGGCTCTTTCTTATAACTGCTTCACTTGGATATAGTGGATCCATATCTTTTGGAAACTCAAGTTTAAATCCCTTCTTCACTGGCCTGGGAACTATCATAGCTTTCTTGATTTCCATTTCTTCTGCAAGTTGCTCCTTTCTTTCATCTGAAAGAAGTCTGAGAGTGTTTGCTTCCTGCACTCTCACCCAAATAGGATAAGCCCTATGTTCCAACTCATCAAATGTCAAAGCCTTCAACTTCTGATGTGTCCATCCAACTCCATGACATCTGAGAAACATAAAGTAGAGCTCTCTTCTATCCCTTTTCAATTCTGAGAGAATATTGCTTGCCTTGTGCTTCAAAATCACCTTACAATCCTTCTGAACTCTAAGAAGAAGCTCCAAACCCCATATTTGATCTGAAATGGTCAAGTCTGGATTATCCATGCAACTTTCTTCCCAAGAATTGTACATTTGAACCACCTCTGGCATGTCAAAGTCAACCTGCAATTTCAATTCTCTCAACTTTTCCCTAGCAAGCTCATCACCATACTCAAGCCTTTCAGGTTCTATAATCATCACACTTGAGTCTGAGCTAGCTCCTTCACTTTCTTCTTTAGAAGTCACAACAAATGGTGACTTTTCCTTTTCACCTTGTTCCATCATTTGTTCAGCCAATCTTCTATCAAATTTAACTTGGGTTGCATCCTTTGGAACAATTTCTTCTACCAATTTACCCTTACACTTATCTGATGGTGCAATGGTTGGTAAGGTAGATGGTAATACCTGAGTAGAAACTTCCTTGATGATAGATGATGACTGGAATACATCACCTTCATGTGCAGGTCTGTCAATGCCCAAATTTCCTCTATCAGCGCCCAAAATACTTCTATCAGCGTCCAAATTTGTCTTGTCAACGCTCAAATATTTTCCCTCAGCGCCTTGTGTAACCTCTCTCAACATAGCTGTAAATGATAAATTTAGATTGATTGGAGAGATTAAGGACGTATCAAAACCTGTTTGTTCCTTCAAAGTTGTAAGGGCTTCAGCAACATCCATTGATTGACCATCTTGGCTGCCCTTATCACTCAGATTTCTTTGATCTTCCTCCCCTTTGGAAGACTCCTCCATACCCCTCCTAGCATGATCACTCTCCAAAACAACAATCCTCTCCCTCAATTGCTTGAGTTCAAGACCTTGTGAGCTGACAATTTGTACTAAGTCTGCATTTTGCTTTTGCAAGCTAATGCAGACTGCCGTCAATTCCAAAAGCGTCATTGGTTCCAGTCTGCCCTCTTCTGAAACGGGGATTTGACCTCCCAAGTCAGGTTCATTGGGCAAGGATGAGGACTTAATTATGGTGGGACTGCCTTGGCCAGCATCTAAGCCAGAACCAATAGTCCCAGCCTCATCCAGGTTACCAGCCACACTTGTGGTGGTGGTTCTCTCTGCTTCATGGCTAGGACCACCAGAGGAGAACACTCCAGTAGTCCTTTGGCGTTTTATCAACCTATATTCAGGTGGTGTGGAAGATGGTGTGGAAGAATGGGTAGATGTGGGTTGGTTAAGGGGTGTTTGGGATTGTGAAGGTTGTGTGTCAGCGTTAGAAATAGGCACATCAACGCCAACATTTGATGTGTCAGCGTCAAAGGGTTCTTGGTCAATTTGCATTTGTTCAGGTGAGGGTAAAGGTTCAGGAATGGGTTCAAGTTGTGGTTGAGGGTCAATTTGAGGTTGGGGGTCTGGTTGGGGTTGTGCTGCTGCAATAACAGCAAGCATGGCTGGGGTTAAAGGTAAGTCTCTATGGGGTGGTGAATTCATCTTCGTAAAAATAGCTTTCTTTTGCTCGGGGATCTTATAAAAATCATTGTGATCCCTTGAGCAGTAACCTTGATCATCAAAAATCATTTGCAGAAAACGGGGATAAGCTAAAGTCATTTTTGTCCCCTTGTTTTTACACATCCCTTCAAAAATCATTTTAGAATAGTTATATTTTTGCCCTGTTGCAATGCACACAATAGCACTGGCAATGGATCTATTGATCTCATTGTGTGCAGTACATTTGGGACTCAAACATTGAAGGAGGATGTGGATGAGGTACTTCCAGGCTGGGGGAAATTCCTGCTTATGATACTTGTTTAGAGTTCCTTCATCAAGAAAAGGATATCCCAAAGCCCTAAGCCCTTATTCTATTTCATTTATGGGAAGGATGGCTACACCATCAGCATCATCAAGATTCAAGGCCTGGCGTACCAAGGCCTCAGTAACCACCCAAGACCTCCTATGAACAATAGAAGTTAATGTGGTCACTTCATTAACTGTTGAGGAACTAATAGTGTTCCAAAACTGCTTAATGTGTGTGACTGGAATTAGTGGTGCATGAGAAAGAGCATACCTTAGTGGGGATGCGTTTAAATACGCCACCATTTGTGTTTATTGAGGAAACAAATCATTATCAGCAACAAGATAAGCAATCATGTTGTGTTGAGACTTGAACCCCAATTCCAATTCTACTGAGTTAAACTTTGGTGCCATTGATGAAAGCTGGTAATTTGAAAGGTAGAAGATGAAGTTGATAAGAGAAAAGTGTTAGACAAGAATTATAGATACCCTGTTTAAAAATAGGAGCCAAATTTATAGGAGAGAAAGAATGCATGTGATTGGCCCAAAAATAGGCAAAGATTTTCAAAAACTAATCATGAAAATATTGAAAAAGTTATAAGTTATCTCATGCATTTAATGAAAGTAACAACTCCTAAAATTACGGCTTGAAAATATGTCAAAAAGTAACAACTGGGTAGGTCCCATTGAGTGTCAACGGTCAAAATAACCTATCAACGCCCAACGGCTATAATCCTGTCAACGTTCGCCTAAAGCCATGTCAGCGTCCAATTTGGTCACAACAACGCTTGGAAAAATCTTGTCAGCGTCCAAAAATAAAATTGTTTTAAAAAGTGAAAAATGACCTTAACAAGTAATTTATCCTAGAGAAGATAACCAAAAGCTGATAATTATTATAGGGCGGCAAGCACTGTCCAGTTAAGCACACTTGCATAAGCAAGATAGACATAACAGTCCTCTAGTGTCCCTTGCTAACCAAAATTCTTAACAACAAAGTCACATTATAAAATCCTTGTTACTCCCAGGTAAATCCCATATCAAAATCATTCCCAAGTCTCCCAACAGACCACAACCAATTCTTGGCCAAAAATGTCTTGGCAGCATGCAAAGGTGATATACTATGCATGCTACAGTGCCTCATGGTTTAGTAAAACTAACCCATACTCACCTGTGGACACAATCTAGAATTGTGATAAGAGTATCATATGGACACCCAAACATCCTAAAGATTCCTAAAACCTCCCCTTAAACGATGATACAAAAAGTTTGCTAAAATCATGCATGAACATAAAAAATTTATGTCAAGATAGGAATGAAACATTCCAACCATCATCCATAAATAAAAACTTGTCCAAATGCTTCTCCATTGATCCATAAGCAACTCTGTATCCAATGGTATACTGCTAACACCATCTGCACATTTAGATTGAAAACCACAAAACTAACATTGTTGCTGACAACGCCCCGATAACACATGACAGCGTTGAGGGAAGCTTTGTCAGCGTTAGACAAATATATTGCTGACAACGTTGCAAAAACACTAATCAGTGTTCAAACAACCTTTGTCAGTGTTAGAAAAATATAGTGGAAAATCTAAATCATCAATAAGACCAATAATAATAATGCATCATCCTGTACATACTTTTACAAAAAGAATCCAAAACACATATTAAGTGAGATTAACCATTCCAATACTTGTTACCAAGTATTGAAATCTTCCAGTATCAAAAGGTTTAGTTAATAAATCTGACACATTTTCCTCAGTGTCAACCCTATCTGGTTGTATTAAACCTTTCTCAAAGCAATCTCTTATAAAATGGTGTCTAATTTCTATGTGTTTAGTTTTAGAATGATGTACATGATTCTTAATGATGCATAAAGTACTATTATTGTCAACAAATATCCTAGTATGCATGAAATTATACCCATAATCCAACAGCTGGTTCTGAATCCATAACACTTGACCACAACATGCTGCTGCAGCCACATACTCTGCTTCAGTTGTAGAATTAGCCACCACTGTTTGTTTCTTGCATTGCCAAGATATTAACCTGCTCCCAAGAAACTGACATCCACCAGTTGTGGATTTCCTATCAAACTTATCACCTCCATAATCACTATTTGAATATGCAATCAGCTCCAATGGTGAATCCTTTGGGTACCACAAACCAAGATTAGGATAGCATCTTAGGTACCTAAAGATCCTCTTCACAGCATAAAGGTGACATTCTTTGGGAGTCACTTGATGGCGTGCACAAGCACACACAGCAAACATAATGTCAGGTCTGGAGGCAGTAAGATACATCAGGGATCCAATCATGGATCTATAATGCCTGACATCAACATCTTTCCCATCTCCAATCTTTCCCCAAGGGTGTTCTCTATCCATAGGAGTAGTAGCCCTCTTTTCATGTGGAGAAAAGCCAAACTTCTTCAAGATTTCAGCAACATATTTGTCCTGGGAGATGAAGATACCATCCACTTTCTGCTGAACTTGTAAACCAAGAAAGAAGTTCATCTCCCCCATAGCACTCATCTTGAATTTGTCTGTCATAAGCTTGGAGAAATCCTCACTCATCTTTGGATCAGTAGACCCAAAAATGATATCATCAACATAGACCTGCACAAGCAACACATCCTTGCCTTTCTTCTTTGTAAATAGTGTCTCATCTTTGGATCAGTAGACCCAAAAATGATATCATCAACATAGACCTGCACAAGAAACACATCCTTGCCTTTCTTCTTTGTAAATAGTGTCTGATCTATGGTGCCCCTTTTGAATCCATTGTCCACCAAATAGGAAGACAAAGTACCATACCATGCTCTAGGGGCTTGATGAAGGCCATACATAGCCTTTTTGACTCTATACACTTTATCTGGATGCTCTGGATCCTCAAAACCAGGAGGTTGCATGACATATACTTCCTCAACAATGGTGCCATACAAGAAAGCACTCTTGACATCCATTTGATAGACTGTGAAGCCCATGCAGGAAGCATAGGCTAGAAAAATCCTAATAGCTTCAATCCTTGCAACTGGTGCAAAGACCTCCTCATAGTCTATCCCTTCCTCTTGTGTATAACCTTGAGCCACTAACCTTTCCTTGTTTCTGACCACAATACCTCTTTCATCTCTTTTGTTCCTGAGAACCCATCTTGTCCCTATAGGTCTGACATATCTAGGACAATCAACCAGCTCCCAAACATCCTGAATTGCAAATTGGTGAAGCTCATCCTGCATTGCTTCCACCCAACTTGGTTCTTTGAGAGCATCAAATATTTTCTTGGGTTATTCTTGTGACAGAAAACATGCAAACAAACATGCTTGTACAAGAGGGGTATCAACCTTCTTGTGTATATTGGCAATAAATCCACCAAGACCTTGATGGGATCTTCTTGTCTGAACTGGAGTCATAATATCACCAATGATCTGAGATGTGGGGTGATTATTCATTGTGGAGGTGAGAACCCCTCCTTCAAAAAGTCTGGTGTCCTCAACCTCATGCTCCATGTTGCCAATATCTTCTGCATCAGACTCTCTTTGAGCAACAGGAATCTCTTTATGAACATTGGAAGGTCCACCTTGTTCAAAACTGGAAGAGAAAAGATGCCCATAAGTGTTGTCAACATTTGAATCTTGGTTGTCAGCGTCTGGGCTAACAGCGCTTGAAATGTTGTTGTCAACGTCTGAATTGGTCTTGTCAGCGCTAGATTTGCCTTTGTCAGCTGTTAGAAATACGTTTTTACGTATTTATGAAGGATCTGTCGCTCCAACGATAATTATGTAATGGGCTCGTGATCTATTTAATTAGTGTATAGTCCATATAGCCCACATGTAGGGTGGGCTATATATATCCCCTCCTAGCATGTTAGGAGGGGTTGTTGATTGTCATTTGTCACTTAATCATATTTCCATCTTTACTTTCTCTCTCTATTTTCCCTTTTCTCTCCTTTCTCTCTCTACTCCATCATCTCCTTTCTTCATCTCTTTTATATTTATCATCTAAATCAACCATCTTAATCCATCAAATCCATCACATAGAATAGGCCAATGATATCGTAGACCTTCAATTGGTATCAAGAGCCAAGGTTTGATTGGTTTATTCTAGCTTTTATTTTCTTTTTGATTTTGGTGGGTTTTGATTTAATCATGCTTAATTTTAAAAAGTTTGTATTTTTTATAAAAAGTTTGTGTTTTTATGTGTTAAATCATGTCAAATCTTTAGATTTACTTACCTTTTTAGATAAAAATCACAAATTTTTATATAAAAATCAAAATTTTCATTATCAAATCTTAAAAAGTTGGTGTTTTTTAATAAAAGTTTGTGTTTTTCCCTTTTTAATTTTGTATTTTTTTTTATTAAATCCTTTCTATTTTGATTGCCTTTTTTTGTTTGAATTTCTTAAATTGAACTTTTAATTTTGTCCTTTTATTATTTTTTTATTATTGATTTTAGTCTATCTATTATCAGTTATCTCATTCTATCAGTTATTATTTTAATCAGTTTTTTAATCACATTCATCCTTTTAATCATTTTTAATCAGTTATCTGTTTTTCGTTTATCAGGTTTTTTTTTTTTTGGATTTTTCTTAATTTTTGGTCAACTGTCATAACTGTCCAAATTTGTCCAACAATACTGATACAAAAGTTCCGTTTCAAACTCAAAAGTTCCGTATCAATCTCAAAAGTTCCGGGTCAAATTCACAAGTTCCGGGTGAAAATTTTTTCGGGTGCTCACAAAGTTCCGAACGAAACAAGTTCCGAACGAAACAAGTTCCGAACGAAACAAGTTCCGAACGAAACAAGTTCCGAACGAAACAAGTTCCGAACGAAACAAGTTCCGAACGAAACAAGTTCCGAACGAAACAAGTTCCGAACGAAACAAGTTCCGAACGAAACAAGTTCCGAACGAAACAAGTTCCGAACGAAACAAGTTCCGAACGAAACAAGTTCCGAACGAAACAAGTTCTGAACGAAACAAGTTCCGAACGAAACAAGTTCCGAACGAACAAGTTCCGAACGAAACACGTTCCGATTCGGAACTCTTCCGAACGAAGCAACCATTTCAAACATAACAGTCTAATTTTCGACTTTTCTTTCCCTCACCCAACTCACAGACTCACCAAACCACAAACCAAAATCAAAAGTTTCCCACCCTCGAAAACCCTCTCAACAACCAACACTCTCGACTCCCTCGACTCCCTCTCTCGACTCATTCCCAGACCCTCGTCTCACACCCCCTCCAGACTCACACCCTCGCAACACCCTCAATCCCCAACACCCTCCCTCGTCACATCTCTCACACCCCTCTCACCTCTTGAACCACACTGACACACTCTATTTTTTTAAAACTGACTCGATCTCACAACATCACACCTAAACCCATTTTCGACCCAGTACACACCCTCGCACCTCTCTCACCACGACTCTCAACTCTCAACAAACTCTCAACTCTCGCACCTAAACCCTCACCTCGCAGACTCAAACACACACCCTCAAAACAAACACCCTCGAGACAGACTCCACAAACTCTCGACACAGTCACTCACTCTCCCTAAACCTAATCAAAGACCCTCGACCCATCCTCGACTCTCACCCTAACCGCACAACACCCAGACACAAAATACAAAGATCTCAGTCACCAGAAACAACATCCTCGATCGACACAACCTCTCGACACAAACCCTCGACACAGAAGGACACTACAGATGAAGAAGATAGACTCGAAAAACATTAAAAAGGACACACCTACCCGAGACCCCATTTTAGGATCTTGAAGCCAACATCTTCGCATCGGGTGTTGATTTTTTTAAGAAAGATTGTGAGATTGGTGGTTAGATTAATTAGGTTTAGATTAATTGGGTGCTCTGGGAAGTGAAGTAACAGGGGACGGAGATCTCAAAGAGTTTTGGGGGCTGTTTCATGGTGAGGAGAGAGAGGGACGGAGTATTTGATGTGTTAGATTTGTTTTTGAGAGATATTTGAGAGATAGATTGAAGTTAAGTGAGGAGAGAGAGATTTACAGGTATAAATTTTTTGATTGAGTGGGACGGAGAAACCGAGAATTATAAGTTTGTGTTGGTGAGTGTATCACACGTGGAAAGAGGAGTTCAATTGACGGAGATAACAAAGTCTTAGTTGTCACGTTTTTACTTAGTATTTTATTTTTTATTTTTCTTTATTTTTAGGAATATCTCAAATATACTTTCAAATATATCTCCGATTTTTTTAAATTCGTGAAACAAACTTTCAGATTTTATTTTATTTTATTTTATTTTTTATTTTTTTCTTTATTTTAAGGATATCTCAAATATATTTGTGAAAAATATAGTTGTCGGGTTAAACATTTTTGTGGCCGGATTTGAAAGACAAAAGTGACGGACTTCATTTTTAGTGACTACGAATTTTTGATCGGGTTTAATTTTTCATCATCTGAGCCGACAACATCTTTTGAGCCGAATCGAATTGTAAAAACCCAACAACAACAACATCCGAATCATTTTTCCTCGATTTTCAATGGAATCGTTAAATTCAACACTTCAAGAGGCAGACTTGCATCGAATGCAAAACAAAGCTAGAGAAAGTGGTATAAATTCATTTCAATTGCTTCAATATCATCTTGTTACTCTTTCACGGCTTCAAGGAGGGAGCGAATTTGTGACAATCTTTGGACAAGATCGTCATATATTCATCGACTCAATGTTCACCACTTTGACCCAACTCGCCGAGCAACTCAACCATGGAAACTTTAATCACTCTGCATCGGCACTTGCCTATAAGGATCTTGTGACACAACTCACGCCTTTCCTCCAATTCAATATCATTAAGTCTGAAAGTTCTGTGATTTGCCAATCATTTCTTCGAGATACACATACCGAGCTTCGTGTCTTCCGTGATACAATTCTGAAACTCATGACATCAGTCTCGTCTTCGATTTATGAAAGATCTCGACTTCAGCAAGGGTATGATAATGGAGTGCAAGACTCTTCGATGCAAGAGGAGAATGGTCATACGGTTGACAACTTGGAGCCTAACGATGGCAAGAGCACGGATTCAGAAGGACAACATGATATCAGTGGCACGTCGGGGAATGTTCACGAGATTTCTCTTGATGACACCTTACCCATTTATGACGAAGAGCCTGCAAACATGGTACAATGTGATGATGGTTATGATGTATATGCTGATGACTTGCCGCATATTGAGCATTCTGAACTTAATTATGACAAACATGGGATGGACAAGAGTGATAGAAATACCACTTATGATTCATCCGATGTGAGTCATAATGGGGGAGAAAGTGTTCAAAATGCTATAGTTCATCATGATAAATGCTTTATAACTTCCTCGTTAACTGATTCTGATTCCAAGATTAAAGAGCTCGAAACGATCGTAGCTCGGCAATCAAAAGATCTTGAGGATGCCAAACTTGAATTTTCTAAGAAAACGGACAAATTTGAAACATACTTTGAAAAACTTGAAAAGTCAAACGTTGTTCTTGAAAGAAAATTGGATCAAACTGTTCTAGATTCTAAAGCTGAAAAGGATAATCTTTTGAAACAAATTCAACTGCTTGAATCTAAGTTGGCATCCAAAGATAACTTGCTCAAAGAGAATGAGACGTTAAAGGCCCAAGTACAGGAAAAGGTTTTTGCTATAGCTGCGTTGAAAAACGAGTTAAGGAAAAGTAAAGGACCTAGTGTGGACACTAAGCTTGAAAAACCATCAATCTTGGGGAAACCGCCTACAAATCAGTTCGTCAGACAACCGATTGTCAGACAACCTACTGCATTTAGATCCGAGAGATCACTATCCTCGAGACCGCGGTTTGCCTCCCAAGTTGATTTGGGTCATATTTCTAGAACAGTCACTCCACCAACTAGGCCTAATGTGACTAAATCAGTTTTAGCAAGACCTCATCACATGATTTCCCCTAGTTCCTCTAAGAATAGTTCAATGAACACGTCTAGAACTAGTTCAACTGATGTGCGCCATGATTTTGGTCAAAGGGAAGCTATTCAAAAGACACATGTAAGAGATAGCAATGTCCAACCTAGTCAGATGCCTTCTAGATTACCCAACACTGCTAACCGTAGCATGTCATCTCCTAGGAGCGTCGATCAATCATCTAGGAATTACTCGGACATTAAATATGCTACTTGTAAAACATGAAGAAAATGTGTCTTTACGGCAAATCATGACTCCTGTATTAAAAAATTGCTTAATGAGGTGAACTCCCGTGCTAGACTTAAATCCCAGTGGGTTGCAAAAATCAAACCCGTTGGTAAAATGTGGCGCCCCACTGGTAGAACTTTCACTCAAACGAGTGCCCTTTAACTAGGATAGTCTCTGATTCTACGAAGACTACTAGGGAGGAAATTGCAAAGGATGATACATCACTTAAGCCTGAACTTAAGATTTTCTATAAAAGGAAACGTTTGCCAACTAAGACAAGTGAATCATCCCTTCAGGCCACCTCTGACACAAGAACAGAAAACCGTGAACCCCTACGTGCTTCTAAAATAGATATCGCTAATCCATGCAAAAGTATACAAACTCCTAATGAGAATGTAGGTACCAAAGTTGATGTTCCAAAAGAACGAAGCGGTCCAATCGTTGTATACCGTTCAACTAAGGACACTCTCAGAGTTTGGTTGCTGAAGAAGCAGATATCAGAGAAACTAGTATCTCAGGGGATTCATGGTTAAAGCTAACAAGGACTTACAGTCACATAACAGACTGTAACTCGATCTCCAAAGACAGGAAAGTTCATCCTGATGATGACTTATCCTAAAAACGAGAAATTCATTTTTCTCGGGCATGAGCTTATGTTAAAAACATTCCACGTTTTTAAGCTCATGCACAAGGACTTATAGTCACATCACAGACTATAACTCGCTCTTTAAAGAAAGGAAAGTTTATCGCCGATTGTAAACTTATCCTAACAAAGAGAAATTCATTTTTCTCGGGCATGAGCTTATATAAAAAACATTCCAAGTTTTTAAGCTCATGTATAATGGCTCCTCGTTAAATGACAGACGACGACCCGGACTTCAGAGACAGGGAAGTTTATCCACGCAACGATAACTTACCCTCTTAACAAGAAATTAAGTTTTCTTGGACACGAGCTTATCCTAAAACCATTCAAAGGTTTTAAGCTCGTGTATATGGTTTATCATTAAATATCAGATGGTAACCCGTGCATCAAAGAAAGGAAAGTTTATCGCCGATGATAAACTTATCCTAACAACGAGAAATTAAGTTTTCTTGGGCATGAGCTAAAATTAAAAACATTCAAAGTTTTTAAGCTCATACACAATGACTTACAGTTAAATGTCAGACTGTAACTCGAACTTAAAATAAAGGAAAGATTATCTTTTATGATAACTTATCCTCTTAACGAGAAATTCACCTTTCTCGGTCATGAGCTTGTATTAAAACATTCGAAGTTTTAAGCTCAGAAAGGAAAGTGTATCTTTTAAATAAGATAACTTTTCCTCATAACGAGAAATTAACCTTTCTCGGTCATGAGGTTTCCGTTAAAACAGTCAAAGTTTTCAAGCTCATGAAAACGACTTCTAAGTAAATGTCAGCTTAGGACTCGTCCTTCAGATAAAAGGAAATTTTATCGCTGATGGTAACTTATCCTTAACAACGAGAAGTTTACAACTTCTCGGACTTGAGCTTTCTTAAGATATTCCAAATCTTAAGCTCAAGTAATTGGTTTTCAAAACATTGAACACAATTTTTCGAGAATTTCTCAAAAGGTTTTTCTAAATCTTTCAAAATTGTGTGTTCAAAAATGTTTTGATAAAACGAGCATGTCTTCTGGAATCGATAATATTTACGAACCTAGAAATGTCATTCAATAATGACACGGGGTTGTAAATAAAGTTCGAGCAGAATTTTAAAAGATTTAAAACATGCTCCATATGGTTTGCTATTATTTCAGATAGCAACCCGCTTTTCATAATCAAGTCAAGCATTTCACCGGAAAGCTTTGACTCAACAACGGGAATAAATTTTCTCGGGAACGTGACGAGGAGACCAACATTCGTGAACAAGAACCATGTGATTCTTTCATATGATGTTCTCCATCATTCAGGTCCTACCTCGTAAATTATTAATCTTGTGAATTCATTATCATATATGATCTTTGCACGTGATAAATACCTTACACTTGTGTTTAAAAGGTATTTATTTTACGTTTCAGCACACCCTCATTAATTTGAGGGGGAGCTTGTGTAATTCATGAAGATAATTGGACTTGCATTTTTCTTCCCAAATTTTCTTAAAATGCTATTAAATCAATTGATATTAAAAACATCGATTGGGTTAATATTTGTAATATGGGGGAGAAAATGTGATTTAATATGGGATATGATCAATCATAAATGGTTTGACTTAAAGTGATAGCTCATCCCGACATGTGCAAAATGTTTTCGGATATCGTGGCATATGTTAAAGGGGAGCAAAATGGATTTGCACTTCAAAATGGATTTCATGGTGACATACACTTACCCAAAACATCTCTATTCACGACGGTGAAGATTGTGGTGACATAAGGATGGTAGGATAGGTTAAAGTCCAATGATTTCTCTAGAACCGGAGGAATCTTCCCAAGGACATTCCATAGCTAGAAATAGTAGTCCTTAGGAAAGATGGAGAAAGATTGTGAACGTAGCTGAATGCCGACCAAGTACTTAAGTTAGCACTGGAACAATCACAACAAGGTGCTAGTGATGACGTATTGGTAAGCATTGAAGGGGTTGAAGAATGAAAAAGAATTGTAAAGATAAAGGGTGTAAAGAAAGAAGCCCTCCTTACAACTTTAGGCAGAAACCGGGTCAATACATATGCTATTGAGATCATTTTTGTTAATGATTCTCGATATTGAAGAAAGACATCATGGACCCAGTGATGCAATGCACAACCCTTCCCAGCTAACTCAAATATCTATCAAAAGGTATTTGTTTTAATCACACGGAGATCAACACGTTATCTATTGGTTTATTCACTCCGAATAGACTGGTATTGAAAAGGTGGCACTCCTCTCCAGCCTCCGATCACTAAAAATCCAAAATGCACGATCGAGTCTAGAGCCATTTGAGATCATCAAATATCTCATTAGGACACGCTTTCATATTTCCTTGCTTCTTCACACACTGTGAAAAGTAAGAAAGATCTTAAGAGTCCTACGCAAAATCTTCATGATCTTGCCTGAACATCTGAGTAATACGAAAGTATTTACAATGAAGATGGAAATCCTTCTTGAGCGAATATCAAAAAGCTCATGGTAGGTGACTTGTGCGATTCTTTATGAATCAAACTTGTGATAACTGGAAAGCAACAGTGGTTTAATTCTTAAATGAATTTAAACACGTTCCAGGCCTCTACGCAATATCTTAATGATCTTGCCAGAACATTCAGAGTAATACTATTAAGTATTTACAGTGACGAATGGAAATCCTTCTAGTGTTAACATCAAACAGCACTTGGTAGGTAACTTTCAAGATTCTTTATGAATCAAGCTAGTGACAACTGGAAAGCAACGATGGTGTGGTTCTTAATTGAACTTCACTTGTTCCAGGGACATGAATTGACGGCTTCAAATCATGCGGATAATATTATCCAAATGATCCACTCTTTACGTTCGCAGTCAGCTTTGGACGGTCGAGTAAAGAGAACGGGTTTACCCGCGAAATCTTGTCAAGGATGTTCTTTATTGAAACTACCTGCCACAAGTACGATATTTAATATCGTCCAACGGTCTTCACCGACCGGAGATAAATTGCTACCGAATTAGAATGAAATGTTCAAGGCCATTTCATCCGTGTATATTGTTTGTTGCTAACTGTCTTATGCAGCGTAACAAAAAGGTGGCATTGCGGTGTACAATCCAGAAGAAGTCGTCACCACATGCTTATACTACATACAATTAGTACTTCAACAAATTCAAGAAAGCCTGAAGGTCAAGTCTTCCGCTGTATCAAACTCTGAAGCTTTCAAGAATTTAAAAGTATAAGTATGTGGAACATGAAGTCACAAAGAGGCAAATATCACAAGTGAAGAATGCACAAGGTCAAGGCAAGGAAACATGCTCAAGACTAAAGTCAAAGATCACATCAAGCACATTCACAAGAACAAGATCGAAGACTCAAGCATAGATGCTAGGTTTAAGATTTTGTAAAAAGATGTGACCTCCCTTAGGGGGAGATTGTTGGAAATACGTTTTTCCCAATAAAGTTTTGGTCACATCTTAGTTAGCATAGATCACGAGTTATAGACTATTTAGAACTTTGTTTCTTGGAGCGACCTCCCTTAGGGGGAGATTGTTAGAAATACGTTTTTACGTATTTATGAAGGATCGGTCGCTCCAATGATAATTATGTAATGGGCTCGTGATCTATTTAATTAGTGTATAGTCCATATAGCCCACATGTAGGGTGGGCTATATTTATCCCCTCCTAGCATGTTAGGAGGGGTTGTTGATTGTCATTTGTCACTTAATCATATTTCCATCTTTACTTTCTCTCTCTATTTTCCCTTTTCTCTCCTTTCTCTCTCTACTCCATCATCTCCTTTCTTCATCTCTTTTATATTTATCATCTAAATCAACCATCTTAATCCATCAAATCCATCACATAGAATAGGCCAATAATTTCGTAGACCTTCAATAAATGTGATTTAATATGGGATATGATCAATCATAAATGGTTTGACTTAAAGTGATAGCTCATCCCGACATGTGCAAAATGTTTTCGGATATCGTGGCATATGTTAAAGGGGAGCAAAATGGATTTGCACTTCAAAATGGATTTCATGGTGACATACACTTACCCAAAACATCTCTATTCATGACGGTGAAGATTGTGGTGACATAAGGATGGTAGGATAGGTTAAAGTCCAATGATTTCTCTAGAACCGGAGGAATCTTCCCAAGGACATTCCATAGCTAGAAATAGTAGTCCTTAGGAAAGATGGAGAAAGATTGTGAACGTAGCTGAATGCCGACCAAGTACTTAAGTTAGCACTGGAACAATCACAACAAGGTGATAGTGATGACGTATTGGTAAGCATTGAAGGGGTTGAAGAATGAAAAAGAATTGTAAAGATAAAGGGTGTAAAGAAAGAAGCCCTCCTTACAACTTTAGGCAGAAACCGGGTCAATACATATGCTATTGAGATCATTTTTGTTAATGATTCTCGATATTGAAGAAAGACATCATGGACCCAGTGATGCAATGCACAACCCTTCCCAGCTAATTCAAATATCTATCAAAAGGTATTTGTTTTAATCACACGGAGATCAACACGTTATCTATTGGTTTATTCACTCCGAATAGACTGGTATTGAAAAGGTGGCACTCCTCTCCAGCCTCCGATCACTAAAAATCCAAAATGCACGATCGAGTCTAGAGCCATTTGAGATCATCAAATATCTCATTAGGACACGCTTTCATATTTCCTTGCTTCTTCACACACTGTGAAAAGTAAGAAAGATCTTAAGAGTCCTACGCAAAATCTTCATGATCTTGCCTGAACATCTGAGTAATACGAAAGTATTTACAATGAAGATGGAAATCCTTCTTGAGCGAATATCAAAAAGCTCATGGTAGGTGACTTGTGCGATTCTTTATGAATCAAACTTGTGATAACTGGAAAGCAACAGTGGTTTAATTCTTAAATGAATTTAAACACGTTCCAGGCCTCTACGCAATATCTTAATGATCTTGCCAGAACATTCAAAGTAATACTATTAAGTATTTACAGTGACGAATGGAAATCCTTCTAGTGTTAACATCAAACAGCACTTGGTAGGTAACTTGCAAGATTCTTTATGAATCAAGCTAGTGACAACTGGAAAGCAACGATGGTGTGGTTCTTAATTGAACTTCACTTGTTCCAGGAACATGAATTGACGGCTTCAAATCATGCGGATAATATTATCCAAATGATCCACTCTTTACGTTCGCAGTCAGCTTTGGACGGTCGAGTAAAGAGAACGGGTTTTCCCGCGAAATCTTGTCAAGGATGTTCTTTATTGAAACTACCTGCCACAAGTACGATATTTAATATCGTCCAACGGTCTTCACCGACCGGAGGTAAATTGCTACCGAATTAGAATGAAATGTTCAAGGCCATTTCATCCGTGTATATTGTTTGTTGCTAACTGTCTTATGCAGCGTAACAAAAAGGTGGCATTGCGGTGTACAATCCAGAAGAAGTCGTCACCACATGCTTATACTACATACAATTAGTACTTCAACAAATTCAAGAAAGCCTGAAGGTCAAGTCTTCCGCTGTATCAAACTCTGAAGCTTTCAAGAATTTAAAAGTATAAGTATGTGGAACATGAAGTCACAAAGAGGCAAATATCACAAGTGAAGAATGCACAAGGTCAAGGCAAGGAAACATGCTCAAGACTAAAGTCAAAGATCACATCAAGCACATTCACAAGAACAAGATTTAAGACTCAAGCATAGATGCTAGGTTTAAGATTTTGTAAAAAGATGTGACCTCCCTTAGGGGGAGATTGTTGGAAATACGTTTTTCCCAATAAAGTCTCGGTCACATCTTAGTTAGCATAGATCACGAGTTATAGACTATTTAGAACTTTGTTTCTTGGAGCGACCTCCCTTAGGGGGAGATTGTTAGAAATACGTTTTTACGTATTTATGAAGGATCGGTCGCTCCAATGATAATTATGTAATGGGCTCGTGATCTATTTAATTAGTGTATAGTCCATATAGCCCACATGTAGGGTGGGCTATATTTATCCCCTCCTAGCATGTTAGGAGGGGTTGTTGATTGTCATTTGTCACTTAATCATATTTCCATCTTTACTTTCTCTCTCTATTTTCCCTTTTCTCTCCTTTCTCTCTCTACTCCATCATCTCCTTTCTTCATCTCTTTTATATTTATCATCTAAATCAACCATCTTAATCCATCAAATCCATCACATAGAATAGGCCAATAATTTCGTAGACCTTCAATAAATGTGATTTAATATGGGATATGATCAATCATAAATGGTTTGACTTAAAGTGATAGCTCATCCCGACATGTGCAAAATGTTTTCGGATATCGTGGCATATGTTAAAGGGGAGCAAAATGGATTTGCACTTCAAAATGGATTTCATGGTGACATACACTTACCCAAAACATCTCTATTCACGACGGTGAAGATTGTGGTGACATAAGGATGGTAGGATAGGTTAAAGTCCAATGATTTCTCTAGAACCGGAGGAATCTTCCCAAGGACATTCCATAGCTAGAAATAGTAGTCCTTAGGAAAGATGGAGAAAGATTGTGAACGTAGCTGAATGCCGACCAAGTACTTAAGTTAGCACTGGAACAATCACAACAAGGTGCTAGTGATGACGTATTGGTAAGCATTGAAGGGGTTGAAGAATGAAAAAGAATTGTAAAGATAAAGGGTGTAAAGAAAGAAGCCCTCCTTACAACTTTAGGCAGAAACCAGGTCAATACATATGCTATTGAGATCATTTTTGTTAATGATTCTCGATATTGAAGAAAGACATCATGGACCCAGTGATGCAATGCACAACCCTTCCCAGCTAACTCAAATATCTATCAAAAGGTATTTGTTTTAATCACACGGAGATCAACACGTTATCTATTGGTTTATTCACTCCGAATAGACTGGTATTGAAAAGGTGGCACTCCTCTCCAGCTTCCGATCACTAAAAATCCAAAATGCACGATCGAGTCTAGAGCCATTTGAGATCATCAAATATCTCATTAGGACACGCTTTCATATTTCCTTGCTTCTTCACACACTGTGAAAAGTAAGAAAGATCTTAAGAGTCCTACACAAAATCTTCATGATCTTGCCTGAACATCCGAGTAATACGAAAGTATTTACAATGAAGATGGAAATCCTTCTTGAGCGAATATCAAAAAGCTCATGGTAGGTGACTTGTGCGATTCTTTATGAATCAAACTTGTGATAACTGGAAAGCAACAGTGGTTTAATTCTTAAATGAATTTAAACACGTTCCAGGCCTCTACGCAATATCTTAATGATCTTGCCAGAACATTCAGAGTAATACTATTAAGTATTTACAGTGACGAATGGAAATCCTTCTAGTGTTAACATCAAACAGCACTTGGTAGGTAACTTGCAAGATTCTTTATGAATCAAGCTAGTGACAACTGGAAAGCAACGATGGTGCGGTTCTTAATTGAACTTCACTTGTTCCAGGAACATGAATTGACGGCTTCAAATCATGCAGATAATATTATCCAAATGATCCACTCTTTACGTTCGCAATCAGCTTTGGACGGTCGAGTAAAGAGAACGGGTTTACCCGCGAAATCTTGTCAAGGATGTTCTTTATTGAAATTACCTGCCACAAGTACGATATTTAATATCGTCCAACGGTCTTCACCGACCGGAGGTAAATTGCTACCGAATTAGAATGAAATGTTCAAGGCCATTTCATCCGTGTATATTGTTTGTTGCTAACTGTCTTATGCAGCGTAACAAAAAGGTGGCATTGCGGTGTACAATCCAGAAGAAGTCGTCACCACATGCTTATACTACATACAATTAGTACTTCAACAAATTCAAGAAAGCCTGAAGGTCAAGTCTTCCGCTGTATCAAACTCTGAAGCTTTCAAGAATTTAAAAGTATAAGTATGTGGAACATGAAGTCACAAAGAGGCAAATATCACAAGTGAAGAATGCACAAGGTCAAGGCAAGGAAACATGCTCAAGACTAAAGTCAAAGATCACATCAAGCACATTCACAAGAACAAGATCGAAGACTCAAGCATAGATGCTAGGTTTAAGATTTTGTAAAAAGATGTGACCTCCCTTAGGGGGAGATTGTTGGAAATACGTTTTTCCCAATAAAGTCTCGGTCACATCTTAGTTAGCATAGATCACGAGTTATAGACTATTTAGAACTTTGTTTATTGGAGCGACCTCCCTTAGGGGGAGATTGTTAGAAATACGTTTTTACGTATTTATGAAGGATCGGTCGCTCCAACGATAATTATGTAATGGGCTCGTGATCTATTTAATTAGTGTATAGTCCATATATCCCACATGTAGGGTGGGCTATATATATCCCCTCCTAGCATGTTAGGAGGGGTTGTTGATTGTCATTTGTCACTTAATCATATTTCCATCTTTACTTTCTCTCTCTATTTTCCCTTTTCTCTCCTTTCTCTCTCTACTCCATCATCTCCTTTCTTCATCTCTTTTATATTTATCATCTAAATCAACCATCTTAATCCATCAAATCCATCACATAGAATAGGCCAATAATTTCGTAGACCTTCATCAGCTCTTGAAGAACCATGCATGTTTGTATCTGGTGGTATTTGGAAACCACCATTATCTTGTCCAGCAGCAGCAGCAGCAGCAAAAGCATCTGTCCAAATGGGAATTGTGACATATTCTAATGTAGGAGATGCCTTTTCTGCTTGTGATCCAAACCTCGCATTAACTTGTGTACCTGAAACCTCAACAACTTGTTCCTCCACAACATTTGAAGTTACCTTCACAATGTCTGGATTAGTGACAGGCATATAGTTTAAAGTTCTAGATAAGGGTTCCAAAACAAACAACCAATTAGGACCACTTTCAGGATCACTAGGTTTATTCTCTAATAACCTAACATGTACTCTTTCAACTATCTGTTTGTCCTCTTTAAGATAAACCCTATAACCCTTGCTCTGGACTGAATACCCCATGAAGTAACCTTCATCACCTTTTGCACTAAATTTCCCTAAGGCATCACTAGTATCCAAGACTACTACATGACATCCAAAAGGTCTGAGAAAACCAATATTAGGTTTTCTTCCCCAAAGTAACTCATAAGGTGTTTTGTTCTGAATTTTGATAACCAATGCTCTATTTTGCACATAGCATGCTGTATTAACAGCCTCAGCCCAAAAGGCTATTGGAAAGTGAGCATCAGCCAACATTGTTCTGGCTGCTTCAATTAGGGTTCTATTTTTCCTTTCAACAACCTCATTTTGTTGTGGGGTTCTAGCAATGCTAAATTGCCTAGTAATTCCTTTCCTGACACAAAAATCATCTAGCTTCTTGTTCCTAAATTCTCCACCATTATCACTCCTAAGCATTTTAACCTCATTTCCAGACCTTTTCTCAATCTGAGTGATAAAATCAATAAGAACATCAGCTGTGTCACTCTTCATAGCTAGAAAGAATGTCTAAGTGAACCTAGAAAAGTCATATGTGACTACAAAGCAATATGACTTACCATTCAAACTTTCTATATTTGTTGGACCAAAGAGGTCCATGTGAAGCATATGAAGAGGTCTGGAACTAGTATGCACCTGTTTGGACTTAAATGAGACCTTTTGCTGCTTGCCTTTAAGACATGCAACACAAGAGTGGTCATTGTGGAAGGCCTTCTCAGGCAACCCATCAACTAAACTAAGCCTCACAAGTCTGTTTATATTTTTAAAATTTATGTGCCCTAGTCTCCTGTGCCACAAATTACTTTCATCTACTGAGGTCTTAGCATAAAAACAAGACATATTGGTATTCACTCTAATCCTATTTAAATTCACATTATATATGTCCTTATGCCTAGGTGTTCTATACTCAATATATTTCTCATCAGGGATCTTAAAATCCTTGCTTAACACCAAACACTCAGTATCAGTGAAAAGAACCTTATTTTTGTTATCACAAAGTTGTGATACACTAAACATATTATAATCCAGTTCTTTTACCAGGAAGACGTTCTCAAAACGCAGATTATTGGTGAGAAGGGTTCCTTTGCCTGTAATGGTGCCATAGCCCCCTCCAAAGTATACCTTATCACCATCTTTAATAGGAGTGAAATTTGTCAGATAGTCTTCCTTTCCTGTCATGTGCCTTGAGCATCCACTATCCCAATATCCATAATCATTGATCTGTCTTTGAATGCCCTGCACATAAAGAAATCAAATTAGTTTTCTTTGGGAACCCAAGTCTCAGAAGACTTGGATTCATCTGGTTGTTCAATAAGAACAGACTTAGTTCTCACAACAACCCCATTCTCATCCTTTTTAGGATGAAAAACCCAGTTAAACCCAATAGGTTTTGTAATGAACTTTGAAATGTAATTAAATCTATTGCAAGTCATTGAAATTCCATTATCATTAGGGTTTTGATCTTTCTTGGGTCTCCATGTTAAGCTTGAAGAAGCTTTAGACCCCTTACCTTGTGGCTGCAAATATTTAGGTCTGGTCACGTTTCTGTCAGCGTTGGATTTTGTTCTGTCAACGCTGAAATTACCCTTGTCAGCGTTGAACCTAGGGTTTGCTACAGGAACCCATTGCCTATTTGACCAGGTGTTTGTCTTTTGAAAAGGTCTTTGTCCATGAGTGTTAGACCTTCTAGAAAAGAAAGGAGCAGGTCTAATCACTTGTGGACTTTGCTGCATACAAGGTTTAGGTCTGACAACGTTTGACTTCCTAACAACGTTGACTTTCTTCCTATCAGCGCTGAAATTATTCCTATCAGCGCTGGCTTTGGGAGCGTTGACACACTTGTATGCCAAATGTGAAAAGCTGCCACAAGTGTAACAGGCTTTCTTAGACACAACCTTAGGTCTAGTAGAGAAGAAACCTGTTCCATGATTGCTAACTTGGCTCTTGGGTGACCTATTATTTCTATACATCTCTGCATATTTAATGGTAGGTCTTCTAACAGTGTTTGAGCCTAGGTCAACAGTTTTACCAGTGATTGGATGAGTGACCTTAATGGGTGGTGATTCATTGGGACTTTCACATAGCAAACCTCCCTTAACGAATAAAGTAGGGTTAGCTTTCTTCCACTCATTTAGGTCAGTCAGTTTTTGTTGATACTCTTCCACTGGAGTGACAACTCTTGGTGGAGGAATGAATTCCTCTTCTTGGCATTCTGCTATACCAGTCCAAGACAAATCCTTTCTAAGGACACCATAGAAGTCACCAGCTAGTGGTGGAACCAGAGAGTAATCATTCATCCCAATCCCAGTCATGTCCTTAGGATCCCTTTGTTTAGCTACACAGTCTCCTAGGGTTTGGGTGGCTCTATCAAATCTTTGAATCTTGAGGTCAACATTATCTTTATTCTTAATGGCCTCATCTAACTTAGCCTGTAGGTCTCTATTGACCTTTGTCATGATGTTTCTAATATCCATACTACCCTCTAGCTCATGTTTTAAGATATTTATCTTATCTTTTAAGTCAAATTCCATTTTCTTGTATTCAGAAACGGTTTTCTCAGTTTCAGTAAGAGCTAGTTGGTAATTGGACAATTTACACCTTTCAGTGCTCATATCATCTTTTAGTTTTAACACCTCTTTGTTAAGTCTATCAGTGTTTAACCTACAACCTTTGCTACAAAAAGCATCATCATATACCTCATTGTCCGATGAAGAGGAGGAGTGTGCCATGAGAGCATATTCAGCATGCTCTTCTTCTTCAATATCAGCAACCAAAGCTTTATCCTCTTCAGCATTCTTAGCCAGAAAGCTCCAATCCCATCCTGTACCATCAATTCCTTGAACTGCAACCATGGCTTTGGAATCTTGAGCTTTAACAACCTGACTTGAGGGTTTACCAGCATCAGATCTTCTAGGAGATCTGCATTCCCTCATGAAGTACCCCATACGATGACAGTTGTAGCATTCAACTTTGGATTTATCAAATCCAGCTGTATCTTTAGCATTGAAGGTCATCTTCTTCTTGAACCTTCTATTCCACCTATTTGCTCTTATACTAGCAAGAGCCATGTTCCACTTGATGTCCATCTCTTCCAAGTGCTCATCACTTATCTGCTCAAGGTCCTCATATGTAATCACTGAACCATTGGGCAAAGAAGCAATGTAAGCACAGACAGTATCCAAATCCAAACCAGCAGGTTTAACTCTTGGGGAGTCATTCATGAATGTGTCAGCGTCTGAAAAGGAGAAGTTGACAGGATTTGTTCCAGCACTGACAAATGATGATCCAGTAACTGGATGCATAAAAGAGTCCTTCTGATTGAATTGACCTTCACTATGAGAGAAGAAGGCCATGTTGCTGGTGCCAGATTTGCCTTTATGTTCTGAAAGAGTTTCATCTTCCAATAGTCTTAGTTTGTTGTAGATGTCATCAAACGAGGAGCTCTTGTAAGTATTATTGGCAAGAATAGATCTTGCCTCAATCTTCCATGCCTCACCAGACTTTTAAGAAAGGTAGCATTGGTGTCAACATCACCAACTTGTGTCCCCATGAAGGACAATTTGCTTGTGATGTCAAGCAATCTGCTTCTCACACTACTCAGTTTTTCATTGGGGTGAGCTTTGAAGACAGCATAGTCATGCAGAAGTTGCTTTTTCTTTTCTTCCTTAGTGTCTGCATTGCCACCATATGCAACTTCAAGTGCTTCCCAAAGATCTTTAGCAGATCCATAACCTTTATATTTGTGCTGGTTTTCTTGTCCCAAAGAGACTTTCAGAATATTTAGGGCTTTCATGTCAACCCTTTTCTTTGCAATATCTTCAGCACCTACAGCTCTACCATCTCCAGGTTTTTCTTTCTTATCTTCATCAGGGCATACTTCAACAGCTGATCTTTGAGTAATGGCATCAAGAATCTTTTGAGCCTTATTGAATGAGTTTCCATATTCAATAATCTCCCAGAGTGTGTAATCAAAGATCCCCAGATATTGTTCAAAGTTGAACTTCCATAAGTTAAAGTTGGTTGCATCAAGCATGGGAATCCTGATGTTTGGTAAGGGTGAAGAGGAGGTGGTTATTGCTTCAGACATGATGTTGTTAGGGTTTTGGTGTTTTTAGGGTTTCTAAGAAAATTAGGGTTTTGGTGTTCGTGTATGGTTCTTGTGTTCTTCAATGATCAAAAGTTCCTCAACAAGCTCTGATACCACTTGTTGATCCTAAACTTAGATCGATTAGCTTTGTGTATACGAGATTAGATCAAGTATAACACGTAGAGAAACCTTTGTATATGCTTTGTGAATCTAAGTGTTATGCGGAATTTAACACTTAAACAAGAACACACAAGATATAAACAAACTTTCACTTTGATTATCAATGTCGAACTTGCTTACAATGAAAGAAGTTTTTGAACGAAAACTTATGTAAAACTTGATATTGAACATTAACCTAAAGGCCTTCTTTTATAGACTAAGAAGCCTTGTACAATAAGCTATGTATCAACTATTCTAGGTAAAGATAAACATAGAAAATACATTGTCGTTTCTATCCTTACTAGAAGTATTCTAGAATATAATAAACATGTAGATTATATCTTCCATCAGTGCTTGTCTTCAATATGTCAACGCTTGACTTTAACCTGTCAACGCTTGAGCTGTCAGCGCTTGCTTTGTTCCTGTCAACGCTTGTTTTGTTCTTGTCAGCGCTCAAGTGATCTGGCCTTAATTTATTCCAACAGAGGATCACTACGATCACGATTTGGAATATGCTCACTCTCAAGAGCTTCCTTTCTTTGGGTCACACATACCCGAGAACCCTAACGATGCATCTACATCAGAGGAAGCTCCTACAAATGTGTACTCCAGACCACCACGGATTCAAAATCACAATATCAAATGGATAAAGGATCACCCAATCAGAAATATTATTGGTAATATTGATAGACAAGTATCTACACGCCATCAATTACAAGAGAGTGCATTATACTGCTACTTTGATGCATTTCTCTCCGAAGTTGAACCCATAAACTGGCAACAAGCCATGACACAATCATCATGGATTGAAGCCATGCAAGAGGAACATAATGAATTTCAACATCTTGAAGTTTGGGAATTAGTTCCTTTACCCAACAACGTCGATATTATTACTTTGTTGTGGGTTTATAAGGTTAAACTTGATGAAATGGGTGGAGTGTTAAAGATCAAAGCTAGATTGGTTGCCCGAGGTTACAAACAAGCGTTGGGTATTGACTTTGAAGAATCTTTTGCTTTTGTTGCCCGATTGGAGGCTATTAGACTATTCCTTGCTTATGTCGCTCATATGAATATGATCGTCTACCAAATGTATGTTAAGACGACATTTCTTAATGGTTAATTGAGGGAAGATGTCTATGTAAGTCAACTGAATGGATTTGTCAACTCGGAATATCCTAATGATAGGTGTGAAAACACCCATCCTTTTACCACTTAAATCGGGCTAAAACGAGACCAAAACACGTATTTAATATCATTTGTTTGGAATTATGCGTGGTTTTTGTGTTTATTGTGTTTTCAGAGTCGACCGGATGAATATTAAAGAAAACATGGGATTGCACGGGTTTTATCAAGGAAAAAGACTCAAGACGAAGTCTATTGTCCAAGAGATGCAAAAGATTTGAAGTCATTGTGCCTATTTGAAGATTTATCGAAGAATAGAGCCAAAGATGGAAGATTCATATATGTCGAAGAACTCGAGTCTATTAAATAAAATATTATAGGACGAGTTGGAATTATTCACCGACACTTCTCAAATCCAAGTCGGAAACGTTTATTTAAAAGACGCGTGAAGACTTAAGAAGAAAGAAGAAAAAGAAGCCCGAATAAAAGCCCAATCAAGAGCCCATCAACACCATACACACGCCTATATAAAGCCTTCACCTCACAAAATTTCACACACTTAGTTTTAGCTAGTCTTTAGCTTTTCATTTTTCTCTCTAGTTTTTAGAGAGAGAAAGTTCCATACTTTCTCTCACTAAACTTTTCTTTTGATTTCATCTTTTCAATTTTAACTTAATCTTGTACTTTTGATTTCATTAATCTTAATCAAATTTATGCTTTTAAGTTCCTTAATCTTTTCCTACTTTTCTTGATTTGTCAAAATCTTCAATCCGATTGAGAATTCCATACGGTTTGGATTTGAAGATTCGTTTGTGATCAAATTCAATATTTTTTTGTTTCTTTTCAAAGCTTTCACACGAATTGGTCATAAGCTCTCCATTCTTATTGGCTATTCTCTTGTTTAAGCTTATTGGTTTTCGGATTTTATATAAGCTTTATTCTTATAAAAGTTCCTTTCATAAAGTCCAAGGTTTTTCGCTTCTACTAGTTGTTGAATTTAAGCTTTTTTAAGTTATTTAAGTTTCGAATTGGTTAGCTTATTCCATTGCTTATTGAGATTTTTGCTTCCCACCATTTTCGGAACTGCTGCCATTCCATCGCACTACAAGGGTTTTTAACACATTCCGACGGATCTCTTGCTTGGTATCGCAATAACCCTTAAGGGTTTTACTTTGCGATAGGTTGTAAGTTACCCCTATTCCGATCTGGGATTGCGATCGCATATTGCGATCGCACATTCCGACGGGTTTAGGTCCCTTTTCTAGTCGAAACTCTGGCCAAATTTTATTTGCGACATTCCGATCTGGGTCTTTCCGATAGTTTCATTCCGATCGTCTTCATTCCAACTGCATTATTGCGACAGCTTGCATTTTAAATATTCCGATGGTGATTAACAAGGACATTTCGATGGACCATTTTTGTACATTCCGATGCTTCTGATTCTATTGCATTCCGATAGTAGTAATTTTCATTATTCCGATAGAACAAGTTTTTAAGCATTAATTCAATTAAGTTTTCAAAGCAATTTTCTAATCCTTCCTTTACGTTTTCAAGCACTCAATTTTAAGTTACTCAACGTCATTTACATTTAAGTGTTATTAGTTTAAAAATAGATAAACAAACCAACTCCTTTTTAGTAACCAAGAACAAATCATTCCACTTAAGGCCGAGATCAATTCGAGAGGATATCGAGACTAAAATTAGAACCCATAACAAACACGAATATCAAATGGCGCCGCTGCCGGCTCTTCTCGTTAAGATCAAAAGTTTTTTGTAGAACTTGGATTTTGGGATCCGTTCCCCGTGAACGTTACTTTTTCAAAAATTTTCAAAACCACTAAAAAATATAAAATTTTCAAAAATCCTAAAAAGTAAAAAAAACATAAAAACCAAAAATATTTTTGCTTTGTTTGTTCGTTCTTTTGTAGGTGTATGCGCACTCGATCCACGTCTTATCAAGAGCCCGAGCCTCTCGATAACGTAGACATGGCTGGTGTACAAAACAACAATAACATACCACCTCCGAACAACAATAATAACACCAACAACCCGCCTTTCAACAACATGAATAACAACAACAATGAGCCCCTTCCGGATAATCGCCCAATGATTGAATTGCTGCAAGCTCATGTTGATGGCAACACGGATCCAATTGTTATACCACCAATTGCCGCCAACAATTTCGAGCTCAAGTCAGGCTTTATCCAGATGGTCTCCGCTCAGCCATTCTTGGGACGAACCATTGATGACCCACATGACCATATCAAGAGATTTCTACAACTCACCAACACGGTCAAATTCAATGGAGTTCCACAGGAGGTTATAAGGTTACAACTTTTTCCCTTTTCTTTAGAGGGACAAGCCCGGCATTGGCTTGCTAAGGAACCGCCACAGAGTATTCTCTCGTGGACGGATTTGGAAACAAAGTTCATCAATTACTTTTTTCCACCCTCTCGTACTACCGCTTTGCGGAATGAGATTATAAACTTTGAACAAAAGTACGATGAGTCATTCAGTGAATCTTGGGATCGTTTCAAAGATCTTTTAAGAAAATGCCCACAACATGGTTTTACCAAAGTACATCAAATAAATACTTTTTACAATGGTTTAAGCATGAGTGACCAAGATTCACTGAATAGTGCTTCGGGGGGTAATCTATTGGCTAAGACTTCCAATGCTGCTTGGGACATCATTGAGAATAAATCTCGTGTCCAAACCAAGAGTGTTAGGACCAATGTTGCTAGTGCTAGCACTAATGACAGCGACAAGCGACTTGACAAAATCACCACGCTTCTTGAATCGCTTGTCACCCACACCGTCAGCAACAACAACAGCAACAACGCCAAAAACGCTCAAGTGAACGCTGTCAGCCAACCTTGTGAGATATGCGGTGGTCCTCATTCTTACACTACTTGTACCGCCACCCAAGATTACCCTGCTGAGAATGTTAATGCAGCATATGGCACCTATACTCAACCTGCTTATCAAGCAAAACCTCAAGGTGACCGCAACCTGCTTAGCTACCGTTCCAACAACTATCTCTCACCACCTGGTTTTAACTCTAACAACCAACACCAACAACAAAACCTCAACCGCCCTCCTCAACAACAACAAACTCGCACACCATATATCCCTCCTCATAAGCAGCAACAACCACAACAACGAAACACCCAAGTTTACCAGCAACCTGCTTATCAACCACCCGCATACACTGCTCCTTCCAACCAAACCCCCGCATCACATCAAGACATTGGAACCTACATGAGGACTAACGATGTGATCGTGGATAATCTCCAACAGGAAGTGCGCAACTTGAAAGCAGATCTGATGAAACAAGGGAATGATCTAAGAGCTGATATGAAGAACACTATGGATAGTCAAACGAATGACTTGAGGAACATGATGGCTAGTTTCTTCAATGGTAATCAACCCTCTTCTTCGGGTACTCTTCCGAGTAATACCGTTGCAAATCCAAGGGGGGAGATGAAAGCAATCACTACTCGCAGTGGTAAAGGTACCAAGGAACCCGAGCTTCCTATACCTCCACCGGTGGTTGTGACTAAGGAAAACGAGTCACCTGCTCCTATTCCTCACCCTTCTCCTTCCCCAATTTCTCCACCTCTTCCTTCTACCCCTCCTCCACCCAAGGATGTGAGTGATCCTATCATCCCAAAGCCTTCCTCTTCTTCCAACATACCTTATCCATCTAGGTTGAGGAAAGAGAAGCTCAAAAGCAAGGACGATATTCAGGTTTCTAACTTTCTTAAAATGTTTAAACAACTGAATTTCAATATCTCCTTCGCTGAGGCTCTCGCTCACATGCCTAAGTACGCTAAAATGTTTAAAGATCTTCTGAGCGACAAGGAAAAGCTCCTCGATCTCGCCAACACCCAACTTAATGAGAACTGCTCTGCAGTGCTCTTAAGGAAATTGCCAATCAAGCTTGGTGATCCGGGTCGTTTTCTTATCCCTTGCAATTTCCCGGGAGTAGAGAATTGCATGGCCCTAGCCGATCTAGGTGCCAGTATTAATCTCATGCCTCTAAGTGTTTGGAAGCAATTATCTCTCCCAGAGCTAGTCCCCACCAAAATGACTTTGGAATTGGCTAACCGTACGGTTGCTTATCCAGTGGGGATAGCCGAAGACGTCATTGTAGGAGTCGACAAATTCACCTTCCCTGCTGATTTTGTTGTCGTCGACTACGAGATGGACCCACGTGTGCCACTCATTGTTGGTCGTCCATTCTTGAGGACCGGTCGCACTCTCATTGATGTTGAAGCCGGTGAGCTTATCATGAGAGTGGGTGACGATAAAGTAGTCTTCAACATGGGAAAGTTATCTAAACAGCCTTCTTCTTACGAGAATGTTAATTGTATTGACGTTCTTGATGAGGCTTGTGAAGAACACTTCAAGGATGCTTGTAAAAACATTCCTATCTCTCTTCCCAATGTTGAGACCGTTTCCTCTATCGACTCATCACTATCTCTCTTTGGAGAAAGTGATTTCCTTTGGAAAGATTTGGAAGCCACCTTGGAAGATGTAAAGCAAGAAAATGACGCTTCTACTACCAATTGGGATGACGATCTTAGTTTCATTGCAAACCTCCTCAGAGAAGACAATCCTTCCCCTCCATCTCCCACTATTATTTCTATCGAGACTCCGACTTCGAATACGCCTCCCGTCGACAATCCTCCGGATTTGGAACTTAAGGAGTTGCCTCCCCATCTTGAGTATGTATTCCTCGAAGAAGAGAAGAAGTCGCCAGTCATCATTGCTAAGGACTTGCAAGAAGAAGAGAAAACTCGTCTCATCGCTGTGCTTAAAGCTCATAAGAAGGCAATAGCTTGGAAAATTTCCGATATCCGCGGAATTGATCCGAACTTTTGTACTCACAAGATTCTCATGGAAGATGACTTCAAACCCACAATCCAGAGCCAAAGAAGGGTTAATCCTAAAATTCATGACGTCATCAAACAAGAGGTTATCAAACTTCTAGATGCCGGCTTGATCTACCCTATTTCGGATTCGCCGTGGGTAAGTCCCGTCCATTGTGTGCCCAAGAAGGGCGGAATAACCGTTGTTCCCAATGAACACAACGAGTTGATTCCCACTCGTCTCGTTACTGGGTGGAGAGTTTGTATTGATTATCGCAAGCTCAATGATGCCACGAGAAAAGACCACTTTCCTCTTCCCTTCATGGATCAAATGCTCGAGCGTCTAGCTGGTAATGATTATTACTGCTTCTTAGACGGTTTCTCCGGGTATTTTCAAATTCCCATCGATCCCAAGGACCAAGAAAAGACCACATTCACTTGTCCCTATGGAACATTTGCTTACAAACGCATGCCTTTTGGTTTATGTAATGCTCCTGGGACATTCCAAAGGTGTATGATGGCGATCTTCCATGACATGGTGGAAGACACTATGGAAGTATTCATGGATGATTTCTCGGTCTATGGCGATTCATTCTCTGCGTGCCTTGCCAATTTAGAACGTATGCTTAAGCGGTGTGAAGACACTCGCCTTGTTCTCAATTGGGAAAAATGCCATTTTATGGTAAAAGAGGGCATCGTCCTAGGACACAAGATCTCGAAAGCTGGTCTTGAAGTAGACCGTGCTAAAGTCGATGTTATCGCTAAGTTGCCTCCACCTTCTACCGTAAAGGGTGTGAGAAGTTTTCTGGGTCATGCGGGCTTCTACCGTCGATTCATCAAAGATTTTTCTCAAATCGCTCGCCCGATGACCCACCTCTTGGAAAAAGATACTCCTTTTATCTTCTCCAAAGAGTGTCTTGAAGCCTTTGACTCACTTAAGGATAAGCTTACTAAGGCACCCGTCTTAGTTACCCCTAATTGGGAGTTCCCTTTTGAGTTGATGTGCGATGCTAGTGATTTTGCTATTGGAGCGGTTCTTGGACAAAGAGTGAACAAACACTTCCAACCAATCCATTACGCTAGCAAGACAATGACAGGGGCACAATTGCATTATACGACAACCGAAAAAGAACTTTTAGCTGTTGTCTATGCTTTTGAAAAATTCCGCCCCTATCTTGTCCTTTCTACCACCATTGTGTACACCGATCATTCCGCGCTGAAGTACTTGTTGACAAAGCAAGATTCCAAACCAAGACTTCTTCGCTGGGTTTTGCTGCTCCAGGAATTTAAAATTGAAATTCGTGATAAAAAAGGAGCAGAAAACCTAGCCGCGGATCATCTCAGTAGACTTGAGGATCCTTACCAGGGGGATCATCCGAACAAAGAAATCAACGATTCTTTTCCCCTGGAGACCTTAATGTCTATAAACTCGACTGCTGATGAAACCCCGTGGTTTGCGGACATTGCAAACTACTTGGCGGGTGGAATCCTCGTTGACGGGTTAACATCCCAGCAAAAGAAGAAGTTCTTCAAAGACATAAAGACTTACTTCTGGGATGACCCGTATCTTTTCAAACAATGTGCTGACTTGATTATTCGCCGATGTGTTGATGGACCGGCAGCTTTCGAAATCCTTGATGCTTGCCACAAAGGACCCACTGGTGGTCACTTTGGTCCCAACTACACCGCCAAAAAAGTGTTTGATTCAGGATTTTATTGGCCCTCCATTTATCGTGACGCTCACGATATGGTTAAAAAATGTGATGCTTGCCAGAAACAAGGCACGATCACACATAAAGACGAGATGCCTCAGAATTTCATTCAAGAGTGTGAAATCTTTGATGTTTGGGGTATCGACTTTATGGGGCCATTTCCTTCATCTAAAGGAAACAAATACATCCTTGTTGCCGTTGACTACGTCTCCAAGTGGGTTGAAGCCAAAGCTTTACCTACTAATGATGCAAGGGTGGTTTGTAACTTTTTGAAATCGCTGTTCGCTCGATTCGACGTCCCTCGTGCTATTATCAGTGACCGCGGGACTCATTTTTGCAACGATCAATTTGCAAGAGTCATGGCCAAGTATGGTGTCAATCACCGTCTTTCCACCGCCTATCATCCCCAAACCAATGGGCAAGCCGAGATATCCAATCGTGGATTGAAGCGAATTTTGGAGCGTACTGTGGGAGAGCATCGTGCCGCGTGGGCTGATAAGTTAGATGATGCTCTGTGGGCTTTCCGTACTGCTTACAAGACCCCGATCGGTTGTACACCTTATCGTCTTGTGTACGGAAAAGCATGCCACCTTCCCATCGAGCTGGAGCATAAGGCGCACTGGGCCTTAAAGTGGGCTAACTTCGACATCAACAAAGCCGGTGATCATCGCAAGATTCAACTCAACGAGCTCAACGAACTGAGAAATGAAGCGTATGAGAACTCGCTCGTCTACAAAGAGAAGACGAAGATCCTCCATGACGCAAAAATCAAGAACCGAGAGTTCCATGTTGGTGATCAAGTCTTACTTTTCAACTCTCGGTTGAAGATCTTCTCTGGCAAGTTGAAGAGCCGCTGGTCTGGTCCATTCACCGTCGCCAACATCTTTCCGTATGGGACCATTGAGCTTTCTCAGCCAAATGGGCCCAATTTCAAGGTGAATGGCCAACGTCTAAAGCTGTACTTTGGTGATGACATCTCTCAGGAGGTGATTCCATCCCTCACCACGTTCCCCATGAACTAAATTTGGGTCGAGTCAGGCTCGTGACTCGATTATCAAAAACAAGCGCTCCTCGGGAGGCAGCCCGAGTATCTATCCTTTTACGTTTTAACCTCCTAAGTGTAGGGGGGCCTGCATAGGTGTTTGTATTTGTGTGGTGATGTGATTACAGGGATAAGTGCACTCTTGGAAACTTTGAAGAACCGTGCTCCCGTGTTATCCGAAATCCGGTTCTATCTCTCAACTCTCGTGATTCAATTTTCTTCATACTCACATTTGAAATTGATCACTTTAGTCGTCTCTTCCTTAACTTGAGTTAACCAACGTGCACAATGTCATAAGTGTAGGGGAGACTTCTCCCACATGCTTAAACATTGAGGACAATGTTTATCTTAAGTGTAGGGGAGACTTCTATCGAAGTTTTAAGTGGACTTTTCCATGAAAATGCCTTCAATTAACCGGAAAATCATATTTTTCAACATTTTTCAAATTTTTAATTAACTTTGGCCATTTAGTCGTAATTTTTAAATTTTTATCGTTGCTTTCATATGTATATATTCCGCAATAAAGTCAAAAATTGTAATAAAGTGGTGTAGCTAGTTTAGAAGTCTTTGACATATTAGGCCCGTTGCGTTTATTTTGACTCAACCCGAATAGACTTATCCAAGTTTATTCTAGCTAGTATCCTTAACCATATAGACCTTAATTGGTTTATTAGGCTAAGTGTCCACGAGTCTCATTATTTGAGATTTTAAATTGTGGAGGACGAGAAATGATAGAGTCAATTATAAGTCGGTATTCTTGCGCAAGCTCACTTGGTGTAATTATTTGCCTATTCTCCCATCACTTGCTAAAATTTATCTGCAATAAGTAAGGTCGTACGATTTGAAAAGTTACTTAGCTTCTAGCCCAAGATCGTTTAAAAGTTGCTCGGTAATGACGAGAGTTCATAGCCAAGGCATAACTTATGAAGCGGGGCGCGAAGATTGGCGAGTCCGAAAAGGCCCTAACAAGGCATGAGGATTCAATTTTATTGCTGAAGATCCAAAGTGATGTGAAAAGCATTATTCCTAAAGTCAATATGAAGGATCAAGACTCACGACGAAAAGCAATCAACTCCCATAAAGATCATGGAGAAGTCTATCCGAAAAGACCCTAACAAGGTATGAGGATAAATAGATCCAAGTCCGAAAAGGAGGCGGATCGTTGTATCTCAAAATCCCAAATAGAGATTGAAGAAATAATCATGAAGTCGTGGTCAACAAAGTTGGAGTACCCCTCAAAAGTCTCCAAGTGAAGAAACTCTATTATGATGAGAAGACCATTATCTCAAGAACGTCTCTCGAAGATATGAAGTATGAAGTACATGCCAAATATCGGCCCGAGAAAGGTCTCAAATCGTGAACCAAGTTATGCCAAGATATGAACTTTTTGATATCCCGAGAAGCAGTTTTAAAAGATTTTGTCCTATAGCTAACTATTGATCAAATCGTCCTACCTTGCTTTCAGCCCTAAAATAACTATCGAAATAAGTCCAAAAATGCATCTTCATGATCATTCTAAGACAAAAATAAAATATAAGAGATACACCTAGGAATAAGGGAGTCTAAGCATTTAATTAAGCCATGTGTGTGAGTGTTTGAATTACTAACTTATAATAACAATGATCTCGTTTTTAAGCTTAGTTTGGGGAACGTGAAACTTGAGGGTGATAAATCTTCGCAGCACCGAAGCCCTAATGTAAGTCCTCGATCTCTTTCCAAGTGATCACCACATAAGTTACTTTCTATTCTTTTACATTAAAATTTTAAATTTCTTAGTATTTTAAATTTTTGTTTAGTAGTATTTTAAGGCCAAGGTTAATTGATAATGAGAAAAGTGTAAATTATGCTTTGTCACTAAGCATTGCATGAGGGCATGGCAATGGTTAAGTGTAGGGGATTTGATAGGTGTGAAAACACCCATCCTTTTACCACTTAAATCGGGCTAAAACGAGACCAAAACACGTATTTAATATCATTTGTTTGGAATTATGCGTGGTTTTTGTGTTTATTGTGTTTTCAGAGTCGACCGGATGAATATTAAAGAAAACATGGGATTGCACGGGTTTTATCAAGGAAAAAGACTCAAGACGAAGTCTATTGTCCAAGAGATGCAAAAGATTTGAAGTCATTGTGCCTATTTGAAGATTTATCGAAGAATAGAGCCAAAGATGGAAGATTCATATATGTCGAAGAACTCGAGTCTATTAAATAAAATATTATAGGACGAGTTGGAATTATTCACCGACACTTCTCAAATCCAAGTCGGAAACGTTTATTTAAAAGACGCGTGAAGACTTAAGAAGAAAGAAGAAAAAGAAGCCCGAATAAAAGCCCAATCAAGAGCCCATCAACACCATACACACGCCTATATAAAGCCTTCACCTCACAAAATTTCACACACTTAGTTTTAGCTAGTCTTTAGCTTTTCATTTTTCTCTCTAGTTTTTAGAGAGAGAAAGTTCCATACTTTCTCTCACTAAACTTTTCTTTTGATTTCATCTTTTCAATTTTAACTTAATCTTGTACTTTTGATTTCATTAATCTTAATCAAATTTATGCTTTTAAGTTCCTTAATCTTTTCCTACTTTTCTTGATTTGTCAAAATCTTCAATCCGATTGAGAATTCCATACGGTTTGGATTTGAAGATTCGTTTGTGATCAAATTCAATATTTTTTTGTTTCTTTTCAAAGCTTTCACACGAATTGGTCATAAGCTCTCCATTCTTATTGGCTATTCTCTTGTTTAAGCTTATTGGTTTTCGGATTTTATATAAGCTTTATTCTTATAAAAGTTCCTTTCATAAAGTCCAAGGTTTTTCGCTTCTACTAGTTGTTGAATTTAAGCTTTTTTAAGTTATTTAAGTTTCGAATTGGTTAGCTTATTCCATTGCTTATTGAGATTTTTGCTTCCCACCATTTTCGGAACTGCTGCCATTCCATCGCACTACAAGGGTTTTTAACACATTCCGACGGATCTCTTGCTTGGTATCGCAATAACCCTTAAGGGTTTTACTTTGCGATAGGTTGTAAGTTACCCCTATTCCGATCTGGGATTGCGATCGCATATTGCGATCGCACATTCCGACGGGTTTAGGTCCCTTTTCTAGTCGAAACTCTGGCCAAATTTTATTTGCGACATTCCGATCTGGGTCTTTCCGATAGTTTCATTCCGATCGTCTTCATTCCAACTGCATTATTGCGACAGCTTGCATTTTAAATATTCCGATGGTGATTAACAAGGACATTTCGATGGACCATTTTTGTACATTCCGATGCTTCTGATTCTATTGCATTCCGATAGTAGTAATTTTCATTATTCCGATAGAACAAGTTTTTAAGCATTAATTCAATTGAGTTTTCAAAGCAATTTTCTAATCCTTCCTTTACGTTTTCAAGCACTCAATTTTAAGTTACTCAACGTCATTTACATTTAAGTGTTATTAGTTTAAAAATAGATAAACAAACCAACTCCTTTTTAGTAACCAAGAACAAATCATTCCACTTAAGGCCGAGATCAATTCGAGAGGATATCGAGACTAAAATTAGAACCCATAACAAACACGAATATCACCTAACCATGTGTACAAGCTTAAGAAGGCTCTCTATGGGTTGAAGCAAGCTCCACGCGCGTGGTACGATCTTCTATCGTCATATCTCATATCGGAAGGCTTCTCCAAAGGCAAAGTAGACCCGACACTATTCATTCTCAAGGAGGACAACGACATGATACTGGTACAAATTTACGTTGATGATATTATATTTGTTGCCACTACTCAAAGTCTGTCTGACCGTTTTGAGAAAATAATGTCCACACGGTTTAAAATGTCGATGATGGGAAAAATCTCATTTTTCTTAGGATTACAGATTTCTCAAAATCCTAGAGGCATCTTTATTAATCAATCCAAATATTCTCTAGAATCCTTAAAGAAGTATAAGTTTGAAAACTGTGACCCCGTGGATACTCCTATGGTGGAGAGATCCAAGTTAGATGAAGATAGGGATGGGATTGCTGTCGATCCGAAACTTTATCGTGGTATGATCGGTACCCTTCTCTATCTGACTACTAGCAGGCCTGATTTGCAATTTTCTATATGCATGTGTGCCCGGTATCAGGCTCGGCCTACCGAAAAGCACTTACATGTTGTGAAAAGGATCTTTCGATACCTTAAAGCAACACTGAATCGTGGTCTATGGTATCTGAAGGATTCCACTATTGCACTAATTTCATCTGCAGATGCGGATTATGCCGGCTGTCAAGATACTATACGTAGCACTTCTGGCAGCGTGCAACTTCTTGGAGACAGACTTATCAGTTGGGCATCAAAAAGGCAGAAAAGCACTACGATTTTAAGTACTGAGGCTGAATACATTGCTATGTCCGGATGCTGTGCTCAAATTCTTTGGATGCGATCTCAGCTGACAGACTACGGTCTTGGATTCAATAAAATCCCGAGAACTGCGACAACAAAAGCACCATTACCCTTTGCTGCAACTACGTTCAACACTCCAGAGCAAAGCACATTGACATACGCTACCACTTCATCAAAGAGCAAGTGGAAAATGGAGTCATCGAGCTATACTTTGTCAACACTGAATATCAGTTGGCAGACATATTCACAAAGGCCTTGGATCGAGGACGCATCAAGTTTTTGATCGAAAAACTGGGCAAGAAATCGTTTTCTCCAGCCACTCTTCAGGAGTTGGCAGACGAATCTACAGAATAGTGGTGGTAAACTATTCTAGCGTATCCTTTGATCGTGATCTTGTATATTATCGTATACATTTAAACCATAAAAAGAAACAGACAAAAATATAAAATCTACAAAAACCACAAAAAATATAAAATCAAGAAAACCCAAAAATATTTTCTCTTTAAAATCGGGCATGTCTTTTAGTACGGTAATATTTAAGGCCTTAGAAATGTCGATTAAAATTGACACGGCGCCATAAATAGAGTCCGTATAAAAGTTGTACATATTTTAAAACATGCCCATATGGCTTGTAGTTATTTCTGACTGCAACTCGCTTTTCGCATTAAAGTCACGTATTTCTTTTGAAAACGTTGGCTCACAACAGGAATTAATTTTCTCGGGCAAGGTTTACTTTAAAACCTTGTAAGGGATCAAGTTTACCTTATAACTTGGTCTAACACAAATAAGTGTACGTGTCAGTGCACTTATTTTGTCTAAATAAAAGAAATCTTATTGCCACCAGAATCGTTTCCAAACAAAAACTAAAACAGAAAAAGTCCTCATGAATATTTGCTTCTTTAAAACCATTGACTACAACTCTTTAAATAGAAAACGGGTCCGTGTTTAAGGGGGAGCAAATATTAAATGCTTTGGAATTAAATGGATCTTCAAAACGGGTTTTCAGAAATTACAAATCGTTAATCTTCATCATTAAATGCTAAGTGTGCCTTATGTGGAATATACTTTGCGGAATAGGTTGTATGACATTAGGCGTTAAGCGTAAGTGTTCGCGTTTATAAGCGGGTTAGTATTTCGCTAATCCTAATTATATTAACTAACGATACTAACGGGGGGACTATTTGTGCAATTGGTGCAACTTAGGGGGTGAATGTGTCAACTTGGTTTATTTTTTATTTTTTTTGACCAAGTCAACTAATATTACTCCCCCCCCCCCTCTTCCCCGTCTTGTACTCATCGCAAAAACACACATCCCACACTCACAACCGCCATTGTTAAACCTCTCAACCATCATCTCGATTTTTTGATTGCATCCATCCATCTTTATCTAGGTATGCTTATTTGTGTATATTCTTATCTCATTTATCATGTCAAACTTAACAACAAAACCCCCAATTTGCATTTAATCAGAAATTAGGGTTTCAAACTTTTGCGATGAACATGTTAATTGAATGGTGGGATATGTTTAGATACCTTAGATGCACATAGGTCTTGCCCAGTTTTGATTAAAACGTTGCCAAACTCCCGTAATCGTAAAGTCAAATTCGAAAATCCAATCCCAGTCTCGGATTGTGATACGTATTGCGACCAACATTCTGATGCATGGTCATTGCGATGATTTATTGCGATGACTCATTGCGATGGGTTATTGCGATGGGTCATTCCAATGGCTCATTGCGATGGCTCATTGCGATGGGTTATTGCGATGGCATATTGCGATGGTGCACTCTGAGGCATCATTGCGATGGCATGGTAATGATATTGCGATGGAACCTTATTGCGATATTTTTCAACATTGCTATGGAATCACCATTATTACGATATAACTTATTGCGATAGATTATTGCGATAGGCTTACATTGCGATGGAAAATTATATTGCGATAGAATGGTATTGCGATGGAAATTGATATTGAGATAGGATGAAGTTGCGATAGATTAGTATTGCGATGAATATGTCATTGTGATAGTTTTGAGATAGCATAGGATTGCGATGGTTTGTTGTTTTGCAATAGATAGTGGATTGTGATGCTATGACTTGAAAGTTTGGGATGAGTTATAGGATTGTCATGATAGTATATGCCTCGTTCAAGTTCCAAGTAGTTCGATAATCATTTAATGTGCTAATAATTGATTGATATTAATCCAAATGCTACAGTATGACATAGATATAAGATATATATATATATATATATATATTTGTGTGTATATCATTTGTGCCTATGTCATCTAAGCAGGAAAATGTCGATCACGGAAGAACAACAGCAACAACGCGATCTTGAACTTGTTCCAATCGCTAACAGGCTTTGATTTGCTGAGAACAACTCACGTTTACAAGAGGATCATGACCCAACTTTACCAGCCTTCAAGATAGCCACGGATATCCTTGACATCTCACCAATCCACAATGCATTCAGACTCACTGCCTCGGTTCCTGAAGTTTACATGCACGAATTCTGGCACACTGCAACGCTTTCACCAAGACAATTGTCTAAGAAGGTTGTTTCATTCAAAATCAACAATATGCCCATACAACTTGAATTGAACATCTTTAGACAATTGTTTAACTTTCCTAAGTTAGCAAAAGGTGAACATTTTGTGGCTAAACCGGAAACGGATGAAATGCTTCGAGTAATTCGTGCTCTCAACTACGACAGTGAAATCACCCTCCTATCCCAATTCAACACATCACATATTGGGCAACCCTGGAAAGCAATCTTCACCATCCTCGTCAAATGTCTTACATCCAAGACTCGAGGCTCGGACGTCATGAGACAACCTCAGGCTTATATATTTTGGGGATTGTACACAGCATCAAAAGTAGATTATGCACTCCTCATCTGGGAAGAGTTTTGCTATCAATTTACTGCAACAAAGAAGAAGTTAGTACATCTTCCATTTACAAGGTTCACAAAGCTTATCATCAATCATTTTTATGAAGAATGACCCAAACATTGATACTTGAGGAAACTTCTTCTACCACACTAAGGATGATGACTATGTGATTCTAATGATGAATCCGGATTCCCAATCCACAAAGTATGCTTTACGTACAGCTCTCGTCCCTGATACAATGATCAATAAAGGAATCAAAGAAAGCGATCATTATCAAGAAATGCTCCAGGATATTGACGCACAGTTTCAAAGAGCCAATGCATCCCCTTCATAGAAGCCAAAAGGTTAACGCAAGAAGAGAGGTTCCAAGCGCCAACCAACTGCTTCTTCCAAAGCTAAAGGCTCCAGCAAAGAACAACTTCATGATGAAGATAATGAGGATGAAATGATGCATACTGATGAAGAAGAGAAAAAACTGATCCGCCAGACAAAGAGACAAAAAGGAAAGGAAACAAGTGGGTCTGCGAACGAACCTGTTCACGAAACCATGTCTCAAGACAAACTGCTACGTCTCACTCTTCAGCAGAGTCGAGCAGAGGCTTTTGCTTCATCCAGAGGCTCAGGTTCAGGACAACAACTTCATTACTTAGATGAGTTCGGTAATCCTGATGATGATATACTATTATATGAAGATCCAAATGACCAAGACTTGGATACATTCTCCTTTGAGACAACGGAGCATAATGAAGAAGGTGGTGGTAGTAACAATGCAACGATTAACACATTATATGATGATGTGAATATTAACACCACATTACCATCTCCAACTTGCACGATAATCACCGATGATGCTCATGCAACTCTCACACTCTGGTTTTGGATGGTGCTCCAATATTCGGCCTCCACAATAGGACAACAACATATGGGTTCGTCACTTTGGTTGATGTTTCTATTCTTTCTTGTCATTTTTTCTGGCTCATGTGTGCGTATGGTGCATAAGCTATAAACTAATATACAGTAACTCTTTTATAATCATAGGTGATGCATGAGAACAAGGGTAGGTTGTTGTGTACCATGGATAGACTCCTTTTGATCTTTTTGAAAGGATTGTGACTGTGGTGGATGCACCTAATGTAGCACCTAGAACTTCTTCGAGATCAAGGAATAATGATAATTTTGACCTTTGTACAATTAGTAGGTAAGCTTTTTTCAATCACTTTAATATACGTGGAGTAAACTTAAAATCTTCCTGAAGTTGTAACCACTTGAAGCCTGTCGAAATTTTAGATTGTATAGGGGCCTATGAGTAGCTTATTTGATACAGTAGCTGCTTTGAGGAACACTTTCCCATAGTACCGACTTTTGTCAAGTGTTTCTCTGTATATTGGTGATGTCGTTGTAGGCAATGTTATTATATTTGTGTAAGTAAACTGATACAAATTCTTGAACGCAGCTGTATTATTGAGTGCTTTATTTTGTTTGTCTTAATTATCTATAAATAATTTATATTACATTCATAACCTTTAGTTACCAGATGATTTAAATTATTTATCAATATCTTACCTATCAAAACTTAAAGTTACATGTTTAGTTTACATCCATAACCTTCTGCGCTCTTAACGCGTTTTCAGTATATTTCGCTTATTTCCTTCTACAAGCTCTTTTTATGTAAACACATTTTTTTTATGTAAACACATTATATATCCACCCTGCGCTAGAACGCGAGCATCGATCCTTGTGGTATATTATTGGTGGGAATCAGCCAATCAGGCTCAATGTTAAAGACAATACATGATGTTACAAAATATTGTGCATCAAATTGATGTTATTTTCGTGAGACGAAACATCCAACCAAGGTAAATTTGCTTTTGCTTTCATGTTTTTCGCATATGTTTTGCTTAGGATACTGTTTTAGTCACATGGCTTTTATATATTAATTTTGTTAACTAAACAGACTTGATAACAGATTATATTACTTCATGAAATCATGTATTGATGGCTACATTCACACGAAAGGATCACTTTGGGCATCTCGTCTCAAATTTAAATTATTTTTTTGAATTTATTGTTAAATTATTTTGATAGAAAAAAATTATCACAAAGAAAAAATCTTAAACATTTTTATGCTCTGAACAAATATCAAAACAACTTAAATCGTATAACAATCTCCTTGCGCCAAATCATATATGTATGTCGTCTTCGTCTCTCTTTGCATCCTTTCCCCCGCATTGTGCTTTTCTTATCATACCTATAATGAAAGGCAAATATCATTCACAACATCACAAAAAATTTGGTTTAAAGATATTCGTCCATTTTTACGTAAAAAATGCCTTGGATTTTAAATGCCTATATAGTTTATATGTGAACAGAGGCGGACATACATTATAGGTACGGGGTGGCTGCGCCCCCCATAGCTCGATAAAAAAAATGATATTTTAATATATTTTTTTAAAAAAAATTTGAGTGTTTTTTAAAAATGTCTTCACTCGAATTTCAAATTCCCCCGCTCACACATTGAATTTCAACATTTAACAACGTAAAACCTAAAAATAGTTAACTTTTAAGTTATAATACTCAATTTTTTATTCGAATTCTATTTTTTCCCCTTGATATCGTAAAATTTTTTTTTACCCCTATATTGAAATTTTCTGCGTCCGTCGTTGTATGTGAACATAGTAGATGCTTATTGTTTTGCACTTTGTTATCTTTTTATTTATCTTCGGTTTGTTTAATGCGTACGAAGTTTTTCTTTGGATTTTAAATGCCGAGATGATTCATATGTGAACATAGTAGATGCTGATTGTTTGTCGCACCGTGAAAATTTGATAATTCAAATCTAACAAACCTCTAATTTCAAATTGAAATGACATGCTAACTACTCTGAATGATTTATAGTCTTTAAAAAACCACAAGCAACTTTGTATTCTTCTGTTACATAATCGAGACATGTCACCTAACATGCAAAGTCCTGACCTTCACATTTTCTAATACATTAAATTAGTATTTTTTTGTCACCGATCATTGTTTAAGATTGCTTAAGATACTGAAAGTTTATGGAATTAAAATTAATAGTCGTGTGATATGATCGAACTCGGGATTACAGGATTGCACACATTACGTAAAAGGTTAATTTTATTTATTAAATATATTTTATATATTTATTAAATCAAACCAAAACTTAACTAACGATCGTTAATAATTAAGAGTTTTAAATAGAAGCAAAAAGAAAGAAAAGGAAATCCGGAAGCCCAATGTGGGCTTGGGAACCGTCGGCCAAAGAAGAAAAAGGAAAGGGGAGAAAAGATTTTCTTTCTTAATTTGTGTTTTTACTTGGTGACCAAGATTTGCCAAGCCTATATAAACACCCCAAGGCCTTCATAATTTTTCACCCCACTCTCTCTTTTGTCTCTCTTGATCACCGGCCAAACACCCCTCTTTTAGGGTTTTGGTTTTCGATTTTTACTATTTAATATTATCTAGTCCTAGCCCCTCTCTATGGTTGTTGGGTAGATATTCCACAAGCGTAGAAGCTCGGTTTATTCGTGCTAGAATCACGGTTAGCTCGTTGTATTACGTGTGTACAAGAACGTAATATAGTCTTACTTTAGACTATATCTTGGTGGTGTTCGTGGGTAACCATAATTGGTGATTCTTCTGTAATCTTGTGGATCTTCTCTAGGATAAAGGTATGTAACCCTGATTCGATTAATTATAATTGTGTTATTATTATGATCTTGTTAAATCGCTTCCGCTATGTGTGCTTTGATCTTATTTAGGGTTTTAAATAATTCTTATGAACTATATAAACTTTGAGTGGTATCGAGAGCCGTTTAACATGTTATAATTATCGAGTTCTAAAGATTATTTTAACTAATATTGATTTGTGTTAAAAATTACATGTTGTTTTTTAGGATTTATTAAAATTAGGGTTTTTGTTTTTATTCTTTTTTAAAAAATCGGCCTAGCCAAATTTTTTATTATAAAAAAAAATATTTTTTAAACCCTAAAATTACATGGTAATTATTTTTAGATGTTTGCATGAATTAGTTGTTATGTCATGTGTGGTTACGATCCGTAGTATTTAAATTGTTAAGAGAATGTGGGAGATCCGTGATGAACGTGCATGTTTTTCACGGATCATATAATTTTGTATGCTATTTGCTTTATTTGATTCAAAGTTTTTTAAATTAAGGAAGACTTTTTATGTTCATAAAAATCCTAGATTTCATGTTCTTTGAATAAATTGTTATGCATGTGGCTATTTGATTTAGTTTTTTTGTACTACTTGTTTTCATGCGTTTTATATGATTGTATGTTGTAAACAAGGGTAATTTTTTTCCAAGAAAAATAATATTGACTAAATCTTATCGAAATTAATGAATTGTTTTCAGATCTAATTTTCATATTATTTGCATTGATTGGAATTGCAATATTAACTTAATGACCTACTCAATTTTGACAAACTATAAAGTGGGTATAACGCACCGCTGGTCATGTACCCGGTTAAGGAAGGAGGTGTTATGCTTCAGCGCTGACCAAATTCACGGCTCGCCTGTGCGTCAAAGTTGGAATTACCTACGATTGTTATTTGCTTAATTCCTTATGGTTGATTTAACCGCATTAATTCACATCTGAAACACAATGAATAAGGTTATTGCTTTGGCTTTAGCCGAGTTCTAGAAAAAGTACGGTGTAAATTTAGTTGTGGGTAAAATCTTTAATTGGTTTAACCAATACCTCAACTTGTAAATATATGTCGCGTTTTATTTGGTCTCGCCAGAAATTTTACTAAACGTTTTTATTAAACTTATGCTATGGAGATGTATGCATGCTTCTCCATACATGATTTTGACACCAAAAATCTATACCCTAAAAATTTAAGTCTTATGTCATCTAACTGATGAACACTTGAAATCACAATTATCGTCATATGAGATTCGGGGCGGTGTTGTGATGGAAAGAAAACGTTCATAGAATGAGAATTCGCAATGAATGTTTTACGTTCTTTAGATTAGTCGACTTAATTAAGTTACTCAGTGAGAACTGGAAACTTAAGGCGTAAAGTAGGGATGAAATATGTTTACAATGCAAATGATTTGGCAATGTAAATCCCTAAAATATCTAGAAATTGCAAATTTGTTTGTCAATTATTTGTTCGACAAGTTACTGTGTTGAATACATTTGTCACTAGCAGATCAACTGATGTGATGAAGTTATGTCAATATGGATTCTAGTTTCAAGGAAAATACTATGGTTTTATTTATCGGGGTAATTTTATTTTCTTGAATGGTATTATCGAAAATACTAGTATTTTGAACTTATTTCTGTAGAAATGGCTCAACCTGAAAACAATATGACATTGTGTTCGGCTTTCAAAGCTTTCTATGATCGTCCTGAACTCACTGGCCCAAACTTCAATGATTGGTATCGCTCACTGAGAATTTTTTTGAGGGTAGCGGGTACTATTGATATCTTGACTACTCCTTTTTCGGAGAATCTTACTGAGGGAGATTTTGAAGCGCAAAGGCTTGAACACGCTGCTAATGTTAAGAAGCACCAAGAGGTGGCTGATGTAATGTTAGGGAAAATTGTTTCTCCACTTCAACGTAAGTATGATCTATTTTCACCAAAGCGAATGCTTGATGAACTTAAGGATGTGTACGAAAAGCCGCAAGTTGTAGAGATCTATGATTTGGTTGATGCTCTACATAGTTGCAAGCAAGATCCTGGAAAGTATGTAAGTGCCCATTACACGGAAATGAGAGGCTACATGGAACAGCTCATTTCACTAGGACAACCCTACGAACATAATATGGCTATCAACTTGATCAATAGGTCCCTTAACAAGGACTTTAGTGATTTCGTTTGAAAGGATAATATGCATTGCACGGGGAAGACAATTAATGATTTGCATGCAATGCTCATTGACTATGAAAAGGGGTTAAAGAACAAGGCTTCCACGTCTACTCCTCAAGTACTTTATGTACAAAAGGGTAGAGTGAATAAGCCAAAACCGCAAGTGAACAAGAAGCAGAAAGGAAAAGGCAAGGTTGGTAAGGACAAACATGTTGCGACTCCTTAAAAATCGAAGCAAAACTTTGTCAAGAAGAATCAATCTCAAAAGGATGAGACTTGTCACCATTTCAAGGTCAGTGGACACTGGAAGAGGAATTGCCATTGATAGGTGTGAAAACACCTATCCTTTTGCTACTTATTTCTTGTTAAAACGAGACCAAAACGCGTATTTAATATCATTTGTTTGGAATTATGCGTGGTTTGTGTGTTTGTTGTGTTTCCAGAGCCAACCGGATAAATATTAAAGAAAACATGGGATTGCACGGGTTTTATCGAAGAAAAAGACTCAAGACGAAGTCTATTGTCCAAGAGATGCAAAAGATTTGAAGTCAATGGGCCTATTTGAAGATTTATCGAAGACAAGGACCAAAGATGGAAGATTTACATATGTCGAAGAACTCAAGTCTATTAAACGAAGAATTTAAAAGACGAGTTGAATTTATTCATCGACAAATCCCGAATCTGAGTCGAAAACGTCAACTTTACTAAAAAGACGAGAAGACAAAAAGAGAGAAGAAAATCCCACTCACCAACCAAGCCCAAGGCCTATAAATAGAAGATCCCTTCACAAATTGGAAGATTCTTTTTCTGTTTTCCTTTTCCTTTTGTTTCGTAAGAAACCAACTCCATTAAGGAGTTTGGTGATTTTCATTTTATTTTGATAGATCTTGTAAGTTTTAATCTTCCCTTTTATTTGTTTAACCTTAATCTTTCAATACCATCTTTGATTTAATCTTGTTCTTTCTTCTCTTGTTGATTTAAAGTTTTAAAGTTTTGATTTGGTTGATTTTGATCTTTAAAAGTAAGTGGGTTTTGTGTTTTTGTTAATTTGGTTTGATGTTTATCATTAGGATGATTAGTGGTTAGTTTGGTTTAATCTTTGGTGAAAACTTGGTTGATTTTGGCTAAAAATTCGTGTGTTATACTTTTACTGTTCTTCAGTTTCCCAAATTCCGAATGAGCTTCATATATTCCGAATGAAGGTTTTGGTTAATTATTCCGGATAAAGCTTTTCAACATTTATTCCGAACGAAGCTTTTCTTTAATTTATTCCGAACCAACAAAGTTATTCCGAACGAGTCTTTTCTTCCAATTATTCCGAACGAGCATACTTATTCCGGATAAAGGATTATTCCGGATGAGTTAGATATTCCGAACCAGTTGATTATTCCGCATGAACATTTTATTCCGAACCAAGAAGGGATTCCGAACGAAGGAATTTTATTCCGGATGAAACGATATTCCGAATGAGTTGTGTATTCCGAACGAAGCATTTTATTCCGAATAAGCTAAACATTCCGAACGAAGCTATTATTCCGCATGAGTAGTGTTATTCCGAATGAAGGTTTTTTTTTCTTTTCTTTATTCCGATCCAGTTATTCCGGATGAGCATGATTTTAAGTTTTTTTAATTTTATAAATTAAGTTAAGTCAAGTTTTTAAATTACATTTCCTTTTCCTTTATTGTTTAACTTTAATTTCTGCTTTATTACTTTTAAATCGTTTTTAATTTGTATTGCTGAGTCATTTTTAGTTAATCGCTTTTGACTTGATTTTATCACTACACGCATTTTCCTTTTGAGTAAAATAGAAAACCCAATCCCCCTTTTATCCACCAAGAACGATTATTCCACTTTGAGCCGTGATCAATTCGAGAAGATACCGAGAGAACGAGAACTTAATTGAACCCATACAAATACCTTAGTATTAAATGGCGCCGCTGCCGGCTCTTTCGTAAAGATTAACGGTTTTTGTGAGAAAATTGGATTTTGGGATCCGTTCGCCGTGAACGTTACTTTCTTACCATCAAAATTTTTCAAAAATCCTAAAAAAATATAAAACTTTCAAAAATACAAAAACAATAAAAAACATAAAAAACCAAAAATATTTCTGCTTTGTTTTCTTTTGTAGGTGTATGCGTACCCGATCACAAAAGAAGAAATCCATTCAAGCTACTATCATTCAACCTCCGGTTGCCGTGCCTCCAATTGTTCCAACAATGGATAATCGACCAATGATCGAGCTTTTGCAAGCGCATGTAGAGGACAAAAACGATGCTATTGTCATACCCGATGTTGCAACCAACAATTTTGAACTCAAATCCGGCTTCATTTAGATGGTCTCTGCTCAACCTTTCTTGGGGCGTACAATGGATGATCCTCATGACCACATCAAAAGATTTCTTCAACTCACGAATACGGTCAAATACAATAGGGTCCCACAAGAGGTAATTCCCTTACAACTTTTTCCTTTCTCTTTAGAGGGACAAGCCCGACATTGGCTTGCAAAAGAACCCCCACAAAGTATTCTTACGTGGGCGGACTTAGAGACCAAGTTCATAAATTACTTTTTCCCACCCTCACGTACTACCGCTTTGCCGAATGAAATTATTAATATTGAACAAAGGTACGATGAGACTTTTAGTGAATCTTGGGACCGTTTTAAAGATCTTTTGAGAACATGCCCGCCCCATGGTTTTACCAAAGTGTACCAAATTAATACTTTTTACAATGGTTTACGCATGAATGACCAAGATTCACTAAATAGTGCCTCGGGCGGGGGGGGGGGGGGGGGGGTAATATTTTGGCTAAGACTTCTAATGCTGCTTGGGATATTATTGATAATAAGTCTCGTGTGCAAACCAAGAGTTTTCGGACCAAAGCCGCTAGTGCTAGCACTAGTGACAACGGCTAGAGATTTGATAAGATTACTACGCTTCTTGAATCCCTTGCTCTTCACACCGCTAACAATACCAAAACCATCAATGGTCAAGTCAATGCTTTGAGCCAACCATGTGAAATATGCGGGGGTCCTCACTCTTACACTAGTTGTACTGCCACCCAAGACTATCTTTGTGAGAATGTTAATGCAGCATAGGGTACCTATTCTATGGGAGGCTATCCAGCCCGCCCTCAAGGAGACCGTAACTTGCTAAGTTATCGTTCCTCCAACTTCCTTTCCCCACCCAGTTTTCCTCCTACCAACCCAAACCAACAACAAAACCTTAACCGAACCAATCAAAACCAACCTCGAGCACCATACCAACCACCTCAAAGACAACCATATCCACCTCAAAATCCTACCCAAGTTTACCAACCCGCTCCTTACCAACCACCTGCTTATCAAGCACCTCCTCCTACGCAACCCATCGTTTTCAACCACGAGGTTGAAACGTACATGCGGACGAATGATGCGTTGGTGAAGAATCTGCAAACCCAGATTATTAACTTGAAGGGAGATATGGTGAAACAAGGGAATGATCTTAGAGCCGATATGCGAAACTCTTTGAGTGGTCAAACCAATGACATAAGGGACATGATGGCTGGTTTCTTCCAAGGTAATCAACCCTCTTCTTCGGGTACTCTTCCGAGTAACACCGTTGCGAATCCAAGAGGGGAGATGAAAGCAATCACCACACGCAGTGGAAAAGGTACCAAGGAACCCGAGCTTCCTACACCTACACCGGTGACTGTGACTAAGGAAAACGAGTCCACTACTCCTATTCCTCCACCTTCTACTTCCCCAATTCCTCCACATCCTACTTCCACCCCTCCACCACCCAAGGATGCGAGTGATCCTACAATTCCAAAGACTTATTCTTCATCCGATATACCTTATCCCTCAAGGTTGAGGAAAGAGAAACTTAAAAGCAAGGATGATATTCAAGTCTCAAACTTTCTTAAAATGTTTAAGCAATTGAATTTCAACATCTCCTTCGCTGAGGCTCTCGCTCACATGCCTAAATACGCGAAGATGTTCAAAGATCTTCTAAGTGACAAGGAGAAGCTTCTTGAAATCGCTCAGACCCAACTTAACGAGAATTGCTCTGCGGTTCTCTTAAGGAAATTTCCAACCAAGCTTGGTGATCCGGGTCGCTTCTTAATCCCTTGCAACTTCCCGGTAGTAGAAAATTGCATGGCCTTAGCCTATCTAGGTACTAGTATAAACTTAATGCCGTTAAGTGTTTGGAAGCAATTATCTCTCCCCGGGCTAGTCCCCACAAAAATGACCTTGGAATTAGCTAACCGTACGGTTGCTTATCCGGTGGGGATAGCCGAAGATGTCTTCATTGGCGTTGACAAATTCACCTTTTCGGCGTATTTTGTTGTCGTTGACTACGAGATGGACCCACGTGTTCCATTAATCGTTGGACGTCCATTCTTGAGGACCGGTCGCACTCTCATTGATGTAGCCGCTGGCGAATTAATTATGAGAGTGGGTGACGATAAAATCGTTTTCAACATGGGTAAACTTTCTACGCAGCCTTCGGAAAACGAGAGCGTTAATTTCATTGACGTTCTTGATGAGGCTTGTGAAGAACATTTCAAAGACGCTTGTAAAAGTAGTTCTTCTTCTATACCCATTGTTGAAGCCGTTGCCTCTATTGCTCCATCACTAACTCCTTTCGGAGAAAGTGATTTGATTTTGAAAGAATTTGAAGCAACCTTGGGCGATGTGGACTTGAAATATGACGATTCCCCCACCGATTGGGATGAAGACATTCGTACCATTGAGAAACTTCTCAATGAGGACCATATCTCTCCACCATCCCCTAAGACTATTGCTATCGATGAGCCGAATTTGACTACGCCTTCTAACGAAAATCCTCCGGATTTAGAGCTTAAGGAACTACCGTCTCATCTCGAGTACGTGTTTCTTGAAGCCGAGAAGAAGTTACCCGTCATCATAGCTAAGGACTTGAAAGAAGAAGAAAAACCTCACCTTATCGCCGTACTTAAAGATCATAAGAAGGCAATTGATTGGAAAATTTCCGATATCCGCAGAATTGATCCAAACTTTTGTACTCACAAAATTCTCATGGAAGATGACTTTAAACCCGCAATCCAAAGCCAAAGAAGGGTTAATCCTCGAATTCATGACGTATCAAACAAGAGGTTATCAAACTTCTAGATGCCGGAATGATTTACCCTATTTCGGATTCGCCATGGGTAAGTCCCGTCCATTGTGTGCCAAAGAAAGGCGGAATAACCGTTGTTCCCAATGAAAACAACGAGTTAATTCCTACTCGTCTCGTTACTGGGTGGAGAGTTTGTATAGACTATCGCAAACTCAATGATGCCACGAGAAAAGATTATTTACCTCTTCCCTTCATTGACCAAATGCTCGAGCGTCTAGCGGGCAATGATTATTATTGCTTCTTAGACGGTTTCTCCGGGTATTTTTAAATTCCCATCGATCCTAAAGACCAAGAGAAAACCACATTCACTTGTCCTTACGGAACATTTGCTTACAAAAGAATGCCTTTTGGCTTATGCAATGCTCCTGGGACGTTCCAAAGGTGTATGATGGCTATCTTCCATGACATGGTGGAAGAAACCATGGAAGTCTTCATGGATGATTTCTCAATCTACGGTGATTCTTTCTCTACTTGCCTTGCCAATTTAGAACGTATGCTTAAGCGGTGTGAAGACACTCGCCATGTTCTAAATTGGGAAAAATGCCATTTCATGGTAAAAGAGGGCATCGTGCTAGGACATAAAATCTACAAATCCGGTCTCGAAGTGGACCGTGCTAAAGTTGATGTCATAGCCAAATTACCACCACCTTCAACCGTGAAGGGTGTGAGAAGTTTCCTTGGTCATGCGGGCTTCTATCGACGATTTATTAAAGACTTTTCTAAAATCGCTCGCCCGATGACCCACCTCTTGGAAAAAGATACTCCTTTTATCTTTTCCAAAGAATGTATTCAAGCCTTCAACATTCTTAAGGATCAGCTAACTAAGGCACCGGTCTTGGTTACCCCTAATTGGGAGCTACCTTTTGAGTTGATGTGCGAAGCTAGCGACTTTGCTATTGGAGCGGTTTTGGGACAACGAATTAACAAGCATTTCCAACCGATCCATTATGCTAGCAAGACAATGACAGGGGCTCAATTGCATTACACGACAACCGAAAAAGATCTTTTAGCTGTTGTCTATGCTTTTGAAAAATTTCGACCCTATCTTGTCCTTTCCACTACCATCGTGTATACCGATCATTCCGCGTTAAAGTACTTGTTAACCAAACAAGATTCTAAGCCAAGACTTCTTCGCTGGGTTTTACTCCTTCAAGAATTCAAAATCGAAATTCGTGACAAGAAAGGAGCTGAAAACCTAGCCGCGGACCATCTGAGTAGACTTGAGGATCCATACCAAGGGGATCATCCGAACAAAGAGATCAATGACTCTTTTCCCCTTGAGACCTTATTGTCTATCAAAACAATCTTGATGAGACCCCATGGTTTGCGGACATTGCAAACTACTTGGCGGGTGGAATTCTCATCGACGGGTTAACATCCCAACAAAAGAAGAAGTTCTTTAAAGACATTAAGACTTACTTTTGGGATGACCCGTATCTCTTCAAACAATGTGATGATCTGATCATTCGCCGATGTGTTGACGGACCCACAGCTTTAGAGATTCTAGAAGCTTGCCACAAAGGACCCACCGGTGGTCACTTTGGTCCCAACTACACCGCCAAAAAAGTTTTTGACTTAGGATTCTATTGGCTCACCATTTATCGTGACGCGCACGAAATGGTTAAACATTGTGATGCTTGCCAACGACAAGGCAAGATCACAAATAAAGATGAGATGCCTCAAAATTTCATACAAGAATGTGAAATCTTTGACGTCTGGGGCATCGACTTTATGCGGCCATTTCCTTCATCTAAAGGCAACAAATACATCCTTGTAGACGTTGACTACGTTTCTAAATGGGTTGAAGCGAAAGCTTTACCCACTAATGATGCAAGGGTGGTTTGTAACTTTCTGAAGCAGCTATTCGCTAGATTCGACGTGCCTCGTGCCATTATTAGTGATCGCGGGACTCATTTCTGCAATGATCAATTCACAAGAGTCATGGCAAAGTACGATGTCAATCACCGTCTTTCCACCGCGTATCACCCACAAACTAATGGGCAAGCCGAAATCTCTAACCGTGGGTTAAAGCGAATTCTTGAACGAACCGTGGGGGAGCATCGTGCCTCATGGGCCGACAAACTTGATGATGCTCTGTGGGCTTTCCGTACCGCATATAAGACTCCTATTGGTTGCACACCATATCGTCTCGTGTACGGAAAAGCATGCCACCTCCCCATTGAGTTGGAGCACAAGGCTCTGGGCCTTGAAATGGGCAAATTTTGACATCAACAAAGCCGGAGATTTGCGTAAAATCCAACTCCATGAACTTAATGAATTGAGGAATGAAGCTTATGAAAACTCTTTGATCCATAAGGAAAAAACTAAGCTCATTCATGACTCAAAGATTAAGAACCAAGAGTTCCAAGTTGGAGATAAAGTATTACTCTTTAACTCGCGGTTGAAAATGTTTTCGGGTAAACTCAAATCTCGTTGGTCCGGCCCATTCACCATTGCTCAAATTTTTACATATGGTACTCTTGAGCTTGCTCAACCCAATAGACCAAATTTTAAGGTGAATGGCCAACGACTGAAGTTGTACCTTGGAGAGGCCATCTCTCATGAGATGATTCCATCCCTCTCCACATTTCCTTTGAATTAATTCGGGACCGAGTCAGGCTCGTGACTCGGTTAACAAAAACAAGTGCTCCTCGGGAGGCAACCCGAGTATCTATCCCTTTCCGTTGTACCTCCTAAGTGTAGGGGGGCCTATATAGGTTGTTTGTGTTGTATGGTGATGTGATTACAGGGATACGTAAACTTTTGGACTCTTTGAAGAACCGTGCTCCCGTGTTGTCCGCAAATCCGGTTATATCTCTTAACTATCGTGATTCTATTTTCTTCATTCTAACATTTGAAAATGATCACGTTAGTTGTCTCCTCCTTAACTTGATTTAACCAACGTGCACAATGTAATAAGTGTAGGGGAGACTTTTCCCACATACTTAAACATTGAGGACAATGTTTATATTAAGTGTATGGGAGACTTCTATCGAAGTTATAAGTGGACTTTTCCGTTAAAATGCCTTCATTTAACCGGTAAATCATCTTTTTCAGCATTTTTCAAATTTTTAATTAACTTTGGCCATATAGTCGTAATTTTTAAATTTTTATGTCTTTTATTTCTTTCCTTTTATCGTTGCTTCCCTATGTATATATTTCTTAATAAAGTCAAAATAAAAGAAAAATCAAAAATTTTAATAAAGTGGTTTAGCTAGTTTAGAAGTCTTTGATATATTAGGCCCGTTGCGATTATTTTGACTCAACCCGAATAGACTCATCCGAGTTTATTCTAGCAAGTATCCTTAACCATATAGAACTTTACTGGTTTATTAGGCTAAGCATCCACGAGTCTCATTACTTGAGATTTTAAACTGTGGAGAACGAGAAGTGATAGAGTCAATTATAAGTCGGTATTCTTGCATAAGCACACTTGGTGTAATTATTAGCTTTTCCTCCCGTCGTCTTAAACGAATAAATGCAATAAGTAAGGTCGTACGATTTTATTGAATAACTTAGCTTGTAGCCCAAGATTGTTTAAAAGTTGCTCGGTAATGATAAGAGTTCATAGCCAAGGCATAACTATTGAAGCGGGGCGCGAAGATTGGAGAATCCGAAAAGGCCCTAACAAGGCATGAGGATTCCATTTTATTGCTAAAGATCCAAGATGATGTGAAAAGCATTATTCCCAAAATCAATATGAAGGATCAAGACGCACGACGAAAAGCAATCAACTCCAATAAAGATCATGGAGAAGTCTATCCGAAAAGACCCTAACAAGGTATGAGGATAAATAGATCCAAGTCCGAAAAGGAGGCGGATCGTTGTATCTCAAAATCCCAAATTATGATTGAAGAAATAATGATGAAGTCGTGGTCAATAAAGTTGGAGTATCTCTCAAAAATACTCCAAGTGAATAAATTCTATAAACGAAGAGAAGACCATTATCTCAAGAACGTCTCTCAAGATATGAAGTGTGAAGTACATGCCAAATATCGGCCCGAGAAAGGTCTCAAATCGTGAAGCAAGTTATGCCAAGATATGAACTTTTTGAGGTCTCGAGAAGCAGTTTTAAGAGATTTTGTCCTTTAGCTAAATATTAATCAAATTGTCCCACTTTGCTTTCAGCCTAAATAAACTATCGCAATAAGTCCAAAAATGAATTTTCATGATCATTCTAAGACAAAAATAAAATATAAGAGATACACCTAGGAATAAGGGAGTTTAAGTTTATAATTAAGCCATGTATGTTAGTGTTTGTTTTGCTAACTTATAATAACAACGATCTCGTCTTTAAGCTTAGTTTGGGGAACGTGAAACTTGAGGGTGGTAAATCTTCACCACACCAAAGCCCTAATTTAAGTCCTTTATCTCTTTGCAAGTTATTTCCACATAGCTATTTTCAAGTGAGAATGGTTTTCTATCCCTTTTGTTTTATTCAAGCTTTTTATTTCTCTTTGGTACTTTAATATTTGTTTGGTAGTAGTAGTATGTTAATAAGTCCAAGGTTGATTGATTATGAGAAAAGTGTAAATTTTATTTGTAACTAAGCATTGCATGAGGGCATGGCAATGGTTAAGTGTAGGGGATTTGATAGGTGTGAAAACACCCATCCTTTTGCCACTTATTTCTTGCTAAAACGAGACCAAAACGCGTATTTAATATCATTTGTTTGGAATTATGCGTGGTTTGTGTGTTTGTTGTTTTTTCAGAGCCAACTGGATAAATATTGAAGAAAACATGGGATTTCACGGGTTTTATCGAAGAAAAAGACTCAAGACGAAATCTATTGTCCAAGAGATGCAAAAGATTTGAAGTCAATGGGCCTATTTGAAGATTTATCGAAGACAAGGACCAAAGATGGAAGATTTACATATGTCGAAGAACTCAAGTCTATTAAACGAAGAAATTAAAAGACGAGTTGAATTTATTCATCGACAAATCCCGAATCTGAGTAAAAAACGTCAACATTACTGAAAAGACGAGAAGACAAAAAGAGAGAAGAAAAGCCCACTCACCAACCAAGCCCAAGGCCTATAAATAGAAGATCCCTTCACAAATTGGAAAAGTCTTTTTCTGTTTTCCTTTTCCTTTTGTTTCGTAGGAAACCAACTCCGTTAAGGAGTTTGGTGATTTTAATTTTATTTTGATATATCTTGTAAGTTTTAATCTTCCCTTTTATTTGTTTAACCTTAATCTTTCAATACCATCTTTAATTTAATCTTGTTCTTCCTTCTCTTGTTGATTTAAAGTTTTAAAGTTTTGATTTGGTGGATTTTGATCTTTAAAAGTAAGTGGGTTTTATGTTTTTGTTGATTTGGTTTGATGTTTATCATTAGTAGATGATTAGTGGTTAGTTTGGTTTAATTTTTGGTGAAAACTTGGTTGATTTTGGCTAAAAATTCGTGTGTTATACTTTTACTGTTCTTCGTGTTCTTCAGTTTCCCAGATTCCGAATGAGCTTCATATATTCCGAATGAAGGTTTTGGTTAATTATTCCGGATAAAGCTTTTCAACATTTATTCTGAACGAAGCTTTTCTTTAATTTATTCCGAACCAACAAAGTTATTCCGAACGAGTCTTTTCTTCCAATTATTCCGGAAGAGCATACTTATTCCGGATAAAGGATTATTCCGGATGAGTTAGATATTCCGAACCAGTTGATTATTCCGTATGAACATTTTATTCCGAACCAAGAAGGGATTCCGAACGAAGGAATTTTATTCCGGATGAAACGATATTCCGGATGAGTTGTGTATTCCGAATGAAGCATTTTATTCTGAATAAGCTAAACATTCCGAACGAAGCTATTATTCCGCATGAGTAGTGTTATTCCGAATGAAGGTTTTTTTTCTTTTCTTTATTCTGATCCAGTTATTCCGGATGAGCATGATTTTTAGTTTTTTTTTTAATTTTCTAAATTAAGTTAAGTCAAGTTTTTAAATTACATTTCCTTTTCCTTTATTGTTTAACTTTTATTTCTGCTTTATTACTTTTAAATCGTTTTTAATTTGTATTGCTGAGTCATTTTTAGTTAATCGTTTTTGACTTGTTTTTATCACTTCTCGCATTTTCCTTTTGAGTAGAATAGAAAACCAATCCCCTTTTTATCCACCAAGAACGATAATTCCACTTTGAGCCATGATCAATTCGAGAAGATACCGAGAGAACAAGAACTTAATTGAACCCATACAAATACCTTAGTATCAACCATCTCTACCTCCACGATTTGCAAGAACATAAGAAGAAGTTTGAGCTAGGCGCTGCAGCACCTTCAGGTAACTTATTTATGATAGAGTTATTTAATCATACATTCAAATCAAACTCCTGGGTATATGATACGGGATGTGGTATTAACATTTGTAATACCTTGCAGAGATTTGAGTTGGAAAGGAAGCTATCCTATGGGGAGCAATATCAGCAAGTAGGCAATGGAGCACAAGCAGCTGTTGAAGCTATAAGAACGTTTAATTTAGTTTTACCTTCGGGTTTAGTACTGATTTTAAACAATTGTCATTATGCACCTTCAATTGTTAGGGGTGTTATTTCCTTTTCTTGTTTGTTGGATCTTGGATTTATTCACACTATTGATAATAATAGAATTTCTGTTTCAAATATGGTTTATTCTATTTTAATGCAATTTCTGTGAATGGTGTGTTTGAAATTAACATGCATGATAATAATTCCAAGAGTAATAATAATTTTTTCTTTAGCATGAATAAGAAGAGAAAGTTAGACAAGAACTCTTTTATCTTTGGCATTGTAGGCTTGCCCATATTGGGAAGACACGCATACAAAAGCTTCAACGTGATGGTCTTGTGGAAAATATCAATGTTAAATCATTTGATAAATGTGAGTCTTGTATCTCTGGAAAGATGACCAAGAAACCTTTTAATAGCAATATTGAAAGGGCTACTGAACTACTTAGTTTGATACATACTGATGTGTGTGGACCACTTAGACATGTGTCAAGGAAAGGTGCTAGATACTTCTTAACGTTTACGGATGATTATAGCCGTTACGGTTATTTTTATTTACTTAAGCATAAACATGAGGTTTTTGAAACATTCAAAACGTTTTAAGCGGAAGTAGAGTTACAACTACGAAAGAAGATTAAAGCTCTTCGTTCCGATAGAGGTGGTGAATATTTAAGTCAAGAGTTCAAAGATTATTTAAGTGAGAACGGGATTGTTCAAAAACTTACTTATCCATATACTCCACAACAAAATGGTGTATCCGAAAGGAGAAATTGTACACTATTAGATATGGTGCGAATCTATGTTTAATCTTACAACTTTACCATTATTCTTTTGGGACTATGCATTAGAATCTGCTGTTCACATTTTGAATATGGTTCCCACAAAGAAGGTTGATAAGACACCATATGAACTATGGCATGGCAAAACGCCATATTTGTCTTATTTAAAATCTGGGGTTGTGAGGCGTATGTGAAACGTGACTCTAGAGATAAACTCCAACAACGCTCTATGAAATGTATCTTTGTAGGTTACCCTAAGGAAACTATGGGTTATTACTTCTATTATCCGCCTGAGAACAAGGTTATTGTTGCTAGGTATGGAGACTTCCTTGAAGATGATCTTGTAAATCAAGAATTCAGTGGGAGAAATTATGATCTTGAAGAAATTAAAGAAGATACATTGCCTTATGAAAATACTAGCGAAAAAATTCCTGTAGAACCGGAAAGTCTGGGAGTTCCACCGGAATTAATTCCTCCACGTAGGTCTGGAAGGACTAAACGTGCGCCAAGCAAACTATGTCTTTACATAGAGGATGATGAGGAGTAAGTAGGGGATCTTGGTGAACTTGCTAACTATCGATCCGCAATGCTTGATCCAGAAAAGTCAAAATGGAGAGTAGCTATGAATGAGAAAATGAAATCCATGGAAATCAATGATGTTTGGATTCTTGTAGAAGCGCCTAGAAACGCTAAAGTAGCAAAAAATAGGTGGATCTTTAAGAAGAAAACCGACATGGATGGTAAAATACAATCCTATAAAGCACGTTTAGTAGCTAAAGATTTTACTCAAACTTTTGTTATAGACTACGAGGAGACTTTTTCTCTTGTAGCAGACTTACGAGCTATTAGGATTCTCATAGCTATAGAAGCATACTATGACCATGAGATATGGCAAATGGATGTTAAAACTGCTTTCTTGAACGGTCGCTTAGATGAAGACATCTATATGCAACAACCGGAAGGGTACGTTGATCCTAATTATCCAAAAAGTGTGTGCAAACTTCAAAGATCTATTTATGGTTTAAAGCAAGCATCACGTCAATGGAATAAACGATTTGATGAAGAAATCAAGAAGTTTGGATTTATTCAAAATCCTGATGAGCCATGTGTATATCGCAAAGCTAGTGGGAGTAATGTAGTGTTCCTAATTTTATATGTTGATGACATATTAATCCTGGGAAGTAATATTCTAGGACTTAAAGAGGTTAAGGATTATCTTGGTAAATGTTTTTCTATGAAGGATTTAGGAGACACTGCATATATTGTGGGAATTAAAATCTATCAAGATAGGAGTAGACGGTTAATTAGTCTTAGTCAAGATGCTTATATTGATAAGATATTAAAGAAGTATAACATGCATAACTCTAAGAAAGGTTTTCAACCAATGGAGGTTAAGCATGAATTAAGCTATGAGAAAGATGCATCAACACCCGAAGAGGTGGCTTACATGCGGAAGGTGCCTTATGCTTCGGTTGTAGGATCTATTATGTATGTTGTATGATGCACAAGGCCTGATGTGGCATTTGCTCAGAACTTGGTCAGTAGATACCAACAGAATCCAGGAAAGTTCCACTAGACTGCTGTTAAGCATATTCTAAAGTATTTGAGGAGTACGAAAGATATGTTTTGGTATTTGGGGGTAAACCAGACACTGAACTGAATGTAACAGGATTATGTGATGCGTCCTGGCAATGTGATAGAGACGATACGAAGTCTCAGATGGGTTACGTGTTTGTTATCAATGGAGGAGCGGTTCACTGGAAGAGCAGTAAGTAGAAAACCATTGCTATGCATGCGACTCAATCCGAGTACATGGCTACTTCATAAGCTGCAATGGAAGCTCTTTGGATTAGGATGTTTATTGAAGATCTTGGAGTGATGCCTTCAATCGAAGAACCTATTGATATATATTGCGACGATTTGGCAGCAATAATATTCGCCATGGATCCAGGAGCCATGAAAGGCGCCAGTCACATTAAACGTAGATATCACTATGTTCGAGAACAAGTGGAAGCTCGAGAAATAAAGTTGATAAAAGTTCACACAGATGATAACGTAGCTGATCCTTTTACTAAGGCTTTATCTAGGTCAAAGGTAGTTAAGCATGCCAAGGCTATTGGGGTGTAACTAGCTAGCGAATTCATGCAATAAATCTGTGATTAGTATTTGGATAAAGGATGTTAATACATTATTGAATTGATGAAATAAAGATTGAGTTTCGTTTATTTTTCTGTTATTTGATTTTGTATCCTATTTTACATGTTTTAATCCATGAGCATTATGATGTTTCTAAATGTCCGTTGACGATTAATAATATGGGAATATTATTAAACTAAGACAATTCAAAATAGTGACAGAGTATACTTGAAAGTATATTGGTCAATTTTAGATGATATTTGTTGAATCAAATATTGGACTCATCCCAACTATATGATTTTACTTAATAGATTTTTGTCATTAAGTAAATCATAAATAGTTATCTTTAAACCTGAGATACCGGGAAACTGCATTAAATGTAGTGCATTTCTGTGAGATAACTTAATGCTAAACGTAACTGGTAGCTATAAGGGTTATTTTCAGAAGTGTTGCAAAGTTCATGTGTTTTGCTTGTAGTCAAAATGGGATTTGTTTCCTTCAAATTATTTTGAAGTATAATACGACTGGGCCCCTCGGGGGAGTAGTGAGATGTTTGTGTCGCCACACCCAAATGTGTTTTGGTAATCCTGCTATATCCGTAAACGAGAAACAGAATGGTTCATGTAAGGAATGACTGAGATTCATATCCTTATTAACGTTGTATTTGAAATGAAAGGATAATAATAATGATGAATCATTAAAAGGTTCTTGTCCAGGAGACTTTACCCGAGTTATACTAGGGACATTGCAAGTGGGAGCTGAAAGTTTATGGACTTCAAATTAATAGTCGTGTGATAGGATCGAACTCGGGATTACAGGATTGCACACATGAGTAAATGGTTAATTTTATTTACTAAATATATTATATATTTATTAAATCAAACCAAAGCTTAACTAACGATCGTTAATAATTAGGAGTTAAGTATAAACAACCGTTGGAATTAAATAGAAGCTAAAAGAAGGAAAATGAAAAGTTCCGGAAGCCCCATGTGGGCTTGGGGAACCGTCGGCCAAAGAAGAAAAAGGAAAGGGGAGAAAAGATTTTCTTTCCTAATTTATGTTTTTACTTGGAGACCAAGATTTGCCAAGCCTATATAAACACCCCAAGGCCTTCATAATTTTTCACCCCACTCTCTCTTTTGTCTCTCTTGATCGCCGGCTAAACACCCATCTTTTAGGGTTTTGGTTTTCGATTTTTACTATTTAATATTATCTAGTCCTAGCTCCTGTCTAGAGTTGTTGGGTAGATATTCCACAAGCGTAGAAGCTCGGTTTGTTCATGCTAGAATCACGGTTAGCTAGTTGTATTACGTGTGTACAAGAACGTAATATAGTCTTACTTTAGACTATATCTTGGTGGTGTTCGTGGGTAACCCTAATTGGTGATTGTTCCGTTATCTTGTGGATCTTCTCTAGGATAAAGGTATGTAACCCTAATTCGATTAGTTATAATTGTTTTATTATTTTGATATTGTTAAATCGCTTCCGCTATGTATGGTTTGATCTTATTTAGTGTTTTAAATAATTGTTATGAACTATATAAACTTTCAGATACATGATTACAATTGATTACTATTTATTTAGTATATAAGACCTCGACATAAATATATTTTATACAATTATGTGATAAGGGTGTCTCGACTTGTACAGACATAACAACCAGGAGCGAATTCACATGGAACGCGCCTTATAACAATAATGATGATAAGGGATAATAAGTTCTAAATGTAACTAAGTTGACAGTTTTTATTATGTTGTGCAAGCACCTTTTAATATTACTAAAGAATACAAACAATTTACTAATCCTCCCTATTGTATACAATACTTAAACTAATTCATAAATTTTTACTGATCTTGCATGGTTGACCATGGTTAACCGCATTTTTCTATGAAAATAAATTTTGTATCTTTTTATAAATAAAATACTTATTCATTTTTCATCCACCATCCTCTCAATACAATAACACGCTCACACCTACACCCGTCGGCTTCTCGATACTTCATCTTTACACACACATTCAAATACATAGATCTCATTTAGTGATAGACTAAAATCCAAAAACACCATTTGTTGGTCATAGCACGTCGAAACAACGGGCTCCAAAGGCTCAAACTGCTGCAACATAGCCAACAGTCAATCATGAACCACCATCAAAAACCACCACAACATCATTAGGTACTCGTATGCATATGTCTTATATAAAAAACCACCATTATTGTCACGTATTTGTATGCACCGGGCCATCATGTTTTTGAACAACCATCACCGAAAACCAGCAGATCAAACATTATCGGAAATCCCGACCACAACAACATAACGATTTGTGATTTTTTCGTGTAATTTAATCTCAGGGATGTTTATATTTGTATTTTGTTTTATAATGGTTAATTTTATTTTTATTACTAAAGAAAGTTTGAAAAAATAAGTATTATAGATAGTGATTATGGTGCTTGACTGGTGGTTAGTGATATTGTTGTTGAAATGGATGGGTGATAAGATGAAGTAGAGTGAAAAAATAAGTTTGTTTGATGGACAAACCAGTGTTTGGAGTTGCTCATATACTAACATATGTAATTGATCTTATGTTTGTGGACCCTACTAATGCTAAAGAAATTTATTTTAGTAGCAAAATACAGTCGACCATGTTCAACCATGCCACCTCAGCTAAAAATTATGAATTAGTTTGAGTATTGTATACAATAGGGTCGATTAGTAAATTATTTGTATTGTTAGTAAGATTAAAAGGTACTTACGAAAATAAAGCTGTCAAGTTAGTTATATTTAGTAATGATAAAGATAAACATTGCAGTTGATCCTTTATAGTTGATACATGTTTTTGTCGAGATATGTTTAATCATCTGTATCATACAATATAGTTAGCAATCATCACTAATTATGAAACAAAAACAGCAATGCAACAGTTCAATCAGATATATTAAATCAAAGAATTGGTATGTGAGTTCAGGCATGATTGATTATTGAATATAAGTATTTTCTTTTTGTTTCAATGAATGTAAAGAGAACAAGTCTTCGACGACTTATCCCCTACGTTGACATATAAATGGTTTCTCAAGAGTCAAGTCCATACATATATGAAACATAATTTATGTCCTAAAAAAACACCCCATGGGAAATCTTTTCTTCAAGACCAAAATGAGTTCAGGAGCTCCAGACATCCCAGCCAGGGATAATATGAGCAACTCGGGTGAAGATCAACCACTCGAGTATCAGAAACGTTCTCAATCAATCTCAACGATCGCTCAGGATCAGATAGTGAGATCAGGTGACCCTGGGTTGATTACCTCTGATGGTCATAGTGTTAACGGAGCATCTGAAGATCAACCACACGTGTATCCGAGTCGTCCTCAATCAATCTCATCGATGGCTCAGGATCGGATAGTGAGATCAGATGTTACTGGTGACCTTGGTGGTGTTGTTGAAGGAGCGCCGGATTTTGATGTTGTTGGAGCTCCTAAAAACCCATCTTTAATTGATGAGACGGGTGACAATACTGGTGACAACACTGCAGCTGCTCTCTCACTAAGCCAAATTCGTCCAGCAGTTCATTCTCAAGACGATGATCAAGTATCTACTATGAATAAGAAAGTAAACTATGCTGGAAAAACTTTATCTGGAAGGACGGGTAAAAATGTCATAGAGATAGAGTACGCGTGAAAGATTTGAATAATGTTCCGTTTGTACTTGTATTGTTTTGGAGTTTTACGTTTATTTGTACTAATCATTGATTCTGTAAATTCCATATGTTTCAACTTTGTTATTAAACCTTTAATAGGTCAAATAAGTATATTTAAGTAGACCTTTCATCCAGCAGTAGCTTATGATAAATTAATATTACGTTAGTCATAATATGATCCCCATTTGAGAAATACAAAGATATTTCACAAGTCAATCGTTTTTACGCAACACTTTTTTGAAAAAGAATCTAACAAATATGACAAGATACGTAACGCGTTATTTAGAAAGTCGGTTAAATTACAAAAAATAAAAACAAACACCATTGTGTAATTTTAAATTTTGTATTGTAATTTCAAATTCTGTTTTAAAAATTTATATTAGTCGATATATTTTCAATGTTTATTACTCTTTGTCATGGCCTGCGACTTTGTATTAAGCTAAGAAGGTGTTTGGTTAAGCTTATGAGTAGGCTTAGGTTTATATTATATAAACAAATTATGGCTTTTATATAATAAGCTTATAAGCCTTTGTTAAGTGTTTGGTTTAGCTTATATAACTAATATGGTAAAATGACAAAAAAATACATAAAAATAAAAAAGATAGTAATTATTAAATAATGGTATAAAAGTCTTTTTATGTATTATTTTTATATAAGCCTACATAAGCCACAAATTCTTGGCTTACCAAAACCTCCTTATATAAGCTTAAAAGCCCACTTATATAAGTTTAACCAAACACTTGATTTTGGCTTATAAGCTTATATAAGCTAATAAGCTTATAAGCCCACTATATAAGCTAAAACAAACACCCTCTAAGCCTATATTCTAAAATAATCTTTGTAGCCACATATATTTGATTATTTTAATAATGCAAGACAAGGAAACAAAATGGCCTAAACCCTTTTTCTGCCGTATATTCCATCAACAAGTTTAATTTCACTTTTCTTCTCAAATCAATTCAATTGTTACTGTCCTATGTCATAAGCGAACAACCTTTTGTAAAACTACATCGGATCCCTCCATTTCTTTTATCATTATTTATTCATTGGCAAAAGTTAGTGCTTCCTCCTTTTGGGTAAGTATAACCACGTGCAAAATACACCTACCATCTTACAACATGGTTGGGCCCCACCTGTTGTCTAACCCGTCAGTGGCTTTTATCAGCCCGCACCAGCAACCTATTTTACTACACCACTCAACTATACAAAGCCCAACCCAACCTGTGATGTATCAACAACAACCCCAACCTGCTCCTCAAGCCCAGCAGGCCCAACAACTTATGTATCAGGCCCAACAAGTTATGTATCGGGCCCAACAGCCCATTTATGCTAGTCAATCAGTGGTTCATCACAACATCAAATGTTTACTCGGTCCGGCTCCTTATTTCTACTCGTCGCGGTCTGCATCATTGCCTAGTGCATTTAACATGACTTTACGAGACCCCACTTGGAACATGGACACATGTGGCACTTCTCATATAAATTCTAATGCTCGTAATTTAAGTACTGTTTTTGATACACGCTTATTCCCATATATACATGTTGATGATGGAAATTCTATTCCTGTCACTAACACCGGACATAGCATTATTCCATCGATTCATCGTCCCTTGCATTTTCATAATGTTCTTGTTACTCCTAACATCATTAAAAATCTCCTTTTCATTCGTCAATTTACTAGGGACAATAATTGTACTATAGAATTTGATGCGTTTGGTTTTTCTGTGAAGGATTTTCTGACTCGTCATATCCTTCTTTGATGTGACAGTTCAGGTGATCTCTATCCTGTTACCAAGTCATCAACTACCCCCCGCTGCTTTTCTCTCCACAAGCGCATCCACGTGGCATCAACACCTCGGTCATCCGGGCGATGAAGTGCTACCCTCTCTTGTTTCTCATCGATTTATTTCATGTCATAAAGAAAAGTATCCACATATTTGTCACGCGTACCAAGTTGGCAAACATGTGAAACTTCCCTTTCACAGGTCGGATTCTATTGTTAAAGGTTGCTTTGATATTATTAATTATGATTTATGGACATCTCCCATTGTTAGTTCTAGTGGCTTTAAATATTATGTCTTATTTATCGACCATTTTTCTCATTATCTATGGATATGTCCCCTTCGTTCTAAATCTGACATGTTTGATAAATTTTTGCATTTTCGCACTTATGTCTGTTGGGACTAAAAATAACCAAGTTACTGGGACGCTGACAAGAAGACTTTTGGAAGCTGACAAGAGATATTAGGGCGCTGACAAGAGGATGCTGATAAGAGTTATTGGAGCGTTGACAAGCAGAAAGTCGACCACTGATGAAAGACTTAGTCTACACGTTTTGTATGTTTAGTAAAGATATGTTTAATATTGTATTTGCTATATTTATCTTTACCTAAAATAGTTGATACGTAGACTTTTGTACAAGGCTTCTTAGTCTATAAAAGGAGGCCTCTAGGTTAATGTTCGATATACGTTTTACTTTCATTGTACGCAAGTTATTATCAATCAATCGAAGTGAAAGTTTGGGTTATTCTGTGTTTGTGTGTTCTTACTCTAAGTGTTAAATTCCGCATAACACTTTGGTTGTTTTCATAAACAAAGTTTCTCTACGTGTTAATCTTGATTTAATCTTGTTAACACAAAGCTAAATCGATCTAAGTGTGGGATCAACAAGTGGTATCAGAGCTTGTTGAGGAACTTTGATCTTTAGAACACAAAACCCAAAAAACCCTAAAAACCCTAAATCGCCAAAAACCCTAATTTTTTAAGAAACCCTAAATCGACAATATATCTACTCCATAGTTAACCTCCTCTTCCTCAAGCCATAACCTAAAAATACCCATGCTAGACCCAGACAACTTTGAGCTATGGAAGTTCAATTTTGAGTAATACCTTCAAATCCATGACTTTGCTCTATGGAAAATTATTGAATATGGAAACTCATTCGATAAGGCTGCCAAGATTCTAGCTGCTATTAGTTTAAGGTCTGCTTCTCCAGGCGTAACTGAAGAGGATAAAAAGGAACATCTAGGAGATGGGAGAGCTGTCTCAACTGATGACATGGCAAAGAAAAGGAACGACATGAAGTCTCTAAACATCCTCAAACTTTCTTTAGGACCAGAAAATCAGCACAAGTATAGAGGGTTTGAGTCTGCAAAAGAACTTTGGGCAGCCATTCAAGTCAGTTATGGTGGTAATGAAGAAACTGCCTCAGAAAAGAAGAAGCAACTCTTGCATGAGTTTGTTGTGTTCAAAGCTCTTCCCAATGAAAAGCTGAGTGGTGTAAGAAGTAGACTTCTTGACATCACAAGTAAACTGTCCTTTATGGGAACAGTGTATAATGATGCTGATATCATTAGTCTTAGTGATGTGTGGAAAATTAAGGGTAGATCAATTATTGTTACCAATGCTCACAAAAGTTCTACTTTTGATGATGTTTACAATAAATTTAAGCTAGTGGAGAGTGATATCGCACCAAGTCATGTTAGTAAGTCATTACCTGGAAACATGGCTTTCATCTCACATAGTGATGCTCAAACTAGTGAAAGAGAAGTTCATGTACATCATGTTACTGGATCAACGTATGTCAGCGGTGGACCAAGCTTTGTCAGCGGTGGATCAACCTTTGTTAGCGCCTCGCATTCTGACGCTAACACATATCAAGTTGAATCACCAAAGCTTAAACCTGATGACATTGACTTAGATACAGTTTGTGCATACATTGCTCATTTCTCAAATGGCTCCTTAATTACCTATGAGGATCTTGAGCAAATCAGTGATGAGAACTTGGAAGAGATGGATATCAAATTGTCCATGGCACTTGCAAGTCTAAGAGAAAACATGTGGAATAAGAGATTTGGAAGAAAGATGTCCTGCAATGCCAAAGACAATGCTGGGTTTGATAAGTCTAAGGTGGAGTGCTACAATTTCCACAGGATGGGTCACTTTGTTAGGGAATGCAGATCCCCAAAGAATGATGAGGGTGGAAAGAAGACAAGGCAAGCTGTTCCTGTTGTGAACATTGAGCCAAAAGCTATGATTTCCATGCAAGGCATTGATGGCATTGGATGGGAATGGAGATTTATGTCAAAAGGTGTGAAAGAAAACAAGGCCTTGATTGCAGAAAAGGAAGAAGAGCATGTTCACTATGCTCTCATGGCACATTCTTCATCTTCATCAGATAATGAGGTATATGATGATGCATTGTGTAGTAAAGGTTGTCGTTTAAACACTGAAAAACTTAACAAAGAAATTTTAAAGTTAAAATCAGATGTTGTTAATGAAATATGCAAGTTATCTAACTATCAACTTGCACTTATTCAAACTGAAAAGACTGTGTCTGAATATAAGAAAATGGAGCTTCACCTAAAATATAAAATCAATATTTTAAAACATGACCTCAACGCTAGTATTCAGATTAGGAACATCTTGGAGAGATCCAATTGTGTTATAGAAGCTAAGTTAGATGAGGTCGTTAAAACCAAAGACAATGTAGGTCTTAAAATTCAAAGATTTGATAAAGCTTCTCAAAACCTAGAAAAATGTGTTAGCGAACAAAGAGACGCTAGTGATATGACTGGGATTGGGATGAAAGAGTATTCTGATGTTCCACCACCTGCTGGGAACTTCCATGGTGTCCTTAGAAAGGATTTTTCTTGGACTGGTATACCAGAACTCCAAGAAAAGGAATTTATTCCTCCACCAAGAGTTCTTACTCCAGTAGAGGAATATAAGCAGAAATTGACTGACTTAGACCAATGGAAGAAGGCCAATCCTACTTTGTTTGTTAAAGGTGGCATGCTTTGTGAAAACCCAAATGAATCCACACCTATAAAAGTGACCAATCCTACTACTGGAAAGGTTGTTGACCTTGACTCAGACGTTGATAAAAAACCTAGTATTAAATATGCAGAAATGTATAGAAAACCTAGGTCACCCCAAAGTCAATCTAGTGTTAATGGGACAGGTTTCTTTACATCTAGACCTAGAGTTATGTCTAGAAAAGCTTGTTATACTTGTGGGAGTTTTTCTCATTTGGCCTATAAGTGTGTCAGCGGTTGTGACACCCTAGGCAAATCCCACATCGGTTGTGGCCAGGAGAGATCCATGGTTCATAAGATAACATGCCTTCTCATGACACAACGCGTTTTGTGGTCTACTGCACGTGGGGTTCTTAGGAACTGGTAGTTAAGCGTGCTCATGGGAGAGTAGTACGGGCTTGGGTGACCTGCCGGGAAGTCTTCACAGAGGGCCACAAAGCAAAGCCGTGAGCTTACGGGCAAAGCGGACAATATTGTGGTCTGAGTAGGTAGGATGTTACAAGTGGTATCAGAGCCACTCCTGAGCCGTTCGGGATGGTGGGGCAAACCTCATCGAGGACGATGAGTCCCAAAGGGGGGGTGATTGTGACACCCTAGGCAAATCCCACATCGGCTGTGGCTAGGAGAGATCCATGGTTCATAAGATAACATTTGCCTTCTCATGACACAACGCGTTTTGTGGTCTACTATACGTGGGGTTCTTAGGAACTGGCAGTAAGCGTGCTCATGGGAGAGTAGTACGGGCTTGGGTGACCTGCCGGGAAGTCTTCACAGAGGGCCACAAAGCAAAGCCGTGAGCTTTCGGGCAAAACGGACAATATTGTGGTCTGAGTAGGCAGGATGTTACAGCGGCCCTAGAGTGAACGCTGACAATAGGTCAAACATGGTCAAGCCCAGACCTTTTGTCCAGCAAAGTCCTTAATTCATTAGGCCAGCTCCCTTCTTCTCAAAAGGGAAAAATACCCATGGACAAAGGCCATTTTAAAAGACCAATACTTGGTCAAACAGACTATGGGTTCCTGTAGCAAACCCTAGGTATGGCGCTAACAAGAACAAATCAAGCGCTGACAAGCATAAATATGACGATGACAGGAACAATCTAAATGCTGACAGCTCCAAGTTGGGTATGAAAATGCCACAATTGGCTGCTGTTAGACCATATGTTAGACCAAGCCAGGGGAGGTATTTGAAACCTATGGGACAAGGGTCTAAAGCAAATTATAGTTTGACATGGAGACCTAAACAGGAACAAAACCCTAATTTCAACGGTTTCTCTATGATATGCAACAGGTTTAAATATCTTGAAAAAGTTATTACTAAACCAATTGGATCAAACTGTTTGTTTAGGGCACAAAGGGATGAACAAAGGGGTTGTTACAAGGAGAAAGTCAGTTCTTGTTGAACAAACACATGAATCCACGTCTGCAAAGGCTTGGATTCCCAAAGAAAACCAATTTGTTTCTTTATGTGTAGGGCATTCAAAAGCAGGTCAATAACTTTGGATATTGGGACAGTGGATGCTCTAGGCACATGACGGGGAAAGAAGATTATTTGTCAAATTTTATTCCCAGTAAGAATGGTGACAAGGTTTACTTTGGAGGTGGACATGGGAATATTTCTGGCAAAGGCATACTTATCACCAACAATCTTCGTTTTGAAGATGTTTTTCTGGTAAAAGAGCTTGATTATAATCTTTTTAGTGTGTCACAAGTTTGTGACAACAAAAATAAAGTTCTTTTCACTGATACTAAATGATTGGTGTTAAGTAAGGATTTTAAGATTCCTGATGAGAAGTTCATAGAGTATAGAACACCTAGGCATAAGGACATCTTTAATGTTAACTTAAAAGGAATTAAGATGAACAATAACTTGTCATGTCTTTATGCTAAAGCTTCAGTTGATGAGAGTAATCTATGGCACAGAAGGTTAGGGCATATTAACTTTAAAAACATAAACAGACTTGTGAGACATGAGTTAGTTGAAGGTTTGCCTGCAAAGGCTTTCCACAATGATCATAGTTGTGTTGCATGACTTAAAGGTATACAACATAAGGTCTCCTTTAAGTCTAAGAGTGTGCATTCCAGTTCTAACCACTTCATTTGCTACGAATGGACCTTTTTGGTCCCATCAATATAGAAAGCTTAAATGGTAAATCCTACTGTTTTGTCATTGTTGATGATTTTTCTAGGTTTACTTGGACTTTCTTTCTAGCAATAAAGAGTGACACTGCCCATACTTTGATTAACTTTATCAACCAAATAGAAAAGAAAACAGGTTATTCAGTTAATATTCTTAGAAGTGATAATGGTGGTGAGTTTAGAAATGATGTGTTAGATACCTTCTGTGTTGGTAAATGGATTACTAGAGAGTTTAGTATAGCTAGAACTCCACAACAAAATGGTGTAGCTAAGAGAAGAAAGAGGACACTCATAGAAACAACTAGAACCATGTTGGCAGATGCTAAGTTCCCTATTGCATTTTGGGCTGAGGCTGTAAATACGGCTTGCTATGTTCAGAATAGAGCCTTGGTCAACAAAATCCACAATAAGACCCCTTATGAGCTATTTTGGAATAGGAAGCCTAATATAAACTTTCTTAATCCCTTTGGATGTCATGTGATGATTTTAGACACTAGTGATGCTTTAGGAAAGTTTAGTCCAAAAGGTGATGAGGGATATTGTGTGGGTTATTCTACAGATAGCAAGGGATACAGGGCTTATCATAAGAAGGAAAGACGTATCCTTGAAAGAGTGCATCTTAGGTTTTTAGAAAGTAAACCTAGTGATCCTGAAAATGGCCCAAATTGCCTGTTTGACTTGGAACCATTATCTTTGACTTTGAATTATATGCCTCTTACTAATCCAAGCATTGTGGGAAAGGACCCAAATATTGTGGAACAATCTGTCTTTGTTGATGAAAATGCATGTTCAAATGTCAAGGATGTTCTAGGATCACTATTGGAAGCTGACACTCCACTCTTTAACTATTACACCATGCCTATATGGAGTGATGAGTTTGTCCAAGCATCTGCTGCTGCAAAAGGAGATGAGAAAAAGGTTCAAGCAGAGCAAGTCAATGACGCTGACAAACCAAAATTGGACGCTGACAGCCCCATTGTGGACGCTGACAGGTCTAATTCAGACGCTGACAGACCTATTTCAGACGCTGACAACTTAGTTTCATCTTCTTCCAAAGCAAGTTTTGTGCAAGGTGATGATATCACACCCAATGAAAGTGTTAGTGTCTCTATTCCAGATGCTGACAATGGTTCATCAAGTTCAAATGGGTTTGATAGTGGTGATGATTGGGACAATGGGATCTTACATCCTACTGTTTCTCATTCCACATTTTTTGGAGAGGGGACTTCTACTAAATTGGCCAAGAAACATCCTACCTCTCAAATTATTGGATCTATTACATCACCAGTACAAACAAGGAAACAGATTGAGAAGAGCTCCAAATCAAGCTTTATTGCTAATATTCACAAGAAGGATGATACCCCTCTTGTGCAAGCTTGTTTGTTTGCCTGTTTTCTGTCACAACAGGAACCCAAGAAGAATTTTGATGCTCTTAAAGAACCAAGCTGGATTGAAGCGATGCAGGATGAGCTTCATCAGTTTGCTATTTAGGATGTGTGGGAGCTAGTTGACTGTCCAAGATATGTTAGGCCAATTGGGACATGTTGTATTCTAAGAAACAAGAAGGATGAGAGAGGGATTGTGATCAGGAACAAGGCATGTTTGGTTGCTCAATGCTATACACAAGAAGAAGGAATAGACTATGAAGAGGTTTTTGCACCTGTTGCAATGATTGAAGCAATAAGGATTTTCCTAGCCTATGTTTCTTGCATGGGCTTCATTGTTTATCAGATGGATGTGAAGAGTTCCTTCTTATATGGCACAATTGCACAGGAGCTATATGTGATGCAGCCTCCTGGTTTTGAAGATCCAGAGCATCTAGACAAAGTGTATAGAGTCAAGAAAGCAATGTATGGACTTCATCAGGCCCAAAGAGCATGGTATGGTACGTTGTCCACCTATTTGGTGGAAAATGGATTCAAAAGGGGCACCTTAGATCAGACTTTGTTTACCAAGAAGAAAGGGAAAGATTTTCTTCTTGTCCAGGTCTATGTAGATGATATTATCTTTGGTTCATCAAATCCAAAGATGAGTGAAGACTTTTCCAAGATCATGACAGACAAATTCAAGATGAGTGCAATGGGAGAGATGAACTTTTTTCTAGGGTTACAAGTTCAACAGAAAGAAGATGGTATCTTCATCTCTCAAGACAAGTATGTAGCAGAAATCTTGAAGAAGTTTGCTTTTTCTCCACATGAAGCAAGGGCTAGCACACCCATGGATAGGAACACACCCTTGGGGAAAGATTGGAGATGGAAAAAATGTGGATGTTAGGCATTATAGATCCATGATTGGATCCTTAATGTATCTTACAACTTCTAGATCTGACATCATGTTTGCTCTGTGTGCATGTGCACATCACCAAGTAACTCGTAAAGAGTGTCATCTTCATGCTGTTAAAAGGATCTATAGATACCTTAGGTGCTATCCTTATTTGGGATTATGGTATCCTAAAGATTCTCTATTGGAGCTTATTGGCTATTCAGATAGTGATTATGGAGGTGACAAGTTTGATAGGAAATCCACAACTGGTGGATGCCAATTCCTTGGGAGCAGGTTGATATCTTGGCAATCCAAGTAACAAAAAGTGGTGGAAAACTCTACAACTGAATCAGAATATGTGGATGCAGCTGCATGTTGTGGACAAGTGCTATGGATTCAGAACCAACTGTTGGACTATGGGTATAATTTTATGCATACCAAGATATTTGTAGACAATAACAGTACTTTATGCATAATTAAAAATCTTATACATCAATCTAAAACAAAACACATAGAAATTAGACATCATTTCATAAGAGATTGTTTTGAAAAAGGTTTGATACATCCAGATAGGGCTGACACAGAGGAAAATGTGGCAGATTTATTAACTAAACCTTTTGATACTGGGAGATTTGAATACTTGGTAACAGGTATTAGAATGATCAATCTTTCTTAAATGTGTTTTTGCAATTATTGTAAAAGTACGTACAGGATATGCACTATTATTGGTGTTTGTAAAAGTATTAGGTTTTTCCACTTTTATTTTCTAACGCTGACAGAGTCTATGGAGGCACTGACAAGTGTTAAGATTGGCGCTGACAAGTGTTTGCTAAAACGCTGACAGAGTGTTTTGGGCAGATGCTGACAAGTGTTTATTGAGACGCTGATAAGTGTTAAAGTTGACGCTGACAGCAACATGTTAGTTTTTATGGTTTTTATCTAATCATTCAGGCAATGTTTGCATTGTACAATTGGATACAGAGTTGCTCATGGATCCTTTGAGCTTCAAGCATTATGTCAAAGGTTTATTTATGATGGTTGGAATGTTTCCATTCCTATCTTGAAATAAAAATTTGTCGTAAATATATCATTTTGCAACACTGTTTATCCTAGTTTAAAGGGAGGTTTAGGATACCTTTAGGAACTTGGGTATTTTTAGAATGCTCTTATCACAATTCTAGATTGTGTCCACAGGTGAGTGGGGGTTAGAAATAGTGAATGCTTTCTCTTTATAAGATTGATGGAATTTCTAAACCTCGAGGCACTGTAGCATACAAAGTTTTATACTTTTGTATGCTGCCAAGACTTTTTGACCTAGAATTGGGTTTGGTCGGTTGGGAGACTTGGTGTAATATTTTAATTAATTGGGCTTACCTGGGAGTTACAAAGTATTTACATGAAGGTTTCTTCACTCCTAAGGACTTTCTTTGGCAAGGTTCACTTGAGGGCAATTATGTCTATCTTGCTTGTGCAAGTGTGTACAATTGAACAGATAATGCTATTTTAAGTCTGTGTCAGGGGAGGAGTTATCTTCATTAGGGTAAATGTCTTTGTTAAGGTATTTTTATTTTATTCTTTATTTTATTTTTGACCACTGACATAGTTTTCTCCAAACGCTGATAAGATCAATTTTAGACGCTGACATGGCAAATTTTCAACGCTGACAAGATATAGCCGTTATGCTAACAATCAATTTTTGACCGTTGAAAAACATTGGGGACCGCCTAGTTGTTATTTTTGACGAAAATTTGGGCCGTAATTTTTGTAACTTGGTTAACTTTTTATTAATGCAAAGATAAGTTATTTGCTTTCAAGATTTCAATAATTACTTTTTGAATATCTTTGCCTTCTTTTTCAACCAATAGTATGCTAGTTTATCTCCTATAAATACGGCTCATTTTCTTTTAAGCAGGGTAACACTATTCTTGTCTAGCAAAACTCTTTGCAACCTTCATCTCTTCATCATTTATTATTCACTGTTTTCACATCATTATCAATGGCCCCAAAGTTTAAACCAGATCATGTGGAGTTGGAATTCAAGAGTCAACACAACATGGTGGCATATTTGGTGGAGGACACTGAGCATCATACTCAATATACTGAGATGATTGCTTATCTTAATGCTACTCCTCTAAGGTATGCTGTTACACACACTCCACTTGTTCCTATCATACACATTAAGCAGTTTTGGAACACTGTTCATTCCAAAAAAGTTAATGGAGTGATTACATTATATGCTACTGTGCACGGAAGTGAATGGGTTGTTACTGAAGCTTTGGTTCGCCAAGCTTTGCATCTTAATGATGTTGGTTGCATAACAACCCTTCCTGTGCCAGAGCTAGAGTTAGGACTTCATGAGTTGGGTTATGATTTGCCCCCTGTTGGGCAATTAAATAAATATACTAAACAACAATTTCCACCCAACTAGAAGTTCCTCATACATGTCATCCTTCAATATTTGAGTCCCAAATGCTCTTCATTCAATGAAATCAACAGATCCATCAGGAGTGCCATTGTTTGTATTGCAAGAGGGAAAGCTTACAATTTTTCAAGAATGATTTTTGATGGCATGTTACATAACAAGGGTACCAAGATGACTCTTGCGTATCCTCGATTTTTGCAAATGGTTTTTGAACTCCAAGGATATTTTCGTAGGGACCATGATAACTTTTACAAGGTTCCTGACCAAGAGAAAACGGTTTTTAGTAACATGAATTCAACACCTTATAGAGACTTACCCCTTACCCCAGCCATGCGTGCTGTCGTTCAGGAAGGTACACAACCACCACCACCACCACCTCCACCTGCCCATGAACCTATGCCAGACCAACCACCATCACCACAACCTATGAACTTTGACCCTCCATCACCAAACGCTGACACATCTATTCCTAACGCTGACACGACCATTTTTGACACTAACACCACAAACCTTGACACAGACATCCTTCAACCGTAGATCCAAACACCCTTAATTCTTCCTCTTCTGAACCCAATGATTATAGGTTGCAAAAATGCCAAAGGACTACTAGAGTGTTCTCCTCTAGTGGTCCTAGCCATGTAGCAGAGAGAACCATCACCACAAGTGTGGTTGGTGCTATGGGTGTGGCTGGAACTAGTGGTACTGGCTTAGATGCAGGGCATGATAGTTCCACCATCATTAAGTCCACACCCATGCTCTATGAATCTCTTGTGGGAGGGCGACTTCCCACATTGGAGGAGGGCATTCTGGAACCATTATCTGCTTTGGAATTGACGATGGTCTGTATGAGCTTGCAAAAGCAACATGCAGACCTTGTACAGGTTGTAAATACACAAGGCCTTGAACTCAAGGATTTGAGGGAGAGGATTGTTGTTTTGGAGGCTGCCAATGCAAGGAGAAGGCAGGCTAGAGTCCTTTCTTCCTGGGAGGATTCTTACAAAGGGGAGAATGAGCCAACAGAACCATTCAATGCTAGTGAAAAGGGCTCTCATGATAAAGGAACCCAAGAAGGTGAAGGTGCTTCTTTCAGGGCTAGTTTGGATATAGCTGAAGCACTTACAAGTTTGAAGGATCAACCAGGTTTTGATACTTCATTAATTACTCCTACAAAGATTTCATTTGTAGAAATGATGCATGACGCTGACAAGAACAAATCCAACGCTGATAGGAGTAAAGCAAGCTCTGACATGCAGGTTTTGGGCGCTAACAAAATTACAGGTGTGGTTGGTGTATCCCAGTCATCAGCCATCATCAAAGATGTGGTTCCAAAGGTATCTACTTCTTTACCTACTATTGATGCCTCAGATAAAGGTAAAGGTGTTATGGTAGAAGTAGAGGTACCCAAGAATGCAGCCCAGATTCATTTTGATTCAGTTTTGGCTGCAAAGCTTATGGAAAAGGAGAATAAGAAGTTTGCCATTGAGTCACAGATTGTGACTTCTAAAAGTGATGAGGAAGGCAGTGATGATGAGAGCTCAGAATCAAGTGTGATGATACTTGAGGAGCCTGAAAGGTTGGAATATGGAGAGGAGTTAGGTTTGGAAAATCTTAAAGAGGTAAAGCTGAAGTTTGATTTGACTATGCCCAAGATTGCTGAGATTTTCTTCAAATATAAAGGAGAAGTGTTGTGTGATCCAAAAGTGTCCATATCAGAGAAGATTTGGTACCTTGAAGGCCTGTTGAGGTTGCAAGATGACATGAGAATATAGGAGAAAAATAAATCGAAAAATGTTAAGATGGAAAGCAAGACGGTAAGAAGAGAGCTGTATTATATGTGCTTAAGGAACTATGGGCTTGGATGGACTTATGAAAAGATTAAAGCTCTTACCTTTGATCAGTTAGAATGGTATGCTTATCCAATTTGGGACTCATTGTGCAATGACAGAACATTTGAGCTTCTCTCCAAAGATAGGCAATAGGAAATTGAGGAACAAATGAGGCTTAAGAGGGCAGCCATAGTTCCTAGACCAGTAAAGAAAGGCTTGCAGATTGCTTTTCCCAAGCTTGATCCATACACTCCAAGTGAGGCTGCTTTAAGGAAAATGATGAAGCTTTCAAGAGTAGAGGCATCTGATATGGTAAAAGTGTTACCCAATGAATTCAAGAACCCTATTTTGAACTATGAAGAAGATGCAAGTGGTTTTTGGGTGATCACCAGGACTGGTGATAAGGTACACACTTTTGTTTCACTTATTTCTATGTTTGCAAGCTTTGACAGAGAAGACTTGGTCGACTTATGGAAGTTGATGAAGACCAAGTATGAGGCTGAAGAACCTACTTCAGTCAATGGAATAAAGATTTGGTCTACATTCAAGAGAATGTTTGAGCCAAATGATGATGATCTAACTTGGAAGGATCTGGATGATATCAGTGGGTTGACATGGCGTATTTATTCAACTGTTGGGGTGTATCATCTTTGCACATCCAAATTTTCAGAATATCTCTTGGTGGATTCAGCATATCCTATGTCACAAGAAGTTTTGAAGTTGATGATGACTACACCTTTGGGGGTTGATTACACCAGTGATATTAGTAGGAATTTACTTAGATTTTTTTATTCCATGATCAAGAAAGAAGATTAGTTTGTAAGAATCCTTCTTGTATTTTGTTTTTACTTTTAAAACTTGATTCCTAGAGTAGACATCAAGTTTAGGGGAGGATTGTTGGGACTAAAAATAACTAAGTTACTGGGACGCTGACAAGAAGACTTTTAGACGCTGACAAGAGATATTAGGGCGCTGACAAGAGGATGCTGATAAGAGTTATTGGAGCGCTGACAAGAAGAAAGTCAACCACTGATGAAAGACTTAGTCTACACGTTTTGTATGTTTAGTAAGTATATGTTTAATATTGTATTTGCTATATTTATCTTTACCTAAAATAGTTGATACGTAGACTTTTGTACAAGGCTCCTTAGTCTATAAAAGGAGGCCTCTAGGTTAATGTTTGATATACGTTTTACTTTCATTGTATGCAAGTTATTATCAATCAATCGAAGTGAAAGTTTGGGTTATTCTGTGTTTGTGTGTTCTTAATCTAACTGTTAAATTTCGCATAACACTTGGATTGTTTTCATAAACACAAAGTTTCTCTACGTGTTAATCTTGATTTAACTCGTTAACACAAAGCTAAATCGATCTAAGTTTGGGATCAACAATGTCAAAAATCAATTTAAATGTGAAATCAAAAGCTTCTAATGTGATCATGGTGGTGAGTTTGATAATAACCGACTCTAGAACCTTTTTGTTAGAAATGGCATTAACTTTCGCTTCTCTTACCAAAAAACCTCTCAACAAAATGGCAAGATAGAACGAATGATACGCACAATCAATAATATCATTCGTACTTTATTATTTCAAGCACATCTCCCCCCACCTTTTAGGTCGTAGCTCTTCATACAGCGACCTATCTTTTAAAACTTTTACCATCTACCACAATTCAAAATGAAGTACATTTCACACACCTATATAAAAAACAACCCGATTATTCTCGTTTATGAATATTTGGGTGTCTATGTTACCCTCACCTTTACTCCCCTTATAAACTTACCCCACGAGCCACTTCATGTATATTTTTAGGCTATCTCACTAACCATCGTGGATTCCGTTGTCTAGACACTGAAACAAACAATATCATATTGTCTAGGCGCGTCACCTTTGATGAAACCCAATTTCAATATAAGTTTATGACACCACCATCTCCCCCCTCGTATAAGTTCCTTGAACCTACCTCCTCCTTACTTCACCACACCCTACTTTACCCCACAACTTATACCCATGGACCAATTGTTGACCCTTAGCTCAACACTCACACTCCAACAAATAAAGATCTAACTCAAAGTCCTCTTCACACTAACCCAAATTCACCAGGTCAAACCTTCCGTACCAACCAGCCCACTTGTGATGAACCACACAACACCCAAACCTAAAACAGTTTGCAGCCACCACCCACATTCAATCCTCAAAACCCACAAACCAATACCAACCCAAATAATGAACCATCCTGCACTCATCCCATGATCACACTGTCGCAATCAGGCGTTGTCAAACCTATCACTCATTTGTCTCTCAATACTTTCTTGATTTCTCCTATTTCTAAAAATCCGTCTGACGCCTTAAAAGATTCCCAATGGCGTAATGCTATGTATGATGAGTATAATGAATTGGTTAAAGCTGGCAATTGGTTACTTGTACCATGGCACGCAGGTGTTAATATGGTTCGCTCTATGTGGTTATTTAGGCATAAGTTTAATGCTGACGGAACTTTGAGCCGTTGTAAGGCTCGTTTGGTTGCTAATAGTAGTAGTCAGCAACTTGGCGTTGATTTTAATGAGAAATTTAGCCCGGTTGTCAAACCAGCTACCATTCGCACGGTTCTTAGCCTTGTTGTGTCTCGTAAGTGGCCGATTCACCAACTTGATGTTAAGAATGTTTTTCTTAACGGTGATATATCTAAGATTGTCTACATGCAACAACCACCCCGTTTTGTTGATGCTAGGTTCCCTAACCATGTTTTTCGTATGCGGAGATCTTTATATGGCCTGAAACAAGCACCTCGTGCTTGGTTTCAGCGTTTTGCAGACTATGCACACGAGCCGTATTTTATCACAGTCGTTGTGATTCTTTTATATTTATTTATAGACAGGGGTCTCATGTTGCTTACCTCCTTTTATATGTGGATGATATTATTCTTACGGCTTCTTCTATAGCACTTTTTCGACATCTTATTGATTCTTTACATGTGAGTTTGACATGACTGACCTCTGGGATCTTAATTACTTTCTTGGTATCTCTGATGTTCGTCACTCTACAGGGTTTTTTTTGTCCCAACAAAAGTATGCTCTTCAGCTCCTTGAGCGTGCTCACATGGTTAATTGTAACCCCTCTCAGACACTAGTTGATATCGAGTTCAATCTGGGTCCAAACGGGGTTCTGCTTCAGGATCCTACTTTGTATGGCCGTCTTGTAGGGGGACTTTCGTATCTTATGTTTACACGTCTAGATTTATCTTATGTAGTTCAACAACTTTTCCTATATATGCATGATCCGCGAGAGCCACATTTAGCTGCTTTCAAGCGTATCTTGCGATATGTTCAAGGTACAGTGAAACTCTATAAAATAATACATTTGGGACCACCAAAATTTATTAATTAAAAGCGTTATTAATTAATTGATAAATTAATAATTATTAATTTATATATTAATTAATATTTTATTAATTTATCATAGAATACTTAGTTTACAAACAACTTTCAAGCTTCCACTTAATTATTAAAGGATAAAAAATGGTTGGAAGAAAAATTCCCTTGATTGTGGATAATTGCCCTGCTCATCTAAAAATTATTGAAGGATTACGAAATGTTGAATTATTTTTTTTCCACCAAACACAACTTCAAGAATTCAACCTTGTGATGCGGGGATCATACGAACTTGTAAGATGCATTATCGTCATCGATTTTGTAGAAGTCTTTTGGAGGGTTATGAATTAGGGGTTCCAAATCCAGCAAAAATAAATGTATTAGATGCAATGATTCTTGCAATTTCAGCATGGACTATGGATGTTAGTGCAAATACAATTGCGAACTGCTTTCGTCATTGTAAACTTCGATCAACAGATTACATGACTTTTGAGAACTCAGATGAAGGTGGTGAAAGCACTCAAGAACTCCAGAATTTGATCAAAGAGTTGGGTTCTCGCAATGCAATGTATGTCGAAGATGTTCTGACTCACCCAATAGAAAATGTAGTTGCACAGTCAACAACTGATGAAGAAATTATTGAAAGCGTTATTAGAATTAATAAAGATGATATCGATGAAGAAGATGATGAAAGTTATATAATGGAGCCCCCTTCGTGAAACGAAGCTATTAAAGAGGCAATCACATTGAACAATTTCTTGTTGAGCTATGAGAAAAGAACACCAGAAGTTCTTACCATGCTAAGAAAAATTAGAGACGGGATTCGAGGGGAAATTGATTTCAACAAAAAACAAAAGACAATTGAATCATTTTTCAAGAAACCTTCATAAATCATTCATGTAATATGCTATATATAAGGAATTATTAATTTATATTTTATATGGGGTCTAAATAAATTATCAAAAATGTATTATCTTATAATTTTAGAGAATTATTAATTTAGAACCCTATCCCCGAGTCGGGACCGGCAAAAAATATTATCTTAGAGAGTTTATTAAATAATCGAGTATTAATTTATCAAGTTTCTACTGTACTTTGGATTTATGAATTCACTTATATGCATTCTCCACCGCCTCTCAGGTTGGTCATACTGATGCTGATTGGGCGGGGTTGTCCATATACACGCAGGTCTACCTTAGGTTATTGTGTAATTTTGGGTGATAACTTATTATCTTGGTCAGCTAAACGACAACACACTCTTTCACGCTCTAGTGATAAAGCTGAGTACCGGGGTGTTGCTCAAGTTGTGGCAGAGACTGCATGGATTTATAATCTTCTTCACGAGTTACATTCTCCTCTATCAACTGCAAATCTTGTTTACTGTGATAACGTTAGTGATGTTTATATGTCTGACAACCCTGTTCAACAACAACGGACAAAACACATCGAGATCGACATTTAATTCGTAAGAGACATGGTTACCGTTGGTCAGGTCAGAGTTCTACATGTTCCCTTTCGTTTCTAATATGCCGATATTTTCACCAAGGGGCTGCCTTCCACATTATGTGAAGAATTTCGATCCAGTTTGAGTCTACATCCTCCTCCCGCTCTAATTGCGGAGGCGTATTAGTAGATATATTTATAGTGTTTATTATTACTTTGTCATGGCCCGTGAGCTTGTATTAGACCAAGCCTATATTCTAGAATAATATTTGTAACCATATATATTTGATTATTTTGATAATGGAAGACAAGGAAACAATTAGCCCCTTCAACAATTTAAAGCGTTATTCTAAGGCTAGTATTCACCTATAAATACTCTTTACTATACTTTTATTTTATCACACTACAATTATCAACCAATCTAGATATCTCAAAAATTTCTCAAGACTACATTCTCGAAAACACCAAATGAAACACTACTCGAAGCAATCCTTTGACACCGTAAAAACTACATGAAGCAACACCCCCCACCATAATTGTATTCAAACCCAAACTACGTTTCGAAACCCAAACGAGTGGTTCATCAACTCAACCAATGGTAGAGGAAATAGTTTTTGAACGAGATATATGTGATGAATCCGAGATACATGAAGAATTTCATCTTACTAATGAATAGGAACGAAAACTAGTCCATGATGAAAAAGCGTTAAGAGAGACGTTTAAAGAGAAAGCAAGGGTCAAAAGAGAGTAGGAGGCACTACTACAAAAATGGGATTTTAGACCGGTTCCATTGGTCTTTTAAACCGGTTACTCAACCGGTCTGTATTAGGGGAGGTCTAAAAAGTAAATAACATTTGAACCGGTTCGGGAACCGGTCTTAAAGAATATTATTAAGACCGGTCATATATAACTAACCGGTCTAAATGTGAATAATTTTTCTAAAAAAATTCAATCTTAAACAACACCATTTGTAGACAGTTTATAAGCAATCTCATAGCATTCTATAAGCATTTTTCTAAAAGAAAATACTTATAAAGAGGACAATTTATGATTGCTTATTTCAACTACTTACAAAAAGACTGTTTCAGATTGTGCATTACCCTCAACAATACACAAAATAATAAGAAACATACATTAGTGATAGAAGAATTTCGAAACAGGAAGATTAAGTACACTCTGTTTGATGAGAGATCAGTTACATACTCGTCTAACTTACAAACATATAGTGCTAATAAGAAGCTAAATAACACCAACATTTTCCATCAGCTATGTCATCTATAATAACAACCGTATAGTCAAAATAGGCCTTCATAATCAAATCTACAAATACAAATGCTGCAACGTCAAATAAACATGAAATAAAATGTTACCAGTAACCAATTATATGTTAAAGCGAAATGATATACAACCCGGATTGACAGCAACAGAGACACAATTCTTGAAAAGGTTGAGCAAAATCATCACGTATTCTTCAATCATTGCTGTTTATCAGATAGACCAAGAAGCACATTAAATTATAGTGCACCTACTATAGATAACAATAACATGATCGAAACATAATGAGTTATATACCAAGAGAGAAATGAACTAACGAGATATCTAATTATCTTGAGTCTGAGTCGTGCGTAGTTTAGGAGCTGAGATACGAAAACCAACAAAATATATAAATGGACAACTAAAACATCACAAACACAGCATCACTTTATCACTTGGGGGGTTTTATGTATAACCAATCACAGATATACAGGCGGGAACAACATGGAAATATATAGACTCAAGAAGACCCATTGGTAATCAGTAGTTCTAATGTTATGATGTCATAACGTATCTTGTTTCATGTGCATCTAAATAAACATATATCTTGTATGTACTATCTATTTTGAGAGTAAACAAAAACAATTATCTTTCTTGTACCTGTGAATATTGTGAGGGTTCTTTTTCGACTGTTTTTTGGACTTTCTTGGTGATTTATTTCCGCTCTAAACTAGGCTGTTTATTATTGGAGTATCTCTAATAGTTAGACCATGATCGTCCTGTTCCATGTGAAATCCCAATAACCTATGGATCACGGAAAAACATAAATTAATCAAACTGCATTTTACAACATCCACAATGGCTGGACAAACCTGAAATGCCCTAACCATTATCGAAACTCGACCATAAAAACATATATGCAAAATAGAGACATGCCATCAAGTTTAAGAAGATATTCATTTTCATCTTCTCATAAAGTGTCAGTGAATGATGTATTCCATGTAAGTGTATAACAAGTCTCCTTCCACACTAGCATTAGACATATAGACTTCTGATATCATGACATACAACATGAAACTTACTAGCAATGCTTTGTATATATTGATTATCACAACAAGTAGCGGCTTATTTTCAAGATAAGATTATAAGTTAGAAACAAAAATTGAATTAAATATCGTGAAGCAAGTATGAATTTATTTCGATCAAAGTGGTGTGGCTAAAATACTTTCTACTAAGACCATATCCGCTTGGCAACACTTCTCTAGTTCTCTAAGGACTTTTATCAAGCACATGGTGGGCATTTGAATAAGAACTTCAAGTAAAGAATAAGAGTAGTCATTTAAACCGTTCACTAATTGAGGCTTTAAGAATAAACTCTTTGACACTTTCTTAAACACGACCCTGGCAAATGGTCGGAGAAACTTTGGTAAAAAGGTAAACTGCAAATATATTTTTTCACTTATATCATTACCAAAAGCAGGAAGCTACAAATCTCTACAAAACATGTATCTAAATAAACATCTCAAAAAAGCTAAACCAAACAGCCCTAATTCTCAAGAAATACTAAGAACCAATTTTTCCTAACACATATTAATTCATAACCAGAAACGAAGAATTAATATGTGTTGGGAAAACATATATAAGCATAAACGAAGAACTAATTTGATAAAACCAAAGTCTAAGATTCGGGTTGGGAAGATCCCCAATTAGAATCTCTTTTGTAATTGGGTTGCATACCTAATTCTTGATGGATTCCAGCAAAACTTTTGGATAGGAAGTTATAACATTTGAATGAGAGGAGCTAAAGAGATCTTAATTAGGTTTCATTTGGGTGTGTGTGAAAACATGATACTTCAAACCCAAGAGCTAATTTTTCATTCGAATGTTTTCAGTTTGGCGGGTCACGAAAAAATTAAGTTTCATTTGGCCGCTAAAACTGAAACGTGAAAAAAGAAGTCATTTGGGCCGGGTGTTTTAGATAGCAGGTCTGTTAGGCGGGGTCTAAATGATGTTTTAGTATATAGGCCGGTGTTCACATTTTAAACATGTTTATATTAGTTATGGCGGGCCTAATTGCACAAATAGACCAGTTCGTTTCCAAAAGGGTCTAAATGAGGAGGTTTAAAAGTCCTCTTTTGTAGTAGTGAGGAGAGAATCATGCAAGAAGAATGTGAGGACAACTTATTTCGGTTGTAATTGGTGGTGAGATATGATTTGGTTCCATAATCAGATTAATTGTTATGTAATATTGTGTTGAAATGTGTGTAAGTCGTAACTGATATTTTATACGACTAGAAGTACGTGGGCGTAAGGGTTAACACACTTAAACATTTAGACTACTCTTTATTAAGATATACCATAATATATGTATATATTTATTGTGTATATTTAATTTTCCATTGAAGAATACTTAACTATAGTTAGTTAAAAGTTAAAAGTTAAAAGGTTTAAATAATTAAGGACTAACTAGATAGGATTTAGGACTTCAACGTATTTAGTGTAATTATCATTACTTAATTTAGAAGTAAAAAAGTCAACACAAAAGGGGTGTTTATCCTTTATCGTAGGCGGTTGGTATAGGGGACAAGGAGGGGCAAGAATTTTTTTTGTCTAATAATGTGTAAGACTTAGCTTCTTTTCTTCCATAAAAATACCAAGGATTTTAGGCTTCATGACTTGCAATTGAAAAACAAATAAAACCTTTAGTTCTCCTCCTTTGGCCGCGTGTATCAACAAGAAGAACAAGGGTGTTATTTCTTTTGGTTTAAGTATTATTCAAGTAAGTAAGCCTTATCAACCAACGGTAGTTTCTTAAATTGTTGTGTGGATACAGTTAGAAATTTTATTCTTTTGATCCTGGGTTTTGGAAGTTTGGTAAGTAGTGTAAAGTACACAAGGGGGTTATTGATCTGGTGTTCTTGTTCTTCACAATTGTTTGATCAAGGAAGGTATGTGATCTAATTCTTTTTGTGTTAATTAAATTTGCATATGATATACTTTAACTTTCCACCACCATATTCTTGATTCCATATGTATGTATGATATATAAATTGTAAAACTTTGACATTTTCATCACGAGCCAAATACATATGCTTTGTAATTACATAAAATGCTAAAAATGGTCTTAAAATCATCGTTTTTCTTGATGTTTAGTTATGATTTAATTAGGTTCTTAAATTCATTAGTATAGACATAATTAGATCCATAATAATCTGGATAATTTTATATTACATGTTGTTTAGATGATAGCAAAATGTTAATTACAACTATTTGTTGACCTGAACAACTTCAACAACAAGTAAGGGAGAGTCAACCTCTGGATTGACTTGGAAAATTTTATATTACATGTTGTTTAAAGTTTCTTGGAATGTTTATTAGAATGTTTTTTAGAATATACATAAATAAATAATAAAGTAAGCAACTAACTTGAAAATTTTGAATTATTTAAAGGATAAATAATGTATATATAGTTATTGAACTATTTAAAGATATATATTATAGAATGCACTAGGTTTTTAAATGCTATATATTTTCAATTTTGTGTTGACACAATTAATGAGTATTCAATCTAAAGAGTATTAAATTATTTTGGAATTATGATATACTCTCAAAATCTCAATACTCATAAAATACCACATAATTCTGGTATGCCTTGAGTGATAAATCAAATTATTTAAAATCATTTGATTTCTATAAGTTGAAATAATTTACATCTAAAAGTTGTTAAGGTTTGGAAATTGAGTATACAAAGTATATAATTAAATTTTACTCCCTGATCTAGAAGGAAACCGAGACACCATCATGTTATGAAATGTGATGAATCACATTGAGTCTTAAAATAGATGTCTTTTAATTTTTCAGGATCTATCAAGGTATTTTGTGATGTGTCCCAAAAGATAAAAATTAGTTTTTGCTCTACATGCTAAGTATTTGAATAATAGTCTATGATTACTAAAAGAAAGTATGAGGACTCATAGATCTTTAAAGAGATAAAATAAAAAATACGCAACTTTCTAAATATACTAGCAGATGTCATAATGAGGGTGAACATTAAATGTTGAACCTCGTGTTGGTAGAACTCACATTCATAGATCCACAAAGATATTTTTAGTACTTGAATGATATATTGATATGTCAATAATAAGGAATGTAAGTTAGAGGATAATGGTGAACCTGCTAACCATGTAGATGTATTATTGAATCTTGAATGTCATGATTGAATACAATTATGAATGAGTAGATACAAATCCATAGAATATAATAAATTTTGGAAACTTCATTAATCTTTAACCAAACGGTTATACCACGAGGTGAATATAAGTTTCTTTAGAGAAATATTCATACGAACATTATTGTACACATGATTGATGAACACTATGTGATATAAAGTTTTATGTGCATTAGTTTAATAAAGATGACTTATTGTCATGATAGTTTTTATAATGATAAATATGACAATGTATTATTTAAACTTTTTTTGTAAGATTACACTAGCGCGAACGATTGTAATTAAAGTGTTTATAAATTACAATCATTTTTATGTAGTGTACACAACGCAAGAATCTATGTATGGATTATTGCATGCATCTAAGGAATATATCTCAAGTCTAATTATTATATCCATGTTTTGATTTTTAATTTGACTAAGATACATTGTGAGTACATCTAAAAGCTAGTGGGAGTATTATGTTTATTTTCCTATATCACATATGATGTATAACATATAAAAAACTATATGACATCTAAGATTAGAATAATATTTTATATGAAATGTTAAAAAATAGACGTATGACCTTGATTTATATATGTTTATTAACATAGAAATTTATGGTTAATGAAATCCAACCCAATATAAAATATCATTTCGAAATTCTTAATGAATATATATCTTATTTGACGATAATTTACATGAGATGAATACTTAAGGGGTTCATCATGAAAATCATATTGATGCATAGTTGTAAAACTTATATAAGTACAAGAAGATTTGACAACAACGATTGCTTAAAGAGAATATCATTTAGATGATTAGTACAAATGTTATGATAAGATTTGTTTGGGAAAGAATGGTTGATATACGACTTTGTTGTGGGTGGAAGTGAAGTGAATGATAGATGAAGTGATGATTGTGGTTGTTTCGTTCTCGGTGTCTCTTCGAATGGATCACGGTTCAAAGTGTTACTTATCGTTCTTGGTGACTACTAGGGGATTGGGTTTTCTATTCTACTAAAAAAAAAATGCGTGAAGCGATAAAGGTAAGTCAAAGATAACAAATTAAGAACAATTTAGAAATAATAAAGTGAAATTAAAACTAAACAATAAATAAAATTTAATTTAGAAACCTTAAGAAAAAACTGAAAACTGAAAATATTAAAAGCTGAAGACAGAACTCATTCTGAATAAATAAGCCTAAAAGTCATGATCCGGAATATGGTCACTCGTTCGGAATAAACTGGCTCATCTGGAATATATGCTTGATCCGGAATATATAATGCTCATTCGGAATGTATTGTTGATCCGGAATAATAATGTTCTTTTTCGGTTGTCGTGTAATGCAATTGGGCCCCACTCATTGTCTTGTTAGCGTAATGGATCGGTTGGAAATGTTTGTCAATACCTTGTCCTAACGCCGCTCCAATAGCAAAGTCGCTAGCATCGCTCATCAACTCAAAAGGTAGCTCCCAATTAGGGGTAACCAAGACCGGTGCCTTAGTTAGCTTATCCTTAAAAATGTTGAAGGCTTCAATACACTCTTTGGAAAAGATAAAAGGAGTATCTTTTTTCAAGAGGTGGGTCATGGGGCTAGCGATTTGAGAAAAGTCTTTGATAAATCGTCGGTAGAAGCCCGCATGCCCAAGGAAACTTCTCACACCCTTCACGGTTAAAGGTGGAGGTAATTTTGCTATGACATCAACTTTAGCACGGTCTACTTCGAGACCGGCTTTGGAGATTTTATGTCTTAGCATGATGCCTTCTTTTACCATGAAATGGCTTTTTTCCCAATTTAGAACAAGGCGAGTGTCTTCACACCGCTTTAGCATACGTTCTAAATTGGCAAGGCAAGCAGAGAAAGAATCACCGTAGACCGATAAATCATCCATGAAGACTTCCATGGTTTCTTCAACCATGTCATGGAAGATAGCCATCATACACCTTTGGAACGTCCCAGGAGCATTGCATAAGCCGAAAGGCATACGTTTGTAAGCAAATGTTCCGTAAGGACAAGTGAATGTGGTCTTCTCTTGGTCTTTAGGATCGATGGGAATTTGAAAATACCCGGAGAAACCATCTAAGAAGCAATAATAATCATTGCCCGCTAGACGTTCGAGCATTTGGTCCATGAAAGGAAGAGGAAAATGATCTTTTCTCGTGGCATCATTGAGATTGCGATAGTCTATACAAACTCTCCACCCAGTAACGAGACGAGTAGGAATTAACTCGTTGTTTTCATTGGGAACAACGGTTATTCCGCCTTTCTTCGGCACACAATGGACGGGACTTACCCATGGCGAATCCGAAATAGGGTATATCATTCCGGCATCTAGAAGATTGATAAATTCTTGCTTGATGACGTCATGAATTCGTGGATTAACCCTTCTTTGGCTTTGGATTGTGGGTTTGAAGTCATCCTCCATGAGAATTTTGTGGGTACAAAAGTTTGGATCAATTCCGCGGATATCGGAAATTTTCCAAGCAATTGCCATCTTATGATCTTTAAGCACGGCGATAAGGCGAGATTTTTCTCCTTCTTTCAAGGCTTTAGCGATGATGACGGGTAGCTTCTGATCGGCGTCAAGGAACACGTACTCGAGATGAGACGGTAAATCCTTAAGTTCGAAGTCCGTAGTATCCTCGATAGATGGTGTAACTAATGATGGATCATCATTAGGAACCGCTTCAGGAGAAGAAGGAGAGACAAGATCTTCTTTGAGAAGTTTCTCAATTGTAAGAAGTTCTGCTGCCCAATCGGTGGAATAATCATTATTTTGAAGATCAAGGGGATTCAAGCTAGCTTCAAAATCGTCCCATAGAAAGTCACTATCTCAAAAAGGAGTCAATGACGGAGCAATTGAGGCAACGGGTTCAACATTGGGCAGAGAAGAGAGATTACTTTTACAAGCATTATTAAAGTGTTCTTCACAAGCCTCATCAAGAACGTCAATGAAATTAACGCTCTCGTTGTCCGAAGGCTGTGTGGAAAGTTTACCCATGTTGAAAATGATTTTATCGTCACTGACTCTCATAATTAATTCGCCCGCGGCTACATCAATGAGAGTACGGCCGGTCCTCAAGAATGGACGTCCGACGATTAATGGAACACGAGGGTCCATTTCGTAGTCAACGACAACAAAATCCGTCGGAAAGGTGAATTTGTCGACGCCAACGAAGACATCTTCGGCTATCCCCACCGGATAAGCAGCCGTACGGTTGGCTAATTCCAATGTCAATTTGATGGGGACTAGCGCAGGGAGAGTTAATTGCTTCCATACACTTAAAGGCATTAAGTTTATACTAGAACCTAGATCGGCGAGGGCCATGCAATTTTCAACTCCCGGGAAGTTGCAAGGAATTAAGAATCGACCCGGATCACCAAGCTTGGTTGGCAATTTCCTTAAGAGAACCGCAGAGCAATTATCGTTAAGTTGGGTTTGAGCAATTTCGAGTAGCTTCTCCTTGTCACTTAGAAGATCTTTGAACATCTTCGCGTATTTAGGCATGTGAGCGAGAGCCTCAGTGAAGGAGATATTGAAATTCAATTGCTTAAACATTTTAAGAAAGTTTGAGACATGAATTTCATCCTTGCTTTTAAGCTTCTATTTCCTCAACCTTGAAGGATAAGGTATATCGGAAGAAGAGGAAGTCTTTGGAGTTGAAGGTTCACTCACATCCTTGGGTGGTGGAGGGGCAGAAGTAAGAGGTGGAGGAATTGGGGAAGTAGAAGGTGGAGGGATAGGAGTAGTGGACTCCTTTTCCTTGGTCACAATCACCGGTGTAGGTGTAGGAAGCTCGGGTTCCTTTGTACCTTTTCCACTGCGTGTGGTGATTGCTTTCATCTCCCTCTTGGATTCGCAACGGTGTTACTCGGAAGAGTACCCGAAGAAGAGGGTTGACTACTTTGGAAGAAACCAGCCATCATGTCCCTGATGTCATTGGTTTGACCACTCAAAGAGTTTTGCATATCGGCTCTAAGATCGTTCCCTTGTTTCACCATATCTCCCTTTAAGTTAATAATATGAGTTTGCAGATTCTTCACTATCACATCATTCGTCCGCATATACGTTTCAATCTCGTGGTTGAAGACGTTGGGTTGCGTAGGAGGAGGTGCTTGATAAGCAGGTGGTTGGTAAGGAGCGGGTTGGTAAACTTGGGTAGGATTTTGAGGTGGATATGGTTGTCTTTGAGGTGGTTGGTATGGAGCACGAGGTTGTTGTTGATTGTTGCGGGTAAGGTTTTGTTGTTGGTTTGGGTTGGTAGGAGGAAAACCAGGTGGGGAAAGAAAGTTGGATGAATGATAACTTAGCAAGTTACGGTCTCCTTGAGGGCGGGCTGGATAGCCTCCTTGAGGATAGGTACCGTATGCTGCGTTAACATTCTCACAAAGATAGTCTTGGGTAGCAGTACAAGAAGTATAAGAGTGAGGACCACCGCATATGTCACAAGATTGGCTCAAAGCATTGACTTGAGCATTTTGAGCATTAATGGTTTTGGTATTTTTAGCGGTTTGAAGAGCAAGTAATTCAAGAAGGGTAGTAATCTTATCAAATCTCTTGTCGTTGTCACTAGTGCTAGCACTAGCGACATTGGTCCGAACACTCTTGGTTTGCACACGAGACTTATTTTCAATAATATCCCAAGCAGCATTAGAAGTCTTAGCCAAAATATTACCCCCCGAGGCACTATTTAGTGAATCTTGGTCCGTCATGCGTAAACCATTGTAAAAAGTATTGATTTGATGCACTTTGGTAAAACCATGTGGTGGGCATTTTCTCAAAAGATCTTTAAAATGGTCCCAAGCTTCACTAAAAGTCTCATCGTACTTTTGTTCAAAATTAATGATTTCGTTCCGCAAAGCGGTAGTACGTGAGGGTGGGAAAAACTAATTTATGAATTTGGTCTCTAAGTCCGGCCACGTAAGAGTACTTTGTGGGGGTTCCTTTGCAAGCCAATGCCGGGCTTGTCCCTCTAAGGAGAAATGAAAAAGTTGTAAGCGTATTACCTCTTGGGGGACCCCATTGTATTTGACCGTGTTCGTGAGTTGAAGGAACCGGTGGATGTGGTCATGAGGATCATCCATTGTACGCCCCATGAAAGGTTGAGCAGAGAACATTTGAATAAAGCCTGATTTAAGTTCAAAATTGTTGGCTGCAACGTCGGGTATGACAATAGCATTGTTGTTGCCGTCTACATGCGCTTGCAAAAGCTCAATCATTGGTCGATTATCCATGGTTGGAACAATTGGAGGTTCGGCAACCGGAGGTTGAATGTTCGGAGCTTGAGTGGCTTGCTTCGTCTGTGATCGAGTTTGCATACACCTACAAAAGAAAACAAAGAAAAAATATTTTTGTGTTTTTTATGTTTTTCTATTGTTTTTGTATTTTTGAAATTTTATATTTTTTAGGATTTTTGAAAATTATTGGTGCAAAAAAAGTAAAGTTCACGGCGAACGGATCCCAAAATCCAATTTTCTCACAAAAAACCATTAATCTCTACGAAAAGAGCCGGCAGCGGCACCATTTGATACACGACTTTGTTGTGGGTGGAAGTGAAGTGAATGATAGATGAAGTGATGATTGTCGTTGTTTCGTTCTCGGTGTCTCTTCGAATGATCACGGTTCAAAGTGTTACTTATCGTTCTTGGTGACTACTAGGGGATTGGGTTTTCTATTCTACTAAAAAGAAAATGCGTGAAGAGATAAAGGTAAGTCAAAGATAACAAATTAAGAAAAATTTAGAAATAATAAAGTGAAATAAAACTCAACAATAAATAAAACTTAATTTAGAAACTTTATTTAGAAACCTTAAGAAAAAACTGAAAACTGAAAATATTAAAAGCCGAAGACAAAACTCATTCGGAATAAATAAGCCTAAAAGTCTTGATCCGGAATATGGTCACTCGTTCGGAATAAACTGGCTCATCCGGAATATATGCTTGATCCGGAATATATAATGCTCATTCGGAATGTATTGTTGATCCGGAATAATAATGTTGATTCGGAATGAATTTTTGATTCGGAATAAAAGGGAGAAAAATCACTGATCCGGAATAAAGTGGTTCATCCGGAATGTTTCTTGATTCGGAATAAAAAGGAAATCTTTGATTCGGAATGTAAGTGTTGATTCGGAATATTGAAAAAAAATGAAAATACCTGATTCGGAATACCTAAGTTGGTTCGGAATAAATTAACCTAGAACATTCATCCGGAATGTTGGACTTGATTCGGAATAAAAAATGGGAAAAGACTTGATTCGGAATCTGAGCAATATGAAGAACACAGAAAAACAGGGAAAACTGGGCAACACGATTTTTAATAAAATCAACCAAATTAAACCAAAAGATTTAAACCAACTTAACCACTAATCATTTATTAACCATAAACATCAAATCCCAACAACAAAAACACAAAACCCACTTACTTTTAAGATCAAATCAACCAAAATAAAAACTTTGAAAACTTTAAATCAAAAGAGAAAGATGAACAAGATGAAATCAAAGATGGTATTGAAAGATTAATGTTAAACAAACTAAATGGAAGACTAAAACTTACAAGATCTATGGATTGAATTCAAGAAATAGTAAAAATCACCAACACCTTAATGGTGTTGGTATCCTACGAAACAAGAAAGGAAAAACAAAAATAAAGACTAGCTTCCAAAGTTGTGAGGTGAGTCCTATTTATAGGCCTTGGGTTTGGATGGTGAGTGGGCTTTCCTTTTCTCTTTTTGTATTCTCGTCTTTTCAGTAAAGTTGACGTTTTCGACTCAGATTCGAGATTTGTCGATGAATTAATTCAACTCGTCTTTTAATTTCTTCGCTTAATAGACTTGAGTTCTTCGACATATGTAAATCTTCCATCTTTGGTCCTTTTCTTTGATAAATCTTCAAATAGGCCCATTGACTTCAAATCTTTTGCATTTCTTGGACAATAGAGTTCGTCTTGAGTCTTTTTCTTCAATAAAACCCGTGCAATCCCATGTTTTCTCCAGTATTCATCCGGTTGGCTCTGAAAATACAACAAACACAAAAACCACGCATAATTCCAAACAAATGATATTAAATACGCGTTTTGGTCTCGTTTTAACAAGAAATAAGTGGTAAGAGGATGGGTGTTTTCACACCTATCAATGATTGTTACTAACTTGAATTGTTACAAGTAATGAATACTCTATATGATAATATTTAACACCCCTAAATTACCCTGCGCAGCGGAAATACACAATTGGGTGCTAAACTCAAACATCATTACACAAGACACTTTGAACAATCTCAAAATGATGCATTTGAAATGTAAAAGGAAATAATTTAACCATTGTCTAAAACCTTCGATCCCAAGTAAAACAATTTTAGAAATATCAGAGTAACATATAGGTCCCCCAAAGATCTCAACCAATCAACAAACTTTTTTTACCAAAATACATGACCATACATTATTAATTTTATGACAAAAGGGAAAGAAATCAGTTTTAGACCCAATCACCACAAAAGCAACCCACAATCCTTCTCCAGCAAGTTCCACCATTCATCAACTTCATTCACCTGAAATACATGCTTAAAATCATCAACACAATGGTAGAGCAAGTCTATAGGTTTTTGAAATCATCATTTGAACATAAGAGGAAAAGTCAATCATAATCATTTAATAGAAATGTTGTGCACACAATCTATTGTTCAGGTATTCTGACTTATAGCAATAGCTATAGAATTGTATTAAGCTCATGACACCGACCCCTTAACTTAGTCACCCACGCCTAAAGCCGGCATGACTATATGAATTCCACTGCCCCTAATAGGTTATTAGTTGCAATGTATATACTACCGACTCTCATTCTCGTAAATTATCCTTCCCAGAGGTTACTCAACGTAATGCGCTGGTCTCAGATAGGGGCGTCAACCCAATAGTACTATCATTTGAACAAGCGGCTATTCCCAACTCACAACATCAAGTCAGAACATAGTTAACGGTTCATGAATTTAGGGACTTTTGCAACTTAGGTACTTATACAATTCAAGGAAACATTAGGCAAAATAAGGCAACATTCGGGTGCAAACAATCAATCATGACTTGTTTTCATTTTATTTTAAAATATCATGTATCCCCCTAGCGGGTTTTATTCATTCAAAACAATTACAAAGAGAGGCTATAGACTCACCTTGAGTAATAGCAGTAGTAAAACGACCTTCGACGATTGTTGATGCTCGATAAACACGAAAACCACAACCTATCTAATAAGGCGCGTTCATTAATAATAGACTCGAATATGACCCATACATAATAACATTCTAACACCCCCAAATCATATGCGCAACGGAACTACAACATTTGGGTGCTAGGCAGTTATCATTACACACAAGCTATTTCGAACGACTCAAAGAGACGTAGAAGTTTAAACATTAACTAAAACATTATTATAACATCATCGTCTACTGTTTCCCAAACCCCATAGAAGTTTACAAAACAGATTTGCATTTAGGTCCCCACTGAATCTCAACCCAAAAGTACATTACTTGTTTCACATGACATAATATAAAAGTTTTAAGTGATAAAAAGGGAGGAAAAACAAAGTAGACCGCCAAGCCACAACAACTTCCATCCTCACATGCTCCCTGCTACCATATCATCGATTACATGAAACACATGCTTAAAGGGGTCAACGAATAATGTTGAGCGGAATTTATAGGTTTTACAATCTCATTTTTGAACATATATATATAAAATCAATCACGATCATTTATAGAATTGTCAATCAAACAATCTATCATTCAAGGTCATTATCGTTAGCAATAGCTAATAATTTTGTTTAAGCTCATGACACTAATCCGTTAACTCAATCACCAGCGTACATTTACCGGCATGATTAAGATGAAACCAGTGCCCCTTCTAAAGGCATCAGTTGCAATTATACCTTATTTCTTATCACATGTTATCGTCCGCAGAGGGTACTCAACGTACTAGCTCTAGTCTCGGATAGAGGTGTCAACCCCATAGTACTATGAATTGTATAAGCGGCTATTTCCAATCCACACGAGGATCAAACAATAGTTAATAGTTCATGAATATAGGGTCTTTTGCAACTAGGTACTCAACACAATTCAGGTAACTTTCGGGTCCAACAATCATTCATGAATTATGTTCGTTTTTATTTAAAATAGCATGCATCCCCCTCGCGGGTAAAACCATTTAAAAGAAATATAAAGCGAGGCTATAAACTCACACCTTCTATAGAAGTAGTCGAAGTAACGGATGATGATCACCGATGATGAGGATGCCCGGGAAATTCAATCACAACACCTAGCAAACAACGCGTAATGAGTCAACTCATTTATATACCATTAGGTACTGTATAATACTTACATATTAGTCAGTTGTCATTATTACTAACTCACGCCAAAACCAAACAAGTGATAGTTACTAGACTCATACTACTTATCTTCGTAACTAAAAATGTTACCTATTTTATAATTCTACCGATACTTACCAAAAGTACGGCTGTTTTCTATGACTTAAGCATTACTAGAAATTATGAGAAAATTTGTAAAAATCCCTTACAACCTGTAGATAACCGATATCCAATTTCACAAAAAGTTTTCACTTCTAAGATTTTCTGCTCGTCGCATTTCTAACCTTAAACTTTTTGGACCAATTTGTACCTTCACATTGTAAGACCTTTTTGACACATTTAAATACACCACTTGTTAATCCAACTCCTAAGTCTAAAAATAGACTAAAAACACAGGTTTAGCACCAAATAACAATTTTCAACTCTTTATAAAACTCTAGCTATGGTCCCCGGGATTTGACCTAAAATCAAACATAATTTCGGGTTATGTTGATTTTCACCTCCCGGTACACGAAACTTCAAAGTAGCATAACTTTTGACCCGTTCGGAGTCGTAAGCTCTACTTTATACCAAAACGAAGCTTGAGAAAAGCTCTAAAACTACATCTAATACTTATGACCTGGACTTAGACTTAAGATTACTAAAAATGACCTCAAACAATCTGTTTGAAAAAGACATGTTAAAATTTGTGTCAAATCACCTTTTTAATCCATTCTAACATCACCTAGACCTATACTAACCACTTATGAACAATCATAAACATCCTAATCATCCTATACTACTAGAAAAATCAAACCTTCATAAAAACCTAATTCCTAAATCACACATGCAACATGTTTAAACAAATTGAAAACACGAAAAACATCATCACAAACATGAACCCACATCATAAATTGACCAAACCCAAAGAAAGCAAACACCCCCCTATGGGCCGTGGGTTTTGGTGACCAAAAACACACAAACCAATTTGATTCTAGTTTGTTTTATGGATGATTAATCATTACTAATACATCAATCAAACATGCAAATGGTTTAACTGAATCAAAAAACGTTTTTAAAAATCTTTGATTCTTGAAAAAATAAAAAATAAGTTAGTGAACGTTGTAATTTATTGCTCAAAAATACTTACAATTGAGATATAAAAGGTGGTCTAAACTTGGATCATTCAAAATCAAAAAGGAAAAAAAATTATGATGGTGGTGGGTTGGAGGCCGACGGCCAAAGAGAGAGAGGAGAGAGGAGAAGACAAATTTTTGAAGTGTTTTTGTTGTGTGTTTTTCCCTTTACCCCATTTTGTGAAATTTTGAGGGACTTGTTTTGTCAAATGGGCTTTCTTTTGGCCTTATTTTTAAACAACAACTTTTGATGGCGGGAACCGACTTACTAGTTGGTTTTGATAATTTGCTGGAGTCGGGGGTCGCCCTGAACATGTGGAAATACTTTTAAAGCAACTTAAACGCACCTGGGATATGATAAAACGCACCCGGCTCGACTTAATACGAACTAAAAATAAAATTCTCGAAAAATTATAATATCGACCAAGCGACAATAAAACGTAAAAATTGGGCATCCGTCGGGATCGTAGTCGTCATCGGCTTTCTTAAATCATTAATCGTCAAGATTACGACCTTAAACGTCGTTTTCAACTTAAACCGTCAAATATATAATAAACGAAATTTCTTAAAAATTTCAAAAATATTCGTAATTTAGGGTAAAATAAATGACCTCGGGTTCTGGGTATCACATCCACCCCTTCTTAAAGAGAGCGACGTCCCGACGCTCGCCTCTTCTTATACTCGCATTTTGTGCCACTAGAACAAATGAGGATATCTCTCCTTGAAGAAGTCCTCACGTTCCCAGGTGAATTCCGGTCCACGTGTAGAATTTCATCGTACCTTTACAATGGGAATTCTACTATGCTTCAGCCTCTTAACCTCTCGGTCCATAATCTCCACTGGTTCCTCCACAAAAATGCATTTTATCGTCAAGCTGAATCTCGTCCAAAGGAATCACTGATTCTTCATCCGCCAAACATTTCTTCAAGTTCGATGCGTGAAACGTGTTGTGAATAGCACTAATCTCATTCGGCAATTCTAACTTATAAGCTACAGGTCCAGTTTGTCTAATAATCTTGAAGGGTCCAATATACCTTGGACTCAGCTTTCCTCTCTTTCCAAAACGTATCACACCCTTCCATGGTGACACCTTAAGCATGACCATGTCTCCGACCTCAAATTCTTACGGTTTTCTCCTATTATCAGCGTAACTCTTCTGTCGGCATCTTGTAGCAAGTAAACAGTTCTTAATTTGCACAATATTCTCGGTAGTCTGTAAAACCATTTCGGGCGCAGTCAACTGACTTTCTCCCACTTCACTCCAACACACAGGAGACCTACATTTCCTTCCATACAATGCTTCAAATGGAGCAGCCTTAATACTCGCATGATAACTGTTATTATACGAAAACTCCACTAAATGCAAATGGCGTTCCCAGCTCCCTCCTAAATCAATCACGCATGCTCGAAGCATGTCCTCCAACGTCTGAATGGTTTGTTCGCTTTGGCCATCAGTTTCAGGATGTTAGGCCGTGCTGAAACTCAATTCGGTGCCCATCGCACGTTGAAGAGATTTCTAAAATTCCAAAGTAAATCTGCTGTTACGATCTGAGATGATCGATAGAGGTACTCCATGTCGACAAACAATTTCCTTAACGTACACACTGGCAAGTTTCTCCATGCTATCCGTCTTCTTCATAGGTAAAAAGTGAGCAGATTTCGTCAATCTATCCACAATCACCCAAATCATGTCACAACCACTAGATGTCCTAGGTAAACCCCTCACGAAGTCCATAGCTATCTTTTCCCATTTCCATTGTGGAATCTCAGGTTGTACCAACAACCCAGACGGTCTCTTATGTTCAGCTTTCACCTTTGCACAAGTCAAACACTTACCAACTAACGAACAATTTCTGCCTTCATATTCAGCCACCAGTAGACTTTCTTCATATCATGATACATCTTATCCGCTCCAGGATGTATCGAGTACTTCGACTTATGAGACTCGTTCATGACCAAATCTCGCACTCCCGGCGTTCCTTCCTCAGGTGGACATAGCGGTAACCAAATCCGATTTTAAAAATATCTTAGCCCGTCTGACTTCAGCACGAAAAGAGGTTTCTTCAGTCTTCCCAGATTCTCGGCGCCAATATTTTCATTCATCAATCCCTTCTCTTGTGCTTTCAATATCGTTTTGGTCAAATCAAGACCCTCAGTCATCACTAATGCTCTGACTCTCAGAGATTTCTCTCTTTCCTTCCTACTAAGTGCATCCGCTACAACGTTCGCCTTGCCAGGATGGTAGCAAATCTCGCAGTCATAGTCACTTAGTATCTCCACCCATCGTCTTGGTCTCATATTCAACTCCTTCTCGTCCAATATGTGCTGCAAACTTTTGTGGTCAGTGAATACAACACACTTAGTCCCATACAAGTAGTGTCTCCACAACTTCAACGCAAAAACTACAGCTCCCAGTTCCAAATCGTACGTAGTGTAGTTTTCCTCATGCTTCCTCAATTGCCTTGATACGTAAGCGATCACCTTCTCACGTTGCATCAAAACAACTCCATAACCCTTATATGAGACGCGTCACAATAAACCATGAAGTCTTCGATTCCTTCCGGAAATGACAAAATCGGAGCAGAACAAAGTTTGTCCTTAAGTGTTTTAAAAGCGATTTCTTCATCATTTCCCCATTCAAACACCCGATTCTTCTCTGTAAGCTTGGTCAACGGTTTTTCAATCAACGAAAACCCTTCGATGAATCTCCAATAATAACTAGCTAAACCGAGAAATTGTTGAACTTTGGTTGGCGTTGTCGGTGCCGACCATTCCTTAATTGATTCCACCTTGGCAGGATCTACACGAACTCCTTTGTTGTCAATCACATGCCCCAGAAATTGTACAGATTCCAACCAAAATTCACACTTGGAGAATTTTGCGTACAACTTCTCTTTCTTCAACAACTCCAATATCGTCCTCAAGTGCTTCTCATGTTCTTCTTTGCTCTTGGAGTAAATAAGAATATCATTAATGAATACAATGACAAACTTATCCAAATACGGCTTGCACACCCGATTCATATGATCCATGAACACTGCAAGCGCATTCGTTAATCCAAAAGGCATCACTTGGAATTCAAAATGTCCATATCGCTTATGAAAATCAGTTATAGGAATATCCTCCTCTCTAACTCGTAATTGATGATACCCTGATCTCAAGTCGATCTTCGAGTACACACAGGATCCTTGCAACTGATCAAATAAATCGTCAATCCTCGGCAATGGATATCGATTTTTAACCGTCAATTTGTTAAGATCTTGATAGTCGATACACATTCTAGATGACCCGTCCTTCTTCTTTAAAAATAACACAGGTGCTCCCCACGGCGATGAACATGGTCGAATAAACCCCTTATCCATCAGTTCTTTCAATTGATTAGATTACTCATTCAGTTCTGACGGTGCCAATCGATAAGGTGAACGAGCAACCGGTGCAGCTCCTGGCATCAAATCGATCCGAAATTCCACTTCACGAGAGGGCGATAAAACCGGCAACTCATCAGGAAAAACTTCTCGATACTCTCGAATCACATGCACCTCTTCCAACTTTGTCTCTACATCACCATCGCTAGAAATCTGTGCCAGAAATACGTCGCATCCTTCTTCCACATACCTCATCATCTTCAAGCGAGATATTACCCTCAGACGAGAAGTACATTCATCACCCTTCACAGTCAATACCCTATTTCTCAACGGGACCTGGACCAACCTTTCTCCACAAACAATCACCGCACTATGCGCCATTAACCAATCCATCCCAATAATCACGTCAAAAGATCCTAGCTCTATAGGCATTAAGTCAATATCGAAGGCATAATTCCCTAACTTCAAGGAACACCCTCTTAGTATAGAATTAGTACTAACAATCTTTCCATCGGCTAATTCCAGATTATAGTTAGTCGTTAGCATCAACGGTTCTCTATTGATAAGGCGACTGAATTTTACGTCTATAAATCTTTTGTCGGATCCAAAATCAAACAATACACTAGCATAACGAGCGTCAAGTAAAAACGTACCGGTCACCACATTCGGGCCTTGAGGTTTGTCAGCGGTACCCATTCTGTATACGGGAGCAGCATCATTTCCTCCCTGTCTATTTCCAGCTTTCAGGCAGTTTCCTTGTTTGTGCCCCTTTTCTACACAACCAAAACAGACCATTACCCTAGTGGCATTCGCCCCTGTAGCCACACCTCTAGATCGACACTCTGTAGCTCTATGTCCAGCCTTCCCACACTTGCCGCATGCAGGAGGGCAATTCCCAATGTGGTACAAGTTACGACGACCACACTGAGGATTGACCTTGATTCCTCTAGGGGTAGTAGCGGCTCTCATTCCATCGTTCCTACTTTGGTTGAACTGTTGGTTACGATTCGGTCCTTGGTTGTTGTTGCGATGACCCTCACGATTCTGTCCTTGTGGTTGATTCACTTGAGCAGATTCCCATTTCCTTTTGTTTAATATAGTCTTTCTTGTCTTGCAACTTAACATCCATCAGTGCATGAGCCATCTGAATGGCTTCATCAAATGATCCGGGCTTTGACGAAGTAGTCTCACCCTTAATGTTGCTCGACAAACCCTTGATGTATTGTTTCATCTTCTTGCGATTGTCTGCGAAAGCATCAGGACACATCAGGCTTAACTCGTTGAACCTTCTTGTATAAGCAGTGATGTCATTATTCTTTAACGACAAGTGTCTCAACTCATCCTCTAACCGACCCAGCTCTTCCTTGGGGCAAAAATTCTTGGTCAAAAGTGCCTTGGTTGCAGCCCAAGTTCTTCCATTTGCTACTACCAATCCGACAGTAGCCACCTGATTGTTCCACCAGCTTAAAGCATCATCTAGGAAAGTAGCAGCTACAAATTTGACTTTGTTTGCCTCAGAGCACCCAATGATTTCGAAAGTGCTCTCAATCTTTTCCACCCATCTATGGAGTTCTAAGGCTCTACCGGTACCAAGAAACTGTGTGGGACCACATTTCACGAAACCGGCGTATGAACATTCCCTCGGGGCTGGTTGCCTCTCCACATTTCCACCTTGACCCGGGTCTCTATTTGCATGATCTGCCTAAAGAGCATTGGCAATGGCCTCTCGAATCATGGTGTTTACTCGAGCGGTTGTCAACTTTGGAGGCATGGTGAAGACTTAGTTACACCTCTCTGCAATGACAGGGAAAATAGAAAACAAGGTAAGTATACATATCAAGATTAAGAAGGATTTCTTTTTCAGGACATAATATAAGTACAACGACACATCAACAAGGTTACTAATATTCATCAATCACATCACAAAAAAGCAAATTTAAGACTTATCATAGATTATTAAAGGTAGACATGGATTGCATTGATAGATCAACAAAATCTGTGACAAGTAATGCCACTACAACCATACACCAACAAACTTCAAGTTATCAAGATTTCATCACAATGCCATATTACGGGAGTCTAAATAAGTTCAATTACAACGATCAAAAGATAAAAATGAAATACAAGTAACTAGCCACGTGGTAATCCACATGACTTATTGGATGGTGGTTCTTCCTCGTCCTCATCTGGATCTTCCTCACTATCTTCTTCCTCATCCAACTTCTCTTCCCTTTATCGTTCAGCTCACATTCTGCTACTCTTTTCCCTCTAGTAGTAGACCCAACTCCGGTGCTACCTGATTCTCAAAAGCAACATACTCACCCCTGGCGGGCGGTTGAACCATGATATCATTGGCCTCTAGCTCAGAGTCATCCACGAATCTCTAGTCTTGCGGTAGGGATGATCTTACGCGGTGCTCCTAACTCTGCATCCTGACTAACCTAGCTTGGTCTTCCTTAACCCGATCTAGACTTGTACTCAAGTTTGCTATCATGGATCTTAAACTATCAATATCATTCATAGTCGATGCTCCATTGTACTCAGCCCTTGCGGTCCTTGTCAATAACTTTTGATATGCTCTTTCGTTCTCGTCAAACCTCTTAATTACTCTTGTCTCTACCACGCAATGGGCGTACATTAGCCTATCAATCCTTCCCAAGAAAAGATGAATGTTGCTATACTGTTTTGTCCCAGGGAAATTGACCCTTGTGATGTCCTCATAGAGAGAACTAGCACTAGCTGCGGCGTCGGATCTTCTAGCGATACCTGGCATACCGATCAGATGAGAGATACATGCATGCCTGGGGATATTAATAATCTTCGACCGGGGATCTGAGCTTGCACATTTTCCGCCTCGGCCTGTCCTACAACAGCCGCTCCAACGTTTTCCCCTACCTCTTCTCTCTCGGTTTGCTCCACAATTCTGTTCTCATTCCCGTTAGGTGATACCTCGTCATCTCTGCAATCACATAAACTTTTGGAGGGTATGTAAGGTCATTATTCAATATTTAAAATTATATGCTTGCAAATGCAATGCAAAGGTGGTACGCATGCCCAAAACATAATAATATGATGCTCATGCATATGCAATACAAGAATTACGGCATCGAGTACTCCGCGTACAATTTCAATATTTACATATAGTAGTTCAGTATTTACGTAATAAATATTCATACGTTCATTTCAATTTCAAAGGGAAACATCTATTTCCATCAATACTAAAAGTAAACCCTTACCGGAGCCATGCAGGATAGTTGCGTGGTTGGACAAATTCTTACGACACCAAAAGTTATAGTTTAGGGTTTTTCGAAATGACCTAGATCTCTATAACTCATGGCTCTGATTACCAATATCTAACACCCCCAAATCGTATGCGCAACGGAACTATAACATTTGGGTGCTAGGCAGTTATCATTACACACAAGCTATTTCGAACGACTCAAAGAGACGTAGAAATTTAAACATTAATTAAAACATTGTTATAACATCATCATCTACTGTTTCCCAAACCCCATAGAAAATACAAAACAGAGTTGCGTTTAGGTCCCCACTGAATCTCAACCCAAAAGTACATTACTTGTTTCACATGACATAATATAAAAGTTTTAAGTGATAAAAAGGGAGGAACAACAAAGTAGACCGCCAAGCCACAACAACTTCCATCCTCGCATGCTCCCTGCTACCATATCATCGATTACCTGAAACACATGCTTAAAGGGGTCAACAAATAATGTTGAGCGGAATTTATAGGTTTTACAATCTCATTTTTGAACATAAGTATATAAAATCAATCACGATCATTTATAGAACTGTCGATCACAATCTATCATTCAAGGTCAATATCGTTAGCAATAGCTAATAATTGTGTTTAAGCTCATGACACTAATCCGTTAACTCAATCACCCACGTACATTTACCGGCATGATTAAGATGAAACCAGTTCCCTTTCTAAAGGCATCAGTTGCAATTATACCTTATTTCTTATCACAAGTTATCCGTCCGCAGAGGGTACTCAACGTACTAGCTCTCGTCTCGGATAGGGTCGTCAACCCCATAGTAATATCAATTGTATAAGCGGCTATTTCCAATACACACGAGGATCAAACAATAGTAAATAGTTCATGAATATAGGGTCTTTTGCAACTAGGTACTCTACACAATTCAGGCAACTTTCAGGTCCAACAATCATTCATGACTTACGTTCGTTTTTATTTAAAATAGCATGCATCCCCCTCGCGGGTAAAACCATTTAAAAGCAATATAAAGCGAGGCTATAAACTCACACCTTGTATAGAAGTAGTCGAAGTAACGGATGACGATCAACGACGATGAGGATGCCCGGGAAATTCAATCACAACACCTAGCAAACAACGCGTAATGAGTCAACTCATTTATATACCATTAGGTAATGTATAATACTTACATATTAGTCAATTGTCATTATTACTAACTCACGCCAAAACCAAACAACTGATAGTTACTAGACTCATACTATTTATCTTCGTAACTAAAAATGTTACCCATTTTATAATTCTGCCGGTACTTACCAAAAGTACGGGCTGTTTTCTATGACTTAAGCATTACTATAAATTATGAGAAAATTTGTAAAAATCCCTTACAGCCTGTGGATACCCCATATCCGATTTCATAAAAAGTTTTTACTTGTAAGATTTTCTGCTCGTCGCATTTCTAACCTTAAACTTTTCGGACAGATTTGTACCTTCACATTGTAAGACCTTTTTGACACATTTAAAATACACCACTTGTTAATCCAACTCCCAAGTCTAAAAATAGACTCAAAAACACAGGTTTAGCACCAAAGAAAAATTTTCAACTCTTTATAAAACTCTACCTATGGTCCCCGGGATTTGACCTAAAATCAAACATAATTTCGGGTTATGTTGATTTTCACCTCCTGGTACACGAAACTTCAAAGTAGCATAACTTTTGACCCGTTTGGATTCATAAGCTCTACTTTAAACCAAAACAAAGATTGAGAAAAGCTCTACAACTACATCTAATCCTTATGAACTGGACTTAGACTTAATATTACTAAATATGGCCTCAAACAATCTAATTGAAAAAGACATGTTAAAATTTGCATCGAATCACCTTTTTAATTCATTCTAACATCACCAAGACCTATACTAACCACTTATGAACAATCATAAACATCCTAATCATCCTATACTACTAGAAAAATCAAACCTTCATAAAAACTCAATTCCTAAATCACACATGCAACATGTTTAAACAAATTGAAAAGACCAAAAACATCATCACAAACATGAACCCACATCATAAATTGATCAAAAACAAAGAAAACAAACACCCCCTATGGGCCGTGGGTTTTGGTGACCAAAAACACCCAGACCAATTTTATTCTAGTTTGTTTTATGGATGATTAAGCATTACCAATACATCAATTAAACATGCAAATGGTTTAATCGAATCAAAACACCTTTTTGAAAATCTTTGATTCTTGAAAAAAAAAAGTTAGTGCATGTTGTAATTGATTGCTAAAAAATACTTACAATTAAGAAATAAAAGATGGTCTAAACTTGGATCATTCAAAATCAAAAAGGAAAAAAATTTATGGTGGTGGTGGGTTGGAGGCCGATGGCCAAAGAGAGAGAGGAGAGAGGAGAAGATTTTTTTTAAGTGTTTTTGTTGTGTGTTTTTCCCTTTATCCCATTTTGTGAAATTTTGAGGGACTTGTTTTGTCAAATGGGCATTCTTTTGGCCTTATTTTTAAACGACAACTTTTGATGGTGGGAACCTACTTACTAGTTGGTTTTGAAAATTTGCGGGAGTCGGGGGTCGCCCCGAACACATGGAAATACTTTTAAAGCAATTTAAACGCACCCGGGATATGATAAAACGCACCCGGCTCGACTTAATACAAACTAAAAATAAAATTCTCGAAAAATTATAATATCGACCAAGCGACAATAAAACGTAAAAATTGGGCATCCGTCGGGATCGTAGTCGTCAACAGCTTTCTTAAATCATCAATCGTCAAGATTACAACCTTAAACGTCGTTTTCAACTTAAACCGTTAAATATATAATAAACGAAATTTCTTAAAAATTTCAAAAATATTCGTAATTTAGGGTAAAATAAATGACCTCGGGTTCTGGGTATCACAAACATCAAACTCAAAATTATAATATTATGACACCCGAAAGAAAACAATACAAGTGATATTATTACTTGCTTCTATATGTTTACTTTATTAGACGATACACTCGATAAAAATCTTCCGGTACATACCAAATGTAAGAGCTCATTTATCCCACTTAAACACGTCAAATATTATGATACTACTCAGAGATTTTACTTACTATCTATAGAAAGTTCTCTTAAAAGCCCAATAAATGATTTTACTTTTAAAGTTCCCTACCCGACACATCTTTGAACTACAAAAACCGGACAGTTTTACGTCACCAACTCATACAACCATTTTGACCATTCTAAACAATTTCATTTACAAAACCGACACTTGAGTTTGAAAATAGACTCACAATCCTAGGTTTAGAACTTAACATCAGACCTTGACCATTTTTACAACTCATTCTATAGTCCCCGAGACTCGATCCAAATATCGACAACAACTTCGGATTGTGTCGATACTCATCTCACGGTACACGAATAATCAAACTAGCATAACTTCACACTTGTTTGGAGTTAGAAGCTCTACTTTATATCAAATCGATCTAATCAAATTCGCTACAGCCCTATCCTATTAGTTAAACAATTATTCAAACATAAGGCATCCAAAAATAGCCCACAAGTCACTCATCTAATTTACCCTCTAAAATCTCCCACAAAATCATATTTTTTTATCAATTCTAACAACTTTTCTCATCATCCTACACCCCTGATATCAACATATCTTAAATCTATCACTTGTATCAATCATAAAAATAAAAACCTAAAAATCAAAATCAACATTTTCATAAAAACAACATGATCATCACATGATTATCATTAGATCATCACATGCATGATCATATAGCATACTTATCAACTCCAAATCATGAAAAAAATGGAAAATCATTGCATGTGTATAAAAATCATACCAATAGAATCACAATTGAATTTTATGAGCTGGTCTTATTTTGTTTTTGGATAGATCAAGCTAAATTTTGAAAATCAAATGGTGTTTAAGTTGTGTTGAAGTCAAGACAATAATAGAAAAAGAATGAGAGAGATGGAGTTTCGGTTAACTATGTGTTTTATGAGTGGTGTTAGGTGAAAAAATGTATATATATGGTGGGTGGATGGACATCTTTTGAGAATTTTGCATAGTTTTGGACCAAAGTGTAATAAAATAGTTTAAAGGGTAGAAAATGTATATTGTGAATTTTGACAATATTTACGAGACTCGAGTTTCGTAAAAATACTTCTCAAAAATTAAAACGCAGTCAAATATGATATTAATATAGCCCCGGTACGACTTAATACGCAATTAAAAATAAAAACGTCAAAATTATAAACATTGAAGCAACAAATAATAAAACGTAAAATCTCGGGCATCCGTCGATATCATAATCACTAATAATCCTTGCATTTAGTAAGAAGGTAAAAATAAGACTTCCAACATCGGTTTTAAATTAAACCATCAACCGTCATATCATTCAAGCTCATTAAAAATTTCAAAATTATTCGTAAAATAATATTAAATAATGACCTAGGGTTCGGGTTATCACATCCTACCCTCCTAAAAGAGAGCGACGTCCCGACGCTCGACTCCTCTTATACTCACATTCCATAACTCTAGAACAAAAGATAACTCTTTTCATTAAAGAAATCCTCATGCTTCCTTCACAAATTTAGATACACACCTAGAATTCTTGTATCCTCACAATATAATTCTTACTATGCTTCAACCTTTTAAGAACTCATCATAGTTTCCTTTATGAAATGCAACTTATCTTCAAGTTGAATTATTTCCTTGTTTCTCAAAACAAATTTCACCTTTTATAATGACACCTTAAGCATAATCCCGTTTTAAATTTTCAAACTCCATCGATTTCCTTCGATTGCCAACATCAGTAGTTACCAACATCAGTTCTAGTTCTGTCATTTAATTCCACCTACATTTCTATAATACACCGAAAACCTAACTTACGTCCATAAATCACGATCTTTAACCTTCACAATCTGAAGTTATTTATGGACCTTCAACAGTACAACCTCATTACTAGCATGATAACCATTGTCGTATAAGAATTCCAACAATTCCTAAGTCAATCACACACGCACAAGTATATCGTCCAATGTTCGGATCGTCCTTTCACTCTGTCCATCAGTCTCTGTATAACACACAATACTCAACTCAACTTTCACCTATACTCAAACCATAACGTATCAATTATTTGACTTGTGAGGTTCCTCCATCACTAAGTCTCACACTCTCAACTCAGGAATGTAGTTTTAGGAGTGATCGGTATACCATGTTTCCCTTTACTTTTCAACAAAATTCCTTTCCATAAGTTTGACAAAATGTTGAAACCAATTACCTTGACATGCTTCCCTATCAGACTACTAACTTAAAATTTCAATATCCTTTCTATCAAGTCCACACTTCTTGTCATCACGAAAACTCAAACCTTAGAAGCTTTTTCTTTTTTCTTCCTCATAAGTGCATCAGCTACCACATTCGCCTTTCCCGGATGGTAGCCAATCTCGTAGTCATAATCACTCATAGTCATAACTACCAACATACTCAAGTACTCAAAATATATAACTGGTAATCCTCTACTCATTTCCTTTGTCTTCCTAAGAAATTAAATATGAAGCAAACTCTTATGATCCTTGATTACTACACACTTGATTTCATAAAAGTAATATTTACTACAATCTCAAAGCAAACACAACAACTACATAACCCTTATGAAACACATCACAACAAATTATAAATCCTTCAGATACATCCAAACATGACAACATTAATGCAGAACAAGACTTCCCCTTTAGTGTTCAGGATGTAGCTTCCTCATCTGATAAGGATCAGATCTCGAAACTTACAAATTTAGATGTATAAGTGGGATTCACACATCCAATTCTTCTTAGTCAACTTAATCAATGGTTTAACAATCAATGAAAACCTATGGATAAACCTCTGAATATACACAGATTAGACCAAAGAATTAACAGATCTTCGCCGACATCGTTGGTACCGACCAATCCTTGATTGTTTCAATCTTGGCAAGATCTTCACGAATACCTTTGTTGTCAATCAACTGTCTTAGAAAACGCAAATATTTCTACCAACATTCACACATAGGGAACTTTACATATAGCTTCTCTTTTTTTCCAATCATTCCAAAATTATTCTCATATGCTACTTATGTTCCTCCTTTCCTCTTGGAATAAAATAGAATATCATCAATAGATACAATGACTAACTTATCCTAGTACAACTTACACACATGATTCACCAAGTTCATGAATACGACAGACGCGTTCGTCAATTCCAAAAACATCACTTGAAAATTAAAGTACCCACATCAAGTACGGAAAACAACTATAGGAATATCTTATTCCCTAACTCTCAGTTGATGATAACCAAACGTCAAAGATATCTTTGAGTACACATTGGATCCTTAAAATTGATCAAATAACTCAATACGCCTAGGATTGACCTCATATTTGTTAAGCTTACGATAGTCGATACACATCCGAAGCAATCCATCCTTCTAGACAAACAACACAGGAGATCACCACTGTAACGAACTTAATCTAATACATCCCTTATTCATCTATTCTCCCAAATGATCGTATACCCTTTCTAGTCTGACAGTGCCATATGATAAGGCGTACGAATACTACTTGACAAAATGCATGAGCACTACACCTGTCGCTTACAACTCTCAATCAACACGAACTCCTCTTCATAAGACGGTTGCTACTCTACAAAACTCCAGGAAAAACCTCATAATATTATCGAACCATTAACAGATCCCCCCAACTTTTCCTCAACTATCCTATCACTAATTACCTGAGCTTGGAATACATCACATCCCTCTTCACCTACTTCCTCATTTTCCAACAAGACACACTTCCTAAAAGGGATAGTTCACTCATCACCTTTCAAAGTTGACATTCAGCTTCTCCGCAACATCTAAACCATCAGCTATCAATTTATGGTGAAGATTGGTTCAATCTCAAGCATCAACACTATGCACAACTAACCAATTTATGCCAATAATCTACATCTAGGAATCCCAACTTTATCAGCATCAAGTCGATACTAAACACCTACTTCCCTAAATTCAAGGAACACTCTCAGTATATAACTAATACTAACAACCTTTCCATTGGTTAACTCCACATCATAGTTAGTTGTTAATCTTACTAATTCTCTGCTGATAAAGCGACCGAATCTTTACATTCCTAAAGCTTCTATCTGATCTAAAATCAAACAACACACTAACGTAAGTAGTGTCAAATAAGAACATACCATTTACAACGTTCGGACCTTAAGGTTTGTCAGCATCACCCAAAACGTAAGCTGGAGTGGCAGCATTCCTATCTTGTCAATTTCCTTTCCTTGGACAATTCCCTTGCTTGTGTCCTTTCTCACCACAACGAAAACATATCACAACTCTAGAGGTACTAATTCCGGTGACTAATCCTCTTGTCCTACACTTAGCAGCTTTATGACCAGGTTGTCCTAACTCTAGTCGCAAATATGGAAAATTACATACATAGTATAAAGTACAACAAACACACTTAGGATTTATCTTATTACTTCCAGATATAGTGGCAACACGAATCCCATCCCACTAGTACACAAATGGGTTTCGGTCACACATACCAAATTTTGTGTAGTCACAAATAATTTTTTTTGTGACTAAATTCACCAGTCATAAATAAATAGTCACACTTGAAGTCAGTTTGTATGGCCATTTATTGTTAGTCACTTAATAATTTGAGAGTGTTATCGAATTAAAGTCTGGTTCAAGTAGTAGTCACATTATACGTATACATGTGTGACAAATATTTGTCATACACACATTGAATGTGACTAAAAATCATATATGGTCACACAGACTTATTTTACAAGTGACAAATTGATAAACAAGGTTGTCACACACATTATTTTAATGTGACTAGTATATCTTGTTAAATGTTAACCACACATGAATTTTATGTGTGTGGCAAATTGAAAGTAGGTATTGAAACATTTGCCACTATATTTATTTAAATGTGACAAATATTTTACAATTATTTGAAGAGTATGATCAAATATAGTACATGATTACACAAATCATCAAACAATTATGTGACTATAAATTTAGCAATAGTCACAACATTTAAACAATGTGTAACTAAATTATATTTATGGTCACATTATAATGGGATTATATGTGACAAACACATTGAACATGTCACACAGTAAAATATTCATGTGACAAATGTTTAGAACCAAATTTAATCTCAATTTTCACTAATCTTGATATGAGTCACATTTTTAAGTGTTTGTGTGACTAAAGTCACTGCACATAAGTAATTTTCTATGTCACTAACTAAGCCCATAAAATAATAGTTTGTCTCAAGAAGTATTTTTTTATGTAACTAACTAAGCCTGATAGGTGTGAAAAGACCCATCCTTTTACCACTTATTTCTTGCTAAAACGAGACCAAAACGCGTATTTAATATCATTTGTTTGGAATTATGCGTGGTTTTTGTGTTTATTGTGTTTTCAGAGTCAACCAGATGAAATTTGGTGAAAACATGGGATTGCACGGGTTTTATTGAAGAAAAAGACCCAAGACGAAGTCTATTGTCCAAAAGATGCAAAAGATTTGAAGTCAATGGGCCTATCTGAAGATTTATCGAAGAAAAGGACCAAAGATGGAAGATTTACATATGTCGAAGAACTCAAGTCTATTAAACGAAGAAATTAAAAGACAAGTTGAATTTATTCATCGACAAATCCCGAATCTGAGTCGAAAATGTCAACTTTACTAAAAAGACGCGAAGACAAAAAGAGAGAAGGAAAGCCCACTCACCAACCAAGCCCACAAGGATATAAAAAGGTTCACCTCACATTTTTGGAGGACAGTTTTTGTTTTTCCTTTTTTTCTTCTCTCTAAAACGTAGGAACCACCAACACCATTAGGGTGTTTGGTGATTTTAAATTTTCTGGCATTTAATCCATAGATTTGTAAGTTTTAATCTTGCTTTTGGTTTGTTTAACATTAAGCTTTCAATACAATCATTCATTAATCTTGTCCATCTTGTTCTTATTGATTCAAAGTTTTATATGTTTTATTTTTGGTGATTTGATCTTCAAAAGTTAGTGGGTTTTGTGTTTTTATGATTGGGATTTGTTGTTTATGGTTAGTAAATGATTTGTGTTTAGTTTGGTTTAAATCCTTTGGATAGATTTGGTTTGATTTGGTGAAATTAGTCTTAGCCTACACTCCCTGTTCTACAGTTCTTCATACAGCCCAGATTCCGAACCAGACGTATATTCCGAATGAGACGTTTTGTGATTTATTCCGGATCAGTCGTCTTTGCTTAACATTCCGAATCAGTCTATCTATTCCGGATCAGTTAGTTCATCCGGAATAATGAATATTCCGGATGAGTAACATATTCCGAACCAGTTAGTTTTGCTTTTTATTCCGAATCAATCGAACTTTTCATTTATTCCGAATCAACCCCATTCATCCGGAATATTTCATATTCCAGATCAAGCTGATATTCTAGATCATTCATCCGGAATATTTATTCCGAATTAAATAGCTTCATCCGGAATAATTATTATTCTGGATCAATAAGATATTCCGAATCATTCAATATTCCGAACCAATTGTTTATTCCGGATCAACCATTTTCTCATTTATTCCGCATGAAGGATAGTATTCCGAATGAGCTATCATATTCCGAATGAAGCATTTTCTTATTTTTATTTTTCTTAAGTTTTCTAAATTAAGTTTTTAAATTTAGTTTTATTTAGCTTACCTTTCTTGCGTCACACAATTACTTTTCCGTAGAATAGAAAACCCAATCCCCTATTTGACACCAAGAATGACAAGTACCACTCTTGACCGTTATCCATTCGAGAAGATACCGAGAACTTAATTGAACCCGTTGCAAAAATCATGTATCAAATGACGCCGCTGCCGGCTCTTTTCGTAGAGACTAACGGTTTTTTGTGAGAACATTGGATTTTGGGATCCGTTCCCCGTGAACGTTATTTTCTTTGCACCAAAAATTTTTCAAAAATCCTAAAAAAATATATAAAATTTTCAAAAACACAAAAAAATAGAAAAACATAAAAAAACACAAAAAAATTTCTTTGCTTTATTTGTCTTTTGTAGGTACATGCAAACATGATCACAAACGCAACAAGCCAATCAAGCTCCTAACATTCAACCTCCGATTGCCGAGCCTGCAATTATTCCACCGATGGAAAATCAACCTATGATTGAGCTTTTGCAAGCGCATGTTGACGCCAACAATGATCCTATTGTCATTCCTGTCGTTGCAGCCAACAATTTCGAACTCAAGTCCGGTTTCATACAAATGGTCTCTGCTCAACCTTTCTTGGGGAGCCCAATGAATGATCCTCATGACCACATTCACCGGTTCATTCAGCTTACAAACACGGTGAAATACAATGGTGTTCCCCAAGAGGTAATACGCTTACAACTTTTTCCTTTCTCCTTAGAGGGACAAGCCCGGCATTGGCTTGCAAAGGAACCCCCACAAAGTATTCTTACGTGGGCGGATCTTGAGACCAAATTCATCAATTAATTTTTCCCACCCTCACGTACTACCGCTTTGCGGAACGAAATTATCAATTTTGAACAAAAGTACGATGAAACATTTAGTGAAGCTTGGGACCGTTTTAAAGATCTTTTGAGAAAATGCCCACCACATGGTTTCACCAAGGTGCATCTAATCAATACTTTTTACAATGGTTTAAGCATGACGGACCAAGATTCACTAAATAGTGCCGCGGGGGGTAATCTTTTGGCTAAGACTTGTAATGCAGCATGGGATATTATTGAAAATAAGTCTCGTGTGCAAACCAAGAGTGCTCGGACCAATGTCGCTAGTGCTAGCACTAGTGACAGTGACAAGAGAATTGACAAGCTTACTACGCTTGTTGAATCACTTGCTCTCCAAACCGCTAACCACACCAAAGCTTTAAATGCACAAAATGCTCAAGCCAATGCTTTGAGTCAATCTTTTGACATATGCGGTGGTCCTCACTCTTATACTTCTTGCACTGCCACCCAAGACTATCCGTGCGAGAATGTTAACGCAACATATGGTACATATCCTCAAGGAGGCTATCCATCCCGCCCTCAAGGAGACCGTAACTTGCTAAGTTATCGTTCCTCCAATTTTCCTTCCCCACCCGGCTTTCCTCCTACCAATCCGAACCAACAACAATACCTTAACCGCCCTAATCAACAACAACCTCGTGCTCCATACCAACCACCTCAAAGACAACCATATCCACCTCAACATCCTACCCAAGTTTACCAATCACCTGCTTATCCAACACCTCCTCCTACGCAACCCAACGTCTTCAACCAAGAGATTGAAACGTATATGCGGACGAATGAGGTGATTGTGAAGAATCTGCAGACCCAGATTATGAACTTAAAGGGAGATATGGTGAAACAAGGAAACGATCTTAGAGCTGATATGCGTACATCTTTGAATAGTCAAACTAATGACTTAAGGGATATGATGGCCTCGTTCTTCCAAGGTAATCAACCCTCTTCTTCGGGTACTCTTCCGAGTAACACCGTTGCGAATCCAAGAGGGGAGATGAAAGCAATCACCACACGCAGTGGAAAAGGTACTCAGGAACCCGAGCTTCCTACACCTACACTCGTGATTGTGACTAAGGACAACGAGACACCTACTCCTATTCCTTCACCTCCTCCTTCCCCAATTTCTCCACCTCTTACTTCTACCCCTCCACCACCCAAGGTCGTGAGTGAACCTACTCTTCCAAAGCCTTCTTCTTCGTCCGATATACCTTATCCATCAAGGTTGAGGAAAGAGAAGCTCAAAAGCAAGGACGATATTCAAGTCTCAAACTTTTTAAAAATGTTTAAGCAATTGAATTTCAATATCTCCTTCGCTGAGGCTCTCGCTCACATGCCAAAATACGCGAAGATGTTCAAAGATCTTCTGAGTGACAAGGAGAAACTTCTTGATATTGCTAACACCCAACTTAATGAGAATTGCTCTGCGGTTCTCTTAAGGAAATTGCCAACCAAGCTTGGTGATCCAGGTCGATTCTTAATCCCTTGCAACTTCCCAGGAGTTGAAAATTGCATGGCCCTGGCCGATCTAGGTGCTAGTATAAACTTAATGCCATTAAGTGTATGGAAGAAATTATCTCTCCCTGCGCTAGTCCCCACTAAAATGACATTGGAATTAGCTAACTGTACGGTTGCTTATCCAGTGGGGATAGCCGAAGACGTTTTCGTTGGCATCGACAAATTCACCTTTCCGGCGGATTTTGTTGTCGTTGACTACGAAATGGACCCATGTGTTCCATTAATCGTCGGACGTCCATTCTTGTGGACCGGCCGTACTCTCATTGATGTAGCCACGGACGAATTAATTATGAGAGTCGGTGACGATAAAATCGTCTTCAACATGGGTAAACTTTCAACACAGCCTTTAGACAACGAGAGCGTTAATTGCATTGGTGCTCTTGATGAGGAATGTGAAGAACAATTCAAAGATGCTTGTAAAAGTAATCTATCTTCTATACCCATTGTTGAACCCGTTGCCTCCATTCCTCCGTCCTTGACTCCTTTTGGAGCAAGTGACTTTCTATGGGATGATATTGAAGCTAGCTTAAATCCCCTTGATCTTAACTCTAACGATTCTTCTACCGATTGGGCAGAAGAACTTCTTACAATTGAGAAACTTCTCAAGGAAGATCCTGTCCCTCCTCCTTCTCCTGAAGCGGTTACTACAGATGATCCATCATTAGTTCCCCCATCTATCGAGGATTCCCCAGATTTTGAACTCAAGGATTTACCGTCTCAACTCGAGTACATATTCTTTGACGACAAAAAGAAGCTACCCATCATCATCGCTAAGGCCTTGAAAGAAGATGAAAAATCTTGCCTTATCGTCGTGCTAAAAGATCACAAGAAGGCAATTGCTTAGAAAATTTCCGACAACCGCAGAATCGATCCAAACTTTTGTACTCACAAAATTTTCATGGAGGATGACTTCAAACCCACTATTCAAAGCCAAAGAAGGGTTAATCCGAAAATCCATGACGTCATCAAACAAGCAGCTCTCAAACTTCTAGATGCGGGCATGATTTATCCTATATCGGATTCCCCATGGGTTAGTCCAATCCATTGTGTGCCTAAGAAAGGCGGAATAACCGTTGTTCCCAATGAACACAACGAGTTAATTCCTACTCGTCTCGTTACTGGGTGGAGAGTTTGTATAGACTATCGCAAACTCAATGATGCCACGAGAAAAGATCATTTTCCTCTTCCCTTCATGGACCAAATGCTCGAGCGTCTAGCGGGTAATGACATCTATTGCTTTCTAGATGGTTTCTCTGGGTATTTTCAAATCCCAATCGATCCCAAAGACCAAGAAAAGACCACATTCACTTGTCCCTATGGAACCTTTGCTTACAAACGTATGCCTTTCGGCTTATGTAATGCTCCTGGGACATTTCAAAGGTGTATGATGGAAATCTTCAATGACATGGTTCAACAAACCATGGAAGTCTTCATGGATGATTTCTCGGTCTATGGCGATTCTTTCTCTGTGTGCCTTGCCAATTTAGAACGTATGCTTCAGCGGTGCGAAGACACTCGCTTGGTTCTAAATTGGGAAAAATGCCATTTCATGGTAAAAGAGGGCATCGTGCTAGGACACAAAATTTCCAAAGCCGGTCTAGAAGTGGACCGTGCTAAAGTTGATGTCATAGCAAAATTACCTCAACCTTCAACCGTGAAGGGTGTGAGAAGTTTCCTTGGGCATGTGGGCTTCTACCAACGATTTATTAAAGACTTTTCTAAAATCGCTCGCCCCATGACCCACCTCTTGGAAAAAGATACTCCTTTTATATTTTCCAATGAGTGTATTCAAGCCTTCAACATTCTAAAGGATAAGCTAACTAAGGCACCAGTCTTAGTTACCCCTCATTGGGAGCTTCCCTTTGAGTTGATGTGCGATGCTAGCGACTTTGCTATTGAAGCAGTGTTGGGACAACGTATTGATAAACATTTCCAACCGATCCATTACGCTAGCAAGACAATGAGTGGGGCTCAATTGCATTACACCACTACCGAAAAAGAGCTTTTAGCTGTAGCGTATGCCTTTGAAAAATTTCGCCCCTATCTTTTCCTATCCAGAACGATCGTATACACCAATCACTCCGCGTTGAAGTACTTGTTATCCAAACAAGATTCTAAGCCAAGACTTCTTCGCTGGGTTTTACTCCTTCAAGAATTCAAAATCTAAATTCGAGACAAAAAAGGAGCTGAAAACCTAGCCGCGGATCATTTGAGTAGACTTGAGGATCCATACCAAAGGGATCATCCAAACAAAGAGATCAATGACTCTTTCCCCTTGGATACCTTAATGTCTATAAACTCCACTTCTGATGAGACCACGTGGTTTGCAGACATTGCAAACTATTTGGCGGCTAGAACTCTCATCGACGGGTTGACATCCCAACAAAACAAAAAGTTCTTTAAAGATCTAAAGACTTACTTTTGGGATGCCCCGTATCTATTCAAACAATGTGCTGATTTGATCATACGCCGCTGTGTTGACGGACCCGCAACTCTAGAAATTCTAGACGCTTGCCACAAAGGACCCACCGGTGGTCACTTTGGTCCCAACTTCACGGCTAAAAAAGTGTTTGACTCGGGATTCTATTGGCCCACCATATATCGTGATGCTCACGAAATGGTAAAAAATGTGATGCTTGCCAACTACAAGGCAAGATCACACATAAAGATGAGATGCCTCAAAATTTCATCCAAGAATGTGAAATATTTGACGTCTGAGGCATCGACTTTATGGGGCCATTCCCTTCTTCAAAAGGAAACAAATACATCCTTGTAGCCGTTGACTACGTGTCTAAATGGGTTGAAGCGAAAGCTTTACCCAATAATGATGCAAGGGTGGTTTCTAAATTTTTAAAACAGCTATTCGCTAGATTCGGCGTGCCATGTGCCATTATCAGTGATCGCGGGACTCATTCTGCAATGACCAATTCGCAAGAGTCACGGCGAAGTACGGTGTCAATCACCGTCTTTCCACCGCGTATCACCCACAAACAAATGTCCAAGCCGAAATCTCTAACCGTGAGTTAAAGCGAATACTTGAACGAACCGTGGGAGAGCATCGAGCCGCCTGGGCCGATAAACTCTATGATGCTCTGTGGGCTTTCCGTACCGCGTACAAGTCTCCTATTGGTTGCACACCATATCGTCTAGTATACGGAAAAGCATGCCACCTCCCCATTGAGTTGGAACACAAGGCTTACTGGGCCTTGAAGTGGGCAAATTTTGACATTAACAGAGCCGGAGATTTGCGCAAGATCCAACTCAATGAACTTGATGAATTGAGGAATGAAGCTTATGACAACTCTTTAATCTATAAGGATAGAACTAAGCTCATTCATGACTCAAAGATTAAGAACCGAGAGTTCCACGTTGGAGACAAAGTTTTACTCTTCAACTCTCGGTTAAAAATCTTTTCTGGAAAGCTCAAATCTCGTTGGTCCGGCCCATTCACCATCGCTCAAATTTTACCATATGGTACTATTGAGCTTGCCCAAACCAATGGCCAAAATTTTAAGGTTAATGGCCAACGAGTGAAGCTATACTTCGGAGAGGAAATCTCTAATGAGATTCCATCCCTCTCCACCCTCCCTTTGTATTAATTTGGGACCGAGTCAGGCTCGTGACTCGATTAACAAAAACAAGCGCTCCTCATGAGACAACCCGATTATCTATCCCTTTAACCTCCTAAGTGTGGGGGGCCTATTTTGGTCATTTGTGTTTGTATGGTGATGTGATTACAGGGATATCTGCACTCTTGAAATTTTTGAAGAACCGTGCTTCCATGTTATCCGCAATCCGGTTCTATCTCTCAACTATTGTGATTCAATTTTCTTCATACTCACATTTGAAATTGATCACTTTAGTTGTCTCCTCCTTAATTTGATTTAAACAACGTGCACAATGTCATAAGTGTAGGGGAGACTTTTCCCACATGCTTAAACATTGAGGACAAGCTTTATCTTAAGTGTAGGGGAGACTTCTATCGAAGTTATAAGTGGACTTTTCCATGAAAATGCCTTCATTTAACCGGAAAATCTTCTTTTTCAGCATTTTTCAAATTTTTAATTAACTTTGGCCATATAGTCGTAATTTTTAAATTTTTATGTCTTTTGTTTCTTTCCTTTTATCGTTGCTTCCATATGTATATATTCCATAATAAAGTCAATAATATAAATAAAGTGGTTTAGCAAGTTTAGAGTTCTTTGATATATTAGGCCCGTTGCGATTATTTTGACTCAACCCGAATAGACTCATCCGAGTTTATTCTAGCTAGTATCCTTAACCATGTAGACCTTAATCGGTTTATTAGGCTAAGCATCCACGAGTCTCATTCCTTGAGATTTTAAACTGTGGAGAACGAGAGATGATAGAGTCAATTATAAGTCGGCATTCTTACATAAGCATACTTGGTGTAATTATTAACTTACTCTCCCATCGCTTGTAAATAAATAAATGCAATAAGTAAGGTCGTACGATTTCGTTGAATTACTTAGCTATTAGCCCAAGATCGTTTGAAAGTTGCTCGGCATTAATAAGAGTTCATAGCCAAGGCATAGTTAATGAAGCGGGGCACGCAGATTGGCGAATCCAAAAAGGCCCTAACAAGGCATGAGGATTCCATTTTATTTCTAAAGATCCAATAAGATGTGAAAAGAATTGTTCTTAAGTCAATATGAAGGATCAAGACGCATGACGAAAAGCAATCAACTCCCATAAAGTTCATGGAGAAGTCTATCCGAAAAGACCCTAACAAGGTATGAGGATAAATAGATCCAAGCCCGAAAAGGAGGCGGATCGTTGTATCTCAAAATCCCAAGTTATGATTGAAGAAATAATGATGAAGTCGTGGTCAACAAAGTTGAAGTATTCCCCAAAAATACTCCAAGTGAAGAAATTCTATTAACGAAGAGAAGACCATTATCTCAAGAACGTCTCTCAAGATATGAAGTATGAAGTACATGCCAAATATCGGCCCGATAAAGGTCTCAAATCGTGAAGCGAGTTATGCCAAGGTATGAACTTTTTTAGGTCTCGAGAAGCAGTTTTAAGAGATTTTGTCCTTTAGCTAAATATTAATCAAATCGTCCTACTTTGCTTTCAGCCTTAATAAACTATCGCAATAAGTCCAAAAATGCATCTTCATGATCATTCTAAGAAAAAAATAAAATATAAGAGATACACCTAGGAATAAGGGAGTTCAAGTTTGTAATTAAGCCATGTGTGTAAGTGTTTGTTTTGCTAACTTATAATAACAATGATCTCGTTTTTAAGCTTAGTTTAGGGAACGTGAAACTTGAGGGTGATAAATCTTCGCAGCACCCAAGCCCTAATGTAAGTCCTTGATCTCTTTGCAAGTTATTTCCATGTAGCTATTTTCAAGTGAAAATGGTTTTCTATCCCTTTTGTTTGCTCAAGTTTTTATTTTTCCTTAGTATTTTGATTTTTGTTTAGTAGAATGTAATAAGGCCAAGGTTGATTGATTATGAAAAAAGTGTAAATTTGCTTTGTCGCTAAGCATTGCATGAGGGCATGGCAATGGTTAATTGTAGGGGATTTGATAGGTGTGAAAACACCCATCCTTTTACCACTTATTTCTTGCTAAAACGAGACCAAAACGCGTATTTAATATCATTTGTTTGGAATTATGCGTGGTTTTTGTGTTTATTATGTTTTTAGAGTCAACCGGATGAAATTTGGTGAAAACATGGGATTGCACGGGTTTTATTGAAGAAAAAGACTCAAGACGAAGTCTATTGTCCAAAAGATGCAAAAGATTTGAAGTCAATGGGCCTATCTGAAGATTTATCGAAGAAAAGGACCAAGGATGGAAGATTTACATATGTCGAAGAACTCAAGTCTATTAAACGAAGAAATTAAAAGACAAGTTGAATTTATTCATCGACAAATCCCGAATCTGAGTAAAAAACGTCAACTTTACTGAAAAGACGCGAAGACAAAAAGAGAGAAGGAAAGCCCACTCACCAACCAAGCCCACAAGGATATAAATAGGGATCACCTCACATTTTTGGAGGACAGTTTTTGTTTTTCCTTTTTTTTCTTCTCTCTAGAACGTAGGAACCACCAACACCATTAGGGTGTTTGGTGATTTTAATTTCTTGCATTTAATCCATAGATTTGTAAGTTTTAATCTTGCTTTTGGTTTGTTTAACATTAAGCTTTCAATACAATCATTCCTTAATCTTGTTCATCTTGTTCTTATTGATTCAAAGTTTTCTAAGTTTTATTTTGGTGATTTGATCTTCAAAAGTTAGTGGGTTTTGTGTTTTTATGATTGGGATTTGTTGTTTATGGTTAGTAAATGATTTGTGTTTAGTTTCGTTTAAATTCTTTGGATAGATTTGGTTTGATTTGGTGAAATTCGTCTTAGCCTACACTCTCTGTTTTACAGTTCTTCATACAGCCCAGGTTCCGAACCAGACGTATATTCCGAATGAGACGTTTTGTGATTTATTCCGGATCAATCATCTTTGCTTAACATTCCGAATCAGTCTATTTATTCCGGATCAGTGTAACACCCCCACAATTGCTATGCGCAGCGGAACTACAACAATGGGTGCTACACAGTATTCATTGCACACAAGATATATCAAACGACGCTAAAAAGACGTCAACTTAAAACTTGAATTTAAAAATTGTTAGATGATACATGTCTACGGTTTTTCCAACCCCAATTGGTACAACAGAGTTTAGCGTTTTCGGTCCCCATGAATCTCAACCCAAGAATTTCAGTTTTACAACAACATAACATTAAAACTTAAAATGTTTAAGTAGAAAAAGGAGGAAAAACAAGCGGACTCCAAGCCATACACACAACATCCATCCCATGCATGCTCCATTCTACACTTCAGCGGTTACCTGAAACACATGCCAAAAATTTGGTCAACGAAAACGTTGAGTGGAATACATAGGTTTTACAATCAATTTGAACGTATATAAAATAAAAACCATTCGTGATCATTTATAGTCTTGTCGATCAAACAATCTATAATCAGGATACTGACAATTGTGTTTAAGCTCATGACACTAATCCGTTAACTCAATCACCCGCGTAATAAATACCGGTGTGATTCAGATGAAACCAGTGCCCCTTCTAAAGGCATCAGTTGCAATTATACCTTATCTCTCATACAAGATAATCTACCGCAGAACTTACTAAACGTACAGCTTCTCGGCTAGCATTGGGTCGTTAGCCCCGTAGTACTACAAATTGTATAAGCGGCTATTTCCCCCTACTCGAGGGCAGGACAACAGTTAATAGTTCATGAATTTAGGGACTTTTGCAACTTTGGTACTCAACACAATTTCTAAGGCAACTTTCGGGTCTAACAATCATTCATGATATACGTTCCTTTTAAAAACTAGCATGCATTTCCCTCGCGGGTAAAACAATTTGAAATAAATATAAGCGAGGCTATAAATTCACACCTTATATCTTAAGTAGTCGGTAGTTCGAGGGATGATCACTGACGACGAAACGGATGCCCGGTTAAATCAACACCTATCACAAATAACGCGTAATGAGTAATCTCATTTTAAATACTTCACGGTACTGTATAAAATACATATATACTAGTCACTTAGGACAATTATAACTCACGCCAAAAACAAAACAACAAGCATCACTCATTTTATACCATTCGTTCTCATTACTTACGTTGTCCATTTTTATCCATTTCCGCCGGTACTCACCGAAAGTACGGGCTGTTTTACCATATTTAACCAAACTTATAAAATTTGACAAAATTCTCAAAAATCCTATAAGACCTGTAGATAACATGTTTTTAAGCCCAATAAAAGTTTTTACTTTTACGACTCGTTACTCGACACTTTTCCAAGACTACATTTTACGGGCTGAAATTGTACTTCGACCAACTTTGACCTCTTTGACCTATATGAAATGTACCTTTGACATCTTTGACTCCTAAGTCAACTTATAGACTCATTTATACAGGTTTGTGACCAAAATTTGACCCTTGACCATTTACCAATCCATACTTGTGACCCTCGGGATTTGACTAAAACTATACATAAATTCGGATTATGAAAGTTCTCGTCTCCCGGTACTCGTTCTTTAAAACCTCATAACTTTTAGCTCGTTTTGAGTCACGGGCTCTACCTTATACCAAATTAAAGACAAGAAGACCCTCTATAACTACATTTAGTTTTCAAGACCTGTAGGAAAAATAATTTTTATGAAATGACCTCAAAGTTTCTGCCTAAATTTGGCTATACCAAAACCATGCTTAAACTCGATTTCAAACCTTCTAACCACCACTAGGCATCATCCTAAGCTTCCCTAAACATATCCAAACACAAAATTTCAGTCCTACCCCTATTGATCAACCAACCTCATAATCCTAATCATCTAAAAATGAACATGCAACCACTTAAACCTATGTAAAACATCACTAAACACTAAACCAAACACAAGGTAATGCTCAAAATCCATCAACCACCATGGCTCCCCAAACACCCCTTGTGCCGTGGGGTTTGGGTGACCCAATCACCACAACCAAATGAATTTTGGTGGGTTTTCTTGGTGATTATGCTTCCATTACACATGAATTTAACATGCATCACAACAATTAGCCTCAAAAACGAATTTGGATCATCTTGAAAATTTTTGGAAAATTTTTGTTAGTGCATGTGTAATCAAACCACGGATTAACACTCACCAAGGGATTCTAAGAGGTGGTCTTAAGTTAGTTTTTGTGAAAACTCAAGAAAAAATGGTGGATTGGTGGTGTTTGGTGTTTAGCCGTCGGCTAGAGGGCAAGAGAGGGAGAGTGTTTGATTTGTTTTTGTGAAATGTGTTTGTGTGTTTGTGTTTGTGGCTTTTTGGTGTATTGGGAGGGACCAAAGTGTAATTTTTGATTTCTTTTGGCCTTAAGTTAAAAACGTCCTCAAAACTTTGTGGTTTCGACTCACTAGTCAATTTTGAAAATTTTACGGGAGTCGGAAATCTTCCCGAACACTCCAAAATATTTTTGGGATACTTTAAATATACTCGGAAGGCTATAAAACTCACCCGACTCAACTTAACACGAACCGTAAATAAAATTCTCGAAAAATTACATTATCGATAAATCGTCAATAATTATATAAAATTGGGCATCCCTCGGGATCGTAATCGTCATCGTCCTTCTTGAAACGTCAATCGTAAAAATTATAACCTCGAACATCGGCTTTAACCAATATACTTATAAATATAGAAATTAAAATTTATTAAAAATTTCAAAAATTAGCGTAATTTAGGGTAACGTTAATGACCTCGGTTCTAGGGTGTCACATCCACCCCTCCTTAAAGAGAGCGACGTCCCGGCGCTCGCCTCTTCTTGTACTCACATTTCGTTCTACTGGAACAGATGAGGATACCTTTCCTTGAAAAAGTCCTCAAGTTCCCAAGTGTATTCCGGTCCACGCTTAGAGTTCCATCGGACTTTCACAATAGGAATCCTACTACGCTTCAGCCGCTTGACCTCTCGGTCCATAATTTCCACAGGTTCTTCCACAAAGTGCATTTTGTCGTCCAGTCGAATCTCGTCCAAAGGAATTACCAATTCCTTATCCGCCAAACTCTTCTTCAGGTTCGATACGTGAAACGTGTCGTGAATAGCACCAAGTTCGCTCGGCAATTCTAACTTGTACGCTACTGGTCCAATTCGTTCAACGATCTTAAACGGTCCAATATACCTCGGACTCAACTTTCCTTTCTTTCCAAAACGAATTACACCCTTCCACGGCGATACCTTGAGCATAACCATATCTCCAACTTCAAACTCCAACGGTTTCCTTCTGTTATCGGCATAACTCTTCTGTCGGCTTCTCGCAGCAAGTAGTCGGTTCTTGATTTGCACAATCTTCTCTGTCGTTTCTAAAACTATTTCGGGTCCAGTCAATTGACTTTCTCCTACTTCACTCCAACACACAGGCGATCTACACTTCCTTCCATACAATGCTTCGAACGGTGTTGCCTTGATACTCGCATGAAAACTATTGTTATATGAAAATTCCACCAGAGGCAAGTGGCGTTCCCAACTTCCTCCAAAATCGATCACGCATGCTCGGAGCATGTCCTCCATCGTTTGAATAGTTCGTTCACTCTGGCCGTCAGTTTCCGGGTGATAAGCCGTGCTTAAACTCAATTCAGTGCCCATCGCACGTTGCAGCGATTTCCAAAATTTCGATGTAAATCTACTGTCGCGATCCGAAATGATCGATAACGGCACTCCATGTCTACAGACGATCTCCTTCACGTACACGCTGGCGAGTTTTTCCATGCTGTCCGTCTTCTTCATAGGTAAGAAATGAGCAGATTTCGTCAACCTATCCACTATTACCCATATCATATCACATCCACTAGGAGTCCTAGGTAAACCCGTCACGAAATCCATAGCGATTTTCTCCCATTTCCATTCTGGGATCTCTGGTTGTACCAACAATCCAGATGGTTTCTTATGTTCTGCCTGAACCTTCGCGCAAGTCAAACACTTACTAACGTAACGAGCAATATCCGCCTTCATATTCGGCCACCAATAGACTTTCTTCAGGTCGTGGTACATTTTGTCCGATCCAGGATGTATCGAATACTTCGACTTATGCGACTCATTCATAACCAATTCTCGAACTCCAGGTTTTCCTTCCTCAGATGAACACAATGGTAACCAAATCCGATTCTCAAAATATCTCAGTCCGTCTGACCTAATCACGAAAAGAGGTTTCAACATTCGTCCCAAGTTCTCGGCTTCAACATTCCCTTTCATTAGTCCTATCTCCTGAGCCTTCAGTATAGTTTCGGTTAAGTCAACGCTCTCAGTCATCACTAAAGCTCTGACCCTCAAAGGTTTCTCCCGTTCCTTCCTACTCAGTGCATCAACTACAACATTCGCCTTGCCAGGGTGGTAGCGAATTTCGCAGTCATAATCACTCAGTAGTTCAACCCATCGTCTCTGTCGCATATTCAACTCCTTTTGATCTAAAATGTGCTGCAAACTCTTGTGGTCAGTGAATACAACACACTTCGTCCCATACAAATAGTGTCTCCACAACTTCAACGCAAAAACTACAGCTCCTAATTCCAAGTCGTGCGTCGTGTAGTTCTCTTCATTCTTCCTTAGTTGCCTCGACGCGTAAGCTATCACCTTTTCACGTTGCATTAATACCGCTCCATAACCCTTACGAGACGCATCACAATACACTACGAAGTCTTCGGTTCCTTCAGGCAATGATAAAATCGGTGCGGAACATAACTTATCCTTGAGCGTTTTGAAAGCAAGTTCTTCCTCATTTCCCCATTCATACACCCTATTCTTTTCGGTAAGCCTTGTCAATGGTTTTGCAATCAACGAAAATCCTTCAATGAACCTTCGATAATACCCCGCTAAACCAAGGAATTGTCGAACTTCAGTCGGCGTTGTCGGTGCTGACCATTCCCTGATCGCTTCAATCTTGGCAGGATCCACACGAACTCCCTTACTATCAATCACATGACCTAGAAACTGCACTGATTCCAACCAAAACTCACACTTCGAGAATTTCGCATACAGCTTCTCCTTCTTTAACAACTCCAAAATCTTTCTTAGGTGCTTCTCGTGCTCCTCCTTACTTTTAGAGTAAATAAGTATATCGTCGATGAAAACAATAACAAACTTATCTAGATACGGCTTGCACACGCGATTCATAAGGTCCATGAATACAGCAGGCGCGTTTGTCAACCCAAACGGCATCACTCGAAATTCAAAGTGTCCATACCGCGTACGAAAGGCAGTTACAGGAATGTCCTCCTCTCTTACACGCAGTTGATGATACCCTGATCTTAAATCGATCTTTGAGTATACACTGGAACCTTGCAACTGATCGAACAAATCGTCAATCCTCGACAATGGGTACCGATTCTTAACCGTCAGCTTATTGAGTTCCCTATAGTCAATACACATCCGAAACGAACCATCTTTCTTCTTTACGAACAACACTGGCGCTCCCCAAGGTGATGAGCTCGGCCTAATAAATCCTTTGTCCATCAATTCCTTCAGTTGATCCGATAACTCCTTTAACTCAGATGGTGCTAAGCGATAAGGTGCACGTGCAACCGGCGCAGCTCCTGGCACTAAATCAATTCGAAACTCGACCTCACGGGCAGGCGGTAAACCTGGCAACTCGTCTGGAAAAACTTCCGGATACTCGCAAATAACTGGTACCTCTTCAATCCTCGCCTCTAAATCACCATCACTCGAAACTTGTGCCAGAAACACATCGCATCCGCTCTCTACGTACTTCATCATTTTCAAACAGGAAATCACCTTCAAACGAGAAGTGCATTCGTCTCCCTTCACTGTCAAAACCTTATTCCTCAACGGAATCTGAACTAATCTCTCGCCACAGACGATCATAGCACTGTGCGTCATTAGCCAATCCATTCCCACAATCACGTCAAACGATCCTAGCTCTATAGGCATCAAGTCGATTTTAAAAGCGTAATTTCCTAACTTCAAGGTACACCCTTTCAGTATAGAATTCGTACTAACAATTTTTCCATCGGCTAACTCAACGTTATAACTAGTCGCTAACAACACCGGTTTTCTATCGATATGACGACTAAATTTAACATCTACAAAACTCTTGTCGGAGCCAGAATCAAACAAAATACTAGCATAACAAGCGTCTAGCAAAAACGTACCGGTAACCACATTAGGACCCTGTGGTTTATCAGCCGTTCCCACTTGATACACAGCAGCCGCATTATTGCCTCCCCGCTTGTTTCCTGCCTTCGGGCAATTCACTTGCACATGACCTCTCTCTCCACAACCATAACATCCCCTCATTCTGATAGCATTCGCCCCTGTGGCTACTCCTCTCGTTCAACAACCAGATGTCCTATGACCTGCTTTCCCACATTTGCCGCATGCAGGCGGGCAATTTCCAACATGGTACAAATTGCACTTACCACAATGGGGATTCACTTTCACTCCTCTAGGGTTCGTCACTGCCCTCATCCCTTCGTTCCTTCTCTGGTTAAACTGCTGATTTCGGTTCGGACCATGGTTGTTTCGATTTCCACCTCGGTTCTGGCCTTGGGATTGGTTGCTTTGTGCCGCTTCCCATTTCCTCTTGTTGCCTTCAGCAATGGAGTTCTGCTTGTCCTGGAGCTTGACGTCCATCAAAGCGTGAGCCATCTGGACCGCTTCATCAAACGTCCCAGGTTTTGACGAAGTTGTTTCACCTTTGATATTGCTAGATAAACCCTTAATGTACTGCTTCATCTTCTTGGCATCATTGGCAAATATGTCTGGACACAAAAGGCTTAATTCGTTGAACCTCCTGGTGTAAGCAGCTATATCATTGTTCTTCAAGGTCAAATGCCTCAACTCATCCTCCAATTGCCCCAATTCCTCTTCCGGGCAAAACTTCTTAGTCAACAGAGCTTTTGTCGCATTCCACGTCCTTGCATTCGCTACAGCCAATCCAACCATAGCTACCTGGGTATTCCACCAACTTAACGCATCATCAAGAAACGTAGCAGCTGCAAACTTTACTTTATCCGCTTCTGCACAACCGCTGATTTCGAACGTACTTTCAACCTTTTCCAACCATCGTCTAAGTTCTAAAGCTCCACCCGTTCCACGAAACTGCGTGGGACCGCATTTCATAAAACTAGAATAGGTACACACTCTCGGGGCTTGCTGTCTCCCCGCGTTCCTTCCCTGGTCCTGATTTCTCCCAGCTCGGTCCGCTTCCAGCGCATTTGCTATAGCTTCCTGAATCATGGTGTTAACACGATCGGCGGTCAACTTTGGAGGCATGGTGTTATCGAATATCTCTTTCTGCAAGACAGGGAAAATAGAAAAACAATGTAAGTATACATATCAAGTTTCCCAGACATAATATACATACAACGACACATCACTACGGAGTTACTAATATTCATCAATTCACATCACAAAAGATCAAATTTAAGACATATCACAGATCATGAAAGGTAACATAGATTGTATTGATAATTAACCAAAATCGTGACAAGTATTGCCACTACAATCGTTCACCACAAAACTCAAGTACTTAAGTTTCTCGTCATAATACCATCATACAAAAGTCTAAAACAGTTCTATTACAATGATCAAAGAAAATACAAAACAAGTAACTAGGCATGTGGTGATCCACACGGCCTCTTGGATGGCGGCTCGTCATCGTCTTCCTCGGGTTCCTCATCATTATCGTCCTCATCCACATCATCCATTTTTCTCTTTCCTTTATCATCCGGCCCACATTCCGTCTCCTTTTTCGTCCCTGATGTGGATCCACACTCAATCGCTACCTGACTTCCCACCGTAATACAAGCACCTCTAGTAGGCGGCTGAATCATGAAGTCATTCGCCTCCATCTCCAAATCGTCCACGAATCTCCAATCCGAGGGCAATGATGCTCTCACTCGATGCTCCCAACTCTGCATTCTCGACAACCTCACTAGATCTTCCCTAACACGGTCAAGACTAGCGCTCAAATTTGTAACCATCGATCTTAGACTGTTGATGTCACTTTTGTTCACATTCCCATCATACTCAACTCTTGCAGTCCTTTCCAACAGTCTTTGGTGTTCCCTTTCATTCTTATCAAACCACTTAATTACCCTAGTCTCAACTACAAACCGCTCATACATCAACCTCTCCATCCTCCTCAAACGACCTGCGGGATCCCAGTAGTGTCTCGGTCTCGGAAAGTAGACCCTTGCGATATTCTCATGAATTGATTGCGACTTGGATGATTTGCTGGACTCTCCACCGCTCCCATTACTTACTCGAACAAATCCTGGCACTGTTCTCAAATAGTCCTTACAATTGTCCATCAGGCGATTAAAGGGTTGCTGCTCATATCGACCGGTCGGTGGTACTTCATAACCCTTCGGCGAATTCGGGGATTGAAACAAATCAGGTTCGGTCTGGCCTACAACATTCTCGGGAATGCCATCATCCATTAGTTCCTCGGGCTCTTCCTCAGAATCCTCACTCTCGTCACTACTGATGCTAAAATTGTCCACCTCGCTTTCTTCATTGTCGTTTTCCGGCCCTATTTCCTCTTCTGGAGCGATCCATCCATTATTATTGTCCGGCGGGTTCGGAGGAAACGGTCCCCCTTCGTGACCTACGACGTAATCTTTTCCATTATCATTAGGCGGTACCTCGGCCATTCCTGCAATAACAGCGAATTTCGGAGGGTACATAAGTAATTATACAATAGTTATAAATACATGCATGCAAATGCAATGCAAAGGTGGTACATATGCCCGAAATGTAATAATATGATGCTCATGCATGATTAATACAAAAATTACGATGTCGGATATTCCACGTAAAATTCAACGTCTACATATAGTAATTCCATACTTACGTAATAATTACCCACATATATACTTCACTCAAAAGTATACGTCAAATGCCATAAATACAACAATAAATCTTACCGGAGCCATGCAGGATAGTTGTGTGTGCTTGGACCATTTCTTACGACACCAAAAGTTATAGTTTAGGATTTTCAAAAACGACCTAGTTCTCTATAACTCATGGCTCTGATACCAATCTGTAACACCCCCACAATTGCTATGCGCAGCGGAACTACAACAATGGGTGCTACACAGTATTCATTGCACACAAGATATATCAAACGACGCTAAAAAGACGTCAACTTAAAACTTGAATTTAAAAATTGTTAGATGATACATGTCCACGGTTTTTCCAACCCCAATTGGTACAACAGAGTTTAGCGTTTTCGGTCCCCATGAATCTCAACCCAAGAATTTCAGTTTTACAACAACATAACATTAAAACTTAAAATGTTTAAGTAGAAAAAAGAGGAAAAACAAGCGGACTCCAAGCCATACACACAACATCCATCCCATGCATGCTCCATTCTACACTTCAGCGTTTACCTGAAACACATGCCAAAAAATGGTCAACGAAAACGTTGAGTGGAATTCATAGGTTTTACAATCAATTTGAACGTATATAAAATAAAAACCATTCGTGATCATTTATAGTCTTGTCGATCAAACAATCTATAATCAGGATACTGACAATTGTGTTTAAGCTCATGACACTAATCCGTTAACTCAATCACCCGCGTAATAAATACCGGCGTGATTCAGATGAAACCAGTGCCCCTTCTAAAGGCATCAGTTGCAATTATACCTTATCTCTCATACAAGATAATCTACCGCAGAACTTACTAAACGTACAGCTTCTCGGCTAGCATTGGGTCGTTAGCCCCGTAGTACTACAAATTGTATAAGCGGCTATTTCCCCCTACTCGAGGGCAGGACAACAGTTAATAGTTCATGAATTTAGGGACTTTTGCAACTTTGGTACTCAACACAATTTCTAAGGCAACTTTCGGGTCTAACAATCATTCATGATATACGTTCCTTTTAAAAACTAGCATGCATTTCCCTCGCGGGTAAAACAATTTGAAATAAATATAAGCGAGGCTATAAATTCACACCTTATATCTTAAGTAGTCGGTAGTTCGAGGGATGATCACTGACGACGAAACGGATGCCCGGTTAAATCAACACCTATCACAAATAATGCGTAATGAGTAATCTCATTTTAAATACTTCACGGTACTGTATAAAATACATATATACTAGTCACTTAGGACAATTATAACTCACGCCAAAAACAAAACAACAAGCATCACTCATTTTATACCATTCGTTCTCATTACTTACGTTGTCCATTTTTATCCATTTCCGCCGGTACTCACCGAAAGTACGTGCTGTTTTACCATATTTAACCATACTTATAAAATTTGACAAAATTCTCAAAAATCCTATAAGACCTGTAGATAACATGTTTTTAAGCCCAATAAAAGTTTTTACTTTTACGACTCGTTACTCGACACTTTTCCAAGACTACATTTTACGGGCTGAAATTGTACTTCGACCAACTTTGACCTCTTTGACCTATATGAAATGTACCTTTGACTTCTTTGACTCCTAAGTCAACTTATAGACTCATTTATACAGGTTTGTGACCAAAATTTGACCCTTGACCATTTACCAATCCATACTTGTGACCCTCGGGATTTGACTAAAACTATACATAAATTCGGATTATGAAAGTTCTCGTCTCCCGGTACTCGATCTTTAAAACCTCATAACTTTTAGCTCGTTTTGAGTCACGGGCTCTACCTTATACCAAATTAAAGACAAGAAGACCCTCTATAACTACATTTAGTTTTCAAGACCTGTAGGAAAAATAATTTTTATGAAATGACCTCAAAGTTTCTGCCTAAATTTGGCTATACCAAAACCATGCTTAAACTCGATTTCAAACCTTCTAACCACCACTAGGCATCATCCTAAGCTTCCCTAAACATATCCAAACACAAAATTTCAGTCCTACCCCTATTGATCAACCAACCTCATAATCCTAATCATCTAAAAATGAACATGCAACCACTTAAACCTATGTAAAACATCACTAAACACTAAACCAAACACAAGGTAATGCTCAAAATCCATCAACCACCATGGCTCCCCAAACACCCCTTGTGCCGTGGGGTTTGGGTGACCCAATCACCACAACCAAATGAATTTTGGTGGGTTTTCTTGGTGATTATGCTTCCATTACACATGAATTTAACATGCATCACAACAATTAGCCTCAAAAACGAATTTGGATCATCTTGAAAATTTTTGGAAAATTTTTGTTAGTGCATGTGTAATCAAACCACGGATTAACACTCACCAAGGGATTCTAAGAGGTGGTCTTAAGTTAGTTTTTGTGAAAACTCAAGAAAAAATGGTGGATTGGTGGTGTTTGGTGTTTAGCCGTCGGCTAGAGGGCAAGAGAGGGAGAGTGTTTGATTTGTTTTTGTGAAATGTGTTTGTGTGTTTGTGTTTGTGGCTTTTTTGTGTATTGGGAGGGACCAAAGTGTAATTTTTGATTTCTTTTGGCCTTAAGTTAAAAACGTCCTCAAAACTTTGCGGTTTCGACTCACTAGTCAATTTTGAAAATTTTACGGGAGTCGGAAATCTTCTCGAACACTCCAAAATATTTTTGGGATACTTTAAATATACTCGGAAGGCTATAAAACTCACCCGACTCAACTTAACACGAACCGTAAATAAAATTCTCGAAAAATTACATTATCGATAAATCGTCAATAATTATATAAAATTGGGCATCCCTCGGGATCGTAATCGTCATCGTCCTTCTTGAAACGTCAATCGTAAAAATTATAACCTCGAACATCGGCTTTAACCAATATACTTATAAATATAGAAATTAAAATTTATTAAAAATTTCAAAAATTAGCGTAATTTAGGGTAACGTTAATGACCTCGGTTCTAGGGTGTCACAATCAGTTAGTTCATCCGGAATAATCAATATTCCGGATGAGTAACATATTCCGAACCAGTTAGTTTTGATTTTTATTCCGAATCAATCGAACTTTTCATTTATTTCGAATCAACCCCGTTCATCCGGAATATTTCATATTTCGGATCAAGCTGATATTCTAGATCATTCATCCAGAATATTTATTCCGAATCAAATAGCTTCATCCGGAATAATTATTATTCCGGATCAATAAGATATTCCGAATCATTCAATATTCCGAACCAATTGTTTATTCCGGATCAATCATTTTCTCATTTATTCCGCATGAAGGATAGTATTCCGAATGAGCTATCATATTCCGAATGAAGCATTTTCTTATTTTTATTTTTCTTAATTTTTCTAAATCAAGTTTTTAAATTTAGTTTTATTTATTATTTGTTAAGTTTTAATTTATCTTTATTATTTCTAAATCATTTTCAACTTGCTATTTTTAGCTTACCTTTCTTGCGTCATGCAATTACTTTTCCGTAGAATAGAAAACCCAATCCCCTGTTTGACACCAAGAACAACAAGTACCACTCTTGACCGTTATCCATTCGAGAAGATACCGAGAACTTAATTGAACCCGTTGCAAAAATCATGTATCAAAGCCCATCAAAAAAAAAAATTTGTCACACAAATTTATGAGTGTGTGTCGAAGCTTCCTTGGTACTCCCTGCATGGATTGAGTTCAGACTATTTGCCATTATGGTTTGCAACTCATCATTTTCCCCGATAAAAAACTATGGTTGTTATGGGTTGTATAAGTACCATGTCTATGGTTACATAATCTATAACTTCACCAACTACCAATCATTTTCTCAAAGAAGTACGTCTGATGCAAATGTCACCCCTGTATTGGATGAGATTATGCAACTCATAGGTGGTGTACATATTTCGTATGCCATGAGGGTCTACTTGGAGCAACAGATTATTGAAGAGAAGGATTTTACTAATGCTATCCGGGATTTGATTGAACCAGTTAAGGTAAGCCTAAAAAGGGTTCGTACCGCACTTGCTGAAATGAAGACCAAGCATCCAGCTGCTGAATGGGAGGAGTCTATTGAAGCTTTTACGGGTTTAAAGAAGAGGTTGGAGTTGAAGCTTTTTCGTTTAAACAAGATTGTCCAGGAATAACTTGAAGGTGTTGATAAGTTGAAAGCTTGGTCCACTACAATGGAAATAGTTCCACCACCAAAAGAAGAAAACGTTTGATGATTGTTGTGCATCGGCACGTATGTTTGTGCTGTTTTTACCATCAATATGCAGTTTGGGTATGTCGTGTCTAACCCAATTATTTTGTTTAAGTTAATGTACTATGTATACATGTTTTGTTTTACTGCATATGTAATATGATGGTCTAATGGTAAATGTTTGACATTTATGTTTAATTTGGTTGAATAACCTGCTATTGTGTTTATCTTAATTGTTATTACATCTTAAATTGATCTTTAACTTATAGTTATGCTTAATATCAGTATCTGTTGTAATTTTTGGGGGTTAAGAAGGTACATGAACTGATTTAAGTATGAATTTGAGCACAAACTTGACAAGTATGAAAAAATTTTGTATTATAGATTATTCATACTTCTTGCAGACACAAACTTATACTCTTGTAGACACAACCTTATACTCATTATGTCAATAGCTATATATACATAATGCACTTCAGTAATAAGTAGATTTTTGCAATACATGCTAATCACAAAATTTGTGAATAAAGACTGAAATAAAAACCAACTTTAACCTATTGTAACTAAACTCTAGGTGTGCAGGCAATATGAGGTTTAAATCATGTTGTCAATAATGCTTTAAAAAAACGTCCCAAACACCCCTTATGTTGAGCAGGATATCAGATTTACAAAGGAATAATGAACTTTAAGCAATTTCAGGGCATGCAACCAACCTGAAATATAAAGGTGAGCAACAAAAGACTTAAATAAGCGCGATAAACAATAAAATAAGCATTCACAAGCCAATCACTAGTAGAGTTGAAAGTTATACCTAGGCTGATGTACATCCACACCACCCTTGTAAATTGATGCAATAACTGTATTTACATTGTGCAGTTCAGTAATTGCCACTCGAATCACAAAATTGAACACTATAGTCGAACACAAACAACACAATTACCACATAATTCACTATGACATATTATGAAAACTTATATGGGCACTGCAGACACAAATATAGAGTAAAAAATACAATGTAGTATGTCACAAGCTATATAAACAAATATGAAACTCATCTCACCATGTTGAACACTCTTTTTGAACATAAAGTTTCACTAATATGACAGAATTCAATATGATAGATTATGAAAACATACATGTAATTAGGTATATCAGCAGGACACAATTGAAATTTAAATTTCATAAAAACATAATTAAAAGAACCACTGAATGTTAAAGAAAATTTATATTCAAATAAAAGAGATTACAAGTGTTTTTGCAGAAAAATGAATGATTAAATGTGTGATATGCACACAAACATAAATCCTTAAACAAGTACTAGAATTCAGATATTCCTATCCTCTAAAAGAACAAGTTAAATACGATAAAAAGGCTGATTGTGCCAACTTGAGCATGTCAGGATTCACTTGGTTTTTCGTATGACAACTCCTTCGCCGTCGGCTCGATAGTAGTCACTGTGTGAATCATCACCTACAGGTACACCTGGCAAAGTGTTATCATTGTTCTGGTGAATGACTGTACTAAATTCCTCATCGACTTCGTCACATGTATCTTTTTAATTCATGCTAGGTGTCCTAAAGACAATAGACATATTTTTTATGTACCTGGTCTTGGACATAAAACACTTTTCCTGCTTGTGAGCCAAATATGAACGGATCAGCCTTGTGGCCTAAGTTATTCAGGCCTAACAATGTATAACCAAGTATCTTATCTGTTTTGACCGCATGTTTCTTGTGATTTACCCAATCACACTTTAAAAGAGGAATTCTCCTGAAACGTTAATCTAGTACCCATATCTCTAGTAAAACCCCATAATAAAATAGTTTTTTTTTGTTTGACCTTCTTTGGATATATGAGTATCTTCTACCTCAACACAAACCCCACTGTTCTGGTGAACTTTTCCATCATTTATTTTCGTACGAAATGTATACCCATTGATGTTATATGCATCGTATTTCACTACGGTGGCGCGTGGTCCAAATGATATCCACCTAACAGTATCTGATACGCTATCTTTTGATATTGCTAACTCTCCCAAAACCTGAATTTCAACAGTTAAAGAATAGTGTTTCAGATAAAGAAATGGTGTGCTGGTGGACCTCTTCCTAGATAATGCCAACGCTTCTAATTGCTACTGAGAGTTGGAGATGGCCTCATTACGTTGTAAGTGCTTATTTATTATACTCTACTACTAGTATTGGTTTTCGAGCTGTTAAGTTAACTAGTATTTAGCAACAAACAAACAATTATAAACATCATACAAGTAATTACCTCATCATGTAACCACTTAGCAAACGTTTTACAATTCTCAGCCTCTAGCAATGCTATTCGTTTACGGGGGTTATTTTTTTGCAAATAATTCTTGTGTCACATGAAACAAAACAATGTATTTGATTATTTTTTTGTTTTTAGAATATTTATATTAATGAAATAGACATGTGTTAGTAATACTTACTCGATGTAGGGTAAAAGTTCATTTGTATTTTGTAGTACATACAAATGAGCTTTTGCAAATAGTTCTCCATTCATTTCGAATGGTGTGTCGGCCGACAATGGCATTCCGTCCTCATTTTCATTGGTTATATCTTTATCAAGTGGCAAACCAACATATTTCATTGTTTTATGATAGTAGCTAAAAAACTCTATTGTTCCTTCCGCAATGGTCTCCTCAGTAATGCATCCCTCTGGTCTGTTTCTGTTTCTAACATGGATTTTAATAACCTTCATACATCTTTCGAATGGGTACATCCACCCAAAGCATATGGGACCACACAATCTTACCTCTCTAGTTAGGTGCACAGTCAAGTGTATCATAATATCAAAAAATGACGGAGGAAAGAACTTCTCAAGTAGGCACAGTGTCACAACTAGTTCTTGTTGCATTACATCTAGTTCTTCCAATTTGATTTCTTTTATACATATAGATTTAAAGAAAAATCAAAACCTGATAATAGCATATCGTGTGGGTGTGTGCATGATTGAACGTATTGCAATTGGTAAAAACTCTTGCATCATCATGCGATAGTCATGTGACTTTAGGCCAATGAGCTTCGTTTCCTTTAGATTGACCAAACTAGCAAAATTTGAACAGAATCCCTATGGTACTCTGAGGTTGGCTAACGTATCACAAAATTTGTATTTTTCAACATTAGTTAACGTGTAGCCTGTTGGAGGTAGTGTTGTTTTGTCTTCTTCTAGCTTAGCAAAAAGCTCGGGTTTTATACCCAAAGCTGCCAGATCCAATCGTGCCTTCAATCCATCTTTCGTCTTCCCAGGAACATTTAGCAAAGTTCCAACAAAACTCTCCCCGGTTCTATTTCGTTGACGCATCAAATGTATCAACACCATCTTCAAATAAGGTATACAGATCATCAACTAACGGTTCTAAGAAAACACCAATATCATTCCCTGTGTATCCCGATATAAGGGTCGACAGCATGATAAACTTTCATTTTATATACAACCATGGAGGAAGGTTGTATATGACACAAAAAACTGTCCATACACTGTGATGCTTATTACGTGAGTTTATGTCAACCCCATCAGCCGATATTGCCATCTGTATATTTCTTGGCTCTTCTGCAATTTGGGGGAATTTTTCATCTATGGTACGCCATGCCTGTGAATCAGCAGGTTGACGTAAAACACAATCTGTTATCCTCCTTGTTGCGTGCCATCTCATGTTTTCTACAATACATGATATCTTAAAGAATCGTTTTAGTCTTGGTATAATTGGGAAGTACCACATCACTTTGGCTGGAATGTTTTCGTAAACTTTCTTTGTCTTATTGTCGACCTTCCATATTGTTGTCCCACATGTTGAGCAAGCAGTCAAATCTGAGTTAGTTTTCCAACAAAATCATGTTGTTGATCCCAAACTTAGATCGATTTAGCTTTGTGTTACCGAGATTAAATCAAGTATAACACGTAGAGAAACTTTGTGAATTAAAAAATCTAAGTATTATGCGGAAACTAATACTTAGAACGAAGAACAAACAAAATATATGAATACCAAACTTTCACTTTGATTAATAATAATAATGAAAGATTACAATGAAAGTGTTATGAGATATGTGGAAGTGGTGTGTGAAAAAGATGTATGTGAGATGTGGATTATGTCTAACCCTAAGGCCTCCTTTTATAGGTTTAAGGAGCCTTGTACAAAAAGCTAAGATCAACTATTTTAGGAAGAGACACAAGATAAACATACATAAATAACATATTGAATAAATATTTTTAAACATTAAGAATATATTCTGAATTCTTATCTTCATATTTTGTCCACCAGCTTGAAGAATTCATCATTGGCAGATTTAGTCCTTGTCTTTGTGTTAAGATTCTTCTTCTCAGCGTCTTGATAATTCTTATCAACATCTCATCTGTCAACGCCCCGTTTACTCTTGTCAGCGTCCAAGTTCCTCTTGTCAGCGTCTAGGGACTTGGTCAATTTTATTCCCAACAATCCTCCCCTAAACTTGATATCTACTCTAGTAATCAAGTTTCTAAATAAAATAAAACACACAGAGAGGATTCTTACAAATATACTTATCCCTGAATTTGAGTAATAATAAACCTCAAAAAGTCAATCACTCAAATCACTTGTATAGCCTTCACTTGGTCTTAATCATCTTCAGCACCTGTAGAGTCTTTGGAGCTTTCCTTATTACTTTTGTCACTCAAATTCGATTGCTCCTCCCCTTTTTAAGACTCCTGTCCAAGATCAATATACAAGGATGGAACCAAGAACATCCTCCTTGCATCAGCTTCCAAGTCTATCAGTTCAAAACAGTGATCCTTGACAATTTGTACCATTTCTGTATTATGCTTTTACAAGCTAATACAGATTTTTGTCAATTCCATTAATGTCAAAGGTTTTATACTATCCTCATCCACATTCAGGAAATGAATCCTCAATGTTGATTCATAGGACATGGGGATGGACTTACTGATGATAAGACTGACTTGACCTGCATTAAAGCTAGTGCCAATAGTCTCAGCCATCTCCATAACACTATACACCCTTGTGAAACTGATCTATGCTGCTACTAGATGTCAATCACTAGGAAAAACATCTCAATGATCATTAGGCTTCTAGATATCCAAAAAATTTGAAAAATGTAAGGGTGATGAAACGTTTTGGGTCTATAAATCAGTTTAGAAATGACACCAGCTGAGATGAAATAGCATAAAATAGGCTTGAGTAGAAAACTTTAGTTAGAACATAGACAAAGGTAATAATCCTAAAGAAATTAACTAGACTCTAATAAGCAAGAGTGACAAACACTGTTGATGCATACACACATGCAAAAGTATGATAGACACACATGAACTCTAGAGTCCTTTGTTCACAAATGCCCCAAAGAGAAAGTTAATTTATATAAAACCTTTGCAATTCCCCAAGTAAGCCCAAAAATATATCTACCCCAAGTCACCCATACGACCACACCCAATTCTAGGTCAGAAGTCTTGGCAACATGCATGTTTAAATAGAAACGTGAATGCTACAGTGCCTCGAGGTTTAGAAATTCCAACAATTCCATAAAGAAAAGTCTTCACTATTTCTAACCCCCACTCACCAGTGGACACAATCTAGAATTGTGCAAGAGTGCTCTAAGAGTACCCAAAAACCTAGAGGTTTACCTCCCCTTAACAGAAGCATACAAATCATTATATTTGAAGAAGCAAAGTTTTATCTCAAGATAGGAATGTAAACACTCTAACCATCATAAATAAAAGTTTGCAACTCTGTATCTATCCAAATGTAGCTCCACTTTCCTGCATAGTTAGACAAAAACCACAAAAACACACACCAACAGAGGCTACCCTTTCCCACAATAATGGGTAGAGATAACATGTCAGTGGATAAAAATAATATCAGTGGAAAGACCAACAATGCATGTTCCTTGAGCATCCACTATCCCAATATCCTTGATCATTAACCTGCTTTTAGATAGGCTGCTCAAAAAGAAAACAAATTAGTTTTCTTTGGAGATCCAAGCCTTGTCAGACTTGGATCTATCTAGTTGTTCAACTAGAGTGGTCTTATTCTTTGCCACAAATCCCTGTTTATCCTTTTGGGACCTAATCACCCAATTTGTTCCAATGAGTCTAGCAATGACCTTCTCAAGATATTTAAATCTATTGCAACTCATTGAAATACCATTAAAATTGGAGTTTTGCTTTTGTTTATGTTTCCATGTTAAGTGGGATGATGCTTCAAACCCTTGACACTTATTAACCAAGTATCTTTGTTTATATGGTCTAAAATAAGATCTCATACAACACTTGGAGCTGTCAGCGTTGCATTTGTTCCTGTCAGTGTTGAACTTGTTCCTGTCAAGGCTGAATTTTTTCTTGTCAGCGCTGAATTTGTTCTTGTCAGTGCCCAAATTAGGGTTTGCTACAGGAACATACTGTCTGTTTGACCAAGTGTTGGTCTTTTGAAAGGGCCTTTGTCTAAGGGTATTAGCTGCCTTAGAGAAGAAAGGAGCTGGTCTAGTAGCTTGTGGTCTAGTGTGGACAAAAGGTCTATGGTTGACATTGGATGACCTATTGTCAACGAATTAATTGTATCCACTCACACAATTATAGGCCAAATGTGAGAAGCTCCCACATGAGTAACAAGTCTTTTTGGACACAAACTTAGGCTTAGACTGGTAAAACCCTGTCCCATTAACACTTGCTTGGCTTTTGATTGACCTAGGTTTCCTATACATTTCAGCATATTTAACACTAGGTTGTTTCTTAATTGGGGAGCCAAGGTTAACAGCTTTTCCAGTGATGGGATTGGTCACTGTGATAGGTGTAGATACTACTGGACTCTCAATGGGTGTAGGCACGAATGGACTCTCACTAAGCATCCCACCCTTAGCAAACAAAGTAGGGTTAGCCTTCTTCCACTCTTCTAGATGAATAACCTTTTGTTGATATTCCTCAACTAGGGAAAGAACTCTAGGTGGAGGAATAAATTCCTCTTCTTGGAGTTCTGGAATAACAGTCCAAGAGAGATCCTTTCTATGGACACCATAGAAGTCCCCAGCAGGTGGTAGAACGGCAACATATTCTTTCAACCCAATCCCAGACATATCCCTAGAATCCCTTTATTCACTAACACATTTTTCTAGGGTTTGTGAAGCCTTATCAAATCTCTGAATTTTAAGGTCAACATTATCCTTATTCTTAATAGCCTCATCTAACTTAGCCTGTAGTTCAATATTGACCCTATTCACAATGTTTCTAATATCATTACTTTGATTTAAATCATGTTTTAAGATATTTATTTTATGTTTTAAATCAAACTTAATTTTCTTATACTCAAAAACAGTCTTTTTAGTTTGAACAAGTGCCACTTGATAATTAGATAACGTGGATCTTACGTTTGAAAGATCTGATTTTAATTTTAAAATCTCTTTATTAAGTTTTTCAGTATTTATCCTACAAGAAGAGTTATCACATACCTCATTATCAGAATTGGAACTTGTGGAACTTGAAGTAGACATGGCCTTAACTAAAAACATCATCAAATTCTTCTTCAATTTCTTCCTTAGCCTGGTTCACCTCACAATATTAGATCTCGTTATTCAAATCAAAGTTTCTCAACAAGCTCTGATACCACTTGTTGATCCCAAACTTAGATCGATTTAGCTTTGTGTTACCGAGATTAAATCAAGTATAACACGTAGAGAAACTTTGTGAATTCAACAATCTAATTATTATGCGGAAACTAATACTTAGAACGAAGAACAAACCGAATATATGAATACCAAACTTTCACTTTGATTAATAATAATAATGAAAGATTAAAATGAAAGTGTTATGAGATATGTGGAAGAGGTGTGTGAAAAAGATGTATGTGAGATGTGTATTATGTCTAACCCTAAGGCCTCCTTTTATAGGTTTAAGGAGCCTTGTACAAAAAGCTAAGATCAACTATTTTAGGAAGAGACACAAGATAAACATACATAAATAACATATTGACTAAATCTTTTTAAACAATAAGAATATATTCTGAATTCTTATCTTCATATTTTGTCCACCAGCTTGAAGAATTCATCATTGGCAGATTTAGTCCTTGTCTTTGTGTTAAGATTCTTCTTGTCAGCGTCTTGATAATTCTTATCAACGTCTCATCTGTCAACGCCTCGTTTACTCTTGTCAGCGTCCAAGTTCCTCTTGTCAGCGTCTAGGGACTTGGTCAATTTTATTCCCAACACATCTAGTTGTTGCTACTTACATGTATCTTTTTGTATCCTGATCCCATCAGTCGCATCATTTTTTTGGCTTGATAAGTTCTTTCAACTAGTTCATTACCAGCAGGTAGCATCTTTTTAATCAAACCAAGTAATTTAGTAAAGAACTTATCACAAGCTCCATACTTACCCTTCAAGTTGAGAAGTTGAACTATTGCAGACAACTTTGTGAAGTCGGGACATCCTTCATAAAGTGGCTTATCCGTGTCTACTACTAGTTGTTGAAACTTGGCAATGTCATCCTCATCAAAACCATCTTTCGTAGTGTTAACCATCTCTACTGTTGATGGGCCATCTGTTGGAATTTCTGAACCAGCATCCATGTCGACATCCGTGTTGTCAACATACTATGTTGTATCATCAACTAATATTTGGGCATTTGATTATTGCTCGTCATTTTCTCCATGTTTTATCCAATTTGTGTACTTTGAATTAAACCCATGTCTGAATAAATGGAATCCGACTGATTCCATTGCACCCTCTATATGGTTTAAGCATCTGTTACAGGGACATAGAATTATAAGTGGTCCTTTATGACTTTCTGGGTGGCGGTTGATCTCCTCTTGTGTTTTTTTGGCATATTCAATAAACGCTTCTACTCCGTCAATATATTCTTTATTAGTCCTATTACTTCCTATACAATACTTGTCCATCGTAGTGTTGAGGATAAATCGTACCGTATATATCCTACAAATCACAAAACAAACCAATATATCATATCCAAGATAAAACATTCTAAAAGGTTTAAGGCACATAGCATGAATCAATAACGCATAATATCAAACCCCAAAATCCAATCACATATATATTAATTATGTAAACAAATGCATATGAAGACTACAGATTGTAATCCTAATAAAAACATTACCTGATTTACAAAGTTATGAAATTAAAACTGGTGTAGATGGTCAGAGAGATAGTTGTTATGAAACAATTATCAGTTATCTGTAATCAACAATACGAGTTTGTTAATTGGTTAAAATAAGTATTTTAAGGCCATGTACAATTCACTATATATTATATCATTTTCTTATAATATATGAGTTCAAGTTTTTATACATTATAAACTAAAGGTTTTTGGTTGAATGTTAAAATGTGTAAAATAGTATAAAACTATGTTCAAAATTTATTTTTACCAGGAAACTCAAAGGGAAAGTTTACCTAGTTTGAATGTTTAATTTGGGGGTAAATTGGAGTTCAAAATATTTGGTTGTTTAATTTTTGAATTTGGAGCCAAAATTTTCACGAAAATTTTGGATGTCCATTCTAAGTAAATGCACATACAGTTACCATAATTTTCTAACTCCATCTCCATATCAAACCCTAATTTTTCTCCAAAATCACAAAATATACAAAACATAATTACTTTTTCATTCGTTTCATACCATTTCCACTTATTGTTCTTGTACACATCGATTTGTGGTCAATAATCATGAACACTGTAAATGATGATCAAGATTATATTGTTAATGATGATGATTCTTTGGTTAATAATCATGATGTAAATCATCATAATCAAGGAGATTATGAATCAGAGGATTATGGTGATCAATCAGATGAGGATGAAGACATCATTAAACAGGAGGTTGTTAATAGGAGGGGTATAACTAGGTTATCCAAGTTTCAGATAAAATATGGAAAACCAGGTGTCATGAAGATAAATGTAAACTTTGATGCACTGAATAGAATATCAGGACCAAACTGATCATTGTTTATCAGTTTTTAGGAGATGTAACACCCCCAAATTTATACAACTTAGTACAGCGGAAGACTAGTTGGTGTTACGGGATAGCACATTACTCACATCATAGACAACGCATAAAAATCGCGTCGTTTAATAATAAATCATTTCCATTCATAAATATCAAAGTTACATCGGTCCCAAGTCATTACATTTCATACAAAAGTTTTACAAAGTGTTTGAATGGAAAAATATTTTTTAAGTGCGGGCCATGAATTCTTGTCGTCTTCCCGAGAATTACCTTCAAGTACCTGAGATAAAACATGTTAAAAGAAAAGGTCAGCGATAACGCCGAGTGAATTCATAGAGTTTAATAAATTCCATCAATATAATATCAGTATAAAAGTATTACTGAAAATCATTTTGTACAAATCGTTTTAATAGGCCATAAAATAGCCAAAGTCATTTTATACAAATCCATATCGAAAATCATAATATAGGCATTTGCCTTAAAAATCATTATACGAGCCAATGTCGTAAAAACAATCATACAATACGTCTTATAACGTTGTATGAAAATAAAAACCGTTATATGAATATGGTTATGAAAACCAAAATACAAACATAATATCAATAGTATGACCCAGTATTGCTAGTCAGGCAATACATCGTAATTCGGAGCGTCCAGTAATATTTTGGTGATTGGATTATTATAAGCCGCATGACATTGTTACCTTACTAAACCAACAACGGGTAGCTAACCCGATACCAATTTTTCCCATCTAAAGTAGCGTGTCGTCACAAAGGTCACGCTATTGGAAATCTTCTCATACATAAATTCGCTTACCAATCAATGTGGCACGACGGGGATCAACCGTCAAGGCGCGAACTGGGGTGATCGTCCCCAAATAGTACTATTAAATGCATAAGCGTCTACCAACTCCTGGTAGTTCACAATTCATGCTAATGGGACTTTTAGTGACATAACCTAACTTTAATAATCCATTTAATTTCATCTATCGGGTCCATTAATCATTTATCGGGTCATACAATCGAGTCATTCAATCATTCGGGTCCAAAATCAATAAACAAACAATCGGGACAAATGGTGTCCTATTTTATAAAACTAACATGTTATCTACCTCGCGGGTTTATAAAACATTTATAAAAACATTTAAAAGAGTGCGAGGCTATGAACTCACGTTGATGTGGGAAGGCGGGTTATCGGCAATTCGGACATACGGTACGTGCTTCAATCACGGAAACCTAGACAAATAATACTCGTCTTAGACTCGTGTCCAATGAATTTATAAAAATAACAATTATTTATACATATGATGATTATATACATATGATGATCAAGTGGGTTTACATATTCTCGTTTACTCATTTTAGTGTTATATGTCGATAACTTTTTTATTAGTTTACTAGTTTTACCCATTTACGTGTCTTAAGTCCAATAAGCTTATTATAAGTTATTTAAATTATTTTAATCCATTTTGTACTTATATTATCAGTACTTAAAATTTACAAGTTGGGCCCAAATGGGTTAAGCCCAATAAGCTCTTTTTATAAGAGTTTATCTTATTTAGTCCATTTATTAGTCCAATAACGTTAATTTAGTCCGTTAATGTCCGTATGTTATATAGTTCGGGTTTTATCGGTTTTTACTTGTTATACATGTTTATATATCAGTATATAAGTTTTATAAATTTTACATTAGACGGGTCCAACCGTCTAAGTTTTATTTAGCAAAAACGTTAATTTTACGGCGATAGCCGAAAAAAGTCGTAAAAATCAAGTTTATAGTTTTATAACTTATAAGTATTATTTCACTACCATTTATATAAGTTATTCATCCATTTACCCTTTTACATATTTATATAAATAAGTTTTACAAGTTAGTGGGTTTTACTTTTACATTTTATACATTATAATTTGAGTGCTTATATAATAGTATTATTCTTTAATTTCCAAAATCTGATTTTTAACTTCACTTTCACCAAAACTGCCATATCTTGAGTTCTATATGGAGATAGAAGCTCAAATTTTTATCACATAAACTACATGATATGTGCTACATTTAACTCTACTATAGCTACTGTTAAATCGTCTTCTAAGTATTTTCTAAAAATCGTCCAAAACAGTAACCTCAGATTTATACCCTAAACTTGTTTTGATCATATCTCACTCATTACAATGATTCCATTGCATGGCCAACTCTCACATGTGTACAAGATTTTAACCTAAGCATTCTACTTCATCATTTTATCAGTTAAACATATGGTTCTTTACTGTTTTATACAGCCATCAAATTTAACCAAGATTTTAACCTTGTTTCTTATGGTTTTTCACCTTTTTAATCATGTTTATCAACAACAAATCCCCACATAACATTTTTATCATCATATAATCATCATAAATATATACAATAGGAAATAAAATACATGTTTACATAATCAAAATAACAAGGAGATGAGGAGGACAATCTTTATACCACCATGATGATGTAGGTTGATCAAAACATGGATTTTTGATAGAGAAACTTGTGTTGCACCAAGACCATCTTCAAGACCACCATGCTTCATGAACTCCTTGTGGAAAATCAGCCTCAAGACACCAAGGAACTCCTCCATGGATGTTATAATCACCACCATTCAAGAGAGCTTCAAAAGGGCTTCAACATGTGTATGAATAACACATGATTTCATGGATGAAATTGATCAAAATGGTGTTTTAGGGTGAAGAATGGGACTTCCAAAAATGGAGTCCAAGAGAGAGAGAGAAAGTTTGTAGCTTGTTTGCATGAGTGTGTGTGAGAAGAGTGGTTTGTGTTGGTGGTTTTGTGAATTGGAAAGCTTACATAGTAAGCTTACTTGACAAGTGTAGATAGTTAACTAAAAACTTGACACCTAAAGGTGTTGTGAAGTTATTTAGGCCGGTTTTGGAGTGGGGTGGGACAAGTGTCCCACTTGTCTCATCCCATTTATTTACGGGTACTCCTCGATTCTAGTTTCCTCGATTTGCGTGCCCTCGGGTCGTTTTATGAAAACGTTTTTATAAATTATGAATCACCGTCACAAAACGAATCCAATAAAAATTGTCTCATCAAAAACGGAGTTCGAAAACGTAAATACGTAATCCTAAGGTTTCCGGTTTAGTTGTAAAGGACGTTAAAGTAAAATCGTAAGTTCTAGTCTCTTCTCGTAAATTTGTGAGTTTATGAAACAACAAAAATTTAAAACTCCAAAATAATAATCACGGATAAATTTATTTTCTGAAATGTCGGACTGTCACCAAGGACGGTGTATGTAAACGTAAGCACGTAACGTTGAATCCTCCGGTTTAGACGTAGTCGACGCTACTCCAAGACGTAAATCCAAATTTCTTCCCAAAAATATGTGAGTTCATATTGTAACATTAAAATAATGTTTTCAAATAAATATTGAGAATAAAATATCAACCATAAATTGACGGATTGTCACAGCATTTACCCCTAAACAGGATCTTTGTCCTCAAAGATCATCTTACCTTACTACTCGCTTCTTATAGAGTTAAAGCCATGTGGGTATTTCCTCCACACTCGGTCTTTTCTCACAAGTGCAATTCATTACAATACGCGAGTTTATCAAACATAACTACGGGAATAAGATCAGGCTAAATGTTGACTTACTTTCTCTATCCATGATGTTCACGGGTTTCTGATGAATGAAACTTTTCGCCGATCTAAGCTCTATTAAGAATAATCAGAATTTCACTTGATAGATATTCCATCAAGTTCGATTTACGAAACATAATTCACGCGGTTCTTGAAGTCCTAGGGTAGATCCAGCTTATATGCCTTTCAATCCTAACTTTTACATCATCTCAGTGGTCCCATACAACGGGGACTTATATCCCATGATTTGTAAGATCATGAATTCATTTTTCCAAGGTTAAAAATTGTGGCATAACTTCGCTACCCATTTGGCACTTCAAGATCTACATTTCACATTCACATAACCTCTTGCCCACTATCGGCAGTTAATAATCAGATCCTAATTTCAACAATCATTTCAGACCTCGCGGGTCGGGTATTTTGCAAGGATAGGTTCGCCATCATAAGAAACCTTAAGCCTAAAAGACATGTCAAACTCACAGTGGGTGTATGTCGGGTGTCTTTATCTCAACTCCTGCTTATAGATGCTCTAATATAGATTCTAACAAGATTCGATCTCGATCCTAATTCGATGATTATCAATGATAATCCTTCCAAAGGAAAACGATTATACGGTTCATTACCAAAGGTCAATCATTCAAACATAAAACAGCACTTATATTGCTTTGTATCGTTACTTTACCTCGTCCCTTCGATTTGGGGTGGTACATAGTACTCTCATCAAGGTTCGTTCTCAATGATTTCTGAGCAAATTTCTAGAAATTCGATGCGAAGCGAGGATCTTGATAAAGATGATCGATACGGCACACCATGTTTACACAACTCTCTTGCATTTATCATTGACGGGAATGATATTAGCAGATTTGGTCAGTCTGTCGACGATGACCCAAATCGAATCAAATTCAGATGATGACCTTTGCAATAGCTAGACGTTTACTAATGTATGAGGCGATGTCTGCCTTCATAATTTATCATCAGTACAACTTCTTCAGACAAAGATATTTTTAGTCATAATTGACATAAATAGAATACTTATACTTACAAATTTCAACATAACTATATCTCACAATCTTCATATTTAGACAATCACAAGTGGTCTTTTATACATTTAACGCCATTGGCTTCTCAAATCTGTTGGTTCACATTAGCTTCGAATCCCTTTTTATTATCTATTTTATCCTTTTTACACACATCGTTTATTTTAAATTGTTCGGCAATTTATTTTGCACCTTCATTATTAAGGAACATGTCCTAATTGGTTCTTTATCTTTTATACATTATGTGTTAGTAATTACGTTCACTTTCCGGATGAAATAAATATCATAACCGTATTTATTCAAAATTCTTTCTTCATATCTTCTATGTTTTAGTTTCGTCTTTACTATCATTTTTATCCGTTTTACCCAATCCGTCGTCTAAAGAGTCGATAATTATTATAATTAATTAAATAATTATTAGTTAATTTTTATGAAGCGTAAACGTAAAAGTTTTAAATTTCTTAGTTTGACCAATTATATAAAATGTTCAAAATAAATTTGAGTTTAATTAACAAGATTTTCGTTGATTTATCGAAAATAATTAATAAGATTCGTAAATGTTCGAAAAAACCTTTGTTTATACTTTGGTCAAAATTTTCTTAGTTGAAAAGCAAAATTTGTCGTTTCAAATTCCAAGTTATGGTTTAAATGGTTTCCTCAATTTCTCTTAGGTTATCTTGAGGTATACACAAACATTTACCCCTAAACAGAAGTTTAGTTAAATGGTTTGTGTATAAGGGAATAATCCTTTAAAAATCCTTTGTTAAAACATTTGTCCAAAACATATTTCCATTTTTTTTTTGGTAATATCCAAAGTCTTAAAAGGGCTCTTAATTTTTGAAGAGTCTATATGCATACATCTTACCATTATTAATCCAACGGTCATTTTATGTAAAGGATTAAGTTTTTAATCCCTAAGCGTTAATGGTTCTAATCTTTGAAAAGTCAATATAGCTTCCGTTATTTATTAATCACACGGTTAAATCATGTAAAGAATTAAGTCCTTAATCACATGTTAAATATTTAAGGTATAGGTTTTCATTGTTTAGCCAATTCAGGGCAATTTATAACTAATTATTAACTCATTATTATTCTTATATACAAACAATTAGTCCTTAATGATCGCAAGCATGAATTTATCAAATTACAGCCTACACACGTAATTCATCATATTTATGAATGCTACATGTGCATTGGTCAATCCAAATGACATCACGTGGAACTCATAATATTCATTACAAGCACCGGATGTAGTGATTGGAATAGATAATCTCTTTCGCAGATGCGAAGTTGATGATAACCATGCTATGGATCAAATTTGCTAGAACCTTGTAAATGATCGAACAATTCTTCCATTTCGAGTTATGGATATCGTTTTCGATTGTCAATTTACTCAGTCACAGTAATCTATAAATATAAGGAAAGATAACACCATAGCTCTTCAGGATGACAGGCTTGGTATAATAAAATCTTTCTCCGACAACTTTCTCAGTTGTACGGTAATTCCTTTAATTTAGATGGTGCTGACGTACAGTGCACAAGCCACAAGTGCAGCACCGGAAATATAATCAATACCAATTTCAACTTGCCTTAATAGCAAAAGTCTAGGTAATTCATCAACAAATACTTCCTAAAGTTTCAGATAACAGAAACATCTTTTAATACATCCATATTAGGTTCCTCTAGATTATAATATCTATAACTAATTCACAACATTCGTGGTATAATTTTAAGTCTAAATACAGGATACGGGCATCCGTCAAGAATTATTTAGATCACTTTTGATAATCAACATCTTATCATTTAGGGGAATTCTACTCGAGTTCCCATCAATTCAGACAATGTCGTCATGTCATAATCAATCAATCCATTCTACTGGCATTATCAACTTTCCAGTTTTATTGCCGTCGATAAGATGTGAACTTCTCAAAAGTCTAACAATAACTCATAATCTTTCACAGATTCAAGGATATCAGGAGACATGACTACCTTAAAAGAGTAAGGTCAATGCATGATCTACGCGAGAGAATTTCAAATCAGATACAGACGAAAACATTTAATGAATATGAATATATCCCATGTTTTCATAATTTGAGTACGCATTCGAAAGCTCCTCAGATCGTTACCCAGGTCATTCAAATGAAATCAAATCAAAAGAAATGATAGGAACGTCGATACATCCAGTCGGGTATCAACACTCGATAATCAGATACTTTTCTTAAGAATCTCACTACGGGAGAATTGGACAAGAAAGAATTGTCAATTGTCAAATAAGACAATTTCCACAGATGAGTAATTTCTACTAAGAAGAATAGATGCTACAGGTACATATGTAGGTGTCTCTAACATTATGTCCTTATTTTCCACTTCTTGCAGATCTCATTAAAATTTAATCTTTCACAATCCTCACAGAAAATGTAGTGTTTGTTCATTAGTTTTATGGTGACTACTAATCAGTCTTGCATGGTCCATTCCAAATTGTATGTAGGCGCGCAACTATATACAATTTCAAGATTAACGATGCAATACTCAGTTCGTCAAAACTTTATCATCATATTTATGAAAACATTTTCATGCTTAATTCTTAAATAAGAATCAAAAATAAATTTACAAAGATTTTCTTTGTTATGAAAACAATTATGTTTCCAAAGCGTCTTATAAACAACTTCATTTTGATAACAATCACTTATAAATCTCACTATGAATAATCCCTATAGTGATGAAAATTCAATTTTTCTCAAGGGATACTGTTTTAACTTTATAAAAACAATGAGTGATCTGCCAAAGAGTGATGAAGAGTTGTTCATCAAGAATTAACTACGCTATGATAGGAAATGAGCTTAGCCAATTAATCATGAGGTTCATGATCTTGATGGCACTCAAAAGAATAATCCGCGACGTAACTCAAATCAAGATGAGTACTTGCTCAATGGTTGCATCCCAAATTTGAACATTAGGATGAAGCAATAAAAGATAGATAACATTGATACATGTAGGATTTAGCAATCAAAGGTAGTCTTTTCATTAATCACAAACAAGTCAAAATTGTACCGTAACACATTACGTGTCACTATGTCATACAATTCTTAGAACTCATCCTACCAACTGATGTCTCAGTTAAGTTAGGGATTTTTAGAAGATACCACAATGAATACTAATCTACAAGAGTCATTAGGTGTTCCACATGTCCCGGAAGATCCATCGGTCTCAATTCAGAAGAAGATTTCTTCAATTTATTTCTTGGACACTGGGCATCCTCGTCAGTGGACAATGGCCTAGGAACAGCCCTTAACACAAACTAACAATCAATTAAAACCTTATAATTCAATCATAGGACTTAACGACTTCCTCTTATCAATCTCATATTCCATACAGGTTAAATTTTTACTTTATTCAAGTCTTAACCAATTTTATACTCAATTCAATATCCTACCTCATATTCCAATACTTACAACCTTATTCTTCGGCTTTGTAAAGGCAATAAAAGCTCGATATGATCAACACTTAATTTCCAATCTTATATCTCTTACGACAACAATTATCAAATGAGTCACTAGTATGAAATGACTCATACATTCAATTAGACTTCTCGGAAAGGTATTAGTGGCATGAGGTTTTTGGCTAATGGTTCCAATAACAGCCTCAAGTGCAACATTCACCCTTTCGATTTCAATTTAAGAATTGGATGACAACGAATCAGATGACATCTTTCTAGGTGGTAATGTTTTGTCAAACTCCACTCTATAAGAAAAGATCATCATGACATTGATATCAGTTTTAATTTCGCCAATTCTTCTTCAATGTCACAATCAACTAATATCTACATTTCTACGAATATCAACCATTTGTTGGGATCATAGATATCCACAACTTGGTTTAGATCTAGGATAGCTAGAATTCCTACGAGAATAGCTTCGATTAATTTACTAGGGGATTTAGGGTTTCTTGTGACAATCTACGTCGTATAAATACCTCGTATAAAAATCAAAATAATCATCAAACAATCATGTAATAAAATTACATCGTATATATATATATATATATATATATATAATCCAAGTTATATATATATATTAAAATAACACTTCTCAGTCTTGGCCTTGTCGGTAACTCGGGAATTCTTCGGCACCGTTATAGTCAAAAGATTTTTAGACATTTTTAGAAAAATGTTTTTAGTTAAAAGATTTTGAAATGTTTTATTCAAAACCTTGGTTTTAAAAATCTTTCGTTCTCTATAACGAGAGCTCTGGTACCAAACTGTAACACCCCCAAATTTATACAACTTAGTACAGCGGAAGACTAGTTGGTGTTACGGGATAGCACATTACTCACATCATAGACAACGCATAAAAATCGCGTCGTTTAATAATAAATCATTTCCATTCATAAATATCAAAGTTACATCGGTCCCAAGTCATTACATTTCATACAAAAGTTTTACAAAGTGTTTGAATGGAAAAATATTGTTTAAGTGCGGGCCATGAATTCTTGTCGTCTTCCCGAGAATTACCTTCAAGTACCTGAGATAAAACATGTTAAAAGAAAAGGTCAGCGATAACGCCGAGTGAATTCATAGAGTTTAATAAATTCCATCAATATAATATCAGTATAAAAGTATTACTGAAAATCATTTTGTACAAATCGTTTTAATAGGCCATAAAATAGCCAAAGTCATTTTATACAAATCCATATCGAAAATCATAATATAGGCATTTGCCTTAAAAATCATTATACGAGCCAATGTCGTAAAAACAATCATACAATACGTCTTATAACGTTGTATGAAAATAAAAACCGTTATATGAATATGGTTATGAAAACCAAAATACAAACATAATATCAATAGTATGACCCAGTATTGCTAGTCATGCAATACATCGTAATTCGGAGCGTCCAGTAATATTTTGGTGATTGGATTATTATAAGCCGCATGACATTGTTACCTTACTAAACCAACAACGGGTAGCTAACCCGATACCAATTTTGCCCATCTAAAGTAGCGTGTAGTCACAAAGGTCACGCTATTGGAAATCTTATCATACATAAATTCGCTTACCAATCAATGTGGCACGACGGGGATCAACCGTCAAGGCGCGAACTGGGGTGATCGTCCCCAAATAGTACTATTAAATGCATAAGCGTCTACCAACTCCTGGTAGTTCACAATTCATGCTAATGGGACTTTTAGTGACATAACCTAACTTTAATAATCCATTTAATTTCATCTATCGGGTCCATTAATCATTTATCGGGTCATACAATCGGGTCATTCAATCATTCGGGTCCAAAATCAATAAACAAACAATCGGGACAAATGGTGTCCTATTTTATAAAACTAACATGTTATCTCCCTCGCGGGTTTATAAAACATTTATAAAAACATTTAAAAGAGTGCGAGGCTATGAACTCACGTTGATGTGGGAAGGCGGGTTATCGGCAATTCGGACATACGGTACGTGCTTCAATCACGGAAACCTAGACAAATAATACTCGTCTTAGACTCATGTCCAATGACTTTATAAAAATAACAATTATGTATACATATGATGATTATATACATATGATGATCAAGTGGGTTTACATATTCTCGTTTACTCATTTTAGTGTTATATGTCGATAACTTTTATATTAGTTTACTAGTTTTACCCATTTACGTGTCTTAAGTCCAATAAGCTTATTATAAGTTATTTAACTTATTTTAATCCATTTTGTACTTATATTATCAGTACTTAAATTTACAAGTTGGGCCCAAATGGGTTAAGCCCAATAAGCTCTTTTTATAAGAGTTTAACTTATTTAGTCCAATTATTAGTCCAATAACGTTAATTTAGTCCGTTAATGTCCGTATGTTATATAGTTCGAGTTTTATCGGTTTTTACTTGTTATACATGTTTATATATCAGTATATAAGTTTTATAAAGTTTACATTAGACGGGTCCAACCGTCTAAGTTTTATTTAGCAAAAACGTTAATTTTACGGCGATAGCCGAAAAAAGTCGTAAAAATCAAGTTTATAGTTTTATAACTTATAAGTATTATTTCACTACCATTTATATAAGTTATTCATCCATTTACCCTTTTACATATTTATATAAATAAGTTTTACAAGTTAGTGGGTTTTACTTTTACATTTTATACATTATAATTTGAGTGCTTATATAATAGTATTATTCTTTAATTTCCAAAATCTGATTTTTAACTTCACTTTCACCAAAACTGCCATATCTTGAGTTCTATATGGAGATAGAAGCTCAAATTTTTATCACATAAACTACATGATATGTGCTACATTTAACTCTTCTATAGCTACTGTTGAATCATCTTCTAAGTATTTTCTAAAAATCGTCCAAAACAGTAACCTCAGATTTATACCCTAAACTTGTTTTGATCATATCTCACTCATTACAATGATTCCATTGCATGGCCAACTCTCACATGTGTACAAGACCCATAGCTTACTGTAAATCCATTCTACTTCATCATTTTATCAGTTAAACATATGGTTCTTTACTGTTTTATACAGCCATCAAATTTAACCAAGATTTTAACCTTGTTTCTTATGGTTTTTCACCTTTTTAATCATGTTTATCAACAACAAATCCCCACATAACATTTTTATCATCATATAATCATCATAAATATATAAAATAGGAAATAAAATACATGTTTACATAATCAAAATAACAAGGAGATGAGGAGGACAATCTTTATACCACCATGATGATGTAGGTTGATCAAAACATGGATTTTTGATGGAGAAACTTGTGTTGCACCAAGACCATCTTCAAGACCACCATGCTTCATGAACTCCTTGTGGAAAATCAGCCTCAAGACACCAAGGAACTCCTCCATGGATGTTATAATCACCACCATTCAAGAGAGCTTCAAAAGGGCTTCAACATGTGTATGAATAACACATGATTTCATGGATGAAATTGATCAAAATGGTGTTTTAGGGTGAAGAATGGGACGACCAAAAATGGAGTCCAAGAGAGAGAGAGAGAAAGTTTGTAGCTTGTTTGCATGAGTGTGTGTGAGAAGAGTGGTTTGTGTTGGTGGTTTTGTGAAGTGGAAAGCTTACATAGTAAGCTTACTTGACAAGTGTAGATAGTTAACTAAAAACTTGACACCTAAAGGTGTTGTGAAGTTATTTAGGCCGGTTTTGGAGTGGGATGGGACAAGTGTCCCACTTGTCTCATCCCATTTATTTACGGGTACTTCTCGATTCTAGTTTCCTCGATTTGCGTGCCCTCGGGTCGTTTTATGAAAAACGTTTTTATAAATTATGAATCACCGTCACAAAACCAATCCAATAAAAATTGTCTCATCAAAAACGGAGTTCGAAAACGTAAATACGTAATCCTAAGGTTTCCGGTTTAGTCGTAAAGGACGTTAAAATAAAATCGTAAGTTCTAGTCTCTTCTCGTAAATTTGTGAGTTTATGAAACAACACAAATTTAAAACTCCAAAATAATATTCACGGATAAATTTATTTTCTGAAATGTCGGACTGTCACCAAGGACGGTGTATGTAAACGTAAGCACGTAACGTTGAATCCTCCGGTTTAGACGTAGTCGACGCTACTCCAAGACGTAAATCCAAATTTCTTCCCAAAAATATGTGAGTTCATATTGTAACATTAAAATAATGTTTTCAAATAAATATTGAGAATAAAATATCAACCATAAATTGACGGATTGTCACAGGAGACACGGTTCGGGAGCAGATATGATTGAATATTCTATCGTGGAAAGATGTGAAGGAGGAAGCAAGAGAAAAACTTTGGACTGAAACCACGGTACACATACAAAAATTTTTACCCAACTATTAGTCTTATTCCTAAATTTACTTTAACATTATGTTAATATGTGCAGCAATACTTTGAATTTGATGTGTCCTTCAAAAAGTTGGTTATGAATAAGCTAGGTGAACTGCTAAGAAATTTCAGAAGTAAATTGGCAGTAAAGCACATAGTTTCCAACCTAGCTAAACCTGAAAAACTAAATGAAGTTCCAAAGAGTTACAGAGGAATCGTCAATGCCGAACAGTGGGTTGCTTTTGTAAACCACACGGCCACAGAAGAATTTAAGATTGGTAATTTCTATTTCGTTTTACATTTATAAACACCGTATGTATGCATTGTTTGGTAACTCCGTATGACAAACACACTCTGTTACGTACTAGCAACTTCTCATCCAGTAAACTCTATTGTTAGGTGAAATCAGCTGCAAATAAATTGGCGCGTTCCAAGTCTCTTTATCAGCATACAATGGGACGTGGTGGTTATGTATATATAAAAGTGCAAATGGTAAGGTTATATTAGTGTAATATCCTAACACTTTTGTCCATGTTGGTTTAACTTTTCATCTAAATGTATTTGATGTTTGGAAGATCATAGGAAAAGAAATTGAACCAAATCAAGAACCCCCCCCCCCCATGGTGTATTGTGGTTTAACGAAAGGGTCAGAAATGACGGAAAAGAGATAGATGATGAAACAATCAAAGTTGGCACTAAGATTGTATGTGTTATTGCAAATTTTTGTATATAATGTTTTTATTCATATAATACATTATTTACCATTTTTTGTGTGCAGCTGGAAGCAGAGGAACAGATCAGAGATGGAACCTTGACGGTTGATATTGGCACAGATTCATTATCACATGTATTATGAAAGGAAAAGGGAGGGTATGCACGAGGAGTGGGAGGAAGAGTTACGTGCAGGAAGTTCTTTGATCTACCTAGAAGGAAACAAGGAACTGATGTAAGGATTGCGTTGCTTGAAAATGAACTTGAGAAGGAGAGACATGCGCGTAAAGATAAAGAGATTACTGTCACCCAATTAACCATCCAGATTTCACAAACACAGGAAGTTCTTACTAAAATGTTGACAGTTATGTCTGCACATGGGCTTAATATAGAAGAGTTAACGCCAATTCAGTCAAATGTATGACTAGTTTTCTTATTTTGAATTGATGATTTTCAGTTTGGAATACCAATAACAATTAACATACTTATATATTGCAGGTATTAAAACTAGAACATAATACATTAAACAAAATACCTAGTGAAGAGCAAAGGACGTTGATCAGTGGTAGTGGATTTCAGAAGGGTGTGTTATTTCCAACGTCTAAGACAACTGCAACTTCGAACAAAAATTTGGACACTGCAACTGCGAAGAAGGTAAGTTATAAAAAAAATGTTTGGTTTCTAACTTGTACTATACATGAATTATCTAATTTGTTATGTATATATGCAGGTACCTACTAGAACTAGGTTAGCAAAAAATAAGACTAGATCGTTGGAAAAGAAGTCTCCACTTCAAAATTCCCAATCTCAAGAAGATATTTATCTAGTTTCCGGATCACAAAAAAATCTGTCTCCCTCGACACAACAAGACGTACCTATTGCATCATTACGAAAGAAGCGCACACCTTCTAAATCGAAAGTAAATCAGTCTCCATCATCACTACCAGATGTAAGTATGTTAGAAATACGTTTTTAGCGTATATTAGAAGTATCGGTCACTCCAACAATATTATTAAACGTTGTAAGGTCGTAGTTAGTTATTTACTTTATTTTAGTTAAAAGCCTAGCCCATGGCAATGTACATGGGTTGGAAGGCCCAAGCCCACCATGGCTTGGGTATAAAATCCCTCTCCTTTGATGGAGAGGGTGTTGGTTGTTTCATTTGTTTTAATAAATTTATTAGTTTTCTCTCTCTTTCTCTCTCTAGTTTCTCTCTCTAAAAACATCAACCCTCTTGATAGAATCAAAGATTATCAATATTCTACAATTGGTATCAAGAGCCATGGGATGAAATAAAGGTTCTTTTGATTGTTGTTCTTGGTGGTTTTAAAATTCGTGGGTTGTTGATCATTTTTTACCAAAGTTTCAATTTTTTTTGTTTTTTTGTCTCCTAAGTGCTTTATATATCTTTATCATTGTTAGTTTGGTGATTTGGGTATTTTGGTTTAGTGAAAACACAAATCTTTTTGGCTAAAAGTTGCAAAACTCATTGGCCAAAAGTTGGAAAATCTTCTATCATTGCGACAGCTTCTTTGTCGAAAAAGGTAAGTACAACGGTTTTTGATCGCAATAACCCAAGGGTTTTACTTTGTGATCAATATTGAGATAGACTCCTTATTGCGATAGTATATTGCGATCGCTCATTGCGATAGTATATTGCGACAGAACTAAGGTTTATAGAAACGTTACTCTGCCCACATTGCGACAGCCATATTGCGATAAGTCTCATATTGCGATACAGATTCCGACAGCTTATTGCGATACATATTGCGATAGTTATATTGCGATAGACACCATATTTCGATAGACACCATATTGCGATAGACACCATATTCCGACAGGGGTATTATTGCGACAGGGTAGTATTGCGATAGAATATTATATTGCGATACTTTTGTGATTGCGATAGGGGTACTATTCTGATAGAATTTGTTTAATTTTGGGATAAAATTCGCATAACTTAGAGGATTTTTAATACTTTGAAATTAATTTAGTAATTATCATCAACCACACAATAAAAACATAATAACAAGAGTGTTAATTCAACAATACAAAAACATAACCTTATTTGATTGCTCGATCACTTTTGGTAATCTTTTTCGTCACATGATAAAAATGAATCCACATTCATTTATGCCGATGATGTTGACGTTTACCTCACTTACGGATATTTCCATCATCTCGGGTACCGATACCCGTCCACCATTGCTTATCAAAGATCTATTTGAATTATGGCAAGAGCGAATGATTTCTTACATTATGGATCGTCCAAGTGGACGACTTATGGTCAAGTCTATTCAAGAAGGACCACTTGATTATGGAACTGTGACGATTGATAATGTGACAAGGCCAAGAGTCTTTGCTGAGCTAACACCTGCAGAACAACTCATTGCTGAAGCAGATGAACGCGCTACAAAGACTATCCGGCAAGCTCTTCCTCCCGATGTTTTTCGAATGGTAAGTAACTATACGGTGTTAAAGGCACTATGGGAGCGGTTGGAGGCACTGCTACAAGGAACTTCCTTGTCCAAGAAAGAACGTGAATGTCAATTGTATGATTTGTTTGATCGTTTCACATATATTCTAGGGGAGACTCTACATGACTATTATTGGCGATTCACCACACTCATGAATGAATTAAATGTCTATAACCTTACCATTGATTAGTTTCAGATCAACACTAAGTTTCTGAACACACTACCTGCAGAGTGGATCCAATATGTCACTGATGGTAAGTTAATCCATGATTTGTATAAATCAAACTTAGATCAATTGTAATCGTTCTTGCAGCAACAGGAAAGGCATGTGATAATGAAACAGATGTCTCAAGGATACTCTCCCGAACCATTGGCATTAATGGCAAATCAACCAAGTTTGTCATATAACAACATATCTTCTGCTATGGGACATCATGCTTACAGTCAACCAGCTTATCGCACTCCAAGCTTTTCTCAGTACTCAATTTTACCTCAACCACTCACATCTTATCCGAATCAATATTAGCATCAAGTATCATCATCACTAAGGGATCCACATCCATATCCAACAACCTATGATCAGCAAGGGCATTCACCTTACCAAACTCCTCAGGTTCCTACACTCACTTACCCAAACCATGACGTAGGACAGTCAAGCTACTCACAACATGTTAGTGCTCCTTCACATGCTTATGTAGTTCCCCCAGCTCCAGTTTTATACTTTGATGATGAGGTGCCCGTCCCTGAACTCAGAGAAGGTGATAATCCAGTTGAAGTGTTAGCCAAAATGTCTGCCTATCTCACTCAAACATTAAGTAAACAAAGGTATAGAAGACCATCTCCAACAAACAATCAATTAAGGAATTCTTCTAACTCTCGTCAACAAGCTACAATTCAAGATGGCAGGGTCATGGTTCAACCAATTCAGGGGCGCCCAAGTTCTTCAGTTCCTGTTGTCCATACTTATAACACTGCTGCTTCAAAGGGAAAGGCTACAGGGACACTGAAGATGATCACCTGCTACAACTGTAAGGGAGAAGGGAATATGGCTAAGGATTGTAAGCAACCAAAGAGGAAGAGGGATAGTACATGGTCTCAAGAGAAACTATATCTGGTTAATGCTCAAGCACATGGTCGCGAATTGGATGAGGAGGAGTTGGCATTTCTTGCGAATCCGGGAGTTGCAGAAAATGAGGGAACCACATCAACCAACACTCAGAATGCATCATATCAAGCAGATGATTTGGATGCATATGACTCCGACTGTGATGACTTCAACACCGCCAAGGCAGCTCTAATGGCTCATATTTCACTCTATGGGTCTGACCGCATCTCTGAGGTACCATGTTTTAACAATGATACTACTATTGTCCCTTATCAAGTTGGGCAAGGGTCTCAGTATCAGGAAGAGCCATCGGTGGAGAGTAACTCAAATGAGGAAACGAACAATGATAGCAATATCAATGCAAGTCTCCAGACTTTGAGTGAAATACAACTGACTGCTATTTCTCATATGACATCTCCTTCTCAACAAGATTTGGTTACGGTTTCAGCGTCTTTACTTGGCCAAATGAATATTGCGGTTCTTGAAACCCTAGATGCTAATAAGGAATTATCTGTCCAGCTTGCTTTGTATAAACAAACGGTGCAAACCTTGGAGTTAATTCCCCCGTCCACTAGTCTGACCAACCCCGAATTTGATCATTTTCGACAAGCACAAATGGGTCATTTAACATAAATTGAAACGTTAAACGCAAATCTATCAAAAGAAATTAAAGAAAAATCATTAGTCGTAGCTAATTTTCAAAAACTCAAAATGGATTTTGAAGTCCTCGAGGCTAAAAATGTTGAAGTGGAAATTAATGCGTCTAATCAAATTAACAAGATTGATAATTTTCTATTACGTCAATACTCTGCGTCACAATTAGTACATTTGTTTGAGGCCTCTTTTAAAGAATTCAATCTTTCGCGTCAAAAAGACCTTAAGCCTAACCCGGGATATGCAAAGCAAGATTTTCGCCACAACCCACGACTTTATGATGCAACCAAGTTAGGTTTGGTCTTAGATCCGATTGTCTTTAAGGAACCGTCTGACCCTATGTCAGCTTATGAAGAGAGATGTTCTAAATTGCTTCCCACATATCCTGAGTTTGACTATTCTAGGATGAATGAAGAATATGTCAGAACGGACTTTAGAACACGCTTTAATATACACGGGGATTTAATCTCAAAACCCATTTTCATGTCTCATAAAGAAATCCCTAGTACATTTCCTACACTTCTAAATTCGGCGGAACCTAAGGAGACTCCAAAGGTTCTTCCACCAGTGTAAAACCCGCATGCTTTTACCATGAATAGTGCCCTTAAGATCGTACGTCCTAGATTAAAACTTACCTTATTCAGTATTGATCACATTCATGTGCTATTAATCAAGCAAGTGCATACGTGTATGACATGATAAGTATCGAGTACGTACAAACTCATGATAAACAGTTAATAAATATGTCACGTGATGAACATAATTAAATCATGATCACCATTTAAAATACTAACTAGAATAATTACGTAAATACTTATAATATAATTACGAGCGTTAAGTTTACGATAAACGACACGATAGATTAAACAGAAACACTTTAAACACGAGCACGTTTAACCACGAACGAACACGAAACATCGGGACACGAGAAAGGTACGGGTACCCCATGTGGGGCCCCCATACCCACGGCACACATACAAGAAATGGGCCTAGCCCATGGACTTTACAAGTAAAGGGGGGTAAAGAGTTAAACATGTTTTCATTTTTCACTTTCAAGTAATAAACACAAAAACCCTAAAAAGAGTTTTCTCCTCCTCCTTTTTCTCTCTTTGTGCTGCCACCTAAACACCACCATTGGAGGGTGTTTGTTTGATTTTGATCTTAAAAACAAGTGTTAGAAACCGTGTTTGTTCATCCTTTTTCCAAGCTACATAGTGGTATACCTTTCTAACCCTTCTTTTTAATTCTTTTTAATTCTTTTAATCTTTGATTATTTTCATGAACATGTTATTATTTTTCTTATTTAAACAAGGTAATTAATCATTGATCTAACATGTTTTGGTATTAAATAAAATCAAAGAATGATTTAAAAGGGATGTTTGTTTTGGCCGCCTAGCAAACAAACCCGAGGGGGGTTTGGTTTGCTATTGCCGCCACCACCAAGACCATTTTTGGTCTTGGTTGGCTCATGTGGGACCCACGGCAGCAAGGAGACACATGTGCCCCGGGTTTGGCTCGGGGTACGGTGTCGAATTCATGCCCGATTCATGGTTCGTTGGTTAAATCATGATCTATGTTACATGTTAATTTTTATGAATCATGAACTTAGTATATAATTAATTAATAACATGAAATATTAATTAAATCATGACTTAGGTTATTTTAATTATTAGTTTATCATGACATTAATTTAACCTAAGTATTTTATGTTATAAGTTATAATTAATTAATTATTAAAACATGCCTATAATTAATTAATTTAGACATGACTTAGGTTATGTTATTAATACATAATAATACACATTTTGACCTAAGTATTTTATTTCATTTTAATTAATACATGTTATACTTTAATTAAAATGCTTAACTCATAGTTTAATTAAAATACATGAAATAATAATTAAACTATACACTATATCATATGACTTAAGAAATAAGCTTATAACACTTAGACTTATATGTTAGCTTATGTAATCAGCTTAATTCTAATTATGGAAACTTCTATTTATAGAAACTTAATTAAATAAGGCAACTAATCTAATTATGGAAACTTCTATTTATAGAAACTTAATTAAATAAGGCAAGTAATCTAATTATGGAAACCTTCTATATATGGAAACCTATCTATTTCAGGCAGCTAATCTAATCATGGAAACCTTCTATATATGGAAACTTATTTAATTAAGGCAGCTGATCTATTTTTGGAAACTTTCTATTTTTAGAAACTAATCTATTTTAAGCAGTAAATTCTATTTTAGGAAACTTTCTATTTTTGGAAACTTTCTATTTTTGGAAACTTTCTATTTTTGAAAACTTTCTATTTTTGGAAACTTTCTATTTTTGGAAACTTTCTATTTTTGGAAAGTTACTTATTATTACACAGTAAGTATATTAATACATGAAACACCAGTAATACTTAATCAGATAAATCAGAATACAAGATAAACACAGTTTAAGGCTTTAAACAGTGAACCATGACCTAAAACATACCAAATCAGCTATATGAGACACAAAACCCAGTACGTAATCAGTGAATCGATACTTATACACGTGTGTATTCATGTAGCGTTAGTAATCCAGAAGTAGGAGTCTTTCTTCCGTTCATTCACTGGACTTGAGGTACGGATTCTCGTCCTTTCAGTGTGGACATTCCTTCCTTATTAGGATTTCCCCGTATGCAGCCAACTGTTTTCCCCAGCATTTGTTTTATTGTTTTGAACTGCTTATGTTAATTTAGCATAATCTATAGCCATATACAAGCATGACCAGTTTCACCTAGTTATGGAGGTACCATAACCATAGCATTGGAGGCACCGATGTTATGACTTCCCCACGGCGGAGTGATTGCTCGTGGCGTCCCTTTCAGTTTTGGCCATATTATTATATCAGGTGGGGCGTATGGGTGCATCCTAGTTACATGTTTTATTCAGTATATCATGGTGAATGTGGTGTGTGCCTTGCATCCTTCACAAGGAGTTGATCCCTCCTACCCAAACCAGTATATTAATTAGAGGCATCCCCTCTAATCAGCATGATGAGGTCACCCCTCCAAGTATTCATGCACGTGACCTTTTCATGACCTATATGGGCTATGGTATATTTATGTTAAAACAGTTTTCATAAGATAAACATAAGGCTTTTCAAACTATAAAACCAGTTTTCTCGATACTTAACCAGTCTACTCAGAACTTAGTCTTCCGCTGTTATATGTTACATGCTTATCCTATTTCATGCTATATTGTATATCCGTGCACTGAGCGTTTTGCTCAGCCGTTACTTTCCTTTCCATGTCCCAAAACGGCAGGTACCCAAGACTTAAGCATTTGGAGGACATGCATAGGATGGAAGCTGCCATAGACTTCTTCTCCTGTTTCCTTCATATATTTATGCTTGTTTAGTCTTTCATTCAGTTCATTTACTTTGTTATGTTTTGGGCTTATGTTTGGGAACCGATGTTTGATTCCGGTTTTCCCTATGGTCATGTATGTTTTACTACATATTACCTTGCATGCTTTGATGACACGCCATAATTACGCGTGACATTCCATTTATCAAAATGGGGTGTTACAATTATGGTATCAGAGCCAAGGCTTCGACCTGTAGGCTCTAAAACTCGACCTGTGACTAGTGGGTAGTCACCAGGAGCTTCCTAAGCCAACGATTGTTATTCCACGTATTGATGTTTCAGCGCGTTGTTGTTTTAACCATTATGTTTTCAGCACCTTTTTGTTTTAGCCATGACGTTTTCAGCACCTTGTTGTTTTCACCATGATGTTTTCACCAGTATCGTCTTACTAATATGGAATGAACAACCGTCACCCATACTTAGTTATGTGTCATTGTCTATGCATGATGTTCCTCGTGAACTGTGACGATGTGGACTGACCCCAGTAGTTCATAATTTTCACATAAAATTTTTTCTGTTAAGTTTTGACAATGACTTTTAATTATTATGTTTCATGCATTCATGCATTCATATCATATGTCATCTATTGCAGGAATTTTGACTAAGTAATGGTTGGTACAGGACTGGCCCTATTTAGTCGCATGTGCTTTTATCGAAACTTTTAACTTTGGGACCGACCCATAGGCGTCCCCTCGCCATGTCTTTTGTTTTGGAACCGACCCATAGGCGTTCCCTCGCACATATAAAGGTTTTATAAACTACATTACGCATTCATGCACTGTTTTTTTCTTGCATAAAATTTTTCTCATGATGTAAATTGGCATAAAAATTTTTTTTTCATGTCCCATCATAAGTTATTATGTTTTTATGTTAAGTATGCCTTCATACTGTCATGGTTAACTTCAGTTTCATGCTGATTATGTTATACACTTCTTCGTAATAGATGGTTTCATGTTTCCTCATGATAATTCCGTCTTCATGTTGATTATGTTTCACGCCTCTTTTGTTATTTACGTTGTCCTGCAAGACATTGTTAGATTTCTTGAATCATGCTTTCATGATAGTCATGGTTGGTTTCCATTGATCATGCTGTCAGGCAAATCATCGTTGAATTTTGTGTAACCACACTTTAGCGTTTCTCTATGCAACCAGAATGATGTCTATGCTAATACTGCCAGGTTATCATGATGGTTTTCCTAACCGTTTAACCGGTTTACTTTCCTTAAATCATGACAAATGATCGAGCCCATACCGATCATTTCATGTACATTCCATGTGTATTCCACGTACCGTATTTCATGTGTATTACATGTACCTTAATCCATGTGTATTCCACTTGCAATACTTCACGAGTATTCGCTAGTCGATTCTAAATCATCTCAGGCGTATGTTCACTTGCTGATATTCTACAAGGTTGTCGATGCCGCTCATAGCTTGGAGATGTTAATGAAGGCTGATGCTGCTGATGTTGGGAGACGCTACGAGATGCTGATGCTGATGCTGTTCACAACCTGGAGATCCTGAAAGACGAAGACAAGGCGTCGGAGCAAAGTAATTGGACGAGAAGATGCTTCACCATCAGACAATTCCCATCAATCATTGTCCCAAATTCATAGTTACATGTCACACGTCGTTCGGCCGTCATTTCAGCCATATGAGTGCAAACAGGCACCAGCCGGCCACTCAGCTAAATAGTTACATGAATCACGGTCATGAGAATGGCCGTCATGGAACTGACAGACAGGACAATAGTAACCACTACCATGACAGAAAATATCCTAGAAATCACAACCGAGGCTCTGGCCGCGGACGTGATCAGACATACAAATGATCAGTAGTCCAACCGATCCGCCAATTCTGGCATATTAACCTAATATTTGTAGTTCTAATTGTTTCACATCTCGAGACACATGTCAAGACATCAGTCAAGACACATGTCTCACGTATACTTTCTGAGGACACATGTCAAGATACCAGTTAAGACATATGTCACGCTCACATTTCTCAAGACACGAGTCAAGACACATGACTCACGTCTAATTATGGAACATTTCTAAGAAATTCAGGGTACCCTCCAAGGGTATATCTATGTTGTTGTGCCAGGTATTAATCAGGCCACAAGAATTTCAATACCATTATCGGCGCATCAGTGAGAACTGTCACGTTGCCGATGTCACTTTCATTTCTTTCACCATAGTTCATATATTCATAACCATGAAGGACGCCTTTCGTATTCCCACGCATACGAAGGTTTTCCTTCAGCTTAATGATAAGATCCAAGCTGCTAACGCATTTCATCGGACAAACACGAGATGAATTTTATCCTAATTATGTACTATGAACACCACACCATGCTATGATTCATAATTATGTACAGTAATGTTCAGGCTCCTGAATACATTCAGCTTGATTTTCCATCAGGAAAATATGTACAAATTATCTATGCTTTTCAAGCACGTGCTTTGTTAGCCATATTGCTAAAATTTTCTAGCTGTCAGTAACACACGACTACTAAGGTCCTTTTACGCATAGCCAGTTAATTATTCCAAAGTCTTCCTATACATTCTAGGAGAACCTACAAGGAGAAGGATGGTACCATGAGATTATGTGTCGACTACCGTTGACTTAAACAAATCACCATTCATGACCGTTATTCTCCTCCACGTATTGACGACATGTCCAATCAACTGTATAGTGTTAATCACTTTTCCAAGATCGAACTCATGAACAAGTTGCCAATAGTGACGGATGAAAGAGCAGGACATGTCCATGACTGCTATTCGTGCACGACTCGGTCATGCTAGATTTATGATTTTGAATTAGTCTCATCAATGCTCCAACCGCATTATGGACTTAATAAATTGAGTTTCCATGAACTCCTAAACAAATTCATCAGCGTTTTCATTAAGGATAACCTGATTTCCTCTAAGCCTAGAGAAGAACAGGAAGACCATATCTGTACTATGTTGCAAATTCTATGACAAGAGAAATTCTACCCTGGAAATTTTTTCCAATAGCAATTCTGTTTGATTACAGTGACACACTGAATCACATGGGTTTCTATGGTTAATCTTACCATGACTCAGCTTATGCGTATAGGAGAGAACCCTACACTACATTAGGTGTTCTAGAAAATTATACGCTAGGAGAATTCTAGATTCAGAGACTCAGAGTTTCGCAACCTTCTATGTGTCAAGTTTCTACGAAGCAGGATACAACTACGTCCATATCTATGTACGTGACATACAAACGGGCTAAGATAGGACACCAACAAACTGGGATGTTTCATCATCTGGAATTGTGAACTAAAATGGGACAAGATCTACACGGATTTTGGTTACCAGATTAATGCAAACTTAGAAGAAGCATGATGCTATTTGGGTTATTGTCAACAGTTTGATCAAGTCTGCAGAATCCTTACATCCGTACGGATTTCAGAACCAACAGATTGAACGAACATGTTCCAGCCAAGGCTCATCCGATCACTTGGCAATCCCTCAGCTATCGGGTCAGACAAAGATTCGTAATTGTACTCCTAACTTACTTCACGTCTTCATTCTAATTCCACGACTTGCTTTCGCGCTCACGTTCATGACACTATTCACGTTCATGATCGTATTTTGGCTTACGATTTTACGTTCATTTCCTTCCTCATTCTGGGAAGTTTGCAAGAACTTGTGAGACCAGACCCAAGTTTAGTATAACTCTCCATCATCAGATAGACGTTTCACGTCATATTCCACGTCTCACCATGTAGCATTTGGAGTTACCGCCATTATATTATATGATCATGATATGTCTCACATGTCATGTTCATTCCACGTTCCTCATATCATGATCAAAATAGGTTACACGTATCATGGATCACGATATGTTTACTCATACTACACTCGCCATATCTCCACGTAGCACGTTCAAAATTTTTCACGTATCACGTTCGAAATTTTTCACGTACTACGTTTCTTTATGTCTCGCGCATCGTTCCTAATTATCAGTTAAGTCAGATTGTCTTGCATCGTAACGTTTCAGTTACCCTTGCACGTTAACTCTTATTTTCCACGACCGAATTTAGGGGATCTACCTTCCGTTGATAACCAAGAATTTCTTCGTATTCCAAGTCAAGGTCAGGAGGACCAAGATTTATCATTAGTGTCAGGATCTTCTGAAGGAACCGTTCCAAGAGGGAGGCCACTTGGAAACGGACAAGTTCATCCGGACTTTTACCCGTTTTTCTCATCAATTAGATATGTCCTTTCAGTCACGTCACGTTCCATGTCTTTTCAAGACATGTCACGTTCCACGTTCCCTTCTACCATGTCACCTTCATTTCCGTTATTTTGCATACCTTTCCAGTTTGATTCGGGTATGTTTCGCTTCCAGTTACTTTATCTATAATTCGGGGACGAATTATTCTTTTTAGGGGGGAAGAATTGTAAAACCCGCATGCTTTTACCATGAATAGTGCCCTTAAGATCGTACGTCCTAGATTAAAACTTACCTTATTCAGTATTGATCACATTCATGTGCTATTAATCAAGCAAGTGCATACGTGTATGACATGATAAGTATCGAGTACGTACAAACTCATGATAAACAGTTAATAAATATGTCACGTGAACATAATTAAATCATGATCACCATTTAAAATACTAACTAGAATAATTACGTAAATACTTATAATATAATTACGAGCGTTAAGTTTACGATAAACGACACGATAGATTAAACAGAAACACTTTAAACACGAGCACGTTTAACCACGAACGAACACGAAACATCGGGACACGAGAAAGGTACGGGTACCCCATGTGGGGCCCCCATACCCACGGCACACATACAAGAAATGGGCCTAGCCCATGGACTTTACAAGTAAAGGGGGTAAAGAGTTAAACATGTTTTCATTTTTCACTTTCAAGTAATAAACACAAAAACCCTAAAAAGAGTTTTCTCCTCCTCCTTTTGCTCTCTTTGTGCCGCCACCTAAACACCACCATTGGAGGGTGTTTGTTTGATTTTGATCTTAAAAACAAGTGTTAGAAACCGTGTTTGTTCATCCTTTTTCCAAGCTACATAGTGGTATACCTTTCTAACCCTTCTTTTTAATTCTTTTTAATTCTTTTAATCTTTGATTATTTTCATGAACATGTTATTATTTTTCTTATTTAAACAAGGTAATTAATCATTGATCTAACATGTTTTGGTATTAAATAAAATCAAAGAATGATTTAAAAGGGATGTTTGTTTTGGCCGCCTAGCAAACAAACCCGAGGGAGGTTTGGTTTGCTATTGCCGCCACCACCAAGACCATTTTTGGTCTTGGTTGGCTCATGTGGGACCCACGGCAGCAAGGAGACACATGTGCCCCGGGTTTGGCTCGGGGTACGGTGTCGAATTCATGCCCGATTCATGGTTCGTTGGTTAAATCATGATCTATGTTACATGTTAATTTTTATGAATCATGAACTTAGTATATAATTAATTAATAACATGAAATATTAATTAAATCATGACTTAGGTTATTTTAATTATTAGTTTATCATGACATTAATTTAACCTAAGTATTTTATGTTATAAGTTATAATTAATTAATTATTAAAACATGCCTATAATTAATTAATTTAGACATGACTTAGGTTATGTTATTAATACATAATAATACACATTTTGACCTAAGTATTTTATTTCATTTTAATTAATACATGTTATACTTTAATTAAAATGCTTAACCTATAGTTTAATTAAAATACATGAAATAATAATTAAACTATACACTATATCATATGACTTAAGAAATAAGCTTATAACACTTAGACTTATATGTTAGCTTATGTAATCAGCTTAATTCTAATTATGGAAACTTCTATTTATAGAAACTTAATTAAATAAGGCAACTAATCTAATTATGGAAACTTCTATTTATAGAAACTTAATTAAATAAGGCAACTAATCTAATTATGGAAACCTTCTATATATGGAAACCTATCTATTTCAGGCAGCTAATCTAATCATGGAAACCTTCTATATATGGAAACTTATTTAATTAAGGCAGCTGATCTATTTTTGGAAACTTTCTATTTTTAGAAACTAATCTATTTTAAGCAGTAAATTCTATTTTAGGAAACTTTCTATTTTTGGAAACTTTCTATTTTTGGAAACTTTCTTTTTTTGGAAACTTTCTATTTTTGGAAACTTTCTATCTTTGGAAACTTTCTATTTTTGGAAAGTTACTTATTATTACACAGTAAGTATATTAATACATGAAACACCAGTAATACTTAATCAGATAAATCAGAATACAAGATAAACACAGTTTAAGGCTTTAAACAGTGAACCATGACCTAAAACATACCAAATCAGCTATATGAGACACAAAACCCAGTACGTAATCAGTGAATCGATACTTATACACGTGTGTATTCATGTAGCGTTAGTGATCCAGAAGTAGGAGTCTTTCTTCCGTTCATTCACTGGACTTGAGGTACGGATTCCCGTCCTTTCAGTATGGACATTCCTTCCTTATTAGGATTTCCCCGTATGCAGCCAACTGTTTTCCCCAGCATTTGTTTTATTTTTTTGAACTGCTTATGTTAATTTAGCATAATCTATAGCCATATACAAGCATGACCAGTTTCACCTAGTTATGGAGGTACCATAACCATAGCATTGGAGGCACCGATGTTATGACTTCCCCACGGCGGCGTGATTGCTCGTGGCGTCCCTTTCAGTTTTGGCCATATTATTATATCAGGTGGGGCGTATGGGTGCATCCTAGTTACATGTTTTATTCAGTATATCATGGTGAATGTGGTGTGTGCCTTGCATCCTTCACAAGGAGTTGATCCCTCCTACCCAAACCAGTATATTAATTAGAGGCATCCCCTCTAATCAGCATGATGAGGTCACCCCTCCAAGTATTCATGCACGTGACCTTTTCATGACCTATATGGGCTATGGTATATTTATGTTAACACAGTTTTCATAAGATAAACATAAGGCTTTTCAAACTATAAAACCAGTTTTCTCGATACTTAACCAGTCTACTCAGAACTTAGTCTTCCGCTGTTATATGTTACATGCTTATCCTATTTCATGCTATATTGTATATCCGTGCACTGAGCGTTTTGCTCAGCCGTTACTTTCCTTTCCATGTCCCAAAACGGCAGGTACCCAAGACTCGAGCATTTGGAGGACATGCATAGGATGGAAGCTGCCATAGACTTCTTCTCCTGTTTCCTTCATATATTTATGCTTGTTAAGTCTTTCATTCAATTCATTTACTTTGTTATGTTTTGGGCTTATGTTTGGGAACCGATGTTTGATTCCGGTTTTCCCTATGGTCATGTATGTTTTACTACATATTACCTTGCATGCTTTGATGACACGCCATAATTACGCGTGACATTCCATTTATCAAAATGGGGTGTTACAACCAGTAAGTACTGTTTTGATCTCTTTGGAAGTGATTAACAGGCACTTTACTAATTTTGAAAAGGTCATTAAGGAATGTACAACTCGAACGGAAAAAACCGCTGGAGAATGGGCTTTCGAACACATGAACTCGGTGGTTGAGAGAGAAATCATTCTGCTTGTACGTAATCTTAACGAAAGCTTTCTAGATCTAGGAGACAATCTTAATTTCGAAATGAAAGAAGTTTAAAAAGTATTCCATGAAATGGATGAGAGCAACATTTAGTTGAGAAAGAAAAGATGTTGTCCACATATGATAGCTTCTTGGAACAAGCGGTGTCTCTCAATGTGATGCAAATTGTGACGATTAAGTGTGCTAGTGAGATGAATTCTAGTGTGAATAGTTATGATGATGTGTTAGATCTTTCTGTGAATAGTGTTGAACCTGTAGATACCGTAGATAATCATTCTTGTCACGAATCTAACGCTAAATTTTTAAAGCTCCAAGATTCCTTTAATTTACTTTCAAAACGTTTTGAAAATCTTCAACCACACTGTATTTCTCTTGAAATAGAAAAACAATCAGTAACTGAAAATCTTTCAAAACCAAATGATTGTGACAACAACGTTGATACTAGTGACAAGATGATTCAGGTAGTTCATCCATTAGAAGAAGAGATCATGCGAATTAAGAGAGAATCATCCTCTGTAGAACCTTTAAAACTGGAACTTGAGGAGGCAAAGATAAAAAATCATGCCTTAGAAACTAGAATTTCGTCTATTCTAGGGGAGACGGAACGTGCAAGGCAGGGATTTTCCGATCTTTATGATTCAATAGAAGAACGTTTCGCTTTTAATGCGTCACAGCAGCAATCACTTGCTAACCAACTGAATCAGAAGTGTGAAGAAATCTCTGACCTGAATATCCAACTCATTGATAAAAACATCGCCGAGTTAAAGGAGACACTTCAACTCACCTGACAAGAAGTTGTCGATAATTCAGCTATCATCTCTACACCTTCCTCAGGTGCTCCACCAACCAAGTCAGTGGTGATCCATAAGAACCCGTATCATAAGAATAACCCTGATACATATAATGTTTATATGCAAGATGCTATTAAGCATGTGGATCTTGTTAGGGATATCCTTGATGACCTTTATGAGTTAGACCCTTCAAGCAGCCACTATTACTCAGCTCATGCTTACATTAAGAGAGTCCAATATAGCTTAGCATTCTTGAAATACATAGGACGACCGGGTTCTGCACCACTTAATAAAACACCCATTGCCATAACTCCATTCAATAAGACTCCCGAAGCTAAACCTTTGTTAAGGTTAGATGCAAAACCTAAGGCCAAATCAAATTCGGCCACTAATGTTCCCTTGCCTTCTACAGGAGTAAATGCGTCTAATAAGGCTAAAGGATCACGCACCAAGAAAGATGGGATCAAGCCTCTCACTAGTAGCACTACGCAGAAGAAAGTATAAGTTCACCCTAGGAATGTTATTTCGAATTTGAATAAAAAGAATCATGTATTTAAGACTAAAAGCTCTGCGGTTGTGCAGCAGCCTAAGCTGAATGTGAATTCTGATTTGCGTTGTTGGAATTGTAATGAATGCATGTTTTCTCAGCGTCATGATTTATGCCTTGTTGATCACGTGAATGAAATGCATGCTATTAGGAACAACCTTGAATGGAAACCAACTAGGCGAATCCTCACCCAAGTTGGATGGATATGGAAACCCACTGGTAGGACCTTTACTGCTAATGGAACTAAGTGCCCTTTAACTAGGATCACTTCCACTAAGGTTAGGTCTCAGCGTCCTTTAACTAGGAAGCCTAGCACTCACATAGAGAAACAACGCCCTTTAACTAGGTCCGCCTCCAGTACTGTGCATACCAGTGCGATAGTACCTCATGAAATTAGACAACCTGTATCTAAACAAAAAAATAGGAAGCAAGTTTGAAAACCTAAGAACCTCCAGGATAGAAAATCTAAGATACTTTTATCTGTACCTGCTAACTCTGAGGAACAATTAGATTCCGATACATCGTCTTGGTCTAGTGATATTTTCAGGTGGTCCAAATCATCCTCTAGTACTTGAACTCTGGATGCTCCAAGCATATGACCGGAGATCGCTCGATGCTCAAAAATTTCGTCAGCAAGTTTCTAGGAACGGTTAAGTTTGGTAATGATAATATTTCTAAGATTATGGGGTATGGTGAATATCAGATTGGGAACGTTACGATTTCGCGGGTATATTATGTGGAAGGACTAGGTCACAACTTATTCTCAGTGGGACAATTTTGCGATTCAAACCTTGAAGTCGCTTTTCGACAACATACTTGCTTCATTCGTGATTTGGCAGGCAATGATTTGTTAAAAGGTTCTCGAGGGGATAATCTATATACATTGTCTATTCAAAACATGATGACCGCCTCTACCGTTTGTCTTCTCTCCAAAGCATCGAAGACTAAGTCATGGTTATGGCATCAACGGTTATCTCATCTTAAATTTAATGCTATTAACCACTTGGCTAAAAATGAACTTGTTTGTGGTCTTCCGAAACTTAAATTCAACAAGGATCCTTTATGTTCCGCGTGTTCATTGGGGAAAAGTACCAAGAAACCTTACAAACCCAAAGCTGAAGATACCAACCAAGAAACATTACATCTTATACATATGGATCTTTGTGGGCTAATGCGGACTGCCAGTGTGAGTGGTAGAAAGTATATGCTAGTTTTGGTGGATGATTATTCGCGATTTACATTGGTAAAATTCTTGGCATCTAAGGATAAAGTACCGGAATTTTTTTATCAAGTTATTAAAGATGATCCAAGTGCGCCATAATGCTACTGTTCGTCGCATTCGAACTGACAACGACACAAAGTTTGTTAATCAAACTTTACAGGCTTACTATGAAGAGGTTGGTATATCACACGAAAAATCAGTTGCTCACACTCCTCAACAAAACGGTGTCGTGGAAAGACGTAACCATACTCTTATGGAAGCTGCTAGAACTATGCTTATTTACGCCAACGCTCGTTTATTCTTATGGGCTGAAGCAGTGGCTACAGCATGTTACACACAAAATCGTCATCATTCGCAAGCGCCATGGAAAGACGCCGTATGAGCTCCTTCATGGACGTAAACCCGATATTTCGTTCTTTCATGTATTTGGTGCCTTGTCTTATCCAAATACTAATAGTGAAAATTTGGGTAAACTTCAACCGAAGGCTGATATAGGAATTTTCATTGGTTATTCGTCCATAAAGAAAGCTTACCGAATCTATAAACATCGTCTTGGCAAGATAGTAGAAACTTTGGATGTCGATTTTGATGAGCTGACAGCGATGGCCTCTGAGCAACGCAGCTCTGAATCCACGCTTCATGAGATGGGAACCGGAATTATCAGTTCTGGATTAACTCCCAACAATCCTACTTCATCTTCATTTACACCACCAAATAGGTCTGAATGGGATGAATTATTTCAACCTATGTTTGATGAATTATTAGATTCCCCTAGTGAGACAGTTCCAGCACTTGCAGTGATAGCTCCAATTCTTGAAGCCGTTGCTGAAGATAATGGAGCTCAATATGATACATCCACTGTCACCTTTGAACCAGATGTACCATCTCCAAATAAATCTTAAACTACAATGACATCTTCACCCCCTCTCGTTCCTAATGATGATGAAGAGGATGTTGATCCTAAACTTAGATCGATTAGCTTTGTGTATACGAGATTAGATCAAGTATAACACGTAGAGAAACCTTTGTATATGCTTTGTGAATCTAAGTGTTATGCGGAATTTAACACTTAAACAAGAACACACAAGATATAAACAAACTTTCACTTTGATTATCAATGTCGAACTTGCTTACAATGAAAGATGTTTTTGTTGGGTCTATTAGATGTAGTCTTGCAGCTTGTCAGGACCGGTGAATGACTTCTGTAATCACAAGTCAAATCACAAAGAGACTCTATACACAATATGAATGTAGAATATAAATATAATCAAGAGAAACAGAATAACTATAAAGACTTGATCCTTTCTAAGGATTTCTAATATTGATAAAGACTAGAACTACGTTTTGTGAAGGTGTGTGTAACCCTTCTGCCTAAGGTTCCTTTTATACTACAAGGAAACCCTAATACATCATTAAAGAAAACGTGTAAAACTGATATGCATATCCTTTCCTAAAATATCTCATGCATATCCTAACAGAATATTAAGTAAATAATAAAGTTTGACTTCGACTAGGACCAGGAGCAGGACTTGCTCCTACTACGACTAGGACCAGAAGGAACTGCATACCTCCTAGTCTACCTATTACATATAACTATTACAATGGTCCTAACAATCCTCCCCAAAACTTGAATTTGACCTGTTGAGTTCAAGTTTCCTGGAAAATGTGCAAAGAAAGCCCGAGGATTGTATCAGCAAAACAAATAGCAGCATCAACAAGATAAGAATCAGAAGAACAGCCGCATGAAACACTAGAAGCTTCTCCAAAGCTTGTAACAAATCAGCATCAGGTTGAATCTTTTCAGCAACATGAACAAATTTGATGAGCCTTTACCAAGTAGCTGCTCGCTCTTGGGCTAGCTAGTCATTCTGGTGTAATAAGCATCACCCTGGGAGACTAGAACCCAGCCCAACTCTTAGAACGTGAATCAATGGTGAGTGGGAGTACCCTGATGATTTTAGGCAAACCATCACAGCCGTCAACGGATTTGATGCGTCTTTACCAGAAGCCGTACCCCTCTGGACTCGCCAACTCTTAGCAATGAAGCATCGGTGAGTTGAACACCCTATAGCTTTAAGCAAGCTATTACAACTATCAACGGATTTGATAAGATCTTTACCAAGAGTCGTACCCCCTTGGATTAGCCACTTTTCAGTCCAAGACTATGGCAAGTGAAAACCATCCAGTTTTAGGTAACCTGGCAACCATCAACGGATTTGAGAATCGCACCAGGAGCCGTACCCTCAAGGTGAATCAACTTTTTCTTGTCGATTAGACATGGTAAGTTGAGAACCATTTGTTGTGTGGACCACGTCCAACACCAAGTGAAACCAAGTACCAGAACAAACTCAAACCAGGAACCACATTGTGAAACAGCCAAGGGATATTATGTACAAGTATAAAAGCTAAACTGTGTTTAAAGTATAAGCAGATATTATATAAAAAGTATATATATATATATATATATATATATATATATATATATATTTTAACTACTAAGAATGAAATTCACCAATCACTGTACATATTGGTGAAAAGAATAAAAATAAGAATAAAAATCCAAAGTATAAACACTTACAACCCAATCACCTTACATACCAGAAGCTGCCTTCTTATCCGCTAGCAACCGTGCCTGAATACCCTCTACCAACGCCGTGGCCATACTCGACTCATTCCGAGAAGGAGCAGTAGAAATCTGCAAGTGACTTGCCAACATTGCTTCCATGGAAGAAATAGTCAAAGGATACTCAACATCTGTCAGCATAAACACCACATGACCAGATCCTAATTCCAACACATGAACTCCACATCCAGCATATAGCTTCCATCGCAGAATCTCCCACTGGAATTGATCCTTCCATATGCCCAAAACAGGAGCATTTGGAGGAGGATCCAACATCAGCTTGAGATCTGCCCAGAGACGGATACCAGGCCAGGAAGACACCGCCATGGGGTCAAATGGCATACTAGAATCAACAAGCCCAAACAACGCCATAAGATCCATACGGCCAGCCCACGATAACACACCCTGCAAACCCGTTACCAATCGCACAGTCCCATCACTCAAAGTAATCCGATGGGAGACGCCACCAGGAAGTGTTGTAGACCTCTCAACTGTATAACCCGTAATGCTTCCATTGCCCAAAGGTAAGTCAGAATCGCTATCAGAAGCTGCATCAATTAAGTTATCAGGATCACGCTTCTCAAAAGGAACTGATTTACCACGGCGAACACGACGAGCAAGTTTCTGGCGAACGGAACGTCGAGGTGTGGGAGCCGAAGGAGTTGATTTAACCTTTACCTTAACTTCAGCAACAGCAGGGGAAGCAGTAGAAGTAGACTCATGAACATGGCCACCCAAAGGACCACTAGGAGCTGCATCAGAAGTAGGATCAGGTTGTGTGGCAGGAACTTGTGGTGATGGAGATGGCACATCAGATGTAGCAGCAGTAGGTATGGTGGGATCAACAAAGGTGCTTGCAGGAACATGGGTGGTGGTAGTAGTAACAGGTGTGGTGGTGGAAGCATGAGTGGTGGTGGTAGTAACAAAGATGGTAGTAGCAGGACCAGCAGTAGAACCAATAGGAGCAACCAAGGGTGTAGTAGAAGGACCAACAGAAGTAGCAATAGAACCAGAAGGACGACCATCAGAACCAGGAGTGGGTACAGACGAAGGACCAGTAGAATCAGCAGGCATAGAAGCAGTCACACCACGAGGAATGTAGATAAATCTTTCCGGAATGGGTTGGCTCTGACGCTTCACCATCTTTTCATAAAGGACCTTAAGCTCATCAAATGTCAAAGCTCGCACCCGAGCCCAAGTCCACGGGGCATTGAAATGAGCAGCAGATTGATATTTCACATAACGTTGCATCTGCTGGCGCTGCTCAGCCCGAGATAGAGGTCGGTTCCTTCTCTGTTTCTTTAGTTCTTCAGCAAGAGCCAACTGGTGCTTACGCATCATCACCATAGCACGCGGAATACAATTGTGTTCATCAACATCATCACCCAACAGATCTTTAAACTGAGCATAATCCCGAGTGAGAACAGTCAACACTTGCATCCATTCACCATCAGTCCAATGCATGGCATCATGCTGAATTTGCGCACGCCTGCGCTCTCGAAGCTCTTCCTCAGCAACCTTATCCTCCTCATCAATCTCAGCCTGAACTCGACGAGCAGCCTCGTCACCAAGTCTTTCTTCTTCAATCTGTCGACGAGTACGCTTGCGAGTGGGAGATGGAGAATCAGTCATTGGGGCTTTTCCCTTCGGATCATGAGAGGGACCAGCATGAGACAAATTACTAGCCATCCCCTCAAATAGATAATGAGAAAAATTAGACACTCGACCCTGGGCTAAACATATAAGACCAGTAGCCAAAGGAGTAGGGAAAGCATCCCAACTCCCAGACTTGGGACTCATACAATGGATTAAAAAGTGAACCAGAAGCTTCCATTAGGGGGAAAACCTATTCTTCTGGAAGTTAAACTTCCCCCCATGTTCATAACCTATGGCAGCCATACCCTCTAATACTTCCGAATTGGGAAGTGAGACAACACCCCCTCATCCTGAAGATGAAGAGAAGAGCGAATAGACGCTTCAGTTACCACATAAGCACGTCCATCTATTGTAGCATGGAGTGCACATGGACGTCCAGCCACATTCACAAGCTCAGCAGATGCCTAAAATTGACATATCACACTATCATATATGGTAGGACAAACAGTAAATGCAAACCTTAAGTTAGAAGTTTCAATGAAATCCAAGATGTCAGCAAAGTGTTCACGATTTGGACCATCACCCAGATAAGCAACACGATTGTGAGCAGGTTGGTAAGCAAGAGCAGCCATGGATCTTGATGAATTGATGGAAGAGGGATTGGGATTGGGATGTAGAGAGCAGAAGCGGTTTGTGTGTGTGTGTTAATTGTAATGAGTGAGTCAAGGGTGTATGTTGACCATATATGAAGAAAGTAGTAACTGTTCATTGACCCCTATTAATGGGGGGTTGCCCTTTCAAATTAAACCATAATGGCATAATAACCACTTGCCCTTTTAACATAATAACCAACCCCCAATTTACTTACTGAATTCAAACTTGTAAATACCAGTATTGGGAGCGTTGACTAAAAGTCAAAGCACACAATGGTCAGACCAGGAGCAAAACGTGAGTAACAAAGGACAAAAGGAATGAACAGTATCCCAGACCAGTACCAGTACCAATAGCCAAACACCACTAGACATGGAAGGATTTTAAACCACCAGAAGGCAACCAAGCATAACTAGAAGCTGACCAAAGAGGACCAGAAGCCAGTCATGTAAGGCCATATCCACCAAAAGAGAGCAAAAATCCTCCATCAGAAGCATCACACACCATCATAACCAAGAAATTATGTTGTTAAATACTATGAATACGTTAGACTGACCTAATATGTACACAAAGCCTCCCCTTAGGCTTTGCCTCCCCTCAATCCTAGACCTCAAGGATTGACCATCCCAATATGAACCACCAAGTGGTTAAACCGAGGACCATCAAACGCTTTAGTCAGCAAATCAGCAACATTGCCATCCGTATGTACTTTAAGAACCTGTATCAGCTTCTTCTCATTGGCATCGCGTATAAAATGATGCCGAATCTCAATATGCTTCGTCCGTTGATGAAATACAGGATTCTTCACAATGCAGATAGTGCTTTGATTGTCAATAAAAATTTTGGTATTCATAAAATTGAAACCATAGTCCAGCATCTGATTTTGGATCCATAAAACTTGACCACAACAACTAGCAGCCGCAACGTATTCAGCTTCTGTAGAAGAAGTAGCTACGATTGTCTGTTTCTTACATTGCCATGAAATAAGCCGACGACCCAAAAATTGACAACCACCAGTAGTAGACTTCCTATCATTATTAGCACCAGCATAATCACTATCACTATAGGCTTCAAGAACAAAGGGAGATTCTCTAGGATACCATAGACCCAATTTAGGTTGAGCCTTGATATACTTAAAAATCTTTTTCACCGCATTTAAGTTCGAAACCGTTGGAGTCACCTGGTGTCTAGAACAAGCACTTACTGCAAACATAATGTCCGGACGTGATGCAGTCAAATACATGAGAGAGCCAATCATAGACCTATACATGTGAACATTTACCAGGGGATCTAGCTCATTCTTAAGTTTGATTTTAGCAACTTCATAAGGAGTTGCTGCTGGTCTAAGAGGATCCATGTCAAACTTCTGAAGAATCTCATGAACATATTTATCTTGACTGATGAAAATCCCATCCAATTGTTGCTTGACCTGAAGACCAAGGAAAAATGACAGTTCTCCCATGGCACTCATCTGAAATTCGCCTTTCATCAAGTGTTCAAACTCATCACACCACTCCTTCCTTGTAGAACCAAAGATAATGTCGTCCACATAAACCTGAACAAGGATAATATCCTTGGAATTCCGCCGAAGAAATAGTGTTTTGTCAATAGTACCTCTTCTATAGCCATTCTTAAACAAGAAAGTGGAGAGACGCTCATACCAAGCTCTAGGAGCCTGATGTAACCCATAAAGAGCCTTGACCACCTTGTAGACTTTCTTGGGATGAAGTGGATCAACAAACCCCTTAGGTTGAGTAACATACACTTCCTCGTCAATTTTTCCATAGAGAAATGCACTCTTGACATTCATCTAGAACACCGTAAAGCCAACATACGAAGCAAAGGCCAAAAACAGACGAATGGCCTCGATCCTGGCAACCGGCGCAAAGACTTCAGTATAGTCAATGCCCTCAATTTGAGTGTGTCCTTGTGCGACAAGTCTAGCTTTATTCCTGACAACAATTCCCCGTGCATCCTTTTTGTTTTTGAGAATCCATTTGGTATTGATAGCTGTCTTCCCATCTGGTAAGTCAACCAGAACCCAAACATTCTGAAACAAGAATTGCTGCATTTCCTCCTGCATAGCCTCCACCCAACTTTGATCCTCAAGAGCATGAGACACAGACCTAGGTTCCACCTGTGAAAGAAAACAAGCAAACAAACAGTGTTGAAAGTCCGTATGATTATTACGCTTTTGATCCTCAATATAGCCCACAAGAGCATGATGATCAGACGAGGCCTTCTGCTGCATTCTGCGTGTCTTGACGGTAGAACCAGGATCTCCAATAATTTGAGTGGAAGGATGATCTTTATGTGATTGCAAGACTGGATTGGAAGAAACCTCCACTTCTGGTGCCATGTTATTGAGATCACCAACGAAATCAGCATCATATGAAGCATTTTGGAAAATCCCGTCTACCGGTTGTTTATGTATATCATCCAGCTTGGTAGAAGACTTCTTTTCATGGTTCCCCAAATCAGAAGGACTGGAGAAACGTGTATTGGAAGCAGACTCACTAGCCGGAGTACCAGTACTTGAGAGGCTAGCACTAGGAGCAGAAGCTGGAGTACCAGGAGCAACTTTGTCAGTAGGCTCAACCAAGGGAAACTCAAAACTACCTTGAGCCGCTGCTTTAGTAGCTTCTTGTTGTTGCTTGAGAAGAGTGTCAAGAGCTGCTTGGGAATCCTGTACATCCAATGGAGTTGCATCACTAGGAGGAGTAGGAGAGACCGTGGTGGAATAGGATGGAACCACAAAAATGTCATCCTCATCATCTGAATCAGAAAGACTAGAAGGAACACCAGTACTAGAAGTTGCAAACACTTGTGGTCCTGCATCATGGTTAGTTTTGAAAGGAAAATATCCTAACGAATCACTAAGATAATCAAGATCAAAATACCATTCTGGACCTTTTCCTTGTATGTTTGTCTTCTCCTCAAAATACCTGAGATTAATAGTTTCAATTATCCGTTTGACTTGAAGATTGTAGACACGATACGCCCGAGAATGAGCTGAATATCCCATAATGTATCCTTCATCAGCCTTGCCATCAAACTTCCCCAAATAGTCACTGGTATTCAGAATGGTGACTGGACACCCAAAAGGCTTCAAATGAGCAATATTTGGAACTTTGCCCGTGAGCAGCTCATAAGGTGTTTTCTTGTGAGGATTGGTAATAGAAACCCTATTCAAAACATAACTTGCAGTATTAACAGCTTCTGTCCAGAACATGGTCGGAAGCTTGGAATCGGCAAGCATAGTTCTTGCTGCTTCTATTAGTGTCCGGTTCTTTCTTTCTGCCACACCATTCTGTTGAGGAGTCCTAGCAGCACTATAATCTCGTTTGATGCCCTTAGCATTGCAAAGTGCGATGAGGTCTCTATTTTTAAACTCAGTTCCATTGTCGCAACGAATACCTTTAACTTTCTTGGACAGTTGATTCTCTATCAAGGCAAGAAAATCTCGAAGAATTGAGTAGGTCTGACTCTTGGCAGCCATGAAGACCACCCACGTAAACCTGCTATACCCATCAGTTACCACCAAACAGAATTGCTTGTGGTCAATGCTCCTGATGGATGTAGGACCAAATACGTCCATGTGTAGAAGCTGCAATGGTTCAGTAATAAGACTTAAAGCAGTAATGGCCTTGAAGGATGCTTTGTGTTGTTTGCCTTTGTTGCAGGCAATACAATTTATATCATTTCTAAATGTCTTGGGAGGTAAACCAGAGACCAGATTCAGATTGGCAAGTTTGTGAATGGTCTTGAAGTTCACATGTCCCATCCTTCGGTGCCATTTAGTGGCTTCATCTTCTTAGGCTTTTGCAACCAGACATGCTAGTTGACCAGTAGGGTTGACTTCATTCAACTTGATGCTGTATAGATTGTGTCTTCTAGGGATTCTGAGTAAAACTTGTGAGGCATCCGGAAGCTGAAAATCTTTGGACAGCACAAGTGCATCAGTATCGGTGAAGAGTACAAACTGCTTCTTGTCACAAATCTGAGAGACCGATATCAAGTTGAAGTGTTGAAGTGCTTCCACATAGTAGACCTGCTCAAAATTTAGATTTGGAGTCTTTATCGTTCCTTTGCCAGTGATTCTGCCTTCACCTCCACCAAAATAGACCTTGCCGCCAAGAAATGGTACAAAGTTAGAGAGAAGACTTTTATTGCCAGTCATGCTCCTGGAGCAACCACTATCAACAATGCCTAGACTAGGATCCTGGTATGGAGTAACCTACAACAACAAGATAATAAAAGTGAAAATGTTAGTGTCTTAAGGGGACCCAATCCTTTTCAGGTTTGAGCCTGCCTTGTGGATCATTTGAAGAATGACAAGAAGATTGATGAGATCCACCATTGTTCCTTGGTTTCCTGTGCATCATATGGGTATTATTATTTGACCAAGAACAACCTGCTGAGGGCTTAACAGCAGTTCCCAAAGTGCCCAAACCAAAATACGTGTGGTCTAAATTATTCGGATAGATTGGATAATTTGGAAAATAATTACTGGATGGTTGGAATCCACTATCTCTCCAATAATCAGACGCGAAAGGAGAGGATACTCTAGAATTATTAAACATTGGAGCACTGGGATTAAGTCTTCTAGAAGCATATGAGGCAGCTCCTGGTGAACCAGGAGCAGGAAAAGCATGATTAACAGATGCATGTGTGTCATAATAATCACAATCTTTAATTAAATGAAAGGAACTGCCACAAACAAAACATGTTTTGAAAGACCTTTTATTAGAATGAGATAGTTTCATACTGCCTACTTTATTACACACATTTCTAGGAAAAACATTCTTCCTAGGACTCAATAAACAAGGACCAGACACACTTGACTTGACAGCAACTTTTTCTTCACACTTCCTCGCACCAGTAGCAGCATGTTCATTCAACTTGGAACTTGTAGGTCTTGACTCTTCACTTGAACCATTAGATGCAGAGTCACCGGCTTTGTCACTGAAAGTACATGAGACAAAGTCATTAGTATTAGTAGAACTTGTTGGGGACTCAAGCATCTGCGATCCATCCGAGTCATTATGCCATGAGGTTGGCATAAAAGTTCCAGTAAGAGGAGAAGGGACAGCATGCATTTCTGCTGCTGGTTTAAACCTATTGTAACTAGGTTTGCCCTCATCCTCTTTGTCGGCATCAAAGACACTTGAGAAAGATAAATCAAATACATCTTCAGAATCAATATATTTTTCAAATCCTAAGCCTCTTTTAGTTCTGCCAGACATGCTACTATCAATTAGTTTTGAAAGATTTTTAGGTGCCTTTTGCCATTTGTCAAATCTTAACATTGTATCATCTAATTTAGCTTGCATCTCCTCTTTTTCTTTGATACTAGCATCTCTTTCAGTTTCTGTATATTTAAGCATATTTGTAGTGTTTTCTAAATCAATGCTTAGTATCCTGATTTTATCCTCATATGCACGTTGAGTATCTTGTAACCACTTCTTTTATTGTTCCAATGTGTTTAATGAAGCCTTATAGGCTTGAACCTCTAAAAAATACTTATCATTTTGATCATTTACTTCATTAAATTAGGACAACAATTCTGTGTATTTATTATGACAACCAAGAGGACAATGTTGTACCTGAGGTGAGATGCCCATAAGAGCAAACTCTTCTGCTTCTTCTGCATCAGAGAGATTCCCAGCAATCATTGCCAACACATCAGTCGAGGATTCAGCTGATTCTAGAGTAGAAGCCTGATGATCATTCCAGTTGACCATAGCGTCAACAGATACCAACGCCTTCCTGTCATCTTTAACCTCCTGAACCTTGAAAGCGGAGTACCTGCTCTTCTCCTGATCATTCTTGCTAGGACACTCCCTTGAAAAGTGACCCTGTTGCTGGCAGTTATAGCACCGTACCTTGCTTCTATCGAATCTTTTCGGCTCCCGAGGGTTGTAATTAAATTTCCTTCCTGCTTTCTTCTCAAACTTGTGAACCCTAAGAGTCAGCATGGCCATCTGCCATTTAAGATCTATCTCATCCAGGTCAAGTTTATCGATCTGTTTGAAGTCATCAAAAGCAAGTTGTTGTTCAGCAGTAACATCAGCCACAAAAGAATGAAGAACATCTTCTACCATACTACCAGACTTGGCAGCAGGATCAGGAGCAGAAGACATGGGACTAGATGCATATGACATGGGACTAGTATGCTGAATAGTATGCTGGGGGGAGACAGTATTGCTTGGGCTACTTGCATATGACATGGGACTAGATGCCATAGAGCTCACAAAGGCTGAATTAGCAGGGGTGGGAAAAGAGTCACTAGGATATCCTCTTACATGAGGTTCGAATGTTCTGAGCCTATGAAACAAATCATCAAAGGTGAGATAGTCAAGCCCACCTTTGGCTTTGAGAGAGATCACCACCTGGTTCCATGAGTAGGGTAAGGCTTTAAGAAACCTTGCATTAATGTCACCATCATCAGGTTTTGACCGAAGTTGATTCAATTGGCTCAAGATCTTCTGGAACCTATCATACCCTTGATTTAGACCTTCAGTTTCTGAGATTTTGAATTCGGTAAATTCATCTCTCAGCATGGACCTTCGCATTTTCTTTGACTCCTCATTCCCGCCGAACCTTGCTTTTATGCCATTCCAGATCTCTCTGGCATCATCCAAATGGTAGAAGTCACCCATGTGATCTTCAGGAAGAGATTGAAGCAAAATTGTTTTTGCTTTTACCTCCTTCTGAATAGCGATGATTTCCTCATGAGATTTAGGGTCAAGAAGAGTAATATTACTGTTCTTGTCTCGTCCAGTAAGCTTCCTGCTGTTTCCATTCAGAATGATCTTCCAAAGATCTTGATCAGTGTTGGTGATCCACCATTCCATCTTCATTGCCCAGTTATAATATTCACCCTTCTTCAGAAGAGGGAATTTTCCATTCGTGTTGGAGACCGTAGCCAGGATCTGCTGTGGTTGCACAATTTTAGGAGTGCTTTCTTCTCCTGTTTGTGTAGAAGTTGAGGCAGACATGAAAAACAGATTGTTAGTAATAAGAGAACTTGATTCTGCTTGTATAGAGACCCTCCCAGTCTCTGATACCACTTGTTGGGTCTATTAGATGTAGATCTTACAGCTTGTCAGGACCGGTGAATGACTTCTGTAATCACAAGTCAAATCACAAAGAGACTCTATACACAATATGAATGTAGAATATAAATATAATCAAGAGAAACAGAATAACTATAAAGACTTGATCCTTTCTAAGGATTTCTAATATTGATAAAGACTAGAACTACGTTTTGTGAAGGTGTGTGTAACCCTTCTGCCTAAGGTTCCTTTTATACTACAAGGAAACCCTAATACATCATTAAAGAAAACGTGTAAAACTGATATGCATATCCTTTCCTAACATATCTCATGCATATCCTAACAGAATATTAAGTAAATAATAAAGTTTGACTTCGACTAGGACCAGGAGCAGGACTTGCTCCTACTACGACTAGGACCAGAAGGAACTACATACCTCCTAGTCTACCTATTACATATAACTATTACAATGGTCCTAACAGTTTTTGAACGAAAACTTATGTAAAACTTGATATTGAACATTAACCTAAAGGCCTTCTTTTATAGACTAAGAAGCCTTGTACAATAAGCTACGTATCAACTATTCTAGGTAAAGATAAACATAGAAAATACATTGTCGTTTCTATCCTTACTAGAAGTATTCTAGAATATAATAAACATGTAGATTATATCTTCCATCAGTGCTTGTCTTCAATATGTCAACGCTTGACTTTAACCTGTCAGCGCTTACTTTGTTCCTGTCAACGCTTGTTTTGTTCTTGTCAGCGCTCAAGTGATCTGGCCTTAATTTATTCCCAACAATCCTCCCCCAAACTTGATATCCACTCTTATGATCAAGTTTCAGAATAAGCATTAAGAACTAGGAGGAGTCTGACAAATCTTGTCATACTGATAATGAATAAATCTGATCAAATTCTTTGCCACGTCACTTGAATAATCTATCTCCAGCTGAGTGTCCTTCATCTTTTCCAAAACAGACTTGGATATGAAATACTGAGCATCCACAAGTAGATACTCAGCAAACTTTGTAGAACTCAAATGGTATACACCAGCAGCTGAATATAACCTCCATTGAAGACCACTGAGGTCATCTTCAAGATCCTTCCATATTTCAGGATCTTCCTCTTTTGTCCCACACATTCTTTTGAATGTGGTCCAAAGTTTTATTCCATTAGCTGAAGTGGGTGCTTCAGCCTCATACTTGGTCTCTAGTAACCTCCAAAGGTCCGCCAAGTCTTCTCGATCACAACTTGCAAATAAAGATATGAGAGTGGTAAAAGTGTGTACCTCCTTGCTAAATCTGCCAATCTTCCAGAATCCACATTCATCCTCATCATAACTAACAATTAGATTCCTGGAATCTAATGGTAACACCTGCACCATATCTGAAGCTTCTAATGGGGAGAGCTTGAGGCTCTTTCTTATAACTGCTTCACTTGGATATAGTGGATCCATATCTTTTGGAAACTCAAGTTTAAATCCCTTCTTCACTGGCCTGGGAACTATCATAGCTTTCTTGATTTCCATTTCTTCTGCAAGTTGCTCCTTTCTTTCATCTGAAAGAAGTCTGAGAGTGTTTGCTTCCTGCACTCTCACCTAAGTAGGATAAGCCCTATGTTCCAACTCATCAAATGTCAAAGCCTTCAACTTCTGATGTGTCCATCCAACTCCATGACATCTGAGCAACATAAAGTATAGCTCTCTTCTATCCCTTTTCAATTCTGAGAGAATATTGCTTGCCTTGTGCTTCAAAATCACCTTACAATCCTTCTGAACTCTAAGAAGAAGCTCCAAACCCCATATTTGATCTGAAATGGTCAAGTCTGGATTATCCATGCAACTTTCTTCCCAAGAATTGTACATTTGAACCACCTCTGGCATGTCAAAGTCAACCTGCAATTTCAATTCTCTCAACTTTTCCCTAGCAAGCTCATCACCATACTCAAGCCTTTCAGGTTCTATAATCATCACACTTGAGTCTGAGCTAGCTCCTTCACTTTCTTCTTCAAAAGTCACAACAAATGGTGACTTTTCCTTTTCACCTTGTTCCATCATTTGTTCAGCCAATCTTCTATCAAATTCAACTTGGGCTGCATCCTTTGGAACTATTTCTTCTACCAATTTACCCTTACCCTTATCTGATGGTGCAATGGTTGGTAAGGTAGATGGTAATACCTGAGTAGAAACTTCCTTGATGATAGATGATGACTGGAATACATCACCTTCATGTGCAGGTCTGTCAATGCCCAAATTTCCTCTATCAGCGCCCAAAATACTTCTATCAGCGTCCAAATTTGTCTTGTCAACGCTCAAATATTTTCCCTCAGCGCCTTGTGTAACCTCTCTCAACATAGCTGTAAATGATAAATTTAGATTGATTGGAGAGATTAAGGACGTATCAAAACATGTTTGTTCCTTCAAAGTTGTAAGGGCTTCAGCAACATCCATTGATTGACCATCTTGGCTGCCCTTATCACTCAGATTTCTTTGATCTTCCTCCCCTTTGGAAGACTCCTCCATACCCCTCCTAGAATGATCACTCTCCAAAACAACAATCCTCTCCCTCAATTGCTTGAGTTCAAGACCTTGTGAGCTGACAATTTGTACTAAGTCTGCATTTTGCTTTTGCAAGCTAATGCAGACTACCGTCAATTCCAAAAGCGTCATTGGTTCCAGTCTGCCCTCTTCTGAAACGGGGATTTGACCTCCCAAGTCAGGTTCATTGGGCAAGGATGAGGACTTAATTATGGTGGGACTGCCTTGTCCAGCATCTAAGCCAGAACCAATAGTCCCAGCCTCATCCAGGTTACCAGCCACACTTGTGGTGGTGGTTCTCTCTGCTTCATGGCTAGGACCACCAGAGGAGAACACTCTAGTAGTCCTTTGGTGTTTTATCAACCTATATTCAGGTGGTGTGGAAGATGGTGTGGAAGAATGGGTAGATGTGGGTTGGTTAAGGGGTATTTGGGATTGTGAAGGTTGTGTGTCAGCGTTGGAAATAGGCACATCAACGCCAACATTTGATGTGTCAGCGTCAAAGGGTTCTTGGTCAATTTGCATTTGTTCAGGTGAGGGTAAAGGTTCAGGAATGGGTTCAAGTTGTGGTTGAGGGTCAATTTGAGGTTGGGGGTCTGGTTGGGGTTGTGCTGCTGCAATAACAGCAAGCATGGCTGGGGTTAAAGGTAAGTCTCTATGGGGTGGTGAATTCATCTTCGTAAAAATAGCTTTCTTTTGCTCACGGATCTTATAAAAATCATTGTGATCCCTTGAGCAGTAACCTTGATCATCAAAAATCATTTGCAGAAAACGGGGATAAGCTAAAGTCATTTTTGTCCCCTTGTTTTTACACATCCCTTCAAAAATCATTTTAGAATAGTTATATTTTTGCCCTGTTGCAATGCACACAATAGCACTGGCAATGGATCTATTGATCTCATTGTGTGCAGTACATTTGGGACTCAAACATTGAAGGAGGATGTGGATGAGGTACTTCCAGGCTGGGGGAAATTCCTGCTTATGATACTTGTTTAGAGTTCCTTCATCAGGAAAAGGATATCCCAAAGCCCTAAGCCCTTGTTCTATTTCATTTATGGGAAGGATGGCTACACCATCAGCATCATCAAGATGCAAGGCCTGGCGTACCAAGGCCTCAGTAACCACCCAAGACCTCCCATGAACAATAGAAGTTAATGTGGTCACTTCATTAACTGTTGAGGAACTAACAGTGTTCCAAAACTGCTTAATGTGTGTGACTGGAATTAGTGGTGCATGAGAAAGAACATACCTTAGTGGGGATGCGTTCAAATACGCCACCATTTGTGTGTATTGAGGAAACAAATCATTATCAGCAACAAGATAAGCAATCATGTTGTGTTGAGACTTGAACCCCAATTCCAATTCTGCTGAGTTAAACTTTGGTGCCATTGATGAAAGCTGGTAATTTGAAAGGTAGAAGATGAAGTTGATAACAGAAAAGTGTTAGACAAGAATTATAGATACCCTGTTTAAAAATAGGAGCCAAATTTATAGGAGAGAAAGAATGCATGTGATTGGCCCAAAAATAGGCAAAGATTTTCAAAAACTAATCATGAAAAAATTGAAAAAGTTATAAGTTATCTCATGCATTTAATGAAAGTAACAACTCCTAAAATTACGGCTTGAAAATATGTCAAAAAGTAACAACTGGGTAGGTCCCATTGAGTGTCAACGGTCAAAAATAACCTATCAACGCCCAACGGCTATAATCCTGTCAACGTTCGCCTAAAGCCATGTCAGCGTCCAATTTGGTCACAACAACGCTTGGAAAAATCTTGTCAGCGTCCAAAAATAAAATTGTTTTAAAAAGTGAAAAATGACCTTAACAAGTAATTTATCCTAGAGAAGATAACCAAAAGCTGATAATTATTATAGGGCGGCAAGCACTGTCCAGTTATGCACACTTGCATAAGCAAGATAGACATAACAGTCCTCTAGTGTCCCTTGCTAACAAAAATTCTTAACAACAAAGTCACATTATAAAATCCTTGTTACTCCCAGGTAAATCCCATATCAAAATCATTCCCAAGTCTCCCAACAGACCACAACAAATTCTAGGCCAAAAATGTCTTGGCAGCATGCAAAGGTGATATACTATGCATGCTACAGTGCCTCATGGTTTAGTAAAACTAACCCATACTCACCTGTGGACACAATCTATAATTGTGATAAGAGTATCATATGGACACCCAAACATCCTAAAGGTTCCTAAAACCTCCCCTTAAACGATGATACAAAAAGTTTGCTAAAATCATGCATGAACATAAAAAATTAATATCAAGATAGGAATGAAACATTCCAACCATTATCCATAAATAAAAACTTGTCCAAATGCTTCTCCATTGATCCATAAGCAACTCTGTATCCAATGGTATACTGCTAACACCATCTGCACATTTAGATTGAAAACCACAAAACTAACATTGTTGCTGACAACGCCCCGATAACACATGATAGCGTTGAGGGAAGCTTTGTCAGCGTTAGACAAATATATTGCTGACAATGTTGCAAAAACACTTATCAGTGTTCAAACAACCTTTGTCAGTGTTAGAAAAATATAGTGGAAAATCTAAATCATCAATAAGACCAATAATAATAATGCATCATCCTGTACATACTTTTACAAAAAGAATCCAAAACACATATTAAGTGAGATTAACCATTCCAATACTTGTTACCAAGTATTGAAATCTTCCAGTATCAAAAGGTTTAGATAATAAATCTGACACATTTTCCTCAGTGTCAACCCTATCTGGTTGTATTAAACCTTTCTCAAAGCAATCTCTTATAAAATGGTGTCTAATTTCTATGTGTTTAGTTTTAGAATGATGTACAGGATTCTTAATGATGCATAAAGTACTATTATTGTCAACAAATATCCTAGTATGCATGAAATTATATCCATAATCCAACAACTGGTTCTGAATCCATGACACTTGACCACAACATGCTGATGCAGCCACATACTCTGCTTCAGTTGTAGAATTAGCCACCACTGTTTGTTTCTTGCATTGCCAAGATATTAACCTGCTCCCAAGAAACTGACATCCACCAGTTGTGGATTTCCTATCAAACTTATCACCTCCATAATCACTATCTGAATATGCAATCAGCTCCAATGGTGAATCCTTTGGGTACCACAAACCAAGATTAGGATAGCATCTTAGGTACCTAAAGATCCTCTTCACAGCATAAAGGTGACATTCTTTGGGAGTCACTTGATGGCGTGCACAAGCACACACAACAAACATAATGTCAGGTCTGGAGGCAGTAAGATACATCAGGGATCTAATCATGGATCTATAATGCCTGACATCAACATCTTTCCCATCTCCAATCTTTCCCCAAGGGTGTTCTCTATCCATAGGAGTAGTAGCCCTCTTTTCATGTGGAGAAAAGCCAAACTTCTTCAAGATTTCAGCAACATATTTGTCCTGGGAGATGAAGATACCATCCTCTTTCTGCTGAACTTGTAAACCAAGAAAGAAGTTCATCTCCCCCATAGCACTCATCTTGAATTTGTCTGTCATAAGCTTGGATAAATCCTCACTCATCTTTGGATCAGTAGACCCAAAAATGATATCATCAACATAGACCTGCACAAGCAACACATCCTTGCCTTTCTTCTTTGTAAATAGTGTCTGATCTATGGTGCCCCTTTTGAATCCATTGTCCACCAAATAGGAAGACAAAGTACCATACCATGCTCTAGGGGCTTGATGAAGGCCATACATAGCCTTTTTGACTCTATACACTTTATCTGGATGCTCTGGATCCTCAAAACCAGGAGGTTGCATGACATATACTTCCTCAAAAATGGTGCCATACAAGAAAGCACTCTTGACATCCATTTGATAGACTGTGAAGCCCATGCAGGAAGCATAGGCTAGAAAAATCCTAATAGCTTCAATCCTTGCAACTGGTGCAAAGACCTCCTCATAGTCTATCCCTTCCTCTTGTGTATAACCTTGAGCCACTAACCTTTCCTTGTTTCTGACCACAATACCTCTTTCATCTCTTTTGTTTCTGAGAACCCATCTTGTCCCTATAGGTCTGACATATCTAGGACAATCAACCAGCTCCCAAACATCCTGAATTGCAAATTGGTGAAGCTCATCCTGCATTGCTTCCACCCAACTTGGTTCTTTGAGAGCATCAAATATTTTCTTGGGTTCTTCTTGTGACAGAAAACATGCAAACAAACATGCTTGTATAAGAGGGGTATCAACCTTCTTTTGTATATTGGCAAAAAATCCACCAAGACCTTGATGGGATCTTCTTGTCTGAACTGGAGTCATAATATCACCAATGATCTGAGATGTGGGGTGATTCTTCATTGTGGAGGTGAGAATCCCTCCTTCAAAAAGTCTGGTGTCCTCAACCTCATGCTCCATGTTGCCAATATCTTCTTCATCAGACTCTCTTTGAGCAACAGGAATCTCTTCATGAACATTGGAAGGTCCACCTTGTTCAAAACTGGAAGAGAAAAGATGCCCATAAGTGTTGTCAACATTTGAATCTTGGTTGTCAGCGTCTGGGCTAACAACGCTTGAAATGTTGTTGTCAACGTCTGAATTGGTCTTGTCAGCGCTAGATTTGCCTTTGTCAGCGCTTGAAGAACCATGCATGTTTGTATCTGGTGGTATTTGGAAACCACCATTATCTTGTCCAGCAGCAGCAGCAGCAGCAAAAGCATCTGTCCAAATGGGAATTGTGACATATTCTAATGTAGGAGATGCCTTTTCTGCTTGTGATCCAAACCTCGCATTAACTTGTGTACCTGAAACATCAACAACTTGTTCCTCCACAACATTTGAAGTTACCTTCACAATGTCTGGATTAGTGACAGGCATATAGTTTAAAGTTCTAGATAAGGGTTCCAAAACAAACAACCAATTAGGACCACTTTCAGGATCACTAGGTTTATTCTCTAAGAACCTAACATGTACTCTTTCAACTATCTGTTTGTCCTCTTTAAGATAAACCCTATTACCCTTGCTCTGGACTGAATACCCCATGAAGTAACCTTCATCACCTTTTGCACTAAATTTCCCTAAGGCATAACTAGTATCCAAGACTACTACATGACATCCAAAAGGTCTGAGAAAACCAATATTAGGTTTTCTTCCCCAAAGTAACTCATAAGGTGTTTTGTTCTGAATTTTGTTAACCAATGCTCTATTTTGCACATAGCATGTTGTATTAACAGCCTCAGCCCAAAAGGTTATTGGAAAGTGAGCATCAGCCAACATTGTTCTGGCTGCTTCAATTAGGGTTCTATTTTTCCTTTCAACAACCCCATTTTGTTGTGGGGTTCTAGCAATGCTAAATTTCCTAGTAAATCCTTTCCTGGCACAAAAATCATCTAGCTTCTTGTTCCTAAATTCTCCACCATTATCACTCCTAAGCATTTTAACCTCATTTCCAGACCTTTTCTCAATCTGAGTGATAAAATCAATAAGAACATCAGCTGTGTCACTCTTCATAGCTAGAAAGAATGTCCAAGTGAACCTAGAAAAGTCATATGTGACTACAAAGCAATATGACTTACCATTCAAACTTTCTATATTTGTTGGACCAAAGAGGTCCATGTGAAGCATATGAAGAGGTCTGGAACTAGTATGCACCTGTTTGGACTTAAATGAGACCTTGTGTTGCTTGCCTTTAAGACATGCAACACAAGAGTGGTCATTGTGGAAGGCCTTCTCAGACAAACCATCAACTAAACTAAGCCTCACAAGTATGTTTATATTTTTAAAATTTATGTGCCCTAGTCTCCTGTGCCACAAATTACTTTCATCTACTGAGGTCTTAGCATAAAAACAAGACATATTGGTATTCACTCTAATCCCATTTAAATTCACATTATATATGTCCTTATGCCTAGGAGTTCTATACTCAATATATTTCTCATCAGGGATCTTAAAATCCTTGCTTAACACCAAACACTCAGTATCAGTGAAAAGAACCTTATTTTTGTTATCACAAAGTTGTGATACACTAAACAGATTATAATCCAGTTCTTTTACCAGGAAGACGTTCTCAAAACTTGGTGAGAAGGGTTCCTTTGCCTGTAATGGTGCCATAGCCCCCTCCAAAGTATACCTTATCACCATCTTTAATAGGAGTGAAATTCGTTAGATAGTCTTCCTTTCCTGTCATGTGCCTTGAGCATCCACTATCCCAATATCCATAATCATTGATCTGTCTTTGAATGCCCTGCACATAAAGAAAACAAATTAGTTTTCTTTGGGAACCCAAGTCTCAGAAGACTTAGATTCATCTGGTTGTTCAATAAGAACATACTTAGTTCTCACAACAACCCCATTCTCATCCTTTTTAGGATGAAAAACCCAGTTAACCCCAATAGGTTTTGTAATGAACTTTGAAATGTAATTAAATCTATTGCCAGTCATTGAAATTCCATTATCATTAGGGTTTTGATCTTTCTTGGGTCTCCATGTTAAGCTTGAAGAAGCTTTAGACCCCTTACCTTGTGGCTGCAAATATTTAGGTCTGGTCACGTTTCTGTCAGCGTTGGATTTTGTTCTGTCAACGCTGAATTTACCCTTGTCAGCGTTGAACCTAGGGTTTGCTACAGGAACCCATTGCCTATTTGACCAGGTGTTTGTCTTTTGAAAAGGTCTTTGTCCATGAGTGTTAGACCTTCTAGAAAATAATGGAGCATGTATAATCACTTGTGGACTTTGCTGCACACAAGGTTTAGGTCTGACAACGTTTGACTTCCTAACAACGTTGACTTTCTTCCTATCAGCGCTGAAATTGTTCCTATCAGCGCTGGCTTTGGGAGCGTTGACACACTTGTATGTCAAATGTGAAAAGCTGCCACAAGTGTAACAGGCTTTCTTAGACACAACCTTAGGTCTAGTAGAGAAGAAACCTGTTCCATGATTGCTAACTTGGCTCTTGGGTGACCTATTATTTCTATACATCTCTGCATATTTAATGGTAGGTCTTCTAACAGTGTTTGAGCCTAGGTCAACAACTTTACCAGTGATTGGATGAGTGACCTTAATGGGTGGTGATTCATTGGGACTTTCACATAACAAACCTCCCTTAACGAATAAAGTAGGGTTAGCTTTCTTCCACTCATTTAGGTCAGTCAGTTTTTGTTGATACTCTTCCACTGGAGTGACAACTCTTGATGGAGGAATGAATTCCTCTTTTGGCATTCTGGTATACCAGTCCAAGACAAATCCTTTCTAAGGACACCATAGAAGTCACCAGCTGGTGGTGGAACCAGAGAGTAATCATTCATCGAAATCCCAGTCATGTCCTTAGGATCCCTTTGTTTAGCTACACAGTCTCCTAGGGTTTGGGTGGCTCTATCAAATCTTTGAATCTTGAGGTCAACATTATCTTTAATCTTAATGGCCTCATCTAACTTAGCCTGTAGGTCTCTATTGACCTTTGTCATGATGTTTCTAATATCCATACTACCCTCTAGCTCATGTTTTAAGATATTTATGTTATCTTTTAAGTCAAATTCCATTTTCTTGTATTCAGAAACGGTTTTCTCAGTTTCAGTAAGAGCTAGTTGGTAATTGGACAATTTACACCTTTCAGTGCTCATATCATCTTTTAGTTTTAACACCTCTTTGTTAAGTATATCAGTGTTTAACCTACAACCTTGCTACAAAAAGCATCATCATATACCTCATTGTCAGATGAAGAGGAGGAGTGTGCCATGAGAGCATATTCAGCATGCTCTTCTTCTTCAATATCAGCAACCAAAGATTTATCCTCTTCAGCATTCTTAGCCAGAAAGCTCCAATCCCATCCTGTACCATCAATTCCTTGAACTGCAACCATGGCTTTGGAATCTTGAGCTTTAACAACCTGACTTGAGGGTTTACCAGCATCAGATCTTCTAGGAGATCTGCATTCCCTCATGAAGTGCCCCATACGATGACAGTTGTAGCATTCAACTTTGGATTTATCAAATCTAGCTGTATCTTTAGCATTGAAGGTCATCTTCTTCTTGAACCTTCTATTCCACCTATTTGCTCTTATACTAGCAAGAGCCATGTTCCACTTGATGTCCATCTCTTCCAAGTGCTCATCACTTATCTGCTCAAGGTCCTCATATGTAATCACTGAACCATTGGGCAAAGAAGCAATGTAAGCACAGACAGTATCCAAATCCAAACCAGCAGGTTTAACTCTTGGGGAGTCATTCATGAATGTGTCAGCGTCTGAAAAGGAGACGTTCACAGGACTTGTTCCAGCGCTGACAAATGATGATCTAGTAACTGGATGCATAAAAGAGTCCTTCTGATTGAATTGACCTTCACTATGAGAGAAGAAGGCCATGTTGCTGGTGCTAGATTTGCCTTTATGTTCTGAAAGAGTTTCATCTTCCAATAGTCTTAGTTTGTTGTAGATGTCATCAAACGGGGAGCTCTTGTAAGTATTATTGGCAAGAATAGATCTTGCCTCAATCTTCCATGCCTCACCAGACTTTTAAGAAAGGTAGCATTGGTGTCAACATCACCAACTTGTGTCCCCATGAAGGACAATTTGCTTGTGATGTCAAGCAATCTGCTTCTCACACTACTCAGTTTTTCATTGGGTTGAGCTTTGAAGACAGCATAGTCATGCAGAAGTTGCTTTTTCTTTTCTTCCTTAGTGTCTGCATTGCCACCATATGCAACTTCAAGTGCTTCCCAAAGATCTTTAGCAGATTCATAGCCTCTATATTTGTGCTGGTTTTCTTGTCCCAAAGAGACTTTCAGAATATTTAGGGCTTTCATGTCAACCCTTTTCTTTGCAATATCTTCAGCACCTACAGCTCTACCATCTCCAGGTTTTTCTTTCTTATCTTCATCAGGGCATCCTTCAACAGCTGATCTTTGAGTAATAGCATCAAGAATCTTTTGAGCCTTATTGAATGAGTTTCCATATTCAATAATCTCCCAGAGTGTGTAATCAAAGATCCCCAGATATTGTTCAAAGTTGAACTTCCATAAGTTAAAGTTGGTTGCATCAAGCATGGGAATCCTGATGTTTGGTAAGGGTGAAGAGGAGGTGGTTATTGCTTCAGACATGATGTTGTTAGGGTTTTGGTGTTTTTAGGGTTTCTGAGAAAATTAGGGTTTTGGTGTTCGTGTATGGTTCTTGTGTTCTTCAAAGATCAAAAGTTCCTCAACAAGCTCTGATACCACTTGTTGATCCTAAACTTAGATCGATTAGCTTTGTGTATACGAGATTAGATCAAGTATAACACGTAGAGAAACCTTTGTATATGCTTTGTGAATCTAAGTGTTATGCGGAATTTAACACTTAAACAAGAACACACAAGATATAAACAAACTTTCACTTTGATTATCAATGTCGAACTTGCTTACAATGAAAGATGTTTTTGAACGAAAACTTATGTAAAACTTGATATTGAACATTCACCTAAAGGCCTTCTTTTATAGACTAAGAAGCCTTGTACAATAAGCTATGTATCAACTATTATAGGTAAAGATAAACATAGAAAATACATTGTCGTTTCTATCCTTACTAGAAGTATTCTAGAATATAATAAACATGTAGATTATATCTTCCATCAGTGCTTGTCTTCAATATGTCAACGCTTGACTTTAACCTGTCAACGCTTGAGCTGTCAGCGCTTGCTTTGTTCCTGTCAACGCTTGTTTTGTTCTTGTCAGCGCTCAATTGATCTGGCCTTAATTTATTCCCAACAGAGGATCACTACGATCACGATTCGGAATATGCTCACTCTCAAGAGCTTCCTTTCTTTGGGTCACACATACCTGAGAACCCTAACGATGCATCTACATCAGAGGAAGCTCCTACAAATGTGTACTCCAGACCACCACGGATTGAAAATCACAATATCAAATGGACAAAGGATCACCCAATCAGAAATATTATTGGGAATATTGATAGACAAGTATCTACACGCCATTAATTACAAGAGAGTGCATTATACTGCTACTTTGATGCATTTCTCTCCAAAGTTGAACCCATAAACTGGCAACAAGCCATGACACAATCATCATGGATTGAAGCCATGTAAGAGGAACATAATGAATTTCAACATCTTGAAGTTTGGGAATTAGTTCCTTTACCCAACAACGTCGATATTATTACTTTGTTGTGGGTTTATAAGGTTAAACTTGATGAAATGGGTGGAGTGTTAAAGATCAAAGCTAGATTGGTTGCCCGAGGTTACAAACAAGCGTTGGGTATTGACTTTGAAGAATCTTTTGCTTTTGTTGCCCGATTGGAGGCTATTAGACTATTCCTTGCTTATGTCGCTCATATGAATATGATCGTCTACCAAATGTATGTTAAGACGACATTTCTTAATGGTTAATTGAGGGAAGATGTCTATGTAAGTCAACTGAATGGATTTGTCAACTCGGAATATCCTAACCATGTGTACAAGCTTAAAAAGTATTCTCTAGAATCCTAACCATTTGAGAAAATAATGTCCACACGGTTTAAAATGTCGATGATGGGAAAAATCTCATTTTTCTTAGGATTACAGATTTCTCAAAATCCTAGAGGCATCTTTATTTATGAATCCAAATATTCTCTAGAATCCTTAAAGAAGTATAAGTTTGAAAACTGTGACCCCGTGGATACTCCTATGGTGGAGAGATCCAAGTTAGATGAAGATAGGGATGGGATTGCTGTCGATCCGAAACTTTATCGTGGTATGATCGGTACCCTTCTCTATCTGACTGCTAGCAGGCCTGATTTGAAATTTTCTATATGCATGTGTGCCCGGTATCAGGCTCGGCCTACCGAAAAGCACTTACATGTTGTGAAAAGGATCTTTCGATACCTTAAAGCAACACTGAATCATGGTCTATGTATCTGAAGGATTCCACTATTGCACTAATTTCATCTGCAGATGCGGATTATGCCGGCTGTCAAGATACTATACGTAGCACTTCTGGCAGCGTGCAACTTCTTGGAGACAGACTTATCAGTTGGGCATCAAAAAGGCAGAAAAGCACTGCGATTTTAAGTACTGAGGCTGAATACATTGCTATGTCCGGATGCTGTGCTCAAATTCTTTGGATGCGATCTCAGCTGACAGACTACGGTCTTGGATTCAACAAAATCCCGATGTACTGCGACAACAAAAGCGCCATTACCCTTTGCTGCAACTACGTTCAACACTCCAGAGCAAAGCACATTGACATACGCTACCACTTCATCAAAGAGAAAGTGTAAAATGGAGTCATCGAGCTATACTTTGTCAACACTGAATATCAGTTGGCAGACATATTCACAAAGGCCTTGGATCGAGGACGCATCAAGTTTTTGATCGAAAAACTGAGCAAGAAATCGTTTTCTCCAGCCACTCTTCTGGAGTTGGTAGACGAATCTGCAGAATAGTGGTGGTAAACTATTCTAGTGTATCCTTTGATCGTGATCTTGTATATTATCGTATACATTTAAACCATAAAAAGAAACAGACAAAAATATAAAATCTACAAAAACCACAAAAAATATAAAATCAAGAAAACCCAAAAATATTTTCTCTTTAAAATCGGGCATGTCTTTTAGTACGGTAATATTTAAGGCCTTAGAAATGTCGATTAAAATTGACACGGCGCCATAAATAGAGTCCGTATAAAAGTTGTACATATTTTAAACATGCCCATATGGCATGTAGTTATTTCTGACTGCAACCCGCTTTTCGCATTAAAGTCACGTATTTCTTTTGAAAACGTTGGCTCACAACAGGAATTAATTTTCTCGGGAAAGGTTTACTTTAAAACCTTGTAAGGGATCAAGTTTACCTTATAACTTGGTCTAACACAAATAAGTGTACGTGTCAGTGCACTTATTTTGTCTAAATAAAAGAAATCTTATTGCCACCAGAATCGTTTCCAAACAAAAACTAAAACAGAAAAAGTCCTCATGAATATTTGCTTCTTTAAAACCATTGACTACAACTCTTTAAATAGAAAACGGGTCCGTGTTTAAGGGGGAGCAAATATTAAATGCTTTGGAATTAAATGGATCTTCAAAACGGGTTTTCAGAAATTACAAATCGTTAATCTTCATCATTAAATGCTAAGTGTGCCTTATGTGGAATATACTTTGCGGAATAGGTTGTATGACATTAGGCGTTAAGCGTAAGTGTTCGCGTTTATAAGCGGGTTAGTATTTCGCTAATCCTAATTACATTAACTAACGATACTAACGGGGGACTATTTGTGCAATTGGTGCAACTTAGGGGGTGAATGTGTCAACTTGGTTTATTTTTTATTTTTTTTGACCAAGTCAACTAATATTACTCCCCCCCCCCCTTCCCCGTCTTGTACTCATCACAAAAACACACATCCCACACTCACAACCGCCATTGTTAAACCTCTCAACCATCATCTCGATTTTTTGATTGCATCCATCCATCTTTATCTAGGTATGCTTATTTGTGTATATTCTTATCTCATTTATCATGTCAAACTTAACAACAAAACCCCCAATTTGCATTTAATCAGAAATTAGGGTTTCAAACTTTTGCGATGAACATGTTAATTGAATGGTGGGATATGTTTAGATACCTTAGATGCACATAGGTCTTGCCCAGTTTTGATTAAAACGTTGCCAAACTCCCGTCATCGTAAAGTCAAATTCGAAAATCCAATCCCAGTCTCGGATTGTGATACGTATTGCGACCAACATTCTGATGCATGGTCATTGCGATGATTTATTGCGATGACTCATTGCGATGGGTTATTGCGATGGGTCATTCCAATGGCTCATTGCGATGGCTCATTGCGATGGGTTATTGCGATGGCATATTGCGATGGTGCACTCTGAGGCATCATTGCGATGGCATCGTAATGATATTGCGATGGAACCTTATTGCGATAGTTTTCAACATTGCTATGGAATCACCATTATTACGATAGAACTTATTGCGATAGATTATTGCGATAGGCTTACATTGCGATGGAAAATTATATTGCGATAGAATGGTATTGCGATGGAAATTGATATTGAGATAGGATGAAGTTGCGATAGATTAGTATTGCGATGAATGTGTCATTGTGATAGTTTTGAGATAGCATAGGATTGCGATGGTTTGTTGTTTTGCAATAGATAGTGGATTGTGATGCTATCACTTGAAAGTTTGGGATGAGTTATAGGATTGTCATGATAGTATATGCCTCGTTCAAGTTCCAAGTAGTTCGATAATCATTTAATGTGCTAATAATTGATTGATATTAATCCAAATGCTACAGTATGCCATAGATATAAGATATATTTATATTTGTGTGTATATCATTTGTGCCTGTGTCATCTAAGCAGGAAAATGTCGATCACGGAAGAACAACAGCAACAACGGGATCTTGAACTTGTTCCAATCGCTAACAGGCTTTGATTTGCTGAGAACAACTCACGTTTACAAGAGGATCATGACCCAGCTTTACCAGCCTTCAAGATAGCCACGGATATCCTTGACATCTCACCAATCCACAATGCATTCAGACTCACTGTCTCGGTTCCTGAAGTTTACATGCACGAATTCTGGCACACTGCAACGCTTTCACCAAGACAATTGTCTAAGAAGGTTGTTTCATTCAAAATCAACAATATGCCCATACAACTTGAATTGAACACCTTTAGACAATTGTTTAACTTTCCTAAGTTAGCAAAAGGTGAACATTTTGTGGCTAAACCGGAAACGGATGAAATGCTTCGAGTAATTCGTGCTCTCAACTACGACAGTGAAATCACCCTCCTATCCCAATTCAACACATCACATATTAGGCAACCCTGGAAAGCAATCTTCACCATCCTCGTCAAATGTCTTAGATCCAAGACTCGAGGCTCGGACGTCATGAGACAACCTCAGGCTTATATATTTTGGGGATTGTACACAGCATCAAAAGTAGATTATGCACTCCTCATCTGGGAAGAGTTTTGCTATCAATTTACTGCAACAAAGAAGAAGTTAGTACATCTTCCGTTTCCAAGGTTCACAAAGCTTATCATCAATCATTTTTATGAAGAATGACCCAAACATTGATACTTGAGGAAACTTCTTCTACCACACTAAGGATGATGACTATGTGATTCTAATGATGAATCCGGATTCCCAATCCACAAAGTATGCTTTACGTACAGCTCTCGTCCCTGATACAATGATCAATAAAGGAATCAAAGAAAGCGATCATTATCAAGAAATGCTCCAGGATATTGACGCACAGTTTCAAAGAGCCAATGCATCCCCTTCATAGAAGCCAAAAGGTTAACGCAAGAAGAGAGGTTCCAAGCGCCAACCAACTGCTTCTTCCAAAGCTAAAGGCTCCAGCAAAGAACAACTTCATGATGAAGATAATGAGGATGAAATGATGCATACTGATGAAGAAGAGAAAAAACTGATCCGCCAGACAAAGAGACAAAAAGAAAAGGAAACAAGTGGGTCTGCGAACGAACCTGTTCACGAAACCATGTCTCAAGACAAACTGCTACGTCTCACTCTTCAGCAGAGTCGAGCAGAGGCTTTTGCTTCATCCAGAGGCTGAGGTTCAGGACAACAACTTCATTACTTAGATGAGTTCGGTAATCCTGATGATGATATACTATTATATGAAGATCCAAATGACCAAGACTTGGATACATTCTCCTTTGAGACAACGGAGCATAATGAAGAAGGTGGTGGTAGTAACAATGCAACGATTAACACATTATATGATGATGTGAATATTAACACCACATTACCATCTCCAACTTGCACGATAATCACCGATGATGCTCATGCAACTCTCACTCCCGCCACTCAAACTCAAAGTAAGTCCACTTCTAGTTCTAATGACATACTGCGATATCTTAACTTAGAAGGCGATGGCGGTGAAGTAACCAATACTGATGCATCAACGAATGAGAATTTGGTGGATGTTCCTATAACATCAACGACATCTACTGTCATTCCACCACATACTCCAACGGTGAGTAGCGATGTTGCAACCCATACTCCAACCACCCCAACGATCACTAGCACTATGATGACTACCGTTCCCTTGATTGAACCTATCGTAGTACAACCTGTATTAACCACCATCCCACAACCCGTATCATCCACCACCCCACAATCTGCATCCTCCACCACCCCATCTACACAGGCTGAACCAACGATAGTACAACCGGCATCATCCACCACCCTACAACATGTATCATCCACAACCCCAGCAACTCCGGTTGATCCCATCGTCGAACAACAAGTATCAACCACCATCCCACAACTTGTACCATCCACCACCCCTCTAACAATCGTGGTTACTCCTACAACTTCCACTCTACAACTTGTATCATCCACCACCCAATCAATTATTACACCAACTCCACCACCATCAGCATAATCGGGACCATCAACTCCATATATGACTGTCAACGATGAAGTTATTCAGACACTTCTAAAACAAATGGAAGTCCATGCAACACAAATCACAAACGCTTAATGCTTCGATTAGTAAGCCTGCTACTCTAGCTATCACTGCACAACAAAGTGTGAAGTCTAAACTGAAGAAGCTCTCTGACATAGTCAAAAGACTAAAAAACGGCACAAGAAATTCCGTGCTGAAAAGAAAGCTCATGACGACGAGAATGCTGTGTTTCTCTCGTCCATTGATTCTAATATGACGACCATCATTCAACGTGAAGTCAAGTCATATGTGGATCAAGTTCTTCCAACGCTCTCCAGCTCAGGTTTATCTACCTCTCAACTTATGCAATTATTGCACACACGTCTTACAGATATGGGAGCTTACAAATCAAAGAATAAGTGAAAAGTTCTACAATATCTAACAGAGGCGACTAGTGAAGATACAACTAAAGAGGTTGAAGCTACTGAGGATGAAGAAGAAAATGAGCTGGTTGAGACAGTAGATAGTGAGGATGATGGTAATAAGGATAAGGATGGAGATGCGGATAATAATGATGAGGAGGATGAGGAAGAAGAAGACAAAAATGAGGATAAATTAGAGGATAAGGATGAAGAAGAAGATGAGGATAAGGAAGACGATGATGCTGAGGGTGAAGAGGAGGATGAGGATGAGGAAACGGATGGGGATGGTGACGATAACAATGATGATAACCAAGGGAATGGAACCGGCAATACGGAAAAGAACGACAAAGCGGGTACAAGTGGTGTTGAGACTAATACGGGTGAAAATGAAATGGATACAGTGAATGTTGTTGAGAACACAAACGAAGATGGTGCTGGTTCTAAACAACAGACAGTAGATCCCTCGGTTTCAGTAACTCAGAACATCGACTCAGGTACATCTACTCCACCGGTATCTACTTCGATTCCTATATTAGAACGTATAGAACCAGTGATTGAAGACAAACTACCAGTCAATATGCATGAAGACGTACCCATGACTTTTGTGCATAACGATGAACCTTCCGGGTCTATGCCTGAAACCAATCCCACTACAAACACCTCTACACCTCCAACCATGGATCAGCACCCTTCTGAGGATATGGACGTTGACTACCTTAATTCCCCATAAACGACCTTTGTTGAATCCTTAGACATTGATGAGAGTGTTCCAGCTCAACAGTGGATGATTGAAGCGGCACCACAACATTCATTTGCTACAGCTACAGCTATCGAGCTTACTCAACTTCTCAACAACCCTATCGATTTCTCAGCTTTCCTTATGAATCATCACGGACAACCTACCTTAACCCCATCGCTTCTAAAGATGTCCATAGCCGACGTGAATTTCTTCCACACAATGAAGATCACTAATAATGAGGCAGAATACCACTTTAATGAGCTTGCCAAGGCAATGAAGGCAACGTCTACCGGGATTCAGACTCTAGTGGTACAACCTCTCACACCAAATCTGATTCTCCAGTCGCCAACAATTCCAATGGAATTTTTTGTATCTCATGACCTCGAGTACCTTGAAAACGGGGCAAATTGATATGTGACATCACTAACCATGTTAAGGGCGATAAACTTGGAGAATGTACCCTGGCTAGAAGATAAAGTGCCAGCGGATTTATGGCGAAGAAAGTTGCTTCAATTTTACGATCCTTATGTTGCACTTGGTGTCTCTCACTGGAACAAAAATAAGAAGTTAGCTTATAACTGCTTAAATCGTGGGAAAACCTAGTCACTCGTCATCTCTGATCTTAGAATAAGAAGCATACATGACGCTACCACGATGAATGTATTCGGATATGATTATCTGAATCACATAACAATAAAACGCGCTGATGAACGGGAATATACATTTGAAGAGAGTGATCTTCAACACCTTCCACTTGAAGACATTGAACATCTTCTTCTACTCTTAGTCCATGAAAAGGTCCCGCACCTGACTACCGACATGAGGATTGCCTTAAGCTCAAATATTTGCCAATTCACACGACGAGTTGTCATCATCAACAGAGTTGAAGACTTTTAACTTGGGGTGGAGAGCTATTAGCAGCAACTGAACCTGCAATGTCCTCACACTGCTCCACTGAATCAATACCATAAGGACAAGTTGCCATACATGGGGACAGCAAACCCGGAACCAAGTATGTTTTATCTGAACGCGACAGGAGTGAAGCAATATTTAAGGTTCTCTGAGCTATACAAGTTCAGTGACGGGACACTCAAGCACGTTCGTGATAACCTACATGCTCTCAATGCAAACCAACGACTTCCAGCAGTCACATATAAGTGGACACCTCAATGCTGACGAAGTGCCAACTACGCCATCAAAAAGATTGAGCAAACACTACAGAAGAGAAGGTTGCTAAGAAGTTTGGAACGATTCGTCGGTGGACGACCATATGGAGCACACCACAGACTCACGGGACGATCCATTTAATTATGAATCGTCTTCACCAGGTCAACTCCGTATGATTAACTTGTGAATATGTTAATAGAAGGCTTTTGTGGCTTGTTGTAGTGTGAAAGTATGATAATTTTTCACGAATTTCTCACGAGATTCTAAATCTTTCAAAATATATCATACTCAAACACTAAAATTAACACTCATTAATTTGAGGAGGAGCATTCCAGGTTCTATGGCCATCAAACAATGTCATTTTGTTACCCAAAGACCGGTTAATCCATTAATATCCAAAATATTAATGGTTAACATTTTGGACAAAGGGAGAAAACTGGATTAAGGAGACTTGTTAATATATCCGGCCAAAGATCGAAAAGAAATTAACAAATTTCCAACTTAATATGTGTTACGCACATGTTAAGGGGGAGCGTTTTGTTGCAATAAAACTCTAAGGTACAAAATCATTATTTATATCACAAGTACCTTAGTAGATTTTTCAAAGGAATTTTCATGGTGACATGTACTTACCAAAACACTATCAATTCACGACGATTGTGGTGATAAAAGGATGGTAGGTTTAGGTAAAAGTCCAATGATTCTTCCAGCACCGGAGGGATCTTCCCAAGGACAATCCCATAGATAGAAATAGAAGTCCTTAGGAAATATGGGGAATGGATTGTGAATGTAGCAGAATGCGGACCAAGTACTTAAACAAGCACTGGAACAATCACAACAAGGTGCTAGTTATGACGTATTGGTAAGCATTGAAGGGGTTCAAGAATGAAAAAGAATTGTAAAGATAAAGGGTGTAAAGAAAGAAGCCCTCCTTACAACCTAGGCAGAAACCGGGTCAACACATCTTGAAGACTTTGAAGTATCATGGACCATGTGATGCGATGCACAAACCCTCCCAGCTAACTCAAATATCTCTCAAAAGATATATTTTTTAATGTCACGGAGTTCAACACATTATCTATCGGTTCATTCACTCCGAATGAATTGATATTGAAAAGGTGGCAATCCTCTCCAGCCTCCGCTCAGCAAAATAAAACGCACTATCGAGCCACGAGATCATCAAAAGTCTCATTAGGACACTTGTCATTTATTCCTTGTTTCTTCACACACTATGAAAAGTAAGAAAGATTCTACGAGTCCTACGCAATAGTCATGTACTATTGCCAGAACATCTGAGTGATACGTAAGTATTACTATGAAGATGGAAATCCTACTTGAGCCAACATCAAACAAGCTCATGGTAGGTGACACGTGCGGTTCTTTAAGAACCAATCTTGTGATAACTAGAAAGAAACAGTGGTTTAATTCTTAATTGAACTTAAACTCGTTCCAGGCCTCTACGAAATATCCAAGTGATCTTGCCAGAACACTCAGAGTCGCATTATTTAATGTCCACAGTGACGAGTGGAAATCCTTCCAGGGTCAACATCAAACAGACTGCGGTAGGTGACTAGCAAGATTCTATTAGAATCTGGCTCGTGACAACTGGAAAGCAACGATGGTGAAAATCTTAATTGAGATTCACTTGTTCCAGGTTCATGAATTAACGGCTTCAATCATGCGGATTTTAATCCAAATGATTCACTCTTTATGTTCGCAGTCTGCATTTTTGGACGGTCGAATAAAGAGAACGGGTTTACCCGCGAAAACTTGTCAAAGAGATCTTTAATTAGAGCTACCTGTCAAAAGTACGGTAATTTATTATCGTCCAACGGTCTTCACTGACCGGAGGTAAAATGCTACCGAATCAGAATAAAATGTCAAAGCCATTTTATTCGTGTCTTATTATGTTGTTGCATTTGAAGACGGTGGCGTTGCGGTGTACCAGAAGAAGTCGTCCTCGCGTACTAATTCCTTCTGCATCAAATATTTTCAACAAAATTCAAGAAAGTCTGACCTAAAAGTCTTCCGTTGTATCAACTCTAGAACTTTCAAGAATTTAACAAAGTATAGGTATGTGGGACATGAAGTCACGAAGAGGCGAATATCACAAGAAGGCAAAGACTGCACGTGGAAGGCCAAAGAACATGCTCTCAGCCAAGGCTCAACGATTATCCACATATTCAGAAAAGAAAAGAAAAGAAAAGAAGAATAGAGAGAACAACTACAAGCTCAAGACGAAGACTTAGTATAGTATGATAGGTTTAGGACTTTGTAAATTGGAAGTGACCTCCCTTAGGGGGAGATCGTTGGAAATACGTTTTTAACGTATATTAGAAGTATCGGTCACTCCAACAATATTATTAAACGTTGTAGGCTCGTAGTTAGTTAATTACGTTATTTTAGTTAAAAGCCTAGCCCATGGAAATGTCCATAGGTTGGAAGGCCCAAGCCCACCATGGCTTGGGTATAAAAGCCCTCCTCTTTGATGGAGAGGGTGTTGGTTGTTTGATTTGTTTTAATAAACTTATTAGTTTTCTCTCTCTAGTTTCTCTCTCTAAAAACATCAACCCTCTTGATAGTATCAAAGATTATCAATATTCTACAAAGTATTTCATCATTATTCATGTAATTACTTGTTTAATTTATTCCTCATAAACGCATGTAAACACTTTTTCTTCAGACATTTAAGTGCAAACTGTGGAACATCTCTAGGAAAAGTATCATTGGTCATAGTACGGTATACAAGTCTAAGGATGGAGACAATGTAATGATTCATAACCAACCACTACCAAAAAATTGCTACAAAGTTTCAATTGATAAATCCCTAGTGGATGCAGCATTCATACCTGATGACAGAAATAATGGTTTAAAAATTGTTAAGGATGTAAAAGGTAGTTTCGTGGCATGGCCAAAGGAAAAAGTTATTTTTTGGAAGAGGTACATACACTTGATTTATCATCCAACATATACATAGATTTTCATATTTAGTTCAATGTTTAATACACGGCTTTTGTTTCCATACAGGAAACAACACCACCAAATACCATGAAATTTGTTGTTGAAAGTGAACCAAAGATAGGATCTAAGCGCTCGATGAACGTTCCAGCAGGCAGTACATCTACGACTATTACACATATGCATAAACATGCCAGGAATAACAAGGCTCAAAAGACTTTACAATAAGGTGATTCAAAGTCTTTACATGTGTGATTCTTTGTGAAAAGTATGTTACTTGAGAATAATACGACATTACAGTTGTTTATTTCCTTATGTACATTCAATTTTATATATTAATCCAATTGAAATTTGATTTCCAGGATTTTGTTTTTTGTTTTTATTGAATTCTAAAAGGTTACTATTGGTAACTCTACTATTGTATGTGACAAACTCAGTACCATTAGCATGATTTGTGTGACTACATGTCATAAAAGGTCACACAAACATACAATTCATGTGACTATTGGATGCATATAGTCACACAAAATACACTTGGCTTGACTTGACAAACCATACAGACACACTTATTTCTACTACTGATAACTCTTTAGTTAATTGTATGTGACAAACTCAGTGACATTAGCATGATTTGTGTGACTACATGTCAGAAAAGGTCACACAAACATACAATTCATGTGACTATTGGATGCATATAGTCACCCAAAATACACTTGGCTTGACTAGACAAAGCATACAATCACACTTATTACTACTATTGGTAACTCTTTGGTTAATTGTATGTGACAAACTCAGAGCCATTAGCATAATTTGTGTGACTACATGTCATAAAAGGTCACACAAACATACCCTTCTTGTGATTGTCTGATGCATATAGTCACACAAAATACAATTTGCTTGACTTGACAAAGCATACAATCACACTTATTTCTACTATTGGCAACTCTTTGGTTAATTGTATGTGACAAACTCAGTACCATTAGCATGATTTGTGTGACTACATGTCATAAAAGGTCACATAAACATAAAATTCATGTGACTATTGGATGCAGATAGTCACACAAAATACACTTGGCTTGACTTGACAAAGCATACAGTCACACTTATTTCTACTACTGGTAACTCTTTAGTTAATTGTATGTGACAAACTCAGTAACATTAGCATGATTTGTGTGACTACATGTCATAAAAGGTCACACAAACATACAATTCATGTGACTATTGGATGCATATAGTCACCCAAAATACACTTGGCTTGACTTGACAAAGCATACAGGCACACTTATTACTACTATTGGTAACTATTTAGTTAATTGTATGTGACAAACTCAGAGCCATTAGCATAATTTGTGTGACTACATGTCATAAAAGGTCACACAAACATACCCTTCATGTGACTGTCTGATGCATATAGTCACACAAAATACAATTTGCTTGACTTGAGAAAGCATACAGTCACACTTATTTCTACTATTGACAACTCTTTGGTTAATTGTATGTGACAAACTCAGTACCATTAGCATGATTTGTGTGACTACATGTCATAAAAGGTCACATAAACATACCCTTCAAGTGACTATTTGATGCATATAGTCACACAAAATACAAATTGCTTGACTTGACAAAGCATACAGTCACACTTATTTCTACTATTGGCAACTCTTTGGTTAATTGTATATGACAAACTCAGTACCATTAGCATGGTTTGTGTGACTACATGTCAAAAAAGGTCACACAAACATAAAATTCATGTGACTATTGGATGCATATAGTCACACAAAATACACTTGGCTTGATTTGACAATGTTGGGAATAAATTTAGGCCAGAACACTTGAACGCTGACAAGAACAACTCAAGCGTTGACAAGAGCAAAGTGAGCGCTGACAGCATAAGCGTTGACAAGATAAAATCAAGCGTTGACAGATTGAAGACAAACACTGATGGAAGAGGTGAGCTACACGTATATTATATTCTAGATTACTTCTAGTAAGGATAGAAACGACAATGTATTTTCTATGTTTATCTTTACCTAGAATAGTTGATTTGTAGCTTATTGTACAAGACTTCTTGTTCTATAAAAGAAGATCTTTTAGGTTAATGTTTGATATCAGTTTTCATAGTATTCGCAAGTTAAACCTTTCATTGTAATCAACACGATTATTCTAATACAAGTGAAAGTTTGTTTAACATCATTGTGTTTTAGATCAAGTGTTAATTCCGCATAACACTTTGTTACTTTATTCATAAGCAAAGGTTTCTCTACGTGTAGTACTTGATCTAATCTCGTATACACAAAGCTTAATCGATCTAAGTTTGGGATCAACAAGTGGTATCAGAGCTTGTTGAGAAACTTTTGATCTTTAAGTAACGTAGAACCCTAAAACACCAAACCCTAAAAACCCTAAAATTCTCAAAACCCTAAAAACATCATGTCTGGCACAAATCAACCTCCTGCTTTGCTACAAAACAACTTCTCAAACCCTAGTATCAAAATTCCCATGTTTGATGCCAGGAACTTTGAGCTTTGGAAGTCCAATTTTGAGCAATACATAGCTATTCATGACTACACTCATTGGGAAATTATCGAATATGGAAACACATTCGATAAAGCAGCAAAGATTACTGCTGCTATTGCCAAAAGGACAGCTGTTCCTAATTGTCCTGAATCAGATAAGGTGGAAAAGCCTGAAGATGGGAGAGCTGTTGCTGTTGAAGATATAGCCAAGAAGAGGGTGGACATGAAAATCTTGAATATCTTGAAACATGCCCTAGGTCATGAGAATCAGCACAAGTACAAACGATTTGAGTCTGCAAAAGAGCTTTGGGAAGCTCTTGAAGTAGCACATGGTGGGAATGCTGACACAAAAGAAGAAAAGAAGAAGCAACTATTGCATGAGTATGCTGTCTTTAAAGCTCAACCTAATGAGAATCTCAGCAGTGTGAGAAGTAGACTTCTTGACATCACAAGTCAACTTTCCTTCATGGGAAAACAGATTGATGATCCTGAATTGAATGCCACTTTTCTCAAAAGCCTTGGTGATGTATGGAAGATTGAGACAAGATCCATTCTTGTCAATAATACCCACAAGACTTCCAGGTTTGATGACATCTTCAACAAGTTAAGACTATTGGAGAATGAATGGCAATTGGAAAGTGATAACAAATCTTCCAGCAGCAACATGGCCTTCTTTTCACAAAGTGAAGGCCAATTTGATTCCATGAACTTCTATGGACATTCAGCAACTGGATCTCAAGGTGTCAGCGCTGGATGTCAATCTGTCAGCGCTGGATCATATCCTGTCAACGCTTTGTACTCAAGCGCTGACACACACAATCATGGCGCTGATAGAATTAAACCTGCTGGTTTTGATCTTGATACTGTGTGTGCATTCATTGCTTCTTTGCCCAGTGATTCAAGGATTACATATGAAGATCTTGAGCAGATAAGTGATGAACAATTGGAAGAGATGGACATCAAGTGGACTATGGCTCTTGTAAGTTTAAGAGCAAACAGGTTCAATAAAAGGTTCAAGAAGAATATGACCTTTAATGCTAAGGATGTTGCTGGATTTGATAAATCCAAGGTGGAGTGCTACAACTGTCATAGGATGGGGCACTTTATGAGGGAATGTAGATCTCCAAGGAGATCTGATGCTGGGAAGCCTTCAAGCCAAATGATTAAGAGCCCAGATCCCAAGGCTATGGTTGCTGTTCAACAAATTGATGGTGTTGGAGAATGGGATTGGAGCTGGATGGCTAAGAATGAAGAAGAGGACAGAGCTTTGGTTGCTGAAGTTAAAGAAGAGCATGTTGAATATGCTCTCATGGCACACTCCTCCTCTTCATCAGATAATGAGGTATATGATGATGCTTTCTGTTCTAAGGGTTGTCGTTTAAATACTGAAAAATTAAAACAAGAGATAGTTAAATTATTAGATGAGGCAAGTACTGAAAGATGCAAAGTATCTAACTATCAAGTTGCTCTTACCCAAACAGAAAAGACAGTATCTGAGTATAAGAAAATGGAGTTTGATTTAAAGGATCAAATAAATATCTTAAAACATGAGTTACATCAGAGTAAGGATGTTCAAGATATAGTAAATAGGGTTAATCTTGATTTGATAGCTCAGTTAGAGGAGGCTAACAAAAATAAAGATAATGTGAGTCTTAAAATCCAGAGATTTGATAAGGCCACACAATCCCTAGGAGAGTGTGTTAGTAAACAAAGAGACTCTAAGGATATGAGTGGGATTGGGATGAATAATTATACTGTTGTTCCACCACCAGCTGGGGATTTCTATGGTGTCCAATCAAAGGACTTATCTTGGACTGGCTTGCCAGAATGCCAAGAGGAGGAGTTTATTCCTCCACCTAGAGTGACTTCCCCAGTTGAGGAATATCAGCAAAAGCTGACTGACCTAGAAGAGTGGAAGAAAGCAAACCACACTTTGTTTGTTAAGGGAGGGTTGTTGTGTGAAAGTCCAAATGAGCCCACACCAAACATGATACCAATTGATGAGTCCCTTGATCGTAAACCTATTAAGATCACACACCCTACCACTGGCAAAGCTGTTGACCTTGGCCCACAATCTGTTAGAAAACCTAGTGTTAAATATGCAGAGATGTATAGGAATACTAGGTCATCAAAAAGCCAAGTTAGTAATCATGGAACAGGCTTCTTTGCTTCTAGACCTAAGACTATGTCTAGAAAAGCTTGTTACACATGTGGTAGCTTCTCACATTTGGCCTACAAATGTGTCAACGCTTCCAATGTCAACGCTGATAGGAACCATTTCAGCGCTGATAAAAGTCAACATAGGTCAAACACTGTCAGACCCAATACCTTTGTGAACAAGAGTTCACAAGTTGTTAGACCAGCCCCATTCTTTTCTAGAGGGTCTAACACACAAGGCCTAAGACCTTTTCAAAAGTCAAATACTTGGTCAAATAGGCAATGGGTTCCTGTAGCAAACCCTAGATTCAACGTTGATAGGAGCAATCGAGGCGCTGACAAGAGAAATTTCAGCGCTGACAAACCTAGGTATTTGCAACCACAGGGAAATAGGTCTAAAGCTTCTACTAGCTTAACATGGAGACCAAAACAAGACCAAAACCCTAATTCTACTGGTATTTCTATGACATGCAACAGGTTTCATTATATTGCTAAGGCATTGTCAACACCAATTAGGGTTAACTGGGAATTCCATTCAAACAGGGATGAAAATGGGGTTGTTATGAGAACCAAGTCTGTTCTTGTTGAGCAACCAAATGAATCCAAGTCTTTCAAGGCTTGGGTTCCCAAAGAAAACTAATGTGTTTTCTTTATGTGCAGGGCATTCAGAAGAAGATCAATGATTATGGATACTGGGATAGTGGATGCTCAAGGCACATGACAGGAAAGGAAGACTATCTGACCAATTTCTCTCCTATTCAAGATGGTGATAAGGTATACTTTGGAGGGGGCTATGGAACAATCACAGGAAAAGGAACCCTGGTCACCAACAATCTAAGATTTGAGAATGTCTTCCTGGTAAAAGAACTGGATTATAATTTGTTTAGTGTATCACAAGTGTGTGACAACAAAAATAAGGTTCTTTTCACAGATACTGAGTGCTTGGTGTTAAGCAATGATTATAAGCTCCCTGAGGAGAAATACATAGATTTTAGAACACCAAGGCATAAAGACATATATAATGTGAATCTTAATGGAATTAAGGTAAATAATAAAATGTCATGTCTGTATGCTAAAGCCTCAGTAGATGAAAGTAATCTTTGGCACAGGAGATTAGGGCACATAAACTTTAAGAATATTAATAGGCTTGTGAGACTTGGTTTAGTTGATGGTTTGCCTGAAAAGGCTTTCCACAATGACCACTCTTGTGTTGCATGCCTTAAGGGCAAGCAGCACAAGGTCTCATTCAGGTCTAAACAGGTGCACTCTAGTTCTAAACCACTTCACTTATTGCATATGGACCTCTTTGGTCCAACTAATATAGAAAGTTTGAAGGGTAAATCATATTGTTTTGTCATTACTGATGATTACTCCAGGTTTACATTGACTTTCTTTTTAGCCAAGAAAAGTGAAACTGCCCTAAGTCTGATTAATTTCATTACCCAGATAGAGAAGAAGAATGGTAATGAGGTCAAGATTATTATAAGTGACAATGGGGGTGAGTTTAGAAATCAGTTGTTAGATGATTTTTGTGCCAAGAAAGGGATTACTAGGCAGTTTAGCATAGCTAGAACCCCACAACAAAATGGGGTTGCTGAAAGGAAGAATAGGACCCTTATTGAAGCAGCCAAAACCATGTTGGCTGATGCCCACTTTCCTATAGCCTTTTGGGCTGAAGCTGTTAACACAGCTTGTTATGTTCAGAATAGGGCATTGGTCAACAAGATACATAATAAGACACCTTATGAATTACTTTGGGGTAGGAAGCCCAATATTGGCTTTCTCAAGCCATTTGGTTGTCATGTAGTTGTTTTAGAAACTAGTGAGGCCCTAGGTAAATTTGATTCAAAAGGTGATGAAGGCTACTTCATGGGATATTCAGTGCAGAGTAAAGGATATAGGGTTTACATTAAAAAGGAAAAACGTATACTTGAAAAGGTACATGTTAGGTTTTTAGAAGGTAAACCTAGTGATCCTGAGAGTGGTCCAAATTGGTTGTTTGACTTAGAACCTTTGTCTAGAGCTTTAAATTATATGCCTGTTACTGATCCAGACATTGTGAAGGTAACTTCAAGTGTTTTGGAAAAGAGAATTGGTAATGTTTCAGGTATACAGGTTGCTAAGGAGGATGGACCACCAGCAGTTGAATCATCTCCCACACAAGAATATGTTACACTTCCTATATGGACAGATGAGTATTATGCTGCTGCTGCCGCTGCTAGAAAAGATAATGGTGGTGTTCAGATACCACCAAGTACAAGCATGCATACTTCTTCAGGCGCTGACAAAGGGAAATCAAGCGCTGACAAGAGCATTTCAGACGCTGATGGATCAGACGCTGACACAAGCAGTTCAAGCGTTGTTAGCCCTAACGCTGACAAACAAGGATCAGAATTTGACAACACCTTTGCACATCTTTTCTCTTCACATTTTGAACAAGGTGGACCTTCCCATGTCCATGAAGAGATTCGTGTTGATCAAACAGAGTCAGATGAAGAAGATATTGGCAACATGGAGCGTGAAATTGAGGACACCAGACTTATTGAAGGAGGAGTTCTCACTTCCATAGCAAAGGATCACCCCACATCTCAGATCATTGGTGATGTTATGGCTCCAGTTCAGACAAGAAGATCTCGTCAAGGTCTTGGTGGATTTATTGCCAATATACACAAGAAGGTTGATACCCCTCTTGTACAAGCATGTTTGTTTGCCTGTTTTCTGTCACAGGAAGAACCCAAGAAAATTTTTGATGCTCTCAAGGAACCAAGTTGGGTGGAAGCAATGCAGGATGAGCTTCACCAATTTGCTATACAGGATGTTTGGGAGCTGGTTGATTGTCCTAGATATGTGAGACCAATTGGGACAAGATGGGTTCTAAGGAACAAGAAAGATGAAAGAGGCATTGTGGTCAGAAACAAGGCACGTTTGGTAGCTCAGGGATATACACAAGAGGAAGGTATAGATTATGAAGAAGTTTTTGCACCAGTTGCAAGAATTGAAGCTATCAGAATTTTCCTGGCTTATGCATCTTGCATGAACTTCACTGTTTATCAAATGGATGTGAAGAGTGCTTTCCTCTATGGCACAATTGTTGAGGAGGTATATGTCATGCAACCTCCTGGTTTTGAAGATCCTGAGAATCCAGACAAAGTTTATAGAGTGAAGAAGGCAATGTATGGACTTCATCAAGCCCCAAGAGCATGGTATGGTACATTTTCCACCTACTTGGTGGAAAATGGTTTCAAAAGGGGCACCATAGATCAGACACTGTTTACAAAGAAGAAAGGAAAACATGTGTTACTTGTGTAGGTCTATGTTGATGATATCATTTTTGGGTCTACTGATCCAAAAATGAGTGAGGATTTTTCCAAGCTCATGACAGATAAATTCAAGATGAGTGCAATGGGTGAGATGAACTTCTTTCTAGGGTTACAAGTTCAGCAGAAAGAAGATGGTATCTTCATCTCCCAAGACAAGTATGTAGCTGAAATCTTGAAGAAATATGGTTTTTCTCCACATGAGAAGGAGGCTTCCACTCCTATGGATAGGCAATACCCTTGGGGAAAAATTGGAGCTGGAAAGGATGTGGATGTTAGGCACTATAGATCAATGATTGGTTCATTGATGTATCTTATAGCCTCAAGACCTGACATCATGTTTGCTGTGTGTGCATGTGCACGCCATCAAGTGACTCCCAAAGAATGTCACCTTTTTGCTGTGAAGAGAATTTTTAGGTACCTAAGATGTTACCCAGATCTTGGATTGTGGTACCCAAAAGATTCTCCCTTAGACCTTATTGCATATTCAGACAGTGACTATGGTGGTGACAAATTTGATAGGAAATCCACAACTGGTGGATGCCAATTTCTTGGTAGCAGATTAATATCTTGGCAATGCAAGAAACAAACAGTGGTGGCCAATTCTACAACTGAAGCAGAATATGTTGCAGCAGCTGCTTGTTGTGGACAAGTCTTATGGATTCAGAACCAGCTGTTGGATTATGGGTATAATTTTATGCATACCAAGATTTTTGTAGACAATAACAGTACTTTATGCATTATTAAAAATCCTGTACATCATTCTAAAACCAAACACATAGAAATTAGACATCATTTTATAAGAGATTGCTTTGAGAAAGGTTTAATACAACCAGATAGGGTAGACACAGAAGATAATGTGGCTGATTTATTAACTAAACCTTTTGATACTGGAAGATTTCAATATTTGGTAACAAATATTGGAATGGTTAATCTCACTTAATATGTGTTTTGGAACCTTTTTGTAAAAGTATGTACAGGATAATGCATTGTTATTGGTCTTTGTGATGATTTAGATTTTCCACATTATTTTTCTAACACTGACAAAGGTAAATGCAACGCTGTCAAGTGTTATTTTGCCGTTGTTGGAGATATTATTGTCTAACGCTGACAAGAGTTCCTTCAACGCTGATAAGTGTTGTCGGGACGCTGTCAGCAACAAATGTTAGTTTTGTGGTTTTCATCTACATGTGCAGGAAATGGTAGCTTTATGTCATTGGATACAGAGTTGCTTATGGACCTTTGAAGAGCTATTTGGACATGTTTTTGTTTATGGATGATGGTTGGAATATTTATATTCCTATCTTGACATAAATTTTTAATGTTCATATATATTATTGAGAACTCATGTATCATAGTTTAAGGGGAGGTTTAAGGAACCTTTAGGACTCTTGGGTATTCTTAGAATACTCTCATCACAATTCTAGATTGTGTCCACTGGTGAGTATGGGTTAGTTTTACTAAACCATGAGGCACTGTAGCATGCATTATATATCAACTTTGCATGCTGCCAAGACATTTTTGGCCTAGAATTGGTTGTGGTCTGTTGGGAGGCTTGGGAATCCTTTTGATATGGGTTTTACCTGGGAGTAACAAGGATTTTATGAGGTAACTTGGTTGTTAAGAATTTTGGTTAGCAAGGGACACTAGAGGACTGTTATGTCTATCTTGCTTATGCAAGTGTGCATAACTGGACAGTGCTTGCCGCCCTATGATAATTATCAGCTTTTGGTTATCTTCTCTAGGATAAATTACTTGTTAAGGTCATTTTTCACTTTTTAAAAACAATTTTATTTTTGGACGCTGACAAAATTTTTCCAAGCGTTGTTGTGACCAAAATGGACGCTGACATGGCTTTAGGCGAACGTTGACAAGATTATAGCCGTTGGGCGTTGATGGGTTATATTTGACCGTTGACAAACAATGGGACCTACCCAGTTGTAACTTTTTGACATATTTTCAAGCCGTAATTTTAGGAGTTGTTACTTTCATTAAATGCATGAGATAACTTATAAACTTTTTCAATATTTTCATGATTGATTTTTGAAAATCTTTGCCTATTTTTGGGCCAATCACGTGCATTCATCCACTCCTATAAATTTGGCTCCTATTTTAAACAGGGTATCTATAATTCTTGTCTAACACTTTTCTCTTATCAACCTTCATCTTTTATACATCAACTTAACAGCTTTCATCAATGGCACCAAGATTTAACTCAGCAGAATTGGATTTGGGGTTCAAGTCTCAACACAACATGATTGCTTATCTTGTTGCTGATAATACTTTGTTCCCTCAATACACTCAGATGGTGGAGTATTTGAATGCATCCCCATTAAGGTATGCTCTTTCTCATGCCCCACTCATTCCAGTCACACACATTAAACAGTTTTGGAACACTGTCAGTTCCTCAACAGTTAATGGAGTGACAACATTGAATTCTATTGTACATGGGAGACCTTGGGTGGTTACTGAGGCCTTGGTACGCCAGGCCTTGCATCTTCATGATGCTGATGGTATAACCATGCTTCCCATATCTGAAAAAGAACAAGGGCTTAGGGCTTTGGGATACCCTATTCCTAATGAAGGTACTCTTAATAAGTACCATAAGCAGGAATTTCCCCCAGCCTGGAAGTACCTAATTCACATTCTCCTTCAATGTTTGAGTCCCAAGTGTACTGCACACAATGAGATCAATAGATCCATTGCATCTGCTATTGTGTGTATTACAACAGGGCAAAATTATAACTGGTCTAAAATGATTTTTGAAGGGATGTGTAAAAACAAGGGGACAAAAATGACTTTAGCTTATCCCCGTTTTCTGCAAATGGTTTTTGATGCTCAAAGATATTGTTCAAGGGATCACAATGATTTTTATAAGATCCCTGAACAAAAGAAGGCTATTTTTACCAAGATGAATTCACCACCTCATAGTGACCTACCATTAACCCCAGCCATGCTTGCTGTTATTGCAGCAGCACAACCCCAACCAGACCCTCAACCTCATATTGACCCTCACCCACAACTTGAGCCTATCCCTGAACCTTTACCCTCACCTGACCAAATGCAAATAGACCAAAATCCCTTCGACGCTGACACATCTCATGTGGGCGTTGATGTGCCTATTTCCAACGTTGACACCCAACCATCACAATTCCAAACACCCCTTAACCAACCCACATCTACACCTTCTTCTACACCATCTTCCACACCACCAGAATATAGGTTGATTAAACGCCAAAGGACTGCTGGAGTGTTCTCCTCTGGTGGTCCTAGCCATGAAGCAGAGAGAACCACCACCACAAGTGTGGCTGGTGACCTGGATGAGGCTGGGGCTATTGATACAGGCTTAGATGCTGGTCAAGACAGTCCCAACATAATTAAGTCCTCATCCATGCCCAATGAACCTGACTTGGGAGGTCAAATTCCCATTTTGGAAGAGGGCAGACTGGAACCAATGACGCTTTTAGAATTGACGGCTGTCTGCATTAGCTTGCAAAAGCAAAATGCAGACTTGGTACAAATTGTCAGTAACCAAGGCCTTGAACTCAAAGAATTGAGGGAGAGGATTGTTGTTTTAGAGAGTGCTCATTCAAGGGGAGGTTTGGAGGAGTCTTCCAAAGGGGAGGAAGCAAGAAATCTGAGTGATAAGAGCAGTCAAGATGGTCAATCATTGGATATTGCTGAAGCTCTTACTACATTAAAGGAACAAAAAGGTTTTGATACGTCCTTAATCTCTCCAACAAATTTAAATTTATCATTTACAGATATGCTGAGAGAGGTTACACAAGGCGCTGAGGGAAAATATTTGAGCGTTGACAAGGCAAGTTTGGACGCTGACAGAAGTATTTTGGGCGCTGATAGAGGAAATTTGGGCGTTGACAGATCTGCATATGGAGGTGATGTATTCCAGTCATCATCTATCATCAAAGATGTTCCTACTCAGGTATTATCATCTACCTTACCAACAATTGAACCAACAGATAAAGGTAAGGGTAAGTTGGTAGAAGAAATTGTTCCAAAGAATGCAGCTCAGGTTGAATTTGATAGAAGATTGGCTGAGCAAATGATGGAACAAGGTGAGAAGGAAAAGTCACCATTTGTTGTGACTTCTGAAGAAGAAAGTGATGGAGCTAGCTCAGATTCAAGTGTGATGATTGTTGAACCAGAAAGACTTGAGTATGGTGATGAGCTTGCTAGGGAAAGGCTGAGAGATTTGAAGTTGCAAATTGATTTTGATATGCCAGAGGTAGTTCAGATGTACAATTCTTGGGAAGAAAGCTGTATGGATAATCCAGACTTGACCATTTCAGATCAAATATGGGGTTTGGAAATTCTTCTTAGAGTTCAGCAGGATTGTAAGGTGATGCTGAAGTACAAGGCAAGCAACATTCTCTCTGAATTAAAAAGGGATAGAAGGAAGCTCTACTTTATGTTGCTTAAATGTCATGGAGTTGGATGGACACATCAGAAGCTGAAGGCTTTGACATTTGATGAGTTGGAACATAGGGCTTATCCTATTTGGGTGAAAGTGCAGGAAGAGAACACTTTCAGACTTCTTTCAGATGAAAGAAAGGAGCAACTTGCAGAAGAGATGGCAATCAAGAAAGCTATGATAGTTCCTAGACCAGTAAAGAAGGGATTTATTCTTGAGTTTCCAAAAGATATGTCTCAACTGTATCCAAGTGAAGCAATCATTAGAAAGAGCCTTAAGCTCTCCCCATTAGAAGCTTCAGATATGGTGCATGTGTTACCACTAGATTCCAGGAATCCAATTGTAAGTTATGAGGAAGATGAATGTGGATTCTGGAAAATTGGAAGATTTGGCAAGGAGGTACACACTTTTACCACTCTCATATCTTTATTTGCAAGTTGTGACAGAGAAGACTTGGTAGACCTTTGGAGGTTGCTAGAGACCAGGTATGAGGCTGAAGCACCAACTTCAGCCAATGGAATAAAACTTTGGACCACATTCAAAAGAATGTGTGGGACAAAAGAAGAAGATCCTGAAATATGGAAGGATCTTGAAGATGACCTCAGTGGTCTTCAATGGAGGTTATATTCAGCTGCAGGTGTATACCATTTGAGTTCTACAAAGTTTGCTGAGTATTTACTTGTAGATGCTCAGTATTTCATATCCAAGGCTGTTTTGGAGAAGATGAAGGACACCCAGTTGGAGATAGACTATACAAGTGACGTGGCAAAGAATTTAATCAGATTTATTTATTACCAATATGATAAGGTTTGTCAGACTCCTCCAAGTCCTTAATGTTTATTCAGAAACTTGATCATAAGAGTGGATATCAAGTTTAGGGGAGGATTGTTGGGAATAAATTTAGGCCAGAACACTTGAACGCTGACAAGAACAACTCAAGCGTTGACAAGAGCAAAGTGAGCGCTGACAGCATAAGCGTTGACAAGATAAAGTCAAGCGTTGACAGATTGAAGACAAACACTGATGGAAGATGTGAGCTACACGTATATTATATTCTAGATTACTTCTAGTAAGGATAGAAACGACAATGTATTTTCTATGTTTATCTTTACCTAGAATAGTTGATTTGTAGCTTATTGTACAAGACTTCTTGTTCTATAAAAGAAGATCTTTTAGGTTAATGTTTGATATCAGTTTTCATAGTATTCGCAAGTTAAACCTTTCATTGTAATCAACACGATTATTCTAATACAAGTGAAAGTTTGTTTAACATCATTGTGTTTTAGATCAAGTGTTAATTCCGCATAACACTTTGTTACTTTATTCATAAGCAAAGGTTTCTCTACGTGTAGTACTTGATCTAATCTCGTATACACAAAGCTTAATCGATCTAAGTTTGGGATCAACAGACAAAGCATACAGTCACACTTATTTCTACTATTGGTAACTCTTTAGTTACTTGTATGTGACAAACTCAATGCCATTAGCATGATTTATGTGACTGCATGTCATAAAAGGTCACAAAAACATACAATTCATGTGACTATTGGATGCATATAATCACACAAAATACACTTGGCTTGACTTGGCAAAGCATACAGTCACACTTATTACTACTATTGGTAACTCTTTGGTTAATTGTATGTGACAAAATCAAAGCCATTAGCATAATTTGTGTGACTCACATGTCATAAAAGGTCACACAAACATACCCTTCATGTGACTATTTGATGCATATAGTCACACAAAATACAATTTGCTTGACTTGACAAAGCATACAGTCACACTTATTTCTACTATTGGTAACTCTTTGGTTAATTGTATGTGACAAACTTAGTACCATTAGCATGATTTGTGTGACTACATGTCATAAAAGGTCACACAAACATACAATTCATGTGACTATTGGATGCATACAGTCACCCAAAATACACTAATCTCATAGTAAATGTCACACATATTGTATATTCATGTGACAAACTTATAAACAATAGTCACTCTTAAACAAAACTCGTGTAACTATAGAGTGTTTACCGTCACACATATTCACAAAAACACCATATATTGTACCTAGTTCGTCACACATTTTCGAGTATTGGTCACATTTATTTACTGGTTAACGTCACTTAGATCATTTTGTGACCGTATGGTACCTACGGTCGCGGCACCTTTGGTCACAATGGCTAAAAAAACAGCGTGTGACTGTAGACCTACGCTCACTCTTTTTTAGTGTGAAGGATACCATTTTGTGTACTAGTGTCCTTCCTTCCATAGTTTAAATGCTGATTTCAGTTATGTCTCTAGTTATTGTTATTTTGGTAATCCCCACAATTCCGACCTTGATTCTGGTTGGACTGAGCAGATTCCCACTTTGTCTTATTATTTCCATTAATGCTATCTTTCTTATCTTGCACTTTCACATCCATTAAAGCATGCGCCATCTGAACAGCTTCATCGAAAGATTTAGGTTTTGAAGAAATAGTCTCACCCTTGATAGTACTAGGAAACCCCTTTAATGTACTGCTTCATCTTCTTGCGGTCATTCATAAAAGTACCAGGACATAACAACCACAGCTAAGAAAACTTCCTAGTATAAGCAACAATATCATCGCTTCTTAACACTAAGTGCCTTAATTCGTATTCCAAATGTCCTAGTTCCTCCTCAGGGCAAAACCTAGCAGTCAATAATCCTTTAGTCACTGTCCATGTTCTACCATTAGCCACAACTAATCCTAAAGTAGTCACTTGGCTATTCCACCATCTTAGTGTACCATCCTGAAATGTAGCAGCAGCAAATTTCACCTTATTAGTTTTTGAACACCTACTAATCTCAAAGTACTTTCTATTTTATCAATCCAGCTATGTAATTCTAATGCACCACGAGTCCCACAAAACTGAGTAGGACCGCAGTTCTTAAAACTAACATACGTACATTCTCTTGAAACTTGCATAACAACGGCAACACTCCCAACTAGACCAGCAGCATCATCATTATTCCCAGCACCATAACAACGGCAACACCCGTAAATCAAGAAGTTGAAAATTTTATGAGGAGCCAACGAGAGCTAGTCAACAACCTTCAAAGCCAAATAATCAACTTGAAGGGCGATATCACTAAACATGGAAGTGATATTCGCACCGAGCTAAGAAATGATATGGCTAAACAACGGAATGAGCTTCGTGCCGACATGACACACTCTCTGAGCACTCAAATGACTGATTTACGAGACATGATGTCTTCGTTCTTTAACGGTACCCCACCTTCTACTTCGGGTTCACTTCCGTCGAATACCGTCACCAACCCGAGAGCGAACGTTAGTGCTATTACTACCCGCAGTGGAGCTACTCTAGTCAGACCTTCAATCCCGCCACCCGTTATTTCATCTACACCTCCTCCACCACCATTTATCCCTCCTACTCCCACGCCTAGTTTTAGATCACCACCACCGTCTCCGCCTCGTGTAGTAGAAGTGCCAAAGAAGAAGAATCATCCACCTACCCCACCTGCTACCCTTAATCCTCCACCAACCCCACCATCCACCTTTAAACCCGATATCCCATATCCATCAAGGCTTGGCAAGAGCAAATTTCTTACCAAAGAGGACTCTCAAATCACTTCTTATTTGAAGATGATTCAACAAATGAAATTCAATATTAGCCTCATTGAATCCCTTGTCCACATGCCGAAATTTGTTAAAGCATTCAAGGAATTGCTTAAAAAGAAAGAAAAGATGGCCGAGTTGTTAAATACCAAACTGAATGAAAATTGCTCGGCCATTCTTCTAAAAGAACTTCCGGAAAAACTTTGAGATCCCGGTCGTTTTGTGCTTCCTTGTACTTTTAACCAAACCGAACATTTTACTGCCTTAGCCGATCTCGGGGAAAGTATTAACTTGATGCCATTAAGTGTTTGGAAAAAGTTATCATTTCCCGATCTTATACCCACCAAGATGACTTTGGAGCTCGCAAATCGCACTCTCGCGTACCCGCTTGGTATCGCTGAATAGGTTTTTATTAAAGTTGGCACCTTCACTTTCCCGGTCGACTTCGTTGTTTTTGACTATGAAATGGATCCTCGTATTCCTTTAATACTTGGCCGTCCATTTTTAAGAACCGGAAAAGCGTTGGTCGATGTTGACAAATGCGAACTCATCTTAAGAGTCGGGGATGATGCACAAGTTTTTACAATGGGAAAGCTTTCTACTAAATCCAATGGAAAAGAATCGGCGAACATGATTAATGTCCTTGATGATTTTGTTGTCTACAACAATCCTCTGTTCGACCCTCTCATTGACAATCCACTTTTTGATGATAACGAGGATGCTTCTCTTTCCATTGAAGAGCCCCCGCCCATTTATGATTCTCCACCAATCTTTGACGCCTATGATGATTCAAGCTCCGAAGAGGAAGATTATGATGATTTTGCTTCCGAGTATAAAGACATGCCTTCTTATGATGACTTTGATGATGTCGATACTCTCTCTAGTGACTCGTCGCATGCTGCAGATCCTTTGCCATCTATGCTTGATCCTACTTTGGATAACTACTCATTCGAGGAAGAATTTTATGCTTTTCTCAATACTTACTTCCCTCATGAGAGTGATGTTCCTCCTTTGGACTTTGATGACTATCGTCTTCCGAACTCTATGGATTTGAAGACAATTCTGTCAAAGGAGAAGAAACCGGAAGACACCAAAATCCGGAGCACGTATGTTGTAACACCTCTCTGTCCACCTGCTGAGGACGAGGTAGTGCATTTTTTACGCGGATCTTCTTCAAATTTTGCTGAGCCTGAGTGCTATTTTCCCCTAAAGGAAAAGGTGTTCGACCCCGGTATCGCAATTTTACAGCCATCTCAGTATCCGTCTGATGTAACAAAAGGAAATATTTTTGGAAGCTGCACCACACTGCTGTCACCCCACCAACCTTGCTACCACCGTGCTCTACCGTTGCTTAAGGGAACCTTGCCCACTTTTTTGTGGCTTGCCTTGTTCACCTTAAGCATTTGTTACTTGATGGACGAAAACCATGTGTTTGATCCCGGTGGATGCCCTTCATGTTTATTTCCATGATAATCAAGGTCGAGTCAGGCTCACGACTCGGTAATCAAAAATCAAGCGCTTCTTGGGAGGCAACCCATGTATCTTTCTTTTAGCTATTTCTACCCTAAATGTAGGGGAGACCCGTTGGGGTTTGCTATTTTCTCTCTTCTCATACTCAGGGATTCGAGCGTTCAACGATCCACTCTTGATGATTTTTGACGACCCGTGATTCCGTGTTCTCATATTCCCAGTTCTATCCTAAACTCTTTTCGATTCACTATTTTATATATCTCTATATTAAAATAGGAATCTCGTTAGTTGTTCTTTCCTTAGCAAGATTTAAGCAAAGTGCACAATGTCCAAAGTGTAGGGGAGTTTACTCCCACATGCTTAAACATTGAGGACAATGTTTATATCAAGTGTAGGGGGGTCTTCTACCGAAGTTAAGTGGACTTTACCGTGAATTTGACCTCATTTTAACTGGAAATTCGATTTTTCAAAAATTTTCAAAATTTTTAATCTATTTTGGCCTAGATGTAGTTCCTTTATTTTTGTTATTTTCTCTTATTTCAATAAAATGGTTTTAGCGAGTTTAGATATCTTAGATATATTAGGCCCGTTGTGAATATTTTGACTCAACCCGAGTTTAATTATCCAAGTTCACTCTAGCTAGTATCCTTAACCATATAGACCTTAATCGGTTTATTAGGCTAAGCATCCACGAGTCTCATTCCTTGAGATTTTAAATTGTGGAGAACGAGAAATGATAGAGTTAGTTACAAGTTTGGTATTCTCTCATTAACTTATGTGAGTTAATTATGATCTTTTTCTCCCCTCACTTGTAAATAAATAACTGCAATAAGTAAGGTCGTACGGTCTGAAAAATTCCTTATCTTTTAGCCCAAGATCGTTTAATAGTTGCTCGGCATTGATAAGAGTTCATAGCCAAGGCATAACTAATGAAACGGGGCGCGAAGATTGGCGAGTCCAAAAAGGCCCTAACAAGGCATGAGGATTCCATTTTGTTGCTAAAGATCCAAGATGATGTGAAAAGCATTATTCTGAAGTCAATATTAAGGATCAAGACACACGACGAAAAGCAATCAACTCCCACAAGTTCATGGAGAAATCTATCCGAAAAGACCCTTACAAGGTATGAGGATAAATCGATCCAAGTCCGAAAAGGAGGCGGATCGTTGTATATCAAAATCCCGAAATAAGGATTGAAGAAATAATGATGAAGTCGTGGTCACATTTGAAGAATATCTCAACTTTCCCAAGTGAAGATATACACTATATATGAAGAGAAGGCCAAAATTTCAAGAACGTCTTCTCAAGATTTGAAGTATGAAGTAAATGCCAAATATCGGTCTGAGAAAGGTCTCAAATCGTGAAGCGAGTTATGCCAAGATATGAACTTTTTGAGGTCTCGAGAAGCAGTTTTAAAAGATTTTTTCCTTTAGCTAACTATGGATTAGATCGTTCTACTTTATTTTTTGCCTAATAACTTATCGAAATAAGTCAAACAATGCATCCTCGTGATCATTCAAGACATCAATAAAATATAAGAGTTGCCCATAGGAATAAGGGAGTCTTAGTGATTAATTGAACCACATGAGTAAATGTTTGTTATGCTAACTTGTACTAACAATGATCATGTTTTTAAGCTTGGCATGGGGAACGTGAAACTTGAGGATGATAAATATTCATGACAACCAAGCCCTAACGTAAGTCTTCGATTTCTTTACAAGTTTCTTCCTTGTTGCATTTTGTTATTTTCTATCCTTTTAATTTTTCCTTAGCATTTTAATAAAGGCCAAGATAGGTTGATTATGATGGAAAGTGTAAACCTTGCTTTGTCATTAAGCATTGCATGAGGTCATTGCAATGGTCAAGTGTAGGGGATTTGATAAGTGTGTAAACACTCATCTTTTCTTCCACTTAATTACATTAAAACAAGACCGAAACGTATATTTTATGTCGTAAATATCGGAATTATGCGTGGTTTGTATTTTTGTTGTGATTTAGGATCAAAATGTGAAAAGGAAGGAAAACACGGTCTTTCACGGGCGTTTATTGAAGAAAAAGACGAAAAGACGAAGTCAAAAGATCAAGAGTGCAAAAGGAACGGAAGTCCAAGACCAATTCTGAAGATTTATCGAAGAAAATGTCAAAAGACTGAAGTTTAATGAAGCCAAAATAACTCAAGTCCTATTTATGAAGAAATGATGAAGACGAGTTAAAGAAATCCCAAGGCCAAAGTCTTAAAAGTCGAAGAATTAATGAAGACTAAAAGACTAGGGACTAAAATGAAAGAAAGAGAGAAAGAGAAGAAGCTTCATAAGCCATCCCCTCCTCCCTATAAATAAATTAGTTGTTTGTTGAGAAGATTTACAACCTTCATCTTCCATTTTTAATACCTTGCACCATTTACTTTTATTGCACCTTTAATTCCTTGTCTTGCACCTTTTATACATTTAATTTCAAGTAAGTTTTCATTTAATTTCTTGTTAATCTTTACTTTATTGCAATCTTTCATCTACCTTTCTTTAATCTTGTTGATTTATTGTTATTGTTCTTCATTTTTATGCTTTTAAATTAAGTGGGTTTTGATTTTCTTTGAGTTATTTGTTAATTTTATTGATTATGATTGTTAGTTTATTGTTTGTGGTTGTTTATTGATTTGTTTTGCTTAATCTTTTGGTTTGATTTGGTTTATTTTGGTGATTTTCGTGGCTTAAAAACCTGCTACTGTTCTTCGTTTCATCACAATCCCCAGAATATTCTGAACCAGAGTGATATTCCGAACCAGAGTGATATTCCGAACCAGTGGGATATTCCGAACCAGACAATAGCTGAAGTATTCATCCGGAATAATTTATTCCTGATCAGTTGTTGGAAAGGTTGTTCATTCGGAATATTATTCCGAACCAAAGTCTCTCATCCGGAATAATTTATTCCGGATCAGTCACTTATTCCGAACCAAGGATTATTCCGGACCAGTCAATATTCCGAACCAACTCGTTATTCCGAACCAACCACTTATTCCGGATGAGTGACACATTCCGGATGAGTCGTTTATTCCGAATGAGTTGAGTATTCCGAACCAACCATTTTCCTTTCCCATTTATTCCGGATGAGAGCATTATTCCGAACCAGCTTGTCATTCCGAATGAGTGACACATTCCGGATTAGCTTGTTATTCCGAATGAGACTCTTTTCCTAGTTTTTTCTATGTTTTATTTTTACCTTTTCAAGCTTTAATTTTCCCGCCTTTTTCTTTAATTGCACTTTAAGTTTACTTTCCTTAGTTTAGTTTTAAATTTTCCTTTAGGATAGTTTTAAGTTTGCGTTATTTACGTTTAGTGCCTTTTAAGTTTTCGTCACGTTTTTATTTTATCTTTATTGTATTTTATTTTAAACGGAAAAAGTGACAGTTTTTCCAAGCCTCGCCTTTACTTTATTTTACTTTAACGTTTTGTTACTTTCCCTTTACCTCAACGACCAATTCTTTGTTTCTCCCACCAAGAACGACTGAGTCACACGTTTAACCAGTTATCAATTCGAGAAGATACCGAGACGACAATTAATTCTTTCTATCTAATCTTTTTACTTGGAAAAAGCCTTGTATCAAATGGCGCCGCTGCCGGCTCTTTTCGTGAAGATTAACAGTTTTTGATGTTCTAGCTTGAATCTACAAAATCTAATCAAAGACCCATCTTGGAAATCTCAAGATCTACACATTGGTATAAAAATCTCCTACATGCATTAACTTTGAAGAAGTTTTTTTAATTCCATGGTAGATCTATGTTTAAATCATCATGCATGTGATGATCTAGGTAAGATTATCATGTTTTCATGTTAAAAAGTTGTATTTGATCGTTGATCTTTATTAAAAATCTACATGCATTACACTTTTCTTGATTTGGTGAAACTTGATCAAGTGTATACTTGTAGGATCATCAATTTTCTAATTATTATCTTATTTTTTTCATTATTGTCGTGACATCCACAAGCCAAAGTACCCTTGGATTCAAATTTCTAGCTTGAATCCTTAAAAACTAAAATAAGTCCCATGTTTGTAATATGATTTGGGTCATTTTGATATAAAAATTTACAACATGCATGAACTTTTTCTCAAAAATTATTTTCTTGAAAGATCATCTTGTTTTGATATATTTTATAGTGGAAAGTAAGTGTTATTATTATTATATAAAAAGTGAGGATACTTGCATGTAAGATTTTTGATATGGATCTTGTAAGATTTGGACATGCAAGTGGTCTAGGGTTGTTATTATTTGATTAGGATGATTTTTAATTGTTATTAGGAGTACGAAAATGGGTAAAATGTGTTGAAAGTTTAATTTTTACATGGTTTTCAAATATTTAATTTTGAGCCGTGGGCTTAAGGCCATTTTCAGAGGTCTTAAGTCTGAGTATAGGTTTATATTATGGGATCATGTTGTAGAGAATTTTGAGAGCTTCGATTTGATATAAAGTAGAGCTTCTAACTCATTAAGGATCAAAAGTTATGCTAGTTTTAATATTCGTGTACCGGGAGACGAGTGTTGACACAATCCGAAAATTGTTGTCAATATTTGGATCGAATCTCGGGTACTATAAAATGAGTTTCAAAAGGATTTAAGGGCTCTTCTCAGGCTCTATAATTAGTGTTTTGAGTCTATTTTTAGAATCAAGTGGTGGTTTTATAAATGGAATTGTTTAGATATGTAAAAATGGTTTTACAAGTCAAAGGCGTAAAACTGTCCGGTTTTTATAACATGAAGGTGTGTCGGGCAGAAGGTCTTAGAAGTAACATTTTTGAATGAAACTTTTACCGAGTCTTATTCATATTTTATGTGAGGTTGTGACCATGTTTCGTCGAAAACGGAATAGTTTAAGTAGGGTAAATAAATTTGTACTTTCGGTAAGTACCGGCAGATTTTTATAAAGGATATAATCTAATAAAGTTAACATGTAAAAGGGTATAGAAGTACACTTGTATTGTTACTCTTTTGGGATTGTCATGATTTTATAAATTTGAGTTTTGTATTATTTAAATATTAAGTATACTTGAGTCATTTGTTAACGAACGCGCCTTATTTGGTAGGTTGCGGTCTTCGTGTTTAACGGGCATCATTCATCGTCGGCGATCGTCGTACTACTACACGCGTACTAAGGTGAGTCTATAGCCTCGCTTTTAAATATTTAAAGATGATTTATAAACCCGCGAGGGGGATAACATGCTTGTTTTAAAAATAGAACACAAGGGACCCGATGTATGCTAGTTGCCTTGATTATTATAGGTTTGTTATTTCGCTAATGAAAATCCCAATTATATCATGAATTGTTGACTACCCAGTTTTGGTAGGCGCTTATACATGGAATAGTACTATTCGGGGGACCGACCTCCTCCTATCCTATAACGACTAGCTATCGTTAGGGCACGATTTGAGGCCCAAGGAGGATACATGCGTGAGAGTTTAATATACACTTAGCGAGGTGTATGGTGGGCAAATATTGTGGAAACGTATCAATGTCATGAGGCCTATAATGATCCATATAACGTTATTTGATCCACATCGTTATTTCCTGATGGTTTTAAAATATACTTGTGTTCGGTAATGTTTATTTATAAACTCTATAGATTCACTCAACTGTTGTTGACAAATTTAGCATGTTTTATCTCAGGTCCTTGAAGGTAATGGCAGGAGGGATTTCAGTGCTTGCGGAAATTATAATAAATAGGTTAAAAGCTCACCATTTTATAAAAATCGTTCAATAACTTTTTATTATGAACAGATGTTGTGCACTTTTTTAATAAATGTTTGGGGACCATGTTATGAACGATTGTAAACTTTTATATCAATCTAATGTGTACTTTTAAAACGATTATTTTCGAGTGGTTTTCTATTACTTGAGCTGTTATATTATGAAGTAGCACCCTATATGAGCTTCTGCATATGACCCTAAATTGGGGGTGTTACACTATGTGTCTTATGAGTGGTGTTAGGTGGAAAATGTATATATATAGGCGGGTCGAGGGACCTCTTTTGACAATTTTGCATATTTTTGGACCAAAGTGTAATAAAATAGTTTAAAGGGTAGAAAATGTATATTGTCAATTTTGAAAATATTTACGAGACTCGGTTTTCGTAAAAATACTTCTCAAAAATTAAAATGCACTCAAATACGATATTAATATAGTCCCGGTACGACTTAATACGCAATTAAAAATAAAAGCGTCAAAATTATAAACATTGAAGCAACAAATAATAAAACGTAAAATCTCAGGCATCCGTCGATATCGTAATCACTAATAATCCTTGAAATTAGTAAGAAGGTAAAAATAAGACTTCCAACATCGGTTTTAAATTAAACCATCAACCGTCATATCATTCAAGCTCATTAAAAATTTCAAAATTATTCGTAAAAAAATATTAAATATTGACCTCGGGTTCGGGTTATCACATAATAATATATAATTGTCATTGTCAACAAACTTAGAGTTTAGAAAGACACCAAATATTATCATATTAATAATTTATATTTAAGGATTATAATATATCATAGTGATCTCTCTAGACTGGGATGATAGTTTGATTGAGATAACACTCAATACTAGTCATGGTATGATTTCATATTTAATGACGGACATGTGGAGTAATTATGTTCAAATGAGTATATTGTTACGATACATATTAAAAGAATAAATCATACTTTATAGTTTAAGAAACTATTAAAGATAATTGTTACTAATAAGGTGCTTTGTTGGACTCACACACATTATATGATGTACAACAACCATACTCCCATTTTGTTATGTGTTCATATGTAAAACGTACATAATAACTATCATTAAATATGTTTAGAGATCTTCACACATGTGAATTTGAAAGAAGCATTCTTAGAATTATAAAGATTAAACCTAGTATAATTTCATAAAATGTATGCCTTATCAACAAATATGATCGTCATATCTTTAGACATGGTTTTTTCAAATAGGTTTATCATGCATGATCTTATAGTATTTGGATAAAAGATAGTGTTAAATAATATTTATTTTATGAATTAAAGTATTTGATATGTTCGATTTTCATTTATATTTATTAGTCCTATTTTTGCATGTTTAAATCTTTGAATAAATGTTATTCTGAATAGTCAATGTGGATCATTTATACGGGAATATAATTCAATTAATATATATTTGAGTGATGGTAATATTCGTAGAATATGTAAGAACGTTCATCAACTCACACAATATTCAAAGGTTGCATATTGGACATCTCCCGTCAAGAAGTCAACCACTTTATGTATCGTCGTCATTAAGTGAAACTTGTAAATGATTTACATTACTAAATCCTTTTACTTGAGATACAAACAAGTCTTATATATGTGGATGGTATTTTTTATTATAGTTCTTGAAGGTTTATAAACATCTAACAGTTATATAAAACCCAAAACGAGATCAAAGCACATACAGCGGAAGTGATTTAACAAGATCATAATAATAACACAATTATGATTAATCGAATTAGGGTTACATACCTTTACGCTAAATAAAATCCACAAGACGAAGAACGAATCACCAATTCGGGCTTATACCGTATATCACCAAGATATAGTCTAAAGTTAGACTATATTATGATCTTGTACACACGTAATACAACGAGCTAACCATGATTCTAGCACGTGAAAACCGAGCTACAACGCTTGTATATAATAAACCCAACAACCCTAGAGAGGGGCTAGGACTAGATTGTAAGTAAATCGATCAACCAAGAAAACCAACCAAAACCCCCTTTGTAGGTTTGTCCTGCGATCGCAACAAAGAGAAGAAGAGGGGAAAGATTTTTTGTGTGTTGAATTACGAGGAGAAGGATTTGTTTATATAGGCATAAGCATGTATCCAAAAACAAATAAAAGGAAGTTTTTCCCTTTTCCTTTTTCCCCATAACCGACCGACCAAACACCCCATAAGGGGTGTTCTGGAATCTTCCAGATTTCTTTCTTTATATTTTACTTACTATATATTTAATTTAACACTCCTTAATACTTAACTATTAATTAATTAACGATCGTTAAAGTTATGTCTCGGTTTAATTTAATAAATACATAAATATATATTTTTCAAATAAATTAATAAATACAACAAAAATATTTATTAATTAAATTAACTCTTTACATATTGTGTTCAATCCAATAATCTCGAGTTCGATCCTATCACACGACAATTAAATATAAGTTCATAAACTTACAGGTCCCACTTGGACATATTTCGAATATCGTGATTACATTGACTAGCGCCTAGTTACACATAGCAATGTCTCTAGTACAACTCGAGTAAGGTCTCCTGGACAAAACCCTTTAACGATTCATCATCGTTATTATTATCCTTTTATTTATTATACAACGTTAATAAGGATATGGATCTCAGTCATTCCTTTCATTAACCATTATGTTTCTCATTCACGGATTCAGCAATATTACCAAAACAAATTTGGGTATGGCCACACACACATCTTACTAATCACACGAGGGGACCAGCTGTATTAAACTCCAAAATAAAATTAGAGGAAATAAATTCCATATCGACTACGAGCAAAACTTATGAATTTCGCAACACTTCTGAAAATAATCCTTATAGCTTCCAGTTACGTTTAGCGTTAGATGATTCCACAGAGATGCACTAGATTCACAACAATTTCCTGGTATCTCAAGTCTAAGGATAACTATTTATGTTTTTCTTAATGACAAAGATCCATAAAGAAAAAACATATAGTTAGGATAAGTTCAATATTCAATTCATCGAATATCATCCAAAATCTATCAATATACTTTCAAGTATACTCTATCGCTATTTTGATTTGTCTTAATTTAATAATATTCTCATATTATTAATCGACAACGTACATTTAGCATAACATTTATTCATGGATTAAAACATGCAAAATAGGATACACTTATTAAATAATAAGAATAAACGAAACCCAATCTTTATTTTATTAAATAATAATATCTTAACATCCTTTATCCAAATACTAATCACAGATTCATTGTATGAGTTCACTAGCTAGTTGCAGCACAATCGCCTTGGCATGCTTAACTACCTTTGGTCTAGGCAAAGCCTTAGTTAAAGGATCGGCTACGTTATCATCTGTGTGAACTTTTATCAATTTGATTTCACGAGCTTCAACTTGTTCTCAGACGTAGTGATGTCCACGCATAAAGTGTCTGGCACCCTTCATGACTCTAGGGTCACTGGAAAATATTATTGCGGCAGAATTTTCACAATACATATCTATAAGTTCTTTAATTTAAGGCATCACTCCACTATCTTCAATAAACTTCCTAATCCAAACAGCTTCCATTGGAGCTTCTGAAGAAGCCATGTACTCAGACTGAGTAGCATGCAATGTAATCGTTGTCTGTTTCTTGCTCTTCCAGACAACTACTCCTCCATTGATAACAATAACGTAACACGCATGAGACTTCGTATCGTCTTTATCACATTGGCAGGACGCATCATAGAAACCTGTCACATTCAGTTTTGTGTATGGTTTCCCTCCATATACCAAAAACATATCTTTCATACTCCTCAAATACTTTAGATTATGTTTAACAGCAGTCCAGTGGAGCTTCCCTGTATTCTGTTGGTATCTACTGACAAAGTTCTGAGCAAACGCCACATCAGGCCTTGTGCATCTAAGATCATACATTAAAGATCTTACAGCCAAAGCATAAGGCACCTTCTTCATGTATGCCTCCCTTTCAAGAGTTGATGCATCCATCTAATGACTTAGATTATGCTTAACTTCCATAGGTTGAAAACCTTTTTTGGAATTATGCATATTATACTTCTTCAAAATCTTATCTATATAAGCATCTTGACTTAGACCAATTAACCGTTTTTTCCTATCTCGATAGATCTTAATTCCCAGAATGTATGCAGCTTCTCCTAAATCCTTCATAGAAAAACATTTATCAAGATAATCCTTAACAACTTTAAGTCTTGGATTGTTACTTCCCATGATTAATATGTCATCAGCATATAGAACTAGGAATACTACATCACTCCAACTAGCTTTGCGATATACACATGGCTCATCACGATTCTAAATAAATCCAAACTTTTTGATTTCTTCATCAAGTCTTTTATTCCGTTGACGTGATGCTTGCTTCAATCCATAAATAGACCATTGAATTTTGCACACATGTCTTGGATTCTTAGGATCAATATACCCTTCTAGTTGCTGCATATAGATGTATTAATCTAAGCGACCATTTAAGAAGGCAGTTTTAACATCCATTTTCCATATCTCATAGTCATAGTATGCTGCTATAGCTATGAGAATCCTAATAGCTCTTAAGTATGCTACAGGAGAAAATGTCTCCTTGTATTCTATGCCAAAAGTTTGAGTAAAACCTTTAGCTACTAAACGAGCTTTATAGGATTGTACTTTTCCATCCATGTCGGTTTTCTTCTTGTATAACCACTTATGGCTCACTACTTTAGCATTCGGTGGTGGTTCTACAAGAATCCAAACATTATTAACTTTCATGGATTTCATTTCCTCATCCATAGCAACCATCCACTTATCCTTCTCAAGATCAAGTATGGCGTATTTTGTATTTAGCGGGTTCACCAAGATCCCCTAACTCATCATCATCCTCTATGTTAAGACATATATTGCTATTTGCGTTTTTAATCCTTTTGGATCTACGCAGAGGAACTAATTCTGGTGGAACCACCAGACTTTCTGGTTCTACAGGATTACATCGCTAGTGTTTTTGGAAGGTAATGTATCTATATGACTCTCTTCAAGATAATAATTTCTACCAATGAATTCTTGATTTACAAGATCAGATTCAAGGAAGTATCCATACCTAGGAACAATCACTTTGTTCTTGGGTGGATAATAAAAGTAGTAACCCATAGTTTCCTTAGGGTATCCTACAAAGATACATTTTACAGATCGTTGTTAGAGTTTGTCACCGAGTCACGTTTAACATACGCCTCACAACCCCAGACCTTTAAATAAGAAAAATATGGACTCTTGCCATGCCATAGTTCATATGGTGTCTTATTGACCTTCTTTGTGGGAACCATATTTAAATATGAACAGCAGACTCTAAAGCATATCCCAAATGGATAAAGGTAAACTTGTAAGATTAAACATAGATCGCACCATATCCAATAATGTACGATTTCTCCTTTCAGATACACCATTTTGTTGCGGAGTATAGGGAGAAGTAAGATACTGAACAATTCCATTCTCACTTAGATAATCTATAAACTCTTGACTTAAATATTCACCACCTTTATCAGAACGAAGAGCTTTAATCTTCTTCCCTAATTGCAGTTCAACTTCTGCTTTAAACACTTTGAATGTCTCAAATACCACATGTTTATGCTTAAGTAAGTAAACATAACTATAACGGCTATAATCATCCATAAATGTTAAGAAGTAGCTAGCACCTTTCCCTGACAAATGTCTAAGTGGTCCACACACATCAGTATGTATTAATCTAAGTAGATCAGTAGCTCTTTCAATATTGCTGTTAAAAGGTTTCTTGGTCATCTTTCCAGAGATACAAGACTCACATTTATCAAATGATTCATCATTGATATTTTCTGAAAGACCTTCACGTTGAAGATTTTGTATACGAGTCTTCTCGATATGGGCAAGTCTACAATGCCCAAAATAAGAAGATTTCTTGTCAAACTTTCTCTTCTTACTCATGCTAATGACATATTTATTATTCTTGGATTCATTATCATGCATGTCTATTTTAAGCACACCATTCACAGAAATTGCATTAAAATAGAAAATACCATTTTTCCAAACAGAAATTTCATTATTATCAATCGTGTGAACAAATCCATTATTTAACAAACAAGAAAAGGAAAAACACCCCCAACAATTGTAGGTTCATAATGACAATCATTTAAAATTAGTACTAAACCCGAGGGTAAAACTAAATTAAATGTTCCCATTGTCCATTTGCAGAAATTGTTCCCCATAGGATAACTTCCTTTCCAGATTAAACCCGTGCAGTGTATTAAAAATGTTATACCGCATCCCGTATCATATACCCAAGAATTTAATTTATATGTTAAATTGAACAATTCAATCATAAATAAATTACCTGAAGCTGCAGCGATCTGCTCAGACTTCTTCTTTATTTCTTGCAATTATTCGAGGTAAATAGGGCAATTCCTATTCCAGTGACAACTTGCCTTGCGATGGTGACAAGTCTCATCTCTAAGATCTATTCTTCTAGACAAAGTTCTGCTTAGATTTGGAATAACTCGCAACTTGTTTGCCCTTATCACCCTTGCCTTTGCCTTTGCCTTTGCCTTTGCCTTTCTTCTTATTCTCTTGCGTTTTGGCTTACTCACTCTACCCTTTTGTATGGTTAGTAAAGAAGGCGTAGCGGTAGATGCCTTGTCTTTCAACCCCTTTTCATAGTCAATGAGCATTGCATGCAAATCATTAACTTTCTTCCCTGTGCAATGCATATTATAGTTTCTAACAAAATTATTGAAGTCCTTGTTAAGGGACCTATTGATCAAGTTGATAGCCATATTATGATCATAGGGTTGTCCTAGTTCAATGAGATGTTCCATATAACCCCTCATATCCAAGTAATGGGCACTTACAGACTTTCTTGGAGCTTGCTTGCAGCTATGCAAAGCATCTCCTAATTCATAGATCTCCATAGGTTGCGGCTTCTTGAACATAGCCTTGAGCTCATCAAGCACTCGCTTAGGTGAAAATAGCTCATACTTGTGTTGAAGTGGAGGAGCCATTTTTTTCTAGCATTAAGCAAGCCACCCTAGAGTGCTTCTTAACATTAGTAGCGTGTTCAAGCCTTTGCGCATCAAATGTTCCTTCAGCAAGATCCTCTGGATAAAGAGTAGTCAAGATATCGATAGTACCCGCTGCGCTCAAGACAATTCTTAGCGAGCGATACCAATCATTGAAGTTTGGGCCAGTAAGTTCAAGACGTTCAAAGAAAGCTTTGAATGTGGAACTTTTTTAGCCTCAAAATATTGAGTCAAACAAGAATGATCGGTCATATGTGTATTATGTATCGTATTTTAGAACGTTGTAATAGGTAGTAGGTTAGTCGTTTTTTACAGGCTTAACTTTAAGCTAAAGTTCATTCATAAGTAAATAAAGCCTAAAGGAAAGCCCGACCCAACATATATAGCCCATTAGAGCCCGCATATGGGTGGACTATATATACTCTCCTCCTAGCATGTTAGGAGGGTTGGTTGTTCATTTTCTTAATCTAATATTCCTAAAATTTCACACACTTCTCTCTCTTTTCTCTCTCTACTTTCTCTCTCTACTTTCTCTCTCTAGAGTTCATCTTCTTCATCTATTTTCTTTCTTTAATTCGTGTTCTATTATCTAAATATATGGGACAACAATTGGTATCAATCGCCACGGGGTAGATTTGTGATTGGTTGTTATTGTATTTGATTCGAATGATTTAATCCATAAATCATCTCGGATTCAAATTTTTTTTGTGTTTTTCGAGTTCTAAATATTGCTACAAATCTTCTATATACTTGTGGTAGAGATTTGGTTGTTTTGGTTTGGTTAAAAACACGAATTTCTTGCTCAAAAGTTACGAACTTTATTTCATCATTGCGACAGAATTCCATCGGAAAGTACAAGTAAGTACATTGTGATCGCAAAAACCCTAGGGTTTCTACATTGCGATCGATTTATTGCGATAACCCCTTATTCCGATCGAGGATTCCGATCGTACATTGCGATCGTGGATTGCGACGGAATTGAAGTCATATTGCGACGTTACTCTGCCAAAATTGTGACAGCCATATTGCGATAGAAGAAACATTCCGATAGAACATTCCGATATAACATTGAGATAGAAGGGATATTGCGATAGAGTGAACATTACGATAGAACATTGCGATAGAAGGGATATTGCGATAGAACGAACATTGCGATAGAGCATACATTGCGATAGAGGAACATTGCGATAGAACATACATTGCGATAAAGGTTACATTGCGATGGGTTGTATTGCGATGAGTTACATTGCGATGCTAAAGTTTTTTTGAGCAATTTTTAGACATAGCCACTTTCTAGACTAGTCTCGGAACATAGTTTACACAAAGATAAAAAAAAGAGTTAAATTTTTCCCGTCAAATAAATTCAAATTTTTTCCATACTAGTTTTAGGCTATTTCTTGCTCGATTTCAAAATTTGGCAATTACAAAATTTTTCGGTCTACCGTTATATCGGACTGGGGAATTTATTGTCGGACTGAAGGAAAATCGCGATTTTCGGAATTTAAACCACTACCCAATCACAACACATCTACTTAAGTTCCATATTCACTTCATCATTTCAGAGAATATTGAGATGGATTCTATTGCAGAATATTGTGTGACGAACAACAACATAATGGTGGCGGGTAAAAAAGAGAGACCACCAATGCTTGTGTCGGGTTGATATGATCAATGGCAATCTCGTTTTCTACGTTATCTTGATACAAAACCTAACGGTGATGCTTTAAGGCAATGTATTTTTGATGAACCCTATAAACTCTCAAGGGTTCAAGTTCCTGCCGTAGCAGCCACATACACAAATGACGCACAACTTGTTTATGAACGTGATTAAAAGAGAACTGATCTCACTCCAGAGAATCGTGCTTGGTTTGATGCAGAGAAGGAGGAAATCTACTTAATTCTCAGTGGCATAGGAGATGATATTTATTCCACGGTTGATGCATGCCCTACTGCTAAAGAAATGTGGACGGCTATTACAAGATTGCAACAAGGTGAATCACTTAACAAACAAGACATGAAAACTAAGATGGTTTGGAAATTTGGCAAGTTTACATCAAAGGATGGGGAATCAATTGATTCCTGTTACTCCTGATTCTACAAAATGATGAATGACATGACCCGAAACAACTTGCAAGTTTCCACCATGCAAGTCAATGTCCAATTTCTACATCAACTTCAACCAGAATGGACACGGTTTGTCACCTTGGTGAAACAACAACAAAAATTAGATGAAGTTTCATATTACACGCTCTTTGATATTCTGAAACAATTTCAAAATAGGGCAAATGAACTTCGAGCTGAACGTGCTGCAAAGGTTTCAAATCCACTTGCTTTGGTGACTACCACTTAGCATTACCCAGATTATCGTTCTCATGCTTCAAATACCTACTCTACTCAATCATCATCACCTCGATCTTCCATTGTCTCTAAGTCACATGCATCAACTAGATCCCGAGGCAAAGAAGTTGCAAGAGCACCATCACCATCACTTGAGCAATCATCCGAAGAGGATAGTGACGAAGAACAAGCTCAAAAGGATAGGGAATTCAAGCAACAAATGGATTTCATCATGAAATCTTACAATAAAATCTATCCACCCACCAACAACAATCTTCGAACATCATCCAACACGAGGAACAATTACACTCAAAGTCCTCCAAGGTATGACACACGAAGGTATGCTGAGACTCCTCCAAAGTATGATCGACATACCACAAGGAATGATAATCAGAGGGTTTGTTGGGAATTATTTTAAGTATCAAGTACCGTTAGTGTAATTCAAGTACTGTTAGTCACTTTCAAGTACCGTTAGTGTTAACGCGGTACATAGTAAGTACTGCTAGTTATAAAGTTAGTACTGCTAGGATATTTAGGACGAATATATCTTTGTATAAGATATGTCATAGTTTATAGTAAGAGTATATCTTATATGATATACTTTAATAGTTAGAATATTGAAAATATATCGTCTGTGATATAGTTATCTTTATAGAATATTCTAAGGATTCTAGGGTTCCTTACTCTATAAAAGGAACATAGGTACGATGACATTTATGTACCTCATTCAATTCGATTAATAAGAGAATCGAATAGTTAATAGTATCCTGTTTGTTCTGTGCTTTATAAGTTAGATTCCGCATAACTTATTTTGTGCTAAATAAGAGATCTCACAGTGTATTAGTTTGATTACAAACTATTATATTAGTTCTTAACAGAATATAGATCCAACCAAAGGGATCAAAAAGTGGTATCAGAGCTTGTTGAGAATCTCTAAAAAAGAAAAACAGAAACCCTAAACACTCTACTCACTCCAAAACATCTCAATGTCTCAACAAAGTGAAGACCCTCACTTGGAAGACATTCCAGAACCTGATCTAATACCACAGGGACAACCTCAAGTTGTGCATCCTGCACCACAAGATGTTCAAGCTGTAGATGTTGTAGTTGCTCCTACAACTACAACACCTTCCCATACTTTATCTACTGTAAAGCTTCCTGTTCTCAAAGGTGATAACTATGAGACATGGGCTATGCAGATGGAGCATTACTTGAATCACACAGACTATAGTTTGTGGCAAGTTATTAGGAATGGGAAAACGCCGAAGAAGCTACACTGGCTACCTGATGGTACATGCTATGATCTTCTCGCTGTTACTACAGAAGAGATACAGGCAGAGATCAAGGAAAGAAAGGCCAGAACTGCTCTAGCTATTGCACTTTCAGAAGACATTCTACCTAGCTTCCATCACTACAAAGATGCAAAGGCTATGTGGGAGGCAATTAAGCTCAGATTTGGAGACAATGACAAGTCTAAGAAGATCAAGAAGATTGTTCTCAAACAGGAATTTGATAATTTCTCAATTTCCAGTGTTGAAGAAATTCAAGGTGGATATGTAAGATTCAGTAAATTGCTAATACAATTGGCAGTTTATGGGTTAATAATCCCCAATGAAGAAGCCAACCTGAAGTTCCTAATAAGTTTTCCACAAGAATGGAAAGCAATGGCTATGCACTTCATCACAAGAGATGATCTGGACACAATTCCTTTTGATCATCTCTACAACAATCTCAGAGCTTATGAGATTGATGTTAAGAGCATTGGAGTAACAAAACCAGCAGCAGCAACAAAGTCTAACTTGGCTTTTGTGTCAGAAGGTAATGGCGGTACTTACTTTCAAAGTACTGCTGGAGGATCAAGCAGCGGTACTTACTTCCAAAATACCGTTGGGGAACATACAAACAGTTCTTACTCACCAAGTACTGAGGGTAATCCAATGATCTCTCAAAATCCTCAAGGAAGATCTTCACCATTGTTTAGTGACAATGATGCATTCTCATTCTTTGCTGGACAAGACAACAGGCCAAGACTAACACTTAATGACTTGTTCCAAATGGCTAATGCTGATGTTGAAGCGATGGATCTTAAATGGCAAGCTACCATGATTTCAGTAAGATCCAATAGGTTTTTTAAGAAGACTGGAAGAAAGTTGACTGTTGATTCTAATGAACCGTTAGGATATGATAAGTCAAAAGTTGAATGCTATAACTGTGGGAGGAATGGACACTTCGCAAGGGAGTGTAACAGAGACAAGGTTGAGAGTAGCAGTCAGAAGTCAAAGCACAACTATAGAACTAGTCCCAAAATTACTGAAAGTGTTCCAAAAGGAAACAACATGAATTCTAAAGGAGCCAAAGCTTTAGTGACCACCTTAGATGGAGTGGTTGACTGGACAGAAGATGAAGAAGAAGAGCATGGTCTGATGGCTCTCTCACATGAAGATACTGAGGTACATCTCTGTTCTAAAGATTGCATTCTTAAATTCAATAGTTTAAAAGTAGAACTAGATGAGCAGTATCAAAAGGTCAACTCTTTCACTATAGAAGCAAATGCTTTCAAACAAGGTGTAGCTAAACTAGAAGAAAATATAGTTTTGTATAAAAAGGGTCAACAAAACTATGAAGAGAAAATTAGGATTTTAACTCTTCGAATGAGGGAAAAAGATGTGGAAATAAAAGGTTATGAAAGACAATTGTTGAAAGTGTCAGCAGAAGTTGAAGTTTTGAAAACCAATCTTTATAATTAAAGGGAAGTGATTAATCACTGGAGAAAATCCTCTAAAGGATTAAGCAAGTTGATTAATTCACAAATGGGGTATTATGATAAGGCAGGCCTAGGGTATATAGAGGACCAACCTGGAATAATCTTAACTGACAAAGACTTATCAAAAGGGATTTTTGATTGTTCTAGTGAAACAGACAATACACCAGAGAATGATATATATGCTGAAGGAATGAAAGCAGTTCCTCCACCATTATCGGGAATTTTCATACCCCCTAGCAAAGATTCAGGAATAGAGTTAGATGAATTTTTGATATTAGTGATTTAAGCTCTAGTTCTAGGAATAAGGAAAAAGCTGTTGTGACCAAAAACATAGTTTATCCTCCTTTAATGAGCACATTTGTGCCAGAAGGACATGTCTTTGAAACTAGTTCTGCTCCCAAACAAGTAAAAACTTCTAGCAAGACATTGGATAAAAATGTTGAACATAGCAAAACCAACAAGGGTGGAATAGGTTTTGAGAAACCTGAGCTAAAACAACCTTTTGGATCTTCTCTGAAAAGAAAAGGATGTTATGTTTGTGGTAGTTTAAGTCATTTTATCAAAGATTGCACTTTGCATGAAGATAAGATTTTAAAACAATAAGTTGTTCAAAAGGTCACATGAAACATTAAGGCACTGATAAAAGGGCAATTGGGACAAAAGAATGACAAACCTAAGTTTGTTCATACTAAGAAAACAGGAGTAGGAAAGGCCAATCAAACCTTTAACCCTGAAGACTTTATTCCAAGAGCAGTACTTATGAAACAAGGTCTAGTACCTTTAAAATCTGGTAAGCCAAATTCTGGCAAATCCAAAAGTACAAGTACTACTAAGCCAAAGGTAAATACCGCTGGTGGAAAGTCTGCTAAATTTCAGTCCCAAAAGACTTCTAAGGATGTAAATGAAAAGGTTGTGACATCTAGAGGCATGCCTAGTATCAAACCATTGAAGAAGTGGGTCCCTAAAATGGAAAAATCATGTGTTCAGACAAGTACTGCTAAAACGGTACTTAAGAAAAAACCTAAAAATACAATGAACCTACTTATGTCTTTGATTATATAACTGGAACCATGAGGTATAAGAGTGTGTGTAGTCTTACTAGAAAAACTACATATCAAACTCATAAGTATGTAGGTCCCACAAGATCCGAGCCAAATGTGGCTTGGGTTCCTGTTAAAAACTGATATGTTTTGTGTATGTGCAGGGGCATCTAATTGATGAGCTAAAAGATAAAGGTATTGTAGACAACGGATGCTCAAGACACATGACAGGAAACAAAGATTTCCTTGCTGAATTTGAAGAATTCAGATGTGGACCAATAGCCTTTGGAGGTAGCAAAGGCAGAATTACTGGGAAAGGAAAAATCAATACAGGGAAGTTGGAATTTGAAGATGTGTTCTTTGTAAAAGAATTGAATGAATTCAATCTCTTTTCTGTGTCACAAATGTGTGATAAGAAGAACAAGGTGCTATTTACAAATACAGACTGCTTGGTACTCTCTAAAGACTTTGAGATGCCTAAAGAATCTCAAATACTACTCAAGGTACCGAGGCAATAAAATATGTACACCTTTAATCTTCATACTATTACTCCAACAGGTGGAATAACATGTTTGCTAGCTAAGGCTTCTAATGATGAGTCTAACTTATGGCATAGGAGGCTAGATCATGTGAGTTTCAAGAACCTTAATAGGTTAGTGAATAAGAATTTGTTTAGAGGTCTACCTAACAAATCCTTTCAAAATGATTTCACATGTACTGCTTGTCAAAAGGGTAAGCAACATAGAGCTTCTTGTAAGACCAAGACTGTCAATACTGTGACAAAACCTTTGCAACTTTTGCATATGGATTTATTTGGTCCAGTTTTTGTAAGAAGCATTAGCCATAAGACATATTGTTTAGTCATAACTGATGATTATAGTAGATTCAGTTGGGTTTTCTTTTTAGCTCTTAAAAGTGAAACCAAGGATTTTCTTAAGGACTTTATCACTTTAGTTGAAAAACAATTTACTAAACAGGTATTGATCATTAGGACAGACAATGGTACAGAATTCAAAAATGAGGAATTTGATGAATTTTGTAGGTCTAAAGGTATCAAGAGACAACTCAATAATCCTAGGACTCCACAACAAAATGGAGTAGCTGAAAGGAAAAATAGAACACTAATTGAGGCTGCTAGAACAATGCTTGCTGATTCTCTTTAACCAAATATATTTTGGGCAGAGGCAATCAACACTGCATGTTATATGTTAAATAGAGTTTTAGTCACAAAACCTCAAAATAAGACACCCAATGAACTATTGACTGGTATTAAACCAATCATAAGTTATTTTAGACCATTTGGTTATCATGTGTCTATACTAAATACCCTTAATCACTTGGGAAAGTTTGATGGTAAATTTGATCCAGTATATCTTGTAGGATATTCAATGCAAAGTAAAGAATACATGGTTTATAACTTGGCATCAAAAAGAGTTGAAGAAAATGCACATATTAACTTTCTAGAAAATAAGCCCAATGTTCCAGGAATAGGTCATGCTTGGATGTTTGATTTAGATTATCTAACTAACTCCATGGATTACTATTCTGTGCAAAAAGATTGTCAAACTAACAATGCAGGTGAGGAGATTGGTATAACTAAGACAGGTACTCAAGGAGAGTCTACTTCATAAGACTACTTAGATGATTGTGTTCACATCTATGTACCTAGTATGCCTACTGTCACTCCTAAGACTGATAGTCCCAAGAATCAAACAATGCCATCCACTGATGATCAATCTTCTCAAGAGCTTCAGAGGCTTCAAGATCAAGAAAGGAATGCTGCAAATGAGCATTCAGGAGAAGAATCTTTTGAGTCACAACACTTTGTAGTACATTCTGTATCTATCGGTACCTCATTTGCAAGTACTACTAAGTCAAACTCTGCAAGGTCCGTTGACTCACTAGAAGAAACTTTACAATCTATGGACAATGAAGACATGTTTGCAAGTCCAGTTGAAGGAATCTTCTCCAAAGCTTCCTATGATGAGCAGGGTGCAGTAACTGATTTTAACAATTTGGAAACAAAAAGTCCAAACAGTTCTATTCCCACTCACAGAGTCAACAAAAACCATCCTACTACCCAAATTATTGGAGATCCTAAGTCTGTTGTACAAACTAGAAGACAGCTACAAGCCAATACTGAAACTCATGCACTTGTGAGTTATGTCAAACAACAGCAGAGAACAAATCATAAAGATACTCATTGATAGGTGTGAAAACACCCATCCTTTTACCACTTATTTCTGGCTAAAACAAGACCAAAACACGTATTTGATATCATTTGTTTGGAATTATGCGTGGTTTTTGTGTTTATTGTGTTTTCAGAGTCAATCGGATGAATTTGGAGAAAACATGGGATTGCACGGGTTTTATTGAAGAAAAAGACTCAAGATGAAGTCTATTGTCCAAGAGTTGCAAAAGAATTGAAGTCAATGGCCCTATCTGAAGATTTATCGAAGAAAAAGACCAAAGATGGAAGATTTACATATGTCGAAGAACTCAAGTCTATTAAACGCAGAAATTAAAAGACGAGTTGAATTTATTCATCGACAAATCCCGAATCTGAATCGAAAATGTCAACTCTGCTGAAAAGAGGAGAAGACAAAAAGAGAGGAAGAAAGCCCACTCACCAACCAAGCCCACAAGGATATAAATAGGCTTCCCTTCACAATTTGGAGGAGAGTTTTTTAGTTTTTGTCTTTTTTTTTTTCTTTGGTTCGTAGGTATCACCAACACCATTAGGGTGTTTGGTGATTTTTAATCTTTCACAAATTTTGTAATTCTCAATCATTCATTTAACTTTGTTTAACATTAAGCTTTTAATTTAATCATTCCATTTCATCTTGTCCATCTTCTTCTTTTGATTCAAAGTTTTCTAAAGTTTATTTTTGGTGGTTTAATCTTTAAAAGTTATTTGGTTTTGTGTTTTTATGATTGGGATTTGTTGTTTATGGTTAATATATGATGTGTGTTAAGTTTGGTTAAGATTCGTTGGTTAGATTTGGTTAATTTGGTGAAAAACGTTTTTAATTTTCGTCCCTGTTGAACAGTACTTCGTTTACCCAGATTATTCTGAACCAGAAGCTTATTCCGAACTAAGCATAGTTTTTATTTATTCCGAACCAAACACCCTCATCCGGAATATTTATTCCGGATAAGAGGGTTATTCCGAACCAGTCCCTTATTCCGGATGAGAGATTATTCTGAACCAGTGTAATTTGTTAATTATTCCGAACCAAGTAGATTATTCCGAACCAAACCGTTATTCCGAACCAGTTACACATTCCGAACCAGAGTTTATTGCGAACCAGAGCTACATTCTGAACCAGTCTTTATTCCGGACCAAGGCTATATTCCGAACCAGTCCATTATTCCGGATGAGACACTTATTCCGAACCAGAGGCATGTTCTGAATGAAGCATTTTTTCTAACTTTTCTTGTTGAGTTTTTCTTAAGTTTTCTAAGTTAAGTCTTTAAAGTTTTTAAACATTTCACTTTGATTTTAATTTCTATTTTATTTTAATTCATCCATTGCTTTAGATTATTTTCACGGCTTTACTCTTTTATTTCCTTTACTTAGAATAGAAAACCAATCCCCCGATTTGACACCAAGAACGACAAGTACCACTTTGGACCGTTATCCATTCGAGAAGATACCGAGAACTTCATTGAACCCCCATTGAAAATCATTGTATCAAATGGCGCCGCTGCCGGCTCTTTTCGTAGCGATAAACGGGTTTTTGTGAGAAAATTGGATTTTGGGATCCGTTCGTCGTGAACGTTACTTTCTTTGCACCAAAAATTTTAAAAAATTCTAAAAAATATATAATTTTCAAAAACACAAAAAAATAGAAAAACATATAAAACACAAAAATATTCCTTTGTTTCATTTGTCTTTTGTAGGTACATGCAAACTCGCTCACAGACGCAGCAAGCCAATCAGAATCCTAACCTTCAACAACCTCCGGTTGCCGAGCCACCAATTATTCCACCGATGGAAAATCAACCAATGATTGAGCTTTTGCAAGAGCATGTTGACGCCAATAATGATCTGATTGTCATACCAATCGTTGCAGCCAATAATTTTAAACTCAAATCTGGCTTCATACAAATGGTCTCTGCACAACCTTTCTTGGGACGCCCAATGGATGATCCACATGACCACATTCACCGCTTCATTCAGCTTACCAACACGGTGAAATACAATGGTGTTCCCCAAGAGGTAATACGCTTACAACTCTTTCCTTTCACCTTAGAGGGACAAGCCCGGCACTGGCTTGCAAAGGAACCCCCACAAAGTATACTTACGTGGGCGGATCTTGAGACCAAATTCATAAACTACTTTTTCCCACTCTCTCGTACTACCGCTTTGCGGAACGAAATTATAAATTTTGAAAAAAAGTACGATGAAACTTTTAGTGAAGCTTGGGACCGTTTTAAAGATCTTTTGAGAAAATGTCCACCACATGGTTTTACCAAGGTGCATCAAATCAATACTTTTTATAATGGTTTACGCATGACGGACCAAGATTCACTAAATAGTGCCGCGGGGGGTAATCTTTTGGCCAAAACTTGTAATGCAGCGTGGGATATTAATGAAAATAAGTCTCGTGTGCAAACCAAGAGTGTGCGGACCAATGTCGCTAGTGCTAGCACTAGTGACAACGACAAGAGATTTGATAAGATCACTACCCTTCTTGAATCTCTTGCTCTTCAAACCGCCAACAATACCAAAAACATAAATGCACAAAATGCTCAAGCCCATGCTGTGAGTCAATCTTGTGACATCTGCGGTGGTCCTCACTCTTATACTTCATGTACTGCCACCCAAGACTACTCTTGTGAGAACGTTAACGCAGCTTATGGTACATATCCTCAAGGAGGCTATCAAGCCCGCCCTCAAGGAGACCGTATCTTGCTAAGTTATCGTTCCTCCAACTTTATTTCCCCACCTGGCTTTCCTCCTGCCACCCGCCCTATTCAGCAACAACCTCGAGCTCCATACCAACCACCTCAAAGACAACCATATCCCACTCAGAATCCTACTCAAGTTTACCAACCTGCTCCTTACCAACCACCTACTTATTCAGCACCTCCTCCTACGCAACCCACCATCTTCACCCAAGAGGTTGAAACGTATATGAGGATGAATGATGCATTGGTGAAGAATCTGCAATCTCAGATTATTAACTTGAAAGGAGACATGGTCAAATAAGGTAACGATCTTAGAGCCGATATGCAAAACTCTTTGAGTGGTCAAACCAATGATATCAGGGAAATGATGGATGGTTTCTTCCAAAGTAGTCAACCCTCTTCTTCGGGTACTCTTCCGAGTAACACCGTTGCGAATCCAAGAGGGGAGATGAAAGCAATCACCACTCGCAGTGGTAAAGGTACACAGGAATCCGAGCTTCCTACACCTACACCCGTGGTTGCAACTAAGGAAACCGAGCCACCAACTCTTATTCCTTCACCTCCTCTTTCCCCTATTTCTCCACCTCTTACTTCTACCCCTCCACCACCCAAAGATGTGAGTGAACCTTCAATTCCAAAGCCTACCTCTTCTTCCGATATACCTTATCCTTCAAGGTTGAGGAAAGAGAAGCTTAAAAGCAAGGATGATGTTCATGTTTCAAACTTTATTAAAATGTTTAAACAATTGAATTTCAATATCTCCTTCGCTGAGGCTCTCGCTCATATGCCTAAATATGCGAAGATGTTCAAAGATCTTCTGAGTGACAAGGAAAAACTTCTTGATATTGCTAACACCCAACTTAATGAGAATTGCTCTGCGGTTCTCTTAAGAAAATTGCCAACTTGGTGATCCGGGTCGCTTTCTCATTCCTTGCAACTTCCCGGGAGTTGACAATTGCATGGCCCTAGTCGATCTAGGAGCTAGTATAAACTTAATGCCATTAAGTGTCTGGAAGCAATTATCTCTCCCTGCGTTAGTCCCCACAAAAATGATATTGGAATTAGCCAACCGTACGGCTGCTTATCCTGTGGGGATAGCCGAAGATGTCTTCATTGGCGTCGACAAATTCACCTTCCCGGCGGATTTTGTTGTCGTTGACTACGAGATGGACCCTTGTGTTCTATTGATCGTCGGGCATCCATTCCTGAGGACCGGCCGTACTCTCATTGATGTAGTCGCGGGCGAATTAATTATGAGAGTAGGTGACGACAAAATTGTCTTCAACATGGGTAAACTTTCCTCACAACCTTCGGACCACGAAAGCGTTAATTGCATTGATGCTCTTGATGAGGCTTGTGAAGAACACTTCAAAGATGCTTGTCAAAGTAATCTTTCTTCTTTACCCAATGTTGAAACTGTTTCCTCAATTCCTCCATCCTTGACTCCTTTTGGAGCAAGTGACTTTCTATGGGACGATATTCAAGCTAGCTTGAATCCCCTTGAGCTTAACTCTAATGATGCTTCTACCGATTAGGCAGCCGAACCTTTTACCATTGAGAAACTTCTGAAGGAAGATCCTCCCTCTCCTCCTACTCCTGAAACGGTTGCTAATGATGACCCATCATTAGTTGAACCATCTATCGAGGAACCAACTTTGATTCCTCCATCTATTGAGGACACTCCGGACTTCGAACTCAAGGATTTACCGTCTCACCTCGAGTACGTATTCCTTGATGACGAAAACAATCTTCCGGTCATCATTGCTAAGGCCTTGAAAGAAGATGAAAAATCTCGCCTTATCTCTGTGCTAAAAGATCATAAAAGTGCAATTGCTTGGAAAATATCCGATATCCGCGGAATTGATCCAAACTTTTGTCCGCACAAAATTCTAATGGAGGATGACTTCAAACCCACTATTCAAAGCCAAAGAAGGGTTAATCCGAAAATCCATGACGTCATCAAACAAGAAGTCATCAAACTTCTAGAGGCGGGCATGATTTATCCTATATCGGATTCCCCATGGGTTAGTCCAATCCATTGTGTGCCAAAGAAAGGCGGAATAACCGTTGTTCCCAATGAACACAACGAGTTAATTCCAACTCGTCTCGTTACTGGGTGGAGAGTTTGTATAGACTACCGCAAACTCAATGATGCCACGAGAATAGATCATTTTCCTCTTCCCTTCATGGACCAAATGCTTGAACGTCTTGCCGGCAATGACTTCTATTGCTTTCTAGATGGTTTCTCTGGGTATTTCCAAATCCCAATCGATCCCCAAGACCAAGAAAAGACCACATTCACCTGTCCCTATGGAACCTTTGCTTACAAACGTATGCCTTTCGGCTTATGTAATGCTCCAGGGACATTCCAAAGGTGTATGATGGCAATCTTCCATGACATGGTTGAACAAACCATGGAAGTCTTCATGGATGATTTCTCGGTCTATGGCGATTCTTTCTCTGCGTGCCTTGCCAATTTAGAACGCATGCTTAAACGGTGCGAAGACACTAGTCTCGTTCTAAATTGGGAAAAATGCCATTTCATGGTAAAAGAGGGCATAGTACTTGGACATAAAATCTCCAAAGCCGGTCTAGAAGAAGACCGTGCTAAAATAGATGTCATAACAAAACTTCCTCCACCTTCAACTGTGAAGGGTGTGAGAAGCTTCCTTGGGCATGTGGGCTTCTACCGAAGATTTATAAAAGACTTTTCTAAGATCGCTCGCCCCATGACCCACCTCTTGGAAAAAGATACTCCATTTATCTTTTCCAATGAGTGTATTCAAGCCTTCAACATTCTAAAGGATAAGCTAACTAAGGCACCGGTCTTGGTTACCCCTAATTGGGAGCTTCCCTTTGAGTTGATGTGCGATGCTAGCGATTTTGCTATTGGAGCGGTGTTGGGACAACGAAGATAAACATTTCCAACCGATCCATTACGCTAGCAAGACAATGAGCGGGGCTCAATTGCATTACACTACCACAGAAAAAGAACTTTTAGCTGTCGTGTATGCTTTTGAAAAATTTTGCCCCTATCTTGTCTTATCTACCATGATCGTGTATACCGATCACTCCGCGTTGAAGTACTTGTTAACCAAACAAGATTCTAAACCAAGACTTCTTCGCTGGGTTTTACTCCTTTAAGAATTTAAAATCGAAATTCGAGACAAGAAAGGAGCTGAAAACCTAGCCGCGGATCATCTGAGCAGACTTGAGGATCCATACCAAGGGGATCATCCGAACAAAGAGATCAATGACTCTTTCCCCTTAGAGACCTTAATGTCTATAAACTCACCTTCTGATGAGACCCCGTGGTTTGCGGACATCGCAAACTACTTGGCGGGTGGAATTCTCATCGACGGGCTCACATCCCAAGAAAAGAAAAGTTCTTTAAAGACATCAAGACTTACTTTTGGGATGCCCCGTATCTTTTCAAACAATGTGCTGATTTGATCATACGCCGTTGTGTTGATGGACCATCAGCTTTCGAAATTCTCGAAGCTTGCCACAAAGGACCCACCGGTGGTCACTTTGGTCCCAACTACACGGCCAAAAAAGTGTTTGACTCGGGATTTTATTGGCCCACCATTTATCGTGACGCTCACGAAATGGTTCAAAAATTTGATGCTTGCCAACGACAAGGCAAGATCACACATAAAGATGAGATGCCTCAAAATTTCATCCAAGAATGTGAAATATTTGACGTCTGGGGCATCGACTTTATGGGGCCATTCCCTTCTTCAAAAGGAAACAAATACATCCTTGTCGCCGTTGACTACGTTTCAAAGTGGGTTGAAGCAAAAGCTTTACCCACTAATGATGCAAGGGTGGTTTGTAATTTCTTGAAGCAGCTATTCGCTAGATTCGGCGTGCCACGTGACATTATCAGTGATCGCGGGACTCACTTTTGCAATGACCAATTTGCAAAAGTGATGGCAAAGTACGGTGTCAACCACCGTCTTTCCACCGCGTATCACCCACAAACAAATGGCCAAGCTGAAATCTCTAACCGTGGGTTAAAGCGAATACTTGAACGAACCGTGGGAGAGCATCGAGCCGCCTGGGCAGATAAACTCGATGATGCTCTGTGGGCCTTCCGTACCGCATACAAGACTCCTATTGGTTGTACACCATATCGTCTCGTGTACGGAAAGGCATGCCACCTCCCCATTGAGTTGGAACACAAGGCTTACTGGGCCTTGAAATGGGCAAATTTTGATCTCAACAAAGCCGGAAATTTGCGAAAAATCCAACTCAATGAACTTGATGAATTGAGGAATGAAGCTTATGACAACTCTTTGATCTATAAGGAACGAACAAAGCTCATTCACGACTCAAAGATTAAAAACCGAGAGTTCCATGTTGGAGCCAAAGTTCTACTTTTCAACTCTCGGTTAAAAATCTTTTCTGGAAAGCTAAAATCTCGTTGGTCCGGCCCATTCACCATTGCTCAAATTCTTCCATATGGTACCATTGAGCTTGCTCAAACCAATGGCCTGAATTTTAAGGTGAATGGCCAACGAGTGAAGCTCTACTTTGGAGAGGAAATCTCTACTGAGATTCCATCCCTCTCCACCCTCCCGGTGAATTAATTCGGGACCGAGTCAGGCTCGTGACTCGGTTATCAAAAACATGCGCTCCTCGGGAGGCAACCCGAGTATCTATCCCTTTAACCTCCTAAGTGTGGGGGACCTATTTTGGTCATTTGTGTTTGTGTGGTGATGTGATTACAGGGATTACTGCAATCTTGGAACTTTTGAAGAACCGTGCTTCCATGTTATCCGCAATCCGGTTCTATCTCTCAACTATCGTGATTCAATTTTCTTCATACTCACATTTGAAATTGATCATGTTAGTTGTCTCCTCCTTAACTTGATTTAACCAACGTGCACAATGTCATAAGTGTAGGGGAGACTTTTCCCACATGCTTAAACATTGAGGACAATGTTTATCTTAAGTTTAGGGGAGACTTCTATCGAAGTTTTAAGTGGACTTTTCCATGAAAATGCCTTCATTTAACCGGAAAATCATGTTTTTCAGCATTTTTCAAATTTTTAATTAACTTTGGCCATATAGTCGTAATTTTTAAATTTTTATTTCTTTTATTTCCTTCCTTTATCGTTGCTTCCATATGTATATATTCCATAATAAAGTCAAAAATATTAATAAAATGGTTTAGCAAGTTTAGAGTTCTTTGATCTATTAGGCCCGTTGCGATTATTTTGACTCAACCCGAATAGACTATTCCAAGTTTATTCTAGCTAGTATCCTTAACCATGTGGACCTTAATCGGTTTATTAGGCTAAGCATCCACGAGTCTCATTCCTTGAGATTTTAAACTGTGGAGAACGAGAGATGATAGAGTCAATTATAAGTCGGCATTCTTACATAAGCATACTTGGTGTAATTATTAACTTTCTCTCCCATCGCATGTAAATAAATAAATGCAATAAGTAAGGTCGTACGATTTCGTTGAATTACTTTGCTATTAGCCAAAGATCGTTTGAAAGTTGCTCGGCATTAATAAGAGTTCATAGCCAAGGCATAACTAATGAAGCGGGGCACGCAGATTGGCGAATCCGAAAAGGCCCTAACAAGGCATGAGGATTCCATTTTATTGCTAAATATCCAAGAAGATGTGAAAGCATTATTCTTAAGTCAATATGAAGGATCAAGACTCACGACGAAAAGCAATCACTCCCATAAAGTTCATGGAGAAGTATATCCGAAAACACCCTAACAAGGTATGAGGATAAATAGATCCAAGTCCGAAAAGGAGGCGGATAGTTGTATCTCAAAATCCCAAATTATGATTGAAGAAATAATCATGAAGTCGTGGTCAACAAGTTGGAGTATCCCCAAAAATACTCCAAGTGAAGAAATTCTATAAACGAAGAGAATACCATTATCTCAAGAACGTCTCTCAAAGATGTGAAGTATGAAGTACATGCCAAATATCGGCCCGAGAAAGGTCTCAAATCATGAAGCAAGTTATGCCAAGATATAAACTTTTTGAGGTCTCGAGAAGCAGTTTTAAGAGATCTTGTCCTTTGGCTAACTATTAATCAAATCGTCCTACTTTGCTTTCAGCCTTAATAAACTATCGCAATAAGTCCGAAAATGCATCTTCATGATCATTCTAAGACAAAAATAAAATATAAGAGATACACCTAGGAATAAGGGAGTTTAAGCCTATAATTTAGCCATGTGTGTAAGTGTTTTTTTGCTAACTTATAATAACAATGATCTCGTTTTTAAGCTTAGTTTGGGGAACGTGAAACTTGAGGGTGATAAATCTTCGCAGCAACCCAAGCCCTAAAGTAAGTCCTTGATCTCTTTGCTAATTATTTCCATGTAGTTTTCTATCCCTTTTGTTTTATTCAAGTTTTTATTTTTCCTTAGTATTTTAATTTTTGTTTAGTAGTATGTTAATAAGGCCAAGGTTGATTGTGTTAGCCGTATTTAAAGTGATGGTCATATAATATACCGTTGCGAAGCTCGTGAAAAATACAATTCAACGGTGTTGAGAGTTCTTAGTTATTAATGTTTATGTAACGGGAATTAGTCCCGAACACACAAATGAGGAAGGCCTCCTAAACACTTACTACTTAGTATAAAAGGCCTCCTAAGCCTCATTTGTGTGTGTGTTTTCCATTTCATTGTTTTGTAGAGAGAGAAACGTATGTGTTTCTCTCACTAGGAATTCACATCTTCTTGTTTTTCTCTTTTCCTTCATCTAATCTAATCTTTCTTTTTTTGGTTTAATCTTCATCTTCATTTATATATCATATATAGTCGTGTGAATCTATCCAACAAGTGGTATCATTCGCCAAGGGATTCGTATTGAAGCATTTCGTGTGATTTTGATTGTTTTTCGCCAAAACATCAAACACTTTTTCGTGTTTGTTTGTGTGTCTAAGTCGTATACGTTCTTTAAATCGTGTAGTAGTGATCTAGGCATCTTGGTTTTGGCTAAAACTCAAGTTTTTGGATCAAAAGTTGATAAATTTCTTGTTTGTTCATCTTTCCGAATTTCTTGCAAGTTTCTCCATCGGAAAGTACAAAGCACGTGAGGCCAGATCGCAATAACCTTAGGTTCCACTTTGCGATCTAAACATTTCGATACCTTATTCCGATCTGGACATTCCGATCGTTCTTTGCGATCTGGGATTCCGACGGCTCTTAAGGAACTTTGAGTCGTTACTCTGTCTAAATTTTGTCAGCATTCCGATCTGAAGTATTCCGATCTGAAGTATTCCGATCTGAACATATTCCGATCTGAACATATTCCGATCTGAAGTCATTCCGATACAAGCAACATTGCGACAGATCAACATTCCGATCAAAGGACATTCCGATAGAGGGACATTCCGATAGAGAGACATTCCGATCGTTGGACATTCTGATGGAATTTTTTTGTTAGAGTAATTTTTAGTGTTAGCCACCATCTAGACTAGTCTCAGAACATAGTTTACACGAAGATCAAAAAAAAAAAAAAAAAAAAAAAAAAAAAAAAAAAGAGTTAAAATTTTTAGGTCAAGTAGAATCAAATTTTTTCCCTACTAGTTTTTGGCTATCTCGAACTCAATTTCAAAATTTGGCGATACACAATTTTTTCAGCTTACCGTTTTGTTGGACTGAGGAATTTATTGTCGGACTGGGAAAAAAAAAATCGGAAGTTTCGGAATTTCAACATCACCACACGCTTTCTACGAATTGAGATCCTGTTGTTCACACGACTTCTACGATTACGTCTCAACAAGATATCTATGCTGCGGGTACTGAGAATCGTCCACCCATGCTTACCAAGGAGAACTACACTACATGGGCTAGTCGTCTCCTTCGTTATGCAAAATGTAAACCTCTGGGAAAGTTGATTGTCAACTCGATTCAAAAGGGTCCGTATGTTAGAAGAACAATTATTGTGCCTGGGGACCCTACGAATGCTAACCCAGTAGCTGATTCAAGTCATGAGCAAACAGATGAAGAATTAACTGAAGCTGAATCCAAACAACTCGACGCTGATGATCAAGCAATTCAAGTCATTCTTATGGGACTTCCTGAAGATGTTTATGCTGCTGTCGATAGTTGTGAAACCGCACACGAGATGTGGCTTAGGATTCAGAAAATGATGAAGGGCAGTGAAATCGGTTTACAAGAAAAGGAAACTAAGTTGCTTCGTGAATGGGAGAAATTTACGTCTACTGAAGGAGAACAAATTGAACCTTATTATCATCGGTTTTCAACCCTCATGAACCATCTTAGAAGAAACAAACATGAACCTGCACAAATTGCTGCCAACATCAAATTTCTTGATAATCTTCCTTCTGAATGGTCACGATATGTCACTCTTGTCAATCAAACAAAGGATCTTCATGTCGTGGACTACACTCAAGTTTATGACTATTTGAAGATGAATCAAGATGAAGCTAACGAAGTTAGGGCAGAAAGACGTGCCAAGACACAAGATCCATTGGCTTTTATGGCAAACTCTCCATCATCTATGTCATATCCCATGGTACCCTACCATCAACCCTCATCAAGTAACTTCCTGCCACAACAACAACAACTCACCGCTTATGGATATCAACACCCTGCTGCTATGAATTACTTACAACAACCCATTGCCTGTTTTGATGACATTACTGATCCTACTCATGCTATTAATACTGGTCTTGCCCTTCTTGAAAAGGCATTTAAATTCACCATTAACCCCACCAACAACAATCAGAGAATCTCCTCGAATACTAGAAATAGGCAGATTGCTCAACCCTTCATGAATGCGAATCAAGATCGCCAATTGGTAGTTGCTGGAAACACAGGGACTCAGTTTCAACAATATGGTCAGAATGCTGGGCAGACCGTTGGCAATGCAGGAAATCAGTATGGGCAAAACCGTGGTCCAAATCCGGGTGTTCCGAATGCGGGTAATCATAATGGGTTAATAGTTGTGCCAGCGGTTGGTAACCAGATGGGAAACATTGTGGCTGCAAGGGCTGAGAATACTGGTACCGGAAATGGAAACAACAATCGTCAGGTTCAGTGCTACAACTGCAGGGGATTTGGTCATTATGCTCGAGATTGCACAGCCAAAAAGAAGAGGGATGCTGCTTATCTTCAGACTCAGCTTCTCATAGCACAAAAAGAAGAGGCAGGAATCCCACTTCAAGCTGAGGAATTTGATCTTATGGCTTCTGCTGCAGAATATGACGAGGAAGAAGAGGTGAATGCCAACTACATCATGATGGCAAACTTACAGCAAGCATCAACCTCAGGAATGCATGATGACAGAGCTCCCGTTTATGATGCAGACGGTCCCTCTGAGGTACACCCAAGTTTTGATGATAATGATATATATAATATGTCTAATCAGGAGGAAGAGTATACTGAGATGCTTGAGCCCTACATTGAGACACACGAGGATCATACGAATACTAGTAATATTATTTCAAATGAGCCTAGTGTGGACCTTAGTGTAGATCAAGTTGCCCAGCCTACAACACTTCCTGATGAGACACATGCGTATTATAAATCTCTATTTGATAAGCTTGCTAAGGATGTAGATCATGCTACGGTGGTTAATAATAAGTTTAGAGAAACTAATGCCAAATTGACCACTGAGCTTGCGGGATATAAGGAACGGGAGAAAAGTTTTGAGATTCATCATGAAAAAATCAAGGAACTTGAACAAGCTCATGCTACATCGGTTTATCAAGAAAAATGCACCACTAAGAAGTTAAATGCCTTACACTTAAGTAGTGCTAAACAGATAAGCGAATTGAATGATGAAATCACTTCTCTTAATAAACAACTTTCAACTGAAAAATCTATTGTTTCTGATTTAAAAGAAGAAAGAAAACAGCTAAAACATGATTTCAAAATTCGAGAAGATGGGCTTCTTGAGGATTTTTGCAAAGCGCAGGATAGGATTAGAGAATTAGACAACCTTTTAGTAAAACGTGGCCAAACTATGCAGACGATAAATATGCTCGCACCAAAAGTGAATGAGATAAATTACACTCGATACAAAATGGCTTTAGGTTGTCCTCTTCCCCCTAATCCAGGATACCTTAAGAAAGTTCAGGCCACTAATGAAACTTTATATAATGGTAGTGTGCTATTGTCTGATGAGCATGATCCTCCTAGTGTGCATGATTCCGAGGAAACTATTGAACTTGCTGTAGAGTCTCGTTTAAGAATGCAAAAGCTTGATAAAGAAGTGATACCCGTTTATTATCCGAAAGTTAACCCGCCAACTGTTTTTGTTCGGTCTAAAACGAATACTGAAATGCTTTTGCTACCAAGTGAGGAATTGTCTGATGACCCTCCTAAACCGAGCATCACTCGCCGATTTCTAAACGAGCTTAAAGACAACTTTGTCATCCTTAAACGTGTTGTTAATTCAAAATTAACTGGAGGTAATTTTACATCACCTGTTCAGATTGAGGTTCAGAAAATTCTTCAAAACGATATTAATCCGATTATTAATCAAGTTGATGCTCGGTTATGAAATTTGGAAAACGCTTTTCTAAAAGAATTAGCAAACTTTGTTGAAGACTTTAAATCTTTGACGAAGGAAGCTGATGAATCTCTTGATAAAATCAAAGTTTTGGAAAACGATCTTGAACGCCTCTCTAAAGCTCGTGATTGTATTGATAGTAGCCCTGTCGAGTTAGGTACCTCTATGTCGCATAATGAGAACCTCCAAACTGAGCTTGATCATATGAAAGAGAAAATGGAATCTTATGTCATTAAAAAGGATAAAGAATTCACCGATCTTTGGAATAAATTTGTCAAAAAATGTGATGAATGCAAATATGACAAGATTTCGTATGAAAAAGCTCAAAATGAAATGCAACAAACTATCATAAGGTTGCAGGCTCAGTTAGGAGGGGTTTCGGAAACAAATTTGGCCTCGTCAGGGTTAGAGAGTGCTAGTGGTGGTAATGTTCAGAAGCTTAAGGCTAAGATTGTAGATTTAGAATCTGTTGTTGTTTCATATAAGCGGGCTGTTGAACAAAGTAAGTCTGTCTATCAGAAACTTATTGATAAAATCTGTGAGAACTGTAAGTTAAAGGCCTTGTTAAAAGATAAGACTTCTGAACCTAGCTCGATTGTGGATACGATGATCCAGAAGCCAGCATCCTCGGGACCCACTCGTATTGCTGTGACACCTTTTGCCAAGGTTGCTGGAACGAAAACTGTTGTGATTGCCCCAGGAATGTTTCGTGTTAGTTCTCCCTCTGTGCCTAGCAAACAACGTAAAGCAAGCGTTAGGACAAAACCGATCACTATAACTCAACCACAAGTTATTGATCTAAAAAGTGCTAATTCTAATAGACGCGTGTCTTCTTCTACAGGAATAAACAACTACACTAAGAGCAGAAGGCCACAGCCTACGAGCAATACAAGGAATGATAGGGTCCCTTTTGCCTCTAGAAGTAGTCGCCCCAAGATCAATAATGTGGAAGTAGAAGAACACCCTAGGAATTTACCGCTTTTTAATCATAATCAGAAACCTAATTCATCTGAATGTAATGACTTTAAGCTTTCTATTCGGAATGAAAAATCTGAAGTTATTTTTGCTAAATGTAATAAATGTTTCTTTACTTTTAGTCATGATGCTTGTGGTTTGACTATGAATGGTTTGAATTATGGTGGTTACACTCGAATTGACAAGCTGTCAGTCAGTGAACAACAACGCACTCCTAAGGCTAAGGTGTATGTTCCAAAAAGTAGGCATGTAGGGTCCACAGAAAGTCTTGCTAAGCCTAGTAGCCCTAGACTCACCTCTAAATGGTTGCCTACTGGTAGAAATTTTGACTGTAGTGGCAAAATTATCGACACTAGTAGATCTCATACTGACAGTGAAACGTCGGTATGTGATACGGCTTAATTATCTTCTAACCCTACAGGAACCTATTTCATCGGTTGCCAAAATATCTGTTTCTCTTATCATTGGCAGGCTGTTGAAATTTGTCTCTGGTGCGTGGACTCGGGCTGTTCCAAACATATGACTGGGAATCGAAGCCTTCTCAAGAACTTTGTATGGCGTTTCATGGGAACTGTTCGATTTGGAAATGATCATGTTGCAGCAATTCTAGGCTATGGTGATCTTCATTGGGGAAATATAATCATCACCAGAGTCTCTTTTGTTGATGGCTTGGGACATAACTTGTTCTCGGTTGGGCAATTTTGTGATTCAGACTTGGAGGTCGCTTTCAGAAGTCATACATGTTTTGTAAGAGATCTTGAAGGAATTGATCTGTTGAAAGGAAATCGTACCACCAACCTTTATACCATTGATCTTTTTCAAATGTCTGCTGCTTCTCCAATTTGTCTCATGGCCCGAGCCACATCAACAAAGTCGTGGTTATGGCATCAAAGGTTATCTCATCTCAATTTTGATGCCATCACCCATCTCGCGAAAGATGATCTCGTTACCGGTCTTCCAAAGTTCAAATATACAAAAGACCATCTTTGTCCTTCATGTGAGCAAGGTAAAAGTAAGAAGAAGCCTCACAAACCCAAACCTGTTCCCAACTCAACGAATAGGTTACATCTCCTACATATGGATTTGTGTGGCCCAATGAGAATCAAAAGTATTAATGGAAAGCGGTATGTCCTTGTCATTGTGGATGACTATTCTCGCTACACATGGGTTCATTTTCTTGCTTCAAAAGATGAAACCCCTGAGGTAATTATTAACTTCTTGAAGAAAACATCAGTTCTACTGCAAGCCCCTGTCATTATTGTGAGAACGGATAACGGTACAGAATTCACAAATCAGAAATTGAAAGCTTATTTTGACGAAGTTGGGATTTCTCATCAAACTTCGGCTGTAAGAACTCCAGAGCAGAATGGAGTTGTGGAACGGAGGAATCGTACGTTAGTTGAAGCTGCTCGAACGATGCTTCTCTCCTCTAGTGCATCGTTATTCCTTTGGGCCGACGCTATAGCAACTGCATGTTATACTCAAAACCGCTCCATTATTCACACCCGTTTCAACAAAACACCTTATGAGATCATTAATGGAAGAAAACCGGATATTTCATTTTTACATGTCTTCGGTGCATTATGTTATCCGAAGAATGATCGTGAAGATATCGGTAAACTTGAACCTAAAGGTGATATTGGCTTTTTCATTGGTTATTCTTCAACTGCTTGTGCTTATAGGGTTTATAATCGAAGGACAAGAAAGGTAATTGAGACTATGAACGTTACCTTTGATGAACTCTCGGGTATGGCCTCTCAGCATAGAAGCTCACATCCCGAGCTTCAAGGTCAGACTTCTGGACACGTAAGTTCAGGACTCGCGCTTCAATTTGCACCGCCAGCAATCTCATCGTTACAACCATCAGAACGTGACTTGGAAGTTTTATTTGGGCCAATATATGATGAATATATGGAGGGTCCTTCGTCATTTGGTGTTCCTCAAAATGCCCCGGCTGCACCTGCTATGGTAGTTCAAGAACCTCCGACTGCATCTACACCACCGGCATCTACTTCTGCACCATCTACGTCAACCTCAACCATAGTGACTCAAAACATTCCAACCACTTCTCCGATTGCTGACGCAACTCAACAACATTCTCAGCAAATTCCTACTCATGTTCATCTTCAGAATGAAATAGTTGCTGAAAATGCAAACAATGCGATGCTCAACGAACACGAGTTTGTTAATCCATTTGCGGCTTCCACAAGCACTACTCATCCTTCAGCACCATATGTGGATCCGTCGAGCTCGCATCAAGTTTCTCATACACTTCCACTTGAACACAAATGGACTAAGAATCATCCTTTGGTTCAAGTGATTGGCAATCTCTCACGACCGGTCTCAACACGAAATCAGCTGCGTACCGATGGTGATATGTGTATCTATGCACTATCAGTCAGCACAATGGAACCAGCAAGTTTGAAAGAAGCAATGACCGATGCATCATGGATTGAGTCTATGCAAGAAGAACTCAATCAGTTCATCCGACTCGATGTATGGGAGTTAGTACCTCGACCAGACAATATCGATCCGCTTACCCTGAAATGGTTATTCAAAAACAAGATGGATGAGGAGCAAACGGTCATTAGGAACAAGACTCGGTTAGTTGTGAGAGGTTATAAACAGCAGGAGGGAATTGATTTCGCCGAGTCCTTCGCCCCGGTTGCTAGGATGGAAGCTATTAGGATTTTCTTGGCATACGCTGCACACAAATCATTCACAGTGTATCAAATGGACGTGAAGACGGCTTTCTTGCATAGGCCGTTAAAAGAAGATGTGTATGTATGTCAACCTGAAGGTTTCATCAATACTGAACATCCAAGCCATGTCTACAAGTTGAAAAAGGCAATTTATGGTTTGAAACAAGCACCGAGGGCATGGTACGACGAATTATCATCATTTCTTCTACAAAATCACTTCAGCAAAGGAACCATTGATCCAACGTTGTTTATTAAGCACTACGGAAACGACATCTTGGTGGCTCAGGTCTATGTAGATGATATTATATTTGGTTCTACTAACCCAAAATATTCCATATTATTTGCCGACCTTATGAAAAGTCGATTCGAAATGTCCATGATGGGGGAAATGACGTTCTTTCTTGGTCTCCAAGTTCACCAATCCCCCCGTGGTATTTTCATAAATCAGTCCAAGTATGTGCTTGAGATTCTAACGAAATTTGGTATGGATAACTGTGATCCTATTGGTACTCCAATGGACACTAAACACAAGCTTGATTTGGATAAGAAAGGGACATTTGTAGATGCTATAAAATACCGAAGTATGATCGGGTCCCTTATGTACTTAACCTCAAGCAGACCGGACATTGTGCATGCTACTTGTTTATGTGCTCGGTACCAGGCTCAGCCAACCGAGAAGCACCTCAAGGAGGTTAAAAGGATCTTTCGTTATCTCCGGGGAACCATTAACATGGGTCTCTGGTATACGAAGGATTCTGGTTTTAATCTCACTGGTTTTTCAGATGCCGATCATGCAGGGTGTCATGATACATTCAAGAGCACTTCCGGTGGAGCACAATTCTTAGGCGAGAAGCTAGTGAGCTGGTCATCAAGGAAACAAGACTGTACGGCGTTGTCAACCGCGGAAGCAGAATATGTGTCTCTATCCGTGTGTAGTGCTCAATTCCTTTGGATGAGAACACAACTCACGGATTATGGCTTTTTCTTTAACAAAGTCCCTATTTATTGTGATTCACAATCAGCCATAGCCATATCCTGCAACCCGGTCCAACACTCCAAGACCAAGCACATAGCTGTCCGATTCCATTTCATAAAGGAGCATGTGGAAAAAGGAACGATCGAACTGTTCTTTGTCAAGACGGACTACCAACTAGCCGACATCTTCACCAAAGCTCTTCCTCAAGACAGATTTGAATTCTTGGTTCGTCGACTTGGTATGCGTAGTTTCACTCCTGATGAACTTGAACGTCTTGCACATTCGCAGTAATCTTGTATATATTTATCAGAAAATCAAAATACAAAAATATAAAACCTATAAAAACAAAATAAAAAATGAGAAAACTTTTCAAAAAACACCAAAAATATTCTTCTCCGACATGTCTCTCAGCATCGATAATATGGACGTGCTTAGAAATGTTGTTCAATAACGACACGGGTACGTACATAAAGTTCGAATGAGAGTTCAAATGTTTTCAAAACATGTCTTTTCTATTTTTCTTCTCATAATGGCTTATAGTCACATGTCAGACTATAACCCGGTCCCTAAATAAAGGAAAGTCTTTGACTTATCCTCAACAACGAGAAATTCATTTTTCTCGGTCATGAGCTTATATCGAAACATTCAAAGTTTTAAGCTCATGAACACAATTTTTCTCGGACTTTTGAGCACAATTTTTCAAAGTATTTCAAAACAATGTGCTCATATACTCCCCTATTTAAATACAATCTCTTTTCGAGGGGGAGTATAATGTTTGTATAAACATTTGTTCCAAAGTTTCATGACACATTATTCTCTCCATGTTTCATCACTAGTTTCACAAAAATTTCAATTTCATACAATTTTTGAGGGGGAGAATAGTGATTAAAATATGTTGTCTTGGATAATATCTTTGATGTAAGTGCTTTCTCTTCCTAATATGTGCAAAAACCTTTCCTTTCATGATGCACATATGTAGGGGGAGCGTTTTTGGTGATATAGAAAACTTTCAAGGTGTAAACATTGATTTCATCAACACCTTGACTGCATTTTCAATTGATTTTTCTGGTTACGATATCTATACCCTTCAACACATAAATTCACGATGGTATTGGTGTCAAAAGGTGGTTAGGTATTCGTCCTATGATCCAACCAGAACCGGGGGGATCTTCCCAGGGACAATCCATTAGAACTTAGAAGTCCTTAGGAAAGATGGAGTAGTTGAGTGCACGGGAATAATGCCGACTAATGACTTAAGCTAGCACTGGAACAATCACAACAAGGTGCTAGTTATGACGTCTTGGTAAGCATTGAAGGGGTTGAAGAATGAAAAAGAAATGTAAGGATAAATGGTGTAAAGAAAGAAGCCCTCCATACAACTTAGGCAGAAACCGGGTCAATACATCTATTATCAGAATCACTTTGATGATTTCTGATACTGAAGACAAGGCATCATGGACCCAGTGATGCAATGCACAACCCTTGCCAGCCTACTCAAGCTTCTCTCAAAAGAAGTTTGTTTTATTGTCACGGAGTTCAACTCATTTCTATCAACCTTCTCACTCCGAGATAGTAGATATTGAACAGGTGGCAGTCTGCTCCAGCCTCCGATCACTAAATAAACGTGCACTTATAGAGTCTAGAGCCAACGAGATTCATCAAAAATCTCATTAGGACACTTATTCCATAGATCAATTGTTGTTCATCACTAGAACACAAGCGATGATTTACAGAGTCCTACGCTCTATCCTTGTGGTATTGCTAGAACATTCAGAGTGATACTCTTTAGTATTCACAGTGATGAATGGAAATCCTTCCAGTGTTAACATCAAACAGCACTGCGGTAGGTCATATGTAAGATTCACTTGAATTAAACATATGTTAACTGGAAAGCAACAGTGGTTTGATTCTTAATTGATTCAAACTCGTTCCAGGTCTCGACGCAATATCTTTATGATCTTGCCAGAACATTCAGAGTAATACTTTTCAGTATTTACAATGACGAATGGAAATCCTTCCAGTGTCATCATCAAACAGCACTGCGGTAGGTAACTTGTGCGATTCTATATGAATCAAACTTGTGTCAACTGGAAAGCAACGATGGTTTGATTCTTAATTGATTCAGACTTGTTCCAGGAAAGTGAATTAATGACCTAATCAGCAGAATGGAACTGCATGATTCACTCCTTACTTTGAATTATCTTTCGATATATTCAAGTATTGAGAACGGCTACCACAGCTGGAAATCCTGTCAAGGAAGTTTTTTGAACTTACCTGATCACAGGTACAATATTCGTACTGTATAACGGGAAACCGGTGGAATGCAAACGGTGGCGTTATCTCAAGAGTCGCAATTCAAGGCCACATATTCAGGATTATTGAAGAAAGCTCAAGAACATCTAAAGACAAAGACATCCGCTACTCTGATGATCAAGGGAGATTGTTAACAAGCTTTCATGTCAACTCAAGACACGAGTATGTGGGTAAAGACACAAGAACACAAGCTGGAAAATTTTCAAGATCAAGTCGAGGCAAAGATCAAAGATCCAAGACCACAAGTCATGAAAGGAACTATGAAAGAACTCTCAAGACAACGAGCTTCAAAGTCTGCAACACCAACGAAGTGAAGTCACATATTACATGACCACCCCTTAGGGGGAGATTGTTAGCCGTATTTAAAGTGATGGTCATATAATATACCGTTGCGAAGCTCGTGAAAAATACTATTCAACGGTGTTGAGAGTTCTTAGTTATTAATGTTTATGTAACGGTAATTAGTCCCGAACACACAAATGAGGAAGGCCTCCTAAACACTTACTACTTAGTATAAAAGGCCTCCTAAGCCTCATTTGTGTGTGTGTTTTCCATTTCATTGTTTTGTAGAGAGAGAAACGTATGTGTTTCTCTCACTAGGAATTCACATCTTCTGTTTTTCTCTTTTCCTTCATCTAATCTAATCTTTCTTTTTTTTGGTTTAATCTTCATCTTCATTTATATATCATATATAGTCGTGTGAATCTATCCAACAGATTGATTATGAGAAGAGTGCAAATTTGCTTTGTCACTAAGCATTGTATGAGGGCATGGCAATGGTTAAGTGTAGGGGATTTGATAGGTGTGAAAACACCCATCCTTTTACCACTTATTTCTGGCTAAAACGAGACCAAAACACGTATTTGATATCATTTGTTTGGAATTATGCGTGGTTTTTGTGTTTATTGGTTTTTCAGAGTCAACCGGATGAATTTGGAGAAAACATGGGATTGCACGAGTTTTATTGAAGAAAAAGACTCAAGATGAAGTCTATTGTCCAAGAGTTGCAAAAGAATTGAAGTCAATGGCCCTATCTGAAGATTTATCGAAGAAAAAGACCAAAGACGGAAGATTTACATATGTCGAAGAACTCAAGTCTATTAAACGCAGAAATTAAAAGACGAGTTGAATTTATTCATCGACAAATCCCGAATCTGAATCGAAAACGTCAACTCTGCTGAAAAGACGAGAAGACAAAAAGAGAGGAAGAAAGCCCACTCACCAACCAAGCCCACAAGGATATAAATAGGCTTCCCTTCACAATTTGGAGGAGAGGTTTTTAGTTTTTTGTCTTTTCTTTTTTCTTTGGTTCGTAGGTATCACCAACACCATTAGGGTGTTTGGTGATTTTTAATCTTTCACAAATTTTGTAATTCTTAATCTTTCATTTAAGTTTGTTTAACATTAAGCTTTTAATTTAATCATTCCATTTCATCTTGTTCATCTTCTTCTTTTGATTCAAAGTTTTCTAAAGTTTATTTTTGGTGGTTTAATCTTTAAAAGTTATTGGGTTTTGTGTTTTTATGATTGGGATTTGTTGTTTATGGTTAATATATGATGTGTGTTAAGTTTGGTTAAGATTTGTTGATTAGATTTGGTTAATTTGGTGAAAAACGTTTTTAATTTTCGTCCCTGTTGAACAGTACTTCATTTACCCAGATTATTCCGAACCAGAAGCTTATTTTGAACCAAGCATAGTTTTTATTTATTCCGAACCAAACACCCTCATCCGGAATATTTATTCCGGATAAGAGGGTTATTCCGAACCAGTCCCTTATTCCGGATGAGAGATTATTCTGAACCAGTGTAATTTGTTAATTATTCCGAACCAAGTAGATTATTCCGAACCAAACCGTTATTCCGAACCAGTTACACATTCCGAACCAGAGTTTATTCCGAACCAGACCTACATTCCGAACCAGACCTACATTCCGAACCAGTCTTTATTCCGACCAAGGCTATATTCCGAACCAGTCCATTATTCCGGATGAGACACTTATTCCGAACCAGAGGCATGTTCCGAATGAAGCATTTTTTCTAACTTTTCTTGTTGAGTTTTTCTTAAGTTTTCTAAGTTAAGTCTTTAAAGTTTTTAAACATTTCACTTTGATTTTAATTTCTATTTTATTTTAATTCATCCATTGCTTTAGATTATTTTCACGGCTTTACTCTTTTATTTCTTTTCCTTAGAATAGAAAACCAATCCCCCGATTCGACACCAAGAACGACAAGTACCACTTTGGACCATTATCCATTCGAGAAGATACCGAGAACTTCATTGAACCCCCATTGAAAATCATTGTATCACTCATCATTGTTTGTTTGCCTGTTTCTTATCACAAATAGAGCCCAAGAATATTTCTCAAGCTCTTGATGAAGAAAGTTGGGTAGATGCCATGCAAGAAGAATTAACAAAATTTGAGCTACAAAAGGTTTGGATTCTTGTGGATCTTCCCTCAGGTAAGAGAGTTATTGGTACTAGATGGGTTTTCAGAAAGAAAAAAGGATGAAAGAGGAGTTGTTGTGAGAAACAAGGCAAGGCTTGTTGCTCAAGGCTAGAGACAGGAAGAAGGGATAGACTATGATGAGGTCTTTGCACCATTAGCAAGAATAGAAGCCATTAGATTGTTTTTGGCTTTTGCATCATATATTGGTTTTATAGTCTATCAAATGGATGTGAAAAGTGCCTTTCTATATGGTACTATTTCAGAGGAGGTATATGTCTCATAACCTCCAGGTTTTGTAGATCCTAAGTTCCCCAATAGAGTCTACAAAGTCATCAAAGCACTATATGGTTTACATCAAGCTCCAAGAGCTTGGTATGCAACCCTATCCAATTTTCTACTAGAACATGGATATAGGAGAGGAACCATTGACAAAACTCTATTCATCAAGAAGAATTCCAAGGATATTATACTTGTACAAATTTATGTTGATGATATCATTTTTGGTTCAACCAAGAAATCATGGTGTGAAGAGTTTTATGCTTTGATGAAAGGAAGATTTCAGATGAGTTCTATGGGAGAACTCACTTTCCTTTTAGGAATCCAAGTCAAACAAAGAAAAGATGGAATATTTATAAGTCAAGATAAGTATGTTGCTGAAATACTGAAAAAGTTTTCTTGTATGGATTTAAGGAGTACAAGCACGCCATTTGAAGCTAAGAAATCCTTATCCAAGGATAAACATGGTGAAGATGTTGACATTCATCTTTACAGATCAATGATTGGTTCATTGATGTATCTTACTGCTTCAAGACCAGAAATTATGTTTGCTATATGTGCATGCTCAAGGTTCCAAGTAAATCCAAAGGTCTCACATCTTCATGCTGTGAAAAAGATTTGTAAGTACCTTAAAAGTCAACCTACTTTAGGATTATGGTATCCTAGAGACTCAACCTTTGAATTGGAAGCCTACTCAGACAGTGATTATGCTGGAGCTAATCATGATAGGAAATCAACAACAGGAGGTTGTCAATTCCTAGGCAGAAGACTCATATCATGGCAGTGTAAGAAGCAAACAATTGTTGCTACTTCCACAACTGAAGCTGAATATGTTGCTGCTGCTCATTTCTTGGACAAGTGATTTGGATTCAGAATCAATTGTTAGATTATGGGTTCAATTTCATGAACACTAAGATTTATATTGATAATGAGAGCACTATATGCATTGTCAAGAATCCAGTATTTCACTCCAAGACCAAGCATATTGAAATCAGACATCACTTCATAAGAGATGCCTATGACAAAAAGCTTATTCAAGTCTTGAAGATTCATACAGACAACAATGTAGCTGATTTGCTAACCAAGGCATTTGATACTAAGAGGTTTGAATTCTTGGTGACACATATTGGTATGCTAAACCAATAGATTGCTGCATATGTTGAGGGGAGGTAACAGTTGTACAATTTTTTTTAACTTATTTTATTGTATAGTATGTCTTTTGTCTTTTTGATGTGATTGCAGGTTAATAAAAGAGGTGACAAGGTTGATGGATTGCAAGAAATGGACTTAAGTTTGAGGTACCGCTTTCCTGCTAAGTACCGCTAGACAAAATTGAAGTACCGAGTATGTTCTAGGTACCGTTAAATAATCGTTGTACCGTTAAGGGTGTATTCTGTAAAATTAACGGTTTCTTCGTGGAAGGGTTAATTCTTTCTATAAATACTCACCCCAATTACATTATTTATTCACCATATCTTTTATTTTTATACCTCGATCCTACAATCTTCGTTTTTAATCGTCAATCATCAAAAACAAGAAAAACACCAATGGCTGCTCTACAAGTGAATTCTAAGCATAACTTGGTCGCGAACCTTGCTCAGAATGATGATTCACTTAGTTTTCATGAGATGTTAGGCTTTTTATCTCGAAGTTACGTTAATTTTGCACTCACTGTAAGTCCAACTATCTCTATTCCTATTGTTAAACAAATTTGGAATACTGCTGTCTTAGGTACTCGCTTTGATCAACCTTGCATTAGGGCTAAGGTAAATCATAGGAATGTTTATGTAATTGAAGTACTGCTAAGAGCTAGTTTGAGATTAAATGATGCAAATGGACTTAGTATGCTTAATAACACTGAGATACATGATGGTCTTACAGCCATGGGTTATGAATGTGGTAGAGAAAGTTTAACTTTCTTTAAAGCATTATTTTCACCACAATGGAAATTACTTTTTCATGCTATTATTCATTGTTTAAGCTCCAAAAGTACTTCTTTTGATCAGATTCCTGCTGCTTTAGCATCAGCTGGTATTTGTTTAACAAACACCAGGGTGTTTAACTTTTCAAAATTAATTTTTGAAGGCATGACTAGAAATTTGGAAGGCTCCAAAAAGTTTTTAATGTATCCTATAGTCATTCAAAATTTAGTTAATGACCAAATCTCTAACCTACCAGAGTTAACAGACACTTGGGATGTTCCTTCATTCACAAGGAGAACTTTCTCTTTTTTGACCAAAAGAGGCAATGCCTTTACAGGGACTGTAACACCCTTGTTTGACCATATGTTAACTCAACCTGCACAACAAGAAGGTGAGGACTCTAGTACTTCTAGTGGTTCTCAGCAAACTCCTTCTACCCAAAATCTTGATTCCCCAGAAGATACTCAATCTTCTTCTTCTCATAATATTGGTGCTAAACCAATTTCTGATGAGATGATCCACACATCTTCTGATGTTTCTGCCAGTGGTTCACCATCAGCACAAGCAACAGAAGCTGTGGATGTTGAAAATTTAACTGCTTTGTGTACTAGCTTGTCCAAACAGGTACAGGTTTTACAAAAAGAGAAGCTTGTTCAAGACAAGAAAATTGCTGATTTGGAGGCAAGCCTCAACAAACTAAGGAATACAGTATCTCCTTGGATCAAGCAACACAGGTCTATTCAGAAAGCTGCTCTTATGAAGCACAAGATCAGGAACCTAAAGAAAAGAGAACTGAATGCAACCAAACAAGGGAGGAATTATGAAGACTTTCTGGAAATGACATCAACTTTGGAGCTGATGATGTCAATACAACTGGCAATGGCAATGATGTTGGTGTGGATATAGCTAGTTTGGAACCAGTTCATATGGATATTCAGACGGAAGAACCACTACCTACTCATGAGAAACCATAAATTGAAGAACCAATGGTAACTCAGCCAGGGTCACAATCTCAATCACCCAAAATTCAAGTAAACTGGAGTAGTTTCTATGAGAGACTAGAGGAAATTAATGTTCAATTTCCTGTATCTACAACTTCAACTCCACTAAAGAGACAATATTGGTTTCACAAGCAGCAGTCTATCCAAATACTGTCAAGACCAAGAGTAAGTCAGGGATCAGATAAGACTGAAGATTTAATTGTATAAAATATTACTTCAATATAAGGAAGAGTGTCTGGAGATACTCTGGTGATTGAAGAAGTAAGTGTCTCTAATACTGTTGAAGTCAACAATGTTGGAGTTCCAAGTACTGCTGATCCAACTACAAGTACTGCTGACAAAGTTGAAGATCCAAGTACTGCTAAGCCACTTGAGCCGACTGCAAGTACTGCTGATGATAATCCTTCACTAGAAAGTCAAAATCATTTTAAGGAAGATGAGACTTTAGCTCATGTACTGCTTGATCTCAAAGAAGAGATTTCAGTTGAGAAAGATAAACAAGAAGAGGTAGAGAAGAAGACACAACAAGAAATTCTTGCCAAAAAGAATAAATCCAAAGGTAATAAAGTTCAAGCTTCACAACCCACTAAAGGTATAGTTATTCAACAGCAAACACAAGAGGATGAAGATAAGTCTTCTAAGATGAAGAAGAAACTACCAAAGATTGATCCTAAGGACAAGGACAAGAAGCAAAGACTATCAAATTCTGAAAATGAAAGTGATTCAGATGATGATATTGGCAAAGTCATGTATAGATTTAATCAAATTAACCATGATCAGGAATTGGCTATGAGAATGCAAGCTCAGATTCGTGAGGAAGAGTTGCAAGATGAAAATGCAGCAAGAGAACAATTGCTTGAAGCAAAAAGAGTGTTGATCCAAAACTTAGATCGATTAGCTTTGTACATACGAGATTAGATCAAGTATAACACGTAGAGAAACCTTTGTATATGCTTTGTGAATCTAAGTGTTATGCGGAATTTAACACTTAAACAAGAACACACAAGATATAAACAAACTTTCACTTTGATTATCAATGTCGAACTTGCTTACAATGAATGATGTTTATGAACGAAAACTTATGTAAAACTTGATATAGAACATTAACCTAAAGGCCTTCTTTTATAGACTAAGAAGCCTTGTACAATAAGCTACGTATCAACTATTCTAGGTAAAGATAAACATAGAAAATACATTGTCGTTTCTATCCTTACTAGAAGTATTCTAGAATATAATAAACATGTAGATTATATCTTCCATCAGTGCTTGTCTTCAATATGTCAACGCTTGACTTTAACCTGTCAACGCTTGAGCTGTCAGCGCTTGCTTTGTTCCTGTCAACGCTTGTTTTGTTCTTGTCAGCGCTCAAGTGATTTGGCCTTAATTTATTCCCAACAATCCTCCCCTAAACTTGATATCCACTCTAATGATCAAGTTTCTTTATAAACATTAAGAACTTGGAGGAGTCTGACAAATCTTCTCATATTGGTAATGAATAAATCTGATCAAATTCTTTGCCACGTCACTTGTATAATCTATCTCCAGCTGAGTGTCCTTCATCTTTTCCAAAACAGCCTTGGATATGAAATACTGAGCATCCACAAGTAGATACTCAGAAAACTTTGTAGAGCTCAAATGGTATACACCAGCAGCTGAATATAACCTCCATTGAAGACCATTGAGGTCATCTTCAAGATCCTTCCATATTTCAGGATCTTCCTCTTTTGTCCCACGCATTCTTTTGAATGTGGTCCAAAGTTTTATTCCATTAGCTGAAGTTGGTGCTTCAGCCTCATACTTGGTCTCTAGTAACCTCCAAAGGTCTACCAAGTCTTCTCTATCACAACTTGCAAATAAAGATATGAGAGTGGTAAAAGTGTGTACCTCCTTGCCAAATCTGCCAATCTTCCAGAATCCACATTCATCCTCATCATAACTCACAATTGGATTCCTGGAATCTAATGGTAACACCTACACCATATCTGAAGCTTCTAATGGGGAGAGCTTGAGGCTCTTTCTTATAACTGCTTCACTTGGATATAGTGGATCCATATCTTTTGGAAACTCAAGTTTAAATCCCTTCTTCACTGGCCTGGGAACTATCATAGCTTTCTTGATTTCCATTTCTTCTGCAAGTTGCTCCTTTCTTTCATCTGAAAGAAGTCTGAGAGTGTTTGCTTCCTGCACTCTCACCCAAATAGGATAATCCCTATGTTCCAACTCATCAAATGTCAAAGCCTTCAACTTCTGATGTGTCCATCCAACTCCATGACATCTGAGCAACATAAAGTAGAGCTCTCTTCTATCCCTTTTCAATTCTGAGAGAATATTGCTTGCTTTGTGCTTCAAAATCACCTTACAATCCTTCTGAACTCTAAGAAGAAGCTCCAAACCCCATATTTGATCTGAAATGGTCAAGTCTGGATTATCCATGCAGCTTTCCTCCCAAGAATTGTACATTTGAACCACCTCTGGCATGTCAAAATCAACCTGCAATTTTAAGTCTCTCAACTTTTCCCTAGCAAGCTCATCACCATACTCAAGCCTTTCTGGTTCTACAATCATCACACTAGAGTCTGAGCTAGCTCCATCACTTTCTTCTTCAGAAGTCACAACCAATGGTGACTTTTCCTTTTCACCTTGTTCCATCATTTGTTCAGCCAATCTTCTATCAAATTCAACTTGGGCTGCATCCTTTGGAACAATTTCTTCTACCAATTTACCCTTACCCTTATCTGATGGTGCAATGGTTTGTAAGGTAGATGGTAATACCTAAGTAGAAACTTCCTTTATGATAGATGATGACTGGAATACATCACCTTCATGTGTAGGTCTGTCAACGCCCAAATTTCCTCTATCAGCGCCCAAAATACTTTTATCAGCATCCAAATTTGTCTTGTCAACGCTCAAATATTTTCCCTCAGCGCCTTGTGTAACCTCTCTCAACATAGCTGTAAATGATAAATTTAGATTGGTTGGAGAGATTAAGGACGTATCAAAACCTGTTTGTTCCTTCAAAGTTGTAAGGGCTTCAGCAACATCCATTGATTGACCATCTTGGCTGCCCTTATCACTCAGATTTCTTTGATCTTCCTCCCCTTTGGAAGACTCCTCCATACCCCTCCTAGCATGATCACTCTCCAAAACAACAATCCTCTCCCTCAATTGCTTGAGTTCAAGGCCTTGAGAGCTGACAATTTGTACTAAGTCTGCATTTTGCTTTTGCAAGCTAATGCAGACTGCCGTCAATTCCAAAAGAGTCATTGGTTCCAGTCTGCCCTCTTCTGAAATGGGGATTTGACCTCCCAAGTCAGGTTCATTGGGCAAAGATGAGGACTTAATTATGGTGGGACTGCCTTGGCCAGCATCTAAGCCAGAACCAATAGTCCCAGCCTCATCCAGGTCACCAGCCACACTTGTGGTGGTGGTTCTCTCTGCTTCATGGCTAGGACCACCAAAGAAGAACACTCCAGTAGTCCTTTGGCGTTTTATCAACCTATATTCAGGTGGTGTGGAAGATGGTGTGGAAGAATGGGTAGATGTGGGTTGGTTAAGGGGTGTTTGGGATTGTGAGGGTTGTGTGTCAGCGTTGGAAATAGGCACATCAACGCCAACATTTGATGTGTCAGCGTCAAAGGGTTCTTGGTCAATTTGCATTTGTTCAGGTGAGGGTAAAGGTTCAGGAATGGGTTCAAGTTGTGGTTGAGGGTCAATTTGAGGTTGGGGGTCTGGTTGGGGTTGTGCTGTTGCAATAACAGCAAGCATGGCTGGGGTTATAGGTAAGTCTCTATGGGGTGGTGAATTCATCTTCGTAAAAATAGCTTTCTTTTGCTCAGGGATCTTATAAAAATCATTGTGATCCCTTGAGCAGTAACCTTGATCATCAAAAATCATTTGCAGAAAACGGGGATAAGCTAAAGTCATTTTTGTCCCCTTGTTTTTACACATCCCTTCAAAAATCATTTTAGAATAGTTATATTTTTGCCCTGTTGCAATGCACACAATAGCACTGGCAATGGATCTATTGATCTCATTGTGTGCAGTACATTTGGGACTCAAACATTGAAGGAGGATGTGGATGAGGTACTTCCAGGCTGGGGGAAATTCCTGCTTATGATACTTGTTTAGAGTTCCTTCATCAGGAAAAGGATATCCCAAAGCCCTAAGCCCTTGTTCTATTTCATTTATGGGAAGGATGGCTACACCATCAGCATCATCAAGATGCAAGGCCTGGCGTACCAAGGCCTCAGTAACCACCCAAGACCTCCCATGAACAATAGAAGTTAATGTGGTCACTTCATTAACTGTTGAGGAACTAACAGTGTTCCAAAACTGCTTAATGTGTGTGACTGGAATTAGTGGTGCATGAGAAAGAGCATACCTTAGTGGGGATGCGTTCAAATACGCCACCATTTGTGTGTATTGAGGAAACAAATCATTATCAGCAACAAGATAAGCAATCATGTTGTGTTGAGACTTGAACCCCAATTCCAATTCTGCTGAGTTAAACTTTGGTGCCATTGATGAAAGCTGGTAATTAAATGTAGAAGATGAAGTTGATAAGAGAAAAGTGTTAGACAAGAATTATAGATACCCTGTTTAAAAATAGGAGCCAAATTTATAGGAGAGAAAGAATGCATGTGATTGGCCCAAAAATAGGCAAAGATTTTCAAAAACTAATCATGAAAATATTGAAAAAGTTATAGGTTATCTCATGCATTTAATGAAAGTAACAACTCCTAAAATTACGGCTTGAAAATATGTCAAAAAGTAACAACTGAGTAGGTCCCATTGAGTGTCAACGGTCAAAAATAACCTATCAACGCCCAACGGCTATAATCCTGTCAACGTTCGCCTAAAGCCATGTCAGCGTCCAATTTGGTCACAACAACGCTTGGAAAAATCTTGTCAGCGTCCAAAAAATTTTTTTTTTAAAAAAGTGAAAAATGACCTTAACAAGTAATTTATCCTAGAGAAGATAACCAAAAGCTGATAATTATTATAGGGCGGCAAGCACTGTCCAGTTATGCACACTTGCATAAGCAAGATAGACATAACAGTCCTCTACTGTCCCTTGCTAACCAAAATTCTTAACAACAAAGTCACCTTATAAAATCCTTGTTACTCCCAGGTAAATCCCATATCAAAATCATTCCCAAGTCTCCCAACAGACCACAACCAATTCTAGGCCAAAAATGTCTTGGCAGCATGCAAAGTTGATATACTATGCATGCTACAGTGCCTCATGGTTTAGTAAAACTAACCCATACTCACCTGTGGACACAATCTAGAATTGTGATAAGAGTATTATATGGATACCCAAACATCCTAAAGGTTCCTAAAACCTCCCCTTAAACGATGATACAAAAAGTTGGCTAAAATCATGCATGAACATAAAAAATTTATGTCAAGATAGGAATGAAACATTCCAACCATCATCCATAAATAAAAACTTGTCCAAATGCTTCTCCATTGATCCATAAGCAACTCTGTATCCAATGGTATACTGCTAACACCATCTGCACATTTAGATTGAAAACCACAAAACTAACATTGTTGCTGACAACGCCCCGATAACACATGACAGCGTTGAGGGAAGCTTTGTCAGCGTTAGACAAATATATTGCTGACAACGTTGCAAAAACACTTATCAGTGTTCAAACAACCTTTGTCAGTGTTAGAAAAATATAGTGGAAAATCTAAATCATCAATAAGACCAATAATAATAATGCATCATCCTGTACATACTTTTACAAAAAGAATCCAAAACACATATTAAGTGAGATTAACCATTCCAATACTTGTTACCAAGTATTGAAATCTTCCAGTATCAAAAGGTTTAGTTAATAAATCTGACACATTTTCCTCAGTGTCAACCCTATCTGGTTGTATTAAACCTTTCTCAAAGCAATCTCTTATAAAATGGTGTCTAATTTCTATGTATTTAGTTTTAGAATGATGTACAGGATTCTTAATGATGCATAAAGTACTATTATTGTCAACAAATATCTTAGTATGCATGAAATTATACCCATAATCCAACAGCTGGTTCTGAATCCACAACACTTGACCACAACATGCTGCTGCAGCCACATACTCTGCTTCAGTTGTAGGATTAGCCACCACTGTTTGTTTCTTGCATTGCCAAGATATTAACCTGCTCCCAAGAAACTGACATCCACCAGTTGTGGATTTCCTATCAAACTTATCACCTCCATAATCACTATCTGAATATGCAATCAGCTCCAATGGTGAATCCTTTGGGTACCACAAACCAAGATTAGGATAGCATCTTAGGTACCTAAAGATCCTCTTCACAGCATAAAGGTGACATTCTTTGGGAGTCACTTGATGGCGTGCACAAGCACACACAGCAAACATAATGTCAGGTCTGGAGGCAGTAAGATACATCAAGGATCCAATCATGGATCTATAATGCCTGACATCAACATCTTTCCCGTCTCTAATCTTTCCCCAAGGGTGTTCTCTATCCATAGGAGTAGTAGCCCTCTTTTCATGTGGAGAAAAGCCAAACTTCTTCAAGATTTCAGCAACATATTTGTCCTGGGAGATGAAGATACCATCCTCTTTCTGCTGAACTTGTAAACCAAGAAAGAAGTTCATCTCCCCCATAGCACTCATCTTGAATTTGTCTGTCATAAGCTTGGAGAAATCCTCACTCATCTTTGGATCAGTAGACCCAAAAATGATATCATCAACATAGACCTGCACAAGCAACACATCCTTTCCTTTCTTCTTTGTAAATAGTGTCTGATCTATGGTGCCCCTCTTGAATCCATTGTCCACCAAATAGGTAGAAAAAGTACCATACCATGCTCTAGGCGCTTGATGAAGGCCATACATAGCCTTTTTGACTCTATACACTTTATCTGGATGCTCTGGATCCTCAAAACCAGGAGGTTGCATGACATATACTTCCTCAACAATGGTGCCATACAAGAAAGCACTCTTGACATCCATTTGATAGACTGGGAAGCCCATGCAGGAAGCATAGGCTAGAAAATTCCTAATAGCTTCAATCCTTGCAACTGGTGCAAAGACCTCCTCATAGTTTATCCCTTCCTCTTGTGTATAACCTTGAGCCACTAACCTTGCCTTGTTTCTGACCACAATACCTCCTTCATCTCTTTTGTTCCTGAGAACCCATCTTGTCCCTATAGGTCTGACATATCTAGGACAATCAACCAGCTCCCAAAAATCCTGAATTGCAAATTGGTGAAGCTCATCCTGCATTGCTTCCACCCAACTTGGTTATTTGAGAGCATCAAATATTTTCTTGGGTTCTTCTTGTGACAGAAAACATGCAAACAAACATGCTTGTACAAGAGGGGTGTCAACCTTCTTGTGTATATTGGCAATAAATCCACCAAGACCTTGATGGGATCTTCTTGTCTGAACTGGAGTCATAATATCACCAATGATCTGAGATGTGGGGTGATTCTTCATTGTGGAGGTGAGAACCCCTCCTTCAAAAAGTCTGGTGTCCTCAACCTCATGCTCCATGTTGCCAATATCTTCTTCATCAGACTCTCTTTGAGCAACAAGAATCTCTTCATGAACATTGGAAGGTCCACCTTGTTCAAAACTGGAAGAGAAAAGATGCCCATAAGTGTTGTCAACGTTTGAATCTTGGTTGTCAGCGTCTGGGCTAACAGCGCTTGAAATGTTGTTGTCAACGTCTGAATTGGTCTTGTCAGTGCTAGATTTGCCTTTGTCAGCGCCTGAAGAACCATGCATGTTTGTATCTGGTGGTATTTGGAAACCACCATTATCTTGTCCAGCAGCAGCAGCAGCAAAAGCATCTGTCCAAATGGGAATCGTGACATATTCAAATGTAGGAGATGCCTTTTCTGCTTGTGATCCAACCCTCTCATTAACCTGTGTACCTGAAACATCAACAACTTGTTCCTCCACAACATTTGAAGTTACCTTCATAATGTCTGGATTAGTGACAGGCATATAATTTAAAGTTCTAGATAAGGGTTCCAAATCAAACAACCAATTAGGACCACTTTCAGGATCACTAGGTTTATTCTCTAAGAACCTAACATGTACTCTCTCAACTATCCGTTTGTCCTCCTTAAGATAAACCCTATAACCCTTGCTCTGGACTGAATACCCCATGAAGTAACCTTCATCACCTTTTGCACTAAATTTCCCTAAGGCATCACTAGTATCCAAGACTACTACATGACATCCAAAAGGTCTGAGAAAACCAATATTAGGTTTTCTTCCCCAAAGTAACTCATAAGGTGTTTTGTTCTGAATTTTGTTAACCAATGCTCTATTTTGCACATAGCATGCTGTATTAACAGCCTCAGCCCAAAAGGCTATTGGAAAGTGAGCATCAGCCAACATTGTTCTGGCTGCTTCAATTAGGGCTCTATTTTTCCTTTCAGCAACCCCATTTTGTTGTGGGGTTCTAGCAATGCTAAATTGCCTAGTAATTCCTTTCCTGGCACAAAAATCATCTAGCTTCTTGTTCCTAAATTCTCCACCATTAACACTCCTAAGCATTTTAACCTCATTTCCAGACCTTTTCTCAATCTGAGTGATAAAATCAATAAGAACATCAGCTGTGTCACTCTTCATAGCTAGAAAGAATGTCTAAGTGAGCCTATAAAAGTCATCTGTGACTACAAAGCAATATGACTTACCATTCAAACTTTCTATATTTGTTGGACCAAAGAGGTCCATGTGAAGCATATGAAGAGGTTTGGAACTAGTATGCACCTGCTTGGACTTAAATGAGACCTTGTGCTGCTTGCCTTTAAGACATGCAACACAAGAGTGGTCATTGTGGAAGGCCTTCTCAGGCAAACCATCAACTAAACCAAGCCTCACAAGCCTATTTATATTTTTAAAATTTATGTGCCCTAGTCTCCTGTGCCACAAATTACTTTCATCTACTGAGGCCTTAGCATAAAAACAAGACATATTGGTATTCACTTTAATTCCATTTAAATTCACATTATATATGTCCTTATGCCTAGGTGTTCTATACTCAATATACTTCTCATCAGGGATCTTAAAATCCTTGCTTAACACCAAACACTCAGTATTAGTGAAAAGAACCTTATTTTTGTTATCACAAACTTGTGATACACTAAACAGATTATAATCAAGTTCTTTTACAAGGAAGACATTCTCAAAACGCAGATTGTTGGCGAGAAGGGTTCCTTTGCCTGTAATGGTGCCATAGCCCCCTCCAAAGTATACCTTATCACCATCTTTAATAGGAGTGAAGTTCGTCAGATAGTCTTCCTTTCCTGTCATGTGCCTTGAGCATCCACTATCCCAATATCCATAATCATTGATCTGTCTTTGAATGCCCTGCACATAAAGAAAACAAATTAGTTTTCTTTGGGAACCCAAGTCTCAGAAGACTTGGATTCATCTAGTTGTTCAATAAGAACAGACTTAGTTCTCACAACAACCCCATTCTCATCCTTTTTAGGATGAAATACCCAGTTAACCCCAATTGGTTTTGTAATGACCTTTGAAATGTAATTAAATCTATTGCAAGTCATTGAAATTCCATTATCATTAGGGTTTTGATCTTTCTTGGGTCTCCATGTTAAGCTTGAAGAAGCTTTAGACCCCTTACCTTGTGGCTGCAAATATTTAGGTCTGGTCACGTTTCTGTCAGCGTTGGATTTTGTCCTGTCAACGCTGAAATTACCCTTGTCAGCGTTGAACCTAGGGTTTGCTACAGGAACCCATTGCCTATTTGACCAGGTGTTTGTCTTTTGAAAAGGTCTTTGTCCATGAGTGTTAGACCTTCTAGAAAAGAATGGGGCAGGTCTAATCACTTGTGGACTTTGCTGCACACAAGGTTTGGGTCTGACAACGTGTAACTTCCTAACAACGTTGACTTTCTTCCTATCAGCGCTGAAATTGTTCCTATCAGCGCTGGCTTTGGGAGCGTTGACACACTTGTATGCCAAATGTGAAAAGCTGCCACAAGTGTAACAGGCTTTCTTAGACACAACCTTAGGTCTAGTAGAGAAGAAACCTGTTCCATGATTGCTAACTTGGCTCTTGGGTGACCTATTATTTCTATACATCTGTGCATATTTAATGGTAGGTCTTCTAACAGTGTTTGAGCCTAGGTCAACAGCTTTACCAGTGATTGGATGAGTGACCTTAATGGGTGGTGATTCATTGGGACTTTCACATAGCAAACCTCCCTTAACGAATAAAGTAGGGTTAGCTTTCTTCCACTCATTTAGGTCAGTCAGTTTTTGTTGATACTCTTCCACTGGAGTGACAACTCTTGGTGGAGGAATGAATTCCTCTTCTTGGCATTCTGGTATACCAGTCCAAGACAAATCCTTTCTAAGGACACCATAGAAGTCACCAGCTGGTAGTGGAACCAGAGAGTAATCATTCATCCCAATCCCAGTCATTTCCTTAGGATCCCTTTGTTTAGCTACACAGTCTCCTAGGGTTTGGGTGGCTCTATCAAATCTTTGAATCTTGAGGTCAACATTATCTTTATTCTTAATGGCCTCATCTAACTTAGCCTGTAGGTCTCTATTGACCTTTGTCATGATATTTCTAATATCCATGCTACCCTCTAGCTCATGTTTTAAGATATTGATCTTATCTTTTAAGTCAAATTCCATTTTCTTGTATTCAGAAACGGTTTTCTCAGTTTCAGTAAGAGCTAGTTGGTAATTGGATAATTTACACCTTTCAGTGCTCATATCATCTTTTAGTTTTAACACCTCTTTGTTAAGTCTATCAGTGTTTAACTTACAACCTTTGCTACAAAAAGCATCATCATATACCTCATTGTCAGATGAAGAGGAGGAGTGTGCCATGAGAGCATATTTAGCATGCTCTTCTTCTTCAATATCGGCAACCAAAGCCTTATCCTCTTCAGCATTCTTAGCCAGATAGCTCCAATCCCATCCTGTACCATCAATTCCTTGAACTGCAACCATGGCTTTGGAATCTTGAGCTTTAACAACCTGACTTGAGGGTTTACAAGCATCAGATCTTCTAGGAGATCTGCATTCCCTCATGAAGTGCCCCATACGATGACAGTTGTAGCATTCAACTTTGGATTTATCAAATCCAGCTGTTTAGCATTGAAGGTCATCTTCTTCTTGAACCTTCTATTCCACCTATTTGCTCTTATACTAGCAAGAGCCATGTTCCACTTGATGTCCATCTCTTCCAAGTGCTCATCACTTATCTACTCAAGGTCCTCATATGTAATCACTGAGCCATTGGGCAAAGAAGCAATGTAAGCACAAACAGTATCCAAATCCAAACCAGCAGGTTTAACTCTTGGAGAGTCATTCTTGAATGTGTCAGCGTCTGAAAAAGAGACGTTGACAGGACTTGTTCCAGCGCTGACATATGATGATCCAGTAACTGGATGCATATAAGAGTCCTTCTGATTGAATTGACCTTCACTATGAGAGAAGAAGGCCATGTTGCTGGTGCTAGATTTGCTTCCATGATCTGAAAGAGTTTCGTCCTCCAACAGTCTTAGTTTGTTGTAGATGTCATCAAACGAGGAGCTCTTGTAAGTATTATTGGCAAGAATAGATCTTGCCTCAATCTTCCATGCCTCACCAAGACTTTTCAGAAAGGTAGCATTGGTGTCAACATCACCAACTTGTGTCCCCATGAAAGACAACTTGCTTGTGATATCAAGCAATCTGCTTCTCACACTACTCAGTTTCTCATTGGGTTGAGCCTTGAAGACAGCATAATCATGCAGAAGTTGCTTTTTCTTTTCTTCCTTAGTGTCTGTATTGCCACCATATGCAACTTCAAGTGCTTCCCAAAGATCCTTAGCAGATTCATAGCCTCTATATTTGTGCTGGTTTTCTTGTCCCAAAGAGACTTTCAGAATATTTAGGGCTTTCATGTCAACCCTTTTCTTTGCAATATCTTCGGCACCTACAGCTCTACCATCTCCAGGTTTTTCTTTCTTATCCTCATCAGGGCATCCTTCAACAGCTGATCTTTGAGTAACGGCATCAAGAATCTTTTGAGCCTTATTGAATGAGTTTCCATATTCAATAATCTCCCAGAGTGTGTAGTCATAGATCCCCAGATATTTTTCAAAGTTGAACTTCCATAAGTCAAAGTGAGTTGCATCAAGCATGGGAATCTTGATGTTAGGTAAGGCTGAGGAGGAGGAGGTTATTGCTTCAGACATGATGTTGTTAGGGTTTTGGTGTTTTTAGGGTTTCTGAGAAAATTAGGGTTTTGGTGTTCGTGTGTGGTTCTGGTGTTCTTCAAAGATCAAAAGTTCCTCAACAAGCTCTGATACCACTTGTTGATCCCAAACTTAGATCGATTAGCTTTGTATATACGAGATTAGATCAAGTATAACACGTAGAGAAACCTTTGTATATGCTTTGTGAATCTAAGTGTTATGCGGAATTTAACACTTAAACAAGAACACACAAGATATAAACAAACTTTCACTTTGATTATCAATGTCGAACTTGCTTACAATGAAAGATGTTTATGAACGAAAACATATGTAAAACTTGATATAGAACATTAACCTAAAGGCCTTCTTTTATAGACTAAGAAGCCTTGTACAATAAGCTACATATCAACTATTCTAGGTAAAGATAAGCATAGAAAATACATTGTCGTTTCTATCCTTACTAGAAGTATTCTAGAATATAATAAACATGTAGATTATATCTTCCATCAGTGCTTGTCTTCAATATGTCAACGCTTGACTTTAACCTGTCAACGCTTGAGTTGTCAGCGCTTGCTTTGTTCCTGTCAACGCTTGTTTTGTTCTTGTCAGCGCTCAAGTGATCTGGCCTTAATTTATTCCCAACAAAGAGTTCAGCAAGAACGGAACATACAAGAGTATGACAGGATTGCAGCTGAATTACAAGCAAGTGAAATTCTTGTAGAAGCATTAATAGCTGAAGAGAGAGATGCTTATGATGAGGATGAGAAATCCAAGTTGATTGATGACTTGGTAAGGGAGCAACGAAGATACTTTGTTGAGAAGAGAAGAAAGGAAAGGATCAGACCTCCATCTACCATGCAAATCAGAAGTCAGATGATGACTTATCTCAAGAAAGTTGGGCGTTTCACTCATACACAACTGGTCAAAAAGATGTTTGAAAAGATCAAGACTTTGTATGAACAACAGAAGAGAGTAAAATTGAACTTTGTTGAAATAGGTTCTGAAAAGGACAAGCAAGAAATTGAAGAAGTTAAGAGACAATTTCAGTAACAGAGACAATTTGGAAGTGCTCCTAGACTTGATGCAGACACTGTTGAACCTACAAGATTATCTCCACCTATCAAAGCTACTTATGCTAGAAGAAGTGTGAAAGAAAAAGTAAGTTCAAAGGAAAAAGAGACTGCTGAAAAGATGAGTGAAGGAGGACAAGCTCAAACTGTTGATAAGACTGATAATGTACAAGCAGTACATACAAATTCGACAGTACATACTGAAGGAACGGTACATACCAACTTTGAAACGGTATCTGACATATCAGATCAAGATGAAGTTTTCAAAGGAAGTAAAAGGAAAAGATCAACTATGAAAAAGCTGAACGCCAAGAAAAAGGCTAAATCAAGCACAGAAGATAGTGATGTTGAGATCTTAAAGAAGTGCTTGAAGATACTAGATTTTGAAGATCAATGTATTGATACAGAGATACTTGGAAAGAAATCATCTATTGTTAGGTGGTTATACTCTGCATTTCAAGGACTAGAAGCTCATGGAATTCAAAGATCAGATGGGTCAACAAGGATGTTCAAATTATTAGAAGATATTTTACATATACTTGATAGACAAGACATTCAAGATCTTTTTAGACTAACTCAGGAAGCCAGTATAGGTTAGACTGAGGTATCACTATTATACATGGAATTTCTCTTTATGTATGAGCCACATAATTATGATAAGGAGATATTGAAGGAATTAGAGAATCAGGTTCCTAGTTACTGGAGATATTATAGATCCTGTTGAGTGCATATTCTGGATGTAGATGATGTTACATACAACATGCTTCAAGAGAAAAGATATCCTTTTGGAAGAAGATTGTTGGAAAGGATGCTAGAACAACAATTGGAAGTTTCAGAAGAGTCTGATGGTGCTTTAGAGTTGATCAGAATGGTTAAACAACAAATCAAGGATTTGGAGCAAGAGGAAGAAGCTGAGAAAGAGCCTTAAGTGTTTGACTTTCAGTCACACTTCATAAATGGTTCTCAGTTCACCAGGTCTAATACACATAAGAACTGGCTAGTCCATAAGCAAACTGTTTATGGTAAAGACTTCTCAAATCCGTTGACAGCTGGTAGTTTGCTAAAAACTATAGGGTTCTAACTCACCTTGTTTCAAAACAAAGAGTTGGCTAGTCCTAGACAAACGGTACTAGGTAAAGACATTCTCAAATCCGTTGATGGTTGACAATTTACCAATAATTGTAGGGTTATCAGTACACCTTATTCTTTATGAATAAAGTATTGGCTATTCCCGAGGGTACTGCTAACTGGTAAAGAATAATCAAATCCGTTGATAGCTGATGATTTGCTAAAAATCATGAAGCCAATACAGATTGGTTTTTGTTATTAACTGTTTTATTTCAGGTATGAGTGCAGGCAAGAAAGTATTACAGTAGGAGATACTTAGAAGTTTTTGTTTCATCAAATCAAGACAGAAGTCATGATTCAGAGTTTACAAGTTTACTCATTGAAGACAATTACTGTTGCTGCACAAATGAATGAATGTTTACAAGAACATAGGAAGGTCATTGATCAAGATGTTGTTCATGAATATTTGAAGGTTATCTTATCAGAAGAAGATCTACATTAAGGTGTTTGGATACATTCAATTAGATACAAGTAAGAATTCCAAGTTCAATCCAAGTTTGAAGAAAATGCTGAAGATATCTGTTCTGATGAATTCAAGACTAAGAGAAACAAGAAGACAACAAGTTATCATTCTTGTTTAGGGGAGGATTGTTGGGAATTATATTAAGTATCAAGTACCGTTAGTGTAATTCAAGTACTGTTAGTCACTTTCAAGTACCGTTAGTGTTAACGCGGTACATAGTAAGTACTGCTAGTTATAAAGTTAGTACTGCTAGGATATTTAGGACGAATATATCTTTGTATATGATATGTCATAGTTTATAGTAAGAGTATATCTTATGTGATATACTTTAGTAGTTAGAATATAGATAATATATCGTCTGTGATATAGTTATCTTTATAGAATAATTTAAGGATTCTAGGGTTCCTTACTCTATAAAAGGAACATAGGTACGATGACATTTATGTACCTCACTCAAGTCGATTAATAAGAGAATTGAATAGTTAATAGTATCCTGTTTGTTCTGTGCTTTATAAGTTAGATTCCGCATAACTTATTTTGTGCTAGGTAAGAGATCTCATAGTGTATTAGTTTGATTACAAACTATTATACTAGTTCTTAACATAATATAGATCCAACCAAAGGGATCAACATGGTTGCTACTGTTGTTGGAAATAGGGAAATTGTTAGTACTCAAGTAGTGCAACAAAGTAGGATTCGGTGTTTTAACTACATAGGGTTTGGGCATCTGGCTAGGGAATGTAGGCAGCCAAAGAGGGTTAAAGATTATATGTATCATAAGGAAAAGATGTTGCTATGTAAGAAGATGGAAGCCTCTGATCAAGTTATCAGCTGAGGAAGGAGGGATACTTGACGACACAGATGATGAACTCTCCGACCAAGAACTTGAGGCACATTATTCATACATGGCAAAGATTCATGAGGTTCTCACTGTCACTGAAGATGACAATGGTCCTATCTTTGATACCGAGCCAATTGCTAAGGTACAACATGATGATGATGATTATAATGTGTTTGGTGATTCCCATGAGCATAGTGATCTACCAACAACAGTTACTGACACATGTATAATGGAAACAGTTGATAGCAATACCATACCTGATTCACCAGACATGTATAATAATGAGTTTGAGGATGATCAACATGCAAATGAGTATGATGACGAGGAGCGTGTCGCGCTTCCTAATTTAATTGATAGTTTACAAAAAGATGTCAATGAAACCAAAAAGAGTCAAAAGCAATTAAAGAAGGCAAACGCGGCGTTCACTCAAAACTTTGAAGAAAGCAAAGCCGCTCTTATAAAATCTAGTAAGACAATTGATAGTTATAGGATTGAGCTTCTTCAAAAGACCCAAGAGCTTGAGGGGTACAAAAATCGTGTCATTAACGTTAAAAAGGACGATTTTGAAAATAAATACAATGAAGCTCTTGCTTTGTTAACTAAAGAAAAACGTCAATTTAATGTTTTGTTAAGTGACGAACGTCAAAAAACGTACCCTGCCACAACAAAAGTTAATGAAATTGAACAAAGGCTTTCCATGAATACCACGGATTCTGTTAAAATTCTTGACGAAAAGAAACAAGAGGTTGAAAAATTAAAACAAGTTTCCAAAAATAGACAAGGCAAAGATACTGAAAAGGTAAAGGATCTCGAAGAATAAGTCGATTTTTTGAAAAAAGTTGTTTATAACACGCATGACTCTATTCAAACCGTCAGAATGATAGCACCTCGATCGTTTTTCAAGGGTCAACCTAGTTTTGCAACCCCCAAGTACCTCAAACAAGATCAAGCTGCTAACCCTCACTTATATCTAGATGAGTCCGAATGGACCGATCATGATTGCCCAGTAGCTAGCCTCGATAGTGACGAGATATCACTATGGGATGAGGAGAGTAGATCACCGGTGAATAAAGATTTTGTGACACCATACAATTATGCTTAAGAAAACAGTCTTTATGGTCTTTTCACTCCACAAAAACTGAAGTCTCGTATGGAATTGTTTCTTGAATGCAAACAAAGGAGAATTCAATGGAAGAAAATTTTTGCCACTAAGAAATCAAATGTTTTTAAATATATTAACTGTTTGCCGCTTGATGCTTCTAAAAGCAAAAGTCAAAAAACACTTGGTATTCTTAAACAGCACATTGATAATGTTCAATCCATTGTTGAAAGCGATTGGGAAAAACGTCAAAAGTATAAGTTAAAACAGAGATTCCTCACGACATAACTGTTCTTGTGAAAGAACTTTTAATACCAAACACGAAGATAATCAAAGAAAATGTTCTTGAGTTTGAAAAATTAATTCGGTCAGAAATGTTTGATGATTTGAAATTTGTTGAGTCTCTTGAAAAAGAAATTGAGGAACTTCAAAATGACAAATCAGATTTTTCAAACGTTTATGATCTACTCTTGAAAGAATGTCTCTCCAAAGATATTTTGTGTGTTACTCTTCAATATTGTGTTGATATAGATGAATATTCTAATGTTGCATGCAAATATCTTGATAAAATCAAAGAGTGTGAACGATTTGAAACTGAGCTTTCGAAACATAAAGAAAATGTTGACAAAAAGGCTTTTGAGTTACTTCAACACAAAACGGATTTCCTTCAAAAACATTGTCATTCTCTTGAACTTGCTTTGCAAAAAGACGTTGGTCGTTTTCCACAAGATAACAACTTGCAAGAAAAACTTTCCAAAACGTTTAAACAAATGAATGAAAAGTGTTTGGAAATTACGGATTTGAAAGCTCAATTACAAGAAAAAGACATATCAATCGAAGAGTTGAAGAAACTCGTTGCTAAGATGGGTGGGAACATTGTGGAACCTAGAGTTAAGAAACCCGTTGCTAGACAACCCAGTGCATATAAAGTGACTCAACCTTTTGTCTTGGGAAAACCATCTGTTTTCACAAATTCTTCATTTGCAAAATCTGGGTTTGCCCGCAAGATGGACGGGAAGGATAGGTCACCATAAATTACTCCCAAAATGGATATTCGAGCACAAACCATTAAGAACAAGAATGTGATTAAACCGGGGATGTATAGATTGGTCACTAAACCCACACATAACAATGAAATTCAATCATCTCAAACTTCTAGAAACACTAATAGACGTGTGTCTTTTACTACAAGAGTAGTCCCTACTGCTAGTGTTAGCCGGCCTCAGCTTAAGAGCAATCAAACAAATGAAAAGGTTTGGCAAAACAAGAGTCAAGGGAAGATGAAGAAAGTAGAAGACCACCCTAGGATTTTAAATGTTTCTAAGAATAAAACGTTTGTAATCGCATGTAATTACGATTTGAATGATTCGACTTTGAATGCTTTGAATGTTAAGTTTGTTTTTGTGAAATGTGGAAAATGTGCCAATGCTAATCATTCTATGTGTGCTTCGAATAAAATCAAAGGCGTAGATACTAGAACTAAGAAGCAACTTGCGATGCCTGTTAGTGCTAGTAAACCCAAGCGCAAAGTGAACCATTCTGGTGCAACCCCCCCCCCCCCCCCCCCCCAAGGAAAATATTGCATCAGACTGCACTCCTAAGAATCCTAGAAGCTGAATTAGGGAATTATATGAGTCTGCTAGCAAGTCTTGGAAATGGTGGTTTGCTAATCAATGTCCTCCGGGATATAAATGAGTACCTAAGGTTAGGAATGAAAACGTGACAACAAGCGTTAGTATGCCTCTAAGTGTTTCAACTAGGGAAACTAATGACTCTGAAATCACAACTAACATGGTATCAACTTTAGCAAATGCTCCATCGTGTTCTAATTCTTCTACAAGAAATCGAGATAATTCTCTTCATACTGGACTCCGGGTGCACCAAGCACATGACCGGGAATCTCAAGCTTCTAATTAACTTCGTGGAGAAGTTCCTAGGTACGGTCCGTTTCGGTAATGATCAACTTGCACCGATCCTAGGTTATGGAGATTTGGTTCAGGGGAATATCACGATCAAAAGGGTATACTACGTCGAAGGGCTAAATCACAATCTTTTCTTGATAGGTCAATTCTGTGATGCGGATTTGGAAGTTGCATTTAGAAAGAAGACATGTTTTGTTCGTGATTATGATGGGAATGAATTACTCACCAGTTCACGGGGTACTGATCTCTACACTATTTCACTTCAAGACTCCACTTCGACAACTCCAATTTGCTTCATGGCTAAAGCCTCAACGACTCAAGCTTGGTTATGGCATCAACGATTATCTCATCTTAACTTTGATACCATCAACCTGCTTTCCAAGAAAGAGATTGTGCGAGACCTTCCTAGCTTGAAATTCATCAAAGATCATCTTTGTTCTTCTTGTGAGCTTTGCAAGGCTAAACGGAGTAGTTTCAAAACAAAGACTACACCAAGCTCGAAAGGACGGTTAGATCTTCTTCATATTGATTTGTGTGGTCCTATGCGTATTAAAAGTATCAATGGGAAGAAATACGTTATGGTAATTGTAGATGATTACTTAAGGTATACTTGGACTTTCTTCTTGAGATCCAAGGATAAAACACCTAAATTTATCATCACCTTCCTTAAGCAGATACAACGTGGTCTTGAATCTCAAGTTAAAGTGGTACATACTGACAGAGGTACAGAATTCTTGAATTCAACTCTGACGAATTATTTTGAAACCGAAGGTATTGAACATGAAACATCTATTGCTCGAACACCTAAACAAAACGGCGTTGTTGAAAGACGAAACCGTACATTGGTTGAGGCTGCTTGAACATTATTATCCGCGTCAAAACTTCCACTATTCTTTTGGGCCGAAGCCGTGTCAACCGCATGCTACACACAAAACAGTTCCTTAATTATTCCTCGACATGAAAAGACACCATATCACATAATCAATGATTGCAAACCTTCACTCAAACACCTTCACATTTTTGGATGTACGTGTTACATTATCCGAGATGGTGAAAATCTGGATAAGATGAAAGAGAAAGGTGATGCATGTATTCTAGTGGGATATGCTACTCAGTCTAAGGGATATAGAGTTTACAACAAGAGAACAAAATTGATCTTAGAGACTATTCGTGTCTGATTTGATGAGTTGCAAGAAATGGCACTTGAACAAAGCAGTTTAAGTCCCGATCCACAACGACAAACGACTTCCGTTCACAACCGCACGGAACTCGGAACTCAAGACCACAACAATGAACCGTCAAGTTTAAAGCTGGTTCCCCAAAGTGTACCAAGAGCTGACATGACAGTGGACACGACAATTGAAGAGTTGGAAATGTTATATGGACCAATGTATGATGAATATTTCACGGGGGAGAAATATGTTGTATCGAAGTCTTCCGTTGTCACTCATGATAAGTATGATGATACCGATCATCACAACAAAAGGATACAAGTTCATCTACTTCAACACCGGTTGCTGCAGATTTATCTCCTCAGAATATCACATCAACAATCGCTCCTACAACATCCACAACTACTGTCACTGCTTCATAGAACACAAATCAAGCAGACGATGCATTATCTTACGATGACGCTTTTATCAACCCATTTGGTACACCGCTACACGAAACTGGAGAGTCTTCTACTCGCCATGTTGATCCGTCAAATATGCATACTTTCTATCAACGACATCCTTCAACACATCATTGGACCCGAGATCATCCTTTGGTTCACGTAATTGGAAACCCTTCACAGCCCGTACGTACAAGACGACAACTTGAAACCGATGGTGATGTTTGTATGTTCGCACTCGTCATGAGTACAGCGGAACCAACAAATATCAAATAAGCCTTGGCAGATCACGCTTGGATTGAATCGATGACAGATGAACTTCAACAATTTGAAAGACTTAAAGTCTGGGAACTTGTTGACAGACCATGCGATGTAACACCTTTAAATCTTCGATGGATCCGGAAAAACAAGATGGATGAAGAAAACACGATCATCAAGAATAAATCCAAGTTAGTGGCTAAAGGGCTTGGACAGAGAGAGGGTGTTGATTTTGAAGAATCATTTGCACCAGTAGCTCGATTGGAAGTTGTCAGGATTTTTCTAGCTTATGTTGCACATAAGGGTTTCATTGTTTATCAAATGGACGTAAAGACAGCGTTTCTTAACGGTTCTTTGAAAGAAGAAGTCTATGTCACTCAGCCTGAAGGATTCGTCAATCCTCGGTATCCTGACAAGGTGTATCGTCTCCACAGAGCACTTTATGGACTCAAGCAAGCTCCAAGGGCATGGTACGATGAGCTCTCGAAATTTCTGGTATCCAAAGGTTTCTCAAAAGGTTCCAGTGATCTAACTTTGTTCATATATAAATCTGGGGATGACATTTTGCTTGTGCATATTTACGTTGATGACATTATTTTCGGGTCCACAAACCCAAAACTTTCAAAATGGTTGGAAAAACTAATGCACAGCAAATTTGAAATGTCAGTGATGGGCGTACTAAAATTCTTTCTAGGAATTCAAGTTCACCAATCCCCAAGTGGTATCTTTATTAACCAAGCTAAGTATTGTCAAGAGATAATCAAAAAGCATGGTATGACCTCATGTGACCCCGTTGGGACACCATTATCAACCACATCCCTAGATGCTGACTTAGAGGGATTACCCATAGATCAAACGCGATATCGCTCAATGATCGGGTCCCTCATGTACTTGACAGCAAGCAGACCAGATATTACACATGCTACATGCTATTGTGAATGATATCAACCCGACCTACTGATAAGCACCTCAAGGAGGTTAAACGGATCTTTCGGTACCTAAAGAATACCATTCATTTGGGACTCTAGTATCCGAAGGAAACCGGTTTCTTTCTAACAGTCTATTCAGATTCTGATCACGCAGGGTGTCTTGATACTCGCAAAAGTACTTCTGGTGGTGCACAATTTCTAGGTCAAGATAAGCCTGTGGGATGGTCTTCCAAGAAGCAGGATTGCACGTCACTTTCATCAGCCGAAGTAGAGTATGTGTCTCTATCTGCGTGTTGTGATCAAGTTCTTTGGATGAGAACACAACTCATAGATTATGGCTTCCACTTTGATAAAGTTCCTATGTACTGTAACTCAAAGTCGGCCATAGCCATCTCCTGCAATCCAGTACATCATTCCGCACGAAGCACATTGACGTCAGATACCACTTCATCAAGGAACAAGTTAAATGCAGCATCGTTGAATTACACTTTATCGGAACGGATTATCAGTTAGACGACCTGTTCAAGAAAGCTTTATCGAAAGATAGGTTTGAGTACCTCGTTAGGCAAGTTGGTATGAGATATTTGACTCCATCAGACCTGGAGATTCTGGCAAAGGTACCTGCTTGATTGATATTTCAACATCTGCTTGTATATATCTATGGAAAAGCAAAATACAAAAATATAAAACATAGAAAAACAAAATAAAAAATGAAAAAATCTTTCACAAATACAAAAATATTCTTCTCGACATGTCTTTCAGTATCGATAATATGGACGTGCCTAGAAATTTCTCTCAATAACGACACGTGTGTGTACATAAAGCTCAAATGAAAGATGTAAATATTTTTCAAAACATGTCATTTCCTCTTTTCCTAAAGGAAAATGTATATTTTTGGACAATTTTTCCAACAACGGGTAGCGCAATCTATCCAGGGTTGAGCTTGTCCCTAAACATTCAACGTTTTGAGCTCAACACAATGGCTTGTAATCATTTTCAGATTGCAACCCGGATCTATATTCACGGGGGAGTGTACGCTTTAGTGCTCTTACCCTCAGCAAAAGAAGAGAAATCTTCTTACACTTGAGTGGATTCGTCAAGACATTCAAAGTCTATGAACTCAAGTTTATTCTTTAGAAAATCCTCTTCGTCAAAAAGATATAGGATTTTTCAAAAAGCGTTGAACATAATTTTTTCAAGAATTTATCAATGATTATTCAAAATCATTCAAAAATTGTGTGTTCAACAAACTCCCATCCTCAAAAAGCGAAATGTGGATCACATCCTCCAAATGACAATTGGATCAATTTTTGAGGGGGAGCATTTCAACTTCATGCAAAGATTGACACATCTTTCTCCCGGAGATTTTCAAGACTATTTTTCAAAATATATTTTAATCAAATTTGGTATCTCTAATATCAAAAGATTTTATATATTAGAGATAGGGGAGAAAATGTGATTAAAAGGTGATATATAGACTCAAGCACTTTTACTCTTACCCACATGTGCGAAACACTTTCAATTATCATGCACATGTGTAGGGGGAGCTTTCTGAAACGACAAAACTTTCAAGGTGTTAAATGTTTTTCAAACACTTTGTCATAATTTAAAGTGGTTTATGGTGACGATAAAATACCCACAACATCTTTAATTCACGACGTTATTGGTGTCAAAATGGTGGTTAGGTTTAAGTCCTATGATCCAACCAGAACCGGAGGGATTTTCCTAGGGACAATCCAATAGATTATTATAAGTCCTTAGGAAAGATGGAGTAGAATGGGAACGTAGCTGAATGCCGACTAAGTACTGATGCTAGCACTAGAACAGTCACAACAAGGTGTTAGTAATGATGTCTTGGTAAGCATTGAAGGGGTTGAAGAATGAAAAAGAAATGTAAGGATTAAGGGTGTAAAGAAATTATCCCTCCATACAACTTAGGCAGAAACCGGGTCAACACATCATGAAGACAACGCATCATGGACCCAGTGATGTAATACGCATCCCTTACCTAGCTACTCAGGCTTCTCTCAAAAGAAGTTTGTTTTATTGTCACGGGGATCAACATGAATTCTATTGACTTTCTCACTCCGAGTTAGTTGATATTGAATAGGTGGCATCTGCTCCAGCCTCCGACCACTAAAAGTTCACTAATAGAGTCTAGAGCCAAGAGATCAATCAAATCTCGTTAGGACACACGGATGACGATCAAGAGAGTCATACACTGTATCCATGCGATATTGATAGAACACTCAGAGTGATACTACTTAGTATACACAATGATGAGTGGAAATCCTTCCAGTATTAACATCAAGCAACACTGCGGTAGGTCATATGTAAGATTCTTTGTGAATTAAACATATGTAAAACTGAAAAGCAACGGTGGTTTGATTCTGAATTGATTCAAACTCGTTTCAGGTTTCTACGCAATATCTTTATTGTCTTGCCAGAACATTCATACTGATATTCATTAATATTCACAGTGACGAATGGAAATCCTTCTAGCGTCAACATCAAATAGCGCTACGGTAGGTAACTTGTGAGATTCTTTATGGATCAAGCTTGTGTCAACTAGAAGGCAACAATGGTAAGATTCTTGATGAATCAAACTTGTTCCAGGAATATGAATTGACGACTTTAATCGAGCAGATATCTATCCAATTGGTTCACTCTTTATGTTCGTAGTCTTGCTTTGAGACGGTCGAGTAAAGAGAACGGCTAGTACAGCCGCGAAACCCTGTCAAGGAGATTCTTAAGTGAATCTACCTATCACAGGTACGATATTTAATATTGTATAACGGTCTTCACCGACCGGAGGTAAAACGCTACCGATTTAGGATGAATGTCAAAGCCATTCAGTCCGTGTCTATGTTTTGTCTCAAGAAGGTGGCGTTATGTTGTACTCAGCAAAGTCAAAGATTCAAAACCACATACTCATGCCTAAAGACTTATTCAACAATTATAGTGTGAGCATGTGGGTGAAGACACAAGATCGCGAGATGGAAAAGACAAGTCAAGGATGATTTGAGAATCTCAAACATAAAGACAAAGTCGAAAGACAACGACAAAGGCTCAAAGATCACAGCATGAAGGAACAAGACTACTATTACACGTTCAAGACTCATTAATGGCGAGATTAGTAATCTCTACAAATTTCCAAAATGACCAAGGTTTATGACCTCTCATTGGGGGAGATTGTTAGCCTCAAAATATTGAGTCAAACAAGAATGATCGGTCATATGTGTATTATGTATCGTATTTTAGAACGTTATAATAGGTAGTAGGTTAATCGTGTTTTACGGGCTTAAATTTAAGCTAAAGTTCATTCATAAGTAACTAAAGCCTAAAGGAAAGCCCGGCCCAATATATATATAGCCCATTAGAGCCCACATGTTGGTGGACTATATATACTCCCCTCCTAGGATGTTAGGAGGGTTGGTTGTTCATTTTCTTAATCTAATATTCCTAAAGTTTCACACACTTCTCTCTCTTTTCTCTCTCTACTTTCTCTCTCTAGAATTCATCTTCTTCATCTATTTTCTTTCTTTAATTCGTGTTCTATCATCTAAATATATGGGATAACAAAATTAAAGTGTTATTGGTGGGTTGAGCCATTTTTATAGAAATAAGTTCAAATATTAGTATTTTCAATAACAAAACACTTTCAAGAAATTAAAATTACCCTGGTATATCACCATATTATTTTCCTTGAATTCTAGAACTATATAACTTTTCGAACAATTCAATTGATAAACAATTTTCAATTTCTAGATATTTAAGGGATTTACATTGCCCAAAAAAACGTTTTGCATTGTAAACATGTTTCATCCCTTCTGAATGCATTAAGTTTCCAGGTCTCACTGAGTAACTTAATTAAGTCGTCTAATCTAAGTAACGTAAAACCATCATACGAATTCTCATTCTACAAAAGGTTTTCTCTCCATCACAACATCATCTAAAAATCTCATTTGATGACGAAGCAATTTCAAGTGTTCGTCAATTAGGAGCATTCGACTTAAATTTTAAGGGTATAAATTTTGATGTCAAAATCAATGTATGGAGAAGCATGCATACAACTCCATAGCATAAGTTTAATAAAACATTTAGTAAACTTTTTCACGAGATTAAATTTCTACATAAATTATGTTGTGGTATTGGTTGAACCAATTAAAGAATTTACCCACAACTATTCAAAACGTACTTTTGCTATAAAGCAATACCCTTATTCATTGTGTTTCGGATGTGAATTTGTGGTAAATCACCCTTAAGGTACAATTCAATTAATAATCATAGGTAATTTCAATTTGACGCGCATGCGAGCCGGGAATTTGGTCAGCGACTAATGGCATAACACGTCCTTCCTTAACCGGTTACATGACCAGCGGTGCGTTATACCCACTTTATAGTTTGCCAAAAGGAGTAGGCCGTTAGATTATTAATGCAATTCACCAATCAACCTAATCTTATGTAATTTAAATCTCTAACAAATCATTATTTTAATATGATTTAGTCCATATTATTCTTTGAAAAAAAAAAACCCTTGTTTACAACAATTCAACAATTTTATATAAACAAGTAAAAAAACTAAATCATAACATATAATAACAATTTATCTGTGCAACAAATAAATAAAATAGCTACATGCATACGATTTATTCAATAATCATCAAATCTAGGTCTTTATATTCATGTAAAAGTCTTCCCTAATTCTAGATTTATTGAATCAAATAATCATATAACATATAAAATCATATAAACATATAATTTTACGATCCATGAAAACATGCACGTTATCATGGATTCCGCACAATCTTAACAATCAAATCTCTACGGATCGTAACCATTCATGACATAACAATTAATCATCCAATTTAATCTAAATTATTCCACATGTAATTTAGGGTTTCAAAACAATTGTTTTTTTTATTAAAAATTCGGCCTAAACCCTAATTTTTTTAAAAACAAAACCCTAATTTTAAGAAAACCTAAAAAATGTCATTTTAAGTCAAAACAAGTATTAGTTAAAAACATTATATTTTTGATAATTATAACATGTTAAAACGGCTCTAGATGCCACTGAAATTTTATAAACATCATAACAATTATATAAAACCCTAAACGAGATCAAAGCACATATAGCGAAAGTGATTTAACAAGATCATAATAATAAAACAATTATATTAATCGAATTAAGGTTACATACCTTTACGCTAAAGCAAATCCACAAGACGAACAACGAATCACCAATTTGGGCTTATACTGTATATATCACCAATATATAGTCTAAAGTAAGACTACATTACGATCTTGTACACACGTAATACAACGAGTTAAATGTGATTCTAGCACGTGAAAACCGAGCTACAACGCTTGTATATTATCTATCCAACAACCCTAGAGAAGAGCTAGGACTAGATTGTAAGTAAATCTATCAACCAAGAAAACCAACCAAAACCCCATTTGTGGGTTTGTCAACAAAGAGAAGAAGAGGGGAAATATTTTGTGTGTGTTTAATTATGTGGAGAATGATTTTCTTTATATAGGCATAAGCATGTATCCAAAAACAAATAAAAGGAAGTTTTTCCCCTTTCCTTTTTCCCCATAACCGACCGACCAAACACCCCATAAGGGGTTTTTCGGAATCTTCAAAATTTCTTTCTTTATATTTTACTTACTATATATTTATTTGACACTCGTTAATACTTAACTATTAAATAATTAACGATCGTTAAAGTTATGTCTCGGATTAATTTAATAAATACATAAGTATTTATTTATTAAATAAATTAATAAATATAATAAATATATTTATTAATGAAATTAACCACTTACGTATTGTGTGCAATCCGGTAATCTCGTGTTCGATCCTATCACACGACTATTAAATATAAGTCCATAAACTTACAACTCTTACACTATCATGAACAAGGTTGTGATAAAGACTATAATAATATATATCTTGAAGCATGTAAGAGGCACGTGTAGTCAAAATAAAATTTGTGCATTCAACAAGGATTGGAGAATAAACCTATTGGGCCCCTCGTTCAATTAATTTGATGTGTGTACGACCGTACCCAATGGTAATTAGATTTTTCTCGATTAGACTAGTAATATTAGTTCAATTATGTAATACGAGAAACAGAATAGTTAAAATGGATTGACTTTGATCCATAATTATTTTAACATGGCATTTGAGGAAAAAAGGGATTGTAAATGTTTAAAGTCAATTTAAATATACTTTATGAAAATATACGCTCGTGAGTTTCCAAAGCATTGACGTGTTGCTAGACGCTAACCAGTGTTATTATATTATTGTCCATGTCTAAGTGGTAGGTGAAGAAATATGTACATGAAATAATATATGTGAGCCTAAGGAGACGCACGCGTAAAATGTTAAACAATAATAATTAATATTCTATTAATATTAATTATATGTGAAACAAATAAACAAGAAAAGAGTAGTCACGAAAAAGAAAACAGGGGAATTTCTTCCCTTGTGTGTTCTAGTCGGCCGACCCTTAAAGCCCATCGCTTGTGGCTTTGTTACTTGATCACCAGGATATTACAAGTATATAAGGAAGTTTAGGATACCTCATTATCAACTTGTAATCCCTAAATCACATTTTCCTTTGTGGTCCGATCGGCAATAAACCCTACAGGGATGTTAGGTTATGTCGATCAACAAGGAAGAAACCAATAAGGATTCGTGCGTTGACTGGTTCAAGAATCTTGGTTTATTGGGAATTGAACACTTACGTACTAGCATACTTATTGCTTGTGTAAACGTATTGTGTGTGTATAATTAGACAGATCATTATTTGGTCTTTAATGGGTTTTTGGTTATACTGGTTGTTCAATAAAGGTGATTTAATCCATTACTAAAAGGTACATGATTTTTATCGTTTATGCTAATTACTTGTCTATACATGATCTTTATATTCCGTTGCATACTCCTGATTTTAACGTGTTAGTATGTTTAAAAGTTTTTATAAATTTCAACAACTAACAATTTAATTGCTACTTTCTTTTTTTACGATGTAATATTAGTTTTCCCAATTAAAAAGTTTTGTGCAATACCCTCATGAAAATCCTAGCCCCCCTCATGAGGATATGGGGATATTTTTTTAGCAAGCGTTTATTATGATAAGATAATTGAAGGTCTTTTCTTAAGATACAAGCATCAACAACGTTTTAAGTGTTGTATTGTGACATTGCAATTTATAGTTTATATGTATACCCGTAACATTATTTTTACTTATTGATGGAAACTTGGCGTGAAAATGAGCGGCATTACTTGAATATAAGTATATTGAATGTTTTAAAATATAGCATGTTTTTTCGCTCACAAGGAGCATTTTCTTGTCGCCTCGCACAGGGTATTTCAAATCTCAAGCCCGATGTGAACATTAGTCGTAGTATGTAGAATATGAAATATACGTTTGGAACAAAGGACTACCAAAATCTCTGTTTATTACTCATAACGAATGACTAATTTATAGCCTTACAAAAGAAGAACGTGCAACATAAAAATACTAATTCTACCTAGACACCAGGTAACACTAACCCATGTATATGGTGCACACTTCCACAATAACCGGTCAACTATATACTAATTCTAACTTACAAACAAATAATAAAACTTAATAAAATGAACCTTAAATATCTATTTTTCCAAAACCTGGCCATGCATACGTTAGACATGCATACGTAAACTCGCCACATAACCGATTAAACCCAACAATCACACCATTAATCGGTTATTTACCCGACATTCACAACAACGTCTTCCTCGTCTGGATCACGTTAGCTTCATTGTCGCTGTCTTTCAACTTTTCGATTCGATAATGCATGACTCATAATATGACCCAATTGAAGCAAAAATAACTTTGTCAATTCTAGATCGGGAACATCCAACAAATGGTTCACTAGACCACCTATGTGAATGTTTGCCATGCTTGTGCTCTCTTCTCCATCTTCCTTGATGTTACTTTTGCTCTTGCTATCTTTCATTCTCCTTCATGCTTACACAACCACGTACATACAAAGGAAAATTCTTTCTACTTGCTTTCTTGTTATAAAAAAAACTTTGTGCGGTCTTTCTATGAATCATCAGTCCTTTGAACCAACAGTGTCTTTCTACTTCGGTCTTCGGCCTTCGGTCTTTTGAATCAACAGTATATTTCGGTCTTGTGCTTTTGAAACATCGGTCTAACTTTCTTTCTCGGACAACCCACGGTCACGGTCATCTCTTTCGGTCTTCGGTCTAATCTTTCTTAGGTGAGCCTTCGGTCTTTTGTCACCTGTGTCGGTCTAGGTGCTACCCGGTCTTTTGCAGCTCCTCGGTCTTTTCAGTCTCGCGGACTTCTTCGTCGCACTTCTTTCTTTCTTTCTTTCTTTTTTTCTTTCTTTCTTTCTTTCTTAAATTTCTTTCTTTTATTTCAGTCTTTCTTTCTTTCTTTGCTCTTGCTGCTGCCTTCTTTCTTTTGATCGTTACTACTGGTCTCGAAACGCTAGTGTTTATCACCGGTCACCCCCGTCATCTCAACCGGCACTCCTCCGTTAACGGCCAACCGAAAACACCATAACGTCTCCATATACGTCTGTTAAACAGGATGAAACAACCCCTGCTGTCATAACCTTTTTCTACTATAAAGCCCTTTGAGCACGCGCCCTCCACCAACCGACACACCGCCGGCAACGGCGGAGGCTTCCCCGGTAACGAGCCCTACGCTCTGATACCAAATGTAGAATATGAAATATACGTTCGGAACAAAGGACTACCAAACTCTTTGTTTATTGCTCATAACGAATGACTAATTTATAGCCTTACAAAAGAAGAACGTGAAACATAAAAATACTAATCCTACCTAGAGACATGGTAACACTAACCCATGTATACCATGCACACTTCCACAATAACCGGTCAACTATTTACTAATTCTAACTTACAAACAATTAATAAAACTTAATAATATGAACCTTAAATATCTATATTTCCAAAACCTGCCTATGCATACGTAAACTCGCCACATAGCCGATTAAACCCAACATAGTAAAAGAAGAGTTACCAACAATAACACTCAATATAATATCCTTTATGTATTTAAGGGACTAATCCTGTACAGTTTGATAATTCTATGGAAGGTTCCCAGGGACCCTTGGCCCGGCCAGGCAAACCATTTATTTCAACGGAAGGATCCATGTTTTTTCCCAACATGTGTTGGAATGTTTCCATGGTAGTTATTTATGCTGTAGTATTAGTAGTATTTATATTCCTAAATTCTACAAAGGTACATCCCGTGTCAAGTTGTGCACTTGCAATTTTCTCTTAACCCTTGTTTAAGTTATATTGCTATCTTTTTAGTCTACAATAATGGAGGCGATGATGGAGCAGTTTAAAGATCTTCAAATAATCCCATTTGATGAAATAACAAAAGCCACCAACACCTTCCATGAAGACAACTATCTTGGCGGTGGTGGATTCGGAATGGTTTATAAGGGAGAACTTTCTCGGTTCAAGGAGCGAGGTACGGTTGCTTTCAAGAGACTTGACCGTCAATACGGGCAAGGGGAACCTGAGTTCTTGAAAGAGATCAGTACTCTTTCCAAATACAAGCACGAAAATCTCATCACTCTGCTGGGATATTGTATGGAAGGGAAGGAGCTAATACTTGTGTACGAGTACGCGTCTAACGGGAGCCTCGAATCCCGTCTAGATTCCCCTCATCTCACGTGGACTCTGCGTTTGAAGATATGCCTTCAAGCCGCGGAGGGACTAAGGTACCTTCATGATCCTAATGGTGCACATTACGTGGTTATTCACCGCGACATTAAAAGCGGCAATATACTGCTCGATGAGAAATGGAATGCTAAACTTGCCGACGTAGGGCTATCAAAAATTAGCCCTGAGAACGCAAAAGTTTTTACTGTTGTCAGAGGTACCCCTGGATACATGGATCCAGAGTATAACAAGACATACACACTTACAGATAAGTCGGACGTGTACTCTTTTGGGGTCACACTATTTGAAGTTTTATGCGGAAGTTTGTGCTATGATGTTACAGACGAGAATAAGGTGCGAGTTTTCATCCGTAAGTAGATGAAAATCTATGAACAGAACAAAATAGAAGAGATCATCTTTAAAGAACCAAGCATTGAAAAATTGGATCAGAGATCTTTAAAATTATTTTCAGATATTGCATATAAATGCCTGAACAAATCTGGCAAAGAACGCCCAACAATGGCAGAGGTAGTATCAAAACTTAAGGATGCACTTCAAACGCAGGAAGATTATGATATAATATTAAAGCATCTGCTGGGAAAGAAGTATATGGGAATAGCTCGGGCTGCGGTATCTCTCGTGAAGTACAGGTCCATAGAGGAACTGAAGGAGTGTCTCTCCGAAGGGGTCCTCATTAATGGAGGCAAAACGGTAAATTGCTACTTTTCTTTAAGTGCTTTTTACTTTGATATCGATTTATATCTGTCTTTCGTATCCATTTAACTGTTTAATATAATATAATGGATAAGATTATGTCGAAAACCTTTTTTTTTTTTAAACATTAATAGATTTAAACCGTTAATTGTTATGTAAAAAAAGATTATCACGGCGGCATTTAATTATCTAGTCTACATATATGCTACTACTATTATATATGATCTAACACTACTATTCAATAACAATTTGTAATCTAACACTAATATCATATATCATAATACACTATTATAATATATTATATTTTACGTAAATTTTTAAAACGAAAAAACAAATTTTTTTTCTTTAAAAGTATATAATACTGCATATCTGTTAAGAAACTAATTAAATGTTTGTTGCGATGGCATAATTTTTTTTTTAACATTTAACTGTTTAAAATATATTTAAAATATAAAAATAGGTAAAACAATTAAAAACTTATAACTTTATCCATTAAATGGGTAAAGATCCCAGATATATACGGTATCCAAAATAACTATCTTCTATTAATTTTTTGATTTAAGTTCATTTGAATATCAAACTCTATTTTGGATACAAATAGACTAATCTCTATCCTCCATCTCAATCTTAATCCAATGGATAATATTAAACTAAAAACTCAATTTTCACTTTTTTTCAAACATTAATATCTTTTAAACCGTTAATCGTTATGCGAAAAAACATATACCGTTACGACGGGCACTTAATTAGCTTTCTACATATATGCTATATGATATACTTTCGACAAATTTTTTTTTCGTTTTTTTCACGTTTTTTCACATTTTTTTCATTCTCGAAAATTATCATATATGATACTAAATATCATATATGATAGTAATCCTAATATCATACATGATATAATTTATCATATATGATATATACCAATATCATATATGATTCAAAAATAATTTGTAATCTAAGACTGATATCATATATGATAAAACACTATTATCACATATGATATTTTATGCAAATTTTAAAAAACGGAAAAAGACAAAAAAAAATCTTCAAAAGTATATCATAATGCATATTTGTAGAAACCTTATTAAATGCTCGTCGCGATGGTATATTTTTTCGTTTAACGCTTAACGATTTAAGAGATATATAAATTATAATAAAAAGTGAAATAATAAAATACTTTTAATCTTATCTATTAGATGATATAAAAATGGATGGTGGGATGAGTCATTGGTATCCAAAATCAATATAATATCCAAAATAACTTTACTCTAATTTTTTATAAAAAGATTGATTGTATTTTGGTAGCTTATTTACGAAAGATTGTTTTGACACTACGCTATGTTTCTTAACAATGAAATAGATATTTGAAGATCCTTTTCGTAAAAAATAGTGATTTGATATCCAAAAACATTCTTAATAATCTAAATTAACAAAAAATCAACCAAACACACCATCAACGTACGAATCAAATCAATCAAGTACTACATCTATTTTGATGTACTCTTAGTATCTACTATGATATTAGTTGTTACAGTAACTTACAAGATTCACTAACTAGGTATGATTCGGAGGTCCAAAAAATAAAAATGAAACTAAGACATGTTTATTAGAGAGATAACGTGATGTGTAGATGTGTTTGCTTTAGAGAGAAAGGGGGAAACCACACATACTTCAATTTTACAATTATCCTCACTTTTACATGGAAGTATGTAAGATATATATATACGCCAAGTCGTGGGAAGCTAATCATACTAACAACTATCTATAGTCTTTGCGGGTCTTGCCTAGTGATGACTAATGTATTTCCGTATAAGTCTTTATATTTTAAGCATATCAATCATCCCCCATATGTAGACATACATAGTTACTTACAATCTTTCTAACGAGTATGAATACAAAAAGATAATGTCTTTCAATGCACTTTCAGTGCTCAGGATGTCTTTTAAATTTTCTAGTCTTCATAGCTTGTACTCGGCTTGAATCCTATTTGTATTTGCTTGTCTAGGAACCACTGTAATATGCATGAGTTCGATTAACTTCCCTCATGTGTTAAAAAGATTTCTTCATATACTCCGTTTTGGTAAAGTTTGTTAATCAGCTTCCCCCAAACCAATATCCATATATTCAGCAGCATCTGACACTTTTATGTAGTTTGAACGATGTTCTAACTCATCGATTTAAGTGCTCAACAAAAATTTATAGAAGAACAACTAAGCCACACCAAATAATACTTCTTGTATACTAGTTCATGTCGTTTTGCTTTAAGGTTGTAATACCTTTGAAAAAACGTGCAAGAAATCAGCAACAATTCTTCTCACGCTTGCATTATACTTCATAAACACCATACAATATGAAGTAGATACCATTCTGTGTACACTACTTCCCCCTCGAACTTGACCTAATTACTCCAAAGTACGCAATCTTGCACCATGATGATTTCGAACTCTTTGAAGCATCGTTATCGTGGACGTTGAAATACTCGAGAAGTTCTAGTTTAAGCAAATATATTAAAAAGCTTTAAAAGTCATTTAGAAACTTAAAAAAAATTCTTAGAAAGTGAAGTACCATTGTGGTCGTGAGAATTGATTGTTGACCACATCTCTGTGTCTAACTTATCAACCTCGTATTATGTTGTCTATGTGTCATGATCACATGACGAAGTAAACCATATAATCCAAACATGAAACAGAAGTATGATCACCAAATATGTGACCTAAGCTTGAACTTTTTTTGATTAAAGAATCGTGTAGAAACAAATCTCTATGTACCTTATAGATCCTTCATCAGTTTGGAACAATGAAAAAGAAGTTGTTATTCTTACAGATCTATGAGGATTCTTTGTTTTCTTGTTTTTTTATCTTATTAGGTCATATATTTTAATATAAACACGAATGGGGTAAACTGGGATCATTTATTACCTTCATTTGTTTCTGATTCGAGTCTGTGGAGGTGAAGGAGATGAGTTGTAAATGGTTTGTGATGAACTTTTTTATATAGGAAAGATTGTATTGGATTTGATTCTGAAGTTGTTGAGACGATCTTTTGATAGTGCGGGGAATTTTTTGGCCAGTCGCTAGGAACGTAGTTTTTTAGCCTAGCCGTTAAAAAAATTGGTTATTATAACGTCTTGGTGAGGCTTGACCAGGCTGCTATGCTCGCGATGAGCAAGCAACTAGAATAATTAGCTAACCGTTAAAACACTAGCTGCTACAACTAGCCGCTATGTCTTGCCGCTACTACTAGTCGCTATGGCTAGTATATACACCTAGCAGCAACTTGATATTTTTTTTCCTTTTTCACCTTGTTTATGTGGGTTTTTCCATATCATCTTGTAATATTCCGACCAGTCAAAGACCACAAAACTGGTCCAAACTAAGAACTTGTCTCTTTTGTTAACAAATAAGATCAAAATAAGCTCATGTGGCCTCGAATAAGCTCGAAACACCGGTTAAGCCACAATAAAGTTAAGGTACAATGAAAACAACTTTTAACAAAAATATTGAGACCATTTTAATGTAAAATAAACACTAGTCATAAATAAGTTGTGACATAAGCTTAAAAGAAACAAAAACGTTTTTAACAACGGTAAAGGCTGCGTAAGAACCTAACAAAACAAGTAACATGTTTGACAAACAAAAAATGAATATATCGACTAAATATGCAACACCAAGTCAACAAAGAACCTTGAGCTTATAACTTATAAATAAGCACGAATAAGATACACTAAGCCACAATATAAGCTAAAACAAACACAATGCCCCCTAGTTAACTCTTGATACCAATTGTTAACTTATAAGATTTAATAACTAGGTTTGGTCCGGAGGTCGAGAAGGATAAAAATGTAAGTAAGACATGTTTATTACAGACATAAAGTGGTATGAAAAAGTGTGTGCCTTAGAGAGAGAATGGGAAAACCAACACACTTTAATGTTACAACAACTATCCTTACCCTTACAAGAAAGTTTGTACGGGTATTTGCAGGTCAAGTCGAAAGAAACTAATCAAAATTAACATCCATAGTTTGTGCAGGTCTTGCCTAATGATAAATTATGTAATTACGTATATGTCTTCGTATTTTGATGCTAACATTAGTTCTATTACAACAAAAATAGAAATTACAATATCAAAATGATCTACGAGTAGGGTTACAACTTATAGAGAGAGAGAGATATCACAATGAGAGCAAAGAGATAAAAAAACAAAAATGAGATAATGAGCTCAAGTTAAAGACTAAATGTTACACCTTGACCGGAAATAATTGTAGTTAAGTCCTTGAGAAAATTGAATTGCTGCCCTTTAGTGTCCCCTTCAGAACTTCTTAATACGCATCTTTGGCCAACTTGTCACTTCTAGCAAGGACTTCATAACTTCAGTCCATAAGATTGACAACTGTAATATAAACATAACATAATAAGTCCCTTAATTAGGAACCTGATGACATATTAGACCTATTATTTTAATATCCCTTTAATTTGTTATCTTGTTATCTGATATAAATCAAGCATCCCTAGTTTTTTAACCAACTCTTTATCTTTCATTGTATCCAACCCTTTTATTATGATATCTTTAATTTTATCTGAAAAATATATTTTTAAAGTTTTATCAACATCGCTTAAAATATTTTATATTTAGAAAATGTAAATAAGTCTGAAGGCTGTAGAGCTACTTAGCATAATAAAATGTGTTATGAACAGTAATATGTCGACACCTAAATCCACGAACGTTGTATTTCATAAACTTAGTTTTTGCTATACAAAAAAGGGCTAGCGGAAAAGCTTGTTGCCTGTTTGCCTTCTCGTACCATGTAAATTATAATTTTTATATAAAAAAATTCAAATTTGAAGGTGTTTTATTTTTTCAAGAAAATTGGGGTTGGCAGGCTGAGTTATTGTCCCAATAAAGTGAAACTGTAAAATATTACAATAGTTTAATCCTTTTACGATTTTTAAAATATAAATCACTTCAATGGTACCGTAACAAGATCATTATACTCTGCTTCTGTTGAAGACTTAGAGAGATTTTTGTTTCTTACAATTTAAAGAAACAAGATTATTATTAAGAAAAACACAATACCTGGTAACAAATTTTATGCTATAAAACACATTTATCCTAATAAACATCAGCATAAGCTTTAAGAAATAATCACTGAGAATATGAGTACTCAAACCTGAAAAACCCTTGATATCTTAATATCTTGAAAGCATTTATAAGATGAGCCATCAAAGAATCATGTATGTACTAACTTAAACGACGAACAACATATTATGATATATCTTTTCTATATTAGTATATTAAATCAGCTTTCCTATTAACAATAGATAATCAACAACATTATGCACAAAAGGATTACTTCACTAGCCTCATTAAATATAGTGAGTCTTTATGACTATGAGTTACTTTAATTACAATAAACTATTTAATGAGGCTAATGAAACACATATTTTCACTATGACTCACTTAAATTACAATAAACTATTTAATAGTTTTCAAGTCTTTAATCCTAAATTTGAACCTAAAATAAGTTTAAAATTTTTTAGTTTTAGAAATGTTATTGTCAATGATGATAATGTCATCCATATAAACAAGTAAAGCAAGGAAAACATCATTCTCACACTTACTAAACAAATAACAGTCTAGTTTACTTTGACAAAAATTCATTTTCAACAAGGGTAGAAGTAAACTTAGCATTCCACTTTCAAAGTGCATGTTTTAACCTACACAAAGAAATTTTATGTCTGCAAACCTTATTATCACCATTAGGGTGATACCTCATGTGTATTTTATTTTAAAATATTTTAATCAAGTTTTAACTTATAAAAACTCTATCTACCTACAACGTACTAACGGGCAGAGAACCCGGTCGTGTGTAGTATTGGTTGGTAAATTCTAGGTCATCCAATGACTAAAGTTGAATTGGTTTTCGTTTGAAGATTCTAAAGAAATAAATAATATTAATAAATTTTAACTAAGAAAAAGAAATAAATAACTAAAAAGTAAAAGCAGAGTTAGATTGACAAGGGAAAAGTACCAGTCTAGTTACTTTATTGTTATTTAGTTGTGACTAATGTTACATAGGTATTAAATTAATTTAGGAGATATGTTATGTGCACGTTAAACATGACTTGATCTCCTAACTATTATAGAAAACCAAAATGAATGATCATACTACATAAATTATTATATCTAATAACCTATTGTTGTTTATGGTTACATGCTTAGTGGTCATAATATCAACAAGATCATTTTGTCGATAGCCTTTGTCACATGTCTTCTAAATATAAAATAACTTAATTTAAAAAACCTCAAATAAAAACCCTTAATTTTTAGAAAAAACTATTTAAAAGCAACATGACTCTAATAGAAAATAATGATTTGATACCAAATATACTTTTATTAATCTCAATTATCAAAAGACCAACCAGTAACACGTACCATCAACATATGAATCAAACCAATAGAGTAACACCACTATTCTATCTATATATCTATATGATATTAGTTCAATTACAACCAAAACTAGGGTTACAATTAAAGCTAGGGTTACAACTAGTACAGAGAGTTACCAATACGAGGGAAAGAGATAAAGTGAAACAAAGAAATTTAAACGACATAAATTTTGTGTTTAAAAGTTTAAAATAACTAAAAGTCATTAACAATTTTATAGATCTAAATTTGTACACATGTAGATGCTCACACAACAGTGTTCTCCAAATCTCTACATTATTCAACTTTATTTATAGAACTAATTGCATTCCCAAATTCTATTCTTAACTGGCAGTGGGTGTCTCTGAACGACAAGGAAGAAAGTTGGGTATTAATATCTATCGAAGAGTTTTTGATCCAAGATGATCCCAATATAAGTTACAGTGATAATATCGTGTCAGACAAAAATACATCGTGAGTTAGCATCCTCCTAGTACTCCATTACATAAATGTGTATTATATGTGAAATAACGCAATCGTTCTTTATTGTTTCTTCATGCACGCAGATTCCCAATTGATTGTTATAGAGTAGGTGCGATGAATTTCAAACTATGTGTTCGAACTCCATTACTTTTGTCACCAGGCGTCACGTATAGGTTAAATATTCTCCTCCAGTATACTAATATTCTAATAGACAAGAAGAAACAACCATATATAGGCGTCAGGTACAAATTTCAAGGGGAGACAAAGATTTCGGTTCTGCGCGTTGAAAATAGGAAAAATCATAAAAAACTGGTGGTAGGGTTGTACCAGTTTACGAGCACTGAAGAGTGCATTTCTAATTTTGAAATTTTGATGGAAGACTGTGGGTTATGGTTTAATTACTACTCCGTCGAAGGCATCGAGTTTCAACCCTTGAAAAATGTAAGCGAACAGTTTATCCATCTACATAACGAAATAATTTTGAATACTACGAATGATTCTAGTAATCTTTTTTAAATAAAAAACGTTTGCACGAAATACTTCAAACAATTTATTATTTTGATAGCAATAAATGGAGTTCATATACGTTCGCTATTTAATTTCTATGATTTTTCTTGCATGGTCGAGTAATATTTTACACTGCGTGTGCTTCAGAGGTTGAACATTCAATGGTAGGAGTGGACAAAGAGATAGTTACGGCCGTGGCATCTTCTTTGTTCCCTGGATTCACAAAAGAACAAGAAGTGCTCTTCTCCCAAGGTGTTCTCCTTAACCAAGGAAAAAGGGTAATTACTTGATACTTATAATATATATGGTTCACTTAGAGTATGTTTGGTAGAGAGAAATTAAATGACAGAAATAGAATTGAGTTTATTTCTCTTATTTGGTAGTGAAAAATGAAAAAGTGGAGAAATGGGAAGAAATGAAAGTTGGAGATAGTTGGATAGTGTTATTTGGTAGCATTCATTTCTATTGTTTTATAAAGAAATGGGTAAAATAGACTTTTTTTGTAAAAAAGTTTTTTTTTCAACTTTTGTTGTTTTCTTTGTAATCTTTTTCACATAATGTTTAAAAAATATAATTTTTAATTTATATAAACAAATTACATGCAAATCTCGTGGTTATAAAATTTTAAAAATTATTTTAGCATATATATTACAATCTTTTTATATTCATATGTTTTTTTAAAAATAAAATATTGATTTTCGTCATTATTTTTTATTTTAATTCTCTGACACAACGAAACAGTGGAATTCAGTAAATTTCTTAATCAATCTTATTTCTTTGAAATTAAATTCTCCGCTTTATTTATGTCTGGAATTCTTTCTACGTGCTCTTAGTTTTCATAACTGACATAAGTGCGAGAACTCTTATTGGCCAATGAGATTTGTTAACCACAAATATTTGTTTAATTCAAAAAGTATAATAAAAAAGTCATTTTATATCGCTTATAAGTTTCTTTTAAAATAAAACCCTCTTTCTGAATCCTTTAATTTTCAAATTTGTTTGTTTTGTTTTTTAAAAATTTCTCTTTATTTTCGAAATTCAAAAGATAATTTTTCTTCTTTAAATTTGCATGTTTAAAAATATGTGTATGTTTTACTTATAAACAATATGAATTTCTATGGGTATGTTTGGCGACAGTAACAATAAATAAGCAGAAGCAGTATGCAGTAAGGAATAGCAATTAGTAAGAGCAGTAAGCGTAACTGTTTATTAAAAAATATATTTGGTAAACATAGCAGTAGCAGTAATTATAAACTTTAAAATTACAAAAAAAAGTGTATAAAATGATTAAGGAAATATCAAACTTATTAAGAAATTAAAAGAGGATATATTTGTAATTTTAAAACAAATTGCTAGCTAGGTGAATTTCTGAAATGCTTCTCCTATCAAGCATTTAAAATAAGAGCAGTTGTATGATACTTAAACTCAAGTCGCTCCTTACCAATTAATTTTGTAAGTCAAACTGCTAACCGCTCCAAAATACCTTAAAAAGCTTGCTGCCAGACACAGCCTATATGTTTCACATTTACAATTGTTTCAACTTTTCTATCAACATTTATGTCTTTGAAATAGTAAGGTATATGTTTTTCTAAATAATGTAAATTATAACAAACTAAAAACATAAATGTTATACACAAAATTCGACATCATTTAAGATACAATTAAAATAAAAATTTCCAAAATAAAACAACATATACGTGAATCAAATCAATCTATGTGCATTAAAAATATCTAACGCAAAGGGACATATATACATGTGTTTCACGTTTGCAATTGTTTAAAATTTTCTCTCAAACATTCATGTCTTTAAGATAGTAAGATAACATATGTGGTTTTCAAGATAATGTAAATTGTAACAAATCAAAAACATAAAAGTTATACACAAAAATTGACATAAAACATCAATTAAAACACAAACATTTAATAAAATAAAATATACGTGAATCTAATTGATCTATATGAATTAATACTAGTACCTAACGCAAACAGACATATGTGCATGAGATATACGTGTTCGAAATTTCTCATCAGATTCTTTAAAACATGTAGCATGCTTTCCAAAAACATACATTCAATTGGCTTGAACAAATATGCACGCCTTAAAAAAAACATATATACACACTTTAAATAATCGTATTTCTTCAAACACCACATTCCAAACGCACATGCATACACTTTCATTAACTTTTGCTCTTATTTATTTTCGCCCTTAAAAGTTTATAATGAGACTGGAATCTGAAACTTTTCAAAAGATATCTCACAAAATTATAAAAAGATATGTGTAATAGCATTTTATCTTTAATATTAATTCATTTTCAACGTAATATTTTAGTAAAAAATGATTGCCTATGATTTGTCTCCTGCAACAAAATTTTGGTACATAAATGATATCTTCTCTAATCTTCATAACATATGTTTGTCCATTTTGTAAACTATATATGTGATCTGCCTCCTGCAACGAATCAGTTGCCTCCATATATCACCACAAGATCAAATTTGTTAATATCCAATAACGTTGTGTCATTACCTCGGAATACAATCAAATTGGAGTAGTTTACGTTCCAAAGGTGTTTATAATATTTTGTAGGGTACAAAAATCTTATGACTCCAAACGTGTTTTAAGGCAGGTATAAATTCAATGAGAGCAGTAATTATATGTGTTTTATGATTGATCTCGAATATTAGAAAGGTACATATGTGTTTTAGTTCAATAAAACCGATTAGCATATTTGTTCTATTAGAAAGGTATATGTGTGTTTTAAGTTTAACTTTTAAGATCAAATATTCAAAGTTTGCATACTGTTCAGATGAATTTAACCGTATGTTCAAATCACTACCTACTGAAGTAATAACTTTTTTCGATAAAAAAAGAGCATGGATCATCAATCAATATTTTAATCAAAATTACAATAACACACATCTTTTTATAAAAAACGTTATGAAAAATTAATGGTTAAACAAAACAAATGAGGTATCATTTTTGTTATATACGTAATTGTATGTAAAAAGTATTTAACTTTCTCTAATAATACATTATATTTAGAACTTAGCTTTATTTTATTTTTGTCAATTTAAAACCAAAGTCAAAACATTGTTATCAACTTATCACCCACAAAGAGTCACCTGCTAGACTTGGACCCAAAGCTTAAGAGGCCCAGACCAACTCCTTAATGGACCTACATTGCTTTTAGTTAAACCTTTTTGGAGCAATTCGATAAGGGTGTTGATTTGAACATTTCAAAAATTTATTTATACACAAACATGTGTCGTTATTATATCTTTAATATACTTTTTTTGTGCAGTTATATATCTTTAATATATGCACATACTACTAAATATGTAAGGGTACACACAATGTGTTTTACAGCTGTTATGTTTGAATGAGAAGGGAGAACATATCGAAAGAATTTCCATCAGAGACTGTGTAATCATTAATGAAGCATATGTAACCTCGAAAACTGTTAATTCAAGGTGATTAACTAAGTCCGAATTTGTTTATTTGTGTTATATGCTTTTTAGTTTTTTCATTCTTTAATTGCTCCCTTAATTCTTCTTTATGCAGATTTCCAGGGCAATATTGTTATACATATAGAAATAAATTCAAAGCACATGTGAGAGGTCGATACTTGAAACCTCATATTTCATACACCCTCAACCTTGTATTCGAATATGTTAGTAAATTGGATCTCAATTCACATTACCCCCTGAGATACAGGATAAACGGGGAAGATGAAACCAAAGTTCTAGTAATTTACCCTTTTACACATATGAGAGAAGATAGATGCTTCATTGTTCCATTATATCAGTTCACAAGCCAACACACAACTGCAGATCTTCAATTTGAGTTTGAAAATCGTTGGATCACATTACTCGTAGCAGGCTTTGAGTTCCAGCCAACTGAAGAAAAAGAAAAAGTGAGCGGTTTATTGTCGACAGTTGTGTTAAATGAAACTAATTCAGAATGTATGGCTCAGTTGCTTGGATATTAATTTCATATACAGGTGGAACTTCAAGTGCCTGAAGAGTACCGAGGCATAACCAAAGCCGCCTCACAATCGCTGTTCTACACATCCCTTGATGAACTTAAACAGATTCTCTCAACAGGAGTCCAGCTTAACGGATACAAAACGGTATTTAATTGGCTATAACTACCAATAATCCCCACGGCTCTCACAACTTTGAATTTTTTTTTTATTGCAGTCTTTATTAACAAAATCAATACAAGCAGAACTAATTCCCAACTTACTAATTATACAGTGGTTTTCACTTAATGATAAAGGAGAGCACTGTCACATGATATCCATGAAAGATTGCTTGATTCCAAATGAAGATTTCACTCCTCAATATAAGTCTCATGGTGGTTCAAGGTGACTTGTCATACTCACAGTTATTCCTTTTGAATTATAATTAGTATATATATTTAAATGACAAATTGTATAAAAAGGTACCCATCTTACGTCAAAACTCAATTAAAGGTATCCAACTTTTTCTTTTCTAAATTTAAGGTATCGATCTTTTTTCTTGTTACAATGTTGGACAATTAACAAATTTAAAGGTTATATATTAACGATCGTTTACTTTATTATTGTATCGTTAGTCCTTTACATTAATGACATTTTATAATAAACTCAAAATTCTTTTTTTTATAGTTTTAGACCGTTTATCACCCTTTTCGTCCGATTTTTACCGTTTTTGTTTGTTTTTAATCGTTTTGGTCCATTTTTACAACATTCGTCGTTCTTTTACCGTATTCAACCGTTTCGTCCATTTTTATACGTTTTTGAGCCCTTCTGACCGTTTGTGTCCATTTTACGGCTTTTAACTGTTTTCGTCTATTTTTCTGTTTTCGGCTTCTTTTTTACCATTTCTGAACGTTTTTATTAGGTTTATTTACTTTTTTTCGTCCATAAAATAAATAGTCGATAACGACAAGAAACGGGCGAAAACTGTAAAGAAAGGGTCGAAAACGATATCAAACACATTAAAAAAGGTCGAAAATGGTAAAAACCAGAAAACGACAAAAACGGGCTAAAACGATTAAAAACCGAATGAAACGGTAAAAATCAAACGAAAAAGATAGAAAACGGTCTAAAACTGTAAAAAAAATGAATTTTGAGGTTGTTATAAAGTGTCGTTAATATAAATGACTAACGATGCAATAATAAAGTAAACAGTCGTTAATATATAACCTTTAAATTTGTTAATTGTCCAACATTGTAACAAGAAAAAAGATCGATACCTTAAATTAAGAAAAAAAAAGTTGAATACTTTTAATTGAGTTTTAACTTAAGATGGGTACCTTTTTATACAATTTACCCATATTTAAATTGATCAACATTCTTTGCTTTATGTTCTTCTTTCAGATTTCCAGCCGGCCTTTATCAAACAAATAATAAGAGATTTAAAACACATGTGAAGACCCAATTTTTATCCCCGTCAATCACATACACCGTCAACCTTGTTTTCAACGCTTACTCAGATGCTTATCCAGGACATGTAGACCTCAAATACAGATTAAGAGGAGATAAAACAACTTCTACTGTGTACCTTGCAAATCAAAGAGAAAGTGATAGGTTGTATATTGTTGAATTGTATCAATTCACTAGCGATGGGAGTATTGTTGATCTTGAAATTATTTTTGAAAATTTGAGACCCAATATAGACGCAGTAGAAGGCATCCTGTTTCAGCCCCTGGAAATAGTAAGCTGACAAATACCTGTCATTTAAAAAATATTATCGGGCCAGAAAAGTGTCAGGCGGGTTGGGATTGCGGAAACTTGCACTTCACCACATTATGAAATAGTGGTTGGGGAAAAAATGGCCTATTAATGTCTGATATATGTTTATATTTGATAGGTAGAAGATCCATTGTTAAAGGATGACATGGTAGAGAATATACATGTCAAATCAGATTCAAGCATACTCAAATTGTCAAACTCTACTGCGAAGAAGGCAATCAAGAAGATTATTTTCATAACTCTTCGAAAATGCTTCCGATTCAATAATCAAGAGGTATATGTAGTTGTTTTGAAGCCTACAAAAACAGTTTCACTTGTTTATAGGGAAGTAGTACAAAATTTATAAACAATTACTTACATATCAACTATATTTTTTATAGTGGTCTTATCTTGATAAAAATGAGAAGAAATGTTTAATGTTATCAGCTAGAGTGACTTGGTGCACATCGAGAGGTCATTCTTGGCAATTTTTACCCGAATCAAGGTTTTTTTCCTCATTTTTTCCTCTATCTTCTTGGTAGTTTTCTTGAACATGTGTATGTCTTTTGCATATTTATGCATAGTGGGCTACTATCAAGATTGATTATGTAGGTATTCAGTCACTTACGAAATTGGAACTCTTAATGCTTATCCCAATTAAAAGACCGGTACTTATTTCAAAAACAAATTATGTCATGCACATTTCAGTTCGAAATATCTTGAAACAAACGTATTATGACTATAGTAGTTCATAGATAACATTTATTTTCTGGCAAGTTCTGCCAAATTGTGAATATTCTGATTTTTTAAGTCGTACAATTTGTAAAAACTAATGAATCTAACCCTGAATCACCAAGAATCGAACAACAGAGAACGCAGCCAACCTCCATTTGACTCTCTTAATCAATGAATGAATTACAATATTCGTTTACAAGAAAGAATCAAAGAACAACACTCACAACTCATAAGATTGATCAAAACTATTGATCAAGATCACACACGGTATTCACACACACATGAAACGATATAGTTTGTTTAACAGAATGAAAGATGAGTCGTCGAGTTAGGTGGAGGAATATATATACTCCTATCTTGCATAGCAGCCCACATCTTTCCACATTAGCCACTTTAAGTCCCTCCAATATGTAAGTTGTCTTTTCAATTGAAAAGCTCCCCCTCCATCTTATAAGACTTGTAATATTCAACCCTTCAGGTTAAGACTTGTATATTTGACACTCCCCCTTAAGTCCTTAACCTACAAATCCATTAAACAAACCAAGCATACTATAAAATTTCTTATGGTCAGAAATTAACAATCCCTTAGTGAATATATCTGCGGTTTTGTTTTCAGATTTAACTTTCAAAGGTTTAATGAAACCAACAGATATTTTTTCTCTTAGAAAGTACAAATCAATTTCAAAATGTTTACTCCTTTCATGGAGTACAGGATTCAAAGAAATTTGGATGGCTTAGTTATTATCACAATTCATCTCAACATGCAACATCACATCCATTTTAAGATCACAAACAATTTTATGGATCCACATAACTTCACAACAAACATTGCACGTAACTCTATATTCAGCTTCAGTAGAAGATCTAGAAACCACACTTTGAAGATCTAGAAACCACATTTTGTTTCTTATTCTTCCATGAAACTAAACTATCACCAAAGTAAACACAACAACTAGTCAAAGATCTTCTAGTAACTTTACATTTAGCCCAATCATAATCTACAAACACTTTCAATGTATTGCAAACTCCCTTTTAAAAGTTATACAAAGACCAAGTTCATTTTTCAGATATCTCAAGATTCTAAATGCAAGTCTTAGATAAGACTTCATTGGACTATGCATAACTTGACTCGGACAATGTACAGCATAAGCAATGTCAGGTCTAGTCATGGTAAGATATATCAACTTTCCAACATGTTTTTGATATTGAGTAATATTATCCAGTTTTTCATCATCTCCAAACTTATCTTTAAGTTTCTTACTATCAGGGTTCACCTCAATAGGTGCACCACAAGGTTTACATCCTAACATAACAAACTCAGAAAGTAACTCAGTGTAATACTTTCTCTGAGTTAAACAAATCCCATTATCAATATCAATAACCTCAATCCCAAGAAAGTATTTAAGCTTACCAAGATCTTTGATAAGAAACTTAGAACTTAGAAATTTTTTAAACTTAATTACTTCGTCAAGATTACTACCAGTGATAACTATATCATCAACATACACAAGAAAGACCAAGAAAATGCCATTTTTGTTTATAATGAACAATGAAAAATCATTAGGACTTTGAACAAATTCATTTTCAAGAAGCAAATAAACAAGTTTTTCATTCCATTTTCTTGGTGCTTGTTTTAACCCATACATATATTTAATCAATTTGCAAACCTTATTATCATTGTGATCATCATATCCCTCTAGAAGTTTCATGTAAAATTCCTCATCAAGTTCACCATATAACCATTATTCACATCCAGTTGATATAAGGGCCAATTATTGCTAACAGTAAGACTAAGCACACATCTGACAGTGACAATTTTAACCACTAGAGAAAAAGTCTCTTCATAATCTATTCCTTCCTTTTGGTTAAACCCTTTAACTACCAATCTAGCTTTAAATCTTTCAACATCACCACTAGATTATACTTGACTTTCCATATCCATTTACATGGAATGACTTTTCTTCCAACAGGAAGATCAGTAATAACCCAAGTATTATTTCTATGTAATGCTTCCATTTCCTGATTCATAGCTTCTATCCATCTGTTATCTTTGATAGCTTCTTAATATATAGAAGGCTCATGGATTTTATTAAGATTGGTAGAAAAACAATGTTATCAATACTAATATTAACATAACTCACAACTTTATTAATACTATATTTAACATCTTTGTTAAGCATAAAATCTTTATACTTAGAAGGAAAGTTAACTTTTCTACTTGTTCTTCTAACAGTTTCATCTGCTGCTGGTTCTGGTGACGAATTAAAAACATTACCAAATGACTCAATTCCTTCATCCTCAGAGGAATTATCATCTTCATTAACAGTCTCTGGTATACCCTCAGAAACAATAGTTTACGTTGCATACTCATCACTGGTGTCCTTCCTACTAGACTTAGTTTCAATATTAAGTGATCTATCTACCTCAAAAATAACATATGTATCAGCAGTATGAACACCTTTTTTACTTCCACTAGAATCTATAGTGTTGTCACTAGGTATAACACTATCATTAGGTACAAGCCTATGCTTACTACCTGTACTATCTCCATCCTCATCATAGGACTCATTAGGCTTACTGTTTATGTTGAAAAAATTTAAATCATTAACATCATTTTCACTAAAAAGGAATCTTTACCAATCCCATCATTTTTAATGGTAAAATAGTTTCATAGAACTTTACATCTCTTGAAAACAAAAATCTTTTATTTTCTAAACTAAAAATTTTATATCCTTTATCGTCAAAAGCAGATCCAACAAAAACACATTTTTTTGACCTAGACATAAACTTATCAGAAATGTTTGACATTAGAAAAACACAAACAGCCAAACACTTTTAAATGGACAATACTAGGTTTAGACTTATAAACCATTTCATAAGGACTTTTACCAGATAACAGAGCAGTAGGTAACCTGTTAATCAAATAAGTAGCAATTAGCACACACTTAGGCCACATGTTTAATGAATGCCCGCCTAAAACATGAGGGCTCTAGAAGTATTAAGTAAATGCCTATATTTTCTTTCTGCAATACCATTCTGTTGAGGTGTATACGCACAAGTGGTTTGATGAACAATCCCATGGTTTTTAAAAAATTTAGAAAATTTATGATTAACTAATTATGTTCCATTATCGCTTCTGAAAACATTAACTTTTTATTAAACTGATTCTTAAGAAATTAAAAAAGACTTTCATTACTATAAAAAACATCAGGTTTACTTATCAACAAAAACACACAGACAGATCTGGTATAGTCATCCACCACAGTAAGAAAGAATCTAAGTCTCTCTCTACTAGTAACTTTATATGGTCTCCAAACATCAAGATGAATAATGTCCCCAAGTTGTTTAGTTTTATTATCACTAAAAGAGAAAGACTCCCTAGTCTATTTAGCTTTATGACACACATCACAAGGTTCTAACCCATTAAGTTTTATATTTGAATTATCGTTTCTTAGAACATCCAGTACTTGATCAGCTGGATGTCATAGTTTATTATGCCAAATAGAACTAGATATCTGACAACACCTAACATTTTTATTAAACACAGGCCTACCTTCATCAAGGAAGTATAAGCCATCTTTTTCACTACCAGTCCCCATCAGGACATTTTGAGTTAAGTCCCGAATCACACAACAACTTTCATTAAAATTAACATTGACTTTATTATCTTTGGATAACTTTTAAATAGACAATAGACTAACTTTATATCCAGGAAAAACCAGCACATCTTTAATAACCAAATTATTAATTTTAAATCAACCAATTTTTTCACATATTCCAAAGTAACATTAGGACGAGCAACACTTATGTTTAAATAAGAAACATCAATTACATCAAATAGTAATTTATTATAATATGTTATGTGCTGACTAGCCACTAAATCTATAATCCACCCAATATAAGTACTATAAGTACTTATATCTGAATTATAGTTAAAAAACCTACAAAACAAAAAACTAACAACACAATTATTAACTTTGAAGGTAGCTGCAATGGTAGCAAAACCCATAGACTTTTCTCCTAAAACACTCAGTAGCCTCATAATTCTTTGATATTGATCAGAAGTAAGAGTATGAGTTGTACTCTTACTTTGATCACCCTTACTATCATTAACACTTACATTATGAACATTGTTTTGAGTAGAACTATTTTTATTCCTTTTAAAATTAGGTGGATACCCAATCAACTCAAAACATCTGTCAATAGTATGACCATTCATGTTACAATGCTTACAAACAAGATTACCATTTTTATATCCACTTGACCTATTTTTATTGCTATTTCTGTTAGAATTCTAATTATTATTACCATTTCTATTAGAACTCCCACTATTAGACTTGTTAAACCCTTTGTTCCAATTTTCAGAATTCCCACCAGACTTAACAATAAAAGCAGATGGCCCAACCTTATTATTTTTAGAACCATTTCTATGTGACTCCTCTCTAGACAAAGTTGCAAAAGCAGTTCTCACGTATGGTATGGGATTAGAGGTGAGAATATGACTTCTCACAGCACTATAGCAATCATCAAGACCCATTAGAAACTGCATCATCCTAAGAAGCTGATCTTGTTCCTTAAGGGCCTCAGAACCATCACAAGTACAGTCAGGAAAATCAACAAGAACATCAAATTTTCTCCACAAAGAATTACACTCATGATAATATTCAAATAAAGACATGTCAGATTGAGTTAAAGTGTAAATCTTATGATGGAGATTATATATCACAGAACCATCTTGTTTATTATATGTTTCTTCTAATTCATCCCAAACATCTTGGGCATATTTAGAGAAAATTTAAACCTTATATAAATCTAGTGAAACACCCAAGTAACCAAGAAATCACAACAACATTACATATATCCTATTGATCTCTATCAGGGCCATCATTAGTGTCTTGAACACATTTACCAATTATAAACCCAAGTTTATTTCTAGTTTGTAAAGCAAGTTTTATAGCAGCAGACCAAACCTTATAGTTCTCCGTCCCTTCAAGTTTGAAGGTAATCAACTGAGACCCAATGTCTTGAGGGTGAAAATAAAGAGGGTCATAAACATCAAACTTAACAACCCCATCACCCTTGGGTAGAGCATCACCCTTGGGTGAACTAGGACCAGACATACCAAAACAATCAAGAAACAAACAACAACGAAGAACAAACAACCAAGCCGAAAATAAGTTCTCAGGCTTCCTAACCACTCAGATGGTGGTAGGTCAAGAGGACAGACCTGATTATGGTCTAAAAAAACAAGAAACCAAGCAAACAACAAGAACTAGCACAACCTCCTTGTATCTCCTCTACAATTACCAAATAGCTAACACAAAGCCTCAAATCAATCAACACCACAAACTATCTAATCCCTTCAACACCTAAAACCTCACTAATCAACTAAAAAAATAGGAAAAACAAGAAACTAAAAGAAAGTGTGAAAGGTGTTACGTAGCACGTGCAACAAACCAAGAAAGAACTATGGATCAAGACAATCCAAAGAACCCAATCAAACCAAAAAATAGATCAAGAAGATCTATTCAACCAACGCAGCAGAAACAACAATACCTGCACGTGAAAACAACAAAGAAATACCAATAAACAAGAAAACCTTACCAATACTGGAACAACCCTAATTTCTGAATCTAGGGTTTTCTGATTAAACAATCAGAATCAACAATTAGACCCAAAGAACAAACCCACAAGTCACCAATAAGACCAGAAACAGTTTTTAAAAGAAAACCCCCCCAAAAAAATTTGAAACCCTAATTTCAAAGAAAACCCAATTAAACTCCAAGAAAACCAAATTAACCAAATTAAACAGCGATTCACCCAAACCAGAACAAGATCTACACATATAGATCAAAACCACAAAAATTTTTAAAACCCTAATTTTGGAAAAAACGATTTATTCACGATTCAGAGAAACTTGTCTCTGGTACCATGTAAAAACTAACGAATCTAACACTGAATCACAAACAATTGAATAACAGAGAAACCAGCCAACCTCCCTTGGCTCTCTTAATCAATGAATGAATTACAATATTCGTTTACAAGAAAGAATCAAAGAACAACACTCACAACTCACAAGATTGATCAAAACTATTAATCAAGATCACACACAGTATTCACACACACATGAAACGATATAGTTTGTTTAACAGAATGAAAAATAAGTCGTCGAGTTAGGTGGAGGAGTATATATACTCCTATCTTACATAATAGCCCACATCTTTCCACATTAGCCACTTTAAGTCCCTCCAATATGTAAGTTGTCTTTTCAGTTGAAAAGATCCCCTTCCATCTTATAGGACTTGTAATATTCAACACTTCAGGTTAAGACTTGTATATTCGACACAATTGATCCTTGTTCCACAGTTTAAATGTTATAACTGTTTGAAGCTGGTATATGATTTGACCAATCGTTCAGTTTATCTGTAATGGATGATAAACAATCATAGAGGCTTCCCTTTTCGTGCAATATCTAGCAACTCTACATGTTAAATAGTAAACATAAATAAATTAACATGTTAACTGGCTTCTACTACATGTAAAACTTAAACAGTTTCCTATTACATATATAAGGAGTTTTTATGTTTATGCAGATTTGGGGAAGTGCTTGTAATAACTACTGGCTACGAATTTACACTTGAGGTTAGAATAGAACAGGAACAACTATCAGCTGATACAATATATGCAAGTTACTTTGTCTACAAATTACCATCAGACCAATCCAAGTTTAGGTTTCCTCTCCTAGTGATTAAAAAATGGCCTGGATGCGGTTGTATGTTCTGCTATTTAGCAAGCCCTCCAAACACCCCGGTCATTGGGCAAACATTTGATGAAAATAGTTACAACCCACTCAACAGACACAAACTAAGCTCTCTTCCACGACAAAGGAGTGATGGTTGGATGGAAGTAAAATTATGGGATGTTCAAACCAAGACGACTCCGGAAAGAGTTTCAATAAATCTTGAGTTTCTGGAACTAGTTAAGGAGGACCTTAGTGGGCTTATGATATATGGGTTTGAGATTAGACCCATATAGATTCTCTTCTTATAGTGATGATGGGGCTATCTGCAAGAATGAAGTACATGAAAACCCATCAGTTATATATTTGTTTTAACTGAATGTTAAAAATATTTTTTCAATCAAGATTAGCTGTTGAAGTTTTATTTGGCAATCAAGATGCCTTTTCTGCCACTAATGGAGGGATTTTATATTTGGGTAATGTAGTTTGCTGTGTTGATTCATTAAATATAAAGCTAGTTTACCGTTTTACCGTTTAAAATAAAATGATACTGTCAAAATGGAATTGATAAATTTAGCAGGCTTACATGTGTTTAGAGATGTTTATATCAGAAAACGAATAGCCATTCTGATATCAAGTGTTACCCATTAATTTGTTAATATCATTTTGTTTTAATATAAGGTTTTTGGGTACGTTGTTCACAATCCAATACTATCCCAAAAATCAACCGGATTTAGAATCCAATTTATTAATAATGGTATCCATCAGCTAGGGTGGTGTTGTTTGGACGAGTGACAAGTGACATATTAGATATTTAAACTTCTACACGTTAAGCTGATATATATACAATGCCTACCAAATGTTTAATTAGATGATATGTAGCACAGAACAAATGGCGTTATTTTGTTCGTGAACGGGCTGTAAGTTAATGTTTTGTTTTATTCTTTTTTTATTGGTTATGTGATGGTAGTAGCCAATCTGCCTTTCTATGTTTCGGTTTCCTTGTTGTTTATCGTCTAAGTTGTTTAGATAAAAATAATAATTATGATAGAGTGAAATGCACTTTTCATACCCGGGGTATGTCCAGATTGCATATATATTAACTGGTCTTCTTAAACTGCAGCCGGCCTCCCTGGTCTTCCATTAAGTGTTCATTTTGGTAATTTGACCTTAACGAACGTTATCTTTTGACCATTAACCTTAGTTGCTACAGGGACTGTTTCCTTTTCCTTAAAACCCCATATAAACTAAAAATACTATTTAGGCAAAATCCCCTTTTCTGTTGTTCTTCTTTGAACAACAGAACAACAACTTTTACTTTGTTTTTTTCGAGCAGTAACAAAAAAGAGCAACTTTTTTTAATCCGAACAGTAAGAATAGAAAACCCATAAAATAAAACATATGATAAAATTTCGAGCAGATTAAGAAGATAAATTTCGTCTTTTTCATTAAGGCCAAATCCCTTTTCTATATGTGTTGTTGCTATAGGGTTTATTTAGATGGTTAGATATGGTAAATGGGAATTATGAGTTTCGAGAATTATGAGTTTCTTGAATAAGAGAAAACTTACTTGATTAGGGCCTTTGATTTTTTTAAGATGATATTATTGACAGTTAAGGCGATGTTGGTGGGTGATGGTGGCGACGGAGGTGCTGGGGTGATGGTGGCGGTGATGGTGGCCACGGGGGTGCTGGGGTGATGGTGGCGGCAGAGGTGGTGATTGTGCAGGTGGTTGCGGTGATGTTGGAAGGGGTGATGTGTAAAAAAAAGAAAAGGACAAAAGTATCCATATGACAACGAAACATAACTATCAATGAATAGCGTTTGTTACGGTCAAAGTACCAAAGTGAACACTTAATGGAAGACCAGGGAGACCGCCTGCAGTTTTAGAAGACCAGTTACTATATATCCAATTTGGACATACACATGTATAAAAAGTGCATTTCACTCATTATGATATTACGTTGCCTTTAAAATAACATATAAATTATAATGTCATGTTACATATAAATTAATAGGATGTAGTGAACAACTCAGTGAGCTTTATTTTAACGCTTCAACAAGTAAAACATAACTCTGTTTCCCTATGTATATTGATATATGAAGTTTTACTGGTGTTTCGCTAATCGCTCTTTCAGGACCTGGATGCTTCATAGGTATAGCAAGTATCGAGTTTCTAATATCAAATAACAGTACAGTCTAACCACTCCTCGGTTTGCTTACTCTAGCTGAAATTATATTATCATTATTGTTTAATAAGATTACGTCATCTCGAGTCTGTACACATGCATGACCCAACACGCAAACATTTACTTCGATTATTGGCCTAAAAATATATGTAACGGGTCAACCCAGTCCATTATGATGACCTATTACCAAACCTACCCATTTATATTTTCAGTTACATGGCTTCTAGCACAGCCAAGCAGTTTACTTAATTAAATTTTCAAAAGTATTTATTCTAGCCATAACAAATGTCAATATTTGCGTTAACTTCTAACTCTGTATCAATTATGTCCCCTACTTAATCTCTGATTATGTTCGATGATGTTTCAGTACTGATAAATATGATGTTGTTTTACATACTCAGAATTGTTTCTATATATCTTGAGACACAAGGATCGTTGACTTTTGAACTATTTCTATTCATGATGTGCCCTGCAATTCATGGAAATTCTTTCATTTTACAAAGAATTATGTTAACCCATAGAGATCTTCCGGAAATATAATCCTTTCAGTTAAGTGGAGGTTTTTTTTCTTCTTATGTTTTTTAGGGAATTTCAGAATCTACCCATTTTGAAAAATATATATATCAAACGTGATGGTTGCGTTCAGTTATATGAAAAGCACGTCATATGGCACCGCGAATGTGTGAAGCGTGACCTCCAGGTCATGAAATAAACAAAAGTGTCGGCTCTAAGCTTGATGTAAGATGAAGCGTGATATGGCACGCTAAGTCGTGAGGCGTATTCCACTCGGGTAATTCTATTTTTTTAAATAAAGAAGATTATATAAAAGGATAGTTTCTTAACTTTATAAACTATCTAATTAACTCATATTGAAATATGATATAAGTATATTAATATATTCATATTTTGTCACATATCCCTCCGGGAGGTCGATTGGGATGTGGCCATAAGGGCTTTTATGACACAATTAATAATTCGATTCATTTTCAATTAGGCCTTGCTCTAGCTTCTTTAGGGGTTATTACTTCTTTGGTAGCTCAACACATGTACTCTTTACCGACTTATGCATTTATAGCACAAGACTTTACTACCCAAGCTGCGTTATATACTCATCACCAATACATCGCAGGATTCATCATGACAGGAGCTTTTGCTCATGGAGCTATATTTATTATTAGGGATTACAATCCGGAACAAAATGAGGTTAATGTATTGGCAAGAATGTTAGAACATAAAGAAGCTATCATATCTCATTTAAGTTGGCCCAGCCTCTTTTTGGGTTTCCATTGCCGTTTTAAAAACTCAATAGTTTCATCATAGTCGGTTAAATTAATATGGTTGACTTCGATTTGCTTTAAATGGGTTGATTTCAGATGCTATAATATAGTTAATATAATCCAATTTTTAAACATCTTTACACTACAACATTGAAGCCCTTCCCCAATGATTTTTTTGTCTTTTCCCCAGCGACATTTAGATGGGGATACGTTTCCCCAGCGACATCTCGTTGGGGGAAATTCGCTGGGGTACGCTCGATGAGAAAGGTATCCCCAGCGACATGCGGGTCCTACTGACTTTTCCTGGAAAAATAGATTGCCACTGTGGCAATATTTTCCCCAGCGACATGTCGCTGGGGAAAATTCTTATTAAATCAAGTAAAATTAATTTGAACTTAATCTTTTTAGCTAATTAAAATGTTTCCCCAGCGACATGTCGCTGGGGAATATTTCCTTATTTTTGACTTGTCAACGCGTTGTCGTTGACTAGTCAACGATTTCTAATGTTTCCCCAGTCACATGTAGCTGGGGAAAATGTCGATACGTTTGACTTGTCAACGCTTTGCGTTTGACTTGTAAACGATTATCCAAAGTTTCCCCAGCGACATGTCACTGGGGAAAAGTCTGCAAGTTTTTTTTAAAAATTGCATGCACAACAGGCGTTTTCCAGATTTTTTTCGGAAAAAATCTACCAAAACCTGTAACAAAAACCTGTATTTGCTCACCAAAAGACACATATAAAGTAAACTTGGAACACAAATCAACTCAAACGCGGAATAAGTTCAAACTTACACCAAAATATAATATAACGTTCTAATTTAGTCAAGGATACTAGGAATAAGTCGGGATAGTTTAGGATACTAGGGAAACAAGCGTTCTAATTTAGGATAATAGGGAAACAAGTAAAGATGAACATAAAGAAACAATGTACCATACTAACAAACACATATATGACACGACTAGCTCGCGTCATCGCCACCATCCTCGCCACCACCCTCTCCACCCTCCCGATCCTCAACATCATCACTCGGGCGGCTCCCTCTCCCGTTGGAACTAGCACTATCATATCTCGAAAAATACTCGTTATACCTGCCGTCTTCTCTCAGCATGCCCATCAGGAAATCAACATTACCACGAGTGTCAGGGGGTGGTGACGAAAAGCTCTGACTAGAACTGGCGTATCCCGGCAATACCATACCTACGCCAGGATGGTGGCCGCGAAACTTGCCTCCTCTTACCATCCTGTTGATCTCGGCAGTGGTGTGCTCACCCGTCGCCTCTATCTCCCTCATCTGATCCTGTGTGGTGACAATAACACAAGATAGTAAATATATTAGTCGGGTTGCTAGATTATTAATCAATGATTCATTAAAGTCTGTTTTGAAAAGAATACTTACATACAACTGGAGAGACTGCTCATCTGCAAATACACCATCTTCATTTGTGTGCAAACGATAGAACATATCGATCTCTGAAGGCTCCTGTTGGGTTTCGGACGCCTTCGTCTGTACATACACACGCAAGTAAGATCAATCTAATTAAAAACGACAATAATAATATGTATGTAAAATGAATAATAATAATAATAATAATAAAATAATAAAAATAAATAATAATAATAATAATAATAAAATAATAAAAATAAAAATAACAATAATAATGTAAAATAAATAATAATAATAATAATAATAATAATAATTACCATGAGCTGTCGAGTGCGAGGGATCGACCGAGAACCATGTCGGGAGAGAACTGTTGGCTTGGACCGATTCTGGCTGTTTGTTAAGGATCGCTTCTTGTTTTTGGCGTCAATCCAAAATGCTATTTGTTTCTCCCACTCTTCAACTGTGTAATCGTCGTGTCTGTTCCGCCTAATTCGATCCACGTCGTATTCTCTATTCTCGGGGTATTTTACACAGTAATCTCGCTTGAGACTGGCCTTGTTGGTGTTGTATGATTTTTGTAACTGGGCAGTAATGGTACTATTAATGTTCGGCCACCGAGGGGTGCTCCTGTGCGGCGCAAAATCGAATTTTTTCTGCAATCAAATACAACACATTGAAAACAGAGTTAGAAATATAATTTATATATTTATTTAAATTCGTTTATTTATTTATATGCTATAAATAAGTAAACGAATTTAAATAAATATACACAATACAACACATTGAAAACAGAGTTAGAAATATAATTTATATATTTATTTAAATTCGTTTATTTATTTATATGATATAAATAAATAAACGAATTTAAATAAATATACACAATACAACACACTGAAAACAGAGTTAGAAATATAATTTATATATTTATTTAAATTTGTTTATTTATTTATATGATATAAATAAAAAAACAAATTTAAATAAATATACACAACAAAACACATTGAAAACAGAGTTAGAAATATAATTTATATATTTATTTAAATTCGTTTATTTATTTATATCCTATAAATAAATAAACAAACTTAAATAAATATACACAATACAACACATTAAAAACAGAGTTAGAAATATAATTTATATATTTATTTAAATTTGTTTATTTATTTATATGATATAAATAAAAAAGCAAATTTAAATAAATATACACAATTAAATAAATGAACACGATAATTAAATAAACATAAAATTATAACCTACCTCAATAGCTGTCCTGGCCGCCGCCTTGTGCCCTTCGGGGACCTTGCTCCACGAAGGATAATACATAGGGATTTCCCTAATAACCAACCCGAATAATCTGCCCTAATGCTCTGTGTAGGGGCCGACAGGTGTAACAAGGTTATCTTTAGCAGGTACAAAGTCGATCTCGACTGGCCGGTTGTGATTCGCGGCCACCGCATCCAGTAATTTCTGGCAACGAGTCTTGTCCCGGGTATTCTCCCTGCCGGCTCTCCTGCCGTCCAAATTGGGCTTTTGCTTTCCTTTTCGTGCAAAATCAAGTGAGTGATAAAGTCATAAAAGTTAAGGCAAACAAGTTCAATATGTGTATCAATTTTGTATTACAGTAATCCAGAAATTCTTACCCCGGTTAATGAAGCAACCCCCGCAACCGAATGATGGAGGACGTGGACGTGAAGGATCCTCTCCACCACCATCCCCGCCATGTCCCCGTGCAACATCAGCCATCTGTATACAGGTACAATTAGCATAACATGTAGAAATTCATGAACAAAATAATACAAGCATGCACAAATCCAAATATCAAAATAAATTTACACATTTAAACAATCTACAACAATTTCATTCATTCATTCATTCATTCAAATATATAAGTGTATTTTGCAAGTTACAACACAAAGTTAATTTTCTTCGTCACTAGAATAAAATTTCTCAACACCATCATCATCTTTGATGAGGTCTTCAACATCAGAATCTGCTAAATCATAAGGAAGGGGGTCTTCATCATCATCGTCTTTGCTAGGAACATCATCGTTATCTGGCGGTGCGTCAACCTCCGTTGATTCACCATCTATATGCAAATCTATATAGAAGGTGTAATTACCAAAGTCATTCCTACTAGTAGAAGGTGTGAGATCACTAGTAGAAGGTGGGAGATCAGATGAGTTGTCCAAATGTATAATATCAGGTTCGTTCTCTACCACGATTACACCGTTGTTCAAAACTTTTTATGATTAACATGTTCGACGACCTTCACGTTGGGTTTGGCTGGATCTACAAGGTAGAAGACTTGTTTGACTTGTGTTGCAAGGATGTATTGTTCACTTTTCCACCACTCTCCAGAGCCGGTGATTTGTGTCATTCCATTTCTAACGGTAAGTTTCTTGACTCTACCAACGTTGTTGCGGGTGTCGAACCACTTAACTTTGAACAACGCAAATTTAAACGACAAATAGTCAAATTCGAGGATTTCTTGAAGTTGACCATAAGTGTTATTCTGATAAGCTTATCCTGATAAGCTTATCAGGATAAGTTGTTTGAAAATAGCTTATCCTGAACAACTTATCCTGATAAGCTTATCAGAATAAGCTGTTTTCAAACTGCTTATCATGATAAGCTTATCAGGATAAGCTATTTTCAAACAGCTTATCCTGATAAGATTATCAGGATAAGCTGTTTTCAAACAGCTTATTCCGATAAGCTTATCAGGATAAGCTGTTTTCAAACAGCTTATTCCGATAAGCTTATCAGGATATGCTGTTTTCAAACAGCTTATTCCGATAAGCTTATCAGGATAAGCTGTTTTCAAACAGCTTATTCTGATAAGCTTATCAGGATAAGCTGTTTGAAAACAGCTTATTCGGATAAGCTGATAAGCAACATAGCGAGTGTTTAAGTTTGCGTTTTACACAGTTAAAGAGTGTTTGGATTTACGTTTAACAGAAATTAACCAGCTTATAAATCCCCAACGACATGTCGTTGGGGAAACCAAAATGATAAAAAAACATACTTGTTATTTGTGGTGGTCAGTTGGTGGTCGGCTGTGGTCGGGGTTGCGCCTCGGGCTGTGGTCGGGGCTACAATAGCATAAAAGAAACTCATTTTAATCATCAATTACAACCTTTAAAACAAAAAAAAAATCAAAATCAAAATTAAAAATTAAAACCTAAGCTATTGTCGGGGTTGCGTCTCGGCTGTGGTTGGACGATGGACTGGTGGTGGACGGACGGTGGCGGGCTTGGTCGGCTGGGGTCGGGATCGGTTGTGGTCGGGGCTCCGCAGCACTCGAGCTCAAAAACATAAAACAAAATTAAACAAAACATTAATTATCAATTACAATATCAATTATAAAATCAAAATTAAAATCTAAAATCAAAATCTAAAAATCTAAAATAAAAATTAAACAAAACATTACTTTTTATCAATTATTAAAGATGATTGGTGGTGGCAGAGTGGCGGATTGGTGGCGGAGTGGCGGATTGGTGGTGGTGGTGGTCGGGTTGGTGTTGATAGATTGGTGGCGGGGTTGGTGTTGATGGTGGTGGCAGGGATGAGTTGCGGGGATGAGTAGCGGGGATGGTGTTGGTGGGGGTGTGATTGTTGGTGGTGATGTGATGATTGGGGATGTGATGATTGGTGGTGATGGGATGATTTACGGAGATGAAGATGAAAAAGAGATAAAAGTGTTATGTGTTTTCTGTGATTCGTTTTTCTGAAGATAAGAACTGGTCAATTTTTCTCCAGCGACATGTCGATGGGGAAAGTGAATTAACTTTTGACGAAAGTTTCCCCAGCGACATTCGCTGGGGAAACTTTATAATTTGTCGTTTGTGCCAGCTGGCTTAATAAATTGTTGATACTAACGAAGCTATCCCCAGCGACATGTCGCTGGGGAAAACTTGGTTTTGTCGTTTTGTGAAAGAAGCGCGTTAATGAAAAATATTGGAGGGATTTCTGAAATTAATAAACAAAACTTACCCCAGCGACATGTCGCTGGGGAAACTAGTTTTATTTAAGAATAATTTTATGTTATTTACTTTTAAATGGTTAATAATAAATTTATATAATTGTATATTTTAGTTTTATATAATTAAAAATAATAAGTTTTATATAATTGTATATTTTTATATATGATATTTATGTAATTTAGTTTTAAATGATTAATAATAATACGTTTTATATAATTGTACATTTTACTTATAGATAATTAATAATAATAAGTTTTATATAATTATATATTTTTTATATAACATTTATGTAATTTAGTTTTAAATTATTAATAATAATAAGTTTTATATAGTTGGGATATTTTATTTTTATATAATTTATATTTTACTTTTAGATAATTAATAATATAAGTTTTTTATAATTATATATTTTTTATATAACATTTATTTAATTTAGTTTTAAATTATTAATAAAAATAAGTTTTGTATAGTTTTATATTTTATTTTTATAAATATATTAGATAGGGTTCAACATTAGAGGTTCAATGTATTAGATAGGTTTCAACATTAGAGGTTCAATGTATTAGATAGGGTTCAACAATAGAGGTTCAATGTATTAGATAGGTTTCAACATTATAGGTTCAATGTATTAGATAGGGTTCAACATTAGAGGTTCAATGTATTAGATAGGTTTCAACATTAGAGGTTCAATATAGTAGATAGGTTCAACATTAGAGGTTCAATGTATTAGATAGGGTTCAACATTAGAGGTTCAATGTATTAGATAGGTTTCAACATTAGAGGTTCAATGTATTAGATATGTTCAACATTAGAGGTTCAATGTATTAGATAGGTTTCAATATTAGAGGTTCAATGTATTAGATAGGGTTCAACATTAGAGGTTAAATGTATTAGATAGGTTTCATAATTAGAGGTTCAATATATTAGATAAGTTTCAACATTAGAGGTTCAATGTATTAGATAGGTTTCAACATTATAGGTTCAATGTATTAGATAGGTTTCAACATTAGAGGTTCAATGTATTAGATAGGTTTCAACATTAGAGGTTCAATGTATTAGATAGGTTTCAACATTAGAGGTTCAATGTATTAGATAGGTTTCAACATTAGAGGTTCAATGTATTAGATAGGTTTCACCATTAGAGGTTCAATGTATTAGATAGGTTTTCAACATTAGAGGTTCAATATATTAGATAGGTTTCAACATTAGAGGTTCAATGTATTAGATAGGTTTCAACATTATAGATTCAATTTATTAGATAGGTTTCAACATTAGAGGTTCAAGGTATTAGATAGGTTTCAACATTAGAGGTTCAATGTATTAGATAGGTTTCAACATTAGAGGTTCAATGTATTAGATAGGTTTAAACATTAGAGGTTCAATGTATTAGATAGGCTTCAACATTAGAGGTTCAATGTATTAGATAGGTTTCAACATTATAGGTTCAATATATTAGATAGGTTTCAACATTAGAGGTTCAATGTATTAGATAAGTTTCAACATTAGAGGTTCAATGTATTAGATAGGTTTCAACATTAGAGGTTCAATGTATTAGATAGGTTTCAACATTATAGGTTCAATGTATTTTATAGGTTTCAACATTAGAGGTTTAATGTATTAGATAGGTTTCATCATTAGAGGTTCAATGTATTATATAGGTTTCAACATTATAGGTTCAATGTATTAGATAGGTTTCAACATTAGAGGTTCAATGTATTAGATAGGTTTCAACATTAGAGGTTCAATGTATTAGATAGGTTTCAACATCAGAGGTTCAATGTATTAGATAGGTTTCAACATTAGAGGTTCAATGTATTAGATAGGTTTCAACATTATAGGTTCAATGTATTAGATAGGTTTCAACATTAGAGGTTCAATGTATTAGATAGGTTTTAACTTTAGAGGTTCAATGTATTAGATAGGTTTCAACATTATAGGTTCAATGTATTAGATAGGTTTAAACATTAGAGGTTCAATGTATTAGATAGGCTTCAATATTAGAGGTTCAATATATTAGATAGGTTTCAACATTAGAGGTTCAATGTATTAGATAGGTTTCAACATTAGAGGTTCAATGTATTAGATAGGTTTCATCATTAGAGGTTCAATGTATTATATAGGTTTCAACATTATAGGTTCAATGTATTAGATAGGTTTCAACATTAGAGGTTCAATGTATTAGATAGGTTTCAACATTAGAGGTTCAATGTATTAAATAGGTTTCAACATTAGAGGTTCAATGTATTAGATAGGTTTCAACTTTAGAGGTTCAATGTATTAGATAGGTTTCAACATTATAGGTTCAATGTATTAGATAGGTTTAAACATTAGAGGTTCAATGTATTAGTTAGGCTTCAATATTAGAGGTTCAGTATATTAGATAGATTTCAACATTAGAGGTTCAATGTATTAGATAGGTTTCAACATTAGAGGTTCAATGTATTAGATAGGTTTCAACATTAGAGGTTCATTGTATTAGATAGGTTTCAACATTAGAGGTTCAATGTATTAGATAGGTTTCAACATTATAGGTTCAATGTATTAGATAGGTTTCAACATTAGAGGTTCAATGTATTAGATAAGGTTTAACATTAGAGGTTCAATATATTAGATATGGTTCCACATTAGAGGTTCAATGTATTAGATAGGTTTCAACATTAGAGGTTCAATGTATTAGAGAGGTTTCAACATTAGAGGTTCAATGTATTAGATAAGTTTCAACATTAGAGGTTCAATGTATTAGATAGGTTTCAACATTAGAGGTTCAATGTATTAGATAGGTTTCAACATTATAGGTTCAATGTATTAGATAGGGTTCAACATTAGAGGTTCAATGTATTAGATAGGTTTCAACATTAGAGGTTCAATGTATTAGATAGGTTTCAACATTAGAGGTTCAATGTATTAGATAGGTTTCAACATTAGAGGTTCAATATATTAGATAGGGTTCAACATTAGAGGTTCAATGTATTAGATAGGTTTCAACATTAGAAGTTTAATGTATTAGATTGGTTTCAACGTTAGAGGTTCAATGTATTAGATAGGTTTCAACATTAGAGGTTCAATGTATTAGATAGGTTTCAACATTATAGGTTCAATGTATTAGATAGGTTTCAACATTAGAGGTTTAATGTATTAGATAGGTTTCAACATTAGAGGTTCAATGTATTAGATAAGTTTCAACATTAGAGGTTCAATGTATTAGATAGGTTTCAAAATTAGAGGTTCAATGTATTAGATAGGTTTCAACATTAGAGGTTCAATGTATTAGATAGGTTTCAACATTAGAGGTTCAATGTATTATATAGGTTTCAACATTAGAGGTTCAATGTATTAGATAGGTTTCATCATTAGAGGTTCAATGTATTAGATAGGTTTCAACATTAGAGGTTCAATGTATTAGATAGGTTTCAACATTAGAGGTTCAATGTATTAGATAGGTTTCAACATTAGAGGTTCAATGTATTAGATAGGTTTCAACATTAGAGGTTCAATGTATTAGATTGGGTTCAAAATTAGAGGTTCAATGTATTAGATAGGTTTCAACATTAGAGGTTCAATGTATTAGATAGGTTTCAACATTAGAGGTTCAATGTATTAGATAGGTTTCAACATTAGAGGTTTAATGTATTATATAGGTTTCAACATTAGAGGTTCAATGTATTAGATAGGTTTCATCATTAGAGGTTCAATGTATTATATAGGTTTCAACATTATAGGTTCAATGTATTAGATAGGTTTCAACATTAGAGGTTTAATGTATTAGATAGGTTTCAACATTATAGGTTCAATGTATTAGATAGGTTTAAACATTAGAGGGTCAATGTATTAGATAGGCTTCAATATTAGAGGTTCAATATATTAGATAGGTTTCAACATTAGAGGTTCAATGTATTAGATAGGTTTCAACATTATAGGTTCAATGTATTAGATAGGTTTCAACATTAGAGGTTCAATGTATTAGATAGGTTTCAACATTAGAGGTTCATTATATTAGATAGGTTTCAACATTAGAGGTTCAATGTATTAGATAGGTTTCAACATTATAGGTTCAATGTATTAGATAGGTTTCAACATTAGAGGTTCAATGTATTAGATAAGGTTTAGCATTAGAGGTTCAATATATTAGATAGGGTTCAACATTAGAGGTTCAATGTATTAGATAGGTTTCAACATTAGAGGTTCAATGTATTAGATAGGTTTCAACATTAGAGGTTCAATGTATTAGATAAGTTTCAACATTAGGGGTTCAATGTATTAGATAGGTTTCAACATTAGAGGTTCAATGTTTTAGATAGGTTTCAACATTATAGGTTCAATGTATTAGATAGGGTTCAACATTAGTGGTTCAATGTATTAGATAGGTTTCAACATTAGAGGTTCAATGTATTAGATAGGTTTCAATATTAGAGGTTCAATGTATTAGATAGGTTTCAACATTAGAGGTTCAATATATTAGATAGGGTTCAACATTAGAGGTTCAATGTATTAGATAGGTTTCAACATTAGAGGTTCAATGTATTAGATAGGTTTCAACATTAGAGGTTCAATGTATTAGATAGGTTTCAACATTAGAGGTTCAATGTATTAGATAGGTTTAAACATTATAGGTTCAATGTATTAGATAGGTTTCAACATTATAGGTTTAATGTATTAGATAGGTTTCAACATTAGAGGTTCAATGTATTATATAGGTTTCAACATTAGAGGTTCAATGTATTAGATAGGGTTCAAAATTAGAGGTTCAATGTATTAGATAGGTTTCAACATTAGAGGTTCAATGTATTAGATAGGTTTCAACATTAGAGGTTCAATGTATTAGATAGGTTTCAACATTAGAGGTTCAATGTATTATATAGGTTTCAACATTAGAGGTTCAATGTATTTTATAGGTTTCATCATTATAGGTTCAATGTATTTTATAGGTTTCAACATTATAGGTTCAATGTATTAGATAGGTTTAAACATTAGAGGTTCAATGTATTAGATATGTTTCAACATTAGAGGTTCAATATATTAGATAGGTTTCAACATTAGAGGTTCAATGTATTAGATAGGTTTCAACATTAGAGGTTCAATGTATTAGATAGGTTTCAACATTATAGGCTCAATGTATTAGATAGGTTTCAAAATTATAGGTTCAATGTATTAGATATGTTTCAACATTAGAGGTTCATTGTATTAGATAGGTTTCAAATTTAACACCCCCAAATTTACTCGCAGCGGAAACCAACCATTTGGGTGTTAAGAAATAGCACAATCACAAAAGAATATAAAGAACGACTCTAAAAGAGACGTTTTTAGATAAAGGGTTCCATTCATAAAGATCAGAGTAATGGTCCCACAAACCGTTACCAACATTTCTTACATAAAACTTTTAAAGTACATAAACATTTTAAAAGTAAAAGATAACTGAATGGAACGAAAACATGTTTTTCCAAAACATTAGCGCTTGCCTCCTCGTCCATTCCAAACATCCTGCATCCATCTTTAATTACCTGAGATAAACATGCTTAAAAAGTCAACTAAAAAGTTGAGTGAATTTATAGAGTTTATAAGAATAATAAGTGAACACAAGAATTTTTAATCATCTGAAACTTATCACACAGACAAGTCATATATATAGATAAATGCATTAAGCTCACGCCACCGAACGTTAACCAACATATCAAACCGAGTCACTTACGACGCCCCTACTAACAGGTAATATTGTCATATACCAACGACCTCTTATACATAATATCCCTTTCAGGTGTTCACAAGGATACAAACCCTAGGATAAGGCTGTCAAACCAAATAGATCTATCATATGTATTAACGTTTACCCCTTCGAGTAATTAATAGTGCATGAAATTCAGGGACTTCATTAGACAATGGTACTTATGCATTTATCATCACATTCGGGTCCAGCATACCGAAAACAACTTGTGTTCATTTTATAAAACAACATGTATCCCCCTCGCGGTTTATAGTAAAACATTTAAAGTTTAAAGGCGAGGCTATAAACTCACCTTTAAGCGAAAGGAACGGATGACGGATGGATAATGGAACCGGGCTGTAGAAGATTATATATTAGCACTCCAATGCTATTCGTGACCTACAAAAGTGATCACGCCCTTTAAGTACGTGCTTTATATGCTTATAAAACAATTATACAAAAATAATTCGATAAAAATGTATTACGGGTAAAAATTTACACCAACACCTAAGTCAAAGTGAACCAACGCTAAACAAGGTTTACTACCTGTAGGAATTATGTATTCTACATGTTATAAGTGTTAAACCAAGTATCCAATACGGTTTGCACACAAAACGCCTCAAGTTTACATAACAAAAGACGTAAAAGTAAAAAAGTTTCGGTAAGGCTGTCTTGGGAAGAGTGTCTCTCCCAAACCATAAATCCAATGGCTATGCGATATAAACCCCTGGAACAAGCTTGGAATCTAGTTTCCAAAATGTCCAACCATTCGACTTAAGAGTTTACGGAACTTTCTAAAAGTCCAAAACACTAACAGCCCTACCGTAAGCACTTAATGGTCAAACTGCACTAGTCAAACTTGTAAACAAAAAGCCCGTTAACCTATAAGGTTTGAGGTACTGAGATTTCCACCATTGGAAAGCCTCATGAATATACTAACGACTGAGACCGACGACGAGTCAAGAGCTATAACCATTTATCGGCAAAGTTGCGTTCTTTCAAAGGTTACAAAATCAGAATTTGGTTTTCAAACTCGGGTTTACCGTTTTAGTCATAAAAACCATTTGGTGATAGCTATTAACATGAGGTCAGTGGGAGGAATTCACATCTGATCCCTACTACTGTATAAAACCTTAAAATGCACAAATGGGGGTCAATAACCTGTGGCCACAAGCTATGCAAACCTTCTGTCCCAAAATAGGTCGTTCGACCTTAAATATGTCATAACTTACTCATCCGGAGGAGTTGAGTGCCTATCCAACTCGCCACTAACATGAAAAAGACCTAAGGAATCCATTTAAGCTATAAAAATTGCAGGTTACAGTAGAAAATATGTGAGTTTTGGGCTCACATATCTGCTGTCCGAATTTGGGCATCATAATAACTTAACCAATCAATCTCTAATTCATTCCCAACCATCAAAAACACATCTTATATTAACCTAGATAGATCAAAACACTATAATTCAATATCATGGATGGTCAAAATCAAAACGCATCTAAAATGCATGTTCAATCAATGATGCTAGTCACACTAATCAAACACCACAATCAACAACATGATCCTTATGGGATCATGTTTTGGCCGTGGCACCATTAACCCACCATGGGTGATCATGGTCAAAATTCTTAACAATTATGTATGCATAGACCTTAATAAACACATTGCATGTTAATCTCATTGATCAAACATGCAAAATCATCACTTCTAAATTTTTATGATTTCTTGAAAATCAATGCATATGAAAAAATAAACATGTGTTTGTGTTTAGGACTTACCAAGGATGATTGTGGTATGATTTAATTGCAATATTGATGAAGAATATTTGAAGGTTGGGGCTGTTTTGGCTTCATGTTCGTTGCACAAGAGAGAAACAAGGAGGAGGGTGATTTATTTTTGGTAAACAAAATACAGATGTATGTGTTTGTGTTATTTTGGGGCGTCGGTCAAAAGAAACAAAAGGGAAGAAATGGGCTTTAGCCCACTAATGGAATCCTTATTATACTAATCTTAAGCCCAAAAAAATGCATCTATTTCTAGCCCGACTCGATTCTTAAAAACGCTAAAAAAAATCCTATTCGGTGCAAATTTATTTACGTAAATACGAAATTTATAAAAATAATATTTTTGACTGAATAAAGTCGAAATATATCGCCTTCGGTTCCCGTTCCATCGATCCGTCACGTATTTATAAAATTTATGCGAGAGAGCGTTTAAATCAATTTTCATGACTTAAATAAATTCAGAAAAATTATTAAAAATTTCCATAATTCTGAATAAATTATTTTCAATAAGTGGAAAAATAATTAAAATATAATTTAATTAAAATTCAGAAGAAAATAAATATGACCTTATTTTTACGGGTTTTACATCCTCACCACCTTAAGGGAGCACCGTCCCGGGGCTCGTTTCTTCTTATACACTCCTTCCCGAGATTTATTTTAAACTCAGAATAAAATAATAATTTTCAATACAAGTAACATAGTGAGATAGAATGAATTTGATAAACGCATAAACGAAAACGATGTGCTAAAATGATTTAAGGTTAACGATTGACGAGGGATCTCAAATCAAGTAACCGTAAAACATAATAATTCACAATACTAGGAAAATGAGGGCGAAGAATGAATTAAATATTAACATTAAAATAACGTTTGTCACAATTATTCGTCCCGGTTTGTATTACCTTAAAACTCAGTTGAGGTACTTTCTTGATAAAGATGATATGTTAAAAATAGAAGTAAAATAGTTTCAAAATTTATTTTGGCCGTCTTAAGAAGCTTTGAAAATATGACATGAATTTATTAATTAAACTCATATAAATGGTTACAATTAGAAAATATAATTTCCGAATTAAATCATTATTAGGAATATAAATTAAACCGGTAATTTCATTACATTAAAAGTAAAGTATGATAAGTCAATTAGGTCAAAAGATAGAGCATAATTTCATTTTAAACATTAGTTTTAGTTATGCAAAAGATGATGTATAAATTTTACCTTTTACTTGTGATAGCTATATCGATAATTGAAAATCATTGGAAAATATATAAAAGTTCCATAAAAATTTTATAATACGTTGTAGAAATATATAAAGGTGTTTATTATTTCAAAATAAACATGAGATATATTCGGGTTTCAAAATTTGACAAGATAACAAACGAATAGGAATGAAAATAATGGTCAACAATTAGTACGAAATCAACGTTACAAAAAGGACGAAGCAATTGTCGTATGAATTCTTAAAGAGAATGATAAAATAAAGGCGTTGATGGTAAGACAATAAGAAATAGTAGATTAAATAAGTTGTCAATTTTGTTAGTGCGGTCGGTGGTTCACCAACCTCATCTTATTAAGTTCGCGGTGGTCGATACATGATTGAAAACAATATCCACACAAAAAATTTTGAATCAAGAAAATTCTAAATAATCACTTGTAGTTAAAATAAATCAAATGAATAATCTTAGCGTTTAAAGAGAGAAGTCAATGCATGGTTCACACGAGTGGATTTCGAGACAAACGAGAGTGACGGACGTCATCCCGGATATATGGAAATCCCTCTAGTGATATTTCATTATACACGTGCGGAGACATTCCGAAGATCTATCAAATCGCATAAAGAACATTAGACGAGAAGGAGGATAAAACATCGAGACTTTAAAGTCCTTTATCAATAGTCAGTAATTAGACGAACAGTCAAAAGAAATCAGTTATAAGACAAAATGAAGTAACAAGTGGAAAAACGATCGTCGAGTAAAAACGTACTCATAAGCGCGTAATTCGTTCAAGAGAAGGTAAGAAAACATATGCGGATGCATAGAAATTGTGCTACCTGCATAAAATATAAAGGTTTTCAAAACTTCCTTTCACTTTATTTCATTTTATTTAACTTTATCATAAATACAAGTAAAAAGTTGATTATTATCAAGATTTTTAAGATGACTACTATTCAGCTTAGCATGGCTCCTTCTAAATTAGACATAGGTGATCAGGACATGTATAATTTAGGACTAGTAATGCAATGCTCAGTTTCGTCGAACTAGTATTACGTTTCTTATGTATATATATAAACAATGCCATTTGTAAAATGGAATTTAAAAATATTTTATAAATTTATAGGATGCAAGTAATTTGCGATATATTTAAGAAACAACTTTAATGTTACAGAAAGTATTTTGTAAGACCAAAGTAAACAACAATTTGTTAAAATGAATCGTAAAACAAGACCCAATTAATTATAAGGTGACATTATGACAACGTATAAAACAGTTAATGGTTTACAAAATAGTAGCAATTAGTAGCTCATAAGACAACCACTGAAATGGTCACGAATTGAAAAGGTTTCAAGAGGTTACAAGATTTAGACGGAATCGCCATGAGACACGTGATAAAAATGCCGACGAATAATGTGAAGATAAAACTTCAAATCTTCAACTCCAATCAGTGGTAGGTTAGAGGAATATAAAAATAAAATCGAATGACAAATGAGTTATAAATATAAAAAGGATAAAGCAATCCACATGTGTACTCATCGTAAGCTACACAATACAAACATGCTTTTAAGAAAGTATATAATTCGTTTTCAAATTACACCACTAATCCGGTAATTGCTAATCATGTAAAGTTTCTGTTTTTAAACATTTTCACATGCAACCAGTATTCGTTAGTTGTAAAATAGTATTCGTTAAATCTTTATGATCTCAAATGAACTCAAAAACGCTTAGAAATGTTTAAAAAAAATGTTCCAATTTTTCTATCAGATTTGACTTTTCTTTTCAGGTCTGACCCGACTAATTGGCCAACTAAATGACATTTTCAAGACTCGGAGTCTAAAGCAATTTTATGTAAAACGGCGTTTCAAGCAACTTTCTAGTTTTACCCAAAACCTAAAACTCAACAGAAAAAAACCAAAATGCCCTTGCAAGCTGTTGCGCAGGTTTGACTGTTTTATTATAAAATGCAGATTTAACTTTTAAGTTTTAACCCGTCTATATTTGTTTTCAGAACTGGTTTCCTCGCGGTAGAAGTAAAACGACATCTTAAACAACTTTTTAGTTTTACACGAAAGCTGAAACGAACCAGAACTGGGCGATTTTCCCCTTTTTCGTTACTGCATCAGATCTGTCAAAAATGACGATTTTTAGAAAAAAAAGCAGGTTTTAGATTAGCTAGAAGACCCCTAAATATTCAGTTTCAAGACCACTTTCCTCGCGGTAGACTTAAAATGACATTCTAAACAACTTCACAGTTTTAATCGAACCCTGAAACGGACCAGAAATGGACGATTTTGCCCCTGCAGATTCTGCACAGCAACTATTTTTTTTTTTTACATAACTCAAAGTTTAATCAAACTTTATTAGAATTTTCAATTATAACGCAATTTCTATTCCACGTCATCTAATATATTCTACCAACACTTTTTAATGACCTAAAATTTATATACACATGACTTGTGGATTTTACAACAACGAAAAATAAATTATATAGGTGAGCACATAAAGAATATATATGGCATAAAAGATTGCAAAAATATCAACAAGAAAACTAAGAAGCAAAATGGTTCATAACATCCATCATTTAGATTTTGATATGTAAGGTAGAGAATTCTCTTTGTCGGCACGATTCTCCAAAAATACGAAATGTACCGAGAAAAGAATGAAACATTAACTAGTCGCACTCCCGGATATGTAAGGTCATTATAAAATTTCAAAAATTATGAAAAATAAGAATGGATGCATTTACATCAAAATATCGTTCAAAGTCGATATATATATTTTATATCTCAATATATCTCAAAAATATCGAATATCTCAAGTATCTCAAAGTATTTATTAATAAAATACTTAACAATAATGCTTCTCAGATATGCATTAACAATAACATAAAAGTTACCTGGAGGCTTGGACTAGGAACACGAGAAGACTTAGCGCACAAAACACGGTTATAGTTTAGGTTTTTGAAAATAAAAGACCTAGTTCTCTATAACCTTAAGCTCTTGATACCAATCTTTAACACCCCCAAATTTACTCGCAGCGGAAACCAACCATTTGGGTGTTAAAAATAACACAATCACAAAAGAATATAAAGAACGACTCTAAAAGAGACGTTTTTAGATAAAGGGTTCCATTCATAAAGATCAGAGTACTGGTCCCACAAACCGTTATCAACATTTCTTACATAAAACTTTTAAAGTACATAAACATTTTTAAAGTAAAAGATAACTGAATGGAACGAAAACATGTTTTTCCAAAACTTTAGCGCTTGCCTCCTCGTCCATTCCAAACCTCCTGCATCCATCTTTAATTACCTGAGATAAACATGCTTAAAAAGTCAACTAAAAAGTCGAGTGAATTTATAGAGTTTATAAGAATAATAAGTGAACACAAGAATTTTTAATCATCTGAAACTTATCACACAGACAAGTCATATATATAGATAAATGCATTAAGCTCACGCCACTGAACGTTAACCAATATATCAAACCGAGTCACTTACGGCGCCCCTACTAACAGGTAATATTGTCGTACACCAACGACCTCTTATAGCGGGTCGCGAACCCGACAAACAATTTGCCCATCTAAGTTAGCGTGTTGTCACAAAAATCACGCTATGGAATCTTCTCATACATAAATTCGCTTACCAATCAATGTGGTACGACGGGGATCAACCGTCAAGGCGCGAATTAGGGTGATCGTCCCCAAATAGTACTATCAAATGCATAAGCGTCTACCAAAACCCGGTAGTTCACAATTCATGCTAATGGGACTTTAAGTGACATAACCTAACTACTAATAATCCTTTTAGTCTCGAATATAGGGTCATAGCATCATTCGGGTCCATTTCATTTAGCATACAATCGGGACTACTTGTGTTCTATTTTTATAAAAATCTAGCATGTTATCTCCCTCGCGGGTATACAAATCATTTTATAAAACATTTAAAAGAGTGCGAGGCTATGAACTCACGTTGTTAATGAAAGGCGGATTATCGGCTACGGGCGTGCTTCGGTCACGGAAACCTATATAAATAATAATCGGTCTTAGACTCGGTCCAATGACTTTTATCAAAATAACAATATACTTATGATGATTTTGTACATATGATGATGATCAAGTGGGTTTATAAATCCTCGTTTACTCATTTTAGTGTTTACGTTTTGGTAACGTCTTACTAGTTCACTAGTTTTATCGATTTTACCTATTTTAAGTCCATTAATTCTTTTATAAGTTCTTTTACTTGTTTTTACCCATTTTATACCTATATGATCAGTATATATATTTTTCATGTTGGGCCCAAATGGGTTAAGCCCAAATAATTCTTTTTACAAGTTTTTATCTTATTAAGTCCAATTATTAGTCCAATATGTTTATTTAGCTCGTAAATGTCCGTAATTCTTTTAGTTCGGGTTTTATCGGTTTTTACTTGTCTTAGTTATCTATACATCAGTATATAAATTTTATAAACTTTACATTAGACGGGTTTGGTCGTCTATGTTTTATTTGGCGAAAAACGTTAATTTTACGGCGATAGCCGAAAAAGTCGTAAAAATCAAGTTTATAGTTTTTATTACTTATAAATATTATTTTACCACCATTTATCTAATTTACCCATTTAATTAACCTTTTATACATTTATATAAATAAGTTCTATAAGTTAGTGGGTTTATATTTTACATTTTATAAATTATAATGTGAGTGCTTATATAATAATAATAAACATTATTTCCAAAATCTGATTTTTAACTTCATATTCACCATTTTTATCATATCTAGAGTTCTACAATGACTTAGAAGCTCATTTTTGGATGACAAATTCTTCATAATATGTGCTACATATAACTTAGTTATAGCTACTGCCCATTTTGAGTCTAAGTTGCCTTAACAGTCCCTATAAAACTGCTTATTCAGATTACACCACCTAACTTGTTTTGATCATATCTCACTCATTATTTTGATTCCATTGCATGGCCAACTCTCACATGTGTATAACATCATCTACTTACTGTAAATAGATCAAACCATGCAATTTTATCAGTTCATCTTTTAGTTATCTACTGATTTTATACAGACAACTAAATAGTCAAGATTTTAGCTTCATTTCTTATGGTTATCATCATTTTTAAGCATGTTTATCAACACTTGATCCCCACACAACATTTGTATCATAATATATACATCATATACATATACAAAATGAAAGAAAATACATTTGTTCTTTACAAAATAACAAGAGAAAAATGTAGAGGATGATCTTCTTTACCAATCCAAGTGGATTTCTTGTTTTAGGAAGGCAAGAACTTGATGAACACAACAAGTATCTCCAAGACCATCAAATATCAAGAACATAAGTTGGAAAATCAGCCCTAGGACACAAGCAAATCACCTCCAAAGTTGTTAATATGGCCACCAAATGATTAAGGCTTCAAGAGAACACCTTAATAGGACTAGTAAACATGTGGTTTATGGCTAGAAAAGATCAATGATGGTGTTTGTTGGTTAATAGTGGACGGCACAAAGGGAAAGTTGAGAGGATTTTAGAGTGGTTTGCATGTAGAAAATGAGAGGAATGAAACAAGTTGCTAGTTTTTGTTTAGTGGTAAAAGAGTTAGCTTAATGTGTAAGCATATGCTTACACATGTTGTAAGCTAGCTAAGACTTGATGCCACATATGTGTGGTGGTGTCATATTGCCGTCCCATATTGCTAGTGGGGTGGGACAAAGTGTTTTGTCCCATCTCACTAGTTTACGGGTATTTCTCGATTCTAGTTTTCTCGATTTGCGTGCCCTCGGGTCGTTTTACGAAAAACGTTTTTATAAATTATGAATCACCGTCACAAAACGAATCCAATAAAAATTGTCTCATCAAAAACGGAGTTCAAAAACGTAAATACGTAATCCTAAGGTTTCCGGTTTAGTCGTAAAAGACACCAAATTATGCACGTAAGCCCAAATTTAAATCCGTAAATTGTGAGTTCATCAACCAACACAAAAATAAGTTTCAAAATATTATACGAGAAAATATTTCACTACCTGAAAATGTTAGATTTGTCACAGCTTTTCCTCCTAAAAGGGATCAACGTCCTCGTGATCCATTTCATTTGGATGTCCGTTTCTTATTGAAATCGAAGAGGTGCGGATATTTCTTCCACATTTCATCCTCTCGTTCCCAAGTATACTCCGGTCCATGCTTTGAATTCCATCGGATCTTGACAATAGGTATCCGACTTTGTTTCAGTTGCTTTACCTCACGGTCCATAACTTCTACGGGCTCTTCGATAAAATGCAACTTCCCATCTATTCGAACCTTACCTAACGGAATTTTCTCATCACTCACTGCTAGACATTTCTTCAGATTAGATACATGGAATGTGTTGTGAACACCATGAAGTTATGGGGGTAACTCTAGTTTGTAAGCCACCGGACCTACTCTAGATAAAATCTTAAAGGGTCCAATATAACGGGGATTCAATTTTCCTCGTTTTCCAAATCTGATAACGCCTTTCCATGGCGATACTTTCAACATTACTCGGTCACCCACTTCAAACTCCATTGGCTTCCGCCGCACATCCGCGTAACTTTTCTGTCTACTACGGGCAGTCAACAACCTCTTCTTAATCTGAACTATCATCTCCGTAGTCTCCCGGATCAATTCCGGTCCCGTGAGCTGGGTATCCCCAACTTCACTCCAACATACATGAGATCTACACTTCCTACGATTCAAAGCTTCAAACGGTGCAACCTTAATACTAGAATGGTAACTATTGTTATACGAAAACTCTGCTAACGACAAATGTTTATCCCAATTTTTACCAAAGTCTAACACACAAGCTCTCAACATATCTTCCAGTGTTTGTATCGTCCTTTCACTCTGCCCATCAGTCTGGGGGTGATAAGCAGTGCTCATATCGAGATTCGTTCCCAAAGATCTTTGGAGAGATTTCCAAAAATTCGATGCGAATCTAGGATCTCGATCTGAAATGATCGATACAGGCACTCCATGCTTGCATACAACATTATCAAGGTATATTCGAGTCAGCTTCTCCAGTGAGAACTGCTCCTTAACCGGAATGAAGTGTGCTGATTTGGTCAGTCTATCGACAATAACCCAAATCGAATTGTTTCCAGATGATGTTCTAGGAAGCTTGGTGATAAAGTCCATTGTAATTCGCTCCCACTTCCATTCAGGAATCTTTGGCTGTTGAAGTAGTCCTGATGGCTTTTGATGTTCAGCTTTAACTCTAGCACAAGTCAAGCATTGAAGAACATACATAGCTATGTCAGCTTTCATATTCGGCCAACAGTATAACTTCTTCAAATCATGGTACATCTTATCAGATCCCGGATGAATGGAATACTTAGATTTATGGGATTCTAACATAATCAAATCTCTTAATCCTCCAAACTTAGGTATCCACATACGACCTCTTAAACATTTCACTCCATCAGTTCTAACCTCTAAAGGATCTCCTTCTCCTCGGAACCCTTCATTAACAAAATTCTCCTTCTTACAAGCTTCTATTTGCGCATTTCTAATTTGCTCAGGCAAATTATTGTGCACGGTCAAGACTAGAGAACGCACCCTGATAGGCTCTCTATCTTTCCTACTTAACGCATCAGCAACAACATTGGCTTTTCCGGGGTGATATTTTATATCACAGTCATAGTCACTTAACAACTATATCCATCTTTGTTGCCTCATGTTCAATTCCTTCTGATCGAGAATATACTGTAGGCTTTTGTGATCGGTGAATACCGTACACTTGGTGCCATACAGATAATGTCTCCATAACCTAAGAGCAAAGACCACCGCTCCTAGCTCAAGATCATGAGTAGCATAATTCTCCTCATTCTTCCTTAATTGCCTAGAAGCATAAGCTATCACTTTCTCTCTCTGCATCAAAACAGCTCCATAACCTCTAAGAGATGCATCACAATACACTACGAAATCTTCACTCCCGTCGGGTAATGATAAGATTGGCGCACTACATAATTTTTGCTTCAATGTCTGAAATGCTCCATCTTCATCACTTCCCCAAACGAAAGGTTTATTCTTCTGAGTAAGCTTAGTCAAGGGTTTAGCTATCAAAGAAAATTCTTAAATGAATCGCCTATAATAGCCAGCTAATCCTAAGAACTGTCGCACTTCCGTTGGCGTTGTCGGTGCAGACCAATTCTTAATAGCTTCAACCTTTGCAGGATCAACATGAATTCCATCTCTGTTAATCACATGACCAAGAAATTGCACAAAATCTAACCAGAAATCACACTTCAAAAACTTAGCATACAACCTTTCATCCTTCAACAACTTCAAAACAATCCTCAAATGTTCTCTATGTTCATCTTCATTCTTAGAATAGATTAGAATATCGTCAATAAACACAATCACAAATTTATCCAAGTAGGGCTTGCACACTCGATTCATTAAATCCATGAAAACCGCAGGTGCATTAGTTAACCCAAATGGCATTACTTGAAATTCATAGTGTCCATAACGAGTTCTAAATGTAGTTATAGGAATATCTTCTTCACGGACGCGAAGTTGGTGATATCCTGACCGCAAATCTATCTTAGAATACACACTAGATCCTTGCAGTTGATCAAACAAATCATCAATCCTAGGTAAAGGATATCGATTTTTAATTGTCAACTTATTCAGTTCCCTATAATCAATGCACATACGAAAAGATCCATCATTCTTCTTAACGAATAAGACTGGAGCTCCCCAAGGCGACGAGCTCGGTCGAATAAAACCTTTATCAGACAACTCCTTAAGTTGCTCAGATAACTCCTTTAATTCAGAAGGGGCTAATCGGTAAGGCGCACGTGCCACCGGTGCAGCACCAGGAATTAAATCGATTCGAAACTCTACTTGCCTTATCGGTGGAAGTCCGGGTAAATCTTTAGGAAATACCTCAGGAAATTCACAAATAATAGGTACATCTTCCAATCGTTTATCCCTAGACTCATTCCCGGTCACTTGAGCTAAAAATAACTCACAACCGTTCCTGATGTACTTTTGGACTTTAATACATGAAACGATTTTCAAACGGGATTCACCTCGACTACCATCAATTACTAACGTTCTATTCCTAAAAGGAATCTTAACCTTCTTCTCTCCACATTAAATAGTAGCATTATTCAACGACAACCAATCCATACCAATAATAATATCAAAACTACCTAATTCTTTCAACATCAAATCAATCGGAAAGGAATGGTTCAAGAGATTTAGAGAGCATCCTTCTAATAGCTTATTAGTTTTCACTAATTTACCATCAGCCAATTCCACCTCGTAACTGGTACTTATCTCAACAGGTTCAATATCAATAAGGGCACTAAATTTAGTGGATACAAAGCTCCTATCGGCACCCGAATCGAATAAAGCAACAGCATAATGATTGTTGAGTAAAAACGTACCGGTAACGACATTCGGATCCTCTTTCTTCACCTCAATTGTTCCAAGTTGGTAGATACCACCCTGGGGGTTTCTTCCAGGTACAATCGCTTTCAACTTGGGGCATTCCGATTTCCTATGACCTTCTTCATTACAGTTGAAGCAAATGGTTCCCTTCTTACACCTTTCAACCTTGTGTCCAAGCTTTCCGCAATTTCGGCACTTCCAGCAGTCGCCAGCATGCCTCTTGTTGCCACACTTAGGACATCTATCATCGTTGCGCGGTGCATTGTTGGTAAGAGCATTTGCATTCCCCTTTCTCTGGTTCTGACGGCGATTGAAATTCTTCCTATAATCACCTCTATCTACACGATCACCGTCTCCCTTTCTTTTCTCACCTACACGGGCTTCATCTTCCTTATCCTGAATTATCTGTCCAATGAGTTGGTAAGCCATTCGAACAGCATCATCAATGGTCAGTGGTTTCGATGATGTCACGTCCCCCCAGATATTCCTGGTCAACCCTTTAACATATTTCTCAATTCGGATCTCTTCGTGTTCAACCAATCGAGGACATAGCAAGGCCAACTCATGGAATCGATTCGTGTAACTATCAATGTCCACACCTTTCATTCTCAAATGAATCAACTCCTGTTCTAAACTAATAATCACACTACGAGGACAAAACTCCAAAGTCATCCACTTCTTAATTTCAGCCCAAGGAGTAGCATTAGCAGCATCAAGACCCATGAAAGCAATTCTCCCGTTCCACCAAGTCAACACACGACCTTTAAGAGTAGCCATAGCAAAAGTCACCTTATCTTCCTCCTTACACTTACTAATCCTAAACACCGATTCAATATTTTCAATCCACTGGCTTAGTCCTACAGCACCTTCAGTTCCATTAAAAGGTAGAGGTTCACACTTCATGAACGTCACATAAGTACAGCCACCAACTTCAGGTGCATTCGTTCCAAGTCCTCCTACATTTCCTCCAGCATTAGCATTCACATTATTAGCATTCACATTCACATTAGTACCGCCAATTCCACTACCGCCAGCTCCACTACCGCCAGCTCCACTACCGCCAGCTCCACTACCGCCAGCTCCACTACCGCCAGCTTCATTTCTAGCATTTGCCATAAATTCAGTCATAGATGCGGTTACTTGCTCCGTAATAATCCTACGTACATCATCCTCAGTCACAGCCTTCTTGGGCGGCATAGTTCTATAATTCCACAATTTCAAAGTATTAAGCATTCATCCAACAAAGGATTCATATAATATGGATCGAATTCATAATCAAGATACAAATAAGGCACAATATGGAATTCAAGACAAGATACATATTTCATTCGATCTGAAACAAAAGTATTGTCTTAGTACATCCATATCAAACTTCTAGCACTATATACACTCAAAATTCGTGCCAAGTCTACTACTAACAAGTCGGTTCAGTCAAAGCTACAAAAGCACAAAAGATATAAAGGTCACTACTAAATACAGACTGGTCTACTGAGAACCGCCAGATGGTCCATCATCCATCGTCTTCTGGATCTTCGCCGGACGATCACTAGACACATCTTCAGCTGGGCGCTTACGGATTACTCCTCTTTCAACCATATCAGCATAAAATCTACTGTTCCAACCCACAGATATATTCAACTCCTTTTCGGCTTTCTCACGCATCGCACGAGCCACACTCAACTGAATCTCCATAGAATTCACCTTTCTCTTCATAGCAGCATACTCACCACTTTCCAACATCGATAACCTCCTAAAAGCCTCATTCAATCCACGCTCTACATCGCTCAAATCCAAACTAAGCAATCCTCTCTCTTTCTCGCCAACCTTTGTCTTCGACTCCAAATAAGCAACCTGAGTCTGAACAACACCTAATCTAACCTCTGTCACACAACTCTTAACACGGGAAGCATCTAGATCACGTCTCAAGGCCCATGGTGCAAGACCATCAATATGAGTAGCCTCTCGAGTACTAGACGACTCTCCTATCTCACGTCTACGAGTAGCAATACCATCAGTACCGTCAGGTGCATCGTCATCCTCATCCTCCTCTGATTCAGAATCAGATTCAGACGACTCAGACATTTCGTCCCTAGGTAACTCATCCTCAGAATCAGACAAACAAACTGGTGGGGGCAAAGGCTCGCCCTCTGGAACATCATACGGGTAAATAAGCTCAGCTTCCTCATCGTCATCAACCTCAACATCTATACCTACGTCCTCCTTGACATCCTCGTCGTCAATCTCATCATCTAACTCATCTAACCCAATCTCATCATCGTTCTCAATATCGACATTCTCAATATCCACATTCTCAATATCCATATTCTCAATCTCATTCTCTACTAAGTCAACCTGAGGGGCAATCTGATCTCCTAGTCCTAACTCGGGCTCGGGATCCTCAAATGGTTCCTCCTCATCATCGATATCATAATCTACTAAGTCTAAATAAGGATCATCTTCTATATTAGGTTCGGGAATAACATGGTTTTCTACAGGAATATTAGGGTCAGCCATGACAATCTGCATTTATATATATTTATCTCGTATTAGGATAACATACTAGTTAAACAATTACATAATGAAATCACAATATATACATATATATAAATTAAATTATATATATCAAAATACATATCTTCTCAATAGGGCTTGTTGGTAACGTCGGAGATCTCTGGCACCGTTATAGTCAAAAGATTTTTCAAATATTTTCTCAAATGTTCATTGTCAAAAGATTTTGAAAAGTTTTGTTCAAAACCTTGGTTTTTTAAAATCTTTTGTTCTCTACAACGAGAGCTCTGATACCAAACTGTAACACTCTCATTTTTTCGTATCGGTACAGCGGAAGGGTCTTTCAGAGTGTTACGGGATAGCACAATAACTCCAATCATAGACAACACATAAAAATGGTTGTACAAGGTTTAGCAAACATTCATTCGATAAAAAGTTTCAAAAGTGTACAACAGGTCCCAAATTATACAGGTCATTAAGTTTACAAAACACAGATCGAATGAACATTTTTAATATTAAGTGTGGGCCATCAGAGTCGATCTCCATCCGGATTACCTTCAAGCACCTGAGATAGAAAACATGCAAAAATCATATCAGCGAATGCCGAGTGAATTCATAGAGTTTAATGAAAACCGTTATATAAAACAATCATTCACATTCATTTAAAATCAGAACACAAGTATAATATCGGAAGTAAGTCCACATATTGCTAGTCAGGCAATATATAAATCAAGCATACATCTGAAACCGTCCATGAGACCGTAGTCTCTATATTACCATGATAGGTAATATATTCATCGTAATAGCGTCGTTATCGTTTATTATTTATGTCTTATAGCATACGTTGTATAGGATTATTATTAGCCGCATGACATTGTTACCTTACTGTGAAAATAGCGGGCCGCGAACCCGACAAACAATTTGCCCATCTAAGTTAGCGTGTCGTCACAAAAATCACGCTATGGAATCTTCTCATACATAAATTCGCTTACCAATCAATGTGGTACGACGGGGATCAACCGCCAAGGCGCGAACTGGGGTGATCGTCCCCAAATAGTACTATCAAATGCATAAGCGTCTACCAAAACCCGGTAGTTCACAATTCATGCTAATGGGACTTTAAGTGACATAACCTAACTACTAATAATCCTTTTAGTCTCGAATATAGGGTCATAGCATCATTCGGGTCCATTTCATTTAGCATACAATCGGGACTACTTGTGTTCTATTTTTATAAAAATCTAGCATGTTATCTCCCTCGCGGGTTTACAAATCATTTTATAAAACATTTAAAAGAGTGCGAGGCTATGAACTCACGTTGTTAATGAAAGGCGGATTATCGGCTACGGGCGTGCTTCGGTCACGGAAACCTATATAAATAATAATCGGTCTTAGACTCGGTCCAATGACTTTTATCAAAATAACAATATACATATGATGATTTTGTACATATGATGATGATCAAGTGGGTTTATAAATCCTCGTTTACTCATTTTAGTGTTTACGTTTTGGTAACGTCTTACTAGTTCACTAGTTTTATCGATTTTACCTATTTTAAGTCCATTAATTCTTTTATAAGTTCTTTTACTTGTTTTTACCCATTTTATACCTATATGATCAGTATATATATTTTTCATGTTGGGCCCAAATGGGTTAAGCCCAAATAATTATTTTTACAAGTTTTTATCTTATTAAGTCCAATTATTAGTCCAATATGTTTATTTAGCTCGTAAATGTCCGTAATTCTTTTAGTTCGGGTTTTATCAGTTTTTACTTGTCTTAGTTATCTATACATAAGTATATAACTTTTATAAACTTTACATTAGACGGGTTTGGTCGTCTATGTTTTATTTGGCGAAAAACGTTAATTTTACGGCGATAGCCGAAAAAGTCGTAAAAATCAAGTTTATAGTTTTTATTACTTATAAATATTATTTTACCACCATTTATCTAATTTACCCATTTAATTAACCTTTTATATATTTATATAAATAAGTTCTATAAGTTAGTGGGTTTATATTTTACATTTTATAAATTATAATGTGAGTGCTTATATAATAATAATAAACATTATTTCCAAAATCTGATTTTTAACTTCATATTCACCATTTTTATCATATCTAGAGTTCTACAATGACTTAGAAGCTCATTTTTGGATGACAAATTCTTCATAATATGTGCTACATATAACTTAGTTATAGCTACTGCCCATTTTGAGTCTAAGTTGCCTTAACAGTCCCTACAAAACTGCTTATTCAGATTACACCACCTAACTTGTTTTGATCATATCTCACTTATTATTTTGATTCCATTGCATGGCCAACTCTCACATGTGTATAACATCATCTACTTACTGTAAATAGATCAAACCATGCAATTTTATCAGTTAATCTTTTAGTTATCTACTGTTTTTATACAGCCAACTAAATAGTCAAGATTTTAGCTTCATTTCTTATGGTTATCATCATTTTTGAGCATGTTTATCAACACTTGATCCCCACACAACATTTTTATCATCATATATACATCATATACATATACAAAATGAAAGAAAATACATTTGTTCTTTACAAAATAACAAGAGAAAAATGTAGAGGATGATCTTCTTTACCAATCCAAGTGGATTTCTTGTTTTAGGAAGGCAAGAACTTGATGAACACAACAAGTATCTCCAAGACCATCAAATATCAAGAACATAAGTTGGAAAATCAGCCCTAGGACACAAGCAAATCACCTCCAAAGATGTTAATATGGCCACCAAATGATTAAGGCTTCAAGAGAACACCTTAATAGGACTAGTAAACATGTGGTTTATGGCTAGAAAAGATCAATGATGGTGTTTGTTGGTTAATAGTGGACGGCACAAAGGGAAAGTTGAGAGGATTTTAGAGTGGTTTTCATGTAGAAAACGAGAGGAATGAAACAAGTTGCTAGTTTTTGTTTAGTGGTAAAAGAGTTAGCTTAATGTGTAAGCATATGCTTACACATGTTGTAAGCTAGCTAAGACTTGATGCCACATATGTGTGGTGGTGTCATATTGCCGTCCCATATTGCTAGTGGGGTAGGACAAAGTGTTTTGTCCCATCTCACTAGTTTACGGGTATTTCTCGATTCTAGTTTTCTCGATTTGCGTGCCCTCGGGTCGTTTTACGAAAAACGTTTTTATAAATTATGAATCACCGTCACAAAACGAATCCAATAAAAATTGTCTCATCAAAAACGGAGTTCAAAAACGTAAATACGTAATTTTCCGGTTTAGTCGTAAAAGACGCCAAATTATGCACGTAAGCCCAAATTTAAATCCGTAAATTGTGAGTTTGTCAACCAACACAAAAATAAGTTTCAAAATATTATACGAGAAAATATTTCACTACCTGAAAATGTTAGATTTGTCACATTTGAGGTACTGAGATTTCCACCATTGGAAAGCCTCATGAATATACTAACGACTGAGACCGACGACGAGTCAAGAGCTATAACCATTTATCGGGAAAGTTGCGTTCTTTCAAAGGTTACAAAATCAGAATTTGGTTTTTAAACTCGGGTTTACCGTTTTAGTCATAAAAACCATTTTGTGATAGCTATTAAGATGAGTTCAGTGGGAGGACTTCAAATATGATCCCTACGACTGTATAAAACCTTAAAATGCACAAATGGAGGTTAATAACCTGTAGCCACAAGCTATGCAAACCTGCTGTCCCAAAATAGGTCGTTCGACCTTAAATATGTCATAACTTACTCATCCGGAGGAGTTGAGTGCCTATCCAACTCGCCACTAACATGAAAAAGACCTAAGGAATCCATTTAAGCTATAAAAAATGCAGGTTACAGTAGAAAATATGTGAGTTTTGGGCTCACATATCTGCTGTCCGAATTTGGGCATCATAATAACTTAACCAATCAATCTCTAATACATTCTCAACCATCAAAAACACATCTTATATTAACCTAGATAGATCAAAACACTATAATTCAATATCATGGATGGTCAAAATCAAAACCCATCTAAAATGCATGTTCAATCAATGATGCTAGTCACACTAATCAAACACCACAATCAACAACATGATCCCTATGGGATCATGTTTTGGCCGTGGCACCATTAACCCACCATGGGTGATCATGGTCAAAATTCTTAACAATTATGTATGCCTAGACCTTAATAAACACATTGCATGTTAATCGCATTGATCAAACATGCAAAATCATCACATCTAAATGTTTATGATTTCTTGAAAATCAATGCATATGAAAAAAATAAACATGTGTTTGTGTTTAGGACTTACCAAGGATGATTGTGGTATGATTTAATTGCAATATTGATGAAGAAAAGTTGAAGGTTGGGGCTGTTTTGGCTTCATGTTCGTTGCACAAGAGAGAAACAAGGAGGAGGGTGATTTATTTTTGGTAAAAAAAATACAGATGTATGTGTTTGTGTTGTTTTGGGGCGTCGGTCAAAAGAAACAAAAGTGAAGAAATAGGCTTTAGCCCACTAATGGAATCCTTATTATACTAATCTTAAGCCCAAAAAAATGCATCTATTTCTAGCCCGACTCGATTCTTAAAAACGCTAAAAAAAATCCTATTCGGTGTAAATTTATTTACGTAAATACGAAATTTATAAAAATAACATTTTTGACTGAATAAAGTCGAAATATATCGCCTTCGGTTCCCCTTTCATCGATCCGTCACGTATTTATAAAATTTATGCGAGAGAGCGTTTAAATCAATTTTCGTGACTTAAATAAATTCAGAAAAATTATTAAAAATTTCCATAATTCCGAATAAATCATTTTCAATAAGTGGAAAAATAATTAAAATATAATTTAATTAAAATTCACAAGAAAATAAATATAACCTTATTTTTACGGGTTTTACATCAACATTAGAGGTTCAATGTATTAGATAGGGTTTAAAATTAGAGGTTCAATGTATTAGATAGGGTTCAACATTAGAGGTTGAATGTATTATATAGGTTTCAACATTAGAGGTTCAATGTATTAGATAGGTTTCAACATTAGAGGTTCAATGTATTAGATAGGGTTCAACATTAGAGGTTCAATATATTAGATAGGTTTCAACATTAGAGGTTCACTATATTAGATAGGTTTCAACATTAGAGGTTCAATGTATTAGATATGTTTCAACATTAGAGGTTCAATGTATTAGATAGGTTTCAACATTAGAGGTTCAATGTATTATATAGGTTTCAACATTATAGGTTCAATGTATTAGATAGGTTTCAACATTAGAGGTTCAATGTATTAGATAGGTTTCAACATTAGAGGTTCAATGTATTAGATAGGTTTCAACATTAGAGGTTCAATGTATTAGATATGTTTAACCATTATAGGTTCAATGTATTAGATAGGTTTCAACATTAGAGGTTCAATGTATTAGATAGGTTTAAACATTAGAGGTTCATTGTATTAGATAGGTTTCAACATTAGAGGTTCAATGTATTAGATAGGTTTCAACATTATAGGTTCAATGTATTAGATAGGTTTCAACATTAGAGGTTCAATGTATTAGATAAGGTTCAACATTAGAGGTTCAATATATTAGATAGGGTTCAACATTAGAGGTTCAATGTATTAGATAGGTTTCAACATTAGAGGTTCAATGTATTAGATAGGTTTCAACATTAGAGGTTCAATGTATTAGATAAGTTTCATCATTAGAGGTTCAATGTATTAGATAGGTTTCAACATTAGAGGTTCAATGTATTAGATAGGTTTCAACATTATAGGTTCAATGTATTAGATAGGGTTCAACATTAGAGGTTCAATGTATTAGATAGGTTTCAACATTAGAGGTTCAATGTATTAGATATGTTTCAACATTAGAGGTTCAATGTATTAGATAGGTTTCAACATTAGAGGTTCAATATATTAGATAGGGTTCCACATTAGAGGTTCAATGTATTAGATAGGTTTCAACATTAGAGGTTCAATTTATTAGATAGGTTTCAACATTAGAGGTTCAATGTATTAGATAGGTTTCAACATTAGAGGTTCAATGTATTAGATAGGTTTCAACATTATAGGTTCAATGTATTAGATAGGTTTCAACATTAGAGGTTTAATGTATTAGATAGGTTTCAACATTAGAGGTTCAATGTATTAGATAGGTTTCAATATTAGAGGTTCAATGTACTAGATAGGGTTCAAAATTAGAGGTTCAATGTATAAGATAGGTTTCAACATTAGAGGTTCAATGTATTAGATAGGTTTCAATATTAGAGGTTCAATGTATTAGATAGGTTTCATCATTAGAGGTTCAATGTATTATATAGGTTTCAACATTATAGGTTCAATGTATTAGATCGGTTTCAACATTAGAGGTTCAATGTATTAGATAGGTTTCAACATTAGAGGTTCAATGTATTAGATAGGTTTCAACATTAGAGGTTCAATGTATTAGATAGGTTTCAACATTAGAGGTTCAATGTATTAGATAGGTTTCAACATTATAGGTTCAATGTATTAGATAGGTTTCAACATTAGAGGTTCGATGTATTAGATAGGTATAAACATTAGAGGTTCATTGTATTAGATAGGTTTCAACATTAGAGGTTCATAGTATTAGATAGGTTTCAACATTATAGGTTCAATGTATTAGATAGGTTTCAACATTAGAGGTTCAATGTATTAGATAAGGTTCAACATCAGAGGTTCAATATATTGGATAGGGTTCAACATTAGAGGTTCAATGTATTAGATAGGTTTCAACATTAGAGGTTCAATGTATTAGATAGGTTTCAACATTAGAGGTTCAATGTATTAGATAGGGTTCAACATTAGAGGTTCAATGTATTAGATAGGGTTCAAAATTAGAGGCTCAATGTATTAGATAGGTTTCAACATTATAAGTTCAATGTATTAGATAGGTTTCAACATTAGAGGTTTAATGTATTAGATATGTTTCAACATTAGAGGTTCAATGTATTAGATAGGTTTCAAGATTAGAGGTTCAATGTATTAGATAGGTTTCAACATTAGAGGTTCAATGTATTAGATAGGTTTCAACATTAGAGGTTCAATGTATTAGATAGGGTTCAAAATTAGAGGTTCAATGTATTAGATAGGGTTCAACATTAGAGGTTCAAAGTATTGGATATGTTTCAACATTAGAGGTTCAATGTATTAGATAGGTTTCAACATTAGAGGTTCAATGTATTAGATAGGGTTAAACATTAGAGGTTCAATATATTAGATAGGTTTCAACATTAGAGGTTCACTATATTAGATAGGTTTCAACATTAGAGGTTCAATGTATTAAATAGGTTTCAACATTAGAGGTTTAATGTATTAGATAGGTTTCAACATTAGAGGTTCAATGTATTATATAGGTTTCAACATTATAGGTTCAATGTATTAGATAGGTTTCAACATTAGAGGTTCAATGTATTAGATAGGTTTCAACATTAGAGGTTTAATGTATTAGATAGGTTTCAACATTAGAGGTTCAGTGTATTAGATAGGGTTCAACATTAGAGGTTCAATGTATTAGATAGGTTTCAACATTATAGGTTCAATGTATTATATAGGTTTCAACATTATAGGTTCAATGTATTAGATAGGTTTCAACATTAGAGGTTCAATGTATTAGATAGGTTTCAACATTAGAGGTTTAATGTATTAGATATGTTTCAACATTAGAGGTTCAATGTATTAGATAGGGTTCAATATTAGAGGTTCAATATATTAGATAGGTTTCAACATTAGAGGTTCACTATATTAGATATGTTTCAACATTAGAGGTTCAATGAATTAGATAGGTTTCAACATTAGGGGTTCAATGTATTAGATAGGTTTCAACATTAGAGGTTCAATGTATTATATAAGTTTCGACATTATAGGTTCAATGTATTAGATAGGTTTCAACATTAGAGGTTCAATGTATTAGATAGGTTTCAACATTAGAGGTTCAATGTATTAGATAGGTTTCAACATTAGAGGTTCTATGTATTAGATAGGTTTCAACATTAGAGGTTCATTGTGTTAGATAGGTTTCAACATTACAGGTTTAATGTATTAGATAGGTTTCAACATTATAGGTTCAATGTATTAGATAGGTTTCAACATTAGAGGTTCAATGTATTAGATAAGGTTCAACATTAGAGGTTCAATATATTAGATAAGGTTCTACATTAGAGGTTCAATGTATTAGATAGGTTTCAACATTAGAGGTTCAATGTATTAGATAAGTTTCAACATTAGAGGTTCAATGTATTAGATAAGTTTCAACATTAGAGGTTCAATGTATTAGATAGGTTTCAACATTATAGGTTCAATGTATTAGATAGGTTTCAACATTATAGGTTCAATGTATTAGATAGGGTTCAACATTAGAGGTTCAATGTATTAGTTAGGTTTCAACATTAGGGGTTCAATGTATTAGATAGGTTTCAACATTAGAGGTTCAATGTATTAGATAGGTTTCAACATTAGAGGTTCACTATATTAGATAGGTTTCAACATTAGAGGTTCAATGTATTAGATATGTTTCAACATTAGAGGTTCAATGTATTAGATAGGTTTCAACATTAGAGGTTCAATGTATTAGATAGGTTTCATCATTAGAGGTTCAATGTATTATATAGGTTTCAACATTATAGGTTCAATGTATTAGATCGGTTTCAACATTAGAGGTTCAATGTATTAGATAGGTTTCAACATTAGAGGTTCAATGTATTAGATAGGTTTCAACATTAGAGGTTCAATGTATTAGATAGGTTTCAACATTAGAGGTTCAATGTATTAGATAGGTTTCAACATTATAGGTTCAATGTATTAGATAGGTTTCAACATTAGAGGTTCGATGTATTAGATATGTTTCAACATTAGAGGTTCATTGTATTAGATAGGTTTCAACATTAGAGGTTCAATGTATTAGATAGGTTTCAACATTATAGGTTCAATGTATTAGATAGGTTTCAACATTAGAGGTTTAATGTATTAGATAAGGTTCAACATCAGAGGTTTAATATATTGGATAGGGTTCAACATTAGAGGTTCAATGTATTAGATAGGTTTCAACCTTAGAGGTTCAATGTATTAGATAGGTTTCAACATTAGAGGTTCAATGTATTAGATAGGGTTCAACATTAGAGGTTCAATGTATTAGATAGGGTTCAAAATTAGAGGCTCAATGTATTAGATAGGTTTCAACATTATAAGTTCAATGTATTAGATAGGTTTCAACATTAGAGGTTCAATGTATTAGATAGGTTTCAACTTTAGAGGTTCAATGTATTAGATAGGTTTCAACATTAGTGGTTCAATGTATTAAACAAGTTTCAACATTAGAGGTTCAATATATTAGATAGGGTTCAACATTAGAGGTTCCATGTATTAGATAGGTTTCAACATTAGAGGTTCAATGTACTAGATAGGTTTCAACATTATAGGTTCAATGTATTAGATAAGTTTCAACATTAGAGGTTCAATGTATTATATAGGTTTCAACATTATAGGTTCAATGTATTTGATAGGTTTCAACATTAGAGGTTCAATGTATTAGATAGGTTTCAACATTAGAGGTTCAATGTATTAGATAGGTTTCAACATTAGAGGTTCAATGTATTAGATAGGGTTCAAAATTAGAGGTTCAATGTATTAGATAGGTTTCAACATTAGAGGTTCAATGTATTAGATAGGTTTCAACATTAGAGGTTCAATGTATTAGATAAGGTTCAACATTAGAGGTTCAATATATTAGATAGGTTTCAACATTAGAGGTTCTGTGACAATCCGTCAATTTATGGTTGATATTTTATTCTCAAATATTATTTGAAAATATTATTTTAATGTTACAATATGAACTCACTTATTTTTGGGAAGAAATTTGGATTTACGTCTTGAAGTAGCGTCGACTACGTCTAAACCGGAGGATTCAACGTTACGTGCTTACGTTTACATGCACCGTCTATGGTGACAGTCCGACATTTCAGAAAATAAATTTATCCGTGAATATTATTTTGAGATTTAAATTTTTGTTGGTTCATAAACTCACAAATTTACGAGAAGAGATTAGGACTTACGATTTTAATTTAACGTCCTTTACGATTAAACCAGAAACCTTAGGATTACGTATTTACGTTTTCGAACTCCGTTTTTGATGAGACAATTTTTATTAGATTCGTTTTGTGCCGTTGATTCATAATTTATAAAAACGTTTTTCGTAAAATGACCCGAGGGCACGCAAATCGAGGAAACTAGAATCGAGGAGTACCCGTAATTAAATGAGGATGAGACAAGAATAAACTTGCCCCACCCTCACATAAGGTGTCCAACATAAGCTACAACACACATGATGTGTGTCAACCTTGCATGAAAGGACTAGGACACTTGTCCTAATCCTTACACCAAACCATTTCTACCACCAAAACCACTAGTCTTCAAACTAGCTAACTCATTCAACACATGCAAAAGCTTCCATTTTCTCTCTTCCTCTCTCTATATTTCGTCCCATATCCACCATAAACCACCCCCATTTGATCTTGATTCAACCATAAATCATATGTATAATTTACATATGATGAAAACCCCTTGAAGTTATGAAGATTGGAGGTGATCTTAACATGTAAAAAGGAGTTTTCAAGGGAGTTTGGGGTTGATTTCTCAAGGAGTTTTCATGAAGAACAAGGACTGATTTTTGTAGGAATCTACAAATACTTGGTGATCCTAGAAGTGGTGTTGATATCTCATAAGATTGGTTACCCAAAACCATGTCTTGTTCATCCAAAAACTCATCATTTCATCACTTTGGTGGTATAAAGATTGTCCTCCTCATCCTCTTGTTATTTTTGATTATGTAAACTTGTATTTCTTTTACTTATGTATATGTATATGATGATTAATGATGATTAAAAATATTGTGTGGGGATTTGGTGTTGATAAACATGCTTAAAAAGATGAAAGACTATAAGAAACAAGGTTAAAATCTTGGTTAAATTTGATGGCTGTATAAAACAGTAAATAACCATATGGTAAACTGATAAAATGATGAAGTAGAATGGATTTACAGTAATCTATGGGTCTTGTACACATGTGAGAGTTGGCCATGCAATGGAATCAAAATAATGAGTGAGATATGATCAAAACAAGTTTAGGGTATAAATCTGAGGTTACTGTTTTGGACGATTTTTAGAAAATATTTAGAAGATGATTCAACAGTAGCTATAGAAGAGTTAAATGTAGAACATATCATGTAGTTTATGTGATTAAAATTTGAGCTTCTATCTCCATATAGAACGCAAGATATGGCAGTTTTGGTGAAAGTGAAGATAAAAATCAGATTTTTGGAAATTAAAGAATAATACTATTATATAAGCACTCAAAATTTAAATAGTATAAAATATAAATTAAAACCCACTAACTTATAAAACTTATTTATATAAATATGTAAAAGGGTAAATGAATGAATAACTTATATAAATGGTAGTGAAATAATACTTATAAGTTATAAAACTATAAACTTGATTTTTACGACTTTTTCGGCTATCGCCGTAAAATTAACGTCTTTGTTAAATAAAACTTAGATGGTTGGACCCGTCTAATGAAAAATTTATAAAACTTATATACTGATATATAAACATGTATAACAAGTAAAAACCGATAAAACCCGAACTATGGGACATACTGACGTTAAAGGACTAAATTAACGTTATTGGACTAACAATACAACAAAAATGGACTAAAACACTTATAAACTTATTATTGGGCTTAACCCATTTGGGCCCGACATGGAAAGTATATATACTGATAATATAAGTATAAGATGGATTAAAACAAGTTAAAGAACTTATAATAAGTTTATTGGACTTAAAACACGAAAATAGGTAAAACTAGTAAACTAGTATAAAAGTTATCGACATATAACACTAAAATGAGTAAACGAGAATATGTAAACCCACTTGATCATCATATGTATATAATCATCATATGTATACATAATTGATATTTTTATAAAGTCATTGGACAAACGTCTAAGACCGATTATTATTTATATAGGTTTCCGTGATTGAAGCACGTACCGTACGTCCGAATTGCCGATAACCCGCCTTCCCACATCAACGTGAGTTCATAGCCTCGCACTCTTTTAAATGTTTTTATAAATGTTTTATAAACCCGCGAGGGAGATAACATGATAGTTTTTATTAAATAGGACACCATTTGTCCCGATTGTTTGTTTATTGATTTTGGACCCGAATGATTGAATGACCCGATTGTATGACCCGATAAATGATTAAAGGACCCGATAGATGAAATCAAATGGATTATTAAAGTTAGGTTATGTCACTAAAAGTCCCATTAGCATGAATTGTGAACTACCGGGATTTGGTAGACGCTTATGCATTTAATAGTACTATTTGGGGACGATCACCCAGTTCGCGCCTTGACGGTTGATCCCCGTCGTGCCACATTGATTGGTAAGCGAATTTATGTATGAGAAGATTTCCATAGCGTGACCTTTGTGACGACACGCTACTTTAGATGGGCAAAATTGGTTTCGGGTTAGCTACCCGTTGTTGGTTTAGTAAGGTAACAATGTCATGCGGCTTATAATAATCCAAACTAACGCAATACTACTAGACGCTCCGAATTACGATGTATTGCCTGACTAGCAATACTGGGTCATACTATTGTTATTATGTTTGTGTTTTGGTTTTTCATAACCATATTCATATAACGGTTTTTATTTCTATACAACGTTATAAAACGTATTGTATGATATTTTTACGACATTAGTTCGTATAATGGTTTTGAAGGCGAAAGCCTATATAAAGATTTTGATAAGGATTTGTATAAAATGACTTTGGCTATTTTATGGCCTATTACAAAGATTTGTACAAAATGATTTTCGGTAATAATTTTATACTGATGTTATATTGATGGATTTTATTAAACTCTATGAATTCACTCGGCGTTATCGCTGACCTTTTCTTTTAACATGTTTTATCTCAGGTACTTGAAGGTAATTCTCGGGAAGACAACAAGAATTCATGGCCCGCACCTAAATACTTATTTCCATTCAAATGCTTTGTAAAACCTGTATTAGATACAATGACTTGGGACCGATGTAACTTTGATATTTATGAATGGAAATGCTTTTATTATTAAACGACGCGATTTTTAAGCGTTGTCTATGATGTGAGTAATGTGCTATCCCGTAACACCAACGAGTCTTCCGCTGTATTGAGTTGTATAAATTTGGGGGTGTTACAGTTTGGTACCAGAGCTCTCTTTATAGAGAACGAAAGATTTTTAAAACCAAGGTTTTGAATAAAACATTTCAAAATCTTTTAACTATAAACATTTTTCTAAAAATGTCTAAAAATCTTTTGACTATAACGGTGCCGAAGAATTCCCGAGTTACCGACAAGGCCAAGACTGAGAAGTGTTATTTTAATCTATATATCACTTGGATTATATATATATATGATGTAATTTTATTACATGATTGTTTGATGATTATTTTGATATTTATACGAGGTATTTATACGACGTAGATTGTCACAAGTAACCCTAAATCCCCTAGTAAATTAATCGAAGCTATTCTCGTAGGAATTCTAGCTATCCTAGATCTAAACCAAGTTGTGGATATTTATGTACCCAACAAATGGTTGATATTCGTAGAAATACAGATATTAGTTGATTGTGATATTAGAGAAGAATTGGCGAGATTAAATCTGATATCGATGTCATGACGATCTTTTCTTATAGAGTGGAGTTTGACAAAACGTTACCACCTAGAAAGATGTCATCTGATTCGTTGTCATCCAATTCTTAAATTGAAATCGAAAGGGTGAATGTTGCACTTGAGGCTGTTATTGGAACCATTACCCAAAAGCCTCATGCCACTAGTACCTTTCCGAGAAGTCTAGTTGAATGATCGAGTCATTTCATACTAGTGACTCATTTGATAATTGTTGTTGTAAGAGCTATAGGATTGGAAATTAAGTATTGATTCATATCGAACTTATATTGCCCTTTAAAGGTGTAAGAATAAAGTTGAAGTATTGGAAAATGAGGTAGGATATCGAATTGAGTATAAAATTGGTTAAAACTTGAATAAAGCAAAAATTTAACTTGTATGGAATATGAGATTAATAAGAGGAAGTTATTAAGTCATGTGATTGAATTATAAGGTTTTAAATGATTGTTAGTTCGTATTAAGGGTTGTTCCTAGGCCATTGTCCAATGATGAGGATGCCCAGTGTCCAAGAAATAAATTGAAGAAATCTTCTTCTGAATTGAGACCGATGGATCTTCTGGGACATGTGGAACACCTAATGACTCTTGTTGATTAGTATTCATTGTGGTATCTTTTAAAAATCCCTAACTTAACTGAGATATCAGTTGGTAGGATGAGTTCTGAGAATTGTATGACATAGTGACGCGTAATGTGTTACGGTACAATTTTGATTGTTTGTGATTAATGAAAAGACTACCTTTGATTGCTAAATTCTACATGTATCGATGTTAGCTATCTCTTATTGCTTTATACTAATGCTCACATTAGTAATGCAACCATTAAACAAGTACTCATCTTGATTTGAGTTACATTGTGAATTATTCTTCGTGAGTGCCATCGAGATCATGAACCTCATGATTATTTGGCTAAGCTCATTTCCTATCATATCGTAGTTAAGTTCTTGGTGAACAACTCTTCATCACTCCTTTGCAGATCACACATTGTTTTTATAAAGTTAAAACGGTATCCTTTGAGAAAATTTAATTTTCATCACAATAAGGATTATTCAAAGTGAGATTTATAAGTGAATGTTATCGAAATGAAGTTGTTTATAAAACACCTTGGAAGACTTAATTGTTTTCCTAACAAGGAAGAATCTTTTTAAATTTATTCTTGATTCTTATTTAAGAATTAAGCATGAAAATGTTTTTATTATAAACATGATGATAAAATTTTGACGAACTCAGTATTGCATCGTTAATCTTGAAATTGTATAGTTGCGCGCCTACATACAATTTGGAATGGACTATGCAAGACTGATTAGTAGTCACCATAAAACTGATTAATAAGCACTACAATTTCTTTGAAGATTATGACAGATTAAATTTTATGAGATCTGCAAGAAGTGTAAAATAAGGACATAATGTTAGGGACACCTACATATGTGCCTGTAGCATCTATTCTTCTGAGTTGAATTTACTCATCTGTGGAATTTTTCTTATTTGACAATTGATATTCCGTTCTTGTCCAATTCCCCCGTAGTGAGATTCTTAGGAAAAGTATTTGATTACCGAGTGTTGATACCCGACTGGATGTATCGACATTCATATCATTTCTTTTGATTAGATTTCATATGAATGACCTGGGTAACGATCCAAGGAGCTTTCGAATGCGTACTCAATTCATGAAAACATGGGATATATTCATATTCGTTAATGTTTTCGTTTGTATCTAATTTGAAATTCTCTCGCGTAGATTTTGCGTTGACCTTACTCTTTTAAGGTTATTTATTTCTCCTGATATCCCTGAATTTGTGAAGGATTATGAGTTATTATTAGTCTTTTGAGAATTTCACATCTTATCGACGGTAATGAAACTGGAAAGTTGATAGTACCAATAAAATGGATTGATTAATTATGACATGACGACATTGTCTTAATTGATGGGAACTTGAATTGAATTCCCCTAAATGATAAGATGTTGATTATCAAAAGTGATCTAAATAATTCTTGATGGATGCCCATATCCTGCATTTAGACTTAAAAATTATACCGTGAATGGTTGTGAATTAGTCATAGATATTATAATCTAGAAAGAACCTAATATGAATGTATTAAAAGATGTTTATCTTATCTGAAACTTTAGTAAGTATTTGTTGATAAATTACCTAGACTTTTGCCATTAAGGCAAGTTGAAATTGGTATTGATTTTATTTCCGGTGCTGCACTTGTGGCTTGTGCACTGTACGTCAGCACCATCTGAATTAAAGGAATTACCGTACAACTGAGAGAGTTGTCGGAGAAAGATTTTAATATACCAAGCCTGCCATCCTGAAGAGCTATGGTGTTATCATTCCTTATATTTATAGATTACTATGAACTGAGTAAATTGACAATCGAAAACGATATCCATAACTCGAAATGGAAGATTTGTTCGATCATTTACAAGGTTTTTGATCCTCAGCATGGTTATCATCAAACTTCGCATCTGCGAAAGAGATTATCTATTCCAATCATTACATCCAGAACTTGTGATGAACGTTATGAGTTTCTCGTGATGTCGTTTGGATTGACTAACACACATGTAGCATTCATAAATTTGGTGAATCACGTGTGTAGGCTGTAAATTGATAAATTCATGCTTGAGATCATTAAGGACCAATTGTTTGTATATAAGAATAATAATGAGTTAATAATTAGTTATAAAATGCCCTGAATTGGCTAAACAATAAAAACCTATACCTTAAATATTTAACATGTGATTAAGGACTTAATCCTTTACATTATTTGACTATGTGATTAATAGATAATGGAATATAAATTGACTCTTCAAAATTTAGAAGTCATTTAAGACTTTGAGTTATACTAAAAAGAAAGTGCAAATATATTTTGACAAATGTTTTAACAAAGGATTTTAAAGGGATTATTCCCTTATACACAAAACATTTAACTAAACTCCTGTTTAGGGGTAAATGTTTTTGCATACCTTAGGAAAACTTAAGAAGGAATGAGGAAACCATTTAAACCATAACTTGAAATTTGAAACGATAATTTCTGCCTTTTAACTAAGAAAATTTTTGACCAAAATATAACCAAAGATTTTTCAAACATTTACGAATCTTATTAATTATTTTCGATAAATCAACCAAAAATCTTGTTAATTAAATTCAAATTTATTTTTGAACATTTTATATAATTGGTCGAACTAAGAAAATTAAAAAATTTTACGTTATGTTTCATAAAAATTGAATATTTAATTAGTTGTAATAATTATCGACGCTTTAAACGCTGGATTGAAAAAAAAAACTGATAAAAAAAATGATAGATGAGACGAAACTGAAACTTAGAAAATATGAAGAAAGGCGAACGTAATTACTGACGCGTAATATAGAAATAATATCTGAGTAAATTGTGGACATGATAATTATATCATCATGAGAAGTGAATATAGATACCGACGCATTATGTAGAAAAGATAAAGAACCAGTTAGGACATGTTCCTTAATAATGAAGGTGCAAAATAAATTGCCGAACAATATAAAAAAAATAAACGATGTTTGTGAAAAGGATAATATAAATAGTGAAAGGTTTCACGGCTAATGTGAACCATTAGAATTGAGAAGCCGATAGCGTTAAATATTTTAAAGGCCACTCGTGGTTGCCTAAAAATAGAGGATTGTGAGATATAGTTATGTTGGAATTTGTAAGTATAAGTATCCTATTTATGTCATTTATGACTAAAAGTATCTTTGTCTGAAGAAGTTGTACTAATGGCAAATCATGAAGGCAGACATCGCCTCATACATTAGTTAACGTCTAGCTATTGCAAAGGTCATCATCCGATTTTGATTCGATTTGGGTCATCGTCGACAGACTGACCAAATCTGCTAATATCATTCTCGTTAATGATAAATGCAAAAGAGTTTTGTAAACATAGTGTGCCTGTATCGATCATCTATATATCAAGATCCTCGCTTCGCATCGAATTTCTAGAGATTTGCTCAGAAGTCATTGCGAACGAACCTTGATGAGAGTACTATGTACCACCCCAAATCAAAGGGACGAGGTAAAGTAGCGATACAAGGTAATATAAGTATTGTTTTGTGTTTGAATGATTGACCTTTGGTAATGAACCGTATAATCGTTTTCCTTTGGAGAGATTATCCTTGATAATCATCATATTAGGATTGAGATCTAATCTTGTTAGGATCTATATTAGAGCATCTGTAAGCAAGAGTTGAGATGAAGACACCCGACATACACCCATTGTGAGTTGGACATGTCTTTTAGGTTTAAGGTTTCCTATGATGGCGAACCTAACCTTACAAAATACCCGACCCGCGAGATCTGACATGATTGTTGAAATTAGGATCTGATTACTGACTGCCGATAGTGGGCTAGAGGTTATGTAAATGTGAAATGTAGATCTTGAAGTGCCAAATGGGTAGCGAAGTTATGCCACAATTTTTAACCTTGGAAAAATGAATTCATGATCTGACAAATCATGGGATATAAGTCCCCGTTGTTTGGGACCATTGAGATGATATAAAAGATTGGTTTGAAAGGCATATAAGCTGGATCTACCCTAGACTTCAAATGCTACGTGAATTATGTTCGTATATCGAACTTGATGGAATATCTATCAAGTGAGAATCTGATTATTCTTAATAGAGCTTAGATCGGCGAAAAGTTGCATTCATAAAAAATCCGTGAACATCATGGATAGAGAAAGTAAGTCAACATTAAGCCTGATCTTATTTCCGTAGTTATGTTTGATGAAACTCGCGTATTGTAATGAAGTGCACTTGTGAGAAAAGACCGAATGTGGAGGAAATACCCACATGGCTTTAACTCTATAAGAAGCGAGTAGTAAGGTAAGATGATCTTTGAGGACAAAGATCCTGTTTAGGGGTAAATGCTGTGACAATCCGTCAATTTATGGGTGATATTTTATTCTCAAATATTATTTGAAAATATTATTTTAATGTTACAATATGAACTCACTTATTTTTGGGAAGAAATTTGGATTTACGTCTTGAAGTAGCGTCGACTACGTCTAAACCGGAGGATTCAACGTTACGTGCTTACGTTTACATGCACCGTCTATGGTGACAGTCCGACATTTCAGAAAATAAATTTATCCGTGAATATTATTTTGAGATTTAAATTTGTGTTGGTTCATAAACTCACAAATTTACGAGAAGAGATTAGGACTTACGATTTTAATTTAACGTCCTTTACGATTAAACCAGAAACCTTAGGATTACGTATTTACGTTTTCGAACTCCGTTTTTGATGAGACAATTTTTATTAGATTCGTTTTGTGCCGTTGATTCATAATTTATAAAAACATTTTTCGTAAAACGACCCGAGGGCACGCAAATCGAGGAAACTAGAATCGAGGAGTACCCGTAATTAAATGAGGATGAGACAAGAATAAACTTGCCCCACCCTCACATAAGGTGTCCAACATAAGCTACAACACACATGATGTGTGTCAACCTTGCATGAAAGGACTAGGACACTTGTCCTAATCCTTACACCAAACCATTTCTACCACCAAAACCACTAGTCTTCAAACTAGCTAACTCATTCAACACATGCAAAAGCTTCCATTTTCTCTCTTCCTCTCTCTATATTTCGTCCTATATCCACCATAAACAACCCCCATTTGATCTTTATTCAACCATAAATCATATGTATAATTTACATATGATGAAAACCCATTGAAGTTATGAAGATTGGAGGTGATCTTAACATGTAAAAAGGAGTTTTCAAGGGAGTTTGGGGCTGATTTCTCAAGGAGTTTTCATGAAGAACAAGGGCTGATTTTTGTAGGAATCTACAAATACTTGGTGATCCTAGAAGTGGTGTTGATATCTCATAAGATTGGTTACCCAAAACCATGTCTTGTTCATCCAAAAACTCATCATTTCATCACTTTGGTGGTATAAAGATTGTCCTCCTCATCCTCTTGTTATTTTTGATTATGTAAACTTGTATTTCTTTTACTTATGTATATGTATATGATGATTAATGATGATTAAAAATATTGTGTGGGGATTTGGTGTTGATAAACATGCTTAAAAAGATGAAAGACTATAAGAAACAAGGTTAAAATCTTGGTTAAATTTGATGGCTGTATAAAACAGTAAATAACCATATGGTAAACTGATAAAATGATGAAGTAGAATGGATTTACAGTAAGCTATGGTCTTGTACACATGTGAGAGTTGGCCATGCAATGGAATCAAAATAATGAGTGAGATATGATCAAAACAAGTTTAGGGTATAAATCTGAGGTTACTGTTTTGGACGATTTTTAGAAAATATTTAGAAGATGATTCAACAGTAGCTATAGAAGAGTTAAATGTAGCACATATCATGTAGTTTATGTGATAAAAATTTGAGCTTCTATCTCCATATAGAACTCAAGATATGGCAGTTTTGGTGAAAGTGAAGATAAAAATCAGATTTTTGAAAATTAAAGAATAATACTATTATATAAGCACTCAAAATTTAAATAGTATAAAATATAAATTAAAACCCACTAACTTATAAAACTTATTTATATAAATATGTAAAAGGGTAAATGAATGAATAACTTATATAAATGGTAGTGAAATAATACTTATAAGTTATAAAACTATAAACTTGATTTTTACGACTTTTTCGGCTATCGCCGTAAAATTAACGTCTTTGTTAAATAAAACTTAGATGGTTGGACCCGTCTAATGAAAAATTTATAAAACTTATATACTGATATATAAACATGTATAACAAGTAAAAACCGATAAAACCCGAACTATGGGACATACTGACGTTAAAGGACTAAATTAACGTTATTGGACTAACAATACAACAAAAATGGACTAAAACACTTATAAACTTATTATTGGGCTTAACCCATTTGGGCCCGACATGGAAAGTATATATACTGATAATATAAGTATAAGATGGATTAAAACAAGTTAAAGAACTTATAATAAGTTTATTGGACTTAAAACACGAAAATAGGTAAAACTAGTAAACTAGTATAAAAGTTATCGACATATAACACTAAAATGAGTAAACGAGAATATGTAAACCCACTTGATCATCATATGTATATAATCATCATATGTATACATAATTGATATTTTTATAAAGTCATTGGACAAACGTCTAAGACCGATTATTATTTATATAGGTTTCCGTGATTGAAGCACGTACCGTACGTCCGAATTGCCGATAACCCGCCTTCCCACATCAACGTGAGTTCATAGCCTCGCACTCTTTTAAATGTTTTTATAAATGTTTTATAAACCCGCGAGGGAGATAACATGATAGTTTTTATTAAATAGGACACCATTTGTCCCGATTGTTTGTTTATTGATTTTGGACCCGAATGATTGAATGACCCGATTGTATGACCCGATAAATGATTAAAGGACCCGATAGATGAAATCAAATGGATTATTAAAGTTAGGTTATGTCACTAAAAGTCCCATTAGCATGAATTGTGAACTACCGGGATTTGGTAGACGCTTATGCATTTAATAGTACTATTTGGGGACGATCACCCCAGTTCGCGCCTTGACGGTTGATCCCTGTCGTGCCACATTGATTGGTAAGCAAATTTATGTATGAGAAGATTTCCATAGCGTGACCTTTGTGACGACACGCTACTTTAGATGGGAAAAATTGGTTTCGGGTTAGCTACCCGTTGTTGGTTTAGTAAGGTAACAATGTCATGCGGCTTATAATAATCCAAACTAACAAAATACTACTAGACGCTCCGAATTACGATGTATTGCCTGACTAGCAATACTGGGTCATACTATCGTTATTATGTTTGTGTTTTGGTTTTTCATAACCATATTCATATAACGGTTTTTATTTTTATACAACGTTATAAAACGTATTGTATGATATTTTTACGACATTAGTTCGTATAATGGTTTTGAAGGCGAAAGCCTATATAAAGATTTTGATAAGGATTTGTATAAAATGACTTTGGCTATTTTATGGCCTATTACAAAGATTTATACAAAATGATTTTCGGTAATAATTTTATACCGATGTTATATTGATGGATTTTATTAAACTCTATGAATTCACTCGGCGTTATCGCTGACCTTTTCTTTTAACATGTTTTATCTCAGGTACTTGAAGGTAATTCTCGGGAAGACAACAAGAATTCGTGGCCCGCACCTAAATACTTATTTCCATTCAAATGCTTTGTAAAACCTGTATTAGATACAATGACTTGGGACCGATGTAACTTTGATATTTATGAATGGAAATGCTTTTATTATTAAACGACGCGATTTTTAAGCGTTGTCTATGATGTGAGTAATGTGCTATCCCGTAACACCAACGAGTCTTCCGCTATATTGAGTTGTATAAATTTGGGGGTGTTACAGGTTCACTATATTAGATAGGTTTCAACATTAGAGGTTCAATGTATTAAATAGGTTTCAACATTAGAGGTTCAATGTATTAGATAGGTTTCAACATTAGAGGTTCAATGTATTATATAGGTTTCAACATTATAGGTTCAATGTATTAGATAGGTTTCAACATTAGAGGTTCAATGTATTAGATAGGTTTCAACATTAGAGGTTTAATGTATTAGATAGGTTTCAACATTAGAGGTTCAATGTATTAGATAGGGTTCAACATTAGAGGTTCAATGTATTAGATATGTTTCAACATTATAGGTTCAATGTATTATATAGGTTTCAACATTATAGGTTCAATGTATTAGATAGGTTTCAACATTAGAGGTTCAATGTATTAGATAGGTTTCAACATTAGAGGTTTAATGTATTAGATAGGTTTCAACATTAGAGGTTCAATGTATTAGATAGGGTTCAACATTAGAGGTTCAATATATTAGATAGGTTTCAACATTAGAGGTTCACTATATTAGATATGTTTCAACATTAGAGGTTCAATGTATTAGATAGGTTTCAACATTAGGGGTTCAATGTATTAGATAGGTTTCAACATTAGAGGTTCAATGTATTATATAGGTTTCAACATTATAGGTTCAATGTATTAGATAGGTTTCAACATTAGAGGTTCAATGTATTAGATAGGTTTCAACATTAGAGGTTCAATGTATTAGATAGGTTTCAACATTAGAGGTTCTATGTATTAGATTTGTTTCAACATTAGAGGTTCATTGTGTTAGATAGGTTTCAACATTAGAGGTTCAATGTATTAGATAGGTTTCAACATTATAGGTTCAATGTATTAGATAGGTTTCAACATTAGAGGTTCAATGTATTAGATAGGTTTCATCATTAGAGGTTTAATGTATTAGATAGGTTTCAACATTAGAGGTTCAATGTATTAGATAGGGTTCAACATTAGAGGTTCAATGTATTAGATAGGTTTCAACATTATAGGTTCAATGTATTAGATAGGTTTCAACATTAGGGGTTCAATGTATTAGATAGGTTTCAACATTAGAGGTTCAATGTATTATATAGGTTTCAACATTATAGGTTCAATGTATTAGATAGGTTTCAACATTAGAGGTTTCAACATTAGAGGTTCAATGTATTATATAGGTTTCAACATTATAGGTTCAATGTATTAGATAGGTTTCAAGATTAGAGGTTCAATGTATTAGATAGGTTTCAACATTAGAGGTTCAATGTATTAGATAGGTTTCAACATTAGAGGTTCTATGTATTAGATAGGTTTTAACATTAGAGGTTCATTGTGTTAGATAGGTTTCAACATTAGAGGTTCAATGTATTAGATAGGTTTCAACATTATAGGTTCAATGTATTAGATAGGTTTCAACATTAGAGGTTCAATGTATTAGATAAGGTTTAACATTAGAGGTTCAATATATTAGATATTGTTCTACATTAGAGGTTCAATGTATTAGATAGGTTTCAACATTAGAGGTTCAATGTATTAGATAAGTTTCAACATCAGAGGTTCAATGTATTAGATAAGTTTCAACATTAGAGGTTCAATGTAATAGATAGGTTTCAACATTATAGGTTCAATGTATTAGATAGGTTTCAACATTATAGGTTCAATGTATTAGATAGGGTTCAACATTAGAGGTTCAATGTATTAGTTAGGTTTCAACATTAGGGGTTCAATGTATTAGATAGGTTTCAACATTAGAGGTTCAATGTTTTAGATAGGTTTCAACATTAGAGGTTCACTATATTAGATAGGTTTCAACATTAGAGGTTCAATGTATTAGATATGTTTCAACATTAGAGGTTCAATGTATTAGATAGGTTTCAACATTATAGGTTCAATGTATTAGATAGGTTTCATCATTAGAGGTTCAATGTATTATATAGGTTTCAACATTATAGGTTCAATGTATTAGATCGGTTTCAACATTAGAGGTTCAATGTATTAGATAGGTTTCAACATTAGAGGTTCAATGTATTAGATAGGTTTCAACATTAGAGGTTCAATGTATTAGATAGGTTTCAACATTAGAGGTTCAATGTATTAGATAGGTTTCAACATTATAGGTTCAATGTATTAGATATGTTTCAACATTAGAGGTTCGATGTATTAGATAGGTTTCAACATTAGAGGTTCATTGTATTAGATAGGTTTCAACATTAGAGGTTCAATGTATTAGATAGGTTTCAACATTATAGGTTCAATGTATTAGATAGGTTTCAACATTAGAGGTTTAATGTATTAGATAAGGTTCAACATCAGAGGTTCAATATATTGGATAGGGTTCAACATTAGAGGTTCAATGTATTAGATAGGTTTCAACATTAGAGGTTCAATGTATTAGATAGGTTTCAACATTAGAGGTTCAATGTATTAGATAGGGTTCAACATTAGAGGTTCAATGTATTAGATAGGGTTCAAAATTAGAGGCTCAATGTATTAGATAGGTTTCAACATTATAAGTTCAATGTATTAGATAGGTTTCAACATTAGAGGTTCAATGTATTAGATAGGTTTCAACTTTAGAGGTTCAATGTATTAGATAGGTTTCAACATTAGTGGTTCAATGTATTAAACAAGTTTCAACATTAGAGGTTCAATATATTAGATAGGGTTCAACATTAGAGGTTCCATGTATTAGATAGGTTTCAACATTAGAGGTTCAATGTACTAGATAGGTTTCAACATTAGAGGTTCAATGTATTAGATAAGTTTAAACATTAGAGGTTCAATGTATTAGATAGGTTTCAACATTATAGGTTCAATGTATTAGATAGGTTTCAACATTAGAGGTTCAATGTATTAGATAGGTTTCAACATTAGAGGTTCAATGTATTAGATAGGTTTCAACATTAGAGGTTCAATGTATTAGATAGGGTTCAAAATTAGAGGTTCAATGTATTAGATAGGTTTCAACATTAGAGGTTCACTATATTAGATAGGTTTCAACATTAGAGGTTCAATGTATTAAATAGGTTTCAACATTAGAGGTTCAATGTATTAGATAGGTTTCAACATTAGAGGTTCAATGTATTATATAGGTTTCAACATTATAGGTTCAATGTATTAGATAGGTTTCAACATTAGAGGTTCAATGTATTAGATAGGTTTCAACATTAGAGGTTTAATGTATTAGATAGGTTTCAACATTAGAGGTTCGATGTATTAGATAGGTTTCAACATTATAGGTTCAATGTATTAGATATGTTTCAACATTAGAGGTTCGATGTATTAGATAGGTTTCAACATTAGAGGTTCATTGTATTAGATAGGTTTCAACATTAGAGGTTCAATGTATTAGATAGGTTTCAACATTATAGGTTCAATGTATTAGATAGGTTTCAACATTAGAGGTTTAATGTATTAGATAAGGTTCAACATCAGAGGTTCAATATATTGGATAGGGTTCAACATTAGAGGTTCAATGTATTAGATAGGTTTCAACATTAGAGGTTCAATGTATTAGATAGGTTTCAACATTAGAGGTTCAATGTATTAGATAGGGTTCAACATTAGAGGTTCAATGTATTAGATAGGGTTCAAAATTAGAGGCTCAATGTATTAGATAGGTTTCAACATTATAAGTTCAATGTATTAGATAGGTTTCAACATTAGAGGTTCAATGTATTAGATAGGTTTCAACTTTAGAGGTTCAATGTATTAGATAGGTTTCAACATTAGTGGTTCAATGTATTAAACAAGTTTCAACATTAGAGGTTCAATATATTAGATAGGGTTCAACATTAGAGGTTCCATGTATTAGATAGGTTTCAACATTAGAGGTTCAATGTACTAGATAGGTTTCAACATTAGAGGTTCAATGTATTAGATAAGTTTAAACATTAGAGGTTCAATGTATTAGATAGGTTTCAACATTATAGGTTCAATGTATTAGATAGGTTTCAACATTAGAGGTTCAATGTATTAGATAGGTTTCAACATTAGAGGTTCAATGTATTAGATAGGTTTCAACATTAGAGGTTCAATGTATTAGATAGGGTTCAAAATTAGAGGTTCAATGTATTAGATAGGTTTCAACATTAGAGGTTCACTATATTAGATAGGTTTCAACATTAGAGGTTCAATGTATTAAATAGGTTTCAACATTAGAGGTTCAATGTATTAGATAGGTTTCAACATTAGAGGTTCAATGTATTATATAGGTTTCAACATTATAGGTTCAATGTATTAGATAGGTTTCAACATTAGAGGTTCAATGTATTAGATAGGTTTCAACATTAGAGGTTTAATGTATTAGATAGGTTTCAACATTAGAGGTTCAATGTATGAGATAGGGTTCAACATTAGAGGTTCAATGTATTAGATAGGTTTCAACATTATAGGTTCAATGTATTATATAGGTTTCAACATTATAGGTTCAATGTATTAGATAGGTTTCAACATTAGAGGTTCAATGTATTAGATAGGTTTCAACATTAGAGGTTTAATGTATTAGATAGGTTTCAACATTAGAGGTTCAATGTATTAGATAGGGTTCAACATTAGAGGTTCAATATATTAGATAGGTTTCAACATTAGAGGTTCACTATATTAGATATGTTTCAACATTAGAGGTTCAATGTATTAGATAGGTTTCAACATTAGGGGTTCAATGTATTAGATAGGTTTCAACATTAGAGGTTCAATGTATTATATAGGTTTCAACATTATAGGTTCAATGTATTAGATAGGTTTCAACATTAGAGGTTCAATGCATTAGATAGGTTTCAACATTAGAGGTTCAATGTATTAGATAGGTTTCAACATTAGAGGTTCTATGTATTAGATAGGTTTCAACATTAGAGGTTCATTGTGTTAGATAGGTTTCAACATTAGAGGTTCAATGTATTAGATAGGTTTCAACATTATAGGTTCAATGTATTAGATAGGTTTCAACATTAGAGGTTCAATGTATTAGATAAGGTTCAACATTAGAGGTTCAATATATTAGATAGGGTTCTACATTAGAGGTTCAATGTATTAGATAGGTTTCAATATTAGAGGTTCAATGTATTAGATAAGTTTCAACATTAGAGGTTCAATGTATTAGATAAGTTTCAACATTAGAGGTTCAATGTATTAGATAGGTTTCAACATTAGAGGTTCAATGTATTAGATAGGTTTCAACATTATAGGTTCAATGTATTAGATAGGGTTCAACATTAGAGGTTCAATGTATTAGTAAGGTTTCAACATTAGGGGTTCAATGTATTAGATAGGTTTCAACATTAGAGGTTCAATGTATTAGATAGGTTTCAACATTAGAGGTTCAATATATTAGATAGGGTTCAACATTAGAGGTTCAATGTATTAGATAGGTTTCAACATTAGAGGTTCAATGTATTAGATAGGGTTCAACATTAGAGGTTCAATGTATTACATAGGTTTCAACATTAGAGGTTCAATGTATTAGATAGGTATCAACATTAGAGGTTCAATGTATTAGATAAGTTTCAACATTAGAGGTTCAATGTATTAGATAGGTTTCAACATTATAGGTTCAATGTATTAGATAGGTTTCAACATTAGAGGTTCAATGTATTAGATAGGTTTCAACATTAGAGGTTCAATGTATTAGATAGGTTTCAACATTAGAGGTTCAATGTATTAGATAAGTTTCAAGATTAGAGGTTCAATGTATTAGATAGGTTTCAACATTAGAGGTTCAATGTATTAGATAGGGTTCAAAATTAGAGGTTCAATGTATTAGATAAGTTTCAACATTAGAGGTTCAATGTATTAGATAGGTTTCAACTTTAGAGGTTCAATGTATTAGATAGGTTTCAACATTAGAGGTTCAATGTATTAGATAGGTTTCAACATTATAGGTTCAATGTATTAGATAGGTTTCAACATTAGAGGTTCAATTTATTAGATAGGTTTCAACATTAGAGGTTCATTGTATTAGATAGGTTTCAATATTAGAGGTTCAATGTATTAGATAGGTTTCAACATTATAGGTTCAATGTATTAGATAGGTTTCAACATTATAGGTTCAGTGTATTAGATAAGGTTCAACATTAGAGGTTCAATATATTAGATAGGGTTCAACATTAGAGGTTCAATGTATTAGATAGGTTTCAACATTAGAGGTTCAATGTATTAGATAGGTTTCAACATTAGAGGTTCAATGTATTAGATAGGTTTCAACATTAGAGGTTCAATGTATTAGATAGGGTTCAAAATTAGAGGTTCAATGTATTAGATAGGGTTCAACATTAGAGGTTCAAAGTATTAGATATGTTTCAACATTAGAGGTTCAGTGTATTAGATAGGTTTCAACATTATAGGTTCAATGTATTAGATAGGTTTCAACATTAGAGGTTCAATGTATTAGATAGGTTTCAACATTAGAGGTTCAATGTATTAGATAGGTTTCAACATTAGAGGTTCAATGTATTTGATAGGGTTCAAAATTAGAGGTTCAATGTATTAGATAGGGTTCAACATTAGAGGTTCAAAGTATTGGATATGTTTCAACATTAGAGGTTCAATGTATTAGATAGGTTTCAACATTAGAGGTTCAATGTAGTAGATAGGGTTCAACATTAGAGGTTCAATATATTAGATAGGTTTCAACATTAGAGGTTCACTATATCAGATAGGTTTCAACATTAGAGGTTCAATGTATTAAATAGGTTTCAACATTAGAGGTTCAATGTATTAGATAGGTTTCAACATTAGAGGTTCAATGTATTATATAGGTTTCAACATTATAGGTTCAATGTATTAGATAGGTTTCAACATTAGAGGTTCAATGTATTAGATAGGTTTCAACATTAGAGGTTTAATGTATTAGATAGGTTTCAACATTAGAGGTTCAATGTATGAGATAGGGTTCAACATTAGAGGTTCAATGTATTAGATAGGTTTCAACATTATAGGTTCAATGTATTATATAGGTTTCAACATTATAGGTTCAATGTATTAGATAGGTTTCAACATTAGAGGTTCAATGTATTAGATAGGTTTCAACATTAGAGGTTTAATGTATTAGATAGGTTTCAACATTAGAGGTTCAATGTATTAGATAGGGTTCAACATTAGAGGTTCAATATATTAGATAGGTTTCAACATTAGAGGTTCACTATATTAGATATGTTTCAACATTAGAGGTTCAATGTATTAGATAGGTTTCAACATTAGGGGTTCAATGTATTAGATATGTTTCAACATTAGAGGTTCAATGTATTATATAGGTTTCAATATTATAGGTTCAATGTATTAGATAGGTTTCAACATTAGAGGTTCAATGTATTAGATAGGTTTCAACATTAGAGGTTCAATGTATTAGATAGGTTTCAACATTAGAGGTTCTATGTATTAGATAGGTTTCAACATTAGAGGTTCATTGTGTTAGATAGGTTTCAACATTAGAGGTTCAATGTATTAGATAGGTTTCAACATTATAGGTTCAATGAATTAGATAGGTTTCAACATTAGAGGTTCAATGTATTAGATAAGGTTCAACATTAGAGGTTCAATATATTAGATAGGGTTCTACATTAGAGGTTCAATGTATTAGATAGGTTTCAACATTAGAGGTTCAATGTATTAGATAAGTTTCAACATTAGAGGTTCAATGTATTAGATAAGTTTCAACATTAGAGGTTCAATGTATTAGATAGGTTTCAACATTAGAGGTTCAATGTATTAAATAGGTTTCAACATTATAGGTTCAATGTATTAGATAGGGTTCAACATTAGAGGTTCAATGTATTAGTAAGGTTTCAACATTAGGGGTTCAATGTATTAGATAGGTTTCAACATTAGAGGTTCAATGTATTAGATAGGTTTCAACATTAGAGGTTCAATATATTAGATAGGGTTCAACATTAGAGGTTCAATGTATTAGATAGGTTTCAACATTAGAGGTTCAATGTATTAGATAGGGTTCAACATTAGAGGTTCAATGTATTAGATAGGTTTCAACATTAGAGGTTCAATGTATTAGATAGGTTTCAACATTAGAGGTTCAATGTATTAGATAAGTTTCAACATTAGAGGTTCAATGTATTAGATAGGTTTCAACATTATAGGTTCAATGTATTAGATAGGTTTCAACATTATAGGTTCAATGTATTAGATAGGTTTCAACATTAGAGGTTCAATGTATTAGATAGGTTTCAACATTAGAGGTTCAATGTATTAGATAAGTTTCAACATTAGAGGTTCAATGTATTAGATAGGTTTCAACATTAGAGGTTCAATGTATTAGATAGGGTTCAAAATTAGAGGTTCAATGTATTAGATAAGTTTCAACATTAGAGGTTCAATGTATTAGATAGGTTTCAACTTTAGAGGTTCAATGTATTAGATAGGTTTCAACATTAGAGGTTCAATGTATTAGATAGGTTTCAACATTATAGGTTCAATGTATTAGATAGGTGTAAAACCCGTAAAAATAAGGTCATAATTTAATTCTACTTTCAATTATTTTGAAGTATTTTATAACTTTAAATATTATTATGTTTAACGGTTTAAGTTGAAACCGATATTATATATTATATTTTAATATTTTGACGAGTAACGAGGACTACTAGTGATCGCGATACCGACGGATGCCAAAAATTTTATATTTTATTATTGATCATTTCGATATTTAATACTTTCGACGATATCGTTTTAATTACGTATCGAGCCGTTATATTATTATTTTTCGTGTGCGTTTAAACTTTAAAAAAAATAAATATTTTTACGAAACCCGAGTCCCGTAAATATTTGTAAAATTTACTAATAGTCATTTCCCACTTTTTAGCTAATTATTTTTATTTTGGACCAAAACTATCACAAATTGGCAAAAACTACCCTAACCCCACACTATATATAATTTCTCCACTAGCATTTTTCATTAATAAAATTCATTTAACCAAAAACTTCTTCCACCCTCCCCTTTTTCCCTTCTTGGCCAAACACCCCAACAAGCAAAAACCATCCAAATTTGTTGATTTTAAACTTGAATCTACAAAAACTAAAACAAGTCCCATCCTCCATTTTCAAAGGGCTACATTTTGGTACAAATTTTAGCTACATGCATCATACTTTTTAATTTTATGAATTTTGATCATTTATATAGTCGTATGATCATCTTATCATATTGATTTTATATTGTATCCATGAACTTTTTAGTTTTTGTGGTTGAAAGAATTAAAAATTTTGTAAAAATGATCATGCATGTGTTAGTAGTAATCATCAAATGATGTTTATGCTAGTTTTTCACTAAAAACTTATTTTTTTAATTTTTGGGTTTTTGATTTTTATGATGATACAAGTGTTAGGATTAATATAGGATGATATTAAGGGTGTAGGATGATGAGGAAAATTGTTAGAATTGATCAAAAACATGATTTTGTGGGAGATTTTGAAAGGTGATTTTGGGCAGTAGGTTAGAGGCTGTTTTCGGGGGTCTTACTGTATGATAATCGCTTAACTAATCGGATAGGGTTGTAGAGAATTTCGTTAGCTTCGATTTCATATAAAGTAGGTCTTCCAACTCCAAACGAGGTGGAAGATACACTAGTTTGATTTTCGTGTACCGGGAGACGAGTGTCGACACAATCCGAAAATTGTTGTCGATATTTGGATCGAATCTCGGGGACTATAAAATGAGTTTCAAAATGATTCAAGGGCTGTTCTCAGGCTCCAAGTTTAGTATTTTGAGTCTATTTTTAGAATCAAGTGGCGGTTTTACAAATGGAGTTGTTTAGAATGGTCAAAATGGTTTCGTAAGTCAAGGTCGCTAAACTATCCGGATTTTGTGATTCAAAGATGAGTCGGGCAGGGAACTTTAGAAGTAAAATCTTTTAATGGGCTCTTGGGAGGACTTTCTAAAAATAGTAAGTGAGTTCTCTGAGTAGTATCATAAAAAGTTGATATGTTTAAGTATGGGAAAACGGCTTGGACATTTGGTATGTTCCGGCAGATTTTTGTTAAAGGCATAGAACAATAAAATGAATATATAGGAGAGTGTAATAGTATCACTTGTATCGTTTTCTCTCGAGTTTGTCGTGATTTTATGAGTCGAGTTTTATATTCTTATGTATGGTTTATTTCTCGAGTCTATTATTAATGAACGCACCTCATTTGATAGGTTGCGGTTCTCGTGTTTGAAAGGCATCATCTATCATCGGCGATCGTCTCATTACCACTATTGGCTAAGGTGAGTCTATAGCCTCGCTTTATACTAGTTATTAAATGATTTTAAACCCGCGAGGGGGAATACATGTTTTATAAACTTAGAACACAAGATTTCTATGGTATGCTTTGTCCCTCTATGAATGGACCCGTGGTTGTCTTTAAATTGCATTAAGTGATTGCCTTTGTTAAAACCTCAATTATGGACCGTTAATTAACCTATGATGGGTTAACCGCTAGTACAATTAATAGATCTATGGGGGAAGCCGCCCCGGTTCAGTTTTTGTGGATTTGTCATAGAAGCTTAGGCCCGACCTCCACACTGTTTGAACATATTGTATTGAGAAGTCAGGTATACGGCAATGTACCAATAATCTGGAGGTAACCGACAATTAATAAATCTCTCGTCTTATTAGACTGATATGGGAGTGTCTAAGGGCTCGGTTCCATGAGCTTATTGCAATTTATGCTATATACAATTATCATTGTTGATGCAAATTATTATTTGATGCTTATAAGCATGCCACAAACTTATAATCTTTGCTTGTGTTCAAATTGATTTCATAAACCTATAGATTCACTCGGCATTTTTGCTGATTGTTTTACTCACATGTATTTCAGGTAATCAAGAAGTGGAAGCTTGGAGGTCACGAGGAACGAAGTTGTGCACTGCTTTTGTTGTTCAAACTCTTTGATTTATTTATCGTTCCATTTTTTTAAAACAAACCAATATGTTGTTTTAACTTATCTTTTGGTAACGATTACTTGGGACTACGCTACTCTGACAAATGTTTTAGGAACGATAAATCTAAAACGTCTCTTTTCGAGTCGTTCTTTATAAATTATGTGTTGTTGTATCATTGTTTAGCACCCAAAGATGTATTCCGTTGCTTGTAAATTTGGGGGTGTTAAAGATTGGCACCAGAGCCATGAGTTATAGAGAACTAGGTCTTTTTCTAAAAACCTAAACTATAACTGTCGGTTTTATTTTTCAAAGAGTCGGTGCACATGATTTCGCGTGACTTCAGGTTCAAGCTACTTCTGGGATTACAACTTTAGTATACATTATTATGTATGCCTTATTGCTAAGTATTTCTAAATAAATACTATAATCCTTTATCGATATATATTTATGTCGTTAAACTTTTCGATAAAAGTTTATCATTTCTTAATGATTAACTTAAATAAATACATTGAATTTTCAATATCTTTCTGTATTTATTTTTGAACTATTTAAATTGCTTTTATTGCAAAAATTTTATATTATGACCTTACATACCTTCATCTGCGCGCGTTACTTTCATTATTTAACCCTTTGAGATATCTACGTAGATATCCAAATCGTCTTTCGGCTATTTGTGCTTGGACGTCTTGAAACGTAATTTCTAGACCATTGTGTAGCTCAATGTGTCCTTGGAATAGACTAACCGCTATTTATTGACATTTATATGTATCGACTCCGAAGTGTATTGTTCACTTATATCTCGGTAACGTCATCGCCATTTTATAAATCATCGTCTAGATTATGGCACTAGAATTGGAATACGATTTTACTTATATAAAATTGTATCATTTGTTTTTCATTAACCTTCTCGCTCCCGGAGTGTAGCATGTTAATGTTCCATTCTTTTCTTGTTATGTTTTGTGTTTTTGACAATCGTGGCACCAAGGAGATTTGCCTACATTGCATTTTGGAATCTAAATTACGAACGTCTTTCACCGTCTTGCTTCCTACATTTCGTGTTGAATACCTTGAAGCATTTTCTGTCATTCATCATGCTATATTTTATTTGATGCTCATTACGAGATTTATTTTTCGTTGTTATAAAATCCACAAGACATGTGTGTATATATGTATATATTTTGAGCCGTTAAGAAGTGTCGAAAAATACATTTTTTGTAGAAACTACAGGGGCAGTATAACAGGTCAAAACATAAAAGTAAAACCTGCGTTTTTAAAATAAAACAGTTAAACCTGAACAAAACTTGCAGGGGTATTTTGGTCATTTTACATTGGGTTTCAGGTCTCGGGTAAAACTAGAAAGTCGTCTGAAACGTCGTTTTGCATCAAAATGCTTTAGACTCTGAGTCTTGGAGATGTCGTTTATTGGGTCAATTAATCGGCTCATATTTAAAAGTTAAATCTGATAGAAAATTCAGAACATGAGTTTTAAATGTTTCTAAGCTGTTTTGATTTCATTTGAGATCGTAAAATTTTAACAAATATTATTTTACAACTAACGAATACACGTGTAGATTGTTTTATTCTTTTTATATATATGACTCAATTGTCATTCGATGTTATTTTATTATTATTATTTTTTTCTTCTCTAACCTTCCACTGATTTGGGTTGAGTTTTGAAGTTTTGCCTTCACATTCTTCTTCGTCGATATTATCGCGTGTCTCATGGCGTTTCGTCTAACCTTATAACCTTTTGAAACCTTAACAATTTGTAACCATTTCATTGGTTGTTTTATGAGCTATTATTTGCCAATTTTTGCAAACCTTTGGCTACTTTATACGTTGTCATACTGTTACCTTATAAATAAATCTGATATTGTTTTACGATTATTTACACCAACTGTTTTTACTTTGGTCTTATAAAATACTTTTCGTAAGATTAAAAGTTGCTTATTAAGTATCTCACAAATTACTTGTATCCTATAAGTTTATAAACTATTTTTAAATTCCATTTTACAAATGGCATGGTTTATATATAAACATAAGAAACGTAATACTTTTCGACGAAACTGAGCACTGCATTGCTATTCCTAAATTATACATGGCCTGATCACCTATGTCTAATTTAGATGGAACCATGCTAGGCTGAATAGTAGTCCACTTAAAAATCTTGATAATAATCAACTTTTTACTTGTATTTATGATAAAGATAAATAAAATGAAATAAAATGAAAATTAGTTTTAAAAACCTTTATATTTCATGCAAGTAGCGCAATTTTTATGAATCCGCATATGTTTTCTTACCTTTTCTTGAACGAATTACGCGCTTACGAATACGTTTTTACTCGACAATCGTTTTTCTACTTGTTACTTCATTTTGTCTTGTAACTGATTTCTTTTGACCGTTCGTCTAATTACTGACTGTTGATAAATGACTTGAAAGTCTCGATGTTTTATCCTTCCTTCTCGTCCAATCTTCTTTATGCGACTGGGTAGATCTTTGGAATGTCTCCGCACGTGAATAATGAATTATCACTAGAGTGATTTCCATATATCCGGGATGACGTCCATCACTCTCGTTTGTCTCGAAATCCACTCTTGTGAATCGTGCTTTAACTTGTCTCTTTAAACACTAACATCGTTCATTTGATTTATTTTAATTACAAGTGATTATTAGGAAAATTCTTTTATTAAAATTTTTGTATGGATCTTATTTCCGATCATGTATCGACCACCGCTAAATTAACAAACTGATATGGGTGAACCATCGACCGCACTAACAAAATTGACAACTTTTTTAATATATTATTTCTTATCCTCTTACTATCAACGCCTTTATCTTATTATTCTCTTTAAGAATTCATACGACATTTGTTTCGTTCTCTTTTGTACCATTGATTTCGTACTAATTGTTGACTATTATTTCCATTCGTATTCGTTTGTTATCTTGTCACATTTCGAAACCTGAACGTAACCCATATTTATTTTGGAATGATAAACACCTTTATGTATTTCTACAACATATTATAAAAAATTTATGGAACTTGTCTACATTTTCTAATGATTTTCAATTAATGAAATAACTATCATAAAAAAAAGGGGTCAAATTTATACATCATATTCTGTATAACTAAAACTAATGTTTAAAAATAAAATTTTGTTCTACCTTTTGAACTAATTGACTTATCATACTTTACTTTAAATGTAATGAAATTATCGGTTTAATTTATATTCCTAATATGAATTAATTTGGAAATTATATTTTCTAATTGTAACCATCAATATGAGTTTAATTAATAATTTCATGTCTTTCTTTCAAAGTTTCTTAGGACAACCTAAATAAATTATAAAGCTATTTAACTCTTATTTTGATATATCATCTTTATCAAGAAGGTACCTCAACTGAGTTTTAAGGTAATACCAAATCCGGGACGGATAATTGTGACAAATGTTATTTTAATGATAATGTATAATTTATTCTTCGCTCTCATTTTTCTAGTATTATGATTTATTATGTTTTACGGTTACGTGAGTCGAGATCCCTTGTCGATCGTCAACCTTAAATCATTTTACTACATCTTGTTCGTTTATGTGTTTATTGAAGTCATTTTTATCTCGTTCTGTTCCTCGTATTGAAGATTACTATTTTATTTTGAGTTTAAAATGAATCTCGGGAAGCAGCGTATAAGAAGAAACGATAAGTGTAACAAGGATTTATGCGTGTACTTGTGGAATGATTGAGGACCGAATCTCTTAATGAATGGAGTTAATAAATTCGTTACAACCTCGAGGAGTAAGTTGAAGCCGACACCGCAAGTGGAAAGACTCTGGAGATCAAGTAGTTATTATCAAGGGTTCGTTCAAGGTTTTCTCGATGATCAACGGTGGAGATCTATACTCGTTGTTTGTGTTCGACCTTTTTCTTTTATGTACTTATATGGTGTGTGATCTAGTCAAATGATCTTAAGTTGTGAGAACTTGAGACGGCATCATCCGATGACGTCTGATCATGTAGAACACATATTATGTAATATCTTTTTGACTTTCAACAACGATGTTTATTGAGTATTTGAATGCGCGTTGGCGAAAGTGAGATAGTGTCTTTGTATTATCTTTTGAGTGAGGACCCGCGTGTGAGCACCCTCCGATGACGAAAATGTTTTCTTGTTAGTTCTTTTTGATGTGTGTCCATGGCTATCCGGCCGATGGATATCCTTTAAATTACAACCTTCCTTTTTACTGGACTTACCCGAAAATCCTGTCATCTATTCTTGTCGTCGAACGAGCTTCGTGTAATTCATAAAATTTTCATGTGTCGAGTTTGACGGGTGACTGATGGATAAGGAATTATTTATTCTTTTTTTGGTGAGATACAACTTGACGACAAGTTGCGTTTTGTAAAAGAACCAGTGGAGATCGTGGTTCGAGATTCACGTGGGAACGTAAGGACTTCTTTATAAAGAATGCACTCATCCTTCCGGGTAGTGAACAACTCGTGTATGAGGCGAGTTGAGCGCCGGGACGTCGCTCCCTTAAGATGGTGAGGATGTAAAACCCGTAAAAATAAGGTCATAATTTAATTCTACTTTCAATTATTTTGAAGTATTTTATAACTTTAAATATTATTATGTTTAACGGTTTAAGTTGAAACCGATATTATATATTATATTTTAATATTTTGACGAGTAACGAGGACTACTAGTGATCGCGATACCGACGGATGCCAAAAATTTTATATTTTATTATTGATCATTTCGATATTTAATACTTTCGACGATATCGTTTTAATTACGTATCGAGCCGTTATATTATTATTTTTCGTGTGCGTTTAAACTTTAAAAAAAATAAATATTTTTACGAAACCCGAGTCCCGTAAATATTTGTAAAATTTACTAATAGTCATTTCCCACTTTTTAGCTAATTATTTTTATTTTGGACCAAAACTATCACAAATTGGCAAAAACTACCCTAACCCCACACTATATATAATTTCTCCACTAGCATTTTTCATTAATAAAATTCATTTAACCAAAAACTTCTTCCACCCTCCCCTTTTTCCCTTCTTGGCCAAACACCCCAACAAGCAAAAACCATCCAAATTTGTTGATTTTAAACTTGAATCTACAAAAACTAAAACAAGTCCCATCCTCCATTTTCAAAGGGCTACATTTTGGTACAAATTTTAGCTACATGCATCATACTTTTTAATTTTATGAATTTTGATCATTTATATAGTTGTATGATCATCTTATCATATTGATTTTATATTGTATCCATGAACTTTTTAGTTTTTGTGGTTGAAAGAATTAAAAATTTTGTAAAAATGATCATGCATGTGTTAGTAGTAATCATCAAATGATGTTTATGCTAGTTTTTCACTAAAAACTTATTTTTTTAATTTTTGGGTTTTTGATTTTTATGATGATACAAGTGTTAGGATTAATATAGGATGATATTAAGGGTGTAGGATGATGAGGAAAATTGTTAGAATTGATCAAAAACATGATTTTGTGGGAGATTTTGAAAGGTGATTTTGGGCAGTAGGTTAGAGGCTGTTTTCGGGGGTCTTACTGTATGATAATCGCTTAACTAATCGGATAGGGTTGTAGAGAATTTCGTTAGCTTCGATTTCATATAAAGTAGGTCTTCCAACTCCAAACGAGGTGGAAGATACACTAGTTTGATTTTCGTGTACCGGGAGACGAGTGTCGACACAATCCGAAAATTGTTGTCGATATTTGGATCGAATCTCGGGGACTATAAAATGAGTTTCAAAATGATTCAAGGGCTGTTCTCAGGCTCCAAGTTTAGTATTTTGAGTCTATTTTTAGAATCAAGTGGCGGTTTTACAAATGGAGTTGTTTAGAATGGTCAAAATGGTTTCGTAAGTCAAGGTCGCTAAACTATCCGGATTTTGTGATTCAAAGATGAGTCGAGCAGGGAACTTTAGAAGTAAAATCTTTTAATGGGCTCTTGGGAGGACTTTCTACATATAGTAAGTGAGTTCTCTGAGTAGTATCATAAAAAGTTGATATGTTTAAGTATGGGAAAACGGCTTGGACATTTGGTATGTTCCGGCAGATTTTTGTTAAAGGCATAGAACAATAAAATGAATATATAGGAGAGTGTAATAGTATCACTTGTATCGTTTTCTCTCGAGTTTGTCGTGATTTTATGAGTCGAGGTTTATATTCTTATGTATGGTTTATTTCTCGAGTCTATTATTAATGAACGCACCTCATTTGATAGGTTGCGGTTCTCGTGTTTGAAAGGCATCATCTATCATCGGCGATCGTCTCATTACCACTATTGGCTAAGGTGAGTCTATAGCCTCGCTTTATACTAGTTATTAAATGATTTTAAACCCGCGAGGGGGAATACATGTTTTATAAACTTAGAACACAAGATTTCTATGGTATGCTTTGTCCCTCTATGAATGGACCCGTGGTTGCCTTTAAATTGCATTAAGTGATTGCCTTTGTTAAAACCTCAATTATGGACCGTTAATTAACCTATGATGGGTTAACCGCTAGTACAATTAATAGATCTATGGGGGAAGCCGCCCCGGTTCAGTTTTTGTGGATTTGTCATAGAAGCTTAGGCCCGACCTCCACACTGTTTGAACATATTGTATTGAGAAGTCAGGTATACGGCAATGTACCAATAATCTGGAGGTAACCGACAATTAATAAATCTCTCGTCTTATTAGACTGATATGGGAGTGTCTAAGGGCTCGGTTCCATGAGCTTATTGCAATTTATGCTATATACAATTATCATTGTTGATGCAAATTATTATTTGATGCTTATAAGCATGCCACAAACTTATAATCTTTGCTTGTGTTCAAATTGATTTCATAAACCTATAGATTCACTCGGCATTTTTGCTGATTGTTTTACTCACATGTATTTCAGGTAATCAAGAAGTGGAAGCTTGGAGGTCACGAGGAACGAAGTTGTGCACTGCTTTTGTTGTTCAAACTCTTTGATTTATTTATCGTTCCATTTTTTAAAACAAACCAATATGTTGTTTTAACTTATCTTTTGGTAACGATTACTTGGGACTACGCTACTCTGACAAATGTTTTAGGAACGATAAATCTAAAACGTCTCTTTTCGAGTCGTTCTTTATAAATTATGTGTTGTTGTATCATTGTTTAGCACCCAAAGATGTATTCCGTTGCTTGTAAATTTGGGGGTGTTAAAATAGGTTTCAACATTAGAGGTTCAATGTATTAGATAGGTTTCAACATTAGAGGTTCATTGTATTAGATAGGTTTCAATATTAGAGGTTTAATGTATTAGATAGGTTTCAACATTATAGGTTCAATGTATTAGATAGGTTTCAACATTATAGGTTCAGTGTATTAGATAAGGTTCAACATTAGAGGTTCAATATATTAGATAGGGTTCAACATTAGAGGTTCAATGTATTAGATAGGTTTCAACATTAGAGGTTCAATGTATTAGATATGTTTCAACATTAGAGGTTCAATGTATTAGATAGGTTTCAACATTAGAGGTTCAATGTATTAGATAGGGTTCAAAATTAGAGGTTCAATGTATTAGATAGGGTTCAACATTAGAGGTTCAAAGTATTAGATATGTTTCAACATTAGAGGTTCAATGTATTAGATAGGTTTCAACATTAGAGGTTCAATGTATTAGATAGGGTTCAACATTAGAGGTTCAATATATTAGATAGGTTTCAACATTAGAGGTTCACTATATTAGATAGGTTTCAACATTAGAGGTTCAATGTATTAAATAGGTTTCAACATTAGAGGTTCAATGTATTAGATAGGTTTCAACATTAGAGGTTCAATGTATTATATAGGTTTCAATATTATAGGTTCAATGTATTAGATAGGTTTCAACATTAGAGGTTCAATGTATTAGATAGGTTTCAACATTAGAGGTTTAATGTATTAGATAGGTTTTCAACATTAGAGGTTCAATGTATTAGATAGGGTTCAACATTAGAGGTTCAATATATTAGATAGGTTTCAACATTAGAGGTTCACTATATTAGATATGTTTCAACATTAGAGGTTCAATGTATTGGATAGGTTTCAACATTAGGGGTTCAATGTATTAGATAGGTTTCAACATTAGAGGTTCAATGTATTATATAGGTTTCAACATTATAGGTTCAATGTATTAGATAGGTTTCAACATTAGAGGATCAATGTATTAGATAGGTTTCAACATTAGAGGTTCAATGTATTAGATAGGTTTCAACATTAGAGGTTCTATGTATTAGATAGGTTTCAACATTAGAGGTTCATTGTATTAGATAGGTTTCAATATTAGAGGTTCAATGTATTAGATATGTTTCAACATTATAGGTTCAATGTATTAGATAGGTTTCAACATTATAGGTTCAGTGTATTAGATAAGGTTCAACATTAGAGGTTCAATATATTAGATAGGGTTCAACATTAGAGGTTCAATGTATTAGATAGGTTTCAACATTAGAGGTTCAATGTATTAGATAGGTTTCAACATTAGAGGTTCAATGTATTAGATAGGTTTCAACATTAGAGGTTCAATGTATTAGATAGGTTTCAACATTAGAGGTTCAATGTATTAGATAGGTTCAAAATTAGAGGTTCAATGTATTAGATAGGGTTCAACATTAGAGGTTCAAAGTATTAGATATGTTTCAACATTAGAGGTTCAATGTATTAGATAGGTTTCAACATTAGAGGTTCAATGTATTAGATAGGTTTCAACATTAGAGGTTCAATATATTAGATAGGGTTCAACATTAGAGGTTCAATGTATTAGATAGGTTTCAACATTAGAGGTTCAATGTATTAGATAGGGTTCAACATTAGAGGTTCAATGTATTAGATAGGTTTCAACATTAGAGGTTCAATGTATTAGATAGGTTTCAACATTAGAGGTTCAATGTATTAGATAAGTTTCAACATTAGAGGTTCAATGTATCAGATAGGTTTCAACATTATAGGTTCAATGTATTAGATAGGTTTCAACATTAGAGGTTCAATGTATTAGATAGGTTTCAACATTAGAGGTTCAATGTATTAGATAGGTTTCAACATTAGAGGTTCAATGTATTAGATAGGTTTCAACATTAGAGGTTCAGTGTATTAGATAGGTTTTAACATTAGAGGTTCAATGTATTAGATAGGTTTCAACATTAGAGGTTCAATGTATTAGATAGGTTTCAACATTATAGGTTCAATGTATTAGATATGTTTCAACATTAGAGGTTCAATGTATTAGATAGGTTTCAACATTAGAGGTTCTATGTATTAGATAGGTTTCAACATTATAGGTTCAATGTATTAGATAGGTTTCAACATTAGAGGTTCAATGTATTAGATAGGTTTCAACATTAGAGGTTCATTTTATTAGATAGGTTTCAACATTAGAGGTTCAATGTATTAGATAGGTTTCAACATTATAGGTTCAATGTATTAGATAGGTTTCAACATTAGAGGTTCAATGTATTAGATAAGGTTCAACATTAGAGGTTCAATATATTAGATAGGGTTCAACATTAGAGGTTCAATGTATTAGATAGGTTTCAACATTAGAGGTTCTATGTATTAGATATGTTTCAACATTAGAGGTTCAATGTATTAGATAAGTTTCAACATTAGAGGTTCAATGTATTAGATAGGTTTCAACATTAGAGGTTCAATATATTAGATAGGTTTCAACATTATAGGTTCAATGTATTAGATAGGGTTCAACATTAGAGGTTCAATGTATTAGTTAGGTTTCAACATTAGAGGTTCAATGTATTAGATAGGTTTCAACATTAGAGGTTCAATGTATTAGATAGGTTTCAACATTAGAGGTTCAATGTATTAGATAGGGTTCAAAATTAGAGTTTCAATGTATTAGATAGGGTTCAACATTAGAGGTTCAAAGTATTAGATATGTTTCAACATTAGAGGTTCAATGTATTAGATAGGTTTCAACATTAGAGGTTCAATGTATTAGATAGGGTTCAACATTAGAGGTTCAATATATTAGATAGGTTTCAACATTAGAGGTTCACTATATTAGATAGGTTTCAACATTAGAGGTTCAATGTATTAAATAGGGTTCAACATTAGAGGTTCAATGTATTAGATATGTTTCAACATTAGAGGTTCAATGTATTAGATAGGTTTCAACATTAGAGGTTCAATGTATTAGATAGGGTTCAAAATTAGAGGTTCAATGTATTAGATAGGGTTCAACATTAGAGGTTCAAAGTATTAGATATGTTTCAACATTAGAGGTTCAATGTATTAGATAGGTTTCAACATTAGAGGTTCAATGTATTAGATAGGGTTCAACATTAGAGGTTCAATATATTAGATAGGTTTCAACATTAGAGGTTCACTATATTAGATAGGTTTCAACATTAAAGGTTCAATGTATTAAATAGGTTTCAACATTAGAGGTTCAATGTATTAGATAGGTTTCAACATTAGAGGTTCAATGTATTATATAGGTTTCAATATTATAGGTTCAATGTATTAGATAGGTTTCAACATTAGAGGTTCAATGTATTAGATAGGTTTCAACATTAGAGGTTTAATGTATTAGATAGGTTTTCAACATTAGAGGTTCAATGTATTAGATAGGGTTCAACATTAGAGGTTCAATATATTAGATAGGTTTCAACATTAGAGGTTCACTATATTAGATATGTTTCAACATTAGAGGTTCAATGTATTAGATAGGTTTCAACATTAGGGGTTCAATGTATTAGATAGGTTTCAACATTAGAGGTTCAATGTATTATATAGGTTTCAACATTATAGGTTCAATGTATTAGATAGGTTTCAACATTAGAGGATCAATGTATTAGATAGGTTTCAACATTAGAGGTTCAATGTATTAGATAGGTTTCAACATTAGAGGTTCTATGTATTAGATAGGTTTCAACATTAGAGGTTCATTGTATTAGATAGGTTTCAATATTAGAGGTTCAATGTATTAGATATGTTTCAACATTATAGGTTCAATGTATTAGATAGGTTTCAACATTATAGGTTCAGTGTATTAGATAAGGTTCAACATTAGAGGTTCAATATATTAGATAGGGTTCAACATTAGAGGTTCAATGTATTAGATAGGTTTCAACATTAGAGGTTCAATGTATTAGATAGGTTTCAACATTAGAGGTTCAATGTATTAGATAGGTTTCAACATTAGAGGTTCAATGTATTAGATAGGTTTCAACATTAGAGGTTCAATGTATTAGATAGGTTCAAAATTAGAGGTTCAATGTATTAGATAGGGTTCAACATTAGAGGTTCAAAGTATTAGATATGTTTCAACATTAGAGGTTCAATGTATTAGATAGGTTTCAACATTAGAGGTTCAATGTATTAGATAGGTTTCAACATTAGAGGTTCAATATATTAGATAGGGTTCAACATTAGAGGTTCAATGTATTAGATAGGTTTCAACATTAGAGGTTCAACGTATTAGATAGGGTTCAACATTAGAGGTTCAATGTATTAGATAGGTTTCAACATTAGAGGTTCAATGTATTAGATAGGTTTCAACATTAGAGGTTCAATGTATTAGATAAGTTTCAACATTAGAGGTTCAATGTATTAGATAGGTTTCAACATTATAGGTTCAATGTATTAGATAGGTTTCAACATTAGAGGTTCAATGTATTAGATAGGTTTCAACATTAGAGGTTCAATGTATTAGATAGGTTTCAACATTAGGGGTTCAATGTATTAGATAGGTTTCAACATTAGAGGTTCAGTGTATTAGATAGGTTTCAACATTAGAGGTTCAATGTATTAGATAGGTTTCAACATTAGAGGTTCAATGTATTAGATAGGTTTCAACATTATAGGTTCAATGTATTAGATAGGTTTCAACATTAGAGGTTCAATGTATTAGATAGGTTTCAACATTAGAGGTTCTATGTATTAGATAGGTTTCAACATTATAGGTTCAATGTATTAGATAGGTTTCAACATTTGAGGTTCAATGTATTAGATAGGTTTCAACATTAGAGGTTCATTTTATTAGATAGGTTTCAACATTAGAGGTTTAATGTATTAGATAGGTTTCAACATTATAGGTTCAATGTATTAGATAGGTTTCAACATTAGAGGTTCAATGTATTAGATAAGGTTCAACATTAGAGGTTCAATATATTAGATAGGGTTTAACATTAGAGGTTCAATGTATTAGATAGGTTTCAACATTAGAGGTTCTATGTATTAGATATGTTTCAACATTAGAGGTTCAATGTATTAGATAAGTTTCAACATTAGAGGTTCAATGTATTAGATAGGTTTCAACATTAGAGGTTCAATGTATTAGATAGGTTTCAACATTATAGGTTCAATGTATTAGATAGGGTTCAACATTAGAGGTTCAATGTATTAGTTAGGTTTCAACATTAGAGGTTCAATGTATTAGATAGGTTTCAACATTAGAGGTTCAATGTATTAGATAGGTTTCAACATTAGAGGTTCAATGTATTAGATAGGTTTCAACATTATAAGTTCAACGTATTAGATAGGTTTCAACACTAGAGGTTCAATGTATTAAATAGGTTTCAACATTAGAGGTACAATGTAATAGATAGGTTTCAACTTTAGAGGTTCAATGTATTAGATAGATTTCAACATTAGTGGTTCAATGTATTAGACAAGTTTCAACATTAGAGGTTCAATATATTAGAAAGGGTTCAACATTAGAGGTTCAATGTATTAGATAGGTTTCAACATTAGAGGTTCAATGTATTAGATAGGTTTCAACATTATAGGTTCAATGTATTAGATAGGTTTCAACATTAGAGGTTTAATGTATTAAATAGGTTTCAACATTAAAGGTTTAATGTATTAGATAGGTTTCAACATTAGAGGTTCAATGTATTAGATAGGGTTCAAAATTAGAGGTTCAATGTATTAGATAGGTTTCAACATTAGAGGTTCAATGTATTAGATAGGTTTCAACATTAGAGGTTCAATGTATTAGATATGTTTCAACATTAGAGGTTCAATGTATTATATAGGTTTCAACATTAGAGGTTCAATGTATTAGATAGGTTTCATCATTAGAGTTTCAATGTATTATATAGGTTTCAACATTATAGGTTCAATGTATTAGATAGGTTTCAACATTAGAGGTTCAATGTATTAGATAGGTTTCAACATTATAAGTTCAATGTATTAGATAGGTTTCAACATTAGAGGTTCAATGTATTAGATAGGTTTCAACATTAGAGGTTCAATGTATTAGATAGGTTTCAACATAATAGGTTTAATGTATTAGATAGGTTTCAACATTAGAGGTTCAATGTATTAGATAGGTTTCAACATTAGAGGTTCATTGTATTAGATAGGTTTCAACATTAGAGGTTCAATGTATTAGATAGGTTTCAACATTATAGGTTCAATGTATTAGATAGGTTTCAACATTAGAGGTTCAATGTATTAGATAGGTTTCAACATTAGAGGTTCAATGTATTAGATAGGTTTCAACATTAGAGGTTCAATGTATTAGATAGGGTTCAAAATTAGAGGTTCAATGTATTAGATAGGGTTCAACATTAGAGGTTCAATGTATTAGATAGGTTTCAACATTAGAGGTTCAATGTATTAGATAGGTTTCAACATTAGAGGTTCAATGTATTAGATAGGGTTCAACATTAGAGGTTCAATGTATTAGATAGGGTTCAAAATTAGAGGTTCAATGTATTAGATAGGTTTCAACATTATAAGTTCAATGTATTAGATAGGTTTCAACATTAGAGGTTCAATGTATTAGATAGGTTTCAATATTAGAGGTTCAATGTATTAGATAGGTTTCAACATTAGAGGTTCAATGTATTAAATAGGTTTCAACATTAGAGGTTCAATGTATTAGATAGGTTTCAACTTTAGAGGTTCAATGTATTAGATAGGTTTCAACATTAGTGGTTCAATGTATTAGACAAGTTTCAACATTAGAGGTTCAATATATTAGATAGGGTTCAACATTAGAGGTTCAATGTATTAGATAGGTTTCAACATTAGAGGTTCAATGTATTAGATAGGTTTTAACATTAGAGGTTCAATGTATTAGATAAGTTTCAACATTAGAGTTTCAATGTATTAGATAGGTTTCAACATTATAGGTTCAATGTATTAGATAGGTTTCAACATTAGAGGTTCAATGTATTAGATATGTTTCAACATTAGAGGTTCAATGTATTAGATAGGTTTCAACATTAGAGGTTCAATGTATTAGATAGGGTTCAAAATTAGAGGTTCAATGTATTAGATAGGGTTCAACATTAGAGGTTGAATGTATTAGATAGGTTTCAACATTAGAGGTTCAATGTATTAGATAGGTTTCAACATTAGAGGTTCAATGTATTAGATGGGGTTCAACATTAGAGGTTCAATATACTAGATAGGTTTCAACATTAGAGGTTCACTATATTAGATAGGTTTCAACATTAGAGGTTCAATGTATTAGATAGGTTTCAACATTAGAGGTTTAATGTATTAGATAGGTTTCAACATTAGAGGTTGAATGTATTATATAGGTTTCAACATTATAGGTTCAATGTATTAGATAGGTTTCAACATTAGAGGTTCAATGTATTAGATAGGTTTCAACATTAGAGGTTTAATGTATTAGATAGGTTTCAACATTAGAGGTTCAATGTATTAGATAGGGTTCAACATTAGAGGTTCAATATATTAGATAGGTTTCAACATTAGAGGTTCACTATATTAGATAGGTTTCAACATTAGAGGTTCAATGTATTAGATAGGTTTCAACATTAGAGGTCAATGTATTAGATAGGTTTCAACATTAGTGGTTCAATGTATTATATAGGTTTTAACATTATAGGTTCAATGTATTATATAAGTTTCAACATTAGAGGTTCAATGTATTAGATAGGTTTCAACATTAGAGGTTCAATGTATTAGATAGGTTTCAAAATTAGAGGTTCAATGTATTAGATAGGTTTCAACATTATAAGTTCAATGTATTAGATAGGTTTCAACATTAGAGGTTCAATGTATTAGATAGGTTTCAATATTAGAGGTTCAATGTATTAGATAGGTTTCAACATTAGAGGTTCAATGTATTAAATAGGTTTCAACATTAGAGGTTCAATGTATTAGATAGGTTTCAACTTTAGAGGTTCAATGTATTAGATAGGTTTCAACATTAGTGGTTCAATATATTAGACAAGTTTCAACATTAGAGGTTCAATATATTAGATAGGGTTCAACATTAGAGGTTCAATGTATTAGATAGGTTTCAACATTAGAGGTTCAATGTATTAGATAGGTTTTAACATTAGAGGTTCAATGTATTATATAGGTTTCAACATTATAGGTTCAATGTATTAGATAGGTTTCAACATTAGAGGTTCAATGTATTAGATAGGTTTCAACATTAGAGGTTTAATGTATTAGATAGGTTTCAACATTAGAGGTTCAATGTATTAGATAGGGTTCAACATTAGAGGTTCAATATATTAGATAGGTTTCAACATTAGAGGTTCACTATATTAGACAGGTTTCAACATTAGAGGTTCAATGTATTAGATAGGTTTCAACATTAGAGGTTCAATGTATTAGATAGGTTTCAACATTAGTGGTTCAATGTATTATATAGGTTTCAACAATATAGGTTCAATGTATTATATAGGTTTCAACATTAGAGGTTCAATGTATTAGATAGGTTTCAACATTAGAGGTTCAATGTATTAGATAGGTTTCAACATTAGAGGTTCAATGTATTAGATAGGTTTCAACATTATAGGTTCAATGTATTAGATAGGTTTCAACATTAGAGGTTCAATGTATTAGATAGGTTTCAACATTAGAGGTTCATTGTATCAGATAGGTTTCAATATTAGAGGTTCAATGTATTAGATAGGTTTCAACATTATAGGTTCAATGTATTAGATAGGTTTCAACATTATAGGTTCAGTGTATTACATAAGGTTCACATTAGAGGTTCAATATATTAGATAGGGTTCAACATTAGAGGTACAATGTATTAGATAGGTTTCAACATTAGAGGTTCAATGTATTAGATAGGTTTCAACATTAGAGGTTCAATGTATTAGATAAGTTTCAACATTAGAGGTTCAATGTATTAGATATGTTTCAACATTAGAGGTTCAATGTATTAGATAGGTTTCAACATTATAGGTTCAATGTATTAGATAGGGTTCAACATTAGAGGTTCAATGTATTAGATAGATTTCAACATTAGATGTTCAATGTATTAGATAGGTTTCAACATTAGAGGTTCAATGTATTAGATAGGTTTCAACATTAGAGGTTCAATATATTAGATAGGGTTCAACATTAGAGGTTCAATGTATTAGATAGGTTTCAACATTAAAGGTTCAATGTATTAGATAGGTTTCAACATTAGAGGTTCAATGTATTAGATAGGTTTCAACATTAGGTGTCCAATGTATTAGATAGGTTTCAACATTATAGGTTTAATGTATTAGATAGGTTTCAACATTAGAGGTTTATTGTATTAGATAGGTTTCAACATTAGAGGTTCAATGTATTAGATAAGTTTCAACATTAGAGGTTCAATGTATTAGATAGGTTTCAAAATTAGAGGTTCAATGTATTAGATAGGTTTCAACATTAGACGTTCAATGTATTAGATAGGTTTCAACATTAGAGGGTTAATGTATTAGATAGGTTTCAACATTAGAGGTTCAATGTATTATATAGGTTTCAACATTAGAGGTTCAATGTATTAGATAGGTTTCATCATTAGAGGTTCAATGTATTATATAGGTTTCAACATTATAGGTTCAATGTATTAGATAGGTTTCAACATTAGAGGTTCAATGTATTAGATAGGTTTCAACATTAGAGGTTCAATGTATTAGATAGGTTTCAACATTAGAGGTTCAATGTATTAGATAGGTTTCATCATTAGAGGTTCAATGTATTAGATAGGTTTCAACATTATAGGTTCAATGTATTAGATAGGTTTCAGCATTATAGGTTCAATGTATTACATAGGTTTCAACATTAGAGGTTCAATGTATTAGATAGGTTTCAACATAAGAGGTTTAATGTATTAGATAGGTTTCAACATTAGAGGTTCAATGTATTAGATAAGGTTCAACATTAGAGGTTCAATATATTGGATAGGGTTCAACATTAGAGGTTCAATGTATTAGATAGGTTTCAACATTAGAGGTTCAATGTATTAGATAGGTTTCAACATTAGAGGTTCAATGTATTAGATAGGGTTCAACATTAGAAGTTCAATGTATTAGATAGGGTTCAAAATTAGAGGTTCAATGTATTAGATAGGTTTCAACATTATAAGTTCAATGTATTAGATAGGTTTCAACATTAGAGGTTCAATATATTAGATAGGTTTCAACATTAGAGGTTCAATGTATTAGATAGGTTTCAACATTAGAGGTTCAATGTATTAAATAGGTTTCAACATTAGAGGTTCAATGTATTAGATAGGTTTCAACTTTAGAGGTTCAATGTATTAGATAGGTTTCAACATTAGAGGTTCAATGTATTAGATAGGTTTCAACATTATAGGTTCAATGTATTAGATAGGTTTCAACATTAGAGGTTCAATGTATTAGATAGGTTTCAACATTAGAGGTTCAATGTATTATATAGGTTTCAACATTAGAGGTTCAATGTATTAGATAGGGTTCAAAATTAGAGGTTCAATGTATTAGATAGGTTTCAACATTAGAGGTTCAATGTATTAGTGTAACACCCCCACATTTGTTATGCGCAGCGGAACTACAACAATGGGTGCTACACAGTATTCATTGCACACAAGAGATATCAAACGACGCTAAAAAGACGTCGACTTAAAAATTCAACATTTAAAATTGTTAGATGATACATGTCCACAGTTTTTCCAACCCCAAATAGTGCACAGAGTTTAGCGTTTTCGGTCCCCATGAATCTCAACCCCAAAAACTTCAGTTTTACAATGACATTAAACATAAAAATTGTTTAAGTAGAAAAGGAGGGAAAAACAAGCGGACACCAAGCCGATCACACAACATCCATCCCATGCATGCTCCATCCTACTGCTCAGCGGTTACCTGAAATACATGCCAAAAATTTGGTCAACGAAAACGTTGAGTGGAATTTATAGGTTTTTCAATCCATTTGAACGTATATATAATAAAAAAACCATTAGTGATCATTTATAGTCTTGTCGATCAAACAAACTATAATCAGGATACTGACAATTGTGTTTAAGCTCATGACACTAATCCGTTAACTCAATCACCCGCGTAAATATACCGGCATGATTCAGATGAAACCAGTGCCCCTTCTAAAGGCATCAGTTGCAATTATACCTTATTTCTCATACAAAATAATCTACCGCAGAACTTACTATAAGTACAGCTTCTCGGCTAGCATTGGGTCGTTAACCCCGTAGTACTACAAATTGCATAAGCGGCTATTTCCCCCTTCGCAAGGGCAAGACAATAGTTAATAGTTCATGAATTTAGGGACTTTTGCAACTTTGGTACTCAACACAATTTCTAAGGCAACTTTCGGGTCTAACAATCATTCATGATATACGTTCCTTTTAAAAACTAGCATGCATTTCCCTCGCGGGTAAAACAATTTGAAATAATATAAGCGAGGCTATAAATTCACACCTTAGATATTAAGTAGTCGGTAGTTCGAGGAGTGATCACTGACGATGTTACGGATGCCCGGGTAAATCAACACCTATCACAAATAACGCGTAATGAGTAATCTCATTTAATTACTTACGGTACTGTATAAAATACATATATACAAGTCACTTAAGACAAATATAACTCACGCCAAAAACAAAAACAACAAGTATCATTCATTTTATACCATTCATTCTTATAACCTACGTTGTCCATTTTTACACGTTCTCGCCGGTACTTGACTAAAGTACGGGCTGTTTTACCTTATTAAACCATGCTTATAAAATTTGACAAAATTTCCAAAAATCCTATATGACCTGTAGATAACATGTTTTTAAGTCCAACAAAAGTTTTCACTTTTACGACCCGTTACGCAACTCATTTCCACGACTACATTTTACGGGCTGAAATTGCGCTTCGACCAATTTTGACCACTTTGACCTATATGAAAAATACCTTTGACTTCCTTGACTCATAAGTCAACATATAGACTCATTTGTACAGGTTAGGGACCAAGTTTTGACCCTTGATCATTCACCAAATTATACTTGTGACCCTCGGGATTTGACTAAAACTTTGCACAAATCCGGATTGTGAAAGTCCTCGTCTCCCGGTACCCGATCTTTAAAATGTCATAACTTTTAGCTCGTTTTGAGTCACGGGCTCTACCTTATACCAAATTAAAGCTAGAAAAACCCTCTATCACTATATTTAGTTTTCAAGACCTGGAACAAAAATCATTTTTCCAAAATAGACCAAATGTTTCTGCCTAAAAATGACTATATCAAAAACATGCTTAGACTCGATTCCAAGACTTCTAACCAACACTAAACATCATCCTAAGCCTTCCCAAACATATCCTAACATCAAACTTCCATCCTACCCCTATTGATCAACCAATCTCAATATCAAGAATCAAAGAAAAATAAACATGCAAGTAATAAAACCTATATGAATCTTTCTAAAACAACAAACCAAACACAAATATAACATGCAAATTCAACAACCACCATGGCTCCCCAAACACCCCCTTTGCCGTGGGGTTTGGGTGACCCAATCACCACAACCAAATTAATTTTGGTGGGTTTTCATGGTGTTTATACTTCCATAACACTAAATTATCAACATGCATTAGCTCTTTTAGCCTCAAAAACAAATTTGGATCATATGAAAAATCTTGAAAAATTTTTATCAATGCATGTTGGATTTGAGCACATGAATATGTGGGGAATGACCAAACTAAGTGTGGTCTAACCTTAGATTTTTGAAAAATCAAGTGGAAAAGATTTTTGGTGAATTTTTGTGTGGGTTGGGGTTGCCGTGGGTTTGAGAGAGAAGAGAGGGAGTGATGGTTTTGATTTTTGGTGAAATGTTGTATGTGTTTGTGTGTGTTTCAATTTTGGCCCTTTTTGATAGTTAGGAGGGACCTTTGTGCAATTTTGGGCTTCTTTTGTCCTTAAATAGAAAACGACCTCAAAACTTTGCGGGTTTGACTCATTTGTCAATTTTGAAAATTTTACGGGAGTCGGAAATCTTCCCGAACGCTCCAAAATATTTTTGGGATACTTTAAATGTACTTGGAAGGCTATAAAACTCACCCGACTCAACTTAACACGAACCGTAAATAAAATTCTCGAAAAATTACATTATCGATAAATCGTCAATAATTATATGAAATTTGGGCATCTCTCGGGATCGTAATCGTCATCGTCCTTCTCAAAACGTCAAACGTAAAAATTATAACCTCGAACATCGGTTTTAACCAAAATACTTATAATTATAGAAATTAATATTTATTAAAAATTTCAAAAATTAGCGTAATTTAGGGTATCGTTAATGACCTCGATTCTAGGGTGTCACAATTAGATAGGTTTCAACATTAGAGGTTCAATGTATTAGATAGGTTTCAACATTAGAGGTTCATTGTATTACATAGGTTTCAACATTAGAGGTTCAATGTATTAGATAGGTTTCAACATAAGAGGTTTAATGTATTAGATAGGTTTCAACATTAGTGGTTCAATGTATTAGATAAGGTTCAACATTAGAGGTTCAATATATTGGATAGGGTTCAACATTAGAGGTTCAATGTATTAGATAGGTTTCAACATTAGAGGTTCAATGTATTAGATAGGTTTCAACATTAGAGGTTCAATGTATTAGATAGGGTTCAACATTAGAGGTTTAATGTATTAGATAGGGTTCAAAATTAGAGGTTCAATGTATTAGATAGGTTTCAACATTATAAGTTCAATGTATTAGATAGGTTTCAACATTAGAGGTTCAATGTATTAGATAGGTTTCAACATTAGAGGTTCAATGTATTAGATAGGTTTCAACATTAGAGGTTCAATGTATTAAATAGGTTTCAACATTAGAGGTTCAATGTATTAGATAGGTTTCAACTTTAGAGGTTCAATGTATTAGATAGGTTTCAACATTAGAGGTTCAATGTATTAGATAGGTTTCAACATTATAGGTTCAATGTATTAGATAGGTTTCAACAATAGAGGTTCAATGTATTAGATAGGTTTCAACATTAGAGGTTCAATGTATTATATAGGTTTCAACATTAGAGGTTCAATGTATTAGATAGGGTTCAAAATTAGAGGTTCAATGTATTAGATAGGGTTCAACATTATAGATTCAATGTATTAGATAGGTTTCAACATTAGAGGTTCAATGTATTAGATAGGTTTCAACATTAGAGGTTCAATGTATTAGATAGGGTTCAACATTAGAGGTTCAATGTATTAGATAGGGTTCAAAATTAGAGGTTCAATGTATTAGATAGGTTTCAACATTATAAGTTCAATGTATTAGATAGGTTTCAACATTAGAGGTTCAATGTATTAGATAGGTTTCAATATTAGAGGTTCAATGTATTAGATAGGTTTCAACATTAGAGGTTCAATGTATTAAATAGGTTTCAACATTAGAGGTTCAATGTATTAGATAAGTTTCAACTTTAGAGGTTCAATGTATTAGATAGGTTTCAACATTAGTGGTTCAATGTATTAGACAAGTTTCAACATTAGAGGTTCAATATATTAGATAGGGTTCAACATTAGAGGTTCAATGTATTAGATAGGTTTCAACATTAGAGGTTCAATGTATTAGATAGGTTTTAACATTAAAGGTTTAATGTATTAGATAGGTTTCAACATTAGAGGTTCAATGTATTAGATAGGTTTCAACATTATAGGTTCAATGTATTAGATAGGTTTCAACATTAGAGGTTCAATGTATTAGAAATGTTTCAACATTAGAGGTTCAATGTATTAGATAGGTTTCAACATTAGAGGTTCAATGTATTAGATAGGGTTCAAACTTAGAGGTTCAATGTATTAGATAGGGTTCAACATTAGAGGTTCAATATATTAGATAGGTTTCAACATTAGAGGTTCAATGTATTAGATAGGTTTCAACATTAGAGGTTCAATGTATTAGATGGGGTTCAACATTAGAGGTTCAATATATTAGATAGGTTTCAACATTAGAGGTTCACTATATTAGATAGGTTTCAACATTAGAGGTTCAATGTATTAGATAGGTTTCAACATTAGAGGTTCAATGTATTAGATAGGTGTCAACATTAGAGGTTTAATGTATTATATAGGTTTCAACATTATAGGTTCAATATATTAGATAGGTTTCAACATTAGAGGTTCATTGTATTAGATAGGTTTCAACATTAGAGGTTTAATGTATTATATAGGTTTCAACATTAGAGGTTCAATGTATTAGATAGGGTTCAACATTAGAGGTTCAATATATTAGATAGGTTTCAACATTAGAGGTTCACTATATTAGATAGGTTTCAACATTAGAGGTTCAATGTATTAGATAGGTTTCAACATTAGAGGTTCAATGTATTAGATAGGTTTCAACATTAGTGGTTCAATGTATTATATAGGTTTCAACAATATAGGTTCAATGTATTATATAGGTTTCAACATTAGAGGTTCAATGTATTAGATAGGTTTCAACATTAGAGGTTCAATGTATTAGATAGGTTTCAACATTAGAGGTTCAATGTATTAGATAGGTTTCAACATTATAGGTTCAATGTATTAGATAGGTTTCAACATTATAGGTTCAATGTATTAGATAAGGTTCAACATTAGAGGTTCAATATATTAGATAGGGTTCAACATTAGAGGTTCAATGTATTAGATAGGTTTCAACATTAGAGGTTCAATGTATTAGATAGGTTTCAACATTAGAGGTTCAATGTATTAGATAAGTTTCAACATTAGAGGTTCAATGTATTAGATAGGTTTCAACATTAGAGGTTCAATGTATTAGATAGGTTTCAACATTATAGGTTCAATGTATTAGATAGGGTTCAACATTAGAGGTTCAATGTATTAGATAGATTTCAACATTAGATGTTCAATGTATTAGATAGGTTTCAACATTAGAGGTTCAATGTATTAGATAGGTTTCAACATTAGAGGTTCAATATATTAGATAGGGTTCAACATTAGAGGTTCAATGTATTAGATAGGTTTCAACATTAAAGGTTCAATGTATTATATAGGTTTCAACATTAGAGGTTCAATGTATTAGATAGGTTTCAACATTAGAGGTTCAATGTATTAGATAGGTTTCAACATTATAGGTTTAATGTATTAGATATGTTTCAACATTAGAGGTTTATTGTATTAGATAGGTTTCAACATTAGAGGTTCAATGTATTAGATAGGTTTCAACATTAGAGGTTCAATGTATTAGATAGGTTTCAAAATTAGAGGTTCAATGTATTAGATAGGTTTCAACATTAGACGTTCAATGTATTAGATAGGTTTCAACATTAGAGGTTCAATGTATTAGATAGGTTTCAACATTAGAGGTTCAATGTATTATATAGGTTTCAACATTAGAGGTTCAATGTATTAGATAGGTTTCATCATTAGAGGTTCAATGTATTATATAGGTTTCAACATTATAGGTTCAATGTATTAGATAGGTTTCAACATTAGAGGTTCAATGTATTAGATAGGTTTCAACATTAGAGGTTCAATGTATTAGATAGGTTTCAACATTAGAGGTTCAATGTATTAGATAGGTTTCAACATTAGAGGTTCAATGTATTAGATAGGTTTCAACATTATAGGTTCAATGTATTAGATAGGTTTCAACATTAGAGGTTCAATGTATTAGATAGGTTTCAACATTAGAGGTTCATTGTATTACATAGGTTTCAACATTAGAGGTTCAATGTATTAGATAGGTTTCAACATAAGAGGTTCAATGTATTAGATAGGTTTCAACATTAGAGGTTCAATGTATTAGATAAGGTTCAACATTAGAGGTTCAATATATTGGATAGGGTTCAACATTAGAGGTTCAATGTATTAGATAGGCTTCAACATTAGAGGTTCAATGTATTAGATAGGTTTCAACATTAGAGGTTCAATGTATTAGATAAGGTTCAACATTAGAGGTTCAATGTATTAGATAGGGTTCAAAATTAGAGGTTCAATGTATTAGATAGGTTTCAACATTATAAGTTCAATGTATTAGATAGGTTTCAACATTAGAGGTTCAATGTATTAGATAGGTTTCAACATTAGAGGTTCAATGTATTAGATAGGTTTCAACATTATAAGTTCAATGTATTAGATAGGTTTCAACATTAGAGGTTCAATGTATTAGATAGGTTTCAACATTAGAGGTTCAATGTATTAGATAGGTTTCAACATTAGAGGTTCAATGTATTAGATAGGTTTCAACATTATAGGTTCAATGTATTAGATAGGTTTCAACATTAGAGGTTCAATGTATTAGATAGGTTTCAACATTAGAGGTTCATTGTATTAGATTGGTTTCAATATTAGAGGTTCAATGTATTAGATAGGTTTCAACATTATAAGTTCAATGTATTAGATAGGTTTCAACATTAGAGGTTCAATGTATTAGATAGGTTTCAACATTAGAGGTTCAATGTATTAGATAGGTTTCAACATTAGAGGTTCAGTGTATTAGATAGGTTTCAACATTATAGGTTTAATATATTAGATAGGTTTCAACATTAGAGGTTCAATGTATTAGATAGGTTTCAACATTAGAGGTTCATTGTAATAGATAGGTTTCAATATTAGAGGTTCAATGTATTAGATAGGTTTCAACATTATAGGTTCAATGTATTAGATAGGTTTCAACATTATAGGTTCAGTGTATTAGATAAGGTTCAACATTAGAGGTAAAATATATTAGATAGGGTTCAACATTAGAGGTTCAATGTATTAGATAGGTTTCAACATTAGAGGTTCAATGTATTATATATGTTTCAACATTAGAGGTTCAATGTATTAGATAGGTTTCAACATTAGAGGTTCAATGTATTAGATAGGTTTCAACATTATAGGTTCAATGTATTAGATAGGGTTCAACATTAGAGGTTCAATGTATTAAATAGGTTTCAACATTAGATGTTCAATGTATTAGATAGGTTTCAACATTAGAGGTTCAATGTATTAGATAGGTTTCAACATTAGAGGTTCAATATATTAGATAGGGTTCAACATTAGAGGTTCAATGTATTAGATAGGTTTCAACATTAATGTAACACCCCCACAATTGCTATGCGCAGCGGAACTACAACAATGGGTGCTACACAGTATTCATTGCACACAAGATATATCAAACGACGCTAAAAAGACGTCACTTAAAACTTGAATTTAAAATTGTTAGATGATACATGTCCACGGTTTTTCCAACCCCAATTTGGTACACAGAGTTTAGCGTTTTCGGTCCCCATGAATCTCAACCCAAAAACTTCAGTTTTACAACAACATAACATTAAACTTAAAAATTGTTCAAGTAGAAAAGGAGGGAAAAACAAGCGGACTCCAAGCCATACACACAACGTCCATCCCATGCATGCTCCATCCTACACCTCAGCGGTTACCTGAAACACATGCCAAAATTTTGGTCAACGAAAACGTTGAGTGGAATTCATAGGTTTTACAATCCATTTGAACGTATATATAATAAAAACCATTCGTGATCATTTATAGTCTTGTCGATCAAACAAACTATAATCAGGATACTGACAATTGTGTTTAAGCTCATGACACTAATCCGTTAACTCAATCACCCGCGTAATAAATACCGGCGTGATTCAGATGAAACCAGTGCCCCTTCTAAAGGCATCAGTTGCAATTATACCTTATTTCTCATACAAAATAATCTACCACAGAACTTACTAAAAGTACAGCTTCTCGGCTAGCATTGGGTCGTTAACCCCGTAGTACTACAAATTGCATAAGCGGCTATTTCCCCCTACTCGAGGGCAGGACAATAGTTAATAGTTCATGATTTTAGGGACTTTTGCAACTTTGGTACTCAACACAATTTCTAAGGCAACTTTCGGGTCTAACAATCATTCATGATATACGTTCCTTTTAAAAACTAGCATGCATTTCCCTCGCGGGTAAAACAATTTGAAATAAATATAAGCGAGGCTATAAATTCACACCTTATATCTTAAGTAGTCGGTAGTTCGAGGGATGATCACTGACGACGAAACGGATGCCCGGTTAAATCAACACCTATCACAAATAACGCGTAATGAGTATTCTCATTTTAAATACTTACGGTACTGTATAAAATACATATATACTAGTCACTTAGGACAAGTATAACTCACACCAAAAACAAAATAACAAGTATCACTCATTTTATACCATTCGTTCTCATTATCTACGCTATCCATTTTTACTTGTTCTCGCCGGTACTTGACTAAAGTACGGGCTGTTTTACCATGTTTACCCACACTTATAAAATTTGACAAAATTCTCAAAAATCCTATAAGACCTGTAGATAACATGTTTTTAAGCCCAATAAATGTTTTTACTTTTACGACCCGTTACTCGACGCTTTTCTACGACTACATTTTACGGGCTGAAATTGCACTTCGACCAATTTTGACCTCTTTGACCTATATGAAAAGTACCTTTGACTTCTTTGACTCCTAAGTCAACATATAGACCCATTTATACAGGTTTGGGACCAAATTTTGACCCTTGACCATTTACCAATTTATACTTGTGACCCTCGGGATTTGACTAAAACTTTACACAAATCCGGATTATGAAAGTCCTCGTCTCCCGGTACTCGATCTTTAAAATGTCATAACTTTTAGCTCGTTTTGAGTCACGGGCTCTACCTTATACCAAATTAAAGACAAGAAGACCCTCTACAACTACATTTTGTTTTCAAGACCTGGAACAAAAATAATTTTTATGAAATGGACCTAAAGTTTCTGCCTAAAAATGACCATACCAAAAACACACTTAGACTCGATTCCAAACCTTCTAACCACCTCTAGGCAACATCCTAAGCCTCCCTAAACATATCCAAACACCAATAATCAGTCCTAACCCTATTGATCAACCAAACTCAAAATCAAAATCAAAGAAATTAAACATGCAACCCATTAAACCTACTTAAATCATCACTAAACACATAACCAAACACTAGGATAAGCTCAAATTTCAACAACCACCATGGCTCCCCAAACACCCCTTGTGCCGTGGGGTTTGGGTTCCCCAATCACCACAACCAAATTGATTTTTGGTGGGTTTTCTTGGTGTTTATGCTTCCATAACTCATAAAATTAACATGCATTACAACATTTAGCCACAAAAACGAATTTGGATCATCTTGAAAAATTTTGGAAAATTTTTGTTAGTGCATGTGGGATTTGAGCACATAGAAATGTAGGGAATGACCAAATTAGATGTGGTCTAACCTTAGTTTTTATGAAAATCAAGTGAAAAAAATTTTTGATGGATTTTCTTGGTGGTTTGGGGTGTCCGTCGGCTTTAGAGAGCAAAGAGGGAGAGAGTGTTTAATTTTTGGGTGATGTGTTCTATGTGTTTGTGTGTGTGTCCATTTTGGGCTTTTTGGTGGATTGGGAGGGACCTAATTGCAATATTTGATTTCTTTTGGCCTTAAGTTGAAAACGTCCTCAAAACTTTGCGGGTTCGACTCATTTGTCAATTTTGAAAATTTTACGGGAGTCGGAAATCTTCCCGAACGCTCCAAAATATTTTTGGGATACTTTAAATGTACTCGGAAGGCTATAAAACTCACCCGACTCAACTTAACACGAACCGTAAGTAAAATTCTCGAAAAGTTACATTATCGATAAATCGTCAATATTTATATAAAATCGGGCATCCCTCGGGATCGTAATCGTCATCGTCCTTCTTAAATCGTCAAACGTAAAAATTATAACCTCGAACATCGGCTTTAACCAAAATACTTATAAATATAGAAATTAAAATTTATTAAAAATTTCAAAAATTAGCGTAATTTAGGGTAACGTTAATGACCTCGATTCTAGGGTGTCACATCCACCCCTCCTTAAAGAGAGCGACGTCCCGGCGCTCGCCTCTTCTTGTACTCACATTTCGTCTACTGGAACAGATGAGGGTACCTTTCCTTGAAAAAGCCCTCACGTTCCCAGGTGTATTCCGGTCCACGCTTAGAATTCCATCGGACCTTCACAATAGGAATCCTACTACGCTTCAACCGCTTGACCTCCCGGTCCATAATCTCCACAGGTTCTTCCACAAAGTGCATTTTGTCGTCTAGTCGAATCTCGTCCAAAGGAATCACCAATTCCTTATCCGCCAAACTCTTCTTCAGGTTCGATACGTGAAACGTGTCGTGAATAGCACTAAGCTCGGTCGGCAATTCTAACTTGTACGCTACTGGTCCAATTCGTTCAACGATCTTAAACGGTCCAATATACCTCGGACTCAACTTTCCTTTCTTCCCAAAACGAATTACACCCTTCCACGGCGATACCTTGAGCATAACCATATCCCCAACTTCAAACTCCAACGGTTTCCTTCGGTTATCGGCATAACTCTTCTGTCGGCTTCTCGCAGCAAGTAGTCGGTTCTTGATCTGCACGATCTTCTCTGTCGTTTCTAAAACCATTTCGGGTCCAGTCAATTGACTTTCCCCTACTTCACTCCAACACACAGGCGATCTACACTTCCTTCCATACAATGCTTCAAACGGTGCCGCTTTGATACTCGCATGATAACTATTATTGTACGAAAATTCCACCAGAGGCAAGTGGCGTTCCCAACTTCCTCCAAAATCAATCACGCATGCTCGGAGCATGTCCTCCATCGTTTGAATAGTTCGTTCACTCTGGCCGTCAGTTTCCGGGTGATAAGCCGTGCTTAAACTCAATTCAGTGCCCATCGCACGTTGAAGCGATTTCCAAAATTCCGACGTAAATCTACTATCGCGATCCGAAATGATCGATAACGGCACTCCATGTCTACAGACGATCTCCTTCACGTACACGCTGGCGAGTTTTTCCATGCTATCCGTCTTCTTCATAGGTAAGAAATGAGCAGATTTCGTCAACCTATCCACAATTACCCATATCATATCGCATCCACTAGGAGTCTTAGGTAAACCCGTCACAAAATCCATTGCGATTTTCTCCCATTTCCATTCTGGGATTTCTGGTTGTACCAACAATCCAGATGGTTTCTTATGTTCTGCCTGAACCTTTGCGCAAGTCAAACACTTACTAACGTAACGAGCAATATCTGCCTTCATATTCGGCCACCAATAGACTTTCTTCAGGTCGTGGTACATTTTGTCCGATCCAGGATGTATCGAATACTTCGACTTATGCGACTCATTCATAACCAATTCTCGAACTCCAGGCTTTCCTTCCTCAGATGAACACAGTGGTAACCAAATCCGATTCTCAAAATATCTCAATCCGTCTGACCTAATTACGAAAAGAGGTTTCAACATTCGTCCCAAATTCTCGGCTTCAACATTCCCTTTCATTAGTCCTCTCTCCTGAGCCTTCAGTATGGTTTTGGTTAAGTCAACGCTCTCACTCATCACTAAAGCTCTAACCCTCAAAGGTTTCTCCCGTTCCTTTCTACTCAGTGCATCCGCTACAACATTCGCCTTTCCAGGGTGGTAGCGAATTTCGCAGTCATAATCACTCAGTAGTTCAACCCATCGTCTTTGTCGCATATTCAACTCCTTTTGATCTAAAATGTGCTGCAAACTCTTGTGGTCAGTGAATACAACGCACTTCGTCCCATACAGATAGTGTCTCCACAACTTCAACGCAAAAACTACAGCTCCTAATTCCAAATCGTGCGTCGTGTAGTTCTCCTCATTTTTCCTCAGTTGCCTCGACGCGTAAGCTATCACCTTTTCACGTTGCATTAATACCGCTCCATAACCCTTACGAGACGCATCACAATACACTACGAAGTCTTCGGTTCCTTCAGGCAATGACAAAATCGGTGCGGAACATAACTTATCCTTGAGCGTTTTGAAAGCAAGTTCTTCCTCATTTCCCCATTCATACACCCTATTCTTTTCGGTAAGCCTCGTCAATGGTTTTGCAATCAAAGAAAATCCTTCAATGAACCTTCGATAATACCCCGCTAAACCCAGAAATTGTCGAACTTCAGTCGGCGTCGTCGGTGCCGACCATTCCCTGATCGCTTCGATCTTAGCAGGATCTACACGAACTCCCTCACTATCAATCACATGACCTAGAAACTGCACTGATTCCAACCAAAATTCACACTTAGAGAATTTTGCATACAGCTTCTCCTTCCTTAACAACTCCAAAATCTTTCTTAGGTGCTTCTCGTGCTCCTCCTTACTCTTAGAGTAAATAAGTATATCGTCGATGAAAACAATAACAAACTTATCTAGATACGGCTTGCACACGCGATTCATAAGATCCATGAATACAGCAGGCGCGTTCGTCAACCCAAACGGCATCACTCGAAAATTCAAAGTGTCCATACCGCGTACGAAAGGCAGTTACAGGAATATCCTCCTCTCTTACACGCAGTTGATGATACCCTGATCTTAGATCGATCTTAGAGTATACGCTGGAACCTTGCAATTGATCAAATAAATCGTCAATCCTCGGCAATGGGTACCGATTCTTAACCGTCAGCTTATTGAGTTCCCTATAGTCGATACACATCCTAAACGAACCATCTTTCTTCTTTACGAACAACACTGGCGCTCCCCACGGTGATGAGCTCGGCCTAATAAATCCTTTGTCCATCAATTCCTTCAATTGATCCGCTAACTCCTTTAACTCAGATGGTGCTAAGCGATAAGGTGCACGTGCAACCGGCGCAGCTCCTGGCACTAAATCAATTCGAAACTCGACCTCACGGGTAGGCGGTAAACCTGGCAACTCGTCTGGAAAAACGTCCGGATACTCGCAAATAACTGGTACCTCCTCGATCCTTGCCTCTAAATCACCATCACTCGAAACTTGTGCCAAAAACACATCGCATCCGCTCTCTACGTACTTCATCATTTTCAAACACGAAATCACCTTCAAACGAGAAGTGCATTCGTCTCCCTTTACCGTCAAAACCCTATTCCACAACGGACTCTGAACCAATCTCTCACCGCAGACGATCATAGCACTGTGCGCCATTAGCCAATCCATTCCCACAATCACGTCAAACGATCCTAGCTCTATAGGCATCAAGTCGATTTTAAAAGCGTAATTTCCTAACTTCAAGGTACACCCTTTCAGTATAGAATTCGTACTAACAATTTTTCCATCGGCTAATTCAACGTTATAACTAGTCGCTAACAACACCGGTTCCCTATCAATATGACGACTAAATCTAACGTCTACAAAACTCTTGTCGGAGCCAGAATCAAATAAAATATTAGCATAACAAGCGTCTAGCAAAAACGTACCGGTAACCACATTGGGACCTTGTGGTTTATCCGCCGTTCCTACTTGATACACAGCAGCCGCATTATTACCTCCCCGCCTGTTTCCTGCCTTCGGGCAATTCGCTTGCACATGACCCCTTTCTCCACAACTATAACATCCCCTCATTCTAATAGCATTAGCCCCAGTGGCTACTCCTCCCGTTCGACAACCAGATGTCCTATGACCTGCCTTCCCACACTTGCCGCATGCAGGAGGGCAATTTCCAACATGATACAAATTGCACTTACCACAATGGGGGTTCACTTTCACACCTCTAGGGTTCGTCACTGCCCTCATCCCTTCGTTCCTTCTCTGATTAAACTGCTGATTACGGTTCGGCCCATGGTTGTTTCGATTTCCACCTCGGTTCTGGCCTTGGGATTGATTACTTTGTGCCGCTTCCCATTTCCTCTTGTTGCCCTCAGCAATGTAGTTCTGCTTGTCCTGAAGCTTAACGTCCATCAATGCGTGTGCCATTTGAACCGCTTCATCAAACGTTCCAGGTTTTGACGAAGTTGTTTCACCTTTAATATTGCTGGATAAACCCTTAATATATTGCTTCATTTTCTTGGCATCATTGGCAAATATGTCCGGACACAAAAGACTTAACTCATTGAATCTCCTGGTGTAAGCAGCTATATCGTTGTTCTTCAAGGTCAAATGCCTCAATTCGTCCTCCAATTGTCCCAATTCCTCCTCTGGGCAAAACTTCTTAGTCAACAAAGCTTTTGTCGCATTCCACGTCCTTGCATTCGCTACAGCCAATCCAACCGTAGCTACCTGGGTATTCCACCAACTTAACGCATCATCAAGAAACGTAGCCGCTGCAAACTTCACTTTATCCGCTTCTGCACAACCACTGATTTCGAACGTACTTTCAACCTTTTCCAACCATCGTCTAAGTTCTAAAGCTCCACCCGTTCCACGGAACTGCGTGGGACCGCACTTCATAAAGCTAGAATAGGTACACACTCTCGGGGCTTGCTGTCTCCCCGCGTTCCTTCCCTGGTCCTGATTTCTCCCAGCTCGGTCCGCTTCCAACGCATTTGCTATAGCTTCCTGAATCATGGTGTTAACACGATCGGCGGTCAACTTTGGAGGCATGGTGTTATCGAATATCTCTTTCTGCAAGACAAGAAAAATAGAAAAACAATGTAAGTATACATATCAAGTTTCCCAGACATAATATACATACAACGACACATCACTACGGAGTTACTAATATTCATCAATTCACATCACAAAAGATCAAATTTAAGACATATCACAGATCATGAAAGGTAACATAGATTGTATTGATAATTAACCAAAATCGTGACAAGTATTGCCACTACAATCGTTCACCACAAAACTTCAAGTACTTGAGTTTCTCGTCATAATACCATCATACAAAGGTCCAAAATAGTTCTATTACAATGATCAAAGAAAATACAAAACAAGTAACTAGGCATGTGGTGATCCACACGGCCTCTTGGATGGCGGCTCGTCGTCGTCTTCCTCGGTTTCCTCATCACTATCGTCCTCATCCACATCATCCATTTTTCCTTTTCCTTTCTCATCCGGCCCACATTCCGTTTCCTTTTTCGTCCCTGATGTGGATCCACACTCAATCGCTACCTGACTTCCCACCGTAATACAAGCACCTCCAGTAGGCGGCTGAATCATGAAGTCGTTCGCCTCCATCTCCAAATCGTCCACGAATCTCCAATCCGGGGGCAATGAATCTCTCACACGATGCTCCCAACTATGCATCCTCGATAACCTCATCTGATCCTCCCTAACACGGTCAAGACTAGCACTTAAATTTGCAACCATTGATCTTAAACTGTTGATGTCACTTTTGTTTACATTCCCATCATACTCAATTCTTGCCGTCCTTTCCAACAGTCTTTGGTGTTCCCTTTCAGTCTTATCAAACTTCTTAATTACCCTGGTCTCAACTACAAACCGCTCATACATCAACCTTTCCATCCTCCCCAAACGACCTGCGGGATCCCAGTAGTGTCTCGGTCTCGGAAAGTAGACCCTTGCAATATTCTCATGAATCGATGGCGACTTGGATGATTACTGGACTCTCCACTGCTCCCATCACTTACTCTAACCAATCCTGGCACTGTTCTCAAATAATCCTTACAATTGTCCATCGGGCGATTTAAGGGTTGCTGCTCATAACGACCGGTCGGTGGTACCTCATAACCCTTCGGCGAATTCGGAGATTGAAACAAATAAGGTTCGGTCTGGCCTACAGCATCCTCGGGAATGCCATCATCCATTAGCTCCTCGGGCTCTTCTTCGGAATCCTCACTCTCGTCACTACTCATGCTGAAATTATCCACCTCACTTTCGTCATTGTCGTTTTCCGGCCCTATTTCGTCTTCTGGAGCGATCCATCCATTATCATTGTCCGGCGGGTTCGGAGGAAACGGTCCCCCTTCGTGACCTACGGCGTAATCGTTTCCATTATCGTTAGGCGGTACCTCGGCCATTCCTGCAATAACAGCGAATTTCGGAGGGTACATAAGTAATTATACAATAGTTATAAATACATGCATGCAAATGCAATGCAAAGGTGGTACATATGCCCGAAATGTAATAATATGATGCTCATGCATGATTAATACAAAAATTACGATGTCGGATATTTCTCGTAAAATTCAACGTCTACATATAGTAATTCCATACTTACGTAATAATTACCCACATATATACTTTACTCAAAAGTATACGTCAAATGCCATAAATACAACAATAAATCTTACCGGAGCCATGCAGGATAGTTGTGTGTGCTTGGACCCTTTTCTTACGACACCAAAAGTTATAGTTTAGGATTTTCAAAAACGACCTAGTTCTCTATAACTCGTGGCTCTGATTACCAATCTGTAACACCCCCACAATTGCTATGCGCAGCGGAACTACAACAATGGGTGCTACACAGTATTCATTGCACACAAGATATATCAAACGACGCTAAAAAGACGTCACTTAAAACTTGAATTTAAAATTGTTAGATGATACATGTCCACGGTTTTTCCAACCCCAATTTGGTACACAGAGTTTAGAGTTTTCGGTCCCCATGAATCTCAACCCAAAAACTTCAGTTTTACAACAACATAATATTAAACTTAAAAATTGTTCAAGTAGAAAAGGAGGGAAAAACAAGCGGACTCCAAGCCATACACACAACGTCCATCCCATGCATGCTCCATCCTACACCTCAGCGGTTACCTGAAACACATGCCAAAATTTTGGTCAACGAAAACGTTGAGTGGAATTCATATGTTTTACAATCCATTTGAACGTATATATAATAAAAACCATTCGTGATCATTTATAGTCTTGTCGATCAAACAAACTATAATCAGGATACTGACAATTGTGTTTAAGCTCATGACACTAATCCGTTAACTCAATCACCCGCGTAATAAATACCGGCGTGATTCAGATGAAACCAGTGCCCCTTCTAAAGGCATCAGTTGCAATTATACCTTATTTCTCATACAAAATAATCTACCGCAGAACTTACTAAAAGTACAGCTTCTCGGCTAGCATTGGGTCGTTAACCCCGTAGTACTACAAATTGCATAAGCGGCTATTTCCCCCTACTCGAGGGCAGGACAATAGTTAATAGTTCATGATTTTAGGGACTTTTGCAACTTTGGTACTCAACACAATTTCTAAGGCAACTTTCGGGTCTAACAATCATTCATGATATACGTTCCTTTTAAAAACTAGCATGCATTTCCCTCGCGGGTAAAACAATTTGAAATAAATATAAGCGAGGCTATAAATTCACACCTTATATCTTAAGTAGTCGGTAGTTCGAGGGATGATCACTGACGACGAAACGGATGCCCGGTTAAATCAACACCTATCACAAATAACGCGTAATGAGTATTCTCATTTTAAATACTTACGGTACTGTATAAAATACATATATACTAGTCACTTAGGACAAGTATAACTCACACCAAAAACAAAATAACAAGTATCACTCATTTTATACCATTCGTTCTCATTATCTACGCTATCCATTTTTACTCGTTCTCGCCGGTACTTGACTAAAGTACGGGCTGTTTTACCATGTTTACCCACACTTATAAAATTTGACAAAATTCTCAAAAATCCTATAAGACCTGTAGATAACATGTTTTTAAGCCCAATAAATGTTTTTACTTTTACGACCCGTTACTCGACGCTTTTCTACGACTACATTTTACGGGCTGAAATTGCACTTCGACCAATTTTGACCTCTTTGACCTATATGAAAAGTACCTTTGACTTCTTTGACTCCTAAGTCAACATATAGACCCATTTATACAGGTTTGGGACCAAATTTTGACCCTTGACCATTTACCAATTTATACTTGTGACCCTCGGGATTTGACTAAAACTTTACACAAATCCGGATTATGAAAGTCCTCGTCTCCCGGTACTCGATCTTTAAAATGTCATAACTTTTAGCTCGTTTTGAGTCACGGGCTCTACCTTATACCAAATTAAAGACAAGAAGACCCTATACAACTACATTTTGTTTTCAAGACCTGGAACAAAAATAATTTTTATGAAATGGACCTAAAGTTTCTGCCTAAAAATGACCATACCAAAAACACACTTAGACTCGATTCCAAACCTTCTAACCACCTCTAGGCAACATCCTAAGCCTCCCTAAACATATCCAAACACCAATAATCAGTCCTACCCCTATTGATCAACCAAACTCAAAATCGAAATCAAAGAAATTAAACATGCAACCCATTAAACCTACTTAAATCATCACTAAACACATAACCAAACACTAGGATAAGCTCAAATTTCAACAACCACCATGGCTCCCCAAACACCCCTTGTGCCATGGGGTTTGGGTGCCCCAATCACCACAACCAAATTGATTTTTGGTGGGTTTTCTTGGTGTTTATGCTTCCATAACTCATAAAATTAACATGCATTACAACATTTAGCCACAAAAACGAATTTGGATCATCTTGAAAAATTTTGGAAAATTTTTGTTAGTGCATGTGGGATTTGAGCACATAGAAATGTAGGGAATGACCAAATTAGATGTGGTCTAACCTTAGTTTTTATGAAAATCAAGTGAAAAAAATTTTTGATGGATTTTCTTGGTGGTTTGGGGTGTTCGTCGGCTTTAGAGAGCAAAGAGGGAGAGAGTGTTTAATTTTTGGGTGATGTGTTCTATGTGTTTGTGTGTGTGCCCATTTTGGGCTTTTTGGTGGATTGGGAGGGACCTAATTGCAATATTTGATTTCTTTTGGCCTTAAGTTGAAAACGTCCTCAAAACTTTGCGGGTTCGACTCATTTGTCAATTTTGAAAATTTTACGGGAGTCGGAAATCTTCCCGAACGCTCCAAAATATTTTTGGGATACTTTAAATGTACTCGGAAGGCTATAAAACTCACCCGACTCAACTTAACACGAACCGTAAGTAAAATTCTCGAAAAGTTACATTATCGATAAATCGTCAATATTTATATAAAATTGGGCATCCCTCGGGATCGTAATCGTCATCGTCCTTCTTAAATCGTCAAACGTAAAAATTATAACCTCGAACATCGGCTTTAACCAAAATACTTATAAATATAGAAATTAAAATTTATTAAAAATTTCAAAAATTAGCGTAATTTAGGGTAACGTTAATGACCTCGATTCTAGGGTGTCACAATTAAAGGTTCAATGTATTAGATAGGTTTTAACATTAGAGGTTCAATGTATTAGATAGGTTTCAACATTAGAGGTTCAATGTATTAGATAGGTTTCAACATTATAGGTTCAATGTATTAGATAGGTTTCAACATTAGAGGTTTATTGTATTAGATAGGTTTCAACATTATAGGTTCAATGTATTAGATAGGTTTCAACATTAGAGGTTCAATGTATTAGATAGGTTTCAAAATTAGAGGTTCAATGTATTAGATAGGTTTCAACATTAGACGTTCAATGTATTAGATAGGTTTCAACATTAGAGGTTCAATGTATTAGATAGGTTTCAACATTAGAGGTTCAATGTATTATATAGGTTTCAACATTAGAGGTTCAATGTATTAGATAGGTTTCATCATTAGAGGTTCAATGTATTATATAGGTTTCAACATTATAGGTTTAATGTATTAGATAGGTTTCAACATTAGAGGTTCAATGTATTAGATAGGTTTCAACATTAGAGGTTCAATGTATTAGATAGGTTTCAACATTAGAGGTTCAATGTATTGGATAGGTTTCAACATTAGAGGTTCAATGTATTAGATAGGTTTCAACATTATAGGTTCAATGTATTAGATAGGTTTCAACATTAGAGGTTCAATGTATTAGATAGGTTTCAACCTTAGAGGTTCATTATATTACATAGGTTTCAACATTAGAGGTTCAATGTATTAGATAGGTTTCAACATAAGAGGTTCAATGTATTAGATAGGTTTCAACATTAGAGGTTAAATGTATTAGATAAGGTTCAACATTAGAGGTTCAATATATTGGATAGGGTTCAACATTAGAGGTTCAATGTATTAGATAGGTTTCAACATTAGAGGTTCAATGTATTAGATAGGTTTCAACATTAGAGGTTCATTGTATTAGATAGGGTTCAACATTAGAGGTTCAATGTATTAGATAAGGTTCAAAACTAGAGGTTCAATGTATTAGATAGGTTTCAACATTATAAGTTCAATGTATTAGATAGGTTTCAACATTAGAGGTTCAATGTATTAGATAGGTTTCAACATTAGAGGTTCAATGTATTAGATAGGTTTCAACATTAGAGGTTCAATGTATTAAATAGGTTTCAACATTATAGGTTCAATGTATTAGATAGGTTTCAACTTTAGAGGTTCAATGTATTAGATAGGTTTCAACATTAGTGGTTCAATGTATTAGGCAAGTTTCAACATTATAGGTTCAATATATTAGATAGGGTTCAACATTAGAGGTTCAATGTATTAGATAGGTTTCAACATTATAGGTTCAATGTATTAGATAGGTTTCAACATTAGAGGTTCAATGTATTAGATAGGTTTCAACATTAGAGGTTCAATGTATTAGATAGGTTTCAACATTATAGGTTCAATGTATTAGATAGGTTTCAACATTAGAGGTTCAATGTATTAGATAGGTTTCAACATTAGAGGTTCAATGTATTAGATAGGTTTCAACATTAGAGGTTCAATGTATTAGATAGGGTTCAAAATTAGAGGTTCAATGTATTAGATAGGGTTCAACATTAGAGATTCAATGTATTAGATAGTTTTCAACATTTGAGGTTCAATGTATTAGAAAGGTTTCAACATTAGAGGTTCAATGTATTAGATAGGGTTCAACATTAGAGGTTCAATATATTAGATAGGTTTCAACATTAGAGGTTTACTATATTAGATAGGTTTCAAAATTAGAGGTTCAATGTATTAGATAGGTTTCAACATTAGAGGTTTAATATATTAGATAGGTTTCAACATTAGAGGTTCAATGTATTATATAGGTTTCAATATTATAGGTTTAATGTATTAGATAGCTTTCAACATTAGAGGTTTAATGTATTAGATAGGTTTCAACATTAGAGGTTCAATGTATTAGATATGGTTCAACATTAGAGGTTCAATGTATTAGATAGGGTTCAAAATTAGAGGTTCAATGTATTAGATAGGTTTCAACATTAGAGGTTCAATGTATTAGATAGGTTTCAACATTAGAGGTTCAATGTATTAGATAGGTTTCAACATTTGAGGTTCAATGTATTATATAGGTTTCAACATTAGAGGTTCAATGTATTAGATAGGGTTCAACATTAGAGGTTCAATATATTAGATAGGTTTCAACATTAGAGGTTCACTATATTAGATAGGTTTCAAAATTAGAGGTTCAATGTATTAGATAAGTTTCAACATTAGAGGTTCAATGTATTAGATATGTTTCAACATTAGAGGTTCAATGTATTATATAGGTTTCAACATTAGAGATTCAATGTATTAGATAGGTTTCAACATTTGAGGTTCAATGTATTAGATAGGTTTCATCATTAGAGGTTCAATGTATTAGATAGGGTTCAACATTAGAGGTTCAATATATTAGATAGGTTTCAACATTAGAGGTTCACTATATTAGATAGGTTTCAAAATTAGAGGTTCAATGTATTAGATAGGTTTCAACATTAGAGGTTCAATGTATTAGATAGGTTTCAACATTAGAGGTTCAATGTATTATATAGGTTTCAACATTATAGGTTTAATGTATTAGATAGGTTTCAACATTAGAGGTTCAATATATTGGATAGGGTTCAACATTAGAGGTTCAATGTATTATATAGGTTTCAAAATTAGAGGTTTAATGTATTAGATAGGTTTCAACATTAGAGGTTCAATGTATTAGATAGGGTTCAACATTAGAGGTTCAATGTATTAGATAGGGTTCAAAATTAGAGGTTCAATGTATTAGATAGGTTTCAACATTATAAGTTCAATGTATTAGATAGGTTTCAACATTAGAGGTTCAATGTATTAGATAGGTTTCAACATTAGAGGTTCAATGTATTAGATAGGTTTCAACATTAGAGGTCCAATGTATTAAATAGGTTTCAACATTAGAGGTTCAATGTATTAGATAGGTTTCAACTTTAGAGGTTCAATGTATTAGATAGGTTTCAACATTAGTGGTTCAATGTATTAGACAAGTTTCAACATTATAGGTTCAATATATTAGATAGGGTTCAACATTAGAGGTTCAATGTATTAGATAGGTTTCAACATTAGAGGTTCAATGTTTTATATAGGTTTCAACATTAGAGGTTCAATGTATTAGATAGGTTTCAACATTAGAGGTTCAATGTATTAGATAGGTTTCAACATTATAGGTTCAATGTATTAGATAGGTTTCAACATTAGAGGTTCAATGTATTAGATAGGTTTCAACATTAGAGGTTCAATGTATTAGATAGGTTTCAACATAAGCGGTTTAATGTATTAGATATGGTTCAAAATTAGAGGTTCAATGTATTAGATAGGGTTCAACATTAGAGATTCAATGTATTAGATAGGTTTCAACATTTGAGGTTCAATGTATTAGAAAGGTTTCAACATTAGAGGTTCAATGTATTAGATAGGGTTCAATATTAGAGGTTCAATATATTAGATAGGTTTCAACATTAGAGGTTCACTATATTAGATAGGTTTCAAAATTAGAGGTTCAATGTATTATATAGGTTTCAACATTAGAGGTTCAATGTATTAGATAGGTTTCAACATTAGAGGTTCAATGTATTATATAGGTTTCAACATTATAGGTTTAATGTATTAGATAGGTTTCAACATTAGAGGTTCAATGTATTAGATAGGTTTCAACATTAGAGGTTCAATGTATTAGATAGGTTTCAACATTAGAGGTTCAATGTATTATATAGGTTTCAACATTAGAGGTTCAATGTATTAGATAGGTTTCAACATTATAGGTTCAATGTATTAGATAGGTTTCAAAATTAGAGGTTCAATGTATTAGATAGGTTTCAACATTATAAGTTCAATGTATTAGATAGGTTTCAACATTAGAGGTTCAATGTATTAGATAGGTTTCAACATTAGAGGTTCAATGTATTAGATAGGTTTCAACATTAGAGGTTCAATGTATTAAATAGGTTTCAACATTAGAGGTTCAATGTATTAGATAGGTTTCAACTTTAGAGGTTCAATGTATTAGATAGGTTTCAACATTAGTGGTTCAATGTATTAGGCAAGTTTCAACATTATAGGTTCAATATATTAGATAGGGTTCAACATTAGAGGTTCAATGTATTAGATAGGTTTCAACATTAGAGGTTCAATGTATTAGATAGGTTTCAACATTAGAGGTTCAATGTATTAGATAGGTTTCAACATTAGAGGTTCAATGTATTAGATAGGTTTCAACATTATAGGTTCAATGTATTAGATAGGTTTCAACATTAGAGGTTCAATGTATTAGATAGGTTTCAACATTAGAGGTTCAATGTATTATATAGGTTTCAACATTATAGGTTTAATGTATTAGATAGGTTTCAACATTAGAGGTTCAATGTATTAGATAGGTTTCAACATTAGAGGTTCAATGTATTAGATAGGTTTCAACATTAGAGGTTCAATGTATTATATAGGTTTCAACATTAGAGGTTCAATGTATTAGATAGGTTTCAACATTATAGGTTCAATGTATTAGATAGGTTTCAAAATTAGAGGTTCAATGTATTAGATAGGTTTCAACATTATAAGTTCAATGTATTAGATAGGTTTCAACATTAGAGGTTCAATGTATTAGATAGGTTTCAACATTAGAGGTTCAATGTATTAGATAGGTTTCAACATTAGAGGTTCAATGTATTAAATAGGTTTCAACATTAGAGGTTCAATGTATTAGATAGGTTTCAACTTTAGAGGTTCAATGTATTAGATAGGTTTCAACATTAGTGGTTCAATGTATTAGGCAAGTTTCAACATTATAGGTTAAATATATTAGATAGGGTTCAACATTAGAGGTTCAATGTATTAGATAGGTTTCAACATTAGAGGTTCAATGTATTAGATAGGTTTCAACATTAGAGGTTCAATGTATTAGATAGGTTTCAACATTAGAGGTTCAATGTATTAGATAGGTTTCAACATTATAGGTTCAATGTATTAGATAGGTTTCAACTTTAGAGGTTCAATGTATTAGATAGGTTTCAACATTAGTGGTTCAATGTATTAGACAAGTTTCAACATTATAGGTTCAATATATTAGATAGGGTTCAACATTAGAGGTTCAATGTATTAGATAGGTTTCAACATTAGAGGTTCAATGTTTTATATAGGTTTCAACATTAGATGTTCAATGTATTAGATAGGTTTCAACATTAGAGGTTCAATGTATTAGATAGGTTTCAACATTATAGGTTCAATGTATTAGATAGGTTTCAACATTAGAGGTTCAATGTATTAGATAGGTTTCAACATTAGAGGTTCAATGTATTAGATAGGTTTCAACATAAGAGGTTTAATGTATTAGATAGGGTTCAAAATTAGAGGTTCAATGTATTAGATAGGGTTCAACATTAGAGATTCAATGTATTAGATAGGTTTCAACATTTGAGGTTCAATGTATTAGATAGGTTTCAACATTAGAGGTTCAATGTATTAGATAGGGTTCAACATTAGAGTTTCAATATATTAGATAGGTTTCAACATTAGAGGTTCACTATATTAGATAGGTTTCAAAATTAGAGGTTCAATGTATTAGATAGGTTTCAACATTAGAGGTTCAATGTATTAGATAGGTTTCAACATTAGAGGTTCAATGTATTATATAGGTTTCAACATTATAGGTTTAATGTATTAGATAGGTTTCAACATTAGAGGTTCAATGTATTAGATAGGTTTCAACATTAGAGGTTAAATGTATTAGATAGGTTTCAACATTATAGGTTCAATGTATTAAATAGGTTTCAACATTAGAGGTTCAATGTATTAGATAGGTTTCAACTTTAGAGGTTCAATGTATTAGATAGGTTTCAACATTAGTGGTTCAATGTATTAGGCAAGTTTCAACATTATAGGTTCAATATATTAGATAGGGTTCAACATTAGAGGTTCAATGTATTAGATAGGTTTCAACATTAGAGGTTCAATGTATTAGATAGGTTTCAACATTAGAGGTTCAATGTATTAGATAGGTTTCAACATTAGAGGTTCAATGTATTAGATAGGTTTCAACATTATAGGTTCAATGTATTAGATAGGTTTCAACATTAGAGGTTCAATGTATTAGATAGGTTTCAACATTAGAGGTTCAATGTATTAGATAGGTTTCAAGATTAGAGGTTCAATGTATTAGATAGGGTTCAAAATTAGAGGTTCAACGTATTAGATAGGGTTCAACATTAGAGATTCAATGTATTAGATAGGTTTCAACATTTGAGGTTCAATGTATTAGAAAGGTTTCAACATTAGAGGTTCAATGTATTAGATAGGGTTCAACATTAGAGGTTCAATATATTAGATAGGTTTCAACATTAGAGGTTCACTATATTAGATAGGTTTCAAAATTAGAGGTTCAATGTATTAGATAGGTTTCAACATTAGAGGTTCAATGTATTAGATAGGTTTCAACATTAGAGGTTCAATGTATTATATAGGTTTCAATATTATAGGTTTAATGTATTATATATGTTTCAACATTAGAGGTTCAATATATTGGATAGGGTTCAACATTAGAGGTTCAATGTATTAGATAGCTTTCAACATTAGAGGTTTAATGTATTAGATAGGTTTCAACATTAGAGGTTCAATGTATTAGATAGGGTTCAACATTAGAGGTTCAATATATTAGATAGGGTTCAAAATTAGAGGTTCAATGTATTAGATAGGTTTCAACATTAGAGGTTCAATGTATTAGATAGGTTTCAACATTAGAGGTTCAATGTATTAGATAGGTTTCAACATTAGAGGTTCAATGTATTAGATAGGTTTCAACATTAGAGGTTCAATGTATTATATAGGTTTCAACATTATAGGTTTAATGTATTAGATAGGTTTCAACATTAGAGGTTCAATGTATTAGATAGTGTGACACCCTAGAATCGAGGTCATTAACGATACCCTAAATTACGCTAATTTTTGAAAGTTTTAATAAATTTTAATTTCTATATTTATAAGTATTTTGGTTAGAGCCGATGTTCGAGGTTATAATTTTTACGATTGACGTTTTAAGAAGGACGATGACGATTACGATCCCGAGGGATGCCCAATTTTATATAATTATTGACGATTTATCGATAATGTAATTTTTCGAGAATTTTATTTACGGTTCGTGTTAAGTTGAGTCGGGTGAGTTTTATAGCCTTCCGAGTACATTTAAAGTATCCCGAAAATATTTTGGAGCGTTCGGGAAGATTTCCGACTCCCGTAAAATTTTCAAAATTGACAATTGAGTCGAACCCGCAAAGTTTTGAGGACGTTTTTCATTTAAGGCCAAAAGAAGTTAAAAATTGCAATTAGGTCCCTCCCAACCCACCAAAAAGGCCAAAGTTGACATAAACACAAACACACACAAAACTTGCACCAAAAATCAAACACTCTCTCCCTCCTCTCTCTCTCTCAAACCGACGGACACCCCCAACACCAAGAAAATTCACCAAAAATCTTTTTCCACTTGATTTTCCTAAAAACTAAGGTTAGACCACATCTAGTTTGGTCATTCCCTACATGTTCATGTGCTCAAATCCCACATGCATTAACAAAAATTTTCCAAGATTTTTCAAGATGATCCAAATTCGTTTTTGTGGCTAAATGTGCTAATGCATGTTGATTTTAAGAGTTATGGATGCATAAACACCAAGAAAACCCACCAAAATTAATTTGGTTGTGGTGATTGGGTCACCCAAACCCCACGGCAAAGGGGGTGTTTGGGGAGCCATGGTGGTTGTTGATTTTGAGTGTTGTTCTTGTGATTGGTTCATTGTTTTAGGATGATTTACATAGGTTTTATTAGTCGCATGTTCATTTCTTTGAATTTTTGATTTTGAGATTGGTTGATCAATAGGGGTAGGACTGAAATTTGATGTTAGGATATGTTTGGGAAGGCTTAGGATGATGTTTAGTGATGGTTAGAAGGCTTGGAATCGAGTCTAAGTGCGTTTTTGGAATGGTCATTTTTAGGCAGAAACATTTGGTCCATTTCATAAAAATTATTTTTTTTCCAGGTCTTGAAAACTAAATGTAGTGATAGAGGGTCTTTCTAGCTTTAATTTGGTATAAGGTAGAGCCCGTGACTCAAAACGAGCTAAAAGTTATGACATTTTAAAGATCGGGTACCGGGAGACGAGGACTTTCATAATCCGAATTTGTGTAAAGTTTTAGTCAAATCCCGAGGGTCACAAGTATAAATTGGTAAATGGTCAAGGGTCAAAATTTGGTCCCTAACCTGTACAAATGAGTCTATATGTTGACTTATGAGTCAAAGAAGTCAAATGTATTTTTCATATAGGTCAAAGAGGTCAAAATTGGTCGAAGCGCAATTTCAGCCCGTAAAATGTAGTCGTGGAAAAGAGTTGCGTAACGGGTCGTAAAAGTAAAAACTTTTATTGGGCTTAAAAACATGTTATCTACAGGTCTTATAGGATTTTTGGAAATTTTGCCAAATTTTATAAGTGTGGTTAAATAAGGTAAAACAGCCCGTACTTTAGTCGAGTACCGGCGAGAATGAGTAAAAATGGACAACATAAGTAATGAGAACGAATGGTATAAAATGTGTGATACTTGTTGTTTTTGTTTTTGGCGTGAGTTATACTTGTCCTAAGTGACTAGTATATATGTATTTTATACAGTACCGTAAGTATTAAAATGAGAATACTCATTACGCGTTATTTGTGATAGGTGTTGATTTAACCGGGCATCCGTTTCGTCGTCAGTGATCATCCCTCGAACTACCGACTACTTAAGATATAAGGTGTGAATTTATAGCCTCGCTTATGTTTATTTCAAATTGTTTTACCCGCGAGGGAAATGCATGCTAGTTTTTAAAAGGAACGTATATCATGAATGATTGTTAGACCCGAAAGTTGCCTTAGAAATTGTGTTGAGTACCAAAGTTGCAAAAGTCCCTAAAATCGTGAACTATTAACTATTGTCCTGCCCTCGAGTAGGGGGAAATAGCCGCTTATGCAATTTGTAGTACTACGGGGTTAACGACCCAATGCTAGCCGAGAAGCTGTACTTTTAGTAAGTTCTGCGGTAGATTATTTTGTATGAGAAATAAGGTATAATTGCAACTGATGCCTTTAGAAGGGGCACTGGTTTCATCTGAAATCACGCCGGTACTTATTACGCGGGTGATTGAGTTAACGGATTAGTGTCATGAGCTTAAACACAATTGTCAGTATCCTGATTATAGTTTGTTTGATCGACAAGACTATAAATGATCACGAATGGTTTTTATTATATATACGTTCAAATGGATTGTAAAACCTATGAATTCCACTCAACGTTTTCGTTGACCAAATTTTTGGCATGTGTTTCAGGTAACCGCTGAGATGTAGGATGGAGCATGCATGGGATGGATGTTGTGTGTACGGCTTGGTGTCCGCTTGTTTTTCCCTCCTTTTCTACTTAAACAATTTTTATGTTTAATGTCATGTGGTTGTAAACTGAAATTCTTGGGTTGAGATTCATGGGGACCGAAAACGCTAAACTCTGTGCACTATTTGGGGTTGGAAAAACCGTGGACATGTATCATCTAAAAATTTTAAATTTCAAGTTTTAAGTTGACGTCTTTTTAGCGTCGTTTGATATATCTTGTGTGCAATGAATACTGTGTAGCACCCATTGTTGTAGTTCCGCTGCGCATAGCAATTGTGGGGGTGTTACAGATTGGTATCAGAGCCACGAGTTATAGAGAACTAGGTCGTTTTTGAAAATCCTAAACTATAACTTTTGGTGTCGTAAGAAAAGGGTCCAAGCACACACAACTATCCTGCATGGCTCCGGTAAGATTTATTGTTGTATTTATGGCATTTGACGTATACTTTTGAGTAAAGTATATATGTGGGTAATTATTACATAAGTATGGAATTACTATATGTAGACGTTGAATTTTACGTGAAATATCCGACATCGTAATTTTTGTATTAATCATGCATGAGCATCATATTATTACATTTTGGGCATATATACCACCTTTGCATTGCATTTGCATGCATATATTTATAATTATTGTATAATTACTTATGTACCCTCCGAAATTCGCTGTTATTGCAGGAATGGCCGAGGTACCGCCCAACGATAACGGAAACGATTACGTCGTAGGTCACGAAGGGGGACCGTTTCCTCCGAACCCGCCGGACAATAATAATGGATGGATCGCTCCAGAAGACGAAATAGGGCCGGAAAACGACAATGGCGAAAGTGAGGTGGATAATTTCAGCATGAGTAGTGACGAGAATGAGGATTCCGAAGAAGAGCCCGAGGAGCTATTGGATGATGGCATTCCCGAGGATGCCGTAGGTCAGACCGAACCCGATTTGTTTCAATCCCCGAATTCGCCGAAGGGTTATGAGGTACCACCGACCGGTCGTTATGAGCAGCAACCCTTTAATCGCCCGATGGACAATTGTAAGGATTATTTGAGAACAGTGCCAGGATTGTTCGAGAAGGTAATGGGAGCAGTGGAGAGTCCAGCAAATCATCCATGTCGCCATCGATTCATGAGAACATTACAAGGGTCTACTTTCCGAGACCGAGACACTACTGGGATCCCGCAGGTCGTTTGGGGAGGATGGAAAGGTTGATGTATGAGCGGTTTGTAGTTGAGACCAGGGTAATTAAGAAGTTTGATAAGACTGAGAGGGAACATCAAAGACTGTTGGAAAGGACTGCAAGAATTGAGTATGATGGGAATGTGAACAAAAGTGACATCAACAGTTTAAAATCAATGGTTGCGAATTTAAGTGCTAGTCTTGACCGTGTTAGGGAGGATCAGATGAGGTTGTCGAGGATGCAGAGTTGGGAGCATCGTGTGAGGGATTCATTGCCCCCGGATTGGAGATTCGTAGACGATTTGGAGATGGAGGCGAACGACTTCATGATTCAGCCGCCTACTGGAGGTGCTTGTATTTCGGTGGGAAATCAGGTAGCGATTGAGTATGGATCCACATCAGGGACGAAAAAGGAAATGGAATGTGAGCCGGATGAAAAAGGAAAAAGGAAAGTGGATGATGTGGATGAGGACGTTAGTGATGAGGAAACCGAGGAAGACGACGACGAGCCGCCATCCAAGAGGCCGTGTGGATCACCACATGCCTAGTTACTTGTTTTGTATTTTCTTTGATCATTGTAATAGAACTATTTTAGACCTTTGTATGATGGTATTATGACGAGAAACTCAAGTACTTGATGTTTTATGGTGAACGATTGTAGTGGCAATACTTGTCACAATTTTGGTTAATTATCAATACAATCTATGTTACCTTTCATGATCTGTGATATGTCTTAAATTTGATCTTTTGTGGTGTGAATTGATGAATATTAGTAACTCCGTAGTGATGTGTCGTTGTATGTATTTTATGTCTGGGAAACTTGATATGAATACTTACATTGTTTTTCTATTTTCCTTGTCTTGCAGAAAGAGATATTCGATAACACCATGCCTCCAAAGTTGACTGCCGATCGTGTTAACACCATGATTCAGGAAGCTATAGCAAATGCGTTGGAAGCGGACCGAGCTGGGAGAAATCAGGATCCAGGAAGGAACGCGGGGAGACAGCAAGCCCCGAGGGTGTGTACCTATTCTAGCTTTATGAAGTGCGGTCCCACGCAGTTCCGTGGAACGGGTGGAGCTTTAGAACTTAGACGATGGTTGGAAAAGGTCGAAAGTACGTTTGAAATCAGTGGTTGTGCAGAAGCGGATAAAGTAAAGTTTGCAGCAGCTACGTTTCTTGATGATGCGTTAAGTTGGTGGAATACCCAGGTAGCTACGGTTGGATTGGCTGTAGCGAATGCAAGGACGTGGAGTGCGACCAAAGCTTTGTTGACTAAGAAGTTTTGCCCAGAGGAGGAATTGGGGCAATTGGAGGACGAATTGAGACATTTGACCTTGAAGAACAACGATATAGCTGCTTACACCAGGAGATTCAATGAGTTAAGTCTTTTGTGTCCGGACATATTTGCCAATGATGCCAAGAAAATGAAGCAGTATATTAAGGGTTTATCTAGCAATATCAAAGGTGAAACAACTTCGTCAAAACCTGGAACGTTTGATGAAGCGGTTCAAATGGCTCACGCTTTGATGGACGTTAAGCTTCAGGACAAGCAGAACTACATTGCCGAAGGCAACAAAAGGAAATGGAAGCGGCACAAAGTAATCAATCCCAAGGCTAGAACCGAGGTGGAAATCGAAACAACCATGGGCCGAACCGTAATCAGCAGTTTAATCAGAGAAGGAACGAAGGGATGAGGGCAGCGACGAACCCTAGAGGTGTGAAAGTGAATCCCCATTGTGGAAAGTGCAACTTGTATCATGTTGGAAATTGCCCGCCGGCATGCGGCAAGTGTGGAAAGGCAGGTCATAGGACATCTGGTTGTCGAACGGGAGGAGTAGCCACTGGGGCTAATGCTATCAGGATGAGAGGATGTTATAGTTGTGGAGAAAGGGGTCATGTGCAAGCGAATTGCCCGAAGACAGGAAACAGGCGGGGAGGTAATAATGCGGCTGCTGTGTATCAAGTGGGAACTGCTGATAAACCACAGGGTCCCAATGTGGTTACCGGTACGTTTTTGCTAGACGCTTGTTATGCTAGTATTTTATTTGATTCTGGCTCCGATAAGAGTTTTGTGGACGTTAGATTTAGTCGTCATATTGATAGAGAACCGGTGTTGTTAACGACTAGTTATAATGTTGAATTAGCCGATGGAAAAATTGTTAGTACGAATTCTATACTGAAAGGGTGTACCTTGAAGTTAGGAAACTACGCTTTTAAAATCGACTTGATGCCTATAGAGCTAGGATCGTTTGACGTGATTGTGGGAATGGATTGGCTAATGGTGCATAGTGCTACGATCGTCTGTGGTGAGAGATTGGTTTAGATTCCGTTGAGGAATAGGGTTTTGACGGTAAAGGGAGACGAATGCACTTCTCGTTTGAAGGTGATTTCGTGTTTGAAAATGATGAAGTACGTAGAGAGCGGATGAGATGTGTTTTTGGCACAAGTTTCGAGCGATGGTGATGTAGAGGCGAGGATTGAAGAGGTACCAGTTATTTGCGAGTATCCGGACGTTTTTCCAGACGAGTTGCCAGGTTTACCGCCTACCCGTGAGGTCGAGTTTCGAATTGATTTAGTGCCAGGAGCTGCGCCGGTTGCACGTGCACCTTATCGCTTAGCACCATCTGAGTTAAAGGAGTTAGCGGATCAATTGAAGGAATTGATGGACAAAGGATTTATTAGGCCGAGCTCATCACCTTGGGGAGCTCCAGTGTTGTTCGTAAAGAAGAAGGATGGTTCGTTTAGGATGTGTATCGACTATAGGGAACTCAATAAGCTGACGGTTAAGAATCGGTACCCATTGCCGAGGATTGATGATTTGTTCGATCAATTGCAAGGTTCCAGTGTATACTCAAAGATCGATTTAAGATCAGGGTATCATCAACTGCGTGTAAGAGAGGAGGATATTCCTGTAACTGCCTTTCGTACGCGGTATGGACACTTTGAATTTCGAGTGATGCCGTTTGGGTTGACGAACGCGCCTGCTGTATTCATGGATCTTATGAATCGCGTGTGCAAGCCGTATCTAGATAAGTTTGTTATTGTTTTTATCGATGATATACTTATTTACTCTAAGAGTAAGGAGGAGCACGAGAAGCACCTAAGAAAGATTTTGGAATTGTTAAGGAAGGAGAAGCTGTATGCAAAATTCTCTAAGTGTGAGTTTTGGTTGGAATCAGTGCAGTTTCTAGGTCATGTGATTGATAGTGAGGGAGTTCGTGTAGATCCTGCCAAGATCGAAGCGATCAGGGAATGGTCAGCGCCGACGACGCCGACGGAAGTTCGACAATTTTTGGGTTTAGCGGGGTATTATAGAAGGTTTATCGAAGGATTTTCGTTGATTGCGAAACCATTGACGAGGCTTACCGAAAAGAATAGGGTGTATGAATGGGAAAAGAGGAAGAGCTTGCTTTCGAAACGCTCAAGGATAAGTTATGTTCCGCACCGATTTTATCATTGCCTGAAGGAACCGAAGACTTCGTAGTGTATTGTGATGCGTCTCGTAAAGGTTATGGAGCGGTATTAATGCAACGTGAGAAGGTGATAGCTTACGCGTCGAGGCAATTAAGGAAGAACGAGGAGAACTACACGACGCACGATTTGGAATTAGGAGCGGTAGTTTTTGCGTTAAAGCTGTGGAGACACTATCTGTATGGGACAAAGTGTGTTGTATTCACTGACCACAAGAGTTTGCAGCACATCTTAGATCAAAAGGAGTTGAATATGCGACAAAGACGATGGGTTGAACTATTGAGTGATTACGACTGTGAAATTCGCTACCATCCTGGGAAGGCGAATGTTGTAGCGGATGCATTGAGTAGGAAGGAACGGGAGAAACCTTTGAGGGTTAGAGCTTTAGTGATGAGTGAGAGCGTTGACTTAACCGAAACCATACTGAAGGCTCAGGAGAGAGGATTAATGAAAGGGAATGTTGAAGCCGAAAACTTGGGACGAATGTTGAAACCTCTTTTCGTGATTAGGTCAGACGGACTGAGATATTTTGAGAATCGGATTTGGTTACCATTGTGTTCATCTGAGGAAGGAAAGCCTGGAGTTCGAGAATTGGTTATGAATGAGTCGCATAAGTCAAAGTATTCGATACATCCTGGATCGGATAAGATGTACCACGACCTGAAGAAAGTTTATTGGTGGCCGAATATGAAGGCAAATATTGCTCGTTACGTCAGTAAGTGTTTGACTTGCGCGAAGGTTCAGGCAGAACATAAGAAACCATCTGGATTGTTGGTACAACCGGAAATCCCAGAATGGAAATGGGAGAAAATCGCAATGGATTTCGTGACGGGTTTACCTAGGACTCCTAGTGGATGCGATATGATATGGGTAATTGTGGACAGGTTGACGAAATCTGCTCATTTCTTACCTATGAAGAAGACGGACAGCATGGAAAGACTCGCCAGCGTGTACGTGAAGGAGATCGTCTGTAGACATGGAGTGCCGTTATCGATCATTTCGGATCGCGATAGTAGATTTACGTCGGAATTTTGGAAATCGCTTCAACGTGCGATGGGCACTGAACTGGGTTTAAGCACGGCTTATCACCCGGAAACTGACGGCCAGAGTGAACGAACGATTCAAACGATGGAGGACATGCTCCGAGCATGCGTGATTGATTTTGGAGGAAGTTGGGAACGCCACTTGCCTCTGGTGGAATTTTCGTACAATAATAGTTATCATGCGAGTATCAAAGCAGCACCGTTCGAAGCATTGTATGGAAGGAAGTGTAGATCGCCCGTGTGCTGGAGTGAAGTAGGGGAAAGTCAATTGACTGGACCCGAAATGGTATTAGAAACGACAGAGAAGATCGTGCAGATCAAGAACCGACTACTTGCTGCGAGAAGCCGACAGAAGAGTTATGCCGATAACCGAAGGAAACCGTTGGAGTTCGAAGTTGGAGATATGGTTATGCTCAAGGTATCGCCGTGGAAGGGTGTAATTCGTTTTGGAAAGAAAGGAAAGTTGAGTCCGAGGTATATTGGACCGTTTAAGATCGTTGAACGAATTGGACCGGTAGCGTACAAGTTAGAATTGCCGACCGAGCTTAGTGCTATTCATGACACGTTTCACGTATCGAACCTGAAGAAGAGTTTGGCGGACAAGGAATTGGTGATTCCTTTGGACGAGATTCGACTAGACGACAAAATGCACTTTGTGGAAGAACCTGTGGAAATTATGGACCGGGAGGTCAAGCGGTTGAAGCGTAGTAGGATTCCTATTGTGAAAGTCCGATGGAATTCTAAGCGTGGACCGGAATACACCTGGGAACGTGAGGACTTTTTCAAGGAAAGGTATCCTCATCTGTTCCAGTAAGACGAAATGTGAGTACAAGAAGAGGCGAGCGCCGGGACGTCGCTCTCTTTAAGGAGGGGTGGATGTGACACCCTAGAATCGAGGTCATTAACGATACCCTAAATTACGCTAATTTTTGAAATTTTTAATAAATTTTAATTTCTATATTTATAAGTATTTTGGTTAGAGCCGATGTTCGAGGTTATAATTTTTACGATTGACGTTTTAAGAAGGACGATGACGATTACGATCCCGAGGGATGCCCAATTTTATATAATTATTGACGATTTATCGATAATGTAATTTTTCGAGAATTTTATTTACGGTTCGTGTTAAGTTGAGTCGGGTGAGTTTTATAGCCTTCCGAGTACATTTAAAGTATCCCGAAAATATTTTGGAGCGTTCGGGAAGATTTCCGACTCCCGTAAAATTTTCAAAATTGACAATTGAGTCGAACCCGCAAAGTTTTGAGGACGTTTTTCATTTAAGGCCAAAAGAAGTTAAAAATTGCAATTAGGTCCCTCCCAACCCACCAAAAAGGCCAAAGTTGACATAAACACAAACACACACAAAACTTGCACCAAAAATCAAACACTCTCTCCCTCCTCTCTCTCTCAAACCGACGGACACCCCCAACACCAAGAAAATTCACCAAAAATCTTTTTCCACTTGATTTTCCTAAAAACTAAGGTTAGACCACATCTAGTTTGGTCATTCCCTACATGTTCATGTGCTCAAATCCCACATGCATTAACAAAAATTTTCCAAGATTTTTCAAGATGATCCAAATTCGTTTTTGTGGCTAAATGTGCTAATGCATGTTGATTTTAAGAGTTATGGATGCATAAACACCAAGAAAACCCACCAAAATTAATTTGGTTGTGGTGATTGGGTCACCCAAACCCCACGGCAAAGGGGGTGTTTGGGGAGCCATGGTGGTTGTTGATTTTGAGTGTTGTTCTTGTGATTGGTTCATTGTTTTAGGATGATTTACATAGGTTTTATTAGTTGCATGTTCATTTCTTTGAATTTTTGATTTTGAGATTGGTTGATCAATAGGGGTAGGACTGAAATTTGATGTTAGGATATGTTTGGGAAGGCTTAGGATGATGTTTAGTGATGGTTAGAAGGCTTGGAATCGAGTCTAAGTGCGTTTTTGGAATGGTCATTTTTAGGCAGAAACATTTGGTCCATTTTATAAAAATTATTTTTTTTCCAGGTCTTGAAAACTAAATGTAGTGATAGAGGGTCTTTCTAGCTTTAATTTGGTATAAGGTAGAGCCCGTGACTCAAAACGAGCTAAAAGTTATGACATTTTAAAGATCGGGTACCGGGAGACGAGGACTTTCATAATCCGAATTTGTGTAAAGTTTTAGTCAAATCCCGAGGGTCACAAGTATAAATTGGTAAATGGTCAAGGGTCAAAATTTGGTCCCTAACCTGTACAAATGAGTCTATATGTTGACTTATGAGTCAAAGAAGTCAAAGGTATTTTTCATATAGGTCAAAGAGGTCAAAATTGGTCGAAGCGCAATTTCAGCCCGTAAAATGTAGTCGTGGAAAAGAGTTGCGTAACGGGTCGTAAAAGTAAAAACTTTTATTGGGCTTAAAAACATGTTATCTACAGGTCTTATAGGATTTTTGGAAATTTTGCCAAATTTTATAAGTGTGGTTAAATAAGGTAAAACAGCCCGTACTTTAGTCGAGTACCGGCGAGAATGAGTAAAAATGGACAACATAAGTAATGAGAACGAATGGTATAAAATGTGTGATACTTGTTGTTTTTGTTTTTGGCGTGAGTTATACTTGTCCTAAGTGACTAGTATATATGTATTTTATACAGTACCGTAAGTATTAAAATGAGAATACTCATTACGCGTTATTTGTGATAGGTGTTGATTTAACCGGGCATCCGTTTCATCGTCAGTGATCATCCCTCGAACTACCGACTACTTAAGATATAAGGTGTGAATTTATAGCCTCGCTTATGTTTATTTCAAATTGTTTTACCCGCGAGGGAAATGCATGCTAGTTTTTAAAAGGAACGTATATCATGAATGATTGTTAGACCCGAAAGTTGCCTTAGAAATTGTGTTGAGTACCAAAGTTGCAAAAGTCCCTAAAATCATGAACTATTAACTATTGTCCTGCCCTCGAGTAGGGGGAAATAGCCGCTTATGCAATTTGTAGTACTACGGGGTTAACGACCCAATGCTAGCCGAGAAGCTGTACTTTTAGTAAGTTCTGCGGTAGATTATTTTGTATGAGAAATAAGGTATAATTGCAACTGATGCCTTTAGAAGGGGCACTGGTTTCATCTGAAATCACGCCGGTACTTATTACGCGGGTGATTGAGTTAACGGATTAGTGTCATGAGCTTAAACACAATTGTCAGTATCCTGATTATAGTTTGTTTGATCGACAAGACTATAAATGATCACGAATGGTTTTTATTATATATACGTTCAAATGGATTGTAAAACCTATGAATTCCACTCAACGTTTTCGTTGACCAAATTTTTGGCATGTGTTTCAGGTAACCGCTGAGATGTAGCATGGAGCATTCATGGGATGGATGTTGTGTGTACGGCTTGGTGTCCGCTTGTTTTTCCCTCCTTTTCTACTTAAACAATTTTTATGTTTAATGTCATGTGGTTGTAAACTGAAATTCTTGGGTTGAGATTCATGGGGACCGAAAAAGCTAAACTCTGTGCACTATTTGGGGTTGGAAAAACCGTGGACATGTATCATCTAAAAATTTTAAATTTCAAGTTTTAAGTTGACGTCTTTTTAGCGTCGTTTGATATATCTTGTGTGCAATGAATACTGTGTAGCACCCATTGTTGTAGTTCCGCTGCGCATAGCAATTGTGGGGGTGTTACAGATATGTTTCAACATTAGAGGTTCAATGTATTAGATAGGTTTCAACATTATAGGTTCAATGTATTAAATAGGTTTCAACATTAGAGGTTCAATGTATTAGATAGGTTTCAACTTTAGAGGTTCAATGTATTAGATAGGTTCCAACATTAGTGGTTCAATGTATTAGGCAAGTTTCAACATTATAGGTTCAATATATTAGATAGGGTTCAACATTAGAGGTTCAATGTATTAGATAGGTTTCAACATTAGAGGTTTAATGTATTAGATATGTTTCAACATTAGAGGTTCAATGTATTAGATAGGTTTCAACATTAGAGGTTCAATGTATTAGATAGGTTTCAACATTAGAGGTTCAATGTATTAGATAGGTTTCAACATTATAGGTTCAATGTATTAGATAGGTTTCAACATTAGAGGTTCAATGTATTAGATAGGTTTCAACATTAGAGGTTCAATGTATTATATAGGTTTCAACATTATAGGTTTAATGTATTAGATAGGTTTCAACATTAGAGGTTCAATGTATTAGATAGGTTTCAACATTAGAGGTTCAATGTATTAGATAGGTTTCAACATTAGAGGTTCAATGTATTATATAGGTTTCAACATTAGAGGTTCAATGTATTAGATAGGTTTCAACATTATAGGTTCAATGTATTAGATAGGTTTCAAAATTAGAGGTTCAATGTATTAGATAGGTTTCAACATTATAAGTTCAATGTATTAGATAGGTTTCAACATTAGAGGTTCAATGTATTAGATAGGTTTCAACATTAGAGGTTCAATGTATTAGATAGGTTTCAACATTAGAGGTTCAATGTATTAAATAGGTTTCAACATTAGAGGTTCAATGTATTAGATAGGTTTCAACTTTAGAGGTTCAATGTATTAGATAGGTTTCAACATTAGTGGTTCAATGTATTAGGCAAGTTTCAACATTATAGGTTCAATATATTAGATAGGGTTCAACATTAGAGGTTCAATGTATTAGATAGGTTTCAACATTAGAGGTTCAATGTATTAGATAGGTTTCAACATTAGAGGTTCAATGTATTAGATAGGTTTCAACATTAGAGGTTCAATGTATTAGATAGGTTTCAACATTATAGGTTCAATGTATTAGATAGGTTTCAACTTTAGAGGTTCAATGTATTAGATAGGTTTCAACATTAGTGGTTCAATGTATTAGACAAGTTTCAACATTATAGGTTCAATATATTAGATAGGGTTCAACATTAGAGGTTAAATGTATTAGATAGGTTTCAACATTAGAGGTTCAATGTTTTATATAGGTTTCAACATTAGATGTTCAATGTATTAGATAGGTTTCAACATTAGAGGTTCAATGTATTAGATAGGTTTCAACATTATAGGTTCAATGTATTAGATAGGTTTCAACATTAGAGGTTCAATGTATTAGATAGGTTTCAACATTAGAGGTTCGATGTATTAGATAGGTTTCAACATAAGAGGTTTAATGTATTAGATAGGGTTCAAAATTAGAGGTTCAATGTATTAGATAGGGTTCAACATTAGAGATTCAATGTATTAGATAAGTTTCAACATTTGAGGTTTAATGTATTAGATAGGTTTCAACATTAGAGGTTCAATGTATTAGATAGGGTTCAACATTAGAGTTTCAATATATTAGATAGGTTTCAACATTAGAGGTTCACTATATTAGATAGGTTTCAAAATTAGAGGTTCAATGTATTAGATAGGTTTCAACATTAGAGGTTCAATGTATTAGATAGGTTTCAACATTAGAGGTTCAATGTATTATATAGGTTTCAACATTATAGGTTTAATGTATTAGATAGGTTTCAACATTAGAGGTTCAATGTATTAGATAGGTTTAAACATTAGAGGTTCAATGTATTAGATAGGTTTCAACATTATAGGTTCAATGTATTAAATAGGTTTCAACATTAGAGGTTCAATGTATTAGATAGGTTTCAACTTTAGAGGTTCAATGTATTAGATAGGTTTCAACATTAGTGGTTCAATGTATTAGGCAAGTTTCAACATTATAGGTTCAATATATTAGATAGGGTTCAACATTAGAGGTTCAATGTATTAGATAGGTTTCAACATTAGAGGTTCAATGTATTAGATAGGTTTCAACATTAGAGGTTCAATGTATTAGATAGGTTTCAACATTAGAGGTTCAATGTATTAGATAGGTTTCAACATTATAGGTTCAATGTATTAGATAGGTTTCAACATTAGAGGTTCAATGTATTAGATAGGTTTCAACATTAGAGGTTCAATGTATTAGATAGGTTTCAACATTAGAGGTTCAATGTATTAGATAGGGTTCAAAATTAGAGGTTCAATGTATTAGATAGGGTTCAACATTAGAGATTTAATGTATTAGATAGGTTTCAACATTTGAGGTTCAATGTATTAGAAAGGTTTCAACATTAGAGGTTCAATGTATTAGATAGGGTTCAACATTAGAGGTTCAATATATTAGATAGGTTTCAACATTAGAGGTTCACTATATTAGATAGGTTTCAAAATTAGAGGTTCAATGTATTAGATAGGTTTCAACATTAGAGGTTCAATGTATTAGATAGGTTTCAACATTAGAGGTTCAATGTATTATATAGGTTTCAATATTATAGGTTTAATGTATTATATATGTTTCAACATTAGAGGTTCAATATATTGGATAGGGTTCAACATTAGAGGTTCAATGTATTAGATAGCTTTCAACATTAGAGGTTTAATGTATTAGATAGGTTTCAACATTAGAGGTTCAATGTATTAGATAGGGTTCAACATTAGAGGTTCAATGTATTAGATAGGGTTCAAAATTAGAGGTTCAATGTATTAGATAGGTTTCAACATTAGAGGTTCAATGTATTAGATAGGTTTCAACATTAGAGGTTCAATGTATTAGATAGCTTTCAACATTTGAGGTTCAATGTATTAGATAGGTTTTAACATTAGAGGTTCAATGTATTAGATAGGGTTCAACATTAGAGGTTCAATATATTAGATAGGTTTCAACATTAGGGTTCACTATATTAGATAGGTTTCAAAATTAGAGGTTCAATGTATTAGATAGGTTTCAACATTAGAGGTTCAATGTATTAGATAGGTTTCAACATTAGAGGTTCAATGTATTATATAGGTTTCAACATTAGAGATTCAATGTATTAGATAGGTTTCAAAATTTGAGGTTCAATGTATTAGATAGGTTTCATCATTAGAGGTTCAATATATTAGATAGGGTTCAACATTAGAGGTTCAATATATTAGATAGGTTTCAACATTAGAGGTTCACTATATTAGATAGGTTTCAAAATTAGAGGTTCAATGTATTAGATAGGTTTCAACATTAGAGGTTCAATGTATTAGATAGGTTTCAACATTAGAGGTTCAATGTATTATATAGGTTTCAACATTATAGGTTTAATATATTAGATAGGTTTCAACATTAGAGGTTCAATATATTGGATAGGGTTCAACATTAGAGGTTCAATGTATTATATAGGTTTCAACATTAGAGGTTTAATGTATTAGATAGGTTTCAACATTAGAGGTTCAATGTATTAGATAGGGTTCAACATTAGAGGTTCAATGTATTAGATAGGGTTCAAAATTAGAGGTTCAATGTATTAGATAGGTTTCAACATTATAAGTTCAATGTATTAGATAGGTTTCAACATTAGAGGTTCAATGTATTAGATAGGTTTCAACATTAGAGGTTCAATGTATTAGATAGGTTTCAACATTAGAGGTCCAATGTATTAAATAGGTTTCAACATTAGAGGTTCAATGTATTAGATAGGTTTCAACTTTAGAGGTTCAATGTATTAGATAGGTTTCAACATTAGTGGTTCAATGTATTAGACAAGTTTCAAAATTATAGGTTCAATATATTAGATAGGGTTCAACATTAGAGGTTCAATGTATTAGATAGGTTTCAACATTAGAGGTTCAATGTTTTATATAGGTTTCCACATTAGAGGTTCAATGTATTAGATAGGTTTCAACATTAGAGGTTCAATGTATTAGATAGGTTTCAACATTATAGGTTCAATGTATTAGATAGGTTTCAACATTAGAGGTTCAATGTATTAGATAGGTTTCAACATTAGAGGTTCAATGTATTAGATAGGTTTCAACATTAGAGGTTCAATGTATTAGATAGGGTTCAAAATTAGAGGTTCAATGTATTAGATAGGGTTCAACATTAGAGATTCAATGTATTAGATAGGTTTCAACATTTGAGGTTCAATGTATTAGATAGGTTTCAACATTAGAGGTTCAATGTATTAGATAGGGTTCAACATTAGAGGTTCAATATATTAGATAGGTTTCAACATTAGAGGTTCACTATATTAGATAGGTTTCAAAATTAGAGGTTCAATGTATTAGATTGGTTTCAACATTAGAGGTTCAATGTATTAGATAGGTTTCAACATTAGAGGTTCAATGTATTATATAGGTTTCAACATTATAGGTTTAATGTATTAGATAGGTTTCAACATTAGAGGTTCAATGTATTAGATAGGTTTCAACATTAGAGGTTCAATGTATTAGATAGGTTTCAACATTAGAGGTTCAATGTATTATATAGGTTTCAACATTAGAGGTTCAATGTATTAGATAGGTTTCAACATTATAGGTTCAATGTATTAGATAGGTTTCAACATTAGAGGTTCAATGTATTAGATAGGTTTCAACATTAGAGGTTCATTGTATTAGATAGGTTTCAACATTAGAGGTTCAATGTATTAGATAGGTTTCAACATTAGAGGTTCAATGTATTATATAGGTTTCAACATTATAGGTTTAATGTATTAGATAGGTTTCAACATTAGAGGTTCAATGTATTAGATAGGTTTCAACATTAGAGGTTCAATGTATTAGATAGGTTTCAACATTAGAGGTTCAATGTATTATATAGGTTTCAACATTAGAGGTTCAATGTATTAGATAGGTTTCAACATTATAGGTTCAATGTATTAGATAGGTTTCAAAATTAGAGGTTCAATGTATTAGATAGGTTTCAACATTATAAGTTCAATGTATTAGATAGGTTTCAACATTAGAGGTTCAATGTATTAGATAGGTTTCAACATTAGAGGTTCAATGTATTAGATAGGTTTCAACATTAGAGGTTCAATGTATTAAATAGGTTTCAACATTAGAGGTTCAATGTATTAGATAGGTTTCAACTTTAGAGGTTCAATGTATTAGATAGGTTTCAACATTAGTGGTTCAATGTATTAGGCAAGTTTCAACATTATAGGTTCAATATATTAGATAGGGTTCAACATTAGAGGTTCAATGTATTAGATAGGTTTCAACATTAGAGGTTCAATGTATTAGATAGGTTTCAACATTAGAGGTTCAATGTATTAGATAGGTTTCAACATTAGAGGTTCAATGTATTAGATAGGTTTCAACATTATAGGTTCAATGTATTAGATAGGTTTCAACTTTAGAGGTTCAATGTATTAGATAGGTTTCAACATTAGTGGTTCAATGTATTAGACAAGTTTCAACATTATAGGTTCAATATATTAGATAGGGTTCAACATTAGAGGTTAAATGTATTAGATAGGTTTCAACATTAGAGGTTCAATGTTTTATATAGGTTTCAACATTAGATGTTCAATGTATTAGATAGGTTTCAACATTAGAGGTTCAATGTATTAGATAGGTTTCAACATTATAGGTTCAATGTATTAGATAGGTTTCAACATTAGAGGTTCAATGTATTAGATAGGTTTCAACATTAGAGGTTCGATGTATTAGATAGGTTTCAACATAAGAGGTTTAATGTATTAGATAGGGTTCAAAATTAGAGGTTCAATGTATTAGATAGGGTTCAACATTAGAGATTCAATGTATTAGATAAGTTTCAACATTTGAGGTTTAATGTATTAGATAGGTTTCAACATTAGAGGTTCAATGTATTAGATAGGGTTCAACATTAGAGTTTCAATATATTAGGTAGGTTTCAACATTAGAGGTTCACTATATTAGATAGGTTTCAAAATTAGAGGTTCAATGTATTAGATAGGTTTCAACATTAGAGGTTCAATGTATTAGATAGGTTTCAACATTAGAGGTTCAATGTATTATATAGGTTTCAACATTATAGGTTTAATGTATTAGATAGGTTTCAACATTAGAGGTTCAATGTATTAGATAGGTTTAAACATTAGAGGTTCAATGTATTAGATAGGTTTCAACATTATAGGTTCAATGTATTAAATAGGTTTCAATATTATAGGTTCAATGTATTAGATAGGTTTCAACTTTAGAGGTTCAATGTATTAGATAGGTTTCAACATTAGTGGTTCAATGTATTAGGCAAGTTTCAACATTATAGGTTCAATATATTAGATAGGGTTCAACATTAGAGGTTCAATGTATTAGATAGGTTTCAACATTAGAGGTTCAATGTATTAGATAGGTTTCAACATTAGAGGTTCAATGTATTAGATAGGTTTCAACATTAGAGGTTCAATGTATTAGATAGGTTTCAACATTATAGGTTCAATGTATTAGATAGGTTTCAACATTAGAGGTTCAATGTATTAGATAGGTTTCAACATTAGAGGTTCAATGTATTAGATAGGTTTCAACATTAGAGGTTCAATGTATTAGATAGGGTTCAAAATTAGAGGTTCAATGTATTAGATAGGGTTCAACATTAGAGATTTAATGTATTAGATAGGTTTCAACATTTGAGGTTCAATGTATTAGAAAGGTTTCAACATTAGAGGTTCAATGTATTAGATAGGGTTCAACATTAGAGGTTCAATATATTAGATAGGTTTCAACATTAGAGGTTCACTATATTAGATAGGTTTCAAAATTAGAGGTTCAATGTATTAGATAGGTTTCAACATTAGAGGTTCAATGTATTAGATAGGTTTCAACATTAGAGGTTCAATGTATTATATAGGTTTCAATATTATAGGTTTAATGTATTATATATGTTTCAACATTAGAGGTTCAATATATTGGATAGGGTTCAACATTAGAGGTTCAATGTATTAGATAGCTTTCAACATTAGAGGTTTAATGTATTAGATAGGTTTCAACATTAGAGGTTCAATGTATTAGATAGGGTTCAACATTAGAGGTTCAATGTATTAGATAGGGTTCAAAATTAGAGGTTCAATGTATTAGATAGGTTTCAACATTAGAGGTTCAATGTATTAGATAGGTTTCAACATTAGAGGTTCAATGTATTAGATAGCTTTCAACATTTGAGGTTCAATGTATTAGATAGGTTTTAACATTAGAGGTTCAATGTATTAGATAGGGTTCAACATTAGAGGTTCAATATATTAGATAGGTTTCAACATTAGGGTTCACTATATTAGATAGGTTTCAAAATTAGAGGTTCAATGTATTAGATAGGTTTCAACATTAGAGGTTCAATGTATTAGATAGGTTTCAACATTAGAGGTTCAATGTATTATATAGGTTTCAACATTAGAGATTCAATGTATTAGATAGGTTTCAACATTTGAGGTTCAATGTATTAGATAGGTTTCATCATTAGAGGTTCAATATATTAGATAGGGTTCAACATTAGAGGTTCAATATATTAGATAGGTTTCAACATTAGAGGTTCACTATATTAGATAGGTTTCAAAATTAGAGGTTCAATGTATTAGATAGGTTTCAACATTAGAGGTTCAATGTATTAGATAGGTTTCAACATTAGAGGTTCAATGTATTATATAGGTTTCAACATTATAGGTTTAATATATTAGATAGGTTTCAACATTAGAGGTTCAATATATTGGATAGGGTTCAACATTAGAGGTTCAATGTATTATATAGGTTTCAACATTAGAGGTTTAATGTATTAGATAGGTTTCAACATTAGAGGTTCAATGTATTAGATAGGGTTCAACATTAGAGGTTCAATGTATTAGATAGGGTTCAAAATTAGAGGTTCAATGTATTAGATAGGTTTCAACATTATAAGTTCAATGTATTAGATAGGTTTCAACATTAGAGGTTCAATGTATTAGATAGGTTTCAACATTAGAGGTTCAATGTATTAGATAGGTTTCAACATTAGAGGTCCAATGTATTAAATAGGTTTCAACATTAGAGGTTCAATGTATTAGATAGGTTTCAACTTTAGAGGTTCAATGTATTAGATAGGTTTCAACATTAGTGGTTCAATGTATTAGACAAGTTTCAACATTATAGGTTCAATATATTAGATAGGGTTCAACATTAGAGGTTCAATGTATTAGATAGGTTTCAACATTAGAGGTTCAATGTTTTATATAGGTTTCCACATTAGAGGTTCAATGTATTAGATAGGTTTCAACATTAGAGGTTCAATGTATTAGATAGGTTTCAACATTATAGGTTCAATGTATTAGATAGGTTTCAACATTAGAGGTTCAATGTATTAGATAGGTTTCAACATTAGAGGTTCAATGTATTAGATAGGTTTCAACATTAGAGGTTCAATGTATTAGATAGGGTTCAAAATTAGAGGTTCAATGTATTAGATAGGGTTCAACATTAGAGATTCAATGTATTAGATAGGTTTCAACATTTGAGGTTCAATGTATTAGATAGGTTTCAACATTAGAGGTTCAATGTATTAGATAGGGTTCAACATTAGAGGTTCAATATATTAGATAGGTTTCAACATTAGAGGTTCACTATATTAGATAGGTTTCAAAATTAGAGGTTCAATGTATTAGATTGGTTTCAACATTAGAGGTTCAATGTATTAGATAGGTTTCAACATTAGAGGTTCAATGTATTATATAGGTTTCAACATTATAGGTTTAATGTATTAGATAGGTTTCAACATTAGAGGTTCAATGTATTAGATAGGTTTCAACATTAGAGGTTCAATGTATTAGATAGGTTTCAACATTAGAGGTTCAATGTATTATATAGGTTTCAACATTAGAGGTTCAATGTATTAGATAGGTTTCAACATTATAGGTTCAATGTATTAGATAGGTTTCAACATTAGAGGTTCAATGTATTAGATAGGTTTCAACATTAGAGGTTCATTGTATTAGATAGGTTTCAACATTAGAGGTTCAATGTATTAGATAGGTTTCAACATTATAGGTTCAATGTATTAGATAGGTTTCAACATTAGAGGTTCAATGTATTAGATAAGGTTCAACATTAGTGGTTCAATATATTAGATAGGGTTCAACATTAGAGGTTCAATGTATTAGATAGGTTTCAACATCAGAGGTTCAATGTATTAGATAGGTTTCAACATTAGAGGTTCAATGTATTAGATAGGTTTCAACATTAGAGGTTCAATGTATTAGATAGGGTTCAACATTAGAGGTTCAATATATTAGATAGGTTTCAAAATTAGAGGTTCAATGTATTAGATAGGTTTCAACATTAGAGGTTCAATGTATTAGATAGGTTTCAACATTAGAGGTTCAATGTATTATATAGGTTTCAACATTATAGGTTCAATGTATTAGATAGGTTTCAACGTTAGAGGTTCAATGTATTAGATAGGTTTCAACATTAGAGGTTCAATGTATTAGATAGGTTTCAACATTAGAGGTTCAATGTATTAGATAGGTTTCAACATTAGAGGTTCAATGTATTAGATAGGTTTCAACATTATAGGTTCAATGTATTAGATAGGTTTCAACATTAGAGGTTCAATGTATTAGATAGGTTTCAACATTAGAGGTTCATTGTATTAGATAGGTTTCAACATTAGAGGTTCAATGTATTAGATAGGTTTCAACATTATAGGTTCAATGTATTAGATAGGTTTCAACATTAGAGGTTCAATGTATTAGATAAGGTTCAACATTAGTGGTTCAATATATTAGATAGGTTTCAACTATAGAGGTTCAATGTATTAGATAGGTTTCAACATTAGAGGTTCAGTGTATTAGATAGGTTTCTACATTAGAGGTTCATTATATTAGATAGGTTTCAACATTAGAGGTTCAATGTATTAGATAGGTTTTAACATTAGAGGTTCAATGTATTAGATAGGATTCAAAATAAGAGGTTCAGTGTATTAGATAGGGTTCAACATACACTCATGGACGTTTCCCCAGCGACATGTCGCTAGGGAAAAGTGGGCGGGATAATCTCCCGCTTCCATTTTTGTTAAAGTATTTGGTCAAATTTTAGCCAATGTTACCCCAGCGACATGTCGCTGGGGAAACATTGTATCATAGAATACATAATTCATTAACACTAATCACTCGGATTAGTCCGTTGGAAAAGTTTTCCTAGCGACATGTCGCTAGGGAAAAGTGGGCGGGATAATCTCCCGCTTACATTTTTGTTAAAGTATTTGGTCAAATTTTAGCCAATGTTTCCCCAGCGACATGTCGCTGGGGACACGTTTCTTTATTATTCGGTCAAAAGTTTCTACAAGAAAGGTTGCCACGTCGGACTCGGTTTGTCTTTTAGCGGAGTTCCCCAGCGACACCCTTGTCGCTGGGGAAAACCCCGATAAGGAAGGGCTGGATTGTTGTAGTGTTATGCTATAATGTGATATGACATGATCTTGAATAATGACACACATAATGGTCGAGTTTGGAATCTGGCGCAACTATGCACATGTGATTGCTTGGTATAATGGATTCCATGAGTGATGAATTCCTATTATCTCTTGATATATTATTGCTGCTCACGGTTTTCTGATATGTTATTCGAAGGGTCATTAGTAAGGTGGTGTCACAGGGAAAATAGATAGTTAAATGATAAAAAGAATCTGTCTTATACGTTCATCTATGAGCGCATTATATTTGTCTCTACAAGTCCCTAAAACATAAGAGCATCCATTATAATAAACTTTTCTATAAGTTTATAAGTGTATTATGGCATTAAATTTCAAACATATTCGTTTTATAAACCTATTTCCTCTATGAATAAACCTCATCAAAATTTATAAACCTCTAACATAATTTATCTTACTAATTTGTAAAAGATTTATCCCTTTTTCTATATTTAGAAATCTTAAAGTTTTCAGCCTAAAACATTTGTATATTAAGTAATAATCTACTATCTTACCACAAAACTATTAGGTAATAATCAGACCAATTAATATTAGTTGAACAATTAAATTATACTGCTTTAACATATCAATTAATCTTACATGTTATAACTGACGAGTCAATACAATCCTAAAAATGTTAATACACACTACAAAATTCGACCCCTTACCCTGGAGAAATTTTGAGCGTTTCCCTAGCGACGTGTCGCCAGGGAAAGTGAATCCCTGGCGACATGTCGCCAGAGAAACGTCGCCAACGAAGGCTGGTGCGGGAAAGTTTCCCTGGCGACTTTTTTTGGATTTCCCTTGCGACTAAGTGGGTCCCGCTGCTCTTTGGTTAAAAAATTAGTGCCACGCTGGATTTGGTGCTGGAAAGTTTCCATGGCGACATATGTCGCCAGGGAAAAGTTAGGTGATTAACAAACTTAAGTAAACATGCTAATTAAACCTCTCTTTTCCCTGGAGACATGTCGCCAAGGAAACTATTCGATGCGTTAACAAGTCAATGCCTCGCGTTGACAAGTCAACGTTGTGCCAGAGTTTCCCTGGCGACATGTCACCAGGGAAACTATTCGTTATGTTGACAAGTCAATGCCTCGCGTTGACAAGTCAACATTGTGCCAGAGTTTCCCTGGCGACATGTCGCAAGGGAAACTTTGCTGACTTTCCAGAAAGTCAAGCGAGTCTCAGGTTTCCCTGGTGACATGTCACCGGGGAAACTTTGGCATTTTTTTAGCAGCCTGCACAGCAGGCTATTTCCAGATTTTTTCTGGAATTTTTCCGGAAAAATCTACCAAAACCTGGGAATACAAATACAAAACCTGAAGATACAAATACTAAAAATCTACCACGAATCTAGTACCAAAACACAATAACATGTAACCTTTCGATCGATTGACTCGATCAATACAAATACATATGTCACAACTTGAGTACAAAGTTCCTAGTTACAATTATTAAACTTGCAATTCGGGGTTTACTATTATTAAACTTACATGCTAAGGTAGGAAAAACAAGACATACTAACCATTATTTCCATTCTACCCGTCGGCATTATCATTAACACTACCGCCACTCCCACCGGCGCCACTACTACTCCGACCGGCGCCACTACCGCTGCCTCCAGTGCCACTCCCGCTAGTAACACCTGATAGGAATTCTGAGAACGCATCGGCGAACCTAAAGTCACTTCTCATAAATTCAAAAACTTGAGACGCTTGTTCCAATCGTAGGTTGATGGCAGGGGGAGGAATATTTTGAGCAGTCCTTCTCGGCACTATCTGACCAACACCGAGCATGTGGCCTCGCTGCTTTCCCCTTCTGACGATACGGTTGATCTCGTCGTCTGTATGTTTACCCGCAGCCTTCATCGCAAGCATCTTTTCCTAATGAAGTGACAAAAACAAACGACAGTTAGTATATTATTTATTAGTCGGGTTGGTACATTATTTATCGGCAGGGAATAGTAAAAAACCAAGGTCTATCCAAAAAAATTAATTAATTAATTTAAAAAAAAATACTTACATACATAACGCGGTCCGCATTGCAAGGAAAATTCCCATCCGAGTCGGTGTGCGTAAGGAAGAATTGGTTAATGACAGTCGGGGGTGGCACATCAGCTTAAATTGCAGCTTGGGTCTGTACATACATAGACACGCATATATAGAATGAAGCAAATTCAAAACAAAAAATCACAACACCAAAACATATAATCAAAGACATATATGTATGTAAATTAATTATAGAATTTCTCACCACTTTGTCTCGAAGGAGTGCTAACAATCAAGATCCCTGCCGACTCGCTGTCTTCTGCTTAGACCGATTTTGGGAGTTCGTCAGGCATCTTTTCTCGTAATCCGGATTACTCCAAAGTGAGATATGTTTTTCCCAGTCCTCGGAAGTAATTTCCCGAGGACGCTGGCTGCGGACTCTGCCGATGTCTATCATGCCGGTATCGATGTCTCGGACCCAATGCTTTGTCTTGAACGTATTTTTTCGAGAATTGTAACTCTTTTGAAGCATTTGATTGATGCCGCCACGTAAACCCTTCCATGTCGCAGAATCACTCTTGTGGGGTGTCAGATTAAACTTAGACTGCATTCATATACAACAAATAAAACAAACACATAGTTAAGTTAGAGATATAATTTATACATTATTTTGTTTATTTATTTAATGGATTATATATTTATTTAAATTTTTATAATAAAAACAACTTATCCTGATAAGCATAAGCTTTTTGAAAACAGCTTGTTCTGATAAGCTTATCAGGACAAGCTGTTTGAAAACAGCTTGTTCTGATAAGCTTATCAGGACAAGCTGTTTGAAAACAGCTTATCCTGATAAGCTTATCAGAACAAGCTCTTTGAAAATAGCTTATCCTGATAAGCATATCAGAACAAGCAGTTTTCACACAGCTTGTTCTGATAAGCTTATCAAGATAAGCTGTATTCAAACAACTTGTTCTGATAAGCTTATCAAGATAAGCTGTTTGAAAACAGCTTATCCGAAAAATCTTATTACCTTATTCACATCAAATATATCTTTATTTAAATTTTTTTATATTTATTTAAATTTTTTATATATATTTAAAAAATTATATGATATAAATAAATAAGATGCAATTTGTATATTTATTTAAATTTGTTATTTATTTATATTATATAAATAAATAAACAAATTTATTTAAATATATACACCATTAAGTAAATAAACACATTAATGTTATGAACATAAAAATGATAACTGACCTCTATGTTCGCCCAAACCATCGCCGTGATCTCTTCAGGGACATCATTCCAACTAGGGTAGTACAGTGACACGAGCCTCCTGATACAATCCCCGATGTAATTAGATAAATGTTGAGCATGCGCGCCGCGAGGCCGGAAAGAGACTTCTTCAAAATCTATCGGGATAGGGCCATGCTCACCAACTTCCTCCAACAAGTCAATACATCAGGTAATGCCCCGAGTCTTTCTGCTGGCCTCTCTGCCGCCCAAATTTTCTTTTCTTTTGCCTTTGCCTGCAAAAATCAAGTGAGTGACAAATTCATAAAAATTCAAGGCAAGCAACATATATATGCACCAAATTTATGATTGTGTTACAATAATCCAAATATTCTTACATTTATTTCTAAATAAGGCAAAATAACCGTTGCGGATGTTTGGCATAGGAGGTTCATCCTCACCACCACCGTCACCACCGTGTGATCGTGCAACATCTGCTGACATCTGTACAAGTACAAATAGCATAACATAGACAAATTCATGAACAAAGTAATATAAGCATGCACAAATCCAAATACAACACATCCAAATAAATATACACATTTAAACAATCCACAACAATTAGATTCATTCATTTAAACAAATAAGTGTCTTTTGCAAGTTACAACTAAAGGTCAATCTTCTTCTTCACTGGAATAAACTTTGTCTTCACCATCATCATCATTCACACGTTCTTCATCACTTAAATCATGAGGGACGTCTTCATCATCAGTAATACCATAGTCTTCGTCATCAACATCAATGATATTTGGCGGTGCATCAACCTCCGTTTCTTGGCCATCTATATTCAAGGTCACATCACCCAAGTCATTCAAATCAGTGGAAAGTGGTAGATCAGATGAGTTGTCGAAATGTATAATATCAGGAACGGTATCTGACACTATGACACCCCCGATGGTGGTGACAGCAGGTGGTGATGGTGATGATAAGAAAAGAGTGAGATGGCGTCCGTTTTTTTTATGGATAGAAAAGAGTGAGATGAAAAGTGAAGAAGATCTGGTCAAAAAGGTCCATTTTTCCCCGGCGACTATACCTGGCGATATGTCGCCAGGGATACCTTCTACATTTGTCGTTTAGCCAAAAGCGCGCGTGACTGAAATTTTTTGGAGGGGTGTGACCAAGTTTCCCTGGCAACATGTCGCCAGGGATACTTTTGACTTTTCAACGCATATTCACGTACCTAACCTTTTTTGTCGTTTTTTCTCAAGCCTTTCCTGGCGACTTGTCGCCAGGGATACTTTCCCTGGCGACATGTTGCCAGGGATAGTTGCCAATGTCGCAGGGGATAGTTACAATGTCAAAATAAAATTTATTATTACTTCATGGTATTATAATTAGTTATAAAATGACTTTTATTATTATTATTATTATTTATAAAATAATAATAATTATTATTATTATTTATAAAATAATTATTAATTTTTATAAAATAATAATATCATCCCGGTCAGTTTAATTTCTAAATTCATTCCGATTTAGTCCGTTTAGTTTATCGATTTATTCTAATTCGGTAACCATTGAACATCTAACGTTTAACAAATACATACCGACTCATCGATTGAACATCTAACGTGTAACCAAGATATACCGACTCATCCATTGAACATCTAACGTGTAACCAACACATACCGACTCATCCATTGAACATCTAATGTTTAACAAATACATACCGACTCATCCACTGAACATCTAACGTTTAACAAATACACACCGACTCATCCATTGAACATCGTGTAACCAAAACATACCGACTCATCCATTGAACATATAACGTGTAACCAAGACATACCGACTCATCCATTGAACATCTAACGTGTAACCAACACATACCGACTCATCCATTGAACATCTAACGTTTAACAAATACATACCGACTCATCCATTGAACATCTAACGTGTAACGAAGACATACCGACTCATCCATTAAACATATAACGTTTAACAAATACATATCGACTCATCCATTGAACATCTAACGTGTAACCAAGACATACCGACTCATCCATTGAACATCTAACGTGTAACCAAGACATACCGACTCATCCATCGAACATCTAACGTGTAACCAAGACATACCGACTCATTCATTGAACATCTAATGTGTAACCAAGACATACCGACTCATCCAAGACATACTGACTCATCCATTGAACATCTAACGTGTAACTAAGACATACCGACTCATCCATTGAACATCTAACGTGTAACCAACACTTACCAACTCATCCATTGAACATCTAACGTGTAACCAAGACATATCGACTCATCCATTGAACATCTAACGTGTAACCAAGACATACCGACTCATCCATTGAACATCTAACGTGTAACTAAGACATACCGACTCATCCAAGACATACCGACTAATCTATTGAACATTTAACGTGTAACTAAGACATACCGACTCATCCATTGAACATCTAACGTGTAACCAACACATACTGATTCATCCATTGAACATCTAACGTGTAACTAAGACATACCGACTCATCCAAGACATAACGACTCATCCATTAAACATCTAACGTGTAACTAAGACATACCGACTCATCCATTGAACATCTGACATGTAACCAACACATACCGACTCATCCATTGAAAATATAACGTGTAACCAAGACATACCGAATCAATCTAACGTGTAACCAAGACATACCGACTCATCCATTGAACATCTAACGTGTAACCAAGACATTCCGACTCATCCAAGACATACAGACTCATCCATTGAACATCTAACATGTAACTAAGACATACCGACTCATCCATTGAACATCTAACGTGTAACCAACACATACCGACTCATCCATTGAACATCTAACGAGTAACCAAGACATACCGACTCATCCATTGAACATCTAACATGTAAATAAGACATACCGACTCATCCAACACATACCGACTCATCCATTGAACATCTAACGTGTAACCAAGACATATCGAGTCATCCAAGACATACCAACTCATCCATTGAACATATAACGTGTAACTAAGACATACCGACTCATCCATTGAACACCTAACGTGTAACCAACACATACCGAGTCATCCATTGAACATCTAACGTGTAAACAAGACATACTGACTCATCCATTGAACATCTAACATGTAACTAAGACATACCGACTCATCCAACACATACCGACTCATCCATTGAACATCTAACGTGTAACCAAGACATGTCGAGTCATCCAAGACATATCGACTCATCCATTGAACATCTAACGTGTAACTAAGACATACCGACTCATCCATTGAACATCTAACGTGTAACCAACACATACTGACTCATCCATTGAACATCTAAGGTGTAACCAAGACATACCGACTCATCCATTGAACATCTAACGTGTAACCAAGACATAACGACTCATCCATTGAACATCTAACGTGTAACCAAGATATACCGACTCATCCAAGACATGCCGACTCATCCATTGAACATCTAACATGTAACCAAGACATACCGACTCATCCATTGAACATCTAACGTATAACCAAGACATACCGACTCATCCATTGAACATCTAACGTGTAACCATGACATACCGACTCATCCATTGAACGTCTAACGTGTAACTAAGACATACCGACTCATCCAAGACATACCAACTCATCCATTGAACATCCCACGTGTAACTAAGACATACCGACTCATCCATTGAACATCTAACGTGTAACCAACACATACCGATTCATCCATTGAACATCTAACGTATAACTAAGACATACCGACTCATCCAAGACATACCGACTCATCCATTGAACATCTAACGTGTAACTAAGACATACCGACTCATCCATTGAACATCTAACGTGTAACCAACACATACTGACTCATCCATTGAACATCTAACGTGTATCCAAGACATACCGACTCATCCATTGAACATCTAACGTGTAACCAAGACATACCGACTCATCCAAGACATACAGACTCATCCATTGAACATCTAACGTGTAACTAAGACATACCGACTCATCCATTGAACATCTGACATGTAACCAACACATACCGACTCATCCATTGAAAATCTAACGTGTAACCAAGACATACCGAATCAATCTAACGTGTAACCAAGACATACCGACTCATCCATTGAACATCTAACGTGTAACCAAGACATTCCGACTCATCCAAGACATACAGACTCATCCATTGAACATCTAACATGTAACTAAGACATACCGACTCATCCATTGAACATCTAACGTGTAACCAACACATACCGACTCATCCATTGAACATCTAACGAGTAACCAAGACATACCGACTCATCCATTGAACATCTAACATGTAAATAAGACATACCGACTCATCCAACACATACCGACTCATCCATTGAACATCTAACGTGTAACCAAGACATATCGAGTCATCCAAGACATACCAACTCATCCATTGAACATATAACGTGTAACTAAGACATACCGACTCATCCATTGAACACCTAACGTGTAACCAACACATACCGAGTCATCCATTGAACATCTAACGTGTAAACAAGACATACTGACTCATCCATTGAACATCTAACATGTAACTAAGACATACCGACTCATCCAACACATACCGACTCATCCATTGAACATCTAACGTGTAACCAAGACATGTCGAGTCATCCAAGACATATCGACTCATCCATTGAACATCTAACGTGTAACTAAGACATACCGACTCATCCATTGAACATCTAACGTGTAACCAACACATACTGACTCATCCATTGAACATCTAAGGTGTAACCAAGACATACCGACTCATCCATTGAACATCTAACGTGTAACCAAGACATAACGACTCATCCATTGAACATCTAACGTGTAACCAAGATATACCGACTCATCCAAGACATGCCGACTCATCCATTGAACATCTAACATGTAACCAAGACATACCGACTCATCCATTGAACATCTAACGTATAACCAAGACATACCGACTCATCCATTGAACATCTAACGTGTAACCATGACATACCGACTCATCCATTGAACGTCTAACGTGTAACTAAGACATACCGACTCATCCAAGACATACCAACTCATCCATTGAACATCCCACGTGTAACTAAGACATACCGACTCATCCATTGAACATCTAACGTGTAACCAACACATACCGATTCATCCATTGAACATCTAACGTATAACTAAGACATACCGACTCATCCAAGACATACTGACTCAGCCATTGAACATCTAACGTGTAACTAAGACATACCGACTCATCCATTGAACATCTAACGTGTAACCAACACATACTGACTCATCCATTGAACATCTAACGTGTATCCAAGACATACCGACTCATCCATTGAACATCTAACGTGTAACCAAGACATACCGACTCATCCAAGACATACAGACTCATCCATTGAACATCTAACGTGTAACTAAGACATACCGACTCATCCATTGAACATCTAACGTGTAACCAACACATACCGACTCATCCATTGAACATCTAACGTGTAACCAAGACATACTGACTCATCCATTGAACATCTAACGTGTAACCAACACATACCGACTCATCTATTGAACATCTAACGTTTAACAAATACATACCGACTCATCCATTGAACATCTAACGTGTAACGAAGACATACCGACTCAACCATTGAACATATAAGGTTTAACAAATACATATCGACTCATCCATTGAACATCTAACGTGTAACCAAGACATACCGACTCATCCATTGAACATCTAACGTGTAACCAAGACATACTGACTCATCCATCGAACATCTAACGTGTAACCAAGACATACCGACTCATTCATTGAACATCTAACGTGTAACCAAGACATACCGACTCATCCAAGACATACTGACTCATCCATTGAACATCTAACGTGTAACTAAGACATACCGACTCATCCATTGAACATCTAACATGTAACTAACACATACTGACTCATCCATTAAACATCTAACGTGTAACCAAGACATACCGACTCATCCATTGAACATCTAACGTGTAACCAAGACATACCGACTCATCCATTGAACATCTAACGTGTAACCAAGACATACCGACTCACCCATTGAACATCTAACGTGTAACTAAGACATACCGACTCATCCAAGACATACCTACTAATCTATTGAACATTTAACGTGTAACTAAGACATACCGACTCATCAATTGAACATCTAACGTGTAACCAACACATACCGATTCATCCATTGAACATCTAACGCGTAACTAAGACATACCGACTCATCCAAGACATACCGACTCATCCATTGAACATCCAACGTGTAACCAACACATACCGAGTCATCCATTGAACATCTAACGTGTAACCAAGACATACCGACTCATCCATTGAAAATCTAACGTGTAACCAAGACATACCGAATCAATCTAACGTGTAACCAAGACATACCGACTCATCCATTGAACATCTAACGTGTAACCAAGACATTCCGACTCATCCAAGACATACAGACTCATCCATCGAACATCTAACATGTAACTAAGACATACCGACTCATCCATTGAACATCTAACGTGTAACCAACACATACCGACTCATCCATTGAACATCTAACGAGTAACCAAGACATACCGACTCATCCATTGAACATCTAACATGTAACTAAGACATACCGACTCATCCAACACATACCGACTCATCCATTGAACATCTAACGTGTAACCAAGACATATCGAGTCATCCAAGACATACCGACTCATCCATTGAACATATAACGTGTAACTAAGACATACCGACTCATCCATTGAACACCTAACATGTAACCAACACATACCGAGTCATCCATTGAACATCTAACGTGTAACCAAGACATACTGACTCATCCATTGAACATCTATCATGTAACTAAGACATACCGACTCATCCAACACATACCGACTCATCCATTGAACATCTAACGTGTAACCAAGACATGTCGAGTCATACAAGACATACCGACTCATCCATTGAACATCTAACGTGTAACTAAGACATACCAACTCATCCATTGAACATCTAACGTGTAACCAACACATACCGTCTCATCCATTGAACATCTAACGTGTAACCAAGATATACCGACTCATCCATTGAACATCTAACGTGTAACCAAGACATAACGACTCATCCATTGAACATCTAACGTGTAACCAAGACATACCGACTCATCCAAGACATGCCGACTCATCCATTGAACATCTAACGTGTAACTAAGACATATCGACTCATCCAACACATACCGACTCATCCATTGAACATCTAACATGTAACCAAGACATAACGACTCATCCATTGAACATCTAATGTATAACCAAGACATACCGACTCATCTATTGAACATCTAACGTGTAACTAAGACATACCGACTCATCCATTGAACGTCTAATGTGTAACTAAGACATACCGACTCATCCAAGACAAACCGACTCATCCATTGAACATCTAACGTGTAACTAAGACATACCGACTCATCCATTGAACATCTAACGTGTAACCAACACATACCGATTCATCCATTGAACATCTAACGTGTAACTAAGACATACCGACTCATCCAAGACATACCGACTCATCCATTGAACATCTAACGTGTAACTAAGACATACCGACTCATCCATTGAACATCTAACGTGTAACCAACACATACCGACTCATCCATTGAACATCTAACGTGTAACCAAGACATACCGACTCATACATTGAACATCTAACGTGTAACCAAGACATACCGACTCATCCAAGACATACAGACTCATCCATTGAACATCTAACGTGTAACTAAGACATACCGACTCATCCATTGAACATCTAACCTGTAACTAACACATACCGACACATCCATTGAACATCTAACGTGTAACCAAGACATACCGACTCATCCATTGAACATCTGACGTGTAACCAACACATACCGACTCATCTATTGAACATCTAACGTTTAACAAATACATACCGACTCATCCGTTGAACATCTAACGTGTAACGAAGACATACCGACTCATCCATTGAATATATAACGTTTAACAAATACATATCAACTCATCCATTGAACATCTAACGTGTAACCAAGACATACCGACTCATCCATTGAACATCTAACGTGTAACCAAGACATAACGACTCATCCATCGAACATCTAACGTGTAACCAAGACATACCGACTCATTCATTGAACATCTAACGTGTAACCAAGACATACCGACTCATCCAAGACATACTGACTCATCCATTGAACATCTAACGTGTAACTAAGGCATACCGACTCATCCATTGAACATCTAACGTGTAACCAACACATACTGACTCATCCATTGAACATCTAACGTGTAACCAAGACATACCGACTCATCCATTGAACATCTAACGTGTAACCAAGACATACCGACTCATCCATTGAACATCTAACGTGTAACCAAGACATACCGACTCATCCACTAAACATCTAACGTGTAACTAAGACATACCGACTCATCCAAGACATACCGACTAATCTATTGAACATTTAACGTGTAATTAAGACATACCGACTCATCCATTGATCATCTAACGTGTACCCAACACATACCAATTCATCCATTGAACATCTAACGTGTAACTAAGACATACCGACTCATCCAAGACATACCGACTCATCCATTGAACATCTAACGTGTAACTAAGACATACCGACTCATCCATTGAACATCTGACGTGTAACCAACACATACCGACTCATCCATTGACCATCTAACGTGTAACCAAGACATACCGAATCATCCATTGAACATCTAACGTGTAACCAAGACATACCGACTCATCCATTGAACATCTAACGTGTAACCAAGACATTCCGACTCATCCAAGACATACAGACTCATCCATTGAACATCTAACGTGTAACTAAGACATACCGACTCATCCATTGAACATCTAACGTGTAACCAACACATACCGACTCATCCATTGAACATCTAACGAGTAACCAAGACATATCGACTCATCCATTGAACATCTAACATGTAACTAAGACATACCTACTCATCCAACACATACCGACTCATCCATTGAACATCTAACGTGTAACCAAGACATATCGAGTCATCCAAGACATACCGACTCATCCATTGAACATATAACGTGTAACTAAGACATACCGACTCATCCATTGAACACCTAACGTGTAACCAACACATACCGAGTCATCTATTGAACATCTAACGTGTAACCAAGACATAATGACTCATCCATTGAAGATCTAACATGTAACTAAGACATACCAATTCATCCAACATATACCGACTCATCCATTGAACATCTAACGTGTAACTAAGACATACCGACTCATCCATTGCACATCTAACGTGTAACCAACACATACTGACTCATCCATTGAACATCTAACGTGTAACCAAGACATACCGACTCACCCATTGAACATCTAACGTGTAACAAAGACATACCGACTCATCCATTGAACATCTAACGTGTAACAAAGACATACCGACTCATCCATTGAACATCTAACGTGTAACCAAGACATACCGACTCATCCATTAAACATCTAACGTGTAACTAATACATACCAACTCATCTAAGACACACCGACTAATCTATTGAACATTTAACGTGTAACTAAGACATACCGACTCATCCATTAAACATCTAACGTGTAACCAACACATACCGATTCATCCATTGAACATCTAACGTGTAACTAAGACATACCGACTCATCCAAGACATACCGACTCATCCATTGAACATCTAACGTGTAACTAAGACATACCGACTCATCCATTGAACATCTGACGTGTAACCAACACATACCGACTCATCCATTGAACATTTAACGTGTAACCAAGACATACCGAATCATCCATTGAAAATCTAACGTGTAACCAAGACATACCGACTCATCCATTGAACATTTAACGTGTAACCAAGACATTCCGACTCATCCAATACATACAGACTCATCCATTGAATATCTAACGTGTAACTAAGACATACCGACTCATCCATTGAACATCTAACGTGTAACCAACACATACCGACTCATCCATTGAACATCTAACGAGTAACCAAGACATACCGACTCATCCATTGAACATCTAACATGCAACTAAGACATACCGACTCATCCAACACATACCGACTCATCCATTGAACATCTAACGTGTAACCAAGACATATCGAGTCATCCAAGACATACCGACTCATCCATTGAACATATAACATGTAACTAAGACATACTGACTCATCCATTGAACACCTAACGTGTAACCAACACATACCGAGTCATCCATTGAACATCTAACGTGTAACCAAGACATACTGACTCATCCATTGAACATCTAACATGTAACTAAGACATATCGACTCATCCAACACATACTGACTCATCCATTGAACATCTAACGTGTAACCAAGACATGTCGAGTCATCCAAGACATACCGACTCATCCATTGAACATCTAACGTGTAACTAAGACATACCGACTCATCCATTGAACATCTAACGTGTAACCAACACATACCGACTCATCCATTGAACATCTAACGTGTAACCAAGACATACCGACTCATCCATTGAACATCTAACGTGTAACCAAGACATAACGACTCATCCATTGAACATCTAACGTGTAACCAAGACATACCAACTCATCCAAGACATGCCGACTCATCCATTGAACATCTAACGTGTAACTAAGACATACCGACTCATCCAACAAATACCGACTCATCCATTGAACATCTAACATGTAACCAAGACATACCGACTCATCCATTGAACATCTAACGTATAACCAAGACATACCGACTCATCCATTGAACATCTAACGTGTAACCAAGACATACCGACTCATCTGTTGAATGTCTAACGTGTAACTAAGACATACCGACTCATCCAAGACATACCAACTCATCCATTGAACATCTAACGTGTAACTAAGACATGCCGACTCATCCATTGAACATCTAACGTGTAACCAACACATACCGATTCATCCATTGAACATCTAACGTGTAACTAAAACATACCGACTCATCCAAGACATGCCGACTCATCCATTGAACATCTAATGTGTAACTAAGACATACCGACTCATCCATTGAACATCTAACGTGTAACCAACACATACCGACTCATCCATTGAACATCTAACGTGTAACCAAGACATACCGACTCATCCATTGAACATCTAACGTGTAACCAAGACATACCGACTCATCCAAGACATACAGACTCATCCATTGAACATCTAACGTGTAACTAAGACATACCGACTCATCCATTGAACATCTAACGTGTAACCAACACATACCGACACATCCATTGAACATCTAACGTGTAACCAAGACATACCGAATCATCCATTGAACATCTAACGTGTAACTAAGACATACCGAATCATCTATTGAACATCTAACGTGTAACCAACACATACTGACTCATCCATTGAACATCTAACGTGTAACCAAGACATACCGACTCATCCATTAAACATCTAACGTGTAACCAAGACATACCGACTCATCCATTCAACTTCTATAACCAAGACATACCGACTCATCCAAGACATGCCGCCTCATCCATTGAACATCTAACGTGTAACTAAGACATACCGACTCATCCAACACATACCGACTCATCCATTGAATATATAACGTGTAACCAAGACATACCGACTCATCCATTGAACATCTAACCTGTAACCAAGGAATACCGACTCATCCAACACATACCGACTCATCCATTGAACATCTAACGTGTAACTAAGAAATACCTACTCATCCAACACATACCGACTCATCCAAATACACTCATGCATGAGGTTTACGTACCGTATCCAAATACACTCATGCATGAGGTTTCAGTATGCAACACTTGTCCAGCTGATGGATTTGATGGATGGGTAGTCAATTGAAAATCTAAATATTGGAGGGAAAACCTTGGCGTGAAAACATTGGCGGGAAAATATTGGAGGGAAAATGTTAACAACTTCCCTCATTTCTTTAGCATAAAAGGAGAACCACGCACACTTCTTATCATTACAACCACCAACAGATCACACACACTTATCATCACAAACAAATTGTTATTATGAAGATGTTGAAGCATGAAGCTTTTCCATGCAAGTGTGGACATGGAGATGTAGTTCTTCGACAATCATGGCAAACTGAAAACTTTGGTAGACTGTAGTATGCTTGTCCACGTTCACGGGTTCAACCTCCAGTTTCATATGGATGCATTTTTTTTATGGAAAGACGAACGCGTCCAACTACAAACAAATTCTCTTGGAGGTTGAATGAGTTATTCTCATCCAAGCTCTTCTTCAAGACCTTCAACGAGCTTTTCTCCTCCAAGCTCTTCTTCGAGACCTTCAAGGACTCCAGTTTCTTCTCCAAGCTCTTCAACGTGTGCAAACTGTGTGCTCTTGAATGGAAAAATAAAGGTACTTGAGAGTACAGTAGAGTTGTACCGCAACTCCGATAGGCACACAATGGATTCAGCTGCACTACTTCACGACCTTTACGTTGACATGGGGAACCTTAGTTTGAACTAGTTCGTGATGTTTTTTTCCGTGTTTACGAGCCTAATATCGTTGTAATATCCATGTTTAATTAAGCGCGTGTTTAACTGTCCCTGACGAATAAAATTATGTTTAGGAGTGTTTGTCTGTAAGTCTTCCATGTGATATTACAAAAGGTTTTATGTAATATTTGGAATAAATAAATATTTGTTTTATAAATGTCTCATTTTTATCATATAAACGTCGCAAAGATAAAATAACATCGGATCGATAGTTATAATAATAATTATTTGGAATAAATAAATATTTGTTTTATAAATGTCTCATTTTTATTATATAAACGTCGCAAAAATAAAATAACATCGGATCGATAGTTAAAATAATAATTGTATGGAATAATTAATAATTTTTCATAACAACCAAAAACTAATTATATATATGACAGGGGGTTTCCCCGGTGACATGTTGCCAGGGAAACTTTTGAGATTTGGCGGGTAAAAGCCCACCACACATTTTCTGCTTAACTTTGAAGCTAATTACGTTTGACATAGTTTCCCTGGCGACATGTCGCCAAGGATAAGTTTGGCTGGGTATTATTAAAAAAAATTAACGGTAATTACGATGGACGAATTTTCCCTAGCGACCTGTCGCAAGGGATAATTTTGGACAAAGTTTCCCTGGTGATACTTAGATTTTGTATGTCTTAAAAAGTTCACAGGAATCTCTTTGAATTGATCACGAATGAATGTGTGACTCAGTCGTTTTTGGTGAATAAAATAAAAGGTTGTCGTCGTCTAAAACTAATTAAAAAGTAAAGGCTAAACGCAATGAAACTAAGCTAAGAAAAATTAACAATTAATAAAGAAACAATGCAAATAAAGTAAACGTAAATTTAAACGAAACAATTAAAATTAAATAAAACTAAAAGACGAAATTAATATATCGACTAAAAAGGTAGATGCGCGAAGTAATAAAAATAAGCTAAAACAAATACCAGAAAACTGTCACTTTTCTGAAAAATTAAGAATTGGAAAACTGAGCAAAAACATTCATTCGGAATAATAAAAGTAAAATGCTGGTTTCGGAATAAATAATTAAAGAGGAAATGCTGGTTCGAAATAAAGGTGTTCATCCGGAATATTGCTTCATCCGGAATAATGATTTATCCGGAATATTAGCTCATTCGGAATGTAGAGCTGATCCGGAATAATGATTCATCCGGAATAAACAAATGCTCATGCGGAATATTCACTCGTTCGGAATAACCCCTTGGTTCGGAAAAAATGACTTACTCGGAATAAAAAGTTGATGCGGAATAAAAGGACTTCGTTCGGAATAAAAATTGGTTCGGAATAATTAAAGTAAAAACTTTGTTCGGAATAACTAACTCATTCGGAATATTTAAATCAAATGCTTCATTCAGAATAACAAGAAGGAAACTTTGGTTCAGAATAAATTGGTGACTCGGAACAATTCTAGGAAACTTAAACGCGAAGAACAGGCGAAAAACACACGAGCACGAATCTAACCAAAATATACCATAATCAACCTAAAGATTAAACTAATATAACCACTAATGATTAACAAACAATAACCAATCAAAACAAATCAATAAAACTAACACTAATGACCAAAATAATCAAAACTCACTTGATTAAAACTATGAAAAACTAAAGAACATAACCATAATCAAAAGTAAAGATTAAACAAGAAAGGTAGAAGAAGATTAATTAAAAGCTTGATTAAAAAGTAAAGATTCAACAATAAAAACTTTAAAGATTTAAGATCTACAAATTAAATTAGAGAGAGAAAGCAATAAATCTAGAGAGAGAAACTACTCTTAAAAACTAAAAATAACTAAAACTATCTAACCAACCAAAAATGGGTTTTCTTCTTCTATTTATAGGAGGAGGGGAGTGCATGTGTTGTCTTCTCTCTTTTCTTTCGTCTCATCTTTAATTAAAGTCACGACTTTTGTAACACCCGTGAATGTGCCGTATGATGCTAAGTTATTGTCTCAAGAGTTGTTCAGTATGAGCATCTCTCTTAAGTTGCGACTCACTTGAGGATGTGATATCCCGAGCCCAACGTTATTTATTTAATCCTATTTTACGGATATTTTTGAAATTTTTAAGAAATTTTGTTTGCTATATATTTGACGGTTTAAGTTGAAACCAACGTTTACGGTCGTAATTTTAACGTTTGACGATTTGAGAAGAACCGATAACGACTACGATACCGACGGATGCACAAAAATTTATCTTTTATTATCGATTGATAGATATTTGAGTTTTTCGAGATTTTTATTTTTATTACGTTTTAAGTCGAGTCGGAACCGTATGAATATTCGTTTTGTGTGCGTTTGAACCATTTAAAAAAAATATATTTTGAGGTAGCCGGGACGAACCCCGACTCCCATAAATTTTCAAAACCAACTACTAACTCTTTCCCGCTCTCTAAAAATGGTCGTTTATTTACGAGGCCAAAAGATAGTCAAGTTGTCAATTTTAGCCCCTCCCATTTTACAAAAAGAGGGAGAGGAAAACACATACTTCATTTCACTTTCAAAAAAAAATTAGGGTTTCCCCTCTCCTCTCCTTTAGCCATCGCCACCACCATCCAAAACCACCACCACCACCATTTTTCTTGGGTTTTTGGAAAAAGTAAGCAAAGACCATCTCTTATTTCATCTTTGTAAGTCTATCTATCCATTAAAATCAAACATGCAATATCTTTAATTTTTCAAAAATTATTTTCTTAATTAAGGGGAGGTTTGATCTAAAAATCATGTGTCTATGTTCTTAAAAAGTGTTTATAAACATAGGATATTAATTAAAAAGGCTAGAAAAACATTTTTCTTGGGTGTTTTGTTCATCATACCCCACGGTCAAGGGGGTATGTTTGTGGTTTGATGATTTGATTTATTTTGTTGGTGGGTTTATGTATCTAGTGATATTTATAACATTTAAAAAAATTAATTAAACATGTGAAATGATTTATTCATGAAATGGGTTTTGATTAAGATTGTTCATACAACTGATTAGGGATGATTATGATGTTTTAGATTGATGATATGGTGATATAATAGGCCTAGGAATCAATGGAAGAGATTGGAAAGATGTTTTGATGTGATTTTGAAAAGGGTGTTTTAGGTCAGAAACTTTAAGGCTCTTTTTCGTATATTGGCCGTTGATTAAGTGTTGAGATGATAGGATATTGTTGTAGAGCTTCTTTTTAGCTTCGTTTTGGTATAAGGTAGAGCTTTTGGCTCCAAACGAGTCAAAAGTTACGATAGTTTGAATTTTCGTGTACCGGGAGATGAAAGTCGACATAATCCGAAATTATGTTCGATTTTTGGTCAAATCTCGGGGACTATAAGTTGAGTATTAAAAATGATTGGAGGCTGTTCTCAGGGTATAAACTTAGCATTTTGAGTCTATTTTCATAATCAAGTGTCGTTTTTGTAAATGGTTTTGGTTATGAAGTTCAAAATGGTTTTACAACGCGAAGGTACAAAACTGTCCGAAATTTAGAGTTTAGTAATATGACGAGCAGTAGGTCTTAGGAGTGAGGTCTTTTATGAAATTTAATATGGGCTTTATACAGGTTGTAAAGAATTTTTACAAATTTTCTCGTAATTTTTGGTGATGTTTAAGTATAGGAAAACAACCCGTATATTTGGTATGTACCGGCAGAATTGTAAAATGCGCAATAGTTCTAATAAAGTATAAAATTGGACGTGTCTAGTAAATATCACTTGTATGGATTTTTGGCGTGAGTTTATATGAACCTTGAGTGTTCTTAATTATGTACATACAGTACTTGAAGGTACTTGAATGTGTTGATTCATTACGTGTTTATTCGTTAGGTGTTGTATTTGATTTCCTGGGGCATCCTCATCGTCGGTGATCGATTTCGTTTACGCCGTAGTTACTAATACTACCACTACTACCTAAGGTGAGTCTATAGCCTCGCTCTTTACTTATTTCAAATGTTTTTACCCGCGAGGGGGATACATGCTATTTAAATGAAAATGAACATATGTCATGAATGATTGTTGGACCCGAATGTTGCCTTGAAATTGTGTTGAGTACCTAGTTGCAAAACGCCCTAATTTCATGAACTATTAACTATTGTTTAATCCTAGTGTGGATTGAAAATAGCCGCTTATACAAAGTGATAGTACTACGGGGTTGACGACCCTATCCGAGACGAGGGCTAGTACGTTGGGTACCCCCTGCGGACGGATAATTTGTGATAAGAGATAAGGTATAATTGCAACTGATGCCTTTAGTAGGGGCACTGGTTTCATCTGAATCACGCCGGTAATTATTACGCGGGTGATTGAGTTAACGGATTAGTGTCATGAGCTTAAACACAATTGTCATAACCTTGAAAATAGATTGTGAGTACGACAATGCTATTGAATGATCATGATTGGTTTTTAATACTTATTTTCAACTTATGATTTGATACACCTATAGATTCGCTCAAACTTTGTGTTGACGATTTTAAGCATGTGTTTCATGTAACCAAGATTGATAGCAGCGGAGCATGCGAGGATGGAAGTTGTTGTGGCTTGGCGGTCTACTTTGTTTTTCCTCCCTTATTTAACTTAAAACTCTTTTATATTATGTCATGTGAACGAAAATGTACTTTTGGGTTGAGATTCAATGGGGACCAAAACGCAAACTATGTTTTGTATTATCTTGGGATTTGTAAAAACTGTAGACTTTGATGTTTTAATCAATCTTTAATTTATGTTTAAACTTTTACGTCTCTTTGAGTCGTTTAATATAGCTTATGTGTGATGATAACTACGTAGCACCCAAAGGTTGTAGTTCCGCTGCGCATGGCATTTGTGGGGGTGTTACAGATTGGTAATCAGAGCCATGAGTTATAGAGAACTAGGTCATTTTGAAAAATCCTAAACTATAACTTTTGGTGTCGTAAGAAATTGTCCAAGCACACAACTATCCTGCATGGCTCCGGTAAGATTTCTTTACCATCGCTTTATATTTTAGATGTATCCCTCAAACTAACAAGAATTCCCTAGTATTTAGTAAGTAAATACTTTGATATATATTGAGATATATTGTTGTGTACGTTGAGTACTTATCATCGTAATTTGCAAATTCTTGTAAAGATTATCTTATATGTTGCATGTAATTGGCATACGGGCTACATTGCATTACATGGAAACACCGCGTTGTAATCCTACGTGCATGTAGGAATGATTGTATGTATAAGTATGTATATACTATGGTATTTAAAGGCATTGCACGCGAAGCAATGGTCCTTGCGTGATTATTGTACATTTTACAATGCGGTTTTGTTGAGAATTTGGCCTTACCGCTAATTATCAATCTTGATAATTAATTTATTGTTCGAATAACCGAGTGTGAACCTCGTTTGATATTCTAGATACGTAAATAGTTCTCCGTAACATATCATATATTGACTAGATTGATCTCGATTGTCGTTATCGCACCGTGATGTGTCATTTTTGGGACTTCCTCTCTTTGGAACGTAATTTACCTATATATATTATTTTATTTCCTTTATTCCTTATGGGTTTGATATATTGGTTGGCGTAACTATAACATAGACGAAGTATAATCAACGATGCGTACATCGTGGCGGCGAATCATGTGTGTATATTATGAAACGTGGTTGAGGCGTGTTGCCATTTAATCGTTGTTTACTATTCTACTTGAATTTAAAGATGTGTTTTAAATTAGACTAGCGTTGTGATCAATCGCGATAACTTGGAATTTGGTTGGTTTTTGTGTTAATTTTGTGGTGTACGATTTCGAGACTCATCCGAGGCCGATAACAACACTTAGTTGACATACGTATTCTCGCTTCGTTTATTTCATTTTGTTTTGTAGTTTCATTATTTTGAATTCGATATTATACATGACGAGGTCCGACATTTGTGCGAGTTAAATAAGCATCAAATTTTGTTGATTGAATGATTTAAACATAAAGTGTTTTACATATTTAATACTTGGCGGATGAAACTTTTGGATAAAAATGACCTATGAGATGTCTTGTAACAAGTAAAACTCTTATAGAGAGTAAAGTGACAAAGTGAAATTATTTTTCTTTCAACCTTGGTTGGTAGATCGTAATAAGTAATTTATATTACTCGTAAAATCCTTGTTTTCATATATTAATAATTTGATACTAGAAGCTGGTGATGGAACTGTCAAAATTTGTTTAATATAATTTGAAAAAGGAGTTATAATAAAATTTACGATATGACTATCGAGTATATGTAGCTGTGGGCTTGATATGAGTTAATTTTCGGGTCAATATAGCAAACTTTTGGCGTATCTTGTAATATAAAACATGAGTAGAAGAATTGGTCATGTATTTTGGAGCTAAAATCTTTGTAAAAGTTAGTTTTATTTTAAACATAAGGTCATGTTATATGCATTGGTATAAACTAGAACTCGTCACTCGTTGTAGTAAATAAACTGGGATAAAATCGGAATATACACTTTAAGTATGAAATTATACTGCTTGAAACAAATTACTAAATATTGATGGAACGTTATTTTATTCCACTGTGAGATGTGTTAATTTTAAAATTGTTTGATAACGAGCTAAAGATTAAAAGTTGAATTTTATATATTCTAGAATTAATTGAAATAAGCATTCTTAATTACTTATTATTATTATTATTATCATCGAGATTCAAGTGTCGACTAAAATGAGTAATTATCCGAAATAATACTACGTGAAACCTCTTTATCATTTGAGTCGAATTACGCGAATATTATTTAATAAATCAGTTTTAAGGAAAACATGTATGTAATAAAAAGTCAAGGTTAATTTTAAGAGTCAATTGGACAAATTTGAGTTGTGTTGGCAACTTGCATATATGTGATAAGATAAGTCGTAATAATAATAACGTAAAACTTGGAAAAATTTTACTATGCACGTTTTTGGTACTTAAAATATGGATATTAATGGAATTTTGGCCACAAGTATTGAGATTTTCAAACCCAATGATTTTACCAATTATAATAACCGAGTCACCGAATCAACTGATGTTAGAAATTTTCTTGTAATTTTAATTTTTCTAGAAATAAAAACTTTGTATAGATTGAAACATGAAAGGTTTGAAATCTTTAATGGTGTAACACAAATTAAAAATGTGTAAATGCTCGCTTTTACAAGGTACATGGTAACATTAATTAGGAAATGAAAATGGATTTCCCAACAAACGAATATTTGTATTATTTTCTTAAGATGTATATATAATGTTTTGAGTCACGATGGTTCGATCGTCCGACATCCCTTCTTTGATTTTATGAGTCTGTATCTAAACTTGAGTTGTCATGTGACTGTTCATTTTAATATTGTCTATGGTATGAAACCATTATTATTATATTTATTTTAAAACTACGATTTCGCTAGTACTTGATAATGAGAGTATGTCACCCGGTGTATTTTTATCATGTTCATGGACGTTGTGACTTTTCTTCTTTCGGTTAATGGAACCTAAAATTCTGTATTTACTTGAATAATGTTATAAATCTTCATTAAAGTGGTTATTTATTTATATTGAACAAAAGCAAGGAGGCGAAGCCGCTTTATCAAATTGTAGAGGTGAAAGAACTCGATCTTCCTAGTGAAATTGTTTCTATTTAACCAAGTGATTATTCTTCTCTCCCCGTATACCCTTGGTGGAATGTGTGTGCAACTCGAGACGATGGGAATTATGATCGTTGTTTTATTTTTGACGCTGGTGTAGATATTCAGTTTTTACTCTATGTATTCGTAGATCGATGTTGTTATCCCGAGACTTTTGTCATATATTTGAGACATTTTCCTTTCTAATGTAGTTAGTTTTAGTTGGCGATTATATTGCTCGTCTACCTAGTTCGATCTCATTGATTTTTGATTTTATTACTTTTTGTGCTTGCAATGACCTTTAATCATGAACCACCTTACCATTGATTGGTGAGTAGTCTATTTTGAAAATATGTATGAGTGTGTCAAATGGTTCGTTCAACCAAATGAGAATGGTGTCGATTTATTTATTTATCTATTTTCTCATAAAAAGGCAAAGCAAAAGTATGTTTCCAAAGTAGATGAAAAATGTTTGATGTGTTTCTTAAAACGATGGTAGCAATATTTCTCCCATTTCAAATTTCATTTCAAACGATTTAATTATTTTGAAGACTAGGTCGAAAACTTTCATAGTCGTGTTTGGTGTGTAATAATAATGTTTGTGTTGTCACTCGATCCTCAATTATGCACAGCTTAGCTAACTATGCATAATTCGGGAAGAGTCCTGTTTTGTTGGTTGTTGTTGCTTGATCCTTAAGTATGCATGATCTAGCTAATTATGCATAGTTTAGGAAGGGCACTATCGTGTAAAACAAATTGGTCATCTTGAAACTTGTAGTGTTTTGATAAATTTTTGGATGAGAACGTTTTTAAAAATGGTGGATCCTTATGCAAGTAATCGTATTCTCTTTGATTCCTAAAGAAAATTATGAATTTTCTTGTATACCTTGAAATCTCTTCTTTCGTTTGGCGTTGACTTAGTAAGTCACTTTGACCGAGTAATTTTGGAAAATGTTTTTATGTGTTGAATGTAACATGTGAATTTCATCGGAATCACGAGGGTGTTGATGAAATACCAAAGGGGGCTCGTATCGACACTGAGACGAGTTTTTAACAAAAATAGAAGACTTCCGAAGTAGAGGAAAACCGAGTTTGAATAACTCTAAGGGAAATGACGAAGACTTCTCCTACATCGAATGTATCGTACTTTAATTGCTTCTTTTCTTGTTCTTTTGATATGACAACGACACATGATAAATTGTTGAAGTTTACCAACTGTGCATCGGTAATTGGAAGACCATTCCAATTGTCGTCTTCGTTTATTTAAGTGAGGAATCCTCTTTTCTTGACTCAAGCATCCTTGATTATCGATGGATAAACGATAGATATCCATAGTTGATGTTTTTGTGGTAAACCCTTTCCTTTTATGTATTTATGTGGTAAGTGATCTGGTCGAGTGATCGTAAGTTGTGAGAACTTGAGACGACATTGTCCAATGAAGTCCGATCATGAAGAACACGTGCCATATAATGTATTTCTAACTGTGAACGGCGATGCTTATTGAGATTCTGACCACGGTTGGGACGAAAGTGAGATGGTGTTCTTGTAATATCTTTTGTGTATGAATCCATGGGTGAGCGCCCTGTGGTGACATATGTATGTATTTTTCTTTCTTTTTGGATATGCATCCATAGCTAGAAAGCTCGTGAACCTTCTTAAACTTGCAATTTTCTTTTGACTGGACTCATCTGGTATCCTGTCAATATTTCTTATTTTATCATGGCTTGGCTGATTAGCAAGCATGGGATTAACTTGATTGAACTCATTTACTTGGCATGGTTTGGCTATGTTGCAAACATGTCGTAATGTGGTTGTATGTGTTTTATTATGGCTTTTGTGTTTGATTAGATTGTGATGTTTTCGAGAGAGTTATGTATACGTCGGATGATTTCGTATCGATGAATTCGTTTTTGACGGAATAGGTTTGTATGTACGTAATATTGCGATTAAGGTGATTTTGTATGACTAGAATTAATTACTTCGTCTTGTATATTCTGAACATTTTCGATGGGGTTATGTGCGACCCGTGTGATTTTTCCTTCATGATTAATTGTTTTTATGAGACCAATGAACCAAGTGAAAGGACAATTCAAAAGTTGGAAGACATGCTCCAAGCGTGTGTGATTGATTTTGGTAGTTGTTGAGATCGACCCTTGCCGTTGATAGTACCTTGTACGACGACATTTACCATGTTAGCCTTGAAGCTGCGACATTTGAAGAATTATGTTGATGAAAATGTAGATCGTCAGTTGGATAGAATGAAGTAGGAAAAAGTCAGTTGAATGGACTTGAAATGATTCGAGAGGCTATGGAAGAGGTGGTGTAGATTAAGAATCACTTGCTAACCGTGAGAAGCTGTGAGAAGAGACGTGTCGATAACCGTAGGAAGAATTTGGGAAATTGAAGTGGAGATCATGGATCGAGATGTTAAGAGATTAAAGCAAGGTAGAATAACAAATTGTGAAGGTGTGATGGAACCCGAGACGTGAACCGAAGTCCACGTCGGAACGTGAAGACCTCTTTAGGAAGAAGTACCCTCATCTTTCTAGTAGTACAAAATGCGAGTATAAGAACCGGAGAGCTCCGGGACGTCGCTCCCTTAAGGAGGGGAGGATGTAACACCCGTGAATGTGTCGTATGATGCTAAGTTATGGTCTCAAGAGTTGTTCAGTATGAGCATCTCTCTTAAGTTGCGACTCACTTGAGGATGTGACATCCCGAGCCCAACGTTATTTATTTAATCCTATTTTACGGATATTTTTGAAATTTTTAAGAAATTTCGTTTGCTATATATTTGACGGTTTAAGTTGAAACCAACGTTTACGGTCGTAATTTTAACGTTTGACGATTTGAGAAGAACCGATAACGACTACGATACCGACGGATGCCAAAAAATTTATCTTTTATTATCGATTGATAGATATTTGAGTTTTTCGAGATTTTTATTTTTATTACGTTTTAAGTCGAGTCGGAACCATATGAATATTCGTTTTGTGTGCGTATGAACCATTTAAAAAAAAAATTGAGGTAGCCGGGACGAACCCCTACTCCCATAAATTTTCAAAACCAACTACTAACTCTTTCCCGCTCTCTAAAAATGGTCGTTTATTTACGAGGCCAAAAGATAGTCAAGTTGTCAATTTTAGCCCCTCCCATTTTACAAAAAGAGGGAGAGTAAAACACATACTTCATTTCACTTTCAAAAAAAATTAGGGTTTGCCCTCTCCTCTCCTTTAGCTGTCGCCACCACCACCCAAAACCACCACCACCACCATTTTTCTTGGGTTTTTGGAAAAAGTAAGCAAAGACCATCTCTTATTTCATCTTTGTAAGTCTATCTATCCATTAAAATCAAACATGCAATATCTTTAATTTTTCAGAAATTATTTTCTTAATTAAGGGGAGGTTTGATCTAAAAATCATGTGTCTATGTTCTTAAAAAGTGTTTATAAACATAGGATATTAATTAAAATGGGTAGAAAAACATTTTTCTTGGGTGTTTTGTTCATCATACCCCACGGCCAAGGGGGTATGTTTATGGTTTGATTATTTGATTTATTTTGTTGGTGGGTTTATGTTTCTAGTGATGTTTATAACATTTAAAAAAATTAATTAAACATGTGAAATGATTTATTCATGAAATGGGTTTTGATTAAGATTGTTCATACAAGTGATTAGGGATGATTAGGATGTTTTAGATTGATGATATGGTGATATAATAGGCCTAGGAATCAATGGAAGAGATTGGAAAGATGTTTTGATGTGATTTTGAAAAGGGTGTTTTAGGTCAGAAACTTTAAGGCTCTTTTTCGTATATTGGCCTTTGATTAAGTGTTGAGATGATAGGATATTGTTGTAGAGCTTCTTTTTAGCTTCGTTTTGATATAATTTCGAGCTTTTGACTCCAAACGAGTCAAAAGTTACGATAGTTTGAATTTTCGTGTACCGGGAGATGAAAGTCGACATAATCCGAAATTATGTTCGATTTTCGGTCAAATCTCGGGGACAATAAGTTGAGTTTTAAAAATGATTGGAGGCTGTTCTCAGGGTATAAACTTAGCATTTTGAGTCTATTTTCATAATCAAGTGTCGTTTTTATAAATGGTTTTGGTTATGAAGGTCAAAATGGTTTTACAACGCGAAGGTACAAAACTGCCCGAAATTTAGAGTTTAGTAATATGACGAGCAGTAGGTCTTAGGAGTGAGTTCTTTTTATGAAATTTAATATGGGCTTTATACAGGTTGTAAAGAATTTTTACAAATTTTCTCGTAATTTTTGGTGATGTTTAAGTATAGGAAAACAGCCGGTACATTTGGTATGTACCGGCAGAATTGTAAAATGCGCAATAGTTCTAATAAAGTATAAAATTGGACGTGTCTAGTAAATATCACTTGTATGGATTTTTGGCGTGAGTTTATATGAACCTTGAGTGTTCTTAATTATGTACATACAGTACTTGAAGGTACTTGAATGTGTTGATTCTTTACGTGCTTATTCGTTAGGTGTTGTATTTGATTTCCCGGAGCATCCTCATCGTCGGTGATCGATTTTGTTTACGCCGTAGTTACTAATACTACCACTACTACCTAAGGTGAGTCTATAGCTGTAACACCCGTGAAAGTGCCGTAAGATGCTAAGTTATTGTCTCAAGAGTTGTTCAGTATGAGCATCTCTCTTAAGTTGTGGCTCACTTGTGGATGTGATATCCCGAGCCCAATGTCATTTATTTAATCCTATTTTACGTATATTTTTGAAATTTTAAGAAGTTTTATCGTGGATTTATTTGACGGTTTAAGTTGAAACCAACGTTTGCGGTCGTAATTTAACGTTTGACGATTTAAGAAGAACCGATGACGACTACGATACCGACGGATGCCCAAAATTTACCTTTTATTATCGATTGATCGATATTTGAGTTTTTCGATATTTTATTTTTATTACGTGTTAAGTCGAGTCGGAACCATATGTATATTCGTTTTGTGTGCGTTTGAACCATTTAAAAGTATTTTCAAGTGTTCGGGGCGAAACCCGACTCCCGTAAAAATTTTAAAATGACTAGTGAGTCAATTCCGTAAAGTTTTGGTGTCGTTTTTGCTTAAGGCCAAAAGAAAGCTTAAATTGCACATAAGTCCCTCCCATTTCACAAAATGGGGACAAACACACACACACAACACATTTTAGAAAAAAAAAGATCAAACCCCCCTCTCTCTTCCTCCTAGCCGTCGGCCACCCACACCAAAACCACCACCACCAATTTTTGGGGGTTTTTGACAAATCCAATCAAAGACCCATCTCCCATATCAACTTGTAAGTGAATCCCACAAACAAAAACACACATGCATCCATTTAATTTTTCCAAAAATTTAAGGTTTTTCAAAAATACGTTTTGATTCAATTAAATCATGAATTTGTTTAATTGGTATATTGATAATGTTTATTCATTCATAAAACGAAATTGGGGCTGATTATTTTGGGTATTTTGGTCACCAAAACCCACGAAATTTTTGGGGTTTTGGGTGTGTTCAAGGTGTTTGATGAAATGTGTTGTGGGGTTGTGTTTAAAATGGTGTTTTTAGTGTTTATAAATTGTTTAATTACATTGCATGCATGTTCTAGGTTTTGGGTTTTGATTTGGATTCGATTATCATAGAGTTAAGGGCTGTTTAGATGATTGGGAATGGTTAATTGGTGTTATAATAGGTCTAGGATGTAAGAAAAAGGGTTGGAATGGTGATTTTTACGGTTTTGAAAGAGGTGTTTCTAGATCAGAAACTTTAGGGGTATTTTCGTGGGTTTAAGTCTAAGTCCAGGTCTAGATGATGAGATATTGTTGTAGAGCTTTGTTTTAGCTTCGATTTGATATAAGGTAGAGCTTCTAACTCAAAACGAGTCAAAAGTTATGATACTTTGAAAATACGTGTACCGGGAGATGAGAATCAACACAATCCGAATTTGTGTTTGGTTTTGGGTCAAATCCCGGGGACCATAGATAGAGTTTGGTAAATGTTTGAAAGTTGATTTTTGGTCTCAAACCTGTGTATTTGAGTCTATTATAGGACTTAGGTGTCAATTGGGTCAATGGAGTACTTTAAACGGGTCAAACGAGTCCGACTTGGTCAAAGTACAATTTCAGTCCGAAAAACGTAGTTTTTGGAACGGTGTTGAGTAACGAGTCGTAGAAGTAAAAACTTTGGTTGGGATTAAATATGTGTTTTTCTACAGGTCTTATAGTATTTTTGAGAATTTTGTCAAATTTTATAAAAATGGTTAAGTATAGTAAAACAGCCCATACTTTTGGTAAGTATCGGCGAAACCGTAAAATGGATAGTAACTTTAATAATAAGGACAAAGGGTATAGGTCTAGTAACAACTACTTGCTTGACTTTGGCGTGAGTTTTCATAGGCATTGAGTGTGTTTGCATTTGCGTGTGTTTAGTACAATAATGTACGCGGAGTATTGATTTGGTTTACGTACCTTGATTTTTAGGTCAAGTGTTTGATTTTCTCGGGCATCCACGTCGTCGGTGACATTTCTCGTTACGTCTTCGCTAGAACCACTACTACTACGCAAGGTGAGTCTATAGCCTCGCTCTTTACTTTATTCAAATGTTTTTAACCCGCGAGGGGGATACATGCTCATTTAAAAGAAAATGAACATAAGTCTTGATTGATTGTTGGACCCGAATGTTGCCTCGAAATTGTGTTGAGTACCTAGTTGCAAAAGTCCCTAAATTCATGAACTATTAACTATTGTCCTGCCCTCGAGTAGGGGGAAATAGCCGCTTATACAATTTGTAGTACTACGGGGCTAACGACCCAATGCTAGCCGAGAAGCTGTACGTTGAGTAAGTTCTGCGGTAGATTATCTTGTATGAGAGATAAGGTATAATTGCAACTGATGCCTTTAGAAGGGGCACTGGTTTCATCTGAATCACGCCGGTAATTATTACGCGGGTGATTGAGTTAACGGATTAGTGTCATGAGCTTAAACACAATTGTCATATCCTTGAGTAATAGATTGTGAGTACGACAATGCTATTGAATGATCATGATTGGTTTTTAATACTTATGTTCAACTTATGATTTGATAAACCTATAGATTCGCTCAACCTTTGTGTTGACGATTTTAAGCATGTGTTTCAGGTAACCAAGATTGATAGCAGCGGAGCATGCGAGGATGGAAGTTGTGGTGGGTTGGCGGTCTACTTTGTTTTCCTCCCTTTTTGCACTTAAAAATTTTACACTATGTCATGTGAATGAAAATGTATTTTTGGGTTGAGATTCAATGGGGACCTAAACGCAAACTCTGTATTGTATTCTTTTGAGGTTTGGAAAACAGTAGACATGTACATTTTAACTATGTTTAAATAATGTCAAGACTTTTACGTCTTTTGAGTCGTTTGATATATCTTGTGTGCGATGATAACTGTGTAGCACCCAAATGTTGTAGTTCCGCTGCGCATAGCATTTGTGGGGGGTGTTACAGATTGGTAATCAGAGCCATAAGTTATAGAGAACTAGGTCATTTTGAAAAATCCTAAACTATAACTTTTGGTGTCGTAAGAAATTGTCCAAGCACACAACTATCCTGCATGGCTCCGGTAAGAATTCTTTAGCATTGCTTTATATTTTAGATGTATCCCTCAAAATTGATATGAATTCCCTAGTATTTAGTAAGTAAATACTTTGAGATATATATTGAGATATATTGTTTTGTACGTTGAGTACTTATCATCGTAATTTGCAAATTCTTGTAAGATTATCTTATATGTTGCATGTAATTGGCATAACGGGCTACATTGCATTACATGGCAACACCGCGTTGTAATCCTACGTGTATGTAGGAATGGTTGTATGTATAAGTATGTAAATACTATGGTATTTAAAGGCATTGCACGCGAAGCAATGGTCCTTGAGTAATTATCGTACATTAAAATGCGGTTTTGTTGAGAATTCGGCCTTACCGCTAATTATCAATCTTGATAATTAATTTATTGTTCGAATAACCGAATATGAACCTCGTTTGATACTCTAGATACGTAATTAACGCTTCGTAACATATTGTATATTGACTAGAATGATCTCGATTGTCGTTATCGCATCATGATGTGTCATTTTGGACATTTTCTTTTGAAACGTAATTTACTTACGTATTACTTTATTTCCTTTATTCCTTATGGGTTTGATATGTTAGTTCACGTAACTATAACATAGACGAAGTATAATCGACGATGCGTACATCGGGGCGGCAAATCATGTGTGTATATTATGAAACGTGGTTGAGGCGTGTTGCCATTTAATCGTTGTTTACTATTCTACTTGAATTTTAAAGATGTGTTTTAAAATAGACTGGCGTTGTGATCAAGCGCGATAACTTGGAATTTGGTTGGTTTTTGTGTTAATTTTGTGGAGTACGATTTCGAGACTCATCCGAGGCCGATAACAACATTTAGTTGACATACGTATTCTCGCTTCATTTATTTCATTTGTCTTGTTGTCTCATTATTTGAATTCGATATTTTATATGACGAGGTCCGGCATTTGTGTGAGTTAAATAAGCATAAAACTTTGTTGATTGAATGATTTAAACATAAAGTGTTTTACATATTTAATATTTGGTGAATGAAACTTTTGGATAAAAATGACGTATGATGTGTCTTATAACAAGTAAAATTCGTGTAGAGAATAAACGGACATTGTGAAATTATTTTCCTTCAACCTTGGTTGGTAAATCGTAATAAGTAATTATTATTACTCGTAAAATCCTTGTTTTCATATATTAAAATTTGATACTAAAAGATTGTGATGGACTTGTTAAGAATTTGTTTAAATTAGTTCGGGAAAGGAGTTATAATAGAATTTGCGAGATGACTATTGAGTATATGTAGCTTCGGATTTAGTATGAATTAATTTTCGGGTCAATATAGTAAACTTTTGACGTATCTTGTAATATAAAACATGAGTAGAAGATGTGGACATGTGTTTTGGAGCTAGAGATTCTGTAAAATTGGTTTTACTTTAAACATAAGGTTATGTTTACGTATGTAGTGGTATAAACTAGAACACGTTACTTGTTGTATTGAATAAGCTGGGTTAAAAATCGGAATGTACACTTTAAGTGAGAAATTATAATGCTTGAAATGAATTATAAAATCTTGATGGAACGTCATTTGAAATAATTTGTTTGTCTAATTGTCGTTATAGAGAATCAATATGTGTAATTTGATGATGCTTGTTTAAAATCATTTTGAAACATCTTTCATTTTATTCCGCTGTGAGATGTGTTAATTTTAAAATTGTTTGATAACGAGCTAAAGATTAAAAGTTGAATTTTATATATTTTGGAAATATTTGAAATAAGCATTTTGATCACCTACTTCATTATTATATTATCATATTATTATCATTAATTTTTGAGATTCAAGTCTCGACTAAAATCAGTAATTTATCCGAGATAATACTACGTGAAACCTCTTTATCATTTGAGTCGAAGTGCGCGAATGTGATTTAACAAAACAGTTTTGGGGAAAACATGTGTGTAATAAAAGTCAAAGGTTGATTTTAAGAGTTAATTGGACTAGTTTGAGTCATGTTGGATACGTGTATATTTGTGATAATATAAGTCGTAATAATAAAAACGTAAAACTTGGAAAATTCTTACTACGTATGTTTTTGGTACTTAAGATATGAACATTAATGAGGTTTTGACACAAGTATGGAGATTTTCAAACCTAAGTCAATTATGATAACCGAGTCACCGCATCTACTAATGTTAATAATTTCCGAGAGATTGAATTTTTTTTTTCCAGAAATGAAAGCATTGTAAAGATTGGAAAATGAAAGGTATAAATTCTTTAATGGTGTAACACAAATTAAAAATGTGTAAATGTTCGGTTTTACAATGTACAAGGTAACACTAATTATTATACGCAACTGGATTACACAACACACGCCTACTTGTATATTATTTAATAAAGATGTATATATAACGTTTTGAGTCACGATGGTTCGATCGTCCGACATCCCTTCTTTGATTTTGTGAGTCTGTATCTAAACATGAGTCGTCATGTGATTGTTCATTTTAATATTGTCTATGGTATGAAACCAATATTATTATATTTATTTTTGTGTCGCTACTTCGCTAGTACTTGATGATGAGGGTATGTCACCCGGTGTATTTTGTCATGATCATGGACGCCGTAACTTTCTTCTTTCGGTTAATGGAACCTAAAAATTCTGTATTTACTTGAATGATGCTATAAATCTTCATTAAATTGGTTATTTATTTATATTTAACAAAAGCGAGGAGGCGTAGCCGCTTTACCAAATTGTAAGAGGTGAAAGAACTCGATCTTCCTGGTGAAATTGTTTCTATTTAACCAAGTGATTATTCTTCTCTCCCCGTATACCCTTGGTGGAATGGGTGTGCAACTCGAGACGATGGGAAGTGTGATCGTTGTTTTATTTTTGACGCTTGTGTTGATATTCAACATTCACTCCATGTATTCGTAGATCGCTGTTATTATCCTGAGACTATTGTCATACATTTGAAGTATTTTCATTTCTAATGTAGTTAATTTCCGTTGGCAAATATATTGCTCGTTTACCTCGTTCGATCTCATTGATCTTAATTTTATTACTTGTTGTGCTTGCAATGATCTTTAATCCTGAACCACCTTACCATTGATTGGTGAGTAGTCTATTTTGAAAATATGTATGAGTGTGTGAAATGTTTTGGTGAACTAAATGCAAATGGTGTCGATTTATTTACTTAATTATTTATTTATTTTCCTCACAAAAAAGCAAAGTAAACGTATGATTTCAAAATGGATTAAAAATGTTTGATGTGTTTCTTAAAACGATGGTAGCAATATTTTCCCATTTCAAATTTCATTTCAAATGGTTTAATTATTTTGAAGATTAGGTCGGAAACTTTCGTAGTCATATTTGGTATGTAATAATAATGTTTGTGTCGTCACTCGATCCTCAATTATGCACAGCTTAGCTAACTATGCATAACTCGGGAAGAGTCCTGTTTTGTTAATTGTTGTTGCTTGATCCTTAAGTATGCATGATCTAGCTAATTATGCATAGTTTAGGAAGGGCACTATCGTGTCAAACAAATTGGTCATCTTGAAACTTGTAGTGTTTTGATAGACGTTTAGATGAGAACGTTTCTTTTTAAAATGGTGGATCATCTTTGCAAGTAGTCGTAATTTCTTTGATTCTTAAAGAAATTTTTGAATTTTCTTGTGTTCTTTGAAATCTTTACTTTTTGTTTGGCGTTGACTTAGTAAGTCACTGTGACCGAGTAATTTTGGAAAATGTTTTTATGAGTTGTGTGTAACGTGCGAATTTCATCGGAATCGCTAGGGTGTTGATGTAATACCAAAGGGGCTCGTACCGACACTGAGAAGAAATTTTAAACAAGAATAGAAGACTGCCAAAGTAGAGGAAAACCGAGTTTGAATAACTCTAAGTGAAATGACGAAGACTTCTCCTACATCAAATGTATCGTACCTTATATATTTTCTTTCTTGTTCTTTTGATATGTTTAACGACACGCGATAAACTGTTGAAGTTTACCAACTGTGCTTCAGTAATTGGAAGAGAATTCCATTGTCATTTTCGCTTATTTAAGTGAGGAATCCTCTTTGCTTGACTCAACCATCCTTGATTATCGATGGTTAAACGATAGATAGCCACAGTTGATGTTTGTGTGGTAAACCACTGCTTTTATGTATTTATGTGTTAAGAGATATGGTTGAGTGATCGTAAGTTGTGAGAACTTGAGACGACATTGTCCAATGAAGACCGATCATGGAGAACACGTGCCATGTAATATATTTCTTTTTTTTATATTTAACTGTGAACGATGATGCTTGTTGAGATTTTGACCACGTTTGGGACGGAAGTGAGATGGTGTTCTTGTAATATCTTTTGGGTATGGATCCGTGTGTGAGCACCCTGCGATGACATATGTATGTATTTTATTTCTTTTTTGGATATGCATCCATAGATGGCAAGCTCGTAAACCTTCTTTAACTTGCAATTTTCTTTTGACTGGACTCATCCGAGAAATATGTCGAATATTCTTATTTTATCATGGCTTGGCCGATTAACAAGCATGGGTTAACTTGATTGAGCGGATTGACTTGGCATGGTTTGGCTATGTTGCAAACATGTCGTAATGTGATTGTATGTGTTTCATAATGGCTTTTGTGTTTGTTTGGATTGTGATGTCTTCGAGAGAGTTATGTATACGCCGAATGATTTTGTATCGATGAATTCGTTTTTGACGAGCTAGGGTTGTATGTACCTAACATTGCGACAAGGTGATTTTGTATGACTAGTGTTAATTACTTCGTCTTTTATATTTTGAACGTTTTTTATAGGGGTTATGTGTGACCCGTGCGATTTTTCTTTGTGATAGTTGTTTCTATGAGATGATGAACCAAGTGAAAGGACAATTCGAACGTTGGAAGACGTGCACCGAGCGTGTGTGATTGATTTTGGTAGTTGTTGAGATCGACCATTGCCGTTGGTAGTACCCTTGTACAACGACATTTACCATGGTAGCATTGAAGCTGCAGCCTTTGAGGAATTATGTCGATGAAAATGTGGATCTCCAGTTGGATAGAATGAAGTAGGAAAAAGTCAGTTGGATGGACTTGAAATGATTCGAGAGGCTACGGAAGAGATGGTGTAGATTAAGAATTATATGCTAACCGCGAGAAGCTGTGGAAAGAGATGTGTTGATACCCGTGGGAAGAATTTAGGGAAATTGAAGTGGAGATCATGGATCAAGATGGTAAGAGATTGAAGCAAGGCATAATACTCATCGTGAAGGTGTGATAGAACCCGAGACGTGAACCGAAGTCCAAGTCGGAATGTGGAGACCTATTTAGGAAGTAGTACCATCATCTTGCTACTAGTACAAATGCGAGTATAAGAACCGGAGAGCGCCGGGACGTCGCTCCCTTAAGGAGGGGAGGATGTAACACCCGTGAAAGTGCCGTAAGATGCTAAGTTATTGTCTCAAGAGTTGTTCAGTATGAGCATCTCTCTTAAGTTGTGGCTCACTTGTGGCTGTGATATCCCGAGCCCAATGTCATTTATTTAATCCTATTTTACGTATATTTTTGAAATTTTAAGAAGTTTTATCGTGGATTTATTTGACGGTTTAAGTTGAAACCAACGTTTGCGGTCGTAATTTAACGTTTGACGATTTAAGAAGAACCGATGACGACTATGATACCGACGGATGCCCAAAATTTACCTTTTATTATCGATTGATCGATATTTGAGTTTTTCGAGATTTTATTTTATTACCTGTTAAGTCGAGTCGGAACCATATGTATGTTCGTTTTGTGTGCGTTTGAACCATTTAAAAGTATTTTCAAGTGTTCGGGGCGAAACCCGACTCCCGTAAAATTTTTAAAATGACTAGTGAGTCAATTCCGTAAAGTTTTGGTGTCGTTTTTGCTTAAGGCCAAAAGAAAGCTTAAATTGCACATAGGTCCCTCCCATTTCACAAAATGGGGATAAACACACACACACAACACATTTTAGAAAAAAAAGATCAAACCCCCCTCTTTCTTCCTCCTAGCCGTCGGCCACCCACACCAAAACCACCACCACCAATTTTTGGGGGTTTTTGACAAATCCAATCAAAGACCCATCTCCCATATCAACTTGTAAGTGAATCCCACAAACAAAAACACACATGCATCCATTTAATTTTTCCAAAAATTTAAGGTTTTTCAAAAATACGTTTTGATTCAATTAAATCATGAATTTGTTTAATTGGTATATTGATAATGTTTATTCATTCATAAAATGAAATTGGGGCTGATTATTTTGGGTATTTTGGTCACCAAAACCCACGAAATTTTTGGGGTTTTGGGTGTGTTCAAGGTGTTTGATGAAATGTGTTGTGGGGTTGTGTTTAAAATGGTGTTTTTAGTGTTTATAAATTGTTTAATTACATTGCATGCATGTTCTAGGTTTTGGGTTTTGATTTGGATTCGATTATCATAGAGTTAAGGGCTGTTTAGATGATTGGGAATGGTTAATTGGTGTTATAATAGGTCTAGGATGTAATAAAAAGGGTTGGAATGGTGATTTTTACGGTTTTGAAAGAGGTGTTTCTAGATCAGAAACTTTAGGGGTATTTTCGTGGGTTTAAGTCTAAGTCCAGGTCTAGATGATGAGATATTGTTGTAGAGCTTTGTTTTAGCTTCGATTTGATATAAGGTAGAGCTTCTAACTCAAAACGAGTCAAAAGTTATGATACTTTGAAAATACGTGTACCAGGAGATGAGAATCAACACAATCCGAATTTGTGTTTGGTTTTGGGTCAAATCCCGGGGACCATAGATAGAGTTTGGTAAATGTTTGAAAGTTGATTTTTGGTCTCAAACCTGTGTATTTGAGTCTATTATAGGACTTAGGTGTCAATTGGGTCAATGGAGTACTTTAAATGGGTCAAACGAGTCCGACTTGGTCAAAGTACAATTTCAGTCCGAAAAACGTAGTTTTTGGAACGGTGTTGAGTAACGAGTCGTAGAAGTAAAAACTTTGGTTGGGATTAAATATGTGTTTTTCTACAGGTCTTATAGTATTTTTGAGAATTTTTTCAAATTTTATAAAAATGGTTAAGTATAGTAAAACAGCCCATACTTTTGGTAAGTATCGGCGAAACCGTAAAATGGATAGTAACTTTAATAATAAGGACAAAGGGTATAGGTCTAGTAACAACTACTTGCTTGACTTTGGCGTGAGTTTTCATAAGCATTGAGTGTGTTTGCATTTGCGTGTGTTTAGTACAATAATGTACGCGGAGTTTTGATTTGGTTTACGTACCTTGATTTTTAGGTCAAGTGTTTAATTTTCCCGGGCATCCACGTCGTCGGTGACATTTCTCGTTACGTCTTTGCTAGAACCACTACTACTACGCAAGGTGAGTCTATAGCCTCGCTCTTTACTTTATTCAAATGTTTTTAACCCGCGAGGGGGATACATGCTAATTTAAAAGAAAATGAACATAAGTCTTGATTGATTGTTGGACCCGAATGTTGCCTCGAAATTGTGTTGAGTACCTAGTTGCAAAAGTCCCTAAATTCATGAACTATTAACTATTGTCCTGCCCTCGAGTAGGGGGAAATAGCCGCTTATACAATTTGTAGTACTACGGGGCTAACGACCCAATGCTAGCCGAGAAGCTGTACGTTGAGTAAGTTCTGCGGTAGATTATCTTGTATGAGAGATAAGGTATAATTGCAACTGATGCCTTTAGAAGGGGCACTGGTTTCATCTGAATCACGCCGGTAATTATTACGCGGGTGATTGAGTTAACGGATTAGTGTCATGAGCTTAAACACAATTGTCATATCCTTGAGTAATAGATTGTGAGTACGACAATGCTATTGAATGATCATGATTGGTTTTTAATACTTATGTTCAACTTATGATTTGATAAACCTATAGATTCGCTCAACCTTTGTGTTGACGATTTTAAGCATGTGTTTCAGGTAACCAAGATTGATAGCAGCAGAGCATGCGAGGATGGAAGTTGTGGTGGGTTGGCGGTCTACTTTGTTTTCCTCCCTTTTTGCACTTAAAAATTTTACACTATGTCATGTGAATGAAAATGTATTTTTGGGTTGAGATTCAGTGGGGACCTAAACGCAAACTCTGTATTGTATTCTTTTGAGGTTTGGAAAACAATAGACATGTACATTTTAACTATGTTTAAATAATGTCAAGACTTTTACGTCTTTTGAGTCGTTTGATATATCTTGTGTGCGATGATAACTGTGTAGCACCCAAATGTTGTAGTTCCGCTGCGCATAGCATTTGTGGGGGGTGTTACAATAGCCTCGCTCTTTACTTATTTCAAATGTTTTTATCCGCGAGGGGGATACATGCTATTTAAATGAAAATGAACATAAGTCATGAATGATTGTTGGACCCGAATGTTGCCTTGAAATTGTGTTGAGTACCTAGTTGCAAAAGGCCCTAATTTCATGAACTATTAACTATTGTTTAATCCTAGTGTGGATTGAAAATAGCCGCTTATACAAAGTGATAGTACTATGGGGTTGAAGACCCTATCCGAGACGAGGGCTAGTACGTTGGGTACCCCCTGCGGACGGATAATTTATGATAAGAGATAAGGTATAATTGCAACTGATGCCTTTAGTAGGGGCACTGGTTTCATCTGAATCACGCCGGTAATTATTACACGGGTGATTGAGTTAACGGATTAGTGTCATGAGCTTAAACACAATTGTCATAACCTTGAAAATAGATTGTGAGTACGAAAATGTTATTGAATGATCATGATTGGTTTTTAATACTTATGTTCAACTTATGATTTGATACACCTATAGATTCGCTCAACCTTGGTGTTGACGATTTTAAGCATGTGTTTCAGGTAACCAAGATTGATAGCAGCGGAGCATGCGAGGATGGAAGTTGTTGTGGCTTGGCGGTCTACTTTGTTTTTCCTCCCTTATTTAACTTAAAACTCTTTTATATTATGTCATGTGAACGAAAATGTACTTTTGGGTTGAGATTCAATGGGGACCAAAACGCAAACTCTGTTTTGTATTATCTTGGGATTTGTAAAAACTATAGACTTTGATGTTTTAATCAATCTTTAATTTATGTTTAAACTTTTATGTCTCTTTGAGTCGTTTAATATAGCTTATGTGTGATGATAACTACGTAGCACCCAAAGGTTGTAGTTCCGCTGCGCATGGCATTTGTGGGGGTGTTACAACTTTGGCTCGGGATTTGTCGATAAAATCTTGAGCTCGTCTTATAATTTCTTCATTTATTAGACTTGGGTTCATCGACTTGTAAATCTTCCATCTTTGGTCCTTTTCTTCAATAAATCTTCAAAATAGGTCCACTGACTTCCAGTCTTTTGTGCTCTTGATCTTTTTACTTCGTATTTTGTCTTTTTCTTCGATAAAAGCCTATGAAAGCCCGTGTTTTCTTTCCTTTTCACATTTTGATCCTAAAACACAACAAAAACACAAACCACGCATAATTCCAAAAAAATGACATTAAATACGCGTTTTGGTCTCGTTTAAAGCAAGAACTAAATGGTAAAAGGATGGGTGTTTTCACACCTATCACCTGGCAACGTGTCGCCAGGGATAAATGGGAGGGAAATTTCGCGCTCTTTTATTTGGCCTCTGATTTTGGACGGAATATCCCTGGCGACATGTCGCCAGGGAAACGCTAGTCAAACTTTGACCTAAAAGTAAAACTGCTTTATTGCCACGTCATCGTTGTCGCCAAGGAAAAAGGGTTATCCCTGGTGACATTTTGTCACCAGGGAAACTCCGGTCACCTGTTCCCAGTTTTCTTGTAGTGACATACGCTTTTTTTCAAAAGTTATAACATTCCTATTAAATGAAAATAACAGATTTCTACAATCTCCACCCCTACACAATCGCCTCCTCACTCTCCAAAACTGATATGCACAATAAAATAGCGCTAAACATCAGGAAATCATGTCTTAGGTATTGCAAAATGCCACTATAAATTAAAGGCACATGAAGATGGGAAACCAACATCACAAATACAAACTTGTGTTCCTGCTAAATTCAACATCCAATTAAACATCCTAAAAATAAAACGTAAAGCTGTAACCACCCGAACAAACTATCATGTATATCCAAGCATATGTCTTCAGCATATTTCATCCCTGCACCACCACCAGGCCTTTGAAATCCCCAAAAGATTAAGAAATGAAACAAATGTTCTTTCAAGATCTAGAAAGCAAAATATTATGGTCTTTGTCCTTCATATAACAAAGGGTATAGTTGTATAGCTTTTAATATAAAAGAAGATACGGTTTGTTGAATGTTCTTCGATTTCGATTTAAAAGACGATTTGGATTTCTGTATACAAAGTGTTTGTGCTTGCTTTGTTTCGATTAAGGAAAGAAAGAGAGTTAAATTTTTTAGTGTGGCTATGGGAAGTATGTAATTGTTAGCTGCACTTCGATCAAAGAAAAGAGAGGGTTTGTTTCAGATGCGTTTGATTTATGTATACAAAAAGGGTAGTTTGGTTGTGTGTATATTACCGTCAGTGTGATTTAGGGTATTTGTATATATATATATATATATATATATATATATATATATATATATATATATATATATATATATATATATATATATATATATATATATATATATATATATATATATATATATATATATATATATATATAATACTAGTTTTTAAAGTACTACTAGATATATGTAATTGTTTCTAGGCTAAGTTTATTAAATTTGGGCTTTACCTTTTGGACAGAAGATGTAAATAAATTGGGTTGTACTATTGTAGTAGTAATACATTTTGACTTGCAAATTATTGTAGTAGTATATGTATTACGCTTATTAATGTGGTGTAGGGATGAATATTTTTATTCGAATTTTAGAATCGTATATTGATCTCTTGTATATGATATGGTGTCGTGACTATAAAATAAGGTAAAAAAATAGGACCACTAACTGTAATTTATCATTGTAATTATTTTTATTATTAATTTAATAAATATGTTAAAAATAAACTTTATATTATTGAAGTCTAAAAATTAATAAGAGATAGCTTAAGGTAACGTTATTTCTTAAATTTTGGTCACTCGTAAAGACGTTATCACAAAAAAGATCTAATAGAAATATCACTTGCTTAAAATATATTTACATATATCGGCAGTCACATTGTGCGAGTGCCGTGCTATAACAATAAAGTCATGAAAACAATTAACTTAAAAGATATTTACTCGTCACGAAATTAGTAGCCGAGTAACTGCTGTCGCACTGCGGGGTACCCGGCTAGTATGCATTAAATTATGAAAATTTCAACATTTAAACCTTTTCATGCCACACAAGGTTGAAATAGATTTGCACTATAGTTTACAAAATTTTTGAAATTTTCAAAACTTTATAAACATGTGTATAAACCACCATAGTGGATGCCTTAAGAAAAGTTTCAAATAAACGCCCTCTTAATCTCATACTACCTCCGTCCTATATTAAATGTACACTTTGACTATTTTTTGTTTTTTTTAAACTTTGACTGTAAATATTTTTGTTTATGTTATACAATACTTGATTAAATTTATAAAATGAAAATACATTTAAAACTTGATCCATTCATATATTTTTCATCAAGTACTTTAATATATAACATAAACAAAAATATTTTTGGTCAAAGTTAAAAAAGATAGAAAAAAAGTCTAAGTAACCATTGAATATAAGACAAAAAGTGTAACGCCCCATTTTGATAAATGGCAGGTCACGCGTAATTATGGCGTATCATCAAAGCATGCAAGTTAAATATCTTAAAAACATTTAATGACCATAAAGACAAATGCCGGAATCAAACATCAAGAGTCTCAAAATAAGCTCATCATGCATGATTATAAGTACTAAAATGGAAAAGGACTAAACAATGTCCAAAGAAACGAAATAAAGAACTGAATGTAAAGTATGGAAATGCATAAGTAAATGAAAGCCGGATAGCATCCATCCGTATGCACGTACAATCAAAGCCTACGATCGTCCCTGAGTACCTGCCGTTTGGGAACATGAAAGGAAAACGGTTGAGCATAACGCTCAGTGCACGAAAATACAAGCATGGAATGAATAAAATAAGCGTATAAGACATATAGCAGCGGAAATGAAATAAGTCCTGGAAAACCTGGCATAACTTAGTAAAACTGGTTTAATAGTTTGAAAAGCCTTATGTTTATCTTATGAAAACTGTATTACATGTTAACCATTAAGCCAATATAGGTCATGATATATCAACGTGCATGAATACTTAGAGGGGTGACCTCATCATGCAATTAAAGGGGTTGCCTCTAATTAATTTAAGACTGGGTAGGAGGGATCAGTTCCTTGTGAAGGATGCAAGGCACACACCACATTCACCTGATTAATTGCTAAAACATGTAACCTAGGATGCACCCATACGCCCCACATGATAATATAATAATATGGCCAAAAGCTGAAAGGGACGCCATGAGCTATCACTCTGCCGTGGTGAAGTCATAACACTGGTGCCTCTAGTGTTATGGTTATGGTACCTCCATAACTAGGTGGAATTGGTCATGCATGTATATGGCTTAGGCATTTAAAACTAAAGATAAGCAAATCAAAACATATAAAACATATACTGGGAAAACAGTTGGCTGCATACGGGGAATCCTAATAAGGAAAGAATGTCCATACCGAAGGACGGAGAATCCGTACCTTGTGTCCAGTGAACGGAAAAGAAGAACACCGTGAAAGCCTACTCCAATCTTACTAATGCTACATAAATAGGGGACATGTGTAAGTATTCTGTTTACTGAGTACGTAGCTGATTATAGTATGTCTTAGCTTTTTTTATATGTTTTACTCTTGTCTTACTGATTTTAATGTTATACTGTGTTTATCATGTGTTTTAAGTACTCTGATTATGTATTAACTGGTATTCTTGTATTATTATACTTGTTCTGTAATAATAAGTAACTTTCTAAAAATAGTAGGTTTCCTAAAATAGAAAGTTTCCAAAATAGAAAGTTTCCAAAAATAGATTAACTTCTTAAAATAGATAAGATTTTAAAAATAGAAAGTTTCCAAAAATAGTAAGTTTCCTAAAATAGAAAGTTTCCATATTTAGAAATAAGCTGGATTAATAAGCTAATAATATAAGCTTAAGTTCTACTGATTAAATATAATAAGTCATGTGATTAATAGTATAGTTTATTTATAATGCATGTTATTTAAATAAACTATAGGTTATATGATTTAATTAAATATAAGCATAATTTAATTAAATTAAAGTGTATAAAAATGCTTAGGTTAAACATGTATTAATATTTATTAATTATAACCTAGGTCATGATTATTAGTAATTAATTATAGTCAATGTTAAAATAATTAGTTAATACTATAGTCTAAATTAAATTAAATAAATATTTAGGTTAAAACATGTATTATTTAATAATAATAAATAACCTAAGTCCATGTTTAATTAAATTAATTAATAGACATGTTTTAATTAATTTAATTTTTGTAAAGATAATATTCTTGTACAATTAATTAGACTTGTAAAATAATCATGAACCGAAGCCGTGTATTATTAATTTAAACAAGTCGTGAACCGGACCCGTGTATTAATAATTTAAACATGTCGTGAACCGGACCCGTGAAAACCCGTGAACCGGTCGGAACCAAACACCCTAAAACAGTGGCAACCGGCTGGGCCGGTTGCCCCTAATTTCGCAAAACTGCCACCGGCTTACCCCGGTGGTTTCCCTTGCTCTCGGCTAGCCGCTGACCACCAGAGTTCCCACCGACAGTAGCCGGTGGTTCCCACTACCTGCCTGCGTGTTCCCCCTGCTTGACCAAATCAGCCACTAGCTTGGGCCAGTGGTGTTGGTTTGTTGCTGCCGAGACCCAACCAAAACCACAAGGACACCCCGACGCATGTCGGGGTTCCTTGTCCCTGGTGTCGACCGAACCAAAAACCACCGAGACATATGTCTCGGTTGGTGGTGCGAACCAAGCGACGCCGAGAGCCACGGGGCTCTCGGTTTGAGTGGCGGCCGAAAAAAACAACCCGAAACAACCCTTTATAATTTACCCACCATGATTATTAACATATTTTTAGTTCCCGTAATCAAATGTTCATAATAAAGTAAAAAGAATTAAAAAGAAAGGTTTTACGGATTACCAAACGCATGGAATCAATGGAGAACGATTACACAAACACTCCTTAAATTTCTTAAACAAAAAACAAATCAAACACCTCCTTGGTGTTGATGTTACCGCCGACCAAGAGAGAGAGAAAAGGAGATTAGTGTTTTGTGATTTTGTGAAAAACTTTGTAAATGCATATTTTCATTATTTGTTATTTTTAATAAAACAAACATGGGCTTGGCCCTTTCCTTCTCTTGGTGCCGCGTCTTGTAAGACCCACAAGGGAAACCCGAAGCCTTTCCTGTGTCTATAATATTACATGTTCATGTGTTCGGGTTTACGTGTTACGTTATTATTAATTATTCATGTTATTATAAATATATTAAACCCAAATTAATCCATAACACAATATTTAGAGAGAGAAATAGAAGAAAAGTAGAGAGAGAAACAAGAGAGAATGGAAGGTTAAACACTAACTAGAGAGAGAGAGTAAATGGTAACCAACACCCTCTTCCACACATGGAAGAGGGTTTATATACCCTTGGCTTCTTGGGCCATGGGCTTTGTTTCCTTGGGTCGGGCTTGGCTTTGCTTGGGCTTACGCCCCTAACTTAGACAATATTAGATTAAAGTCCAAGCCCGGTTAACCCGACTAACCTATTACAATACAAGACCACAAATGACTAAGATGACCTAATACATTCTTGTTCGAATATATAAAATATAGGGCTAACAATCTCCCCCAATGTATCGGTCATCTTAAAAAGCTTAAAAAGCTTAAGATGATTGAGTGAATACATTCTTGTAGAGGAGATCTTCCTGCTTTGGTCTTGTATCTTGGTCTTGATCTTGTTTGTAACGGCTTTGTTCCTTCATGCTTTTGTGATCTTCATCTTGAGCCTTTGTCATTTTACTTTGAGTGCTTGAGATCTTCATCTTGTGCTCCTTGTGACTAAGATGACCTATTACATTCTTATATTCTTACATTCTTAGGTATCTTGATTATCGCCATCTTGTGCTCTTGTGACTTCTGAATCAACATGTTCATACTTCGTTGATTTTGAACGGCTAACAATCTCCCATACATATGAAGTTGTAGTTAGTCCTTCAAATGTCCATCAGAGTTGCGGAAGACTTTAACTTTATGAACATGTGTAGACGACTTCGGTTAGTACACTGCTACGCCACCATCTTGATATACAACAACATATATAGACACGGATAAAATGGCTTTGAACATTTCATCCTAACTCGGTAGCGTTTTACCTCTGGTCAGTGAAGACTGTTAGACGGTGTTAGATACCGTACCTGTGATCGGGTAGATTCGATTAAGAATCTCCTTGACAGGGTTTCCCGGCAGTACTAGCCAGTTCTCTTTACTCGACCGTCTCAAAGCAGACTGCGAACGTAAAAAGTGAATCATAAGGATAAAATTATCCGTCTGATTAGAGTCGTCAATTCAGAATTCCTAGAACAAGTTTGATTCTAAGTAAGAATCGCACCATTTTTGCTTTTCAGTTTGTCACAAGCTTGATTCTTAAAGAACCATGCATGTCACCTACCGCAGTGCTGTTTGAGGTTGACACTAGAAGGATTTCCATTCGTCACTGTGAACACTAACGAGTGTCACTTTGAATGTTCTGGCAATATCACACGGATTTTGCGAAGAAACATGGAATCAAGTTTAAATCAATTAAGAATTTAAACTTAGTTGCATTCCAGTTCTCACAAGTTTGATTCCTGAAGAATCGCACAAGTTACCTACCATGAGCTTGTTTGATGCTGGCTCAAGCAGGATTTCCATCTTCATTGTGAATAGTATCACTCAGATGTTCTGGAAATATCACAAGGATAATGTGTAGGACTCGATTGTGTCCTAATGAGATGATAGATTAATCTCTTTTGGCTCTAGACTCTATAATTGCATTTTGGTAATCGGAGGCTGGAGCAGACTGCCACCTTTTCAATATTAACTAACTCGAAGTGAGAAAGTCAATAGATACGTGTTGATCTCCGTGACAATGAGACAAGTTTCTTTTGAGAAAAACTCGAATGGCTGGGAAGGGGTTGTGCATCGCATCACTGGGTCCATGACACTTGTCTTCAATACATGTGTTAACCCGGTTTCTACCTAAGTTGCATAGAATATTCAACTCCTTCAATGCTTACCAATACGTCATCACTAGCACCTTGTTGTGATTGTTCCAGTGCTAACTTAGGTAATTGGTCCGCATTTAGCTTCATTCAACTCCATCTTTCCTTAGGACAACTATTTCTAGCTATGGGATGTCCTTGGGTAGATCCATCCGGTTCTGGTTGGATCATAGGACTTAGTTTCCTATCCTAAAACACCTTTTGACTCCATCGTTCCGTCGTGGATAGTAGGTTGTTTTGGGTAAAGATCGTAACCATAAAACCATCAAAAACCATTCAAAGTGCTTGATAAAAATCAAAACTTTTAACACTCTGAAAGTTTTACATTTCCGAAAAGCTCCCCCTACACACATGCATCGATATTCGAAATAGTTTAGCATGTGAAGGAAAGAGTTGCACTTGAGTCTTTAAGATCATGTGTTGCGATATATTGCTTTTTAATCACATTTTCTCCCCCTATCTCTAATATAAAAACATCATATTAGAGATACCAATTGATTAAAATATGACAATTTCTAAAAACCGATTGGGAGAGAAACATGTGTGCACGCATGAATCATGGAACTTTTTATGTCGGGTTGCTCCCCCTCAACAATATATGCGTGTCATGAAACAAAATTTGACAATATTTTGGAAAAATGACACCACAAAATATGTTGAGGTACGGAGATGAGATGCCTTATCCGATATAATATATTACATATGACAGATTTAATATCATTTTCGGAATGGGTTGGATACATAAAATATGACATTTTCAGAGATGTACCCAACAACATTAAAAGGCTTGATTTTAAAACGCTCATCCTCAAAAATTGATCAAAATTACATATGACATTTTGAGATATAAAAACCTATTTATGAGGGAGTGTTGAACACACAATTTTGAAAGATTTAGAAAAACCTTTTGAGAAATTCTTGAAAAATTGTGTTCAACAGTTTTAAAATAGTATCCGATTTACATGAGCTCAAAACTTTGAATGTTTTGTGACTAGCTCATGACCGAGAAAAATTGATTTCTCGTTGTGAAGGATAAGTTATCATCCGTGATAAACTTTCCTTAAGATGAAGTACGAGTTCTAAGCTGACATTTACTTAGAAGTCGTTTTTCATGAACTTAAAAACTTTGAATGTTTTTATAGGAAGCTCATGACCGAGAAATATTAATTTCTTGTTGAGAAGGATAAGTTATCGTCCGTGATTAACTTTCCTTAGTTGAGGTCCAAGTCCTAAGCTGGGATACGCTTAGAAGTCATTATGAGAGAAAATCAAGCAGCTTCATTTGCCAAGACCTCCAAGTCTTTGGGAGTCATATACTTCATACCAAGACGGCCAACGAGATACTGAAACCTATTTTGAGATAGGGCTTTGGTAAACAAGTCAGCTATCTGGTACTCAGTTCTGACAAAGTACAATTCCACGATGCCACGTTCCACTTGTTCCTTGATGAAGTGATATCTGACTGCGATGTGCTTGGTACGAGAGTGCTGAACCGGATTGCAAGATATGGCTATAGCCGACTTTGAGTCACAATACATAGGTATTTTATCAAAGTGGAAGCCATAATCCATGAGTTGAGTTCTAATCCAAAGGACTTGAGCACAACACACGGATAAAGCCACATATTCTGCTTCAGCTAAGGAGAGCGAAGTACAATCCTGCTTCTTTGACGACCAGCTCACGAGCTTGTCTTCCCCTAGAAATTGTATGCCACCAGACGTGCTTTTTCGACTATCAAGACAACCTGCGTGATCAGAATTTGAAAAAGCTGTTAGATGAAAACCGGTTTCCCTCAAATACGAGTCCCATGTGAATGGTATTCTTAAGGTACCGAAAGATCCGTTTAACCCCTTTGAGGTGCTTTTGGGTAGGTCTGGCTTGATATCATGCACAATAGCATGTGGCATGATGAATATCAGGCCGGCTAGCTGTAAGGTACATAAGAGACTCGATCATACTGCGATATCGCGTTTGATCTACAGGGTATGAGTAAAAGTCAGTGTCTAGGGAAGTGGTCGACAATGGTGTACCAACGCGAGCACATGAGGTCATACCATGCTTTTTAAGTATCTCTAGAGCATACTTAGCTTGGTTAATAAAGATACCACGCGGGGATTGATGAATCTGGAGACCTAAAAAGAATTTTAGCTCCCCCATCATTGACATTTCAAATTTGTTGTGCATTAATTTTTCAAAATGTTTTGAAAGTTTTGGGTTCGTAGAACCAAAAATGATGTCATCAACATAAACTTGCACAAGCAAAATGTCATCCCCGTATTTATTAATAAAGAGAGTAGGATCAATAGAACCTTTGGATAATCCTTTGGATACCAAGAAGTTTGATAGTTCATCGTACCACGCCCTTGGAGCTTGTTTGAGTCCATATACTGCCTTCTTGAGACGGTAGACTTTGTCAGGATGATGAGGATCAACGAACCCTTCCGGCTGATTCACATACACTTCTTCCTTCAAATGACCGTTGAGAAAAGCAGTTTTAACGTCCATTTGATAAACCATGAAGCCTTTATGTGCAGCATAAGCAAGGAATATCCTGACAGCTTCCAAACGAGCAACTGGAGCAAATGATTCATCAAAATCTATCCCTTCTTGTTGACGATATCCCTTAACCACAAGAAGAGATTTATTTTTGATGATTGTTTGTTCTTCATCGAGTTTCTTTTTCCAAATCCATTTGAAATCTAGCATCGACTTTCCATAGGGTCTGTCAACAAGTTCCGAAACATTTAGACGTTCAAACTGATGAATTTCGTCTTGCATTGATTCAATCCATGCATGATCAGTCATGGCTTGCTTGATGGTTGTAGGTACAGTTGAACTCACGGTGAGTGCAAACATACACACATCGCCATCGGTTTCGAGTTGTCTGCGTGTTCGAACCGGTTGTGAAGGATTTCCAATAACTTGTTCCAATGGATGATCACGTGTCCAATGGTGAGTGGATGGATATCTTTGGTAGAAATTATGCATGTTGGACGGATCAACATGTTGAGTAGAAGACTCTCCCACTTCGCGTACCGGTGTACCGAATGGGTTAACAAATTCGTCTTCGTAAGGTTGTGCATCAACTGCTTGATTGTTGTTACCTCCTGCAGCATTGACGGTTGGTGAGGTTGGTTGTATGATGGTTTCTTGAGTTTGTTGAGTATCCACTGGAATTGTCTCTTGAGGAATGGTTGCTGAAGTAGATGCAGTTGTGTCTTTGTGACTTGGTTCGGGTGTATCAACAGTATTGATAGCGGAAGGCTTTGACACAACTTGATTGTTTCCATAGTAATATTCATCAAACATTTGATCATATAAATCAACCAACTCATCCATATGAGTCTTGTCCGTCGAGTCAGCTGTAGGACTATTTTCTTGACATTCTTGCACGGGACGTACACTGTTGTGTGTAGGTGCCATTGCTGGACATTGAGGTGCGGGACTTGAGCTGTTTTGTTCAAGTACCATATGTGGCAATTCGTCAAAGTTCACATGAATTGTTTCGAGTATAATCTTTGTTCTCTTGTTGTAAACTCGATATCCTTTCGACAATGTAGCATACCCTACAAAAATACATGCGTCACCTTTTTCTTTCATCTTGTCGGGATTCTCACCGTCTTTAAGAATATAGCACAAAGATCCAAATACGTGAAGGAATTTAACAGTGGGTTTCCTGTCGTTGACGATGTGGTAAGGTGTCTTTTCATGTCTAGGGATTACGAGAGAACGATTCTAAGTATAACAGGCAGTTGCAATTGCTTCAGCCCAGAAGAGTAGTGGTCACTTTGATGCAGAAAGCATTGTTCGAGCTGCCTCAACCAAAGTACGGTTCCGTATTTCGACAACGCCGTTTTGTTCAGGAGTTCGAGCAATAGACGTTTGATGTTTGATGCCTTCTTCTTGAAAATAAGATTGCAAAGTCTTGTTCAGAACTTCAGTACCCATATCCGTTCTTACTGTTAAGACGTGAGCTTGAAGATTGCGTTGTATCATCTTGAGAAAGTTTTTGAGAACTTCCGGTGTTTCATCTTTGGACCTTAATAAGAAAGTCCATGTGTACCTAGAGTAATCATCAACAATCACGAGAATATACTTTTTCCCGTTAATACTTTCTACACGCATTGGGCCACATAAATCCATGTGTAGAAGTTCCAATCGTCCTTTTGAGCTTGGGGTAGTCTTTGTTTTGAAAGACTTTCGTTTTGCTTTCCCCAACTCACAAGAGGAACAAAGATGATCTTTGACGAATTTTAACTTTGGAAGACCGGTCACAATATCATTCTTCGAAAGCAAGTTAATGGTGTCAAAGTTGAGATGAGATAACCGTTGATGCCATAACCATGCTTGAGAGGAGGAAGCTTTAGCCATTAAGCAAATTGGATTTGTTGAAGATGTGTCTTGTAGAGTTACTGTGTAGAGATCAGAACCTCGAGAACCTATGAGAAGGTCATTCCCATCGTAGTCTCTAACATAGCAAGTAGTTTTCCGAAAACCACTTCCAAATCCGCATCACAAAATTGACCAACGGAGAATAAATTGTGATTCAGTCCTTCGACGTAATAAACCGTTGTAATAGTGATATTCCCTTGAACCAAATCTCCATATCCTAGAATCGGTGCAAACTGATCATTTCCAAACCGTACCGTACCCATATATTTCTCCACGAAGTTAATTAGAAGCTTGAGGTTGCCCGTCATGTGCTTGGTGCACCCTGAGTCCATTATGAATAGAATGATCTCGACGAGCTGCATGAGAATTAGGAGACAATGTAGATTTTGAAAAATCGGAGCCCGTGATAGCAGTGGGTTCCAAAATATTAGTAGACCTAGATGTAGATTCTAGAGGCAAGCTAACATTCATGTCCCAATTAATATAGCGAATGTCTTAGCTACCCATTCGTATCCGGGTGGTGTAAATCTCGAGTACCCCCGTTTACATGTCCTAATCATGTTCTCATAAAGCTTCTTTAACCTGTTTTGCTTACGCAGAGTAGTGGATTTTAACGCACTTAGTTTCTTAAGTGGTTGGGCATTGGATTGGTTCACGGTTGATGTGGGTTTTCTAGTACTAGTGGGCACAAGTGTAGGCTTCCTAGTTCTAGCATTCACGCCATTATGATTAAGAGCACAAGTAGCATGATTAAAAGTAAGAGCACATTTTCCACATTTAACACAAACAAATTTAACATTCGAAGTCTTAGCATTCAAACTGTCATTACATGCAGTTACAGACGTTTTATTCTTAGAAAACTTAAAAGTCCTACGGTGTTCTTCTACTTCCAGCTTCTTCCCTTGACTATTGTTAGGCATGACTCTATCTTGCATTCTAGTGCTCTTAGGCTGTGGTCCGCTAACGCTAGTAGTGAGAGTTACTCTTGTAGAAGAAGACACGCTTTGATTAGTTTTCTTAGAATTTTGAGGTAACCGAGATGTTCCAGTTTGAGTGGGCCTAGTGTTTATCTTATACATTCCTGGTGCTATCACATTTGTGCTCTTATCACTTCCTAGTTTAGGCAAAGTCTGTGAGGGTTTTCCCAAAATAGATGATTTAGGGCATTTAACCGCATTCGGTTGACGAACAGCGGATGGTTTGCCCAAAACAGACTTTCCTTTCATTTTCTCAATGAGTTTTTGTAACTCACTGATGGCTATGTCCCTTTCTTGTAGCTGAGCTTTCAAATCATTTATTTCAAAATCTTTTTCACGCAGTTGACGAACAAAAGAAGCTGCAGTTTCGTGACATTTTTGATGATTATTAGATTGATCATCACTTTGTGAAGCAAGTTCAAGAGTGTGAAAACTTTTCTCCAGATTAAAAAACCTTTTTTCAAGTTCTTTGTATGACTCAACCTTTTTTGAAAGCTCAACTTCAAGATTGTGATGTTTATCAACAACTAAAACGTTCAGATGGTCTATACGATAGAATTCTCGCGAAAGTCGATCAATTTCGTTAGATAGTTGGGTTTCTTGTGTCTTTAATTTAGTTTGAAGAAAATCAACTTCATCTTCAAGAGATTTGACATATCCTAAATCAGTTGTCATTTCCTCAGTGAGAGCATTATAAAACATTTCCACATTGTTTGAAAGGTCATCGATGGTTGGGACAATACATTGTTGTATGACAACTTCTACTTGTGGGTTAGGTTTAATATTCCAAACGGTATCTCTAGAAACTTTTTCATAATCGACAACACCTTTGTATAAATTGCAAACCCCTTGTTTTATAAACTCAAATTGCTGAACACTTTTACATTTTTCATCCCATTTATGTTTTTCATCCAAAAGTCGTTTTTCTAACAAAATTGACTGCTTTTTGAAACTCCTTTTTATAGAAACTTTCTTTTGGGGTTCATCACTTGGTGGTGGAACTCTATTATACATCTTTTGTTCTTTGGAAAGTTCTTTTTGATGAACAAACTTAATATAATGATCAGAATAAGAGAGGTTTATTAAATCACTTAAGTTCGATCGACTTTCTTCTTGTTGACAAGTAATTTCGTCGCAGTCAGGAGAAACCATAAGAGCAAGATTATCAACATAACAACGGATATCATAAAGAGCAGGCTTAATACTTTGAACTTTCTTGAGATAGTCAGGCTTAACAAAACTCGTTTTGATGTTTCTATTGAGCATGTTCATAGTTTGAATAGACTGACCCGTTTTGTAAACGATGTTGTTTAACGTTTCGACTCTCTTTTCCAAAGCAAGAACCTTTTCAATATCCTTATCTTCACGAATTTTATAAAGCTTAGTTTGCTCTTTGTTAGCAGACTCTAATTCAGTAATCTGGAGTTTATGTAGCAGCAATTGTTCATCAAGTTCCGATATCTTTTGTTTTGCCATATGAGTTTCATGTGCTGCTTCCGAACAATATTGTTGGTTGATCACCGTACGTTCATATACCAAACCATTAGCTATAGCAACTCTCCGATCAGCATCTTTTACATAATCACACTCTTTAAGCCTGTCTATCTCCTCGGCTAAGGATGTGTTTGCTTGCTTCAAACGTTTATTAGCCTCTTTGTTTTCACTAATTTCACATTTTAAAGACTCAATAATAGACGCAAGCAAATCACGGTCCTCATCCGAGTCAGTATCCTGAACAGCATTTCAGTCATCATTACACATATGCTATGAATCCGTACAGATATTGGTATCCGCCGTGTCCATTACATATGTGTCATTGATGCTTTCGGGTTGCTCAGGATGTCGTCGTTCATTAGCAAACACATTATAGTTATCATAAGTTGGTACCTTTTCAAGTGGCTCAGAATCATAGATAGGTCCAGAATTGTCATCAGTCTCTGGAATCACTTCTAGAATCTTTGCCATGTACACATAATGTGCCTCCAACTCTTGATCATCGGGTTCATCATTAGTGTCATCACGCCAATCAACTTCATCTGCTGTGAGCGGAATCCCTGCCTCTTCTTTCTTACACATCAACATCTTTTCCTTGTGATACAAAGAGTCCTTAACCCATTTTGGCTTCTTGCATTCCCTTGCCATGTCCCAAATCCTTTGCAATTGAAGCATTGAATCCCAGTCTTCTGCACAACCGGAGTACCTACAGTATCTCTAGCCCCAACTTGATTCGGACTCCTCTGATTTTCATACCTAGCTTCACGATCATACCTTGGTGCATGATCAACTTCCTTATATCTAGCATTGGATGATGAATGGAGGTTGTTGTTGGTAGGTTTGTAGATCTTCTTATAGGTTGTGGTTAGTAAAGACATGAGTTCCTCAATCTTCTTGTCCCTTGAAGTTTGTTCATCATCATTGTCTCCATCTGACTCGGTGTCATACTTTGGAGGTGGAGTGGGGGCAATTGCTTTAGCTTTGTTTCTAGCAGTAGCTGAAGGTTTGGTGGATGAGCTGGATGGTCGTGGGGAAGGTGTTTGTTGACGGTTAACGGGTTTTGATGAAGTAGCAGCCACAAAAGCAATATTGTTAGCAGACCGTTCTACCTTTTCAGCCCTAAGTTCATTCACTTCATTCTGATGTTGTTCAAGATATCATAAAGTTTGTGATAGGAAATGGTCTTGATATCTTCCCTTTGTTTAACCAAAGTCACAAACTTTGCCATTCCAGTTTGAGTTGAAGTAGAAACTGAACATTAGCATGATGATTTGAGATGGTGCACTGATTTCTAACAAGCTCATTCATCATTTTGTAGAATCTCGAGTAATATGAGTCAATGGATTCACCATCTTCGGATGTGAATTTTCCAAACTCCCAAAGTAGATTAGTCTCGAGATCTTGAACATTGATCGACTCACCTTGCTTCAATCGATGAATAGCATTCCACATTTCCATAGCATTAGGACATGCATCAACGGTGGAATAAATATCGTTATCAACCCCAGTGAGTATGTAGTTCACAGCATCAGCTTCAGCTTGGAGGAGTTTCTTTTTCTCAATAGGACATGTGTCGAAATCCTCCAAAGCTCGTATAGTTGTTGAAGTACCATCCTCTGCTTGTGTGGTAAAGGGTCTAAATTCAAAAAATAGAGGTGGGTTCTCAAGGCAATGACGAAGAGCTGTTCGGTTCTCCTTAGTGTCGAGAAAGCAGAGAAAGCGAGATCTCCATTGAACGTAGCAACCGGCAGTGAGAACAGGTGGATTACCGTTGCCACCTTGTTCCAAACGAATTTGATTAGCCGTTGCATTGTTGTTGTTTTTGTTATTAGACACGGTGATGACTTGTGAATGGATTACAGATCTTAGTGGATTTGATGTGATGAGGTGTGGTTAAAATTCCGTAGTGTTCCGAGAATCTTCAGTCCGACAAAAAATTCCTCAGTCCGACAAAACGGTAAGCCGAAAAATTTTGTATCGCCAAATTTTGAAATTGAGTTCGTAATAGCAAAAAACTAGTATGGAAAAAATTTGAATCTACTTGACCTAAAACTTTTAACTTTTTTTTTTTTTTTAATCTTCGTGTAAACTATGTTCCGTGACTAGTCTAGATAGTGGCTAAATCCAAAAATTACTCAAACAAAATTTAGCATCGCAATACAACCCATCGCAATGTCACTCGTCACAATACAACCCATCGCAATGTCACTCATCGCAATACAACCCATCGCAATGTTCTATCGCAATATTCTATCGCAATGTTCTATCGCAATATCCTGTCGCAATATCCTGTCGCAATGTTCCATCGCAATGTTCTGTCGCAATATTCTATCGCAATGTCTATCGCAATATGGCTATCGCAATATCTATCGCAATGTTGTATCGCAATATCTATCGCAATATGGCTATCACAATATCTATCGCAATATGGAGTATCGCAATGTTGATCGCAAAGTAAAACCCTAGGGTTATTGCGATCAAAACCTTTTGTACTTACCTTTTCCGATGGAACCTGTCGCAGTGTGTATCGCAATATGAAACCCTCAACTTTACGATGGACACGATCGCAATATGGAAACCAAAAGTACCACTTTTCTCGGATAGTACACAACAAATTCGAGATTTTGAGCCAAAAAATGATCCAAACACCCAAAATTTTTGTGTTTTTAACCAAAGTAACAATACCAAATCACTAACAAAATTATGTAGATGATTTGTATCAAGAATAAACCATAAAAACATAAAAAAAAAATTGGGACGTGAGGTATAGATCAAAATAGCCACGAAAATCAAGAACACAACACACGAATCTTCAATCACCTATCCACTATAGGCTCTTGATACCAAATGTTAAACCCAAATTAATCCATAACACAATATTTAGAGAGAATATTTAGAGAGAGAAATAGAAGAAAAGTAGAGAGAGAAACAAGAGAGAATGGAAGGTTAAACACTAACTAGAGAGAGAAAGTAAATGGTAACCAACACCCTCTTCCACACATGGAAGAGGGTTTATATACCCTTGGCTTCTTGGGCCGTGGGCTTTGTTTCCTTGGGCCGGGCTTGGCTTTGCTTGGGCTTACGCCCTTAACTTAGACAATATTAGCTTAAAGTCCAAGCCCGGTTAACCCGACTAGCTATTACAATACAAGACCACTAACGACTAAGATGACCTATTACATTCTTGTTCGACTATATAAAATATAGGGCTAACAAAATACTTGTACGTAACGATATTTATCGTATTAATAATATACGTAAGTATATAATTATATGTTCGTGATTATACGTTCGTGATTATAATTATTAATAATTATCGTGTACTAATAGGTATATAATACTTATCGTGTAATAACACTTGCGTACTTCTTGTAATTAATATTCGTGACACATGTTCATGCTATAAAAGGAAAATTTTAATATATACGTACGTTTACTAAGTGTACTATTCATGGTAAAAGTATGCGGGTTTTACAACTCTTCCCCCTAAAAAGAATTATTCGTCCCTGAATTATAGATAAAATAAACTGAAAGAGGAACATACCCGAATTCAAAACTTGAAATGAGGGTAAGAAGTCCGGATAGACTCTCGGTCTCCCAAGTGGCTTCCCGCTCGGTGTGATCCCTCCAAAGGATTTTGAGGAATGGGATTGTCTTCTTCCTCATGATTCGTTCTTGTCTGTCAAGAACGCGCTCGGGTTCCTCTATGAAGGTAAGATCTTCACCAATTTGATCTAGTGGATACTGAACCATATGAAGAGGATGATGCTTGTAACCCCTGGGTAGGGATACATGGAAAACATCGTGGACGTGAGAAAGTTGCGGAGGTAATTCTAAACGATACGATACTTCACCAATCCGCTCAGTGATGTCAAACGGTCCAATGAATCGAGGACTGAGCTTTCCCTTGATTCCAAAGCGTCTAACACCACACATCGGTGATACCTTAAGAAATACATGATCTCCAACCTTGAAATACAAATCCCTACGATGCTTATCGGCATAACACTTCTTTCGTGCACGAGCTTCTTTCAATTTCTCTCTAGCTATAGCGACCTTCTCGTTAGTCAACTCAATCATCTCCGGACCCTCAAGTGTTCGCTCACCAACCTGATCCCAGCAGATTGGGGTGCGACACTTCCTGCCATACAACATCTCAAACGGTGCACACTTGATGCTAGCATGCCAACTGTTGTTGTATGCAAACTCTACCAGACAGATATAATCATCCCAATATCCTGTCAATTCTAGTGCACATGCACGGAGCATGTCCTCTAGCGTCTGAATAGTTTGCTCCGACTGCCCGTCTGTTTGTTGATGGAAAATCGTTCTAATCTTAAGCTTAGTACCCCAAGCTTTTTGCAGACTCTTCCAAAATCACGAAGTAAAACGAGGATCTCTGTCCGAGACGATATTGGATGGAGCACCATGAAGTCTCATGATCTCCCTCCTATAAGTGTCAGCCAACTTGCTAACTGGATCATCCTTGCGTATTGGTAAAAAGTGTGCTCATTTGGTAAGTCGATCAACGATAACCCAAATTGCATCATGTTTCCTCTTGGTTTGCGGAAGACCGGTAACAAAATCCATGATGATTTTGTCCAACTTCCACTCTAGAATATATAACGGTTGTAGAAGACCGTTAGATCGCTGATGCTCAATCTTAACCTGCTGGCAGGTAAGATATTTGGAAACGTAAGTAGCAACATCTTGTTTCATACCGCTCCACCAAAAGTATTGCTTGATGTCGTGGTACATCCTGGTTGAACCAGGATGGATGGAGAATGGGGAGCTATGAGCTTCAGCTAACAATGCTTCCCGGAGTGCTTGATCGTCAGGAACACAAAGTCTTGTTCCTTGCCATAAGATACCGTCTTCGTCTAGTCGAAACTCTGTCTGCTTCTCCAAGTTCTAAAGTATCTACCAGATTTCACCATCATCCTTCTGAGCTTCCTTGATCCTAGAGAGTAAGTGAGGTTCTACTCTAAGATTAGCCTAGTACCCGTGTTGTCCACGTACCATGATCTCAATATGTAATCACTCCAAATACCGTATAACTTCTTCCTTTTTCTCAATGTCGTTGACCATACCCGACTTCCTGCTAAGAGCATCTGCTACTAAATTCGCCTTGCCGGGTTGATACTACAAATTAATGTCATAATCCTTCAACAGCTCTAACCATCTTCTCTGCCTCATATTCAGCTCACGCTGAGTGAAGATGTATATCAGGATCTTGTGATCTGTGAAGATATCACATGATTCGCCATACAAGTAATGCATCCATATCTTTAGTGCAAACATGACTGCTGTAAGTTCCAAGTCATGTGTAGGGTAGTTCGCCTCATAAGGTTTGAGCTACCGTATTACGTAAGCAATCACTTTCCCATGTTGCATGAGAACACAACCAAGTCCCTTCCCTGAAGCATCACTGTAGATATGAAATCCACCTGTACCATATGGGAGAGTAAGAATCAGTGCAGATACTAGCTTCTACTTCAAGTCTTCAAAGCTCTTCTCTCTTTCTTCAGTCCAGACGAATTTTTCACCTTTCCGCATCAGTTTGGTCAATGGCAGTGCTAAACGGAAAAAGTTCTCAACGAACCTATGGTAGTATCCAGCTAAGCCTAAAAAGCTATGAACTTCAGTCGCAGATGTCGGTATTGTCCACTTGGTAATAGCCTCAACCTTTGTTGGATCCATGGTTATTCCTTCTGTAGATGCAATGTGACCCAGAAATGCCACACTAATCAGCCAGAATTCACATTTGAAGAATTTAGCATACAACTGCTTCTGACAAAATATTTGTAATACTGTACAAAGATGGTCTTCGTGCTCTTCCTTTGACTTTGAGAAAATGAGGATGTCGTCAATCAATACGATGACGAACTTGTCCAGAAATTCATGGAAGATACGGATCATCAAGTCCATGAAAACAGCTAGAGCATTGATAAGGCCAAATGGCATGAGTACAAATTCGTAGTGTCCATAACGTGTACGGAAAGCAGTCTTGGCGACGTCCTACTCTTTAACTTGTAACTGATGATAGCCCGACCTCAGATCAATCTTGGAGAAATGTTTGGCCCCTTGGAGTTGGTCAAACAGACCGTCAATGCGTGGTAGCGGATATCTATTCCTGATGGTGATCTTGTTGAGCTCGCGATAATCAATGCAAAGACGCATACTGCTGTCCTTCTTCTTTACGAACAAGACTGGTGTGCCCCATGGAGATGCACTAGGTCGAATGAAACCACGTTCCAGAAGTTCTTGTAATTGGTCTTTCAACTCCTTTAGCTCGATTGGAGCCATGCGATAAGGAGCCTTGGAAATCGGCTCAGCTCCTCGGATGAGCTAGATATTAAACTCCACTTCACATGCAGGTGGTATGCCCGGAAGTTCTTCTAGAAACACGTCTGGGAATTCTGACACAATTGGCTGATTCTGGATTGATGTAGATTCAGCATCTGTCATGAACAGTAGCTAGGTATCCCTCACAACCATGTGAAAGTAATCCACGTGCTTGCAAAGTCGAGATTATTTATACAGACCTTCCAAGTATGACCCCGTTGTGAATGTACTCTGGTTCATTTACATCACCAAAGATGACCCGATATGAATGGCAGTCGGTGGTGGCGTGATGTTTGGATAACCAGTCCATGCCTAATATCATGTCAAAATCGCTCATGTCCAATGGAAGTGTGTCAACTGGACGAATCTTGTCGTCAAATTCGAGGGGAAGACTCTTGTACCCATGTGTAATGCGTACAGAGTCTCGTAGGGGCGTGGAAATGTTTAGGACATTTACTAATGGAATCGGGGATATCCTAACATTCTTTGTAAAAGCACTAGAAATGACCGAATTAGTAGCACCCGTGTCTAATAAAACACATGCAGCTCGACCATACATATATAGGATCCCAGTGATGGTACTTGTAGACTTGACAGCTTGATCACGCAAGGTCGTGTACACCCACCCAGTAGTAGGAGGTGGCTTGCTGTCGGCATGTCCGGATATGCCCTCTATCTCGCCTTTACAATAGTCCTTCATGCGATGCCCGGATTGACCATACTTGAAGCAAGCGTCGTTGTCACGACGACATGGCTCTGGGTGCCTACTGTTGCATGTGGTGCAGAGAGGGTGAGTATACCCTCCAACAGGTGCCCTTGCTGGTTGGGAGCCTGTTAAGAAAAGTATACATGAGATATGGTTTATGGATACAATTAGGACAATGCGGAAAATTGTAAACATAATACCAGTAATAGCTGCACGGTTAGGCTGTGAACCTCTGCGGTCCTGTTCCCTTCCGTTGCCATGATTCCTAGTAGAGAATGCTGAAGTGTCAGAATGAAATTCATAAAACATATGCATAAGAGTTGAGTAAGTTTAGGGACCTGCTGCTGCTGGAGTTGCTAGCGTTGTTACGGTAATGGTCATTACCGCCATGCCCTGTCCGGAGCAGAACAGTCATGGGTCTGAACGTTACCCTTGTGCTGACTCTGCTGAGGCTGAGTGGCCGGTTGGGACCGGTCCCCAGTCTTCTGCCTGAAAGATGCAATTTATATATAGAGAGGTAAACATTTGGAAATATAGAATGAATTGAAATGATCACCGCTGAATGAAAAAATATACCTCTTGTCTGGTCTCTCTGTTTCTCCAAACTCATCCCTCTTCTGCAGCATCTCCAACTTACGTGATGCGTCAGCTACTTGTGCCACCATGTTGAAGGTAGCACACACCAAGTTATTGGCAACCGAGGTACGAAGAGCCCACCGAAAGTGGTATGCTTGCTCCTCGACCGTACCTACTGCGGCGCCAAGAAAACCAGCCAGACGGAGAAATAGTTGCATGAACTCATTGTTGTTCTCCCCAACTCTTTGTCTAATCCCGTGGTACTCCCTCTTTAGCTTATCCTGCTCAGCCTTTGGGAAGAACTGTCCCATCACCAACTCCCTGAACTGAGCCCAAGTCAAACTAGTCACCCAATCATCGCCTCCCTCAGACTGCTTCACTGACTTCCACCATCCAAGCACGTCTCCTTTAAACTTGTAACAGGCCAACCTTGCCTTAAAGACAGGGTCACAACCCATTGCATCAAAGATCTTCTCGATGTGATCTAGCCAACTCTCAGCCTCACTGGGGTTGTCAGTCTTCTCGAAGGATCGGGGACGCTGCTTATTAAATTGCTCCAGCCATGTGATCAGTGTAGCTGGAGAAGGAGGAGGAGGAACTGGGTGCTATTGCTGATTGTTGGCAGCTTGCACCTCTGCTTGAATTTCGTTCCTCAGTTGAGGAATCATGGCTTGTAATGCAGCTTGGACTGCTGCATTGAGTTGTTCTTATTCACGTGTGAGAACCATCTGACTGTATAAAACAAATGCAATGATTAAATCTTGTTAGAACATAATATACATAATCATAAAAAAAATTATGCCAAAAATCATGAAAACATTTTATGCATGAATGCATGATGTATTTTATAATACTTTTATATGCGCGAGGGTAAACGCCTACGGTCAGTTTACCAAAAACAAAAGACATGGCGAGGGGATGCCTATGGGTCGGTCCCAAAGTTAAAAGTTCGATAAAAGCACATGCGACTAAATATGGTCAGTCTTGTACCAACCATTACTTAGTTAAAATTCCTGTAACAGATGACATATGATATAAAAGAATGCATGCATGAAACAAAACTGTCAGTTCTAAGAAGACCATGGTGATTAACTACTAATCACATGTCGTGTTTTTAGAGCCTACAGTTCGAAGCCTAGGCTCTGATACCATAATTATAACGCCCCATTTTGATCAATGGCGGGTCACGTGTAATTATGGCGTGTCATCAAAGCATGCAAGGTAAATGTCTTAAAAACATTTAATGACCATAAAGACAAATGTCAGAATCAAACATCAGCAGTCTCAACATAACTCATCACACATGAATATAAGTACTGAAATGGAAAAGTACTAAACAATGTCCAAAGAAATGAAATAAAGCACTGAATGTAAAGTATGGAAATGCATAAGTAAATGAAAGCCATATAGCATCCATCAGTATGCACGTACGGTCAAAGCCTACAATCGTCCCTGAATACCTGCCGTTTGGGAACATAAGAGGAAAACGGCTGAGCATAACGCTCAGTGCACGGATATACAAGCATGTAATGAATAACATAAGCGTATAAGACATATAGTAACGGAAATGAAATAAGTCCTGGAAAACCTGGTATAACTTAATAAAACTGGTTTTATAGTTTGAAAAACCTTATGTTTATCTAATGAAATCTGTATTACATGTTAACCATTAAGCCAATATAGGTCATGATATATCAACGTTCATGAATACTTAGAGGGGTGACCTCATCATGCAATTAGAGGGGTTGCCTCTTAATTAATTTAAGTCTGGGTAGAAGGGATCAGCTCCTTGTGAAGGATGTAAGGCACACACAACATTCACCTGATTAACTGCTAAAACATGTAACCTAGGATGCACCCATACGCCCCACATGATAATATAATAATATAGTCAAAACCTAAAAGGGACGCTACGAGCTATCACTCCGCCATGGTGAAGTCATAACACTGGTGCCTCCAGTGTTATTGTTATGGTACCTCCATAACTAGGTGGAACTGGTCATGCATGTATATGGATTAGGCATTTAAAACTAAAGATAAGCAAATCAAAACATATAAAACATATACTGGGAAAATAGTTGGCTGCATACGGGGAATCCTAATAAGGAAAGAATGTCCATACTGAAGGACGGAGAATCCGTACCTTGTGTCCAGTGAACGGAAAAGAAGAACAACACGAAAGCCTACTCCGATCTTACTAATGCTACATAAATAGGGGACATGTATAAGTATTATGTTTACTGAGTACGTAGCTGATTATGATATGTCTTAGCTTGTTTTATATGTTTTAGTCTTGTCTTACTGATTTTAATGTTATACAATGTTTATCATGTGTTTTAAGTACTCTGATTAATTATTAACTGGTATTCTTGTATTATTATACTTGTTGTGGATAATAAGTAAATTTCTAAAAATAGTAGGTTTCCTAAGATAGAAAGTTTCCAAAAATAGAAAGTTTCAAAAATAGATTAACTTCTTAAAATATATAAGTTTCAAAAATAGAAAGTTTCCAAAAATAGTAAGTTCTGAAACAGAAAGTTTCCATATTTAGAAATAAACTGGATTAATAAGCTAATAATATAAGCTTAAGTTTTACGATTGAATATAATAAGTCATGTGATTAATAGTATATTTTATTTATAATGCATGTTACTTAAATAAACTATAGGTTATATGATTTAATTAAATATAAGCATGATTTAATTAAATTAAAGTGTATAAAAATACTTAGGTTAAACATGTATTAATATTTATTAGTTATAACCTAAGTCATGATTATTAATAAATTATAGTCTATGTTAAAATAATTAATTAATACTATAGTCTAAATTAAATAAAATAAATACTTAGGTTAAAACATGTATTATTTAATAATAATAATAATTAACCTAAGTCCATGTTTAATTAAATTAATTAGTAGACATGTTTTAATTAATTTAATTCTTGTAAAAATAATATTCTTTACAAATTAATTACACTTGTAAAATAAGCATGAACTGAACCCGTGTATTATTAATTTAAACATGTCGTGAACCGGACCCATGTATTAATATTTTAAATATGTCGTGAACCGGACCCGAGAAAACCCGTGAACCGGTCCGAACCAAACACCCAAAAACAGTGGCAACCGACTGGGCCAGTTGCCCTGCTTTCTCAAAATTGCCACGGACTTACGTCGGTGGTTTCCCTTGCTCTCGGCTAGCCGTTGACCACTAGAGTTCCCACCATCAGTAGCCGGTGGTTCCCCCTGCGTGTTCCTCCTGCTTGACCAAATCAGCCACCGGCTTGGGCTGGTGGTGTTGGTTTGTTGCTACCGAGACCTAACCAAAACCACAAGGACACCCCAACTCATGTCGGGGTTCCTTATCCCTGCTGTCGACTGAACCAAACACTACCGAGACATATGTCTCGGTTGGTGGTGTGAACCAAACGACGCCGAGAGCCATAGGGCTCTCGGTTTGAGTGGCGGCCGAACAAAACAACCCGAAACAACCCTTTATATTTTACCCACCATGATTATTAACATGTTTTTAATTCCCATAATCAAATGTTCATAATAAAGTAAAAATAATTAAAAAGAAAGGTTTTATGGATTACCAAACGCGTGGAATGAATGGAGAACGATTACAGGAAAACACTCCTTGAACGTAATTATATGTTTGTGATTATGCGTTCATGATTTCATGTTCGTGATTATAATCATTATTGTTAATAATTATCGTGTACTAATACGTATATAATACTTATCGTGTAATAACACGTACGTACTTCTTGTAATTAATATTTGTGACACGTGTTCATGCTATAAAAGGAAAGTTTTAATATATACGTAGGTTACTAAGTGTACTGTTCATGATAAAAGCATACGAATTTTACAAAAAGAGTATTATTTATAAGTTGAAAAGCATCTACATTGATATCAAAGAAGTTGCACTCATCACTCATGTAATCAGACAACATTTAAGTAATGCCTAATTAAAGTCAACTATAAAAACTTCATAAGCACATTTTTTTCTAAAACAATGTAATCAGGATGACGAACAGAGTGGGCTCTAGATTTCTCATTCTGAATAATATCATAAGTTATGAGTCCGTTTGGTTAGAATTCGGGTTTTACTTTAAATGTGAGTTTATAAAATAGAAGGTTTAAATTTGGGATTAAATTAAATAAGGAGAGAGAATTTGTTTTTGTTTAAATATAATATAAAAATAAAAAAATTAAACATATAAAATAAACAAAATCAAATGGAAAAAAATACCCACAAATGCTGACTTTTTAAAACCCATAATTTTGTTAAAAAATATGTTAAATTTTTAAAACCCACTACCCCACCCAACTTTGATAAATGCTTGTTATTTTAGTTTCCAGGTGGGCCCATCTTAACCACTTATCACACCAAACAAATGTTTTAATGTCAAACCTTAGAGCTCACAGAACGGTGGCTGGTTGCTCGGCTGGCCACCACGGCGCGAGACGACGGTGACGTCAACCGTATCGTGGCTGGCGTCTTGGGTTTTGGGCTGATTACAACCAGTCGACATTGTGGGCGACGGCGCGAGACCATGGCGCAGCCAACCACACCGTGGCTCGCGCCATGGGCTGGAGTTATGACTTTTTTATTTTTTATTTTTTTTTTTTTGAAAATTTGAAAAATTTGACCGTTGGGGAACGGCTATTTTTTGCCTTGTTTTTGACCGATTTGAAGGGTTAAATACCCTTTTTTTCATATAGTTTCACTATATATCACACAAATACATACTATTTTCTAAAATTCACACACTACTTTATCAATATGAATCCTGTTATTCATATGGCATTCTTATTTTGGGGTGTCGGGGGCAAATAACGACCTTAATGTTTTATATGGTTCACCGTTATTTGATAACCTTCTTTTGGACGAGGCTCCAGATACTGAATTTCACTACAAGAAAACTGGGAACATGTGACAAAAGTATCTCTGGCGACAAGATGTCGCCAGGGATAAACCCTTTTCCCTGGCGACATCGCTGACGTGGTGATAAAGCATATTTACTTTTTGGTCAAAGTTTGACTAGGGTTTCCCTGGCGACATGTCGCCAGGGATAACCCGTCCAAAATCAGATACCAAATGAAGGAGCGCGAAATTTTCCCTCCAACTTATCCCTGGCGACATGTCGCCAGAGAAACTTCGTCCAAAATTATCCCTAGCGACATGTCGCCAGGGAAACTTCGTCCATCGTATTTAACAATATTTATTTTTTGCTAATAACCTGCCAAATTTATCCCTGGCGACATTTCGCCAGGCAAACTTTGTCATACGTAATTAACTTCAATGTTAAGCAGAAAATGTGTGGCGGGCTTTTACCCGCCAGATCCCAAAAGTTTCCCTGGCGACATGTCGCCAGGGAAACTCCCTGTCATATGTAAAATTAGTTTTTCCTTGTTATGAAAAACTATTATTTATTCCAAATAATTATTATTTTAACTATCGATCCGATGTTATTTTATTTTTGCGACGTTTATAAAAAACTGAGACATTTATAAAACAAATATTTATTTATTCCAAATAATTATTATTTTAACTATCGATCCGATGTTATTTTATTTTTGCGACGTTTATATAATAAAAATGAGACATTTATAAAACAAATATTTCTTTATTCCAAATATTACATAAAACCTTTTGTAATATCACATGGAAGACTTACAGACAAACAATCCTAAACATAATTTTATTCGTCACGGACACTTAAACACGCGCTTAATTAAACATGGATATTACATCGATATTAGACTCGTAAACACTGAAAAAACACATCATAAACTAGTTCAACCTAAGGTTCCCCATGTCATCGTAAAGGTCGTGAAGTAGTGCAACTGAATCCATTGTGTGCCTATCGGAGTTGCGGTACAACTCTACCGTACGCTCAAGTACCATTATCATTCCATTCAAGCGCACACAGTTTGCACACGTTGAAGAGCTTGGAGAAGAAATTGGAATCGTTGAAGGTCTGGGAGAAGAGCTTGGAGGAGTAAAGCTCGTTGAAGGTCTTGAAGAAGAGCTTGGAGGAGAAAAGCTCATTGAACCTCCAAGAAAATTGATTAGTAGTTGGACGCGTTCGTCTTTCCATAAAAAAAATTTGCATCCATATGAAACTGGAGGTTGAACCCGTGAACGTGGACAAGCATAATACAGTCTACCAAAGTTTTTAGTTGTCAATGATTCTCGAAGAACTACATCTCCATGTTTATACTTGCACAGAAAAGCTTCATGCTTCAACATCTTCATAATAACAATTTGTTTGTGATGATAAGTTTGTGTGATATGTTGGTGGTTGTGATGATAAGGAGTGTGTGTGGTTCTCCTTTTATCCTAAAAAAATGAGGGAAGTTGTTAACATTTTCCCACCAATGTTTTCCCTCCATTATTTTCCCTCCAATGTTTTCCCGCCAAGGTTTTCCCGCCAATGTTTTCCCTCTAATATTTAGATGTTCAATTGATGAGTCGATATGTGTTGGTTACACGTTAGATGTTCAATGGATGAGTCGGTATGTGTTGGTTACACATTAGATGTTCAATGAATGAGTCGGTATGTGTTGGTTACACGTTAGATGTTCAATGGATTAGTAGACATGTCTTGGTTACACGTTAGATGTTTAATAGATGAGTCGGTATGCATTTGTTAAAGGTTAGATGTTCAATGGATGAGTCGGTATGTGTTGGTTACACGTTAGATGTTTAATAGATTAATAGACATGTCTTGGTTACACGTTAGATGTTCAATGGATGAGTCGGTATGCATTTGTTAAACGTTAGATGTTCAATGGATGAGTCGGTATGTGTTGGTTACACGTTAGATGTTCAATGGATGAGTTGACATGTCTTGGTTACACGTTAGATGTTCAATGGATGAGTCGGTATGCATTTGTTAAACGTTAGATGTTCAATGGATTAGTCGGTATGTGTTAGTTACACGTTAGATGTCCAATGAATGAGTCGGTATGTGTTGGTTACATGTTAGTTGTTAAACGGATGAGTCGGTATGCATTTGTTAAACGTTAGATGTTCAATGGATGAGTCGGTATGTGTTGGTTACACGTTAGATGTTCAATGAATGATTGTGTTGGTTACACGTTAGATGTTCAATGGATTAGTATACATGTCTTGGTTACACGTTATATGTTCAATGGATGAGTCGGTATGCATTTGTTAAACGTTAGATGTTCAATGGATGAGTCGGTATGTGTTGGTTACACGTTAGATGTTCATCGAATGAGTCGGTATGTGTTGGTTACACGTTAGATGTTCCATGGATGAGTCGGTATGCATTTGTTAAACGTTAGATGTTCAATGGATGAGTCGGTATGTGTTGGTTACACGTTAGATGTTCAATGGATTAGTAGACATGTCTTGGTTACACGTTAGATGTTCAATGGATGAGTCGGTATGCATTTGTTAAACGTTATATGTTCAATGGATGAGCCGGTATGTGTTGGTTACACGTTAGATGTTCAATGGATGAGTTGACATGTCTCGGTTACACGTTAGATGTTCAATGGATGAGTCGGTATGCATTTGTTAAACGTTAGATGTTCAATGGATGAGTCGGTATGTGTTGGTTACACGTTAGATGTTCAATGAATGAGTCGGTATGTGTTGGTTACACGTTAGATGTTCAATGGATGAGTCGGTATGCATTTGTTAAACGTTATATGTTCAATGGATGAGTCGGTATGTGTTGGTTACACGTTAGATGTTCAATGAATGAGTTGGTATGTGTTGGTTACACGTTAGATGTTCAATGGATTAGCGGACATGTCTTGGTTACACGTTAGATGTTCAATGGATGAGTCGGTATGCATTTGTTAAACGTTAGATGTTCAATGGATGAGTCGGTATGTGTTGGTTACACGTTAGATGTTCAATGAATGAGTCGGTATGTGTTGGTTACACGTAAGATGTTCAATGGATGAGTCGGTATGCATTTCTTAAACGTTAGATGTTCAATGGATGAGTCGGTATGTGTTGCTTACACGTTAGATGTTCAATGAATGAGTCGGTATGTGTTGGTTACACGATAGATGTTCAATGGATTAGTAGACATGTCTTGGTTACACGTTAGATGTTCAATGGATGAGTCGGGATGCATTTGTTAAACGTTATATGTTCAATGGATGAGTCGGTATGTGTTGGTTACACGTTAGATGTTCAATGGATGAGTTGACATGTCTTGGTTACACGTTTGATGTTCAATGGATGAGTCGGTATGCATTTGTTAAACGTTAGATGTTCAATGGATGAGTCGGTATGTGTTGGTTTCATGTTAGATGTTCAATGGATGAGTAGACATGTCTTGGTTACACGTTAGATGTTCAAAGCATGAGTCGGCATGTCTTGGTTACACGTTAGATGTTCAATGGATGACTCGACATGTCTTCGTTTCATGTTAGATGTTCAATGGATGAGTAGACATGTCTTGGTTACACGTTAGATGTTCAAAGCATGAGTCGGCATGTCTTGGTTACACGTTAGATGTTCAATGGATGACTCGACATGTCTTGGTTATATGTTAGATGTTCAATGGATGAGTCGGTATGCATTTGTTAAACGTTAGATGTTAAATGGTTACCGAATTAGAATAAATCGAGAAACTAAATGGACTAAATCGGAATGAATTTAGAAATTAAACTCACCGAGATGATATTATTATTTTATAAATACTAATAATTATTTTATAAATAGTAATAATAATAATTATTATTTTATAAATAATAATAATTATTATTATTATTTTATTACTAATTTTAATAATATATAAGAAATAATAAAATTTATTTTGACAAAAATTATCCCCTGCGACATCTGGGACTATCCCTGGTGACATGTCGCCAGGGATAGTTTCCCTGGCGACATGTCGCCAGGGAAGGATTGGGAGAAACGACAAAAGAAATTAGGTACGTATATATGCGTTGAAAAGTCAAATGTATCCCTGGCGACATGTCGCTAGGGAAACTTGGTCACAACCCTCCAAAAAGTTTCAGTCACGCGCGCTTTTGGCTAAACGACAAAAGTAGAGAGTATCCCTAGCGACATGTCGCCAGGGATTGTCGCCAGGGAAAGATGGACCTTTATTGACCAGATCTGCTTCTTTTTTCTCATAACTCTTATCCAAAAAAAACCCACACCCCCGCCATCTTCTTCGCTGCTCCACACCACCATCACCACCATCACCTCCACACCCCCATCACCACCATCATTATCATCACCACCATTACCACTCACAACCACTCACACCCCCGCCATCTCCATCCGCCAGCAAAACCACCACCGCCATCAGCACCACCACCGCCAGCAGCAGCACCACCAGCACCACCACTCCATCTCCATCCTATATTAAGGTTTTTAATATAATTTATATTGTAATTGATAGTTTAAGGTTTTTTTATATAATGTTTTTTTAATTTATATTGTAAATGATTTTTTTTATATAACTTATATTATAATTGATAGTATTTTTGGTTTTTTTTTACATATCCAGTCATCGCAGCCAGTCCCGACCGTAGCCGAGCCCGACCACAGCGGAGACCCGACCGCAGCTGAGCCCCGACCACAGCCGTGCCCCGACCACAGCCGAGACCCGACGACTCTTTAACGGTATGTTTTTTTTAATTGTAATTGATAATACATATTGTTTTTTGTTTAGTTTATTTTAGATTCCCCGGCGACATGTCGTCCGGGATGTTTAAACTTGTTATTTTTTGTTAAACGTAAATCCAAACACTCCTTATGTTACCTATTTGATGAGAATAAATTATAATAAGCTTTTTTGGATAAGCTGATTTCAAACAGGTTATCCTGATAAGCTGATCAGAATAAGCTGTTTGATAACAGCTTATCAGAATAAGCTGTTTGAAAATAGTTTATCCTGATAAGCTTATCAGAATAAGCTTCGTATTCTGATAAGCTTATCAGGATAAGCTGTTTTCAAACAGCTTACTCTGTTAAGCTTATCGGGATAAGCTGTTTTCAAACAACTTATTCTAATAAGCTGATCAGAATAAGCTGTTTGAAAACAGCTTATTCTGATAAGCTTATCGGGATAAGCTGTTTTCAAACAGCTTATTCTGATAAGCTTATCAGAATAAGCTGTTTTTATTATATGATATAAATGTTTTATTGGACTAAGCCTTAGGAATGTTTTAGGATTTTAGCGATTAATTTCGGAAAATTCCCGTCTGAAATTGATCAACCAATAGAAAACCCGTCCGAAGTTAACTTATTAGGAATTAACTTCGGAAAGTCCCCTGTTTGGGAGTTCTTTTTGAATGTTTTGTCTCATTTAGGATATGAATGCGTATAACCGATTTAGTATTTGAGATGATTTCGACAGTGTTTCTACTTTACTCCTACGAATATGTCTTTAAACACATATTTGGGGAGTTGAGGGGAAATGCTGCCGAAATTTTCTCAAATAGTAAATCGGTTATACGCATTAATATATGAGACGAAACACTCAAAGGGTGGGTTAGGATTGCCTTCCATAGTTGTACTAAGTGAACATACTATTTTCTATACTTGATAATTATATCTTTTAATAAATATTATTATATAATTATATACTTTATAAATAATAATTATATATTTTATAATTATCTTTTATAATTTGGTATAATACATATTATTATTTATGAAATATATAATAATTATTTTTTAAAATTCCTTGTGTTAATTAAGTTGCATATAATAACTAAATATATCGTTAAAACGTAGTTATGGTACTCATTGATAAGAGTTGGACACGGTTAGAGCGTCATGAGCCAGAATTTATATTGGGTCTTACCAGTTTTGTCAAGCATTCCAGAAAGTTTGTGAATAGTTTGAATCAGATACCATGTCCATGCAAGCGTTGTCGAACAAGACTCCCGGTACATATCGACCTTCTTTCGAACCATGTTATGAAGTCCGGGTTTGACAACAGTTACACAACATGGGTACACCATGGTGAACCGGTTCCTCCTACACCTACACCTCCTCCACCACCACCGCCACCACTGCCAATAATAGATAACACAAGACAACCTTTGATTAGTGACATGACATCGTTACTTGATGATCTTACCTATATTCCTCCGGACTATATTCCTCCTCCACCTCCTCCCAACTCAAGTAACAGACGGACTCAAGCTAACGAGTTTGAAGAGTTATATCACAGTGCCAATGAGCCGCTGTACTCTTGCATAGTTGACGGTGTGAGGTATGTCGTGCACAGTTGCGATGAACGTCGTACAACTCAAAACAGCGGCATTTGTGCGCCTGGCCTTGAGAACACAATGGCTTATGGTCAGCTTTAACAGATCCTCATGTTTAGTTATTTGTCGTTCAGTGCTGTGTTGTTCAAAGTTAAGTGGTTCGACACTCGCCCCACATTACGTAAACAACGTCTTATCAATAGAAACAACATGACACAACTCACCGACACAAGAGCTGAGTGGTGGAAAGATGATCAATACATTCTCGCAACACAAGTCAAACAAGTCTTCTACATTGAAGATAAGAACAAACCCAACTGGAAGGTCGTTGAACATGTTAATCATAAAAAGTTTTCCAACGGGGGTGTCATAGTGTCAGATACCGTTCCTGATATTATACATTTCGACAACTCATCTGATCTACCACTTTCCACTGATTTGAATGACTTGGGTGATGTGACCTTGAATATAGATGGCCACGAAACGAAGGTTGATGCACCACCAAATATCATTGATGTTGATGACGAAGACGATGGTATTACTGATGATGAAGACGTCCCTCATGATTTAAGAGATGAAGAACGTGTGAATGATGATGATGGTGAAGACAGAGTTTATTCCGGTGAAGAAGAAGAATGACCTTTAGTTGTAACTTGCTAAAGACACTTATTTGTTTGAATGAATGAATCCAATTGTTGTGGATTGTTTAAATGTGTATATTTATTTGGATGTGTTGTATTTGGATTTGTGCATGCTTATATTATTTTGTTCATGAATTTGTCTATGTTATGCTAATTGTACTTGTACAGATGTCAGCAGATGTTGCAGGATCACACGGTGGTGACGGTGGTGGTGAGGATGAACCTCCTACGCCAAACATCCGTAGCGGTTGTTTTGCCTTATTTAGAAATAAAGGTAAGAATATTTGGATTATTATAACACAATCATAAATTTGGTGCATATATATGTTGCTTGCCTTGAATTTTTATGACTTTTTCACTCACTTGATTTTTGCAGGCAAAGGCAAAAGAAAAGAAAATTTGGGCGGCAGAGAGGCCGGTAGAAAGACTCGGGGCATTACCCGGTGTATCGATTTGTTGGAGGAAGTTGGTGAGCATGGCCCTGTCCTGATAGATTTTGAAGAAATCTCTTTCCGGCCTCGCGGCGCGCATGCTCAGCATTTATCTAATTACATCAGGGATTGTATCAGGAGGCTCGTACCACTGTACTACCCAAGTTGGAATGATGTCCCTGATGAGATCATGGCGTTGGTTTGGGCGAACATAGAGGTCAGTTATCATTTTTATGTCCATAACATTATTGTGTTTATTTATTTAATGGTGTATATATTTAAATAAATTTGTTTATTTATTTATATCATATAAATAAATTACAAATTTAAATAAATATACAAACTGTATCTTATTTATTTATATCATATAAATTTTTTTTAAAATATATAAAAAAGTTCGAATAAATAAAAAAAAAATTAAATAAATATATATTTGATGAGAATAATGTAATAAGCTTTTTCGGATAAGCTGTTTTCAAACAGCTTATCCTGATAAGCTTAGCAGAACAAGCTGTTTGAATACAACTTATCTTGATAAGCTTATCAGAACAAGCTGTGTGAAAATAACTTGTTCTGATATGCTTATCAGGATAAGTTGTTTTCAAACATCTTGTTCAGATAAGCTTATTAGGATAAGCTGTTTTCAAACGGCTTGTCCTGATAAGCTTATCAGTAAAAGCTGTTTTCAAACAGCTTGTCCTGATAAGCTTATCAGAACAAGCTGTTTTCAAAAAGCTTATGCTTATCAGGATAAGTTGTTTTTATTATAAAAATTTAAATAAATATATAAGCCATTAAATAAATAAACAAAATAATGTATAAATTATATCTCTAACTCTAACTCTGTGTTTGTTTTATTTGTTGTATATGAATGCAGTCTAAGTTTAATCTGACACCCCACAAGAGTGATCATGCGACATGAAAGGGTATACGTGGCGGCATCAATCAAATGCTTACAAAGAGTTATAATTCTCGAAAAAATACGCTCAAGACAAAGCATTGGGTCCGAGACATCGCTACCGGCACGGTAGACATCGGCAGAGTCCGCAGCGAGCATCCTCAGGAAATTACTTCCGAGGACTGGGAAAAACATATCGCACTTTGGAGTAATCCGGATTACGAGAAAAGATGCCTGACGAACTCCCAAAATCAGTCTAAGCAGAAGACACCGAGTCGGCAGGGATCCCGATCGTTGGCACGCCTTCGAGACGAAGTGGTGAGAAATTCTATAATTAATTTACATACATATATGTCTTTGATTATATGTTTTGGTGTGTTGTGATTTTTTGTTTTGAATTTGCTTCATTCTATATATGCGTGTCTATGTATGTACAGACGCAAGCTGAAATTGATGCTGATGTGCCACCCCTGACTGTCATTGATCACTTCTTCATTGCGCACACCGACCAGGATGGGAATTTTCCTTACGATGCGGACCGCGTTATGTATGTAAGTATTTTTTTTAATTAATTAATTAATTAATTTTTTTTGGATATGCCTTGGTTTTTTACTATTCTCTACCGATAAATAATGTTCCAACCTGACTAATAAATAATATACTAATTGTCGTTTGTTTTTTTCACTTCATTAGGAAAAGATGCTTGCGATGAAGGCTGCAAGCAAACATACAGACGACGAGATCAACCGTATCTGTCGAGCTGGAAAGCAGCGAGGCCACATGCCCGGTGTCGGCCAGATAGTGCCGAGAAGAACTGCTCAATATATTCCTCCTCCTGCCATCGACCCACGATTGGAACAAGCATCTCAGGTGTATGACTTTATGAGAAGTGACCATAGGTTCGCTGATGCGTTCTCACAATTTCTATAGGGTGGTGCTAGCGGGAGTGGCACGCGAGGCAGCGGTAGTGGCGCCGGCGGGAGTGGCACGGGAGGCAGCGATAGTGGCGCCGGTGGGAGTGGCGGGAGTGGTAATAATAATGTCGACGGGTAGAATGGCAATAATGGTTAGTATGTCTTATTTTTCCTACCTTAGCATGCAAGTTTAATAATTGTAAACCCCGAATTGCAAGTTTAATAAGTGTAACTAGGAACTTTGTACTCAAGTTGTGACATATGTATTTGTATTGATCGAGTCAATCGATCGAGAGGTTACATGTTATTGTGTTTTGGTATTAGATTCGTGGTAGATTTTTAGTATTTGTATCTTAAGGTTTTTTATTTGTATTCCCAGGTTTTGGTAGATTTTTTCCGGAAAAATTCTGGAAAAAATCTAGAAATAGCCTGCTGTGCAGGCTGCTAAAAAAAATGCCAAAGTTTCCCAGGCGACATGTCTCCAGGGAAACCTTAGACTCGCTTAACTTTCTGAAAAGTCAGCAAAGTTTCCCTGGCGACATGTCGCCAGGGAAACTTAGACTCGCTTGACTTTCTTAAAAGTCAGCCAAGTTTCCCTAACGACATGTCGCCAGGGAAACTCGAGCACAACGTTGACTTTTCAACACCAGGCATTGACTTGTCAACGCAACGAATATTTTCCCTGGCGACATGTCGCCAGGGAAAAGTGAGGTTGAATAATCATGTTTACTTAAGTTTGTTAATCAGCCAACTTTTCCCTGGCGACATTTGTCGCCAGGGAAACTTTCCCGCACCTAATCCAGCGTGGCACCAATTTTTGAACCAAAGAGCTGCGGGCCCCACTTAGTCGCCAGGGAAAACCAAAATAGTCTCCAGGGAAACTTTCCCGCACCAGCCACCAGCCTTCATTGGCGACGTTTCCCTGGCGACATGTCGCCAGGGATTCTCTATCCCTGACGACATGTCGCCAGGGAAACGTCAAAAAATTGGCCAGGGAAGGGGTCGAATATTGTAGTGTTTGTTGTTAACGGTAAAACATACAAGCAAGGGTATTATTTAGCAGGTGGAATTTACCCTCAATGGGCTTCTTTTGTTAAGTCGTATACAATTGCAACGGACGAAAAGAAAATGAAATTTAAAAGGGTTTAAGAAAGTGCTAGAAAAGATATTGAGAGAGCGTTCGGGGTATTACAAGGTCGGTGGAGGATTATTCAGCAACCAACACGAATTTACCAAGTCAGCACACTTAAAAGAATCATGTATTGTGGTATTATACTACATAGCATGATATTGGAAGACCAAAAGTTTGACATTAGTGAATATGACCATATGTATGCTCCGCCTGAAGCCAATCTCGAACGTACTTGGGTCGAACGGTTTGATACATTTAGAAGTAAAAATAAGGAACTTTGGGATAGAAAAGTTCACGATGATCTTCGACGTGATCTCGTTGAGCATTTATGGAACATTAATCATTGATGTTTTTTAATTATTGTTATTTTTCTTAAGATGAATTTTTTTTATTGTTTTTTCGTGTATTGTTTTTTAAAAATTTGTATTTGTATTTTTATTTATGAATGAAATGTGTTTTTAGTTTAAAATAAACTGTTGAAAAAAAATGGTAGGTTGACGACGACACGAGAATGTTGGTGTTAACCAGGGAGGAGGGTTGTGTCATCGTGGGGTGTTTTGGTGTCATGGGAGAAAAAAGTGACGTGACATCACTTTTTGCCCACGACACGAGCCTGATGACTCAACTGCACCATGTGCTCTTAGTGTTATGTTTTAATCATCCATACCAAACGTGTCCTATGTATTTTTACCCATAACGCAACCCACGAGCTTCATTGGATTCAAGCACAACTTATTGCTTTGATTTGAATCATTATAATTTTACTCCATCCTTCATCTATTTTACTCCATCCTTTCGCGTTTGATACATTTGGTTTCCTTGCACCTGAGGCGGTGGAGTTACTTACCAGAATACAACGTGTTATGAATAGTAATGTTTTGACTCCTAAATCCACAAACGTTGTATTTACTAGACTTGGTTTTGCTATACAAAAAGGGTTAGCGGCGCAGCTTGTTGCCCGTTTTCCTTCTCCTAATATGTAAATTATAATTATTGAACATCAATTCATAAGAGAGATAAGTATATCTTGTGTTTTAATTTAAAAAAAAAAAAAACTTTTGGAGACTTGTATCTTATGTAATGCTATGTTTGACACATATGAAGTAACGTCATTTTGATCTGAAATCATTAATGCCAACACATGTGTATGTATGGTTTGTTGCTCTAGTGTGAATAATGCAATGGGCAAGGCTATTAAGACTTCCCAAAAATCCCATCTATACCTCCCAGATTTTTATATTTTTCTATTTTTTTATTATTTTTTTTATTTTTATAATTTTTGTTTTATTATTGAACTGTGCATCAGAAAATACAGAATAAAAAAAAGTAAAGTTTAACAAACCAAAATTGTTAAACTGTTATAATACGAAACAAAAACTGATAAAAAACTGTTCAGAAAAAATCTAAGAGAAAAAAGATACACAAATAGTGTACTTTTTGTACCTTGCAGGGAGGTACCAATAAGGGTACCCTAATGCAAGGGCAAGGATATTAAGACTAGAGGTGGCAATTTCTGACCCGACACGAAACCCGGCCTGAAGCCGACACGAAAATTAACAGGTTCGGGTTGAATATATTGAATCTTAGGTCAGGTTTGGGTCGGCCTATCTGACCCATTTATTAAAAAGGTTAGGTTTGGGTTGAAAAAAAATTAAGCAAGTCGACCCAACAACCCGTTTAAGATTTTTTTTCCTTATTTTAAAAATGATTAATATTTTACCATACGTGTTAACTATGTTAAATAGACCGAACATAAACACATTTAACATGTTTAACACGTGTAATATGTCCACTTTTATATATAAAACTTGTTAAATGGATCAATATATAAACCCGTTTAGCCTGTTCAACCTATGTAACATATTTAACGTCAAACAAAATATATACATGGGTTAAATGGGTTAGGTTCGGGTTAGGGTTGATATAACAGACCCGATTATTTAAATGGGTTAGGTTTGGGTTGGGATTTTCTGACCCGCCAACCTGACAACCCGAACCCGCTAACCCGAACCCGACATGAATTGCCACCTCTAATTAAGACCCCCTAAAATAATTAATGGGACTGGTTCCCATCTACATTGAATTAGGGGTGTTTCTTTTTCTTTTAGTGTCTCTTAGTGAGAAAAATTGTGGGCCTAAATTATTTTGAACCTCTTGTTCTACACTCACAAAAAAACCCTTTTCTTCCCACTAAGAAGCTAATTAAGAGGCCTAGATAGTAACATTAAAAAAAACTAGCATCGTACCCGCGCAATGCAGCGGCGAGTACCCGATAACTATTTTTTTAGCGAACAGATATTATAATTTTACTAAGGTTTAAATTAAAGTTAAAGTAGTAAAAAAATTAAATTAACTTAAATAAACTCATTAAAAACGAAGAAACTAAAATTTAATAAAATTATATCAAAATAGATGCTGAATTAAAGAGCACGAAATTTTAGAAAATATAGTGAAATTAGATTATAAAAAAAATAAATATATCAAAAGATATTTCAATTTAAAGATAAAAAAAAATTAAATTGCTTCATACTAAGGTTGTTACAAAAGTTTGTTATAAAAATATATGGATGGATAAGATCAATTTAATAAAATATGATCTAAGGGTTTAAATTTAACATTCATATTTTAATTTTTGGTTTTGAGTTAGGTTTGAAAATTTTAGGTTTGGGATTAAGATCGGAGTTAAGATTGGAGTTAGCCTTTTATATAATAGTACAGAAGTATAAATATAGATATAGATAAACAAGCCCTTTAGTGTATCTGTCATATTTCAGTGTGACGAGTTAAATTTGCCTAGCTAGCCGATAGCTGCCCAAAACAGGGTTTTAATGCATAAAAAATGTTTTACCGGCCAGCTAATTATTTACAATAAAAATTTGTGTTGGATTAAACAAAACCCATCCCTGAAAATAATATTTTGACCCATTGCCCGATCCACTTCATAGTAAAACTTGAAACCTACGTCCAGGTGCATCAACAGAGTATCCGATGGAGCAGATACTAACTTTATGACCGGATCACCTGAAAGTTATTATCTGATCTATTCTTCCCAGAACTCCTAGTTGATATTTCTGAATTTTCCAATTTGCATATGTGTATCATTTAGTCGGGACATTATCTGTCTTTTGTAAAAGTCGTGAAAATCCAGCAAATGCAGATCGCAGGAGATATTGCAAAACCGTATTTAACTAGATACTATATACAAGGTTAAACTCGAGTAGGAAAAGATCGAATTTCCAGTGAGACAATTCTTTTAAAAGGTGTTATTATTATCAACTGTAGCATTTTTTACAAGAATACAATATTAAGGACTTACTCTATGAAGGCATCAAGGCTGGTTAACTTTGTAATTAAGCTGGTTAAATGTGTGTCATGAGCAGATGGTCGATTTCTGTTTACTTTGAATCAAATTGGGACAAAATACATAATTAAATGGATTGAATGGTTAATAAAATATGACACATCCAGCTAATAAACATCTGTATGCAATAATGGGATCACATCATTTAGGAGGATACAAACATGGGTTGACTTTGGCATCTGCCCCTAACTTTGCACATGCGCTTGCTTGACATACTAATTTTTAGTATACAACAGCTGTAATAAATCATTTATTTAGTGATCACGCACGAAGAGAGACGCGCATTTAAGCTTCAATCAAGCCAAGTTTTTATCAAATAATTTAAATTTGAGTTTGACTCGATTGTAAAACAAATACAGTAGTATATATAAAAGAAAAATAAAACAAATAAGTTAACTGGTAGGTTTTAAATGGATGTAAAAGAATAAGTAATCTAATCAACAATCCATCCCCATGTACGTTGACATGTAAATAGTTTCTCAAGTCTATATATACATGATATAATCTATGAACTAAAAGACCCCACCAGAAAACATATATTCCGGATCAAAATGACTTCAGGGGCTCCAGATTTTCCAACCATGACGAACCTCAGCAACACGGGTGAAGATCAACCACGCGCGTATCTGAATATGGATGATCATGATCGACGTCCGCAATCAATCTCATCCATAGCTCAGGACCGGATTGTGATATCAGATGTTACCGGCAACCGTGGGTATGCCATAGCTGATGGTCTTAGTGTTCATCAAGCACCGGGTTTGGATAGTGTTGGAGCTCCTAAAAACCTGTCTTTAATGGATGACTCTGGAGGTAATACTATTGACAACACTACAGCTGCTCTCACACTAAGCCAAATTCGTCCAGCAGCTTATTCTCAAGATACTGATCAAGCATCTGAAATGGATAATAGGCTAAACTATGCTGGAAAAAGTGTTAATGGAAGGAGACAGAAAAATGTCACCGTGAAAGTACGGTATGCCTGAAAGAATGTGGATTGATTTTGTTACTAATTAATGTTCCATTTGTACTTGTATTGCTTTCGAAATATATATTTACTTCTTTGTGGTTGTATCATCTTCAAATTGAAATAACCTTTTTTGTTGAAATAAATTGCCACATATATAAAACGTTGGTTTGGATACTGAATCGACATGATTTGCATAACATGATTTTAGAAGATCAACAGATGTGAGTTGTTGATTGGAAGCACATGCAAAGATGGATGTGGAACGTAACATCGTCACACGAGACAAAGATACACATCATAGTGTCCAACAAAATCTTATGAAACATATTTGACGCGAAGTCGAAGAGGATCGAGAAGAAGACTAGTGGTCGGGGCGTGTATTTTTTTTTTATAGATTCGCATGTTTTTTTAAGTGTTGAAATTTGTATTTTTAGTTAAGAATAAAATAGGTAGTTTGTTTAATACATGGAATAATTGTTGAGGGCTTTTATTAAAATAAATGAGTGAGTGGTGTTGTTTGGTGTTATGATTAGAAAAGTTGGTATTGTTTTGATGTTATGCTATCTAACGCTGAAGTTTCAGTACTTTTTTGGTGTTATGGTGTTACTACACGTATCTCTCCAAAGGTCATGAAATACTAGATATACACATTGATACAATATTTTAAAAATATGTTTTTTTAATCGACTCGAACGAGACATCTGGTTCAACGTTTTCTATTTGCAAATGATTAGAAAAAGATTATATATATAAATCATGAAATCTTTAAATAGATTGAGCATATAACTAGTTACCAACAAATATAATATTTAAAAATAAAAATTGCTTCGCAAACATGTATAATTAACATTCTTTATTTATTAAAAATCCGAAAAAAACTAAAACTTGTTCAGGTCTTGAGAATCGAGTTGACCTGTGTCACTCCAAACCCGGTGGGTTAACCGGATTTCGAAATATGAAACCCGATTTAATTTGACCCGCTTTTTGACCGAAACAGATTCAACCGCTTAAACTAGCCGAGTTAAAACGGGGTTCAAAACATTCCATTAATATACTAGTAATAGCTTAAAGGCCTCTCATAAAGTAAAATAAAATAGCAATGTGAGGATTTTATCGTTTTACAAATTTTTAAACGTAGTCTTTTAATCTTCAAAATGGATAATTTAACTAATTGAGAAAATTGAAAAGATTATTTTTGGGGTTTGATCATATTGCACGTTTGGTCATTTTGGTATTAAAATTGCAAAAAAATTGTGAGAAACTTTTAAATCCGTTCTATTCTTTTGTTAAACCGAAATAACTGAAACCCACGTATAGAGTCAAAGGTGAAAGAAGACAATGATATGGTCATTACACTTTGACATAAAGACTAAAAATGACCCAAAGGTTTCTCACTAAGAAGATTTTTGTAATTTCAATACCACGAGGACAAAACATGCAACTTGTCCAAATCATAAAGACGATTTTTAGAATTTTGATACTACAAGAACAAAATGTACAATTTGACTAAATCAAAAAGATGATTTTTGTAATTCTCTCTAATGAGTTTTTTATACTAATACTCCCTCCGGTTAGAACTTATAGTCCAGTTTACTTAAGGGTAATAATACAAATAATAAAAATGTTCTAAATTAGTTGATTAAAAGTAAAATTGTTATTATGTAAAAAGTAAAAAAAAAAGTATCGGAGATAATTATGTTTTTAAATCGCGTGCTTTTTTCTAGTGAACTATAATTATATGACGGAAAGTAACATATTTAAATCTTAATTCTACGAACTAATATAGTTAAACCGTTGACTTTAGCATCGTGTCCCAACTACACACCTTCATTGATGGCATTTATAATTGTTCCTAACTTTTCGCCTTTCTATTTCTATATGAGGGCATGATATTCATTGAACTAATCATATCAATTTAACCTTTCTTGATATACTACTTTGTGCTTCTTCATTCAATTCCCAACCATCATTTTCTGGTTCCCTCATTTTGAGAAAGAAAACCCAAAGTCCTTTTTATTTAGTGTACACTATACTGGACACATCTCGTGTCAAGTTGTGCGATTGGAATTTTCTTCGAACCCTTGTTTTGTTTTCAACATATATCATGGAGCAGCATAAAGATCTTGAAATCCCATGGGAAGAGATAGCTTCCAACACCTTCCACAGAAAAAACTATCTTGGAGCTGGTGGATTCGGAGGAGTTTATAAGGGAGAACTTTCCCGCTTCAAGGAGCGAGGCCTGGTTGCTTTTAAGAAGCTAGACCGAAAATATGGGCAAGGGGAAACTGAGTTCTTTAAAGAGATTCAAATGCTTTCCCAATACAAGCACGAAAATATCATCACTCTGCTGGGATATAGCATAGAAGGGAAGGAGCTGATACTTGTGTACGAGTACGCCTCCAGAGGAAGCCTCGACTCCTGTCTAGATTCCTGTGATCTCACGTGGACTCTGCGTTTGAAGATATGCCTTCAAGCCGCGAAGGGACTAAGATACCTTCATGATCCCAGGGAATCACGCCTCCCAGTTATTCACCGCGACATCAAAAGCGCGAATATATTGCTCGATGACCAATGGAATGCAAAAGTTTCCGACTTTGGGCTAGCAAAAATTAGCCCTGTGAACTCAAATAATGTTACCTATGCCACAGGTACCACTGGATACTCAGATCCGCAGTATTACAAGACTTACTCGCTTACCGAAAAGTCGGATGTATACTCTTTCGGGGTAATGCTGTTTGAGGTTTTATGTGGAAGATTGTGCTATGATGTTAAAGGCAATAATGAATTACTTGTTTTTGTTCATAAGTGGATGAAATTCTATGAGCAGAATAAACTAGAAGAGATCGTATTTAAAGGACTGAACATGACACAAATGGATCAGAGTTCTTTAAAATTATTTTCAGACATTGCATATAAATGTTTGAACGAATGTCGTGAAAAACGGCCATCGATGGCTAAGGTTGTGTTTCAACTTGAGGTTGCACATCAAACTCAGGAACGTTATGATGTGTTTTTAGAGCATCCACTGGCAAAGGTTTACGAAGAAATAGCCCGAGTTGCGGTATCTCCTCTGTCTTACAGTTCCGTAGAGGAATTGCAGGAGCTTCTCTCTGAAGGGGTCCTCATTAATGGAGGCAAAGCGGTAATTTGCTACTTTGTTATAAGTGTTTTTCAATTTTTATATAAAAGACAAAAGCCATAAACATATTTATATATAATTGAAATTTGGGATCATGAGGGGCGTGAGCCCAATACATGTTTTTGAATGTTTTTTATTTGTATGTACATACAGCTATTTTGTTTGAATGAGAAGGGACAACATATGGAAAGAATTTTCATCCAAGCCTGTTTGACCACCAACAGAGCTGACTGGCAGTTAAAACATGGTGATGACTGTGTTAATTCAAGGTGACTAACTAGTTCTGAATTTGTTTATCTGATTATGTCCTTTTTTATCACTCTTTAATTCTTCTTTATCCAGATTTCCAGGGGGGCGATGTTACGAATATGAATGGTCTGAATTCAAAGCATGTGTGAGAGGTCAATACTTGATACCTCAGATATCATACACGCTCAACCTTATCTTCCGATATCAAGATCTATCAGATGTCAATTCATATAACCCCTTGAGATACAAATTAGATGGGGATGACGAGTCCAGAATTTTCATAATTTACCCATCAGATATGAGACAAGATGGATGGTTCATTGCTCCGTTATATCAGTTTACAAGCCAAAGCACAATTGCAGACCTTCAATTTGAGTTTGAATACCGTAATGGGAAAACTCTACTAGTGGCTGGCTTCGAGTTCCAACCATCAGAAGAAACAGTAAGAACTTTATATTGTCAATGGTTACGTTATTTATAAACGATGCAAAGAAAAAATGGCAGAAATGTCTCTTAACCCGAATGTATGGCTCACTTGCTTGGATATGTTATTATGTAGGTGGAACTTCAAGTGTTTGAAGAGTACCAAGACATAGCCAAGGTTGCCTCGCAGTCTCTGGTCTACTCATCCCTCGATGAACTTAAACAGATTCTCTACAAAGGAGTCCACCTTAACGGATACAAAACGGTATTCAATCGTCTACTTATAAGCTCCACCACTTCGAATTTTTTACTATTACAATTAATACTAGCACAACTAATTCCTAACTTACTAATGATATAGTGGTTTTCACTTAATGAGAAAGGAGAACATTATCACATTATATCCATGACAGACTGTTTGATTCCAAGTGAAGATTTCCCTTCTCGATATAAGTCCCATTATCTATCAAGGTAACTTGTCATACTCAGACATATTTCTATTGTTTCACAAGTATATTTAATTTGATGCATTATTCTTTGTTTCTCTTTTTCATGCAGATTTCCAGCAGGCCTTTATCAAACAAACAATAAGGGATTTAAAACACACGTGAAGACCCAATTATTGTCTCCATCAATCACATACACCGTCAACCTTTTATTTAAGAGCTATCGTAACTTAAAGGGTGAACAAGTATATGTAAACCTCAAATACAGATTAAAAGGGGAGACAACAGCTTCTACTGTGTTACTTACAAATCCAAGAAAAGATGATGACTTCCTTATGGCCGAATTGTATCAGTTAACTAGCGAAGGGAGTATTGTTGATCTTGAAATTATTTTTGAAAATTCTGGAACCGGTGTAGACGGAGTAGAAGGCATCCTTTTTCAACCCTTAGTCAAGTTTTATTTACTACTCGTGTCATTTTTTATTATTCTTACAACACAGGTAAACAACTATTATAGTAATCATTTTAAACTTAAATTAACAGTGGCAAATATGTTGTGTCTCGTAATAGGTCGAAATTAGTTTGGGTCAACACCCAACATGGGCCATTTTTAGTTCTGAGTCGGACTTACGGGTTGAAAGAAGAAACTGTGAATGGAATTTTATATTTTTTATGGCTAAAGGCATAAAACTAAAACGAAAACTGGTAAACACATTACTTTGTAAAAATAGGTGGAAGATAGAGTATCAAAGGATGACAAGGTGGAGAATATCCAAACAATATCTGATTCACAACCAGACACTTATTGGGAACAAAATTTTCCGAAGTATTATGAAGAAATACTCAATTTGTCAATAGATTCGAAGAAGGAACTCTACTCGGTTCTAAGAAGAGGGTACCGGATCAACAATAGTGAAGAGGTATATTATATAGTAATTATAAGACTAAAGTCATTATTTATAACCTTTTAAATGTAATATTCCTCTACACTTACGTATCTATATTGATTGATAGTGGTTAACTGTTGATAAACATGGGAAGATATGTCCAATGCTACCTGCAAGAGCGATTTGGGTAGAAAACAATTATTCAATTCGCAAGTCTTCCCACGAATCAAGGTTCTTTCTCTATCATTTATAGCCAGCTTTCCTGTAATAGTATATGTTATTCATATGTGTGCACCATTTTGAAACTACCTACGAATATAAACACTTAATAAAGAAATTTAATGAATCTATGATTCTTCCTATGCACACAACTGAGATATCATAAAAAAGTTTTGGTAGAGCTTATTTACCCGAAGTGAGCAACAAGGATAACTTTCATGATAATCCATTTTTGGATAGACTAATATTGAAACCTTTACAACAAGCAATCCATATCTCACTGGCTTCAAAAAACACAGCTCCATTGATGAATAAGCAATCTTTTTCCACAGCTTTGCTCCTTAGAGGGCTGCCTCAGTTGGCTTCAATTTCAAACTCATTAACTTTAAGCTTTATATTTTCAATATTCCTTGCATATAGTACATTTGACTCAATTTAGATCCCTAAAATTATGTAATCTCTTTCTTTCCCTAATAAGTATAGCAATAATTATAAGTCAGGATACTCCATATATGTGGTTTTCACCTGCTCCAGGAGAGAAAGCCTGAATAATATCTTGTCAATTAATAGCCAACCCATTCAAACCAATTATTATTTGTGCTAATTCTTGAAATGCCCCAAGATGACACTCTATTTCCTTTTTTCACCCATCAAACCAAAATTTCTTAAAATACCCTATGCAACTTATGCGACCTATGCGACTTATGCAACTTATTGAAATTTCTCAAATATTTTTTTCTTTTATACTATGTTGCATAAGTCGCATACGTCGCATGGGGTATTTAGAGAAATTTTGGTTTGGTAGGAGCAAAAAAGCAAATGATAATGGGCATAACGTTACCGCACTTATTCGCCATCTAGTATATTTAGCTACAGTTAGTACCTAGTTCATTGACATAATTGAAAAGGAAATAACATCATCAAAGCTGTTATTTGTTAGTGTTACCATATGGCGAGTTATTCCCACTAGATTAGTTTATCGATTCAATTGATCAGTTAATGAATAGATCACACCTCATTGATTAGTGAAGCCTATAGTAAATCTGAATAGACTCAAAAACATAACTACCTTAATACATTAGTAAGCTTATATTACATGGAAACCTTAAACTCTTTGGGAATCTGTCACATATATGATGATTTTTTTTCTGCAGATTTGGAGAAGTGCTTGTAATAGCTAGTGGCTACGAATTTGAAATCAATATAGACTTCAAAACCGAACTATCACCTAAAACAACATATGGCGCTTATTTTGTGTACAAATTACCTGAAGACCAATCAACATTTGAAGCTCCTTTATGTGTGTGGAGAAAACTTGTTTCGGGAAATCCAGACTCGTATATCTATATAGTAAACCCTCCACACACCCCAGTTATCGGTCCAAAGATTGATGAAAATGCCTACAACCCACTGAATAGATACAAAAATAATGTCATTCCGCAACAGAGGACTGATGGTTGGATGGAAGTCAAAGTATGGGAGTTTTACATCTGGAGTACCACTAAAACAGATCCTATGTGTCTTTACTTTAAGCATCCCAGTGAGAAGAACCTGAAAGGTCTTATGGTACAAGGAATTGAACTTAGACCCGTATAGATAGTCTGTTTTTTGTTTTGTTTTTGTGAGACTCGATGTAAGAACTGTTATATCTAGTCTTATATTTTCGCCTAAGTCGTGTCTAGGGTAATCAAGAGTCAAGTAGCCTAGTTTCCTAATAGCTATGAATAAAGGTCGGTTGGCAATGTCTAAGCCCAACCCGACCCGTAGGACTTGTATAGTTTGTTCCCCCTGGTTGGCAATGTCTAAGCCCAACCCGACCCGTAGGACTTGTATAGTCGGTTCCCCCTCATCTCTATAAAAGGAGGTGAGGGGGAACAAACCAATTACGTCATTCTTTCAATAAACTAATCGGTAATCGGTTAGGGATATTACCTTGTGTGGGCGTCGATTTCTTTTCTGTCGATTCTATTGCTGTGTGTGTTCACGATCGAGTTCCGCATCTAGTTAATCAGGGTTGTGGGGAATAAACCCCACAAGTGGTATCAGAGCCCAGGTTCGCAGGGTGCACTGATTTTCTAGGATCGATCGTTGAAGGTTATTGTTGATCGAGTTTAGATCAGCAAGGGTGCAGCGAATATCGATTGAAAAGGGTTGTTGGTTGAAGATCGATCAACAAGAAACTGCCATTGTTGTTTTTGTTCTTCTTTTTTGTGTGTCGCAGGTTTGTGAATAGAGAAGAAGGAACGGTGGTGGTGTTGTGGCTGGTATCCAAAGTCAAACACAACAACATATCTTCAAAACATATTTTTTTTGGGCTTCTATTAAATTGGGCCAATGGTTATTTACTTTGGACTTAAGTAAATTTTGGGCAAATTTTAGAATTGCATAATTATTTTGTTTTTTTTTTAAAAAAACAATAGTAATTACTAATTACTCAAAAAGGTATTATATAATTTGAAGGGTATTACACAAGGGGACTTCGTAATTCGTGATTGTGAGGTTTAACGTATCACAAGGTTTAGCGAGTTACCGAAGGGGCTTTGTCGGTTTGTGATTGTGAGGGTTTATCACAAGGTTTAGCAAATCAACAAAGGGATAAAGAATGACGGGAGCCAAGTTTGACATCGAGAAATTCGATGGAACTGGCGATTTCGGGTTATGGAGAATCAAGATGCGTGCTTTATTAATCCAGAACGGATGTGAAGCAGCTCTGGAGGTTTTCCCCGCGAATATGGAAGCTGAAGAGAAATCTAAGCTTGACAAGAATGCTCACAGTGCCATGATTTTGTGTTTAGGTAACAAGGTCCTGAGAGAGGTTACCGGGGAGACGACTGCAGCGGGGGTTTGGTCAAAGCTCGAGTCTTTGTACATGACAAAGTCATTGGCCAACAAGTTGTACCTGAAGAAGAAGTTGTATACATTCTACATGCCGGCTGGACGAAAGATTTCCGAGCATATAGATGAATTCAACAAAATCGTTCTTGATTTAGCAAATATTGAGGTAAAATTCGAGGATGAAGATCTTGCTTTATTGTTACTCACGTCTTTACCAGCATCATACGAACACTTTGTGGATACCTTGCTTTATGGACGGGAAGATTTGACTTTGGAGGACGTGATGGCCACACTAAATTCAAAGGAAATCAAAGAAAGGTTCAAGGCGAAGGGGGATGATGGTGAAGGGTTATATGTGAGGGGAAGAACTGATCGCAGGAATTCACATCAGTCAAAGGGAAAGTCAAGATCGAAATCTCGAGGTGGAAGACTCAAATGCTTTATTTTCCAATCTGAGGAGCACTTGAGAAGAGACTGTCCGAAGAATAATCGCAAGAAGTCAAAAGGTTACGTCAAGAAAGATGATCAACCAAGCTCCAGTGGTTCGATTTACGATGATTCTGAGGTGATGATGGTGATGAGTGCAGAAAGACTGCAAGACTGGATCATGGATTCAGGAGGTTCATATCACATGTCACCCAGGTTAGATGTATTTTTTGATTTTCTGGAATGCGATGGGGGCAGCGTACTGTTGGGAGACAACAGGGAGTGCAAGATCAGGGGTATTGGCAAGGTAAAGGTACAACTGAAAGATGGGTCAAGTTTTGTGTTAAACAATGTCAGGTACATTCCTGAATTGAAAAGAAACTTGATATCGCTGGGAACTCTTGAAAAAGAGGGATATACCGTAAAATTGCAGTCAGGCAAAGTCAAGGTGATTAATGGTTCTAGGGTTATTATATCTGGAACCAGAAGGGAGAACTGCGTGTACTCTTTGGATGGCCATGCATTGGCCGGTGAGCTTAATGCTAGTGTTGAAAAAAAGACAGTCTTGTGCAAGTTTGGCATAAAAGACTGGGACATATCAGTGAGGCGGGACTACACGTGCTGGAAAAGCAGGGTTTGTTTGGCAAGAAGAGTCTAGGTAAGCTCGATTTTTGTGAGAATTGTGTTCTGGGAAAGTCACATCGAGTACGTTTCGGTGTAGGAAGGCACACTACTCAGGGAGTGATAGACTATGTTCATTCAGACTTATGGGGTCCGTCTCAGGTGGAATCATTGGGAGGTAAGAGGTATTTCTTATCTATAGTCGATGATTATTCCAGAAGGGTATGGGTTTATGTTCTCAGGTTCAAACACGAAGCATTTGGGAAGTTCAAAGAGTGGAAGCAGTTAGTAGAAAATCAGACTGGGAGGACGGTTAAGAAGCTTAGGACGGATAATGGTCTTGAGTTCTGTAACCGGGAGTTTAATCAGCTATGCACTGAGAGTGGGATTGCTAGACATTTGACGGTTGCCGGGACGCCGCAGCAAAATGGGTTAGCAGAACGGATGAACAGAACTCTCATGGACAAGGTACGCTGTTTATTAATACAGTCTGGATTGCCCAAGACCTTCTGGGCGGAAGCGACATGTACGGCCGCATATCTTATAAATAGGTCACCATCAACAGCGATTGAGAAGAAGACACCTATGGAGATGTGGTCGGGACATCCTAGTGATTATGGGATGTTGAGGTTTTTCGGCTGTGTCGCGTATTCACACGTTAAACAAGGTAAGCTCGAGCCGAGAGCGGTAAAATGCGTTCTTTTGGGGTATCCTGAAGGTGTGAAGGGGTACAGACTATATAGGCTTGATAATGAATCGCCTAAAATAGTCACAAGCAGGAACGTGGTCTTCAATGAAAGTTTCATGTACAAAGACACGTTGAAGGATACTGGTGCAGGAAAAGATAAGTCTGTTGAGGAATTACATGTTGAGGTGGAACTGCAGAGGTTAAATAATCATACGCCTGAGGAAGACCATCCAGGTCAGGAAGATCAAACAGGTCATGAAGATCAGTCAGATCAGGAAGACCAGACAGATCAGGAAGATGGCGATGATGAAGATGCAGGGGTTCAAGAGATTGATCATCCACCGGATCTCACAGATTATCAATTGGTTCGGGATAGAGAGCCAAGGACAAGAACGAAACCGGCAAGGTTTCGGGATGAGAGTAATATGGTTGCTTACGCGTTTGCTGCAGCAGAGGAAGAAGATACTCATGAACCATTGACATACCAGGAAGCAGTTGCTTGTGAAGACAGTTCTAAGTGGAAAGCTGCTATGAAAGAAGAGATGGATTCTCTGAAGAAGAACAAGACCTGGGTGTTAGTAGATCATCCAGCTGGGCAAAAGCTGGTGAGTTGCAAATGGCTGTTCAAAATAAAGGAAGGGATTGAAGGTGTTCAAAAGCCTAGGTACAAGGCAAGGTTGGTGGCTCGTGGATTCACACAAAGGGTAGGTATTGATTACAATGAAGTATTTTCGCCGGTAGTTCGACACACATCTATTCGGGTTATACTTGCATTGACTGCGTGTAAAGATTATGAGCTGGAGCAGCTTGATGTAAAGACGGCGTTTTTACATGGAAATCTTGAAGAAGTGATCTACATGAGGCAACCACCGGGATTTGAACAAGGTAACAAGGTATGTTTGTTAAAGAAATCTCTTTATGGTTTGAAGCAGTCACCTAGGCAATGGTACAAGAGGTTCGATGAGTATATGCTGAGCAACGGGTTTAAGCGTAGCAGTTACGACAGCTGCGTATATTACAGGAGTTATGCACCAGGGGAGTATATCTATCTATTGTTATATGTAGACGATATGCTGATTGCTTGTAAAAGCAAGACTGACATCGCGGCTACCAAGTCTTTGCTTAAAAGGGAGTTCGACATGAAAGAGCTCGGGGAAGCAAAGAAGATTCTTGGTATGGAGATCTTCAGGGATCGGAGTCGCAAGATTCTGAGGGTGTCACAATCCGGGTACATTTCTAAAGTTTTAAAAAGGTTTAGAATGGACAATGGGAAGTCGGTTCAGACACCATTGAGTGGGCACTTCAAGCTGTCGTTGAAGGATTGCCCGGTTAGGGATTGTGATGTTGAAAGAATGAGTAGGGTGCCGTATGCAAATGCGGTTGGGAGCTTGATGTACTTGATGGTATGCACGAGGCCAGACATAGCGTATGCAGTAAGTGTAGTTAGCAGATATTTGGCGAATCCAGGTAAACTCCATTGGAAAGCAGTGAAGTGGATTATGAAATATTTGCAGGGCACTGTAAACGTGGGTTTGGTGTATGGGACAAATCGTGGCAACCATGTGGACGTAACAGGTTTTGTTGATTCAGACTACGCTAAAGATCCGGATAAAGGTAGGTCTCTCACTGGTTACGCATTTTTAGTACAAGGATGTGTTGTAAGCTGGAAGGCAACGCTACAACACGTGGTGGCTCTTTCAACTACAGAGGCAGAGTATATGGCCCTTACGGAGGCTGTGAAGGAAGCTATTTGGCTAAGAGGACTCTTGGAAGAATTGGGCGTGAAGCTCAACACTGTTGCAGTTAATTGTGATAATCAGGGCGCGATTCACTTATCGCGGAATCATGTTTTTCATGAAAGGACTAAGCACATCAATGTGCGTTATCACTTTATCAGAGAAGTCTTGGAAGCAAAGACGGTTGAAGTTCTGAAAGTGGGTACTGAACACAATGCTGCGGATGCCTTGACGAAGGTGGTACCTGGACGCAAGTTACAACACTGCTTGGAATTGCTGAGTGTTGGGATAGGCTAATATAAGCCTAAGGTGGAAATTGTTATATCTAGTCTTATATTTTCGCCTAAGTCGTGTCTAGGGTAATCAAGAGTCAAGTAGCCTAGTTTCCTAATAGCTATGAATAAAGGTCGGTTGGCAATGTCTAAGCCCAACCCGACCCGTAGGACTTGTATAGTTTGTTCCCCCTGGTTGGCAATGTCTAAGCCCAACCCGACCCGTAGGACTTGTATAGTCGGTTCCCCCTCATCTCTATAAAAGGAGGTGAGGGGGAACAAACCAATTACGTCATTCTTTCAATAAACTAATCGGTAATCGGTTAGGGATATTACCTTGTGTGGGCGTCGATTTCTTTTCTGTCGATTCTATTGCTGTGTGTGTTCACGATCGAGTTCCGCATCTAGTTAATCAGGGTTGTGGGGAATAAACCCCACAAGAACAATTATATCTTTGATCACTGAGCATTTATACATTCATAAATCAAGACTCTAAAAGGCTCCATTTTTCTGCTCTTTTTTTTAGAACGGCAAATGTTAGTGGTTAGTGCGTCGAGTGGTGCAATGACATCTAAGCGGATGAATGTCTTCTTCGAACCGTCACCTAGTAAGTTAAACTCCTTATCCGCTTTGCCTGAGAGGCCCCTGACAGGGCTTGAAACGAACCTCTCCCAAAGAAACCACTTAGTGGAACCTTGGTGGTCAACTGAGCTAAGCCAGTTGGTTATTTTTCTGCTTTTAATGAAAGAATTTTTGCATTAACTTTCATATAATTAAATGATGAAAAATTAACGTAAATGGATTATATGCAAGTGAAGATTTCCCTTCTCGATATATCTATCAAGGTGACTTGTCATACTCAAACATATTCCTATTGTTTCACAAGTATATTTAATTCGATGCATTATTCGTCGTTTCTCTTTTTCAGGCAGATTTCCAGCAGGCCTTTATCAAAACTATAATGGATTTAAAACACATGGCAGACCCAATTATTGTCTCCGTCAATCACATACACCATCAACCTTCTATTTAAGAGGTATCACAATTTAAAGTGTGAACAAGTATATGCAAACCTCAAATACAGATTAAGAGGGGAGACAACAACTTCTACTATGTACCTTATAAATCTAAGTAAAGATGATTATTTCTTTATGGCCTAATTGTATCAGTTCACTAGCGATGGGAGTATTGTTGATCTTGAAATTATTTTTGAAAATTCTGGAACTGATATTGAGGAAGTAAAGTGAGAGTCAACAAGGATAACTCCCATGGTAACCCGTATAGGATTCAAACCATCACTACACTATAATAATAATAAAACTTCTCATTGGTTTTATATAAGATTGCTATATTGATCCTTGTTTTCTTTATTATACTAATGAATATTTGATGTAGAATAGAAACAAGATAAATAAATTGGACCGGTTGATTCTAACGAATACCAGAAATAATTCTTTCCAACAATCATTGATTCTGATGAATACCGGTTATTAGAGTAAAAACTCGGCAACACAAGGGCCAATGGTTTAATTTTTATTAAACTGAAAACTGTGTTTCTTGCTAGGGTGATGTAGACTAAAAAAAAGTAACAAAGATAATTAATTGGATCTGTTGATTCAAAAAGAATGCCAGAAACGATTCTGCTAATAATCGTTTATTCTGAAGAATGCCCGAAAATAAGGGTAAAAAATGGCAAGACAGCAGGCAGTGGTTTAACTTTTATTAAATTGTTAACAGTTTTGCTAAGGTTACAGCAGATTCATTAAATAATGACTACAAACAAAGAAATACCCTAAAAATCTAACTGGCTGGGCCGTAGTCCAAAGACAAAGTCCAACTGAAATTAAAAAAACATGAATATGTAAAAAAACTGATAGTAAAAAGACTTTTTGGGCCTTGAAAAATCCTTAACGAGCTAAAAGGTGGTTACAGCATCGTCCGTCTCCTTTTTACGGACGTTTTGACGGGTCATTGGCTGAAAACGGACTTACGATGCAAAAGTTATGCCCGTTTTACTAAACTCCTCTTCGTCACACGATCTCGGGCCTCCAGAAATAAGTCAACCCATTCTCCAATACTTGGGCCTCCATCATAGTGTTACAGAAATTGCTTATATAAAGACAGCAAACAAAGAAAAACTCTAAAACACAACACAAACTGAAAATTACAGAAAAATGAAAATAAATGATAGTACAACGGCTTTTTGGGCCTCAAAAAATCTTTAACCAGCTAAAAGGTAGTTACTACGTCGTTCCTCTTGATTTTCCGGTCGTTTTGAAAGGTCACGGGCTGAAAACGGACTTACGATGCTCAAGTTATGACTGTTTTAAGAAAGCCTTCTTCTTCACACGATCTTGGGCTTCCAGAAATAAGTCAGCCCGTTCTTCAATACTTGGGCTCCATCAAATTTCATTCCCACATTCCATATCTTTGCAACAGGGAGGTTCGCCTTGGCTTCATTTAAAAACTAACTAGCTTTTTGCATCTTTGAATTTCAGACCGGTCATTATTTGCAGCCTGACCTATATATTGTTTGCAAAAGGGAAATTGAAAAAAGAATGAACATACCATTTGTGCACTTATTCCTATTCATAGGTGATCTGTATATAAAAATTACGCTAAGAGTACCATACCAAGGAAAACTGATGCATTTTTTGGGTGTTCTAAGAGGTTTAATAAAGGGCATACAAGCCACATTGAATATGATACTTGAGTCAACTCCAACATGTTCTTTCAATACCAACATCCTAAATTCTTGTGTGTAACTTCCCAAACAACTTTGCCTTCTAACTCCATTGTGTGACTCCATTATATTTCATAAATGAGTCCGAGCGGGTAATTGTTAAGAAAAAAACTTTATTACATTTCAATATTCTGCCTTTTAAGTCCACTGTGTGACTCTATTATATTGCATAAATGGGTCAAAAGGGGTCATATGTAAGAAATAAACTTTATTACATAAAATATTCCATGAATGCCTGATTATTATAGCTTAAATCTCTTTTATAACTATTATATGAAGTTTGAATACATATGCAATCAATTCTGAAAAACCTTGAAAAAGAGAGTCATAAAGGCATGGAAAATTATTCATTGACCAATTTCGCGCTAATCTTATCACTGCTTGATGCTGGCATGTCTTTCAGTTTACCATAGTGAACGACAACGCCCTTAAAAAGGGTCTTCATTTCATAAAAAGTATTAGCAAAAGACTTCACACGTGAGTTGTCTTCTACTACCTTTTTTTAGAACGGCAAATGTTAGTGGTTAGTGAGTCGAGTCGTGCAATGACATCCAAACGGAAGAATGTCTTCTTCGAATCCTCACCTAGTTATGTTAGACTTTTTATCTGCTTCACCTAAAAGGCCCTTGGCAGGTCTTGAACCCAAGACCTCCAGGAATCCTCCCCCAAGGAAACCACTTAGTGGAACCTTGGTGGTCAACTGAGCTAAGCCAGTTGGTTAGTTGGCTGCTACTACCCGGATGCCTTAAAAACTGTTAGCTAGCTTAGATGTCGGTTTGTTGGCTTGGTCCATATTGGGTTATACTTGTATATATAATGGCAGAATGTATGGGTTCACAATCAATCAATACAATAAACATTATCTCTTCCTACAGAAACAATCGATCAAACTAACCTGAATCCTTCAACATGGTATCAGGAGGGTTTCTATGATCCTAAACAACACGCTTCCGTCAGTTTCTAATTCGTGTTCCCATTCTCTGTATAGTTTTCCTACTAAGTTTAGTCGCAGACTAAGTTTAGCCAATGGTGTATCTCGATTGTTTATTTGTGGTGTTTTTGACTAAGTTTAGTCGACAATTTTTGGCTAAGTTTAGGCACTGTTATTCCCGATTGAAGTTTCATTTGGTGTTTAATTTTCTCTCTCCCACGCAGCAGCTTACACCCTAAAACTCACAACCCTAAAAATATAAACCCTAAAACTAAAACCCCAAAAACATGACAAACGCAAACCAACCCCTCACACTAGCCCTTACCCTATCCGACAAACTCATGGCTATGAATCATTTAACCACTTTTGTTCCTGAAAAACTCGATGTCGATGCGATGAATTATTTTTCGTGGGTGTATTACTTTTCTCATTTATGTCATGGTTATGGAATTTTTGATCATCTTATTGATCCGGTGGTCTCGTCATCAACTACGCCTACACCGAAACCACCACCTACGGATGCGAAATGGACCAAGATTGATTTTATCATTCGGTCTTGGCTGTTCTCCACGATCGCTCCATCACTAAGGAAACGCATGGTCAATCTCAACACTACAACTGCTAAGGTTGCTTGGACACATCTTGAAAATATTTTTCAAGACAAGAAGCGCCCCGCGTGCTATGGATTTAAAAGCTTAACTACGCTATTGAAACTTGGGGATAAATCTATTGACGGGTATTTTCAAAAGATAGAGACTATTGTTTTGGTTCATATAGGTCTTGGTTCTCTTCTTAGCAACGATGATATTGTTACCTTGGCGCTTGATGGATTACCTTAACCTATGAAACTTGTTAATGCAAGTGATGCCTAAAAACATTATTAGTGTTAACTAATCTTTCTTAGTTTTGATCACAACAAACCATACAACACATTTAGTATAAAACACAAAATGAATTATTTAACTAACACTATCATCAAGGTAATAATCATATCACTAACCTTTCTTAATCATACTTAGTGATCATCAAAATGATTATCCTTAAAACTCACTTTCGTTAATAAGACAAAAGACTTTTTAATAAACTTTCTTTTTTAGAAAATGTTTTATTAAAATGGAAAATGAAAATTTGAAAATGGCATATTCCAAATGCTGTTAGAATATCGTTTGAAGGGTTCAAATACCTCAGATATTCCCACCCCACTAAAAGACAAAAAACGGAGCGGAGTCTAGTGGCGGTACCTTAAGTACCTACGCAGTACCTTAGCGATATGGTACCGCGGGATGAGATAAGGTACCACGCACAGTAGCCGTTATAGATCCGTTGTAACTTTGTCTCCTTTAAATAGTGGGTCAAATCTCATTTTCCAGTAAGCCTCTTGGACGTTTTTCTCAGCCCTCTTTCTATTTTCTATAGCATAATCATTAGTAAATGATCACTTAAATTGCTAAGGATGTTTACATATGATTATCCTCTTGATCCCCTCCTTTACCATGTCCAATGAGAAGATTACTCATTCACTAGTGTAGTGATAAAGATGAATCTATGAGCTAGTCATATTCATCATGATACCCTTTTTGTTTTAGGTCAATCCAATGTATTTATGAATACTTGGACTAGTTGTGTTCATCCAAGTTATTTGTGGATACTTGGATTTGTTGTGTACATCCATTTCATATGGGTTTGCTTGGATTTGTGTTGTGTAAATCCAAGCTACATGTGTGTATTTGGATAAGTCTAGTTGAGTTGTAATAGATTTGATTAGGAGTTCTCACTAAACTATAAAGTGATGTGGTTGTGTCTTGTGAGTTCTCACTAAACTTTAAAGTGATTAGTAGTTGTGTTGTGTGAAGTTCTCACTTAGCTTCAAAGTGAAGAGTCGTGAAGATTGGTTCTAGCTTTCGATTAGAACTCGAAATCTAGCCTTGTGTTGTTAAATTGTGAAGTAGGCAACGTCGTGTAGATTGGTCCTAGCTAAAGATTAGGTCTCGACATTTAGCTTAGTGTCGGAAAATAATGTAAGCAACGATGTAAGGTTTTCTCCGCCGAGAAGGGAGCTTGTGGATATAGTGGAAATCTCGAGTAGGCGTACTCGAGGAGTGGAGTAGAAACGAGGATAGAGCCTCGTTGTCGAACCACTATAAATCTTGGTGTCTTCCCACTAGGTTGTATCCTTCCTTACTCTTTACTTATTTCATTATCATTATACTTGCTTATTATCCTTGCTAGTGCATTTCAATTGAACCTAATCATTATTTAACTTAGCCTCAAGTAAAAGATAGTTTTGATACAAACCAAATTGAAAGTAATTTTAATTTGGTCACCAATCGAAGAGAAACTATTCAACCCCCCCCTAGTTTCTACAATTGGTATCAGAGCGATGGTCACTCAAGATCTTTGAAGTATATTGTACTTTGAAACTTGGATCGATCCATTGTCTCCTCAAATTAGAAGGTCTAGTTGTACTAAAGTTTCTCTTTGGTCAAAACTATGTTTTCTTTGAAAATAAGTCTTTTAATTGATAATATTGCATCCCACTTAAGATTAGTAGCCTTTATGCATTTTAGATATACTCTTGAAATGTATCTACTAGTTTGCATCTTGCTTTGTGTAGGTACTCATGAAGATCAATCAATTAATTGGTTATGGATTGAGTTACTTGCACTTTTAGAAGAATCATTTTCATCGATCTTTAACATCTTTGAATGATGATACCAAGATGATTGGGAATGATACTAGTCCTTGAAGACTTAGTACTCACCATAGTCATTGATTGGGCATAGCACTTATTCCTTCATGGATTGCTCTTTGTGGCCAAGGTACGCTTTCGTTCTTCCACACGCCCTTTGATCATTCTTTTGATCATTACTTGACTATGTGCTTGTTCTCGGCATCCTTGCCTTGACATTTATTTGTGGTTTGTGTTTATTTTCTTTTATCCTCTCAAACCTTCATTGCTTGGATACTTGACTCACTATGGTGATGTAGAGTGAGTTAGTAGAAGCTTAAAGTATCAAGCATGATTTCCATGGTTTGCACCCATACGGTTAGTAGTCCCTTTGTGGGAGAGAAAGTGAATTAATACCTTTCTCATATTTTAGTTTAGACTAAGACTATTATTGAAAGTGATCTTAGTCTATGCTTGAATAATTGCTTTATGCTTATTCATTACCAAAGCCGTTTATCGTTTCGCCGGAAAGGCACGTCTTAAACCACTATATATGACACAAGCTCTTCGTTACAACTACTTGAAGATTGTCATTAATCCCTTGAGCGTTGATCCTAGTCTTGATTCACTTCTCTTACCTTCTCTCCACTTAGTCGTTTTGCTACGAGTAGTCGTTTGTCCGTTTCGGTTCTTTTCGATCTTGATTTAACTCTTAATCCTTCATTAAGGCATATTGCTTAGTGTTATGATGATCCAATGATATTCTAAAAGGCTCATGATTTAATTTTAAGTATTTTAGAAAAACAGAATTTTCAAAATTTGGCGTTTTTCAGAGATAAAAACCTGCCTCTGTAAGCGGTTCCTTATCTCCGCGGCTCAAACCCGCGGTTCCTTATCGATAAGGTACCGCGGGCAATAACTTTTGTCAGAGCGCCAGTTTGAGTTTTTTTATTCTTTTTCAAACCAAACTCTCTCTCTCCAAAAAACACACAGCCGACGGGTTTTACCTTTTCCACCATTGTTGAAGCTTCCAAACCTTCAATCACTCAAATTAATTGATTCCAAGTTGTGGGTTTCACTCATCCTTCATCTAACATCAATTAATTGTAAGTATTTTCTTTCAATTTCATCTATTTTGTTATAGGGTTCATCCTTTCATAATTGGGGATTTTTAAAATTGAAATTGAATTAAAACCTTAATAGGAATGTGGGTTGACGTGGTAATCTTACTATGATTCCTTAGGTTGATATTCATCAAGATTTCACTAAAACCCACTTGTAGAACAAATCCGAATTTAGGCTAAATAATTTTGGTTGAATGATGGATTTGAGATGAACCCATGAACAAGTAGGTAATGACATTGTTAATGCTTACCTAAAAACCTTGTTTTGAAAAACCAATGTTCTAATCCATTGTTGATCTAACATAGATCATGTGTTGTTGGTTAATGATGGAATAGACACATTGTGAACATGAAAATGATATGGATTCAATCCCATGTTTGTCAAGAAATTGATATAACACATTTTCATTTTTCGTTTTCCTTTTTTATTTTTCATATGAGTAATTGGAGAAATATTGTCTTGTGTTTGTATTTAGGTACTTAATCATGCCTTCTCAATATCAAAAAGATCATCAATTCACTAGAGATTATATGCCCGACATCTCTCAAACCTTTGTTTCCCCTCAACTCCAAAACGCTTTTCCATCCATTTCCTCTCGTTGTTTCCATGAGGGTAGGATTGTAGATTCAAGAATAGCGGGAGATAATTATATCAACTCTATGTTCGAGCTTATTGGGTTTGATTGTTTGCTTTACATAGACGAGGTAATTTATCCCTTGTTCCTTCTTGAGTTCTTTAGTACTTACTCCATGCTTGAAATCAACGACCAAATCTTTATTCGTTTCTTGTTGAATGGTCAAATCATTCAATATTCCCTCGATGACTTTGGTGATATTCTTGGTGTGCCATTTGAAGGCACTTGTCATTTCACGGATAAGTGGAGACTAGATGCTCTCTTGGAGTCAAACGATAAACCTCCAAATGACACCACCGAAGTTGATCTAAATTTCATCCTTGAAATCATCACGAAAGAGCGTAGTGGAAACGTTGTGAGAAGCCTTCATAAAAATGTGCGAAATGTGAATAGGTATGAAGTGCTCTCAAGCGACCTTAAGGATTACATGCTCCAATGGGCAAACATCCTTAGGGAAAATGTGTTTTGTCTTGGTGGGAACCGAGATCATATCCCGGCTTGCATGGGGCATATGTTGTTTTGCCTGTTTACTTCCACCAAGTACAATCTTGCCTATTACATCGCTCGACGTATAAATTATGCTCTTTCCAAACCCAAAACAAACCTCCCTTATGCTATGCTTCTTACTCGCCTCTTTAGAAGGGTTGGTCAAGATTTTCCTCAACTCGATCTTTCTCGCTTTCACCCGGTTCAACGGGTTATGTTGCCTATTCAAGAGGCGTATCAACGAAAGCCAAGAAGTGACCGTGGTTCGAGAAAATCCGACCATCAAGAGCCGGATGAGGAGGACACCGATATGCCACCAAGTGATGGTGATGGCATCGGTCCTAGTTATCATTTTGACTCTTCGAGTAACTCCCATCCATCCTCAAATCAATTCGAGGATGATTTTGAAGACTTAGCTCCTCCTCCTCACCCTTCTAGTGATGTTCCTGAAGATCTCAATATGGAGCATCTTTATCGTGAGAATCTTAGAACTCGGGGAGAATTACATGAACACCGAGTGGAGTCAAGAAAAGGGTTCAAGTATTTGGGAAAGATGATCAAGGGTTTAGGAAAGAAAAGGAGGTGAAGACTTTGAAGTTATGTCAAAGTTTGGATTTGATAGTTAAACATTTGGTTATTAACACTTTGGTTTAGTTGTTTATTAACTTGTGTTGCATGCTTGGATTACTATTTATTTTGATCCTTAATGTTTCTTATGCAATATTGTTTGTGTTTTACATAGCTTTGTGCATGCCTTATGATAGTTAGCTTATTAGATTATGATCTGTAGTTAACTTTGGCTTGTGAAACTTTTGGGAAAAATCTGGGTTTATCAAAAACTTGGATGGGAAATTTTTGAAAACCTTCTGGTCGCGGTTCCATATCGACCCGCGGTTCCTTATCGATAAGGTACCGCCGGTCCTAGATAAGGAACCACCGGTCACTGTGCACGACAGCATCTTTGCTTTACACTGTTTTCTTAATTTTGTGTAAACCTTGCATGATTTTCAGTAATAAACTGCACATTTCCTAAACTAGCTTACCTAAATTCATTATTCACCTAAAATGATTTTAACCCATTACTAGTTTGGATCATCCCCTCACCCATTTAAACCCACCTTGTTTGCCATGTTCTTCACACATCAAACATTCTTCCCTAAACCTTAAACCACCCTAATCAACCATGGTGTGTACCAAAACCTCAAACACTTCCAAGACCTCCACCCCAAGGAAAACACTCAAAATAAGGGTTAAGGTAGCTAAGCCTAACTCCTCACCTTTCCACCCACCTAAGAATGAGAATGCTCCTATCCTCATTTCTTCATCACCTTTCCCACCTCTTGCACCATGCAAGACTTCATCCACCCATGGTACTAACCACTCCATTGGTTCTACCTTCTCTTCATTCAACTCAAGAATGAATGAGCTTTCTTCACCCTTCACTCCAAGTGCACCTTTAGAAGTGACCACACAACCTCAACCAATCCAAAGCATTCCTTTTGGGAATGACTTTGATGACACTTTGGTGACTTCACCATTTACCCCTCACAACTCACCCATTTCACCAACCTTGGAGGATTTACCTCCACATTTACCCATTTCCCCTTTGGGGAACATGCCTCCACTTTCACCCACATCACCCTTGGAGAACTTGCCTCCTCCACCTCCACCCAACTCAAACATCCCAATTTTAGGTGTCCCTCTTTCCTTCCTCTTGGGTGATCCTTACTTTGGGTTTCAACAAACTCATGGTCCTAGATGTCCATGTTGTCTCTACAACCACTACATCATCCATAACCTAAGGATGGATATGTATGGACTACATAGGGGTTTGCAAGACTTCTTGCTTGCCTTGTTCTCCATGCCTCCTCCTAGGAGATGAATGATGGAGTTCTTTTAATAAGAGTTTTCAACAAAACAAAGCCTAAGAAAACTACTTATCTAGATTTAATATTAAGCTAGCTATGTATTAGTTAGTCTTTATTTATCTTTGTACTTTCCTCTTTAATGAATGTTTCATGTTGTTGACTTATGGGTTTAGCTTTGTGTGATTCTATCCTTTTGTGCACACTAATCAACTTTAATTTGAAATTAAAATTGAACCTAAATCTATCACAACCCCTAAACTTGACTAAAATTGGTTCAAAATGATATCTAAATTATTTTGTCACCCTTTGTCAAGACATTCTTTGTGAATGTGTTACTTTATGCAACCCTAGCATATTTTGGTTCTAATAGAGGTAAAATTCCAAGATTTGCAATTTTTTTTTTTGAAAAAGTCTTAGTTTTTCCCAAAACCCAGGAAAAACATGGTTTAAAGTCCACTGGACGCGGTTCCTTAAAGACCCGCGGTTCCTTAGTGATATGGAACCGCCGGCCGCTATAAGGTACCGCGGCCAGAAAGTGGCTTTTGACGATTTTTTGGTCAAAACTTTTAAAACCCTATTCCCAGTCAAGATTCCTTGTTTCTCAAATTGACTAAACATTCCTTGACACTACACATTTTGTATTCAAATTCTTACCTTGATTACATTTTACTTATACCCCAACCTTGAGATTTCATTCTCACACCTTCCCAACCTTGAGAATTCATTCTCACATAACCTTGAGATATCATTCTCACACTCTCACAATGCCTAACTCCTACATTCCTAACCTTGACATTTCCTTGTCACAACCACTCTCACCCAAAGCTTCCTCATCCAAGCTTTCAAAGAAACCGAAAATCTCGGTTTGAACCGTTTGGGTTAAGAAGAATGAACCATCTTCGTCCAAACCACCCAAAAACCCTTCCTTCATGATGATTTGTAAATCTATGCTTATGTTTTTAGAGAGAGAAAGAGATAGAGAAATGGTGGATTTCACACTTCTAGAGAGAGAAAGTTAAGAACAACTATGTGTAAATTACGAAAAACCACACCCTCTCCATCAAAGGAGAGGGTTTATATACCCAAGCCTTGTAATGGGCTTGGGCTTACACTTTTGAGCCGGCCTACACATGTTGTAGGCTAGGCTTGGACTTGTTTGATAAGTAAAGAAGATTAACAAAACTACGAGCTATTACATGGACTATCGTTGGAGTGACCGATCCTTCTTAATACGTAAAACGTATTTCCAACAATCTCCCCCTAAGGGAGGTCACTCCAAACAAGGGCGTTACCCGAGTTACAATAATGAAATGAACCTAGCATACTATGCTTGTCTTGAGCTCGTAATCTTCGTCTTTCTTTTTCTTTTTCTTTTCTGGTGAACATGCTGATATGATCTTTGATATCAATCTTGAGCATTAATCTCTTGCCTTGATCTTGTGCATCCATTACTTGTGATCTTCGCCTCTTCGTGACCTCACGTCCCACATACTTATACCTTCGTAATTCTTGAAAGCTTCAGAGTTTGAAACAGCGGAAGACTTAACTTTTAGGCTTTCTTGAATTAGATGAGGTATTAAGTGCATAAAGTATAAGCATGCGGGGACGACTTCTTCTCGGATTCCGCAACGCCACCGTCTTCAAATGCCGCAACATAAGTAGACACGAACGAAATGGCTTTGAACATTTCATTCTAAATCGGTAGCATTTTACCTCCGGTCGGTGAAGACCGTTGGACGATATTAGATATCGTACCCGTGACGGATAGTTTCAATTAAGTAACTTCCTGACAGGATTTCGCGAGTAAACCCGTTCTCTTTACTCGACCGTCCAAAGCTGACTGCGAACGTAAAGAGTGAATCATTTAGATAAAATTATCCGCATGATTTGAAGCCGTCAATTCATGTTCCTGGAACAAGTGAAATTCAATTAAGAACCGCACCATCGTTGCTTTCCAGTTGTCACGAGCTTGATTCGTATAGAATCTTGCAAGTTACCTACCAAGTGCTGTTTGAGGTTAACACTAGAAGGATTTCCACTCATCACTGTGAACACTAAGGTATCACCCTGAGTGTTCTGGCAAGATCACAAAGATATTGCGTAGAGGCCTGGAACGTGTTTAAATTCAATTAAGAATTAAACAGCTGTTGCTTTCCAGTTATCACAAGTTTGATTCATAAAGAATCGCACAAGTCACCTACCATGAGCTTTTTGATATTCGCTCAAGAAGGATTTCCATCTTCATTGTAAATACTTTCGTATTACTCGGATGTTCAGGCAAGATCATGAAGATTTTGCGTAGGACTCTTAAAATCTTTCTTACTTTTCACAGTGTGTGAAGAAGTAAGGAAATATGAAAGTGTGTCCTAATGAGATATTTGATTATCTCAAATGGCTCTAGACTCGATCGTGCACTTTGAATTTTAGTGATCGGAGGCTGGAGAGGAGTGCCACCATTTCAATACCAATTTATTCGGAGTGAATAAATCGATAGATAACGTGTTGTCTCCGTGTGATTAAAACAAATATCTTTTGAGAGATATCTGAGTTAGCTGGGATGGGTTGTGCATTGCATCACTGGGTCCCTGATGTCTGTCTTCAATATCAAGAATCATTAAAATGATCTCAATAGCATATGTGTTGACCCGGTTTCTGCCTAAGGTTGTAAGGAGGGCTTCTTTCTTTACACCCTTTATCTTTACAATTCTTTTTTATTCTTCAACCCCTTCAATGCTTACCAATACGTCATAACTAGCACATTGTTATGATTGTTCCAGTGCTAGCTTAAGTACTTGGTCGGCATTCAGCTACGTTCACAATCTTTCTCCAACTTTCCTAAGGACTACTATTTCTAGCTATGGAATGTCCTTGGGAAGATTCCTCCGGTTCTGGAAGAATCATTGGACTTAACCTATCCTACCATCCTTATGTCACCACAATCTTCATCGTCGTGAAATAAATGGGTTTTGGGTAAGTATATGTCACCATGAAAATCCATTTTGATATAGCAAATCCATTTTGCTCCCCCTTAACATATGCCATGATATTCGAAAACATTTCGCACATGTCGGGATGAGCCAGCACATTAAGTCAAACCATTTGTGATAATATCCCATATTAAATCACATTTTCTCCCCCATATTAAAAATATTAACCCAATCGATGTTTTTAATATCAATTGATTTAATGAAGTTTTAACAAAGGTTTTGGGAAGAAAAATGCAAGTCCGTTTTATCTGCATGATACCAAATGTATGAGATATGATATCGATTTGTAGCATGATCACATATTCACCATATTAAAAAAGAATTGACAAGGTTTGACCTGATAGATGAGAACATCATATGATAAGATCAAGTGGTTCTTGGCAGCATATGTTGGTCGCCTCGTCACGTCTGAAGTCATCTCTTGACACCACATGTACGATTGGTATTGTTGTCTTGACACCAACTTGTGAACTTGACACGTTCGGCATCGAAGATTCTGAATGTTTGACAATTGCTCCCCCTCAATTGTTGACCCGTGTTCTATCGAAAGAGCTGTAGTCGTCATTTGAGTAGTCGCATCGTCGAGTATGTAGATACCAATTGTAGATAGCAATGGTTGTAGAGATGATAGCTTCATAAAAACAAGACTTCTCTTGTTTTAACAAATAAATGCACTGAAACGTACATAGATTTGTGTTAGACCAAGTTATAAAGTAAACTTGATCCCTTACAAGGTTTTAAAGTAAACCTTGCCCGAGAAAATTAATTCCCGTTGTGAGTCAAAGCTTTCATAAGAAATACTTGACTTTAATATGAAAACCGGGTTGCAGTCAGAAATAACTACAAGCCATTTAGGCATGTTTTATGAAATATTTACAACTTTTGTACGAACTCTATTTATGGCGCCGTGTCGATATTAATCAACATTTCTAAGGCCGTAAATATTATCGTACCAAAAGACATGCCTTTGAAAAATAAAGTAAAAATATTTTTGGATTTTTCTAGATTTTTCAATTTTTATGGTTTTTATATGGTTTTATATTTTTGTATTTTACTTTTGTGGATAAAAATATAAACAATATATACAAATGATCACCAAGGATACGGAGAATAGTTTTACCACCACTATTCTTTCGCTTCATCTGCTAGTTCCTTTAGAGTCTCGGGCGAGAAAGTTCTCATTCCTAGCTTGTCGGCCAAAAATTCAATTCGAGCGCGATCTAAAGCCTTCGTGAAAATATCCGCCAATTGATACTCAGATCGGACAAAGTAAAGCTCGATTACTCCATTTTCCACTTGCTCCTTGATGAAGTGGTAGCGAATGTCAATATGCTTCGACCGGGAGAATTGAACATTGTTGCAGCATAAGGCAATTGCACTCTTGTTGTCACAGTACATCGGAATCTTGTTGAAACCTAGACCATAGTCGGTTAATTGCGATCTCATCCAAAGAATTTGAGCACAGCAACCGGACATAGCTATGTATTCTACTTCCGTACTTGAAATTGCAGCGCTTTTCTGCCTTTTCGATGCCCAACTGATTAGTCGATCTCCTAATAGTTGCAAAGTTCCACTCGTGCTACGCCTGGTATCTTGACAACCCGCGTGATCCGCATCTGCATATGCCATTAGTGCAATAGAAGAGTCTTTCGAATACCAAAGTCCCCGATTAATGGTTCCTTTAAGATATCGAAAGATCCTTTTAACAGTAGCTAAGTGTAATTCAGTAGGCCTAGTTTGATACCTGGCACACATACATATAGCAAACTGAAGATCAGGTCGACTGGCTGTGATATACAGAAGAGTACCGATCATTCCACGATAAAGTGTCGGATCAACGGCAATTCCATGTGGATCTGCATCAAGCTTAGTTTTCTCCACCATTGGAGTGTCCACGGGGTCGCAAGATTCCATCTTATACTTCTTAAGCGATTCAAGGGCATACTTGGATTGATTGATAAAGATGCCTCTGGGACTCTGAGATATCTGAAGACCTAAGAAGAATGATACCTTGCCCATCATTGACATCTTAAACTTGGAAGACATGAGTTTCCCAAATTCATCGGATAAAGTTTGGGTCGAGGCTGCAAATATAATATCATCAACATATATTTGTACCATAATCATATCTTTACCTCGTTTCTGAATGAACAGTGTAGGATCCACCTTGCCTTTTGCGAAGCCTTGTGTAATGAGGAATTGTGACAAAAGATCGTACCATGCGCGAGGAGCTTGCTTCAACCCATAGAGAGCCTTCTTAAGCTTATACACATGATTAGGATAATTAGGATTCACAAAACCATCCGGCTGTTGAACATAAACTTCTTCCTTGATTTCACCATTAAGAAATGCCGTCTTCACATCCATCTGATAGACGATCATATTCATATGGGCTGCATAAGCGAGGAATAGTCTAATAGCTTCCAAACGGGCAACAGGTGTAAAGGATTCCATAAAGTCGATGCCCAATAATTGCTTGTATCCACGAGCTACTAGTCGAGCTTTGTTTTTCAATATTCCGCCTAACTCATCGAGTTTCACCTTGTAAACCCATTTCAAAGTGAGTAACTGCACTTGATCCGGGCATGGGACAAGTTCCCATACATCAAGACGTATAAACTCATTAAGTTCTTCTTGCATAGCTTCTATCCAACAGGATTGAGTAAAAGCTTCTTTCCATGTTTTAGGTTCAACTTCAGTGAGAAAAGCATCAAAGTGACAAAACATTGCACTTTCTTGTAACTGACTTTGTGTGGATACCGGACGATTAGGGTCACCAATAATAGAATCTATAGGATGATCCTTTGTCCACTTGCTGTCATGTTCACGAATCCATGGATTGGAGTAAACTGTAGAAGGAGCTTCCTCTGAGGTGGACGACCCGGCTTGATTAGGGTCGGGAATAGATACACCAAAGAATGGAAGTTCACGCATTTGAGCAAATTCCAAATCGTGATCATCGTCATCCTCTTCATCATCAATAGGCATGACATGGGTAGTTGTTACTTGTGTTGGTTGAGAATTACTCGTTGTTGGTATATCTTGACCAATTGTTGGTGCAGATGTGTCTGATTGTGCTTCGGTTGCTGGAGCGACAACTTCGGTTACCGGAGCTATTACCTCAGGTTCTGGAGCAACAATAGTTGGAGGAGTAAAGAATTCATCAAAGAACGGTTGAAACAACGTATCCCATTCATTCCTAGTAGGTGGTGTAAATGATGATGAAGTAGGGTTGTTTGGGACAAGACCAGAACTAATGTTACTGGGTCCCATTTCATGAAGTGCGGGTTCAGAGCTGCTTTGCTCAGAAGCCATTGCTGTCAGCTCATCAAAATCAACATTCATAGTTTCAATGATCTTGCGAGAGTTACGGTTGTAGATTCGGTATGCCTTCTTTGCGGGTGCGTAACCAATGAAAATACCAATATCAGCCTTTGGTTGAAGTTTTCCCAAATTGTCACCATCATTGTTTGGATAGCAAAGAGAACCAAATACATGAAGATATGATAAATCTGGTACTTTTCCATGGAGAAGCTCATAAGGTGTTTTACCATGGCGTTTACGAATTAGTGACCGATTTTGGGTGTACACTGCTGTAGATACTGCTTCTGCCCATAAAAACAATGGAGCCTTTGCGTAAATTAACATCGTTCGAGCAACTTCCATAAGTGTGCGATTTCGCCTTTCAACGACACCGTTTTGTTGTGGAGTGCGTGCAACGGATGTTTCATGAGAGATGCCAACTTCTTCATAATAATCACGCAAGATTTGATTCACAAATTCGGTTCCATTATCTGTACGAATGCGTCGGACAGTAGTGTTGAGACGCACTTGAATCATCTTGAGAAATCTGATGATGAATTTAGGTGCCTCATTTTTTGCTTTAAGAAATTTCACCCATGTAAACCGAGAGTAATCATCGACAATGACGAGGATGTACTTTTTGCCACTAAGACTTTCAACACGCATTGGCCCACAAAGATCCATATGCAACAGATAAAGTTTCTCTTGGTTGGTGTCTTCAGTCTTGGGTTTGTAATACTTCTTAGTGCTTTTCCCCATTGTACACGCGGAACACAAATGATCCTTGTGAAATGATAGTTTAGGAAGACCACGAATAAGTTCGTTTTTCGCCAAATGATTAATAGCGTCAAAGTTAAGATGAGATAACCGTCGATGCCATAACCATGACTTAGTCTTCGATGCTTTGGAGAGAAGACATACGGGAGAAGCGGCCATCATGTCTTGTAGAGACAAAGTATACAAATTATTCCCTCGAGTACCTTTCAATAAATCAACCCCTTCCAAATTACGAATGAAGCAGGTATGCTCTCGAAAAGCAACTTCTAGGTTTGCATCACAAAATTGTCCCACAGAAAATAAGTTGTGACCGAGACCTTCCACGTAATACACTCTTGAAATTATAACATTCCCAATATGATATTCACCATAACCCATTATCTTTGCAATATGATCATTACCAAATCGAACCGTACCAAGAAACTTGCTGACGAAATTTCTGAGCTGAGAGCGATCTCCGGTCATATGCTTGGAGCAACCAGAGTCCAAATACCAGAGAACAATTTGGACCACCTGTTTTCAACAACAACAGTAGACAATGCATTGGAAACTATTGGTTCCGGAGTGTTAGCAGATACAGATATAGAATTATCAGAATTGCTAACATTTTTGAGATCCTTAGATTTCCTGCATTTTCTAATGTGAGTTTTAGCACTAACAGGTTTTACTGTTCCAACTTTCTTAGGTTTTGGATTATTCGCGGGCACTATAGTGGGAGTAGAACTATTTAAAGGGCACTTGGTTCCTACTGTAGTGTCGGTGTTCCTAGTTAAAGGACACGCTTGTGTTTTGGTAGCCTTGGTACTCCTAGTTAAAGGGCACGCTTTCTTCGCTGTAGTGGGAGTGATCCTAGTCAAAGGGCACATATTTCCTACTATAGTGAAAGTTCTACCAGTGGGGCGCCACATCCAGCCAACTTGGGTTAACACCTTCCCAGTCGGTTTCCATTCTAATCCATTTTTCCGGGCATGCATCTCATTCACATGGTCAATAAGGCAAGAATCATGATGACTAGAAAACATACATTCATTGCAATTCCAACATTTTAAATTAGAATTCACAGTAGGCTTAGAACGCTGCACAACCGCAGAGCCTTTAGGTTTAGCTACATGATTCTTTTTATTCAAAACAGAAATAACATTCCTAGGATGGGCTTCTACTTTCTTCTTCACTTGACTACTAGATGGGGGCAAGATCCTATCATTCTTCTTGTTTCTTTTAAGCTTAGATCTTTGAGCCTTAGTAGTGGTGCTTACTCCTGTAGAAGGCAACACGGGAATATTAGAAGCTGGTTTTGATTTCGCCTTATCTTTAGTGACCAAAGTTTGAGATGGTTTAGTCCTAGGGCCCTTGTTAAGTGGTGTGACGGCTATAAGGGTTCTTTTGATTGCACTAGAGGACGATGTTGAGATAGTGGCTGCGTTATCCACAACATTCTTACCTTTTAGAGTACGAAGTGTTTCCTTTAACTCAGCCAATACCAAATTCTTATCACAAATTTGTTCCCTCAAATCAGATATTTCCATCGACTTTCGATTCAATTGTTCAATCAATGATTGATTATGTGCAGTGGTATCAACACATGCGGTCTGTACTGAATCGAATAGTCGTGTATTTTTCTGTTTTAAGTTATCAACTTTGGACAAAATCTTGGAAACTCGATTATCTAGATCAAGTTTAAAATTCTCAGCAGCCTCAAGTACGTTCACACAGTTAAGCTCCTCAGGTTTCTCTATTTCTATCGGCAAAGATTTAGCAACTTTGTCACTTGGCTGACGCTGTTTTGATTGTAAATTCAATCGAAAATTCTTTTCAAAATTTGCATCATCGATATTAACACCTTCGAATGACGTTTCAAAGATTTCTTGAATAAATTGTTGCTTGCATTCAAGCGAAATACAATGTGTTTGAATCTCATCAAACGTTTTGAAAGTGAAGAATATGAATCTTGAAGCTTTAAAAATTCAGCGTCAGATTCGTGACAAGTACTATCTACCACAGTATCCACAGATTCAACATTATGCACAATAGAATCATTATCAACACTTGTATTCACACAGACAGAAACTATATCATCAGACATCACTTGTTTCAGAAGCAGATCATTTTGGCGTGAAACCCGTTCTATTTCAAGTAAACTGTTTTCATAAGCATCTTCCATTTCATTGAAAACACGTCTAACTTCTTCTATTTCCAAAAACAAATCTTGATCAATAGTACGAAGGCAAGCTTTAACATTGTTTACAAACGGAACTATTTCATCTCGAAACGCAGCTCTTGTGTGCTCAAAGTTCCATTCACCTTCCGTTATGGCCGTGGCCGTCGTACGTTCCAAAATGACCTTGTCAAAATCGGCTAAGTGTTGGTGAACCGTATTTAAGTTAACGGACGCCTTACTTACCGGTGGAATTAACTTCGTTAAATCCTTTTTGACGAGTGTAGGAGACGTACTAGGAAGGTTTTCATTTGACAAACTTTGGGGCACAAGAACTGTTAATTCTGCTAATTCCTTTTGTAAGCGAATGCGTGTCTTTTTCGAAAACTGATCTTTGTTATGTTGATCATAATCAATTGTATGGAATTTTGAAAGCATTTTAGAATGAGTTTCATCCCCAAGTGATTGTGTCTCCTCAGTACTACGAACAAAAGGTGCTTCTTTCGATTTTCCAATTATGGTCATATCATAAAGACCGGGAATATATTCCTGAGCTTGTTTTGCATAACCGGGATTAGGTGGTAAATCTTGAAGACGCTTAAGTTCGAATTCTTTAAATGATTTAGTTAAAAGATGAACCTTTTCTGTGGAAGCGTATTGTTTTAAAAGCTGTTGTTCTTTGAATTTAAGAAGTTTGGTAGCATTAATTTCCGATTCAACCTTTTTAGACTCGAGAGTTTCGAAATCCATTTTAAGTTTCTGAAAATCATTGACAACCGACTCCTTTTCTTTTAATTCATTGGAAAGATTAGCTTTTAATGATTCTATTTCTTTCAAGTGTTCAATCTTTTCAAAACGAAATTGGTCAAATTCAGAACATGTTATTTTCTCTTCTTGAGGGACCATTTCAAAAGTTTTGACCTTTTCTTTATGCAACGCAAGCTCAGCAGTTAGGGTGGAATTCGTATCTACGGATTGTCTGAGGGCCATATGCATTTGATCAATAATATGTTTAGGCACCATGACCAAATCATGTTGAGCATAAGATTCCATACCCGTCGTAGCATTTGGTTGAGGTTCACTCAAATGTGTAGGATTGGGTACCACATCATTTGAGTTACTAGTTCCCGAATGCTGTTCAAGGTTGTCATTGTCATGCCCAACTTGATGTTGGTTATCATCAATATTATTAGATGTGGTTGGTACCTCACTGATGACATCAGAACCGTAGTGAGAGAGATTAGCAACGAGAGCAGCTTGGGCAGAGTGAATGTCATCACAATCAGAATCATATGCGTCAAGGTCATCTGCTTGATAAGCTGCATTAGAAGTAGAAACGACTGTAATGCCTTCAGTATCTGCTGCCCCTGGGTCTGCCAGAAATGCCAAATCCTCTGAATCCAAAATCTTCCCCTTAGACTGAGCATCAACCAAATACATCTTCTCACGAAACCATGCATCATCCCTTCTCCTTTTCGGCTGAGTGCATTCCCTAGCCATATGACCTTGTCCTCGGCAATTGTAGCAAGTCACAACCTTTTTAGGACCAATTGGACTCCTATTTCCACTAGCTTGATCATTCACAGCTTGATTGTTCCCAGTCCTTGTAGGAGGTCCATATGAATTTTGCCTTCCCTGAATAGGTTGCACCGTCACTTGACCATCTTGAACAGTGGCTTGTTGTCGAGGATTTGAAGAGGTGCGGAGCTGATTGTTTGTTGGTGGAAATCCTCTAGTAGCAACAAGTTTTGACAAGTAAGCAGTGAGATGGTTTAGAACATCAGCTGGCGTATCATTTGGAGTAAAGACCGGTGCTTGGATTGGTGGAAGTTCATTAGAGTAAAGAGCCTGTGCTGATTGTGCTTCTATTGGAAAATATCCTTGCTGAGGAGTATAGCCCATTGGAGAAGTGTTGGCTTGTGATGGTGATGTCTGATATTGTGGTTGCTGTGGAAAAGATTGTTGATGAACACTTTGTTGATATTCTTGCTGTGGCATCATTGGTGGTTGATAAGATGGTTGTTGTGGTTGCTGATAGATGTGTGGTGGTGGCTGCTGCAAGTATGATGGTTGTTGATAAGTATAAGCCATGTTTTGTTGAGAAGCATACATTGCAAGTGGATCATGAACTTGAGGTGTAGACAACCGAGCCTCGATCACATGGCATTCGTGTTGTTGAAGAAAAGCTTGAAGTTGATCCACATTGGTGTTATGCAAATCCTTAGCCAATTTAACATCAGTCACGTATTTTTTCCATTCTGGAGGAAGAGTGTTCAAATACTTGGTGTTCAATTGAAAGGTAGGAATTGCCATGCCATAAATATTTAGCTCATTCAACAATAGGGTAAATCTCAGATAGTAGTCATTGAGAGTCTCCCCTGGCACATAGGCAAACTTATCAAACGCATCATAAAGCTTACACTCTCGTTCTTGTTTGGTTAACGAGGTGCCTTGCATTAGAACCCGAATTCTATCCCATAACTCTTTGGCAACTTTATGTTTGCTGACGAGTTTGTAGACATCTGGAGGAAGAGCTTGGAGAATGATGTTTGTAGCATACTTATCACATTTATCTTGAATCTTCATATCTCCAGTCAACTCACCCGTTGTGCGAGGACGAGTGGTCGTACCTTCCGTCACAGTACCATAATCTAATGGTCCATTGAGCACCGATGCCCAAATCAGATGTCCATTCTCCTTGTTCAACATATAAAGTTCCATTCGGGAAGCCCATTCCTCATACATGGTCTTCACCAACATTGGTGGACGATTATCCGTACCCGAGAGGATGGACTTATCCGTAAGAGATGTATACTCCATTTCAATAAGTTAAGATTTACAAAGTTGATCGAACAATGAAATAAGGTTAAGTATTTTTGTGTTGTTGTGAGTTAAAACCGAGAAACAATGTTAAAATCCCCTAAAATATGTTCTCGATAAACCAAAAATTCCAAGTCAAAATTACACACGATGTTCGAAATTTTTTATGGAAAAAATTGTGATTATTGGAATGCCAGATCGAAATGTCAGATCGTAATACTAGATCGGAATGTCAGATCGTAAAACCAGATCGGAATGTCAGATCGTAACACCAGATCGGAATGTCAGATCGTAACACCAGATCGGAATGTAGCCCTGTCGAAATGTTGTTGGTATCGGAATGTTCAGATCGCAAAGCCCTATCGGAATGTTCAGATCGCAAAGTGGCTGACAAAATTCGAGCAGAGTAACGACTTAAAATACTTCCTTATACCCGTCGGAATCTCAGATCGCAATAGCTATCGGAATGATTCAGATCGGAATAAGTGATAAAAATCCCACGATCGCAATGTAGAAACCAAACCCTTTCCGATGGAAGGTTATTGCGATGGAAGCCCAAGTACAAATTGTACTTTCCGATGGATGTTTCTGCTTAAATTTCGGAATGATAGAACACAACCTTTTTGCACTTTTGATCCAAAAAATTGATGTTTTAATGAAAAACCAAGATACCAAGAACACTTTTAAGCACAAAATCCTATGTTGCACTACTTGATACTACGATCAAAGCAAAAAATTTTGAAGATTTCGGCAAAACACACTTATACTATACGAATTGTTTAGAAAACAATACGCAACACAAACACAAACCTATATTTCATCCCAAGCTCTTGATACCATTTGATGATTTGTAAATCTATGCTTATGTTTTTAGAGAGAGAAAGAGATAGAGAAATGGTGGATTTCACACTTCTAGAGAGAGAAAGTTAAGAACAACTATGTGTAAATTATGAAAAACCATACCCTCTCCATCAAAGGAGAGGGTTTATATACCCAAGCCTTGTAATGGGCTTGGGCTTACACTTTTGGGCCGGCCTACACATGTTGTAGGCTAGGCTTGGACTTGTTTGATAAGTAAAGAAGATTAACTAAACTACGAGCTATTACATGGACTATCGTTGGAGTGACCGATCCTTCTTAATACGTAAAACGTATTTCCAACACTTCAATACCCCCCAACTCAATGACCTTTCAACCTTCCCAAACCTCACAAGGCATTGTGAAAACACTCCCAAACCCTTTACCCCACCACCACCAAACCCTAAGTTTGATGCCATACCCCCATCAAACGATTTTGTGTTGCATCATGGATCCTCGTGTGATTGTTGCCGATTTCAACAAATTGAACTTGCTCATGTGTATGAGAAGTTAAATTTTCTTGAATTCCTCCTCACTCGACCTCCTATTCAAGTTTTCGTTCCGGTGGACAAAACTTCGAATGATGCATCGTCGTCTTTTTAGTTTTATTTTATTTTTAGCAATCTTGGAAAATATCACTATTAGACTAACTTATGCTTAGTGGTTTATTTTCCATATTTATTGCTTTTAGATACTCATACTATGTGTATGACCATCTTCTTTGTTGTATTTTTTTTATGTAACCTTTGTGTTATTTGTGTGCTACTTCATTAGTTCTATTTTGAGTTGATCTTGGTTAATTTTTTACAATTGCTTATGGGTGATTCCATCAATTCTAAAGCTTTAACCCATTGACAAGCTTATCATCTTCATTGGATTGAAGTTTGATTTTGTCAATTACCTCTTTGGACATACTTAGCAAAATACTTGCTTCTAATTTGAGATTTCTTCTCTTTCTCCCTCTCAAATTACTTAGTAGGTAGTGATCATATATACATTGGTGTTTCTTTCCTTTCTATTAACCTTTGTGTAGCATGTCACCTTAGCTCACAAACTTGGTGCCCCAAGCAAGGGGGAGCAACCACCAAGGGGGAGCTACTAGCAAAGTTCGATGTTCTTCAAAGACTTTTGCTAACCTTTTTGCTACGACAAAGGGGGAGAAATGATAGTGATAAACTAGTTAATAATTCCATAGTTTGTGTTTCTACGTAAATGAGTTTATCGTTTGTCGTAATAAAAAAGGGGGAGATTGTTAATGCAAGTGATGCCTAAAAACATTATTAGTGTTAACTAATCTTTCTTAGTTTTGATCACAACAAACCATACAACACATTTAGTATAAAACACAAAATGAATTATTTAACTAACACTATCATCAAGGTAATAATCATATCACTAACCTTTCTTAATCATACTTAGTGATCATCAAAATGATTATCCTTAAAACTCACTTTTGTTAATAAGACAAAAGACTTTTTAATAAACTTTCTTTTTTAGAAAATGTTTTATTAAAATGGAAAATGAAAATTTGAAAATGGCATATTCCAAATGCTGTTAGAATATCCTTTGAAAGGTTCAAATACCTCAGATATTCCCACCCCACTAAAAGACAAAAAACGGAGCGGAGTCTAGTGGCGGTACCTTAAGTACCTACGCGGTACCTTAGCGATATGGTACCGTGGGGTGAGATAAGGTACCGCGCATAGTAGCCGTTATAGATCCGTTGTAACTTTGTCTCCTTTAAATAGTGGGTCAAATCTCATTTTCCAGTAAGCCTCTTGGACGTTTTTCTCAGCCCTCTTTCTATTTTCTATAGCATAATCATTAGTAAATGATCACTTAAATTGTTAAGGATGCTTACATATGATTATCCTCTTGATCCCCTCCTTTACCATGTCCAATGAGAAGATCACTCACTCACTAGTGTAGTGATAAAGATGAATCTATGAGCTAGTCATATTCATCATGATACCCTTTTTGTTTTAGGTCAATCCAATGTATTTATGAATACTTGGACTAGTTGTGTTTATCCAAGTTATTTGTGGATACTTGGATTTGTTGTGTACATCTATTGCATATGTGTTTGCTTGGATTTGTGTTGTGTAAATCCAAGCTACATGTGTGTACTTGGATAAGTCTAGTTGAGTTGTAATAGATTTGATTAGGAGTTCTCACTAAACTATAAAGTGATGTGGTTGTGTCTTGTGAGTTCTCACTAAACTTTAAAGTGATTAGTAGTTGTGTTGTGTGAAGTTCTCACTTAGCTTCAAAGTGAAGAGTCGTGAAGATTGGTTCTAGCTTTCGATTAGAACTCGACATCTAGCCTTGTGTCGTTAAATTGTGAAGTAGGCAACGTCGTGTAGATTGGTCCTAGCTAAAGATTAGGTCTCGACATTTAGCTTAGTGTCGGAAAATAATGTAAGCAACGATGTAAGGTTTTCTCCGCCGAGAAGGGAGCTTGTGGATATAGTGGAAATATCGAGTAGGTGTACTCGAGGAGTGGAGTAGAAACGAGGATAGAGCCTCGTTGTCGAACCACTATAAATCTTGGTGTCTTCCCACTAGGTTGTGTCCTTCCTTACTCTTTACTTATTTCATTATCATTATACTTGCTTATTATCCTTGCTAGTGCATTTCAATTGAACCTAATCATTATTTAACTTAGCCTCAAGTAAAAGATAGTATTGATACAAACCAAATTGAAAGTAATTTTAATTTGGTCACCAATCGAAGAGAAACTATTCAACCCCCCCCCCCCCCCTTCTAGTTTCTACAAAAGTATCTCTACTATTATATTTAGTCGGGAACCCTTTCCCGATCTCAAAACGGTTAGATCTTTGTTGACTACTCATGAAATGTGCCTAAAGTCGAGGGTTCAAACCCCTATTGTTGATGCTACATCCGCTTCTCCTATGGTTTTACTGGCTAAATCAAATTCTAGTGTTAGTTGTGGTCCTTCTTTGAAGAAAATAAACCGCCCATGTTGGAATTTTGCTAAGGGTCCTTGTCGGTTTGGAAAGGCTTGCTGGTACCTGCACAATGGTGTTCATGGCAAGTCTACTTTGCTCCCTCGTACCTCGGGTTCAGCGGTACCTGTGTCGGGTGTGACACGCTCGGACTTGGATACGTTACACTCCCTAATGGCTAAGTTTGGGTTAAATACTACTACCCCACTTCTCCTGTCGCTTATACGGTTTTTATCCACCCTGGGTTTCAAAGTGTTTCGGCTCAATTACATGTACAGCCAAACTATGTATGTTTACAGTTTTGTCCTAGTTCTTTTGGAGGGTCGAATAAGGGCATGGCCGGGTTATTTTCACAAGGGTTCAGTATCCAGCGGGGTTATCCCAACAAGGGGTTCAATAGTAGTGTGTACCCCCGCAGGGGTCCATTATTCACAACATAGTGTTCAGGAACAGGTTGGTCCACAACAGGGAGTTTAGACCCATTATGGTCACCACAGGGGGTTCATCTTGTACATGGCCTTTCACAGGTGCCAGTTCAATACTCGACAGGGGTCCAGCAGCAAGGGGGTCCTTCGCCTGGTTTGATTCACTTAGGACAGTCTCCTAGTATGCCTTTTCATCCGATTCAGTTGCCGATCAAACTACAATTTTGTCGAATGCCTTCAATACCACTACCCTTCAGGATCCGACCTCTGGAAATTAGAAGATGGATACAGGTGCGAGTTTTCATCTTAGTGGTTTAGTACATTGTCTTAGTGATATTCTTATTATGTGCATTTATCCGTCTATTGTTTTTGGTGACGGGCGTTTTATTCCCGTTACTAACTCTGGTCATAGCGTTTTGTCTACTCCTTTCTGTATACTTCGCGCTATTGTCAAAAACTTAATTTATGTTTGTCAGTTTGTGCCTGATAATTCTTGTACTATTGAGTTTGACTCTTTTGGTTTTTTTGTGAAGGACCTCATAACTCGATGGGTACTCCTCCGATGTGATAGCACGGGTGATCTCTATCCATTTACGAAGCCCCCCCACTATCCCTCATGCTTTTCTTACTAGTCAGTATACGTGGCATCAATGAATTGGACATCTAGGAAGTGAAGTGTTACATTGTCTAGTTTCTAGTTACTCTATTTCATGTAATAAAGAGAAACTTCCTATTCTTTGCCATGCTTATGAACTTGGTAAACACGTCAAGCTTCCGTTTTCTAGTTCGTGTACTTCTATTACTTCTTGTTTTAACATTGTTCACTCAGACTTGTGGACCTCTCTAATTCCAAGTCTTTATGGTTTCAAGTATTATGTTTTGTTTTTAGATAATTATTCCCCTTGTGTTTGGGCTTATCCGTTAATGAATAAATCTCATGTTTTTTCCAAGTTTATGTTATTTCGTAATTATGTACGTACTCAGTTTCAATGTGAAATTAAGTCTTTCAGTGTGATCATGGTGGTGAATTTGATAATCATGCGTTTCATAAATTCTTTACCGATAATGGCATCCAATTTCAATTTTCTTGCCCCCGCACCTGTCACACCCCACCATGGCGGAATATGGGGCGCGACGTACGGATATCATCACAACAATAGCGTGTCTATAGAGCAAACTAAATGAAACTGAAATATCATAAATGGTGACACAAATGTCATGACAATATCTCAACAATGCAGGAGTCTAGGTAAGTAGGTAAAAGTCCTACCTCTTACCAAAGACAAACAAATAAACAAACATCGAACATATAGGTGTCTAAAATGTATCACTTATTTAAAAATGAAAGAAAACTAAGAGGAAAAAGATTCCTCCTAATGCAATCCTAGCAGCTTCTAAACTCTAGTCACTTCTAACACCATCCTTCATAACTACCTCACCTAAAAATGACACTAAAATATGTCAATATAAAGTTGTGAGAACATAGGTTTAAGTTATCTAGAACATCATAAGAAAATTTTACATCCGCTGTAAATAAGTTAAAGAAAAATAAGTTAAAGCAGTGGACAATAAAGTGATATTCATATTACATACAACTACACACGAAACATATTATAATAATAGAACATATAATAAGAACAATGCACCTACACCTATCCGGATCTTTCCCACACCCAATATGGAAGTTGAACCCATATCCTCGTCGATATATCTTGCCTCCGAGAAGACGATGTACAAGTACTCGGGACACAAGTACCTAGAACGTATATGAGTATACATAATAGAACATATAACAAGTATATCAAATAATAACACATTAAGTACACATATTTGAAAAACATATTATCAAAACATTATAGAAAGCATAGTACTAATATATTTTTAAAAACATTACAAGTATCATCTCCATCCCATACTGGAAACACATTTAAAACTTAGTGAAAATGAGACTATGAACTCACCTGATTGAGCTTCTCCAAATATCCGCGCACTAGCAAAAAGCTAAACAAACAAATGCATAACATCAAGACATGAACCAATAACTAAAATGGCTCATCAATATATGATGGACATCTAACCCTTACCCTTATATTAACTTCATTAATATGCTATAATTACCCCTCTCTATTAAGTCCTTAACTTAGTTAAGTTCGATACCTATCCTGTTTATATTTTACCCAAAACAATCCCGATTTTTAGACCTCAAACTATTAGCCAAACGCCCACCTAACCATACATATGCTTTTTGTAAAGAAAACTCTATGAAAAGTTTGTTATGATCAGAGGGTCTTCCACTACCCCAATTGATTAGTCGTCTTTCAGATCTCTTTTTTAACATATAAACTAACTCTCATATTCGTTTGAAGTTCCAATTGTTCTTCCAAGTACCCTAACCATCTTAAAACATTAATTTAAAACCACTGATTTCAAAACTATTTTGACCTCCGACTGTTGTAACCTGTTTTTGACCCACTTTCCGACCTCCAATTTAGTCCTCATTTCTTGCATTAAAAAGCTAACTCAAATACCTTTCCAGCGGTACTTGGATCGCATCTTGAAAGTATGTAGAACTCTAGATATGATCAAAACAATTGACCTAAAATTACGCTCAGTTTTTAATTACGAATTTAATTAAATTAACCTAATTAATTACCCATAACTTGATTAATTACAAGCCCTAATTAACCTAATCATTATTATAACATTAAAACTCTGAATTTAATTTTGCCCTAACCCTAGATCCATCATATTTTGATGTACACATGTTTAAAAACAAATTAAAAGGAAAGGGATTACATGTTTTACCTTAGATTTGTGAAAACCCAAATTTTTGATGAAGAACTCTAAAACTCCACTCACTCCAGGGATTATGAAGTGTTTTGATGTATTAAAAAGCTTTATATGTTATTTGTTACCCAATCCTAGCACAACCCAAACACTTTCCCTTTTTCCCTTTTTCTCTTTTTCCCCTTCTCTTTTCCCCTTTCGGTCGACAACAAACCGAACCCCATATATATTTTTTATTTTATGTTTCTTTTTATACTATGCATATATGTCTCGTTTATACCCACGATATTTGGGAGCCCAACCTCTACAATGTTATGTCTTTTGTGGAAATATCCAAGAAGTATCTGGTTCAAATGAGCGCTTTTGTTTGGTTTGAATATGTCGCACATCTCTTGTTATAAGGCCTTCTGAATAGAAATTGCAAGGTGTCTTGTCTAGAGAATGAGGATATGGGAGCTAAATATGCCGATTGAAGAAGGAGGGTACGGTGTTGTTAGTTTATCTCATATCTGGAACTTACGCAGCTAGATGGGATTAAGTTATGTATTATTTTTTTTGCCCTGATTATTTCATGTGGAGACCGAACGTACATTAACCGATGCACAAAGAGACGCATCTGAAGATATGCACCCTGGTTTAATGGTTTATCAATAGAAATAATTCAAATTAAAGAAGAAGCAATGTGTTTCATGTTACAATCTTTTTGCCAAGTCTCTCCATAAAACACTTTATCTTTTTGTGTCGATACTATCCATATATCTTTTCTCACCTAGGAAAAATATCTTTTGTAGTGCCAATCACAATATTTGTACAAATGTTTGACACTAATGGAAATAATTGGTGTCCCAATTCCATTTACTTTTCCTTTTTCAATTCTTATTTTTTGCTTTTGTTCAATCTATCAGTTTCACGTTCACATGGAATTTCATTGTAATTACAACTTTTAAATAATTTATTTCTATCCACCTGTCCAGTCGCCGGAATATTTCTAGAACCATCACTGTCATCACTCTCTATCCTCAAATAAAAACAATATTAAAGTAATGGTGTTTCAAACGGTGTGTATATATACCACACAACTCTAAAAGAATTAGGGGTCTTTCTTTATCACATCAAATTAAACGTGTAGAGGCTAATTCAGTAATACATGCTGTTGTAATTAGTTCTAATTTGATTAACGTTGAAGCTTTTCTGTAAATTATTAATATTTGGGTAACATTATATTAAGACGAAGCATTGGTATTAACGGGGTATTTGTTTAAGCTTATTTGTTATTGGCTTATCTTTCATCAGCCCAGATTTCTGGCTTATTGTGTTTGGGATTGCTTATTTAATCAGCTTATCCGTTTGCTTCCTAGTGGAAAAAAATGTTTTGAAATAAACGGTTTGTAGTTGTTTTGCCTGGATAAACGGTAAATGCTGAATGCGTAGATATATATCATGATAAATGTATTTGCTTATATAAGTTTATTACTGTATAACATAGTAAGCTCCTATAAGCCCGGACAATGTCGAGCTTGTAAAATATAACCTGAAACCAGATATGCTCATAAGCACACAAATAAGATTAAACAATCACCCGGTTTGAGATTTTACAAGTTCTTACACCTTAATCTGATAGGTTTTTATCCTTATACTCCCACACACGGATGATACATATCTTGCTCACGCATATATATCTACACCCGGTTCCATTACTCTCAGGTAGGGGTACCTGTGACTGGCATTATTTCATAACCCTGCTCCGGCGGGATTTGGTATTGTTTTTGTATATGCTGATTTTTGTGATGATAAGCCGTGAGTGTTGTAGGTCTAATTTGCAAATTGTATTTTGTTTGGTTGTTACATGCACTTTCAGTCTTTAACATGAATTTGTTAACTTGGGATCCTTAATTTCAGGATAGAGGATATAAAATGTTTGCTTGTATATTTGTTGTTGTTTTGGGTGATCTGTGTTTATTGTGGTTTTCTGTGGTTATGCTTGAATAAAATTGTTATTTTCAACAATTTAAACTCTTAACATTAGAGGTTAAGTTAGAGGGTGTTTGGGATTGCTTATATCAACAGAAAGGCAGTTTGAAGTGCAAGTGTTTGGGTCAAAATAAGCAGCTTATAAGTACTTATATATAAGCAGAAACATAAGCAATCCTAGACACTCCTGTTAGAAATTTGCTTCTGCTTATTGTTGCGACAAAAAACCAGTTTTCAGTAAGTAGATTGGTACATGTTTATCATAAAGTGCTAGTTCAGATAAAAGTTAGTACTTGATTACCATCATTTGGCTTAGATTGAAAATCTTGTTAAAATCTGTGTAAACTGATTATTTTTACAAAACAATCAAATTTATACACTTGCGTTCTTTTACAAAATAGTGATATGTTCAATCTTGATGCATTATGTCCTAAAGATAAACAGCGTTTTGGCAGAAAGATGAGTTATTTCTCATTTACACGGAAGAAGACACCTTTTCAAAAGCATCGCGAAGAAAAAGGTGTGACCTTTGTGGATGTTTATTAAAGTCGTGCAGTGTTGTATACTGTATTTATTATGATTTTTATCGAGAATTTAATGAAAATTGTTATTTACGCAGTAGGCTAATGATGTAACAGCCAGTTATATGCTGAGTTTCTTGAGTCGTTTCAAGGGGATTCTGCACCTGGGTCAAAAGCCTTTGTTCGAGTAGGGATTATTAACAATGATAAAGTGAAACCTGATGTAGGTAAACAAGCTCTGTTGTTTGTTTGAACAGGTTGCATTGCTCTGGTTATAAGGCATTCTGAATAAAAATTACAAGGCGACGAGCGCAGAGAATGAGGAGGAGGGAGCCACATTTACATATTGAAGAGACACGGTACGATGTTGTTACTTTATCTCGTATATATGTGGAACTTAAGTCAGCTTGATGTGATTAAGTTATGTATTATACTTTTTTTGCTCTGATTATTTTCGTGTGGAGACCTAACGTACATTAACCGATGCACAAAGAGATGAAATTGAAGATATGCTCCGTGTTTTATCAATAGAACAATTCAAATTAAAGAAGAAGCAATGTGTTTCACGTTACATTTTTTTGCCAAGTCTCTCCATAAAACGCTTGATCTTTTTGTGTCGATACTATTCATATACATTTTTTCCTCTAGGCAAAATATCTATTGTAGTGCCAGTCACAATATTTGTACAAATGTTTATACCTTTCATCACAGAAGTGACACTAATGGAAATAATTGTTGTCCCACTTCCATTAACTTTTCCTTTTTCAATTATTCTTTTTTGCTTTTGTTCAATCTATCAATTTCACGTTCACATGAGATTTAGCAATCAAAACAGATATAAATCTTTCTACCTTTAAATCTGTCGGTAGCGTTGTAAGTTATATCTCCATTAGAGAGATTACAAATACCAACTTTGGACCGTGCTTCCTTATCAACAAGTAAATCTATTGCTTGATTATTTGATCAACAAATAATGGCATATTTCATGAAAGACGTCGAACATCTTGAAATTCAACTCGAGGAGATCATATCAGCCACCAACAACTTTGATGTAAGTAAGGTTATCGGAGTTGGTGGTTTTGGAAAAGTGTATGCTGCACAACTGTCTCACTCTCAATCAGAGGAGAAAAGCCTGGCTGCTATAAAGCGTCTTGATCCTAGATTTGGTCAAGGCGGCCCCGAGTTTTTCAAGGAAATCAGAATGCTTTCATGTTACAGGCATGAAAACCTGATATCGCTCCTGGGATATTGCAACCAAGGGGGTGAGATGATCCTGGTTTACGAGCACGCGCCTGGTGGAAGCCTCGATCGCTTGTTAAATTCAGTCTCTCTCACTTGGACGCAACGTATCAAGGTGTGCCTTGATGCTGCAAAGGGACTAAGCTTCCTTCATGATCCAAATGGGACGCAACAAAGAGTATTGCACTGTGATGTGAAAAGTGCCAACATCCTACTCGATGAGAATCTGAACGCCAAAGTTTCTGACTTTGGGCTGTCAAAAATGGGCCCTGCTGATCAGCAGTACTCGGTTCTCGTCACCAATATCGTAGGTACCCATGGCTACTGTGATCCATTGTACATGGAGACATACCAACTAACAAAAGAGTCGGACGTGTATTCTTTTGGGGTTGTTTTATTTGAAGTGTTGTGTGGCAGACAGTGTATTGAATCAAGAAATGGTCAGTTAAATGTTTTTGTGCCCTTTTGGAAAAAAACGTATGAAGACAAGAACTTAGAGGGGATTGTCCTGCGAGATCTCAAGAAACAAATGGACCAGAGTTCTTTGAATACGTACGCAGACATTGCATATCAGTGTCTGAAGAGGGTACGTGAAGAACGACCATCAATGTCTCTTGTGGTAAAAAACCTAGAGAAAGCACTTGAAGTGCAAGAGCGTTATGATTTTATATTGAAGATACCAAAAGAGTATGTTCAGATAGCTAATGCGGCTGTAGACCCTCTCTTTTACAATTCCTTAGAGGAATTGAAAAAGCTTCTTTCCAAAGGGGTCCTTCTTAACACGGGCAAAACGGTAATTAGATACATTGCTTTAAGTTATAAATTTATTCTTGGTAAATTGGTAATATTTGGAAAGAAAGTGTTATATATTTTTAACAAGAGAGATTTGCTAACGGTACCCGGTGAGCATCCATTAGCAAAAATCCCTTTAACTCCGGGATCTTCACATGTTCACTGACCAAAAGATATGTACACATGATATTGTGATAGTACAGGCTCTTTAAATCTCTACATTAGTCTTTATTTCCAGTAACTTATTTAGTTAATGGACTTGCAGTGGTTACCATTAAATGAGGGAAATCACATATGGTAAACGTCTTTCATTTCAATAACTAATTTGATCTTTTTTATGGACATTCATGCAGTGGTTTTGTATAAATGAGAAGGAAGAACACATTGAGAGGATTTACATCGAATCCTGTTTGAAATTAGATGAAATCGAAGCTCGCAGTTTAGAACGTCCATCTGACTATGGCGACTTTGTTAATTCAAGGTGACTTTTATCTTATCCCTTTTGTTTGTCTATGCTAGTAAGGTAGCGCGGTGTGTTAGACGTTTTGTTAAAGTTCAGGGAGGTAATATCTAGCTTTATTGTATCTAATTCAACTTGTCATTCTGTAATTTCTGCCTTCTTCTTCATGCAGATATCCAAAGGGACGCTGTTACAAATATCAAAAGAATGGATTCAAAGCACGTGTGAGAGGTCAATACCTGACACCGCAAATCTCATACACGCTCAACCTTGTCTTCAGATTTAGTTCTAGATATCAAAAGAATGTTAATACTTATAACCCCTTGATATACAAATTAGATGGAGACAATGAGACAAAAGTTTTAATGATGAACCAAACACATATGAGAGAAGGTGGATGGTTGTTGGCTCCATTGCATCAGTTTAAAAGCCAAGACACAACTTCAGAGCTTCAATTTATCTTTGAAGAGAGTAGGTCAACATTAGTAGTAGCAGGCTTCGAGTTCCAACCATTAGAAGAAAAGACAAGCACGCAAGTAACGGTTGAACTGCATAATAATCAAGTGTCTGAAGAGTACAAAGACATAGTGAAGGATGCCTCACAGTCTCTGGTCTATGAATCCCTTGAGGAACTTCAACAACATCTCTCCATAGGAGTCCATCTCAACGGATACAAACGGGTATTTGATTGGCCTCTTTCATATATACATGAGGTCTTTTGTTATATTGTTAAGAAAAATAGTATAAGCCTAACTAGTGTCCAACACAAAAATGATACAGTGGTTTTCGCTGAACAAGAAAGGGGAACGCTGTGAAATGATATCCATGGAAGATTGCCTAATTTCGGATGAAGATTTCCCTTCTATATACAAGTCTGATTGTCGGTCAAGGTGACATGTCATCCTAATCACACTCATCCCTATTGTTTCAAATGTGTATGTGTGAGTGTATTACATAGATACATCCTGGCTTTATCAGACGGACAGTCCAATGAAAATAGTTAGAAAATTAGCTATAATCTATGTATTTAAAATTGAATAGGGACGAGTCTTCTCAACATCAAATAACCATTGTTCTTCTTTCACTTCTTCTTCATGCAGATTTCCAGCCGGACTTTATCAAACAAACAAAAGGGGATTCAAAACACACGTCAAAACTCAATTATTGTCCCCATCAACCATATACACCGTCCAGCTTGTCTTTGACAATTTTTCACTTAATCGTGGGGAACAAGTATATGTAGACCTCAAATATAGATTAACAGGGGAGACAACAACTTCTACCGTATACCTTGCAAATCTAAGAAAAGATGATGGTTTGCTTATGGCCGAATTGTATCAGTTCACTAGCGATGGGAGTATTTTTGATCTTAAAATTAGCTTTGAAAATCATGGAACCAATATAGGAGTAGAAGGAATCTTGTTTCAGCCTCTCGAAATAGTAAGCTGTCATATACTGTCTCTCCATCTCAGGTTTTTTATGGTGATTTTAGTATTCAGAACTTTCTTACAAAGCAGTTCAGCCACCAAAATATATTGGTTTGGTTAGAAATTCGGGTTAGGTTGAGCCGGTAATAGGTCAAAAATGGTTTGGGTCAAACATGCCATTCTTAGTCCGTGTTGGATGGGCGATCAAAGAACAACTAGAAGAATTTTACATACTTAAAACTAGCAAGTTTTCAAAAGAGGTACTAATATTTAAAATAATCTAACGAATTATATAAGACTGAAAGAGTGTTGCATTTGTTATAACGGAAATTGAAAGTTGTAAACTAATTGATCTGATGTATAGGTCGAAGACCAACTGCTACAGGACGAGAAGGTAGATGATATGCAATCCAGGCCTGATTCAGATTCAGACGCATATTGGGACCAAAAAATACCAAATGATTATGAAAGATTTCTCGAAGGGTCAAAAGATAGTGTGAATTGGAAAACAAAGAAGGAACTATACTCAATTCTTTGCAAAGGGTTCCTTTATAACGGTCATCTGGTATGTTATATATGAATGATTTTATTGCAACTACGATTAAAACCCTTTCAGAAGTAATGTTCATGCACTTACCGTATCTATGTCATTTTAAAGTGGTGCAGTATCGATAAAAATGGGAAGAAATGTCCTATGGTAAGAGAGGTATTAATACTAGGCAATGGTAAATCAACATGGAAGTCTTCCAAAGAATCAAGGTTATTTCTTCATATTATTTGCTGGTTTTTCTATAATAGTTTTATATCTTATGGTTTTTCTATAATAGTTTATATCTTGTTTGGTAGTGCTTATATTACTAAACTATATAAGAGGTGCAGCAAATACAAAATGCTACTACAAAAATTACAAGCCAATCATTAATATATATAATTTAATTAGTACCACTTATCAATAATGCATTATTTTCTGTCTATTCAATTTTTATTATAACTTATTAATGTAATACCCATTAAGTTTAAACCAAAAGTCATTTTAAACTGTATTATTTTATGTGTATTCAATTTTTAGTTTTCTTATTTTACATACCAACTTGTCGATAATGTCTATGGTGTGTATTATTAAGGTTATATAATGACACGGCATACCTCAACCACTAAGCCGTTTTGGTGAACGGTGAACATATATTAATCAACCAAATGTTTTACAACGAATAAAACGTCAAAGAGTTTTGGACAAGCCTCAAAACTCATGAATACTTGCTGCATTATAGTACCAAACTAACATGAATACCATATACAAACATATGGGGTAAAAGTGTAAAACGAGCTTCAAATCTCTGTAGCATCACACATATCTCTGACAAGCAGCCTTATATCAGATGCCACCAGTTGAAGCTTCCTTTTTACCTATACTAACCATGTTCACTATACACCCACCATAGCTACATGACTACATAAACTTCCCCTCGACTCACTCAACCAACAGCTATAGTAACTCAATAGTCCATCTGCCATGCCTCATCATGATAACTATAGCACCAGACACACCAAGCAAACGGCTATACCCAACAAACTATATTTCCCACACTTTTACCCCTATCTACCATAGCAGCTGAATCCTCAATATGAATAAACAGAAAGCAAAGAATAATGGGCATCATATGTTAGGGAACACACACCTTTGCTTGTGCTTTCCAACCTAACTTCCTAGTGATGCGATGGAAGGACCAAGAAGCACAATCTTTCATTGCTCTCTATTCCTTCCAACTTGCACCACCACACCAAGGAAACCATACTTATGATCATATAATCCAAATAGAAACTATGAAAAGTATGCAACACATGGACTCCTACCAAGGCCAGTCAAGTTTGCATACTATCAGAACCAACTTGGAAGTAGAAGACAAGGCACATAGCCTTGGTGTTATGGATTTTAGGAAAGACCAGGTAAAACCGTGTAATGAATGAAGAGACAATTCAAAATAACTTCTACTACATATAAAATTTACATCTAAACACTCTTTAAGACAACCTAATTTTTATAATATATATCACAAAGAATATTGAATACAGCCTCGACATTCCTTTTTCCATCTACGACGATCCTATTGTTCCTTTCTTGCCAAATGAAATATATGCTTGCAGCAATGCAGAATCTTCTAACTACACTATTAATAGAAGTACCATTCTGCATGCAACTGTCAATCCATTCTTCCATAAGATAACTTTATTTTTATTTTAACCTTTTCCCACAGTCTTCAAGCATAATCACATTAGAAGAAGAGATGATCATGTGAATCCATCTCACTGCAGCATAAAGGACATACCATAACATCATATGACCCCCGTCTCCTCACCTTATTTCCCATGTATAGCTAGCCAGAGTATAAAAGCATGTTTGGGTACATTCTAAGAAAACCAAACTAGTTTGCTCCAACCAGCCATACTACCACTCTACACCAAGTTGAAAGGAAGGATTTTAGTAATCATGGGAATCTTATAAGACCATGACACATCAAGCCATAATCCATCCCTTTCCAAGACAAATTCTTCAACAATCATGTTGGCTTGAAGTCTAGCATCATATAGGTCCCCCGATAAGTCACAAATTCACTTAAAGCACCTATGTCAGCCGAGTTGTCAAACCACATGGAAGTTGCTACCCCATCACCAATCTTCATACCCATATTCTTTCTAACCATTAAGACATTATTAATAATCATAATATATCGCTAATTATACACACAAAACAAAAGTTGAATAAACGCTCTCCAAACACAAATGTTAACCTTACGAGCATCACTAGACTAAGAGGATTTGTCAACTCCATACAAAGGAAACGATAGACTGCCAGTTGAGAAAATAATAGACGAGGTCATCAAAGATCTACTTCGCGGAGGAAATCTCCAATATCATATACCACTTCCATACACCATTTGTAAGTCTCCAACGATCACTTACTTTGCATTCTTGATCAGATTTGAGAGAAGAAAGTCTCGGGAGATTGAATGACGTCATTACATCATAATTTTTCCAAAAAGAACGTACTATGACCGTTAGAAATTTTCAGAATAAAAGAACATTTAAATGTCGAATCAATATATTCAATTCTATGTCAGCTCTGACTTTACTAATCCAGTGACACCATTTGTAATTGTTGTAGTAAACATTTCAATATCTTTTATAAATCTTTTAGGAAAAATGATTACTGAAGCTTGGTAAATGCAAATAGACTTAGAAACATAAGAAAATTATTATGAAAAGCTTTAATAGAGAGTCCTACATAATATTTACTAATAACCAATTCAATTCATTTTATATGTTATATGTGTTTGAAATTGGCATAGTTATATTGTTATGACCACCTGCTAAGAAATAAACCACCATAAACCATTTTTATGCCTCTACTACTACTTGGAAACCTTAAACACATTTCCAAATATGTTACTTATATGATACGAGTAAGCTTTTTTTTTTCTACAGATTTGGAGAAGTTCTTGTAATAACAGCCGACGACAAATATGAAATTTCAGGTGTATTGAACCCCGCAGGACTATCACCTCATACAAAGTATGCATGTTACTTTGTCTACAAGTTACCACCAGACCAATCCGCATTTGAGGCTCCTTTGGAAGTTGATAGATATGACTGGTATAACCGACGTGCATATGTCTATTTGATAAGTCAAAACACCCCATTTATCGGACCAAAATGTGATGTACACACTCACAACCGACTGAATAGATACAAAGTGGAGGCGATTCCGCAACACAGGTGTGATGGTTGGATGGAAGTAAAAATATGGTACTTAACATTAACCGTTACCACCAAAATAGTTACGATGCATCTTGAGTTGAAGCATCCTTGTGATAAGTATCTTAGTGGGCTCATGGTACAAGGAATCGAATTTAGACCCGTATAGATACTTTTTGTGTGTGTGTGTGTGAGACTCGAGTTCAAATACAATGATATGTTTTCGTACAGTTAAAATATGTTTTTCAAGACACTAAAAGAGTTTATATTCTAAAATTCATACAAGTAGTTTGCTGATAATATTGTTTGTTGTTTGCAGTTTGCATTATTTTTCATAATCTGATGTGTGGGACATATTGTGTAATTTGAATTCTGGCCAGTTTCTCCAAAACGTTAACCGGGTAAAAACCAATGTTGAGGATGAAAAATATAATGCTTGTTGTTCTGTTCTTATGCAGAAACACTAGAACCTAACACTTTAGAAAAGTTACTTGATCCATACGCGTTAAACAATTAACGAGATCACCTCAAGTGTGATTTATATGTACTTCCTATCACAAATTTGATCCATAAAAAATTTAATCCCCGAACAAGTGAAAAGACCTTTAAAATGTTGATACTCCTAGCCTAGTTGATCATAACGAGTCGATCAAAAAGACTTGTTTTAAAGCAAATACCAAAATAATCTTTGACAAGTTCTAGTAAAACTTTCACTTAAGCTTTTTGCCAAACACCTAACTAAAACTAACCGTCAAAATACAAACTAACCATTAAGAAGATGACGATTAAGCCAGATATCGTCATCAAAATATAAATTAACTTTCATTCAAGCTCTCTGTGTAGTAAACCTAACAAGTAGTCTTAGTTGCACCCTTTAGCTCACCAAAGTACACAAAAAAAGTCTTACTCATATGTTATGTTACTGTCACTATGTTGCTACAGGGGTTAGGGTGTTCACCACCCGGTTTTAACCCAAAAATAAATTTTTGAATAAGGTTTTCGGAACAAAAAATGAAGTGACGTATTCGATAAAATGTTTCAAGTGAACTTTGAATTTGTTGGTTGAAGAGGTACACATTTATTTTACTCTTTAATTGAGGATAGACTATAATAATAACAGTATGCATTAGAGTGTTTTTAATGCTAAATTTTTGTACGTGATAGTTATTTGAATGGGTCCAATTTATATTTGCTACAAATTAAGCTGATCAACGCAATGCCTATCAAAATGTTCGTTAAAATATCTAGCACGAGTAACTACGTTATTCTGTACATTAATGGGCTGTTGGTTCCTGTTTTCATTCCTTTTTCTAACTGTTATGTTCATGTTTCCTTGTTGATTATTGTTTATGTTGCCGGAATATTAATGGGATGAATAAGAAGTAATGAACAGCTTAGCGAGGTATATCTTCAGCACATCGCCAAGTAACACATAACGCTGTATGTTTTCCTGTAATGTTTTGCGTATATGAAGTTTTGCTAGGATTTCACTGTTTTCATACCCTGGACGCTTCATGTGATGGTGATTACATCCTTAAGGTTGAATATTCGACGTGTTAAGTATCAAATTACTAATGTCAAATAAAAAGACATGTGCACCACCCTTGATTTGTTAATTATAAAAACTAATCACTATTTGCTATAATTTTCTTCAAACTAAATATAATATCATACTTGTTTTAGCAGTTTGGTGTTTGAACTCATCGCCACAAAGAATCAAACAAGGTAAAGCCATCCCTTTTCAGGATATATAAAGATTGGTTTCTTACTGGTTTTATGTACAGCAAAACTGTTGAAACAAATAAATGACATTGCATTTAAAAGAATATTACAGTTCGTATTAGTACTATTATATTTAGAGATTATAACGATTAGTGTATGTGCGTTGAGTTATTTTGGAGACCTTTTTTACTTGCAAGGGGACTAATTCTAGCCATTTATTATATAAAATTAAATCTCATGAAAAAACACGTAGAGATCATTTTTGCCAAAATGTCGAAAAAAAAAAAAAAATAGGCGAATGGACTAAAATTATAAATTTTACGAACTGATTTTTATCAACGGTGATATACACTAGTGAAAAAAATAATGAAATATCACCAGTGATAAAATTATCACTGGTGATATTTCATTGTTTTTTTAACTAGTGAAATATCACCATCGATAAAAACCAGTTCGGAAAATTTATAAATTTAGTTTTTCCGCCCGACTTTTGAATTTGGATTTTTGTCAAAAATGATCTTTCTATATTTTTTTTAATTATAGGTTATTTTTCAGATCAAATTAAAATGAATAGTGAAGATTTGTTCCCGTGCTTGTAGGAAAGGATAAACTTTTATCTAGTGTATATACATTTAAGAAAGTTTTACACATGTATCGAAATCACGTGGCCCTGCCTACCAGATGCAACTCTGAGTGGTTCCTTAAACTGGGTTATTGAGGAAAGCAATGAGTCTTTAGTAAATTAATATTGTAAAATACGCCATTTTCAATGCAAAATCATGTGATGAAGTGAATCACACCTACCACAATACAGAAGATTTGAAGTCTTAGTTGAAAAGTACACCAAATCTTATATTCTCCATTAGTATTAGTTTTTTTTTAACAGCTTCATTATTAGTTGATCAACTAATTATAATGGCGACTTTCATGAAAGAATTTGAACACCTTGAAATCCAACTGGAAGATATCATATTAGCCACCAACAACTTCGACGAAAGAAAGATAGTTGGAGGTGGTGGTGTCGGTAAAGTGTATGGTGGTTTCGGGTTATGCCTTTTGGTTTGACCAATGTAGTTGCTGTCTTTATAGACTTAATGAATCGTGTGTGTAAGCTTTATATTGATAAATTCGTGATCGTGTCCATTGATGATATTTTAATCTACTCTAACAGCAAAGAAGAGCATGCCGAACACTTAAGGACTATGTTGAACATGTTAAAGAACGAAAAGTTGTACGTAAAATTCCAAAGTGTGATTTTGGCTTAATTCCATACAATTTCTTGGACATGTGATTGAAAGTGGTGTACATGTTGATCCTGCAAAAATTGAAGCCATAAAAAATTGGAGTGCTCTAAGTACTCCAACTGAAATACGGCAATTTCTAGGTTTGGCTGGTTACTACAGAAGGTTTATTGAAGGATTTTATTTGATATCGAAACCATTAACTAAGCTGACTTAGAAAAACAAACCGTATGTATGGGGAGATGACAAAGAAGAATCTTTTCAAACCTTAAAAAGGAAACTCTGCAGTGCGCCGATCTTGTCGCTACCCGAAGGAAGTGAGGATTTTGTTGTTTATTGCGATGCATCTCTTAAAGGATACAGTGCTGCTCTCATGCAACGTGAAAAAGTGATCGCATATGCCGCTAGACAATTAAGGAAGAATGAGGAGAACTACACTACACACGACCTGGAACTAGGCGCTGTGGTTTTTACTCTGCGAATCTGGAGACATTATCTGTATGGCACGAAATGTACATTATTCACTGATCATAAAAGCTTGCAATATATCTTGGATCAAAAGGAGCTGAACATGAGGCAACGTCGATGGGTTGAACTCTTAGTGATTACGACTGTGAAATTCGTTATCACCCAGGAAAGGCGAATGTGGTAGCCGACGCGTTAAGTCGAAAAGAAAGGGAAAAACCAATTTGAGTGCATGCTTTGGTGGTAACAGTTCATAATAACTTATCTGAGCAGATTCGATACGCACAAATCGAAGAGTGTAAAAAGGAGAATATTGCAGCCGAAAAATTTAGAGGAGAAGGTGAACCGTTTGAGACGCGAGCCGATGGTATCAAATGTCTGAGAGGTCGAATCTGGTTACCATTTTATAGAGGACTGAGAGACTTGATCATGTTAGAATCTCATAAATCCAAGTTTTCTATTCATCCTGGATCGGACAAAATGTACCAAGACTTGAAAAAGTTATAGTGGTGGCCGAATATGAAAGCCAATATTGCAACATACGTCACTAAATGCTTAACGTGTGCTAATGTAAAGGCTGAATATCAGAAGCCGTCAGGATTACTTATCCAACCGGAACTTCCAATCTGGAAATGGGAGCGAATTACGATGGACTTCATCACAAAACTCCCAAGGACACCGTCTGGGTACGATGCAATATGGGCTATAATCGATCGTTTAACTAAGTCCGCTCATTTTATTCAAATCAACGAGAAGTTCGGTATGCCGAAACTCGTTGACATTTATCTGAAAGAAATTGTGTGTAAGCATGGTGTTCCCGTGTCAATCATTTCCGATAGAGACAGCCGCTTTGCTTCTGGATTTTGGCATTCGCTTCAAAATTCTTTAGGAACCAATTTGGATATGAGCACAGCTTATCATCCACAGACAGATGGGAAAAGCGAAAGAAAAATTAAATCTTTGGAAGATATGTTGCGTGCTTGTGTGATAGACTTTGTAAGTAGCTAGGATAAGCACTTACCTTTGTCCGAATTCTCATACAATAACAGTTATCACACGAGTATTAAAGCTGCACCTTTTGAAGCACTTTATGGGAGAAAATGTCGATCACCCGTGTGTTGGAGTGAGGTTGGTGATGCTCAACTTACTGGACCGGAAATGATTAGATAGACGATGGATACTATTGTGCAAATCAAGAATAGGTTAGTGACTGCGCGAAGCCGACAGAAGAGTTATGCGGATGTAAGACGAAAACCATTGGAATTTAATGTTGGGGATAAGGTAATGCTAAAGGTATCACCATGGAAAGGTATTGTACGATTTGGAAAACGTGGAAAATTAAGTCCTCGTTATATCGGACCATTAAGATTATATCAAGAGTAGGTCCCGTGGCATACCAACTTGAATTACCACAAGAACTTCATGGGATCCATAACACTTTTTATGTATCGAACCTGAAGAAGTGTTTATCCGACGAAGAACTCGTTATACCATTGGACGAGGTTAAGGTTGATGAAAAGTTGCACTTTATTGAAGAACCAATCGAGATCATGGATCGCGAGGTCAAGCAACTAAAGCAAATCCGAATCCTTATTGTCAATATCTGATGGAATTGGCGGAGAAGACCCGAGTATACTTGGGAAAGAGAAGATCAAATGTGGAAGAAATACCCTCACCTCTTTAATTTCAACAAGCGAACAGGCAAGAACGCAAGTTGATCTTTGAGGGCGAAGATCCTAATTTGGTGGGGATGATGTGATAATTTCATGTCGTTATTCTAATCTTGACTATTACGTATTATGTATTTACATTATTAAGAAATATAAATTATCGGCTAACCAGGAAGGTTAAGACTTGAAACTTAGCGTAAGAATACCGTTTAGGTTATAACCGGTAAGGAATACGTTAGGTACCGATATTTATATTCTCGTGATGACATAGAAATATTTTCTATTGTCGTCGTTTAATTTTTATTTTATTTTATTTTTATAATTTTTCGTTTTAATTGTCTTTTCCGTAATTTACGTTTAGCCTTTACGTGTCATTCGTTCATTCGACATATTAATGTATTTTAAGTCATTTATTATTAAAATATAAATGTCCTCCGAATGTCGATATTTTTATTTTATATTCAGCGTTTATTTTTCCTGTTTTAGGCGTAACTTTTAAATCGCGTAACTTTTAAATCGCGTAACTTTTAAAATATCGGATTCGATAATACCCGCTTTTTCAAATAATAAGACAAAATTTATAATAAATCTTATTCATTTGGCATGACACGTATCACACTAGTAACTCATTCCTTCTATACAAAGTTACATAAAAGAAGAAAAAAATGTGACACAATACGTGTCTAAAGGAGAATAAATTGGTTACATCAAATGGTGACATTACGAAATTGCTGCCTATGTTTACAAACACTTTCACAAAAAAGCCGCATAGGGTGTAATCAAATAAGCTTTTCTGAGAATATAATTATAATTATATTTCATCGTTGGCTATTATCGATTGATATCGCTATCGCTAAGGTGAGTTCATAGCTCGCTTTTATGTATTTACTTGTTTTATAAAACCCGTGAGGGAAATAACATGCTTAATTTTAAAATTGAACACAAAGGACTCAATTGTATGCTGAGATAAATGTTATTTACATAAGTTTTCTTATAGGACATACCATAACATCATATGACCCCCGTCTCCTCACCTTATTTCCCATGTATAGCTAGCCAGAGTATAAAAGCATGTTTGGGTACATTCTAAGAAAACCAAACTAGTTTGCTCCAACCAGCCATACTACCACTCTACACCAAGTTGAAAGGAAGGATTTTAGTAATCATGGGAATCTTATAAGACCATGACACATCAAGCCATAATCCATCCCTTTCCAAGACAAATTCTTCAACAATCATGTTGGCTTGAAGTCTAGCATCATATAGGTCCCCCGATAAGTCACAAATTCACTTAAAGCACCTATGTCAGCCGAGTTGTCAAACCACATGGAAGTTGCTACCCCATCACCAATCTTCATACCCATATTCTTTCTAACCATTAAGACATTATTAATAATCATAATATATCGCTAATTATACACACAAAACAAAAGTTGAATAAACGCTCTCCAAACACAAATGTTAACCTTACGAGCATCACTAGACTAAGAGGATTTGTCAACTCCATACAAAGGAAACGATAGACTGCCAGTTGAGAAAATAATAGACGAGGTCATCAAAGATCTACTTCGCGGAGGAAATCTCCAATATCATATACCACTTCCATACACCATTTGTAAGTCTCCAACGATCACTTACTTTGCATTCTTGATCAGATTTGAGAGAAGAAAGTCTCGGGAGATTGAATGACGTCATTACATCATAATTTTTCCAAAAAGAACGTACTATGACCGTTAGAAATTTTCAGAATAAAAGAACATTTAAATGTCGAATCAATATATTCAATTCTATGTCAGCTCTGACTTTACTAATCCAGTGACACCATTTGTAATTGTTGTAGTAAACATTTCAATATCTTTTATAAATCTTTTAGGAAAAATGATTACTGAAGCTTGGTAAATGCAAATAGACTTAGAAACATAAGAAAATTATTATGAAAAGCTTTAATAGAGAGTCCTACATAATATTTACTAATAACCAATTCAATTCATTTTATATGTTATATGTGTTTGAAATTGGCATAGTTATATTGTTATGACCACCTGCTAAGAAATAAACCACCATAAACCATTTTTATGCCTCTACTACTACTTGGAAACCTTAAACACATTTCCAAATATGTTACTTATATGATACGAGTAAGCTTTTTTTTTTCTACAGATTTGGAGAAGTTCTTGTAATAACAGCCGACGACAAATATGAAATTTCAGGTGTATTGAACCCCGCAGGACTATCACCTCATACAAAGTATGCATGTTACTTTGTCTACAAGTTACCACCAGACCAATCCGCATTTGAGGCTCCTTTGGAAGTTGATAGATATGACTGGTATAACCGACGTGCATATGTCTATTTGATAAGTCAAAACACCCCATTTATCGGACCAAAATGTGATGTACACACTCACAACCGACTGAATAGATACAAAGTGGAGGCGATTCCGCAACACAGGTGTGATGGTTGGATGGAAGTAAAAATATGGTACTTAACATTAACCGTTACCACCAAAATAGTTACGATGCATCTTGAGTTGAAGCATCCTTGTGATAAGTATCTTAGTGGGCTCATGGTACAAGGAATCGAATTTAGACCCGTATAGATACTTTTTGTGTGTGTGTGTGTGAGACTCGAGTTCAAATACAATGATATGTTTTCGTACAGTTAAAATATGTTTTTCAAGACACTAAAAGAGTTTATATTCTAAAATTCATACAAGTAGTTTGCTGATAATATTGTTTGTTGTTTGCAGTTTGCATTATTTTTCATAATCTGATGTGTGGGACATATTGTGTAATTTGAATTCTGGCCAGTTTCTCCAAAACGTTAACCGGGTAAAAACCAATGTTGAGGATGAAAAATATAATGCTTGTTGTTCTGTTCTTATGCAGAAACACTAGAACCTAACACTTTAGAAAAGTTACTTGATCCATACGCGTTAAACAATTAACGAGATCACCTCAAGTGTGATTTATATGTACTTCCTATCACAAATTTGATCCATAAAAAATTTAATCCCCGAACAAGTGAAAAGACCTTTAAAATGTTGATACTCCTAGCCTAGTTGATCATAACGAGTCGATCAAAAAGACTTGTTTTAAAGCAAATACCAAAATAATCTTTGACAAGTTCTAGTAAAACTTTCACTTAAGCTTTTTGCCAAACACCTAACTAAAACTAACCGTCAAAATACAAACTAACCATTAAGAAGATGACGATTAAGCCAGATATCGTCATCAAAATATAAATTAACTTTCATTCAAGCTCTCTGTGTAGTAAACCTAACAAGTAGTCTTAGTTGCACCCTTTAGCTCACCAAAGTACACAAAAAAAGTCTTACTCATATGTTATGTTACTGTCACTATGTTGCTACAGGGGTTAGGGTGTTCACCACCCGGTTTTAACCCAAAAATAAATTTTTGAATAAGGTTTTCGGAACAAAAAATGAAGTGACGTATTCGATAAAATGTTTCAAGTGAACTTTGAATTTGTTGGTTGAAGAGGTACACATTTATTTTACTCTTTAATTGAGGATAGACTATAATAATAACAGTATGCATTAGAGTGTTTTTAATGCTAAATTTTTGTACGTGATAGTTATTTGAATGGGTCCAATTTATATTTGCTACAAATTAAGCTGATCAACGCAATGCCTATCAAAATGTTCGTTAAAATATCTAGCACGAGTAACTACGTTATTCTGTACATTAATGGGCTGTTGGTTCCTGTTTTCATTCCTTTTTCTAACTGTTATGTTCATGTTTCCTTGTTGATTATTGTTTATGTTGCCGGAATATTAATGGGATGAATAAGAAGTAATGAACAGCTTAGCGAGGTATATCTTCAGCACATCGCCAAGTAACACATAACGCTGTATGTTTTCCTGTAATGTTTTGCGTATATGAAGTTTTGCTAGGATTTCACTGTTTTCATACCCTGGACGCTTCATGTGATGGTGATTACATCCTTAAGGTTGAATATTCGACGTGTTAAGTATCAAATTACTAATGTCAAATAAAAAGACATGTGCACCACCCTTGATTTGTTAATTATAAAAACTAATCACTATTTGCTATAATTTTCTTCAAACTAAATATAATATCATACTTGTTTTAGCAGTTTGGTGTTTGAACTCATCGCCACAAAGAATCAAACAAGGTAAAGCCATCCCTTTTCAGGATATATAAAGATTGGTTTCTTACTGGTTTTATGTACAGCAAAACTGTTGAAACAAATAAATGACATTGCATTTAAAAGAATATTACAGTTCGTATTAGTACTATTATATTTAGAGATTATAACGATTAGTGTATGTGCGTTGAGTTATTTTGGAGACCTTTTTTACTTGCAAGGGGACTAATTCTAGCCATTTATTATATAAAATTAAATCTCATGAAAAAACACGTAGAGATCATTTTTGCCAAAATGTCGAAAAAAAAAAAAAAATAGGCGAATGGACTAAAATTATAAATTTTACGAACTGATTTTTATCAACGGTGATATACACTAGTGAAAAAAATAATGAAATATCACCAGTGATAAAATTATCACTGGTGATATTTCATTGTTTTTTTAACTAGTGAAATATCACCATCGATAAAAACCAGTTCGGAAAATTTATAAATTTAGTTTTTCCGCCCGACTTTTGAATTTGGATTTTTGTCAAAAATGATCTTTCTATATTTTTTTTAATTATAGGTTATTTTTCAGATCAAATTAAAATGAATAGTGAAGATTTGTTCCCGTGCTTGTAGGAAAGGATAAACTTTTATCTAGTGTATATACATTTAAGAAAGTTTTACACATGTATCGAAATCACGTGGCCCTGCCTACCAGATGCAACTCTGAGTGGTTCCTTAAACTGGGTTATTGAGGAAAGCAATGAGTCTTTAGTAAATTAATATTGTAAAATACGCCATTTTCAATGCAAAATCATGTGATGAAGTGAATCACACCTACCACAATACAGAAGATTTGAAGTCTTAGTTGAAAAGTACACCAAATCTTATATTCTCCATTAGTATTAGTTTTTTTTTAACAGCTTCATTATTAGTTGATCAACTAATTATAATGGCGACTTTCATGAAAGAATTTGAACACCTTGAAATCCAACTGGAAGATATCATATTAGCCACCAACAACTTCGACGAAAGAAAGATAGTTGGAGGTGGTGGTGTCGGTAAAGTGTATGGTGGTTTCGGGTTATGCCTTTTGGTTTGACCAATGTAGTTGCTGTCTTTATAGACTTAATGAATCGTGTGTGTAAGCTTTATATTGATAAATTCGTGATCGTGTCCATTGATGATATTTTAATCTACTCTAACAGCAAAGAAGAGCATGCCGAACACTTAAGGACTATGTTGAACATGTTAAAGAACGAAAAGTTGTACGTAAAATTCCAAAGTGTGATTTTGGCTTAATTCCATACAATTTCTTGGACATGTGATTGAAAGTGGTGTACATGTTGATCCTGCAAAAATTGAAGCCATAAAAAATTGGAGTGCTCTAAGTACTCCAACTGAAATACGGCAATTTCTAGGTTTGGCTGGTTACTACAGAAGGTTTATTGAAGGATTTTATTTGATATCGAAACCATTAACTAAGCTGACTTAGAAAAACAAACCGTATGTATGGGGAGATGACAAAGAAGAATCTTTTCAAACCTTAAAAAGGAAACTCTGCAGTGCGCCGATCTTGTCGCTACCCGAAGGAAGTGAGGATTTTGTTGTTTATTGCGATGCATCTCTTAAAGGATACAGTGCTGCTCTCATGCAACGTGAAAAAGTGATCGCATATGCCGCTAGACAATTAAGGAAGAATGAGGAGAACTACACTACACACGACCTGGAACTAGGCGCTGTGGTTTTTACTCTGCGAATCTGGAGACATTATCTGTATGGCACGAAATGTACATTATTCACTGATCATAAAAGCTTGCAATATATCTTGGATCAAAAGGAGCTGAACATGAGGCAACGTCGATGGGTTGAACTCTTAGTGATTACGACTGTGAAATTCGTTATCACCCAGGAAAGGCGAATGTGGTAGCCGACGCGTTAAGTCGAAAAGAAAGGGAAAAACCAATTTGAGTGCATGCTTTGGTGGTAACAGTTCATAATAACTTATCTGAGCAGATTCGATACGCACAAATCGAAGAGTGTAAAAAGGAGAATATTGCAGCCGAAAAATTTAGAGGAGAAGGTGAACCGTTTGAGACGCGAGCCGATGGTATCAAATGTCTGAGAGGTCGAATCTGGTTACCATTTTATAGAGGACTGAGAGACTTGATCATGTTAGAATCTCATAAATCCAAGTTTTCTATTCATCCTGGATCGGACAAAATGTACCAAGACTTGAAAAAGTTATAGTGGTGGCCGAATATGAAAGCCAATATTGCAACATACGTCACTAAATGCTTAACGTGTGCTAATGTAAAGGCTGAATATCAGAAGCCGTCAGGATTACTTATCCAACCGGAACTTCCAATCTGGAAATGGGAGCGAATTACGATGGACTTCATCACAAAACTCCCAAGGACACCGTCTGGGTACGATGCAATATGGGCTATAATCGATCGTTTAACTAAGTCCGCTCATTTTATTCAAATCAACGAGAAGTTCGGTATGCCGAAACTCGTTGACATTTATCTGAAAGAAATTGTGTGTAAGCATGGTGTTCCCGTGTCAATCATTTCCGATAGAGACAGCCGCTTTGCTTCTGGATTTTGGCATTCGCTTCAAAATTCTTTAGGAACCAATTTGGATATGAGCACAGCTTATCATCCACAGACAGATGGGAAAAGCGAAAGAAAAATTAAATCTTTGGAAGATATGTTGCGTGCTTGTGTGATAGACTTTGTAAGTAGCTAGGATAAGCACTTACCTTTGTCCGAATTCTCATACAATAACAGTTATCACACGAGTATTAAAGCTGCACCTTTTGAAGCACTTTATGGGAGAAAATGTCGATCACCCGTGTGTTGGAGTGAGGTTGGTGATGCTCAACTTACTGGACCGGAAATGATTAGATAGACGATGGATACTATTGTGCAAATCAAGAATAGGTTAGTGACTGCGCGAAGCCGACAGAAGAGTTATGCGGATGTAAGACGAAAACCATTGGAATTTAATGTTGGGGATAAGGTAATGCTAAAGGTATCACCATGGAAAGGTATTGTACGATTTGGAAAACGTGGAAAATTAAGTCCTCGTTATATCGGACCATTAAGATTATATCAAGAGTAGGTCCCGTGGCATACCAACTTGAATTACCACAAGAACTTCATGGGATCCATAACACTTTTTATGTATCGAACCTGAAGAAGTGTTTATCCGACGAAGAACTCGTTATACCATTGGACGAGGTTAAGGTTGATGAAAAGTTGCACTTTATTGAAGAACCAATCGAGATCATGGATCGCGAGGTCAAGCAACTAAAGCAAATCCGAATCCTTATTGTCAATATCTGATGGAATTGGCGGAGAAGACCCGAGTATACTTGGGAAAGAGAAGATCAAATGTGGAAGAAATACCCTCACCTCTTTAATTTCAACAAGCGAACAGGCAAGAACGCAAGTTGATCTTTGAGGGCGAAGATCCTAATTTGGTGGGGATGATGTGATAATTTCATGTCGTTATTCTAATCTTGACTATTACGTATTATGTATTTACATTATTAAGAAATATAAATTATCGGCTAACCAGGAAGGTTAAGACTTGAAACTTAGCGTAAGAATACCGTTTAGGTTATAACCGGTAAGGAATACGTTAGGTACCGATATTTATATTCTCGTGATGACATAGAAATATTTTCTATTGTCGTCGTTTAATTTTTATTTTATTTTATTTTTATAATTTTTCGTTTTAATTGTCTTTTCCGTAATTTACGTTTAGCCTTTACGTGTCATTCGTTCATTCGACATATTAATGTATTTTAAGTCATTTATTATTAAAATATAAATGTCCTCCGAATGTCGATATTTTTATTTTATATTCAGCGTTTATTTTTCCTGTTTTAGGCGTAACTTTTAAATCGCGTAACTTTTAAATCGCGTAACTTTTAAAATATCGGATTCGATAATACCCGCTTTTTCAAATAATAAGACAAAATTTATAATAAATCTTATTCATTTGGCATGACACGTATCACACTAGTAACTCATTCCTTCTATACAAAGTTACATAAAAGAAGAAAAAAATGTGACACAATACGTGTCTAAAGGAGAATAAATTGGTTACATCAAATGGTGACATTACGAAATTGCTGCCTATGTTTACAAACACTTTCACAAAAAAGCCGCATAGGGTGTAATCAAATAAGCTTTTCTGAGAATATAATTATAATTATATTTCATCGTTGGCTATTATCGATTGATATCGCTATCGCTAAGGTGAGTTCATAGCTCGCTTTTATGTATTTACTTGTTTTATAAAACCCGTGAGGGAAATAACATGCTTAATTTTAAAATTGAACACAAAGGACTCAATTGTATGCTGAGATAAATGTTATTTACATAAGTTTTCTTATAGCCTCTAAGACCCACTTATCGTGAATTGTTAATTACTCGGTACGAGTGAACGTTAATACTATGGATAGATCTATCGGGGTGACGCCCAGTCCGATGCAATTAGCTATCGCAATGTGTAGTGAAGCACATGTGTATTGGAGCATATCGGATGCATTAGTATAAGAGAAATATACGCACTTGGCTAGGTGTGTTTGTGGGCTGAAATATATATATATATATATATATATATATATATATATATATATATATATATATATATATATATATATATATATATATATATATATATATATATATATATATATATATATATATATATATATATATATATATATATATATATATATATATATATATATATATATATATATATATATATATATATATGTTAACGTTCAATGTCATGAGACTTATGAAATAACACAATAATTATGTCCGATCAACATAATTGTTACCGATGAAGGTTTATCCAGATACTTGTGTTTGATTTACATATTTTAAACTCTATGGATTCACTCAACAATTTTTGTTGATTTTATAGCATGTTTTATCTCAGGGTAAAAAAAAGGTACTCAAGGAAGGTGGTTTCATGAAGCTTGCTTAATTTTGGTGACTTTGGCCCGCTTTTATAAAATATATCCATTCCAAAACAACTTTTATCTTTGACGTGTACTGTAAATATTTTAAAATTATCTGGGACAGTGTATGGATTATTATATTTTGAATGAACGAATGGATGTATTATTAAAACGACTCGTTTTGAGCCGTTTTCTATAATTGTGTGATTATATCATGTAAGTAATGCTAAAGGACCCTTCCGCTGTGACCCGATTTTGAGAGTGTTACAAGAGGTTATTAAAGAATGAACGATGAAAATAGATAAAAACATAAGATCCACAAAAGGATCTACAAAAGGTCATCTTCCCTCATTAAAATGGTTTTATGTATTTGATACTAAATCTTTAACCAACCATAAAAATGCATACGATTATCATACTTTGAAAGCTAAACCTTCCAAACAAACGACTCGTTAGTAATTCGTCATTTGAATTTGAATAGAACAATATACACATATAAAGCCATATGTTGTGAAACAACAGCCTAATAGCAACATAACATGAAAGAAAAAAATTAGAAAGTAGAGAGAATCATGAGATATGTATTTCATTGATCTTGATGTGTGATACAATTCTATACAAGTCTTTATATATAAGCTCAACCATTATTGAGTCATAATGATTTAGATGTTACAAAATATGAATAGCCATATAATAAATATATATTTATAACACTCCCTCTTGGCTATTCATCATTCAAATAATATGTCTTCTTAAAATATGTTTCGTCATTAAAAACCTTGCTAAGAAAATCCATTAAGATAAAACCGTAGCCAAGGGAAAAAGAGTGAAATGTGTATTATTCCCCCTCTCATGATTATATTTCTTGAAATTATTCTTCTCCCTCTAATGATCGCACTACTCGAGTCATTTGAGTACATTTATCCCTCTTTGATTGTTTGGTATGCACATCCATAGCTTTGATTGTTAAATTTAAAAACCTTCTCATTGATTGGATAATCTTAATCATGCATTCTCGAAGTTTACAACTTGGAAGACATTAAGTACATACTTGGCTTGAGTTATGACTATCCTGCATTTCAAAATTAACTAAACTGTATCTCATAATGTTAGTACAAAAAAAATTTCTTTATAACTTTCCAGGAAAGTTCATGTTTTACTTGATGCAAAATTTCATAAGCAAGCATAACTTTTACTTTACACAATACTACACAATAAGGCGACTATATATTTGCTCAAATTGTGATTAGTTCAATACAATAAATATTACTCTCGAGAACTTCTCGTATATGATTTAGCATTAAAAATATGTAGCATACCCCATGTAGTTTATATGCAATAATAAAATCTCAACATCAACTCTATTCATATATCAATTATTTATTACATTGCTAGACTTATACTATATTATACATTATTATATCCACCACATGTAAGCATGTATCTGCATGATCAAATTAATGTCTTTGAGAAAGCATATGCATGCCATCACTTGTAACTTGTGCATAATCTAATTTTGCTTTTTCACAAAGACAGATACACATCCAATAAGTCTTATACATTTATGCATATGGACTCTAAAGTCTTAAGCATGTCTCATCACAAGAGACTTCAACTATTTATCAGTTACTTGCGTCATTAATTTTTTTGGCCATTTATCTATCCACAATCCCCACATTCACTTTACCGCTATTATCTATTATCAATATCATATATCATGTATATCTATCGACGGGTCGATTCATTTCTTTCCGATTTCGCGCTTTAATAGACATTGTATTATATCATTTATTGAGATCTCATAGTTATTCACGTACCCGGGATTTTTAGTTTCCTTCATGTCTAGTTTCTCTTTAGGAGACTGTTATGGGGTCTTTCCTTTAGTAACTCGATTCGACCATCTTAACTTTCTTGCTCCATTTTATATCTTCATTCGAGGTTTGGAACCAATTAGTCTATCATGTTGCAAGCGTGCCATAGACTCATTACTAATATATCGGTTTTGCTATTGGGATAAACATTGTAAATGGAGCAGTAGCAACGTTTATATATGATCTCGTCACATTCTTCAGGTCACTAAACATGTTTGGCAATGACTAGATCTGGAATATAATTTGTCCCTTGAACTTTTTGTTCATATTCATTAGTGTGAGGATGATTATTTCATTATCATAATTCATTTCAAATTTCTCACTGCTCATTCCCTCTCTGAATGAATTATCATTCTCAACATCTCATTTATACGTTGTGGTGGACTTTCTATAACATATATCTCACAATTACAAAATCTCATATGGGAAAAATGGTCTGTGTCAAAAAACCATTCTTACGGGGAGGATTCATTATACATGTTTGGCAAGATGTGAGTTTTTATATTATAACATGCCCCATAAACTATATACTTTTTCTCAGAATTATTTGCTTTGCAATTAGCTTAGGACGTTTTATAAACCTTTCAACAAAAGCAATTCGCGTAGAAACATTGAGCTATATGAACTTCAACACTTATTTTAATAATTGCCCAATTCTTTCACCACCATTCTCAATAATTTTATTTTGGGAAATCGTGCTCACATTGAGCCACTAATCACGCCAACATGAAGTTGCGTATTTGATGATCATTTTGATGATGCATCGATTTTAAAACTCAAAATGGTCCGCATTTTAGATGTATAGGCCTACATGCATCTCTTTTATACTTTCCAATATTTTATAGGACTAAGTCCTTAATGTAATTTTTTGTGGTGATTGATAAATAATTTACTTCCATTGAGAACAATTAAATATATTTGAAAAACATATCGATCTTCTATACATTTCGCATCATCATTGACTCGAGATGGTGCAACCGATCATGACACACAATAAAACACTCTTACACATAAACTTATTGTTTATGATCACTTTTTATGCTTCAACAACACTTTACTTTATTCAAAATCTTGGTACATAAAAAAAACTAGTTTATGACCATATGTGCTTTAGTTGCACATGACTTTATGTTAAATTCGAATAATGTGGAGAAACGAATACAACGTCACATTTATACTTTTGTTTCTCTATTCAAAATTATGTAAGCACTTTTATGACGTTTACATTTTTCATTATGAAGCATTTTTCTAGTTTCACCATAGTTTAGTATAACATGCACAATAGCTTTTAGCATTATCAAACAAGAAACACATCTTTTATACTTGTGAAGTTACGCAAACTGCAACACATACGCATACCACTAAACATTCAATAAAGAGTTTTCTAAGCAGCTAAATCTCATATAATATAGTGTACACGTATATAACAAACTTGTTTTCGAAATTAGGGTGAAATAAGAAATCATATTCTTATATGTGACATATTTGTATACATTATTTTACTAATTGTACATTAGCCACGTTCATAACTACAATGTTTATATCGATCGAAATATTTTTATAGTTATGGCGTCCGCTAAGGTTAAATGAATTATAAACCTTTTGAAACCTATTTTTGAATCTTTCATAGTGGATGCTTTTAGTCAAACATTTAAAATAAGTTACATGCCTCGAATGATTACCACTATAATATCGAGTTACATATAATCTTTGTCTTTCAAAGAAATAAAACTTAATTGATGTAACGTTTGATGAAATTGAAATATCATGGTTAATGTGGACATTGATTACCATTAATCATATAATCATAATTACATATAAAGCATTTTGGCCTTTTATTAATAGAAACTTGAAAATTCAACTTAAATTTTTAATACATTATGTACAACTAAAACAAGCTTAAAAATTAAAATAGTAATACTTATGTTTTCGAGATTTAATTTCTATATTAATACTAATTAATACATAATAATCAATACTCAAATTAATACATAATAGTTAATACATAGTTCAAAATACAAATAATATAACACTAATTAATGTATAATTAATACACCAAATTATTTAAAAGTACAATCATATATTTTTATTGTACAACAACTAAAAGCATATTACACATTTGTATATGTATATTAGTAAAAGCTTAGTGAAATTATAATCATTTTGCTAAATTATTTAATTAAAAAGAATTGTTCACGTTAATACACAAACATTTTCAAATAATTTACAAAGTATGAAAACATGTAAAATACTTATTAAGTATGTAAATGTTTGCATGTTAATAATGTGACGAATATTACGCAACATCAAATTATTAACAAGTGCATTTCACCGTCAGTTAAATCTTATCCACAGTTGTACTTTTTCCGGATTTTCTGGATCTTTCTTTTTCTGGATCTGATCTAATCTTCATATTCATAAAAAATACCAGAAAACCCAGATAAACTTGTAACAACCAGATCTGAATTCCCATGTAAAAGTATAAAAAAGTTTTAAACAGAAAAATTTGAACTGATTTAGATATCAAAAACATCGACCATCAGAAAACTCAAACTTTGACCATAGATGATATACTTTTTGACCAGAGAAAAGAGAAACCATGGACTTATGATACTAGGACTTATGATACTAGGAATTATGATACTCGATATGAAACCGTGACTAGATCTGACTAAACGATAATACCAGATATGAAAAAATGATAAACCATGACAAAAACAACCGTGACAAAAAATTATACCAGATTCGGACAAGAAAAAAAATTTAGACTACTAAAAGAAACAATAAAAAACACTAACGATCCAAGGATTGAACCGTTGGCTCTGATGCCAATTGCGAGTTTGCTATATTATAGATCCGGTGGTCTAGTAGGGTGGTATATGGTGGTGGTAGCCATTGATGAGTTAGAGAGAGAGGTTGAAGGTGTTGAAGAGAGAAAAAGGCAAATGTTATAAAATAAAAATAGAAAGCACAACCAACAACCCCTCCTTGGAAGCTTTGGATGGGTATTTATAGTCACTCACGCATACATACTATACATCGTTTCCTAGTCTAGTCCTTGCGTGAGTGACTATGATAATTAATGGGAATTCTTAAATGTCGTCACATAAAGTGAATTTCCAACAAAATCACATGTAATTATCATCGAATCACATGTAATTCAAGCAAAATTACTTGTGATTCAAACAAAATCACATGTAATTCAGAAGCCAAATTGTTTTATATATTTTACATAAATGACAACAGACATGTAATTATCATCGAACCCTTTTTATGCAGCGTTAAAAATTCATATGACTGTTTTTCTATTATGTAGCTAGATATCCGTATGGAAATGCAACGATCATCTACACATTGTTATAGCTAAAAGACTAAAAAGGCATTTTTTATTATTTTTTTGAACGTCGAGTTAGTAGTTAGTGATTCGAGCTTACAATGACATCCAATTGGGCAGTATGCAAGCCTCGAACCTTCTCCTTAGAGGATAAACCCCACTCCTGCTTCTTAATTCGGGCCCCTGAAGGTTCTTGGTGAGACTCGAACTGGAGACCTCTCCAAGAATACCTACCCAAGGTTACCCTTGGTAGCCAACTGAGCTAGCTCATTTGGTTAACTAAAAGGGTAGTTTTTACAACCACTTTTTACAACCATCGTACTCCACGTTGCAAGAAAGAAGCTACAAACTATGTTTGACAAAAAGCCTACTACACTAGCATTTCTGTAATTCTTAAACATATTGTAACTGTTCATACTTACAAGAACAATGTATCATTTAAAAATGAAAGAAACCAAGTACAATGAATCGCGTAAGCAATAGTTAGCTTGGTTCAAAGAATCAATCAATCGATCAATATCAACATATCTCCATAAACAAAACACAATTACATTCACCCAGAGCCCGCAAAGCTTCTTGTTATGTATAATGCTTGCCTTTCGAGACCGTTGGTTCATTTGCATAAATACTTAAAGATCAAAATATCAAAATAGGCCAAACAAGATAACCAAATAGTGCCCATTTGCTGTAAGAAGTTACATTTGCTTACTCTTAAGCTCTCTATAATCAAAGAAAATAAACTAAGCAATTGGAAAAACAATAAAATGTGTGTAAAAAGATAGATTGATAGTGACAGAAATTGGATGAATATAATCACCAGTGTGAATAAATAACTATACTCCAAGTGAGGGAAGTTTATATGAAATTATATCATACAGATTATTATGATCGCACATAGGCGTTATATAGTTCATAAGAGATCAAGAAAAGAAAGTAGTGTAACGTTAGATGTGCAGAGTTCGTGAGGATGGCGGAACACCGAGCATGAAAGGGATTAAGATAACCCTCATTTCTAAGTAACTTGTGCACCCACTCAAAACTTCTATTATAACCCAGTTTTTGTTACAATATTTATGATTAAACTTGCAGATCCTATAGACTACAAAGACAAAGTACCTTGTGCACTCACTCAAAAGGTCAATATCTTGGTCTTTTAAAAAAGCATATAAATTTTTTCTAATAACAGAACAAAAGAGCTAATAAGGAAAATAGTTCATATACGAACCTTTCAATAACATCACAAAATAGCCATAACGACCACTGTACCACACTGACAACAAAATTATCATGTAGGAGCAGTGTTCTTCTAAATGATTAAAAACCATAAGAATTACTACCAGAACTTATCCATCACCAGTGGTTAGTTTACATGGTAGATACTAAAGAAAGTTAACAAAGGTTCACTTATAGTCTTAATACCAAAAACATATCTCTCTAAATTGAGGATCTTCATAGTATTTATTCTATAAAAACTTAACCAAAAAGGGATCTCACTGGATTAAAACTTAGCTTGATAGAAACCTTTGACTATAAAGAATAAGTGTTGTAAGTATATACAAGGGAAGTTTGTCCCAATTTAATTTTAATGTACAAACTACAAAGTATATTGAAAATATTTATAATAAAGCAAACTCTAATGTGATTCATCATGAATTCTTTTGACCTGCAACCTCTTCTCTATTCTAAGTGATAATTCATACCACGTCTTAGCTTAACACCTTTAACTTCGGACCAAAAACATAACACACCTATACACACGCTCTTATGATCATCTTATTTCATGACCTTATTCGTGGCGTAATTGCTTATCACATCCACCTACTAATAATATAAAAAATGAGCAATAAAAACTAAAAATTTTAAATAATCACCAAAATTAAGGAACAAAAGCAATAAAAACATAAAATGTATACCATAACCCACGATTAGAATCTTATTTTATTGGAAATCGAAAAAGAGGTCGAATGGGGTAACAGATCCTCTTTAGACATGCTAATTTATCTCGTAGGTTCATTTTATAACATCAATCATGATCAATTTGATCGAAAAATGGCTAGGATTTGATGCCTCAAGTGAGTGTAGTTTTTTTGTTACCAGAGGTAGAAATGAACAGGTGGTTGAACCGTTGAAATGAGTGAGAAAAAACAAACCCCATAGATTATTAGTGGCAAGTGAAAAATTACTAAAATTCCCTTGTCTACTAAATATTGACCGTATGATTGGTTTAAATAGGAACGGTCGAGATGAATGGATATATACTTTTTTGAGTGCATGTTCATTGGAGAACTTTTGTCTTATTTATCATGTGTGTTCATTTTTATGTAACCATGTACAATTTTTATCTGAGTTATTGTAACATTATTGCTGAGAGGTTCAGGTAGGTGGCTCGTGGGGTGCGTGGTCGCCATGGCGCCACCAACCACACCGTGGTCGGCGTTTTTGACTGTGTTGTTGTAGGTATCAGCCGAAGCGGTGCATGACGGCGCGAGCACATTGCGCAGGACACTGTACTGTGCTTCGCGTTGTGGGTATTCTCGCGTCGTTGACGTTTTTAAATTTTTTTTCTTCTGAAAAGGCCACATCTATGCGAGGGAGACACTTTTTGGTGTTATGGAGGGTTTGGTGTTATTGAAAAAAGTGGTGATATAAAAACACTCTTTGCCCACGGCTCAACCATACCTAGAGCTCTCAGAGTAAATGTAAATTATGTAATGAATATGATGCTGACTTGTGAGTAACTTAAAACGACGTCTAACGGTGTGTTTTAAAAGTGATGTTAGCTTAACCAGGGGCATAGCTAGTATTGTGTGCTGACAGGGGCGGAGCCAGAAAGTTCGGCTTGAAAGGTCATGCTGACTTGTCAATATTTCCGAAAATTCACACTACAGTTTTTTCACTAGGGGGTCACATGACCCTTGTGACCCCATGTGTCTCGAGTGACGGATGCCAAGCCACCTCTAATCAATATACTCCGCTCATTATTTATGTGTATTACACGTTGTTTTTTTTAGTAGTTTATACATTAAGCTTGTCATCATTCTTATTTAACTAAAAATCCTAACCCTCGAGCTTAACTAAGCAATGATGCTGTTTCTAGTTGCTTTTAAGTAAATAAGCAAGTGATGGTTGCGGTTTTATCTTGCATAACACGGCAAAAGTTCAACATATACCTTTGTTTTATCATACACCTAACCAACCAATTACAATCACTCATTTTTGTCATGTAAGAACACACTTATTTTTTAAAGATGAAAAAATGAGTTTTTTAAAAAATAGATAACACTCATATTGATAGTCAATGTTTTCAAATCCGGGTCGACTCGGCCGGATCAACCGGTTAATCTGGTTCAGGCTGAAAAACGGGTCATGTTGACCCAGATTTCACATTTTTGAAATCCGGTTGGACGCGCTGGGTTTAGGGTGACCCGGGTCAACCTGATTCTTGAGACCCGGCCGGTTTTGGTTTTTTCAGGTTTTCCAAAAAAAGAAATATGTAAATTTTACGTATTTACGATATATTTTATTTTAGATATTATATTGATTGGTAGACAATTTATATATTTAATATAAGAGAGTTTTTATGGTTTTTATATACAACTTTTGTTAATTTTTAAAAATATATTATTTTTTAGAAAATCAGGTTAATCCGAATTTACTCGAGTCAATCTGAGTTGACCCGAACCCGATGATTCAACAGAAACGATTTAAAAACATCGGTATTTATCACCCCAAAATAAATAGTATTTCGATATCCCAATCTTCCCTCCCAAATTTCAGTTCGCAACAACCCCCACTCTCTCACACTAAACCCTAAAAATTCAATTAACCACCATGGACACTATCAGCTTCATTAGAGGAGTCTGTACGGGCCAGTTGTTGATTGTGTTTACGCTTACCACGACCGCGGATAGGAGCAGCGTTGCATTAGTGGTATAATAGGTTGTTCATTATACAGTATTTAGGAATACATGAATTTGTGTTTAAATCAGAATTTGTTGCCTTCATATTCTTGTTTGCTGCTTACATTATTGAAAACATGGTGTATTTTTTGGTTGAAATGATGATTTATTGCGTTAGTACAGTTTACGCTCCTTAATTTTGTTTCAATGCTAAATGTTTGGATTCAGGATCTTTTGTGGTTTTGAAAAGTGTAAGTAGAACTAGTTGGCGTCTGTTTGCTTGTACTTCCGTTTATAAACATGGGGTACCTGGGAAGGGCAAGCCTTTTGACTCGAGATGTACACACCTCACCAACAATTTCTGACCCTTCCTTTTCCACCCCCAAATGTACACACCTAGCGAGGTTCGAACCCTTGGCCTCTAGTTTGAAAGCCAAGGACCTTACCACTAGTAGGCCATTTGGAGGTGTTTGAATGAAAGATTTCAGACTCATATGTTTGTAATTAAAATGAGGCTCGTATGTTTATAATTAAAATGACAGTTTATTGCGATTGTGAGTTAGTATGGTTTACACCACTTAAAAGTTGCTTTGATGCCAAATCAAAGAGCAAGTACCAGAATTATAGGAAATAAATCAACAGTTTCTTTACCTTATATAGTTTGAAAAGGAAACGTGTTTAAGATTGTCAAATAAGATTTAACTGCGGAACTTTTGGCTTTCATGAATATCGTTGTGGATAAATAATGTTTTTCATTTTCAGTTCTGGTTATTGAAAAGAGGAACACGTAGGTCGATATATTTTGAGGTGTATCAGATTGGTTAAGGCTAGGATTTTTCTCGTTTTTCAGGTAGCGTTTGTTGTTGATTGTGTTTAGGATTAAGTGAATTTGTGTGTTTTTTAGTTGGAAACATTATTTGTTGCGTTATATGGTTTGCGCCACTTAAAGATGAATGCTCAAAAGTGACATACCGTGATCATGTGAGGGTTCACTTTGTACACTTAAACCCACAATCAAAATGAAAAAAAAAGACAGTCACAATGGAATCCTTTTCGTATCATGATTCTTTTGGTTTTTAAGTTCTTAAATTATTGATGTTGGTTCTTGGTCGCGAGTGATGGCAAGTTACTATCATGGGTTAGTGAATATTTGCATCGGCATTTTTTAAGGCAACTTAATTTTTTTTGTACAATTTTCTTCAACCTTATGTAATTCCAATTGTTACATTTTTTTAGGCCAGCTATGTGCTCATCTCAAAGGTTACTATCATGGGTTAGTGCATATTTGCATCGTCATTTTTTAAGGCATTGCCCCTGGACATGTCCTGAATAGGTAAGCACCCATAACTTCGTACGAAATTGCTCGTGTACTTTCTGGATTTTTTTCGCTTTCTAATCGTGGTATATGGTAAACACATATATTCATAGCAGCTTTTGTATTAATTTTTGTCAAAATCATATTACTGGAAATAACATTTGGAGTTCGTGACATTGATGCATCCTTAATGGTATACCAAGAAGAAAATGTACATGGCATATAGACCCATAAAACTATATGGACGTGATATGATTGTCTATTTCTAAGATTACCACTAAGTGATAATTTTGAACATAGCAGGTTGAGAGGGATGGTGACAAATGGAGTATCAGCTTGGAAATCGGCTAGAGCCTATTCATAACGGGGCATGGGGATAATGTGGCTTTGAGTCTAAATATCGACATCTCATGGATCATGCGTAGGCCTAATGATGTGCTTGGAGAAACTTTAGAAGATAAGATACTAGTAAGGAAACTACTTAAATCCGCTCCAAAGAAGTTTTTACCGATCGTAGCAACCATAGAGCAATATCAAGACCTAGACAAAATGTCATTCGAAGAAGCCATTGGAAGATTAACAACCTATGAAGAATGAATCAAGAGTCAAGACACACTAGAGGTAAATGATCAAGACAAGCTTCTCATGGCAAGTTCAAAGAACAAGAACTATGGAAAATGGCGAAGTAAAGGCTTCAACAAAGAAAGCAAGGAAAACATGAAATGGCAAGATAATGCAAATGAACGCAGAGCAAGTACGAGTCAAGGAACTCAAGATAAAAGCAAGATCAGGTGTCATGAATATGGTGAGCACGGACACTTCGCAAAAAAATGCACGAAGTGGAAAAACAATAAATACAAGCAAGAAGAATCTCATCTCGCCTACGACGATACTGAACCAACACTACTTTGAAGAAAAGACGCAGTGTTTGTGATTACGGGGGAGAATATTGGGTCAAACCGGGTCAAACCCATTAAAGATAATCACAGCCCACTGGAAAATAGGAGCAGTTACACATGACGGTTATAAAAAGTCAACAGACACAAAAGTCAACAGGCACAAAACGAACCATCATGTCGTTTCACTTGCACCGATTAGATTTGTATAAATAGATTAGCATTTGTAAAGAACGAAGATGATAGATTTGTAAGATAGAAATATTATATCAATACAACTTTATTTTACGTATTGCTGATTCTGGTTTAACATCGATCCAAGATCAAGAAATCTATTCCAACATGTAAGTATCATCCTTGGTGTTCACTTTACATTCTTTATCTGTGCTATAATATCATCATTTGATCCTTTATCCGGTGCACATGGCCAATTTTGCCAAATCTCCAATAGTAGATTTAGATTTAGATGTAGTGTGTAATTGTTAAAAACTACCCTCGGTCAAGGGCTGTTTACTAAAATCAGTTGTTTTCGAGGAACTGATAGGCACTTATAAACTTACCTGTATTGCTTGGAGTAGTTTTAACAATTACACACTACATCTAAATCTAAATCTAATATTGGAGATTTGGACAAGTGGGACGGGTTGTTTATAGGTCAAAAGTCAAAACGGGTCAAGCTGAAACATGTCATCACACAGTAGACAATAAAACCTAGACTTTGGGTGTCTTTTAACCCGTTTGACTTATGCCTTTTTCCAGCTAATTTTCTTATATGTGATGAAATTAGAGACGTGAAAATCCCGGTTGGCTAAATGAATTGATCTTAACTGTTAAAGGTAATGAACTGATGTGTTTTATTACTTGTATCATTACTGAGAATACATAGGTTTATATATTGTACAGTTAGCTTAGACTCTAAGCTATGTTAACCTAATGGACTGGGCCCAACCCTAATACACATTCTAACCTTCCCCTCAAGCTGAGCGTATATGTTTATCATGCCCATCTTGTTACAAATAGTATTAATACGAGTTCCCGGGAGCGCTTTAGTAAGAACATCTGCCAATTGACTTTCGGTTCTAATATGAGGAGTTGTGATTGTCCCATCTTGTAACTTCTCACTAGTAAAGTGACAATCAACCCCTATATATTTTGTCCTTTCATGAAACACTGGATTCGGGGCAATGTAGATAGTTGCTTGGTTATCGCACCACATTTTCATTGGTTTAGATTGAGGAAAGCCAATCTCACTAAGTAAATTACACAACCATACAAGCTCACAAGTCGTTTGTTCCATAGCTCTATATTCAGCCTCTGAACTTGATCGGGACACAACGTTTAGTTTCTAACTCTTCCAAGAGACTAGGTTGCCTCCAACAAAAACACAATATCTCGTTGTAGAACGAGAAGTGTTGGGACATCCGGCATAATCAGCATCTGTGAAGCCTTCTGCTACGTGGTGCTCGTGATTAGCCTATAAGATACCAAGTCCTGGTGTACCCTTCAGGTATCCTAAAATTTGAGTAACGGCATCCCAATGTGACGTTCTAGGAGCGGTCAGAAACTGACTTAAAACACTAATCAGAAATGCAATATCAGGCCGAGTAATAGTAAGGTAGTTTAGCCTCCCAACTACTCGCCTATATTTCTCAGGGTTGTGTAGCAATCTTCCATCTTCGGATTTTAGTTTTAACTTAGGTATCATAGGCTCATCACACGGTTTTGCCTCAATTTGACCTGCATCCTCAAGCAAGTCTAGATAGTATTTCCTCTGAGAAAGGCAAATACCCTTGCTACAATGAGACACTTCAATTCCCAAGAAGTACTTCAGTGGCCCGAGATCCTTAGTTTGAAAGCAAGTACCAATGAATGATTTTAACTTCTTTATCCCAACTTTATCACTAACCGTAATTACTATATCATCGACATAAACCACAAGCAGAATGCAACCTGCTTTTGATGATGAGTAAAATACTGAATGATCATAAACGCTCCTTCGTAAGCTGAACTTAATTACCGCATTACTAAATTTTCCAAACCAAGCTCTCGGAGATTGTTTCAAGCCATACAAAGCTTTCTTCAGTTTACACACTCTCCCTGATCCTCCCTGAGCAACAAACCACAGAGGTTGCTCCATATATACCTCTTCTTGTAGATCACCATGTAAGAAAGCATTATTCACATCTAGTTGATGAAGCGACCAATCGTCAGTTGCAGCCATAGAAATAAACAAACGGATAGAAGATATCTTAGCAACTGGTGAGAAAGTCTCAGATAATCAATGCCATATGTTTATGCATAACCCTTAGCTAACAAACGAGCCTTCAATCGAGCAATTGAACCATCGGGATTCATCTTAACACTAAACACCCATTTACACCCGATTGACTTCTTATCAAGAGGTAAATATACTAAAGCCCAAGTACCATTATCATCCAGAGCCTTCATTTCTTCAATCATAGCAGCACGCCATCCAGAATGAGCTAATGCTTCACTAACCGTCTTCGAGACTACTATCGAGTCTAAGTTAGAAACAAAGGCACGAGAGGAGGTAGTTAACCCATCATAAGAAACAAATATCAAAACTGGATACGTACATGAACGTTTTCCTTTTCGAGTAGCAATAGGTAGATCAAGTTCAGATTCCGGAGAAGGAGGCGCTGAATTAGAACAACCAAGTGAATCACTAGGTAAATCAGAATCACTATATGCCTCAGTGGGAGTGGGTGTACTGGGTACATCATTAGATACATTATTTGGTTCAACATTGGTGATGTCATTCGAGGTCACCTAGTATATACTTTAGTAATAGGCGGACGTTCTATGGTTGCAACAGGTTTAGGCGGACATTCTGGGGTTGCTGTAACAGGTTTAGGAGAGATATAAACTAGAAAATCGTCATTCTCCTCTTGGTGACGATAAGTAGTAACCGGAAAGTAAGGTAAATCTTCATGAAAAGTGACATCTCTTGAGATAAGGTAACGGTGAAGTTGAGGAGAATAATATATATACCCTTTCTGAATGCGGGAGTATCCAAGAAAAACACACTTAAGCGACTTAGGATACAACTTGGTGATGTTGGGTTGAGTGTCCTGAAAAACACGTAGTACCAAAGATTTTCAGATCAATAGGAAACAAAGGTTTTGTAGGGAATAGAACCGAATAAAGGTAATTTCCACCAAGAACAGCAGATGGCATGCGGTTTTTCAAGAAACAAGCCGTTGAAACAGCATCAGCCCAAAATGGTTTAGGAACTGTCATTTGAAACAAAAGTGCACGAGCTACCTCAAGCAGATGACGGTTCTTGCGTTCTGCAACCCCGTTTTGGGCTGGTCTGTAGACACAAGATGACTCATAAAGAATTCCATGTTGAAGCATATATGACTGAAATGGCTGTGAAAAATATTCCTTCGCGGTATCACTTCGTAACGTCTGAATAGTAACATGGAATTGCGTTTTTATTTCGGCAACAAATGAGCAAAAGTGTGTAAATACTTCAGACCGATTCTTCATTAGATAAAGCCAGGTAACACGGGAGTAGTCATCAACAAATGTGAAAAATACTTGAAACCGGATTTAGATGTAATAGGACACGGACCCCAAACATCCGAATGAACAAGCTCAAATGGGGATGCAGCCAGCTTATTTGCTCGAGGACTTAAATGAACACGCTGATGTTTAACAAACTCACAAGAATCACAATTTAAAGATGATAAATGTGAATATTCAAGATATAACTTCTTCAAACTCTGAAGAGATGGATGGCCGATGTGTTTCAAAAGGAGATGATGAGCTAAGTCCAACTAAGGATTTTGAACCCTTTGATTCAAACACATACATACCATCACATTCTCACCCTCTACCAATGATCTTCTTTGTCTTAAGATCTTTAAAAACACAATCTTTAGGATAGAATTTAACACTACATTGCAAACTGCTCGTAATTCTAGTAACTGATAACAAATTAAATGAAAACTTAGGGAGGCTCAACACCGAAGATAGGGAAATAAAGGGACTTATATTTACAGTGCCTGATCCAACAACTTTGGAAATAGATCCATCGGCAACTATAACATGAGATGAGAGTGCATGCATATTAAAATTATTGAATATACGTGAGTTACCTGTCATGTGATCCGAAGCACCAGAATCAATAACCCATTTAGTACTTGAAAAAAATAGACACTTACTGGATTCAGCGAAATACGCAAATGAACCTCTACGCTTCTTCATGTAATAGCTGAATAATAAAGTCGAACAAGAGATGAACATCATAACTCCAAATAACTGAAACCAAATATTATAACCCCATATCATCAACAAAACAAATATCAAAGCTGATTCCATAACCAAATCTCTAAACACAAATCCAAAGTGAACTTAATCTCACAGGAAGAAGAAACTGAAACTGAAAAGACGACCCAAGGCTGGAAACCACCCACGAAGATGGATAATTGAAGGATGAAACTGAAATTGAAATTAGGGTTGATTGAATTTCAAACCCTAATTTTATTCCTTTAATCGTAACAAGAACGCAAGAACCCAAGATGAAATTGAAATTGAAATTAGGGTTGATTGAATTTCAAACCCTAACTTTTTGCCTTTAATCGTAACAAGAACACAAGAACCCTAATTTCTTGATTTGTGAAAACCAGTCTCTGATACCATGTTAAAGGTAATGAACTGATGTGTTTTATTACTTGTATCATTAATGCGAATGCAAGCTAATTGGAATAAGTACGATAGTACGTAAAGATCAGCAAAATGTATCTTTTATAGATCATTTGATCATAAGCAAGTTTTCTGTAAATACCACACTTTAATAGTATTTTCAAAAAATTAAATCATTTACCATGAACTACATGATACAGCGTGTTACATTTACCATGAACTCCATGACCAAGCACTTAGAAGTGGAAACGGTAATGCTGACGCCAATCGAGAAGAAATCTCTAATTGGATACGGCCGAGGAGAAAGTGGCTATCGGCGGTGTAAACTTCAAATCATAAAAGTTCAATTACCCAAAACCAAAACCCAAACCCAAACCCTAAAAGTTTAATTAACAACCATGGCAATCGAACTCGAAAACTTCAAATCATACACACGCCACCAAATCACCCCATAATCGGGCCAAAAGGAGCAACGAGGACGTATGTGAAGCTGGTTTATATAGGTTGAGTGATGGGACGGATCTACGCGTGCGATTACGAGTGCGGTGCTTAAAGTTGCTTTCCTTCCGTCTTAATTTTTTGGCTTATTTTTCAGGTATAGTAGGCTGTTGATTATATTTAGGAATACCTGAATTTGTTGAAATGATAATTTGTTGCATTGATATTGTTGTTTGCTGCTTATTGAGTAGTTTTTTTATTGAGGAAGTTGGAATAGTATTAGTAACACAAACATTAATATTTAGTGTCTTGTTTTTGTTGTAAACATAAAAGAATGTAAAATCGTGCTTTTATGGTTGAAATGATAGTTTATTGCATTAGTACGGTTACACTACTTTGAAATGATGATTTATTGCGTTAATACAGTTTACGCTGCTTAATTTTATTTTGATGCTAAATGTTTGGATTGAGGAATTAAGTGAACTATTGTGGTTTTCAAAGTGTAAGTATAAATAGTTTGCTTGTATATATTGATTAATGAATATAGTTATTACAGTTGTGATATGATGTACTTTAGATTATAAACATGTGGTTTTCCTGTTTCAGATTACCCAGGGAGAGCGAGCATTTTTTACTCAGATGTACGCGCCTCACTGGGTTAATCCCGGAACTGTTTCCGATGCTTCCCTGTCCACCCCCAAATGTACACACCTAGTGAGGTTTCAACCCTTTGCCTCTTGTTTGAAAGCCAAGGACCATACCACTAGTAGGCTATTTGGAGGTGTTTGAAGTACTTCCCATTATATTTAGACCAACATGAAAGATTTCAGACTCGTATGTTTATAATTAAAATGACAGTTTATTGCGTTTGTGAGTTAGTATGGTTTGCACCACTTAAAAGTTGCTTTGATGGCAAATCAAAGAGAAAGTACCAGAACTATAGGAAACAAATCAACAGTTTCTTTACCTTATATAGTTTGAAAAGGAAACGGGTTTAAGATTGTCAAATAAGATTTAACTCTGGAATTTTTGGCTTCCGTGATTATCGTTGTGGATAAATAATGTTTTTCATTTTCAGTTCTGGTTATTGAAAAGAGGAACAAGTAGGTCGATATATCACTATATCTTTGATAAGAAAGAAGAGGAGTTAAGAAATCATGTTTAAGTGTTCATCAATCAGCGATTGAAGTACGGGAATAAATTGCTCAAATATGGACTTTTATTTGGTCTTGTTTTACTCTTTCTTGGCATCAACTGTGGTTCGGCTAAACTAGTGGTTGGCGTGTAGGTTATCATTGACCATTTATGTTTGTTAAAATGCAGGGTGATGTTGAAACTGTTGCATCTAAAAATCCTAAAGAAGTTACCGTGCTTCTTTAGCAAATATCTGGGTCGGATGAAGATAAGAGAGCGTATGAAGAAAAGTCAACTCTTGCCTATCAAAAGAAAAGAAAAATTGTCCAGGAGAGAAAGCAGTAGAAGGAGGAGGCCGAGAAGCATATGCGTTTGCAAGAGGAGCTGGTATGCATTTTTGGGTTTGTTAATCTCCATACATGTATATGTGTGTATAAACGCACGCCTACACACATCTATATATGTACTTTGTGTGTATACATGTATGTATGTGGGCGTGTGCATATGTGTTGTGTTAACATTTCATCTGCCATCTCACTACAAGCATATATACACGGTCATCATGAATGTAAACGAACATTTAGTTTCTGTGATATTGATGCCATAGCTTTATATGTTCCCTCATTTTGCCACTTTTTGAAACCTGGTTAACACTTTTGGAACAATTAAAAAATGTAAATCTCTGCAAATTGATAAGTTTGGCCGTGTGGGTATATAAGCGGACAACTAACTGTGGGACCGAGTGAACAACAATTTTGTTAACACTGCAAGACAATGATATTTTGATTGCTACAGTTTATGTGCCCGTCAAAGATGCTCCTTTTTACAGTTGCATTGTTCTCTTTTCATACTATGTCCTAAAACCTGAATGGAGATACACATTTAAAGAGAGATTAGGGGCATATGTTGAAGAAGTCCTATTCAGTTTCTGAACCAACATGTAAGTTGATAATTATGGATATATAAAAGACATGATAGCAGCTAAACACTATATTTTGTTAACAACTTGTCCTTTTATTGACGAAAATTTTAATTGAAACATATGGTCATTGACACATCACAGTTTGTAGACACTTTGCAGAGATTTGCAATTTTTTTGTTGTTCTCTTATAATGTCACACGACCAAGTCTTTTTTTTTCTCAAACTCACAGCCACGTGACACGTGTTGGGTTCGGGTCCGCTTGATAAAACACGCGAACAACAGGTACAATTTTGAAAAACTAACTAAAAAACGGGGCACTGCAAGACAACTTGACCCTAAAGGTCCCTGTAGGTAAAAATCTTTCTAATGAATGGTATATTTGATATTTGAATTGGTGTTTGCTCAATGTATACTCACTTAGTCACCTGTTGTATTACATATTTGTTGTCTACGAGTCAAGCCTGCAAATCTACAAACAAGCTTACTGTATCTACTATGTTAAATGGAGAATTTTTATAATGCAAATGTGATGGTATAATAGTCAATAGTTGAATTGTTGTAACATATCTATTAGTATTTTTATATGGTCACTTTGTTCTATATTGTTGTATCATATCCCATATGTGTATAATGTATGCTAATCAACTAAATGAATGTGTTTATGTCATCTGCAATTGTAGTTTGCAAGTTATACATTATTAAGTATAAGACACTCATGGCTTATTAAATAGTAGTAGCAACTTACTTTGAGTGACCCGATGATTCATTCTTGTATCAATACGCAGATTGAAAGTTTATGGACTTTAAAATCGATAGTCGTGTCATAGGATCGAACTCGAGATCACGGGATTGCACACATTACGTGAAGAGTTAATTTATTTATTAAATATATTTATTATATTTATTAAATCAAACTGCAGCTAACGACCGTTAAGTAATTAAAGGTTAAGTTTTAAACGATCGTTATAGAATATTAAAGAAGCTAAAAGAAGGTGTCAGAAAGTTCTGGAAACCCCCTTTTAGCACATGTTATATCCGGCCTAAATAGAGGAGACAAGAGAGAAGGGAAAAGATTTTGTTGTTTTATCTTGTTTAACCTTGGAAGAGAAGTTTTCCAAGGGCTATATAAACACACTTAAGGCTTCATAATTTTTCATCCCATTCTCTCTTTTCTTTGTCCTAACCGCCGGCCAAACACACCCTTATTAGGGTTCTTCTTTGATTTTCTATAAGCTATTTTAGATCTAGTCCTAGCCCCTCTCTAGGGTTGTTGGGTAGATCTTCCATAGGCTTGGAAGGCTCGGTTCTGTTCGTGCTAGACTCACGATTAGCTCATCGTATCACGTGTGTACAAGATCGTGGTGTGATCTTATTTTAGATTACATCCTGGTGGTGTTCTTGATCTATTTTACCGGTGATCGTTCTGCTAAGGAAAAGGTATGTAACCCTAGCCTTGATTAATTATAATTGTGTTATTTAAAGATCTTGTTAATCTGCTTCCGCTGTATGCTCTTTGATCTATGTTAGGGTTTTTTTTTATAATTGTTATGATGATCTTAAACCATCAGTGGCATCGAGAGCCGTTTTAACATGATTATAATTATCAAGATCTAAAGTTTTTTTTAACTAATTTGATTTGTGTTAAAATTACATGTTGTTTTTAGGTTTTATTAAAAATTAGGGGTTTTGTTTTTTTTTTGTTTAAAAATGGCTTTGCCGTTTTTTTTATATATAAAAAAAAAAAATTTGTAAACCCTAAAATTACATGGTAATTAACTTTAGATTTATGCATGAATTAATTGTTATGTCATGTGTGGTTACGATCCGTACTAGTTTTAATTGTTAAGAGAATATGGAAGATCCGTAATAAACATGCATGTTTTTTTTTACGGATCATATAATTTTGATTGCTATTTGCTTCATTTGATTCAAAGTTTTAAAATTAGGGAAGACTTTTTATGTTCATAAAAACCCTAGATTTGGTGTTCTTTGAATAAATTGTTTGCATGTGGCTATTTGATTTAGTTTTTTTTGTACTACTTGTTTTCATGCGTTTTTTTTTGTATGTTGTAAACAAGGGTAATTTTTTTTAAGAAAAATAATATGGACTAAATCTTATCAAAATTAATGAATTGTTTTGAGACCTAAATTACATATGATTTGTGTTGATTAGAATTGCAATAGCAACTTAACGGCGTACTCAATTTTGACAAACTATAAAGTGGGTATAACGCACCGCTGGTCAAGTACCCGGTTAAGGAAGGAGGTGCTATGCTTTTACGCTGACCAAATTCCCGGCTCGCCTGTGCGTCAAAATTGGAATTACCTACGGTTGTTATTGGTATAATTCTTTAAGGTTGTTTGGTTTAACCAATACCTCAACTTGCAAATATATGATGAACTTTTAGTCTCACCAAAAAGTTTACTAAACGTTTTATTAAACTTATGCTATGGAGATGTATGCATGCTTCTCCATACATGATTTTGACACCAAAAATCTATACCCTAAAATTTAAGTCATATGCCCTCTAATTGACGAACACTTGAAGTTACAATTGTCGTCATATAAGATATCGGACGATGTTGTAATGGAGAGAAAACTTCATGACTGAATAAGATTGCACATGAAGGTTTTACGTTCTTTATATTAGTCGACTTAATTGAGTTACTCAGTGAGAACTGGAAACTTAAGGCATAAAGAAGGGATAAAACATGTTTACAATGCAAAAGTTTTTGGCAATGTAAAATCCCTGACATATCTAGAAATTGCAATATGATTTGGCAATTATTGTTCGACAAGTTACTATGTTGAATACATTTGTCACTAGCAGATCAACTGATGTGATAAATCTATGTCAATATGGATTCTAGTTTTTCAAGGAAATACTATGGTTTTATTACCGGGGTAATTTTATTCTCTTGAATTTTATTATCAAAAATACTAATGTTTGAACTTATTTCTGTAGAAATGGCTCAACCCGAAAACAATCTGACAATAAGCTCGGCGTTCAAAGCATTTTTTGAACGGCCTGAACTTACTGGCCCTAATTTCAATGATTGGTACCGCTCACTAAGAATTGTTCTGAGAGCAGCGGGTACCATCAATATCTTGGAAACTCCTTTTCCGGAGGATCTTGCTGAAGGAGCAACTGATGCGGAAAGGCTTCAATACGCTGCTAACGTTAAGAAGCACCATGAGGTGGCTGCTGTAATGTTAGGGAGAATGGCTCCATCACTTCAAAGGAAGTATGAGCTATTTCATCCTAAGCAGATGCTTGATGAACTCAAGGCAGTGTATGAAACGCCACAAGCTGTAGAGATCTATGATCTGGTTGATGCTCTACACAGTTGCAAGCAAGCTCCTGGAAAGTCCGTAAGTGCACATTACATGGAGATGAGGGGTTATATGGAACAACTCATCGCACTAGGACAACCCTTCGATCATAATATGGCTATTAACTTGATCAATAGGTCCCTTAATAAGGACTTCGGTGATTTCGTTCGTAACTATAATATGCATTGCACGGGGAAGACAGTTAATGATTTGCATGCAATGCTCATTGACTTTGAAAAGGGTTTGAAAGATAAGGCACCCACTGCTACTCCTCAAGTACTTTATGTACAAAAGGGTAGAGTGTCGAAACCAAAACTGCAAGGGAATAAGAAGCAGAAAGGCAAAGGCAAGGTTGATAAGAGCAAGCAAGTTGCGACTACATCAAAACCGAAGCATAACTTTGCTAAGAAATCTCTGAAAGATGAGACTTGTCACCACTGCAAGATGACTGGACACTGGAAGAGGAATTGCTCTCTCTATCTCCATGAAATGGCAGAACACAAGAAGAAGGCTGAGCAAGCTGCTGCAGCACCATCTTCTGGTAACTTATTTATGATAGAGTTATTTAATCTTTCATACAAATCAAACTCCTGGGTATATGATACGGGATATGGTATTAATATTTGTAATACCCTGCAGGGATTTGAGTTGAAGAGGAGACTTACCTATGGGGAACAATTTCTGCAAGTGGGCAATGGCGCACAAGCAGCAGTTGAAGCTATAGGAATATTTAAATTAGTTTTACCTTCGGGTTTAGTACTGTCTTTAAATAATTGTCATTATGCACCTACAATTGTTAGGGGTGTTATTTCCTTTTCTAGTATGTTGGATCTTGGATTTACTCACACGATTGATAATAATAGAATTTCTGTTTTCAAAGATGGTTTATTCTATTTTGATGCAATTTCTGTGAATGGTGTTTTTGAAATTAACATGCATGATATAAATCCCAAGAGGGAAAAGAATTCTGTTTTTAGCATGAATAAGAAGAGTAAGTTAGACAAGAACTCTTCTTATCTTTGGCATTGTAGACTTGCCCACATTGGGAAGACTCGCATACAAAAGCTTCAACGTGATGGGCTTTTGGAAAGTATCAATGATGAATCATTTGATAAATGTGAATCTTGTATCTCTGGGAAGATGACCAAGAAACCTTTTAATAGCAATATTGAAAGGGCTACTGAACTACTTGGTTTGATACATACTGATGTGTGTGGACCACTTAGACATGTGTCAAGGAAAGGTGCTAGCTACTTCTTGACGTTTACGGATGATTATAGCCGTTATGGTTATGTTTATTTACTTAAGCATAAACATGAGGTATTTGAAACATTCAAAACGTTTAAAGCCGAAGTAGAGTTACAACTGGGAAAGAAGATTAAAGCTCTTCGTTCTGACCGTGGTGGTGAATATTTAAGTCAAGAGTTTAAAGATTATTTAAGTGAGAATGGAATTGTTCAGAAACTTACTTCTCCGTATACTCCACAACAAAATGGTGTATCTGAAAGGAGAAATCGTACATTATTGGATATGGTACGATCTATGTTTAATCTTACAACTTTACCATTATCTTTTTGGGATTATGCTCTTGAAACTGCTGTTCGTATTCTGAATATGGTTCCCACAAAGAAGGTTGATAAGACACCATATGAACTATGGCATGGCAAGAAGCCATATTTGTCTTATTTGAAAGTCTGGGGTTGTGAGGCGTATGTGAAACGTGACTCTGGAGATAAACTCCAACAACGCTCAGTAAAATGTATCTTTGTAGGTTACCCTAAGGAAACTATGGGTTACTACTTTTATTATCCGGCTGAGAACAAGATAGTTGTGGCTCGGTATGGAGACTTCCTTGAAAATGATCTTGTAAATCAAGAATTCAGTGGGAGAAATTATGATCTTGAAGAAATTCAAGAAGATACATTGCCTTCTGAAAATACTAGCGATGAAATTCCTGTAGAACCAGAAAGTCTGAGTGTTCCACCGGAATTAATTCCTCCACGTAGGTCTCAAAGGACTATACGTGCGCCGGACAAACTATGTCTATACATAGAGGATGATGAGGAGGAATTAGGGGATCTTGGTGAACCTGCTAACTATCGATCCGCAATGTCTGATCCAGAAAAGTCAAAATGGATGGTTGCGATGAATGAGGAAATGAAATCCATGGAAATCAATGATGTTTGGATTCTTGTGGACGCACCTAAAAATGCTAAAGTAGTGAAAAATAGGTGGATCTATAAGAAGAAAACTGACATGGATGGTGATGTACAATCCTACAAAGCACGTTTAGTGGCTAAAGGTTTTACTCAAACTTTTGGCATAGACTACGAGGAGACGTTTTCTCCTGTAGCAGACTTACGAGCTATTAGGATTCTCATAGCTATAGCAGCATACTATGACTATGAGATATGGCAAATGGATGTTAAAACTGCCTTCTTGAATGGTCGCTTAGATGAAGACATCTATATGCAACAACCGGAAGGGTATGTTGATCCTAAATTTCCAAAACGCGTGTGCAAACTTCAAAGGTCTATTTATGGTTTGAAGCAAGCATCACGTCAATGGAATAAGCGATTTGATGAAGAAATCAAAAAGTTTGGATTTATTCAAAATCGTGATGAGCCATGTGTATACCGCAAAGCTAGTGGGAGTAATGTAGTGTTCCTAATTCTATATGTCGATGACATATTGATCATGGGAAGTAACATTCCAAGACTTAAGGAAGTTAAGGATTATCTTGGTAAATGTTTCTCTATGAAAGATTTAGGAGATGCTGCATATATTCTGGGAATTAAAATCTATCGAGATAGGAGTAGACGGTTAATTGGTCTTAGCCAAGATGCTTATATTGATAAGATATTGAAGAAATATAACATGCATAACTCTAAGAAAGGTTTCTTATCGATGGAGGTTAAGCATGAGTTAAGTCATGAGAAAGATGCATCATCACCTGAAGAGGTGGCTTACATGAAGAAGGTGCCTTATGCTTCGGCTGTAGGATCTATTATGTATGCTGTAAGATGCACAAGGCCCGATGTGGCATTTGCTCAGAACTTGGTCAGTAGATACCAACAGAATCCGGGGAAGTCCCACTGGACTGCTGTTAAGCATATTTTGAAATATTTGAGAAGTACGAAAGATATGTTTTTGGTATTCGGGGGTAAACCAGACACAGAATTGAATGTAACAGGATTCTGTGATGCGTCCTGGCAATGTGATAAAGACGATACGAAGTCTCAGACGGGTTACGTGTTTGTCATCAATGGAGGAACAGTTGACTGGAAGAGCAGTAAGCAGAAAACCATTGCTATGCATGCGACTCAATCTGAGTACATGGCCGCTTCAGAAGCTGCAATGGAAGCTGTTTGGATTAGGAAGTTTATTGGAGATCTTGGAGTGATGCCTTCAATTAAAGAACCTATTGATATATATTGCGACAACTTTGCGGCAATAATATTCGCCAATGACCCTGGAGTCATGAAGGGCGCTAGACACTTTAAACGTAGATATCACTACGTTCGAGAACAAGTGGAAGCTCGAGAAATAAAATTAATAAAAGTTCACACAGATGATAACGTAGCTGATCCTTTTACTAAGGCTTTATCTAGGCCAAAGGTAGTTAAGCATGCCAAGGCAATTGGGCTGCAACTAGCTAGCGAATTCATGCAATAAATCTGTTGATTAGTATTTGGATAAAGGATGTGAGACATTATTAAATTGATGAAATAAAGATTGAGTTTCGTTTATTTTCCTGTTATTTAATTTTGTATCCTATTTTACATGTTTTAATCCATGAGCATTTTGATGTTTCTAAATGTCCGCTGTCGATTAATAATATGGGAGTATTATTAAATTAAGACAATTCAAAATAGTGACAGAGTATACTTGAAAGTATATTGGTCAATTTTGGATGATATTTGATGGATCAAATATTGGACTTATCCCAACTATGTGATTTTACTTTATGGATCTTTGTCATTAAGTAAATCATAAATAGTTATCCTTAGACCTGAGATGCAAGAAAACTGCATTGAATATAGTGCATTTCTGTAAGGTAACCTAACGCTAAACGTAACTGGTAGTCATAAGGGTTATTTTCAGAAGTGTTGCGAAGTTCATGTGTTTTGCTTGTAGTCGAAATGGGATTCGTTTCCTTCAAATTATTATTTGAAGTATAAATACAACTGGGCCCCTCGGGGGAATAGTAAGATGTTTGTGTGGCCACACCCAAATGTGTTTTGGTAATCTTGCTATATCCGTAAACGAGAAACAGAATAGTTAATGAAGGAATGACTAAGATTCATATCCTTATTAACAATGTATTTGAAATGAGAGGATAATAATAATGATTATATATCATTAAAAGGTTTTGTCCAGGAAGCCTTACTCGAGTTGTACTAGTGACATTGTTAGTGTAACTAGACGCTAATCAATGTGATCACGACATTCGAATTTTGTCCAAGTGGGAGCTGAAAGTTTATGGACTTTAAAATCGATAGTCGTGTGATAGGATCGAACTCGAGATCACGGGATTGCACACATTACGTGAAGAGTTAATTTATTTATTAAATATATTTATTATATTTATTAAATCAAACTGCAGCTAACGACCGTTAAGTAATTAAAGGTTAAGTTTTAAACGATCGTTATAGAATATTAAAGAAGCTAAAAGAAGGTGTCAGAAAGTTCTGGAAACCCCCTTTTAGCACATGTTATATCCGGCCTAAATAGAGGAGACAAGAGAGAAGGGAAAAGATTTTGTTGTTTTATCTTGTTTAACCTTGGAAGAGAAGTTTTCCAAGGGCTATATAAACACACTTAAGGCTTCATAATTTTTCATCCCATTCTCTCTTTTCTTTGTCCTAACCGCCGGCCAAACACACCCTTATTAGGGTTCTTCTTTGATTTTCTATAAGCTATTTTAGATCTAGTCCTAGCCCCTCTCTAGGGTTGTTGGGTAGATCTTCCATAGGCTTGGAAGGCTCGGTTCTGTTCGTGCTAGACTCACGATTAGCTCATCGTATCACGTGTGTACAAGATCGTGGTGTGATCTTATTTTAGATTACATCCTGGTGGTGTTCTTGATCTATTTTACCGGTGATCGTTCTGCTAAGGAAAAGGTATGTAACCCTAGCCTTGATTAATTATAATTGTGTTATTTAAAGATCTTGTTAATCTACTTCCGCTGTATGCTCTTTGATCTATGTTAGGGTTTTTTTTTATAATTGTTATGATGATCTTAAACCATCACAGATACCATCGGCACTTGTGGTACGTAGTACTAGTTTAAAGACACTAAATTACTGCTTGATGTAATAATTACCATTTGATATAACTTTTAAAAAAATAAGAATAAAATAAACATCCTGCTTATGTTATCTTAGTGACCTTATGGTACATTTAACTAGTTAAGCACCCATATTGATCACAAATAGACAATCAGACCCTCCCAAGGCGAATCTCCTATAGACTATAATGGTCAGTAGGATAATAATAGTCATTAGCTTGCATCTCACATTGTCTTGAATAACCTTGATAATATCTTCAACCTTTCTTTTGTCATTCTTGAAAAGCCCCCAATTCCCATATTTAAGGCAAGCTTTCTTGCCTCTTTCCAAATCTTTTTAGGCATTTCACACTAGAAAAATAAGTGCTTCAAAGAGTCAGCTTCCACCTTACACGGAAGACGACGCCTTTTCAGAAGCATCTTGATTTGAAGAACCAGAGGCGAAGAAAAATGGTTGTGGATGGAACGGCTCGTTGATATGGTAAGCTTCTGGAGCCGTTTCAAGGATATTCTGCACCTTGAGTAAAAAACTTTTGTTCTAAGAGGAACAATTAACTATGGAAACGTGAAACTCTAGATAGATTAATTAGTTCCTGTTCTTGCATGCAATTTCAGTCTTATGTAAATTAATTTTGTGAAACTAATTAACTAATATGGTGCATAAATATGTTTGTAGGAATAATTTATTTCCCATGCCAGCGAGTCAGCAATGGGCCTTTCTATTCATGCGCAAAATACAAGAGTAGGGACATGGGAGCCACATTTGCTGCTGGCAGAAGCAGGGTAGGATTCTTGCTATTGTATACTTTTTGTTGAACTTACATCACCTAGATCCAATTAAGTTATGTATTACAGTATACTTACTTTACTCTGGTTACACATTACATTTTTGCAACATTTCTTCATAAAAGGCTTACATGAAAGAAACGAGAGTTGAATTGTTGAATTCCTCATAAACAAGATCAAGTGATTTTGGTTAGTTTTTCCTTATTCTCTACTTGCTCTAACCAGATTAAAACTTAACATCCATGGAAAAGGAAATAGGAGCTCACATCCATCAATTCCTCATAAGGTACTAGTATCAACTATTCATACCACTTTTTCTAAGAGCATTGCTAAATCCTCTTACTAAATAATTGATATTTCATAATGTTAACCAGTTTCTTTGAGGAGGTTTCCTGGACGTCTTGGGTTGAAGACCTGCGAAGGACCCTCTCAGGTAAAGCGGATAAGAAGTTTAACATAAATAGGCGAGGGTTTGAAGAAAACATTCTACCGTTCGGATGTCATTGCACAACTCAACTCACTGACCACTAACATTCGCCGTTTAAAAGAAAATTGATACCGTAAAACGTGCACCTTTATTACTGGTGCTAATTGAAATGATTGGTGTCCCACTTACTTTGTCAACATTATCTTTTTCTTTCTTATTATATAAATATATCATCCGAGTGTGTAGGGTAAACAATATCTGATCATATCCTCTCCCACTAAATTTCTTTTTAGTGACTTTTTTTTTCTTGAAATTATTGAACTAATAATCACAACAATTTCGGTGCTTCTTTTTCAACAGTTAAATCTATCTCGTTATTATTGGATCAACAAATAATGGCGTCTTCCATGAAAGAGTTTGAACATCTTGAAATTCAACTTGAAGATATCAAATTAGCCACCAATAACTTTAGTGAAGAAAATGTTATTGGACATGGTGGTTTTGGTAAGGTTTATAAGGGAGAATTGTCTCACTCTCAATCCGAGGGAAAAAGCCTGGTTGCTTTAAAGCGTCTCGATCGTAGATATGGTCAAGGAGACGCTGAGTTTTATAAAGAAGTTAGAATGCTTTCATGTTACAGACATGAAAACATCATTTCCCTCCTGGGGTTCAGCCGTGGACGGGATGAGATGATACTTGTGTATGAGTTTGCATGTCGTGGAAGTCTTGATGGTTATTTAAAAGATGTTAATCTCACATGGACACAACGACTGAAGATATGCCTTGATGCTGCCAAGGGACTATGCTACCTCCATGATCCCAGAGAGACATACCAAAGACTTATCCATTGTGATATTAAAAGTGCCAACATTCTACTCGATGAGAATTTCAAGGCTAAAGTTTCTGACTTTGGGCTGTCAAAAATAGGCCCCGCTGATCAGCAGAATTCAATTCTTGTCACTGGTGCCTTGGGTACTATTGGATACTGTGATCCGCTGTTTATGGAGACATACTCCCTCACAAAAGAGTCTGACGTGTACTCTTTTGGAGTAGTCTTGTTCGAGGTCCTGTGTGGGAAACTTTGCTTTGAGTTTAGCAATGGTCAGCTAAAGATTTTAGTGCCTATATGGAAACAAAGCTACGAACAGAAGCAATTAAGCGGGATTGTGTTTCAAGGTCTTATGGAACAAATGAATATGGATTCTTTGGAGACATTTGCAAACATAGCATATAAATGTTTGATGAAATTCCGTGAAGAACGGCCAGCGATGTCTCTTGTCGTTGAAAAGCTTCAGGAATCACTTGCATTACAGGAGCTTCACGATATCGGACTTCCAAAAGACTATAAAGAGATAGTTAAGGCTGCAGTACCTCCTTTGAAATATAGATCCTTAGATGAACTGAAAGTCCTTTTCACCAACGGGTTCCGCATTAATTATGGCAGAACGGTAATTAGCGACATCTCTTTTGATTTTATTTTAATTTCATCTCCCCCTAATTCATATATACCTCATGTACAATTATTGAATGCACAATGTACATTTTTTAAGCATGCTTGGATAAATTTGAAATTTTCAAATTTAAAAAGGGGAGATATGGAAGCTGCCATTTAAAGGTATATTGACAAATGGTTATTTATAGCTAGTGAAAATTCACTATCTGGAATTTGACATTACATATATATAGAACTAGGCCATGTGAAAATGGCTTTTTACTTATAATGTGGAAGAATATGTTCTTCTCATATAATGATTATGCAGAAGTTGTTTTTAAACGTTTTCATAATATAACTTTCGTATATTTAATGCATGTACATACAGCTGCTTTGTTTGAATGAGAAGGGACAAGTTATCGAAAGATTTTTCATCCAAGCCTGTTTGAACCCCTATCAAGCGGCTCAAGTAGAACATTGTGATGACTGTGTTGATTCAAGGCGACTAACTAATTCTGAATTTGATTATCTGTTTTATATGGTTTTTAATTTTTTCAGCATTTTATTGATGCTTTCTTCCTCATGCAGATTTCCAGGGGGGCGATGTTACCTTTACTGGGAAGAATTTAAAGCACGTTTGAGAAGTCAATACTTGACACCTCAAATCTCATACACGCTCAACCTTGTCTTTCAATATAGATGGGAACATGAAGTCAATTCATATAACCCGCTGAGATACAAAATAGACGGGGAGGATGAGACAAAAGTTCTCATAATTTACCCTTCTACCCATATGAGAGAATATGGATGGTTTGTTGTTCCGTTGTCTCAGTTTACGAGCCAACACAAAACGGAAGACCTTCAATTAGAGTTTGATAACCGTTCTACCAGTCTTCTAGTCGCTGGCTTCGAGTTCCAACCATCTGAAGAAAAAGTAAGCAGTTTATTGTCAATGGTTATGTTATTTCTAAAAGATGTAAAGAAAAAATGATACCTAACGCAAATGTATGGCTTAATTTCTTTCTTGGATATGTCCTTATAAGGTGGAACTTCAAGTGTTTGAAGAGTACCAACACATAGTCGAGGTTGCCTCACAATCTCTGTTCTACACATCCCTTGATGAACTGAAACAGATTCTCTTCAAAGGAGTCCACCTTAACGGATACAAAGAGGTATTCAATTGGCTATGTCTACTTATAAGCCTCAGGGTTCCCATCACTCCGAATATTTTTTATTATACTTCAATAAAATTAATACCAGCACAACTAATTCCCAACTTACTAATTATACAGTGGTTTTCACTTAATGAGAAAGGAGAACACTGTCACATGATATCCATTGAAGACTGTTTAATTCCAGATGAAGGTTTCACTCCTCGGTATCAGTCTCATTATTGGTCAAGGTGAATTGTCCTCCTCCTCGGACTTATCCCTATTGTTTCATAAGTATAAATAAATTGATACGTCATTATTTGCTTCTTCTTTATTATGCAGATTTCCGGCAGGCTTCTATAATACGGAACAAAAGGGGTTCAGAACACATGTAAAGAATCGATTATTGAACCCATTAATCCCATACACTGTGAACCTTGTCTTTTACGATTCCTCATTTGATCGCCAAACATATGTAGACCTCAAATATAGAATAAATGGGGAGACAAGAACTTCTACTGTGTACCTTGCGAATAATACAGATGATGGATTGTATATGGCTGAATTGTATCAAGTCACTAGCAATGGGTGTCTTGTTGATCTCGAAATTGATTTTGAAAATCCTGGAATTAATATAAAAGGAGTAGAAGGCATCTTGTTTCAGCCCCTTGAAAAAGTAAGCCTACAAATACCAGTTTATTCTTCTTTGTCAAATTTTAGCGATGGTTTTAGTATTTCAAACATTTTTACAAGATAGTTCAGTCACTATAATATTTTGAAATGGTGTTGGCAAACATGTCAGGGCGGGTAATAGGTCAAAATGGTTTGGGTCAAAACGATACTTTTTCTCGGGTTGGATGGGTGGCTTACAAAATTGCTAATAGAATTTTAGGTTTTAAAAATTTTTGATTTAGTTAAAACTACCCAATAAATTGTCGAATTTAATACTTGGTAAATCTAAAAACATCATGAATCATATATAATTTCTTAAGAGCCAACTTGAAAGTACTAGTGCATTTTCTAAAACTAATCTTGAATATTATAAACCAAATGCTTTAATATAGGTGGAAGATCAAGTGTTAGAGGATGACAAGGTGGACGATATCCAACCCATATTAGATTCGGATTCAGAGGAAATACTGAAACTGTCAAAAGAAAGCGTCGAGGGCAAAACAAAGAAGGAACTCTACTCGATGCTTTGCCAAGGGTTCCTAATAAACAGTGGTCAACAGGTAATTTGTAGACGAAACCCTTTGCCAAGGGATACATTATTGTCTTTATCGAAACCTTATGTAAACATACATTTCCTGTACTTACACAACTATGTCGCTTGATAGTGGTTCACTGTTGATAAAAAAGGGAAGAAATTTCAAATGCTATCGACAAGAGCAAATTACGTAATAGACGAAAAGAACTCAACCTGGGAGTCTTCTGATGAATCAAGGTTCTTTCGCTATTATCTTGTCAGTTTTTCATGGAGAAGTTTATATATTTATGTATATAAGTGCACCACCTTGCAACCACCACTGAATAGAGACCCTCTATGAGGATATTACTACATTTCTACAGTATAAATCTTTTTCTTGCACAGTGCACACAACTTAGATTTTCTATATTTCGGCAGAACCACAGTTTAAAGGGGATGCTATTATGTACTTGAATTGATGAGCAAAAGCATTGTGTTTGTCTATTTGACCTGAGGTACATCTAAAATCAAATTTGAAATATGAAAAAGATTTAAAAAAAATGATATTTAAAAATTTGTTATAGATATAGAGGTGTAAACGATGGATTTTGTACCCCCACTGTAGGCCGATGAGTCATAGGACTTTATTTGTGTAATTGCGTGTGAATTTTCCAGACTAATTTTATCAAGCATAAACGCAATCGTTGTTGGAAGTCCCACATGTTTTTTACCAATGGGAAGGAAAGTACTTATAGAACCTTTTTTTATAGAAAAGCTCAGCAGTTCCGCCACATGTTAACGCATAAGCAGCCATCAGATTAATTACGTGGAACATTAAACAATTTTCCAATGGTTTTGCTGCGCAAGTATATTGTACGATTCTATCTAGCATCTCTATTACATGTAAAATGAGTTCTTATGTTTCTACAGATTTGGGGAACAACTTGTAATAAATGCTGGCGACAGTTTCGAACTTATGTGTGATATAGAACCCACAGCGCTATCACCTGAAACAAGATATGCAAGTTACCTTGTCTACAAATTACCAGAAGACCAATCTACATTTGAGACACCAGTGTTTGTCTGGAATAAAGATGGTTACAGCTTTGACGGTTGGTATATCTATTTTGTAAGCCCTCCAAACACCCCTGTTATCGGACAAAAGTCTAATGGAGACAGTTGCAACCCACTAAATAGACACAAACTAAACGCTCTTCCACGGCAGAGGAATGATGGTTGGATGGAAGTAAAAGTATCGGATTTTCAAACCAAGCAGACTACTGAAACAGTTGCAATGCATCTTCAGCTTGAGCATCCTGTTAAGAAGGATTTTTGTGGGCTTATTATACAAGGCATAGAGATGAGACCCGTATAGAGGAGGAAATAGATATTCAATTTGATAGCTTCAAAATTTAGTACCGAGTATATATGCCCGTGCTTCGCTGCGGGTTATTGCTTTCCTGCTCATGTGAACAAATATTTAATAAAGCTGCTATAATGAACCCAACCCGACCTATCTCAACCAGAAAGGTCTTTCCATAGAAAACAACAGTTACCACCTTTGGTAAACTAATAGAGTGCAGTGGTTGCCGCACCTTGAAAAGCAAGATCTATAAACCACATCTGTGAAATCCTATTTGGAACGGGTTTAAAATGAACGCCGTTTGATATTTTTTCTACTAAAGAATATTTGTGTTACATTGTGTCCTATTTTGACCGATCCAACACGTCGCGACCCGACCCAACCCGACCGACATTTATAAACGTCTAAAATTTTTAAATTTTAGCCCCAACCGAATTTATTTTTTTATTTTTTTTTATTTTTTTTAGAACGGCAAATGTTTGGTTAATGGGTCGAGTCGTGCAATGACATCCAAACGGAAGAATGTCTTCTTCGAACCCTCTCGTCTAGTTATGTTAGACTCATTATCTGCTTCACCTGAAAAGACCCAACAGAATTAGGAATCACCTTAGTTTCAGTCCTGAGTCCGCTACTCATTCCAATATACTTATTCTTCAAGAATTAGGATTTCAACAAGACTGGCAGTGTTTTTGCATGCTAGGGTCACATTTAATTCATTTACAAAGTACGAGTAGAAAAAAAATCAAGACCTCTTGCTCACCAAAAAGGTACTAAAATATTACTTTTGATTTTTTTTCCCCTTTGTATGGGTCGAAACAGGTCTCATGGCACATACATTTTTACCTTTTGTTAGAGCATCTGTAATGCAAAAAAAAATTAATATTTTTTTTTGTATTTAATGGACATAACAATTAAGAGGAAAGAGATTGATGAAAGACTTTTAAAAAACAAAGTCATTCTAAAAAGCTCAAGCTTTTTGATGCAATGGGAAAAAACACACACACATGAGTTTTTAGAATAGTATTCTCTTATCCCATAATAAGTGTTCATTTTAATTTTTTTTTTCCTTATTCAAATTTGATTATAAATATTTTCATTTATGTTATATAATACCGGATGAGAATATATTTAATAAAAATACATCTAAATCTTAATCCGTATATATATTTTTCATCTAATATTATATAACACAAATAAAAATATTTATAGTTAAAGTTGAATAAGAAAGACCGAGAAAAGTTAAAATGGACACTTATTATGAGACGGAGGTAGTAAAAAGTTATCTCCATTTTATGCATTGGCAGGGCCGGTCCTGAGCTTTTTGATGCCTTAGACGAAAGTGAGCGAAACTATCGAAAAATGCCCCCTTCTAAGTTTAAGAAAAAATAAACGAAAAAATATGCCTTTAAGGTTTGACGTGCAAATAAAACTGCCTTACCAACTTAACAAAAACATTACTTTCCATGTCTCGTATTAAATGTCCACTTAAACTTTTTTAAGTCGTTGTTTTTAACTGACCTTAAATAATATTTTTTTATATAATACTTTATGTAAAGTATACGAATTGATTGTGTTTTAAAATATTTTTTATTATTATAATTTTTATCAAACATTATATAATAAAAAAATTATTTACGATTAAAATTTTAAAAATCTTAAAAAGTTAAATATAAATATTTAATATGAGACGAGATGTAATATTTAACATGTTTTACTTTATGTAATAAGTTATAAAATTATGATACTTTTTATATTTTTATTGGTTAATAACGTATTTAGTAGACAAAATACACAAAATCTGATAAAAGTGAGACAATTACATACCTTATCAAACTTATATAAACTAATCTCTATCTAAACTCTTTTTGATTAGTTAAAACTAGTTTTAATACCCGTGCACGCACTGGCTTTTGGCATATAAAGCATATGCAAAATTTGTATTGACCGGTTCCTTTAAAGCTGATTTGGTCCATTCGAGATTAAACAAACCGAAACAGGTCTAACTTGCCACCCTAGTTTCTCGAATAGAGACTATAAAATTTCCTTATCTTAAATACTTTTTGTAATTTTCAAATTGAGAAAAAGTTATATCTCATCATTTACTGGCTTCAATAATACAACACCATGAACAGAATCCGTGTAGAATTCATCAGGAATGAAGTTGCAGAGAATTCACTTAAGCAATTGTAGACCGATTGACGGGCAAGCATTCTAACTGATGTATCCATAAGCATGTCTTTGGGTAGTATTATAAGACCACTTAACTCATTAAGGAGATGAAAGTAGTTTAGCTATATTTCAAAACTATTTAATGAACTAAAATCAAATAGTTAAAATACCATTCCTTGAAGTTAATACCACACAAATTTGAGCAAACTAAAGTAGCGCATATTAGAAATAGTAGGCGTCTGTAAGTGAAAAACAAAGCATAAAATGGTCAAGCTATTGAGAATATTATCGGGTCGCTAGTGTCGAATGCCAAGATGTTTGGCTTCTCTACACCGACACATGTTTTTCATTTACATAACTTAATCTTAATACAAATGTTTAGCCTGATACCAATATTAATTCAGTTTACATGTGGCAATTAACGAAAGTAAATAATATACATATATGTTAATCTTTGCCACTCTAATATTTTATGCATACTAATTTTGCACCATGTCCAAGTTGCGACAAACTATTAGATATATAAGCATCACAAATCGGGCAGACCTTAACTTTGTGGTAACTCCAAGATTAATATTTTAGTAAGGTGTATACCCTGACATACGAAAGCTCAACCGAACTGCATTAATATGTGGAAGTTCAGGTGTCACCGCCAGCTTTGACCTCCCAAAATATCCATGTGCTGTATCTACTGGTTAAAGTTGTCTGCTGATGATGATGAACGTAAATCCTCAATTACCGCAAGAACTGGAAGTATGACAACGTCACAAATTCATAATAATTTCTCGAAATATTTAATTTAAGCATGTTATCAGTTGTGCTGCTCTGTAAAAGTTAAATAGAGTAAATCACTCTTGAATACACTCTTCTTTTAGGCGAGGGATCACGTATACCATGACCTTTATGCAAAAAGACAAAATGATGCTTCATTTGTGCAATATGTTGTGGTTTTTTTCTAGATCCTTTTTTTGTAGTTCCTTGCATACTTCAAATATGTTGAAGTAAATTTCTCGAATCATTTGAGAAGAAAAAAACTCAAGTAACATACCAAAGAAAGTAAATCACTTACTATGCGTAGTCACCATATTTTTTAACAACCCCTTATGAATAATGTGACTGCTGACATTATTATTCACTTCAGTAACCAACACCTCAAGTAATTGAGTCTGATTCTCGAACTTCTTAACAAAGTTGATAGCATCAACCGCCACACCGCTATGTTTTAACTCTTTCAGATGTCTTCATATGTTCCTTCGAATCACATACTGTAATATATAGGACCGAAAGAGAAGATACACTCACACACAAAGTTACATATTGCAGTAAATAAACATAAATTATACAAAAAGTATCACATGTTTAATTAAACAATAATCATTTCAATAAGCTAACCAACCGCAAAGGTTAATTAGGATCATTAGATAAGATCTACTGTAGTAACTTACAACATCTCCCACCGGCACATCATGTATTGTTAGAGCACCTAATCATGTTGGATATCATTCATCTTATATGGTAACAAAGCAACTAAATAAGTTAAACCAAACACCCCTTTAATCCTACACACCCATAAGCCATAAAAACCAAGATTTAAAGAAGTGCCTACGATTAATACCTATCTCGGGGCTATGATTTCCTTTTGTCTTGATGCCGGAAACACACTTAACTTAGACAAACTCCCACAGTGCTACACATATCTAACACAATGAAAGTCGATGAAACTTTTAAAGTATTACCTAAAATTTCAAATGCTCACCTCCTCATTCTTATTAATCTCTACAATTCTCTTGAAGTTGCCATACCTCACATCATATTCACACTCGCGCATTTTTTGCTAAAACAGAATGAAGAAATCTTTTTACAGTGCAACGCAGGGACAAAATTTCACGTAAAGGCTGTTATTGTGTGCAGCGTGTATATGCTTCAAGAATCAATAAACCAAAAAATCACTTTCCACCTCTTTTATGTGAGCACAACTGTAGAGATAAATGTTAATCCTGAGGCTTTTGTAAAACTAAAGAGTAATACTATTTATAGCGCCAGGTTCAATGCTAGAATATAACTTTAAGTAAATTTATAGGCAATCTTAGCAATTGTAATATATATAACTTCTAACGTAGTGTTTGGTAGGCTGTAATAAGAGTTATATAGAAAGGGTTATTATGATTGAATGAAAAATCCTGTTTGTTTACAATTATGGCACGTAATGATTCATTACATGTAATGACTAATTACATCGTTTTCATTCCTTAGGGGTCCCCTCATTTTCTTTGATTACGTCTTGTAATGGAATCAAATGACATAAAATTCCATCATTAATTAACCACATTAAATAAGTCTCTTATTAAAAATGAGACATTTTAGTCTTTTTTATCTATTACATTTCGTCTTTTCTTACCAACCAAGCATTATTAATAACAGTAATGAATCATTACATTACATCATTATTTTATTACGCCATTTATTCCGTTCATTTGACATTATATTCCTTCCTACCAAACGAACCCTAATTGTATTAGGATATCTATATTTTTTTCCCCAAATTTACATTTTAGTCCAGCAATATGCAAAAATATTCTATTTACAAAATCAATCGTGTTTATACATATTCCACCCAAATATTTATGAAACTTGAATGTAACTGTTCTAAAGAAGAAATACCAACCTAACGAAAGACTAAAATCCTAATGTCAAACACCTACCAATAACAATTCCATATTCTTTTATCAAGATCATTAGCAGGTCCTTCTATCCCAATCAGTACTTATGAAACATGAATGTAAACAATGAGATTCCATATGTAAGTTTAGTATTAGAAAAGAAATTTCAATATGTAAGGATAATCTACCACATTCCGTATTCTACATTCCACATATGAGATTCCATCTCTTGCAGCCATCAATTTATAAGGCATACAACAATTTTTTTACTTCATTAATCTCAAAATGATTAATTTTACACTACTTTGTCTTATATTCCAGTGGGCCATGATGCGACAAAAATCATCAAACGGTCGCAGCTAAACCATAATGCGTATAGCCACAAATGAAATAAACTCATAAGCATACAAAGGACTAAAGACACATTCAATGATGAACAAAGCACTATAAGCATCAGCCTATGACGCCAAAGCATTGCAGAAAACTACAATGTGATGGTTGTGTTTCGATTATTTGCTTTCCATTCCAATATTTTTCCTATGGTTAGTGTCATGTAAAGTTCGAAATACACGAGCATATTATATGTTTTGAGCTTATTATGTGTTTGATGCCATTAAAATTGCAACACCTTCAGTTCAAACGACTTACGGAAAAAAGAACTTTCGTATTCAAATTCAAACATATGAAGGGAGAAGAGTTACGAAGGCTTACATGATGGTTATAATGAGATGCCTTCTAGGTGGTTGCATCAAAGATTAGGGACGGCAATGTATGTGCACATGTCTTCATCACCATCATTAAATACATTTTCATGCAAAAATAAATTCTCACCTCAAAGGTCACATGCCCGTTAAATCTTGACACTAAAATTCACAAACAACAATCTTAGCACATACCAATTTCTGAATGTAATAAACGAACACGATTTGTTCGCAACCCTAGTCATTTTACCTCTTTTATTTTAGTACTCGCATTCTCTAGCTTTATTTACATCTACTGTATTAATTATTTGGTTCCCAAACACTACACAACTATTAATATTTAGTACCTTTATACTGTAATGATCTCTTGATGCATAAGAACGAGATACGGTTGAAAAGGGTCAAATTCAAAGAATCAAGGAGTCGTCTAAACCATTGCATGCAACAATACCTCATGAACATGAGAGAGAGAGACATGCTTCAAGTTGTCATCAAAAGATGATCAGATAAGCCCGGTGCAAGAAATGGGTGCCAATTTGGTTGTCACGATAAGCAATGGCAAGGACTTAGGAGGAAAGCATGAACCGAGCAGCAAGTCATAAGCACCAACTTTTCAGGTGACAAGTTTCAACAATATACAGCATGTTGAGCATTCTGAACCTAATTATGCCAAACATGGGATGGAAAAGAGTGATAGCGATACCACTTCTGATTCATCTGATGTGAGTCATAATGGGGGAGAAAGTGTTCAAAATGATAACAATCATGATAAATGCTTTATGACTCCCTCGTTAACTGATTCTTATTCCAAGATTAAAGAGCTTGAAACGATCGTAGCTCGGCAATCAAAAGATCTTGAGGATGCCAAACTTGAATTTTCCAAGAAAACGAACAAATTTGAAACATATTTTGAAAAACTTGAAAAATCACCTTGTTCTTGAACGAAAATTGGATCAGGCAGTTCTAGATTCTAAAGCAGAAAAGGATAATCTTTTGAAACAAATTAAGTTGCTTGAATCTAAGTTGGCATCCCAAGATGAATTGCTCAAAGAAAATGAGACGTTAAAGGCTCAAGTACAGGAAAAGGTCTTTCCTATAGCTGCGTTGAAAAACGAATTGAGGAAAACTAAAGCCGAAAAAATAAGCCGAAAAAATAAACCCACAAGTCTAAAAATAAGCCGAAAAATAGCGCTTAAGACATATAAGCCCAAATGGGCTTATGTTTCATAAGCCGAAACAAACACCCCCAAGACAGCCTTTGGTTAGTCTATAGCCTCATATTTACAACCTTATATTACATAGCAACCCGTAAGTGACTCGAACATCACCAAATTAAGTTTCACCATTTTCGCTTATTCTACAAGGCTGTTTTGCTAAAACAATGCAAACTATTAACTTTTTTACGACAACCAAATAGTTTTTTTTTTTTAGAACGACAATTTTTTACAACTCACACCAACTATCTCACAATTTCTATCACAGATGTCTCCACCGAGACTTGAACCCACAACCTAAAGGTTAGAGGGCCACTCAAATACCGCTAGACCAAGAGGCCTTTGACAACCAAACAGTTCATCATAAGTCCTATAACAAATACATGTAATATTGTAAATTACGCATGAATGAGAAATTAATACACAAGCTATAAATATAATAATCATCAATTATAGCTGATCTAATGTTATAATGTTATACGAATTGGGGTTCTGATATTCAGATGACAAATTATGTAGTAAACAAGAAATTAAAATACCTCCTATTTAATCATATAATAAGCATCAATTATAGCAGATCTAATGCTCTTCTATTAGATCATGTCATATGAATTATCAAAGTAGTTATGGAATTGAAGATATACGAAATTAAAATACCTGGTTTGGAGACTATGGACTTGAAATCGATGGTGATGACATGGGTGGACAGGGAGCCATGGTTGAGATGGAATGGTTTGTGGTTGTTGATAGTGTAAATATAAAATGAGATAAAAATTAGAAGTGTGGGTGAATAAAACTTTGGAGGGATAATGGAAATAGAGGGAGAATGAAATTTTTGGTGAAATACTTGAGCGGGATAAATAAAAATATTTAGAATGAGATTATGAAATTTTATTAAAGCCAAGTTTGTAGTTGATGTATAGCTGATCTGTCACTATGAGCCATTTTTCTGTGACGGATTAATTTGGTCTCTAATTTTCGTCGTTGTTGTTCAATATTCTAGTAGTGTTATAAGCTATAAGTTGAAACTAAGTGTTTGGTTAAGTTTATATAAATGAGCTTATAAGCTTATATAAAGGGTTGTGGTAAGGCAAAGATTTGTGACTTATATAAGAGTAGGTAAGCTTATATAAAAATATTATATAAAAAGATTTTTATACCCTCATTTAATAATTATATTTTTCTATTTTTATGTATCTTTTTTTTATTATTTTATCTTATTAATTATACAAGTTAAATCAAACACTTAACAAAAGCTTATAAGTTTATTATATATAAGCCTAAATCACTTATATAAAATATATGTAAGCCTAATTTATATAAGTTAAATCAAACATTTAACAAAAGCTTATAAGTTTATTATATATAAGCCTAAATCACTTATATAAAATATATGTAAGCCTAATTTATAAGCTTGAGCATCCACAATGCCTCCAACCCTTTAAGACTTTTTCTATGTTTTACAATCAATTTTTCAATAAATGCAATCTTTCAAAAGTTACTTCTATGAATTCACTCCAATGGACAAAAGCGTTTCCAAAGCTTGACCCAATTTTTTTATTTATATAAGAGCATATACAATGATAAAAGCTATAAATAGCTTTTTACTATTTCAAAAAGCCATTTTTGAGGGTTTTTTGCATTGTGTTATAAGGTTTTTGAAAGACTTTTTATGAATGACTTGGTAAACATGTATTTATGCATTTATGATTATGCATAAATGCATTTATGACTTGGTAAACATGTATTTAAACATCTTTCAAAGTCTTAAGCTATTAAGTGATTATACATTTATGACATTTAAGGCATGAAGTCTTTAAGACTTTTTGCCTTTGTAGATGCTCCAGCTGTATCTACATGTATATATGTTTTTGCAACACGCCTTATACTATGTATGATAGTATCAAATGTTACCATTTTTTCCAGTACATGCATGCCTATATTTAAAACGTTAAACACAATGCGTATATCATGTAAATAAAGAAAGTAAGAGTACGTAACATAAATAAGATGACCCTTTATTTTAGTTTGTGTTCATGGTTCATCCAAAAAATAATCTGCTAATTAACAAGACAGACAATGTCTTTTTTGCTCGACCTCGTTCAATACATAGTCCGCTTGACCTTCGGCTTCATTATGAAGTTCTTGTTCAATACGTAGTCGGCTTGACCTTTGGCTTCATTACGAAGTTCTTTCTATGCAAACAACAACAATAACTTATATGTATCGTTATTTAATTTTTGCTTGTGCTAAAAGTTGTTCGATGCGGTCATCATACATAATTGAAGGTGTACAAAATGATAAATTGAATTGATGCCTTCTTATTTGAAAATGGTAGAAAGTAACTACGTGATGATATGAAAATGAAAATGGTGATATGAAAATGCCTTATATGAAAATGATAATAAACGTAACTAGCTTGTGAAAGGTGAAAAAGGAAATAAACACAATTATCTGGTTTAAGGCAAATGGAAAAAAGGTATACAATGTTTTGTTGAAGGGGTATAAGATGAAACCTCAACAACTATGCAATTAATGGGTATAGCTTTTTGAATTTTTGTCAAACGCTTGATGAATGGAAAGTACTTCTCCTACAAGTTGTTTGTGAAGCTTTTGTTACAATGGCACAAGTCTTTCTAAAGCTTTACTAAACAGTAAAAAGCTATGTGAAAACCTACCTGTAGGGTTTAATCCCTACAACCCTGATTACTAGATGCGGAATAGTTCGTGGTCAAGGTCACAAATAAAGAGCGTTCAAGACTTGTCGAGGTTGCAAGATTTCTTGGTTATTAGAGATCGGTTTTGCAAAATTAAAAGTACGACAAGGGTTACTTCAAAAGGCGTCGGGTACTTTCTTGATTCAAGGGTTGTCGATTTGTTGGATAGGTTAATTTCCAAGGTTTGGTCGATATTTGAGTAAGAAAGGGTTTTCCTTTGAAGGGTTACTTGGTTTGATCGAGTTAAGATTTTTATCTTAGGGTTATATCGATAAAGCAAGGGTGTTTTACACACGGGATACTTTGCTAGATCGTGTTTTTGTGTAGGTAATTCACAAAAGGTTAAACGGTTAGCAAAGGGTTAAAATAAGATGATGCTGAGAAAATTTGACATCGAGAAATTCGATGGGAAGAATGACTTTGGGTTATGGCAGGTAAGGATGAAGGCTTTGCTGGAACATCTGGAATTAGATGTAGCATTGGAAGAATTACCCGCCACCACAATAGTGGCTTACGATAACGTCATTCATAAAAAGGCTTACAGCGCATTGATCTTGTGTTTGGATGATCAGGTCCTGCGGGAGATCACCAAGGAGACTAATATATGCCTAAGGTGGAAATTGTTATGTTTAGTCATGATATTCGCCTAAGTCGTGTCTATGGATAGTGTCGAATAGCCTAGTTTCCTAATAGCTATGAATAAAGGTCGGTTATGTCTAAGCCCAACCCGACCCGTAGGACTTGTTATAGTCGGTTCCCCCTGCATCTCTATAAAAGGAGGTGAGGGGGAACAAACCAATAATGCTTTTTTATCAATAAAACTAATCTGATCGATTAGGGTACCTACCTTGTGGGATTTACTTTTATGTCGATTGCATCACGATCGAATATTATCCGCATCTAGTAACTAGGTTGTAGTCGAATATACTACAAGTGGTATCAGAGCTTAGGTTCGCAGGGTGCACTGGTTTTCCAGGATCGATCGTGACAAGGGTTTCTTGGTGATCGAGTTTAGATCGTCAAGGTAGAAGCAGAAGGTGTAGATCGACATTCAAGGGTAGTTGATCTTTGGCAATTAAAGATCGACAAGGTTTTTCTTTTTACTTTCTCTTGTTTTTGTCGTCACCGGTTACCAGAGAGAGAGAGAGGAAGAAGACGTGTTGTGGCTGCTTGAAAGTCAAACATAATTACTATACTTCAAAGTTATTAACAGATTTTATTATTGGGCCATAAGGTTTATATTGGGCTAAATATTAAATGGTTTATTATTTTTGTTTTTAAAACAAAAAGGAGATTAATATTTTGTAGTATTTTACACAAGGGGACTTCGTAATTCGTGATTGTGAGGTTTAACGTATCACAAGGTTTAGCGAGTTACCGAAGGGACTTTATTGGTTTGTGATTGTGAGGGTTTATCACAAGGTTTAGCAAATCAACAAAGGGATAAAGAATGACGGGAGCCAAGTTTGACATTGAGAAATTCGATGGAACTGGTGATTTCGGGTTATGGAGAATCAAGATGTGTGCTTTATTAATCCAGAACGGATGTGAAGCAGCTTTGGAGGTTTTACCCGCGAATATGGAAGTTGAAGAGAAATCTAAGCTTGATAAGAAAGCTCATAGTGCCATGATTTTGTGTTTAGGTAACAAGGTCCTGAGAGAGGTTACCGGGGAGATGACTGCAGTGGGGGTTTGGTCAAAGCTTGAGTCTTTGTACATGACAATGTCATTGGCCAACAAGTTGTACCTGAAGAAGAAGTTGTATACATTCTACATGCCGACTGGACGAAAGATTTCCGAGCATATAGATGAGTTCAACAAAATTGTTCTCGATTTAGCAAATATTGAGGTAAAATTCGAAGATGAAGATCTTGCTTTATTGTTACTCACGTCTTTACCAGCATCATACGAACACTTTGTGGATACCTTGCTTTATGGACGGGAAGCTTTGACTTTGGAGGACATGATGGCCACACTAAATTCAAAGGAAATCAAAGAAAGATCCAAGGCGAAGGGGGATGATGGTGAAAGGTTATACGTGAGAGGAAGAACTGATCGCAGGAATTCGCATCAGTCAAAGGGAAAGTCAAGATCGAAGTCTCGAGGTGGAAGACTCAAATGCTTTATTTGCCAATCTGAGGATCACTTGAGAAGATACTGTCCGAAGAATAATCGCAAGAAGTCAAAAGGTTATGTCAAGAAAGATGATCAACCAAGCTCCAGTGGTTCGATTTACGACGATTCTGAGGTGATGATGGTGATGAGTGCAGAAAGACTGCAAGATTGGATCATGGATTCAGGAGGTTCATATCACATGTCACCCAGGTTAGATGTATTTTTTGATTTTCTGGAATGCGATGGGGGCAACCTACTGTTGGGTGACAACAGGGAGTGCAAGATCAGGGGTATTGGCAAGGTAAAGGTACAACTGAAAGATGGGTCAAGTTTTATGTTACACAATGTCAGGTATATTCCTGAATTGAAAAGAAACTTGATATCACTGGGAACTCATGAAAAAGAGGGATATACCGTAAAATTGCAGTCAAGCAAAATCAAGGTGATTAATGGTTCTAGGGTTATTATATCTGGAACCCGAAGGGAGAACTGTGTGTACTCTTTGGACGGTCATGCAGTGGCCGGTGAGCTTAATGCTAGTGTTGAAGAAAAAGACAGTCTTGTGCAGGTTTGGTATAAAAGACTGGGACATATCAGTGAGGCGGGACTACACGTGCTGGAAAAGCAGGGTTTGTTTGGAAGAAGAGTATAGGTAAGCTTGATTTTTGTGAGAATTGTGTTCTGGGAAAGTCACATCGAGTCCGTTCTGGTGTAGGAAGGCACACTACTCAGGGAGTGATAGACTATGTTCATTCAGACTTATGGGGTCCGTCTCAGGTTGAATCATTGGGAGGTAAGAGGTATTTCTTATCTATTGTTGATGATTATTCTAGGAGGGTATGGGTTTATGTTCTCAGGTTCAAACACGAAGCATTTGGGAAGTTCAAAGAGTGGAAGCAGTTAGTAGAAAATCAGACTGGGATGACGGTTAAGAAGCTTAGGACGGATAATGGTCTTGAGTTCTGTAACCGGGAGTTTAATCAGCTATGCACTGAGAGTGGGATTGCTAGACATTTGATAGTTGTCGGGACACCGCAGCAGAATGGGTTAGCAGAATGGATGAACAGAACTCTCATGGACAAGGTACGCTGTTTATTAATACAGTCTGGATTGCCCAAGACCTTCTGGGCGGAAGCGACATGTACGGTCGCATATCTAATAAATAGGTCACCATCGACAACGATTGAGAAGAAGACACCTATGGAGATGTGGTTGGGACATCCTAGTTATTATGGGATGTTGAGGGTTTTCGGCTGTGTCACGTATTCACACGTTAAACAAGGTAAGCTCGAGCCGAGAGCGGTAAAATGCGTTCTTTTGGGGTATCCTGAAGGTGTGAAGGGGTAAAGACTATATAGGCTTGATAATGAATCGCCTAAAATAGTCACAAGCAGGAACGTGGTCTTCAATGAAAGTGTCATGCACAAGACACGTTGAAGGATACTGGTGTAGGAAAAGATAAGTCTGTTGAGGAATTACAAGTTGAGGTGGAACTGCAGAGGTTAAATAATCATACGCCTGAGGAAGACCATCCAGGTCAGGAAGATCAGACAGGTCAGGAAGATCAGTCAAATCAAGAAGACCAGACAGACCAGGAATATGGCGATGATGAAGATGCAGGGGTTCAAGAGATTGATCATCCACCGGATCTCACAGATTATAAATTGGTTCAGGATAGAGAGCCAAGGACAAGAACGAAACCGGCAAGGTTTCAGGATGAGAGTAATATGGTTGCTTACGTGTTTGCTGCAGTAGAGGAAGAAGATACTCATGAACCATTGACATACCAGGAAGCAGTTGCTTGTGAAGACAGTTCTTAGTGGAAAGCTGCTATGAAAGAGGAGATGGATTCTCTGAAGAAGAACAAGACCTGGGTATTGGTAGATCATCCAGCTGGGCAAAAGCTGGTGAGTTGCAAATGGCTGTTCAAAATAAAGGAAGGGATTGAAGGTGTTCAAAAGCCTAGGTACAAGGCAAGGTTGGTAGCTCGTGGATTCACACAAAGGGCAGGTATTGATTACAATGAAGTATTTTTGCCGGTAGTTCGACACACATATATTCGGGTTATACTTTCATTGATTGCGTGTAAAGATTATGAGCTGGAGCAGCTTGATGTAAAGACGGCATTTTTACATGGAAATCTTGAAGAAGTGATCTACATGAGGCAACCACCGGGATTTGAATAAGGTAACAAGGTATGTTTGTTAAAGAAATCTCTTTATGGTTTGAAGCAGTCACCTAGGCAATGGTACAAGAGGTTCGATGAGTATATGCTGAGCAACGGGTTTAAGCGTAGCAGTTATGATAGCTACGTATATTACAGGAGTTATGCACCAAGAGAGTATATCTATCTATTGTTATATGTAGATGATATGCTGATTGCTTGTAAAAGCAAGGCTCAGATCGCAGCTACCAAGTCTTTGCTTAAAAGGGAGTTCGACATGAAAGAGCTCGAGGAAGCAAAGAAGATTCTTGGTATGGAGATCATCAGGGGTCGGAGTCGCAAGATTCTGAGGGTATCACAATCCGGGTACGTTTCTAAAGTTTTAAACGGGTTTAGAATAAACAATGGGAAATCAGTAAAGATGCCATTGGGTGGGCACTTCAAGTTGTCGTTGAAGGATCGCCCGGTTAAGGATTGTGATGTTGAAAGAATGAGTAAGGTGCCATATGCAAATGCGGTTGGGAGCTTAATGTACTTGATGGTGTGCACGAGGCCAGACATAGCGTATGCAGTAAGTGTAGTTAGCAGATATTTGGCGAATTCGGGTAAACTCCATTGGAAAGCAGTGAAGTGGATTATGAAATATTTGCAGGGCACTGTAAACGTGGGTTTGGTGTATGGGACAAATCGTGGAAACCATGTGGGAGTAACAGGTTTCGTTGATTCAGACTACGCTAAGGATCCGGATAAAGGTAGGTCTCTCACTGGTTACGCATTTTTAGTACAGGGATGTGTTGTAAGCTGGAAAGCAACGCTACAATACGTGGTGGCTCTTTCAACTACAGAGGCGGAGTATATGGCCCTTACGGAGGCTGTGAAGGAAGCTATTTGGCTAAGGGGACTCTTGGAAGAGTTGGGCGTGAAGCTCAATACTGTTGCAGTTAATTGTGATAATCAGGGCGCGATTCACTTATCGCGGAATCATGTTTTTCATGAAAGGACTAAGCACATTAATGTGCATTATCACTTTATCAGAGAAGTCTTAGAAGCAAAGACGGTTGAAGTTCTGAAGGTGGGTACTGAACACAATGCTGCGGATGCCTTGACGAAGGTGGTACCTGGACGCAAGTTACAACACTGCCTGGAATTGCTGAGTGTTGGGATAGGCTAATATATACCTAAGGTGGAAATTGTTATGTTTAGTCATGATATTCGCCTAAGTCGTGTCTAGGGATAGTGTCGAATAGCCTAGTTTCCTAATAGCTATGAATAAAGGTCGGTTGGCAATGTCTAAGCCCAACCCGACCCGTAGGACTTGTTATAGTCGGTTCCCCCTCATCTTTATAAAAGGAGGTGAGGGGGAACAAACCAATAACGCTTCTTTATCAATAAAACTAATCGGATCGATTAGGGTACATACCTTGTGGGATTTACTTTTCTGTCGATTGCATCACGATCGAATATTATCCACATCTAGTAACTAGGTTGTAGTCGAATATACTACACCACCCATTGCAGATACAGTGTTTGTGACACTCAATTCACAAACTAAAAACCCCAATTTTCACAAACTTTAACCAAAACCAAAACCCAAACCTTAAAAGTTTAATTAACAGCCATGGCAATCGAACTCGAAAACTTCAAATCATACAAAGGCTACAAAATCACCGCCATAATCGGCCCAAAAGGAGCGGCGACGATGTATGTGTAGCTGGTTTATATAGGTTGAGCGATGGGACGGATTTTTTTACCCCATATCATCAACAAAACAAATATCAAAGCTGATTCCATAACCAAATCTCCAAAACACAAATTCAAAGTGAACTTAATCTCACAGGAAGAAGAAACTGAAACTGAAAAGACGACCCAAGGCTGGAAACCACCCCCGAAGATGGATAATTGAAGGATGAAACTGAATTGAAATTAGGGTTGTTTGAATTTCAAACCCTAATTTTATGCCTTTAATCGTAACAAGAACCCAAGATGAAATTGAAATTGAAATTAGGGTTGATTGAATTTCAGACCCTAACTTTTTGCCTTTAATCGTAACAAGAACACAAGAACCCTAATTTCTTGATTTGTGAAAACTAGTCTCTGATACCATGTTAAAGGTAATGAACTGATGTGTTTTATTACTTGTATCATTAATGCGAATGCAAGCTAATTGGAATAAGTACGACAGTACGTAAAGATCAACAAAATGTATCTTTTACAGATCATTTGATCGGAAGCAAATTTTCTGTAAATACCACACTTTAACAGTATTTTCAAAAAATTATATCATTTACCATGAACTACATGATACAGCGTGTTACATTTACCATGAACTCCATGACCAAGCACTTAGAAGTAGAAACGGTAATGCTGACGCCAATCAAGAAGAAATCTCATAATTGGATACGACAGAGGAGAAAGTAACTGCCGGCGGTGTAAATTTCAAATCATAAAAGTTCAATTACCCAAAACCAAAACCCAAACCCAAACCCTAAAAGTTTAATTAACAACCATGGCAATCGAACTCGAAAACTTCAAATCATACAAACGCCACCAAATCACCCCATAATCGGGCCAAAAGGAGCAGCGTGGACGTATGTGAAGCTGGTTTATATAGGTTGAGTGATGGGACGGATCTACGCGTGCGATTACGAGTGCGGTGCTTAAAGTTGCTTTGCTTCCGTCTTAATTTTTCGCTTATTTTTCAGGTATAGTAGGCTGTTGATTATATTTACGAATACCGAATTTGTTGAAATGATAATTTTTTGCATTGATATTGTTGTTTGCTGCTTATTGAGTAGTTTTTTGGATTGAGGAAGTTGGAATAGTATTAGTAACACAAACATTAATATTTAGTGTCTTGTTTTTGTTGTAAACATAAAAGAATGTAAAATCGTGCTTTTATGGTTGAAATGATAGTTTATTGCATTAGTACGGTTACACTACTTTGAAATGATGATTTATTGCGTTAATACAGTTTACGCTGCTTAATTTATTTCGATGCTAAATGTTTTGATTGAGGAATTAAGTGAACTATTGTGGTTTTCAAAGTGTAAGTAGAACTAGTTGGCGTACGTGTGTTTGCTTGTATATATTGATTAATGAATGTATTTATTACAATTGTGATGTGATGTACTTCAGATTATAAACATGTGGTTTTCCTGTTTCAGATTACCCAGGGAGAGCGAGCATTTTTTACTCAGATGTACGCGCCTCACTGGGTTAATCCCGGAACTGTTTCCGATGCTTCCCTGTCCACCCCCAAATGTACACACATAGTGAGGTTTCAACCCTTTGCCTCTAGTTTGAAAGCTAAGGACCTTACCACTAGTAGGCCATTTGGAGGTGTTTGAAGTACTTCCCATTATATTTAGACCAACATGAAAGATTTCAGACTCGTATGTTTATAATTAAAATGACAGTTTATTGCGTTTGTGAGTTAGTATGGTTAGCACCACTTAAAAGTTGCTTTGATGGCAAATCAAAGAGCAAGTACCAGAACTATAGGAAACAAATCAACAGTTTCTTTACTTTATATAGTTTGAAAAGGAAACAGGTTTAAGATTGTCAAATAAGATTTAACTCTGGAATTTTTGGCTTCCGTGATTATCGTTGTGGATAAATAATGTTTTTCATTTTCAGTTCTGGTTATTGAAAAGAGGAACAAGTAGGTCGATATATCACTATATCTTTGATAAGAAAGAAGAGCAGTTAAGAAATCATGTTTAAGTGTTCATCAATCAGCGATTGAAGTTCAGGAATAAATTGCTCAAATATGGACTTTTACTTGTTCTTGTTTTACTCTTTCTTGGCATCAACTGTGGTTCGGCTAAACTAGTGTTTGGCGTGTAGGTTATCATTGACCATTTATGTTTGTTAAAATGCAGGGTGATGTTAAAACTGTTGCATCTAAAAATCCTAAAGAAGTTACCGTGCTTCTTTAGCAAATATCTGGGTCGGATGAAGATAAGAGAGCGTATGAAGAAAAGTCAACTCTTGCCTATCAAAAGAAAAGAAAAATTGTCCAGGAGAGAAAGCAGCAGAAGGAGGAGGTTGAGAAGCATATGCGTTTGCAAGAGGAGCTGGTATGCATTTTTGGGTTTGTTAATCTCCATACATGTATATGTGTGTATAAACGCACGCCTACACACATCTATATATGTACTTTGTGTGTATACATGTATGTATGTGGGCGTGTGCATATGTGTTGTGTTAACATTTCATCTGCCATCTCACTACAAGCATATATACACGGTCTTCATGAATGTAAACGAGCATTTAGTTGCTGTGATATTGATGCCATAGCTTTATATGTTCCCTCATTTTGCCACTTTTTGAAACCTGGCTAACACTTTTGGAACAATTAAAAAATGTAAATCTCTGCAAATTGATAAGTTTGGCCGTGTGGGTATATAAGCGGACAACTAACTGTGGGACCGAGTGAACAACAATTTCTTTAACACTGCAAGACAATGATATTTTGATTGCTACAGTTTATGTGCCCGTCAAAGATGCTCCTTTTTACAGCTGCATTGTTCTCTTTTCATACTATGTCCTAAAACCTGAATGGAGATACACATTTAAAGAGAGATTAGGGGCATATGTTGAAGAAGTCCTATTCGGTTTCTGAACCAACATGTAAGTTAATAATTATGGATATATAAAAGACATGATAGCAGCTAAACACTATATTTTGTTAACAACTTGTCCTTTTATTGACGAAAATTTTAATTGTAACATCTTGTCATTGACACATCACAGTTTGCAGACACTTTGCAGAGATTTGCAATTTTTTTGTTGTTCTCTTATAATGTCACACGACCAAGTCTATATTTTTTTTCTCAAACTCACAGCCGCGTGACACGTGTTGGGTTCGGGTCCGCTTGATAAAACACGCGAACAACAGGTACAATTTTGAAAAACTAACTAAAAACGGGGCACTGCAAGACAACTTGACCCTAAAGGTCCCTGTAGGTAAAAATCTTTCTAATGAATGGTATATTTGATATTTGAATTGGTGTTTGCTCAATGTATACTCACTTAGTCACCTGTTGTATTACATATTTGTTGTCTACGAGTCAAGCCTGCAAATCTACAAACAAGCTTACTGTATCTACTATGTTAAATGGAGAATTTTTATAATGCAAATGTGATGGTATAATAGTCAATAGTTGAATTGTTGTAACATATCTATTAGTATTTTTATATGTTCACTTTGTTCTATATTGCTGTATCATATCCCATATGTGTATAATGTATGCTAATCAACTATATGAATGTGATGTCATCTGCAATTGTAGTTTGCAAGTTGAACATTATTAAGTATAAGACACTAATGGCTTATTGAATAGTAGTAGCAACTTACTTTGAGTGACCCGATGATTCATTCTTGTATCAATACGCAGATACCATCGGCACTTGTGGTACGTAGTACTATTTTAAAGACACTAAATTATTGCTTGATGTAATAATTACCATTTGATATAACTTTTAAAAAAATAAAAATAAAATAAACATCCTGCTTATGTTATCTTAGTGACCATATGGTACATTTAACTAGTTAAGTACCCATATTGATCACAAATAGACAATCAGACCCTCCCAGGAGAATCTGCTATAGAGTATAATGGTCAGTAGGATAATAATAGTCATTAGCTTGCATCTCACATTGTCTTGAATAACCTTGATAATATCTTCAACCTTTCTTTTGTCATTCTTGAAAAGCCTCCAATTCCCATATTTAAAGCAAGCTTTCTTGCCTCTTTCCAAATCTTTTTAGGCATTTCACACTAGAAAAATAAGTGCTTCAAAGAGTCAGCTTCCACCTTACACGGAAGAGGCGAAGAAAAATGGTTGTGGATGGAACGGCTCGTTGATATGCTAAGCTTCTGGAGCCGTTTCAAGGATATTCTGCACCTTGAGTAAAAATCTTTTGTTCTAGGAGGAACAATTAACAATGGAAACGTGAAACTCTAGAAAGATTAATTAGTTCCTGTTCTTGCATGCATTTTCAGTCTTATGTATTTTAATTTTGTGAAACTAATTAACTAATATGGTGCATAAATGTTGGAGAAACAAGCACGGATCGAATCAAATCAATATATCGAAACTAACTTTTGTATTAATCGTATAAATAACAATGTATCATCATCTTTACATTAACAGATTCCTAGTCTATTTATACTTGTCGAACGGGTGTCGACTAATGGTCACAATGAAAAAGTAATCGTCGTGATGTTTTGGTAATAACCGTTTGTAACTGTCAATAACTGTCAAAATGTAAAACAGCGGGTAAGATTATCTAGGCCCATGGGTTGTGTCCTTTAGTACATTGGGTCGGGCCTAATATTATCCCCTCTAATCGTAAACGCTGTGGTGTAGCTTCTTGAGTCCGATGAGTTCTCTCATGACTAGAAACTTGATCTTTGGTAGTGCCTTCGTGAGTATGTCAGCTTTCTGGTAGTCTCCACTTACAAATTCTACTTGGATGTCGTTTCTTTCAACGCATTCTCTGATGAAATGGTACTTCGTGTCTATGTTCTTGCTCCTTCCATGAAAAACTGGGTTCTTCATTAGTTGTATTGCTGATTTGTTGTCTACCATGATCGTAATCTTTTCTTCTTCTTTGTGTGTAAGTCTGCTTAAGAGTCTTTTGAGCCATAATGCTTGAGTTGCTGCTGCTGTTGCTGCTATGAACTCGGATTCACATGATGATAGTGCCACGGTTGCTTGCTTTTGTGTACTCCAGCTAATTGGTGAGTCACCAAAATAGAATATGATTCCTGTTGTGCCTTTGCCTTCTTGTGTATTAACTCCATAGTTGTTGTCACTATATCCATGAATCTTGTTGCTTTCGTTATGCTTGTAGATTATTCCATAATCCTTGGTTCCTTTTACATAGCGTAGTACTTGCTTTATAGCTTTCATATGTTGCTCTTTAGGTTCTTGCATGAAACGACTAAGTAATCCTACGGAATAACTTAAGTCGGGTCTTGTGTGAAGCAGATATCTTAAACATCCAATTAAGCTTCGATATTCAGTTGTGTTGACCATTGTCCCTTCGGTTTTCTTTGTCAATCTTGTTCCTGGGTCCATAGGTATAACTGTTTCGTTGCTTTCTAACATTCCAGCTTCCTTTAATATCTTGTTCGCGTACGCTGATTGCTTAATTGATATGTCACCATTTAATTGAGTGACTTCAATTCCGAGATAGTAAGCTAATAAGCATAAGTCGCTCATTTCGAATTTTTCTTCCATTTGAGCTTTAAATCTGTCTATCTCTTTCTTTGGCGTTCCAGTGATGATAAGATCGTCTACGTAAACTCCTACGAGTAATAGTGAGTCCTTTGATGCCTTTGTGTAGATAGCTTGTTCCAGTGCACATTTCTTGAAATCTAATGTTTTCAAGGTGTTGTCTAACTTTATATTCCATGCACGTGGTGCTTGTCTTAAACCATATAAGGCCTTTGTAAGTCTGTAGACTTTTCCATCATTTCCTTTCTTTGTAAATCCTTCGGGTTGAGCTACATACACTTCTTCCTTTAAATCTCCATGTAGAAAGGCAGATTTTACGTCCAAGTGATGTACTTCCCATTTGTTGTTGGCAGCGATGGCTAGTAATAGACGGATAGTTTCCATCCTTGCAACAGGTGCAAATACTTCTTCGAAGTCTATGCCATGCTCTTGTATGTATCCTTTTGCTACTAATCGAGCTTTATGCTTGATTATGTTTCCATTTGCATCTTTCTTCGTCTTGAACACCCATTTCAAGCCGATTGCTTTGTGACCTTTTGGGAGGGTAGTGAGTTCCCATGTGTTATTCTTGTTGATGGAATCTAATTCAGCTTTCATTGCCTCTATCCATTTTTGGTCGTGTGATGCTTCTTTGTAATTTTTGGGTTCATCCTCAGCTAAGTATAATTCCTCAGTATGTTCGTATAAGTCATCAAAGGTTCTAAAACCTCTTATTGGTGTATGATCAAAGTTTGGATGTGTGATTGATGTTGTAGAAGATTCAACATCACTTTGATAGAATGACTGAGATGAATTGTTGGGTGTGACTTGAGAATTTACTTGAGATGTCCTTGTAGATTGTGTGTTAGGTGTCAGAGAGTGATTGGGTGAGTCTGGTGGTGGCGAATCGTATCCATTTTCATTTTTGAATGGAAAATCATTGTCATCATTTGGTTGATCTTCTTGATTATGTTGATCACGGTTTCCAAATTGAAATTCTGTCCATTCTGGGTCGTCATTGTTATAATCTTCTAAGTATTCGCTCCAATCCCATGTCTCATCTTCTTTAAACTTCACATCTCTACTAACACATATTCTTCGTGTTATTGGATCAAATAATCTGAAGGCTTTTGATCCATGTTCGTTTCCTAGGTAAACCAGTTTTGAGCTTCTATCATCCAAGTTCATCAGGTGTTGAGATGGTACTTTTGCATATGCTATGCATCCAAAAACTTTAAGTTTTCTAGATTTGGTTTCCTTTTCTTGATTGCTTCGTATGGAGTGATGTCTTCAAGTGCCTTTGTAGGAACACTGTTTAAGATGTATATGGCGTGTCTAACAGCTTCAGCCCAAAAGTTCTGAGGTACCTTTGTTGCTTTCATCATACATCTTGTAGTAGACATAATTGTCCTATTACGTCTTTCTACTACTCCATTTTGTTGTGGTGAGTAAGGAGCGGTGAGTTGTCGTGCTATGCCATTTTCTTTGCAGTATTGTGTGAATTCGTTTGATGTGAATTCACCTGCACGATCCGTTCTAAACATCTTCAATGTCGTCCTTAACTCCTTTTCTATTCTGTTCTTGTATTCCTTGAAAGTATTAAAAGCTTGATCTTTTGTACTTAAGAAATATACCCACATGTATCTTGAGTAATCGTCTACTAATAGGAATATGTACTTCTTTCCAGAAGGTGTTGGAGGAGTGATTGGTCCACATAAGTCTCCCTATACTAAATCCAGTGGTGAGGTTGATCTAGTTTTTGCCTTCTTAGGAAATGGCATTCTACTTTGCTTTCCCATTAAACATACATCACATACTTGCTTTGTATGCTTAATTGTAGGTATTCCATGGACTAAATCCTTTTGAGTCATTGTTTTAAGTGACTCAAAGTTGAGATGTCCCAATCTTGCATGCCATAGCCAGGTAGTGTCTTTTAGGTTTGCTAGTAGGCAGACAGGTGTGCCTATTTTGAGACTAGCTTTGTAGAGTCGGTTTTGTTGTCTTGTGACCTTCATAAAGATTTTATTATCCATGTCATAAAGTCGTAGTTCATTGTCTTCCATTACAACTTTACAACCAATTTCAGTGAATTGTCCAAGGCTCAATAAGTTGCTTTGTAGGTTTGGTATGTAATAAACATGTGATATGATTCTTTGCTTTTCGTCATCACATTCCAGTATGATTGAACCTTTTCCTTTGATCTCTATGTATGAACCGTCTCCAAATTTTACTTTTCCATTAACCTTTTCGTCTAATTCCTTGAAATGTTCTTTTACTCCAGTCATATGATTACTTGCATCGTTGTCCAAGTACCATAGGCTATCTTTACTTGTCTCTTTATATCCTACATCTTCTTCATGCAGCGAGAACTTTTGTTCTTCAACTTCTAATACTTCGTTTCTTTGAACTTGTCCATCTAATATTGCCATAAGTAGAGTTGGTTCAAAGTCTTATTCAACCAAATTAGATTGTTCATGACCCTTTGGTTTTTGTCGGCATTCTCTTGACATATGTCCTAATTTGCCACAATTGTAGCATTCTATTTTGCTTAGATCACGACTTGGTTTTTTGAAGTTGTTGTAGTTGTTGAAGTTTTTGTTTGAGGTTTCTCCATTCTTCTTTTCGTCTCGAGGTTTCTCGTGGTTGTTGTCACGTGAAGAGTTTGATCTTCCACGTCCACGTCCTCTAAAATTCTTTCTACGATTATCATGTCGCGTGAACATCAGTTTGTCTTGACTGTCCACTTGTTTACCCTTCTTCTGCCGAATTCTTTCTTCGTATGTTTTGAGCCTACCTATTGCTTCTTCTAGGGTCATTTTGTCTAAGTCAGAGTATTGTTCGATGGATGCGACGATTTGAAGGAATTTTTCAGGTACAGCATTGAGTAATTTTCGAACTAGTGTTGAATCCTCAAATGTGTGTCCTAAACTAGCGGCTTTGTTTGACAAGGTTGTCAATTTGCTGGTAAAGGTGTCTATAGCTTCGTCTTCCTTCATTTGTAATAACTCAAATTCAGATTTGAGTGTTTGTAATCTCGCTTGTTAAACTCTGTCTTCGCCCATATGTTTGGCTTTCAAAGCATCCCAAATTGTCTTCGCAGTTTTGTGCTTTGTTATTTGAAGCAATTGATATTCGGGTAAGGATTGATACAGAAATACGATTGCATTCTTATCTTTCCTGTTGTCGGGTTGGGTTGTAGCTGACGGTTCTATCATTTCCCACAAGCCGTTGGCTTCGAGAATGATTTGCATTCGAATTGCCCAAAGTGAGTAATTCGACGGTTTTAGCATAGGACATTGGAAATTTGGTGTACCGTTGGTACTGGCTTCCTTCTTGGAAGCATCTCCCCCATCATTTGTCATATCGCGAGGAATATTAAAATAAAATCTCTAAATAAAAATTTTCAACACTTACTGTGTCTAAAAATTTTCTTTTCGGTGAGTACTCAAAGTAATATGCCTTATAGGCTATATCAAAACGCGGAATATTATTATACGTAAATAATTATTCCTAGAGATTTTCTAAAACTAACAGAATAACCTAAGGTTAATTACTCCTTAAAAATTATTCTATATAATAAGCAGCGTATTCGCTAGGTTATTATATGTCGTATTAAAATTTTATAACAAACAAAAATGTTTTTTTTTAAACTTATAGTTATAAAAAAATGATTTTGTTTTTAAAAAAAATAATAATACCTAAACCTTTTATCTAAAAATAATTTTTTTGTAAAAAAAAATTTACTAGATACAAAGATTGAAAATTTTGACAAATGAAAAAAAAAATGGGTAAAGGTTTATAAACCTGACTGGGCTTTTTGGCCCGTAGACAGTATAAGTCCAAAAAACGTATTCGTGGGCTTGGCCTTTTACACCCCTGGTCCTTGCTTCAATATAAACCGGCCTCCAAGTTTGTGTTTAGACAAAACACACAAACGGTTCTTTATCTTGTGGTCGTTCCTTTTTCTTTCTTCTTCGATAATATCGAAGGTTTCTTCGATGGTGGTTCTGGTCACCCAATCGATGCTGCCTATATCCAATCTTCTGTTCTACGATTTCTATTTCGTAGCAACCTTAATTCTCCTGTGCGAATCCTTCGTTGGTTTCGATGTGATCTGGGGATTTATTGCCTCAAAGATTTGGGGCTTTTGGATATGAGGAAAATCACGTGGTGATTTTCAGGCTTAGGGATGATTCTATGGAATCTACAAACAGGTGTGTTTGTTCCCTTTTGATGATCTTTAATTTTTTCTGTCGTTGACTTTTTTTGGGGTTTCGATTTCTGGGTTTGTCTAAACCTATGGGTTTCTTTTTCTTGGGTTGATTTGTTCTTCCCCTTTTTTCAAAAATATGAAACGGGAGAAAAAAATCTTGCAAAAAATTATTTTTGGGGTAAAAACCCTTTCGTTGCCGATATTAGTATCCTGGTAAAGAGAGTAGGAACCCTCAATCAAAACACGGACGAATTAATTTTTGATTCGGATGAAAATGTGTTTTGGTGTTTTTGCGTAATCTGGGAAAGAAAAAAAACGGGTCGAAACCTTTGACAGAAAAAAACTGGTATATGATGAAAAGGCTTTGATTTTGATTAAACAAAGCTCTGATGCCAATTGTTGGAGAAACAAGCACGGATCGAATCAAATCAATATACCGAAACTAACTTTTGTATTAATCGTATAAATAACAATGTATCATCATATTTACATTAACAGATTCCTAGTCTATTTATACTTGTCGAACGGGTGTCGACTAATGGTCACAACGAAAAAGTAATCGTTGTGATGTTTTGGTAATAACCGTTTGTAACTGTCAATAACTGTCAAAATGTAAAACAGCGGGTAAGATTATCTAGGCCCATGGGTCGTGTCCTTTAGTACATTGGGTCGGGCCTAATAATAAATATGTTTGTAGGAATAATTTATTTCCCAGCGAGTCAGCAATGGGCCTTTCTATTCATGCGCAAAATACAAGAGTCGGGAGATGGGAGCCACATTTGCTGCTGGCAGAAGCAGGGTAGGATTCTTGTTATTGTATACTTTTTGTTGAACTTACATCACCTAGATCCAATTAGGTTATGTATTACAATATACTTACTTTACTCTGGTTACACATTACATTTTTGCAACATTTCTTCATAAAAGGCTTACATGAAAGAAACGAGAGTTGAATTGTTGAATTCCTCATAAACAAGATCAAGTGATTTTGGTTAGTTTTTCCTTATTCTCTATTTGCTCTAACCAGATTAAAACTTAACATCCATGGAAAAGGAAATAGGAGCTCACATCCATCAATTCCTCATAAGGTACTAGTATCAACTATTCATACCACTTTTTCTAAGAGCATTGCTAAATCCTCTTACTAAATAATTGATATTTCATAATGTTAACCAGTTTTTTTGGGGAGGTTTCCTAAAGGTCATGGGTTGAAGACCTGCCAAGGACCCTCTCAGGTGAAGCGGATAAGAAGTTTAACATAAATAGGCGAGGGTTTAAAGAAAACATCTACCATTCGGATGTCATTGCACAACTCAACTCACTGCCCACTAACATTCGCCGTTTAAAAGAAAATTGATACCGTAAAACATGCACCTTCATTACAGGTGTTAATTGGAATGATTGGTGTCCCACTTCCTTTATCAACACTATCTTTTTTTTTAATATATAAATATATTATCCGAGTGTGTAGGGTAAACAATATCTGATCATATCCTCTCCCACTAAATTTCTGTTGTTTAGTGACTTTTTTTTTCTTGAAATTATTGAACTAATAATCACAACAATTTCGGTGCTTCTTTTTCAACAGTTAAATCTATCTCGTTATTATTGGATCAACAAATAATGGCGTCTTCCATGAAAGAGTTTGAACATCTTGAAATTCAACTTGAAGATATCAAATTAGCCACCAATAACTTTAGTGAAGAAAATGTTATTGGACATGGTGGTTTTGGTAAGGTTTATAAGGGAGAATTGTCTCACTCTCAATCCGAGGGAAAAACCCTGGTTGCTTTAAAGCGTCTCGATCGTAGACATGGTCAAGGAGACGCTGAGTTTTATAAAGAAGTTAGAATGCTTTCATGTTACAGACATGAAAACATCATTTCCCTCCTGGGGTTCAGCCGTGGACGGGATGAGATGATACTTGTGTATGAGTTTCGTGTCGTGGAAGTCTTGATGGTTATTTAAAAGATGTTAATCTCACATGGACACAACGACTGAAGATATGCCTTGATGGTGCCAAGGGACTATGCTACCTCCATGATCCCAGAGAGACATACCAAAGACTTATCCATTGTGATATTAAAAGTGCCAACATTCTACTCGATGAGAATTTCAAGGCTAAAGTTTCTGACTTTGGGCTATCAAAAATAGGCCCCGCTGATCAGCAGAATTCAATTCTTGTCACTTGTGCCTTGGGTACTATTGGATACTGTGATCCGCTGTTTATGGAGACATACTCCCTCACAAAAGAGTCTGACGTGTACTCTTTTGGAGTAGTCTTGTTCGAGGTCCTGTGTGGGAAACTTTGCTTTGAGTTTAGCAATGGTCAGCTAAAGATTTTAGTGCCTATATGGAAACAAAGCTACGAACAGAAGCAATTAAGCGGGATTGTGTTTCAAGGTCTGATGGAACAAATGAATCCGGATTCTTTGGAGACATTTGCAAACATTGCATATAAATGTTTGATGAAATTCCGTGAAGAACGGCCAGCGATGTCTCTTGTCGTTGAAAAGCTTCAGGAATCACTTGCATTACAGGAGCTTCACGATATCGGACTTCCAAAAGACTATAAAGAGATAGTTAAGGCTGCAGTACCTCCTTTGAAATATAGATCCTTAGATGAACTGAAAGTGTTTTTCACCAACGGGTTCCACATTAATTATGGCAGAACGGTAATTAGCGACATCTCTTTTGATTTTATTTTAATTTCATCTCCCCCTAATTCATATATACCTCATGTACAATTATTGAATGCACAATGTACATTTTTTAAGCATGCTTGGATAAATTTGAAATTTTCAAATTTAAAAAGGGAGATATGGAAGCTGCCATTTAAAGGTATATTGACAAATGGTTATTTATAGCTAGTGAAAATTCACTATGTGGAATTTGATATTACATATATATAGAACTAGGCCATGTGAAAATGGCTTTTTACTTATAATGTGGAAGAATATGTTCTTCCTCATATAATGATTATGCAGAAGTTGTTTTTAAACGTTTTCATAATATAACTTTCGTATACTTAATGCATGTACATACAGCTGCTTTGTTTGAATGAGAAGGGACAAGTTATCGAAAGATTTTTCATCCAAGCCTGTTTGAACCCCTATCAAGCGGCTCAAGTAGAACATTGTGATGACTGTGTTGATTCAAGGCGACTAACTAATTCTGAATTTGATTATCTGTTTTATATGGTTTTTAATTTTTTCAGCATTTTATTGATGCTTTCTTCCTCATGCAGATTTCCAGGGGGGCGATGTTACCTTTACTGGGAAGAATTTAAAGCACGTGTGAGAAGTCAATACTTGACACCTCAAATCTCATACACGCTCAACCTTGTCTTTCAATATAGATGGGAACATGAAGTCAATTCATATAACCCGCTGAGATACAAAATAGACGGGGAGGATGAGACAAAAGTTTTCATAATTTACCCTTCTACCCATATGAGAGAAGATGGATGGTTTGTTGTTCCGTTGTCTCATTTTACGAGCCAACACAAAACGGAAGACCTTCAATTAGAGTTTGATAACCGTTCTACCAGTCTTCTTGTAGCTGGCTTCGAGTTCCAACCATCTGAAGAAAAAGTAAGCAGTTTATTGTCAATGGTTATGTTATTTCTAAAAGATGTAAAGAAAAAATGATACCTAACGCGAATGTATGGTTTGTTTTTTGGATATGTCCTTATAAGGTGGAACTTCAAGTGTTTGAAGAGTACCAACACATAGTCGAGGTTGCCTCACAATCTCTGTTCTACACATCCCTTGATGAACTGAAACAGATTCTCTTCAAAGGAGTCCACCTTAACGGATACAAAGAGGTATTCAATTGGCTATGTCTACTTATAAGCCTCAGGGTTCCCATCACTCCGAATATTTTTTATTATACTTAAAATAAAATTAATACCAGCACAACTAATACTCAACTTACTAATTATACAGTGGTTTTCACTTAATGAGAAAGGAGAACACTGTCACATGATATCCATTGAAGACTGTTTGATTCTAGATGAAGGTTTCACTCCTCGATATCAGTCTCATTATTGGTCAAGGTGACATGTCCTCCTCCTCGGACTTATCCCTATTGTTTCATAAGTATATATAAATTGATACGTCATTATTTGATTCTTCTTTATGATGCAGATTTCCGGCAGGCTTCTATAATACGGAACAAAAGGGATTCAGAACACATGTAAAGACTCGATTATTGAACCCATTAATCCCATACACCGTGAACCTTCTCTTTTACGATTCCTCATTTGATCGCCAAACATATGTAGACCTCAAATACAGAATAAATGGGGAAACAAGAACTTCTACCGTGTACCTTGCGAATAGTACAGATGATGGATTGTATATGGCTGAATTGTATCAAGTCACTAGCAATGGGTGTCTTGTTGATCTCGAAATTGATTTTGAAAATCCTGGAATTAATATAAAAGGAGTAGAAGGCATTTTGTTTCAGCCCCTTGAAAAAGTAAGCCTACAAATACCAGTTCATTCTTCTTTGTCAAATTTTAACGATGGTTTTAGTATTTCAAACATTTTTACAAGATAGTTCAGTCACTATAATATTTTAAAATGGTGTTGGCAAACATGTCAGGGCGGGTAATAGGTCAAAATGGCTTGGGTCAAAACGATACTTTTTCTCGGGTTGGATGGGTGGCTTACAAAATTGCTAATAGAATTTTAGGTTTTAAAAATTTTTGATTTAGTTAAAACTACCCAATAAATTGTCGAATTTAATACTTGGTAAATCTAAAAACATCATGAATCATATATAATTTCTTAAGAGCCAACTTGAAAGTACTAGTGCATTTTCTAAAACTAATCTTGAATATTATAAACCAATTGCTTTAATATAGGTGGAAGATCAAGTGTTAGAGGATGACAAGGTGGACGATATCCAACCCATATTAGATTCGGATTCAGAGGAAATACTGAAACTGTCAAAAGAAAGCGTCGAGGGCAAAACAATGAAGGAACTCTACTCGATGCTTTGCCAAGGGTTCCTAATAAACAGTGGTCAACAGGTAATTTGTAGACGAAACCCTTTGCCAAGGGATACATTATTGTCTTTATCGAAACCTTATGTAAACATACAATTCCTGTACTTACACAACTATGTCGCTTGATAGTGGTTCACTGTTGATAAAAAAGGGAAGAAATTTCAAATGCTATCGACAAGAGCAAATTATGTAATAGACGAAAAGAACTCAACCTGGGAGTCTTCTGATGAATCAAGGTTCTTTCGCTATTATCTTGTCAGTTTTTCATGGAGAAGTTTATATATTTATGTATATAAGTGCACCACCTTGCAACCACCACTGAATAGAGCCCCTCTATGAGGATATTACTACATTTCTGCAGTATAAATCTTTTTCTTGCACAGTGCACACAACTTAGATTTTCTATATTTTGGCAGAACCACAGTTTAAAGGGATGCTAATATTTACTATTGATCAGCAAAAGCATTGTATTTGCCTATTTGACCTGAGGATCTAAAATCAAATTAGAACAGTGAAAAAGATAAAAATAATGGCGTGGAAATTTTTCCAGACGAATTTTATCCAGCATAAACGCAATCATTGTTGGAAGTCCAATATTTTTACCAATGGGAAGGAAAGTACTTATAGAACCTTTTTTTATAGAAAAGCTCAGCAGTTCCGCCACATGTTAACGCATAAGAAGCCACCAGGTTAATTACGTGGAACATTAAACAATTTTCCAATGGTTTTGCGCAAGTATATTGTACGATTCTATCTAGCATCTCTATTACATGTAAAACGAGTTCTTATGTTTCTACAGATTTGGGGAACAACTTGTAATAAATGCTGGCGACAGTTTCGGACTAATGTGTGATATAGAACCCACAGCGCTATCACCTGAAACAAGATATGCAAGTTACCTTGTCTACAAATTACCAGAAGACCAATCTACATTTGAGGCACCAGTGTTTGTCTGGAATAAAGATGGTTACAGCTTTGACGGTTGGTATATCTATTTAGTAAGCCCTCCAAACACCCCTGTTATCGGACAAAAGTATAATGGAGACAGTTGCAACCCACTAAATAGACACAAACTAAACGCTCTTCCACGGTAGAGGAAGGATGGTTGGATAGAAGTAAAAGTATGGGATTTTCAAACCAAGCAGACTACTGAAACAGTTAGAATACATCTTCAGCTTCAGCATCCTGTTAAGAAGGATTTTTGTGGGCTTATTATACAAGGCATAGAGATGAGACCCATATAGAGGAGGAAATAGATATTCAATTTGATAGCTTCAAAATTTAGTAACGAGTATATATGCCCGTGCTTCGCTGCGGGTTATTGCTTTTCTGCTCATGTGAACAAATATTTAATAAAGCTGCTATAATGAACCCAACCCGACCTATCTCAACCAGAAAGGTCTTTCCATAGAAAACAACAGTTACCACCTTTGGTAAACTAATAGAGTGCAGTGGTTGCCGCACCTTGAAAAGCAAGATCTATAAACCACATCTGTGAAATCCTATTTGGAACGGGTTTAAAATGAACGCCGTTTGATATTTTTTCTACTAAAGAATATTTGTGTTACATTGTCTCCTATTCTGACCGATCCAACATGTCGCGACCCGAACCAACCCGACCGACATTTATAAACATCTAAAAATTTTAAATTTTAGCCCCAACCGAATTTATTTTTTTATTTTTTTTAGAACGGCAAATGTTATTGGTTAGTGGATCGAGTCGTGCAATGACATCCAAACAGAAGAATGTCTTCTACAAACTCTCGCCTAGTTATGTTAAACTCCTTATCTGCTTCGCATGAAAACCCAACGGAATTAGGAAGCACCTTAGTTTCACTCCTGAGTCCGCTACTCATTCCAATATACTTATTCTTCACGAATTAGGATTTCAACAAGACTGGCAGTGTTCTTGCATGCTAGGGTCACATTTAATTCATTTACAAAGTACGAGTAGAAAAAAAATCATAATAGGTATCAAGACCTCTTGCTCACCAAAAAGGTACTAAAATATTACTTTTGGTTTTTTTCCCCCTTTGTATGGGTCCAAACAGGTCTCATGACACACACATTTTTACCTTTTGTTAGAGCATCTAAAATGCAAAAAATCTTTAATAAATTTTTTGTATTTAATGGACATAACAATTAATAGGAAAGAGATTGATGAAAGACTTTTAAAATACAAAAGTCATTCTAAAAAGCTCAAGCTTTTTGATGCAATGGGAAAAAACACACTCACATGAGTTTTTAGAATAGTACTCCCTTGTCCTATAATAAGTGTTCAATTTAATTTTTTTTTTCCTTATTCAAATTGATCATAAATATTTTCATTTGTGTAATATAATACCAGATGAGAATATATTTAATAAAAATACATTTAAATCTTAATCCGTATATATATTTTTCATCTAATATTATATAACACAAATAAAAATATTTATAGTTAAAGTTGAATAACCGAAAAAGTTAAAATGGACACTTATTATGAGACGGATGTAGTAAAAAGTTATCTCCATTTTATGCATTGGCAGGGCCGGTCCTGAGCTTTTCGATGCCTTAGGCGAAAGTGAGCGAAACTATCGAAAAATGCCCCCTTCTAAGTTTAAGAAAAAATAAACGAAAAAATATGCCTTTAAGGTTTGACGTGCAAATAAAACCGCCTTACCAACTTAACAAAAACATTACTTTCCATGTCTCGTATTAAATGTCCACTTAAACTTTTTTTAAGTCGTTGTTTTTAACTGACCTTAAATAATCTTTTTTTTATATAATACTTTATGTAAAGTATACGAATTGATTGTGTTTTAAAATATTTTTTATTATTATAATTTTTATCAAACATTATATAATAAAAAACTTATTTCCGATTAAAATTTTTAAAAATCTTAAAAAGTTAAATATAAATATTTAATGAGACGAGATGTAATATTTAACATGTTTTACTTTATGTAATAAGTTATAAAATTATGATACTTTTTATATTTTTATTGGTTAATAACGTATTTAGTAGACAAAATACACAAAATCTGATAAAAGTGAGACAATTACATACCTTATCAAACTTATATAAACTAATCTCTATCTAAACTCTTTTTGATTAGTTAAAACTAGTTTTAATACCCGTGCACGCACGGGCTTTTGGCATATAAAGCATATGCAAAATTTGTATTGACCGGTTCCTTTAAAGCTGATTTGGTCCATTCGAGATTAAACAAACAGAAACATGTCTAACTTGCCACACTAGTTTCTCGAATAGAGACTATAAAATTTCCTTATCTTAAATACTTTTTGTAATTTTCAAATTGAGAAAAAGTTATATCTCATCATTTACTGGCTTCAATAATACAACACCATGAACAGAATCCGTGTAGAATTCATCAGGAATGAAGTTGCAGAGAATTCACTTAAGCAATTGTAGACCGATTGACGGGCAAGCATCAGTTCTAACTGATGTATCCATAAGCATGTCTTTGGGTAGTATTATAAGACCACTGTTGGGGTTTACTTCGTTCCAACAGGGTGAAGATAATCAATAGCCTAACTACGTACCAATGAATTGGTTACCGGATATCACTTGAAGTCGTGTAATCACTTTCCAAAGAAGATTATTCGACCCTATGCCTGGGTTAACACGAATACCTCCTTGTGATAAAACCAAGTGTTAGTTCTTGTTTTAGGCACAAATCAAGAACTCTGTGCGTTTATGTGTTTCTTGTTTCTGTATATCTCATCATGCAAATATAATCACTATTTATAGTGATCCTAGTCCTAGAAGGATGTAACTCATAGTCAATGGTATTTAAGAGCATTAATCGGCCAATTAAGCTCATAATTACCTACATGAAAGCATAGTGGTTACATGACCATAAACCTGGTCATCAAGTCAATATTCAACCCTCATTGATTGGTCAAAGAGGTTACAAAGACTTTGTGCATCACCAGGAGCAGCGTCCTAACCAGGAGCAACTTCCTAACCAGGAGCAGATTCCTAACCAGGAACAGCTTCCTAACCAGGAGCAACTTCCTCACCAGGAGCAACTTCCTAACCAAAAGCAGCTTCCTACTGATGAACTTTCAACCACTATATTGAGTCCAGGGAGGTCAGGGACTTAATGGGTGTACACTCTGTACCTCCAAACCCATTTACAAGTATGACTCGATCCCACAATTGCACTAAATTTCCAACAATCCTCCCCAATTTAGTACAATTCCTTTTGCATGAAAATCAACTTTAAAAAAACCAGTGCATAAATGAAAATGTCCTGAGGATTGAATTTCCATTTTAGTACATCACTTCAAATATTCGAGAATCAGGGTGTTCTAAGAATTGAACCCTTCAACTACTTTGAATACCTGAAGATAAAATACACACAAGTTTTGAAACACTTAAAACGCTCCTGACACCATACAAGCCATGTGTCCATATCCAATTCATAAATGTTGTAAGAGCCAAAGTCCATGCTCCTTGAGGCGGCGAAACCTCAACATTTACATAGGTGGTTCCTCTTTAGTTCATGCTCCTACTTAAGCACTTTTTCAAATAAATTAACCATTAAGAAGTTTATAACTTCATCCTCCTTTCAGCAGGTACAAGCACATCCTTGGGATGATATACATGTGCTTCAGTCCCCTGAATGTTCAGCTTTCCACATTGAACTCAGCTCCCAAGTTTCCTCAGGAGGGAGTTGGGTGTCCTAGCATTCAGTGACTAGTTTGGACTTTAAACCCATCCCTTTAGCAGACTTTATAACCAAGTCTCTAGCCAATCCCTTCGTCAAGTGATCAGCTAAGTTTTGTTGAGACCTCACAAACTCTATTGATATCACCCCATTCATGATTAGCTCACGAATCATGCTATGTCTAACACCTAAGTGTCTAGACTTACCATTGTACATTTGGCTATAAGCCTTAGCCAATGTAGCTGCACTATCACAACGGATAGATATGGGTGCCATAGGTTTGACCCATAATGGAATCTCAAGAAGCAAGTTTCTCAACCATTCAGCCTCTTTACCAGCAGCTGCTAGAGCCACAAATTCAGATTCCATTGTTGAACCAGTAATGCAAGTTTGCTTCTTGGATGCCCAAGAAATTGCACCACCACCAAAAAGGAATACCCAGCCACTTGTGGATGAATTATCCTCAGTATTGTTGATCCAACTTGCATCAGTGTAACCTTCCAACACTGAAGGATATCCAGTATATGACAAACAATAATCTATTGTTCCTTTCAAATACTTTAGTACCCTCTGAATTGCTTGCCAATGCTGAGTACTAGGATTACTAGTGTACCTACTCAGTTTACCCACTGCAAAAGCAATATCAGGCCTAGTACTAGTCATGGCATACATCAAGCAACCAATCACCCTAGAATACTCAAGCTGGGAGACAGCCTGACCATTGTTAGGCATTAGTTTCTCACTTGTATCCATAGGTGTACTCACTGGAGTACAATCAAAGTGATTGAATTTTTTCAGGACCTTCTCAATATAATAAGACTGAGAAATTACAATACCATCACTTTCATGTTTAATCCTTATGCCAAGGATAACATCAGTCTTCCCCATGTCTTTCATAGAGAACCTTGATGACAAAAACTCTTTGGTTAAATCAACCTGAACTTGGTCAGTACCAAAGATTAACATGTCATCAACATATAGGCAAATGATGACTCCTTTACCAGATTCATCAAATTTGCTATATACACATTTGTCAGCTTGGTTAAGTAAATAAGCATTAGACAAAACCACTTCATCAAACTTTTGATGCCATTTCTTAGGTGCTTGTTTGAGTCCATATAAGGACTTAATCAGTTTACACACCTTACCTTCATGACCAGGCATGATGAAACCTTGAGGTTGGTTCATATAAACCTCCTCATCTAAATCACCATTCAAGAATGTTGTCTTCACATCCATCTGATGAATAATCAGATTGTGAATGCTTGCCAAGGCAATCAACATTCTTATGGTACTTATGCGTGCTACAGGAGTATAAGTATCAAAGTAGTCTATTCTTGACTTTTCTCTAAAGCCTTGAATGACTAACCTTGCCTTGAACTTTTCAATAGTTCCATCTACCTTCATCTTTCTTTTGAAGATCCATTTGCATCCAAGTGGATTGCAACCTGGAGGTAGATCAACCAACACCCAAGTGTTGTTGCCCATGATGGAATCTATCTCATCATTGATTGCTTCTTTCCAGAAAGCAACATCCTGGGACTTCATTGCTTCATCAAATGTTTTGGGATCATCCTCAACATTAAAGCAATATTAGTACTGGTCAGAGACCTCATCCCTTGTTCCTTCAACTAGGTATAGTTGAAATTCAGGACCAAAATTCTTTGGAGTCCTTTGCCTTGTGCTTCTTCTAAGCTCAGGCTCAGGTTGCTGAACCACAACCTCATTAGTGACCCTTTCAGGTTCCACTGAAGCGCCAATGTCCTCAGCCCTAGTATGAGTCCTAAGGCTTGGTTTAGGGACTGATGAGAACCTAGTCTCATCAAAGTTAGCATCCCTTGATTCAATGATTGAGTTTATTGAAACTGAATCATTAGGTTCAATAACATAGAACCTATAAGCCTTGGAATGCTCAGCATATCCAACAAAGATGCATTCAATGCCTCTTTCACCCAAGGTTTTCACCTTTGGATCAGGGAGTCTTACAACAGCCCTACAACCCCAAACTTTGAGGTAGTTCAAGTTTGGTTTTCTTTTAGTCCAGAGTTCATAAGGGGTAATCCTGTTCCTTTTATTAGGAACCCTATTTAATAAATAGCAAGCTGTTAACATAGCTTCTCCCCAAAACCCTTGACTCAGTACTGAGTAGGACAACATGGAGTTAACCATCTCTTTTAGTACTCTATTTTTTCTTTCAGATATACCATTTTGTTATGGAGTATAGGGAGCAGTTGTCTCATGGATGATTCCAACAGACTCAAAGTACAAAGTATCCATGTACTCACCTCCCCTATCAGTCCTAAATCTTTTGATTTGGACTCCTTGTTGTAATTCAACTTCAGTTTTAAATACTTTAAATTTATCTAATGCTTCATCCTTAGTATGTAACAAATAAACATAGCAAAAGCTAGAAGCATCATCAATAAATGTTACCAAGTATTTCTTATTCCCTAATGAGGGAGTAGCATGCAAATCACACAGGTCACTGTGGATTAGCTCCAAAACTGTAGTTTCACGTTTTACATCCTGAAATGGTTTCTTAGTAATTTTGTTCAGCATACAAGTCTGACACTTATTAGTGTCCATGTCAAAAGCTGGAATTAACCCATCCTTAGACATATCTTGCATCTTCTTATAGTGTACATGGCCTAGTCTAGCATGCCATAGTGATGAATCATTCAGTTTAGTGGTAGTCATCGGGACAGAGTCAACATTTATACTAGAATCAATATTAAGCCTGAACATTTGATTACTCAAATAGCCAAAACCAATAAACACACCATGTTTAGATAAAACAAATTTATTAGATTCAATCACTTGTTTATAACCACAATTAATCAAAACACTACTAGAAACCAAGTTCTTCCTAATATTAGGAACATGCAAAACATTAAACAAAGAAACAATCTTTCCAGAACTAAATTTAAGATCTACACAACCACGTCCATGCACTAGGGCTGTTGACTCATTTCCCATGTGAAGAATAGATCCATCATTCATTGACTCATAAGTCTTGAACCAGCATCTATCTTTACACACATGCACTGTTGCTCCAGAGTCAACCCACCACGCAACATCATCATCCTGCACAAAGTAAGCTTCAGATACATATGTAACATAATAAATTTGGAGAGATTCATTAAACATATTCTGACCTTTTGTGCCTGATCCATTAGCTTGGTTGCCAATGCTAACACCTTTGCAATCCCTTTTGAAGTGTCCAGGTTTCCCACACTTCCAACAAGCCACTGATGACTTCTTGTTAGGATTAGCTTTGGTGTTATCTTGATGCTTACGTTTGCCCTTGTTGTCATTGTACCTGGTGGAGTTGTTATGCTCCACCATATTGACAACAGATGAACCAGCAACATTGTTGCTCTTTGGCTTATCACTTTCATGCACCCTGAGGGATTCCTTAATGCGCAAATGACTACCCAACTCAACAAGAGTTAACTCCTCCTTCTTATGTTTCAAGGTGTGCTTGAAATCTTTCCAAGAAGGAGGTAGTTTGTCAATAACACACGAGACCTGAATGGTCTCATCCATGTTCATTTTATGTTGTGTAAATCTGCCAAGTATTCCAAGAAGTTCATTGTATTGTTCCATGACTGGTCTTGAATCAGTCATTTTGTAATTTGTGAAATCACTCACAAGGAACTTCTTACTTGATGCATCCTCAGCCATATATTTGGCTTCCAAGGAATCCCATAGTTCTTTAGCAGATTCAACATTTTGGTAAATATCAAATAAAGAATCACACATACCATTGAGAATTATGCCGCGACACACATAATCATCATTCTCCCATTTGCTCCTTTTCCTCAGTTCCTCCAAAGTAGCATCATCACCACCATCAGAAATGGGAGTGGTCAGTACGTACACCACGTTCATGGTAGAAAGAAGAAAGTGCATCTTCTTCTGCCATCTCCTAAAATCAACCCCTTCAAACTTGTCCAGTTTGGAGAAGTTAGCCACCATATGCTTCATTGTCGCCGCCATTGATTATCACAAAATAATCTTCTTTGATTGTTGGGGTTTACTTCGTTCCAACAGGGTGAAGATAATCAATAGCCTAACTACGTACCAATGAATTGGTTATCGGATATCACTTGAAGTCGTGTAATCACTTTCCAAAGAAGATTATTCGACCCTATGCCTGGGTTAACACGAATGCCTCCTTGGGATAAAACCAAGTGTTAGTTCTTGTTTTAGGCACAAATCAAGAACTCTGTGTGTTTATGTGTTTCTTGTTTCTGTATATCTCATCATGCAAATATGATCACTATTTATAGTGATCCTAGTCCTAGAAGGATGTAACTCATAGTCAATGGTATTTAAGAGCATTAATCGGCCAATTAAGCTCATAATTACCTACATGAAAGCATAGTGGTTACATGACCATAAACCTGGTCATCAAGTCAATATTCAACCCTCATTGATTGGTCAAAGAGGTTACAAAGACTTTGTGCATCACCAGGAGCAGCGTCCTAACCAGGAGCAACTTCCTAACCAGGAGCAGATTCCTAACCAGGAGCAGCTTCCTAACCAGGAGCAACTTCCTCACCAGGAGCAACTTCCTAACCAGAAGCAGCTTCCTACTGATGAACTTTCAACCATTATATTGAGTCCAGGGAGGTCAGGGACTTAATGGGTGTACACTCCGTACCTCCAAACCCATTTACAAGTATGACTCGATCCCACAATTGCACTAAATTTCTAACAACCACTTAACTCGTTAAGGAGATGAAAGTAGTTTAGCTACATTTCAAAACTATTTAATGAACTAAAATCAAATAGTTAAAATACCATTCCTTGAAGTTAATACCACACAAATTTGAGCAAACTAAAGTAGCGCATATTAGAAATAGTAGGCGTCTGTAAGTGAAAAACAAAGCATAAAATGGTCAAGCTATTGAGAATAATATCGGGTCGCTAGTGTCGAATTCCAAGATGTTTAGGTTCTCTACACCGACACATGTTTTTCATTTACATAACTTAATCCTAATACATATGTTTAGCCTGATACCAATATTAATTCAGTTTACATGTGGCAATTAACGAAAGTAAATAATATACATATATGTTAATCTTTGCCACTCTAATATTTTATGCATACTAATTTTGCACCATGTCCAAGTTGCGACAAACTATTAGATATATAAGCATCACAAATCGGGCAGACCTTAACTTTGTGGTAACTCCAAGATTAATATTTTAGTAAGGTGTATACCCTGACATACGAAAGCTCAACCGAACTGCATTAATATGTGGAAGTTCAAGTGTCACCGCCAGCTTTGACCTCCCAAAATATCCATGTGCTGTATCTACTGGTTAAAGTTGTCTGCTGATGATGATGAACGTAAATCCTCAATTACCGCAAGAACTGGAAGTATGACAACGTCACAAATTCATAATAATTTCTCGAAATATTTAATTTAAGCATGTTATCAGTTGTGCTGCTCTGTAAAAGTTAAATAGAGTAAATCACTCTTGAATACACTCTTCTTTTAGGCGAGGGATCACGTATACCATGACCTTTGTTTTATGCAAAAAGAGAAAATGATGCTTCATTTGTGCAATATGTTGTGGTTTTTTTCTAGATCCTTTTTTTGTAGTTCCTTGCATACTTCAAATATGTTGAAGTAAATTTCTCGAATCATTTGAGAAGAAAAAAACTCAAGTAACATACCAAAGAAAGTAAATCACTTACTATGCGTAGTCACCATATTTTTTAACAACCCCTTATGAATAATGTGACTGCTGACATTATTATTCACTTCAGTAACCAACACCTCAAGTAATTGAGTCTGATTCCCGAACTTCTTAACAAAGTTGATAGCATCAACCGCCACACCGCTATGTTTTAACTCTTTCAACTGTCTTCATATGTTCCTTCGAATCACATACTGTAATATATAGGACCGAAAGAGAAGATACACTCACACACACAAAGTTACATATTGTAGTAAATAAACATAAATTATACAAAAAGTATCACATGTTTAATTAAGCAATAATCATTTCAATAAGCTAACCAACCGCAAAGGTTAATTAGGATCATTAGATAAGATCTACTGTAGTAACTTACAACATCTCCCACCGGCACATCATGTATTGTTAGAGCACCTAATCATGTTGGATATCATTCATATTATATGGTAACAAAGCAACTAAATAAGTTAAACCAAACACCCCTTTAATCCTACACACCCATAAGCCATAAAAACCAAGATTTAAAGAAGTGCCTACGATTAACACCTATCTCGGGGCTATGATTTCCTTTTGTCTTGATGCCGGAAACACACTTAACTTAGACAAACTCCCACAGTGCTACACATATCTAACACAATGAAAGTCGATGAAACTTTTAAAGTATTACCTAAAATTTCAAATGCTCACCTCCTCATTCTTATTAATCTCCACAATTCTCTTGAAGTTGCCATAACTCACATCATATTCACACTCGCGCATTTTTTGCTAAAACAGAATGAAGAAATCTTTTTACAGTGCAACGCAGGGACGAAATTTCACGTAAAGGCTGTTATTGTGTGCATCGTGTATTGCTTCAAGAATCAGTAAACCACAAAATCACTTTCCACCTCTTTTATGTGAGCACAACTGTAGAGATAAATGTCAATCCTGAGGCTTTTGTAAAACTAAAGAGTAATGCTATTTATAGCGCCAGGTTTAATGCTAGAATATAACTTTAGGTAAATTTATAGGCAATCTTAGCAACTGTAATATATATATAACTTCTAACGTAGTGTTTGGTAGGCTGTAATAAGAGTTATATAGAAAGGGTTATTATGATTGAATGAAAAATCCTGTTTGTTTACAATTATGGTACGTAATGATTCATTACATGTAATGACTAATTACATCGTTTTCATTCCTTAGGGGTCCCCTCATTTTCTTTGATTACGTCTTGTAATGGAATCAAATGACATAAAATTCCATCATTAATTAACCACATTAAATAAGTCTCTTATTAAAAATGAGATTAGTCTTTTTTATCTATTACATTTCGTCTTATCTTACCAACCAAGCATTATTAATAATAGTAATGAATCATTACATTACATCATTATTTTATTACGCCATTTATTCCGTTCATTTGACATTATATTCCTTCCTACCAAACGAACCCTAATTGTATTAGGATATCTATAGTTTTTTCCCCAAATTTACATTTTAGTCCAGCAATATGCAAAAATATTCTATTTACAAAATCAATCCTGTTTATACATATTCCACCCAAATATTTATGAAACTTGAATGTAACTGTTCTAAAGAAGAAATACCAACCTAACGAAAGACTAAAATCCTAATGTCAAACACCTACCAATAACAATTCCATATTCTTTTATCAAGATCATTAGCAGGTCCTTCTATCCTAATCAGTACTTATGAAACTTGAATGTAAAAAATGAGATTCCATATGTAAGTTTAGTATTAGAAAAGAAATTTCAATATGTAAGGATAATCTACCACATTCCGTATTCTACATTCCACATATGAGATTCCATCTCTTGCAGCCATCAATTTATAAGGCATACAACAATTTTTTTACTTCATTAATCTCAAAATGATTAATTTTACACTACTTTGTCTTATATTCTAGCGGGCCAGGATGCGAAAAAAATCATCAAACGGTCGCAGCTAAACCATAATGCGTATAGCCACAAATAAAATAAACTCATAAGCATACAAAGGACTAAAGACACATTCAATGATGAACAAAGCACTATAAGCATCAGCCTATGACGCCAAAGCATTGTAGAAAACCACAATGTGATGGTTGTGTTTCGATTATTTGCTTTCCATTCCAATATTTTTCCTATGGTTAGTGTCATGTAAAGTTCGAAATACACGAGCACATTATATGTTTTGAGCTTATTATGTGTTTGATGCCATTAAAATTGCAACACCTTCAGTTCAAACGACTTACGGAAAAAAGAACTTTCGTGTTCAAATTCAAACATATGAAGGGAGAAGAGTTACGAAGGCTTACATGATGGTTATAATGAGATGCCTTCTAGGTGGTTGCATCAAAGATTAGGGACCGCAATGTATGTGCACATGTCTTCATCACCATCATTAAATACATTTTCATGCAAAAATAGATTCTCACCTCAAAGGTCACATGCCCGTTAAATCTTGACACTACAATTCACAAACAACAATCTTAGCACATACCAATTACTGAATGTAATAAAAGAACACGATTTGTTCGCAGCCCTAGTCATTTTACCTCTTTTATTTTAGTACTCGCATTCTCTAGCTTTATTTACATCTACTGTATTAATTATTTGGTTCCCAAACACTAAACAACTATTAATATTTAGTACCTTTATATTGTAATGATCTCTTGATGCATAAGAACGAGATACGGTTGAAAAGGGTCAAATTTAAAGAATCAAGGAGTCGTCTAAACCATTGCATGCAACAATACCTCATGAACATGAGAGAGAGAGACATGCTTCAAGTTGTCGTCAAAAGATGATCAGATAAGCCAGATGATCAGATAAGCCCGGTGCAAGAAATGGGTGCCAATTTGGTCGTCACGATAAGCAATGGCAAGGAATTAGGAGGAAAGCATGAACCAAGCAGCAAGTCACAAGCACCAACTTTTCAGGTGACAAGTTTCAACAATATACAACATGTTGAGCATTCTGAACCTAATTATGCCAAACATGGGATGGAAAAGAGTGATAGCGATACCACTTCTGATTCATCCGATGTGAGTCATAATGGGGGAGAAAGTGTTCAAAATGATAACAATCATGATAAATGCTTTATGACTCCCTCGTTAACTGATTCTGATTCCAAGATTAAAGAGCTTGAAACGATCGTAGCTCGGCAATCAAAAGATCTTGAGGGTGCCAAACTTGAATTTTCCAAGAAAACGAACAAATTTGAAACATATTTTGAAAAACTTGAAAAATCACCTTGTTCTTGAACGAAAATTGGATCAAACAGTTCTAGATTCTAAAGCAGAAAAGGATAATCTTTTGAAACAAATTAAGTTGCTTGAATCTAAGTTGGCATTTCAAGATGAATTGCTCAAAGAAAATGAGACGTTAAAGGCTCAAGTACAGGAAAAGGTCTTTCCTATAGCTGTGTTGAAAAACGAATTGAGGAAAACTAAAGGAACTAGTGTGGACACTAAGCTTGAAAAACCATCAATCTTGGGGAAACCACCTACAAATCAGTTCGTTAGACAACCAACTTCATTTAGATCTGAGCGACCACAATCCTCGAGACTGCGGTTTGCCTCCCAAGTTGATATGGCTAATATTTGTAGAACAATCACTCCACCAACTAGGGCCAATGTGACTAAAACAGCTTTTGCAAGACCTAATCACATGATTGCTTCTAGCCTCCCTAGACATAGTCTAAAGAACACGTCTCGAACTAGTTCAAATGACGTTCGCCATAAATTTGGTCTAAGGGAAGCTATTCAAAAGACACAAGTAAGAGATAGGAATTTTAAACCTAGTCTGATGTCTTCTAGATTGCCTAACACTGCTAATCGTAGCATGTCATATCCTAGGAGCATCAATCAATCATCTAGGACTTCTAGATCTTACTCGGACATTAAATATGCTACTTGTAAAACATGTAGGAAATGTGTCTTTAAAGCCAATCATGATTCTTGTGTCAAGAAATTACTTAATGAGGTGAACTCCCGTGCTAGACTTAAATCCCAGTGGGTAGCTAAAATCAAACCTATTGGTAAAATGTGGCGCCCCACTGGTAGAATTTTCACTATTGTAGGAAACGAGTGCCCTTTAACTAGGATAGTCTCTGATTCTACTAAGACTACTAGAGAGGAAATTGAAAAGGATGATACATCACTTAAGCCTGAACTTAAGGTTTTCTATAAAAGGAAACGTTTTCCAACTAAGACAAGTGAATCATCTCCTCAGGTCACCTCTGGCACAAGAAAAGAAAGCTATGAATCCCCGCATGGTTCTAAGATAGATATCGCTAACCCATGTCAAAGTATACAAACTCCTAATGAGAATGCAGGTACCAAAGTTAACATTCAACAAGAACACAGCGTTCCAATCGTTGTATAGCATTCAATTAAGGACACTCACGGAGTTTGGTTGCTGAAGAAGCTGATATCTAAGAAACAAGTGTCTCAGGGGATTTGTAGTTAAGCTCGTGTATAAGGCTTATAGACAAATCACAGTCTGTGACCCGTTCATCAAAGAAAGGAAAGTTTATCGCTGATGATAAACTTATCCTCACAAACGAGAAATTATTTTTTCTCCGGCATGAGCTTACATCAAAAACATTCCACGTTTTTAACCTCATGCACCATGGCTCCTCGTTAAATGACAGACGATGACCTAAATTTCAAATAAAGGAAAGTTTATCGCCGATGATAAACTTATCCTCACAAACGAGAAATTAAGTTTTCTCGGACACGAGCTTACATTAAAACTATTAAACGGTTTTAAGCTCGTGTATATGGTTCATTGTTAAATGTCAGACAATGACCCGTTCTTCAAATAAAGGAAAGTTTATCGCCGATGATAAACTTATCCTCACAACGAGAAATTAATTTTTCTCGGGCATGAGCTTATATCAAAAACATTCGAAGTTTTTAAGCTCATGCACAATGGCGTATAAGCACATTCCAGATTATGCCCCGGACTTCAAAGAAAGGAAATTTTGTCGCCGATGATAAACTTATCCTAACAATGAGAAATTAATTTTTCTCGGGCATGAGCTTATATTAATAACATTCGAAGTTTTTTAAGCTCATGCACTATGACTTACAGTTAAATATCGGTCTGTAACTCGGACTTTAAATTTAGGAAAGCTTATCTTTAAAGATAGTTTATCCTCGTAACGGGAAATTAAATTTTCTCGGTCATGAGCTTGTATTAAAACATTCCAAGTTTTAAGCTCATAAAGTAAAGTGTATCTTTTAAATAAGAGAACTTTTCTTCTTAACGAGAAATTCATCTTTCTCTATCACGAGCTTTACGTTAAAACATTCAAAGTTTTTCAAGCTCATGAAAACGACTTCTAAGTAATTGTCAACTTAGGACTCGCTCTTCAGTTAAAAGGAAAGTTTATCACCGATGGTAACTTATCCTTAACAACGTGAAGGTTACAACTTCTCGGACTTGAGCTCGTTCTGTAAAATATTCAACATCTTAAGCTCAAGTAATTGGTTTTCAAAACTTTGAACACAATTTTTCGAGAATTTCTCAAAAGGTTTTTCTAAATCTTTCAAAATTGTGTGTTCAAAAATGTTTTTGATAAAAAGAACATGTCTTCTGCAATCGATAATATTTACGAACCTAGAAATGTCGTTCAATAATGACACGGAGTTGTAAATAAAGTATGAGCAGAAGTTTAAATGATTTAAAACATGTTCAAAATGGTTTGCTATTATTTCAGATAGTAACCTGTTTTTCATATTCGAGTCAAGCATTTCACCGGAAAGCTTTGACTCAACAACGGGAATTAATTTTCTCGGGCATTGTTTACTTTATAACCATGTAAGGATTGTGTTTACGTAATAACACAATCTAACACGAATTTATGTACGCTTCAGTGCATTTATTTTTTAAAACAAGAGAAATCTTGTTTTTATGAAGTTATCATCTCCACCAATCATAGCAATTTACAATTGATATCTACATACTCGACGATGCGACTACTCAAACGGCGACTACAACTTTTCAATAGAACACGGGTCAACAATTGAGGGGGAGCAATTGTCCAGCACTCAGAATCTTTGACGCCGAAAGTGCCAAGTTCACATATTGGTGTCAAGACAACGATATCAATCGTACACATGGAGTCAAGAGATAACTTCAGATCTGACGAGGCGACCAATATTCGTGAACAAGAACCATGTGATACTTTCATATGATGTTCTCAATCATTCAGGTCCAACCTCGTAAATCGCTAATCTTATGAATACATTATCATATATGATCTTTGCACGTGATAAGTACCTTACACTTGTGTTTAAAAGGTTTTAATTTACGTTTCAAGTACACCCTCATTAATTTGAGGGGGAGCTTGTGAAAATTATGAAGATAATTGGATTTGCATTTTTTCTTCCCAAATTTTCTTAAAATGTTATTAAATCAATTGATATTAAAAACATCGATTGGGTTAATATTTTTAATATGGGGGAGAAATGTGATTTAATATGGGAAATGATTAATCAAAAATGGTTTGGCCTAACGTGATGGCTCATCCCGACATGTGTGAAGTGTTTTCAAATATCGTGGCATATGTTAAGGGGGAGAAAAATGGATTTGCACTTCAAAATGGATTTCATGGTGATTTATACTTACCCAAAACATCTCTATTCACGACGATGAAGATTGTGGTGACATAAGGATGGTAGGATAAGTTAAAGTCCAATGATTCTTCCAAAACAGGAGGAATCTTCCCAAGGACATTCCATAGCTAGAAATATTAGTCCTTAGGAAAGATGGAGAAAGATTGTGAACGTAGCTTAATGCCGACCAAGTACTTAAGTTAGCACTGGAACAATCACAACAAGGTGCTAGTTATGACGTATCGGTAAGCATTAAAGGGGTTGAAGAATGAAAAAGAATTGTAAAGATAAAGGGTGTAAAGAAAGTAGCCCTCCTTACAACTTAGGCAGAAACCAGGTCAATACATATGCTATTGAGATCATTTTTCAATGATTCTCGATATTGAAGACAGACATCAAGGACCCAGTGATGCAATGCACAACCCATCCCAGCTAACTCAGATATCTCTCAAAAGGTATTTGTTTTAATCACACGGAGACAACGCATTATCTATTGGTTTATTCACTCTGAATAAATTGGTATTGAAATGGTGGCACTCCTCTCCAGCCTCCGATCACTAAAATCCAAAATGCAAGATCGAGTCTAGAGCCATTTGAGATCATCAAATATCTCATTAGGACACACTTTCATAATTCCTTGCTTCTTCACACACTGTGAAAAGTAAGAAAGATCTTAAGAGTCCTACGCAAAATCTTCATGATCTTGCTTGAACATCCGAGTAATACGAAAGTATTTACAATGAAGATGGAAATTCTTCTTGAGCGAATATCAAAAAGCTCATGGTAGGTGACTTGTGCGATTCTTTATGAATCATACTTGTGATAACTGTAAAGTAACAGTGATTTAATTCTTAGCTGAATTTAAACACGTTCCAGGCCTCTACCAATATCTTAGTGATCTTGCCAGAACACTCAGAGTGATACCTTAGTGTTCACAGTGATGAGTGGAAATCCTTCTAGTGTTAACCTCAAACAGCACTTGGTAGGTAACTTGCAAGATTCTATACGAATCAAGCTCGTGACAACTGGAAAGCAATGATGGTGCGGTTCTTAATTGAATTTCACTTGTTCCAGGAACATGAATTGACGGCTTCAAATCATGCGGATATTATTATCCAAATGATTCACTCTTTATGTTCGCAGTCAGCTTTGGACGGTCGAATAAAGAGAACGGGTTTACCCGCGAAATCTTGTTAAGGAGGTTCTTAATTGAAACTACCTGCCACAAGTATGATATTTTATATCGTCCAACGGTCTTCACCGACCGGAGGTAAAATGCTACCGAATTAGAATGAAATGTTCAAGGCCATTTCATCCGTGTATATGTTTTGTTGCTAACTGTCTTATGCAGCGTAACAAGAAGGTGGCATTACCTTGTACAATCTAGAAGAAGTTGTAAACACATGCTTATGCTTTCTGCACTTAATACTTCAACAAATTCAAGAAATCCTAAAATCTAAGTCTTCTGCTGTATCAAACTCTAAAGCTTTCAAGAATTATAAAGGTATAAGTATGTGGAACATGAAGTCACAAGGAGGCGAATATCACAAGTGATGAATGCATAATGTCAAGGCAAGGAAACATGCTCAAGACTAAAGTCAAAGATCTCATCAGCATGTTCACAAGAACAAGATCGAAGACTCAAGCATAGTATGCTAGGTTTAAGATTTTTTAAAATAGTGTGACCTCCCTTAGGGGAAGATTGTTGGAAATACGTTTTTCCAAAGAAAGTCTCGGTCACATCATTGTTAGCATAGATCACGAGCTATAGCCTATTTAGGACAATGTAACTTGGAGTGACCTCCCTTAGGGGGAGATTGTTGGAAATACGTTTTCACATATTTAGGAAGGTCGGTCACTCCAACGATATATTCAAGTATTGGGCTCGTGATCCAATATATAAACATATAGTCCATATAGCCCACATGTAGGGTGGGCTATATATACCCCCTCCTAGCATGTTAGGAGGGGTTGAGCACTTAGTTATTCCATTTCTCATTTTCATCTTTCTCTCCTTCTCTCTTTTCTCTCTCTAACTCTCCCTCTCTAGTTCTTTCATCTTCTTCTCTATTTAGATAAATCAAACACTTGCACAATCCTAAGAAACTAAGGACCTATAGAATGAATCCCACAGCTATTTGTTTTTTGCTTATAGTTTCTTTAATAGGTTGTGGGAAAGACTCAAACCAATGGCTCTTATGGATAATGTTAGTAATGTTTGGCCTTGTGTGATTTCTGGCCTTGTGAGTAACCCTACAAAAATAATATTTGGAGCGTTATTCAGAGATTGTTATTTGGGGCTTGTATCTACTTTTTATGGCAAGAGATAAATAACAAGAGAATGGGCATGACTCATAGGGATGTCACGACTTTAGTTAAAATGATTGTTGATACGGTTAGACTTAAGTTATTAGGTCTGACCATGAAACCTTCTGTTAATGTTGTTAAAGCTGCTGAAATATGGAATATTAAGCTATGTCATAATAGCAACCAAGGTATTAGAGTTTCTTTTGAGGATAGGTTTAACTCTAGGTCATAATGTGTGGTGCTTGTTCATGGTTTGGTTGGTGTGACTGGTCCTTTGGGGGGACTAGTTTCTGGTTATGTAATAGGTTTTGGATTCACATGTGTCCTAGTTTTGACCTTAGCAGGGTTTTGAATTGGGATTATTGGTATGAGATGACTAATGTTTCGTTACTATAGAGGTTTTCCTTGTCCCCTATGCTTTTTGCTGGTTTTGGTATCTTTCTAGCAGGTTCTTCGCTGAAACAGGGCAAATGGAGCTTCATTGCTTTGGGTGGCTGGATGATTTCTATCATGTTATTATGCATTGCTAGATGTGCATGTATTGAATATGTTTCTCTCAGTTTGCTGGGAGTTGGGGGGAGGACTGTTTTGGTTTGCTTTCGGGATGGTTTGATGTTCTATTAGTGGACACATGAGTTATTCTAACTCTATGTACAATATTTTAGTTGCCAAACCTGGTATTGTGATGCTTGTCCTCCCTTGTTTCTATAATAATCTGTATCTGTTTAATGTCGTGCTGATAGATACTTTGATTATTGCATCATGGAAAGGATTCTTGATTAGTTATACTCTTTCCCCCTCTTATGTTTTCCCACTGGGTTTTACATAATTGGGGGTTTTGAGGAGGCAATAAGCTGGATGTGCTACTATGGCACCTTTCCTTTATTTTCTGCATTTGTTATTTGATGGTGTTGTGAGTAGGTTTACATTGCCTACTAAACTTGTATTAGTTTGGGGATGGGATTTACCATGGGGGATGGGGGATGGATTGGCTATACTAGGTTGCTTCCATTTGTGGTTGAATCAAGGCAGTCATGTATTCTGAAGTGGGTTTCTTATCACAGCTTAAGTACTGGTTTGTTCTGAAGTGCCATGAAGATGCATAGCTTGATTCTTATCAAATAGGATCAAGTAGTTAGTGTTATGGGTATATAGGCTGTTATGTTTTCATTATAATAGCTTGTATTTGTAGTTTCTTTGATATGAGAATGGGGTTTGTCCATTTCCATTATCAGTTGCTTTGTATGTGTGGTGCTACATTTTTTAGTATGATATTGTTTTCCATGCCAATGTTGTGTTGCTATAGCTTGGTTAGATGGGGGTGTGTCCCATTTAATTTTTGTTAAGCTATAGTTTTTGTACTCTACCTTTTGTGTCTCTTTCTTAATAAATTTACCATTAAGAAAAAAAAAGTAAGTAACTCATGCTTAAGTATTATATGACTTTGAAATATTCGATTCAACATTTTATTCTATTTGAATGGCGAGCTATTTATTAAATCTATTATTTAGTTAAATATCCTTACAGGTATGATTGGAGTTTAGTTTGTTAATCTTTGCTCTTGGCTTCGCATTAAACTCGCTTTTCTTTCTTTATTTGTGTATGCATTTGTAGAGTTACTTACAATCTATTGTGCTTCGACTTCACATAATAAATATACATATATACAACATACTGTTAGCCGTATATTTTATATAGTCAAACAAGAATGTAATAGGTCATCTTAGTCGTTATTGGTCATGTATTGTAATAGGTTAGTCGGGAAAACCGGGCTTGGACTTTAAGCTAATATTGTATAAGTTAGGGGCGTAAGCCCAAAACAAAGCCAAGCCCGGCCCAAGTAACTTAAACCCACGGCCCAACAAGCCAAGGGTATATATACCCTCTTCCATGTGTGGAAGAGGGTGTTGGTTCATTTTACTTTCTCTCTCTAGTAAACGAAAACCTTCCACCATCTCTCTTGTTTCTCTCTCTACTTTTCTACTCTTTCTCTCTCTAGAATCTTGTGTTATGGATTAAATGGGATTAACATTTGGTATCAAGAGCCTATAGTAGATAGGTGATTGAAGTTCGTGTGGTATTGCTCTCTTAAAATTCGTGTGTTTTCCTCATATTTAGCTCGAATCATCAAAATTTTTTGCGTTTTCGTGGTGTTAGTGAGTAGACAAATCATCTACATAGGCGTGGTAGTGATTTGGGTTACTTTGTTTGGTCAAAAACGCGAAGTTTTTGGGTGTTTGGCTTGATTTTTGGTGTGAAATCACGTTTTTCATTAGAGTTCTTCTTTGTTCCTATTTTTTAGGAACTTCTGACTCAAATTCGCAACTTTTTGGTCCTTCTGTCTCAAATTCGCATTTTTTTTGTTCCTAATTTCGCAACTTGGTCTCTCAATTGCGAAATCCTGCTTAATTGCGAATTTATTGTCCAATTGCGAAATTGAATTGCAGGATTTGCGGAATTGTTCATTTCTAGTGGATTGCGAAATTTTGCACTCAATTGCGAAATCTTGCCTAAATTGCGAAATCTTCCAAAAGTTGCGAAATTGATCTATTGACTATATTGCGAGATTGAACTTTTTGAAGAATTGCGGATTTGAATTTTTTAAGAATTGCGGAATTGAACTTTTTCGAGAATTGCGGAATTGAATCTTCAAGTTGCGGAATTGAATCTTCAAGTTGCGGAATTGTACTATATTGCGGAATTGTTGCCAAGTTGCGGAATTGTTCATAATTGCGGAATTGTGTAACTTTTTTACTGAAGCATCTTTAGACTTAGCCACTATCTAGACTAGTTTCGGAACATCGTTTCCAAAAAAAAAAAAAAAAAAAAAAAAAAAAAAGAGTTAAAATTTTTAGGTCAAGTAAAATCAAATTTTTTCCCTACTAGTTTTTGGCTATTTCTAACTCAATTTCAAAATTTGGCGATACAAAATTTTTTTGGCTTAACGTTTTGTCGGACTGAGGAATTTATTGTCGGACTGAAGATTCTCGGAACGCTACGAATTTTTTACCACACCTCATCACAACAAATCTACTAAGATCTGTAATTCATTCACAAGTATTCACCATGTCTAACAACAACATCAACATTGCAACTGCTAATCAAATTCGTTTGGAACAAGGTGGCAACGGTAATCCACCTGTGCTCACTGCCGGTTGTTACGTTCAATGGAGATCTCGTTTTCTCAGATTTCTCGACGGAAAAGAAAACCGAACGGCTCTTCGTCACTGCCTTGAGAATCCACCTCCAGTTTTTGAATTTAGACCAATTACCACACAGGCAGAGGATGGTACTTCATCAACTATACGAGCTATGGAGGATTTTGACACATGTTCTGCTGAGAAAAAGAAACTCCTCCAAGCTGAAGCTGATGCTGTAAACTTCATACTCACTGGAATTGATAACGATATCTATTCCACAGTTGATGCATGTCCTAATGCTATGGAAATGTGGAATGCAATTCATCGATTGAAGCAAGGTGAGTCAATCAATGTTCAAGATCTCGAGACTAATCTTCTTTGGGAGTTTGGAAAATTCACATCTGAAGATGGTGAATCCATTGACTCATATTACTCGAGATTCTACAAAATGATGAATGAGCTTGTCAGAAATCAGTGCACCATCTCCAACCATCATGCCAATGTTCAGTTTCTACTTCAACTCAAACCGGAATGGCAAAGGTTTGTGACTTTGGTTAAACAAAGGGAAGATATCAAGACCATCTCCTATCACAAACTTTATGATATCTTGAAACAACATCAGAATGAAGTGAATGAACTAAGGGCTGAAAAGGCAGAACGATCTGCTAATTCTATTGCTTTTGTGGCCACTACTTCAACAAAACCCGTACACCGTCAACAACCACCTACTCATTCCTCAAAGTCATCAAGCTCATCCACCAAACCTCTAGCTGCTGCTAAACACAAAGCAAAAGCAATTGTCCCCACTCCACCTCCAAAATATGACACCGAGTCAGATGGAGACAGTGATGATGAACAAACTTCAAGGGATAAGAAGATTGAATAACTCATGTCTTTACTCACCACAACTTATAAGAAGATCTGCAAACCTACCAACAACAACCTCAGATCATCATCCAATGCTAGATATAAGGAAGTTGATCATGCACCTAGGTATGATCGTGATGCTAGGTATGATAATCAGAGGATGCTGAATCAAGTTGGGGCTAGAGATACTGTAGGCACTCCGGTTGTGCAGAAGACTGGGATTCGATGCTTCAATTGCAAGGGATTTGGGCACATGTCTAGGGAATGCAAGAAGCCAAAACGGGTTAAGGATTCGGGATATCACATGGAAAAGATGTTACTGTGCAAGAAAGAAGAAGCAGGAATTCCACTCACAGCAGATGAAGTTGACTGGCGTGATGACACTGATGATGAAGCCGATGATCAAGAGTTAGAGGCACATTATGTGTACATGGAAAAGATTCAAGAAGTGATTCCAGAGATTGCTGAAAATTCTGGACCAATCTTCGACACTGAGCCAATTGAAAAGGTACCATCAAATGATAACTATAATGTGTTTGCTAATGAACGACGGCATCCTGAGCAACCCGAAAGCATCAACGACACATATGTAATGGACACGGAGGATAGAAATATCTCTACGGATTCACAGCATATGTGTAATGATGACGAAACAGCTGTTCAGGATACTGACTCGGATGAGGACCGTGATTTGCTTGCGTCTATTATTGATTCTTTAAAACATGAAATTAAGGAAAACAAAGAGGCTAATAAACGTTTAAAGCAAGCAAACACATCCTTAGCCGAGGAGATAGACAGGCTTAAAGAGTGTGATTATGTAAAAGAAGCTGATCGACGGGTTGCGATAGCTAATGGTTTGGTATATGAACGTAAAGTGCTCAACGAACAATATTGTTCTGAAGTAACACACGAAATTCATATGTCAAAACAGAAGATATCGGAACTTGAAGAACAACTACTGCTACATAAACTCAAAATTACTGAATTAGAGTCGGTTAACAATGAACAAACTGAGCTTTATAAAACTCGTGAAGAAAAGGATATTGAAAAAATTCTTGCTTTGGAAAAGAGAGTCGACACGTTAAACAACATTGTTTACAAAACGGGTCAGTCTATTCAAACTATGAATATGCTCATAGAAACATGAAAACGAGTTTTGTCAAGCCTGAATATCTCAAGAAAGCTCAAAGCACCAAGCCTGCTCTTTATGATATCGGTTGTTATGTTGATAATCTTGCTCTTATGCTTTCCCCTGACTGCGACGAAATCATTCGTCAACAAGAAGAAAGTCGATCAAACTTAAGTGATTTAATAAACCTTTCTGATTCTGATAATTATATTAAGTTTGTTCCTCAAAAAGAACTTTCCAAAGAACAAAAAATGTACAATAATGTTCCACCACCAAGTGATGAACCCCAAAAGAAAGTTTCTTTAAAAAGGAGTTTCAAAAAGCAATCAATTTTGTTAGAAAAACAAATTTCAGATGAAAAACGTAAATGGGATGAGAAAAGCAAAAGTGTTCAGCAATTTGAGTTTATAAAACAAGGGGTTTTAAATTTGTACAAAGGTGTCGTCGACTATGAAAAAGTTTCTAGGGATACCATTTGGAATATTAAACCTAACCCACAAGTAGAAGTCATCATTCAACAATGCATTGTTCCAACCATTGATGATCTTTCAAAAAATGTGGAAATGTTTTATAATGCTCTCACTGAGGAAATGTTAACTGATTTAAGATATGTCAAATCTCTTGAAGATGAAGTTGATTTTCTTCAAATTAAATTAAAAACACAAGAACACCAACTTTCTAACGAAATTGATCGACTTTCTAAGGAATATTTTTATGATGACCATATGAATGCTATACTTGGTGTGTATACCGATCTTGATCAGTATTGTCATGTAGCATGTCTAGTGTCAGAATCGGACGAGAAATGTCGCAATCTTGAAGTAGAGCTTTCAAAACAAATTCAGTCATACAACAAACTTTCGAAAAGTTTTTCTCAACTTGAGAAACACTCCATTTCTCTTGAACTTGCTTTAGAAAAAGGTGAAAAATCTCATAATCATAAAAAGTGTCAAGAAATGTCAGCTTCTTCGTTTCGTCTACTAAATGAAAAAGATTTCGAAATAAATGATTTGAAAGCTCAGCTAAAAGAAAAGGACATAGCCATAAGTGAGTTACAGAAACTCATTGAGAAAATGAAAGGAAAGTCTGTTTTGGGTAAACCACCCGCCGTTCGTCAACCGAATGCGGTTAAATGCCCTAAATCATCTATTTTGGGACAATCCCCACAGACGTTGCCTAAGATAGGAAATGATAAGAGTACCAATGTGATAGCACCTGGAATGTATAAGATGAACACTAAGCCTACTCAAACTGGAACATCGCGGTTACCTGAGAATATTAGGAAAACTAATCAACGTGTGTCTTCTTCTACAGGAGTAATCCCCACTACTAGTGTTAGCGGACCACAGCTTAAGAGTAATAGAATGCAAGATAAGGTCATGCCTAACAATAGTCAAGGAAAGAAGTTGGATGTAGAAGACCATCGTAGGAATTTTAAGTTTTCTAAGAATAAAACGTCTGTAACTGCATGTAATGACAGTTTAAATGCTAAGACCTCGAATGTTGAATTTGTTTGTGTTGAATGTGGAAAATGTGTTCGTACTTTCAATCATGATGCTTGTGCTCTTAATTATAATGGCGTGAATACTAGAACTAGGAAGCCTATTCGTATGCCCACTAGCACTAGTGAACACACAAGAACTTTGAACCAATCCACTGAGCAACCACTTAAGAAACTAAGTGCGTTAGAATCCACTACTCTACATAAACAAAGCAGGTTAAAGAAGCTTTATGAGAACATGATTAGGACATGTACACGGGGGTATTCAAGATTTACACCACCCGGATACAAATGGGTACCTAAGACAACCCCCATTCTAATTGGGTCTATGAATGTTAGCTTGCCTTTAGAATTTGGGTCCACTACTATTTTGGAACCCGTTTCTATCAAGGGCTCCCATTTGTCAAATGCTACATTGTCTTCTAATTCTTCTGCAGCTCGTTGAAATCATCCTATTCATAATGGACTCCGGGTGCACAAAGCACATGACGGGCAATCTCAAGCTTCTCATTAACTTCGTGGAGAAGTTTCTGGGTACGGTGCGGTTTGGAAATGATCAGTTTGCACCAATACTTGGATATGGCGATTTGGTTCAAGGAAATCTCACTATCAAACGGGTTTATTACGTCGAGGGACTGAATCATAATTTATTCTCGGTTGGTCAATTTTGTGATGCGGATTTGGAAGTGGCTTTTCGGAAATCTACTTGCTATGTTAGAGACTACGATGGGAATGACCTTCTTACAGGTTCTCGTGGTTCTGATCTCTACACAGTAACTCTTCAAGACACATCTTCAACAAATACGATTTGCTTAATGGCTAAAGCCTCATCATCTCAAGCATGGTTATGGCATCAACGATTGTCACATCTCAACTTTGACACCATCAACTTGCTTTCTAAGAATGATATTGTGACCGGTCTACCTAAGTTAAAATTCGTCAAAGACCATCTTTGTTCTTCTTGTGAGTTGGGGAAAGCAAAACGGAAGTCTTTCAAAACAAAGACTACCCCAAGATCAAAAGGACGATTGGAACTTCTACACATGGATTTATGTGGTCCCATGCGTGTAGAGAGTATTAACGGGAAAAAGTATATTCTCGTGATTGTTGATGATTACTCTAGATACACATGGACCTTCTACTTAAGGTCCAAAGATGAAACACCAGAGGTTCTCAAAAACTTTCTCAAGATGATACAACGCAATCTTCAAGCTCAAGTCTTAACCGTAAGAACGGATAGGGGTACTGAATTTTTGAACAAGAACTTGCAATCTTACTTTCAAGAAGAAGGCATCGAACATCAAACGTCTATTGCTCGAACTCCTGAACAAAACGGCGTTGTCGAAAGACGGAACCGTACTTTGGTTGAGGCTGCTCGAACAATGCTTTCTGCTTCAAAATTACCACTATTCTTCTGGGCTGAAGCAATTGCAACTGCCTGTTATACTCAGAATCGTTCTCTCGTCATCCCTAGACATGAAAAGACACCTTACCACATCATCAATGGCAGGAAACCTACTGTCAAATTTTTTCACGTATTTGGATCTTTATGCTACATCCTTAAAGACGGTGAGAATCTCGACAAGATGAAAGAAAAAGGTGATGCATGTATTTTTGTGGGGTATGCTACATTGTCGAAAGGATATCGAGTCTATAACAAGAGAACAAATATTATTGTCCAAACAATTCATGTGAACTTTGACGAATTGCCACAAATGGTACTTGATCACAACAGCTCAAGTCCCGCTCCTCAATGTCCAGCAATGGCACCTACACAAAACAGTGTACGTCCCGTGCAAGAATGTCAACAAAGTACTCCTACAGCAGACTCGACGGATACGACACATATGAATGAGTTGGTTGACTTATATGATCCTATGTCTGATGAATATTACTATGGAAACAATCAAGTTGTGTCAAAGCCTTCCGCTGTCAATACTGCTGATGCACCTGAACAAAATCAACAAGACACAATTGCCTCTACTACAGCAACCGTTGCTCAAGAGACAATTCCAGTGGATACTCAACAAACTCAAGAAACTGTCATACAACCAACATCACCAACCGTCAATGCTGAAGGAGGAAACAACAATCAAGCAGTTGATGCACAACCTGACAATGAAGAATTTATCAATCCGTTCGGTACACCGGTACACGAAGTCGGAGAGTCTTCTACTCAACATGTTGATCCGTCCAACATGCATACATTCTACCAACCATATCCATCCACTCACCATTGGACACGTGATCATCCATTGGAGCAAGTCATTGGAAATCCTTCACAACCGGTTCGAACACGCAGACAACTCGAAACCGATGGCGATGTGTGTATGTATGCACTCACCGTGAGTTCAACTGTACCTACAAACATCAAACAAGCCATGACTGATCATGCGTGGATTGAATCAATGCAAGACAAAATTCATCAGTTTGAACGCCTAAATGTTTGGGAACTTGTTGACAAACCCTATGGAATGTCAATTCTAGATTTCAAATGGATCTGGAAAAATAAACTTGATGAAGAACAAACCATCATCAAAAACAAATCTCGTCTTGTGGTTAAGAGATACCGTCAACAAGAAGGCATAGACTACGATGAATCATTCGCTCCAGTCGCTCGTTTGGAAGCTGTCAGGATATTCCTTGCTTACTGCACATAAGGGCTTCACGGTTTTTCAGATGGACGTTAAAACTGCTTTTCTCAACGGTCATTTGAAGGAAGAAGTGTATGTGAATCAGCCGGAAGGATTCATCGATCCTCATCATCCTGACAAAGTCTATCGTCTCAAGAAGGCTGTATATGGACTTAAACAAGCTCTAAGGGCATGGTACGAAGAACTTTCAAACTTCTTGGTGTCCAAAGGATTCTCCAAAGGTTCTATTGATCCTACTCTCTTTACTAATAAATATGGGGATGACATAATGCCGGTGCAAGTTTATGTTGATGACATTATTTTTGGTTCTACGAACCCAAAACTTTCAAAACGTTTTGAAAAATTAATGTCAATGATGGGGGAGCTAAAATTCTTTTTAGGCCTCCAGATTCATCAATCCCCACGTGGTATCTTCATTAACCAAGCTAAGTATGCTCAAGAGATACTTAAAAAGCATGGTATGACCTCATGTGCTCGCGTTGGTACACCATTGTCGACCACATCCCTAGACGCTGACTTGTACTCATACCCCGTAGATCAAACGCGATATCGCAGTATGATCGGGTCACTTATGTACCTTACAGCCAGCAGGCCTGATATTCATCATGCCACATGCTATTGTGCACGATATCAAGCCAGACCTACTCAAAAGCACCTCAAAGAGGTTAAACGGATCTTTCGGTACCTTAAGAATACCATTCACATAGGACTCTGGTATCCGAGGGAAACCGGTTTTCATCTAACGGCTTTTTCAGATTCTGATCACGCAGGTTGTCTTGATAGTCGTAAAAGCACTTCTGGTAGCATACAATTTCTAGGGGAAGACAAGCTTGTCAGCTGGTCGTCAAAGAAGCAGGATTGCACTTCGCTCTCATCGGTTGAAGCAGAATATGTGGCTCTATCCGCGTGTTGTGCTCAAGTCCTCTGGATGAGAACTCAACTCACGGATTATGGCTTCCACTTTGATAAAATACCTATGTATTGTGACTCAAAGTCGGCCATAGCCATATCTTGCAATCCGGTTCAACACTCCCGCACCAAGCACATCGATGTCAGATATCACTTTATCAAGGAACAAGTGGAACGTGGCATCGTGGAGTTATACTTTGTCAGAACTGAGTACCAGCTGGCAGACTTGTTTACAAAAGCTCTATCGAAAGATAGGTTTGCGTATCTCGTTGGCCGTCTTGGTATGAAGTATATGACTCCAGAAGACTTGGAGGTTTTGGCAAATGAAGTTGCTTGATATTCTCTCATAATGACTTCTAGGCGCATCACATCTTAGAACTCGGACCTCAACTAAGGAAATTTTATCTCGGACGATAACTTATCCTTCTCAACAAGAAATTCATATTTCTCGGTCATGAGCTTCTCATAAAAACATTCAAAGTTTTTAAGTTCATGAAAAACGATTTCTAAGTAAATATCAGCTTAGAACTCGAACTTCAACTTAAGGAAAGTTTATCACGGATGATAACTTATCCTTCACAACGGGAAATTTATTTTTCTCGGTCATGAGCTAGTCACAAAACAATCAAAGTTTTGAGCTCATGAAAAACGGACCCGAAAGGGGAGTGTACGTTTCAGTGCGCTTTCCCTAATCAATAGAAGAGAAGTCTTCTATCCTGATTATTTTAAAACCGTTGAACACTCCCTTCCTCATAAGTGGTTTTTATATCTCAAAAGGTTTTTCTAAATCTTTCAAAATTGTGTGTTCAACACTCCCTTCCTCATAAGTGGTTTTTATATCTCAAAATTGTTATATGTTATTTTGATCAATTTTTGAGGGGGAGCGTTTTAAAATCAAGCCTTTTAATGTTGTTGGGTACATCTCTAAAATTGTCATATTTTATGTATCCAACACATTCCGAAAATGATATGAAATTGTCAAATGTAATATATTATATTGGAAAAGGCATCTCAACTCCGTACCTCAACATATTTTGTGGTGTCGTTTTTCTAAAATTTTGTCAAATTTTGTCTCAAGAAACACATATATTGTTGAGGGGGAGCGACCCGAATGAAAATGTTCCATGATTCATGCGTGCACACATGTTTCTCTCCCGTCGATTTTTCGGGAAATGTCATATTTTAATCAATTGGTATCTCTAATATTATATTTTTATATTAGAGATAGGGGGAGAAAATGTGATTAAAATGTAATATATCGCAACATGTGATCTTAAAGACTCAAGTGCAACTCTCTCCTTCACATGCCAAACTATTTCGTATATCGATGCATGTGTGTAGGGGAGCTTTTCGGAAATGTAAAACTTTCAAGTGTTAAAAGTTTTGATTTTTATCAAACACTTTAAATGGTTTTCAATGGTTTTATGGTTACGATCTATACCCAAAACAACCTACTATCCACGACGGAATGATGGAGTCAAAAGGTGGTTTAGGATAGGAAACTAAGTCCTATGATCCAACCAGAACCGGAGGGATCTACCCAAGGACATTCCATAGCTAGAAATAGTTGTCCTTAGGAAAGATGGAGTGGAATGAAGCTGAATGCGGACCAAGTACTTAAGTTAGCACTGGAACAATCACAACAAGGTGCTAATGATGACGTATTGGTAAGCATTGAAGGAGTTGAATATTCTATGCAACTTAGGCAGAAACCGGGTCAATACATCTATTGAAGACAAGTCATCATGGACCCAGTGATGCAATGCACAACCCTTCCCAGCCATTGAAGTTTCTCTCAAAAGAAACTTGTCTCATTGTCACGGAGATCAACACGTATCTATTGACTTTCTCACTCCGAGTCAGTTAATATTGAAAAGGTGGCAGTCTGCTCCAGCCTCCGATTACCAAAATGCACTTATTGAGTCTAGAGCCAAACGAGTCTATCTATCATCTCATTAGGACACAATCGAGTCCTACGCATTATCCTTGGGATATTTCCAGAACATCTGAGTGATACGATTCACAATGAAGATGGAAATCCTGCTTGAGCCAACATCAAACAAGCTCATGGTAGGTAACTTGTGGGATTCTACACGAATCAAACTTGTGAGAACTGGAAAGCAACTAAGTTTGGATTCTTAATTGATTCAAACTTGATTCCAGGTTTCTTCGCAAAATCCGTGTGATCTTGCCAGAACATTCAGAGTGACACTCATTAGTGTTCACAGTGACGAATGGAAATCCTTCCAGTGTCAACATCAAACAGCACTGCGGTAGGTAACTCGCAAGATTCTCTATGAATCAAGCTTGTGACAAACTGGAAAGCAACAATGGTGCGATTCTTTTAGAAATCAAACTTGTTCCAGGAAATCTGAATTGACGACTCTAATCAGACGGATAATTTATCCTTATGATTCACTCTTTACGTTCGCAGTCTGCTTTGAGACGGTCGAGTAAAGAGAACTGGCTACTACCGCCGGGAAACCCTGTCAAGGAGATTCTTAATCGAATCTACCCGATCATAGGTACGGTATCTAATACCGTCTAAACGGTCTTCACCGACCGGAGGTAAAATGCTACCGAGTTAGGATGAAATGTTCAAAGCCATTTTATTCGTGTCCATATATGTTGCTGCATATCAAGAAGGTGGCGTAGCTGTGTAACCGATGTCGATTCAGAAGTCACAAGAGCACAAGATGGCGATATTCAAGATACTTAAGAATGTAAGAATGTAATAGGTCATCTTGTCACAAGAGCTCAAGATGAACACTATCAAGAATAGATTGAAGATCTCAAGCACTCAAAGTCAAATGACAAAGGCTCAGATAAAGATCACAAAAGCATGAAGGAACAAAACCGTTACAAACAAGATCAAGACCAAGATACAAGACCAAAGCAGGAAGATCTCCTCTACAAGAATGTATTCTCTCAATCATCTTATGCTTTTTAAGCTTTTTAAGATGACCGATACATTGGGGGAGATTATTAGCCGTATATTTTATATAGTCAAACAAGAATGTAATAGGTCATCTTAGTCGTTATTGGTCATGTATTGTAATAGGTTAGTCGGGAAAACCGGGCTTGGACTTTAAGCTAATATTGTATAAGTTAGGGGCGTAAGCCCAAAACAAAGCCAAGCCCGGCCCAAGTAACTTAAACCCACGACCCAACAAGCCAAGGGTATATATACCCTCTTCCATGTGTGGAAGAGGGTGTTGGTTCATTTTAATTTCTCTCTCTAGTAAACGAAAACCTTCCACCATCTCTCTTGTTTCTCTCTCTACTTTTCTACTCTTTCTCTCTCTAGAATCTTGTGTTATGGATTAAATGGGCTTAACACATACATATACAAAAACATACAAAAAGGAGTTACTTTTACTAATTCCATATGGTAAGGAAATAGAGTCCCAAACATAATCACTAACACACAAAAACAAATTTATATTGAAATTATCAGAAAACATATGGTGTAATAAAAAGGTCATAGCATGCGCTACATGACTCCGTTTCAAGACCACGACAAAGAAAATGAAAGCTTGAAACAAGGAGTACACTTTTTCTCGAAAACACTTGGTCAAAAGCGAATTAACCGGTCGAAAAATGATCAAAACCAGCCAAAACAACCGAAAATGCCAAAACCGGCCAAATTCATCCAAACCCAAGCAAAAACCTGACTTTTGATTCCAGTCTATATAGACCACATAGAATCCGGTAGAACTCATTTCCCACGGATTCAACATGGACAAAATACACATAGGAATTTTGTTTGTTTCGTTTTTGTCGTGTTTAACGCAGGTGTAAAAGTTGGTCAGCTAGTATTTGAAGTAGTAGTGAATGCACCGGACAAACAACATCTCGGTGGCACACAATGATATAACAGTCGAGATATGAGTTTTCCCTAACAACATGTCACGTTCTTTGATCAAAACAATAATGATATTATTTATCCTTGGGAATACAAAAAAGTGAATAGTATACAAAACTAAACAACAAGTATTTGACATTTCATGTAAGAAACTCATGCTTAAGTATTATATGACTTTGAAATATTCGATTCAACATTTTATTCTATTTGAATGGCGAGCTATTTACTAAATCTATTATTTAGTTAAACATCCTAACAGGTATGATTGGAATTTAGTTTGTTAATCTTTGCTCTTGGCTTCGCATTAAACTCGCTTTTCTTTATTTATTTGTGTATGCATTTGTAGAGTTACTTACAATCTATTTTGCTTTGACTTCACATAATAAATATACATATATACAACATACATATACAAAAACATACAAAAAGGAGTTACTTTTACTAATTCCATATGGTAAGGAAATAGAGTCCCAAACATGATCGCTAACACACAAAAACAAATTTATATTGAAATTATCAGAAAACATGAGGTGCAATAAAAAGGTCATAGCATGCGCTACATGATTCCGTTTCAAGACCACGACTAAGAAAATGAAAGCTTGAAACAAGGACTACGCTTTGTCTCGGATACACTTGGTCAAAAGCGAATTAACCGGTCGAAAACTGATCAAAACCGGCCAAAACAACCAAAAATGCTGAAACCGGCCAAAATCATCCAATCCCAAGCAAAAATCAGACTCTTGATTTCCAGTCCATATAGACCACATAGAATCTGGTAGAACTCATTTCCCACGGATTCTAGATGGACAAAATACACCTAGGAATTTTGTTTGTTTAGTTTTTGTCGTGTTTAACGCAGGTGTAAAAGTTGGTCAGGTAGTATTTGTAGTAGTAGTGAATGCACCAGATAAACAACATCTCGGCGGCACACAATGATATAACGGTCGAGATATGAGTTTGCCCTAACAACATGTCGCGTTCTTTGATCAAAACAATAATGATATTATTTATCCTTGGGAAGCCAAAAAAGTGAATAGTATACAAAACTAAACAACAAGTATTTGACATTTCATGTAAGTAACTCATGCTTAAGTATTATATGACTTTAAAATATTCGATTCAACATTTTATTCTATTTGGATGGCGAGCTATTTATTAAATCTATTATTTAGTTAAACATCCTTACATGTATGATTGGAGTTTAGTTTGTTAATCTTTGCTCTTGGCTTCGCAATAAACTCGCTTTTCTTTCTTTATTTGTGTATACATTTGTAGAGTTACTTACAATCTATTGTGCTTCGACTTCACATAATAAATATACATATATACAACATACATATACAAAAACATACAAAAAGGAGTTACTTTTACTAATTCCATATGGTACGGAAATAGAGTCCCAAACATAATCGCTAACACACAAAAACAAATTTATATTGAAATTATTAGAAAACATATGGTGTAATAAAAAGGTCATAGCATACGCTACATGACTCCGTTTCAAGACCACGACTAAGAAAATGAAAGCTTGAAACAAGGAGTACGCTTTGTCTCAGAAACACTTGGTCAAAAGCAAATTAACCGGTCGAAAACTGATCAAAACAGGCCAAAACAACCAAAAATGCCGAAACCGGCCAAAATCATCCAAACCTAAGCAAAAACCGGACTTTTGATTTCCAGTCCATATAGACCACATAGGATCTGGTAGAACTCATTTCCCACTGATTCTAGATGGACAAAATACACCTAGGAATTTGGTTTGTTTAGTTTTTGTCGTGTTTAACGCAGGTGTAAAAGTTGGTCAGCTAGTATTTGAAGTAGTAGTGAATGTACCGGACAAACAACATCTCGGCAGCACACAGTGAAATAACGGTCGAGATATGAGTTTGCCCTAACAACTTGTCGTGTTCTTTGATCAAAACAATAATGATAGTATTTATCCTTGGGAAGCCAAAAAAGTGAATAGTATACAAAACTAAACAACAAGTATTTGACATTTCATGTAAGAAGCTCATGGTTAAGTATTATATGACTTTGAAATATTCGATTCAACATTTTATTCTATTTGAATGGCGAGCTATTTATTAAATCTGTTATTTAGTTAAACAACCTTACCGGTATGATTGGAGTTTAGTTTGTTAATCTTTGCTCTTGGCTTTACATTAAACTCGCTTTTCTTTCTTTATTTGTGTATGTATTTGTAGAGTTACTTACAATCTATTGTGTTTCGACTTCACATAATAAATATACATATATACAACATACATATACAAAAACATACAAAAAGGAGTTACTTTTACTAATTCCATATGGTAAGGAAATAGAGTCTCAAACATAATCGCTAACACACAAAAACAAATTTATATTGAAATTATCAGAAAACATGGGGTGCAATAAAAAGGTCATAGCATGCGCTATATGACTCCGTTTCAAGACCACAACTAAGCAAATGAAAGCTTGAAACAAGGAGCACGGTTTGTCTCGGAAACACTTGGTTAAAAGCGAATTTACCGATCGAAAACTGATCAAAACCGGCCAAAACAACCGAAAATGCCAAAACCGGCCAACATCTCCAAACCCAAGCAAAAACTGGACTTTTGATTTCCAGTCCATATAGACCACATAGAATCCGGTAGAACTCATTTCCCACAGATTCTAGATGGACAAAACACACCTAGGATTTTTTTTATTTAGTTTTTGTCGTGTTTAGCGTAGGTGTAAACGTTGGTCAACTAGTATTTGAAGTAGTAGTGAATGCACCTGACAAACAATATCTCGGTGGCACACCATGATAAAACGGTCGAGATATGATATTATCCTAACAACATGTCACGTTCTTTGATCAAAGCAATAATGTAACACCCCCAAATTTACACAATTCAATACAGCGGAAGACTCGTTGGTGTTACGGGATAACACATTACTCACATCATAGACAACGCTTAAGAATCACGTCGTTTAATAGTAAAGCATTTCCATTCATAAATACCAAATTTACATAGGTCCCAAGTCATAGTCATTTCATACAATTTTACAAAAGATTTGAATGGAAATTATTGTTTAAGTGCGGGCCATGAATTCTTGTCGTCTTCCCGAGAATTACCTTCAAGTACCTGAGATAAAACATGTTAAAATAAAAGGTCAGCGAAAACGCCGAGTGAATTCATAGAGTTTAATAAAACCATCAATATATCATCGGTATATAATTATTACCGAAAATCATTTTGTTCACATCCATGTAGTAGGCCATAAAATAGGCCAAAAACATTTTATACAAATCCTTGTCAAAATCATAATATAGGCTGTTTCCTTCAAAACCAATATACGAACCAATGTCGTAAAAACATCATACAATACGTTTTATAACGTTGTATAAAGTTAAATAAAAACCGTTATATGGATATGGTTATATAAAACCAAAACATGAAAAAAATATCAATAATAAGACCCTGTATTGCTAGTCAGGCAATATATCGTAATTCAATTCATAAAGCAGTATTTCGTTATTTGGATTATTATAAGCCGCATGACATTGTTACCTTACTACAACAAACAACGGGTAGCTAGCCCGAAACTCAATTTGCCCATCTAAATTAGCGTGTCGTCACAATAATCACGCTATGGAAATATTCTCATACATAAATTCGCTTACCAATCAATGTGGCACGACGGGGATCAACCGTCAAGGCGCGAACTGGGGTGATCGTCCCCAAATAGTACTATTATATGCATAAGCGTCTACCAAATCCCGGTAGTTCACAATTCATGCTAATGGGACTTTTAGTGACATAACCTAACTTTAATAATCCATTTCATTTCATCTATCGGGTCATATAATCATTCATCGGGTCATACAATCATTCGGGTCCAAATCAATAAACAAACAATCGTGAAAAATGGTGTCCTATTTTATCAGACTAACATGTTATCTCCCTCGCGGGTTTATAAAACATTTCATAAAAACATTTAAAAGAGTGCGAGGCTATGAACTCACGTTGATGTGGGAAAGCGGGTTATCAACAATTCGGATGTACGGTACGTGCTTCAATCACGGAAACCTAGACAAATAATACTTGTCTTAGACTCTTGTCCAATGACTTTATAAAAATAATAATTATGTATACATATGATGATTTTATATATATGATGATGATCAAGTGGGTTTATACATTCTCATTTACTCATTTTGGTGTTATGTATTGGTAACTTTTATACTAGTTACACTAGTTCAACTTGTTTACACTTTGGAGGCCCAATAGGCCCATTACAAGCCCAATACTTTTCATTAGCCCAATATACTTTTAGTATCAGTATTATACTTTACATTTTGGACTCAAGTGGGTTAAGCCCAATAAGAAATTTTATAAGTGTTTAGCCAAATTAGTTCGATTAATAGTCCAATAAGGCTACTTTGGCCCGTTAATGTCTATATGTTGTATAGCTCGGGTTTTATCGGTTTTTACTTGTTATTTAAGTTTATACATCAGTATATGACTTTTAAAAAGTTTACATTAGACGGGTCCGATCGTCTAAGTTTTAATTGACGAAAAACGTTAATTTTACGGTACTAGCCGAAAAGACGTAAAAATCATGTTTATAGTTTTTATAACTTATAAAACTTACCAAACTACCATTTTTATAAAATGTCCATTTATTTATCCTCATACACATTTATATAACTGAAAAATATAAGTTAGTGGGTTTTAATTTCACATTCTATACTATATTATTTTGAGTGCTTATATAATACTATTAAACTTTAATTTCACAAAATTTGATTTTTAGTTTCACTTTCACCATTTTTATCATATCTTGAGTTCTATAAGGAGATAGAAGCTCATTTTTGGATGACATAAACTTCATATTATGTGCTAAAAATAAGTTAGTTATAGCTACTGCTCAATCCATGTCTAACTATCCTTAACAGTCCCTACAAAACAGACTATTCAGATTGATACACTAATTTTGTTTTGATCATATCTCACTCATTTTGATAATTCCATTGTATGGCCAACTCTCACATGTGTATGACACCTAATACTTAATGTAAATGGATTCCACTATGCCATTTTATCAGTTTATCATTTGGTTACTTACTGTTTTTATACAGCCATCATATTAAGCAAGATTTTTACCTTGTTACCTATGGTTTTCCATCTTTTTAACCATATTTATCAACACTTGATCCCCACACAATATTTTTATCATCATATATTCATCATATACATATACAATAGGAAAGAAAATACATTATTACATATTCAAAATAACAACAAGGATAGGAAGAACAATCTCTATACCACCATTAGTGATGAAAAGATGAGGTTTTTGATGAACAAGACTTGGTTCTTGTTATCAAATCTTCAACTTTAGCAAGGAAACTTCTTGGGTCCTTTGGATAGATGAACACCTCCATGAATTCAGCCCTTTAACCTCATAAAAACTCCTTTTCATAGGTTAAGATCACCTCCAATCTTCATATCTTCAAAGGTTCTTCATCATATGTGTGAATAACTAATACATGGATTTTACTAGTTGAAAAGAGTTCGTTTTCTCGGTATCTCTTCGAATTGATTTCCGGTTAATTGTGTGAGATTAGTTGTTCTTGGTGAAACAAATATTTTTGGGTTTGGAAAAGTAAATGTGCAAGACTTAATAATAAATGACAAGAAATTAAAGATTAAACTAGTAGAAACGTAAATGGTGCAATATTTAAAACGTTGGAAATAAATGACGTAAAATTTAAATGACGTGAACTTAAAATTTAGCAAAACGTAAATTGACAATTAAATAACAATTCAAAGCAAAATTAAAATAGACTAAAAATAAAACGAGTGAAGTGGCGGAAAAACAAACAAGCATAACACTGAAACAAAACCAAATTGTTCCGATCGGAATACATTCCGATCGGATGATCGGAATACAGAAAAAGTTCCAATCGGAATGTGTAGACAGGGTGATGATCGGAATACTAACATGGGGCCAATCGGAAAAAGCAAAACTAAAGCAATCGGAATATCAGGAAAATGAACAATCGGAATGTATGAAAGACTAGAACCAATCGGAATAACTAGAAAATGAGCAGATCGGAATAATGAAGAAAAAGGCAAATCGGAATAAGTAAATTAGGACCAATCGGAAAATGACCAATGCTCCCGTCGGAATATCTGAAACCCTTTTCCGATCGTGAGATCGGAAAGAGGGGATAATGCTGGTCGGAAAAAAAGGGCGATCGGAAAAGGGTTTTAAATCCCTTTCCGATTTGTCTCATGATCCGAAAATAAAGGCAAGGCCATAAGCTAATGATTAAGCTAGAACCAAAACTAGGACGAATCTAAAGTGAAATAACTCGAATAAGCACAAATATAACTTAACAAAACTTAAAAGAAACAAACTTTTAGAATCAAAACATAAAAAGATGAACTTTAAAGATCAAAACTTTAAATAAGAACTTGATGAAAAAGATGAAAGAAACAAGATGAAGATTAACAAGGAAGATTAATAACATGAAAATTAAAACAAGATTAAACTTAAAAGATTTGATTAAAAACAAGAAAGATAAAAGATGAAAGATTAAAATTCTAGAGAGAGAAACTGTCACTTTCTCTCTCTAAGCTAATCCTACTCCTAAAACTAAACTAATCTAAAAATTTGACTAACTCCTTTCATGTGGTGATATGAAGGGTATATATAGGAAAGGAGGGTGGTGGGAGGCTTCCTCATTTCTTCTCTTTCTTTCTTCACGTCTTCTCGTCTTTTAAGTTCTTCGACTTTTTCGACTTTGTCTCGGGATTAATTTGAACTCGTCTTATAATTCTTCAATAATTTAGACTTGAGTTCTTCGGCTTCATTAAACTTTCGTCTTTGGACATTTTCTTCGATAAATCTTCAGAATAAGCCTTGGACTTCCGTTCTTTTTGCATTCTTGATCTTTTGACTTCGTCTTTTGTCTTTTTCTTCAGTAAACGCCCGTGAAAGACCGTGTTTTCTTCCCTTTTTCACATTTTGATCCTGAAACACAATAAAACACAAACCACGCATAATTCCGCCATTTATGACATAAAATATACGTTTAGGTCCTGTTTTAATGTAATTAAGTGGTAGAAAAGATGGGTGTTTTCACACCTATCAAATCCCCTACACTTAACCATTGCAATGTCCTCATGCAATGCATTAGTTACAAAGCAAGATTACATTTTCCATCATAATCAATCCACATTGGCCTTTATTAAAGAAAATAGAAGATTATAAACATACAAAATAAAGAAATCAAAAACATACCTTGGGTTTTGAAAATGTCGTGAATGATCATCATCCTCAAGTTTTCACTTTCTCCAAACCAAGCTTAGAAACGAGATCATTGTTATTATAAGTTAGCAAACTAACACGAACTCATGTGGGCCAATTATTCACTTAGACTCCCTTATTCCTAGGTGTATCTCTTATATTTTATTTTTGTCTTGAATGATCACGAGGATGCATTGTTTGACTTATTTCGATAGTTATTTAGTCCGAAAATAAAGTGAACGATTTAATCAATAGTTAGCTAAAGGACCAAATCTTTTAAAACTGCTTCTCGGGATATCAGAAAGTTCATATCTTGGCATAACTTGGTTCGCGATTTGAGACCTTTCTCGGGCCGATATTTGGCAGCGACTTCATACTTCGAATCTTCGAGAGACGTTCTTGAAATTATGGTCTTCTCTTCATAATAGGAATTTCTTCACTTGAAGTTTTTTTGAGAGATTCTTCATCTTTGGACCACGACTTCTTCATTTTTCTCCAATCTTTATTTTGGACTTTGATATACAACGATCCGCCTCCTTTTAGGACTTGGATCTATTTATCCTCATACCTTGTTAGGGTCTTTTCGGATAGATTTCTCCATGACTTTTGGGGAGTTCTTGCTTTTCGTCGTGTGTCTCGATCCTTCATATTGATTTTCGATAAATGATTCTTCACATCACTTTTGGATCTTTAGCAACAAAATGTAGCCCTCATGCCTTGTTAGGGCCTTTTCGGACTCGCCAATCTTCGCGCCCCGCTTCATAAGTTATGCCTTGGCTATGAACTCTCGTCATTACCGAGCAACTTTTAAACGATCTGGGGCTAGAAGCTAAGTAACCTTTTAAATCGTACAACCTTATTTATTAGCAGATAAATTTATTAACAAGCGGAGGGAGAATAGGCTCATAATTAACTCACATAAATTCACGAAAGAATACCGAACTTATAATTGGCTCTATCATCTCTCGTTCTCCACAGTTTAAAATCTCAAGGAATGAGACTCGTGGATGTTTAGCCTATTAAATCAAAGTTTTGGGTTTTCGAGTCGCCTATAGGATCTTGCAAATTCTTAGACTTTTTCAAGTTTAGAAATCGCGTTTTAAAGTTCCCTTGATAAACGACTCTCTAGGATCAATTATAGGAACTTGCGAAAAGTTCTTGTTCTTAACCCGTGAGAGTTAAGACTTTCGCGTTTTATAGCTCCCTATATAAAAGCCTAGCAAAACTTGACTTAAACACGTTAAGGATACTAGCTAGAGTAGACTTAGATAAGTAAACTCGGGTTGAGTCAAAAGATTCACAACGTTTGAAAATTAAAACCACTTATTAAAAGAAAGAAAATAATCATAACAAAGGAAAATACAACTATACAACTAGGCCAACATAGATTAAAAATTTTGAAAAATGTCGAAAAATCAAATTTTCCGGTTAAAATAAGGACAAATACAAGGAAAAGACCACTTACTTCGATAGAAGTCCCCCCTACACTTGAGATAAACATTGTCCTCAATGTTTAAGCATGTGGGAGTAAATTCCCCTACACTTAGGACATTGTGCACTTTGTTTAAATCTCGTTAAGGAAGAGACAACTAAAGAGATTCCTATTTTAATATTGAGAAATATAAAATAGTGAATCGGAAAGAGTTTAGGATAGAACCGGGAAGAAGGGACACGGAATTACGATTTGTCAAAAGTCATCAAGAGTGTGTCTTTGAAGTTCTAATCCCTGCACATAATAAGAAAGAAAGCAAGAAACACCACGGGGCTCCCCCCTACACTTATGGTGAAAATAGATAGATAATTGGGTTGCCTCCCAAAAAGCGCTTGTTTTTGTTGACCAAGTCACGAGCCTGACTTGTCCCCGAATTAAATGGTCCATGGGGAAGCCTCGAATGTGATACCGGGATCAAAGACCTTGTCCTCGTTCCCGGAGGACATCAACAAAGGAGAGGCAGGGGGATAAGTCTTGAATAGGAGAAAAACCCTTTCGACATACGAGAAGTATGTGAATTCAAGATCCACGGGAGGTGGGTTGGGTGTAGTAAGCACATTGTCCTCCCCCAAAGACAATGGATGGTGAGCAAGCGGCAAAGCCGTATTGTTATCAATTATAGCATAATCAATGTCACCTCCCGGGTCAAAGCACTCATCCTCCGAGATAGTCTCTAAAGGGGAGGATGAAAGGTGCTCGGGAGGGGAACTTGGGACAATACCTTCAAGTAGCAAATTATCAAAAATAATGTCCCCCTCCGTGTCATAATCATCAATACCTGGAGGGATGGAGTGGATGTCAATTTCTTCCAGCAATGGGTCATTATCTTCAACGGTAGGAGGAGATGGAGGTAAAGGCTTGGAAATAGGAGAAGTCAACTCTTCGATTTGAGCAATAAGAAGGTGTACTTTCCGTAACCTATCGCGAAGAAGCACGTCTTCCACCTCATCCACAAGATCAAGTTCATCGCTGAACTTCTCGTAAACCGGAGAGAATAAATCGTCATCGTCGGCATCTCCCGGTGGAGAGTTAGAAATTTCAAAGGTGAAATTCTCATAGCTTGGAGAAAAATCGTCATCACTAAGATCGACCTCTTCCGTAAGAGCAACGTCGTCCTCAGGCTCCATAGCAGGTAAGTCACAAACCTCATCATCCAATACTTTGTCGAGACCAACATCACTAAGCTCATTCAACGAATCTAGATCCTTAGATGCAGTAGGAACATCGACAGTAGGAGCAGCAACTTCAGAAGATTGGTTGAAAGTGTAGACATAATCGTCGTCATCATCATCATAATAGATGGGACGAGTCCAGTTAGGAGTGACGTAGTCGGCTAACTCTTCCTTGATAACCTCCACATCTTTAAGAAGCTCATGTAGCAACTTTTGTTGTTCATCGCCTCGAGTATGTTCAATTTCACCAATTCTATCCCACGCTGTAATTAAACATTTTGGTGTAGAAAAGAAGGGAAAACGACTAAATTGGCTCAAAAAGGTGTCGGTGGTTTTCAAGGTTTCGTCCACATCAATCAACGGTTGCCTTTCCTGATGCAAGTCAGCTCGGAGTTGAGCTAGACTTTCTAGAATGCCATTTAAAGAAGTGAGTTGTTGATCAAGACTAGTTTGCTCATTGGATTGATGATTGAGGGTGTGATGTGGGGGCTCATAGTGTTGAAAACCTGAATTGTAGCAAGGTTGTGGCTCATAGTTGTTCATCGGTTGAGAATAATTAGAAACCGGGTCTGGTTCGTAATAATCCATAGGTGAAGAAAACTGAGGACACGGATTTGGCTCATAACAATTCATTGGTTGACAATAATAGGTATCGTGAGGACCCCCACAGTTGTTGCAAACCGAGTATGGAGAAAAATCAGGTACGTCTTGTGGATAGCTATTATCATTGTCATAATTGTAACCCGGTTCTTGCCCGTGATCATACGGGTATGGAACCGGGCACGAAATATGCCAATGAGAATCGCTTCCACAATAGGTGCACGTGGGAATAGGAGGTGGGTTCAAAAAGGACGAATTAGTCGAGTTGCACAAAGGACAAAATCCGAATTGTGTGTTGTCGATATCGTTTCCGCACCGCTCACATGTACACCATTGACAAGAATCGTTCCCGTACAGTTGTCTCCCACACCCGACACAATGGACATAAAAATCCATAAAGAAAGATAGATGAGCAAGAAGAATATTTTTGGTGCAAAACTTTGAAAAAGAAATGCTTTTTATGATTTTTCAAATGTTTTTGGATTTTTGAAAATTTTTGACAAGAAAAATAACGTTCACAAGTGAACGGATCCCAAAAGCCAACGCTTCCCTCACAAAAAACTTTCGATCCTCACGAAAAGAGCCGGCAGCGGCGCCATTTTAATACATGGATTTTACTAGTTGAAAAGAGTTCGTTTTCTCGGTATCTCTTCGAATTGATTTCCGGTTAATTGTGTGAGATTAGTTGTTCTTGGTGAAACAAATATTTTTGGGTTTGGAAAAGTAAATGTGCAAGACTTAATAATAAATGACAAGAAATTAAAGATTAAACTAGTAGAAACGTAAATGGTGCAATATTTAAAACGTTGGAAATAAATGACGTAAAATTTAAATGACGTGAACTTAAAATTTAGCAAAACGTAAATTGACAATTAAATAACAATTCAAAGCAAAATTAAAATAGACTAAAAATAAAACGAGTGAAGTGGCGGAAAAACAAACAAGCATAACACTGAAACAAAACCAAATTGTTCCGATCGGAATACATTCCGATCGGATGATCGGAATACAGAAAAAGTTCCAATCGGAATGTGTAGACAGGGTGATGATCGGAATACTAACATGGGGCCAATCGGAAAAAGCAAAACTAAAGCAATCGGAATATCAGGAAAATGAACAATCGGAATGTATGAAAGACTAGAACCAATCGGAATAACTAGAAAATGAGCAGATCGGAATAATGAAGAAAAAGGCAAATCGGAATAAGTAAATTAGGACCAATCGGAAAATGACCAATGCTCCCGTCGGAATATCTGAAACCCTTTTCCGATCGTGAGATCGGAAAGAGGGGATAATGCTGGTCGGAAAAAAAGGGCGATCGGAAAAGGGTTTTAAATCCCTTTCCGATTTGTCTCATGATCCGAAAATAAAGGCAAGGCCATAAGCTAATGATTAAGCTAGAACCAAAACTAGGACGAATCTAAAGTGAAATAACTCGAATAAGCACAAATATAACTTAACAAAACTTAAAAGAAACAAACTTTTAGAATCAAAACATAAAAAGATGAACTTTAAAGATCAAAACTTTAAATAAGAACTTGATGAAAAAGATGAAAGAAACAAGATGAAGATTAACAAGGAAGATTAATAACATGAAAATTAAAACAAGATTAAACTTAAAAGATTTGATTAAAAACAAGAAAGATAAAAGATGAAAGATTAAAATTCTAGAGAGAGAAACTGTCACTTTCTCTCTCTAAGCTAATCCTACTCCTAAAACTAAACTAATCTAAAAATTTGACTAACTCCTTTCATGTGGTGATATGAAGGGTATATATAGGAAAGGAGGGTGGTGGGAGGCTTCCTCATTTCTTCTCTTTCTTTCTTCACGTCTTCTCGTCTTTTAAGTTCTTCGACTTTTTCGACTTTGTCTCGGGATTAATTTGAACTCGTCTTATAATTCTTCAATAATTTAGACTTGAGTTCTTCGGCTTCATTAAACTTTCGTCTTTGGACATTTTCTTCGATAAATCTTCAGAATAAGCCTTGGACTTCCGTTCTTTTTGCATTCTTGATCTTTTGACTTCGTCTTTTGTCTTTTTCTTCAGTAAACGCCCGTGAAAGACCGTGTTTTCTTCCCTTTTTCACATTTTGATCCTGAAACACAATAAAACACAAACCACGCATAATTCCGCCATTTATGACATAAAATATACGTTTAGGTCCTGTTTTAATGTAATTAAGTGGTAGAAAAGATGGGTGTTTTCACACCTATCAATAACACATGATATTGTGGTTAAATTGATCAAATGAGGGTGTTTGGTGGTTGAATATAGACGGCAAAGAGAGAGTGGGATGAGAGAGTTGTGTGTGTTTCATGAGTTGAATAATGAAGCTAATGGTTTAGCTTTTGGTGGTTTTGTTGTGCATGCATTTTGTGTAAGTAACTAGGACAAGTGTCCTAGCTTACTTAGTAAGCTTTGACACCTCACAAGGTTGTGTGGCTAAGGCTTAGCTGTCCATGGTGTGGGGGTGGGGCAAGTTTATCTTGTCTCATCCACATTTAATTATGGGTATTCCTCTTTTCTAGTTTCCTCGATTTGCGTGCCCTCGGGTCGTTTTACGAAAAACGTTTTTATAAATTATGAATCAACGGCACAAAACGAATCTAATAAAAATTGTCTCATCAAAAACGGAGTTTAAATACGTAAATACGTAATCCTAAGGTTTCTGGTTTTGTCGTAAATGACGTTAAATTATTCAAGTAAGTCCTAATCTCTTCTCGTAAATTTGTGAGTTTATGAACCAACACAGATTTAAAATCCCAAAATAATATTCACGGATAAATTTATTTCCTGAAATGTCGGACTGTCACCAAAAATGATGTAGGTAAACGTAAGCACGTAACGTAGAATCCTCCGGTTTAGACGTAATCGATGCTACTTCGAGACGTAAACCCAAATTTCTTCCCAAAAATAAGTGAGTTCATAATATAACATTAAAATAATGTTTTTAAATAATACTTGAGAATAAAATATCAACCATAAATTGACGGAATTATAGGTGTGTAAACACCCATCCTTTTTACCACTTAATTACAATAATAACCGATCCAAAACATGTATTTTATGTCATTTATGTCGGAATTATGTGTGGTTTGTGTTTTTGTTGTGGTTTAGGACGAAAAGGTGAAAAGTGGAGAAAACACGGGCATTTACGGGCTTTTATTGAAGAAAAAGATGAAAGACGAAGTCAAGAAGTCAAGAGTGCACAAAGAACGGAAGTCCAAGACCAATTCTGAAGATTTATCGAAGAAAAAGTCAAAAGACGAAAGTTTACTAAAAGCCGAAGAACTCGAGTCATATTTATTGAAGAATTAAAAGACGAGTTCGAAGAAATCCCAAGACAAAGTCCAAATATTAAGAAGATTTAAGAAGATTAAAGAAGCTCAAGGACTTTATCTTGCAATTAAGAAGAAAGGAAGGAGGGGAGGAAGCTTCCTCTAAACACCTCCCTAATCTCCTATAAATACCCCTCATTTTCATTTCATTAGTTTTATTGGCTAGAGTGACACTAGTTCTTCCACCTTTACTTTTATGCACATTTAATTACCTTGCACCTTTAATTACTTGCACCTTTAATTACCTTATCTTGCACTTTAATTTTCAAGTAAGTTAATTTTATCTTTATTGCACCTTTACTTTACTTGTTTGATCTCTCATTCAACCTTTCTTTCTTGCTTAATCTTTGTTTACATGCTTATTGTATTGCTTATTCGTTTAAAGATTGTGTTTTTATGCTTTTGATTGTTTTAGATTATTGATTTTTATAGCTTATTGTGTTTATCTTTAAGTTTTCAAAGTTTTTATAGAAGTTATTTTTATATAAAAGTTGTTTTTCGTAAAGCTTATTCATTTCGTGTTTTAAAAGTCTTTAAATTTCAGTTTAGTAGCTTTTTCTTATACTGTTTGGTTTAGGATTTTAGACTCGTGCTTATTTGGTTTATAGCTTATTAGTTGTGCTTAATTTGTGCTTTTTCCTTCGTATTCCGATCTTACAAATCGGAAAAGGGTTATACATTCCGACCAGCACTCCACTGCTTGGTCGGAAAAGGGTTTGCATTATTCCGATTGGAGGGGTTTGTGTATATTCTGATCAGTGGTAAGTGTGGTATTCCGATTTGTCTAGTGACAGTATTCCGATTGGGAGCCCTCTCCACATTCCGATCAAGGTAAGTTGGTTATTCCGATCTGAAAGGTGACATATTCTGATTGGGTAGTCAATCTCCATTCCGATCAGGAGGCTTATGGCATTCCGATCTGAGGTGTAAGTTTGGTGTTCCGATTTGGCCATTGGTGACAGCAATTCCGATTGGTATTCCGACGACAACATTCCGATCGGGTCAAGGTGAGTCTGATCGGAATATATTCCGATTGGGTGTTAATTTTTATATTTTGTCTTGTTTAATTTTTAAGTTCTTTTTTTTATACTTTGTCTAATTTTAATTCTCGTCACGCTTTAACTTTAAGTCATTTAATTATTTTACTTTTCAAAGTTTTTAAACATTGCACCATTTAATTTTAATTAGACTTAGATTTAATTTTAACGCATTTTACTTTAACGCCATTTACTTTTACGTCTCACACTTTTCAATTATACTACAACGACACACTTTTGTTTCACCAAAGAACAATAGAGTCACATAGTTAACCAAGATCAATTCGATAAGACCACTACTTCGAACTTTAATTTTTATACGGGGTGTCAAAAGCCGTGTATCAAATGGCGCTGCTGCCGGCTCTTTTCGTAAAGATTAACGGTTTTCTGTGAGAGACGCGTTGCTTTTTGGGATCCGTTCACTTGTGAGCGTTATTTTTCTTGCTTAAAAAAATTCAAAAAACCATAAAAATTAAAAATTGATAAAAATCCATAAAAATTAAAAATTTCAAAAATCCAAAAAGATTTTATTTTTATTGTGTATATATATTGTCTTTGTGTTTGGTTTCTTTTTCTTTTGCATTTTCAGGTGTATGCGTACTAGATCTTCTAATTATCAAGAGCCCGAGACTCGAGAAGATTTAAGTATGTCAGGTGTTAACAACAATAATAATCCACCGCACCTCAACAATAACAACAATGTTCTTCCACAGCCCGATCTTCGGACGATGGAGGAGCTTTGTCAACCTACCATGTTTGGACGAGGAGGACCGATTGCGCCGATGCAAATCACGGCTCCGGAGTTTTCGTTGAAGCACCACATGATTCAGCAAGTGCAAACTAATCCATTCGCTGGAATGCCTGATGATGATGCCAACAAACACCTCGACAAGTTCATTACAATCACCCAAAGCATGAAGTTGCCTGGTGCCACAATGGATGTTCTTCGCCTACAACTCTTCCCACATACTCTATCGCATCATGCCGAGAAATGGTTTGATCGTCTCCCGAAGAATTCTATTCATACTTGGGATGACATGACTCAATGCTTTTTATCGCGCTACTTTCCACCATCCATGGTCATGAGCCTTCGCAATCAAATCAGGTTTCATGCAAGATCCTGATGAATCTCTTTTTGATGCTTGGGAGCGATATAATGTCTTGATTGATCGTTGTCCAAACTACAACATGCTTCCCGTCACATTGATTGATACTTTCTACAACGGTTTGACTTTTCGAGATCGTGATACGATTAATGCAGCCGCCGGTGGCACATTCATGAAAAGGAGACCCAAGGAGTGTAGAGAGCTCATTGAGAACATGACTACTCACCACAAAAACTGGGATTCCCCTGCTTCTTCAAGGAACAACCCGAGAGTCAATGTTTCTTCTACTTCAGCAAACCCTGATATGACCGAACTCACCCGCATGATGACTGAAATGAGCAAAAGTATCACGCTTCTCGCTTCAAACCAACAACAACAACAAGTTAAAGCAGTTGCACCTTCTTGTGAAACATGCGACGGTCCTCACTCATACACCGATTGTCCTTCTACACAAGGAAATCCGGAAAATGTGTATGCAGCTTATGGTAATTATTCACCGGAAAATTACCAAGCTCGACCTCAAGGGGATAGAAATCTGCTGAGTTACCGATCCAACAACTACATTTCACCCGGTTTTTCTCCTCAAAACCAACACCCCGCCAACAACTACAATAGAAGCAACCAAATCCCACCAAGAGCTTCTAATCCTTATCACCCACCCACCCAACAAGCCCCACCCATTAACCCCGATGTTGAAGCCATCATGAGAACTCAAGGTGAGCAAATCAAGAATCTGCAGAGTCAAATTATCAATCTTAAAGGAGATATTACCAAGCAAGGGAATGAGATAAGATCCGAGCTTCGAGATAATATTCAATCCTCCTTCAGCAATCAAACCAATGATTTGAAGAATATGCTTGCTAGTTTCTTGCCCGCTGCTCAACCTTCTTCTTCGAGTTCTCTACCTTCAAACACCGTCACCAATCCGTGGGCAAATGTGAGTGCTATTACTACGCGTAGTGGAATTACCATTGTCGATCCACCGATCCCACCCCCATCATCTACACCTCCTCCACCACCATTTATCCCTACTCCTCCTACACCTAGTATTAGTGCACCATTACCGTCTTCGCCTCGCCATGACGATGCCTCTAGGAAGGAACCTTCAACATCTTAACCTTTACCTGCTACGCCTTCACCTTCACCACCCAAACCCAATATCCCTTATCCCTCTCGTTTAGGCAAGACCAAAATGCTAACCAAGGATGACTCTGAAGTGTCACGCTATGTGAAGATGATCTCTCAGATGAACTTCAACATTAGCTTTCTTGAAGCACTTGTCCATATGCCGAAATTTGTTAAGGCATTTAAGGAATTGCTTAACAAGAAGGAGAAGCTGATTGAGCTCGCCAACACACGCTTAAATGAAAAATGCTCTGCAGTTATTCTTAAAGAACTTCCGGAAAAGCTTGGAGATCCCGGTCGTTTTGTGTTGCCTTGCGTGTTCAACAAAACTGAAGAATTTACTGCCCTTGCTGATCTCGGGGCCAGTATTAATTTGATGCCTTTGAGTGTTTGGAAAACACTATCATTGCCCGACCTCACTCCAACAAAGATGACTCTTGAACTTGCTAATCGCACTCTCGCTTACCCCGTTGGTATAGCCGAAGACGTGTTCATTAAAGTTGGCACATTTACTTTCCCGGTCGACTTTGTCGTTGTTGATTATGAAATGGACCCTCGTATTCCTTTAATACTTGGTTGGCCATTCTTGAGAACCGGACGAGCTTTAGTGGATGTGGCCGAAGGTGAGTTAATCTTAAGAGTCGGGGATGATGCACAAGTGTTTAAAATGGGGAAGCTTACAAGCAAATCCTTTGGACGAGAATCAGTGAATATGATTAATATGCTCGATGATTTTGTCGTCTACAACAATCCTCTATTCGACTCTTGCATTGATAATCCACTTTTTCATGATGATGTGGATGATTCTCTCTCCCATTTGGACGTTTCTCCTATTTATGATTCTCCACCGATCTTTGATGCTTATGATGATGATGATTCTAGCTCAGATTCGGATGATTATGATGACCTTACTTCTGAGTATCCCGATCTGCCTACATACGATGATTTTGATGAGGCTGATACTCTTTCGAGCGATTCTTCACATGATGAAGATCCTCCGCCATCACTCGATCCTACTTTGGACGATTACTCATTTGAGGAAGACTTCTCTACGTTTCTCAACACTTACTTCCCTCATGAGAGTGATGCTCCTCCTTATGATTTTGAAGATTATCGTCTTGATCCTACTTTGGATTTGAAGAACATTCTTTCAAAGGAGAAGAAATCGATCGACACCAATATCCGCAGCACGTATGAGTTAACACCTCTTTGTCCACCTTCTGAGGACGAGGTTGTGCTTCTTCGCGGATCTCCTTCCCATTCTGCTGAGCCTGAGTGCTATTTTCCCCTAAAGGAAAAGGTGTTCGACCCCAGTATCGAAATTCTGCAGCCATCTCAGTATCCACCTGATGAAATAAAAGGAAATATCTTTGGAACTTATGGAAATCTGCTTGCACCACTTCATCCTTGCTTCCACCGTGCTCCATCGCTGCTTAAGAGAACCTTGCCTCTTCTTCTTTGGCTTGCCTTGTTCGCCTTAAGCCTGTGCTATTTGATGGACGAAAACTATGTCTTTGATCCTGGTGGATATGTTTCATGCTTCTTCCTATGATGATCAAGGTCGAGTCAGGCTCACGACTCGGTTACCAAAAACCAAGCGCTTCTTGGGAGGCAACCCATGTATCTATCTTTTCGCTTTCTTTATCCTAAGTGTAGGGGAGACCCGTTGGTTTGCTATTTCCTCTCCTCCCTTCTTATACTCAGGGATTCGAGCGCTCAATGATCCACTCTTGATGATTCTTGACGACTCGTAATCCCGTGTTCACTTCTTCCCGGTTCTATCCTAAACTCTTTTCGATTCACTATTTTATATTTTCTCAATATTAAAATAGGAATCTCTTTAGTTGTCTTTTCCTTAGCGAGATGTAAACAAAGTGCACAATGTCCTAAGTGTAGGGGAGCCTACTCCCACATGCTTAGACATTGAGGACAATGTTTATATTAAGTGTAGGGGGACTTCTATCAAAGTTAAGTGGCCTTTTCCTTGTATTTGTCCTTATTTTAACCGGAAAATCAATTTTTTTCGACATTTTTCAAAATTTTTGATCTATTTTGTCCTATTAGTTTTTCCCTTTGTATAGTTATTTTTCTTCCTTATTTTAATAAAGTGGTTTTAATTTTCAAACGTTGTGAATCTTTTGACTCAACCCGACTTTACTCTCGCTAGTATCCTTAACGTGTTTAGGTCAAGTTTTGCTAGGCTTTTATATAGGGAGCTATAAAACGCGAAAGTCTTAACTCTCACGGGTTAAGAACAAGAACTTTTCGCAAGTTCCTATAATTGATCCTAGAGAGTCGTTTATCAAGGGAACTTTAAAATGCGATTTCTAAACTTAAAAAAGTCTAAGAGTTTGCAAGATCCTATAGGCGACTCGAAAACCCAAAACTTTGATTTAATAGGCTAAGCATCCACGAGTCTCATTCCTAGAGATTTTAAACTGTGGAGAACGAGAGATGATAGAGCCAATTATAAGTTTGGTATTCTTTCGTGAATTTATGTGAGTTAATTATAAGCCTATTCTCCCATCGCTTGTTAATAAATTTATCTGCAATAAATAAAGTTGTACGATTTGAAAAGTTACTTAGCTTCTAGCCCAAGATCGTTTAAAAGTTGCTCGGTAAGGATTAGAGTTCATAACCAAGGCATAACTTATTGAAGCGGGATGCGAAGATTGGCGAGTCCAAAAAGGTCCTAACAAGACATGAGGGCTATATTTTGTTGCTAAAGATCCAAAGTGATGTGAAGAATCATTTATCAAAAATCAATATGAAGGATCGAGACACACTACGAAAAGCAAAAACTCTCCAAAAGTCATGGAGAAGTGTATCCGAAAAGACCCTAGCAAGGTATGAGGATAAATAGATCCAAGTCATAAAGGAGGCGGATCGTTGTATATCAAAGTCCAAAATAATGATTGGAGAAAAATGAAGAAGTCGTGGTCCAAGTATGAATCTCTTATCAAAACTTCAAGTGAAGAAATTCCTATATGAAGAGAAGACCATAATTTCATGAACTTATCTCAAGGTTTGAAGTATGAAGTCGCTGCCAAATATCGGTCCGAGAAAGGTCTCAAATCGCGAAGCGAGAAATGCCAAGATATGAACTTTATGAGGTCCCGAGAAGCAGTTTTAAAAGATTTTGTCCTTTAGCTAACTATTGATTAAATCGTTCACTTTATTTTCGGCCTAAATAACTATCGAAATAAGTCAAACAATGCATCCTCGTGATCATTCAAGACAAAAATTAAAATATAAGAGATACACCTAGGAATAAGGGAGTCTAAGTGAATAATTGGCCCACATGAGTTCGTGTTAGTTTGCTAACTTATAATAACAATGATCTCGTTTTTAAGCTTGGTTTGGAGAAAGTGAAAACTTGAGGATGATGATTATTCACGACATTTCCGAAACCCAAGGTATGCTTTTTGATTTCTTTACTTTGAATGTTTGTAATTTTCTATCTCTTTAATAAAGGCCACTATGGATTGATAATGATGAAAAGTGTAAACGTGCTTTGTAACTAATGCATTGCATGAGGACATTGCAATGGTCAAGTGTAGGGGATTTGATAGGTGTGTAAACACCCATCCTTTTTACCACTTAATTACAATAATAACCGATCCAAAACGTGTATTTTATGTCATTTATGTCGGAATTATGCGTGGTTTGTGTTTTTGTTGTGGTTTAGGACGAAAAGGTGAAAAGTGGAGAAAACACGGGCATTTACGGGCTTTTATTGAAGAAAAAGATGAAAGACGAAGTCAAGAAGTCAAGAGTGCACAAAGAACGGAAGTCCAAGACCAATTCTGAAGATTTATCGAAGAGAAAGTCAAAAGACGAAAGTTTACTAAAAGCCGAAGAACTCGAGTCATATTTATTGAAGAATTAAAAGACGAGTTCGAAGAAATCCCAAGACAAAGTCCAAATATTAAGAAGATTTAAGAAGATTAAAGAAGCTTAAGGACTTGATCTTGCAATTAAGAAGAAAGGAAGGAGGGGAGGAAGCTTCCTCTAAACACCTCCCTAATCTCCTATAAATACCCCTCATTTTCATTTCATTAGTTTTGTTGGCTAGAGTGACACTAGTTCTTCCACCTTTACTTTTATGCACATTTAATTACCTTGCACCTTTAATTACTTGCACCTTTAATTACCTTGTCTTGCACTTTAATTTTCAAGTAAGTTAATTTTATCTTTATTGCACCTTTACTTTACTTGTTTGATCTCTCATTCTACCTTTCTTTCTTGCTTAATCTTTGTTTACATGCTTATTGTATTGCTTATTCATTTAAAGATTGTGTTTTTATGCTTTTGATTGTTTTAGATTATTGATTTTTATAGCTTATTGTGTTTATCTTTAAGTTTTTAAAGTTTTTATAAAAGTTATTTTTATATAAAAGTTGTTTTTCGTAAAGCTTATTCATTTCGTGTTTTAAAAGTCTTTAAATTTCAGTTTAGTAGCTTTTTCTTATACTGTTTGGTTTAGGATTTTAGACTCGTGCGTATTTGATTTATAGCTTATTAGTTGTGCTTAATTTGTGCTTTTTCCTCCGTATTCCGATCTTACAAATCCGAAAAGGGTTATACATTCCGACCAGCACTCCACTGCTTGGTCGGAAAAGGGTTTTCATTATTCTGATTGGAGGGATTTGTGTATATTCCGATCAGTGGTAAGTGTGGTATTCCGATTTGTCTAGTGACAGTATTCCGATTGGGAGCCCTCTCCACATTCCGATCAAGGTAAGTTGGTTATTCTGATCTGAAAGGTGACATATTCCGATTGGGTAGTCAATCTCCATTCCGATCAGGAGGCTTATGACATTCCGATCTGAGGTGTAAGTTTGGTGTTCCGATTTGGCCATTGGTGACAGCAATTCCGATTGGTATTCCGACGACAACATTCGATCAGGTCAAGGTGAGTCTGATCGGAATATATTCCGATTGGGTGTTAATTTTTATATTTTGTCTTGTTTAATTTTTAAGTTCTTTTTTTATACTTTGTCTAATATTTTCGTCACGCTTTAACTTTAAGTCATTTAATTATTTTACTTTTCAAAGTTTTTAAACATTGCACCATTTAATTTTAATTAGACTTAGATTTAATTTTAACGCATTTTACTTTAACGCCATTTACTTTTACGTCTCGCACTTTTCAATTATACTACAACGACACACTTTTGTTTCACCAAAGAACAATAGAGTCACATAGTTAACCAAGATCAATTCGATAAGACCACTACTTCGAACTTTAATTTTTATACGGGGTGTCAAAAGCCGTGTATCACGGATTGTCACAGCATTTACCCCTAAACAAGATCTTTGTCCTCAAAGATCATTTTACCTTACTACTTGCTTCTTATAGAGTTAAAGCCATGTGGGTATTTCCTCCACATTCGGTCTTTTCTCACAAGTGTAATCTATTACAATACGCGAGTTTCATCAAACATAACTACGGGAATAAGATCAGGCTTAATGTTGACTTACTTTCCCTATCCATGATGTTCATGGGTTTTTGATGAATGCAATTTTTCGCCGATCTAAACTTCTTCAAGAAGTAATTAGATTTTCACTTGATAGACATTTTATCAAGTTCGATATACGAAACATAATGCACGCATCCCTTGAAGTCCTAGGGTAGATCCAGCTTATATGCCTTTCAAACCAACTTTTACATCATCTCAATGGTCCCATACAACGGGGACTTAATTCCCATGATCTTTCAGATCTTCAATTCATCTTTCATGGTGAAAATTTTTGGCATAACTTCGCTACCCATCTGGTACTTCAAGATCTACATTTCATATTCACATAACCTCCTGCCTACTACCGGCAGTCAATAATCAGATCCTAATTTCAACAACCATCTCAGGTCTCGCGGGTCAGGTATTTTGTAAGGTTAGGTTTGTCGTCATCGAAAACCTTAAACCTAAAAGACATGTCCAACTCACAATGGGTGTATGTCGGGTGTCTTCATCCCAACTCCTGCCTACAGATGCTCTCATATAGATCCTCACAAGATTCAATCTCGATCCTAATACGATAATTATTAATGATAATCTCTCCAAAGGAAAACGATTATACGGTTCATTACCAAAGGTCAATCATTCAAGCATAAAAACAGCACTTATAGTATTTTGTATCGTTAATTTACCTCGTCCCTTTGATTGGGGCGGTAAACAGTACTCTCATCAAGGTTCGTTCCCAATGACTTCTGAGCAAATCTCTAGAAATTCGATGCGAAGTGAGGATCTTGATAGAGATGATCGATACAGGCACACCATGTTTACACAGCTCCTTTAAATACAAAAGAGTCAATTTCTTCATCAAGAATCTATCATTAACAGGAATGATATTAGCAGATTTGGTCAGTCTGTCGACGACGACCCAAATCGAATCAAATTCAGATGATGACCTTTGCAATAGTTAGACGTTTACTAATGTATGAGGCGATGTCTGCCTTCATAATTTGCCATTAGTACAACTTCTTCAGATAAATATACATTTAATCAGAAATGACATGAATAGAATACTTATACTTACGAGATTCCAACATAACTATATCTCATAATCCTCCATATTTAGGCAATCACAAGTGGCCTTTAAAACATTTAACGCCATCGGCTTCTCAATTATAATGGTTCATATTAGCCGTGAACCCCTTTTTATTATCTATATTATCCTTTTTATAAGCATCGGCTATATTTTAAATTGCTCGGCTATTTATTTTGCACATTCATTATTAAGAAATACATCCTAATTGGTTCTTTATCCTTTCTATATAATGTGTCAGTATCTACATTCACTTTTCCTGATGAAATAATAATCAGGACCGTATTTATTCAAAAATTCTTTCTTCATATTTTCTAAGTTTTAGTCTCGTCTCAACTATTATTTTTATCAGTTTTGCTCAATCCGACGTTTAATAAATATTTCAAGTAATAAATATTCAATTTTTATGAAACGTAAACGTAAAAAGTTTTAAATTTCTTAGTTTGACCAATTATATAAAAATGTTCAAAATAAATTTGAATTTAGTTAACACGGTTTTTGTTGATTTACCGAAAATAATTAATAAGATCTATAGATGTTCGGGAAAAAATCTTTGTTTATACTTTGGTCAAAAATTTTCTTAGTTGAAAAGCAAAAATTATCGTTTCAAATTTCAAGTCATGGTTTAAATGGTTTCATCAATCCTTCTTAGGTTGTCTTGGGGTATACACAAACATTTACCCCTAAACAGGAGTTTAGTTAAATGTTCTGGGTTTAAGAGAATGATTCTTTAAAAATTCTTTTGATAAAACATTTGTCAAAACATATTTGCACTTTATTTTTGGTAAAACCCAAAGTCTTGAATGACTTCTAAGTTTTTAAGAGTCAATATAGATTTTATTATCTTTTAATCACACGGTCAAATAATATAAAGGATTAAGCCTTAAATTACATGTTAATTATTCAAGGTACAGAATTTTCATTGCTCGGACAACTCCGGGCAGTTTATAAATAATTATTAACTTCTTCTTATACTTATAAACAAACAAAGGGCTCTTAATGATCACGAGCATGAATTTATCAAATTACAACCTACACACGAGATTCACCAAATTTATGGATGATACATGTGCATTCGTCAATCCAAACAACATAACATGAAACTCATAATGGTCATTACAAGTTCTGGATGCAGCGATTGGAATAGATAATCTTTTTTGCGGATGCGAAGTTGATGATAACCATGTCGTGGATCAAATTCCTAAATATACGCTAGAACCTTGTAAATGATCGAACAAATCTATCATCTTGGGTAGTGGATATCGATTTCGATCGTCAATTTACTTAGTTCACGGTAATCAGTAAACATAAGGAAATGATAACACCATAGCTCTTCATGATGACGAGCTCGGTAGAATAAAATCTTTCTCTGACAACTCTCTCAGTTGTACGGTAATTCTTTCGATTCAGATGTTGCTGATATACAGTGCACATGTCACAGGTGCAGCACCGGGAATATAATCAATACTAAATTCAACTTGCCTTAATGGCGAAAGTATAGGTAATTCACCAACAAATACCTCCTAAAGTTTTAGATAACGAAAACATCTTTTAATAAATTTTCATTAAGTTCTTTCTATATTATAATATCTATGACTAATTCACAACCATTCACGTTATAATTTCAAGTCTAAATGCAGGATATGGTCATCCATCAAGATTTATTTAGACCACTTTTGATAATCAACATCTTACCTTTTAGGGGAGTTCTACTCGAGTTCCCATCAATTAAGACAATGTCGTCATGTCATAATCAATCAATCCATTATACTGGCATTATCAACCTTCCAGTTTCGTCACCGTTGATAAGATGTGAATTTCTCAAAAGACTAATAATAACTCATAATCCTTCACAAATTTAAGGATATATGGAGACACAACTACCATTAAAAGAGTAAGGTCAACGCATAATCTACGCGAGAGAATTTCAAATCAGATACAGACGAAAACATTTAACGAATATGAATATATCCCATGTTTTCATAATTGAGTACGCATTCGAAAGCTCCTCGGATCGTTATCCAGGTCATTCAAATGAAATCTAATCAAAAGAAATGATAGGAACGTCGATACATCCAATCGGGTATCAACACTCGGTAATCAGATACTTTCCCAAAGAATCTCGCCACAGGAGAATTGGACAAGAAGGGAATATCAATTGTCAAATAAGACAATTTCCACAGATGAGTAAATTCGACTCAGAAGAATAAATAGTACGGGCACATATGTAGGTGTCCCTAACAATATGTCCCTATTTTGCACTTCTTGCAGATCTCATAAAATTTCAATCTTTCATAACTTCAAAGAAAATGTAATGTTTATTAACAATTTTATGGTGACTACTAATCAGTCTTGCATGGTCCCTTCCAAATTGTATGTAGGCGCGCAACTATATACAATTTCAAGATTAACGATGCAATACTCAGTTCGTCAAAATTTTATCATCATGTCTATAATAAAAACATTTTCATGCTTAATTCTTAAATAAGAATCAAAAATAAATTTACAAAGATTTTATTTGTTATGAAAACAATTAAGTTTTCCAAGGTGTTTTATAAACAACTTCATTTCGTTGACGATTACTTATAAATCTCACTTTGAGTAAGCCTTATAGTGATGAAAATTCAATTTTTCTCAAGGGATACTGTTTTATCTTATAAAAACAATGAGTGATCTGCAAAAAAGTGATGAAGAGTTGTTCACCAAAAACTAACTACAATATAATAGGAAATGAGCTTAGCCAATTAATCATGAGGTTCATGATCTCGATGGCACTCAAAAAGAATGATCCACAACGTAGCTCAATTTGAGATGAGTACTTGTTTAATGGTTGCATCACTAATGCGAACATTAGGAAGAAGCAAGAAAAGATAGATAACATCGATACATGTAGGATTCAGCAATCAATGGTAGTCTTTTCATTAATCACAAACAAGTCAAAATTGTACCGTAACACATTATGTGTCACTATGTCATACAATTCCAAGAACTCATCCTACCAACTGATGTCTCAGTTAAGTTAGGGATTTTTAAAAGATACCACAATGAGTACTAATCTACAAGAGTCATTAAGTGTCCCACCTGTCCCGGAAGATCCATCAGTCCCAATTCAGAAGAAGATTTCTTCAATTTATTTCTTGGACACTGGGCATCCTCGTCATTGGACAATGGCCTAGGAACAACACTTAACACGAATCAACAACCAATTAAAACCTTATAATTCAATCACAGAACTTAACGACTTCCTCTTATCAATCTCATATTCCAATACTTTCAACCTTATTCTTAGACCTTAAAAGGGCAATAAAGTTCGATATGAATAACACTTAATTTTCAATCCTATAGCTCTTACAACAATATTTATCGAATGAGTAACTAGTATGAAATGACTCACACATTCCATTAGACTTCTCGGAAAGGTACGAGTGGCATGAGGCTTTTGGGTAATGGTTCCAATGACAGCCTCAAGTGCAACATTCACCTTTTCGATTTCAAATTTAAGAATTGGGTGACACTGAATCAGATGACACCTTTCCAGGTGGTAAGGTTTTGTCAAACTCCACTCTATAAGGAAAGATCGTCATGACATCGATATCAGATTTAATCTCGCCAATTCTTCTTCAATTTCACAATCAACTAATATCTACATTTCTACGAATATCAACCATTTTGTTGGGATCATAAATATCCACAACTTGGTTTAGGTCTGGAATAGCTAGAATTTCCTACAATAATAGCTTAGATTAATTTGCTAGGGGATTTAGGGTTCCTTGTGACAATCTACGTCGTATAAATACCTCGTATAAATATAGAAATAATCATCAAACAATCATGTAATCAAATTACATCATATATATATATAATCCACGTTATATATATATATATATTAAAATAACACTTCTCAGTCTGGCCTTGTCGGTAACTCGGGTATTCTTCGGCACCGTTATAGTCAAAAGATTTTTAGACATTTTGAGAAAAATGTTTATATTTAAAAGATTTTGAAATGTCTTATTTAAAACCTTGGTTTTAAAAATCTTTCGTTCTCTATAACGAGAGCTCTGGTACCAAACTGTAACACCCCCAAATTTACACAATTCAATACAACGGAAGACTCATTGGTGTTACGGGATAGCACATTACTCACATCATAGACAACGCTTAAGAATCGCGTCGTTTAATAGTAAAGAATTTCCATTCATAAATACCAAATTTACATAGGTCCCAAGTCATAGTCATTTCATACAATTTTACAAAAGATTTGAATGGAAATTATTGTTTAAGTGCGGGCCATGAATTCTTGTCGTCTTCCCGAGAATTACCTTCAAGTACCTGAGATAAAACATGTTAAAATAAAAGGTCAGCGAAAACGCCGAGTGAATTCATAGAGTTTAATAAAACCATCAATATATCATCGGTATATAATTATTACCGAAAATCATTTTGTACACATCCATGTAGTAGGCCATAAAATAGGCCAAAAATATTTTATACAAATCCTTGTCAAAATCATAATATAGGCTGTTGCCTTCAAAACCAATATACGAATCAATGTCGTAAAAACATCATACAATACGTTTTATAACATTGTATAAAGTTAAATAAAAACCGTTATATGGATATGGTTATATAAAACCAAAACACGAACAAAATATCAATAATAAGATCCTATATTGCTAGTCAGGCAATATATCGTAATTCAATGCATAAAGTAGTATTTCGTTATTTGGATTATTATAAGCCGCATGACATTGTTACCTTACTACAACAAACAACGGGTAGCTAGCCCGAAACTCAATTTTCCCATCTAAATTAGCGTGTCGTCACAATAATCACGCTATGGAAATATTCTCATACATAAATTCGCTTACCAATCAATGTGGCACGACGGGGATCATTCGTCAAGGCGCGAACTGGGGTGATCGTCCCCAAATAGTACTATTATATGCATAAGCGTCTACCAAATCCCGGTAGTTCACAATTCATGCTAATGGGACTTTTAGTGACATAACCTAACTTTAATAATCCATTTCATTTCATCTATCGGGTCATATAATCATTCATCGGGTCATACAATCATTCGGGTCCAAATCAATAAACAAACAATCGGGACAAATGGTGTCCTATTTTATCAAAACTAACATGTTATCTCCCTCGCGGGTTTATAAAACATTTCATAAAAACATTTAAAAGAGTGCGAGGCTATGAACTCACGTTGATGAGGGAAAGCGGGTTATCAACAATTCGGATGTACGGTACGTGCTTCAATCACGGAAACCTAGACAAATAATACTTGTCTTAGACTCTTGTCCAATGACTTTATAAAAATAATAATTATGTATACATATGATGATTTTATATATATGATGATGATCAAGTGGGTTTATACATTCTCATTTACTCATTTTGGTGTTATGTATTGGTAACTTTTATACTAGTTACACTAGTTCAACTTGTTTACACTTTGGAGGCCCAATAGGCCCATTACAAGCCCAATACTTTTCATTAGCCCAATTATACTTTTATTATCAGTATTATACTTTACATTTTGGACTCAAGTGGGTTAAGCCCAATAAGAAATTTTATAAGTGTTTAGCCAAATTAGTTCGATTAATAGTCCAATAAGGCTACTTTGGCCCGTTAATGTCTATATATTGTATAGCTCGGGTTTTATCGGTTTTTACTCTTTATATAAGTTTATACATCAGTATATGACTTTTAAAAAGTTTACATTAGACGGGTCCGATCGTCTAAGTTTTAATTGACGAAAAACGTTAATTTTACGGTACTAGCCGAAAAGACGTAAAAATCATGTTTATAGTTTTTATAACTTATAAAACTTACCAAACTACCATTTTTATAAAATGTCCATTTATTTATCCTTATACACATTTATATAAATGAAATATATAAGTTAGTGGGTTTTAATTTCACATTTTATACTATATTATTTTGAGTGCTTATATAATACTATTAAACTTTAATTTCACAAAATTTGATTTTTAGTTTCACTTTCACCATTTTTATCATATCTTGAGTTCTATAAGGAGATAGAAGCTTATTTTTGGATGACATAAACTTCATATTATGTGCTAAAAATAAGTTAGGTATAGCTACTGCTCAATCCATGTCTAACTATCCTTAACAGTCCCTACAAAACAGACTATTCAGATTGATACACTAATTTTGTTTTGATCATATCTCACTCATTTTGATGATTCCATTACATGGCCAACTCTCACATGTGTATGACACCTAATACTTACTGTAAATGGATTCCACTATGCCATTTTATCAGTTTATCATTTGGTTACTTACTGTTTTTATACAGCCATCATATTAAGCAAGATTTTTACCTTGTTACCTATGGTTTTCCATCTTTTTAACCATATTTATCAACACTTGATCCCCACACAATATTTTTATCATCATATATTCATCATATACATATACAATAGGAAAGAAAATACATGATTACATATTCAAAATAACAACACGGATAGGAAGAACAATCTCTATACCACCATTAGTGATGAAAATATGAGATTTTTGATGAACAAGACTTGGTTCTTGTTATCAAATCTTCAACTTTAGCAAGGAAACTTCTTGGGTCCTTTGGATAGATGAACAAATCCATGAATTCAACCCTTTAACCTCATGAAAACTCCTTTTCATAGGTTAAGATCACCTCCAATCTTCATATCTTCAAAGGTTCTTCATCATATGTGTGAATAACACATGATATTGTGGTTAAAATGATCAAATGAGGGTGTTTGGTGGTTGAATATGGACGGCAAAGAGAGAGTGGGATGAGAGAGTTGTGTGTGTTTCATGAGTTGAGTAATGAAGCTAATGGTTTAGCTTTTGGTGGTTTTGTTGTGCATGCATTTTGTGTAAGTAACTAGGACAAGTGTCCTAGCTTACTTAGTAAGCTTTGACACCTCACAAGGGTGTGTGGCTAAGGCTTAGCCGTCCATGGTGTGGGGGTGGGGCAAGTTTATCTTGTCTCATCCCCATTTAATTACGGGTATTCCTCTATTCTAGTTTCCTCGATTTGCGTGTCCTCAGGTCGTTTTACGAAAAACGTTTTTATAAATTATGAATCAACGGCACAAAACGAATCTAATAAAAATTGTCTCATCAAAAACGGAGTTTAAATACGTAAATACGTAATCCTAAGGTTTCCGGTTTAGTCGTAAATGACGTTAAATTATTCACGTAAGTCCTAATCTCTTCTCGTTAATTTGTGAGTTTATGAACCAACACAAATTTAAAATCCCAAAATAATATTCACGGATAAATTTATTTCCTGAAATGTCGGACTGTCACCAAAAACGGTGTAGGTAAACGTAAGCACGTAACGTAGAATCCTCCGGTTTAGACGTAGTCGATGGTACTTCGAGACGTAAACGCAAATTTCTTCCCAAAAATAAGTGAGTTCATAATATAACATTAACATAATGTTTTTAAATAATACTTAAGAATAAAATATCAACCATAAATTAACGGATTTTCACAAATAATGATAGTATTTATCCTTGGGAATCTAAAAAAGTTAATAGTATACAAAACTAAACAACAAGTATTTGACTTTCATGTAAGAAACTCATGCTTGAGTATTATATGACTTTGAAATATTTGATTCAACATTTTATTCTATTTGAATGGTGAGCTATTTATTAAATCTATTATTTAGTTAAACATCCTTACCGGTATGATTGGAGTTTAGTTTGTTAATCTTTGCTCTTGGCTTCACATTAAACTCACTTTTCTTTCTTTATTTGTGTATGCATTTATAGAGTTACTTACAATCTATTGTGCTTCGACTTCACATAATAAATATACATATATAAAACATACATATACAAAAACATACAAAAAGGAGTTAGTTTTAATAACTCCATATGGTAAGCAAATAGAGTCCCAAATATAATCGCTAACACACAAAAACAAATTTATATTGAAATTATCAGAAAACATGGGGTGCAATAAAAAGGTCATAGCATGCGCTACATGACTCCGTTTCAAGACCACGACTAAGCAAATGAAAGCTTGAAACAAGGAGTACGTTTTGTCTCGGAAACACTTGGTCAAAATCGAATTAACCGGTCGAAAACTGATCAAAACCGTCCAAAACAACCGAAAATCCCGAAACCGGAAAAAATCATCCAACCCCAAGCAAATACAGGACTTTTGATTTCCAGTCCATATAGACCACGTAGAACTCATTTTACACGGATTCTAAATGGACAAAAAACACCTAGGATTTTCTTGTTTAGTTTTTGTCGTGTTTAGCGCAGGTGTAAAAATTGGTTAGCTAGTATTTGAAGTAGTAGTTAATGCACCAGACAAACAACATCTCACTGGCACACCATGATATAACGGTCGAGATATGAGTTTGCCCTAACAACATGTCGCGTTCTTTAATCAAAACAATAATGATATTATTATCCTTGGGAAGCCAAAAAAGGTGAATAGTATACAAAACTAAACAACAAGTATGAAATTTCATGTAAGAAACTCATGCTTAAGTATTATATGACTTTAAAAAAAGTAAGAAACTCATGCTTAAGTATTATATGACTTTAAAATTCAATTCAACATTTTATTCTATTTGAATGGCGAGCTATTTGTTAAATCTATTATTTAGTTAAACATCCTTACCGGTATGATTGGAGTTTAGTTTGTTAATCTTTGCTCTTGGCTTCATATTAAACTCACTTTTCTTTCTTTATTTGTGTATGCATTTGTAGAGTTACTTACAATCTATTGTGCTTCGACTTCACATAATAAATATACATATATACAACATACATATACAAAAACATAAAAAAAGGAGTTAGTTTTACTAATTCCATATGGTAAGGAAATAGAGTCCCAAACATAATCGCTAACACACAAAAACAAGTTTATATTAAAATTATCAGAAAACATGGGGTGCAATAAAAAGGTCATAGCATGCACTTCATGATTCCGTTTCATGACCATGACTAAGAAAATGAAAGCTTGAAACAAGGAGTAGGTTTTGTCTCGGAAACACTTGGTCAAAAGCGAATTAACCGGTCGAAAACTGATCAAAACTGGCCAAAAAACCGAAAATGCCGAAACCGGCCAAAATCATCCAACCCCAAGCAAAAACTGGACTTTTGATTTCCAGGCCATATAGACCACATAGAATCCGGTAGAACTCATTTTCCACGGATTCTAGATGGAAGAAAAAACACCTAGGAATTTTTTATTGTTTAGTTTTTGTCATGCTTAGCCCAGGTGTAAAAGTTGGTCAGGTAGTATTTGAAGTAGTAGTGAATGCACCGGACAAACAACATCTCAGCGGCACACCTTGATATAACGGTCGAGATATGAGTTTGTCCTAACAACATGTCACATTCTTTGATCAAAACAATAATGATATTATTTATCTTTGGGAAGCCAAAAAGGTGAATAGTATACAAAACTAAACAACAAGTACTTGACATTTCAAGTCAACTTATAGGCCATCCACCAATGCAGGGTGTGGCCTTCCAACTTGTAAACAGCTAGCCTAACCTTGAAGGCATCCTCACAACCCATGGCCTCAAATATTTTATCTACATGATAAATCCAGTTATTTGCATCCGTTGGAGATACAGTCTGTTCAAAAGACAGGGGTTTCTGTTTATTAAACCTCTTTAACCAGATAGCTAAAGTGGCAGGTGGTGGAGGAGGAGGGTTGTTATTATGTTTTTGTCCATTTTGGTACTCAGCTCGGATCTCATCACGAATCTGGGGTAGCATGGCTTGTACAGTCACCTGAACAGCAGTAGCAATAGCAGCAGCTGTAGACTCATTCTCATTATCGCGTTTGGGTGGCATCTGAAATTTAAAGATGATAAGCTGATTAACTTGTTAGAAACCTAGAATAACAATCTAAAATATGCATGAGGTAGTTCATGAAGGCATAGACAACAAAGTATGACATGAATACTGGTGAACGCCTATGGTCAGTTCACAAAATGACATTTTACTGAAAACATGAATCTGACATGAGTAAAGATGGACGCCTAAGGTCAGTTCATCAATACAAAATATGAACGGGCAAGGGAGAACGCCTATGGGTCGGTTCACCAAAACGAAATTCGTTGAAAAGCACATGCGGCTAAGTATGGCCAGTCATGTACCAACCTTTTACTTAGTCAAAATTAAGAAAAATTGACTGATGAAATGCATGTGCAACATGAAAGATAACAACGCCAAAATAAAGGAAGTTCTTGGTGACTACCCACTAGTCACAGGTCAAGTTTTAGAGCCTACAGGTCGAACCTTGCACGCTCTGATACCATAATTGTAACACCCCACTTAGATAAGTGGACCGTTACGTGTATTTATGGCGTGTCATCAAAGCATGCAATGCAATGTATCAAACATTAACTGACCATAACGGAAATACCGGAATCAAACATCGGTAATCCAAACATAAGCTCTAATATAAAAGATTAATTACAGAAGGAAAAGGGACGAAACAATGTCCAAACAACAAAAGTAATGTATAAGTGCATAAAGTAAAGGAGTCTGGATAACTCCCATCCAATGCACGTACTCTCTTAGAAGTCCTAATAGCGTCCTTGTGTACCTGTCGTTTGGAACATGAAAGGAAAACTACGGCTGAGCATAACGCCCAGTGAATGGATATAAAGCATGATAAGAATGTACTGGAATGGAACAAATAACAAATACTGAAGCTATAACTGATATGTAAAATAGTGGAAAGCTGTATATAATCTGAGGAGTCTGATTTATAAATAATAAAGCTGACTTATTAACTGCTAAATCTGAAAACATGCATTTACTGTATTTTAATTGCCAAGAGCTTATATAGGTCATGTGTTGTAACAAGTGTTGCATGAATAAATGGAGGGGTGACCTCGTCATTCTGTAGAGGGGTGACCTCTAAATAATATGTTGGGTGAAGGGATCAACTCCAATGTGAAGGATGTAGAGCACACACCACATTCACCTGATAACTGTAAACTGATAGCCTAGGATGCACCCATACGCCCCGCTGATAATACTGATAAATGGCCAAGCTGAAATAAATGGGACGCTGCGAGAAATCACTCCCTCGCAGAGGAGTCATGACATCGGTGCCTCTAGTGTCATGGCTACGGTACCTCCGTAACTAGTACATAAACTGGTCATGCTTGTATATAAGGCTCAGGCAATTTATTTAGTTATTAAAGTGATTTTTGATAAGCTTAAAACATATATTGGAGAAAACATTTGGCTGCAGACGGGAAATCCTAATCATGCATAGAAGGAAGTCCTTACTGAAGGACGGAAAATCCGTACCTCGTGTCCAGTAACCGACTGAGATCAACTGACAGAAGGTCTACTCTGATTTCATGTGAGCTACATGAATAAAAGGCCGCGAATAATTTGACTGATATCTGTTTATTTTACTGATCTTACTATTCTTAGTTTAGTTATTTATTCTTGTATTACTGTTTGTGCATAAACTGATAAATCTGATGGTTCTAATATTACTGGTTAATATATTCCTATATTACTGATTACGGTATAATGTGTAACCTGATATTATAATATTACCATAATTAGTAATCTGCTATAATTAGAAGGATTCTAAATTCGTTTCTATGAAAGGTAAATCATTTAAGTAATCATACATTTTAAATCGATAAAGTAATTAACCATCATTAATTTAATTTACAAGTTAAAATTAAATAAATAAAATAACTTGATTAATTTGATTATAAAACTTATTTATAAAAGTGATTTGACCCAATTAATATAACCTCGTATTTATTTTCATCCGTGCCCTGAAAACCCGAGTCAAACAAAAGCCTACCGAGACTTCTAAGTCTCGGTCGCACGAAAACAAATCAAACATGCTAATATATTCACAACCGGATTAGTGACAGAATTTTTTGTCGCTAAACCGTCGCTAACTATGACCCAAAACTGTCATAAAAATGTCTTTATAAACCGCAATAGAATTTCTGTCGCTAAACTGTCGCTAATCCTGGATTTAATCTTACCAATTTCTGTTTAATATGTACCCACTGTTTTTGTGTTAAAGTTCCCACTGTCTTCATAACAACTACCCCCTGCTGCTTGGTTTTTAGCCACTGTTCTATAAAACAAACACCCCCTTAAAAGTGACTCCCCCGTTTAGGGATGTTTTGGCTGCGGCTGAAGAACAACAACACCACGCCGCCCCTGTGTGGGTCACGACTGGTCAGCAACAACACACACATCGAGACTTGGTGTCTCGGTGTTCGTGTATCACCCAAACACGACACCCCTTTTATATATATTCATGATTCGTTTTTTTATAAGCTTTAATCAATGTAAAATCGTGGTATAACAAAATTTATAGAACGACGGTGATACCGTTACAAAGATTAAAGATGAGATACACACGAATCAATGATGAAGATATTAAACCCGAAACTCATTTTTGCTTGTCTCCTTGCCGGCGGCTCATCACACACCCAAAACCTAATTTTTTTTTGTTTTCTGTTTTGTAAAAGTGAAAGTGGGAGTACTTCTTTGTTTCCTGTGTGTTGGTTTGTAAATCGGGCCGGGCCAAAAGCCTATAATCTTTTCTTTGTTTAACACATAAAACCGGCCCCCTTTTTATGTATATAAGTTTTCATTTGATTTCTCGACACTTATAAATTATCACGTAAATGTATTTATTTTTTTCTCGTGTTTTAGTTCCCGAACGTAATAATCTTTTCTGTATTATAATTAACACATACGTAATGTTTTTCTGAAACTTAATTTCTGAAACTTAATAATTATTTTCTGAATAATTATTATTTGTAATATTTAACTAAAACTGAGGCTGTGTATTTTCTGTTAACGTTTAATTACAGTTAAAGCTGAGACTACGCGTATTTAATATTCGAGGATTTTAAATACGGGTTTTACAGTTTGACCTGTTTGACTTTCTACAAGTCAACATGTTTCATTTTAGCGTTTTTACTACTTGTTGTTGTGTTCAAAAACTAAGGTTGTAACATTACAGTTGTTGGATGTGATCATTCTTGTTGTATGTTAAACCATTATCATATATTATGTATTATGTTTCAATGAAGTATCAATGTAAATGTTGGTTGTTTTATCATTTCAAGCAAATTTGTTGTCTATAGCAAGCAAGAAGACACTAAAATCAACTAGCAGACACAAAATACTGAAATAAACACAATACATTAATCAATAAAGTCATGTGGGGAACAACCCATGTTCTAACAGCACAAAAGAAAACAAGAAATTTGCATTGTTTAGTACAAAATCTAAGTTTTCAAGACCCCGCTAATTTGATAATGCAAATAAAAGCAGGCAAATACAGCTAATCACATGAAAAAGCTTTGTTTGTTGTTGACCCTTCTCCATTTGCTCCTACACAAAGAGTTCTTCATTTTCTGATTGAAGATCCTTTCAGATCTACTCCTATTCTTGTAATAGATCATCCTCAATAGAGGTTCTTCAACTACAACTTTAACTTTCCTTTTGTATCCTCTTTTTTGGTCTCTTTAACAGTTGATCCTTCTGCAATAGCCTTCCTTTGACTATTTTCTGCAATTTCTTTCCCATTAATGGTGTTTGCCACAACAGATTCTTGGGTCTGTATGTTGTTGTTGATAGTCTGCAAATTTCTGTTGTATGGTTCTTGTTCAAAGGATTCTCCTTCTATCCAGTTGGAAGGGTCATAGTAATCATTCTTCCTTTCCCATTCTTCTTCTTCTTCCTCCAACCATCTTATTCTTTTTGCATCTTGCCTTGCATAGACTGCTTCCTCTTCTAAAGACAATCTCAAAGCTTCTTCATCATATTCTTCCTGTTGAGCTGCTAACCTCTCTTCTTCTTGCAGCAACATCTCCTCTATGTACTTATCTTCCATATATTAGAAACCAACATATTAATCAATTTTTTTATTGATTATTTGAATTGCTAAACACAAATAGGGATAAAACACATACCTCATCATTCTCATCAATTAGGTTCTAATTACCAAGTCTACCACCATTCCTACCCCTTCCCCTACCTCTACATTTGTTACCTCTTCCCCTTCCCCTACCTCTGTTACCTCTTCCCCCACCTATAGCATAACTTCCTTCACCAGCATCAACATTAGATTCGCCCTTCCTCCTCTACATACCCTAGACCCTCTACCACCACCTCTGGCAAAAGCATGTGTACCAAATGGATGTGGTTTTGGATAGGTGGTCTTGTAGCTCTAGGTGGTTTTGGGACAGGTTCATTTTTACAACTAGCTATGTTGTGACATGTCTATTGATAATTGCTACTAGTCATCTTTCTACCTACCCTAGAAATCTGAGAGTTACTTTTAGAAGTAGCTTTCACCCTACCTTTTTTAGGCCTACCAGGCATTGTTCTCAAAATTGGGGGGGGGGGGTAAAAGTGGTGGATTGTTTGTTTTTCTCCACAGAGTGCTACCAAAAACAGGTTTTATGGTAAATGGTTAATATACAAAGAGGTTACTAAAGTTTAGCCAAAGTAACGATTTTGTTACTAAAGTTTAAAACCTTACACTTAGGTTACTATTGTATACGGGTTTGATTTATTTGTTACTAAACATTTAGAAGAACTATCCCTCCGTTTGTAAAATCCGCATGCTTTTACCATGAACAGTACACTTATCGTACGTACGGGATTAAAACTTTCCTTTTATAACATGAATACGTTTCACGGATATAAATTACAAGAACTGCGTACGTGTTATTACACGATAAGTAAGTATGTATTAAAGAACGATAATTATTATCAATAATTATTAAAATCACGAACATGAAATCATGAACGTAGAATCACGAACATATAATTATGTATTTACGTATATTATTATTACAATTACGTACAAGTATTTATAATAACACGAATATTTAATATTAACGTAACGTAAATACGAGCATACGAACACGTAAATAATTAGAACACGGAAAAGCTACGGGTTTCCCTTGGTGGGCCCTACAAGCCGCGACAACAAGGAGAAGAGGGGCCCAGCCCATGTTTAATTTTACTAAATAACAAATTATGGAAAACGTATTTTCATTCACAGAAGAATTTTAGAAAAACAAAAAACCTAATCTTTCTTCTTGCTCTCTCTTGGTCGGCGGCTACATCACCAAAGGTGGGTGATTGGTTGATTTTGATTAAACAAATCATAAGAACGTGTTTGTGTATTCATCCTCCATTTATTCCACGTGTTTTGGTAATCTGAAAACCTTTCTTTTTAATTCTTTTTATATTTTTATGCACATATGATCATGGGGATTTAAAAACAAGATTAATATCATGTTAATAATCATGGTGGGAAAATTAATTAGGGTGTTTTCGGGTTTGCTTGTTTCGGCCGCCACATAAACCGAGATCCAAGGGCTCTAGGCGTCGTTGGTTCGCACCCCAATCGGGACCCATGTCTCGGTGGTGGTGGGTTTCGGTCAACAGCAGGGACAAGACACCCCGACATGCGTCGGGGGTGTCTTGTGGTTTTGGGAGGTCTCGGCAGCCACAGCCCCACCACCGGCTTAAGCCGGTGGCTATTTAGGCAAGTAGGGGGAAACCACCGCAGGCAGAAGGGGCCACCAACGCACTGTCGATGGGAGCCCTTTTGGTGTCAGCGGATGGCCGAGGAGGACAAGACCACCGGTAGCAGCCGGTGGCAATTTGCCGAGAGCAGGGGCAACCAGCTTAGGCCGGTTTGCCACTGTTTTCGGGTAGGTTTTGTTTGGCCGGTTCATGACATGTTTTAATAAAATAATACATGGGTTCGGTTTATTATTTTTACAAGTTTAATAGTTTTACAAGTATATTTATTTTACAAGTTAATTAAATTAATTTAATATGGCATATAATTAACTTAATTAAAACATAGACTTAGGTTTATTATTAATATTTAATAATACATGATTTAAACCTAAGTATTTATTTATGTAATTTAGACTATAGTAATTAATTAATTATTAAAACATGACATATAATTAATTAATTTTCATGACTTAGGTTATATTAATATAAATATTAATACATGTTTTAACCTAAGTATTATATACACTTTAATTTAATTAAATCATGATTATATTTAATTAAATCGTATAACATATAGTTTATTTAATTAACATGTTATAATTAATAAACTATACTATTAATCACATGACTTAGTATATTTAATTAGTAAAACTTAAGCTTATCTTATTAGCTTATTCATCCAGCTTATTTCTAATTATGAAAACTTTCCATTTCAGGAAACTTACTATTTTTAGAAACTTTCTATTTTTAGAAACTTATCTATTTTAAGCAGTTAATCTAATTTTGGAAACTTTCTATTTTTGGAAACTTTCTATTTTAGGAAACTTTCTATTTTAGGAAACCTGCTATTTTTAAGAAGTTACTTATTACTACACAACAAGTATAATAATACAAGAATATCAGTTAATACTTAACCAGAAGACTTAAAACACATGATAAACACAATATAACGTTAAAATCAGTAAAACAAGACATGAACATATAAAACAAGTTAAGACATGATAAAACCAGTTACGTACTCAGTAACCAGAATACTTATACACGTATACTATTTATGTAGCATTAGTGAGATTGAAGTAGGACTCTCTTCCATTCATCTTCTTCGTTCACTGGACATAAGGTACATTCTCCGTCCTTCAGTATGGACATTCTTTCATTATTAGGATTCCCCGTATGCAGCCAACTGTTTTCCCAGTATATGTTTTATATGTTTTGATTTGTGTATGTTTAATTTAAATGCCTAAGCCATATACATGCATGACCAGTTTCACCTAGTTATGGAGGTACCATAACCATAACACTGGAGGCACCAGTGCTATGACTTCACCACGGCGGAGGTGATAGCTCGTGGCGTCCCTTTCAGCTTTTGGCCATATTATTATGTTATCATGTGGGGCGTATGGGTGCATCCTAGGTTACATGTTTTAGCAGATTATTCAGGTGAATGTGGTGTGTGCCTTGCATCCTTCACAAGGAGTTGATCCCTCATACCCAAACTTATATTAATTAGAGGCAACCCCTCTAATTGCATGATGAGGGTACCCCTCCAAGTATTCATGCACGTTGATATTTCATGACCTATATTGGCTTAATGGTTAACATGTTAAACAGTTTTTATAAGATAAACATAAGGCTTTTCAAACTATAAAACCAGTTTTACTAAGTTATACCAGGTTTTCCAGAACTTAATCAATTCCGCTGCTATATGTTCTATATGCTTATGTTATTCATTCTATGCTTGTATATCCGTGCACTGAGCGTTATGCTCAGCCGTTTTCCTTTCATGTTCCCAAAATGACAGGTACTCAAGGGCGCTCGTAGACTCTAAGCGTACATACATATGGATTGGAAGCTTTCTAGCCTTCATTACTTTATGCATTTCATCATACATTTTGCTACTTATTTCTATGGACACTGTTTAGTCCTTTTCCTTTATGGTACTTATGTTTGTGTATGATGAGCTTATACTTTAGGGTATCGATGTTTGTTTCCGGTATTTCCTTTATGGTCATGTAATGTTTAAGACATTTTTCCTTGTATACTTTGATGACACGTCATAATCACGCGTGACATTCTCTTTACCAAAATGAGGTGTTACACCGTTACTCATGGGAGGGGTTACCAGTTAAGCAACCGGTTGCATTGCCATGTCAGCTTTTGGTGGGGCCCATTTCTATTTTTTGGCCAAACTTTAGTAACAAAATCGTTACTTTGGCCAAACTTTAATAACATGCGTGTATATTAACCCTTTACGTTTTGGTTAGTTTTTTTTGTTTTCGTTCGTACTTTAACGTTTTCATCACTAATTTTACGTTTTAGTCAGTAATTTTACGATTTCGTCTGTAAATTTACGTTATCGTCAATAAACTTACTTTTTAGTCAGTAAATTTACGTTTTAGTCAGTAATTTTACGATTTCGTCAGTAAATTTATGTTTTCGTCAATAAACTTACGTTTTCGTCAGTAAACTTACGTTTTCGTTAGTAATTTTACGTTTTCATCAGTCTACTTACATTTTCATCAGTATTTTACATTTTCGTCAGTATTTTTATGTTTTTATGTTTTTGTCAGTAATTTTACGTTTTCGTCAGTAATTTTACGTTTTTTGTCAGTACTTTAACGTTTTCGTCAGTAAAATTACGTTTTCGTCAGTAACTTTACGTTTTCGCCAGTAAACTTATGTTTTGGTCATTAAGTTTACGTTTTCGTCAGTATTTTTACATTTTCGTCAGAAAATTTACGTTTTTCTCACTAATTTTACGCTTTCGTCAGTAAATTTACGTTTTCTTCAGTAAATTTACGTTTTCGTCAATAATTTTACGCTTTCATCAGTAAGCTTACGTTTCCGTCAGTAACTTTACGTTTTTGTCAGTATTTTTACGTTTTCGTCAGTAAATTTACGTTTGAGTCAGTAAATTTACGTTTTTGTCAGTACGTTTATGTTTTCCCTAGTATTTTTACGTTTTCGTCAGTAAATTTACGTTTTCGTCAGTAAATTTACGTTTTCGTCAGGACTTTTACGTTTTCGTTAGTAAATTTACATTTTCGTCAATAATTTTACGTTTTCATCAGTTTACTGATGAAAACGTAAATTTACTGACGAAATCGTAAGTTTATTGAAGAAAACGTTTAATACAGTTGAAAATATTCATTTACTGACGAAAACATAAGTTAACTGACAAAAACGTAAATTTACTTACGAAAGTGTAAAATACTGACGAAAACGTAAAAATACTGAGGAAAATGTGAATTTATTGACCAAAACGTAAATTTACTGACGAAAACGTATATTTACTGACGAAAACGTATCTTTACTGATGAAAATGTAAATTTACTAAAGAAAACGAAAATATACTGACGAAAACGTAAATTTACTGACGAAAACGTAAATTTACTGAAGAAAATGTAAGAATACTGACAAAAACGTAAAATTACTTACGAAAACGTAAGATTACTAATAAAAAAGTAAAATTATTGATGAAAACGTAAAATTATTGACGCAAACGTAAATTTACTGACGAAAACGAAAATTTACTGAAGAAAACGTAAAAATACTGAAAAAACGTAAATTTATTGACGGAAACGTTAGTTTACTGATGAAAACGTAAAATTATTGGCGAAAACGTAAATTTACTGACAAAAACGTAAATTTACTAACAAACGTAAATTTACTGAAGAAAACGTAAAAATACTGACAAAAACGTAAAATTAGAGACATAAACGTAAGTTTAATTATGAGAACGTAAAATTACTGACGAAAACGTAAATTTATTGACGAAAACTTAAGTTTACTGACGAAAACCTAAGTTTATTGACGAAAACGAAAGTTTACTGACGAAAACGTAAGTTTACTGACGAAAACGTAAGTTTACTGACGAAAACGTAAGTTTACTGACGAAAACGTAACTTTACTGACGAAAACGTAAGTTTACTAAAGAAAACGTAAGTTGGAGTCCACGTAGACATGCAACTTATAACTACGGGTAAAAACATTATGGGTAACTTAAACGTAAGTTTACTGAAGAAAACGTAAGTTGGAGTCCACGTAGACATGCAACTTATAACCACAGGTAAAAACATTACGGGTAACTTGAAGTTCAGGTAAACAATACATTAGTAACCCAAGTGTAAGGTTTTAAACTTTAGTAACAAAATCGTTACTTTGGCCAAATTTTAGTAACCTTCGTGTATATTAACCCTATGGTAAACTGGTATGCCTCAAGCCATTTCTGTTGACTATAATAATGATGAACACCTTCTATAGGATCTCTATTTAAGTGCATGTATGCTGCAACAACATGTATATAAGGAATACCTGATAATTGCCACATAAAACACTTGATCAGTATGTTCACTGCAAAAGCATAATGCCCTCTTCTCACTTCAAGTTCCTGAAACCCACTTGGGATCACCATATAATGCCTAATCAATTGAATATTATCTATAAGCATTCATAAGCATATAGAAAATGTAATGATAAAGCATAAAGTTAAAGATTTTACCTTTGTATTTCTATAAGTATTTCAATCCTCCTTTTGATTGATGGTGAGACAGTGTGTTCCCAGTTTCTGGCTATTATGTTCATTGAAACTGACCTATGCATCAGGTAAAGTCTTACATCTTCTAGCATGTGATCACTGGTTTAGTTCTTTGGACCAAAATAGCTATATTGAAACTTTCAGAAATCCAATTTTCAAAGTTGGGACACTTTGATTCTAATATGAAAAAGGCTCATCACCATAAATTTGGGTTTCTCTGAATAAAGTAATCATGTGCCTATTGACTAATCAACCTAATTTCTTTCATCCTTGCAGCATAAACTTGTTCCAATGTTGTTGATGCGGCTTCCTAAAACAACCTTTGCAATTGTAGTCCACTGTGTTTCTTCTTAAAGTTAGCAAATACATGTCTTGTATACTTTCTATGTTCTGCACGAGGCAACAATTGATTTACAACGTCCAATAAACCCTGAATGTATGCATTTAGAAAGGTTAGTATTCCATACAAGTTATTAAAAAGTTAACTAATAAAGCATGTGTATTTACCTTGTGTGAATTAGATCTATCAGTCAAACCATTTCCAAGATCCAAGTTGATGTCTTCATGCAACAAGGCAATAAACCACAACCAATTCTCAATATTTTCAACCTTTACAACTGCCCATGCAATTAGAAACATCTGATTATTTTCATCTCTACCCATAGCCACTAATAACTCACATCTGCAAGTATGTTTAAGAAAACATCCATCAAACCCTATTACCTTCCTACAACCAACAAGCCAACCATCCTTGATAACTTTAAAGCATATGTAAATCCTCCTAAAATAAAAATTACCAGATGAGGTATCCTCATAATCTAGTACACATGTTGACCCAAGATTTGAATCAAGGATAACATGTTGATACTCCCACAACCTTTCATAATGTTCTTTCAATCCACATTCATAATCAAATAATGCCCTCTTGCATTGTCCTAAGCTGACATTAATGAGAATTTTATCCTTAATATCAGATTTCATTTTCAATGTAGGAATATTAGGATCTTTGATAAGTGTTTTGGCATAGTGGTGAGCAATCCATCTGTATGTCACTAAGGAACCTAAATTGTAATTTATAGAACACTTGTGTTCAATTTTCAAGGATTTAATTTGAAATGAAGTATCAGTTGACATCCAAGATGTATACAACCTAAAACCACAAACATATTTATATGTTGTCTTACTACTACCCTCACACTCCTCATTTGATTTTGAACTGCTTTCACCAACTTGTATGACACTAAATCCTTCATCATTACTCCTAAACCCTTTCTCTTATTTTTTTAGAGTATGAAAACCAACACATCTACCATCACTAACATCCTCTCACAAAAGACCAATAGGTGTCTCCAATCATTCCTCTTAAACAACAATTGATATCCATTGGCTACACCATAATTAGCTAAACAAAGTTTCAATTGTTCAGAATTCTCAGATCTCATCCCTAAGACTGGTTGCATAGATTTTCAATCCAGATTTGGATCATGTCTTGAATATCTTATTCATGGTTTAACATTAAACTTAGGGTCTATACTGTATGGGTCCTTTAAAACATCCCTTTTTTGACATTGACATTATCCTTATCATTACCCTGCATAAAATGGCCAGTGTTTGAGCACAACTTATTCAAGAATGGGTCATTGGTAGTCAAGTTTGGTGGGACTAGATTCTCATCATGCTCAGTATGGAAGTCAACATAATCTAAGTTTTCGTCATCACTAGACCCATACCCATCACTACCCTTATCATTATCTAAAGCATCAGACTGGTCCCTAATATTTAATGCATCATATCTAGAATGCTCAACATATAAGTCTATTACCCATTTACTTTGATAAGCAAGATTCACAAAAGCATCTAAATCAGCATCATTATTAAGCGCACTAAAGGTGTCCCAACTTTGCAATAATACAATTGTGCAACAAGGGAACGAACTAAATGGCTAATTACATCACGGAATTCAAGATACTGCATACCTTCGATCTCCAAATCAGTAATTTGTTTGTGGTCACCATTATAGTATTGAAATGGAGCATGAACAAACAACCCATCGTGGAACAGATTAACTGTTAAATATCGTTTTATCAAGTTTACACATCACGAAACCCTATTAATTAATTGTTGAATTGGGGATTTTGTAGAATTAGGGTTAGGTTAGAAATGGACGAAGGAATAAGTGTTTCTGATTTGAGGAACACAATTATAAAACAACGAGTATAAAAAAGATGACATGTGCATTTTTACCGGGCGAAACCGGTTGCAAAAATAAAAAAATAAATCCCATGGGTGATAATAGTCAGAGTAGAATTTAGTGGGTAATAATAATATTTTCTTAAATAAGTTACCTTAACATTTTTTATTTTTTTTTAAAGTTTATGGGCTATGATTAGCATTTAGCAATAAGAAGCACAAAAAGGCTCGATAACAAAAAAAAGAAAAGAAAACACACACACACAGTTGATCTCTTTCTCCGGTCACCGGAATATTCTCCGGCCACCACTTTTTTCACCGGTAACTTTTATTCATCATCACCATCACCATCATCATAAAATTAATCAGACTTTCTGTTGTGTGGAAATTAGGGTTCTTCAAATTTGTATTTTTTTTTTATGTTTTTTGATTTGGGTTTTATCGATTTGGTGTTGTTATTTGTTTTTCGCCTTATTCGATATCAGATAAGCTCATAAGTCCACATATAAGCTTAAACAAACACACCCTTTAATCTATTATTGCTGTAGTTTGATAAATGTAGAAGATTTAGTATTGAATCAGGGTTTTTACGCCTTGTTTTTTGTCGAATATACGGAGAAATTCCGCCTAGGACGTATTTTCTGTTATTGGTGGCCGCCCCACAAACGGTTTGTTGCCTGTAGGGTTTGAAGTCTAGACTTCTACTAGAGAATTCCAAGCGTCCACCTTATGCTTAAATTTGTTATTTTTTTATGTGTTTTGATTTGGGTTTTAACGATTTGGTGTTTTTATTTGTTTTTCGCCTTATTCGATATCGAATAAGCTCATAAGCCCACATATTAGCTTAAACAAACACACCCCTAATAGGTGTAGTTTGGTAAATGTAGAAGCTTTAGTATTAAATCAGGCTTTTTATATTTTTACGCCTTGTTTTTTGTCGAATGCGGAGAAAATCCATTTCTGTACGCCTTTTTTGAGGGCGAGCCACTAAGATTAAAGCTATGACGTATTGTCCGTTATTGGTGGCCGCCCCACAAAGGGTTTGTGGACCGTAGGGTTTGGAGTCTAGACTTCCACTAGAGAATCCCAAGCGCCCATCTTATACTTGTTATATGCTTTTATCAACACACGTGATACAAGGGTATCCGCCTTATTCGATATCAAATAAGCTCATAAGCCCACATATTAGCTTAAACAAACACCCCGTTATTTGCTGTTGTTTGATAAATGTACAAGCTTTAGTATTAAATCAGGCTTTTTACGCCTTTTTTTTGTCGAGTCGGTGGAAATACCTCAATTCTGTACACCTTTAAATGAGGGCGAGCCACCAAGATTAAACCTATGACGGGTTTTGGTGGCTTCCCCACAAAGGGTTTGTGGACCGTAGGGTTTGAAGTCTAGATTTCCACTAGAGAATTCCAAGCTCCCACCTTATAGTTAAATTTGTTATTTTTTTACGTGTTTTGATTTGGGTTTTAACGATTTGTTATGTTTATTTGTTTTTCGCCTTATTCGATATCAGATAAGCTCATAAGCCCGCATATTAGCTTAAACAAACACCCCCCTTAATTTATTATTGCTGTAGTTTGATAAATGTACAAGCTTTAGTATTAAATCAGGGTTTTTATTTGTTTTACGCCTTGTTTTTGGTCGAATCGGTGGAGAAACCTCAATTCCGTGCCCACAGAGGGTTTGCCGCCCGTAGGGTTTGAACTTAGACCTCCTGCAGAGTGTTTGCCGGCTGTAGGGCTAGCCTGATAAGATGAGATTTCTGATTTTGAGCTTTTTTCTGATGTGCCCTCCATCAGAAGCTCAATTTGCCCCCACCCACATGACTAAAACCTTTTAAATCCTTTATGTTTACGTAAAAATACTCGATTTATTATTACCTTTTTCGAGGCGAGCCATCAAGATTAAACCTATGACGTATTTTCCGTTATTGGTGGCTGCCTAGGGTTTGAAGTCTAGACTTCCACTAGAGAATTCCAAGCGCACACCTTATAGTTAAATTTGTTATTTTTTTACGTGTTTTGATTTGGGTTTTAACGATTTGGTATTTTTATTTGTTTTTCGCTTTATTCGATATCAGATAAGCTCATAAGCCCACATATTAGCTTAAACAAACACCCCCTTAATAGGTGTAGTTTGATAAATGTAGAAGCTTTAGTATTAAATCAGGGTTTTTATATTTTTTACGCCTTGTTTTTTGTCGAATCGACGGAGAAATTCCAATTCTGTACACCTTTTTCGAGGGCGACTCACCGAGATTAATCCTATGACGTATTGTTCATTATTGGTAGCCGCCCCACTAGAGAATTCCAAGCGCCTATCTTATACTTATATGCTTTTATCCACATACGTGATACATATCTTGCTCACACACTCTTGCCAGGGGTGTTTCTGGAAGCACTCGGTCCCTTAATAGTTTTAATTTTGATAAATGTAGAAGCTTTAGTATTAAATCGGTGGAGGAACCTGGATTCCGTGGTTTCACTTTATTTGGTGTCTGCCCGCAGAGGGTTTGCCGTCTGTAGGGTTTGACCTTAGACCTTCAGGGGCGGATGTATGCATAGCCTGATAAGATGAGATTTCAATGTTATTTTTCTTCGATTTTGAGGTTTTTTTGAAAGTGGCCTCCATCAAAAGCTCAAATTGGCCCCCCCCCCCCCCCCCCCCCCCCCACACACACACACACACACACACTAAAACCTTATAAATCCTTCATCTTTACGTACAAATACTCGATTTATTATTTTGATACTAGTTTTGTTCTGCATTTTGTTGCTATTGTCAAAAAAGAATATTTTTGCCCCCCCAACACACACACACACACAACATACTTTCCTGGTTCCGACACTCTAGACTTCCACTAGATAATCATCCCACTACTAGGCGCTTTTATGCACACACTCTTTGTGGAAGCGGTTCCTTTACCCTTGGGATATTAAATTTAGGACAAAGAATATAAAGATTTTGCTTGTATAGTTACGACTTTCATGATTATGTTGTGGTTTTCAACGGTTATTGTTGAATGTAATCGTTGCTTTCAAGGGTTTATAAACAATATATGTCTCAATATGAACTGTCAAGTGTTTGTGGCAAAATAAACATCTTATAATTCCTTAGTTATAAGAAGAAGAAAAAAAGCAATCACAGAACTTTGCTTCTGCTTATTGCTGCGGCAAAAACAAAAATTTCGATAAGCAGATGAAGTGCTACTTGAGTTGAAAGTAAAGTTACTTTATTACCATCATATGGCTTAGACTGAAATATTGTAAAAAGATAGTATCTTAATTTTTGTGTCTGTAATGCTTTCTTTTACCAAATAAGGACAAAACAACGTGTATATTTAATCTTGATATTTTTTGCGTACAGATAAAAGCGTTTTGGCGTAAAGATGAGCTCTTTTTCAATAACACGGAAGAAGACACCTTTTCAGAAGCATCGTGAAGAAGAAGAGGCGAAGAAAAAGGTACAAACTTTGTTGAATAATATTAAGGTTGTGCAGTCTGTATATCTAGTGCGATTCTGACACAATTTATAATTATGCAGAGGGCTGAAGATGAAACAGCCCGTTTATATGCTGAGTTTCTCGAGTCGTTTCAAGGGGATTCCGCACCTGGTTCAAAAGCTTTTGTTCGAGGAGGGACAATTAACGATGAAAAAGTGAAACCTGATGCAGGTTAGTTTATGTTATAAGGTCTTGCATGCATTTTCGGTTTTTGTTATCAAGTTTTGTGCAATTAATTAATATGGTGCATAAATACGGTTGTATGAATGATTTATTTTCCATGGACACATTAATAAGCAAATGGGCCTTTTTATTCATGCGCGAACGCAGGTGGAAATTCCAAAGAAGTGTCTGGTTCAAAGAAGGGGAGTAGGTAAACAAGCGCTTTTGTTTGGTTTGAATATGTTACACTGCTCTTATCATAAGGCATTTTGAATATAGAACTTATAAGGCGATGAGTTCATGAAACTCGTAGGAGCTAGGAGTCTTGTTATATGTAGCTCTTGTCTAATGCTAGTCACATTCATAAGAATACTAACACATGAATCAGTAGTCCTTTTTATAGTCTATTTTGTTTGGATTTTGTTTGTTTTCTATGGTGATGCCGCGATGGGAACTACCATATGCAACTAGGTGAATACTTGCCAAATTAGTTTGAGATTGGTTGAACTTGAGATGTTCAGTAGGCTAGTGATTAGCTCGGAAGTCACCAAGTTTGTAAGCGTTGAGCTCAGGCTGCACTCTCATATAGCTTTAGTCCGGAATTGTTAATAAATGTCTTTTACCTCTATTTTTGTAGTGTCGTATTGCTCACATCAGCTCAGATGAAATAAAGCTAGACGATTTATGTGAAGTTACATGCAAACGTATACACTTATACTAGGTAGTTAGTATATCCTTGAATAGACATGGTACACAATGGTCTTTTACGCTTGCCAAACGTTTCTCGGTTTAGCTTGTTCAGTTGACCATATAAGTTTTTTGCTCTATGTTATAGAATTTGTAGGTGGATATTTTCATCTTAATCAAGAAAACATCTCCGTTAAGCTTTTGATTAGGAATTTGTAGGTGCCTATGTTGGTGAGAGCGAGTTACATTAGGACTATATCACCAAACCAAGTTACCGATTCTTTTTACATATTAACGTAATATAAATACGTGATCCATAATTTGGGTGGGCATATTGTGTTCTGTACTTCTATTGCAGTTTGCAGGATGCTAGTGTATCGGGATACACTCATCCTCCTCCTTGATGCTGCAGAATAAGTTAAATAAAGTGTGAACTTGTTGACTGTTAGGGGGTATTTTGTATGAAGCATTAAGAAACACGCATATGTTTGTGAGTTTAGTACTCACAAATTAAGTATCGGAAAAATTATGTATTGCTATATTTTTCCCCTGCAGGTATGTGCCTTCTTTTTTACCCCCTCCCATGGCAACCAAGGGTAAAGAAAATGAAAAACAGGTTAGTGAACTGCTGAAACATTTCTATGCTACTACCTTGTTGACTTCTTGCATAGTTGCATTGTCCGTCTGACTTTTTGAGTGCCGATTATAATGGATTTTTACTTCTGGCAGAAGGAAGAAGAGAGGCCAAAGGAGAAAGCCAAAGGGAAGGCAAGGAATATTGACTTTTTCATGGAGGAGTTAAAACATGAACAAGAAATGAGAGAAAGACGAAACCAAGAGCGTGAAAGCTGGCAGGACGGACGTCCAACCTCAAATGTAAGATATAATTTTTTTAGGTAGTTCGTCATTAGTCAACGAGCTGTCCCTAATTACATGTTCAAATGTTGCGATGCTTACATTTTCAACCCCGTTTTGCATTTATGTAAGGGGGATTTCATTTATAAATAAACCTTAATCTCATCTAAATCACATATGTTTGTATCTTACTGTCTCAGCTATCTAGTCGGTTTGATGAGCTGCCTGATGAATTTGATCCGAAGTTTGGTTCCTTTGATGATGGAGATCCTCAGACAACCAATCTTTATGTCGGAAATCTTGCACCTCAGGTCAGATCGTGATGCTAATATGCTGCTTTAGTGGGTGAAAAAGAATGCAAACTGACTTTTTCTTTCTATGGTCAATACATTTCAGGTAGATGAAAATTTTCTTCTGCGGACATTTGGAAGATTTGGACCCATTGCTAGTGTGAAGATAATGTGGCCTAGGACAGAAGAGGAGCGTAAACGCCAAAAAAACTGTGGTTTTGTGGCTTTTATGAACCGTGCAGATGGACAAGCTGCAAAAGATGAAATGCAAGGTAAAGCACTTCTAACTAGTATAAGAACTAAAAATCTTGCTTTGAATGAGAAACCTGTATGGAAGTATAAAGTAGAGTTCAACCATCTGCTTTGTATATGATTATGTAGAATTTTCCAGCTATACCGGTAATGTCAATTTTCCAGCTACACGAAATTATGGAGCTTTAAAGTCGGAAACTTTCTTAGCAAGAGTGATAACTAAGTATTGTATTTAATGTTTCAGGGGTAATTGTTTATGATTATGAATTGAATATTGGGTGGGGTAAATCCGTTTCTCTCCCTTCTCAATCGCTCCCTGCTCCTCCTCCAGGACAAATGGCCATCAGGAGTAAAGAGGTATGTTTTATGTTTGTATAAACTCACTACGAGTATTAGCTTAAGTGGATGATATGAAAGTCTAATGAGTGGACCTTTTGTGGTTTGCAGGGTGCCACTGTGATCTTGTCCGGTCCATCTGGTCCTCCTATTACTTCTGTTCCAAGCCAGAACTCTGAGCTGGTAAGTTAATCGTGAATTTATAAACTTACTTTTGATAGGTTGAATATTTTTTACACTAGTATATTTGTAAGAAGCAAAAGTTATTTTATGGTATACTGATATTCTGATCTTGGTGGTTAGGTTCTTACTCCCAATGTGCCCGATATAACCGTTGTCATGCTTGAAGATGCCCGCCTTAGAAAAGTAATTGATAAAATGGCTCTTTACGTTCTTGATGGAGGTTGTGCTTTCGAACAAGCTATAATGGAGAGGGTCCGCGGGAACCCTCTTTTTAGTTTTTTGTTTGAACTCGGCTCCAAGGAGCATACTTACTATGTTTGGAGGCTTTATTCCTTTGCTCAGGTACAGTTTCTCACTAAGTAAAACTTGCAATTGAACCCTAGAGAAGGGAATGGCTCATCGGGTCATATGTAGTTTTAATATTAATATTTGGTCTCACAAATGCAGGGAGATACTATGCATAGGTGGCGAACTGAACCTTTTATCATGATAACCGGAAGTGGGAGGTATGAATTGCTGGAAAAATAGCTTACTTCAACTACAAATCATGCATATGGTGTTATATAAATCAGTGATTTAAAAAACAAAATTTGGTACCATTTGCTAGATGGGTCCCACCTGCTCTGCCTAAAGACAGGAGTCCAGAGAACGAGGAGACTGGTGCTACATTTGCTGCTGGAAGAAGCAGGGTAAGATCTTGTTACTGTATTCCTTTTTTCGAACTTACATCAGCCGGATGCAGTTGAGTTTTTTATCATACATATTTATTTCTAATTATATACGTGCAGCGCGTGGAGACTGAACGTACATTGACCGATGCACAAAGAGACGAGTTTGAAGATATGCTCCGTGCCTTAACATTAGAAAGAATTCAAATCAAAGAAGCAATGGGTTTCGCACTAGATAATGCTGATGCTGCTGGAGAGGTATCATGACATTAGAATTTACTAGTAGTTACGATATGTATCAAGGTTTCTTTGTTGCTCAATCAGCTTTATTTATTGCAGATAGTTGAAGTTTTAACCGAGTCTTTGACTCTTAAAGAAACACCGATACCAACTAAAGTTGCAAGGCTTATGCTTGTCTCAGACATTCTTCACAACAGTAGTGCTCCTGTAAAGAATGCATCTGCCTACCGCACCAAATTTGAAACAAATTTGCCAGATATACTTGAAAGCTTTAATGACCTGTACCGGAGTATCACCGGGAGAATCACAGCTGAGGCCTTAAAGGTAAATTATTTTGGTACATTCGCAATTTTGACTCTTCTAGTTATGAATGGGTTGTTTTTAGTATGTATTATATATCAAATGGGTCAAACAGATTGAAAATTGCCCAAGTCTATTTTGATGAATTTAGTCTCACGAGTTGTTTTATTCAAAATTTTACATTGGTGTATAATTTTAGATTTCTGGGGTAAATTATAAAAATGGCCTCTCGCTCACTGAAATTGTCATTGTTAGAAACTCATTGCATAAATGGCTAGTCCCCGAGAGGGAGCATTCATGCAGTTAGTTCTTAAAAGCGATGATTTGTATAATTTTGAGCAAACTACAGGGACCGTTTATTAATATGTTTTTTTGTAACTTCCTTTTATCCGCAGGAACGAGTTATGAAAGTTCTGCAAGTGTGGGCTGACTGGTTCTTATTTTCGGATGCATATGTAAACGGGTTGCGCTCAACGTTTCTTCGATCCAGTAACTCTGGTGTTACTTCATTCCATTCCATCTCTGGCGATGCAATGGAAATCGAACACATTCCCAATTATAGCGAAACTGGCGATACTGGAAAGATAAATTCAGATGCAGCATTAGCAATCGGCAAAAGTGCAGCCATGAAAGAACTATTAAATCTTCCACTTGCTGAGTTGGAAAGACGTTGCAAACATAATGGCTTATCTCTTGTTGGTGGTAGAGAAATGATGGTTGCACGCTTGCTTTATTTGGAAGAATCAGAAAAGCAAAGGGGTTATGAACTCAGTGACAATTTGAAGTATTCCCACAACAATCAAAGGGAGAGTAATGTTGATCCAGGGTCTGTGGGATTCTCAGGAAGGAATCATCATCAAGTGGATGATGATACGAGTTTTATGTCAAAAGCCAAAGGTTCTGCGCCAATAGCTGCAATGATTCCGATCCCACAACCTGAGCTAAAAGCTTTCCCTAATAAGACAAAGGCCGAATCTGTGTTGCCTGCTTCTAAGTGGGCCCGTGAAGACGATGAAAATGACGATGAACAAAAAAGAGGTACCAAAGATCTTGGACTGGGTTATTCATCATCTGGAAGCGAGAATGCTGGTGGTGGTCATGGTAACGAGGCCATGGATACCGCAAGCACTATCACAAGTTCTGATAGTGGGCTAACCGAAGAGAAGAGGTATGTACATTTATTATCAAAAGTAATAAGTAGATTTAATTGAACTTTGATATTTTTATATATCTTTTAGAATATATATATTTTTTCAATGAAATTATTTGATACTTTTGGAAAGCAAGAGGTATACTTATTATTGGCGTGGCTAGTAATAAACGTATACAAAAAATTTATTTTTTATTGTTAGGAAGGGAAAGATTTTACTACGTTGAAGTTCTAAAATCGTAACTAGATAACATTTTTTTCAACTTCACAATTATAATCGTGGCTGTTTGATTATCCCACATGTGCAGACAAAAGTTGCGACAGATTGAGGTGTCTTTGATCGAGTATCGTGAATCCCTCGAAGAGAGAGGATTAAAGAAAGAAGAAATTGAAAAGAAAGTGTCGGCACATCAAAAACAGTTGCAGTACAAGTATGGCTTAGCGGAGCATAGTGAAGATTCATCACACAAGAGTGAGTTTTAAATAGTCCTCATAGTTTGGCTTTTGGTGATTTTGTTGAATACGTCTATAATGTTTTAACGACTACAGGGACATCATCAGAACGAAGGGATAAAAAAGACGATTCTCGTGAATCTTCAAGAAAGCGTCAACGAAGCGTTCGTGACAGTGAAAGTCCACAGCGTAAATCATCAAGTAGGGATAGGGAAAAAGGTAGAAGTTACGATTCACATACCGAAAGAGAGAAGGAACGTGACCATGATAGAGACAGACGCAGAGACAAAGACAGGGACAGCAGGAGAAGATGAACTGAGTTGGAACTCCTAGGTATGAATCAATTCACCTTTTTATGGACTAATGTCGGTTTCTATTAGTTTATCTTATATTATGTTTGACATAATTTTGCAGGTTATTCATGGTTTACTTGTGCAAGTCCTTTCGTTTTTCTGCAAACAGCAGCAGCGTGTGGATAATGATTACGATAGCCCCACAATGTTTTCTGCTTGTGATGGACATTCTGGAAATCTACATAAAAAAACCCGGATTCATCCTCTTGTTCACATGGTATGATTAATGGATCGTATTTGCTGTACACAGCATGGTAACTTTTCTTTCGCATCTTGTCACGGATCTGATTGGGTTGTTGTACGTACACGAAAGTATTTTGTATTAGTGCTTTGAACTTTAAAGTGAGCATAGAAGTGGGACTATCATATGGCAAAATTCATCCAAGATTATTTCCGATTTTCATGTCTTGATTTTATTGTGCATTGGTTTAGCCGCGTAAGTCATCAAATTAATGCATCGGGGATGCTCTCAGGTTTGTTATCATACAAAATGGCGTGTGACTAGCATTTCCTTTCGAAAGCTAAGTGCTTATATATTTTTAAGCTGTAATAGATTCCGAAAACAAGCACTTATAGCTTATCTTACCAAGTCTTAATGGGTCCGATACACGTTATTCAAATTTCACATTACCATGTTCCAGTGTTACAAAATCAAATAAATTCACAGTTTCCCTAGTACAAGAGAAGGCAAAGGCATCCTTGAACCAAGGCGCAACCGAAGAACATTACTAAACCTGTTTATGAACACTCTCCCTAGCTTTTTGCGCAGCTATTTCCTCCCGAAGCTTTGCCATTTTTTCTCGCTTATGCACCTAAGTACCATGAATTGTTACGTGAATGATTGTTAACGAGGGCTACAAACTATGAGAATATAAAGATAACTCGACTAAAAAGAAGATATAGAAATTACTTGATCAGTTATTTCCATTCCCACATAATTTATGCCAGTCGTCTCGCCTGCATTGCTGAAAACACGCTCGACGTACATCAGGAACGTCTTGGTTCCAAATAATTCAGTCTCGTATGTAATTTCTCTCTTCGCTGGCAATCCTCGTTCAACAACTTCCTTTTTGAACTCTAGACATTCCTTAACGCCGCCACCTTTGAATACTTCAAGAACCGTCTTTCCAATAATCTATACATGTTAACACATTGACTCATCATCAGCTATTTGAAAAGACGAAAGCTGATGTAAATTTCAGAAAATGATTTTTTAGACTGTTCTATACCTCGTCTTCACCCGGGAAATGATTATAGAATTTTGTGAAAGTTCTGCAATATTTTCCATGAGTACCTGCTCTCGCTGGAGACTTGCTTCGAGCAACTTCTCCGTATGCAATGCCCTTTGTTTCCAGTACTCAAGTGTATCATCATGTTCTGCATTTAGATTCCCAGCATTGTTGTCTTCCATTTCGAAAACCAGATTAGAATAACTTGATAGCCGTCGCGTTTTTCAGCAAAGGTATACAATATTGATCAACTCAATCTGTAATAAAGACACAGTCAAAGAGTTTCTCAAATGTTCATAACACATCCATTCTACATTCTAAAATTTTAAGCATTACTCCGTATTGTATTTTTAAGATCTTAGTTCTTAAAACTGGCTTATCACAGTTGGTCACCGATGTTCTACTAAGTGGTTTCTTTGGGGGAGGTTTCCTTTAGCTCTATTGGGTTCAAGACCTGCCAAGGGCTCTCAAACCAGGCAACCCACTAACCACTAACATTTGCCGTTCTAAAAAAAACATACTGTAAATGCTTAGGTAACTAAAGCACAGTGTTCACACATTGTGGGGCGCCTAGTAGTAAAAGTATTGTGAATATTACGAGAGGTCTCTCCTAATGGTTCGAGTCCTGGGGCTGCCCGTTTGGATGGTAAAGGACTAGCTCTTTTGACTATTAAAAGGTTTGCAAAAACTGGTCATTATAACACACCAATATATCTACTCATAAACCTGTTATCTGCTGACATTTAGATCAAAATGACTTAAAAAAAAGAAGCCAAATGTGGAAAATCTTACCTTGCAGTTCAGATTATTCAGCTCTCAAGTGTTTTAAGTAAGTGATCAGTCAATGACTAAAACATAGAGAACCCATGTGCACAAAAAATCCAGACCATATATATAAAGGAGAAATGATAGAACCACATAATTTATAAATAAAAATTTCCACACCATGATATGTGTAATAAAATGATTTGATATAGAATTAAGAGTTAGTGGAGATAAAAGATTATAACTGGTTTAAATCATTTGGCACATCATTGTGTGGAAATTTTTATGTATAAATTATGTGGTTCTAACATTTCTCTATATAAAGTGGGTTGATTTTACAAAGTTCAAAAAGCCAAATCATAAGTTGACACATGTCATCTTTTTTTATTTTAATAAAAAATCGCAGAAGAGTAAAATAATTATTTTACCTTATTTTTTTTTCACCCACAAAATTCAATCGCACATAACTCCTAATTCCTAAATAACAACTTTAGAAAAGACCGACTTTCTAAAATTTATTCCTTTTTAAAATGGTATAAATCTTGTTCAAAACTTTGAAACTTCTTTTTACGCGTTAGAGTTTCACGATGTTATTTATGTTTTCGGCCTTATTTTTAACCATTGAAAAAGCTGAATCATGAAAAACTTCAACCACGAAAATTGTAAAGTTTACTTCACTCTATATCCAAAAATCCGAATCACTCAAAGCATTAATGAATATAGTGTTTTATTAATTAGCGAGAGATACGGATGGGTGGCAATCGAGTCGTGTTCGTGTCGACCTGTTCGTGTTCGCGGGTTGACGTGTTATTATAACCTTAATCCAAACACGACCCATTTATTAATCGTGTCAAGAAACTCAACCCTAACCCGCACCTACATAACACGTGTTACCCGCTTTTGACCCGTTTAACCTGTTTAAGTAAATATGTCAAGTGGTAAATAAGGTTGATGTTTGTCAATCAGACTAATTTATATGCAAAAAAGGATATAAATATGTAAAAAATATAAATATAACATACAAATAGTTATGTGATATGTGAATTATAATGCCAGTTACTCTTATTAACTACATAATAAAATATATTTAATCCAAATCTAACATAAAACAAAAGTTATATATTTATTTTTAAAGGCTTATATATACTTAAACGGGTTCACGTGTCGACCTGTTTAATACTTACTCAACCCAAACACGACCCAATTATTAAATGGGTTATACGGGTTGACCTGTTTTTGACCCAAACCTGTTTATCCTCAACCTATACCTGTTTAACTTCGTGTCGGGTTCGTGTCGTTTATCGTGTCGTGTCAAAAATTGCCACCCTTAGGATTTAGTGATGAATAATGGGGAGCATTTGTATTAGAATCAACGCGGGGAACTAATAATGTACAGATAACGCTCTTTTTGTCCCTCATCCTTTAAGTTTCCGTGTATAATTAGGGCGGTAAACGAATGTAACAAACATGAGTGGAGCCTGTTTATGTTCGTTCATTTAATTTTGAGGGGAATTGCATATATATCCCTCCAAAAGTGAATAAACAATAAACGAACTGAAACGCTTAAACAGACGGATTTCTCGTTTATGTTCGTTTATTAAGAAAATGAGTTGTTAATGTTCTTTTATGTTCGATCATCTAAAAGTTATACGAACATAAACGATCGAGCGAAGAAAAAAAAAAAAAGTTTATTAAATTATGCCTAATGTTTTGTTTTATAAGTGCTATTTTGTTTAAACATATCATTTCTAAAAATACACAGTTAAAGATATATCAACATAAACATATAAATTAACATAAACAAACGTTAATGAACACATAATAAGCCGTTCACGAACATAAAAAAAATGGACGAGACTTTTGTTCATATTCGTTCATTCAACTAAATGAACGTAAAATGATGTTTATGTCCGTTTATTTATATAAACAATTTTTTTAACTGAACCGTTCATGAAATCTTTACCAAACATTCGGTTCTTTTACGACCCTAAATATTAATTAGGGTAAACTACAAAAAACTTCTCTAAACTTTTCTATTTTTGCAAATTTTCCAGTGAGAGCAAACTACAAGCAATATTGCCATTATACTTTAAAATTTCGTACAATTTTTTCATTGAGTGGATGATTTTTGACTTTTCGCCGTTTTCTTCAGGTAACTCCCACACGTGCCTGGAACGTGTGGGTATATTCGTGTTTTCTACTCGTTTCTAGCCTAAAACCACCTTTCGTTCAAGCAAAAAACGTTTACGAATAGATTTCCCACCCAATACTTCTACGCTACCACTCTTCCACCTTTACCTTCGCGCAATAAACGTGCCCGAAACATTATTAAAGCTATTACACTGACATATTTTGTTTTGGGGACGTTTATTGCACTAATTTTTTTTAAAAGAGTGGTAGCGTAGAAGTGTCGGGTGGGAAATCTATTAGAGGACGTTTTTTTATTTGAACGAAAGGTGGATTTAGGCTGGAAACGAGTGGAAAACACGAATATACCCAGATGTGCCAGGCACGTGCGGGAGTTAACTTGAGAAAACGGTCAAAATTGTAAAATCGTCAACCCGGGGACAAAAATGCACGAGATATTGAAGTTTAGTGACAAAATTGCTTAAAATTTGCTATAAGTGGCAAACTTACGAAAATAAAAAAGTTCCTTTTTTTTGCAGTTTACCCTATAACTAAAAAAGAAAAAATATATATACTACGTGTGGCGCGTGAACTTATCAGAACTTATCGTAGCACGAGCTTACTGTTTTTCGAAAAATAAGCTACTATTAAAAATAAGTCTCGTTTGACTGATAGAGTTTGAAGGAGCTTGTTAAAAAAATAAGCTCGTAAATGACATGCTACTTAGGGTGTGTTTGGCATTCTTAGGAGCTGGAGCGGATTGCTGGAGCGGGTTGCTGGAGCATGTAGCTTGAGCTTATTTCACATGCTACTTTAACTAGCATGCCATTTAGGAGCTTATTTTTTTAACAAGCTCCCTCAAGCTCTGTCAACCAAACGAGACTTATTTTTAATAGTAGCTTATTTTTTAAAAACAATAAGCTCAAACTACGATAAGCTCTTATAAGCTCATGTGCCAAACATAGCCTTAAAGTAGCATGTAAAAATAAGCTCAAGTACATACTCCACTAACATCCAGCTCTAGTAACTCGCTTCAGAGATCCGCTCCAACTTTTAAGAATGACAAACATACCCATAATGTAAATAAAAAATAAGAAAAGACATCTAGCTAGCTTCTAGACAAGACAATGTGTAACATTAACTACCTTTCATTACAAATGGATACACATCACCATCCCAACCCTACTTGTACTACACAAACCATTAACTACCATTACTACAAGGTTCACGTAAAAATCATCAATGGCATCAATACCCTGTTCTCCAAATTTCATTTCATCTTCAAACATCTTCACAAAATCAAACAAGACCCAGTTTTCACCATGCTGCTCTGTTTCTTGCTGTTTACGTAATGATTATGGCAAGTTGAGTATGGGGGCAGCAAATTCTGGGGTTTTTGGACGCGGGTTTCAGCTGAAGGAAGGTGTTTCGAAGAGTTTTCGATATCGGTTTGGGGTGTTTGCTATGGCTGGGAAAACTATTTATGATTTTACTGTAAAGGTATACGTACTTTTTTTACTTTTTTTTTTTTTTTACCAAATGTTGTAGTTTTTTAAGGTCGTTGGCTTTCGGCCAAGAGTTCAAACCTCGCTAGGTGTGTGACAGGAAAGGACTCGCCCTCTCCGGGTAATATGAAGAAGGAAAACCACATTTGGCTTCTTGCATGTGAGGCGGTCGAGCTACTTACTATAGTTCAACGAGTATGAACAATAATGTTGTGACCCCTAGATCGACAAATGTGGTTTTTCATAGGATTAGTTTTCCATTCAAAACGGCCTAGCGACGCAGCTAGCTTGTTGCTCGTTTGTCATCAAACACTATGTAATTTTTTTTGGCTCAAATTTTAGTATTTCTCCGAGATTTTATGTTATCCCTAGTGGTCTAGTAGGGGCTCAAATGTTACATAAGACACCCGGGGTCGATGGGTGAACCGGAAGTATGAGATTTTGATCGTTTATGTTCGGCAAAAGTAGCTCCCGGTTACTAGGTAGAGCGGGAGTTCTAGCCTATATGTTTAGTTGCGAGCCGGATCGTTGTTTTTGTCAAAGTAATTGATAGATGGAGAGTGCACAATGACATAGATTGTGTTTATTAAGAGCTCCGACTCTAAAAGTTTAGGGTATGTTTGGCGAAAGTAACTCTTGTCGGAAATGGACGGTGTTGGAGATGGAGATGGTGCTGGAGATTATGAAAAGAGATTATTATTATAACCTACATGACTTAGCTTTTGATTCTAAAAGATTGTGGGAGATTATTTTTTTATGACTTATAAGCTGATATGTCAAACAAAGATTATTTTCTAATTAGCTTATTTTTTCTAAAAAACTATCATAATCTCTTCATAAGCTTCATGCCAAACATACCCTATTCTGGTAGCTTCTTTGTTAGGAGCTTATATCTTGAAAATAGATGTATAAACTGTTTTGCATCCGGACACAACTTTTTCAAAATGATTGTATCTAATGCTGAATGTATATGCTCTGATTTTAGTATACACATGTTGTGTTGTAAATTCTGATTGATATAGATCATCATTTGATATAAAAATTGTATCTGAACCAAGTCGCTTTGTTTTGACACGAGTGTTCTTCGATGCAGGATATTGAACGAAAGGAAGTTCCTCTTTCCAAGTTCAAGGGAAAGGTTCTACTAATCGTCAATGTTGCATCACAATGGTATTTCGTACTTCACAATATGCTCATGAAAATAATTTCATATAAGAGGAGTTGCATCAATCTAACTTGGATTTAACTGTTTGTTTAGTGGTTTGACATCATCGAACTACTCAGAGCTCACTCAAGTTTATAACAAGTACAAAGATCAAGGTTAGTGATCATATGGTTTACTCGAAAGTCGAAACTAATGTTGTAAGCTAAGTAAATCTTGTAAGTAAAAAACAGATTTAAACTGTAAGCAAAAAAGTAAGCTGCAAGTCTCGTAGCCAAAGTAAACACCTTTAGTATGGTTTAATGTTTTAGAACTTTGTGAACCTTGTTGCAGGACTCGAAATCTTGGCATTTCCGTGCAATCAGTTTGGGTTCCAAGAACCAGGTTCAAATTCTCAGATTAAAGATTTTGCCTGTACACGGTTCAAAGCGGAATTCCCGATATTTGATAAGGTTCGTTAAGCTTTTCTCTACTTATGTCCTGTATATTTGACTTTTGAGGTCAAACGGCGATTTTCCAAATTCAAAACTGATGTGCAATCTGTTATGATCCCACATTGGCCAAGTATGGGATTTTTGATGGTTTATAAAGCGTAGGTGTCCCTTCCTCAAACAAGCTAGCTTTTTGAGTGAGTTCTACACTTTATGAACCGATACGAGCCTAGTATGGGATAGGTTCGTATCAGAATCCTTTAGGTTTTGATAGAAAAAATTGACAATTGCAACAAACAAACACAGTTTTTGGTGTAAAAATTGCTGCAATTTGAACCTTCATTTTGGAATTTAACAGTACTTAGTTTGACCCCTGAAGTCAAACCTGTATCTATTGGATTGATATTAATTTGGTTGATTATAAATAGTTAAATACTGATATTGTGAATGTCTCAGATCGATGTGAACGGCCCATTCACCGCCCCAGTTTACCAATATCTCAAGTCGAGTAGCGGAGGACTATTGGGTGACTTGGTAAAATGGAATTTTGAGAAGTTTTTGGTAGATAAAAATGGGAAAGTTGTCGAAAGATACCTTCCTACAACTTCCCCTCTCCAGATCGAGGTACACCATACTTTCTATAGCGAGTTCAAAACTTTGCTGTAATGACACTTCGTTTGCAGCAAATAACAGAATTCACTTTTTGTTTCTGTGTTGCAGAATGACATAAAGAAGCTTGTTGCAGCATAATACGATTACACACTCGAGATGCCAGAAAATACGTTGTATTTACAAATTATAAGAGTTTTTATACATTAACATGGCTTATCACATGATTCGGCCCTATAACCAGAAACTGTTCGCCTGGTTATGTTTCTGGTATTTCTCGTCATAAACATGGACATAAATCACTAAAGTTTCTGTACTTGATGGATCCCTCAGTATATAAGATCTTTTTACGATGCTCTTGTTACGCATGTTCAATGATCCTCAATGAAAACTCTGCGCTCCAAGTTCATCTGTTTGCCTCTACGAGTCAAAGATACTTGATCTGCTATTCTGCTAAAATAGCCCAATACACACGCACACACGATAAGAAGAACTACATATGATTGGAAAAGACATAGAGGCGATTTTTTTGTCGAATTAAGAAAAGTATCCACAACTCAACAGAGACTGTACCCCCAACGGGCTCTTTCATTAACCAATAGATATAAGCTCGTCCACCATTTAAATTTTGACAGAAATATTAAGAGATGGCTGCGTGTGCTGTGAGTTGTTATGTGATTCAGATTTTGGACACCTACCAACGTTTCTCAAGGGGGTTATCTAGATGCAGGTCTGCTTCTGGCCAAGATTAACATAAGTGAAACGAAGTCTATATCGCTGTAATTAAAAATTAAATACGAAACTTCATACACCTTAAAGTTCATTGGACGAAAAGAGATTTTTTACATTATTTCAACGTACTTTCTAAGCCCCAACGCGTTGTTGAATCACATACATTTCTAACTACAAATATAACACATTATTTCAAGGTACTTTCTATGCCCAACGCGTTGTTAAATCACATACGTTTAAGAATATTTCAGCGATCGAATTGAATGTAAGAACGTTTAACAAAAAGAAAGCTAAATATAGCATTAGTTGGTGAATAAGTCATTGTTTCGGCAATTTCTTAGTGTGTGACCATGTAAACGACAGTAACATTTGCAAATGGGCGATGTATGTAGACAATGACATTGAATACATGAATAACCGTTACTAGATTGTGCATCTACAAAAGGAAATGGCCTAATGGGTCTTAAACTATTTAGACTCATAGGCTGTTTGGGACTGATTAATTTTTCTGCTTCTGCTTAATAAAAGCTATACTTATTCCGGAGGCTAAATGTAAAACAAAGAACGAACGTTGAAAAACAAGACATAAAATGATTCTTTTGTTTGGTACAAACTTAAAAATGAAATTACATGGAATGAAAAAAAAACTACAATTCTTTCATTGGTTTATATTATTTTGTTGAATTCCATGTTTCATCTATCATATCAGTTTGTATAATTTCTTTCAAAATCATATTGTTTTCATTAGTTTGCAGTTTAGTGTTTTACTACCACGCCTCTATCCTTTTTTTCCTAGTTTTGATTGGTCTCCGCTTGATATCAGTAGCCGCAAGCAACAAGATTGAATTCGAAATATATTGAACTGAAATGCACATCAAGAAAATGAGCGTAATCCAGAATTTTTTTTGGCTATGAACCTGAAACGTACAAGAGTGAAAATATGTTAGGGTTCTTGATTTTTCCCCAAAGGAGTGTATTTACAACTAAACCCTAATTCATGCATTAATTACTCAATAAGAAAAATATATGTTAAAGGCATACTTGACACACCCTGCATTTTGAACTGGAGGTTCCCGAATGTTGAGATTGAACCTAAATTCGAGGAATAGTTACGAGGGTAATCCGTAGATATATCTGCAAAGTGATGAGCAGAGCACGTACACGAACACAAACAGAACATGCTTAGAGACTAAATAACATGCATTAACATTGCCAAAGAAAACGATAGTAGACGACCAAGATAAAGATCAATTCAACTCAAGAAGAAGATTACGAAGCCAAGCTGCTTCAACCACAACATTTGCCACCCCCCGATATCCTACCCTAGCAATAGGACCATGACACAAGATTCTCACCTGGAAAATAGGAAAGTTTTATAAGATATATCATGGCAAACTGAGCAAAAAGATAATATATAGAGTTATATACAAGAGAAAATAATAAACATCCCCGATTTACGCTAAAAGTACCCTTAACGATATGAACACCTGCGAATTATGCTAAGGTACACGTAACGATATTCGAGCATGACTCCTAATTCTGGTGTTTCGAGATATCATTTCAAGGTGATTGAGGTCCCGATATTTCGCTGCACCAAGTCTACCAGAATAATACCCGAGTAATTAAACCCGAAATTTCACATTTCGTATTTCATTAAGTATATAAGTCGCTGACTACGTAAAGTTAGGTTGGCCCTTAATATTACAAGGAATATTTCCAGTAATGTCAAGAGGATTACACTTCTAAAAAAAGAACTTACTATAAACAAACATTTTCTAACAAACCCTCTTGTTTGGTATATGTATCTAGAATGATAATTATTGGTACATACGTATACTATACGTACCTATAACTCGTTTTCTAACAATAAATATTAAGTGAGGGTTACCATCTTTGCTTGTTTCCTAGAACTTGCTTGCAACATGTCCATCCCCACAAAAAAATACTATAGTATATAAACAACGACCTTGACTTGTTAATAATCTTTCTATAAAAGCTTGAATGCATCTTTGGGTTTATTCTCCATTCTCTTGACTAATACAAGACATTTTTAATAGCGATTGTCGTTGGAGCGTAGCGTTGCTGGTTATCAACGTATTGACAATGGCCGAAACTTCCCTCGGCATTGATCTTAACGTCATCCCCGTCCCCAAAACCGATGATCATACCCCGGTAAGTAGTATATCGTATGTATATATATGGTTATATGAAGTAAAATTACTTAAGATGATATAACTTTATGATTAGTGTAAGAAGTGATCAAAATGATCAGCCACTATATCTTATCTTTTACGTTTGTATCAGAAAAACAATGATGATAAGCTAAACCAGATGAACTTGGAGAACAAGAAGCTCAAGGAGATGCTAACAGTTATTTTGGACAAAAATAACTCACTTCAAAACCATGTTAATAAATTAACGCAAGACCGTGATTTATTAACATCTAGTCCAAATAAAAGGAAGTGCGATGAGTGCTATGAGTGCAACACAAGTGGGAGCACCGAGAATCAATATCAAGGATCGTTAAAAAGGGTAAACAACGGCGTCACAAGAGTTTATACACGAACGGATCCATCTGATAAAACCTTGGTACTTTACATGGCTAGCTATTAAGTTGATTTTAAGAACTAAATATTCCGAGTGAGCTGTGAAATTAAATTTAGGGTTTTCTAAATGTGTTTTAGGTGGTAAAGGATGGATATCAATGGAGAAAATATGGGCAGAAGGTGACCAGAGACAACCCGTCTCCTAGAGCTTACTACAGGTGCTCTTTCGCACCATCTTGCCCCGTAAAAAAGAAGGTATTATCTATCTATATTGCCTCTATAACAACTTAGGAATATACTATAAACAGTGTTCAAAGAATTGCTGCAAACAGTAACGACCTCAATCCCTTGCTAAGTACGTACTCTAGCAATGAATTTGGTCGTTTTTATGTGGAATATACTAAAACTGACCGTGTTGATCGTCATGTCTATTTTTACATTTACTACTGTTAAAGAAACTTTTACAGGATTCAACAAAACCTAGGTAATAAGTTTGCATGCTTAATATTCAGGTACAAAGAAGTCTTGAAGAACCCGACCTCCTAGTCACGGTATATGAAGGCGAACACAATCATAAGAGCATGGAAAATGAGCACGGGGATCAGACAAGTAAGGCAAGGTTCAACTCTCTGGGAAAATTTGATGATACATTAGTTGAACAAATGGCTAGTTCTTTAAGAAGAAATCCTGATTTTATAGACAATCTTGCTGAGGCCATTGCCTCTAAGATTTTTGAAAATGAACTGCTCTAACTATGTCAATTTTAGAACAGTTGTGCATATATGACATCAGCATAGAAATGATTGTAATAGAAACACAATTTAAACAATGCAAGATTAAATAGTCTTTAACATAGACACGCAAGTACGACATTAGTTTTGTATCTCCTAGTCAACAGACAATTCAGTTTAACACCCAATCGGTGTCTAAAGAAAATTTAAAAGTGAAATTATATCTAACCAACAAATGACATGACGTCAGCATTGCTAATTGCAATGACAACAAAGAATGACATCAGATATGACAGAGATCTATACAAGTAATATGTAAATACAAAAAAAAAAAACGGTGCCCTAATGCAAGACGGGCTAATAAGCCGACCTTATGAACTTACTTCGTCGTAAAACTAACAACGTTTCAATTAAGAACACTGAGAGTTTAGGGCACCGACCCCGTACCGAATTAGTGGTCCCGAATTTTTTTTCACCTTATTTTGTAGTCCCGATCCCGTAGCAAACGGGATTCGGGTATCGGGAATCGGTACAGTTCCGGGAACGGTTCAGGTTTGAATTCGGGATTCGGGTCAAAATGCTCATCCCTACTCCGTAGCAACTTTGGCTCAAATTTTAGTATTTCTCCTAGATTTTATGTAACCTTATCTACGGGTGTAGGTCGGTTTGGTTTTCAGGTTGTTCGAGTTATTTGGTTAATTTTTTTTTCAGGGTGAACTCGAAAATCGAACCGAAAATAAAATTTGAATTCAGTTCACTTCTTAGGTTGACCCGAATAACCGAATTATCTAAATTTAAAAAAAATATATAATTATTTAAATATTTAATAAAAAGAATTATTTTAAGTAGGGATGAGCATTTGGACCCGAATCCCGAATTGAACCCGAACCGTTCCCGGAACCGTACCGATTCCCGATACCCGAATCCCGTTCGGTACGGTACCGGGACTACGAAATAAGGTGAAAAAAAATTCGGGACCACTAATTCGGGACGGGACCGGTACCAAATCGGGAAATTCCCGAAAAAGAACGGGAAAATCCCGATTTCCCGGTACCTGTACCGATTCCCGTACCGGTACCGATACCCGAATCCCGTTCGGTACGGTACCGGTACCATAATTTTATGCTCGGGAAATAATCGGTACCACTAATTCGGGACGGGTTCGGGACGGGACCAGTACCGTGCTCATCCCTAATTTTAAGTATAAAATTGTATCTTTATATTAAAATTAAATTCTAATAATTATTATATATAATAAAATCAAATAAGAAGATTAAGTAAAATGAGAAGAATGAGAAGAAATCACAGCCGCACATTTCAGATGCACCTACAAAGTCAGATGCATCTCCTCTTAAAATTCTCCTTCCTTGGTGTAATTTGTGGTCAGGATTTCTTCTTATTCTTCTTACTGGATCCCTACTTTATATATATAAATATATATAAAAATATATATATTTGTATAATTCGATTTTCGGGTCCGATTGTCAAACCCATATCCAACCTGAAAACCAAATTAATAGTTCGGTTCGGTTATGACCCGCAACTCGAATTCTATTTTTGGTTCGGTTATAATTCGGGTTTGATTCGTTTTGATTTTCGATTTTCGTGGGTCAAACCCAAACAATAGACTAACCTTATCCCAAGTGGCCTACTAGGGGCTTAAAGGTTCCAAAAGACACCCGGGCTCGGTGAGTGGACATCTTGGGATGACTGGGGAAAAATCTCGAAAAGGCCATGGAATATTTATTTTGGTGGGCCGAATTAATTAGTCTACACCAAGGTTTTCAAGATCGGGATATTATCTATGATCGTTTTCTTCTTTGCAAGATCGAGATCGTAAAGTAAGATCGGGATCGTAAGATCCTACTATAATGTAATTTTCTTAGTAGTCTTTGCAAAATTTTATAAATTTACAAATTGATATACATCATAAACACAAAATTCTACGAATATATCATAAAAATGAGGTCCTAATCTATAATTATGAAATGTATACGAAGATTTACATGTTGTTTTTTAGATTATACAAAATAGAACCTATAAAATTGTAGTTTTTTAGATGTTCGTTCGAGAAAAAGTAAGACCGGATCGTAGTAGATCCTAAGATCCTATGATCAAGATCGGGATCCTATAAGATCTTAAGGATGGAAAGATCCTACGTAAGATCCGGATCGTTTTTGCTTTGCAGAATCGTAAAATCGTAAGATCCTAAGATCAAGATCGGGATCTTAACAACCTTGGTCTAGACATACCAAGATAAAAAAATGGACAATAATCAACTTTGAGACGAAATGAGTAATGTTTACAATACTTGTCACAATTTTTGGAGAGGCCGGAACCCTCCCCTGCCCTTATTAAGATCCAGCCCCGGATACCGTTTAGGCTGTTGTATAAGCAAGGGTCGACTTTTTTGTTTAGGCCGTTGAGCCATCTATGTCGTAGAAATTTTGTAATAGTATATTTATTACCCTGTTAACGCGCCAAATGGGCAATGCCATATTAGAGTTACAAAATTTGTAGAACATAAAGAAATTGGTTACTTATGTTAGTATGGTTTGCTAAATACACTTTGTTACTTGAATGATGTTTATTATAACTAGTTTTGTATAATTTCCGGATTATTATGGAACATGTATCATATTTAGTGTTTTGAAATAGTAAAGACGGGTAAGTACGAGATTTTGAGCTTTTATGTTCAGCAAAAGTAGCTGCATTACTAGGTGGAGCAGGAGTTCTATAGCCTATATGTTTAGTTGCAGGCCGAAGCGTTGTTTTTGGCAAAGTAATTGATAGATGGAGAGTGTACAATGACATAGATTGTGTTTATTAAGAGCTCCGACTCTAAAAGCTTAGGGTATGTTTGGCGAAAGTAACTCTTGGCAGAATTGGAGATGGAGATAGTGCTGGAGATTATGAAAAGAGATTATTATTATGGGCAAATGACTTAAAAATGCATCTAACTTGACACTTTTTTGCGTTTTGTGTAGCCATCTTTTTTCTTTCCTATTATGGTCATCAAACTTTCAAAAGTCGGTCATTTTGTGTATTTTGTGACCATTTTACCCTTACTTTTTTGAAACTTTGAAGGGTAAAATGGTCATTTTACATGGTAAAATAGTGAGAAAATACACACAATGACCGACTTTTGAAAGTTTGATGAACACAATGGGAAAGAAAAAAGATGGGTACACATAACGCAAAAAAATGTCAAGTTAGATGCATTTTTAAGTCATTAGCCCTATTATTATAAGCTACATGACTTAGCTTTTGATTTTAAGAGATTGTGGGAGATTATTTTTTTATGACTTATAAGCTGATATGCCAAACAAAGATTATTTTCTAATTAGCTTATTTTTTCAAAAAAATAAGAGTAATAATCTCTTCATAAGCTTCGTGCCAAACATACCCTTATTCTGGTAGCTTCTTTGTTAGGAGCTTATATCTTGAAAATAGATGTTTAAACTGTTCTGTATCCGGATACAACTTTTCAAAATGATTAGTATCTAATGCTGAATGTATATGCTCTGATTTTAATCCAACTTTTAATATACACATGTTGTGTTCTAGATTCTGATTGATACAGAACACCATTTGATATAAAAATTGTATCTGAACCAAGTCACTTGGTTTTGACACGAGTGTTCTTCGATGCAGGATATTGAACGAAAGGAAGTTCCTCTTTCCAAGTTCAAGGGAAAGGTTCTACTAATCGTCAATGTTGCATCACAATGGTATTTCGTACTTCACAATATGCTCATGAAAATAATTTCATATAAGAGGAGTTGCATCAATCTAACTTGGATTTAACTGTTTGTTTAGTGGTTTGACATCATCGAACTACTCAGAGCTCACTCAAGTTTATAACAAGTACAAAGATCAAGGTTAGTGATCATATGGTTTACTCGAAAGTCGAAACTAATGTTGTAAGCTAAGTAAATCTTGTAAGTAAAAAACAGATTTAAACTGTAAGCAAAAAAGTAAGCTGCAAGTCTCGTAGCCAAAGTAAACACCTTTAGTATGGTTTAATGTTTTAGAACTTTGTGAACCTTGTTGCAGGACTCGAAATCTTGGCATTTCCGTGCAATCAGTTTGGGTTCCAAGAACCTGGTTCAAATTCTCAGATTAAAGATTTTGCCTGCACACGGTTCAAAGCGGAATTCCCAATATTTGACAAGGTTTGTTAAGCTTTTCTCTACTTATGTCCTGTATATTTGACTTTTGAGGTCAAACGGCGATTTTCCAAATTCAAAACTGATGTGCAATCTGTTATGATCCCACATTGGCCAAGTATGGGATTTTTGATGGTTTATAAAGCGTAGGTGTCCCTTCCTCAAACAAGCTAGCTTTTTGAGTGAGTTCTACACTTTATGAACCGTTACGAGCCTAGTATGGGATAGGTTCGTATCAGAATCCTTTAGGTTTTGATAGAAAAAATTGACAATTGCAACAAACAAACACAGTTTTTGGTGTAAAAATTGCTGCAATTTGAACCTTAATTTTGGAATTTAACAGTCCTTTTGTTTGACCGCTGAAGTCAAACCTGTATCTATTGGATTGATATTAATTTGGTTGATTATAAATAGTTAAATACTGATATTGTGAATGTCTCAGATCGATGTGAACGGCCCATTCACCGCCCCAGTTTACCAATATCTCAAGTCGAGTAGCGGAGGACTATTGGGTGACTTGGTAAAATGGAATTTTGAGAAGTTTTTGGTAGATAAAAATGGGAAAGTTGTCGAAAGATACCTTCCTACAACTTCCCCTCTCCAGATCGAGGTACACCATACTTTCTATAGCGAGTTCAAAACTTTGCTGTAATGACACTTCGTTTGCAGCAAATAACAGAATTCACTTTTTGTTTCTGTGTTGCAGAATGACATAAAGAAGCTTGTTGCAGCATAATACGATTACACACTCGAGATGCCAGAAAATACGTTGTATTTACAAATTATAAGAGTTTTTATACATTAACATGGCTTATCACATGATTCGGCCCTATAACCAGAAACTGTTCGCCTGGTTATGTTTCTGGTATTTCTCGTCATAAACATGGACATAAATCACCAAAGTTTCTGTACTTGATGGATCCCTCAGTATATAAGATCTTTTTACGATGCTCTTGTTACGCATGTTCAATGATCCTCAATGAAAACTCTGCGCTCCAAGTTCATCTGTTTGCCTCTACGAGTCAAAGATACTTGATCTGCTATTCTGCTAAAATAGCCCAATACACACGCACACACGATAAGAAGAACTACATATGATTGGAAAAGACATAGAGGCGATTTTTTTGTCGAATTAAGAAAAGTATCCACAACTCAACAGAGACTGTACCCCCAACGGGCTCTTTCATTAACCAATAGATATAAGCTCGTCCACCATTTAAATTTTGACAGAAATATTAAGAGATGGCTCCGTGTGCTGTGACTTATTATGTGATTCAGATTTTGGACACCTACCAACGTTTCTCAAGGGGGTTATCTAGATGCAGGTCTGCTTCTGGCCGAGATTAACATAAGTGAAACGAAGTCTATATCGCTCTAATTAAAAATTAAATACGAAACTTCATACACCTTAAAGTTCATTGGACGAAAAGAGATTTTTTACATTATTTCAACGTACTTTCTAAGCCTCAACGCGTTGTTGAATCACATACGTTTCAGACTACACATATTTTATATCATTTCAACGTACTTTCTAAGCCTCAACGCGTTGTTGAGTCACATACGTTTAAGACTATTTCAGCGACCAAATTGAATGTAAATAAGTCCTTGTTTCGGCAATTTCTTAGTGAGTGACCATGTAAACGACAGTAACATTTGAAAATGGGCGATGTAGACAATGACAAATAAGGATAAAACGTGACTAGATTGTGCATCTACAAAAGGTAATGGGTCTCAAAAGCTATTTAGACTCATAGGGTGTTTGGGACTGATTAATTTTTCTGCTTCTGCTTAATAAAAGCTATACTTATTCCGGAGGCTAAATTTCAAGTTAACATTGGTGCGAAATAACTTAAGCTCATAGTTCTTTAGGAGCTCTCGGGGTTGATGGTTGAATAGATCGCATGGATCGGAAACACCAACCTATAGCATGAGCTTGACATCAGAATAGGCTATAAGCAGGGACGGAACCACGAGGTGTCCCGGGACTCCATGGATTTTTGTAGCGTACTGTTGAATTTTTTAAAAGGTGTTGATTTTTGCTAAATGCACTTGATTCCTAAAAATTGTGTTTGTAATACTGTTTATTTTATCGTTAATGCACTTGATCATTTTTTGTCCTGTTTTATTCTTAAGGTCTCACGCCATATGTATTTTTTATATGTGTTTTATTGGATTATGTGTGACTCGTATGTCCTACAACGTAAGTGATGGAGGAAGAGTGTTTTTGTTTTAAGTTATAGGTTTTGAGTCAGGAAAAGTAATAAGCCAATAAAGTGTCGACATTAAGCAATAGGTTTAACAGATGCTCTTAGAACTGTTAGAATAATCTAATTATAAGTAGTAATATAGTATCCTAAAAGCAACAACATAAAAAAACTAAAACCTACTGCTTAATGTGTCCGTTGTTAGCAAACGAATCTAACGGTATTTAGCTAATTGGTAACTTAGAGATACGACAAACAACTTGATGTCAACTTCTTACCAACTATCCAATTTGTTATTTAACAATGATGAAAATACTAGATTAATGCATGACGACCAATCAAAAGTCTTTAATTAGTTTGGTTGTTTATTAATCAAGACATGCATACATGTTGTGGATCTTCTTAGATTTTTTTTTTCTTGTTTAGTAATACTAACTATCATCATTGCATTTTCTGTCCTCCCATATCAATCAAAATTATTTCATGAAGGGCATTTCAATAAAGGTTATGTAAAGAGATTTTGCTGGTTAAATCTTACTTGGTAAACATCCTTTTGATCATCAGAAAAAAGTTAAGCAGATGGTATTTTTCAAAATCGGATTGGGTTTTAAACTGGTCAACATATCGGGTTGATTTATATAGAAACTTTTTTTTTACATATTAGAAGAAGAAAAACGGGTAATAAAATGTGCCGCTAGATTTACATATTAGGTGAAGGAAAACATGAAACCTTTTAAAACTGAGTTTTGGTTGGATTTTACCTGGTTTTTAACCGGGTTAAATCAATTTTAACCGGATTGGTTAGGTTTTATCCGGTTTTTAATCGATTTATATATCTGTTTCGATCATTTTATAAAACTGATTATGAACCGTTAAATTAATTTGAGAAAAACCCGATTAATTTTTTTATCGAATTTGATCATGAACCGATTTTTCCTCGCACCTAAAAAAAACCGGTTTCATATACTAAATGTCAAGGTTTCTAGGGACAAGTTCCTGACTTATAAATTGTTTTCTTAAAAAGAGTACGTGTAACCTAGTCATGTGTGGAGTACTATAGATAAGATCGTACCTTACTTTCTTTGTACATGTGTATTGCCATTATTAACAATTATGATGCATAGAAAAAAATTAAAATGTGTTTGTACCCTTCCTTATTGGATACTTTAAGCTGCTAAAAACGTCATTAGTGCCATCTTAGGTTGATGTCATATCATTTGCGTTGTCTATATTCTTAATCTCTTATGTTAGGTGTGCTATTAATCAATTCCTATTAGCGTGAGACTAGGGTTTTGTATTTTGGTAGCTTTTTCCCTTTATCTTGGTCTTTTTGTTTGTTCTATCCTATTCCTTTAGAAACTACAAAATCTAAAAGCTAGTCCGTTCTTTCCACAAGTCATCTTGATTGAGCCCTTAAAACAGCGCAACTTGGAGCTTCTAAGTACATATATAGTACTTTGAAAAAGCAGAAAACCTTATGGCTTAGAATCAAACTTGAGACCTTTACGTCTTGTGTTACATATATGGCCTGACAATGTGATTCTTAATTAGGAGACTAGCTAGTCTATTAGGGGACGTTTAGTATAAATGAATGATGTAGAATGGAAACAAACTTGAGAATGGAATGAGTGAAAAAGAGAATAGCGCGATAGAAAGCAAATGTATTTATGTGTTTTTTAAGAACAGCCACATTTTATATAAGAATTTGTTAAAAAGAGTGGTTAAGTAAACCAACTCTCAAGGGGCATTATTGACAAAAAGGTAAAGTTCAGGTAAAACATTACATATACTTTTATACTATTGTTACTTGTTTTAAAGTGCAGGGACTCAAGTGTAAAGTTGATAGAAGATAAAGGACCTAAGGGAGCTAAGCGTGTAATTGTGAGATTAGTTAGGTCAAAGCTGTATATAGCTTAGTTTCCTTCATTGTTTTTATCATCTTGTTTTCATTATTCTCTCTCTCAAAAATTGGCGATTGTTTCCATCTTGTTCATAGTTTGATCAATCTGTTTTGATCAGTAGTTTGATTTCTTTTCATTTGTAAGTACGATCACAAACCCAAGTGTTACATTTGAAGTAACAGCTTGAGGCAGTTAATAAAAGAATAAGGGGAGGTTGGTTGTATTAATCTTGATCTTTGTTAAACTTTTCTACATGGTATCAGAGCCTGGTTGGCTGTGATACGAAGATCTTGATTGTTTCCAAAAATTAGGGTTTCTAAAATTTTTGGGGTTTTTGTGAATTAAAGGGTTTCTGGTTATTGTTTTTTGGTGAATCGTTTGATTCTTGGTGTTAATTGATCAGATTCTTGATCGATTAAGTTTTCCCCAAAAATTAGGGTTTGTCAATTTTTGGGGGTTTTTGAGTATTTGTCTATCTTAGTGATTAATCAACATAATTGTTGATTAATTGTGTTTTTTTTATTGTTCTTGATTAAAAACCCCAAATTCAGAAGTTGGGGTTTGTTAATCTTGGTAAGTTTTGATTTGTTTTTTGTTATTTTGGGTACTAATCCTGCAGGTTATTGTGTTGGTTGTTTGTTTCCGCTGCGTTGGTTACAAGATCGTCTTGATCTTGATACTCTTGGTTGTTGCTTCGCGTGATAGTATTTTCTCACGCTCTCTCTTTATTTTTTCTTGTTTAGTGGGATTAGGTGTCGAGGGAATTAGATTGTTGTTGGTTGTTGTGGAGATATAAGGTGGTTGTCTGTGATAGTTTGTTATTGTGTTCTTGCTTTCTTTTTGATTGAGTTTGTGTTATGGCTCCTGAAAAGGACAAGGGTGTTGAAAAAGGGGGAGGGTCACATGACAATGAAATTGACATGTTTGACCCTCTCTATCTTCATAGTAGTGATACCAGTGGTGTTCCTTTAATTGGGTTTAAACTAGAAGGAACTGAAAATTACAAAATATGGAGAGTTGCTATTGCTAGGGCTATTCATACTAAAAACAAGCTTGGTTTTATTGATGGAAAAATACCTAAGCCTGAAGAGGCAGGTTTTTTACAAGATCAATGGGAAAGATGTAACTCTGTAGTCTTAAACTGGATTCTTGGTTGTGTTTCACAAGAGGTTTATTTGGGTCAAGTTTTTTCTGAAAATGCCAAAACAGTTTGGGATGAATTAGAGGAAACATATAGCAAACAAGATGGGTCTGTTATTTTTAACATGCATTATAAGATACACTCTCTTACCCAGTCTGGTTCTACTCTTTCTGAGTATTACCACAAGTTTAATGGCTTGTGGAGACAATATGACTCATTAGTGAATTTACCTGAATGTGTTTGTGAAAATGCATATTTGCTTAAACAGCATAATCAACTGCTTAAGCTTATGCAGTTTCTCATGGGGTTAGATGATGAGTATGCTCCTATAAGAAGTATCATACTCACCACAGAACCACTTCCTGATGTTAAGGGAGCTTTTGCTACTCTGTCAAGAGATGAATCCCATAGGGGTTCACCATCTCAGAGTTCAGTAAAGGCTGGGACAGCTGCATTTGCTTCAAGACCTAATAATAGGTCTAATAATAACTGGAACACAAGTAATAATAACAATAATCAGGCAAGAAAACTTGCTAGGCCTAACTTGGTGTGTACTCATTGTAATATGAATGGTCATACTGTGGATAGGTGTTTTGAACTTGTGGGATATCCTCCCAATTTTAAAAAGAATAATAATTCTAACAAGAATGTTAGTAATAATCATGTGGCTTCAGGTCCTAAAGAACAGTCTACTAATAGTTCATCTAACTCTTTTACTGATGAACAATTCAAAAAGTTGATGGATTTGATTGGTGATAAGTCTGGAAAAAGTTCCATACCTGCAAATGTTGCAGGTATAAATTGTGCTTTTAGTTTTTGTACTTCAAAATTTTTTAATCACAATACTGTTATAAAAACTTATAAGTTGTATGTTGGTTGGATCATTGATTCAGGAGCTAGTCAACATATGACTTATACTGTTATTAATATGTTTAATGTGATAAGTGTATCTCATCTTAATATGACTGTTGGTCATCCTAATGGAACTAAAGCTGTTGTTACACACATAGGAAGTTTAAAACTAACTGATAAAATTGTTATTCATGATGTCTTAGTTGTGCCAGATTATGAAGTTAGTCTTCTATCTGTGCACAAGCTAAGCAAAGATAGTAAATTCAGAGTTATTTTTGATGAAAGTTCTTGTGATATTCAGGACTCTGTTCAAAAGACTCTAGTGGGGACTGGTAGTCAAATAAATGGATTGTATTTTCTTAATACAGGTAAGAAATATTTTAACAATAACATTTCACAATGTTGTTTGTCAAAATGTATTTGGCATAATAGACTAGGACATCCTTCAAATCAGGTGTTACATGTGTTAAAAGATAAACTTAAACTTGATAAAGTTGATAATGATATTTGTGATGTGTGTCACAAAGCTAAACAAACTAGGGAGCCTTTTCCTCTTAGTGATCATAAAACTAACAATGTTGGTGAATTGGTTCACTTAGATGTGTGGGGTCCTTATAAAGTTCAAAGCAAGGAAGGATTTAGATATTTTCTTACTGTGGTTGATGATTTTAGTAGAGCTGTTTGGTTATTTTTATTAAGAGGTAAAGATGAAGCTTTTAATAACATAACTGTTTTCATAAATATGATTAAAAATCAGTTTGGAAAAAGTGTTAAAGTGTTTAGAAGTGACAATGGTACAGAATTTGTTAATAATAATATGGATAAATTTTGTAAGGATAATGGAATTCTTCATCAAACCTCTTGCCCATACACCCCTCAGCAAAATGGTATTGCTGAGAGGAAACATAGGCACTTGTTGAATGTAGCTAGAGCCCTCATGTTTCAGGGGGGATTACCTTTGAACATGTGGACTGATTGTGTTTTAACTGCTGTCTATTTGATTAACAGGATTCCAAGTTCTGTCTTGTCTGGGAAGTCACCTTATGAGTTAGTGTATGATAGTGAACCAAATCTCTCTTTGTTAAAAACATTTGGTTGTTTGTGTTTTGCAAATGTTTTAAATGACAATGATAAGTTTTCATCTAGGTCAGAAAAATCTGTCTTTATTGGATATTCTAATGAGAAAAAAGGTTATAAGCTTTATAGCCTTGAGAGTAGGAAAGTTTTCTACTCTAGAGATGTTAAATTCTATGAAACAGTGTTTCCATTTAAGAATGAGTCTGAAAATAAAGAGTATGTTATGAGTTTTGAAAATAAAGACAGTACTAATTTTTTCAACTTAGATGATAATGAGTCTATGTCATGTGATCCCAATGATGATAAGAGAGATAATGCTCAGAATGGTAGTGAAGGCATAGACAATACATTACTAGGAGGTACTGAAAAAGCTAGTGAAACTAGAGAGAATCTAGATGGTCTTAATGATAGTAAGCTAGCAGAAGCCACCAGTAATGTAGATGATAATGCAACACTTGTTGATAATGGTAGTGATTCTGAGGGTGATGACAGTCAATATCAAGAATTTGGTAATCTTTTTCAAAGTCCTGTTAACTCCCCAGAAAGATATGACTTGGATAATCCTAGGAGGTCATCTAGAAAAGTTGTTTTGCCTAAAAAGTTGAATGATTATAAGCTGAATACTAGTGTGAAATATGGCATAGAAAAATATGTTAATTACTCTTGTCTTAGTAAAGAGAATCATAATTTTTCTACTAGTTTAAATAAAATTGTTGAACCAAAAACCTTTTCTGAAGCCTCAAAAGATATAAGATGGCTTATGGCTATGAATTTAGAAATGGAGGCTTTAAACAGAAATGGTACTTGGATTCTTGTTGATCTTCCTGTTGGAAGAAAACCTATTGGTTGTAAGTGGGTTTACAGAGTTAAATACAAGTCTAATGGAGAAGTTGAAAGGTTCAAAGCTAGACTTGTTGCTAAAGGGTATAACCAAAGGGAAGGTATTGACTTTGATGAAACTTTTTCACCTGTAGTCAAAATTGTTACTGTTAGATGCATTTTAACATTAGCAGTTTATAATAATTGGCCTTTATATCAATTAGATATAAACAATGCTTTTCTATATGGAGATTTAGAAGAGGATGTTTATATGACCTTGCCTGATGGATACTTTGATAAGAATGATCAAAGGGTTTGTAAGTTGGTTAAGTCCTTGTATGGTTTGAAACAGGCACCTAGGAAGTGGAATGAAAAACTTACATCAGTTTTAATAGAAAATGATTTTATACAAAGCAAAAATGATTTTTCTATGTTTATCAAAAACAAAGATGGAGTTTTTATTGTACTTCTGGTGTATGTTGATGATATTATTGTCACAGGTAACAATGTAAAGGAGATTGATAAGTTTAAGGAGTTTTTGAGTTCAAAATTCTTAATAAAAGATCTGGGTAAACTCAAATACTTCTTGGGAATAGAAGTTCTTGAGTCTAATACTTCTCTTTATCTGACTCAAAGAAAATATTGCTTAGAACTTCTTACAGAGTTTGGTATGTTGGCTTGTAAGCCATGTGGAACACCTATTGATGTTAAAGAAGGTGTGAACAGCAACGCTAAAGTTTTAGAAATTGATAAACCTTTGAAAGGTATTAATAACTATCAAAAACTGGTTGGTAAGTTGATATATCTAACTCATACTAGACCTGATATTAGCTATGCTGTTCATGTCCTGAGTCAGTATATGCATGCACCTATGCAGTCACATCTTAAGCTTGCATTTAGAGTCTTAAGGTACTTAAAGAGTTCACCTGGAAAAGGACTTACTTTTGTTAAAAGTAGTAGTCTTAATCTTGGTGTTTATGTTGATTCTGATTGGGCAAAATGCAAGCTTACTAGAAGATCAGTTACTGGGTATTGTGTATTTCTGGGTGATAGTTTAGTATCATGGAAAAGCAAGAAACAGTCCATGTTATCTAAATCATCTGCTGAAGCAGAGTTTAGAGCAATGAATAGTGTTACCTGTGAAGTAATATGGATTATGAAAGTTCTTACTGAACTTAATATTAATCCAGTTTTGCCTATTCCTATAAGATGTGATAATAGCTCTGCTATTTAGATAGCAGCTAATCCAGTGTTTCATGAAAGGACTAAGCATTTTGAGATTGAGCTCTTTTTCTTAAGAGAAAAAGTTGCAGCAGGTGTTGTAAAGACTGTTAAAGTCAAGTCTGCTGATAATATAGCAGATGTCTTTACAAAAGGCTTAAGTGTTGCAGAACATCATAAGTTTTGTAATGGACTTGGATTATATGATCTCTATGGAGTTGGTTTAAGGGGGAGTGTTAAAAAGAGTGGTTAAGTAAACCAACTCTCAAGGGGCATTATTGACAAAAAGGTAAAGTTCAGGTAAAACATTACATATACTTTTATACTATTGTTACTTGTTTTAAAGTGCAGGGACTCAAGTGTAAAGTTGATAGAAGATAAAGGACCTAAGGGAGCTAAGCGTGTAATTGTGAGATTAGTTAGGTCAAAGCTGTATATAGCTTAGTTTCCTTCATTGTTTTTATCATCTTGTTTTCATTATTCTCTCTCTCAAAAACTGGCGATTGTTTCCATCTTGTTCATAGTTTGATCAATCTGTTTTGATCAGTAGTTTGATTTCTTTTCATTTGTAAGTACGATCACAAACCCAAGTGTTACATTTGAAGTAACAGCTTGAGGCAGTTAATAAAAGAATAAGGGGAGGTTGGTTGTATTAATCTTGATCTTTGTTAAACTTTTCTACAGAATTAGTGAATGCTAAAGATTACATAAAGTCAATGGAAATTACAGGATTTGGCAATCACCCTATCCAACTAAATGTCTTCTCGTGATTGACATAAACAAAGAATAAGCCTTGAAAAACAAGACATAAAATGATTCTTTTGTTTGGTACAAACTAAAAAATGAAATTACATGGAATGAGAAAAAAAAAGAAAACAATTTTTTCATTGGTTTATATTATTTTCTTGAATTTCATGTTTCATCTATCATATCAGTTTGTATAATTTCTTATAAAATCACGTTGTTTTCATTACTTTGCAGTTTATAAAAGATTGTTAAGTCAAGGTCGTTGTATAGTTGATTAGTTTCTATCCCTTTTTTTCTAATTTTGATTGGTCTTAGCTTGATATCAGTAGGCTAGCTGCAAGCACAAGATTGAAGCCGAAGTATATTGAACTGAAATGCACGTCAAGAAAATGAGCGTAATCCAGAATTGTTTTTGGCGATGAACTTGAAACAAAAGTGTATTCATTATTAAACCCTATACTATGCATTCCTTACACAACAAGAAAAATCTATGTTAAAGGCATACTAAACACAGCCTGTGGTTTGAGCTGGATGTTCTGAATGTAGAGAGTCTGAACCTAAATTCAAGCAATAGCTACGAGGGTAATCTGTAAAAATATCTTCAAAGTGATGAGCAGAGGGCACACGTACACGAACACGAACATGGTTAGAGACTAAAAATAACATGCACTAACATTATCAAAGAAAACGACAATAGACCAAGATAAAGGTCAATGCAACTCAAGAAGAAGATCACGAAACCAAGCTGCTTCAACCACAACATTTGCCACGCCTGTTGGGATTTAATACCTAGTTAACCATGTAACTACGAGTGCGCAGCGGAATGGATCTAGTTTGAGCAATTATGATTAACACGTAATTAATAATAAACAATAAAGGAAACGCGAAAACTAACCTTCGTCCAAAAGCAATGAAACTAAAATGAGTGATAAAATATATACCACCTCTACGGTTGCTCACACAAACACGTCAAACGAACATGTCCGGATTGCTAGCCGAACTCCACGTATACCCAAACACCAAGTGTCGTAGCCCAAAACGGATCAAAAACTAAAACAGCCTAAACTGTAGTTTTGTCCGATATCCAGCACTGTCCAATAAACCAGATCTCAGTGTTATCCGATATCTGACAACACTGTGCGACAGAAAATGCTTGTTCTGTCCGAGAACGATCAGTAGAGACCCAAAAGCTTCAATAAGCTGTTGCACCTTTAACAGCTTATAAACCTTCGTTTAAGACTTTGTTTTAGCAAACTTAGAATTGATTCTAAGTTACTAAACCACCTTGGATTGAATATAATGCAAGTGTTTGGTTGTGATTTGAGATGTAATTCAAAAACTATAAACCCTAATATTAGGTTTATTGATTTGAATGAAGGAGATGGGAAAACAGAGATTATAGCTGTGTTTTTGTGGTTTTAGTCGTGAGTTATGAGCAGGGGGTGAGGGGTTTATATACCCTTCAAACCCTAGTTGAGATAATGCTTAAACTTGAATTTTAAGCCTTATCCCAAACACTCCTTAACTTATCACAACTCCACTTTACTCCTTATCTCTCCTTATCTCAGCATACAAACGAATGTAGACACTTTTATTATCTTTCTAGAACCTTCTTGGCCAGCCAGGGACTTTAGGAACTCAATAGATTCATGTCTTAACCAGTCATGTCCAAAACGGGTCAAACGGGTTGATTTTAGAAGCTTTATACGTGAAATGTCAAACGCATTCTTGTGTTCTAGTGCGTGTGCCCCCAATAGGCTCACACACCTCTAGCCACATTTGGCTCATTCCAACGAGCATGAACTAACAGCTCCCACTTGGTCGTTGGAGTTGATTGCACAAATGTCAACGACGGAAACGTCTAGCAACGCTCACACTCGTTATTTAACTAGAGGTGTCTGAGATATAGTTTCATAGAACATTCTCAGTAGCATGGTCATTTATGTCTTGCTTTTATCATCCTTTGTTATAGATACCGTTAAACCATGGATATGGATCCTAACTCATTCCATATAGTTTAACCATTTAGATTCTCGTTATTGAATTCAATTCAGATATACCAAATGTAACCAAGATTCATCTTGCATTACCATTTGGGTTCGGCCAAACAATTATCTGATTAATTCTAGAGAGGCGCCATGGTATCATTCTGCACATACTAAGTGGAGTAACAAATCCTTTATTGACTACAAGTGTTGTGGATGCTGCTTCACATCACTCCTAAAAATAGCTTTTATAACTACCTTATTCAGGACAGCGTTTTGCATATAATTACGAAAGTGATATCCACACATGCAGAACTTGTTTGCATCTCAAGTCTAAGGATGACTTAACAGACCATTTTGAACATCTTACTCATGACATGGATCCAAAAGTAAATGTTTGAAGTTGGGGAATCCAGTATGCATCCCTTATGAATACATATGAGTTTGGCTTAGAACAATTCTCATTCTCACAGAATATATCCAACACTCACATTTGCCTTATGTAAATAATATTCCCATATTGCTAACCGACAATGGATATTTAGAATGATTAAATCATTCATGGATTTAACATGCAAATATAGAATAACAAATTTTATATGAATGAAATAACAAATACCTCGTATCTTTATTTATCAGAAAATAAAACTGTCTTACAATTCCAAATTATCCAAATACTAATTAACATACAGATTTACATGAGACTACTAGCTGGTATCAAACCAATACCCTGAGTCAATTTAGAATGCTTAGGGAATGCTAACGCCTTCGTAAATGGATCAGCTAGATTGTCATATGTATGAACTTTTGCTATCTTGACATCACCCATCTCAATGGTCTCTCGAAGATAGTGAACTTTTGCGCGGAAATGTCTAGCACCCTTGGTGACTCCGCTTTCATTTGCTATAGTAATGGCTCCAGTATTGTCACAATACATATCAATGGGATCTTTAATTGTGGGCTAATACCAAGACCAGAAATGAACTTACGAATCCAAACAGCCTCTTTAGCTGCATCAAAAGCAGCTATATACTCAGCTTCTGTAGATGAAGTTGCAAAAATACTTTGCTTTGTGCTCTTCCAGTCAACAGCACCTCCATTTAGAACGAAAACATATCCAGTCTGAGATTTTAGGTCATCAGCATCTGTCAGATATCCAGCATCAGTGTAGCAAGAAACCCTGAGCTCTCGTTTTTCGTCACCACCATAAACCAGAAACATATCCTTAGTATTCCGTAAATACTTAAGAATATTTTTAACAGCAGTCCAGTGAAGTTCACCAGTACTCTGTTGAAATCGGCTTGTTATGTTCTGAGCGAACGCAACATCAGGACGAGTACATCTCACAGCATACATAATTGATCCTATAGCCGAGGCATAAGGAACATTCTGCATGCGTTGCTTTTCAGCTGGTGAAACAGCACATTGTGACTTACTCAATTTAGGGCTTTCATGCATTGGGATAGTTCCACGCTTGGAATTCTCCATATGAAATCTTTTCAAGATTTTCTCAATGTAAGCACTTTGACATAAACCAATTAACCGTCTAGATCTATCTCGGTAGATCTTGATTCCAAGAATATATGCAGCTTCTCCTAAATCTTTCATAGCAAAACATTTTCCAAGGTAGGATTTTACCCCTTTCAACATTGGAATATTGTTCCCCATGAGCAATATGTCATCAACATATAGAATTAGGAAAGTAACATTACTCCCACTGGCTTTGTGATATACACATGGCTCATCTTGATTCTGAGTGAAACCGAATTTCTTAATCTCATCATCAAAACGCTTATTCCATTGCCTAGATGCTTGCTTAAGTCCATAAATGGAACGCTTGAGCTTGCATACTCGGTTAGGATATTTAGGATCGACAAAACCCTCAGGTTGTACCATATAGACTTCTTCGGAAAGATGTCCATTGAGGAAAGCGGTTTTGACATCCATTTGCCAAATCTCATAGTCATAGAACGCGGCTATGGCTATAAGAATCCTTATAGCTCTAATGTCTGCTACAGGAGAAAAGGTCTCTTCATAATCAACCCCGTAGGTTTGAGTGAAGCCCTTTGCTACAAGACGAGCTTTAAAGGTGTGTACTTCGCCATCCATGTCAGTCTTTTTCTTGAATAGCCACTTGCTACCAACGGTTCTACCGTTAGGAGGAAGATCAACTAATACCCAGACATCATTATCTTTCATGGATTGCATCTCCACATTCATCGCATTAAGCCATTTTTCGAATTCAGGATCCAATAATGCAGCTTTATAGTTAGCGGGTTCTCCAAGATCCCCTAACTCATTCTCCTTAGCATCGACGTATAAACACATTCGATCTGGTGCACGGCGTGTCCTAGAGGACTTACGAATGGGATTGATATCACTTTGAGGTTCTTCAATTTCTTGATCATCCTCATCATGATCTAAGCCAGTGTCATCAGAAGGATTTGTATCTTCATCTTGAATAATTTCAAGATCTTCTATACTCCCACTTGCTTCTTGATCTAAGAGATTACTCTCAAAGAACTCAGCATTCCGAGCAACAATAACTTTGTTCTCAGGTGGGTAGTAGAAGGAATATCCCATCGTTTCCTTTGGGTATCCTACAAAGATACACTTAATAGATCTGGGTTCCAGTTTGTCAGGTTTGGTCATCGTATCATGTTTAACCAAAGCTTCACAACCCCAGACTCTTAAGTAAGACAACTTAGGGGCTTGCCCATGCCATACTTCGTATGGTGTCTTTTCAACCTTCTTAGTTGGAACCATGTTGAGTATGCGTGCAGCAGACTCAAGGGCTTAATCCCAAAAGGACTTTGGAAGAGTAGTTTGACTCATCATGGATCGAACCATGTCTAGCAGTGTTCAATTCCTCCTCTCAGACACCCCATTATGTTGAGGTGTGTAAGGAGGAGTTCGATGGGCAATAATCCCATGCTCCTTAAGATGATCCAAAAACTCTTGACTCATATATTCACCTCCACGATCAGATCGTAGTGATTTTATGGTCTTACCGAGTTGATTTTCTACTTCCTTTTGAAACACTTTAAATGTCTCAAACACTTCATGTTTATGCTTTAACAGGTAAACATAACCATACCGACTAAAGTCGTCAGTAAAAGTGACAAAGTAGTTAGCTCCTTGCCTTGACATGATTCTAAATGGGCCACAAACATCAGTATGTATTAGTTCAAGTAGATCTTTAGCCCTTTCCACTTGATGTGAATAGGGTTTTCTTGCCATCTTCCCAGACATACAAGAGACACACTTTTCGAATGACTTAATGTCAGTTGAGGTGAGAAGTCCATCATGTTGCAACTTCTCCATGCGTTTCTTGCTTATGTGTCCAAGACGACAATGCCACAAGAGAGTAGAGTCCAAAGTTAATTTGGCTCTTTTATTGCTAACAGCAAACATAGAACTATCATTTGTTTTAGAACAAGACATATCAATTTCATAAATGCCATCCCCTCGGGGAGTAGCAGTAAAATAAACAACGTTATTCCTAGAAACTGAAATTGCATTATTCGAATCAAAACAGTTTACAAAACCATCTTTAAACAAACCAAAAACTGAAATAATCCCTCTAGTGATAGAGGGAGCATAATGACAATTGTTCAAAACAATAACTAATCCACTAGGGAGACATAAATGATAATTTCCAATAGCTTCGACTCCTGCACGTTGACCATTGCCCATGTACAGATTCAAAGCTCCTGGATTCAGCTTCTTACTTCCCCTTAGACCCTGAGTATTATTACAAATGTGAGTACCACAACCAGTGTCATATACCCACGAATTACTCGGAAGGGAATATAGTTCTATAGTGAAAATACCTGAAGTGTTGGCTTCTTGAGACAACCTCTTCTTTTTCTGCAACTCGGCTAAGTGCTCGGGACAGTTCCGTTTCCAATGACCTATCTGACCACATTTGTGACAGGGGTCGTCCTTAGCAGGATTATCCTTTTTGGGTGGTGGAGGATTTCTGTTCTTGGGAGCATAAGATGGTTTGTGCTCGGGAGCATAAGCCAGCTTATTCTTTCCATTATCATAATTCCCCTTCGCAGCCTTAGGCGGTTTTCTACCTTGGTTTTTCTGGACCTTGCCTGCACGCACATTATGAAGTGCAGGTGAAACAAACTTCTTGGGAAGTGTCTGCTCATGTTGTTTAAGCATGGCATGCAGTTCATTCACCGAATTCACAGTCTTCCCCATGCCATGCATGTGGAAGTTTTGAACGAAACTGTCATACTCCTTGGAAAGGCCTATCAAGATCAGGCTTATTCCATAGCTGACAGTCACAGGGTGACCAAGACGCTCCAAGTTCTCAATGTAGCCCTTCATCTTAAGAACATATGAGCCTACATTTTGACCATCCTCAAGCTTGCACGCGTGAAATTTACGCGCAGTTTGAAGAAGTTCCTGTTCTGCTTGCTGAGAAAACATGGTTTTCAGCTCATGCAACATGTCATATGCTCCGAGATGGGTTAGATTTCGTTGGATCTCTAAGTCCATAGTCATGAGCATAAGGGCAGCAATGTCCTTTGACCCTTTGACCCAAGCAGCATGAGCTGCAAGAGCATCGGGAGGGACTTGGTGACCAGGAGTTGCAACAGGTGCAGCAGGAATTGGATGTTCCAAGTATTGTTCCTTGTCTTCAGCTGATAGGATAATGTGCAACTGGCGGTACCAATCAATGAAGTTAGGCCCAGTGAGTTTGTGTTTCTCGAAGAAACTCCTGAGTACCGAATTGTTTCCGACATTGGTAGTCATCTACAATTAAAAAGTTCAAACAATTAGTATTTTCGATAATTACATTCTTAATAGAATTAACTACTCAATTAATTACTAATTAAGACTAAGATCCATCTTGTACTCCCACTCTTACAAAAGGACTGTCCAATATGTAAACAAGTGGGGCAAGAGGTAAGCGACGAGCGTTAATTGCATAACATGCAACTCTTAGACTTTATGAGACCGTTCAAGACACTAGTAAAACGGTAGTAGTGTCATGAGCATGTTTAGTCTCATCTTATGCCTCGGGTCCAGGGTCTGACCGTGCATACTCGAGTTAAGTTAACCAAGCAAGAACATGCAAATATCACACAGGGTCTGACCGTCGTGAAAAATTTGCCATGGGTTTGACAAGGCCCTTAGGACTGTCCAGAGAAGCCAAATCAAATGCACGTGTTCTTAGTTGGCTGGCATACACTTAAATTTCACATAGGGTATAACACATAAATGTGGTAAAACATGTGTACAAAGAAGCATGTAAACAACTTTGTAGCACGAATTTCAAAAACTTTTAGTAATGACACTGTAGTGATCTACGATGGTTCACGGTAGCTCCAATCGAACTCGCAAGCAAGCGCAGGACCAGACCAGCGCAAGGCAATAGTCGGATATCCTTTAGGTGTGACTGTGCGCACCGGCTTATACCCGCCTTATAGTTTGTTCTAGTGGGTAAGCCGTACATCCCATGAGTCCATAGCGTCCAGTTTTTATTTTCATGAAAGCTTGTTTCAATAGTGTTTAGGTCCTTTTATTTTATAAAACACTTTTCCACGTAACACATAACCGGTCACAATGAGCATGTATTTATGCGTGTAAAATATTGAGCAATTTTAATGTCATGTTTCTCTATAAGTATTTATCCATATTGCATGTAATTTAGGTGTTTTGAAAAACATGTAACAATAATGCAATTAGGAAAACAAATACAACAAACATAAGACATTAAATAAACATATAAATCCGAGACCCCGAAGAGTCTTCCCCAAACGAAGAACCATAAGACTCTCATTAGGTTTTCATCAAGTACCTAAATCGCCCCATGCATCACATTACGTGATTGTAGTGAGTCTTATAGCCGGATAACACATAAAATAATCATGGCAAAACAATTAACTATTAATTTTTTTAATTATTTTATGTATTCTAATTAACAATTTAATTTTAATTATATGTTTCTAATTAACAATTAATTTTAATACTTACCATCTTGTTATTTTTTATAATTAATGACAAGTACACAATTTAATTGTCAAATAAAAATAAAACAAATAACTAAATTAGGTTTCATGCATGCGGTTTCGCGTGTTTATTTAAAACGTGTAACCCATAACCACCAAACGAGCATGACTCGTGATGCCACTGTTGTGATTTAATACCTAGTTAACCATGTAACTACGAGTGCGCAGCGGAATGGATCTAGTTTGAGCAATTATGATTAACACGTAATTAATAATAAACAATAAAGGAAACGCGAAAACTAACCTTCGTCCAAAAGCAATGAAACTAAAACGAGTGATAAAATATATACCACCTCTACGGTTGCTCACACAAACACGTCAAACGAACACGTCCGGATTGCTAGCCGAACTCCACGTATACCCAAACACCAAGTGTCGTAGCCCAAAACGGATCCAAAACTAAAACAGCCTAAACTGTAGTTTTGTCCGATATCCAGCACTGTCCAATAAACCAGATCTCAGTGTTGTCCGATATCTGACAACACTGTGCGACAGAAAATGCTTGTTCTGTCCGAGAACGATCAGTAGAGACCCAAAAGCTTCAATAAGCTGTTGCACCTTTAACAGCTTATAAACCTTCGTTTAAGACTTTGTTTTAGCAAACTTAGAATTGATTCCAAGTTACTAAACCACCTTGGATTGAATATAATGCAAGTGTTTGGTTGTGATTTGAGATGTAATTCAAAAACTATAAACCCTAATATTAGGTTTATTGATTTGAATGAAGGAGATGGGAAAACAGAGATTATAGCTGTGTTTTTGTGGTTTTAGTCGTGAGTTATGAGCAGGGGGTGAGGGGTTTATATACCCTTCAAACCCTAGTTGAGATAATGCTTAAACTTGAATTTTAAGCCTTATCCCAAACACTCCTTAACTTATCACAACTCCACTTTACTCCTTATCTCTCCTTATCTCAGCATACAAACAAATGTAGACACTTTTATTATCTTTCTAGAACCTTCTTGGCCAGCCAGGGACTTTAGGAACTCAATAGATTCATGTCTTAACCAGTCATGTCCAAAACGGGTCAAACGGGTTGATTTTAGAAGCTTTATACGTGAAATGTCAAACGCATTCTTGTGTTCTAGTGCGTGTGCCCCCAATAGGCTCACACACCTCTAGCCACATTTGGCTCATTCCAACGAGCATGAACTAACAACGCCCCGATCTCCTACCCTAGCAATGGAACCAGAGATATCATGTTGATATTTGGAAGACCATGACACAAGATTCTCACCTAGAAAATAGGAAAGTTTTATAAGATACATCATGGCAAACTTAGCAAAAAGATAATATATATAGAGTTATATACAAGGAAAAGTAATAAACATCCCGGATTTACGCTAAAAGTACACTTAACAACACTACAAGAAAAAAGGCCTTTACTGACCAAAATTGAGTGACCATTTTTTTATTTCGTCACTAAACAATGACGGTATAATTTTATCGTCACTATTTTTCGTCACTAGTACAATGTCAGTGACGAACTTATAAATGGTCACTATGTAGTCACTAAATTACGTATTTGGTATTTTTATTTAAAAGCAGTGACGAAAATTTGGTCACTACACCACTAATGACGGAAATTTTTGATCACTAATTTTGCTAATTTCATAGAATGATTAAATTAGGCATATATCAAAATCTCTTCTTATTAATACGTAAAAGTAAAAAAAAATAGAGTTAAATACTAACCATATTTCTTTTGCTTTATAATTTGGACAACAAGTAAATGTACCATACTTTTCTAAAAATACCAAAAAAGCCCAAAAAGTATAAGCCCGGTTTTGTTAAGAGCCAACTAAACCCACAACTGAGATCCGACCCATATCCTCTCATCTCATAACAGCAGATCTAAAAACAAATCGATCATTCCTCTCTAAAAAAATAAAAAAAATCAGTTCACTCTTCTCTGTTCTTTCTTCATGTGATTAACATAAGCAGCACCATTCATTTCAAAACCAAAAAATTAAAAAATACATCCGTTCACTCTCGGTTCGTTTCATTACTTTTGAAGATTTTACAGAAGGATTACGGATTATTTGATTGAAGTAGTTTTTGTAAGTTTTCGATTAAATTTAAGTTAACTTATTGAATGATGAATCAATTAACTTATTGATTTTAAGTTAGCTTATTGAATGATGAATTAGATTATATGTTGAATGCGAGGAATGGAATCGATTTGTTTTGATATTTTTGTTAGTTTTAATCGATTTGTTATTGAATTTAAGTTAGCTTAGTGAATGATGAATCAGATTATATGCTGAATAAACTGTTTTGATATATTTGTTAGTGATATTTTAGGCTGAATAAACGGTTTAATTGATATAAATGTGCAAATATTGAATAAGTTATAGGTAGTTCCTCATTTGATTGTGAAATATAGGTAGTTCATATTGTATGTTGAACGAATGGAATTGGTTTGAAGGTTTACGGATTGAAGGTTTTTTAGTTTGAAGGTTTACAGAGATTTACGGATTGAAGGTTTACGGTTTGCTCGGCAAATTTTTTTGTAAGTTTTTGTTCTCGTTTAAATTTCGTATCGATTTGATGAACTTATTGATTATGCTAAATTAGTTTAGTTTAAATGGCAAACAGTTGAAATAAGTTGAGAGTATTAAACAGTTGATATAAGTTAGTGGTCTTAAGTAGTTGAGCAATTGAGCTTATAGATGAGCAATTGAGCTTATAGATACACTCATTGCTGTTGGATTGTGCAGATGGATGTTGATAATCAGCGTGATTGATGGTTGTATCTGTAATTGCAAGCTGAGAGAACAAACCTCGGATAAAATTTCAAATAGCTAAATATTTTACCAGCATCCTAGTAAACAATTAGGAGCAAACGGGTTATAGATTACATGAAACTGATTTCTTGTTAAAACTGTTGTTTTCTTTTCACTTATGACAAATGGTTCTACTTATATCAAAAGGTTTTCTGCTTATTGTGTGTTTACACAACAAATACAGAGTTTTGTGTGTTTGGGTTGCTAGTAGACATTTTTTAATGTTGTTCTGACCTGAATTTTCCCAACGACTATTGGTTGTAGCCAAATGCCGTCCTGTATCAGCAATTAGGAAGAGATATGCATGCTAGCAACTTGATGTGGGTGCTGGCGGCTTAGTCATCGCACTTTTGGGTATGTTATCTTTTTTATTTCTTTAATTTTTATATATCTTAATCCAAGTTGTCGTGATAAAGTAGCTATTGCTTCAAATTTCTGTGCCAACAGGAACAGTCGTCCCTGAGTGTATGTTTGATGATATTGACTGATATATTGCTCTATTGCTTAATTGATCAAGACCTCGTGAGTATGTTATGTTTCTTCGACAGATCAAAAGCTTAGTCAAGTTCATGGAATTGTTGAGTATGCTTTCGGCCAGTTAAAGTAGATCAATGATGCATACATCTAGAAATATGGATCTTCAAATAGGGACGATCCCAATTCAGAAGACTCCAAAAAATCTACAAATTCCGAGTCTCAGTCAGACACTGTACACACCGAGGCTCAGTCCGACACTATACAGACCGACAGTTTTCCTGAAGGTTATCTAGAATCTGAAAGCAACCAAAAAGACGTCGCTCACAATCGATTTATTAAGCACAATAAGACTTCAGTCACAAACGATTATAAATGACAGATTATGTGTGATTGTGCATGTTCCCTCTTAGAATGTTTATCTCTAGTAGCATACATACTGATAGAGCATACATACTGATAGAAAATATATGTGGACACCTTAACTTCTTATAGCTTAAATTCTGACTGCATCATCACCTCGCTATTTGAGAAGGGTCTTAGCGCAAGTGATGTTGGTAAAATTTGTCGCTTAGTCCTGCCTACAACGTATGCTGAAGTGAGTTGATTTTCATCTTTATTTGATTTTTTACTATCTTTTTCACATGCTTTAGATTCCCTATAATTAAATACTGGTGCAGGTGATTTTCCGTATATTGACTCGCTAAAAGGTGTACCAATAAAGGTCTGTGATGTGAAAGGGAAAGAATACACTTTTTACGTGTTGGTTTTGTGATCCTGTGTTTATTGTTTATAAAGCTGGATTCTGGAGACGATGCACCAATAGCAGTTTTCCCGAGTATTGTTGGGCACCCACTGGAGTCAGGGATGGTATGGTTAAAAAAGATGTGTATGTTGGTGACGAGGCTCAATCTAAAAGAAATCAGCTCCCTGAATCTTCATATACTAATTATATGCGTTTGCAGATCGATCGAACCTGAAACACAAACTCGACTCCTGAACATGAGCATGGGTACAAAAAGTTTCTTTTTAGGCCCAGTTACAACAACAATACTATGTGTTTTGTGATCGCATACTCTTTTCTGTATGTTGACCATACGCAAAGGTGTCTTTTTAGGTCCAGTTACAACAATACTATGTGTTTTATGATCGTATTTGTATTTCTGTAGAGATTTGTAGATTTTAGCTTGTTTGCAAAAGTAATTATGCAGTGAAACAAATGGTGGTTCCAGAAATTTTTTTTGTTATATGTTCATTATTAGTGACCATTTATTTTGTCTCTAATTCCACGGTGTGTGACCACTTTTTCGTCATTAAGCATATAGCAGTGACGACTTTTTCGTCACTTAGCTATCTGTGACGAATTTGCTCGTCACTAATAAGCTATACGGTGACCACTATTATCGTCATAAATCAGTGACGACGTATAGTCGGTCACTAAAAGATTAGTGACGGGGCTATAGTGACGACTGGTGACGACTTTAAATTTGGTCACTAACTGACTTTGTGACGACTTTTAATACAGTTAGTGACGAAATCTGTTTTGTCATTAAAGTTGGTTTTTCTTGTAGTGCAATATGAACACCTGCAATTTATGTTAAAGGTACATGTAACGATATTCGAGCATGGCTCCTAATAAAGTCTTTGGAGATATCATTTCAAGGTGATTGAGGTACCACCGTAACAAGTCTTTTGCTGGGCAAGTCTACCACAATAATACCCGAGTAATTATACCCGAAATTTCACATTTCGTATTTATACATTAAGTATATAAGTTGCTGACTACGTAAAGTTAGGTTAGCCATTGATATTACAAGGAATATTTCCAGTAATGTCAAGAGAAATACACTTCTCTACTTGAACGAATAAATACAAAAAACCTTACTATAAATAAACATTTTCCAACAAACCCTCTAGTTTTTGGTATGTATCTAGAATGACTATTATTATAACACTAAAAAATAAATGATATTTATTTACTAAAAGTTTTGCTTGCTAATAAAATTTAGAATCATTTAAGTTACTATAACTTTTCCTTACTAAAACACAATGCATATAAAAGTAAGCAAAAACATTTGCTTACTCTTTTCCCCAATAAAAAAAGAGTCATTAAAAGTTTTACACTTTTGCTTACTCAATATTGAGTAAGTAATGACCTTTAGTGCTCCCCTCTATAACTTACTATTTTTCTTAAGAGTAAGAGTTGATAAAAATTAATAGAAAATACTTTTGCTTACTCAATATTGAGTAAGCATAGACTTTTAACACTCTCCTCTAATACTTACTATTTCACATTTAATTTAGTAAGAAAATGTCATAAATTTTGTAATGTAAGATCTATAAAATATTTATTGGCACATACGTATGCTATACGTACCTATAACTCGTTTTCTAACAATAAATATTAAATGAGAGCTTAATTACCCATGTTTGCTTGTTTCTTCGAACTTGCTTGCAACATGTCCATCCCCACAAGAAAAATACTATATAAACAACGACCTTGACTTTTTAACAATCTTTCTATAAAAGCTTGGATCCATCTTCGGTTAATTCTTCATTCTCTTGACTAATACAAGACTTTGTTAATAGCGATTGCCGTTGAAGCGTAGCGTTGTTATCAACGTTTTGGCAATGGTCGAGACTTCCCTCGGCATTGATCTTAATGTCATCCCCGTCCTCAAAACCGATGATCAGACCCGGTAAGTAGTACATACGTTTGTATATATATGGTTTTATGAAGTAAAATTAAGTAAGATGATATAAATTTATGATTAGTGTAAGAAGTGATCAAAATGATCACTCACTATATCTTATCTTTTACATTTGTATCAGAAAAACAATGATGATAAGCTAAACCAGATGAACTTGGAGAACAAGAAGCTCAAGGAGATGCTAACACTTATTTGGGACAAAAATAACTCACTTCAAAACCATGTTAAGAAATTAATGCAAGACCGTGATTTATTAACATCTAGTCCAAATAAAAGGAAGTGCGATGAGTGCGATGAGTGCAACACCAGTGGGAGCACTGAGAATCATCATCAAGGATCGTTAAAAAGGGTAAACAACGGCGTCACAAGAATTTATACACGAACGGATCCATCTGATAAAACCTTGGTACCTTACATGGCTAGCTATCGAGTTAATTTGAAGAACTAAATATTCTGAGTGAGCTGTGAAATTAAATTTAGGGTTTTGTAAATGTGTTTTAGGTGGTAAAGGATGGATATCAATGGAGAAAATATGGGCAGAAGGTGACCAGAGACAACCCTTCTCCTAGAGCTTATTACAGGTGCTCTTTCGCACCATCTTGCCCCGTAAAAAAGAAGGTGATTATCTATCTATTGCCTCTATAACAACTTAGGAATAGACTAAAAACGGTGTTCAAAGAATTGCTTCAAACAGTAACGACCTCAATCCCTTGCTAAGTACGTACTTTAGCAATAAATTCGGTCGTTGTTGATGTGGAATATACTAAAAGTGACCGTGTTGATCGTCCTGTCTATTTTTACATTTACTACTGTTAACGAAACTTTTACCGGATTCAACAAAACGTAGGTAATAAGTTTGTATGCTTAATATTCAGGTACAAAGAAGTCTGGAAGAACCCAACCTCCTAGTCACGGTTTATGAAGGCGAACACAACCATAAGAGCATGGATAATGAGCACGCGGCTCAGACAAGTAAGGCAAGGTTCAACTTTCCAATGGAGCTGATACATTAGTTGAACAAATGGCTAGTTCTTTAAGAAGAAATCCTGATTTTATAGACAATCTTGCTGAGGCCATTGCCTCTAAGATTTTTGAAAATGAACTGCTCTAACTATGTCAATTTTAGAACAGTTGTGCATATATACCTTGACACTTGTTTATGCTTTGGTTAAATGCCTAAAGCATCTATGACATCAGCATAGAAATGATTGTAATAGAAACACAATTTAAACAATGCAAGATTAAATAGTCTTTAACATAGACACGCAAGTACGACATTAGTTTTGTATCTCCTAGTCAACAGACAATTCAGTTTAACACCCAATCGGTGTCTAAAGAAAATTTAAAAGTGAAATTATATCTAACCAACAAATGACATGACGTCAGCATTGCTAATTGCAATGACAACAAAGAATGACATCAGATATGACAGAGATCTATACAAGTAATATGTAAATACAAAAAAAAAAACGGTGCCCTACTGCAAGACGGGCTAATAAGCCGACCTTATGAACTTACTTCGTCGTCAAACTAACAACGTTTCAATTAAGAACACTGAGAGTTTGTCGGATAGAAAACAAAAACGCGATCATATTGAGGCTTGGTAAATATATATATGTGCGATTTGTAAAGAAAACGGAACATACTGCAATGAAATCATGTCCACCTGAAGATCATGACGAGTGAAATGACAATAAATCTCTATGAGCTTGGTCCTTTCATGAATACCCGTGTTGCGCGTGTAAAACACTACAATTATCACAATATAATGGAGTAGGAGTCGGAATATGAACACTAGCTCATATATGCATATAACCAACGTAACCAAACAATCTCGCTAGTAGTAACAATCGTGGCACGATACTCAACTTTAGTAGACTTGCGAGTTAGACAGACTCGATACATTAATGCTAGACAGGCTAATACGCCGACACAAACGAGCCGACCTTGGTAACTAAACGATATAGTATAATTAACTAGGAGTTTTTGTCATAGATTTACTTATACCAGTGTATTTATTTAGTCCAGTCCTAAATTATGTGGTGTACAATATAATAAAGACCAAAAGTCGGTCAAGATTATACATTAGGATTTGCTCATGATGCATTAATCTATTTTTTTATAAATTTGTATTATAACTTCCCCTCTTCAGATTGAGGTACACCATACTTTCCATAATGAGTTCAAAACTTTGCAGCAATCACACTTTGTTTGCAACAAATAACAGAATTCACTTTTGCTCTGTGTTGCAGAATGACATAAAGAAGCTTGTTGTAGCATAATATGATCACACACTCGAGATCCCAGAAAATACATTGCTTATCACATGTTCGACGCTATATATAGCTCTATGACAGAAAAAAAAAGGTATGCATAACCAGAAACTGTCCGTCTCACCGCCTGGTTATATTTCTGGTTCTCGTCATAAACATGGACATAAATCGCCAAAGTTTCTGTACTTGATGGATCCCTCCGTATATAAGATCTTTTTACGATGCTCTTGTTTCGCATGCTCAATGATCCTCAATGAAAACTCTGCGCTCCAAGTTCATCTGTTTGCCTCAGTGAGTCAAAGATAATTGATCTGCTATTCCGGCATTCTGCTAATAGCCGAATACTCACACACAACGATAAAATGAATTACAGTACATATGATTTGAAACGACATAGAGCCGTTTTTTTTGTCAGATCTAGGAAAGTCTCCTCAACACAACACAAAGTGTACCCCCAGCTTGTCCGCCATTTTTATTTTTGACAGAAAAATCAGGAGATTGCTCCGTGTGCTATGAGTTCTTATGTGATTCGTATTTTGGAACCCTACCAACGTTTTTCAAGGGGTTTATCTAGATGCAGGTCTGCCTCTGGCCTAGATTAACATAAGTGAAATGAATTCTATATCGCTCTAATTAAAATCAGATCCGAAACTTCATACACCTTAAAGTTCATTGGACGAAAAGAGTTTTTTTACATTATTTCAACGTACTTTCTAAGCCCCAACGCGTTGTTGAATCACATACATTTCTAACTACAAATATAACACATTATTTCAAGGTACTTTCTATGCCCAACGCGTTGTTAAATCACATACGTTTAAGAATATTTCAGCGATCGAATTGAATGTAAGAACGTTTAACAAAAAGAAAGCTAAATATAGCATTAGTTGGTGAATAAGTCCTTGTTTCGGCAATTTCTTAGTGTGTGACCATGTAAAAGACAGTAACATTTGCAAATGGGCGATGTATGTAGACAATGACATTGAATACATGAATAACAGTTACTAGATTGTGCATCTACAAAAGGAAATGGCCTAATGGGTCTCAAAAGCTATTTAGACTCATAGGGTGTTTGGGACTGATTAATTTTTCTACTTCTGCTTAATAAAAGCTATACTTATTCCGGAGGCTAAATTTCAAGTTGTCATTGGTGCAAAATATCTTAAGCTCATAGTTCTTTCGGAGCTCTCGGGGTTGATGGTTGAATAGATCGCATAACCAGGGACGGAACCACGAGGTGTCCCGGGAACCCATGGATTTTTGTAGCGTACTGTTAAATTTGTTAAAAGGTTTTGATTTTTGCTAAATACACTTGATTCCTAAAAATTGTGTTTGTAATACTGTTTATTTTATCGTTAATGCACTTGGTCATTTTTTGTCCTGATTTATTCTTGGCCACAAGGTCTAACGCCATATGTATTTTTTATATGTGTTTTATTGGATTATGTGTGAGTCGTATGTGTTGTCAAAATCGCGATCTTGATCGTAGGATCGTACGATCCTACGATCCCACACACAAAAAACGATCCGGATCTTAAAACAAGATCGTAATTCAAATTGGATCGTATGGGATCGTATAGGATCGTAGGATCGGGTCGTAAAATCGTGAGTAGGATCGTAAAATGGTCTATTTTGGACATTTCATAATGTAGGCTAGGGTTTATAAATGTTCATTAAGACCGTTTCGTATTGTTTTTAATCCAAAGTTATATATTAAAGATTGAAACATGAATTAGGTGCTCGTATGTAAATTCTAATTTGTGTCTGAATCGCGCATTTATCAATTGAAACACGATATGAACCTTGTGCAAATATATATTACAATATATCTAATGTTACATGTCTAAAAAAAGTTCTTGATGTTCTGGTACGGTAATACTTGAATCTAAAACCTTTTCTTTTATCTTTCATTTCGAATCTTTTATTATATAAGGTGCAATTTCATATATACCTGATAAAACTTGAAAAACTACATATTTTTAAAACACAATTTTCATGATGCGTAGTGTTGTTAAAACGCTTTTTAAGAACATATATAAATATTGAAGTTTTTTTTAAATATATGTAAATGACAATCTTATATAATATCATACAAAAACATATAAAAGTCTAAAAAATAATCATATACAAAATATATATCCTTTCATAGGATCTTACGATCTCGATCCGATCCTACGATCACGATCTTACAAAACCGAAAACGATCCTAGGTAAGATCCCGATCCTGACAACATGTCCTACAACGTAAGTGATGGAGGAAGAGTTTTTTGTTTTAAGTTATAGGTTTTGAGTCAGGAAAAGTATTAAGGTAATAAGCCAATAAAGTGTCAAATTAAGCAATAGGTTTAACAGATGCTCTTAGAACTGTTAGAATAATCTAATTATAAGTAGTAATATACGAGTAGTATCCTAAAAGCAACAACATAAAAAAACTAAAACCTACTGCTTAATGTGTCCGTTGTTAGCAAACGAATCTAACGGTATTTAGCTAATTGGTAACTTAGAGATACGACAAACAACTTGATGTCAACTTCTTACCAACTATCCAATTTGTGTATTTAACAATGATGAAAATACTAGATTAATGCATGACGACCAATCAAAAGTCTTTAATTAGTTAGGTTGTTTAAGTAGTATTAACTAAGACATGCATACATGTTGTGGATCTTCTTAGATTTTTTTTTCTTGTTTACTAGTACTAACTATCATCATGAAGGGCATATCAATAAAAGTGATCTAAAGAGATTTTGATGGTTAAATCTTATTTGGAAAACATCCTTTAATCATCCAAAAAAAGTTTGGCAGATGTTTTGTTTTTCAAAACCGAATTGATTTTTAAATTGGTTCGATTTAAATCAACCGGTTAACAAACGGGTTTAACTTAAACCGAATCTTTTAAAACTGATTTTTGTTACATTTTACTTGGTTTTTAACCAGGTTAGATCAATTTTAATTGGATTGGCTAAGTTTTATCCGGTTTTTAATTAATTTTTATATCTGTTTCGGCCATTTTTCAAAACTAATTACGAACAATTAATTTAAAAAAAAAACGATTTAAAAACCAGTTTCAATTTTTTTATCAAATTTGATCATGACCCAATTTTTTCCCGCACCTAAAAAAACCGGTTTCATATACCTAAATGTCAAGGTTTCTAAACAAGTTCCTGACTTATAAATTGTTTTCTTAAAAAGAGTACGTGTAACCTAGTCATTTGTGGAGTACTATAGATAAGATCGTACCTTACTTTCTTTGTACATGTGTATTGCCTTTATTAACTTATGATGCATAGAAAAAATTAAAATGTGTGTGTACCCTATCTTATTGGATACTCTGTTAAAAACGTCATTTCTGCCATCTTAGGTTGATGTCATATCATTTGCGTTGTCTATATTGTTAATCTCTTATGTTAGGTGTGCTATTAATCAATTCCTATTAGCGTAAGACTATAGGGTTTTGTATTTTGGTAGCTTTTTCCCTTTATCTTGGTCTTTGTTTGTTCTATCCTATTCCTTTAGAAACGACAAAATCTAAAAGCTAGTCCGTTTTTTCCACAAATCATCTCGATTGAGCCCTTAAAACAACGCAACTTGGAGCTTCTAAGTACATATATAGTACTTTGAAAAAGCAGAAAACCATATGGCTTACAATCAAACTTGAGACCTTTATACGTCTTGTGTTACCTGGCTTGACAATGTGATTCTTAGGAGATTAGCTAGTATATTAGGCTACCCGCAACGCAACAATATAGTATCAATCGCCAATTGGTCGTGACCGAATCGTGCTGTTGCGGCGATTCGGTCGCATCCATTCGATCTTACCCACGACCATGTTCAATTCTTGGAAAAAAAACTAGCCATTTGTTTGTTACTGTTCGAAAAAAATTAACTTAAATTAAAAACTATATATACTTAACCCCTTCTTCCACTTTTTTCTACATCTCACACTCAAATTTCTACACTAACATAACCAAAATGTCTAGCAAGAGAACCCCCAAAACAAAAACCTCAAGACCCCGACTTCGTGAAGAAACCGTTCCACATGTTACACCGGATTCAGCTTTTCGATTATCCAGCGTGTCTCCTCAATTCAGTTTAGACCCACCGGGTTTGAATATCATTCACCACAATTATCGCACCAAAACTATTCGAACCGTCCGTTCTATCCCCACAACGTGATTACAACCAACAACCTTTCTATGAATCACCGACGGGTGTGTATCGTCCTGCTATGGATTTTACCACTTCTTCCTATCCTAACCACCAGTATTCTCTGATTAATCGTTGTCAGGTTGATGCCGAGTTTGATGAAATGATGTATAACCAAGACAACTATATATGTCGATGAACGGCCGGGGGAGGGTCCTAGCCAAGATCAGTCTATGGGCCAAGGTTCGGGACAAGGGTCATTTCACGGTGCATATAACCTTGAAGACGAGGAAAAGATGTCACCAGTCAAAACTAAGAAGCCCTCTTGACGTGCTTCGAAAGCCAAACAGTTTGTGTCGAATGAGCCGCCAAAAGAATGGACAAGTGAGGAACAGGTTGCGTTGTGCAAAGGTTGGTGTTATGTTTATGAGAATAGCATTGTAGGAAACAGTTAAAAAACAAAGGGCTTTTGGCAAAAAGTATTGAAGTACTATGAAACCGAGACGGGTTCTACTAGAGGGTACGACGCAGTTGTGAGCAAATAGAAAAACAGGTTGCGTCCCAACGTTGGTGCTTTTTGTGGTATAATGGATAACATTGAGCGTACTCATGATAGTGGTGTCAAATGATCTCACTGATCACCAAACAACAAGCCTTGCAAGAAATGAACGACAAAATAAAAGAACGCTATAATTTAAATTATTAGGATTATTGTAATGTTTTTTAAATAAATGAATGTTTTTTTTAAATAAATGTAATTTTTTTTACATAAATGTAATGTTTTTTTAAGAAATTTATTGTGTTTAAATTTTTTTAATTTTTTTTGAACTATTAGGTCGCCTTGTTGGGGCAAAAAGGTCGCACTAGGTCACAAGAGAGAGAAAGCTGAAAAAAATTAAGTCGCGACCTAATAGCGTTACAAGTAGCCTTAGGGGACGTTTAGTATAAATGAATGATGTAGAATGGAAACGGACTTGAGAATGGAATGAGTGAAAAAGAGAATATAAAGCACATGTATTTATGTGTATTTTTCAAAACAACGACATTTTATTAAAAACTAATGCTAGAGATTATATAAAGTCAATGGATAATTTCTTATCCAACTAAATGTATTCTGGTGTTTGATATAAACAAAGAATAAGGTTGAAAAACAAGACATAAAATGATTCTTTTGTTTGGTACAAACTAAAAAATGAAATTACATGGAATTAAAAAAAAAGAAAACAATTTTTTCATTGGTTTATATTATTTTCTTGAATTTCATGTTTCATCTATCATATCAGTTTGTATAATTTCTTATAAAATCACGTTGTTTTCATTACTTTGCAGTTTATCGAAAGATTGTTAAGTCAATGTCGTTGTATAGTTGATTACTAGTTTCTATCCCTTTTTTTTTCTAATTTTGATTGGTCTTAGCTTGATATCAGTAGGCTAGCTGCAAGCCTGCAAGCACAAGATTGAAGCCGAAGTATATTGAACTGAAATGCACGTCAAGAAAATGAGCGTAATCCAGAATTGTTTTTGGCGATGAACTTGAAACAAGAGTGAAAATATGTTAGGGTTCTTGATTTTTCCCCAAAGGAGAAAGATTTTCCACACACATGATTTGTCCCTGTTTTTTATAGATTATTGTTTCTCAAGTTGAATGCAACCATGAATGTTTTTGTCTGATTTTGGTGATTCTCACTATTCGTCACTTTAAAAAAAATGGATTCGGTTTTCAAAGAATCCTATTTTAACTCCCTTTTCATTCTTTGGAGTACCAAACTAAGAAAATCATTCTCATTTCGTTTCTTTGTTTTCCATTTCATCATACCAAACATCCTCAGAGGATCGAGAAACCGAGATTTTGTTATGAATGTTACAATGAAATTAATGAATATCCGTGTTAAGGTTTCCACAGATTCTATCCAATTACATATGGAGTTACACATTGAGCGTATTTACAATTAAACCCTATACTATGCATTCGTTACACAACAAGAAAAATCTATGTTAAAGGCATGCTAAACACAGCCTGTGGTTTGAGCTGAACGTTCCCGAATGTAGAGAGTCTGAACCTAAATTCAAGCAAGAGCTACGAGGGTAATCTGTAAAAATATCTTCAAAGTGATGAGCAGAGGGCACACATACACGAATACGGTTAGAGACTAAATAACTTGTACTAACATTGTCAAAGAAAACGATAGTAGACGAAGATAGAGGTCAATGCAACTCAAGAAGAAAATTACGAAACCAAGCTGCTTCAACCACAACATTTGCCACGCCCCGATATCCTACCCTAGCAATAGAACCAGAGATATCATGTTGATATTTGGAAGACCATGACACAAGATTCTCACCTAGAAAATAGGAAAGTTTTATAAGATATATCATGGCAAACTGAGCAAAAAGATAATATATATAGAGTTATATACATCCCCGATTTACGCTAAAAGTACACTTAACGATATGAACACCTGCAATTTATGTTAAAGGTACATGTAACGATATTCGAGCATGGCTCCTAATTACGGTGTTTGGAGATATCATTTCAAAGTGATTGAGGTACCAAGTCTTTCGCAGCGCCAGTCTACCAGAATAATACCCGAGTAATTATACCCGAAATTTCACATTTCGTATTAATACAATAAGTATATAAGTTGCTGACTACGTAAAGTTAGGTTAGCCATTGATATTACAAGGAATATTTCTAGTAATGTCAATAGAAATACACTTCTCTACTTGAACGAATAAATACAGAAAAAAACTTACTATAAATAAACATTTTCTAACAAACCCTCTAGTTTTTGGTATGTATCTAGAATGACTATTATTATAAGATCTATAAAATATTTATTGGCACATACGTATGCTATACGTACCTATAACTCGTTTTCTAACAATAAATATTAAATGAGAGCTTAATTACCCATGTTTGCTTGTTTCCTAGAACTTGCTTGCAACATGCATGTACACCCCCACAAGAAAAATACTATAGTATATAAACAACGACCTTGACTTCATAATAATCTTTCTATAAAAGCTTGAATGCATCTTTGGTTAATTCTTCATTCTCTTGACTAATACAAGACTTTGTTAATAGCACACGATTGTCCTTGGAGCGGAGTGCTGCAAGACTTGGATAATAACAATGGTCGATACTTCTCTCGGCATTGATCTTAACGTCATCCCCATCCCCAAAACCGATGATCATACCCCGGTAAGTAGTACATACGTTTGTATATATATGGTTTTATGAAGTAAAATTAAGTTTTTTCTAACAAACCCTCTTATTTGGTATGTATCTAGAATGATTATTATTATTATTATACGTACCTTCGTTTTCTAAAACTAAATATTAAATGAGAGCTTCATTACCACCCATGTTTGGTTGTTTCCAACTTGCTTGCAACATGTACTATATAAACAACGACCTTGACTTGTTAATAATCTTTCTATAAAAGCTTGAATCCATCTTTGGTTAATTCTTCATTCTCTATACTAATGCAAGACTTTGTTAATAGCACACGATTGTCCTTGGAGCGGAGTGCTGCAAGACTTGGATAATAACAATGGTCGATACTTCTCTCGGCATTGATCTTAACGTCGTCCCCATCCCCAAAACCGATGATCATACCCCGGTAAGTAGTACATACGTTTGTATATATATGGTTTTATGAAGTAAAATTAAGTAAGATGATAGAAATTTATGATTAGTGTAAGAAGTGATCAAAATGATCACTCACTATATCTTATCTTTTACATTTGTATCAGAAAAACAATGATGATAAGCTAAACCAGATGAACTTGGAGAACAAGAAGCTCAAGGAGATGCTAACACTTATTTGGGACAAAAATAACTCACTTCAAAACCATGTTAAGAAATTAACGCAAGACCGTGATTTATTAGCATCTAGTCCAAATAAAAGGAAGTGCGATGAGTGCTATGAGTGCAACACAAGTGGGAGCACCGAGAATCATCATCAAGGATCGATAAAAAGGGTTAACAACGGCGTCACAAGAAGTTATACACGAACGGATCCATCTGATAAAACCTTGGTACTTTACATGGCTAGCTATTAAGTTAATTTTAAGAACTAAATATTTGTGAGTGAGCTGTGAAATTAAATTTAGGGTTTTCTAAATGTGTTTTAGGTGGTAAAGGATGGATATCAATGGAGAAAATATGGGCAGAAGGTGACCAGAGACAACCCTTCTCCTAGAGCTTATTACAGGTGCTCTTTCGCACCATCTTGTCCCGTAAAAAAGAAGGTGATTATCTATCTATTGCCTCTATAACAACTTAGGAATAGACTAAAAACGGTGTTCAAAGAATTGCTGCAAACAGTAACGACCTCAATGCCTTGCTAAGTACGTACTTTATCAATGAATTCGGTCGTTGTTGATGTGGAATATACTAAAAGTGACCGTTTTGATCGTCATGTCTATTTTTACATTTACTACTGTTAAAGAAACTTTTACAGGATTCAACAATACCTAGGTAATAAGTTTGTATGCTTAACATTCAGGTACAAAGAAGTATGGAAGAACCCGACCTCCTAGTCACGGTTTATGAAGGCGAACACAACCATAAGAGCATGGATAATGAGCACGGTGCTCAGACAAGTAACGCAAGGTTCAACTCTCCAATGGAGCTGGGAAAATTTGATGATACATTAGTTGAACAAATGTCTAGTTCTTTAAGAAGAAATCCTCATTTTATAGACAATCTTGCTGAGGCCATTGCCTCTAAGATTTTTGAAAATGAACTGTTCTAACTATGTCAATTTTAGAACAGTTGTGCATATATACCTTGACACTTGTTTATGCCTTGTCCGATCCATAGATAACTTAACCTAATGATATTATATCCAAAAGGTGTATAACGGTGTAAACACCTTGATTTTTGCATCTTTTGATGACAACCGGACCTTTCCTTTCAAAGATCTGACATTTTCTAGTTGACCTAATTAGTCAAGATTTAGGTTTCAACCCAGGCCGATATTCAAATAGTCTCCTTTGATCGATCAACTGAGCGTTTGCGGTGAAGAAATTGTACCAACTGCGCCACAGCCCAAATCATACCTAATGATATTAAATAATGCAAGATTAAATAGTCATTAACATAGACACGCAAGTACGACATTAGTTTTCTATCTCCTAGTCAACAGACACTATGTCTAGAGAAAATTCAAAAGTGAAACTATATCTTTACTTTCTAACTAACAAATGACATGACGTCAGCGTTGCTTGAAATGACAACATAGGATGACATAAGTTTATAATTGCATAGTTTATCCAGCGTTGCAAAACAAGATCAACAACGCTGATTAATTGCCGCTTAGATGTTACATGGTCACCAACTTCGCCGGTTTTTTTTCCAGGTCGAATTAATATGTCAAATGTGATCAACTACGACGGTTAATGGTTGTGGGTGCCAAAAACCTGCAAATGTTGAAAGAGATACTCAAAACTTACCGTAAATTTATTTTGATCACTTATAGTAACTGTTTAAATCTATTACAAAATGTTTTTAAAAAAAATATTACAAGAAATAACTAAAACTCCTCGAAAATTTCCTAAGACTTGTCCGATATAACGAAAATTTGCTAGAAATGACAATCCGATTAATCACCAATTAATCCCACCAAACTGATTACAAGCTAGAAGATAGTCGACGCCCGACTAACTAATTCGCGATTTCTGCAACCTTAGTTTATAGCTATAAAAGGCACGAGTAGATATTTTAGAACTATACATGACATATATCATAGTATAACTTGTAGAAACTTGTATTTGAGGGTAGAAATCACTTGATAATGAAAAGTCTATACAAGTAATATATAAGTACACAAGATACAAAAACGATGCCCTAATGCTATACGGGCTAATGACCGACCTTATGAACTAACTTGGTCGTCAAATGACAATGTTGCAACGAGAAATATTGAGAGTTTGTAAGAAAGATAACAAAATGCGGATCATATTGAGGCTCGATAAATATATCTGCGATTTGTAAAGAAAACGAAAGAAACAGGCCCACCTGAAGATGATAGACGAGTGAAATGACAATAAATCTCTATGAGCTTGGTCCTTTCATGAATACCCATTTTGCGCGTGAATAACACTACAATTATCGCTATATAATGGATTAGGACTCATAATATGAACACTCATATATGAATGTAACCAACGTAACCAAACAATCTCGCTAGTGGTAACAATGGTGGCACGATACTCACAACGTTAGTAAAAGGTATTGAAAGAACATCTTGAAAGAACACAAACCTAGTTGTAGACTTGCAAGTTTGATAGACTCCTACAAGAATGTGACGGGGGTTTTCCCGACGACTGATTGCTGACGTGGCACAAACCTAGTTGTAGAATTGCGGCCAGGAAAAGCCGGTAATCTGACATTGCTGACGTGGCACAAAGTCATGAAAATTTTTTGTTCAAATTTTGACCAGAATATCTATGGCGACATGTCGATAGAGAATAGTTGACCAGCTTTGACCAAAATAGTCTACCAAAAGAAAAAGTGAGATATGTTCCCCCAAAGTATCCCTGGCGACATGTCGTCGACAATAAGTAATCCAGAACAATTACACGTGATTAACGTTAATCATGTTGGCTAATAACTTGACTAAATCATCACTGGCAACATGTCGCCGAGGAAAATAATAGCAAGTTTGACTCTTTAAAAAAGTCAAGAATAATTCTTGGCGACATGTCGCCGGGGAAAACTTGTCAGCACAGTAAGATTGTAACGTGGCCAGTTGACTTGTCAACCTAAAAGGAAACATTTCCCTAGCGACGATGTCGCCGAAGAAAAGTCAAGATTAATTAACGTTTTCGTTAAGTGTGATTATTAATGCCAGTTTTTCATGGCGACACGTGTCGCCGGGGATTTTTCCCTTACGATTGCCAGCGAGACAAATAATTCCCATAGTTAAGAGCAGCGGGACCACTTAGTCGTCAGGGAAAACTCTCAAAGTCGCCAGGGATACTTTCCCTTACGGGTGATCCCTGGCGACATTTAGCCAAGATGGGTTTCCTGGCGACATGTCGCCAGAGAAACACTCGGATTTTAGCCGAGGATGAGTTGCATTTTTGTAGTGTATACCCTAATACTAGACGGGCTAACTACACAAACGAGCCGACCTTGTTGACTAAACGATAGTATACTTAACTGGAATTTTTGTCATGGATTTAATTAACAAGTGTATTTAGTCCAGTCCTAAATTATGTGATCTATGTTAAGCTATACACAATATAACAAAGACTAAAAGTCGGTCAAGATTATACATTAAGATTTGCTCAATGCTCATGAACGGTTGAACCAAATTGATAGATTGGTTTTCTGATAGAAAAAGTTTTTTGGCAGCACAGGGATAATAATATCACATCAACCACTTGATGGATGATCCATTTGCCCGGAAGTGATTTGGACTAGAATTTCTTTCTAGATAAAGAGATTATACAATCGCTTATATGCATGCTTGCCCATGTTTTTGGTAATTGTTAGTGGAAAAAGTGATGCAAATTAAAGTTGCTAACGATCGTGATCGAATGAAAGTTGATACCTGGATTGCATCTTGCATTAAGGACCATAAAAAGTGTGTTCTTAGCCTTATGATATCCTTTTTCTTTAAAAAGTATTGCACGATCATACAGACGTACATGAGAAAATATTTCCTCATAATCAAACATAAGTTTTTCATTTTAAAGCTTTTAAGTTTCTTATCGAAAAAAGATTATATTAAAATGAGTTTTTTAAAACAAAAATCTAATAGCTCAAAAAATAATACTACCAAACAGGTCCATGTATTATATATATCCAGTATATACATATATGTAAAATATACTTAGACAAAAAACATAGAATGGTACTCAGTATAATTTTTTATTTTTTTTTTGCTAGATTAAGACCACAACTCAATAATAAATGTCACTACAAAAAATGAGTTGATTTTTCACACTTATTATGATACTTCTTTATAATTTAAAATGTATGAACTTTAAAAATTCATTTTTATCATTAATGTTTTTGGCGTAAACAAATTTGGTGTAACAAAGATTTTCACACATTCAAGTGTGAAAATTTACAATTAACTACACTTTTAGTATGTGTTTGATCGGTCTTCTTCCACAACTTCATGACCCGCAAAGTGAGCTCCTTTTGTTTCGATCATGTATGAGTATTGCTAAACTTTATTTGGATTTAAGGACCTGTCAACCTAGACACATGGAGGAGGCGGCTTTGTTTTTTTGACAAAGGGTTGCATGGTTCAATCAAAAATATAGTGGTCTGTGGAGGACCTTTTTTGGTGACTTGCAGTGGAGACTTGCTTCTTTACCCATTCGTCTTGGTGGGTTGGGCTTGTACTCGGCAGAAGTGGTCTCCTCCTATGCTTTTGTGGCCTCGAGGGCCCAATCTTGGGTGCTACAAGACCACATCTTACGTGACAGTGGCATATGTGGTATGGATGACGATTACGTTTCTGCTTTATCTTGTCTCCGTGATACGATTACAAGCTTTGATTTTAGAGTTTTTGCTAATAAGTACACCGCCTCATCTAAATCCCAAGAAACATTGACGGGTGCATTTTTAGTGAGATGGTCAAAGATATGAAAACCCACTTTGAGATGACGGTTAGACAAAAAGCAGTTTTTGAGTGTCTGCGCGCAACACATGCTCAAGATTTTCTACAAGCTATCCTCATTGACGGGCTCGGTCAACATATGTCGCCGGTGAAATATCGCACTATCCATAAGTATCGCCTTCTGATTCCCTTATTTCCGGTTGGTGCGATATGCCCTGTTTGTCGCAAGGCATGTTTAGATTCTTTTGGGGAACGTGCGGTTCATTGTAAAGAACTTTCGGGTTTCAAGTACCGACATGATTTCATTAGGGACGTTCCTTACGACATATGTAAGCGTGCCGGGATCTCCGCCAAGAAAGAGGCGCTTGTAAATTTCTTGACCGATCTGTCACATGGTAGATCCACACACTCAGACCCGCTGACGTTTTGGTTTTTCGATGAGTTGGAGGTAAACATGCGTGTGTTGATTTGTCAGGGGTTTCTCCTCTCGTGGGGCTAGGCAGTCGAAATTTTACAGCGGGTCAGGTTGTTATAAAAGTCGTCTCGTGCAAAGTGACTAAACATGAGAAAGCATGTGTTGAAAATCAACACGTGTTTATTCCTTTCGCGTTTGATACATTTGGTTTCCTTGAACCAGAGGCGGTGGAACTACTTACAAGAATACAACGTGTTATGAATAGTAATGTTTTGACTCCTAAATCCATAAATGTTGTATTTAATAGACTTGGTTTTGCTATACAAAAAGAGCTAGCGGCGCAGCTTGTTGCCCGTTTACATTCTCCTAATATGTAATTTATAATTATTGAATAAACATATACTACATTTTATGTGTGAACTTTTAAATATTTCACACTTTTATTTAAATTTTTTAATACTTCACATTTTTTAATATTTCACATTTATAAATATGATAATTTTACAAATAAAGTTCGTACTTTTTAAAATGAGAAAAAAGAAGTATAAACAAAAGCTAAATTTGATCCTAACTCTGTATACATCATTTCACATAACATTGACTATGCCTAAACAAATGTACGATGTGGAACGAAAGCAAAAGAAATATTAGTTGGTCAATAACATGAGTTTGTTTTAGCAATTTCTTATTTGGAAAACTTGTGGAAGACTTGAAACATACTGCAAATGGGAGATGTATACAACGACAATGACAAAACGTGTTTAGATTGTTCTTCTAAAAGTGTAATGGATTATAAATTCTACTTAGGACGTATCGTATAATCTAAATTAAAATATTACAAAACCATAGTTTTTCTCTGGCATAGTTTAATTGCAAGTAGTACAAATAAATGTCAAGGTTTTTAAGGACGTGAAAATTTCCTCATTGCATAAAGAAATGCGAAGCATATATCTAGATAGATTACGTGTAACTTAGTCATGCGAGAGATGATATCACATTTTTCTCTTTTTCTTTTTCACAAGTATATACAGTGATAATTAACTGGCTTAGCTCAGTTGGTCATCAAAATTCTATTAAGTGGTTTTTTGAGGAGATTTCTCAGAGGTTTTAGATTCAAGACTTGTCAAGGGCCCTTTCAGGTGAAACGGATAAAGAGTTTAACATAACTAGGCGAGGGTTCGAAGAAGACATTCTGCCGCTTGGATGTTATTGCATGATTCGACCCACTAACCACTAACATCTGTCGTTTAAAAAAACAAGTATAGACAGTGATGTTTTTAATGGTTATAACTGTCGTTTTTTAATTTTTGAAATTTACGAAGGTTTTGGATGTAAGTAAATGCTCCTCCGTATAGTTCATCTTTCATTTTTAGTATATTCCAATTTAATTGTCCACTATCAAAAATAAATATAAATGCCGAAAAAGTTTACCATATCACACTTACTTGAAAGTATTATTACAAACTCTAAGAAAAGACTTTAAGTAATTAACTATACAATTGTCATTAATTATCATTATGCTAAAAAATAAGAGAAAATTCTGTAGTTGATACACTTTTTTTAAACTGCGTGTTTTTTAGTCCAATGATAATAATCTTGAGACGAAAGGAGTAGTTAAGTACGTTTAAAAAAATGTTGTATATAGAGTGTTACTAATTATAAGATAAAATGTAATCAATTATATAAAACATTTTAACATATCTCTACTACTTATAAAAGTTGTATAAATTTTTTTCAAAAATCTTTTCATTCCTATTAATAGTAGTTTTTCTCAACATTACTATATTTAGTTTACTTATTAACCCACAAGTAGAAAGGTAACAAACTTGTAACCAAATACGAAATGTTTGAAATTAGAACTTTTTTTGAATGTTAAAATACCAGTTAATTATGGAATTTTTTAAAAATTTATTGCCTAGTTTGATCTCCTAAAACTATTGACAGCTTTGATTTTTTTTTAGGGGAATGTTTAATGACTCCAAACTTGTGAGAGAAGCCACATAATCATCGAAATATCTTTGATAAAAAGCATATGTCAGTATCTTTACATAAAACATATGCCGCCATCATCACCTTCAGTTGTACATAGTTTACCATTTTTAGTCTGCATCTTCTTCACCTTCTTAAATCAATTGTGAAATAATATACGCCCCCTATATGTGATACTGATTGTGTTTTTTCCAGTTTGTTGCTTAATTGGGTCTCAAGTAATCATTACAATCGAGTTCTCAATTCTATTATTTTTTACTTTCTTATGAGTATACTGACATTGGGTAATCAATTATAGGGTTGTTATGATTTGGGCATTTGTTGATATTTTATGTTTTTATATGTTTTTTTAATTATAAACCGTGTGTTATTTGCAGAAATCGATGACGCCTTCATTGTGGATATGGTCTTAGAATCTCGGTTTGTGATACACATCCATTTGTTAATAAAACCCTAAATCAAACCAACACAAAATCAAAACTCGAAAAGGTTTGTCTCAATATCAATATCATATGCTTCATTTTATATTTATTCAAATATGCATCACTTCAGTCTGATGTTTATGTATGCAATTCATTATTTGGATGGCGTAGGGTTCCAGGATTCGCCTAATACATATTGCTTCAAATTTTATTTTTATGAGCGTTTTAGTATTTGTTTTTAAGTGTTTTGGCTTTTGTGGATCTCATCTTTTCTGACCCGTTATTTTCAGACACCAATGGAGTCCCAAGCCATTGCTCTTAAAGTTGCTAATGGGCAGTTGGTTTTGTTGCAGGGGTATTCATCTAGGTTGTCTACTATTGATTATATAATATCTCTACAGCGAGGTTTTTGTGACTACTCAAGCTGGCAATTTTCCACACTTTTTAATTGGTCATAGACGCTTCTCGTATGAAGGATATGCCAAGACCATAATGCCCGACAAGAGAAAACTAGCTCTAATATTTGATAGCCCGGATATCAGGTGATACGCCATTGCATCTTTCTCTTCCAAAACAATGTTCCCACCTTTTAAGACTTCACGTGGACATGAGTCATTTTACTTATAAGGATCATCCGAGAGCCCAGACAAGAGTTTCCCAATTATCCTAACACATATAATCTTTACATAGAGTTGGGTGAGTTTTTTTTTTAAAAAATAATCTAACTTTCTGATTAAAATGGCTGAAGAGGTTGTGTGTTAATTACACACTGGGCTTGGCTTATTTTTTGAATCATTTTTAAAGGTTGTTTGGCACTTCCTTAGTTGATTTGACAACTTGATATGGAGAAGTAAAAGGACCAATATAGAAACGATATTAATAAGTAGAAGTTAAATGAGCATAAAAAAAGAGAAAAACATATGGCATGATTAGTAAACAATTAACTGTAGGTCGTAAAATTAGAAGGCCGCGTGAGTTGCTTCTTGGTCCAAAGTCTAAACAAACAGAAGTTTAGGACAGTTAAAGGCAAAAGGTACTCAATCATGGAACTAAATTTTGCTCACTGGATTTTTTAGTCATGTCAATTGCTTTACGTCGAGTAATCAAATTTAGCATCACAATCTGAAAGCTGTATAGATCAGATTTAATCGTAGGTTTACCACTCATCGCATAATTGGGTGTTTAGTAATAGTAGGTACTCATAACTCGCTAGAGAAGTGTCTTCTTCTCCCATATTTATTGATTACATCTACACTGGAAGATATGAACTCATACAATTTATTAATTTTGATATCCTTTCTTATTTTCTTCTAGGATATATAACTTTTTCATGCCTTTGGCAAAGGTATCGAGCACTAGAAGTCGTGTCTCAATCTTTATCATACACTCCTGCCATAGGTATATACCGTGTATTATTTAGACTATTTCATGATAGGATGTGACTCTTTTATATCATTTTCTTCCATCTTGTGGATCTGGTCACTTCTCCCCTATGTAAAGTTGTAAATGGGACCATTAAATACATCATGTAAATGGGATTGAGAAAATCGTACATAACGACCTAAACACCTACTGATGCATTTCAATGAAATAGAAACACGTGCGCTAACAATTACTATAGCAATTTTTCTTATCATATTGATAAATAAAACTCGTTGCATTGTGTTGTAGAAAACTTACATCAAGGAGGAAACTATTGAACATATGAGACTTGATGAAGAAGTTCTTATGGATTTCTTCAGAGAATACATAAGTGTGTAAGTTACCGCATAGAATGAACTTTTCTGGTCAACCTGGCTCGATCCCACCTATATTGCCCATGCTATAAGTAACTTGTTACGCCACCCGCACAATTGCTCATCTTGCCACAACAATCTGTTATCTATCATTCAAGTTGTGTTCCTTGTTTCTGGATATCAAACTTATATCATTATACTTGCAGAAAGTTGAAAATAAACTTAGGATACTAATCGACTTGAGAGAGCTTCCTTCAGCCGAGAGCCTAGACACTTTTACTCTTGTTTACACTCATATCCTTGAACATCAACCCGATTCTCCTGTAAGTGTTGTTTAATCATGTTTATTGTTCATAATGCATCTGTTTTATAAGTAGCTAACTTAAGTTATTATCACGGGGATTGTAGCTTGACGTTGTTGAAAGAATTGTTGAAGTGCATGAAGTAATACCAAGAAAGGATGCAAAGGATCTATGTTCAATTTAGACTTTCTCACTCTTTTCTTCTTACTTGTTCATACTTTGCTCAATTCTTTGCGTGAAACTAGGTTGTACATAATGCAAGGAAATATTCGAGAATTCCCTCATCGATGGAAATCTCACGAGAGCAGGTTTTGTCTTTTTCAAATTGAAGTCACTAAACACATCCAAGATTACTAATATTTGGCAAAAGTTGCATTAGTTCATCTACAACCCCCGTTTCAGCTACATATATGTATTTATTCTTCTATATTTTTCCTCAAATTTCATTATCTTTCAAAGTATTACCTTGGCGTGTTCTTTTTTCCATTAGTCGAGATGAGATTTTATTCTTATTTAGAATCTATATAGAATCTTGGTGAAACATAAAGTACATATTATGAATTTGTGATTACAATAATATAATTTTATATTTGTCATAAACTTTGGTTGCTCACTTTACCAAAGGTTAATCTAGTGAAGGTCTTTCGTACAATGCAAATGTTACGTATTATGAGTTCCTTTTTCGATCACCTAAAGTTTGTTTCATGGCATGTTACTAGGATTTGCATTTCATATTAACCATTTTACTTTTAGTTTCACGAAACTCTTACCACAAAATCGCATATCGTTAAATATTTGTCGCTAAGTATTTCCGCCGCTATGCGCAGTTACTCGCCTAGTTACTCATTTAAAGATATTTCACTCATCTATTTATCTTTTTATTCGTGTGAAAAATACATGTACATATATATGCATTTAACGATTAACGAGACAAACTTTGAGGTTTTTAAAATCTGGCAATGAGTAGTCACTCATCTTCTTTGAATGAACTCTACATAAACAAAACACAATTACTTTTATAGAAGAAGAACAATTGCCACTATATTACATTTTAGCCAACGCAATACATACCCTACCATTTATTTCGCCTACGAAGCTTGATATCCAACGCGTCACATATGGTCATTTGTTCTCCAACAATATCATAAGCATTATACTCATCATTATCACATAAGAAATAGGAATAGAGATAGGGTGCACCTTGGCCAAGCCCTATTTTCATTTTAGTGAGGGTCCGTTAACAAGGATCGATGTATGTGTGGAAGAGACACAAGAAGCAATCGATGTTCTCCATTTGATACCCAATCTCTTTCTCTCACATGTATTTTCTCTCATAGTATTTTGAAGAAAAATCCAAGTTATGCTATCAAAAGCCTTCTCGAAACCAACTCTAAAAAGAAGAAATTTTGTATTTCAAGAGTAGCTATTCTAATGATTTCATTAGCAATTAGAAAAGTGTCGAGAATTTGTCTCCATGCAATGAAAGTTGACTGATTAGAGCCAACACCGACTTAATCACCTTTTGCTTGACGGTTAGCAAGAATCTTGGAGATAATATTATAGCACACATAATAAGACTTGTGGGTCTATAATTCGAAAATTGGATTTTTTAGGTATTGAAATAATAAAAGAGATATCACAGTCTTACATTATTTTACCTATGATTTCAAAGTGTTTAGTGCAGCCGACAAATCATCCTTCAAAGTTTTCCATTAGGCTTTTATGTAATTATCATTTAGACCATTCGACCTGAGAGCTTTTGAGCTTGCACAACCCTATAGAACCTCTTTAACCTCCCACACAACAATATTTGATTCCAAATAACAAGCCTCATAATAAGATTCTAAATAAAGAGCTTATAAACGATCATCTAGAAGATAGAGGCTCTTCAAAATAGACGACAAATATTTGAAGACTGCATTCTTGATCTCATCAAGGTCCTCATGGTAAAAATGATTTTACAAATACTTATTGTTGGTAAAGTCGGCGGTAAGTAGCCAATGGAAAAATAAATTGTAGGTAAAAGTCGTTGATAAATTTATCCACCAAGGAAATCATGTTGTTGGTAACTTGGTATTATTGTTTTCGTATTTTACCGTCGAGTTATTAAGAAAAAGTGGTTGGTAAAATTAGTGGGAACGTTTCTTCTAAATATCAACCAATTTCTAATGGGTTAACCAACAATTATGTCGTTGGTATACTATAAATTCTAGTATTCTAATCTTGGTTGGTGAAAATTGTAATTTACCAACGAATCGACGATTGTTTTTTAATTTCGATTGGTGTTGGCTTGATTTCTAGTAGTGAAAACTCTTGTTTAAAATCCACTTTCATTTTTCTTCTAATTAGAACCATGAAGATACCAGTTCCGTCATATAGATCATATCATCTACACCCTTCGACTTCTTCAATTAACTTTTCAACTGATTTACTATTCACATTTTCAGCTTCCGGATTTTCCACACTCTTAAACTCTTGTCATGTTCATTCAAAGATGAAAACGAATTACTTAGAGACACGAGAGTAACATCATCTGAATTCCCAGGTGTGTTGTTACACGAAGTCGATGCCTTATTTCAAACTCCTTCAGAAACGACCCTGATAGTTAATAACAATCCCATGGTATCAAAAAGATAAACTTTTGAATACCTATCCTTATAAACCATGTTATCTTATTAATTAGTAATTAGTTCTTGACTACTGAAATAAAAGTAAACCCCAACGCTACTAATATGTTACGGTGTCATTATGGTTATGGATCATACTTAAATTTCGATACGACTTTTAGGATTTTAGGTAATTAGGTTTGAATTTACCGTTTTAAGAATTATCAAGTGAAAATAAAAAATATTCACAACTAATTATAAAAATGAGTTAATTACACTGTTCTTCCTTGTGGTTTAGGCCAAATCCCTAATTCGGTCCCTAACTTTTTTCTGTCTCGTTGATCCCTAATTTCAAACTTGTGCACACTGTTGATCCCTACTTTCAAATTGAGTTATCTCACCTCAAGGGTATTTTTGTTCTTCCAGCATTCCCATCCACTTATTATTGAAAACCTACCCCGTCGTGTCATTCACCATCCCAATCTATTAATCTATTTTTCCCCCAAGTTCTAAACCAACACACAAAATAATATTGATCTTCCCTAAAGTAAAACCCTAATCTGTTAACGCTATGGCGACTTCCATTGCAATATGGTCAATGTGTGAATCACAAGAAGATGTTGATCTTTATCATGCATATGGTAAGTTATTGAAACAATTTTTTTAATAATTATTTTATGTTTTTTAATTTAGTATATACGAGAAATCGTGTTTTGATAAAAACCCCTAATTTTTTGCATCCTAAGTAAACCTTTTTTGTTATTTTTTTGCATAAAATCAAAGGCTATGTTTTGATTGAAAGTTCAATAAGTTGGTTTCTTCACTGAATCACCTAGTAGGTCTTATGTTAATAGAGGCTTTGCTTATTTTGACAACTTTGACATAGATGAGTTTTCAGTGCTGAAGTTGAATGACATGGTTAAGAAAATAGGTGTTAGTGGAAAAACCTTAATGTACTATAGCTTTCTAAAGCGTGACATGAGCCTAGACAGTGGTTTGTATGCATTAGGTAATGATGATGATGTTAGGAAAATGTCCGAGTATATTAGAGTTGGTTATAAGATGATTTAGGCTTTCATAGAACATGAAAAAAACACTGTCTTCGTTTACATTGAAGCTGCATACAACACTCCAACTAAAAGGTGTGAGATAGTTGAAATACCAGATGGTGTAACACCTAAAATCGCACAAATAACAAAGCTTAAACCTAGGAAACCAATTTCAAGGAATTGTGTAAAGAGGTTGTTATTAGCGTGGACTAAGAATATGGAAAAGGTGTTGGGTGAAATTAGCTCTAGGGTTGAAGCTGGTGATAGTAGTAAGATTGTTGATGATCCATTACCAAACACTCATATTTTGCTAGTAATTTTTTACTTTGTTGATGATCCATTTATGGGTGATGACTTTGAACCTTTCTTAAGTTTAAATAGTGAACCTATAGATGCTACACAAAGGGGGAGGAATATGTTGTTAAGAATAAAGGGATTTTAGTAGAATATGATCCATTAATTAACCAAGGTCATGATAACTTGGAGAATGGATCAGAAAATAAAGACAGTGAAGGGGATAGTAGTGAGAGTGATAGTAATGAAGAGTATTAAAATGATGGATGAAGATATTGAGTTGGTTGATGTAGTAGTAAACATGGATAACTTTGAAAATGCAAATGAAAAAGAATGGGCAATAAAAATGCACCTGAATTGAATGAAGATGTGGAATTTGAAAGTGGGGTAGATGTTATAGATATTGAAGAGTTTAATATAGCTTCTAATGACGAGGGTATTGAAAGATTTAGAAGTAGAAATATTAAATAGCTTAAGAAACAAAATCAACTTAAAGATGGGTCTCTGCCTAAGGTTCATTTCTTTGTAGGCCAAGAGTTTTCTAATTCTGGTAAGTCAAAAACCTGATTCATAAACATTCTATTGAGACTAGAAGAGAGTTATATCTAAGATATAATAATAAGGTTGGAGTGAGAGCAAAGTATAGAGGCATAATTCATGTTATCAAATGATATTGGGCCAAGTCAAGTAGTTGAGTCCAATCAAACTCCTAAATGGCTAAGTCTAAAATAGCTAACAGTAAAGGTATTCAAAGTCCATTTAGTTATTCAACCTCAATAATTCAACAAAGAATGTTATGATTGGCTAGCAAAGATACCACCTGCTCACTGGACTGGATCACACTTATCTAATTAGTAACACACTTCCTAAATCTAAAGGCAATTTTTGTAATGCTTGTTATTTTGTTTACTAAATAAGACTTCTTTAACAGGGAGGGCCAAAACAGATATGTTGCCAACGTTTGTGAAGTGTTTAACGAGTAGTTGTTAGATGGTAGGGATAGTCCCATAATAAGTACACTAAAATATGTTAGGGAATACTTGATGAAGAGAATTGTGATTGTCAAACAAGTTATAGAGAAGATTGATGGACCTCTAACACCTAATGCTACTAAATCTTAGTGTGATTTTGGCTGATGCAAGTTAGTGTACACCTGAGTATAATGGAGGGCATTTGTATGGGGTAACAGGTCCTTATAATGAGGTTTGTCTAGTTGATGTGCATAACAGACCCTACTCTTGTATAAAATGGGAAATAAAAGGATTTCCATGTAAGCATGATGTTTCTAGTAACTGGAATATAGCACTGAGCAACATGGAAGTTGGGTTGCCTAAACCTCTGGCTCATCCTTGCTATAGGGTAGATACATGGAGACAAGTCTACAATCATCACTTTAACACAATTAGAGGCAAAATTATGTGGCCAAAGATTGCCATTCCAACCACTATTCTGTCTCCAAAGCACCATCCTCAACTAGGTAGGCCAACCAAGAACCAAAAGAAATCTGCAGGAGAAGACATCCTAATGGCTAGTAATGGAAAACTTTCAAGGAGATCTAAAACCTGTAACATGTGTTTTGTGCAAGTCAAGGGGCCACAATAAAATAAATTACACAGGTCTAAGGAAGCAAGCAACAACAAAAGGCCCCAAAAGAAATGCAGGCAACAAAAGGGGAAGAACAGAGGCAATAGATGGAAGCAGTCAACCAACAAAAAGACCAAGCAACGCCATTGTTGGTGTGTAGACAAGATCACAAGCTAAAAAACCAAATGTTGCTGCAAAAGAGACTATGTGCAAGGGATAGGAAAAAATGTGGTCTTAATGCTATATTTTCCATGTTTCGTTTGAACTTCTTTGTTTGCACTAGAAAATGTTGTGTCTGTTTATTGTTATAGTATGCAACCAAAACTAGTTACTATATCTTTTGAAGTACTTTGTTTGAACTAGACAATGTTATGCCATTTCATTGGAATGTTATTTTATTTTTCATCTACTTGTTATGTGTTACACATGTTTACTTATGTACATATACACACACTTCAACAAGTGCATACACACATGTGATGGTAATGTTACTTTGGGAACATCCGTTTGTATAACAGATTAAAATAGGTACAAAATAACTCACCTCTACCCATTTACAATGTAAAAGTACTCAAATACATATGACATTATGCATCAAATTAAGAAGAAACGGATCATAATCAACCAATTCCATCATTACCAATAGTTTTCAAAACACAAAATCTTGGATGATATTACATTGGCTACATAATATAAGACTTACATCAACCAACACATAAATCCCTAGACTAAAACATCAACTTCAATAGCAATAATGATAGTATTAGGATCCATGTCATTATCAAATACTGTTTCAACTTAGCACGATTAGCTTGAACTTGGGCAAGATTAACTTGAAGGTTGTTGACATTTCAAAAGTCCAAGTATGATTACAGTAGAATGCTGGCACATTTGGGGGGGGGGGGGGGGGGGGGGGTTCCACCCAATCAATAAACCTTCAATTTGAATCCTATACGATAATAATGAACCAATTACTCATCCAATTAAAAAAGCCCTAAAAATTAGGGTTCCAAGTTGAACTGTGTGAAAGAGTTTGTTTATTTTATGTTAATATAGTGGGGGTAAAGTTTTAATAAGTAGAATATAAAAAAAGTAAAAATATTAAATTAAGTTAAGAAGTGGGTGGGTATGTCGGAAGGACAAAAATACCCTCGGGGTGGGATTAGACAACTAGGTGAGATAACCCAATCTGAAAATACGGATCAACGATGTGCACAAGTTTAAAATTAGGAATCAATCAGGCAAAAAAGGAATAGGGGCCCAACCAAAGATTTGGTCTAAACTATAGGGACGAAGGGTGTAGACAAAGCCAGAAGTTCAAACCTAGCACTAACTTAGAATTCAGTTTACTTTTCTATGAAACCGTGAAACAAACCGAACACTGATTTTAAACAAAATCATACAGTCAAGTTGTACGACGTCAAACCAAACCTTGAAGACCCTGCTCTATGGCATTTTTTGGTGTTTTGTGTTCCTAATTTAAAATGTCACGTACATTTGATTTAATGAAAGAGTTGTGTGGTTTACACACCTACTGAAATATCAATATCAAGTTACGAAGTTACCAGTGTAACACAATACGGTAAAACAGTCATGTTTTTAATTTTTAAAACAATATATTTTCTCTTTCATATTTCTCTTTCTTCTCCAAACGTATTTCTCTTTCTTCTCAAACCATCACATTTCAATAATCTAAAACCATAACCACCATAACATCCAGATCCATAACCACTTAAACGACTAGATCTGGTGATTAGCTGGTTAGATACGATAATTAACGACTAAATACAGTCATGAAAAGGCTCGATCCAAAGATTAAAAGATAAATCCGTTGCCGGAAACCACTGCTGTTGCCGGATCTTCTCACCAGCAACAACTGTTGTTCCAGATCTTCTCAGCCGCAACACCTCTTACTGAACCACCACCAACACCAGATCTTATCCACTTGAACCACGACCACCGCCAAATCTATTCCACTTGAACCACCACCACCAGATCTGTCCAGATGGATCCCAGATCCACCACTAGGAACACCCGGTTACCTTTCTCCATCCCTTGTTAGATCCAAGACCAAACCCCTTTAAATAAACCACCAGCCGCCACGTAAATCTTCACCACCAACAAACATGCCATATCTGATATTTTTGCTATAGATCTGATTGATTTATTTAGGGATTTGTTATCGAACTTCTTGTTTAACTTATTTAGATTTGATGGTCGGATATTCAAATGTGGTGGTCGGATGGTTGTAGTGGTTCTTTAATGGTGATAAAGAAAGAAATAAAGTTTTTTATTGATATAAAAAAAGTTAAAAAAGAATGATTGTTTTATTAGTTGTGTTATTCTAAATTGAAGATAAAAGAAAGAAATGACATAAATAATGATTAGTAGGTGTTTGAATACTAACCGATGGGTGTCTATACCCACAACCCCTAATGAAATACTCTCTTCATCTCATATTTATGTAAGAAAATAAGGGTTAGTGTTTGTGATGATTCATAGAATATCTGACTTGAATCGTGTTAAGTACACTTTCTGTATAAAGTATTTCGACCTTATTGGTGCCTAGGTTACACAAAATCCTTATCGGGATAATTCAAGCAGAAACACTTTGATTCTAGGCACAAAAGATCAAAGCAGAAACATAGAGAAATTGTGAGATTTTCGTTATGTTCAAAATGGGACCAATATGTGTTAATGAACATACATGAAATACGGTTACAAGCGGTTGTAAATGAACAGTTACAACTGTTCACCAACAGGCGTGTTGGTAGTGTGTTTTCAGCGAGACCCTAGCCAGGGGCTCTGCCCCTTGACCCCTGCATTTTTGTCGTGGGCGATTACATATTAGCTCACGAGTGTGCACTCCGCACTTCCCCTAACTCGTGTCCGATCCGAATATGAAAGCTCATTGATCTCTAGTAGATTCCGTTTAACTAAAATAGTACTAAAATCACCAACAATTTATTGTTTCTGTTTTCTTTTTCAATTGTCCAAAATTAAAATATACATTTTTAATTATAGATAAGGAATTTAGTTTAAGTTACTTAAAGTTATTATTAGAGGCTTTGACAAAGATATAAGTTACTATCTCTTTCTCAAAATTATAGTTCATCTTTTTTTTCAGGTTGGCCCAAATTAATTTCCCACTTCTAAAAATACTTTGAGGTAGAAAATTTAGATCGAGATTAATATATTACCCCCGAGTAGGGATTCAATAAGAAGAAAAAAAAAATGAGAAGAATAAGAAGAAATTCTAACCACACATTTTAAATAGGAAGAAGATTTTTAAGGGGAGATGCATCTACTTTTGTAGGTGCATATGAGATTTGTGATTATGGTTTTTTCTTATCTTTCTTATCTTAGTTTTTCTTTTTGTTTGATCCTAACTTGTTACCCCCACTTGAAATTATATTAACAAACCGTAAATACGTTTCAAATTAATCATTTTAGGGTAAAACTGTTTATGTAAAAGGTAAGAAAAATATAAAGTTGTAATTATGTTGTTTTTTTAACTGTGTGCTTTTTGATGGTAGTCAATAATTTTGGGATGAAATGAGTAATTAGTTAACGGTAAAACTGTTATTGTGTGAAAAGTAAAAAAAAATTGTAATAATTATGATATTCTTACACTGTGTATTTTTTATCGACGAACAATTATTTTAGATGGTAATACCAATTTTTATTTTTATTTTTCTAGAGGGACTAATTTGGTAGCTTTAGAGCAAGGGGAGTGGTAAGCTGGTTGGTGGGCTAGTAGCATTTGGCGTCAGTTCATTCTTGGCGCACCACTCCACACCTCGCGCTAACGGGTCTCGCGCCAACCCCACCAGCCGGCGCCAAAGGTTTTCCATTTTTTTTTAGTAATAAAGGTCGGTATATGTGGCCTATTATACCACTTTGGCACCACTTTTTCTCGTGCCAATGGTTACTCCATAAATGTAATGTCAAATGGTTTCTGATGTCAAAGCTCCAAAATCATACGTGGCGGTTTTACCACCACTTTCTGGTACCAACCGCTCTCAGCTCCCTTACAGGTGTTTGTACTTTTGCTTTGAAAAGGCAAAGTTAAAATGTTAGCTAAAGCAACTTGAAAGTGCATATGATATGAGAAAAGATATCACATACGAGTAGAAGATTGACTTGAGTTCTCATTGGTCTTTGAAATGCAACCACAACAAATTTAGGATTTGTTCATGCTTTTTTCTTCGCATTTTATAAAGTGTGAACTTTATTTGTAAAACATTCACACACACATGTAAGTGTGAATTATTAAAAAGTGTGAAGTATTAAAAAGTTTACAAATAAAAGTGTGAAGTATTAAAAAGTTCACACATAAAAATGTGAAATATTAAAAATTTTCACTTGTTCACACCAAGAACACTAATTAAAAGGTGAAGTTTTCAAATTCACGCATTTTAAATTGTGAACAAGTGGCATAATAAGTGTGAAAAATCAACCAATTTATTGTAGTGAACTAATATTACTGTACTTAGCAGTTATCACTGTATCATGAGAAGTAGTAATTCATAGCTACACAAGATACTCCGTAAATAAAGAAACGATGATAAGACTCGAGTGCAGCAAACTTCGAGAGTCTGCGTTTTGTGTTAGAACTCATATGTCTATCTTACGAAGTGACCTTGCACCAAACATGATTTAAACTTGAGACCATTTTCAATATGAAAGATTCGTCATTATATGGAATAAACATTTAGTTCCTTCCATTAGAATCTTAAATAAAATTTTGCTGGTTTTCAAAGAAGATGAAAACCCTAGTATGCTAGTTATTTTCGGGCATCGCTTGTAATTCCGATCGATGTATCATGATTTCGTTATAAGCTCGGCTGGCTATTGAGGTATCAAATTTTGGCTGCTCAAGTCTATCAAAGGATTCAGCTTACCGATCTTCGCATACATATGAGGACTGATCTAAGCTTTCTTAGTACTAAAACTCATCTAACGAATCAAACCTTGTATACACATCCAAAAAAATCGAATGAATACGAAAAGCTTAGTGAATACCAACTAAGTTTCTTAGATAAGCCATACGTACAAGCTTTCTAACAATCAATATTAAATGAGAGCTTACCATCGACTCATCGAGCTTCTTTCCTCGAACTTGCATTGTGTCATCCCCATAAAATAAATTTAATAGAAAGACCTTGACTTTGTTATCCATATTTCTATAAAAACTTGATTTCATCTTTGGTTCTTCATTCTCTAGACTAACACAAGACTTTGTTTATAACAATTTGCCCTTGGCTTGTTATCAACGTTTTACAACACTTGGTGAAAACGATGCTCGATACGTCGTCTCTTGGCATTGATCTTAACGTCGCCCCCTTCCACAAGACCGAAGATTCCCCGGTAAGTATATCATATGCACATATCTGGTTATATATATGAAGTAACACCAAATTAGTAAGATGATATATTTCTATGAGAAGTTCATGTAATTAAGAAGCGATAAAATGATTCACAATGTTGCACCATACTATATCTATACTAATTAAGAAGCGATATATTTCTATGGGGTTTATCCCCTAAGGCGAAAGGTTCGAGGCTTGCATACTGCCCAATTGGATGTCACTGCGACTCGAATCACTAACAACTAACTAGCCGTTCAAAAAAAATATCTATATGCTTCTTCTAGCAACACGTTGATAGCTGAAACGTTGATCGGCTCGCTATATGCAATAATATAGATATCTTACCTTTTATGTTTATATCAGAAAAACAATGAAGATAAGTTACAGCAGATGAACTTGGAGAACAAGAAGCTAAAGGAGATGCTAACACTTGTTTTGGACAACCATAACTCACTTCAAAGCCATGTTAGCAAATTGATGCAAGACCCTGACATATTAGCATCTAGTCCGAATAAAAGGAAGTGTGACGAGTGCAACACATGTGGCAGCAGTGAGAAATGTCATCAAGGATCTATAAAAATGCCAAACAACGGCGTCACAAGAGTTTATACACGAACGGATCCATCTGATAAAACCTTGGTACTTTAATGGCTAGCTATCAAGTTAATTTTAAGAACTAGATACTCTGAGTGAGCTATGGAATTGACTTTAGGGTTTTTTTAATGTGTTTTAGGTGGTAAAGGATGGATATCAATGGAGAAAATATGGGCAGAAGGTGACCAGAGATAACCCTTCTCCTAGAGCTTATTACAAGTGCTCTTTCGCACCATCTTGCCTTGTAAAAAAGAAGGTGATCGATCTATCTTTGTAACTTAAACAAATTATTGAAAAATTAAAAAATTAGCGCTGTTGCTAGAATAATCGTTCACAACAGCGACATAAGTCCCTTGCTAAGTACTTTTGCAATGAATCTGGTGTTTGTTGATACGGCATAGGCAAAAAGGGACCGAGTTGGTTCAGAACTAAGACTAGCTAGTAATCATGCTATTGAGAATCAGCGAGTTTATAACTAAATTTACACTGAAACTAAACTTAACTTCAAAAGGGTTCAACTAAACCTAGCTCGGCCGCTTCTGATACACAAAGATTATAAAAAACTATTGAACTTCACATACCATAAGATTATCTAATTATGTATGCTTCATATACAGGTACAAAGAAGTCTGGAAGAACCCGATCTCCTAGTCACGATTTATGAAGGCGAACACAACCATAAGAGCACTGATAATGAGTACAAGACTCAGACTAGTAAAGCAAGGTTCAATTCTCCGATGGAGCTGGGAAAATTTGATGATACATTAGTAGAACAAATGGCTAATTCTTTAATAAGAAATCCTGGTTTTATAGAAGATCTTGCTGAGGCCATTTCCTCCAAGATTTTCCAAAATGATTTGTTCCAACTATGACAATTTTAGGATAGTTATGTTATGCACATATGCTATACCTCGACACATTTTTATGCGTTGTTTGATCATATATAGATAACTTAACCTAACGAGTAACAATATCATATACTCGTTATCATTAGATAAAAATCACCAAAAATTCTATACTAATATTACCGAAACAAATTAAATCTGTTTTATATACTAAGAACATCTTGAACGTTATTTTACCGGGGACAATCCCTTTTATCAAAAAAAAAAAAAAAAAAAAAAAAAAAAAAAAAAAACATCTTGAACGCGTGAAGTCCATGGAGTCATGCGTCATGCTTGTTACACACTTGAAGGCTCATACTTCTTCATGCGTGGTTGGTGGTTTTTTGTGCTCGTTTCGTGATTAGCTTCTCCGAACCAAACAAAAGTGGCGAAGCAGGTTTTCTATATGCTAGTGTACGGGGTATGTTTGTATTAAACTTGGTACAGAGGTGTTAAAGTGTTAACTAGTACACTATAGTAAATCGATGTGACTGATAAGGGAAGTGTATACTGATATGACGCTAATATAACATAGGACCGCACCACCTTGTGTCATTGCTACTTCGGATCTTAGTAATGGCTAGTGTGTAACTTCACCGTAATAAAGTTGAGTGCAATAGAGAGAAACATGACACAAAATAATCATGTGCACTTATAATAAACTAAACAATACTGCAAACATTATTTTAAAGGACGAGATGCATTTAGCATAAATCAACATAAATCGAAGTTTTTTAACAAATTTATACGTAACAACAATCCATGGGTGTTTCGAGACACCTCTAGTTTGTCCCTGGCAATAGGAACACCAATTTAAATATGCAAAATTAAATTTTTGGGCGGGTTAATAGTCACTATCATAGACACGTACAAATTAGGTTTCTATCTCTTAGTCAACAGACTTTTCACTTTAAAACCCTATCTTTCTGACTAGAGAAATTTCAAAAGACAATATCATTTCATCCTAACTAACAAATGGAATGACATCATTGCAATGACACCATTGGGATGACACAATTCAGTTTAGTACTCTCTAACCGTCTCTAAATAAATGTCTACTATTAATTTTTAAAGTTAATTTTGAACTTAAATTGTTTTGTTTGTGTTTTATAGTACTTAATGCAAATCATATGAATGGAATTAGTCTTAAATGTATTTTCATTGGTATAATCTTTATCAATTAGAAAAAAATTTCATGTTTGGTCCCTATCGTTTACACCAAACATCAAGTATGGTCCATATCTCAAACTAAGTGCACAGATCGTCCCTATCGTTTACACTTTGGATCAAAAATGATCCCTATTAATACAAGGTTTTTAAGCTCGTATGAAAGTTCGTAGAATCCGATCTTTTCGAATTGATTACCGATTAAAAGTGCGACTCAGTTGTTCTTGGTGAAAAGTAAAAGGGGATTGATTTTCTATGCTACTAAAAAGGTAAATGCGTGAAGTAAATAAAAATAAGCTAAAAGCTATTAATGATAAAGATGAAACAGTTTAAAAATAATAAAACTGAAATTTAACTTACTGAAAACTGAAATTCTTCACTCGGAATATTCACTTCATTCGGAATAAATGCTCATACGGAAAAGACAAACTCATGTGAAAAACACCTTCATGCGGAATAAAGGCTGACTCGGAATATTTTGTTCATGCGGAATATATGGCTCATTCGGAATAATCTAAAACAAAGCGTTCATTTGGAATATCACTTGGTTTGGAATAATTTACTCATCCGGAATACCTTCATCCGGAATACTACTCATTCGGAATGTACTTCCTTCATCCGGAATACCTTCATCCGGAATACTGCTCATTCGGAATGTACTTCATTCATCCGGAATACCTTCATCCGAAATACCTTTATTCGAAATAAAATACCTTCGTTCGGAATATGTGTTGATCCGGAATAGTTGTCTGACTCGGAATAAAATGATGAAAAGCTTGATTCGGAATAACGGTTCACTCGGAATAATCTCTTGACTCGGAATAACTAAACAGGAGCCTTCATTCGGAATAAATTGTTTATCCGGAATGTTTGCTCATCCGGAATACTTAGCTGGTTCGGAATAATTAGAAGAAAAAGCTTCACTCGGAATAATTTGCTGACTCGGAATAAACTCTTTACTCGGAATAATCTAACTCATTCGGAATATTTTACAAAACCTTTAGTTCGGAATGAAAGCTTCGTTCGGAATAATCTGGGTAACAAGAACGCGAAGAACAGGGGAAAAAGCAAAGAACGAATCTAAACCAAAATCAACCAAGTTTTTAACCAAACATTAAACCAAACTAACCACCAATCATCCACTAATGATAAACATCAATCCAAATTAATGAAAACACAAAACCCACTTACTTTTAAGGATCAAAACCAACAAAATAACAACTTAGAACTTTGAATCAACAAGAAAAAGATGAACAAGATTAAATGAAAGATGATATTGAAAGATTAAGGTTAAACAAACAAGGGGAAGATTAAAAACTTACAAGAACTATGATGGATTCAAAAAAAAAATCACCAAACACCCTAATGGTGTTGGTTTTTGCTACGAAATAAAAGGAAGGAAAACAGGGAAATGAAAACTAGTTCTAATTTGTGAAGGGAACTCCTATTTATAGGACATGTGGTTGGTTGGTGAGTGGGCTTTCTCCCTTTCTTTTTGTCTTCTCGTCTTTTCAGTAAAGTTGACGTTTTCGATTCTGATTCGGGATTTGTCGATGAATAAATTCAATTCGTCTTTTAATTTTTTCGTTTAATAGACTTGAGTTCTTCGACATATGTAAATCTTCCATCTTTGGTCCTTTTCTTCGATAAATCTTCAAATAGGCCCATTGACTTCAAATATTTTGCATCTCTTGGACTATAGACTTCGTCTTTTCGTCTTTTTCTTCGATAAAACCCGTGCAATCCCATGTTTTCTTCAATATTTATCCGGTTGGCTCTGAAAACACAACAAACACACAAACCACACATAATTCCAAACAAATGATATTAAATACGCGTCTTGGTCTCGTTTTAGCAAGAAATAAGTGGTAAAAGGATGGGTGTTTTCACACCTATCACCTATCTTGGATGGAGGTTAGTTTTGGCTGTTAAGTCTATTTGTTGGAGGGGCAATTTCGTCTTTTACTTGTTTGTCTACATATACTTCAAATACACTCACTTAATTTTTTTCTTTTAATTTATTTTTCATACTTATCTTTTTATCTCTCTCTCTCTCACATATCTCAGCCCCTCTCTCTCCTGCAACACCCTCCTCCTCCATCTAACTATATTTCAGATCTTAGATGTGAAAAACAAATCTAGATCTCCTGCAACACCCTCTCTCTCCGGCGTCGTCGATTTTTGCTGGTCAGTGGAGGAGTTGATAAAGGGTGGCGGCTAGATCTCTCCATGGGAGAGAGAATATTAGGTTAGTTGCGTTTAAGGATGATCCGGACATGGCTTTTGATTTGGTGAAGAAAATGAAAGAGGGATGTGGGATTTCGACCAAGCTAAGGGTTGGCAGATAAAGCGTATGAGGTTGATGGGTATATGATTGATAATGGAGTTGCGGCAGAGGAAAGTGAGCTTGGGATGTTGTTACGGGCAAGTGAGTGACGAGACGGCGGGGTTGATTGAAGAGTGGTTTAGGTCAGATATGGCGGTGGACGTTCGGGTGAAAAATTGGGATGTTGGGAAGGTTAAGGAGGCGGTTGTGAAAGGTGGGGGTGGGTGGCATGGGAAAGGGTGGCTTGGTGAAGGGAAGTGGGAGGTGACGAGGAAGGAACTGGATGAGAGTGGTGTTTGGTGATCGTGTCGTGAGAAGCTTGTTAGTGTTGATATTGATCCTTTGGAAACGGAAAACTTTGCTAGTTCTTTGAGTGCGTTGGCTTGTCAAAGAGGGACACTGGCTGATTTTTTGCAGTTTCAGGTATGATCTTCGGTTGTAAACATTTTTTCATCCATCAACACTAGCCCGAATAACAGGCTGTCCAGATTAGAAGAAGTTTCAGGAATCGAAGCTCGTATTTCAGAGTTGGTCAATGATTCGAGCCTGTTGTGTCTCAGAGTTGGATAAAAATTGAGCCACAAAGTGAAAATCAGCAAGATACTTATTGGACAGAAGGTCGTTTTGGGTTTGGTTTTTTGATGCCAAAGCAGTCTGCGATGGATCAGGAGCTCGGTGACATGGGTTCGTCCGATCCGGAACCAATGAACCCAGATACTAGACCCAAGTGGGATGATAATTGGGATGTTGGTGATCTTTTGATGCCTGGACGACCTAAAGATGGTAACTTCACATCACAAGAGCTGGTCTAACACCCCCACAAATGTTATGCGCAGCGGAACTACAACATTTGGGTGCTAGGCAGTTATCATCACACACAAGATATATCAAACGACTCAAAGAGACGTAAAAGTTTTAACATAAATTAAACATTGTTAAAAACATACAAGTCTACGGTTTTCCAAAACCCAAGATGATACAACACAGAGTTAGCATTTTGGTCCCCACGAATCTCAACCCCAAAAGATACATTTTCGTTAACCATGACAGAAAATTAAAAGTGTTCAAGTTAAATAATGGGTGGAAAACAAGTAGACCGCCAAGCCACACACAACTCCCATCCTTTGCATGCTCCATACTATACTTCATCGATTACCTGAAACACATGCTAAATTGGGTCAACAAATAATGTTGAGTGGAATTCATAGGTTTTACAATCTCATTTTGAACATAGGTGTTATAAAAATCAATCACGATCATTCATAGAATTGTCGATCAAACAATCTATTATCAAGGTTATGACAATTGTGTTTAAGCTCATGACACTAATCTGTTAACTCAATCACCCGCGTAATTATTACCGGCGTGATTAAGATGGAACCATTGCCCCTTCTAAAGGCATCAATTGCAATTATACCTTATCTCTTATCACAAGTTATCCGTCCGCAGGGGGTACTCAACGTACTAGCCCTCGTATCGGATAGGGTCGTCAACCCCATAGTACTATCAATTGTATAAGCGGCTATTTTCAATCCACACAAGGATTAAACAATAGTTAATAGTTCATGAATATAGGGTCTTTTGCAACTAGGTACTCAACACAATTTAAGGCAACATTCGGGTCCAACAATCATTCATGACATATGTTCATTTTAGAAAACTAGCATGCATCTCCCTCGCGGGTAAAAACAATTTAAAACAGTAGTAAGCGAGGCTACAAATTCACACCTTATGTATATAGAAGTAGTCGACGATTTCGAATGACGATCACTAACGATGATGAGGATGCCCGGGAAATTCAACACCTAACAAACAATAACGCGTAATGAGTAAATCTCATTTATAAACTTCAAGTACTGTATAATATGTACATATTAGTCAATTGTGATAATTACGAACTCACGCCAAAACCAAACGAATAATTGTTATTAGTTTTATAGATTCATCTACGTTATTAACGTTATTACCCTTTTTACGTTTTTCGCCGATACTTACCAAAAGTATGGGCTGTTTTCTAAGACTTAAACCCTTTTATAAAATTTAGGAAAATTCTCAAAAATACCTTAAGACCTGTAGAAAACCAATTTTTAATCCCATTAAAAGTTCTCACTTTTATGACCCGTTACTCAACACATTACTAAACATACGTTTTTCGGACTGATTTTGCTCATTGACCATGTTGGACTTGTTTGACCCATTTTTAATACACCATTGACCCGTTTAACACCTAAGTCTAATAATAGACTCACAAATGCAGGTTTGAGACCAAAAATCAACTTTTAATCAATTACCAAACTATATCTATGGTCCCCGGGATTTGACCCAAAACCAAACATAATTTCGGATTATGTAGGTTCTCATCTCCCGGTACACGTATTTTAAAAACATCATAACTTTTGACTCGTTAGGAGTCGTAAGCTCTTTCTTATACCAAATCGAAGCTAAGACGACGCTATACAACTATATCCTAGTCTCATGACCTGTTTACAAAGTCAAACTTATGAAAACAAGCCTAAACAATCTGCCTAAAATTACCCTTCTCAAAATCAACCCAACACTTGTTTCCAAACCAGTTTATCGACACCTAGCCTTAACTTAATCACTTCTAACCATTACTAAACATCCTAATCAATCCTTAACACCAAAAATATCAAATCCATCCTAAAACCCATTCACTAAATCAAACATGCAATAAGCTTAACCCACTAAAAAACATCTAAAACAATGATTTAAACATAAACCCACAAGCAAAACATCAACCACCAAGATCCACCAAACACCCCCATATTGCCGTGGGGTGTTGGTGATCAAAACACCCCAACCAAATTGATTTTGGTTGGTTTGTTGGGTGATTATTCATCACTTACACTCTAATTAAACATGCATTAACCCCATTAACATCAAAACAAATTTTGAAAAACCCATTTGATTCTTGAAAAATTTTTATGAATGCATGTTGGATTAAAGTACATCAAAACACTTGAAATGAATAATCTAAACGTGGTCTAACCTTGGTTTTAATCAAAACAAAGTAGAAAAAAAAATAGATGGTGGTGGTGTGGTGGTTTGTCCGTCGGCCTAAAGAGAGAAAAGAGAGAGAGAGTGAAAAAATTTTGAGTGTGTTTGTGTTGTGTGTGTGTTGATTTTCCTTTTTGTAAAATTGGGAGGTCCTTGTGTGTAATTTAGGCATTCTTTTGGCCTTGTTTAAAAACGACCTCAAATGTTTGCGGGAATGACTTACTAGTCGACTTGGAAAATTTTGCGGGAGTCGGGGGTCATCCCGAACACTCCAAAATACTTTTAGGACAATTTAAATGTACCCGGAAAGCAATAAAACACACCCGACTCGACTTAACACGAACCGAAAGTAAAATCCTCGAAAAATTATAATATCGATAAAGCGACAATAAACATAGAAATTTGGGCATCCATCGGGATCGTAGTCGTCATCGTTCTTCTTAAATCGTCAATCGTCAAGATTACGACCTCAAACATTGGTTTCAACCAAAACGATAAAATATATAGTAAATAAAATTTCTTAAAAATTTCAAAAATAGGCGTAATTTAGGGTAAGATAAGTGACCTCGGTTTCTGGGTATCACATCCACCCCTCCTTAAAGAGAGCGACGTCCCGGCGCTCGCCTCTTCTTATACTCACATTTCGTGCCGCTAGAACAGATGAGGATATCTCTCCTTGAAAAAGTCCTCACGTTCCCAAGTGTATTCCGGTCCACGCCTAGAATTCCATCGCACCTTCACAATGGGAATTCTACTATGCTTCAGCCTCTTGACCTCTCGGTCCATAATTTCCACTGGTTCCTCCACGAAATGCATTTTATCGTCCAGCTGAATCTCGTCCAAAGGAATCACCAATTCCTTATCCGCCAAACTCTTCTTCAAATTTGATACATGAAACGTGTCGTGAATAGCACTAAGTTCATTCGGCAATTCTAACTTATAAGCTACCGGTCCAATTCGTTTAACAATCTTGAATGGTCCAATATACCTCGGACTCAACTTTCCTTTCTTCCCAAAACGAATCACACCCTTCCACGGCGAAACCTTAAGCATGACCATGTCTCCGACCTCAAACTCCAACGGTTTTCTTCTATTATCGGCATAACTCTTCTGTCGGCTTCTTGCAGCAAGTAAACGGTTCTTAATTTGCACAATCTTCTCTGTCGTCTCCAAAACCATTTCGGGTCCAGTCAATTGACTCTCTCCTACTTCGCTCCAACACACAGGAGATCTACACTTCCTTCCATACAACGCTTCGAATGGTGCAGCCTTGATGCTCGCATGATAACTATTATTATACGAAAACTCCACTAAAGGTAAGTGGCGTTCCCAACTTCCTCCAAAATCAATCACGCATGCTCGGAGCATGTCCTCCATCGTCTGAATAGTTCGTTCGCTTTGGCCATCAGTCTCCGGGTGATAGGCCGTGATCAAACTCAATTCGGTGCCCATCGTACGTTGAAGAGATTTCCAAAATTCTGAAGTAAACCTACTATCGCGATCTGAAATGATCGATAAAGGTACACCATGTCTGCAAACAATCTCCTTCACGTACACACTGGCAAGTTTCTCCATGCTGTCCGTCTTCTTCATAGGTAAAAAGTGAGCAGATTTTGTCAATCTATCCACTATTACCCAAATCATATCACATCCACTAGGAGTTCTAGGTAAACCCGTCACGAAATCCATAGCGATCTTCTCCCATTTCCATTCTGGGATCTCTGGTTGTACCAACAGCCCAGACGGTTTCTTATGTTCAGCTTTAACCTTCGCACAAGTCAAACACATACTGACGTAACGAGCAATCTCCGCCTTCATATTCGGCCACCAGTAGACTTTCTTCAGATCATGATACATCTTATCCGCTCCGGGATGTATCGAGTACTTCGACTTATGAGACTCGTTCATAACCAAATCTCGTACTCCAGGCATTCCTTCCTCGGATGGACACAACGGTAACCAAATCCGATTCTCAAAATATCTCAGCCCGTCTGACCTAACCACAAAAAGAGGTTTCAACAGTCTCCCCACATTCTCAGCACCAACATTTTCTTTCATTAATCCCTTCTCTTGAGCCTTCAATATTGTTTCGATCAAATCAACACCCTCAGTCATCACTAATGCTCTGACTCTCAAAGGTTTCTCTCTATCCTTCCTACTAAGTGCATCCGCCACAACGTTCGCCTTGCCAGGATGGTAGCGAATCTCGCAGTCATAGTCACTCAGTAGTTCCACCCATCGCCTTTATCTCATATTCAACTCCTTTTGGTCTAAAATGTGCTGCAAACTCTTGTGGTCAGTGAATACAACACACTTAGTCCCATACAAGTAGTGTATCCACAACTTAAGCGCAAAAACTACAGCTCCCAATTCTAAATCATGCGTAGTGTAGTTTTCTTCATTCTTCCTCAATTGTCTCGACGCGTAAGCAATCACCTTCTCACGCTGCATCAACACAGCTCCATAACCCTTACGAGACACGTCACAATACACCATGAAGTCTTCGATTCCTTCTGGCAATGACAAAATCGGAGCAGAACACAATTTGTCCTTAAGTGTTTTGAAAGCGATTTCTTCATCATCTCCCCATTCAAACACCCGATTCTTCTCAGTAAGCTTGGTCAACGGCTTTGCAATCAACAAAAATCCTTCGATGAATCTCCGATAATACCTATCTAAACCAAGAAATTGTCGAACTTCAGTCGGCGTTGTCGGTGCCGACCATTCCTTGATTGCCTCAACTTTGGCAGCATCCACACGAACTCCTTTGCTATCAATTACGTGCCCAAGGAATTTCACAGATTCTAACCAAAACTCACACTTTGAGAATTTCACGTACGGGTTCTCTTTCTTCACGTACGGCTTCTCTTTCTTCAACAGCTCCAATATCTTCCTCAAGTGCTTCTCGTGTTCTTCCTTGCTCTTGGAGTAAATAAGAATATCATCGATGAATACAATGACAAACTTATCCAAATACGGCTTGCACACTCGATTCATAAGATCCATGAATACTGTAGGCGCATTTGTTAGCCCAAAAGGCATCACTCGGAATTCAAAGTGTCCATACCGTGTACGAAAGGCAGTTATAGGAATATCCTCCTCTCTAACTCGCAGTTGATGATACCCTGATCTCAAGTCGATCTTTGAGTACACACAGGAACCTTGCAATTGATCAAACAAATCGTCAATCCTCGACAATGGATACCGATTCTTAACCGTCAACTTGTTGAGCTCTCTATAGTCGATACACATCCGAAACGACCCATCCTTCTTCTTTACAAACAACACTGGCGCTCCCCATGGTGATGAGCTCGGTCGAATAAATCCCTTATCCATCAACTCTTTCAATTGATCCGATAACTCCTTCAACTCTGATGGTGCTAATCGATAGGGTGCGCGAGCAACTGGTGCAGCTCCTGGCATCAAATCGATTCGAAATTCGACTTCACGGGTGGGCGGTAAACCCGGCAACTCATCAGGAAAAACTTCCAGATATTCTCGAATTACAGGTACCTCTTCCAACTTTGCCTCTAAGTCACCATCACTAGAAACTTGTGCCAGAAACACATCACATCCATCTTCTACATACCTCATCATTTTTAAGCAAGATATCACTTTCAAACGAGAGGTGCATTCATCTCCCTTCACAGTCAAAACCCTATTCCGCAACGGGATTTGAACTAATCTTTCTCCACAAACGATCACGGCACTATGCGCCATTAGCCAATCCATCCCAACGATCACATCGAACGATCCTAGCTCTATAGGCATTAAGTCGATATCAAAAGCATAATTCCCTAACTTCAAGGTACACCCTCTTAGTATAGAATTTGTACTAACAATATTCCCATCGGCTAATTCTACGTTATAATTAGTCGTTAGCATTACCGGTTCTCTATTGATATGACGACTAAATTTTACATCTACAAAGTTCTTGTCGGAACCCGAATCAAACAATATACTAGCATAACGAGCATCAAGTAGAAACGTACCGGTAACCACATTCGGGCCTTGCGGTTTATCAGCGGTTCCTACTCGATACACAGCAGCAGCATTATTTCCTCCTTGCCTATTTCCAGTCTTCGGGCAGTTCCCCTGCTTATGCCCCATTTCTCCACACCCAAAGCAAACCATCACCTTCGTGGAATTTGCCCCAATAGCCACCCCTTTAGCTCGGCAATCTGCAATTCTATGACCCGCTTTTCCGCACTTGCCACACGCAGGTGGGCAATTCCCTATATGGTACAAATTACATCGACCACAATGAGGATTCACCTTAGCTCCTCTAGGGGTAGTAACAGCCCTCGTCCCATCATTTCTTCTCTGGTTGAACTGTTGGTTGCGGTTCTGACCTTGGTTGTTACGGTTTCCTCCACGATTTTGACCTTGGGATTGATTACCCTGAGCTGCTTCCCACTTTCTCTTGTTCCCCTCGGCAATGTAGTCCTTCTTATCTTGCAGCTTGACATCCATTAGTGCGTGAGCCATTTGGACTGCTTCATCGAATGACCCAGGCTTAGATGAAGTTGTCTCACCCTTGATATTGCTTGACAAACCCTTGATGTACTGCTTCATTTTCTTGTGATCATCAGCAAAGGCATCGGGACACAAAAGGCTCAATTCATTAAACCTCCTTGTATACGCGGTAATGTCATTGTTCCTCAAAGACAAATGCCTTAACTCATCTTCTAGCTGACCCAGCTCTTCTTCGGGACAAAACTTTTTGGTCAAGAGAGCCTTGGTAGCGGTCCAAGTCCTCGCATTTGCTACCGCTAATCCGACAGTGGCTACTTGATTGTTCCACCAACTTAAGGCGTCATCGAGAAAAGCGGCAGCTGCAAACTTGACTTTATTTGCCTCTGAACATCCGCTAATTTCAAAAGTGCTTTCGATCTTCTCCAACCATCTTCGGAGTTCTAAGGCTCCGCCAGTACCACGAAACTGCGTGGGACCGCATTTCATAAAACCAGCATAAGTACACTCCCTCGGGGCTTGTTGTCTTCCTGCATTTCCACCTTGATCTGGGTTTCGGTTTGCACGATCCGCTTCGAGTGCATTTGCAATTGCTTCTTGAATCATTGTGTTCACACGGTTAGCTGTCTGCTTTGGAGGCATGGTGAATTCTCAAGTACACCTCTCTGCAAAGACAGGGAAAATAGAGAACAAAGTAAGTATACACATCAAGATTAAGATGGATTTCTCTTTCAAGACATAATATAAGTACAACAACACATCACTACAAGGTTACTAATATCCATCAATCACATCACAAAACAGCAAATTAAAGACATATCATAGATTATGAAAGGTAAACATGGATTGTATTGATAAATCAACCAAAATCTGTGACAAGTAATGTCACTACAACCATACACCAACAAACTTAAGTCATCAAGTTTTCATCACAATACCATCATACAGGAGTCTAAAATAGTTCGATTACAACGATCAAAAGATAAAATAAAATACAAGTAACTAGTCACGTGGTGATCCACACGACCTCTTGGATGGTGGTTCTTCTTCATCCTCCTCGGGCTCTTCGTCACTGTCTTCTTCATCCTCGTCCATCTTCCTATTTCCCTTATCACTCGGCCCACACTCAGTTACCTTCTTCGTTCCAGAAGTAGATCCACACTCCACTGCTACCTGATTCCCTACAGTGATACACACATCCCTGGCGGGTGGCTGGACCATGAAATCATTAGCCTCCAGCTCCGAGTCATCTACAAATCTCCAATCTTGTGGCAGGGATGCTCTAACACGGTGCTCCCAACTTCGCATCCTAGCCAACCTCGCCTGATCCTCCCTAACATGCTCCAGACTAGCACTCAGATTTGCTATCATTGTAGAATATTGATAACCTATGAATCTATGAAGTGGGCTGATGTTTTCTAGTGAGAGAAACTAGAGAGAGAAAGTGAGAGAAAATGTGTATGATTTTATTAATATGAAAGCATGAAAATGAACAACAACCAACCCCTTTCCATGGTGGAAAGGGGTATTTATACTCCAAGCTTACAATTGGCTTGGGCCGGTCCATGACAAACCCATGGACCGGTTCTTACTTAACTTAATAAGTAACTAATAACTATTTGTTAACTACGAGCTATTACAACATAAATCATATTGTGGAGTGACCGATACTTCTAATATACGTTAAAACGTATTTCTAACAATCTCCCCCTAAGGGAGGTCACTCCACGTTACAAAGTTCTAAACCTAGCATACTATACTAAGTCTTCGTTCTTTAGCTCGTAGTCTTTTCTTCTTTTCTTTCTTTTGTTGTGAATATGTTGGTTTGATCTTTTTGGCTTTGACTTGAGAGCATTGTTCTTTGGCCTTTCACGTGCGATCTTTGCCTTTCTTGTGAATTTTGCCTCCTCGTGACTTCATGTTCCACACACTTACGTCTTTTTGTTGAATTCTCGAAAGCTTCAGAGTTTGGTACAGCGGAAGACTTCATCTTGTACTTTCTTGAATTTTTGCTGAACTTTGTTGCAAAAGACATAAGCATGTGGGAACGACTTTTACAGGTACACCGCAACACCACCGTCTTCACTGGTACACAGCAACGCCACCGTCTTCAACAGGTACACAGCAACGCCACCGTCTTTAACAGGTACACAGCAACGACACGAATAAAATGGCTTTGAACATTTTATTCTAATTCGGTAGCATTTTACCTCCGGTCGGTGAAGACCGTTGGACGATATTAGATATCGTACCCGTGACGGATAGTTTCAATTAAGTAACTTCCTGACAGGATTTCGCGGGTAAACCCATTCTCTTTATTCGACCGTCCAAAGTTGACTGCGAACATAAAGAGTGAATCACTTGGATAAATTATCCTTGTGATTAAAAGCCGTCAATTCATGAAACCTGGAACAAGTGAATTTCAATTAAGATTTTCACCATCGTTGCTTTCCAGTTGTCACGAGATCAATTCATAAAGAATCTTGCACGTCACCTACCAAGTGCTGTTTGATGTTAACACTAGAAGGATTTCCACTCGTCACTGTGATCAATAAAGAGTCACTCTGAGTGTTCTGGCAAGATCATATGATAATGCGTAGAGGCCTGGAACGAGTTTAAGTTCAATTAAGAATTAAACCACTGTTTCCTTCCAGTTTTTCACAAGATTGGTTCTAAAAGAACCGCACGTGTAACCTACCATGAGCTTGTTTGATGTTGGCTCAAGCAGGATTTCCATCTTCATTGTAATACTTGCGTATTACTCGGATGTTCTGGCAATATTACAGGAATACTGCGTAGGACTCATGAAAATCTCTTACTTTTCACAGTGTGTGAGAAAGCAAGGAATAAATGGAAAGTGTCCTAATGAGACTTTTGATGATCTCTTGGCTCTAGACTCGATTGTGCGTTTTGATTTAGTGAGCGATGGCTGGAGAGGAGTGCCACCTTTTCAATACCAGTCTATTCGGAGTGAATAAACCAATAGATAACGTGTTGATCTCCGTGTGATTAAAACAAATACCTTTTGAGAGATATTTGAGTTAGCTGGAAAGGGTTGTGCATTGCATCACTGGGTCCATGATGTCTTTCTTCAATACCAAGAATCATTAGCAAAAATGACCTCAATAGCATATGTATTGACCCGGTTTCTGCCTAAATTTGTAAGGAGGGCTTCTTTCTTTACACCCTTTATCTTTACAATTCTTTTTCATTCTTCAACCCCTTCAATGCTTACCAATACGTCATCACTAGCACCTTGTTGTGATTGTTCCAGTGCTAGCTTAAGTACTTGGTCGGCATTCAGCTACGTTCACATTCTTTCTCCATCTTTCCTAGGACTTCTAATTCTATCTAGGGAATTGTCCTTGGGAAGATTCCATCGGCTCTGATGAATCATTGGACTAAACCTATTCCTACCACCCTTTTGTCACCACATCCGTCGTGAATTAAGCGTGTTTTGGGAAGGAATTGCCACCATGAAAAATCATTGAAAAATCACTTAAGGTACTTGTGATATTGAAATCAAAAGTTTTGTACCTTAGGTGTTTTGTTCATCAAAAACGCTCCCCCTTAACACGTGCTTTACACACATTAAGTTGGATAATCGTTAAGTCTTTTTCATCTTTTAGCCAAGTATCATTTAAATCTCCTTAATCCCATTTTCTCCCCTTATCCAAAATGTTAACCATTAATATTTGGGATATTGAATGGATTAACCGGTCTTTGGGTAAAAAATGAAATCGATGTTTGGCCATAGAACATGTTCATGCTCCCCCTTAAGTTAATAAGGGATAGTTGTAGTGCTTTAGTGTGATATATTTTGAAAGATTTAGAATCTCGTGAGAAATTCTTGAAAAATTATCATACCTTAACACTACATCAAGCCATTAAAGCACAATATTCACAAATATACATATTCACAATTGAAAACCAATATAAAGTGGACCTGAAATGTACGACCCATTAGATGGATCGTTGCAGTAGCTTGTGGTGCACTAAATATGGTCTACCACCCACGAATCTTTCCAAGCTCCTCATCAATCTACGTTCACGGAGCTTTTGATCGATCTTCTTGATCACATAATTCGCCATCTGCCTATAACCCTTATGCCAATCCTCCGTCATCTCTGGCAAAGTCCCACCCGAGTTCAGATGCTCCAACTTTCCTCTGACTTATAGAAGAGTCCCATCACTGTACTTATAAAGCTCACCTACCCTCATAAACTTCATTAAACCTCGACTGTTCAAGTAGAAGATGCTGCAATTCGGAACAGAGATGCCGGTATAGGGACATCTTTCTACATGTTGAGGTAGAACATGATTCACTGGACGGGTTAAGTTGAGCTTCCTTTGGTAGCTTTCGACTCCCAACTGCAGATCTTCAACTCTTTTCTTGATAACAACGCTTCGTGTGAACATACGAAGTGCTGTATTCAAGGCAATAAGGTCTTCACGAGGAATATGTGTGAGTTGATCTCGGGTCATCAGAAGCAACATATCTTCAATATCCTCAAGGCGAATGATAGAGAAATCTCCCTGCTGGATTTTGTATTCTCTGTCATCCTCCCTTTTCAAACGAATCTCCGTCACATGATAGTAGCCATTCTTGGCTTCAGTTTTCAACCCTAAGATGCTGGAGATGCGGATATCGGATCGAACGTTACTCCCTGAGTTGACTAGACAGCAGCCCTTGTACGCCCTTCGAACTCGTTCGTCCCAGTGTGATGCACCTATGACAGCATACATATCATAATTATGATTTACCTTTGGGACCCAGAGTCGGTTTACCTTTTCCTCGATAAAGGGTATTGTCCCCCAGTTGGCAGCTTTCAGCAAGGTCAGGGATGTTGCGTACTTTGAGGACCCCTTCAGAAGATACACAAGATCATTGGTGACGAAGAAGTCAAGAGCAATCTGATTATCTTGAGAAGGATCCATTGGAGGTGGAGCTCTTTCTGATTCATGAAGTCCTGGCCGTTGAACGGTATTCAGAGCCTTCAGGATCTCATCGGCATAATACTCGAACTTCATTTGGGTCAACCGGGTTTTGGCGCGTAGTCTCTTATCCTTCAGTGCTTTCTTCACCAAAGATGGAGTAACCGAAGTCTTATACTCATGAGCAAGAAATGCACATAAGTCAATCGGACAGCGGATACGAAGATACAAAACATCTTTGTCAGCGTTGGTGATCGGATCATACTGCGCCGCTGCCGTGATCCAAGCCTGTGGTGGTGCAGTCTCGTCAATCTCCAACGTGTCTGCCCAGTCCCTTGTGCTTGGAACAGTAGATTGTGGTTCTTGTTGCAGAGGAGTGGAGACGTGAACATCTGCTTGTTCTGTTTCAGGCATGTCGGCAGTGTCATGAACGGGTGAGTGTTGTGCAGCTTCAGGTTCGGTTACCGATTCTGCAATCACAGGAACAACAACAATAGAACTAACAGGGTTAGTGGTAACAGGTATGGATGCAGCGATAAATGTACCAGGAATAGATTACCCTGTAGTGGCATTCACATCGTGGCGCCACTTCGATCGTCTGGATTCCGTGGACGTAGATTTTTCCTTTGGTGCTGCATCTTTCTTGGACTTGGTGCCAGACTTAACAGGTTTCTTTGAGCTGGCAACCGTATCCCCTTTCTCAGGCTGTTTACCCCCATCAGCATCCTCATTATCATCCCCGTTGCTCCCCCTAACACTCTCCTCATTACCATCACCGCCATCATCGCCATCATCATCATCGTCATCATCATCCTCATCATCATTATCATCATCCTTATCATTATCATCCTCATCATCATCATCATTCTGATCCTCATCATCCTCATCATCATCATCATTCTTATCTTCTTCTTCTTTTTCTTCCTCTTCTCCACCAGTACCCTCTTCTTCGTCACTCTCTTCCCTTTCTTCCTCAGGGAGAATGTGGTAGGGTACCACACTTCCAAACGTCTTGAACAACCTATCATCCTCCATGATAGCGTCATTCAGGGATTTGAAGAGAGCCCGTTGAATCCTCGATTTATCAAACGATCCAAGTTCCCTCATTCGAGCTTTGAGGATCTTCTTAAGTTCAAAATCCGTCAAGTCATAAGCAATCTTGTAGGCGGCTTCTGAAGGATTGGATGATTTGATCATCAAGTTATCAGCAGCGAGTGTCTTCAACTCATCATGCAGTTTAGGCATTAGGGATTCAACGGTGTCTTTCACTCTCTGCTCAATAGAAGCTTCAAGAGCTTCTTTCTGCTCTTTAAAGTCATCCTTAATAGCTTTAAGTCTCGTAATTCGTGCTTGATGCCTATCAGCTTCAGCCTTTTTAACCCGAGCAAGTTCTTCTGCATGAGCTTTACGTGTAAATTCCATATCTGCAGCGAACTTAGCAATCAACTCTTCTTGAGCTTTCTTAGATGCTTCTTCACTTTGAGCTCGTCTACGTAACTCTTGGCGAAGTTCATCCATTTCTCTCTTGTGATTATCCACATGTTTATCCAACATTTCGGCCATCACCAATGCGGCCATTGTGGACGTTGCAGAGCTGCTCTGGGTTGATGGAATAGGCTCGGTTGTAACTACGGTACTAAGGATGGGGTTTATTGGTGGTGGAAGAAATGGTGTTGAAACCGGTCTGGTTGGTAAGGGTTGAGTTGGTTGAAGTTGAGTTGCTAAAGGTTGAGTAGACTCTTTTTCAATACTAGCTGAAACAGGGGGGGTGGATGTCTCCTTCGAAGTAGAATACTTTTCAGGTGATCCAAACTCAAACACATCATCTGGTTCCACGTACTCTTCTTCAACATTTACCCGTGCACCCGAACCACTACCTCCAGTGTCTTTCCTACTCCTTTCCATAGCTGTCTTCATCGCTTTTCTCTCAGCCTTGTTAAGAGCAGGATCATCAATATCTTCTTCATCGTGGAGAACTAACTCATCAGCCGTACCCTTTCCCTTCTTAACTGTAGTCTTCTTCTTTTTGGCTTTGGGTTCAGGTAAATCTGTTTGCTTCCGTTTACCTTTGCTCTTAACCGTGGTGGAAGAGTCTTCACCTGCTAGAATGCTTGCTCGTTGATTCTCAATTTCTGTTAGCAAGTTCTTGTAATCATCAGATGCGATAATCTCATCGGTCAGAAGATGACTGGGAATGGGACCAGGAATAACCGTATTCGAATGAGTCTCCTGCCTTAAGTCTACCAAATCATCATCATCCATCGTGTGGTGACGACTACCTGCACGCTTATTAATGGATGCATCGTGTTCCATAAAGTAATGTATGATCAACTTAATGAACCTAGGGTACTGGTAACTTTTAACCTTACCCTTTGTGTTTGTGAAGAGTTGAAAAGTAAACTCCTCCCACAGCAGTGATGCATAATCAATACCCATACCTTTAAACATACCATAAAACATCTTGATGATTGGTGGACGAACAGCATCAAACCCAGTTGTTTTGGGTGTTAAACATCGGCTTAGAATCCCAAAAATAGCTTTCCATGGTTGACCAACTTTGGCAGTAGTAAACTCAGACGGGGTTCGTATGTCAAGACATCCAATGGCGGTGAACATTTCCATGATCTGGTCCTTAGTCGGGTTGGCTGAGTATGATAGGTCTTTGAGTGTCGGCCGAAATCCAAAGATCTTCCTGAAGTCTGACACAGTAAGCGTCTGCTGCTTGTTGTCCAAGGAAAAAGTGATTTTGTTCGACGTCCTCTCTTTGGTAGCCCAGAACTCGTAAAGGTAGTCATAGGGCACTGAAGCACTTCTCCTTAGCGCATGCTTGAGATGAGATTTATCAAGCATGGCGGTACCTACCTTAAATCCATTATGGGTAGAGTGAGATACCTCCTTCAAACGAAAGTTGTTCGGAATAAACTTTAGAGTCTTGGCTTCGGCAATGGCGGTGGCTCTGGTGTGTTGTATTTGTTGTACTGTAGGGTTAGTCATCGTCTCTGCTTAAGATAAAACACAAAGGTTGAAACATACAAATATGAATATCAATATGACTTTAAACCTAAGCATAGAACATATGACCTAATCCCTTAAGCTTGTAAACCATACAAACATCTTCTATACGGAATAATCATTCAATTCGGAAAGATCAGACTTATGCGGAAAAATTTCTTTATTCTGAAAGTATAGGCCTATGCGGAATAAACTTTCTATTCGGAAAAAACTTTCTATGCGGAAAGACTGGTCTATACGGAAAGATTTGTCTATGCGGAAAGACTTGTCTATGCGGAAAGATTTGTCTATGCGAAAAGACTTGTCTATGCGGAATAAAAAGACTATTTGGAACTTTTAGGCCTATGCGGAATAAATACTCTATTCGGAAAGAACAGTCTATGCGGAATAAAACATCCTATTCGGAAAGAACAGTCTATGCGGAATAAAAAATCCTATTCGGAAAGAACTGTCTACGCGGAAAAAAATGCTTACTCGGAAAGACTTGGCCTATGCGGAATATTCATTCTATTCGGAAAGATTTGGCCTATGCGGAATATTCAGTTCTATTCGGAAAAAATTTCTCTATGCGGAATATTCATTCTATTCGGAAAGATTTGGCCTATGCGGAAAGATCATTCTATTCGGAAAAACTTCTCCTATGCGGAAAGACCTCCTATTCGGAATGTTTTTCAACACTTATATATTTTCTAATTTAAGCACGAAATTCGTTTGATTCAAGTGGTCTAAAGGCCAAAGCAGTTTAATTTGTTCTATTCCGAATAAAACCCAGGCAAAACCCCCAATTTAATTAACCCTAATTAAGCAGTAACTTCAATCTATTGATTCCAGTTAAAAGGAGATAATTAAGTTGATTTGCATGAATGATTAACCCGATTGAATACCTTTTGAAGATCTTGAACAAGAAGATTAATGAATTGATTCGTGTTTGTTTGATTTCGTGAGTGTTTGTGTGTTTATTTGTTAATGGCGGCAAAGAAAGAGATGGGAACAGTGAGATGAGAGAAAGAAGAAAACGGGGGGGATGATTGACTAGGTCAACTTTTTAGCAAGTTTGAAACATAGTCACATTTAACCCCTCACTTTTCTTTTCACTCCAATCAACATGCTTTTGTTTTTCCAAGTTTTAATACTTGTCATTTTGACCCTATCTTATGTTAAATTCCCGAGCCTTAGTGATTAACCTATCTTAACACACACACAAATCTATTCATGACAAACTTATAAGCAACAACAAGACAAATGCCAAAGCAATCCAACCATTAACCATTAAGCTTTTTGAGTTTCTTTGAAAACTTTTGAAGATCTTTTTGATGTGAAAGATGATGTAACATTTTCTCCCCCTTAAACGATGACCCGTTTTCTATTTAAAGAGTTGTAGTCATTGTTTAACGAGGCACATGATGATGAAAAACATTTTCCAATTGATATCTTGAAAAGTTTGATTCGTGGTGTCAATAAGATTTCTCTTATTTTTACAAATTAATGCACTGAGACGTACACAAATTCGTGTTAGACCAAGTTGTAAAGTAAACTTGATCCCTTTGCATGATTTGGCTTGTAAATCACGCCCGAGAAAATTAATTCCCGTTGTGAGCCAACGTTTTCCAAGGAAATACGTGACTTTAATATGAAAACCGGGTTGCAGTCAGAAATAACTACAAGCCATAATGGGCATGTTTTAGAAAATTACAACTTTTATACGGACTCTATTTATGGCACCGTGTCAATATTAATTGACATTTCTAAGGCCGTAAATATTACCGTACTCAAAGACATGCCCGATTTAAACGAAAAATATTTTTGGATTTTCTTGATTTTATAATTTTTATGGTTTTTGTAGGTTTTATATTTTTTATGATTTTTTTTTTGGTTTTATATTTTTGTATTTTCTTTTTGTGGTTTATATATTTACTATAATATACATGATCACGAACAAAGGATACTCTGAATAGTTTACCACGACTATTCAGCTGATTCTTCTGCCAACTCTTTGAGAGTCGCTGGAGTGAATGATTTCATGCCAAGCTTGTCGATCAAAAACTCGATTCGTCCTCGATCTAAGGCTTTGGTGAACATATCCGCCAGCTGGTACTCAGTAGTGACAAAATACAGCTCGATCACTCCGTTCTCCACCTGCTCCTTAATGAAATGGTAGCGAATGTCTATGTGCTTGGCCCGGGAGTGTTGAACATAGTTGCAGCAAAGGGCAATGGCGCTCTTGTTGTCACAATACATCGGGATTTTGTTAAATCCCAAACCGTAGTCAGTTAATTGTGATCTCATCCAAAGGACTTGAGCACAACAACCGGACATGGCGATGTATTCAGCCTCCGTGCTAGAAATTGCAGCGCTTTTCTGCCTTTTTGAAGACCAACTGATCAATCTATCTCCTAGGAGTTGCACAGATCCAGAAGTGCTACGCCTCGTGTCTTGACATCCAGCATGATCGGCATCTGCGTATGATATTAAAGCAATCGAGGAATCTTTCGGATACCATAGACCACGATGAAGTGTTCCTTTTAGATACCGAAAGATCCTTTTAACTACATGTAGGTGCTTTTCGGTAGGCCGAGCCTGATACCGGGCACACATGCATACAGCAAATTGCAAATCAGGCCTGCTAGCAGTCAGATACAGAAGGGTGCCGATCATCCCACGGTAAAGTTTTGGATCGACAATAGTCCCATTCCTATCTTCATCTAACTTGGATTTCTCCACCATTGGAGTGTCCACGGGGTCACAATTTTCAAAGTTATATTTCTTAAGAGATTCTAGAGCATATTTGGATTGATTAATAAAGATGCCTCTGGGATTTTGAGAAATCTGTAATCCTAAGAAAAATGAAATTTTTCCCATCATCGACATCTGAAAGCGTATGGACATTATCTTCTCAAATTGATTAGACAATTCTATGTTAGTGGCAGCAAATATTATATCATCAACATAAATTTGTACCAGAAGCATGTCGTTGCCTTCCTTGAGAGTAAATAGAGTGGGGTCCACCTTGCCTTTGGAGAAGCCTTCCGAAATGAGATATGTTGACAGGAGATCATACCACGCGCGTGGAGCTTGTTTCAACCCATAGAGAGCCTTCTTAAGCTTGTACACATGATTAGGAAACTCCGTACTGACGAACCCATCCGGTTGACTAACATAAACTTCTTCCCTTAGTTCACCGTTCAAAAATGCCGTCTTCACATCCATTTGATAGACGATCATGTTCATATGAGCAGCATACGCAAGGAATAGTCTAATCGCCTCCAATCTAGCCACAGGAGCAAAAGATTCCTCAAAGTCTATACCCAAGGCTTGTTTATATCCTCTAGCGACCAATCTAGCCTTATTCTTCAGTACCGCACCCATCTCATCAAGTTTAACCTTATAAACCCATACAAGGTAAGGATGTTAACCTTGTCAGGGAGAGGAACTAATTCCCATACTTCAAGTCGTTGGAATTCATTTAGTTCCTCCTGCATGGCTTCAATCCAAGATGATTGAGTCATAGCCTGCTGCCAATTTTTAGGTTCAACTTCAGAGAGAAATGCATCAAAGTAGCAATAGAGTGCATTCTCTTGTAATTGATGGCATGTAGAGACTGGTCGATCTAGATCTCCAATGACATTCCTAATTGGGTGATCTTTTGTCCATTTAGTGCTATGGTTTTCAATCCTAGGTGGTCTGGAGTGAACAATAGAAGGAGCTTCTTCTGAGGTAGACGCGGCTGAAGGGTTTTCAGGGATCGCTACACCAAAGAAAGGAAGCTCTTGCAAGTAAGCATATTCCAAGTCGTGATCAATAGAATCCTCTTCCACATCATTAGGCACAAGTAGGGGTGATGATTCAGGTGTAGTTTGAGAATCACTTGGTGAAGGTGCATCCGGTTCAATGTGAATTGTAGATGCATTAGATAAAGGTTCATTAGCTTGAGCAACCACTTCAGGTATTGGAGCAATTACTACAGGTGCTGGAACTTCATCAGTCGGGGGATCGAAGAATTCATCAAACAATGGTTGAAACAGTTTATCCCACTCGGGCCTTGTTGGTGGTAAAAATGATGTAGAAGTAGGATTATTGGGAACTAATCCGGAACTAATAGCACCGGTTCCCATCTCATGAAGCGCGGGTTCAGAGCTGTGTTGCTCAGAAGCCATCGCTGTCAGCTCATCGAAATCTGCGTCCATAGTTTCTACAATCTTGCCAAGACGACGGTTATAGATTCGGTATGCTCTCTTGGACGGTGAGTAACCAATGAAAATACCTATATCGGCTTTCGGTTGAAGCTTACCCAAGTTCTCACTATTGATGTTTGGATAACAAAGAGCACCAAACACATGAAAAAATGAAACATCGGGTTTACGGTCATGTAGAAGCTCATAAGGTGTTTTTCCATGGCGTTTCCGAATGATAGAACGGTTTTGGGTGAAACATGCAGTAGATATAGCCTCTGCCCACAAGAACAATGGAGCGTTCGCGTAAATAAGCATGGTCCTAGCAGCTTCCATAAGTGTACGATTCCGTCTTTCAACGACACCGTTTTGTTGTGGAGTGCGTGCAGCGGATGTTTCATGTGAGATACCAACTCCTTCATAATAATCATGAAGAGTCTGGTTGACGAACTCTGTACCATTGTCTGTACGAATACGGCGGACAGTAGTATTCAAACGTACCTGAATGAATTTCAGAAAAGTGATGATAGCCTTCGGTGCTTCATCCTTTGTACGTAGAAATCTAACCCATGTAAACCTGGAGAAATCATCCACAATGACGAGAATGAATTTCTTACCGCTCACACTTTCAGTTCTCATTGGTCCACAAAGATCCATATGCAAAAGATGAAGTTTTTCTTGATTGGTGTCTTCAGCTTTGGGCTTGTAAGATTTCTTGGTGCTTTTCCCCCTTGAACACGCGGAACATAAATGGTCCTTGTGAAATTTAAGCTTTGGAAGACCACGAACTAATTCATTTTTAGCCAGATGATTAATAGCATCAAAGTTAAGATGAGATAATCTGCGATGCCATAACCATGACTTGGTCTTAGATGCTTTAGAGAGAAGACATACTGGAGAGGCGGCCATCATGTCTTGTAAGGACAAAGTATAAAGATTTGCACCACGAGATCCCTTCAACAAATCTTTTCCTTCCAAGTTGCGAATGAAACAAGTGTGTTGTCGAAAAGCAACCTCGAGGTTGGAATCACAAAACTGTCCTACTGAGAATAAATTATGACCAAGACCTTCAACATAGTATACCCTTGAAATCGTCACATTTCCAATCTGATATTCACCATACCCCATTATCTTTGCTATATGATCATTCCCGAATTTAACCGTACCAAGAAACTTGCTGACGAAATTTCGGAGCATCGAGCGATTTCCGGTCATATGTTTTGAACAACCGGAGTCCAAATACCACAGGATGATTTGGACCACCTGAAAATATCACCACACGAAGACAATGTAGAGGTATCGGAATCTGAGTATTCCTTGGTATTAGCAGGTACAGATTTAATAATCTTAGATTTGCTAACTCTAGGTTTCTTAGATTTCCTAGCCTTTTTCTTCCTAGTGGGTGGTGTAGATTCTAGTTGGCTCAAATCCTGAGGTATTTCTTCACTGATAGGCACTATAGTGGGGGCTGACCTAATTAAAGGGCGCTGTTTCCATACTTGAGTGCGAGTGTTCCTAACTAAAGGACGCTCAGACCTAACCTCAATGGATGCATTCCTAGTTAAAGGGCACATTGTTCCATCTAATGTAAAGGTCCTACCAGTGGGACGCCATTGCCAGCCAACTTGGGCACGAGTTCTACCCGTTGGCTTCCATTCAAGACCATTCTTAATTGCATTCATTTCATTCACATGCTCAATAAGACACAAATCATGACGTTGGGAAAACATACATTCATTACAATTCCAACAATTTAAATTAGAATTCACGAATGGTTTTGGCTTCTGCTCAGGCGCAGAGCTTTTAGTCTTAACATGATTCTTGTTATTTAAAACTGAACTAGCATTCCTATTGTGAACTTCTACTTGCGTCTTTGTGGCACTACTAGTGGAGGGCTTGATCTTATCTTTCTTGAGTGGCGATCCTTTAGCCTTAGTAGTCTCTTTTAATCCTGTAGAAGGCAAAGTGGGAACATTAGCAACAGATTTTAAAGGTGCCTTACTTGATTGTGCCAGTGACGGTTTCGCTCCTGGAGTCTTATTAAATGGAGTTACAGCAATGGGCCTATTATTAAGTAGTGCAGAACCTGGTGTACCTATGTATTGCAAATATGCTAAGCAATATTGAACTCGCTTAATATATTCATGAGCCGAATAATAGTCGCTACTTAAGGGATCTAAGGCATAAAGATCGTCTAAAATATCCCTAAGAAGATCGACATGCTTAATGGCATTCCTCATATAATCATCGTAGGTAACCGGGTTTCTCTTATGAAGCGGGTTCTTATAAAGCACTACTGACTTGGTTGTTGGAGCACTAGTGGACGGTGCAGAGTCGGTAGCTAAGTTATCAACAACTTCTTGTCGGGTGAGAAGAAGTGTCTCCTTTAACTCAGCCAAAACCATATTTTTGTCAATGAGCAGGATGTTCAAGTCAGAGATTTCCTCGCACTTTTGGTTCAGTTGTTCAACATAATATTGTTGCTGTGCCGCATTAAAAGCGAAGCGTTCTTCTAGTGAACCATAAAGAGCGAATAGTCCCTGTCTTGTCCGATCCATCTCCCCTAGAACAGACGAAAGTCTAATTTCTAAGACCTGGTTTTTGGACTCTGCAGCCTCTAGTTCCATTTTGAGTGTTTCATTTGATGACACATCTCTCTTCAATCTCATTATCTCTTCCTCTAATGTCTTAACAATTGCAATCATCTTGTCACTCGTCTCAACACCTTTTTCACAAACATTTGATATCAAAAGATTCTCATTTTGAGTTTGTTGTTTTAATTCTAAAGATATACAATGTTGTTCTAGTTGATTAAAGCGTTTTGAAAGTAAATTGTAAGAATCTTGTAGCTTTAAAAACTCAGCGTTAGATTCGTGACAAGAATGATTATCTACCTCATTTACAGTATCAGCAACATTTACAGAAAGATCACAATCATCATTACAAATATCCTCACAAATATTCACAGCATCACAATTAATCATAGCGGATGTAAGCTCATTCGAATAATTAACATTTACAGTAGTAAGCACATCACACGAGATTACTGCAGACAAGAATCGGTCATATTCGGTTAAAATCTTTTCTTTTTCAACTAGTTGTAGTTCGTAAGCGGTGTCCATTTCATAAAACACTTTTTGAACTTCACCAATTTCAAACACAAGATTTTCCTTAAGAGATGCAAAACTTCCTTTTAGACTTTCGACAAATGGATTGATCTCAGTTTTAAACACCTCGTTCATGTGTTCGAAAGCCCATTCTCCGGCGTTTAGGCCATTTGAAGTCGTACAATCCAAAATGACCTTGTCAAAATTAGTAAAGTATTGATTAATCTCTTGCAAGTTTAACCATACAGTGCTAACAGGTGGAAGATCCTTTGGAATTTCCTTAGGACCTTCCATGTTGACAAGTGTAGGAAATGTACTAGGGCTTTCTTCATTCAACATGTAGGTTGGTGCTGTAATGAGATCTTTGTCCATATGGAAGCGAATTCTAAAATCCGTTTTTGCAAGCTCCTTATTCAATTTAAAATAATCACACTCGGGATATTTTGCAGAATTGTATGACCGATCCTCATCAACTAGATCCTTACTTGTTCGATCATTGGGAAAAACAATCGGGTCTAAAGCCAATCCTAATTGAGTTGCATTATAAAGTCTAGGACTATGTCTTAAAGCTTGTTTTGCATACCGTGGATTAGGGGGAAGGCCTTTTAGACGTGATAAGTTAAATTCTCTAAATGAAGCATCAAATAAGTGAACTAGTTGAGAAGCAGTGTATTGTCTTAAAAGCAAGTAATCTAGACTTCTAATCTTATTAGTAGCATTAATCTCCATTTCATTCTTCTTAGACTCGAGTGACTCAAAATCTGTTTGAAGTTTTTGAAAATTGGTGACCACTAACTCTTTTTCTTTGAGTTCATTAGAAAGATTTGCTCTTAAGTTTTCAATTTCTTGCAAGTGACCCATTTGTTTGTTTCTAAAATGATCATATTCGAGATTAGTTAGAACACTAGACGAAGGCACTAATTCCAAGGTTTGAACTTTCTCGTTGCTTAAGGTAAGCTCATCAGACAAATTCTTATTCTTAGCTAAGGTTTCTAAGAGTGCAGCATTCATTTGGCTAAGTAATGTAGCAGGAACCATGACCAAATCTTGTTGAGCATGAGTAGGCGTATGCGAAATGGGTCCCGGTTGTGATTCACTCAAAGTCTGGGGACTCACATTGATATTGCTATCATTGTTTGTCTCCTCATTTGAAAGACTCACCACCGAAGATTCATTCGAATCAGCACTCTCTTGCACAACTTGATTTGGTTGAATACTAGCATCAGTGGTATTAATAAGTACCTCAGATCTCTTTTCTGGCCCTAAGCTGGAGATAGTTGCCATGAGAGTAGCCTTTGCAGATTGAAAGTCATCACAGTCTGAGTCATACGCATCAAGATCATCGGCTTGGTATGCTGCATTCTGTGTGGTGACAACGTCTTGTTCAGCAATCCCTGGATCAGCAAGAAATGCAAGCTCCTCTTCATCAAGTTCCCTTCCTTGTGCCTGAGCATTAACCAGATAGATCTTCTCTGCAAACCATTGTCCATCCCTTCTCCTCTTGGGTTTCTTACAATCCCTGGACATGTGACCCTCTTCCTTGCAGTTGTAACATGTAATCATTCTCAACTTGCCCGTGGAATTAGCCCGTGGAGCAGGATTGGCCATTGGTGCCTGATTGACCGTGCGAGCATTGGTGGTTGATGTGGTAGGTCTCCCCTGATATGGTTGAATAGGCTGAACCATGACCCTGCCATTCTCAATAGTAGCTTGTTGACGAGAATTGGATGAATTCCTCAACTGATTGTTGGTTGGAGCTGATCCTCTGTATCCTCGTTTGCTTAAAGTCCTTGTGAGATAAGCAGACATAGTGGTTAGCACTTCAACTGGGTCAGCTCCTTGTTGGAATACAGGAATGGGGACTTCCTCATCATCACAATACATTGCTTGGTCTTGATGAGCTGCATAATCACTAGAAGGAATACTCATTTGATCAGGGTAGCTTGTTGGATATGCTGCATTCTCTTGATAAGAAGAATATGAAGGCTGAGCATAAGGTGCAATATTTGCTGGATGAAGTTGTGAAGCATACTGTGGTGAAGGTGCATTGAACCGATATTGTTGCTGATGTGAGGTGGGTGGTTGCGGTAGAATCGAGTATTGAGGGAAGGTTGGTGCCATGTAAGGTGATGGATGATAGGCTTGATGTCCCAAGATATAAGGTGTGTTGTTGTGTGACAAGCTTGGTTGATTCGCCATCAAAGCTAAGGAATCAGGGTACATACCTCGAGGAGAACGGTGCATAATCACATGTTTCTCATGCTGCTGAAGAAAAGCATAGATTTGATCTAAATTGCACTTATGCAAATCCCGGGTCAACTTAACATCGGTAATATACTCACCCCATTCAGCTTGAGGTAAAGTATTCAAGAACTTGGTGTTAACCTGGAATGGAGCAATCACGAGATTGTATACATTTAGATCATTCATTAGAGTAGTGAATCTGAAGTAATAATCGTGTAGTGTTTCCCCTGGGCTGTACGTGAATCTATCAAACAGATCATACAACTGACACTCCCTTTCCTGTTTGGTGAGAGACGTACCTTGTAGCAACACCTTTAGACGTTCCCATAAATCTTTGGCAACCGTATATTGACTAACCATACGATAAATATCATGCGGAAGATCTTGGAGAAGTGTCTGTAGAGCCTTTTCATCAGCATCAGCAATGAGTTGTTGTGCCGGTGTGAGTTCTTCATATTCTCTTGGTCGAGACACATTATTTGCCACAATGGTACCATAGTCGAGTGGACCATTCAAAATCGATTTGACCAAAAGCCTTCCGTATGTTAGTTTGCCCTTCAAGTATTGCATCATACGGCCCTGCCATGCCTCAAACACCTCTTTAATAAGCATCGGTGGACGACTATCAGTTCCCGTTATAATTGAGATATCCGTAAGAGATGTCATCTGAGGCATTAATGAACTCGGATTCATTGTGATCACTTAAAAGACTCAAAGATTATCGGTTGATCGAGCAGTGAAGAAAGGTTGAGAATTTGTGTTGTGTTGGTTGAACTCAAGATTAAATCCACTAAAGATCGTCGAAAAAACTCAAATACCCCTTGAACTTGCTTATACGGAATAACCCTAACTCAGAATAAACCCTATTCGGAATAATACCTATTTGGAATAATCCTATGCTGAAAACCCTTATACTGAATAACCCTTATGCGGAATAACCCTATTCTGAAAATGCCCTATTCGGAATAAACCTTATGCTGAATAAACCTTATGCGGAAAACTTTGCTATTCAGAATAATAGGCTATTCGGAAAATATTGGCTATTCGGAAAGCTATTCGGAAAGTATGGCTATTCGGAAAGATGGGCTATTCGGAAAGAATTGCTATTCGGAAAGATTTGCTATTCGGAAAGAATTTCCTATTCGGAAAGTTGCTGTTATTCGGAAAGAATTGCTATTCGGAAAGTCTATTCGGAAAAAATCCTGCTATTCTGAAAATTGTCCTATTCGGAATGTCTATTCGGAATAAACCTGCTATTCTGAAAACCTATCCTATTCGGAATGTCTATTCGGAATAAACCTTCTATTCTGAAAAACTTCCTATTCGGAATCCCTATTCGGAATAAACTGGAAAAAATTGTCTGAGACTTGAAGAACAGCCTTAAATCCGATTTTTTGATCACAAACCACAAAAAGTTTTATGATTTTTACCAAAATAAGCTAAACCCAATCCTTATCAATCAATCCCAATAACAAAAACACCAAAAACAACAAGATTCAAGATTGATTTTTTCTAAAGATCACTAATTGATTCAAAAACTAAAAAAGCAACACAATCCTTACCTTAAATCACCCCATAGCTCTTGATACCAAATGTAGAATATTGATAACCTATAAATCTATGAAGTGTGTTGATGTTTTCTAGTGAGAGAAACTAGAGAGAGAAAGTGAGAGAAAATGTGTATGATTTTATTAATATGAAAGCATGAAAATGAACAACAACCAACCCCTTTCCATGGTGGAAAGGGGTATTTATACTCCAAGCTTACAATGGGCTTGGGCCGGTCCATGACAAGCCCATGGACCGGTTCTTACTTAACTTAATAAGTAACTAATAACTATTTGTTAACTACGAGCTATTACAACATAAATCATATTGTGGAGTGACCGATACTTCTAATATACGTTAAAACGTATTTCTAACAATCATCGATCTCAAACTATTAATATCACTCTTATTCGCTACTCCATCAAATGCAACCCTTGTAGTTATTGCCAACAACCTCTTATGTGCCCTCTCATTCTAGTCGAACCTTTTGATTACTCTAGTTTCCACCACGTACCGTTCGTACATCAATCTATCCATTCTTCTCAAGACAAGCGGAACGTCACGATAAGCTCTTGGTCCAGGGCAGATAACTCTTGCGATGTCCTGATGAAGAGAATTAGCGCTTGCTGCAGCGTCGGAACTTCTAGGGATACCTGCCATACCAATCAGATGGGAAATACGAGTAGGCCTGGGGAAGGTAGTACTCCTTCGATCGGGGTCCTGAGCTTGCACATTGTTCGTCTCGGCTTGTCCTTCAACAGCTGCTCCAACATTTCCCCCTTCGTGTCCTACGACGTATTCGTCTCCATTTCCGTTAGGCGGTACCTCGGCCATTCTTGCAATAACAGAGAATTTCGGAGGGTACGTAAGATTATTATTCAATATTTATAAATATATGCATGCAAATGCAATGCAAAGGTGGTACACATGCCCAAAATGCGATAATATGATGCTCATGCATATGTAATACAAGAATTACGGTATCGAGTACTCCACGTACAATTTCAACGTTTACATATAGTAGTTCAATATCTACGTAATAAATACTCACATATATTACTTCAACTCAAAGGTATACATCTATACCATCAATACTAAAAATAAACCTTACCGGAGCCATGCAGGATAGTTGTGTGCTTGGACAATTTCTTACGACACCAAAAGTTATAGTTTAAGATTTTTCAAGACCACCTAGTTCTCTATAACTCATGGCTCTGATTACCAATCTCTAACACCCCCACAAATGCTATGCGCAGCGGAACTACAACATTTGGGTGCTAGGCAGTTATCATCACACACAAGATATATCAAACGACTCAAAGAGACGTAAAAGTTTTAACATAAATTAAACATTGTTAAAAACATACAAGTATACGGTTTTCCAAAACCCAAGATGATACAACGCAGAGTTAGCGTTTTGGTCCCCACGAATCTCAACCCCAAAAGATACATTTTCGTTAACCATGACAGAAAATTAAAAGTGTTCAAGTTAAATAATGGGTGGAAAACAAGTAGACCGCCAAGCCACACACAACTCCCATCCTTTGCATGCTCCATGCTATACTTCATCGATTACCTGAAACACATGCTAAATTGGGTCAACAAATAATGTTGAGTGGAATACATAGGTTTTACAATCTCATTTTGAACATATGTGTTATAAAAATCAATCACGATCATTCATAGAATTGTCGATCAAACAATCTATTATCAAGGTTATGACAATTGTGTTTAAGCTCATGACACTAATCCGTTAACTCAATCACCCGCGTAATTATTACCGACGTGATTAAGATGGAACCATTGCCCCTTCTAAAGGCATCAGTTGCAATTATACCTTATCTCTTATCACAAGTTATCCGTCCGCAGGGGGTACTCAACGTACTAGCCCTCGTCTCGGATAGGGTCGTCAACCCCATAGTACTATCAATTGTATAAGCGGCTATTTTCAATCCACACAAGGATTAAACAATAGTTAATAGTTCATGAATATAGGGTCTTTTGCAACTAGGTACTCAACACAATTTAAGGCAACATTCGGGTCCAACAATTATTCATGACATATGTTCATTTTAGAAAACTAGCATGCATCTCCCTCGCGGGTAAAAACAATTTAAAACAGTAGAAAGCGAGGCTATAAATTCACACCTTATGTATATAGAAGTAGTCGACGATTTCGAATAACGATCACTGACGATGATGAGGATGCCCGAGAAATTCAACACCTAACAAACAATAACGCGTAATGAGTAAATCTCATTTATAAACTTCAAGTACTGTATAATATGTACATATTAGTCAATTTTGATAATTACAAACTCACGCCAAAACCAAACGAATAATTGTTATTAGTTTTATACGATTCATCTACGTTATTAACGTTATTACCCTTTTTACGTTTTTCGCCGATACTTACCAAAAGTATGGGCTGTTTTCTAAGACTTAAACCCTTTTATAAAATTTAGGAAAATTCTCAAAAATACCTTAAGACCTGTAGAAAACCAAATTTTAATCCCATTAAAAGTTCTCACTTTTATGACCCGTTACTCAACACATTACTAAACATACGTTTTTCGGACTGATTTTGCACATTGACCATGTTGGACTTGTTTGACCCATTTTTAATACACCATTGACCCGTTTAACACCTAAGTCTAATAATAGACTCACAAATGCAGGTTTGAGACCAAAAATCAACTTTTAATCAATTACCAAACTATATCTATGGTCCCCGGGATTTGACCCAAAACCAAACATAATTTCGGATTATGTAGGTTCTCATCTCCCGGTACACGTATTTTCAAAACATCATAACTTTTGACTCGTTAGGAGTCGTAAGCTCTTTCTTATTCCAAATCGAAGCTAAGACGACGCTATACAACTATATCTTAGTCTCATGACCTTTTTACAAAGTCAAACTTATGAAAACAAGCCTAAACAATCTGCCTAAAATTACCCTTCTCAAAATCAACCCAACACTTGTTTCCAAACCATTTTATCGACACCTAGCCTTAACTTAATCACTTCTAACCATTACTAAACATCCTAATCAGTCCTTAACACCAAAAATATCAAATCCATTCTAAAACCCATTCACTAAATCAAACATGCAATAAGCTTAACCCACTCAAAAACATCTAAAACAATGATTTAAACATAAACCCACAAGCAAAACATCAACCACCAAGATCCACCAAACACCCCCATATTGTCGTGGGGTGTTGGTGATCAAAACACCCCAACCAAATTGATTTTGGTTGGTTTGTTGGGTGATTATTCATCACTTACACTCTAATTAAACATGCATTAACCCCATTAACATCAAAACAAATTTTGAAAAACCCATTTGATTCTTGAAAAACTTTTATGAATGCATGTTGGATTAAAGTACATCAAAACACTTGAAATGAATAATTTAAACGTGGTCTAACCTTGGTTTTAATCAAAACAAAGTAGAAAAAAATAGATGGTGGTGGTGTGGTGGTTTGGCCGTCGGCCTAAAGAGAGAAAAGAGCGAGAGAGAGTGAAATTTTTTTGAGTGTGTTTGTGTTGTGTGTGTGTTGATTTTCCTTTTTGTAAAATTGGGAGGTCCTTGTGTGCAATTTAGGCATTCTTTTGGCCTTGTTTAAAAACGACCTCAAATGTTTGCGGGAATGACTTACTAGTCGACTTGGAAAATTTTGCGGGAGTCGGGGGTCATCCCGAACACTCCAAAATACTTTTAGGACAATTTAAATGTACCTGTAAAGCAATAAAACACACCCGACTCGACTTAACACGAACCGAAAGTAAAATACTCGAAAAATTATAATATCGATAAAGCGACAATAAACATAGAAATTTGGGCATCCATCGGGATCGTAGTCGTCATCGTTCTTCTTAAATCGTCAATCGTCAAGATTACGACCTCAAACATTGGTTTCAACCAAAACGATAAAATATATAGTAAATAAAATTTCTTAAAAATTTAAAAATTAGGCGTAATTTAGGGTAAGATAAGTGACCTCGGTTTCTGGGTATCACAGCTGGGGTTCGATTTTAGAGTTGATTTTGGCGTGTGAGGTGACGATAATGAGCTTGTTACTTTTATTTGCAGAAGCTGAGAGCCTGAGATTGTTGGTCCTTGTTCAATACACGATTGTAAAACGCCAATTTTTAAATCTTGTTGGCGATCTAGTGGTAGTTGCATGTTTTTTTGTTCTTTTTTCGACTAGTCATTTTAGACCAAATTAAAGTTAGGATATCTACTTTTAAGTACTCAGTCTAATATCAAGAGGGTTTTGGTATAGGATGTTTAACTTGTTCAAATGGTTTTGATGCATATATTCTTGGAGCAAGAATTGCCATCTTTGTTAATTTATATTTTGGATCTTGTTTAATTTTTGGATCTTTAATTTATGGGTTTATTTTGATGAAGAATTTATTTGTGGGATGAAAAAGGTGTATGTTTGATCCTGTGGGATGAAAATGGTGGGTGTTTGTATTAAATGAAGTCAAAAAGTAAAAGACCGAAATGCCCCTCCTCTCTCAAGACTTAACGGAGAAAACTAACCTCCATCCAAGATAGGGACCATTTTTGATCCAAAGTGTAAACGATAGGGACGATCTGTGCACTTAGTTTGAGATAGGGACCATACTTGATGTTTGGTGTAAACGATAGAGACCAAACATGAAATTTTTTCTATCAATTATATAACACGTACAAAATAATTTTAAGCCAAGCAAAATGACTACGAAAATAAATAGTGGACATTTATTTAAGGACAGGGGAAGTATGTTCCAAAAGAGAATGCTATGTGAATTCACTTTCTCACAATTATGTGACAACTTTACTTGTCCGATCAAAGCAATTACAAAAAAACAAAAACCTGTTTGATCGGACAAATTATTTTGTCACATGAAACTTTCGTACGAATCTTTTAATCCTTTCTTTTTGCAAAAACCCGTCTTTATTTCAAAATCTGACTCATGGTCTTTAAATTTATCGTCCATTATGAGATTATGAAATTATGATATTCAAATTCCTCGATTTCATAGGCCTAGTGACGTTGTGTGTTGCTCGCTTGCTTTTCATGACTATATATAAATAATATAATCAAGTTTATGATATCATCAACTAGGAGTCCTTATCATGGATTTTTAATAATACCAATGTACTTAGTCCTAAGTTATGTTAAGTTATATTATAACTAAGACCAAAAGCCAGTCAAGATTATTATCTCTTATTATTTAATATTTATGCTTACCCATAATATCTTTAGTTATTGTTGGTGGCAAAAGTGATGCAAAAGATGTTAATGATCGTGACTGGACTAGAAGTTGATAGCTTGGTCTGATCCTGCATTTACATGACCACAAATTTGATGTTTTTAGGATCAGAATTCTTTCAGGCCGAAATAGATAGAAGCATGAGTGAGATTTATCTCATAAGGGAGATTGTTTGAGACTTATATACCGACCAATTAGATGTCAGTATGGACTCAAATCACTAACTACTAACTCGCCTTTAAAAAAAATCTCATTATTAGGTACCGTACGTTGGATCATATGGACTAGGGCCGATTGTGTAGACCAAAGATTACGAGTAATCTATCATTCTGATACGCAAGCAAACATTGATCTGTTTTGACTTGTTGCTCAACCCAGAAAATGTCACCGTGAACCGGCGTACAAGAACCAACACATGTTTTGTCGGACCGCTATATATTAGCGTTGACCGTGCTCAAAGGTCAAGGCTAACTTATAATCACACTGTGTAGTGAGGTAGCCTTGCCAGATTCGTATCCGTTAAATAATAAACTGAACGGAGCGCTAGTTTACATGTCCATATTCAACTCGCGTTCTCTCAAAATTCACACAAACAAAACTACATATAGAAACCAAATCCGAAGTACTGAAGTACACCATGGCAATGTTTCAACTCTTTTATTTATCCCAAAGATACCTCCATCAAGCAACACATAAAATTAATGTCAGCGACCGCAAATCATATTGATTTCTCTATCAATAAATGAACGTGGAAAAACGAAATTATGCTTAACGCTCATGTCTTCCAACATTATATTTAGCTTCTATATCAAAAGGTATGTATCTTAAAAGGCCTTCTGTTGGCTATAACGTCGGATACCATAAACATCAACTATACCAGGAGGGAAAACCGGATCAACAGCCCCTCTAACAGCAACTTTTGCTACAGCTTTAACATCCACAGGAGGTGTTAAGAGCGGACCAACGACAGGGACCTGATTTAACGACTTTGTGTATTGCATAACCTGTGTTGTTCACGATAGCAATTAGTTCCAAAGGATATAATTGAGGTGGCGGGTTTGACTCATGTGGGTTGAGTTTGTCACAGACGGGTCCAGTAGAAGGTGCAGTGAAGCTCATTTGGGAACGAATCAAACGTTTCAGAAGTCACCGAAAGTGTATTTAAAATGCATATAACCTCCCAAATCATTTTGAGACGACCAATTTTGAAACATCATAAAATTTTGATTTTTATTACTATAATAGAGATCTGTTTTGACCCGTATTGACCAAATTCGCTTCCAACATAAGTTGACCTGTAACCCACCCAACCCATCTAAGACAAAAGACACTATTTTCTTACTAAAACATTCATCATTTCTACCGAAAAGAGGATTTAAACACGAGTTCAACCAAAAGCATACATACCATCTCTAGTGGAGAACCAATTACACCGAGAGGTAACTTCATGCTGCCCACTCGACGTGTTCCATAGATGAAACCAGGTCTCAAAATCACATCTATAAAATAAAGTTTACACGTTATTGTGAATTCAAAGGATTCAACTCCAATACCATACAACATATCATAATGGTTAGAAGGTGACAGAGTACTCACTTCCATACGGAAACTTTGTCATCAACTCTTGTTCAGTAGCTCGCTGCATATAGACATTCATAGGTGATTAAACAAAACTTAATAAGTTCCTGATACAAGTATAACGAGTTGTAAATGGTTAAATACGTTACCTTTCCATCAAAATACCCTTGTATCAAGTAATTAATCACGCCATAATCTGAAGCAGATATGTAGACAAATCTTCTAATCCCTGCAACACAAACAATCAAGAACATATCATACTCTAGATACGTAGCGACATTAGAAAAATTACACAATGAAGTGGATAGAGGAGACTAATATCATAAAAAATATAATTTGATTCGGCTCAACCTTTTTCAGCCGCAGCATTAACTGCATTGATGTTTGCAGTTCCGTTGATCTTGAACATGTGGGAATTTGAACCAAAACCACCGACACAAGAAATCTGAATGTTTTTGGACAGAGATTAGAAAAAGTGATAGCTATCAACTATCTGATACGAAGGACGTATTTATATATTTTCTTGTTTAATGAGCTATAAAGAAGGATAATTAATCATGGAAAATTTAAAACATACAACAGAAGTGACTCCATCTAGTGCTTCCTTCCATGAGTCACCAGCCAGCAAGTCCCCTATCATCGCACGAAACAAAAAGATTAGTAATTTCGCTACGTTGTTAAAGATTTTATTTCACATGAGTTTGACAGTTGAGTATAGTACCTTGATGCCAACTCACGTTATTAGCCCATGATTCTTGGATAGATGACTTGCCGGATCTGCAACAAAAAAATTAGCAAATACACAACTATTGGACCATACTCTTAACTAGGGGTGTCAATATTTCCGACCCGACCCGAGCATATTCGGGTCGGGTTACTCTGGTTGAAATTTCAATTCAGGTTAGTCGGAATTCGAAATCGGGTCGGACAGCGGGTAAAATATTTATGTCTAACTCGGGTTCGGGTCAACCCGATTGACCCGAATAAGAAATTTTTTTATTTTGTTTATTTTTAAATTTTAAATTAAATATAAATTCTATTAAAAAAATAAAAATAAAAAGTTTTTTAAAATAATTTACCCGAATTCGGGTTGACCCGGACCCGAACCCGAGTTCAATCGGGTCGGGTTCGGGTAAATTATTTTTAGCCTTGACCCGAATTCAACCCGACCCGATTAACCCGAACTTAACGGCATGAAATTGATTCATAGATGATGTAAATCTAAACAATTAAACATACCTGCTAAGGCTTGCAACCGAAAAGCCACGATCCAATGCTTCTTTGCATATGTGTGAGCCAACAAACCCGTTTCCACCCAGTACAAGTAACTGATACCAAAAGATATTAGCATAGTTTGAATAACAGGGTGCTTGGGATTGCTTATTTTAATGCGCTTATCTGCAGAAAAATAAGCAAACACCAACCTACATGCTTATTTATAAGTAAAATAAGCACAATAGCAGTATTCTCAAAACTGTCTAGCTACTGAAAAAATAAGCATATAAGCACTTAAATAAGCAATCCCGAAATAAATGCAACTATTTCTATTGTGAAAACGCAATAATCCGTACCTTTTCAGTAAGAGGGGGCGGAGTGTTTATAGTTTCAGCTTCCTCGACTTTAAGTGGTTCGTCAATCTTATTAGATTCTGTTGACAGATATCTTCCTCCTCTTCCAACCGAACCCAATGTATTGCTTCTACAAATTAAGAATTTCACATCAAACACGAATAACCTGATCGAATACCGAACTGAGCTTTCGAAATTGTTTACTAAAACTGCATATCCACTTATTGAGTTCTTAGACAGTAATACAGCAAATGAGCAGTTTAAAGTGTTCGGGATTGGTGATCTAAAATCTAAATTGCATTAGACAATGAAATAAGTTGTTTTAATAAGGAGTTTGTTGTTGCTTATTCCAAAGTTCTTTCTTTTTACTAGAAAGATAGAAATAAAAAAGTAACAAGCATATAAGCCAGTTATTAGGGATGTTTGGGATTGCGCGCCTAAATTGCTAGTGTGACATATGAAACAAGTTGTTTAATAAGCAGTGTGATGTTGTTTATTCCAAACTGCTTATCAAAAATATATAATTAAAGCAACAAACACAGAAGTTTCAATGGGTTCTCGGCATCGCTTATTCAAACTGCTTATTAATATTTCACTATATAAGCAACCATTTCAAAGTGACATATTAGGATGACCGCTAAAAAGTCCGGAAACAGCCACACGAATACCAGTTAGGCCAAGACATTCGACCATAGAAACCTCAACTTTCGTTTTCCCCGGGGTAGTCTAAACAAGATCCCTCTCTGTTTACCTCAATCTATATTAACTACACCTTCTATCACTACTTATTTTATGCGCAAATATATAATCACACAAGTAGTTTGGATAACCAATACTAACTGCTAAAAAGTCAGGAAACGGCCACACGAATACCGGTTAGGCCACGCCATTAGACCATAAAAAGCTCAACTTTCCCCGGGGTAGTCTAAACAAGATCCCTCTCTGTTTACCTCAAACTATATAAAATAAGCCGTTTAACACTACTTATTTCACGCGCATAGATAATCACACAAATAGTTCGATAACCAATACTAACCACTCTTAAAACTATTTAAATCAAATAAGCCTAGTGCCAATTGGCATGCGTAACTGGTATGCCTAAATGTATGCCTAAGGTGAGAGCAGGGGACTCGCATTTTCGCAAACAAATAAACTGTTGCCATGATGATTTGGGCACAAGTTCAGTCATACTTTTACTCTCTTAGGCATCTAAGGGGGTGTTTGTTTAAGCTTATGAAACATAAGCCGGAATGGGCTTATGTGATAAACCTATATAAGCCAATAAGTCTCCAAATAAGCCACAAAATTGAGGCTTATGAAATATAAGCCGAAATTTGGCTTATTTTCAGCATATATTTCATAAGTCATAATTTTGTGGCTTATTTTGAGACTTATGGGCTTATATATGTTTATCATGTCATATAAGCCCATAAGTCTCATAAAATAAGCCACAAAATTATGGCTTATGAAACATAAGCCCATTCCATCTTATGTTTCATAAGCTTAAACAAACACCCCCTAAATCACTTTCCTACTTATTTTACGCGCAAATAACCAGATAAATAGTTTGGATAACCAATACTAAAAACACTTAACCATTGTATCAAAACACAATAAGCAAATAAGCAGTTTGAATAAGCACTCCCCTTCATCACAACCAAACCCCATTCCCCTAAACTCAAAACCAATCTCATCAACCCTAAAAACCACCAAAAAATCGATAAAAATCGAATCTTTTTACACCAAATCAAAAAACAAAAACCAACCCAGTTCATATTATCCAAATTCACATCTGGGTTCAAAAGGGTTTTTGATTTAATGCAGAATTGAAAGACTTACAATAATCTTGAAGGTGATAATCTTGAATAGATTAAACGAGACATTTTTATTAAAATGATTTTAATTTTTGGTGTTTTGGGAATCAGAAAGGGAGACTGATTTGATTAATTGTTCGAAGGTTGGAGATGAAGAAAATTGGGCGACACGTGGAGGTTGTGAGATGATGACACGTGGACTGTATACGTGGAAGATTTTGGGCGTATGGTAAGTTGAGTGTAAATTTGGTCCTTTGCCTGAACCCTATTTGCAAATGTGAATCAAGTTTTAAAAATGACAATTTGGTTATGTTACGGAGTAATTTTTAAAGCTACCCACAACAAAGGTTTAGTGCGACATTGACACGTTATCATTCTCTCTTCTGCGATCTATTGCGACTTATTTGTATAAACAAGGCGATCTAGTGTGACCTGTTAAAAAAAATATTAAATTGCATAAAAAAAATATTACATTTAATTAAAAAAACATTACATAATAATTCAAATAAAAAAACCATTACAATAAAAAACATTACAGTAAAAAAACATTACAATAATACTAGTAATTTAAATTATACGTTTCCTTGATTTGGTCTTTCATTTGTTTCAAGGCTTGTTGGTGAACTAGAGGCAAATTAGAGTTGAAGTCTGTGTTGTAGAACAACAAGTCCTTATCCCGTTTCTGTTTTTCAGCAAGTTCAATTTCTCGACGCTTTAATTCGAGCTCTTCTCTTTTCAAGGCCGCTACTTCCTGTTGAGCTGCCTCCTGCAAATTCAACTCCCGTTGCTTGAAGGTAAAGTATTCATCTTGTTGCTGCTTCTTTTTTCCCCCAGCCAATGTCTTTCATTTTCCCCCATTTGTTGGTTACAATATCAATAAATGAAGACTTCTGTGTTGACGACAATGATGATGACTTCTTTTTAGCTTGATCACGACCTATTGGCATGTATTCTTGAGTCTCTTCCTCCTCAGCTTCTGAATAATCGTTCAAATTCACGTAACCAGCGTGCCCAGAACCAGAAGTGGTTTTAGAAGTCTTAGATTTTTTGTTACTTTTTTTCTTTGTAAACTTTGGCATCTCAACCTGTTGCCAACTTGGGTGATCTTTGAGCACTTTCCATGCCTCTTGGTACGTAAAAGTTTTATTGTAAGACACTTTGTACTCAGCACAAGTTTTTTGGTAATCAGTGAGATCATTCGCACCACTATCATGAGTACGCTCAACATTATTCATTATACCACAAAAAGCACCAACGCTGGGACGCAACCTGTTTTTCCATTTGCTCAGAACCGCGTCGTACCCTCTACCCGAGCCCGTCTCGGTTTCATAGTACTTCACTACGTCTTTACAAAAAGCCCTTTGTTTTTTTACTGTTTCCAACCGTACTATTCTCGGAAACATGACATCAACCTTTGCACAACGCAACCTCTTCCTCACTTGTCCATTCTTTTGACGGCTCATTCGACACAACTTGCTTAGCTTTCGAAGCACGTCTAGAGGGCTTCTTAGGTTTGACTGTGACATCTATTCCTCGTCTTCTTCAAGGTTATATGCACCGTGATATGACCCGTGTCCCGAACCTTGGCCCATAGACTGATCTTTGCTAGGACCCTCAGTCGCATGTTGATTGGCAAAGTAGTCTTGATTATACATCATTTCCTCAAAATCAACATCAACGTCAAAACGATTAATCGGCGATACGACGGGTTAAGATGCGAAGAAGTGGAAGAATCCATAGTAGGACGATACACAACCGTCGGAGATTCATAGAAAGGTTGTTGGTTGTGTTGATCCCAAACTTAGATCGATTTAGCTTTGTGTTAACGAGATTGAATCAAGTATAACACATAGAGAAACTTTGCGTATTCAACAAGTGTTATGCGAAATTAACACTTAGAACAAAGAACAAAGCAAAACAAAGTAAACCAAACTTTCACTTCGATTAATATTGAGAACTTGCGTACAATGAAAGTGAAAAACTTGTTAAAACTTGTATATAACTATGGACCCTACGACCTCATTTTATAACACAAGGAGTCGTGTACAAAGGTCTACCTATCAACTATTCTAGGTAAAGATAATTATAAAAAATACAATATTGAACATATCTTTACTAGAAATACAAAACGTGTATACTAAGTATTCCTATCATTGGTTGAACTTCTCTTTGTCAGCGCTCAAATATACTTTGCCAGTGCTCATCTATTAGCGCCTCTTTTATTCTTGTCAGCGTCCAAGTTCTTCTTGTCAGCGTCCCAGTGACTTAGTTAATTTTATTCCTAACAATCCTCTCCTAAACTTGATATCTACTCTAGTAATCATGTTTCTGAATAAAAACAAAATATTAGGAGGATTCTTACAAATACAAACTAATTCTGAATTTGAGAATAAATACATTTAATAAAATCCTTACTAACATCACTGGTATAGTCAACCTCTAACTTTGTGGATACCATCATCTTCAAAACATCTTGAGACCTATGATATTTAACATCAACCAAAAGATATTCTGCAAACTTTGAAGTACTAAGATAGTATACACCAGCAGCTGAAAATAAACGTCATTTCATACCACTTAGGTCATCCAGATCTAACCATATTGGATCAGCTTCATCTGGAAAATTCATTCTCTTGAATGTGGTCCAGATCTTTATTCCATTGACTGAAGAAGGCTCTTCAGCTTCATACTTAGCCTTCATCAAATCCCACAAATCTACCAAATCCTTTCTATCCATACTTGCAAACAAAGAAATCAAAGAAGTGAATGTGTGTACCTTGTCACCAGCTCTGGTGACCACCCAGAAACCACGTGCATCCTCCTCATACTTGACTATGGGGTTTCTGAAATCCAAAGTTAACACTTCTGCAAGATCTGAAGCTTCCAATGGTGAGAGCTTCATAGTCTTCCTTATCATAGTTTCACTTGGATTTAATTGATCAAGTACTGGAAAACTAATCTTCATTCCCTTCTTCACTGGCCTTGGAACAATAGAAGCCTTCTTGATCTGCATGTTTTCTTCAATTTTTTCCTTCCTTTCGTCAGAAAGAAGTCTGTATGTATTCTCCTCACAAACACGTTCCCAAATAGGATATGCATAAAACTCTAATTGTTCAAAGGAAATATTCTTCAATTTTGCATAAGTCCATCATGTTTGATAGCACCTAAGAAGCATATAATAGAGCTCTCTCCTATCTCTTCTTAGCTCAGAAAGTACTTTATTTGCTTTATGCTTCAAAATGATCTTGCAATCCTTCTGAACTCTCAACAAAATTTCCAAACCCCAAATTTGTCCAGTGAGTGACATGTCTGGATTTGCTGTAACCTTCTCTTCCCATGCAAAGTACGTAGCAACTACCTCAGGCATATCAAAGTCAACCTGCATCTTCAACTCCTTAAGCTTCTCCTAGCCATTTCATCCTCACCATACTCCAATTTTTCTGGCTCTTCAATTATCATCACACTAGAACTAGAGCCCTCATCATCACTACCAACTTCATGACTCCCAAACTCTGAAGAAGTCACAATTTGTGACTCAATATCATGCTTAGCAGACTTTCCTTATTGCTCTTGAAGTTGTGTAGCCAAAACAGAATCAAATTGTACATGAGCTGCATCCTTAGGTACATGTCCTTCTACTATAACTCCTTTACCCTTTTTAATGCTCCAATAGCTGGTAAAGTTGTTGATGGTACCTGTGTAGAAACATCTTTGATAATGGCTGGTGGTTGTGATACACCAGTCATACATGTAAGTCTGTCAGCGTCTGATTTATTAATGTCAGCGTCCAAAACCTGAGTGTCAGCGGCTGACTCTGTAACTTGCCTCATCATTTCTACAAATGATAGTTGCTTAGGATTAATTAAAGAAGTATCAAACCCTGGCTTCTCCTTCAAACCTGTTAACACCTCAGCTATCTCCACATCCTTGTTTCCATAAGAAACACCTTCTTGTGAGCTCTTGTCACTCAAATTCACTGGCTCAGTAGGTGCATCCTCCTTCCCTTTGTAAGAATCCTCCCCTGGAGAAAGGACTCTAAACTACTTCCTCCGACTATGAGCAGCCTCCAAAGTAATCAACCTCTCCCCCAAAGATTTGAGTTAAAGGCCTTGAGGTGTGACAATCTGTACAAGATATGCATTTTGCTTTTACAAGCGTATGTAGATCGCCATCAATTCAATAGCTGATAAAGGTTCCATTCTGCCCTCCTCTATCATGGGGATTTGACCCCCCAAAAGAGATTCATTGGGCATAGGTGTGGTCTGAATGATGTTGGGACTATCATGACCTGCTCCTAAGCTAGTGCCAATAGTCCCAGCCCCACCCATGTCACCAACCACACTTGTGGTGGTGGTTCTCTCTGCTACATGGATAGGACCACTAGAGGAGAACACTCCAGTAGTCCTTTGGTGTTTCTCAAACCTAAAGTCTGGTTATTCAGATGAGGAAGTTGAATGTGGGTCATTTTGGTGTTGAGGGGAATTGCTGTCAGCGTTTGGGTTGGCTGTGTCAGCGCCCACATTGTGAATGTCGGTGCCTGAGGGTTGAGGGTTAATGTTCATTTGTTGTGGTGATGGAGGTTGTTCTGGGAAAGGGTCTGGTTGTGGTTCAGGGTTTGCAGCTGCCTGAATGACAGCTTGCATAGCTGGGGTAAGAGGAAGGTCTCTAAAAGGAGGGGTATTCATGTTATCAAAAATAGTCTTCTTTTGAGCAGGGACCTCATAAAAGTGGTCATGGTCCCTACGGCAATATTGTTGAGCATCAAAAACCATTTGCAAAAATCTTGGGTAAGCAAGAGTCATCTTGTTACCCTTATTATGACACATGCCATCAAAAATCATCTTAGAAAAATTATATTTTTGCCCATTTGCAAGGCAAACAAGAGCACAACCGATAGATCGGTTGTTAGCCTCAAAATATTGAGTCAAACAAGAATGTTCGGTCATAGGTTTATATTGTAATATTTATTAGAACATTGTAATAGTTAGTTAAAAATAGTCGTGACATTACGGGCTTGATGGTTAGCTTAAAAGGCCTCTTTCAAGGTACTAAGCATTTATTCAAGCCCGGCCCAAAACAATATAGTCCATTAGAGAGCCCGTATGTGGGTGGACTATATAAGCACCCTCCTAGCATGTTAGGAGGGTGAATGATCTCATAATTTCTTAATCTAATTTCACAAGTTAATCACCATCTTCTCTCTACTTTCTCTCTCTACTTTCTCTCTCTAAAATTCATATCTTTTACATCTCATTTCTTTAATCTATCATCATAATTTGGTATCAATCGCCACGGGGTAGATTAGTGATTGGTTGTTGTTATTGGTTTGATTTGTGTGATTTAATCTTAAATCATCACGAATTAAATTTTTTTAGTGTTTTTCGAGCTCTAAATCTTGATTTAAATCACTTACAAAGTTATGGTAGGGATTTAGATTAGTTATTGTGGTTAAAATCACAAGTTTTTGGGGCGTTTTAGATTGATTTTGGGTTACGGTTTGTAAACACTTGGTTCGTTTTTAGTTTTGAGGATTGGCTGGTATTCATTTCGTAAAAGGGTTTTAGATTTAGTCATAACGTTCTTCCTTTCGTAAAAGGGTTTAGTTGCAAGTTACGAAAGCTTTTCTCTTACGAAAGCTTTTGGTTACGAAAATTCTTTCCTACGAAAGGATTTTGTTAAGGAAATCAAGTTACGAAAGGAAATCAAGTTACGAAAATATTTGGTTACGAAAGGATTTTGGCTTCAAAAGGATATCAAGTTACGAAAAGATTTGGTTGAGGAATCCTAAGATTCACGGATCTTTTAGCTACTAAGCATAGCCATTGTTCATATGGTCATACAATCAAAGCGGAAAAGAACAATAACTATGTAACAAGGTGTTTGGGCACAAAGAACATGAATTAAAACAAATGGATTGCTAATTATATTAATAATCAACAATCACTAGGTGTGTGCACATTGAATCCCACACCTAGTCGACACACGCTTTAGGTTTACATTGTATATGAAAGTTATGAATAAAACCTAATACCCTTGGTTCCTTTTATAGTGTAAGGATTAGGGTTTACAAGAGATAATATCAAATAAACATGTAAATCTTCTATTCAAATAAACATATACAGAATATATCCTGCATATATATCCAAATAGAAGCTTCCAAAGGCTTTTTGTCAATGTTTCTGTCAATGCTTGGATTGCATGTGACAATGCTTGAATTGCACTTGACAATGCTTGCTTCTGTCAACGCCTGATTTGTTCTTGACAACGCCTGGAATACACTTGTCAACGCTTAGACAAATGCCTTCATGTTTTCTTCGTTTTTGAGTTTCTGCCACATCAACTTTTTGACCCAACAATCTTCCCCTAGTTGATGTCGGCAAAACTCTTTGTGTATCTCTTGTAAGTTGTACATGATCTTCAAATTGCTTCACCTCAAATGTAGCATGTATGTCTTTCCCTTTTTGTCACATCAATAGGGAAGGAAATAATGTATGCAATCGAAGATTCTCCAAATGTAGGCTCTATGTAATGACCTTGAAGAAAAATAAGTACAATAATTTTGATGTAGAAGCAGAATAACCCAAACTTTGTATTTCTTTCACCCAATTGCTCACTAGTTGATAAACTCTTCCCCTAGTCGCGAAACGACTAGAGAAAAATGCAACTCTTTCATTGCAAAAGGAGGCTCAGTTTATTGGTAAGAACGGGATCTGAAACCAACAAAAACCACACAACTATAAGCCAGTTGTTAGCTATAACAATATATTTAGATCCAATGATCAAGGTGTATTGCTCACCCATCAGTTTTTATTACATGGGTACTGGTAACCTTTACGACTATGAGCCAATCGTATGCTATAACAATATATTTAGTCCAATGACAAGGTGTATGCTCACCACAGTTTTTGTTACATGGGAACTGGTAACCTTCACGACTATGAGCCAGTCGTACGCTATAACAATATATTTAGTACAGAGACAAGGTGTATTGCTCACCTAAATAAGAAAAACAAATTTGTGAAAACTAACTTCAACATCAAGCTTACCACAAGAATTCTTCCCCTTAATCATATACGACTTTATAAAAATATATCCGAGCCATAAATATCATAATGATATTCTGAATAAAAATGAAGATCCCATGTACCTTCGTGTGTAAATATCTCCTTTTTGTGTGATAAATCGTATCAATTTTCTCAAACAGCAGCTATTCCTTTGTTGTCCAACATCTTCCTTTATCCAAGATATCAACACTGTGTGTTGTCCAATATCGGAAAACACTTGTCAGCGTTTGAAAATGTATATATTGGACAACAAGTGTCAGCGCTTCCCAACAGCGCTTAACTTATTCCTGTCAGCGCCAACTTTGTACATGTCAGCTCGTGGCCATCAGCGTCTCATCCATGCCTTGTCAGCATCACACTAACCTCTATCAGCGTCACACCAACATCTATCAGCGTCTAAATAACACATGTCAGCGGGTAATAGATCTAGGGTTTTATAAACCCTAAATCATGATTTTATGTGAAAACCATAAATTGCAGTGAACTTCGACATCGAATAACTTCTTCATGAGAGATCAGATCGAAGTTCCCTTCGGTGAGATCCTAGACACAAGTGTCAAGAACCTACAGCGCGAATTTCACGACGATCCAACGGTTAACGAAGGAGAAATCGCGTTTTTACTATTACTGTTCACAGAAAACAGCATATGACCACTGCTGACTTCGACGCTTAATAAATTTTTCTTGGGGATAGATCTAGACAATCCCTCTGGTAGATATCTAGATATATGTGTGTAGAACATACACAAATAATTTCGTGGCGATCCAACGGTTTAATAAAAAGTTATGGCCTTCTGAATACTGCTGCGCACACAAAAACGCCCAGAAAAACCTATACGGGTTTTTCTTTTCTTCTCAAAACACGAACACCTTGTTGGTCCTAGCATCACGAGCCACGCGGCTCTGATACCAATTGAGGAATCCTAAGATTCACGTATCTTTTAGCTACTAGGCATAGCAATTGTTCATATGATCATACAATCAAAGCGGAAAAGAATAATAACTATGTAACAAGGTGTTTGGGCACAAAGAACATGAATTAAAACAAATGGATTGCTAATTATATTAATAATCAACAATCACTAGGTGTGTGTACATTGAATCCCACACCTAGTCGACACACGCTTTAGGTTTACATTGTATATGAAAGTTATGAATAAAACCTAATATCCTTGGTTCCTTTTATAGTGTAAGGATTAGGGTTTACAAGAGATAATATCAAATAAACATGTAAATCTTCTATTCAAATAAACATATACAGAATATATCCTGCATATATATCCAAATAGAAGCTTCCAAAGGCTTCTTGTCAATGTTTCTGTCAATGCTTGGATTGCATGTGACAATGCTTGAATTGCACTTGACAATGCTTGCTTATGTCAACGCCTGATTTGTTCTTGACAACGCCTGGAATACACTTGTCAACGCTTAGACAAATGCCTTCATGTTTTCTTCGTTTTTGAGTTTCTGCCACATCAACTTTTTGACCCAACATTGGTTACGAAATAAGTTTAGTTACGAAAGGAATCAAGTTTTTGAAAACTTACGAAAAGATTTTGTTGCGAAAGGATTCCTACGAAAGCTTTGTCCTACGAAAGGATTCCCCTTTGACAGGTTTCTACGAAAGGATTTTGTTTTCTACGAAAGGATTCTTCGAAAGGATTTCAACGAAAGGTTTCTACGAAAGGATTTCAACGAAAGGTTTCTACGAAAGGATTATTCGAAAGGATTTCAATGAAAAGTATTTCTTACGAAAGGTATTTCTTACGAAAGGATTTTGAAGGATTTTTTTAACGAAATGTATTTCTTACGAAAGCTTTCTACGAAAGTTTGTTTCTACGAAAGGTTGATTTTTTTGCGAAAGTGAAAATTTTTAGGGCCTTAGAATTTTCGGTTTCTTGTGAAGACAATACTTTAGGAATATTAACATTTTTCTTCGACAACAACAATCACAACACATCTACTTAAGATCCTTTTCACTTCAACAATTTCAAGCATCTCGCAATGGATTCTACTCAAGAGTATCGCCTCACAAACAACATCATCATGGTGGCGGGTAACAAAGAAAGACCACCAATGCTTGTGACGGGTCGCTATGCAAAATGGGAATCACGATTCCTTCGATATCTTGACACCAAACCCAATGGTGATGTTCTTCGACGTTGCATCAAAGAAGGACCTTATACTCCCACTACAATCACCATTCCTGCAATTCCAGCAACCGACTCGACGACCGGTTCCGATGAGCAAACAATTGAGGAAACACATGAGAACACTTCGAAAGAGAAACGTGCTTGGATTGATGCAGAGAAAGAAGCAATCTATTTGATTCTAAGTGGGATTGGGGATGATATTTACCCAATGGTTGATGCTTGCTCTACTGCTAAAGAGATGTGGTTTGCCATTGAACGCTTGCAACAAGGTGAATCACTTAACGAGCAAGATGTCAAAACTAAATTGTTTTGGAACTTTGGTAAGTTTACTTCCTTGGATGGGGAATCAATTGATTCATATTACTCAAGGTTCTACAAGATGATGAATGACATGACAATAAACAATTTGCAAGTCTCCACCATGCAAGTCAATGTGCAATTTCTACATCAACTTCAACCTGAGTGGACACGATTTGTAACTTTGGTGAAACAACAAAGTAAGTTATACGAGGTCAACTATCACACGCTTTTTGACATTTTGAAGCAATTTCAGAATGAGGCAAATTCGTGCTAAAAGGATAACAAGGAATGCTAATCCACTTGCTTTGGTGTCTACCACTCAACACACTCAAGATCATCGCTCTCGTGCTCCAAAGTCATACTCCACAACATCATCCTCACCAAGGTACTCCACTACATCCTCTTCACCAAGATACTTCACTTCATCTAAGTATTCTGCTCCCACACGATCACGAGACAAAGAACCAAGAGCACTATCACCATCACCTGAGCCATCATTTGAAGAGGACAGTGATGAAGAACTAGCTCAGAAGGATAGGGAGATGAAGCAAAAAATTGCTTTCATTATGAAGACCTACAAGAAAATCTTCAAACCCACCAACAACAATCTTCGAACATCATCAAATACAAGGAATCAATATGTTGAGACTCCTCGAAGGTATGACACACATCAACGTGATGAAAGTCCTCCAAGATATGATCGACGTAATCCAACACATGTTGAGGGTTCTGCTCGGTATGATCGACAAACTGCTAAGTATGATGCTCAGAGGATTGCTATTGCTGTTGGGAATAGGGAAACTGTTGGTACTCAAGTGGTTCAACAAAGTGGGATTTAGTGCTTTAATTGGCAATGCTATGGGCATATGGCAAAGGAATGTAGGAAGCCGAAACGGGTTAGAGACTCTGGCTATCATAAGGAAAAGATGCTGCTATGCAAGAAGATGGAAGTTGGGGTTAAACTGTCGGCTGAGGAAGGAGCAATGCTTGATGATACTGATGATGAAGCCTCCGATCAAGAACTTGAAGCACATTACTCGTACATGGAAAATGTTGAAGAAGTTCTCAACGTCACTGAAGATGACAATGGTCCTATCTTTGACACTGAGCCAATCGATAAGGTACACACTAAAGAGGAATATAATGTGTTTGGTAATATTCATGAGCATTCTGAGCAACCCAAATCCATTAATGACACATGTATGATGGAAACGGTTGATATCAATACCACACCCGATTCATCAGACATGTGCAATAATGAGTCTGAGGATGATCAACATGCAAATGAGTATGATGATGACGAGGAGCGTATTGCGCTTGCTAACTTAATTGCTTCTTTACAAAAAGATGTCAAAGAAATTAGAAAGAGTCAAAAGCAATTAAAGAAGGCAAACACTACGCTCACTCAAAATTTTGAAGAATGCAAAGCTGCTCTAATTAAATCTAGTGAGACCATTGATAGCTATAGAGCTCAGCTTCTTAAGAAGACCAATGAGGTTGAGGGATACAAAGGGTGTTTAGTTACTGTTAAAAAGGAGATTTTCAAGAGAAATATAACGAAACTCTTAAGCTTCTTGAACAATAAACACGTAATTATAACACCTCTTTGAGTACTGAACGTCACAAAACGTATCTTGCTATCACTAAAGTCAATGAGCTAACTCAAATAAATGGTTTTCTTCAAGAGGATAAAACTAAACTTGTTAATGAAAAGAAAGCTGTGGTTGAAAAGATGGAAAAGGATTTCAAAACTAAACAAGCGAGTGACATCGACAAAATGGTGGAACTTGAAACTCAACTTGATTTTTACAAGAAAATTGTTTACAAAACTAACCAATCAATTCAAACCATGAGAATGTTGGCACCTCGTTCGTTTTTCAAGGATAGACCTAGTTTTGCAAATCCTAAGTACCTTGAGCATGCTCAATCTGAGAATCAACACTTATATCTTGATGAGTCCCAATGGACCGATCTTGATTGTCTTGTTGTTAGGCCCGATAGTAACGAGACAAATGATTTGGAAGAAGAGAGTAGACCAAAAGTTAATAAAGAATTCGTTAAACTATATAATTATGCTTATGAAAACAGTCTTTATGGTCTCTTCACACCACAAACACAGAAAACTCGTGAGCAAATATTTTTCGAATGTGAACAAATAAGAATTAAATGGAGACAAGCTTTTGCCACTAAGAAAACTAATGTTTCAAAATTTATTGACTATTTTCCATATAAAGCTTCTGTAAACAAGAGTAAGCAAGCACTTAGTATTCTCAAGAGTAACATTGGAAATTTCAAAAAGGTTGTTGATGATGACTGGAAAAAACGTGAACTTTCGAAAGGAGACAAAGAAATTCCTCACGATATAACTGTGCTTGTGAAAAGTATTTTGATTCCACTTGCGGAAAGAACGCAAAAACATATTTTGGAATTTGAAACACTAATTAAGCAAGAAATGTTTGATGATTTGAAATATGTGGAATCTTTTGAACAAGAAGTGAACGACCATCAACCTGAAAGAGACGAGTTTTCTACAGCATATGATCTACTCTTACATGAATGTCTCTCAAAAGATATTATGTATGCTTATGTTACATCTTGTGCTGATATTGATGAATATTCTGATGTTGCATGCAAATATCTTGATCAAGTTAATGAATGTGAACATCTTGAAACTGAGCTTTCGAATAAAGTTGACCAAAAAGAGTTTTTGTTACTTCAACATGGATATGATTATCTTCAAAAACATTGTCACTCACTAGAACTTGCTTTGCAAAAGAAAGTTGGCAGTTTTTCAAATGATACATCTTTAGAAGTAAAATTATCTGAGTCATGTCGATTATTAAACAAAAAAAGTCTTGATATTTCGGATTTGAAAGCTCAGTTACAAGAAAAAGACATAGCAATAGCAGAGTTGAAGAAACTCGTTGCTAAGATGGGTGGGAAAGTTATGAAACCTAACATTAAGCAACCTGTTGTTAGACAACCCAATGCCTCTAGAGTGAATAGATCCTCTATCTTGGGAAAACCATCTGCTTTCTCAAATTCTTCGTTTGCAAAACCTGTGTTTGCCCCCAAGATGGATGGAAAGGAAAGGTTATCACATAACCAACCCATAAGGAATGCTATAGCACCAAGCGTTAAGCACAATAATGTGATTAAACCAGGGAAGTATAGAATGAACACTAAACCCACAAACAAAGTTAGTCACTCACCTCAGACTTCTAGAAACACTAATATTCGTGTGTCTTCTACTACAGGAGTAGTCTCCACTGGTACTGTTAGCCGGCCTCAGCTTAAGAGCACTCAAGTGAATGATAAGGTCTGGAAACACAAGAGTCAAGGGAAGATGAAGGAAGTAGAAGAACACCCTAGGAATTTGAATGTTTTTAAGAATAAAAAGTCTGTAATCGCATGTAATGACGATTTAAATGATTTGAATGATTTGAATGCTATGAATGTGAAATTTGTTTGTGTCAAATGTGGAAAGTGTGCTAATGCTAATCATTCTATGTGTGCTATGAATAATGTCAAAGGCGTAGAAACTAGAACTAAGAAGCAAGTTGCGATGCCTATTTGTGCTAGTGAACCCAAACACAAAGTGAACCATTCTGGTGCAACCCCCACTAAGAAAAGTCATGCATCAGACTCCACCACTAAGAACCCTAGAAGCAGAATTAAGGAATTATATGAGTCTGCTAGCAAGTCTTGGAAATGGTGGTTTGCTAATCAATGTCCTCCAGGATATAAATGGATGCCTAAAGTTAGGACAGACAATGTGACAACGAGTGTTAGTATGCCTTTAAATATTGCTAAGGACACTAATGATTCAACAATCACAACTACTGTGGTATCCAATTTAGCAAATTCTCCCTCGTGTTCTAACTCTTCTGCAGGTGATACAAATAATTCTCTTCATACTGGACTCCGGATGCACGAAGCACATGATGGGGAATCTCAAGCTTCTAATTAACTTCGTGGAGAAGTTCCTGGGTACGGTCCGATTCGGAAATGATCAATTTGCACAGATCCTAGGATATGGAGATTTGGTTCAGGGGAATATCACGATCAAAAGGGTATACTACGTTGAAGGGCTCAATCACAATCTTTTCTCGGTTGGTCAATTCTGTGATGCAGATTTGGAAGTTGCTTTCAGAAAGAAGACTTGTTTTGTTCGTGATTATGATGGGAATGATTTACTCACCGGTTCACGAAATACCGATCTTTACGTAATTTCACTACAAGACACAACTTCATCAACTCCAATTTGCTTCATGGCTAAAGCTTCAACGACTCAGGCATGGTTATGACATCAATGTCTATCTTACCTCAACTTTGATACCATCAACTTGCTTTCCAAGAAAGATATTGTGAGAGGCCTTCCAAGTTTGAAATTCATCAAAGATCATCTTTGTTCTTCTTGTGAGCTTTGTAAAGCTAAACGAAGTAGCTTAAAAAAAAAGACCACACCAAGCTCTAAAGGACGGTTAGATCTTCTCCATATGGATCTGTGTGGTCCCATACGTGTTCATAGTATCAATGGAAAGAAATATATTCTGGTAATTGTCGATGATTACTCAAGGTACACATGGACTCACTTCTTGAGGTCCAAGGATGAAACACCCGAAGTTCTTATCAGCTTCCTTAAACTGATACAACGTGGTCTTCAAGCTCAAGTTAAAGTGGTTCGTACTGACAGAGGTACAGAATTTTTGAACTCAAATCTGAGAAACTATTTTGAAGCTGAAGGAATTGAACATGAAACATCTATTGCTCAAAAACTCAAACAAAACGGCGTTGTTGAAAGACAAAACCGTACTTTAGTTGAGGCTGCTCTAACATTATTATCCGCTTCAAAACTTCCACTATACTTTTGGGCCGAAGCCGTGTCAACCGCATGGTACACACAAAACCGCTCCTTAATTATCCCAAGACACGAAAAGACACCATATCACATAATTCATGATCGAAAACCTTCACTCAAACACCTTCATGTTATTGGATGTACTTGTTACATAATACGAGATGGTGAAAATTTGGATAAGATGAAAGAGAAAGGTGATGCATGTATTCTTGTGGGATATGCAACTCAGTCTAAGGGATATAGAGTATACAACAAGAGAACAAAATTGATAGTCGAGACTATTCACATCCGATTTGATGAATTACAAGAGCCACTTGAACAAAACAGTTTAAGTCCCGATCCAAAACGACAAATAACTTCCGTTCACAACCGCACGGAACTCGGAACTCAAGTCCACAGCAATGAACCGTCAAGTTCAACGCTGGTTCAAGGAAATGTTCCAAGAGCGGATATGACAGTCAATTCGACAATTCAAGAGTTGGAAATGTTATATGGACCAATGTATGATGAATATTTCACGGGGGAGAAACAAGGTGTATCGAAGTCTTCCGCTGTCACTCATGATAAGAATGATGATACCGATCATCGTCAACAAAAGGATAAAACTTCATCTACTTCAACACGGGTTGCTGCAGAGTTACCTCCTCAGAATATCACATCAACAATTGCTCCTAAAACATCAACAACTACTGTCATTGCTCCAGAGAACACAAATTAAGCAGACAATGCATGACAATGCATTATCTGACGAAGACGAATTTATCAACCCATTCGGTACACCGGTACACGAAACTGGAGAGTCCTCTACTCGCCATGTTGATCCGTCAAATATGCATACGTTCTACCAACGACATCCTTCAACACATCATTGGACCCGAGATCATCCTTTGGTTCAAGTAATTGGAAACCCTTCACAGCCCATTCGTACAAGACGACAACTTAACACCGATGGCGATGTTTGTATGTTCGCACTCGCCGTGAGTTCAGCTGAACCGGAAAACATCAAAGAAGCCATGGTTGATCATGCTTGGATTGAATCGATTACGGATGAACTTCAACAATTTGAGAGACTTAAAGTCTGGGAACTTGTTGACAGACCATACGATGTAATACCATTAAATCTTCGATGGATCTGGAAAAACAAGATGGATGAAGAGAACACGATCATCAATAATAAATCTAGGCTAGTGGCTAAAGGGTATGGATAGAAAGAGGGTATTGATTTTGAAGAATCATTTGCACCAGTAGCTCGTATGGAAGCGGTCAGGATTTTCCTTGCTTATGCTGCACATAAGGGATTCATCGTTTATCAAATGGACGTAAAGACGGTGTTTCTTAACGGTCCTTTGAAGGAAGAAGTCTATGTCATGCATCCAGAAGGATTCGTCAATCCTCATTATCCTGACAAGGTGTATCGTCTCCACAAAGCACTTTATGGACTCAAGCAAGTTCCAAGGGCGTGGTACGACGAGCTCTCGAAATTTCTGGTCTCCAAAGGTTTCTCAAAAGGTTCCATTGATCTAACCTTGTTCACTTATAAATATGGGGATGACATTTTGCTTGTGCAGATTTATGTTGATGACATTATTTTCGGGTCTACAAACCTAAAACTTTCAAAATGGTTTGAAAAAGTAATGCACAGCAAATTTAAAATGTCTATGATGAGCGAACTAAAATTCTTTCTAGGAATTCAAGTTCACCAATCCCCAAGTGGTATCTTTATAAAACAAGCTAAGTATTGTCAAGAGATAATCTATGGTATGACCTCATGTGACCCAGTTAGGACACCATTATCAACCACATCCCTAGATGCTGATTTGGAGGGAGATGCCATAGATCAAACGAGATATCGTTCCATGATCGGCTCCCTCGTGTACTTAACAGCAAGCAGACCAGATATATCACATGCTACGTGTTATTGTACACGATATCAAGCACGACCCACTGAAAAGCACCTCAAGGAGGTTAAACGGATCTTTTGGTACCTTAAGAATACCATTCACATGGGACTCTGGTATCCGAGGGAACCGGTTTCTTTCTAACGGCCTATTCAGATTCTGGTCATGTAGGGTGTCTTGATACACGAAAAAGTACTTCTGGTGGTGCACAATTTCTAGGTCAAGATAAGCTTGTGGGATGGTCTTCCAAGAAGCAGGATTATACATCATTATCATCAACCGGAGCGGAGTATGTGTCTCTATCTGCGTGTTGTGCTCAAGTTCTTTGGATGAGAACACAACTCACGGATTATGGCTTCCACTTTGATAAAGTACCTATGTACTGTGACTCAAAGTCCGCCATAGCCATCTCCTGTAATCTGGTACAGCATTCCCGCACGAAGCATATTGATGTCAGATATCACTTCATTAAGGAACAAGTTGAAAAGGGTATTGTTGAATTATACTTTGTTGGAACTGATTACCAATTAGCTGACTTGTTTACAAAAGCTCTTTCGAAAGAGAGGTTTGCGTATCTAGTTAGGCAAATTGGTATGAGATGTTTGACTCCAGCAGAACTGGAGATTCTGGCAAAGAAGTCTGATTGATTCATCTATCAAACATCTACCTGTAAATATTAATTAAAAAGCAAACTACAAAATTAAAAAATCTTTGATAAACCAAAAATATTCTTCTCGACATGTCTTTCAGTATCGGTAATATGGACGAACCTAGAAATGTCGCTCAATAATGACAGGGGTGTGTACATAAAGCTCGAATGAAAGTTATAAATATTTTTCAAAACATGTCATTTCTATCTTTTATAATGGAAATTGTCTCTTTTGGACAATATTTCCAACAACGGGTAGAGCAATCTATCACGGGTTGAGCTTGTCACAAAACATTCAACGTTTTGAGCTCAACACAATGGCTTTTAATCACTTTCAGATTGCAACCCAGATCTAAATTCACGGTTGAGTGTACGCTTTCGTGCCCTTACCCTCAGCAAAAGAAGTTAAATCTTCTTACACTTGAGTGGATTCGTCAAGACATTCAAAGTCTATGAACTCAAGTTTTTGCTTTAGAAAAACCTTTTCGCCAAAAAGAATTGATTTTTCAAAAAGCGTTGAACACAATTTTTTCAAGAATTTCTCAATGATATTCAAAATCTTTCAAAAATTGTGTGTTCAACAACTCCTATCATCGAAAATTGAAATGTGGATCACATCCTCACAATGACAATTCAATTGGATCATTTTTTGAGGGGGATCGTTCCAAATTCATGCTATGGTTGACACATTTTTCTCCCGAAAGTTTTTCAAAGCTATTTTTCACAATATATTTTAATCAAATTTGGTATCTCTAATATCAATCGATTTCATATATTAGAGATTGGGGGAGAAAATGTAATTAAAATGTGATCTAAAGACTCAAGCACTCATGGTTACGATCAAATACCCACAACATCTTTAATTCACGACGTTATTGGTGTCAAAAGGGTGGTTAGGTTTAAGTCCTATGATCCAACCAGAACCAGAGGGATCTTCCCAGGGATAGTTCAATAGATTATTAGAAGTCCTTAGGAAAGATGGAGTAGAATGTGAACGTAGCTGAATGCCGATTAAGTACTGATGCTAGCACTAGAACAATCACAACAAGGTGCTAGTAATGATGTCTTGGTAAGCATTGAAGGGGTTGAAGAATGAAAAAGAAATGTAAGGATAAAGGGTCTAAAGAAAGAAGCCCTCCATACAACTTAGGCAGAAACCGGGTCAACACATCATGAAGACAACGCATCATGGACCCGGTGATGTAATGCACAACCCTTCCCCAGCTGACTCAGGCTTCTCTCAAAAGAAGTTTGTTTTATTGTCACGGAGACCAACATGACTTCTATTGACTTTCTCACTCCGAGATAGTTGATATTAAATAGGTGGCATCTGCTCCAGCCTCCGATCACTAAAAGTGCACAAATCGAGTCTAGAGCCTAGAGATCAATCAAATCTCGTTAGGACACACGGATGACGGTCAAGAGAGTCCTACGCTATATCCTTGCGATATTGCTAGAACACTTAGAGTGATACTACCTAGTATACACAATGATGAGTGGAAATCCTTCCAGTGTTAACATCAAACAGCACTGCGGTAGGTCATGTGTAAGATTCTTTATGAACTGAACATATGTAAAACTGAAAAGCAACAGTGGTTTGATTCTGAATTGATTCAAACTCGTTTCAGGTTTCTACGCAATATCTTTATGGTCTTGCCAGCACATTCAGAGTGATATTCATTAATATTCATAATGACGAATGGAAATCCTTCTAGCGTCAACATCAAACAGCGCTACGGTAGGTAACCTGCGAGATTCTTATGAATCAAGCTTGTGTCAACTAGAAAGCAACAATGGTAAGATTCTTAATGAATCAAACTTGTTCTAGGAATTTGAATTGACGACTTAATCAAGCAGATATTTATCCAATTGATTCACTCTTTATGTTCACAGTCTTGCTTTGAGACGGTCGAATAAAGAGAACAGCTAGTACAGCCGCGAAACCCTGTCAAGGAAATTTTTAATTAAATCTACCTAATCACAGGTACGATATTTAATATCGTGTAACGGTCTTCACCGACCGGAGTTAAAACGCTACCGATTTAGGACGAATGTCAAAGCCATTCAGTCCGTGTCTAAGTGTCTCGAGAAGGTGACGTTACGGTGTACTCAGCAAAGTCAAAGATTCAAAACCACATACTCATGCCCAAAGACATTCAACAATCAAGAAAGCTAAAGACTTCCGCAACTCTGATGATTAATGACCTCTCTTCAAATGAGATTGTTAGCAAGCTTTCAAGATTGTTCAAAGTATGAGTATGGGGATAAAAACACAAGATCGCAAGATGGCAAAGACAAGTCAAGGATAATTTGAAAGATCTCAAGTTTAAAGACAAAGTCGAAAGACAACGACAAAGACTCAAAGATCACAGCATGAAGGAACAAGACGACTATTACACGTTCAAGACTCATTTATTACGAAATTCATAATCTCCATTGATTTCTAAATGTCGAAGAGGAATGACCTCACATTGGAGGAGATTGTTAGCCTCAAAATATTGATTCAAACAAGAATGTTCGGTCATAGGTTTATATTGTAATATTTATTAGAACGTTGTAATAGTTAGTTAAAAATAGTCGTGACATTACGGGCTTGATGGTTAGCTTAAAAGGCCTCTTTCAAGGTACTAAGCATTTATTCAAGCCCGTCCCAAAACAATATATTCCATTAGAGAGCCCGCATGTGGGTGGACTATATAAGCACCCTCCTAGCATGTTAGGAGGGTGAATGATCTCATAATTTCTTAATCTAATTTTACAAGTTAATCACCATCTTCTCTCTACTTTCTCTTACTACTTTCTCTCTCTAAAATTCAGATCTTTTCCATCTCATTTCTTTAATCTATCATCATATATTTAGGGACAACATCGATTGATTTCATTGAAAGAAGAGCATTTGGGACTCAAACATTGTAGGATGACATGTATGAGGTACTTTCAGGCTGGGGAAAATTGTTGTTTAGAATATTTGTTTATATGCCCAACTAGGGGTAGTTCATATCCCAAGTCTCGAAGCCCTAACTCTAGCTCTGCTAGGGGAAGGGTAGTTATACCATCAGCGTCGCCAAGATGTAAAGCTTGACGAACTAAAGCTTCAGTAACCACTCATATAGCCCCATGAACAGTGCCAACTAATGTAATCACTCCATCAATAGTTTCAGAACGGACAGTGTTCTAAAATTGCTTGATATGTGTGATAGGGACGAGTGGAGTATGAGAAAGTGCATACCTTAAAGGAGACGCCATCAAATACCCAATCATCTCTGTGTATTGGGGTGCAAAGTATTATCTTCAACTAAATAAGCCACCATATTGTGTTGACTTTTGAACCCCAACTCTACACTAGCAGGTTTAAACTTTGGTGCCATTTTGAATGATATGTGAAAACTGTAAGATGATAACAATGAAGGTATCAAGGTTTGAGAATTTTAACATACAAGAATAGTAGTTACCCTGTTTGAAAGAAATGAGCCTAATTTATAGGAGAGGTATGAGCACACGATTGGTTGACAAAGAAGGCAGTTAGAGTCAAAAAGTAATGATAACAATCGTGAAAATATATAACTTATCTCTTTCATTAATAAAATATACCAACTCTCTAAAATTACGGCCCAAATTTTTGTCAAAAAATAACAACTGGGTAGGACCCGGTGTTTTTCAACGGTCAAAAATTAAATATCAGCGTGTAACGGCTATATTCTTGTCAGGGTGTAAATTTTGCCATGTCAGCGTTAAAAATGGTCTTATCAGCGTTGGACGGAAATTATGTCAGCGGCCAAAAATAAAAATAATTAAAAATAAAAAGACCTTAACAAATAAGTTTACCCTAATGAAGATAACTCTTATACTGAAAATGACTGAAGGGTGGCAAGCACTGTCCAATCATGCACGCTTACATAAGCAAGATAGACATAATTGTCCTCAAGTGTCCCTTGTTAACCAAAAGTCTTAATAGTGTAAAAGTCTCATATAAACTCTTTGTAACTTCCCAGGTAAGCTCAATTAAAATTTACACCAAGTCTCCCAACCGACCAATCCTAATTCTAGACCAAAAAGTCTTGGCAACATGCACAGTATAACAAATTTGCATGCTACAGTGCCTCAAGAACTAGAAATTCCAATTCTTACTCACCTGTGGACACAATCTAGAATTGTGATAAGAGTATTCTAAGAATACCCAAAATCCTAAAGGTCTCATAAACCTCCCCTTAAACTATTATATACACAGTTGCAAAATAATAAGTATATGACAAATATTTATTTCAAGATAGGAATGCAGACATTCCAACCATCATAAATAAACTTTTGACACATTCCTTGTAAGCTCCAAAGATCCATAAGCAACTCCGTATCCAATTTTACAATGCTCACAATGCCTGCATGATTAGATGAAAAACCACAAAACTAACATGTTGCTGTCAGCGGCCATTTTTACACTTGTCAGCGTCAAAATAACCTATGTCGGCGTTAGAAAATAAAGTGGAAAATCTAATACTTTACAAAGATAAATAACAGTGCACATCCTGTACATACTATATAATGATTTCAAAAACACATTTAGGTGAGATTGATCATTCCAATACTTGTTACCAAGTACTGGAACCTCCCAACATCAAAAGGTTTAGTTAAAAGATCAGCCACATTCTCTTCTGTGTCTATCCTATCTGGATGTATTAAACCTTTTTCAAAACAATCTCTTATAAAATGATGTCTAATTTATATGTGTTTAGTTTTAGAATGATGTACAGGATTCTTAATAATGCATAATGTACTGTTATTATCTACAAATATCTTAGTATGCATAAATTTATACCCATAATCCAACAGGTGGTTTTGAATCCATAGAACTTGTCCACAACATGCAGCTGCAGCCACATACTCTGCTTCAGTTGTAGAATTTGCCATCACTATTTGTTTCTTGCATTGCCAAGATATAAGTCTGCTCCCAAGAAATTGGCATCCACCAGTTATGAATTTCCTATCAAACTTATCACCTCCATAGTCACTGTCTGAATAGCCAATAAGCTCAAATGGATAATCTTTAGGATACCATAATCCCAAGGTGGGATAATGATAACTTGGATTTTACCTAATTAAAAAGATAAGTTCGTTGTGTTGGTCTAATCGAATTGATTAACTTGGTTCTCTATGTGTGATTCAGTCTTATTTTGGTGGAAACAAAGATGTGTCGTTGTAGTGTTTAAAATAAAAAGGTGCAAAACAATTAAAGTAAATGGGAAATTAAAGTAAATCTAAGTCTAATTAAAGTAAAGGTGCAGGTATTTAAAAGCGTGACTGAAATTAAAGGGCACTAAAGTAAATGAGTAAGCTTAAATCTATCTAAGGCAAACTTAAACGCAACTAAAACTTAAACTAAGGCAAAAACTAAAATTAAGCTAAGGCACATAAACTTAAAGTGAAATAAAAAGAAAGGCGGGAAAAATAAAGCTTGAAAATGAAAATCAAAGACAAAAGCTAATAAGAACCTGAATACAGCTCATTCGGAATAACCCTTCGTTTGGAACAATCACTCGTCCGGAATGTCACCTTCGGTTGAAATGATTCTTCTTCGCTTGGAATATTACCAAAATCCTTGATCCGGAACTAATTGATCTGAATATGTCACTTATCCAAAACAATCCTTCGTTCGGAACTTTACTGATTCGGAACTCTAAATTTTTGCCTTGATTCGGAACTATTTGGTCACCCTTGATTCGGAAGTTTCCGAATGAAGCTCCTTGATTCGGAAGTTTAGAACTTCCGAATGAACACCTCTTGAGTCGGAAGTTGCCCCTTGATCCGGAAGTTTATTCGGAACTTTTAAGTTCCGAATGAACAACTCTTGGTTCGGAACTTTGGAAACTTCCGAATGAATATCCACTGATCCGGAACTTTTGAGTTCCAAATGAACAGTGCTTGATCCGGAACTTTTAAGTTCCGAATGAAGCTTTTCTGGTTCGGAACTTTGGAAGTTCCGAATGAATCGTTCTTGAGTCGGAAGTTTTCCTTCGTCCGGAACTTTTTATGTTCCGGATGAACAGCTTGACTCGGAAGTTTTGCTGACTCAAAAATCTTCCGGATGAAACCTTGATTCGGAACTTTGGAAGTTCCGAATGAGCACTTTCCCTCCTTCTTGGTTTGGAACTTTTCCTGGAAAGATCAGAAACAAAGCAAACACTCCCGAAGAACAAGGAGATACAGTAACAACAGATCTAAACAAAAACTAACCAAAATAAAACACAAACAATTCAATAAAAATAGTAACGAATCAACAGTAACATCAACAAACAATTAAAAACACGAAATCAAACAACTTTAACAACAATAATCAAAAACCACTTGGATCAAAATAAAAGCATGAACATGAACATAAACATAAACACAACAAATCAAAGATAAAGAAAGGTAGATGATAGATTAACAAAATAAAGTAAAGATTTGACAAGAATTAAAATGAAAACTTACTTGGAATTAAATGGTAATTAAGGTGCATAACATGAATTTAAATTGACAAGATATGTAAATGACAAGATAAGTAAATGGTGGAAGGTCTAATTGTCACTATTAGCCAACAAGAAAGAAATGAATACAACTAATGACTATATATAGGGGAGGATTAAGGAAGATTCCTCCCCTCCTTCATTTCTTGTTAATTGCAAGATTAAGCCCCTTTCTTCTTAATTCTTCATTAATTACACCATTAGTCCTTTTCTTCTATTCTTCTTTAAACTTGGACTTAAGGGACTTTTGGCTTCGGGATTTCTTTGAACTCGTCTTAAATTTCTTCAATAAAATAGACTTGAATTCTTCGGCTTTTGATAAACTTCCGTCTTTTGACTTTTTCTTCGATAAATCTTCAGAATTGGTTGTGGACTTCCGTTCTTTTTGCACTCTTGACTTCTTGACTTCGTTTTTCATCCTTTTCTTCAATAAAAGTCCGTAAATGCCCGTGAATGTCCGTGTTTTCTCCACTTTTCACCTTTTCATCCTAAATTACAACAAAAACACAAACCACGCATAATTCCGACATAAAAGACATAAAATACACGTTTTGGTCCGGTTATTATTGTAATTAAGTTGTAGAAAAGATGGGTGTTTACACACCTATCAAATCCCCTACACTTGACCATTGCAATGTCCTCATGCAATGCATTAGTTACAAAGCAAGATTTCACTTTTCATCATAATTAATCCACGTTGGCCTTTATTAAAGAGATAGAAAATTAAAGACATACAAAATAAAGAAATCAAAAGCATACCTTGGGTTTTGAAAATGTTGTGAATAATCATCATCCTCAAGTTTTCAATTTCTCCAAACCAAGCTTAAAAACGAGATCATTGTTATTATAAGTTAGTAGACTATCACGAACTCATGTGGGCCAATTACTCACTTAGACTCCCTTATTCCTAGGTGTATCTCTTATATTTTATTGTTGTCTTGAATGATCACGAGGATGCATTGTTTGACTTATTTCGATAGTTATTTAGTCTGAAAATAAAGTGAACGATTTAATCAATAGTTAGCTAAAGGACCAAATCTTTTAAAACTGCTTCTTGGGACCTCATAAATTTCATATCTTGGCATAACTCGCTTCGCGATTTGAGACCTTTCTCGGACCGATATTTGGCAGCGACTTCATACTTCAAATCTTGAGAGACGTTCATGAAATAATGGTCTTCTCTTCATAATTGAAATTTCTTCACTTGAACTTTTGAGAGATTCATACTTGGACCACGACTTCTTCATTTTTCTCCAATCTTTATTTTGGACTTTGATATACAACGATCCGCCTCCTTTTATGACTTGGATCTATTTATCCTCATACCTTGTTAGGGTCTTTTCGGATACACTTCTCCATGAATTTTGGGGAGTATTTGCTTTTCGTCGTGTGTCTCGATCCTTCATATTGATTTTGGGAATAATGCTTTTCACATCACTTTGGATCTTTAGCAACAAAACATAGCCCTCATGCCTTGTTAGGGCCTTTTCGGACTCGCCAATCTTCGCGTCCCGCTTCAATAAGTTATGCCTTGGCTATGAACTCTAATCCATACCGAGCAACTTTTAAACGATATGGGGCTAGAAGCTAAGTAACTTTTCAAATCGTACAACCTTATTTATTAGCAGATAAATTTATTAGCAAGCGATGGGAGAATAGGCTCATAATTAACTCACATAAATTCACGAAAGAATACCGAACTTAAAATTGGCTCTATCATCTCTCGTTCTCCACAGTTTAAAATCTCAAGAAATGAGATTCGTGGATACTTAGCCTATTAAATCAAAGTTTTGGGTTTTCGAGTCGCCTATAGGATCTTGCAAATTCTTAGACTTTTTCAAGTTTAGAAATCGCATTTTAAAGTTCCTTTGATAAACGACTCTCTAGGATCAATTATAGGAACTTGCGAAAAGTTCTTGTTCTTAACCCGTGAGAGTTAAGACTTTCGCGTTTTATAGCTCCCTAAATAAAAGCCTAGCAAAACTTGACTTAAACACGTTAAGGATACTAGCTAGAGTAAACTCGGATTGAGTCAAAAGATTCACAACGTTTGAAAATTAAAACCACTTATTAAACTTTTATTCTAATAAGGAAAGAAAATAACTATACAAAGGTAAAAACAAATAGGCCAAAATGGATCAAAAATTTTGAAAAATGTCGAAAAATTGATTTTCCGGTTAAAATGAGGACAAATACAAGGAAAAGACCACTTAACTTCGATAGAAGTCCCCCCTACACTTAAGATAAACATTGTCCTCAATGTTTAAGCATGTGGGAGTAAACTCCCCTACACTTATGACATTGTGCACGTTGTTTAAATTTCGCTAAGGAAAAGACCACTAAAGAGATTCCTATTTTAATATTGAGAAAATATAAAATAGAGAACCGAAAAGAGTTTAGGATAGAACCGGGAAGAAGTAGAACACGGAGTCACGGGTCGTCAAGAATCATCAAGAGTGGATCATTGAAGCTCGAATCCCTGATTAAGAAGTGAGGAGAGGAAATAGCAAACCAAAGGGTCCCCCCTACACTTATGATAAAGAAAGCGAAAAGATAGATGCATGGGTTGCCTCCCAAGAAGCGCTTGATTTTTGTTAACCGAGTCATTAGCCTGACTCGACCTTGATCATCAACGGAAGAAGCGTGAAACATATCCACCAGGATCAAAGACATAGTTTTCATCCATCAATAAGCACGAGCTTAAGGCGAACAAGGCAAGCCAGAGAAAAAGTGGCAGGGTTCCCTTAAGCAATGATGGAGCATGGTGGGAGCAAGTATGGTGAGGTGCAAGCAAGTCTTCAAGATTTCCAAAGATTTTTCCTTTTATTTCATCAGGTGGATACTGAGATGCCTTAAAGACTTCAATACCGGGGTCGAACACCTTTTCCTTCAGGGGAAAATAGCACTCAGGCTCAGCCGAGTGTGAAGAAGATCCGCAAAGAAGCACAACCTCGTCCTCAGAAGAAGGACAAAGAGGTGTCAAATCATAAGTGCAACGGATATTGGTGTCGACCGGTTTCTTCTCCTTTGACAAAATTTTCTTCAAATCCAAAGTAGGATCAAGACGATAATCTTCAAAGTCCAAAGGAGGTGCATCACTCTCATGAGGGAAGTAAGTGTTGAGAAATTCAGAGAAATCTTCCTCAAATGAATAATCGTCCAAAGTAGGATCGAGTGATGGAGGATCTTCATCAAGTGAAGAATCGCTCGAGAGAGTATCAGCCTCATCGAAATCATCGAAAGTGGGCAGCTCGGGATACTCAGAAGTACAATCAAAATCATCCGAGTCTGAGCTAGAATCATCATCATCATAAGCATCGAAGACCGGTGGAGAATCATAAATGGGAGAAGCGTCCAAAGTAGGGAGAGAATCATCCACATTATCGTCAAAGAGTGGATTATCAGTGGAAGACTCGAATAGAGGATTGTCATAGACGGTAAAGTCATCGAGCACATTTATCATATTAACTGATTCTCGTCCTCCAAAGGATTTGCCTGTAAGCTTCCCCATTTTAAAAACTTTAGAATCATCCCCGACTCGTAAGATTAACTCACCTTCGGCCACATCCACTAAAGCACGGCCGGTTCTCAAGAATGGCCGACCAAGTATTAAAGGAATACGAGGGTCCATATCATAATCAACTACGACAAAATCGACCGGGAAAGTAAATGTGCCAACTTTGATGAACACGTCTTCGGCTATACCAACGGGGTAAGCGAGAGTGCGATTTGCAAGTTCGAGAGTCATCTTTGTTGGAATGAGGTCAGGTAATGATAGTGTTTTCCAAACACTTAGTGGCATCAAATTAATACTAGCCCCGAGATCAGCAAGGGCAGTAAATTCTTCAGTTTTGTTGAACACGCAAGGCAACACAAAACGACCGGGATCTCCAAGATTTTCCGGAAGTTCTCTAAGAAGGACTGCAGAGCAGTTTTCATTTAATCGTGTGTTGGCGAGTTCAATCAGCTTCTCCTTCTTGTTAAGCAATTCCTTGAATGCTTTGACAAATTTCGGCATGTGGCAAAGTGCTTCAACAAGGCTAATGTTGATGGTCATTTTAGATAGCATATCCACATATTTCGATACTTGACAGTCATTCTTGGTTAGCTCGTTGGTCTTGCCTATGCGAGAAGGGTATGGGATTCTGGGTTGATAGGGGTTAGGTGAAGGTGTAGTTGGTGAAGGTTGTGATGTTGAAGGGTCCTTCCGAGATACATCGTCATGACGAGGCGGAGACGGTAATGGTGTACTACTACTAGGTGTAGGAGGAGTAGGGATACATGGTGGTGGAGGAGGTGTAGATGATGGTGGTGGGTTAGGTGGATTGACAATGGTAATTCCACTACACGTAGTTATAGCACTCACATTAGCTCGCGGATTAGTGACGGTGTTTGAAGGTAGAGAACCCGAAGAAGAAGAAGGTTGAGCTTCGGGCAAGAAACTAGCCAACAGATTCTTTAATTCAGTTGTTTGAGTGATGAAGGAGGATTGAAGATTATCGCGAACCTCGGTTCTGATGTCATTTCCTTGCTTCAAGATATCTCCTTTCAAATTGATTATTTGGCTCTGTAGGTTCTTGATTTGCTCACCTTGAGTTCTCATGATGGCATCAACATCGGTGTTTATGGGTGGGTGTTGTTGGGTGGGTGGTTGATAAGGGTTAGAAGCACGAGGTGGGATTTGGTTGCTTCTATTGTAGTTGTTGGCGGGGTTTTGGTTTTGAGGAGAAAAACCGGGTGAAAGGTAATTGTTGGATCGGTAACTCAGCAGATTTCTATCCCCTTGTTGTCTAGCTTGGTAATTTTCCGGTGAATAATTACCGTAAGCAGCATACACATTTTCTGGATTTCCTTGAGTTGAAGGACAATCGGTGTATGAGTGAGGACCGCCACATGTTTCACAAGGATTAGCGACCGCTTTAACTTGTTGTTGTTGTTGGTTTGAAGCGAGAAGCGTAATACTTTTGCTCATTTCGGCCATTATGCGGGTGAGTTCGGTCATCTCAGGGTTTGCTGAGGTGGAGGAAACATTGACTCTCGGGTTGTTCCTAGAAGATGCAGAGGAATCCCAGTTCTTGTGGTGAGTAGTCATGTTCTCAATTAACTCTCTACACTCCTCGGGTCTCCTTTTCATGAATGTGCCACCGGCGGCTGCATTGATCGTATCACGATCTCGAAAAGTCAAACCGTTGTAGAAAGTATCAATCAATGTGACGGGAAGCATGTTGTGGTTTGGACAACGGTCGATCAAGACATTATATCGCTCCCAAGCGTCAAAAAGAGATTCATCAGGGTCTTGCATGAAACCGCTGATCTGATTACGAAGGCTTGTGACCATGGATGGTGGAAAGTAGCGCGACAAAAAGCGTTGAGTCATATCATCCCAAGTGTGAATAGAATTCTTCGGGAGACGATCAAACCATTTCTCGGCATGATGCGATAAAGTATGTGGGAAGAGTTGTAAGCGAAGAACATCCATTGTGGCCCCAGGCAACTTCATGCTTTGGGTGATTGTAATGAACTTGTCGAGGTGTTTGTTGGCATCATCATCAGGCAATCCTCTAAAAGGGTTTGTTTGTACTTGCTGAATCATGTGGTGCTTCAACGAAAACTCAGGGGCGTTGATTTGCATCGGCGCAATCGGTCCCCCTCGTCCAAACATTGTTGGTTGACAAAGTTCCTCCATGGTCCGAAGATCGGGCTGTGGAAGAGCATTGTTGTTATTATTATTATTGAGGTTCGGTGGAATGTTGTTGTTGTTAACACCTGCCATATCTAAATCTTCTTGAGGCTCGGGCTCTTGATAATTAGAAGATCTAGTACGCATACACCTGAAAATGCAAAAGAAAAAGAAACCAAACGCAAAGACAATATATATACACAATAAAGATAAAATCTTTTTGGATTTTTGAAATTTTTAATTTTTATGGTTTTTTGAATTTTTTAGGCAAGAAAAATAACGTTCACAAGTGAACGGATCCCAAAAAGCAACGTGTCTCTCACAGAAAACCGTCAATCTTAACGAAAAGAGCCGGCAGCGGCGCCATTTGATAACTTGGATTTTACCTAATTAAAAAGATAAGTTCGTTGTGTTGGTCTAATCGAATTGATTAACTTGGTTCTCTATGTGTGATTCAGTCTTATTTTGGTGGAAACAAAGATGTGTCGTTGTAGTGTTTAAAATAAAAAGGTGCAAAACAATTAAAGTAAATGGGCAATTAAAGTAAATCTAAGTCTAATTAAAGTAAAGGTGCATGTATTTAAAAGCGTGACTGAAATTAAAGGGCACTAAAGTAAATGACGTAAGCTTAAATCTATCTAAGGCAAACTTAAACGCAACTAAAACTTAAACTAAGGCAAAAACTAAAATTAATCTAAGGCACATAAACTTAAAGTGCAATAAAAAGAAAGGCGGGAAAAATAAAGCTTGAAAATGAAAATCAAAGACAAAAGCTAATAAGAACCTGAATACAGCTCATTCGGAATAACCCTTCGTTTGGAACAATCACTCGTCCGGAATGTCACCTTCGGTTGAAATGATTCTTCTTCGCTTGGAATATTACCAAAATCCTTGATCCGGAACTAATTTATCTGAATATGTCACTTATCCAAAACAATCCTTCGTTCGGAACTTTACTGATTCGGAACTCTAAATTTTTGCCTTGATTCGGAACTATTTGGTCACCCTTGATTCGGAAGTTTCCGAATGAAGCTCCTTGATTCGGAAGTTTAGAACTTCCGAATGAACACCTCTTGAGTCGGAAGTTGCCCCTTGATCCGGAAGTTTATTCGGAACTTTTAAGTTCCGAATGAACAACTCTTGGTTCGGAACTTTGGAAACTTCCGAATGAATATCCACTGATCCGGAACTTTTGAGTTCCGAATGAACAGTGCTTGATCCGGAACTTTTAAGTTCCGAATGAAGCTTTTCTGGTTCGGAACTTTGGAAGTTCCGAATGAATCGTTCTTGAGTCGGAAGTTTTCCTTCGTCCAGAACTTATTATGTTCCGGATGAACAGCTTGACACGGAAGTTTTGCTGACTCAAAAATCTTCCGGATGAAACCTTGATTCGGAACTTTGGAAGTTCCGAATGAGCACTTTCCCTCTTTCTTGGTTCGGAACTTTTCCTAGAAAGATCAGAAACAAAGCAAACACTCCCGAAGAACAAGGAGATACACTAACAGCAGATCTAAACAAAAACTAACCAAAATCAAACACAAACAATTCAATAAAAATAGTAACGAATCAACAGTAACATCAACAAACTATTAAAAACACGAAATCAAACAACTTTAACAACAATAATCAAAAACCACTTGGATCAAAATAAAAGCATGAACATGAACATAAACATAAACACAACAAATCAAAGATAAAGAAAGGTAGATGATAGATTAACAAAATAAAGTAAAGATTTGACAAGAATTAAAATGAAAACTTACTTAGAATTAAATGGTAATTAAGGTGCATAACATGAATTTAAATTAACAAGATATGTAAATGACAGGATAAGTAAATGGTGGAAGGTCTAATTGTCACTATTAGCCAACAAGAAAGAAATGAATACAACTAATGACTATATATAGGGGAGGATTAAGGAAGCTTCCTCCCCTCCTTCATTTCTTGTTAATTGCAAGATTAAGCCCCTTTCTTCTTAATTCTTCATTAATTACACCATTAGTCCTTTTCTTCTATTCTTCTTTAAACTTGGACTTAAGGGACTTTTGGCTTCGGGATTTCTTTGAACTCGTCTTAAATTTCTTCAATAAAATAGACTTGAATTCTTCGGCTTTTGATAAACTTCCGTCTTTTGACTTTTTCTTCGATAAATCTTCAGAATTGGTTGTGGACTTCCGTTCTTTTTGCACTCTTGACTTCTTGACTTCGTTTTTCATCCTTTTCTTCAATAAAAGTCCGTAAATGCCCGTGAATGTCCGTGTTTTCTCCACTTTTCACCTTTTCATCCTAAATTACAACAAAAACACAAACCACGCATAATTCCGACATAAAAGACATAAAATACACGTTTTGGTCCGGTTATTATTGTAATTAAGTGGTAGAAAAGATGGATGTTTACACACCTATCAGATAACACCAAAGGTATCTAAAGATTCTTTTAACAACATGAAGATGACACTCTTTGGGAGTCACTTGATGGCGTGCACATGTACACACAGCAAACATGATGTCAGGTCTAGAGGCAGTAAGATACATCAATGGTCTAATCATGGATCTATAATGCCTAACATCAACATATTTTCCATCTCCAGTCTTTCCCCAAGGGTGTTCCCTATCCATGGGTGTGCTAGCCCGTTTTTCATGAGGAGAAAAACCAAACTTCTTCAAGATCTCAGCCACATATTTGTCTTGAGAGATAAAAATACCATCTTCTTTCTGTTGTACTTGTAAACCTAGAAAGAAGTTCATCTCTCCCATTGCACTCATCTTGAATTTCTCTGTCATGAGCTTGGAAAAGTCTTCACTCATTTTTGGATTGGATGATCCAAAAATAATATCATCCACATAGACCTACACAAGAAGAAAATCCTTGCCATTCTTCTTGATCAATAGGATTTGGTCTATGGTGCCCCTCTTGAATCCATTTTCCACAAGGTAAGTGGATAATGTACCATACCATGCTCTTGGGGCTTGATGAAGTCCATACATTGCTTTCTTTACTCTGTACACCTTGTCTAGATGTTCTGAATCTTCAAAACCTGGAGGTTGCATAACATACACTTCCTCCTCAATTGTGCCGTATAAGAAAGCACTTTTCACATCCATTTGATAAACTATGAAACCCATGCAAGAAGCATAGGCTAGGAGAATCCTTATTGCTTCAATTCTTGCAACATGTGCAAAAATCTCTTTAAAGTTTATCCCTTCTTCTTGTGTATATCAATGAGCAACTAATCGTGCCTTGTTTCTGACCACAATTCCTCTTTCATCATTCTTGTTTCTAAGAACCCAACGTGTCCCAATAGGTCTAACATGGTTTGGACAACCCACAAGCTCCCAAACATCTTGAATTACAAACTGATGAAGCTCATCCTGCATTGCTTCAACCCAGCTTGGTTCTTTAAGAGCTTCAAAAATCTTCTTGGGTTCCTTTTGTGACAGAAACAGGAAAATAGACATGCTTGCACAAGAAGGGTATCTTCCTTCTTGTGGATGTTTGCAATGAATCCTTCTAATAACTGGTTTTGGCCAAGTATGAATTTGTTCGTCTCGATTCAATTCGAATTGATCACGGTTGAAAGTGTGACTCAGTCGTTCTTGGTGAATAAAAAGAAAATGTCATTGATCATCTATAACTAATTAAAAAGTAAAATGCGAAAAGTAAAAAGAATAAACTAAAGACGAATGATAAAGAAACGTAAAACAAGACGAATATTAAAAACAAAAAATTAAAACGATATTAAAACGTATATTAAAACAAATATTAAAAGAAACAATTAATAAAAGTAAAAGCGAAAATAAAAAAAATAAAAATAAACTTTTCGAATTAAAAATAAAACTTACTTAAATAAAAATGAAAGCAATTGGATTATAAAACTATTTTAAAAAGAAACGAAACAAATAATAAAAACGTAAATTTAAACAAAACAATTAATAAAAATAAATCTAAAAGACGAAATTAACTATCGACTCGAAAATAAAGTTACTTAATGAAAAATGAGAGAATAAAACTAAAATGGTATTTTAAAGCTAAACGAGGCAAAACCTAAAGCGGGTACTAAATAAAAGATAAAACTTGAACTTTACGAAAAAATATTAATTTTAAAAATAGACGAAAAATTCAACTAATAATACGTAACTTTCAAAATTAAAATTGGAACAACTTTCAGATAAAAGTAAACAATTGCGGAACAATACTAATAAATAAACAAGCTAGCAGGCAAGCATCTGGAAGCAGTTGGAAGCAGCCAGGCTAGCTGCTCCATTGGCAGGAAACTAATATAAGCAGCCAGACATACTGCTCAATTTTTTTCGGACTACAGTACTTTTTGGAAATATGATTTCTTCGCAATGTTGTGTTATCACTTTTTCGGAATTTTTTTTTCTTCACAATAACTTGTTTTTCAGAATAATTTTTTTTCGGAATATTAGATTCTTCGCAATAATTGTTTTTTAAGAACTTTTTTCGGATAAATTAAATTCAGAACTTTTTTCGGAATAACAACATAAAATTCTTCGGAATAAATGATTTTCAGATTTTTAAATTTTTTCGGAAATTTCTTCGGAATCTTAAACTTTTTCAGAAAAATGGCATATCTTCGGAATAAACTTCATTTTCAGAAAAACTAAAATCTTCGGAAAAATTATAATTTCGGAAAAAGGTGACAAATTCAGAGAAAAGCTAATCTTCGGAATAAAAGGTAATTTCAGAGAAAACAATTTCAGGAAAAAGTGAATCTTCGGAATAATAAACCCTAATCCGAAAATCCTAAAGATCAGAAAAATAAATTACAGTAACAACTAAAAATCAGAAAATAAGCCACGAATAAGCTAAAATCAAATAAGCAATCTACCAAAACTTAATCTAAAACACTTTTAAGAAAAACTAATTAAACCACAAATTAAAAACTTGAAAAACACTAATAAATCTAAAAATTAAAAATCAACTTTCTATAAAATAAACTAATAAAAACACTTAATTAAAAATAAGCAAAACCAAACAATAAGAATCAAACACAATAAGCTATAAAAATCAAACACATAAAAACCAATAAGCACAATCAATCAAAAACATCAATCAAACAAGAACATGATTAATTAAACTACATGATTATCAAAATCAACACAAGATTAATAATAAAGAAAGGAAGAATGAGAATAATTAATTTAAAAAGCTTGATTAAAAGTATAAGATTCAACAATTAAAACATAAAGATTAAAGATTCTACATATTAATCTAGAGAGAGAAAGTGAAAACTAGAGAGAGAAAGTAAATCTACACTACTCCTAATCTAAACTAACTAACCACCTCCTAATGACACATTAGGAGGGTATTTATAGGAGGAGTAAAATGTTGGTGCTTTCTTCCTTCTTTCTTCTTGTCTCGACTCGATTTAAATTCTTTGTCTTTCTCGACGTCGTCTCGTGATTTGTCGATATAATTTGAACTCGTCTTATAATTTTCTTCTTTAATTAGACTTGGTTCTTCGACTTCATTAAACTTCCGTTTTTAGACTTTTTCTTCGATAAATCTTCAGAATAGGCCTTGGACTTCCGTTCTTTTTGCACTCTTGATCTTTTGACTTCGTCTTTTCTCGTTTTCTTCGATAAAAGCCCGTGAAAGCCCGTGTTTTCTTCCTTTTTCATCTTTTGGTCTTAAAACACAATAAAAGCACAAACTACGCATAATTCCGACATTTACGACATAAAATACACGTTTTGGCTTGGTTATTATTATAATTAAGTGGTAAAAGGATGGGTGTTTTCACACCTATCAAATCCCCTACACTTGACCATTGCAATGTCCTCATGCAATGCATTAGTTATAAAGCACGTTTACACTTTTCATCATAATCAATCCACATTGGCCTTTATTAAAGAGATAGAAAATTAAAGACATTCAAAATAAAGAAATCAAAAAGCATACCTTGGGTTTTGGAAATGTCATGAATAATCATCAGCCTCAAGTTTTCACTTTCTCCAAACCAAGCTTAAAAACGAGATCATTGTTATTATAAGTTAGTAAACTATCACGAACTCATGTGGGCCAATTATTCACTTAGACTCCCTTATTCCTAGGTGAATCTCTGATATTTTATTATTGTCTTGAATGATCACGAAGATGCATTTTTGACTTATTTCGATAGTTATTTAGTCCGAAAATAAAGTGAACGATTTAATCAATAGTTAGCTAAAGGACAAAATCTTTTAAAACTGCTTCTCGGGACCTCATAAAGTTCATATCTTGGCATAACTCGCTTCGCGATTTGAGACCTTTCTCGGACCGATATTTGGCAGCGACTTCATACTTCAAACCTTGAGAGACGTTCATGAAATAATGGCCTTCTCTTCATAATAGGAATTTCTTCACTTGAAGTTTTGAGAGATTCATACTTGGACCACGACTTCTTCATTTTTCTCCAATCTTTATTTTGGACTTTGATATACAACGATCCGCCTCCTTTTATGACTTGGATCTATTTATCCTCATACCTTGCTAGGGTCTTTTCGGATACACTTCTCCATGACTTTTGGGGAGTTTTTGCTTTTCGTCGTGTGTCTCGATCCTTCATATTGATTTTCGATAAATGATTCTTCACATCACTTTGGATCTTTAGCAACAAAATATAGCCCTCATGCCTTGTTAGGGCCTTTTCGGACTCGCCAATCTTCGCATCCCGCTTCAATAAGTTATGCCTTGGCTATGAACTCTAATCCATACCGAGCAACTTTTAAACGATCTTGGGCTAGAAGCTAAGTAACTTTTCAAATCGTACAACCTTATTTATTGCAGATAAATTTATTAGCAAGAGATGGGAGAATAGGCTTATAATTAACTCACATAAATTCACGAAAGAATACCGAACTTATAGTTGGCTCTATCATCTCTCGTTCTCCACAGTTTAAAATCTCAAGGAATGAGACTCGTGGATGCTTAGCCTACTAAATCAAAGTTTTGGTTTTCGAGTCGCCTATAGGATCTTGCAAACTCTTAGACTTTTTCAAGTTTAGAAATCGCATTTTAAAGTTCCCTTGATAAACGACTCTCTAGGATCAATTATAGGAACTTGCGAAAAGTTCTTGTTCTTAACCCGTGAGAGTTAAGACTTTCGCGTTTTATAGCTCCCTATATAAAAGCCTAGCAAAACTTGATTTAAACATGTTAAGGATACTAGCTAGAGTAACTTAGATAAGTAAACTCGGGTTGAGTCAAAAGATTCACAACGTTTGAAAATTAAAACCACTTTATTAAGAATTTATTCTAGCAAGGAAAGGAAAAATAACTATACAAAGGGCAAAACTAATAGGCCAAAATAGATCAAAAATTTTGAAAAATGTCGAAAAATTGATTTTCCGGTTAAAATGAGAACAAATACAAGGAAAAAGCCACTTAACTTCGATAGAAGTCCCCCCTACACTTAATATAAACATTGTCCTCAATGTTTAAGCATGTCGGAGTAAACTCCCCTACACTTAGGACATTGTGAACTTTGTTTAAATCTCGCTAAGGAAGAGACAACTAACGAGATTCCAATTTAGTTATTGAGAAAATATAAAATAGTGAATCGAAAAGAGTTTAGGATAGAACCAGGAAGAAGGGAACACGGAATCACGGGTCGTCAAGAATCATCAAGAGTGGATCATTGAAGCTCGAATCCCAGATTAAGAGAGGAGAGGAAATAGCAAACTAACGGGTCTCCCCTACACTTATGATAAAGAAAGCGAAAAGATAGATGCATGGGTTGCCTCCCAAGAAGCGCTTGATTTTTGTTAACCGAGTCGTGAGCCTGACTCGACCTTGATCATCATAGGAAGAAGCAAGAAACATATCCACCAGGATCAAAGACATAGTTTTCGTCCATCAAATAGCAGAGGCTTAAGGCGAACAAGGCAAGCCAAAGAAGGATAGGCAAGGTTCCCTTAAGCAAAGATGGAGCACGGTGGAAGCAAGGGTGAAGTGGTGCAAGCAGATTTCCATAAGTTCCAAAGATATTTCCTTTTGTTTCATCAGGTGGATACTGAGATGGCTGCAGAATATCAATACCGGGGTCGAACACCTTTTCCTTTAAGGGAAAATAGCACTCAGGCTCAGCAGAATGTGAAGAAGATCCGCGAAGAAGCACAACCTCGTCCTCGGAAGGTGGACAAAGAGGTGTTAAATCATATGTGCTGCGGATATTGGTGTCGACCGGTTTCTTCTCCTTTGAAAGAATGTTCTTCAAATCCAAAGTAGGATCAAGACGATAATCTTCAAAATCATAAGGAGGAGCATCACTCTCATAAGGGAAGTAAGTGTTGAGAAACTTAGAGAAATCTTCCTCAAATGAGTAATTGTCCAAAGTAGGATCGAGTGATGGCAGAGGGTCTTCATCATGTGAAGAATCGCTCGAAAGAGTATCGGCCTCATCAAAATCATCATATATGGGTAGCTCGGGATACTCAGAAGTACAATCATCAAAATCATCCGAATCTGAGCTAGAATCATCATCATAAGCATCAAAGACCGGTGGAGAATCATAAATGGGAGAAGGTTCCAAATTGGGGCGAGAATCATCCACATCATCATGAAAAAGTGGATTATCAATGCAAGAGTCGAATAGAGGATTGTTGTAGATGGTAAAGTCATCGAGCACATTAATCATATTCACTGATTCGCGGCCTCCAAAGGTTGTACTTGTAAGCTTCCCCATTTTAAACACTTGTGCAGCATCCCCGACTCTTAAGATTAACTCACCTTCGGCCACATCAACTAAAGCTCGTCCGGTTCTCAAGAATGGCCGACCAAGTATTAAAGAAATACGAGGGTCCATTTCATAATCAACAACGACGAAGTCGACCGGGAAAGTAAATGTGCCAACTTTGATGAACACATCTTCGGCAATACTAACGGGGTAAGCGAGAGTGCGATTTGCAAGTTCAAGAGTCATCTTTGTTGGAGTGAGGTCGGGTAATGATAGTGTTGTCCAAACACTCAATGGCATCAAATTAATACTGGCCCCGAGATCAGCAAGGGCAGTAAATTCTTCAGTTTTGTTGAACACGCAAGGCAACACAAAACGACCGGGATCTCCAAGCTTTTCCGGAAGTTCTTTAAGAATAACTGCAGAGCAGTTTTCATTTAAGCGTGTGTTGGCGAGCTCAATCAACTTCTCCTTCTTGTTAAGCAATTCCTTAAATGCTTTGACAAATTTCGGCATGTGGACAAGTGCTTCAAGAAAGCTAATGTTGAAGTTCATTTGAGAAATCATCTTCACATAGCGTGCCACTTCAGAGTCATCCTTGGTTAGCATTTTGGTCTTGCCTAAACGAGAGGGATAAGGGATATTGGGTTTGAGTGGTGAAGGTGCAGGTGTAGTAGGTAAAGGTTGAGATGTTGAAGGGTCCTTCCTAGGTACATCGTCATGACGAGGCGGAGACGGTAATGGTGCACTAATACTAGGTGTAGGAGGAGTAGGGATAAATGGTGGTGGAGGAGGTGTGGATGATGGGGGTGGGATCGGTGGATCGACAATGGTAATTCACTACGAGTAGTAATAGCACTCACATTTGCTCGCGGATTGGTGACGGTGTTTGAAGGTAGAGAAATCGAAGTGGAAGGTTGAGCTGCGGGCAAGAAACTAGCAAGCATATTCTTCAAATCATTGGTTTGATTGCTAAAGGAGGATTGAATATTATCTCGAAGCTCGGATCTAATCTCATTTCCTTGCTTGGTAATATCTCCTTTAAGATTGATAATTTGGCTCTGAAGATTCTTGATTTGCTCACCGTGGGTTCTCATTATGGCTTCAACATCAGGGTTAATGGGTGGGGTTTTGTTGAGCGGGTGGGTGATAAGGATTAGAAGCTCTTGGTGGGATTTGGTTGCTTCTATTGTAGTTGTTGGCGGGGTTTTGGTTTTGAGGAGAAAAACCGGGTGAAAGGTAGTTGTTAGATCGGTAACTCAACAAATTTATATCCCCTTGTTGTCGAGCTTGGTAATTTTCCGGTGAATAATTACCATAAGCAGCATACACATTTTCCGGATTTCCTTGTGTTGAAGGACAATCGGTGTATGAGTGAGGACCGACGCATGTTTCACAAGAAGTAGCAACCGCTTTAACTTGTTGTTGTTGGTTTGAAGCCAAGAGTTGCATACTTCTGCTCATTTCAGTCAACACGCGTGTGAGTTCGGTCATATCAGGGTTTGCTAAAGTAGAAGAAACATTGACTCTCGGATTGTTCCTTGAAGAAGCGGAGGAATCCCAGTTATTGTGGTGAGTAGTCATGTTCTCTATTAGCTCTCTACACTCCTCGGGTCTCCTTTTCATGAATGTGCCACCGGCGGCTGCATTGATCGTATCACGATCACGAAAAGTCAAACCGTTGTAGAAAGTATCAATTAAGGTCACAGGGAGCATGTTGTGGTTTGGACAACGATCAATCAAGACATTATATCGCTCCCAAGCATCAAAAAGAGATTCATCAGGGTCTTGCATGAAACCGCTGATTTGCTTGCGAAGGCTCGTGACCATGGATGGTGGAAAGTAGCGCGAAAAAAAGCGTTGAGTCATGTCATCCCAAGTGTGAATAGAATTCTTCGGGAGACGATCAAACCATTTCTCGGCATGATGTGATAAAGTATGTGGAAAGAGTTGTAGGCGAAGAACATCCATTGTGACACCATGCAACTTCATGCTTTGGGTGATTGTAATGAACTTGTCGAGGTGTTTGTTGGCATCATCATCAGGCATTCCAGCGAATGGATTAGTTTGCACTTGCTGAATCATGTGGTGCTTCAACGAAAACTCCGGAGCGTTGATTTGCATCGACGCAATCGGTCCTCCTCGTCCAAACATGGTAGGTTGACAAAGTTCCTCCATGGTCCGAAGATCGGGCTGTGGAAGAACATTGTTGTTATTATTGAGGTGCGCTGGATTATTGTTGTTGTTAACACCTGACATACTTAAATCTTCTCGAGTCTCGGGCTCTTGATAATTAAAAGATCTAGTACGCATACACCTGAAAATGCAAAAGAAAAAGAAACCAAACACAAAGACAATATATATACACAATAAAGATAAAATCTTTTTGGATTTTTGAAATTTTTAATTTTTATGGATTTTTATCAATTTTTAATTTTTATTATTTTTGAATTTTTTATACAAGAAAAATAACGCTCACAAGTGAACGGATCCCAAAAAGCAACGCGTCTCTCACAGAAAACCGTTAATCTTTACGAAAAGAGCCGGCAGCGGCGCCATTTTAATACAAGGCTTTTGGCCCGTATAAAAATTATCGTTCTCGTGGTCTAATCGAATTGATCTAGGTTCTATGTAAGACTCAGCTGTTCTTTGGTGAAACAAAAGTGTGTCGTTGTAGTATATTAAAAATGTGCAGAACAATTAAAGTAAATGTCGTTAAAGTAAAATGGCGTTGAAATAAATCTAAGTCTAATTAAACGAAAGGGTGCAATATTTAAAAACTTTGAAAAGTAAAATAATAAAATGACAAAAGTTAAAAGCGTGACGGAAATTAAAATTAGACAAGAATTAAAATGAGAACGTAAAAATTAAACAAGACAAAAATATGAAAAACAACCCAATCGAAATATATTCCGATCAGAATCTGATCGGAATGTACCTCATCGGAATATGCACAACCTGCCCAATCGGAATGTTGAATTACCTACCCTGATCGGAATGTAGAACGAAAACCTCTGATCGGAATAACTGTCACTTACCTGATCGAAATATCCAAACGAACACCTCTGATCGGAATATGAACCTAACTCCAGATCGGAATGATATTCACCTCTTGATCGGAATGTATAGTAGAGACTTGATCGGAATATGTCACTTAATCCAGATCGGAATACTACTAACTCCCCCAATCGGAATATTGATCGGAACCAACTATCGGAATGTAGAGTGAAGCTTGGTCGGAATGTTGAGTAGAACAACTGATCGGAATATCTAAGCTATACCTGATCGGAATACCACACAACACCTCGATCGGAATGAGGGAAAGAGCACCAATCGGAATAACTGTCACTAGACCAGATTGGAATACCACTTACCTTGTCCTGATCGGAATACCAAAACTCCCCAGATCGGAATGCTGATAGGAATATTAAAACCGTAATCCGATTACTCCAATCGGAATGTAATACCCTTTTCCGATTGCTAGCTCGGAATACGGAAGAAAAGGCACAAAATAAGCTAAACAATTAAGCTACTAATCAAATAAGCACAAGTATAAAATCCTAAGGCAAACCGTATAAAAATAAGCTACTAAACTTAAATTTAAAAACTTTTAAGACACGAAATGAATGAGCTTTACAAAAAAAAACTTTTATATAAAAATAACTTTGATAAAAACTTTATAAACTTGAAAATAAGCACAAATAAGCTATGAAAATAGATGATCTAACACAATCAAAAGCATAAAAACACAATCTTTAATCAAATAAGTAACACAATAAGCATGTAATCAACAAAATCAAGCAAGAAAGAAAGGTAGAATGAGAGATTAAAAGCAAGAAAATTAAAGAACACTTACTTGGAAATTAAATGTATTAAAAGTGCAAGACAAGTATTTAAATGTGCAAGTAATTAAAGGTGCAAGGTAATTAAATGTGCATAAAAGTAAAGGTGGAAGAACTAGTGTCACTCTAGCCAACAAAATGAAAGTAATTAAGATCTAATCTATATATAGGGGAGGATTAGGAAGCTTCCTCCCCTCCTTCATTTCTTCTTAATTGCGTCATTAGGTCCTTAAGCCTTTAATCTTCATTAATTGCACCATTAGTCCTTTTTCCTTCTAATCTTCTTTAAACTTGGATTCTAATGACTTGTGGCTCAGGATTTCTTTTGAACTCGTCTTTTAATTCTTCAATAAAATAGACTTGAGTTCATCGGCTTTTAGTAAACTTCCGTCTTTTAACTTTTTCTTCGATAAATCTTCAGAATTGGTCTTGGACTTCCGTTCTTTTTGCACTCTTGACTTCTTGACTTCGTCTTTTCATCTTTTTCTTCAATAAAAGCCCGTAAATGCCCGTGTTTTCTCCACTTTTCACAATTTCGTCCTAAATCACAACAAAAACACAAACCACGCATAATTCCGACATAAAAGACATAAAATACATAAAATACACGTTTTGGCTCGGTTATTATTGTAATTAAGTGGTAAAAAGGATGGGTGTTTACACACCTATCACGTATAAAAATGTGCCTTTTGTTATTTATTGGCAAAGTTTATGACCGTCATCGACCGTAAATATCCTCGATATGACATAAAAAAATATTCTTGTCATTACTTTAATTATTCGTTTCACGGACATTCTTCATAAAATTATGATAAAATTTAAGTGTCATTCTTTATATGACGCGCTAACGTTTATTAAATGTAATCCCTCCAATTTTATATCAAAATATCAATGTTCTCCGAATTCTAAAGTTTTTATTTTATATTGACCGTTTATTTTTCGTGTCTAACGTGTATCTTTTATATCGCGTAACTTTTAAAATATCGGGCCTCGATAATACCCGCTTTATCGTATTATAAATACATATAACAAAAACAAACCGCCTTTTGTCACTTATTTGGCATCCACAGAAACTTGCGCACTGACACGTATCCAAAATATTGTTTATGTGTATTTTCATGTAAAGGATATGGTCAAAAAAAATATTAAAATTAAATAACTTATCTTGCACTATTATTAAACGTATTATCTTTGTTTACGTTTTCTTTCTGCCGAGCATAACAACACCCCTAAAACCATTGTTAAATTTGGTTTGATTAGTTGTTGTGTTAAAATATTGAAACTCTTGTATATTTATACATATTACTAGTGTATTTCTTCCCTAATCATCAAGAACGTGTGTGGTTGATTTTGGTTCATTTTCGGTTCCTAGATTTGGTTACGTATAAGTTTTTAGTCCATGTTAGGATTGAGCTTTGGTTGTTACAAGATCATGAGATGTTCATGTTTGTAGTCCTTAGTCGATGGGGCCGATTTATACGGTGAATTCATACTCGGGTTGGACGTTATGGTATCCTTGTTGGAGTTGGTAGTCGAACTCGAGTTTTATTCTTTGAGGTACGTCTAAAGTCCTAAGCAATAGTTTCATTCGTATATATTTAGGCAAAATTAAAGAAAATGAAACTCTAAGTTCATATGTGTGCTAAGCAATTTATGATTGATGTTAAAGTACCAAGTTGAAACAATGATGAGTCCACGTCAATTTCATAATTCAAATGTATATATACATTTTTAGTCCATGGTTTATTAAGCTAGATTCATTTAAATATCATAGATTTTTAAAATAACGCTTTTCACCCTTTTCCGTTTTATTCTTTTCAAAACTAGCACAAATTATATTTTTAAGAAACCTTTATAAAACTTGTTTATTTTTTTTACGTTTTTGTTTATACCTTTAAAACACGCCACTTTATTTTAGGTCGACGTTAGAAGCTCGTGGTTCATCGGCTTATCTTATTTCATTGTTTCACTCCCGCCACTATTATTTTGATCTTCTTCTGGTTTGATATCAGTATCGCTAAGGTGAGTTCATAACCCCTTTTTACTACTTATACATTGTTTCTAAACACGGGTGAGATTTTACATTGTGGAACACATTCATTTAAAACTGTATGCTATCCAGAACTTGTATGCTATCCAGATCTTGTATGCTTTCCAGAACTTGTATACTTTCCAGAACTTGTATGCTTTCTAGAACAGATTACCATTATTATTATTGCTTTTAGTTTACATAGCCACTAAGTTTCCCTACCATTTCATGCATCGTTAATTATCTAGTGTTACCTTTTCTAAGCCCGAATGTTGTGGGTGGATCCATCGGAATTGACAATCCCCGTCTCGTATTACTTTGACATATTACATTTGTTTATACTTGAGTGTTTAGGCTGAACACTTACTAGGGGAACTTACCTTTTGTTAAGCTTCGGTGTCATGAGCTAAATAGCAATAATAATAGTTTCGGACTATGGTTATTGTACGTAACCATTTTACCTATTTCCTGTTTTACAAATGAATGATTGTGTTCCACACCTTTACTGCTAAACCTATGAATATCACTCAACTTTGTGTTGACGATTTTTTTTAGATGTTTAATCTCAGGTATTAATACTTAGCTTTGCTTGGATGGGAGCCTGCAAGATACTATCGCAGCTTGGAGATTTCTGTGTTACTTTTGAAAGTTTAGTTTTGGTAAAAGCTGACATAAGTTATTTTGTATTTTTAGTAGATATATGTTACAAAACCATGATTATATAATATATTTTTCCGCATATAAAACTCTGGGACCTTTGTTTAAAAACTCTGATCTTTTATGATGTAATGAAAATGTTTTATTACGTCAATTTTGTGTCAACAGTAATTCATTGTTTCTTGTACCATGACGTGGAACCCCCTTGCTGCCTAGTTGTTCCATTGCCTGATTTTGGGGGTCTCACATTGTACATCTTTGACCTGTGTACCTGTATGTTCAATAACAGATTCTTCCAAGACATTTGGATACTTTTCCACAATGTCTGGATTAGTGACATGCATATAATTCAAGGTCCTAGATAATGGTTCCAAATCAAATAACCAATCTGGTCCATTTTCAGGATCACTAGGCTTACTTTCTAGAAATCTAACATGTACTTTTTCAAGAATACGTTTTTCCTTCTTGTTGTAAACCATGTACCCTTTGCTATTCATAGAATAACCCACAAAATATCCCTCATCACCTTTGGAACTAAACTTACCTAGGTTCTCACTAGTGTCTAATATCACTACATGACATCCAAAGGGTCTAAGAAAGTATATATTAGGCCTCCTTTTCCAAAATAGCTCATAAGGTGTCTTATTGTGGATTTTGTTGACCAAGGCTCTATTTTGAACATAGCAAGCTGTGTTCACAGCCTCATCCCAAAAGGCAATGGAAAAATTAGCATCTACAAACCTGGTCCTAGCTGCTTCTATAAGTGTTCTATTTCTTCTTTCAGCTACACCATTCTGTTGTGGAGTTCTAGCAATATTAAACTCCCTAGAAATTCCTTTATCAACACAAAAGGTATCTAATAGAGTATTTCTAAACTCACCACCATTATCACTTCTAAGTATATTAACTGTGTACCCTGATTTCTTCTCTATTTGGGTAATAAAGTTAATTAAAACTTTGGCAGTGTCACTTTTCAAAGCTAAAAAGAAAGTCTAAGTAAACCTAGAATAATCATCAGTGATTACAAAGCAAAAAGATTTACCATTTAAACTTTCTATATTAGTAGGACCAAACAGGTCCATGTGTAGCAAGTGAAGTGGTTTAGAACTAGAATGCACACTTTTAGACTTAAAGGAGACCTTATGACGTTTGCCTTTAAGGCATGCAACACAATTATAATCATTGTGGAAAGCTTTTGAAGGCAAACCACTGACAAGATCATGTCTCACAAGTCTATTAATGTTCTTAATGTGCCCTAACCTTCTGTGCAATAAATTACTCTCATCAACTGAAGCTTTAGCATAAAGACATGATAGGTTGTTGTTCATCTTAATTTCATTTAGATTAACATTATAAATATCCTTATGCCTAGGTGTTATATACTCAATAAACTTCTCATCAGGAACCTTAAAATCCTTACTTAACACCAAGCATTCAGTATCAGTAAAAAGAACTTTATTTTTGTTGTCACAAGCTTGTGACACACTAAACAAGTTGTAGTCAAGTTCTTTTACCAGGAAGACTTCATCAAATCGTAGCTTGTTGGTGATGAGAGTGCCTTTTCCAGAGATGGTACCATAACCTCCTCCAAAATACACTTTATCACCATTCTTGATAGGAATGAAATTAGTAAGATAGTATTCCTTCCCTGTCATGTGCCTTGAGCATCCACTATCCCAATATCTTTTATCATTGACCTGCTTTGGAATGCCCTGCACATGAAGAAAACATATTAGTTTTTTTTGGGAACCCAAGCCTTTGCAGACTTGGATTCATCTGGTTGTTCAACAAGAATTGACTTATTCCTTGTAACAACCCCCTGTTCATCCCTTTGTGGCTTAAACACCTAATTGACCCTAATAGGTTTAGTGATGACCTTTGCAAGAAAATTAAATCTGTTGCAAGTCATAGAAAGTCCATTTGAATTAGGGTTTTGGTCTTGTTTAGGTCTCCATGTCAAACTGGATGAAGCTTTAGACCCTGGTCCCTTAGGTTTTAAATACTTATTACTTGGTTTGACAGAAGATCTAATAGAAGCCAATTGTGGCATTTTCATACCAAACCCATATCTGTCAGCGGCTAATTTTGTCTTCTTAGCGGACAATTTGTTCCTGTCAGCGTCAAAATTAGGGTTTGCTACAGGAACCCATTATTTGTTAGACCAAGTGTTGGTCTTTTGAAAGGGCCTTCGTCCATGAGTATTAGTCCCTCTAGAAAAGAAAGGAGCTGGTCTAGTGGTCTGGGGACTTGTTTGGACAAAAGGTCTAGGTTTGACCATGGTTGACTTATTATCAGCAGTGGATTTAGAGCCACTGACACATTTATAAGCAAAGTGAGAAAAACTCCCACATGTGTAACAAGCCTTTCTAGACATAACCTTAGGTCTAGATTGAAAGAACCCTGTCCCATTAACACTTGCTTGGCTTTGAGGTGATCTAGGTTTCCTATAAATTTCAGCATATTTAACACTAGATTTGGTCTTAGTTTTAGAGCCAAGGTCAATAGGTTTTCTAGTGGTAGGGTTGGTGATGACTATTGGTTTAACTTTAGTTTCTTCATCACTAAGAATCCCTCCCTTAACAAACAACATAGGGTTGGCTTTTTCCACTGTTCAAGATCAGTCACTTTTTGCTTATACTCCTCAACTGGGGAAAGCACTCTAGGTGGAGGAATAAATTCCTTTTCAAGGAGTTCTGGAATACCAGTCCAAGAGAGATCCTTTTTCAGGACACCATAGAAGTCCCAAGCAGGTGGTGGAATGGCAGCATACTCTTTCATCCCAATCCCCGACATGTCCCTAGGGTTTCTTTGTTCACTAACATCTAGGGTTTGGCTGGCTTTATCAAAATTTTCAATTTTAAGCCCTACATTTTCTTTATCCTTAATGGCTTCACTTAATTGAAGTTGCAAGTCAGCCCTACATTTCATTAAGGATTCTCTAGCTTCATTGCTGACACTCAAATCTCTAGTTAAAACATTAATTTGATCTTTTAGGTCAAATTCCATTTTCTTATATTCCTCTACCATTCCATCAGATTGTGCAAGCCCCCTTTTATAGGTTGGAAGTCTAACTTCTACATCAAAAACATCTTATTTTAATTTTAAAATTTATTTGTTAAGTTTTTCAGTGTTTAACCTGCAACCTTTACTACAAAAGGCATCATCATATACCTCATTATCTGATGAAGAGGAGGAGTTGGCCATGAGAGCAAAGAGAACGTTCTTTTCCTCTTCCTTTTCAGCCACCAAAGCTTGATTTTCTACCACATCATCTGCCATAAAGCTTCAGTCCCATCCAATGCCATCAATACCTTGCATGGCAACCATAGCCTTTGGCTCAGCATCCTTAATAGTAACCATCTATTTTGACTTCTTTCCAGCATCATCATTTTGTGGAGATCTACACTCTCTCATGAAGTGTCTCATCCTATGACAATTATAGCATTCAACCTTGGATTTGTCAAATCCAGTTGTGTCTTTTCCATTAAAAGTCATCTTTCTACCAAACCTCTTGTTCCATCTATTGGCCCTTATGCTTGCAAGTGCCATATTCCACTTGATATCCATCTCTTCTAGATAAGCATCACTGATTTGCCCAAGATCCTCATAGGTAACTAAGTAACCATTGGGTAATGCAGCAATGTATGCACATACTATATTCAAATCAATACCAGCAGGTTTAAGACTTGGTGAGCCAACATTGTATGTGTAAGCGTTAAAATTTGAGTCGCTGATAAAAGTTGATCCACCGTTGACAAGGGTTGCCAGTAACAGGATGTACATTCAATCCATTAACATATGAATCTTTGTCAATGGCTTGAGAGTCACTATGTGAGAAGAAGGCCATGTTTCCAGATGTTGACTTCTTTCCATGTTCAAGTAAGGTCTCATTCTCCACAATCTTTAGCTTATTGTAGATGTCATCAAAAGTTGCACTCTTATAGGCATTAGTAGCAACAATTGATCTGGCTTCAATTTTCCATGCATCACCAAGACCTCCAAGGAATGTAGCAATGATATCAGCATCTTCAAGCTCTGTTCCCATAAAAGCCAATTTGCTAGTGATGTCTTGAAGCCTACTTCTTACCTCACTTAGTTTCTCATTGGGATGAGCCTTAAACACAGCATATTCACTCAACAGTTGCTTCTTCCTTTCTTTGGATGTATCTTCATTACCACCATAGGTAACTTGAAGGGCTGCCCAAAGATCTTTAGCAGATTCATAGCTTCTGTATTTGTGCTGGTTCTTTGGACCCAAGGAAAGTTTAAGAATGTTCAAGGTCTTCATATCATTCTTTCTCAAGGCTATCTCAGCCACTGAGACAGCTCTTCCATCTTCAGGTCTTTCATTAAGAGCATCACCAGTTTGTCCAGCCGTTATTCGTGCTCCAATAGCAGCCTGAATCTTAGATGCTTTATCGAATTGATTGCCATATTCTATGACTTACCAAAGAGCATAGTCATTGACTTGAAGATACTGTTAAAAATTGAACTTCCATTGTTCAAAGTTATCAGGGTCGAGCATAGGAATTTTGAGGTTGTGATTTGATGAGGATGAAGATTCTGTGGTAGACATCTTGTTTGGTTTTTAGGGTTTTTCAACGATTTAGGGTTTTTGGCGATTTAGGGTTTACTGTTCTTTAGATCAAAGTTCCTCAACAAGCTCTGATACCACTTTTTGATCCCAAACTTAGATCGATTTAGCTTTGTGTTAACGAGATTGAATCAAGTATAACACGTAGAGAAACTTTGTGTATTCAACAATCTAAGTGTTATGCGGAATTAACACTTAGAACAAAGAACAAAGCAAAACAAAGTAAACCAAACTTTCACTTCGATTAATATTGAGAACTTGCGTACAATGAAAGTGAAAAACTTGTTAAAACTTGTATATAACTATGAACCCTACGACCTCCTTTTATAACACAAGGAGTCGTATACAAAGGTCTACCTATCAACTATTCTAGGTAAAGATAATTATAGAAAATACAATATTGAACATATATTTACTAGAAATAAAAGACGTGTATACTAAGTATTCCTATCAGTGGTTGAACTTCTCTTTGTCAGCGCTCAAATATACTTTGTCGGTGCTCATCTGTCAGCGCCTCTTTTACTCTTGTCAGCATCCAAGTTCTTGTCAGCGTCCCAGTGACTTAGTTAATTTTATTCCTAACAGGTTGTTATCATGTTGTGGGGATAGAACAGTCGGTTCAAATAGTTTGGGTGAGATGGTTGTGGTAAATGATATTTAAACCCGGCGGGTCTAAACCGGAAGTTAGGTGACACGCCAGATAATCGAAAAGCCGAATCCGGCGTCACATGGGGAATGGTTTTTGACGAACTCGGGGTCTTGGGGGTTTTGATTTTGGGGTTCTCTTGCTATACATGTTGGATAGTTATGTTTAGAAATTTGAATGTGAAGTGTGAAAAAATTGGAAGAAATGGTTATGTTTATATAAGGGTAATAGTTTAAATTTCAAAAAAAAGTTTTTGAAATTGGAAGAAAATTGGGTGACACGTGGAGGTTGTGAGATGATGACACATAAAATGTACACGTGGAAGATTTTAGGCGTATGATAAATTGAGTGCAAATTTAGGACTCGGTTTGAAGTCGGGTTTTACTTTAGGTGTGGATTTATAAACTTTGGGGACATAAGTTTGGGTTTAATATAAAAGAGAGAAAAAAATATTTTTTTTAAATATTAATAATTGTTTAATAAATAATTGTATTATTTTAAACTTGAAAAGTCAAAAAAAGTAAATGTACAATGGGTGAGGATTTGGCCACGTTAATTTTGTAAGTAAATTAAAGGGTCATGCACCTCAACCAAACGGCCCCTTAGTCTCTTGACTCAAAACCTCAATTTGCACATGTGGACCAAGTTTTAAAAATGACAATTTGGTTATGCTAGAAAAAGTGATGTCAAATGACAGAAAAGTAGTGTCATGGGTTTACATATATATAATCCAGTGCTGTAAGGATGTTCGGAGCGAGTTTGGTTTGTAAGTGTGGGTTGCAAACCCACACTTAAAAGATAAGGGTAAGTATCATAGTGGGTTTCAAAAGATGTGTATATATCCATCGTGGTGTGGCGTTTTAAAAAAAATCATTACATTTTCTTTTTCTTATAAATACCATACAATTTATCAATTTCGGAACACAACTTCACCAAATTTATATACATCCTTTCCAATCCTCCGAAAGTTAAGAAAATCATGTTTAATTCCGTAAGTTTAAGTTTTTTATTATTCGTGTGTCGTTATTAAATTATGAATAAAAAATTTAATTTAATAAATTTTATGTTTTTATTATTTATGTACATGTATGTTTACATTTTATTTACATTTTTATTTTAAGAATGAAAGTAAATAAAAAAATGTGAAAGGTGAGAAGTTCCCTTTACTAGGATTGAAATGTGAGATATACAAAATAGGCCCAAGCCCGGTTTGTGGGTTAGGGTATATAGGGTTTTACCACTATATATAGTGGATGAATAATACATAAATCTTATGGGGTTTTAAACATTCTAACATGGTATCAGAAGGTTAGATCCTATGTCCGCTGCCTTTACCCCATCAATAAACATTGATCCTTATGAAAAAAAAATTAATCTCCAAAAAGTTATCTGATCCTTGTTTATTTAAATTGGCTTCGAATCCTCTCCGATCCTACAATCTAGATCTCTAAACCCCACTTCTTAAACCCTAATGTTTCATGATCTGATCTCCATATCCCCTACGTTTTTCTTTTTTACTAGAAGAATGGACCATCACATGCAGGTATCCTAAAGTCAAAGAAGGAAGAGAAGTTCAAAGAAAAGAAGAATATGATGATAATAGTGTATATTCAACTAGCAAGTGGAGTCTTCCTATCCTTTTTTATTTATTTGTTTGTTAACCTAAAAGTTGAGGTTGAAGTTTATATGTTCGTTAACAGTGTCTTCTTTTGGTTAAAAAAAGTCATTTTTTATTAGTTTTTGGGTCGAGTCTCGGGTATTAATTCCCGACGACGACTTGTGTTGGTTTCGAATCTAGGGTATAAGTCCCGAGACGACTTCTTCGAATCTAGGGTATCAAGTCCCGAGACAAATTTTGTTGAATCAAGGGTATAAGTCCCGAGTAGACTTTTGTTGGTGTCGATTCAAGGGTATAAGTCCCGAGACGACTTTTGTCGAATCTAGGGTATCAAGTTCTGAGACAACGATAACCAACTGGCTTAGATCAGTTGGCCACCAAGGTTTCACTAAGTGGTTTCCTTGGGGAAGGATTCCTGGAAGTCTTGGGTTCAAGACCTGCCAAGGGCCTTTCAGGCGAAGCGGATAAGGAGTCTAACATAACTAGAGGAGGGCTCGAAGAAGACAGTCTTCCGCTTGGATGTCATTCCACGACTCGACCCACTAACCACTAACATTTTCCGTTCTAAAAAACAAAAGTCCCGAGACGACTTTTGTCGAATCAAGGGTATAAGTCCCGAGACGACTTTTGTTGGTGTCGAATCTAGGGTATCAAGTCCCGAGACGACTCTTTTGTTTTTTTGTTTGTTTTTTTTTCTCTTGTATAACATCCAATAGTTTTGACTAATGTAATATCCATGTTTATAAATAAAGATGTGATTTCACTAAGAATTTTTTGAATTTTATTATGATATATGACTGAATTATTGAATATATGGATACTCACTATCTCAATTATCAATTCCACATATGCCTATATGTTTTATACACTATGTATATATCAAGTCTGAGTTCTAAAAGTAACTATATGTATAAACAATGAATAAGAACAACTCAAATACAACAAGGATACCCTAAATAACCATACAAACCCTAGAAATCCCTTATAAACTAATGTTCCAAGCAATATAACTATATAAAATCTATGTACTATTATCAAACACATTTTACTAATTCTAATCTACCGTATAAAGGAAAGGTAAATAATCACAAAACACTAATATTCACTAATCACAAGCTAATTACAAGAAAATGACCTAAAACCAAGATTAGCATATAAAATCCAATCTATAATGAATTACAGTCTAATCTTTTGCAACAAATTATAAACTCTAGTAAGTATCATAATAAGTTAACACATTTATCTTAAACTAAGATACAAATTATTAAAGCAGAAAGTACAAGTTTTTAAAGCATATGACCTTAAGCTTACCTAAGTAACCCTAGAATATGATCAACCTATATAAACCCTTAAAATAAGAATGTAGAAACCATAGAAGTCACAAACATACTATATAAGACCTATAATAAGCTTACGTTAAGATATAAACCCTAATTACCCAAAATAGAAAGTCATTAGGCTTAATGATATAGAAACCCTTATATTAAGAAATCTACATGGAATCATTACCTAGTCTTTTAGGAAAAGTCTACAAATACTCATAGGACTTCATTAAGGTTATAATATTATGATAAGATAATGTACAAGTACCCTAATGCACAAGGTACAAGATTTTAATGCATGAATTGTAAATTAGTTCAAAATAGGTATTTTTAGTCTTTAGACATGTTTACCTAAACTAAACCATTAAACCAAGTGTGGGAACTCTTTGTACACTTAAGAAATAATTTCTAGGACCTAAATTAAGTTTACATCATTATCTAAGAGGAGGATAATCAATTTTACTAAGATTTAACCCTAGATCATTAGAAAACCCTAATCTACATAAGTATACTTCCCATTTTCACATCAAACATTTGTTAAACTTCAAACCAAGGACCCAAATCTCTTAAGTAGAATGTATAAACCCTAATTAAGCCTTAATCATTCACTAATCACTTTCCTAAGTCCCTAATCACCAAAAACATAAACCATAAGTTACAAGCCCTAGAAATTAGACCTGGTTTTGTAATTTCCCTCCAAAACCCATTTCAAACACTTTCCCTCCTATTATAAAGTTAAAATTCAGATATTTACTTGTTCTAAGATATTTTAGAAGTGGTGACAAGTAGGTGCATCACCTACTAGGGTGCTACACATCACCATTCTCATCCTAAGTATGCCGTGACCTATTCTAAGCCACAAGTGAAGATTGTAATGAAGATAGGAGCTATAAACTTGTGTATAGCTTCACTAGCTATCCTTAGTCATTACTTTATCTATATACACGTTTGGAGCCTTAACTTGGAGCTTAAGTGTTTCTAGTAGTATAAATAGAGTCGATAGCAACCTTGTATACTTGCACCCTGTTTTCCTTAAACCTCCTACCCATTCTTCATATACACTTATATATATTTCCTATGAAATCCCACAAGACCAAAAACCAGGTCTCAAAGGAATCCATTGAAGCTTTTGAAGCTTTAATAGCAAGTAGTGTTCATAGGAAGTCATAAGGAGCCATTTTAGAGCTACCTAGACAATTTTTATGTTAAACAAGCTTTAATCTTGTTATAATGAATTCTAAGACTTGTTATAATTCCAAAATTATGTTAGAAAGATAATCCAAAAAGAACTAAGTCATTTCATTAATTTAAATGAAAGTTATAAGCTAAAGATGTCTTAAAACCCTAGTTTTGTATTTTACATGAAATAATGACTTAAAATACATTTCAAGGGCCATAATTCTAATTAAATGTTGTTATTATGATTATAAACATGCTTTGAAACTTTGTTTTAAATTCCTAGATCATTTGGTATATTTTTGAAGAAGTTATATGATTTTTACAAGTATAGGGACTAAAACTGTCATTTTTAAAACTATTTAACATTTTGGGCCAAAAGTGTCATTTCATTAAAGTTAAAGGTATAATAATAAATTTTGAAAAGTTTGAGACCCTAAGGTTAACTATTGAAGGATTAAATTGCAATATAATGAAACTATATACTTAAGGGGTTAAAAGTGTAATTATGCCAAAATATAATTATAAGGACTATTTATGCCAATATTAAAACAAAAGAACATAAAATGTAATAAAAAATAATGTGTTATGTTAGTAGGGAACTTTGTACAAACATGTTCCATCTCAATATTACATTCTAACTGAGTGGTTGGGTTTACGATTTAAAGTGCCCTCGCTCCTCAAACGTTTATAGAATGACTTCTGAGTATAATGGTCCAAGCAATGATACAATAATAACAAAATATGAATCAAAGAATAAATACATGAAATAATAAAAGATTGAACTCAAAGAGTATGACTTGATATATCTATATATTGTATGTCAACTCAGATATTGTGAGAAGGTTGTGATTGAGTATAGCTGAATAAATCAAGACTCTTTAGGCTAAAGTGAGTTCATAGCCTCACTTTTGAAAGTTTTATAAATGATTTGAAAACCCGTGAGGGAAATATATGCTAAAACTAGAATACAAGTGTTTTTGTATACTGCCTATATAATTATTGACACTACGTTTACTTGTTGCCGTTAAGTCCTTTTTTAATCGTGGACCGCTAATCATTTAATGAGCGCTAATATTGTAAATAGTACTATTGGTGACTGACATCTCCAATCTGGGCAAGTCGCACTTGCTAGCAGCTAATGGTCCTACCTAGGCTAAACATATATGCTTTATTTTGTTGTTTAGGATAGTCCGACAAACTTCCTACTTAAGGGCAAATTTGTTGGGTTTTCCTGATAATGTCTAGTCGCGGGGTCATGAGTTAGTGCAATAAGAATCGATGAATTTTAAAAAGTTGGGTGTATAATAATGTAGCCCTGAAGACGTACTCGTATTCAAATATTGTTTAAAACCTATGAACCCACTCGACCATTATGTTGACTTTAAGGCATATATTTCAGGTGAATGAGGACTGGCGGGCAGCGATGGTGGTGTCTTGAATAAAGTTATCATTCTAGAAAATAAAACTAGATCTTTGGGAAAACCTGTGATGTACATTTATGTACAATTGTTTTTATTAAACTCTAAATAAATGAATGATAACGTAAATATTTAACAAAATGTTTTTGAGTATTTTCTATTATTATAACTATGGTACTTTGATAGTAATACCCCGAAATTAGCTTTCGCTGCTATAAGGTTAAATGAGGGTGTTACATCTTGTTACTACTTTTCTTCACAGATTTTCTAAAGATTCGCTTCTTTTCAAGATCCGTTGTTTCTCAAGATCCGCTTCTAAAATATGTTTTTATTATGTTTTTTTTCTTTTCTAGTTTACCTCTCCAGTCCGAGCTTTCGCGATTTCGCCGCTCGGACTGCGGGGAGTATTAGACAAGAAAATAGGTCCAAGCTCGATTTGTGGGTTAGGGTATCTAAGGTTTTACCACTATATATAGTAGATGAATAATACATAATTGCTATGGGTTTTAAACATTCTAACAATATGATGTTGGGTTTTAAACATTCTAACAATATGATGTTGAGACTAGTGGTTGAGTTTAGGGGTGCAAACGAGCCGAGCTTTTATCGAGCTATTCGAGCTCGAGCTCAAGCTCGACTCGATCGAGCCGAGCTTTTATCGAGCTCAAGCCCGAGCCCAAGCCCAATAGTACGGCTCGAAACATATAATGAGCCGAGCTCGAGCTTTTGATAGCTTGGCTCGAGCCCTTATCGAGCTTTTTCGAGCCTTAGTATAAATATATTTTTATATACGTACGAAAACGTTCATTTAAGTATTAGCCTTATTATCAAGAGTAACTATATAAAAACTTAAATAATTTATTAATAATCGTTATCATAGTTTAGTACATACATAGAATTTGTAGTGGTGTGTAGACGATAATGATATATATGTTTCGTATATGTAATTTCGAGCTTTTCAAGCAAAGCTCGAGCTTTGCTCGAATCCTAATCGAGCCGAGCTCAAGCTTTAAAGGTAAAAGCTCGACGAGCTATCGAGCCGAGCTCGAGCCCATTATTTTATGTTTCGAGCCGAGCCCGAGCCCTGTTAAGCTCGGGCTCAACTCGGCTCGTTTGCAGCCCTAGTTGAGTTCCACCACTCACTTTAGCCTAACCGGTTCAGACAATAAATAAAAAGCATCTTTACTTCTCTCAATAGTTTTCAATTTTTCAAAAACACAACTTAGGCTGGTGATAGTAAAATTTGGCCAACACCTCTTCTGCCTTGTTGAAAGGAAATCATATAATCATTCGTGATATGAATTATATATGATTGACTTAAGAAAAAAGTCGGAAAAAAATTCGTCAGAAATATATACAATAGAAATATGATTTAATTCTTGTTGCAATTGTATATTTTTTGTCGTTTGACGATTTGCCATTTGTGAAATATTTAATTTTTAAAAAAGTTATGAGAAGTGCGTTTTTCTAAAAATTAATGGTTGTGATTGATTGATTAGCTCTAGAGTTTATATTGATCTCAACTCTGAAAAACTAATGTGACGTTAGCGATTGTGATTGTGGTCACTGCTATACCCATATATGGAAAAAATAAGCTACTACATATAAAAAGAATGTATGATTTTGAATTCAGATACTCATTTATAGCTTTGATTCATTGTTCTTAATATAAAATTTTGTACAGTAAACACATACGTAGCGTTGGTACGTCGTAATAAAAAGGAATGAAAAACATCATTACAACAAAATGCAGAAAGTGTGTTTGTTTATAATTACGTAATTTAATTACTCGTTACATGCAATCACCCATTACATCAAAACCTTTCAATTTCAATCATTAAGGCCCCCTTTTTTTGATCCATTACGTCCCGTAATGAAATGAGAATTACATAACCAAACAAAAAATATACACATGTTACTTTAGTCTTTTTATTTTTAGTTACATTTCATTACATCTTTATAACCAAACATATTTACAATCGTAATAACCTATTTCATGACTTTATCTATTCCATTACAATGTTCATTGCATTCCAATACGAATTCAATTCGCCATACAACATACCCATAAACTAAATTCAAAAGGTGTACAACAGTGGAAACATTTTAATCCCACGCATCTTTTATGAAAACCATGCCGGCCTTTCCCAAGGACCTGGCCTAAGGCAATCCGCACCTGTCTCAATTGGTCTAATTAAACCTTTGCCTTCGTTACACATACGTCTTAAGTTTTGCCATGATTAAGCGTACTACACTCACTATGTTGTATATGTTACTTATGGCCTGCAACTAAAGTTGCCAAATACATTAGCCACTTAGAAATTGCTACGGAATGGTGCCTTTCAATGTTGTACTTACCAACTGCACACAAATAAAAACATTTTACCTCTCTGCTGTTATACATGGCCAGGTGAGATCTTTGATCTCTTTTTCTAAGCATATCTTTTCTTTGTTACAGGCTCTTTCGATCGATCCATTTTTTTAGAATTTGCCCAAGGTTGGGATTGAACTCGGGCCAATATCCAACTGAGCGTTTGCGGTGGAGAAATGGTACCAAATGAGCCAAACATCATTGATCAGCAACTGGTGAATCAGATTCCAAGGAAATCACAGTTTCAAATGCACCAACTAATGCGCTCACTTTGCTCTTTCTTTTTTGTCTAAGCTTATTTACAGTTTCCTCTATCACGTTGTTATATGCCGTGTTATCTTGGTTTTCAAGACCTACCCCTACCAGGCTTGATGCTGCCACAATGTTTGCAGCCGAATCTTTGTCTTTCGCCAATTTTGCATTGTTCTCAAGATCACTTGCATCTTTCTTGCTTGACGTTGCTACGATGTTTGTTGTTGAATCTGTCGCTTTCGCGGGCTTTGCAGTATCTTTTTCTCCATGTTCATTGTCTTGTGTTTTCTTTTCTAATACTTCATCTTTTACCTTTTTAGTTTCTGTTGGCTGTTCTTTCGTTTTTGGTTCTTGTTGTTCTTGGGCCATTTCCATGAAACGACTAGCAATAAGAGCTATCTTTGGTTTCTGTTTAGGCTCTGGTCTCGGATTTAATTCAGGCTCCAATTTTGGCTCTGGCGTATAATTCATTTGGGCCTTCGATTGCGGTTCTGGTTCTAAAAGTGGCTCTGGCGTGTGCTTTATTTTGTGCGTCAAATCTAGATTTGGCTCTGACTTGTCCTTCATCTCGAGAATAGGCTCTAATTCTGACTCTAACTCACCTTTTATTTGCGGTGTAAATTGTAGCTCTAGCTTATGCTCAATATCAGGATTAGACTCTAAATCTGACTCCAAATTTTTCTCTGGGTTATGCTCTAGTTTAAGGCTCAATTCTGACTCTAGCTCAAGTTTCGGCTCCAAGTTTTGTCCATCTTTATCATTCAGTTCAGGTTCTTGCTCTAACATCGGCTCTGGTTTACTATCTACTTCCATATTCTCTATTTCTTGCTCCACTTCTGGTTCACATGGTATTTCCTGCTCCACTTCTGGCTCCACCTCTAGGTCTTGGTGTAGTTCTTGTTCTACTTCTTGTTTTAACGTGTCCCCCCGCTTATCCTCAACTTCATGTATCGGCTCTTGCTCCAATTCTTGATCCATATCCGGCTCTAACTCCACTTGTAGCTCCGACTTATGCTTCGTTTCAGATATTTGTGCTGGTTCTTGGTCTGATTCTATTTGTGGTTGATCTTGGAGATCAGTTTCTTCTTCATCATATACTTCATGACGTTGAGAACTTATTTCAGATCCATCACGTGACATAGGGGTATCATGTTCATCTTCTAAAACAACCGAAGACTGCTCAGAATGTACGGTTCCTTCACCATCTTCACGCTCCACATCAGTATCATCTTCACTTATCATACTATTTTGATCATCCTTTTGTTTCGAGTTTGGAGCAAGCTTTGTTGCTTGTTTAGTTATCTTCTTAGTACTTGGAATGCTAACCTTGTCCTTCTTAACATTTGTAGGGCTTTTTGTATTAATTGGTTTAGGTAAAGGTGGAGATTTCACAACCTCTTTAGATTTCGTCAAATGGGTTGTTTTCACTGAGAGAGATCTTGATGTCTTTGTGTTTGGAGAAGGACTACGTAACCGGTTAGCATTTGGAGAAGGACTACGCAACCGATTAGCATTTGGAGAAGGACTACGCAACCGATTAGCATTTGGAGAAGGGCTACGCAACCGGTTAGCATTTGGAGAAGGACTACGCAACGAATTAGGTTTAGGAGATGGACTGCGTAATTTATCTCTAGTACTTGGAGAAGGGCTGCGTAAAGATGTTGATTTATTGGTTGAGACTCGAGAAGAAGATGTAGAGGTTGATGGAACCTTTTTGGTTTCGTTTGGCAACGAGGTTGTTTTCTTTGTCGAAAGAGGACTTGTGGTTTTCTTTTGTTGCGTAGATGTAGTTGCGGCCACAGGTTTACGCGCTGGTAATGTTGAAGATGTTGGTTTCTTGTCCTTGGTGATTGATCTTGATGCCATTTCTCAATCCTACAACAAAATACATGAAAATTGTGATTGGACTATATACAATTGAACTCAAAATCTGGTTTGTGATATGACACCTTCTCAAAGGGATCCTAGGAGATGAACAAAGATTCAATGTTCATTATTCTTATCATTGTGTTCCTTAAAAGTTGGATTCATGTATATGAAAACAAAGATTTGGTTTTTCTGCAATGTTGTTTTGTGATATGTATCAGAAGGTAAATCTGTGATGTTCCATATAAGTTGGCATGGTTTCTGGGACAACAAGGATTGTCTTTTTATCATCAAACCAAAAAATATACAAAATCCTATTTGTATGGAAATATTCATGGCCATTCCAAAATCATGATATTTTTTCTTATTTGTAAATAGATGTTTCTAGGTTATAAAGTAATAGCTCACTGATAAAAACACACCAGTTAGGTTGTGTGCAACGACTCGATCACTCGACCGACAAGACAGTCGGTCGAGTAAACTCGATCCCACCTTCGACCCATTAAAAAAACACTTTTTATCATTTTCTTTTTTGACCGTTAGAAATTTAAAAAAAAAACTTTTTTTTAATTTAAAATTTAAACTTTGCACTTATAAACACTCAACCCGCTTTACCAATTTTTTAACACATTCAAATTTCTAAACCAAAAAATTAACAATTGGAACATGTCTACACTACTACACAACAGGGCAAATGCTACAAAAATTTGCAACGGAAGTTTTTCGTAACAAATTTGCAACGGGCTTGCAACATATTTGCAACGGATTAGCTATGGTTCAGAAGACCGTTGCAAATCCGTTGCAAAAATTAAAATAATTTCTTTTATATTTATTTTAGAATTTTCCGTTGAAAATCCGTTAAACTTATTTGAAATTTGTAACGGATTTGCAACGGAGTTTTAAAAATAAAATATTATTAGCTTCCATTGCAAATCCGTTGCAAATTTATAATAAATGTTACGGATTTACAATGGAATAATTATATCTATTTAATTTTAGTTTATTTTTTATTGTTCGTTGCAAATCCATTGCAAAATCGTTAATGAATTTGACTATAATAATTTAATTTCGGTTTACTTTTATTTTTCCGTTGCAAATCCATTGTTAATGAATTTGAAACAAAATATTTAAAGTAAATATAAAAGAAAGATTTTGCAAAGAAACATAATCGTTTATTCTCAATATTTTGTTTTAACCCTTTTATTATTTAAAAGTAATTACTACGGATTTGCAATGATAACAAATATTTATTTGTTTATTTGTTTTAATATATAACTCCACTAGAAATTTAAAAATACTTTGTTATGGATTTTTAAGGGATTTCGGATGTTCAATCACATCTAAATTCTAACTATTCGTTGTAAATCCGTATAATATATTACAATGTTACAATGAGTTGTATTGGTTTTTTATGTGTTGCAAAAATCTCTATAAACCGCTTGACGATAAAAACCTCACTCTTTCGGATATATCTTTGACAAAAAACTCACACACTTATATTACATTCAAGATCGATACACGTTTTAGCCGAACGACGCCATAGTCGATACACGGTATATATCAATGAGATATGACCCATTCATCGTGATTAGTTAACATTCATCACGATATCATAATGCAATTAGTGCATACAAATTCATTTAACATCTTATATTTAATTTTATCATTCAAAACATCCTATTAATGTATCATGTATTTTAATATCACCTCTATTTATAATGATATCATTCAACACATCTGATTAACGTATCATGTAAAACGACTACAATTAGTTAACATTCATCACGATGAGTTAACATTCATCACGATCAGTTGACATTCATCACGATAAGTTAACATTCATCACCATTAGTTAACATTCATCATGATAAGTTAACATTCATTAAGATTAGTTAACATTCATCATGATTAGTTAACATCCATCACAGTTAGTTAAGATGCATCAAGATTAGTTAACATTAATCACGATGTCATCATACAATCAGTGCATAATAAAACATTCGTTTAACTTCTTATTGTGGATTTGCTTTTTAGTAATCCGGTGGTCTAGGTGGGTAGTGGAAGGTGTTGGAAGCCATGGATGAGTTGAGAGAGAAGGTTGTGTGTGAAAATAAGAAAAGGTGTATTAAATGAAATGAAAAACACAAATGAAACACAAGCAACACCCCTCCTTGGAAGCCTTAGAGGGGTATATATAGTCACACAACGCACCTAAACTATACATGGTTTCCTAGTCTAGTCTAAGCGTGTGTGACTATGATAACTAATGGGAATTCTTAAATGTCGTCACATAAAGTGAATTTCCAACAATCTTCCCCCATGGGACGACATGTAGAATTCCTTACAATATTCTACCTAACAAGTACATAATGATTAAGAACAAAAGATTCCGTGAAGCGTCCAATGCTGATGAAGTCTTCTAAGGTCTTTGACTTCAAGTCTTCACTTCAAAACAACTCATCTTTAAAGTAACTTGTAGTATAAATACTGTAACGGCACGAGCTAAGTAATCCATATACTTCTGGTTAAGGAGAAGATTCTGAATTAACTTCCCCCTAATTCATGCCACATAAACTTGATGTAGTAGCTTTTAATAGCTTCCCCCTAAACCGACAATCCTCATAAGCAACTTCAAAGCTTTCAATAAAGCTTAGAATGATTAAGCGCACAACGGAATTTAAAAAGCAAACCCCATCATATAACATGATAATGTTGCTATGAGGGATTGAAAGTTTGGGGCACACCAAGTAGATCAACAACTTCTCTTCTCACGCTTGAATAATTTGTCTGAATTTTTCTTCCCCCTGAGAGTTCAAGTTATGCATAATAGAAAGAATCAAGACATTTCTTCCCCCACGTAGTTGAAGAAAGTAAACCAATCCCAAGTATGAAGCCCAAATACTGAAGTGAACACTTTATCCCATTCATGAAGTTGACATCGTAACACAAGAGTCAATTAAGTCCCGGAAATTCACATATCTTCTTCCAGAGATGCATCAGAGTCAATTAAGTCCCGGAAGTGCATATCTCTCCATATAGGATAATGATGATGAATAATTGCAACATCAAAACAATTAAACATCGAACAATAGTGTACCATTTAGAGATTGATAACGCCACGAGTTAAAGCACTGATTTTCTCTACGGTTAAGACAAATGTCTTCCCGGAATGTCTTCAAATCAAAATAAGGTATGAAGTTCATCACGTGTACTCGTTGTGCGTTCATTGTGTCTTTTTCTTCCCCCTTGATGGTTTCGAAATTCGAAACCAACAATAAATCGTACGCACATGTACCTGAAATCTCTTGAGAATAAAAAATAAGCTGAATTATATACTTTGTGAGAATCAGCTGCTAATCGAAATTCTCTACTCATAAACTCTCCATGGCCATCTTTACCAACCCCCTTGTAACCAATTTGAAGTGACCACTGATGGAATGAACCAGATACATCAAACATGAAACTGAATAAAAATCCTTCGATCTTGTGACTTAAGCTTGCACAATTGTTGAATGAAGAACGGTGGAGAAATATCTAAGTACCCAATACATTACTAAAGAACTATATAAGCACAACACCTATTGAGATTATCCACGTCGACTAAGCGGGTGACACTGAGTACAACAATGTAACCCCTTTCAGTGATAGTTATCCGAGTCATCAACCAACCACCCCGAACCCGGAAACTAGATAAACAAGTCTTCATTCTAAGATTAAGCACGAGCAAGTTATCTTTCAAAGATTAAATAAATACACGCCTTCGAAAAATCCGTCTTCAACTTCACATAATTAATACCCGATCAAACATCCGTAGCTACTAAAAAAATAGCCATTTTTTCTTGGTCTCGTCAAATAATTTTTTGTCACTTGGTCACGTCTTTTGTCTCGTCACTTTGTCATTACCAAACACGAATATAATCACTCAATAATATACTAAAAATAAATTTAGCATATTACTCATAAGATTCGACAAAGTATACTATATGGTCCATAACATTGAAATACCCATGTTCAATACCCGACTATATTTAATTCCAACGTCAATACTACCATTAACCAAAAGTAAATGATAAAAAATATCACTACCGTAGATCACAACGAATCACATGTTACATATAGTCCACTTGATAGTAAACAATATGTAAGACAAAACATATATTCGTTTACACTAATGAATATATGACACAATAATGTGATTAAGAAATCCCATGTGAGATTCGTCGGTTAATACAACTTCCAGCCCAAAACAACTCTAACCGAGTATAAAGTGACAATTCCCTAATAATTCTCACATTAACCCTAAACTTATCTCATCACATCCGCCCCAATCTACTTACTTCTCTCAAACCCCCACATCGTAACCTCCGTCCATTTCATCTAAACAAAAACAGTCAACAATACCAACAACAAGATTAACTCTCTTCCTAATTCATCACTGATCTTGTTCCACACAAACACAAATCATTAATATATAGCTTCTTCCATCCCAGCCAAATGAAACTTACAGTACAAGACGCGGCTTCAAGCTCTTCAATAAAGATCTCGGGTAAGGGTGCATGTGTTTGATTTAATTGTTTGTGTATGAGTAAACGAAATAAAGAGTTGATTGAAACACTCTTGTTATCAATCTTCTTTTATGTTCGAATATTGACATGGGTTTATCCCAACACAAATCTATGATGATATATGTTTTCGTGTATATAGATCTCTATAAGATCTATGCATGTCTTATGAAAGACTGTAACGAAAATAAATCTGAGATACTGATTTGTTTAATTCGAGTCATTGAGGTCTAGGTAGTGAGACGGAGTAGTTGTCTGTAAATGAGACGAAGGAAATAGATCGAGTCGGTGTTTGATGATATGAGACGTAGACTGATGACGGTTGATGTAGGTCTTAGAATGTTTTTATACAACATGGTCAGGGTATTTGTTAAACTGGTTAAAGTCTTTCTTCATCGCAATGCTTTTTGTTAACCCATCGCAACATTAAAAAAATTAAGCCATCGCAGTCAACATTTTGAAACCATCGCAACATAAAGTAATGAGTCCATCGCAGTCAAGTCAACACCCCCATCGCAACATGATGGAAGCCATCACGATGGTACCCATCGCAATGGTTCTATCGGAATGGCTCCATCGCAACAGACCATCGCGGTGAGCCATCGGAATGGCACCATCGCAGGTCAACCATCGCAATCAATGCGATCGAAACAATAAGCTCATACCTTATCCGAATGTACTTTTGCCGTTTTTTCTGGATCTAAGTTTTTCTGGGTTAAAATCTTCATCTTCAAGAAAATACAAGAAAAAACCAGTAAAACATGTATAAACCAGATCTTAAAAAATCAAGATCTAGTAAACACAGATCTCGAAAACGTGGTCACCATGGACTGATGACTTTTGACCAGAAACCATGGACTGATAGAAGTTTTTTTGGCTTGATTGACTTTTGACCATATAAGTGAATCCATGGACTGTTTGACAAATATTGAGCCAAAACGTGATATTAAACGAGTGCAACATAAGAAAATTATTGAGCCATGTCGCCAAACAATATGCTACAAAAGAAGGTATGAATCCATGGACTGTTTGACATAATATGAAACCGAGAGACCAGTTGAGACAAAATGATAATACCAGATATAACAAAATGATAAACCATGACAGAAAATTTTATCAGATTCGGACAAAAAAATTTTGACCACCAAATCAAGAGACAAAAAACACGACCGATCCAAGGACTGAACCGTCGGCTCTGATGCCAGTTGTGGATTTGCTTTTTAGTAATCTGGTGGTCTAGGTGGGTGGTGGAAGGTGTTGGAAGCCATGAATGAGTTGAGAGAGAAGGTTGTGTGTGAAAATAAGAAAAGGTGTATTAAATGAAATGAAAAACACAAATGAAACACAAGCAACACCCCCCTTGGAAGCCTTGGAGGGGTATATATAGTCACACAACGCACCTAAACTATACATGATTTCCTAGTCTAGTCTAAGCGTGTGTGACTATGATAACTAATGGGAATTCTTAAATGTCGTCACATAAAGTGAATTTCCAACACTTATGTATAACGATATCACGTCGAATCACATGTTTAAATACAAAAACGCTAACAACGTTCGATTTGAATATCACACTGTTCGAACAATCGAATCGTAAGCTCGATATAAAAAGCGCTAACGACATCCTTTTTAGTGAACGTTGTTATGGTTTGACACGGTTCGATTTATTTACCGATAAATTTAGTTATTAACATATAAAGTGACAAATTGCATTCTAAATCAATACACGTCTAACCCGAAAGACACCTACGAGAATCCATATTTATAAGTCGATACTTCACACACTAGATGCTGGAAAAGGTTTTTAGTTGTTCATATAGTAATCATAAATATTTTTACTCTTGTATAATTAAACCATTAGTATTAACCGAATGAATCTAAAAAGCACGACAACCCAACCAACACGAGCCGTTATAAATTAACCCCGAATCAACTCGAATTAGATGACCAATTTAAGACAACATGAGTCTATTTAGGTAAACATCTATTAGAGGGTGAGTTTCGTTGAGCCTTTCTAAATTTTATGAACGAGTCTAGTTGGTTATATGAAGATTACCCAACGAGTCAAGCGAGTCAAAATTTTATTTTTTATTCTTTTTACTTATTTTATTTATTCATATTAAGGTACACATCGTGTATTATACACATTTTGTTTTAAAGTACAACGGGTTTGGTAAATTTGTTACATTATACACAATTTGTGAAGTGGTTATTTATGTAGTTTTAGTTTGTTACCCTTGTATAAGTTTAGAAGAGGGCACATTTGGTACGATTCAATGCACCGTGTAATATAATATTTGGATTTTTGTCTAATTATCAATTTGGGTTTCAATTGTGCGTTTGGAATTATTTAGTTTTGAATATTTGTATATTACGGTAAGTAGCAAAATGCATATTTTTTTATAAAAGTGCATTTTTTTGCAATGGAGTTGTAACAGAATAATTTTGGTCAAAGTGAGACCCCCTAGCAAATTTATTTTGTTGCAATATCGTAGAAAATACTACTCGTTGCAATTTTCTTGCCATAGCTACCGTAACAAAATTGTAGAAAATCTGTTGGAATATGATCCATTGCAAAAACGGTTGCAAATTTAAAACGGGTTTTTTTTGGTTTGAAATCCGTTGCAATTTTTTTTACCCCGTTAGAAACCCGTTGCAATATAAATTTCCATGGAGCATTAATGTTACGGTAGAAATCCGTTGCAAATGACATTTGCAACGGATTTGCAACCGATTCCTACCATAACATTAGCCCACTTGTGTTGTAGTGCTAGCAAAAGAACCCCAAAAAATAAAACCCTGAAATCCCGAGTTCCTCAAGAAAGTGTTCCCCACGTGACGTCGGATTCGAATTTTAGATTATCCGGTGTGTCACCATACATACGATTTAGACCGGCTGGATTTGAATATCATTCACCACAACCACAAAACTCAAACATGTACTATCAAAACCGTCCGTTCTCGATCTCCTCCGTATAATAACAACCAACAAGCTTTCTTTGAATCTCCAATGGGTTTATATCGCCCTACTATGGATTCGTCCACTTCTTCACATGCTAATCCGTCGTATTCTCCGGTTAATCATTTAGATATTAATGTTGATTTTGATCAAATGATGTATAATCAAGAGTACTTTGCGGGTCAAATTTCTGGTCACGATCCGAGTCAAGATCCATCTATGGGCTAAGGTTCGGGTCACGGATCCTAACGATGCAGTTAACATTGACGATGACGCATCTCCGGCCGAATAGATGTCACCCGTCAAACTTAAAAAGCCCTCTAAACGTGCTTCAAAAGCCAAGCAGGTTGATCCTAAGGAGTCGCCAAAAGAATGGACAGAATCGGAAGAAGTCGCCTTGTGCAAAGGTTGGTGTCATGTGTCCGAGAATAGCAAGCAAGGAAACAACCAAAAAACAGGGGGGTTTTGGGGAGACGTCCTTAAGTACTTTGAAGCTGAGACGGGTTCAACTAGAGGGTACGACGTTGTTTTGAGCAAATGGAAAAATAGGGTACTAGAATTGATGCTTTTTATGCTATCATGAATAACATTGAGCTTAATCACGAAAGTGGTGCCAATGATCTCACCGCATACCAAAACTATTGTGTGGAATACAAAGTGATTTACAAACATCCTTTTACGTTAGAGGCGGCATGGAACGTGTTGAAAGATCACCCAAGTTGGCAACATGTTGAGATGCCAAAGGTTTAAAAAGAAAGGTAACAAAAAATCCAAGACTTCTGAAAACATCTATGGTTCATGGCAAGGTGGTTACATGAATTTGAACGATAAACCAGAAGAGGACGAGGAAGGGACTCAAGAAAACCGACAATTTGTCGTGACCGAGCTAAGAAGAAGTCATCTACGTTACATCGTCAACATGAAAGTCTTCATTTGTCGATGTTGTAACCAACAAATGGGAGAAGATGAAAGACTTCAACTGGGGAAAAAAGGAGCAACAAGACTCCGAGTTGGATTTGCAGGAGGCAACTCAACGGGAAGCAACGGCTTTGAAAAACGAAAAGCTCTAATTACAACATCGAGCAATTGAACTTACTGAAAAAAGAAACGAGACAAAGACATAATGTTCTACAACACTAAAATCAACCCCAATTTGCCTCTGGAACAACAACATGCCTTGCAGGAGATGAAAAACGAAATCAAGGCAGTCTACAATTTAAATTATTAGTATTAGTTTTTAATTATTATTGTAATGTATTTATTTTATTTGAATTATTGTGTAATATTATTTAATGTAATGTTTTTATTTATTAAATTTGAAAGAAAAAAAATTGGTCGTCTTGTTGTGGAAACCAATCACATGTAGGTTACCGGAGAAAAAAAAACTAATGAGCCAGGAAAAATATATGTCGCCGTTGGTCGTTGTTGTGGGTAGCCTTATGAAAAGAATCACCAGTATTTTTTTATTACTTCTTTAAATTATACGTAAATAATAACTTCAAGTGAGAGTAATACCGTAAACTTGATCTAAATTCCATCTCCAATTTTTTTAAAGTGACCAATTAATCTAGTCAACTTAAAAAATGTGAACAATAAATTTAGGACGGAAAAAGATTTTGTTTTAAATGCAAAATGATGCAAGTTTTGAAACCTAGTTATATTTTTAGCAGATCACACTAGTTCATCGTGGTTGGTGCATGCATTTGATTCTGAGGTACCCAAATCCAACATATACAAATGCCAATCAATCATAATATTTATTCAAAACATTATTATAAAAAAATTGGTAACACTAATGTATGTGGGAAAAGATAATATATTTATGTCCAGCATTCATTCTCCTTATGATTAGCCATGATGCAATTATTTTATGGTTGTTCTTTTCTTTCCACAAAACATGAAATGTCTTACTTGTAACATAATTAATTACTACTTTAAAGGTTAGTATAGTTTTTTTATAACACTTGCAACTTTCTTCTTAACCAAGTAATGTAATGGAGTCAATGACTTCCATTTTAAAATATGAGTCACCATCATAATAAGCTTGTCCAATGCACCTAAAATGCCATTCAATTGTACCAAAGTCAAAGGAACTAACACACTTTACTTCATTATTTGATTGAATGAACTTTTAGTTATAAACAAATTAATTTGATTACATACAATGTAGCTAGCACATAGTACATGAAATGCTAGGTAACTTGAACAATTTCATATACTCCTTCCGTCTCATAATAAGTGTTCACTATGAAATATTCTAAGTCTTTGTTACTAAACTTTGACCATAAATATTTGTATTTGTGTTATATAATACTCGATGAAAATTATATCAATGAAAATATTTTTTTAAACCGCATCTATTCATATGAATTTCGTCAAATATTATATAACACAATTACAAATATTTATGGTCAAAGTTTAGTAACGAACACTTTGAATATTCAATAGTGGACACTTAATATGGGACGAAGGGAGTATATTATTGCTAATGTAGAGTATTTTTGCTCCGGTTAAATTGAATATCGTTGTTGTTGTTGAAGTAAAATATGAATACAAAGGGCGATAAGTATAACCTCAAATGGTATATTTATAAAACAAATTAGATCAAAGAAGATGAAGTAACTAATCAATTCGTCTAGCTCAGTTGGTCATCAAGGTTCTATTAAATGGTTTTACAGGGAGGTTATTTTCCCGGCGGTCTTGGGTTTAAAACCTGTCAAAGACTTACTCGACCCACTAACTAATAACATACCATTCTAAAAGAAAAAAAAAAGTAGATGAAGTAACTCATCAAACTTATGTAAACATTTAGTTTTCTCTAGTTTGGATTAACATTAAACATTGAGACTTTTTTTCCCTCGTAACCATGGTTTTTGCTCTTTAGACCAACTAATTCACGGGGTTTGAATCTACTGACACATAGACTTAAACCACGTAATGCTCTCTCTTTTCACGAGGTTGACGTGTATACAGATTAACTAATATTGTATGTATTATACCTCCTTCCAAACATGTTCATATTAAAAAATATAATCACACATACATGATCATTAAACAAATGGTAATCATTGATTTGCAGTTAAGCTTACTTAAATGATTGCAATACTATAAGCAATTATGTTGTGTAGTTGGACATACACGTCTAGCCCTTAATGGGCAATAATTTAGAAAATTAAAAGGTCATCAAAAGGTCTTTGGTCCATTTATGTCAACAAAGTTTTATAAATTTCTTCTGTTATTAAGCTTTCAAGTTTATAAATATAGAGTTATAGACTGTAACGCGAAAAAATAACAAGCCAGTTAATCCTCTCGATGTGTCGTTGTGCCTGAAACTGCATATTCTCTTGCGAATGTCAGTATTTTTTCGAAAGTGGAATTGGAGGGAAAACCAAAACCTTTTACAGTTGCAGAACCGTCGTGTTAACATAAATTAACCATAGTTGTGACTTGAGTGATCATTTTCCTCATAAGCACGGACGGGCATAATTGAGTTCAGAGGCTATATGCACGTGCATACGTTCTAATAGATTTTGGATCCGTCACTAACTATAACAACATTTGCCATCATATTTCATATACCATATCTACGCGATCCTTAACTATTTATATTTAAAACTAAAAAAAATGAGACACCGTGGAGGCCTGTGCGATGGCACCACTTGCACACCCCTTGAGTCGCCTCTGACGGTCGTACTAACATAAATTAACCACAGTTGTCATTATAAGCACGGACGGGCAGACTATATGCTGATGTTTCATATACCATATCTACGCGGTCCTTAACCGTTATAGTCTACATATCTCATTTGCAATCTACTTTCTCAAATAATTCACATAATCTCATCTTAGGAATCTTTTTCCCTAAACAAAGTTAAAGATACTTAAACACATATTAAATTTGTGTGTGACACACACTTGTCAGAAACACATTTATGTGTTGTACATAGTATATATAAATTGTTGTTCAATGCACATGGTCTTTTAAGCTTCATTTCTTCACATGGTGTCTCTCAATGCACCACTCTTTGTTTATTCATTGACTGACTATGATTTCCATAATCACACTTTACAGATCTACACTCAAATTAAGGATGAATTATATGATTAGCAAGGTGAAATTTTTTTCCTTCCAATTTGCTATATATTATATCATTTTTTATAACTGTAAGATTATGGGCAAAAAGCCAGAAATAGTTGGTGGATATCAATCATTTGCAGATGGTTTTTAGCCATGTTTGCAGAATGTTGAATATATATAATAGATTGGGGTCCCATGCATTGATTTTTTATACAAATTTAGGAAATATTAGCTTTCAGAGAAATGATTCTTAAGTTTTGATCATATGTTAATAGTTTTTTCGGGTTTTTGGCCTGTTTTGTAAAAAGATTGAGCTACATTGAGCTCTTAAATTTTCAGCTCTAACTATCTTGGATTTTGATTATTTTGCGGTTAAGTTTTTGGAGTTTGGACAGTTTTGTAGTACTTTGAGCTTTCAAGATTCTTCATTTGAGGGTGCTCATATTCTTCTTCAAACACAGAAAGAATTAGAGAACTGAGGATTTGCACATCTTGTCTCGCGATCATATCAATCAGTAAGTAATTAGTATCATTAACGACTCTTTTCAATTTGTTTAGTCAATTCATTGTCTTATGATCAATCCAAAATCAGTTGGGACGTGGCTTCTGCGGTAAAAACTTCATTAACGATCATAAACGTCTTCGTTACAAAAAAATTACTGTATTGGCATGAAGTTCTTACACCTATAGCCTTGTGCACTTCATATGTAGAGTAAAAAGAAGGCACCATTTTGACTTTATGTATGTCAAATAAGGTACTTTTTAAGATTAAACCGATGTATAAAGAATATATTTTAACCCGGAAAAATTTAGATTACATTAGCAGGATGAATTTAGGTTACAATAAGAAGCTATTATGGTCTTAATAATCATACACTTGGGTAAAATTTGAATCTGAAAATTACTATGTTTGACCTTTAAAGTCAAAGTGGACTATTTTGGAGAAAAAGGGTAATGTTATGAACATTTAGTAACTTTGATCAATTCATTGCAGAGTCAAATAGTACATATTTCTCTCAAAATCTGAAAGCCTATATGGCTATACAAATTTTGTGAACACGGGCTCAAAATGGAAGAAGACAATGCCGAAGATATGGAGGTCGAAGTCTTGTCTTCAATGTGGCCTGAAGACATTGATGCAGCGGGGAAAAAGTTTAATTTTGAGAAGCCAGGAGGGGATCAGGACTTATTAGAAGATGTGACTTTTATTGAAGAACCAACGATAGTTGACTTTCAACGTCTACTTGAGCTGACAAACTATAGCGAAAAGGGGTCATCTCAGTTATCTTATCTTGTAAAAAACTGGGAATGGAAACAAGAAAACGCCGTGCGGCTTCTAAGGGAAGAACTCGAGAATTTAAGCAAACAACAGCATGAATCTGAGCTAAAGAAATTGGAAATATTGGAAGAACACCAGTTTGAAGATGAAATTTATGGATGTGATAAACGTCCGGTTTCTATATTGGATGGTGTTTACGATATCTTTCAAGATGTTCCTAAGAGGCGAAATGATGTGATTATCCAAGATGCAAGATTAGAAATAGATGATGAATGTGATATAAATACGGTTAAGTATTGGAAGCAACGTGCTTTGAATTTGGAGAAAATGTTGGAAGCAAGCGTCCAACGAGAGCAAATATTATCGGAAAAACTTGATGAAAGTATTGAAAATCTCGAGAAACAATCCTCTCCGGTTGAAGAACTTTCACAAGTCTTGAAACGAGCGGATAACTTCTTGCATTTCGTTCTTCAGAATGCACCGGTTGTCATTGGTCATCAAGATAAAGAGTTGAGATATCGCTTCATATATAATCATTTTCCAAGTTTGAGAGAGGAGGTAATGTGATCACGAGCGGATACTTTTTCATTTGCCCCGTTTCAGTTATTTTATTTGTTGCATCTTTTACTGATAAAATCAAACTTTTTACATGTTTTAGGATATTATCGGGAAAACAGACGTTGAGATATTTAAAGGAGGCGGTGTGAAGGAATCCCAAGATTTCAAAAGGGAAGTTCTTGAAAAAGGAGTACCGGGAAAGAGAGAAATAACGTTTGAGACCGAGTTATTTGGAGCTAAGACATTCTTGATATACGTGGAGCCTGTTTTTAGCAAAACAGGCGAGACAATTGGTGTGAATTATATGGGAATGGAAATCACTGATCAAGTAAGAGTCACTCATTGTCAATATAGACGTGTCATTTTCGACCCATAATGTGTAAAGAGGCCAACCAGATACGTGTTTTGACCCATTACCCAACAAGCTTGACTATGCTAAAGATTTTTACCAGTTATAGTGTCGGGAGAGTACGTAAAGTTCAATTTAACTAAGAAGCTTGCATTATTAGGTGAAAAGAAGAGAAAAGATGGCAAAGCTGCGCGAGGAAATAGCTGTGCAAAAGGCCAGGGAGACTGAACTCAACAAAACTATTCATATAACAGGTTTCGTATTTCTTTCTTTCACATTATTTCAACAACGACTAGCATGATATATACCGTAAAAGTAACTAAAGTTCAATGTAAATGTTAATTATTGTAGAGGAAACAATGAGAGCAAAACAAATGTTAGCAACGATGTCACATGAGATAAGATCTCCTTTATCTGGAGTCGTTAGCATGGCAGAAATTCTGTCAACTACAAAGCTCGATAAAGACCAAAAACAACTCTTGAGTGTCATGTTATCTTCGGGTGATTTAGTCCTTCAACTTATTAATGACATTCTAGACCTTTCCAAAGTCGAATCAGGTTAGTATTCGGTCCTTCCTTTGTATCGTTGACTTCAACTCTTGCGTAGCTTAATGTGTAATGCTTGTCCTTAGGTGTTATGAAGCTTGAAGCTACAAAGTTTAGGCCTCGTGAGGTGATCAAGCACGTACTCCAGACTGCTGCCGCGTCACTAAAAAAGACCCTAATTTTGGAAGGGAACATCGCAGAAGATGTCCCCATTGAGGTTATTGGTGATGTTCTTCGGATTCGACAAATCCTCACAAACTTGATCAGGTACGGTTATCTCGCTCATAGCTTCAAAGGGTGCTTAATAATGCATCTCCTCCTAAATAAGTTTGTGTTGTATAGATGATTAGCATATAACAATATATTGGGTTCGAAAGTTAAATCAAAGTTTTTTATCCAATTTTATGTCATTTCCTGCAGCAATGCTGTCAAATTTACCCATGAAGGAAAGGTTAAGATAACTCTTTATGTCACAGCAGACCCATGTCCCGAAAGGAGCAGCGTTTTGTTAAACGAACACGAGAACAACGAACCACAATCACAAGAAACTGTAGTGTGGATACGCTGCGATGTTCAGGATACTGGAATTGGAATCCCAGGTGCTTATTTCTACCTTCCTAAATCCTCTCAGTGAACCGTTTTTTTTTCTTCTTTTTAGCTCATATTTTCGTCACTGTGATGAAACAGAAACCGCATTGCCATCGCTGTTTAAGAAGTACATGCAAGCTGGTGCTGATACAGCTCGAAAATATGGTGGTACAGGTTTAGGTTTAGCCATATGCAAACAACTGGTAATGTTTACTGTATATGCTAACTTTTATCAGTTTCTACTACTAAAGTTAAATAGTAGACTTAAAAAATGACCCGTTTTAAGATGTCAACCAACACCGCTAATCATAAGACATGGTTTCGTGCTCATACACCATAGGTTGAGCTAATGGGTGGACGTCTAACAGTATCGAGCAAAGAACATTGTGGATCTACTTTCACTTTTGTTCTACCCCACAAAGTGCCAGAATTGAATGAAAGTTCAGATGAAATCGATGAATATCAAGATATGGATGATAACGAATCCATGGAAGATGATGCAACTTGTGGCTTTTTCCAGTTCAGTCCACGAACTTTAGGCTCGCTTTTTCCTTCCAACGGATCACGTCAAACACGCGAGTTACCACAAAATGTAATTGGTTTTGACAAGGTAGATGGATCAAGTATTCTAGCTGATCAAGGTAATACGGACCATGATCATCAAGATCGTCCATTTCATAATCCTTGTATCCAAAAAAACCGACCCACAGATATGGGTTTGACAAGAGACTTGATGAGGGTAAATTCTGGTAAAACCTTGGGTGGCATTTCGAGCAATACCCTTGAAAGATCTAGCTCAACAGAAAGACGTAAAATTCTTCTTGTTGAAGATCATGTTGTGAATGTGATGGTAGCGAAACGGATGATGAAACAATTGAATCAAGACATAGATGTTGTGAATAATGGAGCTGAAGCTCTGCGTGCTGTTCAACGTAGTAATTATGGTCTCATTCTTATGGTAATTCTTTTCATGTCCCAATCAATGTAGCTTGTATATTATTATCCTTAAACAGTTATGCCGTTAGTCCATAAAATGTTGATTTCGTTACTGTGGTGATCTAATGTTACAGGATGTATGCATGCCGGTAATGGATGGTCTTCAAGCTACAAGGCTAATCAGGTCGTATGAGAGAACTGGTAACTGGGATGAAGCACGTTTAGCCGGAGTAGAGCTGCATGATCATCCCTACGGCAATCAAATAGTGGAGCCAAGAAGAAAAATTCCCATCATTGCTGTAAGTACCTCAGGTTTATATGTGTTGTGCAGCATATAAATAACAAAATTCACATCATCGAAGGGAATGTTAGTTATTTTCACCGTCTTTAACTTGGCTGGTTTTCTGCAGATGACTGCAAATGCAATGTCAGAAAGTGCAGAAGAATGTTTCGCCAATGGTATGGACTCGTTCATAACGAAGCCAGTTACTCTTCAAAACTTGAAACAATGTCTTGAACAATATTTGCCATTGAATAACATGGTGTAAATACATATCCAACTGCGCGTCTGCGCTTGTACAGCGAGTGAATACAAGTTACATAGGAAAGTCGTGTTATCATAGATTATTGTCCTCGAGGTCCCATTTTTAGAGGGGTTGAAGGGACATAGGGCTAGTTAGATTTGATCCTGTGAAAGTATCAGCAATCCATTCGACTCTTCTTTAATCTATTTATTGATAAGTTGAGGTCCATCTGCTGTACTTTTATGTACTCGTACAGTCGTACTTGAGCTACTTGAGCAACCGGATGAAAATAACAAAAATAATTCGGAATTATAGTCTAAGAATTTCAAGTAAAGATAAAAAAAAAAGTATATAAGAGAAATTAAGCGCCTAATTCCCGGTTTTGGTTAGTTTTGACATAAACCGTACGAAACAAAAAAGGAACCATCGTTATCATATTTTAAAGAATCAACAAACTCGTAACTTCAGTTTAGTTTTTACTGGTTTCTGTGGCCCTAAATCGATAACATTATTGCCCTTCTGCCAAATACGCCTTATCATTTCCGTGGGAACGACACCAAATGTCACTAAAAATTCAGCAATTGTTTGTCGATTCATTTCGGGTGTACATATACTAAAAGATGAGAATATTAAAGCAGTTCTCTCTAACATAATAAGGGGGAAAACTAGTTTAAAATCACATATCACAGAACTCTGATGGCACACGACTGCAGAATTAGAATAAATACAGTCAATTACTTATCCTCATACGAGATACGACAGGTTGAAACTAATAACTACAGCACACGTGTAACTAAACACAGACACAGTATGGACATTTGTCGTGCACTATACATGTCATGAAACCTGTATGTTTGAATATCGCTAGAGCAACCAATCGACAATACGTTAATATGTAGCAACACCATTAACAGTGCAAAATCGAGAACTAAAAGTGACACATGACAGAAAAATATTATTCTTAAGAAATTTGATATCTTTAATGAAACCATATAGCAGCATATATAATACACATCTATTTCAAGATCCAACGGTACTAGGATAAAATTACGGTGCAGAGCTCTTTGACGCACTTTATACCAAAATAATTGTACACAACAAGAACATGAGTATAACAACCTTACTTGCTGCTACCCTATTAAATAAAACCAACAACTATCGACCAAAACAACAATAAATACTTATGAGTTCAGCATTCTACCAACCTGAAAAACGGTAAACGTCATTCCTTCATAAAATAACTTCAAGAATCTGAATACGGGTGCTCTTCTTTTACACACTATAAGTTCCTTAATATGTACAAAGGAACGGTTTTCATGCTGATGCAAGGGTAGGCGTAGGAGAAGAGTACTGATCTTCTACACCGTTACTGAATTTGTTACTGTTTTGTCGGACTGGCGTAGGAGAAGAGTACTGATCTTCTACACCGTTACTGAATTTGTTACTGTTTTGTCGGACTTTGAAACTGCTATGTCTCACAGGTCTTGGTGCAAAAAGAGAAGTAAGCATTTTCTCCAGAGATTGAGCGGTGAATTTTGCATACTTGCTAGTGCTTGAATCTTGTTCAACCAATGGCCCGTAATTCTGCATGTAGCTTCGGTAAACAGGAACGATTGCTTGAATGATTTGCTGACATGTCTTCTCCCTTAAATCTTTATCCATTAGAATCCAAGTGGAGTGCTTCTTGTATATGTTATCAAATGCTTCATTGAAAGCTTTTAACCGTTTTTTCACGAGGTCACGTGCGGTAGCTCGACCACCGGAAAATAGAATCAGCCCTTCTCGGCTTAAATGTGACGGAAGTTTTCCCCAGCTTTCCCTTATAAACATTGTCGAATAGTATTCAGTGTAGTCTTGGTGTTCTCTCAACCATTGGTCACCCAATAAAGCTCCGATCTTTGTGTTTTTCAAATGCTTGTAAAGATGCCAATGATTGTTCATCAAGAAAACGTATGAAAGGATGGTATCGTTATATGCTTTTGACCACACTTCAAGATTTAATTCAATGGCTCGAATTAGATTAAGAAGCTCGTCGTGAAGCAGACTTTCTTGAAACTTTTCATGCTTCCAACTTCTTTCAATCGCTAAAACTTGGTTCAAGATTGGCTTATAGTCGTTTCCGACTAACCTATTACAATAATCAGTAATAAAACTTACGAGTCTTGGAACACTACCATCAGGAGGAGGCGGGGCCTGTCTTTGCAGCTCGACTTGAAGCAAGAGCTCCCAGAAGATCTCTGAAGCGCCTTCGATTACTCGTTTAATGAGATCCCTTGTGAGGTTTTGAATCTCAGCACACGCAGCCCCACCAAAAAGACGGTTAAAATCCAGTCTTAACCTATTTAACGATGCAAAAATGTCTAATAACTTCAGTAACTTAATGGGATCTTTTTTGCTCTCGGTGACTGTTTTCCCAAATTGTAGAAAAGCGAGCATACCCGCTTGAGCCGCTATATTGGCAAAACAATCCCTCCAAACTTTCACTCCCAAACTCTCGAAAACGTCATTACACAGCTTATATTCAGCTTCGAATAAATGCTTAACAGCAAACTCCAAATGCTTACTCCACTTACATATATAACCCTCGATGCTCTGCACATTATTGAACTCCGATACTGATATCTCCAAATAATCCAAATTTAACGCCCGTAAACTAGCTCTAACAATCGAACTCCTAACCTCAACATAAATAGATTTGCATTTTTCGAGTCTGTCGTTAGCAATCAAGCTGTTTAAAATCGCTTTCAGCTTTTTAATAACAGGAACTGGTAACTGAGACGGTGAAATACACTGTTGTTCATCTTTCAACGGAGACGAAGACATAGGCAACGGAACACTGTTATCATTCAAAAGCCGACGAAACTCGCCTTCTAATCTATCTAACGCCGCTTCCAAAAGCCCACCATCAAGACGACCTTTTTCTTCTGTACTCTGCAACTCCCTAAGATACTCCAACGCCTTTTTCAAACTCGACGTATACCTAAAATCCGCCACATTATTAACCTCCAAATAATCAACAATATCGTCTAACCACTGAATCGCCATCTCACAATTATCCGATAAAAACCCCAACGCGCCCTGCAAATTTGACAAAACCGAAATATACCCATTCAAATCCGCTTGAGGATCCGATAACGACTTCTCCAACCCGTGAATCGCGTCAAACACTTTTAGCACAGCCGTAGCCGGAACAACCGCTTTATTAATATTCCCACCAACTTCATCAAGCGCCTCCTTTTGCGCACATATAGGTCTCACCGCAGCTTCTAAAGTCGGCAACCTCTGACTAATCTCCTCTAACCTAGGCCCCGCTTCTTCCAACGTCGCCGTTAACGCCTTCGACTTCTCTAAATTCGCTATCAATAACCTCCTAGCAGATACCAAATTCTCAACTCCTTCACCCATCTTAAAAACCCAAATTCCCAAATTTTTCAAAAACCCCTAATTTTTCCAAACCCTAACCCTAATTAACACAAAAACAGATCTAAAACCCTAATTAACCCAAACTAACAAAAACCAATCAATACCCATTACTCAAAAACACCAAATAAACATAAATTAACAAACTTTATAAAAAAAAATCCCCAATTTAAAAAACCCTAATTTGCAGAAAAACAGATCAAAAACCCTAATTAGCCCAAATTAACAAAAACCAATCAATACCCATTACTCAAAACATCAAATTAACCCAAATTAACAAAAAAAAATCCCCAAATTGAAAAACCCTAATTTGACTGTAAACAGATCTAAAACCCTAATTAAGCAAAATAAGCAAAATTAAGAAAAAGTAGTGAATACCCAATACTTAATAGACCTTATTAAGTAACCCCAACGTGAAAAAATTAAGAAAAAGATTAAATGGGTCAAAAGTGGATGAAAAGTGGACCAAATTGGGTGAAAAAAAGTGCGATTGAAAGGTGATGATTGAGATTTGGGTGGATTTAAGGGTTAATTTGAAGATTGGGTGATGATTTTGGGGGTGAATTTTGGGAATGAAAGCTCTAGATATGGTGGTGTAGTGGTGAGAGAGTAAGAAAAGAAAAAGGCTTTTTGTTTTGTTTTGTTATGTTATTCTTTTTTGAAAGTTTTTTTTTTTGTGCTTTTTGGAGATTGCTTTTTGAGTTTTTTCTGTTTCTCTTTTTTGCTTTTTCTGACTTTTTTTTTTACTTTTTTACTTTTTATGGCATGAATTCATGTTTATGTTTTTGGGATTTTTATATTCTTCCATCCCAAATTAATACTCTCACACAAAAAACAATGTTTTATCACTGTATTCTCTTTTTTATTCTTTTTGCGAAAAGACACTTTTATCCTTATACAATTAATTAAAACTTTATATATAACTTGTAATTTCTAATACCATTATGTGTAATATGGTAAACTTGTTACATTACTTACATCTATTTTAGGAAGGGGACTATAATTTTGGGACGTCCCAAAATAGTATAGGGGGACTATAATTTTGGGACGGAGGGAGTATATATTTTGTAAAATTAGGAATAGGAGAATGTATAGGTGGTAAAATGGTCGGGCGACGGGCTAAACGGTCGGCGGGTTAAATGGGCGCGGGTTAAACGGTCACAGGCGAAACGGGCGGGTGAAATAGGCGGGCTAAACAGGCGCAAGCAAAAACGGAAAAAAAACATATAAAAACGTAGTATTAAAAAATAAAAAATACTTGTTTGAAAAAGAGGGATAAAAAATTAAATATAAAATATATCCGCTGAGTAGTCTGATTAGTATTTCACATGTGCGCCCATTAAGTCCATTTAGTTTCTTACATGTGTACCATTTTAGCCCATCAATAATAAAAAAAAATGGGCAAAAAGTACTTCATCTTTTTTTAAAAGTATAAAAAAATGCTCATATTTATTAAAATGAAGAAATTTTGACACCTTCAGGAGAATGGAATGTATATCATACGTGTAAAAAGAAGATTAACTCGTATTCGTGTGATATGATGGCGAACATTATATGATTAATTGAAGAATAATAAAAACAAAAGCTTTCATAATATGTGTCTTTAATCATTTGTAGGTCATGTTTATTAAATACTTACAAACTTTCCTTTTCTATTAAAGAATACATTTAATTCGCATTACATATATTCAAATTTTATAATAAATAAATAACAATTTAACTTTAATAATCTCAAACTTTACTTTTATCAAAATTTAAACACGTACACTCAAGGAACATGTTAAAAATTCCCTAAAAAATGCACTTGTTGTTACTTTTAAAAACCAGATCGAACTGATCAAGATCGAATTTGAAAAAAAAAACTGATTTTGTCTAAAAGTATGGAACGATGAACAGACCAAATATTTGGTCGAGATTCGAGTACAAAGCATTATAATTGGTCGTGTGTAAAGTCAAACCGACCTAAACGACCGACAATGACAAAAAATAGAGACCATGGACATGACTGAAATATATACGGTCCGGTCATTTTAGTTTGAATCTGTCCGATCTACGATCTATAATTCTTAGCCCAATATGTAAGACTATTTACAATAGTCACATTTTTTCACCGTCACCTCAAAGCATTCACAATAAATCAAACTCATTTTCTCACCGTCACCTCAAAGCATTTACAATAGATCAAACTCTTGAAAGTTTTTTATTATTTTAAAAAGCTATCTTTTAGAGTTTTGTATTATGGTAAAAGTTTTTAAAAACTTTTTATGTTAAATGACTTTGAAAATTTAAAATCATTCTCGAAACTTTTAGCTATTAGTAATTAATTATGCATTTAATATATTAAATGCATCCAAACTTTATGGCTTAATACCATTAAAGATTCTTTCATTGCTACTTCAACTTTTTTTCATTATTTATTTTCTTTCACTTTTTTTTCTTCACCCGCAATAATTACCTCACTTCGTATTTCAACTTGTTTCTTTTACTGTAATACATAATTAAAACTTTTATTAATAAATTAAAAAAGTACATAAAAATAAAAAACGTAAACGTAGCATTATATTGAAAATTAAAAACCTAAGTTGATATGGTAAATTCCACCTCTCTTTGATCGCTCGCTTCGTCTCCAAAACCCGATCAAGGTAAATTCCATTCAAGTGATTAGCAGATTGCATACATAATATCGTTGTTTATATTATTGCATTCACATCTCTTATTCTTTTTAATTTTAGCTATTTCCTCTTTCTTGATCTTTAAACAAATCTTCTCAATTTTGTGCCTATTTGATGTTGTACGGCTCGTTAAACTTGACATATTCGTTGACCATCAACTTAACGAGTGTGTCACACTCCCAAAATATCAGAGTATAATGGCAACAAGGGAGTGGTGACGTCATGATTATCATACACACACAGTTACAAAGAACGACCTCTAAATGAGACGTTCGGAAAATAGATCACTTGTAATTAATAAAATAAATAGTTTTGACATAGTGCGGAAGCATAAATCTGGTCACAGTTACAAAACATAGTTTTCCAAATAGTACAAATGATCTTTGTTTCAGTAGAAATGACGGCAATGCATGAGACCTCACTTAGTATCTTCCTTCTTAATACCTAAGAAAAACATTGCTAAAGCGTCAACATAAAGTTGGTGAGTTCATAGGTTTAGTTAATTTGAAATGTTTAATGAACCACAAGATTTTCCCAAAAGTGATGACAATATAACAAATACAAAGTCATCATAAAAGTATTTATTACAGTCTAAGCTCGTGACACCGAAGCGTTAACAACACCGGTAGTATAATCATATAAATGTAGCCCAAATGGATGCCTAAACCCACGACATCCTATCTCAGACTCAAATGAAACTGTGCCCGCTTGTCCCTTGTTGGACAAGACAGACAGGGACGTCAATCCCGATAGATCTATCCATAACATTCGCGCTTACACAAAGTAATTAACGGTTCACGATTCACGGGCCAAGCAACTGGGTTTTTAGTGGGACTTAGACTAATATATAAATCAGTAAATGCACTTGTGTTCATACGTTAAATCAAGCAATGTCTCACCCCAAAAAGCAGTAAAAGCAGTTAAACGTGGGGCTATAAACTCACCTCGTAAATCAGCAAGGTGACAAAATGTAAAGGTAGCTCGAGAATACGGTTACGCTAGCCGCGACCTATTAGATTATAAAGATCGTGTTACGACATTAAAATTTATACTAATAAAAGACATGACATCCTAGTTGTGCGTGACAATACTTTTCGTTTAAGGAAAACACGATACTTAAAAGTCGGGTATTTAATAAATGAGATTTACGGGCTAAATATACACTTAAGTTAAACAAAAATCGTTTTGGGCCTTAACTAACCCAACACAACCAACCGGCCCAACATTTATCCCAAAATACCCACCCAAGGTTCGGCCCATAGGCCATTTGACCCGGCCTGGCCCAAAGGCGATACAAACAAGAAAAAGAAGGGTTAAATCCCTTTTGGTTTCCCATAAGTGCAGTCAACTCTCTCTCTCTCTCTCGAAACTACTCCCACCCGTCCCTTTATCTCTCTATCTAAAAACCAACGAATCTAAACACTCCCATGGCTATATGGTTTCTCTGATCATTAATATCAATTATTATGAAGGTCTAGGATGAATAATCACGCGTGGGATGTGGGGTTTCATCCCCACATCAAAACCAATTCGATTCGAGGTGTTTTCCAGGAGATTAAATGATAGATTCATCATCAAAGATAAGTTTTAAATCCTTTTTCCTTTTAATTAAATAATCTACTGATTTTCATTTTATAAAAGGATTTTTGGGTTCAATTCGTTTGTATAAATAAGCTGTGAACAAAAGGGGCTCTCGAATTTAATAAGAATCAATTTAGGGTTTTCGAAATAATTGGGGGTTTTCCAAATCTAGGGTTTCATTTCAATTAAGTAATGTTTTCATACGTATATTAATGTTAATTATTGAATAAAACAAGTTTTCAAAAATTAGGGTTTCGGTCAAATTGGGGGTTTATTCATATCTCGGTTTTAATTAAATTAATTAATCAATTCGTGTTTGGATTGGGTCTAATTAGAGTTTAAATTAATAAAATAAAATTAGGGTTTATAAATTTGGGGGTTTTTATACACGGTTGTTTATTTGAAATTAAATAATGTTTTTGGAACATATAATGTGTTAATTTCATAAATAAAAAGGGTTTACAAGTTTAGGGTTTCGGATTAACAAGGGGGTTTTTATACCCGCGGCTAAATGGGGGTTACAAAGATGTTTCTGTAAAAAAGAATTGGATAATCTTATGTTATGATTAATTTTGGGTAGCAAGGTCTCGGCAGTAATAATGGGTCTCGGTTTGGTCTCGGTTTGGTCTCGGTTTGGTTATGGTTTGGTTATGACAGAAATAATGTAAAAAGATTGTTAAGGGGGTCACGGTTTGGTTAAGGCAGGAACAATGGGGTCTTGGTTTTGGTCAAAGTCCATGTTAAAACTGTTATTATTTATCTCTATATTTTTGTTTAAATTGAACCGTAACAAAGACTAATACATTTGTTTTATTTTCGCAGGTTTGTTTAAAAATGACGAGCACAACTAAGACGTGTACAGAAAAATAAAGAAGGTGATTAAAAAGACTCACAACGGGTGTTTCGTTTTGGTTTGCAGGTGTGGACGAGAAGGAAATGGATCGGCTTGACACTACTCTTTACTCTTACCCAGAATTTGTATTTGAAACTACTCAGGAACAATTTTGTAATATTTGGACTGTGGATAATGTTTTGTGTTATGTTTGGACATTGAACAATTTGGGCTGTATTTAACTTTGTATTATTAGTTTAGGGTTAGACTAAAACTGGAAATGGTATGCTTGTGATGTACCCATTTTGGGTAAACTAGGCATGTGTGCTGGATTTTAGTGGTTAGTGGGTGTATAAACAATGTATTTAGTTCCAGGTCTGAATATTGACTCTTGTTGACCACGTTTTGAAAGAAAAATAAATAAATAGTTCACTAATTTTAATTCTTGCATGAGTTGTACCATTGTATCATTCGGCCCAGGTTTGTCAAATGTTAGACGCGAAAACATGACATGAACAACTTGATAACAATTCGACACACGACTTAAATCAAAGACGGATACGCGTATTCTCGAGGGATTCCAGCAAACAATCCTAATCGACACACGGTTAATGCATAAAACGCTTAATAACTCGCACGTTTCATTCATAAAATAATAGACGCGAAAAACTCGAGTGGTTACATTCGCTCTCCCTAAAGAGGGCTTTGTCCGCAAAGCAAAACAAACAATATACTTACATCGACACCTCATTGGTAAATAATTAAAGTACTTCACTATATGGAGAAATAAAGATAAAAATTTGATGAATGTCACAGTATTCCCATGTTTTAGAGATTTCGTCACGAAATCAAGACGTTGTTGTAGTAGGGTGGTTAGCGAAAAGATGAGGATACTTGCTCTTGAATTGATTTTCACGTTCCCACGTGTATTCTGGACCTCTACGCGCATTCCAACGGATTTTTACAATAGGTATACGACTTTGCTTGAGCTGTTTGACCTGACGGTCCATGACCTCCACCGGTTCTTCTACGAAGTTGAGTTTGTCGTCGAGTTGAATTTCTTCTAAAGGAATAACGAGTGTCTCGTCGGCTAAACATTTCTTCAGATTGCAAATGTGAAACACATTATGTACTCGACTAAGTTCTTGAGGTAACTCCAAACGGTAAGCTACGGGGCCAATCCTCTCTATGATCTTGAATGGTCCAATGTAACGAGGATTCAACTTTCCACGCTTTCCAAAACGAATCACACCCTTCCAAGGTGAGACCTTCAACATGACTCTGTCGCCAACCTCAAACTCAAGAGGTTTGCGTCTCATGTCAGCGTAGCTCTTCTGTCGATCTCTTGCGGCTTGCATACGGCTCTTGATCTTAAAGATCTTCTCAGTAGTCTCGTGTATGATTTCGGGTCCAGTGAGTTGTGCTTCACCAACCTCTGCCCAACACACGGGTGAACGACACTTTCTACCATACAATGCTTCGAATGGTGCTGCCTTAATGCTAGTGTGATAACTATTGTTGTATGAGAACTCCACCAGAGGTAGGTGCCTATCCCATCTATTTCCAAAATCGATCACACAAGCTCTCAGCATATCTTCTAAGGTTTGAATGGTCCTTTCACTTTGACCGTCAGTTTGGGGATGATACGCAGTGCTCATATCCAACTGCGTTCCCAATGCCTTCTGCAGCGACTTCCAAAACTGTGAAGTAAATCAGCTATCCCGGTCAGAGATTATTGACACAGGCACACCATGCCTCGTGACTACCTCCTCCAAGTAGGTCCTTGCTAACTTATCCATCCCATCAGTCTCCTTGATTGGTATGAAATGAGCCGATTTGGTGAGTCGGTCGACGATTACCCAAATAGTGTCAAATCCAACTGAGGTTTTAGGTAGCTTTGTAATGAAATCCATAGTGATCCTTTCCCACTTCCATTCTGGCAGTTCGGGTTGGACCAACAATCCTGATGGTTTCATATGCTCGGCCTTGACCTTGGCACAAGTCAAGCACTTGCTAACGTATGTAGCAATGTCCGCCTTCATGTTCGGCCACCAATACAACATCTTCAGATCATGATACATTTTGTCAGATCCCGGATGTAGGGGTGTGATTCGGGTTGACCCGGTCGGGTTCGGGTCAACTCGGGTCGGGTCAAGTCGGGTCAAAGGTAAAAAATATATAACCCGAACCCGAGCCTAATTAGAATTCGGGTCACTCGGGTTCGGGTCAATTCGGGTCGGGTCAACTCGGGTCGGGTCAACTCGGGTTCGGGTCAACCCGAGTTTGAGGAAAAAGTGTAAAAAGTGGTCTAATTTTGTACTAAAACAATGTAAAAAGTCTAATTTTAGTCGGGTCAAGTCGGGTTGGTCGGGTTCGGGTCAACTCGGGTCGGGTCAAGTCGGGTCAAGGGTAAAAATATATAACCCGAACCCGAGCCTAATTAAAACTCGGGTCAATTCGGGTCAACCCGAATTGACCCGAATACGCTTTTAGACCCGAGTGACCCGACCCGAATATGATTATTCGGGTTCGGGTCGGGTTCGGGTCGGGTCAACTTTTTTGACACCCCTACCCGGATGTATGGAGTATTTTTACTTATGCGACTCGTGCATAATCAAAGGTCGTAGGTCACCATGGCACGGTAACCAACTCCTATTATCAAGGCATAACGTCCCATCCGAGCGAGCTTCTAACTTCTTTATCATGCCTTCAACATCTTCAGTCTTGAGAATTTCTTCCTCGACTGCCTCTTTCTGAGCCTTGAGAATTAAGGATGGAAGGTCTAAGTCAATGGTCATCACCAAGGCCTTCACCCTAAGAACTCTCTCCTTTCGACTCAAAGCATCGGCCACGACATTTGCCTTGCCCGGGTGATAACGGATCTCGCAATCGTAATCACTGAGCAACTCTAGCCAACGTCGTTGTCTCATGTTGAGTTCTTTTTTATTCAAAATGTGTTGTGGGCTCTTATGATCAGTGAATACAACACACTTAGTACCATAAAGGTAGTGTCTCCAAATCTTCAGGGCAAACACCACTGCTCCTAACTCTAGGTTATGAGTTGTGTAGTTCTTCTCGTGCACTTTTAGTTGTCTTGATGCATAGGCTATGACCTTAGTCCTTTGCATCAATACCGCACCTAACCCTTTTATGGATGCATCACAATACACCACAAAATCTTCATTACCCTCGGGTAGGGCTAGTATAGGTGCTTCACACAACATCAGCTTCAATGTCTGGAATGCCAAATCTTGATCCTCTTTCCACTCAAACTTCTTGTCTTTTTGAGTTAACTCCGTCATTGGTTTAGCTATCTTGGAGAAACCTTCAATGAATCTCCTATAGTAACCAGCAAGACCTAAAAATTGGTGGATCTCTGTGGGTGTTGTTGGAGTCGCCCAATCCTTCACGGCCTCGATCTTAGCAGGATCAACGTGAATACCACTGCTATCGATTACATGCCCAAGGAATTGCACCGTGTTTATCCAAAACTCACATTTGGAAAACTTTGCATATAACTTTTCCTTCCTCAGCAGCTCTAATATGGTCTTCAAATGTTCCTTGTGTTCTTCTTCATTACGAGAGTAGATGAGAATATCATCGATAAATACAATCACAAACTTGTCCAAGTATGGTTTGCAAACTCGGTTCATGAGATCCATGAATACCGCGGGTGCATTTGTCAAACCAAAAGGCATAACTTGGAACTCGTAGTGTCCGTACCGGGTTCTAAAAGCCGTCTTATGAACGTCTTCTTCTCTAACCCTTAGCTGATGATATCCTGACCTTAAATCGATCTTCGAGTATATGCTAGATCCTTGCAATTGGTCGAAAAGATCGTCAATTCTTGGCAATGGGTAACGGTTCTTTATCGTCAGCTTATTCAACTCTCGGTAATCAATACACATCCTAAAGGATCCATCTTTCTTTTTGACAAATAGGTCCGGTGCTCCCCAAGGTGAGGAACTCGGCCTAATGAAACCTTTGCCAGAAAGCTCCTTTAGTTGTTCGGCTAACTCTGTCATCTCGGCTGGTGCTAAGCGATATGGGGCTCTAGCAACAGGCGCGGCTCCTGGTGTAAGCTCTATGTGAAACTCCACTTGTCGTGCTAGTGGTAATCCCGGTAAGTCTTCTGGGAATACGTCTGGAAAATCTTTAACGATCGGTACATCTTCCACTTTCTTCTCATGATCTTCTTCTTCTTCCTTTTGCGTTATTTGAACCAAGAACACTGGACATCCCTTCGCAATGTATCTTTGGGTTCTAATACATGAGATGACTTCCAGTCTTGATCCATTCTTCACTCCACTTCTTTCGCCTTGTATGATTAGTACATCGTTTCCATAAGGAACACGGACGCACTTCTCATGGCATACAATTTCCGCGTGATGCTTCGACATCCAATCCATTCCAATGATGACATCAAAACTTCCCAATTCTATGGAGAGTAAGTCGATACTGAACAAACGATCTTGTAACCTTATACTACATCCTTTCAGAATAGCGTCGGTGGTTACTGACTTCCCATCGGCTAGTTCTACATTATACTTAACATCTAACGCAGTAGGGGTAAGATTTAGGCGTTCACTAAATACAGATGACACAAAACTCCTATCCGCACCAGAATCAAATAGTACTGAAGCATAGTTGTTATTGACTAGGAACGTACCAGTCACAACATTGTTGTCCTGCACCGCAGCTTCAGCACACAGATGATACACTTTGCTAGGTGCCGTAAATCCTCCAGGAGTACTAGTTGTGGCTCGGTTATTTCCTCCCCGGTTCCCTTGATTCTGCTTTTGGTTCCCTTGGTTGTGATTCTGGTTGCCTCGAATCTGATTACCACGACCTTGGTTCCCACCGCTTGGACACTTATTCTTGTAGTGACCTTTCTCTCCACATCCAAAGCAAGTGACATTTGCTCCTTGGCCACCCTGTGTTCCTGGTCCTCTTTGGTTAGTAGAACGAGGTGGTGCTCGACATTCCTTTGCCTTATGTCCAGCCTTTCCACAGTTGTAGCATGTAGGGGGACATGCTCTTTCGTGGTGTCGGCCACACTTTCCACAGAAAGGAAGTCTTCCAGCGTAGTTTCCAGTATTACCTTGTCCAGCAGTAAACACTCTTGCTACTTCTTGTCGCTTGTTCTGATTGTAGTTGTTTGTGTTGTTGCTGTTGTTGCTATTGTTGGTATTGTTGTTGTAGTGGTTGCCAGACCACTTCCTCTTATCTCCAGTATTTTCTCCCAACTCTTGTACCACTTGGTACATCAAACTCTGAGCCATATCGATTGCTTCGTGCAAATCAGTTGGCTTGGACGAAGTCACATTCCCTTTGATGCTCAAAGGTAGTCCTTCAATGTATCGCTCCAACAATCGGTCGTCGTTGGGCACCATTTCGGGACATAACAAGATCAGCTCTTGAAAGCGCTGATTGTAAGCAGTAAGAGCGGTACCCTTGACCTTCAAGTTCCACAGCTCAACCTCCATCTGCTTGACTTCATTTCGTGGGCAGTATTTCCTCACAAACATAGCTTTAAACTCACTCCAGGGCGTCGCTTGGGCAACGTCAATGGTTACTACACGAGCATAGACGTTCCACCAAGTCAAAGCACCATCCACTAACGTGCTTGACGTAAACTTTACCTTATCAGCTTCAGCAACATTGCTAATCCCAAATTGGGATTCCAACTTCTCAAACCATCTGGTCAAACCTACTGCTCCTTCAGTACCGCGGAAACTCACTTGCGTAACTGCACGAAATTCCTTGTAGGTACAGGTCCGTGTAATGGCAATAGTAGCTCCTTGGTTTGTCTCCTCTTGTGTGCTTGCTGTACGATTCGCTTCAGCTGCTGCGAGTGCCTCGGCCACCCGTTCCGCTATCATTTGACTGAGTATGACGGGATCAATACCACCGGTAGTAGCTGGTGGATTCTGTGTCTCAGATCTTCTAACTGGCGCCATAATCTAAAAAGGTAATAAGACAATGAGTTTTGCCAGACATAACATGCAAGGCACGCACAATACAATTATGAAATGCTCCATGGTATAATAAACAATATATAATGATCTCATAATTTTTGTAACCCAAATAACATAATATCATTCATAAAAATGTTTTGTAATACATCATAATTCGCCATACATAATAAAGAAAAAGAAAATGCCAACTAGCTGAGATAAACCTCAAAGCTTAGTGGTCGTACAACAATAAGTCAATGGTACAAGATAAGTCTAACTAGTGCCCTCACGGCGCTGATGAAGCTCTCTTTCCAACTCTGCTAACCTCCTCTCAACCACGATCTCACGAGCCTGGGAATCCCTAAGTCTAACATCGGTATCATAACAAGCGGCCCTAAACCTCTTATCCAGGTCAGCAATAGGGTCCTCCACAGGTGCCTCTAGTCCACCTGTCTCAACCAATGGCTCTACTCCCCAACGGGTCATCAGGCTCTCGATCTCCTCAAGACGCGCATTCGGCATGGTATCCATCTGATCAAGAACAGCATGGAGTTGTCCTCGTAGACGGGTCACACAAACCGTCAATACTGTCTCATCCCTAACTGGACTCTTCTTCGTCAGCGTCTGTAGCTTATCCTGCACCTCATTATACTCCTCACCCAAAGCCTCTACAACATCCTCCAACCTGTTTAAACGGGTCGTCACACATCCATCTGCTGCTCCAAGCATCACAACTGTCGATGTAGCTCTCCTAGGAAGAGGAGTCGTAGCTCTTGGCCCAGTAGAGATGCCAACATCAGCAAGCATCTCCTGATACACAGCAGGTACAGTCTCTGGTGGTGGTGGTAGTAGTGACACCTCTGGGGCAGGACTGGTAGGTGTACGGGCTGCATGCCTGCCAGTGGCAGTGAAGGGTATAAGGGGTCGGTAAGGTGAAGGTGGTGGTCGGGCAGCTCTCCCCCGAAGACGTCGCCTAACATAGTAGAAAGGCAGAGTACGAGGTGCTGGAGCAGGGATGTCAGTCCTTTCCCCTTCGTCTTCAGACGAAGACGAGGAGATGTGTGCGATGGAAACCTCAGGAGTAGCAACATATGTAGCAGGGGGGTCCTCAGTGTCAGTGACCTCCATGGGTTCACCTTCTCCATCGGTGAACTCCATATCATCATCCTCTGTCTCCTCCATCGACTCATCCCTAGTGACTGATGCCTGTCCTGGTGACTGCACCACATCAGCGGCTAGGTCATCCTCTCCTCCGCCCTCTAGGCTAAGTACGTCATCAGCTGATGCATCAGGGATACGGATCGGTGAACGGTAAACCTCCTCAGTCTCTCTCTCAGTCTCATCATCTGAAATCATCTGGTACCACGGATATCCTGATGGTGATCCTCTAGGTAATCCTACTGATGAACTGATAGTCGACTGTGAACTGCGGTTGTAGTATGCTCCTGTAGACGTGGAATCATCAGAAGAAGACATCGCTGTAACATAAACAGAATAAATGTGTGTAAATATCTCATATAATTAGTCCGTAAAAAGGGACATTAACATAACATATAGCAATCCTTGTTGAACCCACATGTATCCCATATAACATAATTCAGATTTTGTTGTTGCACATGTAACCCATGTAAATATACCTCGTAATTATTAAATCACATGTATCCCATTTATTACTTATATATATATATCCATGTATATATATATATACTTAATACTTACAATCCGTATGATAATCGACTAAACACATAGCAGTTATAGTCTAGAGTTACTAAATGCAACCTAGTTCTCTATAACCATGTCTCTGATACCAATCTGTCACACTCCCAAAATATCAGAGTATAATGGCAACAAGGGAGTGGTGACGTCATGATTATCATACACACACAGTTACAAAGAACGACCTCTAAATGAGACGTTCGGAAAATAGATCACTTGTAATTAATAAAATAAATAGTTTTGACATAGTGCGGAAGCATAAATCTGGTCACAGTTACAAAACATAGTTTTCCAAATAGTACAAATGATCTTTGTTTCAGTAGAAATGACGGCAATGCATGAGACCTCACTTAGTATCTTCCTTCTTAATACCTGAGAAAAACATTGCTAAAGCGTCAACATAAAGTTGGTGAGTTCATAGGTTTAGTTAATTTGAAATGTTTAATGAACCACAAGATTTTCCCAAAAGTGATGACAATATAACAAATACAAAGTCATCATAAAAGTATTTATTACAGTCTAAGCTCGTGACACCGAAGCGTTAACAACACCGGTAGTATAATCATATAAATGTAGCCCAAATGGATGCCTAAACCCACGACATCCTATCTCAGACTCAAATGAAACTGTGCCCGCTTGTCCCTTGTTGGACAAGACAGACAGGGACGTCAATCCCGATAGATCTATCCATAACATTCGCGCTTACACAAAGTAATTAACGGTTCACGATTCACGGGCCAAGCAACTGGGTTTTTAGTGGGACTTAGACTAATATATAAATCAGTAAATGCACTTGTGTTCATACGTTAAATCAAGCAATGTCTCACCCCAAAAAGCAGTAAAAGCAGTTAAACGTGGGGCTATAAACTCACCTCGTAAATCAGCAAGGTGACAAAATGTAAAGGTAGCTCGAGAATACTGTTACGCTAGCCGCGACCTATTAGATTATAAAGATCGTGTTACGACATTAAAATTTATACTAATAAAAGACATGACATCCTAGTTGTGCGTGACAATACTTTTCGTTTACGGAAAACACGATACTTAAAAGTCGGGTATTTAATAAATGAGATTTACGGGCTAAATATACACTTAAGTTAAACAAAAATCGTTTTGGGCCTTAACTAACCCAACACAACCAACCGGCCCAACATTTATCCCAAAATACCCACCCAAGGTTCGGCCCATAGGCCATTTGACCCGGCCTGGCCCAAAGGCGATACAAACAAGAAAAAGAAGGGTTAAATCCCTTTTGGTTTCCCATAAGTGCAGTCAACTCTCTCTCTCTCTCTCGAAACTACTCCCACCCGTCCCTTTCTCTCTCTATCTAAAAACCAACGAATCTAAACACTCCCATGGCTATATGGTTTCTCTGATCATTAATATCAATTATTATGAAGGTCTAGGATGAATAATCACGCGTGGGATGTGGGGTTTCATCCCCACATCAAAACCAATTCGATTCGAAGTGTTTTCCAGGAGATTAAATGATAGATTCATCATCAAAGATAAGTTTTAAATCCTTTTTCCTTTTAATTAAATAATCTACTGATTTTCGTTTCATAAAAGGATTTTTGGGTTCAATTCGTTTGTATAAATAAGCTGTGAACAAAAGGGGCTCTCGAATTTAATAAGAATCAATTTAGGGTTTTCGAAATAATTGGGGGTTTTCCAAATCTAGGGTTTCATTTCAATTAAGTAATGTTTTCATACGTATATTAATGTTAATTATTGAATAAAACAAGTTTTCAAAAATTAGGGTTTCGGTCAAATTGGGGGTTTATTCATATCTCGGTTTTAATTAAATTAATTAATCAATTCGTGTTTGGATTGGGTCTAATTAGAGTTTAAATTAATAAAATAAAATTAGGGTTTATAAATTTGGGGGTTTTTATACACGGTTGTTTATTTGCAATTAAATAATGTTTTTGGAACATATAATGTGTTAATTTCATAAATAAAAAGGGTTTACAAGTTTAGGGTTTCGGATTAATAAGGGGGTTTTTATACCCGCGGCTAAATGGGGGTTACAAAGATGTTTCTGTAAAAAAGAATTGGATAATCTTATGTTATGATTAATTTTGGGTAGCAAGGTCTCGGCAGTAATAATGGGTCTCGGTTTGGTCTTGGTTTGGTCTCGGTTTGGTTATGGTTTGGTTATGACAGAAATAATGTAAAAAGATTGTTAAGGGGGTCACGGTTTGGTTAAGGCAGGAACAATGAGGTCTTGGTTTTGGTCAAAGTCCATGTTAAAACTGTTATTATTTATCTCTATATTTTTGTTTAAATTGAACCGTAACAAAGACTAATACATTTGTTTTATTTTCGCAGGTTTGTTTAAAAATGACGAGCACAACTAAGACGTGTACAGAAAAATAAAGAAGGTGATTAAAAAGACTCACAACGGGTGTTTCGTTTCGGTTTGCAGGTGTGGACGAGAAGGAAATGGATCGGCTTGACACTACTCTTTACTCTTACCCAGAATTTGTATTTGAAACTGCTCAGGAACAATTTTGTAATATTTGGACTGTGGATAATGTTTTGTGTTATGTTTGGACATTGAACAATTTGGGTTGTATTTAACTTTGTATTATTAGTTTAGGGTTAGACTAAAACTGGAAATGGTATGCTTGTGATGTACCCATTTTTGGTAAACTAGGCATGTGTGCTGGATTTTAGTGGTTAGTGGGTGTATAAACAATGTATTTAGTTCCAGGTCTGAATATTGACTCTTGTTGACCAAGTTTTGAAAGAAAAATAAATAAAAAGTTCACTAATTTTAATTCTTGCATGAGTTGTACCATTGTATCATTCGGCCCAGGTTTGTCAAATGTTAGACGCGAAAACATGACATGAACAACTTGATAACAATTCGACACACGACTTAAATCAAAGACGGATACGCGTATTCTCGAGGGATTCCAGCAAACAATCCTAATCGACACACGGTTAATGCATAAAACGCTTAATAACTCGCACGTTTCATTCATAAAATAATAGACGCGAAAAACTCGAGTGGTTACATTCGCTCTCCCTAAAGAGGGCTTTGTCCGCAAAGCAAAACAAACAATATACTTACATCGACACCTCATTGGTAAATAATTAAAGTACTTCACTATATGGAGAAATAAAGATAAAAATTTGACGAATATCAGAGAGTGCTTCCTCCTTATCAAATACTCATCGCTGCTTTAATTTCTTCTTTGCTAGTTTCTTCGTCCCATTTTCAATTGTTCAAGTTTTCATTTGAGACGACTTAGTCTAATTGTGTACTAACAAAGATAAATAAAAAAATTTGATGAAGTTTATTATAGTATTTTTGTTTGAAATTATTATCATAAACTTTATAGAAAATTCTATTAATTAATTAATTAAGTATAAAAGTGTTAATTCGTTAAAATGTTTTTGAAAATTTAGTAATAAATATATTTCTTTTTAAGTATTTTTTTATCAAGAATAATAATTTTGAGAAGAATAAAGTAGTATATCATTAAGGTTGGAGCCAGAAAGTGTCTTGTGGGTGCTTGAGACTAGGGATGGCAACGGGGCGGGTTTGGGGCGGGGCGACCGTCCCCATCCTTAAACCCGATTAGTAAAGTTCTCCCCAAACCCGCCCCGATCCCCGTCGGGGATTTAATCGGGGTGCCCCGTTGGGGCGCAATGCTCCCCCAAATCCGCCCTGTACTAATTGGGGATCTTATCGGGTACCCTATTTGGGTGAAAATATTCTATCAAAACCGCATCATTTTATATTTATTATTATTTTTAAATTGTTAGAAATAAGTTTGAAGTATTAAAAACTAATTATATAATAATGAATTACAAACAAGACTTATAAGGTTTAAAACGATACTATTATACATAAATAATGATATGTTACACCACAAAGAACTTACAATACATTAAATAAGTTTCGGACTTTCGGTAATAACAATTTGCAATATTGCAAAGATAAAATACTAAAAAAATATTTATTATGACGTAAATAGTAAGAAAATACTATATTAAAATACTTATATTTGTATATGTGTATATTAATCGGGCGGGGCGGGTCGGGGATCTTATTCCCCGCGTTTGCCCCAAACCCGATTAAAAATCCCCGTTTAAGCCCCAAACCCGCCCCATAACCCAATAAAGTTAACCCGCCCCGCTCTAATTATTCTGGGTTTCGGGTTTCCCCGTCGGGTTCGGGTTTTTTTGCCATCCCTACTTGAGACACTTATAGATTTTTTAATTGTAATGTTATTTTTTTTTAAATTGATTTTTCTTAAATAAATTTAAAATGCGTTTAATTATGTTATATTAAAATTAAAATTATTTATGTATTCGATCATATCAGGTCTTGACTTCGTCCGGTATGAATGCTTGCTCATTAGTCGTTAAACTTGTGCACTCATCTTCCTATTGGAGATTGGAGAAGGTGGAGGTCCAATTGGAAGTACATAAAAGTATGTCATGTGCAAGTCTTTTGCATTCGGTATGACACACAAAAAGGCTGCTTGTGTATACGTGGGTCGTGTCGGTGCATGTACGTACATTACAATTGAGTGAACTTCAAATAAAATACTTGTGAAAGATACTCAAACTATGCTCATACTTTGTATTCTTATGGCAGAATAAATTTAATTTGTATTTTGAGCTAACTTTTTACCTAATACTTTATCAGCATTTAAGATTGAAAGTGATTTAGTAAAGGAAAAATGTAAGCATCAAGTATGTGATGTTAGTTAGTACATTCTCGTTGAGTTTTAGGTAAACAGTACATCTTTCCCGTTTGAGTACTTGTTGGTGGGAGTTAAATAACAACTAAGGGCAGGAAAAATTGCATTGTAAGTTTTCGAAAATATTCAGGTTTTTAATATAATTAAGAACTATTAAAACGGTATCCGCGTAATGCGGCGGCGATTACCTAATAACGAATTTTGAAACTAACAAATATTAGTCTCTTACTCATTGTATGAAAAAACCCACTAAAATTTAAAAAAAAATATAAGTTAATAAAAATATATCAAAATGGATATCGAATTAAAAAAACACAAAATTTTAAAAAAATAATGAAATTAGATTATAAAAATAATAAATAAATAAAAAGATTTTTCAATTTAAAAGAAAAAATATTGTTACAAAAGGCTGTTACAAAAGTTTGTTACAAAAGGTTGTTAGAAAATGTTATAGTATATAATGTTGATGAAGATATCAACAACTTGCTAAATTTAGTAGGTAAAAAATTCTGAATTTTCAGCCTTACTATTTTAAGAAGGTCCCAAATGCTTTATATAATAGTATAAGTATATAATAGATTTTATAGTATAATTTATTAAGAATATCAAAATGTGACTTCTGAATCGAACTTTCTGACTCCACCTCTGATAAAAACCATACTAAATCCGTTTGTTGGTTATGCGCATGGATACAACATAAGATATGCTCACGAGGTTTGATGTAAAATAATCGAGAACAGGGGTGAAGCCAGATTATAAAGTCATCGGATGCACAAAACTTTTAATACGAGTCACTACAATATTGGACCCATTCCCTGGCCAAATTCATGACGTTTCCCTGGCGACATGTCCCCAGGGAAAGTGAATCCCTGGCGACATGTCGCCAGGGAAACGTCGCCAAGTAAGGCTGGTGCGGGATTGTTTCCCTGGCGACTATTTTTGGTTTCCCTGGCGACTAAGTGGGCCCCGCAACTCTTTGGTTCAAAAATTGGTGCCACGCTGGATTTGGTGCGGGATAGTTTCCCTGGCGACATATGTCGCCAGGGAAAAGATGGCTGATTAACAAACTTAAGTAAAAAAAGATTAGTAAACCTCACTTTTCCCTGGTGACATGTCGCCAGGGAAAGTATTCGTAGCGTTGACAAGTCAATGCTTGGCGTTGACAAGTCAACGTTGTGCTAGAGTTTCCCTGGCGACATGTCGCCAGGGAAACTATTCGGAGCGTTGACAAGTCAACGCCTGGCGTTGACAAGTCAACGTTGTTCTAGAGTTTCCCTGGCGACATGTCGCCAGGGAAACTTGGCTGACTTTTTAGAAAGTCAAGTGAGTCCCAGTTTCCCTGGCGATATGTCGCCAGGGAAACTCTAATGACTTTTCTGAAAGTCAAGCGGGTGTATGGTTTCCCTGGCGACATGTCGCCAGGGAAACTTTGACATTTTTTTAGCAGCCTGCACAGCAGGCTATTTCCAGATTTTTTCCGGAATTTTTCCGGAAAAAATCTACCAAAACCTGGGAATACAAATACAAAACCGGAAGATACAAATACTAAAAATCTACCACGAATCTAGTACCAAAACACAATAACATGTAACCTCTCGATCAATACAAATACATATGTCACAACTTGAGTACAAAGTTCCTAGTTACACTTATTAAACTTACAATTCGGGGTTTACAATTATTAAACTTGCATGCTAAGGTAGGAAAAACAAGACAAGCATACTAACCATTATTGCCATTTACCCATCGACATTATCATTACCACTCCCGCCACTCCCACCGGCGCCACTACCGCTGCCTCCCGTGCCACTCCCCCCCGACGCCACTACCGTTGCCTCCCGTGCCACTACCGCTAGCACCACCCGATAGAAATGCTGAGAACGCATCGGCAAACCTATAGTCACTTCTAAAGTCAAACACTTGAGCCGCTTGTTCCAATCGTGGGTCGATGACAGGAGGAGGAATATAGTGAGCAGTCCTTCTCGGCACTATCTGACCGACATCGGGCATGTGGCCTCGCTGCTTTCCACCTCGGACGATACGGTTGATCTCGTCGTCCGTATGTTTGCCTGCAGCCTTCATCGCAAGCATCTCCTCCTAATGAAGTGACAAAAACAAACGACAGTTAGTATATTATTTATTAGTCGGGTTGGTACATTATTTATCGGCAGGGAATAGTAAAAAACCAAGGCATATCCAAAAAAAAAATAATTAATTAATTAATTTAAAAAAAATACTTACATACATAACGCGGTCCGCATCGCAAGGAAAATTCCCATCCTGGTCGGTGTGCGCAATGAAGAAGTGATCAATGACAGTCGGGGGTGGCACATCAGGTTCAATTGCAGCTTGCGTCTGTACATACATAGACACGCATATATAGAATGAAGCAAATTCAAAACAAAAAATCACAACACACCAAAACATATAATCAAAGACATATATGTATGTAAATTAATTATAGAATTTCTCACCACTTCGTCTCGAAGGCGTGCCAACGATCGGGATCCCTGCCGACTCGGCGTCTTCTGCTTAGACCGGTTCTGGGAGTTCGTTTTGCATCTTTTCTCATAATCCGGATTACTCCAAAGTGCGATCTGTTTTTCCCAGTCCTCGGAAGTAATTTCCTCTGGACGCTCGCTGCGGACTCTGCCGATATCTACCGTGCCGGTATCGATGTCTCGGACCCAATGCTTTGTCTTGAGCGTATTTTTTCGAGAATTGTAACTCTTTGTAAGCATTTGATTGATGTCGCCACGTATACCCTTCCATCTATCATGATCACTCTTGTGTGGCGTCAAGTTAAACTTATCCTGCATTCATATACAACAAATAAAACAAACACAGAGTTAGAGTTAGAGATATAATTTATACATTATTTTGTTTATTTATTTAAAGGCTTATATATTTATTTAATTTTTTATAATAAAAATAACTTATCCTGACAAGCATAAGCTTTTTGAAAACACCTTGTTCTGATAAGCTTATCAGGACAAGCTGTTTGAAAACAGCTTATCCTGATAAACTTATCAGGACAAGCTGTTTGAAAACAGCTTATCCTGATAAGCATATCAGAACAAGCTGTTTGAAAACAGCTTATCCTGATAAGCATATCAGAACAAGCTGTTTTCACACAGCTTGCTCTGATAAGCTTATCAAGATAAGTTGTATTCAAACAGCTTGTTCTGATAAGCTTATCAGGATAAGCTGTTTGAAAACAGCTTATCCGAAAAAGCTTATTACATTATTCTCATCAAATATATATTTATTTAAATTTTTTTATATTTATTCGAACTTTTTTATATATATTTAAAAAAAATTTATATGATATAAATAAATAAGATACAATTTGTATACTATTTAAATTTGTTATTTATTTATATGATATAAATAAAGAAACAAATTTATTTAAATATATACACCATTAAATAAATAAACACAATAATGTTATGAACATAAAAATGATAACTGACCTCTATGTTCGCCCAAACCAACGTCGTGATCTCATCAGGGACATCATTCCAACTTGGGTAGTACAGTGGCACGAGCCTCCTGATACAATCCCCGATGTAATTAGCTAAACGCTGAGCATGCGCGCCGCGAGGCCGGAAAGATTTTTCTTCAAAATCTATCGGGACAGGGCCATGCTCACCAACTTCCTCCAACAAATCGATACATCGGGTAATGCCTTGAGTCTTTCTACCGGCCTCTCTGCCGCCCAATTTTTCTTTTCTTTTGCCTTTGCTTGCAAAAATCAAGTGAGTGACAAAGTCATAAAAATTCAAGGCAAGCAACATATATATGCACCAAATTTATGATTGTGTTACAATAATCCAAATATTCTTACCTTTATTTCTAAATAAGGCAAAACAACCGCTGCGGATGTTTGGCGTAGGAGGTTCATCCTCACCACCACTGTCACCACCGTGTGATCCTGCAACATCTGCTGACATCTGTACAAGTACAATTAGCATAACATAGACAAATTCATGAACAAAATAATATAAGCATGCACAAATCCAAATACAACACATCCAAATAAATATACACATTTAAACAATCCACAACAATTAGATTCATTCATTCAAACAAATAAGTGTCTTTTGCAAGTTACAACTAAAGGTCAATCTTCTTCTTCACTGGAATAAACTCTGTCTTCACCATCATCATCATTCACACGTTCTTCATCACTTAAATCATGAGGGACGTCTTCATCATCAGTAATACCATCGTCTTCGTCATCAACATCAATGATATTTGGCGGTGCATCAACCTCCGTTTCGTGGCCATCTATATTCATGGTCACATCACCCAAGTCATTCAAATCAATGGAAAGTGGTAGATCAGATGAGTTGTCGAAATGTATAATATCAGGAACGGCATCTGACACTATGACACCCCCGTTGGAAAACTTTTTATGATTAACATGTTCAACGACCTTTCAGTTGGGTTTGTTCTTATCTTCAATGTAGAAGACTTGTTTGACTTGTGTTGCGAGAATGTATTGTTCATCTTTCCAAAACTCAGCTCTTGTGTCGGTGAGTTGAGTCATGTTGTTTCTATAGATAAGACGTTTTTTACGTAATATGGGGCGAGTGTCGAACCACTTAACTTTGAACAACACAACACTGAACGACAAATAACGAAACACGAGGATCTGTTGAAGCTGACCATAAGCCATTGTGTTCTTAGGGCCAGGCGCACAAATGCCGCTGTTTTGAGTTGTACGACGTTCATCGCGACTGTGCACGAGATACCTCACACCGTCGACTATGCAAGAGTTTATTGAGATTGGATTCGGTGATGGTCCACAAGCCAAAGCGAATAACTCGCTGGTTTGGATAACCTCTGGGTCTTTGTCATTGTCTACGTGACGTTGACGAATCTATGAGGAATAAAGGATTAGGTACAGAAAACTATTTATAATAATATTATTTTTTTACAGGTAAATACACAAGATAAGTCTAAGTTTACCATTTTCCCAAACCACGCGGAGAATTCTTTTTTCGTGTCTTTGTCAGGATATAATCTGAAAAACGTTCATGGTATTAGAATAAGTCGCTATTGTTAAGAAAAAGAAGTTTCAAAATAAATAAAAAACGCGTACCTCTTGAACTCGAAAATATACTTGTCGATTTCAGGACTGTTGTTTAGTACATACCATTCCACTTTCTTGAACTCTTGATAAGGGAACGAAATATACGACTTTTTCCCAAGCGGGTTACATACCGATCGGAACACCTGAAACTGACACGTTGGGGGAGGGGGTCCACATTACGGTCGAGACGATTAAATTTAGTGGTAACATCATCCCGAAAATACTTAGAACAGAAAGTCAATGCTTCTTGTGCAACATAACCCTCCGCAATCGAACCTTCTGGCTTAGCTTTATTTCGTACATAACCTTTTAGCTCTTTCATGTATCTTTCAAATGGATACATCCACCAGGGGCGGATAGGCCCGCCTTCAATGGCCTCATCAGGTGAATGGATAACCAAGTGAACTATAATGTCAAAGAAATCAGGAGGATATATGAGCTCAAGATCGTACAAAATGTCAGCCACCTTTTTTACAGCAGTCAACATGTCATCCACCATTAAAGTTGCAGAGCAAAGTTGCTTAAACAAGTTACATAGGTCGATCAGTGGTCTTGCAATCTCAGCAGGCAAGTATTCCTGAAGTGCGAAAGGAAGTAAACGTTGCATCATTATATGACAGTCATGAGACTTCATGCCCGTTATATTGGTATCGTTATCAGTCACTTTGTGCTTGAAGTTGGATCCGAACCCATCTGGTAGTTTAACACTTTTGATGTACTAACAAAACTTTTTCCTATTCTCTGGTGTGAAGGAATACGAAGCCTGAGGCTTTTTGCACTTCCCGTTTTTACTTTGGGTGAGCCACAAGCTTTTTCGAATGCCCAACTTTTCCAAGTATTGTCTTGCCTTGACAGTGTCTTTAGATTTTTCATTCATCAACAAAGTGTTCAGGATGGCCTCCAACACATTTTTTTCGATATGCATGATGTCTAAATTGTGTCTTAGTGAAAGAAAAGGCCAATACTCAAGCTCGTAAAAAATAGACCGTTTAGACCAGTTAGGCTCAACACGAAAATTGCGTGTTATCTTCACACCCCCAAAATTCTTATGTTTACCGGGTAGTCGATTTGGCAGTGAAGCGTGTTGATCGTTAATCCGGTCCATGGTAAATGTTCTAGGACGGGGCTGGTGTTCGGGTTTACCATTGAATAAACGTAAAGTCCTGGATTTATGGCGGGGCGGTAAGAATCTTCTGTGGCTAACATAAACTATTTTGCTTGCCACATGAAGAGATGGAGTGTCGTCATTACATGTAGGGCAAGCCTTGTAACCTTGCCCACTATACCCAGATAAACTACTTCGAGCCGGAAAATCATTGATGGTCCATAAAAGCATCGCTCTCATGGTGAATGCCTCGCCTGTAGCTTGGTCTATAGTACTCACACCATCCCATAAAAGTTTTAGATCATCAATTAAAGGTCTCAAGTAAACATCAATGTCCTTGCCCGGGGATTTAGGGCCAGGAATTAACAGCGTCAGCATTAAAGAACTCTCTTTCATACACAACCACGGAGGCAGGTTGTATGTTGTCAATATCACCCGCCACATGCTGTAAGTCTGACTAAGGTTGCCGAATGGATTGAAACCATCAACAGCCAACCCTAATCGAACATTTCTTGGTTCTGCTGCAAAATCACCATACTTGGCATCAAATTTCTTCCAAGCCGCACCATCACACGGGTGTTGCATCTTACCAGGCTCCGTACACTTTCCAGTAGCATGCCAAATCATATCCTTTGCACTTTTACTAGACTTGTACAAACGTTGTAGTCTAGGAATGATCGGAAAGTAACGCAGCACCTTCTTAGGAACTTTCTTCCCCGGCGTGTTAGTGTCTTTCCATCTACTTGTATTACACACCGGACAGAAATCCAAATCGACGTATCCTTCCCGAAATAAGCAATAATCGTGTTCACAAGCATGTATCGAATCGTACCCTAACCCGATCGTTTTAAATGTCTTCTTTATTGCATAGTATGACGGTGGGAGCTTGAATCCTCTGCTTGGGGGAAAGATAGTTTGCATCCACTCTAGAATATCATTGAATATGGTATCGGTGATTTTACCTTTGGCCTTATAATGTGTAAACTTTGCCATAAAGTCTAATCGATTCGCTTCTACACAACCAGTGTACAGCGGCTCATTGGCACTGCGATATAACTCTTCAAACTCGTTAGCTTGAGTCCGTCTGTTACTTGAGTTGGGAGGAGGTGGAAAAGGAATATAGTCCGGAGGCATATAGGTAAGATCATCAAGTAACGATGTCATGTCACTAATCAAAGATTGTCTTGTGTTATCTATTATTGGCAGTGGTGGCGGTGGTGGTGGAGGAGGTGTAGGTGTAGGAGGAGCCGGTTCACCATGGTGTACCCATGTTGTATAACTGTTGTCAAACCCGGACTTCATAACGTGGTTCGAAAGAAGGTCAATATGTACCAGGAGTCTTGTTCGACAACGCTTGCATGGACATGGTATCTCATTCAAACGATTCACAAACTTCCTGGAATGCTTGACAAAACTGGCAAGACCCAATATAAATTCTGGCTGATGACGCTCTAACTGTGTCCAACTCTTATCAATGAGTACCATAACTGTGTTTTAACGATACATTTAGTTATTATATGCAACTTAATTAACACAAGGAATTTTAAAAAATAATTATTATATATTTCATAAATAATAATATGTATTATATCCAATTATAAAAAATAATTATAAAATATATAATTATTATTTATAAAGTATATAATTATATAATAATATTTATTAAAAGATATAATTATCAAGTATAGAAAATAGTATGTTCACCTAGTGCAACTATGGAAGGCAATCCTAACCCACCATTTGAATGTTTCGTCTCATATATGAATGCGTATAACCGATTTACTATTTGAGAAAATTTCGGCAGCATTTCCCTTCAATTCCCCAAATATGTGTTTAAAGACATATTCGTAGGAGTAAAGGAGAAACACTGTCGAAATCATCTCAAATACTAAATCGGTTATACGCATTCATATCCTAAATGAGACAAAACATTCAAAAAGCAGTCCCAAACAGGGGACTTTCCGAAGTTAATTCCTAATAAATTAACTTCGGACGGGTTTTCTATAGGTTGATCAATTTCAGACGGGAATTTACCGAAATTAATCGCTAAAATCCTAAAACATTCCTACGGCTTAGTCCAATAAAACATTTATATCAAACAGCTTATCCTGATAAGCCAATCAGGATAAGCTGCTTTCAAACAGTTTGTCCCGATAAACTTAGCAGGATAAGCTGTTTGAAAACATCTTATCAAGATAAATCGAGATAAGCTGTTATCAAACAGCTTATTCTGATAAGCTTATCAGGATAAGTTGTTATCAAACAACTTATTCTGATAAGCTTATCAGAATAAGCTGTTATCAAACAGCTTATTCTGATTAGCTTATCAGGATAAGCTGTTATCAAACAGCTTATTCTAATAAGCTTATCAGGATAAGCTGTTATCAAACTGCTTATTCCAATAAGCTTATCAGGATAAGCTGTTATCAAACAACTTATCCTGATAAGCTTACCGGGATAAGCTGTTATCAAACAGCTTATCCCGGTATGCTTATCAGGATAAGCTGTTATCAAACAACTTATCAGGATAAGCTATTTGAAAACAGCTTATCACGATAAGCTTATCAGGATAAGCTGTTTGAAAACAGCTTATTCTGATAAGCTTATCAGTTTATTTTCATCAAATATACAACATAACGAGTGTTTGGATTTACGTTTAACACTCAAATTAACAAGTTTATACATTCCCGACGACATGTCGCCGGGGAATCTAAAATAAAATACTAAATAAAAAATAATATGTATTATAATAATTTACAATAAAAAAACAAAAAAAAAACATACCGTATGTTGTAGCTAGTCGGGGCTCGGTCGGCTGTGGTCGAGCTCGGCTGTGGTCGGGGATCGGTCGGCTGTGGGCGGGCTTGGCTGCGGTTGGGGCTCGGGCTACAATAACATAAAACAAAACATTAACTATATTAATCAAATTCAAAATCAAAATCAATTAAAAAATCTTAATCTAGAAATAAAAAAGTTAAACCTTTAGTGAAGATGATGGTGTTTAAGATGATGGTGCGTGGGAGTGGCAGTGGAGGCGTGATGATGGTGGCGGAGTGGCAGCGGAGTGGTGGCGGAGTGGTGGCGAAGTGGTGCACGTGTGCAAGTGTGGTGGTGAGGTGGTGTGACTAGTGGTGGTGGTGATGATAATGATGGTGGTGATGGTGGTAATGGTGGTGTGGAGCAGCAGCGAAGAAGAAGAGGAGGAGTTTTTTTTTGGATAAGTGTTGTGAAAAAAGATAAGGAGATCTGGTCAATAAAGGTCTAAAGTTTCCCTAGCGACAATCCCTGGCGACATGTCGCCAGGGATACTGTCCACTTTTGTCGTTTAGCCAAAAACGCGCGTGATTAAAAGTTTTTGGAGGGGTGTGACCAAGTTTCCCTGACGACATGTCGCCAGGGATACCTTTGACTTTTCAACGCATATACACGTACCTAAACCGTTTTGTCGTATCTCCCAACCTTCCCTGGCGACATGTCGCCAGGGAAACTATCCCTGGCGACATGTCGCCAGGGATAGTCTAATATGTCGCAAGGGATAATTTTTGTGAAAATAAAATTTCTTGTTACTTATGTATTATTATAATTAGTAATAAAATAATAATAATTATTATTATTATTATTTATAAAATAATAATTATTATTATTACTATTTATAAAATAATTATTATTATTTATACAATAACTATATCATCCCGGTCAGTTTAATTTCTAAATTCATTCCGATTTATTCTGTTTAGTTTCTCGATTTATTCTAATTCGGTAACCATTTAACATCTAACGTTTAACAAATGCATACCGACTTATCCATTGAGCATCTAACATGTAACCAAGACATGTCGAGTCATCCATTGAACATCTAACGTGTAACCAAGACATGCCGACTCATTTATTGAACATCTAACGTGTAACCAACACATACCGACTCAACCATTGAACATCTAACGTTTAACAAATGCATACCGACTCATCCATTGAACATCTAACGTGTAACCAAGACATGCCGACTCATTTATTGAACATCTAACGTGTAACCAACACATGTCGAGTCGTCCATTGAACATCCAACGTATAACCATAACAAACCGGATCATCCATTGAACATAAAACGTATAACCATAACAAATCGGGTCATCCATTGAACATCTAACGTGTAACCAAGACATGCCGACTCATCCATTGAACATCTAATGTTTAACAAATGCATACCGACTCATCCATTGAACATCTAACGTGTAACCAAAACATACCGACTCATCCATTGAACATCTAACGTTTAACAAATGCATACCGACTCATCCATTAAACATCTAACGTGTAACCAAGACATGCCGACTCATTTATTAAACATCTAACGTGTAACCAACACATGTCGAGTCGTCCATTGAACATCCAACGTATAACCATAACAAACCGGATCATCCATTGAACATCAAACGTATAACCATAACAAACCGGGTCATCCATTGAACATCAGACGTTTAACTATTGGCGGGAAAACGTTGGCGGGAAAACATTGGCGGAAAAATGTTAACCATTTCCCTCACTTTTTGACCATAAAAGGATTCGCACACACTTATCATCAGCAGATCACACACACACACTTATTATCTCCTACCAAACTCACCACCACCACCACCTGATTTGGTAGCAGATGGATCCCCGTGAAGCTTATAAGTGTACATGTAGAAAAGGGTTATATTGTGTTGAGACAGTCACATCAACCTCATAGCTTTGGTAAACTTTACTATGCATGTCCTCTTTCGAAGGTAAACAATCTAATGTTTTAGTTATGTAATACGTGTGATTATTAAAATGACATGTCATGTTATTTGTTTACTTTGTAACAGCAAAAAACAGATGATTATGGATGTAAATATTTTAAATGGAAGGATGATTTTGATCTCGAACTCCGTATAAGATCTTCCCCTGGATCTTCAACACCTCAAGATTCACATCCAAGTTCTTCTACAGGTCCTTCTCAATCTGCACCCACTCAGTGCTCTAATTGCAAGATCAAAGATCTAAAGATAAAGATGCTAGAGGCAAGACTAGAAATGGAAAGGCATCCTGAAGACCACGCATGTCAATCGGCTGCAATACTTCATGAGCTTTTAAATGAAATGGAAAATCTTAGCGTTGAGTAGTAATCGGCTGAACTACTTCACGAACTTTAAGTTGATTAGTAATGTCTGTTTTTAAGTTTTCCATTTGATTCCACAAGGGCTATGTATAATATTATGAATAAATAAATGTTTGTTTTATAAATGTCTCATTTTTATTATATAAACGTCGCAAAAATAAAATGACATCGGATCGATAGTTAAAATAATAATTATTTGGAATAAATAAATATTTGTTTTATAAATGTCTCATTTTTATTATAAAAACGTCGCAAAAATAAAATAACATCGGATCGATAGTTAAAATAATAATTATACGGAATAATTAATAGTTTTTCATAACAAGCAAAAACTAATTAAATATATGACAGCGAGTTTCCCTGGCGACATGTCGCCAGGGAAACATTTGGGATTTGGCGGGTAAAAGCCCGCCACACATTTTGTGTTTAACTTTGAAACTAATTACGTATGGCAACGGTTTCCCAGGCGACATGTCGCCAGGGATAAGTTGGACAGGTTATTAGCAAAAATAATTTTTGTTAAACACGATGGACAAAGTTTTCCTGGCGACATGTCGCCATGGATAAGTTGTGACAAAGTTTCCCTAGCGACATGTCGCCAGGGAAACTTTGGAGGGAAAATTTCGCGCTCTTTCATTTGGTATCTGATTTTGGACGGATTATCCCTGGCGACATGTCGCCAGGGAAACCCTAGTCAAACTTTGACCAAAAAGTAAATCTGCTTTAACGCCACGTCAGCGATGTCGCCAGAGAAAAGTGGTTATCTCTGGCGACATTGTGTCGTCAGGGAAACCCCCGTCATCTGTTCTTTGTTTTCTTGTAGTGAGTATTTATATACTACATAATTTCTGAACCGAGTTCATTTTGAAAAAGTTAAGATTTTTAACACATATATATACTACGCGACAAAATTTCATCAAGTTCCCGTGCATCCTCGGGATCCCCTCTAGCTCCGCCCCTGGTCGAGAAGTAAAACATCACATGATATTTCATAAAAAGAAAGACTCCATGGTCGGTATAATGTATGAGATCTTAAATCACTTTCGAGATAGCACGCGTCCTAGCTTACGACATTCATCCGCTTTTGGCGCGTCCTCGGCAAAAAACAAAGACTCGATTTTATAGACGACTGAGTTACGAAGGTTTTGTTGTGTGTATGTTTATCACCGTAAATGGCTTTTTTTTTATAGTTATGTTCGAGTGTGCTATATGTTGATTGTGAAGTTGGTGGTGAAAGACAAAAAAACGATATGACATCGAAATAACTTTGTAAATAAGAGGTGATACCGTGATATGCACATCATACCACACAGAGTGATGTATATACTACAAAATTACGTACATAATATATAGGGTGTGTTTGTTAAATGAGCAGAGCAGTGAGCAGGAGTAGTGAGCTGTGAGCAGGAGCAGTGAGCTGTGAGCAGGAGCAGTGAGCTGTAGCTGTGAGCAGTAGCAGTGAGCAGTAATTGTGAGCAGTAGGAGACAGTAGTAGTTGCACAGCTCACTGCTCATTTGCCACAGCTTCACAAATAAACATTAGAAAAAGTAGCCTTCCTAAAAAATCTCACCGCTCACCGCTCCTTTGCCAAACGATCATTAAAAATGAAAAACCTCACCGCTCATTTTGCCAAACATGAAATGAAAATCAAAATGCTCTTGCTCACCGCTCACCGCTTCAAAATGCTCCTCCACCGCTCCGTGCCAAACATAGCCATAGAGTAAACTGTAAAAATCATCCTTATGGTTTGTAGTTTTTTGTAAAAATCATCTCTAACCGAAACTATTAGCAAAAATCATTCTCATGGTTCGTAGTTTCTTGCATTAATCATCCCTCACCAGTCACTACTATTTAATTTATGGAGGGTAATTATGTCATATAAAGTATAAGGATAAATTTTTGCGTTTATTATTATTATATTTGTTTATTTTTAATAATAAAAATAAAAATAATAATAAATTAAAATAAAAATAAAATAAAAATACTTTTGATTAATTTTCTTTTTTACTTATTATTTTTAAAATCTTGCACCTTATTTTTTATTTTTAAAGTTAATAAGTTTACTACGTCTTCGTCTTTAACACAAACTAGTATAGCTGATTTAAAAATAATAAAATAATAATTAATAGTCATAATATTTAAAAATAAAATCAGATATCCTGGTTTGTGTAATAAACAAAGACGCAATAAGTTATATAATTTTAAAAATGCAAAATAAAATAAAAAAATTTAAAAGTAAAAATTAAAAATTAACTTGAAAAATAAATTTTATTTTATTTTTATTTATTATATTGTTATTGTTATTATTACTATTATTATTATTAAACATAAACAAACAAAACAATAATAATAATAAATAAATAAATAATAGTTATAATTTTTTTTAGTAAACTATAAAAATCATTAGTGTGGTTATGTGACATAATTACTTTTCATAAATAATAGTGAGAAATGATTATTGCATGAAACTACAAATCACGAGGACGATTTTTGCTAATAGTTTCGATTAGAGATGATTTTTGCAAGAAACTAGTATTTTTGTGACGTGCACGTCACAAATTTCCAAAAGTAAATATAGTAGTGGGATGCAATGTTTTCATACTCGGCCAGGTCAAGCGATTGATCTGGTTCTGGCTGAAAAACGACTCGGGTTTCACATTTTTGAAAACCGACTAGATCCGTCAGGTTTGAGGTGATTCGGGCGAGTTTTGATTTTTCGGATTTTTTAAAAAAATTATGTAAATTTTATTTTTGTATATTATATTGGTTGCTAAACAAATTAAATTTTCAATATACGTAAATTTTATGGTTTTTATATATAATTTTTGTTAGTTATTAAAAATATAACTCAGGTTAACTCAGACCCAATGATTTGACTGAGTTAATTTAAAACCCGAATTTCAAAATATTAGTAGGATGTACTTATTACATCTAGCCTAAAAGATGAGGAAACCTTGCTGTTGAAACAAATTTCCGCAGGAACGAGGCCCTTGGATATTTAGCTTCGGTCTCGTGTACAGTATGCTTGTAGGATGGGCCTACCCTGCAATGATAGAACGCACGTTAACTCGCCCCAGGTGTGAACCTGAGACCAAGCTCCGGCGTGAAAGTAAGTAACAATCACAAGAGTGGTGTCCGGTGATGAATACCGGAGATATATTATTAAGTGAGAGTAAATGCTGTGTACTGTGTGTTGTTGTGTTAGTAAATGCTTTGGGGTATTTATACCCAAAGCTTAGAGGATACCTGGGTGTGTAGTCACATCATTGAGACGCGCACCCCTTGAACAGTGTTCTAATGTCAGGCACAGTATTAAAGCAGGCGGCGGACCATGGCTGGATCTGCTGGGTAAAACCTTGCCTTGTTGGATAAAACAGGGTCTCCCACGATTTGGGGGATCTTGTCTATATTCTCTCTCTTATGTGGCATTTGTCTCGGCTTGTGTGTCGTACCTTCGGCCAGGTGCCGGAGACATACGCGAACATGTCCCCCCCCAAGTATTAGTTCATTATCCCTATAATTGACTGATACTTAAAACGATTCTTACTCTCCGTCTGGGGATGATTTTTGGACTGTTTCGTCTTCTGAACCGATTCGATTATACTCCCTATTTTGGACCTTCTTTCTTTTGGTGATGGATGAGGACTTGACACGTGTTTAGCCGTTTCGAATTCAACGGTGGATCTTTATCCTCGTGATTCGCAAACGAACAGTGTTTCCTCGATATCTTCGCCCATGACCCCTATATATGTGTGTTTATTCATTTTGTTTTGCGTCGTTTCCACCATTATTGTTTTCTTCATTTCTTCACCTTATCTTCCTTTGCATCATCCGAAGGTATAATTCTTATTCTTTCCTTCTCTTGTATATTTGTACATCTGCCTGTTCCGGATGACTGGGAAAGAGATTGCTAAGTCGAGAGTGGATCCGCCGGTGAAGCGTGACCCGAAATGTGATATGCATATCCGCTTGTCTGGTATGACCGAGGATGATTTAAAGGTGGTGATATGTAAGTACAACATTCCTTCTTTATTAAGACCTTGCCTTCCGGATCCTGACATGACCATGGACCGTTTACCCGAATCTAAGATTGGAATTTATCGTCAGTTTCTCGACCATTCTGGCCTTCGGATCCCCTTTTCCACATTTGTCTTAAACGTGATTAGATACTTCAAAGTACATATTTCCCAGCTTGTGCCCATAGGTATGAACAGAGTGGTGATGTTTGAGCTTCATTGCTTCGGCTCGAAGATTCCTGTGTCCGTAACATTATTTAGAGTATTCTATAGGTTAAGTAAGCAAGGGCATTGGTTCTCCTTCGAGAGCCGAGGAGAGGGGGAATATGGTAAATGTTTGATTGAGACTACTTCTAGCCTTAAGAAGTGGAAAACTGAGTTCTTTCTGATAGACCGTCGAGCGATTCCTTTTGCTATGCCTTGGAGGCATCGTGAGTCGATTATTACTGACGATATGCCTTGCTCATATAACGCTGAACATGCCAAAGCTCTTGGGAAAAAACCCATTTTGTGTCGTCCTCCTCCCGAGGTTCTACTCTTCCTTGCTGGTCTTTCTTTCCCATATAGTCATCCGGGGCTGCGCCGATTGCTCTTAGACGCTGACAAGAAAGGTATGCTTTATTCTTGCTAGTTCTTGTTGTTTTATTACTCACGCGGGCTTGCTTATGCTTGCCTTGCCTTTATTTTCCCCTTTTTCAGAAATGAGCTTTCTAGACTTCTTGGACCTTCCTTCTTTCGACGAAGGTATAGTCGACATTGGTGAACCTTATGCTGAAAATGAGAAACCCACCCCTCGTGTGACCGAACCTCTACCTACCGGTCAGGAGATCCCCAAGCTGACACCCGTTCAACAACTGGTTGAGAAACCTTCGTCTCGGATACTTGAGGCTAAACAGAGGCAAGAAAAGAGACAGAAGGTGAGGAAAGCTCCTTCGCTTGCCGAGGGCAGCACTTCCAACAAGAAAGCAAAGAGAAAAGGCCGTCAACTCATTCCCTCCGAATCCGAAGCAGATTCCCAGCGGACTCATTCCACACAACCTATCAGTGTTGCTAAACCTGACTCCCAGGTATTGGCCGAAGATCCTGGTGTGAAGGAAAAGTCTCCTTCTGTCGTTCAAGTGAGTGATCAATCTTCCCCTCATGCTGAAGATGAACAGAACTCTCAACAGGCTGGTTAGTCTCTCTTTTTTTTTTTTTTTTTATTGTCACTTCCTTACATATTCGTATGTGTTTATATTGGTTCCTTCGTTTTCCTTAGATGAAGAATTTGACCCCCCAAAGCATGTCCCGAACTGGAGGCTGAACGAGGATGTAAGGGTTAATTCCAACTATGCCGCTAAGGAATTCTTGTACAACCTTGCCACTCCTGCTGACGACCAACATTTGAAGGCTATGTCTAACTATGACATCCTCCGTCATAGCTGCCGGTCCATTGCTCAAAGTACTATAGCCGCAGCAGAGCTGATGAAGCGATATGAGAAGCTGAACAGTGAATACGTGGATATGGCTAACTCTCACTTTGCTGAAAAGGAGTCCTTCAGCCAGGGGCAAGAGTTGTTGGGTAAGTTGCAAGTTTCCCACCAAAAGCTTAAAGATTCTCATTCTAACTGTGCTGCAAAAGAGGATGAATTGAACCTTCGGATCCGCAAGCTTGTGGAGGAGAATGAAGCTCTTAAAAAGACTGCGGCAGAAGCAACTGAACAACTCTCCTTGAAAAGTCATGAACTCCAAGATGTTTCGGGGAAACTTTCCACCGCTGAGACAAACAACAAACATCTCACGGTTCTTCTCAGTCAGGCTGAGCATGACAAGCAGGTGTTGGTTAGAGACGGGATCCCTTGCTTATTCCAGAGATTGATCAAGAGTCGGGAGTATCGCAAAGCCCTTGGTGGAGCCTGTAGCATTGCTTTTTCTGCAGGTTTTATGAAATCTACCGGACTCGGCAGGTCACCGGCGCAAGTTCAACTAGTCTTGTCCAAAGTCAAGAACATCAATAGAGACGCTTTGAAGACTTGGGTTCCTGCTTGTGACGCTTTGTTTCATACTTCCTATCCCTTTATTGACAAGATTTCCTCTTCTCACTCGCTACCTGTTGGAGAGTTGTTGTTGTTAGAACCGGAGGGTGGGTGTTCTTCCTTGGAAGCCAGCGAGGTTCCATCCGGAGTGACTTCTGATGTCACCGAGAAGGATGCTGAGAAGAAAGCTGGTTCTGAAGTTGACACATCTGTGCTTTAAATTCTCTATTTGTCTCCGGAATGCCGGAAAGGGCTTGTGACTTGAACAATTTCTTTATGTTTTGTAATAATTACATTTTTCACGCTATCTCTCGTACGTTGGATACTTGGTACCTTAATTATGTGGCAATGAATGTATACTCTCGACTTACCGTTTCATAAAATGTATTATGTATTTCCTTTATTTCGTATAAGTCTTTGCATATTGCGTTTTTATGTTGAATCAAAAGGTTAATTTATATGGCATATTTAGACCTTTTAGAATGTTTTTCATAACTTGTGGGAGGACATCGGCACATAGCCGCTTTTACTTTGTCCTCCGGATTGCCTCTCGGGCGCATCCGATACCTAACGTGTTCCTTAGATATAATTTCTATGGGAGGACATCGGCACTTGGCCGCTTTTGATTTGTCCTCCGGATTGCCTTTCGGGCGCATCCAACACTTAACGTGTTCCTTATGTATGATTTATATGGGAGGACATCGGCACATAGCCGCTTTTACTTTGTCCTCTGGATTGCCCTTCAGGCGCATCCAACACTTAGTGTTTTACAAGTTTACAGTCCTTCGGTTAGCTACTCCGAGGATTTTGTAAATGTAATGACAATTGTGTTACCCAAAACAACGTGAATATTTCATTCATTCATTCGTTCATTTGTTACATTGTTTTCTTACATAAAGCATTTCTGGAGGTTGATTGCATGCCAAGTTCTTGGTACCTCTCGTTCGTTCATGGTCTCCAGTTTGTAGGAGCCATTGTGATATGCTTCCTTGACTCTGTAAGGGCCTTCCCAGTTAGGACCAAGCTTTCCCACCTTTTCTACCCTGCTAGCCTCATTTCGCCGATAGACAAAATCACCAACCTTGAAGTTGCAAAGTTTTACTCTCTTGTTGTAATATTGCTCAACCTTCTTTTTGTACTTTGCTTCTTCGATGGCTGCAGCCTCTCTCCGCTCCTGCAATAGGTCTAGATTTAACCGGAGCTCCTCCTCATTGTTGTCTTCGTTAAACAGCAGGGTTCTTGCGGACGAGACTCCCATTTCGGCCGGGATCACCGCTTCACTTCCATAGGTGAGGCTGAATGGTGTTTCACCATTACTTGTTTTCAGCATTGTCCTGTGGGCCCATAGCACGTGAGGGAGCTCATCTACCCATCCCGTCAGATTCCTTCCTAGCCGAGCCTTGAGGCCATGCATTAGCGATTTGTTGGCCCTTTCAACCAAACCGTTGGCTTGCGGATGTGCCACGGCGGTGTTCATTTGCTTTATCCCCCATTTTTCACACCATTTCCTTAACGTTCCTTCTACCAACTGCTTTCCATTGTCTGTCACAATGACCCTAGGTAGTCCAAACCTACACACAATGTTTTGCCAGGCAAACTTTTTTACTTCCTTTCCGGTGACTCGTGCTAGGGGCTTGGCTTCTATCCACTTTGTGAAGTAATCAATTGCCACGATTACAAACTTCACATTTCCTGGAGATCCTTCAATCGGACCCAAGATGTCCATTCCCCATTGATAGAATGGCCACGGTGACATGACGGAGGTCAGATTTGTTTTTGGAAGCCTCGGGACTGGTCCATGTATCTGACATGCTTCACATTTCGAAACTTCTTCCCATGTATCTTGATGCATAGTGGGCCAATAATACCCTTGCCTCATGATTTTTGCCACCACCGACCTTGTGCCGGAGTGCATTCCACACGATCCCTCATGGACTTCTCTAACAATGTAGTTGGCTTGAGTTGGACCTACACACCTTAGCATGGGAGACAAATAGGACTTCTTGAATAAAATTCCATCCTCTATGACATATTGGTTTATTTTCATTCTCATTGCTCTGGCTTCATTATGGTCTTGTGGCCATATGCCTTCTTCCAAACACCTTCGGATCGGTGTCATCCAATTGTCCCCTTCCTCTTGCACTATGTCATTTACTTCCTGTGCGTCTATGGACCGAGACTCTAAGATTTCCACCAGGATTTCTTTGGTGAGGTGATTGAATGCCACTGATGCGAGCTTGCTGAGCACATCTGCCTTCTGATTTTTTGTTCTGGCCACGTGAGTGATGTTAAATTTTGTGAAACATGTGATTATTTCTTTGGCCTTGGACAAATATTTCATCATTCTATCGTCACTGGCGACAAACTCCCCGTTTAGTTGGCAGGCTACTAGCTTGGAATCCACTTTAGCTTCTAACACTTTGACTCCCATTTTCCTTGCTAGTCGGAGACCAGCTAGCAACGCCTCGTATTCTGCTTCATTGTTGGAGCAATTGAAATTGAATCTTAAGGCGTAAGTGAATTCCATTTCCTTTGGGTTAGTCAACACTAAACCGGCTCCGGCTCCTTTGGAGCTGGATGCTCCGTCAGTGTATAGCGTCCATGCTATTTCTGGCTCTGCTTGCTCATCGATCTCATATATCTCCATTGTTCCTTCTTCTCCCAATGGGGCCTCATTAAGAAAATCCGCCAGTACTTGGCCTTTGACTGAATTCCGTGACACATAGAATATTTCATACATTGCCAATTCCACAGAGTATTTTGCCAACCTTCCGGATGACTCAGATTTTCCCAATATTTGTTTCAATGGTTGATCAGTTATGACATGAATATCATGTGCTTCGAAATACCTGCGAAGTCTTCTCGATAGGTGAAGTAAGGCGAAGGCCAATTTTTCCAACGTCGAATACCTTGTCTCGGCATCATGCAGCGTCCTACTAACGTACCGAACAGGCTTTTGAACACCTTCCCTTTCAACCAAAAGAACTCCACTCACTGCTTCTTTGGATGCAGCCAAGTATACATATAATACCTCATTCTTATGTGGAGATGCTAACGAGGGGAGCTCCATGATCACCTTTTTCAGTTCCTGAAAAGCCTTTTCTGCCTGCTCCGTCCACTGGTATTCTTCCTTATTTTCTTTCGTTATATTTTTTAGGGTTTCGAAGAATGGAAGTGATCGTTCGGCTGATCTGGACAAGAAGCGGTTTAGAGCTGCTAGCTTTCCGCTGAGGGATTGCATTTCCTTCCAAGTCCTAGGTGAACACATTTCAGCAATAGCTTTCGTCTTCTTGGGGTTCGCCCGGATTCCTTCCGAAGTTACCATGTACCCCAGGAACTTTCCTTCTTCAACTCCAAAAGAACATTTCTTTGGGTTAAGCTTCATGTTGATTTTTCTCAAGTTATCAAACGTCTCTTTGATGTCTTCGATCATTTTTTCTTCAGTTTTGCTTTTTATCATTAGATCATCAACATACGCTTCCAGATTTGTTCCTATTTGAGACCGGAATGCTGAGTCTACCAGCCGTTGGTATGTGGCTCCGGCATTCTTAAGTCCGAAGGGCATCTTGGTGTAGCAATAAGTGCCTTCGTCTGTATAGAAGGCTGTCTTTTCCTCGTCCTCATTGTCCATGAGCACTTGATGGTATCCTTTATATGCATCGAGAAAGCATTTGAACTTGAAACCCATAACTGAGCCTATCTTTACGTCAATATCGGGCAGCGGATAGTAGTCCTTGGGACAGGCTGAGTTAAGGTTTTTGAAATCCACACACATTCGCCAATCACCATCCGGTTTTTTGACGAGGACAGGGTTAGAGATCCATGTTGGATATCGGACTGGTCTTACTATACCGGCTTTTAGAAGATCCGCGACATCCTTTTGCACGGCTCGGCTTTTTTCTTCCCCTAATGTCCTCCTCTTTTGGGCCACCGGCGTTCTGGACGGATCTACATTCAATGAATGTTTGATGATTCTTTTAGGAACCCCCGTCATATCTGATGGTTCCCAAGCGAACACGTCTGTGCTTTTCTTCAATAGGTCTATGAGTTGCAGCCTACACTTCTTTGTGAAGAGTCTCCCAATGGTTACCAATTGTTCTGGATAACCGGGATGGATGATGACTTGCTCTGTCATTCCTCCCTCAACTCTTTCTTGTTCATTGAATTTTTCAAAGGCGATCCATTTGTCTAACTCTTTGCCTACGGCCGTAGCTTTCTCCTTTGCTATCTTTTGGCCATCTTCAATTACTCTACATTCAAAAATTGATCTGGCGGTGGTCTTCAGCGTGGCAATGCCGCCAGGAGTGGGGAACTTCATTGCAGAGTGTATCGTTGAAGGGACGGCTCTTAACTTCTTGATCCCGGTTCGACCGAGGATGATGTTGTAGGGAGATGGTGCTTTGATTACACAAAAGGTCATTATTGTTTTCCTCTCCATACCATGTGCTCCAAAAGTGACCTCCAATTCGATTTTCCCCATCGGCTGAGTTTCTTCTCCCGAGAAACTTAGGACCTTAACGGGATCGGGAGTTAACCTTCGTCTTATGTCCGGATCCAAATTCATGAAGCAATGCTCAAACATTACCTCCATGGCCGCTCCTTCATCAACGAATACACGCTTCACCCAATAACCTTCTACTTCTGCTTCGAATATCAAAGGATCATCTGAGGCCTCGACCTCGGTTAAAGGAGGGAAGTATATTGGAACGTTCATCCAATCAACTTCCACATGGCATACTTCCTTTCTTTTTTCACCACAGTACCTGCTGCCTATCATGTGTATTGTCTTATCTTTGTAGTCACCTCCTCCATTTCCCCTTCCTTGATTGCCCTTGTTCACTTTTCCCCTTAAGTCTTTGATCAAATGATTTAGCTTTCCCGACTCAAGTGCAGCCTCCAACTGCTTTCTTAATTGATGACAATCGTTCGTGAGATGACCCTTCTCCCTATGGTAATCACAGTATTTATCCATGTTTTCCGGGCGTACCATGCCCTTTGTGGGAGGTGGCTGAGGTAACTGGAGTTGTAATTCCGTGGCTAAAATTTCTTTGGGAAACTTGGTCAACGTCTCTAATCCGGATCGTTGATATTGGTTTTTCCTTGGGTTGACTGGTGGGAGGTATGGTGAGTACGCAGGTTTTGGCCTGTAGTCATTTTTGTTCTTGTTGCGATTGAAGTTCTTCCCTGCGAAGTATTTGTCATCCTTTGTGCCCTTTCCTCCTCTATCGCTTCCCTCTCCCTGCGGCAGCTCTGTATTCCTATAAGCTTCTTCAGATTTTGCGAAGTCGTCCACCCTCCTAAACATTTCGGCTACCGTCTTTGGTTCGTCATCGGAGAAACGCCGAGACAATTCTGGACATTTAGCCCCGGCGGTGAAGGAAGAGATTTTCATGAGTTCGGGCACACCTTGTATGTAACTGGCTTCGTCAGTCCATCTTTCTTTAAACACCAAAAGTGACTCGTTAGCCTTTCTCACGATGCTAGTGATTTCCATAGGGCTTCTATGGCTTTTTCTTCTCAAGGCGAACCTTTCTAGGAATTGATCTCTCAATTCGTCCCAATGTCCTATGCTTCCCGGCGGTAATCTTTCGAACCATCCTCCAGCTGCTCCATCCAGCGTCTGCTGGAAAAATCTACACCACACTGGCATAGGCCACTCTCCCGAGTTAGCTGCACCGGCAAAGCGCGTAATATGATCATTGGGATCTGTCGCTCCGGTATACAACTTCAGCGTTGCCGGAAGGATGTGCTTTGGTGATGCAAAATGAATGATTTTTCGGGTGAAAGGTGAAGAGACCACATCCTTGAATGGTTTCTGTAGCTCCTCGGCCGACATATCTGCAGATCCGCGAGCTTGCGTCATTATCGGCCTTTCCTTGTGTGCATCCTGCGTCTCGTCCTCGAAGACCAACTTCATCGGCATGAGAGGTTCTTGTCCGACGGCATTGTATCGTCCGACCAGGTTCCGCAGCTCGCTCATGTTATCAAGGATTTTTTGTTGTAAGGAGGAAGGTGTTTCCGTCTCTCCTCCACCGGTGGTGTTGTCACGGTCTGGTGAAATGGTTAAAGGAGACCCGCTCCCCGAAACCCCCGCCATTCTTAGCTAATTGGAGATTCGAGTATAGGGTCCCACGGATGGCGCCAAATGTTGAAACAAATTTCCGCAGGAACGAGACCCTTGGATATTTAGCTTCGGTCTCGTGTACAGTATGCTTGTAGGATGGGCCTACCCTGCAATGATAGAACGCACGTTAACTCGCCCCAGGTGTGAACCTGAGACCAAGCTCCGGCGTGAAAGTAAGTAACAATCACAAGAGTGGTGTCCGGTGATGAATACCGGAGATATATTATTAAGTGAGAGTAAATGCTGTGTACTGTGTGTTGTTGTGTTAGTAAATGCTTTGGGGTATTTATACCCAAAGCTTAGAGGATACCTGGGTGTGTAGTCACATCATTGAGACGCGCACCCCTTGAACAGTGTTCTAATGTCAGGCACAGTATTAAAGCAGGCGGCGGACCATGGCTGGATCTGCTGGGTAAAACCTTGCCTTGTTGGATAAAACAGGGTCTCCCACGATTTGGGGGATCTTGTCTATATTCTCTCTCTTATGTGGCATTTGTCTCGGCTTGTGTGTCGTACCTTCGGCCAGGTGCCGGAGACATACGCGAACACTTGCAATTGAGGTATGCACATGAGCACATGAAAAAAGGAAGCATGCATTATAATAGCAAATTGATGTGGCAATATAGATTCTTATTCTAAAAAAGTCTTGCATCATTACAATAGAACATGCTTTTTGTTTGTTCTTTTATGAAATTTGACTTGTAGTTATTCTAACTTTTGATTTATGTTCAAAAAAAAAATCTAACTTTTAATTTAATTTAATGTCAGATGAGTTATACGTTTGTTTAATTGATTGGCATATATAAAATGTGTCTTAACATATATCATTAAATCACTCTTAATTATGTTTATCGTTATAAAGGGTATAAATACTAGTTAATTTTTAGCTTCTTTAAAATTTGCAATTATACATTTAAATAAGAATAATATGATAAACTTAATTTAATTTTCTATCTACTTTTTTATTGACTATTATTTTGAAACGATTCAAAAAAGAAATGTGAGCTATAATTTTACGACGGGAAATAAAAGTTAAAGCTATATAAGATACTGACATGAAAGTAGACAAATCAGTTTTTTAAAACCGGATTGATTTTTAAACTAATCCGGTTTAAGTCAATCAGTCAACAAACCTGTTTGATTTAAACATGATCGGTATGAAACAAATTTCTAGCTGGATTTTAATCGGTTTGATCAGTTTCATCTGACTTTAAACCGATTTTGAGTTGGCTGGGTTTTAAGCAGTTTTTAAACCGCCTCGGACCATTTTATCAGACCAATCACTTTGGAGTTGCTCAATCTTTCAAAGAGATAAGCGAATGCTTACTTCCGTCTCAAAATTATTGTTCCACTTTTGTTGGGATGTCTCAAAATAACAAAGATAATGCACATGTATAGTAATTTGAAAGATAATGCACATAATGCTAGTGGTACCTTGTTTAAAAAGAACAAGCATATCAAAATTCATTGTTTCATATATTAAAACAATCTTTGCAACATTCTTATAAGTATAAACCCACAAATACGGGGTATGACGAAGCTACACATATATGCACTTTCCTGTCCTAAACAAAAATAAAAAATCAAAAGATTTTTAACGGACACTCGACTATAGGCAAACTGTAGAACAGTAAATACATGCCCAACTTATTACTGAACGAGATGTATGGAACTGTGATTTTCTGATAAAATATGGAGAAATCACAGCCGCTTGTGCTTTGCTTTAGCTAAATAATGAAATAAACACATTGAAGACGGCCAATCTAGGATTCATCTAAAGTCCAATCATATCTTCTATTAAATGAGAACCTGCAGTTCCAAAAACAGTGTTGATTAGATCTGTTGCTAACTAGTGAACATATGTTTTTACTAACTAGTAATTACGCACCAAATTCATTTTCAAGTTGTCACGCGAGAAGGGATTGTTTTGACATTGCATACTTCAAGTTTTATTGGCTTGTTGCTTTTCTTAAAAGAAAAAACGCTCTGAAGTGTTTTGATTGCTAAGTGATTATTTGTTCATTTGCTTATATTTTGATGAAAATAAGAATTATGATAAGCCTAAGAGTAAACGCTTATAAGTGATAAGCATAAGCCAAAAATCTGCAATCTCAAACACACACCCCCTAAATAAGTCTTATAAGTGAATGCAGCGACAAACTTGAAGCACGCATAAAACTTTTCCCATAAACACGGGTTAATGATCAATTCATGAGACATACAGGGAAAGAAGGAATCTAACCAGGTCGTCTGCTTCTCAAACTACATAAGCCGCAAGAAGTGCATGCATCAGAGCCCAATAAAGAATAACACTCAGCCGTAGTGCCGGCTGTCGCATCAATGCCCTATCACATGTAACCCTGAAAAGATAGCATTTCCCGAAAACAAACATAAATAATCCTGAATTCTATAGAAAGCTCAAATTTCAGTAATGAGAAAGAGAAAAAAAAGATATAAGAGAGAGAAAGAGTACCATAAACCATCAACGAGATCCGTGACAGGCCTAGTGAATCTTGGGACCAGTTTTGATGTAGTAAGAGACTTGAAACCATGAGCTGAGTGAGGAACAATATAAAAAGTTAAGTATAAGGACTTGTTATAGCCTCAAACTAGCTTCTTGGGGGACTATCAGCAAATATTATAAAATACACATGCTTTCGCTTGATATGAACTTTTTTATTTTAACAGATAATAATACAGAAGTGCGAGCTTGGGATTTAGTTGATGTGTATTTAAAATGGGAAGTAATGAACAGAAGAATGTTCTACGGAATTTGAGACAAAAGTGATTACTACCTTTATCATCATCGTCATCTTCTAACTTATCCTTTTCATCCTGGTCCACATCATCTATGGAAATGGCAAGCTGGTCATTATTTACTTTGCGCAAACTTCGAACTTGAGATGTCCTCGAGGTCCCTTGATGTGGCCAATTGTTAAGCTGCACAAAATATTAACATTTATTTATATTCATGAATTTGATAGATTTGGTTGCTGTCTCGCAGTTAGGAGCCTAGGAGTTTAAAAAAGTGCTTACCATGGGCTCAACTTCAACAATTTCAGAGGTCAAAGATGTCCTCTGTGCTGCATTTCCGTCATTTTCATGCAAACTTAAAAGAGATTCTTGTTCCCTTAAAGAATTCTCGAGAACCTCTCTTCTACGCATCAAATCATCAACCTTGCTCCTTTCTATGTGCAATTGATCGTCTTTGCTTTGTGCCACTTGTCGAAGATCTTTCAATTCTGAGATGATAGATGTAATTTGCTTTTTAAGTGTTTCTTTACACTCATGAACCTGATCAATTTTGTTGTCATCAAGATGCACATCACGAATTTCTTCTCCAGAAACCACCGAATCTAGCCAAGTCAGGATGTCTTGGATCTCGTCCAACCCCCTTTTGTCAGTTTCCAATGCTTGCAAGGAATCACCAGTGCAACGTGTAATTTCATCCCTCAAGAAAGAAACTTCAGAATCCCGTTCTTGAAGCTGAGACTGAAGCTTATCAACCTCAGACACAAGGGTTTCAGACAAATGATGAAGTTCATCAAACTTGCTGACGGTGATAGAAAGCTTCTTTAGAGCTTTTCCACGAGCAGCTTCAGAACTCTGTAAATCAAGATCTTTTTGCTGCAGGGCCCTTTCTAATTCCGTAATTTTGTTTGTCAAATCTTCCATTTGAGTCTCTTCTTCATCAAGAGCCTGTAATAAAGATTCGGCTTCTGCAGTCAACAGAATAAAAATAGTTAGAAAGAGACGATCAAGTCATTAAATTTTACAGCTACAGATAGTGTAGAAGCAATACCTTGTTCTTTTGCTGCCAATGCATCCGTAAGCGATTTGACTTTCCCGTGCAATTCAGATAACACGGCTTCTTGACCTTCCAGCTCTTTGACACGTTGTTCCAATGCATTACGGTGTAGATTTACAGTTTCCAGTTGTACCTTCAAATCATTAATCAGAGGCTTTGCAAGTTCAAGTTCTTGCAAGTTGCTCATAGCCGCTGCTTCAGCTCGCTTGATTTGACTTACGAGTTCAACACAAATTCTATCCTTCTGAACATCTTTCTCTGTAAGTTCTTTCTGTAAACTAGAGATAGTATCCTTCATTTCCTTTAGGTTAACTTCCATACTTTCAGCCTGAATACCGTGAAAATCCTTCACATGTGACAATAATCTGTTCACTATATTTGTGATACGCTCTTGAGATACAGAAAAATTTTCTTCACTTAAGATTTCATCAGAAGAATCATTAGCAATCAGTTCGCCGTTGCTTTTCTCAATTTCTATAACTGAACTTTTGCAAGCTTCATACAGTACTGAAGTAAATTTACGTAGCACAGCATTTTCTGACTCTTTCTGTTTGCCGGTGGACTCTAACCAAACAATCTCTTCCTTTGCAGATTCAAGGGAATGTTTATGTGAAGTCAATTCTCTATGAAGAGTTGACACTGTTTCAGACAAACGGATGACGTCTTCATGCAGACAAGTTGAGTGGTTCTGCAAATTTTCTTCAAGGCCATTGACATGGGTTATTAAATCTTGCATGTGGCTCCCAACAAACCTCCATAAATCAATGATCTTGTCGTCATTCTTTAGCTCTTTCGTTTTGCTGTCCGAGAACAGCTCGGAACCAGCGTTAACCTGACAAGAAAATCTAATTAGAAGTATGAAGTAGTACACATATGACATATAACAAGAGAATCTAAAATTGTTCAAAAAGTGCATCAGCCCAGCACATAAGCCCCTGCTACCAAAGCAGCCCATTTTTCACATCTACTACTCATGAAAATTTGTTTTCTTATAAAAAATAAAGATAATAAGAGCAACTGTGAACTATTAAGCAGTATGGACCACAAGCTAACTTAAAATGAATAAATAAATAAGACTTAAAAAATGCAGATAATAGCTTACCTTGGACTTTGATCTGGATCTAGTGCGACCATGAGAACTGTTTAAGATCTGCCCATCTGCATTAGAAGTATCACTTGATTCCAGTAATAATTTAACACTGGCTTCAAGATTGTACAGATAATCCAAGTCTTTGGGCAAAACATCATCGAGGAGATTGTAGATTTGGCTGAATCCTGGCCGTAGTTGGTCTAAACCAGATTTCAACGTCATTAAGTCAGAAAACTGACTATTCCTTTCCTCCCGGTGAAGAGCAGACAACTGTTCGAGGCGCGAGATAGATTCACTCTTGTCAGATTCTGCTGAATCCCTTTCCATGGCGGTTTTAGAAAGCTCTTCAAGAAGGTCTTCATTTCTTTCCTGTACCTCATTCAGCTCTGCAAGAAGTAGTTCAGCAGCCCTTCTAGATTTTCTTGAGTCTTGCTCAGCTGATGAGATTGCAAGTTGTAGATCATGTATCACTTTCTCAATTTGTTTCATTTTCTCAAATGGGTCATTATTTATCAATTCAACCCCAAGATCAATCTTTGCCAAAGCCCCTAAAATCATGCTTAACGTGTTCCGTTTATCCTGCAGCTCACCGTCAGCTTCTTTCAGACGATTCTTTAAGAACTGAATTTCAGAATCTTTATTTTCCACCACTTCTTGTGAAGTAATCAAGTCTTTCATCTTCTGCTGATATTCCAATAGCGTATTTTCCCGAACACTAATCTCTGAAGTCAATCTCTCCACCTGAGAAGTCAATTCAATGATGTTTTGCTTCATGCTGTCTCGCACTTGAACCAAAGACTTCCCTTTTCTAACTGCAATGTTCAGCTTTTCTTTAACTGTAGCAGTCTTCTGCTCCTCCTGAGCAAGTAATCTCTGCAATTCTTGATTCTTTACCTCTAAAGCTTCAATATCACGGACCAAAGATTCACTTTTTTCCTCATGTCTATCTCTTTCATCCTTCACTCGCACTAAATCACCTTCAACTTCCTCCAGCTTTCTCTCCAGCTCCCCGTGACTGTCTGAATGGTCAACACTTCTTTCTCCATGAGTCAACTCACTTGTTTCAGCAGCCTTACTGTACTTGTCTTCTAGTTTCTTCAGTAATCCTTCCAGACACTGGATATCGCTTGTACTCGAGTCAAAATCTTCAGTCCCTGGACCTTCAAGCATGTCCTTAACTAAATCCTGTAACCGGCATATCTCAGCATGAACATGATTTATATGCTCCTCGGATACAAGCTTCTCATCCAACTTTGATTGCAACGCGTCAACTTCATTCTTTAGCTTGTCCTTCTCAGTTTTGTACAATTCAAGTTCTTCTGAAAGTGTATTGTAATCATAAGTTTTAGCCTCCAAACTAGCAAATAGCTGTTCCCGCTCATCGGTAATCGACTTTAGAGATGCCTCAAGATCAACTACCCTCCTCTGAGACTCTTCAATATCAGCAGCAAGTGACAAACGAACCTTTTCCAAATCATTTTGCAGCTTATCCTTCTCGATTTCGAATAATTCAGCTTTTTCAGATATTTTATTATAATCAGAATTTTTAACCTCCAAACTAGCAGATAGCTGTTCCCGTTCATTGGTAACTGACTTTAGAGCATCCTCAAGGTCAGCCAACCTCCTCTGAGACTCTTCAAGATCAGCAACAAGTGAGCCACGAACCTCTTCCAAATCATTGATATCTTGCTGAAGGGAATCACAACGTTCATTTGCTTCCAAAAGAGCGACTCTTAACCACTCGATCCTATCTTCTGGCTCCAGTGACCTCAACTGAGGGGGCATATTTATATTATCCAAAACTTCTTCCCACCGCTGCACAAGATTGTTTCGTTCCATTAATGATTGTTCGAGCATCTCATTTTGCTCAGCCAACCCATAGAACTTATTTTGGAGATCCTCGTAATTTCTTTTTAATTCGTCATCACCTGGACCCGAAGATGATCCGAGATCTTCTCTCCAGCCATCCATAGCCCGTGAAATAGAATCAGGATACGAACGAGTTCGCTCAATTGTATTTGCTTGATTTAAATTGCTGACAGGAAATGAGTTCTGAGAAACTGATTTTGCTAACCAATCAATTTTGTCAATGATATCTCTTACATGGAAATCTTCAGGAAGCTCCAAATCTTCTAAAATCTCTTCGATTCTCTGAAGAACAGAATCTTTAAGAAGAAAGGACTCTCTCAAAGCAGTAGCTGAATTCCGAATGTAGGAGAGCTCAGATTCAAGAGCTTCCATACGCTCACCAGCCTCAGAATAAGCTTTGAGTTTTGTTTCAGTTTCTTGAAGTGCGTCATCTTTTAACTGTAACTCATGCGTGCATTTCTCGAGTTCACCGGAAGTTGCTGCAAGACTCTGCTTCAAACTGTCTCGCTGTTGAATTAATCCTTTCCCCTTTGAAACAGCGATGTGAAGCTTTTCTCTCAAAGAAGATACACGTTGCTCGGACTGATGAAGCTCGGTTTCTTTTAATTGTGTTTCAGATTGTATGGTAACAACCAGCTCCATTGCACTCATCAGACTTCCCTTGAAAACTTGACTTTCAATTTCATACGGAAACATTGTCAATGTTAAGTTGTCTATTTCATTCTGCAACTCGACTAATTTCATCTCATTAGACTTCAAATTCTTAATGAGAAAATAAATTATAGACTCCAAGGAAGACACAGGTTCGTCTGGTTTGATATCAATGTCTTTTAGTGTAATCGAACGCTGAATATCTTCAAACAGCTTGGCGATAGCGTCTGGATAAATACATCTCTTATTCAATTCATCCATATCTTTCATTTTGCGCAACAATTCGACATTGTACTCTCTATTCTTTGATTCAAGTTGTGCTCGCTCCCGCAAAACCATTATCATTTTTTCAATAAAGACATCATAGTTGCTGAGCTCCAGATGATCCAACTGCTCACTTCTAGTATCTTCACTTTCTTTTGTAGAGGGTCCCGAATCACTCACAATATTCTGAAGGTTATCAAAAACTTTATGTATAACAGTGGAAGCCAATTCATTCCTCTCTTCCAAATCTTTCGTCTTCTCAGTCAAATCCTTGTAAGAATCGGAAAGTAAGTTGTGGTTCCTGAGGGCATCATCAAGCTTCTCCTGCAAATCCTGAATCACTGCAACAGCTGCATCAACAGAAGTAGCTACACGCGTACTTATATTCTGACCAAAACCATCTTCAGTTAGGCGAGTACCAGAAATGATGCCAACCGATGCATCCAGTTTTCTGTGATGTGATTCCAGGTCTTTGCTAAGAGAGGCCATATGATCTTCATGTTGTTGTACTCCATCCAATTGTGCCTGCAGATCACTGATTCTCGATTCAGAGTTGCATAACTTTTCTGTAAGCTCAGAGTTCTTCGTTTCAGTGATGATCCCTTCATGCCTCAAGTCTTCACACAGATTCAAAAGCTCAACCTTTTTTGCTTCAACAGCGCAAACATATTGCTTCATAACTTCATCCAATATCACATGTTTTAAGAACGTTTCCTCCAAACTACTACTCTGCTCTAAAGAATCTTTAACTATCGGTTCTTGAAGGGATTTTTGCTCAAATTCACTAATCTTCGCTTTGAAAACATCCAGAGTGGTATTAAGAATAACGTTTTCTTCAGTAAGTTTTTTAAGCTGTTCGGTTTTGACTTTAAAGTCAATCATAGACTTTTCAGATTCCACCTGCAGATCATTTATAAGAGTTGTGCAGTTTGTTAATTCTGTCAGAGCATCCTCCTTTCCAATGCTCAGGCGATTTATCTCCTCTACGGACCTGGTTCTCTCTTCTGTCACTAAATCAAGAGTTTCGCTTAATTTAGCAATTTCTGCACGTAAACTTTCCACCAAGTGCTGTGATTCAGTTAATTCCGCAGAAAAGTTCTTATTTTCTTGGAGATAATGCTCATTTGCTTCTTCAAGTTTACTTCTTTCCTCTTTTTCGGACGTGAGGACTTCGTTCAATTTGGAATTTTCTGCCTGAAGTGCTTCAACTGATCCCTTCCATTCAGCCAATTCAGCTAGCAAACTTTCTTTGGAATTGGAATTCTCAGCCTGTGATAATTCCAGTAAAGATTTGCAATCCGTTAATTCTTTCATCAATTTTTCATTCTCCAGAATCCCATCTTCTTTCTCCTTCTCTAATTTATGTTTCTCTTCGGTCAATGAAGCAACATCCGAATTCAGGTTTTGGTTTTTCGTCTGCAAATCTGAAAACGAACTCCTGATGTCTGCTAAATCAGATGACACACTCAACAACTGATGTTCAGACGTTTCAAGCTCTGTCTTTGAAGAAGAAAAATCCATCTGAAGCTTATCCATTTCATGTGTAACTCTGTCCAGTTCAGACCTACATGTAGCAAGCTCTTCGGAAAGGATTTTGTTCTTCCCTTCAACATCACTGAGTAAACCACTAAGCAACGATTTCTCAGTAGACCACTGAAGACGATGCTGATCAAACTCCTTATGGACGTCCCTTTCTTCACATAGCTGCAAAGAGATCAACTCTTTTTCATAATTATTGATGTACAACTGGTCTTGTAGTCTCTCTGAGAACTCAACAGACCTAAACTTCATTTGACCATCATTCTTCAAATTTTCACCAGTAACTGACTCTCTGGCTGCCATCACAAACCTAAATTCATCTTCACCAAGAAGCTGGAACGCCTTAGCAAGCTCAGTGAGGCTAGCTGGCGCGACCTCCCTACCATAAATTACATCACTCGGCAGAGATACATCCCTGGAATCACCTGACGTAGGTGTCAACTTTATCCCTTCATCGCCATCAAAGTCGACCACTAAATCTTCTTTTGGTTGAAGTGTAGGTTCAAGGTCCGAAGATGGAAAGCCAGACGGATTTACATCTGCATTATTAGCGCTTGAATCATCACTTGCACTAGTAGTTACAGGAAAACCATCACGTTCACTGATTTGTTCAGTTGCACTGCTTGTATTTTCCGTCTTACTATCTTCTTCAACATCCACCGAATTGACTTGAGAGCTCTCAATTAGCATGGATGAACCAGGGAATCCGGCATGTTCACTAGTTTGTTCTGTTGCACTGCTTGTATACGCCATCTTACTTTCTTCGCCAACATCCCCCGAATCAGCTGAAGCTCTCTCTATAAGCACGGACGAACCAGGAAAACCGCCAAGTTCACTGGTTTGTTCTGTTGCACTGCTTGTGCATTCCATCTTATCTTCTACAACAACCCCTGAATTAACTTGAGCTCTCTCATTCACGGGCCGTTCAAGATCTAGCAAACCGGTTCTATTATCTGTCTCTGAAAATGAATGCTCCTGTTCCTGCATTGCCCCTACCAAACAAAAAAAGGAATTTCGATTACAAACTACAGAGATGAATACCAAATTAAGGATGTGTAGGTTGTGGGTTGTTCTGAGGTTATAAAGTGGAGAAGCGGAAAATTTTGTTTGTTTAGAACTTTAGCTTTAGTGATCAGATATAACGCTCAAAAAGCATAGGTTCTGCAGAACCCACCATGGTGAGCGGGTTTAAGGTTACGAAGTGACAACTCCTCTGTCTATCTCCTACTTTTAATAATATAATTTATTATTGTCATTCCTATTCCTACATTAACATATAATAATACCATTTATAGGCTATACCAATACCCATTCTCATTTCAAACCCACTTTGGAAATTTGTTCTGATTGTAAATAGTTCGAGCATGTATGGTGATAAAAAAATGTATTTGAGAACGAGAGAGAATACGGCACAACCTAAATCTGGTACCTGATCTTCCCCACTTGTAGCTTGTAATTCACCTTCTTTAGAAGCAGAATCATTATCAACTGCCGCCTCCAAACCAACGGGTGTTACGGGCACATGACCACTATCAGATGTTCCTTCAATATCAACTGTTATCGGAGAAGTTGTCACTGCATCATCAAGACTAGAACTTTGCAGACTTTCATCTGGAACCGAAGGACCGACTGACTCGGCTTCAGAAACTTCTATTGGTAAAATTGACGTGGAAGAGAGATCAGGAGTCGACACATCTGCCTTAGTAGATGAATCATCAATAACAGAACTTTGCAAAGTTTCATCTGCAGCCGAAGGAACAACTGACGCGTCAGCTTCAGAAGCTTCTATTGGTAAATGTGATGCGGAAGAAAGATCAGGAGTTGCCACATCAGCACTAGATGAATCGACAAGCTCTGTGGGCAAAGTTTGAGCAGGTACTTCTGAGGCTGGAGCTTTTTTCTTTCCCTTTTTCGATTTAGCAGTGGAAGATGCTTCACCGGTAACCACATCAGGATCAGGCTTATTAGCCTTACCTGATTTACTGCCTTTACCATCCTTCTTCTTCTGATACTGTTGAAACTGAAAGTGCACACAGCAAAATCTTAATTCCAGAGTGCATTCAATACGATATACGTAAATTACATCGGGTGTAACAGAGCCTTAAAAAATGGGTATAACATAGTGAAAACCTATGTAACCGGTACTAGATAGTATTTAACAAATTCTAATGACAAAACTTGTATTTATTTATAGTTTTGGGCAATTCAAGAAAAGTGGCTCAGGTTCTATAATTGACCACCAATCACATTATGCACAAAAAGCTGATGCAGGATTCAATTATTAAACTTAAAAGCTTGTTTGGCAATAAAACTGGTCTGCAAAATCAATTAGACAACTTTGTTTTGATAAATACCTAACTGGCATCACCACCTAATCGCCATTATAATAGAGCTGATTCATTTTCATTGTTACCACCAGAAACGAATTTTCAATTTATAACAGAGTAAATGATCAACATATAATGTACCAAAATAGTAATAGAAATCGAGGGGTACAATAATGACTTAAGATAAATTAAGTAAATTTGAAATTAAAAATAAATCTATCTTCCTTAAAGTTCAATGTACGGTGGATATTTGACTCTTTTGATGTACATAACAAATTACCTATTTCTCGGTACATGTCTAACTTGCATGACAAAATGAAGGCCAATTCACCACTTGAGAAATTTATCATTCTATGAGGAACACAACTCGCGCCATTTACTACTATGAGTGAAATTTGTAGAGTGTTGTAATTAAAACTTACTAATAAAATTACTATATACCAAAACTCTCTCCTACATTTCTGATGAATCACGGAGTGTTTAGAATAAAGCGCTTATCGCTACTTAGAAATTGGAGATCAAATTCTCAATCGCTTAAATTCACAAAGCTCAACCTTGAAAATTCATTACAACAACGACCTCTCACCTACTAATGGCCGATCTCTAATATTAATACCAATATTCCACACACATTTCCCAACCGCGACTAAAACCCACAACCACTAGTAAAGAAGTCCTAAACTAAGAAAAACAATGACACTGTAAATCTAATCGGATGGGGATAGTAATCTAATTGCATTGTTTCCGTACGTGTTATTTGCACCGACTGACCGAGTTCTCCCAAAATAACACCTGAGGCGCGTGGATCGGGGTAATGCCACCTAGACACAAGACGCGTTTTATTTGCACCGACCGACCGAGTAAATCTAATTTGCACCAAACCCCCGACCAAGGCACAAGACGCGTCGATCAGGTAAGTCCTAAACTATAAAAAGGTAAAAAAAAAAAAAACAATGACAATGGAAATCTAGTTGCATTGTTTCGTACGTGTTATTTGCATCGACCGACCGAGTTATCCCCTAAATAGCACCTAAGGCGCGTGGATCTCGGGGTAATGCAACCTAGGCACAAGACGCGTTTTATTGAGTAAATCTAATTTGCACCAAATGCAACCAAGGCACAAGACGCGCCGATCGGGTTAAAACAAATGTAAAACTAATTGCATTGTTTCCGTACGTGTTATCTGCATCGACCGAGTGACCGACCGAGTTCTCCCCCAAATAGCACCTAAGGCGCGATTTGCGAGTAGTCTAATACATAAAAAAACAAAACAAAATAACCTAACAATAATCAGTTGAAACAGTTTCTAAACAGTAACTAAACATTTTATAAACCCTAAGTTATATAAAATGAACGTAACGAACCTTTTTAAGGCCAGCAGCGATGAGATCGGAACGGTTATTCTTATTTTTATCCATCTATAATAGTAATTAAATCTTCATCAACTACCTACCTGCAAGCACAATTGAATTACGATTAGCGTAAGTTAAACAAAAAAAAAAATAGATTGTGAATATTGTGAAAATGATGAATGTTAGATTTAACTAACCGAATTGAATTAGTTAGATCTTGTTGTAACTGAATACTTGTAGATCTGATGAAGCAATGGATGTTGGTGTGTTTTGTTTTGGGGGAAATTAATAAATTGAAGGAAGAAGGTGTTGTTTTTTTTTTTTTGTTTTTTTTTTTTTTTGAAGTGTGTTTTAAGATTACGCTATATTTTTATTTTTTTAACAGGATTACGCTATATCATGAGGTTGTTTTTAGGGTGTGTTTTCTTTAATGGTAATAGAGAAAAATTTTAGTTTAGTTTGAAAAATTGTTGTTTCATTATTGCTTTAAGAGTTTTATGTATCGTAATCCTTAATAAAAGGGGGGAATCACGTTCCCCAATGAACAGTTCCCCCTCACACACCTAGCATATATTTTAATCTCTCCTCACATATACAATCTCTCCTCACACATACACATATTTTATTTCTCTCATCTCTCCCAACTGTAGCACATACCACACTTTAGCCATTGATTCTCATAGTGGGCTTAAGAGTCAACCATAGCCGTTGATCATGTGTATTTATACGTTTTTGTCCAAAACATAATACTCCGATCCTTTTATCTCTGCCTCACTTCCACCTAGGGATTTCCGCCGCTATCTAACCGATCTACGGGTTGCTTTTAACAATTGATGGAGGGTTTTTGTGTAGTAACATGATGTTCTATCAACAACATGATGACATGTGTGGTGGTTATTGATCTAGGTCAATAGTAATTGGGGTTTTTCCCTGATTCATTTAGGTCAATAATAATTGAGGTTTTTTCCAGATTGCAATCTTTTTTGTTATTAGCTGATCTTTGTGTTACGATTTAGGTGATTATTAATTTGGTTTTTTTCCTTGATTAGGTTGCGACCGATGTCGCTGGCGGCTAAGGGGTTGGTGTTGATTGTATGGTGGACGGATGGTGAAGGTCGAGACGTTCTCGCCTCAGCTGTAAAACCCGTATTTTAAATCGAGAATTTATAAATACGCGGGTTATTATTACTTTACGCGGGATAATTGCCAGCAGCATATGTTGCGCCGCAGCAGATGTGTCTTGCGCCGCAACTCTTGATCCGCAGAACCATGATCTGCAGGCCCTTCAATTTGCGCCGCAACTCACGTGTCATGCGCCGCAACTCATGATCCGCAGGACTATGATCCGTAGCCCCTTCATATGTTGCGCCGCAACTGATGTGTATTGCGCCGCAACTCGTAGTCTGGGCCAAGCCCGTGGGAAGGAAATAAACAGACGAACACACACATAGAAACCCTAAAAATCAAAACAAGCAGCCGCCTATCTTTTCTTTGTGTTCTCTCTTTCCCTGCCACGACCCAAACCAAGAAACAAGAAGATTGATAGTGTGTTTAATCCAGAAATCAAGAAAGACGAGGGTTGCTATCTAAAACTCTAAACGATTTGTAAGCTTGCATAAACCCTAATTCGTTCTATTTAGTTCTTTTAATCCGATTCATTTGGGTTTTAAACATGTTTTATGAATTTTATGATCTGGGCTGTATGTCGGGATGTTGTTATGTTGTTTGGCACACAAACCGAGAGTCAAAAGACTCTCGGTGATTGACTGCACAACCAGCCGCAAATCATTAGGGTTTGGTTTGGGGTTTACACTAACGGGGTGGTTGGCAGTGGGTTTTAAACAGGAAATAGGGCTGTTTGGCTACAGGGGTAACGGGCTGTTTGGCAACCGGTTTTAAAACAGTTAAGAGTGCGTTTGGGACTGTTAAATCTCATTTCTTTTTATGAGTTTACTTGAAATAAACGTTGTAAAATGCATTTAGTAAGTTAAATATAAACTGGTTTTATAAAAATATAAAAAGGGTATATTTTGGGAAAACGAATTAAACAAATTAAGAACGTACTTATATTAGCGAAATATTTATTATGAAATTAATTACCGACAGATATACATTGTACGTAACCATTAGTATAACGTTAATACATTAAAATAAATATAAGAAACCAATAAGACCAGAAAATTTGATAACGGATACCAGTTAACTTACTCGCGTCTTGTAATTATGTAGCACGCGTGAAGCCCGAGTAGTATTCGTTCAGTCTTCCTTTCAGTCGGTACTGGACTAGAGGTACGGATTTCCCGTCCTTTCAGTAAGGACTTCCCTTCTATGCATGATTAGGATTCCCCGTCTTCCGCCGAATGTTTTCCCCAGTATATGTTTAATTTATCAGTAATCATGTTAATAACTAAATGGAATTGCCTGAGCGTTATATACAAGCACGACCAGTTTATGTACTAGTTACGGAGGTACCGTAACCACGACACTAGAGGCACCGGTGTCGTGACTCACATGCAGGAGAGTGATATCCTGCATCGTCCCACTCATGTTCAGTTGGCCATTTTTATATGTATGTTTTAGTGGGGCGTATGGATGCATCCTAGGCTTATATGTGTTACAAGTTATCAGGGTGAATGTGGTGTGTGCTCTACATCCTTCACATTGGAGCTGATCCCTCCACCCAGCACAGTTATTTAGAGGTCACCCCTCTACAGCATGACGAGGTCACCCCTCCAGTTATTCATGCACGGTTGTTACAGCACGTGACCTATATAAGCTCTGGCAAATAAAATACAGTAAATGCATGTTTTCAGAATTTAAAAGTTATATTTCAGTATCAGTTTTATGAACCAGGTTTTACAGATTTTATGCAAGGTCATACCACATGTTACATATCAGTCTTATAGCTTCATTATAGACTTCTATTGCATTATCTTTCTGTACATTTTTGTCATGCTATATCCGTTCACTGAGCGTTATGCTCAGCCGTAGTTCCTTTCATGTTTCCAAACGGCAGGTACACAGGGACGATCTTAGGACTTCTAAGAGAGTACGTGCATTTGGATGGGAGCTATCCAGACTCCTTTATTTTTATGCACACATTACGATACTTTACTTTGGTTGTTTGGACACTGTTTCGTCCTTTTCCTTTCCGTATTTTAATCATTATATTTTGGGCTTGTTGGACTACCGATGTTGGATTCCGGTATTTCCGTTTGGTCAATTAATGTTTAATACATTGCCTTGCATGCTTTGATGGCACGCCATAAATACACGTAACGGTCCATTTATCCAAGTGGGGTGTTACAATTATGGTATCAGAGCGCAAGGTTCGACCTGTAGGCTCTAAAACTTGACCTGTGACTAGTGGGTGGTCATCAGGAACTTCCTGTATTTTGGCGTCGTTATCTTCCATGCTATTTATGTATTTTATCAGTCAGCTTTTCAAAATTTTGATTAAGTAAACGGCTGGTACAGGACTGGCCATATTTAATCGCATGTGATTTCAGCAAAATTTTGTTTTGGTGAACTGACCATAGGCGTTCACCCTTGTTATTTAAATTTTGTATGGATGAACTGACCATAGGCGTTCATCCTTACTCATGTCAGATTTATGTTTCGGAAATTTTCATTCTGTGAACTGACCTTAGGCGTTCACTAGTATTCATGTCATGTTTTGTTAACTATACCTTCATGTATTTCACTAAGCATATTCAGATATATTACCCCAGATTTTTGCAGTTTTATCAACTCATTCTATTATATTTCAGATGCCACCCAGACGTGAAACCGAGAATGATCCTAACGCAGCTGCCATTGCTGCTGCTGTTCAGGCTGCTATACAGGCCATGTTACCCCAAATTCGTGACGAGATCCGAGCTGAATATCAGAATGGACCCCAGCAGAATAACAACCCTCCTGCCCCACCACCTGCCACTCTACCCGCTTGGCTGGATCTGTTCAATAAGCAGAAGCCCCGACTGTTTGAGCAGACTGTAGCTCCAACTGATGCAGAAGACTGGATCTACCATATAGAGAAAATTTTTGGAGCTATGGGTTGTGGTGATGTTTTCAAAGTTAGGCTTGCAGTTTATAAGCTGGAGGGTCCTGCTCTACATTGGTGGAGGTCTCAGAAACAGTCCAACGGGGGAGATGCTTGGGAGCTTGCATTGACCTGGGCACGTTTCAAGACGATGTTCTATGACCAGTTTTTCCCGCATGCGGAACAAGCTAAGATGAAGAGGGACTTTCACGTTATTCGTCAGAATAATGGTGAGAACAGTATCGAGTTCATGCACCGATACCTCAGGATGGCTGGATTCTTGGGGGAGGCTGCGGGTACAGTAGAGGAGCAAGTGAAGCAATTTCGCTGGGCTCTTCACACCAGGACTGCAGATAGATTGATGAGTGCCACATTCACTAATGTGTCACAAGTAGCTAATGCAGCTCGGGACATTGAGATGCTTTTTGAGAGGGACGAGCTCGAGAATTTAGAGCGCCCGGAGAAGAGGTACATCTCACCCAACAGACTTAAACATTTTAGCCATTATTGCTTGGCAACTTATATGTTATTAAAATCTTGCAGACACAGAGGAGGAGACCGATCCCAATCGGCTACTCCGCATCAGAACTACAGGAACCACGGTCAGTCATATGACCGTAATCGGTCAGATAGGAGGAACGGCGGTGATAATTACCGCGGTAGTTCCAACTCCTCTGGCAGCTACAGGTGAGCCTTTAAGCTCCAAGAATACTAAGCTATCGTGTAAAACAGATCTAAAATTTATTTGTAAATTCCAAACAGAGATGCTGGACAGGGGCGTGACCAAAACAACAGGGGTCAACAGGTTGCCCGACCGGCAAATTCTGGTAATTTTAAAATTTAGTCAGTCAGCCTTACTTCAGTTAAGTTATCAGAATCGTGACACGTATATATCATTGTAAATCAGGTGCTCAGCAAACCAGAGCTACTTCCACCGGGTTTACTTACCCCACTTGCATCACGTGTGGGAAGAAACACTCGGGACCTTGTCGTCGTATTGCTACCAGTGTGGTCAGCCCGGCCATTTGAAGAGGGATTGCAAGAGCGGGGATGTTGCCGGTACCTCAGGCCAGACTCCTCAGATGTTACCTCCGCCACCACCGATACCACCAACCACCGGTCGTGTCTACACTACTACCCGTGAACAAGCAAATAAGACCACAGGTACTATTACTGGCATTTTGGTTATACACGGACAGTCTGCATGCGTGCTTTTCGATACAGGCGCCACGCACTCGGTTATATCTACTTCATATGCGATTAGAATAAACATGACCCCTACGCCACTAGACAGTGCACTTAGTATATCTACCCCCATGCGAGACTCTGTACTCATTACCCAAGTATATAAGGATATCCCTCTTGAGTTTGATGATAAAATCCGTCCAGTCAGTGCTCTTCCTTTGGATATGTGTGAATTCGATATTATTCTGGGTATGGATTGGTTATCGGTTCATCATGCCACCATAGATTGCCATGCTCACCAGGTTATCTTTGGTGATGTCCAGACACCAGAGTATATTCACCGAGGCTTCCTACCAGGAAAACATGTTCAGATCATTTCAGCTTTACAGGCTCGTACCTTACTATATCATGGTTGCGAGGGTTTCCTAGCTACAGTCCATGACACGACTTCTGAAACACCTTCGATTCATGATCAGCCAGTTGTGTCAGATTTTCAGGATGTTTTTCCAGAGGAACTTCCAGGTTTACCTCCCATGCGAGAGGTAGAATTTGGTATCGATCTCGTTCCGGGTGCAGAACCAGTATCTAAAGCTCCTTACCGTATGGCTCCTGTAGAGCTTAAGGAACTGAAGGATCAACTTCAGGAACTTCTCGAAAGGGGTTTCATCCGTCCCAGCGTGTCACCTTGGGGCGCTCCAGTTTTGTTTGTCAAGAAGAAGGATGGTAGTATGCGTTTGTGTATTGACTACCGTGAGTGGAATAAGCTCACTATTCGTAACCGTTATCCACTTCCTCGTATTGACGATTTATTCGACCAACTTCAGGGTGCTAAGCACTTCTCAAAAATCGATCTACGGTCGGGTTACCATCAGTTGCGTGTAAAAGAGCAGGATATATCCAAAACTGCTTTTCGCACGAGGTACGGTCATTACGAGTTTGTTGTCATGCCATTCGGTCTCACGAATGCGCCCGCAGTATTTATGGACTTAATGAACAGAGTCTTCCACGAATTTTTAGACAAGTTTGTGATCGTATTCATCGATGATATCCTTATTTTCTCCAAATCCAAAGAGGAACATGAGAATCATCTCCGTACAGTTTTGCAGATTCTCAGACAAGAAAAGCTATACGCTAAATTTTCGAAGTGCGAATTTTGGCTGAATACAGTGGCGTTTCTAGGTCATATTGTGTCTGCGGACGGAATCACCATGGATCCTGCAAAGGTGGAGGCTATCACCAAATGGCCAAGACCGACGTCTGTCACAGAGATACGTAGTTTTCTTGGGTTGGCAGGTTACTACCGAAGGTTTGTGGAAAACTTCTCACGCTTAGCGTTACCATTGACCCAACTTATGCGAAAAGGCGAGAAGTTTATATGGACCGAGGAGAGAGAAAAGAGTTTCGAGGAACTCAAGCATCGATTGATCTCAGCACCGATACTTACTCTCCCATCCGGTACAGGTGGTTATCAGATATACAGCGACGCATCGGGAAAAGGCTTAGGCTGTGTTCTTATGCAGCATGGGAAAGTCATCGCTTATGCTTCGCGTCAACTAAAGCCGTATGAGAAAAATTATCCTACTCATGATCTAGAGCTCGCAGCAGTCGTCTTCGCCCTTAAAATCTGGAGGCATTATTTATACGGTGAGTCGTGTGATATCTTCACCGATCACAAAAGTCTCAAGTATATATTTACACAGCGAGAGCTGAACATGAGACAGCGGCGATGGTTAGAACTGCTGAAAGACTATGACACTAACATCCAGTATCACCCAGGTAAAGCAAATGTCGTGGCAGATGCCCTTAGCAGAAAGTCAGGTATGGTAAATGGCATCAAAGTTCAGGAAGAAATTATTCGGGATTTAGAGCAGTATGATATTGAGCTCCTAGTACGCGGACAGAGGGGATACTGGGCTAGTTTGAGGGTAGAACCAGATTTACTCTCCAGGATTAAAGACGCCCAAAAGGATGATGGTGAGATCTGGGCGATCATCCAGAACATTGACCGTCAGACCGAATTTCGCATCGATGATGACGGTATTGTATGGCAGGGTACCAAACTCTGCGTTCCAGAAGATCCTGCTCTTAGAGAAGCCTTGATGACTGAGGCTCACAGCTCTCCGTTCTCCATTCATCCCGGTTCCACTAAGATGTACCATGATCTTAAGCGGTATTTCTGGTGGAGCGGCATGAAGCAGGATGTCGCAACATTTGTGTCTAAATGTCTGACCTGCCAGCAGGTTAAGATAGAACATCAGCGTACCAGCGGGTTACTTCAGCCATTAGAAATTCCAATGTGGAAATGGGACAAGATTTCTATGGACTTTGTTACCGGTTTACCACAGACTCAGCGGCGACATGATGCAATCTGGGTCATTGTCGACCGCTTGACCAAGTCAGCACATTTCATTCCTATTCGTAAAGATTTCGCAGTCAGTAAATTGGCGAAACTATTCACCGAGGAGATTGTACGGTTACATGGTACACCCTCCGAAATTATATCAGATAGAGATCCACGGTTTACTTCTCATTTCTGGGGAGGCCTGCATAAAGCTTGGGGAACTAGGCTCAAGCTCAGCACAGCTTTCCATCCACAGACGGACGGTCAGTCAGAGCGTACTATCCAGACCTTGGAGGACATGCTACGTGCCTGTGCATTAGAATGGACAGGACACTGGGATGACTATATTTGCTTGGTCGAGTTTGCTTACAACAACAGTTGGCATGCTAGTATCAAGCGTGCTCCATTCGAGATGTTATACGGCAGAAAATGCCGTGCTCCTATTTGTTGGGATCAGGTGGGAGAACGTTTAATTGGAGGACCTGAACTGATAGAACTGACCAATGAAAAGGTCGCCATCGCTAGGGCGAAGCTGCAAGAAGCGCGTACTCGCCAGAAGAGTTACGCCGACAAGCATCGCAGAGATCTATCTTTTCAGACTGGGGATCGTGTGTTCCTCAAAGTATCACCCGCACGAGGCGTCAGACGTTTTGGTCTCAAAGGCAAACTTAGCCCTCGCTACATCGGACCGTTCGAGATCCTTGAACGCATTGGTGAAGTGTCATATCGATTGGCGTTACCGCCTCAGCTTTCACACGTTCACAACGTGTTTCATGTCTCATTACTCAGGGGGTACAACTATCATGAGCTTCACAAAGTAAATTATCCACTCGATCAGATTCGGGAGGATTTATCTTATATCGAGGAACCCGAAGCGGTTTTAGATCGCCAGGATCGAGTCATGAGAAGGAAGACCATTCCTTTCGTCAAGATCCTGTGGAGGAATCATACAGAGCGAGAGGCCACTTGGGAAACAGAGGAGTCTATACGGACTTCTTATCCTCACTTTCAGTTTTGATTCGGGTATGTCTTTTCAGCTTTTATGTCGTTCAATTTATCAGCATTTCAGCCTTTACTTCAGTCAGCTTAAATACCTTGTAATTCGGGGACGAATTTTTCTTTTAGAGGAGAAGAATTGTAAAACCCAGTACGCCGCATTTTAATTCGGGGACGAATTATTTCTTTTAGAGGGGAAGAATTGTAAAACCCGTATTTTAAATCGAGAATTTATAAATACGCGGGTTATTATTACTTTACGCGGGATAATTGCCAGCAGCATATGTTGCGCCGCAGCAGATGTGTCTTGCGCCGCAACTCTTGATCCGCAGAACCATGATCTGCAGGCCCTTCAATTTGCGCCGCAACTCACGTGTCATGCGCCGCAACTCATGATCCGCAGGACTATGATCCGTAGCCCCTTCATATGTTGCGCCGCAACTGATGTGTATTGCGCCGCAACTCGTAGTCTGGGCCAAGCCCGTGGGAAGGAAATAAACAGACGAACACACACATAGAAACCCTAAAAATCAAAACAAGCAGCCGCCTATCTTTTCTTTGTGTTCTCTCTTTCCCTGCCACGACCCAAACCAAGAAACAAGAAGATTGATAGTGTGTTTAATCCAGAAATCAAGAAAGACGAGGGTTGCTATCTAAAACTCTAAACGATTTGTAAGCTTGCATAAACCCTAATTCGTTCTATTTAGTTCTTTTAATCCGATTCATTTGGGTTTTAAACATGTTTTATGAATTTTATGATCTGGGCTGTATGTCGGGATGTTGTTATGTTGTTTGGCACACAAACCGAGAGTCAAAAGACTCTCGGTGATTGACTGCACAACCAGCCGCAAATCATTAGGGTTTGGTTTGGGGTTTACACTAACGGGGTGGTTGGCAGTGGGTTTTAAACAGGAAATAGGGCTGTTTGGCTACAGGGGTAACGGGCTGTTTGGCAACCGGTTTTAAAACAGTTAAGAGTGCGTTTGGGACTGTTAAATCTCATTTCTTTTTATGAGTTTACTTGAAATAAACGTTGTAAAATGCATTTAGTAAGTTAAATATAAGCTGGTTTTATAAAAATATAAAAAGGGTATATTTTGGGAAAACGAATTAAACAAATTAAGAACGTACTTATATTAGCGAAATATTTATTATGAAATTAATTACCGACAGATATACATTGTACGTAACCATTAGTATAACGTTAATACATTAAAATAAATATAAGAAACCAATAAGACCAGAAAATTTGATAACGGATACCAGTTAACTTACTCGCGTCTTGTAATTATGTAGCACGCGTGAAGCCCGAGTAGTATTCGTTCAGTCTTCCTTTCAGTCGGTACTGGACTAGAGGTACGGATTTCCCGTCCTTTCAGTAAGGACTTCCCTTCTATGCATGATTAGGATTCCCCGTCTTCCGCCGAATGTTTTCCCCAGTATATGTTTAATTTATCAGTAATCATGTTAATAACTAAATGGAATTGCCTGAGCGTTATATACAAGCACGACCAGTTTATGTACTAGTTACGGAGGTACCGTAACCACGACACTAGAGGCACCGGTGTCGTGACTCACATGCAGGAGAGTGATATCCTGCATCGTCCCACTCATGTTCAGTTGGCCATTTTTATATGTATGTTTTAGTGGGGCGTATGGATGCATCCTAGGCTTATATGTGTTACAAGTTATCAGGGTGAATGTGGTGTGTGCTCTACATCCTTCACATTGGAGCTGATCCCTCCACCCAGCACAGTTATTTAGAGGTCACCCCTCTACAGCATGACGAGGTCACCCCTCCAGTTATTCATGCACGGTTGTTACAGCACGTGACCTATATAAGCTCTGGCAAATAAAATACAGTAAATGCATGTTTTCAGAATTTAAAAGTTATATTTCAGTATCAGTTTTATGAACCAGGTTTTACAGATTTTATGCAAGGTCATACCACATGTTACATATCAGTCTTATAGCTTCATTATAGACTTCTATTGCATTATCTTTCTGTACATTTTTGTCATGCTATATCCGTTCACTGAGCGTTATGCTCAGCCGTAGTTCCTTTCATGTTTCCAAACGGCAGGTACACAGGGACGATCTTAGGACTTCTAAGAGAGTACGTGCATTTGGATGGGAGCTATCCAGACTCCTTTATTTTTATGCACACATTACGATACTTTACTTTGGTTGTTTGGACACTGTTTCGTCCTTTTCCTTTCCGTATTTTAATCATTATATTTTGGGCTTGTTGGACTACCGATGTTGGATTCCGGTATTTCCGTTTGGTCAATTAATGTTTAATACATTGCCTTGCATGCTTTGATGACACGCCATAAATACACGTAACGGTCCATTTATCCAAGTGGGGTGTTACATCAGCAACCTCCACAAACGCATAAGCAGGAAAACCCTGTGAGTAAGGTTTCTTTTTATGCCCTTTGATACAATTGCAGGTTGTTTAGTTGACTACTTTTGATACCATATTTGACCAGTCTCAAGTAAAGGCGTAGACGCCCGTGATTTGGCAGGGTAAACGTTCCGGTTTGCAACCATCACGGGCTCCTGCGTTTTATGAAACTGTTTTGTGCTTCAATGGGTATCTAGGCCCATGATGATCCTTCAGTCAAATGGGTGGTGGTGGATTGATGATGGGTAATGGGATGGACAAAAGGGGCGGTTGTAGTAAGGTATTTTATACCAACACTCTAGAGTCTATACTGGTAAGATCACATTCCGTTAGATATTTGGTCAGACCACGACTCATTTACCCATTGTGTCTTGATTAAGAGACATGTGGCTGTTTTGATGTTTAGTTGCGCTTTATGTTTTGATCACAAATGAATCTTCCTGTAATGTAGGTATCCTTGTTGAGAAACATAAAACACGTGGACGGCTGTTTACCCTTCGATGCCCCAAATCTGTTGGTTGCCACCGTTTTCGGTGAGTGGCGTTGGTGATTTGGTTGGTGACGTCGGGTGTGGCTTGCATCGGTGGTTGTTTGTTGTGGACTGAATCGGTATCATTGAAATTGTTGGTTGAAAGCTCTTATTTATAGGGGTTGTTTATGTTTGCGGGAGGGAAATCAACGGCTGTGGTTCATTTTGACCCAAGGTCTTGCCTTTGCGAGAGGCAACAATTGTGTTTGTGAGGGGGAACTGTTCATAGGGAACCGAGATTCCCCTTTTATTAAAAAGATATAATTGGCTGGTCGTTTAGCTCTGTTGGTACACTAATTTGTGTGTTATCGAATAGTATTTTGGTACCCTTCTTTTCGTTGCCGCCAACCAGGGCAGGCGACGATATCGAAGGGCATGTCTGTGTGGTCACACCGTCGTTTTGTAACTGTAACACATATTAGCTTATGATATACATCCCGAGCGCGTAATAAACAGTAACTTGGTTGTGGTTTGTTGTCTATGATGATCAATACTGGACCCGATATGTTTATTGCCTATGATGCTCGACAGCGGGCCCGTGTAAATCTAAATACGACCGCATCTTGGCTAGGCAGCCTGGTACGGTTGCAGCCATGGCAGACGTGCACCGAGTATGACCTTATTATAATTTTAAAGGAATCGCCTCATAAGCTGCTAAATGAGCAGCTTATAAAATAACGGGGTGTTTGTTTCCACTTACTTTCTGTGGCGTAGATCTGATTTTGGTTGGCGGTGATGATTTTTTGACTATGTTGTGTTGTTATGGAAAGTGGAAGGATGGCAGAATACGAGTATTGGTCGATTCAGCAACCTCCACAACCCCAGCAACGACATCAATTAATCTGAGCCGCTTTTAGCACATATTTGTTGAAGATGAAACCTACACTACCTCATTTTATGGCTGCGTGAAGTTACTGCCTCGACTTAACCAGGTCAGTGATGTGTATTTATTACCCATTTGTTCGCGTTTATAAGAATCCTTAGTACCATAATGTATTCGGAACCACGTAATTTGCATTTTCATTTCCAGCAAAGTAAGTTCCAGCAGAGTAACCTATTTAGTTTTTAAAAGATGGTATGAACATGTTAAGGCTGACCACATGTTTTACACTGGAATGCTACGCTTAGATTTTCCCATGTGTATGAGTTATTCGACCTTCAATATGCATCATTTTAGGTCTGATCGCTTTCGCACGACATTCGTGTATTAAGTTCATATAGATTTCATTCATCAATATATGAGCTTTTAATGTTATTGTAGACTCTAAATATTATATGATTTTCTGTTCTTTGTATAATGGAGGGTTCATGGTTGGCTTCTCGGGTTATGCGTTGGTAAGTGTAAAGGTCCCTGCATGTAGAGCAGTTTGAAAAAGGTGAGAAACTTTTGCCGACAGTTGACTGTATATGCCATAGAGTTGTAGCACGACTGAGTTTATCTCCAGTGGTTTAATACTGTTTTATTGCATCCACGAATCAATGAGTAAAGAAAAGTGGAACAGTTTGATAATGTTATCTTTTGTATGCTCATGCCATGGCATGTGATCATCATAAATGAACTGATTTCGCAATACTAAAAATCGTTTATATATCTTTATAGTCAAATGTATGCTACTGTCTATAACGAATAGTCAGCTTTTTTGGAGTCGTACCAAAGCATTAGATGTCCTTGGTCAACCAAGTTAAACCTTCATTTCACGGAAACAAAAAGGTGTTCAATATCACTCTCACACTACCTGTAACAATAAATAGAAGTGATATTGTGATAGGTGCATACACATTTTTGTAGGGCATTAAGAACTTTGTCTTAATGTATCATAGTTTTTTTAAGGATTCTGAAACCAGAATCTATACTTTATTGGTTATATCCGGGTTTTTTTTTGCTGATGGGTATATATTGCTCTTTATTCAATTATAGGTAAGACGCAAGAGTAATCCGTGGGAATTTCAAGACAATTGGACAATCATCTCATCTCCAAACATGACTAATGAGGGCGAGTTTTTGCGCTGAATTGGGTGAACCAAATGTGTTTTGATGCTGATATGGGTAGGTTTGCAGTGCTAAAATGGATAGCGCGCTTGGATGCTGAAACGAGGATTGCTGTTTGGTTGCTGATAGCTCAAAATCATATCCGCTACAGACCATTCTGATGGTTGGTGAGTCCTATACATGCTTTGCTAAAATCTACTTGCAACAAGAAAAACTTGAACAATTCTGAGAGGATGTACATTTTGAAGTCTCCTACAATATTAACTCGTCTGTCATTTCGACTAACACTGTCCCTGTTATTCTTACTCCTACAGTTGGGAGCTTCATCCTGTATTTTCCAGGTTTATCATATATCTGACTACTCTTGATCGTCCTCTCCCCTTGGTAATTTCCTGGAACCATCAATGATGTCTGTAATTAAGTGAATTTTTATAAGGCTGTAAGTTAATAAAAATGTTAAGACAACATATTGATTTCGGTGAATTGAGAACAACTGTTATTCCTGTGTGCTCAATCTCATTTATATTATCAACATAGCCTTAACATGATACCAATAATATTACTGACTTGAATCAAAGTATAGTTTGGATGACCCTCATTAATGGTACAATTTTGACCAACAAAAAGACACTTAAAAGTTTAGATGTTTAAAGGTGGAAGGTCTGGAGGAAATTGTGAAAATCCATTATAGCTATCGTATTTAGAGGTAGAATAATATGCAGAACTAGCATGCTAGATAACGAGTGAGTAGTGACAACAGGTTCGGGTAAGAATGGGTAATTATTATAGCGGCCATTAATCAAGCAAAGTGTTTCACGGGTGCTTCGGAGTCCTATGTTAACAAAAACGCCCGCCCTCGCGCCGCAGCGAAGCGCGGGCAAAAACCCTAGTATATAAAAAAGGTCAGTGAGTTAAGATAATTAATCATATTTACGTGCCAAAATAATGGTTACCATATATCAGTTACAATCGTATTATCACTTTTTCAAAGTAAATTATTCGACCTTAATGCTTCGGTATCATGAATATCCATTTGGGATAAGACCAAATGTGTGTTAATGATTTAAGCATAAATCTCTAACCCTTTGTCCCTTTCCGATAACGTATAGTGCCTAATCGGGCCATTCGGCCCAACCCACATTGACTATATGTATCTGACCCATCACGAATAGGTTGGAACACCAACATTATGTTGGAATTTATAAAAACCCTTAAGCATATTAACATGTTAATAATCACGAGTACGTATCGTAATAACAAGATCACGTATAGACAAGTAATTAACATAAACGATAAAGAATCGTGTACCTTTATAGACAAGTAATTGACATATTAGCTAAAAGTTTATGGACATAAATTAATAGTCGTGTGATAGGATCGAACTCGGGATTACGGGATTGCACACAATACGTAAAGGGTTAATTTTATTTAATAAATGTATTTAATATATTTATTAAATTAAACCGAGCTTAACTAACGATCGTTAAATAATGTTGAGTATTTTGCAAGTTCGTTTTTCTCGACTCAAGACAAATTGAAAGGCCCACTAATTTCAAGTTTATATTGTTTTGGGTTGTTAAAAGGTTATTTGGATTCTAGGTCTAATTCAAACAAACACGTAAAAAGAGAAAATATTATAGCTCTATAATAACCGTAAAACAAAGTGTAAGTACCACAAAGTATTCACAAAGTACAAGTATTCAATGCATGAAATGTAAAAGTACTTGAAATGTAAAGAAAATGAAAATATAGGGACTAGAAATGTAAAATCAGAAAGTCTAGGGACTAAATGTGAAAATAGTAACAAACAATAGCAACTAACTAACAAACTTCCAAACTTTTTAACCAATTTTGTAACAAACAGAAATGTAGGGACCTACACTTGCAAACCCTAGAAAACTTTAAGTTTCAAAACTATTCAGCAAGTTTCAGAAAAGACAAGGACCAAAATGCAATTAAAAACACAACTTTTCCCAAAACGGGCACAAGCACTCGAATAAGCTCGTTTGAGCTTATTATCCAACCAAAATGGTTCTGTTTTTCACTAAAGTGCTTAAAATCAAGATTAAGCTATCTTGTAAAAAGATTTTGACTAAAAGTTCTTAAAACTCTAGATAGCTTATTTCAATAAGCTCACAATAAGCTCAAAACGAATCTAGACATCCAATATGTGATTTTCTTGTTAAGAATGATCAATCAGGTTGTAAAAAGCATGGAATGTCTTTTGGTCTTGAAAATCATCAACAGAATAAGCTGAAATCCGTAATAAGCCAAAAGTGCTTATGTTGACCAAAGTTTGACCAAAAATATCAAAAAGCTGAAAATTTCATAAACTACTCAGGACATGTTTGCAAAGACTTATGTGAAAGAAAATGAGGTGATTTATGAAGTAGATTGCTAGATATGGAAAATCAGATTGCTTGTTATCACTGAAACTGCAGTTTGCTCTAAGGCTTATTAATAAGCTGAAAACTCACTCAAAAGCTTATATTGTATAGTTTCCTTGTTAACAATGAAAGCTTGTATATTAAGCTACAAACTAGAACAGATTTCAGCTCAAAACATCAATTAACAAACAAATGGTGAGGAATCAAAGATGGCAAGTTTTGACTGATAAGCTTGTACAAAACTTTACCCAAACTTTTTAAAGGTCAATTGCCTTTTTGACCAACTATTTGACCAAAAAACTTTACCAAAAGTCTTACACTAACTGATTAAGTGTAAGTAAATTCAAAAGAACAAGTTTAACAAGCTGAATCACCACAATGATCTTAAACCAACCACAAGTTTAGAAGCTGATTAAGAACTTTTGTGAAGGATTTTTGAGCATAAGTGTATGACAGCTAAAAGCTTTTATCAAACTTTGTTTATTGAATGAAATGAACTAGTATGAACCCAAAATCCAACTAGTTTACTTGTTAAACCACAAAATGACTAATAATGAACTAAAACTGATGAAATACCAAATTTTAACAAGTAAAACTAAATGATAAGCTATCAAACTACTAGAAGACTATCAGATCACCAAAATTACACTACAAGTAAGCTAATCACAATCTCAGTTCAACAATTAAGAGTTATACTAGGAATTAAGCATGCAGAACTGTTTAGGGGAATTTAAACAAGAGAAAGGTGTTCCTTTTAGCTATAGGCCACCACTGATGGAGTAGAGGAGCGTTGAGCTCTCTAAGGACAACTAAACCACCATGAATCAACCACTAAACACCATCAATACATCATCATCTGCTAGTAATTAACACCCCTGCTACAAACGGCTGAAATGGCTATGAAATGGACTGCAAATCAATTCTGAACCAGCTACGATCTTCAAAACATCATCAATCAAGTTCCATTGATCATGATTGATCAATAGAATCGCACAATAACACTAGGAGTATGATTATGCAGGTAAGAGAGTGAGATTTGAGTGAAAGTGAAGCTTGAATTTCATTAATGGAAGTAAAGGTTGTTACAAGACGGTTACAACTACTAACTAACTCTTAAGTGATTGTTAGTCACTTAAGAGTAGTTCTAACTGAAATGCTAAGTAAATTGAGAGAAAATTCTATAAGTGTGTGAAAAAACATACACTAACTACATACATCAAATGAAGACTAAGCTGGGTATTTATAGAGGTTGGGATATGATCTGGTGGAGTCTGGTGACGTGTTGCGACCAATAGCATCCTTCCACGTGGATTGATCTTGTCAATTGTTCATAGCCGTTGAAGAGCTCAAATTGGGGGTTTTTGATTGAGTTAGTTTCAAGCTAAATGACTGTTGGGGTTGTGATCCTCTCTTGAAATAGAGTAGTTTTCATGTTGATAACTTCTCTTGATATGCAGTGTAGCTCGATCTCGAATCTGGGCTTGTGATAGTTTGAATGTGACAAGTGGCAAGTTATTATTGGTGGAATAAAGAAGTTGCGGATCATTATCTCAATTATGATTTATGATTGGTTGGAACAAGTGAGTGGGTGACGTGTTCCATGAGTTGGCAATCCGTGTCACTCAAATACTTGAATCTCATTGGTTGCCTTGTGTAAAACCGGATCAAGGCCCAAACTTGTGTGATTTTTGGCAGTTTTAACCCCTTGACTTTGGCAGATTGTAAAATTGAGCTCCAAGCTTCATTCCTCCTCCCTTTGACTTTTTCTAGGGTAAAGTTTGACATTTTTTATCCTTCAAACTTCAATCTTGTTCACTTATAATCCTTTGACTTGTTGACTTGAATGTTGACCAAATTTGACTTAATTCTTGACTTTTGCATAATTACACTTTTAGTCCCTCATCTTTGAAAATTGTCAAGAAAGGTCCTTTGTCTTTGCAAGGCTTATCACTTTTGATCCTTCTTTTGTCTTTTCTTCATCTTTAAGGCTTGATTTCACTTGTTTGCCCAAATTTGTATCTTTGTTACCTACACAAGCACAAATACAAACATACCCCATAATACTGCTTTTATGTATAAAAATTAGGTATTTGCTTTGTGTTTTAGGGTGATTTTTGATATTATTGATATGAGATTTTGCTCATATCATTAAATAAACTACACTTGATCATTGCCATGACCTCATGCAATGCCATATTTTAAAGCACCAATTTACACTTTTCTCATAATTAATCCACATTGGCCAATATGAAATGCTTTTACACTACTCTACATTATATGATGCATGATTTAGATTGTATACAATGCAATGCAAAAGGAAAACAATTCTATTTATATATTTTTGGATTTTCTTGAAATGGTTTTGATGGAAATAACTCATAAAGTAATCAATGACTTAGATTAGGGCTTTGAGTACCATGAACACTTATCACCCTCAAGTTTCACATTCCCCATACCAAGCTTAAAAACAAGATCATTGTTATCCACAAGTGAAAGTGAGTCAACTTATTCATATAGATTAATTGTGTTACTCTCATACCCCCACTTACTATGCCTCTAAGACCGGTTATTAGTTGAGCAAATTGCTTGGGAGAAAATTTGTCATTTTTTAAAACGTGAAATATAAGAAATGTAAAATCTCAAAATAAGGAAGCATGGTTTTAATCCTAAGTAATCATCTCATCCATTATTCGAAAAACCGCCTACAATTGATATAAGTCCGTCTCAAGAGTAATAAGTCATTCCCTTATGTGTAAGATCCTTGTAAAACCCGCATGCTTTTACCATGAATAGTACCCTTATAATCGTACGTACATGATTAAAACTTTCCTTTTATAACATGAATACGTTCCACGAACATAAATTACAAGAACTATGTACGTGTTATTACACGATAAGTATTAAGTATGTATAAATGCACGATAATTATTATCAATAATAATTAAATCACGAACATGAAATCATGAACGTATAATTATGTATTTACGTAATTATTATTACGACTACGTACAAGTATTTATATTAACACGAACATTTATTAATAACGTCACGTAAATACAAGCACACGAACACATAATAATTTAGAACACGAAAAAGTTACGGGTTTCCCTTTGTGGGCCCTACAAGCCGCGGCACAACAAGGAGAGGGGGCCCAGCCCATTTGTTTTTACTAAGTAAACAAATAATGTAAAACATTATTCATTCACAATAAATTTTTAGAAAAGCAAAAACCCTAAAATCCTCCTCCTTGCTCCTTAGGCCGGCGGCTACATCAATCAAACAAGGGCGATTGGTTGATTTTGATTTAACAAATCACAAGAACGTGTTCGTGAATTCATCCTCTATTGATTCAACGTGTTTTGGTAATCCGAAAACTTTTCTTTTTAATTTTTTTTTTTATGTTTTATGAACATGTGATCAGGGGGTTTAAAAACAAGAATTAAAACATGCTAAAAATCATGGTGGGGAAAATCAATTGGGATGTTTTCGGGTTTGGTGTTCGGCCGCCACACAAACCGAGAGTCCTACGACTCTCGGTGTCGTTTGGTTTGCACCACCACATGAGACACATGTCTCGGTGGTGGGTTTCTGTGACAACTGTGGTTTTGAGGTTCATCACTTGGTCTTACTTTTAGGTTATTTTATGTGTGACTACTTGATTTTTGTGCTTACGTGTTTATTTTGTGTGAACGAGGTTGGTGTGATTATCGTTTATGAGTATAGAGTACTCATAAGTAAATCGAGGAACGGTTAATTCATGTTCATGAGATCACAAGTGGTGACTATGAAATGAAAATGGTGATATTGTGGTGTTTACGTATACGTATAAGTATTATAATAATAGTATTTTTTTTAGGATTTACGGTTTAGCATTTAGAGGTCTCGGGTGAGGTAATTATCCATATGAATATTTTTAGGGATGGTTTTAAGTCATTTAGGACTTAGTTATAAAGTTTATTTCAAAATTTGAGATTTTTTTTAAAAGTGTATATTTTACATCTTTTACGGTAAAACGCGTAAATTTGACTAGTTTTACGGTTTTGGGGTTTTGGAGGCTTTAGAAGCTGAAATAAATTAAGGTAAATTAAGGTAATATTATTAATACATATATTAATAATAAAAATTAAAAAAAAACGAAATTAAGGAGGGTTTAAGTCGGTTTTGGACGCAAGAAAAGAAAAGAATAGGGGAAAAAAAGGAAAAAGGGAACCGGGCTTTTGGAATGGGCCAAGGACTTGTTAGGAAACTATATAAATACTTTTTATTAACCAATACACTTCATAAAATCCCTGGAGATCAAGTTTTAGTCGGCATCAATGGTGGTTTTAGGGTTCTTCATTAATTTTTTCTTCTTTCAAAAATTCTAAGGTAAAATCTTTAATACTCTTTTTAATTAAATTGTTTTAATTCTTTCTCAATCATCTTATGATGGATTTAGGTTAGGGTTTAAATACGAATCTGTATTTTAATGATAACATAATGATTAGATGGTTTAGGGCTTGTAATTAATGGGGTTATGGGTAATTAATTAGGTTAATTTGATTAAACCCGTTTTTAAAAACTGGGCAGAATTTTGAGTCAATTGTTTTGATCATATTGGGAGTTTTACAAACTCTTATTTTGCGATCCAAGTATCCCTGAAAAGGTAATTGAAGTGGCTTTCCAATTCAAGAAACTAGAACTAAATTGGAGGTCGGGAAGTAGGTCAAAAAGAGGTTACAACAGTCGGAGGTCAATAAAGTTTTGAATTCAGCCTGTTTTCTTTTTAAGTTTTGGGTTGTTTGGGGTACTTAGGGTTGCATTGGGATCTTCTCACAAACATGAGAGATGGTTTATATATTATAGTAAGTATATAAGGTTGTGGTTTAGGGTAAGACCCCTTAATTGTAACAAACTTTTTGTATGTTTAAAATTAGGAAATCTGGAATGACAAAAGTATATATATATATATATATATATATATCGGGGCCTTAACAGTAGCTTTAAGGTTAGGGCAAGTGGGAGGTGTTAGCTAACATATTTAAGGGTATGAATATTCCTTTTGTAGAGTTCATGGGTATGTTTAAGGGGGAGATCGACCCATAGTTTTAAGGTATGAAAAACGGGACTGTTTTGGGTAAAAATGTTAACGGGATGTGTTATGAAGTAAAACGAGTTAAGGGTTTTATAGAGGGGTGTAATGAGATGCTTAGAGCATATATATGAGGTATATATATGGGAGAAGGTTAGATGTCCATCATAGGTTGATGAGCTATTTTAGTGTTTGGTTCATGTTTTGATTATGTGTTTTTGGTTGTTAGCTTTTTGCTAGTGCGCGGATGTTTGGGGAAGCTCAATCAGGTGAGTGTTCATAGTCCCATGTTTATTTTTGTTTTTGACTTCCAGATGGGATGGAAGAGACACTGTGTTGAGTTGTTTCTAAATTGTTGCTGTGAATGTTTTATGGTTGTGATGGACTTGTGTGTACACTTATGTGATTAACTGCTATGCGATTTTTGATATGTTATTGTGGTTTGACAAGGTAGTGGCCTTGTGGTTTGCCAAGGTAGTGGCCTTGGGATAGGTACATAGGGTGATCATCTATGGTACCATGATGTTGTTTGGCAAGGTAGGAGCCTTAGATTGGTTTGGTATGATTAATCTTGATTGATAGTTGTTAATGCATATTTGTAACATATTGTCCATATTTTATTGTATTGATGGTTGTTGTTCACAGCTTATAACTATTTTGGCGTTGGAGTCTAAACCTATGACTCTCACCAACTTTATGTTGACGTGTTTTAGTGTCTCTTTCAGGTGTGTATGTGGTTAAGCGTGAGGATAGAAGTGGCTAGACTTGGATGCATTAGGATTGCATATAGAAGGAGATCCCCGTTCCTTCTTAGTTTTCCTTTATGTTTTTTTGAATAAGTGATACTGTTGGCACCTATATGTTTGTTTTGTTTGTATTATTTGTTTGTCTTGGGTAAGAGGTAGGACTGTTACCTACTTACCTAGACTCCTGCATGTTGAGATATTGTCATGACATTTGTGTCGCCATTTATGACATTTCTTATATCATTTAGTTATCTCTATAGACACGCTATTGTTGTGATGATATCCATACGTTGCGCCCCATATTCCGCCATTGGTGGGGTGTGACAGAATGGTATCAGAGACAATGGTTATAGAGAATTAGGTTGCCTAGTCGCGTAGCCTAGTCTATAGCTTAAGGGTCCCTGCATATAGGCGTCATAGGAGTATGTGTGCATTTTACATAAATTGATGTGTTGGGATGTTATTTATTGCGATGTTTTGACTAGTATGAATTGAACCATAGTAAGTTCATACTTAGCCACATGTTATTTTCTTTTCGGGTTGTGACTAGGGCGGGTTGAACCATAATCGCCCACGCTAGTCATTGTCGTATTTTACTTATAATGTACATTATAGTACATAATTTGGTACATAGTAGTTTCTATCTTTTGTTGGGTTATTTTATGTACCTGAGGGGTATTATTTTCTTTTGATGTTTAAGTCATGTTCCCTAAGAATCGTGTGGTGGTTCGAGTTACTAGGAGTACATGGGTAGGAAGGATTTTAAGTTGTTTCCACTCTTATGGGCGACATGACTTATATCTGATTATGTTTTCGTTTTGGATTTAGTCTAGGCTGTTTAAGCTAGACTATGGATTTCTATATTCCAAGAGTTTTATTATGTTATTTTTATAGATTGAGTTTTGGATCTTATTGGTTATGTGGTTATGAGCTTATGTGAGTAGATGGATCTATGTGTTATATGTTGTATTGATTCTTATAAGTGTCATCATAGGAGGGAGTGCATTGGGGAAAGGGTAATTGTATAAGTATGGTGGCCAACATAGTTATACAAGTACCACAACTTCAATGGGTTCCCAAGTACGGTTGCATGAAAGAGGGTTAGTACATGCTTGTATATGATGAGATGTAGAATTTTGGTATACATATTATATATGAGTTTATGTAATGGCTACCTACGATATGGCTATTGTTATTTTTGTGTTATATGTTTTGGGTTATAGATGTGTTGTGTGATTTTGGGGTCACACGATATGGTTTGGTTTTGGAGGTGGGCTTTATGCCTTGTTGTGGCACGTTGAGATGGTGATTACTCGTATGGAAAAAACGAGCGTATAAAGCGATTGATTGACTTACGTGTATGATAACGAGTATGTTTGGGGGATTCAATAGGTATACATATGCGGATGTATATATACTACTATGTGTTAAGTTATGGTATATGGTCGTTCACTAGTTATTATAGCTTGAACGTACCTTGTGTTTGTTCGTGTTTTATGGTGTTGGAGTTTGGTGGAGTTTCAACGACGTTTTGAATCTTTTGAACTATGTCTTGTAGCGTATTCTTTGAGTTTCGTATTTCACGTGTACGTTTTAAAACGGTGTTCTTGGTTTTAAGTCATTGAAATAACCTGGGATTTCTTTTGAGATAATGAAATCTTTTGTGTTGAGTCTTACATTTCTTTTGGTTGGTATATGGAAAAAGGGGACTTGGAAATCTAGTATAGGGTTAGATAGTTGGTCGTATTCGGTAAAATAAGGGTAAGGTGTTGGGGTCGTGTTTGAAACAAGATGTAACATAAGATTTCTTTTTAGTCAACACTTATTTATTTCAAATTCTAAAAGACTTTCATTAAAATAAAGCGAAGTAAAATTTCTTTCTACTTACATAGTTTATATAATCGGATTTAACTGATTCATGCCATTTATAGTTATTGATACAAGGTTAAAAGGAGTTTATGAATATTTCACATACAATTATATCTTTCATTCAAAAGGATTGCATTGATCACTAAGTCTATTCTTTAGTTTTTAAAACAACTAGCATAAAATTATTTTGGTCATAACTTATTCGTTTTTAAAGCTTTTTGGGTGATTCAAAAGCCTAAAATTATGTACTCGGAACGTACTTTTCAAATATTCAGAATGTATAGTCATGGAAGGTCAGTGGACTGGTCGGAATTGTTGTACAAGTGTCGGGTTCAAGGTTGAGTTTGAATAGTAGTTTTATTTTTATGATTTGGGATGTACGGGATACCTAGTCTTTGAGTTGAGTTTTGAGATCATCTAGAAGGTTGTTTGTAGATGGTTTGAGTCACATAGATGTGGGGAGGTAAGGAAAAAAAATTTAAAATATATATATATATATATATATATATATATATATATATATTCTTTTGGAAAGTCGATCTTTTGCACGGTTTAAATAATATGTCGTGGGGCGTAATATGTTTTGGTTGTATTGGGTGTTTCTTGGATTATTTTTCGTTGTCATGGGTCATTTGGAATTGATACATGTTTTGGGTTTGAGTTTTCTTTGGAGTCTCGTGGTTTTTGATTTGTTTTAATTGGTGCACGTGAAATGTCGTTAGTTATCCGTGGGTTTAATTCGTCGATCGTATCTGGTGTATTCAGGATGTAGTTTTAGTTTTGTATGGTTTAGGAGCGTTGAGGTAGAACCATGAATAGTGCAAGTAGGAGAAGTGAGAGGAGTTGTAGTTAGTGTCATCCAAGGCAAATCGTTGATGCAGTGAATTAAGAACAAGAGCTGTTAGAAATTGCAAGGAATTTATTCGTATTGCCGCTAAGAGAGGGTGTGAGGAGGACATAGTTGAAATTGCTAAGGATGTTGTATGAACGCTTTGGGTTTACGGTTATGCATTTGGCTTCGCCAAAGCACTAGCGGTTTTCATGGAGTCAATGAACCGAGTGTGCATGAACGTCTATAAACGAGTTGTCATCGGGAGCATCGACGACATCCTGATCTACTCAAATCTTAGAAGGAGGATGAGGCGAATTATGTGTTGGTTTTGGAGTTGTTAGTAAAGGGAATGAAACGTGAGATTTTCAAGTGTGATTTTTAGGATTTAGTTGGCCAGGACTAGTAGTCAGAGATGATGGCATATCGTGGAACCAGCAAGGGGCGAAGTGAAGAAGGACGAGGAAGCATTTTGGAGGTTGAAGAGGTGGATTGGATGATTAGCAGATCTTGGCATTATCGGAAGGACTGGATGAATTCGCGAAGCATGACGATACGTGGAGCAGGGATTTGGACGCGTACGAGGACGACAAAGAAAGGCGATCGCTTATACGTTGCAGGAACTGAAGATTTGGAAGAACTGGATAGACTTAGTTAGTGGAGCTGGACTGTTATATCTGCCTAGAATGCTAGAGGAATTTGGTGTACGAGACGTGGAGAATGATCTATACGGATCATGAACGTATCCAACATATATTCAATCATCTTGATTGACCATTTGGCAAAGGTGATGGGTGGAGTTAATTGATGAAAGAAAATTGCAAGGCCAAGTACCATCTGGGAAAGGCAAGCATGGTCGATGAGACATGGAATAAGAAGGATGAGGTGAAGCTGAGACGAACTTGAACTATAGGGATGATGTATTAGAGTGGTTTGGATGAAGGATGTGGGTTGCACGAGTTGAGTTGTCTAAAGCAGTGAACGCGTCAACATTTATGTTGCGTGGCTTGGACAATCGTAAGGAGGAAAGGGACGTAGACTATACTTCCTACATGGATAGGAGTAGTTTAGAAAGGGCGATGTAAGGACGAAGTTGGTGGAAGGGATACATAATGCGGTGGGGGATTAAGTACGATGAGAGTTGGGTGATAGTCGATAGACTGACTAATTCATCACCTATTTCAAGAGGAATGAGAAGTCACGTAGTTGGGAAGTTGGAAGAATTAATGGATATGTGAAAGACCGTCATAGGTCACTTTGTAAGGAAATTGGAATTTAAAGTAGTTTGGGATACGGACTGAAGGGAGTTGATGAACGTAATTGGACATGGGTGATTGATTTAGAGGTAGTTCGGAAACTCGTTAGCGATGGCTGAGTTTTCATATAATGATAGTTATCGTACTAGAAGTCGATAAATGCCATTTGAGGCACGATATGAAAGGATAGGGTGAGTTGTCCTCATTGTGGACTAGAATTGGTAAAAGAGGCTACTAATGTGGTAATGGTGTTTGTGGACAGAATGAGAGCAACAAGGGATGCTATGTAGAAAAGGAGGAAACCACTAGATTTAGTGACAAAGTTATGTATGGAGTTTCACCCATAGTAACGGGTGGTATGATTTGGAAAGATGTAAGTGTTGATGTAGAGTTTTGTAGGTCCATTTATGATCTTTGGGAAGATCAGACCATTAGCTTATGAGCATAGAATTACCTGGGGGAAATGAGTTGTATACATGATACATTTCATGTATTGGGGTTGGTAAATGTTGTTTGAGGATGCATATTTGCATGTCCGGTTATTCGGGTTTTCTGCTAATAAGAGTCTTTGTTTTATCGAAGAGTCATTTGCGAGATTTATTGACTGTGAGGTCAAGAGTTTGGCAATGGGTTTAATTATTTTTGGTTTGTACATGTGGTATCTTGAAACTTGAACTGGAGTTCACGTGGAAATGAGAGGAGTTCATTTAGAACAAGTATCCTCGTGTGATTTGTTGTCTGTGTGATGATCCTAAGGAGTAAATCTCGGGACGAGATTTCTATTAGGAGGGAGTGATGTGACAACTGTGGTTTTGAGGTTCGTCACTTGGTCTTACTTTTAGGTTATTTTATGTGTGACTACTTGATTTTTGTGCTTACGTGTTTATTTTGTGTGAACGAGGTTGGTGTGATTATCGTTTATGAGTATAGAGTACTCATAAGTAAATCGAGGAACGGTTAATTCATGTTCATGAGATCACAAGTGGTGACTATGAAATGAAAATGGTGATATTGTGGTGTTTACGTATACGTATAAGTATTATAATAATAGTATTTTTTTTTAGGATTTACGGTTTAGCATTTAGAGGTCTCGGGTGAGGTAATTATCCATATGAATATTTTTAGGGATGGTTTTAAGTCATTTAGGACTTAGTTATAAAGTTTATTTCAAAATTTGAGATTTTTTTTAAAAGTGTATATTTTACATCTTTTACGGTAAAACGCGTAAATTTGACTAGTTTTACGGTTTTGGGGTTTTGGAGGCTTTAGAAGCTGAAATAAATTAAGGTAAATTAAGGTAATATTATTAATACATATATTAATAATAAAAATTAAAAAAAAACGAAATTAAGGAGGGTTTAAGTCGGTTTTGGACGCAAGAAAAGAAAAGAATAGGGGGAAAAAAGGAAAAAGGGAACCGGGCTTTTGGAATGGGCCAAGGACTTGTTAGGAAACTATATAAATACTTTTTATTAACCAAAACACTTCATAAAATCCCTGGAGATCAAGTTTTAGTCGGCATCAATGGTGGTTTTAGGGTTCTTCATTAATTTTTTCTTCTTTCAAAAATTCTAAGGTAAAATCTTTAATACTCTTTTTAATTAAATTGTTTTAATTCTTTCTCAATCATCTTATGATGGATTTAGGTTAGGGTTTAAATACGAATCTGTATTTTAATGATAACATAATGATTAGATGGTTTAGGGATTGTAATTAATGGGGTTATGGGTAATTAATTAGGTTAATTTGATTAAACCCGTTTTTAAAAACTGGGCAGAATTTTGAGTCAATTGTTTTGATCATATTGGGAGTTCTACAAACTCTTATTTTGCGATCCAAGTATCCCTGAAAAGGTAATTGAAGTGGCTTTCCAATTCAAGAAACTAGAACTAAATTGGAGGTCGGGAAGTAGGTCAAAAACAGGTTACAACAGTCGGAGGTCAATAAAGTTTTGAATTCAGCCTGTTTTCTTTTTAAGTTTTGGGTTGTTTGGGGTACTTAGGGTTGCATTGGGATCTTCTCACAAACATGAGAGATGGTTTATATATTATAGTAAGTATATGCACTTGGGCTAAGGTTGTGGTTTAGGGTAAGACCCCTTAATTGTAACAAACTTTTTGTATGTTTAAAATTAGGAAATCTAGAATGACAAAAGTATATATATATATATATATATATATATATCGGGGCCTTAACAGTAGCTTTAAGGTTAGGGCAAGTGGGAGGTGTTAGCTAACATATTTAAGGGTATGAATATTCCTTTTGTAGAGTTCATGGGTATGTTTAAGGGGGAGATCGACCCATAGTTTTAAGGTATGAAAAACGGGACTGTTTTGGGTAAAAATGTTAACGGGATGTGTTATGAAGTAAAACGAGTTAAGGGTTTTATAGAGGGGTGTAATGAGATGCTTAGAGCATATATATGAGGTATATATATGGGAGAAGGTTAGATGTCCATCATAGGTTGATGAGTCATTTTAGTGTTTGGTTCATGTTTTGATTATGTGTTTTTGGTTGTTAGCTTTTTGCTAGTGCGCGGATGTTTGGGGAAGCTCAATCAGGTGAGTGTTCATAGTCCCATGTTTATTTTTGTTTTTGACTTCCAGATGGGATGGAAGAGACACTGTGTTGAGTTGTTTCTAAATTGTTGCTGTGAATGTTTTATGGTTGTGATGGACTTGTGTGTACACTTATGTGATTAACTGCTATGCGATTTTTGATATGTTATTGTGGTTTGACAAGGTAGTGGCCTTGTGGTTTGACAAGGTAGTGGCCTTGTGGTTTGCCAAGGTAGTGGCCTTGGGATAGGTACATAGGGTGATCATCTATGGTACCATGATGTTGTTTGGCAAGGTAGGAGCCTTGGATTGGTTTGGTATGATTAATCTTGATTGATAGTTGTTAATGCATATTTGTAACACATTGTCCATATTTTATTGTATTGATGGTTGTTGTTCACAGCTTATAACTATTTTAGCGTTGGAGTCTAAACCTATGACTCTCACCAACTTTATGTTGACGTGTTTTAGTGTCTCTTTCAAGTGTGTATGTGGTTAAGCGTGAGGATAGAAGTGGCTAGACTTGGATGCATTAGGATTGCATATAGAAGGAGATCCCCGTTCCTTCTTAGTTTTCCTTTATGTTTTTTTGAATAAGTGATACTGTTGGCACCTATATGTTTGTTTTGTTTGTATTATTTGTTTGTCTTGGGTAAGAGGTAGGACTGTTACCTACTTACCTAGACTCCTGCATGTTGAGATATTGTCATGACATTTGTGTCGCCATTTATGACATTTCTTATATCATTTAGTTATCTCTATAGACACGCTATTGTTGTGATGATATCCATACGTCGCGCCCCATATTCCGCCATTGGTGGGGTGTGACAGTTTCGGTCAACAGCAGGGAACAAGACACCCCGACGTGCGTCGGGGGTGTCTTGTGGTTCGATTGGTCTCGGCAGCCACACAGCCCCACCACTGGCTAAAGACGATGGCTATTTATGGTAAGCAGTGGGAACCGCACGCAGGTATGGGGACCACCGGCAACTGCTGGTGGGAACCTTTTGGTCAGCGGCTGGCCGAGGAAGGGCAAGACCACCGGCGCACAGCCGGTGGCAAGACCACAAGCCCACAACCACTAGTAAAAAAGTCCTAAACTAAGAAAAACAATGACACTGTAAATCTAATTGCATTGTTTCCGTAAGTGTTATTTGCACCGACCGACCAAGTTCTCCCCAAATAGCACCGGAGGCGCGTGTATTGGGGTAATGGCACAAGACGTGTTTTATTTTGCACCTACCGACCAGCCGAGTAAATCTAACTTGCACCAAATGTGACCAAGCACACGACGCGTCAATCGGGTTTAAACAATAGTTTGGGAGGCTAGTGTTGAACATACAATAGGTCTAGAGGTTGGAAGAAGATTATTTTTGTAAAGAAGGGGGTTTTGACTAACACTCTAATTAAACCTAATCTAATGTTATAAAATTTCACCAAGTAAATAAAATGTACAATGTAGATCTAATTGCATTGTTTCCCCCAAATAGCACCTAAGGCGCGATTTGCGAGTAGTCAAATACATCGAAAAACAAAACTAAACTAAACTTAATAACCTAACATCAATCAGTTAAAACAGATTCTAAACAATAACTAACATTTATAAACTCTAAGTTATATAAAATTTCACGTAACATTTATAAACCCTAAGGCGCGATTTGCGAGTAGTCCAATACATCGCAAAACAAAACAAAACTAAAAAACCTAACATGAATCAGTTAGATGAGAAACGCGACCAACGCACAAGACGCGTCCATCGATAAATGAGTTAAAACAGTATCTAAACGGTAACTAAACATTTATAAACCCTAAGTTATATAAAAATTTGAACAAACAACCTTTTTGAGGCAAGCAGCAATCAGATCGGAACGGTTATTCTTATTTAGTTTTGTTTAGTTTGTTGTTATATTTGCATCGACCGAGTGACCGACCGAGTTCTCCCCTAAATAGCACCTAAGGCGCGATTAGCGAGTAGTCCAATACATCAACAAACTAAAAAAAACTAAATAACCTAAGGCGCGTGGATCGGGTTAAAACAATGACAATGTAAACCTAAACTGCATCGACCGAGTTATATTGTGTTTCACCTAAGGCGCGATTAACGAGTAGTCTAATACATAAAAAACTTAAATAACCAAACATCAATCAGTTGAAACAATAACTAACATTTATAAACCCTAAGCTTAAATGAACGTAACGAACCTTTTTTAGACCTGCAACGATGAGATCGGAACGGTTATTCTTATTTTTATCCATCTAACAATAATAATTAAATCTTCATCAACTACCTACCTGCAAGCAGAATTGAGTTAAAAAAATAGATAGTGAAAATGATGATGAATGTTAGATTTAAGTAACCGAATTGAATGAATTAGTTAGATCTTGTTGTAACTGAATTGAATGGGTTTGGTTCCGGTAGATCTGAGGAAGCAATGGATGTTTGTGTGTTTGTTTTGGGGGAAATTAATATAATGAAGAAGGTGTTGTTGTTATGTTTACATCTATTTTTTATTTTATTTTGTAAGTCAGGGGAGTGTGTTTTAAGTTTACGCTATATCTTTTTTTTAACAGGATTACGCTATAGAGAAAAAATTTAGTTTAATTTGAAAAATTATTGTTTCTTTATTGCTTAGAGTTTTATGTATCGTAACATGATAACATTAAAAAAAGTATTGTTAGATCAGTGTTGGTATATATGCCCACTTACAGGATTAAGATAATCAATCATATCTATGTACCAAAATAATGGTTATCATATATAAGTTGTAATCGTGTTATCATTTTTCAAAGTAACTATTAGTATCATGAATATCTACTTGAGATAAGACTAAATGTGTGTTAGTGATTTAAGCATAATGGGAAGTGATTTAAGCATAGTGGGAAGTGGGTTGCCCAACCCGCGTTGACTATATGTACCTGACCCTTTCTGATAACGTGTAGTGTCCAATCGGACCATTCGACCCAACCCGCGTTGACTATATGTATCTGACCCATCACAAATTGATTGGAACACCAATATTAGACCAATGAGTCTAGTGAGAAGTGGGTCGTAGCAGTGTCGCACACAATTGTTATCAAACATGATCATAGTCTAATAAGGAGTGTGATCCACCCAAAATAGGAAAGGATATCTCCTTACTTGAGAATAACGATCCCGCATATATATCCTATTCTTGGGCCGCAAGTTTGGAGAACCTTAATTGGGCTTCAACGGTTATAAAAGGAACCTCCATGGTTCCATTCAAGGTACAATCTCTCTACCAATAATCCCTAGCTAATTATAACCCTAAATCAATTACTTACTCTTACGCGGTGGTTAATTATGGGAAACAATCCCACGGTAAGTTTAACGATGTTTTCTCATTGTTCAAGATCCTCGACAAATTCACTTGGTGCATGAGCCGGAGCCTCAGACACCCGAATTACTCATAATTCAGGTTAAATAGGTTCAATCCAACTTTTGTATCAACAAGTTGGCGCCATCCGTAGAACCCTACACTAATACTCTACAATGACTAAGGCGACACCAGGGTCGTCTCACCATCGTATCTCAACGAGAAAGAAGGGCCATCGGAATGAGAAGCCCCTTATTTCATCCACCTCAATTGTGGGTGGAAAGCAGAACTTTCGACAAGAAAGTACCCCTAGGGAATCAAGTGTCCGCAACACTAGAGGGAAATAGTCACCACTTGTGACAACCCCAAAACCAGCGATACCACTACAACAGTCGGTACCACTACAGCAGTTGGTAAGACCACCACAGCAGACGGCACCGCCATCTCAAACTGCTTCACCACATCTAGAGGGACAACCACATCACGAGGCGAGCCCAGAAGGTGAAGCGGATCCACCTACCATCAAAGTAAATCTTCGAGATTTCATAAACCAAAAACGAACAAAAGGACTCACTGGTCGAGGTTCGTTAAATAGGTATGCGGTTCATTATCAATAATGAGTCGCTGGGTTATTTGAGGAACTGTGGACAGTGGGTGTCCAAAAACGATTATTGACTAAAAAGAAAAAGAATCCTAATGGCATACAAAGTTCATCGATGTAAACTATCATTAGTCATACTTAGGAAGAGCCATTTAATCAATTTAGAGAATGAGTATAAGACTATCACTAGAGGTACTCAATTAAGGCTAAACACGACTGTTTTTACGGGTTATACACGAACCCAACTTCTCCTCGAAGCAATCCAAACGTTAGTTCGAATTGAATTTCTAGTGCAATAAATTCTCTAGTAGTCATTCTCAAGTTAGACAAAAGTAATTCCTACATTTGCCTAATAAAGTGTAGCAAGGATGAAAAGTGTATGACGACACAATGCACAACCTAATGAGGGTTAAGAATGCACATTGCATATCTTGTCTAACAAGTCTAGTTAAGGTTATTTACCCTTAATAGAACTTGAGGCCAACAACATTGAATTGTATAAATCAAGTTTACATAATTTGTTAGAACACTCTTTATTGGTTTTTCGGGAAATGACACATTTACCAATTGCGTTGCAAAATAAATTAGTTGAGTATTTCGGATGAAACATCCAAGTTGTCAAACCGACTCCATTGTGTGTTATAAGCAATTAATAAACAAATTTGTCTAACAATTTGAACAAGTAGATTCAATATACCATCATCAACACAAGAGTGAGTTATGATCTGATGTATGCTCTTAAGGATCCACATTCATGTCTACACTCAAAACATGTCAATTAGATTCAACGATGATATTAATCATAATTTGAATAATGAATTAATATATATTCGAAATCTTTCTTGATTCCAACTAACACTCCTTTAAGAGAAAGTAGCTAAGATTTTCAAAGAGTGTTTCATGTTTTATAGTGAGACATTAATCTACTTGAACTAATAACATAATGATCGAGTAAGTTGACCCACATCAATAGATTTGACAAGCTCACAAACTTTCAAACCTAAGAGTGTTAATAAACATAACAAGGTATACAAGATGTTTATGTAACATTTGTAAACCAAGAGATGTTGATCCTATATGCAATGCACAAAGAATAGACAAGCAAGTAACACTACTACCAATAGTAATAATCACTCGACAATGTCCAAAACACATAAGAAAACAACAAAAGCATTCGTCTTTGTTTTGAGTGTTAGATACAACAAAGTATACATAGCTTGATTTAATTTTAAAATAGTTTACGTCCCATTTCAAAATTTAATTAAGTTCAACACTTTATAAATATATAAATTTTCAAAGATATACCAACAAGAGATGTTTAGCTTAATAGAAAAGAGTAAAGCACAAGTTTATGGCAAACCGATGCTCAATACATTGGACAAAGTATAGAACTTAGAAAACATCCAAATGTTAAAGATTGAATAAAGGTTTGGAAGTATTCTTAAAAGAAAGAAAATTCAATTACGTTCGAAATGGTGGGTGCCACGACTTTTACGGACTTACGGTTGGTTTTATATGATTTTTCAAAGTTTGCAAAAATCTGAGTCGGGGTGACCGCGGTTCCTCTATTGAAAGCGAACCTCGGGGAACAATTGAGGAATCGTGGACAGTGGACAAAAAATGGGGTTTTGACCAAAATCATTTGGTAACTTTTTGGAAGAACTTAGGACTCTAAAAAATCATTTTAGACACATAGAACTCGTATTTTAGAGTTAATTATGACACAAAAGATTTTTATACTTCTAAACATGAAAAGATTTAATATCAAACTATTATACAAGGTTTATTTAACACCAAAACTTGTACAAATGAAACAATAAAACACATTTCATACGTAATCACTCTTCATGAACAATTTGATACAAAGATCGTCTCTATTTTTAAAAACCGTTTTCATTTTTAAAAACCATTTGTTTTGAAAAAGAGAGCAAAGATCGATCCAAGCTTTAAAGTATAATATACTTCAAAGATCTTGAATAACCACGCTCTGATACCAATTGTAGAAACTAGAAGGGGGGGGGGGGTTGAATAGTTTCTAGTTAATTTTCAAAACATTTCGTTTAATCCTCTGGCCGCGGTTCCTTAATACCCCTGCGGTTCTTTATCAATAAAAAACCGTGGGCTTAATAAAAAACCGCCGACAGTGGATGCCAAATACTGATACATTATAAACCTTGACAATCCTTTGTATCAAATTCTCGATTAAGCTTTCATAGAAGTAAACAACAAGTAAGTAAACACACAAACACATCAAGTCAATAGTACATCAAGCAATAGTCTAAACAATAAGCACACACGTACTAAGCCATAGCTTTTCGGCAACTAAGATGTTTAGACTAAGGGATGCACACTTAACCATAATCTAAACAAGAAGCACCTATTAAGCCTTAGCTTCTCCGCAACTTAGATGTTTAGATTATGTGATGCACACAACAACATACAACAAGTACATCAAATCAAGAGTACATCAAGCAATAGTCTAAACACTAAGCACACACGTACTAAGCCTTAGCTTTTTCGCAACTAAGATGTTTAGACAAAAGGATGCACACTTGACCATAATCTAAACATGAAGCACACACGTACTAAACCTTAGCTTTTCTGCAACTTAGATGTTTAGATTATGAGATGCACACAAATACACACAACACAAGTATGCAACTCTAAAAGTAAAGACTAAGAAGTAAAGACATAAATGTAAAGGAAAGTACCGACACGATGATTTATAGTGGTTCGGTCACGAAGCTCCTCTTCGCCCTACTCCACTCCTCGAGTACCCAACTCGAGATTTACTTCACTAGTCAACAAACTCCTTAAGGTGGAGAATGTAAAACCTATAATTTTTAGGTTTTTACTATGACATCATTGTACACGTCACCTCATGATATCTATATATATTACCACCTTTGCAAGAAATCTTTGAGCAATCATATGCATCATACATGAGCATACATCATTTAAATCATCAGAACATAGAAACATTTGATCATATGACATTATATTATGATTATGAGTATTTAATCATAAGGACACAGTCACATTTGTATGACTACATTATATGAGCATACAAGGTTTTAAACAATCATTCATTGGGACTATTAAGTCACTTGAAACACTTGATCATAAGCATTTATCAATTTGATTTATAAAAATCTAAACTCATGATCACAGTTTAATGACGGTTACCAAAGAACTATTTTATGCTTCAAAATATATAACTATATATTTTCCTCGCCTCATAAACAATACTATGATTCAACATAAACTACTCTTTATCATTAAACACTACAATTATCCACTTTAACTCATTTTCACAAATGTCTTACATTTTAAATAAAGTAAATTATACATTTATTTCATTATGACTATACTTTCACCAAGGATCGTAAAACTTAACCAAATTGACTTAGGACTTGAACCTACTTCTACTATATTATACCTAGACTCCTAGTAACCATACCAAGACACTACAATCGGACCTAAAACTATCCTAGACATACATTTTAGCCGAATACTACACCACTCACAAACTATACTAACTTTGAGTCTTACAAAACTACCTTAGACATAAATTGAACTTGTACAAACTTAGGCAATAAAAACTAGCACTACAAACTTGTCCCCCTAAGACCACTATGCGACGGCTAGGTGGAATGGAAGAGGCAATGTGTACATTTGTTGCATTTATGGAGTGTACTAGGAATATCTAAATTCTTAGATATGCAAGTAGTGAAACAAAAACAACTAACACATATCTCTCTATGTTAGACGTGTGAGGTACCCAAGCCATACAAACCTTTCACCATGTACAACACCCTCATTATAGTTACACTATGTAACTCCAATTTGTCCCCTTTGACATACATAGATGCGACGGATGAGGCCTTCCCAAAAGGCAAGTGTACATCAAGTGTGATTAAAACCTAGTACCACCATGTACCATGAAGATCATAGCAAATCTTGCTCACTTCTTTCTTGCCATGGCTTAACCCTAGACCACACACATCATCTTCATCAGAGATATTTATCAACCTAAACTATCACTCCTCACGTCACACACTCAAAATTCGGATCATCCAACTTCATATATCACCTAGACGTAACAAACTCTTACACTAAACATTTACTACACCAAAATCTTGGTTCCAAGTCATTTATAGCTAGTCTACACAAGATTCATAGCATTCAAGACAAGTCAAGACCCTCCTAGGTCACGTCTAAGAGGAACTGACGCATAGAAGCCCTAGTTTTGATCAAACATCATCTTCTCCACCAAAACAAGTAAGTTTAAACCTCCATGGCTCCATTTTAATCCTTTCATACTCCTCATTACATGTCATGCATGTAGAAACCTAAAAAACGAAACTATGAATGCATGCACACGTAAAATGTATACCAAAAACTTATCTAGTAAAACCCTTGGCTTGATTTTGTGTTAGGACTAGACGAATCTACATATAACGCCTATAGGAGTCTTGCTTTAGAAATGCTAACAAAACTAAGTTTAGTAGGAACATATTTTTAACATTAAGGAAGGAATCTATAAGCCAAAACAACCTAGCCATAAGTCTCGGCTTATTATTAAGCCGAGCATAAACATTGAAATATTAAGCTCGAGAATAAGGTTTAGGAGTAGTAGAGAACTTATTAATAATTTGGTACTGTAGAAATGTGATAATCTTTGATATTTCAAGAGGGTTGTTGTTTTCTAGTGATAGAAAGTAGAGAGAGAAGTAAAAGAAAAACTATGTGTATTACTTGTGAAAATGAAACAACCAACACCCCTTTCCATGATGGAAAGGGGTTTATATACCAAGTCCCTTAGTGGACTTGGGCCTCCGGCCCATGAACATGCTTATGGGTCAAGCTAATGTGAATAACAATTAAACTCTACGAGCCTATAACTATATTGTTGGAGTGACCGAGACTTTCTGAATACGAAAAACGTATTTCTAACAATCTCCCCCAAAGGGAGGTCACTCCAAATTTACAAAGTCTTAATCTAGCATGTTAGATCTTCGTTCTTGAGCTCGTAGTCCACTTTCTCATTTTTCTTCTTTAACTTTTCTTCATTTTGTGAATATGTGTTGAATATCATCAGGCTTTTGCTTAGAACATGTTCTTTTGGCCTTTCACGTGCAATATTTGTCTTCTTGTGATGTTTGCCTCTTCGTGACTTCATGTCCCACATACCTATCCTTTGTTAAATTCTTGAAAGTTTCAGAGTTGATACAACGGAAGACTTTTAGGTCATACTTTCTTGAATTTGCAGAAATATTTGATGCGGAAGGAATAAGTATGTGAGGACGACTTCTACTGGTACACCGCAACGCCACCGTCTTCAAATACAGCAACATAATAAGACACGAATAAAATGGCTTTGAAATTTTATTCTAATTCGGTAGCATTTTACCTCCGGTCGATGAAGACTGTTGGACGATAATAAATATCGTACTTGTGATAGGTAGCTCTAATTAAAGATCTCCTTGACAAGATTTCGCGGGTAAACCCGTTCTCGTTATTCGACCGTCCAAAGCTGACTGCGAACATAAAGAGTGAATCATTTGGATAATAAAATCCGTATGATTGAAGCCGTCAATTCATGAATCCTGGAACAAGTGAATTTCAATTAAGATTTTCACCATCGTTGCTTTCCAGTTGTCACGAGCTTGATTCTGATAGAATCTTGCTTGTCACCTACCGCAGTGCTATTTTATGTTGACACTGGAAGGATTTCCACTCTTCACTATGAACACTAAATAGTGTCACTCGGAGTGTTCTGGCAAGATCACTAGGATAATGCGTAGAGGCCCTGGAACAAGTTTAATCTCAATTAAGAGTTAAACCATTGTTTCTTTCCAGTTATCACAAGATTAGTTCTTAAAGAACCGCACGTGTCACCTACCATGAGCTTGTTTGATGTTGGCTCAAGCAGGATTTCCATCTTCATTGTAATACTTTCGTATCACTCGGATGTTCTGGCAATATTGCAAGAATATTGCGTAGGACTCATAAAAAAATCTTTAATTTTTTAAAATTGTGTCCTAATGAGACTTTTGATGATCTCGTGGCTCTAGACTCAATAGTGCATTTTGTTTTTAGTGAGCGGAGGCTGGAGAGGATTGCCACCTTTTCAATATCAATTTATTCGGAGTGAATAAACCGATAGATAACGTGTTGAACTCCGTGACATTAAAACAAATATCTTTTGAGATATATTTGAGTTGGCTGGGAGGGGTTGTGCATCGCATCACTGGGTCCATGATACTTTTGTCTTCAAGATGAGTTGACCCGGTTTCTGCCTAAGTTGTAAGGAGGGGCTTCTTTCTTTACACCCTTTATCTTTACAATTATTTTTCATTCTTCAACCCCTTCAATGCTTACCAATACATCATCACTAGCACCTTGTTGTGATTGTTCCAGTGCTAGCATCAGTACTTGGTCAGCATTCAACTACGTTCAGAATCCATTCCCCATCTTTCCTAAGGACTTCTATTTTCTAACTATGGAATTATCCTTGGGAAGATTCCTCCGGTTCTGGAAGAATCATTTGACTAATACCTAATCCTACCACCCTTTTGTCACCATATTCATCGTGAGTTAAGTGTGTTTTGGGTAAGTATTCGTCTTCATGAAAAATTCCTTAAAATTACTGAGGTACTTGTGATATAAATATCAAAAGTCTTTGAACCTTCAGTGTTTTTATCAACAAAATGCTCCCCCTTAACAATGCGTAGCATATATCAAGTTGGATTTTCTATTAAGCCCTTTTTCATTTTAGCCACATATGTTTTACAAGTCTCCTTAATCCCATTTTCTCCCCTTATCCATAATGTTAACCATTAATGTTTTGGATAGTAATGGGTTAACCGGTCTTTGGGTAAAAAATGAAATTGGTTAAAAGCCGTAGAACATATTAATGCTCCCCCTCAAATTAACGAGGGTTAGTTGTAGTGCTCGAGTATGATATGTTTGAAAGATTTAGAATCTCAAGAGAAATTCTTGAAAAATATCATACTTTCACACTACAACATGCCACAAAAGCCGATTATACATATATTGACATATTCACAGTAAGACATATGGATTTCACCTGATAGAATACGATCCATAATTAAATAGATCGTTCCGTGAATCTGTGGTGAGCTCCATATAGTCTTCCACATACGAATCGTTCCAAACTTCTTAGCAACCGGCGTTCCCTTAATTTTTCCTCGATCTTTTTATTCGCGTGCTTAGATCCTCTTTTGCATTGGTCCGTCCAGTTGTACTTGACTGCTGGAAGCGATTGACTGACATTGAGAACAATCAGATCATCACGAACATGTTTGAGCGTACCATCACTGAATTTATGTAGTTCGAAGAATCGCATGAACTGCATGACGCCAGTATCGTTCAGATAAAATATCCCTGCTTCCGGTGTCGTAGTCCCCATGTAAGGCTTTTTGTCCTTGTGGTAATTACTGAGCGGAGTTATGTGGGGACGTTGCAAGTTTAGCTGCTTTTGAAAACTCTCCACTCCAAGTTGAAAATCTTTCACCCGGTGTTTAATGACGATCTTTCGAGCATATTGACGAAGGTTTGAGCTCAACGCAATGACTATCTCAGGTGGTAAATGACCGACCTTTTCTTAAGCCAGTAACAACAGAAGATCTTCAATGTCTTCAAGGCGAAGGTACTGGAGATCACTTTCGTCAATTCTGTATTCTTTTTCATTGGTACGATTAAACACGATTACATTCAAGTAATCATAACCGAATACAGTCTGAGTAGTTGCTCCTTGTATGCTTTTAATTCTACGATCTGCAACAAAAACCTCTTTTTGGACGATGAAAGTGATTGTAAGCTAACCTTTTCTTTGCATTCCAGTGAGAGATGCCAAGTGATGCATAAGTATCATAAAACTTGAGCAAATTTCTTCTCCATAACGCATCAGGTACTTTGTCTTCAATCCACGGTACATTCTCCAGATTTATAGCCTTGACCATAGTAAGTGATGTAGCATATTTCTTCGCGCCTTTTTCAAGATACTCGAGATCATGACATACAAAATATTCTATTGGAATCATTGCAGAACCGGCGATGACTATGGGTGTAAGAGGCCGTAACAATGGAGTCTGAATTCCCGTAGTCGTCGCTCTCATGGCCTTTGTAAGTTCATTTAAGTGATATTCCGCCTCATTATGGCTGATCTTCAAAGTATCAAAGAAATCCACATCTGTGGCTGCCATTTTGATAAGATCTGGAGTCATTATTGGTTTCCCATGATGATACCTTAGAAAGGCCGAGAAATTGATTGGATTTTTTAGGTATTGAGTGAGCTACATTTCTGTTGTTGTGGCGAAAGGATGTTGTGGTGCTGCATTTGTAAGCCAGAGTTGCTCCTGTACAATGTCGTCTATGATAAGAGATTCAGCAAAAGTCGGCTGGTACATTTAAGTCTTTGACTTCCATATCGGAATTATGCTGATCTTCAGAAGGTGTGGGAGGTTGTACTTCTGACACCGGTATATCATCTCATGCATAGACCCTGTGGGTTCATCTTCATGCGTAGACACTGGAATTTCGTCTTCTTGCATAGGTTCTACAGTTTCGTTGTGAGAAAAAGTAGTGGAAACCGGTTCAGTAGACATACCTGTGTTAGTATGCTGAGATTCTGGCACCGTAGTGTCCACAGTCTTGTCTGCAGTTCCAGCAACTCTTTCTTCAACTTCCTCAATACTTTTCTCAGTTTCCTTATCACCTTCACCCTTATTTGACTCGTCGGAACTCGTACCCGTTTTGTCAATCTTATCACCCTTTCTGGTTCTATTCCCGTTATTATCAGTATCATTATCATCATCATCATCCTCATCCCCATCTGTATCCTCATCCTCGTCTTCTCTGTTATCCTCATCCTCTTCTTCCTCGTTCTCTTCTTCTTCTTCATCCTTATCCTTATCCTCTTCTTCCTCGTCCTCTTCCTCATTTTGATCATCATCACCATCATCCTCATCACTGTTACCCTCGTTATCTGCCTCCTCTAGCTCTTCTTCATCTTCAGACTCAGAGTCTTCAGTATCTGCTGGTGTATCTTCAATTATAGCTTTGTTGAGATATTACAGAACTTTGCGTTTATTTTTCGTTTTACGAGGCCCCATATCTTTCAGTCGTGTTTGCAACAATTGCATCAGTTGTAGAGTAGATAAACCTATGTTGAAAAGAGTTGGTAGTTCCTGATCAAAATATGACTTCACTTCACGTCGAATGATGTTGGTCATAGTATCATTAATTGACCCAAGAAAGGCAACATTCTCTTTATCGCGATTTTTCTTCTCTCCAAGAAATGTTTTATGTTGACTTTTAAGTTTAGAGACGCTGTCGGATATTTTCTTAAGTGTAGGCACGTCATGGTGCGGTTTCTTGAGGGTTTGTATGTCGGGATTGGTGATTCTTTCATTTAGTGCCACTATTTGTTTAGATTGAGCCTCTAGTTGTTGTTGAAGATTCTGAATCAGTGGATCACTGACTATGAGGAATGGGTTGGAGGTGGATGATACTTGTTGTACTGATGGTGGAGGTGTAACCACTAGTGTTAGAGAGGTTGTGGATGATACAGGTTGTTCAAGGATAGGTGACAGTGTAGGTTCAGTCATTGGGGCGGTAGTTGATACAGGTTGTTCAAGGATTGATGACAGTGTAGATTCAGTCGTTGGGGCGGTAGTTGATACAGGTTGTTCAACAAGTTCGGCTGTGAGAGTTGGTGTGATGACATTAGTGATTACCGGGGGGGGGGGTTAGTGGTGGAATGGTAGTTGTTGTAACAGAAGTTATAGGAACATCCACCATATTTTCATTTGTCGATGGATCAGTATTTGTGACTTCGACGCCCTCCCCTTCAAAATTAAGATATTTCATAACATCATCAGAGCCAGAAGTAGACTTACTTTGGAGTTGAGTTCCTAGAATGAGAGTTGCATGAGCATCGTCGTTAACCACCGTGCAAGTTGGTTTCGGTAATGATGTGGTGATATTGGCATCATGATATAGTAAATTTGTTTCTGTGTTGTCACTGCCAGCACCCTCTTCACTATGCTCACGACTTTCAAAATTGAAGTTATCAACATCTTCATCATCAGGATCTTCATAAAAGAGAATATCATCATCCGGGTTACCAAATTCGTCCAAGTCATCGAACAGTGTTGAGCCTGATCCTTTGGATGTTGCAAAAGCCTCCTCTCTGCTCTTCTGAAGAGTGATACGCAGTTGCTTGGCTTCAGAAATGGTTTGTTGAGCTGGTTCATCTGTAGCAACAAGTGCTTCTTTACCTTTGGTTTGCTTTGCTCTCGTTGTCCTTTTTAGGGGTACTTCTTCCTGTTCAACATCAGTGTGGATCATCTCATCTTCATCATCATCTACATAAACTATTTGCTCTTTCCCTGTGCCTTTATCTTTGGAGGAAAAAGTCCTTTGACGCTTGGCCATCTTTTTCTTCCTTTTACCTGTTTGTTTCTTAGAGGGATCTGCATTTTCTCTTTTAAACTGTGCTTCAATGTCTTGGAGCATCTCTTGGTAGTGGTCACTCTCCTTGATCCCTTCATTGATCATGATGTCTGGCACTAGAGCTGGTCTTAGTGAGTACTTTGTGAATTGATTATCAGCAGTCATAGTGTCCAACACATCGTCGTTATCTTGAGTATGATAGAAGAAATTCCCACGAGGATCAATACATGGGTCACTCTTCATGAAGAAATTGATGATTAGTTTTGTGAACATTGGAAATGGGAGATGCATCGCATTCCTCTTGGAACTTGTAAATTGATGACAGAATTCCTCCCAAAGTTGTAGTGCATAGTCCACTTTAGATCCAGTGTAGAGACCCCACAAGATATTAGCATGAGAGGGTCTCATTGCGTCTGCTCCACGAATCTTGGAAGTAAGGCATTATACTAAGATAGTGACAATTGCTTTCCAAGGTTGCCCAATATGTGACGTGTTAAACTGGGATAGAAAACCAATCTCACCCTCATAATTCAATTCTCGAATTACTCAAAGCAGTTCATCTGTATCTGGGTCAGGCACAAAAGGTTCTCCTTTTGCTAACTTAGGAAACTTGAATAGTTGCCTAAATTGACGCAATTCAAGTGTAAAGTTCTTCTTGTTGAGCGTGAAAGAGATAATCTTCTTTGACAATTGTTTTCCCTATGTAATTGTGGCTGTTGCCCAAAACTCGTGCATGTATACTTCAGGAACTGATGTTGTGGCACGTAATGCGTCCTTTATCGGTGAACAATCAAGGATGTCCGTTGCAATTTTGAATGCCGCCAAAGTGGGATCAAAATCGTCTTTAAGACGACAATTGTTTGGTGCATGAGGCATTCTGGCACTAAGTGGAACAAGTACAAGATCAAGTCGTTTCTGTTGTTCTCCGTTGAGCGACATTTTCCTGCTTAGATAAACACATGCACACTTGATATATACACACATATATATATCTCATAAACTATGAATATCCTAAGCATAGGGAATAAATCACAACAAACATCACCGCATTGCACCACATAACACTAAGACGAAACTACACTTAGAAATTTGTCATCTTTTTAACAACTTAATCTAGTAGTGTTCATTTTAGTATCACAATTCATAATGAGTATAAGTCTATGTATCTCAAGTATGTCCTAAATTTCCATCGCACTAATCAAGTCCATTGTAATGCTAAACTCATCAAATTGTTCTTGCGAATGTAGGTCCATCGTAACGAGCCATCGTAGTAACCATCGCAACATTGTATCGCAAATGAAGCCATTGCAGTGACCATCAAAGCGAGGGATCGCAATGAAGACATCACAACGGACCCATCGCAACGGACCTATCGCAACAGACACCATCGCAACGGATCCATCGCAACAGACCCATCGCAACAGACCCACCGCAACAGACCCATCAAAACGAGTCCATCGCAACAGACCCATCGCAACGAATCCATCGTAACGAGTCCATCGCAACGAATCCATCGCAACGGACCCATCGCAACGAGTCCATCGCAACGAACCCATCGCATCGAGTCTATCGCAACGGACCATCGCATTTAACCCATCGCAATCAATGCGATCATAAGAGGCCATCGTAGTCTGGGCGATATGAACAATAAAAAACCTGGTGATCTCGATTACAGGTCTTAGAGTTCGTTTAATACAAAACCGTTCAAAACCAATGGTTACCTATCTTAGATAAACAAAACCCACCACTCAATTAGCACTTTGATGGTAGTTAAGTTTTGGAACCCTAAATTAATTTGATTATGATGAACAGGTTTGAATGATGATGATATACGGAACAAGATGAACAAAAAGGTAACTCGTTTATGATAATAGTACCTAGGTGATGATGCAGTTTTAGCACGCAAAGATGAAGCTAGAATCTTGTTTAACAATGGCTGATGGAGTAAACCTTTTGTGTATGTGACGAAAAGTGATAAACAGGGAGGGGGTGTAATGATTTGACTTTGGTCAAAGGAAATGCATTAAATTGCATCTTGGTCCCCCTGATTGCAAGTTTTGCAATTTTGGCCCCCCAGTTTGAAAAGTTGTTAATACAATAACCCGTAAATTCTTATCTTGACATACTAACACGATCACATACACTAATCATTCAACTAACACGATCACAAGGCACACTTAGCATATGATGAAGAATATAACCGTTTTTACATTTTTCTGAAAACCCGTTTTGAAGACATGTTAAAACAAAAATGATTTGATATTTGCTCCCCCTTAAACGCAGACCCGTTTTCTATTTAAAGAGATGTAGTCGTTGTTTTTAAGGAGACAAATATCTATGAAGACCTTTTTCGTTTAATGATTTTCTGAAACGATTCTGGTGGCAATAAGATTTCTCTTATTTTAACAAAATAAGTGCACTGAAGCGTACACTAATTTGTGTTAGACCAAGTTATAAAGTAAACTTGATCCCTTACAAGGTTTTGAAGTAAACCTTGCCCGATAAAATTAATTCCCGTTGTGAGCCAATGTTTTCGAAAGAAATACATGACTTTAATGCGAAAAGCGGGTTGCAGTCAGAAATAACTACAAGCCATATGAGCATGTTTTAAAATATGTACAACTTTTATACGGACTCTATTTATGGCGCCGTGTAAATTTTAATCGACATTTCTAAGGCCGTAAATATTACCGTACTAAAAGACATGCCCGATTTAAAATGAAAAATATTTTTGGATTTTCTTGATTTTATATTTTTTATGGTTTTTGTATGTTTTATATTTTTGTATTTTGCTTTTGATGGTTTATATATATACGATAATATACAATATCACGACAAAAGGATACTCTAGAATAGTTTACCACCACTATTCTGCAGATTCTTCTGCCAACTCCTTAAGTGTCGCTAGTGAGAATGATTTCATGCCTAGCTTTTCGATCAAAAACTCGATACGTCCTTGATCTAAGGCATTTGTGAATATATCCGTCAGCTGATACTCAGTGTTGACAAAATACAGTTCGATCACTCCATTTTCCACTTGCTCTTTGATGAAGTGGTAGCGTATGTCGATGTGCTTCGCCCGGGAATGTTGAACGTAGTTGCAGCAAAGGGCAATGGCGCTTTTGTTGTCACAGTACATCGGGATTTTGTTGAATCCAAGACCGTAGTCAGTTAATCGTGATCTCATCCAAAGAACTTGAGCACAACAACCAGACATAGCAATGTATTCAGCCTCTGTACTGGATATCGCAACGCTTTTCTGCCTTTTGGATGCCCAACTAATCAGTCTATCTCCAAGAAGCTGCACGCTGCCAGAAGTGCTACGTCGAGTATCTTGACACCCAGCATAATCCGCATCTGCATATGATATTAGTGCAATAGAGGAATCCTTAGGATACCACAGACCACGATTAAATGTTCCTTTAAGATACCGAAAAATCCTTTTCACAACATGTAAGTGCTTTTCGGTAGGCCGAGCCTGATACGGGCACACATGCATATAGCAAATTACAAATCAGGCCTGCTAGCAGTCAGATAGAGAAGGGTGCCAATCATTCTACGGTAAAGTTTAGGATCGACAACAATCCCATCTCTATCATCATCTAACTTGGATCTCTCCACCATTGGAGTATCCACGGGGTCACAGTTTTTAAAGTGATATTTTTTTAAAGATTCTAGAGCATATTTGGATTGATTAATGAAGATGCCTCTGGGATTTTGAGAAATTTGCAACCCTAAGAAAAATGAAAATTTTCCTATCATCGACATCTTAAAACGTGTGGACATGATTTTCTCAAAATGGTCAGACAGTCTTTGAGTAGTGGCAGCAAATATTATATCGTCAACATAAATTTGTACCAGTATCATGTCGTTTTCCTCCTTGAGAATGAATAATGTTGGATCCACTTTGCCTTTGGAGAAGCCTTCCGAGATGAGATAAGACGATAGGAGATCGTACCACGCGCGTGGAGCTTGTTTCAACCCATAAAGAGCCTTCTTTAGCTTATACACGTGATTAGGATACTTCGAGTTGACAAATCCATTCGGATGGCTTACGTAGACATCTTCCCTTAATTCACCATTAAGAAATATCGTCTGGACATCCATTTGATAGACGGTCATATTCATGTGAGCAACATAAGCGAGGAATAGTCTAATCGCCTCCAAACGTGCAACGGGAGCAAAGGATTCTTCAAAGTCAATACCCAAAGCTTGTTTGTAACCTCGAGCAACCAATCTAGCTTTGTTCTTTAACACACCACCTAACTCATCGAGTTTAACCTTATATACCCATAACAAAGTAAGGATGTCAATGTTGTCGGGTAGAGGAACTAATTCCCATACTTCAAGGCGTTGAAATTCATTAAGTTCCTCTTGCATGGCTTCAATCCAAGATGATTGTGTCATAGCTTGTTGCCAATTTTTAGGTTCAATGTCAGAAAGAAATGCATCAAAGTAACAATATAATGCATGTTCTTGTAGTTGATGGCGTGTTGAAACTGGTCGATCGACTTAACCAATAATGTTACGAATTGGGTGATCCTTTGTCCATTTTGTATTGTGATTTTCAATCCGTGGTGGTCTGGAGTGAATGATTGCAGGAGCTTCCTCTGAGGTAGACGTACCGATAGGGTTTTCGGGTATTTGTGAACCAAAGAATGGAAGTTCTTGTAGGTGAGCAATTTCCAAGTCGTGATCATAGAAATCCTCTCCAACATCATTAGGAACGAGTGAGGGTGATGATTCGGGTGTGGTTTGAGAATTGGTGGGTGATGGTGCATCTGGTTAAATAGTAATAGTAGATGCAGCGGACTGATTTCCATTAACTTGAGCAACAACTTCGGGAATCGGAGCTACTGCTGCAGCTGCTAAAGAATCATCACTAGGTGGATCAAAGAATTCATCAAACATAGGTTGAAATAACTCATCCCACTCGGGCCTTGTAGGTGGTGTAAATGATGGAGAAGTAGGATTGTTGGGAGTTAATCCGGAACTAATCGTACCGGTTCCCATCTCATGAAGTGTGGGTTCAGAGCTGTGTTGCTCAGAAGCCATTGCTGTCAGCTCATCAAAATCGGCATCCAAAGTTTCTACTATCTTTCCAAGACGACGGTTATAAATCCGGTAAGCTTTCTTTACGGGTGAGTAACCAATGAAAATTCCAATATCAGCCTTTGGTTGAAGTTTGCCCAAATTCTCACTATTTGTATTTGGATAACACAATGCACCAAACACATGTACATAGAAAATATCGGGTTTGTGTCCATGAAGTAGCTCATATGGAGTTTTTCTATGGCGCTTACGAATGATGGAGCGGTTTTGGGTATAACATGTGGTTTCCACTGCTTCAGCCCATAAGAATAAAAGAGCATTCGCATAAATCAACATAGTTCTAGCAGCTTTCATTAGTGTACGGTTACGTCTTTCCACGACACCATTTTGTTGTGGAGTGCGAGCAACTGAAGTTTCATGTAAAATACCGACTTCTTCATAATAGTCTCGTAGAGTCTGATTAACGAACTCAGTTCCATTATCAGTTCGAATGCGGTGAACAGTAGCATTAAGACGCACTTGGATCATCTTAAGAAAAGTAATAATATAATTCGGTACTTGATCCTTGGTTGCTAAAAACTTTACCCATGTAAACCTGGAGAAATCATCCACCATGACAAGAATGTATTTTTTACCACTCACACTAGCCGTACGCATAGGGCCACAAAGATCCATGTGCAAAAGATACAGTGGTTCTTGGTTGGTATCTTCAGCTTTAGGTTTGTATGATTTCTTTGTGCTTTTCCCCAAAGAACACGCGGAACATAAATGATCCTTGTCGAACTTAAGTTTTGGAGGACCACGAACAAGTTCGTTTTTAGCCAAGTGGTTAATAGCATCAAAGTTAAGATGAGATAATCGGCGATGCCACAACCATGACTTGGTCTTAGATGCTTTGAAGAGAAGGCATACAGGAGAAGCGACCATCATGTTTTGAATGGACAGCGTGTAGAGATTATCCCCTCGAGAACCTTTTAACAAATCATTTCCTGTAAGATCACGAATGAAGCAAGTATGTTGTCGAAAAGCAACCTCAAGGTTTGAATCGCAAAATTGTCCTACTGAGAATAAGTTATGACCAAGTCCCTCGACGTAATACACCCTTGAAATCGTAACATTCCCAATTTGATATTCTCCGTAATCCATGATCTTCGCAATATGGTCGTTGCCAAATTTTACCGTTCCTAGAAACTTGCTGACGAAATTTCTGAGCATCGAGCGGTCTCCAGTCATATGTTTGGAGCACCCCGAGTCCAAATACCAAAGAATAATTTGGACGACCTGAAAATATCACCAAACAAAGACGATGTATCGGAATCTAATTGTTCCTCTGAGTTAGCAGGTACATATGTGATTATCTTAGATTTGCTATCAGAAGAGTTTTTAGGCTTCCAAATTTTCTTACTAGTTGTTGGCTTAGATTCTAGTTGTCTAATATTCTGAGGTACTTTTTGACTGGGTACTTCTTCACTGGTAGGCACAATAGTGGAGGCAAACCTAGTGAAATGGCGTTTTTTCCATTTTTTAGTGCTTGTGTTCCTTTTTAAAGGACGCTGAGACCTAACTTCAGTGGATGTGATCCTAGTTAAAGGGCACTTTGTTCCATTTGCAGTAAAGGTCATACCAGTGGGTAACCATTGCCATCCAACCTGGGTGAATTTCTTCCCAGTTGGTTTCCATTCAAGATTGTTTCTAATGGCATGCATTTCATTAACATGGTCAACAAGGCGTAAATCATGACGCTGAGAAAATATGCATTCATTACAATTCCAACATTTCAAATTAGAATTCACATTTTGTTTAGGTTACCACTCAGAGGGAGAACCTTTTGTCTTAGCTACATGATTCTTTTTATTTAAAGCTGAAATAACATTCCTAGGGTGAACTTCTACTTTTTTCTTCGCAGTCCTACTAATGGAAGGCTTGATCCTATCTTTCTTGTCTTGAGATCCTTTAGCCTTAGTAGACATAATTACTCCTATAGAAGCCAAAGGAACACTAGTGACAGATTTTGACTTAGCCTTGATGGGTGTGTTTAAAACAGGCTTAGCTCCTGGGGTCTTATTTAATGGAGTTATGGCAATGGTGAGGGTTTGTTGGTTAATTGGTGCAGATATCAGTTGACTAATATATTCTAAATTTGCTAAGCAATCTTGAATGCGATCCACATATAAGTAAAGCTGATAGAGAATATGACTTGTGGGATCTAATGTACGCATATCATCAATGGTATCACTAGCTAGATCAGCATGTTTTAAGGCATTTTTCATGTAGGTAGCAAACTTAGTTGGACTATGCTTAAATTTTGGGTCCCGATAAAGCACACGTAGGTTGGGTTTAGGAGTACTAGAGGACAGTGCAGAGATGGTATCTGAGTTATCAACAACTTTTCGTCCTTTGAGTTGAAGTTTCTCCTTTAATTAAGCTATAACTATGTTTTTGTCTATGAGCTGAATATTTAGGTCAGAGATTTCCTCACCTTTCTTGTTCAGTTGGTCAACTAATGACTTTTGCTCTGTCGCATTAAAAGCGAGGCATTCTTCTATTGAACCAGAATTTTGTGAGTCACCTTGCCTTACTTTTTCAATCTCTCCTAGCATAGAAGTAATTCTATTTTCTAGGACATGATTTTTAGTCTCTGCAGCCTCTAGTTCCACTTTTGTTGCTAGTAATTATCTCTTAAGTCTCGTAACATCTTCCTCTAATGACTGCATCACTTGAATCATCTTGTCACTTGTCTCAACGTTGTTTTCACAAACATTTGTTTTTGAAAGAGTTTCATTTTTAGATTGATTTTCAAGTTCAAGAGCAATAGAATGTTGTTCAACCTTGTCAAAACGTTTGAAAGTGAGTTATAAGAATCTTGAAGCTTTAAAAATTCAGCTTTAGATTCGTGACAAGAATGATTATCTACATTATTCACAGGTGCAACAATATTCACAGAAAGATCATGCACATCATCACATTTATTCACAGCAGATGTAATCTCAAGAGCATATTCAATAGTAACAACTTGCATCACTTTGAGAGACACTACATGTTCCAAAAATCGGTCATATTCAGACAAAATCTTTTCTTTCTCAATTAGATGTTGCTCATAAGCATCATCCATTTCGTAAAAAGCTTTTCGAACTTCAGCCATTTCGAAATTAAGATTTTCCCCGAGATCTAGGAATCCCTCTTTAATATTGTTTACAAACGGAACGATCTCTTTCTCAAACACCATTTTCATGTGTTCAAAAGCGCATTCTCCAGCGGTTTGAGCCGTTGATGTCGTACATTCCTGGATGACCTTGTCAAATCCGGTGAGGTATTGCCTAATTTCTTTCATGCTTAGCAATATTGTACTCACCGGTGGAAGATCCTTTGGAAGTTCCTTAGGTTCATTCGGATTGACAAGTGTAGGAAATATACTAAGACTTTCTCTAGTAGACATGAAAGTTGGTGTATGGATAAATTCCTTTTGCATGTTAAAGCGAATTCTAAGATCCGTTTTTGCATTCTCTGCATTAAGTTGTGCATAATCATACTCAGGATATGTAAAAATAACTTTTGACCAATTTTCTTCATGTAGTGACATATTCTCTGATTAATTCGAATTACCAATCGGTTCTAAGACCAAACCTAACTTGGTTGCATCATAAAGTCGTGGGTTGTGGTGTACCCCGGGTTAGGTGGTAGGTCTATTAGACGTGATAGAGTGAATTCCTTAAACGATGCATGAAACAAGTGTACTAGATCTGAAGCATAGTATTGTTTTAAAAGCTTAATTTCAGTTTGTTTAATTCTCTCAAACGCCTTAATTTCCGTTTCAACCCTTTTAGACTCAAGAATTTCGAAATCTGTTTGAAGTTGTTGAAAATTATTAACGACTTACTCTTTTTCTTTAAGTTCTTTTGAAAGATTTGCTCTTAAACTTTCAATTTCTAGCAAGTTATCCATTTGAACTTTCCTAAACCTATCAAATTCAGGATTGGTTAAGGTAGTGGTCACTGGAGTTGATTCCAAGGTGTTAACCTTTTGTTTATACAAAGCAAGCTCGTCAGATAATGTCTGATTAATCCCGAGGGTTTGATTGATCGCATTATTCATTTGGCTAAGCATAGGTGCCGACACCAAGACCAAATCATGTTGAGCAGACGAATTTGTAGACAGAATAGCTCTCAGTTGTGTTTCACTCAAAGTCCGAGGACTTGCATTGATATTACTATGATTGTTTGTCTCCTTGTTTGAATTACTAACCACCGAAGGCTGTTCTAGATACTCAGACACTTGCTCAACTTGATAAGGTACAATACTAGTATCATTTGCAGTATTTGGTACCTCAGAGATTGTGTCAGCTCCATAAAATGAAAGATTTGCCATGAGAGCTGCCTTGGCGGTATTGAGATCATCATAGTCTGAATCGTATGCATCAAGATCATCGCATTGGTATGCTGCATTGTTGGTAGAAGCTACTGTGCATCCTTCAGTATCCGCAACTCCTGGATCTGCAAGGAATGCCAACTCTTCTTCATCGAGTTCTCGACCTTGTGCTTGAGCATTCACCAAGTATATCTTTTCCTGAAACCATGTGTCATCCCTCTTCCTTTTAGGTTGCTTGCACTCCCGAGCCATGTATCCTTCCCCTTTGCAGTTATAACAAATGATCATCTTCATGTTGCCAGTGTTATTTCCCCTTGTAGCATTGTTGAATGGACGTGCACCAGCATTGGATGAACTTGGTCTCCCCTGAAGTGGTTGCACAGTAACTCTGACATCTTAGATTGTAGCTTGTTGATGAGAGTTAGAAGAATTCCTCAACTGATTGTTTGTTGGAGATGGTCCTCTGTAACCTCTTTTGTTCAACGCTAGAGTGATGTAAGCAGACATTTGAGCAAGTATATCAGTAGGGTTATCCCCTTGTCTAAACTCAGGGACTGGAATCTCATCATCACAATAGAATACTGGTGCTAGTTGAGCTACAAACACATTAGAAGGAGTACTAACATGTTGTGAGTAATGGGGTTGAGGAGCATCATGTTGCTGGTAAGTGATGGCAGGGTTTGTTGGAGGTTGATAAGGTGAGTATGGTTGTGAAGCATAAGGTAAATGATGTGAGTCTCCTTGTGATGATATTGTTGGTTGCTGGTATTGTTGCTGATAAGATGTAGGTGTTTGTGGCAAGATCAAATACTGTGGAAAGCTTGGAGTATGGAACATGGGCTTGTGATAATATTGTTGTCCCATAGCATACGGTGTGTTGTTGTATGACATTGTTGGATGATTTGCCATTAAAGCCAGTGGTTCGGAATAAGATCCTTGAGACATTCGTTTCTGGAGCACATGCTTCTCATGTTGCTGCAAAAAAGCATAAAGCTGATCCAGATTTGATTTGTGCAAATCCCGAATCAATTTAACATCCGTGACATATTGGCTTCATTCTTGGGGTAACGTATTCAAAAACTTGGTGTTGATTTGAAACTGAGAAATTGTAAGATTATACACGTTCAAATCATTCATCAAAGTAGTGAAGCGCCAGTAGAAGTCATGAAGAGTTTCCCTAGTAATGTATTGGAACCTATCAAACAAATCATAGAGTTGACACTCTCGTTCCTGCTTAGTAAGTGAAGTTCCTTGTAACAAAACTTCTAAGCGATCCCAAAGTTCCTTTGCTACCTTGTAATTGCTTACCATACGATAAATATCCGGTAGAAGAGCTTGCTTGATGGTTTGCACGGCTTTGTCATCCGCATCGGCAATGATTTTGTTAGCTTCCGTTAGCTCATGAAATAGCCTTGGCCTAGTCACATTGTCTATAGTTATCACACCATAATCAAGTGTTCCTTGCTCAATGGATTGAACCATGAGTCTCCCAACAGGTCTACCCATAATATAAGACAACATGCGACCTTGCCATGCTTCAAAAAGCTCTTTGATAAGCAATGGTGGACGGGTGTCGGTACCTGAAATGATAGAAAGGCCAGTAAGCGATGTCATTGTTGGCATGTATGAATGTGAAATCATCTTATGATCCCTTGATAAAAGATTATCAAATATGATCGAGCAATGAAATAAGATTATGTGTTTTATTGTTGTTTAAATAAAGATGTTATGATCTTTTGGTTGTGTGTTTTTGTTAATGTCTCCAAAGAAATGCAAAGTTGAAAAATCCTCTAAGTCTTGCAAATTTTGGCTGATCGTACTCTTTGATCGTACCCTATGATCGCACACGTTGATCGTACCCTATGATCGCACTCGTTGATCGTACCCTATGATCACACTCGTTGATCGTACCCAATGATCGTACTCGTTGATCGCACTCGTTGATCGTACTCGTTGATCGCACTGGTGATCGTAGTCTATGATCGCACTTGATGATCGTATCCTATGATCGTACTCACTGGTGATCGCACTCGATGATCGTATCCTATGATCGTACTCACTGGTGATCGTAGTCTATGATCGCACTCGTTGATCGTGACCTTGATCGTGGTAATGGATCGCAGTCACTAGATCGCAACGAGGATCGTAAGATGTGATCATGATCTTGGATCGCAAGTGGAAAACCCCCAGGGTTTATGCGATCGCAACAATCAGATCGTAACAGAAAAATAGTTCGAGACTTGTAAGAAACAAGAAATAAGAGATTTTACCATGGAATTCATGTTTCTAGCCAAACCAATATCTCTAAATCGTTTCTAAAACTATTTATAATAAATATAGATCACTTGGAACCACAAAAACACGAAACAATTTTGAAACTTCGGTAAAATCAATCAAAAACACACGAACACACTTAGAAAAGTATGAACAACACAAAACCAATCTTTATTTCATCCCATAGCTCTTGATACCAATTGTGGAAATGTGATAATCTTTGATATTTCAAGAGGGTTGTTGTTTTCTAGTGAGAGAAAGTAGAGAGAGAAGTGAGAGAAAAACTATGTGTATTACTTGTGAAAATGAAACAACCAACACCCCTTTCCATGGTGGAAAGGGGTTTATATACCAATTTCCTTAGTGGACTTGGGCCTCCGGCCCATGAACATGCTCATGGGTCGAGCTAATGTATATAACAATTAAACTTATACTACGAGCCTATAACTATATTGTTGGAGTGACCGAGACTTGCTTAATACGAAAAAATATATTTCCAACAGGTACATTAAAATAAGCCCACTTGTATAAGCCTTGAATAATCCATGAGTCAAATAAGCCATAAGCCTATATTAAGCCGAGACACAAATAAGCTATATGCTATAAGCCTAGATCCCTATAAGCCCATAAGCCCAATTAACTAGTTTGGATTTATTAGTTTTGCCTAATAAGATTTTTCTTAGTTACTCAAACAAGCCCGTTAGGCCCATTAAATCCAAACCGTGACCCTATTGGGCCAACCAAGCCCAATCCCATTTTTTGGAGACTATTCGGGCCATATTTGTAAAATGGTGAAAGTAATAGTCACAACTGTAAAATTATAAAACAAGTATATAATTTTCGTGACTTTAAAGAAGTATAAGGACCAAAATTGTCATTTCTAAAAGTGTAGGGTGCGTATGTGTTTAAACCGAGAACCAACCAAACCATAAAGACTATCTTTGTCACTTTGGAAACTTATATAAAACCCTAGGTTACTCTTTGTGTTTCAAATAAATATTTTCGAGACACAAGGGACTAGTTGTGTCATTGTTGAAAATTAATACAAGCCCTAGAATCTTATTAAATATTTCCGAGATTTAAGGGGGGTGTTTTGCCATTTCACAAAGATAGACCGAGCCCTAGGGACTTGGTTTGTAATTATTTCGAGACTAGGAAACCCTAGGGGCCTTAATTGCCATATACCAAAAGTATTGTAAGCCCTAAGGGGCGTTTTTGGAAAACTTAACAAACAAGGACTAACGAGGTGAAACACTTAACGAACGAAACCTTAAAGGTTATTTTTGGAAGTTATTATATTACAAGGACTTACGTGTAATTTTAATTTAATTAAAAATATTAAAAAGTATTTTATTAATAAATTAAATTATTTATTTTGGGTATTAAATAAATTACTAAGATTTATTTACAAAACTTAATAAACAAATGAACCATGTTAAATATATTTGGATCCTTAAGAAAATTAAATAGAATATATTATTTTCTTACAATTAATTAAATTAAATAAAAATCTATTTATTTTATTACCCTTTTATTGGACAATCTAAATAGATTTTTAGAAACTAAAAATATATATTATATTATTGACAGCTCACTATAAATTGAAGCACTTAAGCAATCGTAACGACTTATCAATTCGTGATCATGCATTTTCATTAGTTACATTATTTGTGCATTATTATTCTGCATTTACCGAGTCAAGCATAATTTACTTAGGTATTTCTACCACTTCGTGATTATAATGTGCCAGTTTATTCAGTGACATCATTACCACTAAGGTGAGTTCATCACCCCATCTTTATTGTATTTATAACTGGGGGAGAAAACATCCTTAACTCTTTATATGCAAACATGCACGGATAACATCAATATATAACAACTTATTGCCTATTGTTTGCCCCATTCCCGTGGACTGTAATAGTTAGTAGTGTAGCGCGAAATATTATGAATAGATCTATTCGGGTATTGACAACACCCGCCCTGCGTGACTTGCTATCACGAAACGCTTAGGCCAAGCAACAGGTTTATTTCATTGTCGGACTGAGGGAAACAACATCGGGTTTGACCATAATGGCGCCTGAGCATCATGTCTAGCTTCTATTACAGGGCAATATGAACTTCTATAGTATTGGCTGTGATTGTCCTACTATGATCGTGGTGTTTGACATATCAATACATTTATTTACTAAATTAAACCGGTGAATTCACCAACCTCGTGTTGACCCCCACATTTTATTTTATATGTTTTTTCAGGAAAATAAACAGGTTCATGAATTGGATTCCAGCATCATTGAAGCATCATGTTACCATCGGGCTGTGATATTTTCACATTATTAATAAATGTTGTTTTCAGACAAGATACTAAATGTGTATAATTTAATTCATGTGATACGTTTTTAAATGACTATTATGATCATTGCTCTATATATTGTGTGCTATCGATCCACCAAAGTAACACCCCACGTACTATTCCGCTGTATTTGACCATTATGGGGGTGTTACAGAATGGTATCAGAGCGCATAGTTATAGAGAACCAGATCAAAAATAAAAATTTTAAATAATAAAAATTTAAACTGGACTATAACTGAAATTTTAAATCAATTAAAATGAAAATTTGATTTTTGGGGAACCTTTATAGTTAGGCATATAGCATATAGAGCATGCATATTATGTGAACTAACTGTACGCTGATTTATGACCTCCGAGTTATTAAATCACCTAAGTATCTACACATACTTTTAACAAGCAGTGTTAAAGAGTCATAAACCGCATTGCATATGCATTTTGAAAACTTTTTGAATTGTGTAAGCTAATACTTACTCAAATTTGAAATGATACTATTTTCAGATATCATGACGGCACCTACCATCGTGACTACTTTCGAGGAGCTCATGGTAGCTACCATCGCACCGCTATCACCGACATCGATACTTGTCGGACATTCATCCGACACCGAGTCCAAAGGTGACCAGCCAGATGGAGTTATCATACTTTCTAATTATCCTACCCCATCACCACCTACTATTTCTCCTACATCACCAATACTAGTCGTACATGCATCTCCACCTAGGGAGGCGGATAAGGTTGTGCCTACTATACCTCCTCTACCACCACCTTCTACACTCCACTCTTATCCCACCAGTGCCTTGCCACCTCGCAAGAGGAGGCGTGACTATACTCCTGACTCGACCTTCGAGATAAGAGAGGGTTCAGGAGCTAGTCAGGCTAGACTTGGCGCTCTACAGGCACAGGTCAACGCTCTTGTAGCCCGACAGGCACAGGATACCGCACTCATCCATGCCTTACTACAGGCGGACCAGCAGGGTCACGCTGTACTTCAGGAGAGATTTAACTCTCTCTACTGGACTATGGTTGCGAGTCACATACCACCTAGAGTTCTTCGGGGATGACCCATGGAACCATACATTAGCTTTTGGATGAGGTTTCTTACCTCCGATATCGCTTAGCCTCACTAGAGGGTCATCAGTACGAGACCCAGGCTGCTATACTCACACAGGAGGAGACCTTCAGGACCTTCATCGACCTGGCAGATCTTCGTCACCAGGGGTCACTGCTGAGACAGAGTTTCTTCAGAGTGCCGATACTGCACGCCAGATTCAGTTGCTAGAGACTATGAGGCTTTCCCGGGAGACCAGGAGAGCTATGATTCACATGCAGGATACTCGTGCACCCACACCACCAGCTGGACCATCCGCACCTGCAGGCAGCCATACTAGTGTAGGATAGATATCTTTGTACATCATGACAAGCATTGAGTTGCATCTCAGCTCGCATGATTTAGGTCTTTTGTACTTATGTTTCATTTCAGTTGTATCTTTATCATTAACACCTAACCTTAGTAGGTAGGTTATCTTTTGTTGTACTACAAACATGTGTACCACTATTTCAGACATGATTGTTGTATCCCTGTCTTAGATTGGTTGTACTTGCATTATATTGTTATTCACCAGAATTGACATGTTATCATCTACTTGTTTTCTTGTATTTATATTATTATGAACTCTTGACAGGTTATCCAATTTGGTGTGAATTCTATGCATACACATTTTCCATGCAGCTTAATATAATAATCTTATTGATCAACTAATAAATCTCATCCTTGTGTATTATAGAATAATGACACAAAGAGTCACTCGACTAAATCCCGCCGCTGCTCCCTCAGCGACTATTTCAGAAGCACAACTTAGAGTGCTTATCGGTCAAGGCATTGTTGATGCTCTAGCCGCCAAGGAAACACATCCCAGCGGGAACCAAGGCGACAGCCAAAGCTCAAATGCTAGAGATCAAACTGCGAGAGGGTGTACCTACCCCGACTTCCTGAAATGCAACCCTAGTTACTTCAAGGGCAATGAAGGGGTAGTGTAACTTATGCAATGGTTCGAGAGAACCGAGACTGTGTTCCGCATTAGTGATTGTACTGAAGAAAACAAGGTGAAATTTGCCACCTGTACTCTTTTGGAACATGCTTTCACATGGTGGAACTCACTAGTTTCTACCCTTAGGCATGATGAAGCTTATGGGATGACCTGGACTGGATTGAAAGAAAGACTTACCGTAAAATATTGTCCTCGCGGTGAAATCAAGAAACTAGAGATTGACTTGTGGAACCTCAAATGCACAAATCATGACATCACGATCTACAATCAGAAGTTTCAGGAGTTGACTTTGATGTGTACTCGAATGTTCCCTGACGTGAAAGACAAGATAGAGAAGTACGTTAGTGGACTTCCTGATTCTGTTCATGACAGTGTACTCGCATCCCGACCCACTACGGTCGAGAGTGCCATAGAGTTTGCCACAAAGTTGATGGACAAACGGGGACGTGATCACTTGCTTAGACAGTCAGAGTATAAGAGGAAAGTTGATGAGAACTACCGTAGTCATCACCAGACCCAGCAACCAAAGAGACAAAACTTGGGTCAGGTCTACAGTGCTGTTTCCTCAGTACCACCTCCATATGTAGCTAACAAGCCAAAGTGTTCCAAGTGTAATTTCCATCAATACCCTACTGCTGAATGTCGAAGGCCCGGACAGAGAAACACACATGCTCCGGCCATTAGGAACAACTCAAGTACCAACTACAGGCCCAACAATGGCAACAGTCAGAACTTCCGTGGAAGTGGACAACATGGAAACAGCCTGCACACTGGCAGTGGTAGTATGGCACGTAGGGAATTTTGTTGCTATGGTTGCGGGGAGATCAGATACATCAAGCCTGAGTGCCCAAAGCGAGCAGTTAGGAACGAGAACAGGGGAGGAGCATCAGCCATAGTTTATGTTATAGGAGATACCAAGACCAACCCCGACTCTAATGTGGTTACTGGTACGTTTCTTCTGAACAATCGTTATGTAACTATTCTGTTTGATACGGGAGCCGATAGGAGTTTTATATCCATCGAGTTTAGTAGTTTACTAGGCATCACTCCTTCACAGCTAGACGACTGTTACAGAGTCGAATTAGCAGACGGTAAAATCATCAAAACTAACACTATTCTAAGAGGTTGTACCTTAAATCTTCTAAATCATCCATTCGACATTCATTTGGTACCTGTAAAATTTGGGTAGTTTTCACGTCATTATTGGTATGGACTGGTTATCAAAATATCACGCAACCATTGTGTGTGACGAAAAGCTAGTTCGTATACCGTGGGGAAAGGAAAATCTAATTGTCCGAGGAGAAGGAAATTCAGATAGAACTGACACCAGACTGAGTGTTATCTCATGCACCAAAGTCCAGAAGTATATACTAAAAGGATGCCCTATCTTTTTAGCACATATTTCAAAGACAGACAAAGAAGAGGAACCAAAGAAGAAACAAATCAAGGACGTGCCAATTGTCCGTGATTATCCCGAAGTTTTCCCAGACGACCTACCGGTTTACCCCCGACTCGTCAAGTGGAATTTCGAATTGACTTAATACCAGGAGCTGCACCTGTAGCTAAAGCACCATACCGATTAGCACCGATCGAGATGAAAGAACTCGCTGAACAAGTTCAAGAACTATCAGACAAAGGTTTTATCAGACCTAGTTCCTCACCTTGGGGAGCTCCAGTGCTTTTTGTCAAAAACAAAGATGGTTCTTTCCGAATGTGCGTCGATTACAGGGAACTGAATAAGTTAACTATAAAGAATCGTTATCCGCTACCACGAATCGACGCCCTATTTGATTAACTATAAGGATCACGTGTGTTTTCCAAGATTGACTTAAGATCTGGATACCATCGGCTGAGAGTCAGAGAGGAGGACATACCAAAAACATCCTTCAAGACTCGTTACGGTTATTACGAATTTCAGGTCATGCCATTTGGGTTGACCAACGCACCAGCCATATTCATGGACCTCGTGAATCGAGCGTGCAGACCGTATCTGGATAAATTCGTCATCGTATTCATCGACGACATACTTATCTATTCCAAGAATGAACAAGAGCACAGAGAACATCTTGCTCAAGTATTGAAATTACTTAAGGACGAGAAGCTATACGCCAAATTCTCTAAATGTGATTTTTGGATTCCTAAAGTACATTTTCTTGGTCACGTGATCGACAACAAAGGAATTTAGGTAGATCCCGCAAAAGTCGAATCCGTAAAGGATTGGGCAGCACCCACTTCGTCGAATGAAATTCGCCAATTCTTAGGTCTTGCCGGTTACTACCGAAGATTTATAGAAGGATTTTCTAAGATAGCTAAATCTATGACGAAGCTTAATCAGAAAGGCGTGAAATTTGATTGGGGCTAAAAAGAAGAAGCCGCATTCCAAACCATAAAATAGAAATTATGTAGTGCACCTATCTTAGCCTTACCAAAAGGCAACAAAGATTTCGTTGTCTACTATAATGCCTCACACAAAGGCTTAGGAGTTGTGTTAATGTAGAGACAGAAAGTGATTGCTTATGCTTCAAGGAAGCTGAAGAAGCACGAGCAGAATTACTCTACTCATGATCTAGAGCTTGGATCCGTAGTTTTTGCCTTAAAAATCTGGAGGCACTACCTATATGGAACAAAGTGCACAGTGCATATCGTCCACAAAAGTTTGCAACACATTCTAGACTAGAAGGAGCTGAACATGAGACAACGTCGTTGGATAGAATTGCTCAGTGACTACGATTGTGATATCAAATACCACCCAGGTAAAGCCAACGTAGTTGCAGATGCCCTAAGCCGCAAGGAAACTGATCCTCCCATGAGAGTTCGAGCCCTAGTTATGACCATTAGCTTGGATCTACCCAAGCAGATATTAGAGGCTCAACTCCAATAACAGAAGCCTGAAAATATTGGAAAGGAAGACATAGGAGGAATGCTTAGGACCGATCTAAGCAAGGAGAAGTTAGAATCCAGAGCAGACGGAACGTTATGTTTACACGAGAGAAGTTGGTTACCATGTTACGGAGACTTGAGAAACGTGATTATGCACGAATCTCATAAGTCTAAGTAAACGTGATTATGCACGAATCTCATAGTCTAAGTACTCCATACATCCCGGATCTGAAAATATGTATCAGGACGTGAAGAAGTTATATTGGTGGCTAAACATGAAGGCAGAGATTGCCACATACGTGAAGAAATGTCTGACTTGTACCAGAGTAAAGACAGAACATCAGAGACCATCAGGTTTGTTAGTCCAACCCGAGATACCGAAATGGAAATGGGACAACATCACCGTGGACTTCATTACCAAACTTCCTACTTCATCTTACGGTTCCGATACAATTTGGGTAATCGTTGATCGACTCACAAAATCAGCTCATTTCCTGCCCATCAAAGAAAATGACTCTCTGAACAAGTTGGCCAAACTATACCTAAAGGAAGTTGTGACTAGACAGGTATACCAGTCTCAATCATCTGTGGTCGAGATGGTATATTTACGTCAAACTTTTGGAAAGTTTTTCAACGAGCCTTGGGAACAAACTTGGACATGAGTACTGCTTATCACCCACAGACTAACAGTCAGAGTGAACGAACAATCCGAACATTAGAAGACATGCCGAGGGCATGTGTGATCGACTTTGGAAAAGGATGGGTCGAACATATACCATTAATTGAATTCTCCTACAACAACAGCTACCATGCCAGCATCAATGCAGCACCATTTGAGGCCCTCTATGGCTGCAAGTGCAGATCACCCGTGTGCTGGGCAGAGGTGGGGGAATTGCAGCTGACTGGACCTGAACTGATGCAAGAGACTACTGAGAAGATCACTCTCATCAAACAAATAATTCAAGCTGCACAAGACAAACAGAAGAGCTATGCAGATCGCAAACGGAAACCAATGGAATTCGAAGTAGGTGACCGTGTTATGCTCAAGGTATCACCTTGGAAGGGCGTTGTACGATTTGGAAAACGTGGGAAATTAAATCCATGTTACGTATGACCCTTCAAAGTGATCGTCAGAATCGGTGAAGTCGCTTATCATTTAGAGTTACCCCAGCAGTTGAGCCGGGTACACTCTACATTCCATGTCTCAAACCTAAAGAAGTGCTACGCGGATGAGCCGTTAGCCATGCCATTAGAGGGAGTCCACTTTGATGACAAACTCCAATTCATAGAAGAACTTGTTGAATTCATGGAGAGAGTAGTCAAGAAAATGTAAGCGAAGCCAAATCTTGTTAGTTAAGATACGTTGGAACTCTAGGAGAGGTCCTAAGTTCACCTGGGAACGCGAAGACTCATTTAGAGCTAAGTACCCACACCTGTTCACCTGAGCAGTAACGTCATCTTAAGCTTTGAGGACAAAGCTAAAATAACGAGATAGTGTTGTAAACCTATAATTTTCAGGTTTTGACTATGACATCATTGTACACGTCACCTCATGATATCTATATATATTACCACCTTTGCATGAAATCTTTGAGCAATCATATGCATCATACATGAGCATACATCATTTAAATCATCAGAACATGGAAACATTTGATCATATGACATTATATTATGATTAATAAGTGTGAAAACACTTATCTTTTTACCACTTATTTCCAATAATAACAAGACCAAAATGTGTATTTTATGTCGTAAAAGTCAGAATTATGCGTGGTTTGTGTTTTTATTGTGTTTTAGGACCAAAAGATGCAAAAGGAAGAAAACATGGGCTATCACGGGCTTTTATCGAAGAAAAAGACTAAAGACGAAGTCGAAAGATCGAGAATGCAAAAAGAACGGAAGTCCGAGACCTATTCTGAAGATTTATCGAAGAAAAAGTCTAAAGACGGAAGTTTAATGAAGTCGAAGAACTCAAGTCTAATTATAGAAGAAAATTATAAGACAAGTTCAATTTATATCGACAAATCTCGAGACGCCGTCGAGAAAGACAAAGAAATTAAATCGAGTCGAGACGAGAAGAAAGAAAGAAGAAAGCTTAAGCACTTAATCTCCCCACCTCCTATAAATACCCTCCTAATATGTCATTAGGAGGGTGTTAGGTGGTTAGTTTTTAGTAGTTGTAGTTAATCTTTAGTTTTTAAGTGTGTTTTTAATTTCTCTCTAGTTTTCTTTTCAAACTTATTGAATCTTTACATTAATCTTGTAGTCTTTTGATATTAATCTTTAATCAATCAAGCTTATTTTCTTAATTCTCATTCTACCTTTCTTAATCTTTTTCTTAATCTTGATAATCATGTAGTTTTATTTTAATTTTGTTGATGGTTTGGTTGTGTAGCTTATTTGATTGTGCTTATTAAATTGGTGATCTAAAAAGTTTCTATATTAAAGTGCTTATTTTTCTTAATCTTTATGCTTAATAGTTTTTAGAAATAAGTTGTTTTTAATAAGTTTAAGTTTTTACAAAAAGTGCTTTTTGATTTCTAGCTTATTTAATGTTTAAAAGTTTTTAAATTCTAGCTTATTCACCTTTTTCTAAAATCAATTTGGTTTAGCTTTTGGTAAAGTGCTTATTGATTTTTGGCTTATATTTGCTTATTGCCAAGTTCTTGTTCCGAAATCTGTCAAGTCCCCTTTATTCCAGATAAGAGGTACCAAACCCTCTTTTTCCGGATAACAGTCACCTACATTTTCCGGATAAGCTTCATAATAGTTTATTCCGGATAAGCTCTAGTTTACAGGATTGCGGATAAGGGTCCGAAGTCATTATTCCGGATAAGTTTTAGAACCTCCATATTCCGGATAGCTTTTAGAACAACATTCCGGATAAGACACTCGTGAAATGTCCGGATAAGCACTTCAACAAACTATTCCGGATAAGGATCCCGGATAAGCCTCTTTACTTATTATTCCGGATAACTGCTCAAATTTTATTCTGGATAAGCTGCACTTCCAATATTCCGGATAAGGCTTCAAAGAAACATTCCGGATAAGCTCTCAATCCCTCAATTCTGGATAAGCCTTCGGATCTTTAATCCGGATAACATTCCGGATAAGGTTTTGTATTTCCAGTTTTTGAATTTCCATTTTTCCCGCTTTTTATTTAGGTTATTTTAACTCATCTTGTTGTAGTTCAATCTTTAAAGTTTACATTTTTATAAGTTTTAATCTTTTCCTTTTCAATTTTTAAAGTCTTCATTTTTAGTTTAAATTTTCAAGCTTTCATTTTACTTATTTACTCATCGACATTTTTTAGCTTACAATAGATTATCAAAACCCTTTTATTTTTCCACCAAGAACAATTGAGTCGCATTTTCTACTAGTGATCAATTCGAAAAGACTTAGAACGAATTTATTTTATACTTGGATAAAAAACTTGTATTAAATGGCGCCGCTGCCGGCTCTTTTCGTTAAGATTAACGGTTTTAAGTGAGAGACGCGTTGGATTTTGGGATCCGTTCACTTTTGAACGTTATTTTTCTTGCTTAAAATTTTTGAAAAATCCATAAATATTAAATTTTTTCAAAAATCCAAAAAAATAGAAAAACATAAAAAAGCCAAAAATATTTCTTGTCTATTTTTCTCTTCCTTTTGTAGGTGTGTATGCGTACTCGTGCTCGTAAGAAGAAAGCAGCTCAAGCCGAAGTCATTACTCCACCTATTGTCACCATGGACAATCAACCAATGATCGAGCTTTTGCAATCGCACGTAGAGGGAAACACCGATGCTATTGTCATACCTGAGATTGGAGCCAACAAATTTGAACTCAAATCTGGCTTCAAAATGGTCTCTTCTCAACCTTTCTTGGGGCGTTCGCTTGATGATCCTCATGACCATATAAAAAGGTTTCTTCAACTCACTAATACGGTTAAGTATAATGGGGTTTCACAAGAAGTGATTCGCTTGCAACTTTTTCCTTTCTCCTTAGAGGGACAAGCCCGGATTTGGCTTGATAAGGAACCGCCACAAAGTATTCTTACGTGGACGGATTTAGAGACCAAATTCATCAACTACTTTTTCCCACCCTCACGTACTACCACTTTGCGGAATGAAATCATTACCTTTGAACAAAAGTACGGTGAGACATTTGGTGAATCTTGGGACCGTTTTAAGGAACTTTTAAGAAAGTGTCCACAACATGGTTTCACAAAAGTGCATCAAATAAATACTTTTTACAATGGTTTAAGCATGAATGACCAAGATTCACTAAATAGTGCCTCGGGGGGTAATATTTTTGTTAAGTCTTTGAATGCCGCTTGGGATATTATTGAGAACAAGTCTAGAGTGCAAACCAAGAGTGTTCGGACTAATGTGGCTAGTGCTAGCACTAATGAGAGCGACAAGAGAATTGATAAGCTTACTTCGCTTGTTGAGTCACTTGCTCTCCAAACCGCTAACAACACCAAAGCTATCAATGCCCAAGTTAATGCTATGAGTCAATCATGTGAAATATGCGGGGGATCTCACTCATACACCGATTGTCCTTCGACTCATGACAATCCGGAAAATGTGTATGCCGCCAACGGTAACAATTCCAAGGGAGGCTATCAAGCACGTCCTCAAGGTGACTGCAATTTACTCAGCTATCGCTCAAACAACTTTCTTTCACCACCCGGTTTTCCCCCACAAAACCCAAACAACCTCAATCGCAACAATCAAAACCAACCTCGTGCTCCAAATCAATATCAAAACCAAAGAAACCCATATCCACCTCAAAGAAACAACCAAGTTCACCAACCAGCCGCTTATCAACCACCTACCTACCATGCTCTTCCTCCCACCCAACCCACCACATATAATCAAGAGATTGACACTTACATGAGGAGTAATGATGTGATAGTGCAAAATCTTAAGCGGGAAATGGCCAACATGAAAGCAGATATGGTGAAGCAAGGGAATGATCTTCGAGCCGATATGCGAAACTCTTTGGCAAGTCAAACGAATGACTTAAGAAACATGATGGCTAGTTTCTTCCCAAGTAATCAAGCCTCTAGATCGGGTTCTCTTCCGAGTAACACCGTTGCTAATCCAAGAGGGGAGATGAAAGCAATCACCACTCGTAGTGGAAAAGGTTTAAAGGAACCCGAGCTTCCTACACCTACACCAGTGATTGTGACAAAGGAAAACGAGTCTACTTCTCCAATTCCTCCAACTTCTACTTCTACAATTCCGCCACCTTCTACTTCCACCCCTCCACCACCCAAGGATGTGAATGAGAATTCCATACCAAAGCCTTCATCTCAACCCAATATACCTTATCCTTCGAGGTTTAGGAAAGAGAAATTGAAGAACAAGGATGATATTCAGGTTTCTAACTTTCTCAAAATGTTCAAACAACTGAATTTCAATATCTCCTTCGATGAGGCTCTCGCTCACATGTCAAAATATGCTAAAATGTTTAAAGATCTTCTCAGTGATAAGGAGAAACTTCTCGATATTGCTCAGACCCAACTTAATGAGAATTGCTCCGCAGTGCTCTTAAGGAAATTACCCACCAAACTTGGTTATCAGGGTCGTTTTCTCATTCCTTGCAACTTCCCTGGGGTAGAGAATTGTATGGCCTAGCCGATCAAGGTGCCAGTATCAACTTAATGCCTTTAAGCGTTTGGAAACAATTATCTCTACCCGAGCTAGTCCCCACACGAATGACTTTAGAATTAGCTAACCGTACGGTTGCTTATCCGGTGGGGATAGCCGAAGATGTCTTCGTTGGTGTAGACAAATTCACCTTTTTGACGGATTTTGTTGTCGTTGACTACGAGATGGATCCCCGTGTTCCATTAATCGTTGGACGTCCATTCTTGAGGAACGGTCGCACTCTCATTGATGTAGCCGCGGGCGAATTAATCATGAGAGTTGGTGACGATAAAATCGTCTTCAACATGGGAAAAATTTCTAAGCAACCTTCTAAAAACGAGAGTGTTAATTTCATTAACGTTCTTGATGAGGCTTGTGAAGAACATTTCAAATACGCTTGTAAAAGTGGTTCTTCTTCTCTACCCATTGTTGAGACCGTTGCCTCTATTGCTCCATCACTAACTCCATTTGGAGAAAGTGATTTCCTTTTGAAACAATATGAAGCAACTTTGGGAGATGTGGACTTGCAATATGACGATTCTCCCTCCAATTGGGATGAAGACATTCGTTCCATTGAGAAACTTCTCAATGAGGACCATATTTCTCCACCATCTCCTAAGGATATCTCTATCGATGAACCGAATTTGACTACGCCTTCCATCGAAAATCCTCCGGATTTAGAGCTTAAGGACCTACCGTCTCATCTCGAGTACATTTTCCTTGAAGACAACAAGAAGTCACCCATCATCATAGCAAAGGACTTGAAAGAAGCAGAAAAATCCCGACTTATTGCCATGCTGAAGAATCATAAGAAAGCGATTGCGTGGAAAATCTCCGATATTCGTGGAATTGATCCTCACTTTTGCACACATAAAATTATCATGGAGGATGACTTTAAACCCACTATTCAAAGCCAAAGAAGGGTGAATTCCAAGATCCATGACGTTATCAAAAAAGAGGTTATCAAACTTCTTGATGCGGGAATGATCTACCCTATCTCGGATTCACCATGGGTTAGTCCCGTCCATTGTGCGCCTAAGAAAGGCGGAATCACCGTTGTGCCCAATGAAAACAACGAGTTGATTCCTACTCGTCTCGTTACAGGGTGGAGAGTTTGTATAGACTATCGCAAACTCAATGATGCTACGAGAAAGGATCATTTTCCCCTTCCTTTCATGGACCAAATGCTTGAACGTCTAGCGGGTAATGACTATTACTGTTTCTTAGACGGTTTCTCCGGGTATTTTCCAATTCCCATCGATCCCAAAGACCAAGAGAAAACCACATTCACTTGTCCTTATGGAACATTTGCTTACAAAAGAATGCCTTTCGGCTTATGCGATGCTCCTGGGACTTTCCAAAGGTGTATGATGGCTATCTTCCATGACATGGTTGAAGAAACTATGGAAGTCTTCATGGATGATTTCTCGGTCTATGGTGATTCTTTCTCACATTACCTTACCAATTTGGAACGCATGCTTAAGCGGTGTGAAGACACTCGCCTTGTTCTAAATTGGGAAAAATTCCATTTTATGGTAAAGGAAGGCATTGTGCTTGGACACAAAATCTCGACAGCCGGTCTTGAAGTGGACCGTGCTAAAGTGGATGTCATAGCCAAATTACCTCTACCTTCAACCGTGATGGGTGTGAGAAGTTTCCTTGGTCATGCGGGCTTCTATCGTCGATTCATTCAAGATTTTTCTAAAATCGCTCGCCCGATGACCCACCTCTTGGAAAAGATACTCCTTTTATCTTTTTCTAAAGAGTGTCTCGAATCTTTCAATCTTCTTAAGGACAAGCTAACTAAGGCACCGGTCTTGGTTACCCCTAATTGGGAGCTACCTTTTGCATTGATGTGTGATGCTAGCGACTTTGCTATTGGAGCGGTTTTGGGCCAAAGAGTGAACAAACACTTCCAACCAATCCATTACGCTAGCAAGACAATGACGGGGGCTCAATTGCATTATACCACTACTGAAAAAGAACTTTTAGCTGTAGTGTATGCTTTTGAGAAGTTCCGCCCCTATCTTTTCCTTTCTACCACCATCGTGTATACCGATCATTCCGCGTTGAAGTACTTGTTGAGTAAACAAGATTCTAAGCCAAGACTTCTTCGTTGGGTTTTGCTCCTTCAAGAATTCAACATTGAAATTCGTGACAAGAAGGGAGCCGAAAACCTAGCCGCGGATCATCTAAGTAGACTTGAGGATCCGTATCAAGGGGATCATCCGAACCAAGAGATCAATGACTCTTTTCCCCTTGAGACCTTAATGTCTATCAATTCCAATCCTGATGACACCCCGTGGTTTGCGGACATTGCAAACTACTTAGCGGGTGGCATTCTCAAGGAAGGGTTAACGTCCCAACAAAAGAAAAAGTTATTTAAAGACATTGAACACTATATCTGGGACGAACCTTACCTTTTCAAACAATGTGCGGATCTTGTCATTCGTCGATGTGTTGATGGGCCGGCAGCTTTACAAATCCTTGATGCTTGCCATAAAGGATCCGCCACTGGTCACTTTGGTCCCAATTACACCGCGAAGAAAGTATTCGACTCTGGATTTTATTGGCCCACCATTTATCATGACGCTCATGAAATGGTTAAACGTTGTGATGCTTTTCAAAGACAAGGCAAGATCACACATAAAGATGAGATGCCTCAAAATTTCATACAAGAATGTGAAATCTTTGATGTATGGGGTATCGACTTTATGGGGCCATTTCCATCATCTAAAGGGAACAAGTACATCCTCGTAGCCGTTGACTACGTATCGAAATGGGTTGAAGCTAAGGTTCTCCCTACGAATGATGCGAGGGTGGTTGTGAACTTTTTGAAGCAGCTTTTTGCTCGATTCGGTGTTCCTCGTGCTATAATCAGTGACCGCGGGACTCATTTTTGCAATGATCAATTTGCTCGAGTCATGGCTAAGTACGGTGTCAATCACCGTCTTTCCACCCTTATCATACTCAAACAAATGGTCAATCTGAGATATCTAACCGCGGATTGAAGCGAATTCTGGAGCGTACTGTGGGAGAGCATCGTGCCTCGTGGGCCGATAAATTAGATGATGCTTTGTGGGCTTTCCGTACCGCTTATAAGACCCCGATTTTGTACACCTTATCGTCTTGTGTACGGGAAGGCATGCCACCTCCCTATCGAGCTGGAACATAAGGCATACTGGGCCTTGAAGTGGGCCAATTTCAACATCAACAAAGCCGGCGATCTTCGGAAGATTCAACTCAACGAGCTCAACGAACTAAGGAATGAAGCTTATGAGAACTCATTGATCTACAAGGAGAAGACGAAGATCATCCTTGATTCAAGGATTAAGAACCGAGAGTTCCACGTTGGTGATCAAGTTTTACTCTTTAACTCTCGGTTGAAGATCTTCTCGGAAGCTGAAGAGCCGCTGGTCTGGTCCATTCACCGTCGTCAAAGTCTTCCCATATGGCACCATTGAGCTTTCTCAGTCAAATGGGCCCAATTTTAAGGTGAATGGCCAACGCGTGAAGTTGTACTTTGGTGAGTACATCTCTCATGAGATGATTCCATCCCTCACCACGTTTCCCTTGAATTAAGTTCTGGGTTGAGTCAGGCTCGTGACTCGGTTAACAAAAACAAGCGCTTCTCAGGAGGCAACCCGTTGATTTATCCTTTACCGTTTTCATAATAAGTGTAAGGGGGAGCCCCGTATGTGTTTGTTGTATTGTTTCTTCTTCTGTGCAGGGATTAAAGCTTCAAAGATCTATTCTCGATGACTTTTAATGAACCGTGATCCCGTGTTCCCGTCTTCCCGGTTCTATCCTAAACTATCGTGATTCAATTTTTCATATCTTATATGGTAACATTGAAATCACTATAGTTGTCCTTTCCTTAGCAAGATTTAAACAAAGTGCACAATGTCATAAGTGTAGGGGAGTTTACTCCCACATGCTTAAACATTGAGGACAATGTTTATATCAAGTGTAGGGGGGACTAGGGATGGCAAAAAAACCCGAACCCGACGGGGAAACCCGAAACCCGGAATAATTGGGGCGGGGCGGGTTAACTTTATTGGGTTATGGGGCGGGTTTGGGGCTTAAACGGGGATTTTTAATCGGGTTTGGGGCAAACGCGGGGAATAAGGTCCTCGACCCGCCCCGCCCGATTAATATACACATGTACAAATATTAGTATTTTTATATAGTATTTTCTTACTATTTACGTCATAATAAATATTTCTTTAGTATTTGATCTTTTCAATGTTGCAAATTGTTATTACTGAAACTTGTTTAATGTATTGTAAGTTCTTTGTGGTGTAGCATATCATTATTTATCTATAATAGTATCGTTTTAAACCTTATAAGTCTTGTTTGTAATTCATTATTATATAATAGTAAGTTTTTAATACTTCAAGGTTATTTCTAACAGCCTAAAAATAATAATAAATGTAAAATGATGCGGTTTTGATAGAAAATTTCACTCAAAGAGCGTACCCGATAATATCCCCGATTAGTACGGGGCGGGTTTGGGGGAGCATTGCGCCCCAACGGGGCACCCCGATTAAATCCCCGACGGGGATCGGGGCGGGTTTGGGGAGAAACTTACTAATCGAGTATGGGGATGGGGACGGTCGCCCCGCCCCAAACCCGCCCCGTTGCCATCCCTAGGGGAGACTTCTATCGAAGTAAGTGGGCTTTTCCATGAATTTGTCCTCATTTTAACTAGAAAATTTGATTTTTCGACATTTTTCAAAATTTTTAATCTATTTTGGCCTAGTAGTTTTTCATTTGTTATCGTTGTTTACTTTCTTTGCTAGAATAAATTTTCAATAAAGTGGTTTTAAATTTTTCAAAGGCGTGAATATTTTGACTCAACCCGAGTTTAATTATCTAAGTTTACTCTAGCTAGTATCCTTAACGTGTTTAAGTCAAGTTTTGCTAGGCTTTTATATAGGGAACTTTAAAACGCGAAAGTCTTAACTCTCACGGGTTAAGAACAAGAACTTTTCGCAAGTTCCTATAATTGATCCTAGAGAGTTGTTTATCAAGGGAACTTTAAAATGGGAATTTTAAACTTGAAAAAGTCTAAGAGTTTGCAAGATCCTATAGATGACTCGAAAACCCAAAACTTTGATTTAATTGGCTAAGCATCCACGAGTCTCATTCCTTAAGATTTTAAATTGTGGAGAACGAGAGATGATAGACTCAATTATAAGTTTGGTATTCTTTTGTGAATTTATGTGAGTTGATTATAAGCCTATTCTCCCATCGCTTGCTAATAAATTTATCTGCAATAAATAAGGTTGTACGATTTGAAAAGTTACTTAGCTTCTAGCACAAGATCGTTTAAAAGTTGCTCGGTATTAATTAGAGTTCATAGCCAAGGCATAACTTATTGAAGCGGGATGCGAAGATTGGCGAGTCCGAAAAGGCCCTAACAAGGCATGAGGGCTACATTTTGTTGCTAAAGATCCAAAAGTGATGTGAAGAATCATTTATCGAAAATCAATATGAAGGATCGAGACACACGACGAAAAGCAAATACTCCCCAAAAGATCATGGAGAAGTCTATCCAAAAAGGCCCTAACAAGGTATGAGAATAAATAGATCCAAGTCCTAAAAGGAGGCTGGTCGTTGTATATCGAAGTCTAAAATAAAGATTGGAGAAAAATGAAGAAGTCGTGGTCCATATATGAAGAATCTCTCAAAACTTCAAGTGAAGAAATTCCTATTATGAAGAGAAGACCATAATTTCAAGAACGTCTCTCAAAGATTTGAAGTATGAAGTCGCTGCCAAATATCGGTCCGAGAAAGGTCTCAAATCGTGAAGCGAGTTATGCCAAGATATGAGCTTTATGAGGTCCCAAGAAGCAGTTTTAAAAGATTTTGTCCTTTAGCTAACTATTGATTAAATCGTCCCACTTTATTTTCAGCCTAAATAACTATCAAAATAAGTCAAACAATGCATCCTCGTGATCATTTAAGACAATATTAAAATATAAGAGATACACCTAGGAATAAGGGAGTCTAAGTGAATAATTGGGCCACATGAGTTCGTGTTAGTTTGCTGACTTATAATAACAATGATCTCGTTTTTAAGCTTGGTATGGGGAACGTGAAACTTGAGAATGATGAACATTCATGACAACCCAAAACCCCAATGTAAGTCTTTGATTTCTTACTTGTTTTGTTCTTTTAGTTTTCTTAGTGTTTAGTATTTAATAAAGGCCAAGGTGGGTTATCTATGATGAAAAATGTAAACCGTGCTTTGAAATTAGTGCATTGCATGAGGACATTGCAATGGTCAAGTGTAGGGGAATTAATAAGTGTGAAAACACTTATCCGTTTACCACTTATTTCCAATAATAACAAGACCAAAACGTGTATTTTATGTCGTAAAAGTCGGAATTATGCGTGGTTTGTGTTTTTATTGTGTTTTAGGACCAAAAGATGCAAAAGGAAGAAAACATAGGCTATCACGGGCTTTTATCGAAGAAAAAGACTAAAGACGAAGTCGAAAGATCGAGAATGCAACAAGAACGGAAGTCCAAGACCTACTCTGAAGATTTATCGAAGAAAAAGTCTAAAGACGGAAGTTTAATGAAGTCGAAGAACTCAAGTCTAATTATAGAAGAAAATTATAAGACAAGTTCAATTTATATCGACAAATCTCGAGACGACGTCGAGAAAGACAAAGAAATTAAATCGAGTCGAGACGAGAATAAAGAAAGAAGAAAGCTTAAGCACTTAATCTCCCCACCTCCTACAAATACCCTCCTAATATGTCATTAGGAGGGTGTTAGGTGGTTAGTTCTTAGTAGTTGTAGTTAATTTTTAGTTTTTAAGTGTGTTTTTAATTTCTCTCTAGTTTTCTTTTCAAACTTATTGAATCTTTACATTAATCTTGTAGTCTTTTGATATTAATCTTTGATCAATCAAGCTTATTTTCTTAATTCTCATTCTACCTTTCTTAATCTTTTTCTTAATCTTGATAATCATGTAGTTTTATTTTAATTTTGTTGATGGTTTGATTGTGTAGCTTATTTGATTGTGCTTATTAAATTGGTGATCTAAAAAGTTTCTATATTAAAGTGCTTATTTTTCTTAATCTTTATGCTTAATAGCTTTTAGAAATAAGTTGTTTTTAATAAGTTTAAGTTTTTATAAAAAGTGCTTTTTGATTTCTAGCTTATTTAATGTTTAAAAGTTTTTAAATTCTAGCTTATTCACCTTTTTCTAAAATCATTTTGGTTTAGCTTTTGGTAAAGTGCTTATTGATTTTTGGCTTATATTTGCTTATTGCTAAGTTCTTGTTCCGAAATCTGTCAAGTCCCCTTTATTCCGGATAAGATGTACCAAACCATCTTTTTCCGGATAACAGTCACCTACACTTTCCAGATAAGCTTCATAATAGTTTATTTCGGATAAGCTATAGTTTACAGGATTGCGGATAAGGGTCCGAAGTCATTATTCCGGATAAGTTTTAGAACCTCCATATTCCGGATAGCTTGTAGAACAACATTCCGGATAAGACACTCGTGAAAATTCCGGATAAGCACGTCAATCAATCATTCCGGATAAGCATCATATTACTTGTTCCGGATAAGAACCCGAAGACGATTCCGGGTAAGCACCTCAACAAACTATTCCGGATAAGGATACCGGATAAGCCTCTTTACTTATTATTCCGGATAACTGCTCAAATTTTATTCCGGATAAGCTGCACTTCCAATATTCCAGATAAGGCTTCAAAGAAACATTCCGGATAAGCTCTCAATCCCTCAATTCCGGATAAGCCTTCAGATCTTTAATCCGGATAACATTCCGGATAAGGTTTTGTATTTCTAGTTTTTGAATTTCCATTTTTTCCGCTTTTTACTTAGGATTATTTTAACTCATCTTGTTGTAGTTCAATCTTTAAAGTTTACATTTTTATAAGTTTTAATCATTTACTTTTCAATTTTTAAAGTCTTCATTTTTAGTTTAAATTTTCAAGCTTTCATTTTACTTATTTACTCATCGACATTTTCATTTTTAGCTTACAATAGATAATCAAAACCCTTTTATTTTTCCACCAAGAACAATTGAGTCGCACTTTCTACTAGTGAACAATTCGAAAAGACTTGGAACGAAATTATTTTATACTTGGATAAAAACCTTGTATTAATGATTATGAGTATTTAATCATAAGGACACAGTCACATTTGTATGACTACATTATATGAGCATACGAGGTTTTAAACAATCATTCATTGGGACTATTAAGTCACCTGAAACACTTGATCATAAGCATTTATCAATTTGATTTATAAAAATCTAAACTCATGATCACAGTTTAATGACGGTTACCAAAGAACTATTTTATGCTTCAAAATATATAACTATATATTTTCCTCGCCTCATAAACAATACTATGATTCAACATAAACTACTCTTTATCATTAAACACTACAATTATCCATTTTAACTCATTTTCACAAATGTCTTACATTTTAAATAAAGTAAATTATACATTTATTTTATTATGACTATACTTTCACCAAGGATCCTAAAACTTAACCAAATTGACTTAGGACTTGAACCTACTTCTACTATATTATACCTAGACTCCTAGTAACCATACCAAGACAGTACAATCGAACCTAAAACTATCCTAGACATACATTAGCCGAATAGTACACCACTCACAAACTATACTAACTTTGAGTCTTACAAAACTACCTTAGACATAAATTGAACTTGTACAAACTTAGGCAATTAAAACTAGCACTATTACTTACAAACTTGTCCCCCTAAAGACCACTATGCGACGACTAGGTGGAATGGAAGAGGCAATGTGTACATTTGTTGCATTTATGGAGTGTACTAGGAATATCTAAATGATTAGATATGCAAGTAGTGAAACAAAAACAACTAGCACATATCTCTCTATGTTAGACGTGTGAGGTACCCAAGCCACACAAACCTTTCACCATGTACAACACCCTCATTATAGTTACACTATGCAACTCCAATTTGTCCCCTTTGACATACATAGATGCGACGGATGGGGGCTTCCCAAAAGGTAAGTGTACATCAAGTGTAATTAAAACCTAGTACCACCATGTACCATGAAGATCATAGCAAATCTTTCTCACTTCTTTCTTGTCGTGGCTTAACCCTAGACCACACACATCATCTTCATTAAAGATATTTATCAACCTAAACTATCACTCCTCACCCTCACACACTCAAAATTTGGATCATCCAACTCTATATATCACCTAGACGCAACAAACTCTTACACTAAACATTTACTACACCAAAATCTTGGTTCCAAGGCATTTATAGCTAGACTACACAAGATTCATAGCATTCAAGACAAGTCAAGACCCTCCTAGGTCACGTCTAAGAAGAACCGACGCATAGAAGCCCTAGTTTTGATCAAACATCATCTTCTCCACCAAAACAAGTAAGTTTAAACCTCTATGGCTCCATTTCAATCCTTTCATACTCCTCATTACATGTCATGCATGTAGAAACCTAGAAAACGAAACTATGAATGCATGCACACGTAAAATGTATACCAAAAACTTATCTAGTAAAACCCTTGGCTTGATTTCGTGTTAGGACTAGACGAATCTACATCTAACGCCTATAGGAGTCTTGCTTTAGAAATGCTAACAAAACTAAGTTTAGTAGGAACATATTTTTAACATTTAGAAAGGAATCTATAAGCCAAAACAACCTAGCCATAAGTCTCGGCTTATTATTAAGCCGAGCATAAACATTGAAATATTAAGCTCGAGAATAAGGTTTAGGAGTAGTAGAGAACTTATTAATAATTTGGTACATTAAAATAAGCCCACTTGTATAAGCCTTGAATAATCCATGAGTCAAATAAGCCATAAGCCTATATTAAGCCGAGATACAAATAAGCTATAAGCTATAAGCCTAGAGCCCTATAAGCCCATACGCCCAAAAGCCCAATTAACTAGTTTGGATTTATTAGTTTTGCCTAATAAGATTTTTCTTAGTAACTCAAACAAGCCCGTTAGGCCCATTAAATCCAAATTGTGACCCTACTGGGCCAACCAAGCCCAATCCCATTTTTGGGAGACTATTCGGGCCATATTTGTAAATGGTGAAAGTAATAGTCACAAATGTAAAATTATAAAACAAGTATATATTTTTCGTGACTTTAAAGAAGTATAAGGACCAAATTGTCATTTCTAAAAGTGTAGGGTGCGTTTGTGTTTAAACCGAGAACCAACCAAACCATAAGGACTATTTTTATCACTTTGGAAACTTATATAAAACCCTAGGTTACTCTTTGTGCTTCAAATAAATATTTTCGAGACACAAGGGACTAGTTGTGTCATTGTTGAAAATTAATACAAGCCCTAGAATCTTATTAAATATTTCCGAGACTTAAGGGGGGTGTTTTTCCATTTCACAAAGATAAACCGAGCCCTAGGGACTCGGTTTGTAATTATTTCGAGACTAGGAAACCCTAGGGGCCTTAATTGCCATATACCGAAAGTATTGTAAGCCCTAGGGGGCGTTTTTGGAAATAAACTTAACAAACAAGGACTAACGAGGTGAAACACTTAACGAACGAAACCTTAAAGGTTATTTTTGGAAGTTAGTATATTGCAAGGACTTACGTGTAATTTCAATTTAATTAAAAATATTAATAAAGTATTTTATTAATAAATTAAATTATTTATTTTGGGTATTAAATAAATTACTAAGATTTATTTACAAGACTTAATAAACAAACGAACCATGTTAAATATATTTAGATCCTTAAGAAAATTAAATGGAATATATTATTTTCTTACAATTAAATAAAAATCTATTTATTTTATTACCCTTTTATTAGACAATCTAAATATATTTTTAGAAACTAAAAATATATATTATATTATTGACATCTCACTATAAATTGAAGCACCTAAGCAATCATAACGACTTATTAATTCGTGATCATGCTATTCATCAGTTACATTATTTGTGCATTATTATTGTGCATTTACTGAGTCAGGCATAATTTACTTAGGTATTTCTATCACTTCGTGATTATACTGTGCCAGTTTATTCAGTGACATCATCACTACATCATTACCACTGTTCATGGCCCTATATTTACTTTTATTTATAACTGAGGGAGAAAACATACTTAACTCTTTATATGCAAACATGCACGGATAACATCAACATATAACAACTTATTGCCTATTGTTTACCCCATTCCCGTGGACTTTAATAGTTAGTAGGGTAGCGCGAAATGTTATGGATAGATCTATTCGGGTATTAACAACACTCGGCCTGCGTGACTTGCTATCACGAAACGCTTAGGCCAAGCAACAGGTTTATTTCATTTTCGGACTGAGGGAAAAAACATCGGGTTTGACCATAATGGCGCCTGAGCATCATGTCTAGCTTCTATTACAGGGCAATAGGAACTTCTATAGTATTGGCTGTGATTGTCCTACTATGATCGTGGTGTTTGGCATATCAATACATTTATTTATTATATTAAACCTGTGAATTCACCAACCTCGTGTTGACCCCCACATTTTATTTTATATGTTTTCTTAGGAAAATAAACAGGTTCATGCATTGGATTCCAGCATCATTGAAGCATCATGTTACCATCGGGCTTGGATATTTTCACATTATTAATAAATGTTGTTTTCAGACAAGATACTAAATGTGTACAATTTAATTCGTGTGATATGTTTTTAAATGACTATTATGATCATTGCTCTATATACTGTGTGCTATTGATCCACCAAAGTAACACCCCACGTACTATTCCGCTGCATTTGACCATTATGGGGGTGTTACATAGAAACCATACACAATGTCGCTTATCATATTTTCGACTCTAAGCTAAAAGTCGAGTCCTCATCTTAGGTAGGACCAATCTACACAACGTCGCCTACTTCACCATTTTACGACACAAGGCTAGATGTTGAGTTCTAATCAAAAGATAGAACCAATATTCACAACGTTGCTTACTTCACCATTTTACGACGCAAGGCTAGATGTCGAGTTCTAATCGAAAGGTAGAACCAATCTTTACGACTCTTCACTTTTAAGCTAAGTGAGAACTCACAACACACAACCACATGACTTTATAGTTTAGTGAGAACTCACAAGACACAACCCCATCACTTTATAGTTTAGTGAGAACTCATAAGACACAACCATTACAAATCAATAAAACACATATCCAAGTATACACATGTAACTTGGATCTACACAACACAAATCCAAGTACACACATATACAATGGATTTACACAAGACTTAATACAAGTATTCACAAATACAATGGATTAACACAACTAATCCAAGTATTCAAAAATACATTGGATCTACACAAGACTCAAATAAAACAAATGATGAACATGACTAGATCTAAGAAAGAACGATCTTCATCAACACTTCATCTTTAATCAAATCACAAATGTGTGAGTGATCTTCTCTTTGCACTTAATAGGATGAGGAGATTGAAGGAGAGAATCACATCTTAAACAAGATTAATCTAAACTAACTAATCAAGGGTTTAAAGATGTTTTTGAAGAAACTGTGCAAAAAGGGTTGAAAGAAAAGTTGGAAGTGATCCACTATTTATAGGGCAAGAGTGCAATGGCTATAAAGACCTACGGTGCCTTAATTGTCTCCACGGATCCTTATCAATAAGGATCTGCGGGTCTATTTAAGGTACCTCGGGCTTGGAGTCCGTGCATTTTTGTCCTTTAGCGGGGAAATGCCATCTGGGGCGGTTTATACCCTCAAAGGATATTCTTTTGGCATATGGAATATGCCAAATTCAAATTTCCATTTTCTTTTTAATAAAATATTTTCTTAAAAATAAAATTTATTAAAATATTTTGTAACATTTGATTAAATGTAAATTTTAAGAAAATATTAATCCTTGATCACTTAGTAAGGTTAATGACTTGTATGTACATACCTTGAGTGATTCATACCGAATGCGATATTAGAGGTGTCGAGAGAAGTATACAAATGTATTCTTGAGTGATTACGAGTACCTTAACATTTTACATAATGTAACACCCGAGAATTTTTCGTACTTTAAATAATAATAATAAATTATATTAATTATTATTCGAATTCATTTTTGAGAATTACCAAACTTATTGGTTTTGAAAACAGGTCATATTTTGCAAAATCTGATAAATCGCATAGTCTCGTACCGACACAGTAAAAATGTAATTTATTTATTTATTTATTTTTTGTCACGAGATAATTAATAAAACGACTTATTAAATTATTTAATATTCTATTAACATTTATTAAAAACAAGAACATCACCCACTCAAGACACTTTCTACCATAAACCTTAGACATATCAATTTTTGGAACCATGGCTAGTAACAATTTTACCTCTTCTAAACCACGGTTCAAAAACAACATACTAAAATCTAATGCCTCATGCGTGAGGTCTTGAAATATTTTCACATATATTGGCTCGTTTTCCTTATTTGTACACACATATCACTTAGACTACAAAAGACTAAACAGAAACAACCCAATTAGTATTTTTAAGTAGAGATGCATGCACATGATGCGTTCTACAAACCCTCACTCACCTACTGTTACCCTCACCTCATTTGTTTTAAAATTCAAATTTAAAATCCCACATGCAATCCCTAACCTCTAGCCTAGTACATCATTTCCTCTTCCCTCTTACTGGACGATCAATTTGGTCACCCACCTCATGCAAAATGCCTCCCATATTTACCTATTACTTGTATATCCATCCTCACCCTCATTGTCCATAAACAAATACACACAAACTCAACTCCACTCTCTTCATTCCGGATCAAACCAATATCAATCAAACTCTATTTTTGTACCACAAACCTCTATCTCCATCTCATACTTCATACTACAAAAACCACAAAGATGACACTATATACATAAAAGCTTCATATTTTCGAACGTGAGTTGTAGCTGCATCAGTTGTTTCGGCGAAAAGCAAGTACAAGGCGTTCGAGAGTTTCTAGCTGCGGTTTGTGAAGCGAGTTACAAGATGACGGGTTGCAGCATTTCGCTAAGTGGGTACGCTACCGACGTGGGTGTCTTGCTTGTTCGAAGGTTTATGGTGGTGAATACGAAACAAGTACGGGTTTTGCGACGTGGGTTTTGTTGTTCGAGTGTCGAGATAGCAAGATTCGAAGGTCCCCATTTTGTGTCGAGTTATTTTAGACAGTGTGTAAGGCGTGAGGTTTTGAAAGCGAGTAGTCGAGATTGAATTAACGTGAGCTAAATGTTGTTTTAAAATCGAATTAACGTCGAAAGGCTAGCGATTTCTTCTTAGAAAATTGAGAGGTTTTAATTAAGCTAAAACAGGTAAAAATAAATGTAAAATCAAAAAGCTGTCGAATTTTATTTAGTCATAACGATATTTTCTTTACTTAGAAGTTTGATCGAATATTACATCGACAATTATTTTGAGCATTTTATTTAAACTTAAATCGTGGTAAAGGTTGACATATGCGTATGACATTCATTTTGTTTCTTGCTTTATAGATTGTAACTCAATCTTGTAACACCCCATTTAATAGGATAGAGTGCTACAGTAAATTATGCGTATCATCAAAGCATGCAAGGTAAATGTCTAAACATTCATGACCATAAATAGAAATACAAGAATCAAACATCGGTAGTCTAGTAACCCACAAACAAGCAATATAAGTACTGTAAATGGAAAGGACTAAACAATGTCCAAAAGATGTAAAGTATGATAAAGTAGGAATAAATTCATAAGGTAAAAGAGGTCGGATAGCTTCCAATCCGAATGCACATACTCTGGAGTTCCTACTTGCGTCCTTGGGTACCTGCCGGTTGGGAACATGGAAAAGTAGACGGCTGAGCATAACGCTCAGTGCACGGATATACAATAAAGCATGGAAAACATAGAGTATGGAAGCATATAAAGAATATAAAGCATGAATGGCAGCGGAGATGAATAAGTCCTGGAAAACCTAGTTGTCTGTCATGTTAACCGATTTTAGTTCTGAAAACATAGCTTATGTTACTTATGAAAATCTGCATCAGTTAATGTACCATAATAGCCAATATAGGTCATGAGGTCAACAACGTGCATGGATACTTGGAGGGGAGACCTCATCATGCAATTAGAGGGGCTACCTATAATTAACTAGTCAATGGGTAGGAGGGATCAGCTCCTTGTGAAGGATGCAAGGCACACACCACATTCACCATGAAAATCCTGACTGAAACATGTAACTAGGATGCACCCATACGCCCCACATGATAATATAATAATATAATGGCCAAATAACTGAAAAGGGACGCCACGAGCTATCACTCCGCTGTGGTGAAGTCATAACACTAGTGCCTCTAGTGTTATGGTTATGGTACCTTCATAACTATGTGAAACTGGTCATGCATGTATATGGCTAAGGTAACTAATAAAACATAAGCATTTAATCTGTAACTACTGGGGAAAACAGTTGGCTGCATACGGGAAATCCTAATGAAGGAAGAGATTGTCCTTACTGAAGGACGGGAAATCCGTACCTTATGTCCAATAGAAGCTAACGGGAACGATGAAGACTAATCCGCCTTGACGGATGTCACCACATAAGAAGTATGGACGTGTGTGAGTTGTCTGAATTACATGTGTTTTACTGGTTCCGTGTGTTATTAGCTTGTTATACGTATTCTGTCATGTTTTACTGTTTACTGTGTTAACTGTCGTTATTATGATATTCTGTTGTGTATTATTCATGTACTAGGGTATTATAATACTTGTATTGTAATACTAAGTAACTTTTTAAAAATAGCAGGTTTCCATAAATAGTAAGTTTCCAAAAAATAGAAAGTTTCCAAAAATAGAAAGTTCCAAAAATAGAAAGTTCCCAAAAATAGTAAGTTTCCATAATTAGAATTAAGCTGAATTATAAATAATAAATTAAGTTTACTTAGTACAATACAAGTCGTGGTTATAGTTGATTAATTAAATAACTGGTTGATTTAATTAAACTATACGTTATATGATTTTAATTAAATACATGTTTAATTAAAATGGCTAAGTATAAATACCTTAGGTTATACATGAATTAATTAAATAAATTAATTAACCTAAAGTTTAATATGACATGATTTATAAAAATAGTTTTTATAAAAACCCGAATCCCGAGCCCGTGTTTCAATATAAGCCGAATCAAATAAGCTATAAACAAGTCCCACCGAGACCTTGGAAAGGATCTCGGTTGACACTACTTACCAACTAATCATGCAATCATACCCCGACTCAAAGTCGAGGTTTCTTTGGTCTCGAGTCCGATCAAACAAAACCAACCGAGCACCCTTGGGGTCTCGGTGGTGTCTCGGCTCCACCCTAAACCGAAAACAAACACACCCGACCCAAGGTCGGAGTTCCCTTGTTGTGCCGACCGAAGACCAACCAAGCCGAGACCTTGTATGGTCTCGGTGGTGGTGATAAAAACATACCGAACACCCCCTTTGGGGGTTTCGGTGCCTCGGTCGAACCACAAACACAAACCAAACGTACCCTTGACCCAAAATTAATTAATCCTAGTTATTAGTTTATATTTTCATGTGACTAATTAATTTTTAAACATGGAATCATAATAAAATAAAATAAAAGAAAGGTTTTTGAATATACCAATGCGTATAGAATGAAAAGGTAATCACGAATAATTAAACAAACACCAAAATTCGTCCAGGTGGCCCTTTGTTCTTGTGTGGCCGGCGGCTAAGGAGAGGCAAGGAGGAGAGGACAAAGTTTTTCTGTAACCTAAAAATATGAGAAAAAGGTTTCCTCTAGGAGTTTTATTAAAACTGGTTTTGGGCCAAAAGGCCTACTTGGCCTTCCTCTCTTGTTCTAGCCACGACATGTGGGGCTCACATGGGGTAAACCCGTAGCTTTTATCGAGTCTAATTATTTACATGTGTGTTCGTGATTTATTATTCGTGATTTTGGTATTCGTGATCGTGTCACATTTATAATATTCATGATTGTTCGTTATTTATTGTCGTGACACGTGTATTAATATTATAAACGGAAAGTTTAAATTTACCGTGTTTTCGTAAGTTACTGTTCACGTGTACTGTTCATAGGTTTTTAATGCGGGTTTTACAAATCTAGTATTATTTTAGGTTGCATCGTGCGTGATCTGATTCTATGATTATTATTCTCTTGCTGTGATAGCTTGCGTTGTTGAGGTGAGTTCATACCCCCTCTTTCTATCTTGAAATCGCTTTATAAATGTTTTAAATCTCTTTTGGGGGAGATGCATGCTTGTTGATGTCATACGTGTTTATACGCTTTGATGATTGTTTGTGATACATATGTGGTTATACATTGCAAGTATTGTTTATGCTGCATACTGTGAATATGTGAGTGGCGCCATAGCTTCTTTTAATCCGCCTTATATGCTTAATGTATTTGAGGTGTGATGATGCTTGTAACATCTTTTGTGGACCAAAAACTATCGTTTTCTTGAATTACTTCGTTGTGGTTATGCTTACGAAGATAATGATTTGTTGCTTGATTATGGACGCAAAATATGTTTTCTTGATCCCTTCACGGAAGTTATTGTCTGATATGCCTAAGTACCGTTATCCCACTTTGCCTATCATGAACCGTTAGTTACTTCCGGATGACCGGTCAAGTAAGCACATATGTTATAGATAGATCTATTGGAGTTTGGCACTTTCGTCTGGGTGTCCTCTGTCACCAGTGCCAAACGGACGTATACTTATGGCCATTTCAGAGGTTGTCTTAGGGATAGGACACCTAGCGGGCACTTATTATTGTTTCATCTTGTCATTAGCCTCGGTGTCATGAGCTTACCAATATCATAACCGGGTAAGCTTTACCCTATATGCTTGCCATTATCTCAGATGGATTCATATGCTTCTAAACTTTATATGTTTTCCATTGTATCTTCCATAATCGATTCATATGTTTTAAAGCATTTTATTTGTGCTCCAGTTGATTTTGAGTTGAACCTTTGCTATGAGCTTGTATTGATCTTGAATGTGAATCTTGCTATGATCTTGAATGTGAATCTTGCTATGATCTTGAATTAAACCTTGTTATGATCTTGTATTGATCTTGATTGTGAATCTTGCTATGATCTTGTATGATCTTGTTATGCTTCTTATATGTGATCTTGACATGAATTGGGCATGTGATCTTGGTATGAATTGAATTATTTTGTGTTGGCTGTAATGCTTTGGCTAAATGATGATATGACTAAACTTTGTGGTTATTGTTGCTTTTGTTGCGAAACTCTCGATTTCTAAAAGCTTTTACGATACTACTTTTGGTAGTGGACTTTTTAAACTTTTCTAGTGTCATAAACATTTTAATAAAACTTATGAACTCGCCAACTTTATGTTGACCGTTTTAAGCATGTATTCTCAAGTACTTGACTGTATGATTATTTGGAGTTTGCGTTGTGATATTTGGCATAGAGGTCGTTCTCTCGGATCAAGACTCGGACAATCATGACGTAACAGGCCTCAAAACTCGTGGGCTTCCGCTGGGCCTATTTTGGGGGGTGTTACACATAATGTATTGCGAATTATACGTTTGTCATCAACAAAACACGAAAAGATTATATCGACTAAACATCGTAATGTTTGCACTAACAAGTAGGACCATAGGAGGGAAAACATATCAAATGAATGGAATAAACGATGTAAATGAATAAATGATGTAATGTAATGGTTCATGATTGGTTTTAGTCATGTTTGGTTTGTATGATAAGACAAATAAAATCGATAAGTAAAAGGGAATGAAATACCCCATGATGATAGAGGGTTTATTAAATGTAGTTAGTTATTGATAGATTTTTTATGTAATTTGAATTCATTATGAGATGAAAAAATGAGGTTTCTAAGGACATCGAATATGATAAACATTTCTAAAGGTTTATAATTATGTTACAAAATTAATTTATAAACTTTTTGGTTTTATAAATCTATCTCTATTATTTATAAACATTTTAAAAATTTATAAACACTTCACATAATTCAAGTGCATAAAATTATGGAAATCTTCAATATCATAGATCTCTTCATGTCACACAAGTTTGAAATGAATATTCACTATAATTAACAAGTTTTTAAACCTGTTCATACTTGCATAAACATTTTCATAAACAATCATAGTAAACACTTAAAAAATCTAAATGATAGATTTTGGTGTAATTAATCACTCTGTATAATGATTCACAAAAATGTAAAGAAATAAGATTTTTTCACCCGTCGTGATCATCTTTCCCATTTTTCGCTTTGATTACACCACATCAAACACTACGTTAATCTTATAATCAATACCATCTTAGCTTTCACTTTTCTCACAACTTATCTTTTTCGATTAGTGAGGGTAATATAGTCAAAACCATTACTTTGGTATGTATAGCTTTTAGAGCAAACGGTGTCACGGCGAGGGGGCTTCGCCGGTCCTAGGTGGCACCCTCGCCGGTGCTCGCCGTGACACCGGGGTCCTTGATAGGTGTGTAAACACCCATCCTTTTTACCACTTAACTAAAATAATAACAAAGCCAAAACGTGTATTTTATGTCATAAATGTCGGAATTATGCGTGGTTTGTGTTTTTGTTGTGATTTAGGACGAAAATATGAAAAGGGAAGAAAACACGGGCTTTCACGGGCTTTTATCGAAGAAAAACGACAAAAGACGAAGTCGAAAGATCAAGAATGCTAAAAGAACGGAAGTCCAAGACCAATTCTGAAGATTTATCGAAGAAAAAGTCTAAAGACGGAAGTTTAATAAAAGCCGAAGAACTCAAGTCTAAATTAATGAAGAAATTTCAAGACGAGTTTATTAATCCCGAGACAAAGTCGAAGAAATTAGAAGACGAGAAATCGAGAAAGAAAGAAGAAGGAACCAACACATGCTTAGTTTTCCTAATCACTATAAATAGACTCCTAATGTGTCATTAGGAGTTGTTAGCTAATTTGACACATTAGTCTTTCCACCTTATTTTCATGTCATTTTAATTACTTGTCAATTTACATTCCTTGTCTTGCACCTTAATTCCTTTAATTCCAAGTAAGTTTAATCTTTACTTTTGTTGTTTAATCTTTCCTTTAATCAAGTTTTATATTAATCTCTTCTTCTATCTTTCTTATTTTTGTTAATCTTTATGCTTAATATATCTTATTGTCATGCTTATTTGATTAGTTGTTATGTTTTTATGTGTTTGGATGTGTTAGCTTATTGATTTGATAGCTTATTGTGTGATTGATTTGGTTTTGGTTAAGTTTTTATTAGTTTATTTTATTAAAAGTTGATTTTTAATCTTTAATTTTATTAGTGTTTTTCAAGTTTTTGATTTGTGGTTGAATCAGTTTTTCTTAAAAGTGTTTTAGATTAAGTTTTGGTAGATTACTTATTTGATTTTAGCTTATTCTAGCTTATTTCCTAAGTTTTCTTATTACTGTTTATACGTACCTTTACTTCTTCGGAAAAGGGTTTTGTTTCTCTGAAAACATACCTTTTCCGAATAAAGCAATTTTTCCGGAATTTCCTTTTCTATAAATTCGTCATTTCTCTGAAAATAGTCCTTTTCCGAAATTATTTATTTTTCTGAAATTTCCATTTTTCCGAAGATAGTTATTTTTCCGAAAATTCTAGTTTTTCTGAATTAGTCATTTTTCCGAAATTACTCATTTCTCTGAATTTATCAATTTTTTCCGAAATACTTCTTTTTCTGAATTTGTTGTTTTCCGAAGAAACACTTTTTCCGAAATAGCCATTTTTCCGAAGATTCCACTTTTTCTGAATTTGTTGTTTTTCCGAAAATAATACTTTTTCTGAATTTGACATTTTTCCGAAGATTTCTCCGAAAAACTTGTTTTTCCGAAAAAGTTGTTTTTCCGAAGAAATGCAATTCTCTGAAATGCACTGTAGCTTTTCCGAAATAGTTATTTTCTGCTTAATTGTTTTAATTTTCTTGTCTTAGTTTTAGTCTTAAGATTTCAGTTTTCTAGTTTTTATTTTTAGAGAAAAAGTGACAGTTTTTCTCATTTTACTTTTAGCCTATTTTAATTACGTCTACATTTTTATTTACTTGTCAAATTTACTTTTCGTCAAGTTTTAATTACCCGTCATTTAATTTCTCGTCATTTAATTTTAAAGTTTTTAATATTGCCCATTTACATTTTAATTAGTTTTAGATTTAAATTCCCGTCATTTACGTTAAAGTTTTGCAATTTAATTACACTACAACGACAAAATATTTGTTTTCAGCAAAAGACGACTGAGTCACACGATTACCAATAATCAATTCGATTAGACCACTTCAACGAACTTTAATTTTCATACTTGGCCAAAAGCTAGTTATTAAAATGGCGCCGCTGCCGGCTCTTTTCGTAAAGATTAACGATTTTCTGTGAGAGACGCGTTGCTTTTTGGGACCCGTTCATTCGTGAGCGTTATTTTTCTTGCTTAAAAATTGTTAAAAATCCATAAAAATTAAAAATTTTCAAAAATCCAAAAAGATTTTATTTTTATAGTGTATATATATTGTCTTTGTGTTTGGTATCTTTTTCTTTTGCTTTTGCAGGTGTATGCGTACTAGATCTTCAATTTATCCAGAGCCCGAGACTCGTGAAGATTTAGCTATGGCAGGTGTGAACAACAACAATAATCCACCGCACCTCAACAATAACAACAACAATGTTCTTCCACAACCCGATCTTCGGACAATGGAGGAGCTTTGTCAACCCACAATGTTTGGACGAGGAGGACCGATTGCGCCGATGCAAACCACGGCTCCGGAGTTTTCGTTGAAGCATCACATGGTCCAACAAGGACAAACTAATCCATTCCGCGGATTGCCGGATGATGATGCCAACAAGCACCTCGACAAATTCATTACTATCACTCAAAGCATGAAGTTGCCCGGTGTTACTATGGATGTCCTTCGCCTACAGCTCTTTCCACATACTTTATCACACCACGCCGAAAAATGGTTTGATCGTCTCCCGAAGAATTCCATTCATACTTGGGACGACATGACTCAACAATTTTTGTCGCGCTACTTTCCACCATCCATGGTCACGAGCCTTCGAAATCAAATCAGCGGTTTCATGCAAGAACCCGATGAATCTCTCTTTGATGCTTGAGAAAGATATAATGTTTTGATCGATCGATGTCCAAACCACAACATGCTCCCCGTTACCTTAATTGATGCTTTCTACAACGGTTTGACTTTTCGTGATCGTGATACGATTAATGCAGCCACCGGTGGCACATTTATGAAAAGAAGACCCGATGAGTGTAGAGAGCTTATTGAGAACATGACTACTCATCACAAAAATTGGGATTCCTCCGCTTCTTCAAGGAACAACCCGAGAGTCAATGTTTCTTCTACTTCAGCAAACCCCGATATGACCGAATTCACCCGCATGATGGCCGAAATGAACAAAAATATCTTGCTCATCGCTACAAACCAACAACAACAAGTTAAAACTGTAGCAATTTCTTGTGAAACATGCGGCGGTCCTCACTCATACACTGATTGTCCTTCTACTCAAGGCAATCCGGAAAACGTGTATGCGGCTTATGGTAACTATTCACCAGAAAATTACCAAGCCCGACCTCAAGGGGATCGAAATTTGCTAAGTTACCGGTCGAACAACTATCTTTCACCCGATTTGTCTCCTCAAAACCACAATCCCAACAACAACTACAATAGAAGCAACCAAATCCCACCTAGAGCTTCTAATCCTTATCACCCACCCGCTCAACAAGCCCCACCCATCAATCAAGATGTTGACGCCTTAATGAGAACCCAAGGAGAGCAAATTAAGAATCTGCAAAGCCAAATTATCAACTTGAAAGGGGATATCACTAAGCAAGGTAATGACATTAGATCCGAGCTTCGAAATGATATACAAAACTCCTTCAGCACTCAAACGGATGATTTGAAGAATATGCTGGCTAGTTTCTTATCAACCACTCCACCCTCTACTTCGGGCTCTCTACCTTCCAACACCGTCACAAACCCGAGAGCGAATGTGAGTGCTATTACTATACGCAGTGGAGCAACCTTAGTAGGACCATCTACCCCTTCCCAAGTTACTCCATCCACACCTCCTCCACCACCATTTATCCCTCCTACTCCCACGCCTAGTATTAGTTCTCCATTACCGTCTCCACCTCTTACTGATGTACCCAAGAAGAAGAACCCTTCACCAACCCCACCTTCCACCTATAAACCCAACATCCCATATCCTTCTCTCTTGGACAAGCCTAACTTGCTAACTAAGGATGACACTCAAGTGTCGAATTATTTGAAGATGATCTCTCAAATGAATTTCAACATTAGCCTTGTTGAAGCACTTGTCCACATGCCGAAATTTGTCAAAGCATTTAAGGAATTGCTTAACAAGAAGGAAAAGCTGGTTGAGCTCGCTAACACACGCTTAAATGAAAACTGTTCTGCAGTTATTCTTAAAGAACTTCTGAAAAAACTTGGAGATCCCGGTCGTTTTGTGTTGCCTTGCATTTTTAACAAAACCGAAGAATTTACTGCCCTAGCTGGTCTCGGGGCAAGTATAAATCTGATGCCTTTAAGTGTTTGGACAACACTATCATTACCCGACCTTACACCAACGAAGATGACTCTTGAGCTTGCAAATCGCACTCTCGCTTACCCTGTTGGTATTGCCGAAGATGTGTTCATTAAAGTTGGCACATTCACTTTTCCGGTCGACTTTGTTGTTGTTGATTATGAAATGGACCCTCGTATTCCTTTATTACTTGGTCGGCCATTCTTGAGAACCTGAAGAGCTTTAGTTGATGTTGCCGAAGGTGAGTTAATTTTAAGGGTCAGGAATGAACAACAAGTGTTCAAAATGGGGAAGATCACAAACAAATCCTATGGAAGAGAAACAGTGAATATGATTAATGTGCTTGATGACTTTGTCGTCTACAACAATCCTCTATTCGATTCTTGCTATGATAATCCACTATTCCAAGATGATGTGGATGATTCTCTATCCAATTCTGATCCTCCACCAATTTATGATTCTCCACCGATCTATGATGTTTATGATGACGATTCTAGTTCCGATGGAGATGATTATGATGATTTTACTTCTGAGTATCCAGACATGCCCACTTATGATGATTTTGATGAGGCCGATACTCTCTTGAGTGATTCTTCACATGATGAAGATCCTCCGCCAACCATGCTTGATCCTACTTTGGATGACTACTCATTTGAGGAAGACTTCTCTACTTTTCTCAATACATACTTCCCTCATGAGAGTGATGCCCCTCCTTTGGACTTTGATGATTATGGTCTTTATCCTACTTTGGATATGAAGAAACCCGCTTTGAAGGAGAAGAAGCCGGCCGACACCGATATCCGCAACACTTATGTCTTAACTCCTCTCTATCCACCTTCTGAGGATGAGATTGCTAGATTTATGATCAGATCTTCTTCAAGGTCTGTTGAGCCCGAGTGTTATTTTCCCCTAAAGGAAAAGGTGTTCGACCCCGGTATTGGAATCTTCAAGCCATCTCAGTATCCATCTGATGAAATAAAAGGAAAACGATTTGGTACTTATGAAGATATGCTTGCACCTCACCATACTTGCTTCCACCGTGCTCACCAACTGCTTAAGGGAACCTTGCCTACTCTTCTTTGGCTTGCCTTGTTCGCCTTAAGCTTGTGCTATTTGATTGATGAAAACCATGTCTTTGATCCCGGTGGATTTGTTTCAAGCTTCTTCCTATGCTAATCAAGGTCGAGTCAGGCTCACGACTAGGTTAACAAAAACAAGCGCTTCTCGGGAGGCAACCCGCAATATCTATCCTTTTTCTCTTATTTTTATAATAAGTGTAGGGGAGACCCTAGTATGTTGTTTGTTGTCTTCTTTCTAATCATGTACATGTATTCGAGCTTTCAAAGATCCATTCTTGATGACTTTTGACAAACCGTGATTCCGTGTACCCGTCTTCCCGGTTCTATCCTAAACTCTTTTGATTCTCTATTTTATATTTTCCAATATTGAAATAGGAATCTCTTTAGTTGTCTCTTTCTTAGCAAGATTTAATCAACGTGCACAATGTCCTAAATGTAGGGGAGTTTACTCCCACATGCTTAAACATTGAGGACAATGTTTATATCAAGTGTAGGGGGACTTCTATCGAAGTTAAGTGGCCTTTTCCTTGTATTTGTCCTCATTTTAACCGGAAAATCAATTTTTCGACATTTTTCAAATTTTTTGATCTATTTTGGCCTAGTAGTTTTACCTTTGTATAGTTATTTTATTTCGTTGTTAGAATAAATTTTAATAAAGTGGTTTTAATTTTCAACGTTGTGAATCTTTTGACTCGACCTGAGTTTACTCTAGCTAGATCCTTAACGTGTTTATGTCAAGTTTTGCTAGGCTTTTATATAGGGAGCTTTAAAACGCGAAAGTCTTAACTCTCACGGGTTAAGAACAAGAACTTTTCGCAAGTTCCTATAATTGATCCTAGAGAGTCGTTTATCAAGGGAACTTTAAAATGCGATTTCTAAACTTTGTCTAAGAATTTGCAAGATCCTATAGATGACTCGAAAACCCAAAACTTTGTTTAATTGGCTAAGCATCTACGAGTCTCATTCCTTGAGATTTTAAATTGTGGAGAACGAGAGATGATAGAGTCAATTATAAGTTCGGTATTCTTTCGTGAATTTATGTGAGTTGATTATAAGCCTATTCTCCAATCGCTTGCTAATAAATTTATCTGCAATAATAAAGGTTGTACGATTTGAAAAGTTACTTTGCTTCTAGCCCAAGATCGTTTAAAAGTTGCTCGGTATTGATTAGAGTTCATAGCCAAGGCATAACTTATTGAAGCGGGATGCGAAGATTGGCGAGTCCGAAAAGGTCCTAACAAGGCATGAGGGCTACATTTTGTTGCTAAAGATCACAAGTGATGTGAAGAATCATTTATCAAAAATCAATATGAAGGATCGAGACACACGACGAAAAGCAAATACTCCCGTAAGATCATGGAGAAGTCTATCCAAAAAGGCCCTAACAAGGTATGAGGATAAATAGATCCAAGTCCTAAAAGGAGGTGGATCGTTGTATATCAAAGTCCAAAATAAAGATTGGAGAAAAATAAAGAAGTCGTGGTCCAAATATGAAGAATCTCTCAAAACTTCAAGTGAAGAAATTCCTATTATGAAGAGAAGACCATTATTTCATGAACGTCTCTCAAGATTTGAAGTATGAATTCGCTGCCAAATATCGGTCCGAGAAAGGTCTCAAATCGTGAAGCGAGTTATGCCAAGATATGAACTTTTGAGGTCCCGAGAAGCAGTTTTAAAAGATTTTGTCCTTTAGCTAACTATTGATTAAATCGTCCCACTTTATTTTCAGCCTTAATAACTATCAAAATAAGTCAACAATGCATTCTCATGATCATTCAAGACAATAATAAAATATAAGAGATACACCTAGGAATAAGGGAGTCTAAGTAAATAACTGGCCCACATGAGTTCATGCTAGTTTGCTAACTTATAATAACAATGATATCGTTTTTAAGCTTGGTTTGGGGAACGTGAAACTTGAGGATGATAATCATTCACGACATTCTAAAACCCTAAGGTAAGTTTTTGATTTCTTTACTTGTTTTGTTATTTTCTATCTCTTTAATAAAGGCCAATGTGGATTGATTGTGATGGAAAGTGTAATCTTGCTTTGTAACTAATACATTGCATGAGGACATTGCAATGGTCAAGTGTAGGGGATTTGATAGGTGTGTAAACACCCATCCTTTTTACCACTTAACTACAATAATAACCAAGCCAAAACGTGTATTTTATGTCGTAAATGTCAGAATTATGCGTGGTTTGTGTTTTTGTTGTGATTTAGGACGAAAATGTGAAAAGGGAAGAAAACACGGGCTTTCACGGGCTTTCATCGAAGAAAAACGACAAAAGACGAAGTCGAAAGATCAAGAATGCTAAAAGAACGGAAGTCCAAGACCAATTCTGAAGATTTATCGAAGAAAAACTCTAAAGACGGAAGTTTAATAAAAGCCGAAGAACTCAAGTCTAAATTAATAAAGAAATTTCAAGACGAGTTTATTAATCCCGAGACAAAGTCGAAAAAGTCGAAGAAATTAGAAGACGAGAAATCGAGAAAGAAAGAAGAAGGAACCAACACATGCTTAGTTTTCCTAATCACTATAAATAGACTCCTAATGTGTCATTAGGAGTTGTTAGCTAATTTGACACATTAGTCTTTCCACATTATTTTCATGTCATTTTAATTACTTGTCAATTTACATTCCTTGTCTTGCACCTTAATTCCTTTAATTCCAAATAAGTTTAATCTTTACTTTTGTTGTTTAATCTTTTCTTTAATCAAGTTTTATATTAATCTCTTCGTCTACCTTTCTTATTTTTGTTAATCTTTATGCTTAATATATCTTATTGTCATGCTTATTTGATTAGTCGTTATGTTTTTATGTGTTTGGATGTGTTAGCTTATTGATTTGATAGCTTATTGTGTGATTGATTTGGTTTTGGTTAAGTTTTTATTAGTTTATTTTATTAAAAGTTGATTTTTAATCTTTAATTTTATTAGTGTTTTTAAAGTTTTTGATTTGTGGTTGAATCAGTTTTTCTCAAAAGTGTTTTAGATTAAGTTTTGGTAGATTGCTTATTTGATTTTAGCTTATTCTAGCTTATTTCCTAAGTTTTCTTTTTACTGTTTATACGTACCTTTACTTCTTCGGAAAAGGGTTTTGTTTCTCTGAAAACATACCTTTTCCGAATAAAGCAATTTTTCCGAAATTTCCTTTTCTATGAATTCGTCATTTCTCTGAAAATAGTCCTTTTCCGAAATTATTTCTTTTTCTGAAATTTCCATTTTTCCGAAGATAGTTATTTTTCCGAAAATTCTAGTTTTTCGGAATTAGTCATTTTTCCGAAATTACTCATTTCTCTGAATTTATCAATTTTTTCCGAAATACTACTTTTTCTGAATTTGTTGTTTTTCCGAAGAAACACTTTTTCCGAAATAGCCATTTTTCCGAAGATTCCACTTTTTCTGAATTTGTTGTTTTTCCGAAAATAATACTTTTTCTGAATTTGACATTTTTCCGAAGATTTCTCCGAAAAACTTGTTTTTCCGAAAAAGTTGTTTTTCCGAAGAAATGCAATTCTCTGAAATGCACTGTAGCTTTTTTGAAATAGTTATTGTCTGCTTAATTGTTTTAATTTTCTTGTCTTAGTTTTAGTCTTAAGATTTCAGTTTCTAGTTTTTATTTTTAGAGAAAAAGTGACAGTTTTTCTCATTTTACTTTTAGCCTATTTTAATTACGTTTACATTTTTATTTACTTGTCAAATTTACTTTTCGTCAAGTTTTAATTACCTGTCATTTAATTTTAAAGTTTTTAATATTGCCCATTTACATTTTAATTAGTTTTAGATTTAAACTACCGTCATTTACGTTAAAGTTTTGCAATTTAATTACACTACAACGACAAAATATTTGTTTTCACCAAAAGACGACTGAGTCACACGATTACCAATAATCAATTCAATTAGACCACTTCAACGAACTTTAATTTTCATACTTGGCCAAAAGCTAGTTATTAGTCCTCTTCGTCGGTCCCTATTCGCCATATTTCAACGAGGTGAAAAGGAAAAAAGGGTGGGCCCCACTCATGTTAATACCGTTTCACAACGGTTGCTTTTTTAATTTTTTTTTAATTTATTTATTTTTCTATATATACACACACTATATTCACAATACACACACACAATACATTCACAAATTTACACCTACAATCACAAAAAGAATGTCAAACTTCCCAAACGATTACCTCTCCTACTCGCAACTTCTTAGCCAAAGCACGGATCCGAATCAATCGTCGTCCTCTTCTCCGGCGACGCAGTCCGGCCAAGGCTCCGGTCAATTCGCAGCCCTCCCACCATTTTCGCATCAATACTTTCCAAACTTGTCACCCCAACAAATCTACTATAATCAACTACTAGCTTTGCAACAATCTCAATTTAATCCATCTCAGTTTAATCAATCGCAGTTTAATCCTAATCCATCTAAAAGTCAACAAGTCCCTGAAACACAATTCAAAATACCAGCACCGCAACCTCCACCACAAAAAAAAGTAGTAGTTCGTAAAGGAAAACGGGGGTCAAAAAATCTATCGCGGTTGATTTGTCCGCAGACGAAGACGACATCGATGACGAAACCGATGTTTTGGTGGAGTCGACACCCCAACGGTGGACACCTGCTGAGGAGGTCATACTGGCCGAGTGTTGGGTCGGCGTTTCAGAAGACAAAGATCGCGGGACTGATCAAACTGAAGAGTATTTTTGGAACACGATTTATGACGATTTCAATGGTCGTAACGCAAATCTTCGTACCAAGAATATGTTGACCGGGAAATGGTCAAGGATGCACCCCGATGTTCAAAAGTTTCACGCTATCTTCAAAGGTCTTAACAAGAAAAGCGGTCAAAACGAAGATGACATGATTCATGCTGCAAAACTTGAATTTTCGGCTTGTAACAGGGGGAGAAAATTTACGCTTGACCATGTGTGGAGGGTACTTAAAAACTACTCAAAAATGGGACGCACTCGAGGGTCTTGACGAAAATGATCATACCTCCGTATTCGGTCCAGATCCTCGAGCTCGACCAGCCGGCAAACAGAGACCCGCCAAGAAGACTCGATCAGAAACAACTGGCAGCAGCACGGGTAGTGGTTCGGACACTTCGAAGGGAGAAATAAACGAGGCTTTACTCCTCAAAATACATGCCGGTAGAGACATGTACCACTCGAGGAAAGCTAGAGCCGAAGCCGAGAAAGCTAAAGCCGACGCCGAGAAAGCTAAAACCAATGCTGAATTGAAGTTCAAAGAGATGGAGTTTCTCTCGATCAGAACCGACAATTTGCCTGAACCGAACAAGTCGATTATCGAAAGAAAACAGGCAAAAATCACGGCGAAATATGCAGTCGATGATTAGGATGTTTTTTTCCGTATTTGTATTTTTTTTCCGTATTGTTTTTTTTTCCGTATTTTTTTTAAGTATTTGTATTTTTATTTGAAGTATTTGTAATTTTTAATTTTATGAAATAAATTTTAATTTTGTGTGAAAAATGAAAAAAGAAATAAAATGGTGAGTGGTGGGACCCAAGTGAAGAGGAGAGAGACTAGTTGTGAGTGAGAGAGTGTCTAGTTGATTTTTTGTTTTGGTTAGTTGGTGTGATGTGACGTGAGGTGTCACAAGTGAACCTCTTCGTGACACCTTTTACTCTTATACCTAACAAATATGGTGTACTTGCTGAAAAAAAAAAAAAAAACAAATATGGTGCACAATCACTTCCCATTACATTAAGATGCGCATGATGCATCATCATACGCTTGAATGAAATTCATAACATAATAATGACCCACTTTGCCAAATATCATTCCACCAAAAAAAAAAAAAAAAAAAAACAGCACTTCATTCCCCTTTCAGGGTGACTAGGTCGGTAGTGCAGGCTGCACACATTTATTTTATTGTGCCTAGCAAGACTTGTTGAGCCGGCGATCACGAATAAGCTTGAGCTTGACTCAATATAGCCACACTAACAAGTATGTTCCATTACTTTTTAGCCGACATTACCAGAAACAGCTTAAACATCAAAATATGAATGTTTGATTTCATTATTGTTATTTACACAATACAACATACACTGACATTGTGGACAAAAAAAGGCGTCGGTTACAGACACCAAGACATTTAATAACATCACCTTGTTCATTACACACTTGATTTTCGCCTTTGGAAAACAAACACAGAGCCTCGGGACCCCTTTCCTAACCTCAACTTATCATCAATATATGTAATCTCTAGCTGCACTTCACTTTCGCCACCAAACTGAAACTCCAGCGATCCTATCTTGAGTTCTGGTGGCTCAAACACCACCTTTATCCATTTCTCGTCTAGAACTATCAGTTTTCCTACATGTAGCAAAAATATGAAAACTAATAAGGTAAATGTGTCAAACATAAAGTAAATTGATCTATTAGAGAAAAGTTATGGTACTTCATACTAATAGATTCTAAGGAAAATGGTTCTATGATATCTCGTATTTCAAAGACAGGACATACCTTTCAAGGAGACTTGTCCATCAAGGAAACCAAGAGCCGAGAAAGACACTTTGTTTCTCACAACATCAGGAGCCTCAACAACCTGTATCATTTCATTCGTTTTGAAAACAAGGCGTCCCAATCCACTCCTGAAACCACCTCCAGGCGATGTTGGATTTGAACAATAAACCACATCCCAATCTGTATACAAATTCATTTCCACAAGAATTACAAAACATTGAATGTTAACATGTGAAAAGTATAAATCAAATATATTTCAGGTAAAAGGTCTACAATGCTTAGAAATAGAATATAAGTTGAAACCTCCATAACCGTCTCCAATAATAGCTTATTTACCAAAAGGGCTTCTTAGAAATTTATGATAAACAGCTAACAGAATAAGTGACGTACCTCCAAAAATCAAGGGGCATGTCACAGGAGAATCGATACAGTATTTGCTCAGTTCGCTGGTCAAGTCAGCTACTTGCAAGTGTTGTTCCCTTGTCAATGTAACTCCACGATCTGTTTGTACAACCTAATTTAGATGTACATACAACTAAGTTCACCAATTCATAGGAAGTCTAAATAGTAAACAACATATCATTGATATACCGTTTTTATATATATCCTCTATGATAAAAGTAAACTCTTCGAAATCTGGATTATGGCAGACATATGAACATGAGCTTTTGAATTCTGTATAGCTTTTTATAAGTGTGCCTGTTACATAGAAGTAAATCCGCGAAACTGCTTTCTGAAACTATTACTTGATCCTAGTAAACTGTGTTTTGCTAGGTTTAGTGACTCGTTGGTGAACTTAGAATCTCAGAAGTGGCATAAATCAAGTTTCAATTACTGAGTTTTATCATAAAAAACCAGACTCGATTTAGCTCACACAACGAGCTTGCTTACTAAAGAAAGAGCCTAAAAGCATGTTAACTGCAATATTCATATACTTAACCTCTTCCGGAAATTATAACATCATATTTTTAACAAATCATACCTAGGGGAATAATCGAATCGGTGTTACTTCAGTTAATCTCAAGCTTGATCAACTCGAGTAGACTTTTTAGTCGAGCTCGAGTATCAAAGTACTCGGCTTGTCAAGCTTGCGACTCGCAAGCATGATCTAGTTTGTAGCCGATTAAGTCTAATATTGGTTAACACTTTATTACTTATTACTGTAATATTCTAATATTGATAAACAAATCGAGAGCTGGGGTGAGGTCTAATACACCAAGCTCGAGTATACTCAATTTAGCTCAAGAGTTATGAGTTGTGAGTTTGAGCTTAATTTCACAGTTATAATTGTCTCGATTACAACGTTGATTGAAGTAAATTGCTACTGTATAATATATATCTATACTATATAAAGGATATGGTTTTCCCTATTCAGGTTACCCGGGGAAAGCTAGCCTTATGTACGCTGCCTGGCCGGGTTAATCCTGGGACCATTTCCAACCCTTCCCGGCCACCTCAAAATGAGCACACCTAGCGAGGTTTGAACCCTTGACCTCTTGTTTAAAAGCCAAGGACTTTACTAGTACGCCTTATTCAATTACTATAGGTATATCTATCCTTTATATAAATAAAAAACATAATGTATTTGCTAAAACAAAAAAAACTTTAAAAAATGATGAATGAAGAAAGTGTGGCCGATATTATCTTGGACGTGGTGCGGTTGAAGCTTGCAACTATCCGTTTCAAAAAGGCTACTAATGTTGATCGGATGAGGCTCACTTGGAAGATTTCGAGTCTTACTATTGATGATGGCTGACCTGTGAGCAGGAAGTCTAGGGAGCTTGTTTGTTTTGTTTAGTTCTACGGTCTTTATAGTTGTTTGGTTTGTTATGTTATTGTTGAGCATGTTCAAAACATATAGGCGGTGTTTCTCTTAAGAATGACACATTACCACTCTGTACTTAATCATTATTTTGGTTAATATATTCACCGGGATAATAAACCCTTTACCCAAAAAAAACAATGTCTAACACAATCAATTAATTTAAATAGAATTTAAACTTTTTTTTTTAAGAACGGCAAATGTTAGTGGTTAGTGGGTCGATTAATGGGTCGAGCCGTGCAATGACATCCAAGCGGCAGAACCCTCGCCTAGTTATGTTAAACTCCTTATGACTCCTTATCCGTTTTGCCGGAGAGGAAAAGCCCGCAGGTCTTGAACCCAAAACCTCCAAGATCCTCCCCAAAGAAACCACCTGATGGAACCTTGGTGGCAAAATAGAATTTAAAACTACTACTGTACTAAAGATTTTCACTCTAACTTGGTCACACCTATATCTATACTTCTATACTACTATATAAAGCATTTGGGACCTTCTTAAAATAGGAAGGCTGAAAATTAAGACTTTTTTTCTTACTAAATAAAGCAAGTTGTTGATATCTTCATCATATAACCCTTTCTAACAACCTTTTATAACAAACTTTTGTAACAAACTCATTAAATAACATTTTTTTCTTTTAAATTGAAAAATCTTTTTATTTATTTATTATTTTTATAATCTAATTTCACCACATTTTCTAAAATTTTATGCTCTTTAATTCGATATCCATTTTGCTATATATTTATTAACTATTAATTTTTTTTTAAATTTAGAGGTTTTTTTCGATTTTTTACAATTTTAACAATACAAACTTAATGGATAATAGATTAATATTTTATTAGCCTAAAAAAATGATTATAAGTACTCGCCGCCTTGTGCGGGTCTATGCTAGTATAACAAAATGTATATAAATTTATATAAGCCGGAAAGTTTCAAAATAAGCAACAAGAGTGAGGTTATTAAGAATAAGCACAAAACCAAATAAGCCATAAGGCGGCTTATAAGGCGAAACAATTCGATACTACCTACGATTTATATAATTGGTAAAAATGTAGAGAATGAATAAAACCTTGGAGAAAATGGAAGCCGCAAGTTCCTCGGCCCGGGAAGGCGACACTTCCTGGACCGGGAACGACGCCGCAGCAGTAGTAACACACCGACTGGATATGCTACGGCATTGTCGGCTAGTGTTGTTTAAGGGTAGTGAATTATTAAAACGAGTAATTGATAGTTTATTAGTTTTGGTAGATGAAAATGAGACTACTGAAAATGAAGGAGATGAGGCAGCAGCCATTGGTGAGTGATGTGAATTGCTTACAACAATGGTGATTGATTGATTTTGGGTTTGTGAAGATGAATTGGTGGTTGTGGTGGAGACAGAAAATGGGGTTATCGGGTTGTTTGGTTATGAGAGGCTCAAATGGCGCCATGTCATAGTTTTTATACTACACCCTTCTAGTTGTGTAATATATCAAGTGGTCACAAAATGAAGATGCGTGCATTGGCAATGTGGCACTTTGAAGCTACCTTTGTCATAAAAATATCTCATTCATAATTACCTTTTTTTTTCATTTGTTTCGTAAGGAAGGCTTTTAACATTGTTACAGTATATGATTTTTAACATTGTTACAGTATATGATTTTTGACTTTTTTTTTTTTTGTTTTATTAGGTGACATTTTGATTGATATATTATTTAATTTGATTATTTGAGCCTACTTTAGACATGGTAGTTTTTCTGTCTCATATTAATAGTTCAAGTTATTATTTTTACACGTCTCAAATTAATAGTTCAGTCCGAAAATAGATATGAAATATAAATTAATTTTACTGTATCACCCTTACTTGAGGATATTATTACAAACAATAAAAATATTATAAATTAATTAGTTAAGTGTAAAAATATTGTAAATTAATTTTAAAAATCTCTTCATTTTTATTAATAGTAGTTTTCCTCAACATTTCTATATTTACACTATTTAATCAGCCACAAAAAGAAAGCATTATAAAAAGCTGCAAAACCAATGTTAATCTTGGAAAGTTGTTTTCCAGCCCATTACGTTACAATTCATTTAATGAAAAGTTGAAAGGTTCAAAGCTTACCAGGGAAGCATCTAAAAAATCGATCCAAACCAGTTATAACCTACCTTTTACTCACAACCCTAACTCACCATCATCATCAGCATATTCAGAAAAACACAATATTTTCAACTTTATTATCAAAAGAGTCATCATAAAAAAAAAAATTATTGCGTTGTTAATTGAATTGATTAAATATGAGATGATTGATTTGTTCATGAATTGATTTTGTTTTTGGATTATTTTTTACAGGGAAAAGATGCAACATATGATGATTCATGTTGCCTCTGAAGTACTACTAAGTGGTGTTCTTAATTCTACAACCATCAACAAAAACATAGCTAACGGAGTTATGTTTAAACCGGAGGTAAGCGTTTTTTTCTAAATGTCTTTTTACTACATTTTACATTAACTTATGACACCTCTGATACTGAGTTATTAATCCAGACGCAGATGCAGCTAATAATCTATGTTTGAGTTAAAGGCTCTAATATCAAATATGAGGTATTGTTATAATTGGTTTCTTATATCATGATCTAAATATTGATTGAATTGCTTTTATGTTTTACTTGTTTTTGACGAAAGTATCGATTGCATTCATAATCAACTGATGATGAGATTCTATGTACATTGAGTGTTTGATGAATTGTCCATGAAATTAAACTCGTATAAAAGTTTGATCTTGTGATTTTATTCATAATTTAGTATTCTCAGATAAAATGTCATTCACTTGTAAATGTTAAATTTGTCTTAATATGGAAGTGTCGTGTTTTCCCAGTTTATGAACCTATAATACTATTTCATGTTTTTGCATTACCAATAAGCCATTATCATATATGTACACATTACCAATAAGCCATTCTCATATATGCAACAACACTTGCCGATAAATGACTTTTTATCTCAATATATTACCTCCCAATGAGCGTAAGCAAAAGCACATGACACACACTTTAAAGCATAAGAAAGCCTGATTATTTGGTTTATTTGATTTTAACATCACATGATATAGATTTTAACAAGGCATTTGCCATAAGCATATCTTTCTTGAATTGGTATAATTCTTTACATCATGATTTCCGTGTACTTGAAATTCTAATGCTTTCTTGTGGTTTATGGAGAGGGCCTGATATGGTTCCTAAGAGGAGATTATGGAAGGCAAAAGATGATCTGCTCTAATTGAAGGTAATCTCTATAAATATGATATAGTTTTTGTAAATATACTATAAATGTGTACTTGTGGTGCGTTTAGGGCAGTCTCTCTGAATATACATAATATTCTGATATACATCCACACAGAAGTTGTTTTAGAGAATCCAAACAACTTGAATACATTTGAAATTTTGATTGTGAGGTTAATGCATATACAATTTTGATTCTGAAGTTGAGTACCTTAAATGATCGTCTCAAAGTTATTTACTTCACATGGTTTTTTGGATTGCTAAAAATGCCTGGGCCTATTTGTTTTTTATTAGTTGTTATATAGGTTTGCCACGAGATACTGACTAAATTATTCGGTTACGTATGCAGGTATTCAGGTTATCACCAGTCGTGTGAACAAATGGATTTGGGAACAGAAAACTGATTTCCTTTACTAAGGATCTTTGCTGGTATAATCTTATATTATATATTTCAGTACTTAGTAGCTAATGATGTTAATAATATATGAGATTTGTTTCATATTTTACTGCATTACAATTGATTTTGTATATGTTGAGGTTTAGTTTTATCAACTTATAGTATATATTAGTAAGTTATGCTTGCCTCTTAGGTTCACAGTTGAATAATTCATAGGTGCATGCTACTAATGTCAAAACATCCAAACTCAAAACGTCAAACGCTGACAAGAGAAGACGTCGAGTTGTGTACATGGAGATCAGAGAGGTTCTTTGACCATGTTTGTTCTCATTTGGCTTTGCCTACTCTGCCTATAGTTTAGGTATCACCATTTTATCAATAGTTGGTGAATAAACAAAAGGATATAACACCAATATATTAAATATGAGTATTAAGTAACTTTTTTTTAATCACAGATGGCATTGGCGTATGGTGCAGGTTCTTTCATAGGCAGAGTAAGTAAGGCTCAGTTAGGTATGTGGCAAATGCATTAATGGATGGTGGAGAGCTTGAACCAGATGGATTGCGCCTAAAAAATGTTGGGTTACATGGTTAGTGTTTATTTTTTAGATAAGATAATCAAGTATACAACACAATAGGCGGGGTAAAACGGGTGACTTTGGGGATATGCGATCGACGAACTTAATTAGACACATATATTACCCATTTTTCTATCGACATGTAGCTCTTGATTTATCAATAAACAAATAAAGTTACAGCTTCACATGATAAGGCTTGCAGACTTCAAATTTTTTACAACCAGATTCCACATCATGCATGTTGTGCACTTATTCACGTGGCTGGCTAGCCTTTGAACTAATAGCGATTCAGTTTGGTATTTAAAAAATACTTCAAATTCTAATAAATATCAATTTTTTTATGCGATCTCAAATTTTCACATGGATGCGCCAATATACTTTCACGTGATCCCGATCGAGTCCTCCCAGCTAAACTATTATTTCATACCAAATATGTGAAAGGATTTTATCGTAAGTTTTATATCATTTTGTTTCATGTTAGAACAAACCTTAAAAAGTTTGTTGAGGCTTTGAGGAAAAAGAATGGCAGCTAAGTAAAATAGATTATGATTAGAGGTGGCAAATCTTGCCCATTTTGATACATATGGGCACTTTTTGCCCATTTCTAAAAAAGCACGAGACACTTTTTGCCCATTCTTTATAATGAATGGGTTAAACGGGCGCATATGTAAGAAACTAAATGGGCTTAACGGGCGCACTTGTAAAATACAAATTAGTATACTCGACGAATATTTTTTATTAAATTTTTTATCCCGGCTTTCAAACAAGTATTTTTATTTTTTATTTGTAGGTTTTATATGTTTTTTTTTTCCTTTTTTAGCTTGCGCCCGTTTAGCCCGCCCGTTTAGCCCGTGCCCGTATAGCCCGCCGCCCATTTAGCCCGCCGCCCGTGCCCGCCTGCCCGCCCATTTTGCCACATCTGATTATGATAATAAGGTTTTACCGTGTGCAAGTATTTGTCGGAGTATATGTGCATTATTATTCACTTCCTTATATAAAGTAGGTTGTCAAGGAACCGAAATGGGCTCTGAAAATAAGGTATCCAAAATAGCTCTTAATAATATATGTCCGACTCCAAGTAACCGCTGATGTTGGTTATCCAAACGGCCCTTAAGGGCTGCTGTAAAAAATTATTCAAAAATGCCTTCTGAAGTTGTCATCCAAACAACTTGATGAGAATAGGAAAAAAAGTAACCACAAAATTCTAACAGTGGCTTCGCACCATGTTTATACAAATATGCGTGTTAGCTCCTGAGCAACTATTGTTTTAAAAAGTGCGGAAAATGTTCCTAATTGACAGTTTTCAACATGGAAATGTTTTTGGTGCCATCTCTACAGGACTTTGAAATCAAGTACAATATGGAAAATAATTGGTCAACGCCTGAAGGATTGGTGTGCCTATTCATAAGGATGCAGATCTTCACGAATACTGGTAGCTAATGTATTCAAGAGTAGTACTCATTTTTCCTAAGACTTCAGTTGATTCCTGTATTTGAGCACCATATGCATGTCATGATTACAAGCACTATGTTGGGCCGGTCCACAAAGAAAAAGTCTTTCTCTCTCTATGTTGAAGTTGTGAAGAACGTGAAGTGTTGAAAAACTAACGTGTTCCGCTTGATTCGGTAACTCCTCCATAAATCCATTCTCTCATTTTCAAAGATACACAAGACAGACAGATCAAGGTCGGGTGACAAAACCTAGATTAATCTTTATTTTTTTCGATTACAGTATTCAACAAGCAAGCAAGCGATCAATCAATCTGGTCATTATTAGTCGTAAGCATTTCTCGTCTATACATACATGTTTTCGTTGATCTAAGGCTTATTTTCTTTTCATCATCGATCGGTTCAGTTCGGTTGTGTATAAATTTTATAATCTGAATCTACAAGCTTTTTTTTGATCACATTTCAATATGTATTTTTTTTTATTTGTTCTTTAGTCATTTCATCTGAAATTGATTGCCAAAGGAGGAGATCTAGGTGTTTTCGATTACATAATTTTTCTGCTTAACTGCTTTTTTTAACCATTTTTCATCATCCATAACTGCATATTTCAACTACCTAATTTCAAGTAACAGAATGTGTTTCTTTTAATCTGCTTTTACCTGCATTTCTTTGCCAAATGGAGGAGATCTAGGTGTTTCAGATTGCATATCTTAACTGCTTATTCTGAAGCAGATGACCAGTTTTGTTTCTTTTCGTCAAAAACTGCTTATTTTACATGAATTTCAAGTAATCTCATCTCTTTTTCTATTAATTTCATTCAGATTTAGTAAACAAATGTTATTTCTTCTGAGTTTTTTTAACAAACAAGTAATCTTATTTCTAACTAGCTAATCACTAATCATAACATTTAATTATAAGCAAAAGCAGAAAAAACATGCAATCCCGGGCATCCCCTAGGCCCTAGATATAGATAACCAAAAAAAAAAAGTTAACCACGTGATTGTTTTTACAGGATTGTTGGAGCTAGGATTTTGTGACGATTGGCTCATGCTTCTCTATCATACACTTCTTTCCATATATGTACTATTTTTCTTTTGATATTTGTTATTTGGTCCGTCGTCACCTATGTAATAGGAAATTAGTTTGCTCATCGATAGATGATGACATTATTATGTATAATGATGATGTACAATGTAATATAAATCTATCTCTATATATCTCATCACATATCTGGTTACACATGTAATCTAAATTATTAATATTCTAATTTGTTAATATTGAAATGTTGTTGAGAGTTTTGTGATACACTAGAACCTTGAAACTTACTACCAGCCTCTCGGAACCTAAGTTTCCGTTGTTCAAAAAAGAAGTGTCAGCCCCAAACTTGCCTTGCCACCGCAACACGTGGGCAGTTCCCACTCTTTTATTTCATGAAACAACAATAGCGAAGACCCGTCGTCGCATCGAAACTAGGGTCTTTCATTTCTTGTTACTAATTATCAATATTGTTGTCATTTTAATATATTGATTCATGTCTTACATTTTCATGGTCATATATCGCATTTTTTAAACTATAATTGATTTTCATGGTCCATCATCCATGTATTCATTATTATAACATTTCACTAAACCAATCTTATAATCATTTCTTAATATACTAAATTAAAATAAAACAAAAAGTCTAATTTCAAAGATATATTTCATAATCTTCAATCAAACTAAACAGTAGTTCAAAATTAAAAGTTATAACTTAAAAAATGAATTAACTGATACAAAAGAGAGATTCTTGAATGATTCTACTCTTCATCACAGAAAGGAAACATAATTAATATTTAGCTTTATAGTTTGGACCATGTTTGTTTCTTAATCTAATCACCACCGGTAAATTGAAACTAAGATTATATCACGTGATAAATTGAGGCGCTATTTCTCGGATGATAAGTACCTGTTCGATTTGATATCTTTTCAGCTTATAGAAAGCCACGCTCCATTTTTGTTTACTTTTTCATAACAATAATCAAAAGTCAAGGTCAATTCTTCATTTTCGTTTGTTTTCAATTACAGTTTGATGTTACCACAATATCACGCTTCGTTGAATATCCGTCGCTATACAATTCCGCCGCTATGCGCGGGTATTCACCTAGTCTTACTAAACATTTATATAAAAAGATACAACTACAACTCCATGTGACAAAAACCCAAACTCAAAACAATTACGCAAACTAACAATTTCACAAAACTCTCCATCTAGTCCTCACCACATCCGTAACCACTTTCCAGTTTATGTCTTCAACTCATTAACTCTTCAAAAAGCCCCGTGGACCCACTTCCTCCACTTCCCACCCACTCCCCATCCTCCACGTGTCCCATCCCTCCTCACACACCCTTTATTATCCACCCCTTCCTTCATTTCATAAAACCCAAAACCAAACACCCCCCAATTCCCCAAACCCTAACCCAATTCCATTAAATTCCATTAACAATGAGTACAACGAGCTGTAATCTACACACACACTTGCTAAATCACACGTCTCTAGGTGTAGGTGTGTCTACTGTTTATACGAATAGTTTTTTTCCGGTTGTTCGGAGGCGAAAAGGCGCGAAACGGAGAGTTGCGAAAGGTGTGAGAGCTGTTGCGGCTGCGAGTGGGAGCGCGTTGGAACAGTTGGATATTGAGCGTGGTGTTTGTATTCCGTTTAGGAAGTATACTCCTCAAACTGTGAGTTTAGTTTGTTAGTTAGTTAGTTAGTTTGTTACGGTGTGTGTGTTTTGTGTTTTTTTAGTTTGTTAGATAAGGTGTTCGGACTTGAAACTGTTTATTAGGAGCGAATTAGGTTGCTGAAATGTAATTAGATGAGCGGTTTATATAAGCAACTAGTTACATCATCAATATGCTTAGGAAGTATACTCCATTAACTGTGAGTTTTGTTTGTTAGTTTGTTAGGTGCGCGTGTTTTGTGGAATTTTAGTTTGTTAGATAAGTTGTTATAAGGTTATTCGAAACAAATCGTCTCACTCAAAAGTTAATTAGATTAACGGTTTATATAAGCAACTACTTACATCATCGATATGCCTATTGGTGCACGATAATTAGTTTGTTAGTTAGTTCGTTAGAGCACCGCATTTTGTGGTTTTTAGTTTGTTAGATAAGTTGTTATAAGATATTGCGACTTGAAACTGTTTATGGGAGACAAATTATCTCAGTCAAAGTTAATTAGATAAGCGGTTTATATAAGCAACTACTTACATTATCAATATGCTTAGGAGGCATACTCCTCTAGTTGTGAGTTAGTTAGTTTGTTATGAGACGCGCATTTTGTGTTTTTTAGTTTGTTAGAAAAATTGTTATAAGATGTTGCGAGTTGAAACTGTTTATTAGGAACGAATTGGGTTGCTGAAATGTAATTAGATGAGTGGTTTATATAAGCAACTACTTACGTCTCCAATATGATTCAAAACACAATAGTTAGTTAGTTAGTTACGGCACACGCGATTTGTAGTAATCTACACACACACTTGTTAAATCACACGTCTCTAGGTGTAGGTGTGTCTACTGTTTATAGTAATAGTGTTTTTCAGGTTATTTGGAGGCGAAAAGGCGCGAAACGGAGGGTTGGGAGAGGTGTGAGAGCTGTTGCGGCTGCGAGTGGTAGCGCGTTGGAACAGTTGGATATTGAGCGTGGTGTTTGTATTCCGTTTAGGAAGTATACTCCTCAAACTGTGAGTTTTGTTTGTTAGTTTGTTAGGTGCACGTGTTTTGTGGAATTTTAGTTTGTTACGTAAGCTGTTATAAGGTTATTCGAAACAAATCGTCTCACTCAAAAGTTAATTAGATTAACGGTTTATATAATCAACTGCTTACATCATCGATATGCCTATTGGTGCGCGATAATTAGTTAGTTAGTTCGTTAGAGCACACATTTTTTGGTTTTTAGTTTGTTAGATAAGTTGTTATAAGATATTGCGACTTGAAACTGTTTATGGGAGACAAATTATCTCAGTCAAAGTTAATTAGATAAGCGGTTTATATAAGCAACTACTTACATTATCAATATGCTTAGGAGGCATACTCCTCTAGTTGTGAGTTAGTTAGTTTGTTATGAGACGCGCATTTTGTGTTTTTTAGTTTGTTAGAAAAATTGTTATAAGATGTTGCGAGTTGAAACTGTTTATTAGGAACGAATTGGGTTGCTGAAATGTAATTAGATGAGTGGTTTATATAAGCAACTACTTACGTCTCCAATATGATTCAAAACACAATAGTTAGTTAGTTAGTTACGGCACACGCGATTTGTAGTAATCTACACACACACTTGTTAAATCACACGTCTCTAGGTGTAGGTGTGTCTACTGTTTATAGTAATAGTGTTTTTCAGGTTATTTGGAGGCGAAAAGGCGCGAAACGGAGGGTTGGGAGAGGTGTGAGAGCTGTTGCGGCTGCGAGTGGTAGCGCGTTGGAACAGTTGGATATTGAGCGTGGTGTTTGTATTCCGTTTAGGAAGTATACTCCTCAAACTGTGAGTTTTGTTTGTTAGTTTGTTAGGTGCACGTGTTTTGTGGAATTTTAGTTTGTTACGTAAGCTGTTATAAGGTTATTCGAAACAAATCGTCTCACTCAAAAGTTAATTAGATTAACGGTTTATATAATCAACTGCTTACATCATCGATATGCCTATTGGTGCGCGATAATTAGTTAGTTAGTTCGTTAGAGCACACATTTTTTGGTTTTTAGTTTGTTAGATAAGTTGTTATAAGATATTGCGACTTGAAACTGTTTATGGGAGACAAATTATCTCAGTCAAAGTTAATTAGATAAGCGGTTTATATAAGCAACTACTTACATTATCAATATGCTTAGGAGGCATACTCCTCTAGTTGTGAGTTAGTTAGTTTGTTATGAGACGCGCATTTTGTGTTTTTTAGTTTGTTAGAAAAATTGTTATAAGATGTTGCGAGTTGAAACTGTTTATTAGGAACGAATTGGGTTGCTGAAATGTAATTAGATGAGTGGTTTATATAAGCAACTACTTACGTCTCCAATATGATTCAAAACACAATAGTTAGTTAGTTAGTTACGGCACACGCGATTTGTAGTAATCTACACACACACTTGTTAAATCACACGTCTCTAGGTGTAGGTGTGTCTACTGTTTATAGTAATAGTGTTTTTCAGGTTATTTGGAGGCGAAAAGGCGCGAAACGGAGGGTTGGGAGAGGTGTGAGAGCTGTTGCGGCTGCGAGTGGTAGCGCGTTGGAACAGTTGGATATTGAGCGTGGTGTTTGTATTCCGTTTAGGAAGTATACTCCTCAAACTGTGAGTTTAGTTTGTTAGTTAGTTAGTTAGTTTGTTACGGTGTGTGTGTTTTGTGTTTTTTTAGTTTGTTAGATAAGGTGTTCGGACTTGAAACTGTTTATTAGGAGCGAATTAGGTTGCTGAAATGTAATTAGATGAGCGGTTTATATAAGCAACTAGTTACATCATCAATATGCTTAGGAAGTATACTCCATTAACTGTGAGTTTTGTTTGTTAGTTTGTTAGGTGCGCGTGTTTTGTGGAATTTTAGTTTGTTAGATAAGTTGTTATAAGGTTATTCGAAACAAATCGTCTCACTCAAAAGTTAATTAGATTAACGGTTTATATAAGCAACTACTTACATCATCGATATGCCTATTGGTGCACGATAATTAGTTTGTTAGTTAGTTCGTTAGAGCACCGCATTTTGTGGTTTTTAGTTTGTTAGATAAGTTGTTATAAGATATTGCGACTTGAAACTGTTTATGGGAGACAAATTATCTCAGTCAAAGTTAATTAGATAAGCGGTTTATATAAGCAACTACTTACATTATCAATATGCTTAGGAGGCATACTCCTCTAGTTGTGAGTTAGTTAGTTTGTTATGAGACGCGCATTTTGTGTTTTTTAGTTTGTTAGAAAAATTGTTATAAGATGTTGCGAGTTGAAACTGTTTATTAGGAACGAATTGGGTTGCTGAAATGTAATTAGATGAGTGGTTTATATAAGCAACTACTTACGTCTCCAATATGATTCAAAACACAATAGTTAGTTAGTTAGTTACGGCACACGCGATTTGTAGTAATCTACACACACACTTGTTAAATCACACGTCTCTAGGTGTAGGTGTGTCTACTGTTTATAGTAATAGTGTTTTTCAGGTTATTTGGAGGCGAAAAGGCGCGAAACGGAGGGTTGGGAGAGGTGTGAGAGCTGTTGCGGCTGCGAGTGGTAGCGCGTTGGAACAGTTGGATATTGAGCGTGGTGTTTGTATTCCGTTTAGGAAGTATACTCCTCAAACTGTGAGTTTTGTTTGTTAGTTTGTTAGGTGCACGTGTTTTGTGGAATTTTAGTTTGTTACGTAAGCTGTTATAAGGTTATTCGAAACAAATCGTCTCACTCAAAAGTTAATTAGATTAACGGTTTATATAATCAACTGCTTACATCATCGATATGCCTATTGGTGCGCGATAATTAGTTAGTTAGTTCGTTAGAGCACACATTTTTTGGTTTTTAGTTTGTTAGATAAGTTGTTATAAGATATTGCGACTTGAAACTGTTTATGGGAGACAAATTATCTCAGTCAAAGTTAATTAGATAAGCGGTTTATATAAGCAACTACTTACATTATCAATATGCTTAGGAGGCATACTCCTCTAGTTGTGAGTTAGTTAGTTTGTTATGAGACGCGCATTTTGTGTTTTTTAGTTTGTTAGAAAAATTGTTATAAGATGTTGCGAGTTGAAACTGTTTATTAGGAACGAATTGGGTTGCTGAAATGTAATTAGATGAGTGGTTTATATAAGCAACTACTTACGTCTCCAATATGATTCAAAACACAATAGTTAGTTAGTTAGTTACGGCACACGCGATTTGTAGTAATCTACACACACACTTGTTAAATCACACGTCTCTAGGTGTAGGTGTGTCTACTGTTTATAGTAATAGTGTTTTTCAGGTTATTTGGAGGCGAAAAGGCGCGAAACGGAGGGTTGGGAGAGGTGTGAGAGCTGTTGCGGCTGCGAGTGGTAGCGCGTTGGAACAGTTGGATATTGAGCGTGGTGTTTGTATTCCGTTTAGGAAGTATACTCCTCAAACTGTGAGTTTTGTTTGTTAGTTAGTTAGTTAGTTTAGTTTGTTACGGTGCGCGCGTTGTGTGTTTTTTTAGTTTGTTAGATAAGGTGTTGGGACTTGAAACTGTTTATTAGGAGCGAATTAGGTTGCTGAAATGTAATTAGATGAGCGGTTTATATAAGCAACTACTTACATCATCAATATGCTTAGGAAGTATACTCCATTAACTGTGAGTTTTGTTTGTTAGTTTGTTAGGTGCGCGTGTTTTGTGGAATTTTAGTTTGTTAGATAAGTTGTTATAAGGTTATTCGAAACAAATCGTCTCACTCAAAAGTTAATTAGATTAACGGTTTATATAACCAACTGCTTACATCATTGATATGCCTATTGGTGCGCGATAATTAGTTTGTTAGTTTGTTAGGTGCGCGTGTTTTGTGGTTTTTAGTTTGTTAGATAAGTTGTTATAAGATGTTGGGACTTGAAACTGTTTATTTCGAAACAAATTAGGGGACTAAGATGTAATTAGATGAGCGGTTTATATAAGCAACTACTTACATCATCAATAATTAGTTAGTTGGTTAGTTAAGCCTACCACACACCTATTTTGTGTTTTTTTGTTTGTTAGATAAGTTGTTATAAGATGTTGAGACTTGCAGCTGTTTATTCGAGACGAATTATCTCACTCAAAATGAATTAGATGAGCGGTTTATGTAGGTTACCACGTATATCATCAATATGCTTATTGGTGTTAAAACGCAATAGTTAGTTAGTTAGTTGCAGCACCGCATTTTGTGTTTTTTAGTTTGGTAGATAAGTTGTTGGGACTTAAAACTGTTTATTAGGAACAAATTTAGCTACTAAAATGTAATTAGATGTGCGGTTAATATAAGTTGTTAAAATACAATAGATAGTTACTTAGTTAAAACGCAATAGAGAGTTAGTTAGGTACTAAAATGTAATTAGATGAGTGGTTTATACAAGCAACTACTTGCATCAGCAATATGCTTACTGGTGTTTGTACAGCGTTTAGGAAATATACCCCTCATACTGTGACTCAGTTAGTTAGTTAGTTACTTTGTTTGTTAGCTAGTTAGTTGATTAGTTAGTTAGTTACGGCACATGCATTTTGTGTTTTTTGTTTGTTGGATAAGTTGTTTGGGGTGTTTGGGATCATATTTTGGGAACAAGCAGCTTAAAACTGTTTATTCGATACATATTAGGTTACTAACATGTAATTAGATGAGCGGTTTACTTGCATCATCAATATGCTTACCGGTGTAAACTAGACTAGCGGCTATAAGATATTAGGAACAAGTGACTTAAAATTGTTTATTCGTAGCAGATTAAGTTACTAAAATGTAACTAGATGAGCGGTTTATATAAGCAATTCGATTAGGAAATATACTCCTCAAACTGTGAGTTTAGTTAGTTAGTTAGTTTGTTACGGGGCGCATGTTTTGTGTTATTTAGTTTGTTAGATAAGTTGTTGGGAACAAGCGACTTGAAATTATTTATTCGGAACAAATTAGGTTACTAAAATGTAGTATTTAGAAAAGCGGGTTGTATAAGCACTACTTACATCATCAATATGCTTACTGGTGTTTGTATTTCATTTAGGAAATATATACCTCAAAGTGTTAGTTAGTTACTTTATTGGTTAGTTTGTGGCGGCACACGCACATTTTGTGTTTTTTAGTTTGTTAGATAAGTTGTTAGGGCGTTTGTGATTGGTTGTTATAACTGTTTGCGGAAGATGTTGGGATTGGGAACAAGCAACTTGAAACTTCTTATTCGAAACGAATTATATTATTTGAATGTAATCTAGTAAGCGGTTTAAATAAGCAATTTCAACATCATCAAGATGCGTATTAATGTGAAAAGGCAATGTATAGATAAGGAGTAAAACTACTTATTCACTCTGTTGCATTTTGATACACTGATAAGCATATTGACGGTGTTTGGTATTGCTTATCTGATCAGCTTATCCGTTAACGTTTGAGTGAAATAAGATGTTTTGATTAAACAGTTTGCAAGTAGTTTATCCCTTGAAAAAACGATTAACAAACAAGCAGTTGTAACAAGGAATAGAAAACACTGTTTAGTACAATGGATTAGCTGACAAGATGCTTGGTATTGGGTGTTATAACTGTTAATATGTTAATTGTTTCTTTATGTAACTAGTTTCCGATACTTGTGTGTCAAAACAACTTATAGATATCGGGGACAAACGAATTGGAACTGTTTATTTGAAACGTATTTGGTTACTAAAATGTAATTAGATGAGCGGTTTATATAAGCAAGTCGATACATCATCAATATGCTTATTAGTGTTGAAACGCAATAGTAAAACTATATATTTACTATTGCATCTTGATATTAATAAATAAGCATGTTGATGGTGTTTGGGGTTGCTTATCTAACCGGCTTATCCGGTTACGTTTGAGTGAGATAAGATGTTTTAAATGGACGTTTTCGAGGCGCTTATCCCTTGAAAAAAGGTTGAACAAATAAGCAATTTAATTCAGAACACCTCTTATTAGCAGGGCCGGATCTAGGCATGTGCGGCATAGGCGACCGCACAGGGCCTCTATTTTTCGAGGGCCTCCAAAATTTAAAACTTTGGTACAGGTATAGACTCATTTTGGAAGGATTTAGCATTGTTTACATGTGATTTAGAATGAAAATAGAAAATTTAGGCAGTAGAAAAAAAAGCTCGAGCCTACAATGGCAGAAATAAATCTGCGTCTTGTTTTGGAGAAGAGAACATCCACAGTGCGCTGTGTAGTGGCCCAATGTATTATTTTGGTTTTTACTTGTGTTATTTTTCAGTTATAACCTTTGGCTTTTTAATATTTCATTTTAACCTTAATGTGGAAATAATATTTCAATTCAAAAGCAATTAAGACTATATTTTTTTTTTTTGGAATATGTGTGAACTACGGAGTATTACTTCATGATGATGATACCGTAAAAAAATGTCGTAATATTGTAGCATTTGAAAGTCAGTAGTAATTACATCCATCAGTAAATGTATTATTATTTTAAATATAACATAAATTTCGTATGTCGTTAATCGATTAATTCCAATAAGTATTTATATTAAAAACTGCTCGCAAATTTAAATATTACTTTCATATACACAATTAAGTTACGGCACAGGGCCTCCAAATTTAATGAGACGGCCCTGCTTATTAGTACATAGTCTTGGATCAGTTTTCAGAGTGTTTTAGATTGCTTGTTATTCTTTTTGGAACAAGCAACTTGAAATTGCTTATTCGGAACATAGTATTGCGTTAAGACTTGATTAGATAAGCGGTTTAAATAAGCAATCGCCAACATCATAGATATGGTCACTGGTGTTAAAAATGCAATATATAGATGAGTTAGTAAAACAACTTATTTAGTTACTGCATTTTGATTAACAAATAAGCATATTGATGGTGTTTGGGATTGCTTATCTGACGGTTTATCCGATTACGATTAGTTATAAAGATGTTTTAAATGAACGTTTTCGAGTTGCTTATCCCGTGAAAAAAACGGTGAGCAAACACGCCGTTATATTTTGCAATCGGAAACACCTTATTAGTACATAGTCTTGAATCGATTTTCTGGAGTGCTTTGGATAGCTTATTGACATTGCTTATTAGCTTATTGATGTTTTTTCTTAAGATGTTGGTAGCAAGCAACTTGTTATTCAAAACATATTGTTTCACTCGAAATTAATCAGATAGGCGGTTTAAATAAGCAATCCGTGGCTTGTAAAATTGCTTATTGGTATTAAAACACAATATATATATATATAGATAAGCAGTAAAAACTTCTTATTTATTTGTTGCATTTTGCTTAAACATATAAGCAGTTATGGTGCTTGGGATTGCTCATCCAGTTATTTTTTTAGTGATATTAGATGTTTTGAATATGCATTTCCCATTTGCGTATACTTTAATAGCCGGATAAACAAACAAGCATTTACAATAAATAAACAATCCAAAACATCCCTTATTAGTACATAATTTTAGATCAAAGCTATTTGTTCTTGTTTTGAAATTCTATTCAAATGAATAAATATTATGTTTTGTGTGTTGAAGGTTAGGAGTAAGGTGTTGGAAAATCAAGGTGCGCAATTGTCACTTGTTGGTAGAGGAATTGAGATTGTTTGGAAGTTGGGGTTCTATTGGACGAGATTAGTGTATGATTACTTAGTTGGTCGTGATGAAGAAGTTGTTCCTTTTCGCGCTCGACAACTTAGGAATTTATTAGTCGACTTAGGCCCTTCTTTCATTAAAGCTGGCCAGGTTCTTGCGAACAGACCTGATATTATTAGGGAAGATTATATGAATGAACTTTGTATTCTTCAAGACGATGTTCCTCCTTTTCCCAATGAGGTAATCAGCTGAATATTTCTCGTAGCTTAACATCTTTTCTACATTTTTACGGTTATACCATGTTGGTTTAGATTTTTTATTAAGCTTTGAGTGATTAACGATGATTTAGGTTGCTTTCAACATTATAGAAGAGGAGCTAGGTCAACCTCTAGAAGCTGTCTTCAGTAAAATTTCGTCAGAGACTATAGCCGCAGCAAGTTTGGGACAAGTTTACAGGGCTACTCTTCGTGCAACAGGCGAGGATGTTGCTATTAAGGTTAAAAAGCTAACCTCAATTTCATGTATCGTGTGTTAATTTCATATTCATGGAACATCAGTTTTGATATTTTTGCAGGTTCAAAGGCCTGAAATTGAGCCTATAATATACAGGGATCTTTTCCTTTTCCGGACACTTGCTTCATTTCTGAATGGAATCAGTTTGCAGAAGCTTGGTTGCAATGCGGAGCTTATAGTTGATGAATTTGGTGAGAAGCTTCTGGAGGAGCTTGATTATACTTTGGTAGTATTCAGATTATGATAATGTAGTTTAACTTACGGGCGTTATATCTTAACTATGTGTTTACCAAGGTTCTTTGGTTTTGCAATAATCAGGAAGCTCGCAATATTGAAGATTTTCTTGAAAACTTCAAAGGCGATCCTACTGTTAAAATTCCCAGGGCTTACAGACAGCTTTCTGGGTCACGTGTTCTTGTTATGGAATGGATTGATGGAATACGGTGCACTGATCCTCAGGTTTGAACGCGATGTGTATATATTTTGCTTTCAGAAAATAAACAAGTAAACAGCTTTTCATGCCATTTATTTGTTTTTTTGTTTATTTCAGGCCATTAAGGAGGCTGGTTTAGATGTTAATGGATTTTTGACTGTTGGCGTTAGTGCTGCTTTGAGGCAGTTGCTAGAATTTGGGCTGTTTCATGGAGATCCTCACCCTGGAAATATCTTTGCCATGCGTGATGGACGCATTGCTTATGTGGACTTCGGAAATGTTGCTCAGCTAAGCCAGGTAGTTATTTTACTTATTACCAAATTAGGCTGTTCTAAAACTTATAATTACCAAAACTAATACTCTAGAAAAATGTATAATTACCAAAACCGACCAAAGGCGAATGTATATTGCTATTCTATGATGTCTGCTCTTATTTTTAAAACAAAACATAAAAAGGAACACGTAAAAAGTTAGATAAGAGAAGTGCATACACAGATACATATCTCATCTGCGAAGTATGATCTATTCGGCTATATGTAGTGTTGCTATCATTAGTGATTATAATACCAGTTTGTTGTTGTTCCCCTGTTCTCAGCAAAATAAACAGATTCTGATTGACGCCGTTGTCCATGCTGTAAATGAAGATTATGCTGAAATGGCAAATGATTTCACCAGACTTGGATTCCTTGCGAGTGGAACAGATGTCGCTCCCATCATTCCAGCATTAGAATCAATTTGGCAGAACTCTGCTGGAAAAGGACTAGCTGATTTTAATTTTAGAAGTGTTACAGGTAAAACTTATCTAATACTGTAGTAATTAAAAACATCATGTAACTAAAAACATCTGTGAATTTTACTTTGATGCAGGAAAGTTTAATCAACTCGTTTATCAATACCCTATTCGGATTCCTGAAAGATTTTCTCTCGTCATTCGGTCTTTATTGACTCAAGAAGGCATCTGTTTCACTTTGAAACCAGATTTTAAGTTTCTCGAGGTAAATGTTATTTTTGGCTTTTAAATCAGTCATTTTGACAAATTGTCGAACCTCAACCACCTTATTTTAGTACAACTCTGCCTACATGATCGTATGAATATATAAAAATGTTTCTGAAAGTTACGTATTAATATCAAAACACTTTATTAGGTTGCATACCCATATGTGGCAAAGCGTCTTCTTACGGATCCAAATCCTGCTCTTCGGGAACGCCTCGTACAGGTCAGTCTAACTTTTCATTTGTGGAAACATGTATTTCTTATTCAAAGTTCAAACATATTTATGCTCTATATTTCATCTTTTAAGTTTTGGGTGATTTTATTTGTGATAGGTTCTCTTTAAAGACGGTCTTTTCCAATGGAAGCGACTAGAAAACTTAATTGTGTTGGCAAAGGAGAACGTCACAAAGATGAGCAGCAATCCTGCACTTCAAGGAAATAACGCGTGCGTATAATTATATCCAAGAGCTAATATCTCCTCATTCTTATATGTACGAAATCAAAAGTTAATCATTTCTGGAACTTTTGATCAGGCAAACTTCACGAGAGCTGCAAGTTCAAAGAAAATTGGACTTAACTGATACCATTAAAGACGGAGCTCGACTTATTTTGGTTGATGAAGGAATACGTAGGCAACTCCTCCTTGCATTGACAGAAGACTCTAAGCTTCATGTTGAAGAGGTATACACACTGATGGTTATCTTTATAGTTGGCAAAATGGGTAATTTTGCATGGTTGGGTCAGGTCAGCCAGTAACACAATCTACTCTGAAGTTTTATAATTTTTTATATAGATAATCGTGTGGTATACATTATTATAAAACAAATTTTATTTCAATTATTTTATTACTGTATTTTTTTGAATAAATCAAATAGGAGATTTCATGCATTCAATAAGACAAGTACAATATATTTTTCTAAATTTACGTGTTTGACCCGATGGATATAGAAATTAACCTGAATCGACCCTATCAGTAAGTAACTGGGCAAAACTATCACCTCACCGTAGAGTCCGGTGTGGATACCAATTAACTTACGTGTGGTTTGTGTATTTTGTAGCTTGTTGACGTGTATAGGCTTGTTGAAGACGAAGTAGACATACCCTCTGTTGCGTTGGAGGTAGTCAGAGGTATGATTCAGTTAACGTATAGCCTGTCAATGTGATAATTACATAATCGGCTGTAGTAATACGGGCAGTTGAAATAACCAAAAAATGCATTTTGTTGAAAATAGTGGAAATGAAGGGTTTTAACACCTTTAGATAATTGGTCTCTGAATACTTTAATCTACTTGCAGACTTGCCGACAGCTGCCCGAGACTTTATGCTTTCCTGGAGTGCATCTGTTCTATCCGATAAATAATTCAGATTTTGAAATGCCTGTTTTCGACCAACGTTCATATCTTCTAGCCACAGAAAGAGCCTGTCCATCATCCATTAATACAATGAAGCATACGTATAACTGTATAGAATTAAGCCATCAGATTTTCGGCTTAACTTTTTTATAGGTAAAAGAAATTTGTTAAATTGATGTAATCTGGTCTTTATCTCAAGACCGATGTAACATATACTAGTCCATATGTCATGCGGCTTTGATGTCAGAGGTAATGTATATAACACAGCCATTGCAGTACTTGAGCTATAGTGAAATTATATATGTCAAGTTCCTGGGTTTTCCGCTTCTTGAATATAAACCAGTTACATATTACAAGTTTTTGTAATGAAGGAAATTATATGTATAGTGACATCATAGTACTGAAACAATTTGATTGTGTTTAACTATCGCAACTCTGCAAACCGATATTGTCTTGGCTTTTACGTTGTTTACCATATAAGCGTTAATCTTAGATGCTTTATGGCAATAATGGACAGAGTAAGCATAGTATTCCGTGGCAAACAACAGCTGAACAGCAGCATCTCCATTCAATTTCCTTACACCTTCGACTTTCTGTAATGCTGCGCTCTCGTTAGCATCCACCTGTGTTGAGACCGCCTTAATTAACTCTTTTCGCTAGCTTTGAAGAAGCATAATCCACTATTGACTCCAACTGATGTGCAAGTTGACGTTTTTGCCTTTGTGCAAGTCTTTCTCCAAAATGAAAATAGAGTGTCCCTTTTCTCATCTTCATATCCGGGAAATTGGCTTTTGGCTTCCCCATCACATGCTTCCCTTTTGGTTTGAGTTGATGGATACACCTATTCTAGTAACTAAATCAAACGTAAATAATAATGAACACGATGTTGCGTATAATTCATGTCTTTTTTTTAGAAAGACGGGTTAGTGGTGGGTTAGTGATTAGTGGGTCGAGTGCTGCAGTGACATCCAAGCGGGCAGCGTGCCTTCCTCGAACCCTTGCCCAGTTATGGTTAGCTCCTCATCCGCTCGATCAACCTAAAAAAACCATTTAGTGGAATCTTGGTGGCCAACTGGTCTAAGCCGGTTGGTAACTTGATCGGAATTCGTTACTAACGAGTGGATAGAGAATACTTGATCGCTTCAGGATAACTGATGCATACATGATTTGCAACGCCTACAACCTAAAACAAGTATCAAACACATTTTCAATAGTCTAATGTGTGTGTATTTATTCCATGATCAATAGGTTATAGGCCCAAGCCCGGTTCGTGGGTTTATGGTATCTATCTCTCATATTTCTGTTTTCTGTTTTCTGTTCTAGGGTTTTCTCAGGTGGCTGCTGCTCATATCTCAAAAACAAAACCAAAACACAAAACAAGATGACTCTACCAAATGATTTTGAATTGTTGAATCCACCAGCTGAGTTGATCAAGAGATCAACTGTTCTGTTTCGAGATCCCAACCCTTTTTTCAAGGAAGTCGAGTGCCAAGGATGCTTTAAAGTCACCACTGTGTGCAGCCACTCGCAAATAGTTGTGGTGTGTGGAAACTGCCAGACCGTGCTGTGCCAGCCGCGAGGTGGTCGTGCAAGACTCACTGAGGGATGCGCTTTCCGCAGGAAGGGAGATTGATAGTTTATTATCTTTGTTTTGAGTTTTGCATGTCTAAGGTATTGCTTGCAGAACAAAGAGTAATGTTTTTTATGTTATTTTGATTTTTCATAGATATGCAATCTATTACATTTTGTTACCAGTTTCGACTAAAGTTGATCGTTGGTACTGCTTTGTTACGGTGACTATAACACAAGTTTTTGAATAAGTAAAAAGTGTTTTTGTTTTCTTCTTTGTATGATTATATATAGCTAGGTTCTATTAGGTTAATATTTTTATTTGTTTCTTTACCAGTTTACTACTTCAGTCCCAACATTGGCGCCTCTTGCGGGGAGTATTAGAGGATAATTAGGCCAGGCATGTTTAGGGTATCGGCTCAATAATAAAATTATACTTCTATGGGTTTCATTGTCTAACAGTATCACATTTATCTGAGAATCCCGAAAAACTACTTACAAAAAGAACTGCTAAACTTTGAAATAGATGGAACTTCATTGTTGGCTAAGAAATTGCTAGAGTAGGGATATCGAAGATCAAGCGAGGAATGAAAAGGATTAATAATTGGACTATTTATAAGCACAAGAAGAATGCCCTATGCCCTTGTAATCTTACCAAAAGCTTACTTTTGGTAATTTTTGTTTTTCTGTGAAACAGAATTATAATGTGACCAAAGCCTACTTCCGCAGAGTTACGCTAACCATAGTACTGTATTGTTTTTTTTGGTTAAATCGCATTTTTCATGTGATCAAAGGCTTAAAGGTGGAAAAGCTTTTAACACATGAAAAGCTCAAGCCTAAACTTTTAGTAACCATCTGCATGAAACAGAATTATAATGTGTGACCAAAGCTTACTTTCGCAGAGTTATGCTAACCATAGTATTGTTTCTGTTTTTTTTTTGTCTGAATCGCATTTTCATGTGATCAAAGTCTTAAAGTGAGAAAAGCTTTTAACACAGAAATGTTCCAAGCCTAAACTGTTAGTAACCATCATTTTTTTTATATCTGCACCGAAGTTACAAATCTGCTAGAAGGGCTCTGTTTAATTTCAGCACAGGGTAAGTTTACACGAGAACCAATTTCATGTCATTGCGGTTATATTCCTACAGAAAAGTTTTGGATTCTTCGATAACGATAAGGTTTTCGAACAAAAGGCCTACCAAGTTACAACTGGCAAATCTGCAGATTCTTCAAGGGGGTTGAAAAATATGCAGATTTAACCACTCACAGGAAGGATACATCATTACTCTTCTAAATCATTTTATTAAACATATATAACCGCAATATACTTTTTGACATAAACAATAAATCGTTTCATTCCACAGAAGTTAATATCAATTTAACCCGTAATAACAAATAGCCGTCTCCATCCAAGCTATTTGACCCATTAGCCGTCGATGCCAACATAAATTTATTTAAAAATCAAGGAAAGTACAACACTTGTGTTACATTACATAGTACCTATTACAAATCCTCTACAGAACATGTTACAGAATTACAAATGATCAGATAAAATTAGTCTAAATACAAGTCCATTGACGCTACCCTGTAAAAACCAACTACAATTATTAATACATGAACTAAACCTTAAATGTTAACATTTTTCTAGTTCGCTATGCTTTAAGAATCTGTCATTTTCCCCGGCCCCTGCCTCTTCCGGTGTTCCTCCTGTTTCTTGTCATTACTCGTCTTGGAGTCGGGCTATCGTGCTTTTTCGGGCTGCTGGTGTTAGAGCTGCCCTGAGAAGCGATGACATCAGGCACCTCTGTGAATTCATCTTCGACGTCCTTTTCCTTTTCCTCTGACATCTAAACCAGAACAAAGACGGAAGGTTTTTGGTGAGATAGATCATCGTTATAAGACTAATACTGATTTTTAGGATCATATCATGTAAGCTGGAAATAATCAGTACTCGTTGAAAACAAAATGCATGGATGCTTGATGCATAGCTATTATCGACTTACAATATACTATTTCTCATCATATATATACTAAGGGGCGGTTTGGAACTGTCTTCTGGAAATAGTTATATGATTACTGTGACTTGCAGTAATCCTAAATGATTACTGGAAATAGTTACGATATACTATTTCTCATCATATGTTTCCAAACAGTTTGAATGGAAACACAGAGCTACAAGCTATTCCATTGCAGCTAATCATCTTTTTATCGATTATATATCACATAAAATCACATTTAAACAACCCAATAAAGACCGGTTTATCCAAGGCAGATAATAAGTGTGTAATCAGTGCGCAATTTACAACCCCAAAGCAGCATATTATGCAATTTTTATTTGTAGTCATGTTTATTTCACATTATAGAACTAGAAACTGTCTTGCCATTAGTTACCTGAGTTTGCTCCTCGATTGTTGGAAGGGATGACAATGTTTCAATGGGTGCATCGTCTTGGGTGGTCGTCCTCTTATCTGAAAGCCAAAGAATAATTAACAATCACATCTCTGTCTTTTATTTAACTTATAGTTGAACACTAGAGGCTGCCACTTCAGCCATGTACTTATAAATGGATCGATTTTAGGTAATGTTAATCTCTACAGGTCAAGTGATCTGAAAGGAAACGGGTCAAACGGATCAAACCAGTTGAGAGTAGCCGAAATTGTATTTTTTAAAGTACAAGACCTCCAAAATGATTATTTAAAAAAAAACATGAGATCAGTATTACATTATGCCTCGAGACTACATTTCCTTTATTAAGGGGTAGAGGTAATGAATTAAGAACCAAGGCTAAGAAACTAACCCTCTGGTTCCAGATTCACAATTTCACAATCCGATTTTGGTGCTTCTAAAGGTTCTGGCTCGTCTGGTTTCTTAGCCTCTTCAGCTTTGGAACGCAACCTTTCTATTTCATTCTGAATGTTCCATGATCCACCAGAAAGATGCTCCTTTTGTGGCTGTGCAACATACAAATTACAGTGTCGTATAAATAGTCTCCAACATTCAAAGATATTACAAGTAAATTAGCATAATTTCAATTCAGATGAACGGGGGTTTTATTATAGTACTAACGTTCGGGGGCAGTAGAGATTTGGGAGCATGATTGCTATTGTCGAGCTCTGACTTTGAACTTGATCCAACCATGTTTTCAGTAATCACTTTTCTTGCTTCCATGATGGCTTGTCTACGAGTATATGGGCCCTCTGTTAATGATTAACCAAGCACAATATCAATCCATATTCATTATCGAAAGCACCAGTTATATTAGAGATATTCAGAATCTTACTTGGTTCAACATCTCCCCCCTCTTTCATACTATTATCGGCAACCCGCGAATTCATAATCTCCATTAGTCTATCGCACTCTTCCCTGTTAAAAAATGTAAAACGATATGCATGAGTAGAAAAAGACAATTGCAAGAGGAAAGAAATCAAAACAGAAGACAGCTATATAGCGGATAGGAAAAAGATTTTTACCTTGAATAGTGTTCGAGCTTAAGTAGTTGCTCAACCAAATACAATATTTCACTTTTTCCAGACGAACTGCCTTTATTCTGGTGTAATAAGAATAACATGTTACATGAGAAGGTTCATTAACATAGCATCATGATTATAAGTCACAAGAATATAATCTCATATTTCGATCAATTATAAGAAAACACTTCATGCAGATCTTTCAAATATTGTGTTCATAATAGAAGTTAGCGTATGTCAATACCATATAAAGAACCGTGTAATTACCTGGTTCAACTCAACACCCCCATCAGGAAGGTCTTCGATACCACCTTCTGTTGGAACAAATAAGAGCAAAATTAACTTACTGATAAATGAGAGTACTAAGTCAAAAAACAATATCGAGTAATACATATAAGGAAAACTTAACTATGTTAAATAAAATCTATCCACAATCTAGACTATAACACTGATTTGACAAATAAGATTTTCTTGACAGACATGTTGACACCTAGTTAAAGGGCTTAAACTTCTAAAGCCAATTTTGGCGTCTGTCATGTTTTTTCTCCGGAAGTATACACACTTGGGTCATCGGCTGGGCTAAGGTAGTCTGGATATAAACATGGCGAGAAGGAATACTTCTAGCTAGAAAAGCTACATAATATTTTTATCTTTTCAACAATAATCTATTATCCACCAACGTGGCACATAACAACTTCAACACATAATCGCCAAAATATATAGGCCTCGTCGTTCCACTATCTTTTCACTAAAATACTGAATCATTATCTCCTTATTCTAATTAAGGACTAATCTCCATTAATAGTATTCTGCACAAAACATATTTCTGATGGGGAAGGTTATTAAGACCCCCAAAAAAGCGATCCATATCCCCCTACTTCTTCTTTTTTTTTTTTTTTTCTGATTTTTATAATTTTTAAAATTTTGTTTACGTTAAAAGACTGAGAAACTGAAAATACAGAATAATGTTTTTAAAATTTAACAGGTCAAAATTATTAAACTGACAAAAACGCGATAAAAAAACTGCGTTAGAAAGTAAACCGCGGACAAGTGCAAGTGGATGGTAATATTAGTACTTTATTGGTAGGCCAGAATTACCACCCATTTCTGGAATCTGTAACAACCCTTTTATCAGTAACTGGCCTAACGTGTTACCAAAATCACACTAGTACTAAATAATATAAAAAAAAAATAAAAATCTTTAGAAACCCAATACAAAAAATTCAAACTCTTGAAAACCACATTAAAATCATCCAAATAAAATAATACCTTGTTCAGAAAATAATTTGGATAAAGCTACAATCATTTTCATAACCCACAAACTATATTCAAACTCTTAAAAACCATTAAAATTCATACCACTAAATCACTACTAATTACAACAAATTACCATATTTTCATGTTTGAGCACAAAAACAGATAAAGTAACATTTTTTTCATAACCCAGAAAGCATACATTCAAATCCTAAAAAACCCAATAAAATAGTATATCACAGTAAACTTTTATATAAAAATCAATAAAGATATTACTAATTTGTTAAAAACTCAATCTTATCCATAACCCACAACCCATATACTCAAATCCTAAATACCATTAAAAATAACACTAATTCATACCAATTCAACCACTTAAAAATATTCAAAATCTTATAAAAACCATTAAAATATTAATTGAAGTCACTTTAAATTCCATAAAATCACTAAATAATCACATATATTAAATTCTTTAAAAACCCATAAAAGTGATTCAAATCCTAGCACACCCATTAAAAATAACAATATTTCATACCAATTACCAATTAATCCACTTAAATCACATAAACTAACACTCTTTTTAAAACCCTTAATATTCAAATTCTTGAAAACCAAATAAAAATATAAAAATTCTTTAAAAAAAATCATTTCAAATTACACAAAATTACTAAATAATCAAATTCTTAAAAAACCCATCAATTAAAAACATAAAAATCCTAAAAACAACAATTTTTTTTTTATAATACTAAAAAAATAACTTTAAATTATATAAAAAAATGAAATAATAAAATTCTTAAAAAACCCATTAAAATCCTTAAAAAAACACAACAAAACACTAACCAAATAACTTTAAATTTTATAAAAAAATTACTAAATACTTAGTAATCAAATTCTTAAAATATCCATTAAAAATCCTAAAAAACCCAACAAAATTAATACTTAAAAACAACTTAAAGTTTTATAAAAAAATACCAGAATCAGAATGATTATTATTATCTTGCTGTTCTTCTTCGCATTCACCCCATTTATTATAACTCCAAAACGAAGAAACAAGTCTACTTGCACCACCAGTCACTTTTTTCACCCAACTAGTGTTCTCCTCTTTTCCTTCTTCATGAACCACTAGTGGTAGTTCAGGGCGGTCATACGGTGTTTTTCCGGTGGCAAGTCGCCGTTTCTTGACGACCTTGCCGCCGGATCTGACGTCATCGCCGGAGTTCATTTGCTGTGTGTGTTTTTAGTGTGTGTGTGTGAAATGGAGAGAGAGGAGATTGGGTGGTGGTGGTTAATGGTAGTTATAAAATTTGGTTTATTTTTGGGTTTGTGTATGGTCCTTGAAGATAACATGGGTTTCTAAAAATGGTAAGTGGGGGGTAAATTTATGGTTTTGGTCCTTATAACGGTTCTTTGTTTATCTACTGTTTTTTTGATGTTGGGAGATGTGTTTATTAATGGAAAGTACTCCATTGTTTTCCTAGATACTTAAAGAGAAAAGTTTATTTATTTATTTTTTTTCTCACAAGTTAGGGACAAATTTTTTATCATTTATTTTAGTTTGATTTAATGGTAAAGATTAATATAAGATTTAGAAAAAAACACGGATTAATCATTTTTGTCAAAATATCTTAAAGTTTCAAAAATCGTGTAGAGGGATTAAAATTGTAAAATTTTTGAACTAATTTTTATCTCTATTAATATTTCACTAGCGATAAAAATAATAAAATATCACTAGTGATAAAACAATGAATATCACTGGTAATATTACAATATTTTTATTACTAGTAAACATTATCATTGATAAATATTTCTCATCAAATTTACAACTTTAATACATCAGCCGATTTTTCACAATTTTTATATATTTTGGCAAAAATGGTTCCTCTGTATTTTATTTATAGAATTTAATCTAACGTAATGAATGAATATGATTAATACCCTAACTTATAAGTAAAGAAAATAATAAAAAATAACTCTAACTCATACTTTATTAAGAATCAACTATACATAATCCAGTTTTTAATTATACATGAAAGAAAGTGGGGAGATGTAGACAACATCAACTCTATTTTTGGATATACGTGTTTTTAAACGTTAGTATTAGAATTGCAATCTTTCCAAGTTATATTTTATGTTTATATTTTATGTTTTCCTTGTTGTTCTCTTTGTGATTCACAGGTAATAGTTGAAGGGTTACTTGTGTGATATGTTGATTATTCTCTAAAGGGATTTAGGCATCTTGGGTCTTTGGATATTGGGCTCATGCTTGTGACGGGCTTTTGGGACCGTTGTTTGTTTAGTTGGTATATTACCCTAGCTCTCATATACAACTAGGGTTATCACTCTCCTTTCAAACACACACACACACACACACACACACACACACACACACACACAACCATCATGCTCTCTCTATTTTATCTCTCTCTCTCTAAGATCTTGGATCTTTGACCTAGGAGTTATATTTTCATCTTGTTAACTGTGTGTTAGAGTGATCTATGTATGTGAGGGAGACTGGATCAACCTAGTTGGGACGATCTCAAAGTTTCTATTGTAATCATTCGATTAGCACTCGTTTGAGGACTAATTGTTATATTTCTGTTTTGTACTTGAATCATAAATAAATATCATAAAGGGGAGGTTGGTTGTGTGATAATCTTGGTATTCATGTTATCCGTGCTCTACTTTTAACATGGTATCAGAGACTGGTTGTTAGATCTGGTCTTTTGTATCACACTCAACTCTTTTCTGTGATATTTGCTTTTGATTTACCAAAAAAAAATTAAATTAGGGTTTCAGTAACCCTAATTTGATTTTTTGGGGCTTTGTGATCTGTGGCTTGATCTTGGTGATATTGACGCTTTGGAGGCTTGTATTGGTGTTGCCATTGTTGTTCTCGAAAAATAAAGTTTGGGTTTTCAGAAACCCTAATTTTTATTTTTGGGGATCTTGGTTCCTTAGTGTTTTGGTTGCTTGATTAGTAGTGTTGTTGATATTTTAGGTGGTGCCATTGATAATTTTTGTGATTACAGGTAAAATTAAATTAGGGTTTTCAAAACCCTAATTTTAATTTTTAGGGCTTTTCTGTTCTTGGTTCACCCATACTCTAGACTAAGTGAATCTAGAGATTAGGTGTCCTCTTTTGATACTAATACCTTTTTTGCGCTGTAAGTCTTCTTTCATTTTCTACCTCGTCTTTCTCTTGGTTACTTTTTTGGATTGCTGTTGCTAAGTGTGTTGGTGCAAACGGATTCGGTTAACACCTTGACCCTCCAGCCTTGACTGGTGTGGATACCTGCTCTGGCCAATCCTAGTCCACAACTTGCATTTCTAGTAATTCATATTCTGAGTGGTTTACTTATAGTTGTTTTTCTTTGATATCTTATTGTTTTATTTATTATCCTTTGATTATGTGTCTTTTGTTTTTGCTGCTCTTATTATTGCTCTGTTTGCCTTGTGCTTATTTTTTTGTTATTGTCTCTGCTTATTACTTCTTATGTGATTGTTTGATTTCTTGTGAGTCATGAGTGGTGTACCACCTCCTCCATCACCTTCTGGTGGTGGTGGAGGCAATGGTGATGGTAGAGGTACCCCTGAAACCACCCCAACTCCAGTTGCTCTCATCAGCAACTTGGATGCTGATAATCCACTCCATATTCATAATAGTGATAACAGTAGCCCTGTGCTTGTTCCTTTCAAACTGCTTGGCACTGAAAAACTATAGAATATGGAATAATTCTATGAAACTTGCTTTACAAGCTAGAAACAAGTATGTTTTTGTTGATGGTTCTTGTTTAAGAGACTCTTATACTGATGATGTTTTGTGTGACCAATGGGATAGATGTAATGCTATGGTGCTTACTCGGATTATAAATGTTGTTTCTAGTGATGTGTATATGGGTCTTGTTTACTCTGAAAATGTTGCCACTGTGTGGAAAGACTTAAATGAAACTTATGATAAAGTGGATTGTTCTGTTGTCTATAACTTGCTTCAAAAAATTGGGTTTGTTAAACACGGGGTAGTACTTTAGCCGATTATTATCATAGATTGAACTCTCTTTGGAGAGAGTTTGATGCTGTTACTAAAATTCCTAAATGTGTTTGTGTTGTTAAGTGTTCTTGTTCTGCTAGCACTGAGCTGGCTCTACATCAGTAGATCATAAGGCTTATGCAGTTTCTAATGGGTCGTGATGACTGCTATCAACCTGTTAGGACTGCACTTCTCACTAGGGATCCTCTTCCTGATGTGAAGGAGGCCTATGTCACAGTGTCTAGAGAGGAATCCCATAGGGGTATTCCTGATACCTCTTATCACACTGAGGCTATGATGAATGCCACATCCTTTGCTTCTAAGACTTTCAATCAAAATAGAAGAAGTAGTAACAATACACCTAATAGACCTCCTTTTAAGGGCAATGGTACTAGAAGTTATAGGGGTCCCAACCCTAACCTTGTTTGTACTCATTGCAGTCGAATTGGACACACTGTTGATAGATGTTTTGAGTTACATGGATATCTTTCTGGTTATAAAAAGGTTGCTAATGGTTCTAAACAAACTGGTTTTAAACAAAATTTTAATGCCAATTATGATCTAAAAGTTGGGGACAAACAAGCTTCTACATGTAACTTCCAAACCTCTTTTACTAATGAACAAATGCAGAAACTCCTTAGTTTGATAACTGATCCCTCTGGTAACACTCAATCCAATATGGCTTGTAAAATCTCCTTCTTTAATGTTAATATGTGGTTTAATTTTTAGTTCTCTAGATTCTTTTGTGGCAATAATAAGTTTTCTGCTAAAACTATCACTTTGGGTTGGATAATTGAGTCTGGGCTAACCAACACCTTACCATATCCGCTGTTGGTATGTCTAACGTTGTAGATATTTCTAATCTCAACATTTTTATTGGTCATCCTAATGGCATTGTTGCCACCATCAGCCACATTGGTGATCTCAAGCTCTCTAATAATGTTATTCTTCATGATGTTTTGGTTGTGATTGGATATTGTGTTAGCTTATTGTGTGTTAACAAACTTATTAAAGATAGCAAATTTTTTGTGTGATTTAATGAAGATAACTGTTATATTCAAGACTTGGACAAGGGACCATTCTAGGGACTGGTAGTGAATTTGGGGGGCTTTACCTGTTTGATGATCTTAAGACTCAGAGTTTAGGTAATGTTAACTCTGCCATGACCTTCAATACATCTAAAGATCTTTGGTACTGTAGGCTTGGTCACCCCTCTGACCAAGTCCTCAATTCCCTCAATACTGACATTCACTTATCTAAGAACACCACTATCTCTTCCTGTGAAACTTGCCATAGGGCTAAACAAACAAGGGAACCTTTTCCCTTGAGTGATCACAAATCCAATCAAATTGCTGACCTTGTTCACTTGGACTTGTGGGGCCCTTACAAGGTTCAAAGCAAGGAAGGGTATATATACTTTCTTACCATTGTGGATGTCTAGATGACTACTCTAGAGCTATGTGGACTTATCTTTTGAAAACTAAGGATGAAGTCTCTGACTAGCTAATTCATTTCATAAACCTTGTTAAAAATTAGTTTAACTCTAAAAATAAAATCTTTAGATCTGATAATGGAACTGAATTTGTTAACAACAAGGTTCACACTATGTACTCCACTATGGTTATCATCCATCAGACCTCTTTCCCATACACCCCTCAGCAAAATGGTATTGCCGAAAGGAAACATAAACACCTGCTCAATGTTGCTAGGAGTCTTATGTTTCAGGGAAGGATTCCTATTAAATTTTGGTCTGAATGCATTCTAACTGCTATCTATTTGATTTGCTTTATAATAAAAAACCAAATCTTTCTCATTTAAAGTGTTTTGGGTGTCTTTGTTTTTCTACTTGTTTGAATAACAGTGATAAACTCACATCTAGGTCTGAAAAATATGTATTGATCGGCTACTCTTCTCTTAAAAAGGCTTACAAACTTTTTAGTCTGGATAAGAGTTTTATTTTCTAGAGATGTGAGGTTCTATGAAATTATTTTTCCCTTTAAGATGAGAAACAATACTGAAAAAGATTTGGCAGATGTAGTTGTTACACGTGATGTTGAACTTTTGACCTTTTCTGATAGCCAAACACCTATAAGTCCCAATGATGATGAGAGAGTTACACCTTTTATGGATGGTAGTGTCCACTCTACTATTGAGGATGCCTCTGTGTAACCTCGTGAGGAGGACTCAGCAACCCATATAGGTGATAACCAACAATCTGAGGGTAATTTTGATAATGTCAATTCTTCTGTCAGTTCTATTGAGCATAATGGGGTAAGCATTGAAGAAGAGGAAGGGCAACCTAGTATTAGGAAGTCTACCAGACCTAATAAGTTGCCTGCCAAACTTAATGATTTTGTGCTTGATAGTAAACTTAAGTATGGTATTGAAAAGCATGTTAATTACTCTAAAATAAACACTATTAATTTCTGCTTTGCTACCACTCTTAATCAGTATTTTGAGCCTTCTACCTACTATGATGCTCTTAAAGATAGTAGGTGGGTTGAGGCTATGGACAATAAAATTAAAGCTCTTTTAAGAAATAATACATGGACTCTGTATGACTTACCTGTTGGCAGAAAAGCTATCAATAAAAAATGGCTCTATAAGATTAAATATAAGTCCTCTGGTCTTGTTGATAAGTTTAAAGCTAGGGTTGTTGCTAAAGGGTATAGTCAAAAGGAAGGTATAGACTTGGATGAAACCTTCAGTCCTGTTGTGAAAATGGTTACTGTTAGGTGCCTTATTAGCATTGTTGTTTCCAATGATTGGCCTTTATTTCAACTTGATGTTAATAATGCTTTATTACATGTGACCTTAATGAGGATATATATATGAGTTTACCTTTTGGCTTTAATTGCAATGATAAAACCAAGGTTTGTAAGCTAAATAAGGCTCTCTATGGACTTAAGCAAGCCCCAAGTCAGTGGAATGCTAAATTAACCACTGTCTTGGTTGAGCGTGGCTTTGTCCAAAGTAAATTTGATTACTCTCTCTACATCAAGCAGTCTGGGAATATGTTTGTTGCTCTCCTTGTTTATGTTGATGACTTTATCATTACTGGTAATCTCATGGAGGAAATTGAATGTTTTAAAAGTTTTCTCAAAACCAAATTCATGATAAAAGATCTTGGGATAATGAAATATTTTATGGGTATTGAGATTCTTGAAAATGCTAATGGTATATGCATGACTCAAAGAAAATACTGTCTTGAGCTTATTTATGAGTTTGGCTTGCTTGCTGCTAAACCAACAACAAATCCTTTACCAGAGAACTGTGTGCTTGCTGTAGATGGGAGTGAGAATAACAAGTTTCTTGTCAATATCTTTGAGTATCAAATATTGTTAGGTAGACTTATTTATCTTATTCACACTAGACCTGATATCTCTTATGCTGTTCATTGCCTTAGTCAGCACATGCATACCCTTTTGCAGTCTCATCTTAAGGTTGCATTAAGAGTTATTAGATATCTCAAAAACCCACATAGAACTGGAACTCAGTTCTATAGATACCTTTTTAAGAGTATCTTGCTTCACAAATGCTGACTGGGCCAAGTGCCTTAAGACTAGAAAATCAATATCTGGATACTGTGTTTTCCTTGGAAGGTCTCTTGTCTCTTGGAAGAGAAAAAAGCAACCCACAGTATCCAGATCATCTGCTGAGGTTGAATATAGATGTATGGCAGTGCTACTTTTGAGGTAATATGGATCACTAATCTCTTGAGTGATCTCAGAATTAAGAACTTGTTCCCTGTGAACCTTTATAGTGACAACAGCTCTGCTATTTAGATTGTTGTCAATTCTGTGTTTCATGAAAGAACAAAACATTTTGAAGTGGATGTTCACTTAGTTAGGGGAAAAGTTCGGGATGGTGTGATTAACACCATCAAAGTTGCATCTATTGACCACACTGTTGACATTTTTACCAAAGTTCATGGAATTAATCAACATTTGAAACTTTGCAAGCAATTGAGGCTTGTGGACATGTTTGGCAAGTGACATCTATGTTTTAACCATGTCAGATTGAGGAAGGGTATTAAAATTGCAATATTTCTAAGTTATGTTTTATTTTTCCTTGTTGTTCTATTTGTGATTCACAGGTAATAGTTGAAGGGTTACTTGTGTCATATGCTGATTCTTCTCTCATGGACTTGAGGTGTAAAACCCACATGCTTTTACCATGAATAGTACTCTTAAGATCGTATGTACTAGATTAAAACTTTCCTTTTATAGTATGATTACGTTCACGTGTTAGAATTGTAAGTATTACATACGTGTTAGAACATGATAAGTATTTATTACGTACGAACACACAGTAATTATTTAAACAATAAGTAATCATGAACATGCGATCATGAAATCATGAACGTAATTAAATCACGAGCTAATATTAATTACGTATATATATTTATTACGAACACGAATAAATATATTAAGTCACAGTTAATATTTAACGAGAACACATAAAACACGAACACGACTAAACACGAACGAACACTTAAATAATTAGACTCGGAAAATGGTACGGGTACCCCATGTGGGGCCCCCTACCCGCGGCTACACCAAGGCTATGGGCTAAGCCCATCAAAATTTTACTAAGAAAGGGGTTAAGGTAAAACTTTTGTTCACTTTTCACTTTACAGTAAATTAATCAAAAACCTAAAAAAAAAGTTTTCTCCTTCTCCTTCTTGCTCTCTCTTGGCCGCCGCATATAAACACACCAAAGGAGGGCTGTTTGTTTGATTTTGATCTTGAATTTGGTGTAAGTGTTCGTGTGTGTTCATCGTCGTTTGATCCACGCATTCGGTATACCTTTTTAATTCTTTTTCTTTTTGTTTTGATTTAATAAATTAAATAAGAATATGATGTTTTAAAAAAAAGCTAATTAAAAACATAAATCAAACATGTAAATGGTTATGGGGTGAATCAAAACGGAGGATTTAAGGGTGTTTGTTGTGGCCGGCGCCTAAACCGAACCCCAAGGGGGTCTCGGCTTGGCATATGGACCACCACCGAGACCTCAAGGTCTCGGTTTGGTGGTGTGGGTCCCACGGCAGCAGCAAAAAGGGGGAAACCCCGAAGTGGTTTGGGGTATGGTGTTGATTACGAGTCCGGTTCATGGTTTCTAGTCACGATCCGGTTCATGGTTTATGTTAAGGTTATGTTTTTAATAATCATATGTTAAATATTAAATTAATAAAACATGACATATTAATTTAATAAAACATGACTTAGGTTATAATTTAATTATTAGATCATAGATTTTTAACCTAAGTATTTATATTTTTTTTCTAGACTTTATAATTAATTAATTATTAAAAACCATGGTTATAATTAATTAATTAACATGACTTAGGTTATATTATTAATAATTAATAATACATGTTTTAACCTAAGTATTTAACTTTATTTAATTAAAAACATGATATATTTAATTAAATACTTTTAACCTATAGTTTATTTAAATTACATGTAATAATTAATAAACTATACCTTATATCAATATGACTTAAAATAATCAGAAAACACTTAAGCTTATATACTTAGCTTATTTAACCAGCTTATATCTAATTATAGAAACTTTCTATTTTTAGAAACTTATTCAGTTAAGGCAACTAATCTATTTATGGAAACTTTCTATTTTTAGAAACTTATCTATTTTAAGCAGCAATTCTATTTTTGGAAACTTTCTATTTTTAGAAACTTTCTATTTTTAGAAACTTTCTATTTTTGGAAACTTTCTATTTTTGGAAACTTTCTATTTTTAGAAACTTTTTATTTTTGGTAACTTTCTATTTTTGGAAACTTTCTATTTTAGGAAACCTGCTATTTTTAGAAAGTTACTTATTATTACACAATAAGTATAATAATACATGAAATACAAGTAATACTTAATCAGAATAGACAGAATATAAGATAAACACAGTTTAAAGCTTAAAACAGTAAAACGTGGCATGAACGTATAAAATAAGCTAAGACATGACATAAAACCAGTTACGTATTTAGTTAGCAGATACTTATACACGTATGTATTTATGTGGCATTAGTGATACCGAAGTAGGACTCTCCTCAGTTCGTCTTCTTCGTTAACTGGACATAAGGTACGGATTCTCGTCCTTTCAGTATGGACATTCTTTCCTTATTAGGATTCCCCGTATGCAGCCAAATGTTTTCCCGTAGTATAAGTTTATATGTTTGATTTGCTTATGTTTAATTTAGAATACCTATAGCCATACACATGCATGACCAGTTTCACCTAGTTATGAAGGTACCATAACCATAACACTAGAGGCACTGGTGTTATGACTTTCCCACGGCGGAGTGATTGCTCGTGGCGTCCCTTCAGCTTTTGGCCATATTATTATATTTATCACGTGGGGCGTATGGGTGCATCCTAGTTACATGTTTTTCAGCAGATTACTCAGTGTGAATGTGGTGTGTTCCTTGCATCCTTCACAAGGAGCTGATCTCTCCTACCCAAACCAGTATATTAAATTAGAGGCAACCCCTTTAATTTGCATGATGAGGTCACCCCTCCAAGTATTCATGCACGGTGGATTTTCATGACCTATATTGGCTAATGGTAGAATATGTTAAACAGTTTTTTATAAGATAAACATAAGACTTTTCAAACTATAAAACCAGTTTTACCAAGACTTAACCAAGTTATTCGGGACTTAGTTTCTTCCGCTGTTATATGCTTATATGTTTATACTATTCATGCTTTATTGTACTTCCGTTCACTGAGCGTATTGCTCAGCCGTTTTCCTTTTCTATGTTCCCATAACGGTAGGTACTCAGGGACGCTCGTAGACTTTAAGCGTACGTGCATATGGACTGGAAGCTTTCTAGCCTTTCTTTACTTTATGCATTATCTTTACTTTGATACTCTTGCTATGGACATTGTTTAGTCCTTTCATTTACAATACTTATGTTTGTGTTTGATGAGCTTTACTTTTGGACTGCCGATGTTTGATTCCGGTATTTCCCTTTTATGGTCATGTAATGTTTTATACATTTATCCTTGTATGCTTTGATGACACGCCATAATTACGCGTGACATTCCATTATCAAAATGGGGTGTTACAATTATGGTATCAGAGCCAAGGCTTCGACCTGTAAGCTCTCAAAATATGACATGTGATTAGTGGGTAGTCACTATGGTCTTCCTAGAACTAACAGTCGTTTTCATGCATTCATCATTTTTATGCATACATATATATGTCATTGTCGCAGGTTTATGACTAAGTAATGGTTGGTACAGGACTGGCCCTATTGAGTCGCATGTGTTTTATCGAAACTTTTAAATTTGGGACCGACCCCATAGGCGTCCCCTCGCCATGTCTTTTATTTTGGGTGAACTGACCATAGGCGTTCACTCTCGAGCATACAAAAGTTTTCATAAAACTACATCATGCATTCATACACAAATTTTCTTGCATAAAATTTTTCTCTGGATTTATTGGTATAATTTTCTTTTCATGTATATATATTTTATGTTTTGATCTGTTAATCATATGTTTTATGTTATACTGTCAGATGGCAAATACAAACAATCTCTGGGAGATGTTTGCAGCTGCTGATGCAGAAATGTAAGACATCCTTCATCAGAACGACGGCTATCCTCCCCCGCCTAACATTTTCCCCATGGAAGGAAGAAATCGGCTCATGAGGGAATACTATACCATTAGACAGCGACCTGACAAAGACAACAATGACTTCATGCAGCGTTTTCTTCGTTATGTCGGTGTCCTGAGAGCAGCTGCGGGCACCACTGAAGAGCAGGCACTACATTTTCGTTGGGATCTTAATCCAAGGATCGCCAATAACTTAGCAGGTGCTCCGTTGGATACGGTAGCACAAGTGGCCGATGTAGCACGTAGACTGGAGATGCTGCAGGAGAGAGATGAGTCCGGGGAAGCAGAGAGACCTGAGAAGAGGTAAACATTCGTATACAAGCGGTGACCAATCCGTATTCTTTCCATATATGTCATTATTCATCTCTTAAATTTTATCTTCCAGGCAAAAAACTGGGGACCGGTCTCAGCAGCTACTCAGCAGCAGCCTCATCAGCCCAAGGGAAACGGTCAGACTAACGACCGTTCTGCTACGGATAGGCGTGGCGGTAATGATAATTACCGTAACAACGCTGGACACTCCAACGGCAGAAGGTCCTAACACTTACGCATTTTTCTTATGATTTCATGTTTTAACTCATATTCTGACACTTTAGCAAAACTTCTACCAGGAACCATGGAAACGGTAGGGACCAGAACCAGAGAGGTTCACAGCCTAGCCGTCCAGCTATCACTGGTATTCAATCTTACGATTATCCGCATTGCACTTGATACCCTATTATCATGTTTTATGTAAAATGTTTTATCAGGTCCTCAGCAAGCCAGAGCACCTGCTGGAGGATATACTCATCCTCTTTGCTCTACTTGCCATCGTAGGAACCCAGGGCCATGTCGTCGTAACACTGACGCATGCTTCAAGTGTGGTCTTCCTGGCCATATCATGAAGGATTGCCGTAAGGGCGAGATGGAGGGCACATCGGGACATGCTGATACCAAGCCGCCTCCTACCACTGGGCGTGTCTACACGACATCTATAGACCAGGCCAACAAGTCTACAGGTTCTATCACTGGAATCTTGTATATGTATGGTCAAGCTGCGTGTGTTCTTTTCGATACGGGTGCTACTCACTCGGTCATTTCTACTGCTTATGCTAAGAACATTAGGATGCTCCCTATGCCACTAGAGGATAGAATTACTATTTCCACGCCTTTGAGGGACTCTGTATTAATCACCCATGTATACAAGAGTCTCCCCCTAGAATTTAACGATAAGGTTCGTCCTGTTGATGCACTTCCGCTGGACATGAATGATTTCGACATGATTTTGGGCATGGATTGGCTATCCAAGCATCATGCTACCATAGACTGCCATTCATATCGGGTTATCTTCGGTGATGTTAATGCACCAGAGTACATTCATAACAGGTTCGTACCCGGACGGTCTGTACAAATCATATCTACCCTGCAAGCGCGTGCACTACTGTCACATGGCTGCGAGGGTTATCTAGCTACGGTTCACGACATGGATGCTGAATCTCCATCAATTCAGGATCAACCAATAGTGTCAGAATTCCAAGATGTATTTCCAGCAGAACTTCCGGACATACCACCTGCACGAGAAGTGGAATTCAATATCGAGCTTATTCCAGGAGCTGAACCAATCTCCAAGGCTCCTTATCGCATGGCTCCCATAGAGCTGAAGGAGCTGAAGGATCAACTGCAAGAACTTCTAGAACGAGGTTTAATTCGACCGAGCGCATCTCCATGGGGCACACCGGTCTTATTTGTTAAGAAGAAGGACAACAGTATGCGTCTTTGCATAGACTATCGCGAGCTCAACAAGATTACTATCCGGAATAGGTATCCACTACCGCGTATAGACGATCTGTTTGACCAACTCCAAGGGGCCAAACACTTCCCCAAGATTGATCTTAGGTCAGGCTACCATCAGTTACGGGTTAAAGAGCAGGACATTGCCAAGACTGCTTTTCGTACCCGCTATGGCCACTACGAGTTTGTAGTTATGCCATTTGGCCTGACGAATGCTCCAGCAGTGTTCATGGACTTGATGAACAGAATCTTCCATGAATTTCTAGACAAGTTCGTCATTGTCTTCATCGATGACATCCTGATTTTCTCAAAGTCCAAGGAGGAACACGAAGACCATCTTCGTACAGTACTACAGATTCTTCGCCAGAAGCAGCTGTATGCTAAATTCTTCAAATGTGAGTTCTGGTTAGACAAGGTGGCATTCTTAGGTCACATTGTATCAGCATAAGGAATCACTATGGATCCAGCGAAGGTTGAGGCCATTACTAAGTGGCCGAGGCCGACATCAGCGACAGAAGTCCACAGTTTCTTAGGATTAGCTGGCTATTACTGTAGGTTCGTGGAGAACTTTTCCCGCTTAGCACTATCATTGACCAAACTGATGCGAAAAAGGGAGAAATTCGTCTGGACTGAAGAACGAGAGAAGTGCTTTGAAGACCTGAAGCAGAAGCTAGTATCTGCACCTATTCTTACTCTCCCATCTGGTACGGGTGGATTTCAAATCTACAGTGATGCATCGGGGAAGGGACTTGGCTGTGTTCTCATGCAACATGGGAAAGTGATCGCGTACGCTTCACGGCAGCTTAAGACTTATGAAGAAAATTACCCTACGCATGACTTGGAACTTGCTGCAGTCGTGTTTGCATTGAAGATATAGAGGCACTACTTATATGGAGAATCATGTGACATTTTCACGGACCACAAGAGCTTGAAGTATATCTTCACTCAACGTAAATTGAACATGAGGCAGAGAAGATGGTTAGAACTGTTGAAGGATTATGACATTAATCTACAGTATCATCCCAGAAAGGTAAATGTAGTAGCAGATGCTCTTAGCAGGAAGTCCGAAATGATCAACGACATTAAAATTGATGAGGAAATCATAAGAGACTAAGAGCGACTAGACATCGAGATCATGGTACGTGGACAGCACGGTTACTGGGCTAATCTTAGAGTAGAACCCGAGTTAGTCTCTAAGATCAAGGAAGCTTAGAAAGATGATGGAGAAATCTGGGCGATAGTTCAGAATTTGGAGAAACAGACGGAATTCAGAGTAGATACAGATGGTATCGTATGGCAGGGCACGAGACTTTGTGTTCCTGATGATCAAGAACTCCGGGAAGCCTTGTTAGCTGTACATCCTGGTTCGACTAAGATGTACCATGAAATCAAGCAATACTTTTGGTGGAGTGGTATGAAACAGGATGTGGCCACTTACGTCTCCAAATGTCTTACCTGCCAGCAGGTTAAGATCGAGCATCAGCGATCTGGCGGTGTCCTTCAACCATTAGATATTCCAGAGTGTAAGTGGGACAAAATCACCATGGATTTTGTTACTGGTCTTCCGCCTACCAAGAGGAAGCACGATGCAATTTGGGTTATCGTAGATCGACTTACCAAATCAGGTCATTTCTTACCGATTCGCAAGGAAGATCCGGTAAGTAAACTCGCCGATACGTATAGAAGAGAGATCATGAGACTCCACGGTGCTCCATCTAACATCATCTCAGACAGAGATCCTCGTTTCACTTCACGATTTCGGAAGAGTCTGCAGAAAGCTTGGGGTACACAACTTAAGCTTAGCACGGCTTTTCATCCTCAAACAGACGGACAGTCGGAGCGAACGATTCAAACATTGGAAGACATGTTGAGGTCATGTGCGTTGGAATGGACGGGTTATTGGGACGATTACATCTGTTTGGTGGAGTTTGCATACAACAACAGTTGGCACGCGAGTATCAAGTGTGCTCCTTTCAAGATGTTGTATGGCAGAAAATGTCGCGCCCCAATCTGCTGGGATCAGGTTGGCGAGCGAACACTTGAAGGACCAGAAATCATAGAGATGACCAATGAAAGGATCACAGTAGCTAAGCAGAAACTTCAGGAAGCACGTTCACGTCAGAAGAGTTACGCCGATAAGCATCGTAGGGACATACATTTTAACGTAGGAGATCACGTCTTCCTTAAGGTTTCGCCGGCACGTGGTGTTAGACTCTTCGGGATTAAAGGGAAGCTCAGTCCTCGTTTCATCGGACCGTTTGATATCATTGAACGAGTCGGTGAAGTATCTTACCGGTTAGCGTTACCTCCGCAGCTTTCGCATGTGCACAATGTGGTTCATGTGTCCTTACTCAGAGGGTACCAGTATCATCCCCTTCACATGGTTCAGTATCCACTAGAACAGATACGTGAAGATCTCACCTTCATAGAAGAACCCGAACGAGTTATTGACAGACAAGAACGAGTCATGAGAAGGAAGACGATTCCATTCGTCAAAATCTTTTGGAGGGATCATACCGAGCGGGAAGCCACTTGGGAAACAGAGGAGTTTATCCGGGCTTCTTACCCTCATTTCATATTTTGAATTCGGGTATGTTCTTCTTTTCCAGTTTACTTTATCTATAATTCGGGGACAAATTATTCTTTTTAGGGGGGAAGAGTTGTAAAACCCGCATGCTTTTGCCGTGAATAGTACCCTTAAGATCGTATGTACTAGATTAAAACTTTCCTTTTATAGTATGATTACGTTCACGTGTTAGAATTGTAAGTATTACGTACGTGTTAGAACACGATAAGTATTTATTACATACGAACACACAGTAATTATTTAAACAACAATTAATCACGAACATGCGATCAAGAAATCATGAACGTAATTAATTCACGAGCTAATATTAATTACGTATATATATTTATTACGAACACGAATAAATATATTAAGTCACGGTTAATATTTAACGAGAACACATAAAACACGAACACGACTAAACACGAACGAACACTTAAATGATTAGACTCGGAAAATGGTACGAGTACCCAATGTGGGGCCCCCTACCCGCGGCTACACCAAGGCTATGGGCCAAGTCCATCAAAATTTTACTAAGAAAGGGGTTAAGGTAAAACTTTTGTTCACTTTTCACTTTACAGTAAATTAATCAAAAACCTAAAAAAAAAGTTTTCTCCTTCTCCTTCTTGCTCTCTCTTGGCCGTCGCATATAAACACACCAAAGGGGGGTGTTTGTTTGATTTGATCTCGAATTTGGTGCAAGTGTTCGTGTGTGTTCATCCTCGTTTGATCCACGCATTCGGTATACCTTTTTAATCCTTTTTCTTTTTGTTTTGATTTAATAAATTAAATAAGAACATGATGTTTTAAAAAAAAGCTAATTAAAAACATAAATCAAACATGTAAATGGTTATGGGGTGAATCAAAACAGAGGATTTAAGGGTGTTTGTTGTGGCCGGCGCCTAAACCGAACCCCAAGGGGGTCTCGGCTTGGCATATGGACCACCACCGAGACCTCAAGGTCTCGGTTTGGTGGTGTGGGTCCCACGGCAGCAGCAAAAAGGGGGAAACACCGAAGTGGTTTGAGGTATGGTGTTGATTACGGGTCCGGTTCATGGTTTCTAGTCACGATCCGGTTCATGGTTTATGTTAAGGTTATGTTTTCAATAATCGTATGTTAAATATTAGATTAATAAAACATGACATATTAATTTAATAAAACATGACTTAGGTTATAGTTTAATTATTAGATCATGGATTTTTAACCTAAGTACTTATATTTTTTTTCTAGACTTTATAATTAATTAATTATTAAAAACCATGGTTATAATTAGTTAATTAACATGACTTAGGTTATATTATTAATAATTAATAATACATGTTTTAACCTAAGTATTTAACTTTATTTAATTAAAAACATGATATATTTAATTAAATACTTTTAACCTATAGTTTATTTAAATTACATGTAATAATTAATAAACTATACCTTATATCAATATGACTTAGAAAAATAATCAGAAAACACTTAAGCTTATATACTTAGCTTATTTAACCAGCTTATATCTAGATATGGAAACTTTCTATTTTTAGAAACTTATTTAATTAAGGCAGCTAATCTATTTATGGAAACTTTCTATTTTTAGAAACTTATCTAATTTAAGCAGTAATTCTATTTTTGGAAACTTTCTATTTTTGGAAACTTTCTATTTTTGTAAACTTTCTATTTTTGGAAACTTTCTATTTTTGGTAACTTTCTATATTTGGAAACTTTCTATTTTAGGAAACCTGCTATTTTTAGAAAGTTACTTATTATTACACAGTAAGTATAATAATACATGAAATACAAGTAATATTTAATCAGAATAGACAGAATATAAGATAAACACAGTTTAAAGCTTAAAACAGTAAAACGTGACATGAACGTATAAAATAAGCTAAGACATGACATAAAACCAGTTACGTATTTAGTTAGCAGATACTTATACACGTATGTATTTATGTAGCATTAGTGATACCGAAGTAGGACTCTCCTCAGTTCGTCTTCTTCGTTCACTGGACATAAGGTACGGATTCCCGTCCTTTCAGTATGGACATTCTTTCCTTATTAGGATTCCCCGTATGCAGCCAAATGTTTTCCCGTAGTATAAGTTTATATGTTTGATTTGCTTATGTTTAATTTAGAATACCTATAGCCATATACATGCATGACCAGTTTCACCTAGTTATGGAGGTACCATAACCATAACACTAGAGGCACTGGTGTTATGACTTCCCCACGGCGAAGTGATTGCTCGTGGCGTCCCTTCAGCTTTTGGCTATATTATTATATTTATCATGTGGGGCGTATGGGTGCATCCTAGTTACATGTTTTTCAGCAGATTACTCAGTGTGAATGTGGTGTGTGCCTTGCATCCTTCACAAGGAGCTGATCCCTCCTACCCAAACCAGTATATTAAATTAGAGGCAGCCCCTCTAATTTGCATGATGAGGTCACCCCTCCAAGTATTCATGCACGGTGGATTTTCATGACCTATATTGGCTAATGGTAGAATATGTTAAACAGTTTTTATAAGATAAACATAAGGCTTTTCAAACTATAAAACCAGTTTTACCAAGACTTAACCAGGTTATTCGGGACTTAGTTTCTTCCGCTGTTATATGCTTATATGTTTATACTATTCATGCTTTATTTTACATCCGTGCACTGAGCGTATTGCTCAGCCGTCTTCCTTTTCTATGTTCCCAAAATGGCAGGTACTCAGGGACGCTCGTAGACTTTAAGCGTACGTGCATATGGACTGGAAACTTTCTAGCCTTTCTTTACTTTATGCATTATCTTTACTTTGATACTCTTGCTATAGACATTGTTTAGTACTTTCATTTACAATACTTATGTTTGTGTGTGATGAGCTTTACTTTTGGACTGCCGATGTTTGATTCCGGTATTTCCCTTTTATGGTCATGTAATGTTTTAGACATTTATCCTTGTATGCTTTGATGACATGCCATAATTACGCGTGACATTCCATTATCAAAATGGGGTGTTACATGAGGCATCTTGGGTCTTTGGATATTAGGCTCATGCTTGTGATGGGCTTTTGGGACTGTTGCTTGTTTAGTTGGTATATGACCCTAGCTCTTATATACAGATAGGGTTATCACTCTCTCTTCAAACACACACACACACAACCATCATGCTCTCTCTCTTTATCCCTCTCTCTAAGATCTTGGATCTTTGACTTGGGAGTTATTTTCATCTTGTTAACTGTGTTAGAGTGATCTATGTATGTGAGGGAGATCAGATCAACCTAGTTGGGACGATCTCAAACTTTCTATTGTAATCGTTCGATTAGTACTCGTTTGAGGATTAGTCTTTACATTTCTATTTTGTACTTGAATCTTAAATAAATATCATAAAAGGGGAGGTTGGTTGTGTGATAATCTTGGTACTCATGTTATTTGTGCTCTACTTTTAACAGTTAGTTAGGCAGTTAGTACCTATTTAGCGATTAATTTGTTAAGTGGGGATCAATCGTGGATTATTATGAAATTTTGAAACTGTATGTCTGATCTGACCGATCTTTGTTCAATTTTTAGCCAATTATACGTGATTCGAGTGTTATCTATCCGTAATCGAGTTAGCCGGTTTAGCCGATTTTTTGTCATTTTTGATCGTTTTATGCCCGAATTGGCCGATTTGTATTTGACTAATTGGTATGTCGACCGAATTTTGACCAATTAATCAATAAGGTCGATTAGTGAAAATCAGAACGCTTAATCCTCGCCTAACACTTACGCGCCATTTAATCAGCTGTCTAAACCGATTTTTGTGACACCACTCGTTATAATTTATATGCATAATACTCACACATATAAAAAAAACTCTCTTCCTTTTGAGTGAGATAATTCATTTACTCCCTCAAAAATCGACTCACACCCATGAAGAAAGTGGTGTCGCTCGTGAAAAAGTAATGCCACCCTAACCGACTCATCCGCGAGCTTTACTCAGTTACAAGCAACGTCAGAACATGGTTATACTTTTAAAATCTCACTCGAAGAATATAAATCGGTTCATAAATAGTTTCTTGTGATGGAAGTTATCGCCTCTGAAACTGGGTGTATTTTGTCCAAAGTCAATATTCATGAACGACTATTCAGATATCTTGATGTTTATGCGTTAAAGGCTTAAAGCTGATAAATTGGATTGGATACATGACGTGACAATCTAATGGGAATATAAGGTTAAGGTTATCTCAAATGTGTTTACCATATGTGTTATGTTTTTATCGACAATTAGCTGATAAATCTTAAATAGGTTAAAAGGTCTACCTAAATGGAAATAGACTTTTAGTGGTGTTAATGTATCCTTACGAAAGGAAGAACGAAGGTATCATGGGATGCTATATGCAATCCTAAAAATGAGGGTAGGCTTGGATGAAAGAATTTGAGTGTTTAGAATGAAGTATTCATGATGAGGCACTTGTAAAATGTTTCTACTAAGAAAGATACTCTATGGGTCAAATGAATTTATGAGGAGAAGCTTAAAGATAGAAGCGTATGGGAAGTTTAGTGTGATAGTAATATGATTTAAGCTAAAGGAAAGAGTTTATTAAACATATTAGGTAGAAGTTGGGAGATGGTAAAAAAGCTAATGCTCGGTGTTAGTACAACAATCGGTCGAGGTTGAGTACGAATCCAAGTTCCTAGCGAGAGAGACTTAGATGTCTTGGATTATATTGGATCGTGTACTCTCAAGAGATCTGGTTGATGATTTCATGCACAAGTAAAGTATACCGTTAGTCTTTATCGTGTGGATGGACCACATGACTAGACTCCGACGTGAGAGTAAGTGGTCATATCGTCATAGATATATGTGTGTGTTAAGATAAGTGAGAAAATCAAACATCGTTTGAAGTACAAGGGTGTACTATTTATAAATGAAAGTACTGGGCCCTTCCTAGTTTCTCGAATAGGACTATGAGTGGGCCTTTGTTGTTCAAAATCCCGTTTGTCCTTGTTTGCTATTGTGACATGCGGATCCGTTCTTGAGAAATTATCCGCAGGGGTCAGGGATGTGCTATTAAGAAAGCATGTCCGGTGTTGTGTTGTCGATCCGCTCGTAGGGAGGTGATCCTTTTGGAGCTTTGCCACTGTGGTGGGATTTTGTGTACTTAGGTCTGGCCCAAGGTTTGGTGTATGATTTTAGGCCCAATGGGGCGTATCCATGCTATACGCCATCAAGCCCCCCACTGTAGTGGTTCTTGCGTGATATGGATGCACCACCAGACTTTTATAAATGTCTTTGTCAACGCACCTTAATCAACTTTTTTTGCTTGGTAGGTGGAATATAGGGCCCGCGTGACTTCTTGACTTTCTTTTTTCATTGTTGGAGGAATGTGTTAGATGCTTTTTACCACTTGTTCTGTCATGTCTCTTGATTTTTTCCATCTTGACCGTCCGTTGCGTTAGTGGGTTACACGTGTCGTGATCGTGTGAGATAACCGTTTCTTGTTCAAATGATATAAATAGGGGTTTCACCCTCTTTCACCATTCTTCTTTCACTTTTTTTTCACCCATTTTACTGCCATTAACAGTTTCTCAAGCTTTCATTCTTTTGATCCACATGTTGTTATCTGTCTTACTTTTTTGCTATTTTTTGTATAATGGGTACGACAATTACTTGTAGATATGTGTTGACTCAACCTATGCTAGACGCTTTTTGCGAGAAGTTCTTTATTCCTGATTGTGTTCATCCCACTCTGGCGAGTCCAAATAGCAGTATTCGTAACGCCCCTGCTGCGGAAATTGGTGGTTATACTCGCGTTTTTGATTGGGCATGTTCCCATTTTCCTTTCTCCACCTTCTTTCTTGAATTTATTGGCTATTTTGGTATCCATCTTTCCCAACTCCATGCGATACCCGCATTAAAATTTCTCATTTTGAGGTTTGATGTCGTGCCGGTGGCTTTGCGCCGACGGTTGGGTTGTTTCGTGTGTTTTATGTAAACAATTATAATAGGGGGTAGATGTCTTTTAGTATACGTGCTCCTCCGGTACATGTTTGTAATACGACGGAGTTGGATTCTGTCACGAATTGGATGGATCATTTATTTTTTATAAATTCCTCTGCATTTAATCTTCCAATTTCGTGGTCTGCTGGGAGATTGCCGAGGGATCCTGCTATTCTCCTCATGAGTATAATTCGCGGCTGACGAGTTATATTATGAATCATCCCGCCCCTTTCCGGAAGTAACCGAAGGTTTTCCTGTGTGTGGTTGGCATTAGCCGCCACTACATGTTTAGGAGGTATTCTTATCCCGCTTTTATCAATTCTTCTGGAGAGGGTGGGTTCTTTTTTTAATTTCTTTGTTTTGTATTTCTATTCGCTTATGCCTATGTATATTTTGATGATTTTCCTTTTATTTTTTTGCAGAGATGTCTTTCTTCGAGTTTATCTCTTGCTCTGATCCTAATAAGGCGAGGGTTGTTAGCTAAACCCTACAGTCGGATCAGATTCTTGTTCTTCAGGAATATGCTGGTCGAACTGTGCACTTGGAGGATTTTGTTGATCTAATTGATGAGATTGCTAGTTCACCTTAGGGTGGTGCCGATACTAGCGCGACTATTTCTTTGATTGATGCACAGGTTGTTGATTCCAGCATCCACGGGTTTGAGGCAATTGCTTCCGTGTCTATCCCTCTTATGTCTTCTACTGGCCTTGGTGGGTCCATTGGTGGGACCTCTTCAAGGAGGGGGGGGGGGGGGGGGGCAGAGGAAGAGGAGGTTTCCTGTTGGTGCTACCCATCCTCCTAAGAGGTTGAGAGAGGATCATGTTTCACCTTTTATCCCGACTACCGAAGGTAAGTCTCAGGAAGTTATTACTACGTTTCTTGCTGCGGGTATGGGTGCTTGTTCTTCTTGTGACATCCCATTTCTTTTAGGTTCTCTTACCCCTTCTCTTGCTTCGGATAATGGTGGGCGTCCGGACCTTGTTCTGACTGGTTCTCGCACTCAACATCCTGCTACAAGGTTTGTTGTTTCATCTGATTTTTTTGATGATGGGTATTGGAGACAAAGTGTTGATGATTTAAGTGTTGATTATTCCAGTTTTGGTACTTCTGTCGCCGCGGTTACAAATTCAGTAGTGGTTTATATCCCTTCTTATGGAATGCCTGCTACTCCGGCATCCGTTGATGCTGTGTCTTTTGTTCCTCCCCCGTTTCTCATGCCGCTTGTTCTCGTGGTCCAAACATGAGTGTTCATCTTGACGTGGGGGGTTCCTCTCAGGCCATTGGAAAACATAGTGATGATGAGGATTTCTTTCAAGATTTTCTTATGGGGGCGAGCATTTGGGTCAGGTTTATGTGCCCCAATGGTCCGCTACGAATGGTTCAACTCTTGATAGTGCTGAAGCTTATTGGAGTTAATTGACAATGTTGTGTCGCCAACCTTTCTTAGTCAGCTTCGTGGTATAGATCTGGACCAACTTTTAGCTGAGTTTAATGTCGGCTCTACCCGTCAGGTCGGTTTGAATGTTGAGTAAAGGATGCGTTGTGAGGGGTATGCGAGGGAAGTCCGTAAACTACACTCAGAGCGTGTTGAGAGTTCTCGACCATCGTTGGAGAAGGATGATGAGATTTAGGTCCTAAAAGCAAGAGTGACTGAGCTTGAGAGAGAGAGAATGTTGTGATCCCTGACCTTCGTAGTCGGGTTTCTTCTTTGGAGGACGCGAAGGTAATACATAGATTTTACTAGGTTAAAATTTCTTTGATTGGTCTAATCGAATTGACTACTGGTTTACGTGCGACTCAGTCGTCTTTTGGAGGAAAAGAAATAGATTTGTTGTTGTTGTAAAATGAAATTGCAAAACTTTAATGTAAAAGGCACGGTAAATAAAGCTAAAAGTAATTAAAAAGTAAATGGTGCAAAATTAAAACTTTAAAAGTAAATTAATCAAGTGACGTAAAGTAAATTTGACAATTTAATAAAAATGCAAACTTGAAATTTAAAATAAGGTAAAACAATTAAAAATAACACTTAAGAAAAATGGCGGGAAAATTTAAAGCTTAAAAACTAAAACATGAAACAAGTAAAACATAAGTCGGAATCCCAAATTCCTAACCTAGTTCGGAATCCATAATCTAGACCTAATTAGGAATGTTAGAATCCCAAACTAATTCGGAATACAAGCACTAACCTAATTCGGGATAATAATCCTCCAACTAGTTCAAAATATGGATAAACAACCTAATTCTGAATCCAAAGTAATTCATCTAGTTCGGAATACATGAGCAGGACCTAATTCGGAATCCGGATGAACCACTCAATTCAGAATGCTAGCAAGTATTCAGTTGGTGAGTGACCAAATTCGGAATCCGTTGAGAGGCTAGTTCGGAATGTGATAAACCATATAGTTCGGAATATGATCTGCTATGTAGTTCGGAATAGTATGAATCTTGAACTTAATTCGGGAAAAGGAAAGCAACAAGTAATTCGGGAAAATGGGTACACTACCTAGTTCGGAATAACATGAAATGCACTATAGTTCGGAATAAGCTGAAAATCCTAGACCTAGTTAGGGAAACTAGGGTTTTGGTATAACTCGAACTATATCAAAAATAAGCAAAAACTAAAATAAGCTAAAACCAAATAAGCACTTATCTAAAAGTATAACCAAAACAAGTTTAAGAAAAAGCAAATAAGCTAAATTTTTTTTTTTAAAACACTAAATAATTAAAATATTTAAAATCAACTTTTTATAAAATAACTTTTAAAAACACTTAATTAAAATTTAAGAAGACACAAAATAAGCTATAAAATCAATAAGCTAACACAATAAAAAACATAAAAACATAACAAACAATCAAATAAGCATGATAATAAGCAAATAAGCATAAAGATTAAGCAAAACAAGAAAGGTAGAATGAGAGATTAGTTAAAAACTTGATTAAAATTAAAGATTTAACAACACAAAATTAAAACTTACTTGAATTAAAGGCAAGGAATTAAAATGACAATGTGAAAGTGCATGAAATTAAATTGGAAAGATTAAGTTGTCAATTTAGCTAACACCTCCTAATGACACATTAGGAGGGTATTTATAGGGAGGATTAACATGAGTTGATCTTTTCTTCCTTTTCTCGTCTTTTCGTCTTTATAAATTCTTCGAATTTTTTGACTTTGTCTCGGGATTATTTGAACTCGTCTTATAATTTCTTCATTTATTAGACTTGAGTTCTTCGACTTCATTAAACTTCCGTCTTTAGACTTTTTCTTCGATAAATCTTCAGAATAGGCCTTGGACTTCCGTTCTTTTTGCACTCTTGATCTTTTGACTTTGTCTTTTGTCTTTTTCTTCGATAAAAGCCCGTGAAAGCCCGTGTTTTCTTCCTTTTTCATCTTTTGGTCCTAAAACACAATAAAAACAAAAACCACGCATAATTCCGACTTTTATGACATAAAATACACGTTTTGGCTTGGTTATTATTATAGTTAAGTGGTAAAAGGATAGGTGTTTTCACACCTATCAAATCCCCTACACTTGACCATTGCAGTGTCCTCATGCAATGCATTAGTTACAAAGCAAGATTTACATTTTCCATCATAATTAACCCACCTTGGCCTTTATTAAACACGAGACATTAAAGAGATAGAAAAATTATAAAATATTCAAAGGAAGAAAACAAGTAAAGAGACAAAAGACTTACATTGGGGTTTTGGGTAGTCATGAATGTTTATCACCCTCAAGTTTCACGTTCCCCAAACCAAGCTTAAAAACGAGATCATTGTTATTATAAGTTAGCAAACTAACACAAACTCATGTGGCCCAATTATTCACTTAGACTCCCTTATTCCTAGGTGTATCTCTTATATTTTATTGTTGCCTTGAATGATCACGAGGATGCATTGTTGACTTATTTTGATAGTTATTTAGGCTGAAAATAAAGTAGGACGATTTAATCAATAGTTAGCTAAAGGACAAAATCTTTTAAAATTGCTTCTCGGGACCTCATAAAGTTCATATCTTGGCATAACTCGCTTCACGATTTGAGACCTTTCTCGGATCGATATTTGGCATTGACTTCATACTTCAAATCTTGAGAAACGTTCATGAAATAATGGTCTTCTCTTCATAATAGGAATTTCTTCACTTGAATTTTTTGAGAGATTCTTCATACTTGGAATACGACTTCTTCATTTTTCTCCAATCTTTATTTAGGATTTTGATATACAACGATCCGCCTCCTTTTAGGACTTGAATCTATTTATCCTCATACCTTGTTAGGGCCTTTTTGGATAGACTTCTCCATGATCTTTAGGGGAGTATTTTCTTTTCGTCGTGTGTCTCGATCCTTCATATTGATTTTTGATAAATGATTCTTCACATCACTTTGGATCTTTAGCAACAAAATGTAGCCCTCATGTCTTGTTAGGACCTTTTCGGACTCACCAATCTTCGCATCCCGCTTCAATAAGTTATGCCTTGGCTATGAACTCTAATTAATACCGAGCAACTTTTAAACGATCTTGTGCTAGAAGCTAAGTAACTTTTCAAATCGTACAACCTTACTTATTGCAATTAAATTTATTAACAAGCGATGGGAGAAAAAGCTCATAATCAACTCACATAAATTCATGAAAGAATACCAAACTTATAATTGACTCTATCATCTCTCGTTCTCCATAATTTAAAATCTCAAGGAATGAGACTCGTGGATGCTTAGCCTATTAAATTAAAGTTTTGGGTTTTCAAGTCATCTATAGGATCTTGCAACTTCTTAGACTTTTTCAAGTTTAGAATTCGCGTTTTAAAGTTCCCTTGATAAACGACTCTCTAGGGTCAATTATAGGAACTTGCGAAAAGTTCTTGTTCTTAACCCGTAAGAGTTAAGACTTTCGCGTTTTAAAGTTCCCTATATAAAAGCCTAGCAAAACTTGACTTAAACACGTTAAGGATACTAGCTAGAGTAAACTTGGATAAGTAAACTCGGGCTGAGTCAAAAGATTCACAACGTTGAAAAATTAAAACCACTTTATTAAAATTTATTCTAGCAAAGAAAGAATATAACTATAACAAAGGTAAATACAACTAGGCCAAAATAGATCAAAATTTTTGAAAAATGTCGAAAAATCAATTTTCCGGTAAAAATGAGGACAAATGCATGGAAAAGCCCACTTAACTTCGATAGAAGTCCCCCTACACTTAATATAAACATTGTCCTCAATGTTTAAGCATGTGGAAGTAAACTCCTCTACACTTAGGACATTGTGCACTTTGTTTAAATCTTGCTAAGGAAGAGACAATTAAAGTGATTCCTATTTTAATATTAAAGAATATAAAATAGAGAATCAAAAGAGTTTAGGATAGAACCAGGAAGACGGGTACACGGAATCACGGGTCGTCAAAAGTCATCAAGAATGGGTCTTTCAAAGCTCGAATCTCGGCACATGATAAGAAAGAAAAGAACAAACACATACTAGGGTCTCCCCCTACACTTATTATAAAAACGGATAAAAAGGATAGATACCGCGGGTTGCCTCCCGAGAAGCACTTGTTTTTGTTAACCAAGTCGTGAGCCTGACTCGACCTTGATTACAATGGTAAGAAGCTTGAAGAACATCCACCGGGATCAAATACATGGTTTTCGTCCATCAAATAGCACAAGCTTAAGGTGAACAAGGCAAGCCAAAGAAGAGTAGGCAAGGTTCCCTTAAGCAGTTGTTGAGTACGGTGGTAGAAAGTAGGATGAAGTGCAAGCATATCACCATTGTTTCCAAAAATCTTTCCTTTTATTTCATCAGATGGATACTAAGATGGCTTAAAAATTGCAATACCGGGATCGAAAACCTTTTCCTTTAGGGGAAAATAACACTCAGGCTCAGTAGACCTTGAAGAAGATCCGCTCATGAATCTCACAATCTCATCCTCAGAAGGTGGATAGAGAGGTGTCAAGACATAGGTGCTACGGATATCGGTGTCATCCGGCTTCTTCGCCTTTGAAACGGGTTTCTTCATATCCGAAGGAGGATAAAGACCATAATCAAAGTCCAAAGGAGGAGAATCATTCTCATTGGGGAAGTAAGTATTGAGAAAAGTAGCAAAATCTTCCTCAAATGAGTAGTCATCCAAATTAGGATCAAGCATTGTTGGTGGAGGATCTTCATCAAAAATAGGAACAAGGTCATCATGTGAAGAATCACTCGAAAGAGTATCAACATCATCAAAATCATCATATGTTGGCATGTCTTTATACTCTGAATAAAAATCATCATAATAATCCATATCAGAACTAGAATCATCATCATAGTCATCATAGATTGGTGGAGACTCATAAATTGGTGGAGGATCCAAATTGGAGAGAGAATCATCCACATCATCTTGGAAAAGTGGATTATTATAGCAAGAATCGAAAAGAGGATTGTTGTAGACGACAAAATCATCAAGCTTTGTACTTTTACAAGTAGTTGTATCAAGCTCGTCTTGAAGCATATTAATCATATTCGCTGATTCTCTTCCATTGGATTTGTTTGTGATCTTCCCCATTTTAAACACTTGTGCATCATTCCTGACCCTTAGAATAAGTTCACCTTTGGCAACATCGATTAAAGTTTTTCCGGTTCGTAAGAATGGCCGTCCAAATATTAACGGAATACGAGGGTCTATTTCATAATCAACAACAACAAAATCGACCGGAAAAGTGAAGGTACCAACTTTAATAAAGACATCTTCGGTAATGCCAACGGGGTAAGCGAGAGTTCGATTTGCTAGCTCAAGAGTCATCTTTGTTGGAGTAAGGTCGGGTAATGATAGGTTATTCCAAACACTTAATGGCATCAAATTTATACTTGCCCCGAGATCGGCTAAGGCAGTAAATTCTTCAACTTTGTTAAAAATGCAAGGCAACACAAAACGACCGGGATCTCCAAGTTTTCCAGAAGTTCTTTAAGAATGACTGCAGAACAGTTTTCATTTAAGCGTGTGTTGACAAACTCAACCATCTTTTCCTTCTTGTTAAGCAATTCCTTGAATGCTTTGACGAATTTCGGCATATGGACAAGTGCTTCAACAAGGCTAATGTTGAAATTCATTTGAGAGATCATCTTCAAATAGGAAGTAATTTGAGAATCCTCTTTTGTAAGCAATTTGCACTTGTCTAACCGAGAAGGATAAGGATGTTGGGTTTAGGTGGTGTAGGTGTAGCAGGTAAAGGTTGAGATGTTGAAGGTTTAAAGGTGGAAGGTGGGGTTGGTGAAGGGTTCTTCTTGGGTACTTCTTCATTAAGAGGTGGAGACGGTAATGGAGAACTAATACTAGGCGTGGAAGTAGGCGGGAGAAATGGTGGTGGAAGAGGTGTAGATGGAGTAACTGGGGGAGGGATAGAAGGTCCTACTAAAGTTGCTCCACTGCGTGTAGTAATAGCACTCACATTCTCTCTTGGGTTGGTGACGGTATTAGAAGGAAGAGAGCCCGAAGTAGAGGGTTGAGTGGTTTGGAAGAAACTAGCCATCATATTCTTCAGATCATTCGTTTGATTGCTTAAAGAAGTTTGCATATCATGTCGAAGCTCGGTGCAAATATCATTCCCTTGCTTAGTGATATCTCCTTTCAAGTTGATGATTTGGCTTTGAAGATTCTTAACTACCTCTCCTTGGGTCCTCATGAAAGCTTCAACATCATGATTATAAGTCGTGGGTGGAGTGATGGGTGGTACTTGATGAGAGGGTGGGTGACAAGGATTAGAAGCTCGAAGTGGGTTTGGATTGCTTCTATTAAAGTTGTTTGGGTTGTGGGTTTGAGGAGAAAAACTGGGTGAAAGAAAGTTGTTAGAACGATAACTTAGCAAGTTACGATCACCTTGAGGTCGGGCTTGATAGCTTTCCGTTGAATAGTTACCATGAGCCGCATACACATTTTCCGGATTATCATGAGTAGAAGGACAATCAGTGTATGAATGAGAACCACCGCAAATCTCACAAGAAAGTGCTACAGCTTTAACTTGTTGTTGTTGATTCGTAGCTATGAGTAGAATATTTTTGTTCATTTCGGCCATCATGCGGGTGAATTCGGTCATCTCGGGGTTTGATGAAGTAGAAGAAACATTGACTCTCGGGTTATTTCTTGAAGATGCGGATGAATCCCAATTTTTGTGATGAGTAGTCATGTTCTCTATAAGCTCTCTACACTCCTCGGGTCTTCTTTTCATAAATGTGCCACCGGCGGCTGCATTAATCGTATCACGATCACGAAAAGTTAAACCGTTATAGAAAGTATCAATTAAGGTGACGGGGAGCATATTGTGATTAGGACATCGATCAATCAAAACATTATATCGTTCCCAAGCATCGAAAAGTGATTCATCAGGCTCTTGTGTGAAACCACTTATTTGATTCCGAAGGCTAGTGACCATGGATGGTGGAAAGTAGCGCGGCAAAAATTGTTGAGTCATCTCGTCCCATGTATGAATTGAATTCTTCGGAAGACGATCAAACCATTTTTCGGCATGGTGGGATAAAGTGTGTGGAAATAGATGAAGGCGAAGAAAATCCATAGTAACACCGGGCAACTTCATGCTTTGAGTAACGGTAATGAATTTGTCGAGGTGTTTGTTGGAATCATCATCCGGCAATCCACGAAATGGACAAGTGTTTTGAACTTGTTGGATCATGTGATGCTTCAACGAAAACTCTGGAGCCGTGATTTGCATCGGCACAATCGGTCCTCCTCGTCTGTTCATGGTTGGTTGGCACAGCTCCTCCATTGTTCGAAGGTCTGGTTGAGGACCATGGTTGTTATTATTCATGTTGGGGTGAGGTGGATTATTGTTGTTGTGCACACCAGCCATATCTAAATCTTCAAGAGTTTTGGGCTCAGAATAAGATGAAGATCTAGTACGCATACACCTGCAAAAGAAAAAGAAAAGATACCAAAGAAATAGAGAATATATATGTACTTGTAAAAATAAAATCTTTTTTGGTGCAAAACTTTGAAAAAGAAATGCTTTTTATAAGTTTTTTTAATGTTTTTGGATTTTTGAAATTTTTTAATTTTTATGGATTTTTGAAATTTTTTAAGCAAGAAAAATAACGTTCACGAATGAACGGATCCCAAAATCCAACGCGTCTCTCACAGAAAACCGTTAATCTTCACGAAAAGAGCCGGCAGCGGTGCCATTTAATACATAGATTTTACTAGGTTAAAAGTTCTTTGATTGGTCTAATCGAATTGACTACTGGTTAACGTGCGACTTAGTCGTCTTTTGGAGGAAAAGAAATAGATTTGTTGTTGTTGTAAAATGAAATTGCAAAACTTTAATGTAAAAGGCACGGTAAATAAAGCTAAAAGTAATTAAAAAGTAAATGGTGCAAAATTAAAACTTTAAAAGTAAATTAATTAAATGACGTAAAATTAAAGTTTGACGAAAAGTAAATTTGACAATTTAATAAAAATGCAAACTTGAAATTTAAAATAAGGTAAAACAATTAAAAATAACACTTAAGAAAAATGGCGGGAAAATTTAAAGCTTAAAAACTAAAACAGGAAACAAGTAAAACATAAGTCGGAATCCCAAATCCCTAGCCTAGTTCGGAATCCATATTCTAGACCTAATTAGGAATGTTAGAATCCCAAACTAATTCGGAATACAAGCACTAACCTAATTCGGGATAATAATCGACCAACTAGTTCGGAATATGGATAAACAACCTAATTCTGAATCCAAAGTAATTCATCTAGTTCAGAATACATGAGCAGGACCTAATTCGGAGTCCTGATGAACCACTCAATTTGGAATGCTAGCAAGTATTCAGTTCGGGATCCTTGGTGAGTGACCTAATTCGGAATCTGTTGAGAGGCTAGTTCGGAATGTGATAAACCATATAGTTCGGAATATGATCTGCTATGTAGTTCGGAATAGTATGAATCCTGAACTCAATTTGGGAAAAGGAAAGCAACAAGTAATTCGGGAAAATGGGTACACTACCTAGTTCGGAATAACATGAAATGCACTATAGTTCGGAATAAGCTGAAAATCCTAGACCTAGTTAGGGAAACTAGGGTTTTGGTATAACCCGAACTATATAAAAAATAAGCAAAAACTAAAATAAGCTAAAACCAAATAAGCACTTATCTAAAAGTATAACCAAAACAAGTTTAAGAAAAAGCAAATAAGCTAAAATTTAAAAACTTTTAAAAACACTAAATAATTAAAATATTTAAAATCAACTTTTTATAATATAACTTTTAAAAACACTTAATTAAAATTTAAGAAAAACACAAAGTAAGCTATAAAATCAATAAGCTAACACAATCAAAAACATAAAAATATAACAAACAATCAAATAATCATGACAATAAGCAAATAAGCATAAAGATTAAGCAGAACAAAAAAGGTAGAATGAGAGATTAATTAAAAACTTGATTAAAATTAAAGATTTAACAACACAAAAATAAAACTTACTTGAAATTAAAGACAAGGAATTAAAATGACAATATGAAAGTGCATGAATTTAAATTGGAAAGACTAAGTTGTCAATTTAGCTAACACCTCCTAATGACACATTAGGAGGGTATTTATAGGGAGGATTAACATGTGTTGATCTTTTCTTCCTTTTCTCGTCTTTTCTTCTTTATAAATTCTTCGACTTTTTCGACTTTGTCTCGGGATTATTTGAACTCGTCTTATAATTTCTTCATTTATTAGACTTGAGTTCTTTGACTTCATTAAACTTCCGTCTTTAGACTTTTTCTTCGATAAATCTTCAGAATAGGCCTTGGACTTCCGTTCTTTTTGCAATCTTGATCTTTTAACTTCGTCTTTTGTCTTTTTCTTCGATAAAAGCCCGTGAAAGCCCGTGTTTTCTTCCTTTTTCATCTTTTGGTCCTAAAACACACTAAAAACACAAACCACACATAATTCTGACTTTTATGACATAAAATACACGTTTTGGCTTGGTTATTATTATAGTTAAGTGGTTAAAGGATGTGTGTTTTCACACCTATCAGAAGGCTTTTTTGTTTTCTAATTTGTCAAGTAAAGTAGAAGAGAATAAGGTGCTAGCGAGTAAGCTTACAGATCTTACCGATTCTCTTGAAAGTTACAAAGCTCGTGTTCTAGAGTTAGAGAGTTTAGGAGATTGTTTGGATGATCGATTATCTCCTTCGGAGTCTACCTGCTCTAAGTTGAATGCTCTTCTTTCTTCTTTCGATAAGGAGATATTGCCTCGCTTTTTTACTGCTATAGTTGGACACCAGTGGATTGTTGGTTTTGGGCTTCATTTATCTTTGGAGTTATGTCGTAAATCTCGTGCTTACAGGGCATCTTTTGGTGAGACCATGACCCGTGCTCAGAATGCAGGTATGAAGAAGGGTTTGGAAAGTGGTATTAAACATGGGAAGGAAGGTAGGACTTTGGATGACGTTCAGGCTTCTGACCCCTTGGCTCAGGTAAAGTTTGTTGATGCTGTCAATGACTTTGCGGTGGAGTTTCCCTTCCTTGACTTATTGGAGTCCCGAAGAGATAATGACGTTGATGTCTTGATGGCAGACATTCGGGCTGAACAAGAGGCACAAGACGTGGGGTCTTTACCTCATTCTGCCTTCTAGTTAATTGTTTCCATTTTGGGGGGTATTTATGCTAAGCTGTAGGACCGTAGGTCTAGGGTCTTACTTGCTAACGCCGCAGAGGTTTGTGCTGTTGATTTTTTGCCTTTTCATTTTGGTACACGTAGCACGTCCGGGGAGGCTGTTCTGGAGTGTAAGTTTCCCTGGCTAACACTTCTTCGTTGAATGTCTCGGACTACATCCTTGAGCCTGCCTTTAGTTGTGGTGCTGGCGGGGGTCACTCCTTCTAGTCAAGCCTTGGAAATTGCTCATGTTGTTGTTAATTTCTCTATGCCCGAGGGTGCTTTATTTGTTGATCAAGAGATTCCTGATGCTACTCTTGAGAGTTATTAGGTTTTATCTTTTTATGTGGTCAGGTGTGACCTCTTGTACCTTTTATCACGTTTGTGTCTTTCATGTATCTTAAAACAATTTGTATTGTAGTCCGCGACCGTGTGCGGTCCTTTAGTGTGGTTTCATGTAAATACTTTATTGTCTCTCTTTTCGCATACTTCTTGATGAGTATGGCTTTCTAAAAGATATTTGATATCTTCTTCTATTGCATACTTCCTGATGGGCGCGACTTTTTGTGAAAGAATTTTGATGTCCTTCCTATTTTCACACTTCTTAGTGGGTGTGGCTTTTGTGCTATCCGTCATTTTATGTTTTTTAGTGATAGGCGTGTGTTATGAGGAAAGTTCTCAATATTGGGCTTGCAATGCCTCTTACATACTTGTTTGAGGTTTTCGCTGGGAGTTCTCAATTTATTGTTATCTCGGAGATAATGTTATGTGCACGTGTATTACCATTTGTAATTTTAACAAGTAGTTAATAGATAATGATTTTTAAAAAGGAAAACAAATGTGGAGGTAGCTAGTCTCCACATTTTTCATTGAATTTTCAAAGTGCATACAGTTAAATACATGATATTAAAAATAAAGGTTGCCTCCGCCGATGGTCGAACGTCGCTCGTGGCTTACATATGAGGTCTTATACTTATTTAATATTGAAAAAAGCAGGAATTAGATGTAGCATATCTTTAGATCGCGGATGTTGCATGTTTCGGGAACATTTAATAGAGAAAATTCCAAAGATTAAAAATAAAGCAAATAATATAATTTAGAGAAATAGAATTAAGTGAGAAATGTATTGGATTCTTTTGTTTGTAATGCAAGAGAATTAAAGAAAACCACAAAATATTTTTCTTCCTTTAACTAGAATTCAAATATGGTCGGATTCAGGTATGGAATTTTTGGTCTCAAACCGAATTTGACCCGAACCCGACCAATCCAACCCAACTACCAATCCATACTTTAAACCAATAAGACTAAAACTTGTGTGGTGGTGTGTTCAAAACTTGTGAATTTTTCGGCAAAAAAGGTCGACAACCATGATTAAGAAAATAGAAAAATAAAAATAAAAACTCATTTCTCCCAATTCTCTATAAAAATGATGAAAATGAAGGTGAACAAAATTACACTACCAATTATCTTCATCTCTTTATCAAAATCTCTTTAATTCTCTACCTTTTTATTTCTCTCCATGATAGGTGTGAAAACACCCATCCTTTTACCACTTATTTCTTGCTAAAACAAGACCAAAACGCGTATTTAATGTCATTTGTTTGGAATTATGCATGGTTTGTGTGTTTGTTGTGTTTTCAGAGCCATCCGGATAAATATTGGAGGAAACATGGGATTGCACGGGTTTTATCGAGGAAAAGGACGAAATTATGAAGTCTATAGTCCAAGAGATGCAAAAGATTTGAAGTCAATGGGCCTATTTGAAGATTTATCGATGAAAAGGACCAAAGACGGAAGATTTACCTATGTCGAAGAAACTCAAGTCTATTAAATGAAGAAATTAAAAGACGAGTTAAAATTATTCGTTGACAAATCCCGAATCGAAATAAAAAACGTCAACTTTTCTGAAAAGACGAGAAGACAAAAAGGAAGGAAGAAAGCCCACTCACCAACCAAGGGAGAAGCCTATATATACCCCTCCCATTCAAGACTCCACTAGTTCCTTTTTCAGTTATTTTTCTTTCCTAGTTCTTAGGAACCATCTCCCTTAAGGAGTGGTTTTCATCTTTGTTCAATCTTGTAAGTTTAATCTTTTCACTTTGTTTTTGAATCCTAAATCATTAATACAAGTCTCCTTTTAATCTTTCCATCATCTTGTTCTTCATCTCTTTTTGATTCATAAGTTCTTAAGTTTTATTTTATTGGTTTGATTATAAAAAGTAAGTGGGTTTTATGTTTTTGTTGTTTTGGATCGATAATTACCTTAGGTAAATGATTAGTGTTGAATTTGGTTTTAGTTTTGATTGAAAACTTGGTAGATTTTAGTGTCAAATTCGAGCTTTTGCTATCCCCTGTTCTTCGTATAAGTGTTACTGTATTTGTCCAGAAACATTCCGAATAGGGGTTTTGATTTAACTGTTGATTCGGAATCCTCATTATTCCGGGTCAAGGTTATACCTTTTTTTTTGGTTACTCGGAATATCAATTATTCCGAGTAGGTTTAAAATTATCTTGGTTATTCGGAATAACCATTTATTCCGAGTAGTGATTTATTTCTTTTGTAATTCGGAAATTCAAGTTATTCCGCATAGAACGTTCTTTGACTTTGTTGATTACTCGGAATGTTATATTATTCCGCATAGGGTTCTTTTCAAAATACATTCCGCATAGCCTTACTTTTCAAATATTCCGCATAGTGTCTTTCTCAATTATTCCGCATAAGGGTTTTTCCCAAACATTCCGAATAGGTTTTCTTCCCAAAATATTCCGAATAGGTTATTCCGCATGATTGTTATTCAGCATAAGCTAAACATTCCGCATAGCACAAAGTTCCGCATGGTCTTGATTATTCCGAGTAAGAACCAACATTCCGCATAGGCCAATTATTCAGCATTAGAGTACTTTTTCCGCACAGCAGTATTATTCAGAGTAAGAGCAGTCATTCCGAATAGAGACTTCCAATTTTATTCTTCATAAAGGTACTTACTGTTTTACTGTTTTATCCAATTTTAGCTTTATTCTCAGTAATTGCTTTTGTCTTTAGTTTAATTTTATTATTTCTTGCACTTATCATTTTAGTAGATTTAGACCAAAGCTTCCCCTTTTAGTCACCAATTACAACGATTCCACTATTTACCGTGATCAATTCGAGAAGATACCGAGAACGAAACAACGTATATATCAATTGGGTACGAGCAACGCAAAGAGAAATCTTGCAAGCAAAAACCTTTTATTAACCTGAGTAAAATCCAGTTATTAAAATGGCGCCGCTGCCGGCTCTTTTCGTAAGGATCAACGGTTTCTTGTGAGAAAAGTTGGATTTTGGGATTCGTTCTTTCGGGAACGTTATTTTCAAGCACAAAAAATTTTCAAAAATCCATAAAAATATAAAATTTTCAAAAATACAAAAACATTAAAAAACCTATAAAACCAAAAATATTTTCTCTTGCATTTTCTTTTTAGTGTATGCGTACTCGATCAACGTCTTATTCAGAGCCCGAGACTCTCGAAGATTTAGACATGGCCGGTGTACACAACAACAATAATAATCCACCCCTCCCAAATAACAACAATAATAATCATCCACCCCACCAAAACATAAATAATCCACCCTTACCCGACCTACGAACCATGGAGGAGCTATGTCAACCCACGATGAACGGACGTGGAGGCCCGATTGCACCGATGCATGTTACGGCTCAGGAGTTTTCGTTGAAGCATCACATGATCCAGCAAGTGCAAACTAACCCATTTCGCGGAATTCCGGATGATGATGCCAACAAACACCTCGACAAATTCATAACCATCACCCAAAGCATGAAGTCCCCAGGTGTTTCTATGGATGACCTTCACCTCCAACTTTTTCCCCACTCGCTTTCTCACCATGCCGAAAAATGGTTTAACCGTCTTCCTAAGAATTCTATTCATACGTGGAATGACATGACTCAACGCTTTTTGTCGCGCTACTTCCCACCATCCATGGTCACGAGCCTTCGTAACCAAATAAGTGGATTCATGCAAGACAATGATGAATCGCTTTTTGATGCTTGGGAACGGTACAATGATTTGATCGACCGCTGTCCAAATCACAATATGCTCCCCGTCACTCTCATTGACACCTTCTATAATGGTCTCACTTTTCGTGATCGTGACACGATCAATGCCGCCGCCGGTGGTACTTTTATGAAAAGGAGACCAGAGGAGTGTCGAGAGTTGATTGAAAACATGACTACTCACCACAAGAATTGGGATTCATCCGCATCCTCAAGATCTAACTCGAGAGTCAATGTTTCTTCTACTACTTCCAATCCTGAGATGACTGAAATTTCTCGACAACTCGCTGAGATGAACAAGAATTTCATGACCATGGCCACAAACCACTTTCAACAAGCTAAAGCCGTTGCTATTTCTTGTGACACATGTGGTGGTCCTCATTCTTATAATGATTGTCCTTCTACCCAAGGCACTTTTTCTGAAAACGTTAACGCAACTTATGGTACTTATCCCACGGGAGGCTATCAAGCTCGCCCTCAAGGAGACCGTAGCTTGCTAAGTTATCGTTCAAACAATTACCTTGCTCCACCCGGTTTCCCTCCTACCAACCAAAACCAACAACAAAGCTATAACCGAAACAACCAATCCCAACCTCGTGCTCAAACTCAATATCAATCCCAAAGAAACCCATACCCAACTCAAGGAAATTCTCAAGCTTACCAAGCTCCACCACTCAATCAACCGATGGCCGTGAATCAAGACGTCGAGACGTTCATGAAGACTAATCGAGAGATGGTGATGAATCTTCAGAGTCAATTTGTCAACTTGAAGAATGACACGGCGAAACAAGGGAGTGATATTCGAGCTGAGCTACGGAATGATATGGCCAAACAAAGCAATGAACTTCGTGCCGACATCAGAGATTCTTTCAGCACTCAAGCGCTTAACATTCGTGATATGATTTGTTCGCTCATCCAAGGTAATCAACCCTCTTCTTCGGGTACTCTTCTGAGTAACACCGTTGCGAATCCAAGAGGGGAGATGAAAGCAATCACCACTCGTAGTGGAAAAGGTTATACGAAACCCGAGCTTCCTACACCTCCACCCGTGATTGTGAACATGGAAAAAGAGCAACTTTCCTCACCTCCTTCACCTTCTATCCCCATTTCCCCACCACCCGTGGCTGTGAGTGATCCTGTTCCCCTAAAGCCTTCTTCTTCATCCAATATACCTTATCCCTCAAGGTTGAGGAAAGAGAAGCAAAAGAGCAAGGATGATATTCAAGTTTCAAACTTTCTAAAAATGTTTAAACAACTGAATTTTAACATCTCCTTTGCCGAGGCTCTCGCTCACATGCCCAAATACGCTAAGATGTTTAAAGATCTTCTAAGTGATAAGGAAAATCTTCTTGACATTGCTCAGACCCAACTTAATGAGAACTGCTCCGCAGTGCTCTTAAGGAAATTGCCCACCAAACTTGGTGATCCAGGTCGCTTCTTGATTCCTTGCAACTTCCCGGGAGTAGAGAATTGCATGGCCCTAGCCGATCTAGGTGCCAGTATAAACTTAATGCCATTAAGTGTTTGGAAGCAATTATCTCTCCCCGAGCTAGTCCCCACCAAAATGACTTTGGAATTAGCCAACCGTACGGTTGCTTATCCAGTGGGGATAGCCGAAGATGTCTTTGTTGGCGTTGACAAATTCACCTTCCCGGCGGATTTTGTTGTCGTTGACTACGAGATGGATCCTCGTGTTCCATTAATCGTTGGACGTCCATTCCTGAGGACCGGTCGCACTCTCATTGATGTAGCCGCGGGCGAAATAATCATGAGAGTTGGTGACGATAAAATTGTCTTCAACATGGGTAAGATTTCTAAGCAACCTTATTCTTATGAGAGTGTTAATGCTATTGATGTTCTCGATGAGGCTTGTGAAGAACATTTTCATGATGCTTGCAAAAGTACTCTCTCTTCTCTACCCAATGTTGAGACCGTTGCCTTAATTGCTCCGGCATTGACTCCTTTTGGAGAAAGTGACTTGGATGATTTCGAAGCTAGCTTGGGTCCTCTCGATATTAAGTATGATGATTCTTCCACTGATTGGGATGAAGACATTCGTACTATTGAGAGACTTCTCAATGAAGACCCGTTTCCTCCTCCCTCTCCTAAAGAGGTGACTAATGATGATCCATCGTTAGTTACACCATCTATTGAGGATCCTCCTACTCTTGAGCTTAAGGACCTACCTCCTCATCTTGAGTACGTCTTCCTTGAAGACAACGAGAAGCTACCGGTCATCATCGCGAAGGACCTGAAAGAAGAAGAAAAAGCCCGACTTGTCGCCGTGTTGAAGAAGCATAAAAGAGCTATCGCTTGGAAAATCTCCGACATTCGCGGAATTGATCCTCACTTCTGCACACATAAAATTCTCATGGAGGACGACTTTAAGCCCACAATTCAAAGCCAACGAAGGGTGAATCCTAAAATCCATGAAGTCATCAAAAAAGAGGTTATCAAACTTCTTGATGCGGGTATGATTTACCCTATTTTGGATTCACTATGGGTTAGTCCAGTCCATTGTGTGCCTAAGAAAGGCGGAATCACCGTTGTGCCCAATGCAAACAACGAGTGGATTCCTACCCGTCTCGTTACTGGGTGGAGAGTTTGTATAGACTACCACAAACTCAATGATGCCACGAGAAAGGATCATTTCCCTCTACCTTTTATGGACCAAATGCTTAAACGTTTAGCGGGTAATGAATATTACTGCTTTCTTGATGGTTTCTCGGGTTATTTCCAAATACCCATCGATCCCCAAGATCAAGAGAAGACAACATTCACTTGTCCCTATGGCACCTTTGCTTATAAAAGAATGCCTTTCGGCTTATGCAATGCCCCCGGGACTTTCCAAAGGTGCATGTTGGCTATCTTCCATGACATGGTTGAGCAAACCATGGAAGTCTTCATGGATGATTTCTCGGTCTTTGGGGATTCCTTCTCTTCTTGCCTTGCCAATTTGGAACGTATGCTTAAGCGGTGCAAAGACACTCGCCTTGTTCTGAATTGGGAAAAATGCCATTTTATGGTAAAAGAAGGCATTGTGCTAGGACACAAAATCTCTAATGCCGGTCTTGAGGTCGACCGTGCTAAAGTAGATGTCATAGCCAAATTACCTCCACCTTCAACCGTGAAGGGTGTGAGAAGTTTTTTGGGTCATGCGGGCTTCTATCGTCGATTAATTCAGGATTTCTCTAAAATCGCTCGCCCGATGACCCACTTCTTGGAAAAAGATACTCCTTTTATCTTTTCTAAAGAGTATATCGAAGCCTTCAATCTTCTTAAGGATAAGCTAACTAAGGCACCGGTCTTGGTTACCCCTAATTGGGAGCTGCCCTTTGAATTGATGTGCGATGCTAGCGACTTCGCTATTGGTGCGGTTTTGGGACAACAGATCAACAAACATTTCCAACCAATCCACTATGGTAGCAAAACAATGACGGGGGCTCAATTGCATTATACGACAACCGAAAAAGAGCTTTTAGCCGTTGTCTATGCTTTTGAAAAATTCCGCCCCTATCTTGTTCTATCCACCACCATCGTATACACGGACCATTCCGCGTTGAAGTACTTGATGACTAAACACGACTCTAAGCCAAGACTTCTTCGCTGGGTTTTACTCCTTCAAGAATTCAACATTGAAATTCGTGACAAGAAGGGTGCTAAAAACCTAGCCGCGGATCATCTAAGCAGACTTGAGGATCCATATCAAGGGGATCATCCGAACAAAGAGATCAATGATTCTTTCCCCCTTGAGACCTTAATGTCTATAAATCTCAATCTTGATGGCACCCCGTGGTTTGCCGATATTGCAAACTACTTAGCGGGTGGTGTTCTCATCAAAGGGTTAACATCCCAACAAAAGAAGAAGTTCTTGCACGATGTTAAGACTTACTTTTGGGATGACCCTTTTCTATTCAAACAATGCGCTGACTTGATTATTCGCCGATGTGTTGACGGACCGGCCGCTTTGGACATTCTCCAGGCTTGCCACAAAGGACCCACCGTGTTGATCCCAAACTTAGATCGATTAAGCTTTGTGTATACGAGATTAGATCAAGTAATACACGTAGAGAAACCTTTGCTTATGAATAAAGTAACTAAGTGTTATGCGGAATTAACACTTAATCTAAAACACAAAGATGTTAAACAAACTTTCACTTGTATTAGAATAATCGAACTTGATTACAATGAAAGAGGTTTAACAGTCGAATACTTGTGAAAACTTATTATAACCGATGATCAATATTAACCTAAAAGATCTTTTATAGATTAAGAAGTCTTGTACAATAAGCTACGAATCAACTATTCTAGGTAAAGATAATAATGGAAAATACAATGTCGAGTTTATCTTTACCTTATACAATTAAAGAAACAAATAAACAAAAAGATTCGTATGAAGATATATTCCATCAGTGCTAGTCTTCAAGGCTGTCAGCGTTGACTTCTTCAAATGTCAACGCTTGGCTGTTAGCGTCCAACTTCTTCTTATCAGCGCTTGAACTCTTCTTATCAGCGTCTAGTGAACTGACCCATAATTTATTCCCAACAATCCTCCCCTAAACTTGATATCCACTCTAATGATCAAGTTTCTGAATAAATACTAAAGGCTAGGAGGAATCTTACAAAAACTTTCTATGTTGGTGATAAACATATCTAATTAAGTCCTTGGCCACGTCACTAGTATAATCAATCTCCAAGGGTGTCTCCTTCATCTTCTCCAATATTTCTTTGGACAAGAAATAGTCAGCATCCACAAGTAGATACTCTGAAAACTTTGTAGAGCTCAAATGAAACACACCACAAGTAGAATAAAGCCTCCAATGAAGACCACTGAGGTCATCTTCAAGATCCTTCCATACAGCAGGATCTGCTTCCCTTGGACCACACAAAGTCAAAAATGTGTGCCATAGTCTTATTCCATTTGCTGAAGTAGGTGCTTCAGCCTTATACTTGGCCTCTATCAATCTCCATAGATGCACCAAGTCTTCTCTGTCTATGCTTGCAAAGATAGAAATAATCGAAGTGAAAGTGTGTACCTCCTTCCCAAATCTGCCAATCTTCCAAAATCCACACTCATCTTCATCAAAACTTATGATTGGATTTCTGGCATCTAGAGATACTACATTAACCAAATCTGAAGCTTCCAATGGAGAAAGCTTGAGATGCTTTCTTATGACAGTTTCACTTGGATCATACATATCCATATCTTTGGGAAATTGGAGAGGAACTCCTTTCTTCACTGGTCTTTGAGCAATCCTCATCTCCTTTGCAATCTGCATTTCCTCAACAAGCTCCTGTTTCCTTTCTTCTGAAAGAAACTGTAAGACATTATTTTCTTGCACATGCCTCCAAATAGGATGTGCCCTGTACTCTAGCTCCTCAAAAGATAAAGCCAGCAACTTCTTGTATGTCCATCCAGGTTGATGGCATCTAAGCAACTTGTAATACAATTGCCTGCTATCTCTTCTAAGCCAAGTCTTGACCTCTTGTGCATTATACTTCAAAATCACCTTTATATCATCTTGTACCCTGAGAAGAATTTACAACCCCCAAATTTGATCTGACAAACTCATCCCTGGGTTGTCCATTACCTTATCTTCCCAAGCATGGTACATTCTGGTGATTTCTGGAAGGTCAAAATCAACCTGCTTCTTCAAATCACTCAATCTTTCTTTTGCCAACTCATCTCCATATTCAAGTCTTTCTGGATCTTCAATGATTTGTATACTTGAATCTGAGCTAGCTCCTTCTCTTTCATCATCACTCTCTTCCTCACTCTCAGAAGTGGCAACAAATGGTGATCTACCACTCCTCTTCAAATATTCTTCCAAAAGTTGTGCAGCCAACTGATTATCAAATGCAATTTGTGCTGCATCTTTCTTTGGAACATCTTCTTCAACCATAATTCCTTTACCTTTGTCTTTTGGATCAATGATAGGTAAAGTAGATGAAGATACCTGTGTAGACACATCTTTGATGATTGCTGATGACTGGAATACATCAACACCACCTGCAACTTTGTCAGCGTTCAAGTTACCTTTGTCAGCGCCCCGATTACCTTTGTCAGCGCTGGATGTGTCAGCGTTCAAACTCTTGTCAACGCCAAGATTACTTGTGACAGCGCCCTGTGTAAAATGTTCCATCACTGCTGTAAATGACCCATCCAAATTCAAAGGGGTTACCTTGGATGTATCAATGACAGGGTGCTTCTTCAAGTTGGTGAGTGCTTCAGCAACATTTAAAGATTCACTAAATTGTGAACTCTTCTCACTGGCTGTATGAATCAGCTCATCCTCTTCATCCTCCCCTTTGGAAGATTCCTCTATTCTACTCCTGCTACTAGGATTCTCCAAAACAGTTACCCGCTCCCTCAATACTTGGAGTTCACGGCCCTGATTATTGACAATTTGTACAAGGCTGACATTTTGCTTTTGCAAGCTAATGACAACAGCCGTCAATTCATTCAATGTCATAGGTTCCAATCTGCCCTCAGCTAGAATGGGGATTTGACCTCCCAAAATAGAATCATAGGGCATGGATGAGGTCTTATCAATGTTGGACCTGTCTTGGCCAGCTTCTAAGCCTGTACCAATAGGTCCAGCCTCACCCATGTCACCAGCCACACTTGTGGAGGTGGTTCTCTCTGCAACATGGCTAGGACCACTAGAGGAGAACACTCCAGTAGTCCTTTGGCGTTTTCTCAACCTAGATTGTAAGGGGGTGGAAGATGATGTAGATTGTGTGGGTGTGGGTTGGTTAAGGGGTGTTTGGGATTGTTCAGGGATGTCATCAGCGTTGGGATTGGCTGTGTCAGCGCCAACATATTGAGTGTCAGCGTTGACATTGGTTTGGTCAACGTCCATGTGTTCAGGTGAAGGTAATGGTTCAAGGACAGGCTCAAGTTGAGGTTCAGGGTCTGGTTGTGGTTGGGCAGCCTGAATTACTTCAAGCATGGCTTGGGTGAGAGGTATAGGTCTGTTTGTGGAGATCATGTTGTCAAAAATGGTTTTCTTTTGCTTAGGGATCTCATAAAAATGGTCATGATCCCTAAGACAATATTCTTGTAAATCAAACACCATTTGCAAAAATCTTGGGTAAGCCAAAGTCATTTTACTTCCCTTATTTTTACACATCCCTTCAAAAATCATTTTTGAAAAATTATACCTAAGCCCACGTGACATACAAACCAAAGCACTTGCAATGGACCTGTTTATTTCATTAAAAGCAGTACATTTTGGACTTAAGCATTGAAGAAGGACATGTATCAAATATTTCCAATCTGAGGGAAATTCCTGCTTATGATATTTATTTAAAGTTTTATCAGCAGGAATAGGATAACCCAATTCCCTAAGACCTTGTTCTATTGTTGCAATGGCAAGGGTAGTCACACCATCAGCGTCATTAAGACGCAAAGCTTGACGAACCAAGGCTTCAGTGACCACCCATGTTCTACCATGAACAGTAGATGTTAATGTAGTCACTCCATTAGCTGTTGTGGAACTTACATTATTCCAAAACTGTCTAATGTGTGCGACAGGGACTAGTGGTTCATGAGAAAGTGCATACCTTATGGAGGATGCATTTAAAAATGCCACCATTTGTGAATACTGAGGGAACAAATCATTATCAGCGTCCAAGTAAGCTACCATATTATGTTGGCTCTTGAACTCCAATGTCAGATTGTTTGAGTTGAACTTTGGTGCCATGTTGAAAGCTGTTTAGGTTATGTGATATGGGAAAAATCTAGGAGAAAGATGTTAGACAAGAAAATATGAATACCCAGAATGAAAAGTTAGCCAAATTTATAGGAGAGATGCATGATTATGATTGGTCAAAAATGAGGCAATTATATTCAAAGAGTAATGATGAAAATATTGAATCAAATATAACTTATCTCATGCATTAATTAAAAGTAACAACTCCCCAAAAATTACGGCCAAAGATTAGTAAAAAATAACAACTGGGTAGGGCCCACTAGGTGTCAACGGTCAAAAATAACTCATCAACGCCCAACGGCTATATTTTCTTGTCAGCGTTTGCCTAAAGCCATGTCAGCGTCACGATTGGTCTTAACAGCGTTTGGAGAAAAACTTGTCAGCGTCTAAAAATAAAAATATTTAAAAAGAAAAAGACCTTAACAAAGTAATTTATCCTAAGGGAAATATCTTGCAAGTTGATAATAATTACTGGGTGGCAAGCACTGTCCACTTATGCACACTTGCTTAAGCAAGATAGACACAAATGTCCTCAAGTGTCCCTTGCTAACCAAAATACTTACCAACAAAGTTATTTCATAAAATCCTTTGTAACTCCCAGGTAAACCCATAACAAAAATATTCCCAAGTCTCCCAACAGACCACAACCAATTCTAGGCCAAAAATGTCTTGGCAGCATGCATAGTTTGTCAACTTTGCATGCTACAGTGCCTCATGGTTTAGTAAAACTAACCCATACTCACCTGTGGACACAATCTAGAATTGTGATAAGATTATTATAAGAATACCCAAGAGTCCTAAAGGTTCCTTAAACCTCCCCTTAAACTATGATACATGAGTTTCTCAAAATATATATGAACATTAAAAATTTATGTCAAGATAGGAATATAAATATTCCAACCATCATCCATAAACAAAAACATGTCCAAATAGCTCTTCAAAGATCCATAAGCAACTCTGTATCCAATGGCATAAAGCTAACACCACCTACACATTTAGATTGAAAAACCACAAAACTAACATTGTTGCTGACAGCGCCCCGACAACACTTATCAGCGTTAAAGGAACTCTTGTCAGCGTTATACAATAATATTTCTAACAACGGCAAAATAACACTTGTCAGCGTTAAATTTACCTTTGTCAGTGTTAGAAAAATAAAGTGGAAAAATCTAAATCATCACAAAGACCAATAACAATGCATTATCCTGTACATACTTTTACAAAAAGGTTCCAAAACACATATTAAGTGAGATTAACCATTCCAATATTTGTTACCAAATATTGAAATCTTCCAGTATCAAAAGGTTTAGTTAATAAATCAGCCACATTATCTTCTGTGTCTACCCTATCTGGTTGTATTAAACCTTTCTCAAAGCAATCTCTTATAAAATGATGCCTAATTTCTATGTGTTTGGTTTTAGAATGATGTACAGGATTTTTAATAATGCATAAAGTACTGTTATTGTCTACAAAAATCTTGGTATGCATGAAATTATACCCATAATCCAACAGCTGGTTCTGAATCCATAAGACTTGTCCACAACAAGCAGCTGCAGCCACATATTCTGCTTCAGTTGTAGAGTTTGCCACCACTGTTTGTTTCTTGCATTGCCAAGATATCAATCTACTCCCAAGAAATTGACATCCACCAGTTGTGGATTTTCTATCAAACTTGTCACCACCATAGTCACTGTCCGAATATGCAATAAGCTCCAATGGAGAATCTTTTGGGTACCATAAGCCAAGATCTGGATAACATCTTAGGTACCTAAAGATTCTTTTCACAGCAAAAAGGTGACATTCTTTGGGATTCACTTGATGGCGTGCACAAGCACACACAGCAAACATGATGTCAGGTCTTGAGGCTGTAAGATACATCAATGAGCCAATCATTGATCTATAGTGCCTAACATCCACATCTTTTCCAGCTCCAATTTTTCCCCAAGGGTGTTCCCTATCCATAGGAGTGGAAGCACTCTTTTCATGTGGAGAAAAACCAAATTTCTTCAAGATTTCAGCTACATATTTGTCTTGGGGGATGAAGATACCATCTTCTTTCTGCTGAACTTGTAATCCTAGAAAGAAGTTCATCTCACCCATTGCACTCATCTTGAATTTATCTGTCATAAGCTTGGAAAAGTCTTCACTCATCTTTGGATTTGTAGATCCAAAAATGATATCATCAACATAGACCTGAACAAGTAAGACATCCTTACCTTTCTTCTTTGTAAACAATGTCTGATCTATGGTGCCCCTTTTAAAACCATTTTCCACCAAGTAGGTGGACAAAGTACCATACCATGCTCTTGGGGCCTGATGAAGTCCATACATAGCTTTCTTCACTCTATAAACCTTGTCTGGATTCTCAGGATCTTCAAAACCAGGAGGTTGCATGACATACACCTCCTCAACAATTGTTCCATAGAGGAAAGCACTCTTCACATCCATTTGATAAACAGTGAAGTTCATACAAGAGGCATAAGCTAGGAAAATTCTTATAGCTTCAATTCTTGCAACAGGAGCAAAGACCTCTTCATAATCTATCCCTTCCTCTTGTGTATATCCCTGAGCTACCAAACGTGCCTTGTTTCTGACCACAATACCCCTTTCATCTTTCTTGTTCCTTAGAACCCATCTTGTCCCAATTGGTCTCACATATCTAGGACAATCAACCAGCTCCCAAACATCCTGTATAGCAAATTGGTGAAGCTCATCCTGCATTGCTTCCACCCAACTGGGTTCTTTGAGAGCATCAAAAATCTTCTTGGGTTCCTGTTGTGACAGAAAACAGGCAAACAAACATGCTTGTACAAGAGGGGTATCAACCTTCTTGTGGATATTAGCAATGAAGCTATCATGAGTCTGGTGAGATCTTCTAGTTTGAACAGGAGTCATGATATTCCCAATGATTTGAGAGGGAGGATGATTCTTCAAAGTAGATCTAGGAATTCCATTTTCAAGAATTCTGTTGTCTTCAATATCATCCTCCATGTTTCTAATATCTTCTTCAGACTCTCTTCCATCTTGAACCTCTTCATTTAGTCTTGAAGGTTCACCTTGTTCAAAATTGGAAGATACGAAATGCTCATGAGTGTTGTCAACGTGGGAATTTTGCTTGTCAGCGCTGGAATCACTTTTGTCAGCGCCAGAATCATTGTTGTCAACGTTTGAGCCATCAGCGTCTGAATTGGTCTTGTCAGCGCTAGAATTGTGCTTGTCAGCGCCTGAATGACCATGCATGTTATCAACTGGTGGTATTGAAGAACCACCTTTATCCTTTCCAGCAGCAGCAGTAGCAGCATAATACTCATCTGTCCATATGGGAAATGTAACATATTCTTGTGTGGGAGATGACTCAACTGCTTGTGGTCCATCCTTCTTAGCAACCTGTGTACCTGAAACATTACCAATTCTCTTTTCCAAACCATTTGAAGTTACCTTCACAATGTCTGGATTAGTAACAGGCATATAATTTAAAGCTCTAGATAAAGGTTCCAAGTCAAACAACCAATTTGGACCACTCTCAGGATCACTAGGCTTACTCTCTAAAAACCTAACATGTACTTTTTCAAGTATACGTTTTTCCTTTTTAATGTAAACCCTATATCCTTTGCTCTGCACTGAATAACCCATGAAATAGCCTTCATCACCTTTTGCATCAAATTTACCTAGGTCATCACTAGTTTCTAAAACAACTACATGACAACCAAAAGGCTTGAGAAAGCCAATATTTGGCTTCCTTCCCCAAAGTAACTCATAAGGTGTCTTATTGTGTATTTTGTTGACCAATGCCCTATTTTGAACATAACAAGCTGTGTTAACAGCTTCAGCCCAAAAGGCTATAGGAAAGTGGGCATCAGCCAACATGGTTCTGGCTGCTTCAATTAGGGTTCTATTCTTTCTTTCAGCAACCCCATTTTGCTGTGGGGTTCTAGCTATGCTAAACTGCCTAGTAATCCCTTTCTTGGCACAAAAATCCTCTAGTAACTGATTTCTAAACTCACCCCCATTGTCACTTCTAAGAATTTTGACCTCATTACCACTCTTCTTTTCAATCTGGGTAATGAAATCAATCAAAATTTGGGCAGTTTCACTTTTCTTGGCTAAAAAGAAAGTCCATGTAAACCTGGAAAAATCATCAGTGATGACAAAACAATATGATTTACCCTTCAAACTTTCTATATTAGTTGGACCAAAGAGGTCCATATGCAATAAGTGAAGTGGTTTAGAACTAGAGTGCACCTGTTTAGACTTGAATAAGACCTTGTGCTGCTTGCCCTTAAGACATGCAACACAAGAGTGGTCATTGTGGAAAGCCTTTTCAGGCAAACCATCAACTAAACCAAGTCTCACAAGTCTATTGATATTTTTAAAGTTTATGTGCCCTAATCTCTTGTGCCAAAGATTACTTTCATCTACTGAAGCTTTAGCATAAAAACATGACATTTTATTATTCATCTTAATTCCATTAAGATTCACATTATATATGTCTTTATGCCTTGGTGTTCTAAATTCTATGTATTTCTCCTCAGGGAGCTTGTACTCTTTGCTTAACACCAAGCATTCAGTATCAGTAAAAAGAACTTTATTCTTGCTATCACACACCTGTGATACACTAAAAAGATTATAGTCGAGTTCTTTTACCAGAAATACGTTTTCAAAACGTAAGTTGTTGGTGAGAAGAGTTCCTTTGCCTGTGATAGTTCCATATCCGCCCCCAAAGAGAACCTTATCACCATCTTCAATGGGAGTGAAGTTACTCAAGTAATCTTCTTTCCCAGTCATGTGCCTAGAGCATCCACTGTCCCAATATCCATAGTCATTTACCTGTTTTTGAATGCCCTGCACATAAGAAAACAAATTAGTTTTCTTTGGGAACCCAAGCCTTTGAAGGCTTGGATTCATCTGGTTGTTCAACAAGAACAGACTTGGTTCTCATAACAACCCCATTTTCATCCCTTTTTGGATGAAATGCCCAGTTAACCCCAATTGGTCTTGACATGACCTTTGAAATATAATGAAACCTGTTGCATGTCATAGAAAGACCAGTAGAATTAGGGTTTTGGTCTTGTTTTGGTCTCCATGTTAAGCTAGTAGAAGCTTTAGACCCCTTTCCCTGTGGTTGCAAATACCTAGGTTTGGCAGTGTGTCTGTCAGCGCTGAAATTGTTCTTGTCAGCGCCCCGATTGCCTTTATCAGCGTTGAACCTAGGGTTTGCTACAAGAACCCATTGCCTATTGGACCAAGTGTTTGTCTTTTGGAAAGGTCTTAGGCCATGTGTGTTAGACCCTCTAGAAAAGAATGGGGCTGGTCTAACAACTTGTGAACTTTTGTTCATAAAGGTTTTGTGTCTGACAGTATTTAACCTATGTTGACTTTTGTCAGCGCTGAAATGGTTCTTGTCAGCGTTGACATTTGAAGCGTTGACACATTTGTATGCCAAATGTGAAAAGCTACCACAAGTGTAACAGGCTTTTCTAGACATGGTCTTAGGTCTAGAAGCAAAGAAGCCTGTTCCATGGTTACTAACTTGGCTTTTTGGTGACCTAGTATTCCTATACATCTCTACATACTTAACACTAGGTTTTCTAACAGTGTGTGAGCCAAGGTCAACAGCTTTGCCAGTGGTTGGGTGTGTGATTTTAATAGGTGTAGGATCATGGCTCGTGATTGGTGTGGGCTCATTTGGACTTTCACACAACAAACCTCCCTTAACAAACAAAGTGTGGTTAGCTTTCTTCCATTCATCTAAGTCAGTCAGTTTTTGTTTATACTCTTCAACTGGGGAAGTCACTCTAGGTGGAGGAATGAATTCCTTCTCTTGGAGTTCTGGCAAGCCAGTCCAAGATAAGTCCTTTGATTGGACACCATAGAAATCCCCAGCTGGTGGTGGAACACCAGTATAATCTTTCATCCCAATCCCACTCATGTCCTTAGAGTCTCTTTGTTTACTAACACACTCTCCTAGGGTTTGTGTGGCCTTATCAAATCTCTGAATTTTAAGACTCACGTTATCTTTATTTTTGTTAGCCTCATCTAACTTAGCTATCAAATCAAGATTAACCCTGTTTGTGATATCTTGAATATCTTTACTTTGATGTAACTCATGTTTTAAGATATTTATTTTATCCTTTAAATCAAACTCCATTTTCTTATACTCAGCTACTGTCCTTTCTGTTTGGGTGAGAGAAATTTGATAATTAGATACTTTGCATCTTTCAGAACTTGCCTCATCTAATAATTTTACTATCTCATTATTTAGTTTTTCAGTATTTAAACGACAACCCTTAGAACAGAAAGCATCATCATATACCTCATTATCTGATGAAGAGGAGGAGTGTGCCATGAGAGCATATTCAACATGCTCTTCTTTAACTTCAGCAACCAATGCTTTGTCCTCTTCCTCATCCTTAGCCAAAAAGTTCCAGCTCCAGTCCCATCCTCCAACACCATCAATTTGTTGAACAGCTACCATGGCCTTGGAATCTTGGCTCTTAACCATTTGGCTTGAAGGCTTACCAGCATCAGATCTTCTTGGAGATCTACATTCCCTCATAAAGTGCCCCATACGATGACAATTGTAGCACTCAACTTTGGATTTGTCAAATCCAGCAACATCCTTAGCATCAAAGGTCATCTTCTTCTTGAACCTTCTATTAAACCTGTTTGCTCTTAAACTTACAAGAGCCATAGTCCACTTGATGTCCATCTCTTCCAATTGCTCATCACTTATTTGCTCAAGATCCTCATATGTAATCCTTGAATCACTGGGCAAAGAAGCAATGAATGCACACACAGTATCTAGATCTAAACCAGCAGGTTTAATTCCATCAACGCCAAAACTGTAAGTGTCAGCGCTTGAGTGTGAGGCGTTGACAGGATGTGTTCCAACACTGATAGGATGTGATCCAGCGTTGACACATGCAGATCCAGTGACTGGATGTCCATAGGAGTTCATGGAATCAAATTGACCTTCACTTTGTGAGAAGAAAGCCATGTTGCTACTGGAAGGTTTATTATCACTCTCCAAAAGCCATTCATTCTCCAACAGTCTTAGTTTGTTGAAGATGTCATCAAACCTAGAGGTTTTGTGGGTGTTATTGACAAGAATGGATCTTGCCTCAATCTTCCATACCTCACCAAGGCTTTTGAGAAAAGTAGCATTCAAGTCAGGATCATCAATCTGTGTTCCCATGAAGGAAAGTTGACTTGTAATGTCAAGCAGTCTACTTCTCACACTGCTGAGATTCTCATTGGGTTGAGCCTTAAAGACAGCATACTCATGCATGAGTTGCTTCTTCTTTTCTTCTTTAGTGTCAGCATTGCCACCATGTGCTACTTCAAGAGCTTCCCAAAGCTCTTTTGTAGACTCAAAGCGTTTGTACTTGTGCTGATTCTCATGACCCAAGGCGTGTTTCATGATGTTCAAAATTTTCATGTCCACCCTTTTCTTGGCTATATCTTCAGCAGATACAGCTCTTCCATCTTCAGGCCTTTCCTTCTTATCAGCTTCAGGACAATTAGAAACAGCTACCCTTGCGGCAATATCATTAGCAATCTTTTGAGCTTTGTTGAATGTGTTCCCATATTCAACAATCTCCCAAAGAGTGTAGTCATGGATGGCTACATATTGCTCAAAATTGGACTTCCAAAGCTCGAAGTTCCTGGCATCAAACATGGGAATTTTGATACTAGGGTTTGTGGTGTTGCTTTGTAGCAAAACAGGAGCAGGAGGTTGTTCTGAGCCAGACATGATGTTTTTAGGGTTTTTGAGAAATTTAGGGTTTCGTTCTTTTAGGGTTTTTGGTGTTTTAGGGTTCTTGCGTTAATTAAAGATCAAAAGTTTCTCAACAAGCTCTGATACCACTTGTTGATCCCAAACTTAGATCGATTAAGCTTTGTGTATACGAGATTAGATCAAGTAATACACGTAGAGAAACCTTTGCTTATGAATAAAGTAACTAAGTGTTATGCGGAATTAACACTTAATCTAAAACACAAAGATGTTAAACAAACTTTCACTTGTATTAGAATAATCGAACTTGATTACAATGAAAGAGGTTTAACAATCGAATACTTGTGAAAACTTATTATAACCGATGATCAATATTAACCTAAAAGATCTTCTTTTATAGATTAAGAAGTCTTGTACAATAAGCTACGAATCAACTATTCTAGGTAAAGATAATAATGGAAAATACAATGTCGAGTTTATCTTTACCTTATACAATTAAAGAAACAAATAAACAAAAAGATTCGTATGAAGATATATTCCATCAGTGCTAGTCTTCAAGGCTGTCAGCGTTGACTTCTTCAAATGTCAACGCTTGGCTGTCAGCGTCCAACTTCTTCTTATCAGCGCTTGAACTCTTCTTATCAGCGTCTAGTGAACTGACCCATAATTTATTCCCAACACACCGGTGGTCACTTTGGTCCCAACTACACCGCCAAAAAAGTGTTTGATTCGGGATTCTATTGGCCCACCATTTACCGTGATGCTCACGAGATGGTTAAACATTGTGATGCTTGCCAAAAACAAGGCAAGATCACACATAAAGATGAGATGCCTCAAAATTTCATACAAGAATGTGAAATCTTTGATGTATGGGGCATCGACTTTATGGGGCCATTCCCTTCTTCTAAAGGCAACAAGTACATCCTTGTCGCTGTCGACTACGTTTCTAAATGGGTTGAAGCCAAAGCTTTACCCACTAATGACGCGAGGGTGGTTTGTAATTTCTTGAAACAACTGTTTGCTCGATTCGGTGTTCCTCGTGCTATTATCAGTAACCGCGGGACTCATTTTTGCAACGATCAATTTGCAAGAGTCATGGCTAAGTATGGTGTAAATCATCGTCTTTCCACCGCTTATCATCCTCAAACCAACGGTCAAGCCGAGATATCCAACCGTGGTTTAAAGAGAATTTTGGAACGTACTGTGGGAGAGCATCGTGCCTCGTGGGCCGATAAACTTGATGATGCTCTGTGGGCTTTCCGTACCGCCTATAAGACATCGATTGGTTGTACACCTTATCGTCTTGTGTACGGGAAAGCTTGCCACCTCCCTATCGAGCTGGAACATAAGGCATACTGGGCCTTGAAATGGGCTAACTTCGACATCAACAAAGCCGGTGATTTTCGCAAGATTCACCTCAACGAACTACAAGAATTGAGGAATCAAGCTTACGAGAACTCATTGATCTACAAGGAGAAGACCAAGATTATCCACGATGCTAAAATCAAGAACCGAGAGTTCCACGTTGGTGATCAAGTCTTACTCTTTAACTCTCGGTTGAAGATCTTCTCAGGCAAGTTGAAGAGCCGCTGGTCTGGTCCATTCACCATCGCCAATGTCTTTCCCTATGGCACCATTGAGCTTTCTCAGCCAAATGGGCCCAACTTCAAGGTGAATGGCCAGCGTTTGAAATTGTACTTTGGTGATGACATCTTCAAGAGATGATTCCATCCCTCACCACGTTTCCCTTGAATCAGTTCGGGACCAAGTCAGGCTCGCGACTCGGTGAACAAAAACAAGCGCTCCTCGGGAGGCAACCCGAGTATCTATCCCCCTTTCCCGTTTTTCATCATAAGTGTAGGGGGAGCTATATAGGTTGCTTGTTTTTGGATGGTGATGTGATTAAAGGGATAATTGCACTCTTGGAATCTTTGAAGAACCGTGCTCCCATGTTATCCACAATACCGGTTCTATCTCTCAACTATCGTGATTCAATTGTCTTCATACTCACATTCGAAATTGATCACTTTAATCATCTCTTCCTTAGCTTGATTTAACCAACGTGCACAATGTCGTAAGTATAGGGGAGATTTTCCCCACATGCTTAAACATTGAGGACAATGTTTATCTTAAGTGTAGGGGAGACTTCTATCGAAGTTTTAAGTGGACTTTTCCATGAAAATGCCTTCATTTAACCGGAAAATCATCTTTTTCAACATTTTTCAAATTTTTATTTAACTTTGGCCATTTAGTCATAATTTTTAAATTTCTATCGTTGCTTTCATATGTATATATCCCGCAATAAAGTCAAAAATATTAATAAAGTGGTGTAGCTAGTTTTGAAATCTTTGACATATTAGGCCCGTTGCGATTATTTTGACTCAACCCGAATAGACTTATCCAAGTTTATTCTAGCTAGTATCCTTAACCATGTAGACCTTAATTGGTTTATTAGGCTAAGCATCCACGAGTCTCATTACTTGAGATTTTAAATTGTGGAGGACGAGAAATGATAGAGTCAATTATAAGTCGGTACTCTTGCACAAGCTCACTTGGTTTAATTATTTGCTTATTCTCCCATCACTTACAAATAATTTATCTGCAATAAGTAAGGTCATACGATTTGAAAGGTTACTTAGCTTCTAGCCCAAGATCGTTTAAAAGTTGCTCGATAATGATAAGAGTTCATAGCCAAGGCATAACTTATGAAGCGGGGCGCGAAGATTGGCGAGTCCGAAAAGGCCCTAACAAGGCATGAGAATTCCATTTTATTGCTAAAGATCCAAGGTGATGTGAAAAGCATTATTCCCAAAATCGATATGAAGGATCAAGACTCACGACGAAAAGCAATCAACTCCCATAAAGATCATGGAGAAGTCTATCCGAAAAGACCCTAACAAGGTATGAGGATAAATAGATCCAAGTCCGAAAAGGAGGCGGATTGTTGTATCTCAAAATCCCAATTAGAGATTGAAGAAATAATCATGAAGTCGTGGTCAACAAAGTTGGAGTACCCCTCAAAAGTCTCCAAGTGAAGAAACTCTATAACGAAGAGAAGACCACTATCTCAAGAACGTCTCTCGAAGATATGAAGTATGAAGTACATGCCAAATATCGGCCCGAGAAAGGTCTCAAATCGTGAACCAAGTTATGCCAAGATATGAACTTTTTGATATCCCGAGAAGCAGTTTTAAGAGATTTTGTCCTTTAGCTAACTATTGATCAAATCGTCCTACTTTGCTTTCAGCCTAAATAAACTATCGAAATAAGTCCAAAAATGCATCTTCGTGATCATTCTAAGACAAAAATAAAATATAAGAGATACACCTAGGAATAAGGGAGTTTAAGAATATAATTAAGCCATGTGTGTAAGTGTTTGAATTGCTAACTTATAATAACAATGATCTCGTTTTTAAGCTTAGTTTGGGGAACGTAAAACTTGAGGGTGATAAATCTTCGCAGCACCAAAGCCCTAATGTAAGTCTTTGATCTCTTTGTAAGTTATTTCCATGTAGCTATTTTCAAATGAAAATGGTTTTCTATCCTTTAGTTTACTTTAAAGTTTTAATTCCTCTTAGTACTTTAATTTTTGTTTAGTAGAATGTTAATAAGGCCAAGGTTGATTAATTATGAGAAAAATGTAAATTTGCTTTATCACTAAGCATTGCATGAGGGCATGGCAATGGTTAAGTGTAGGGGATTTGATAGGTGTGAAAACACCCATCCTTTTACCACTTATTTCTTGCTAAAACAAGACCAAAACGCGTATTTAATGTCATTTGTTTGGAATTATGCGTGGTTTGTGTGTTTGTTGTGTTTTCAGAGCCATCCGGATAAATATTGGAGGAAACATGGGATTGCACGGGTTTTATCGAGGAAAAGGACGAAATTATGAAGTCTATAGTCCAAGAGATGCAAAAGATTTGAAGTCAATGGGCCTATTTGAAGATTTATCGATGAAAAGGACCAAAGACGGAAGATTTACCTATGTCGAAGAAACTCAAGTCTATTAAATGAAGAAATTAAAAGACGAGTTGAAATTATTCGTTGACAAATCCCGAATCGAAATAGAAAACGTCAACTTTTCTGAAAAGACGAGAAGACAAAAAGGAAGGAAGAAAGCCCACTCACCAACCAAGGGAGAAGCCTATATATACCCCTCCCATTCAAGACTCCACTAGTTCCTTTTTCAGTTATTTTTCTTTCCTAGTTCTTAGGAACCATCTCCCTTAAGGAGTGGTTTTCATCTTTGTTCAATCTTGTAAGTTTAATCTTTTCACTTTGTTTTTGAATCCTAAATCATTAATACAAGTCTCCTTTTAATCTTTCCATCATCTTGTTCTTCATCTCTTTTTGATTCATAAGTTCTTAAGTTTTATTTTATTGGTTTGATTATAAAAAGTAAGTGGGTTTTATGTTTTTGTTGTTTTGGATCGATAATTACCTTAGGTAAATGATTAGTGTTGAAATTGGTTTTAGTTTTGATTGAAAACTTGGTAGATTTTAGTGTCAAATTCGAGCTTTTGCTATCCCCTGTTCTTCGTATAAGTGTTACTGTATTTGTCCAGAAACATTCCGAATAGGGGTTTTGATTTAACTGTTGATTCAGAATCCTCATTATTCCGGGTCAAGGTTATACCTTTTTTTTTGTTACTCGGAATATCAATTATTCCGAGTAGGTTTAAAATTATCTTGGTTATTCGGAATAACCATTTATTCCGAGTAGTGATTTATTTCTTTTGTAATTCGGAAATTCAAGTTATTCCGCATAGAACGTTCTTTGACTTTGTTGATTACTCGGAATGTTATATTATTCCGCATAGGGTTCTTTTCAAAATACATTCCGCATAGCCTTACTTTTCAAATATTCCGCATAGTGTCTTTCTCAATTATTCCGCATAAGGGTTTTTCCCAAACATTCCGAATAGGTTATTCCGCATAGGTTATTCCGCATGATTGTTATTCAGCATAAGCTAAACATTCCGCATAGCACAAAGTTCCGCATGGTCTTGATTATTCCGAGTAAGAACCAACACTCCGCATAGGCCAATTATTTAGCATTAGAGTACTTTTTCCGCACAACAGTATTATTCAGAGTAAGAGCAGTCACTCCGAATAGAGACTTCCAGTTTTATTCTTCATAAAGGTACTTACTGGTTTACTGTTTTATCCAATTTTAGCTTTATTCTCAGTAATTGCTTTTGTCTTTAGTTTAATTTTATTATTTCTTGCACTTATCATTTTAGTAGATTTAGACTAAAGCTTCCCCTTTTAGTCACCAATTACAACGATTCCACTATTTACCGTGATCAATTCGAGAAGATACCGAGAACGAAACAACGACATATATATCAATTGGGTACGAGCAACGCAAAGAGAGATCTTGCAAGCAAAAACCTTTTATTAACTTGAGTAAAATCCAGTTATTACTCCACCAAACAGGAAAACTCAATCTAATTCATTTCTCTTAGTTGTATCAAGACTCGTATGTTGTTTTTGCCACTAAATGCATGAAATTTGTCTATGTAGTGTAGAATGATAGAATAAACCAGTAGGTTACAATGTATTATTCGTTCAAATATATAAAGTACAAACACTAATGGATCCAACCTACAAGCCGGGTGTGGACCATATTTATTCTCTAACACTCCTCCGTAGTTCGAGCAGCAAAATCGCGAAAACTCAGACTAGAGAAATTAAAAAAACAAGAAATAAAGTTAATCATGCAGACTCAAAGTATATTTATTTGTCGAAGATGGTAAACTCAACCTATATCTATCTGTGATATCTTCAAAACGCGGTAGACTCAAGGTGTATCTATTGTCAACGATGGCAAACTCAACCTATATCTATCGGTCGAAACACGAGAGACTCAAGGTATATCTATCTGTCAACGATGAAGACTCAACCTATATCTATCAGCCAAAACGTGAAAAACTCAAGGTATATCTACCTGTCAAAGGTTAAAGGATGACAAACTCAACATATATATATATATATATATATATATATATCGGCTGTAAATCAAAAGTTGTTTCGGGGATGGAATACCTAGATTCGACTAACAAATAAACAATTAAAAACAATTATTTTCCTTTTTTGACATAAAACTAAATTAACAAATTGAGTAAATCACTACAAACGTTATGACCCTTGCATACATTGCAAATTCTATTTTCTTGTCATTCGTTCCAAAAGTTCTTGATAATCTTCTCTGTCTTTCTTGTTGTAGAATACCCAGCCGATCAAAAACACATTATAACACCTTCATAATTAGAATGAACCAATGATAGTGTATCGTTATGTGAAGTAAATAATCTTCACACCAACACCATGGCAGTACACCAAGATTGCTTTGTTTTGGTTTCCCATAAATAGTCAACAATTATTGGCTGTTGGTTTTTAGAGATCCAGAAAGAAAAATAGAATTTTCGATCGGTGCCATGGATGTGAATTTTAGGGATCGGTGATAATTAAGAGTGGCAGGGATTTATGTAAAAAAATGCGCATTCTGTGATACAAGCTTGTAACTTGAAGGACTAATGGGTAAATAATATTCACTTGTTATAACTTTGTGCTAGTTTTGTAATTGTAGGGACTTAGTTGCAAAGTTAGAGTATACAAGGTGCGAGTTGGTGGCTGGAGCTCATTATCATAATCACTTTCACACATACATATTGAAATCTCACCCCCCCTCTCTCTCTCTCTCTCTCTCTCTCTCTCTCTCTCTCTCTCTCTCTCTCTCTTTCTCTGTCTCTCTCTCTCTCTCCCCTCCCTCTCTCTCTCTCTGTCTCTCTCTCTGTCTCTCTCTCCCTCTCTCTCTCGATGAGGGTTTCATATGGTTTCAGTTTATGACCATCTTGATTTTGTTTCTTTTGTTACTAGGGTTTGTAAGTATGAGTACTTGTATAGTTTGATATAATCCACCTGGTGGGGACTATCTTGATTTCTGTTTGTATTTGTTTGGTGAGCACCTATGTTAGGGACTCAACTTCTTGTGTATATTGTTATAATAAAAGATAATCACAAAGGAGTGGTTGGTTGTGTAATTCATAATTGATCTATTTTGATTTAATTTTATATGGTATTAGAGACTTAGGTTGATTCTTGGAGTTTGATTTGTGCTAATTTTCATTATTAGGGTTTTATCTTGAAACCTTAATTTTTGGAGTTTTTGATCAATTGGTGGTTCTTGGTTCGTTAATCGTCGATTAACGTGGTTATTGATCGTTTCTAGGGTCAATTTGAAGAAACCGTTATTTTTATTTTTAGGGTTTCTTGATCTGGTTGATTTGTGGTTGATTGGGTTCATTTGAATGTTGTTCTTGGTATATTCTGCTGCTGGTATAGCTTTGTAAGTCTTCTTTTCCCTAAAGTGAATCATTCTTGGTCAACGGGGAGCAAACAGGCTTATTAACATCTTGACCTGCCATCATTTGAGTGGTTTGGATACATGCTCTGGTTAGTCCCATTCTATTGGCAAGTTTTGAGGAGCTTGGTTATGAGTTTAGTTGTTTATGGTTTCTTGTTGTTGAATGTTTAGTTGGTTTCTTATTTATTTGATTAGTTTGTTAATTCTGTTGGTTTTCAGTTTCTTATATCTGTTGCTGTTGTTTGTTTGGTTTCTTATGTTTTTGAGTAGTTTGTTATATCTGTTGGTTTTTTGGTTCTTGCATTTTTTGCTCTTTGCTGTTTCATGTTTGTTGTTTTTATTATGCATATTCTTATTAATGCTTTAAATTAGAGTAATCCTCTTCATTTGCATCCTAATGGTACTAATTGTGCTTCTATTGTGTCTGTTAAATTTTCAGGTGTGGAAAATTATAGAGGTTTGGGCTTGTGCTATGAAACTTGCCTTGCAAATTAAGGGTAAACTAGGTATTGTTGATGGTAGTTTTAATAGTGAGACTTATGCTGCTAGCCCTATGTTTCTTGCTTAATGGGATAAGTGTAATTCTGTTGTTCTTAACTGGATTTTAGCTTCTTTGAATCAAGATGTGTATCTTCATCATGTTTTTCTGATAATGCTGCTAGTGTTTGGAAAGAACATAAAGATACTTATGATAGAGTTGATGGGTCTATTTTTTTAACTTGCTTCAAAGAGTTAATTCTTTTAAGCAAAAAGGTTTGTCTGTTTCTAAGTATTATCATAAGCTGAGTTTTCATTCGAGAGAGTTTGATATCTTGACTAAATTGCCTGATTATGTTTGTGATGTTAGAAATGAGTTAGGTGATCATGGTAAATTGTTGAAATTAATGCAATTTTTTATGGGACTTGATGACGTTTATCAACCCATTAGGAGTAGTATCTTGACTAGGGAAATCCTTCTTGAGGTCAAAGATGCCTTTGTTATCATTTTAGGGAAAAAATTCATAAGGGTATTCCTTCTAGTTCTGTTAAAATTGGTAAACCTCAAGTTTCTGCTTTTGTGTCTAAAACTGATGGTAATAGAAAGAAATTTGGGGTAAATGGCAATTGGTCTAATGGCAATAATGGTGCTAGTAACGGAAACTATGATTCTTTGATTTGCAAACATTGTGGCTTAAAGGGTCATACTATTGAAAGGTGTTTTGAGATTATTGGCTACCCTTCAAGGTTTAAGAGAAATCCTAATGGAACATGTTGGTGTTTTTAATAATACTAAAAATAATAATGTTGAGTTTAAAAGAGGGTCTCAAGTGAGTGGTAGCAATGATACTGGTTCTAGCTCTTTGTCTTTAAGTAATGAGCATATGCTCAAGTTGACGAATCCGCTGAATGATAATTGTTCTTTTTTACATGATCAAGCCAATATGGTAGGTATTAGAAATTGTTCTTTTTTAACTGTAATGTGTTTTAATCAATATTTTTACAAGTTCTATTATGCTACTATGAAAGTTGAAGGGGTTAGTTATCATTTTGGGTGGATTGTTGATTCTGGTCCCAACACATGACTAATACAACTTGATAATATGTTTAATTTGGTTGATGTTTTCGATTTAAAACTCACTGTTGGTCATCCTAATAGGACTTTGGCTAAAATTACTCATATTGGAAATTTGAAACTTAATAATGGTGTTGTCTTGTTTGATGTACTAGGCGAGTACCCGCGCATAGCGACGGAAATGCTTAGCGGTTGATAATAACAATGTATAATTTTGCCGTACGTGTTTCTTGTAATTGAAAGTGAAGTTGTTAATATGAAAATGAAAACGCTCATAAACATGACATCAGTTATGAGTTAAAATCTAACAAGACATGTTACTTGTCACGTATAACTTCTTGATACACGACATCTGAAGTGTAAAATTCTCGTTGACAAAATTCTTTGACTCGTTTCACTATCTGGCATCAATCTCAACACTAACACCTTTAAGATCAAAATTCTTTGACTCGTTTGTTACAACTATTCTTGAAAAAGCAAGTAAAACAAATCAACAATCCAAGGAAAAAAGGGAGCTCTATTGTGGTGTTATGCCAAGTGTATATTCAAATCTGACATATAATAAAAACGTGTTCATGCCGCTCGACAGATTTGTGTCTACGGGTTTAATGCTTCATGTGTGCAATTATTGTCCACTAATAGTGACAACCTATTTATTGACGTCCGCGGTTATGAAAAGCAAGATGTGAGTTACATTTTGCTTCAATACTGAGCATGGACGTGTGCAAACCGAATCGACGCACCTGAACTCATAGAAGACTGATTCGATCATCGGTCTTGTTGATATGACACAAAAATAATTCACCTAGTATATTCGTTGTTCATTCTAATATGTTTTGGTTCACGTCAGGTCAAATTGGTTTTGCTATATTTTGAGCCGATGCCCCACCATATTTCGTGTTGAAGAAACTCTATAGTTTTGTGGTAGAGTAGTAAAGCATTAAGCCACAATCGAATATTAACCTGATAAATTTGTATTTTGTTATTTTTTGTGATACACAACGCTTTCGTGTGGTGTTTTATGGTTCCATACAACCCGCTAACACTGATGCCTTGAGCACATCAGTTAAATAAATCATCAGAAACTGTTCCAAAATGAAAATTTCAATTCACTCACATAAAAATGGGTTGTTTTGGATCGCTACATCATATTTTTGCTACATTATTTTTACATGAATACAGTACAATAAACTATGATACACACCCATAAGCACATAGGCCCCAATAAACAGAAGCCGTATCACATGGGAAAATACATTTGAGCTTTTCTTAACTTGACCTTCAAGAACTTATAAACATTTTTCATTTTTATAATTAAAGGCACATGTTTGTTATTTAGTACTACGTACAATATTGATACCATGTATATGATAGATTAATTTACAGACAACGAAAACAAAACTAAGCCTAAAAACATTACAATGGTAGTTTCTTTAATCATTTTCCCTTAGTTGTTATTGTGCTTACACATAGAGGTAATGGATCTCTAATCTATTACAATCTTGTAAGACACAAATGTTCTCCTTTTCCATTTTTAGGTATAAAACAGAGCTCATATGAATTGTTTAAGTTGAGTTAGAGGCATCAAAATATCATAGTAATTGTGTCCACCTGTTTCTGCTGATACATCGGCTTTGATGTAAGGGTTCGTAGACCTTAGTTTTTTGTAATATATAGAACCTGGGGCAAGCTATTGATGTGAACTTGTGACAATATCAATCCTTATGGATTTTTTGTCGCATAATATGTTAATACCTGTTTGTAAAAGAAAATCATGGCGACATAACTATCAGTTGCCACTTCCATTTTGTTCAAAATTAAAAAATCAAAACGGCTTTCTGTATTAAGTAAAGCATAGAGCAACCAATAAGGCAAAATACGCAATCTATTAATGTAACCTTGCCACTTCGACTTCCATATAGTGTTCACAATCAATAAGGCAAAATGGGCAGAGTTTGAAGTCATCTTCAGCCATCTTGGTCTGGGTGAAAAACATGTTGGGTCAGGTTGACCCAAAGCACATAAGTCATATCTTAACACAAGCTGGAGATGAAGGAAATGTGGCTCTCGATAGCAAATCAAGAGCCAATGGCGGCAACAAACGCTCAGCCTTGCTCACAACACCATTCACTTATATAGTTTGAGCCTTTGGAGCTCACAAAATCATATAAACATAAAAACATAAAATAAAAAAGATGTCACGAGTCTAGAGGTATCGTGTGGTGCTAATGGAGAGTAAAAAAAGAACAATGTGATGCATGTATATATGGACTTTAAATTAATACATGAACATCGTTTTTTTATTTACAACAGTAAATAGAGAGTGTTTTCTTTGTAAACAGGTGTTGACAGTAAGCATATATACCTTTCCAGTTAGATTGCGGTCATTTCTTGTCCATTTCCAAAGTTTATGAACAACATCAGCTGCCAGAACCAATATGCCAGCTCCGGAGTGTGAGTAAATCAACCTTGAAACCTACAACATGGATCCGGGGTCGAAAGTAAACACGAGTTCGGCAGAACTAAAATTAGCAATTTAGCCCATTGTTGCATTCAAAAATAATTATAACAATTAACAATATAACAATCTGATGATAACAAAAAAACAACTTATACAAAATCAAGAACAGTGATAAATAAAAACAATAATAATGAAGATGATAAATACAAACATGTAATATATGCTAAATAATATATATATATATAAATTATAAAAGTTGAAGTACAAAAATTACCCGCATTGCTGAACCTGTATTATCAGGAAGCTTTATGAAACGACAATGTGTCGGTTCTGTAATTTCGGTCGATTTCCATATTTCAGAATTTTCCATTTTGACGTCTCCATTCTACAATCATGACCATGTAAAAACATTAAAAGTATGAGCGCAATTTTGAAACATATATATGCAATAAAATCTAGGATGAGATAAGTAACCAAACAAGGATCAGTATCGAGACAAGTCTACTGGCTATGTTTAGTCCAGATGATCATTCTAGATATTTCATTACCCGGTTCAGTGCAACCCCGCATCGTTCAGAACCATAGCCAAACCCGACTTTATTTTGGGTTTATCTTTTTTAAATTATAGAAAAGCCAATGTGTTGAGAATTCAGTATAAAAGCACAGACCAAAAAAAGAGATGAAAGGCACAAAAATTATTTTACCATGGTGCTTAATACCCTAATACCATCCATATTAGCAAGAATTTTGATGCCATTATCATTCGTTGAAACCGCCAACAGACTTCCTTCCTTGTTGAATCTTATGGAAGGTGAAGCCTACAGATACATCAAAAAACAAAAATCAGTCAAGTAAATATGGCAATTTTAATTCGTCTCAATATGAGTGGGTTAACTAATTTGAAATTTTAATCTCTAATGGGTCAAATTAAATAATAGTCTTGGGGAAACGAGGGCGAAAATTCCGAAGTAAGAAAAATAAATTAAATGATGTTATCTATGTGAAAGCATCTGACTCGTACCGGTAAACCCCCGCCAACATCACATGCTTTAAATAAGCCAACATGGTCCATATCCTAATATTTTATCATACACTCGTCAGCAGCAGCAAGAAACCGATTCTTTATAATATCAAACAGCACAACTTCATAGGATCATTTAAGTCCTTCATACGTTTGCTTTACAAGTCCTTCACTCTCATTCCATCAACAATAAAAGAGTCTCCCTCTTTATTTGTTCTGCAAGAGAATAACCTATGAGTTGTGATAATAACATCAGATAAGTATTTTAGTTAATATTGTAGATAAAACATTGTCTTCAACAACAACACAGTGAAGTGAAATCAAGCAGAATGTGATTGTAGCATATATAATTAAGGCAATTCACATATAATCTTGAGTCTTTTCCTTAGAGACTGAATCGTCTATGAGAAAGCCTCTAAAAGAAAAGGAAAAAAACTCTCTCTCATTATAACTAAAGTATAACAAAAAATGTTGTCAACAAATACATAAATTATTTAACAAAGCATGAACCCAACTCAGTTTCATTAAGAAATTCCTAAATTAACAGGAGTCGTAAATATACCTCAACTGGAAACTCGATGGAGTGCTTAATTAAAGGCTTCTTGATGTCCCATGTAACCGAATTAGTAGCACAAATCTCTGATCCCCTTCACGGCTAAGCTGACCGTACTCAACCTGAAATTCACCAGACCATATGTATAAAAAATTACACAAATAAAAGTTACCATCAACAAATATAATTTAATGGGTGTTTGTTTCAGACTTATATAGCCAGGTTATGGCTTATATGATTTTTGAACGTATGTTTTATAAGCTCATTTTGTGCTTATTTTGAAACTTTTCACATGATATAAGTTTACTGTGACACATAAAAAGATAAGGGTAAAAACAAATAACCGATAAACCGGGCTATATAAGCTGAAATACTCACTTGAAATGCCTGATAAATCTTAAAATCGATAACTTGCACATAGTACACACCCATCAAAACTAAAAATCCAAGTTCATGATACTCTCCTCCAAAAACTGAATCCTCCATCTAAGATCCTTAGTCCTCTATTCCTCACAGGTAGAATGTTAGATCCTTAGTCCTCTATTCCTCACAGGTAGAATGAGGAACAGTAGCAAATTCTCACGAACCTTGCCTACTCTTATAATCAGATTGATCTATCTTATATTTGCGGTATGGTGCAAAGGGTGTCGCTGACCTGTATCGGGTGAACACCCAAATAGTTCACATCGAAAAAGAATATTATAAATAATTTTTAAGGACCAACGTGCAATGAGACCAAATATCATAGTAGCAGTTTGTCATGATCTATGAACAATACTTTTAATGTAACATTTTCTAAGAAATAAGTTTGTGTAGAAATTGTTATTTTAAAATGTTGTTTGGCTAGAAAATTCATTACACATAAAAGTGGTCTTAAAATGATGTTTGGATTCTTTGATGTTACAAATGGTGACCCGGTGATCAAACCTGAAAGTGAGCCTACCTAATTAAGCGTGTCTTATTAAGTGCATAAGCCTTATAGTTTTCCAGCAAAACCGAATGCTTTTCCATCTCACCTAACTTGAAACTAATTATTATTACCCGGATTAAAACAAACCCAATAATGAAGAATCAAAAATGCAAAAATGCAAAAAAATCATAAATATAACACGAAAACAAAACTAAAAACTGCAAAAAGATACACAAAATAATCAACAAGGGATCTTTATAGAAAAAGGAAAAAACTTCCAGTAACCAACAAAACTAATTACCTGATCGAATTGAGTGGTCTGAAACCGACCACCACCATTGTCAAGCCCGAACATTCTGACGACCACATCCAGCAACATTCAGCCCACCACCCAATATTAATTAGCAAACCATGGTTACCAAAACAACTCAAAATAACCACAAACGCATCGAAGCCACCTAGCACACTAAAACCACCTAGTCCATCAAAACTATGTCATTAGTTTGGTAGACGACAATAAAAGTGGCTGCGACGGTGGGTCTATAGTAAGAGAGCTTTTTGGTTTAGGGTTTTGTTGTATGTGTTTTTAAAATGGATTTCCGGAGGCTCTTAGACAAATAGTGTAAAAAATTCAGAACAATCAATCGTTTCCTTATTTAAAAAAATAAAACTTTCAACTATAATGGTTTACAGGTGTGTATGTACGTGATGTTTAAGAATGAAACTTATATAAGAAGAGATAAAGATTTCCAGTGAATTGTCAAATGATAAGTTTGGAAATATAAACACTTTCTATACTTAGGAAACTTACATGAGAAGCTATGTTGAAAATTTTCAACTTTCAACGATTTGGATCCAGCCTTTATAGTTAGTATAGATTGGTTGTGCCTGAATATTGTGTTTGTCTGTTGTCTGTTAAGAAGCTTATTAAAGATAGTAAGCTGAGAGTTAGTTTTGACGAAACTAAGTGTTATATTCAGGATTTGAAAAAAGGAAAAGACTTGGGGACTGGTAGTGAATTTGTTGGTTTGTATATGTTTGATAAGGCTGATAGTACTTCTACTGTTAGTAATTGTGAGTTTTTTACTTGTTATGTTTTTAAAAATGTTTGGCATAATAGGTTGTGTGATCCTACTAACTAGGTTTTGAATCATTTAAAGAGGTCTTTGGATTTAAAACATGTTAATCATGAGTTTCCTTGTGATGTGTGTCACAAGGCAAAACAAAATAGAGAATCTTTTCTTTTAAGTGATCATAAATCTTTATGCTTTGGTGAATTAATTCATCTTGATGTTTAGGGTCCTTACAAGGTGGTTAATAAGGATGGGTTTAGATATTTTTTGATTGTTGTTTATGATTTTAGCAGATCTGTGTGGGTGTATATGCTTAAGACTAAAAATGAAGTTTTTAATGTTTGTCAGTTTTTTTAACTTGGTTTTAACTCAATTTGATAAGAAAGTTAAAGTTGTTAGATCTGATAATGGTACTGAGTCTGTTAATAAAAATATGAATGACTTTTTTGACTCAATGGGTATTGTTCATCAGACAACTTGTTCATATACTCCACCGCATAATGGTATTGCTGAAAGGAAACATAGACACTTGCTTAATGATGCTAGGAGTCTTATGTTTCGGGGGGGGGGGGGGATTCCTCTTATTTTTTGGTCTGAGTGTGTTTTAACTGCTTCTTATTTGATTAACATGATTTCTTCCTGCGTGTTAAATGGTAAATCTCGTTTATGTTTAGTCTATAGTAGAGAACCTAACGTTTCTCACTTAAGAAGTTTTGGTAGTTTGTGTTATGCTACTATTTTAAAAGGGAATGATAAATTTTCTAGTAAGTCTAAAAATGTGTTTTAATTGGGCATGTTAGTGGTAAAAAGGCCTATAAACTGGTTGGTCTTGAAAACATATGTGTTATTTACTCTAGAGATGTAAAATTTTATGAAAATATTTTTCCTTATAAAATGAATAATGATAATGTTGTTCTTGTGTCTGAAGATGAAGTTTATACTTTAAACTTCTTTGATTTTATTGAGTTTGAAAACACACCCAATTATTCAAGTCTCAATCATGACGAGGAAGGTGGTTGAGTAGAGAAGGTAGTCATCACTACACTGAGGATGTGGCTACTGACCATAATAGTTAATCAGATGTTGTTGAGTCTTCTCAGCAAGCTAGAAATGACTTAGTCAATAGTTTACCAAGTAGTAGTGGCAAAATGACTGCAACTCCCATAGGAGATAGAATTATGTCTTAGGGAAATTTTGATTTAAACAATCAGGTTCTTGAAAATGTTTTTAATAACAGAGCAGATTGGCCAAAGGAAGTCTTATAGAGTGATTAAATTTCCTGTTAAATTGAATGATTATATGTTAAATACTTCTTTAAGATATGGTTTGTATAAGTATTGTAATCATTCTATGTTTAATTTAAAAATTTTTTGTTTTATTTCTGGTCTGAATAAGAATTATGAACCTACATGTTATAAAGATGCTTCTAATGATCAAAATTGGATTAGTTATATGAATCTTGAAATGCAAGCTTTATATGAAAATGGTACTTGGGATTTAATTGACCTTCCTGTTGGTAGAAAACCTATTAGGTCTAAACGGGTTTATAGAATTAAGTATCTTTCATCTGGTGATATTGAAAGATATAAGGCCAGACTTGTTGCTAAAGTTTGTAACCAAAGGGAGGGTATTGATTATAAGAAAACATTCAGTCCTGTGGTTAAAATGTGTACTATTAGATGTTAATTGACTAATCTGCGCAAAATGGCTGGAATTTATATCAGATGGATGTTAATAATGCTTTTTTGTATGGTGAATTGAGTGAGGAAGTCTATATGATTCCTCCTCTAGGATATTCTAAACCTGGGGATAATAGAGTTTATAGACTTAAGAAGTCTCTGTATGGTCTTAAACAAGCACCTAGATAATGGAATAGTAAGCTTTCTTAAAATTTGCTTGATGATGGTTTTATGCAATCTAAAAATGATCATTCTTTGTATATCAAAACTGATGGCAAAGTTAAGTTGTTTCTGCTTGATGATCGTGTGTTAACTGGTAACTCTTAAGTTGAAATTGAAAAATTCAAAAGTTTTTAAATAACTAGTTTAAGATCAAAGATCTTGGAGAACTTATGTATTTTTTAGGAATTGAAGTTCATAAAACTAAAAAGGATTGTGTCTTAGTCAAATAAAGTATTGTTTAGAACTGTTAAATGAGTATGGCTTGTTGGCATGTAGACCTGTTGTTACACCTTTTCCTTAAAATATTGTGTTGGCTCATCAAGAATATGTTGGTGATAGTTATTTGGTTAATATCACTAATTATCAAAAATTATTTGGCAAATTAATCTACTTAACTTTGACTAGACCTGATATTTCTTATGCTGTACATTGTTTGAGTCAACACATGCATGCTCCTTTACAGTCACATTTTGATTTTGGTTTGAGAGTGCTTAAGTACTTGAAACTTGCACCTGGAAGTGGTATTAGTTTTGGTAAGAGTTCTAAAAGCTATAAAGTTGTGGCTTATTTGGACTCTGATTGGGCTAAGTGTCCTGTAACTAGAAGACCAGTTTCTGGTTATTGTGTGTATGTTAATGGGAACTTGATAATCTGGAAAAGCAAGAAGCAAGTTACCTTGTCTAAATCTTCAATAGATGCTGAATATAGGGCAATGGCAGATGCTACTTGTGAGATTATGTGGGTTGTTAAGCTTCTAAGTGAATTTGGCATAACTTAGTTTCTTCCTGTTACTTTATGTTGTGATAATAAGTCTGCTATGCAAATTACTGCTAATCCAGTAATACATGAGAAGACTAAACATTTTGACATTGATGTTTATCTTGTTAGAGAGAAAGTTACATCTGGGCTTATAAGAACTGATAGGAATCAAATTACTGATGTTTTGACTAAAGCTTTGGGTTCCTTTCAACATGCTTTATTGGTTAAAAGGCTTGGCATGGTTAACTTGTTTGGTTTACAAGCTCGGGGGAGGATGTTGAAAGATGTGCATTCTATGATACAAGCTTGTAACTTGAAGGACTATGTGACAATCCGTCAATCTATGGTGGATATTTTATTCTCAAATATTATTTGAAAATATTATTTTAATGATACAATATGAACTCACTTATTTTTGGGAAGAAATTTGGATTTACGTCTTGAAGTAGCATCGACTACGTCTAAACCGGAGGATTCAACGTTACGTGCTTACGTTTACATACACCGTCTTTGGTGGCAGTCCGACATTTCAGAAAATAAATTTATCTGAGAATATTAATTTGGAGTTTTAAATTTGTGTTAGTTCATAAACTCACAAATTTACGAGAAGAGACTAGGACTTACGATTTTATTTTAACGTCCTTTACGACTAAACCGGAAACCTTAGGATTACGTATTTACGTTTTCGAACTCCGTTTTTGATGAGACAATTTTTATTGGATTCGTTTTGTGACGATGATTCATAATTTATAAAAACGTTTTTCGTAAAACGACCCGAGGGCACGCAAATCGAGAAAACTAGAATCGAGGAGTACCCGTAAATAAATGGGGATGAGACAAGTGGGACACTTGCCCCACCCCCATCAAAACCGGCCACATTATGCTAGTTACACCATGAGGTGTCAACTCTTTAACAAACTAGCAACACATGTAACTAGCTTACACATTAAGCTAGCTACCAAAACAAAACCATGTAAATAAAACCACACACCTCATTTGCAACATGCAAACCACTCTAAAGTTCTCTCATCCCACTTTTCTTGCTGTCCCATATCTCACAAATAAACACCCTTTGATCTTGATTCAACCATGAAACCATATGTTATACTTGCATATGTTGAAGCCCTTTCAAAACCCTATTGATTGGTGGTACTTATAACATCCATGGAGGAGTTTTCATGGTGTCATGAGGCTGATTTTCCACAAGGAGTCCATGGAGCATGGTGGTCTTGAAGATGGTCATGGATATCCACAAGTTTCTCCATCAAAATCCATGTTTTGATCACAACCTACATCATCATGGTGGTATAAAGATTGTCCTCCTCATCTTCTTATTATTTTGATTATGTAAACTTGTATTTTATTTCCTATTGTATATATTTATGATGATTATATGATGATAAAAATGTTATGTGGGGATTTGGTGTTGATAAAGATGATTAAAAAGGTGAAAAACCATATGAAACAAGTCTAAAATCTTGTCTAAATATGTTGGCTGTGTAAAACAGTAAATAAACAGGTCATGGACTGATAATATGATGAAGTAGAATCTATTTACAGTAATCTATGAGTCTTGTACACATGTGAGAGTTGGCCATGCAATGGAATCAAAATAATGAGTGAGATATGATCAAAACAAGTTTAGGGTATAAATCTGAAGTTACTGTTTTGGACGATTTTTAGAAAATACTTAAAGGATGATTCAACAGTAGCTATAGAAGAGTTAAATGTATCAAATATCATGTAGTTTATGTGATAAAAATTTGAGCTTCTATCTCCATGTAGAACTCAAGATATGGCATTTTTTGTGAAGATGAAGTTAAAAATCAGATTTTTGGAAATTAAAGAATAATACTATTATATAAGCACTCACATTTTAATATATAAAATGTAAATAAAAACCCACTAACTTATAAAACTTATTTATATAAATATATAAAAGGTTTAATAAGTGTATAAATGATGAAAATGGAAACTTGTTAAGTTTTATAAGTTATAAAACTATAAACATGATTTTTACTACTTTTTCGGCTATTGCCGTAAAATTAACGTTTTTATTAAATAAAACTTAGATGATTGGACCCGTCTAATGAAAACTTTATAAAACTTATATACTGATATATAGACATTTATAACAAGTAAAAACCGATATAACCCAAACTTTAGGGCATACGGACATTAACAAGCTAAGTAAACATATTGGACTAATAAATGGACTAAATAAGATAAATACCCATAAAAAGAATCTACTGGGCTTAACCCATTTAGGCCCAACTTGGGAAGTATACATACTGATAATATAGGTATAAAATGGATTAAAATAATTTAAATATCTTATAATAAGCTTATTGGGCTTAAGACACGTAAACGGGTAAGACTAGTAAACTAATATAAAAGTTATCGACATATAACACTAAAAGGAGTAAACGAGAATATGTAAACCCACTTGATCATCATATATATATAATCATCATATGTATACATAATTGATATTTTTATAAAGTCATTGGACAAACGTCTAAGACCGATTATTTTTATATAGGTTTCCGTGATTGAAGCACGTACCGTACGTCCGAATTGCCGATAACCCGCCTTCCCACATCAACGTGAGTTCATAGCCTCGCACTCTTTTAAATGTTTTTATAAATGTTTTATAAACCCGCGAGGGAGATAACATGTTAGTTTTTATAAAATAGGACACCATTTGTCCCGATTGTTTGTTTATTGATTTTGGACCCGAATGATTGAATGACCCGATTGTATGACCCGATAAATGATTAATGGACCCGATAGATGAAATAAAATGGATTATTAAAGTTAGGTTATGTCACTAAAAGTCCCATTAGCATGAATTGTGAACTACCGGGAGTTGGTAGACGCTTATGCATTTAATAGTACTATTTGGGGACGATCACCCCAGTTCGCGCCTTGACGGTTGATCCCCGTCGTGCCACATTGATTGGTAAGCGAATTAATGTATGAGAAGATTTCCATAGCGTGACCTTTGTGACGACACGCTACTTTAGATGGGCAAAATTGGTATCGGGTTAGCTACCCGTTGTTGGTTTAGTAAGGTAACAATGTCATGCGGCTTATAATAATCCAAATCACCAAAATATTACTAGACGCTCCGAATTACGATGTATTGCCTGACTAGCAATACAGGGTCGATTGTATTTTGGTTTTCATAACCATATTCATATAACGGTTTTTATTTGATTTTATACAACGTCATAAGACGTATTGTATGATGTTTTTACGACATTGGCTCGTACAATGATTTTTAAGGCAAATGCCTATATCATGATTTTCGATAAGGATTTGTATAAAATGACTTTGGCTATTTTAAGGCCTATTACAAAGATTTGTACAAAACGATTTTTGGTAATAAATTTATACCAAAGTTATATTGATGTAATTTATTAAACTCTATGAATTCACTCGGCGTTATCGCTGACCTTTTCCTTTAACATGTTTTATCTCAGGTACTTGAAGGTAATTCTCGGGAAGACAACAAGAATTCATGGCCCGCACTTAAACAATATTTTCCATTCAAAATACTTTGTAAAACTTTGTATGAAATGTAATGACTTGGGACCTATGTAACTTTGATGTTTATGAATGGAAATGATTTATTATTAAACGACGCGATTTTTATGCGTTGTCTATGATGTGAGTAATGTGCTATCCCGTAACACCAACTAGTCTTCCGCTGAACTGAGTTGTATAAATTTGGGGCTGTTACAGTTTGGTATCAGAGCTCTCGTTATAGAGAACGAAAGATTTTTAAAACCAAGGTTTTGAATAAAACTTTTCAAAATCTTTTAACTAAAAACATTTTTCTAAAAATGTCTAAAAATCTTTTGACTATAACGGTGCCGAAGAATTCCCGAGTTACCGACAAGGCCCAGACTGAGAAGTGTTATTTTAATATATATATCACTTGAATTATATATATGATGTAATTTTATTACATGATTGTTTGATGATTAATTTGATTTTTATACGAGGTATTTATACGACGTCGATTGTCACAAGAAACCCTAAATCCCCTAGTAAATTAATCGAAGCTATTCTCGTAGGAATTCTAGCTATCCTAGATCTAAACCAAGTTGTGGATATTTATGATCCCAACAAATGGTTGATATTCGTAGAAATGTAGATATTAGTTGATTGTGATATTGAAAAAGGATGGCGAGATTAAATCTGATATCGATGTCATGACGATCTTTCCTTATAGAGTGGAGTTTTGACAAAACGTTATCACCTGGAAAGATGTCATCTGATTCGTTGTCATCCAATTCTTAAATTGAAATCGAAAGGGTGAATGTTGCACTTGAGGCTGTTATTGGAACCATTACCCAAAAGCCTCATGCCACTAATACCTTTCCGAGAAATCTAGTTGAATGATCAAGTCATTTCATATTAATGACTCATTTGATAATTGTTGTTGTAAGAGCTAATAGGATTGGAAATTAAGTGTTGATTCATATTGAGATTGTATTGCCTTTACAAGGCCGAAGAATAAGATTGAAAGTATTGGAGAATGATGAAGGATATCGATTTGAGTATAAAATTGGTTGAAACTTGGATAAAGTAAAATTTAACTCATATGGAATATGAGATTATTAATAGAAGTCGTTAAGTTTTGTGATTGAATTATAAGGGTTTAAATGATTGTTAGTTTGTGTTAAGGGTTGTTCCTAGGCCATTGTCCACTAATGAGGATGCCCAGTGTCCAAGAAATAAATTGAAGAAATCTTCTTCTGAATTGGGACCGATGGATCTTCCGGGACATGTGGAACACCTAATGACTCTTGTAGATTAGTATTCATTGTGGTATCTTTTAAAAATCCCTAACTTAACTGAGACATCAGTTGGTAGGATGAGTTCTGAGAATTGTATGACATAGTGACACGTAATGTGTTACGGTACAATTTTGACTTGTTTGTGATTAATGAAAAAGACTACCTTTGATTGCTAAATTCTACATGTATCGATGTTATCTATCCTTTATTGCTTCATCCTAATGTTCGCAATAGTGATGCAACCATTGAACAAGTACCTATCTTGATTTGAGTTACGTTGTGAATCATTCTTTTTGAGTGCCATCGAGATCATGAACCTCATGATTATTTGGCTAAAGCTCATTTCCTATCATATTGTAGTTAGTTCTCGGTGAACAACTCTTCATCACTCTTTTGCAGATCACACATTATTTTTATAAAGTTAAAACGGTATCCTTTGAGAAAATTTAATTTTCATCACAATAAGGATTATTCAAAGTGGGATTTATAAGTGACTGATATCAAAATGAAGTTGTTTATGAGACGCTTTGGAAAACTTAATTATTTCCATAACAAAGAAAATCTTTATAAATTTATTTCTGATTCTTATTTAAGAATTAAGCATGTAAATGTTTTTATTATAAACATGATGATAAAATTTTGACGAACTGAGTATTGCATCGTTAATCTTGAAATTGTATATAGTTGCGCGCCTACATACAATTTGGAATGGACTATGCAAGACTGATTAGTAGTCACCATAAAACTGATTAACAAACACTAAATTTTCTTTGAAGATTGTGAAAGAAAAAATTTTATGAGATCTGCAAGAAGTGAAATATAGGGACATATTGTTAGGGACACCTACATATGTGCCTGTAGCATCTATTCTTCTGAGTTGAATTTACTCATCTGTGGAAATTGTCTTATTCGACAATTGACAATTCCTTCTTGTCCAATTCCCCCGTAGTGAGATTCTTAGGAAAAGTATCTGATTACCGAGTGTTGATACCCGACTGGATGTATCGACGTTCCTATCATTTCTTTTGATTTGATTTCATTTGAATGACCTGGGTAACGATCCGAGGTGCTTTCGAATGCGTACTCAAATTATGAAAACATGGGATGTATTCATATTCGTTAAATGTTTTCGTCTGTATCTGATTTGAAATTCTCTCGCATAGATCATGCGTTGACCTTACTCTTTTAAGATTAGTTATGTCTCCATATATCCCTGAATTTGTGAAGGATTATGAATTCTTATTAGTCTTTTGAGAAGTTCACATCTTATCGACGGCAACAAAACTGGAAAGTTGGAAATGCCTGTAGAATGGATTGATTGATTATGACATGACGAAATTGTCTTAATTGATGGGAACTCGAGTAGAATTTCCCTAAAAGATAAGATGTTGATTATCAAAAGTGATCTAAATAATTCTTGATGGATGACGATATCTTGTATTTAGACTTGAGATTATACCGTGAATGGTTGTGAACTAGTTATAGATATTATAATCTAGAAAGAACTTAATATAAATCTATTAAAAGATTTATCTTATCTGAAACTTTAGGAGGTATTTATTGGTAAATTACCTAGACTTTTGCCATTAAGGCAAGTTGAATTTGGTATTGATTATATTCCCGGTGCTGCACTTGTGGCTTGTGCACTGTACGGCAGCACCATCTGAATATAAGGAATTACCGTACAACTGAGAACGTTGTCGGAGAAAGATTTTATTATACCAAGTCTGTCATCCTGAAGAGCTATGGTGTTATCATTCCTTATATTTATGGATTGCTGTAAACTGAGTAAATTGGCAATCGAAAACGATATCCATAACTCGAAATGGAAGATTTGTTCGATCATTTACAAGGTTCTAGCGTATGTTTTAAAGATTTGATTCACGGCATGATTATCATCAACTTCGCGTCCGCGAAGAAGATTATGTATTCCAATCACTACATCCGGTACTTGTAATGAACATTATGAGTTTCACGTGATGTCGTTTGGATTGACTAATACACATGTAGCATTCATAAATTTGGTGAATCACGTGTGTAGGCTGTAATTTGATAAATTCATGCTCGTGATCATTAAGGACCATTTATTTGTTTATAAGAATAAGAATGAGTTAATAATTATTTATAATTGCCCCGAATTGGCCGAACAACGAAAACCTGAACCTTGAATAATTAACACGTGATTAAAGACTTGAATCTTTACATGATTTAACCATGTGATTAATAGATAATGGAAGCTATATTAACTTTTCAAAGATTAGAACCATTAACGCTTAGGGATTAAAAACTTAATCCTTTACATAAAATGATCGTTGGATTAATAGTGGTAAGATGTATGCATATAGACTCTTCAAAAATTAAGAGCCCTTTTAAGACTTTGGATTTTACCAAAAAGAAATGGAAATATGTTTTGACAAATGTTTTAATAAAGGATTTTTAAAGGGATTATTCCCTTATACACAAATCATTTAACTAAACATCTGTTTAGGGGTAAATGTTTGTGTATACTTTTTAGACAACTTAAGAAGATTGATTAAAACCATAACTTGAAATTTGAAACGACAGTTTTTGCTTTTCAAATAAGAAAACTTTGACCAAAGTATAAACAAAGGTTTTTCAAATATTTACGAATATTATTAATTATTTTCGATAAATCAACAAAAATCGTATTAATTAAATTCAAATTTATTTTTGAACATTTTATATAATTGGTCGAACTAAGAAATTTAAAACTTTTACGTTTACACTTCATAAAAAAAAATTAACTAATAATTATTGAATTAATTGTAATAATTATCGACATTTTGGACGACAGAATGAGAAAAACGGATAAAAATGATAGAAGAAACTAAAACTCAGAAAATTTGAAAAAAAAAAAAAAATAATTTTTGAATAAGTACGGTTATGATATTTGTTTCATCAGGAAAGTGAACATGATAATTATATCATCATGAGAGGTGAATATAGATACCGACATATTATATAGAAAGTATAAAGAACCAATTAGGATATATTTCTTAATAATGAACGTGCAAAATAAATTGCCGAACAATTTAAAATATAGCCGATACTTATAAAGAGGATAATATAGATTATAAAAGAGGTTCGCGGCTAATGTGAACAATTAAAAATTAAGAAGCCGATGGCGTTAAATGTATAAAAGACCACATGTGATTGTCTAAATATGGAGATTTTGAGATATAGTTATGTTGGAATTTGTAAGTATAAGTATAAGTATTCTATTTATGTCATTTATGACTAAAAGTATCTTGGTCTGAAGAAGTTGTACTGATGGCAATTATGAAGGCAGAGATCGCCTCATACATTAGTAAACGTCTAGCTATTGCAAAGGTCATCATCTGAATTTGATTCGATTTAGGTCATCGTCGACAGAATGACCAAATCTGCTAATATCATTCTCGTTAATGATAAATGCAAAAGAGTTATATAAACATAGCGTTGCCTGTATCGATCATTTATATCAAGATCCTCGCTTCGCATCGAATTTCTAGAGATTTGCTCAGAAATCAATAAGAACGAACCTTGATAAGAGTACTATGTACCACCCCAAATCGAAGGGACGAGGTAAAGTAATGATACAAAGTAATATAAGTGCTGTTTTATGTTTTGAATGATTGACCTTTGGTAATAGACCGTATAATCGTTTTCCTTTGGAGAGATTATCATTGATAATCATCGTATTAGGATTAAGATCGAATCTTGTTAGGATCTAAATCTTAGAGCATCTGTAAGCAGGAGTTGAGATAAAGACACCCGACATACACCCATTGTGAGTTGGACATGGTCTTTTAGGGTTTAAGGTTTCCTATGATGGCGAACCTATCCTTGCAAAATACCCGACCCGTGAAATCTGAAATGATTGTTGAAATAGGGATTTGATTATTGACTGTCGGTAGTGGGCAAGAGGTTATGTGAATGTGAAATGTAGATCTTGAAGTACCAAATGGGTAGCGAAGCTATGCCACAATTTTACCTTGGAAAAATGAATTCATGATCTGACAAATCATGGGATATAAGTCCCCGTTGTATGGGACCATTGAGATGATGTAAAAGTTGGGATTGAAAGGCATATAAGCTGGATCTACCCTAGGACTTCAAAGAAATGCGGTGAATTATGTTTCGTAAATCGAACTTGATGGAATATCTATCAAGTGAAAATCTAATTGTTCTAGTAAAGCTTAGATCGGCGAAAAGTTGCATTCATCAAAAACCCGTGAACATCATGGATAGAGAAAGTAAGTCAACATTTAGCCTGATCTTATTCCCGTAGTTATGTTTGATGAAACTCGCGTATTGTAATGGATTACACTTGAGAGAAAAGACCGAATGTGGAGGAAATACCCACATGGCTTTAACTCTATAAGAAGCGAGTAGTAAGATGATCTTTGAGGACAAAGATCCTGTTTAGGGGTAAATGCTGTGACAATCCGTCAATTTATGGTGGATATTTTATTCTCAAATATTATTTGAAAATATTATTTAAAGATACAATATGAACTCACTTATTTTTGGGAAGAAATTTGGATTTACGTCTTGAAGTAGCATCGACTACGTCTAAACGGAGGATTTCAACGTTACGTGCTTACGTTTACATACACCGTCTTTGGTGGCAGTCCGACATTTCAGAAAATAAATTTATCTGAGAATATTAATTTGGAGTTTTAAATTTGTGTTAGTTCATAAACTCACAAATTTACGATAAGAGACTAGGACTTACGATTTTATTTAACGTCCTTTACGACTAAACCGGAAACCTTAGGATTACGTATTTACGTTTTCGAACTCCGTTTTTGATGAGACAATTTTTATTGGATTCGTTTTGTGACGGTGATTCATAATTTATAAAAACGTTTTTCGTAAAACGACCCGAGGGCACGCAAATCGAGAAAACTAGAATCGAGGAGTACCCGTAAATAAATGGGGATGAGACAAGTGGGACACTTGCCCCACCCCCATCAAAACCGGCCACATTATGCTAGTTACACCATGAGGTGTCAACTCTTTAACAAACTAGCAACACATGTAACTAGCTTACACATTAAGCTAGCTACCAAAACAAAACCATGTAACTAAAACCACACACCTCATTTGCAACATGCAAACCACTCTAAAGTTCTCTCATCCCACTTTTCTTGCCGTCCCATATCTCACAAATAAACACCCTTTGATCTTGATTCAACATGAAACCATATGTTATACTTGCATATGTTGAAGCCCTTTTCAAAACCCTATTGATTGGTGGTACTTATAACATTCATGGAGGAGTTTTCATGGTGTCATGAGGCTGATTTTCCACAAGGAGTCCATGGAGCATGGTGGTCTTGAAGATGGTCATGGATATCCACAAGTTTCTCCATCAAAATCCATGTTTTGATCACAACCTACATCATCATGGTGGTATAAAGATTGTCCTCCTCATCTTCTTATTATTTTGATTATGTAAACTTGTATTTTATTTCCTATTGTATATATTTATGATGATTATATGATGATAAAAATGTTATGTGGGGATTTGGTGTTGATAAACATGATTAAAAAGGTGAAAAACCATATGAAACAAGTCTAAAATCTTGTCTAAATATGTTGGCTGTGTAAAACAGTAAATAAACAGTCATGGACTGATAATATGATGAAGTAGAATCTATTTACAGTAAGCTATGAGTCTTGTACACATGTGAGAGTTGGCCATGCAATGGAATCAAAATAATGAGTGAGATATGATCAAAACAAGTTTAGGGTATAAATCTGAAGTTACTGTTTTGGACGATTTTTAGAAAATACTTAAAGGATGATTCAACAGTAGCTATAGAAGAGTTAAATGTAGCAAATATCATGTAGTTTATGTGATAAAAATTTGAGCTTCTATCTCCATGTAGAACTCAAGATATGGCATTTTTGGTGAAGATGAAGTTAAAAATCAGATTTTTGGAATTAAAGAATAATACTATTATATAAGCACTCACATTTTAATATATAAAATGTAAATAAAAACCCACTAACTTATAAAACTTATTTATATAAATATATAAAAGGTTTAATAAGTGTATAAATGATGAAAATGGAAACTTGTTAAGTTTTATAAGTTATAAAACTATAAACATGATTTTTACTACTTTTTCGGCTATTGCCGTAAAATTAACGTTTTTATTAAATAAAACTTAGATGATTGGACCCGTCTAATGAAAACTTTATAAAACTTATATACTGATATATAGACATTTATAACAAGTAAAAACCGATATAACCCAAACTTTAGGGCATACGGACATTAACAAGCTAAGTAAACATATTGGACTAATAAATGGACTAAATAAGATAAATACCCATAAAAAGAATCTACTGGGCTTAACCCATTTAGGCCCAAATTGGAAGTATACATACTGATAATATAGGTATAAAATGGATTAAAATAAGTTAAATATCTTATAATAAGCTTATTGGGCTTAAGACACGTAAACGGGTAAGACTAGTAAACTAATATAAAAGTTATCGACATATAACACTAAAAGGAGTAAACGAGAATATGTAAACCCACTTGATCATCATATATATATAATCATCATATGTATACATAATTGATATTTTTATAAAGTCATTGGACAAACGTCTAAGACCGATTATTTTTATATAGGTTTCCGTGATTGAAGCACGTACCGTACGTCCGAATTGCCGATAACCCGCCTTCCCACATCAACGTGAGTTCATAGCCTCGCACTCTTTTTAAATGTTTTTATAAATGTTTTATAAACCCGCGAGGGAGATAACATGTTAGTTTTTATAAAATAGGACACCATTTGTCCCGATTGTTTGTTTATTGATTTTGGACCCGAATGATTGAATGACCCGATTGTATGACCCGATAAATGATTAATGGACCCGATAGATGAAATAAAATGGATTATTAAAGTTAGGTTATGTCACTAAAAGTCCCCATTAGCATGAATTGTGAACTACCGGGAGTTGGTAGACGCTTATGCATTTAATAGTACTATTTGGGGACGATCACCCCAGTTCGCGCCTTGACGGTTGATCCCCGTCGTGCCACATTGATTGGTAAGCGAATTAATGTATGAGAAGATTTCCATAGCGTGACCTTTGTGACGACACACTACTTTAGATGGGCAAAATTGGTATCGGGTTAGCTACCCGTTGTTGGTTTAGTAAGGTAACAATGTCATGCGGCTTATAATAATCCAAATCACCAAATATTACTAGACGCTCCGAATTACGATGTATTGCCTGACTAGCAATACAGGGTCGATTGTATTTTGGTTTTCATAACCATATTCATATAACGGTTTTTTATTTGATTTTATACAACGTCATAAGACGTATTGTATGATGTTTTTACGACATTGGCTCGTACAATGATTTTTAAGGCAAATGCCTATATTATGATTTTCGATAAGGATTTGTATAAAATGACTTTGGCTATTTTAAGGCCTATTACAAAGATTTGTACAAAACGATTTTTGGTAATAAATTTATACCAAAGTTATATTGATGTAATTTATTAAACTCTATGAATTCACTCGGCGTTATCGCTGACCTTTTCCTTTAACATGTTTTATCTCAGGTACTTGAAGGTAATTCTCGGGAAGACAACAAGAATTCATGGCCCGCACTATAAACAATATTTTCCATTCAAAATACTTTGTAAAACTTTGTATGAAATGTAATGACTTGGGACCTATGTAACTTTGATGTTTATGAATGGAAATGATTTATTATTAAACGACGCGATTTTTATGCGTTGTCTATGATGTGAGTAATGTGCTATCCCGTAACACCAACTAGTCTTCCGCTGAACTGAGTTGTATAAATTTGGGGGTGTTACAGACTAATGGGTAATATTATTCAATTGTTATAACTTTGTGCCGGTTTTGTAAGTTTTGTAATTGCAGGGACTTAGTTGCAAAGTTGGAGTATATAAGGTGGGAGTTGGTAGCTGGTGCTCATTATCTCATTTTCACACATACACACATATTGCAATCTCTCTCTCTCTCTCTCTCTCTCTCTCTCTCTCTCTCTTCTCTCTCTCTCTCTCTCTCTCTCTCTCTCTCTCTCTCTCTCTCTCTCTCTCTCTCTCTCTCTCTCTCTCCTCTCTCTCTCTCTCTCTCTCTCTCCTCCTCTCTCTCTCTCCCCTTAGGGTTTCATCTAGTTTCAGGTAAGATCATCTTGATCTCATTTCTTTTGTTATTAGGGTTTCTAAGTGTATAGTGATTGTATAGTTTGATAGAAATCCACCTGGTGGAGACTATCTTGATTTCTGTTTGTATTTGTTTGGTGAGCACTTGTGTAAAGACTCATCTTCTTGTGTATATTGTTATAATAAAATATAATCACAAAGGGGTGGTTGGTTGTGTGATTTATAATTGATCTGGTTGGTTTTGATATCATTTTTACAGTTTGTCTCAAAACAGCATGTGTTTTTGATAATGGACAAGGCAGCGACTAAAGGTTTGACAGGTGATCTAAGACGAGGAGACTCAGCACAACCAATGTCGACCCTCTTTGATAGCATGATGAATGATAGAAATAAACCTGGAAGATTTCAATGTATTGTTTCATCCAAATTAGGGTTGTAAACGAATTGAACATTCAGTGAATATTTTATAAACCGATCGGTAGTAAAAAGTTCGTTTATGTTCGTTTATTTATTAAATGAACGAACATGAACAAAATTTTACGTTCGTTTAGTTTAATGAACGAACATGAACAAAATTCACGCCCGTTTCATTTATGTTCGTGAACGTCCGATTATGCGTTTTTTAATTGTTCGCTTACGTTCATTTATTTGTTTATGCTCGTACATCATATCTTTTATATTTATACTTTTAAAACTGATATGTTTAAACAAAATAATATTTATAGAAAACATGATGTTATGCATATTTTTGACAAATTTTATGAGTTTTTTTCTCTGGTCATTTATTTTCGATCGTTTAAAAGTTCGTTTAGTTGGTTAACGAGCGAACATAAACGAATATGAACAACTTATTTTCTTAATAAACTAACATTGAACAAGAAAAATTGGTCTATTTCAGTGTCCGTTTTCGTTTATTTGACCGGTTAAATTAAAATAAACGAACATAAACAAGACTCCGTTTATGTTCGTCCGATTCGTTTACAACCCTAATCCAAATATATAAAGTACTCTTTTATCGATAAAAAAAAAAGATAAATCTCTTCTTACAAACCTTTTTTTAAAATTTTATTTGAAAAGTTCAATTTTAAATAGATAATTTAATTTTTTAAATAGATAAAATAGTATTTAAGTGAACTGTGTTTTGTGTTACAAACGAACGGGGCTAGTAGCTAGATCATTTGAACTAAAGACCCTTTTGGTCTAGCGGTATGGAGGTTTTCCCCTCTAGACAAGGTCAAGTTCGAGTCTTGCCTAGCGTGATAGGGGTTTCTCTTGCGTGTGTAAAGGGAAGGTGTCATTGCCTTCTGGCAACCTGGTTGTGTGGGCTCGCTACGCCTTCTGGGCTAGGGGCCATGTAGTCACAATTGCCGTTAAAAAAAAAGCTAGATCATTTGAACAAATTGTGTGAGTTATATTCTTGTGAACCCGCTTGCCCGAGTCGGAACCGACCTAAATATTTTATACTTGGAAATATTCATTGTGGCGGTAAGTTAAATTGTGTAAGTTATATTCTTGTGAACCGACCTAATTATTTATATATACGCAGGCTTAACAATGAGACCTACCTACATTCTGAAGCTCGAGTCGATCGGTTCGACAATGTCACCACCACACGACACCCATCGACGACCACACAAACGCCCAAACATCTCCGACCAACACAAACGTCGTGAACTCTCCTTACAACGCCAAGCCAACAACCGTGCCCAAGCCCAGCAACACGGCTCGCTGTTTAGCTTCCTCAATCCTCCTCTCCGAACCTATCGTCCAAGAAACCCGATGGAGGTTTGGAAGGATTGTTAGGAGATATTGATCTTTGTCAAGCTGCGAAAGTTAAACGACCTGAAGGTAGGAGACGGTTTGCAAGTCAGCTTATGCAGCTTCCTGAGTGGATGATTGATGTTCCTGACCGTCTTAATCTTGATTGGTATGTATTTGCAAAGCCTTCTGGAAAACGATGCTTTGTTGTTTCGTCAAATGGAAAAAGTGTTAGTAGACTACGTAACGGTTCTCTCTTGCATCGTTTTCCATCTGCCTTACCTAATGGTATACTTGATTGCATTTTTCACGAGCTGGATCAAACGTACTACGTTATTGATATGGTATACTGGGCTGGGATCTCATGCTATGAATGGACTGCTGAGTTCAGATTTATTTGGATGAACAACCAGCTTTTCGAGGCAGGGGCTTGTGGGGCTCCATCGGCCTGCCATAAGTATAGATTTAGTCTCGTTCCTGTATATAATTGTGATCCTGAGGGGCTCCAGGAAGCTTATACAGGGGCGGTACCGTATGTGAAGGATGGGCTACTGTTTTATAACAAGCATGCCCATTATGAAACGGGAACCACACCATTGGCACTTGCATGGAAGGATGATACTTGTAGCCAATATGTCATTGATACAGATAACAAAGGGCAGATTCCAAATCAACAGCAGGTGGTTTTGGAGCTACACGATAATGGGCAACTAGTTACAGCTGACGATCCTCCTGTTGTCCTTGAATGCTTGAATACAGCTTTCATACAGGAGGCTGGACTGCATTTAGGGAACCTCATACGCGTTGAAATTAATGGATTAACGTTTGTGGATGGAAAGTTGGAGAAGGCTGATTTACAATACATAGGAAAGGTCCGACGTGGACGTCCTTTCGCTGATAGTTACTCCAAGATAATATTCCAGTATATGGTTCGTCACTCTCCTCTACGAGTAGAACATCTGTTTGCATCAATGGGATCAAGTGAACAAGAGAACGAGATGAATGAGGTTGAAATGGCAGGTTGAAAAGCTGATTCCAACAATATACTACTAGGTAGTACATGGTATTCAATGTTGGTATTGTAACAAAATAGGACAATTTTTTTTGTGTTCAAGTTATATATGCTTTTGAGTGATATGGAATGCTTTTGACCAAAAGAAAAAAAAACAATGAGACCTAATTCTCTATTTATATTTTAGCAACTCTGATATACTATATGTATGTTTTTTTATCATTTCTCACCAATTAATTTCTCAAATACATTGATCACATCTTTAAGTATAATTTTTAGATGTAGGTTTTAGGTATACAAATCATTTTTCAAACTTATAAGTAGGATTAAAGAAAAGAAATGAGCTACAAATATAAGGGCGTTCTTACAGTTTAGGTTTAACTGGTTGGGCTTAATTGTTATGCTTGTGCATTATTTGTGCTCTTTAGAAAGACAAATATCTTTCCAGCCTATATAACTAGCCAAAGCTGATACGAAGGTTTAAAATGTTTTACTTCCAGTTAAATTATATTACTATGTAAACTATGTTACAACACAATATATGGTAATAATACTTGCGAATAAACAAGACTCCATAATAGTCCATATACTCTTTTGTTTCCTATACTTTGGTTACAATACAGAAAGGGAAAACAACATGATACAAACCAAATGCGACTAAAGAAATTCCACATGTTTTTTATTAGAAGATACAGTGCCCAAGCCCGGTTTATCCGTTTAGGGTTAATAAGGTTTTGGCTTATAAATAATAGTCATCAATAAAATATAATAACCTAGGGGGTTTCTTATCTTCAACATGGTATCATAAGCATTAGTGATTAGTGGATCTAGTCTGGCACCATGAGCCGCTTCCTTATTATCTGTTTACCATTCCGTCAAAACTCTCATCTCCATCATTTTAATGTCGGCCGCCATGAGCCCTTCTCAAAAGCAAAAATCTCCATTTCCATCATCCTATTATCGGCCGTCATGAGCCCCTTCTCAAAAATTCTTCTCTTCTATTATCAAAATATCTCCAAACCTACTTGTCGGCCGTCATGAGCCGTTTCTGAAAATCAAATCTATCTATCTCGATCATCAAACCCTAGTTGACCATCATAAGCCGTCACTATCTCCATGAAGTGTGCGGATCTCAACAAAACAAGTCTCAAGAAGCAATGGGATTATGTTTAATATTTTTTTCACTATTTATGTTTTTCTTTTTCAATGTTTTATGGTTTATGTTGATCTCCAGTTCGAGCTTTCGTGATTTCATCGCTCGAACTGCGGGAGAGTATTAGAAGATATAGTGTCCCAAGCCCGGTTTTTCGGCTTAAGGTTTATTAGGGTTTTGGCTTATAAATAGTTATCAATAAAACATACTAACCTACAGGATTTTATCCTCAACATTTTCAACATACACAAACACTATATGCATTATTAAAAAGATAATTTACAACTGTCTTAAACTCAGATGTTCACGAAGTATCATTTCAAGGAACAATGTACTATCACTCTACCAGCATAGGTCTATGAATCCTAAGACCATTAGATGTTATAATATAGTAATATAAAAAATACACTCACTTCGTATTTTTCCACTCACTTTTTTATTCTTCGTAAAAACTCATAAACAAATATTTCATTCATTAAAAAACCTTATCATTTTATTCATAACATAAAATACAAATTACATTAAAATAACATTCAACTTAAAAAAACATGTGAACAAAACAAATACAAAATAAAAAAACATACAAAATAAAAAACCATACACCCTAGCGACTAGTCATGGTTCAACTTATATCGGTATTTGAATGCCTTTTTGCCATATTAATAGCATATGCGTCTTCCTCCAACAAATCCCTCGCACTAATAGCGAGAAATTTTGGATGTTTTAAAAGTATCATCATACGCTCTTTCTCTGGTGGCCTCGTATGCCTTTTTGGCAAGTTCTCGTTTGAGACGAAGTCCGTTGGTCATAAATTTTCTGAGTTGGCTTGACGCGCTACTTCCCTCGGTGATCATCGTGGTTTCGGTTTCGATTTTTTGGAGGGTCGTTGTTTTCCGGAAGGACGTGGTCTTGCATCTGGACAAATAGGTCCTCTTGGTTAGCCCCCGGGACGTCTCTTATTAGATTAATCGGATCGGATGCATCTCATTTCGCGTGGGCTTTCAAAACTTCCTAATTGTCTTCTTGAGTAACGAGCCACTTTTATGCTCTTCTCGATACATGTTTCTTCCCCGTTTCATAACATCCGAGTCATCTTCGCCACTTTTCCTAAACTTTTACTTCCCTTGAAAACAACGTTAAATTTTTGGCAATTCACGTTCAACGTATGACATTTGCTACTCGACATGTCCTTGTTACTCTTTTGGAAAAAATTTCCGTTGAACTTTATTCAACAACATAAACAAAAAAGTTTCCCCCCTTTGCGATTTTATGACATTCTAATTATCGGAAACTGCCAAGTAACTTTCGCCAAGTAACGTTTTTTCGACCGGTAGCCAACATGCCGAAACACCCGACATGTCAAGATTTTTTTGAAATCAGGGTCCGACTCGGTGGCTTGGTCTGTTCTTGCTTTGCTTTTCTTGCGGCCTCCTATTTTTGGTGTATTAGGTTGTAGTCGATTGTGAATATTGGTTTTTGTGGACAATGAATAATAGTGGTGAGTTTTGTTGTAGATATTTGGAAATCATGGTTGAGAAGTTGTGATTGTTGCCATCGGTAAAAAACACGTCGTTGATGTTGTTGCTAAAATCATTAAGGAGTCATCATGGGAGGGGGAGATTGGCTAGAGAAGCCGGAAAATGGAGTATTCGGTGTTAGAGGGTTTGGCGAACAACCCTCATTAAGGAGATTCATGAAACCGTCGTTAGAAAATCTCGAAAGGTTTTTTGAAAAGTATATCAAAGTTGTAGTTGTGTGAAAATAAAACGTGATAAATGGGTTATATAAAATGTATTGTGTAGCGTCTCTAAAGTTTTCTTTTTCATAGAAGTATCAGTTTGGGGTGTGTTTTAAAAACAAATTACACTTTCTAAATAAAACTAGAAGCTAGCGGGGTATTTTGAAAAAAATAATTCTTTGTTTTAATCAAAAGTAGATTTTAGAGACTGTCAAAACTAACTTGGTGTTTGGGTTGAAAGGAATTAAAAAAAACTCCAACCCACGTTGGTGGGTTAACACTCAGCCACTGGCGTTTGCCAACGTCTGCAACCGGTGTGGTAACGCCACCAATATCTAAACTACCTCAACTTCTGTTGGAAATTTAGTGCAATTGTGGGATCGAGTCATACTTGTAAATGGGCTTGGAGGTACGGAGTGTAAATCCATTATCACTACTAGAAACTTGACTTTCAGCGACAGATTTTCTGAGGAATATAGATCCGTCACTAATTATTAGAGGCTATTCCGACTGATTAGAGACGACTCTGTGTTTCTGACTGACGGGTTTCCAAGGCATAAAAATATATGTCGGCAATCTGTCGGTAATAACATTTACTTAAATGAAGCATTAATTAAATACACAATTCCAATTGCATTCACTACAAAATTAAATGGGTAAAAACTATAAAATACCATATTACTTATTGATTTGTGCCGACTTTAAACACTTACTGTTTTATCTCGTGACTTTACCATTTTACTTTCAAATTTGTTTCGACTCTACCAATATTAGCCTGAAATGACTATATTACCCCTGTCTTCTTCAACATAATTACGTTTATTGCCATCGCATCTCACTTTACTCCATTCAAATATTGTTTCATGTCCTCATCTTAGTTCTAGTTCTCTGAGGCTAAGAAGCGCTACTATAGTCGCTATAGATGGAAATAAAATGTATTAAAATGTATTAAAATGCTCTGTATAATTTGAGTGCATATTTAAGCCTATCTTTGTTATTTGCTTTCATGTGGTTGTTGAATACCGTTATCATTCTTAAGATCATTTTGTATATAGTAAAGATGTGTCGATTCAGTAGACGGGATATCTGCAAGCATATGACTCTTGACATTGTTCTAGTGTTTAGCACGGCCAAAAGCCTTCACTAGTCTTCATATACATAAACTTTTGGCAGTCATATGCGGTCATATCTGACTAAGATCCAGATATTCTGGCCAAGACCCAGCTGTATTTGGCTAAGATCCGGTTAAATCCGGCAAGACCCGGCTGTGTGACCATGAGGAAAAAAGAATGGATTTTTCTAATAAAAAAGAATTGATTTTTCAATCAATATAAAAGGAAAAAAGAAAAAGGGTATATTAGTCATTTACAAGGGTAGTATAGTCATTTCAGGCTAATATTAGTATAGTCGAAACAAATTTGAAAGTTCAATGGTAAAGTCCCGAGATAAAATAGTAGGTGTTTAAAGTCGGCACAAATCAATAAGTAAGATGGTATTTTATAACTTTTACCCAAATTAAATATACTCAAACTAGCATCATATCTTCACTCACAAATCCTAACTGTCGTCAGATTCTGATCAATCCTAACTGTGATCAAGGTTTAATTCCACCGTTAGTTCACCAATTCGTCGTTCGCCGTCGTCAATTTACCACTCCGCCGTTTGCCGTCGTCCAAGTTCTGATCAATCCTAACTGTACTCGAGGTTTAATTCCTCACCTGCTGATTAGGTATTGGCTAATTTTCCCTAAAATGAGACCTGATTGTGACTAATAGTTGAGATTTGTTTTCAAAAAATAAGTTGTATCGAAAGAAGTATCAGTTGCTTTATGTAAGTTAGATATCTTTTCATGAAATAAGCTATACTTGTTTTTATGAAATAAGCTATATATGTTTTCAAGAAATAAGCTATATTTGTTTTGATCCAAACACCCCCTTAGTGTTATGGTTAAAGCTATCTTTAATAATAATTGTTATTTATATGAACAGACTGTTATATGAACAAACTATGACATACAATCCAAAGAGCTAAGCGCTTCCCCATTGCGAGTTTCATTAGAGGCGTCTAAATTTCCGCCAAACAAGCATTTAATTCGTGATGCTAAAAGCCGAATGCTAAATGCTCTTTTAAAGCTCCTTACTGGACATATTGTGTATGGTTAAATTTATACTAGTTGTGTGTATTTAATTGTATATTAATGTTATTGAAGAAGCTTATAATTATTGATTAGGTTTATGCTTAAAATGCATGAACTGTTGAAGAAAATTGCGACTGTGTGTGATTTGTTTGTTCAATTTGCGGGGATTGTTTTAAGGAAAGTGATTTAAGTGAATTGGAGAAGAATGTGGCCGATCGTGGCCGAAATTGGTTGAGCCATACGAGAACATCGTTCTGCCGTTGAAGAAGTACATGATTAATTCTATGGTTTTATGTTAATTTAACTGTTTTATATTTTAGGAGGGTAACATGATTGCATTTATATGAATAGAAATAACAAGAATAAACAGCTACTGTGATTGTGTTTATATTATTACATTTTAGGAGGGTAACATGATTATATCTATTGATATAGAAATGATATCACAGTATGTTTGGGGTGAATCTGAACTCGGTACAAACTCCTTCTCAATGTTTAAAGTTTGGAGATGATCTCCTTGACAAAAAGCATTATATTAAAAACGAAATGGTATACGAGTATGTAATGAACATCTAGTCTGTAAATCGCTCCATTAGAAAAAACAAATGATGAACACTTCATTTAGTTACCTCTCCTCATTCCCAGTCGTCCTTGAACCATATACTTTTGTCTGCATTGCTATTTGAATTTTGATTATGCTTACAAAAAAGAAGAACATAAGAACCGAACTAAAAAAGAAAAGGTAATTACTCGATGCTCCTTTTTAGTTGTTGATAAAAGAAGAAAATCCCTTGTTTTGTTTTTCATAAGGTGTTTAATGTTGTTTGTCATGAAACTCTACCATATTAACTTGTGTAAGATAGAATTACAGCACTTGCATAATGCTAACTGTTGTAGAAGCTACATTTAACGGTAAAGTTGTAGCAGGTGGAGAAAAAGCATTGATAAAGGTCGTTGTGGTGGCAGAAGAGGAGCTAACAGGCGGCTGTGCAAAAGGTTGAGTGGCCATTAGACCTGCAATTGACCATGTACTAAGTAAAAAGTGTAAAGGTAAAAATTCAAATTTTACAAAAGCAAGAACTAGAAACATTAGAGGTGTTCTTCTGGGGTGGATTTGATATCTCGGTATGCGGTTGGAACTGATTTAACTGAGCAAAAGGATCATTTGTGGCAGCCAGATTTGATATCTGAGTGGGAGCTTGGAACTGATTAACTTGAGCAAAAGGATTATTTGGAACAATCACATTGGAGAACTGATTAGGCGCTTGGAACTTGTTGCTGATATATATTATAGTTGGTTAAGTTTAGTCACTGAATCTTGTTGAACCTTGCACGTTTTTCAGCCTAGATTTAGATGCATGTTTCAATCACATTACTGGATTCTTTATTAGTTAATTTGTAATGTTTGCATTTTGGTAGATATTGAGAAGATGGTGTCATTGAAGGGAATTATCATTAGATGTAGCTCGTTTATTCCGGAGATTAGGTGTTTGGTGTGCGGGCACTTCTATGATCCCATTATTGTAGACAGAGGTACATTAAGTTCTGAATGCAAGTTACATTATACATTATACATTATACATTTCAGGCAGCGTTTGTGTTCTTTGTATCTTTTATTTTATATGAATTAAGTTTTGGCTATTTGGTGTCATTCAACATTTTCTTTAATTATAAGATCGTAGAGGAGAGATACAGTTTTATGTTTTGAAGCTTAATGTTGGTATGGACTAAAATAATCAAGCATGAATTAATAGTGTTCTTTTATTCAGTCTATGATAGGTGTTCTTTTCTTTATCGTTCCTTATTGGATGATATCTTGGATCATTTAACCGTTTTGTTTCTTTTGTGTTCGTTTAAGAGTTTGGGCAGTAACGGAAGGCTGTGATGGAACTGGAAGTTTAGTTCTTTAGATCTACAAGTCCCCAATTTGACCCGTGGCAAAATTCTTTCAATCATATACATAGGTAGCATTACTTATGAAATAATACTTACTTAACATAGTCCTCGGAGCCTTATTTGAAGTCGGTCATATGTTTGCATAATTAGAGATACTTTATCATGTGCATTGGTGTCCTTCGGTTTTCTTCTGTTACTTGATGCGAATAATAAGTGCGTTTGTTTTACGTTCTGATTTGTACAATTATTTTTGTGTGTTTCAGGATTTTTCTCTTGGATCTAATGATAGGATGACAACAATGGGTGTCTATGCGCGGGACCTTCTTCTTGGGCAGGTCAAGTGCCAGTCATGTTTCTCATTTCATATTATCATTTTAACTATTTTTATTCTTTTACAACCTTAACAAGCTGGTTTTTATTTGCAGTACTACTTTGATACACTCTTTCCTCGTATACATGTTCCTGTAATGCAATACTACTTTTGTTTGCACTCTCCCTCCGCTGCCTTTGTGATAAGAGGAAGTAGCCTGGTATTCTTTACTATTTAATGTTTTTCTCCTTATGAAACCATCAACTCTTTGGTGTAAGTACTAGTAGCTAAAGCTGCAAAAGTAATTTTAAAGAATTAAGCACCTCTCATTATTAAACCATCAATGCTTTGGTGTAAGTACCTTCCTTTTATTAAAGTTCCAAGGGAGGCCTTCCCTATAAACTTCACCCTGCTTAGAAATGATTAGCACGTATGCGCCTTGGGGTTGAGGGGATGTATGTACGGGTATCTTAGTATGGAAAATGTGTCAGTTTGATTCGGGCCAGAATTGGGGAAGCTTAGTTTGGGTAGCATATTACTTAGTTGTTAATGCTACTCGAGTCTTTTATAGTTTTTCTTGTTCTGAATATTGTTATGAATCTGTAATGCAAGCATGTTATATAGTAAGCACAAAAAGTAACTTCATAATATCAACTTCCTCTATTCTTTCCGTTGTCAATTAATAATGCTTGTTGCCTTTTGCAGTTTTCCGGAGAACAATAATCATCACACATAATAAACTACTACTGTGTCTACCTTTCGATTGAAATCTGATGACGTGAAGCAATTTAAAAGAACCAACTGAAGCTACTGGTTCCGATACACCTACAAGTTACATAGGCTCGATCAGCTGAACAAATCCTTCCCCTGATTTCATTTGTTAATTTTTGTTTTGCTTAGTGATAATGACAGTCAATTAAGGTCTAATGGTTCCATGTGTATATCAATTTGAGCTTTATTATGAATTATCAATTTGAGTTTGGCTTTTATGTTAAGTTTGTTCGAGTTTTGTTAGAATTACATAAATTTTAGCTTTATCGTGTCCATTGGCCTCTTTTTATGATATCCCAGCAACTAATAGTGACAAAATTGCGACGCTTTGCTTATATTTTCTGATGGCTTTCTGACAGAAATCATACTGACAGATTTCCGAGTGCAATTTACCGACAGATGTTTTCTGTCGCTGTTTCCGAGAGAATTCCGACGGATATCAATTTCCTAGAAGGCATTTAGCGACACACTCATTCTGTTACAAATCCGTCGGAAAAGACTTTTACCGACGGATTTCCGACAGATATGGCTGTCGCTATAGACCAGTTTTCTAGTAGTGTATGTCCCTGACCTCCCTGGACTCAATATAGTGGTTGAAAGTTCATCAGGAGGAAGCTGCTCCTGGTTAGGAAGTTGCTCCTGGTTAGGACGTTGCTCCTGGTTAGGACGTTGCTCCTGGTGATGCACAAAGTCTTTGTAACCTCTTTGACCAGTCAATGAGGGTTGAATATTGACTTGATGACCAGGTTTATGGTCATATAACCACTATGCTTTCATGTAGGTAATTATGAGCTTAATTGGCCGATTAATGCTCTTAAATACCATTGAATATGAGTTACATCCTTCTAGGACTAGGATCACTATAAATAGTGATCATATTTGCATGATGAAATATACATAAACAAGAAACACTTACACGCACAGAGTTCTTGATTTGTGCCTAAAACAAGAACTAACTCTTGGTTTTATCCCAAGGAGGTATTCGTGTTAACCCAGGCATAGAGTCGAATAATCTTCTTTGGAAAGTGATTACACGACTTCAAGAGATATCCGGTAACCATTCATTGGTACGTAGTTAGGCTATTTATTATCTTCACCCTGTTGGAACGAAGTAAACCCCAACAATCAAAGAAGATTATCTTGTGATAATCAATGGCGGCGGCAATGAAGCATATGGTGGCTAACTTCTCCAAACTGGACAAGTTTGAAGGGGTTGATTTTAGGAGATGGCAGAAGAAGATGCACTTTCTTCTTTCTACCATGAACGTGGTGTACGTGCTGACCACTCCCATTCCTGATGGTGGTGATGATGCTACTTTGGAGGAACTGAGGAAAAGGAGCAAATGGGAGAATGATGATTATGTGTGTCACGGCATAATTCTCAATGGTATGTCTGATTCTTTATTTGGTACTTACCAAAATGTTGAATCTGCTAAAGAACTATGGGATTCCTTGAAAGACAAATATATGGCTGAGGATGCATCAAGTAAGAAGTTCCTTGTGAGTGATTTCACAAATTACAAAATGACTGATTTAAGACCAGTCATGGAACAATACAATGAACTTCTTGGAATACTTGTAGATTTACACAACATAAAATGAACATGGATGAGACCATTCAGGTCTCGTGTGTCATTGACAAACTACCTCCTTCTTGGAAATATTTCAAGCACACCTTGAAACATAAGAAGGAGGAGTTAACTCTTGTTGAGTTGGGCAGTTATTTGCGCATTGAGGAATCCCTCAGGGTGCATGAAAGTGATAAGCCAAAGAGCAACAATGTTGCTGGTTCATCTGTTGTCAATATGGTGGAGCATAACAACTCCACCAGGTACAATGACAACAAGGGCAAACGTAAGCATCAGGATAACACCAAAGCTAATCCTAACAAGAAGTCATCAGTGGCTTGTTGGAAGTGTGGGAAACCTGGACACTTCAAAAGGGATTGCAAAGGTGTTAGCATTGGCAACCAAGCTAATGGATCAGGCACAAAAGGTCAGAATATGTTTAATAAATCTCTCCAGATTTATTATGTTACATATGTATCTGAAGCTTATTTTGTGCAGGGTGATGATGTTGCGTTGTGGGTTGACTCTGGAGCAACAATACATGTGTGTAAAGATAGATCCTGGTTCAAGACTTATGAGTCAATGAATGATGGATCTATTCTTCACATGGGAAATGAGTCAACAGCCCTAGTGCATGGACGTGGTTGTGTAGATCTTAAATTTAGTTCTGGAAAGATTGTTTCTTTGTTTAATGTTTTGCATGTTCCTAATATTAGGAAGAACTTGGTTTCTAGTAGTGTTTTGAATAATTGTGGTTATAAACAAGTGATTGAATCTAATAAATTTGTTTTATCGAAACATGGTGTGTTTATTGGTTTTGGCTATTTGAGTAATCAAATGTTCAGGCTTAATATTGATTCTAGTATAAATGTTGATTCTGTCCCGATGACTACCACTAAACTGAATGATTCATCACTAGGGCATGCTAGACTAGGACATGTCCACTATAAGAGGATGCAAGATATGTCTAAGGATGGGTTAATTCCAGCTTTTGACATGGACACTGATAAGTGTCAGACTTGTATGCTGAACAAAATTACTAAGAAACCATTTCAGGATGTAAAACGTGAAACTACAGTTTTGGAGCTAATCCATAGTGACCTATGTGATTTGCATGCTACTCCCTCATTAGGGAATAAGAAATACTTGGTAACATTTATTGATGATGCTTCTAGGTTTTGCTATGTTTATTTGTTACATACTAAGGATGAAGCATTAGATAAATTTAAAGTATTTAAAACTGAAGTTGAATTACAATAAGAAGTCCAAATCAAAAGATTTAGGACTGATAGGGGAGGTGAGTACATGGATACTTTGTACTTTCAGTCTGTTGAAATAATCCATGAGACAACTGCCCCCTATACTCCACAACAAAATGGTATATCTGAAAGAAAAAATAGAGTACTAAAAGAGATGGTTAACTCCATGTTGTCCTACTCAGGACTGAGTCAAGGGTTTTGGGGAGAAGCTATGTTAACAGCTTGCTATTTATTAAATAGGATTTCTAATAAAAAGAACAGGATTACCCCTTATGAACTCTGGACTAAAAGGAAACCAAACTTGAACTACCTCAAAGTTTGGGGTTGTAGGGCTGTTGTAAGACTCACTGATCCAAAGGTGAAAACCTTGGGTGAAAGAGGCATTGAATGCATCTTTGTTGGATATGCTGAGCATTCCAAGGCTTATAGGTTCTATGTTATTGAACCTAATGATTCAGTTTCAATAAACTCAATCATTGAATCAAGGGATGCTAACTTTGATGAGACTAGGTTCTCATCAGTCCCTAGACCAAGCCTTAGGATTCCTACTAGAGCTAAGGACATTGGTGCTTTAGTGGAACCAGAAAGGGTTACTAATGAGGTTGTGGTTCAGCAACCTGAGCCTAAGCTTAGAAGAAGCACAAGGCAAAGGACTCCAAAGAATTTTAGGCCTGAATTTCAACTATACCTAGTTGAAGGAACAAGGGATGAGGTCTCTGACCAATACTACTATTGCTTTAATGTTGAGGATGATCCCAAAACATTTGATGAAGCAATGAAGTCTCAGGATGTTGCTTTCTGGAAAGAAGCAATCAATGATGAGATAGATTCCATCATGGGCAACAACACTTGGGTGTTGGTTGATCTACCTCCAGGTTGCAATCCACTTGGATGCAAATGGATCTTTAAAAGAAAGATGAAGGTAGATGGAACTATTTAAAAGTTCAAGGCAAGTTTAGTCATTCAAGGCTTTAGACAAAAGTCAGGAATAGATTACTTTGATACTTATGCTCCTGTAGCACGCATAAGTACCATAAGAATGTTGATCGCCTTGGCAAGCATTCACAATCTGATTATTCATCATATGGATGTGAAGACAACATTCTTGAATGGTGATTTAGATGAGGAGGTTAATATGAACCAACCTCAAGGTTTCATCATGCCTGGTCATGAAGGTAAGGTGTGTAAACTGATTAAGTCCTTATATGGACTCAAACAAGCACCTAAGCAATGGCATCAAAAGTTTGATGAAGTGGTTTTGTCTAATGGTTATTTACTTAACCAAGCTGACAAATGTGTATATAGCAAATTTGATGAATCTAGTAAAGGAGTCATCATTTGCATATATGTTGATGACATGTTAATCTTTGGTACTGACCAAGTTCAGGTTGATTTAACCAAAGAGTTTTTGTCATCAAGGTTCTCTATGAAAGACACGGGGAAGGCTGATGTTATCCTTGGCATAAGGATTAAACATGAAAGTGATGGTATTGTAATTTCTTAGTCTCATTATATTGAGAAGGTCCTGAAGAAATTCAATCACTTTGATTGTACTTCAGTGAGTACACCTATGGATACAAGTGAGAAACTAATGCCTAACAATGGCCAGGCTGTCTCCCAGCTTGAGTATTCTAGGGTGATTGGTTGCTTGATGTATGCCATGACTAGTACTAGGCATGATATTGCTTTTGCAGTGGGTAAACTGAGTAGGTATACTAGTAATCCTAGTCCTCAGCATTGACAAGCAATTCAGAGGGTACTAAAGTATTTGAAAGGAACAATAGATTATTGTTTGTCATATACTGGATATCCTTCAGTGTTGGAAGGTTACACTGATGCAAGTTGGATCAGCAATACTAAGGATAATTCATCCACAAGTGGTTGGGTATTCCTTCTTGGTGGTGGTGCAACTTCTTGGGCATCCAAGAAGCAAACTTGCATTACTGGTTCAACAATGGAATCTGAATTTGTGGCTCTAGCAGCTGCTGGTAAAGAGGTTGAATGGTTGAGAAACTTGCTTTTTGAGATTCCATTGTGGGTCAAACCTATGGCACCCATATCTATCCGTTGTGATAGTGCATCTACATTGGCTAAGGCTTATAGCCAAATGTACAATGGTAAGTCTAGACACTTAGGTGTTAGACATAGCATGATTCGTGAGCTAATCATGAATGGGGTGATATTAATAGAGTTTGTGAGGTCTCAACAAAACTTAGCTGATCACTTGACGAAGGGATTGGCTAGAGACTTGGTTATAAATTCTGCTAAAGGGATGGGTTTAAAGTCCAAACTAGTCACTGAATGCTAGGACACCCAACTCCCTCCTGAGGAAACTTGGGAGCTGAGTTCAATGTGGAAAGCTGAACATTAAGGGGACTGAAGCACATGTATATCATCCCAAGGATGTGCTTGTACCTGATGAAAGGAGGATGAAGTTATAAACTTCTTAATGGCTAATTTCTTTGAAAAAGTGCTTAAGCAGGAGCATGAACTAAAGAGGAACCACCTATGTAAATGTTGAGGTTTCACCGCCTCAAGGAGCATGGACTTTGGCTCTTACAACATTTATGAATTGGATATGGACACATGGCTTGTATGGTGTCAGGAGCGTTTTAAGTGTTTGAAAACTTGTGTGTATTTTATCTTCAGGTATTCAAAGTAGTTAAAGGGTTCAATTCTTAGAACACCCTAATTCTCGAATATTTGAAGTGATGTACTAATATGAAAATTCAATCCTCGGGACATTTTCATTTATGCACTGGTTTTGTTAAAGTTGATTTTCATGCAAAAAGGAATTGTACTAAATTGGGGAGGATTGTTGGAAATTTAGTGCAATTGTGGGATCGAGTCATACTTGTAAATGGGTTTGGAGGTACGGAGTGTACACCCATTATGTCCCTGACCTCCCTGGACTCAATATAGTGGTTGAAAGTTTATCAGGAGGAAGCTGCTCCTGGTTAGGATGTTGCTCCTGGTTAGGAAGTTGCTCCTGGTTAGGACGTTGCTCTTGGTGATGCACAAAGTCTTTGTAACCTCTTTGACCAATCAATGAGGGTTGAATATTGACTTGATGACCAAGTTTATGGTCATGTAACCACTATGCTTTCATGTAGGTAATTATGAGCTTAATTGGCCGATTAATGCTCTTAAATACCATTGACTATGAGTTACATCCTTCTAGGACTAGGATCACTATAAATAGTGATCATATTTGCATGATGAAATATACAGAAACAAGAAACACTTACACGCACAGAGTTCTTGATTTGTGCCTAAAACAAGAACTAACTCTTGGTTTTATCCCAAGGAGGTATTCGTGTTAACCCAGGCATAGGGTCGAATAATCTTCTTTGGAAAGTTATTACACGACTTCAAGAGATATCCGGTAACCATTCATTGGTACGTAGTTAGGCTATTGATTATCTTCACCCTGTTGAAACGAAGTAAACCCCAACAACTTCAACGCCAGTTTAGTGTTCCGACACTGTGTCCTATAATCTTGTTCAAGCCTCTTTCCTAGTTTTTAGTTACTTTATTTTAGGCTTAGTGTCACAAAATATTATTTACATAAGAGAAACTTTTATAAATAATTCACTTTTCACTTTCTTATTCATTTCTTAATATAAAGAGGTTTTAAAATTTAGTTTTATGCTTTCCTTAGATCTTAAGGCTCTATACAACTCGGCACGTGTCAAAAGCAGGTGATATATATTTTGTTAGATCGAAGTGACGGTTTGTGTGACCATGGTTATTTTTTGCTAGACCGACGTGATATTTTTTGTCAGATCTAAATGTGAAATATATAGTTGTTTTTCATGTTTGATTAATGTGTTTTTGTCTTATTAAAAAGTGGGACCAAATCTTTCTAATAAGACAAAAAAGTCATGTCGGTAAAAAACAATATTGGTAAAAAAACGTCACTTCGATCTAGCAAAAAATGTCACTTCGATCTAGCAAAAAACATCCATCTATTTTTAGACACTTGTTTCTGACTTTTTATGAAGTCGCATAATCTAACAGCCACATAACACTAAATTTAAAAACAAGATTTTTAACTAAAAAGTGGATATCAAAGTAGAAAATGGACTATTTTTTTTTTATTCTATTTTTGTAAATTTCATAATGTTATATTCCCTCCTTCGTCCCAAAATTATAGTCCTATTTTAATATTTTCGGTTTTTTTCTTCTAACTTTTACCTTAAATAGTTTTGTTTGCGTTATAAAATACTTAATGAAAAATATATAAATTGATTAGTTTTTAAATGTAAATTCATTCATATATTTCTTACGAAACAAACAAAAAATATTTAAAGTTAAAGTTGAAAAAAAAAGTCAAAGTAGAACTATAATTTTGGGATAGAGGGAATAACTAGCAAGGGGTATCACAATACAATTAGAGAACTTTGAGCATTAGATAACTATTATAAAGAAAGAAGCAATGATCAATAGGAAACTAATCTTTGGTGCAAGGATGATAATCGATTCAAAACCGAAGTGAAAAAAATCAAACTGAATCAAAAACCGACTTCAAGAAAAATTTGAACGAAAAACCGAACCAAACCGATAATTTAGGCGTATTTTTTGGTTTTAACCAAAACCGAGCCGAACTGAAAAAACCGAATCCAAAACCGAAATTGAAAACCATAGATATACACAACCGGAAACTAAACTAAAGATGTTCGATTCGGCTCAACTTGATTTGTTGGATGATGAGTTTGTATTAGAGGACTTACGTGTCATGATGTTAAGGGTTTATAGGATAATGATGTAGGTGAAGATGGTATAGAATACAATGATGAGGCATTACCACGTATTATTGATGTCGAAGTTCTTGCTAGGCAGCATAAACTAGATGAGCGTAAAGCTCAAATGTCTACAAGCTAATATTAACACAAATAAGAAAAAGAAAATAGTATTTAGAGTAGGTAACTGTATTACAATTAAACAGAATGAGTACCCTATATCAAAAATTTTATTTTTAGATTCAGAGTGATGATTATTTTTATGAAAGGCATTCTGATAGTGATTGTTTTCGGTGTGTAAGCTCATTATGAATGAGATACTTTCCTTTTGAACTCTTTACACCAAAAGTTTTTTTTTGAACAACATAATTATAAATAAAAGACTACTAATAAGACACTAGAAGGCAAAGAGTACAAATACAAATCTAGAAATAAACAAAGCTACACAATCTAGTGTAAGCATGAATAAACCTCGGTGTGTTTGATTGATTATTATCGTAAGGATACATGATCCTTAAATACATACAGAGGATAGGCATAGGCCCATTATTACATCAATCATAATAAATATAAGTATCATGATAAACTAAGTATGGTAACACCAATAATGCCTAGCTAATAATTGAGCATAATATACTGGCTAATACTCTCCCACAGTTTGAGTGACGAAATCGCAGAAGCTCGGACTAGAGCACAAAACAAAAGGCAAAATAAAACATTAAACATATGATTTGGGGAAGGAGCCATGACCACGTAGAGATCCTGCGTGTTGTCACATAGGAGCTGATGGGTCATGAAATCCTGTGTCCAAATTCCACGCTCCTGTAGTAGGATCATGATGCGTCCCGACTGTAAAAGCATGAGACAAAGTGGTCTCTTGTCCCGGGTTAACGGTTAGTCCCATCGACCCGGTTGGAGTTGCGGTTTGAACCGTATTTGCCTGGTGAGTCGGTTGGGCCTGCATAAATGGAATGTGTTGGGTCGAAGGATAATAGTGGACCGGGACAGTTGGGCATGTTGGAGTGTGTTGGACCGCATAGCCAAAACCAGGTGGTGGGCTCATTTTGGCATGTTGATAAGGAAAATAGTAGCGGCTTGGTGGTAAAACTGGTGGGCCCGTGGAGGTTTGATAAGCCACTGAACTAGGTGGCCTATGTTTTCTATTGTCAGTAGTAGAGTTCTTAGAACCTAAGTTTTCCAAGAGTTTGACCAACAGAGCATCTGTATTATTATTAGTATCTACTGATGGTGAACTACGAGTACTACTTGGTTTAACAGCTGGTTCATGAACATAACGACACTCACTTCCAAACCAGCATGACCCCTTAACAAAATTATAACACGGTCTCCATGACTTAGTTTGAGGATTAGGGGGCGAAGATTATTACGTGATTCAACCAAATATACCATCGGAGAAGAGGAGTCCATGGGTAAAGGAAGTTCCTTGGACTTCAAACGCATCTCTTTGATGATCAACAATGAACGCGCCGTTTTGAGATCAGGAAAAGTGTCTTGATAATGCATGTAGCCACAAACCTAATTATACTTCTCCGGGAGACATGCAAGTGCACAATGAACCACATCTTCATCATTGACATAAGAATCAAGGCTCCTAAGGATGGTAACAAGGAACTCAATTTTCTGAAAATATGCCTCCATGCTTAGTGTTACAAGCTTGATGGATCTCAATTCCGCCTTTAAAGCGGAAGTGCGAGACCGCTTGTTGTCCTTCATGGTATCGGTAATAAGACCCCAAGCCTCCTTAGCAGATTTGGGGCGAGCAACCACTAACCTCTTTTGAAGTGCATCCGAGAGGGTCGTAAATATCCAAGAAAGAATGATTTTGTCAACTTTGATCTCGTCCGACGTGAGAGGGGTTACGGTGCTTGAACCGGTGCTATTGTTATAATCATGAATAAACTTGGTAACATCATAGCTTGAACAAAGTTGATCAAAAAAGAACTCCCATTCTCCGTAGTTCCAGTTGTCAAGATCAAGCTTGACGGGAATCCGTGTTAGGAGATGATGATGAGTGACGAGGGATAGCTTGTTCGAAAGTGAAACAATGTCATTAGTTCCTGTCATAGTTATTTGAATTAGGGGCGTGTCGAATTGGTACTGTTGGGGTTTTGATATTAAAGAGGGTATGGTTTTTGATGTGAGGTTAATGCAAGGATGAGGTAAAGTGATATTTTTATCAAACCTGTAGCAAGGATGTTGCGCAAACAAAAGAACGTGTAGGTTCTGTGACTTAAACACGAATCACCAACACGTATATACCCAAAGTGTGGATTTATAACCAAAGCACATATCACCAACACGATAAACTAGATCAAAAGAAGGCTGAATGAAAAGGCGGAAGTGTGTTTTTGATAATAGGGTTTAGGACCCTAGAATTAGACTCGATACCATGTAAGAATAAATAAACCCCTGTGTGTCTTATTGATTATTATCTTAAGGCTGGATACATGAGCCTTAAATACATACAGAGTATAGGCATAGGCCCATGATTACATCAACATAATAAATATTAACATCATGATAAACTAAGTATGGTAACGCCAATAATGCCCAGCTCATAATTGAGCATTATATACAGGCTAACATCTCGATCCTACCCGAGACTTTAACTGTAAGGATTACAAAAAAGATTAAAAAACTCTTACCAATTACAGATAACCAAGACAAGAGAAAAATCCCCACAGGAAGCCATGGTTTTACTTCATCGTATTTTTGATGTAGTCCCATACAAGTCCCCGGGAAAAATTACAGCGCAACTAGACATGCTAACAAATGATCTAAACAATCTGTTGGAAAATGTTTTGCAAAATATGGTTTTTGCAATACTTTGAACATAATTTTATATATGTATATGTTATATATATTCGTAGTACTTAGTAGCTTTGCGTTCTCCTCGAAGAGAGCTTCGCAACGAGCTAAAGTATGTCCAATATGGAGTTAATATGAATGAGATATCGTGTCTCAAAGTGAGTCACGTGAAACACAATATTTGGAAAAATATTTGTCCCACATCGCTTGAAACATGAAGTGAAAACATGTTTATAAGGAAATCCTAGTTTCTACCCTACAATATTCATTTGTGGGTTTTTACTCCCACGCCTACGCGCGCGCAGAGGGGGGGGGGGGGGGGGGGTGCAGAAAGTGGGATTTCTAGGCCAAAAACGGGTTCGAAGCTACTGAACTTGTGCACGAGCGTGCGACCTGCGGACACGAATGCAGCTCCGAAAACTGGCTTGGGTGCGGCAGATTTCGGTATCTTTTTTGCTGCAAATTCGGATTTTTTCCAGAAAATTCTGTAATCTATTTTAAGAATAGATTTAGAATAAATTTGTGTTTATAATTGATTTGCAAATCGTGTTATAGAAATAACAGATTTGTCAGAATATTTTATATGGAACATAATATTTTGTCTTGGTGACCAAGGCAAATTTTCACTATATAATAAATCTGTCTCATTCAGTTTAATCATCAAAAAAAACGCAGCTTTTCATACTCCATTACCAGACGATTTTTCCAACAGTTCTCGATCAGAAACGCAGAAGGCTTCCGTGATCTTTCAGGCAAGTTTGTCTAGTCCGGCTGTACAACAGCTTTGGACGTTGTACCCTGGGAAACAGACGGCGAATCTGTTTTAAGGGAAGCGTGTTAAACACGTGCCTCGTCTTAGTTTTACTGCTTTCAATTTTTATTTGTTATTTAATTTTGTTCTTTGTTTTCTGTTAATTTTATTATTGTTTTAATAAAAGTATACACCGTTTCCCACAATCTTAAAACAGATTCTGTTTAACAGAATTAAAACTTTTATTAAATCAGATTAATAATTTTATTAGATTTATTTATAAACTGTTTCTACCGAAACCAGGATTGAGTTTCACTGGAAATCAGTTTTAATTTACAGATTTGAATTAACAGTTAAGGTTTTTTTAGCAGTTGTTCTAATCAGTTTATTGAAACCAAGATTGTGTTTCTGTTAAACTGATACGTTTGATAATTACATCTGATTCATTGAAACCAAGATTGAGTTTCTTTGAAGCAGATCCACTATAAGTATATAGAGATCACGATTGAATTTCTTATATATAGATTTATAACAGTTGTCTAACTGTTTGTGTTTTGATCTTGTTTGATCTTTCAGGATGTCTACCAGCACTCCTGTAACTCCTGTAACTCCTGCAACTACTACTGTGAATGTAACTGGTGCATAAGTTCCCCACACAGTTGCTAATCATGCTGAAAAACCAGAAAAATTCAATGGACATAATTTTAAGAGGTGGCAGCAGAAGATGTTCTTCTATCTCACTACTTTGAACCTTACGAAGTTCTTAAAGGAGACTGTACCTCAGGTGGAACCTCCTAAAGAAGGTGTACCCGAAAATCAACAAGCCGTGCAAGCTGTTGAAGCATGGAAACATTCAGACTTCTTGTGTCACAACTATATTCTGAATGGTTTGGTGGACTCTTTGTACAATGTGTACTGCAAGACTAAGACTGCCAAAGAATTATGGGAGTCGTTGGAACGCAAGTACAAAACTGAGGATGCTGGTACAAAGAAGTTCGTGGTAGCTCGCTTTTTGGATTACAAGATGGTTGATTCAAAGAGTGTGATAACTCAGGTTCAAGATCTGCAGGTTTTGCTACACGACATTCATGCTGAGGGTATGACTTTGAGTGAAACTTTTCAAGTTGCTGCTATCATTGAAAAGTTACCTCCAAGCTGGGTAGAATTTAAAAACTACTTGAAGCATAAGCGAAAGGAGATGACTGTTGAAGACTTGGTTGTTCATCTTCGTATTGAAGAGGACAACAAGCTGGCTCAGAAAAACACTTATACACCTGATTCTGCCAAGGCAAATATGGTTGAGCATGGTTCGTCTTCTTCAAAGTCTAAAGGCAAGAGCTTTGGAAAAGGGAAGAATGACAAGAAGAGCAAAGGGAAGTCTGAGTACCTTGCTCCTAAGGCTGGAATTGCGAAGAAAAAGTTCCAAGGAAATTGCTTCAACTGTGACAAGCCAGGTCATCGTGCTGCTAATTGCAAAGCGCCAAAGCGGGTGACTCCACGCGAGGCTAATATGGTGAATGATAATGTGGACATGATTTCTATGGTGTCTGATGTCGTTACCATGATCTCTGAAGTTAACCTGGTAGGTTCTAATAATAATGATTGGTGGATTGATACTGGGGCAACCCGTCATGTGTGTGCTGACAAGAGTATGTTTCACTCTTTCAGAGCGGTTGACAATGGAGAGAAGCTGTACATGGGCAACTATGCAACTGCTGATATCAAGGGCGAAGAAGATGTTATTTTGAAGATGACATCCGAGAAAGAGCTCAAGTTGACTAAAGTCTTGTATGTTCCGAAGATTCGCAAGAATCTTGTGTCCGGGTGGCTTTTGAATAAGTTTGGTTTTCGTCTTGTTTTTGAGTCTGATAAAGTTGTACTTTCTAAGAATCAAATGTATGTTGGTAAGGGGTATGCCCTGAATGGTATGTTTAAGCTCAATGTAATAGTTGTTAAGAATGATATCAATAAAATGAATTCTTCTGCTTACTTGATTGAGTCTTCTAATGTGGCATGGCCGTCTTAGACATGTTAATTTTATTTCAATGCATCGTTTGATTAAATTTAATGGCATACCAAATTTTCATATTGATTCAAATTATAAGTGTGAAACTTGTGTCGAAGCCAAACTTACAAGATCATCTTTCAAATCGGTTGAACGAAAAACCGAACCACTTGATATGATACACACAGACATATGTGATTTGAAATCACTACCCACAAAAGGTGGCAATAAGTACTTCATCACGTTTATTGATGATTGCACAAAGTACTGCTACGTTTACTTGTTGAAAAGTAAAGATGAAGCTATAGACAAGTTTGTTCTATACAAAACCGAAGTTGAGAATCAACTTGGTAGGAAAATCAAGGTTGTACGAAGTGATAGAGGAGGTGAATATGTGTCTCCTTTTGCTGATCTATGTGCGAAACATGGAATTAGACATGAGTTTACTGCTCCTTATTCACCTCAGCAAAACGGTATTTCCGAAAAAGGAAGAACCGTACCTTGAAAGAGATGGTTAATTCCATGTTGTTAAGTTCTGGTTTGAGCCGGGACATGTGGGGGGAAGCCATTCTAACGGCTACTTATCTTTTAAACAAGATACCTCGTAAGGATAAAAAGGAAACCCCATATGAATTGTGGATGGGAAGAAAACCATCATACCAGTACTTACGAGTGTGGGGGTGTCTAGCCAAGGTAGCTGTGCCGACACCTAAGACCCAAACGATTGGACCTAAATCTGTGGATTGTATATTTATTGGATATGCTAAGAATAGTAGTGCGTATCGTTTCATTGTACATGATTCGAAAAATCCAGATATACACAAGAACACAATTATGGAATCAAGGAATGCGTCCTTCTTTGAAAACATATTTCCTTGTTTAAAGAAGGAAAATGGAAACACGTCTAGAATAGATGATGCAGTTGTCCAAGATAAGAGACAACATGATGATAATGATCTCCAAGATGAGAGACAAGATCAACCCAAGGAAGAAGAGGTTGAACCTAGAAGAAGCAAACGGGCGAGAATCGAGAAATCATTTGGACCCGATTTTGTCTCTTTTATGGTAGAAAATGAACCCACTTCTTATCAAGAAGCTGTAAATTCCTCGGAAGGGCCTCGATGGAAAGAAGCGATTAATAGTGAAATAGAGTCTATTTTAGAAAATCATACCTGGGAGCTCGTGGATTTACCTCCTGGTTGTAAACCACTAGCCTATAAATGGATCTTCAAGAAGAAGATGAAAGCTGATGGCACCATTGATAAGTACAAAGCAAGATTGATGATCAAAGGTTTTAGACAACGCGAAGGTCTAGATTACTTTGATACTTATTCGCCTGTTACGCGAATAACTTCTATTAGGATGATTCTTGCTATTGCCGCATTAAGAAATTTAGAAGTTCACCAAATGGATGTGAAAACGGCTTTTCTAAATGGAGATTTAGAAGAAGAAATATACATGAACCAACCCGAGGGTTTCATGGCTCCTGGACAAGAGAGCAAAGTTTGTAGGCTTGTTAAGTCATTGTATGGCTTAAAGCAAGCTCCAAAACAATGGCATCAAAAGTTTGATCATGCCATGCTAGAGGGTGAATTCAAAATTAATGATTGCGACAAGTGTGTTTATGTCAAAGACACGAATAGTGGATATGTAATCTTGTGTCTTTATGTTGATGATATGCTTATCGTTGGCAGTAACGACAAGATGATCAAGTCTACTAAAGACATGTTGAAATCAAAGTTTGACATGAAAGATATGGGTTTGGCTGATGTGATCCTTGGAATAAAGATCATACGAACTCATAGTGGAATTACATTAAGTCAAGCACATTACGTGGACAAAATTCTCAATACTCATAATGCGGGGGATTCCAGCCTAGCTAGAACTCCAATTGACACCAGTTTGCATCTATCTAAAAATAGAGGCGCATGTGTTGCCCAATTAAAGTATTCGAGAATTATTGGCATGTTGATGTATTTGATGACATGTACCCGACCTGACTTAGCATATGCTGTTAGCAGGCTATGTAGATATACTAGTAATCCAAGTGATGCACATTGGAAAGCTATGACTAGGGTACTTCATTATTTGAGATACAGTCGTGATTATGGACTGAATTATGCTAGATATCCATCTGTTATTGAAGGATACAGTGATGCAAATTGGATATCTGACATAAAGGATTCTAGATCGACCAGTGGATATGTGTTTACACTGGGAGGGGCCGCTATATCTTGGAAGTCTTCCAAGCAAACTGTAATAGCTAAGTCCACGATGGAATCAGAATTTATCGCGTTAGATAAATGCGGAGAAGAGGCGGAATGGCTACGTCAATTCGTAGAGGACATACCCAGGTGGCCTAAACCGGTAACGGCCATTAGTATACATTGTGTTAGTCAATCGGCAATTGGCAGAGCTCATAGCACAATGTATAATGGAAAGTCTAGACATATCCGTCGTCGACATAATTCGGTATGACAACTACTCTCAACAGGAGTTATCTCAATTGACTATGTGAAGTCAAAGGATAACATTGCGGATCCGCTTACGAAAGGCTTAAGCAGAGAGTTATTTAGTAAGTCGTCTAAAGGAATGGGACTAAAGCCCTTGAAGGAATGAGTTTCTATGAAGGAAAACCTAACCCAGTTGACTGGAGATCCCAAGATCTGGGTTCAATAGGACAACCTAATCATAGAAATGTGGGGGAAGTCACCTCAATGTAGGGGAGTTACTTAATAAAATAACTTTCCTAGTCCATTCCTAGAACAATGTGACTTGTTGAGAGGTTAAACATATGGCTTAATGATTCAGGATGAAATCATAAAGCATAATGATTCAAGATGAAATCATAAAACATATGTTTTTAATGATTCAAGATGAAATCACCTATGTGAGAGAGAAGTAGGGTCGCTTCGAAGGAAATTGTGGGGGCGCAATTTCTAAGAGCTCTTGCAGAACCAGGCGAGTGTTCATGACCATAACGAACACGACTATGAGGACTTGACAAGGTCAGGGAGAGTCTTGTGTGAGTGTGTATTGTCGTCTACGTAAACAGAGGCTGAGTTCAAGGACATCGCGTCTACTCAGATCTAGGAGACTAAGTGCATCTCATAAGGGAAGGTTCAAAGGGTTACACCTACCTATCCTATGCAGGACTTAACCGCAGAAATTTTTCCGAAACTTTCGTGTGTTTTCGACCGATTCCCATTCATGTGGGGGATTGTTGGAAAATGTTTTGCAAAATATGGTTTTTGCAATACTTTGGACATAATTTTATATATGTATATGTTATATATATTCGTAGTACTTAGTAGCTTTGCGTTCTCCTCGAAGAGAGCTTCGCAACGAGCTAAAGTATGTCCAATATGGAGTTAATATGAATGAGATATCGTGTCTCAAAGTGAGTCACGTGAAACACAATATTTGGAAAAATATTTGTCCCACATCGCTTGAAACATGAAGTGAAAACTTGTTTATAAGGAAATCCTAGTTTCTACCCTACAATATTCATTTGTGGGTTTTTACTCCCACGCCTACGCGCGCGCAGGGGGGTGCAGAAAGTGGGATTTCTAGGCCAAAAACGGGTTCGAAGCTACTGAACTTGTGCACGAGTGCTCGACCTGCAGACACGAATGCAGCTCCGAAAACTGGCTTGGGTGCGGGCAGATTTCGGTATCTTTTTTGCTGCAAATTCGGATTTTTTCTAGAAAATTCTGTAATCTATTTTAAGAATAGATTTAGAATAAATTTGTGTTTATAATTGATTTGCAAATCGTGTTATAGAAATAACAGATTTGTCAGAATATTTTATATGGAACATAATATTTTGTCTTGGTGACCAAGGCAAATTTTCACTATATAATAAATCTGTCTCATTCAGTTTAATCATCAGAAAAACGCAGCTTTTCATACTCCATTACCAGACGATTTTTCCAGCAGTTCTCGATCAGAAACGCAGAAGGCTTCCGTGATCTTTCAGGCAAGTTTGTCTAGTCCGGCTGTACAACAGATATGGACGTTGTACCCTGAGAAACAGACGGCGAATCTGTTTTAAGGGAAGCGTGTTAAACACGTGCCTCGTCTTAGTTTTACTGCTTTCAATTTTATTTGTTATTTAATTCTGTTCTTTGTTTTCTGTTAATTTTATTATTGTTTTAATAAAAGTATACACCGTTTCTCACAATCTTGATTTGCTCGACATTCCCAGCATTAAGAAGCAATACACAAAAGCCGCCATGAAGAATTTGCAATCCTACACCAAAAGCTTTTAACCTTTTTAATAAGTTGTTCATATCCCTTAATAGTCTCTAATTAATTGAGTTATCTCAAAACGATAGCGTGTAAGCTCTCATCATGAATGATATACTTTTCTTTTGAGCTCTCTACAATAGCAAATGAATCTGTTAGGTCCACCCAAAAGCTTTTAACCTTTTTAATAAGTTGTTCATATCCTTTGATGGTCTAATTGAGTTACCACAAACTCATTATCATCTGTACATCAAGAAAGTTGTCAACCTCATTTGCCGTTTACTACAGTCACATTTTTCTAATAAAGGAAGAACTTTGTAATAATTATTTTTAGCAATAATGAAAATGTTGTAAATAAGTGTAACGCTTGATGTTTGTGGATGTAGGGGTGAGACCCGGAGCTGCAATCGAACTCAAACATTGACGGCGTGGTGGATTTTGACACTTGAAAATAGGGGCGGACATAGGTTAGCATGTGGGTATGCACATGCACACCCTACAACAACAAATACTAGTGTTAAATTTTAAAAATTTAATTTTTAAGAAACTAAATTTAAAGAGTGCATACCTTCCGATCTTTCTTTGGTGAAAAAAAGTTCAGGAAAAAGAAAAAATGTCACTCTCAAGCCCATGTGACACATAGTTAAAGCTCATTTAAATTATGTGAAGATTAGATTTGTAAAGGTGAATCCAATAACATAAATTAACTAACTAATCTACAATTACTTAACAAATATCCATCTCAATTTTCCCCAAATTAATAGTTACTATTTGGCCAGTGACCACCATGGTAAAATCGCCACATATCATACTCATTCAGTTTGAGAAAGATATCAAAATGAATGTATAATTGAATTTTACATTAATCAAGCAAAAAGTGACTTATAGAGCATTGAAGGATTATTCCGGTAACAATCTCTTGCACTTGGTTGGAAGATTGGCACCTTCACATGAACTTAGTTGTACAACAGGCGCCGCACTGCAACTACAATGAGAGCTGCAATGGCGTGAGGTACTTCACATATAAGTTAATACATAATCATAGTTTTGTATGCTATCTAGTTACATATGGGATAACAAGTTGATTTGTACAGGAAGTGGAGAAGTTTATGGAACCTATGCAACTTACCGATTTGAATATTGATAACGAGACACCAGAAGAGGTGTTTACAAGGGAACACACAGATTTGGTGAAGGACGGCGAAAAGTGGATGAAAACAACGGCAGAATTATGCAGCATCACTGCTGCACTAATTGTCACAATCGTATTTGCAGCTGCAATAACTGTACCAGGTGGAAGCAACCAAGAAACAGGCATACCTCTGTTTAAAAAGCAAATCGCTTTCACTATCTTTGCAATATCCGATGCGATCTCGCTATTTTCAGCTTCTACTTCGCTATTAGTGTTCTTATCGATCCTTACTACACGGTTTGCTGAAAAAGTTTTTTTGCTCAGTTTACCTAGGCGATTGCTTATTGCCCTTTGCTTATTATTCCTCTCTACAAGTGCAATGATGTTGGCCTTTAGCGCAATCTTGTTCTTAGTTTTCTGTGATCAACGACCATGGATGCTGGCACCAATAGGAGTATTTACATGCATGCCGATTACAGCTATTGTGTCGCTACAACTTCCCCTCGTGGTAGATTTGTACCTATCAACCTATTCCTCCATGTTTGGTAAGCAAAAGTTACATTATTCACAATTGTAAATGTAACTCAATGTTGAATAACATATGGTTTATCTTGTGTTTGGCTTTAAAATATTAGAATTCTGTATAAGTTGCTTTTACCCCCTTTGACAGAGTAACATTTTAACATTTGAAAAGAAATAACTAACACCGAGAATCATCGCATTAAAAGGAAGGCCAGGTAAGAATAGCATTATCGATGCTAATATGATCTATAAACTTAACTACGAATAGTGAAAGAGCACAGAGGATCTGTTAGCTCTATCGGATAACCATTGGAAACTATAACAAGCTGCGAGTTTGAAACTTACTAAAGGCATGAGCGTAATCTTGTTTAAAGTAGGCATTATTTGTTGCTTGCCATAATATACATGTCACAAGTTGTTCATATGTTGTTTGTATGACGGAGAGCAACTACAACCACATTTTTTTTTGGCTGAAGACATCCATACATGGTCATCTTTATACAAGAACGTAATCTTCTGGCTAAACGTACAGGCCCATTTTTTTGGTATCTGTCGTGGCAAAATCAAATTTCAATCTCAAAGGCGTTACATAGCCAACCTAGAAATGTGACATGATTATAGAGGTCAACGAATTTTCTGAAAAAAGGAAAAAATATGAGCAATTTAGAATAACATCAAACCCTTTTTAACAAGTTATTTTGCCGTAACATAAGATGTCTAAGAGCCCAGCGTATGGTAAACCATGGCCAAAACGCCACATCCATAACACCACACACCATAATGCAGCTCGCGTTTTGGGCTCTGGCGCCGTATTTGCCAGCCCCAAATGGTGGCCATAAGGCGAGCCCATGGCGCGAGAACTGTACCGTGGCTCGCATTGTGGGCTCGCGCCATAGTTTTTTTTTATTAAAAGTGGGGCCAATATAACACTAGAATTTTGGTGTTAACCAAGGAGCCACGTTTTTGGCGTTATAGTGATTTTGGTGTTATGAGTTGGCTGGCGTGGCATGCACTTTTTCCACTGTAGAATATTGATAATCAATGAATCTATGAAGGGGTTTGTTGATTTCTAGAGAGAGAAAGTTAGAGAGAGAAAGTGAGAGAAACTATGTGAATTTTATTAATATGGAATCAAAGAAATGACAACAACCAACCCCTTTCCTTAGTGGAAAGGGGTATTTATAGTCCAAGCTAAACATTGGGCTTGGGCCGGTCCATGACAAGCCCATGGACCGGTTCTTACTTAAGTTAATAAGCAAATAATAACTAATTACTAACTACGAGCTATTACAACATAAATCATATTGTGGAGTGACCGATACTTCTAATATACGTTAAAACGTATTTCTAACAATCTCCCCCTAAGGGAGGTCACTCCACGTTACAAAGTTCTAAACCTAGCATACTATACTAAGTCTTCGTTCTTTAGCTCGTAGTCTTTTCTTCTTTTCTTTCTTTTGTTGTGAATATGTTGATTTGATCTTTTTGGCTTTGACTTGAGAGCATTGTTCTTTGGCCTTTCACGTGCGATCTTTGCCTTTCTTGTGAACTTTGCCTCCTCGTGACTTCATGTTCCACACACTTACGTCTTTTTGTTGAATTCTTGAAAGCTTCAGAGTTTGGTACAGCGGAAGACTTCATCTTGTACTTTCTTGAATTTTTGTTGCAAAAGACATAAGCATGTGGGAACGACTTTTACAGGTACACCGCAACACCACCGTCTTCACTGGTACACAGCAACGCCACCGTCTTCAACAGGTACTCAGCAACGCCACTGTCTTTAGCAGGTACACAGCAACGACACGAATAAAATGGCTTTGAACATTTTATTCTAATTCGGTAGCATTTTACCTCCGGTCGGTGAAGACCGTTGGACGATATTAGATATCGTACCCGTGACGGATAGTTTCAATTAAGTAACTTCCTGACAGGATTTCGCGGGTAAACCCGTTCTCTTTATTCGACCGTCCAAAGCTGACTGCGAACATAAAGAGTGAATCACTTGGATAAATTATCCTTGTGATTAAAAGCCGTCAATTTATGAAACCTGGAACAAGTGAATTTCAATTAAGATTTTCACCATCGTTGCTTTCCAGTTGTCACGAGCTCGATTCATAAAGAATCTTGCACGTTACCTACCAAGTGCTGTTTGATGTTGACACTAGAAGGATTTCCACTCGTCACTGTGGTCAATAAAGAGTCACTCTGAGTGTTCTGGCAAGATCATATGATAATGCGAAGAGGCCTGGAACGAGTTTAAGTTCAATTAAGAATTAAACCACTGTTACCTTCCAGTTTTTCACAAGATTGGTTCTAAAAGAACCGCACGTGTAACCTACCATGAGCTTGTTTGATGTTGGCTCAAGCAGGATTTCCATCTTCATTGTAATACTTACGTATTACTCGGATGTTCTGGCAATATTACAAGAATATTGCGTAGGACTCATGAAAATCTCTTACTTTTCACAGTGTGTGAGAAAGCAAGGAATAAATGGAAAGTGTCCTAATGAGACTTTTGATGATCTCTTGGCTCTAGACTCGATTGTGCGTTTTGATTTAGTGAGCGATGGCTGGAGAGGAGTGCCACTTTTTCAATACCAGTTTATTCGGAGTGAATAAACCAATAGATAACGTGTTGATCTCCGTGTGATTAAAACAAATACCTTTTGAGAGATATTTGAGTTAGCTGGGGAAGGGTTGTGCATTGCATCACTGGGTCCATGATGTCTTTCTTCAATACCGAGAATCATTAACAAAAATGACCTCAATAGCATATGTATTGACCCGGTTTCTGCCTAAAGTTGTAAGGAGGGCTTCTTTCTTTACACCCTTTATCTTTACATTTCTTTTTCATTCTTCAACCCCTTCAATGCTTACCAATACGTCATCACTAGCACCTTGTTGTGATTGTTCCAGTGCTAGCTTAAGTACTTGGTCGGCATTCAGCTACGTTCACATTCTTTCTCCATCTTTCCTAGGACTTCTAATTCTATCTAGGGAATTGTCCTTGGGAAGATTACATCGGCTCTGATGAATCATTGGACTAAACCTATTCCTACCACCCTTTTGTCACCACATCCGTCGTGAATTAAGCGTGTTTTGGGAAGGAATTGCCACCATGAAAAATCATTGAAAATCACCTAAAGTACTTGTGATATTGAAATCAAAAGTTTTGTACCTTAGGTGTTTTGTTCATCAAAAACGCTCCCCCTTAACACGTGCTTTACACATATTAGGTTGGATAATCTTTAAGACTTTTTCATCTTTTAGCCAAGTATCACTTACGTCTCCTTAATCCCATTTTCTCCCCTTATCCAAAATGTTAACCATTAATATTTGGGATATTGAATGGATTAACCGGTCTTTGGGTAAAAATGAAATCGATGTTTTGGCCATAGAACAAGTTATTGCTCCCCCTTAAGTTAATAAGGGATAGTTGTAGTGCTTTGGTATGACATATTTTGAAAGATTTAGAATCTCGTGAGAAATTCTTGAAAAATTATCATACCTTAACACTACACCAAGCCATTCAAGCACATTATTCACAAATTTACATATTCACAATTGAAAACCAATATAAAGTGACCTGAGATGTACGACCCATCAGATGGATCGTTGCAGTAGCTTGTGGTGCACTAAATACGGTCTTCCACCCACGAATCTTTCCAAGCTCCTCATAAATCTACGTTCACGGAGCTTTTGATCGATCTTTTTGATCACATACTTTGCCATCTGCCGGTAACCCGGATGCCAATCCTCCGTCATCTCTGGCAAAGTCCCACCCGAGTTCAGACGCTCCAACTTATCTCTGACTTGTATAAGAGTTCCATCACTATACTTGTGAAGCTCACCCACCCTCATAAACTTCATCAAACCTCGACTGTTCAAGTAGAAAATGCCGGAATTCGGGACAGAAATGCCGGTATAAGGACATCTTTCTACATGTTGAGGTAGCACTTGATTCACAGGACGGGTTAAATTGAGCCTCCTCTGATAGCTTTCGACTCCCAACTGAAGATCCTCAACTCGTGACTTGATGACAACGCTTCGTGTGAACATACGAAGTGCTGTATTCAAAGCAATCAGATCTTCACGAGGAATGTGAGTAAGTTGATCTCGGGTCATCAGAAGCAGCATATCTTCAATATCCTCAAGGCGAATGATGGAAAAATCTCCTTGCTGGATTTTATATTCCCTGTCATCCTCCCTTTTCAAGCGAATCTCCGTCACATGATAGTAGCCGTTCTTGGCTTCAGTTTTCATTCCTAAGATGCTGGAGATACGGATGTCGGATCTAACATTGCTTCCAGAATTGACCATGCAGCAAACCCTGTACGCCCTTCGGACTCGTTCGTCCCAATGAGATGCACCTATGACAGCATACATATCATAATTACGATTCATTTTTGGGACCCAGAGTCGATTTACCTTTTCCTCGATGAAGGGTATTGTCCCCCAGTTGGCAGCTTTCAGCAAAGTCAGGGATGTTGCATACTTTGATGACCCCTTCATAAGATACTCAAGATCATTGGTGACGAAGAAGTCAAGAGTAATCTGATTATCTTGAGCAGGATACATTGGAGGTGGAGCTCTTTCTGATTCATGAAGTCCTGGCCGTTGAACGGTTTTCAAAGCCTTTATGATCTCATCGGCATAGTACTCGAGCTCCATTCGGGGTAATAGGGTTTTGGCACGCAGTCTCTTATCTTTCAGTGCTTTCTTTACCAAGGATGGAGTAACCGAAGTCTTATACTCATGAGCAAGAAATGCACATAAGTCAATCGGACTTCGGATACGGAGATACAGCACATCTTTGTCAGCATCGGTGATCGGATCATATTGTGCTGCTGCCGTGATCCAAGCTTGTGGTGGTGCAGACTCGTCTATCTCCAACGTGTCTTCCCAGGCACGAATGCTTGGTTCAAGAACCGTAGATTGTTGTGCTTGTTGTAGAGGAGTGGAAGTGCGAACATCTACTGGTTCAGTTTCAGGCATTTCGGTAGTGTCCTGAACTGGGGAGTGTTGTGCAGCTTCGGGTTCTGTCACTGATTCTGCAATCACAGGAGGAACAACAGCAGAACTAATGGGGTTAGTGGTAATAGGTAAAGATACAGCGATAGAGATACCGGGAGCCGAAGACGCTGTAGTGGCATTCACATCGTGGCGCCACTTAGTTCGTCTTGATTCCGAGGATGTCGATTTGTCCTTCTGTGCTGCATCTTTTGTGGACTTGGTTCCAGTCTTAGTAGCAGTCTGCTTGGAGCTGGTAACCTTGTCTCCCTCTTTCGGCTGTTCACCCCCATCATCATCCTGATTGTCATCCCCGTTACTATCCCTAACACTCTCCTGATTCTCATCACCACCATCGTCGCCATCATCATCATCATCCTCGTCATCATCCTCATCATCCTCATCATCCTCATCATCATCACCACCTTCGTCATCGTCCTTATCCTTTTCTCCTTCTTCTTCTTCTTCTTCCTCTTCTTCACCCGTACCCTCTTCTTCACTTTCTTCCCTTTCTTCCTCAGGTAAGATGTGATATGGTACCACACTTCCAAACGTCTTGAATAAGCTATCATCCTCCTTGATAGCATCATTCAGGGATTTATATAGAGCCCGTTGAATCCTCGACTTATCATACGACCCAAGTTCCACCATACGAGCCTTAAGGATCTTCTTCAATTCAAAATCCGTCAGGTCATAAGCAATCTTATAGGCGGCTTCTGAAGGGTTGGATGATTTGACCATCAAGTTGTCAGCAGCAAGTGTCTTCAACTCATCGCGAAGTTTAGGCATTAAGGATTCAACGGATTCTTGCACTCTTTCTTTCACAGATGCTTCAAGTGCTTCTTTTTGTTCCTTATATTTATCCCTCATCGCTTGAAGTCTGGTAATACGTGCAGCATGCTTATCAGCCTCAGCCTGCTTAACCTGAGCAAGTTCCTCTGCATGAGCTTTACGTGTAGCTTCCATGTCTGCAGCGAACTTGGTAATCAACTCTTCTTGAGCTTTCCTTGATTCTTCTTCCCTCTGAGCTCGTCTTTGCAACTCTTGGCGAAGTTCATCCATTTCGCGTTTGTTAGTATCAAACATCTCGGCCATCACTAATGTAGCCATTGCAGATGTTGCAGAGCTGCTTTGGGTTGACCGGAGGGGTTCGGTTGTTACTGCTGTACTAGGGATGGGGATTATGGGTGGTGGAAGAAATGGTGTTGAAGCCGGTCGGGTTGGTAAAGGTTGTATGGGTGGAGGTTGAGTTGTTAAGGGTTGAGTTGACACCATGATCGTAGGAGCAACAGTTTCCTTTACCACACTTGCTGAAATAGGGATTGATGGCTCCTTCGAAGTGGAATAGTGTTCTGGTGATCCAAACTCATCAACATCATGCGGTTCCTCGTACTCATCCTCGATATCTACCCTCGCACCTGAACCACTACTGCCTGTATCTTTCCTACTCCTTTTAATAGCAATCTTCATCATTTGTTGCTCGGATTTATCAAGAGTAGGATCAACAATATCTGCTTCATCACGTAGACGCATCAAATCCTTACCCTTTCCCTTCTTACCCTCTGACTTCTTCTTCTTGGGTTCGGGTTCAGGTAACGCAGCTGGTTGTTTGCGTTTACCTTTACTCTTAACCGTTGTGGATGAGTCTTCTCCAGTTTGAAGGTTTGCTTTCAGCCTCTGGATTTCTAACTGTAGTAGCTTGTAATCTGCAGAACCTTTGATTTTTTCAGATAGAAGGTAATCAGGAACAGGACCCGGAATCACACCAATAGACGGTCCTTCATGCCTCAGATCTACAGTATCATCAGCTTCTTCAGTGTGATAGCGACCTCCTGCACGCCTATCAATAGTATCATCAAGCTTCATAAAATAATTTATGATAAGCTTAATAAACCGAGGATAAGGAAAGAAGTTTGTCTTCAGCTTCTTGTTGTGGAAGAGTTGAAAGGTGAATTCTTCCCATATCAACAAAGCATAATCTGAGTTTGCAGCTTTGTACATGCCATAGAAGAGGTTCATTATCGGAATGCGCAAAGCATCATGGCCACTCGTTTTTGGTGTAAGGCATTTACTGAGAATACCCATCAAAGCTCTCCAGGGTTGTCCTACCTTAGCAGTAGTAAACTCAGATGCAACTCGTATTTCCGGACATCCAAGTGCGTCAAATAACTCCGCGAGTTCATCTTTAGTAGGATCCCTTGAGAAAGACATGCCCTTGGGTGTATCCCGTATACCAAGAATCTTACGGAAGTCTGAAACGGTGAGTGTCTGCTGCTTGTTGTCGATGGTGAAGGTGATCTTGTTCGAAGTGAAATCCTTGGTTGCCCAAAATTCAAACATATACTCATAAGGCACCGAGGCTGTATTCCTAAGGGCGTTCTTGAAATGAGAGTTATCAAGAATGGCTATGGCGACCTTAAAACCATGATGAGTGGATTTAGAAACTTGCTTCAGCCTATAGTTGTTGGGTATAAACTTAAGAGTTCGGGCTTTAGCAATATCGGCTTCTCTGGAATCTTGGATTGCTTGTACCGTTGGATTAGTCATTGTATCTGCTTAAGATAAGACATGAAGGGTTGATGCACAAAAGCATATAGATATATATCATTCTTACTTCTAAGCATAACACATTTCATAAAACAACAAGTACATATATAGCATGCAAACAAGAATAATCAAACAACTCATCCGGAACTTTTCCTCATTCGGAACATCTTCATCCGGAACATTTCCTCATTCGGAACTTCTTCTCATTCGGAACTTCTTCATCCGGAAGTTCTTCATTCGGAACTTCCTTCATCCGGAAGTTCTTCATTCGGAACTTCCTTCATCCGGAAGTTCTTTATTCGGAACTTCCTTCATCCGGAAGTTCTTCATTCGGAACTTCCTTCATCCGGAAGTTCTTCATTCGGAACTTCCTTCATCCGGAAGTTCTTCATTCGGAACTTCCTTCATCCGGAACATTCCTTCATTCGGAACTTCCTTCATTCGGAAGTTCTTCATTCGGAACTTCCTTCATTCGGAAGTTCTTCATTCGGAACTTCCTTCATTCGGAAGTTCTTCATTCGGAACTTCCTTCATTCGGAAGTTCTTCATTCGGAACTTCCTCATTCGGAAGTTTTTCAGAAGAAATCCTTCATTCGGAAGATTTAAGCCACGTTCATCCGGAACTTTTACAAACTAAACTCAGATGTTTATTCTAGCGCGTTTGTGAGTTTCTAAGGCAAACTAAAGCATATAAAACATCATATCTTACTAATCCGAGCAAAACCCACCACAAATCCTAATCAATTAAGCCTAAATTTAGTCATAAACCCTAAATGGATTAAACTGAGTAATTGAGCATGTTTGACAGATTTATATGATAAGAAATGAGGATTAGAAGTTAACATGTTGATGTATATACCTTATTTAGTTTGAAAAAACCGGATCTAGATGGATAGACGAATGATTTTGAATGCGTGTTTGTGTGTGTAACAATGGCGGCAAGATGAATAAGAGAACAGTGATTAGAAAATAGTGAGGGGCGGGGTGTGTGTAGTTTGACTTAGGTTAAAAAATTTGACAAGTTTCAACTAATATCACTTTAGTCCCTACATTTTCATTCCTTTTTCTTTTTGTTTCCTAGTTTTTTCCATTTCACTTAACCCTTGTTACACTTACACATAACTTAGCAAACACAATCTATTAGCATATCCCCAAAATCTAAAGGCCATGCCTATCACTTAGAACGAACACAAGTCATATTCTAAAGCAAAACCACTCAATTACCATGTAGCCCATAATTTTCACAATCACTTTTGAAGAACAATTTTAATGACAAAGATGATTTTACTATTTTCTCCCCCTTAAACGATGACCCGTTTTCTATTTAAAGAGCTGTAGTCATTGTTTAAAGAGTCAAATAGTGATGAAAGGATGTCCAATTTATCTCTTGAAAAATTTTGATTCGTGGTTTTAATAAGATTTCTCTTATTTTAACAAATTAATGCACTGAGACGTACACCAATTCGTGTCAGACCAAGTTATAAAGTAAACTTGATCCCTTTGCATGATTTGGCTTGTAAATCACGCCCGAGAAAATTAATTCCCGTTTTGAGCCAACGTTTTCCAAGGAAATACGTGACTTTAATATGAAAACCGGGTTGCAGTTTGAAATAACTACAAGCCATAATGGGCATGTTTTAAAAATGTACAACTTTTATACGGACTCTATTTATGGCACCGTGTCAATATTAATCGACATTTCTAAGGCCGTAAATATTACCGTACTAAAAGACATGCCCGTTTTAAAACGAAAAATATTTTTGGTTTTTCTTGGTTTTATATTTTTTATGGTTTTTCTAGGTTTTATATTTTTTTTTTTTTTATGGTTTTTCTTGGTTTTATATTTTTGTATTTTTCTTTTGTGGTTTATATATTTACGATAATATACATGATCACAACCAAAGGATACTCTGAATAGTTTACCACGACTATTCAGCTGATTCTTCTGCCAACTCTTTGAGAGTCGCTGGAGTGAATGATTTCATACCAAGCTTGTCGATCAAAAACTCGATTCGTCCTCGATCTAAGGCTTTGGTGAACATATCCGCCAGCTGATACTCAGTAGTGACAAAATACAGCTCGATCACTCCATTCTCCACCTGCTCCTTAATGAAATGGTAGCGAATGTCAATGTGCTTGGCCCGGGAGTGTTGAACATAGTTGCAGCAAAGGGCAATGGCGCTCTTGTTGTCACAATACATCGGGATTTTGTTAAATCCAAGACCGTAGTCAGTTAATTGTGATCTCATCCAAAGGACTTGAGCACAACAACCGGACATGGCGATGTATTCAGCCTCCGTGCTTGATATTGCAACGCTTTTCTGCCTTTTTGAAGACCAACTGATCAATCTATCTCCAAGGAGTTGCACAGATCCAGAAGTGCTACGCCTCGTATCTTGACATCCAGCATGATCGGCATCTGCGTATGATATTAAAGCAATCGAGGAATCTTTCGGATACCATAGACCACGATGAAGCGTTCCTTTTAGATACCGAAAGATCCTTTTCACAACATGTAAGTGCTTTTCGGTAGGCCGAGCCTGATACCGGGCACACATGCATACAACAAATTGCAAATCAGGCCTGCTAGCAGTCAGATAGAGAAGGGTGCCAATCATTCCACGGTAAAGATCGGATCAACAATAATCCCATCCCTATCTTCATCTAACTTGGATTTCTCCACCATTGGAGTGTCTACGGGGTCACAATTCTCAAAGTTATATTTCTTAAGAGATTCTAGAGCATATTTGGATTGATTAATAAAGATGCCTCTGGGATTCTGAGAAATCTGTAATCCTAAGAAAAATGAAATTTTTCCCATCATCGACATCTGAAAGCGTGTGGACATTATCTTCTCAAATTGTTTAGACAATTCTATGTTAGTGGCAGCAAAAATTATATCATCAACATAAATTTGTACCAGAAGCATGTCGTTGCCGTCCTTGAGAGTGAATAGAGTGGGGTCCACTTTGCCTTTGGAGAAGCCTTCCGACATGAGATATGTTGACAGGAGATCATACCATGCGCGTGGAGCTTGTTTCAACCCATAGAGAGCCTTCTTAAGCTTGTACACATGGTTAGGAGACTCCGTACTGACGAACCCATCCGGTTGACTAACATAAACCTCTTCCCTTAGTTCACCGTTCAAAAATGCCGTCTTCACATCCATTTGATAGACGATCATGTTCATATGAGCAGCAAACGCAAGGAATAGTCTAATCGCCTCCAATCTAGCCACAGGAGCAAAAGATTCTTCAAAGTCTATACCCAAGGCTTGTTTATATCCTCTAGCGACCAATCTTGCTTTATTCTTCAATACCGAACCCATCTCATCAAGTTTAACCTTATAAACCCATAACAAAGTAAGGATGTTAACCTTGTCAGGGCGAGGAACCAATTCCCATACTTCAAGTCGTTTGAATTCATTGAGTTCCTCCTGCATAGCTTCGATCCAAGATGATTGGGTCATAGCCTGCTGCCAATTTTTGGGTTCAACTTCAGAGAGAAATGCATCAAAGTAACAATAAAGTGCACTCTCTTGTAATTGATGACGTGTAGAGACTGGTCGATCTAGATCTCCAATAACATTCCTAATTGGGTGATCTTTTGTCCATTTAGTGCTATGTTTTTCAATCCTTGGTGGTCTGGAGTGAACAATAGATGGAGATTCTTCTGAGGTAGAGGCGGCTGAAGGGTTTTCAGGGATCGCAACACCAAAGAAAGGAAGCTCTTGCAAGTGAGCATATTCCAAGTCGTGATCAGTAGAATCCTCTGCCACATCATTAGGCACAAGTAGGGGTGATGATTCAGGTGTAGTTTGAGAATCACTTGGTGAAGGTGCATCCGGTTCAATGTGAATTGTAGATGCATTAGATAAAGGTTCATTAACTTGAGCAACCACTTCAGGTATTGGAGCAATTACTACAGGTACTGGAACTTCATCAGTCGGGGGATCGAAGAATTCATCAAACAACGGTTGAAACAGTTTATCCCACTCGGGCCTTGATGGTGGTAAAAATGATGTGGAAGTTGGATTGTTGGGAACTAATCCGGAACTTATAGCACCGGGTCCCATCTCATGAAGCGCGGGTTCAGAGCTGTGTTGCTCAGAAGCCATCGCTGTCAGCTCGTCGAAATCTGCGTCCATAGTTTCTACAATCTTGCCAAGACGACGGTTATAGATTCGGTATGCTCTTTTGGACGGTGAGTAACCAATGAAAATACCTATGTCGGCTTTTGGTTGAAGCTTACCCAAGTTCTCACTATTGATGTTTGGATAACACAGAGCACCAAACACATGGAAAAATGAAACATCGGGTTTGCGGTCATGTAGAAGCTCATAAGGTGTTTTTCCATGGCGTTTCCGAATGATAGAACGGTTTTGGGTAAAACATGCAGTAGAAATAGCCTCTGCCCACAAGAACAATGGAGCGTTCGCATAAATAAGCATGGTCCTAGCAGCTTCCATAAGTGTGCGATTTCGTCTTTCAACGACACCGTTTTGTTGTGGAGTGCGTGCAGCGGATGTTTCATGTGATATACCAACTCCTTCATAATAATCACGAAGAGTCTGGTTGACGAACTCTGTACCATTGTCTGTACGAATACGGCGGACAGTGGTATTCAAACGTACCTGAATGAACTTCAGAAAAGTGATGATAGCCTTCGGAGCTTCATCCTTTGTACGTAGAAATCTAACCCATGTAAACCTTGAGAAATCATCCACAATGACGAGAATGAATTTCTTACCGCTCACACTTTCAGTTCTCATTGGTCCACAAAGATCCATATGCAAAAGATGAAGTTTTTCTTGATTAGTGTCTTCAGCTTTGGGTTTGTAAGATTTCTTGGTGCTTTTCCCCCTTGAACACGCGGAAAATAAATGATCCTTGTGAAATTTAAGCTTGGGAAGACCACGAACTAACTCGTTTTTAGCCAGATGATTAATAGCATCAAAATTAAGATGAGATAATCTGCGATGCCATAACCATGACTTGGTCTTAGAAGCTTTAGAGAGAAGACATACTGGAGAAGCGGCCATCATGTCTTGTAAGGACAAAGTGTAAAGATTTGCACCACGAGATCCCTTCAACAAATCTTTTCCTTCCAAGTTGCGGATGAAACAAGTGTGTTGTCGAAAAGCAACCTCAAGGTTGGAATCACAAAACTGTCCTACTGAGAATAAGTTATGACCAAGACCTTCAACATAGTATACCCTAGAAATCGTCACGTTTCCAATCTGATATTCACCATACCCCATAATCTTTGCTATATGATCATTCCCAAATTTAACCGTACCAAGAAACTTGCTGACGAAATTTCGGAGCATCGAGCGATTTCCGGTCATATGTTTTGAACAACCGGAGTCCAAATACCACAGGATGATTTGGACCACCTGAAAATATCACCACACAAAGACAATGTAGAGGTATCGGAATCTGAGTGTTCCTTGTTATTAGCAGGTACAGATTTAATGATCTTAGATTTGCTAACTCTAGGTTTCTTAGATTTCCTAGCCTTTTTCTTCTTAATTGGTGGTGTAGATTCTAATTGGCTCAAATCCTGAGGTATTTCTACACTGATAGGCACTATAGTGGGGGCTGACCTAATTAAAGGGCGCTGTTTCCTTACTTGAGTGCAAGTGTTCCTAACTAAAGGACGCTCAGACCTAACCTCAATGGATGCATTCCTAGTTAAAGGACACATTTTACCATCGAGAGTAAAGGTCCTACCAGTGGGACGCCATTGCCAGCCAACTTGGGCACGAGTTCTACCCGTTGGCTTCCATTCAAGACCATTCTTAATAGCATTCATTTCATTAACGTGATCAATCAGACACAAATCATGACGCTGGGAAAACATACATTCATTACAATTCCAACAATTTAAATCAGAATTCACGAATGGTTTAGGCTGCTGCACAGGCGCAGAGCTTTTAGTCTTAACATGATTCGTTTTATTTAAAACTGAACTAGCATTCCTATTGTGGACTTCTATTTTCTTCTTTGTGGCACTACTAGTGGAGGGCTTGATCTTAGTTTTCTTGAGTGGCGATCCTTTAGCCTTAGTAGTCTCTTTTAATCCTGTAGAAGGCAAATTGGGAACATTAGCAGCAGATTTTAAAGGTGTCTTACTTGATTGTGCCAATGAGGGTTTAGCTCCTGGAGTCTTATTAAATGGAGTGACAGCAATGGGCCTATTGTTAAGTAGTGCAGAACCTGGTGTACCTATGTATTGCAAATAAGCCAAGCAATATTGAACTCGCTTAACATATTCATGAGCCGAATAATAGTCGCTACTTAAGGGATCTAAGGCATAAAGATCGTCTACAATATCCCTAAGAAGATCGACATGCTTAATGGCATTCCTCATATAATCATCATAGGTAAGCTGGTTTCTCTTATGAAGCGGATTCTTATAAAGCACTACTTTCTTGGTTGTTGGAGCACTAGTGGACGGTGCAGAGTCGGTAGCTAAGTTATCAACAACTTCTTGTCGGGTGAGAAGAAGTGTCTCCTTTAACTCAGCCAAAACCATATTTTTGTCTATGAGCAGGATGTTCAAGTCAGAGATTTCTTCGCACTTTTGGTTCAGTTGTTCAACATAATATTGTTGCTGTGTCGCATTAAAAGCGAATCGATCTTCTAGTGAACCATAAAGAGCGGATAGTCCCTGCCTTGTCCGATCCATCTCCCCTAGAACAGTTGATAGTCTAATTTCTAAGACCTGGTTTTTAGACTCTGCGGCCTCTAGTTCCATTCTTAATGTTTCCTTTGACGATATCTCTCTCTTCAATCTCATGATTTCTTCCTCTAATGTCTTAACAATCGCAATCATCTTGTCACTTGTCTCAACACCGTTTTCACAAACATTTGATATCAAAAGATTTTCATTTTGAGCTTGTTGTTTTAATTCTAAGGATATACAATGTTGTTCTAGTTGATTAAAGCGTTGAGAAAGTAAATTATAAGAATCTTGTAGCTTTAAAAACTCAGCGTTAGATTCGTGACAAGAATGATTATCTACCTCATTTACAGTTTCAGCAACATTTACAGAAATATCACAAACATCATCACAAATATCCTCACAAATATTCACAGCATCACAATTCATCATAGCGGATGTAAGTTCATTCGAATATTTAACATTTACAATAGTAAGCACATCACACGAGATTACTTCGGACAAGAATCGGTCATATTCGGTTGAAATCTTTTCCTTTTCAATTAGTTGCAGTTCGTAAGCGGTGTCCATTTCATAAAACACTTTTTGAACTTCACCAATTTCAAACTGAAGATTTTCCTTAAGAGATGCAAAACTTCTTTTTAGACTTTCGACAAACGGATTGATCTCAGTTTTAAACACCTCGTTCATGTGTTCGAAAGCCCATTCTCCGGCATTTAAGCCATTTGAAGTCGTACATTCCAAGATGACCTTGTCAAAGTTAGTAAAGTATTGGTTAATCTCTTGCAAGTTTAACCATACAGTGCTAACAGGTGGAAGATTCTTTGGAATTTCCTTAGGACCTTCCATGTTGACAAGTGTAGGAAATGTACTAGGGCTTTCTTCCTCTATCATGTAGGTTGGTGCTGTAATGAGATCTTTGTCCATATGGAAGCGAACTCTAAAATCAGTTTTAGCAAGCTCCTTATTCATTTTAAAATAATCACAATCGGGATATTTTGCTGAATTGTATGACCGATCCTCATCAACTAGAACCTTACTTGTTCGATCATTGGGAAAAACAATCGGGTCTAAAGCCAATCCTAATTGAGTTGCATTATAAAGTCTAGGACTATGTCTTAAAGCTTGTTTTGCATATCGTGGATTAGGGGGAAGGCCTTTTAGACGTGATAAGTTAAACTCTTTAAACGAAGCATCAAATAAGTGAACTAGTTGTGAAGCAGCGTATTGTCTTAACAGCAAGTAGTCTAGACTTCTAATCTTATTAGTAGCATTAATCTCCATTTCAGTCTTCTTAGATTCGAGTAATTCAAAATCAGTTTGAAGTTTTTGAAAATTAGTGACCACTAACTCCTTTTCTCTAAGTTCACTAGACAAATTTGCTCTTAAGTTTTCGATTTCTTGCAAGTGACCCATTTGTTTGTTTCTAAAGTGATCATATTCGAGATTAGTGAGAACACTAGACGAAGGCACTAATTCCAAAGTTTGTACTTTCTCATTGCTTAAGGCAAGCTCATCAGACAAATTCTTATTCTTAGCTAAGGTTTCTAAGAGTGCAGCATTCATTTGGCTAAGTAATGTAGCAGGAACCATGACCAAATCTTGTTGAGCAGGAGTAGGCGTATGCGAAATGGATCCCGGTTGTGATTCACTCAGAATCTGGGGACTCACATTGATATTGATATCATTGTTTGTCTCCTCATTTGAAAGACTCATCACCGAAGATTCATTCGAATCAGCACTCTCTTGCCCAACTTGATGTGGTTGAATACTAGCATCAGTGGCATTATCGGTGTTATTAATAAGTACCTCAGATTTCTTATCTGGCCCTAAGCTGGAGAAAGTTGCCATGAAAGCAGCCTTTGCAGTTTGAAAGTCATCACAGTCGGAATCATACGCATCAAGATCATCGGCTTGGTAAGCTGCATTTTGCGTAGTGACAACATCTTGTTCAGCAATCCCTGGGTCAGCAAGGAATGCAAGCTCCTCTTCATCAAGTTCCCTTCCTTGCGCCTGAGCATTTACCAGATAGATCTTTTCTGCAAACCACTGTCCATCCCTTTTCCTCTTGGGTTTCTTACAATCCCTGGACATATGACCCTCTTCCTTGCAGTTGTAGCATGTGATCATTCTCAACTTGCCTGTATTAGCCCGTGGAGGGTTGTTGACCATTGGAGCAGGAGCAGGATTGGCGGTGCGAACATTGGTTGATGTGGAAGTTCTCCCCTGATATGGTTGAATTGGCTGAACCATTACCCTGCCATTCTCAATTGTAGCTTGTTGGCGAGAATTGGATGAATTCCTCAACTGATTGTTGGTAGGAGCTGATCCTCTGAATCCTCGTTTGCTTAAAGTTTTTGTGAGATAAGCAGACATAGTAGTTAGCACTTCAACTGGGTCAGCTCCTTGTTGGAATACAGGAACTGGGACTTCCTCATCATCACAATAAAGTGCTTGATCTGGATAAGCTGCATAATCAGTAGAAGAAATACTCATTTGATCAGGGTAGCTTGTCGGATATGCTGCATAAGGTGCAACATTTGCTGGATGAAGTTGTGAAGCATACTGTGGTGAGGGTGCATTGAACCGATATTGTTGCTGATGTGAGGTGGGTGGTTGTGGTAGAATCGAGTATTGGGGAAAGGCTGGTGTCATGTAAGGTGATTGATGATAAGCTTGATGTCCCAAGATATAAGGTGTGTTGTTGTGAGACAAGCTTGGTTGATTCGCCATCAAAGCTAAGGAATCTGGATACATACCTCGAGGAGAACGGTGCATAATCACATGCTTCTCATGCTGCTGAAGGAAGGCATATATTTGATCCAAATTGCACTTATGCAGATCCTTGGTTAACTTGACATCAGTAATGTACTCACCCCATTCAGCTTGAGGTAGAGTATTCAAGAATTTGGTGTTAACCTGGAAAGGTGCGATCACAAGATTGTATACATTCAGATCATTCATGAGTGTGGTGAATCTGAAGTAATAATCGTGAAGTGTTTCCCCTGGGTTGTAGGTGAATCTATCAAACAAATCATACAGCTGACACTCCCTTTCTTGTTTGGTGAGAGACGTGCCTTGTAGCAACACCTTAAGACGTTCCCATAGATCCTTTGCCACCGTATACTGACTCACCATCCTATAGATGTCATGGGGAAGGGCTTGGAGAATTGTTTGAAGAGCTTTTTCATCTGCATCTGCAACAAGTTGTTGAGCTGGAGTAAGTTCTTCAAATTCTCGTGGTCTAGTCACGTTATCAACCGTAATGGTACCATAGTCGAGTGGACCATTCAAAATCGATTTGACCATAAGCCTTCCGTATGTCGGTTTCCCCTTTAGATATTGCATCATTCGACCTTGCCATGCCTCAAACACCTCTTTAATAAGCATCGGTGGACGGCTATCAGTTCTCGTTATGATTGATATATCCGTAAGAGATGTCATCTGAGGCATCACTGAATTTGGATTCATTTTGTTTTTCTTCAAAGAAACAGAGATTATCGGTTGATCGAGCAGTGAAGTAAAGCTTGTGAATTGTGTTGTGTTTTTGTTGTAAGAAACCAAGATTAAATCCTCTAAAAAATCGTCGAAAAAACAAGCAAAATAACCCTTGATTCGGAACTTTTTGTTGATTCGGAAGTTTGATTCGGAAGATTACCTTGATTCGGAACTTTGTGTTGATTCGGAAGATTACCTTGATTCGGAACTTTTGGGTTGATCCGGAACTTCTTGGTTCGGAAGTTCTTGATCCGGAACTTTGGCTTGATCCGGAACTTCTTGACTCGGAAGTTCTTGGTTCGGAACTTTGGCTTGATCCGGAACTTCTTGACTCGGAAGTTCTTGGTTCGGAAGTTTCTTGATCCGGAACTTCTTGGTTCGGAAGTTTCTTGATCCGGAACTTCTTGGTTCGGAAGTTTCTTGATTCGGAACTTCTTGACTCGGAACTCCTTGGTTCGGAAGTTTCTTGATTCGGAACTTCTTGACTCGGAACTCCTTGATCCGGAACTCCTTGATCCGGAACTCCTTGATCCGGAACTTCTTGATCCGGAACTCCTTGATCCGGAACTTCTGCTGAATGAACAGAAACCTCCTCCGATGAACAGTCGAACAGTAAAAAGTAAGATTAAGCCCAGATTTTGACCAAATAACCCAAAAAGTTTTGTGCTTTCGACTAAAATAAGTAACAACTAATACTTATCCACTAATCCCAATCACAAAAACACCAAAAAACACCAAGAATCAAGATGATTTTTCTTAAAGAACACTAATACAATCAAAAACTAAAAAACCACACAAATCACCACCTTAAATCACCCCATAGCTCTGATACCAAATGTAGAATATTGATAATCAATGAATCTATGAAGGGGTTTGTTGATTTCTAGAGAGAGAAAGTTAGAGAGAGAAAGTGAGAGAAACTATGTGAATTTTATTAATATGGAATCAAAGAAATGACAACAACCAACCCCTTTCCTTAGTGGAAAGGGGTATTTATAGTCCAAGCTAAACATTGGGCTTGGGCCGGTCCATGACAAGCCCATGGACCGGTTCTTACTTAAGTTAATAAGCAAATAATAACTAATTACTAACTACGAGCTATTACAACATAAATCATATTGTGGAGTGACCGATACTTCTAATATACGTTAAAACGTATTTCTAACATCCACGATACGAGCCCCCGGCTCAGCACGACACACTATGCTCTAATAATTGAATTTTCATAAGATATACTTCGTAATATTAGTACTAGATATTCTAATATCATATTATAGTTACTCAAAAGAAACATCACATTGAGCATAAAATTATGATCTCTAAGATCATGTGGTATGATTTGTGTTTATAGAGAATGTTAAAATTTATCATAATCTAACAACCCATTGTATGTTGGAGGACTTATTGTGTTCATTTTATTATGCAGGGATTGATATTGCCAAGCTTCACTTGTTGCAGCTGGACTTGGACTCAAGTCCATGAAGCCCACTATTTTGGTCCACAAGCCAACGACTTTTTGCCTTTTAGGGTTATATAGAGAGGAGCGTCTTTTCACTTTGTTATTATCGCCTCTCTCTTCACTGTGCGTTTTTCTTCAAAAACACACATCTCCTCTCTCTCTTTTGATCTCAGAAACTATTGGTTAATCTTTTCTTTTATTGTCTTTGATTGTAAAACTATTATCATGTAGATAATAGGGCTACACGTGAGTAGCACTGGTAGCCTTAGTTTTTATCACTCTTTTTGTGTTTTGATCTTGGTTAATAAAAGTATAAGTGTTTGAGGCGTCTTGATTCATATTTTTCTACATGGTATCAGAGCCAGGTTGTTAATATTTGATGAAAATTTGTTGATCCCTTTGGTTGGATCTATATTCTGTTAAGAATTAGTAAAATAGTTTGTAATCAAACTAAAACACTTTGAGCACTCATACTAATACTAAATAAGTTATGCGAAATCTAACTTATAAAGCACAAAAGAACATAATCACTTTTAACTATTCGATTCTCTTATTAATCGACTTGAATGAGGTACATGAAAGACATTGTACCTATGTTCCTTTTATAGAGTAAGGAACCCTATAAACCTTAGAATATTCTATAAAGATAACTATATCACAGACGATATATTATCAATATTCTAACTATTTAGGTATATCACATAAGATATACTCTAACTATAACTATGACATATCTTATACAAATATATATTCGTCCTAATCATCATAGCAGTACTTACTTTATAAGTAGCAGTACTTACTATGTACCGCGTTAACACGAGGTACTTACATAACACTAACAGTACTTAGAATATACTAAGGGTACTTGACACTTAACAAATAATTCCCAACAATCCTCCCCTAAACAAGAAATGATAACTTGTTGTCTTCTTGTTTCTCTTGTATTGGATGTATTAAAAATACATGTCTTCAGTCTTTCCTTCATCCTTGGATTAAACTTGGTAATTTGTATTTGTATCCAACTGAATGTAGCCAAACACTTCAAATGTAGATCTTCTTCTGATAAGACAATCTTGAAACATCATGAGTATCATCTTTGTCTTCAAACTATGATCTTCTTGTGTCTTCTAAACATTCATTTATCTTTGCAACATCAGTTATTGTCTTCTTGAGTTTAGTCCTTGAACTCTTAATCATAAATCTTTGTCTTGATTTGATGATAACAAAACCTTCTAAGTACTATTTTTTAAATACTTCTTTTGCCTGTAATCTTCATACCTGAAATAAAACAGTTAACAACAAACACCAATCTGTATTGTCTTCATGATTTTTAGCAAACCACCAGCTATCAACGGATTGGATAAATTCTTTACAAGTTAGCCGTACACTCTGGAATAGCCAATACTTTATTCACAAAGAATAAGGTGTAATGAAAACCTTACAATTTTTGGTAAATTGTCAACCATCAACGGATTTGATGAGGTCTTTACCTAGTACCGTTTATCTAGGACTAGCCAACTCTTTGTCTCGAAACAAGGTGAGTTAGAACCATATAGTTTTTAGCAAACTAACAGCTTTCAACGGATTTGATAAGTCTTTACCACAAACCGTTTGCTTATGGACTAGCCAGTTCTTATGTGTGTTAGACCATGGTGAACTGAGAACCATTTGTGAAGTGTGACTGAAATTCAAACACTTAAGATTCTTTCTCAGCTTCTTCCTCATCTTTCAAATCCTTGATTTGTTGTTTAACCATTCCGATCAACTCCAAAGCATCAGCAGACTCTTCTGTAACTTCTAATTGTTGTTCTAACATCCTTTCCAACAATTTTCTTTTGAAAGGGTAAGTTTTCTCTTGCAGCATATAGTATGTAACATCATCTACATCCAAAATATGCAATCCACATGACCTGTAATATCTCCAGTAACTAGGAACCTGATTCTCTAATACCTTCAACATTTCTTGATCACAATTGTGTGGCTCATACATAAAGAGAAATTCCCTGTATAATAGTGATACTTCAGTTTTACCTGCACTGGCTTCTTGAACTAACCTGAAAAGATCTTGAATATCTTGCCTGTCAAGAATGTGAAGAATATCCTCCAAAAGTCTGAATACTCTTGTTGTGCCATCAGTTCTCTGAATTCCATGAGCTTTAAGTCCTTGATCTGTAGAGTAAATCCACTTAGCAATGGATGCTCTCTTTCCAAAAATCTCTGTATCAATACATTGATCTTCAAATTTCACAATCTTCAAGTACTTCTTTAAGCTCTCATCATCATCACTATCTTCTGCTGTTGTTTTAGCTTTCTTAGCTTTCTTATTTATCTTTGTTGACCTTTTCCTTTTAACACCCTTGGAAATTCCCTCAAGCTTTGTTGAACCCTCTTCCAAGTTTGTATGTACCGTCTCCTCAGTATGTACTGTTGTATGTACTGTTGACTGTGTATGTACTGCTTATACATTTTCAGTCGGAGCAATATCTTGAGTTTCAACTCCTGTATTCATTCTTTGATCAGCCTCTTCCTCCCTTGAACTTACCTCCCCCTTTCTATTCTTCCTCATATAAGTGGTCTTGATAGGTGGAGATATATTTGTAGGTTCAGCAGTACTTGGCTCAATTCTAGGAGTACTACCAAATTATCTTTGTTGTTGCAGATGTCTCTTAAATTATTCAACAACTTTTCTATCTGCTTCAGATCCAATCTCAACAAAATTCATTTCAGTCTTCTTACTTTGCTCATACAAAGTCTTGATTTCTTCAAAATTCTTCTTGACCAGCTGAATATGAGTAAATCCTTTAACTTTCTTTAGAAAGTTCATCATCTGATTTCTAATCTGCATAGTAGTTGGAGGCTTAATCTTTTCTTTCCTTCTCCTTTCAGCAAAGAATCTTTGTTGCTCCCTTACCAGATCATCAATCAATTTTGATTTCTCTTCTTCATCATATGCATCTCTCTCTTCAGCTATCAATGAGTCTGCAAGAAGCTCACTTGCATGTATTTCAGCTTGAATCCTGTCATACTCTTGTATGTTCCATTCTTGCTGTATTCTTTTAGCTTCTAGCAAATCCTGCTTTGCTGCAAGTTCTTCCTGCAATTCATTTTCACAAATTTATGCTTGCATTCTATAAGCAAATTCCTCATCATGGTCTATTTGATTAAATCTGTACATGACTTTGTTTATGTCATCATCTGAATCACTTTCATCTTCAGATTCTGATAATAATTGCTTCTTCCCCTTATCCTTTGGATTAACCTTAGGTAGCTTCTTCTTCAGCTTGGTAGCTGTTTCTTCATTAGCTTGCTGTTGAATGACTATACCTTTAGTAGGGTGTGAATCTTGAACTTTCTTACCTTGAATTTGATCCTTTTTGGCAAGAACTTCTTGTTGTGTCTTTTTCTCTACTTCTGCTTGTTTAGTCTTCTCAACTAAATTCTTCTTTAAATCAAGCAGCAATTGGGCTAAAGTCTCATTTTCTCTAAAAGAAGTTTTACTTTCTAGTGAAGGATGATCACCAGCGGTACTTGCAATCGGCTTAGTTGGCTTAGCAGTACTTGGGTCTTCAACAATGTCAGCAGTACTTGTAGTCGGCTTAGTTGGCTTAGCAGTACTTGGATCTTCAACAATGTTGACTTCACCAGTATTAGACACACTTGTTTCTTCAATCACTTGTGTATTGTGACAATCCGTCAATTTATGGTTGTTATTTTTTTCAATATTTATTTGAAAACATTATTTTAATGTTATAATATGAACTCACTTATTTTTGGGAAGAAATTTGTATTTACGTCTTGACGTAGCATCGACTACGTCTAAACCGGATGATTCTACGTTACGTGCTCACGTTTACATACACCGTCTTTCGTGACAGTCCGAAATTTCAGGAAATAAATTTAGAAATAAATTTATCCGTGAATATTATTTTGGAGTTTTAAATTTGTGTTGGTTCATAAACTCACAAATTTACGAGAAGAGATTAGGACTTACGATTATAATTTACCGTCCTTTACGACTAAACCGGAAACCTTAGGATTACGTATTTACGTTTTTGAACTCCGTTTTTGATGAAACAATTTTTATTAGATTCGTTTTGTGTCGTTGATTTAGAATTTATAAAAACGTTTTTCGTTAAACGACCCGAGGGTACGCAAATCGAGGAAACTAGAATCGAGGATTACCCGTAAATTAGTGGGATGGGACAAGTTTTACACTTGCCCACCCCACAATGTGTGGCGTCCAACATAAGCCAACACACTTCATGTGTGTCAACTTGATATTAAATCAAGGACACTTATCCATTTTAGGCTTACAAAATAAGCTAATAACTTAGCAAAACCACCACCTCAAACCATTCATTCATTTGTGACATGCAAAACAACTCAACTCTCCTCCCTCTCTCTATGATGCCGTCCACCACCACCATCAAACACCCCATTCATACAAAATTTTAACCACAAACATTTGTTATAATTAACATATGTTAATCTACATTCAAAGAGATGAAGATTGGTGCAAGTTATAACATCCAAAGAGGAGTTTCTATGGAGTCTTAGGGATGATTTTACACAAGGATTTCTTGAAGATTGGTGGACTTGAAGATGATATTGGTTTATCACAAGTTTTGCCATCAAAATCCAAGCCTTGATCACAACCTACATCATCTTGGTGGTATAAAGATTGTTCTTCCCATCCTCTTGTTATTTTGATTATGTAATCATGTATTTTATTTCTTATTGTATATGTATATGATGAATATATGATGATAAAATTATTATGTGGGGATTTGGTGTTGATAAACATGGGTAAAAAGATGAAAAACTATATGCAAAAATGGTTAATCTTGCTTAATTTAGTAGGCTGTACAAAAACAGTAAATAACCATATGATGAACTGATAAATTGGTATAGATGAATTGATATACAGTAAGCTATGAGTCTTGTACACATGTGAGAGTTGGCCATGCAATGGAATCATAAAAATGAGTGAGATATGATCAAAACAAGTTTAGAGTGCAAATCTGAGTACACTGTTTTAGACGAATTTTATAAAATACTTAGAGGCTGATTCAACAGTAGCCATAGAAGAGTTAAATGGAGCACATATCATTTAGTTTATGCCATAAAAATTTGGGCTTCTATATCCATATAGAACTCTAGATATGGTTGTTTTGGTGAAAATGAAATTTAAAATCAGATTTGTATAATAAAAACTTATATAATATAAGCACTCACTTATATATTTATAAAATATATACACATGAAAACCCACTAACTTATAAATTTCATTTATATAGATATGTATAAGGTTAAATAAATGGACTCTTTATAAAAATGGTAGTTGAATAAGATTTATAAGTTATAAAAACTATAAACATGATTTTTACGACTTTTTCGGCTATTACCGTAAAATTAACGTTTTTGTTAAATAAAACTTAGACGGTTGGACCCGTCTAATGTAAACTTTTATAAACTCATATACTGATATATAAACATATATAACAAGTAAAAACCGATAAAACCCGAACTATAAAACATACGGACATTAACGGGCTAAGTTAACGTTATTGGACTAATAATACAACAAAATGGGCTAAAACACTTATAAACTTATTTATTGGGCTTAACCCATTTGGGCCCAACATGTAAAGTATAAATACTGATAATACAAGTATGAAATGGATTAATACAAGTTAATGAACTTCTAATAGGCTTATTGGACCTAAAACACGTAAATAGGTAAAACTAGTAAACTAGTAAGAAGTTACCAAAACATAAACACTAAAATGAGTAAAAGAGAATATGTAAATCCACTTGATCATCATATATATATATATAATCATCATATGTATACATAATTGTTATTTCGATAAAGTCATTAGACAAGAGTCTAAGACGAGTATTATTTGTCTAGGTTTCCCGTGATTGAACCACGTATCGTACATCCGAATCGCCGATAACCGCCTTCCCACATCAACGTGAGTTCATAGCCTCGCACTCTTTTAAATGATTTTATGAAATGTTTTATAAACCCGCGAGGGAGATAACATGTTATGTTTTAATAAAATAGGACACCATTTGTCCCAATTGTTTGTTTATTGATTTGGACCCGAATGATTGTATGACCCGATGAATGATTATATGACCCGATAGATGAAATGAAATGGATTATTAAAGTTAGTTTATGTCACTAAAAGTCCCATTAGCATGAATTGTGAACTACCGGGATTTGGTAGACGCTTATGCATATAATAGTACTATTTGGGGATGATCACCCCAGTTCGCGCCTTGACGGTTGATCCCTGTCGTGCCACATTGATTGGTAAGCGAATTTATGTATGAGAAGATTTACACAAGCGTGATTATTGTGATGACACGCTAATTTAGATGGGCAAATTGAGTTTCGGGCTAGCTACCCGTTGTTTGGTTTAGTAAGGTGACAATGTCACGTGGCTTATAATAATCCAATTAACGAAATACTGCTATACGCACCGAATTACGATATATTGCCTGACTAGCAATATGGCGTCTTACTATTGATATTATGTTCGTGTTTTGGTTTTTCATAACCATATTCATATAACGGTTTTTATTTAACTTTATACAACGTTATAAAACGTATTGTATGATGTTTTACGACATTGGCTCGTATAATGATTTTGAAGGCGAAAGCCTATATTATGATTTTGATAAGGAATTGTATAAAATGACTTTGGCTATTTTATGGCCTATTACAAATGATTTGTACAAAATGATTTTCGGTAATAATTTTATACCGATATTATATTGATGGTTTTATTAAACTCTATGAATTCACTCGGCGTTATCGCTGACCTTTTCTTTTAACATGTTTTATCTCAGGTACTTGAAGGTAATTCTCGGGAAGACAACAAGAATTCATGGCCCGCACTTAAATTATAATTTCCATTCAAATGCTTTGTAAAACGTGTATGAAATACAATGACTTGGGACCTATGTAACTTTGATAATTATGAATGGAAATGCTTTATTATTAAACGACGTGATTTTTATGCGTTGTCTATGATGTGAGTAATGTGCTATCCTGTAACACCAACGAGTCTTCTGCTGTATTGAGCTGTATAAATTTGGGGGTGTTACATGTATCCCCAGATACTCTTTCTTCCATAGAAGCCATCATATCAACTTGCACCTCGTTAGTCTTGTCTGATTCATTGCTCATTCTTGATCTAGACAGTACTTGCAAAGTCTGTTTTCTTTGAAACCATACTTGTCTTTGTGGTGATAGAGTTGAATATACAGGAAACTGAATAGTAATTTCCTCCAACTTCCCATAGAAAGCACTCCAATTAGCTTGAAGTGGTGATTAAGTTGATGGTTCTGGCTGAGTTGCCAATGTTTCTTCAACTTGTGGCTCCTCTAGCTGATTTACCAACTTTTCTTGAACTTGTTGTTCCTCTGACTGAGTCACCAACATTTCTTGAACTTGTGGTTCCTCTGGAGTAGGTTGTGGTTCTTGCTGTTGAATCTCGATATCTAAAGGTCCATCCACACCAGTCTCTAAACCAATTCCATCTTTATAAGTCCCCATGACATCTTCATCAAATTCAAAATTGATGTCATTTCTAGAGATCCTTGTCTGATTATCAGTAGAAGGTGGTTGTTCTTCATTATTCCTCCCCTGTTTGGTTGCATTCAGTTTCCTTTTCTTGTGGTTCATGAATCTTTGCTTCTTGATTGCAGATTTCTGAATAGATCTATATTGCCTCATCCAAGGTGACACTTTGTTCCTTAACTTGAGTAGGCTAGCTTCCAATTCAGCAATTTTCTTGTCTTGAACAAGCTTTTCTTTCTGCAATACTTGTACCTATTGGGACAAACTTGTACACAAAGCAGTTAAATTTGCAACATCCACCACCTCTGGTGCTTGTGCTTGTGGTGAACCACTAGCAGCAATAGAAGCAGCAGGTGTGTGGATCATCTCATCAGTGTTTAGTGGAACACCAACATTGTGAGAAGAAGATTGTGAATCTTCTAGGGAATGGGAACTCTGGTGAGAAGGAGTTTGCTGAGAAGCACTAGCATTGCTAGGTCCCTCACCATCTTGATTGGCAGGTTGGGCTAACATATGAGCAAACAATGGTGTTCTTGTTCCTGTAAAGGCATTGCCTTATTTGGTCAAGAAAGAGAAAGTTCTCTTTGTGAATGAAGGAACATCCCATGTATCAGTTAACTCTGGTAGGTTAGGTATTTGGTCACTAACTAAAGTCTGAATGAATATAGGATACATTAAGAACTTCTTAGTCCCTTCCAATTTTTAGTCATGCCTTCAAAAATTAATTTTGAAAAACTAAAAACCCTGTTATTTGCTAGACAAATACCAACAGATGCCAATGCATCAGGTGTTTGATCAAAAGATGTACTTTTTGAACTTAAACAGTGAATAATAGCATGAAAAAGCAATTTCCATTGAGGTGAAAATAAAGCTTTAAAGAAAGTAAGACTTTCCCTACCACCTCCATAGCCCATGGCTGTAAGGCCATCATGAATCTATGTATTATTAAGCATACTAAGTCCATTTTCGTAATTTAATCTCAAACTTGCTCGTAGCAGTACCTCAGTGACATATATATTTCTGTGATTCACCCTAGCCTTAATGCAAGGTTGACCAAAACGAGTACCTAATACAGCAGTATCCCAAAATTGTTCAACAATGGGTATAGAGACAACTGGACTTACAATGAGTGCGAAGCGAACATGACTTCGAGATAGGAAACCAAGCATCTCATGGAAATCAAGAGAGTCATTATTCGTAGCAAGATTCACAACCAAATTATGCTTAGAGATTACTTGTAAAGCAGCCATTAGTATTTTTTATGATCGAAAGATTAGAGAGAAGGTTATAGAATCAAGAGATAAAAATAAAAGATTAGGTGAATCAATTGTGTAATTGGGGTAAGTATCTAAGTAAATAACAAACCCAAGCGCGAAGAAACCGCCAAATTTACAAAAGAGACCCTTAACGGTACAACGGATATGTAGCAGTACATGGAACATAAGCGGTACTTGGTTTTGTGCTAGCGGTACTTGGAGTGACAACGGTACCTCACAATTTTGACCAGTTCATGTTTTCACTAAAAATGTATCCTCTTTTATCTTTTTCTATAAACCTGCAATAACATCAAAAACATAAAACATAGACTATACAATAAAAATTATAAAAATGTGTACAGCCATTACCTCCCCTCAACATATGCAGCATATTATTGGTTGATCATACCAATGTGTGTCACCAAGAATTCGAATCTCTTTGCATCATATGCCTTGGTCAACAAATCAGCTACATTGTTGTCTGTATGAATCTTCAAGACTTGAATAAGCTTTTTGTCATAAGCATCTCTTTTAAAGTGATGTCTTATTTCAATATGCTTAGTCTTGGAGTGAAATACTGGATTCTTGACAATGTATATAGTACTTTCATTATCAATGTAAATATTGGTGTTCATGAAGTTAAACCCATAGTCCAACAATTGATTTTGAATCCAAAGTACTTGTCCACAGCAATGAGCAGCAGCTACATATTCAGATTCAGTTGTAGAAGTAGCAACAATGGTTTGCTTCTTACACTGCCATGATATGAGTCTTCTGCCTAGGAATTAACAACCTCCTGTTATGGACTTCCTATCATGATTTGCTCCAGCATAATCACTATCTGAGTAAGCTTCCAATTCAAAGGTGGAATCTCTAGGATACCATAATCCTAAATTGGGGTTGACTTTTAAGATATTTAAAAATCTTCTTCACAACATGTAGATGTGACACCTTTGGATGAACTTGGAACCTTGAACAAGCACACACAACAAACATTATATCTGGTCTTGAAGCAGTAAGATACATCAATGAACCAATCATTGACCTGTATAGATGAATGTCAACATCTTCTCCATGTTCATCTTTTGATAGAGACTTCTTGGCTTCATAAGGTGTGCTTGTACTCCTTATATCCATACATGAAAATTTCTTTAAGATTTCAGCAACATATTTATCTTGACTGATAAATATTCCATCTTTCCTTTATTTGACTTCAATCCCAAAAAGAAAGTTAGTTCTCCCATAGAACTCATTTGAAATCTTCCTTTCATCAAAGCTTCAAACTCTTCACACCATGTCTTCTTGGTAGAACCAAAAATGATGTCATCAACATAAACTTGAACTAGAATGATGTCCTTGGAATTTTTCTTGATGAATAGAGTTTTGTCAATGGTTCCTCTCCTATATCCATGTTCTAGCAGAAAGTTGGATAAGGTTGCATACCAGGCTCTTGGAGCTTGATGCAGACCATAAAGTGCTTTGATAACCTTGTAGACTCTATTGGGGATTTTAGGATCTACAAAACCTGGAGGTTATGAGACATATACCTCCTCTGAAATAGTACCATATAGAAAGGCACTTTTCACATCCATTTGATAGACTATAAATCCCATATATGATGCAAAGGATAAAAATAACCTAATGGCTTCTATCCTTGCCACTGGTGCAAAAACCTCATCATAGTCTATTCCTTCTTTCTGTATATAGCCTTGAGCAACAAGTCTTGCCTTGTTCCTCACAAAAACCCCTCTTTCATCCTTGTTGTTCTTGAAGACCCATCTAGTCCCAATTACTCTTTTACCTGAGGGAAGATCCACAAGAATCCAAACTTTTTGTAGCTCAATTTGTGTTAATTATTCTTGCATGGCATCTACCCAACTTTCTTCATCAAGAGCCTGAGAGATGTTTTGAGGCTCTACTTGAGATAAGAAACAGGCAAACAAATAATGCTGAGTATCTTTATGATTTGTTCTCTGCTGTTGTTTGACATAACTCACTAGTGCATGAGTTTCAATATTGGTTTGCAGTTGTCTTCTGGTTTGTACAGCAGATTTTGGATCACCAATAATCTGTGTAGTAGGATGGTTGTTGTTGACTTTATGAGTGGGAATAGAACTGACTGGAATTTCTGTTTCCAAATTGTTGAAATCAGTTACTGCACCCTGCTCATCATAGGAAGATTTGGAGAAGATTCCTTCAGCTGGACTGGCATATAAGTCTTCATTGTCCAATGCTTGCAAAATCTCTTCTAGTGAGTCAACAAATTTGGCAGATTTTGACTTAGCAGTACTTGCAGATGAAGTACCGCTAGGTATAGTATGTACTGTTGAGTGTTGTGACTCAAAAGACTCTTCTCCTGAATGCTTATTGGCAGATGTAGCATTCTTTTCTTGATCTTGAAGCCTCTGAAGCTCCTGGGAGGCTTGATCATCATTTGATGGCATGGTTTGCTTCTTGGGAGTTGCAGATATGGGAGTAACAGTAGGCATGTTGGGCACATAGACATGGACATCATCATCTAATGAAGAAACATCTTCTTGAGCACCTGAATTAGTTGCACTTGACTCACTACCTGCATTGTTAGTTTGACAATCCTTTTGCAAAGAATAGTAATCCATGGAGTTAGTTAGATAATCTAAATCAAACATCCAAGCATAACCTATTCCTGGAACATTGGGTTTATTTTCTAAGAAATTGACATGAGAATTTTCTTCAACTTTCTTAGTTGCCAAATTGTAAACCCTATAAGCTTTACTTTGCAAAGAAATCCTACAAGATATCCTGGATCAGACTTTCCATCAAACTTTCCCAAATAATCAAGAGTATTTAGTTTAGACACATGACACCCAAAAGGTCTTAAATGACTTATGTTAGGCTTACATTAGTCAAGAGTTCATAAGGTGTTTTGTTTTAAGGCTTAGTTACCAGGACTCTATTTAACACATAACATGAAGTATTGATTGCTTCTGCCCAAAAGGTATTTGGCAAAAGTGAATCAACCAGCATAGTTCTAGCAACCTCAATTAATGTCCTATTCTTCCTTTCAGCTACTCCATTTTGTTGTGGAGTTCTAGGATTACTAAATTGTCTCTTAATTCCTTTAGACCTACAGAATTCATCAAAATTAGCATTCTTAAATTCTGTTCCATTATCAGTCCTAATGATTAATACCTGTTTAGTGAACTGTTTTTCAACTAAGGTGATAAAATCCTTTAGTAATTCACTTGTTTCACTTTTAAGGGCTAAAAAGAAAACCCAACTGAATCTACTATAATCATCAGTTATGACTAGACAAAAGGTCTTATGACTAATGCTTCTGATAGAAACTGGACCAAATAAATCCATATGCAAAAGTTGCAAAGGTTTTGTCACAGTGTTTATTGTCTTGGTCTTACAAGAGGCTCTATGTTGTTTACCTTTTTGACAAGTAGCACATGTGAAATCATTTTGAAAAGATTTGTTAGGTAGACCTCTAACCAAATTCCTTTTCACCAATCTATTAAGATTCTTGAAATTCACATGACCTAACCTTCTATGCCATAAATTTGACTCATCTAAAGAAGCCTTAGCTAGCAAACATGTAATACCACCTATTGGAGTAATAGTATGAAGATTAAAGGTGTACATATTTTCTTGCCTGGTTACATTAAGCAGTATTTGAGATTCCTTAGGCATCTCAAAGTCTTTGGACAACACCAAGCAGTCTTTGTCTGTGAATAGCACCTTGTTCTTCTTATCACACATTTGTGATAAAGAAAAGAGATTGAACTCATTCAATTCTTTTACAAAGAAAACATCTTCAAATTCCAACTTTCCTTTGTTGATTTTACCTTTGCCAGTGATTCTACCTTTGCTACCCCCAAAGGCTAATGGACATCCTCTGAATTCTTCAAATTCAGCAAGAAAATCTTTGTTTCCTGTCATGTGTCTTGAGCATCCACTATCTACAATTCCTTTATCTTTTAATTCATCAATGAGATGACCCTGCATACAAATAAAACTCATTAGTTTTTAACAGGGACCCAAGCCACATTTGGCTCGGATCTTGTGGTACCTACACATTTAAGAGTTTGTACTGAAGCATTCTCAGTAATGCTACTTTTACTCTTATACTTCATGGTTTCATTTATGTAGTCAAAGTCATAGGGTGACTCTATGTGCTCTGACTTCTTTGACTTAAGTACTGCTTTAGCGGTACTTGCTTTAACACATGGTTTATCTCTTTTAGGGACCCACCTTTGCACTAGTTTGTTCTTGTCCTTACTTCTAGGTGTTTTAACTTTTTCAAAAACTTTCTTAGAAGTCTTGGAGAACATTGGTTTTACAGACTTTAAACCAACAGTACTTGAGTTTGGACTAGCAGTATTTGTAGGTCTAGACTTGCCGGTACTTGGTTTACCAGACTTTAAAGATACTAGTCCTTGCTTCATAAGTACTGCCCTAGGAACAAAACTTTTGGTAGGATTATTTTTAACCTGTTTAACTACCCTTGTGTGATCAAACTTAGGTTTGTCATCTTTAAGTTTCTATTTCCTATAACATGTGCATTTTTCCCATTACTGTTTTTCATGACCCTTTGTGTAGCCTTTTGTTTCACAATTTTATCTTCATGTAATGTACAGTCTTTGATAAAATGATTTAGACTACCACAAACATAACATCCTTTTCTTCTTAAAGAAGACCCAAAAGGTTGTTTTCATTTTACTTTTTCAAAACCTAGCCCACCCCTTTTGACTTTATTATGTTTTATATTGTTTTCCAATATCTTGCTAGGAGTTTTTACCTGCTTGGGAGCAGAACTAGTCTTAGATTCTTCAGAAAAAAAGTTGTTTATTAAAGGTGGATAAACAATATTCTTGGTCACAGTAGTCTTTTCTTGGGTCATAGTACTAGAGTTTAAGACATTATTGATCTTAGGTTCTTCTAACTCTATACTAGTATCATTACAAGGGGGCATAAAAATTCCTGATAATGGTGGAGGAACTGCCTTCATTCCTTCAGCATATCTATCATTTTCAGGTGTATCATCTACCTTACTAGAACTATCAAAAATCCCTTTTGATAAGTCCTTGTTAGTTAAGGTTATCCCAGGTTGGTCCTTAATATATCCTAGGCCTGTTTTATCATAATACCCCATTTGTGAATTAATCAATTTTCCCAATCCCTTAGAAGATTGTTGCCAATGACTAATCACTTCCCTTTCATTACAAAGACTAGTTTTTAAAGCTTCATTTTCTGAATTTATTTTTAAAAGTTGTCTTTCAAAAGCTTTTATTTCCACCTCTTTTTCCCTCATTTGAAGAGTTAAAATCCTTATTTTCTCTTCATAGTTTTGTTGAGCCTTTTTGTACAAAACTATATTTTCTTCTAATTTAACAACACCCTGTTTGAAAGCTTTTACTTCTATAGTGCATGTGTTAACCTTTTGATATTGTTCCTCTAGTTCTACTTTTAGACTATTAAATTTAAGAATACAATCTTTAGAACAAGGATGTACCTTAGTATCTTCATGTGAGAGAGCCATTAATCCAAGCTCTTCTTCTTCTTCTTCTTCTTGTTCGGCCCAATTCACCACTCCATCTATAGTAACCAATGCTTTGGTTCCTTTAAGACTCCTGCTGTTTCCTTTTGGAAAGATTTCAGTTATTCTTGGACTGGTTCTATAGCTGTTCTTGGACTTCTGATTGCTAGTCTCAGCTTTATCTCTAGAGCATTCTCTTGCAAAGTCTCCATTCCTTCCACAGTTATAGCATTCAACTTTGGACTTGTCATATCCTAATGGCTCATTAGGATCAACAGTCATTTTTCTTCCAGTCTCCTTGAAGAACCTATTAGATCTTACTGACACCATAGCAGCTTGCCATTTAAGATCCATCTCTTCAACATCAGCATCATCCATTTGGAGCAAGTCATTGAGAGTTAAACTTGGCATGTTGTCTTGTCCATCAAAGAATGAGAAGGCATCATTGTCACTAAACAATGGTGAAGACCTTCCATGTGGATTTTAAGAGACTATTGGACTGCTTTCAATACTTTGTGGGTAAGTACTGCTTGTAAGTCCTCCAGCGGTATTTGTGAAGTATGTACCGCTGCTAGATCCACTAGCGGTATTTTGAAAGTAAGTACCGTTGTTCCCATATGACATAAAAGCCAAGTTAGACTCTGAAGTAGTTGCTGTCTTTACTTCAGTGCCTTTTACATCCATCTCATATGCTCTAAGATTGTTGTAGAGATGATCAAAAGGAATTGTTTCCAAATCATATCTTGTGATGAAGTGCATAGCCATTGCTTTCCACTCTGGTGGAACACTTCTTAATAATTTTATATTGGCTTCTTTATTAGGAATTACTTGTCCATAAATTGCTAACTGAATAAGCAACTTGTTGAACCTTACATATCCACCATGTGTCCCCTCTATACTGGTAATTGAGAAGTTATCAAATTCTTTCTTAAGAACAATCTTCTTAATTTTCTTAGATTTGTCATTGCCTCCAAATATAAGTTTTATAGCATCCCACATAGCTTTGGCATCTTTATGATGATGAAATATTGGTAGAATGTCTTCAGAAAGAGCCATAGCCAAAGCAGTTCTGGCTTTTCTTTCTCTGATCTCTGCTTGTACCTCCTCAGCAGTCACAGCAGGTAGAACATAACATGTATTGTCTGGTAACCAGTGTAGCTTCTTTGGTGTATTCCCATTCTTGATAACTTGCCACACAGTGTGATCTGTGTGATTCAAGTAATGTTCCATCTGCATAGCCCATGTCTCATAATTTTCACCTTTGAGAACTGGAAGTTTAACAGCAGACAGAGTATGAGAAGGTGTTGGTGTAGAGGTAGCTACAACATTCACGGCTTGAGCACCTTGTGCTGGTGCAGGATGCACAACTTGTGGTTGTCCTTGTGGCAGAACAGGATCAGGGTTCTGAACATCATCCAAGTGAGCATTATCACCATCTGGTTGAGACATTGAGATTTGGTATGTGTGGAGTGTTTGGGGTCGTGTTCTTCTTTTTCAGAGTTTCTCAACAAGCTCTGATACCACTTGTTGATCCCTTTGGTTGGATCTATATTCTGTTAAGAATTAGTATAATAGTTTGTAATCAAACTAAAACACTTTGAGCACTCCTACTAATACTAAATAAGTTATGCGGAATCTAACTTATAAAGCACAGAAGAATAGAATTACTTTTAACTATTCGATTTTCTTATTAATCGACTTGAATGAGGTACATGAAAGACATTGTACCTATGTTACTTTTATAGAGTAAGGAACCTTAGAAACCTTAGAATATTCTATAAAGATAACTATATCAGAGACGATATATTATCAATATTCTAACTATTTAGGTATATCACATAAGATATACTCTAACTATAACTATGACATATCTTATACAAAGATATATTCGTCCTAATCATCATAGCAGTACTTACTTTATAAGTAGCAGTACTTACTATGTACCACGTTAACACGAACGGTACTTACATAACACTAACAATACTTGGAATATACTAACGGTACTTGACACTTAACAAATAATTCCCAACAATTTTTTTAGGGTTTGTAAAATTATTAGGGGTTTTTGATATATCATACTTTTTTTGGGAAGATCTGCTATTGAAATAGCTAGATCTGTTTATATTACTTCTGGATTCAAAGTTTTGACCCTTTAATTGTTTTCTGAAAAAACTAGGGTTTCTGAGATCTGGTCTATTATACTATTTTGTTGGTGATTCGTTCGATTGGTGTTGCTATCTTCTAATAATAGTGATTTTCCCTAATTTTCCTTGAGAAAAAAAAATTAGGTTTTCATGTTTCTTTGGGAGATTCATCTATTGGTGGTGGCTTGTTCTTGCTGTTGGGTGATTCTGTTATTGTTCGTTGACTTTGGTCATTTTCCCTAATTTTTCCAGAGAAGAAAAATTAGGGTTTGTGGCTAGGAGGTTCTGTTACTCCCAGACTAAGTGAATCTAGGAGTAACAGTTCGATTAAGCTTGGTTTTCTGCACTATAACACCTCTTTACTCTCTCTTTGTTTGCTACTTATTTTTTGTTTGTTATCCTTCTTTGTTATGTGGCTTTATTCTTTGGGTTGGTTGTCTTTTATTATTTACCCTATTTATCTGGAGCCTCACTTGCTGCTTGCCCTTGACCTGTCACTCTTGAGTGGTTTTGGAAGCCTTGGAACTTTGTTGGTAGTTTAGTGAGTTCTTTTTTTACCCTTGTGACTCTTCACCATGTCTGACCATGGGGAGTCTATACATGGTGATGATGATGTTCAAAGTGTAATTGATCCAGTTACACTTATTAACAAACTTGACCTGAGTGACCCTTTGCACTTACACCCTAATGATTCAACTGTTTTAACAGTTGTTACTGTTAAACTTAAGGGAACTGAAAACTATCAGGTTTGGGCTAATGCTATGTTACTTGCCTTGGAAGGTAAAAATAAAACTGGTTTTATTGATGGAACTTGCAAAAGGTCTATAACTAATGATGTTTTGGGGAAACAATGGGATAGAGTTAATGCTGTTGTGTTGGGATGGATCCTTAATTCTATATCTGAGGAACTCTTCCTTGGTCAATTTTTTTCAAAAAGGGCTAAAGATGTTTGGAAAGAATTAAAGGAAACTTATCATAAGGTTGATGGGTCTGTCATATTTAACTTATATCATAAGATCAATACTCTGAAACAAAATGGCTCTGATTAGTCTGATTACAATCATAAATTGAATGATTTGTGGAAAGAATATGATGCTATGATTGAATTACCTGCTTCTGTTTGTTCTGCTTCAAATGAGTTTAAAAGTCATAATAAATTGTTGAAACTTATGCAATTTCTGATGGGTTTGGATGACTCTTATATGAGTATTGGGAGTTCTATTCTGTCTAGAGAGAATCTCCCTGATGTTAAGCGAGCTTATGCCATCATTTCCAGTGAGGAATCTCACAGAATGGCTTCAGGCAGTAGCTCTGTGTCTTCCCAAAGATCTCAGACCTCTGCCTTCTTATCTAATGGGCCCACTAGGAACAATGTTCAAAGAAATAAAAACCCTAATGCTAATGTGTTGAGACCTATCACCAACAATTTTAGACCCAACAATGGTAATACTGGTTTTAGACCCAACAATCAGAATGTTGTGAGACCCAACTTTACCTCTAATGCTAAATTGGTTTGTGAAAACTGTGGGTACAATGGTCACACCATTGATAGGTGCTTTAAGATCATTGGGTACCCTAGTGATTTTTTTCATAGGAAAAAAAGGGAAATCAAAAATTTAAAGGAAAAAGTGTGTCTAATAACTCTATTGGTTCTACTAGTGCTACTGGTTTTTTTGATGAACAAATGGCTACTCTTCTCTCTCTCTTTAAAGATAACAATGGATCTGGAAAGAATATACAAGCCAATATGGCACGTACTTATTTTAACTCTAGCAAGGTCTTCAATGACAATTTTGATAAGTTTTTTAGTTCCAACACTAGTTCTAAAATTGGTATGACTTACAATGGCAAGGTCATTGACTCTGGGGCTAACCAACACATGACTAACAATGACAGTGAACTTGACAATGTGTTGGACATCTCTCATCTCAAAATTAAAGTCACTCACCCTAATAGAACTGAGGCTATTATATCTAAAATTGGTAATCTTAGACTTCCTAATGATCTGACTTTAGTGGATGTTTTGGTTATTCCCGAGTATTGTGTTACCTTAATCTATGTGCATAAGTTGTCTAAAGACAATAAAATCTTTGTTGTGTTTGATGAGAATAAGTGTTTCTTTGTTATTTAGGATTTGAATCTGAAAAATGTGTTGGGGACTGGTAACAGTGTGGTGGTTTATACTATTTAGATACAGAAGGTACTAATTGTAAAACCAAAACTATCTTGTTACTTGCTCCTTGTCTCATTATGATTGGCATTGTAGACTTGGCCACCCTGCTGACCCTGCTCTTAATGTGCTTAAACAGTCTTTAAAAATTGATAAAAATGACAAGACCTTTTTTGTGAAATCTGTCAAAGAGCTAAGCAAACTAGGAAACCTTTTTCCTTAAGTAACCATAAAACTAAGAAACTTGGTGATATTGTGCACTTAGATTTGTGGGGTCCCTATAGGGTTGCCAGTCATTCTGGCCACAAGTATTTCTTAACTGTTGTGGATGATTACACTAGGGCTGTTTGGTTGTTTCTTATTGTAGGTCTATAGTTTCTTAGGATTAAGGAATGTATGATTTATCTAATGAAATGGAAGGAAAATAGAAGAACTAGAGAGAGAAAGGTAGAGAGAGAAATGAGAGAAAGAGAGAAAGAAGGTTGATTAAGTGAATGTGTGAGAAACAACAAAGTGACCAACCCCTCCTAACATGCTAGGAGGGGGTATATATAGCCCACCTTACATGTGGGCTATTTGGGCTATATGGATTACATATAGGATCACGAGCCCATTACTTGAATATATCTTTGGAGTGACCGATCCTTTCTAAATACATAAAAACGTATTTCCAACAATCTCCCCCAAAGGAAGGTCACATCAAGTTACAATGTCCTATAGCTCGTGATCTATGCTAACAATGATGTGACCGAGACTTTCCTTGGAAAAACGTATTTCCAACAATCTCCCCCAAAGGGAGGTTTCACCATTTTACAAAATCTTAAACCTAGCATACTATGCTTGAGTCTTTGATCTTGTTCTTGTGAATATGCTGATGAGATCTTTGACTTTGGTCTTGAGCATGTGTCCTTGCTTTGACCTTGTGCATTCATCACTTGTGATATTTGCCTCCTCGTGACTTCATGTTCCACATACTTATACTTTTATAAATTCTTGAAAGCTTCAGAGTTTGATACAGCGGAAGACTTGACTTTTAGACTTTCTTGAATTTGATGAAGTATTAAGTGCATATAGTATAAGCATGTGGTGACGACTTCTTCTGGATTGTACACCGCGATGCCACCTTCTTGTTACGCTGCATAAGACAGTTAGCAACAAAACATATACACGGATGAAATGGCCTTGAACATTTCATTCTAATTCGGTAGCATTTTACCTCCAGTCGGTGAAGACCGTTGGACGATATTAACTATCGTACTTGTGGCAGGTAGTTTTAATTAAGAACCTCCTTGAAAATATTTCGCGGGTAAACCCGTTCTCTTTATTCGACCGTCCAAAGCTGACTGCGAACATAAAGAGTGAATCATTTGGATAATAATATCCGCATGATTTGAAGCCGTCAATTCATGTTCCTGGAACAAGTGAAATTCAATCAAGAACCGCACCATCGTTGCTTTCCACTTGTCACGAGCTTGATTCGTATAGAATCTTGCAAGTTACCTACCAAGTGCTGTTTGAGGTTAACACTAGAAGGATTTCCACTCATCACTGTGAACACTAAGGTATCACTCTGAGTGTTCTGGCAAGATCACTAAGATATTGCGTAGAGGCCTGGAACGCGTTTAAATTCATTTAAGAATTAAACCACTGTTACTTTCCAGTTATCACAAGTTTGATTCATAAAGAATCACACAAGTCACCTACCATGAGCTTTTTGATATTCGCTCAAGAAGGATTTCCATCTTCATTGTAAATACTTTCGTATTACTCGGATGTTCAGGCAAGATCAAGAAGATTTTGTGTAGGACTCTTAAGATCTTTCTTACTTTTCACAGTGTGTGAAGAAGCAAAGAATTATGAAAGTGTGTCCTAATGAGATATTTGATGATCTCAAATGGCTCTAGACTCGATCGTGCACATTGGATTTTAGTGATCGGAGGCTAGAGAGGAGTGCCACCTTTTCAATACCAATTTATTCGGAGTGAATAAATCAATAGATAATGCGTTGTCTCCGTGTGATTAAAACAAATATCTTTTAAGAGATATCTGAGTTAGCTGGGATGGGTTGTGCCTTGCATCACTAGGTCCATGATGTCTATCTTCAATATCAAGAATCATTAAACAATGATCTTAATAGCATATGTATTGACCCGGTTTCTGCCTAAGTTGTAAGGAGGGCTTCTTTCTTTACACCCTTTATGTTTACAATTATTTTCATTCTTCAACCCCTTCAATGCTTACCAATACGTCATCACTAGAACCTTGTTGTGATTGTTCCAGTGCTAACTTAAGTACTTGGTCGGCATTCAGCTACGTTCACAATCTTTCTCCATCTTTCATAAGGATTACTATTTCTAGCTATGGAATGTCCTTGGGATGATTCCTCCGGATCTAGAGGAATCGTTGGACTTTAACCTATCCTACCATCCTTATGTCACCACAATCTTCATCGTCGTGAAATAAATGGGTTGCGGGTAAGTATAAATCACCATGAAATCCATTTTGAAGTACAAATCCATTTTGCTCCCCCTTAACATATGCCACGATATTCGAAAACATTTCGCACATGTCGGGATGAGCTATCATGTTAAGTCAAACCATTTGTGATTAATCATTTCCCATATTAAATCACATTTTCTCCCCCATATTTTTAACCAATCGATATTTTTAATATCAATTGATTTAATAGCATTTTAAGAAAATTTGGGAAGAAAGATGCAAATCCAATTATCTTCAGAATTACACAAGCTCCCCCTCAAATTAATGAGGGTGTACTTGAAACGTAAATTAAATACCTTTTAAACACAAGTGTAAGGTACTTATCACATGCAAAGATCATATATGATAATGTATTCACAAGATAAGCGATTTATGAGGTTGGACCTGAATGATGGAGAACATCATATGAAAGAAGCACATGGTTCTTGTTCACGAATGTTGGTCGCCTCATCACATCTGAAGTTATCTCTTGACTCCATGAGTACGATTGATATCGTTGTCTTGACACCAACATGTGAACTTGGCACTTGTCGGCGTTAAAGTTTATGAATGCTGGACAATTGCTCCCCCTCAATTGTTGACCCGTGTTCTATTGAAAGAGCTGTAGTCGCCGTTTGAGTAGTCGCATCGTCGAGTATGTAGATATCAATTGTAAATTGCTACGGTTTGTGGAGATGATAACTTCATAAAAACAAGATTTCTCTTGTTATAACAAATAAATGCTGGACAATTGCTCCCCCTCAATTGTTGACCCGTGTTCTAGTGGAGAGATTGAGAGGTATAAGGCTAGGGTTGTTGCCCAAGGTTTTGGCCAAAAGGAGGGAATTGATTATGATGAGACCTTTGCTCCTGTTGTTAAGATGGTCACTGTTAGGTGTTTGATTAATCTTGCTATCATGCAATCTTGGTCTGTTTTCCAACTTGATATCAATAATGCCTTTCTTTATGGTGATCTTGATGAAACTATGTACATGAAACCACCCCAAGGATATCTTCCTGGGGGTGAAAACTTGGTCTGTAGGCTTAAGAAATCCTTGTATGGCCTTAAACAAGCTCCTAGGCAATGGAATGCCAAGCTTACCTCTATCTTAAATGAAAATGGGTTTGTGCAAAGTAAATCTAATTATTCCTTGTACACCAAGTTTTATGGTAATATTTTTCTTGCCCTTCTTGTGTATGTGGATGATATCATTATAACTGGAAATGACACTAGTGAGATAGAAAAGATTAAAACTTTTTTAAAAACTAAGTTCATGATCAAAGACCTAGGTAAGCTTAAGTATTTTTTGGGTATTGGGATTATGGATACTGAAAATGGTGTTTGTTTAAACCAAAGAAAGTATGTGCTTGACTTGTTATCTGAATATGGGATGCTTGATTGTAAACCTGCTAAGATCCCTTTGCCTTCTAAACTTGTCATCACAAATGAGCCTACTAATGATGATCCATTACTTGCTAATATTGTGGATTATCAAAAACTCATGGGAAAGCTCATTTATTTAACTAACACCAGGCCTGGCATATCTTATGTTGTCCATTGCTTAAGTCAGTTTATGCACTCTCCTTTGAACTCTCATCTCAAAATTGCTTTTAAGAAATTAAGATATCTTAAGAACTCACCAGGTTTGGGCATTCATTTCACAAGGAATTCTGGTATGACTCTTAATGCTTACTCTGATGCTGATTTGGCTAAATGTGTTGTCACTAGAAAATCAGTGACTGGGTATTGTGTCTTTATAAATGGGAACTTGGTTTCATGGAAAAGCAAAAAGCAAAATACTCTCTCTAAGTCTTCTACTGAGGCAGAGTATAGATCTCTTGCCTCAGTAACCAGTGAAGTGATCTGGGTGCTCAAGGTCTTAAAAGATGATGTGATTGTGATAGTATAGTGATAATTTGATACGTTATAGGGTAAATTAGAAAATTACCTTTAGGAAAAAGTAATAGACTAATATTAGCAAAGACGAATTCAATTAAACACGTTAGTGAAACAAGTTCGTTGTACACGAAGATCGAGTGAATTTGAGACGTTTTTGTATCGATTTGGACAATTGATTCAAATTGGTTGTCGGTTTTTAAACTATAATTAAAATCTACCAATTTTAAACTATTTAATTTTAACCTAAAGTGCATGAATCGTAAACCCCCAAATTATTATAATCTAAAAATTACTTAAAATTTAAAAACTATTTAAAAATTAAACTATTTAAAAATTAATCTATTTAATTATGAATAACTTTTATACTATTTAAAGAAAAGCTATTTAAATTCTACTTAACTTTTTATTAAATAAAATCTATTTTTAAAACAATTTTAATTTAAATCTAAAATAATAAAAATATAAATATTTAAAAACTAATTATACTTTTTAATATTGATAAAAATATTTTTATTTTTATTTTTATAAAACTAAAATTTACTTTAATAAAAACATTAATTAAAAATTATTTAAAAACGTAATTTAATTAAAACACACTTTAAGTCAAAATCTGCCAAACTTAGATCTACTATATTAACTAATTAACTGAAAGAAAACTCAAAAGAGCTAGTAAGCTCAATGGTTAACACGTTTGGCTGTGAACATGGGGGTCTCGAGTTTGAGCCCCATGAGTGACATTTTTTTGTGATATATTTTTTTGACAGTAACAATGTTCAGTCACAGGAGGTGACTTTTTAATGTTGATTTATGAAAAACTGAAAAGGATTTCAGCTTATGAGCTAATCAGATCGAAGGGATCTGATAGCTTATAACTCGAACAAATAACAGCAAAAATACTCAAAGCATCCAAACAAATACACATACTAATACAGCTCAAATCATACAGCAAAGTTAATCAGCAAGCGTAATAAACCATCAAGCATGAATCCACAGAAACTCAAATCAGTTTCTCAAGATATACAAACTCAGATAACTTTCTTCACAGATAAGAAGTGATAATCAACTCAAACATTCAGAAAATTCAACCAAAACGAACTCGGAATAAAACAAATCTCAAAACAAATCTAGCAAGCTATTTATCATAGACCAAATAATCGAAACTTACCTAGTAACAATAAAATCTTACAAGATCAAGCATGCCTTACTCCTATAATTACAGCTAACAAATTATATCCAATTTAGCTGATTAACATATATTATCCTCTTAGCAAGCAGTCACAACCATATTAATGCATTTTATCTAACAACTAAATCAAATGATCAGACAAGAAAAAAAAACAAATTCAACAGTCCTCCTATCAAACTACAATCAACCTATATTAGCAGTCTGAACTAATAAAATCCAAAACCTTAAGCAGATACTAAATCAGATTAAAACAATAGCATTCCAAGGTAACATTCACAAACATATATCAGATAAGTTCAACCAAACAGTTAAATCAAATCAATATTAAGTTAACTAAACATCGTTTCAAATAAAACAGTTAAAACCAATTCTCCTATTTAACATAAGCAGCTTAATAAACAAAGGTAAATTAATAACATGAAACGTAAAAATGAAAATGCACCTTTTTGGAGTAACCGTTGAGTAGAAGGTTGTGCTGAACAACCTTGTGAACCAGAAACGACAACACCATCATTACGCCACCATCCTTCGATCCACCATTAATTCACCACCATTCAAACAGTTTAACACAAATTTCCAGTGGGGAAGTTTGTCCCCAATTTTATTCTTAGTATTCAACAAAAGCTATTTAAAAAGCTAATATCAAATACCTCAAGCATTATTATATATAATTAATTCAGAGAATAAGTGCAAAATTAAATTCAAGCTGTAAATTAAAATCGAATTAAATCAAAGGCGAATTTCTTTTATTAATAAACATAAAACGAATACAAAACTGAAAGAAATTACAACATATTTTCTAGAACTAATTTAACATAATAACTCTAAAAATAAAAAATGGGATGATGATTACAAGTATTTTAGGAGTTTATATAGCCAACCCCCTAGGCTGTTGAGGGAGCATATTCGAATCTTCATTAGCATATTCCATCTTCAATTTTGGCCCTTAGATCAGCATCTTGATCTTCTCTCTCTTTCTTGTCTTGATCTAACGGATGTAAATACACAACTAGCACACGGATCGCCAACATGGCATCCGTTTGTGCTAGTTGTGCTTCTTGGATGCTGAGGTGGCTAATCTTGATTGGATGATGGGGAATGGTGAGGTGTTTCATTCAGTAATATGGTGCCACGTCCCAATCGCCTCCATCTTTCTCTTCCTTAAAATATGGGGAATTAATTCCCCATGCGTGTGAATAACTCGTGGGATCAAAAGCCCCAATTTAATTTGACGATATATTAATTTAGGGTTTGAAGGAATAGTAAGTTTTTGTTGCAGGTTTATTTTTGGGTGATGGTGAGAGACGAAACAGATAAACAAATGTGTGGATAAAGAAACTGGCATATGAAGTAACGAAGGATTAAATAATATGCGTGAAAACGTGTGACTGAATATTGCAACTTTTTGTTACAATTCTTCTTTGTGATGGTCTTTTGTTTGGGCCCAATTCATTTCAAAGCACTTCAATAAAGGGCTTGGCCCAATCATCTTAAAATCGTCCCAAAGTTTATTACTTAGACTTTTGATGGGCCTTAGTTGAAACAAATAGGTAACTTGATTTATTAATGGGCTTATGAGCCCAATAGTCCAATGTGGGACCCACTTGGCCCATTTTTCTTCATAAATGTTAAATCCACTAAAGTCGAACTCGAAATTGGCTTTATTGATCTTTTCTTCAAACTCGTGCCGGTTTTTGTCGGTTTTCGCGATCTTGGTACCTACACACATGAAAACAAGAAACATGCAAATACAAGGCAATATTGATACATTTTATGCACTTATTCATTGCTTATAGATACAAATGATATGAGTAAAATCACTCATATCAAAAGACTTGCAATGTGAAAACCTGCTCCCAGTCACACTTCACTGTGATAGCAATTCTGCTATCAAGATAGCAGCCAACCCCGTGTTTCATGAGAGAACCAAAAATTTAGAAATTGATCTTCACTTTGTGAGAGAAAAAATTTTGAGTGGTGTTGTTAAAACTGAAAAAGTGGATTCTGCAAATCAAATTGTAGACATCCTTACAAAAGGGTTGGAAACAGATTTGCATAACAAGTTTGTCACCAAACTTGGTATGATTGAGTTATATAGGTTGTGAGATTAAGGGGGGATGTTAAAATTTACCATAATCTAACAACCCATTGTATGTTGGAGGACTTATTGTGTTCATTTTATTGTGCAGGGATTGATATTGCCAAGCTTCACTTGTTGCAGCTAGACTTGGACTCAAGCCCAACCCACTATTTTGGTCCACAAGCCAACGACTTTTTCAGCCTTTTAGGGTTATATAGAGAGGAGCGTCTTTTCATTTTGTTATTATCGCATATCTCTTGACTGTGCGTTTTTCTTCAAAAACACACATCTGCTCTATCTCTTTTGATCTCAGAAACTATTGGTTAATCTTTTCTTTTATTGTCTTTGATTGTAAAACTATTATCATGTAGATAATAGGGCTACACGTGAGTAGCACTGGTAGCCTTAGTTTTTATCACTCTGTTTGTGTTTTGATCTTGGTTAGTAAAAGTATAAATGTTTGAGGCGTCTCGATTCATGTTTTTCTACAGAGAAGATAGTGCAATAACACTAGTGCACACCAAGCCCCATGTTATAGCCTCAAATGTAGTAGAAATTTGAATTTCTTGTTGACCCAATGGCAACCTTCTAGAATAATAAAAAGGGATACTACTTCATACTCACTCTGATTATATGGTAACTAGATCATCTTCATCATTCACTTTTATTATGTATATATTCATGCTTATAAGTCTTAATATTTAGTTTTGCATCACGTACTATACTTGTCACCATGGTTATAAATAGCGTGGGACGTGACGTGGCGGCATGTCCAAGCTACACGCTTTAGCGGTTAAAGCGAAGCTTTAGTGTTTATAAAAGCGTAGCTTATGACGGCACAATATATAAAAGTATTTATTTGTTAGAGCTTTAGGTGTGACAACACACCAAAACTTTTTTATTTGGTTTTTACTGACTGTCATATCACTTGACACTCCCAGTTATGTTGTGGAACTACACTAGTACAAAAAATGGTGTCCGTCACACTCAAAAAGAGTGACCGTAGGCATACAGTCACACGCGGTTTTTTTGTCTTTGTGACCAAAGGTCCCGCGACCGTAGGTACACTACGGTCACGATCTGATCTTTGTGACGATAACCAGCAAAAAAATGTGGCCAATACTCGAAAATGTGTAACGAACTAGGAACAATATTTGGTGTTTTAGTGAATATGTGTGACGGGAAACACTCTACAGTTACACGAGTTTTGTTTAAGAGTGACTATTGTTTATAAATTTGTCTCATGAATATACAATATTTGTGACATTTACTATGTGATTAGTGTATTTTGTGTGACTATATGCATCAAATATTCACATGAAGGGTATGTTTGTGTGACCTTTTATGACACGTAGTCACACAAATTATGATAATGGCTCAGAGTTTGTCACATAAAATTAACCAAAGAGTTACCAATAGTAGTAATAAGTGTGACTATATGCTTTGTCAAGTCAAGCCAATTGTATTTTGTGTGACTATATGCATCCAATAGTCACATGAATTGTATGTTTGTGATACCTTTTATGACATGTAGTCACACAAATCATGCTATTGGTATTGAGTTTGTCACATACAATTAACCAAAGAGTTACCAATAGTGGAAATAAGTGTGACTGTATGCTTTATCAAGTCAATCAAATTGTATTTTGTGTGACTATATGCATCTAATAGTCACATGAATTGTATGTTTGTGTGACATTTTATGACATGTAGTCACACAAATCATGCTAATGGCACTAAGTTTGTCACATACAATTAACCAAAGAGTTACCAATAGTAGTAATAAGTGTGACTGTATGCTTTGTCAAGTCAAGCAAATTGTATTTTGTGTGACTATATGCACCCAATAGTCACATGAATTGTATGTTTGTGTGACCTTTCATGACATGTAGTCACACAAATCATGCTAATGGCACTAAGTTTGTCACATACAAATAACCAAAGAGTTACCAATAGTAGTAATAAGTGTGATTGTATGCTTTGTCAAGTCAAGCAAATTGTATTTTGTGTGACTATATGCATCCAATAGTCACATAGAATTATATGTTCGTGTGACTTTTTATGATATGTGGTCACACATTGGAATGTGAATAAGTGTGACTATGTTTCATCTTCTAGTAACCTTTTAGAATTCAATAAAAACAAAAAACAAAATTCTGGAAATCAAATTTCAATTGCATTAATATATAAAGTTGAATGTACATAAGGAAATCAACAAATGTAATGTCGTATTATTCTCAAGTAACATACTTTTCACATAGAATCACATTTGTAAAGACTTTGAATCACCGTATTGTAAAGTCTTTTGAGCCTTTTTATTCCTAGCTTGTTTCTGCATATGAGGAATAGTCGTAAATGCACTGCCTGCTGGAACGTTCATCGAGCGCTTAGATCCTATCTTTGGAGCACTTTCAACAACAGCTTTTATGGTATTTGGTGGTGTTGTTCCCTGTAGGGAAACAAATCCGTGTATTAAACATTGAACTAAATATGAAAAGCTATGTATATGTAGGATCATAAATCAAGTGTATGTACCTCTTGTAAGAAAATAACCTTTTCCTTTGGCCATGCCACAAAATTACCTTTTACATCCTTAACAGTTTGTAAACCATTATTTCCATCATCAGGTATGAATGCTTAATAGGTGTGAAAACACCCATCCTTTTACCACTTAATTATAATAATAACCAAGCCAAAACGTGTATTTTATGTCGTAAATGTCAGAATTATGCGTGGTTTGTGTTTTTATTGTGTTTTAGGACCAAAAGATGAAAAAGGAAGAAAACACGGGCTTTCACGGGCTTTTATCGAAGAAAACGAGAAAAGACGAAGTCAAAAGATCAAGAGTGTAAAAAGAACGGAAGTCCAAGGCCTATTCTAAAGATTTATCGAAGAAAAATTCTAAAGACGGAAGTTTAATGAAGTCGAAGAACCAAGTCTAATTAAAGAATAAAATTATAAGACGAGTTCAAATTATATCGACAAATCCCGAGACGACGTCAAGAAAGACAAAGAATTTAAATCGAGTCGAGACAAGAAGAAAGAAGGAAGAAAGCACAAACATTTTACTCCTCCTATAAATACCCTCCTAATGTGTCATTAGAAGGGGGTTAGTTAGTTTAGATTAGGAGTAGTGTAGATTTATTTTCTCTCTCTAGTTTTCACTTTCTCTCTCTAGCTTTTATTTCATGTTTTAATCTTTTTCATTAATCTTGTATTAGATCTTAATCTTAATCTTAATCAAGCTTTTCAATTAATCATTGTCATTTTATTATTAATCTTGTGTTAATTTAGATGATCAAGTAGTTGCTTAATCTTGATGTTTATTGATTTATTGATGCGTTTGGTTGATTATGTTTATGGGTTTTTATGTGTTTGATTTTGATAGCTTATGGTGTTTGATGTTGCTTATTTTTAATTAAGTGTTTTTATTAGTTTATTTTATAAAAAGTTGATTTTTAATTTTTAGATTTATTAGTGTTTTTCAAGTTTTTGTTTGTGGTTGAATTAATTTTTCTTAAAAGTGTTTTAGATTAAGTTTTGGTTAATTGCTTATTTGATTTGTGATTATTTTTAGCTTATTTCGTTAATTTTTAGTGTTACTGTACTTGTCTATCATATTTTCGCAAAAGGGTTTTAATATTCCGAAGATTTCTCTGAATTTGTCATTTTTTCTGAAATTTTGCTTTTCCGAATATATGTCATTTTTATGAAAATATTTGATATTCCAAAGATTAGTATTTTTTTGAAAAACTCCCTTTTTCCGAAAATTTTTGTTTTCTCGGAAAATGTAATTATTCCGAAAAAATGCAAAACTCTGAAAATGCTCATATTGCGAAGAAATTTTTATTCAGAAGAAATTTTGAGCAACTAGCCTACTAGGCAGCTTCCAATTAAACATTCCGAAGATTATTCCGAAGAAATTGAGCAGCCTACCGGCCTGCTTCCGAAGATTATTCCGAAGATTATTCCGAAGATTATTCCGAAATAATTGACATGCTAGCTTGCCTGGTTACTTATTTTCCCGCAAAAAAGAGCAGCTAGCCTGGCTGCTTCCAGCTGCTTGCCTGCTAGCTTGTTTATTATTTAGTATTGTTCCGTAATTGTTTAGTTTTATCTAAAAGTTGTTCCAATTTTAATTTTGAAAGTTACGTATTTTTAGTTGAATTTTTCGTCTATTTTTAAAATTAATATTTTTTCGTAAAGTTCAAGTTTTATCTTTTACTTAGTACCCGCTTTAGGTTTTGCCTCGTTTAGCTTTAAAGTACCATTTTAGTTTTATTCTCTCCTTTTTCATTAAGTAAACTTTATTTTCGAGTCGATAGTTAATTTCGTCTTTTAGCTTTATTTTTTATAATTGTTTCGTTTTAAATTTACGTTTTATTATTTATATTGTTTTGTTTTTATTAGTTAATTGCTTTTAGCTTATTGTTATTATTTTACGTATTTACCTTTTAAGTAGAATAGAATACCAAACCATTTTATTTTTGCACCAAGAACGACTGAGTCGCACTTTAACCGGAGATCAATTCGAATTGAATCGAGACGAACAAATTTTCATACTTGGCAAAACCTTGTATTAATGCTGCATCCACTAGGGAGTCATCAACTGAAACTTTGTAGCAATTTTTTGGTAGTGGTTGGCTATGAATCATTACATTGTCTCCATCCTTAGAATTGTATACCGTACCATTACCAATGATATTTGTCCTAGATATGTTCCACAGTTTGCACTTAAATGTCTGAAGAATACATGTTTACATGCGTTAATGAGAAATAAATTAAACAAGTAATTATATGAAAAATGATTAAATACTTACATCTGGTAGTGATGGTGGAGACTGATTTACTTTCGATTTAGAAGGTGTAGGCTTCTTTTGTAATGATGAAATATGTACGTCTTGTTGTGTCGAGGGAGACAGATTTTGTTGTGAACTGGAAGCTGGAGAAATATCTTCTTGATATTGGGAATTTTGAAGTGGAGACTTCTTTTCTAACGATCTAGTCTCTTTTTTTTTGCTCCCCTAGTTCTACCAGGTCCCTGCATATATACATAAGACAGTAAATAAGTCTTGTATAGTATAATTTAGAAACCAAACATGCTTTTTTTTATACTTACCTTGTTCGTAGTTGCAGTTGCAGTTGCAGTGTCCAAATCCTTGTTCAAAGTTGCAGTTGACTTAGACATTGGAATTAACACACCCTTCTGAAGACCACCACCACTGATCGACGTCCTTTGTTCTTCACTAGGTTTTGTATTTAATGTATTATTTTCTAGTTGTAATACCTACAATATATAAGTGTGTTAATTGTTATTGGTATTACAGACTGAAAATCATCAAATCAAAATTAAAAAACTAGTCTTGCATTTGACTGACTTAGCATTATCTCGGCTATATTAACCCCTTGTGCAGACATAACTTTCAACATTTTTTCAATATTTTCCTGTGTTTGTGACATCTTGGTGTTTAATTGAGCGACTGTATTCTCTTTCTCTTTACGCGCCTGTCTTTCCTTCTCAAGTTCACTTTCAAGCAACGCAATCCTTACATCAGTTCCTTGTTTCCTTCTAGGTAGATCAAAGAACTTCCTGCACGTAACTCTGCCTCCCACTCCTCATGCATACCCTCCCTTTTCCTTTCCTAATACATGCGATAATGAATCTGAGCCACTATCAAGCGTCAAGGTTCCATCTCTGATCTGTTCCTCTACTTCCAGATGCACACAAAAAATGGTAAATAATTTATTATACGAATATAAACATTATATAAAAAAAATTTACAATAACACTTACAATCTTAGTGCCAACTTTGATTGTTTCATCATCTGTCTCTTTCCCTTCTTTTCTAACCTTTCCTTTAAACCACAATACACCACGGGGGGAGGTTCTTGATCTGGTGTAATTTCTTTTTTTATGATCTTCCAAACATCAAATACATACAGATGAAAAGTTAAACCAACATGGACAACAGTGTTAGGATATTACACCCATATAACCTTACCATTTGATCTTTTATATATACAAAACCACCACGTCCCATTGTATGCTGATAAAGAGACTTGGAACGCGCCAATTTATTAGCAGCTGATTTCACCTAAGAAAAAAGATTACTAGATGAGAAGTTACTAGTACGTAACAGACTGTGTTTGTCATACGAAGTTTCCAAACAATGCATACATACGGTGTTTATAAATGTAAAACGAAATAGAAATTAACAACCTTAAATTCTTCTGTCGCCGTATGGTTTACAAAAGCAACCTAGTGTTCGGCATTGACGATTGATCTGTAATTCTTTGGAACTACATTTAGTTTTTCAGGATTATCTAGGTTGGGAACTGTGTGCTTTGCTGCCAATTTACTTATAAAATTTCTTAGCAGTTCACCTAGCTTATTCATAACCAACTTTTTATAGGACACATCAAATTCAAAGTACTGCTGCACATATTAACATAATGCTAAAGTAATGTAGGAATACGACTAATAGTTGGTAAAATATTTTGTATTTGTACTGTGGTTTCAGTCCAAAGTTTTTCTCTTGCTTCCTCCTTCACATCTTTGCACTATAGAATCTTCAATACTATCTGCTCCCGAACCTTGTCTCCTAAAAAACTGATAAACAATGATCTGTTTGGCCCTGATATTCTATTAAGTGCATCAAAGTTTACATTTAGCTTCATGAAATCTGGTTTTCCATATTTTATCCGAAACTTGGATAACCTAGTTATACCCCTCTTATTAACAACCTTTTGTTTACTAATGTCTTCATCCTCATCTGATTGATCACCATAATCCTCTGATTCATAATCTCCTTGATTATCGTGATTTACATAATGATTATTAACCAAATAATCATCATCATTAACAATATAATCTTGATCATTGTTTTCAGTGTTCATGATTATTGACCACAAATCGATGTGTACAAGAACAATAAGTGGAAATGGTATGAAACTAGCGAAAAAGTAATTGAGTTTTGTATATTTTGTGATTTTGGAGTAAAAATCAGGATTTGAGATGGAGATGGAGTTAGAAAATTATGGTAACTACATATGCATTAACTTAGCATGGACATTTAAAATTTTCGTGAAAATTTTGGCTCCAAATACAAAAATTAAACAACCAAATATTTTGAACTCCAATTTGCCTCCAAATTAAACATTAAACATTTCCCTTTGAGTTTCCTTGTAAAAATAAAGTTTGAACAAAATGTTATACTATTTTACACATTTTAACATTCAACCAAAAACCTTTAGTTTACACTGCATAAAAACTTGAATTCATATATTATAAGAAAATGGATATAACATATAGTGAATTGTACATGGCCTTAAATACTTATATTAAGTAATTAACAAACTCGTATTGTTGATTACAGATAACTGATAATTGTTTCATAATGATAGTAATGCATACAAATCTATTACACATGGAGAACTGACATCATCCAACCTTCCAACATTCCTTTTTCCTTTGTTGTTGCTCCCCTCAACAACATTCCTTGATCGAACCTTCTTACATTATGTATGCCTACAATAGGAGTTTGAAACAGTGGAGGGCGAATACATGGAGTACTTGAAGAACTAGTGGTCAAACTCCGAATCGGATTTATATTGCTAGGGTGGGCAAAATTTAGCACTTTCAGAAGTAGATGATGAAGTGCCTGATATAATATGAATAACTTCTGCAAACATGTACATATTAATGTTAGTTATATGTCGACGAATGTAGTGTTTTATGCATATGTTTGTATAGGGGACCATATCCAACTGATTTCAAAAAACCTAAAAGAATATCATACCAAAAAACTTTTAACTATAATATACCATGGGACCATATCGGACACATTAACAAAACTGATAACCAAGATTGAAACATAGACCATATAAACACGTTAATTAAAAATGACATAGATTAAGAAGGGCTAGTTATATAAATTGAATCACGTTAATAAAAATGACATAGGTCCACATACATGCATTAGAATTTAGTGTAAACCCTAATACCATAACAAACTTACACTATTCGTATGAACCCTAATATTTAAATTAAACAATACTGACTGTTGCATTATCTTTTTTCCTGATTCTTCATGTCGTGAATGATTGTGTAGATTGGTGACTATTGTGTATGAGGATTTTATTTTTTTATTGTGTATTGGATGAAGATTTAGGGTTTGTTCTTCCTGTGTGTGATTCTGAAGATGGTGGCGGTTATAAGATGGTTGCTGGATATTATTTGTGTTTAATGAAAATGTAAATATTAAAATTACTTAATAATAAAATTATAATTAACATTTAATTATTACAAGTTAATAATAAATAAATAATAAGTAAATAAATTCATATACGTTGTATTTTTATTAAAAACATTTTTGTCAAAATTAACTAACCTTAAAAAGGTTATAATTTTAAACATAACATAAAAATATTACTTTAATTTTAAACATAAAAATATTATAGTTAAATAACTTAAATATATAAGGTTATATTATTCACCTTGAATATCTTTTGGTTTTTAAGCAGTATGTATGATTTAGTTGAGCTTTATATCAATCACCTTGAATAATCATCTCAAGCAATTTAATATGAATAAGGTCAATTTTGAAGGTCGGTTTAATAAGGTTAGGGTGACAACATTATAGTTTATTAATGGGTTACGGTTTATGGTTTAGGGTTGGGGTTTAGGGTTTATGGTTTAAGGTATAGGGTCGAGGGTTAAGGTTTAGGATTTATGATTTAGGGTTTATGGTTTAGGGTTAATGAAGTGGTTTATGTATAGGGCTTAGGGTTTAAGGTTCATTGGTTTATGGTTTATGGTTTAAGGTTTAGGATTTATGGTTTAATTAGCTAGGGTTTATGGTTTAAGGGTTAAATAGGATTTAAGGTTAAATGGTTTAAGGTGTATGATATAGTGTTTAGTGTGCATTGGTTTAAGTTTTAGGTCTTAGGGTTTAGCGTTTAAGGTTCATTTGTTTATGGTTTAATTAGTTAGGGTTTGTGGTTTAAGGGTTAAATACGATTTAAGGTTAAATGGTTTAATGTGTATGATTTAGTGTATAGGGTGCATTGGTTTAAGTTTTAGGGCTTAGGGTTTAAGGTCATTGGTTTATGGTTTAAGGTTTAGGATTTATGGTTTAACTAGCTAGGGTTTGTGGTTTAAGGGTTAAATATGATTTAAGGTTAAATGGTTTAAGGTGTATGATATAGTGTTTAGTGTGTATTGGTTTATGGTTTAGGGCTTAGGGTTTAGGGTTTAAGGTTCATTGGTTTATGGTTTAATTAGCCAGGGTTTCTGGTTTAAGGGTTAAATAGGATTTAAGGTTAAATGCTTTAAGGTGTATGATTTAGTGTTTAGGGTGCATTGGTTTAAGGTTTAGGGCTTAGGGTTTAGGGTTTAAGGTTCATTGGTTTATGGTTTAAGGTTTAGGATTTATGGTTTAATTAGCTAGGGTTTATGGTTTAAGGGTTTAATAGGATTTAAGGTTAAATGGTTTAAGGTGTATGCTATAGTGTTTAGGGTGCACTGGTTTACGGTTTAGGGCTTAGGGTTTAGGGTTTAAGGTTCATTGGTTTATGGTTTAATTAGCTAGGGTTTGTGGTTTAAGGGTTAAATAAGATTTAAGGTTAAATGGTTTAAGGTGTATGATTTAGTGTTTAGGGTGCATTGGTTTAAGGTTTAGGGCTTAGGGTTTAGGGTTTAAGGTTCATTGATTTATGGTTTAAGGTTTAGGATTTACGGTTTAATTTGCTAGGGTTTGTGGTTTAAGGGTTAAATAGGATTTAAGGTTTATAGGTTTAAGGTGTATGATATAGTGTTTAGGGTGCATTAGTTTAAGGTTTAGGGCTTAGGGTTTAAGGTTTATTGGTTAATGGTTTAAGGTTTATGATTTATGGTTTAATTAGCTAGGGTTTGTGGTTTAAGGGTTAAATAGGATATAAGGTTTATAGGTACCGGTTTATGATTTAGTGTTTAGGGTTCATCGGTTTAAGGTTTATGGTTTATTGAGGTTTAATGTTTAAGAATTAGGGATTATGGTATATAGGATTATGAATTATGGTTTAATTAAGGTTTATGGTTTAAGGGTTATATGGTTTAGGGTTAAATTGTTTAAGGTTTAGGTTTTAAAGTAAGTCAGATAACAAATTACTCATCATTTAAGTTACGTTCAGACGTGGTCTTTGTGAAATAAGTCATAAAACCGTTTAAGCACCGACCTTTTAAAAGGGGTATAAAACGTTTGCATATATTATATATTACTTATTTAAAACATAATTAATGTATTTTCATTAATATAATTTTTATCAAGTTTTATATACTTCGTCTTTCATAATAATTGTCTTTTGTTGACTTTTTTTGTCTTAATATTGATACTTTCACTTTTAACGTATTTGTTTATGTTATATGATTACCTGATAATACGACTCCACCGCATTGGCCCGTTTAAAATAATAATTCCTTAAATATATTTCATGTATTATATTACTTTTGTAATAGATATAAACCACAAAATGTAAGCTTATGACACATAATCCCATCTCGACTTATGTTTAATAAATCGTAAATAAAATATTCATAAAAGGGTATAAGTAATAAATACACAAATACTTATGATGGTCCATTGTACCCAGTGGACTTTTTTATGTCCGATATTCCTATTTGAACAAAAATATAAAGTTAGGACTTTTTATTAGGATAAATAACCTACATTTTCGGGTCAAAAATTAACATCTTTTACTTCAAACTTTTATTGAGTGAAATTTAAAACATGCCTCCAAAATTTAATTTTTTTGAAAATTGAAAATTTGCCTCCAAAATGTTATTTAGTGAACATTGAAAATAACTCCCAAAAATTTTAAACTCATCCCACAATTTTTTTCCATCCCTCATTCTCCAACCATCAATAACATCAACAACTATTATGTTCGGCCATCTACACCAGTTTTAATTTCATTACTTTATAAATCAGGTAATGTTTTTATTAGGATTATAATCTGTAGTGTTATGCATTTGTTTAGATAATTAGTATATATGTCATTGGATTTTGGGGTTTTATATTATGTGTTATTGATTCATGCTATGTGCCTTAAACCTTTAAGAATGTTTTATCTTAGATATGATATATTGGTTTATTTTGTGATTTGTAGGATATATACGGTACGATTTATCCTCAACACTATTATGGACAAGTCTTGGATACGAAGTAATAGGACTAAAAAAGAATATTTTGACGGATTAGAAGCGTTTATTGAATATGCCAAAAAAAGCGCAAGAGGAGATTAACCGCCACCCAGAAAGTCATAATGGACCACTTAAAATTCTATGTCCCTGTAACAGCTGCTTAAATCACATAGAGGGTACAGTAGAATCAGTAGGATTCCATTTATTCAGACATGGGTTTAATCCAAAGTACACAAATTGGAAAAAACATGGAGAAAAGGACGGGCAATCATCAAATGCCCAAATATTAGTTGATGATAGAACAGAGTATGTTGACAACACGGATGTCGACACGGATGCTGGTTCAGAAATTCCAACAGATGGCCCAACAACAGTAGAGATGGTTAACACTACAAAAGATGATTTTGATGAGGATGACATTGCCGAGTTTCAATAACTAGTAGTAGACGCGGAGAAGCCACTTTACGAAGGATATCCCGAATTCACAAAGTTGTCTGCAATAGTTCAACTTCTCAACTTGAAGGGTAAGTATAGAGCTTGTGATAAGTTCTTTACTGAATTACTTGGTTTTATTAAAAAGATGCTACCTGCTGGAAACGAACTAGTTGAAAGAACTTATCAGGCCAAAAAAATGATGCGACTGATGGGATCAGGATACAAAAAGATACATGTATGTATCAGCAACTGCATGATTTACTGGAAAACTAACTCAAAATTGACTGCTTGTTCAACTTGTGGGACAACAAGATTGAAGGTCGACAATAAGACAAACAAAGTTTACGAAAACATTCCAGCCAAAGTGATGTGTTACTTCCCAATTATACCAAGACTAAAATGATTGTTTAAGATACCAAGTATTGCAGAAAACATGAGATGGCACGCAACAAGGAGGATAACAGATGGTGTTTTACGTCACCCTGCAGATTCACAGGCATGACGTACTATAGATGAAAAATTCCCCAAAATAGCAGAAGATCCAAGAAATATACGGATGGGAATATCGGCTGATGGGGTTGACGTCAACTCAGCTAATAGGCATCACAGTGTATGGCCAGTTTTATGTGTCATATACAACCTTCCTCCATGGTTGTGTATGAAACGAAAGTTTATCATGCTTTCGACCCTTATATCAGGATACCCTGGGAATGATATTGATGTTTTCTTAGAACCGTTAGTTGATGATCTGTATACCTTATTTGAACATGGTGTTGATACATATGATGCGTCAACGAAACAGAACTTTAAGCTTCATTCTGTTGTGTTATGGACGATAAATGATTACCCAGCACTGGGTACATTATGCGGTTGCCCATATAGTGGATTCAATGGTTGCATGGTATGTGGGTAAGATACACATTGTGTAAGACTTTCGGCCTCAGCCAAGCAAAGTTATGTTGGTCACAGACGATATCTACCATACACCCATCCATTCAGAAAGCAAAGGAAATCGTTTAATGGACAACAAGAACTTGAATGTGCTCCAGTACCAAAGACAGGGGAAGAAATATACGACAAAGTTCGACATATTCAAAATAAGTGGGGAAAAGTAAAGAAAACTAACAATAACACATCGGGAAACCAGGAAGATACAAGAGACAGAGGTGGGAAAATTCAAAATAACAAAAGAAAAGCAACAGAAGACGAGGGTAGTTCAAGCCAACCTACTGAATCGTATTGGAAGAAATTCAAAATTTGGTATCGAAGGCTAAGGTATTGGAGGCATAATCCTGTTCCACATTGTATTGACATTATGCATGTATAAAAAAGTTGTAGGGAGAGCTTTGTTGGAACTTTACTAAATGTTCCTGGTAAGACGAAAGATGGATTGAAGGCACGATTGGATCTGGAAGCTTTGGGTATAAAACCAGAGCTTATTGCTAGGCTAGAACAAGACAAAACAACACTACCTCCAGCAGGCTACACGTTAACTAATTATGAAAAAGACAAATTTTATGAAACGTTAGTCAACCTTAGAGTACCACAGGGATATTGTTCAATGTTTGCTAGTTTGGTCAACGTAAAGGAAAGGAAGCTCATTGGCCTTAAGTCACATGACTATCAAATGCTTATGCAAGAGTTTTTACCAATTGCAATACGTTCAATCATGCATCCACCCACACGATATGCTATTTCAGGTTTTTCTTTTTCTTTAAATCTATATGTAGAAAAGAAATCAAATTGGAAGAACTAGATGCGATGCAACAAGAACTAGTTGTGACACTGTGCCTACTTGAGAAGTTCTTTCCTCTGTTATTTTTTGATATTATGATACACTTGACTGTGCACCTAACTAGAGAGGTAAGATTGTGTGGTCCCATATGCTTTCGGTGGATGTACCCATTTGAAAGATGTATGAAGGTTATTAAAAACCATGTTAGAAACAGAAACAGACCAGAGGGATGCATTGCTAAGGAGACCATTGCGGAAGAAACAATAGAGTTTTTTAGCGAGTATCATAAAACAATGAAATCTGTTGATTTGCCACCTGATAAAGATGTAACCAATGAAAACAAGGACGGAATGCAATTGTCGGCCGTCACACCATTCGAAATGAATGGGGAACTATTTGCAAAAGCTCATTTGTATGAACTATAAAATACAGATGAAATTTTACCCTATATCGAGTAAGTATTACTACATGTCTATTTCATTGATATAAATATTCTAAAAACAAAAAAAAATAATCAAATACATTGTTTTGTTTCAGGCGACACAAGAATTATTTGAAAAAAAATAACCCGGGTAAACGAATAGCATTGCTTGAGGCTGAGCATTGTAAAACTTTTGCTAAGTGGTTACATGATGAGGTAATTACTTGTATGATATTTATAATTGTTTGTTTGTTGCTAAATATTAGTTAACTTAACATCTCAAAAACCAATACTAAGCTAGTAGTAGAGTATAATAAATAAGCACTTACAACATAATGAGGCCATCTCCAACTTTCATTAGTAATTAGAAGCGTTGTCATTAGCTAGGAAGAGGTCCACCAGCACACCAGTTCATTATCTAAAAAACTATTCTTTAACTGTTGAAATTCAGGTTTTGAGAGAGTTAGCAATATCAAAAGATAGCGTATCAGATACTGTTAGGTGGATATCATTGGACCACGCGCCACCATAGTGAAATACGATGCATATAACATCAATGGGTATACATTTCGTACGAAAATAACTGATGGCAAAGTTCACCAGAACAGTGGGGTTTGTGTTGAGGTAGAAGATACTCATATATCCAAATAAGTTCAAACAAAAAAAAACTATTTTATTATGGGGTTTTACAAGAGATATGGATACTAGATTACCGTTTCAGGAGAATTCCTCTTTTCAAGTGCGATTGGGTTAATCATAAGAAACATGCGGTCAAAACAGATAAGCTTCTTGGTTATACATTGGTAGACCTGAATAACTTAGACCACAAAGCTGATCCGTTCATATTTGGCTCACAAGTAGGACAAGTGTTTTATGTCCAAGACCAGGTACAAAAAATAGGTCTATTTTCTTCAGGACACCTAGCAAGAATTACAAAGATACATACGACGAAGTCGATGAGGAATTTAGTACAGTTATTCACCAGAACAATGATAACACTTTGCCAGGTGTACCTGTAGGTGATGATTCACACAGTGACTACTATCGAGCCGACGGTGAAGGAGTTATCATACGAAAAACCAAGTGAAGCCTTACATGCTCAAGTTGGCACAATCAGCCTTTTTATCGTATTTAACTTGTTCTTTTAGAGGATAGGAATATCTAAATTCTAGTACTTGTTTAAGGATTTATGTTTGTGTGCATATCAAAAACATAAATCTTTCATTTTTTTTTCTACAAAAATACTTGTAATCTCTTTTATTTGAATATAAATTTTCTTTAACATTCAGTGGTTATTTTAATTATGTTTTTATGATCTGTCATATTGAATTCTGTCATACTAGTGAAACTTTGTGTTCAAAAAGAGTGTTCAAATTGGTGAGACGAGTTACATATCTGTTTATATAGTGACATACTACATAGTATTTTTTTACTCTATATTTGTGTCTGTAGTGTCCATATAAGTTTACATACTATGTCATAGTAAATTCTATCGTAATTGTGTCGTTTGTGTTCGACTATAGTGTTCAATTTGGTGATTGAGTTGCAATTACTGAACTGCACAATGTACATATAACTATTGCATCAGTTTGCAAGGCGGGTGTGGATGTTCATCATCCTAGCTATAACTTTCAACTCTACTAGTTATTTGGCTTGTGAATGCTTATTTTATTGATTATCCAGCTTATTTAAGTCTTTTGTCGCTCACCTTTATATTTCAGGTTGGTTGCATGCCCTGAAATTGCTTAAAGTTCATTATTCCTTTGTAAATTTGATATCATGCTCAACATAAGGGGTGTTTGAGACTGTATGTTAAACCATTATTGACAACATGATTTAAACCTCATATTGCCTACACACCTAGGTTTTAGTTACAATAGGTTAAAGTTGGTTTTAATTTCAGTCTTTATTCACAAATTTTGTGATTAGCATGTATTGCAAAAATCTACTCGTTACTGAAGTGCATTATGTATATATAGCTATTGACATAATGAGTATAAGGTTGTGTCTACAAGAGTATAAGTTTGTGTCTGCAAGAATTTTAAATAATTTATAATACAGAATTTTTTCATACTTGGCAACTTTGTGCTCAAATTCATATTTAAATCAGTTCATGTACCTTCTTTAATTTCATACACACAACACATTCTGCTATCTTAACCCCCAAAAATAACAACATATACTGATATTAAGCATAACTATAAGTTAAAGATCAATTTAAGATGTAATATATACCAATTAAAATAAACACAATAGCAGGCTATTTAACGAAATTAAACATAAATGTCAAACATTTACCATTAGACCACCATATATTACATATGCAGTAACAAAACATGGATACATAGTACATTAACTTAAACAAAATAACTGGGTTAGACACAACATACCCAAACTGCATATTGATGGTAAAAAACAACACAAACATACGTGCCGATGCACAACAATCATCAAACATTTTCTTCTTCTGGTGGTGGAACTATTTCCATTGAAGTGGACCAAGCTTTCAACTCATCCACACCTTCAAGTTATTCCTGGACAATCTTGTTCAAATGAAAAAGCTTCAACTCCAACCTCTTCTTTGAATCAGTAAAAGCTTTAATAGACTCCTCCCATTCAGCAGCTGGATGCTTGGTCTTCATTTCAGCGAGTGTAGTACGAACCCATTTAAGGCTTACCTTAACTGGTTCAATCAAATCCCGGATATCATTAGTAAAAGCCTTCTCCTCAATAATTTGTTGCTCCAAGAAGACCCTAATGGCATACGAAATAGGTGCACCACCAGTGAGTTGCATAATCTCTTCCAACACAGGGGTGGCATTTACATCAGAAGTACTTCCTTGAGAATCTGCCATGGATCGATCTGTTAATTAAAAGAAGAAAGGTGTTTTTGATTTGGTGAAGATGATAGGTAGTTGGTGATGTTATAGATTATGTAACCATAGGCAGGGTATTTATACAACCCATAACGACAACAATTTTTTATCGGGGAAAATGAAGAGTTGCAAACCATAATGGCAAATAGTCTGAACTCAATGCATGAAGGGAGTACCAAGGAAGCTTTGACACACAATCATAAATGTGTGTGATATATTTTTTTGATGGGCTTAGTTAGTCACATAAAAAAATACTTGTTGAGACAAACTATTATTTTATGGGCTTAGTTAGACAAAAAGAAAATTACTTGTTGTGACTATGTATAGTGACTTTAGTCATACAAACACGTAAAAATGTGACTCATATCAAGATTAGTGAAAATTGAGATTACATTTGGTTCTAAACATTTGTCACATGAATATTTTACTGTGTGACGTTTTCAATGTGTTGGTCACATATAATCCCATTATAATGTGACCATAAATATACTTTAGTTACAAATTGTTTAAATGTTGTGACTATTGCTAAATTTATAGTCACATAATTGTTTGATGATTTAGTGTGATCGTGTACTATATTTGATCATATGTCTTCAAGTAATTATAAATTTTGTCACATTTAAATAAATATAGTGGCAAATGTTTCAATACCTACTTTCAATTTGCCACACACACAAAATTCATGTGTGGTTAACATTTAATAAAATATACTAGTCACATTAAAATAATGTGTGTGACAACCTTGTTTATCAATTTGTCACTTGTAAAATAAGTCTATGTGATTATATATGATTTTTGGTCACATTTAATGTGTGTATGGCAAATATTTGTCACACATGTATACGTATAATGTGACTACTACTTGAACTAGACTTTGATTCGGTAACACTATCAAATTATTAAGTGACTAACGACTCATCCAAAAACCATTTGTTAGCCCTAGTCACGTAAATATTCATATGCGTGACAAACAAAATACGAATTGGTCATACAAACTGACTTCAAGTGTGACTGTTTATTTATGACTGGCGAATTCAGTCACACAAAAAAAATATTTGTGACTACACGAAATTTGGTATGTGTGACCGAAACCCATTTTTGTACTAGTGCTAACACTCTTTTTTCATTTGAGCCCATCACTATCAATTTTATTTTATTTTCCTTTATTATTTAACACAACTAAATTTATTTCATTAAAATAAAAATTACAATACAATAAAAACAAACACCTTAAAAACACGAAAAAAATACGAAACTAAAATAACATTTTTTGCCTGTTCTAAGCATTTAGGTATCGCTTCATGATGTCTTCTTTCTTCGTTCGGATAAACGCATCTTTGTGTGGTGGTGCCTGTTCGGGATCGAACAGCAGGAACTCCGGCTCTCGACATTCCCTCGTCGTCACTTCCCTGTCTTTCTTTGCCAAGTAAGCCTCCTATGCAGCTAGACATTTTCGTTCATAATGTTCTTCAAAATGGTCGGACGACGCACCCTGCGTTAATACCACCGGTGCTCGCAGAATTTTCAGATTTGGGTTTCTTTGGCTGACGAGACTTCCCGACGGGACGAGGTCATGAATCTGGGCTGAATAGTTCATCAAGAGTTTCTAGGTCGATTGGTTCGGCCGCATCCCATTTTGGATAGTTTTTCAAAACATTCCAACAATGGGCGTAAGTAAACTTTCTTCCCTCAACACGTTGAGAGTAAGTTGTCTTCGCGTTGTTGATACGAATCAGCCTCATTTTCACCGCTTTTACATTGAAAATGCTTGTATATAGCGTTGAATTTTTGGCAATCGGTGTTAATCCGTGACCATTTACCGGTAACCATATTCTTCGTCCGATGATCACCCGTGGTAGTACTGTTAAAAATTTCTAGAATTTGGTTCCAAAACGCTTCTTCGGTTTGGTCATTTCTGATATCGATGTTTTGTGAAACCTCGATCCAAGTCTTAGTAAGTAACTTTTCTTCACCGTTTGACCATCGGGTAATAACCGGTGATGTCTCGACCTCGATCTCATCGTCATCGTCGTCCAAGCTAATCGCTTTGTTTTTTTCTCGATTTGGTTTTTTCGCGGGACATTTTCCTCGATCTTGTGGTATTTTGAATTGACCTTGTGATTGTGTAGGAAATGGTTGTTGTTGTATAGGAAATGGTTGTGATGGAAAGTAGTTTTGTTGATACGATTGGGATGAAAAGAATTATGGTGAGTTGTTTCTTGGATTTTGAAAGTTTTGAAATCCGAGTTGTAATTAGTAATTTCGTTAGCCGAATTGGTAATTTTGGTCGGGTGAAAATTGGGATAAGTTTGGCGGTTGTTGTTGTTAAGACAATCTGACAGAATTTTGTGACGATGGAGTAGACGGATTAGAAAAAGGTGAATATGGTGGAGGTTGTGTGTTAAGGAGATGGGTATAGTATCTTTCATTTGGATTTTGAGACTTTTTTAGAGATTTAAGAAGTTTATTTCAGAAATTTGTGTGTAAAAATTTAGAGTTTGTAGTGTATTTATATAGAAAACGAGATTTCTTTTTTGCGATTCATTTAAATCAAGCGGTAATATTACCATTGCTATGTATGTGTTTAAACAAATAGGCCCGAATTTTTTTTGTATTCATTGCGCCAACTAACTAGTGAGGGAGGTTTGACGAGCCTTGATGGTGTGATGAATAACTTCGGCGAGCTAGTGGCGAAGGCTCGTCGCCACACCTTAACCTCTTAGATTCATGTTCTCCTATCCTTAACATTATTCCGACGTTCCTTGAACGGTCAATGACACATGTGATTTATTTTTGGTGTTCTTTTTTAATTATTGGTCACATCCGAAGATTTGATTTATAGTTACATGTGAAGATATCCAGATAGGAAATATGATTTTAAAATGAATAAGTGAATACGTGAAACTAGCAATTCTATCATTAACCGAGCAAACACACATAAACCTCACGCAATCAACAATATGTTCAACCGGTGTGCAACGCATGAGTCTGAATGTCTCGTAACATCAACATTGGTACTCTCTATTATATCCTTAATAAAAGAGGGGAATCTGGGTTCCCAATGAACAGTTCCCCCTCACACCAAAACATTTTATATTCGTTGGCCTCACACACACACCACTTGAATCATCTTCCTCCACTGTAGATCCAATAAAAATAATGGATTTCACCCATGTTGCCCAATTCCTTGCCTTAAAAGATGACCACCACCGTTGATTTGGTTATTGAACAGGTTACGGGGTTAACCCTTGGGCTCAGTCGTTGATTGGCGTCTGCCCGTTTTCCATTTTGGGTTAGTAGTGCACACCAAATGGTTTTGTGGTTGAGATTGGACCAAAAACATTGTTCTTGAAACTTCTTTCTCTAATACGGTATGTGCGTTTCTTCCCATCAATACTGTTCCTCCTCCGTCTATCTATCTGTCTGAATTATTGATCTGTGTCTAAACTTTTTTTGATCGGCCCCTCTCTCTAGAACCATTTGGATATGATCTTGATGATCAAGATAGACATGTGGTTCGATTCAATTTAATGTTTGACTTTGGGGCTTTTCCGATCCTTTAATTGTCATAATTTATTAAAGATAGAATTTCTATTTTTTATTAAGGTATGTTTTTTATTTGAGACTGGTTATATAAATTCTGATTAGGATTTTCGTTTTTACACATACCAGTTTAAGGTTTTCTCTTTAGTTGAACTTTTCATGTTTTTATAAAAACATAATATACAAGATTTTGTTTGATGCAAGTTTGTTGCTCATACCAGTGATTTTATTTGTTTGTGCCTTAATCCGTTTGAGTTTAGATTTAGTGCGTTATCAGCTGGAAATAGGATGTTTCGTGTTCAATGTCATTTTGGTGTCGATGCTGATTATAGCTGATGTTGTTTGGGTATTTGGTGGTTTATTAAATAAGCTGGCTCAAATGAGCTCATACCTGTGAATTGGCACATTGTAAGTAAGTTGGTGTTTGTTTTCACTTATGTGCCTTCACCGTTTAAAGACTGAATGGGTCGATTCAAGTATTTTTGGCACCATACAACATGTGTCACTGCTTTTATCTTTATGATATGTGGTATGTTATTGCCGTTGGGAACCTGTGGAAAGTCGATAGACCTATTATGTGGCTTTTTGGCAATGATGATTTGTGTCTTGACTTGCATTTGTGAAAATGACGCTGCCCGTGTTTGTTTGTTGGCAAGGTAACCAATTGGTTCTTTGGTTGCAGCCACAAACCATGTATGGTGGTGGCATCTCTTGCGTCGACACCTGAGCCGCACATTCCAGATAATCTTGAACAGCCCCTAATTAATTTAAATGATTCCGTTTGGTAGCTTTATGAGATGAGTGCCTGGTATTTGCCCTAAGTAGTTATGCCGATATTTTTTGCTATGAGAATTTGTATCTGAGTTGCATTTGTGAAAATTTCATTACACGTGTTGGTTTGTGCGAGAGGTGACCTGTCAGTGAAATAGGGATTCTCGCCATTGATTTCATTTTGTTGGGAACCGAGATTCCCTCCTTTTATTAAAAATATAATTTCGGGCTTTTAAATAGGTTGTGATGATGGTCTTAGACCCTGTTTTGGCGGGTTCGAGTAAATATTGGATTATGCGCAGCCTGGCGAGGCAACCTGGGTTGGTTTGCAGCCATGGTGGTCATATCTTTTTATTCTGATAACTGACTTATCTGAGCCTCATGATAAACGTACCGCCTATTATAATGTCATTGCCTAATGCTTCTTTATTTATATCCTTATATTGTGGCTGCGTTTCCTGCTTTTGGCTTATGAGCTTGTGCGTCCGGTTTTGGATTATCACATAAGCGTGTATTTCTAATAATTAAAAAATGTGAACCCTTGAATGATAATCCCAATAGTGTTTCTAGAAGTTAGTCAAAATGGGTCGGGTTTGGTGGTATGTAGAAAAAAGTGTGGGTTGAGATCTATTGTACATACAAGTACGACACGCAGTTGCAAAACCTCCTCTGAATACACGGTCAGTCTTTCTTAACTCTTTTTTATTTGATTCTATTTTTCTTGGGTTTTAATGGTCTTTTGTTTTAATTTGAGTTCCAGAGATTTTCTGGATTTTGGTTGCTTTACGATACAGGGTTTAAAGGAAAAGAAGGGATTTCTTATTGATACTGAAAAAGATACTATAAAAATAGTAATTGCTTTGACGATGGAGTTATGTTTGTTGAAGATGAATTTGGTTGTGGAAGCGCGTGATATCATTTCCCATTATCAAAAACATTCCACCGCCCTTCCACTAAACAGAAACTTGCATCTGCCCAAAAGTAAAAGTCGATAAAAAAAACTCTTATAGAAAAGTGAAGCGTGTGATATCATTTCCCATTATCAAAAACATTCCACCGCCATTCCACCAAACAGATCCATCGGTTGAACGTTCAAAAAATTTCATTTTGAGTTATCAATCAGCAGCCTAAGACCTCAATCGCATCCACATGCCAAAGAAATCAAGGTCGTTTTGTAAGTTTATAAAGCCTACTGTATAATCAAGGTCATTTTGGTAGGATATTTTGGTTAAGGATTGATAGAGTGTCTAAGGATATGTTTTTATCCATCTATTTTGAAATATGTGATTAAGACGAAAATAGTTATCTGGGTGAATGCAATAAAGTGGGGTTTCTAATAGAAGGGTGATATAAAAAATTTATGGATTTTTTTTACTTTTACTTTTGGGCAAATGCAAGTTTCTTGAATGCTAGCTCATCCATGTATGGTTAGTCGGTCATACCAATGAGCATAAACACTGTACACTATGTTCGGATCTCTATAAACTATACACGTGGGATTGATCTATTCTCACTCTTCAAAAAATATAGTCATACGTTGGGGTGTACAAATGCTGACGTATTACTAGATAAAGTATGTGTTTTTAGTGCTTGCTTGACTGATGTCCGTGATCAAACAACTTGGTAATTTTGGTTATGTACCATATCAGTTAATCATATATAGTTACTATCTTATTGCTGGAAATTTACTACAAAACTTGGAGATTTTACGTTGATACAGTGTAGCTCTGAATGAGGGACGTCACGCATTAGTTTATAATTTCATCAGTAAGTTGATCTCAATGTGCCTCTTTTTGTGCATTAGACTTTTAGTTGTTTATGACATACTCTACTCTGTCATATATATAACAGCCTATTGATATGCATGTGAACTAAGGTTAACAAGATGCCTTAAATCAGTTGACCTTCCAAACCATTCTTTAATGTTTACTATTTACGCTGGTAGCAACAGATACATTTGACTAATTTTTTCTTGACACTTCGCCGTTATATAGTATACTAGATTAGGCCTGTCGCAACGCGCGGAAAACCTACGCGAAGTTTTCTAATGAACAATGATGTTTTCTATGTAATTAGTGATTTAGGTTCATGTTTGCTCTTGATAAAATTACATGCTCTTATCTATTTTCAGAAAGTTAGTTACCCTCTACATATATCGCTAAAAAATTACTATACTACTTAAATTATAGCGTTAGTAAAGTGTCTTTTGGTAAAAATCTTATTTTGGGTGTATTTTTGATTTCAGTCTTTTCAAAATGTTGCAAGAGAATGTAATTTCATACGTCTTAGATACATGGTAAGAATACTTATAGAATCTAAAGTGTGGGGCTTGCTTTTATCTGGTCTTTTTAGAAGATGCTAGGATGTATGTGAGACAGATAATAACAACTAAAGTAAAAATAGATCTATAGTTGTCAATGGACATGACGAATGACTACCCCTGTGATAATGGCAAGGTATACGTAGGTGAGTTGTTTAATGAAATCTTTAAATGATTTTTTTTTTCAAGTTTTATGTTTGGCCCGACGTATCATAAACAAAAGGCATATCTGTATACATCTATCAATATGAATAAGCAAGGTAATGACATGTTAATGCATGAAACCCGTGTAAGCTAATTTTATGGCAATGCTGATTGCACAAGTCGATGCTGATGGAATACACATATAGTACGAGCATCCTTCAAGTCCAATTCCTGGTGATGGTACTAGATGCAAATAACAGAGTCACGCATCTCATGAGGTTTGTTTGAAGTAATCAGTGGTTGCTAATGTTTATATTTTTTTAAAGAATAAGATATTAGAAAAAAATAAAGAAAAAATATTACGTAATTAGTCGAGTTTATGGCAATTGGTGGCTCAATAGATGATTTCAAAGATAAGGTATTAGGAGGTTTATCTTGGTTTCTTTTCCATAACATGTTAGCTTCATATTTATATCTATATTGTATTATTAGATAAAGTATTAGGAGATTTTTAATGAATGACTATTAGATATAATGTTAAGTAATTTATCTGTTAGTGCACTTAAAATTATGTGATTACTATTGAGAAATACATGAAATGGGGTTATATAATAAATTAATTGGTAGAAAGACCTTAACTTTTGTAGATATGATGATACATCTTTTAAAATAGTAATCATTGTCAATCATTATGTAGTCTTCATCACTTATTTGACAAGTTCATCATTATTGAGATTATTGTTTTTAACTTTTCAATGTTATTTGCTTGATTGTTTCATGTTGTCTTCAATGGAGGGAGTACTCAACCTAGAAAAACTAAGCTTGATGAGGGGGAGCATCATAATTTGGCTATATTAGATACGTGGAAAAATGATAAAAAGGAAAAAAAAGAAAGAGAGGAGATGATTATGCCTCTAACACTTGAGCAGGCCTAACAAGAGGCTATAAAAGGTGAACCTAAATCATACACAATGTTGATCAGTGGTGTTTTAGTTCTTGATAGCCACAATGATGCTGATGAACATGTAAAGGACGCGTGCATGGATAAATTCTCAGTTTCATCACGGGGGAAAGTGGAGTTGTCGAAGGATGCATCAGTCAAGATCACTCATGAAAAAAGGTATCGTTTAACCAAAAAGGACATGAAGGTGATGCCCGTATGACCTTTTGCGTTTAGAATATTTGCTTTTCTGTATAGATTTGTTTACTGATGCTACTATCATGTTCAAAAGCGATATGGCGGGGGGGGGGGGGGGGGGGGGGGGGGGGGGGGGGGGGGGTTCACAGCTATCTTGCACGGAGACGGATACGGAAACGGGGACGGGTACTTAGAAACGGCAATGTCCCAAAATCCATGAAACGGGTACGGCTGGAAATGTTTTTGTTTTTTATAAATATTTATTAATAAATTAAATAAACATGATTTTTTAACCGATAAAGCAAGAAAAAATAAATACTGATAGTGAGACATAACATATACTTAACATTAAACAAATACTGATAATCAATTTTTAAAGGTTTGTTATAAGATATGACGACCTACCATATGTTTATACAATATAAATGGCCCAAAAAATGTTTCATGGCTCAAAAAATGTTTCATGGCCCAAAAACTAGCCCAGAAACGTGTTAAAAGCCCAAGAAACGTTTCCCTTCGCGTTTCTGCTAGAGCCTCGGCGTTTCCCATCTTCAGGAAACGTTTCCCTTTTTGGGGAAACGTTTCCGCCGCGTTTCCGGGCGTTTCCAGCCGTTTCCCGTTTCCGAAACGTTTCCGGGACGGGCACGGCACCCGAGAGGCGTTTCCGTGCAACATAGGTTCACAGGATAAGAATTGAGGGGCATCGAAACATGCTGTTGTCGGTAATGACACGGGACCAAGGCTCTTTCACAGGCTGTTGTCGACTGCTGTTATTCTGAATCAACGTCGGAGCCGAAAAGTACGCAAACCATTCACCGGACCAAGCTCCCGCGGCGGAGCGCGGGCAAAAGCCCTAGTTTATAATACAAAGTCATAAAACAGACAAATGAATCAATGCATTCACGTGAAAAATGAATTATACAGTAACAGATAGCAGTACAATGCAACTTTACTACACAACATTTATTTCGGGCCCGTCGGGAAGATGAAGAAACGTTAAAACGTTTTAATAATCAATGATGAATATTGCTTACCTAATAGCAATTGCATCATTGCATACGTAGCCTCAATTATTTACAACTACCCTGTCACAGTACAATTTAATGATACGTGTAAAATATACATAGTCCTTAATGCTAAGTCTATTATATAATGAACCATATGATACAACCAATCTTGCAATAACCAAACTTCCTTAACCTTAATCCGGCCACTCATAGTACAAACAACGATCAAATGTTTCTGTTACCGAAAAAGATGGCGCAGTCAACGAATGGTCACGACCATGTTTCTGTTTCAGAAAAAGAGTTGGAAGAATACATGCACGCATCAAATGTTAATGTCTCCAATTTTGTTTCAGTGAGACTTTCAGGGCATAGCAACTACCATATATGGAAGGCTCAGATGCTATCACTGCTGGATAAACTGATGATCCGTGATATTCATTACAACAAAATTGTTGTTTAGGGTCGGACTAAAATTAGGGTCGAAATTTTCGACCCTAAATTGAGGTGGGGCCCACACATTTTCAACCCAAAAGAGCCCAAAAAGGCTGGTCAAAAAGCAGGTGGGACCCAAAAAATTTAGGGTCGAAATTTCGACCCTAAATTAAAAGTTTTAAAAAAAATTAATTTATTTTTTATATAAATTATTTTTAATAATTAAAAACTATTTTAAAAGAATTAAATTTTAATTTTATTAATTTAGGGTCGAAATTTCGACCCTAAATATAAAATTTAAAATAATTTTAATTTATGTATTATATATTATATTTATAATAACTAAAAATAATTTTAAAAAAAAATTATTTTTAATATTTAAAACTTTAGGGTCGAATTTTCGACCCTAAATTTAAAATTTTAAAAATTTTTCACGAAAAATTTAAAATTTCACACGAAAATTTTTCACGAAAAATTTTAAATATTCGCGGTTTATATTTAGGGTCGAAATTTCGACCCTAAATTATTAATTTTTTTTTTTAAGTGTTAATGGTTTTAAAATATTAATATATGTATATATTTAGATGGTTTTTGTGTTTGAAATGTACTTGTATGTTTGTATGAATAAAAAAGGCTCCTTTATTTATGAGTTTGAGCAAAATTTGATTGAAGTAAAATGCTTTTGACTGAACTTTTGACTGCAAAACCTAACACAACAGACTTAAACTAAATTGTGTGACTCAAACAAACTAAATTCTCACAATGCTCCTTTGGTTTGTTTGTTTTCGTTGTTGCTGTGTGTGTTTGTTGTAGCTTAGGATGTGCCATTGAACATGGCTTTGTAAAATATTGTAAGCCTCAGTGGGTGAAAAGACAAAAGGGTGTGTCAACAGTAAGAGCTGTTGATATTGGCCTAGGCATGTGTGTTTGGCCATATCAAGTAGTATCTTTTTATCCTACTTTTGGAAAAGAGCAACATGTGAGGATGTGGTTTTTGGAGGGTATACTTTTTCTGAGTACTTTTGGAGAGGCCAGTAGATAGCCATGTAAATGGTGAGTGGTTCTACTGTACGGTGGTGATGGGAACTGTTGGTGGGGGTAAAACGTTTAGTGGGTTGGGTGAAATAGGTGTAGAAAGGAGTCAATGTTTATCTATTTAAGAAGGTGAAAACTGGTTTGGTTTCTTCACATCACAGTTCTAGCAGTTCTTGAATTTAGAAACAAAGGGAAAAAACATGTCTCATCTCCGTAGGTGTGCTGCGCTACAGGCTGAAGCCCAGTCGGAGGACTGGACTAATATGTTTCTATATTATGTGGATAACGACATCCAAGATGAGACATCTTGGCAAGCGAAGGTTCAAAGCATGTATGATGATGTGAATGTGGTGATTATGGCTCGTGAGCATTTACGCCAGGAGCTGAAGACAGTCAGGGGTGTCCGGGCTGTTGAATTGATGGTCGCGTTTCTTAGCAAAACTATGGACAAGGAGTGCAAGTTCCGTGATAAGCTCAGTGCAGAGGTTCAGGCGTCCGCAAAGCGGATACGCGAGAAAGAAGCCTTCAAGGCAAAGCTGACCGGTAATTGAGGAGTGAAAGTGGAATTGTGCGAAAAGCTTGTTGCGTGAAGGTGTGATTGTGTGCAATGTTAATAAAGGGGGTTGTCTATGTCGATGACCTGTGTGTGGTTTTTGTGTGTTTTTTTTTATTTTCTGTATCTGTGTGCCTAGATGTCACATTCAAGTTCTTAGGGTGTGCATCTATAATAACTAAGGGTGGTTTGTGTTGGCCCATGTCTTATTTATTTGGTACGTGAAGCGCGGGCTGTGCGCTTTGCGGGCAATGTATTGTCAGTTTGAACGCGTTAAATTTAAGATGTTGTTGCAACCGATAAATTAATCTGAAATAGCATGAGAGACTTACAGACAAACTAAACTCTCACAATGATTCAAGCTAGAATACTAATTACTCATAGAACCAAACACTACTTTATTCCAAATATTACATAAAACCTTTTGTAATATCACATGAGAGACTTACAGACAAACACTCCTAAACATAATTTTATTCGTCACGGACACTTAAACACGCGCTTAATTAAACATGGATATTACTACGATATTAGACTCGTAAACACGGAAAAAAACACATCACAAACTAGTTCAAACTAAGGTTCCCCATGTCATCGTAAAGGTCATGAAGTAGTGCAGCTGAATCCATTGTGTGCCTATCGGAGTGGCGGTACAACTCTATCGTACGCTCAAGGACCATTATCATTCCATTCAAGCGCACACAGTTTGCACACGCTGAAGAGCTTGGAGAAGAAACTGGAATCGTTGAAGGTCTGGGAGAAGAGCTTGGAGGAGAAAAGCTCGTTGAAGGTCTTGAAGAAGAGCTTGGAGGAGAAAAGCTCATTGAACCTCCAAGAGAATTGATTAGTAGTTGTACGCGTTCGTCTTTCCATAAAAAAAATTTGCATCCATACGAAACTGGAGGTTGAACCCGTGAACGTGGACAAGCATAGTACAGTCTACCAAAGTTTTCAGTTGTCCACGATTCTCGAAGAACTACATCTCCACGTCCACACTTGCACGGAAAAGCTTCATGCTTCAACATGTACATAATAACAATTTGTTTATGATGATAAGTGTGTGTGATCTGCTGGTGGTTGTGATGATAAGGAGTGTGTGTGGTTCTCTTTTTATGCTAAAAAAGTGAGGGAAATTGTTAACATTTTTGTTTTCCCTCCAAAGTTTTCCCTCCAATGTTTTCCCTCCAAAGTTTTCCCTCCAATTGACTCCCTCCAATGTTTTCCCTCCCATGCTGGTGGTTGTGATGATAAGGACTCATATCATGTAATACGATCCCCTATTGACTCATATCATGTAATACGATCCCCTATTGGCTCATATCATGTAATACGATACCCTATTGACTCATATCATGTAATACGATACCACGTTGGCTCATATCATGTAATACGATCCCCTATTGGCTCATATCATGCAATACGATACCCTATTGACTCATATCATGTAATACGATACCACGTTGGCTCATATCATGTAATACGATCCCCTATTGGCTCATATCATGTAATACGATACCACGTTGGCTCATATCATGTAATACGATCCCCTATTGGCTCATATCATGTAATACGATCCCCTATTGGCTCATATCATGTAATACGATACCACGTTGGCTCATATCATCTAACTCTCGGGAAAGTCCCAACTATACCGTCAGCCTAAATCCTCATCAAAATGATACTCGGACCGTCGACGAGTTAGCTCGAGATCTTGAGAATGCCAACAACATGTCCGATAATGAGCTAATTAACTCGGATGCTGATGAGGGGGATGATTCGGGTGATAATGATCAGGCCAACGGGGACTATTCAGATTAGGAGTTGTTGGTTTTAGACTTTTTATTTTGTGTAATAACTTAAGACTTGTTAAATTGTGAAACATGGATTTATTGTGATGTGTAATAATTTTAGACTTGTTACATTTGTGAAATAAGGATTTGGTGAAATGTATTCTAACGTTTTGGCTATTTAACGTATTGTAAATTAGTAGTATTGTACTGTTTAGTGATTTGTAATATTGTGGATTTGTTGAAATATAGATTTTTTTCCGGAAAAAATGCCGGAAAAAAATCTGGGAAAAAACTGCAAAATGCAGTTTTTTTTTTTGCCCAGAAACTATTTAGGGTCGAAATTTCGACCCTAATCATATAGGTAGGGTCGAAATTTCGACCCTAAATTATAGTTAGGGTCGAAATTTTCGACCCTAAGTTTTAGGGTCGAAATATTCGACCCTAAATGTCGACCCTAACCCCTTCCTGCACGAAATATTCTGGAAAAAAAATAATATAAAATGTTTAGGGTCGAAAATTTCGACCCTAAATTTAAAGAAATTTTCGACCCTAAATTATTAAATAAAAAAAAAACGTTTTTATAAACTTTTTAATATATACACGTGGATATTAAATAAAAAAAAAAAAAAAAAAATTTCACAAAAAAAAAAAAAATACACGTGGATATAGATTAGGGTCGAATATTTCGACCCTAAATTAAAAAGGGATTCGACCCTAATTTTTGGTCAAAATGATTTTTGGAAAGTGGTGGGCCCCAAATTTTCGACCCTAAATTGCAAAGGGATTTTCGACCCTAGTTATTTAGGGTCCAAAACTTAGGGTCGACCACTTAGGGTCGAATTTTTCGACCCTAAATATTAGGGTCGAAAACCCTTTGTATTTAGGGTCGAAAATTTCGACCCTAAACCGTCAACATTGGGAGTCAAAGTCTAAGAGCGAAGATTTCGTCAAAAAATACGATATCCTTCTCAAAGGTTGGATTTTGAGTTCACTAAACGAAGAAGTACTCAGGCATTTTGATTGCTCGGCTTGCGCACACTGTATTTGGGTGTTACTAGATGAAGAATATTCTTATCGTGGGTTTCCAGAAGGTACAACTCCATTACATATTTGGTTTTCAATACTGTTTCTTTGGGTGTTCGTTTTGTATGCGATAACGACGGGTTAAACAGAGACGGACATTGGGATGTTCGTTTTGTATTAAGCAAAAAAGAAACAATGTTTTTAATAGTTTGGGTTAAGGATTTTTTCATTTAGGATATTTAGCTAAAAAAAAAAAGAAACACCCCTTCAGTCAATTAGAACTCGTAACCCACTTATTTTTTTAAATAAACATGGATTTGGACATAAACGGAATTTGAATTATTTTAATGGGAGGGCCGACAGTCTGAAACTATCGACGAAACTATTTAAACTTCAAAACTAACACTACACGATTATATTTGAGAGGGCCGATCAATATTTCTTAAGAGGGTCAAATACAAAAAATCCCAAAAATACTTTTACGTTTTAATATAAAAACTATATCAACACCGAATCATGAGAGGGCCACAGCCCCCGAGTCCCATGAAGATCGTTCCAAAAACTTGGAGATCCCATCAATATACCTGTAACACATATATTTTATTCTCATTCTTCAACATCTGTGGGTTGAAAGAAAAAACCAAGAGAATAATCCCAACCATTTTTCAGATCAATTAGATGATGTGTGCAAACTTAGTCAACCGAGCCGAGTGATCGGAATCCCATCCCGTTACTTATCTTCTGAATTTGTGACTGATCTTCATAACAAATTGATGCGTAAAGTATGGAAATGAAGTACTACTACAACATATGAATCTAATCTCGTGAGATATAAATGACTGTATGGGACGGTTTATTTATGGATCTCGTGCTAGATCCATGTATAGTAGATTGTGTTGTCATTGGCGATGATTTAAATAGGGTTAAAGGGAGACAAATCAAAATCTTCTTTCAGAACGACAAAACATAGTTTCACACAACACATACACACAACACATACACGTATTAAAAACTACCATGCCAAACCCAAATAGTTGTAAAACAATCACAAACTATAGACTCCAGAAAAATATAGGTCCTAAGGTACACACGTCCATTCATTTTTCACACGCCACAATTATCAAGATACCGACACACTTAACTATGCATACAACACAGACACCACCAAAGGCAAAACAAAGAGGACAACCTGAAAAAGGGAACACATTTTAACACCTACCACAACTAAACCGTAACAGCCTAACACTAACTAACCCACAAAACAACTTGAACCGTAGCTAGGCTAAAATCAACACAACATAAACATCATATAAATAACCAACAAGACATGAACATCAACGAACCGCTAGTTAACCACATTAGACGTACCATATCATCATAACAAACTTTTTTATAAGCTGTGCAAACAATGTTTTAAACATAAGGTGCACTTTTTTATCCCTACGACGACACAACTAATAACCGCCTAACTGAACTAAATTACCAACAACACACAATCATTAACCAATTGCTAGTTAACCACATCAAACGTAACACATAATCATAACCACACGACTTTACAAAAATTACCAATAGTTTTAAAAAAATACTACCACATTTACAATAAAACCCATGAAACACATAAGACAATCTAAAAGTATTCACCAACTCGAATCCCAAACTAACTACATCAACTGCAACACATAATCATAATCGTATAGGTATACAAACTAAACATGCAGAAACCTACAAAAACAAACGGTGGAAAAACAACGACGTTACTAGGAGAATGAGAAAGAAGAAGAGGGTTAACAGTTTTCAGATTCATAATATCAAAATCCATCTACACCACACGTTATATACCCACCATCTAAAAAATTAGAAAGAGTGGAAAACACATGTATCACATGCCTGCGTAAAAAGGCGAGACTCGCCAAATTTGGGTTTCCAACATACACACCCAACAACAACGCCACACACCATAACACCATAGAGAGCGACAACGAAGAGACATCCATCATCGGACATAAAACAACTGCACGCATAAGGACAACCAACCGACCACCAACACCACACACCACATAGAGCAGCGACGAAGAGACCGACATAATCGACACATAAACAATTTTTCTGATAAGAAAAATCAAATAATACTTAGATCCAATCAAATAATACCTAGATCCAACAACACCATACGTTATATACCAACCACCTAAAAAATAAGAAGAGTGAAAAACAGGTGCTATAAGTTTTATTTGTGAGAGATGGCTTAAGAAAGTGTGTGAGCGAAAAGTTTTGTGAGAGAGGACTTTCAATGATAAGAATTAAATATATTATACCGTTCAATAATAGAAGTATAAATATCATACTTTTGAATATCATCTTTTCTGCAGACAAGTTGTATGTATTATTTGACCGATTTATCCGTCCAACGGTTAATTGAGAGTGTATAAATTATTAATCTGTCACCCAATTCAAAATTATGTTACATACAATAAAAAACATAGTATATGTTAAACAAGAAATTATAAATTGGCAAGTAAACTACAATTTCGTGTAATTAGCCAAAAAATAGTCCGTAAATAATATGAATTAATTTAGAAAAGATTGTGGACCTCTTCAATAAGATTGAATGTTGTGCATGTTTCACTCTGACTCCACCAGTAAAGCTACTTATAAAGATACCAGCAGAAGACATTCGCAATGGTGAACCAGTAGGTAAGTTGCATGAAGCTACTCGCGAGGGAAATTGGTGGAGAGCACAATCCATTCTAAGAAGATACAGATTGGAAATCACAATAAAGATTAACAATGTTGGTGAAACAATGCTTCACTTAGCGGTTGGAGAAGGCAAGAATTATTTCGTTCAAAAGTTGCTCAACTCTATACAAAATGAAGAACTGATAGAAGAGAAAAATAATAAGGGTCAAACAGCCCTTCATATTGCGGCACTCGTTGGCAACAAATACGCTGCAGAACTCTTGGTTAAGAAGAGAGATAATTTGTTGTATGTTAAGGATAATTTAGCAAAAGAACCATTGCTCATTGCTTATTCAAATAATCAGATCAGTACATTTGCATATTTGTTGGAAGTCACTAAGAAAGCGGGTGAGTTACTTTCTAAAGACCATGATTCATTTGAAGAGTTCATAGTTCGTCTCATATACAGGAAAGAATATGGTGAGTTCGGGAGTAGTTACTAGTTAGTATATATCCCAAAAAATTAAATAATCTAAATTACGAGATTCATATGTTACTTAATCGATCTCTTGCAGATTTAGCATTCAAGTTGTACAGCATGTGTCTCGAGAGTCAAAAATCACCAACGGATAAGGTATTAATGGCAATAACAAGGAACTTTCCAAGTGATTGTAGCTTCTGGGAATTATTGATATATCCATGTGAGTCTCTATTCTTTTTTTTTTCTAAAGTAGGAATAAAAAAGTAAACGGCACATACTCGGCTTGCTACACGGCTCTTCACTTTCGCCCCACAGATTGATCTATTTATATGATTCAGTGGGTCAAAATAAAGCGAACCATTGCTTCTTATGAAAATTAAGTGAAACTTTATTTAATAAAACAGGAAGATACATGTATTCTTCTAGAGATTCTGATATTACCATACATATATCTTTGCAGCTTGTGAGAATGCGAGTCAAAAAGTAGTCAAGATAAGCTCTTCGCTATTCTATTCATTTGAGTATATGTATGCATGGGCCGAGTGCACCTTCTGGAGGATGAAAAGGTTTAAAAACAACTACTACAGCTGGTTGTTGCCAGAAATTGTCATGTTATTACTTGGTGAGCATTTGATAGCTATAAATAAAACTTGTAGATAAGAACTATGCACTTATGTAAATTTTATAAAACACTGAATTTTTATAATAACTATGCACTTTTGTTTTCGTTAAATGGCAAACCATCGTTTAATTATTCGTTAGATAGAAACCAAATTTGCGAATAACCTTAACATTTAATTGCTGATGGTAGCCATTGATAATCACTTTTCGTATCTAGTAATAACTGTTCTTTAGTTTCTAGGTTTAGGTAATTTGAAAGTTGATCTTTATTTGTTCCATTTGCCCTATTTGAAACTAGTTTGCGTAACATGTAATCACCTTTCTTCCTCTTGTGAATGCAGTCCCAATAACTGTACTTTATCCACTTTATCAGTGGATTCTACTCTTCATTTCGGTGCTTCTTCTACCCTTCAATATGTTGTATTCCCTCCTGTGGAAGGTTTTAGCAACTGTAGGTAAGAGATTACATAGTTTATACAGGACACCTGAACTGTCAGTTTTGGAAATGGAAACTCAATAAATTTCCATCAATTATTCAGTGATTTATGTACAAGTTAATTTATACATTTCAGTGGTGCCTATCAAGGAGATAGAGAAGAGAAAGAAGGAATACGAAGAAGCTAAAACCTTTTTAGATAAAACCGTCCGCCACATGGACTCCTGCAATTTAGACAACAGTCTCTTTTACAAGTTTATAGCTTTGGAGGCTGTATGTCTAGATGTGTATGAGGTTCTGCGTCTAATTATAAGTCATTTTAATGAAACAGTAGAGTACACTAATGAAAAGCATAACATAATTCAGTTAGCAATAATACACCGTTCAGAAAAAGTATACAACCACATATTCTACCCATTAATCAAGCAAAAAGTATCTCATAGAGTATTGAAGGATTATTCCGGTAACAATCTCTTGCACTTGGTTGGAAGGTTGGCACCTTCACATGAACTTAGTTGTACAACAGGCGCAGCGCTGCAACTACAAAGAGAGCTGCAATGGCGTGAGGTATTTCACATATAAGTTAATAAATAATCATAGTTTTCTGTGCTATCTAGTTGCATAAGGGATAACTAGCTGAATTGTACAGGAAGTGGAGAAGTTTATGGAACCTATGCAACTTACCGACTTGAATATTGATAACGAGACACCGGAAATGGTGTTTACAAGAGAACACGCGAATTTGGTGAAGGATGGAGAAACGTGGATGAAAAGGACAGCAGAATCATGCAGCATCACTGCCGCACTAATTGTTACTATCGTATTTGCAGCTGCAATAACTGTACCAGGTGGAAGCAACCAAGAAACAGGCATACCTCTGTTTAAAAAGCAATTCGCCTTCAATATCTTTGCAATATCCGATGCGATCTCACTATTTTCAGCTTCTACTTCGCTATTAGTGTTCTTATCGATCCTTACTACACGGTTTGCTGAGAAAGATTTTTTGCTCAGTTTACCTAGGCGATTGCTTATTGCCCTTTGCTTATTATTCCTCTCTACAAGTGCAATGATGTTGGCGTTTAGTGCAATCTTGTTCTTAGTTTTCTGTGATCAACGACCATGGATGCTGGCACCAATAGGAGTATTTACATGCATGCCGATTACAGCTATTGTTTCTCTACAACTTCCTCTCGTGGTAGAATTGTACCAATCAACGTATTCCTCCATGTTTGTTAACCAAAAGTTACATTATTCACTGTTGTAATTGTAAGTCAATGTTCGTGATTGGCTTTATAACATTAGAATTCTGTTTAAATTGCTTGTACCTCCCTTTGACAGAATAAATTTGTTACATTTGTTGCTTGTCGTACTGCATGTCACTAGTTGCTCATATGTCGTTTGTATGGTCAGAGCAACAACAAACACAATATTTTTGCTGAAGATATCCATTCGGCCATATCCATCTTTATTTAAGAACACAATCTTTTGGCAAATTTGTTTAATAATCAACTTCTGCAAGACATACAAGTTATCATGAACTTATTGCTTGTTGCTAAAATTATTAATATATCTTTTTGGTAACTGTAGTGGCAAAATTCAAATTTTAATAATTTTATCAACAAGCAATAAGGTGATGATATGCCAAAAATAATATGCCAAAATACGTTGGCCAAATTGAATTTCAACTTCAACGATTTATAAACGGACCACCTTTTGGGTCTTTGAATGTCACTACACTTGATAGAGCCTTGCAAAAAAGACTCAATCTATATGGGGGATTGGGGTCTGAAATCAATTCCTTGTAGCATAAGCCCACTAAGATCCTTCATGCCCAGATGCTTCAACATGAGATTCACAGAAACTGTTTCAGGAGTCTTCTTGGTATTAAACTGCCATACTTTTACTTCCATCCAACCATCGCTCCTCTGTTTTGGAATGGCAGTCCCTTTTTATCTATTTAATGGGATGTAAATGTTTTCATCGAGCTTTGAGCTGATAAGTGGGGTGACTGGAGGGCTTACTAAATATATATACCAACCATCATACATGAAACGATCTTTTTGCCACACATAGATGGGAGCCTCAAATGTGGATTGTGAAAGTTTATGGACTTAAAATTAATAGTCGTGAGATAGGATCGAACTCGGGATCACGGGATTGCACACATAACGTAAAGAGTTAATTTATTTATTAAATATATTTTATATATATTTATTAAATCAAACCAAAGCTTAACTAACGATCGTGATAAATAAAAGTTGAGTTATAACGACCGTTAAGGAATTAAATAGAAGCTAAAAGAAGGAAAACGGAAAAGTTCCGGAAGCCCTAAATTGGGCTTATGGGGCGTCGGCCTAAGGAAGAAAAAGGAAAGGGGAAAAGATTTTCTTTCCTAATTGGTGTTTTACTTTGAGAACAAGTTTTGCTAAACCTATATAAACACCCTAAGGCCTTCATTATTTTTCACCCATTCCTCTCTTTTCTCTTTGTCTTGATCCCCGGCCATAGCTACCCATATTAGGGTTTCGTTTGGTTTTCGATCTTGTCTATTTTATCTAGTCCTAGCCTCTCTCTAGGGTTGTTGGGTAGATACTCCAGAAGTGTTGAAGCTCGGTTTTGCTCGTGCTAGACTCACGATTAACTCGTTGTATTACGTGTGTACAAGAACGTGATATAATCTTCCTTTAGATTATATTCTTGGTGGTGTTCGTGATAAACCCTAGTTGCCGTCCGTTCCGTCGTCTTGTGGATCTTGCTAGGATAAAGGTATGTAACCCTAATCTTGATTAATATAATTGTGTTAAATTAATTGATCTTGTTAATCGCTTCCGCTATGCGTTCTTTGATCCATATTAGGGTTTTGAATAATTGTTATGAACTATATAAACCATCAGTGGTATCAGAGAGCCGTTTTAACATGATTATAATTATCAAGATCTAAAGTTTTTTTTAACTAATATTGATTTGTGTTAAAAATTACATGTTGTTTTTTAGGTTTTATGAAAAATTAGGGTTTTGTTTTTTATTATTATTAAAATCGACTTATGTCGAATTTTTTATAAAAAAAAAAAAAAAATTTTTTTTGTAAACCCTAAAATTACATGGTAATTGACTTTAGATGTTTTGCATGAATTAATTGTTATGTCATGTGTGGTTACGATCCGTAGTTTTTTAATTGTTAAGAGAATGTGGGAGATCCGTAATGAACGTGCATGTTTTTTTACGGATCATATAATTTTGATTGCTATTTGCTTTATTTGATTCAAAGTTTTAAAATTAGGGAAGACTTTTTATGTTTATAAAAACCCTAGATTTGATGTTCTTTGAATAAATTGGTTTGCATGTGGCTATTTGATTTAGTTTTTTTTGTACTACTTGTTTTCATACGTTTTTTTATTGTATGTTGTAAACAAGGGTAATTTTTTCCAAGAAAAATAATATGGACTAAATCTTATCAAAATTAATGAATTGTTTTGAGATGTAAAATTCATATGATTTGCGTTGATTAGAATTGCAATAGCAACTTAACGGCCTACTCAATTTTGGCAAACTATAAAGTGGGTATAACGCACCGCTGGTCATGTACCCGGTTAAGGAAGGAGGTGCTATGCTTTTACGCTGACCAAATTCCCGGCTCGCCTGTGCGTCAAAAATTGGAATTACCTACGGTTGTTATTGGTACAATTCTTTAAGGATGATTTAACTACATTAATTCACATCCGAAACACAATGAATAAGGTTATTGCTTTGTGCTATAACTAACGTTCTAGAAAAAGTACGATGTGAATTTAGTTGTGTGTAAAATCTTTAATTGGTTTAACCAATACCTCAACTTGCAAGTATATGATGGACTTTTAGTCTCACCAAAAAGTTTACTAAACGTTTTATTAAACTTATGATATGGAGATGTATGCATGCTTCTCCGTACATGATTTTGACACCAAAATCTATACCCTAAATTTAAGTCATATGCCCTCTAATTGACGAACACTTGAAGTTACAATTGTCGTCATATAAGATATCGGACGATGTTGTAATGGAGAGAAAACTTCATGACTGAATAAGATTGCACATGAAGGTTTTACGTTCTTTAGATTAGTCGACTTAGTTAAGTTACTCAGTGAGAACTGGAAACTTAAGGCATAAAGTAGGGATAAAACATGTTTACAATGCAAATGATTTTGGCAATGTAAATCCCTAACATATCTAGAAATTGCAATTTGATTTAGGCAATTATTGTTCGACAAGTTACTATGTTGAATACATTTGTCACTAGCAGATCAACTGATGTGATGAATCTATGTCAATATGGGTTCTAGTTTTTTCAAGGAAAATACTATGGTTTTATTACCGGGGTAATTTTATTTTCTTGAATTGTATTATCGAAAATACTAATGTTTGAACTTATTTCTGTAGAAATGGCTCAACCCGAAAGTAATCTGACAATAAGCTCGGCGTTCAAAGCTTTCTTTGAACGGCCTGAACTTACTGGCCCGAATTTCAATGATTGGTACCGCTCACTAAGAATTGTTCTGAGAGCAGCGGGTACTATCAATATCTTGGAAACTCCTTTTCCGGAGGATCTTGCTGAAGGAGCGTCTGATGCGGAAAGGCTTCAACACGCCGCTAACGTTAAGAAGCACCATGAGGTGGCTGCTGTAATGTTAGGGAGAATGGCTCCAGCACTTCAAAGGAAGTATGAGCTATTTCCACCTCAGGCAATGCTTGAGGAACTTAAGGCAGTGTATGAAACGCCACAGGCTGTAGAGATCTATGATCTAGTTGACGCTCTACATAGCTGCAAGCAAGCTCCTGGAAAGTCCGTAAGTGCACATTACTTGGAGATGAGAGGTTATATGGAACAGCTCATCGCACTAGGACAACCCTTCGATCATAATATGGCTATTAACTTGATCAATAGGTCCCTTAATAAGGACTTCGGTGATTTTGTTAGTAACTATAATATGCATTGCACGGGGAAGACAGTGAATGATTTGCATGCAATGCTCATTGACTTCGAAAAGGGTTTGAAAGATAAGGCATCCACTGCTACGCCTCAAGTACTTTATGTACAAAAGGGTAGAGTGTCTAAACCTAAACCGCAAGGGAATAAGAAGCAGAAAGGCAAAGGCAAGGCTGATAAGAGCAAGCAAGTTGCGACTACATCTAAGCCGAAGCATAACTTTGCTAAGAAATCTCAGAAAGATGAGACTTGCCACTACTGCAAGATGACTGGACACTGGAAGAGGAATTGCTCTCTCTATCTCCATGAAATGGCAGAACATAAGAAGAAGGCTGAGCAAGTTGCTGCAGCACCATCTTCAGGTAACTTATTTATGATAGAGTTATTTAATCTTTCATACAAATCAAACTCCTGGGTATATGATACGGGATGTGGTATTAACATTTGTAATACCTTGCAGGGATTTGAGTTGAAGAGGAGACTATCCTATGGGGAACAATCTCTGCAAGTGGGCAATGGCGCACAAGCACCGGTTGAAGCTATAGGAATATTTAAATTAGTTTTACCTTCGGGTTTAGTACTTTTTTTAAATAATTGTCATTATGCACCTATAATTGTTAGGGGTGTTATTTCCTTTTCTTGTATGTTGGATCTTGGATTTACTCACACGATTGATAATAATAGAATTTATGTTTTCAAAGATGGTCTATTCTATTTTGATGCAATTTCTGTGAATGGTGTTTTTGAAATTAACATGCATGATGAAAATTCCAAGAGAAAAAATAATTCTGTTTTTAGCATGAATAAGAAGAGAAAGTTAGACAAGAACTCTTCTTATCTTTGGCATTGTAGGCTTGCCCATATTGGGAAGACTCGCATACAAAAGCTGCAACGTGATGGGCTTTTGGAAAGTATCAATGATGAATCATTTGATAAATGTGAATCTTGTATCTCTGGAAAGATGACCAAGAAACCTTTTAATAGCAATATTGAAAGGGCTACTAAACTACTTGGTTTGATACATACTGATGTGTGTGGACCACTTAGACATGTGTCAAGGAAAGGTGCTAGCTACTTCTTAACGTTTACGGATGATTATAGCCGTTATGGTTGTGTTTATTTACTTAAGCATAAACATGAGGTATTTGAAACATTCAAAACGTTTAAAGCAGAAGTAGAGTTACAACTAGGAAAGAAGATTAAAGCTCTTCGTTCTGACCGTGGTGGTGAATATTTAAGTCAAGAGTTTAAAGATTATTTAAGTGAGAATGGAATTGCTCAGAAACTTACTTCTCCGTATACTCCACAACAAAATGGTGTATCCAAAAGGAGAAATCGTACATTATTGGATATGGTACGATCTATGTTTAATCTTACAACTTTACCATTATCTTTTTGGGATTATGCACTTGAATCTGCTGTTCGTATTCTAAATATGGTTCCCACAAAGAAGGTAGATAAGACACTATATGAACTATGGCATGGTAAGAAGCCATATTTGTCTTATTTGAAAGTCTGGGGTTGTGAGGCGTATGTGAAACGTGACTCTGGAGATAAACTCCAACAACGCTCAGTTAAATGTATCTTTGTAGGCTACCCTAAGGAAACTATGGGTTACTACTTCTATTATCCGGGTGAGAACAAAGTAGTTGTGGCTCGGTATGGAGACTTCCTTGAAAATGATCTTGTAAATCAAGAATTCAGTGGGAGAAATTATGATCTTGAAGAAATTCAAGAAGATACATTGCCTTCTGAAAATACTAGCGATGAAATTCCTGTAGAACCAGAAAGTCTGAGTGTTCCACCGGAATTAATTCCTCCACGTAGGTCTCAAAGGACTATACGTGCGCCGGACAAACTATGTCTTTACATAGAGGATGATGAGGAGGAAGTAGGGGATCTTGGTGAACCTGCTAACTATCGATCCACAATGTCTGATCCAGAAAAGTCAAAATGGATAGTTGCGATGAATGAGGAAATGAAATCCATGGAAATCAATGATGTTTGGATTCTTGTAGACGCACCTAAAAATGCTAAAGTAGTGAAAAATAGGTGGATCTATAAGAAGAAAACTGACATGGATGGTGATGTACAATCCTACAAAGCACGTTTAGTGGCTAAAGGTTTTACTCAAACTTTTGGCATAGACTACGAGGAGACATTTTCTCCTGTAGCAGACTTACGAGCTATTAGGATTCTCATAGCTATAGCAGCATACTATGACTATGAGATATGGCAAATGGATGTTAAAACTGCCTTCTTGAACGGTCGCTTAGATGAAGACATCTATATGCAACAACCAGAAGGGTATGTTGATCCGAAATATCCAAAGCGCGTGTGCAAACTTCAAAGATCTATTTATGGTTTGAAGCAAGCATCACGTCAATGGAATAAGCGATTTGATGAAGAAATCAAAAAGTTCGGATTTATTCAAAATCGCGATGAGCCATGTGTATACCGCAAAGCTAGTGGGAGTAATGTAGTGTTCCTAATTCTTTATGTCGATGACATATTGATCATGGGAAGTAACATTCCAAGACTTAAGGAAGTTAAGGATTATCTTGGTAAATGTTTTTCTATGAAAGATTTGGGAGATGCTGCATATATTCTGGGAATTAAAATCTATCGAGATAGGAGTAGACGGTTAATTGGTCTTAGTCAAGATGCTTATATTGATAAGATATTGAAGAAATACAACATGCATAACTCTAAGAAAGGTTTCTTACCGATGGAGGTTAAGCATGAGTTAAGTCATGAGAAAGATGCATCATCACCTGAAGAGGTGGCTTACATGAAGAAGGTACCTTATGCTTCGGCAGTAGGATCTATTATGTATGCTGTAAGATGCACAAGGCCTGATGTGGCATTTGCTCAGAACTTAGTCAGTAGATACCAACAGAATCCAGGAAAGTTCCACTGGACTGCTGTTAAGCATATTCTGAAGTATTTGAGGAGTACGAAAGATATGTTTTTGGTATTCGGGGGTAAACCAGACACAGAACTGAATGTAACAGGGTTCTGTGATGCGTCCTGGCAATGTGATAAAGACGATACGAAGTCTCAGACGGGTTACGTGTTTGTCATCAACGGAGGAGCAGTTGACTGGAAGAGCAGTAAGCAGAAAACCATTGCCATGCATGCGACTCAATCTGAGTACATGGCCGCTTCAGAAGCCGCAATGGAAGCTGTTTGGATTAGGAAGTTTATTGGAGATCTTGGAGTGATGCCTTCAATTAAAGAACCTATTGATATATATTGCGACAATTCTGCGGCAATAATATTCGCCAATGATCCTGGAGTCATGAAGGGCGCCAGACACTTTAAACGTAGATATCACTACGTTCGAGAACAAGTGGAAGCTCGAGAAATAAAATTAATAAAAGTTCACACAGATGATAACGTAGCTGATCCTTTTACTAAGGCTTTATCTAGGCCAAAGGTAGTTAAGCATGCCAAGGCAATTGGGCTGCAACTAGCTAGCGAATTCATGCAATAAATCTGTTGATTAGTATTTGGATAAAGGATGTAAGACATTATTAAATTGATGAAATGAAGATTGGGTTTCGTTTATTTTTCTGTTATTTAATTTTGTATCCTATTTTACATGTTTTAATCCATGAGCATTTTGATGTTTCTAAATGTCCGTTGTCGATTAATAATATGGGAGTATTATTAAACTAAGACAATTCAAAATAGTGACAGAGTATACTTGAAAGTATATTGGTCAATTTTGGATGATATTTGATGGATCAAATATTGGACTTATCCCAACTATGTGATTTTACTTTATGGATCTTTGTCATTAAGTAAATCATAAATAGTTATCCTTAGACCTGAGATATCAGAAAACTGCATTGAATGTAGTGCATTTCTGTAAGGTAACCTAACGCTAAACGTAACTGGTAGTCATAAGGGTTATTTTCAGAAGTGTTGCGAAGTTCATGTGTTTTGCTTGTAGTCGAAATGGGATTCGTTTCCTTCAAAATTTTATTTTGAAGTATAAATACAACTGGGCCCCTCGGGGGAGTAGTAAGATGTTTGTGTGGCCACACCCAAATGTGTTTTGGTAATCTTGCTATATCCGTAAACGAGAAACAGAATAGTTAATGAAGGAATGACTGAGATCCATATTCTTATTAACAATGTATTTGAAATGAAAGGATAATAATAATGATGTAATCATTAAAAGGTTCTTGTCCAGGAGACCTTACCCGGTTTGTACTAGTGACATTGCTAGTGTAACTAGACGCTAGTCAATGTGATCACGATATTAGAATTTTGTCCAAGTGGGAGCTGAAAGTTTATGGACTTAAAATTAATAGTCGTGAGATAGGATCGAACTCGGGATCACGGGATTGCACACATAACGTAAAGAGTTTATTTATTTATTAAATATATTTTAAATATATTTATTAAATCAAACCAAAGCTTAACTAACGATCGTTGATAAATAAAAGTTAAGTTATAACGACCGTTAAGGAATTAAATAGAAGCTAAAAGAAGGAAAACGGAAAAGTTCCGGAAGCCCTAAATTGGGCTTATGGGGCGTCGGCCTAAGGAAGAAAAAGGAAAGGGGAAAAGATTTTCTTTCCTAATTGGTGTTTTACTTGGAGAACAAGTTTTGCTAAACCTATATAAACACCCCAAGGCCTTCATTATTTTTCACCCATTCCTCTCTTTTCTCTTTGTCTTGATCGCCGGCCATAGCTACCCATATTAGGGTTTCGTTTGGTTTTCGATCTTGTCTATTTTATCTAGTCCTAGCCTCTCTCTAGGGTTGTTGGGTAGATAGTCCAGAAGTGTTGAAGCTCGGTTTTGCTCGTGCTAGACTCACGATTAACTCGTTGTATTACGTGTGTACAAGAACGTGATATAATCTTCCTTTAGATTATATTCTTGGTGGTGTTCGTGATAAACCCTAGTTGTCGTCCGTTCCGTCGTCTTGTGGATCTTGCTAGGATAAAGGTATGTAACCCTAATCTTGATTAATATAATTGTGTTAAATTAATTGATCTTGTTAATCGCTTCTGCTATGCGTTCTTTGATCCATATTAGGGTTTTGAATAATTGTTATGAACTATATAAACCAACAGATTGGTCTTGTGGTAATTTGTAGACAAGGTAAGTTGCATAGTTTGTTTCAGGTGATACTACTTGGGATTCGATTTGTCTCTTAACTTCAAATTTGTATCCCGTTGTTATTACAAGCACATCTCCAAATCTATAGAAACGACAAAAGCAGCATGTATGTAACAGATTTGGAAAGTGTTAAAGAAGCATAATAATGTATTAAGTTGTTATTATTGATTAACAGGTGGTCATAACACATGCCTACTTCAAACAGTGATAACATTTAAACTGAGCATAATTGCTCAACGGAAATTTTACATGCCATCAAACACCAAAGCGAAGTCCTATGATACTTGACACACCATGGGGTAAAAAATCCAATGTTTAGGACTCTCTTTTAAAGCTTTTTATAACTGATTTTTTATGTACTTAAGTCTATTTGGATGTACTGGGCTTGAGTAATCTTTGTTGGTAAGTTAAATACGAGAGTTTAAACATTTTTCTATGAAAGAACATGTTGGAGATGAGAGATAAAGCGCAGTCTCATATTGTCCAAAAACTTGGAAAGGCAAACCAATTGAATGTTGCTTGTATGCACCTATACTCAAAGATGGAAGACGAAAGTGGCATACAATATATCACTTTGTGAATTGATGTAGTGGTGTTAATTTAAACATGTTTGCTGATAAACATGTATGGGAAGCAATTAGAACTCAGACTCAAATAGTTCAGAGGTTATCGTACAAATCTCCTATGGATGGCAATTTAAGAAAAGTTTCAATCACAAAATAAGTCACTAGATGGGATAAGTGTAGTAATGGTATGCCCATTATAATAGTAACTTTGAAGCACATTCTCGTTGTCTTTCAAATGCCCTTTTGCACAGAATACATAGGTCAAGTTGTACATAATGATTAATTAGTTTGAATGGGTTGGCTAATGGTTGGCAAGATATTATTCACGATTTTTCTCCTAGATCATTAAACAACATATGACAAGAAAGAGATTATAGATTTCAGAGATGGAAGTGAGTTAGGATGTGCTTCATGCAAGGATTATTGACACTGTAAAACTTATGCTGGATTGCTAATAGGCAGCCATCCATGTAGCAATGCTGTAAAATGTAGGCACGAATATTAAGAAGCCTGATAGAGGAAACAAGGGTCAATTAGAGTTGTGTTCTTTAAAGCCAGTAAGACTTTTTTTTATCATAACTCTGTAGTGAAGATAGTGAAGATGGTTGTGTAGAACGGATTGCTTATTGTGTAGATTTCAATATTATTAAATTTATGACCTAATCTGATAACCATTTATAACGTTAAGGACTTATTCTGCCTTGTTTTAAACTTTCAGTTATTCTTAAGGACTTGGAAGGATGGGCATCATGGACATGAAGGGCCAAAAGTGTGAAGTTGCTATTGCTGAAGTTATATTGGGCTCAAGCCCATCTTAGCCCACTTCGTGTTTAACCCAACGGCTATTTACCCTTTTAGGGTTTTATATTGAGTGGGGAGCGTCTCATTGTTATTATCACTCAATCATGTAATGTGTGTGTTTACACATAGTGCTCTCTCTCTCTCTCTCTGTCACTCAAATCTCTCAAACCCTAGTTTTGATCTATTTTCGTTTCTGCTATTGGTTGTAAAACTATTATCAAATAGATAATAGAGTTACACGTGATTAGCACTGGTAACTTGTAGTTTGTTTTTTTCCTTTACTTTGAATCTTTGATAATAAAAGTGTTTTGGTGTTTGAGGTTACTCTGATCATGTTTTTCTACATGGTATCAAAGCCTGGTTTTGAAAAATCAATGAAATTTTTTTTAGGGTTTGCTTAAAATTTGGGGGTTTTTGATTTTCTATACTTTTTTGATAAGATCTGCTATTAAAATAGCTGGATCTGTTAATATTACTCCTTGAATCGAAGTTTTCGACTGTTAATTTTTTTGAGAAAAAATTAGGGTTTGTGAGATCTGCTCTCTTATACTTTTTTGTTGGCGATTGAGTTACTTGGTGGTGTTGTCTCTTGATTAAAGTGATTATCCCTAATTTTCCTTAAAAAAAATTAGGCTTTCACTTTATTTGGGTGACTTGTTCGATTGCTGGTGGTTCACTCTTGTTCCTTGTTGATTTGGTGCTCGTTTCGCTGGTTTGGTCATTTTCCCCAATTTTTCCCTTGAAGGAATTTTTTGGGGATTGTGACTTGGAGGTTCTGTCACATCTTAGACTAAGTGAATCTAAGAGTGACAGTTCGATTGAGCTTTGGTTATTGCACTGTAACACCTCTGCTACCCTCTCTTTATTTGATTTGTGCTATTTGTTTTTTGTTTTTGTTCTTTTTTATGCTTATTTTGGGGGTTTGGTTGTTCTTTTATATATACCCTTTATATTTGGATCCTCCTTGCTGCTTGCCCTTGACCTACCACCCTTGAGTGGTTTTGGATTCCTGGGAACTTAGTTGGCAGTATTGTGAGTTCTTTTTGAACCCTTGACCCTTCACCATGTCTGAACATGGTGATGATGATGCTATAAGTGTAACTGACCCAGTTACACTTATTAGTAAGCTTGACTTGAGTGACCCATTGCACTTGCACCCTAATGACTCTGCTGTTTTAATTGTTGTCACTGTGAAACTTAAGGGAACTGAAAACTATCAAGTTTGGGCTAATGCCATGTTACTTGCTTTGGAAGGGAAAAATAAAATTGGTTTTATTGATGGTACTTGTAAAAGGTCTGTAACTGATGAAGTTTTAGCAAGGCAATGGGACAGGGTCAATGCTGTTGTGTTGGGTTGGATTCTTAACTCTATTTCTGAGGAACTTTTCCTTGGACAAATTTTTTCAAAAAAGGCAAAACATGTTTGGAAAGAGCTAAAAGAAACTTATCATATGGTTGATGGTTCTGTTATGTTTAATTTGCATCATAAGATAAATACTTTGAAACAAAATGGTTGTAACTTGTCTGATTATTATCATAAACTGAATGCTCTCTGGAAACAATATGATGCTATGATTGAGTTGCCTGCTTGTGTTTGTTCTGCTTCTAGTGAGTTTAAAAAACATAATTAGCTTTTGAAACTTATGCAGTTTTTAATGGGATTGGATGATTCTTATATGAGTATTAGGAGTTCTATATTGTCTAGAGAAAGCCTCCCTGATGTTAAGGGAGCTTATTCCATCATTTCTCCTGAGGAATCTCACAGAATGGCTTCTAGTGGTGGTTCTGGGCACTCTCAAAGGACTCAGACCACTGCCTTCCTGTCTAATGGGCCCACCAGAAACAATGCTCAAAGAAATCAGAACCCTAATGCTAACATATTGAGACCCATAACCAACAACTATAATCAGACTGGTAATCAAAACAACTTTAGACCTAACAATGCTAATACAGGCTTTAGACCTAATAATCAGAATGTTGTGAGACCCAATGTTACCTCTATGCTGAATTGGTTTGTGAAAACTGTGGGTACAATGGTCACACCATTGATAGGTGTTTCAAGATTATTGGGTACCCCAGTGATTTTGTTCATAAAAGAAGAGGAAATCAAAATCCTAAAGGAAAAAATGTGGCTAATAACTCTGTTGGTTCTGCTAGTTCTACTGGTTTTTCTGATGAGCAAATGGCTACACTTCTCTCTCTTTTTAAAGGTAACAGTGGAACTGGGCAAAATGTACAAGCCAATATGGCAGGTACTGTTTTCAACTCTAGCAAAGTTTTTAATGAAAATTTTGATAAGTTTTATTGTTCCAACACCAGTTCTAAACTTGGGATGACTCATAATGGGAAGGTTGTTGACTCTGGGGCTAACCAACACATGACTGATAATGATAAGGAGCTTGATAATGTGTTTGATATCTCACACCTTAAGATAAAAGTCACTCACCCAAATGGGAATGAGGCCATTATAACTAAAATTGGTAACCTTAAACTTCCTAATGGTCTGATTCTGTTTGATTTGTTGGTGATCCCTGAGTATTGTGTTACTTTGATATCTGTGCATAAGCTTGCTAAAGACAATAAGATCTTTGTTGTGTTTGATGAGTCCAAGTGTTTCTTTGTTAATCAGGATTTGAATCTGAAAAAGGTGATGGGGATTGGTAAAAAATGTGGAGGTTTATACTATTTAGATACTGAAGGTATTAGTTGTAAAAATCAAAACCATCTTGTTACTTGTTCTCTGTCTCATTATGATTGGCACTGTAGACTTGGCCACCCTGCTGACCCTGCCCTTAATGCTCTTAAACAGTCCTTGAATATTGATAAAAATGAGAAAACTTTCTTTTGTGAAATTTGTCAAAGAGCTAAGCAGACCAGAAACCCTTTTCCCCTAAGTGATCACATCACTAAAAGGCTTGGTGATATTGTTCATCTTGACTTATGGGGTCCTTATAGAGTGACTAGTCACACTGGTCATAGATATTTCTTGACTGTTGTGGATGATTATACTAGGGCTGTTTGGTTATTTCTCATAAAAACCAAAGATGAGGTTGTTTCTAACATTCAAAACTTTTATAATTTGATTAAAAATCAATTTAAAGGTAATGTTAAGATTTTCAGAAGTGATAATGGAACTGAGTTTATCAATCAAAACTTCAAAGTTTTTTGTGAAAAAAATGGCATCATACACCAAACTTCCTGTGCATACACACTACAACAAAATGGAATTGCTGAAAGGAAACATAGACATCTTTTGAATGTTGCTAGATGCCTTATGTTTCAGGGGGGTATTCCTCTTAAATTTTGGACTGAACTTCCCAATGATGAAGAGAGAGCTGCTAAACACAATGGTAACAATCTGTCACCAAGTGATAGCAGCCCACCTTCAAGTCTAGGTGACACTGGATACATTGCCTCAGGCAATGATACCAGTGATGCCAGCTTGAATAGGGAAAAGGCTGCCACACTTGATGAAAATGCAAACTCTGAGGGAACTATTGAAATCAATCCCATTCCTTCCACTCATGTTCAAAACATGGAAGGAAACATTAGGGTTGATTCAATAAACAATGTTCAGGAAAATCAAGGTTTAAGGAGGTCTTCAAGACCCTCTGTTTTTCCCAGAAATCATAATGATTTTGTTGTGCAGTCCAAAGTCAAGTATGGACTTGAAAAATTTGTTGGATACTCAAAACTGGATAAAGAAAATTTTTTTTTGTCACTCAACTTAACAAAATGAATGAACCAAAAAGTTTTTTTGAAGCATCTCAGAATCATCACTGGCTTGATGCCATGAACACTGAACTTGCTGCCTTGCTTGAAAATGACACTTGGGACATTGTTGAACTTCCAAAAGGTAGAAAGGCCTTAGGATGTAAGTGGATTTGGAAATTAAAACTTAAGTCTAATGGTGAGGTTGAAAGGTATAAGGCTAGGGTTGTTGCTCAAGGTTTTGGGCAAAAGGAGGGTATTGACTATGATGAAACCTTTGCCCCTGTTGTTAAAATGGTTACCATTAGATGCTTAATTAATCTTGCTATCATTCAATCTTGGCCTATTTTTCAACTTGATGTTAATAATGCCTTTCTTTATGGTGATCTTGATGAAACTGTTTACATGAAACCACCCCAAGGATATCTTCCTGGGGGTGATAACTTGGTTTGCAAACTCAAAAAATCTTTGTATGGGCTTAAACAGGCTCCTAGGCAGTGGAACGCCAAGCTTACTTCTGTCCTTAGTGAAAATGGCTTCACTCAAAGCAAATCTGATTATTCTTTATACACTAAGTCTCATGGTAATTTATTTCTTGTGTTACTTGTGTATGTTGATGATATTATCATAACTGGAAACAACATTGCTGAAATTGAAAAGTTTAAGAACTTTTTAAGAACCAAGTTTATGATCAAAGACTTGGGTAAGCTCAAGTGTTTTTTGGGAATTGAAGTTGTTGACACTAAGAATGGTGTTTGCTTAAACCAAAGAAAGTATGTGTTGGACTTATTATCTGAGTATGGTATGCTTGCTTGTAAACCTGCTAAAACTCCTTTACCCTCTAAACTTGTCATTACTAATCAGCCCACTAGTGAGGACCCCCTTCTTGACAACATTGTTGACTATCAAAAGCTTATGGGTAAGCTCATCTATCTGACTAACACCAGGCCTGATATTTCTTATGTTGTGCATTGTTTGAGTCAATTCATGCATTGTCCTTTGAACTCTCATCTTAAAATTGCTTTTAAGGTTTTAAGATACCTCAAAAGCTCTCCAGGTTTGGGTATTCATTTCACAAGGAACTCAGGTATGATTCTTGATGCTTATTCAGATGCTGACTGGGCTAAATGTGTTGTCACTAGAAGGTCTGTGACTGGATATTGTGTGTTTATTAATGGAAACTTAGTTTCTTAGAAAAGCAAAAAGCAAAACACTCTCTCCAAATCTTCTACTGAGGCAGAGTATAGAGCTCTTGCCTCAGTAACCAGTGAAGTAATCTGGGTGCTAAAAGTCTTAAATGACTTGAAATGTGATAACTTGCTCCCAGTCACACTTCACTGTGATAGCAATTCTGCTATCAAGATAGCAGCCAACCCTGTGTTTCATGAGAAAACAAAACACTTAGAAATTGATCTTCATTTTGTGAGAGAAAAAATCTTGAGTGGTGTTGTTAAAACTGAAAAGGTGGATTCTGCAAATCAGATTGCAGACATCCTTACAAAGGGGTTGGAAACAGATTTGCATAACAAGTTTGTCATAAAACTTGGTATGATTAACCTATATGGGTTATCAGATTAAGGGGGATATTAAATTTATGACCTAATCTGATAACCATTTATAACGTTAAGGACTTATTCTGCCTTGTTTTAAACTTTCAGTTATTCTTAAGGACTTGGAAGGATGGGCATCATGGACTTGAAGGGCCAAAAGTGTGAAGTTGCTATTGCTGAAGTTATATTGGGCTCAAGCCCATCTTAGCCCACTTCGTGTTTAACCCAACGGCTATTTACCCTTTTAGGGTTTTATATTGAGTGGGGAGCGTCTCATTGTTATTATCACTCAATCATGTAATGTGTGTGTTTACACATAGTGCTCTCTCTCTCTCTGTCACTCAAATCTCTCAAACCCTAGTTTTGATCTATTTTCGTTTCTGCTATTGATTGTAAAACTATTATCAAATAGATAATAGAGTTACACGTGATTAGCACTGGTAACTTGTAGTTTGTTTTTTTCCTTTACTTTGAATCTTTGATAATAAAAGTGTTTTGGTGTTTGAGGTTACTCTGATCATGTTTTTCTACAAATATTAGTCTATTCAACCACTTAAGGTGGATAAGCACTAGGGCACTATCAAACTAGATTCTACTATTTCTGCCAAAATTTATCGTATCTCAGTTGCATATGCAGGAGAAAGATTCATAAATATATAAAATTTATTCATAATGCAGTTGCAAAGTGGTGCAAACATAAGCATAAGATAAAAACCGTTAGTGAAAAGTTGGCAAGAAATATAAAGGAAGAACCTTGATTCGTTGGAAGACTCCCAATTTGAGATATTTTTTTCTTTTACGTCTCTGACAGATATTGCTTCTCTTGCGGATAGCAATTGACATTTCTTCCCATATTTATCAACACTGAACCACTATGAATCGATATAGATAGAGTAAGTGCATGTATTACGTTTGAAATGGGTTTTCAAAATTGAGAGTAAACTAGTAATGATATCACTCATATAAAATATACCTGTTGACCATTATCAAGCAGGAACCCTTCACAGAGAATTGAGTATAGTTCCTTTTTGTTTTCCACTCCAAACTATCTTTTGACAATTTTAGTGTTTCTTCATAATCATTTGGTATTTTTTGTTCCCAATACGTGTCTGAATCTGATATGGTTTGGATATCCTCCAGCTTGCCATCCTCTAACAATTTATCTTCCACCTACATATAAAGTTCAGCTATAAAAAATGCAATAGTACTTATTACTTGACCCAACATGACCTTATCGGAAATTGTAACTCAAGATATTCTGGCCGTCAACATCATCTGTAAGAATATTTTAGATTCTAAAACTATCATAAAAAAGGGACTAAGATGGATAAATTAAGCTTGCATATGTCAAGATATTCTGGCCAGAATTTTCAAAAATAATTTCAAGATCAACAATACTCCCATCGCTACTGAGTTGATACAATTCAGCCATATAATTATCTCTCCTATTTGCAAGGTACACAGTGGAAGTTGTTGTCTCCCCTCTTAATCTGTATTTGAGGTCTATGTACACTTGTTTATCACTTGCACAGTAAAACAAAAGGTTGACAGTGTATGTTACACATGGAGACAGTAATTGTGTCTTCACATGTGTTTTAAATCCCTTATTGTTTGTTTGATAAAGGCCCGCTGGAAATCTGCATAAAGCAGAAGAAGCAAAGAATGATGCATCGATTTATATATACTTATGAAAGAATAAAAATAACTGTGAGTATGACAAGTCACCTTGACCACCAATGAGACTCATATCGAGAAGGGAAATCTTCATTTGGAGTCAAACAATCTTCCATGGATATCATGTGATAGCGTTCTCCTTTGTCATTAAGTGAAAGCCACAATATAATTAGTAAGCTGGGAATTAGTTATGCTTGTAGTTTTATTAAAATATGATAAGTAAAAAATTCAAAGTGTTGGGAACAGTGGGGCTTATAAGTAGACAAAACTAATTAAATACCGTTTTGTATTGATTAAGGTGAACTCCTCTGGAGAGAATCTGTTTAAGTTCATCAAGGGATGCATAGAACAGAGATGGTGAGGCAACCTCGACAATGTCTTGGTACTCTTCAAACACTTGAAGTTCAGCCTATATGATGACATATCCAAGCAAGTGACCCATACATTCGGGTTAAGTGTCATTTTTTCTTTACATCTTTTATAATTAACATAACCATTGAAAATAAAGTGCTTACTTTTTCTTCAGATGGTTGGAACTCAATGCCAGCGACGAGTAGAGTGCTAATACGGCTTTCAAACTCAATTTGAATATATGCAGTTTTGTGTTGGCTAGTAAAGTGATATAAAGGAGAAATGAACCATCCATCTTGTCTAATATCTTTCTTGTGAATTATAAAAACTTTTGTCTCCTCCCCATCTACCTTGTATCTCACGGGGTTATACATATAGACATTTGGTTGCTCTTTATATCGGAAAACAAGGTTGACCGTGTATGAGATTTGTGGTGTCAAGTATTGACCTCTCACACATGCTTTGAATGGTTTCTTCCAATACTCGTAACATCTCCCCCCTGGAAATCTGCATATAGAAGAATTAAGGCAGCAATTGAAGAATGACAAACCTAAAACAAGTTATTGAACTTTTACTAAATGCACAACTCACTCGCTGTTCCAAACAAACCCATAGGAATAGAATAAGTCACCTTGAATTAACAATATTACTAGTCGGATATTTTAGACTCTTAGCTTCGATCATATTCACACAAGCTTCAATGTAAATCCTTTCAATGTGTTCCCCTTTCTCAGTTGTAGACAGCCACTACAATTTCAATTAGATATAAAGTTCCAAATTAGTTTTTGTTTTGTGTCAAGGTTCTAATGGACCTTGATATGATTTACTGTGTATTTGGTATCAATGAAGTCAATTTCCAAAAGGCTAAACATTTTTTTGAACATAATTTACCAATATAAATCTTTAAATAAATAACTCAAAGCAATGTAGCTAATTACCGTTTTGCCCTCATTAATGATTAAGCCTTTGGAGAGAAGCTCTTTGAGTTGGTTTCCAGTTTTTCCGTATTAGAACAGGATCCACAGCCATAAGTAAAGTTTCCCACTTTGTTAGGATTTCAAGCCTGAGATCAGGAAATTCCTGTGAATCAAGTGCAATCTCCAATTCTTCCACAACCCGAGACATTGATGGCCGTTCTTCACGAGCTTTACGTAAACATTGAAATGCAATGTCTGAGAATGTTTTCAATGAACTCGGGTCCATTTGTTGCCTGAGATCTTGCAAGATAATTTCATTTAACTTACTCTCTTCGTAGCTCTTTTTCCAGAAAGGCACATAAACCTTTAACTCACACCCGATATTTTCAAAACATAGTTTACCGGACAATATTTCAAGCAATACTACCCCAAAAGAGTACACATCCGACTCTTTCGTTAGGGAGTACGTCTCCAAAAAGAGAGGATCACAGTATCCAGGGGTACCCAAGGCGCCCGTGATAAGAAGCGAGTACTGCTGATTAGCAGGGCCCATCTTTGAAAGCCCAAAGTCGGAAACCTTCGCTGTCATGTTCTTATCAAGTAGGAAGTTGGCACTTTTAATATCACAGTGCAATACTCTTCGTTGTGTTCCATTTGGGTCATGCAGGAAGCTTAGACCCTTTGCAGCATCAAGGCATATCCTGAAAGGCTGCATCCAAGTGAGAGCAGTGGAACATAACAAGCGATCGAGACTTTCACGAGACGCGTACTCGTAAATGAGGATCATCTCACCCCCTTGGCAACAAAATCCCAAGAGAGCTATCAGGTTTTCATGCCTGTAGCATGAAAGCATCCTGATTTCTTTAAAAAACTCAGGGTCACCTTGTCCGTATCTGCGGTCAAGGCGCTTAATAGCAACCAGGCTTTTCTCTCCTGATTGAGAGTGAGACAGTTCGCCTGCATACACTTTTCCAAAACCACCTCTTCCGATAACCTTGGTTTCATCAAAGTTGTTGGTGGCTGATATGATATTTTCCAGTTGGATTTCAAGATGTTTGAACTCAGTCACAAAGGTCGCCATTGTTAGCTGATCAAATAATAATGGGAAAGATCAAATTGTAGAAAAAGAAGCACTGAGAATAAGGGGTGATTTGAAGGTTGAGAATGAGTTAACTGGAGAGAGATATAATTAATCATATTTTAATTTTTAAAATGAGATATAATTAAACTAATTAATTAGCTTATGCCACTAAGGTGTTGTACGTCATAACATGTCCGGTAGTGGCTCTGATATCCCAAGTCAACCTTCTTTTTATATATAACTTAATTAAAACATTTTTGTTATTCCAGCTATTATACCGTGAGTTGTATGTGACGAGATTGAATAAGATGCCCACGCTAACAATCTGTTACGTAATTGCATAAGGATAATCGTAAGTGAAAAAGTAAAAATATTTTCGGTTTTGGGGTTTACTAATCCCATAATTGAATAACATGTGACGAACATGATTTTTTCTTCAGTTTTGGGGTTCACTGCTGTTTAATGTCAAGTGAAAAGGTAATGGGAACTCAGACTGCATACCGATTCCATATCTGTGCGAAACGAAAGTAGGTAAAGATATTCAGGAACCCCCCCCCCCCCCCCCCCCCCCTCCCCCCCCCCCCCCCCCCCCCCCCCCCTGCTTCATTTGTGTATGTTTTGCTACTAGTAGTAACGTCCATGTTATGGGTCAAAATTCCAATATGATTTTTCGTCCATGTCATCAATACAACAACCTCTTTGGGTTAAACTTAATTCCTAGTAAAATGTAATTTTAAGCAGTGTTTCCATCAATTGCAGTGCATTACAGGAAGAGAAATGCTACTTCACCTGATGTGAGATTGAGAAATAATTCCCAAAGTCAACCATCCTTGCGTGTCAGCATATACACGTTGAAAAATGTCAGATTCCAGCAAATACAGCCTAAATAATCTATAGTTGGTTCTCATGTCATTTTAATTTATTTTAGAGTTCTGATTCTTTATAATTAATTACCATCATTGAATTCAGCTCTATGTCATTCAATTTAACGTGTTGAATAGTCAATGTTAGGAGATGATGGTTAGATCACATATGAAGCACTAGCTTAAAGACCCGTCTAACGTCGGGTATAGCTTATTGAGGAATTTTTGTAAGAGATAACATACAGATGCAAGAAATAGAAAAGGTTAAAAAAGTTTTGTTAGTAAATGTAAAAAGTAAGACAACAAAGCATGAACGACTCGACAAAGTACAAACGTTTAATGGCTTAACAATCATAATATTATAGGTTCAAGAATTTTGGTCTTCATTTTTTACGATCTTATATATGACGTATTTAAGCGCTAATCAAATTTACATGCAAAAGGTGCTTCCTCTGATAATATAACAATCTTTAATAAGAATAGCATTCATTTGTATGTCGAGTAAGAATAGTGTGTAACGAATGAGTGTTTAAACGAATAAAGTTACTCAATAAGACAAAGCAAAAAAAATTGGAAATCTTAAAAGTAGATAATTTTTTTACTATCTAATAAGTTATAAATAATGTAACAAAATCTTTAATAACTTAGCAAGCAAAGAGAAGAAATATGATGAGCATAAGGGTAAATGTGAAATACATTTTTGTTAGATATTTTGAATAGTTACTTCTTTAGTTATTTATACACAAGTTCATTTGGATCAAACATGAAAATTGATAGGCCCTTACCACAAACTTGCGACCACTAAAGTCTCAAGTAATACAAAACGATGATATACAATTAGAAAAAAAAAACAACATGCAAAAGTTCAAGGTTATCACAACTTATTTAGTTCTAGTTGAGTCAACTCATATATTAGCAATACTTATGCAGAGCATCATAATGAACAACTTTGCTCTTCAAACTTGCATTAATCATGATTTCTTTTCTTCACCAGACAATTATTCATTTGAATCCCCAAATCACATGTCATAACCCCATAAGCTCTTGCTAAAGCACATATTTAGTTGCATAAACGTTTACAAATGTGACAATTTTCGTTGGCTGGCCTTCCCAAAGTATATCCTTGTCAAGAGCTTTCAAAGGTCTCCAAATACATAGAGAAAATATCACTCGATAGCTCCTAAATAAGAAATAAACAGATATAGTAGAATAAAGTTGCAAACAAAATGTAGAACAAAAAGTAGCATAAGGACCTGGATTTATATTAATCTGAAACAGTTTATATTAAAGTGACAATATTAAAAAAACACAGCCAAATTAATGTACTATGTGATTCAAATATATGTGAGTTTAGTGTACCATTGTTATTTCTCAACTGCTAATTTATAAACTCACATATTAACACCAATCAAACATCACTTTTGCTGCAGAAGAGGTGTTTGGAAACATTTTTAACAGCAACCAAACACTCCCTTTTTTCGTCCATAATCGATCCACCTAATCCATCGATTACATCCTTTTTTTCTTACAACATCGAAACCTAAAATTACATAGCTGAAGCATCGTGAAGATTTTAGAAAAACCTTAGCTATCATTTTCATATATAATTTTTTTGTCCCTTATAGCTACTTGAAGATTTAGTGGGTTGCACGGTTTAAATCGATTTAAACAGACACCCAAAATCATAAAAAGGGAGGGATTGGTACCTGAAATAATATTTATTCAAGACTCGTTGAAAGATCAAAGCAGTCTTCAAGTTTATATCTCTGCCTTCGCGTTAACCACCCCTCGATTTCTGCTATTGCTATGTATGTTCATAACGTTTTTCATGTAGATGCTACTCAAATGCATACCTATGCGACATGTTAAAGATAAATCACGTCCAAATTCAACCCGTGCTACAAAATCCAAATAAATCGGACATAATGTAAACAAAATGGATGATAACTGAAGCAAAACAAAAATAGATGCGATACTTACCATTGATTCATTGTAAGTCATAGGATCTCTATATATGTTTTTGAATCGTTCAGGCTCAGAGAGGAATAGAATGAGACGATTTATGTATGTGTTTTTGAATTTGAATTTGAATTGGTGTTGAATAGAAGGAACGATTTTATATATGTCTTTGTAACTGATTGACTATATTTTAGGTCATGAGCGTGTCTTGCGTTTAATTTTATAAACAATATTATGAATTCCTTAAAATAAGGGATTCGTAAATCAACAAAATGAAACTTCATTTCTTTGAATAAATCTTACGAAGCAAGTTTTATTGTTACATTTCATTTCAATTATTACTTTTCAAAAGTTTTTCCTAAAATATTAATTTAATTTAAATAGTTCTTATGAATTTACATAATTATATATTTTAAATTTATATTTTATTCAAAAATATATATTTAATATTATTTTCAATTTAATTTTAATTATTTTTGATTTTTATAAGACACCTTAATTTAATCATTTAAACATTCAAAATTAGAAAATGTCGGTTGTTTAAGATTTATTTTGTATAAGATACGTTAAAATAATCATGTTTTTGTCAAAGAATAACAGTATCTATTAATAAACCTAGTTGGTTTTTTTTCTAACTTTTCACTTATGATCCGTTTTGAAACTTTATATTTTATAAACTTTCATTAAAAAAATCTTGTTTTATCTTTTGAAATTTTATATTTTATAAACTTTCATTAAAAACCTTGTTTTAATTTTTTTATAAACTTTGTACTTATCATCTGTTTAAAATTTATTTTATAAACTTTCTTAAAGTTATTTTTTAATAAATTTATAAATTATTTTAAAGAGTTAATGACATTTATTATTGATTTGAAACTTATGCCATGAAGAACCGTATGAAAGAAGTTTTCATTATCTTAAGTTTAAATTTAGAGAAAATTTAATTTTGATATGTTTTTATTATGATATTAATAAGGCCCGTTAATTTTTTTTTTCAAATTTACATTGATTTACAAAAAATGATTTATAAGAATGTTTTTAATGGTCATTTATTTAATAATTATTTAAATAATTTATTTAAAAGAAACCTTTTTAAATTTGTTTAAATAATATTTTTTACACCATCTTTTAAATGTTTTTACATCGAATCTTTTAAACGTTTTACAATTCATCTTATAAGTTTTAGAATTAAATAGGTGGTTTCATCTCAATTAATATAAGTTAATTGTTATTGTTATTTTCAATTTGTTTAAATAATTTGTGTCTTTTTAAAAATTATTGGTTTTAATTTTGTTAAAGTTAGTTTTGCTTTTTTTTTAAATAATTTCCATCCATCTTTTTATAAAGTTAGTACTTAACATACGTTTAGATGTGTATTTATTGTTAGTTAAAATAATTAATTTTGTTATTTTAAAATACAAATTTGTGTACAAAAATAATTGTATAGTGCTTCATGATAAGTATTAAAAAAATGTGTTACAAAAGTGTTTAACATAAAAATGAGTTCACAAAAATAAATTTTTGCATCAGATTTAAAAAATTTTGTTATACAAAACGTGTTTTTTTTTATAATTTAAATTGCATCAGACTTAAAAAAATTTGTCCATGCAAAACGTCTTTTTTATTAAAATTATTACAAAATTATTTAATCATTAGTGATTTAACAAAAATAACTAAAACTCATAAGTGTTATAGGAAGTGTTTTAGTTGAATGAAAATAGTGCTTAAAAGGTTTCTACACTGACTCTAAATTAGGAAGTTGATTGATTGCAATTTTAATACTTGAAGCTTAATGAACTTGTATTTTATTTCATTTTATTAGGATATATAGATAGATATCAAGCAATGAAGTCTTAGTGGGTGTTTGGATGTGCTTATTGAAAACAAATTATTCATTTTGAAAACTCTATTTTGAAAAATCATCAATTTGAAAACTCCATTTTGAAAAATAGTGTTTGGATTTGATTATCCAGTTTGAAATCACAATAATCAAATAATCTCTTTTTTGAGTGTTTGACAAATTTGATTATTTGATAATAAACTCCATTTTGAAAGTTTATTTTTCCAAAACTCCATTTTGAAAATGAAATAAGTAGCTCCCCATTAACTTTTTCAAAACTCTATTTTAGAAGCTTATAAACGCAAATAATCACTTATCTCCATTTATTATCCAAACACTTTTTTTTAACTTATTTCAGTTCCAAACCGAGATTCGGAGATAATCTCCTCCTAACCGCACATCCAAACACCCCCTTAGTGAAATACTCCCTCCGTCCTAAAATTATTGTCCACCGATAAAAAACACACAGTTTAAGAAAAATACCACTTTTTCAGCTTTCTCTCTCTTACTTTTTGCATAAAGACAGTTTTACCCTTAACCAATTAATTAAAAACCTTTTCAAAGTTTGTAATTATAATCTCCCTTTAAACTTCCTACCTATTTTTAGAAGTGGACAATTAATTTGGGACAACCTAAAAAGGAAATATGGACTATAATTTTGGGACGGAGGTAGTATTTTATATGCACCGAGAAAGAATCGTATTTTACTTGACATACTAAAACAAAAGATAAAGCAGTCCAATGCTTCCTATTTATCCGATCAATACTTGATATGTAATAATTAACACAAATAAGTACAGATACAATTCTGAGTCTGTAAAACAATATCATACATAAACACTACTGAAACAAGATTGAACATCAAATAATACAGATAGTTAGAACTTAGAAGCTAAGGCAAATATTGACATTTGTTATGACAAGACCAAATGATTTAGAAAATTTAACGAGTTTGGCTAGTTGGCTGCGCAAGAACCCAAGTAATTGAAAATAAAGAGGGGTCATAATGTATCGGGTTGACCCGTTACATGTATTTTTCAAATCATTTAGTAACTTAACGACGTGTTAGATAAGGGTATAAAAATTCCTTCAAAAAAGATAAGGGTATAAAAATGCCACTACTACACAAATTTCTCATTTGGTACGGTTTTGGGGGCTATTTAGTATGGTTTTAAACCGTAGTAAATAATAGCGTACCAAAAAATAAATCCGTACGGTTTTAAACCGTACCAAATAATCACTTTTTTGCTACGGTTTGCTTATTAACCGTACCAAATAATGACCCATAAATCAAATATTTTAGTTTTTTCAGTTGATACGATTTTTTATTAAACCGCACCAAAAAATAATCGCAAATAAATAAATAAAATAAATATACAAATAAATATTCTAAAACCTGTAACCAAATAGTACAATAGCCTGCAATATAAAACTTGTAACCAAACACTACAATAAATATTCAACAGCAAATCGACAAACAATATTCAACAAACTTAAGATTCAGTAAAAACGTCAACAACGTAGCAATCTTAGTTAGAGAAAAGTGCTCGTCATTACAATTGTTCAAAAGTTATCTGTAAAACCCGCATGCTTTTATCATGAATAGTACCCTTAAGATCGTAAGTACTAGATTGAAACTTTCCTTTTATAGTGTGATTACGTTCACGTGTTAGAATTTTTACGTATTACGTACGTGTTAGAACACAATAAGTATTTATTACGTACGAACACACAATAATTATTTAAAAATAATTAATCACGAACATGCGATCATGAAATCATGAACGTAATTTAAATCACGAACTAATATTAATTACATATATATATATTTATTACGAACACGAATAAATATATTAAGTCACGGTTAATATTTAACGAGAACACATAAAACACGAACACAACTAAACACGAACGAACATTTAAATAACGAGACACGGAAAACGGTACGACTACCCCATGTGGGGCCCCCTACCCGCGGCTACACAAAGAAGGATGGGCCAAGCCCATCTAATTTTACTAACAAAGAAGGGGATAAGGTAAATTTTGCTAGTCATTTTCACTTTACAGTAAAATAAAACAAAAACCTAAAAAAGTTTTCTCCTTCTCCTTGCTCTCCCTTTTGGCCGCCGCATACAACAACACACAAGGGGGTGTTTAATTGATCTTTGATCTTGATTTTGGTGCAAGTGTTCGTGTGTGTTCATCCTCGTTTGATCCACGCATTCGGTATACCTTTTTAATCCTTTTTCTTTTGTTTTGAATTAATAAATTAAATAAGAACATGATGTTTTTAAAAAGCTAATTAAAAACATAAATTAAACATGTAAATGGTTATGGCGTAAATCAAAAAGGAGGATTTAGGGGTGTTTTTATTTGGCCGGCGCCTAAACCGAACCCCAAGGGGTCTCGGTTTGGCTTATGGACCACCACCGAGACCTCAAGGTCTCGGTTTGGTGGTGTGGGTCCCACGGCAACAGCAAACAAGGGGGAACCCTGATGTGGTTCGGGGTATGGTGTCGATTTCAGGTCCGGTTCATGGTTTCTAGTCACGATCCGGTTCATGGTTTATGTTAAGATTATGTTTTTAAATAATCATATGTTAAAAATTAAATTAATAATATATGACATGATTAATTTAATAAAACATGACTTAGGTTATAATTTAATTATTAGATCATGGAATTTTTAACCTAAGTATTTATATTTTTCTAAACCTTATAATTAATTAATTATTAAAAACCATGGTTATAATTAATTAATTAACTAACATGACTTAGGTTATTTTATTAATAGTTAATAATACATGTTTTAACCTAAGTATTTAACTTTATTTAATTAAAAACATGATATATTTAATTAAATACTTTTAACCTATAGTTTATTTAAATTATATGTAATAATTAATAAACTATACCTTATATCATTATAACTTTAACCAGCTTATATCTAATTATGGAAACTTTCTATTTTTAGAAACTTATTTAATTAAGGCAGTTAATCTATTTATGGAAACTTTCTATTTTTAGAAACTTATCTATTTTAAGCAGTAATTCTATTTTTGGAAACTTTCTATTTTTGGAAACTTTCTGATTTTGGAAACTTTCTATTTTTGGAAAATTTCTATTTTTTTGGAAACTTTCTATTTTTGGAAACTTTCTATTTTTGGTAACTTTCTATTTTTGGTAACTTTTTATTTTTTGAAACTTTCTATTTTAGGAAACCTGCTATTTTTAGAAAGTTACTTATTATTACACAGTAAGTATAATAATACATGAGATACAAGTAATAGTTAATCAGAATAGACAAAATATAAGATAAACACAGTTTAAAGCCTAAAAACAGTAAAACATGACATGGACGTATAAAATAAGCTAAGACATTATATAAAACCAGTTACGTATTTAGTAACCAGATACTTATTCACGTATGTATTTATGTAGCATTAGTGATACCGAAGTAGGATTCTCCTCAGTTCGTCTTCTTCGTTCACTGGACATAAGGTACGGATTCCCGTCCTTTCAGTATGAACATTCCAAGTTTACTAAAATTAGTACACTTTGTGTTTTTTAAAAGTTTCCAAGTTTAAAACTGATCAAGCTAAGGTGTATTAAAGAGGTACTTAGGGGTAACTTAGATAAATTACATTAATTTAAGCTTAAAAAAAGAGATAAAATCTTTATAAATAGTAAAGATTTGATTATTTGAATTGTATTTTTCTTTGGGAAAATCTTTTAATGATATCAAAAAGTTTTAGTAGGCATTCAATTTTTTTTCGAAAGGCAGTAGGCATTCAGTTTAATAATATATGCACTAATTTATAAAAGGTTGTGGATTAATCACTTCACCAGAAAAGGTACGTATAAAGGTACAACCAGAAGACTACGACAATGATGCTCCGCTAGGTATGTTACGTGATGCTACTCGCACGGGGGATTGGTGGAGAGCACAATCCATTCTAAGAAAACATAGATTCGAAGTTGCAACTAAGATAAACAATTTTGATGATACAATGCTTCACTTAGCGGTTGGAGAAGGCAAGAATTATTTTGTTCAAAAGTTACTAAACTCTATAAAAAATGAAGATATGATAGAAGCGAAAAATATTAGGGGTCAAACAGCCCTTCATATTGCGGCACTCGTTGGCAACAAATACGCTGTAGAACTCTTGGTTAAGAAGAGAGATAACCTGTGGTATGTTAGGGATAATTTGGGAAAAGTACCATTGCTCATTGCTTGTACTACTAATCACATCAGTACATTGAAATATTTGTTGAAAACTGTTGGAATCGTAAACCCAACAACCGAAGATCGATATGCGGAAACCTAGATCCATTAAAGAAGATCGCAGAGATGCAACGAATGAAACCCAGAAGAATGACACAAAGGTAACCATACGATTTACTTTATTATACCAATCGATTGATTACAGTAAATCGTTTGGTTACCTTTGTGTCGTTCTTCTGGGTTTCATTCGTTGCATCTCTGCGATCTTCTTTAAGGGATCTAGGTTTCCGCATATCGATCTTCGGTTGTTGGGTTTACGATTCCAACGAGTGGTATTAGAGCCGCGGGTTTTGTGGTCATTGAAGATCGTTGCTAGATCGAAGAAGGCATCGTGGAAGAAAAAGGGATTCGAGTTGCATCGGATCTGGTTTCTTCTAGTTGCAGGTTTTGCCAGCGGAGAATACGAAGTACAAGTTCACGTGTGTGTGTGTATTGTTTTTCTTATATAAAACAAAGGGAATTTGTTATATACACGTGGGGTAGGAGTTTTATATTACTAGTACTACTTTACATTATTTTTTTCTTTAAACCAATAAAAGGAAAAAAGGTAGGAACGTTATAAAATTGTTTTTGTTTTTAGCAAATTAAAACAAAAGGATTTCATGTTGCGGGTTTCTTGTGGTTCAATTTTTATCGTGGTTTTGCTTGGGTTTTCAAGTTTACGATCGGGTTTGCTTGTACGTGATCGAGGTTTAAGGTTATTCTAATTAATTCGATTTGCAAGAAGGATATTTACGCAACAAGGGTGAAAGAATATGTTGTCGATAGCGAAGTTTGACGTCGAAAAATTCGACGGGTCTAATGACTTCGGGTTGTGGCGTGTGAAGATGCGGTGTCTATTAATACAACATGGTTGGGAGGCTGCGTTAGATCCATTCCCGGATACCATGACGGACGCTCAAAAGACTGCGGCGTTGATGACGTATGTCTATAAAAAAGCACACAGTGCCTTACTCTTGTGCTTGGATAACAAGGTGTTGAGGGAAGTCAACAAAGAAAATTCTGCTGCGGGTGTTTGGTTAAAGTTAGAAACTTTGTATATGGCAAAGTCTTTAGCCAACAAGTTGTACTTGAAGAAGAAGTTGTTCACTTTCTACATGCATTCAGGTAAGAAATTATCTGAACATATAGATGAGTTTAATAAGTTGATCGGTGACTTGGCGAACATAGACGTTGAAATTGATGACGAAGATCAGGCACTCATGTTACTTACATAATTACTGTCCTCGTATGATAACTTTGTGGAGACATTTATTTATGGATGGGAGTCACTCACTTTGGAGGATGTCTTGTCTACCCTCAATTCACGGGAGTTGAAGAAGAGGACAGATGCAAAGGATGATGGTGATGGGTTATTTGTAAGGGGGAGGCCGGAGCATCGGGGTAATCAAGGACGTGGTAGTTCGCGATCAAAGTCAAAGGGTAAAGGAACTTATAAACAGAAGTGTTACGTATGATATTCTGAGGATCACCTTAAGAAAGACTGTCCAAAATGGAACAAGAAGAAATCAACTGGCTTTGTCAACAAGAATGCAAAACAGGACGCTGGGACGTATTCTAAGGGTTATGACAATGGTGATTTGTTGATGGCGGTGAGTGAGGAAAGGTTCTTAGAGTGGATCATAGACTCTGGTGGTTCCTAACACATGACGCCTAGGAGGGACTTTCTGTTTGATTTTAAGGAGCTTTATGGAGGTATGGTTTTGCTCGGTGATAATAGAGCATGTGCCATCAAGGGGACAGGGAAGGTGAGAGTACAAATGAAAGATGGTTCAAGTTTTGTGCTTGAGAATATGCGTTACATTCCCGAGTTGAAAAGAAATTTTTTATCTTTGGGCACTCTGGATCGAGAGGGCTATACCGTGAAGTTGCAGAATGGAAGAGTAAAGGTGATCAAGGGTTCTTTGATTGTTTTGTCGGGAACTTTGAAGGAAAATTGTGTGTACTCCTTGGATGGTTGGGCTGAATCAAGTGAAGCTAGTGTCGGTATACAATAAAAGGAAAGTCTTGCGCAGGTGTGGCATAAACGCCTGGGTCACATTAGTGAAGCAGGCCTGAATGAACTCAAAAGAAGAGAGGTGCTGGGGAAGGAAGGTCTAGGTAAGCTCGAATTCTGTGAAAATTGTGTTCTTGGAAAATCGACCAGGGTGAGTTTTGGTCGAGGTCAACACACAACAGAGGGAGTTATAGACTATGTCCATGCAGATCTCTGGGGTCCTTCTCGGGTGGAATAGATGAGTGGTTGTCGTTACTTCTTATCGATTGTTGATGATTATTCGAGGAGGGTTTGGGTTTATTTTCTTAGACACAAGAGTGAGGTGTTCAACAAGTTCAAGGAGTGGAAGCAGTTGGTAGAAAACCAGACAGGTAGAAGACTGAAGAAACTTCGAACGGATAATGGTTTGGAGTTTTGTAATCAGGAGTTTAATAACTTGTGCAAGGAGATCGGGGTAGCAAGACATTTGACGGTTGCTGGAACTCCGCAACAGAATGGTCTAGCTGAACGAATGAACAGGACGCTCTTGGACAAGGTTAGGTGTTTACTGATTCAGTCTGGTTTGCCAGAATCATTCTGGGCTGAAGCAACGGTGACGGCAGCATATCTGATCAATAGGTCTCCATCTAAAGCATTGGAGAAGAAGACACCTATGGATTTATGGTCAGGACATCCGGCGAATTACGAGATGTTAAAGATATTTGGTTGCGTTGCTTATTCACACGTGAGTCAGGGGAAACTCAAGCCTAGAGCTATAAAATGCATATTCCTAGGGTATCCTGAGGGTGTGAAGGGATACAGATTATGGAGGTTGGATGATGTTAAACCGAAGATAATCATAAGCAGGGATGTGGTCTTTAATGAGAGCCTTATGTATTAGGATACTCTCAAGGGTGCTGGTGCTGCAGATTTTGGGAAGGAAATTGAGTTTGAGGTGGAACTTCAAGGCAGTCGGGTCGAACCAACTGTGGATCCTCATACTGGGGTAAATCCAAGGAATGAATATGAGGATCAAGCTGAAGATGCAGTAGACGCAATGCCTCAACAACAGAATCTGGACAACTATGTTCTGGTGCGTGATAGAGCTAAGAGAACAACTACTAAACCTGCAAGGTATAGGAATGAAGGTAATGTATCATTGTCTAGATCATCAGGGTCTAGGGAAGAAGATGATATTACGACTTATGCGTTTGCTATTGCTGAGGAAGAAGATACACATGAACCAATCACATTTTAGGAGGCGATTAATTCATTTGAAAGGGATGAGTGGGTTCGTGCTATGGAGGAAGAGATGAGTTCTTTAAAGAAGAATCATACTTGGGAGCTGGTCGATCAACCACGTTGTCAGAAGCTGGTAAGCTACAAGTGGTTGTATAAGATTAAAGAAGGGATTGAAGGCGTTCAGAAACCAAAGTATAAAGCAAGGCTGGTAGCTCGGGGGTTCACACAACGAGCAGGGATTGACTATAATGAGGTATTCTCACCCGTGGTTCGACATACATCTATTAGGGTGATTCTCTCATTAACTGCTTGTGAAGATTACGAGTTGGAACAACTTGATGTGAAGACGGCGTTTTTGCATGGTAATCTTGAAGAAACCATTTATATGAGGCAGTCGCTTGGTTTTGAAGAAGGAACGGGCAACAAGGTATGTTTGTTGAAGAAATCCCTTTATGGTCTGAAGCAGTCTCCAAGGCAGTGGTACAAACGGTTTGATGTGTATATGGTCAGCAATGGGTTTAGCCGTAGCAACTATGATAGTTGTGTTTACTTGAAGGAGTTTGCACCACGTATGTACATATATCTACTGTTGTATGTAGATGATATGTTGATTGCTTGTAAAAGCAAGTCTGAGATCGAATATACCAAGGGACTGCTGCGGAAAGAGTTTGATAGGAAGGAACTTGGTCCAGCTAGGAAGATACTTGGTATGGAGATTGTCAGGGATAGGGGTAACCAAACCCCGAAGGTGTCTCAGTCGGGATATGTGCGGAAAATTTTGAATAACTACAGAGTGGATAATGGAAAGTCGGTCTCTATGCTATTGGGAGCACACTTCAAGGTGTCTTTGAAGGATTGTCCGTCGAATGACTAGGATGTGGAAAGAATGAGTATGGTCCCATATGCGAATGCTGTAGGTAGTTTAATGTACTTGATGGTTTGCACTAGACCATATATTGCGTATGTTGTTAGCATTGTGAGCAGGTATTTGGCGAATCCAGGTAAAAATCACGGGGAAGCGGTGAAGTGGATTTTGAAGTACTTGAAGGGCACTGCTGATGTAGGTCTAGTGTATGGTAGAGATCAAGGGAGGCACGTAGATGTTGACGATTTCATGGATAGCGATTATGTTAAAGACCCTGACAAGGGTAGGTCGATAACCGGGTACGTGTTTATGGTACATGGCTGTGTTGTGAGTTGGAAAGCAACTCTGCAGCATGTTGTTGCATTGTCTACTACAGAGGCGGAGTATATGGCGCTTACGGAAGCTGTTAAGGAAAGCATTTGGCTTAAAGGTCTACTAATCGAGCTAGGAATAAACCTAAGGTCAGTGGTTGTGAATTGTGATAATCAAGGGACAATTCATCTCTCAAGAAATGCAATGTTTCATGAGAGGACGAAGCATATCAACGTGAGGTATCACTTCATCAGGGAGATCGTGGAATCTAAAGAGATTGAAGTGGCAAAGATAGGCACGGAGGATAATGCAGCTGACGCGTTTACAAAGGTGGTTCCAGGTCCGAAGTTCAAGTATTGCATGAAGATACTTGGTGTCGGGGCTAACCAGTCTTGTCACTAAGGTGGAAATTGTTAGTATTAGTTCCTAAGTCTAGTTAAGATTAGTATAAGCCATGTTTCCTATGTAAGCTTTATTTAAGGTATGTTGTATTTGAGCCGGGTGGATCCAAGCCCAATCCCTAGTCGGTGAAGACTAGGGAACCGACCCCCTCACCCTATAAAAGGAGGTGAGGGGGTGATGCTTAAATCACACCGTAGCTTCTATTCTTTCTACTGTAATCAATCGATTGGTATAATAAAGTAAATCGTTTGGTTACCTTTGTGTCGTTCTTCTGGGTTTCATTCGTTGCATCTCTGCGATCTTCTTTAAGGGATCTAGGTTTCCGCATATCGATCTTCGGTTGTTGGGTTTACGATTCCAACAAAAACCACTAAGACCAAGGAAGAGTTACTTTCTGAATACCAGCATTCACTTGAAGAGATCATAATTCGTCTCATTTACAGGAAAGAATATGGTGAGTCTGTGACTAGTTGCGAGTAGTTACTGTATCCTAAAAAGTATTAAGTAGGTATGACAATAATTTAAATTCCGACGGTCATATACTTAATTGAACTCGATCTTGCAGATTTAGCATTCAAGTTGAACGAATTGCATCTCAAGGGTTCAGAAAAGCCGACGGATAAGGTATTGATGGCAATAACACAAAACTTTCTAAGTGATTTGGTCTATTGGGAAGCATTGATTTATCCACCATGTGAGTCTCTATTCTTTTTCCTTTTCAATAGGAACGAAAAAGTAAATGACGCATATACGTTATTCGCTGCCCTACGCTTTTGTCCCATAGATTGTTCTATTTATATAATTTAATGGGTCAAATTATATTCCGTCAAGCCATCCTATAGATCTACCCTTTGAGATTTTAAAGCTTGCTTCTTATGTAAATAAAGTGAAACTTCAGAATGCCCCTAAATAGGAGAACCTATGTTGCTTTTACGGCTTATGTTCGTTCGTTTTGCTTTATTATATGTTCGAATGTTTTTATCTCATCGATATCTATATTTGAGTTTGCCTTTATGCTCGTATTATGTTATTCTAGTATGTGCTTTTGGTTTTAATGCTTTTATTTGCTTGTATTGTTTTATCTTCTTATATGTTGTTTTTTTTGGAATATGTTGTTTATGTGCCCATAGTGCAGTACTTATTTTCTTTATATATGCTTACACCAAGTATCTATGCCGATATGCAGTTATGTCTATGCATGCTCGTATGCTTTTTTGTTTGATGTGCTTTCTTTTATGTTATTGTCTTTTGCATCCTCACGCACACCACACATGAACTCTCTTTATTTGTACACACATACGATCAATGGAGCTCCAGTCTTCTGGAAGCAGTCCCTTTACCCTTCGTAGGGGTGTGAGTGTCTACATCTCACTTCTTCATTCATCGCCGTCACAGGAAGTATGGGGAGTTGTTGGTGTTGTCGTGTATTCCTCTAGAGATGATGATATCAACATATATATCTTCGCAGCTTGGGAGAATGCCTGTCAAAAAATAGCCAAGAGAAGTTCTTTGCTAATCAATGGATATGAATATTTGTATTCATGTGCCGAACACACCTTTTGGAGGATGAAAAGGTTTAACAACTATTATAGCTGGTTGTTGCCAGAAATTGTCATGCTATTACTTGGTGAGCTCTTAATAGCCATAAAAAAAACTTGGAGATACGTCTATATATTTGAAACGGAAAACTGCACAAAATTGAGAACAACTACACACTGCATTTCTACCTTCTGTAAATTTTTCGCTAGTTAGAAACCAACTTGCATTTCTACCAAATTTTCCAACCACCATTACATTTTCTTAACTTGTAATGATTGCGATTTGTTGCTATGATTAGAATAATTTGAAAGTTGATTTCTACTTGTGCCGTTAATTACCCTATTTGAAACTAGTTCGCATAACACCTAATCAACTTTCCTCCACTTGTGAATGCAGTCCCAATAGCTGTACTTTATCCACTATACCAGTTGATTCTTCTCTTCATTTAGGTGCTTCTTTTACCTTTATGTATGTTGTATTCCCTCCTGTGGAAGGTTTTAGCAACTGTAGGTAAGTGATCATATAGTTTATCCAGGACACCTGCACTACTATCAGTTTTGAAACAAAAACTCAATCAAGAAATCCCATCAAATTATTAACGAATAATTTAATTTATGATTTTCAGTGGTGCATATGAAGGATATAGAGAACAGAAAGAAGGATTACGAAGAAGTTAATTCTTTTATAAAGTATACTGTCAGTCACATGGATTCCTACAAATTAAACAACAATAGTTTTTACAAGTTCATAGCTTTGGAGGCGGTGCGTCTGGATGTGTACGAGGTTCTACGTTTAATTATAAGTCGTTTAGATCAAACAATAGAGTACACTAATGAAAAGCATAACATAATTCAGTTAGCAATAATATATCGTTCAGAAAAAGTATACAACCATATAATCTATCCATTAGTCAAGCAAAAAGAATCTCATAGAGTACTTAAGGATTATTCCGGTAACAATCTCTTTCACTTGGTCGGAAGTAGAGGTGGCAAAACGGGCGGGCGGGCACGGGCGGCGGGCTAAACGGGCAACGGGCTAAACGGGCGTCGGGCTAAACGGGCGCGGGCTAAATGGGCACGGGCGAAACGGGCGGGCAAAATGGGCGGGCTAAACGGGCGCAAGCTAAAAAAAGGGAAAAAACATATAAAAACATACAATTAAAAAATAAAAATACTTGGTTGAAAGCCGGGGATAAAAAATTTAATAAAAAATATTCGTCGAGTATACTAATTTGTATTTTACAAGTGCGCCCGTTAAGCCCATTTAGTTTCTTACATATGCGCCCGTTTAGCCCATCCATTATAAAGAATGGGCAAAAAGTGCCCCATCTTTTTTTGAAAATGGGCAAAAAGTGCCCATATGTATCCAAATGGGCAAGATTTGCCACCTCTAGTCGGAAGACTGGCACATTCACATGTACTTAGTTGTACAACATGTGCAGCACTTCAACTACTACGAGAACTGCAATGGCGTGAGGTACTTCACATATAAGTAAATATATAATCATAGTGTTCATTTACTATCTGGTTGCATAAAGGATAACTAGTTGAACTGTACTGGAAGTGGAGAAGTTTATGGAACCTATTCAACTTACAGATTGTAATATTTATAACGAGACACCAAATATGGTGTTTACAAGGGAACACACAAATTTGGTGAAGGATGGTGAAACGTGGATGAAAGCAACGGCAGAATCATGTAGCATCACTGCTGCACTAATTGTCACAATCGTATTTGCAGCTGCAATAACTGTACCAGGTGGAAGCAACCAAGAAACAGGCATACCTCTGTTTAAAAAGCAAATCGCCTTCACTGTCTTTGCAATATCCGATGCGCTCTCGTTATTTTCTGCTTCTACTTCGCTATTGGTGTTCTTATCAATCCTTACAACACGGTTTGCTGAGAAAGATTTTTTGCTCAGTTTACCAAGACGATTGCTTATTGCTCATTTCCTGTTATTCCTCTCTACAAGTGCAATGATGTTGGCCTTTAGCGCAATCTTGTTCTTAGTTTTCTGCGACCAAAGACCATGGATGCTGGCACCAATAGGAGTATTTGCATGCATGCCGATTACAGCTATTGTTTCTCTACAACTTCCCCTCGTGGTAGATTTGTACCGATCAACATATTACTCCATGTTTGGTAAGCAAAAGTTACATTATTCACATTTGTAAATGTAACTCAATGTTCAAAAACTTATGGTCTATCTTGTGATTGGCTTTAACACATTAGAATTCTGTTTAGATACCTTAATAATTAGATAATCGTTCTAGCAGCAACAAAACCCTAATCGCCGCCCCCAATGGGTGGTTCTCATCCCCCCCCCCCAAAATCCAAACCCAATGATCTCCACGGTATTACCGCCACAGCATACGTTACAAACTTCCCACTCTCTTTGGGAACAAAAGAACTTTGGAATCTTTGTGATAAATGTGGAACGGTGGCAGATGTGTATTTTGCACGCAAACTCTCTATGAATGGGAAAAGATTTGCATTTGTCAGATTCTTGAAAGTTTCTAATAAAGAATCGTTGATTGATGCTGTTAATAAGATTTGGATTGGATCATACCATATGTTCGCTGCTATGGCTAGATTCGAGAAGAAACCAAATTCTGTCATTAAACCAAAACCTAACCCTAATCGAACCAATCCCAATAACCATGAAAAAACCTCATCCTCATCATCACATGAAAACCCTAATCGATCATACGCAAATGTTCTTAATGGTAACAATTCTCTCAATCACATGTCCCAACCAAAATCCATCCTCAAATCTGTTACACTCGATGAAGAAGATCTAATTGAATCATCAGACATGAAAAACGTGATCCTTGCCAGGGTTAAGGATGTTCACCTCATCCTTAATATTAATAATGTTCTTAACAAGGAAGGTTTTGGTGACTTCAACTGAAAATATATCGGAGGCATGTGGCTTTGGATAGAATTTGAATCATCAGAAGCGTGCTCAAAGCTACTAAGCAATAAGGAGATGTCATGGTATTTCACTTCTCTGAAACATATAAACAAATCTTTTATTGCTGATGAACGTGCTATATGGATTGAAATTTGTGGACTTCCTCTTAATGCTTGGACGTCTAAGGCATTCAAAAAGATTGCCCTTAATTGGGGCGAACCCCTTTTCGTTGATGAAGACCCCACTGAAAACAATGCTATTGGAAGGGTATGCATTAAGACTCAGATCCATAGTCAAGTCAATGAAATATGCAAAGTGGTTATCCTTGGAAAATCTTTTAATGTGTCTGTTAAAGAATTCGCCGGATGGGTCCCGGACATTAAAGATTTGGAATCATTATCGAATCATCCCGATATGGATAACCCCAACAAACATGACTATGATTTCACCAATCACTCAGATAGTGGTACAGAGGATGAAGAGGAAGGAGAGATACGTAACGACAGTATTAATAAGGAAGAAGACTTTGTAAAAGACACCCTCTGGTCCGATGCAACAGAAGACGTTCTCAAGAAACAAGATGGTATTTCCAAAGATACTCAAAACCCCCCATCCGACCCCGATCAACTAGAGATTCCAAAAGAGGATTGAGCATCAATCTCAAAACCTTCTGGTTTTGAAGGATGCAAAAGCAGCAGTCCCAAATCATCAGCTGGTGGTAAACATAGTAGTCATAAACAAACATCAAATTTTTCATCAGCTCCCGCTAAGTTTTCAAGGACCAGTAAGTCTCATTCCAAATCCTCCAAACGCCATGGTTCTATGATTGAAGCATTTATCTCACACATTGAAATGGGTAACGTTTTGGGCTACGACATGCAAGGAAGCAAAAACGATCTAAAAAAATTCATTGATAGTATTGGTGCGAACAATGTTCATCCATGAATATCATGTCTTTCAACTCTTGCAGATTGGGATCGGGTAAATGTAAAGCTATTGCAAAGCTCTGTACCAAGCACAAAGTTTCTTTTCTTGGCATTCAAGAAACTCATTCTCCCAAGGTAGATCCTTTTAAGGTGAAGAGCTCTTGGGGTAATTTCCAATTTGACTACGCGGAATGCCCCTCTTCTGGTAGATCAGGAGGTTTGGTTTCTATTTGGGACCCGAATATATTTTTAAAGACTAAAGTTTCTTCCTTTGATCATATCCTCATTGTTGAAGGTATCTGGATATATATCAATATGCGTTGTTTCATGATTAACGTTTATGCACCACAAGAGGATAGGAAAAAGAAACTCTTTGGAACAAGATTATTGATTTCAAGGCAAACAACCCAGGTCACTATTTCATATTTGGTGATTTTAACGTTGTCCGATATGCCACTGAAAGAATCGGTACGATCTTCAACCCCACTTCTGCCAATGTTTTCAACAAGTTTATTCTTGATGCTAATCTTTCGGATATTCCGCTTGGGGGCCACTTATTTACTCGAACTAACAAACGAGGAGATAAATTAAGCAAGCTCGATCGTTTCCTCGTTTCAGATGATCTAACTCCTATCACTCAGAATTATTCAGCTTTGGTTTTGGATTGTCTCATCTCAGATCATAGACCCTTTTTGTTATCTCCTTTGAAGGTTGATTTTGGACCCATCCCATTTAAACTTTTCAACTCTTGGATCCAAGAAACCCAACTCAACACCAGTGTTACCGATTTCTGGGTTCAACATGTCCCTAATGTCCATTGCATAAATCCTATTATTTCTTTCAAAAACAAAATGAAAGACTTAAAACCTGTTATTAAAGCATGGTCTAAAAACAGGAATAATTCTCAGTATAGAGAGAAAGAGGATCTCATCAAGAAGATCAAGGATTTCGATGAAAGTGTTGCTACACGTTCTAACCACACAATGGATGCCTCTCTCAGACCTTCTTGGATCGATAAACTTCGAGACATTGTTGATAAGGAAAACCATGATTTTGCTCAAAAAGCGAAAATCAATTGGGACATTGAAGCGGATGAAAACAACAAGTTTTTTCATGCCATCATTAATAAGAAACGTCGGTACTTATCTATTCAAGGGATAAATTAGACGGCCAGTGGATTGAGGATCCCATTGATATCAAGGATGCTTTTCTCACTTTTTATGAAAATAAATTCCAAAAAGTTGAAGTGGCAAAAGTTACCAGTAGAAGCTCTTTCTATAAATCTCTTAGTGATGACCAAAATGATTATCTCGCTTCTCCATGTTCTGAATTAGAGATCAAAGAAGCCATTTGGGATTGTGGTTCGGATAAATCCCCGGGCCCGGACGGTTTCACTTTTGCTTTCTACAAAAAGTTTTGGGATATGATCAAAGGCGAAATTCTGGAGTTTGTACATCATTTTTTCAGCTCTGGTATTTTACCTCGTGGATGCAACGCTTCTTTTATATCTCTTATCCCAAAAGTTACAAACCCTATGGTGATTAGCGACTTCCGTCCCATTAGCCTTATAGGGGCCCAGTACAAAATCATTGCTAAAGTTTTGGCAAATCGTTTAGCATGTGTAATTGATTCTGTCATAAGTCAGGAACAATCTGCTTTTGTCAAAAATCGACAGATTCTCGACGGGCCTCTCATGATTAGTGAAGTAATCCAATGGTGCAAGCGTAAAAAGGCTAAACTCATGATTTTTAAAATCAATTTTGAAAAAGCCTTCGATACTATTTCATGGGACTTTTTATTTCAGGTCATGCACTATATGGGATTAAATGAAACATGGATAAAGTGGATTTCAGGTTGCTTAAATTCAGCCACTTCTTCGATCCTCATCAACGGAAGCCCTACTCGTGAATTCAACATTCAACGCGGTCTTCGGCAAGGGGATCCTTTATCCCCTTTTCTCTTCATCATCGCTATGGAAGGTTTACATGTCGCGATGAATGATGCCATGGCAGCTGGTCTATACAAAGGGCTTAAAATTAACCACTTGAATATATCTCACTTTTTCTTCGCGGATGACGCTTTGTTCGTTGGTGAATGGACTCGTTATAACGTTCAAAGTTTGGTTACGATTATGGAGTGTTTCCATCGTGTCTCTGGTCTTAAGATCAACTATAAAAAATCTAACCTCCTTGGAATAGGTGTGCCATATGAAGAGGTCGAATTCCTTGCCACTCTCACAGGTTGTAATGCTATGGGATCTCCTTTTTATTATCTTGGTCTTCATATTGACATAAACATGGCTCTTGTTAAAAGTTGGGATCCAATCATTGATAAGTTTACTAAAAGGTTATCTACTTGGAAAGCCTCGCTTCTTTCCATTGGTGGTAGATCCACTCTTATCACTTCGGTGCTCGGCGCTTTAGGTACGTATTATTTCTCTCTCTTCCCGATGCCTATTTGTGTGAATAAGAAGCTGGAATCTATTAGATCAAAGTTCTTTTGGGGTAGCAAAGAAAACTCCAAAAAGATTTCTTGGATTTCTTGGAATTTGATTCTTGCTGGAAGGAATAAAGGCGGCCTCGGCATCGGCAGTTTATACTCCCTTAACCATGCCCTTATTCAAAAATGGCGTTGGCGTTTCCTTAATAATCCAGACGCTCTTTGGGTTCGTTTGATTGCTGCTATTCATGGTACAAATGAGGATGCTTCCTCTTTCTTCAGTCATATTAAAACCAACGGGGTTTGGGGCAGAATTATTGGATCCATCAACACCATGCATGACAAAGGTTACATTCCTCTTTCCTCTTTGAGGAGGCGCGTTAATAGTGGTACATCTACAAAGTTTTGGCATGACATCTGGATTGGCAACACATCTCTCAGAAATGAATTTCCTCGCCTCTATCGTCTTAGCACGAACAAAGATTCTATGATTCGTGATTGTTGGAACCAAGGCTGGAATTTCACCTGGTCTCGAAACATCAACGGTGGCACCAATGCTATACATCTCGCTAATTTACACAACATGCTGTCAGGTATAAACCTTTCTGATCACGCTGATACTTGGGTTTGGAACATCAAACCCCCTGTTTTCTTGGTTAAAGATGCTCGCAAACACATCGATAATCTTCTTCTTCCTGATGGAGGTGATGAAACTAGATGGAACAGTTCGCTTCCTAAAAAGATTAACATTTTTATCTGGAGGACTTTGCGCGACCGGTTACCCTCCAGGTGGAATCTTTGTCGGAAAGGTATTGACATTGCTTCTATCTCCTGTCCTATTTGTGATCAAGGGATTGAAACTTCTCAACATACTTTGTGGACCTGCTCGTTGGCTACAACGGTTTGGATTCGTGTTCTAAATTGGTTGGACCTTTCCATTCCTACTATTTCTTCTATCAAAGATCTGTATGCTTGGATTGATGAGTTTCCTTCCAAAAAGAAAATGATTTTAGATGTCATTTGCAACGTGGTTTTGTGGTCGTTATGGAATTTTCGTAACGAAATGATCTTCGGTACCGATACTCCTAGACGCAATCTTCTCTTTGATAAGATTGTTGATTGCTCCTTTAGATGGTTCTCTACTAGAAACAAAATGTATTCTTTTTCTTTTAACAACTGGATTATGAATCCTTTAGAGGACTACTCTTTGTAATTTTTCTAGCACCTTGCTAGCTTTGAATAAAATTTGCCGTTCAAAAAAAAATAATTCTGTTTAGATAGCTTTTACCATCTATGACAGTATAAACTTATTGCATTTGTTGCTTGTCACGAGTTGCTCATATGTTGTTTGTATGGGTCAGAGCAACAACAAAGTAAACATTTTGGCTGAAGATATCCATACGAACATATCCATCTTTATTTAAGAACACAATATTTTGGCAACTTTGTTTAATAATCAACTTCTGCAAGACATACAAGTTATCATGACCTTATTGCTTGTTGCTAAAATTATTAGGGCTAACGGCAGCTAAATGTATTATAGTTGTCATGATATACTTTTATATGTATCGTACTAAAATTTTTGCTTTTATATGTACTAAACTCGATTATATTGTATTTTTGTGTATTTTATTACCAGTTTGCCCCTCCCGGTTAATAAAATGAGGAGTAAATTAAAATGGCCATAAAATACACATAAAAGACAATAAAATCGAGTTTAGTACATATAATAGCAATTTTTTTGTTCGATACATATAAAAGGATATCGTGATAACTTGATACATTATCATGCCATTAGCCTAAATTATTAATATGTCTTTTTGGTAACTGTAGTGGCAAAGTTCAAATTTTAGTAATTTTAGCAACAAGCAATAAGGTGATGATATGCCAAAAATAAAGAACTACCCTTAGGATGTCAAGTCAAAACACGTTGGCCAAATTGAATTTCAATTTCAACGATTTACAAATGGACCACCTTTTGAGTCTTTGACTGTCACTACACTTGATAGAGCCTTGCAAAAAAGACTCAATCTATATGGGGGATTGGGGTCTGAAGTCAATTCCTTGTAGCATAAGCCCACTAAGATCCTTCATACCTAGATGCTTCCACACGAGATTCACAGAAACTGTTTCAGGGGTCTTCTTGGTATTAAGCTGCCATACTTTTACTTCCATCCAACCATCGCTCCTCTGTTTTGGAATGGCAGTCCCTTTGTATCTATTTAGTGGGATGTAACTGTTTTCATCGAGCTTTGAGCTGATAAGTGGGGTGACTGGAGGGCTTACTAAATATATATACCAACCGTCATACATGAAACGATCTTTTTGCCACACATAGATGGGAGCCTCAAATGTGGATTGGTCTAGTGGTAATTTGTAGACAAGGTAAGTTGCATAGTTTGTTTCAGGTGATATTACTTGGGATTCGATTTGTCTCTTAACTTCAAATTTGTATCCGGTTGTTATTACAAGCACATCTCCAAATCTGCAGAAACGACAAAATCAGCATTTATGTGACAGATTTGGAAAGTGTTCAAGAAGCATAATAATGTATTAAGTTGTCTATGATTATTGATTAACAGGTGGTCATAACTTCCTCAATGGAAATTTTACATGCCATCACACACCAAAGCAAAGTCCTATGATACTTTCACACACCATGGGGTAAAAAATCCAATGTTTAGGACTCTCTTTTTAAACATTTTATAACTGATTTGGATGTACTGGGCAAAACATTTATAAATTAAAATATTTTAAAAAGTTTGATGTTTTTTTTAAAGAAAATTATTTCCTATTTGTAGATCAAAACAAGGAGGTTGCGGGTTGAATATTTGGTTAAATAGAACAAAGGACAAATCATCAAGAATTTTTAGTAAAGTGTCTTTCTTAACTATTACCCATTTATTGTTGGTAAGTTAAACACGAGAGTTTAAACATTTTGCTATGAAAGAACATGTTGGAGACGCGAGATAAAGCGCAGTCTCATATTGTCCAAAAACTAGGAAAGGCAAACCAATTGAATGTTGCTTGTATGCACCTATATACTCAAAGATGGAAGACGAAAGTGGCATACAATATATCACTTTGTGAATTGATGTAGTGGTGTTAAAAAACTCAAAAGGTTGGCAATTTAAACATGTTTGCTGATAAACATGTATGGGAAGCAATTAGAACTCAGACTCAAATAGTTCAGAGGTTATCGTACAAATCTCCTATGGATGGCAATTTAAGAAAAGTATCACAAAATAAGTCACTAGATGGGATAAGTGCAGTAATGGTATGCCCATTATAATAATAACTTTGAAGAATCCTCCTCGTGCGAAGCCATGAGTTCTAAGGGTTTCCCTTCGTGGGCTCTCCTAGTGGTTCAAGTCCCGGGGTCTGCCCGTTTGGATGGTTTAACTAAAAAAAGTTAGTTTTGTTCTATAAAGCCGAGAAAGATTCATAAATATATAAAATTTCATAATGCAGTTTCTAAGTGGTGCAAACATATAAGCATAAATAAAAACCATTACTGGAAAGAAATGGCAAGAAATATAAAGGAAGAACCTTGATTCGTTGGAAGACTCCCAATTTGAGATATTTTTGTCTGTTACGTCTCTGACAGATATTGCTGCTCTTGCGGATAGCAATTGACATTTCTTCCCATTTTTATCAACACTGAACCACTATAAATCGATATAGATAGAGTAAGCGCATGAATATTGTGTTTGAAATGGGTTTGAAAACTGGGTGTAAAGTAGTAATGATATCATTCATGTAAAATGTACCCGTTGACCATTATCAAGCAGGAACCCTTCACAGAGAATTGAGTATAGTTCCTTTTTTGTTTTCCACTCGAAACTATTTTTCGACAATTTTAGTGTTTCTTCATAATCATTTGGTATCTTTTGTTCCCAATAAGTGTCTGAATCTGATACGGTTTGGATATCCTCCAGCTTGCCATCCTCTAACAATTTATCTTCCACCTACATATAAAGTTCAGCTATAAAAAATGCAATAGTACTTATTACCCCACCCAACATGACCTTATCGGCAATTGTAATTCAAGATATTCTGGCCGTCAACATCATCTGTAAGAATATTTTAGATTCTAAAACTATCATAAAAAAGGGACTAAGATGGATAAACCTGCATATGTCAAGCTTACTTTTTCCAAGGGCTGAAACAATATGCCTTCTACTCCTTTTATATTGGTTCCAGAATTTTCGAAAATAATTTCAAGATCAGCACTACTCCCGTCGCTACTGAATTGATACAATTCAGCCATATAATTAACTCTCTCATTTGCAAGGTACACAGTAGAAGTTGTTGTCTCCCCTCTTAATCTGTATTTGAGGTCTATGTACACTTGTTTATCACTTGCACAGTAAAACACAAGGTTGACAGTGTATGTGACAGATGGAGACAGTAATTGTGTCTTCAAATGTGTTTTAAATCCCTTATTGTTTGTTTGATAAAGGCCCGCTGGAAATCTGCATGAAGCAGAAGAAGCAAAGAATGATGCATCGATTTATATATACTTATGAAAGAATAAAAATAACTGTGAGTATGACAAGTCACCTTGACCACCAATGAGACTCATATCGAGAAGGGAAATCTTCATTTGGAGTCAAACAATCTTCCATGGATATCATGTGATAGCGTTCTCCTTTGTCATTAAGTGAAAGCCACAATATAATTAGTAAGCTGGGAATTAGTTATGCTTGTAGTTTTATTAAAATATGATAAGTAAAAAATTCAAAGTGTTGGGAACAGTGGGGCTTATAAGTAGACAAAACTAATTAAATACCGTTTTGTATTGATTAAGGTGAACTCCTCTGGAGAGAATCTGTTTAAGTTCATCAAGGGATGCATAGAACAGAGATGGTGAGGCAACCTCGACAATGTCTTGGTACTCTTCAAACACTTGAAGTTCAGCCTATATGATGACATATCCAAGCAAGTGACCCATACATTCGGGTTAAGTGTCATTTTTTCTTTACATCTTTTATAATTAACATAACCATTGAAAATAAAGTGCTTACTTTTTCTTCAGATGGTTGGAACTCAATGCCAGCGACGAGTAGAGTGCTAATACGGCTTTCAAACTCAATTTGAATATATGCAGTTTTGTGTTGGCTAGTAAAGTGATATAAAGGAGAAATGAACCATCCATCTTGTCTAATACTCCCTCCGTCCCAAAATTATTGTCCACCGACAAAAAACACACAGTTTAAGAAAAGTACCACCTTTTCAGCTTTCTCTCTCTTACTTTTTGCAGAAAGACAGTTTTACCCTTAACCAATTAATTAAAAACCTTTGTAAAGTTTGTAATTATGATTTCACTTAAGGGTAAACTAGTAATCTCGATCTAAAATTCCTACCTATTTTTAGAAGTTTTAGAAGTGGACAATTAAATTGGGACAAACCGAAATGGAAAGGTGGACTATAATTTTGGGACGGAGGGAGTATCTTTCTTGTGAATTATAAAAACTTTTGTCTCCTCCCCATCTACCTTGTATCTCACGGGGTTATACATATAGACATTTGGTTGCTCTTTATATCGGAAAACAAGGTTGACCGTGTATGAGATTTGTGGTGTCAAGTATTGACCTCTCACACATGCTTTGAATGGTTTCTTCCAATACTCGTAACATCTCCCCCCTGGAAATCTGCATATAGAAGAATTAAGGCAGCAATTGAAGAATGACAAACCTAAAACAAGTTATTGAACTTTTACTAAATGCACAACTCACTCGCTGTTCCAAACAAACCCATAGGAATAGAATAAGTCACCTTGAATTAACAATATTACTAGTCGGATATTTTAGACTCTTAGCTTCGATCATATTCACACAAGCTTCAATGTAAATCCTTTCAATGTGTTCCCCTTTCTCAGTTGTAGACAGCCACTACAATTTCAATTAGATATAAAGTTCCAAATTAGTTTTTGTTTTGTGTCAAGGTTCTAATGGACCTTGATATGATTTACTGTGTATTTGGTATCAATGAAGTCAATTTCCAAAAGGCTAAACATTTTTTTGAACATAATTTACCAATATAAATCTTTAAATAAATAACTCAAAGCAATGTAGCTAATTACCGTTTTGCCCTCATTAATGATTAAGCCTTTGGAGAGAAGCTCTTTGAGTTGGTTTCCAGTTTTTCCGTATTAGAACAGGATCCACAGCCATAAGTAAAGTTTCCCACTTTGTTAGGATTTCAAGCCTGAGATCAGGAAATTCCTGTGAATCAAGTGCAATCTCCAATTCTTCCACAACCCGAGACATTGATGGCCGTTCTTCACGAGCTTTACGTAAACATTGAAATGCAATGTCTGAGAATGTTTTCAATGAACTCGGGTCCATTTGTTGCCTGAGATCTTGCAAGATAATTTCATTTAACTTACTCTCTTCGTAGCTCTTTTTCCAGAAAGGCACATAAACCTTTAACTCACGCCCGATATTTTCAAAACATAGTTTACCGGACAATATTTCAAGCAATACTACCCCAAAAGAGTACACATCCGACTCTTTCGTTAGGGAGTACGTCTCCAAAAAGACAGGATCACAGTATCCAGGGGTACCCAATGCGCCCGTGATAAGAAGTGAGTACTGCTGATTAGCAGGTCCCATCTTTGAAAGCCCAAAGTCAGAAACCTTTGCTGTCATATTCTTATCAAGTAGGATGTTAGCACTTTTAATATCACAGTGCAATACTCTTTGCTGTGTTCCATTTGGATCATGCAGGAAGCTAAGTCCCTTCGCAGCATCAAGGCATATCCTGAGACGCTGCGTCCAAGTGAGATCAGTGGAACTTAACAAACGATCAAGACTTCCGCGAGAAGCGTACTCGTAAATGAGTATCATCTCACCCCCTTGGCAACAAAATCCCAAGAGAGCTATCAGGTTTTCATGCCTGTAACATGAAAGCATTCTGATTTCTTTAAAAAAACTCAGGGTCACCTTGTCCGTATCTACGATCAAGGCGCTTAATAGCAACCAGGCTTTTCTCTCCTGATTGAGAGTGAGACAATTCTCCTGCATACACTTTTCCAAAACCACCTCGTCCGATAACCTTGGTTTCATCAAAGTTGTTGGTAGCTGATATGATATCTTCCAGTTGGATTTCAAGATGTTTGAACTCAGTCACAAAGGATGCCATTGTCAGCTGATCAAGTATTAAAAAAGAAAACTCACAACTATCAGTATTGTAAGATTGAGCAAATAATGTAAAACTGAATTATAGAGCAAACAGAAAACAAAAGTATTTAAAAAGGAAAACAGAATGGCACTAGATGTGATTAGATAGATATTTAGATATGGTTTACCGAACACACTAGATGAAATATGCCACTGTGGTCTTACCAATTTGCAGGTTTCGTCCCTAACCTTCCGTTAGCTGTGCGCATAATACCCGGAACCGAACCCGAAAGAAAAACCGGACCCGAGCCCTGTCTTAACCGGTTAGTGACCATAACCGGTTAGGGTATAGATGTAACCGTCGGGTACTAACCGGTTAGAATTTTTTGTTCGAAATAATGTCACATTCGACTCTCATCCTATTAGGAAATGTGATATTTTCGATAACATTCGTTTATTTTCTTTTTCTTGGCTTAAACGTAGAGGTCGTAAAGTTCATTGTTGGAATTCTTGATTAAATCATCCTTTGTAATTGCTTCTCTAGCCAATTGCTAGAGCGTTTTTTATATATAAATCATTGTTCAAAAAAAAACTAACCGGCTACACTTTCCGAGCATGCGACTGAGTATAAAGGGGGTATCATGGAACCAGTACAAAAAACAGGTTTTTAGTTTGACATTATAATTTTTAAGTTGAGTATATATGAAATTGACCCTAATAAAAATAAATTTTCTGATGCCGAACTAGAATGATAGAGCACGCGATTTAACCATTTTAGCAAAAAAAAAAAAAAAAAAATGACCAAAAGTCAAAAAACCTAGCATAAATAAACAAAGTTCAATAGCATGATATGAAAAAGTAAAATCGAATACCTTTAAAGGGGAGTTTGTTTAAGCTTATATGTGGTTTATGAGCTTATTTGTATTTTGGTATATGATAAGGGCTAGTTTATTTTGAGGCTTGTGGCTTATATAAGTTTATTATTACATTATAAACTTACATAAGCAAAAAAATCTTAAAATAAACCAAAAAAATTTGAGACTTATGAAATATAAGCGGAAATAAAATAAGCTGATAAGCTGACATATAAGCTTAAACAAGCACCCGCTAAAACCCAAGTATAATTATCAACATTTTGCAATAATTTAATTTCAAAACCCTGAAATCACTAAACATTTATCACAAGGCATAATATAACAAAAATAACATCTAAATGTATAATCTTAGAACTAAAAGATTTATTATGACGTGAATTAAGCAAAAGTTTGTACAATAAAGCCATGAAAACAAACTAGAGAATGGGTTTAAAGATACCCCATCATCACTGAAAGAAGAAAATCTATATGGGTCTAAGCTCAATCCCATGTATGATAAGCCCACCAAGATCCGTGCAAACTGGTCGCTCTAACTTAAGATGCATTGAAACGATTGCGGGAGTCTTCTTGGTCCGAAAGCCCCATATTTTTACCTCCATCCAATCATCACTCCTATGTCGTGGAAGAGAGCTTAGTTTGTGTCTGTTTAGTGGGTTGTAACTGTTTTCATCAAACTTTTGTCCGATAACTGGGGTGTTTGGAGGGCTTACTAAATAGGAATAGTATTCACCCCTTTTATAGTATATACTTCTTTCACTGATCACTGTTAGAGGAAACTCAAATTTGGATTCTTCTGTTGGTAACTTGTAGACAAAGTAGATTGCATATGTTGTATCAGCGGATAGCAGTTCGGGTTTTATTTCATTCACAAGTTCAAATTTGTCTCGATCAGTTATTACAGAGACTTCTCCAAATCTGCAGATACATGTAACACGTGGATTCAGGAAGTGTTTAAGGCATCCAGGTAGTTGAAGGCAGCTAATGTGTTAAGTTGTTTATTAATGGGATAATTTCTTGGAAATGTATCTAACTTGTCACATTTTGTAGTTCTATGTAGCCTACTATTTTTTTTTAATTCCATGTAGCCAATTTTTTTATTCGGTCTGCTAATATTTTCTATGAAATGAAAGGCTCTTTAAAAGCTTTCTCGTTCATTATGGGTAAACTGAACGACATGCCAGCATCAAACAGTGATAATGATAACATTTAAAGTAAGCGAACTGGTTCCATGCCATCCTACCCCAGAGAAAAGTCAGCTAATGTTTTGGCATATCGTCAGGGTACAAAATCCAACGTTTAAGGCTCTCTTTTTCAAGGCTTTTTCAGAATTGATGGCTTATGTATTCACACTTCCTAGAATAGTTATAAAGATATATTTATTTAGAATCATGTATGAGAATCAAGCATTCATCGAATAGTATATTTCTTAAGTATTACCTAATCTGGCCCATTTATGCAACATAATGGAGTTACGCGATGAAGTTAAGAGGCTGAGGGATATTGCAGTTTGAACGGGTTGCCTAATGATCATTGGAAATATATTATTCAGAATTTTGTTCCTAGAACATGTGAAAACGACATAGAGAAAATCCTTAAATAACTAATTCTACATATTTTTTATGATATCTCAGTTGTGTGCAAAAGTGTCATGTATTCGTAGGTAGTTGCAAAATGGTACAAAATATATTATAGGAAAGTGGCTAGAGATGATAGAGAATGAACCTTGATTCGTAGGAAGACTCCCAAGCTGAGTCTTTATCATCTCTTACCCAAATCGCTCTTGCAGATAGCATTGGACATTTCTTCCCATGTTTATCAATAGTGAACCACTATCAATCCATATAGATATGTAAATGTAGGAATATTACATATAAGATAGGTTTGATATAATGACTATAATCTTATAATTCCAATATACCTCTTGACCATTGTTGATGAGGAACCCTCTTCTGAGAATTGAGTAGAGTTCCTTCTTCGTTGTCCACATTAGACTATCTTTGGACAAAGTGAGTATTTCTTCATAATCATTAGGACATTTTTGCTCCCAATAAGCATCTGATTCTGATTCTGCTATGTTTCGGATATTCTCGAACTTGTCATCCTTTGATACTTGATCTTCAACCTATTTTTACAAAGTAACTCATTTACCAGTTTTAGTTTGGGTTTTAGCTATGAAAAATTCTACTCAAAACTTTTATAAATCTTATATCGATCTGTTATGACTTCGTAAAAGTTTTAAGGAAATCTAATTCCATTTGCAGTTCATGTTTTAACCGGGTACGTCTGACTCAGAACCAAAAATTGCCCTTTTTGACCCAAACCAATCTCGATCTATTAGGAGACCTACTTTTTGCGACTATTAAGTTGAATGATCACAGTAGTTGTTTAACAGTTTCGCAAGAATAATAAAATTAAACATAAAATTTGGCTAAAAATGATTAAACGAGTACTCGTCATCTTACAATTTCCAGGGGCTGAAACAGTATGCCTTCTACTTGTAGATTACATCTAGGGTTGTCGAAAGTAATGACAAGATCAACAATATTCCCATCGCTAGTGAATTGAAACAATTCAGCCATGTGTAACTCATCATCTTCTCTCTGATTTGCAAGGTACACAGTCGAAGTTGTTGTCTCCCCTCTTAATCTGTATTTGAGGTGTACATATGCTTGATCAGCATTTGTGGAAGCGTAAAAGACAAAGTTGACAGTGTATATGATTGATGGAGACAATAATTGAGTCTTCACATGTGTTTCAAATCCCTTATTGTTTGTTTGATAAAAACCTGCTGGAAATCTGCATAGAAGAAGAAACAAAGAATGATGCATCAATTTATATATACTTATGAAACAATAGGGACAAGTCTGGGCATGACAAGTCACCTTGACCGATAATGAGACTCATACTGAGAAGACCCCTGCATAATAATTAGTAAGTTGGGAATTAGTTCTGCTCAGATTTTTTTCATAATCAGACATAGCCAATCTTTACCATTTTGCGTTTAAAGTAGATTCCTTTCAATAGAATCTGATTAATATCACACTTATATCGAGGAGTGGAACCTTCATTTGGAATCAAACAATCTTTCATGGATATCATGTGACAGTGTTCTCCTTTCTCATTAATTGAAAACCACTGCATAATTAGTAAGTTGGAAATCAGTTGTGCTTGCACTAAAATTTTACTGAAATATAGTAAATAAAAAATTCAAAGTGATGGGAACCGTGGGGATTATAAGTTCGGATAGCCAATTGAATACCGTTTTGTATCCGTCAAGGTGGACTCCTATGGTGAGGATTTGTTTAAGTTCATCTAAGGATGTGCAGAACAGAGATTGCGAGGCAACCTCGACTATATGTTGGTATTCTTCAAACACTTGCATTTCCACCTATATACGACACATCCAAGCAAGTCAGCCATACATTCAGGTCAAGTGTAATTTTTTTACATCTTTTATAAATAGCATAACCATTGATAATAAAAATACCCACTTTTTCTTCAGATGGTTGGAATTCGATGCCAGCGATTAGTAGATCGGCACCATTGTCTGCAAACTGAAATTTAAGATCTGCAGTCGTGTCTTGGCTTGTAAACTCATACAAAGGAGCAATGAACCATCCACTTTCTCTCTCGTGCATAATAGGGTAAATTATGAGATTTTTTGTCTCATCCTCCCCATCTATTTTGTATCTCAGGCGAGTATATGATTTAACATCCTGATGATAATATCGAAAGACAAGGTTGACCGTGTATGTAATTTTAGGTGTCAAGTATTGACATCTCACACGTGCTTTGAATTTAGGTTCATTATATTCGTAACACAGCCCCCCTGGAAATCTGCATAAAGAAGAAATTCAAGCAGCAATTAGAGAATGACAAACTAAATAAGGTGTGTATTACCCTTTTAACTTTCACAACAAAAGCGGTAAGAATATGAAAAGTCACCTTGAATTAACAATGCCATATAGAGAGCAATCTGTTAATTCACCAAATCCAATTTTATGAGCTTCCCGAGCCACACAGGCTTGAATGTAAATCCTTACATTGCGTTCCCCTTTCTCAGTTATAGACGACCACTACATGTCCAATAAAAAAATAAACTTCCGAATTCGTTATTATATATTGGGTTTAGAGCACCGGTACACTCGTTCCAAAGAGGTGGTGTCAAAGCCAAAGTGATGTCACGTAGGCAAAAAGTGATTTGGTACCACCACACCACAGTTTGTGTCCTTCCTTCGCACCACAAAAATGTGATGCTATAAGAAAAAGTTGTGTCATGGCCCAAACAAACCCCACTAAATAATAAAAAAGAGTTAAAATCGTTCGGCGTGAGATGATATTTGCCAGCCAACGAACTTTGGCAACAACCATGGTACCGTGAGCCAAAGGAAAAGGTGGGCTGGAGGCTTTGGCACCCTCTTACAATATGAGATTCGGGACACGCGTTTTAGATACAGGTTAGACTTCTTTTTTTAAATGACTTATCAAGTGTCTTCATTGGAATAATAATAATAATAATAATAATAATAATAATAATAATAATAATAATAATAATAATAATAATAATAATAATAATAATAATAATAAAAAAATAAAAAAAACAAAAAAAAAAAAAAATAATAATAATAATAATAATAATAATAATAATAATAAATGCCGTTTTTTAAAAAAAATACATGAAATTGGATTAAATTTGATGACTCAATTTTGACATATTTGAGATGTCATTTTGGTATCAACGAAGTCAATACCAAAAAAAAGTCTTAACATTTTATAAATGTAATTTTTTTTACCTAATTTTTAAATGTAATTCACCAATATGAATCTTCAAATAAATAAGCCAATGGTTTGAGTCTGTGTGGCGGTGGGCTCAAACCCCGTGGATTAGTCGGCCAATGAGTCGGAAATCATGGTTACCAAAAAAAATAAAAAATAAATAAATAAGCCAAAACAATGTAGTTAATTACCGTGTTACCCTCAATAATGACTAAGCCTTTAGAGAGAAGCTCTTTGAGTTGCTTTCCAGTTTTGTATATGTATGTTAGAAGAGGATCCACAGCCTTAAGTATATCCTCATGCTGTGTAAGCATTTCGAGCCTCAGATCAGGATACTCTTGTGAATCAAGTGCAATCTCCAGTTCTTCCACGACACGAAACATTGTTGGCCGTTCTTCACGAGCGTTCCGTAAACATTGATATGCAATGTCTGAGAATGTTTTCTTTGAACTCGGATCCATTTGTTGCTTGAGATCTTGCAAGATAATATCGTCTAACTTATTCTCTTCGTACCTTTTTTTCCAGAAAGGCACGTAAACATTCAAGCGACCATTGCTATATTCAGCACATAGTCTGCCGCACATAACTTCAAACATGACTACCCCAAAAGAGTACACATCTGACTCTTTGGTTAAGGAGTACGTCTGCATATACAATGGATCACAATAACCCGGGGTACCTACTGCACTGGTGATAAGAAGTGAATACTGCTGATTAGCAGGACCCATCTTTGAGAGCCCAAAGTCAGAAACCTTGGCAGTCATATTCTTATCAAGTAGGATGTTTGCACTTTTAATATCACAGTGCAATACTCTTTGTTGTGTTCCGTTTGGATCATGAAGGAAGCATAGTCCCTTCGCAGCGTCAATGCATATCCTGAGACGCTGCCTCCAGGTGAGATCTGCAGAGCTTAGGTAGCAATCGAGACTTCCACGGGATGCATACTCGTAAACGAGGATCATCTCACCCCCTTGGCTGCAAAATCCCAGGAGAGATATCAGATTTTCATGCCTGTAACATGAAAGCATTCTGATTTCTTTGAAAAACTCTGGGTCACCTTGCCCATATTTACGATCAAGTCGCTTTATAGCGACCAGGCTTTTCTCCCCTGGTTGAGAGTGAGACAATTCTCCTTCATACACTTTTCCAAAACCACCACGTCCAATAATCTTACTTTCATCAAAGTTGTTGGTTGCTAATATGATATCTTCCAGTTGTATTTCAAGATGGTTGAATTCAGTCACAAAGGATGCCATTGTTAGCTGATCAACTAATAATGGGAAAGATGAAATTCTAGAAAAAGATCGAAGCACCAAAATTGGTGTCTGTAATCTCTCTAATGAAAGAAAACTCGCAGTATCTTTTTTTTAAATGTAGAACAAGATAGATCTGAATGAAGAGAAAGATTTATTTGTTGTGATTAGTTCCATGAAAGGAATGCCTTTATATAGGCTACAGAACACTTTTATTCCCATGACTTTGATTACAGCACTAACCTTAATTTTCAAAATGGGATATGTTTAAACTAATCACAACATGCCAAGCTAGTGAAGCTCTTTGTATTTATCACTTAATTGTATGTGATGAGGTTGAATAATATGCTCACACTAACAATCTGTTACTTAATTGCATAATGATGTTTCAATTCACAGTGAGTTAGGAAATGATATCTGTAGTACATTTCTTTTATCAGTTTTGGGACTTGGAATGCAGATCGTTTAATTTCATATATGTCGGAAAATCGTTATGAATATTAGGACCTGCTACTTCATTATTTGTATGTGTTTTGATACTAGTAGTAATGTCCCGACAACATTTATGGGCACATGAAGAGAAATGTTACTTCACCTAATGAGGTTGGGACATACTAGTCAACTTCAACCATCCTTTATGTGTCAGCATATACTAAATGCCATGTTCATTAATTTAAAAATGTCAGATTCCAGCATTTATAACATAAATAATCGATTTTAGAGATCTGATTCCTTGTAATGAGCATCATGGACTTCAGCTCTGGTGTCATTCAATTTAACATAGAGATTTCTTAGAGCTAATTAACACTGCACGTTGTATAGTCAACGTCAGGAGATGATGATTAGATCACATATGCAGCATCCAAGCAATGAAATTTCACTGAAAAGGTTTAATGTCATTACAATTATAGTATATTTGTCTAATAAAAAGAATTATGAGGCTGTATGTGTTAACAATATAGCTTTCGACATGTTAGGGATATTTCACCCGCTCATTTTGGCTAAGTGCAGCTTTCGATCCCTTAGATCTATTGAACGCGTCATCTAGCTAAAATATATAATTAAACTTTTCAAACAATCAGTATACATGATATTGTTCGTTTAGACGTATTATTGCTGCGGTCTTAAATGTCCAAAGTCAACCCAAATTTTGTTTTTGTACATGTGTCACATGGAATCATAAAAAAATTCTGTGTACAGGTGTTAGGGACTAAACAATAGTGATTGATGAGTTGTTATCCTGCAACCATAATAGTCTTCGGATGGTAGTATTATTATTTTCACTACAATATTATCTCGGGTCATTCACACAGGGAAACGGAAGTCTCATGAAAGGAAATGCTTTTATCGCTGATAAAGTTAGGACTAAACAATCAGTATACATGATATTGTTCGTTTAGACGTATTATTGCTGCGATCTTAAATGTCCAAAGTCAACCCAAATTTTGTTTTTGTACATGTATCACATGGAATCATAAAAAAATTCTGTGTACAGGTGTTAGGGACTAAACAATAGTGATTGATGAGTTGTTATCCTGCAACCATAAACAAAATTTTCTGGCCAATAATCCAAGTCAGGTCTTTTCGTGTTAGGTGAAGCATGTGTACACACTTGAGATAATAATAACGACACTTCGTAATACAAGTTCAGTTAGAGTAAACAAATCGAGGGGTGGTAGGGATGTAGTTTTATTTTACATTAGACAGCTGATACTTATCATGTTGCAATATTCAAACATAAAGGTGTAATCTAGAGTACACATGTACTTGTTATACCTATGAAACCTCGAGGGTCTGATACTCTGAAATCCAAGCAAAACTTCATATATGCAAAAACATAGGGAAACAAAGTTATGTTGTACTTGATGAAGTGTTAAATAAAGCTCATAAACCTGTTCACTACTTCCTATGAATCACATAAACGTGTGGTATAATATTATACGATTACAGAGTAATAACTATTTTATCTAAACAACTTAAACGATAATCAACAAGGAAACAGATACGTAGCAAGGAAAATTGCAAAATAGTGTTGTGGCAGCTGCCATTCAGGAACGCAATAATTCAGTTAGTTGTGCTACACGTCTTTTCGAACATTTGGTAGGCATTGAATAGATCAGCTTAACTTGTAGCAAATTTAAATATGTACTCAAATGTAGCATATGTTGTTGGCTTTAATCGGTTATGTGTCAACTTCATGTATACATGGTTTATGTATGCATGCCTGGGATTTTGGAACTAAGAAGTATTTCATTAGTTTGAATTGGTATTATATATTTGACCGGGTATTTTGCTATTGTAGTGGGAAAGTGGTCATACTTGTCCGGTTCTTTAGGTATGATTAATATAGTATGTTGCACGTTCTTGTTTGTAAGTCTATAAATAGACATATTCCTAGTAATATACAGTGGAGTTTGGTTGTAGTTTTCTCCAAACGTATTTTCATAATCTACATTTGGTATCAGAGCGTAGGGCTTGTACCGGGGAAGCCTCCGCCGCCGACGGGTGTGTCAGTCGGTGGAGGGCAGGGGCACGTGAAAGGACTAGTCGGGACAACAGGTGGTTGTTCGGGACTATGTTGCAAGAAAATAGAAGAAAGAAAGAAAGAAAAAAAATGAATGAAAGAAAGAAAGATTAAAAGGACCGACGCCGTAGAGAAGACCGAGGAAGCTCCGGTGTGAGACCGAGAAGACCGAGGAGCTGCAAAAGACCGGCAGCACCTAGACCGACACATGTGGCAATAGACCGAAAGCTCACCTGAGAAAAATAGACCCAAGAGCGAAAGAGATAATCGTGACCGCGGTTGTCTAGACCAAAGCTTTTATAGCTAGAGACCGAAGGAGGCAACCAAGACCGAGACAGTGACCGCAAGTTGCACGAGAAAGAAATGAAGACCGAGTTTCAACAGCTCAAGACCGAAAGATGTTGTTGATTCAAAGACGAAGGCCGAAGACCGATGACCGAAAACCGAAGACTGAAGGCACAAGGCCGAAGACCGAAGAAGACGGAATACTGTTGAATCAAAAGACCAAAGATTCAAAGAAACACCGAGCGAATAAACCAGCAATAAAGATAGCAAAGACTGTGTCTCTTAGAAATAGAAACGTATCAAGAATGAAAAAAGAAAGGATGAGCAACAAGAGCAACGCAAGCGTTCTCGTGGACCGGGAAGACATCAAAGCAGGCGGCTTTGATTCGATTCGTTTTGCGGATGATGGAGAGACTTCAACACAGGGGGTGTTGAATTAGTTTTGGGGTTGGAAGTTGCATTCAACGAGATTGCTTCGGATGTGCCCGGGGAAAGTCGAGTATTGAGAGGGTTCAAAATGACAGCGAAGAAGGCCGTTGTGAATGGACGGGTAAATAACCGATTAAGGGGGTGATTGTTGGCTTTAATCGGTTATGTGTCGACTTCATGTATGCATGGTTTACGTATGCATGCCTGGGATTTTGGAACTAAGAAGTATTTCATTGCTTTGAATTGGTATTATATATTTGACCGGGTATTTTGCTATTGTAGTGGGAAAGGTTGCACGTTCTTGTTTGTAAGTCTATAAATAGACATATTCCTAGTAATATACAGTGGAGTTTGGTTGTAATTTTCTCCAAACGTATTTTCATAATCTACATATGTGTCGTTTAACTCTCATCCATACACCACCCTAGCTAATGGACCATTATTAGCAAACTGTATTCTCCATTAAAGAGGTACCCGATCATTTTATCGAACACCTCTACTTCATTTAATGTTCTTAAAACAGTGCTAAGAAATATGTGCTGTTCTAAATCCGTTTGCAGAGTCGACAAAAGTTATCATTTTATTTGAAACGGTCAAAGGAATCATCTTTTACACCTGACCTGGTTGCCATTTAGCAGAAACTGGAATTCTGTTTTAGCTATATCTCCTACGAATCGACATATTAATTAATAACGTAAAGTGTATTATCAATGAATAGATTCCCTCCCTTAGTTGCAGAAAAGAAGTTTTGATTACCAAATATAACTTGAAGAAATAAAATTGAAATTATATTCATGAACAACAATGAAAACAAACTAACTGGTGGATTACATATGCTTGAATCTTACAGATCCATCATCACTAAAAGAAGAAAATCTATATGGGTCAAAGCTCAATCCCATCTATGATAAGCCCACAAAGATCATTCCTAACAGGATGTCTTAACACGAGAAGCATTGAAACTGTTGTTGGGGTACTCGATGTTTCAAACTCCCATACTCTTACCTCCATCCAACCATCACTCCTCTGTCTTGGAAGAGCATTTAGTTCGTGTCTATTTAGTGGGTTGTAACAGTTCTCATCAAACTTTTGTCATCAAACTTTTGTCCGATAACTGGGGTATTTGGAGGGCTTACCAAATACTTATAGTATACACCGCTGTTAATGCTCATTTTGAGAGGAATCTCAAATTTGGATTGATCTGGTGATAATTTGTAGACAAAGTAACCTGCATATGTTGTAGTAGCTGATAGCAGTTCGGGTTTTATTTCATTCACAAGTTCAAATTTGTCGCCAGCAGTGACTACAAGGACTTCACCAAATCAACAGATACAAGAAACTCATCTAACACGGAGTGTGTAACTAAATCATAAAGTTTTTAAGGAATCCAAGTAGTAGAAGCCAACTAATGTGTTAAGTTTTGAACTGTTTATTATTTAACGGGTGGACTTGCTGATATTTTCTATGAAGTTGTTATGATCCCACATCGGCCATGTATGAGAATGGTTAATGGTTTATAATGTCCAGGTGTCCCCTCTTCAAACAAGCTTGTTTTTTGAGTGATTTCTACACTTGAGACTTATGAACCGATTACGAGCCTAGTATGGGATAGGTTCGTATCAATTGGTATCAGAGCTAGCCCTACCTTACGAGGTTCCAACACTCGGAGTGGTGGCTTGGACCCAAAGGGGGTGCCAACCGTGACCAACATAGCCGTGACCAACGAACTCGGAGTCGTGGCCTATGGAGTGGTGGCTCGGACCCAAGGGGGGTGCCAACCGTGACCAACATAGCCGTGACCAACGAGGATGTTGGTTCTTCAAAGGGTGGGGTAATGTTATGTTCCCACATCGTCCATGTATGGGAATGGTTAATGGTTTATAATGTCCAGGTGTCCCCTCCTCAAACAAGCTAGCTTTTTGAGTGAGTTCACTTGGGACTTATGAACCGATTACGAGCCTAGTATGGGATAGGTGTAGGAAACGGTGTACACTTTTATTAAAAACAGATTACAAGTAATAAAATCAACAGAATATAAAGACAGAAAATAATAACAGTAATCAAGAAAGCAGTAAAACTAAGACGAGACACGTGTTTAACACGCTTCCCTTAAAACAGATTCGTCGTCTGTTTCCCAGGGTACAACGTCCAAAGCTGTTGTACAGTCGGACTAAACAAACTTTCCTGAAAGATCACGGAAGCGTTGCGTGTTTCTGATCAACGAGCTGCTGGAAAACGAACTGGTAATGGAGTAAAGAAAAAGCTGCGTTTTTCTGATGATAAAAACTGAATGAGAATGATTTATTTTATAACTAATTCATGTCTTGGTCACCAAGACAGAATATATGCTTCTAAAATAATCAGACACACAAATCTGTTAAAAATAAACATGATTTGCATATATTTCACAAACACAGGAAAATTCTGTCTATATCTATTCCTTAAATAGATGTACATAATTTTCTGGAAACAAAAATTGAATTTGCAGCAAAAAAGATACCGAAATCTGCCCGTACCCAAGCCAGTTTTCGGAGCTGCATTCGTGTCCGCAGGTCACGCGCTCGTGCACAAGTTCAGTAGCTTCGAACCCGTTTTTAGCCTAGAAATCCCACTTTCTGCACCCCCCTGCGCGCGCGTAGGCGTGGGAGTAAAAACCCACAAATGAATATTGTAGGGTAGAAACTAGGATTTTCTTATAAACATTTTTTCACTTCATGTTTCAAGCGATGTGGGACAACTATTTTTCCAAATATTGTGTTTCACGTGACTCACTTTGAGACACGATATCTTATTCATATTAACTCCATATTGGACATACTTTAGCTCGTTGCGAAGCTCTCTTCGAGGAGAACGCAAAGCTACTAAGTAATACGAATATATATAACATATACATATATAAAATTATGTCCAAAGTATTGCAAAAACCATATTTTGCAAAACATTTTCCAACAATCCCCCACATGAATGGGAATCGGTCGAAAACACACGAAAGTTTCGGCAAAATTTCTGCGGTTAAGTCCTGCATAGGATAGGTAGGTGTAACCCTTTGAACCTTCCCTTGTGAGATGCACTTAGTCTCCTAGATCTGAGTAGACGCGATGTCCTTGAACTCAGCCTCTGTATACGTAGACGACAATACACACTCACACAAGACTCTCCCTGACCTTGTCAAGTCCTCATAGTCGTGTTCGTTATGGTCATGAACACTCGCCTGGTTCTGCAAGAGCTCTTACAAATTGCGCCCCCACAATTTCCTTCGAAGCGACCTACTTCTCTCTCACATAGGTGATTTCATCATGAATCATTAAAAACATATGTTTTATGATTTCATCTTGAATCATTATGCTTTATGATTTCATCCTGAATCATTAAGCCATATGTTTAACCTCTCAACAAGTCACATTTTTCTAGGAATGGACTAGGAAAGTTACTGTATTAAGTAACTCCCCCACATTGACATGACTTCCCCCACATTTCTATGATTAGGTTGTCCTATTGAACCCAGATCTTGGGATCTCCAGTCAACTGGGTTAGGTTTTCCTTCATAGAAACTCATTCCTTTAAGGGCTTTAGTCCCATTCCTTTAGACGACTTACTAACTAACTCTATGCTTAAGCCTTTCGTAAGCGGATCCGCGATGTTATCCTTTGACTTCACATAGTCAATTGAGATAACTCCTGTTGAGAGTAGTTGTCGTATCGAATTATGTCGACGACGGATATGTCTAGACTTTCCATTATACATTGTGCTATGAGCTCTGCCAATTGCCGATTGACTATCACAATGTATACTAATGGCCGTTACCGGTTTAGGCCACCTGGGTATGTCCTCCACGAATGGATGTAGCCATTCCGCCTCTTCCCCACATTTATCTAACGCGATAAATTCTGATTCCATCGTGGACTTAGCTATTACAGTTTGCTTGGAAGACTTCCAAGATATAGCGGCCCCTCCCAGTGTAAACACATATCCACTGGTCGATCTAGAATCCTTTATGTCAGATATCCAATTTGCATCACTGTATCCTTCAATAACAGATGGATATCTAGCATAATTCAGTCCATAATCACGACTGTATCTCAAATAATGAAGTACCCTAGTCATAGCTTTCCAATGTGCATCACTTGGATTACTAGTATATCTACTCACAGCATATGCTAAGTCAGGTCGGGTACATGTCATCAAATACATTAACATGCCAATAATTCTTGAATACTCTAATTGGGCAACACCTACGCCTCTATTTTTAGATAGATGCAAACTGGTGTCTATTGGAGTTCTAGCTAGGCCGAAATCCCCCGCATTATGAGTATTAAGAATTTTGTCCACGTAATGTGCTTGACTTAATGCAAGTCCACTTTGAGTTCGTATGATCTTTATTCCAAGGATCACATCAGCCAAACCCATATCTTTCATGTCAAACTTTGATTTCAACATATCTTTAGTAGACTTGATCATCTTGTCGTTACTACCAACGATAAGCATATCGTCGACATAAAGACACAAGATTACATATCCACTATTTGTGTCTTTGACATAAACACACTTGTCGCATTCATTAATTTTGAATCCACCCTCTAGCATGGCGTGATCAAACTTCTGATGCCATTGTTTTGGAGCTTGCTTTAAGCCATACAATGACTTAACAAGCCTACAAACTTTGCTCTCTTGTCCAGGAGCCATGAAACCCTCGGGTTGGTTCATGTATATTTCTTCTTCTAAATCTCCATTTAGAAAAGCCGTTTTCACATCCATTTGGTGAACTTCTAAATTTCTTAATACGGCAATAGCAAGAATCATCCTAATAGAAGTTATTCGCGTAACAGGCGAATAAGTATCAAAGTAATCTAGACCTTCGCGTTGTCTAAAACCTTTGATCACCAATCTTGCTTTGTACTTATCAATGGTGCCATCAGCTTTCATCTTCTTCTTGAAGATCCATTTATAGGCTAGTGGTTTACAACCAGGAGGTAAATCCATGAGCTCCCAAGTATGATTTTGTAAAATAGACTCTATTTCAATATTAATCGCTTCTTTCCATCGAGGCCCTTCCGAGGAATTTACAGCTTCTTGATAAGAAGTGGGTTCATTTTCTACCATAAAAGAGACAAAATCGGGTCCAAATGATTTCTCGTTTCTCGCCCGTTTGCTTCTTCTAGGTTCAACCTCTTCTTCCTCGGGTTGATCTTGACTCTCATCTTGGAGATCATTATCATCGCGTTGTCTCTTATCTTGGACAACTGCATCATCTATTCTAGATGTGCTTCCATTTTCCTTCTTTAAACAAGGAAATATGTTTTCAAAGAAGGATGCATTCCTTGATTCCATAACTGTGTTCTTGTGTATATCTGGATTTTTCGAATCATGTATAATGAAACAATACGCACTACTATTCTTAGCATATCCAATAAATATACAATCCACAGATTTAGGTCCAATCGTTTGGGTCTTAGGTGTCGGTACAGCTACCTTGGCTAGACACCCCCACACTCGTAAGTACTGGTATGATGGTTTTCTACCCATCCACAGTTCATATGGGGTTTCCTCTTTATCCTTACGAGGTATCTTGTTTAAAAGATAAGTAACCGTTAGAATGGCTTCCCCCCACATGTCCCGGCTCAAACCAGAACTTAACAACATGGCATTAACCATCTCTTTCAAGGTACGGTTCTTCCTTTCAGCAATACCGTTTTGCTGAGGTGAATAAGGAGCAGTAAACTCATGTCTAATTCCATGTTTCGTACATAGATCAGCAAAAGGAGCAACATATTCACCTCCTCTATCACTTCGTACAACCTTGATTTTCCTACCAAGTTGATTCTCAACTTCGGTTTTGTATAGAACAAACTTGTCTATAGCTTCATCTTTACTTTTCAACAAGTAAACGTAGAAGTACTTTGTGCAATCATCAATAAACGTGATGAAGTACTTATTGCCACCTTTTGTGGGTAGTGATTTCAAATCACATATGTCTGTGTGTATCATATCAAGTGGTTCGGTTTTTCGTTCAACCGATTTGAAAGATGATCTTGTAAGTTTGGCTTCGACACAAGTTTCACACTTATAATTTGAATCAATATGAAAATTTGGTATGCCATTAAATTTAATCAAACGACGCATTGAATTAAAATTAACATGTCCAAGACGGCCATGCCACACATTAGAAGACTCAATCAAGTAAGCAGAAGAATTCATTTTATTGATATCATTCTTAACAACTATTACATTGAGCTTAAACATACCATTCAGGGCATACCCCTTACCAACATACATTTGATTCTTAGAAAGTACAACTTTATCAGACTCAAAAACAAGACGAAAACCAAACTTATTCAAAAGCCATCCGGACACAAGATTCTTGCGAATCTCCGGAACATACAAGACTTTAGTCAACTTGAGCTCTATCTCGGATGTCATCTTCAAAATAACATCTCCTTCGCCCTTGATATCAGCAGTTGCAGAGTTGCCCATGTACAGCTTCTCTCCATTGTCAACCGCTCTGAAAGAGTGAAACATACTCTTGTCAGCACACACATGACGGGTTGCCCCAGTGTCAACCCACCAATCATTATTATTAGAACCTACCAGGTTAACTTTAGAGACCATTGTAACGACATCAGACACCATAGCAATCATGTCCACATTATCATTCACCATATTAGCCTCACGTGGAGTCACCCGCTTTGGCGCTTTGCAATTAGCAGCACGATGACCTGGCTTGTCACAGTTGAAGCAATTTCCTTGGAACTTCTGCTTCGCAATTCCAGCCTTAGGAGCAAGGTACTCAGACTTCCCTTTGCTCTTCTTGTCATTCTTCCCTTTTCCAAAGCTCTTGCCTTTAGACTTTGAAGAAGACGAACCATGCTCAACCATATTTGCCTTGGCAGAATCAGGTGTATAAGTATTTTTCTGAGCCAGCTTGTTGTCCTCTTCAATACGAAGACGAACAACCAAGTCTTCAATAGTCATCTCCTTTCGCTTATGCTTCAAGTAGTTTTTAAATTCTACCCAGCTTGGAGGTAACTTTTCAATGATAGCAGCAACTTGAAAAGTTTCACTCAAAGTCATACCCTCAGCATGAATGTCGTGTAGCAAAACCTGCAGATCTTGAACCTGAGTTATCACACTCGTTGAATCAACCATCTTGTAATCCAAAAAGCGAGCTACCACGAACTTCTTTGTACCAGCATCCTCAGTTTTGTACTTGCGTTCCAACGACTCCCATAATTCTTTGGCAGTCTTAGTCTTGCAGTACACATTGTACAAAGAGTCCACCAAACCATTCAGAATATAGTTGTGACACAAGAAGTCTGAATGTTTCCATGCTTCAACAGCTTGCACGGCTTGTTGATTTTTGGGTACACCTTCTTTAGGAGGTTCCACCTGAGGTACAGTCTCCTTTAAGAACTTCGCAAGGTTCAAAGTAGTGAGATAGAAGAACATCTTCTGCTGCCACCTCTTAAAATTCTGTCCATTGAATTTTTCTGGTTTTTCAGCATGATTAGCAACTGTGTGGGTAACTGGCGCAGCAGTTACTTTCACAGTAGTAGTTGCAGGAATTTCAGGAGTGCTAGTAGACATTCTGAAAGATCAAACATGATCAAAACACAAACAGTTAGACAACTGTTATAAATCTTTATATAAGAAATTCAATCGTGATCTCTATATACTTATAGTAGATCTGCTTCAAAGAAACTCAATCTTGGTTTCAATGAATCAGATGCAATTATCAAAAATATCAGTTTAACAGAAACACAATCTTGGTTTCAATAAACTGATTAGAACAACTGCTAAAAAAACGTTAACTGTTAATATAAATCTGTAAATAAAAACTGATTTCCAGTGAAACTCAATCCTGGTTTCGGCAGAAACAGTTTATAATTAAATCTGATAAAATTATTAATCCGATTTTAATAAAAGTTTTAATTCTGTTAAACAGAATCTGTTTTAAGATTGTAGGAAACGGTGTACACTTTTATTAAAAACAGATTACAAGTACACTTTTATTAACACGCTTCCCTTAAAACAGATTCGCCGTCTGTTTCCCAGGGTACAACGTCCAAAGCTGTTGTACAGCCGGACTAAACAAACTTGCCTGAAAGATCACGGAAGCGTTGCGTGTTTCTGATCGACGAGCTGCTGGAAAACGAACTGGTAATGGAGTAAAGAAAAAGTTGCGTTTTTCTGATGATAAAAATTGAATGAGAATGGTTTATTTTATAGCTAATTCATGTCTTGGTCACCAAGACAGAATATATGCTTCTAAAATAATCAGACACACAAATCTGTTAAAAATAAACATGATTTGCATATATTTCACAAACACAGGAAAATTCTGTCTATATCTATTCCTTAAATAGATGTACATAATTTTCTGGAAACAAAAATCGAATTTGCAGCAAAAAAGATACCGAAATCTGCCCGCACCCAAGCCAGTTTTCGGAGCTGCATTCGTGTCCACAGGTCGCACGCTCGTGCACAAGTTCAGTAGCTTCGAACCCGTTTTTGGCCTAGAAATCCCACTTTCTGCACCCCCCCTGCGCGCGCGTAGGCGTGGGAGTAAAAAGCCACAAATGAATATTGTAGGGTAGAAACTAGGATTTCCTTATAAACATGTTTTCACTTCATGTTTCAAGCGATGTGGGACAAATATTTTTCCAAGTATTGTGTTTCACGTGACTCACTTTGAGACACGATATCTCATTCATATTAACTCCATATTGGACATACTTTAGCTCGTTGCGAAGCTCTCTTCGAGGAGAACGCAAAGCTACTAAGTAATACGAATATATATAACATATACATATATAAAATTATGTCCAAAGTATTGAAAAAACTATATTTTGTAAAACATTTTCCAACAATAGGTTCGTATCACAAGTAAAAGGCTCCTTAAGGGCTTTCTCAATCACTATTTGTATATTCAACTAATGCCAGCATCAAACAGTCATAACGTTTAAAGTGAGTGGAACTGGTCAATGGAAAATTTCCATGCCATCGCACACCAAAGAGAAGTCGGGCAATGCTTTGGCATAGGTCGGGGTTCAAAATCCTACGTTTAGGGCTCTCTTTTTCAAGGCTTTTTAGTGTTGATTTCTTATGTATTCATGCTTCCTAGAATAGTTATAAAAGAGATTTATGTGGAATCAACCTATAATAATTAGCATTCATGGAATATTGCAGAATAATAAAATGTATTTCTTAAGTATTACCTATTTTGACCCATTTATGCAGTATAACGGAGTCTAATAAATTTCGTTATTAGACTAAACATAAGGTAAAAAGGACTACCAAACTAGAATTTAAATATTTTTTATAGAGTTAATGACATCTTAGTTGAGTGTAAAAGAAAGATTCATAAATATATTTAATTTCTTCGTAAGAGTTCTGTATTCATAGATAGTTGCAACATGGTGCACACATATTAATAACATAAAAAGTATTTCCTAAAAAGTGTCTAGAAATGATGGATAAATAACCTTGATTCGTTGGAAGACTTGAAAGCTGAGTTTTTATCGTCTCTGACCCAAGTTGCTCTTCCAGATAGCATTGGACATTTCTTCCCATGTTTATCAAGAGCGAACCACTAAAAATACATATAGATTTGTAAGTGTAGGAATAGTACATTAAAATAGGTTTGATGATATTAAATATACCTCTTGACCATTGTTGATGAGGAACCCTCTTCTGAGAATTGAGTAGAGTTCCTTCTTCGTTGTCCATATTACACTATCTTTTGACAACTTGAACATTTCTTCATAATCATTCATGGACTTTTGTTCCAAATAACTGTGTGATTCTGAATCTGATATGGTTTGGATATTCTCCACCTTGTCATCCTTTGATTCTTGATTGTCCACCTGTTTTACAAAGTAATTGGTTTATCGGTTTTAGTTTTAGCTATAACAAATTATATTCGTAACTTCTAGAAGTTTTGTATCGATCTCCTTTGACTATTTATCATTTTGAAGGAAATATAAAAAATTTCAATCGCAGTTCGTATTTTTACCCGTAGGTTTGACTCAAAGCAAAAAATGGCCATTTTTGACCCAAACCAACTTCAACCTATTAAGAGACCCAACCTTTTTTCCACTGTTAATTTAAATGATCATAGTGGTTGTTTAACTGTTTCGTAAGAACAATAAAATTAAAATTAAAATTTGACTAAGATGATTAAACAACTAATCGTCATCTTACTATTTCCAAGGGCTGAAACAGGATGCCTTCAACTTGTAGATTAGATCTATGGTTGTCAAAAGTAATTTCAAGATCAACAATATTCCTGTCGCTAGTGAATTGATACAATTCCGCCACATGAAACGCATCATCATCATCTCTCACATGTGCAAGGTACACGGTAGAAGTTGTTTTCTCCCCTTTTAATCTGTATTTGAGGTCTACATATGCAAGTCTAGTAGATAAGTTGTCCCGAAAGACAAGGTTGACGGTGTATGTGATTGATGGGGACATTGGAGACAATGTCCAGAGATGATAGAGGTGACCAACGAGAAGTTTGCCATCCCCAAGGCAAAACTGTAGGAAGCCCGTGCATGTCGAAAGAGCTATGCCAACAAACACCGTAGAGATTTGTACTCAACGTAGGTGATCATGTCTTTCTCAAGGTATCACCAGCTCGGGGGTTAAGCGTTTTGGAATCAATGGAAAACTCAGTCCTCGATTCATCAGATCATTTCATATCCTTGAACGTGTCGGTGAGGTATCCTATCATTTGGCGTTACCTCCGCAGCTATCTCACGTCCACAACGTATTTCATGTGTCCTTACTCAGAGGTTACAATTATCATCCCCTACATATGGTTCAATATCCACTCGAGCAGATTCGTGAGGATCTTTCTTATGTCGAAGAACCCGAACGAGTTCTTGATCGTCAAGAGAGAGTCACGAGGAAGAAGACGATTTAATTCGTCAAAATCCTTTGGAAGGATCATCCTGAGCGGGAAGCCACTTGGGAGACGGAAGAGTCTATCCGGACTTCTTACCCTCATTTCGAGTTTTGATTCGGGTATGTTTCTCTTTAAGTTTATGCTATCTATAATTCGGGGACGAATTATTCTTTTTAGAGGGGAAGAGTTGTAAAACCCGCATAAAAATACCATGAACAGTGCACTACGTAAAAACACTGTTAAATTAAAACTTTCCAATATTAACGTACGACACATATTACGAACATTAAATTACAAGATTTACGTATATTATTAATGCACAATATTTGTTACGTATAATAATTAAATCTTTGTGGAAACTAGAAGGGGGGGTTGAATAGTTTCTTATATTTACTTGTTAAAATATGGTTTCCAAAAAATCTTTTTCCAAAAACTTAGACTTGAGGAAATATGTGAAATCTTCTTATGCACAATATGAACAATGATAGTGTAGCTAAACTAATACGAACAAAAATATATCCACAAAGAATAAAGAATGATAGTGTAACTAATCTAGTACTAACACATGTATATGCATAAAGAATAAAGAATGTAAAGAGTTAAGGGTAAAGAAAGATCAAACCGAACACCAAGGATTTATAGTGGTTCGGCAACGAAGCTCACTCCTCGTTCCTACTCCACTCCTCGAGTACTCCTTACTCGAGAGTTCACTACACAACAAGCTCTTTATGGTGGAGAAAACCGTACACGTCGCTTAACCAATTTCCGACTCTAAGCTAAAAGTCGAGCCCTAATCGTAGCTAGGACCAATCTACACAACTATACTTAGTACATACACAACTTCCAAATATAAACAACTACTTGGATCTTCACAGCTATGACACAACTACCAGTGTATAAAATTAGATCTTCAATGGATCTTTGGTGGTGGACTCAACACTTCACTAGGATAGTGTTCTTCTCTTTGCACTTGGAGAGGAAGGGATGGAAGAACAAGATTCACTTCTTAAACAAGTAATAATCAAACAAATGATCAAAGATTTGAGTGATTAAAGAAGGGGTTTGAATCTGGAAATAAATGTGCAAAAGAGGTGAGGTGAAAAGCTGAGAATGGTCCACTATTTATAGGACAAAGGAGCCAACGGCTATATCTGCCCGCGGTACCTTATCATAGCCCGCGGTACCTTATCGATAAGGTACCGCCTAGGCGCTAAGGTACCGCCGGACTAGACTCCGCTCCTTTTTGTCCTTTAGTGGTGGAGATCTTATCTGGGTATAAAAAATATCCTGAAAGAATATTCTTAACCAAATAAGAATATGCCATTTTCAAATTTCAAATAATTAATTTAATAAAACATTTTCTTAAAAATAAAGTTTAATAAAAACTTGTCACATGTAATAAAAAGTGAGTTTTAAGAAAAGATTAAATCACTTGATCACTTGATTAAGGTTAGTACTTGTTTATCCATACCTTAAGTGAAAATGGGTAAAATGAAAAATACTTGAACTCAAGAATTCGTTTTCCGTTGTTTTCGTAAATGCTTGTTTTTACATATTGTCGTAATCAAAACTAAGCGAGACCTAAAAATGCAAGTAACGTTTTTAGTCATTGTTGCATTAACAATCTCCCCCTTTTGATTCCGACAATACATAAACTCAATCACACCAAAACAAGATTTTCGAAGACGAGTTTATTCATTTCTCCCCCTTTGTCGAAGCAAAAAGGTTGCGTAAGCCGGTGTTGAAGAAACGGACTTTGCAAAGACTCCCCCTTGGTTCTTACTCCCCTAGCTTGGGGCACCGAGGAATCAAGATATGGTGACAAGCTACATAGAAGGGTTAGTTGAACAAAAGAAACAACCAACAATATATAGCAATAGGTCACAAAAAAAATTAAAAGAGAAGAAAACATAAAGACAAAGATCCAAGATAGGTTACTAAAAGAACATCATACAAAGAAGTATGGAAAAAGAAACAAGCCAAAAGCATAAATCTAATCCTAGTTATTCTAGAATTCTAAGATTTGCTTGAATTTGGTGTCTTGTGGATAAGAAATCAATGCTTATATGAAAGACAAGGTAATAGCGGAGGGTGGTGGTGGTGGCTTGTTGGAGATCTCATAATCAAAGTGAAGATGAGGCTTGATTAAGAGATTCTTGATGTAGCTCAACTCCTCATAGATGTGTGCCATAGCAAGATGTTGATATTGATAACAATGACAATATGTTCCATGGTGCATGACATTATCATGAGAAGGAGGAAGAACACTAAAGGGTGGTGGTGGAAGAAAAGAAGTTCCACAGTCAACATTATTGGTAGGAGAAATGTGATTAAGAGTGTTCTTGGGTGGGTTTGGATTGAAAGCAATTGGAGAAAATGGAGGAGATTCAAGGCTTTCATTGGGAGAATAAGACATTTTGGATGTGAAGTAATGCAAAATGCTTATGGTTTAAATAGGGAAGGCTTAGGGTATTTTTGGGGTGGTCAAAGGGTTTGAAACAAAGATTCTCAAAAATGTTGGAGCAAATCTGGAGTTTCAGACAAAAACCCGAAAAAGGAACGTCACTGTAGGCGGTTCCTTATCTAGGGTGGCGGTACCTTATCAATAAGGTACCGCGGTTCACATATGGAACCGCCTGCAGAAGCAGGGTTTGGTGTTTGGAGGAAGATTTTTCAGCAAATCTTATTTTTCTAGTCTAACTTATCATAGGGATATGCTTAAAAGCAAAGATAGACAAAGAAAACATATGCAAACTTACCAAATAGAGATTTGACCAAAATACATGGATTAAAAAATCAATGTAGGAGGTGTGTAAGACAAGACCTTAAGTCATGACACAATGATCCTCCATGATTCAATCTTGTTCTTGCTATGTTTGAGAGAATCATACATATGAATTATGTAAGCTCTACATTAATAGCGAGAATCTATGAAAAATCGTTTTTAGATTGAATTAACAATGTCAAACGAATTTCTCAACCATTTTCGAAAGAGACTTTGAGAGTTTTGAAAAGGAGAGGAGAAGATTTTTCAAAAGGAGTTTAAAAGACTCAAGGACTCAAAGTGGTAAAAGAAAACACACAAGAAGAAAAGAATTTAAGGAAGATGTTCCATTAATCCTAGACCTAGACGCAAGTAATTAAAAGGTTCCCTCTTGAGTGGCTTAGTGAAGATATCGGCTAAGTTGTCCTCGGAGGGAACCTTTTAAATAGTAATGTTCCCCTTTTGAACATTATCCCTAAGGAAATGGAGTCTAATTTCTATGTGTTTGGTTCGTGAATGTTGCACGGGATTCTTGCTTAGGTCTATAGCGCCTTTATTATCGCACATGATGGGAACATCATCAAGAGAAATCCCGTAATCAACAAGCGCTTGCTTCATCCATAGAGCTTGTTGGCATGCTTTTCTGGCACTCACATACTCGGCTTCCGTGGTGGATATCGCAAAAGCGGTTTGTTTCTTGGAGAACCAAGAAGTTAAACAACAACCCATGAAGGTACAAACTCCACTAGTGCTTTTCCGGTCCACATAGTCTCCCGCATGATCCGAGTCCGCGTAGACAATGGTTTCTACACCGGTCCCTTTAGGATACCATAATCCTAAATGTATAGTGCCTTTAATGTATCGAAAGATACGCTTAACCGCTTCAAGGTGAGAGGTTTTGGGAGCCTCTTGGAAGCGAGCACAAAGGCAAACACTAAACATGATATCCGGTCGACTTGCCGTTAGGTACAACAAACTACCAATCATACCTCTATATTTGGTGTTGTCTACCGACTCACAATCATCATCTACAGTGAGTTTAGTATCCGAGGCCATAGGGGTCTTCATTGGTCTAGATTCTTTTAATCCAAATTTCTTTAGCATTTCTTTAGCGTACTTAGATTGACTAAAGAAAATACCATCGTCCATTTGTTTAATTTGGAGTCCTAAAAAGAAGTTAAGTTCTCCCATCATACTCATTTCAAACTCATCATGCATGATTTTGGCAAAGTACAATTCTTGACAAGTTGAGCCAAATATAATGTCATCAACATATATTTGTACGATTATGAGGTGAGGACCTTTCTTCTTTGTAAAGAGTGTATTGTCTACCATTCCCATGGTATACTCATGTTTAACAAGAAACGCTTTAAGTCTATCATACCAAGCTTTGGGTGCTTGTTTGAGTCCATAAAGTTCTTTCTTAAGCTTGTAAACATGGTCCGGTTTCTCAATATCAATGAAGCAGGGAGGTTGAGCCACATATACCTCCTCATTGATCAAACCGTTAAGAAATGCACTCTTTACATCCATTTGTTGAAGTTTAATATCTAAGGCACAAGCGTAGGCTAAAAGGATTCTAAATGATTCTAATCTAGCTACCGGTGCATATGTCTCGTCATAATCAATCCCTTCTTGTTGATTATAGCCTTGAGCTACAAGTCTAGCCTTGTTACGAGATACAACACCATTCTCATCTAGCTTATTCCTAAATACCCATTTGGTTCCTATAATGGTAGAACTTCTAGGTGGAGGAACAAGTTCCCAAACATCATTGGCAACGAATTGATTCAATTCTTCTTGCATCGCAATGACCCAACTCTCATCCGTCAAAGCTTCTTTAACATTCTTTGGTTCAATCAAGGAGACAAAACAAAAGAAGTTGCTTTGGTTTTGGACTTGAGATCTTAGGGTCCTTTGATTTAAGTCACCAGTGACATTATTGAGAGTATGATCCCTAGACTCCTTAATGTTTACTTCCTTTTCAACACTAAGGTCTTCAACTCCTATTTTTCTAACCTCTATGTAATTCATCCAAGTCATCATCAACCAATGGTGGTGTCTTGGGTGAAGGAGGGGTTTCATCAAAGGTTACGTTAAGTGATTCTTCAATAACCCCCGAGGTTCTATTTAGGACTATGTAGGCTTTACTAGTTTGGGAATAACCTAAAAGGATACCTTCATAAGACTTTGGGTCAAACTTGGTAAGGTAGTCTTTGGTGTTGAGGATAAAGCACTTGCTTCCAAACACCCTAAAGTATTCTAATGAGGGTTTCTTACCTTTAAGAATCTCATAGGGGGTCTTTCCTAGGAAAGGTCGAATAAGAATTCGGTTGAGAATATAAGTCGATGTGTCCACGGCATTGCACCAAAACTTTTGAGGCAAAGATTGCTCGTTTAACATCGTCCTACTCATCTCTTGGAGAGTCCTATTCTTCCTTTCAACTACCCCATTTGATTGTGGAGTGCGAGGAGCCGAGAAGTTATGGGTAATACCATGAGCTTCACAAAAGGCACCAAATTGCACTTCATTATCAAATTCCCTACCATGATCCGTCCTAATAGAAACAATTGAACATCCTAGTTGATTTTGAATTCTTCGACTAAAGATTTCTAAGTGATCGAAAGCTTCATTCTTAGATGCCAAAAATCTAGTCCAAGTGAATCTAGAATAGTCATCAACTATAACTAGGGTATAAAGGTTACCTCCATAACTCCGTATGGCGGAAGGTCCAAAGAGATCTATATGTAGGAGCTCTAAGCACCGAGAGGTCGAAACCAAATTCTTGGCTTTGTGACTTGAGTGAACTTGCTTTCTAACTTTGCAAGCATCACAAAAGTGACTATCAAACTTAATCTTGGGGAGGTGTCTTACCAACTCCTTAGAGACTAAAGATTGGATTAAACGCATATTAGCGTGACCTAATCTCCTATGCCAAGGAGTAGAACTATCATCTATAGTCACAAGACATATGTTGTCTTTTGACTTCTTATTAACCTTCATGACATAAAGCCCATGCTTTCTAACACCTTTTCCAATGACTTTTCCATCTTTTACGATTTCACTGTCATGTTCCGAAAAGATGACCTTACACTTATTATCACAAATTTGACCTATACTTAAAAGGTTAAAACCTAAGTTATCTACGTTCTCAACATTTTCAATGGTCATGGAGTCAAGAGAAACCGTACCTTTGCCAATGATATTACCACGTAGACTACTAGCGAATGTGACGTTACTCCATCATATGCTTTGTAATGCGAGAACAAACTTCGATTACCCGTCATGTGTTTAGAACATCCGCTATCCTTAATCCACTCATCGGGCTCCAAATCAATTCCCAAGCATATCTAGGTAACAACACACAAGATCAAACATTTGGTCCCCAATATCTCATGGGTCCAAAATTGTTAGTTCCAAACATCCCTTGCATTTGGTTGGGATGCATGAATGAGGAGGGGATTCCCCATGGAGAACAAAATGGAGGAGGGTAGTAATTCATGTAACCATTTTGTTGTTCATTACTTCTCCTAGGTGTGTTTGATCTAGGTTTAGAGTTATTATTATTCCTTCTAGGTGTTGGAGTTTTACTTCTAGATCGTGAGTTGTTTTGATTATCTCTTGTAGGCGTTGTCGTTCTACTTCTAGGCTTAGACTCATTCCGTACTCTAGGTGGAGTAGAGGATAGTCTAGATAAACTTCTATTTCCCATGAGAGGTTTACTTAAAGGCTTGTAGAACTTACCAATAGCATTGTCGTTAAGTATGGGTAATTGTACCTTATTAACAGTAAGATGCTTTAGTTTTTCATTTAACTTAGATTTTTCAGAAAGTTTAGAATTTTCACAAAATTCAACTTCTGGCCGCGGTACCTTATCTATGGCGGCGGTTCCATAGTGATAAGGAACCGCGCCATACAATTTGGAACCGCGTCCAGTGGGAGTTTTTTGTGAAAACCTGACTTGTTTTGGTTCACTAGTTGAGGCTTCATTTGAGTTAAAACCTAGACCAAGTCTTTCCTTAGAATGAACTTGTTTGTTTAACATATCATCAAGAGCACTAGTACCTTTCATGAACTTTTCCAATTTAATGGAGGTGCTCTTGAGTTCTTCATTCTCTAATCTAAGTTTCTCACAACTTAAGCAACCTAAATCAACCTCTTTGTTTTTCTCAAGTTTAGCCAATTTCTCCCTAAGTTCATTGATCTCATTTTCAAGCTTAGTTTTGGTTGATTTTAAGGTTTTATTCTTTTCTATGAATTTAAGACTAAGTTTGTGTAAGCTATCATATTTGCCTTCAAATTCAATATCATCTAAAGTGGAACTATCATTGCTATAATATTCGGTTTCGGAATGTACCTCTTTAGAAGTGTGAGCCATAAGACATTTCTCCTCTTTGGGGTTGTCATCATCATCTTCACCGCTATCGCTCCAAGCGCCACTAACGAATGCCGTGTGGTTCTTATCACGAGCGGGCTTTGGACAATCACCAATGAAGTGATTTGGATCACCACATCTAAAGCAATTCCTATCACCTTTTTCGTTCTTGACAAACCGATTCTTTGACAATGGTTTCTTGTCATAGTTGGGTTGCCTAACGTGTTGACCTCGTCTCTTGAAGAACTTCTTGAAATCTCTCACCGCCAATGCATACTCCTCGTCATCGCTTTCCGAGGAACTATCATGGTCACTTTGTGCCTTCTTGGCTTTAAGTGCAAGAGATTTCCTTTCACTCTTGGTTTTCACTAATTCCGAGTCCTTCAAAATTATCATCTCATGAACCTTCAAGTTTCCTATGAGTTCATCGAGTGATAAAGTTGAGAGATCTTTCGACTCTTCAATCGCCGTGACTTTTGCTCTCCACTTTGGATGTAAGGCCCTTAGAAACTTCCTAACATTGTTCTTGCTAGAAAAACCTTCATCAAGTGCTTTTAGACTAGTAATAATGGTGTTAAACCTAGCAAATGCACTATCAATAGTTTCATCTTCTAAGATGACAAATTGTTCATATTGTTGGACAAGAAGATCAATTTTGCTTTCTTTGACTTGGCTATTACCTTGGTGGGTTACTAAAAGAGTGTTCCAAATATCTTTAGCGGTTTCACACATAAAAATTCTTTCATACTCTTTCTTAGGCAAAGCATTATAAATCACCATTTTAGCCTCATTATTTTTTGAAAGTTTCTTTTTAGTATCGTCATTAGCTTTGTCAAATGTGACCAATTCTTTTGTTTTAGAAACTTCATTAAATTGAAAGGGTAAAAAATCACCATTGGTAATAACATGCCAAAGATCTAAATCTTTTGATTTCACATAAGTTTCAAATCTATTTTTCCAATAAATAAAACTATCGGTTTCAAAAAGTGGTGGTCTTTGCATAGATTGCCCTTCTAGGTAGTTGTTGGAATCCATAGATCGATTCAAGTTTTAAAATACAATATACTTTAAAAATTCTTGAGCAACCTGCTCTGATACCAATTGTGGAAACTAGAAGGAGGGGTTGAATAATTTCTTATATTTACTTGTTAAAATATGGTTTCCAAAAAATCCTTTTCCAAAAACTTAGGCTTGAGGAAATATGTGAAATCTTCTTATGCACAATATGAACAATGATAGTGTAGCTAAACTAATACTAACAAAAATATATCCACAAAGAATAAGGAATGATAGTGTAACTAATCTAGTACTAACACATGTATATGCATAAAGAATAAAGAATGTAAAGAGTTAAGGGTAAAGAAAGATCAAACCGAACACCAAGGATTTATAGTGGTTCGGCAACAAAGCTCACTCCTCGTTCCTACTCCACTCCTCGAGTACTCCTTACTCGAGAGTTCACTACACAACAAGCTCCTTATGGTGGAGAAAACCGTACACGTCGCTTAACCAATTTCCGACTCTAAGCTAAAAATCGAGCCCTAATCGTAGCTAGGACCAATCTACACAACTATACTTAGTACATACACAACTTCCAAATATACACAACTACTTGGATCTTCACAGCTATGACACAACTACCAGTGTATAAAATTAGATCTTCAATGGATCTTTGGTGGTGGACTCAACACTTCACTAGGATAGTGTTCTTCTCTTTGCACTTGGAGAGGAAGGGATGGAAGAACAAGATTCACTTCTTAAACAAGTAATAATCAAACAAATGATCAAAGATTTGAGTGATTAAAGAAGGGGTTTGAATCTGGAAATAAATGTGCAAAAGAGGTGAGGTGAAAAGCTGAGAATGGTCCACTATTTATAGGACAAAGGAGCCAACGGCTATATCTGCCCGCGGTACCTTATCATAGCCCGCGGTACCTTATCGCTAAGGTACCGCCTAGGCGCTAAGGTACCGCCGGACTAGACTCCGCTCCTTTTTGTCCTTTAGTGGTGGAGATCTTATCTGGGTATAAAAAATATCCTGAAAGGATATTCTTAACCAAATAAGAATATGCCATTTTCAAATTTCAAATAATTAATTTAATAAAACATTTTCTTAAAAATAAAGTTCAATAAAAACTTGTCACATTTAATAAAAAGTGAGTTTTAAGAAAAGATTAAATCACTTGATCACTTGATTAAGGTTAATACTTGTTTATCCATACCTTAAGTGAAAATGGGTAAAATGAAAAATACTTGAACTCAAGAATTCGTTTTTCGTTGTTTTCGTAAATGCTTGTTTTTACATATTGTCGTAATCAAAACTAAGCGAGACCGAAAAATGAAAGTAACGTTTTTAGTCATTATTGCATTAACAATTTCGAACATTAAACACGAATACATTACGTATAATATTTGGTCATGGAAAAGTTATGGTTTTGTGTCTTGGGCTTTGTGTACCCGTCGCAACAAGAGTGACAAGGGAAGGGCCCGACCCATTTTTGGTAAAACCACTAGCAACATTAATCACCAGGGAATTAAACATGATACAATTTTTAGAAAAGAAATAAAAAATTCTAGCCCCTGTCTCCTTTGAAGCCGCGGCAGCCAACCACCACAAGGACAATTTTGTTTGGTTTTGGTCTTGAATTTATACGTATTCGTGTTCGTGTTCCAATCTTACATTCATTCACGCAAACGGTATAAGCAAAACCTTAATCTTTCATTCTTTTATTTTTAATTATGAACACATGTGTGGATCCTTTAAAAACATATTAAAAACATGTTCATGTTAATTATTAAACAAGAAAAGGGTTTTGTTTTGTTTGGTTTTGGGTTCGACACAAAAACCGAGAGCACAAGGCTCTCGGTGGCTTATTTTGCCCACCAGCCGAGACCCCCACTTGGGCTCGGTGGTGTTTTGGTTAGGACAGTAGAAAAAACCAACGCCCCAATGGGAAACTTGGTGCTGCAGTGGCTATGCAGACGAGGCCAGGGGAAACTCTGGCTTCAGCCGGTTTGAACCTTGGTCCACCAGTGGGTACCGCGACCAGCAGCGGCAACCAGGGTAGCAGCCACCAGCTGCACAACCGCTGTCCACCACCTCTAGCCGCTGTCCAGCACCTCCAGCTGCGGCTGTGTGGTGGTGTCTTGGTGTCGGGCTTTGTTTTCTCGGGTTTTGAGCTCGGGGTACATTTTATTAATTTATTTTATTAAGTTAACTAATTAAATTAATTTACATGACTAATTAATTTATTTAATTTAAACCATGACTTAGGTTATATTATTAAAATTAGTAATACATGTTTTAACCTAAGTATTTTTATTTAGACTTTTTTTTATTAATTAATTATTTTACTTAATTTACATAAACTAGTAATTAATTAATTTATGACTTAGGTTATTTTATTTAAATTAATTATACATGTATAACCTAAGTATTTTTTTAGACTTAATTAAATAAAACCATGACTTAATTTAATTAGTGGTATAAGGTAAAGTTTATTAAATGGACCATGACATTTTGTTAATTAATAAACCATGCTTTATCATTATTAATTAATAATAACTTTAGCTTAAATACTTAATTTAATAAACTTTACTAATAATTTATCATGACTTATAACTATAATTAATAAGCACTAGCTTGTATTTTAGACTTATTAATCCAGGTTATTTCTATTTATGGAAACTTTCTATTTCAGGAAACTAAATACTTTTGGAAACTTCCTATTTTTAGAAACTTACTATTTTTAGAAACTTTCTATTTTTGGAAACCTGCTATTTTTAGAAAGTTACCTATTATTATACTACAAGTATAATAATACAATAACACATGAAATACATAATCAAAATACAAGTAAAACATGAATAAATACAAGATAACATCTAAAATAGTAAAACATGACAATAACATATAAAATAAGTTAAGAACACACAGAACCAGTAACACACACAGTAATTAGACAACTCATACATGTCCCTTATTTATGTAGTACTAGTGAAGTAGGATTAGGACTTTCCATCTTTTCATCTTTCATCGTTCACTGGACATAAGGTACGGATATTCCGTCCTTCAGTACGGACATTCCTTCGTATGTTTGATTAGGATTCCCCTTTTGCAGCCATCTGTTTTCCCTAGTTATTTTATATGTTTTGAATGCTTATGTTTACATTTAAAGGCCTGAGCTATATACATGCATGCCAGATCTACCTAGGTATGGAGGTACCATAACCCTAACACTGGAGGCACCAGTGTTATGACTTCCCCACGGCGGAATGATTGCTCGTGGCATCCGTTTCAGTTTTCGCCATTTATTTATAATTATCATGTGGGGCGTATGGGTGCATCTTAGTTACATGTCTTTGTAGAATTTTCATGGTGAATGTGGTGTGAGCCTTGCATCCTTCACAAGGAGTTGATCCCTCCTACTCAAACCAGTATAATTAGAGGCAACCCCTCTAATTGCATAATGAGGTCACCCCTCTATTTATTCATGCACATTGATACCTCATGACCTATATGGGCTCTTGGATAATTAAAATACAGTTTTCATATAAAAACATAAGTCATTTTAAACTATAGAACTAGTTTTATAAACATGTACCAGGTTTTCCAGGACTTATATATTACCGCTACTATTAGTCTTATTATGCTTATGTCATTCATACTATGTTATATATCCGTTCACTGGGTGTTTTGCTCAGCCGTTTCCTTTTAATGTTCTAAAACGGCAGGTACTCAGGGAAGCACTTAGGACCTTGAGAGTATGTGCATATGGATGGAAGTTATCCAGTCTTCTTTACCTTATGCATTTTCATACATTACATTACTTTATTTCTTGGGACATTGTTTAGTCCTTTCCTTTCAGTACTTATATTCTTGTTTGTGAGCTTATGTTGGACTACCAATGTTTGATTCTGGTATTTGTCTTTATGGTCATTAAATGTTTTTAAGACATTTACCTTGCATGCTTTGATGACACGCCATAGTTATCTTGTGATAGTCCATTTATCAAAGTGAGGTGTTACAAAGTGCGTTAACTAGTTTACGTTTACAATCATCCTTGACGGGATCAATTTTTTTTAAACTTTTTTTTGGCATCACAACTCTTAAAATGAGAAAACAAATACCCTTCTTGAATTTGAGTCTTTTTTTTCAATACACTCATTTAGCTTTGTATGTATCTTTCAAGAAAGAACGTATTAGGTACTTGATGGCGTATAAAATTCACAAGCATGTGAAGTGTTTCTTTAATTGATGATTCCAAGTGCGCTAATGATGAGATGGCATTTATACATGATCTCATCGTTCTTTTCTTTCTTTAAATGCATAAAATGTCATAAATATACCATATATTATGCTTGTGTTTGTTACTTGTGTATTTTAGGTATGGATATCGTGAAAAAGACAAAAGATCACAAGAAACAAGGAAAAACGAACACGATAAACGAAGCCGCACAATGAACCAGGCCCTAGTTATGATTTTCCAAAGAAAAGACCTTGAAGTATTAAAGATGTTCAATAATGATCCCTCATCAATGAATAAATGACACTTAATACCCTTATATATTAATAATTACAAGTTTGGTCCCTTAAGTTTGTCAAAATTACAAAAAGGTCCCTCGACTTTGAAGAATTGGTAAATTTAGTCCCTCAAGATTGACGAATTGTTAAAAATGGTCCTCCTCAATGTCAAACATAAAAAGAAGACCTTCAAAGTTCAAGAATGTACAAGATCAGCCCTTGAAATATGAAGAAAAGTTCAAAACAAGTCCTTGAAACCCTTGTTACAAAGTTTTGTGGCCAAAGTATAAAGATTGAAACTTTTATAACAAAGGAATACGTTTTTAATGGCTGAAATTCTTTGTTTACAAGTTTTGTCAAAAGACAAGGACCAAAGGTGGGCATTTGAAACATTCAAAAATAAAATGCGCCAAACACTTTACCACTCCACAATAAACGGATCAAACTTTTTACTATTCACCTATAATCCCCAGATTTTACCTCACTTAAACCAAGGGGTAAAATCGAATTACCTACACTCACGTGTGATTCAACCTCACACGAACCCATCCCACGCCTCACATCAACCATCCCATCAACATGGACCCAACTCCCAATTCCCTTTCAACCAATCAGAGAACAACTTAACCTCCAAGACATCCAACGTGGCAAGATCAACGCTTTAAGCTTCATACTTGGTCCCAAAGGCAAAAACAAACGACCAAGATCATTTTGGACAACTCATCAACTCAAAACGTATCAAGGGTAATTCTGGGATTTCTAGGCTAGGATTTATGTACTCTAGAATAGTCCATTAGAACTATAAAAGGAGACCTCAGCCTGTGAGAGTCCCTTTGTTCCATTTTCTTTGCAATCTACTTGTAATCCCTTTCATATCAATATAAGTTTGAGTATTTTGCATTTATGCAATTGTAATTCCTTATATTGAATGAAGTTGGTGTTAGTTTCTTGAATCTGTGTTCGACAATCATATTGAAGTTGTTTTGTTGGTTTATGTTTGATACCTTTGATTTTGTTTAAGGTTTCAAAGTTTCTCAAAAGGGTTTTTGAGAGCAGTTTTGATCCAAGGATTCAACTCTTTACAAGTTGAAGACCTTGGATTCTAGGTGTTTAGATCCACTCAATAGCTACCCAAGACCTTAGTTCTTGAGTGGTTAGCTTGGATTCCATTGGAAACGTTTTTACAAGTGTTTGAAAGGTGGTTAATACCCCTACTGGTTTGATATACTTTTCTTATTACTTGTACTAACCCCTAACCAAAATCCTTGAGCTCTATCAAGCTTGTTGACACCAAGCTTGTGAAGGGTTTTGAAGCCTTTAGATAGGCTGTTTGCTCTCTTGTGTTGATGATCCATTGATATAAGGTCTAGGTTCAGCTGTTGAACCATCAACAGACCTTCTCCTTTGTTCAAGGACCTTGGTCACTCTTTAGTTGTTGAGAGTGGTCCAAGGAGCATTGCTGAATCCTCCTAGTAAGTTGTGGAGGATAGGTGTACTCTCTATTCTCATTTCTCTCTTATAAATTTTGGTTAAAAATCTGCTATGTTAAGTGCTATGTGATTTTTGAGTTCTTGTGTTTGAATTGTTAGTTTTGTTGTTTACATCTGTTAGTTGTCATCTAGTAGACCTCTAGGATCCATAAAATCAGTAGGTCACTTTTAAAAATAAGAAGTTTGTTTGAAAAAGTACTAAAACAAGTCTATTTGGGAAATTTGGGATCAAAAGGCCTTGTGGCCTTGTGCCCTTGGTTCTTAAGCTTTGTTTACTCTAAACAAGTGTTTTGAAAGTAGTTTTGGCCTTTGGTAAAGTCTCTCAAAGTTTGGAAAAGGATTTGCAAGTTTTGGAAAAATTGGGCATAATTGGTTTGAAATTGGTCAAACACATCAGAAGGGATAACTTATTCATAAGTTGGAATTAAGGGATGAAATTTGGTTTGGGAATAGGTCTAGTTTGTGTGCATCTCTGCAGTATTTGGTTGTGTGATTTGGTAGCTTATTGGCTAAGCTACAAGCTCTTGAAAGTTGCTGCAAGTGCCAATTGCATCAGTAAAAGGCACTTGAGTTTTGACCTCCACATTGCTTGCACCCTTTATGCCATGCTATTCTTTTTATTGATACTTTATTTTAGCTACTTGTGAGTGTAAATGGATATTTGGTTTGCTTATTTGTTGGCTTATAGGCTAACTGGCTTATAGCTTAATATTTGCCAAAACCAAGTCAAGTTAGCCAACTGGCTAGCCTGATTCACTGGCTTTGAACTCAAATCTTCCTCCACAAAAGCTTCAAAACAGGTTAATACCATCCCTAAATCATTCCAAGAGACTGTAGTGAAATTTGGTGACCGTCGACTTTCGTTGAACAAGAGCAAAAGTGCTTATTGACTCATTCAGCTTATAAAAACGTGCAACAACTTTACTTTGGTACATTTCATCAATATTTACACCTAATAAGCTTAACTGGAAAGAATCAGATCTTAAAAAGAGCTTTTGACTAGAAAATCAGCTTATTGTATTTTTAAGAAGTGCTTATCAGATCCCACAGTTTATTCTACTCTGCTTATTGGTGGTTTCTTTGTTGATTAGTATTAGTTAGCTTGTTTGTGAGCTTTTGCAACAAACCAGAGCTTCTGAAATCCCCTAGAAGTGAAACCCGACTATTTTGTCTTTTAGTGGATTTTTATTTTGCTTATTTCTGGATTTTTGGCTAAGCTTTTTCAAAATTTCTTTTTATAGATCTCTTTAGTATCCCAAAAGAAGATTGTATGTTGAATTAGAGTTTATGGCACCAACTTATAGCTTAATGGGCTTATTGGCCCATTAAGAATAAGCTTTTGGCATTTTAAGTTGTGATAAGCTCAAAACCAGCTTTTGGGCCTTTAGACTTATGTGTTTAAAATTGATTTTGAGTTTGACTTTTCTTTTTGGGAGCTTATTGGACACTTTCGATTTTGGGGCTGAAAAGCTCTTTACTTTTGGACTGTTTTTGTTTTTAGCCCATTTGGGGGCTCAATAGGGGTATTTTGGTAATTTCAACTTCATTTTCTGTTTAATTAGGTTAAAATAAACTATTTTGCAAGTTTTTAGAATTTTATATAATTTTTTAATTTTTTATATTATTTTAATATTTAATTTTAGTTTTTAATCATTTTTAATAGATTTAATAGATTTAAAAATTTGGAAAAATACGTTTTAGTTTAATTAAGTCATTTTTTAGGTTTACAAATTGAAAAATCTTTATTTGGGCTTTTTATTAATTAATTTGATTTTTAGGACTTTAATTAGCATTAAAAAATTAAATATTAATTAAATAAAAGGTTTGGAAAAGTTTTGACCATTTGTAAACCCTAATTGAATTTTTGGTAATTTTTGGAAATTTTTAGTGCAAGTTTTTATTTTGTCTATTTTTACGGTTTTACGTTTTGTCGTCGTTGTATAATTTTCTCGTATCCGTCATTCTCTTTTCTCATCTTTTCTTTCTATATTAATCCAAAATCATACAAGTTTTTCACACACAATCAACCTCTTTGGGAAACGAACTTTCACCTTAAGGGTCATTAGTGCTTGATTTTCATAAATCGACACTTAATACTTACCGCTAATACGTTCTTTTTCCTAAAAGACGTATTTATACCACAATCAGTTAAGCAGTTTGCGCTTGCAATCAGCCTTGTTGGGATCGATTTTGTTTAAACTTTTTTTGGCATCACAACTCTTAAAATAAGTAAACAAATACCCATCTTGAAGTTGAGTCTTTTTTTCAATACACTCATTTAGCTTTGTATGTATCTATCAAGAAAGAACGTATTAGGTACTTGATGGTGTATAAAATTCACAAGCATGATAATAATAGTAATAAATTAGCTATAGTGTATAGAATAATGAACCCATTGGAGATGTGTACTTAATCTACTAAGATATTACGAATTTGATTAAATATGCTAAGCATACATGTATTGTATCATAATGACAATATACCTTGTAACATCTCATCTCACAAAAATATAAACTACTCGAGTCCATGTTAAAAGTGTTCAATTTTTTAACGCATGATCTATGAACTATAACCAACATATTTTTGCAAGATTCATCTCATTTTACATATATCATAAATTTTGATCAATATAATACTGATTAGATGATCACACACAACTCTTTTCATACAAAAAACACATCTCTTCAAAAATTAGTGCACCACCCATACAAAGATCTGATGTAAGTTATTTTCCAACAATGCCAACCTAGTGAAAAGGGAGGGTTTTATCCGGTTTGAGTATGTGTGGCGGTGAGTTCAAACCACGTGAATTAGTCGGCCAAGAGGTCGGAAATCATATCACTGTTACCTTGAAAGTGGTTGTGGGTAATAATTTAGCCGAAATAAAATTTCCGATGCCCAACCTGAATGATATTTAACCATTTCAGCCAAAAAAGAACTGACCAAAAGTAAAAAACCCTACTAAATTCAAGTATAATTAATTAATTATCAACATTTTGCAATGATCTAATTTCAAACAATAAATTCACAAAAAAGCTTCAACACTTATCACAATACAATATTTAAGAAAATTAACATCTAAACGTATAAATCTAAAATTAAAAGGTTAATTATGACGTGATGAAACAGAGCCTCAATTTTTGTATCCGTATAGTTTTCATTTTGGGATAAAGGTTGATGAAAGTTGTAATGGTCGGAGGAATATTTCGGTGACCAAACCGGTGGAGATGTGTATTGAGTTCCGGTGGATTGTGGCACAAAAATGGTGGGGATTTTTGTTAGGGGTTTAGGAAAAACGCATCAAGTTTTCCGTATGCATGTAATTTTTTGTTTGTTTCAATACTAGACCTGCGCCGCATAATTATGGAAATTGGTTAATGAAAAATAGTTAATGATATGCTAACAAAACCAATGACTCGATCGGATTGACGACGGTCGAATCAGTGGCCCGAAAACTCTATCAGATTGACCTGGTGGTCGAATTAGTGCACCGGTGACTCAACTCAGTTGACATGGTGGTCGATCACGTGACTCGGTGACTAGATCGTGTTGACCTGGTGGTTGATCCCGTGTCCTGTATATTCGGCCGACTTGACCCGATGGCCGAACCCATGACCCGATGGCCGAACCCGTGACCTAGTTGTCGAATCCGTGACCCGATGGTCGAACATGTAACCCCATGACTCGATCGGATTGACCCGTTGGCCGATCCCGTGACCGTGTGACTCAACTGGGTTGATTTAGTTGTCAAACCCGTAACCAAATAATATTATGTAAAAAAACAATATTGAAACTTTTCAAGAAAAAAGATAAACCATTTATAATGTAACTAGCTTAAAGACCCGTCTAACGTCGGGTATATCTTATTGAGTGATTTTTATTAGAAATAACAAATACATGCAATAAGTAAGAAGAAGTAAAAAGTTATCGTTAATACATTAAAAAAGTAAGACAACAAAGCGTGCATGCGTTTGATAATGTTTCATTGTTTAAGAACAAAAATAATATAGGTCCAAGCATTTGGGCTTCAATTTTGAAGGTCTTGTATATCATATGTCGTGCTTGAGCAGAAGTCAAATCTCCACGCAAGGACAGTTCCAAGTACACCTAATAGTTAATGAAACATTTATGAGAACATTATCGTTAACAATGAGTAAGTTAAGGATGAAATGTATAAAGTATTGTAAAAAAACATATTAAAATATAAATTGTACGAACCTATCGAACATTCTTTATAAACCTTGAAGCGCTTCTCTATAAACTGCATTTGTAGTTGTTTTAGATGTGTTACCATCCTTATCACAAATGATAACTTTTAAGCCTTTTTTTGCTTTTTAACCGTGAAACAGCAACATATAATTGTCCGTGTGCGAAAACAGGATGTGGGAGGTACAAACCTACTTTAGAAAGTGATAGACCTTGGCTTTTGTTTATGGTCATTGCAAATGAAACAGAGATAAAAAATTGTTTTCTCACAATCTTTAACGGCAATCGCTTATCTGATGGAGTAATCATCAACCTTAGTATGATAAAAAAATTTCAAAAGTTTGTGTCGTTAATGATGTGTGCACCGATTCCAGTTCTTGTTAAGTTAAGAACTTGGAGTCTCGTACCATTACACAAACCATTTGATTGATCAATGTTTCTCAAAAGCATTATCGGTACTACAACTTTTAATGTAAGTCTGTGGTTTGGAAAACCTGAGAACTTCAATCCATTGATAAACTCAGATGACAAAATGGACTGATCAACCGCAGCACCACGTTCAGTCTTGTCCACATTGTCACAACTTAGGAATACCATTCCTTCTCCCGAAACTTTCTCTAACAACCTATTATTTAGAGTGTCCACAACTTCATTTGTTGGTGCAAGAATTGTCTTTTGTTGGAAGTAAGTTGGGTCATGGACGTTATCCAAAATACTAACACACATGTTCATTGAATCTAAAAGACGAAGGCAGATTCATTTACCCCAATATTTGATAAGAGTGCCAAAAGAAAGCCTCTCTGCAAGCTTATTCCCATTTATCATGTTTCAAAAAAGACATAAACTATAGTCCATAAAGATATAACCTAAAGAAACAGCGCAAATTGATTTATAACATAAAGCTAGGAGAAATATCCTTCTGGTTGATGTTAGAGATCACTTCATCATGTCTTTACATGATGACCATAAGAAACTTGAATCCTTGAGAAATGATACAACCAACTATGGTTAGAGGTGTCAAACGGGTCGTCCCAACCCGACTCGAACTTGGAATGATCGTTTCTTTAATTCTTAAATATTTTTTAATTTTAAAATGAATAAAGGCTTTAGTTAGTCATTTACTAAGATACACATAATAGATTAAAAATAACTATGAATAGAAGATTGAGGACAAGATTCATGGGAGTAAACTCGCATATAGCCCTTAATAAGATTGAAGAAATTGCATGCAATAAGAACCTAACCCCGATTATGCACGAAATTCTAGATTATATGTGCTTTCTTGATTTCATCAACAAAATGATGATAACATTAATTGAGGATGCCAAACGCCTTAGCCAGTTTGCGCTTGCAATCAGCCTTGATGGGATCGATTTTGTTTACACGTTTTTAGTGACTATAATTCTTAAGAATAGTATTGGGTACTCGGTGGTGCATAAAATTCACATGCATGAACACATTGAAGATATGTACTTAATCAACTAAGATATTACGAAATTTAATTTATCAAACGGATCATGTATTACATCAGAGTGACAATATCTCACAACACTTTGTTGCACAAAAATATAAACTACTTGAGTCTCTCTTTAAAGCCTTCACTTTTGGAGGATTCGTCACATTCTGAAGATATCATTAATTTTTAATAAAGATAACAATGATTAGGCAATCACATACAATATCCACATGGACATAATTGTATTTGATCGGTTGATCAATATATATTATCAAATTAGGCTAATGACTTAAAAATGCATCTAACTTGACACTCTTTTGCGTTCTGTGTACCCATCTTTTTTCTTTACCATTATGGTCATCAAACTTTTAAAAGTCGGTCATTGTGTGTATTTTGTCACTATTTTACCATGTAAAATAACCATTTTACCCATAAAAATTTCAAAAAAATAAGGATAAAATGGTCACAAAATACACATAATGATCGACTTTTGAAAGTTTGATGATCATAATGGGAAAGAAAAAAGATGGCTACACAAAACGCAAAAAAGTGTCAAGTTAGATGTATTTTTAAGTCATTTTCCCTATCAAATTTATGATACTTACAAACTATGATGAATAGTGCGGTAAAAAGGTGAAAGTTTTAGACATTGACTCGAGTAGTTTATATTTTTGTGGAGTGATCTATTGTAAGGTATTGTCATTCTTATATACTATATTCTCGCTTAGCTTGATTAATCAAATTTCAAAAAATCTTAATTTATTAAGTACATACATCAAGTCTGTTCATTTCTCTATAAGTAACTTATTATATATTTATCATGCTTGTGAATTGTATACACCACTAAGTACCTAATAGTGTCTTTCCTGATAGATCCATACAAAGCTAAATGCGAGATTTGAAAAAAAATCAAGATGGGTTTTGTTTACTCTTCTAAGTTGATCATCTCAGAAAACGTCAAAACCAAAATCGATCATATAAAGCCAGATTACTAGTACAAACTGGGTAAGTCATTTGGCATCGTCGATCAATCTTTGCGCAAATTTGTTAACGACATTTACAAAAATGATTTAATCTAAAATCTCGTGTATAATCGGGGGTAAGAGATGTAAATTATAGTAATTGTTTCAATATTATAAAGCGATCTTTGTGAGTTCACTCCCAGGAAATCTTATTCCCGATCTTATATACATATTGCATTTTCTAAGAACAAGGTTCACTTATTTATATGAGGCTCCTTTTCATTGTATATTTTTAATGTGTACTCATTTTACATGATCACTAAATCTATTTTTTTGGAATTAAAGAATATCTAAGAAAGGGAAAATGATCATTACGACCATAGTTGTCTCATGACTTGAACTATTTTGTCACATCACACATTACGAGACTCAAATATTCACGATTCTTTACGGAAATCATGGAGAAAGATGATGAAGTGATATCCACAGCAACCATATGGTAATAACTCTTAACTAAGTTAGGAGAAATTACCTTATGGTTGATGTGGAGATCACTTCATCGTCTTTCTATAGGATCACCTTAAAAAGAGGCAACCATTGAGTGTCGTAATGTGTGATCAGATAAAAAGCTCAAGAAATTAGAAGACCAACTATGGTCATAATGATCATTTCTTTAATTTTTAACTATTGTTTAACTTTCCAAAAAATGGATTATGTTAGTCATTTAATATATGAGATACACATAAAATGATCAACAAGAAGGAGCCACATAGCCATAAAAATTTAGTGCATCGGAAACCTTACCGTATATATATATATACAAGATTGTGGACAAGATTAATGAGAGTAATTAGACTAAAATTGATTCCTGGATAAGATTGAAGAAATTACTATCAACAAAAACTTACCCTAAATATACACCATATTTTGGATTATATTTGTTTTCTTGATATCGTCAACAAAAAGGTGAAAACTTTAATTGATGATTCCAATTGCGTTAACCAGTTTGCGCTTGAAATTAGCCTTAATGGGATTGATTTTGTTTAAAAAATTTTTTGGCATCACAACTCTTAAAATGAGTAAACAAATACCCAACTTGAAGTTGAGTCTTTTTTTCAATAGACTCATTTAGCTTTGTATGTATCTATCAAGATCGAAGGTATTAGGTACTTGATGGTGTATAAAATTCACAAGCATGACAATAATAGTAATAAACTAGCTATAGTGTATAGAATAATGAATACATTGAAGATATGTACTTAATCAACTAAGATATTACGAATTTGATTAATCAAGCTAAACATACATGTATTGTATCATAATAAAAATATACCTTGTAACATCTCATCTCACAAAAATATAAACTACTCGGGTCCCTGTTTAAAGTCTTCAATTTTTAACGCATGATCTGTGAACTCTAACGAACATATTTTTGCAAGATTCATCTCAGTTTGAATATATCATAAATTTTGATCAATATAATACTGATTAGATGATAGCACACAATTCTTTTAATACAGAAAACACATCTTTTCGAAAATGAGTGCACCACCCATACAAATGATGTCGTGTTCGTTGTGTAAACAAAATTCTCTATGATTGGTTGATAAATATTATTATTTGTCAAAACTATGATATTATCAATATACGATGAATCTTGCAGTGATTTGTTGTTTCATAGATCGTGCGTTAAAAAGTGAAGGATTTAAACATAGTCTCGAGTAGTTTATATTTTTGTGGAATCAAATGTCGTGACGTATTATCATTCTTATATAACATATTCGTTTAGTTGTTGTAATAAATTTTCATAATATCTTAGTTGATTAAGTACATATATTAGTATGTTCATTCCTTATAAAATATATCTAGCTTATTATATTTTTATCATACTTGTGAATTTTATACACCATCATGTACCTAATGCTTTTTTCCGAATAGTTCCATAGAAAGCTAAATGAGTCTTTTTGAAGAAAGAAAAAGACTCAACTTCAAGATGCGTTTTCGTTTACTCTCCTAAAGAGTTATGATCTCAAAAGATTTTTAAACAATATGATCCCATCAAAGCTGATGCAAGCTCAAACTGGCTAAGGCATTTGACATTCTCAATTAATTTTTTCATCATTTTGTTGATGATATCAAGAAAACATATATAATCCAGAATCTCATGTAATATAATCTGGGGTATGTTCTAAAATACAGAAATTGTTTCAATCTTACAAAGGGGACATCTTTGAGTTGACACCCATGAAGTTTTTCCTAGTCTTTGTTAGGATCCGAGTGCCATAGTTTATTATGGCTATGAGGCGACTTTTCATTTTATCTTTTTATGTGTATTTCATTGTAAATAATTTACTAAAGCTATTTTTTTAAATTAAACAATACTTATTAAAAAAGATATGACCATTACGACTATAGTTGTCTTATCTCTTGAACTATTTGTAACGTCACACATTAGAAGACTCAATTATTCATACTTCATTACAACAATCCTAGAGAAAGATGATGAAGTGATATCCACAAAAAACCTAATTTAATTTCTCCTAGCTTTAAGTTCTCAATCATCATGGTGGAGTGTTTCTCTATATTATATAATTATGAACTCTAATTTATGTCTTATCATGACACTATACATGAGAATAAGCTCGAAGAGATGCCTTCTGTTGGCACTCTTAAAAAGTCTTAGGGTGCAGGTATGTGATGTGACGTTGTCTCTTAGATTCAGTTGGAAACGTAGTTGAAATAACTTTGAGTAAAATGCAAATATATTTCTTTTTATTTGATGCACTAGACTTTCTTAATAATGGTGAGTAAAATTTTAATTTCTTGATTCGTTTGGTGTCGAAGAGCTGCTCCTTCCTTATGTTAAAGAAACTCTACAATTGTGGACCGATTTTGGGTTCACCTAGCTTCTTTGCAATATATTCGTTATATTGTACATGAAACAGTTTCTACTTGGTTGATCAAAAGGCCCCGTGTTGATGATAATCGTGGTAAGTTAACTAATCACAAATTTATGCATGTATGAGTTCATGTTTATTTATTATTTTTATCATATACTTCAGACAAAGATTGTTGCTTACCAAGAAGAGCGTAAGGATATTGACTCAATGAAAGTCCAATAATAGTGATATTATTGTTTGCTTAATGTTTCATGCCTTTCGGTCATATCGGTTCTTTCATCTAACAGGGGCAAAATGTTTGCCACTATCTTTTGTGCACTATTGACTACATATTTGAATAGCAAAATCAACAAATAGAAGTCCACTTTTGCTTGCAAGCTATATGACACTCTTTTATGGTTTTCATTAAAATATTGTTGTTCTTAGAGAAATTATTGAAATTCTAAGGATTTATAACTTTGGTAATTTGTATGATTTGTTATACAATGTTTAGTTGAGTTTGTTTTATAAATAGAAAACTATTTAATGACGGTTAATTTACTCTATAACTATTTTATAGAATACTACAGTATTAGTTTTATTTGAACCACAATTCGTATCATATGCGTAGGTTGTTAGGATTATCAAGTATCATATTTGGGGTGTGTGAAATATTAGAGCTCATACGCCAAATTATTTGCAAACTTTATTTGGCTTGATGTTTGGACAATAAGTTTGAAGTTGTACCTTAATATTTATAAAGTAAGTGGGTAGTTAGAATTTGATATTTGGAATTTAAACGATTTGGAGTTTGAAGACTTAGATGTAAACAAGTTGACAAATTTGAATTTTGTTTCATAGTTGATTTGGTAATTTGAAACAAAGCTTTTGTTTCATTGTTTTGATTTTGATACTCATTTTGTCTTTAAATTACCAATGCTAGATAAATAGCGTAAACAACTAATTATAATACAATATATTTTTAGGTTTGAAAAGGGTAAAAAAATTTATACCTCATAGTGAAGAATAGCTACATCAATTCTTTGGGTGTTACACTTTGACCATAGTTAAGTTTTTTCTTGACTTTTTCAAGAAAAAACTTAATTATGGTCAAAGTGCAACAACCAAGAATTTCATGTTGGCCATATACTAAAAGAACAAAAAAGATTGTTTATATCTAGGTGCAATATAAAGACTAAAGTAATATAGCATAAACAACTAATTATAAAAACAAATATATTTGTAATTTGAAAAATGTAAAAAAAACTTATACCTCATAGTAGAAAATAGCCACTCAAATACTTCGTTGTTGCACTTTCACCATAGATAAGTTTTTTCTTCACTTCTCTTTTTATCTGGTAAAACTAAAATAAATAAACTAATAAATATATCGAATTCATCTTACAAAAAACATTAAACATCTTCAAAGGGAAGTGATATGTACACCACTAAAATTGATGCATACACCATTAAATTACATAGTTGATGCACACAATACAACACCTTGATGCATAAAAAATGGTGTATGCATAAATTTTAGTGGTGTACATATCACTTCCCATCTTCAAATGTAGATGCGCCAAAGTTACTTCGAATGGGTTCAACCTTTAAATATGGGTTATCCTAGAAATATGAATGACTAAAAATATGCCGCTAACAATAGAGCTATTAGAGTACACCATCGAGTTGCATCTCATAATCCTAAAAAATTCACTTTTTCTAAATACATGATTAGTTATGAAATCAAAATTCATCTAAAAGTGATAAATGATTCTAAGAAGTTAACTTCGAAAATTCAAGATCAAAAATACAAATTGTATTAACAAAAAAACATATAATTCGTAATACAATGTTCTAACATATATCAGGATTGAAATATGGTAAAGATCTCGAATGGATCTACACATTTTAAGTTGTAAAATTGAGGATTCTTAAATTTTAAAATTGAACAAAAATTCAATCGCAAAATCGACATTCATCATCAAACACCATGTATGGAATATATATATGACAATTAATGTTATTTTTATAGATAATCAATGCATCAAGCTACAAAATTTAAATAAGAATAAAGTCAGTGATATAAATAGAGTAATGAAGATCAAAATCTCTTACCATTAGAATAGATCGAGCTGCAACGAATGTGTTGTAGGGTTATGGTTGCAGTTGCGATTGCGGCTAAGATTTAATCGCACACCACATATCTTCGTTTCAACCATTCTAAAAATTGCACAAGTGATTAGACGCAAACTCGATGCAGATCATCAAACATTATTTAACGATTCCTATTATTTTTATAGATAATCGGTGCATCAAAGTACGCATATTAAATAAATGTAACAATTGTGATATGAAAAGGGAAAACGAAGATCGAAATATCTTACCATAAGAATAGATCGAGCGAGAATGAATTTGTCGCAGGGTTATGGTTGCGGTGACGGATGCGACGAAGATTTAATCTCACAAACCCTACATTGGAAGTTAAGAAAATACATTGCATACTTAAAGAAAATAAAATAAAGCAATGAGTAATTTGCAAAAAACATCCTTGTGGTTTGATCGGATCGCATGTTTCATCCCTTGTCTTTTGAAAGAGCAGGCGACGTCCCTGTGGCGAATTTAATTTTCAAATTCGTCCCTGAGACAAAGTAAAATGACTAAATTGCAAATGTTTTATTTTTTTGTGTTTGTCTATAGCTTTTAATTTACTTTTAAAAAAAATAAAGAAGACTATGAATATGTTCATCATTTCTCCACGTACGCCGTACACACGATAACTATATTTATTCTTTGGGTAAATAATTTTTACAGTAAATTTATTACTCCAAAAATGATTCAATATAATGGATGTGGATGAATCTCACATCTCAGCCTGTTACATAAGCACAACTATTTCTTAAGGAAATTAAAATTATAACTATAATATAAATGACTCAATAACGTCAAATAGTCTATTTCTTCTTTTGACGTCGAACCTCGATATCCAAATTATATAATATAGATTGAATATTGACAGGAATTTCTTAATCTTTATACATATCATCATCGTATAGGTCATATTCAGCATTCACATATGTGGTTTTGAACACTTGAGAACTTCAATCCATTGATAAACTCAAGTGAGAAAATGGATTGATCAACCGCAGCATCACGTTCAGTCTTGTCCACGCTGTCACAACTTAGGAATACCATTTCTTCTCCCAAAATTTCTCCAACAACATATTATTTATAGTGTCCACAACTTCATTTTTTGTGCAAAAATTGCCTTTTCTTGGAAGTAAGTAGGGTCATGGACGTTATCCAAAATATTAACGTACATGTTCATTGAATCTAAAAGATGAAGGCAGATCCATTTACCACAATATTTGATAAGAGTGCCAACAGAAAGCCTCTTTGCGAGCTTATGCTGTTACAAAAAAGACATAAACTATAGTCCATAAAGATATAACCTAAAGAAACACCGCAAATTTATTTATAACATAAAGGTAGGAGAAATATCCTTGTGGTTGATGTTGGAGATCACTTTATCATGTCTCCACATGATGACCATAAAAACCCTGAATACTTGAGAAATGAGACATCCAATTATGGTTAGGGGTGTCAAACGGTTCGGCCCAACCCGACTCGAACTTGAAATGACCGTTTCTTTATTTCTTAATTATTTTTTAATTTTCAAAAGAATAAAGGCTTTAGTTAGTCATTTACTAAGATACACATAATAGAGTAAAAATAACTATGAATAAAAGTTTGAGGACAAGATCCATAGGAGTAAACGCACATATAGCCCTTAATAAGATTGAAGAAATTACATGCAATAAGAACCTACCCCGGTTAGGTATGAAATTCTAGATTATATATGCTTTCTTGATTTCATCAATAAAATGATGATAACATTGATTGAGGATGCAAAACGCATTAGCCAGTTTGCGCTTGCAATCAGCCTTGATGGGATCGATTTTGTTTACACGTTTTTAGTGATTATAACCCTTAAGAAGAGTATTCGATACTCGATGGTGCATAAAATTCACATGCATGAACACACTAAAGATATGTACTTAATCAACTAAGATATTATAAAATTTAATTAACCAAACAGATCATGTATTATATCAGAGTGACAATAACTCACAACACTTGCTTGCACAAAAATGTAAACTACTTGAGTCTCTGTTTAAAGCCTTCACTTTTGCAGGATTCGTCACATTTTGAAGATATCATTAACTTTTAATAAAGATAACAATTATTAAGAAATCACATACAATATCAACATGGACAGAACTGTATTTGATCGGTTGATCAATATTTATTATCAAAATTTATGATACTTGCAAACTATGATGAATAGTGCGGTAAAAAGGTGAAAGTTTTAAACATAGACTCGAGTAGTTTATATTTTTGTGGAATGAAATGTTGTGAGGTATTGTCATTGTAATATATTACATTATCGCTTAGCTTGATTAATTAAATTTCATAAAATCTTAGTTGATTAAGTACATACATCAAGTGTGTTCATTTCTTTATAAGTAAATTATTATATATATTTATCATGCTTGTGAATTATATACACCATTAAATACCTAATAGTGTCTTTCCAGATAGATCCATACAAAGCTAAATGAGAATTTTGAAAATAAAAACTTCAAGATGGGTTTTGTTTACTCTTCTAAGTTGATCATCTCAGAAAACGTCAAAACCAAATTGATCATATCAAGCCAGATTACTAGTACAAACTGGGTAAGGCATTTGGCATCCTCAATCAATCTCTTCGTCATTTTGTAAATGAAATTTATAAAAATGATATATAATCTAAAATCTCGTGTATAATCGGGGGTAAGAGATGTAAATTATTGTAATTGTTTCAATATTATAAAGCGATCTTTGTGAGTTCACTCCCATGGAATCTTGTCCCCAATCTTATATACATATTGCATTTTCTAAGAACAAGGTTCGCTAATTTATATGAGGCTCCTTTTCATTGTATATTTTTAATGTGTGTCTCATTTTAAATGATCAACTAAATCTGTTTTTTTGAAATTAAAGAATATCTAAGAAAGAGAAAATGATCATTACGACCATAACTTGAACTATTTTGTCACATCACACATTACGAGACTCAAATATTCACGACTCTTTACGGAAATCATGGAGAAAGATGAGGAAGTGATCTCCACAGAAACCATACGGTAATAACTCTTAACTAAGCTTGGAGAAATTACCTTATGGTTGATGTGGAGATCACTTCATCGTCTTTCTATAAGATCACCTTAAAAAGAGGCAACCATTGAGTGTCGTAATGTGTGATTAGATAAAAAGCTCAAGAAATTAGAAGACCAACTATGGTCGTAATGATCATTTCTTTAATTTTTAATTATTGTTTAACTTTCCAAAAAATGGATTATGTTGTCATTTACTATATGAGATACACATAAAATGATCAACAAGAAGGAGCCGCATAGCCATAAAAAATTAGTGCTTCAGAAACCTTAAAAAAAGACCGTATATATACAAGATTGTAGAAAAGATTAATGAGAGTAATTATACTAATATTGATCCCTGGATAAGATTGAAGAAATTACTATCAACAAAAACTTACCCCTAAATATACACCATATTTTGGATTATATTTGTTTTCTTGATATCGTCAACAAAAAGGTGAAAACTTTAATTGATGATTCCAAGTGCATTAACCAGTTTGCGCTTGCAATCAGCGTTAATGGGATCGATTTTGTTTAACCTTTTTTTGGCATCACAACTCTTAAAATGAGTAAACAAATACCCATCTTGAAGTCGAGTCTTTTTTTTCAATACACTCATTTAGCTTTGTATGTATCTATCAAGAACGAAGGTATTAGGTACTTGATGGTGTATAAAATTCACAAGCATGATAATAATAGTAATAAACTAGTTATAGTGTATAGAATAATGAACACATTGAAGATATGTACTTAATCAACTAAGATATTACGAATTTGATTAATCAAGCTAACCATACATGTATTGTAACAGAATGACAATATACCTTGTAACATCTCATCTCACAAAAATATAAACTATTCAAGTCCATATTTAAAGTCTTCAATTTTTTAACTCATGATCTGTGAACTCTAACCAACATATTTTTGCAAGATTCATCTCAGTTTGAAAATATCATAGATTTTGATCAATATAGTACTGATTAGATGATCGCACACAATTCTTTTCATACAGGAAAAACATCCTTTCAAAAATGAGTGCACCACCCATACCAATGATGTCGTGTTCGTTGTGTAAACAAAATTATATGTGATTAGCTAATAAATATTATTATTTATCAAAACTATTATATTATCAATTTAGGATGAAACTTGCAATGATTTGTTGTTTCATAGATCGTGCGTTAAAAAAGTGAAGGATTTAAACCTACTCTCGAGTAGTTTATATTTTTGTGGAATCAAATGTGGTGACGTATTATCATTCTTATGTAACATATTCATTTAGCTGGAGTAATAAAATTTTCTAATATCTTAGATGATTAAGTACATATATTAGTATGTTCATTTTTCTATAGACTTTATCTAGCTTATTATATTTTTATCATACTTGTGAATTTTATACACCATCATGTACCTAATGCTTTTTTTCCTAATAGTTCCATAGAAAGGTAAATGAGTCTTTTCGAAGAAAGAAAAAGTCTCAACTTCAAGATGCGTTTTCGTTTACTCTCCTAAAGAGTTATGATCTCAAAAGATTTTTAAACAAAATCGATCCCATCAAAGCTGATGCAAGCGCAAACTGGCTAAGGCATTTGACATTCTCAATCAATTTTTTCATCACTTTGTTGATGACATCAAGAAAACATATATAATCTAGAATATCGTGTAATATAATCTAGGGTGTAACATCCCACTTTGATAAGTGGACCGTTACGCGTAATTATGGCGTATCATCAAAGCATACAAGGTAATATGTAGTAAAACATACATGACCATAGGGAAAACCGGAATCAAACATCGGTTCCCAAACATAAGCCCAAAACGTAATAAAGTAAATGAAATGAATAAAAGACTAAACAAGCATAATTATATGAAGGCAAAAGGAAAAGAAGTCCATGGCAGCTTCCATCCTATGCACGTCCTCCAAATGCTCGAGTCAGTCCTTGCGTACGTGCCGTTTTGGGACATGGAAAGGAAAGTAACGGTTGAGCATAACGCTCAGTGCACGGATATATGACAAAGGATGAATGACTGAAACATAATAAAGATTTAATAGCAGTGGAAATGTATAAGTCCTGGAAAACCTGGAACATGTTCATAAAACTGGTTTTATAGTTTGAAAAGCCTTATATTTATCTTGTAAAATCTGTGTAACATGTTTACCATTAGCCAATATAGGTCATGGATTATCAACGTGCATGAATACTTGGAGGGGTGACCTCGTCATGCAAATTAGAGGGGCTGCCTCTAATTTAATATACTGGTTTTGGGTAGGAGGGATCAACTCCTTGTGAAAGATGCAAGGCACACACCACATTCACATTGAGTAATCTGCTGAAAACATGTAAACTAGGATGCACCCATACGCCCCACCTGATAATAATAATATGGCCAAAAGATGAAAGGGACGCCACGAGCTATCACTCCGCTGCGGTAAAGTCATAACACTGGTGCCTCCAGTGTTATGGTTATGGTACCTCCATAACTAGGTGAAACTGGTCATGCATGTATATGGCTTTAGGTATTCTAATTTAAACATAAGCAATTCAAAAATATATAAAACATATATTGGGGAAAACAGGTGGCTACATACAGGAAATCCTAATAAGGAAGAATGTACATACTGAAAGGACGGAGAATATGTACCTTGTGTCTAGTGAACGAAAAAGATGAACAGAAGAGAGTCCTACTTCGGTATCACTAATGCTACATAAATACATACGCGTATAAGTATCTGATTACTGATTACGTAAATGGTTTTATATCATGTCTTAGCTTGTTTTATATGTTCATGTCATTTTTTACTGATTTTAATCTTTATACTGTGTATATCATATATTATGTCTATTCTGATTAAGTATTACTTGTATTTCATGTATTATTATACTTGTTGTGTAATAATAAGTAACTTTCTAAAAATAGAAGGTTTCCTAAAATAGAAAGTTTCCAAAAATAGAAAGTTACCAAAAATACAAAGTTTCCAAAAATAGAAAGTTTCCAAAAATAGAAAGTTTCCAAAAATAGATTCACTGCTTAAAATAGATAAGTTTCTAAAAATAGAAAGTTTCCATAAATAGATTAGTTGCCTTAATTAAATAAGTTTCTAAAAATAGAAAGTTTCCATAATTAGATATAAGCTGGATCATTAAGCTAATTATATAAGCTTAAGTGTTTACTGCTTATTATTCTAAGTCATGTGATTATATAGTATAGTTTATTAATTATTTCATGTGAATTAAATAAACAATAGGTTAAAGTATTTAATTAAATATAACATTAATTAATTAAATAAAGGTAAAATAAATACTTAGGTTAAAACATGTATTATTGTCTATTAATAATATAACCTAAGTCATGTCAATTAATTAATTATAGGTCATGATTTTAATAATTAATTAATTATGTAGTCTAATTAAATGATAAATACTTAGGTTATAATTCATGCATTAATAATAAAATTAATAACCAAAGTCATGTAAATTAAATTAATCATGTTCATGTTTTTAATTAATTTAATTTAAGTCTTGTAAAAAAATATAACTTGTAAAAATATTTAACCTTGTAAAAATAACTCATGAACCGGACTGTGTTTTAAATCTAACAAGTGTGAACCGGACCCGTGTTTTAACCCATGAACAGGACCCAAATACACCACCATGCCCCGACCTAGGTCGGGGTTTCCCTTCCTTGCTGCTACCGTGACACCACCACCACCAAACCGAGACCATAAGGTCTCGGTGGTGCGAAGTAAGCCAAGTCGAGACCCCCCTTAGGGCTCTGTTAGGCATCGGCCAAACAACAAACACCCCTAAACACTTAATTGATTATACCCCATGATTAAAACAACATGTTTAAACTTGTTTTTAATTAGTTTATTAAAAACATTCATGACTTTATGTGATTAATAAATCAAAACATAAAAGAAAAGAGGTTAGGGTTTATACCGATCACGTGAATCAAAGAATGATGAACACACAACAATTCTTGCAATAAATCTAACGCCAAAATCAAACCGAAACACCCCTTTGGTGATGCTAAACCCGGCGGCCAAAAGAACAAGGAGAAAGAAGATTTTAGGGTTTCTTGATTTTCTTAAATTTTGTGATTATGAAACATGTTTTTCCCTTTTTCCCTTGTTTAGTAAAATTGCATTGGCTTGGCCCATGTTTCTTGTTGTAGCCGCGGGTATGGGGGCCCACATGGGGGGTAACCCGAACATTTCTCGTGACTAATATTTAGTGTGTTCTCGTGTTCGTGTTTTACGTGATTTAATTAGTTATCGTTCGTGACTTAATATATTTATTCGTGATCGTAATAAATATACATACATAATATTAGGTCGTGATTAATTTACGTTCATGATTTCATGTTCGTATGTTCGTGATTATAATCATTATTGAAATAATTATCGTGTGTTAATACGTAATAAATACTAATCATGTTATAACACGTACGTAATACTGGTAGTTCTTGTTCGTGAAACGTAAACGTGTTATAAAAGGAAAGTTCAAATCATGTACGTACGATCGTAAGGGTACTATTCATGGTAAAAGCAAGTGGGTTTTACATTGGGTATGTTCTTAAAAATAGAAATTGTTTCAATCTTATAAAGGAGATATCTTTGATTTGACTCCCATGAATTTTTTCCTAGTCTTTGTTAGGATCCGGGTGCCATAATTTATTATGGCTATGAGGCCCCTTTTCATATTATATTTTTATGTGTATTTTATTGTAAATAATTTACTAAAGCTATTTTTTAATCAAAAAATATTTAATAAAGAAATATGTGATCATTAAGACTATAGTTTTCTCATCTCTTGAACTATTTGTCACATCACACATTAGAAGACAGAATTATTCATGCTTCTTTACAACAATTCTAGAAAAAGACGATGAAGTGATCTCCACAAAAAAACATAAGTTAATTTCTCCTAGCTTTAAGTTGTCAATCATCATGGTGGAGTGTTTCTCAAATTTCTCCTAACTTTAAGTTGTCAATCATCATGGTGGAGTGTTTCTTTAATTGATGATTCTAAGTGCGTTAACCAGTTTACGCTTGCATTCAACCTTGATGGGATCGATTTTGTTTAAACTTTTTTTGGCATCACAACTCTTAAAATGAGTAAACAAATATCCATCTTGAAGTTGAATATTTTTTTCCAATACACTCATTTAGCTTTATATGTACCTATCAAGAAAGAACGTATTAGGTACTTGATTGGGTATAAAATTCACAAGCATGATAATAATGGTAATAAACTGGCTATAGTGTATCGAATAATGAATACATTGAAGATATGTAATTAATCAACTAAGATATTACGAATTTGATTAATCAAGCTAAGCATAATGTATTGTATCATAATTACAATATACAGTGTAACATCTCATCTCACAAAAATATAAACTACTCGAGTCCATGTTTAAAATCTTCAATTTTTTAACACATGATTTGTGAACTCTAACCAACATATTTTTACAAGATTCATCTCAGTTTGAATATATCATAATTTTGATCAATATAGTACTGATTAGATGATCGCACACAATCCTTTTCATACAGAAAAAACATCTTTTCAAAAATGTTTTCACCACCCATACAAATGATATCGTGTTCGTTGTGTAAACAAAATTCTATGTGATTGGCTGATAAATATTATTATTTATCAAAACTATGATATTATCAATATAGGATGAATCTTGTAGTGATTTGTTGTTTCACAGGTCATACGTTAGAAAAGTGAAGGATTTAAACATAGTCTCGAGAAGTTTATATTTTTGTGGAATCAAATGTGGTGACGTATTATCATTATTATATAACATATTCATTTAGTTGGAGTAATAAAATTTTCCTAATATATTAGATGATTAAGTACATAGATTAGTAAAGAAATATGTGACCATTACGACTATAGTTTTCTCATCTCTTGAACTATTTGTCACATCACACATTAGAAGACAAAATTATTCATGCTTCTTTACAACAATCCTAGAAAAAGATGATGAAGTGATCTCCATAAAAAATATAAGTTAACTTCTCCTAGCTTTAAGTTGTCAATCATCATGGTAGAGTCTTTCTCTAATTTCTCCTAGCTTTAAGTTGTCAATCATCATGGTGGAGTGTTTCTTTAATTGATGATTCCAAGTGCGTTAACCAGTTTGCACTTGCAATCAGCCTTGATGGGATCGATTTTGTTTAAACTTTTTTTGGCATCACAACTCTTAAAATGAGTAAACAAATACCCATCTTGAAGTTGAGTCTTTCTTTTCAATACACTCATTTAGCTTTGTATGTATCTATCAAGAAAGAACGTATTAGGTACTTGTTGGTGTATAAAATTCACAAGCATGACAATAATAGTAATAAACTCGCTATAGTGTTTAGAATAATGAACACATTGAAGATATGTACTTAATGAACTAAGATGTTACGAATTTGATTAATTAAGCTAAGCATAATGTATTGTATCATAATGACAATATACCTTGTAACATCTCATCTCACAAAAATAAAAACTACTCGAGTCCATGTTTAAAGTCTTCAATTTTTTAACGCATGATCTCTGAACTCTAACCAACATCTCTTTGCAAGATTCATCTCATTCTGAATATATCATAAATTTTGATCAATATAATACTGATTAGATGATCGCACATAATTCTTTTCATACAAAAAACAAATCTTTTCAAAAATGAGTGCACCACCCATACAAAAATATGATGTGAGTTATTTCCCAACAATGCCAACCTAGTGAAAAGGGAGGGTTTTACTCGGTTTGAGTATGTGTGGCGGTTAGTTCAAACCACGTAGATTAGTCGGCCAGGAGGTCGGAAATCATATCTGTTAGCCGTATTTAAAGTGATGGTCATATAATATACCGTTGTGAAGCTCGTGGAAAATACTACATAATGGTGTTGAGAGTTCTAGTATAATCAGTGTTGTAAAAAGCGGGCTAGGCGGCGCCTAGGCGCTAGGCGGTCATACTCCGCCTCGATTTATGGCTAGGCGGTCAAGCTAGGCGGAAAAGTCAAAAGGCGGTCAAACATCCGCCTAGGCGGTGCTAGGCGGCGCCTAGGCGGAGCTAGGTGGCCTAGGCGGTCAAAAAGTAAAAGAAAGTCAACATAACATCTTACAATCAAAGATAAACCTATGATTGTTAACATAAAGTTATGGATTTTTCGTGAGAATTGGAACCAATTGAACTGTATGTCACGTTTGAAGTTTTAAGTCCTTAAATTGTTATGTTTATTTGTCTACTTTGCAACTTCAAGCTTTGTGAACTTTGAATTATTATAAATTAAAGGTATTTTGTCATGTTATACGTATTATTTATAATTTTTATGCATAAAATTCCAATCCGCCTAGGCGGCGCCTAGGCACCGCCTAGACGAATTCCGCCTCGAAGGTGGCCACCCGCCTCACTAACGCCTAGCGATTTCTGCAACCTTGAGTATAATGTTTGGTATGTAACGGGAATTAGTCCCGAACACACAAATGAGGAAGTCCTTCTATACCTTACTCTTGTAGTATAAAAGGCGCTAAGCACCTTATTTGTGTGTCTGTGTTTTCCATTTTCATAGTTTGTAGAGAGAGAAACTTATGTCTTTCTCTCACTAGGAATTCACAACCCTTTTTGTTCTTCTCTTTTAATCTTCTTAATCTAATCTTTCTATTTGGTTTAATCTTGTTCTTCATCATCTCTATTTCTTGTTCTATAAGTCGTGTGTTACGTCTTACAATATCACTGTTACCTTAAAAGTGGTTGTGGGTAATAATTTAGCCAAAATAAATTTTCTGATGCCGAACCTGAATGATAATTAACCATTTCAACCAAAAAAGAACTAACCAAAAGTCAAAAAACCTACTAAATTCAAGTATAATTAATTAATTATCAACATTTTGCAATGATCTAATTTCAAACCATAAATTCACAAAAAAAGCTTCAATACTTAGCACAATACATTATTTAACAAAATTAACATCTAAACGTATAAATCAATAATTAAAAGGTTAATTATGACGTGATGAAACAGAGCCTCAACTTTTGTATTCGTATAGTTTACATTTTGGGATAAAGGTTGATGAAAGTTGCAATGTTCGGACGAATATTCCGCTGACCAAACTGGTGGAGGTGTGTATTGAGTTCCGGTGGATTGTAACACGAAAATTGTTAGAAATACGTTTTTACGTATTTAGGAAGATTCGGTCACTCCGACAATATATTATGTTGTAGCTCGTAGTCAATGTATCTTTATATTTAACAAAGAAGGAAAAGCCCGGTCCATGTCATGTATGGCCGGCCCATATTGTAAGCCCAAGCCCGTATTGTGGGTTGGGTATATAAACCCTCTCCTTAGATGGAGAGGGTGTGGTTTTCATTCAATTATACACATAGTTCTTTACTTTCTCTCTCTAGAGTGTGTGTGAAATCTACCATCTTTCTCTCTCTAAAACATAAGCTAGATTTACAATATCCTACAAATGGTATTAGAGCCATGGGATGATTGTATTGTTCATGTGTTTGTGTTCTTGATTTTGTGGTAGATATTTGCTATTGTTCTTTTGGTTAAAAACACAAAATTCTTGGGTATTTGGATCGATTTTTAGCGTAAACATTCGTTCGTGGTTTTTGATCCGAGAAACAAGAGAACATTACTGTCTTTTCGGAAAAGGGTTTTTGTTTATCCGAAAACATCAGTTTATTCCGATATACTGTTTTTCGGAAAAGGGTTTGTGTATTCCAAAAAAAAATTGTTTATTCCGAAAAAGGAGGTTTATTCCGAAAAAAGGTGATTTATCCGAAGAAGGTTTTATCGGAAGAAGATTGGTGTTTATTCCGAAGATCTCAACATATTCCGAAAATACTTTCAAAAACGTGTTTTTGAAAATTTTTATCGTGTGTAATTTTGTCTGGGAATTTTTTTTTTATCGAGAACAATAATTAGGGGATTTCAATATTATTTCTCGAATTCAACACACAACAACAAATACATTTACTTTCTCTCATTGTTCGATCAACATTTTGTAAATCTTCACATCAAACTTCAATGGATTCGTTGAATTCGACATCTCGAGAGGGAGAATTACTGAAGATGCAAGAAGAAGAAAGACAAAAATGTTAGGTTTCATTTAGACAATTTGAATGTCATCTCTACGAGCTTACCAAGTTAGACTACGGACCATCTTTTGCGGCAGTCTTTGGTCAAGATGCTCCTTTCTTCATGGATGTTATGATGATAAACTTGGATATTCTTCAGCAGCAACTTGACAATGAAGACTTTAATCATATTGAATTTGCATATGCAATTCAAGTTCTTTTGAAACAATTATCGATTTTTCTTCAATTCGATGTTGCCAAGAAATAAAATTCAGTGTTCTGTCAGTCATTCCTTAAAGACATGCATAAAGAGATTCAAGACTTCTGTGGTACGTTGTTCAAATACGTGACTTCTCTTACACATTTGTTTCAAGAAGGATCACGACTTCAAATTGCTTATGATAATTGGAAGCAAGCAAATCCGATGCAGATGCCAGAGGAAACTAATGGTCTTACGGATGACTCAAAAGAGACCTCTTTGGTTAATGATGATAGTAGTGTCATAAATTCATGTCAAAGCATGCATGACGAAGAGCCAATAGTCGAGGTGCAATTGAATACTGTATCTAACAATGACTTCCAGCATGTTGAGAATTCCGAACCTACCTATGCCAAACATGGGATGGAAAAGGATGATACCACTTCTGATTCATCCGATGTGAGTCATAATGGGGGAGAAAGTGATCAAAATGCTAAAAATCAAGATATATGCCTTATGACTGCTTCTTTAACCAATTCTGCTTCTAGGATTGAAGAGCTTGAAACGATCATTGCTCAACAATCAAAAGCGCTTGAGGATGCCAAAATTGAATTTTCGAAGAAAACGGATAAATTTGAAAAGTACTTTGAAAAACTTGAAAATCCAAACGTTGTTCTTGAACGAAAATTAAATCAAAAAATTCAAGATTCTAAAGTCGAAAAATATAATTTTGTGAAACAAATTACTTTGCTAGAATCTAAATTGGCATCCCAATATATCTTACAACAGGAACACGAGACCTTAAAACAGCGTTGTAATGAGTTAAATGATACTATCATAGATATAAGGTCTAAAACTCTAGAGTCAAAGACCTTGTTAACTACCGAAAATGCTGATTTAAAGGCTCGGGTTCAGAAAAAGGTTTTTGCTATAAGTGCTCTGAAAAACGAGCTAATGAAAATTAAGGGCACTAGTGTGGACACTAAGCTTGAAAAACCATCAATCTTGGGGAAACCGCCTAAAAATCAGTGCGTTCGACCATCGATTGAATTTAGATCCGAGCGACCAAAATCCTCGAGACCGCGGTTTGCCTCCCAAGTTGATATGGTTCATAGTTCTAAACCAGTCACTCCACTATCTAGGCCTAATGTGATCAAACCTGCCTATGCAAAACCTACAAACAAGACTGCTACTAGTGATTCTAGGTATTGTTCTAACAATATGCCACAACATAGGTCGAATAGCATGCCTCATAATCACTATGTAGATGCATCTCAGAAAATGACACAAGCTAGAACTAGAATCTCTAGATCTCATTCGGACCCCAAACGCGGTGTTTACTCCGTATGCATGAATAGTGTTTTCGCGACAAATCATACGGCTTGTGCTACTAAAGTCTTGAAGGAGTTGAACTCAAGTGCTAATAGAGGGATTCGTAAAGGAAATAGGTTTTATACCGCTAAGTCTTCCGCTGTGCATAAGAAAACCATGTCGCCTAGATCCAATCTTAGGTGGCAACCCACGGGTAGGATTATCAAATCAGTTAATCTCCAATGGGTTCCTACAGGAAGGATGTTTCCCTCTTCCACTACCAAAGTTGGTTGTGAACCCCCGCATGGTTCCAAAATAGATATCGCTAACCCATGTGAGAGTATGCAAATTATTGATGTAAGTTGTGGAAACCTTGGTTTCCTCGAATCTTTTAGCTACTAGGCATAGCCATTGTTCATATGATTAACAATCAAATCAGAAAAGAACAATAACTATGTAACAAGGTGTTTGGGCACAAAGAACACATGAATTAAACAATTGGGTTGCTAATTATATTAATAATCAACAACTACTAGGTGTGTATACATTGAATCCCACACCTAGTCGACACACGCTTTAGGTTTAGATTGTATATGAAAGTTATAAATAAAACCTAAGACCCTTGTTCCTTTTATAGACTAAGGATTAGGGTTTACAAGAGATAATTATGAATAAACATGAATATCTTCTATTTAAATAACTAATACAGAATATATTCTGCATACTTATCCTAAATAGAAGCTTCCAACAACGTTTGACTTTTGTTGACTTCTGTCAACGCCTGATTTACTCTTGACAACGCCTGGATTACACTTGTCAACGCTTAGACAAACGCCTTTATATTTTCTTCGTTTTTGAGTTTCTGCCACATCAACTTTTTGACCCAACAATCTTCCGCTAGTTGATGTTGGCAAACTCTATGTATATCTCTTGTAAGTTGTACATCATCTTTAAATTGCTTCCCCTCAATTGTAGCATGAATGTCTTCCCCTTTTTGTCACATCAACAGGGAAGTAAACAATGTATGCAATCTTGAAGATTCTCCAAATGTAGGGTCCGTGTAATGATTTTGAAGAAAAATAACTATAATATTCTTGATGTAGAAGTAGAGTAACCCAAACCTATGTTCCATTTCTTGTACTATCCATGTGGTTAAGAACTTATACTCATGGCACAAAGTATAAGTAGACCTCGATCCCTTTTCAATATTCTCATACTTTGTGAGACACTGGGCACGATAATGTAACTCCTTCAAGTGTTATGACAAGTCTTCGTCACCAACCATTAAAAGCACAAACAAGTTATCTTGAAAGTTAGTTGTCATGCTAAGTACTTTCAAGATATGATAGAACATAACCTCGCGAAAATCTTCTTCAAACATCAAACTTACCATACGAATTCTTCCCCTTAAGCCAACACCTCTTCATGACGAATTTTAATGAAACAACATCTTCATACCATATGTAAAAGTATGGGATTGGATAACTCTTTCACAAGGCTATCCCAATTACATAATTTAAAATATCCATCAAATTCTTCATGAATTGTTGCTAACTTACTTAAAAATCATCGACTCCTTGTAAAAGTATCCGAGCCATAAATATCAACTTGATATTCTAAATAAAAAAGGAGATTCCATGTACCTTTGCATGTAAATACCTCCTTTTTGTGTGCAAAAATCGTATCAATTTTCAAAACAGCAGCTATTCCTTTGTTATCCGAGAACCTTCACAGTCCAACATCTTAATCACATGCATTGTCCAATATCGGACAAAGCCTATCAACGCTTGAACAAACCTTTCTCGGACAACAACGTCAAACTTAAACCTTGTCAGCGTCAAACCATAGGGAACATATATCACAGCTGTATCAACTATCATATAGGAGATATGATAAGATCAATCTAGTTCCTAAATATACTCAAGTCAAACAACAGTAATTACCAAGAAATCTCGAGCATAAACTGTATCCCCCACAAAACTTCACGTATGATTAAATTCCATATGTATCTCTCCCACGAATACCACATTTATGGAATTAAATCACCAGCTCATATAATCCATAAATAAATACCTTACATTCGGTGGTCAATGCCCTTCACATGATCGTCAAGACTTAATTAAGAACCACATCAATTACTCACGTGGACTTTCTGATGCTTTGACATGTCACAATCATCTACTACAGCTTTCAACAAACGAATATAAGAGCTGCATCATTGTATTCCTTCTGTCCATCTCGTGATCAATTCTATCACAGCAGTCATGAACCTCAATAATCACCATTCTAGGGTTTATCCAAAAAACCCTAACAACAAGGCATTAAATCACAGTTTTAACAGTGGACGTCACATGCTCTGTAACCCATGTCAACATTCTTGAGGCCATTAAACTTTGTCACATGTTGTATTAACAAACACCATTAATAAAAGCGAAGAATCATCATTCTAGGGTTTATAGTAAAACCCTAAATCTTAGACCACAAATTTATCTTCGTTCTAGGGTTTTGAATGAAACCCTAATACATGTATCTCCCCTAAATCATCCCAAATCTTCTTGTTTTCTGTTATAGAACCGATCCTAGTGTTTATAGAAACCCTAATATCATAATAAGAAAAACAGAAAACCAAAAGACATCTCTCTGTAGACAAATTCGACTGATAACATCTCGTTCATAAGACCTAAGATCGAATATCCCTTCGGTGAGATCCAAGACACATGTTCGAAGAACCTACAACGCGAATTTCACATCGATCCAACGGTTAACGAAGGAGAAAGCATGTTTTGAATATGGCTGTCCATAGAAAACTTCATACAATAACTGCCAACTTTGACGCTTAATAACTTTTTCTTGGGGATAAAAATTGACAATCACTTTGGTGGATGTCTAAATATATGTGTATAGAACACACACAAGAAATTTCGTGACGATCCAACGGTCCAATAAAAAGTTATGACCTTCTGAATATTGTTGCGCACACAATAACGTCCAGAAACAAGGTGTTTGGGCATAAAGAACACATGCATTAAACAATTGGGTTGCTAATTATATTAATAATCAACAACCACTAGGTGTGTATACATTGAATCCCACACCTAGTCGACACACGATTTAGGTTTACATTGTATATGGAAGTTATGAATAAAACCAAAGACCCTTGTTCCTTTTATAGACTAAGGATTAGGGTTTACAAGAGATAATTATGAATAAACATGAATATCTTCTATTTAAATAACTAATACAGAATATATTCTGCATACTTATCCTAAATAGAAGCTTCCAACAGCGTTTGACTTTTGTTGACTTCTGTCAACGCCTGATTTACTCTTGATAACGCCTGGATTACACTTGTCAACGCTTAGACAAATGCCTTCATATTTTCTGGTTTTTGAGTTTCTGCCACATAAACTTTTTGACCCAACATAAGTACAGGTACCAAAGCCAAGGATCAACAACAACAAACCGGTCAAATCTCTGTATACTATTCAACTAAGGACACTCTTAGCGTTTGGTTGCTGAAGAAGCTGATATCTACGAATCAAGTGTTTCAGCAGATTTACGATTAAGCTAACAACAACGGCTTGTAGCCACATGACAGACTGTAACCCGCGCTTCAAAGAAAGGAAAGTTTATCGCCGATGATAAACTTATCCTCATTAACGAGAAATTAAATTTTCTCGGACACCAGCTTACATTAAAACTATTCAAAGGTTTTACGCTCTTGTAAATGGCGTATAATCACATTTCAGATTATGCCCCGGACTTCAAAGAAAAGAAAGTTTATCGCTGATGATAAAATTATACTTACAACGAGAAATTAATTTTTCTCGGGCATGAGCTAATATTAAAAAACATTTGAAGTTTTTAAGTTCATGCACAATGACTTACAGTTAAATATCAGACTGTAACTCGGACTTCAATTTTAGGAAAGCTTGTCTTTAATGATAAGTTATCCTCATAACGGGAAATTCATTTTTCTCGGTCATGAGCTTGTTTTAAAACATTCCAAGTTTTAAGTTCAGAAAGGAAAGTGTATCTTTTAAATAAGAGAACTTTTCCTCATAACGGGAAATTCATATTTCTCGGTCATGAGCTTTACGTTAAAACATTCAAAAGTTTTTCAAGCTCATGAAAACGACTTCTAAGTAAATGTCAACTTAGGACTCATTCTTCAGTTAAAAGGAAGGTTTATCGCCGATGATAAACTTATCCTAACAATGGGAAGTTTACAACTTGTCGGACTTGAGCTCGTTTTGTAAGATATTCAACATCTTAAGCTCAAGGCATTGGTTTTCAAAACATTGAACATAATTTTTCAAAACATTGAGCTCGTTTTGTGTGTTCAAAAATGTTTTGATAAAAAGAGCATGTCTTCTAGACTCGATAATATTTACGATACTAGAAATGTCATTAAATAATGACACGGGGTTGTAATAAGTTCGAGCAGAAGTTTAAATGATTTACAACATGCTCAAAATGGCTTCTGAGCAAAGCAGCTATGAACCCGCACTTCATGAAATGGGACCCAGTAACATTAGCTCTGGTCTAGTCCTAAACAACCCCACTTCATCATCATTTACACCACCTTCTAGGAATGAATGGGATTTTTTGTTTCAACCGTTCTTTGATGAATTCTTTACTCCTCCAAGTATTGTTGCTCCAGAACCTGAGGTCATAGCTCCGGTTACCGAAGTTGTAGCTCCAGCAACCGAAGCACAATCAGATACATCTGCACCTACTATTGGTCAAGATATACCTTCATCAAGTAATTTTCAACCATCACCCGAATCAACTACCTATGTCATGCATGTTGATGATGAAGAGGATGACGATGGTCACGACTAAGAATTCGCTCAAATGCGTGAACTTCCATTCTTTAGTGTCCCGATTCCCGACCATAATCAAGCCGGGCCGTCCACCTCAGAGGAAGCTCTTACTACGGTCTAATCCAATCCATGGATTCATGAACATGACAGCAAGTGGACAAAGGATCATCCTATAGATTCTATTATTGGTGACCCTAATCGTCCGGTATCCACACGAATCAACTACAAGAAAGCGTAATGTTTTGTCATTTTGATGCTTTTCTTAGTGAATTTGAACATAAGACATGGCAACAAGCATTTACCCAATCTTGTTGGATAGAAGATATGCAAGAAGAACTTAATGAATTTATACGTCTTGATGTATTGGAACTTGTTCCATGCCCGGATCAAGTGGATTACTCACTTTGAAATGGGTTTACAAGGTGAAACTCGACGAGTTAGGCAGAATATTGAAGGCCAAACCTCAACTAGTAGCTCGTGGATACAAACAATTATTGGGCATCGACTTTATGGAATCCTTTGGACCCGTTGCCCGTTTGGAAGCTATTAGACTATTCCTTTCTTATGCAAGCCACATGAATATGATCGTCTATCAGATGGATGTGAAGACGGTATTTCTTAATGGTGAAATCAAGGAAGAGGTCTATGTTCAACAGCCGGATGGTTTTGTGAATTCTAAATATCCTAATCATGTGTACAAGCTTAAGAAGGCTCTCCATGGGTTGAAGCAAGCTCCACGAGCATGGTATGATATATTGTCACAATTCCTCATTGCGCAAGGCTTCACTAAAGGCAAGGTGGATCCCACTCTATTTATTCAGAAACGAGGTAAAGATATGATTATGGTACAAATATATGTTGATGATATTATATTTGCTGCCTCGAACCAAACCTTATCCGATGAGTTTGGGACACTCATGTCTTCCAAGTTTAAGATCTCAGTGATGGGCAAGGTATGATTCTTCTTAGGACTTCAGATATCTCAGAGTCCCAGAGGCATCTTTATCCATCAATCCAAGTATGCCCTTGAATCGCATAAGAAATATAAGATGGAATCTTGCGACCCCGTGGATACTCCAATGGTGGAACGAATTAAGCGTGATGCAGATCCACATGGAGTTGTCGTTGATCCGACACTTTATCATGGCATGATCGGCACGCTTCTGTATATCACAGCCAGTCGACCTAATCTTCAGTTTGCAATATGTATGTGTGCTCGGTATCAAAATAGACCTACTGAGTTACACTTAGCTACCGTTAAACGGATTTTTCGATATCTTAAAGGAACCATTAATCGGGGACTTTGGTATTCGAAAGACTATTCGGTTGCACTCATGGCATATACAGATGCGGATTACGCGGGTTGTCAAGATATAAGGCGTAGCACAAGTGGAACTTTGCAACTACTAGGAGATCGACTAATCAGTTGGGAATCAAAAAGGCGGAAAAGTGCTGCAATTTCAAGTACGGAAGCATAATACATAGATATGTCCGGTTGTTGTTCTCTAATTCTTTGGATGAGATCGTAATTAACCGACTATGGTCTAGGTTTCAACAAAATTCCGATGTACTGCGACAACAAAGGTGCAATTGCCTTATGCTGCAACAATGTTCAATTCTCCCGGTCGAAGCATATTGAAATTTGCTACCACTTTATCAAGGAGCAAGTGGAAAATGGAGTGATCGAGCTTTACTTTGTCCGATCTGAGTATCAATTGGCGGATATTTTTACGAAGGCTTTAGATCGCGCTCGAATTGAATTTTTGGCCGACAAGCTAGGCTTGAGAACATTCTCGCCCGAGACTCTTAAGGAACTAGCAGATGAAGCGAAAGAATAGCGGTGGTAAACTATTCTCTGTATCCTTGGTGATCATCCGTATATATTGTTTATATCTTTATCCACAAAAGCAAAATACAAAAATATAAAACCATATAAAAACCCCAAAAATTGAAAATTTTCATAAAAATCCAAAAATATTTTAATTTAATTTTCAAAGGCAAGTCTTTTGGTACGATAATATTTACGGCCTTAGAAATGTTGATTAATATTGACACGACGCCATAAATAGAGTTCGTATAAAAGTTGTAAATATTTCATAAAACATGCCTATATGGCTTGTAGTTATTTCAGACTGCAACCCGTTTTCATATTCAAGTCAAGTATTTCTTATGAAAGCTTTGGCTGAACAACGGGAATTAATTTTCTCGGGCATGGTTTACTTTATAACCTTGTAAGGGATTATGTTTACGTTATAACACAATCTAACACGGATAAGTATACGCATCAGTGCATTTATTTGTTAAAACAAGAGAAATCTTGTTTTTATATATGAAGTTATCATCACTAAAATCATAGCATCTACAGTTGGTATCTACATTCTCGACGATGCGACTAATCAAAAGACGACTACAGCTCTTTCGATAGAACACGGGTCAACAATTTAGGGGCATCAATTGTCAAGCATTCAGAATCTTCGATGCCGAGAGTGCCAAGTTCACTAATTGGTGTCAAGACAACAATACCAATCGTACATGTGGTGTCTAGGGATGACTTCAGACGTGACGAGGCGACCAACATTAGTTGACAAGAACCATTTGATCTTATCATATGCTGTTCTCATCAATCTGGTCGAACTTGTAAATTTATTCTAATATGGTGAATTTGTGATCATTTTACTTACTGGTATAATATCTCAACATTTGGTATCATAAAGATAAAACGGACTTGCATTTTTTTCCCAAAACTTTGTTAAAACTTCATTAAATCAAATGATATTAAAATCATCGATTGGGTTAATATTTTTAATATGAGGGAGAAAATGTGATTTAATATGGGTAATGATGAATCACAAATGGTTTGACTTAACGTGATAGCTCATCCCGACATGTGCGAAATGTTTTCGAATATCGAGGCATATGTTAAGGGGGAGCAGAATGGATTTGCTATATCAAAATGGATTTCATGGTTATTTATACTTACCCTCAACTCATTTATTTCACGAAGATGAAGATTGTGGTGACATAAGGATGGTAGGATAGGTTAAGTCCAAATGATTCTTCTAAAACCGGAGGAATTGTAAAATCCGCATGCTTTTACCATGAATAGTACCCTTAAGATCGTACGTACTAGATTAAAACTTTCCTTTTATAGTATGATTACGTTTACATGTTAGGATTTTACGTATTACGTACGTGTTAGAACACGATAAGTATTTATTATGCACGAACACGCAATAATTATTTGACAATAATTAATCACGAACATGCGATCATGAAATCATGAACGTAATTAAATCACGGACTAATATTAATTACGTATATATATTTGTTACGAGCGTGAATAAATATATTAGGTCACGGTAAATATTTAACGAGAACACACTAAACACGAACACAATTAAACACGAATGAACATTTAAACAACGAGACACGGAAAACGATACGGGTACCCCATGTGGGGCCCCTACCCGCGACAACAATAAGGAGATCGGCCAAGCCCATCTCAAAATTCACTAAAGAGGGGTTATGCTAAATTTTGCTAGTCACTTTTCACTTTACAGAAGATTAAACAAAAACCTAAAAAAGTTTTCTTCTTCTCCTCTTTTCTTTTTTTGGCCGCCGCATATAAACACACCAAAGGGGGTTGTTTGTTTGATTTTAATCTTGGTTTTGGTGCAAGTGTTCGTGTTTGTACATCCTCGTTAGATCCACGCATTCGGTATATTATTTTTATCCTTTTTCTTTTTTATTTGATCTAATAATTAATTAAGAACATGATGTTTTTGAAACCTAATTAAAAACCTAGATCAAACATGAAGATGGTTATTGGGTAAATCAAAAAGGGATGTTTTTGGGGGTGTTTGTTGGCCGGCGCTTAAACCGGACCCCAAGGGGGTCTCGGTTTGGCTACTAAACCACCACCGAGACCATATGGTCCTGGTTTGGTGGTGTGGGTCCCACGGCAGCAGCAAATCAAATGGAACCCCATGGTTCGGGGTATGGTGTCGATTTCATGTTCGGTTCATGGTTTCTAGTCAAGATCCGGTTCACGGTTTATGTTAAGATTATTATTTTTATAATCATATGTTAAAATTAAATTAATAAATATGACATGAGTAATTTAACAACATGACTTAGGTTATAATTTAATTATTAGATCCTGAAATTATTAACCTAAGTATTTTATATTTTCTAGACTTATAATTAATTAATTATTTGAAAACCATGGTTATAATTAATTAATTAACATGACTTAGGTTATATTATTAATAAATAATAATACATGTTTTAACCTAAGTATTTAACTTTATTTAATTAAAAACATGATATATTTTAATTAAATACTTTTAACCTATAGTTTATTTAAATTACATGAAATAATTAATAAACTATACATTATATCATTATGACTTAGAAAATAATCAGAAAAACACTTAAGCTTATATGCTTAGCTTATTTAACTAGCTTATATCTAAATATGGAAACTTTCTATTTTTAGAAACTTATTTAATTAAGGCATCTAATCTATTTATGGAAACTTTCTATTTTTAGAAACTTATTTAATTCAGGCAGTTAATCTATTTATGGAAACTTTCTATTTTTAGAAACTTGTTTCATTAAGGCAGCTGATCTATTTATGGAAACTTTCTATTTTTAAAAACTTATCTATTTTAAGCAGTAATTGTATTTTTGGAAACTTTCTATTTTTGGAAACTTTCTATTTTTGGTTACTTTCTATTTTTGGAAACTTTATATTTTTGGAAACTTTCTATTTTAGGAAACCTGCTATTTTTGGAAAGTTACTTATTATTACATAGTAAGTATAATAATACATGAAATACCAGAAATACTTAATCAGAATAGACAGAATATAAGATAAACATAGTTTAAGGCTTTAAACAGTAAAACATGATATGAACATATAAAATAAGCTAAGACATGACGTAAAACCAGTTACATATTTAGTAGTCAGATACTTATTCATGTATGTATTTATGTAGCATTAGTGATACCGAAGTAGGATTCTCCTCAGTTCATCTTCTTCGTTCACTGGACATAAGGTACGGATTCCGTCCTTTCAGTATGGACATTCTTTCCTTATTAGGATTCCCCGTATGCAGCCAAATGTTTTCCCTTAGTATAAGTTTATATGTTTGACTTGCTTATGTTTAATTTAGAATACCTATAGCCATATACATGCATGACCAGTTTCACCTAGTTATGGAGGTACCATAACCATAACATTAGAGGCACTGATGTTATGACTTTACCACGGCGGAGTGATTGCTCGTGGCGTCCCTTCAACTTTTGGCTATATTATTATATTTATCATGTGGGGCGTATGGGTGCATCCTAGTTACATGTTTTCAGCAGATTACTCAGTGTGAATGTGGTGTGTGCCTTGCATCCTTCACAAGGAGCTGATCCCTCCTATCCAAAATCAGTATATTAAATTAGAGGCAGCCCCTCTAATTTGCATGATGAGGTCACCCCTCCAAGTATTCATGCACGATGGATTTTCATGACCTATATTGGCTAATGGTAGAACATGCTAAACAGTTTTTATAAGATAAACATAAGGCTTTTCAAACTATAAAACCAGTTTTACCAAGACTTAACCAGGTTACTCGGGACTTAGTTTCTTACGCTGTTATATGTTATATGCTTATCCTATTCATGCTTTATTGTACATCCTTGCACTGAGTGTATTGCTCAGCCGTTTTCCTTTTCTATCTTCCCAAAACGGCAGGTACTCAGGGACGCTCGTAGACTTTAAGCGTACGTGCATATGGACTGGAAGCTTTCTAGCCTTTCTTTACTTTATGCATTATCTTTACTTTGATACTCTGCTATGTACACTGTTTAGTCCTTTCCTTTACAGTACTTATGTTTGTGTGTGATGATCTTTACTTTTGGACTACCGATGTTTGATTCCGGTATTTTCCTTTTATGGTCATGTAATGTTTAGACATTTTTCCTTGTATGCTTTTATGACACGCCATAATTACGCGTGACATTCCATTATCAAAATGGGGTGTTACAATTATGGTATCAGAGCCAAGGCTTCGACCTGTAGGCTCTCAAAATAAGACCTGTGATTAGTGGGTAGTCACTACGGTCTTCCTAGAACTGACAGTCGTTTTCATGCATTCATCATTTTTATGAATACATATACATGTCATTGTCGCAGGTTTATGACTAAGTAATGGTTGGTAAAGGACTGGTCCTATTTAGTCGCATGTGTTTTATCGAAACTTTTAAATTTGGGACCGACCCATAGGCGTCCCCTCGCCATGTCTTTTGTTCTGGGTGAACTGACCATAGGCGTTCACTCTTGAGCATACAAAAGTTTTCATAAAACTGCATCATGCATTCATACACAAAATTTTCTTGCATAAAATTTTTTCTTGAAATTTTGGTATAATTTTTTTTCGTGTATATATATTTTATGTTTTGATCTGTTTAATCATATGTTTTATGTTATACTGTCAGATGGTTCTCACACGCGAACAGGAACAGCTCAATGCTGCAATCCAAGCTGCAATGCAAGCTTTGCTTCCTCAACTGAGGAACGACATCAAGGCTGAAGTTCAAGCTGCCAACAATCAGCAGCATAATCAGGCACCTCCTCCTCCTCCTCAAGTGACATTAGCTGTATGGCTGGAGAGATTCAACAAGCTCCGTCCTCGAGCTTTTGAGAAAACAGATAGTCCCAGAGATGCTGAAAGCTGGTTGGCTCAAATCGAGAAGATTTTCAATGCTATGAGCTGTGACCCCGCATACAAGGCGAGGTTGGCATGCTACCGGTTCGAAGGCGATGTACTAAATTGGTGGTTAGCGTTGATGCAGTCTAAGGGTGGTGACGAGTGGGTTGCTGGTTTGACTTGGGCTCAGTTCAAGGACAGGGTGATGGAGCAGTTCTTTCCCAAGGCTGAGCAAGACAAGCTCAAGAGAGAGTACCATGGGATCCGATAGAGAGCTGGGGAGAATAGCAATGAGTTTATGAAGCGCTTTCTTCGCTTAGCTGGTTTCCTTGGTGCGGAAGCAGGTACTCCTGAAGAGCAGGCACACCACTTTAGGTGGGGCCTTCGCACATCGGTCGCAAACAATCTGGTGTGTGCTACGTTCAACACTATATCACAAGTGGCCGATGCAGCACAAGTAAGCTGGAGATGCTGCAGGAGAGAGATGAGTTCGGGCAAGCTGAGAGACCCGACAAGAGGTAAACATTCGTAATCAAGCGGTGACCAATCCGTATTCTTTCCATATATGGCAAATATTCATCTCTTTAATGTGTCTTCCAGGCAGAAAACTGGGGACCGGTCTCAGCCGGCTACTCAGCAGCAGCCTCATCAGCCCAAGGGAAATGGTCAGACTAACGACCGTTCTGCTACGGATAGGCGTGTCGATAATGACAATAACCATAACAACGCTGGACACTCCAATGGCAGCAGGTCCTAATACTTATGCAATTTTCTTATGATTTCATGTTATAACTCATATTCTGACACTTTAGCAAAACTTCTACCAGGAACCATGGAAACGGTAGGGACCAGAACCAGAGAGGTTCACAGCCTAGCCGTCCAGCTATCACTGGTTTTCAATCTTACGATTATCCGCATTGTCCTTTGTACCCTATTATCATGTCTTATGTAAAATGTTTTATCAGGTTCCCAGCCAGCCAGAGCTCGTGCTGGAGGATTTACTCATCCTCTTTGCTCTACTTGCCACCGTAGGCACCCAGGGCCATGTCGCCGTAACACTGACGCATGCTTCAAGTGTGGTCTTCCTAGCCATATCATGAAGGATTGCCGTAAAGGTGAGATGGAGGGTACATCGGGACATGCTGATTCCAAGCCGCCTCCTACCACCGGGCGTGTCTACACGACATCTCGATACCAGGCCAACAAGTCTACAGGTACCATCACTGGAATCTTGTATATGTATGGTCAAGCTGCATGTGTTCTTTTCGATACGGGTGCTACTCACTCGGTTATTTCTACTGCTTATGCTAAGAACATTAGGATGCTCCCCATGCCACTAGAGAATAGGCTTACTATTTCCACGCCTTTGAGGGACTCTGTATTAATCACCCATGTATACAAGATTCTTGCCCTAGAATTTGACGATAAGGTTCGACCTGTTGACGCACTTCCGCTAGACGTGGATGACTTCGACATGATTTTGGGCATGGATTGGCTATCCAAGCATCATGCTACCATAGACTGCCATTCATATCGAGTTATCTTCGGTGATGTTAATGCACCAGAGTACATTCATAACGGGTTCATACCCGAACGGTCTGTACAAATCATATCTACCCTGCAAGCGCGTGCACTACTGTCACATGGCTGCGAGGGTTATCTAGCTACGGTTCACGACATGGATGCTGAATCTCCATCAATTCAGGATCAACCTATAGTGTCGGAATTCCAAGATGTTTTTCCAGCAGAACTTCCGGGCATACCACCTGCACGAGAAGTGGAATTTAGTATCGAGCTTATTCCAGGAGCTGAACCAATCTCCAAGGCTCCTTATCGCATGGCTCCCATCGAGCTGAAGGAGCTGAAGGATCAACTGCAAGAACTTTTTGAACGAGGTTTCATTCGACCGAGCGCATCTCCATGTGGCGCACCGGTCTTGTTGTTAAGAAGAAGGACGACAATATGCGTCTTTGCATAGACTATCGCGAGCTCAACAAGATTACTATCCGGAATAGGTATCCACTGCCACGTATAGACGATCTGTTTGACCAACTCCAAGGGGCCAAACACTTCTCCAAGATTGATCTTAGGTCAGGCTACTAATACACGGCTTTTTACACCTCGTATAAAAATTAATTTCGTTTAAGTATGTCTCTTCGAATTGAAAAATGAGTTTAGTGTGCGACTTAATTGTTCTTTGGTGGAAACAAATAGTTGTGTCGTTGTAGTATATTAAAAGTGCGAGACTTAAAAGTAAAATGACGCAAGTTTAAATCTATCTAAGGCAAACTTAAAATGCAACTAAACTTAAACTAAGGAAAGGCTAAAATAAATCTAAGGCAATTAAATTTAAAGTGCGACTAAGTAAAAAGGCGGGAAAAATAAAGTTTGAAAATTAAAAATTAAAACCAGAAACTAAAAATAACCTGAAATGAGCTCATCCGGAATAAACCTTCGTTCGGAATAAACACTCATCCGGAATGTCACCTTCGTTCGGAATGTTCTTCTTCACTCGGAATATTCACCAAAACCCTTGATCCGGAATAAATCCTTTATCCGAAATATGTCACTTATCCGGAATAAAGTCTTGATTTGGAATAATGCCGTGGTTCGGAATACCTCCTTGATCCGGAATATTATTCCGGATGAAGACCTTGATCCGGAATATGTCACTTATTCCGAATGAAGCTCTTTGATCCGGAATATCTTCCTTCGTTCGGAATAACTCCTTGATCCGGAATGTATGGTTGATTCGGAATAATAAATATTCCGAATGAAAGACTTTGATCCGGAATAATATATATTCCGAATGAAGGTGTTGATTCGGAATAATAAATATTCCGAATGAATCTCCTTGATCCGGAATGTCCAATATTCCGGATGAACGACGTTGGTTCGGAATAATTGATATTCCGAATGAACACCACTTTTGATCCTTCACTCGGAATAAACTGCTTTGATGCGGAATATCCCTGGGAATACAGTAACAATGCAGCGAAGAACAAGGGAAGCAAGAATAATACGGATCTAATTAAATCTAAGCAAAATCAACCACAAGATTAAATCAAACTAAACACAAAACATCTATTAATCATAAACAAACAATCCAAAACAATCAAACTAACAAAACTAATCAAGATAATCAAAACCCACTTTGATCAAAATAAGAACATGAAAATGAACATAAACATAAAAATCAAAGATTAAAGAAAGGTAGAATGAGATCAAACAATAAAGATAAAGATTGACAAGAATTAAAAGAACATTTACTTGAAATTAAATGGTAATTAAGGTGCAAGACAAGGTATTTAAATTTGACAATAAAGTAAATGACAAGGTAATTAAAAGTGGAAGAACTAATTGTCACTATTAGCCAACAAAATGAAATGATTAACTTCCTAATCTATTTATAGGGGAGGATTAGGGAATGCTTAGGAAGCTTCCTCCCCTCCTTCATTTCTTCTTAATTGCATCATTAGGTCCTTCCCTTCTTAATCTTTTGTTAATTGCACCATTAATCCTTAAACCTTTTAATCTTCTTTAATATTAGACTTTAATGACTTTTGGCTCGGGATTTCTTTGAACTCGTCTTTTAATTCTTCAATAAATTAGACTTGAGTTCTTCGGCTTTAAGTAAACTTCCGTCTTTTGACTTTTTCTTCGATAAATCTTCAGAATTGGTCTTGGACTTCCGTTCTTTTTTCACTCTTGACTTCTTGACTTCATCTTTCATCTTTTTCTTCAATAAAAGCCCGTAAATGCCCGTGTTTTCTCCACTTTTCACCTTTTCGTCCTAAATCACAACAAAAACACAAACCACGCATAATTCCGACATTTACGACATAAAATACACGTTTTGGCTCGGTTATTATTGTAATTAAGTGGTAAAAAGGATGGGTGTTTACACACCTATCAAATCCCCTACACTTTACCATTGCAATGTCCTCATGCAATGTATTAGTTACAAAGCACGTTTACATTTTTCATCAAAATCAATCCACCTTGGCCTTTATTAAAGAGATAGAAAACTATAAACATTCAAAGTAAAGAAATCAAAAGCATACCTTGGGTTTTGGAAATGTCATGAATAATCATCATCCTCAAGTTTTCACTTTCTCCAAACCAAGCTTAAAAACGAGATCATTGTTATTATAAGTTAGTAAACTAACACGAACTCATGTGGGCCAATTATTCACTTAGACTCCCTTATTCCTAGGTGTATCTCTTATATTTTATTGTTGTCTTGAATGATCACGAGGATGCATTGTTGAATTATTTTGATAGTTTATTAGGCCAAAAATAAAGTGAACGATTTAATCAGTAGTTAGCTAAAGGACAAAATCTTTTAAAACTGCTTCTCGAGACCTCATAAAGTTCATATCTTGGCATAACTCGCTTCGCGATTTGAGACCTTTCTCGGACCGATATTTGGCAGCGACTTCATACTTCAAACCTTGAGAGACGTTCATGATATAATGGTCTTCTCTTCATATAGGAATTTCTTCACTTGAAGTTTTGAGAGATTCATACTTGGACCATGACTTCTTCATTTTTCTCCAATCTTTATTTTGGACTTTGATATACAACGATCCACCTCCTTTTATGACTTGGATCTATTTATCCTCATACCTTGCTAGGGTCTTTTCGGATACACTTCTCCATGACTTTTGGGGAGTTTTTGCTTTTCGTCGTGTGTCTCGATCCTTCATATTGATTTTCGATAAATGATTCTTCACATCACTTTGGATCTTTTAGCAACAAAATATAGCCCTCATGTCTTGTTAGGACCTTTTTGGACTCGCCAATTTTCGCATCCCGCTTCAATAAGTTATTCCTTGGCTATGAACTCTAATCCATACCGAGAAACTTTTAAACGATCTTGGGCTAGAAGCTAAGTAACTTTTCAAATCGTACAACCTTATTTATTGCAGATAAATTTATTAGCAAGCGATGGGAGAATAGGCTCATAATTAACTCACATAAATTCACGAAAGAATACCAAACTTATAATTGTCGCTATCATCTCTCGTTCTCCACAGTTTAAAATCTCAAATAATGAGACTCGTGGATGCTTAGCCTATTAAATCAAAGTTTTGGGTTTTCGAGTCGCCTATAGGATCTTGCAAACTCTTAGACTTTTTCAAGTTTAGAAATCGCATTTTAAAGTTCCTTTGATAAACGACTCTCTAGGATCAATTATAGGAACTTGCGAAAAGTTCTTGTTCTTAACCCGTGAGAGTTAAGACTTTCGCGTTTTATAGCTCCCTATATAAAAGCCTAGCAAAACTTGACTTAAACACGTTAAGGATACTAGCTAGAGCAAACTTAGATAAGTAAACTCGGGTTGAGTCAAAAGATTCACAACGTTTGAAAATTAAAACCACTTTATTAAAAATTTATTCTAGCAAAGAAGGAAAATAACTATACAAAGGTAAAACTAATAGGCCAAAATAGATCAAAAATTTTGAAAAATGTCGAAAAATTGATTTTCTGGTTAAAATGAGGACAAATACAAGGTAAAGGCCACTTAACTTCGATAGAAGTCCCCCCTACACTTAATATAAACATTGTCCTCAATGTTTAAGCATGTGGGAGTAAACTCCCATACACTTAGGACATTGTGCACTTTGTTTAAATCTCGCTAAGGAAAAGATAACTGACGTGATTCCTATTTTAATATTGAGAAAATATAAAATAGTGAATCGAAAAGAGTTTAGGATAGAACTGGGATAATGGAACACGGAATCAAGGGTCGTCAAGAATCATCAAGAGTGGATCATTGAGCGCTCGAATCCCTGATTAGTAGAAGAGAGGAGAGGAAATAGCAAACCCCAACGGGTCTCCCCTACACTTAGCATAAAGAAAGCGAAAAGATAGATACATGGGTTGCCTCCTAAGAAGCGCTTGATTTTTGATTACCGAGTCGTGAGCCTGACTCGACCTTGATTATCAACGGAAGAAGCAAGAAACATATCCACCGGGATCAAAGACATAGTTTTCGTCCATCAAAAAGCACAATCTTAAGACGAACAAGGCAAGCCAAAGAAGAGTAGGCAAGGTTCCCTTAAGCAGCGATGGAGCACGGTGGAAGCAAGGGTGAAGTGGTGCAAGCAGATTTCCATAAGTTCCAAAGATATTTCCTTTTATTTCATCAGGTGGATACTGAGATGGCTGTAGAATATCGATACCTGGGTCGAACACCGTTTCCTTTAGGTGAAAATAGCACTCAGGCTCAGCAGAGTGTGAAGAAGATCCGTGAAGAAGATGCACAACCTCGTCCTCAGAAGGGGGACAAAGAGGTGTCAAATCATATGTGCTGCGGATATCGGTGTCGACCGGTTTCTTCTCCTTGGAAAGAATTTTCTTCAAATCCAAAGTAGGATCAACACGATAATCTTCAAAGTCCAAAGGAGGTTCATCACTCTCATGAGGGAAGTATGTGTTGAGAAACGTAGAGAACTCTTCCTCAAATGAGTAATCATCCAAAGTAGGATCAAGTGATGGCGGAGGTTCTTCATCATGTGAAGAATCGCTCGAAAGAGTATCGGCCTCATCAAAATCATCGTATGTGGGCAGGTCGGGATACTCGGAAGTACAATCATCAAAATCATCCGAATCTGAGCTAGAATCATCATCATAAGCATCAAAGATCGGTGGAGAATCATAAATGGGAGAAGCGTCCAAATTGGATAGAGAATCATCCATATCATCTTCAAAAAGTGGATTAGCAATGCTCGAATCGAATAGAGGATTGTTGTAGATAATAAAATCATCGAGCACATTAATCATATTCACGGATTCTCGTCCAAAGGATTTGCTTGTAAGCTTCCCCATTTTAAAAACTTGTGAATCATTCCTGACTCTTAAGATTAACTCGCCTTCGACAACATCGACAAGAGCTCTTCCAGTTCTCAAGAATGGCCGACCAAGTATTAAGGGAATACGAGGGTCCATTTCATAATTCAACAACGACAAAGTCGACCGGGAAAGTAAATGTGCCAACTTTAATAAACACGTCTTCGGCTATACCAACGGGGTAAGCGAGAGTGCGATTAGCAAGTTCAAGAGTCATCTTTGTGGGAGTGAGGTCAGGTAATGAAAGTGTTTTCCAAACACTCAAAGGCATAAGATTAATACTGGCCCCAAGATCAGCTAGGGCAGTAAATTCTTCGGTTTTGTTAAAGAGGCAAGGCAACACAAAACGACCGGGATCTCCAAGCTTTTCCGGAAGTTCTTTAAGAGTAACTGCAGAGCAGTTTTCATTTAAGCGTGTGTTGGCGAGCTCAATCAACTTCTCCTTCTTGTTAAGCAATTCCTTAAATGCTTTAACAAATTTCGGCATGTGGACAAGTGCTTCAACAAGGCTTATGTTGATGTTCATTTGAGAGAGCATCTTCACATAGCTTGACACTTGACAGTCATTCTTGGTTAGCTCGTTGGTCTTGCCTAAGCGAGAAGGATATGGGATATTGGGTTTGGGTGGTGAAGGTGCAGGTGTAGCAGGTAAAGGTTGAGATGTTGAAGGGTCCTTCCTAGATACATCGTCATGACGAGGCGGAGTCGGTAATGGTGCACTAATACTAGGTGTAGGAGGAGTAGGGATAAATAGTGGTGGAGGAGGTGTAGATGATGGGGGTGGGATTGGTGGTCCTACGATGGTAACTCCACTACGGGTAGTAATAGCTCTCACATTTTCTCGCGGATTGGTGACGGTGTTTGAAGGTAGAGAACTTGAAGTAGAAGGTTGAGCGGCGGGCAAGAAACTAGCAATCATATTCTTTATATCATTAGTTTGATTGCTGAAGGAGGATTGGATATTATTGCGAAGCTCGGATCTAAGGTCATTTCCTTGCTTGGTAATATCTCCTTTCAGATTGATAATTTGGCTCTGTAGATTCTTGATTTGCTCACCTTGGGTTCTCATGATGGCTTCAACATCGGGATTAATGGGTGAGGCTTGTTGAGCGGGTGGGTGATAAGGATTAGAAGCTCTTGGTGGGATTTGGTTGCTTCTATTGTAGTTGTTGGCGGGGTTTTGGTTTTGAGGAGAAAAACTGGGTGAAAGGTAGTTGTTAGATCGGTAACTCAGCAAATTTCGATCCCCTTGAGGTCGAGCTTGGTAATTTTCCGGTGAATAATTACCATAAGCTGCATACACATTTTCCGGATTTCCTTGTGTAGAAGGACAATCGGTGTATGAGTGAGTACCGCCGCATGTTTCACAAGAAGGTGCAACCGCTTTAACTTGTTGTTGTTGTTGGTTTGAAGCGAGAAGCAAGATACTTTTGTTCATCTCAGCCATCATGCGGGTGAGTTCGGTCATATCAGGGTTTGCTGAAGTAGAAGAGACATTGACTCTCGGGTTGTTCCTTGAAGAAGCGGAGGAATCCCAGTTTTTGTGGTGAGTAGTAATGTTCTCAATAAGCTCTCTACACTCCTCGGGTCTCCTTTTCATGAATGTGCCACCGGCGGCTGCATTAATCGTATCACGATCACGAAAAGCCAAACCGTTGTAGAAAGTATCAATCAATGTGACAGGGAGCATGTTGTGGTTTGGACAACGATCAATCAAGACATTATATCTTTCCCAAGCATCAAAAAGAGATTAATCAGGATCTTGCATGAAACCGCTGATTTGATTGCGAAGGCTCGTGACCATGGATGGTGGAAGGTAGCGCGACAAAAAGCGTTGAGTCATGTCATCCCAAGTATGAATTGAATTCTTCGGGGGACGATCAAACCATTTCTCGGCATGATGTGATAAAGTATGTGGGAAGAGTTCAAGGCGTAGAACATCCATTATGGCACCAGGAAACTTCATGCTTTGGGTGATTGTAATGAATTTGTCGAGGTGTTTGTTGGCATCATCATCAGGCATTCCTCTAAAAGGATTTGTTTGCACTTGCTGAATCATGTGGTGCTTCAACGAAAACTCCGGAGCCGTGATTTGCATCGGTGCAATCGGTCCTCCTCGTCCAAACATGGTAGGTTGACAAAGCTCCTCCATTGACCGAAGATCGGGCTGTGGAAGAACATTGTTGTTATTGTTGAGGTGCGGTGGATTATTGTTGTTGTTAACACCTGGCATACTTAAATCTTCTCGAGTCTCGGGCTCTTGATAATTAGAAGATCTAGTATGCATACACCTACAAAGACAAAAGAAAACAATACCAAACGCAAAGACAATATATATACACAATAAAAATAAAATCTTTTTGGATTTTTTTGAAATTTTTAATTTTTATGGATTTTTGAAAATTTTTGTGCAAGAAAAATAACGCTCACAAGTGAACGGATCCCAAAAAGCAACGCGTTTTTCACAGAAAATCGTTAATCTTTACGAAAAGAGCCGGCAGCGGCGCCATTTAATACATGGCTTTTTGCACCTCGTAATAAAATTAAGTTCGTTTAAGTATGTCTCTTCGAATTGAAAAATGAGTTTAGTGTGCGACTTAATTGTTCTTTGGTGGAAACAAATAGTTGTGTCGTTGTAGTATATTAAAAGTGCGAGACTTAAAAGTAAAATGACGCAAGTTTAAATCTATCTAAGGAAAACTTAAAATGCAACTAAACTTAAACTAAGGCAAGGCTAAAATGAATCTAAGGCAATTAAATTTAAAGTGCGACTAAGTAAAAAGGCGGGAAAAATAAAGTTTGAAAATTAAAAATTAAAAACAGAAACTAAAAATAACCTGAAATGAGCTCATCCGGAATAAACCTTCGTTCGGAATAAACACTCATCCGGAATGTCACCTTCGTTCGGAATGTTCTTCTTCACTCGGAATATTCACCAAAACCCTTGATCCGGAATAAATCCTTTATCCGGAATATGTCACTTATCCGGAATAAAGTCTTGATTCGGAATAATGCCTTGGTTCGGAATACCTCCTTGATCCGGAATATTATTCCGGATGAAGAGCTTGATCCGGAATATGTCACTTATTCCGAATGAAGTTCTTTGATCCGGAATATCTTCCTTCGTTCGGAATAGCTCCTTGATCCGGAATGTATGGTTGATTCGGAATAATAAATATTCCGAATGAAAGCCTTTGATCCGGAATAATATATATTCCGAATGAAGGTGTTGATTCGGAATAATAAATATTCCGAATGAATCTCCTTGATCCGGAATGTCCACGGCTTTTTACACCTCGTATAAAAATTAAGTTCGTTTAACTATGTCTCTTCGAATTGAAAAATGAGTTTAGTGTGCGACTTAATTGTTCTTTGGTGGAAACAAATAGTTGTGTCGTTGTAGTATATTAAAAGTGCGAGACTTAAAAGTAAAATGACGCAAGTTTAAATCTATCTAAGGCAAACTTAAAATGCAACTAAACTTAAACTAAGGCAAGGCTAAAATAAATCTAAGGCAATTAAATTTAAAGTGCGACTAAGTAAAAAGGCGGGAAAAATAAAGTTTGAAAATTAAAAATTAAAAAACAGAAACTAAAAATAACCTGAAATGAGCTCATCCGAAATAAACCTTCGTTCGGAATAAACACTCATTCAGAATGTCACCTTCGTTCGGAATGTTCTTCTTCACTCGGAATATTCACCAAAACCCTTGATCCGGAATAAATCCTTTATCCGGAATATGTCACTTATCCGGAATAAAGTCTTGATTCGGAATAATGCCTTGGTTCGGAATACCTCCTTGATCCGGAATATTATTCCGGATGAAGACCTTGATCCGGAATATGTCACTTATTCCGAATGAAGCTCTTTGATCCGGAATATCTTCCTTCGTTCGGAATAACTCCTTGATCCGGAATGTATGGTTGATTCGGAATAATAAATATTCCGAATGAAAGCCTTTGATCCGGAATAATATATATTCGGAATGAAGGTGTTGATTCGGAAAAATAAATATTCCGAATGAATCTCCTTGATCCGGAATGTCCACGGCTTTTTACACCTCGTATAAAAATTAAGTTCGTTTAAGTATGTCTCTTCGAATTGAAAAATGAGTTTAGTGTGCGACTTAATTGTTCTTTGGTGGAAACAAATAGTTGTGTCGTTGTAGTATATTAAAAGTGCGAGACTTAAAAGTAAAATAACGCAAGTTTAAATCTATCTAAGGCAAACTTAAAATGCAACTAAACTTAAACTAAGGCAAGGCTAAAATAAATCTAAGGCAATTAAATTTAAAGTGTGGCTAAGTAAAAAGGCGGGAAAAATAAAGTTTGAAAATTAAAAATTAAAAACAGAAACTAAAAATAACCTGAAATGAGCTCATCCGGAATAATCCTTCGTTCGGAATAAACACTCATCCGGAATGTCACCTTCGTTCGGAATGTTCTTCTTCACTCGGAATATTCACCAAAACCCTTGATCCGGAATAAATCCTTTATCCGAAATATCTCACTTATCCGGAATAAAGTCTTGATTCGGAATAATGCCTTGGTTCGGAATACCTCCTTGATCCGGAATATTATTCCGGATGAAGACCTTGATCCGGAATATGTCACTTATTCCGAATGAAGCTCTTTGATCCGGAATATCTTCCTTCGTTCGGAATAACTCCTTGATCCGGAATGTATGGTTGATTCGGAATAATAAATATTCCGAATGAAAGCCTTTGATCCGGAATAATATATATTCCGAATGAAGGTGTTGATTCGGAATAATAAATATTCCAAATGAATCTCCTTGATCTGGAATGTCCAATATTCCGGATGAACGACGTTGGTTCGGAATAATTGATATTCCGAATGAACACCACTTTTGATCCTTCACTCGGAATAAACTGCTTTGATGCGGAATATCCCTGGGAATATAGTAACAATGCAGCGAAGAACAAGGGAAGCAAGAATAATACGGATCTAATTAAATCTAAGCAAAATTAACCACAAGATTAAATCAAACTAAACACAAAACATCTATTAATCATAAACAAACAATCCAAAACAATCAAACTAACAAAACTAATCAAGATAATCAAAACCCACTTTGATCAAAATAAGAACATGAACATGAGCATAAACATAAAAATCAAAGATTAAAGAAAGGTAGAATGAGATCAAACAATAAAGATAAAGATTGAAAAGAATTAAAAGAACACTTACTTGAAATTAAATGGTAATTAAGGTGCAAGGCAAGGTATTTAAATTTGACAATAAAGTAAATGACAAGGTAATTAAAAGTGGAAGAACTAATTGTCACTATTACCAACAAAATGAAATGATTAACTTCCAAATATATTTATAGGGGAGGATTAGGGAATGCTTAGGAAGCTTCCTCCCCTCCTTCATTTCTTCTTAATTGCATCATTAGGTCCTTCCCTTCTTAATCTTTTGTTAATTGCACCATTAGTCCTTAAACCTTTTAATCTTCTTTAATCTTGGACTTTAATGACTTTTGGTTCGGGATTTCTTTGAACTCGTCTTTTAATTCTTCAATAAATTAGACTTGAGTTCTTCGGCTTTAAGTAAACTTCCGTCTTTTAACTTTTTCTTCGATAAATCTTCAGAATTGGTCTTGGACTTCCGTTCTTTTTGCACTCTTGACTTCTTGACTTCGTCTTTCATGTTTTTCTTCAATAAAAGCCCGTAAATGCCCGTGTTTTCTCCACTTTTCACCTTTTCGTCCTAAATCACAACAAAAACACAAACCACGCATAATTCCGACATTTACGACATAAAATACACGTTTTGGCTCGGTTATTATTGTAATTAAGTGGTAAAAAGGATGGGTGTTTACACACCTATTAGCTACCATTAGCTACGGGTTAAGGAGCAGGACATCGCCAAGACTGCTTTTCGTACCCGCTATGGCCACTACGAGTTTGTAGTTATGCTATTTGGCCTGACAAATGCTCCAGCAGTGTTCATGGACTTGATGAATAGAATCTTCCATGAATTTCTGGACAAGTTCATCATTGTCTTCATCGATGACATCCTGATTTTCTCAATGTCCAAGAAGGAACACGAATATCATCTTCGTACAGTACTACAGATTCTTCGCCAGAAGCAGCTGTATGCTAAATTCTCCAAGTGTGAGTTCTGGTTAGACAAGGTGGCATTCTTAGGTCACATTGTATCAGCAGAAGGAATCACTATGGATCCAGCGAAGGTTGAGGCAATTACTAAGTGGCCGAGGCCGACATCAGCGACGGAAGTCCGCAGTTTCTTAGGCTTAGCTGGCTATTACCGTAGGTTCGTAGAGAACTTTTCCCGCTTAGCACTACCATTGACCAAACTGATGCGGAAAGGGGAGAAATTCGTCTGGACTGAAGAACGAGAGAAGAGCTTTGAAGACCTGAAGCAGAATCTAGTATCTGCACCTATTCTTACTCTCCCATCTGGTACGGGTGGATTCCAAATCTATAGTGATGCATCGGGGAAGGGACTTGGCTGTGTTATCATGCAACATGGGAAAGTGATCGCGTACGCTTCATGGCAGCTTAAGCCTTATGAAGAAAATTACCCCACGCATGACTTGGAACTTGCTACAGTCGTGTTTGCATTGAAGATATGGAGGCACTACTTATATGGAGAATCATGTGACATTTTCACGGACCACAAGAGCTTGAAGTATATCTTCACTCAACGTGAATTGAACATGAGGCAGAGGAGATGGTTAGAGCTGTTGAAGGATTATGACATTAATCTACAGTATCATCCCAGAAATGCTAATGTAGTAGCAGATTCTCTTAGCAGGAAGTCCAGAATGATCAATGGCATTAAAAACGAAGAGGAAATCATAAGAGACTTGAAGCGACTAGACATCGAGATCATGGTACATGGATAGCACGGTTACTGGGCTAATCTTAGAGTAGAACCTGAGTTACTCTCTAAGATCAAGGAAGCTCAGAAAGATGATGGAGAAATATGGGCGATAGTACAGAATTTGGAGTAACAGACGGAATTCAGAGTAGATACAGATGATATCGTATGGCAGGGCACGAGACTTTGTGTCCCTGATGACCAGTAACTCCGGGAAGTCCTGTTAGCTGAAGCTCATAGCTCCCCATTCTCTATACATCCTGGTTCGACTAAGATGTACCATGACATCAAGCAGTACTTTTGGTGGAGTGGTATGAAACAGGATGTGGCCACTTACGTCTACAAATGTCTTACCTGCCAGCAGGTTAAGATCGAGCATCAACGATCTGGCGGTCTCCTTCAACCGTTAGATATTCCAGAGTGGAAGTGGGACAAAATCACCATGGATTTTGTTACCGGTCTTCCGCCCACCAAGAGGAAGCATGATGCAATTTGGGTTATCATAGATCGACTTACCAAATCAGCTTATTTCTTACCGATCCGCAAGGAAGATCCGGTAAGTAAACTCGCCGATATGTATAGAAGAGAGATCATGAGACTCCACGGTGCTCCATCCAGCATCGTCTCAGACAGAGATCCTCGTGTCACTTCGCGATTTTGGAAGAGTCTGCAGAAAGCTTGGGGTACACAACTTAAGCTTAGCACGACTTTTCATCCTCAAACGGACGGACAGTCGGAACGAACGATTCAGACATTGGAAGACATGTTGAGGTCATGTGCGTTGGAATGGACGGGTGATTGGGACGATTACATCTGTTTAGTGGAGTTTGCATACAACAACAGTTGGCACGCAAGTATCAAGTGTGCTCCTTTCGAGATGTTGTATGGCAGGAAGTGTCGCGCCCCAATATGCTGGGATCAGGTTGACCCGATGGTCGATCCCGTGTGCTGTATATTCGGCCGACTTGACCCGGTGGTGGAATCCGTGACCCGATGGTCAAACCTGTGACTTAGTTGTCGAAGCCGTGACCCGGTGGTCAAACACGTGATCCCATGACTCGATCGAATTGACCAGTTGGTCGATCCCGTGACCGGGTGACTCAACTGGGTTGATTCGGTGGTCAAACCCGTAACCAAATAATATTATGTAAAAAATAAATATTTAAACTTTTCAAGAAAAAAGATACACCTTTTATAATGTAACTAGCTTAAAGACCCGTCTAACGTCGGATATATCTTATTGATCGATTTTTATAAGAAATAACAAATATATGCAATAAGAAAGAAGAAGTAAAAAGTTATCGTTAATACCTTAACAAGTAAGACAACAAAGCGTGCATGCGTTTAATAACGTTTAATTGTTTAAGAATAAAAATAATATAGTTCCAAGCATATGGGTCTTCAGTTTTGAAGGTATTGTATATCATATGTCGTGCTTGAGTAGCAATCAAATTTCCACGCAAGGACGGTTCCAAGTAAACCTAATAGTGACTGAAACATTTATGAGAATATTATCGTTAACAATAAGTAAGTTAATCATGAAATGTGTAAAGTATTGTAAAATACATATTAACATATAAAGTGTACGTACCTATCGAACATTCTTTATAAACCTTGAAGCACTTCTCTATAAACCACATTTGTAGTCGTTTTAGATGTGTTACCATCCTTATCACAAGCAACAACTTTTAAGCTTTTTTTTTGCTTTTGAATCGTGAAACAGCAACATATAATTATCCGTGTGTGAAAACAGGACGTGGGAGGTACAAACCTACTTTAAAAAGTGATTAACCTTGGCTTTTGTTTATGTTCATTCCAAACGAAACATAGATAGGAAATTGTTTTCTCATAATCTTTAACGACAATCGCTTATCTGATGGAGTAATCCTCAACCTTGGTATGGTAACTTTTTTTCAAAAGTTTGTGCCATTAATGATTTTTGCACCGATTCAAGTTCTTGTTAAGAACTTGGAGTCTTGTACCATTACATAAACCAATTGATTGATCGGTGTTTCTCAAAAGCATTATCGGTACTCCAACTTTTAATGCAAGTTTGTGGTTTGGAACACCTGCGAATTTCAATCCATTGATAAACTAAGGTGAGAAAATGGATTGATCAACCGCAGTACCACGTGCAGTCTTGTCTACGCTGTCACAACTTAGGAATACCATTTCTTCTCCCGAAAATTTCTCCAAAAACCTATTGTTTATAGTGTCCACAACTTCATTTGTTGGTGCAAGAATTGCCTTTTCTTAGAAGTAAGTAGGGTCAGGGACGTTATCCAAAATATTAACGCACATGTTCTTTGAATCTAAAAGACGAAGCCAGATCCATTTACCCCAATATGTGATAAGAGTGCCAACAGAAAGCCTCTCTGCGAGCTTATTCCCATTTATCCTGTTACAAAAAAGACATAAACTATAGTCCATAAAGATATAACCTAAAGAAACACCGTAAATTGATTTATTACATAAAGCTATATAAATATCCTTCTGGTTGATGTTGGAGATCACTTCATCATGTCTCTACATGATGACCATAAAAAGCCTGAATACTTGAGAAAGAAGACAACCAACTATGGTTAGGGGTGTCAAACTGGTCGGCCCAACCCGACTCGAACTTGGAATGATTGTTTCTTTATTTATTAATTATTTTTTAATTTTCAAAAGAATAAAGCCTTTAGTTAGTCATTTACTAAGATACACATAATAGATTAAAAATAACTATGAATAGAAGATAGAGGACAAGATTCATGGGAGTAAACTCGCATATAGCCCTTAAATTGAAGAAATGATTATGCACGAAATTCTAGATTATATAGTCTTTGTTTATTTCATCAACAAAATGATGATAACATTGATTGAGGATGCCAAAAGCCTTAGCCATTTTGCGCTTGCAATCAGCCTCGATGGGATCGATTTTTTACACGTTTTCAGTGATTATAATTCTTAAGAAGAGTATTTTGGTACTTGATGGTGTATAAACTTCACATGCATGAACACACTAAAGACATGTACTTAATCAAATAAGACATTACAAAATTTAATTAATCAAACGGATCATGTATTATATATATCAGAGTGACAATATCTCATAACACTTTGTTACACAAAAATATAAACTACTTGAGTCTGTGTTTAAAGCCTTCACTTTTGTAGGATTCGTCCCATTTTGAAGATATCATTAATTTTTAATAAAGATAACAATGATTAAGAAATTACATACAATATCCACATGGACAGAATTGTATTTGATCGGTTGATCAATATTTATTATCAAAATTTTTGATACCTACAAACTATGATGAATAGTTCGGTAAAAAGGTGAAAGTGTTAAACATGGACTCGAGTAGTTTATATTTTTGTGGAATGAAATGTTGTGAGGTATTGTCATTCTAATATACTACATTATCCCTTAGCTTGATTATTTAGATTTCATAAAATCTTAGTTGATATACATCATGTGTGTTCATTTTTCTATAAGTAACCTATTATATATTTATCATGCTTGTGATTTGTATACACCATTGAGTATCTAATAGTTTCTTTCCTGATAGATTCATACAAAGCTAAATGAGAATTTTGAAAAAAAACTTCAAGATGGGTTTTGTTTACTCTTCTATGTTGATCATCTCAGAAAAAGTCAAAACAAAATCGATCATATCGCCAGATTATTAGTACAATCTGGGTAAGGAATTTGGCATCCTCAATCAATCTCTTTGTCATTTTGTTAATGACATTGTAGAAAAATGATATAATCTAAAATCTCGCCTATAATCGGGGGTAAGAGATGTAAATTATAGTAACTGTTTCAATATTATAAAGCGATCTTTGTGAGTTCACTCCCATGAAATCTTGTCCTCAATCTTATATACATATTGCATTTTCTAAGAACAAGGTTCGCTAATATTTATGAGGCTCCTTTTCACTTTATATTTTTAATGTGTATCTCATTTTAAATGATCAACTAAATCTAGTTTTTTTGGAATTAAAGAAAAATTTAGAAAGGGAAAATGATCATTACGACCATAGTTGTCTCATGAGTTGAACTATTTTGTCACATCACACATTACGAGACTCTGTTATTCACAATTCTTTACGAAAATCATAGAGAAATATGATGAAGTGATCTCCACAACAACCATACGGTAATAACTCTTAGCTAAGTTAGGAGAAATTACCTTATGGTTGATGTGGAGATCACTTCATCATCTTTCTCTAGGATCACCTTAAAAAGAGGCAACCATTGAGTGTCGTAATGTGTGATCAGATAAAAAGCTCAAGAAATTAGAAGACCAACTATGGTCGTAATGATCATTTCTCTAATTTTTAATTATTGTTTAACTTTTCAAAAATGGATTATCTTAGTCATTTACTATACGAGATACACATAAAACGATCCACGAGAAGGAGCCACATTGTCAACAAAAATTAGTGCATCTGAAACCTTAAAAAAGACCGTGTATATATAAGATTGTGGACAAGATTAATAGGAGTAATATACTAAAATTGATCTCTGGATAAGATTGAAGAAATTACTATCAATAAAAACTTACCCTAAATATAAACCATATTTTGGATTATATTTGTTTTCTTTATATCGTCAACAAAATGCTGAAACTTTAATTGATGATTCCAAATGCGTTAACCAGTTTGCGCTTGCAATCAGCCTTATGGGATCGATTTCGTTTAAAATTTTTTTGGCATCAAAACTATAAAAATGAGTAAACAAATACCCATCTTGAAGTTGAGTCTTTTTTTAATACACTCATTTAGCTTTGTATGTATCTATCAAGAACGAAGGTATTAGGTACTTGATGGTGTATAAAATTCACAAGCATGATAATAATAGTAATAAACTAACTATAGTGTATAGAATAATGAACACATTGAAGATATGTACTTAATTAACTAAGATATTATGAATTTGATTAATCAAGCTAAGCATACATGTATTGTATCAAAATGATAATATACCCTGTAACATCTGATCTCACAAAAATATAAATAACTCGAGTCCATGTTTAAAGTCTTCAATTTTTAACGCATGATCTGTGAACTCTAACCAACATATTTTTGCAAGATTCATCTCAGTTTGAATATATCATAAATTTGGATCAATATAATACTGATTAGATGATCACACACAATTGTTTTCATACATAAAACACATCTTTACAAAATGAGTGCACCACCCATACAAATGATGTCGTGTTCATTGTGTAAACAAAATTCTATGCGATTGTTTGATAAATATTATTATTTATCAAAATAGCATGAATCTTGCAGTGATTTGTAATTTCACATATCGTGCGTTAATAAGTGAAGGATTTAAACATAGTCTCGAGTAGTTTATATTTTTTGGAATCAAATGTGATGACGTATTATCATTCTTATATAACATATTATTTTAGATGGAGTAATAAAATTTCCTAATATCTTAGTTGATTAAGTACATATATTAGTATGTTCATTTCCCTATAGACTATATCTAGCTTATTATATTATTATCATACTTGCGAATTTTATACACTGTCATGTACCTTATGCTTCTTTTTCCTAATAGTTCCTTAGAAAGCTAAATGAGTCTTTCCGAAGAAAGAAAAAGACTACACTTCAAGATGCGTTTTCGTTTATTATGCTAAAGAGTTATAATCTCAGAAGAATTTTAAACAAAATCGATCCCATCAAAGCTGATGCAAGCGCAAACTGGCTAAGGCATTTGACATTCTCAGTCAATTTTTTCATCACTTTGTTGATGACATCAAGAAAACATATTTAATTCACAATCTCATGTAATATAATCTAGGGTATGTTCTTAAAAATAGAAATTGTTCCAGTCTTATAAAGGGGACATCTTTGAGTTGACTCCCATGAATTTTTTCCTAGTCTTTCTTAGGATCCGGGTGCCATAATTTATTATGGCTATGAGGCAACTTTTCATTTTATCTTTTAATGTGTATTTCATTGTAAATAATTTACTAAAGATATTTTTTAAATCAAACGATAATTAATAAAGAAAGATGTGACCATTACGACTATAATTGTCTCATCTCTTGAACTATTTGTCACATCACACATTAGAAGACTCAATTATTTATGCTTCTTTACAACAATCCTAGAAAAAGATGATTAAATTATCTCCACAAAAAACATAAGTTAATTTCTCCTAGCTTTAAGTTGTCAATCATCATGGTGAAATGTTTCTCTAATTTATCCTAGCTTTAAGTTGTCAATCATCATGGTGGAGTGTTTCTTTAATTGATGATTTCGAGTGCTTTAATCAGTTTGTGATTGCAATCTGCCTTGATGGGATCGATTTTGTTTAAACTTTTTTTGGCATCACAACTCTTAAAATGAGTAAACAAATACCTATCTTGAAGTTGAGTCTTTTTTTTCAATACACTCATTTAGCTTTGTGTGTATCTACAAAGAAAGAACGTATTAGGTACTTGATGGTGTACAAATTTCACAAGCATGATAATAATAGTAATAAACTAGTTATAGTGTATAGAATAATGACCACATTAAAGATATGTACTTAATCAACTAAGATATTACAAATTTGATTAATCAAGCTAAGGAAACATGTATTGTATCATAATGACAATATACATTGTAACATCTCAACTCACAAAAATATAAACTACCCGAGTCCACGTTTAAAGCTGTGATACCCGTGAAAGTGTCGTATGATGCTAAGTTATTGTCTCAAGAGCTGTTCAGTATGAGCATCTCTCTTAAGTTGTGACTCACTTAAGGATGTGATATCTCGAGCCCAACGTTATTTATTTAATCCTATTTTACGAATATTTTTGAAATTTTTAAGAAATTTTGTTTGCTATATATTTGACGGTTTAAGTTGAAACAAACGTTTAAGGTCGTAATTTTAACGTTTGACGATTTAAGAAGAACCGATAACGACTACGATACCGACGGATGCCAAAAACTTACATTTTTTTATCGATTGATCGATATTTGAGTTTTTCGAGATTTTTATTTTTATTACGTGTTAAGTCGAGTCGGAACCATATGTATAATCGTTTTGTGTGCGTTTGAACCATTTAAAGGTATTTTGAGGTAGCCGGGACTAAACCCGACTCCCGTAAAATTTTAAAATCGACTACTAGTCATAATCCCGCTCTTTAAATACTTGTTTGCCATTTAAGGCCAAAAGAAAGCCATAATTGCATTTTGGTCCCTCCTAACCTTACAAAATAAACAAACAAACACACACACCCCATTTTAACACTTCAAAAATTTCTCTCTTCCCCTCTTTCTTCTCTCAAACCCACGGCCAACACCACCATCACCAATCCACCACCAAAAAATTGATTTTTGGAAAATCTAATCAATGTCCCATGTTTATATCATCAAGATAAGTAAATCCCACCAATAATATCCAACATGCAACATCTTTAATTTTCCAAAAAATTTATTCATATGAACAAGTGGGTTTTGATCTAATTTTTCTCATTTTATGTTTTTAATTTGTGTTTAGGATTGAAGGAAACCATTTAAACAAGCTTGGGAGAAATTTTTCTTCGTGTTCTTGCTTCTCCAAACCCACGGCCCAATTGGGGGTGTTTGGTTTCTTTGATTTTGACCTTGATTAGTTATGGGTATGTATTTATATCCATGTTTTTATCATTTTTAAATTGTCTAATTACATTGCATGTCTAGTTTTTGAAATGAGTTTTCTTAGTGATTGTTCATACAAGTGGTTAGGTATGATAGGGTTGGTTTAGGATGATTATTAGCTGTTATTAGGGGTATAGGAATGATTGAAATGGGTCGAAATGATGTTTTGATGTGATTTTGGAAAGGGTATTTTAGATCAGAAACTTTAGGGGTATTTTTCGTGGTTTTAAGTCTAAGTCCAGGTTGAGAAGATAGGATATTGTTGTAGATCTTCTTTCTAGCTTCGTTTTGGTATAAGGTAGAGCTTACGACTCCAAACGAGTCAAAAGTTACGCTAATTTAAATTTTCGTGTACCGGGAGATGAAAGTCGACATAATCCGAAATTATGTTCGAGTTTTGGTCAAATCTCGGGGACTATAAGCTGAGTTTTAAAAATGATTGGGGGCTGTTCTCAGGGTATAAACTTAGCATTTTGAGTCTATTTTCATAATCAAGTGTCGTTTTTGTAAATGGTTTTGGTTAAGGAAGTCAAAATGGTTTTACAAGCCGAGGGTGCAAAACAGTCCGGTTTTTAAAGTCTAAAGATGTGACGAGCAAAAGGTCTTAGGAGTGAGGTCTTTTTATGAAATTTAATATGGGCTTTATACAGGTTGTAAAGGATTTTTACAAATTTTCTCGTAATTTTTGGTGATGTCTAAGTATAAGAAAACAGCCCGTACATTTGGTATGTACCGGCAGAATTGTAAAATGCGCAATAGTTTTAATAAAGTATAAAAGTGGACGTGTCTAGTAAATATCACTTGTATGAATTTTTGGCGTGAGTTTATATGAACCTTGAGTGTTCTTAATTATGTACATACAGTACTTGAAGGTACTTGAATGTGTTGATTCATTACGTGTTTATTCGTTAGGTGTTGTATTTGATTTCCCAGGACATCCTCATCGTCGGTGATCGATTTCGTTTACGCCGTAGTTACTAATACTACCACTATTACTTAAGGTGAGTCTATAGCCTCGCTCTTTACTTATTTCAAATGATTTTACCTGCGAGGGGGATACATGCTAATTTAAATGAAAATGAACATAAGTCATGAATGATTGTTGGACCCGAATGTTGCCTTGAATTGTGTTGAGTAGCTAGTTGCAAAAGTCCCTAAATTCGTGAACTATTAACTATTGTCTTGCCCTTGTGTGGGTTGGAGATATCCGCTTATACAATTGATAGTACTATGGGGTTGACGACCCTATCCGAGACGAGAGCTAGTACGTTGAGTACCCTCTGTGGACGGATAACTTGTGATAAGAAATAAGGTATAATTGCAACTGATGCCTTTAGAAGGGGCACTGGTTTCATCTTAATCATGCCGGTAAATGTACGAGGGTGATTGAGTTAACGGATTAGTGTCACGAGCTTAAACACAATTATTAGCTATTGCTAATTATAATATCCCTGAATAATAGATTGTGTATACGACAATGCTATTGAATGATCATGATTGGTTTTAATACTTATGTTCAACTTATGATTTGATAAACCTATAGATTCGCTCAACCTTTGTGTTGACGATTTTTAGCATGTGTTTCAGGTAATCAAGATTGATAGCAGCGGAGCATGCGAGGATGGAAGTTGTTGTGGCTTGTCGGTCTACTTGTTTTTCCACCCTTATTTAACTTAAAACTCTTTTATTTTTCTGTCATGTGAACAAAATGTATCTTTTGGGGTTGAGATTCAGTGGGGACCTAATGCAAACTCTGTTTAGTATTATCTTGGGATTTGGAAAACTGTAGACTTGTGTGATTTTAATAATGTTAAATTTATGTTTAAACTTTTACGTCTCTTTGAGTCGTTTAATATAGCTTATGTGTGATGATAACTACGTAGCACCCAAATGTTGTAGTTCCGCTGCGCATATGATTTGGGGGTGTTATAGATTGGTAATCAGAGCCATGAGTTATAGAGAACTTGGTCATTTTGAAAAATCCTAAACTATAACTTTTGGTGTCGTAAGAAATTGTCCAAGCACACAACTATCCTGCATGGCTCCGGTAAGCTCTCTTTAGCATTGCTTTATATTTTAGATGTATCCCTCAAACTGACATGAATTCTCTAGTATTTAGTAAGTAAATACTTTGATATATATTAAGATATATTATTGTGTACGCTGAGTACTTATTATCGTAATTTAAAAATTCTCGTAAGATTATCTTATATGTTGCATGTATTTGGCATAACGGGCTACATTGCATTACATGGCAACACTGCGTCGAATCCTACATGTATGCAGGAATGAGTGTATGTATAAGTATGTATATACTATGGTATTTAAAGGCATTGCACGCGAAGCAATGGTCCTTGGGTGATTATCGTACATTTAAAATGCGGTTTTGTTGAGAATTCAGCCTCACCGCCAATTATCAATCATGATAATTAATTTATTGTTCGGATAACCGAATATGAACCTCGTTTGATACTCTAGATACGTAAATAATTCTTCGTAACATATTGTATATTGACTAAAGTGATCTCGATTGTCATTATCGCACCGTGATGTGTCATTTTGGGACATCTTCTTTTTGGAACGTAAATTACTATCGTATTACTGTATTTCCTTTATTCCTTATGGGTTTGATGTATTGTTTGGCGTAACTATAACATAACCAAAGTATAATCAACGATGCATACATCGTGGCGGCGAATCATGTGTGTATATTATGAAACGTTGTTGAGGCGTATCGCCATTTAATCGTTTTTATCATCCTGCTTGAACTTAAATATGCGTTTTAAAAATAGACTAGCGTTGTGATCAATCGCGATAACTTGGAATTTGGTTGGTTTTTGTGTTAATTTTGTGGAGTAAGCTTTCGAGACTCATCCGAGGCCGATAACAAAACTTAGTTGACAAACATATTCTCGTTCTGTTTATTTCGTTTTGTTTTGTTGTTTCATTATTTTGAAGTTAATATTTTACATGACGAGGTCTGACAACTTTGCGAGTTAAACAAGCATTGAATTTTGTAAATTGAATGATTTAAACGAAAGATTTTTACATATTAAATATAGGGTGAATGAAACTTTTGGATAAAAATGACGTATGATGTGTCTTGTAACAAGTAAAATTCATGTAGAGAATAAATGGATAAAGTGAAATTATTTTTCCTTCAACCTTGGTTGGTAAATCATAATAGGTAATTTATATTACTCGTAAAATCCTTTTTTTCATATATTAATAATTTGATACTAGAAGCTAGTGATGGAATTGCTAAGAATTCGCCTAATTTAAATTTAAAACTAGGAGATTATTTATAATAAAATTTACGATATGACTATTGAGCATATGCAGCTTTGGATTTGATATGAATTAATTTTTGAGTCAATATAGCAAACTTTTGGCGTATCTTTTAATAAAGATAATGAGTAGAAGAATTTGTCATATATTTCGGAGCTAGAGACTTTGTAAAACTGGTTTTAATTTTAAAACCTAAGGTCAAGTTATATTTATGAATGCATTGGTATCAACTAGAACTCGTCACTTGTTGTAGTAAATAATCTGGGATAAAATCAGAATGTACATTTTAAGTGAGAAAATTTTAACGCTTGAAACGAATTTTTTTTCAAATGTTGATGGAACGTCATTTTATTCCGCTGCGAGGTGAGTTAATTTTAAAATCGTTTGAAAAATCTTTTGTTTTATTCTGCTGCGAGATGTGTTAATGTTAAAAACCGTTTGATAATGGGCTAAGGATTAAAAGTTAAATTTTCTACATTTTAGAATTATTGAAATAAGCATTTCTGATTAATTATTATATTATTATATTATTATTATTTTTGAGATTCAAGTCTCGACTAAAATCAGTAATTTACCCGAGATAATACTACGTGAAACGTCTTTGACGTCTGACTCGAGTCGCGTGAATAAATATAGCATACAAATTCTAAGGAAGACATGTGTATAATAAATAGTCAAAGGTTGATTTTTAAGAGTTAATTGGACTAGTTTGAGTCATGTTGGATATGTGTATATATGTGATAATATAAGTCGTAATAATAAAAACGTAAACCTTGGAAAATTCTCACTATGTACGTTTTTGGTACTTAAGATATGAACTAAATGAGATTTGACACAAGTATGGAGATTTTCAAACCTAATGATTTTACCAGTTATAATAACCGAGTCACCGAATCAACTGATGTTAGAAATTTTCTTGCAATTGTAATTTTTCTAGAAATGAAAACTTTGTATAGATTGAAACATGAAAGGTCTGAAATCTTTAATGGGGTAACACAAATTAAAAATGTGCAAATGTTCGGTTTTACAATATACAAGGTAACACTAATTAGAAAATGCAAGTGGATTACCCAACAAACGCATACTTGTAATATTTTCTTAAGACGTAATATTTAGAGTCACGATGGTTCGATCGTACGACATCCCTTATTTGATTTTGTGGGTCTGTATCTGAACTTGAATAGTCATGTGATTTTTCGTTTTAATATTGTCAATGGCATGAGACCATTATTTATTTTGAATTGCTACTTCACGATTACATGATAATAAGGGCATGTCACCCGGTGTATTTTTGTCATGTTTATGGACCCCGTAACTTTTCTTCTTTCGGTTAATGGAACTTAAAATTTTTGTATTTACTTGAATGATGCTATAAATCTTCATTAAAGTGGTTATTTATTTATAACTGAACAAAAGCGAGGAGGCGAAGCCGCTTTTCGAATTGTAGAGGTGAAAGAACTCGATTTTCCTAGTGAAATTGTTTATATTCGACCAGGTGATCCTTCTCCTCTCCCCGTATACCCTTGGCGGAATGTGTGTGCAACTCGAGACGATGGGAATTATGATTGTTGTTCTATTTTTGACGCTTGTGTTGATATTCAATTTTTACTCCATGTATTCGTAGATCGCTGTTGTTATCCCGAGACTTTTGTCATATATTCGAAGTATTTTCATTTCTAATGTAGTTAATTTCTGTTGGCAAATATATTGCTCGTCTACCTTGTTCGAACTCATTGATTTTTGATTTTATTACTTGTTGTGCTTGCAATGATCTTTAATCTTGAACCACCTTACCGTTATTTTGTGAATAGTCTATTTTGAAAATACGTATGAGTGTGCGAAATGTTTTGGTGAACCAAATGCAAAGGGTGTCGATTCTTAATTATTTATTTATTTTCTCATAAAAAGGCAAAGCAAAGGTATGTTTCCAAAGTGGACGAAAAATGTTTGATGTGTTTCTTAAAACGATAGTAACAATATTTTCCCATTTCAAAATTTCATTTCAAATGATTTAATTATTTTGAAGTATGGGTCGAAAACTTTTATAGTCATATTTGGTATGTAATAATAATGTTTGTGTCATCACTCGATCCTCAATTATGCACAGCTTAGCTAACTAGGCATAATTCGGGAAGAGTCCTGTTTTTTTGGTTGTCGTTGCTTGATGCTTAAGTATGCATGATCTAGCTAATTACGCATAGTTAGGAAGGGCGATGTAGTTTCAAATCCTTGGGCCATCTTTAAAACCGGTAGCGTTTTTGATAAATGTTTGGGTGAGAACATTTTAAAAATGGTGGATTCTTATACAAGTAATCGTATTCTTTGATTCCTAAATAAAATTTTTGAATTTTCTTGTGTTCCTTGAAATCTTTTCTTTCGTTTTACGTCAAATTACTAAGTCACCGAGATCGAGTAATTATGGAACATGTTTTTATGTATTGTAAGTAACGTGCGAATTCCAACGGAATCACTAGGGTGTTGATGAAATACCAATGGGGGCTGGTACTAACAATTGAGAAGAAATTTTAAACAAAAATAGAAGACTGCCAAAGTAGAGGAAATCAGAGTTCGAGTGACTGAGGGGAATGACGACGACTTCTCCTACATCAAATGTATCGTACTTTATTTGCTTCTTTTCTTGTTCTTTTGATATGTTTAACGACACGCGATAAACTGATGAAGTTTACCAACTGTGCATCGGTAGTTGGAAGACAATTCCATTGTCGTCTTCATTTATTTAAGTGAGAAATCCTCTTTTCTTAACTCAACCATCCTTGATTGTCGATGGTTGAACGACGGATAAACATAGTTGATGTTTTATGGTGAACCCTTGCCTCTTATGTATTTATGTGGTAAGTGATCTGGTTGAGTGATCGTAAGTTGTGAGAACTTGAGACGACATTGTCCAATGAAGTCCGATCATGGAGAACACGTGCCATGTAATATATTTTTTTAACTGTGAACGATGATGCTTATTGAGATTTTGACCACGTTTGGGACGGAAGTAAGATGGTGTTCTTCTATTATATATATTTTTTATTTTTTATTTTTGGTATGGATCCGTGTGTGAGCACCCTGCGATGGCATATGTTTGTATTTTATTTCTTTTTGGATATGCATACATAGCTAGCAAGCTCGTAAACCTTCTTTAACTTGCAATTTTCTTTTGACTGGACTCATCCGATATCCTGTCAATATTTCTTATTTTATCATCGCTTGGCTGATTAGCAAGCATGAGTTAACTTGATTAAACTGAGTGGCTTGGCATGGTTTGGCTATGTTGCAAACATGTCGTAATGTGGTTGTATGTGTTTTATTATGGCTTTTGTGTTTGATTGGATTGTGATGTTTTCAAGAGAGTTATGTATACGTAGAATGATTTCCGTATCGATGGGTTCATTTTCGATGAGCTAGGTTTGTATGTACATAATATTGCGATTAAGGTGATTTTGTATGACTAGTATAAATTACTTTGTCTGGTATATTATAAACGTTTTCGATGGGGTTATGTGTGACCCGTGCGATTTTATTTTGTGGGTAATTGTTTTTATGAGATGATGGACTAAGTGAAAGGATGATTCGAAGGTTGGAAGACGTGCTCCGAGCGTGTGTGATTGATTTTGATAGTCGTTGAGATCGACACTTGCCGTTGGTAGTACCTTTGTACAACGACATTTACCATGTTAACAATGAAGATGCAACATTCGAAGAATTATGTTGATGAAAATGTGGATTGCCAGTTGGATAGAATGAAGTAGGAAAAAGTCAGTTGAATAGACATGAAATGATTCGATAGGCTACGCAAGAGATGGTGTAGATTAAGAATCACTTGTTGACCGCGAGAAGCTGTGAGAAGAGATTTGTTGATAACCGCAGGAAGAAATTGGGAAATTGAAGTGGAGACCATGGATTGAGATGTTAAGAGATTGAAGCAAGGTATAATACTCATCGTGAAGGTGTGATGGAACCCGAGACGTGAACTGAAGTCCACATCGGAATGTGAAGACCTCTTTAGGAAGTAGTACCCTCATCTTTCTAATAGTACGAAATGCGAGTATGAGAACCGGAGAGCGCCGGGACGTCGCTCCCTAAAGGAGGGGAGGATATGATACCCGTGAAAGTGTCATATGATGCTAAGTTATTATCTCAAGAGCTGTTCAGTATGAGCATCTCTCTTAAGTTGTGACTCACTTGAGGATGTGATATCCCGAGCCCAACGTTATTTATTTAATCCTATTTTACGAATATTTTTGAAATTTTTAAGAAATTTCGTTTGCTATATATTTGACGGTTTAAGTTGAAACCAACGTTTAAGGTCGTAATTTTAACGTTTGACGATTTAAGAAGAACCGATAACCACTACAATACCGGCGGATGCCCAAAACTTACATTTTATTATCGATTGATCGATATTTGAGTTTTTCGAGATTTTTATTTTTATTACGTGTTAAGTCGAGTCGGAACCATATGTATAATCGTTTTGTGTGCGTTTGAACCATTTAAAGGTATTTTGAGGTAGCCGGGACTAAACCCGACTCCCGTAAAATTGTAAAATCGACTACTAGTCATAATCCCGCTCTTTAAATACTTGTTTGCCATTTAAGGCCAAAAGAAAACCATAATTGCATTTTGGTCCCTCCTAACCTTACAAAATAAACAAACAAACACACACACCCTATTTTAACACTTCAAAAATTTCTCTCTTCCCCTCTTTCTTCTCTCAAACCCACAGCCAACACCACCATCACCAATCCACCACCAAAAATTTGATTTTTGGAAAATCTAATCAATGTCCCATGTTTATATCATCAAGATAAGTAAATCCCACCAATAATATCCAACATGCAACATCTTTAATTTTCCAAAAAATTTATTCATATGAACAAGTGGGTTTTGATCTAATTTTTCTCATTTTATGTTTTTAATTTGTGTTTAGGATTGAAGGAAACCATTTAAACAAGCTTGGGAGAAATTTTTCTTGGTGTTCTTGCTTCTCCAAACCCACGGCCCAATTGGGGGTGTTTGGTTTCTTTGATTTTGACCTTGATTGGTTATGGGTATGTGTTTATATCCATGTTTTTATCATTTTTAAATTGTCTAATTACATTGCATGTCTAGTTTTTGAAATGGGTTTTCTTAGTGATTGTTCATACAAGTGATTAGGTATGATAGGGTTGGTTTAGGATGATTATTAGTTGTTATTAGGGGTATATGAATGATTGAAATGGGTCGAAATGATGTTTTGATGTGATTTTGGAAAGGGTATTTTAGATCAGAAACTTTAGGGGTATTTTTCGTGGTTTTAAGTCTAAGTCCAGGTTGAGAAGATAGGATATTGATGTAGAGCTTCTTTCTAGCTTCGTTTTGGTATAAGGTAGAGCTTACGACTCCAAACGAGTCAAAAGTTACGCTAACTTAAATTTTCGTGTACTGGGAGATGAAAGTCGACATAATCCGAAATTATGTTCGATTTTTGGTCAAATCTCGGGGACTATAAGCTGAGTTTTAAAAATGATTGGGGGCTGTTCTCAGGGTATAAACTTAGCACTTTGAGTCTATTTTCCTAATCAAGTGTCGTTTTTATAAATGGTTTTGGTTAAGGAAGTCAAAATCGTTTTACAAGCCGAGGGTGCAAAACAGTCCGGTTTTTAAAGTCTAAAGATGTGACGAGCAGTAGGTCTTAGGAGTGAGGTCTTTTTATGAAATTTAATATGGGCTTTATACAGGTTGCAGAGGATTTTTACAAATTTTCTGGTATTTTTTGGTGATGTCTAAGTATAGGAAAACAGCCCGTACATTTGGTATGTACCGGCAGAATTGTAAAATGCGCAATAGTTTTAATAAAGTATAAAATTGGACGTGTCTAGTAAATATCACTTGTATGGATTTTTGGCGTGAGTTTATATGAACCTTGAGTGTTCTTAATTATGTACATACAGTACTTGAAGTTACTTGAATGTGTTGATTCATTAGGTGTTTATTCGTTAGGTGTGGTATTTGATTTCCCGGGACATCCTCATCGTCGGTGATCGATTTCGTTTACGTCGTCGTTACTAATACTACCACTACTACTTAAGGTGAGTCTATAGCCTCGCTCTTTACTTATTTCAAATGATTTTACCCGCGAAGGGGATACATGCTAATTTAAATGAAAATGAACATAAGTCATGAATGATTGTTGGACCCGAATGTTGCCTTGAATTGTGTTGAGTACCTAGTTGCAAAAGTCCCTAAATTCGTGAACTATTAACTATTGTCTTGCCCTTGTGTGGGTTGGAGATAGCTGCTTATACAATTGATAGTACTATGTGGTTGACGACCCTATCCGAGACGAGAGCTAGTACGTTGAGTACCCTCTGCGGACGGATAACTTGTTATAAGAAATAAGGTATAATTGCAACTGATGCCTTTAGAAGGGGCACTGGTTTCATCTTAATCATGCCGGGAAATGTACGCGGGTGATTGAGTTATCGGATTAGTGTCACGAGCTTAAACACAATTATTAGCTATTGCTAATTATAATATCCCAGAATAATAGATTGTGTATACGACAATGCTATTGAATGATCATGATTGGTTTTAATACTTATGTTCAACTTATAATTTGATAAACCTATAGATTCACTCAACCTTTGTGTTGACGATTTTTAGCATGTGTTTCAGGTAATCAAGATTGATAGCAGCGGAGCATGCGAGGATGGAAGTTGTTGTGGCTTGGTGGTCTACTTGTTTTTCCACCCTTATTTAACTTAAAACTCTTTTATTTTTCTGTCATGTGAACAAAATGTATCTTTTGGGGTTGAGATTCAGTGGGGACCTAACGCAAACTCTGTTTAGTATTATCTTGGGATTTGGAAAACTGTAGACTTGTGTGATTTTAATAATGTTAAATTTATGTTTAAACTTTTACGTCTCTTTGAGTCGTTTAATATAACTTATGTGTGATGATAACTACGTAGCACCCAAATTTTTTAGTTCCGCTGCGCATATGATTTGGGGGTGTTATAAAAGCCTTCAATTTTTAACGCATGATCTTGAACTCTAACCAACATATTTTTGCAGGATTCATCTCATTTTGAATATATCATAAATTTTGGTCAATATAATACTAATTAGATGATCACACACAATTCTTTTAATACATAAAACACATCTTTTCAAAAATGAGTGCACCATCCATACAAATGATGTCGTGTTCGTTGTGTAAATAAAATTCTATATGATTGGTTGATAAGTATTATTATTTATCAAAACTATGATATTATCAATATAGGATGAATCTTGCAGTGATTGGTTGTTTCACAGATCGTGCGTTAAAAAAGTGAAGGATTTAAACATAGTCTCGAGTAGTTTATATTTTTGTGGAATCAAATGTGGTGACGTATTATCATTCTTATATAACATATTCGTTTAGCTAGAGTAATAAAATTTCCTAATATCTTAGTTGATTAAGTACATATATTAGTATGTTCACTTCTCTATAGACTATATCTAGCTTATTATATTATTATCATACTTGTGAATTTTATACACCATCATGTACCTAATGCTTTTTTTCCTAACAGTTCCATAGAAAGCTAAATGAGTCTTTTCGAAGAAAGAAAAAGACTCAACTTCAAGATGCGTTTTCATTTACTCTCCTAAAGAGTTATGATCTCAGAAGAATTTTAAACAATATGATCCCCTCAAAGCTGATGCAAGCGCAAACTGGCTAAGGCATTTGACATTCTCAATCAATTTTTTTATCACTTTGTTGATGACATCAAGAAAACATATATAATATAGAATCTCATGCAATATAATCTGGGGTATGTTCTTAAAAACAGAAATTGTTCAATCTTATAAAGGGGACATCTTTGAGTTGACTCCCCTGAATTTTTCCCTAGTCATTGTTAGGATTCGGGTGCCATAGTTTATTATGGCTATGAGGGGACTTTTCATTTTATCTTTTTATGTGTTTCATTGTATATAATTTACTAAATCTATTTTTTTAAATCATAAAATGATTATTAAAAAAAGATATGACCATTACGACTATAGTTGTCTCATCTCTTGAACTATTTGTCACATCACACATTAGAAGACTCAATTATTCATGCTTCTTTACAACAATCCTAGAGAAAGATGATGAAGTGATCTCAATAAAAAAACATAAGTTAATTTCTCCTAGCTTTAAGTTGTCAATTATCATGGTGGATTGTTTCTCTATATTATACATTTATGGACTCTAATTTTTGTCTTGATCATGACATGATACATGAAAATAAGCTCGAAGAGATGCCTTCTGTTGGCACTCTTATAAAGTCTTGGGGTGTAGGTATGTGATGTGACGTCGTCTCTTTGATTTAGTTGGAAACGTACATTGAAATAACATTGAGTAAAATGCGAATGTATTTCTTTTTATTTTATGCACTATACTTTCTTAATGGTGACTAAAATTTTAGGTTCTTGGTTCATTTGGTGTCGAAGAGCTGCTCCTTCCTTATGCTAAATAAACTCTACAAATGTGGACCGATTTTGGGTTCACCTAGCTTCTTTGCAATATGTTCGTTAGATTGTACATGAACCAGTTTCTATGTAGTTAATCGGAAGGCCCCGTGTTGATGTTAATCGTGGTAAGTTAACTAATGAAAAATTTATGCATGTATGAGTTCATGTTTATTTATTATTTTTACCATATACTTCAGACAAAGATTGTTGCTTACTAAGAAGAGCGTAAGGATATTGACTCAATGAAAGTACAACAATAGTGATATTATTGTTTGCTTATTGTTTCATACCTTGAAGTCATATCGGTTCTTTCGTATAATAGGGGCAAAATGCTTGCCACTATCTTTTGTGCACTATTGACTACATATTTGAATAGCAAAATCAACAAATAGAAGTCCGCTTTTGCTTGCAAGCTATATGACACTCTTTTATGGTTTTTATTAAAATATTGTTGTTGTTAGAGAAATTATTGAAATTCTAAGGGTTTATAACTTTGGTAATTTGTATGATTTGTTATACAATGTTTAGTATTTGAGTTTGTTTTAGAAATAGAGAACTATATAATGACGGTTAATTTACTCTATAACTAATTTATAGAATACTACAATATTAGTTTTCTTTGAACCGCAACTCGTATCATATGCGTAGGTTGTTAAGATTATCAAGTATCATATTTGGGGTGTGTGAACTATTAGAGCTCATACGCCAAAATATTTGCAAAAATTTATTTGGCTTGATGTTTGGATAATAAGTTTGAAGTTGTACCTTAATATTTATAAAGTAAGCGGGTAGTTAGAATTTGATATTTGAAATTTAAACGATTCGGTTCTTGAAGACATAGATGTAATCAAGTTTGCAAATTTGAATTTTGTTTCATATTTGATTTGGTAATTTGAAACAAAGCTTCTGTTTCATTGTTTTGATTTTGATACTCATTTCGTCTTTAAATTACCAATGCTTGATAAATAGCGTAAACAACTAATTATAATACAATATATTTGTAGGTTTGAAACGGGTAAAAAACTATACCTCATAGTAAAGAATAGCCACATCAATTCTTGGGTGTTACACTTTGACCATAGTTAAGTTTTTTCTTGACTTTTCAAGAAAAAACTTAATTATGGTCAAAGTGCAACAACCAAGAATTTCATGTTGGCCATATACTAAAAGCACAAAAAATATTGTTTATATCTAGGTGCAATAAAAGACTAAAGTAAATATAGCATAAACAACTAATTATAAAAACAAATATATTTGTAATTTGAAAAACGTAAAAAAAAATTGTACCTCATAGTAGAAAATAGCCACTCAAATACTTCGTTGTTGCACTTTCACCATAGATAAGTTTTTTCTTCACTTTCTCATTTTATCTTGTAAAATAAAATAAATAAACTAATAAATATATCGAATTCATCTTACAAAAAAATTTAAACATCTTCAAATGTAGATGCGCCAAAATTACTTTGAAAAGGTTCAACCCTTTAAATATGGGTTATCCTAGAAATGTGAATGAATAAAAATATGCCGCTAACACTAGTTCTATTAGAGTACACCATCGAGTTGCATCTCATAATCCTAAAATTTTAATTTTTCTAAATACATGTTTTAGTTATGAAATCAAAATTAATCTAAAAGTGATAACTGATTCTAAAAAGTTAACTTCGGAAATTCAAGATCAAAAATACAAATTGTATTAACATAAAACATATAATCCATAATACAATGTTCTAATGTATATCAGGACTAAAATATGGTAAAGATCTCGAATGGATCTACACATTTTATTTTGTAAAATTGAGGATTCTTAAATTTTAAAATTGAAAAAAAAAATTCAATCGCAAGATCGACATTAATCATCAAACACCATGTATGGAATATCGATTCATATGACAATTAATGTTAGTTTTATAGATAATCAATGCATCAAGCTACAAAATTGAAATAAGCATACAGTCAGTGATATAAATAGAGCAATGAAGATCAAAATCTCTTACCATTAGAATAGATCGAGCTACAACGAATGTGTTGTAGGGTCATGGTTGCGGTTGCGACTGTGGCTAAGATAATCGCACACCACATATCTTCTTTTCAATCATTCTAAAAATTGCACAAGTGATCCGACGCAAACTCGATGCAGATCATCAAACATATTTAATGATTCCTATTAGTTTTATATATAATCAATGCATTAAAGTACGCATATTAAATAAATGTAACAGTTTTGATATGAAAAGGGAAAACGAAGATCGAAATCTGTTACCATTAGAACAGATCGAGCGAGAATGAATTTGTCGCAGGGTTATGGTTGTGGTGACGGCTGCGGTGATGATTTAATCTCACAAACCCTACATTAGGAGTTAAGAAAATACATTACATACTTATAGAAAATATAATAAAGCAATGAGTAATTGGCAAAAATCATCCTTGTGGTTTGCTCGTATCGCGTGTTCCGTCCCTTGTCTTTTGAAAGAGCAGGCGGTGTCCCTGTGGCGAATTTAATTTTCAGATTCGTCCCTGAGACAAAGTAAAATGACTAAATTGCCCATGTTTTCTTTTTTTATGTTTTTATATAGCTTTTAATTTCCTTTTAAAAAAAATAAAGAAGACTATGAATATTTTCATCATTTCTCCATGTACGCCATACACACGATAAACTATATTTATTTTTTGGGTATATAGTTTTTACGGTAAATTTATTATTCCAAAAATGATTCCGTGCAATGGATGTGGATGAATCTCACATCTCAGCCTATTACATAAGCAAAACTATTTCATAAGAAAATTACAATTAAAACTAGACTATAAATGATTCAATAACGTCAAATAGTCTATTTCTTCTTTTGACGTCGAACCTCAATATCCAAATTATCTAATATAGATTGAATATTGTCAGGAATTTCTTGATCTTTATACATATCATCATCCATTCACATATGTTTTGCTCCATTCTTTCAAAAAGATCTGTGTACCACATCCAAATCCCAATCTTTTTAAATCCAAATAACTTTCATTTGATTTTAACATATTCAACTTCATCCTCGCTACGTGATCGCCCGAATAATCAACCTTTTCCCAAAGGTTTATGAACATCATCCACAAGCACGCATTTCTCATCCAGCTATTTTCAAAAAACATTATTCCTCTCTAATAACGGGGTAGAACGTTGCCTTTCATCTTGTTCACAAGACATATAAGACTTATTATTAGTTTCAACTTTCTCAATAACCGGATTTTCATAATTTAGATCTTAAAACGATATAAAAAGGGAAAAGTACCATTACATGATGTAGAAATGTTCTTGCCAACAGAATAAATCGCCTTTGGGCTCGCCCCTTTGGCACATTGCTTTGTTTTAGGGAGATAATAAGGTTTTGGAGTCATCTTAGCTTCTCTCACTTTGACAATACTAGAATTTTAATTTCTCTCATTTGAGATACCAAACAAAATATTTTGGAGAAATTAAACTAAAATTTCATGAACAACATATTGATACCAAACTTAGATCGGTTAGCTTTGCATTATCGAGATAAATCAAGAGTAATACGTAGAGAAACTTTATGTATTCGACAATCTAAGTATTATGTGGAAACTAATACTTAGGAAAAAGAACAAAATAACAAGGTGATTATCAAACTTTCAATCAATTGATATATCAAAAGTGAACAGAAAGTGTATGAAAAGTATGTGAAAAAGTATTTCTTATGTTTAACCCTAAGGCCTCCTTTTATACACTAAGGAGCCTTGTACAAAAAGCTAGAATCAACTATTTTAGGAACATATACAAGATAAACATAGTAAATAACTTATTGACTAAATCTTTTAAACATTAAGAATATATTCTGAATTTTTATCTTCATATTTTGTCCACCAGTCTAAAGAATTCATTATTGGCAGATTTAGTCCTTGTCTTCCTAATTTGAACAAAAATGTGTTGATCTTCACAGCTCATGCAATCTTTCAGTGGCTAAGATTCTTCTTGTCAGCGGCTTTGTGTTAGCGGCTACAATAGTCGTGTCAGCGGCTAGGCTCTTATTTTCAGCGGCTAGGGACTTGGTCATTTTATTCCCAACAATCCTCCCCTAAACATGATATTTAGTCTAACTATCATGTTTGTGAATAAAACAAAATGTATAGTGAGGATTCTTACAAATATACATATCCCTGAATTTGAGTATGAATAAATCTCAAAGAGTCTACACCCAAATCACTTGTGTAGCAACCTTCAACTTGGTCTTAATCATCTTCTGCAATCTATCTTATAACAGCAAACTTCTTCAATTACATGTAGAGTCTTTGGAGCATTCTTTATAACTTTTTCCACTAAAAATCAACTACTCCTCCCGTTTTTAAGACTCCTTTCCAAGATCAATATCAAAGGATGGAACAATGAATGTCCTCCTTGGATTCCCAGCAGCTTCTAAAACAGCAAGTCTCTCCCTTAAATAAGTGATTTCAAGACCTTAATGTGTGACAGTTGGTACAAGTATTGTACGTTACTTTTGTAAGCAAATACAAAAATTCGTCAATTCCATGATATTCAAAAAGTTTCATACTGTCCTCGTCTACATTCGAGAAATGAATCCTCAATGTTGATTCATAGGACATGTGGATGGACTTACTGATGATAAGACTGACTTTACCTACATTAAAGCTAGTGTCAATAGTCCAAGCCATAACACTATCCACCCTTGTGAAAGTGATCGCTGTTGCTACTAGATGCGAATCGCCAAGGAAAAACATCTCAATGATCCTAAGGCTTCCAAATATCCTAAAATTTGAGAAGTGAAAGGTCGATGAAATGTTTTGGGTCTCTAAAGCAGTTTATAAATGACACCAGCTGGGATATCATAGCATAAAATGGATTTAAGAATGTAGAAAACCTTAGTTAAAACATAAACAAAGGTAATAATCCTATGTAAATTAACTAAACTCTAATAAGAAAGAGTGACAAACACTGTTCATGCATACACACATGCAAAAGTATGATAGACACACATGAACTCTAGAGTCCTTTGTTCACAAACTCCCCAAAGAGAAAGTTAATTCATATAAAACCTTTACAACTCCCAGGTAACTCAAGTAGATACCCAAAGTCTACCAACAGACCTATCCCAATTCTAGGTCAAATGTCTTGATAGTATGCATGCAAAATAAATTACGTGCATGCTATAGTGCCTCGAGGTTTAGAAATTCCAACAATTTCATAAAGAAAGAGTCTTCACTATTTCTAACCCCCACTCACCAATGGACATAATCTAGAATTGTGATAAGAGTGCTCTAAGAGTACCCAAACACCTAAAGGTTTACCTCCCCTTAACAGAAGCATACAAATCATTATATGTGAAGAAGCAAAATTTTATCTCAAGATAGGAATGTAAACACTCCAACCATCATAAATAAAAGTTTGCAACTCTGTATCCATCCTAATGTAGCTCCACTTTCCTGCATAGTTAGACAAAAACCACAAAACACATCAACAGAGGCTACTTTACCCACGACAATGGGTAGAGATAACATGTCAGTAGAGGGATAAATATCTTTTCTTGGAATTCTGGAATACCAGTCCATGACAAGTCTTTTCCCCTAGACACCCCATAAAAATCACCAGGAGGAGGTGGAACAGCGACATACTCCTTAGTATTCATGCCAACCCCTGATATGTCGTTAAGGTTTCTTTGCTCGCTAACACACTTTTCTAGTGTTTGACTAGCCTTCTCGAAATTTTTAATTTTAAAACCTATATCCTCTTGAGACTTAACGACCTCATCTACTTTAGCTCTTAATTCAGCATTAGACTTAAGTAAACTAGTATTACACTCATTAATAACTCTTAAATCTCTTTATAGGATTTTAGTTTTATCTTTAAGATCAAATTCCATTTTCTTATATTCTTCCACCATCCCATAAGATTTTGCAAGCCCCCTTTTATAGTGGGCTAGCCTGATTTCTACATCAAAAACATCTGATTTTAATTTTAAGACATCTTTATTAAGATTTTTAGTATTTATCCTACAAGAAGAGTTATCACATACCTTATTATCCGAACCTGAAGAATACTTGGAACTTGTAGAGCTTGAAGTAGACTTGGCCTTAACAGAAAACGACATTAGATTCTTCTTCAACTTCTTCCTTAGCCTGGTTCACCTCATGATAATGGATTTCGTTCTTTAAGTCAAAGTTTCTCAACAAGCTCTGATACCACTTGTTGATCCCAAACTTAGATCGATTAGCTTTGTATTATCGAGATAAATCAAGAGTAATACGTAGAGAAACTTTATGTATTCGACAATCTAAGTATTATGTGGAAACTAATACTTAGAAGAAAGAACAAAATAACAAGGTGATTATCAAACTTTCAATCAATTGATATATCCAAAGTGAACATAATGTGTATGAAAAGTATGTGAAAAGTATATCTTATATCTTACCCTAAGGCCTCCTTTTATACACTAAGGAGCCTTGTACAAAAAGCTAGAATCAATTATTTTAGGAAGATATACAAGATAAACATAGAAAATAACTTATTGACTAAATCTTTTAAATATTAAGAATATAATTTGAATTCTTGTCTTCATATTTTGTCCACCAATTTGAAGAATTCATCATTGGCAGATTTAGCCCTTGTCTTCATAATTTAAACAAAAATGTGTTGATCTTCACAGCTCATGCAATCTTTCAGTGGCTAAGATTCTTCTTGTCAGCGGCTTCGTGTCAGCGGCTATAATAATCGTGTCAGCGGCTAGGCTCTTACTTGTCAGCGGCTAGGGACTTGGTTATTTTATTCCCAACATTCTTGTTATGGCCTCGTAATTGTGCAGTTCTTCAAGAAGCTTAGGAACTGTTTGTAGAGAGGGTTTTGGTGTTCAAGAAGTGCAACACAGTTGTTTAGATAAATCTTTCCGTCATATACGCCAAAATCGACATTCGATGCAGCCAAGACGGTGAACTTCGGAGATTGTGTTGAAGACGCCACCATTGAAGAGAGGGAGAAGGTTTTGAGGGTGTGACAATCCGTCAATTTATGGTTGATATTTTATTCTCAAATATTATTTAAAAACATTATTTTAGTGTTATATTATGAACTCACTTATTTTTGGGAAGTAATTTGGATTTACGTCTTGAAGTAGCATCGACTACGTCTAAACCGGAGGATTCAACGTTACGTGCTTACGTTTACATATACCGTTTTGGTGACAGTCCGACATTTCAGAAAATAAATTTATCCGTGAATATTATTTTGGAATTTTAAATTTGTGTTGGTTCATAAACTCACAAATTTACGAGAAGAGATTAGGACTTACGATTTTAATTTAACGTCATTTACGACTAAACCGGAAACCTTAGGATTACGTATTTACGTTTTTGAACTCCGTTTTTGATGAGACAATTTTTATTAGATTCGTTTTGTGCCGTTGATTCATAATTTGTAAAAAAGTTTTTTGTAAAACGACCCGAGGGAACGCAAATCGAGGAAACTAGAAACGAGGAATACCCGTAAATTAGTGGGATGAGACAAGATAAATCTTGCCCCACCCCACTAACATGGGACGGCCAAGGTGTGCCACCACATCACAAGATGTGGCAAAATGTAGCTAAATGCTTACACTTGTAAGTTAAGCTTACAAGTTAAGCATACTTTCCACCAAAACCACTAGCCATTACCATTTCCATTCATTTCCTCCATGCAAAACAACTCAACTCTCCTCCCTCTCTCTATGTGTGTCGTCCCATCCTCACCTTAAACACCTCACTTTGATCAAATTTAACCACAAACATTTGTTATAATTAACATATGTTAATCTCCATTCCAAGAGATGAAGATTGGTGCAAGTTTTAACATCCAAGGAGGAGTTTCTATGGAGTCTTAGGGCTGATTTTCCACAAGGAGTTCTTGAAGATTGGTGGTCTTGAAGATGGTCTTGGTTTATCACAAGTTTCTCCATCAAAATCCATGTCTTGATCATAACCTACATCATCATGGTGGTATAAAGATTGTTCTCCCCCATCCTTTTGTTAATTTTGATTATGTAATCGTGTATTTTCTTCTTAAATGTATATATGTATGATGATATATGATGATAAAAATATTATGTGGGGATTTGGTGTTGATAATCATGGGTAAAAAGATGAAAAACTATATGTAAAAATGGTTAAATCTTGCTTAAATGGTAGGCTGTATAAAAACAGTAACTAACCACATGTTAGACTGATAAAATGGCATAGATTAATGGATATACAGTATGTAATATGTCTTGTACACATGTGAGAGTTGGCCATGCAATGGGATCATTAGGATGAGTGAGATATGATCAAAACAAGTTTAGAGTGCAAATCTGAGTATACTATTTTGGACGAATTTTAGAAAATACTTAGATGCTGATTCAACAGTAGCCATAGGAGAGTAAAATGGAGAACATATCATGTAGTTTATTCCATAAAAATTTGAGCTTCTATCTCCATATAGAACTCAAGATATGGCTGTTTTGGTGAACATGAAACTAAAAATCAGATTTTTAAAGAATTAATGTTTAATAGTATTATATAAGCACTCAAATAAAAATAATATAAAATATGAATTAAAACCCACTAACTTATATAATACATTTACATAAATATATACAAGGATAAATAAATGGACATCTTATAAAAATGGTAGTTTGATAAGTTTTATAAGTTATAAAACTATAAACATGATTTTTACGACTTTTTTCGGCTATTACCGTAAAATTAACGTTTTTGTTAAATAAAACTTAGACGGTTGGACCCGTCTAATGTAAACTTTTATAAACTCATATACTGATATATAAACATATATAAAAATTAAAAACCAATAAAACCTGAACTATATAACATACGGACATTAACGGGCTAAGTTAACGTTATTGGACTAATAATACAACAAAATGGGCTAAAACACTTATAAACTTATTTATTGGGCTTAACCCATTTGGGCCCAACATATAAAGTATAAATACTGATAATACAAGTATGAAATGGATTAATACAAGTTAAGGAACTTATAATAGGCTTATTGGACCTAAAACACGTAAATAGGTAAAACTAGTAAACTAGTAAGAAGTTACCAATACATAAACACTAAAATAAGTAAAAGAGAATATGTAAACCCACTTGATCATCATATATATATAATCATCGTATGTATACATAATTGTTATTTTTATAAAGTCATTGGACATGAGTCTAAGACGAGTATTATTTGTCTAGGTTTCCGTGATTGGAGCACGTACCGTACGTCTGAATTGCCGATAACCCGCCTTCCCACATCAACGTGAGTTCATAGCCTCGCACTTTTTTAAATGTTTTTATGAAATGTTTTATAAACCCGCGAGGGAGATAACATGTTAGTTTTTATAAAATATGTCATCATTTGTCCCGATTGTTTGTTTATTTATTGATTTGGACCCGAATGATTGTATGACCCGATAAATGATTATATGACCCGATGTATGAGATAAAATGGATTATTAAAGTTAGGTTATGTCACTAAAAATCCCATTAGCATGAATTGTGAACTACCGGGATTTGGTAGACGCTTATGCATATAATAGTACTATTTGGGGACGATCACCCCAATTCGCGCCTTGACGGTTGATCCCCGTCGTGCCACATTGATTGGTAAGCGAATTTATGTATGAGAAGATTTACATAGCGTGATTATTGTGACGACACGCTAACTTAGATGGTCCAATTTGAGTATCGGTTAGCTACCCGTTGTTGGTTATAGTAAGGTAACAATGTCATGCGGCTTATAATAATCCAATTAACGAAATACTGCTTTAAGCATTGAATTGTGATATATTGCCTGACTAGCAATACAGGGTCTTACTATTGATATTATGTTCGTATTTTGGTTTTACATAACCATATTCATATAACGATTTTTATATTAGCTTATACAACGTTATAAAACGTATTGTATGATGTTTTTAACGACAATGGTTCGTAAAATGATTTTGAAGGCGAAAGCCTATATTATGATTTTAATAATTATTTGTATAAAATGACTTTGGCTATTTTATGGCCTACTACAATGATTTGTGCAAAAATGATTTTCGGTAATAATTTTATACCGATGTTATATTGATGGATTTTATTAAACTCTATGAATTCACTCGGCGTTATCGCTGACCTTTTCTCTTAACATGTTTTATCTCAGGTACTTGAAGGTAATTCTCGGGAAGACAACAAGAATTCATGGCCTGCACCTAAATAATTATTTCCATTCAAATGCTTTGTAAAACCTGTATTAAATACAATGACTTGGGACCTATGTAAATCTGGTATTTATGAATGGAAATGCTTTATTATTAAACGACGCGATTTTTAAGCGTTGTCTATGATGTGAGTAATCTACTATCCCGTAACACCAACTAGTCTTCCGCTGTATTGAGTTGTATAAATTTGGGGTGTTACAGTTTGGTACCAGAGCTCTCGTTATAGAGAACGAAAGATTTTTAAAACCAAGGTTTTGAATAAAACATTTCAAAATCTTTTAACTATAAACATTTTTCTAAAAATGTCTAAAAATCTTTTGACTATAACGGTGCCGAAGAATTCCCGAGTTACCGACAAGGCCAGACTGAGAAGTGTTATTTTAATATATATATAACTTGGATTATATATATATGATGTAATTTTATTACATGATTGTTTGATGATTATTTTGATATTTATACGAGGTATTTATACGACGTAGATTGTCACAAGGAACCCTAAATCCCCTAGCAAATTAATCGAAGCTATTCTCGTAGGAATTCTAGCTATTCCAGATCTAAACCAAGTTGTGGATATTTATGATCCCAACAAAATGGTTGATATCGTAGAAATGTAGACATTAGTTGATTGTGATATTGAAGAAGAATTGGCGAGATTAAATCTGATATCGATGTCATGACGATCTTTCCTTATAGAGTGGAGTTTGACAAAACGTTACCACCTGGAAAGGTGTCATCTGATTCGTTGTCATCCAATTCTTAAATTGAAATCGAAAGGGTGAATGTTGCACTTGAGGCTGTCATTGGAACCATTACCCAAAAACCTCATGCCACTAGTACCTTTCCGAGAAGTCTAATCGAATGATCGAGTCATTTCATACTAGTGACTCATTTGATAACTATTGTTGTAAGAGCTATAGGATTGGAAAATTAAGTGTTGTTCATATCGAGCTTTTATTGCCCTATTAAGGTCTAAGAATAAGGTTGAAAGTATTGGAGAATGATGTAGGATATCGCATTGAGTGTGATTTGGTTGAAACTTGAATGAAGTAAAATCTAACTTGTATGGAATATGAAATTATTAAGAGGAAGTCATTAAGTCCTGTGATTGAATTATAAGGTTTTAAATGATTGTTGATTCGTGTTAAGGGTTGTTCCTAGGCCATTGTCCAATGATGAGGATGCCTAGTGTCCAAGAAATGAATTGAAGAAATCTTCTTCTGAATTGGGACCGATGGATCTTCTGGGACATGTGGAACTCCTATGACTCTTGTAGATTAGTATTCATTGTGGTATCTTTTAAAAATAATCCCTAACCTAACTGAGACATCAGTTGGTAGGATGAGTTCTTGGAATTGTATGACATAGTGACACGTAATGTGTTACGGTACAATTTTGACTTGTTTGTAATTAATGAAAAGACTAAATTTGATTGCTAAATTCTACATGTATCGATGATATCTATCTTTTCTTGCTTCATCCTAATGTTCGCATTAGTGATGCAACCATTGAACAAGTACTCATCTCGAATTGAGTTACGTTGTGAATTATTCTCTTTTGAGTGCCATCGAGGTCATGAACCTCATGATTAATTGGCTAAAGCTCATTTCCTATTATATTGTAGTTAGTTCTTGGTTAACCACTCCTCATCATTCTTTTACAGATCACTCATTGTTTTTATAAGATACGATAGTATCCCTTGGGAAAAATTGAATTTTCATCACCATATGAATTATTTAAAGTGAGACTTATAAACAATCTTTATCAAAATGAAGTTGTTTATAAAACACCTTGGAAAATTTAATTGTTTTCATAACAAAGAAAATCTTTGTAAATTTATTTTTGATTCTTATTCAAGAATTAAGCATGAAAATGTTTTTATTATAAACATGATGATAAAGTTTTGATGAACTGAGTATTGCATCGTTAATCTTGAAATTGTATATAGTTGCGCGCCTACATACAATTTGGAATGGACCATGCAAGGCTGATTAGTAGTCACCATAAAACTAATGAATAAACACTAAATTTTCTTTGAAGATTGTGAAAGATTAAAATTTATGAGATCTGCAAGAAGTGAAAAATAAGGACATAGTGTTAGGGAACCTACATATGTGCCTGTAGCATCTATTCTTTTGAGTTGAATTTACTCATCTGTGGAATTTGTCTTATTTGACAATTGACAATTCTTTCTTGTCCAATTCTCCCGTAGTGAGATTCTTAGGAAAAGTATTTGATTACCGAGTGTTGATACCCGACTGGATGTATTGACGTTCTTATCATTTCTTGTGATTTGATTTTATTTGAATGACCTGGGTAACGATCCGAGGAGCTTTCGAATGCGTACTCAAATTATGAAAACATGGTATATATTCATATTCGTTAAATGTTTTCGTCTGTATGTGATTTGAAATTCTATCGCATAGATTATGCGTTGACCTTACTCTTTTAATAGTAGTTGTGTCTCCATATATCCTTGAATTTGTGAAGGATTATGAATTATTATGAGTCTTCTGATAAGTTCACATCTTATCGACGGCAATGAAACTGGAAAGTTGATAGTGCCAGTAGAATGGATTGATTGATTATGACATGACGACATTGTCTTAATTGATGGGAACTCGAATTGAATTCCCCTAAATGATAAGATGTTGATTATCAAAAGTGATCTAAATAATTCTTGATGGATGACTTGAAATTATACCATAAATGGTTGTGAATTAGTCATAGATATTATAATCTAGAAAGAACCTAATATGAATTTACTAAAAGATGTTTCTGTTATCTGAAATTTTAGAAGGTATTTGTTGGTAAATTACCTAGACTTTTGCCATTAAGGCAAGTTGAAATTGGTATTGATTATATTTCCGATGCTGCACCCGTGGATTATACACTATACGTCAGCACCATCTGAATTAAAGGAATTACCGCACAACTGAGAGAGTTGTCGGAAAAAGATTTTATTCTACCAAGCTCGTCATCATGAAGAGATATGGTGTTATCATTCCTTATATTTATAGATTACTGTGAACTGAGTAAATTGACAATCGAAAACGATATCCATAACTCGAAATGGAAGATTTGTTCGATCATTTACAAGGTTCTAGCGTATGTTTTAAAGATTTGATCCACGGCATGGTTATTATCAACTTCGCGTCCGCGAAGAAGATTATCTATTCCAATCACGAAATCCAGTACTTGTAATGAACATTATGAGTTTCACGTGATGTCGTTTGGATTGACAATACACATGTAGCATTCATAAATTTGGTGAATCACGTGTGTAGGCTGTAATTTGATAAATTTATGCTTGTGATCATTAAGGACCTTCTGTTTGTTTATAAGAATAAGAATGAGTTAATAATTATTTATAGATTGCCCTGAATTGGCCGAACAGTGAAAACTTGTACCTTGAGTATTTAACATGTGATTAAAGACTTAATCCTTTACATTATTTAACCGTGTGATTAATAAGATAATGGAATCTATATTGACTTTTCAAAGTTTAAAGCCATTAAGACTTTGGGTTTTTTCAAAAAGAAAGTGCAAATGTGTTTTAACAAATGTTTTATCAAAAAGAACTTTTGAGGGATTATTTCCTTATACCCAGAACATTTAACTAAACTCCTGTTTAGGGGTAAATGTTTGTGTATACCTCAAGACAACCTAAGAAGGATTGAGGAAACCATTTAAACCATGACTTAAAATTTGAAACGACAATTTTTGCCTTTCAACTAAGAAAATTTTGACCAAAGTATAACTAAAGATTTTTCAAACATTTACGAATCTTATTAATTATTTTCGATAAATCAACAAAAATCATGTTAATTAAATTCAAATTTATTTTGAAAATTTTATTATAATTGGTCGAACTAAGAAATTTAAACTTTTAACGTTTACGTTTCATAAAAACTTAATATTTATTGTTAATTTACGTGTAATAATTATCGACGCTTTAAAACGTCGGATCAAGCAAAACTGATAAAAATGATAGCCGAAACGAAACTGAAACTTAGAAAATATGAAGAAAGGTGAACGTAATTACTGACACATTATGTAGATAATATAAAGAACTAATTAGGACATGTTCCTTAATAATGAAGGTACAAAATAAAATTGCCGAACAATATAGAAATAGTTGATACTTGTAAAAAGGATAATATAGATAATAAAATTGGTTTACGGCTAATGTGAACCATTAGAATTGAGAAGCCGATAGCGTTAAATGTTTCGAACTCCACTTGTGATTGTCTAAATATAGAGATTTAGAGATATAGTTATGTTGGAATCTTGTAAGTATAAGTATTCTATTCTTGTCATTTCTGATTTAATGTATCATTATCAGAAGAAGTTGTACTGATGGTAAACTATGAAGGCATACCTCGCCTCATACATTAGTAAACCTCTAACTATTGCAAAGGTCATCATCTGAATTTGATTCGATTTGGGTCATCGTCGACAGACTGACCAAATCTGCTAATATCATTCTAGTTAATGATAAAATCTCGATGAAGAAATTGACTCTTTTGTATTTAAAGGAGTTATGTAAGCATGGTGTGCCTGTATCGATCATCTCTATCAAGATCCTCGCTTCGCATCGAATTTCTAGAGATTTGCTCAGAAGTCATCGAGAACGAATCTTGATGAGAGTACTGTGTACCACCCCAATCGAAGGGACAAGATAAAGTAACGATACAAGATACTATAAGTGCTGTTTTATGCTTGAATGATTGACCTTTGGTAATAAACTGTAAAATCGTTTTCCTTTGGAGAAATTATCATTGATAATCATCGCATTAGGATCGAGATCGAACCTTGTTAAGATTTATATATTAGAGCCTCTGTAAGTAGGATTTGGGATGAAGACACCCGACATACACCCATTGTGAGTTGGACATGTCTTTTAGGTTTAAGGTTTCCTATGATGGCGAACCTAACCTTACAAAATACTCGACCCACGAGACTTGAATTCATTGTTGAAATTAGGATCTGATTGTTGACTGCCGGTAGTAGGCAGGAGGTTATATGAATATGAAATGTAGATCTTGAAGTGCCAGATGGGTAGCGAAGTTATGCCAAAAAATTTAACCATGGAAAAATGAATTGATGATTGAAAGATCATGGATATAAGTCCCCGTTGTATGGGACCATAGAGATTATGTAAAAGATTGGTTTGAAAGGCATATAAGCTGGATCTACCCTAGGACTTCAAAGAACTGCGTGCATTATATTTCGTATATCTAACTTGATAAAATATCTATCAAGTGAAAAAACTGACTATTCCTTAATAAAGTTTAGATCGGCGAAAAGTTGCATTCATAAAAAACCCATGAACATCATGGATAGAGAAAGTTAGTCGACATTAAGCCTGATCTTATTCCCGTAATTATGTTTGATGAAACTCGCGTATTGTAACGAATTACACTTCTGAGAGAATGTGGAGGAAATACCCACATGGCTTTAACTCTATAAGAAGCGAGTAGTAAGATAAGATGATCTTTGAGGACAAAGATCCTGTTTAGGGGTAAATGCTGTGACAATCCGTCAATTTATGGTTGATATTTTATACTCAAATATTATTTAAAAACGTTATTTTAATGTTATATTATGAACTCACTTATTTTTGGAAAGTAATTTGGATATACGTCTTGAAGTAGCATCGACTACGTCTAAACCGGAGGATTCAACGTTACGTGCTTACGTTTACATATACCGTTTTGGTGACAGTCCGACATTTCAGAAAATAAATTTATCCGTGAATATTATTTTGGAATTTTAAATTTGTGTTGGTTCATAAACTCACAAATTTACGAGAAGAGATTAGGACTTACAATTTTAATTTAACGTCATTTACGACTAAACCGGAAACCTTAGGATTACGTATTTACGTTTTCGAACTCCGTTTTTGATGAGACAATTTTTATTAGATTCGTTTTGTGCCGTTGATTCATAATTTGTAAAAACGTTTTTCGTAAAACGACCCGAGGGCACGTAAATCGAGGAAACTAGAATCGAGGAATACCCGTAAATTAGTAGGATGAGACAAGATAAATCTTGCCCCACCCCACTAACATGGGACGACCAAGGTGTGCCACCACATCACAAGATGTGGCAAAATGTAGCTAAATGCTTACACTTGTAAGCTATGCTTACAAGTTAAGCATACTTTCCACCAAAACCACTAGCCGTTACCATTTCCATTCATTTCCTCCATCCAAAACAACTCAACTCTCCTCCCTCTCTCTATGTGTGTCGTCCCATCCTCACCTTAAACACCTCACTTTGATCAAATTTAACCACAAACATTTGTTATAATTAACATATGTTAATCTCCATTCCAAGAGATGAAGATTGGTGCAAGTTTTAACATCCAAGGAGGAGTTTCTATGGAGTCTTAGGGCTGATTTTCCACAAGGAATTCTTGAAGATTTGTGGTCTTGAAGATGGTCTTGGTTTATCACAAGTTTCTCCATCAAAATCCATGTCTTGATCATAACCTACATCATCATGGTGGTATAAAGATTGTTCTCCCCCATCCTTTTGTTAATTTTGATTATGTAATCATGTATTTTATTCTTAAATGTATATATGTATGATGATATATGATGATAAAAATATTATGTGGGGATTTGGTGTTGATAATCATGGGTAAAAAGATGAAAACTATATGTAAAAATGGTTAAATCTTGCTTAAATGATAGGCTGTATAAAAACAGTAACTAACCACATGTTAGACTGATAAAATGGCACAGATTAATGGATATACATTAAGTAATATGTCTTGTACACATGTGAGAGTTGGCCATGCAATGGGATCATTAGGATGAGTGAGATATGATCAAAACAAGTTTAGAGTGTAAATCTGAGTATACGGTTTTGGACGAATTTTAGAAAATACTTAGAATCTGATTCAACAGTAGCCATAGGAGAGTTAAATGGAGCAAATATCATTTAGTATATGCCATAAAAATTTGAGCTTCTATCTCCATATAGAACTCAAGATATGGCTGTTTTGGTGAACATGAAACTAAAAATCAGATTTTTAAAGAATTAATGTTTAATAGTATTATATAAGCACACAAATAAAAATAGTATAAAATGTGAATTAAAACCCAGTAACTTATATAATACATTTATATAAATATATACAAGGATAAATAAATGGACATCTTATAAAAATGGTAGTTTGATAAGTTTTATAAGTTATAAAACTATAAACATGATTTTTACGACTTTTTCGGCTATTACCGCAAAATTAACGTTTTTGTTAAATAAAACTTAGACGGTTGGACCCGTCTAATGTAAACTTTTATAAACTCATATACTGATATATAAACATATATAACAAGTAAAAACCGATAAAACCTGAACTATATAACATACGGACATTAACGGGCTAAGTTAACGTTATTAGACTAATAATACAACAAAATGGGCTAAAACACTTATAAACTTATTTATTATGCTTAAACCATTTGGGCCCAACATATAAAGTATAAATACTGATAATACAAGTATGAAATGGATTAATACAAGTTAAGGAACTTATAATAGGCTTATTGGACCTAAAACACGTAAATAGGTAAAACTAGTAAACTAGTAAGAAGTTACCAATACATAAACACTAAAATGAGTAAAAGAGAATATGTAAACCCACTTGATCATCATATATATATAATAATCGTATGTATACATAATTGTTATTTTTATAAAGTCATTAGACATGAGTCTAAGACGAGTATTATTTGTCTAGGTTTCTGTGATTGGAGCACGTACCGTACGTCCGAATTGCCGATAACCCGCCTTCCCACATCAACGTGAGTTCATAGCCTCGCACTCTTTTAAATGTTTTTATGAAATGTTTTATAAACCCTCTAGGGTGATAACATGTTAGTTTTTATAAAATATGACATCATTTGTCCCGATTATTTGTTTATTTATTGATTTGGACCCGAATGATTGTATGACCCGATAAATGATTATATGACCCGATGTATGAGATAAAATCGATTATTAAAGTTAGGTTATGTCACTAAAAGTCCCATTAGCATGAATTGTGAACTACCGGGGTTTGGTAGACGCTTATGCATATAATAGTACTATTTGGGGACGATCACCCCAGTTCGCGCCTTGACGGTTGATCCCCGACATTGATTGGTAAGCGAATTTATGTACGAGAAGATTTCCATAGCGTGATTATTGTGACGACACGCTAACTTAGATGGGCCAATTTGAGTATCGGGTTAGCTACCCGTTGTTGGTTATAGTAAGGTAACAATGTCATGCGGCTTATAATAATCTAATTAACGAAATACTGCTTTAAGCATTGAATTGCGATATATTGCCTGACTAGCAATACAGGGTCTTACTATTGATATTATGTTCGTGTTTTGGTTTTACATAACCATATTCATATAACGATTTTTATATTAGCTTTATACAACGTTATAAAACGTATTGTATGATGTTTTTAATGACAATGGTTCGTAAAATGATTTTGAAGGCGAAAGCCTATATTATGATTTTAATAAGGATTTGTATAAAATGACTTGGCTATTTTATGGCCTATTACAATGATTTTTACAAAAATGATTTTCGGTAATAATTTTATACCGATGTTATATTTATGGATTTTATTAAACTCTATGAATTCACTCGGCGTTATCGCTGACCTTTTCTCTTAACATGTTTTATCTCAGGTACTTAAAGGTAATTCTCGGGAAGACAACAAGAATTCATGGCCCGCACCTAAATAATTATTTCCATTCAAATTCTTTGTAAAACCTGTATTAAATACAATGACTTGGGACCTATGTAAATATTATATTTATGAATGGAAATGCTTTATTATTAAACAACGCGATTTTTAAGCGTTGTCTATGATGTAAGTAATGTGCTATCCCGTAACACCAACTAGTCTTTCGCTGTATTGAGTTGTATAAATTTGTGGGTGTTACAAAGTGTTTGAGAGAGATGAACACTGTATGTGTGAGAGAATGAGAGTGAGAATAAAAAAGGTTTAAGGTCAAGGGGTAATGATGTTGTCCCATTAATTTGTGATGATTAAACAAGAAAGAAAGGTAGATAAAGAACGAATTCTAGAGAGAGAAAGTAGTTAGAGAAAGTAGAGAGAAAATGGTTATAACTTTTGGAGGATTAGATTAGAGAGTGAAAAATGAAATGACCAACACACTTCGTAACATGCTAGGAAGGGTATATATAGTCCACCCACATGTGGGCTTGTTTATGGACTATAGTCTAATGGGTCGGGCTTTCCTTTTGGGATTTAGTTACTTATGAATGAACTTTAGCCTAAAGTTAAGCCCGTATAACACGACTAATCTACTACCTATTACAACGTTCTAATATACGATACATAATAAACATATGACCGAGGATTCTTGTTTGACTCAATATTTTGAGGCTAACAATCTTCCCCAATGAGAGGTCATTACCCTTTATGAAAGGTCATTACCCTTTGTCATTTGGAGATTTGTAGAGATTACTAATCTCGCCATAAATGAGTCTTGAACGTGTAATAGTAGTCTTTTTCCTTCATGTTGTGATCTTTGAGCCTTTGTCGTTGTCTTTCGACTTTGTCTTTTGCTTTTGAGATCTTAAAATCTTCCTTGACTTGTCTTTCCCATCTTGTGATCTTGTGTCTTCATCCACATGCTCACACTATTAACTGTTTAATATGTCTTTAGGCTTGAGTATATGGTTTTGAATCTTTGACTTTGCTGAGTACACCGTTACGCCACCTTCTTGAGACAAAACATAGACACGGACTGAATGGCTTTGACATTCGTCCTAAATCGGTAGCGTTTTACCTCCGGTCGATGAAGACCGTTATACGATATTAAATATCGTACCTGTTATTAGGTAGATTCAATTAAGAACCTCCTTGACAGGGTTTCGCGGCTGTACTAGCCGTTCTCTTTACTCGACCGTCTCAAAGCAAGACTGTGAACATAAAGATTGAATCAACTAGATAAATATCCGCTTGATTAAAGTCGTCAATTCAAATTCCTGGAACAAGTGTGATTCATAAAGAATCTTACCATTGTTGATTTCCATTTGACACAAGCTTGATTCTTAAGAATCTCACAAGTCACCTACCATAGCGCTGTTTGAGGTTGACGCTAGAAGGATTTCCATTCGTCACTGTGAATATTAATGAATATCACTCTGAATGTTCTGGCAAGACCATAAAGATATTGCGTAGAAACCTGAAACGAGTTTGAATCAATTCAAAATCAAACCACTGTTGCTTTTCAGTTCTACATATGTTAAATTCATAAAGAATCTTACATATGACCTACCGTAGTGTTGTTTGATGTTAACACTGGAAGGATTTCCACTCATCATTGTGAATACTAAGTAGTATCACTCAGAGTGTTCTAGCAATATCGCAAGGATATAGCGTAGGACTTTCTTTATCTTCATCCGTGTGTCGTAACGAGATTTGATTGATCTCTAGGCTCTAGACTCGATTTGTGCACTTTTAGTGGTCGGAGGCTGGAGCAGATGCCACCTATTGAATATCAACTATCTCGGAGTGAGAAAGTCAATAGAAGTCATGTTGTTCTCAGTGACAATAAAACAAACTTCTTTTGAGAGAAACCTGAGTCAGCTGGGAAAGGGTTATGCATTACATCACTGGGTCCATGATGAGTTTGTCTTCATGATGTGTTGTCCCGGTTTCTGGCTAAATTGTATAGATGGATTCTTTGTTTACACCCTTTATCCTTACATTTCTTTTTCATTCTTAAACCCTTTCAATGCTTACCAAGACATCATTACTAGCACCTTGTTGTGATTGTTCCAGTGATAGCATCAGTACTTAGTCGGCATTCAGCTACCTTCACATTCTACTCCATCTTTCCTAAGGACTTTTAATAATCTATTGGATTGTCCCTGGGAAGATCTCTCCGGTTCTGGTTGGATCATAGGACTTATACCTAGCCACCCTTTTGACACCAATAACGTCGTGGATTAAAGATGTTGTGGGTATTTGAACGAAACCATAAAAACCACTTCAAATGTCTAACAAGGTGTTTGAAAAACATTCAACCCCTTGATAGTTTTGTCGTTTCAGAAATGCTCCCCCTTCACATGTGCATCGATAATCGAAAGTGTTTCGGACATGTAGGTAAGAGTTAAAGTGCTTGAGTCTTATATAAGATCACATTTTAATCACATTTTATCCCCTATCTCTAATATATAAAATCTTTTGATATTAGAGATACCAAATTGGATTAAAATATATTTTGAAAAATAGTCTTGAAAATCTTCGTGAGAAAGATGTGTCAATCTTTGCATGAAGTTGAAATGCTCCCCCTCAAAAATTGATCCAATTGAATTGTCATTGTGAGGATATGATCTACATTTTTCTTTTTGAGGATGGGAGTTGTTGAACACATAATTTTTGAAAAATTTTGAATAATCATTGAAAAACTATTGAAAAAATAATGTTCAACGCTTTTTGAAAAATCCATTATTTTTGGCGAAATGGTTTTTCTAAAGCATAAACTTGAGTTCATAGACTTTGAATGTCTTGACAAATCCACTCAAGTGTAAGAAGACTTCTCTTCTTTTGTTGAGGGTAAGGGCACTAAAGCGTACACTCCCCCGTGAATACAAAACCGGGTTGCAATCTGAAAGTGATAACAAGCCATTGTGTTGAGCTCAAAACGTTGAATGTTTTGTGACAAGCTCAACCCAAGATAGATTGCTCAACCCGTTGTGTGGAAATATTTGTCCAAAATAGACAATTTGCTTTATTAAATAGAAAGGACATATTTTGAAAAATATTTAAAACTTTCATTCGAGCTTTATGTACACACCCGTGTCGTTATTGAGCAACATTTCTAGGCACGCCGATATTATCGATACTGAAAGACATGTCGAGAAGAATATTTTTGGATTTTAAAATATTTTTAATTTTGTGTTTTGGTTTTATATGTTTTATATTTTGTATTTTGCTTTTTCAAAGATATTTATTGATTGATGTTTGATAGATAAATCAAGAAGGTACCTTTGTCAGAATCTCCAGTCTGCTGGAGTCAAACATCTCATACCAATTTGCCTAACGAGGTACTCAAACCTATCTTTCGACAGAGCTTTCGTAAACAAGTCGGCTAATTGCTAATCCGTTCCAACAAAGTATAGTTCAACGATAACGCGTTCGACTTGTTCCTTGATGAAGTGATATCGGACATCAATGTGCTTCGTGCGGGAATGCTATACTGGATTGCAGGAGATGGCTATGGCCGACTTTGAGTCACAGTACCTAGGTACTTTATCAAAGTGGAAGCCATAATCCGTGAGTTGTGTTCTCATCCATAGAACTTGAGCACAACACGCAGAGAGAGACACATACTCCGCTTCGGCTGATGAAAGTGACATGCAATCCTGCTTCTTGGAAGACCATCCCACAAGCTTATCTTGACCTAGAAATTATGCACCACCAGAAGTACTTTTTCGTGTATCAAGACACCCTGCATGATCAGAATCTGAATAGGCCGTTAGAAAGAAACCGGTTTCCCTCGGATACCAGAGTCCCAAGTGAATGGTATTCTTGAGGCACCGAAAGATCCGTTTAACCTCCTTGAGGTGCTTTTCAGTGGTTCGTGCTTGATATCATGCACAATAACACGTAGCATGTGAAATATCAGGTCTGCTTACTGTCAAGTACATGAGGGAACCGATCATGGAACGATATCTCGTTTGATCTATGGTATTTCCCTCCAAGTCAGCATCTAGCGATGTGGTTGATAATGGTGTCCCAACGGGGTCACATGAAGTCATACCATGCTTTTTGATTATCTCTTGACAATACTTAGCTAGGTTTATAAAGATACCACTTGGGGATTGGTGAACTTGAATTCCTATAAAGAATTTTAGTTCACCCATCATTGACATTTCATATTTGCTGTGCATGAGTTTTTCAAACCATTTTGAAAGTTTTGGGTTTGTAGACCCGAAAATAATGTCATCAACATAAATTTGCACAAGCAAAATGTCATCCCCATATTAATAAGTGAACAAAGTTAGATCAATAGAACCTTTTGAGAAACCTTTGGATACCAGAAATTTCGAGAGTTCATCGTACCACGCCCTTGGAGCTTGCTTAAGTCCATAAAGTGCTTTGTGGAGACGATACACCTTGTCTGGATAATGAGGATTGATGAATCCTTCCGGTTGCGTGACATAGACTTCTTCCTTCAAAGGACCGTTGATAAATATCGTCTTTACGTCCATTTGATAGACAGTCTCTTATGTGCAGCATAGCAAGGAAAATCCTGATCGCTTCCAAACAAGCAACTGGTACAAATGATTCTTAAAAATCAATACCCTCTTTCTCTCCATACACTTTAGCCACTAGCCTAGATTTATTCTTGATGATCGTGTTTTCTTCATCAATCTTATTTTTCCATATCCATCAATGATTTAATGGTATTACATCGTATGGTCTGTCAACAAGTTCCTAGACTTTAAGTCTTTCAAATTGTTAAAGTTCATCCGTCATCGATTCAATCCATGCATGGTCTGCCAAGGCTTCTTTGATATTTATTGGTTCAGCTGTACTCACGGCGAGTGCGAACATACAAACATCACCATCGGTGGCTAGTTGTCGTTTGGTACGAACAGGCTGTGAAGGGTTTCCAATTACTTGAACCAAAGGATGTTCTCGGGTCCAATGATGTGTTGAAGGATTTCGTTGGTAGAACGTATGCATATTTGATGGATCAACATGGCGAGTAGAAGACTCTCCAGTTTCGTGTACCATTGTACCGAATGGGTTATGAAAATCGTCATCATCAGATAATGTATCGTCTGCTTGATTTGTGTTCTCTGGAGCAATGACATTAGTTGTGGATGTATTAGGATTGATTGTTGAATAGATATTCTGAGGAGGTAAATTGTGCAGCAACCCGTGTTGAAGTAGATGAAGTGGTATCCTTTTGTTGATGATGATCCGTATCATCATTCTTATCATGAGTGACAGCGGAAGACTTCGATACAACATGTTTCTCCCCCGTGAAATATTCATCAAACATTGGTCCATATAACATTTCCAACTTTTCAAGTGTCGTGTCCACTGTCATATCTTCTCTAGGAACATGTTCAGGAACCAGCTTTGAACTTGACGGTTCATTGCTGTGGTCTTGAGTTCCGAGTTCCGTGCGATTGTACACAGAAGTCTTTTGTCATTGTAGATCTGGACTTAAACTGTTTTGTTCAAGTGCCATCTCTTGTAATTCATCAAATCTGATATGAATAGTCTCGACTATTAATTCTGTTCTCTTGTTGTACACTCTGTATCCCTTAGACTGAGTTGCATATCCCACTAGAATGCATGCATCACTTTTCTCTTTCATCTTATCCAGATTTTCACCATCTCGAATAATGTAACACGTACATCCAAAAACATGAAGGTGTTTGAGTGAAAGTTTTCTATCATTAATTATGTGATATGGTGTCTTTTCGTGTCTTGGGATAATTATGGATCAGTTTTGTGTGTAGCATGCGGTTGACACGGCTTCGGCCCAAAAGAATAATGGTAGTTTTGAAGCAGATAATAATGTTCCAGCAGACTCAACTAAAGTACGATTTCGTCTTTCAACAACTCCATTTTGTTCAGGTGTTCGAGTGTAACTCCCCCAATTTCACAAGGCAGCTGAATATCAACATTGGGTGTTACTTCATAGCACATTACACACAGTTATAGAAAACGACCTCAAAAGAGACGTTTTATAAAATAAACCATTCGACAATTTTATTAAATCAGAGTTAACTAAAAAAAAGAGGTCCCACCAATTTATACAAACGTTAAGAAATAATAAAGATTTGTCAAATGTATCGAATGGAAATTGTTTGTTTTGCCTTTACTTTATCCCGCGCGGCTCCATGCTCCAGCTGCTCTTAAACCTATACACCTGAGAATACATGCTAACATGTCAACACAACGGTTGAGTGAATTCACAGGTTTTTAATAAACAATAATGGGTTTTTAAATAAACCATAAAGCTTTTGAACACAAGAATCTCATCCATTGGCGATATTGCAACACATACAATACCTATATTCCACACTATTACGCTAAGCTCATGACACCGATGCCTTAATCAATAAGTTTGCCCTAGTCAGGTATCTTGTCAAATACCCCATACTTCACGTACAACACACCCAGCTGAGCCTCCAACTCACAGGTGCGACCTGCCTGGGTGGGGGTCATCATTCCCAATGGATCCATTCGTCTGTACGAGCGCCTACCTATCATAGGTAGTTAACGGTTCACGATTTATAGGGACTTTTCACTGGCAATAAGCAACTTAGCCTTACTAATAATGGCTCATTACCTATACAATCAACGCTTATGTTCATTTTCCAAAAGAATTCAATCAAACTTATTTACATTTATTAACAACAGCTTGTATTCGTTAAAAGCATATATTCCAACAACGAATGTTTATTCACAATCATGTATCCTTTCAAAAGGATACAACACGTATGCTTATTTACCAAGAGCATGTATTCCCCCTCGCGGGTTTATAAACACATATAAAGCAGTAAAAGCGAGGCTATGAACTCACCTGATATAGCTATCATACGTAGATCAAGGAACAAACGTCCAATAGTCGATACACGACTTCACGAGATAATAATCGCTCACTGATCGAGAACGAGATGCCCAACGGTCAACATATGACCGAATGAACCTATAATGACGAGACGCGTCTTAGGATCGAGACTATACATAAGTCATACATATATGTAAATAGTTCACTTTAGTAAGTTTGGACATTGCATAAGTTTTATAAAACTTTTTATAAAACCTTTCATAACAATTTAACATATATCTTCTCATTATGACCATTAAGCCCATTCTAGCCCATTAGTGACCCATTAATCATTTATATAAGCTAAGTCCATTTTAAACTCATTATTGATCTCCATATACATTATTAATCTCAGGTCCAATAATGGCCCAATAGCCATTATAAGTGTAAGTTGGGCTTTTGTGGCCCAAATCCACTGTATATGTATTACGGGTTCTAAAACGCCTCATAACGATGTAAACTTAATGTCCACGATGGCCGAGTCTCGGGTATTCTAGTTATCAATAAATAAACGAGTCTATATTTACTAAAAAGCGGCTCATACCATTTCAGTGTTTATAAAAATCATCACGTTTTACCTTAATTTAATAAGTCTAATTCTTACAATTTTCACGACATGTCTCGTTAATTAGACCGTTTCTCCTAAAACGTATATAATATAGATGAGTTATTTTTTACTAAAGTCATTCTTAACTTATTTAGTTTACTTATTATAAGTTTAATTGCCTCTAATTTATAGTTATCATAGCTTATTTACCCATTTTCTTTATACTTTATAAAAGATTTATCTTCTTTCTATCTTTAGTAATCTTAAAATTTCAGCTTTAAACATTTCCTTATTAGGAAGTCAATATGCAACCAATTAGTCAATGTTCATCATATACATATTTCAATTTTGTTAAAATTTAATTTATAAATTTTCTAATAACTAGCATTGATGATTTAATAAAGCTCATTTAATAAAAAATGAGTAACAACAAACATATAAATACATTAATGTGTAGTCAAAATTGTATAAAAAATCACACATAAAAACACATCCTTCATACCCAAGAAAAAACGTCTATCATAAATATCTTTTTAATTTATGTATTTAATTCCTCCTCTATCATTATGAATATAAATAACCACACACACAAACAAATCATCATCTCACATTGTCTGCCAATAAAAAAACGACCTTTCACCCTATCTGTCACAACCACCTTTGCCACCAACTTGTCGCTGCCACCACTTATGCCGTCGTCATCAGCCGCAACCATCACAGGATACCCGCCGCCGCATTGCGCGGGTATCCTGCTAGTATTACTTAGAAGAGTTGGCTGTTTTTCGCAGCCAACTTCAGTTTCACCGTTTTGGCCGCCATTTTCAAACCGTTTATCCGTAGAAAACCATTCGACTCGTGTAGATTCTACATAAATTTAGCTACAACTTTTAGTTTTATATATTTAGAGGTCAGTATATAATTTTTAAGAGTTTTTGGCCGTGCAAAACTGGTAGATCAGATTCGACACTTTTCAGTATTTTGACCATATCTAATTCATCGGGTATCGTCACGAGACGAGCGACCCGGACAAATCGCTACAAAATATAGGCCTATCTCCCTATTTTCTTATCTAATGCTCATAGCCAACTGATATTATTCAAAATTCTCGTTTTGCCTACTGATCTAAATATTGAATTTCCAATCATCACTTTGGGCTTGTTTTAGCTTGATTTAACGGTTTTATAATAAAGTACAATGTCCAAAAATCACAAATAATACATGATTTATATAATTACAGAGATCAAATGAAATTACAACATAAAATATTATTACAAAAGTTACTTAGTAATGAATATACAAAATAGATAAGGTGATTCTTACAAAATATAGAGCAAATGGACGCAATCAACAATCAACTTTCAAATCCTTTGCTTCAAAGATATGACCAAATAGACACATGAAAGAACCATCTTTATTCAGCCCCAAAATCTTTACAAAAGCTTTATGGTATAATTTGATTTTAACAGAATCAACACCAAAAACAAAAGTAGTACTATAACTTTCACTAGTTATTTAATAACTCTAGTTAAAGTTATGTCAATGAGGCATTTGTTGGTGATGGGATTCTCGACAAAAATAGAAAGGAAGAAGAGTGATGGGATGCTCGGCAAAAATAGCAAGGGATAAGAGTGTGAATGAGTTTTTGTTATTTCAATTGATAGATGTGAGAATTAGGATAAACTTAGACGTGACTCATGAGATTGTCTAAGTTGACACGTATGGTATTGTTGTTGTGGGATAAGATTAAATAAAATCTTGTCCCACAATTTGTAAAAGCGGGTATTATCGAATTTTGATATTTTAAATGTTGCGCGATTTGAAAGATATACGTTAAACAAAAAAAAATAAACGCTCAATATAAAATAAAAACATCGACGTTTGATGAATATTAATATTTTAATAAATAAATGAGGGCTTATAATTTAATAAATGTTAACGCGTCGTATAAACGAATGATGCCTAAAGACTTAACGTAAATTATAAAGAATGCTCGTAAAACGAGAAATTAAAGCGACGACAATAGAAAATATTTAGATGTCATAACAAAAATGTTCACGGTCGATGACGGACATAGACTTTTATCGATAATTTAATAAATGACACGTACTCAATACGTTAAAGTCTTAACCTTTCTAGTTAGCCGAGAATTCAATATTGTTCTCAAAAACGATCATGACAAATAAAAGTCAATCAATAAATATTGGTCTGAATATTAGTAATAGTATTGAAACTCGGTCTAAATATCGATTTTAATGTTCGGGTTAATACATTAGCTACCCCTTTAGGAAGCGACGTCCCGGCGCTTAATTCATTTCAATAGTCATCGATAGGCGGAGAGGTGAGGAATAGACAAGTCATCGCCGAGGTTCCTAACGAAGGTTGGATGAACAAAAGTCAAAGCAACTAGTATACATAACGGGCACAAATGAACGGTTTGATAGTAGCTTCAATCCTTATAAGGAAAGATGAATACATAACTCGAATAGAAAGCCATTGGAAGCGAAAAATTAACAAGCCGTCAAATTTTGAAAGTGATTCAAGGTACATTACTACTAGCTTATCAAGCATGCGGCGATCGATATAAGTTCGAAAAATTCCACATGACAAGTGAAGAGTTGAAAGAAGTAGGTGCATTTGAAAAATTTTCAATGCGAGAATCAATTCAAAACTATCGATGATCACATCGATCAAATCGAAACACATATGTTCCACATGTTCCATAACAAAATTAGCTCATAAATGAAAATCGAATGGATCACACATAACTCCATCGAAAACCTGTTACAGAATATTCACGACGAGGCAATTATTACGAGTCTCACAAAATCATCTAGTTGCATGATCTCAAACATGCAAACCTATTTCTTCAAAATAAAATTTATCGACACATAAATCGTTCGGAGTATAAAATACTCTATCGAAGGAACTACGATCCAAATCAAATACAAAAGCCATCACTAGGCACGTATAATCATATTACGACATGCTTGCAGAATAGCCAAGCCATGCCAAATCAATAAATTCAATCACGTTAACTCATGCTTGCTAAATAGTCAAGACATGATAAAATGAATATCTTATAGGATTTTCAGATGAGTCAAGTCAAAGGAAAGTTTGCAAGTTAAAGGATTTTCACGATATTTATTCCATAGATGCATATAGATCAATATTTTCGTCATCAGATGGTGCTCACACATGGATCCATACCCAAATGACATTTCACGGTGCTCACGAACGGATCCATACACAAAATATATTACAGGGTGCTCACAAACGGATCCCTACCCAAAATATTTTCTCGTTATGTTTGAAAAATTCTTCGATGAACCATCTATAATAACAGGAAAGAATCTCAAGATTTTTTCAATCACGATGAGTTGTGTTGATAACTTAATCCTCAGTCAATCCACAAGTACACAACTAATCTCGATTAAACAAGTCATCTGTTCTCGGGACAGGTAATGGTTCTTAACAATTAGCTTATAAAGCTCGCGATAGTTAGGACACATTAGAAATGGTCCATAGAAACAAATTATAACTCGAGAGAAGACTTACAGGGTTACTCATACATAGACGATAATCAATAACAACCATAATGACGACGAAACGAACGATTCGTACCAACGAAACATGAGTCGAAGAAATACATCCGTATACAAAAATAATCACAAACTAAGTCAAGCACTCTTGATCCCACTTGTTTATAATTTCTTGTTTTCATTGAAAGGCGTCCCAATCCATGTAAACAAGTATTTATAAATTTATGGTTCGGGAACTTATAACTTTCTTGTTCAAATAAAAAGGCGTCCCAGTTTATTTCAACAAGATGATTATAAATCATCCTACTCAGTAATACCGTCACAAAAACACGATAACATAATCAAATTAAATGCCAAGAAAAATAAATGGTGTCAAACTTACTCCATGATTTCTGTATTCAAGCGTCTCATTCCATCTGAATAAAGAAACCATAAACAATCTAAGGTCCAGTGGTTTAAAACTTCTTATTCAAATTTCCCAATCCATTTCAATAAGATAACCTTAAACGACACATAGTTGGACGATTTAAATTCTCTATATTTAAATGTCCCATTCCATTTAAATATAAGGTATTAAATTGCTCAACTAATGACTACTATGAGCATATCTTTGTTGTACCCAAATTATATAATGATTTGGGTATATACATTTTAGGTCCAACATTGGCATCCTCCTTTTCGCCACAAAACGTAATCAAACACAATTAAATTAAACGTTATATTACGTAGAAGATCTCTCCTTGAAGAAATGATTCGCCAAAATCATAAGGAGTGCAGAAATATAATAATACGCTTATCAATTACGTTTCAAAAGGAGATGTCCTAAAATGGCACATCACGATGCGATGACAAAAATCGAGCTTAAATTAGTCGACATGCGATAGATTATGAAAAAATATATATGTACCTAAAATATCAAACGAGGTCCATACTCGTATTCGGATAATAAATTAATTATCAAGAAAAGTGATTGGCAGCAAGGCCAAACTCTCTATAAAACCGTATCATAAAATCTACGATAATCACGTAAGGCTCATTTCTTCATGCACAATGCCCTTAAATACCATAGTATATACATTCAATATACATACAAACATTTCTACATACACACATGATCACAATATCACAACCAAGCTTTGGTTTCAAGGAGCCATGAGCGCGCGGATACTTTGTAAGGCAACCAAACAATTTTACGAAAGAGCAGTTATAGTCTAGGTTTTAACAATGACCTAGTTCGCTATAACTAGTGCTCTGATACCAATCTGTAACTCCCCCAATTTCACAAGGCAGCGGAATATCAACATTGGGTGTTACTTCATAGCACATTACACACAGTTATAGAAAACGACCTCAAAAGAGACGTTTTATAAAATAAACCATTCGATAATTGTATTAAATCAGAGTTAACTAAAAAAAAGAGTTCCCACCAATTTATACAAACGTTAAGAAATAATAAAGATTTGTCAAATGTATCGAATGGAAACTTTTTGTTTTGCCTTTACTTTATCCCGCGCGGCTCCATGCTCCAGCTGCTCTTAAACCTATACACCTGAGAATACATGCTAACATGTCAACACAACGGTTGAGTGAATTCATAGGTTTTTAATAAACAATAATGGGTTTTTAAATAAACCAAAAAGCTTTTGAACACAAGAATCTCATCCATTGGCGATATTGCAACACATACAATACCTATATTCCACACTATTACGCTAAGCTCATGACACCGATGCCTTAATCAATAAGTTTGCCCTAGTCAGGTATCTTGCCAAATACCCCATACTTCACGTACAACACACCCAGCTGAGCCTCCAACTCACAGGTGCGACCTGCCTGGGTGGGGGTCATCATTCCCAATGGATCCATTCGTCTGTACGAGCGCCTACCTATCATAGGTAGTTAACGGTTCACGATTTATAGGGACTTTTCACTGGCAATAAGCAACTTAGCCTTACTAATAATGGCTCATTACCTATACAATCAACGCTTGTGTTCATTTTCCAAAAGAATTCAATCAAACTTATTTACATTTATTAACAACAGCTTGTATTCGTTAAAAGCATATATTCCAACAACGAATGTTTATTCACAATCATGTATCCTTTCAAAAGGATACAACACGTATGCTTATTTACCAAGAGCATGTATTCCCCCTCGCGGGTTTATAAACACATATAAAGCAGTAAAAGCGAGGCTATGAACTCACCTGATATAGCTATCACACGTAGATCAAGGAATAAACGTCCAATAGTCGATACACGACTTCACGAGATAATAATCGCTCACTGATCGAGAACGAGATGCCCAACGGTCAACATATGACCGAACGAACCTATAATGACGAGACGCGTCTTAGGGTCGAGACTATACATAAGTCATACATATATGTAAATAGTTCACTTTAGTAAGTTTAGACATTGCATAAGTTTTATAAAACTTTTTATAAAACCTTTCATAACAATTTAACATATATCTTCTCATTATTACCATTAAGCCCATTCTATCCCATTAGTGACCCATTAATCATTTATATAACCTAAGTCCATTTTAAACTCATTATTGATCTCCATATACATTATTAATCTCAAGTCCAATAATGGCCCAATAGCCATTATAAGTGTAAGTTGGGCTTTTGTGGCTCAAATCCACTGTATATGTATTACGGGTTCTAAAACGCCTCATAACGATGTAAACTTAATGTCCATGATGGTCGATTCTCGGGTATTCTAGTTATCAATAAATAAACGAGTCTATATTTACTAAAAAGCGGCTCATACCATTTCGGTGTTTATAAAAATCATCACGTTTTACCTTAATTTAATAAGTCTAATTCTTACAATTTTCACGACATGTCTCGTTAATTAGACCGTTTCTCCTAAACCGTATATAATATAGATGAGTTATTTTTTACTAAAGTCATTCTTAACTTATCTAGTTTAATTATTATAAGTTCAATTGCCTCTAATTTATAGTTATCATAGCTTATTTACCCATTTTATTACTTTGAAGAGTTGGCTGTTTTTCGCAGCCAACTTCAGTTTCACCGTTTTGGCCGCCATTTCCAAACCGTTTATCCGTAGAAAACCATTCGACTTGTGGAGATGCTACATAAATTTAGCTACAACTTTTAGTTACATATTTAGAGGTCAGTATATAATTTTTAAGAGTTTTTGGCCGTGTAAAACTGGTAGATCAGATTCGACACTTTTCAATATTTTGACCATATCTAATTCATCGGGTATCGTCACGAGACGAGCGACCCGGACAAATCGCCACAAAATATAGGCCTATCTCCCTATTTTCTTATCTAATGCTCATAGCCAACTGATATTATTCAAAATTCACGTTTTGCCTACTGATCTAAATATTGAATTTCCAATCATCACTTTGGGCTTGTTTTAGCTTGATTTAACGGTTTTATAATAAAGTACAATGTCCAAAAATCACAAATAATACATGATTTATATAATTACAGAGATCAAATGAAATTACAACATAAAATATTATTACAAAAGTTACTTAGTAATGAATAAACAAAATAGATAAGGTGATTCTTACAAAATATAGAGCAAATGGACGCAATCAACAATCAACTTTCAAATCCTTTGCTTCAAAGATATGACCAAATAGACATATGAAAGAACCATCTTTATTCAGCCCCAAAATCTCTACAAAAGCTTTATGGTATAATTTGATTTTAACAGAATCAACACCAAAAACAAAAGTAGTACTATAACTTTCACTAGTTATTTAATAACTCTAGTTAAAGTTATGTCAATGAGGCATTTGTTGGTGATGGGATTCTCGACAAAAATAGAAAGGAATAAGAGTGATGGGATGCTCGGCAAAAATAGCAAGGGATAAGAGTGTGAATGAGTTTTTGTTATTTCAATTGATAGATGTGAGAATTAGGATAAACTTAGACGTGACTCATGAGATTGTCTAAGTTGACACGTATGGTATTGTTGTTGTGGGATAAGATTAAATAAAATCTTGTCTCACAATTTGTAAAAGCGGGTATTATCGAATTTTGATATTTTAAAAGTTGCGCGATTTGAAAGATATACGTTAAACAAAAAAAAAAATAAACGCTCAATATAAAATAAAAATATCGACATTTGATGAATATTAATATTTTAATAAATAAATGAGGGCTTATAATTTATAAATGTTAACGCGTCGTATAAACGAATGATGCCAAAAGACTTAACGTAAATTATAAAGAATGCTCGTAAAACGAGAAATTAAAGCGACGACAATAGAAAATATTTAGATGTCATAACAAAAATGTTCACGTTCGATGACGGACATAGACTTTTATCGATAATTTAATAAATGACACGTACTCAATACGTTAAAGTCTTAACCTTTCTAGTTAACCGAGAATTCAATATTGTTCTCAAAAACGATCATGACAAATAAAAGTCAATCAATAAATATTGGTCTGAATATTAGTAATAGTATTGAAACTCGGTCTACATATCGATTTTAATGTTCGGGTTACTACATCGAGCAATAGATGTTTCATGTTCAATCCCTTCGGCTTCATAATATTTCTTCGAAGTTGAATTCAAGAATTATGTGCCTCTGTCAGTACGTACCACTTTTACTTGAGCTTGAAGACCACGTTGTATCAGCTTAAGGAAGTTAATGAGAACCTCAGGTGTTTCATCCTTGGACATTAAGAAGAGAGTCCACGTGTACCTTGAGTAGTCATCGACATGTTGATCCCAAACTTAGATCGATTTAGCTTTATGTATACGAGATTAGATCAAGTAATACACTTAGAGAAACCTTTGTATATGTTTATGAATCTAAGTGTTATGCGGAATTTAATACTTAAACAAGAACACACAATGATATAAACAAACTTTCACTTTGATTATCAATATCAAACTTGCTAACAATGAAAGTAGTTTACGAATGAAAACTTATATCAAACATTAACCTAAAGGTCTTCTTTTATAGACATAAGAAGCCTTGTACAATAATCTACGTATCAACTATTCTAGGTAAAGATAAATATAGAAAATACATTGTTGTTCCTATCTTTACTAGAAGTAATCTAGAATACAATAAACGCGTAGATTATATCTTCCATCAGTGCTTGTCTTCAATGTGTCAACGCTTGACTTTATCTTGTCAACGCTTGAGCTGTCAGCGCTTGTTTTGTTCTTGTCAACGCTTGTTTTACTCTTGTCAGCGCTCAAGTGATCTGGCCTTAATTTTTTCCCAACAATCCTCCCCTAAACTTGATATCCACTCTTATGATCAAGTTTCTGAATAAGCATTAAGGACTAGGAGGAATCTTACAAACCTTCTCATATTGGTAATGAATAAATCTGATCAAATCTTTTGCCACGTCACTTGAATAATCTATTTCCAGCTGAGTGTCCTTCATCTTCTCCAAAATAGCCTTGGATATGAAATACTGACCATCCACAAGTAGATACTCAACAAACTTTGTAGAACTCAAATGGTAAACACCAGCAACTGAATATAACCTCCTTTGAAGACCACTGAGGTCATCTTCAAGATCCTTCCAAATTGTAGGATCCTCATCTTTTGGTCCACACATTCTTTTGAATGTGGTCCAAAGTTTTATTCCATTAGCTGAAGTTGGTGCTTCAGCCTCATACTTGGTCTCCAGCAACCTCCAAAGGTCCACCAAGTCTTCTCTATCACAACTTGCAAACAAAGATATGAGAGTGGTAAAAGTGTGTACCTCTTTACCATATCTGCCAATCTTCCAAAATCCACATTCATCTTCTTCATAGCTTACAATTGGATTCCTGGAATCTAATGGTAACACTTGCACCATATCTGAAGCTTCTAAAGGTGAGAGCTTGAGGCTCTTTCTGATGACAGCTTCACTTGGATATAGTGGATCCATATCTTTGGGAAACTCAAATGAAATTCCCTTCTTCACTGGCCTGGGAACAAACATAGCTTTCTTGAGTTCCATTTCTTCTGTAAGTTCTTCCTTTCTTTCATCTGAAAGAAGTCTGAGAGTGTTTGCTTCCTGCACTCTCACCCAAATGGGATAAGCCTTGCTTTCCAATTCATCAAATGTCAAAGCCTTCAACTTCTGATATGTCCATCCTACTCCATGACATCTAAGCAACATGAAGTATATCTCCCTTCTATCCCTTTTCAACTCTGAGAGAATATTACTTGCCTTGTGTTTCAAAAGTACCTGGCAATCCTTCTGAACTCTAAGGAGAATCTCCAAACCCCATATTTGATCTGAAATGGTCAAGTCTGTATTCTCCATACATCTTTCTTCCCAAGCATTGTACATTTGAACCACCTCTGCATGTCAAAGTTAACCTGCAATTTCAATTCTCTCAATTTCTCCTCAGCCAACTCATCTCCATACTCAAGTCTTTCTGGTTCTATAATCATCCCACTTGAGTCTGAGCTAGCTCCATCACTTCCTTCTTCTGAAGTCCCAACAAATGGTGACTCCTTTTTATCTTGTTCCATAATTTGTGCAGCTAATCTTCTATCAAACTCAACTTGAGCTGCATCCTTTGGAACAATCTCTTCTACCATTATACCCTTACCCTTATCTGATGGTGCAATGGTTGGTAAGGTAGATGGTGATACCTGTGTAGAAACCTCCTTGATGATAGATGATGACTGGGATACATCACCTTCATGTGCAGGTCTGTCAACGCCCAACTTTGTCCTATCAGCGCCCAAAATATCTCTGTCAGCGTCCAAATTCTCCTTGTCAACGCCCAAATATCCTCCCTCAGCGCCTTTTGTAACCTCTCTCAACATAGCTGTAAATGATAAATTTAAGTTGGTAGGAGAGACTAAGGACGTATCAAAACCTGTTTGTTTCTTCAAAGTTGTAAGGGCCTCAGCAACATCCATTGATTGACCATCATGACTGCCCTTATCACTTAGATTTATTGGATCTTCCTCCCCTTTGGAAGATTCCTCCATACCCCTCCTAGCACGATCATTTTCCAAAACAACAATCCTCTCCCTCAATTGCTAGAGTTCAAGGCCTTGCGAGTTGACAACTTGTACTAAGTCTGCATTTTGCTTTTGCAAGCTTATGCAGACTGTCGTCAATTCCATAAGAGTCATTGGTTCTAGTCTACCCTCTTCTAAAATGGGGATTTGACCTCCCAAGTCAGATTCATTGGGCAAAGATGAGGACTTAATGATGGTGGGACTGCCTTGGCCAGCATCTAAGCCAGAACCAATAGTCTCAGCCACATCCAGGTCACCAGCCACACTTGTGGTGGTGGTTCTCTCTGCTACATGGCTAGGACCACCAGAGGAGAACACTCCAGTAGTCCTTTGGCATTTCATCAACCTATATTCAGGGGGTGTGGAAGATGGTGTGGAAGAATGGGTGGATGTGGGTTGGTTAAGGGGTGTTTGGGATTGTGAAGGTTGTGTGTCAGCGTTGGAAATAGGCACATCAACGCCAACATTGAGTGTGTCAGCGTTGAAGAATTCTGAGTTAATTCGCATGTGTTCAGGTGAAGGTAAAGGTTCAGGGATTGGTTCAAGTTGTGGTTGAGGGTCAATTTGTGGTTGGGGGTCTGGTTGGGGTTGTGCTGCTGCAATAACAGCAAGCATAGCTTGGGTTAAAGGTAGGTCACGATGGGGTGGTGAATTCATCTTCATAAAGATAGCTTTCTTTTGCTCAGGGATCTTATAAAAATCATTGTGATCCCTTGAGCAGTAACCTTGAACATCAAAAACCATTTGTAGAAAACGGGGATAAGCTAAAGTCATTTTGTTCCCCTTGTTTTTACACATGCCCTCAAAAATCGTTTTAGAATAATTAAATTTTTGCCCTGGTGCAATTCACAAAATAGCACTGGCAATGGATCTATTGATCTCATTGTGTGCAGTACATTTGGGACTCAAACATTGAAGGAGGACATGTATGAGGTACTTCCAAGCTGGGGGAAATTCCTGCTTATGATACTTGTTTAAGGTACCTTCATCAGGAAAAGGATATCCCAAAGCCCTAAGCCCTTGTTCTATTTCATTTATGGGAAGGGTGGCTATACCATCAGCATCATCAAGATGCAAGGCTTGGCGTACCAAAGCCTCAGTAACCACCCAAGGTCTCCCATGAACAATAGAAGTCAATGTGGTCACTCTATTAACTGTTGTGGAACTAACAGTGTTCCAAAACTGTTTAATATGTGTGACTAGAATGAGTGGTGCATGAGAAAGAGCATACGTTAATGGGGATGCGTTCAAATATGCCACCATTTGTGTGTATTGGGGAAACAGAGTATCATCAGCTTCAAGATATGCAATCATGTTGTGTTGAGATCTGAACCCCAATTCCAATTTTGATGGTCTAAACTTTGGTGCCATTGATGAAAGATGTTAATTTTAAGTGAAGAAGATGAAGTTGATAAGAGAAATATGTGTTAGACAAGAATTATAGATACCCTGTTTAAAATAGGAGCCAAATTTATAGGAGAAGAAAATGCATGTGATAGGCCCAAAAATAGGCAAGTATTTTCAAAAATCAATCATGAAAATATTGAAAAGTTATAAGTTTATCTCATGCATTAAATGAAAAGTAACAACTCCCAAAATTACGGCCTAAAATATGTCAAAAGTAACAACTGGGTAGGTCCCATTGAGTGTCAACCGTCAAAAATAACCTATCAACGCCCAATGGCTATAATCTTGTCAACGTTTGCCTATAGCCATGTCAGCGTCTAATTTGGTCACAACAACGCTTGGAAAATTCTTGTCAGCGTCCAAAAATAAAAATGTTTTAAAAATGAAAAATGACCTTAATAAGTAATTTATCCTAGAGAAGATAACCAAAATCTGATAATTATTATAGGGCGGCAAGCACTGTCCAGTTATGCACACTTGCTTAAGCAAGATAGACATAACAGTCCTCTAGTGTCCCTTGCTAACCAAAACTCTTAACAACCAAGTTACCTTATAAAATTCCTTGTTACTCCCAGGTACATCCCATAACAAAATTATTCCCAAGTCTCCCACAGACCACAACCAATTCTAGGCCAAAAATGTCTTGGCAGCATGCATAGTATATCAACTTTGCATGCTACAGTGCCTCATGATTTAGTAAAAACTAACTCATAATCACCTGTGGACACAATCTAGAATTGTGATAAGAGTATCATATGGATACCCAAACATCCTAAAGGTTCCTAAAACCTCCCCTTAAACTATGATACAAAAGTTTGCTAAAATCATGCATGAACATAAAAATTTATGTCAAGATAGGAATGAAACATTCCAACCATCATCCATAAATAAAAACTTGTCCAAATGCTTCTCCATTGATCCATAAGCAACTCTGTATCCAATGGTATACTGCTAACACCATCTACACATTTAGATTGAAAACCACAAAACTAACATTGTTGCTGACAACGCCCCGATAACACATGACAGCGTTGAGGGAAGCTTTGTCAGCGTTAGACAATTATATGGCTGACAACGTTGCAAAAACACTTATCAGCGTTCAAGCAACCTTTGTCAGTGTTAGAAAAATATAGTGGAAAATCTAAATCATCAATAAGACCAATAATAATGCATCATCCTGTACATAATTTTACAAAAAGACTCCAAAACACATATTATGTGAGATTGACCATTCCAATACTTGTTACCAAGTATTGAAACCTCCCAGCATCAAAAGGTTTAGTTAATAAATCTGACACATTTTCCTCAGTCTCAACCCTATTTGGTTGTATTAAACCTTTTTCAAAGCAATCTCTTATAAAATGGTGTCTAATTTCTATGTGTTTAGTTTTAGAATGATCTACAGGATTCTTAATGATGCATAAAGTACTATTAATGTCAACAAATATCTTAGTATGCATGAAATTGTACCCATAGTCCAACAGCTGGTTCTGAATCCACAACACTTGGCCACAACAAGCAGCTGCAGTAACATACTTTGCTTCAGTTGTAGAATTAGCCACCACTGTTTGTTTCTTGCATTGCCAAGATATTAACCTGCTCCCAAGAAACTGACATCCACCAGTTGTGGATTTCCTATCAAATTTATCACCTCCATAATCACTATCTGAATATGCAATCAGCTCCAATGGTGAATCCTTTGGGTACCACAAACCAAGACCAGGATAGCATCTTAGGTACCTAAAGATCCTCTTCACAGCATAAAGGTGACATTCTTTGGGAGTCACTTGATGGCGTGCACAAGCACACACAGCAAACATGATGTCAGGTCTGGAGGCAGTAAGATACATCAAGGATCCAATCATGGATCTATAATGCCTGACATCAACATCTTTCCCATCTCCAATCTTCCCACAAGGGTGTTCTCTATCCATAGGAGTAGTAGCCCTCTTTTCATGTGGATAAAAGCCAAACTTCTTCAAGATCTCAGCAACATATTTATCCTGGGAGATGAAGATACCATCCTCTTCTGGCTGAACTTGTAAACCAAGAAAGAAGTTCATCTCCCCCATAGCACTCATCTTGAATTTGTCTGTCATAAGCTTGGAGAAATCCTCACTCATCTTTGGATCAGTAGACCCAAAACTGATATCATCAACATAGACCTGCACAAACAACACATCCTTGCCTTTCTTCTTTGTAAATAGTGTCTGACCTATGGTGCCCCTTTTGAATCCATTGTCCACCAAATAGGTAGACAAAGTACCATACCATGCTCTAGGGGCTTGATGAAGGCCATACATAGCCTTTTTGACTCTATACACTTTATCTGGATGCTCTGGATCCTCAAAACCAGGAGGTTGCATTACATATACTTCCTCAACAATGGTGCCATAGAGAAAGGCACTATTGACATCCATTTGATAGACAGTGAAGCCCATGCAGGATGCATAGGCTAGAAAAATCCTTATAGCTTCAATCCTTGCAACTGGAGCAAAGACTTCCTCATAGTCTATCCCCTCCTCTTGTGTATAACCTTGGGCCACTAACCTTGCCTTGTTTCTGACCACAATGCCTCTTTCATCTCTTTTGTTCCTGAGAACCCATCTTGTTCCTATAGGTCTGACATATCTGGGACAATCAACCAGCTCCCAAACATCCTGAATTGCAAATTGGTGAAGCTCATCCTGCATTGCTTCCACCCAACTTGGTTCTTTGAGAGCATCAAATATTTTCTTGGGTTCCTCTTGTGACAGAAAACATGGAAACAAACATGCTTGCACAAGAGGGGTATCAACCTTCTTGTGTATATTAGCAATAAACCCACCAAGACCTTGATGAGATCTTCTAGTCTGAACTGGAGTCATAACATCACCAATGATTTGGGAAGGGGGGTGATTCTTCATTGTGGAAGTGAGAACTCCTCCTTCAAAAAGTCTGGTGTCCTCAACCTCATTCTCCATGTTGCTAATATCTTCTTCATCAGACTCTCTTACATCATCATGAGGATGAACCTCTTCATGAATATTGGAAGGTTCACCTTGTTCAAAATTGGAAGAGAAAAGATGGGCAGAATTGTTGCCAACGCCTGAACCTTGTTTGTCAACGCTTGGGCTAACAACGCTTGAAGTGTGGTTGTCAACGTCTGAACCATCAACGTCTGAATTGGTCTTGTCAGCGCTATATTTGCCTTTGTCAGCGCCTGAAGGACCATGCATGTTTGTATCTGGTGGTACTTGGAAACCACCATTATCTTGTCCAGCAGCAACAGCAGCAGCAAAAGCATCTGTCCAAATGGGAATTGTGACATATTCTAGTATAGGAGATGCCTTTTCTTCTTGTGATCCAACCCTCTCATGAACCTGTGTACCTGAAACATCAACAACGTGTTCCTCCACAACATTTGAAGTTACCTTCACAATGTCTGGATTAGTGACAGGCATATAATTTAAAGTTCTAGATAAAGGTTCCAAGTCAAATAACCAATTAGGACCACTTTCAGGATCACTAGGTTTATTTTCTAAAAACCTAACATGTACTCTTTCAAGTATACGTTTTTCTTCTTTAAGATAAACCCTATATCCCTTGCTCTGCACTGAATACCCCATGAAGTAACCCTCATCACCTTTTGCATTAAATTTCCCTAAGGCATCACTAGTGTCTAACACTACTACATGACAACCAAAAGGTCTGAGAAAACCAATATTAGGTTTTCTTCCCCAAAGTAACTCATAAGGTGTTTTGTTCTGAATTTTGTTAACCAATGCTCTATTTTGCACATAGCAAGCTGTATTAACAGCCTCAACCCAAAAGGCTATAGGAAAGTGAGAATCAGCCAACATTGTTCTGGCTGCTTCAATTAGGGTTCTATTTTTCCTCTCAGCAACCCCATTTTGTTGTGGGATTCTAGCAATACTAAATTGCCTTGTAATTCCTTTCCTGGCACAGAAATCATCTAGCTTCTTATTCCTAAATTCTCCACCATTATCACTCCTAAGCATTTTAACCTCATTGCCAGACCTCTTCTCAATCTAAGTGATAAAATCAATTAGAATATCAGCTGTGTCACTCTTCATAGCTAGAAAGAATGTCCAAGTAAACCTAGAAAAGTCATCTATGACGACAAAGCAATATGACTTACCATTCAAACTTTCTATATTGGTTGGACCAAAGAGGTCCATGTGAAGCATATGAAGAGGTCTAGAACTAGTATGCACCTGTTTGGACTTGAATGAGACCTTGTGCTGCTTGCCTTTAAGACATGCAACACAAGAGTGGTCATTGTGGAAGGCCTTTTCAGGCAAACCATCAACTAAACCAAGTCTCACAAGCCTATTAATATTTTTAAAATTTATGTGCCCTAGTCTTCTGTGCCACAAATTACTCTCATCTATTGAGGCCTTAGCATAAAAACAAGACATATTATTATTCATTTTAATCCGATTTAAATTCACATTATATGTCCTTATGCCTAGGTGTTCTATACTCAATATATTTCTCATCAGGGATCTTAAAATCCTTGCTTAACACCAAACACTCAGTATCAGTAAAAAGAACTTTATTTTTGTTATCACAAACTTGTGATACACTAAACAGGTTGTAATCAAGTTCTTTTACCAGGAAGACGTTCTCAAAACGCAGATTCTTGGTGAGAAGGGTTCCTTTGCCTGTGATAGTACCATATCCGCCTCCAAAGTAAACCTTATCACCATCCTTAATGGGAGTGAAGTTCGTCAGATATGTTGGGAATAAATCTATGCTTACTTGTTTCCCCTGCTAGTTGATCATTCATACCCCTGCTAGAGTAAGTTCCCCCTGCTAAATAACAAAGGCAGGGGGATCCGTTCCCCTGCTGGAGTCAAAGGCCCTGCCGTCAAGATAAACATGGAATAGATATTTACGCGTTTCAGTTATTATTCCTTAATACTTTCCATAGTTTGTTAGTAGTGATCTTGTACGTGGGTCCTTGTATCTATAAAAGGACTCACTAGGTTAGCATGCAAAGTGTGTCTTTCTCATTTCGTTTTTCATTATTATTACTTTAAGGTTTTGTAAACCCTAATACCACTTTGGGTATTCGTATATCTTTGATATATTAAAGTTCAACATTTGAATCTCATTTGTTCTTGTGCTAAACATTACATTCCGCATCTTGTTTAGTTACTTTGCTTTGCAAAGTTTCTCTAGTGTTAGATTGAATTCTTTCTCTCTATCACAACCCTTAAACAAGCTATTAAGGTTTAAGATCTGACTTTGGGATCAACAAGTGGTATCAGAGCTTGTTGAGAAACTTTGTCTAAATCAAGAACAAAATCCTCATAGCAAACATGTCTTCAGATTCATCCACAAATAGCAACAACCACAATAACCTCAAGTTACCCATGTTGGATCCTGCAAACTTTGAATTATGGGAATTCAGAATCCAACAATACCTGAAAATGGAACACTATGTTCTCTGGGAGATCATAGAGTTTGGTGATCAATTCAACAAAATGGTGGCAGTTGAAGAAGGCAAGGATGAAGGTGAAAGTTCCAAAGGTAAGGACAAGAAGAAATCTGCTGCTCTATGTGATAAGGAGATACTGGCTAGAAGGCATGATGTCAGGGCTCACAGCTCATTGCTGTTGGCCCTACCTGATAGACATCAACTTAGATTCAGGAAATACAAAACAGCTAAGGAACTATGGGAAGCCATAGGAACAACCTTTGGAGGAAATGAAGCCACAAAGAAGACGAAGAAGAACCAGATGCTGGATGATTTTGCTTCTTTCAAAGCAATTGGTGATGAATCAATTGGAGCTATTTACAATAGGCTTCAAGACATGGTGGCCCACTTGGAATTCTTTGATATTGAGGTGACAAGAGAGCAGGTGAATACCAGGTTTCTTAACAGCCTCCAGAAAGAATGGTTTGTCTATAAGGCAATCTGGCAGAATAAGGATGACTTGGACAACAAGAATATTGATGATATATACAATAACTTAAAAGTTTTTGAACCTATTGTCAATGAAATGAAGTCAAAAGGGACAATTCCCACCAACTCAAGTGGAGTCGCTGATTCCCCTGCTAACATGGCATTCATATCACAAAGCAGTGGAATCTCCAAAAACAGTGGAATAGAAGTAGCCCCTGCTACTTATTCCCCTGCTACCAGGTCTGGACCTTCCTATGATGAAGAAAGACCAGCTACATTCAGCCTTGATACTGCTTGTGCCTTCATAGCATCTCAAGGGCCACAAGGATCTACAGTGTTACATGAAGATCTGAGTCAAATCAGTAAGCAAGCACTAGAAGAATTGGATATCAAGTGGAATATGGATTTGCTAAGCATGAGAGCCAACAGGTTCCACAAGAAGTATGGGAAGAAGATCACAATTAATCCATCTGATGTGGCTGGGTTTGATAAAGCAAAAGTTGAATGCTACAATTGTGGCAAGAAGGGTCATTTTGTCAGGGAATGCAGAGGACCTAAGTCTGGAAATAGCCATAGAAAGGAAACAAGAGATGAGGATTCTGGTGCTAAAGCCATGGTAGCTATGCAGGGGATAGATGGAGCTAATGGATGGGACTGGAGTGCTATGACAGAAAGTGTGGAAAGAAATCAAGCTTTGATGGCTGAGGAAAAGGAAGAAGACTTTGCACTTATGGCCATGTCAAGTTCCAGCTCTGACAATGAGGTATATGATGACTCATACTGTACTAAAGCTTGTAGAAAAAATACTGAATCTTTAAATGATCAAATCAGAAAGGTAAAAGCTGACTATATCAATTGTGATAATGATCTTGACAATTACAAACGTGCTTTAGAACAACTAGAGTCCACCATAAGAGAGTATAGGCAAAGAGAAAGTGAGTATAGGGATCACATTGTGATTCTAGAAAGAGATGCCAAGGAGAATAACCAATCTATAAATGTTTTAACTGCTGAACTTGAAATTTTCAAAGCTAACCAAAAGATAGATGAGGAAACTGTTAAAAAATTTGGAAAAGCTTCAAAAGATTTAACCAAGGCATTTGAAATTGGTCAATCTCCTAAGGACAAAACAGGGTTTGGAATTAAGAACATGAATGCTACTATACCTCCACCCCCTGCTAACATCCATGCTGCCTATCCTAGAAAAGACTTGTCATGGACTGGTCTCCCTTGTTTTGAAAAACAGGATGACATTGAGTTTGACTTGAGTGCTTATATACCTAATAACCTTGATACAGAAGAGTCTCTAGTTAAAACTAGTGTCATTAGGGATGTTAAACAGGAACAGGTTGGATTAAAGCAAATTGACAACCCCGTTAGATTTTCAAAAGAAGGAATTTCTAGCAGCAGTCCAAACTCTAAGAGCATCTCTTCCAAATCTAAGGCTAGGCCACAGTCTCCTAAACCTACCATTAAATATGCTGGTATGTACAGGAATGTCAGAGGTAATCAAAGAAATTGGAATGACCAAAAGTCTCATCAATTAGGAAAAGACTTTGTGATCAATACCAAGCCCTGCTTCACATGTGGCAGTTTTGAACACACTTATCAAGAGTGTAAGGCACCAATGGAGATGGTGGCTGCAAATCCCTTAAAGGATATGCAACCTAGAGCCATTCTTCTAAATGCAGGGGCAAAATCCTTTTCCCCTGCCAAGTATGTTGCCCCTGCCTTGAGAAATAGAGTAGCTGAGAAATATGTTGCTCCAGCCCTTAGAAAGGAAAATGATGTTCACCCAAAGCCCAACACTTCTGTGACCACCCCAACACCTTATACTGCATATAGATATGGCCCTAGACCTTATAAACACATGAACAGAGGCCAAAACAAAAGGTGGGTTCCCTCTGCTAAGCATAAGGATTCCCCTGCTAAAACTGGGGTATCCCCTGCTAGAAAAGTTGTACCTTCTAGGAACATGGGAAGATGGGGAAAAGCTGTGAAAGCCTCAGCTCGTTGGGTTTGGGCACCCAAAAGGGGTACTCAATCTAATGGTGTATCTCTAGTTTTCGATAAGCTATCCTACATTGATACACGAGGTAGATCCAAGTCTGTAATGGCTTGGGTCCCCAAGAAAAACTAATTGTTTTTCCTTTTGCAGGTGACAAAGAAGACAAGGGATGATAGAGCATATTGGGATAGTGGATGCTCAAGAAGTATGACTGGACACAAAGCTTACTTGTCTAACTTTGTACCCCTGCATGACAATGATGGTGTTTCTTTTGGAGATGGGCATGGAACTATAACAGGAAAAGGAACTATTGTCACAAATGGGATGACTTTTGACAATGTGTATTTGGTGAAAGAACTCAAGTATAATCTCTTCAGTGTGTCACAGATGACTGATAACAAGAATTTTGTCTTGTTTACTGACACTGAATGCTTGGTATTAGGAAAGGAGTTTGTCTTACCAAAAGACACTCCAATTGTTCTCAGAACACCAAGACAGAAGAACATGTACACAATTGATCTCAAGGATATCTCTCTCCAAGACAATGAAACATGCTTCATTGCCAAAGCTTCAGCAGATGAATGTAAGAAATGGCATAGAAGACTTGGTCATCTTAATTTCAAGAACATGAACAAACTAGTAAAGCATAATCTGGTTCATGGTCTTCCTTCCAAGTCTTTTGCCACTGAACATACTTGTGCAGCATGTCTGAAAGGGAAGCAACACAGAGCATCCTGCAAGTCAAAAACAAGTATGTCCACCACCAAGCCATTGGAACTACTGCATATGGATCTTTTTGGTCCTACTTCTGTGGCAAGTATAATGAAGAAATGGTACTGCTTAGTGATTACTGATGATTTTTCAAGATTTACATGGACATTCTTTCTATTTGAAAAGAGTGACACTGCTGAAATACTCATTGGGTTCATCAATCAAATTGAACTGTCAAAAAGCATGAAGGTAGTTACCATAAGATCAGACAATAGTGGTGAGTTCAGAAATCAGAAACTGGATTCTTTCTGCATAAACAAAGGCATCAAGAGGCAATTTAGCATTGCTAGAACACCTCAACAGAATGGAGTGGCAGAAAGAAGGAATAGGACACTCATTGAAGCTGCAAGAACTATGCTGTCTGATTCCAAACTTCCAGTTATCTTTTGGGCTGAAGCTGTATCCACTGCTTGCTATGTGCAAAACAGGGCCTTGGTTGTCAAGGCACACAACAAGACCCCTTATCAGCTGTTTAATGGAAGACCTCCCTTAATTGACTTTTTCAGACCTTTTGGGTGTCATGTTATCATCTTGAACACCATTGACAATCTTGGTAAGTTTAGTGAAAAGGGTGATGATGGATACTTTGTGGGTTATTCCTTAAACAGCAAGGGGTATAGGGTCTTCAACAAGAAGACAAGCAAAATCACAGAAAATCTTCATGTGAACTTTCTTGAAGACAAACCTGAAGATGTTCAAACAGGTCCTGACTGGTTCTTTGATATAGATGTACTTTCCAAGTCCATGAATTATGTACCTGTTGTCTTGCAGAACACTAACATTTCAGGTACTCAAGAAACAATTGATGCTGAGAAGTCACCTCTGAGGTACATGAATGTACCCTCATTGTTTCCTAGTGAAGCTGATAAACAAGAAGATAATTCTGCTTCAGGAAAAGAACAGCCAATCTCATCCCCTGCTATAACTGAAGGCAGTGGAATGGCTGAAAGCAGTGGAATCCTGGATTCCCCTGCTAGAGGAATTGATTCCTCTTTCACAAAGGATAATGATGCTAATGAGACTACTGATGTAGAAATAGAATCCCCACTCATCTCATCATCTACACCTATAAATGATGGTCCTAACATATCCAGCAGTGGAAGCAGAATCATCAGGAGTGGAGGCCCTAGTTATTCAGAGCTTCATTCTGCTCACAAGCACCCATCTTTAGGTCATGCTGTCTCATTTGGAAGTTCCTTTGAGGACTTCTTTCCTAATCAAAATAGCCCCATCAATTCTGATTTGGAAGAAGATGAAACAGAAGTCATCATGCAGCCTACCTATAGAATCAATAAGGATCATCCTATCACTCAGATCATTGGTGATCCTGAAGCTCCCAGACATACAAGGTATACAGCAAAGGAGCACAGCTTCATTGCTAACATCACCATGAAGTTCAATCATGACAACATGCAATGTTGTCTGTTTACTGCATTTTTGTCACAAGAAGAGCCAAAGAAGATTTTTCAGGCTTTAAATGACCCAAGCTGGGTTGAAGCTATGCAAGAGGAGCTCTTACAATTTGACATACAAGAGGTTTGGATTCTGGTTGATTGTCCCAAATTGGCAAGGCCTATTGGGACCAAGTGGGTACTCAGGAACAAAAAGGATGAAAGGGGAATAGTTGTCAGGAACAAGGCAAGGTTAGTAGCACAAGGGTATACTCAGGAAGAAGGGATTGATTATGAAGAGGTGTTTGCTCCAGTAGCAAGGATTGAAGCTATTAGATTATTCCTTGCTTATGCCTCATTCATGGACTTCACTGTTTTCCAGATGGATGTGAAAAGTGCCTTCTTATATGGAACCATTGATGAAGAAGTCTATGTCATGCAACCACCAGGGTTTGAAGATCCAGAACATCCTGACAAAGTATACAAGGTGAAAAAGGCCATGTATGGCCTTCACCAAGCTCCCAGAGCCTGGTATGGTACTCTTTCCAAATATCTCCTAGACAATGGATTCAACAGGGGGAAGATTGATCAGACCCTGTTTACCAAGAAGCAAAAGGGTGACCTTCTGCTAGTACAAGTCTATGTGGATGACATCATTTTTGGATCAACTAACTCCATGCTTAGCAAAGAGTTTGCCAAATTGATGCAGGATAAATTTCAAATGAGTGCTATGGGAGAACTAAACTTCTTTTTGGGGTTACAAGTTCAGCAGCGGAAAGATGGGATATTTATCTCACAAGACAAATATGTAGCTGAGATTGTAAAGAAGTTTGGCATGTCTGATGGGAAGAAGGTGTCCACTCCCATGGACAAGGATCATCCATGGGGTAAGGATGGTCCTGGAAAGCCTATTGATGTCAGGAATTACAGGTCTATGATTGGGTCTCTTATGTATCTCACTGCTTCAAGACCTGACATCATGTTTGCAGTCTGCTTATGTGCAAGATACCAGGTGTCACCAACAGAGTGTCACTTATTTGCTGTGAAAAGGATTTTTAGGTATCTAAAATGTCATCCTACCTTAGGACTCTGGTATCCAAAGGAGTCACCATTTGAGCTGATAGCTTATTCAGATAGTGATTATGCTGGTGACAACAATGATAGGAAGTCTACAACAGGGGGATGCCAATTTTTGGGGAGCAGGCTTATATCTTGGCAATGTAAGAAGCAGACTATCATGGCAACATCCACAACTGAAGCTGAGTATGTAGCAGCTGCTGCATGCTGTGGTCAAGTTCTTTGGGTGCAAAATCAATTGCTTGATTATGGGTACAACTTTCTTAAAACCAAGATATTTATTGACAACAACAACACTATTTGCATCATAAAGAACCCTGTTTTTCATAGCAAAACTAAACACATTGAAATTAGACATCACTTTATCAGAGATTGTTTTGAAAAAGGACTGATTGTCCCTGAGAAAATGATACAGAACTTAATGTTTCTGATCTTTTAACAAAAGCTTTTGAGGTAGGGAGGTTTCAGTATCTGGTTGCAGGAATTGGAATGGTTACTCCTTAAAATCTAATGTCTATTTTGTCATGTGTAATCAAGGTTACTTCACTGCTGTTGTTGTATAATTGTTAGTCAATTTTACCATTTCTCTCATTCCACTACTTTTTAACACTGATTCCCCTGCTTGGGGTTCATTCCCCTGCCAAGAGGATTTTTCTCTTAAGCAGGGTGTGTTCTTTTTACAAAAGTGGTTTTATGTGGTTTTAGACTAACAATGCAGAGGTTCATATGGTGCATACTATTCTCCTTGGTGGATCAGGTATATACTCTATGTTTCAGGGGAGGTTAGGTCCAACCTTTAGGATTCAGGGTATTCTTAGGATACTCATATATGATTCTAGATCATATCCATTGGTGAGTGGGGGTTCAGGGTAATGATGACTTGCTGCACAGCTTGTCTGAACTCTGAAACCTTGAGGCACTGTAGTGTGTGTTTACATTTCTTTATTCAAGCAGCTTGTTGTTCAAAATACAGATGTGTGGCACACATTCCCAAGACTAACTGACCATAGGTAAAGGACAAGGTTGGGATGGTGACTGGGGTATGCATGATTTCTTGGGATTACCTGGTGTAGGGGGGCTTATGTATTAACTTTTTGTATTGGGACCATTGCTGAATAGAGGACTCTTGAGATTCTATGTATCTATCTTGTGTATACAAGTGTGTGCATTAGAGCAGAGCTAGTTAGCATTAGTCCTTCCATGACTAGTTTAATACCCCTAGGAAAGTTTCCCCTGCTTTTATCTTTTATTCCCCTGCTTTCACAACATTCCCCTGTTTGACCGTTGACCGACAATACCGTTACCCTGCTCATAGCCGTTGGGCCTGCTTGCTTACATTTTGGTTAGGGAATATTTTATTCTTTTTAAAAGATATTTAGGGAGCTTTCTTAGCTGATTGGTAATCTTTTCCTTCTATTTCAAATATATTAATTTTTTATCAAGATTTATCCTTGATATTTTTGCAATTTGAAAATTTTGGTCCAATCACAGCCCTTCAATTTGTCTATATAAACTTAATTCCCTTTACTAGCAGGTCCACAAATCTCTCTCGACCTAATCCCACTTACCTCCCATCTCTATAAACCTCTAAACTATTTTCCAAATTCATCATGACCCTTAAGATTGCTCCTAATCATAACCAAATTGCTTTGCTTCATGATGAACCAGCCGAGTTTGCTGAGGCTGTGGCCTTTCTAAAGTCTTCGTACTTCAAAGTGGCCCTTCTCATCAATCCTCGCATTTATACCTCACACATTCAACAGTTCTGGTCTAAAGCCATGACCAAAACAGTGAATGGAGAGGTAATAATTCAAAGCACAGTTGATGGTCATTCCAAGGTAATCACACTTGCCTCCATCAGGGAGAATCTCCTCCTTGATGATGAGGATGGAATAACCAACTTTTCTGAGGCTGAAATTTTTGAAGGTCTTGATAAATTGGGGTATAAACTTTCTGAAAATCAAAAATTAAAGTTTGCTAAAGGCCAGTTTGCCCCTCATTGGAAATTTTTGATTCATACTATTATGCAATGTTTGTCACCCAAAACCACTGCTTTTAATGAGGTTGTTAGTGAGATAGCTTCTGCCCTGATCTGCTTTGCAACAGGAAGGAAGTATTGTTTTTCTCAAATGATTTTTAAAGGCATGGTTAAAAATGTTTCAAGAACCTCAAAGTTTTGTATGTATCCAAGGTTTATAGAAGTTTTGCTGAATATGAGTGATCATGGTCCCATTACACACAGAAACTATTTTTCAGCAACCAAACACACAACCAAACTTTTCACCACATTACTTGCACCATCACCTTTGTTCTCTGGCAGAAACATTCCATTCAATTCAATTATGCTAGACCAAATCAGACGGGAAGAAGCCAAACATCAAACAGCCATCAATCAACCTGCTGAATCCCCTGCCGAGAACCTACCACCTGCTGATCCACAACAAGAAAGGCGTTCAAAATCCAGGTTTGCCAGGTCTCCCTTGCCTGGTGAATCTTCACAAGCAGCAGAAAGGAGAGTCTCCAAGAGTTTGGATCAACCTGGGGGTTTGGCTGCCACTACTATCTCATCCTCAAGGGGTGAGCAGGATAGTGACACCATCAATAAGTCCTCTCCCCCACTCCATGATATCCAACAAGGGGAGAAATTCCCCTCTAGGATTGAGAGCAGTATGAAACCTTTGACAAATTTGGAATTGACGAAAATGTGCATGATCCTGAAAAGGCAGAATGCACAACTTGTACAAGATGTCAAAAAGCAAGGTCTGGTTATCTCTCATTTGGAAACCAGACTTGCTACTCTTGAGGGGAGGAGAAAGTCCAGACTAATTCTTTCCACAGATGAGGATGCTTCCAAAGGGGAGGAAATTCCACACGCAGAAGCGTCTACTGAGTATTATTCATATCCTGGAGGAGAACATGAAAAGATACCAATTGCTCAGAAAGGGATGGAGAGAGAAAGTGCTGATAAGGGAAGTGACAAGGGGAGTGCAACCAAAGATATTGCTCAAACATTGCTCACCATGGGCAATCAAGAAGAAGCCCCTGCTTCAAAAGATTCCCCTGCCATTGCTGATCCCACTGCTGTAAGTTTATCCCCTGCTAAGAACATAACTCAAACATTTGTTAGGAGGAACAGAAAGCAACCAGCTCAGAAGGGGATAACAATCAAAGAACCTGCATCTAAAGCAAAATCAGCACCAGCAGTGGATCCAAAAGACAAAGGAAAAGGAATCATGGTGCAACAGCCCAAGAGAAAATACAAGCATCTGACTCCTGAACAGCAGAAGGTCCAAGAAGCTCATGATGCACAAGTAGCTCTCAGGCTACAACAAGAGGAAATGGATATGCAGGATCAAAGGATGGAGAAGATGAGGCCCAAAGATATGCTAAAACAGGTTGAGATTATGCATAGGGAACTAGATGACAGGGTACCTCATGTTGAAGAATTTTATGATCAATGGGAGAAGGAGTTGAAAAATGCTCCTTTGGAAGACAGGTATGAGTTGACTTGCCTTGTTTACAAATATCAAACTGAATATCTGGAAAGAAGGGCAATGCAAATTCAGAGTGAGAAGTATAGAACGTCAGAGAAAGGGCAACTTGATTACTACAAAGTTCTGCTTAAAAGGCATAGAAAGTGGAAGGATGGTGACTTCAGAGATATGAGCTTTGAAGCCATAAAGAGAGCAGTCAGACCAGTTCTAAAGTTGTATGATGTGGAGGATTGGATGACTATCAACACTCCTGAGGAAGCTGAGTATCTTAGGAGACAAAGTGAAGTGCTACAGAAAGCTAGAACAACAAAGAAAAGAAAAGCTGAAGAGACTACACAAGCAGGTGCATCATCCCAAGCAGGGGCATTGCACCAAGCAGGTGAAAGTTTTCCAGAAGTACTTGAGAAGTCTGTACTTAATGCACAAAGAGCAGCAAAGAGACTCAAGAGAATGGAGCAAGTGGGAATAATCAGTAAAGAGTCTCAAGGGCCATCAAATGATGAAATTGATAAACAGCTGATTTTGCAGGAAAATGATGAAATCTCACCTAGTGAACTTGGAAAGAAGTTTGCTATTATAGAGTATGCTGTTTATGAACACAAAGGGAGAACTTGGTGGAAGCTTACAAGCGCTGACAATACAGCACAGACATTTCTAAGCCTAGATGTCATGTTTCAAATTTTGGATAGTGAAGACTTAGAAGATCTGTGGAAAATATTGAAGAAAACGTTTGCTGCAAAACCTCCTACCATGGATGGTGTGGAGAAGGATTGGGTAATCTGGGAGTGCATGCATAGAATGTATGAACATGAATTATTTGATCCTCTATTTGATGCAGTGAATAAAGGAGATTTGGTGTATTGGAAGCTATTTACAAATTCTGGGGTTTATGAGGTAGTAATGGAAGGTGTGAGTGTTTATCTACTCAATCATAGGTATTATCCCTTCTCTCAGGAAACCTTGAAGAAGTTAGCACAGGCTAAGTTAATTGTTGATGCCAAAAAGCCTGTTGCTTATGATCTGGTAAGAATGGTTCATAGTCAGATTTGGCCAGAGAGTTTGTAAGCATCCTCATCAACTAGCATTTATTCAGAAACTTGTCTTTTAGGGGAAAGCACAAGTTTAGGGGAGGATTGTTGGGAATAAATCTATGCTTACTTGTTTCCCCTGCTATTTGATCATTCATACCCCTGCTAGAGTAAGTTCCCCCTGCTAAATAACAAAGGCAGGGGGATCCGTTCCCCTGCTGGAGTCAAAGGCCCTGCCGTCAAAATAAACATGGAATAGATATTTACGCGTTTCAGTTATTATTCCTTAATACTTTCCATAGTTTGTTAGTAGTGATCTTGTACGTGGGTCCTTGTATCTATAAAAGGACTCACTAGGTTAGCATGCAAAGTGTGTCTTTCTCATTTCGTTTTTCATTATATTACTTTAAGGTTTTGTAAACCCTAATACCACTTTGGGTATTCGTATATCTTTGATATATTAAAGTTCAACATTTGAATCTCATTTGTTCTTGTGCTAAACATTACATTCCGCATCTTGTTTAGTTACTTTGCTTTGCAAAGTTTCTCTAGTGTTAGATTGAATTCTTTCTCTCTATCACAACCCTTAAACAAGCTATTAAGGTTTAAGATCTGACTTTGGGATCAACAAGATAGTCTTCCTTCCCTGTCATGTGCCTTGAGCATCCACTATCCCAATATCCATAATAATTGACCTGTCGTTGAATGCCCTGCACATAAAGAAAACAAATTAGTTTTCTTTGGGAACCCAAGTCTTGAAAGACTTGGATTCATCTGGTTGTTCAATAAGAACAGACTTAGTTCTCACAACAACCCCATTCTCATCCTTCTTAGGATGAAATACCCAGTTAACCCCAATAGGTTTTGTAATGACCTTTGAAATGTAATTAAATCTGTTGCAGGTCATTGAAATCCCATTATCATTAGGGTTTTGATCTTTCTTGGGTCTCCATGTTAAGCTTGAAGAAGCTTTAGACCCCTTACCTTGTGGTTGCAAATATTTAGGTCTGGTCACGTTTCTGTCAGCGTTAGAATTTGTCTTGTCAACGCTGAAATTACCCTTGTCAGCGTTGAACCTAGGGTTTGCTACAGAAACCCATTGCCTATTTGACCAGGTGTTTGCCTTTTGAAATGGTCTTTGTCCATGAGTGTTAGACCCTCTAGTAAAGAATGGGGCAGTTGTAATCACTTGTGGATTTTGCTGCACACAAGGTTTGGGTCTGACAACGTTTGACTTCCTAACAACGTTGACTTTGTTCCTGTCAGCGCTGAAATTGTTCCTGTCAGCGTTGGCTTTGGGAGCGTTGACACACTTGTATGCTAAGTGTGAAAAGCTACCACAAGTGTAACAAGATTTTCTAGACACAACCTTAGGTCTAGAAGAGAAGAATCCTGTTTCATGATTGCTAACTTGGCTCTTGGGATACCTAGTATTCCTATACATCTCTGCATATTTAATGGTAGGTCTTCTAACAGTGTTTGAGCCTAGGTCAACAGCTTTACCAGTGATTGGGTTAGTAACCTTAATGGGTGTTGACTCATTTGGACTTTCACATAGCAAGCCACCCTTGACAAATAAAGTAGGGTTAGCCTTCTTCCACTCATTCAGGTCAGTCAATTTTTGTTGATACTCTTCAACTAGAGTGACAACTCTTGGTGGAGGAATGAATTCCTCCTCTTGGAGCTCTGGAAAACCAGTCCAAGATAGGTCCTTTTGTTGGACACCATAGAAGTCACCAGCTGGTGGTGGAACCAAAGAGTAATCATTCATCCCAATCCCAGTCATGTCCTTAGGATCCCTTTGTTTAGCTACACAGTCTCCTAGGGTTTGGGTGGCTCTATCAAATCTTTGAATTTTAAGGCCAACATTATCTTTATTCTTAATGGCCTCATCTAACTTAGCCTGTAATTCACCATTAACCCTTTCCATGATGTTTCTAATATCCATACTAGCCTCCAACTCATGTTTTAAGATATCAATTTTATCTTTTAAGTCAAATTCCATTTTCTTGTATTTAGAAACGGTTTTCTTAGTTTCAGTAAGAGCTAGTTGGTAATTAGACAATTTTCATCTTTCAGTACTCATATCATCTAATAATCTTAACACCTCTTTATTAAGTCTTTCAGTATTTAAACTACAACCTTTGCTACAAAAAGCGTCATCATATACCTCATTATCAGATGAAGAGGAGGAGTGTGCCATGAGAGCATATTCAACATGCTCTTCTTCTTCAATATCAGCAACCAAGGCTTTATCCTCTTCAACATTCTTAGCCAGATAGCTCCAATCCCATCCCATACCATCAATTCCTTGAAATGCAATCATGGCTTTGGAATCCTGAGCTTTGACAATCTGACTTGAGGGTTTACCAGCATCAGATCTTCTACGAGATCTGCATTCCCTTATGAAGTGCCCCATACGATGACAGTTGTAGCATTCAACTTTGGATTTATCAAATCCAGCTGTGTCTTTAGCATTGAAGGTCATCTTCTTTTTAAACCTTCTGTTCCACCTATTTTCTCTTATACTGGCAAGAGCCATGTTCCACTTGATGTCCATCTCTTCCAAATGCTCATCACTTATCTGCTCAAGGTCCTCATATGTAATCACTGAACCATTGGGCAAAGAAGCAATGTAAGCACAAACAGTATCCAAATCTAAACCAGCAGGTTTAACTCTTGGGGAGTCATTCTTGTATGTGTCAGCGTCTGAAAAGGAGACGTTGACAGGACTTGTTCCAGCGCTGACATATGATGATCCAGTAACTGGATGCATGTAAGAGTCCTTCTGATTGAATTGACCTTCACTATGAGAGAAGAAGGCCATGTTGCTGTTGGTAGATTTGCTTCCATGTTCTAAAAGAGTTTCATCTTCCAACAGCCTTAGTTTGTTGTAGATGTCATCAAACGAGGAGCTCTTGTAATTATTGTTGGCAAGAATAGATCTTGCCTCAATCTTCCATGTCTCACCAAGACTTTTAAGAAAGGTAGCATTGATGTCAACATCACCAACTTGTGTCCCCATGAAGGACAACTTACTTGTAATGTCAAGCAATCTGCTTCTCACACTACTTAGTTTCTCATTGGGTTGAGCTTTGAAGACAGCATAATCATGCAGAAGTTGCTTTTTCTTTTCTTCCTTAGTATCTGCATTGCCACCATATGCAACTTCAAGAGCTTCCCAAAGATCCCTAGCATAGTGATATCCTCTATATTTATGCTGGTTTTCTTGTCCCAAAGAGACTTTCAGAATATTTAGGGCTTTCATGTCAACCCTTCTCTTTGCTATGTCATCAGCAGCCACAGCTCTACCATCTCCAGGTTTTTCTCTCTTATCCTCTTCAGAACATCCAGCAACAGCTGTTCTTTGAGCAATGGCATTAAGAATCTTTTGGGCTTTATCGAATGTGTTTCCATATTCAATAACCTCCCAGAGTGTGTAGTCGTAGATTCCCAGATATTGTTCAAAGTTGAATTTCCACAAATCAAAGTTGGTTGCATCAAGCATGGGAATCTTGTTGTTTGGTAAAGCTGAGGAGGAGGAGGTTATTGCTTCAGACATGATGTTGTTAGGGTTTCTAAGAAAATTAGGGTTTTGGTGATTTTTAGGGTTCTTGTGTTCTTTAAGATCAAAAGTTCCTCAACAAGCTCTGATACCACTTGTTGATCCCAAACTTAGATCGATTTAGCTTTAAGTATACGAGATTAGATCAAGTAATACACTTAGAGAAACCTTTGTATATGTTTATGAATCTAAGTGTTATGCGGAATTTAACACTTAAACAAGAACACACAATGATATAAACAAACTTTCACTTTGATTATCAATATCAAACTTGCTTACAATGAAAGTAGTTTACGAATGAAAACTTATATCAAACATTAACCTAAAGGTCTTCTTTTATAGACATAAGAACCCTTGTACAATAATCTACGTATCAACTATTCTAGGTAAAGATAAATATAGAAAATACATTGTAGTTCCTATCTTTACTAGATGTAATCTAGAATACAATAAACGCGTAGAGTTTATCTTCCATCAGTGCTTGTCTTCAATGTGTCAACGCTTGACTTTATCTTGTCAACGCTTGAGCTGCCAGCGCTTGTTTTGTTCTTGTCAACGCTTGTTTTACTCTTGTCAGCGCTCAAGTGATCTGGCCTTAATTTATTCCCAACACGACAATTACCATAACATATTTCTTCCCATTGATGGTTTGAACACGCATGGGGCCACACAGATCTATATGAAGAAGATCTAACCGTCTTTTAGAGCTTGGTGTAGTCTTTGTCTTGAAACTACTCCGTTTAGCTTTACAAAGCTCACAAGAAGAACAAAGATGATCTTTGATGAATTTCAAATTTGGAAGGCCTCTCACAATATTTTTCTTGGAAAGCAAGTTGATGGTATCAAAGTTAAGATGAGATAAACATTGATGCCATAACCAATCTTGAGTCGTTGAAGCTTTAACCATGAAATAGATTGGAGTTGAAGATGTGGAGTCTTGTAGTGAAATAGTGTAGAGATCAGTACCCCGTGAAACGGTAAGTAAGTCATTCCCATCATAATCACGAACAAAACATGTCTTCTTTCTAAAAGCAACCTCCAAATCCGCATCACAGAATTGACCAACCAAGAAAAGATTGTGATTGAGCCCTTCAACGTAGTAAACCCTTTTTATTATGATATTCCCCTGAACCAAATCTCCATATCCTAGGATCGGTGCAAATTGATCGTTTCCGAATCGGACCGTACCCGGGAACTTCTCCACGAAGTTAATTAGAAGCTTGAGATTCCCCGTCATGTGCTTCGTGCATCCGGAGTCCAGTATGAAGAGAATTATTTGTATCACCTGCAGAAGAGTTAGAACACGATGGAGCATTTGCTAAATTGGATACCACATTAGTTGTGATTTCAGAATCATTAGTGTCCTTAGCAACATTTAAAAGCATACTAACACTCGTTGTCACATTTTCTGTCCTAACTTTAGGCATCCATTTATATCCTGGAGGACATTGATTAGCAAACCACCATTTCCACGACTTGCTAGCAGACTTATATAATTCCCTAATTCTGCTTCTAGTTGTCTTAGTGGTGGAGTCTGATGCAATACTTTTCTCAGGGGTGGTTACACCAGGATGGTTCACTTTGCGTTTGGTTTTTCTAGCACTAATAGGCATCGCAGTTTGCTTCTTAGTTCTAGTAGCTATGTTTTTGACATTATTCGAAACACACATAGCATGATTGGCATTAGCACACTTTCCACATTTCATACAAACAAACTTAACATTCAAAGCATTCAAAGTCGAATCATTCAAATCGTCATTACACGTGATTACAAATGTTTTATTCTTAGAAACATTGAAAATCCTAGGGTGGTCTTCTACTTTCTTCATCTTCCCTTGACTTTTGTTTTGCCAAACCTTTTCATTCATGCGAGTGCTCTTAAGCTGAGGCCGGCTAACACTAGCAGTGGGGACTACTCCTGTAGTAAAAGACACACGTCTATTAGTGTTTCTAGAAGTCTGAGGTGATTGAATTTCTTTGTTGTGTGTGCGTTTAGTGGCCAATCTATACATCCCTAGTTTAATCACATTTGTGTGCTTAATGCTTTGTGATTGAATATGTGTTCTTAGAGTATTCTGCGGTAACCTATCCTTCCCATCCGTCTTGGGGGCAAACGCAGGTTTTGCAAATGGAAAATTAGAGAAAACGGATGGTTTTCCCAAGACAGAGGGTCTAGTCACTTTGTGCGCATTGGGTTGTCTTACAACAGGTTTCTTAACACTAGGTTCCATAATTTTCCCACCCATCTTAGCAACGATTTTCTTCAACTCTGCTATCGCTATTTCCCTGTCTTGTAACTGAGATTTTAACCCTTTAATTTCCAAACTCTTTTCATTCATTTCTCGACACATTTGGGGAAGTTTTTCTTGTAATTTATTATCATGTGGAAAACTTCCTATGTCTTTTTGCAAAGCAAGTTCAAGAGAATGACAATGTTTTTTAAGGAAATCAGTTTTGTGTTGAAGTAACTCAAAAGCCTTTTTATCAACATTTTCTTTACGTTAAGCTCAATTTCAAGACGCTCACACTCTTTGATCTTATCAAGATATTTGCATGTAACATCAGAATATTCATCGATATCAGCACAAGATTGAAGAGTAACACGAAAAATATCTTTGGAGAGACATTCTTCTAAGAGTAAATCATATTCATCTAAAAAACGAACTTGTCCATTTGAAGATCGTCAATTTATTTCAAATTCAAGAATATTTTCTTTTAATGTGGTCGTGTTCGGTATTAAGATTTGTTTGATAAGCACAGTTAAATCTTTAGGAATTGGTTTTTTCCACTCGTCATTTTCTCGTTGTTTCCATTCATTTTCAACAATAGATTTAATATTATCAATGTAATGTTGTAGAAACCCAAATGTCTGCCTACTCTTGCTTTTAGAAGCATCAAGAGGCAAGTAGTTGATGAAATTAGAAACGTTTGTTTTCTTTGTGGCAAAAGCTTTCTTCTTCTTTCTTTGCATTCTAAAAACAATTCCTCATGAGACTTCTATTTTTGTGTAGTGAAAACACCATATAGACTATTCGCATAAGCATAATTGTATGGTTTCACAAACTCTTTATTGACCAGTGATCTACTCTCCTCTTCCCAAAGGGATGTCTTATCAATACCAAGAGGATATTTAGGATCGGTCCATTTGGACTCATCCATATAAAGGCGCGGGTTCGTAGCTTGAGCTTGGGCAAGATAATCAGGACTTGCAAAGCTAGCTTGACCCTTAAACATAGATGGAGGTGCTAGCATTCTAACGATTTGAATAGAGTCATGCGTTTTATAAACAACCTTCTTCAAAAATTCGACTTGTTTTTCTAGTTCCGTTACTTTTTCAGTATCTTTTTCATGTCGAATTTTGAAATCTTGTTTAAACGTTTCAACCTCATGTTTCTTAACATCAAGAATTTTAGCAGACTCAGTGTTATCCATCGAAAGCCGTTGTTCAAGCTCGTTAACTTTGGTGGTAGCAAGGTACGTTTTTTGACGTTCATCCATTAATAAAACATTAAATTGACGTTTCTATTTGGTTAATAACTCAAGAGTTTCGTTGTATTTCTTTTCCAGATATTCCTTTTGACTTTTTAACGCACTACCCTTGTAACCCTCAAGCTCTTTGGTCTTTTGAAGAAGCTCAGCTCTATAAATTTCAAGGGTCTCTATATATTTATTTGGAGCGGCTTTGCATTCTTCAAAGTTTTGAGTGAGCGCTGTGTTTGCCTTCTTTAATTGCTTTTGACTCTTTTTAGTTTCTTTGACATCTTTTTGTAAAGTGGCAATTAAATTATCAAGCGCAAAACGTTCCTCTTCATCATATTCATTTGCATGTTGATCGTCCTCAGACTCATTATTGCACATGTCTGATGAATCAGGTGTGGTATTGCTATCAACCATTTCCATCATACATTTGTCATTAATGGCATTGGTTAGCTCACTATGCTCATGAATATCGCCAAACACATTATATTCGTCAGTGGTGTGTACCTTATCGAGTGGCTCAATGTCAAAGATAGGGCCATTGTCATCTTCAGTGACGTTGAGAACTTCTTCAACCTTTGCCATGTACGAGTAATATGCTTCTAATGATTGGTCGGAGGCTTCATCATCAGTGTCATCAAGCATTGCTTCTTCCTCGGCTGACAATTTGACCCATGCTTCCATCTTCTTGCATAACAACATCTTCTCTTTATGATAGCTAGAGTCCCTAAGCCGTTTCGGCTGTCTGCATTCCTTTGCCATATGCCCATAACCTTGGCAATTATAACACGCTAAATCCTACTTTGTTGAACCACTCGCGTTCCAACAGTTTCCCTATTCCTAGTAGTAGCGGCAATCCTCTGAGTATCATACTTGGTAGTTTGTCGATCATACCTTGCATATACCTCAACATGTGTTGGATTACGTCGATCATTCCAGAAGGACTTTCACCACGTCGATGTGTGTCATACCTTGGAGGATTTTCAAAATATTGGTTCTTTGTGTTGGATGATGTTCGAAGATTTTTGTTGGTGGGTTTGAAGATTTTCTGGTAGGTCTTCATAATGAAAGCAATTTGTTGTTTCATTTCCTGATTCTTCTGAGCTTGATCTTCATCACTATCCTCTTCAGATGATGACTCAGATGGTGGTGATGGTGCTCTTGGTTCTTTTCCACGTGATCATGTTGAGGATGAAGACTTGGATGATCTGGAATATTGTGGTGAGGATGATTGAATGGAGTATGACTTTGGAGTACGAGATCGATGATCTTGAGTGCTAGACACTAGAGCAAGTGGATTAGCCGTCTTTGCAACTTGTTCAGCTCGAATTTCATTTGCCTCATGCTGAAATTGTTCAAGATATCAAAGAGAGTGTGATAGTTTACCTTGTCTAACTGCTTCTGTTGTTTCACCAAAGTAACAAAACGTGTCCACTCTAGTTGAAGTTGCTGAATAAATTGCACATTGACTTGCATGGTGGAGACCTCCAAGTTGTTTCTTGTCATATCGTTCATCATCTTGTAGAATCATGAATAATAAGACTCAATTGATTCTCCATCCAATGCAGTAAACTTACCAAAATTCCAAAACAAGTTTGTTTTAACATCTTGCTTGTTGAGTGATTCTCCTTGTTGCAAGCGTTCAATAGCCGTCCACATTTCTTGTGCCGTAGGACATGCATCAACCGTGGAATAAATATCATCTCCAATTCTACTTAGAATCATATAGATCGATTCTTTTTCTGCATCATACCAAACACGCTTCTTTGGTGTAAGATCAGATAAAGTTTCTTTTCTTGTGGTTACGGGTATTTCTGGAGTAGTGTCTGTGGCTGGTGTATGAAGGACAGTGATATCGGAGAAAACATATGGTCCATTGTTAATACATTGACTCAATGCATCACCATTAGGTCTTGTATCAATATAGCGAAGAAAACGTGATTGCCATTGAGCATATCGACCGGCCACAAGCATCAGTCGTCTTTCTTTGTTACCCGCCACCATTATGTTGTTGTTCGTCACACGATATTCTGTAGTAGAATCCATATCAATATTCTCTGAAACGATGAAGTGAATATGGATCTTAAGTAGATATGATGTGATTGAGTTGTTGTTGAAATTCGGAAAATTGCTATTTTTCTCAATCCGACAATAAATTCCTCAGTCCAACAAAACGATAGACCGAAAAACTTTGAATTACCAAATTTTGAATTCAAGTTAGAAATAGCCAATAACTAGTAGGGAAAAAATTTGATTTTACTTGACCTAAAAATTTTTAACTCTTTTTTTTAATCTTCGTGTAAACTATGTTACGGGACTAGTCAAGATAGTGGCTAAGTCTGAAAAGTACGCTATCAAAATTCAGATGTCCATCGCAACATCCATCAGAATACCCATCGCAAGTCTAGATCGCAGTCTGATCGTAACCTCTGATCGCAACACCTGATCGCAACACTGATCGCAACACGTGATCGCAACACTCGATCACAACACTCGATCGCAACACGTCATCGCAACACTGATCGCAACACTCGATCGCAACACTGATCGCAACCCTGATCGCAACTCCTGGATCACAGCCTTGATGGCAACTCCTTGATCGCAAGTTGTGATCTCAAGTTGTAATCGTAACACCGGTCGCAATGTCAGATCGCAAGGTGGATCGTAATATGTGATCGGACAATTAGATCACAAGTAGAAACCCCAGGTTTATGTGATCGTAATATCCGGATCGTAACCAATAAAAAGTTAGAGACTTTTAGGCAACAAGAAAGATGAGAACTTTACCTGGGAATTCGTGTTTCAATCCTAACCAAAATAAGCAAAATCTTACCACAAGTATGTAGGTAATCTATAGTATGATTTTGAACACGAAACTCAACAAAAAACAAGAAAATACTTGAATTCGAGATGATTTTATGAAAAAATCACACGAACCAAATATATTATCAACAACGAATCACAAAACTATCCTATGGCGATTGATACCAATTGTTGTCCTATTAATTTGTGATGATTAAACAAGAAAGAAAGGTAGATAAAAGATGAATTCTAGAGAGAGAAACTAGTGAGACAAAGTAGAGAGAAAATGGTTGGAACTTTTGTAGGATTAGATTAGAGAGTGAAAAATGAAATGACCAACACCCTTCCTACCATGCTAGGAAGGGTATATATATTCCACCCACATGCGTGCTTGTTTATGGACTATAGTCTAATGGGTCGGGCATTACTTTTGGGCTTTAGTTACTTATGAATGAACTTTAGCCTAAAGTTAAGCCCATATAACACGACTAATCTACTACCTATTACAACGTTCTAATATACGATACATAATAAACATATGACTGAGCATTCTTGTTTGACTCAATATTTTGAGGCTAACAAATGAAAAGCTTTGCCGTTTTACAATTAATTCATTTAATGCAAAAATCACCTTTTGAGAAAAAATGTGGGACCCCTTGACACTTCATGTGATCTTTGTCCCCTTGGAAAGCGAGAAAGTTTTTGACATTAAAAGGAAATCATTTGAATTAAATATGAAGAATATATTAATTCTCATTAAAATGAAACTACCTAGTTACATTCAATTCCCTTAAATACCCAAAGACAGGGATCACTTAACAGACTTTTATTTCCCAATATTGAGCATACCCAGCTCAGCAACCAACCTAGTAAAACTTGGTTCAGCCAGAGATTTGGTGAAAATATCAGCGAGCTGGTATTCAGTGGGTACAAAGTGAATCTTAATATCACCTTTTAAGATATGGTCTCTGATAAAGTGATACCTGATGTCAATATTTTTAGTTATTGAATGAAGTACCGGATTATTGGAAATGGAAATGGCACTTGTATTGTCATAGAATATGGGAACCTTTTCAAAGATGATCCCATAGTCATCCAATTGACTCTTCATCCAAAGAACTTGAGCACAGCAACCCGCAGCAGCGACATACTCAGCTTCAGCTAATGACATGGCCACAGAGTTTTGTTTCTTTGCACTTCAACATACTAACTTCCCTTAAAGGATCCGACAGCTACCAGAGGTGCTCTTTCTATCAAGATAACATCTAACATAGTCTAAGTCTGAGTAGGCTTTGAGGTCAAAGCCTGATTAATTTGGATACCAGAGACCCAATGAGGGAGATACTTTGAGGTACCTGAAAATTCTTTTGACAGCTACAAGGTGGGATTCCTTGGGGTTAGCTTGGTACCGAGCACAGAGACATGTGGATAATTGGATGTCTGGTTTGCTTGTTGTGAGATACATTAGTGACCCTATCATGCCTCTGTATAAGGTCTCATTAATAGAGACCCTAAGTCATCAGCTCCCAAGTTGTTGGATGGAAGCATGGGGCATTTCATTGATGCACAATCAGAAAAATCATACTTCTTGAGCAGATCTCTAACATATTTTTCTTGAGAAAAAGGAATTCATTTTGAATTTTGTTTGATTTGAAAACCCAAGAAAAAAGTTAATTCCACCATCATACTCATTTCATACTTTTTGGTCATAAGTTGGCAAATTGCTTGCTCAAGGTTAAGTTGGTTGAACCAAAAATTATATCATCCACATAAATATGTACTATAACAACATCACCCTTGGACCTATAAGTGAACAAGGTTTGGTCAATAGTGCCTCTAACAAATTTGTTTTCAAGTAAGAATTTGGACAAGGTTTCATACTAGGCTCTTTGTGCTTGTTTCAACCCATAGAGTGCTTGTGAAGTCTACAAACATGATCGGGATAATCACTATTCTCAAACCCTGGAGGTTTTTTGACATAAACTTCCTCTATAAGCTTCCCATTAAAAAAAGCACTCTTTACATCCATCTGGTATACCATGAAACCGATATAAGCTGCATAGGATAGAAAGATTCTGATAGCCTCTAATCTGGCGATTGGTGTGAAGGTTTCATCATAATCAATACCCTCTTTAACAATCATGTCAGCTTCATCCCTTTTATTCTTGTAGACCCATTTAGTTCCACCCACTTGTTTTCCAGCTGGAGCTTTTACCAGAGTCCACACCGTGTTCCTCTTAATCTGATTCAACTCTTCTTGCATAGCCACAACCCATCCTTCATCAAGTAGAGCTGCAACAACATTTTTGGGTTCATCTTTAGAGAGGAAATCAGTGAAAAGGCATTCATTCGCTGAGGCTGTTTCTAGAGACCTTAATTTTCCTCTGGTGGTAACTCCTTTAGAGGGTTCACTGAGAATAATCTCAAGAAGAATATATTGGTTTCTACTACACGTAGATTGAGGAACAGGAGTCTTTGTAGGTTTCGGAGTGACAGTTTGTTAATTTCATGAAGGTATTTCATCACATATGATTTCTTCATCCATGATCTCTTCGTCTATATGAGAATTAAGAGAGTCATGGTCAGCATTTTCCACAGCAGGAGGTAGAGTGTGTGATTCAGCTATTATAATTTCTGGAATGAGATCAGAGATTGAGTGGGGATCAAATGCATGAACATAAGGGAAGTCCTTGTGTAATTGGTGAGATGATTCCTTGGGAATTGAGAAATCATCCTTTGGATATGATTTAACTTCATTGAAGTCGATGTCACAATTATCTGAGTTGGTGTGAGTGATGACAGTGTCAGCTTCATTGAAGGTGACATGGATAGATTCTTCTAGCTCTTGCATGCGGATATTGAACACTCTAAATTCTCTAGAGGTAGGTGAATATCTAAGAAAGAAGCCATCATCTAACTTTTCATCAAGTTTACCCAGATGATCTTTGTAGTTGTGAATGAAAACAGGGCAACCAAAGACATGGAAGTAGCTTACATTAGGGGCTCTTTTCTCATAAACTTCATAAGCGGTTTTTCCATGCCTTTTCATAATGATGGATCTATTTTATGTGTAACATGTTGTGTATACAGCTTCACCCCAAAATTGCTTTGGAAGTCTTGATGCGCATAGCATTATCTTGGCAACCTCTATGAGGGTTATGTTCCTTCTTTCAGCGGCACCATTTTGTTCTGGGTTACCTGGGTTTGAAAAGTTCTATGAAAATCACTTTTCATCACAAAAGGCTTCCATGACATGATTCTTGAATTCAGTGCCATTATCACTTCTGATAGCCTTAACTATGTAGTCATTTAAGTTCTCTATTTCTATGATGAAAGACATGATCCTATCAGCTGCTTCACTTTTCTTTAAAAGAAAGAATACCCAAGTGAATCTAGAGAATTCATCAACAATGACAAGTGTATATTTTTTGTGATTTAGGGATTGAGGTTTTACTGGTCCAAATATGTGACAATCCGTCAATTTACGATTGATATTTTATTCTCAAATATTATTTGAAAATATTATTTTAATGTTACAATATGAACTCACTTATTTTTGGGAAGTAATTTGGAATTACGTCTTGAAGTAGCGTCGACTACGTCTAAACCGGAGGATTCAACGTTACGTGCTTACGTTTACATACACCGTCTTTGGTGGCAGTCCGACATTTCAGAAAATAAATTTATCCGTGAATATTATTTTGGAGTTTTAAATTTGTGTTAGTTCATAAACTCACAAATTTACGAGAAGAGATTAGGACTTACGATTTTATTTTAACGTCCTTTACGACTAAACCGGAAACCCTAGGATTACGTAATTACGTTTTCGAACTCCGTTTTTTATGAGACAATTTTTATTGGATTCGTTTTGTGACGTTGATTCATAATTTATAAAAACGTTTTTCGTAAAACGACCCGAGGGCACGCAAATCGAGAAAACTAGAATCGAGGAATACCCGTAAACTAGTGAGATGGGACAAAATACATTGTCCCACCCCACTAGCACACATGGGGCGGCCAAACTAGTGCCTCAACACCTTAGGTGTCAAGTTGCAAGCATACAACTTACACTTGTCTAAATTAGCTTACAAAGTAAGCTTCCACTACAACAAAACTAGCTACCAAAACCACACACTCTCATTTCACACATGCAAAACAACTTTCATCCTCCCTTTCTCTCTCAAATATGCCGTCCCACCATCATCATCAAACACCACTTTTGATAAAATTTAACCACAAAATCCTATGTTATTTCTACTTATGTTGAAGCCCTCTTAAAGCTCTCTTGAATGGTGATGCTTATAACATCCAAGGAGGAGTATTCATGGTGTCTTGGAGCTGATTTTCCACAAGGTGATCATGAAGATTGATGGTCTTGAAGATGTTCTTGGCTATGCACAAGTTTCTCCATCAAAATCCATGTTTTGATCACAACCTACATCATCATGGTGGTATAAAGATTGTCCTCCTCAACTTCTTGTTATTTTGATTATGTAAACATGTATTTTATTTCCTATTGTATATGTATATGATGATTATATGATGATAAAAATGTTATGTGGGGATTTGTTGTTGATAAACATGATTAAAAAGGTGAAAAACCATATGAAACAAGGTTAAAATCTTGCTTAAAAATGTTGGCTGTATAAAACAGTAAAGAAACAGGTCATGGACTGATAAAATGATGAAGTAGAATCCATTTACAGTAAGCTATATGTCTTGTACACATGTGAGAGTTGGCCATGCAATAGAATCAAAATAATGAGTGAGATATGATCAAAACAAGTTTAAGGTACAAATCTGAGTTCACTGTTTTGGACGATTTTTAGAAAATACTTAGAGGATGATTCAACAGTAGCTATAAAAGAGTTAAATGTAACACATATCATGTAGTTTATGTGATAAAAATTTGAGCTTCTATCCCCATATAGAACTCAAGATATGGCAGTTTTGGTGAAAGTGAAGATAAAAATCAGATTTTGGAAATTAAAGTATAATAATATTATATAAGCACTCAAAATTATAATGTATAAAATATAAATTAAAACCCACTAACTTATGGATTCTATTTATATAAATATGTAAAAGGTGGAATAAGTGTATAAATTATAAAAATGGTAACTTGTTAAGTTTTATAAGTTATAAAACTATAAACATGATTTTTACGACTTTTTCGGCTATCGCCGTAAAATTAACGTTTTTCGCCAAATAAAACTTAGACGACCAAACCCGTCTAATGTAAAGTTTACAAAAGTCATATACTGATATATAAGTATCTAATACAAGTAAAAACCGATAAAACCCGAACTATAAGAAATACGGACATTTACGAGCTAATTAAGCATATTGGACTAATAATTGGACTAAATAAGATAAAAACTTGTAAAAAGAACTTATTGGGCTTAACCCATTTGGGCCCAACATGGAAAGTATACATACTGATAATATAGGTATAAAAGGGATTAAAACAAGTTAAAGTACTTATAATAGGCCTATTGGACCTAAAACACGTAAATAGGTAAAACGAGAAAACTAGTATAAAAGTTATCGACACATAACACAAAAATGAGTAAATGAGAATATGTAAACCCACTTGATCATCATATATATATAATCATCATATGTATACATAATTGGTATTTTTATAAAGTCATTGGACATGAGTCTAAGACGAGTATTATTTGTCTAGGTTTCCGTGATTGAAGCACGTACCGTACGTCCGAATTGCCGATAACCCGCCTTCCCACATCAACGTGAGTTCATAGCCTCGCACTCTTTTAAATGTTTTTATAAATGTTTTATAAACCCGCGAGGGAGATAACATGTTAGTTTTTATTAAATAGGACACCATTTGTCCCGATTGTTTGTTTATTGATTTTGGACCCGAATGATTGAATGACCCGATTGTATGACCCGATAAATGATTAAAGGACCTGATAGATGAAATTAAATTGATTATTAAAGTTAGGTTATGTCACTAAAAGTCCCATTAGCATGAATTGTGAACTACCGGGATTTGGTAGACGCTTATGCATTTAATAGTACTATTTGGGGACGATCACCCCAGTTCGCGCCTTGACGGTTGATCCCCGTCGTGCCACATTGATTGGTAAGCGAATTTATGTATGAGAAGATTTCCATAGCGTGACCTTTGTGACGACACGCTACTTTAGATGGGTAAAAATTGGTATCGGGTTAGCTACCCGTTGTTGGTTTAGTAAGGTAACAATGTCATGTGGCTTATAATAATCCGACTAACGAAATACTACTAGACGCTCCGAATTACGATGTATTGCCTGACTAGCAATACAGGGTCATACTATTGATATTATGTTCGTGTTTTGGTTTTCATAACCATATTCATATAACGGTTTTTGTTTTCATACAAGGTCATGAGACGTATTATATGATGTTTTTACGACATTGGCTCGTATAATGATTTTTAAGGCAAATGCCTATATTATGATTTTCGATAAGGATTTGTATAAAATGATTTTGGCTATTGCATAGCCTATCAAAACGATTTGTACAAAATGATTTTCAGTAATACTTTTATACTGATATTAAATTGATGGAATTTATTAAACTCTATGAATTTACTCAGCGTTATCGCTGACCTTTTCTTTTAACATGTTTTATCTCAGGTACTTGAAGGTAATTCTCGGGAAGACGACAAGAATACATGGCCCGCACTTAAACAATATCTCAGGTACTTGAAGGTAATTCTCGGGAAGACGACAAGAATACATGGCCCGCACTTAAACAATATTTTTCCATTCAAATACTTTGTAAAACTCTGTATGAAATAATATGACTTGGGACCGATGTAACTTTGATATTTATGAATGGAAATTCTTTATTAATAAACGACGCGATTTTTATGCGTTGTCTATGATGTGAGTAATGTGCTATCCCGTAACACCAACTAGTCTTCCGCTGTACTGAGTTGTATAAATTTGGGAGTGTTACAGTTTGGTACCAGAGCTCTCGTTATAGAGAACGAAAGATTTTTAAAACTAAGGTTTTGAATAAAACATTTCAAAATCTTTTAACTATAAACATTTTTCTAAAAATGTCTAAAAATCTTTTGACTATAACGGTGCCGAAGAATTCCCGAGTTACCGACAAGGCCAGACTGAGAAGTGTGATTTTAATATATATATATAACTTGGATTATATATATATATATGATGTAATTTTATTACATGATTGTTTGATGATTATTTTGATATTTATACGAGGTATTTATACGAAGTAGATTGTCACAAGAAACCCTAAATCCCCTAGTAAATAAATCGAAGCTATTCTCATAGGAATTCTAGTTATCCTAGATCTAAACCAAGTTGTGGATATTTATGATCCCAACAAATGGTTGATATTCGTAGAAATGTAGATATTAGTTGATTGTGATATTGAAAAAGAATTGGCGAGATTAAATCTGATATTGATGTCATGACGATCTTTTCTTATAGAGTGGAGTTTGACAAAACGTTACCACCTAGAAAGATGTCATCTGATGCGTTGTCATCCAATTCTTAAATTTGAAATCGAAAGGGTAAATGTTGCACTTGAGGCTGTTATTGGAACCATTACCCAAAAGCCTCATGCCATTAATACCTTTCCGAGAAGTCTAAGTTGAATGATCAAGTCATTTCATATTAATGACTCATTTGATAATTGTTGTTGTAAGAGCTAATAGGATTGGAAATTAAGTGTTGATTTATATTGAGATTGTATTGCCTTTACAAGGCCGAAGAATAAGATTGAAAGTATTGGAGAATGAAGTAGGATATCGACTTGAGTATAAAATTGGTTAAGACTTGAATAAAGTAAAATTTAACTTTTATGGAATCTGAAATTGTTAAGAGGAAGTTGTTAAGTTCTGTGATTAGATTATAAGGTTTTAATTGATTGTAAGTTCGTGTTAAAGGTTGTTCCTAGGCCATTGTCCACTAATGAGGATGCCCAGTGTCCAAGAAATAAATTGAAGAAATCTTCTTCTGAATTGGGACCGATGGATCTTCCGGGACATATGGAACACCAAATGACTCTTGTAGATTAGTATTCATTGTGGTATCTTTTAAAAATCCCTAACTTAACTGAGATATCAGTTGGTAGGATGTGTTTTGTAAATTGTATGACATAGTGACACGTAATGTGTTACGGTACAATTTGACTTGTTTGTGATTAATAGAAAGACTACCTTTGATTGCTAAATCCTACATGTATCGATGTTATCTATCTTTTATTGCTTCATCCTAATGTTCGCATTAGTGATACAACCATTGAACAAGTACTCATCTTGAATTGAGTTACGTTGTGGATTATTCTCTTTGTAATCTTGAGTGCCATTGAGGTCACGAACCTCATGATTAATTGGCTAAAGCTCATTTCCTATCATATCGTAGTTAATTCTTGGTGAACAAGCTTTCATCACTCTTTTGCAGATCACACATTGTTTTTATAAAGTTAAAACGGTATCCTTTGAGAAAATTTAATTTTCATCACAATAAGAATTATTTAAAGTGAGATTTATAAGCGATTGTTATCGAAATGAGGTTGTTTATAAAGTACCATGGAAAACTTAATTGTTTTCATAATAAAGAAAATCTTCTATTTATTTTGATTCCTATTTAAGAATTAAGCATGAAAATGTTTTTATTATAAACATGATGATAAAATTTTGACGAACTGAGTATTGCATCGTTAATCTTGAAATTGTATATAGTTGCGCGCCTACATACAATTTGGAATGGACTATGCAAGGCTGATTAGTAGTCACCATAAAACTGATTAATAAACACTACATTTTCTTTGAAGATTGTGAAAGATTAAATTTTATGAGATCTGCAAGAAGTAAAAAATAAGGACATAGTGTTAGGGACACCTACATATGTGCCTGTAGCATCTATTCTTCTGAGTTGAATTTACTCATCTGTGGAAATTGTCTTATTTGACAATTGACAATTCTTTCTTGTCCAATTCTCCCGTAGTGAGATTCTTAGGAAAAGTATCTGATTACCAAGTGTTGATACCCGACTGATGTATCGACGTTCCTATCATTTCTTTTGATTTGATTTCATTTGAATGACCTGGGTAACGACCCGAGGAGCTTTCGAATGCGTACTCAAATTAATGAAAACATGGGATATATTTATATTCGTTAGATGTTTTCATCTGTATCTGATTTGAAATTCTCTCGCATAGATTATGCGTTGACCTTACTCTTTTAATGGTAGTTGTGTCTCCATGTATCCTTGAATTTGTGAAGGATTATGAGTTATTATCAGTCTTTTGAGAAGTTCACATCTTATCAACGGTAATGAAACTGGAAAGTTGATAATTCCAGTAGAATGGATTGATTGATTATGACATGACGACATTGTCTTAATTGATGGGAACTCGAATAGAATCCCCCTAAATGATAAGATGTTGATTATCAAAAGTGATTTAAATAATTCTTGATGGATGACCATATCCTGCATTTAGACTTGAGATTATATTCTGATTGGTTGTGAATTAGTCATAGATATTATAATCTAGAAAGAACCTAATATGAACTTATTAAAAGATGTTTCGGTTATCTGAAACTTTAGGAAGTATTTGTTGATGAATTACCTAGACTTTCGCCATTAAGGCAAGTAGAATTTGGTATTTGATTATATTCTCGGTGCTGCATCTGTGGCTTGTGCACTGTACGTCAGCACCATCTGAATTTAAGGAATTACCGTACAACTCAGAAAGTTGTCGGAGAAAGATTTTATTATACCAAGCCTGTCATCCTGAAGAGCTATGGTGTTATCTTTCCTTATATTTATAGATTACTGTGACTGAGTAAATTGACAATCGAAAACGATATCCATTACTCGAAATGGAAGAATTGTTCGATCATTCACAAGGTTCTAGCAAATTTGATCCATAGCATGGTTACCATCAACTTCGCATCTGCGAAAGAGATTATCTATTCCAATCACTACATCTGGTGCTTGTAATGAACATTATGAGTTCCACGTGATGTCGTTTGGATTGACCAGTGCACATGTAGCATTCATAAATTAGGTGAATCACGTGTGTAGGCTGTAATTTGATAAATTCATGCTTGCGATCATTAAGGACTATTTGTTTGTTAATACGAATAATAATGAGTTAATAATTAGTTATAAATTGCCCTGAATTGGCTAAACAATGAAAACCTGTATCTTAAATATTTAACACGTTATTAAAGACTTAATACTTTACATGATTTGACTATGTGATTAAAAGGATAATGGAATATAAATTGACTCTTCAAAAATTAAGAGCCCTTTTAAGACTTTGGATTTTACCAAAAAGAAATGGAAATATGTTTTGACAAATGTTTTAACAAAGGATTTTAAGGGATTATTCCCTTATACACAAACCATTTAACTAAACTTCTATTTAGGGGTAAATGTTTGTGTATACTTCTAGACAACTTAAGAAGGATTGAGGAAACCCGGTTAAACCATGACTTAAAATTTGAAACGACAATTTTTGCTTTTCAACTAAGAAAATTTGGACCAAAGTATAACCAAAGATTTCTCGAACATTTTCGAATCTTATTAATTATTTTAATTATTTTTCGATAAATCAACAAAAATCTTGTTAATTAAATTCAAATTTATTTTGAACATTTTATATAAATTGGTCGAACTAAGAAATTTAAAATCTTTACGTTTACGTTTCATAAAAATTGAATATTTAATATTTAATTAATCATAATAATTATCGACGCTTTAGACGACGGATTGAGTAAAACAGATAAAGATGATAGTTGAGAAGAAACTAAAACTCAGAAAATATGAAGAAATTTTTTTTTGAATAAATACGGTTATGATATTTATTTCATCAGGAAAGAGAACGAAATTACTGACGCATAATATAGAAAGAATATCTGAGTAAATTATGGACATCATAATTATATCATCATGAGAGGTGAATATAGATACCGACGCATTATGTAGAAAAGATAAATAACCAATTAAAACATGTTCCTTAATAATGGAGGTGCAAAATAAAATTGCCGAACAATTTAAAATATAGCCGATGATGGTAAAAAGAGATAATATAGATAATAAAAAGAGGTTCGCGTCTAATGTGAACCATTAAAATTGAGAAGCCGATAGCGTTAAATATTTTAAAGGCCACTTGTGGTTGCCTAACTATGAAGGATTGTGAGATATAGTTATATGGAATCTTGTAAGTATAAGTATTCTATTTATGTATTTTATGACTAAAAGTATCTTTGTCTGAAGAAGTTGTACTGATTGCAATTATGAAGGCAGACATCGCCTCATACATTAGTTAACGTCTAGCTATTGCAAAGGTCATCATCTGAATTTGATTCGATTTGGGTCATCGTCGACAGACTGACCAAATCTGCTAATATCATTCCCGTTAATGATAAATGCAAAAGAGTTATGTAAACATAGTGTGCCTGTATCGAACATCTTTATCAAGATCCTTGCTTCGCATCGAATTTCTTGAGATTTGCTCAGAAGTCATTGTGAACGAATCCTGATGAGAGTACTATGTACCACCCCAAATCGAAGGGACGAGGTAAAGTAACGATACAAAATATTATAAGCACTATTCTATGATTGAATGATTGACCTTTGGTAATAAATTGTATAATCGCTTTCCTTTGGAAGGATTACCATTAATAATTATCGTGTTAGGATTGAGATCGAATCTTGTTAGGATCTAAATCTTAGAGCATCTGTAAGCAAGAGTAGAGATAAAGACATCCGACATACACCCATTGTGAGTTGGACATGTCTTTTAGGTTTAAGGTTTCCTATGATGGCGAACCTAACCTTACAAAATACCCGACCCGCGAGACCTTAAATGATTGGTGAAATTAGGATTTGATTATTGACTGCCGGTAGTGGGCAAGAGGTTATATGAATGTGAAATGTAGATCTTGAAGTGCCAAATGGGTAGCGAAGTTATGCCACAATTTTTAACCTTGGAAAAATGAATCCATGATCTGACAAATCATGGGATATAAGTCCCCGATTGTATGGGACCATTGAGATGATGAAAAAGTTGGGATTGAAAGGCATATAAGCTGGATCTACCCTAGGACTTCAAAGAACTGCGTGAATTATGTTTCGTAAATCGAACTTGATGGAATATCCATCAAGTGAAAATCTGATTGTTCTTAGTATAGCTTAGATCGGCGAAAAGTTGCATTCATCAAAAACCCGTGAACATCATGGATAGAGAAAGTAAGTCAACATTAAGCCTGATCTTATTCCCGTAGTTATGTTTAATGAAACTCCCGTATTATAATGGATTACACTTGTGAGAAAAGACCGAATGTGGAGGAGATACCCACATGGCTTTAACTCTATAAGAAGCGAGTAGTAAGGTAAGATGATCTTTGAGGACAAAGATCCTGTTTAGGGGTAAATGCTGTGACAATCCGTCAATTTACGATTGATATTTTATTCTCAAATATTATTTGAAAATATTATTTTAATGTTACAATATGAACTCACTTATTTTTGGGAAGTAATTTGGATTTACGTCTTGAAGTAGCGTCGACTACGTCTAAACCGGAGGATTCAACGTTACGTGCTTACGTTTACATACACCGTCTTTGGTGGCAGTCCGACATTTCAGAAAATAAATTTATCCATGAATATTATTTTGGAGTTTTAAATTTGTGTTAGTTCATAAACTCACAAATTTACGAGAAGAGATTAGGACTTACGATTTTATTTTAACGTCCTTTACGACTAAACCGGAAACCCTAGGATTACGTAATTACGTTTTCGAACTCCGTTTTGATGAGACAATTTTTATTGGATTCGTTTTGTGACGTTGATTCATAATTTATAAAAACGTTTTTCGTAAAACGACCCGAGGGCACGCAAATCGAGAAAACTAGAATCGAGGAATACCCATAAACTAGTGAGATGGGACAAAATACATTGTCCCACCCCACTAGCACACATGGGGCGGCCAAACTAGTGCCTCAACACCTTAGGTGTCAAGTTGCAAGCATACAACTTACACTTGTCTAAATTAGCTTACAAAGTAAGCTTCCACTACAACAAAACTAGCTACCAAAACCACACACTCTCATTTCACACATGCAAAACAACTTTCATCCTCCCTTTCTCTCTCAAATATGCCATCCCACCATCATCATCAAACACCACTTTTGATAAAATTTAACCACAAAATCCTATGTTATTTCTACTTATGTTGAAGCCCTCTTGAAGCTCTCTTGAATGGTGGTGCTTATAACATCCAAGGAGGAGTATTCATGGTGTCTTGGGGCTGATTTTCCACAAGGTGATCATGAAGATTGATGGTCTTGAAGATGGTCTTGGCTATGCACAAGTTTCTCCATCAAAATCCATGTTTTGATCACAACCTACATCATCATGGTGGTATAAAGATTGTCCTCCTCAACTTCTTGTTATTTTGATTATGTAAACATGTATTTTATTTCCTATTGTATATGTATATGATGATTATATGATGATAAAAATGTTATGTGGGGATTTGTTGTTGATAAACATGATTAAAAAGGTGAAAAACCATATGAAACAAGGTTAAAATCTTGCTTAAAAATGTTGGCTGTATAAAACAGTAAAGAAACAGGTCATGGACTGATAAAATGATGAAGTAGAATCCATTTACAGTAAGCTATATTTCTTGTACACATGTGAGAGTTGGCCATGCAATGGAATCAAAATAATGAGTGAGATATGATCAAAACAAGTTTAAGGTACAAATCTGAGTTCACTGTTTTGGAAGATTTTTAGAGAATACTTAGAGGATGATTCAACAGTAGCTATAGAAGAGTTAAATGTATCACATATCATTTATTTTATGTGATAAAAATTTGAGCTTCTATCTCCATATAGAACTCAAGATATGGCAGTTTTGGTGAAAGTGAAGATAAAAATCAGATTTTGGAAATTAAAGTATAATAATATTATATAAGCACTCAAAATTATAATGTATAAAATATTAATTAAAACCCACTAACTTATGGATTCTATTTATATAAATATGTAAAAGGTGGAATAAGTGTATAAATTATAAAAATGGTAACTTGTTAAGTTTTATAAGTTATAAAACTATAAACATGATTTTTACGACTTTTTCGGCTATCGCCGTAAAATTAACGTTTTTTGCCAAATAAAACTTAGACGACCAAACCCGTCTAATGTAAAGTTTACAAAAGTCATATACTGATATATAAGTATCTAATACAAGTAAAAACCGATAAAACCCGAAATATAAGAAATACGGACATTTACGAGCTAATTAAGCATATTGGACTAATAATTGGACTAAATAAGATAAAAACTTGTAAAAAGAACTTATTGGGCTTAACCCATTTGGGCCCAACATGGAAAGTATACATACTGATAATATAGGTATAAAAGGGATTAAAACAAGTTAAAGTACTTATAATAGGCCTATTGGACCTAAAACACGTAAATAGGTAAAACGAGAAAACTAGTATAAAAGTTATCGACACATAACACAAAAATGAGTAAATGAGAATATGTAAACCCACTTGATAATCATATATATATAATCATCATATGTATACATAATTGGTATTTTTATAAAGTCATTGGACATGAGTCTAAGACGAGTATTATTTGTCTAGGTTTCCGTGATTGAAGCACGTACCGTACGTCCGAATTGCCGATAACCCGCCTTCCCACATCAACATGAGTTCATAGCCTCGCACTCTTTTAAATGTTTTTATAAACTTATTATAAACCCGCGAGGGAGATAACATGTTAGTTTTTATTAAATAGGACACCATTTGTCCCGATTGTTTGTTTATTGATTTTGTTTCCGAATGATTGAATGACCCGATTGTATGACCTGATAAATGATTAAAGGACCCGATAGATGAAATTAAATTGATTATTAAAGTTAGGTTATGTCACTAAAAGTCCCATTAGCATGAATTGTGTACTACCGGGATTTGGTAGACGCTTATGCATTTAATAGTACTATTTGGGGACGATCACCCCAGTTCGCGCCTTGACGGTTGATCCCCGTCGTGCCACATTGATTGGTAAGCGAATTTATGTATGAGAAGATTTCCATAGCGTGACCTTTGTGACGACACGCTACTTTAGATGGGCAAAAATTGGTATCGGGTTAGCTACCCGTTGTTGGTTTAGTAAGGTAACAATGTCATGTGGCTTATAATAATCCGACTAACGAAATACTACTAGACGCTCCGAATTACGATGTATTGCCTGACTAGCAATACAGGGTCATACTATTGATATTATGTTCGTGTTTTGGTTTTCATAACAATATTCATATAACGGTTTTTGTTTTCATACAACGTCATGAGACGTATTGTATGATGTTTTTACGACATTGGCTCGTATAATGATTTTTAAGGCAAATGCATATATTATGATTTTCGATAAGGATTTGTATAAAATGATTTTGGCTATTTCATGGCCTATCAAAACGATTTGTACAAAATGATTTTCAGTAATACTCTTATACTGATATTAAATTGATGGAATTTATTAAACTCTATGAATTCACTCGGCGTTATCGCTGACCTTTTCTTTTAACATGTTTTATCTCAGGTACTTGAAGGTAATTCTCGGGAAGACGACAAGAATTCATGGCCCGCACTTAAACAATATTTTTCCATTCAAATACTTTGTAAAACTCTGTATGAAATAATATGACTTGGGACCGATGTACCTTTGATATTTATGAATGGAAATACTTTATTAATAAACGGCGCGATTTTTATGCGTTGTCTATGATGTGAGTAATGTGCTATCCCGTAACACCAACTAGTATTCCGCTGTACTGAGTTGTATAAATTTGGGGGTGTTACAAAATAAGTCCATATGGAGAAGATGAAGACACTTATTTATTGAGAATGATTGTTTGCTTTTGAAAGAAGCTCTGTTATGCTTCCCTTTTTCACATGTTGAACATGGCCTATCTTTGGAGAATGTCAGAGAGGGAAGTCCAGCGACTAGATCATTCTTAGCCAGTTTGTTGATGTTTTTGAAGTTAAGGTAGGAAAGTCTCTTATGCCAGATCCAGTTTTCACTTTCAGAGGCTTTGGCAAAGAGACATGTGTTGTTTCCTTATGGACATGATGTCATGTCAATAACATACACGCCCCTTCTTTTAGGTGCAACAAAAACAACATCATCATTTTAATTGAAGATTGTTACTTGGATCTTGGTGAACGGAACATTGAAGCCAACATCACAAAGTTTGCTGATGTTGATTAACTTTTGCTTTAGTCCATTGACATACGCGACCTTTGTGAAGGTGATTCCATTGCAATCTACTGATCCATATCCTTTAGTATCCCCTGAGGAGTCATCTCCAAAGACTACTTTTGGACCAGAATCCCTTTTATATCTATGCAGATAATGTTTAACCCCTGTCATGTGTCTGGAGCACCCACTATCAGATACCAAACACATTTCTTCAAGCGTTCCTACATAGATATAACGAAACCAAATTAGTTTCGATGGAGAACCCACTTTCCAGTGGGTCCATTCTATCGCTTGTCAGCGACATTGGGTCTTCTTTGGTTTCTTTCTCACCCTCTTTGGTGGCAGTCTCAGGTTTCATTTTAACACCCCAAAATTACATTGAACAATGGAAATACACATTTGGGTGTTAAACACAAGAATCATCACACAAGGTACATCAAACGACCTCAAACTCAGACGTTTAAAACATGAGATAAAATAAACCTGCCTTTTGTCTAAAACCTTCAATCCTCATAAAATGATTTTATAAATATCAGAGTAGCGTTTCGGTCCCTCAAAGATTTCAACCAACCAACAAACCTTTTTACCAATTTATAAGATCAATCAAAATTAGTTCTATAGTCATACAAAGACAAATGATACTATTTTATAATAAGAGGGAAAGAAATCCGTTTTAAACTACACAACTATAAAAGCGACATCGCAACCTTCCCAAGCAAGATCCATCATCAACACTTCAGATTACCTGAAATACATGCTTAAACAAATCAACAAATAATGTTGAGCGAGTCAATCGGTTTAACAAAACACATTTGAACACACAGGAAGAATCAATCATAATCATTATAATAGCATTGTGGCCATACAATCTATTAATCAGGTATTTCGTCTTATAGCAATAGCTAAAAAATTGCATTAAGCTCATGACATCGACCCCTTGACTTAGTCACCCACGCCTAAAGCCAGCATGACTATATGAATTTCACTGCCCCTACTTGGGTATTAGTTGCAAATTATATACCATTGATTCACATTCTCGTATATTATCCTTCCCAGAAGTTAATCAACGTAAATCCCTGGTCTCGGATAGGGTCGTCAACCCAATAGTACTATCATTTGAACAAGCGGCCTTTCCCAACTCACAACAAAGAGTTAGAACATAATTAACGGTTATGAATTTAGGGACTTCTGCAACTTAGGTACTCATACAATTCAAGGCAACATTAGGCAACATTCGGGTCCAACAATCATTCATGACATGTGTTCATTTTATTTCAAATAGCATGTATCCCCCTCGTATGTTTAAAATCATTAAAAACAAGTATAAAGCGAGGCTATAGACTCACCTTGAGTAATAGCAGTAGTAAGACGATTTTCAACGATTGATGATGCCCGGTGAACACGAAAATCACAATCTACCAAATAAAACACGCACTTTTAATAATATATTCAAGTAAGATTTTATACTTAATAAAATCAAGTTAATAACTCAAAACAAAAATTAAACTCACACAATTTCCCATTCAAGTGTTTCTAGTATATATATCTTCAACACCTTTACTTTATTATATAATACTTTTATTTAAAATCTGCCGGTACATACCAAATGTCCGAACTGTTTTCCCCTACTTAAAAACATCAAATGCTTATGAAACAACTTGAGCAACTCACTTACTATATATAGAAAGTCCTCCAAAATTTTTATCAAAAGTTTTTACTTCTAAGACCTTCTGCTCGACACATCTTTAAATTATAAAATCCGAACAGTTTTACGTCTTTAACTTACGACCCCATTTTGACCTTTATAAACTATTTCATTTATAAAACCGACACTTGGGTTTAGAAATAGACTCAACTTCCAAGGTTTAGAACTCAAGAACAGCCTTAAATCATTTTTAAAAACTCATTTTATAGTCCCCGAGATTTGATCCAAATATCGACAACAATTTCGTATTGTGTCAATACTCACCTCCTGGTACACGAATAATCAGTCTATCATAACTTCTTCCTCGTTTTGAGTTAGAAGTTCTACCTTATATCAAATCGAAGCTTATGAAAATCAATACAACAATTCCTAATCATCTCAACTTATTTTCAACCTTAAGTTTCCCAAAGTTAGCGTTAAACCTGCTGGTCTAAATTACAATTTTAAAAAACACACTAGATCATTATTTTAACCCATTTTATCAACATCTATACTCCTATAATCATCTTATGATCACCCTTTTCAACTCTTAAATCCCTAATTTCACTTGCATGTTCAAATTAACCAACCTCATTTCAAAAAGCTTACATGCAATCAACACCACTTCAAATATAATATCAATAACACCTATTTACATACATAAAATAGATCAAAACAAGAAATCTTTCAAGAAAAATAATTTTTAAGAAAAATTTCATGCATGCAGCAAATTTTTATACCAATATGAGGAGAAGATCAAAAAAAAGATGGGTCTTAGTTTAGATTTTGAAGATTCAAGCTCAAAATCAAGTTGATGGTGGTTTTATGGTGGTGGCGTGGACGGAAACAATGAAGGAGAGAGGGAGGGGAGAGAAATTTGGCTAGTGGAGTGATTATATGTGTGTGATTTTTTATAATTTTTCCTTTTATATGGTGGAAGTTTGGGGTAGTTTTTGCCAATTGGTGATTCTTTTGGGCCAAAATGCAAATACTTGTTTAAAGAGCGGAAAATGACTATTAGTCAATTTTGAAAATATTTATGGGTCTCGGGTTTGATAAAAATACTTCTCAAACTTTAAAACGCACACAAAATATGATATAATATAGTCTCAGCATGACTTAATACAAAAATAAAAATAAAAACGTCAAAATATCAAACATCGATATGAATAAAAATAAAACGTAAAATTTCGGGCATCCATTGATATCACGATTGATGACGTATAGTCCCCAACCGGGTCATGAACCCGGCACACGCGTACTACCCGCATCCGGCCCATCACTGATGGGTTAGATTAAGTCATTTAAGCCTATGGGCTTCGAATGAACAGTGGCCGCATAGATGTGTGCGGTCCACGGCCCGGCACGGCCGGTATAGGGTTAGATAGAATCACAATCTTATTAGGATTGAGATTTACCCTAAAGTAGAGGATATACACTAACCATAATTAGAAGATAACAATCAAACTAATTATGTCACTTATCATTTGCTTGGGGCCGAAGCATCGGTGACAGCCCATTAGGCTTTCACCACCTATATAAAGAACCCCTAAGGGTTACACAAAGGTATCACATTCTTCATACTCTTAACATACAACCGATTCATAGCCCTAAACCGATTACTTACTCTCACGCCGGAGTCTAATCGTAGGATACGCTCCCAGGATAAGCTTAACACGTGTTGTTTTTATTGTGCAGGGTCTCAGCAAGACATTTACTTGGTACAAGAGCCGGAGCCCAATCTATCTGAATTAAGCCTAATTTGGATCAAGCAAGGATCATCCAACTTTTGTATCAACATAGCTGCCGGATCGGGGTTATCCAAAGTGATGGTTGGTGGTGGGGTATTATCGGACGTGCCTGCCCCACCGAGAGACTGAAACGTGTTTCGGTTATTCAGTCCTCCTGTTTGGCCACCAAAGGGCTGGGCGGAGATGATTATCCCATCACTCGCGGACTTCGGATTCCCAGGGTTCAGGTTCCCCGGGTTTCCCTGAAAGTGTCCCTTCGTCATTGGGAGAGATTGAGATTGAGATTGAGATTGAGTTTAGTCTAGTGTATGGGTCCCACGGATGGCGCCAAATAAACTAACGGTGGGGGTTACCTCACAAGTGTGGCATGTGATCTCAATCATGTTAACCTTACATGCTCCTATACAGTGGAGTTGCGATAGATGAAAATAATATTATGTAAGGATATCTACAAGGAACCTAGAGAGAGGAATACGGTAGTTTGCCGAGTCAAATAGACGCGTATATACGCCTATTTTCCCAGCGGGGTCGTCCGTGATTGCTTCACCATCACCCGGATAGGTGGGGTGTACGCTCTCAGGAATGTAATAATCGGAAAGAAATTCCATGTATTTATCCGCATCCATCAGTTTGAGTACAGTCGTGGTGGTATGATTGTCCTTCACCATAATTTATGAAAATGAGGAGAAGGGCGCGGTGATCTAACTTTGTACGATGGATTTACGTGGAAAATAAGGAGAAGGAATGAAGGAGTGAAGGTGAGTACAACAATGGTGTCAGAAGTTGTTTAACTGTGTGTGTACACAGTTACACACACAAGCCTTTTATAGGGTTGCCTCGATTTACGAGGTTCCCTGGATGATTGCCACATGTAATCCACTACGCCCATTTAACGGATGGGGTTCCTAACACAACTGAAACGTCAGAGGGACCCATGAGTCACCTCTTGGAGCAGTTTTTGAGTAGCTCGAGGGTGGGCCCATGTAGTGCACTTTTGTAGTCAAACCTGCGACCCATGACTATAATTAATGCACACATTAAAATTGTCCCGGTCGATAGACTTGTGGTACGGATTTGTTTGCAACAGCAGTATTGGGGGCATTGGTTAGCTTAGAGTTTATGCCTACGGCTGTAACAACTAGACTGGGGGGGGACATGATGACGTATAGTCCCCAACCGGGTCATGAACCCAGCTCACGGGTACTACCCGCATTCGGCTCATCACTGATGGGTTGGATTAAGTCATTTAAACTTATGGGCTTCGAATGAACAGTGGCCGCATAGATGTGTGCGGCCCACGGCCCGGCACGGCCGGTACAAGGTTAGACAGAATCACAATATTATTAGGATTGGGATTTATCTTAAAGTAGAGGATATACACTAACCATAATTTGAAGATAACAATCAAACTAATTATGGCACTTATCCTTTGCTTGGGACCGAAGCATCGGTGACAGCCCATTAGGGTTTCACCACCTATATAAGGAACCCCTAAGGGTTCCACTAAGGTATCACATTCTTCATACTCCCAACTGATTCATAGCCCTAAACCGAATACTTACTCTCACGCTGGAGTCTAATCGTGGGATACGCTCCCACTGTAAAACCCGCATGCTTTTACCATGAATAGTACCCTTATGATCGTACGTACATGATTAGAACTATCCTTATTTAACACGTTTACGTTCAACGAATATGAATTACAAGTATTACGTATGTGTTATTACATGATAAGTATTTATTACGTATTAATATACGATAATTACTATCAACAGTAATTATAATCACGAACATGAAAATCATGAACGTAAATAATCACGAACCTAATATTATGTATTTACGTATAGTTATTACAATCATGTATAAATATATTTTACGACGTGAACGAACAATAATTAAATCACGTAAACACGACACGTTAACACGTAAATAATAGAACACGGGAAAATCAGCGGGTTCCCCATGTGGGGCCCACATAGTCGCGGCATAGACACAAGGGTGGGCCAAGCCCACCTTAAATAAATTTAACAAAAAGGAAGGGAAGGAGATTTTCATTATACAGAATAATTAGAAAATCAAAACCCTGCTCCTCCTTCCTTCTCCCTTGTTGCCGCCACCTACACAACACCACCAAGGGTGTTTTGGTTGATTTTGGTAGATCTGATGAGATGGCATTTATACATGATCTCATCGTTCTTTTCGGGCTTTAAATGCATAAAAATGTCATAATATACCATATATATGCTTGTGTTTGTTTACTTGTGTATTATAGGTATGGATATCGTGAAAAAGACAAAAGATCACAAGATACAAGGAAAAACGGACACGAGAAACGAAGCCGTACAAAGAACCGGACCCTAATTCATGGAATATTCAACAAATACCCTTGAAGACTTGAAGACATACAAGATTGATCCTCATTGAATGAAGAAATGACACTTAAAACCCTTGTATATTGATAATTACAAGTTTGGTCCCTTAAGTTTGTCAAAATTACACAAATGGTCCTTCAACTTTGAAGAAATGGCAAGTTTAGTCCCTTAACAATTTCAAATTGCCAATTATGGTCCCTCATGAAGTCAAAGATACATTGAAGAACTTTGAAGATCAAAAATGTCCAAGATCAGCCCTTGAAATATCTCAAAATGACAAAAACAACCCTTTGAAACCTTTTTCCAAAGTTTTGTGCCAAAACTGCCAAAGTGTGAAAGATATTAACAAAGGGATATGAGTTTTGTTGCTGAAAAACACGTTTTACACACTTTCTGAAAACACAAGGGCCAAAGTTGTATACTTGAAACATTCAAATAAAGAAATGCGCCAAACAACTTCCAATCCTACAAAAACGGATCAAAAGTTACTACTATTCACCCTATGAACCCAGTAACTATCTTCATTAAAACAAAGGGTAAAATGAAATTACCCTTACCCACACTTGATTCACACGCCTGAAATCCATCCCAACCTTAAAACACTCACTCCCACTCACCAAGAGGCCCCACCACCAAAACCATTTCACCATCATGTGCCAACTTCCTCTCCAAGGCTTGCCACGTGTCAAGATCAACAGCTGAGATCCTTTGCTTCACCCCAAAGCTACTTTAAACGTCTAGGATCATTTTGGACAGCTCACAACCAAGAATTATCTAGAAGACTCAAGGGCATTTTAGAGAAATCAGTGCTAGGGTTTGTGAATAGTGTTTAGCCAGGCATTTGCCTATAAAAGGAGACCTCAACATGTGAGAGTCCCTTTGTTCCAGTTTTAGGCTATCAATCTTTGTAATTCCTTTTTAAGTTAATAAAATTTGAATTTCTGAAAATTTTGAATTATCTTTTTGATTTGATTAAAAGTTGGTGTTAGAATAGCCTAAATCTGAGTTCCATTTGATTGTTAAGACCTTCCTTAATCTTGTGTTTAAGGCACGTCTTGGTTCATAAGGTTTTCAAGGTTCAAAGACCTTGAAATCCTAGTTTCTGATTTTGCTATATTTGTGTACTAACCCTTAGCCATAAGCTATAAGCTCCTTCAAGCTTGTTGACACCAAGCCTTGGAAGAGTTCTAAGCCTTTGGTTGAGATTGTTTGCTGCTTGTGTTGAAGACATATCATAATCAAAGCCTTGTTCTACTTTGAACATCAACAGGCTTTGATCTTCTTCTTTGAAGTACCTTGGTCTTGTTCTAGTTGTTGAACAAGGTCCAAGGAGCATAGCTGGCCCTCCTAGGATGTTGTGGAGGGCAGGTAGAACCTCTTGTTAAGATTCCTCTCAAAATTTTATGTTACTACCTGTTTTGGATGTGGTGCTTTGATTTTGTGTTCTTGTGTTTGTGCTGGTGATTTTTGAGTTTGATTCTGTTACTTGCTACCTAGTAAGTGTTTTTGATCAGTAAAATCAGTAGGTTATTAGTAGAAATCACAAGTTGCTTTGTTAAGTAGTTGATTAAGGGGTGTTTGGATCTACTGCATGATTTGGATTTGTGGTTTGCTAAGTTGTGGTATTGTGTTTTCAAGTGTTAGTATATGTTATTTGGTTGCTATTGTTCATCTGTTTGCAGGTTTGAAGGTTTGAAACACCTAGATTCATAAAATAGGGTATAAAATCTTGGACACTTGGTAAAATTGGCTAGGATTTTGAGGACACCTAGATCTAAGCTTAGGCTAGGGCTAACAAGTGCTAAACCTTAGTTAATCACACCAGGAGAAGAGATTTGACTGCTTGAAATTGGATCAAGTGTCAAATAGATCAGCAAACTTGTCTGCATATTGTTCATGTTCTTATCAGTAACTGTTTATGCTTTGATCTTGTTGTTTACTTTGATTTAGTGTTTGCTATAAGTTGATTTGTGCTTATTCAGAGTTAATATAGCTTGTGTATGCATCCTGTTAAGTTTGGCTGGCTTATTCTTGTTAAATCTGCTTATTGAGTGCATAACTGCTTATTTTCATGTCTGTGTGGTATCTGGTGACTGTTTGATCTTTTGTGGCTTATTGTGTGAACCAAATTTGGATTTTCTTGTTGCTATTGACTCCTTGTGATTCACTGATCACAAAGGTGCCCTTGTTTCCAATTGAATCCAACTAAAACTCTCTAAAAAGCTCAGTCAAATAGTCAAAGCAGTGGGAACTCCTTTCCCCTACTGGTTACCACTGCTAGTGTAATATTGGGTTCAGCTTATCAATAAGCTATAATAGCTTATTTTAACCAGCAACAACTTGGATTTTGTAATAGGTGCTCATTATTTGACCCATTTGTTCATACTGGAGCATTTGGTGGGTTGACTTTAGGGTTTGTCTAGAAAACCAACTTGATTGACTTTTTCATAAGTTCATAAGTGCTTATTCTGGCTTATTGGTTGTGCTTATTGGAATTTTGTTGATTGATTTGGCTTATTGAGTCCATTTGTGATCTTTTGCAAGGTGAATCAAGTCCTAAGGTGCCTTATTTCTCAAAAACGACAATTTTGTCTTTTAGTGAAATAATACCTTGCTTATTTCTGGCTTATTGAGTGTGCTTTTTCAAAATTTCTTTTTACAGATCTCATAAGCATCCCAAAAGAAGGTTGTGTGTCAAATTAGAGCTTATGACATTGGCTTATTGCTTAATGGGCTGAAAAGCCCAATAAGAATAAGTTGCTTGCTTATTAAGCTGTGATAAGCTCACATTCAGCTTTTGGGCCTTTAGAGTTTTGTGTTTAGAATTAAATTTTGAGTCAGATAGGGCTTTTCCAAGTCAATTGGGCCAAGTTTGACTTTTTGGGCCAAAAAGCCCATTAAGGTTGACTGTTTTTGGTTTTGGCCCATTTGAGGGCCCAATAGGGGTATTCTGGTCATTTCACTTTGATTTTCTGATTATTTAGGTTAAATTAAACTAGTTTGCAAGTTTTTAGAATTTTTTATAAATTTTGGATTTTTAATATTATTTTAATATTATTTTTCAAATTTCACATTTTCCAACTTTTTACATTTTTCTTAGCTTAAATACATTAAAATAGGAATTTAGCAACTTTTAGAATAATTTTGTCACTTTTAGATTAATTTTTATAATTATTTTAATTATTAATAGTTTTTAAATCATTTTAAATAGTTTTTGTTAGTTTAAAAATTTCTAAAAATGGTTTTTAATCTTTTTAGGTCATTTTAGAGGTTTACCAATTGAAAAATCTTTATTTGGGCTTTTTTGATAATTTATTTGATTTTTAGGGCTTTAATTAGCATTTAAAAATTGAATATTTAACTATTTAAAAGGTTTGAAAAATTTTTGATCATTGCTAAACTCTTAGTTTATTTATTTTGATTTTTGGTGAATTTTAGGTAATTTTTAGAATTAATTTTTATTTTTGTAGTTTTTAAGGTTTTACGTTTTGTCGTCGTAGTAGTAATTTTCACGTCTTCGTCATCTTCTTTTCTCATCCCCTTCTAAACCAATCATTAATCACAAACATTTAACAAGTTTTTCACACACATATACCTCCTTGGGAAACGAACTTCATTGGGTCATTAGTGCTTGATTTTCCTAAATCATCACTTAATACTTACCGCTCATTTACTCTCTTTTGTTTTCCTAAACAAGAGGTGTAATTTACCACAATCATTTTGGCGCCGCTGCCGGGGAGGTGTGTCGTGATTAATTTGCATTATTGTTTTTAATATTAACCCAATAGTATTTGTATTAGTAGAAATCTACTAATACGTATTATCGGTTTTCTTGGTTTTTCTTGTGAAAATATTATTACTGTATTGTATTAAGTATCACAACAAATAAACAATATCTCCAAAAGTGTGAAAACACAAACTTAATTGGGATTTGATCTCCTAATTATTGTATTCGAATCTCAAAGAAAAAGAAAAAGGCAAAAATAGATAAATACTTTCGTGAAGCTCGATTTTGAAAAATACGAACTATAAGGTGGGTATAAGGCAGGTATTATAAAATATACCCTAAGGAAAAAGGCTCTTAAGTGCTTCGCGCCGCCTCGTTTCCCCGCTTGCTTGTGAGTGTTTTGAGATTGAAGGCTAATCGAGGGTTTTGCCACCCAAAGTATTATTACGTATAATATATTTGCTTGGTTTCTTTGTGACTAAAACCTCTTGAACAATTTGGTTTTCTACAAAGTTCTAAAGTCATTCGAAGGCGTTCACTCCACGTGATCGTTTTCATTCCTTTGAGGCTTCTTTAATCAAGAGTTTGATTCGAGGAGAGATTTTGTAGATTGTTGTCTACGAAGATACACCAAAATCCAAAAAAATTAAATACAATCAAAAACACAAAAAAAATTGAAAATTCACAAAACACCCAAAAAGAATCTTCTTTTCTCACCTCCCATTCTTCGTGAAGTTTATGATCACTCGTAATCAAGCAAAACGAGCTCGTAAACGTCTTCAAAAGCAAGCCAATCAAGAGACGTTGATTGAAGAACAACCTCCAATTGTTGAACCTATTGTAGAACAAGAAGTCGTCATGGCTAATCGTACTATGATGGAGTTGCTACAAGCACCCACCGAGGGTTTTGGAGAGGCCATTGTGATTCCCGCCATCCTTGCGGAGAATTTCGAGATTAAGACGGGTTTAATGTCGATGTTGCAAGCAAATAAGTTTAGAGGTCATGAGAAAGACAACCCGCACTATCACATTAGGAATTTTAACCGTCTCACCGCTACTAGCAAGTTTAAGGATGTTCCACATGACGCCATTAAGATGATATGTTTCCATACTCATTAGATGGACCCGCAAAAATTTGGCTTGAGAAAGAACCGCCAAATTCGATTTTGACATGGGGTGATCTCGTTTCTAAGTTTGTGAACAAGTTTTTTCCATCATCTAAAACAACACATTTGAAAAATGAGATTTCACGATTTGTGCAAAGAAATAATGAAAGTTTTTCAATGGCATGGGAACGCTTTAAAGAAATGTTACATGAATGTCCACACCATGATTTTTCGGAATTGCATCAAATTGATATTTTTTATAATGGGCTAAATGATCATGAACGAGATTATTTGAATGCCGCCGCGGGTGGTAATTTTTTGTGTAAGACGACAAATGAGGCTTTGAAAATCATCGAGAATAGATCTAAGGTTTATAGCCCTCGTAACACACCGAGTGTTGCCAATTTGGGTTCGTCATCATCGTCATCTTCTCGTAGCATTAATGCCTTACATGATGAAGCAAATGAAGAAAATCGGTTTTTTGATAGATTTGCTAATCTTATGTCCCATTTGGAAGCTCAAAAAGCTTCAAATTCCGCTTCGGTTAAAGCGGTTGCTAAGAGTTGTTTGTCTTGTGGTGGAGCTCATGATCTTTCCGAGTGCATTACCGCGGATGGTAACACTTCGAGTGCTTATGTAGCAACGGGAACTTACAACCAAAACGGTCAAGGTTCCCGCCCAAATCAAGCTCCACCAAATCAAAATGCTAATAATTATTGAAACAACAACCAAGGTGGTAATTACCAAGGCAATTCACGTAACTACAACAAGGGGAATTATCAGAATGGGAATGGACAAGTCACTAATCAAAACCAAAACCGTGATTTTCAAAACACTACACAAGGTTTTCAAAATGCTCACACTAAAAATCTTCAAGGAGAATTTTTGGATTATGCTAAAGCAAATGATGCTAAATTTGATAACATGCAACGTGAAATGATTAGCTTAAGATCCGAGTTGAAAAACGAGCTAAAAAATGAACTTGCTAATGAACTTAAAACTCATGCAAACAAAATGGAAGGAAATGTCCAACGTCTTCAACAAAATCAACAAAAGATGGAATTAGGACAACATGAGATTAACAAGAGTTATTAAAAGTGGATGCTAGGCAATCAAAATTTGAGGACCGAATGGCTAAGATGTTTGAAGCAATCATGTGTAAAACCTCTTCCTCGGGTGGTCTTCCTAGTGATACTGTGACAATCCGTCAATTTATGGTTGATATTTTATTCTCGAATATTATTTAAAAACATTATTTTAATGTTACAATATGAACTCACATAGTTTTGGGAAGAAATTTGGATTTACGTCTTGGAGTAGCATCGACTACGTCTAAACCGGAGGATTCAACGTTACGTGCTTACGTTTACATACACCGTCTTTGGTGACAGTCTGACATTTCAGAAAATAAATTTATCCGTGAATATTATTTTGGAGTTTTAAATTTGTGTTGGTTCATAAACTCACAAATTTACGAGAAGAGATTAGGACTTACGACTTTATTTTAACGTCCTTTACGACTAAACCGGAAACCTTAGGATTACGTATTTACGTTTTCGAACTCCGTTTTTGATGAAACAATTTTTATTGGATTCGTTTTGTGACGTTGATACATAATTTATAAAAACGTTTTTCGTAAAACGACCCGAAGGCACGCAAATCGAGGAAACTAGAATCGAGAAGTACCCGTAAATAAATGGGGATGAGACAAGTGGGATACTTGTCCCACCCCCATTAAAACCGGCCAACATTAGCTACATAAACCATGAGGTGTTACAACCTCATGAACAAGTACACACTTGTCCACTTTAGCTTACAAGTTAAGCATACACTCCACAAAACCATCAAACCATTACCATTTTCTCACACACAACATGCAAACCACCAAAAACTCACAACTCTCTCTCTCTCACATGTCTATGCCGTCCCATTTTACACCCTAAATCACCATCACTTGATCAAATTTTAACCACAAACATATGTTATAATTAACATATGTTAATCTCCATTCAAAAAGATGAAGATTGGTGCAAGTTATAACATCCAAGGAGGAGTTTTCATGGAGTAGTAGGGCTGATTTTCCACAAGGTATTCATGAAGATTGGTGATCTTGAAGATGGTCTTGGCTATGCACAAGTTTCTCCATCAAAAATCCATGTTTTGATCAACCTACATCATCATGGTGGTATAAAGATTGTCCTCCTCATCTTCTTGTTAATTTGATTATGTAATCATGTATTTTATTTCCTATTGTATATGTATATGATGATTATATGATGATAAAAATGTTATGTGGGGATTTGTTGTTGATAAACATGATTAAAAATGTGAAAAACCATATGAAACAAGGTTAAAATCTTGATTAATTTACATGGCTGTATAAAACAGTAAGTAAACAGGTCATGGACTGATAAAATGATGAAGTAGAATGGATTTACAGTAAGCTATGGGTCTTGTACACATGTGAGAGTTGTCCATGCAATGGAATCATTGTAATGAGTGAGATATGATCAAAACAAGTTTAAGGTATAAATCTGAGGTTACTGTTTTGGACGATTTTTAGAAAATATTTAGAAGATGATTCAACAGTAGCTATAGAAGAGTTAGATGTATCACATATCATTTACTTTATGTGATAAAAATTTGAGCTTCTATCTCCATATAGAACTTAAGATATGGCAGTTTTGGTGAAAGTGAAGATAAAAATCAGATTTTTGGAAATTAAAGTATATTACTATTATATAAGCACTCAAAATTTAATAGTATAAAATGTAAAATAAAAACCCACTAACTTATGGATTTTATTTATATAAGTATGTAAAAGGTTAAATAAGTGGACATTTTATAAAAATGGTAACTTGTTATGTTTTATAAGTTATAAAACTATAAACTTGATTTTTACGACTTTTTCGGCTATCGCCGTAAAATTAACGTTTTTGTTAAATAAAACTTAGATGGTTGGACCCGTCTAATGAAAACTTTATAAAACTTATATACTGATATATAGACATGTATAACAAGTAAAAACCGATAAAAACCCGAATTATAGGACATACGGACATTAACAAGTTAAATAAACATATCGGACTAATAAATGGACTAAATAGGATAAAAACTAGTAAAAAGAATCTATTGGGCTTAACCCATTTAGGCCCAACTTGGAAAGTATACATACTGATAATATAGGTATAAAATGGATTAAAACAAGTTAAAGAACCAATAATAAGTATATTGGACTTAAAACACGTAAATGGGTAAAACTAGTAAGCTAGTATAAAAGTTATCGACACATGACACAAAAATGAGTAAATGAGAATATGCAAACCCACTTGATCATCATATATATATAATCATCATATGTATACATAATTGATATTTTTATAAAGTCATTGGACAAACGTCTAAGACCGATTATTATTTATATAGGTTTCCGTGATTGAAGCACGTACCGTACAACCGAATCGCCGATAACCCGCCTTCCCATGTCAACGTGAGTTCATAGCCTCGCACTCTTTTAAATGTTTTTATAAATGTTTTATAAACCCGCGAGGGAGATAACATGTTAGTTTTATAAAATAGGACACCACTTGTCCCGATTGTTTGTTTATTGATTTTGGACCCGAATGATTGAATGACCCGATTGTATGACCCGATAAATGATTAAAGGACCCGATAGATGAAATTAAATGGATTATTAAAGTTAGGTTATGTCACTAAAAGTCCCATTAGCATGAATTGTGAACTACCGGGATTTGGTAGACGCTTATGCATTTAATAGTACTATTTGGGGACGATCACCCCAGTTCGCGCCTTGACGGTTGATCCCCGTCGTGCCACATTGATTGGTAAGCGAATTTATGTATGAGAAGATTTCCATAGCGTGACCTTTGTGACGACACGCTACTTTAGATGGGCAAAATTGGTATCGGGTTAGCTACCCGTTGTTGGTTTAGTAAGGTAACAATGTCATGCGGCTTATAATAATCCAAAACTAACGAAATACTACTAGACGCTCAGAATTACGATGTATTGCCTGACTAGCAATACAGGGTCATACTAATGATATTATGTTTGTATTTTGGTTTTCATAACCATACTAATATAACGGTTTTTATTTTCATACAACGTCATAAGACGTATTGTATGATGTTTTTACGACATTGGCTCGTATAATGATTTTTAAGGCAAATGCCTATATTATGATTTTTCGATAAGGATTTGTATAAAATGACTTTGGCTATTCTATGGCCTATTAAAATGATTTGTACAAAATGATTTTCAGTAATAATTTTATACTGATATTATATTGATGGAATTTATTAAACTCTATGAATTCACTCGGCGTTATCGCTGACCTTTTATTTTAACATGTTTTATCTCAGGTACTTGAAGGTAATTCTCGGGAAGACGACAAGAATTCATGGCCCGCACCTAAACAATATTTTCCATTCAAATACTTTGTAAAACTTTGTATGAAATAATATGACTTGGGACCGATGTAACTTTGATGTTTATGAATGGAAATGATTTATTATTAAACGACGTGATTTTTATGCGTTGTCTATGATGTGAGTAATGTGCTATCCCGTAACACCAACTAGTCTTCCGCTGTATTGAGTTGTATAAATTTGGGGGTGTTACAGTTTGGTATCAGAGCTCTCGTTATAGAGAACGAAAGATTTTTAAAACTAAGGTTTTGAATAAAACATTTCAAAATCGTTTTACTAAAAACATTTTTCTAAAAATGTCTAAAAATCTTTTGACTATAACGGTGCCGAAGAATTCCCGAGTTACCGACAAGGCCAAGACTGAGAAGTGTTATTTTAATATATATATAACTTGGATTATATATATATGATGTAATTTTATTACATGATTGTTTGATGATTATTTTGATTTTATACGAGGTATTTATACGACGTAGATTGTCACAATGTACCCTAAATCCCCTAGTAAATTAATCGAAGCTATTCTCGTAGGAATTCTAGCTATCCTAGATCTAAACCAAGCTGTGGATATCTATGATCCAAACAAATGGTTGATATTCGTAGAAATGTAGATATTAGTTGATTGTGAAATTGAAAAAGAATTGGCGAGATTAAAACTGATATCGATGTCATGACGATCTTTCCATATAGAGTGGAGTTTGACAAAACGTTATCACCTGGAAAGATGTCATCTGATTCGTTGTCATCCAATTCTTAAATTGAAATCGAAAGGGTGAATGTTGCACTTGGGGCTGTTATTGGAACCATTACCCAAAAGCCTCATGCCACTAATACCTTTCCGAGAAGTCTAATTGAATGATCAAGTCATTTCATATTAATGACTCATTTGATAATTGTTGTTGTAAGAGCTAATAGGATTGGAAATTAAGTGTTGATTCATATTGAGATTGTATTGCCTTTACAAGGCGGAAGAATAAGATTGAAAGTATTGGAATATGAGGTAGGATATTGAATTGAGTATAAAATTGGTTGAAACTTGAATAAAGTAAAATTTAACCCGTATGAAACATGAGATTGATAAGAGGAAGTCGTTAAGTTCTTTGATTGAATTATAAGGTTTTAATTGATTGTTAGTTTGTGTTAAGGGTTGTTCCTAGACCATTGTCCACTAATGAGGATGCCCAGTGTCCAATAAATAAATTGAAGAAATCTTCTTCTGAATTGGGACCGATGGATCTTCCGGGACAGATGGGACACCTAATGACTCTTGTAGATTAGTATTCATTGTGGTATCTATTAAAAATAATCCCTAACTTAACTGAGACATCAGTTGGTAGGATGAGTTCCGAGAATTGTACGACATAGTGACATGTAATGTGTTACGGTACAATTTGACTTGTTTGTGATTAATGAAACATACTACCTTTGATTACTATATTCTACATGTATCGATGTTATCTATCCTTTATTGCTTCATCCTAATGTTCGCATTAGTGATGTAACCATTGAACGAGTACTCATCTTGATTTGAGTTACGTTGTGGATTATTTTTGTTGAGTGCCATCGAGGTCATGAACCTCATGATTATTTGGCTAAGCTCATTTCCTATCATATTGTAGTTAATTCTTGGTGAACAAGCTTTCATCACTCTTTTGCAGATCACACATTGTTTTTATAAAATAAAACAGTATGCCTTGAGAAAATTTAATTTTCATCACAATAAGGATTATTCAAAGTGAGATTTATAAGTGACTGATATCAAAATGAAGTTGTTTAAGAGATGATTTGGAAACTTAATTATTTCCATCACAAAGAAAATCTTTGTAAATGTATTTTTGATTCTTATTCAAGAATTAAGCATGAAAATGTTTTTATTATAAACATGATGATAAAATTTTTGACGAACTGAGTATTGCATCGTTAATCTTGAAATTGTATATAGTTGCGCGCCTACATACAATTTGGAATGGACTATGCAAGACTGATTAGTAGTCACCATAAAACTAATGAATAAACACTATATTGTCTTTGAAGATTGTGAAAGATTAAAATTTTATGAGATCTGCAAGAAGTGAAAAATAAGGACATAGTGTCAGGGACACCTACATATGTGCCTGTAGCATCTATTCTTCTGAATCGAATTTACTCATCTGTGGAAATTGTCTCATTTGATAATTGATATTCCCATCTTGTCCAATTATCCCGTAGTGCGATTCTTAGGAAAAGTATATGATTACCGAGTGTTGATACCCGACTGGATGTATTGACGTTCTTATCATTTCTTATGATTTGATATCATTTGAATGACCTGGGTAACTATCCGAGGAGCTTTCGAATGCGTACTCAAATTATGAAAACATGAAATATATTCATATTCGTTAAGTGTTTTCATCTGTATCTGATTTGAAATTCTCTCGCCTAGATTATACGTTGACCTTACTCTTTTAAGGTTAGTTATGTCTCCTAATATCCTTGAATTAGTGAAGGATTGTGAATTATTATTAGTCTTTTGAGAAGTTCACATCTTATCGACGGCAATAAAACTATAAAGTTGATAGTGCCAGTGGAATGGATTGATTGATTATGACATGACGACATTGTCTTAATTGATGGGAACTTAAATAGAATTCCCCTAAAAGATAAGATGTTGATTATCAAAAGTGATCTAAATAATTCTTGGTGGATGACGATATCCTGTATTTAGACTTGAAATCTATACCGTAAATGGTTGTGAACTAGTCATAGATATTATAATCTAGAAAGAACTTAAACTAAAAATTATTAAAAGATGTTTCGGTTATCTGAAACTTTAGGAGGTATTTGATGGTGAATTACCTAGACTTTCGCCATTAAGGCAAGCTGAAATTGGTATTGATTATATTCCCGGTGCTGCATCTGTGGCATGTGCACTGTACGTCAGCACCATCTGAATTTAAGGAATTACCGTACAACTGAGAGAGTTGTCGGAGAAAGATTTTATTATACCAAGCCTGTCATCTTGAAGAGCTACGGTGTTATCATTCCTTATATTTATAGATTACTGTGAACTGTGTAAATTGACAATCGAAAACGATATCCATAACTCGAAATGGAAGATTTGTTCGATCATTTACAAGGTTCTAGCGTATGTTTTAAAGATTTGATTCACGGCACGGTTATTATCAACTTCGCGTCCGCGAAGAAGATTATGTATTCCAATCACTACATCCGGTACTTGTAATAAACATTATGAGTTTCACGTGATGTCGTTTGGATTGACTAACTCACATGTAGCATACATAAGTTGGTGAATCACGTGTGTAGGCTGTAATTTGATAAATTCATGCTCGTGATCATTAAGGACCATTTGTTTGTTTATAAGAATAAGATTGAGTTAATAGTTAATTATAGATTGCCCTGAACTGGCTGAACAATAAAAACTGGTACCCTAAATATTTAACACGTGATTAAAGACTTGATTCTTTACATGATTTAACCATGTGATTAATAGATAATGGAAGCTATATTGACTTCTCAAAGATTAGAACCATTAACGCTTAGGGATTAAAAACTTAATCCTTTACATAAAATGACCGTTGGATTAAAAATGGTAAGATGTATGCATATAGACTCTTCAAAAATTAAGAGCCCTTTTAAGACTTTGGATTTTACCAAAAAGAAATTGAAATATGTTTTGACAAATGTTTTAATAAAGGATTTTTAAAGGGATTATTCCCTTATACACAAACCATTTAACTAAACTTCTGTTTAGGGGTAAATGTTTGTGTATACCTCAAGATAACTTAAGAAGGACTGAGTAAAACCATTTATACCATAACGTGAAAACTTAAAACGACAATTTTTGCTTTTCAAACTAAGAAAACTTTGACCAAAGTATAAATAAAGTTTTTTCGAACATTTACGAATCTTATTAAATATTTTCGATAAATCAACAAAAATCTTGTTAATTAAATTCAAATTTATTTTGAACATTTGATATAATTGGTCGAACTAAGAAATTTAAACTTTAAACGTTTACGTTTCATAAAAATTAAATAATTTTTGTTAATTTACATATAATAATTATCGACGTTTTAGACGCCGGATTGAGAAAAACTGATAAAAATGATAGTTGAGACGAAACTGAAACATAAAAGATATAAAGAAAGAATTTTGAATAAATACAGTTATGATATTTATTTCATCAGGAGAAAGTGAACGTAATTACTGACGCATAATATAGAAAGAATATCTGAGTAAATTGTGGACATGATAATTATATCATCAGGAAAAATGAATATAAATACTGACACATTATGTAGGAAAGATAAAGAACCAGTTAGGACATGTTCCTTAATAATGAAGGTGCAAAATAGATTGCCAAACGATATAAAAATAAACGATGTTTGTAAAAAGGATAATATAGATAATAAAAAGGGGTTCGCGTCTAATGTGAACCATTAAAATTGAGAAGCCAATAGCGTTAAATGTTTTAAAGGCCACTTGTGGTTGCCTAAATATGGAGATTTTGAGATATAGTTATGTTGGAATTTGTAAGTATAAGTATTCTATTTATGTCATTTATGACTAAAAGTATCTTTGTATAAAGAAGTTGTACTGATGACGAATTATGAAGGCAGACATCGCCTCATACATTAGTAAACGTCTAAGCTATTGCAAAGGTCATCATCTGAATTTGATTCGATTTGGGTCATCGTCGACAGACTGACCAAATCTGCTAATATCATTCTCGTTAATGATAAATGCAAAAGAGTTATGTAAACATAGTGTGCCTGTATCGAACATCTATATCAAGATCCTCGCTTCGCATCGAATTTCTAGAGATTTGCTCAGAAATCATTGAGAACGAACCTTGATGAGAGTACTATGTACCACCCCAATCGAAGGGACGAGGTAAAGTAACGATACAGAATACTATAAGCGCTGTTCTATGTTTGAATGATTGACCTTTGGTAATAGACCGTATAATCGTTTTCCTTTGGAGAGATTATCATTGATAATTATCGCGTTAGGATTGAGATCGAATCTTGTTAGGATCTAAATCTTAGAGCATCTGTAAGCAAGAGTTGAAATGAAGACATCCGACATACACCCATTGTGAGTTGGACATGTCTTTTAGGTTTAAGGTTTCCTATGATGGCGAACCTATTCTTGCAAAATACCCGACCCGCGAGATCTGAAATGATTGTTGAAATTAGGATTTGATTATTGAAAGCCGGTAGTGGGCAAGAGGTTATGTGAATGTGAAATGTAGATCTTGAAGTGCCAAATGGGTAGCAAAGTTATGCCACAATTTTTAAACTTGGAAAAATGAATTCATGCTCTGACAAATCATGGGATATAAGTCCCCGTTGTATGGGACCATTGAGATGGTATAAAAGATTGGTTTGAAAGGCATATAAGCTGGATCTACCCTAGGACTTCAAAGACTGCGTGAATTATGTTTCGTATATCGAACTTGATGGAATATCTATCAAGTGAAATTCTGATTATTCTTAGTAGAGCTTGGATCGGCGAAAAGTTGCATTCATCAGAAACCCGTGAACATCATGGATAGAGAAAGTAAGTCAACATTTAGCCTGATCTTATTCTCGCGTATTATAATGGATTACACTTGTGAGAAAAGACCGAGTGTGGAGGAAATACCCACATGGCTTTAACTCTATAAGAAGCGAGTAGTAAGGTAAGATGATCTTTGAGGACAAAGATCCTGTTTAGGGGTAAATGTTGTGACAATCCGTCAATTTATGGTTGATATTTTATTCTCGAATATTATTTAAAAACATTATTTTAATGTTACAATATGAACTCACATAGTTTTGGGAAGAAATTTGGATTTACGTCTTGGAGTAGCATCGACTACGTCTAAACCGGAGGATTCAACGTTACGTGCTTACGTTTACATACACCGTCTTTGGTGACAGTCCGACATTTCAGAAAATAAATTTATCCGTGAATATTATTTTGGAGTTTTAAATTTGTGTTGGTTCATAAACTCACAAATTTACGAGAAGAGATTAGGACTTACGATTTTATTTTAACGTCCTTTACGACTAAACCGGAAACCTTAGGATTACGTATTTACGTTTTCGAACTCCGTTTTTGATGAAACAATTTTTATTGGATTCGTTTTGTGACGTTGATTCATAATTTATAAAAACGTTTTTCGTAAAACGACCCGAGGGCACGCAAATCGAGGAAACTAGAATCGAGAAGTACCCGTAAATAAATGGGGATGAGACAAGTGGGACACTTGTCCCACCCCCATTAAAACCGGCCAACATTAGCTACATAAACCATGAGGTGTTACAACCTCATGAACAAGTACACACTTGTCCACTTTAGCTTACAAGTTAAGCATACACTCCACAAAACCATCAAACCATTACCATTTTCTCACACACAACATGCAAACCACCAAAAACTCACAACTCTCTCTCTCTCACATGTCTATGCCGTCCCATTTTACACCCTAAATCATCATCACTTGATCAAATTTTAACCACAAACATATGTTATAATTAACATATGTTAATCTCCATTCAAAAAGATGAAGATTGGTGCAAGTTATAACATCCAAGGAGGAGTTTTCATGGAGTAGTAGGGCTGATTTTCCACAAGGTATTCATGAAGATTGGTGATCTTGAAGATGGTCTTGGCTATGCACAAGTTTCTCCATCAAAAATCCATGTTTTGATCAACCTACATTATCATGGTGGTATAAAGATTGTCCTCCTCATCTTCTTGTTAATTTGATTATGTAATCATGTATTTTATTTCCTATTGTATATGTATATGATGATTATATGATGATAAAAATGTTATGTGGGATTTGTTGTTGATAAACATGATTAAAAAGGTGAAAAACCATATGAAACAAGGTTAAAATCATGATTAATTTACATGGCTGTATAAAACAGTAAGTAAACAGGTCATGGACTGATAAAATGATGAAGTAGAATGGATTTACAGTAAGCTATGGGTCTTGTACACATGTGATAGTTGGCCATGCAATGGAATCATTGTAATGAGTGAGATATGATCAAAACAAGTTTAAGGTATAAATCTGAGGTTACTGTTTTGGACGATTTTTAGAAAATATTTAGAAGATGATTCAACAGTAGCTATAGAAGAGTTAAATGTAGCACATATCATGTAGTTTATGTGATAAAAATTTGAGCTTCTATCTCCATATAGAACTTAAGATATGGCAGTTTTGGTGAAAGTGAAGATAAAAATCAGATTTTTGGAAATTAAAGTATATTACTATTATATAAGCACTCAAAATTTAATAGTATAAAATGTAAAATAAAAACCCACTAACTTATGGATTTTATTTATATAAGTATGTAAAAGGTTAAATAAGTGGACATTTTATAAAAATGGTAACTTGTTAAGTTTTATAAGTTATAAAACTATAAACTTGATTTTTACGACTTTTTCGGCTATCGCCGTAAAATTAACGTTTTTGTTAAATAAAACTTAGATGGTTGGACCCGTCTAATGAAAACTTTATAAAACTTATATACTGATATATAGACATGTATAACAAGTAAAAACCGATAAAAACCCGAATTATAGGACATACGGACATTAACAAGTTAAATAAACAGATTGGACTAATAAATGGACTAAATAGGATAAAAACTAGTAAAAAGAATCTATTGGGCTTAACCCATTTAGGCCCAACTTGGAAAGTATACATACTGATAATATAGGTATAAAATGGATTAAAACAAGTTAAAGAACCTATAATAAGTATATTGGACTTAAAACACGTAAATGGGTAAAACTAGTAAGCTAGTATAAAAGTTATCGACACATGACACAAAAATGAGTAAATGAGAATATGCAAACCCACTTGATCATCATATATATATAATCATCATATGTATACATAATTGATATTTTTATAAAGTCATTGGACAAACGTCTAAGACCGATTATTATTTATATAGGTTTTCGTGATTGAAGCACGTACCGTACAACCGAATCGCCGATAACCCGCCTTCCCATGTCAACGTGAGTTCATAGCCTCGCACTCTTTTAAATGTTTTTATAAATGTTTTATAAACCCGCGAGGGAGATAACATGTTAGTTTTATAAAATAGGACACCACTTGTCCCGATTGTTTGTTTATTGATTTTGGACCCGAATGATTGAATGACCCGATTGTATGACCCGATAAATGATTAAAGGACCCGATAGATGAAATTAAATGGATTATTAAAGTTAGGTTATGTCACTAAAAGTCCCATTAGCATGAATTGTGAACTACCGGGATTTGGTAGACGCTTATGCATTTAATAGTACTATTTGGGGACGATCACCCCAGTTCGCGCCTTGACGGTTGATCCCCGTCGTGCCACATTGATTGGTAAGCGAATTTTTGTATGAGAAGATTTCCATAGCGTGACCTTTGTGACGACACGCTACTTTAGATGGGCAAAATTGGTATCGGGTTAGCTACCCGTTGTTGGTTTAGTAAGGTAACAATGTCATGCGGCTTATAATAATCCAAAACTAACGAAATACTACTAGACGCTCAGAATTACGATGTATTGCCTGACTAGCAATACAGGGTCATACTAATGATATTATGTTTGTATTTTGGTTTTCATAACCATACTCATATAACGGTTTTTATTTTCATACAACGTCATAAGACGTATTGTATGATGTTTTTACGACATTGGCTCGTATAATGATTTTTAAGGCAAATGCCTATATTATGATTTTTCGATAAGGATTTGTATAAAATGACTTTGGCTATTTTATGGCCTATTAAAATGATTTGTACAAAATGATTTTCAGTAATAATTTTATACTGATATTATATTGATGGAATTTATTAAACTCTATGAATTCACTCGGCGTTATCGCTGACCTTTTCTTTTAACATGTTTTATCTCAGGTACTTGAAGGTAATTCTCGGGAAGACGACAAGAATTCATGGCCCGCACCTAAACAATATTTTCCATTCAAATACTTTGTAAAACTTTGTATGAAATAATATGACTTGGGACCGATGTAACTTTGATGTTTATGAATGGAAATGATTTATTATTAAACGACGTGATTTTTATGCGTTGTCTATGATGTGAGTAATGTGCTATCCCGTAACACCAACTAGTCTTCCGCTGTATTGAGTTGTATAAATTTGGGGGTGTTACAGATACCATTGCAAACCCGAAGGGAGAAATGAAGGTCATTACTACACGAAGTGGTAAAACTTTCAAGGAACCAATCTCTCATCCAAGTACTTCTACGGAGAAGGAAATCGAGAAATAACCCGAGGTGATGGTCGAAAAGGAGCACATTACAATCTCACGAAGTACCGCTCAAACCACACCTACGGTTGAACCAATACCAATTGTGGAACCCGAGATTCCAAGGCCGTTGCCTAATGACCAACCCACACCACCTTTACCCTACCCTTCGAGACGAAACAAAGAGAAATTGCAAGAACGTAACAAACAACAAATCGAGCTTTTTATAAAAATGTTTCAACAAGTGCATTTTGATGTGAGTTTAGCCGACGTGTTGTTGTATATGCCTCGTTTCGCTTCCACTTTTAAAAGTATGATGAGCGATAAGGAAAAGCTTTCAAAGCTTGCTAATTGTTCTTCGGTTTATCTTAACCGCATACCAGAAAAAGTTGGTGATCCCGGAAAGTTTCTCATTCCTTGTGACATACAAGATATGAAAGAATGCCTCGCCTTGGCCGATCTTGGTGCGAGCATTAATTTGATGCCATTTTCCATTTGGAAATCGCTTTCGCTTCCGGCTCTTATTCCTTCGAACATGTCTATCGAGATGGCCGATCATTCTACGATTTTAGCATGTGGAGTAGCCGAAGATGTTTTCGTGAAAGTGGGGAAGTTCTACTATCCCGTTGATTTTATAGTAGTTGACATCCCCGCGGATCCTCAAGTTCCTCTAATTTTAGGTCGTTCATTTTTAGACATTTCGAGATCGCTTATCGATGTTCATGCAAGAACTATCACTTTGAGATTCAACGAAGAGGAACTTGTTATAAACGCTACTCAAAACTCGAAACCTTCTCATGCTTATGCAATCGCTACCATCAATCACATTGACATCGTTGATGTGGTTTCCGATGAGTTTTCACAAGAAGTGTTAGGTTTTTCTGATAGCTCGTCAAGTGGCAATCCCACTATATTGGATCCGATTCTTGCTAATTCCACACAAAATCTCACTCCATTCCAAGGAGGCGATCTCACTTCAAATGAAATCGACAATGAAGATGAGGTGTTGATTAGTGATGATACTTCTATTCCACCATTTCTTCCGCCGATGGAAGTTATGAGTGTTGAACCAAAATCTTCAATCGAGGAACCACCTATCCTTGAATTGAAAGATCTTCCTTCTCACCTTGAATACGCATTCTTAGAAGGTGATGACAAGTTGCCGGTTATTATTGCAAAAGGTCTTGCTAATAATGAAAAAACCGAGCTCTTGAAAGTTCTTAAGGCTCAAAAAGGGGCAATTGCGTGGAAAATATCCGACATTAAGGGTATTGACCCAAAATTTTGTACTCACAAGATTTTAATGGAGGAGGACTACAAACCCGCAATTCAAAGTCAAAGAAGAGTGAATCCCAAAATTCACGATGTCATTAAAAAGGAGATCCTTAAACTCCTTGACGCGGGAATGATTTATCCTATATCCGATAGCCCACGGGTGAGCCCAATCCATTGTGTCCCTAAAAAGGGAGGAATGACCGTTGTGCCTAATGAAAACAACGAGCTAATTCCCACTCGTGTTGTGACCGGTTGGAGGGTGTGTATTGACTACCGAAAGTTAAATGACGCCACTCGTAAAGACCACTTTCCTTTGCCCTTCATGGATCAAATGTTGGAGCGACTCGCGGGAAATGAATTCTATTGCTTTTTAGATGGTTTTTCCGGTTACTTTCAAATCCCTATCGACCCTCGTGATCAAGAAAAGACTACTTTTACGTGTCCTTATGGAACGTTCGCTTATCGTAGGATGCCTTTCGGACTTTGTAATGCACCGGGTACGTTTCAACGGTGTATGATGGCGATTTTTCACGATATGATCGAGAAGTCGATGGAAGTGTTTATGGATGACTTCTCGGTGTTTGGAAATTCGTTCACGTCGTGTTTATCTAATCTCGAGCAAATGTTAAAACGTTGTGAAGAAACCAATCTTGTGCTTAATTGGGAAAAATGTCATTTTATGTGTAAACAAGGAATCGTTTTAGGACATAAAGTGTCGAAAGCGGGGATTGAGGTCGATAAAGCTAAGATAGACGTCATCGCCAAGTTACCTCATCCCAAAACCGTTAAGGGAGTTAGGAGTTTCCTACGCCACGCGGGCTTTTATCGTCTTTTCATCAAGGATTTTTTGAAAATCTCTCGACCTATGACACACCTTCTCGAGAAGGATGCTCCTTTTAATTTCAATGAGGATTGTGTTAGAGCTTTCGAAACTCTCAAAAGGAAACTTACCGAAGCTCCCATTCTTGTTGCTCCTAATTGGGAATTACCCTTTGAAATCATGTGCGATGCAAGTGATTATGCTATAGGGGCCGTCTTAGGGCAACGTTATGACAAGCATTTCCGTCCTATCCACTATGCTAGTAAGACAATGACCGAGGCTCAATTAAAGTACACCACAACGGAAAAAGAATTCCTTGCCGTGGTCTATGCTTTTGAGAAATTCCGACCTCATCTCGTCTTGACTAAAAGCATTGTGTACACCGACCATTCGGCTATCAAGTTTCTCTTAGCTAAGCAAGATGCTAAGCTGAGATTGCTTCGTTGGATGCTCCTCCTCCAAGAATTTGATGTCACCATACTTGACAAAAAAGGAGCCGAGAATCTTGCGGCCGATCATCTCTCTCGTCTAGAAGATCCTCACAAAGATGTTTTCGAGAACAAGGAAATCACCTAAACATTCCCTCTCGAGACTCTCGGTGTAGTGAATTCTAAAAACACCACCCCATGGTTTGCCGACATTGCAAATTACCATGCGGGCAATTTCATAATCAAGGGTATGACGACACAACAAAAACGAAAATTCTTTCGTGACGTCAAGTTCTATTTTTGGGACGACCCTTATCTCTTTCAGGTTTGTGCGGATCAACTCGTTCGATGTTGTGTGTTTGGTGCCGAAGCTTCTAATATCCTTAGAGCTTGTCACGAGGGACCCACGGGTGGTCACCACGGTGCTAATCTCACGGCTAAGAAGGTGTTCGATGCCGGCTTCTTTTGGCCTTCTATCTATCGTGATGCACACGCACTTGTGAAGTCGTGTGATTCGTGCCAACGTCAAGGAAAATCGTTTCAACGTGATGAAATGCCGCAAAACATAATTCAAGTGTGTGAGAATTTCGATATATGGGGAATAGACTTTATGGGGCCATTCCCATCGTCTCATGGAAACAAATATATCCTCGTCGCGGTGGACTACCTTTCTAAGTGGGTGGAAGCTAAGGCTTTGCCTACTAATGATGCTCGTGTGGTAGTGAAGTTTTTGAAGCAACTATTCTCTCGGTTCGGAACCCCTCGTGCTATTATAAGTGATCGTGGAACCCATTTTTGTAATGACCAATTCGAAAAGGTTCTAAAGAAATATGGAGTTACTCATCGTCTTTCTACGGCTTATCACCCGCAAACGAGTGGGCAAGTCGAGGTTTCGAACCGAGCTTTGAAGAGGATTTTAGAGAGGTCAATTGGAGAAAACCGTGCTTCATGGTCCGACAAACTTGATGACGCTTTATGGGCCTTTAGGGCCGCTTATAAGACACATATCAGTTGCACTCCTTATAAGTTAGTCTATGGGAAGAATTGTCATTTGCCCATTGAATTGGAGCACAAGGCATATTGGGCCCTTAAGCATGCAAACTTTGACTTGAAGACCGCTGGAGATCACCAGAAAATACAATTGAATGAATTGGATGAATTAAGAGATAATGCTTATGAAAATTCATTAATTTTTAAAGAAAAGACTAAAAAGTTTCATGATTCAAAGATTAAAAACCGGGTTTTTAACGTTGGTGATCAAGTGTTGCTTTTTAACTCTCGACTTAAGATATTTTCCGAGAATTTGAAATCTCGTTGGTCGGGTCCGTTCACCATTACACAAGTGTTTCCTTATGGGACCATCGAGCTAGCTCAAGATGATGGTCCTAATTTCAAGGTGAATGGACATAGGCTTAAGCACTACTTTGGTGGGGAAATTCCTTCAATGGTTGCCCTCGACCAAGTCACCTTCCCCAATGATAATTAGCATTGAGGGGATCGATTCGAGCTCATGACTCGGTAATCAAAAACGAGGTGCCTCGTGGGGGAGATCCCATGCTTATATTTTATTCTTACTATTCACTAATAAGGGGACTTGTACCCTTTCAACTCGTTGTCTCGTGGTTGTTTGTGATTGTGTTATCTAGATCATCATCATCATCATCTACGATTAAAGACTCTCGTGTTCGTTTACGTGAGCCTCCATCGTTTGCTTGAAGAAGTTTTTCACGAATCCATGACATATCCTTTATTGTTCTAACAATTATCTTTTAGCACACTTAATAAACGGCTTTAGATATATTGTTGATCACCCTTTCCATGCTAGGTCCTAAGCATTCGACTCTTCGTCTCTGTATGGGGGTGCTCCACCTTTAGACTCGAAACATTGAGGACAATGTTTGCTTTTAGTATGGGGGGGTGAATAGATACTTGCTATACTTGCTTTGCTACGCCCTCACGCTTTCCAATTTTCAATATTTTATTGTGGTTGCTAATAAGCCTAAAAATGGCCAAATTTTAAAAAAATTTATTAGTTTTCATAAGTGTTTTTAAGACACGAATGTATATTTTCCGTTGGGTAGAATAAGAGTTAATTTTTGACTTGATGGGCATTTGGAGCCATTTACATTCCTTAACCCGCGTAATTCAAGTTTTGCTAGACTTTTATATAGGGAGCTTTAAAGCGCGAAAGTCTTAGCTCATTCGGGTTAAGAACAAGAACTTTTCGCAAGTTCCTATAATTGATCCTAGAAAGTCACTTATCAAGAGAACTATAAAATGCATTCTCTAAACTTGAAAAAGTCCAAGAAAGTACAAGATCCTATAGGTGGCTTGAAAACCCAAAACGTTGATTTGATATAGCCTTAATGAAAGCTAATCTAAATTTGGCTTAATTTTGACTTGCATGGCTAAGTATTCACGAGTCTCTTTAATTAGAGGTCTTTATATAGTGAAGAACGAGAGATGATAGAGTTAGACAAGTGATCATGCTAAACGTAGAACATGAAAATGTTCTTTCAAAAACTCATATGTTTTTAATTGTGGCTTTTTCTTCCCATAAGATCAATGCATTAGGAATAAATCATAATTGCAATAAGTAAGGTCGTACGATTTGAAAGGTTACTTAGCCTCTAGCGCAAGATCGTTTAAAAGTTGCTTGGGGTTGAATAGAGTTTATTGCCAAGGCATAACTTATTGAAGCGGGACGCGAAGATTGGCGATTATCCAAAAAGGCCCTAACAAGGCATGAGGAGCTCTATTTTTTGCTAAAGATCCAAAAATGATGTGAAGTATCATTATTCCTAAATCAATATGAAGGATCGAGACACACGCCGAAAAGCAATTACTCCCCTAAAGATCATGGAGAAAGTCTATCCGAAAAGACCCTTACAAGGTATGAGGATAAATATATCCAAGTCCGAAAAGGAGGCGGATCGTTGTATATCAAAATCCAAAGTAAAGATTGAAGAAAAATGATGAAGTCGTGGTCCAAATATGAAGAATCTCTCAAAAACGTCAAGTGAAGAAATTCCAAATATATGAAGAGAAGACCATAATTTCAAGAACGTCTTCCCAAGATTTGAAGTATGAAGTACATGCCAAATATCGGTCCGAGAAAGGTCTCAAATCGTGAAACGAGTTATGCCAAGATATGAACTTAAGGAGATACACGAGAAGCCGTTTTAAAAGATTTTGTCCTTCGGCTAACTATTGATCAAATCGTGCTACTTTGCTTTCTGACTAATAACTACTCAAATAAGTCAATATGAATCACTTGTGATCATGACAAATAGTTAAAAAAAATGCTAGTTACCCATTTCTTTTATAATAACTAGGATTGCGGGGAGAAAAAGTATTACACAATTTGGACGTATGAGTAGTGTTAGCATTGTGACTTGTACCAACAATGATCTCATTTTTGCACTTAGCATGGAATGTATGACAATCAAGGATGACGAAGTTTACTCTAAGGGACATTTACTTGTTTCTATTCTTTGACCCTAAAAGTCACTTTTCGTTATGAAAATCATACATTATGTCTTTACACATCTTCGTAGTATATTGCAAGTCTTTTACTCTTCAATAAAGGTTAATAAAATTTGAACTTTGGTGATGCTTAGATACTTTATTCTAGCATTACGTGAGGGCATGGAAATGGCTTAGTATGGGGGAGTGATGAGATGGCATTTATACATGATCTCATCGTTCTTTTCGGGCTTTAAATGCATAAAAATGTCATAATATACCATATATATGCTTGTGTTTGTTTACTTGTGTATTATTGGTATGGATATCGTGAAAAAGACAAAAGATCACAAGATACAAGGAAAACGGACACGAGAAACGAAGCCGTACAAAGAACCGGGCCCTAATTCATGGAATATTTAACAAATACCCTTGAAGACTTGAAGACATACAAGAATGATCCTCATTGAATGAAGAAATGACACTTAAAACCCTTGTATATTGATAATTACAAGTTTGGTCCCTTAAGTTTGTCAAAATTACACAAATGGTCCTTCAACTTTGAAGAAATGGCAAGTTTCGTCCCTCAACAATTTCAAATTGCCAATTATGGTCCCTCATGAAGTCAAAGATACATTGAAGACCTTTGAAGATCAAAAATGTCCAAGATCAGCCCTTAAAATATCTCAAAATGACAAAAACAACCCTTTGAAAACTTTTTCCAAAGTTTTGTGCCAAAACTGCCAAAGTGTGAAAGATACTAACAAAGGGATATGAGTTTTGTTGCTGAAAAACACGTTTTACACACTTTCTGAAAACACAAGGGCCAAAGTTGTATACTTAAAACATTCAAATGAAGAAATGCGCCAAACAACTTCCAATCCTACAAAAACGGATCAAAAGTTACTACTGTTCACCCTATGAACCCAGTAACTATCTTCATTAAAACAAAGGGTAAAATGAAATTACCCTTACCCACACTTGATTCACACGCCTGAAATCCCATCCCAACCTTAATACACTCACTCCCACTCACCAAGAGGCCCCACCACCAAAACAGTTTCACCATCACGTGCCAACTTCCTCTCCAAGGCTTGCCACGTGTCAAGATCAACAGCTGAGATCCTTTGCTTCACCCCAAAGCTACTTTAAACGTCTAGGATCATTTTGGACAGCTCACAACCAAGAATTATCTAGAAGACTCAAGGGCATTTTAGAGAAATCAGTGCTAGGGTTTGTGAATAGTGTTTAGCCAGGCATTTGCCTATAAAAGGAGACCTCAACATGTGAGAGTCCCTTTGTTCTAGTTTTAGGCTATCAATCTTTGTATTCCTTTTTAAGTTAATAAAATTTGAATTTCTGAAAATTTTGAATTCTCTTTTTGATTTGATTAAAAGTTGGTGTTAGAATAGCCTAAATCTGAGTTCCATTTGATTGTTAAGACCTTCATTAATCTTATGGTTAAGGCACGTCTTGGTTCATAAGGTTTTCAAGGTTCAAAGACCTTGAAATCCTAGTTTCTGATTTTGCTATATTTGTGTACTAACCTTTAGCCATAAGCTATAAGATCCTTCAAGCTTGTTGACACCAAGCCTGGGACGAGTTCTAAGCCTTTGGTTGAGATTGTTTGCTGCTTGTGTTGAAGACATATCATAATCAAAGCCTTGTTCTACTTTGAACATCAGCAGGCTTTGATCTTCTTCTTTGAAGTACCTTGGTCTTGTTCTAGTTTTTGAACAATGTTCAAGGAGCATAGTTGGCCCTCCTAGGATGTTGTGGAGGGCAGGTATAACCTCTTGTTAAGATTCCTCTCAAAATTTTATGTTACTGCCTGTTTTGGATTTGGTGCTTTGATTTTGTGTTCTTGTGTTTGTGCTGGTGATTTTTAAGTTTGATTCTGTTAGTTGCTACCTAGTAAGTGTTTTTGATCAGTAAAATCAGTAGGTTATTAGTAGAAATCACAAGTTGCTTTGTTAAGTAGTTGATGAAGGGGTGTTTGGATCTACTGCATGATTTGGATTTGTGGTTTGCTAAGTTGTGGTATTGTGTTTGCAAGTGTTAGTATCTGTTATTTGGTTTCTATTGTTCATCTGTTTGCAGGTTTGAAGGTTTGAAACACCTAGATTCATAAAATAGGGTATAAATCTTGGATACTTTGTAAAATTGGCTAGGATTTTGAGGACACCTAGATCTAAGCTTAGGCTAGGGCTAACAAGTGCTAAACCTTAGTTAATCACACCAGGAGAAGAGATTTGACTGCTTGAAATTGGATCAAGTGTCAAATAGATCAGCGAACTTGTCTGCATATTGTTCATGTTCTTATCAGTAACTGTTTATGCTTTGATCTTGTTGTTTAATTTGATTCAGTGTTTGCTATTAGTTGATTTGTGCTTATTCAGAGTTAATATAGCTTGTGTATGCATCCTGTTAAGTTTGGCTGGCTTATTCTTGTTAAATCTGCTTATTAAGTGCATAACTGCTTATTTTCATGTCTGTGTGGTATTTGGTGACTGTTTGATCTTTTGTGGCTTATTGTGTGAACCTAATTTGGATTTTCTTGTTGCTATTGACTCCTTGTGATTCACTGATCACAAGGGTGCCCTTGTTTCCAATTGAATCCAACTAAAACTCTCTAAAAAGCTCAGTCAAATAGTCAAAGCAGTGGGAACTCCTTTCCCCTGCTGGTTACCACTGCTAGTGTAATATTGGGTTTTGTAATAGGTGCTCATTATTTGACCCATTTGTTCATACTGGAGCATTTGGTGGGTTGACTTTAGGGTTTGTCTAGAAAACCAACTTGATTGACTTTTTCGTAAGTTCATAAGTGCTTATTCTTGCTTATTGGTTGTGCTTATTGGAATTTTGTTGATTGATTTGGCTTATTGAGTCCATTTGTGATCTTTTGCAAGTTGAATCAAGTCCTGAGGTGCCTTATGTCTCAAAAACGACAATTTTGTCTTTTAGTGAAATAATACCTTGCTTATTTCTGGCTTATTGAGTGTGCTTTTTCAAAATTTCTTTTTACAGATCTCATAAGCATCCCAAAAGAAGGTTGTGTGTCAAATTAGAGCTTATGGCATTGGCTTATTGCTTAATGGGCTGAAAAGCCCAATAAGAATAAACTGCTTGCTTATTAAGTTGTGATAAGCTCACATTCAGCTTTTGGGCCTTTAGAGTTTTGTGTTTAGAATTAAATTTTGAGTCAGATAGGGCTTTTCCAAGTCAATTGGGGCAAGTTTGACTTTTTGGGCCAAAAAGCCCATTAAGGTTGACTGTTTTTGGTTTTGGCCCATTTGAGGGCCCAATAGGGGTATTCTGGTCATTTCACTTTGATTTTCTGATTATTTAGGTTAAATTAAACTAATTTGCAAGTTTTTAGAATTTTTTATAAATTTTGGATTTTTAATATTATTTTAATATTATTTTATTATTATTTTTCAAATTTCACATTTTCCAACTTTTTACATTTTTCTTAGCTTAAATACACTAAAATAGGAATTTAGCAACTTTTAGAATAATTTTATCACTTTTAGATTAATTTTTATAATTATTTTAAGTTTTAATAGTTTTTAAATCATTTTAAATAGTTTTTGTTAGTTTAAAAATTTCTAAAAATAGTTTTTAATCTTTTTAGGTCATTTTAGAGGTTTACCAATTGAAAAATCTTTATTTGGGCTTTTTGATAATTTATTTGATTTTTAGGGCTTTAATTAGCATTTAAAAATTGAATATTTAACTATTTAAAAGGTTTGAAAAAGTTTTGATCATTGGTAAAGTCTTAGTTTATTTATTTTGATTTTTGGTGAATTTTAGGTAATTTTTAGAATTAATTTTTATTTTTGTAGTTTTTAAGGTTTTACGTTTCGTCGTCGTAGTAGTCATTTTCACGTCTTCGTCATCTTCTTTTCTCATCCCCTTCTAAACCAATCATTAATCACAAACATTTAACAAGTTTTTCACACACATATACCTCCTTGGGAAACGAACTTCATTGGGTCATTAGTGCTTGATTTTCCTAAATCATCACTTAATACTTACCGCTCATTTACTCTCTTTTGTTTTCCTAAACAAGAGGTGTAATTTACCACAATAAAGATCCAGTTCATTGCTAGATCGTTCGTGTTAGTTTTTCCTTTTGTTCCACGAATGGGTAATCTTCTTAAACCTTTTCTTTTTAATTATTTATTAGATCTAAAAACATGAAATCATGGGGTATTAAAAACAAGTTAATAAACATGTAGATCTAATCAAAGTGGGATTAAAAACATATGGTTTAAGGGGGGTGTTTTCGTTCGGCTATGGGTAGAACCGAGAGCAAGCTCTTGGTGGTTGTGTGATCACCACCAACCGAGACCACAAGGTCTCGGTTTGGTTTTGGTGGCTCGGCCGCAGCAACCAAGGGACCCCGACGTATGTCGGGGTTAGCCTTGGTGGTTTAGGGGATCTCGACTGGAACACCACACGCACCACCGGTTTAGGCCGGTGGCGGTTTGCCATGGTTAAGGGTGTAGATCCGGTTCAAGGGGTTCACAGACCGGTTCATGACATGTTTATGTTTAAAACACGGGTTCGGTTCACGGTTTATTTTTTTACAAGTTAATTATTTTTATAAGATAAATAATTACAAGTTTTATTAAATTAATTAAACATGTACATAATTAATTTAATTTCGACATGACTTAGGTTATTATTATTATTATTGTTAATACATGGATTTTAACCTAAGTATTTATTATTTAATTAGACTATATAATTAATTAACTATTAAACATGTCTTATAATTAATTAGTTTACATGACTTAGGTTATATTAATACAGATATTAATACATGTTTTAACGTAAATATTTTATACACTATTATTTAATTAAATCATGTTATATTTGATTAAATCTTATAACCTATAGTTTATTTAATTTACATGTAATAATTAATAAACTATACTATATATCGCATGACTTAGAATATTAATCAGTAAAACTTAAGCTTATATTATTAGCTTAATAATCCATCTTATTTCTAATTATGTAAACTTTCTATTTTTAGAAACTTATTTAATTAAGGCAGTTAATCTATTTATGGAAACTTTCTATTTTTAGAAACTTATTTAATTAAGGCAACTAATCTATTTTTGGAAACTTTCTATTTTTGGAAACTTTCTATTTTAGGAAACCTACTATTTTTAGAAAGTTACTTATTATTACACAACAAGTATAATAATACAAGAAATACAAGTAATACTTAATCAGAATAGACAGAATACATGATAAACACATCATAATGTTAGAATCAGTAAAATAAGACATGAACATATAAAACAAGCAAAGACATGATATAAAACCAGTTATGTATACAGTAATCAGAATACTTATACGCGTATATTATTTATGTAGCATTAGTGATATCGAAGTAGGACTCTCTTCCGTTCGTCTTCTTTGTTCACTGGACACAAGGTACGGATTCTTCGTCCTTTCAGTATGGACATTCCTTCCTTATTAGGATTCCCCGTATGCAGCCAACTGTTCTCCCAGTATATGTTTTATATGTTTTTGAATTGCTTATGTTTAATTAGATACCTAAAGCCATATACATGCATGGCCAGTTTCACCTGGTTATGGAGGTACCATAACCATAACACTAGAGGCACCAGTGTTATGACCTCACCACGGCGGAGTGATAGCTCGTGGCGTCCCTTCAGCTTTTGGCCATATTATTATTATCATGTGGGGCGTATGGGTGCATCCTAGGTTACATGTTTTTACAGATTATTCAAGTGAATGTGGTGTGTGCCTTGCATCCTTTACAAGGAGCTGATCCCTCCTACCCAAAAACTTTTATTAATTAGAGGCAGCCCCTCTAATTGCATGACGAGATCACCCCTCTAAGTATTCATGCACATTGATATTTCATGACCTATATTGGCTAATCGTAAACATGTTAAATAGTTTTTATGAGATAAACATAAGGCTTTTCAAACTAAAAAACCAGCTTTACTAAGTTATACCAGGTTTTCCAGGCCTTAGACATTTCCGCTGTTATATGCTTATATGCTTATATTATTCATGCTATACTTGTATATCCGTGCACTGAGCGTTATGCTCAGCCGTTTTCCTTTCATGTTCCCAAAACGGCAGGTACTGAAGGACGCTCATAGACTTTAAGCGTACGTGCATATGGATTGGAAGCTTCCTAGCCTTCATTACTTTATGAATTTCTTCATACTTTTGACGCTCATTTCTATGGACATTGTTTAGTGCTTTTCATTTACAATACTTATGTTTGTGTGTGATGAGTTCTACTTTTAGGGTACCGGTGTTTGTTTCCTGTATTTCCTATATGGTCATGTGATGTTTTATATATTTTATCCTTGTATGCTTTGATGACACGCCATAAACACGCGTGACATTCCATTTACAAAAATGGGGTGTTACAATTATGGTATCAGAGCCTGGTTTCGACCTGTAGGCTCTCAAAACACGACTTGTGATTAGTGGGTAGTCACTATGGTCTTCCTAGAACTGACAGTCGGTTTTCATGCATTCATCATTTTCATGCATACATATATATGTCATTGTCACAGGTTTATGACTAAGTAATGGTTGGTACAGGACTGGCCCTATTTAGACGCATGTGCTTTTATCGAAACTTTAACTTTGGGACCGACCATAGGCGTTCACTCTCGCGTATATAAAAGTTTTCACAAAATTGCATCACGCATTCATGTACTAGTTTTTCTGCATAAAATTTTTCTCAGGATTTATTGTGACAACCGTGGTTTTGAGGTTTGTCACTTAGTTTTATTTTGTGCAAGTTACGTGTCTTTACGTGTTAATGTGCTAATTGGTGTGTATAGATTGTGGTTTGGATATCGTTTCGGGTACGGGGTACCTTGTGAGTGAAACGATGTGTGATGATTTCATGTTCATGAGCTCACATGGTAGTGACTATGAAATGAGATGGTGTTATTTAGTGGTTTTACGTATACGTATATGTATTATAGAAAATCGTATTTTTACGGTTTAGGGTTTTGCATTTAGGGGTATCGGAAGAGGTATTTAGCCACGGGAGTATTTTTTTAGGATGGTTTTAAGTCATTTAGGGTTTAGTTAATTTGTTTATTTTATATTTCAAGAGTTTTTATAAACTGTATATTTTTACGTCTTTTACGGTATACGCGTAAATTTGACTAGTTTTACGGTTTTGAGGTTTTGGAGGCTTTAGGAGCTGAAATAAATTATGGAAAATTAAGGTAATATTATTATTACAATTATTAATAAATTAAATAAAAAAAACGAAATTATGGGTGCATAGGTCGGTATATGCGATTAAAAAAAGGGGAAGGAAAGAAAAGGCAAAAAAGAGAAAAAAGGAAACATTGTATTGGGCTAGGATTAGTATGTTAATTATATAAAGCATTGTTATAAACCAAAACACATCATTAATCCTGGAGAAAAAAAAAGTCGATGGTCACAAGAGTTTTTTTAGGGTTTCTTCATAAATTTGGGGTTTTCATAAATCAAAGGTAAATCTTTATAACCCTTTTTAATTAAAGTGTTTTAATTCTTTCTCAATCATCTTATGATGGATTTAGGTTAGGGTTTAAATAAAAATCTGTATATTAATGATATTATAATAATTAGGTGAATTAGGGCTTGTAATTAGTGGAGTTATGGGTAATTAATTAGACTAATTATGTTAAAATCGTTTTTTAAAAACTGGGCAGAATTTTAGGTCAATTGTTGTGACCATATATAGAGTTCTACAAACTCTTATTTTGCGATCCAAGTATCTCTGGAAAGGTAATTGAGTTGGCTTTCAAATGTAAGAAACGAGAACTAAATTGGAGGTCGGGAAGTGGGTCAAAAACAGGTTACAATAGTCGGAGGTCAAAACAGTTTTGGAAATCAGTCGGGTTTAATTTAATGTTTTAAGGTGATTGGGGTACTTAGGTGTACACTTGAGCCCTCTAATGAGCATGGATGTTGGTTTATATATTAAATAAGAGATCTGGAGGAGGGCTAAACAAATTGGTTAGGGTAAGACCCCCTAATCATAACAAACCTTTTGTATGTTCAAAATCAGTAAAATCCGGATAGACAAAAGTATATATATATATATATATATATATATATATATATATATATATATATATATATATATATATATATATATATATATATATATATATATATATATATATATATATATATATATATATATATATATATATATATATATATATATATATATATATATATATATCGGGGCCTTAACAGTAGCTTTAAGGTTGGGGCAAAAGGGAGGAGTTAGCTAACATAAGTAAGGGAATAGGGTTTCCTTTACAGAGTTCATGGGTATAGTTATGTGGGCGTTTGGCTAATAGTTTTCTGACCTAAAAACCGGGACTGTTTTGGGTAAAATGTTAACGAGACGGGTTATGAAGTAAACTAAGTTAAGGGCTTTATAGAGGGGTGTAATGAGATGCTTAGAGCATATAAATGAGGTATATATATGGGATAATGTTAAATGTCCATCATAGGTTGTTGAGCCATCTTAGTGTTTGGTTCATGTTTTGATTGTGTGCTTTTGTTTGTTAGCTTTTTGCTAATGCGCGGATTTTTGGAGAAGCTCAATCAGGTGAGTTTCATAGTCCCATATCTTTTAATGATTTTCACTTCTAGATAGGATGGAAGAGACACTGTATGGTTTTGTAACTAATGCTGTGAATGTTTTTATGGTTTGTGATGGACTTGTGTTTACACTTATGTGATTAACTGCTATGTGATTCTTGATTTTGTTTATGATTTGGATCAGGGGACATGTACCGTCTTAGTTACTTTGGTTTGACTTGGTACCAAGGGGATGTTGACAAGGCGGGGCCTTTGGGAGGTACATAGATGTGTGAGCATTTATGGGACCAATGGATAGTGACAAGGCAGGGCCTTGGGATTGGTACATAGGTGTATGGGCGCCTATGGTACCATGGTGTTTGGTAAGGCTGGGAGCCTTGGATTTGGTTTGGAATGATTGATCTTGAATGTTAGTTGTTAATGCATACTTGTAGCACATTGTCCATATGTTTAGTGGTTTATGGTTGTTCACATCTTATTATAATCTGTTTTCGATTGGAGTCTAAACCTATGACTCTCACCAACATTATGTTGACGTGTTTTAGTGTCTCTTTCAGGTGAGAATGTGGTTAAGCTTAAGAATAGACGTGGCTAGCTTTGGAGACATTAGGATTGCATTTAGAAGGAGAACCCCGTTCCTTCTTAGTTTATTTCTATTTGTTTTGAATAAGTGATACTTTGTGGACACCTTTATGATGCTTTGTTTGTGGTAATTGTTTGTCTTGGGTAAGAGGTAGGACTGTTACCTACTTGCCTAGACTCCTGCATTTTGTGGAGATATTGTCATGACATTTGTGTCACCATTTTATGACATTTCCATTTCATTTAGTTATCTCTATAGACACGCCATGTTGTGATGATATACATACGCCGCGCCCTATATTCTGCCATGTTGGGGTGTGGCAGAATGGTATCAGAGACAAGTTATTAAGAATTAGGTTGCCTAGTCTAGTAGCCTAGTCTATAGCTTAAGGATCCCTGCATATAGGCGCCATAGGAATATGTGTGTATGGTTTTGATTGTATTTTTTGAGTATTGTTGATTCATTTTATGTGAGTTTTGGCTAGTATGGATTGAACTATAGTCATCCATAGTTAGTCACATGCTAATTTTTGTTTTGTTTTTGATATACGAATTACTTTCATAATAATTGATGAGTTATTTTGTGCACCTAATGTATAGTATTTTTTTCTTTTGATGTTTAAGTCATGTTCCCTAAGAATTAGGTGGTGATTCGAGTTATTAGGAGTAGATGGATAGGAAAGATTTTAAGTTATTTCCACTCTTATGGGCGACGTGACTTAAAACTGATTATGATGTTGTTTTGGAGCTTATCTATGTTGTTTTAGCTAGACTATGGATTTATGTATTGCAAGAAGTTTGACTATGTTATTTTAATAGATAGAGTTTTGGACCTTATTGGTTATGTGGTTATGTGGTTATGATCTTATGTGAGTAGATGGATTTATGTGTTATATGTTGTATTGATTCTTAAAAGTGTCATCATAGGAGGGAGTGCATTGGGGAAAGGGTAATTGTATAAGTATGGTGGCCAACATAGTTATACAACTACCACAACTTCAATGGGTTCTCAAGTATGATTGCATGAAAGAGGGTTAGTACATGCTTGTATATGATGAGATGTGGATTTTGGGTATATTTATAATATATGGGTTTATGTATAATATATGGGTTTATGTAACGGCTGCCTACGGTATGACTATTTTTTAGTGTGTTATATGTATTGGGTTATACTTATGTTGTGTGATTATGGGGTCACACGACATGGAATGGTTTTAGTGATGGGCTTTATGCCTTGTGGTAAGATGGTGATTACTCGTATGGGAAAACGAGTGTATGACGCGATTGATTGATCTCACATGTATGGTAACGAGTATGTTTTGGGTGATTTAATAGGCATATATATGCGGATGTATATATATTAGTATGCGTTAAGTTATGATATATGGCCGTTCAGTAGTTACTATAACTTGAACGTACCTAGCGTTGTTCGTGTTTTATGGTGCTGGAGTTTGATGGAGTTCCAACGACGTTTTGAGTCTTTTTGAAGTGTGTTTACATTCGGGTATGTATTTTAATTAATGAGAACTACTAAATTTTCTTGCAAATAAGTATGGCTAATTATAGGAAAACGATTTTGTAAATAATTTGTAGGTGTATGGTATGATATCGTGGCTTACATATTTTTTTTAAGTTTGTGGTAGTAAGCTAATAAAAAAATTTGTCTTGAAAATAACTGGATTAGTTTTATGTGTAACATGTGATCATACATTTTAAAGGGGTAAAGAAATTTTACAATAATTTTCTTAAGTGGAGTTAAAATTTTAGAAGTATTTAACTAAGACGGAAAGAGTAAAAAGGGAGATTTTATTATAGTAATGATAATAACACCACACCTTGTAAACGTGTAGTAGTTTAGTTATAACCAGCCTAAATGGATTATATAAAATAATAATAATAATATAGAATATAAAAAAAACACACTATATTTTATAAACATGTATTGATTTCATAATAACAAGTGAAATAAATTTAATATGGGTAAGCGAGATAAGGGTTAGAATAAGATTGTAGTATACTAACTAGTTGATATCTTGATTAAATGATGAAGATAAAGGATGAGTTTATGGTTAAAAATGTGTATGATTGATTTTAGTAGTATGGGAGTTTGGTTCTTATGAGAAGTAACTAATTGGGGAGAAAGTTTAAAAGTTTCTAAGGTATCGAAATTTGGTAATATTAATCGTGACGAGTCTAAATTTTTCGTTGTTGGCACACTCCATTGATCTTTCGGATTACATTGTTTCGTTTTCAGTTGTTTTGGCTTGGGTTCATTATGGTTGATCTTTGGGTTTACCCTATATTTTTTTATGGGACACGGTCGTTTGGAAATTATTTTGGTACAGGTCATGGTTGATTTAGTTATGCAGTTGTGGAAACGTTAGGATGAGAGGATAGAGTTTGGTATAATTACTTATGGTTAGATATTAGAATAGAGAGATGTATTTTGGTTTAAAGGTTGTGTTGAAGGAATGATTAAGATTTGTGGAGTCATAGAACTTAGATTGGTTACGGGAATAAGGGAGTAAGTAAAGTTAGTTGACTGGTCGTGAGAACGAGATGTCATGCTATAAGAAGATGGGAAGTACCATTAGGAGATTGATGAAAGTACCAGCGGATGTGAGGGTAGAGTAGAAATTTTCTACTAAAGATTGGGCAAATAACACGCAAGGGAATTAGTATAGTTATGTAGGCAAGGTATTGGTAGACACGTGAAGGAAAACATGGATGTGAAAGAATGATTGGTAGGAGGCTGATTAAGTGTGATTACAACAAGTAAGGAAGAGTGAGCCATTGAGGGGTTAAAGTACCTTTAGAAATATTGTGGTAGATGAGTTGAAGTTAGAAGCTATTGGGTAGTGTGAAGTTCCTAGGTAACATCATAGAGACGAGAAGGGGAGCGTGAAGAGCTACATCGTAAAGCAAGGAGCTGAAAGGACTACGTGCGGGCTGCTAAAGGAAGCAAGAGATTTGGAAGGAGTCACATATTTTGCTAGGACTGGAAAGGTGACAAGCACTATGAAGGGAATCTCCGTATGGTTCATGACGAAGGAAGACAGATCGAGTACCGGGGTGGAGCTACAAAGAGCTGAACCAGTGGATCGTGATGAAGTGAATACATAACATGGGAGATTAAGAACTCGTGGAAGTAACAAGGGGAGTCAAGTAACTACGTGGATATAATTTTGTGGCAATCAATATCAAGGGATGAGTAGTGAATCTGAGCGGAATAAGTTCATGGAGAAGTGATTAGAGAGTCGGTTTTGTGAAGGTGTTATGAAAGATCTTTCGAAGAGATAGCTATGCATTATCCAATGCACTAGCGACTTCCATAGATTTGATGAATGAAGTATGTAATTTCTGTTGGACGGGATAGTGTTGGAATTAGGGAGAACCATGGAAGGAGAGAACCAACTATTCGTAGAAGATGATGACTAGAAGTACCTCATGTTAGGTGCAAGATCATAATAGAAGTATGAGACTTGAGTAATAATTTAGAACATGTCTTAGTAGACAAATGGAAACTAATGTGGGTATAAGATGAGAGTGTGATCCGCATGGAATCACAGGAAACTCTAGTCTGTTCCTATTAGGAGGGAGTAGGATAACTGGTCGTGAGAAAAACAAGTGAAGTTACTTGGAAAATTTTGGCGTATAGATGAATTGATAGACGGGAAGCATCACATCGTGATGTATGGTATGAATTGAGGAAGAAGACGGAAGTGTGAATAGAAGCGAATCATGAATGAAAGAGGTCGAGATAGGAACCGAAGGTAAAAAAAAATATTTTGGTAGAGCCTAATGAGTAGAATAAAGCACAAAGTAGGCTAATATTGTTGTAGTTTTGAAAAAAAAGAGGGATGGCACTGACCTATATTGTTGGATTGGAAGGCTTAGTATCGATAATCGAATGGATGAGGAGTTACAGACGTGATGTGTCATGAGAGACGAAGGGTTTGGTCTAACTGAGACAAGAAGAGGAGCACTATGACCTTGAAGGTAAGACATTGTGTAGGTATAAAGGAAGTGTTGAGTATCAAGAAAAAAAATTGTTCATGGAGAAAAGTAAGAAAGATGTGTATAAGTGCTACTAATGAGCTATCCAAGTTTACTAGAATTAGTTGTAGCATGGGTTTGGATGGCAGTCGATAGACCAACTGAGATAACCATCCTTTTGGTGATATGTATAGATCATAAGTTGATTTGGATTGAAAGAGCCTTATTATGATGAACTAATGAATATGTGAAATACCGTCATAGGTCACTTGTGTAAGGAAATTGGAATTTTTAAGAAGTCTAGGGGTACGGACTAAAGGGAGTTTATGAACATGATTGGATACGAGTATATCAAGCTAATGGGAAAAGGATGGACGAAGTGAGAAATTGCTACAAGTATAGGAGTCGTGTTGAGAGCTTGGGTGACTGATTTAGAGGGAGGTGGGAAACTCGTTAGCGATGTCTGAGTTTTCATATAATGATAGTTATCATACTAGAAGTCGATGAATGCCATTTGAGGCACTATATGGAAGGATAAGGTGAGTTGTCCTTAAGATGGAATAAAACTGGTTAAAGAGACTACTAATGTGGAAAAGGTGTTTGTGGAAAGGATGAGAGAAAACAAGAGATGCTATGTAGAAAAGGAGGAAACCACTAGAGTTTAGTGACAAAGTTATGTAGGAAGTTTCACCGATAGTAACGGGTGGTATGTTTTGGTAAAATAGAAAAGTTGATGTAGAGTTGTGTAGGTTCATTTATGATCCTTGGAAAGATCGAACCAGTAGCTTATGAGTATAGAATTACCTGGGGAAAATGAGTGGTATACATGATATATTTCATGTATTGAGATTGGTAAATGTTGTTTGAGAATGCATATTTGCATGTACGGTTATTCGGGATTTGTGTTAATAAGAGTCTTTGTTTTATCAAAGAGTCATTTGTGAGATTTATTGGCTATGAGGTCAAGAGTTTGGGTATGAATTTAAATATTGGTAGTTAGTATATGTGGTAATTTGAGACTTGAACTAAAATACACATAGAAATGAGAAGAGTTCATTTAGAACAAGTATCCTCATGTGATTTGTTGGTTGTGTGTTTGATCCTAAGGAGTAAATCTCGGGACGAGATTTCTATTAGGAGGGAGTGATGTGACAACCGCGGTTTTGAGGTTTGTCACTTAGTTTTATTTTGTGTAAGTTACGTGTATTTACGTGTTTATGTGCTAATTGGTGTGTATAGATTGTGGTTTGGATATCGTTTCGGGTACGGGGTACCTTGTGAGTGAAACGATGTGTGATGATTTCATGTTCATGAGCTCACATGGTAGTGACTATGAAATGAGATGGTGTTATTTAGTGGTTTTACGTATACGTATATGTATTATAGAAAATCGTATTTTTACGGTTTAGGGTTTTGCATTTAGGGGTCTCGGAAGAGGTATTTAGCCACGGGAGTATTTATCAGGATGGTTTTAAGTCATTTAGGACTTAGTTAATTTGTTTATTACATATTTTAATAGTTTTTATAAAACTGTATATTTTTACGTATTTTACGGTATACGCGTAAATTTGACTAGTTTTACAGTTTTGAGGTTTTGGAGGCTTTAGGAGCTGAAATAAATTAAGGAAAATTAAGGTAATATTATTATTACAAGTATTAATAAATTAAATAAAAAAAACGAAATTATGGGTGCATAGGTCGGTATATGCGATTAAAAAAAAAGGGGAAGGAAAGAAAAGGAAAAAAGAGAAAAAGGAAACATTATATTGGGCTAGGATTAGTATGTTAATTATATAAAGCATTTTTATAAACCAAAACACATCATTAATCCTGGAGAAAAAAAAAGACGACAGTCACAAGAGTTTTTTTAGGGTTTCTTCATAAATTTGGGGTTTTCATAAATCAAAGGTAAATCTTTATAACCCTTTTTAATGAAAGTGTTTTAATTCTTTCTCAACCATCTTATGATGGATTTAGGTTAGGGTTTAAATAAAAATCTGTATATTAATGATATTATAATGATTAGGTGAATTAGGGCTTGTAATTAGTGGAGTTATGGGTAATTAATTAGACTAATTATGTTAAAATCGTTTTTTAAAAACTGGGCAGAATTTTAGGTCAATTGTTTTGACCATATATAGAGTTCTACAAACTCTTATTTTACGATCCAAGTATTCCTGGAAAGGTAATTGAGTTGGCTTTCAAATGCAAGAAACGAGAACTAAATTGGAGGTAGGGAAGTGGGTCAAAAACAGGTTACAACAGTCGGAGGTCAAAACAATTTTAAAATCAGTCGGGTTTAATTTAATGTTTTAAGGTGATTGGGGTACTTAGGAGTACACTTGAGCCCTATAATGAGCATGGATTTTGTTTTATATATTAAATAAGAGATCTGGAGGAGGGCTAAGCAAATTGGTTAGGGTAAGACCCCCTAATCATAACAAACTTTTTGTATGTTCAAAATCAGTAAAATCCGGATAGACAAAAGTATATATATATACATATATATATATATATATATATATATATATATATATATATATATATATATATATATATATATATATATATATATATATATATATATATATATATATATATATATATATATATATATATATATATATATATATATATATATATATATATATATATATATATATATATATATATATATATATATATATATATATATATATATATATATATATATATATATATATATATATATATATATATATATATATATATATATATATATATATATATATATATATATATATATATATATATATATATATATATATATATATATATATATATATATATATATATATATATATATATATATATATTGGGGCCTTAACAATAGCTTTAAGGTTGGGGCAAAAGGGAGGAGTTAGCTAACATATGTAAGGGCATAGGGTTTCCTTTACAAAGGTCATGGGTATAGTTAGGTGGTCGTTTGGCTTATAGTTTGGAGACCTAAAAACCGGGACTGTTTTGGGTAAAATGTTAACGAGACGGGTTATGAAGTAAACTAAGTTAAGGGCTTTATAGAGGGGTGTAATGAGATGCTTAGAGCATATAAATGAGGTATATATGGGAGAATGTTAAAGGTCCATCATAGGTTGTTGAGCCATCTTAGTGTTTGGTTCATGTTTTGATTGTGTGCTTTTGTTTGTTAGCTTTTCGCTAATGCGCGGATTTTTGGAGAAGCTCAATCAGGTGAGTTTCATAGTCCCATATCTTTTAATGATTTTCACTTCCATATGGGATGGAAGAGACACTGTATGGTTTTGTAACTAATGCTGTGAATGTTTTATGGTTTGTGATGGACTTGTGTGTACACTTATGTGATTAACTGCTATGTGATTCTTGATTGTGTTTATGATTTGGATCGGGGGACACGTACCGTCTCAGTTACTTTGGTTTGACTTGGTACCAAGGGGATGTTGACAAGGCGGGGCCTTGGGGAGGTATATAGATGTGTGAGCATCTATAGGACCTATGGATAGAGACAAGGCGGGGCCTTGGGATTGGTACATAGGTGTATGGGCGCCTATGGTACCATGGTGTTTGGTAAGGCTGGGAGCCTTGGATTTGGTTTGGAATGATTGATCTTGAATGTTAGTTGTTAATGCATACTTGTAGCACATTGTCCATATGTTTAGTGGTTTATGGTTGTTCACAGCTTATTATAATCTGTTTTCGGTTGGAGTCTAAACCTATGACTCTCACCAACATTATGTTGACGTGTTTTAGTGTCTCTTTCAGGTGAGAATGTGGTTAAGCTTGAGAATAGAAGTGGCTAGATTTGGATACATTAGGATTGCATTTAGAAGGAGAACCCCGTTCCTTCTTAGTTTATTTCTATGTGTTTTGAATAAGTGATACTTTGTGGACACCTTTATGATGTTTTGTTTGTGGTAATTGTTTGTCTTGGGTAAGAGGTAGGACTGTTACCTACTTGCCTGGACTCCTGCATTTTGTGGAGATATTGTCATGACATTTGTGTCACCATTTTATGACATTTACATTTCATTTAGTTATCTCTATAGACACGCCATGTTGTGATGATATACATACGTCCTGCCCCATATTCCGCCATGTTGGGGTGTGACATTTATTGGTATAAAGTTTTTTCATGTAAATAGTTTATGTTTTGATCAGTTAATCATGTATTTATGTTATACTGTGAGATGGTAAACACACACAATATCCAGGAGATGGCTGCAGCTGCCAATGCAGATTTGTAGGACATCCTTCACCAGAACGACAACTATCCTCCCCCACCTCATATCTTTCCCACGGAAGGAAGGAATAGGCTCATGAGAGAATACTACACTATTAGGCAGCGACCTGGGGAAAACAACAATGATTTCATGCAGCGTTTCCTTTGGTTCGTTGGTGTTCTAAGAGCAGCCGTGGGCACTGTTGAATAGCAGGCACAACATTTTCGTTGGGCCCTTTCTCTAGTGATTTCCAATAACTTAGAAGGTGCTACGTTAAACACTGTGGCACAAGTGGCCGATGCAGCAAGTAAGCTGGAGATGCTGCAAGAAAGAGAAGAGTTCGGGGAAGTAGAGAGACCCGAGAAGAGGTAAACATTCGTTATTCAGCGGTGACCAAACCATATTCTTTCAGCATATTTACATCTCTTTTAAATTGTATCTTCCAGGCAGAAGACTGGGGACCGGTCTCAGCCGGCTACTCAGCAACAACCTACTCAGCCCAAGGGAAACGGTCAGACTCACGACCGTTCTGCTACGGATAGGCGTGGCGGTAATGATAATTACCGAAACAAAGCTGGACACTCCAACAGCAGCAGGTCCTTATACTTGCTCATTTTCTTATGTTTACATACTATAGTTCTTAATTCTGACACATTAGAGAATATTCTCCCTGGAATCATGGTAACGGGAGGGACCAGAACCAGAGAGGTTCACAGCCTAACCGTCCAGCTATCACTGGTATTCCATCTTACGAAATATCCGCATTGTCCTTTGTACCTATTATCATGTCTCATGTATATTGTTCTTATCAGGCTCTCAGCCAGTCAGGAAACCTGCTAGAGGATATACTCGTCCTCTTTGTACTACATGCAACCGTAGGCATCCAGGGCCATGTCGCCGCGACAGCGACGCATGCTTCAAGTGTGGTCTTCCTGGCCATCGCATGAAGCACTGCCGCAAGGGCGAGATGGAGGGGACATCAGGACATGCTGATACCAAGCCGCTTCCTACTAGTGGACGCGTTTACACGACATCTCGCGATCAGGCTAACAAGGCTACAGGTACCATCACTAGAATCTTGTATTTGTATGGTCAAGTTGCATGTGTTCTTTTTGACACGGGTGCTACTCACTCGGTCATTTCTACTACTTATGCTAAGAATGTTAGGATACTCCCCATGCCACTAGAGAATATACTAAATATTTCCACACCTTTAAGAGAATCTGTACGCATAACCCATGTGTACAAGAGCCTTCCCCTAGAGTTTGATGACAAGATTCGTCCTGTTGACGTACTTCCGCTGGACATGAATGATTTTGACATGATAGTGGGCATGGATTGGCTATCCAAGCATCATGCTACCATAGGATGCCATTCCTATCGAGTCATACTCGGTGATGTTAATGCACCAGAGTACATTCACAACGGGTTCGTACCCGGATGGTCTGTACAAATCATATCAACCCTGCAACCACGTGCATTACTTTCACATGGTTGTGAGGGCTATCTAGCTACTATTCATGACATGGATGCTGAATCCCCATCAATTCAGAATCAGCCGATAGTGTCAGAATTTCCAGATGTATTTCCAAAAGAACTTCCGCGGATACCACCTGCACGTGAAGTAGAATTTAATATCGAGCTCATCCCAGGAGCTGAGCCGATTTCCAAGGCTCCTTATCGCATGGCTCCCATAGAGTTGAAGGAGCTGAAAGATCAATTGCAAGAACTTCTGGAACGAGGCTTCATTCGACGGAGCGCATCTCCATGGGGCGCACCGGTCTTATTCGTTAAGAAGAAGGACGGCAGTATGCGTCTTTGCATAGACTATCGCGAGCTCAACAAGATCACCATCAGGAATAGGTATCCTCTACCACGCATCGACGATCTGTTTGACCAACTTCAAGGGGCCAAATATTTCTCCAAGATTGATCTAAGGTCGGGCTATCATCAGCTACGGGTTAAAGAGCAGGACATCGTCAAGACTGCTTTCCGTACACGCTATGGACACTACGAATTTGTAGTCATGCCATTTGGCCTTACCAATGCTCCAGCAGTGTTCATTGAATTGATGAACATAATCTTCCATGAATTTCTGGACAAGTTTGTCATTGTCTTCATTGACGACATCTTGATATTCTCTGTTAATATCATAAGATTCAAGCTAACAAGAGGGTGATCCGGAGGTCGGGGAGAATAAAAGTAATTTTAGACATTTTTAGAGAGAGAAAGATAAAGCTTGAATTTACTGTGTGTATTTAGAGAGAGAAGTGAAATACACAAAGAATGAAAAGCCTCACCCCTCCATGGAAGTATGGAGGGGTATATATAGCCTTGACACACACGAACTATTCTAACTTAACAAAACTAGTCCCTACCTGTGTAGCTATATCAAACTAATGTAATTCCGTAAATGACGCTCACATTTTAGGGCTAACAATCTTCCCCCAATGTGGAGACATACGGAATTACTTACAATATTCCTAACAAGTAAAAATACAACAAAATAAAGTCTTCCAAGGCGCTTCCAATGCTGAGGATGTCTTTTAATTCTTCTTGTCTTCATAACTTGTACCTCAGCTTGAATCCTCTTTGTCTTTGCTTGTTGTGGAACAATTGTAATATGCGTGATTTGGATTAACTTCCCCCCAATTCATGCAGCATGTATTAAAAAACTTTCTTCATAGACTTCTTTTTGACGAAGTTTCGGAATCAGCTTCCCCCCAAACCAATATCTATATCTTAAGCAGATTCTGACACTTTGATGTAGTTTGAACAATCTTCTAGCTCATCGGTTTAAGTACATATCGGAAATTTGTAGAAGAACCACACCAAATAACACTACTTTTATACTGTTTCATGTCGTTTATGTTTTGGTGATAATCCGTTTGGGGTAACATGCAGGAAATCAACAACAATTCTTCTCACGCCTGCAGAATACTTCATAAAAATCATATAAAGTAAGTAGATACCATTTCATGTACACTACTTCCCCCTGGAAGTTGATCTGATTACTTCAAGGTACACGATCTTCCCCCATGATGATTTCGAACTCTCGGAAGCATCATTATCATGGACGTCATACTCGAGAAGTTCTTAGTCTTAAGCAAATGTCTTGAAAAGTTTTGAAAGTCGTTGAGAAACTTTGAAATATTTTTGCTTAGACTATTAAGTACCATTGTCGTTGTGAGGCTCATAAATATCCCGTGAGAATTGATTGCTGATTCCATCTCTCTTTGTCTAACTTACCAACCTCGAATTCATTCGGCTATTTGTTGTGACCACATGTGAAGTAAACCCGATATTCCAAACTTGAAACTGAAGTACAATCCCCCAAATTTGTTACTTAAGCTTGCACTTATGTCGATTGAAGAACGGTGCAGAAACAAGTCTCTTATACCTCTTGAAGTTATCCACACGAGCAACTGCGTGTGACACCCAAAAATGATAGTTATCCATGTCGTCGACCATCCACCCCTTGACAGTGGAAACTAGATAATTCAAGTCTCAATCATAAATTTTATCGCCCAAGCAAGTCATCAATCGATAGACTGGGTTTGAAGAAAAGGGGTAGAAAAATAGAAGGAATGCTCGATGATGAAATAAGTAGGCGCCTTCATGAAATCCCACTTCAACTTCAAATATAGAATACCAAATCCACTTCGTGATCACTTGTGTTTGTAGAATCAAAACTAGCCTTGTCGTTAAAGTGAATCTTATATCGGATCGTTTTTAGCGTTAAGTGTTTTGTTTGCTTTTGGTGTTGTGTTTGTGAATGTCGTTAACTAGAACAAATGATTAAAATGTCGTTGAAGGACAATTTGTCTAGATAACTTGTCATTTAAGCCCAACGTCAGTCACATGGCCAACTGATGCGCGGATCGACCGCGGTGAGGTCGTCGAAATTTTTTTCAAAAATATTGGGTTTTAAACGAATAATTTTCTTTGTCGTTGAAGCACTTTCGATCGAAACATACCGAATACCCGTCATCGAGAATAATAAATCATAGCCCCATTACAAGTTTACACCTATCTTAAATTTGGCATGCAAAGGAAATCCGGCCTTTTAGGTCCACTATCTCGGCCCAACAATAACTGAGTATGGCATTCTGTTAAGAAAAACAGAAAGAACCAACCATGAGGCCCGACCCATTTATTGAAGAATACCCGGTCTAGTGGTGGTATAAGATTACCACACAACCCTAATATTTAGGTCAGATATCCCCTAATCTCATCTTATCATTTTTTTCTCCGCCCCCTTTTTTTCTATCTCATCAAATATTAGCAGTTATCACTCAAATCCATCTGAAATCTTCATCTTCAAATCTTTGCAAATCACATCATCTCTAAACCCTCCCCCAACTCTAAACCAATATGATCTCACATCTCATAATGAGCAGATCATAGATCTAATATACTTTTGTTGGGTCCACTAGATGTGGAACTTGCAGCCTGTTAGGAACGGTGAACGACTTCTGTAATCACAAGTCTATTCCCAGAGAGACTCTATACACAATATAAATGTAGAATACAAATATAATAAAGAAGAACAGAATAACTATAAAGACTTGATCCTTTCTAAGGATTTCTAATATTGATAATGACTAGAACTACGTTTGATGAAGGTGTGTATAACCTTTCTGCCTAAGGTTCCTTTTATACTAAAAGGAAACCCTAATACAGCATTAAACAAAACGTGTAAAACTGATATGCATATCCTTTCCTAACATATCTCATGCATATCCTAACAGAATGATAAATAAATAATAAAGTTTGACTTTGACTAGGACCAGGAGCACGACTTGCTCCTACTACTACTAGGACCAGGAGGAACTACATACCTCCTAGTCTACCTATTACAATTAACTATTCCAATGGTCCTAACAATCCTCCCCTAAACTTGAATTTGACCTGTTGAGTTCAAGTTTCCTGGTAAAACGTGCAATAAAGCGTGAGGATTGAATCAGCAAAAGAAACAGCAGCATCAACAAGATAAGAAACAGAAGAATCGCTGCAACATGGAACACTAGAAGCTTCTCCAAAGCTTGAAACAAATTAGCATCGTGTTGAATCTTTACAGCAACATGATCAGATTTGAAACAAAGTAGCTGCTCGCTCTTGGGCTAGCCAGTCTTTCTGGTGGAATAAGCATCACCCTGGGAGACCAGAACCCAGCCCAACTCTTAGAACGTGAATCAATGGTGAGTGGGGGTACCCTGATGATTTTAGGCAAACCATCACAGCCGTCAACGGATTTGATATGTCTTTACCAGAAGCCGTACCCCTCTGGACTCGCCAACTCTCAGCAATGAAGCATCAGTGAGTTGAACACCCTATAGCTTTAAGCAAGCTATTACAGCTATCAACGGATTTGATAAAATCTTTACAAAGAGCCGTACCCTCTTGGATTAGCCACTTTTCAGTCTAGGACCATGGCAAGTGAAAACCATCCAGTTTTGGGTAACCTGACAACCATCAACGGATTTGAGAATCACACCAGGAGCCGTACCCTCAAGGTGAATCAACTCTTTCTTGTCGGTTAGACATGGTGAGTTGAGGACCATTTGTTGTGAGGACTAAGTCCAACACCAGATGAAACCAGTAACTAGCACAAGTATGAATCAGCAACCAGAACCCAAAGTGTGAATCAGCAGATGGTATTATATCCACAAGTGTAAAATCCATGATGTGTTTAAAGTATAAGCAGATATTATATAAAAAGTATATTTTTTTAAATCAATTAGTGTTTGTTTTTTTTATTTAAACTATAATGAATGAAAGTCACCAATCACTTTACATATTGGTGAAAAGAATTGCAATATGAACAAATGACCAAAAACACAAAACAGAAACACTTACAAAGCAACCATTTTAGAGACCAGAAGCAGCCATCTTATCAGCTTTCAAACGAGCTTGGATCCCTTCCACCAATGCAGTTGCCATAGAAGACTCATTCCCGGATGGGGCATTAGAAATCTGCAAGTGACAAGCCAACAGAGCCTCCATCGAAGCAATCGTCAACGGATAATCCAAATCTGTGAGCATGAAAACCATAGGACCAGATTCCAACTCTAACATATGCACACCACAGCCCGCATACAACTTCCATCGCTGAATAACCCATTGTGGCTGATCCTTCCAGACACCAGAGATAGGAGCATGGGGAGGGGCATCAAGCATCATCTTCAAATCAGCCCATACTCGCAGACCAGGCCAGGAAGGCACATCATTAGGATGAACAGGCATGCTGGCATCCACAAACCCATATAAATCCATAAGATCCTTACGATCCGCCCAAGACAAAATACCTTGCAGACCCGAAGCAAACCTAACAGACCCATCACTCAGAATAATCCTATGAGATACCGTACGAGGAAGAGTCATGGAATGCGCAACCGTCCAACCAGTAATATATCCATTACCTAAAGGCAAATCGGAGTCACTATCAGAAGCTGCATCAATAATATTTTCGGGAGCACGCTTCTCATAGGGAACAGTCTTGCCACGTCGAACACGTCGAGCTAATTTCTTGCGAAGCGAACGGCGAGGTGTGGGATCACTAGGCGAGGGTTCAACCTTTACCTTTACCTGAGCAGCAAAAGTGGGAGCAGTAGAAGTAGAATCAATAGTTTGCCCACCCAAAGGATCAACATGAGCTGCACTAGAAGAGGGAATAGGTTGAGAACCCGGCACGGGTGGTGATGGTGATGCCATATCAGGTGTATCAGTAGTGGTGGTTGAGGTAGCAAAGGTGGTGGTGGTAGCATGTGTGGTGGTGGTAGCAGGACCTGAAGAAGAAACCGGAGGAGCAACCGAAGGAGTAGGGGTGGTACCAATTGTAGAAGCAACAAAAACCGATGGAATAGCAGCAGAACCAGGAGTAGTATCAAAGGTAGGACCAGTAGTAACAGCAGGTGAAGAAGTGGTCACCACACGTGGAGAAGGACGATAAATAAATCGCTCCGGAATTAGGGTGCTCTGATGCTTGACCATTCGTTAATAGAGCGCCTTTAGCTTATCAAAAGACAAAGCCCGAACCCTGTCCCACTTCCAACCAGTAGTGAAATAGGCAGCCGACTGATACTTCACATATCGCTGCATCTGCTTTCGCTCCTCAGCTCTTGACAAAGGTCTGTTCTTACGCTTCTCACGAAGTTGTGCAGCAAGCGCCAATTGATGCTTGCGCATTAACACCATGGCCCGAGGAATACAGTTATGCTCATCCACATCCGAACCCAAAAGATCAGTAAACTGGGAATAATCCTTGGTAGGAATAGTCAACACCTGCATCCAATTGCTATCATTCCAATGCATAGCATCATGCTGCACTTGTTCACGTCTCTGCTGTTGAAGCGCTTCCTCCTCAGCCCGAGCAGCTTGATCAATTGCGGCTTGCATCCTTTGAGCAGCTTCCTCACCCAACCTATCCTCCTCAAGCTGTCTGCGTGTACGCTTGCGAGGTGGTGAGGGAGCATCAGTCATGGGAGCCTTCCCCTTTGGATCATGAGATGGACCAGCATTGGAACCAGCAGTAGGACCAGAAGCACCTTCCATTGGTGTGGGAATAGCAGCAGGAGAAGGACCACTGGAGGAAATCAGAGGAATCGGCAAATCATCATACAATTTATCAGCAAAGGCAGCCTTTGCCAACAAAGTCAAACCATCCTCAACACGATCCTTGACCTCCTCATCAGAATCTGAGTGAACCACATGCTTCTTTCATCTCCTTTGCTGAGTCTCCAAGGCTTTGATGCGGTCAGCCATGGGAAGAACAAATTCCCTAGTAAGCTTCCGGTGTTGATTCAAATCTGCTTCTAAGGAAAGAATCCGTGCATGATACCTGTGCATAAGATCAAGTAAAGAAGTAAGTATAATAGGCTCCTCCGCTTTCCCACCAAGAGGACTTGGGTCAGGGAAGGCGTCATTGGAACCAGAAGCAACAAATGGATCAACATTAGGAGCACTAGCACCAGAAGGCTTATCAGAAGAGTGTGGAGCAGGACTAGGAGGGGGAGTCTCCACAAATGGAGACGAATGTGGCAATGAAGAAGGAGCAGCCTTGGAAGTGGATGGCCTTTCAACCACCACCTCCTCAACCGGCTCTTCCGCAACCACATGAGGTGCACCACCAGCATGATCCTCCTCCTCCATTAGGTCATCATCTAATTGAGGTTCCTCCTCGGCTTGGTCAACCGGGGGAACAACAACATCAGGAGGACCCTGAGCCAGCCCTAACATGGCCTCAGTAAGGGGCCTCCACTCCCCGCTAAACCCATGGACCATATTATAATACACTTTTGGCAGTAAGCTTAGAAGGCGCATGTTCAGCCCTATCACGAGGTATACAAACAAGTATCTGTTGTAGAAACCTAGGATACATCAGAAACTTCATCCTAGAACCAGCACTAGACAGATTGCTAACCATCCCCTCAAACAAATAACGAGAGAAATTAAAAACCCTACCCTGTGCTAAGCAAATGAGACCAGTAGCAAAAGGAGTAGGGAAAGCATCCCAACTCCCAGACTTGGGACTTAAACAATGAATCATAAAATGCACTAGAAGCTTCCATTGGGGGGAAAACCGAATCTTTTGGAAGTTAAACTTCCCCCCATGATTATACCCAAGTGTAGCCATCCCCTCCAACACCTCCGCATTGGGGATGGAAACAACACCACCTTCATCTTGAAGATGAAGGGAACTACGAATAGAAGCCTCAGAAACCACGTATGAACGGCCATCTATGGTAGCATGGAGTTCACGTGGACGACCAACCACAGCCACAAGACGAGCAGAAGCCCAAAACTGACGAATGACACTATCATACACAATGGGACACACAGTAAAAGCATACCTGAGGTTTGAAGCCTCAATGAAGTCCAGAATGTCAGTGAAATCATCACGGTGTGGACCATCTCCGAGATAGGCGACCTTGTTATGAGCAGGTTGGTATACCAGGGCAGCCATGGATCTTGATTAATGGGAATGGAAGATGATTTTTGTTAGGGTTAAGAGAGTAGGATCGGATGTGTGTGTGTTATGAGTGAGATGAATGAGTCAAGGGGGGTTAATTGACCATAAATAATGGTGGGAGTAACTGTTCATTGACCCCTAATAATGGGGGGTTGCCCTTTTAAATTAGACAGTTATTGCAAAGTAACCACTTGCCCCTTTTAACATTATTTCCAAATTCCAATTTACCAAAGTTAAATAAGAGTATAAGTACCAGAATTTGAATACGTTGACTAAAAGTCAAAGCTCACAATGGTCAATACTAGAAGCAAAACGTGGTCAACAGAAGTCAATACGGTGAACAGTGTCCTAAACCAGTACCAGGAGCCAACCATGACTTGACAAAGAAGGATTTTTATCCACCAGAAACCAACCAAGAATGACTAGAAGCTAACCAATAAGGACTAGAAGCCAGTCATGAAAGAGTATAACCATCAGAAGTGAGCAAAAACCTCCACCAGGAGTAACACACACCACCAGAACCAATGCAGTATGTTGTTAAAAGCTACCAATATGTTAGTCTGTGCAAATAAATATGTACACGAAGCCTCCCCTTAGGCTTAGCCTCCCCTCAATCCTAGACCTCAAGGATTGACCATCCCAATGTGAACCATCAAGTGGTTGAACCGAGGACCATCAAATGCTTTTGTCAACAAATCAGCAACATTATCATCTGTATGAACATTAAGAACCTGTATCAACTTCTTCTCATTGGCATCCCGTATAAAATGGTGCCGAATTTCAATATGTTTTGTCCGTTGATGAAAAACAGGATTCTTCACAATGCAAATACTGCTTTGATTGTCAATGAAAATTTTGGTGTTCATAAAATTGAACCCATAGTCCAACAGCTGATTTTGGATCCACAATACTTTTCCACAACAACTAGCAGCAGCAACGTATTCAGCTTCCGTCTAAGAAGTAGCTACGATCGTCTGTTTCTTGCATTGCCATGAAATAAGTCTGAGACCCAAAAATTGACAACCACCAGTAGTAGACTTTCTGTCATTATTAGCACCTGCATAGTCACTATCACTATATGCTTCAAGAACAAAAGGTGATTCTTTAGGATACCACAAGCCCAGCTTGGGTTGAGCCTTGATATACTTGAAAATCTTCTTAACTACATTCAAGTTAGAAACCGTTGGAGCCACCTGATGTCTAGAACAAGCACTGACTGCAAACATGATATCCGGACGTGATGCAGTCAAATACATGAGTAAGCCAATCATTGACCTGTACATGTGAACATTGACCGGGGGATCTGGCTCATTCTTGAGTTTGACTTTAGCAACTTCATAAGGAGTTGCTGCTGGTCTAAGAGGATCCATGTCAAACTTCTGAAGGATCTCATGAACATATTTATCTTGACTGATGAAAATCCCATCCGACTGTTTCTTGACTTGAAGACCAAGGAAGAAGGAAAGTTCTCCCATAGCACTCATCTGAAATTCGCCTTTCATCAAGTGTTCAAACTCATCACACCATTCCTTCTTAGTAGAACCAAAGATATCGTCCACATAAACCTGAACAAGGATAATGTCCTTGGTATTCCTCTTAAGAAATAGTGTTTTATCAATAGTACCTCTTCTATAGCCATTCTTTAACAAGAAAGTTGAAAGTCGCTCATACCAAGCTCTAGGAGCCTGATGTAATCCATAAAGAGCCTTGACCACCTTGTAAACTTTCTTGGGATGAAGTGGATCTACAAAGACCTTAGGTTGAGTGACATACACTTCCTCATCAATCTTGCCATAGAGAAATGCACTCTTGACATCCATCTGAAAAACCGTAAAGCCCACATAAGAAGCAAAAGCCAAAAACAGACGAATAGCCTCAATCCTAGCAACCGGAGAAAAAACTTCAGTGTAGTCAATGCCCTCAATTTGAGTGTGGCCCTGAGCGACAAGCCTAGCTTTATTCCTCACTACAATTCCTCGTGCATCTTTCTTGTTCTTGAGAATCCATTTGGTATTGATTGCTGTCTTTCCATCTGGTAAGTCAACTAGAATCCAAACATTCTGAAACAAGAATTGCTGCATTTCCTCCTGCATAGCATCCACCTAACTTTGATCCTCAAGAGCATGAGAGACTGATCTAGGTTCCACCTATGAAAGAAAACAAGCAAACAAACAGTGTTGAAAGTCCGTATGATTATTACGCTTTTGATCTTCAATATAGCTCACAAGAGCATGATGATCAGCCGAGGCCTTCTTATGCATTCTGCGTGTCTTGACAGTAGAACCAGGATCTCCTATGATTTGAGTGGTAGGGTGATCTTCGTGTGATTGCAACACTGGATTGGAAGCTACCTCCACTTCTGGTGCCAAGTTATTGAGATCCCCAACAAAGTCAGCATCATATGAAGCAGCGTTGAAAATGCCATCTATTGGTTGTTTATGAATATCATCCAGCTTGGTAGAAGACTTCTTTTGATGGTTCCCCAAATCAGAAGGACTTGAGAATCGAGTATGTGAAGCAGACTCACTAGCCGGAATACCAATAGGTGTTAGGCTAGCACTAGGAGCAGAAGTTGGGGCACTAGGAGTAGCTTTGTTAGTAGGCTTATTCAAAGGAAACTCAAAGCCACCTTGAGCAGCTACTGAAGTAGCTTCTTGTTGTTGTTTGAGGAGGGTTTCAAGAGCTACTTGTGACTCTAATACATCCAATGGAGTTGCATCACTAGGAGGAGTAGGAGAGACGGTGGTGGAGTAGGATGGAACCACAAAAATATCATCCTCGTCATCTGAGTCAGAAAGACTAGAAGAAACACCTTTACTAGAAGTTGCAAACACTTGTGGACCTGCATCATGGTTAGTTTTGAAACGAAAATATCCTAATGAATCACTAAGATAATCAAGATCAAAATACCATTCAGGACCCTTGCCTTGGATGTTTGACTTCTCTTCAAAATACCTGAGATTTATAGTTTCAATGACCCGCTTGGCTTGGAGATGGTAGACACGATAAGCCCGAGAGTGAGCTGAATATCCCACAATGTATCCTTCATCTGCCGTGCCATCAAACTTCCCCAAATAGTCACTAGTATTAAAAATGGTGACAGGACACCCAAAAGGCTTCAAATGAGCAATATTTGGAACTTTGGCCGTTAGGAGCTCATAAGGAGTCTTCTTGTGAGGATTGGTAATAGAAACCCTATTCAAAACATAACTTGCAGTATTAATAGCTTCTGTCCAGAACATGGTTGGAAGCTTGGAATCGGCAAGCATTGTTCTTGCTGCTTCTATTAGAGTCCTGTTCTTTCTCTCTGCCACGCCATTCTGTTCAGGAGTTCTTGCTGCACTATAATCTCTTTTGATGCCGTTAGCATTACAAAGTGCTATGAGGTCTTTATTGTTGAACTCGGTTCCATTATCACAACGAATACCTTTAACCTTCTTGGACAACTGGTTCTCTATAAGGGTAAGAAAATCTCTAAGAATTGAGTAGGTCTCACTCTTGGCAGCCATGAAAAACACCCACTTAAACCTGCTATATCCATCAGTTACCACCAGACAGAATTGTTTGTGGTCAATGCTCCTAATGGAGGTAGGACCAAATAAATCCATGTGTAGTAGCTGCAACGGTTCAGTAATAAGACTAAGAGCAGCAATGGCCTTGAAGGATGCTTTATGCTGTTTGCCTTTGCTGCAAGCAATACAATTTATATCATTTCTAAATGACTTGGGAGGTAAACCAGAGACCAGATTCAGATTTGCTAATTTGTGAATGGTCTTGAAGTTCACATGCCCCATCCTTCTGTGCCGTTGAGTGGCTTCATCTTATGAAGCTTTAGCAACCAAACATGCTAGTTGACCAGTAGGGTTGACTTCATTCAGCTTGATGCTATAGAGATTGTGTCTTCTAGGGATTCTGAGCAGAACCTGTGAGTCATCCGGAAGTTTAAAGTCTTTGGAGAGCACAAGTGCATCAGTATCCGTAAAGAGAACAAACTGCTTCTTGTCACAAATCTGAGAGACAGATATCAAGTTGAAGTGCTGAAGTGCTTCCACATAGTAGACCTGCTCAAAATTTAGATTAGGCGTCTTAATTGTTCCTTTGCCAGTGATCCTGCCTTCACCTCCACCAAAATAGACCTTGCCGCCTTGAAATGGTACAAAGTTAGAGAGAAGACTTTTATTTCCTGTCATGCTCCTAGAGCAACCACTATCAACAATTCCTAGACTAGGATCTTGGTATGGAGTAACCTACAACAACAAGATAATAAAAATGAAAAAGTTAGTGTCTTAAGGGGACCCAATCCTTGTCAGGTTTGAGCCTGCCTTGTGGATCTTTAGTAGAGAGCCAAGAAGATTGATGAGATCCACCGTTATTCCTTGGTTGTCTATGCATCATATGGGTATTATTGTTTGACCAAGAACAACCTGCTGAGGGCTTAACATCAGTTCCCAAACTTCCCAAACCAAAATACATGTGGTCAAAATTGTGTGGATAAATTGGATTAAAATTCTAAAAATAGTTACTGGTGGTTCTATTTGTTGTTAATCCAATGTTTCTCCAATGATCAGAAGTTAATGGAGAGGACCTTCTAGAAGAAGAAAACGATTGAGCACTAGGATTGAGTCTTCTAGAAGTATATGGAGCAGCTCCTGGTGGACCAGGAGCAGGAAATGCTTGATTAACAGAAGCATGTGTGTCATAAAAATAACAATCTTTAATCAAATGAAATGCACTTCCACAAACAAAACATGTTTTAATCGACCTTTTATTATAATGACATTGTTTCAAACTGCTAACATTATTACTGATGAGATGGCATTTATACATGATCTCATCGTTCTTTTTGGGCTTTAAATGCATAAAAATGTCATAAAATACCATATATAGGCTTGTGTTTGTTTACTTGTGTATTTTAGGTATGGATCTCGTGAAAAAGACAAAACATCACAAGATACAAGGAAAAACGGACACAAGAAACGAAGTCGTACAAAGAACTGGGCCCTAATCATGGAATACTCAACAAATATCCTTGAAGACTTGTAGACAAACAAGATTGATCCTCATTTATTGAAGAAATGACACTTAAAACCCTTGTATATTAATAATTACAAGTTTGGTCCCTTAAGTTTGTCAAAATTACACAAAAGGTCCTTCAACTTTGAAGAAATGGCAAGATTAGTCCCTCAACAATTTCAAATTGTCAATTATGGTCCCTCATCAAGCCAAAGATACATTGAAGACCTTTGAAGATCAATAATGTCCAAAATCAGTCCTTCAAATATGCAAAAGTGTCAAAAATAACCCTTGAAACACCTTTTGGAAAGTTTTGTGCCAAAAATGTCAAGTTGTGGAAGTTGATACAAAGGAAATGGGCGCTGACAGACTTTTAAACACAAATGCAAAAAGAAAGGAAAAAGAAGGGCTAAAGTTGTGCTATTGAAACATTCAAACCCCCAATTTCGGATCAAAACTACCACTATTCACCCTTCATCCACCCAGTTTTTACTCCACTTAAACCAAAGGGTAAATCCAAATTACCCACACCCATGTGTGATTCACACATGCAGAATCCCATCCCACACACAAAACCCTCACTCCCACTACTCCCTGGACCCCACACTCAACATTCTCAACCAATGAAAACACAACTTGTCCTCCAAGAAAAATGACGTGGCCAAATCAACAGCCTAGACTCTTTGCTTCATATCAAAGCTGAAATGAACGTCCAAGATGTATTTGAACAGCTCATTCCATCAAAACGTCTAGAAGGACTTAGGGCATTTAGGGAATTTCACTTCTAGGGTTTGTGAATAGTGATAGCCTTGGCATTTGCCTATATAAAGACTCCTCAACCTGTGAGAGAGCTTTGTTCCAGTTTTAGGCTATCAATCTTTGTAATTCCTTTTTAAGTTTAATAAAATTTGAATTTCTGAAAATATTGAATTCTCTTTTTGATTTGATTAAAAGTTGGTGTTTGAGTAGCCTAATTCTGAGTTCCATTTGATTGTTAAGACCTTCCTTAAACTTGTGGTTAAGGCACGTCTAGGTTTGAAAGGTTTTGAAGGTTCAAAGGCCTTGAAATCTTTGTTTCTGATTTTGGCTTATTTTGTGTACTAACCCTTAGCCATAAGCCTTGAGCTCCTTCAAGCTTGTTGACACCAAGCCTGAGAAGGGTTCTAAGCCTTTGGTTGAGTTTGTTTTCTGCTTGTGTTAAAGACATCAAGTCCTTGAGGTTCTACTTTGAACCATCAACCAAGGCAGTTTGCATCTCCTTTGTTGAAGTACCTTGGTCTTGTTCTAGTTGTTGAACAAGGTCCAAGGAGCATTGCTGGCCTTCCTAGGATGTTGTGGAAGGCAGGTATAATCTCTTGGTTAAGATTCCCCTAAATTTTTCATGTTTATGCCTGTTTTGAATTTGGTGCTTTGATTTTGAGTATTTGTGTTTGTGCTGGTAATTTTTGAGTTTAATTGTGTTAGTTGCTATCTAGTAAGTGTTTTTTATTATTAAAATCAGTAGGTTATTAGTTAAATTCACAAGTTTCTTTGTTAAGTGGTAGATTAATGGGTGTTTGGGTCTACTGCTTGAATTGGATTTGTGGATTGCTAAGTGCTTGTATTGTGATAGCAAGTGTTGGTATCTGTTATTTGAGTGCTATTGATCATCTGTTTGCAGGTTTTGAGGGTTTGAACATATAGATTCATAGATTGGCTATAAAATCTTAAATACTTGGTAAAATTGGCTAGCATTTTGAGGACACCTAGATCTAAGCTTAGGCTAGGGCTAACAAGTGCTAAACCTTAGTTAATCACACCAGGGAAGAAGGATTTGAGGCTTGAAATTGGATCAAGTGTCAAATAGATCAACAAAACTTGTCTGTATATTGTTCATTGTTCATCAGAAACTTTTTGTGCTTTGATCTTGTTGTTTACTTTTATTCAGTGTTTGATTCTTGTTGCTTTGTGTTTATTCTTAGTTTATATAGCTTGTGTATGCATCCTGTTAAGTTTGGTTGGCTTATTCAGTCTAAATCTGCTTATTAAGTGCTTAACTGCTTATTTCCATATCTGGGCTATATCTGGTGACTGTTTGGCTTATTGTGGCTTATGGTGTGAACCATATTGTGATTTTCTTGTTGCTATTGACTCCTTGTGATTCACTGATCACAAGGGTGCCTTTGTTTCCAATTGAATCAAACCAGAACTCTCAAATAAGCTTGGTCAAATAGTCAAAGCAGTGGGAACTCCTTTCCCCTGCTAGTTGCCACTGATAGTGTAAAATTGGGTTCAGCTTATCAATAAGCTATAATAGCTTATTTTAACCAGCAACAACTTTGTTTTTGTAATAGGTGCTCATATTTTGACCCATTTGTTCATACTGGAGCATTTGGTGGGTTGACTTTAGGGTTTGACAAGAAAACCAACTTCATTGACTTTTTCATAAGTTCATTTGTGCTTATTCTGGCTTATTGGTTGTGCTTATTGGATTTTTGTTGATTGATTTGGCTTATTGAGTCCATTTGAAATCTTTTGCAAGCTGAATCAAGTCCTGAGGAGCCTTACTTCTCAAACCCGACTATTTTGTCGTTTTGTGAAATAATACCTTGCTTATTTTTGGCTTATTGAGTGAGCTTTTTCAAAATTTCTTTTTACAGATCTCATAAGCATCCCAAAATAAGGTTGTGTGTCAAATTAGAGCTTATGGCATTAGCTTATGGCTTAATGGGCTGAAAAGCCCAATAAGAATAAGCTGAGTGTTAAATAAGCTGTGATAAGCTCATATTCAGCTTTTGGGCCTTTAGAGTTTTGTTCTTAGAATTAAATTTTGAGTCAGATAGGGCTTTTCCAAGTCAATTGGGCCAAGGTTGACTTTTTGGGCCCAAAAGCCCATTTGTGTTGACTGTTTTTGGATTTGGCCCATTTGAGGGCCCAATAGGGGTATTCTGGTAATTTCACTTTGATTTTCTGATTATTTAGGTTAAAATAAACTAGTTTGCAAGTTTTTAGAATTTTTTATAATTTTCGGATTTTTTTATTATTATTTTTAAAATTTCATTTTTTCCAACTTTTTATATTTTTCTTAGCTTGAATACATTAAAATAGGAATTTAGCAACTTTTAGAATAATTTTATCACTTTTAGATTAATTTTTATAATTATTCTAAGTTTTAATAGTTTTTAAATCATTTTAAATAGTTTTTATTAGTTTAAAAACTTCTAAAAATAGTTTTTAATCTTTTTAGGCCATTTTAGAGGTTTACCAACTGAAAAATCTTTATTTGGGCTTTTTATAATTTATTTGATTTTTAGGGCTTTAATTAGCATTTAAAAATTGAATATTTAATTATTTAAAAGGTTTGAAAAAGTTTTGATCATTGGTAAACTCTTAGTTTATTTATTTTGATTTTTGGTGAATTTTTGGTAATTTTTAGAATTAATTTTTATTTTTGTGGTTTTTAAGGTTCTACGTTTTAACTTTCTAGTAGTAATAATTTTTATTTTTACGTCTTCGTCATCTTCTTTTCTCATCCCATTCTAAACCAAATATTAATCTCAAATCTTTTACATCTTAGTCACACACATATACCTCCTTGGGAAACGAACTTCATTGGGTCATTAACACTTGATTTTTCCTAAACTCATTTGTTCAATACTTACCGCTTTTACGCCTTTGTTTTCCTAAACAAGAGGTGTAATTTACTCTACAATCATTTTGGCGCCGCTGCCGGGGAGGTGTGTCGTGATTAATTTGTATTGTTGTTTTTAATATTAACCATAAATAGTATTTGTATTAGTAGAACTCTACTAATACGTATTATCGGTTTTCTTGGTTTTTCTTGTAAAAATATTATTACTATATTGTATTAAGTATCACAATCAATAAACAATATCTCCAAAAGTGTGAAAACACAACCTTAATTGGGATTTCATCACTCAATTATTGTATTCGAATCTCAAACAAAAAGAAAAGGCAAAAATAGATAAATACTTTCGTGAAGCTCGATTTTGAAGAATACAAACTATAAGGTGGGTATAAGGCGGGTATTATAAAATATACCCTAAGGAAAAAGGCTCTTAAGTGCTTCGCGCCGCCTCGTTTTCCCGCTTGCTTGTGAGTATTTTGAGATTGAAGGCTAATCGAGGGTTTTGCCGCCGAAAGTATTATTACGTATACTATATTTGCTTGGTTTCTTTGTGATTAAACCCTCTTGAACAATTTGGTTTTCACCAAAGTTCTAAAGTCATTCGAAGGCGTTCACTCCACGTGATCGTTTTCATTCCTTTGAGGCTTCTTTAATCAAGAGTTTGATTCGAGGAGAGATTTTGTAGATTGTTGTCTACGAAGATACACCAAAATCCAAAAAAATTAAATATCATCAAAAACACAAAAAAATTGAAAATTCACAAAACACCCAAAAAGAATCTTCTTTGCTCACCTCCCATTCTTCATGAAGTTTATGATCACTCGTAATCAAGCAAAACGAGCTCGTAAACGTCTTCAAAAGCAAGCCAATCAAGAGACGTTGATTGTAGAAGAACCTCCAATTGTTGAACCTATTGTAGAACAAGAAGTCGTCATGGCTTATCGTACTATAATGGAGTTGTTACAAGCACCCACCGAGGGTTTTGGAGAGGCTATTGTGATTCCCGCCATCCTTGCGGAGAATTTCGAGATTAAGACGGGTTTAATGTCGATGTTGCAAGCAAATAAGTTTAGAGGTCATGAGAAAGACAACTCGCATTACCACATTAGTAATTTTAACCGTCTCACCGCCACTAGCAAGTTTAAGGATGTTCCACATGACGCCATTAAGATGATGTTGTTTCCATACTCTTTAGATGGACCCGCTAAAATTTGGCTTGAGAAAGAACCACCAAATTCGATTTTGACATGGGCCGATCTCGTTTCTAAGTTTGTGAACATGTTTTTTCCACAATCTAAAATAACACATTTGAAAAATGAGATTTCACGATTTGTGCAAAGAAATAATGAAAGTTTTTCAATGGCATGGGAACGATTTAAAGAAATGTTACATGAATGTCCACACCATGATTTTACGGAATTACATCAAGTTGATACTTTTTATAATGGGCTTAATGATCATGAACGAGATTATTTGAATGCCGCCGCGGGTGGTAATTTTTTGTGCAAGACGACAAATGAGGCTTTACAAATCATCGAGAATAGATCTAAGGTTTATAGCCCTCGTAACACACCGAGTGTTGCCAATTTGGGTTCGTCATCATCGTCACAATCGTCTCGTAGCATTAATGCCTTACATGATGAAGCTAATGAGGAAAATCGGTTTTTTGATAGATTTGCTAATCTAATGTCCCATTGGAAAGCTCAAGAAGCTTCCAATTCCGCTTCGGTTAAAGCGGTTGCTAAGAGTTGTTTATCTTGTGGGGGAGCTCATGATCTTTCCGAGTGCATTACCGCGGATGGTAACACTTCGAGAGCTTATGTAGCAACGGGAACTTACAACCAAAACGGTCAAGGTTCCCGCCAAAATCAAGATCCACCAAACCAAAATGTTAATAATTATCGAAACAACAACCAAGGTAATTACCAAGGCAATTCACGCAACTACAACAAAGGGAATTATCAAAATGGGAATGGACAAATTTCTAATCAAAACTAAAACCGTGATTTCCAAAACACTACACAAGGTTTTCAAAATGCTCACACTAAAAATTTGCAAGGAGAATTTTTGGATTATGCAAAGCAAATGATGCTAAATTTTATAACATGCAACGTGAGATGATTAGCTTAAGATCCGAGTTGAAAAACGAGCTAAAAATGAACTTGCTAATGAACTTAAAACTCATGCAAACAAAATGGAAGGAAATGTCCAACGTCTTCAACAAAATCAACAAAAGATGGAATTAGGACAACATGAGATTAAGCAAGAGTTATTAAAAGCGGATGCTAGGCAATCAAAATTTGAGGACCGAATGGCTAAGATGTTTGAAGCAATCATGTGTAAACCCTCTTCCTCGGGTGGTCTTCCTAGTGATACCATTGCAAACCCGAAGGGAGAAATGAAGGTTATTACTACACGAAGTGGTAAAACTTTCAAGGAACCAATCTCTCGTCCAAGTACTTCTACGGAGAAGGAAATCGAGAAAGAACCCGAGGTTATGGTCGAAAAGGAGCACATTACAATCCCACGAAGTACCGCTCAAACCACACCTACGGTTGAACCAATACCAATTGTGGAACCCGAGTTTCCAAGGCCGTTGCCTAATGACCAACCCACACCACCTTTACCCTACCCTTCGAGACGAAACAAAGAGAAGTTGCAAGAACGTAACAAACAACAAATCGAGCTTTTTATAAAAATGTTTCAACAAGTGCATTTTGATGTGAGTTTAGCCGACGCGTTGTTGTATATGCCTCGTTTAGCTTCCACTTTTAAAAGTATGATGAGCGATAAGGAAAAGCTTTCAAAGCTTGCTAATTGTTCTTCGGTTTATCTTAGCCGCATACCACAAAAAGTCGGTGATCCCGGTAAATTTTTGATTCCGTGTGCAATTCAAGATATGGAGGAATGCTACGCCTTGGCCGATCTTGGTGCTAGTATTAATTTAATGCCTCTTGAGATTTTCAAATCGCTTTCGCTTCCGGCTCTTACTCCTTCGAACATGTCTATCGAGATGGCCGATCATTCTACGATTTTAGCATGTGGAGTAGCCGAGGACGTTTTCGTTAAAGTCGGAAAGTTTTACTATCCCGTTGACTTTATCGTTGTAGACATTCCTATCGATCGAAAAGTTCCTCTCATTTTGGGTCGTTCATTTTAGATACATCAAGAGCACTTATCGATGTTCATGCTCGAAAAATCACCCTTCGTTTCAATGAGGAAGAACTTGTCATCAATGCAACACAAAACTCCAATCTTTCTCATGTCTATTCTATTGCAACTTTAAACCATGGTAATTCAACCAATGTCGTTTGCAAAGAATTTTCACCAAGAGTTTTAGGAAATGTCGCCAAAAACAATTTAACATTTCCTCCGCCAGTGGAGGTTATGAGTGTAAAGCCTACAAAGAAGAAACCATCAATACTTGAATCGAAAAATCCTTCGCCTCACCTCGAACATTCATTCTTGAAAAGTGTTGATAAGTTGTCGGTTTCTACGGAAGATCTTTAGGATGATGAATATGTAGACCCCGATGGGGAGGTTTTCTTCGTCAATAAACGTTTTGAGAACTTGCCACCACCAAAACCAAAACGATTTTCAAATGTGAGAATTTTTAGTGTGACTAACATCGTCTTAGAAACACCGAATATTTTCGACATAATCAAAAAGGATTTTCATAAGGAGAGTTTAAAAGATAAAAAAGGAAAAGATTTTAAATGTACTTTAATTGATTTTTCTACAAATCTAACTCCGTCATCACCACGTATTTTGAGTGCTACAAGCTCGTCTACTCCTTTTGACGATGCTTTGTGTGGTTTTAGTATGAGGGAAGCCCCTTATGTTCCCTCATCCTTGTCCACCGAGGACGAGATATTCGATCCCGAAATTTCATGTAAAGGGAAATCTCGGTCTTCCACCGATGCAATAAATGGAAAATCTTTCTATTTGATTGGTGCGAGTCTACCTCGAGTAGCTCAAAAGTTTGTCTTACCGATTGTCCCACCCTTCTACTTCTCATCTCTTTTCTTAAAACCCTTTGGGTCTGTGTTGGCACATGTTGAAGTGGCGTTAATTTGTTTTTCCAATGAAAACGAGAACGCCATCTTCGATCCCGGTATTTTGAACCATCAAAAGGACTTAGTCCTTAATACCGGTTGCTTTTTGGGCCTTGTTTATCATGTAAGCCCCACCAAAAATTGACCATACCATGATTTTCCCTAAATGTTCACATATTGAGGGGATCGAATCGAGCTCATGACTCGGTAATCAAAAACGAGGTGCCTCGTGGGGGAGAACCCCATGTTTATCCTTTATGCTCACTATTCACTAATAAGGGGACTTGTACCCTTTCAACTCGTTGTTTTGTGGTTGTTTGTGATTGTGTTATCTAGATCATCATCATCATCTACGATTGAAGACTCTCGTGTTCGTTTACGTGAGACTCCATCGTTTGCTTGAAGAAGTTTTTCACGAATCCATGACATATCCTTTATTGTTCTAACAATTATCTTTTAGCATACTTAATAAACGGCTTTAGATATATTGTTGATCACCCTTTCCATGCTAGATCCTAAGCATTCGACTCTTCGTCTCTAGTATGGGGGTGCTCCACCTTTAGACTCGAAACATTGAGGACAATGTTTACTTTTAGTATGGGGGGGTGAATAAGTACTTGCTTTGCTACGCCCTCACGCTTTCTAATTTTCAATGTTTTTTTTTTGTTGCTAATAAGGCTAAAAATGGCCAAATTTTAAAAATTTTTAGTTTTCATAAGTGTTTTTAAGACACGAATGTATATTTCCCGATGGGTAGAATAAGAGTTAATTTTTGACTTGATGGGCATTTGGAGCCATTTACATTCCTTAACCCGCTCAATTCAAGTTTTGCTAGACTTTTATATAGGGAGCTTTAAAACGCGAAAGTCTTAACTCTTTCGGGTTAAGAACAAGAACTTTTCGCAAGTTCCTATGATTGATCCTAGAAAGTCACTTATCAAGGGAACTTTAAAATGCATTCTCTAAACTTGAAAAAGTCCAAGAAAGTGCAAGATCCTATAGGTGGCTTGAAAACCCAAAACTTTGATTTGATATGGTCTTAATGAAAGCTAATCCAAATTTGGCTTAATTTTGACTTGCATGGCTAAGTATTCACGAGTCTCTTTAATTAGAGGTCTTTATATAGTGAAGAACGAGAAATGATAGAGTTAGACAAGTGATCATGCTAAACGTAGAACATGAAAATGTTCTTTCAAAAACTCATTTGTTTTTAATTGTGGCTTTTTCTTCCCATAAGATCAATGCATTAGGAATAAATCATAATTGCAATAAGTAAGGTCGTACGATTTGAAAGGTTACTTAGCCTCTAGCGCAAGATCGTTTAAAAGTTGCTCGGGGTTGAATAGAGTTCATAGCCAAGGCATAACTTATTGAAGCGGGACGCGAAGATTGGCGATTATCCAAAAAGGCCCTAACAAGGCATGAGGAGCTCTATTCTTGCTAAAGATCCAAGATGATGTGAAGTATCATTATTCCTAAAATCAATATGAAGGATCGAGACACACGAAGAAAAGCAATTACTCCCCTAAAGATCATGGAGAAAGTCTATCCAAAAAGACCCTAACAAGGTATGAGGATAAATATATCCAATTTCGAAAAGGAGGCGGATCGTTGTATATCAAAATCCAAAGTAAAGATTGAAGAAAAATGATGAAGTCGTGGTCCAAATATGAAGAATCTCTCAAAAACGTCAAGTGAAGAAATTCCAAATATATGAAGAGAAGACCATAATTTCGAGAACGTCTTCCCAAGATTTGAAGTATGAAGTACATGCCAAATATCGGTCCGAGAAAGGTCTCAAATCGTGAAATGAGTTATGCCAAGATATGAACTTAAGGAGATACACGAGAAGCCGTTTTAAAAGATTTTGTCCTTCGGCTAACTATTGATCAAATCGTGCTACTTTGCTTTCGGACTAATAACTACTCAAATAAGTCAATATGAATCACTTGTGATCCATGACAAATAGATAAAAAATGCTAGTAACCCATTTCCTTTTATAATAACTAGGATTGCGGGGAGAAAAAGTATTACACAATTTGGACGTATGAGTAGTGTTAGCATTGTGACTTGTACCAACAATGATCTCATTTTTGCACTTAGCATGGAATGTATGACAATCAAGGATGACGAAATTTACTCTAAGGGATATTTGCTTGTTTCTATTCTTTGACCCTAAAAGTCACTTTTTATGATGAAAATCATACATTATGTCTTTACACATCTTCGTAGTATGTTGCAAGTCTTTTACTCTTCAATAAAGGTTAATAAAATTGAACTTTGGTGATGCTTAGATACTTTATTCTATCATTGCGTGAGGGCACGGCAATGGCTTAGTATGGGGGAGTGATGAGATGGCATTTATACATGATCTCATCGTTCTTTTCGGGATTTAAATGCATAAAAATGTCATAAAATACCATATATATGCTTGTGTTTGTTTACTTGTGTATTTTAGGTATGGATATCGTGAAAAAGACAAAAGATCACAAGATACAAGGAAAAACGGACACGAGAAACGAAGCCGTACAAAGAACCAGGCCCTAATCATGGAATACTCAACAAATATCCTTGAAGACTTGAAGACAAACAAGATTGATCCTCATTTATTGAATAAATGACACTTAAAACCCTTGTATATTAATAATTACATGTTTGGTCCCTTATGTTTGTCAAAATTACACAAAAGGTCCTTCAACTTTGAAGAAATGGCAAGATTAGTCCCTCAACAATTTCAAATTGTCAATTATGGTCCCTCATCAAGCCAAAGATACATTGAAGACCTTTGAAGATCAAGAATGTCCAAAATCATTCCTTCAAATATGCAAAAGTGTCAAAAATAACCCTTGAAACACCTTTTGGAAAGTTTTGTGCCAAAAATGTCAAGTTGTGGAAGTTGATACAAAGGAAATGGGCGCTGACAGACATTTAAACACAAATGCAAAAAGAAAGGAAAAAGAAGGGCTAAAGTTAAGCTATTGAAACATTCAAACCTGAAACACGCGCCAAACACATCCACTCCCCCAATTTCGGATCAAAACTACCACTATTCACCCTTCATCCACCCAGTTTTTACTCCACTTAAACCAAAGGGTAAATCCAAATTACCCACACCCACGTGTGATTCACACATGCAGAATCCCATCCCACACACAAAACCCTCACTCCCACTACTCCCTGCACCCCACACTCAACATTCTCAACCAATGAAAACACAACTTGTCCTCCAAGAAAAATGACGTGGCCAAATCAACAGCCTAGACTCTTTGCTTCATATCAAAGCTGAAATGAACGTCCAAGATGTATTTGAATAGCTCATTCCATCAAAACGTCTAGAAGGACTTAGGGCATTTAGGGAATTTCACTTCTAGGGTTTGTGAATAGTGCTAGCCTTGGCATTTGCCTATATAAAGACTCCTCAGCCTGTGAGAGAGCTTTGTTCCAGTTTTAGGGTATCAATCTTTGTAATTCCTTTTTAAGTTTAATAAAATTTGAATTTCTGAAAATATTGAATTCTCTTTTTGATTTGATTAAAAGTTGGTGTTTGAGTAGCCTAATTCTGAGTTCCATTTGATTGTTAAGACCTTCCTTAACCTTGTGGTTAAGGCACATCTAGGTTTGAAAGGTTTTCAAGGTTCAAAGGTCTTGAAATCTTTGTTTCTGATTTTAGCTTATTTTGTGTACTAACCCTTAGCCATAAGCCTTGAGCTCCTTCAAGCTTGTTGACACCAAGCCTGAGAAGGGTTCTAAGCCTTTGGTTGAGTTTGTTTGCTGCTTGTGTTGAAGACATCAAGTCCTTGAGGTTCTACTTTGAACCATCAACCAAGGCAGTTTGCATCTCCTTTGTTGAAGTAGCTTGGTCTTGTTCTAGTTGTTGAACAAGGTCCAAGGAGCATTGCTGGCCTTCCTAGGATGTTGTGGAAGGCAGGTATAATCTCTTGGTTAAGATTCCCCTAAATATTTCATGTTTATGCCTGTTTTGAATTTGGTGCTTTGATTTTGAGTATTTGTGTTTGTGCTAGTAATTTTTGAGTTTGATTGTGTTAGTTTTTATCTAGTAAGTGTTTTTGATTATTAAAATCAGTAGGTTATTAGTTAAATTCACAAGTTTCTTTGTTAAGTGGTAGATTAAGGGGTGTTTGGGTCTACTGCTTGAATTTGATTTGTGGATTGCTAAGTGCTTGTATTGTGATAGCAAGTGTTGGTATCTGTTATTTGAGTGCTATTGATCATCTGTTTGCAGGTTTTGAGGGTTTGAACATATAGATTCATAGATTGGCTATAAAATCTTAAATACTTGGTAAAATTGGCTAGGATTTTGAGGACACCTAGATCTAAGCTTAGGCTAGGGCTAACAAGTGCTAAACCTTAGTTAATCACACCAGGGAAGAAGGATTTGAGGCTTGAAATTGGATCAAGTGTCAAATAGATCAGCAAAACTTGTCTGCATATTGTTCATTGTTCATCAGAAACTTTTTGTGCTTTGATCTTGTTGTTTCCTTTGATTCAATGTTTGATTCTTGTTGCTTTGTGTTTATTCTTAGTTTATATAGCTTGTGTATGCATCCTGTTAAGTTTGGTTGGCTTATTCAGTCTAAATTTGCTTATTAAGTGCTTAACTGCTTATTTCCATATCTGGGCTATATCTGGTGACTGTTTGGCTTATTGTGGCTTATTGTGTGAACCATATTGTGATTTTCTTGTTGCTATTGACTCCTTGTGATTCACTGATCACAAGGGTGCCTTTGTTTCCAATTGAATCAAACCAGAACTCTCAAATAAGCTTGGTCAAATAGTCAAAGCAGTGGGAACTCCTTTCCCCTACTAGTTACCACTGATAGTGTAAAATTGGGTTCAGCTTATCAATAATCTATAATAGCTTATTTTAACCAGCAACAACTTTGTTTTTGTAATAGGTGCTCATATTTTGACCCATTTGTTCATACTGGAGCATTTGGTGGGTTGACTTTAGGGTTTGACTAGGAAACCAACTTCATTGACTTTTTCATAAGTTCATTTGTGCTTATTCTGGCTTATTGGTTGTGCTTATTGGATTTTTGTTGATTGATTTGGCTTATTGAGTCCATTTGAAATCTTTTGCAAGTTGAATCAAGTCCTGAGGAGCCTTACTTCTCAAACCCGACTATTTTGTCGTTTTTGTGAAATAATACCTTGCTTATTTCTGGCTTATTGAGTGAGCTTTTTCAAAATTTCTTTTTACAGATCTCATAAGCATCCCAAAAGAAGGTTGTGTGTCAAATTAGAGCTTATGGCATTAGCTTATGGCTTAATGGGCTGAAAAGCCCAATAAGAATAAGCTGAGTGTTAAATAAGTTGTGATAAGCTCATATTCAGCTTTTGGGCCTTTAGAGTTTTGTTCTTAGAATCTAATTTTGAGTCAGATAGGGCTTTTCCAAGTCAATTGGGTCAAGTTTGACTTTTTGGGCCCAAAAGCCCATTTGTGTTGACTGTTTTTGGATTTGGCCCATTTGAGGGCCCAATAGGGGTATTCTGGTAATTTCACTTTGATTTTCTGATTATTTAGGTTAAAATAAACTAGTTTGCAAGTTTTTAGAATTTTTATAATTTTTGGATTTTTATTATTATTTTATTATTATTTTTAAAATTTCATTTTTTCCAACTTTTTATATTTTTCTTAGCTTTAATACATTAAAATAGGAATTTAGCAACTTTTAGAATAATTTTATCACTTTTAGATTAATTTTTATAATTATTCTAAGTTTTAATAGTTTTTAAATCATTTTAAATAGTTTTTATTAGTTTAAAATTTTCTAAAAATAGTTTTTAATCTTTTTAGGCCATTTTAGAGGTTTACCAACTGAAAGATCTTTATTTGGGCTTTTTGATAATTTATTTGATTTTTAGGGCTTTAATTAGCATTTAAAAATTGAATATTTAATTATTTAAAAGGTTTGAAAAAGATTTGATCATTGGTAAACACTTAGTTTATTTATTTTGATATTTGGTGAATTTTTGGTAATTTTTAGAATTAATTTTTATTTTTGTGGTTTTTAAGGTTATACGTTTTAACTTTCTAGTAGTAATAATTTTTATTTTTACGTCTTCGTCATCTTCTTTTCTCATCCCATTCTAAACCAAATATTAATCTCAAATCTTTTACATCTTAGTCACACACACATACCTCCTTGGGAAACGAACTTCATTGGGTCATTAACACTTGATTTTTCCTAAAGTCATTTGTTCAATACTTACCGCTTTTACGCCTTTGTTTTCCTAAACAAGAGGTGTAATTTACTCTACAATCAATTACACACAACTCTAGGAGAATAAATCTTCCTAGGACTCAATAAACCAGGACCAGACACAGTTGACTTAAAAGTAACTATCTTTTCACACTTCCTAGCACTAGTAGCAGCATGATCATTCGTCTTGGAACTTGTAGGTCTTGACTCTTCACTTGAACCACTTGATGCAGAGTCACTAGCTTTGTCACTGAAAGTACACGAGACAAAGTCATTAGAATTAGTAGAACTTTTTGGGGACTCATGCATCTGTGATCCATCCAAGTCATTATGCCTAGAAGTGGGCATGAAAGTTCCAGTAAGAGGGGGAGGGACAGCATGCATTTCTGCTGCTGGTTTAAACCTATTGTAACTAGGTTCTCCCTCTTCCTCTTTGTCGGCATCAAAGACACTCGAAAAAGATAAATCAAACACATCTTCTGAATCAATATATTTATCAAATCCTAACCCTCTTTTAGTCCTACCAGACATGCTACTATCGATTAATTTTGAAAGATTTTTAGGTGCCTTTTGCCATTTTTCAAATCTCAACATTGTTGCATCTAATCTTTCTTGCATCTCCTGTTTTTCTTTGATACTGGCATCTTTTACCTTTTCTGTATATTTAAGCATATTTGTTGTGTTTTCTAAATCGATGCTCAGTATCCTAATTTTATCCTCTCACGTTGAGTATCTTGTAGCCACCTCTTTTGTTGTTCCAAAGTGTTTAAAGAAGCCTTATAGGCTTGAACCTCTAAAAAATACTTATCATTCTGATCATTTAAATCATTATATTGGGACAAAAATTCTGAATATTTATCATGAAAACCAAGAGGACAATGTTGTACCTAAGGTGAGATGCCCATAAGAGCAAACTCGTCTGCTTCTTCTGCATCAGATAGATTCCCAGCAATCATTGCAAACACGTCAGTTGAGGACTCAGTTGATTCCAAAGTGGTAGTCTGATGATCATTCCAGTTGACCACAGAGTCAACAGATACCAATGCCTTCTTGTCATCTTTTACCTCCTGAACCTTAAAAGCTGAGTATCTGCTATTCTCCTGGTCATTCTTGCTAGGGCATTCCCTTGCAAAGTGACCTTGCTGCTGGCAGTTATAGCATCGAACCTTCCTTCTGTCGAATCTTGTTGGCTCCCTTGGGTTGTAATTGAATTTTCGACCTGTTTTTTTCTCAAACTTGTGAACCCTAAGAGTGGGTCATCTGCCATTTAAGATCCATTTCATCCAGGTCAAGTTTATCGACCTGTTTGAAGTCATCAAAAGCAAGTTGTTGTTGAGCATCAACATCAGCCACAAAAGAATGAAGAACGGCTTCTACCATGCTACCAGACTTGGTTGTAGGATCAGGAGCAGAAGTATGCTGAAAAGTATGTTGAGAAGACACAGTATTGCTTGGGCTACTAGCATACGACATGGGACTGGATGCCATAGAACTCACAAAGGCAGAATTAGCAGGAGTGGGAAAAGAATCACTTGAATATCCTCTCACATGAGGTTCAAAAGTTTTGAGCTTATGAATAGATCATCAAAATTGAGATAGTCAAGCCCACCTTTTGCTTTGAGAGAGATTACCACCTGATTCCATGAGTAAGGTAAGGCTCTAAGAAACCTTGCATTAATATCAACATCGTCAGGCTTCGACCGAAGTTGATTCAATTGGCTCAATATCTTTTGGAACCTGTCATACCCTTGATGTAAACCTTTAGTTTCTGAGATTTTGAATTCTGTGAATTCATCTCTCAGCATGGATCTTCGCATTTTCTTTGACTCTTCATTCCCACCAAACCTTGCTTTTATTCCATTCCAGATCTCTCTAGCATCATCCAAATGGTAGAAGTCACCCATGTGATCATCAGGAAGAGATTGAAGCAAAATAGTTTTTGCTTTGACCTCCTTCTGAATGGCTATGATTTCTTCATGAGTTTTAGGGTCAAGAAGAGTAATATTACCATTCTTGTCTCTTCCAGTTAGCTTCCTGCTGTTCCCATTCAGAATAACCTTCCAAAGGTCTTGATCAGTATTGGTGATCCACCATTCCATCTTCATTGCCCAACTATCATACTCGTCCTTTTTCAGAAGAGGGAATTTACCATTTGTGATGGAAACCGTAGCATCGATCTTCTGAGGTTGCACAGTTTTAGGAGTGCTGTCTTCTCCTGTTTGAGTAGAACTTGAGGCAGACATGATAAAACAAAAATGTTAGTAATAAGAAAACTTGATTCTTCTTGTACAGAGACTCTCCCAGGCTCTGATACCACTTGTTGGGTCCACTAGATGTGGAACTTGCAGCCTGTTAGGAACGGTGAACGACTTCTGTAATCACAAGTCTATTCACAGAGAGACTCTATACACAATATAAATGTAGAATACAAATATAATAAAGAAGAACAGAATAACTATAAAGACTTGATCCTTTCTAAGGATTTCTAATATTGATAATGACTAGAACTACGTTTGATGAAGGTGTGTATAACCTTTCTGCCTAAGGTTCCTTTTATACTACAAGGAAACCCTAACACAGCATTAAACAAAACGTGTAAAACTGATATGCATATCCTTTCCTAACATATCTCATGCATATCCTAACAGAATAATAAATAAATAATAAAGTTTGACTTTGACTAGGACCAGGAGCACAACTTGCTCCTACTACTACTAGGACCAGGAGGAACTACATACCTCCTAGTCTACCTATTACAATTAACTATTCTAATGGTCCTAACAACTTTGTATATATTCGATCATGAAAGGCTATCAAAACGAAATCCATTCTAACCAAACATAGACATCATCCAAAATCGAACCAACAGCCCTTTTTAATCTAATTGAGTGCACGAATCTACCAAGAACATGTCTTCAAGATCTCATTGAGGTCTCGGGTAAGGTTAATTGGGCATGCATGTCGGTTTTCAGAAGGGTTTCATTTCGTGGTGAGATTCTTGAACACGAAAAAAAAGATAGATTATAACACACTTGTTATAGATCTTTCTTATTCAGTTGTCGAATATTAAATGAGGGTTTTAACCACCACAGATCTGTGATGATATCAAATTCGTGGTATAGATCTTAAAAAGATCTTGGCATGCATGTCTAATAATCACAAAATTGAATCTGAGATCTTAATAAAACAAGAAGTGTTCGAGTCTATATGGGGTTTAGGAGACGATGGGTTAGGATAGATTTGGTGTTTGTTGAGGTATAAGGTGTTTGGGTTTAGGAGGCTGTTATGTTTTGTTATTGTTGATGTTGTTGAGTCGGTATTGATGAGTTGGATTGAGTGTTGGTGTGAGTTGGTTGTAGAAGAGTATTGGTATCGTTTTGTCATTGTGTCGCAATGATTTTTTTCAGAAAACAATATCCTTGACGCGAAGTCTTTCAAAACACTACTGTCGCAATGTTTAGAAATATTTTCTGTCGTAATGATTTTCATGTCAATCGCAATGTTCTTTAAAATCTCAACACTCATCGCAATCCTTTTAAAGTCATCTGTCGCAATGTTCAAAGTGGGTTTCCATCGCAATTAGTTCCACTCCCAATCTGAATCTCCCATCGCAATGTGGGTCGCAATGTCAAAACCCTAGACATTGTGATGGGTTGTGTCGCAATAGTACAAGGTTTTGTCCATTTTTTCCGAAAAAAAATGGATCTGTTTTTTTTTCAGATCTGTACTATGCATCTCAAATCTTGACCAAAAAAAACATGAGATAAGCTTCAAAATAAGCTTAACATGACTATCTTGATGGTATAAGCCACAAAAATTAAGCTGCATACAAAACCCGAGACATGTATAAAACGTGACCAATTTTGTAGCTTAAAACATAAGCAAAACAAAAAGGACAAAAACAGATCTGAGATGAAGCTTAGATTACCGAGAAAGGACCCTGATATGAGTTTGAGACAACAAACAATAGACTTTTTGGACTGGAGCATAATAAACGAACACCAAAAATTCTTGATTTTATCAACTTAAAAAATAAGCCAAAAAATCTACGAATCAGCAAAGACAAAACACCAAACACCCCCGGTTAGCTCTGATACCAATTGTTAATATCATAAGATTCAAGCTAACAAGAGGGTGATCCGGAGGTCGGGGAGGATAAAGGTAATGTTTAGACATTTATAGAGAGAGAAAGATAAAGCTTGAATGTAGTGTGTGTATTTAGAGAGAGAAGTGAAATACACAAAGAATGAAAAGCCTCACACCTCCATGGAAGTATGGAGGGGTATATATAGCCTTGACACACACGAACTATTCTAACTTAATAAAAATAGTCCCTACGTGTGTAGCTATATCAAACTAATGTAATTCCGTAAATGGCGCTCACATTTTAGGGCTAATATTCTCTAAGTCCAAGGAGGAACACGAAGACCATCTTCGTACAGTACTACAGATTCTTCGCCAGAAGCAGCTGTATGCTAAATTCTCCAAGTGTGAGTTCTGGTTAGACAAGGTGGCATTTTTAGGTCACATTGTATCAACAGAAGGAATCACGATGGATCCAACAAAGGTTGAGGCTATTACCAAGTGGCCAATACCGACATCAGCGACTGAAGTCCACAGTTTCCTAGGCTTAGCTGGTTACTACCATAGGTTCTTGGAGAACGTTTCCCGTTTAGCACTACCGTTGACCAAACTGATGCGGAAAGGGGCGAAATTTGTCGGGACTGAAGAAAGAGAGAAGAGCTTTGAAGACCTAAAGCAGAAGTTAGTATCTGCACCGATTCTTACTCTCCCATCTGGTACAGGTGGATCATCTACAATGATGCATCGAGGAAGGGACTTGCATGTGTTCTCATGCAACATGGGAAAGTGACCGCGTACGCTTCACGGCAACTTAAGCCTTATGAAGAAAATTACCCTACGCATGACTTGGAACTTGCAGCAGTCGTGTTTGCATTGAAGATATGGAGGCACTACTTGTATGGAGAATCATGCGACATTTTCACGGACCACAAGAGCTTGAAGTATATATTCACTCAACGTGTATTGAACTTGAGACAGAGGAGATGGTTAGAGCTGTTGAAGGATTATAACATTAATCTGCAGTATCATCCCGGCAAGGCGAATGTAGTGGCAGATGCACTTAGCAGAAAGTCCAGAATGATAAACGACATTAAAATTGAGGAGGAATTTATAAGGGACTTGGAGCGACTAGACATAGAGATCATGGTACGTGGACAGCACGGTTACTGGGCTAATCTTAGAGTGGAACCCGAGTTACTCTCTAGGATCAAGGAAGCTCAGAAAGATGATGGAGAAATCTAGGCGATAATTCAGAATTTGTAGAAGCAGACAGAATTTCGAGTAGACGTAAATGGTATCTTATGGCAGGGCACGAGAGTTTGTGTTCCTGATGATCAAGAACTCCGGGAAGCATTGTTAGCTGAGGCTCATAGCTCCCCATTCTCTATTCATCCTGGTTCGACCAAAATGTACCATGACATCAAGCAATACTTTTGGTGGAGTGGTATGAAACAGGATGTTGCGACTTACGTCTCCAAATGTCTTACCTGCCAGTAGGTTAAGATCGAGCATCAGCGATTTGGCGGTCTTCTTCAACCGTTAGATATCCAAGAGTGGAAGTGGGACAAGATCACCATGGATTTTGTTATCGGTCTTCCACAAACAAAAAGGAAGCACGATGCGATTTGGGTTATCGTTGATCGACTTACCAAGTCAGCTCATTTCTTACCGATCCACAAGGAAGATTCAGTCAGTAAACTCGCCGATACTTATAGGAGAGAGATCATGAGACTTCATGGTGCTAAATCCAGCATCGTCTCAGACAGAGATCCTCGGTTCACTTCACGATTCTGGAGAAGTCTGCAGAAAGCTTGGGGTATAAAACTTAAGCTTAGCACGGTTTTTCATCAAACAGACGGGCAATTGGAGCGAACGATTCAGACATTAGAAGACATGTTGAGGTCATGTGCGTTGGAATGGACGGGAGATTGGGACGATTACATCTGTTTGGTAGAGTTTGCATACAACAACAGTTGGTACGCAAGTATCAAGTGTGCTCCATTCGAGAAGTTGTATGGCAGAAAGTGTCGCGCCCCAATCTGTTGGGATCAGGTTGGTGAGCGAACACTTGGAGGACCAAAAATGATTAAGTTGACCAACGAGAAGGTCGCATTAGCTAAGCAAAAACTGCAAGAAGCACGGTCACATCAGAAGAGTTATGTAGACAAGAATCGAAGGGACTTACACTTTAACGTAGGAGATCACGTTTTCCTTAAGGTTTCGTTGGCACGTGGGGTTAGACGTTTTGGAATTAAAGGGAAGCTCAGTCCTCGATTCATCAGACCGTTTGATGTCATTGAGCGAGTCGGTGAAGTATCTTGCCGTTTAGCATTACCTCCGCAGCTTTCTCATGTTCACGATGTTTTCCATGTGTCATTACTCAGAGGGTACAAGTATCATCCCCTATACATGGTTCAGTATCCACTGGAACAGATTCGTGAAGATCTCACTTTCATAGAAGAACCCGAACGAGTTCTTGACAGACAAGAACGAGTCATGAGAAGGAAGACTATTCCATTCGTCAAAATTCTTTGGAGGGATCATACCGAGCGGGAAGCCACTTGGGAAACAGAGGAGTCTATCCGGGCTTCTTACCCTTATTTCATATATTGAATTCGGGTATGTTCTTCTTTTTCCAGTTTACATTAACTATAATTCGGGGACGAATTATTCTTTTTAGGGGGGAAGAGTTGTAAACCCTGCATGCTTTTACCATGAATAGTACCCTTATGATCGTACGTACATGATTAGAACTTTCCTTATTTAACACGTTTACGTTCCACGAATATGAATTACAAGTATTACGTGCGTGTTATTACACGATAAGTATTTATTACGTAATAAGATACGATAATTATTATCAACAATAATTATAATCACGAACATGAAAATCATGAACGTAAATAATCACGAACCTAATATTATGTATTTACGTATAGTTATTACGATCATGTATAAATATATTTTACGAAGCGAACGAACAATAATTAAATCACGTAAACACGATACGTTAACACGTAAATAATAGAACACGGGAAAATCAATGGGTTCCTCATGTGGGGCCCACATAGGCGCGGCATAGACACAAGGGTGGGCCAAGCCCACTTTAAATAAATCTAACAAAAAGGAAGGGAAGGAGATTTTCATTATACGGAATAATTAGAAAATCAAAACCCTGATCCTCCTTCCTTCTCCCTTGTTGCCGCCACCTACACAACACCACCAAGGGTGTTTGGTTGATTTTGGTAGATCCAATTCATTGCTAGATCGTTCGTGTTAGTTTTTCCTTTTGTTCCACGAATCGGTAATCTTCTTAAACCTTTTCTTTTTAATTATTTATTAGATCTAAAAACATGAAATCATGAGGTATTAAAAACAAGTTAATAAACATGTAGATCTAATCAAGTGGGATTAAAAACATATGGTTTTAGGGGGTGTTTTGGTTCGGCTATGGGTAGAACCGAGAGCAATCTCTCGGTGGTTGTGTGATCACCACCAACCGAGACCACAAGGTCTCGGTTTGGTTTTGGTGGCTCTGCCGCAAGCAACCAAGGGACCCTGACGTATGTCGGGGTTAGCTTTGGTGGTTTAGGGGGTCTCGACTGGAACACCACACGCACCAACGGTTTAGGCCGGTGGCGGTTTGCCATGGTTAAGGGTGTAGATCCGGTTCAAGGGGTTCACCGTCTGGTTCATGACATGTTTATGTTTAAAACACGGGTTGGGTTCACAGTTTATTTTTTACAAGTTAATTATTTTTATAAGATAAATAATTACAAGGTTTATTAAATTAATTAAACATGTACATAATTAATTTAATTTGGACATGACTTAGGTTATTATTATTATTATTGTTAATACATGGATTTTAACCTAAGTATTTATTATATAATTAGACTATATAATTAATTAATTATTAAACATGTCTTATAATTAATTAATATACATGACCTAGGTTATATTAATATAGATATTAATACATGTTTTAACCTAAGTATTTTATACACTATTATTTAATTAAATCATGTTATATTTGATTAAATCTTATAACCTATAGTTTATTAATGTTTATTTAATTTACATGTAATAATTAATAAACTATTCTATATGTCACATATATTAGAATATTAATCAGTAAAACTTAAGCTTATATTATTAGCTTAATAATCCAGTTCATTTCTAATTATGGAAACTTTCTATTTTTAGAAACTTATTTAATTAAGGCAGTTAATCTATTTATGGAAACTTTCTATTTTTAGAAACTTATTTAATTAAGGCATCTAATCTATTTTTTGAAACTTTCTATTTTTGGAAACTTTCTATTTTTGGAAACTTTCTATTTTTGGAAACTTTCTATTTTAGGAAACCTGCTATTTTTAGAAAGTTACTTATTATTACACAAAAAGTATAATAATACAAGAAATACAAGTAATACTTAATCAGAATAGACAGAATACATGATAAACACAACATAATGTTAGAACCAGAAAAACAAGACATGAACGTATAAAACAAGCTAAGACATAATATAAAACCAGTTACGTATACAGTAATCAGAATACTTATACATGTATATTATTTATGTAGCATTAGTGATATCGAAGTAGGACTCTCTTCCGTTCGTCTTCTTCGTTCACTGGACACAAGGTACGGATTCTCCGTCCTTTCAGTATGGACATTCCTTCCTGATTAGGATTCCCCGTGTAAAACCCGCATGCTTTTACCATAAATAGTACCCTTAAGATCGTACGTACTAGATTAAAACATTCCTTTTATTGCATGTTTATGTTCACGTATAGGAAACTTAAGTATTACGTACGTGTTAGAACACGATAAGTATTTATTACGTATGAACACACAATAACTATTCAAATAATAATCATAATCACGAACATGCGATCATGAAATCATAAACGTAAATTAATCACGAGCTAATATTAATTACGTATTTATATATTTATTACGAACACGAATAAATATATTGAGTCGCGATTAAAAAAAACTAATTAAATTACGTAAACTACATAAAACGTGATCACAAACATTTAAACGATTATTATTATTGCGTATATTTAAAATAACACGACAAGTAATTACGTAATTAATATTACGTTAAACACGTATGAGAATAACGGTGAAATTCATGACACTTTAATTATATAAACACACGTACGCTTTATTATATAATTAATACCAACGATAGGGAAAAGTATGAGGACTATTTTAGACAACAAGGAAAGATATAGGACTTGGGCTCAAGGCCCAAGTGTGTGTGTTAGCCGTGTATAATAAAAAGACGGGAAGGGGGATTTGTTTTCTTTTGGTCGACACAAACATCAGCCGCAGCCCCTGCTGACAGCAGGGGTGCGTTTGCCTTAACAGTGGCAGAAACGGCCTAGCAGGGGGAACCACTGGCTGTGGCCAGTGGTGGGTTTTAGGCTAACAGTGGGAACCGAGAGCCTATGCTCTTGGTGGGTGTTTTAAACTAGCAGGGGAAACCCAGAACTGCCAGGGGAAAACTGGCAGTTAGGGGTGTGTTTGGTTTTGAGTAATAAACAGATTTTAGGGCTGTTTGGCAATGGGTTTAAGGGGCAGTTTAGGAGGCTGTTTGGTTCGGCTTATATATGAACACGATACGATTTTCACGGGATTCCATGGGTTCGATTTTCGACGCGTTTTTAATAAACTAATACATGGGTACGGGGGATTATTTTTACGAGTAAATTAACTTAACATGTACATTAGTTACGAGACAATTGGACTAATATCATGACTTATTATTACGAGAGTAATTAAATTAATTAAACATGTACATAATTAATTTAATTTAAACCATGACTTAGGTTAATTATTTTACTAATAATACATAGTTAAACCTAAGTATTTAAATCATGAAAATTTGACTAAGTAATTAATTAATTATTAATGACTTATAATTAATTAATTATCATGACTTAGGTTAGATTAATATTAATATTAATACATGTTTTCAACCTAAGTATATTATACACTTTATTTAATTAAATCATGTTTACATTTAATTAAATGCTTTAACCTATAGTTTATTAAAAATACATGGAATAGTTAATAAACTATACATTATAACTTTATGACTTAGAATATTAATCAGGAAACAGTTAAGCTTATATAATTAGCTTATTTAATCAGCTTATATCTAATTAAGGAAACTTTCTATTTTTAGAAACTTATTTTATTAAGGCAGCTAAACTATTTATGGGAAACTTTCTATTTTTGGTAACTTACTATTTTTGAAACTTTCTATTTTAGGAAACCTGCTATTTTTAGAAAGTTACTTATTATTACACACAAGTATAATAATACATGAGATACAAGTAATATCTAATCAGAATAGACAGAATATTAGAGAAACACAGTATTAATCTTAAAACAGCAAAACATGACATGAACATATAAAAATAAGCTAAGACCAGTTACGTATTCAGTAATCAGACACTTACACACGTATGTATTTATGTAGCATTAGTGATACCGAAGTAGGACTCTCTTCCGTTCGTCTTCTTCGTTCACAGGACATAAGGTACGGATTCCCGTCCTTTCAGTATGGACATTCTTTCCTTATTAGGATTCCCCATATGCAGCCAACTGTTTCCCAGTATTTGTTTTATATGTTTTTGAATTGCTTATGTTTAATTAGAAGACCTAAAGCCATATACATGCATGACCAGTTTTACCTAGTTATGGAGGTACCATAACCATAACATTGGAGGCACCAATGTTATGACTTTACCACGGCGGAGTGATTGCTCGTGGCGTCCCTTCAGCTTTTGGCCATTTATATTATATTTATCATGTGGGGCGTATGGGTGCATCCTAGTTACATGTTTTCAGTCAGGATTTCATGGTGAATGTGGTGTGTGCCTTGCATCCTTCACAAGGAGCTGATCCCTCCTACCCAAAAACCAGTATATTAAATTAGAGGCAGCCCCTCTAATTTACATGATGAGGTCACCCCTCCAAGTATTCATGCACGGTGGATATTCATGACCTATATTGGCTAATGGTAAAAATATGTTAAACAGTTTTCATAAGATAAACATAAGGCTTTTCAAACTATAAAACCAGTTTTATGAACATGTTCCAGGTTTTCCAGGACTTATACATTTCCGCTGCTATTAAGTCTTTATTATGCTTAGTCATTCATACTATGTCTATATCCGTGCACTGAGCGTTTTGCTCAGCCGTTACTTTCCTTTCCATGTCCCAAAACGGCAGGTGCCCTAGGAGAGACTCGAGCATTTGGAGGACGTGCATAGGATGGAAGCTGCTAGAGACTTATTTTCCTTTTTTCCTTCATATACTAATGCTTGTTTAGTCTTTCATTCGTTTCTTTTTCTTTATTATGTTTCGGGCTTATGTTTGGGAACCGATGTTTGATTCCGGTTATCCCTATGGTCATGTAATGTGTTATACATTTATCCTTTCATGCTTTAATGACACGCTATAATTATGCGTGACATTCCGTTTATCAAAATGGGGTGTTACAATTATGGTATCAGAGCCAAGGCTTCGACCTGTAGGCTCTAAAACTCGACCTGTGACTAGTAGGTAGTCACCAGGAGTTTCCTAAGCCAACGTTTGTTATTCCACGTATTGATGTTTTCAGCGCATTGTTGTATTAACCATGATGTTTTCAGCACCTTGAGGTTTTAACCTTGACGTTTTCATCGATATTGTTTTACTAATATGGATGGACAACCGTCATTCATATTTAGTTATGTGTCATTGTTTCATGCATAATGTTCCTCGTGAACTGTGGCTATGTGGACTGAACCCCAGTAGTTCATAATTAGTCACATAAAATTTTTCTGATAAGTTTTGACAGATAAGTTTCATTTATTTATGTTTCATGTATCATTGTTGCAGGGATTATGACTAAGTAATGGTTGGTACAGGACTGGCCATATTTAGTCGCATGTGCTTTTATCGAAACTTTTAACTTTGGCATCGACCCATAGGCGTCCCCTCGCCATGTCTTTTGTTTTGGGACCGACCCATAGGCGTCCCCTCGCACATATAAAGGTTTTTATAAACTACATTACGCATTCATGCACTGTTTTTCATGCATAAAATTTTTCTCATGATTTAAATTGGCATAAAAAAAAATTTCTTTTTTTTTCATGTCCCCTCATAAGTTACTATGTTTTTGTGTCAAGTATGTTTTCATACTGTCATGGTTAACTTCAGTTTCATGCTGATTATGTTATACACTTCTTCATGATAGATGGTTTCATGTTTCTTCATGATAATTCCGTCTTCATGTTGATTATGCCTTACGCCTCTTTTGTTATTTACGCTGTCCTGCAAGACATTGTTAGATTTCATTAAATCCTGCTTTCATGATAATCATGGTTGGTTTTCATTGATCATGTTGTCAGGCAAATCATCGTTGAATTTTGTGTAACCACACTTTAACGCTTCCGTTACAACCAGAATGATGTCTATGCTAATACTGCCAGGTTATCATGATGGTTTTCCTAACCGTTTAACCGATGTACTTTCCTTAAATCATGACAAATGATCGACCCCATACAGATCATTTCATGTGCATTCCACGTGTACTCCACGTACCGTATTTCATGTGTATTACATGTACCTTAATCCATGTATATTCCACTTGCAATACTTCACGAGTATTCGCTAGTCGATTCTGAATCACCTCAGGCGTATTTTCTGTTGCAATATTCTACAAGATTGTTGATGCCACTCATAACTTGGAGATGTTACTAAAGGTTGATGCTGCTGACGTTCGGAGACGCTACGAGATGTGGATGCTGTTCACAACATGGAGATCCCACTAGACGAAGACAAAGGCGTCGGAGCGAAGCAATTGGACGAGAAGATGCTTCACAATCAGACAATTTCCATCAATCATTGTCCCTAATTCTTAGTTACATGTCACACGTCATTCGGCTGTCATTTCAGCCATATGAGTGCAAATCGGTACTAGCAGGCCACTCAGCTGAATAGTTACATGAATCACGGTCATGAGAATGACCATCATAGAACTGACAGACAGGACGATAGTAACCACTACTATGACAGCAACTATCCTAGAAATCGCAACCGAGGCTCCGGCCGCGGACGTGATCAGACATACAAAGGATCAGTAGTCCAACCGATCCGCCAAGTCTGGCATAATAACCTATTATTGTAGTTCTATTATTTTACGTCTCGAGACACCTGTCAAGACATCAGTCAAGACACATGTCTCACGTATACTTTCTGAGGACACATGTCAAGATACCAGTCAAGACATATGTCATGCTTATAGTTCCAAGACACGAGTCAAGGCACATGACTCACGTCCAACTATGGGACATTTCTAAGAAATTCAGGGTACCCTCCAAGGGTATATCCATTTTGTTGTGCCATGTATTAATCAGGCCACAAGAATTTCAATACCATTATCGGCGCATCAGTGAGAACTGTCGCGTTGCTGATGTCACTTTTAGTTCTTTCACCATATTTCTTATGATTCATGTCCATGAAGGACACCTTTCGTATACCTAAGTATACGAAGGTTTTCCTTCAGCTTAATGATGAGATCCAAGCTGCTAACGCATTTCCTCGGACAGACACGAGATGAATTTTATCCTAATTATGGACTATGAACAGCACACCATGCTACGATTAATAATTATGTACAGTAATGTTCAGGCCCCTGAATACATTTAGCTTGATTTTCCATCAGGAAAAATCTGTACAAATTATCTATGCTTACAAGCATGTGCGTTGTTAGCCATGGTCGCTAAAATTTCCTAGCTGTCAGTAAGACACGACTACTTAAGTCCTTTTACGCATAGCCAGTTGATTATTCCAAAATCTTCCCATATATTCCAGAAGAACCTTCAAGGAGAAGGACGGTACCATGAGATTATGTGTCAATTACCGTCGGCTTAAACAAATCACCATTCATGACCGTTATTCTCCTCCACGTATTGACGACATGTCCAATCAACCGTATAGTGTTAATCACTTTTCCAAGATCGAACTCATGACCATGCTGCCAATATTGACGGGTGAAAGAGCAGGACATGTCCATGACTGCTATTCGTGCACGACTCGGTCATGCTAGATTTATGATTTTGAATTAGTCTCATCAATGCTCCAACAGCATTATGGACTTAATAAATTGAGTTTCCATGAACTCCTAAACAAATTCATCAGCGTTTTCATTGAGGATAACCTGATTTCCTTTAAGCCTAGAGAAGAACAGGAAGACCATATCTGCACTATGTTGTAAATTCTTGACAAGAGAAATTTTACCCTAGAAAATATTCCAATATCAATTTTGTTTGATTACAGTGACACGCTGAATCGCATGGGTTCCTACGGTTAATCTTACCATGACTCTGCTTATGTGTAAAGGAGAGAACCCTACACTACATTAGGTTTCCTAGGAAATCCTACGCTAGGAGAAGTCTAGATTCAGAGACTCAGAGTTTCGCAACCTTCTATGTATCAAGTTTCTACGAAGCAGGATACAGCTACGTCCATATCTATGTACCTGACGTACCAACAAGCTAAGATAGGACACCAACAAACTGGGATGTTTCATCATCTGAAATTGTGAACTAAAATGGGACAAGATCTCCACGGATTTTGGTTACCAGATTAATGCAAACTTAGAAGAAGCATGATGCTATCTGGGTTATTGCAAACAGTTTGATCAAGTCTGCAGAATCCTTACATCCGCAAGGATTGTAGAACCAACAGATTGATCGGACATGTTCCAGCCAAGGCTCATCCGACCACTTGGTAATCCCGCAGCTATCGGGTCAGACAAAGATTCGCAATTAGGCTCCTTATTTACTTCACGTCTTCATTCTATTTCCACGTCTTGCTTTCGCGCTCGCGCTCATGATACTATTCACGTTCAAGATCGTATCTTGGCTTACGATTTTACATTCATTTTTTTTCATTCTGGGGAAGTTTTGCAAGAACGTGAGAGACCAGACCCAAGTTTAGTATAACTCTCCATCATCAGATAGACGTTTCACGTCATATTCCACGTCTCACCTTGTAGCGTTTGGCGTTACCGCCATTGTAGTCTATGATCATGATATGTTTCACATGTGATGTTCATTCCACGTTTCTCATATCATGATCAAGATATGTTACACGTATCATGAATCACGATATGTTTACTCATACTACACTCGCCATATCTCCACGTAGCACGTTCAAAATTTTTCACGTATCACGTTCAAAAATTTTCATGTACTACGTTTCTTTATGTCTTGCGCATCGTTTCTAATTATCAGTTAAGTCAGATTGTCTTGCATCGTAACGTTTCAGTTACCCTAGCACGTTAACTCTTATTCTCCTCGATCGAATTTAGGGGACCTACCTTCCGTTGATAACCAAGAATTCCTTCGTATTCCAAGTCAAGGTCAGGAGGACCAAGATTTATCATTAGTGTCAAGATCTTCTGAAGGAACCGTTCCAAGAGGGAGGCCACTTGGAAACGGACAAGTTCATCCGGACTTTTATCCATTTTCTCTCATCAATTAGATATGTCCTTTCAGTCACGTCACTTTCCATGTCCTTTCAAGACATGTCACGTTCCACGTTCCTTCTACCATGTCACCTATACGTTCATTAATCTTACATACCATCTCAGTTTGATTCGGGTATGTTTCTCTTTCAGTTACGTTATCTATAATTCGGGGACGAATTATTCTTTTTAGGGGGGAAGAGTTGTAAAACCCGCATGCTTTTACCATGAATAGTACCCTTAAGATCGTACGTACTAGATTAAAACTTTCCTTTTATAGCAGGTTTATGTTCAAGTATAGGAAATTTAAGTATTACGTACGTGTTAGAACACGATAAGTATTTATTACGTATGAACACACAATAACTATTCAAATAATAATCATAATCACGAACATGCGATCATGAAATCATAAACGTAAATTAATCACGAGCTAATATTAATTACGTATTTATATATTTATTACGAACACAAATAAATATATTGAGTCGCGATTAAAAAAAAATAATTTAATTACGTAAACTACGTAAAGCGTGATCACAAACATTTAAACGATTATTATTATTGCGTATATTTAAAATAACACGACAAGTAATTACGTAATTAATATTACGTTAAACACGCATGAGAATAACGGTGAAATTCACGACACTTTAATTATATAAACACGCGTACGCTTTATTATATAATTAATACCAACGATAGGGAAAAGTATGAGGACTATTTTAGACAACAAGGAAAGATATAGGATTTGGGCTCAAGGCCCAAGTGTGTGTGTTAGCCGTGTATAATAAAAAGACGGGAAGGGGGATTTGTTTTCTTTTGGTCGACACAAACATCAGCCGCAGCCCCTGCTGACAGCAGGGGTGCGTTTGCCTTAACAGTGGCAGAAACGGCCTAGCAGGGGGAACCACTGGTTGCGGCCAGTGGTGGGTTTTAGGCTAACAGTGGGAACTGAGAGCCTATGCTCTCGGTGGGTGTTTTAAACTAGCAGGGGAAACCCAGAACTGCCAGGGGAAAACTGGCAGTTAGGGGTGTGTTTGGTTTTGAGTAATAAACAGATTTTAGGGCTGTTTGGCAATGGGTTTAAGGGGCAGTTTAGGAGGCTGTTTGGTTCGGCTTATATATGAACACGATACGATTTTCACGGGATTCCATGGGTTCGATTTTCGACGCGTTTTTAATAAACTAATACATGGGTACGGGGTATTATTTTTACGAGTAAATTAACTTAACATGTACATTAGTTACGAGACAATTGGACTAATATCATGACTTATTATTACGAGAGTAATTAAATTAATTAAACATGTATATAATTAATTTAATTTAAACCATGACTTAGGTTAATTATTTTACTAATAATACATAGTTAAACATAAGTATTTTAATCATGAAAATTTGACTAAGTAATTAATTAATTATTAATGACTTATAATTAATTAATTATCATGACTTAGGTTAGATTAATATTAATATTAATACATGTTTTCAACCTAAGTATATTATACACTTTATTTAATTAAATCATGTTTATATTTAATTAAATGCTTTAACCTATAGTTTATTAAAAATACATGGAATAATTAATAAACTATACTTTATAACATTATGACTTAGAATATTAATCAGGAAACACTTAAGCTTATATAATTAGCTTATTTAATCAGCTTATATCTAATTAAGAAAACTTTCTATTTTTAGAAACTTATTTAATTAAGGCAGCTAAACTATTTATGGGAAACTTTCTATTTTTGGTAACTTACTATTTTTGAAACTTTCTATTTTAGGAAACCTGCTATTTTTAGAAAGTTACTTATTATTACACACAAGTATAATAATACATGAGATACAAGTAATATCTAATCAGAATAGACAGAATATTAGAGAAACACAGTATTAAACTTAAAACAGCAAAACATGACATGAACATATAAAAATAAGCTAAGACCAGTTACGTATTCAGTAATCAGACACTTACACACGTATGTATTTATGTAGCATTAGTGATACCGAAGTAGGACTCTCTTTCGTTCGTCTTCTTCGTTCACAGGACATAAGGTATGGATTCCCGTCCTTTCAGTATGGACATTCTTTCCTTATTAGGATTCCCCGTATGCAGCCAAATGTTTCCCAGTATTTGTTTTATATGTTTTTGAATTGCTTATGTTTAATTAGATGACCTAAAGCCATATACATGCATGACCAGTTTTACCTAGTTATGGAGGTACCATAACCATAACATTGGAGGCACCAATGTTATGACTTCACCACGGCGGAGTGATTGCTCGTGGCGTCCCTTCAGCTTTTGGCCATTTATATTATATTTATCATGTGGGGCGTATGGGTGCATCTTACTTACATGTTTTCAGTCAGGATTTCATGGTGAATGTGGTGTGTGCCTTGCATCCTTCACAAGGAGCTGATCCCTCCTACCCAAAAACCAGTATATTAAATTAGAGGCAGCCCCTCTAATTTACATGATGAGGTCACCCCACAAGTATTCATGCACGGTGGATTTTCATGACCTATATTGGCTAATGGTAAAAATATGTTAAACAGTTTTCATAAGATAAACATAAGGCTTTTCAAACTATAAAACCTGTTTTATGAACATGTTCCAGGTTTTCCAGGACTTATACATTTTCGCTGCTATTAAGTCTTTATTATGCTTAGCCATTCATACTATCTCTATATCCGTGCACTGAGCGTTTTGCTCAGCCGTTACTTTCCTTTCCATGTCCCAAAACGGCAGGTGCCCTAGGAGAGACTCGAGCATTTGGAGGACGTGCATAGGATGGAAGCTCCTAGAGACTTCTTTTCCTTTTTGCCTTCATAAACTTATGCTTGTTTAGTCTTTCATTCGTTTCTTTTGCTTTATTATGTTTCGGGCTTATGTTTGGGAACCGATGTTTGATTTCGGTTATCCCTATGGTCATGCAATGTGTTATACATTTATCCTTGTATGCTTTGATGACACGCCATAATTACGCGTGACATTCCATTTATCAAAATGGGGTGTTACACCCCGTATGCAGCCAACAGTTTTCCCAGTATATGTTTTATATGTTTTTGAACTGCTTATGTTTAATTAGATACCTAAAGCCATATACATGCATGACCAATTTCACCTAGTTATGGAGGTACCATAACCATAACACTAGAGGGACCAGTGTTATGACTTCACCACGACGGAGTGATAGCTCGTGGCGTCCCTTCAGCTTTTGGCCATATTATTATTATCATGTGGGCGTATGGGTGCATCCTAGGTTAATGTTTTTACAGATTATTCAGGTGAATATGGTGTGTGCCTTGCATCCTTCACAAGGAGTTGATCCCTCCTACCCAAAAACTTTTATTAATTAAAGGCAGCCCCTCTAATTGCATGACGAGGTCACCTCTCCAAGTATTCATGCACGTTGATATTTCATGACCTATATTGTCTAATGGTAAATATGTTAAATAGTTTTTATGAGATAAACATAAGGCTTTTCAAACTATAAAACCAGTTTTACTAAGTTATACCAGGTTTTCCAGGACATAGACATTTCCGCTGCTATATGCTTATATGCTTATATTATTCATGCTATACTTGTATATCCGTGCACTGAGCGTTATGCTCGGGTGTTTTCCTTTCATGTTCCCAAAACAGCAGGTACTCAAGGACGCTCGTAGACTTTAAGCGTACGTGCATATGTATTGGAAGCTCCCTAGCCTTCATTACATTATGCATTTCTACATACTTTTGACGCTCATTTCTATGGACATTGTTTAGTCCTTTTCATTTACAGTACTTATGTTTGTATGTGATGAGTTCTACTTTTGGGGTACCGATGTTTGTTTCCGGTATTTCCTTTATGGTCATGTGATGTTTTATACATTTATCCTTGTATGCTTTGATGACACGCCATAATCGCGCGTGACATTCCATTTACCAAAATGGGGTGTTACACCCACGATAAGCTTAACGCGTGTTGTTTTAGTGTGCAGGGTCTCAGCAAGACATTCACTTGGTACAAGAGCCAGAGCCCAATCTATCCAAATTAAGCCTAATTCGGATCAAGCAAGGATCATCCAACTTTTGTATCAACAGAGATCACTAATAATCCTCGTAACTTGTCAAAACGTAAAAATAAAACTTTCAACATTCGTTCCACTCAAATCACCAAATATCATGACATCCAATCTCGTCAAAAAGTTCAAAAATGTACGTAAAATATAATTTAATAATAACCTCAGGTTCGGGCTATCACATCCTACCCTCCTTAAAAAGAGCGACGTCCCGGCGCTCGACCCGTCTATTACTCATATTTTGCACCACTAGAATCATTGAGATCTCTCTTTCTTAAGAAATCATCACATTTCTCACACTAGTTCGGGTCAATTCCTATAATATCACTAACAAAGAATTCTACTATGCTTCAACCTATAAATTTCACATTCCAATAATTTCAATCTTTCATTATCCATAATTCCTTTTACATCATCTCCTCTGTTCTCTTCCTTACCTCAATACACAGAAAACCTAACTTATATCCATTTAAAGCCTCAAACAGTACATTATATTTACTAATATGACGACTATCCTTGTATAGAGGTTCCATCATCTATTGATTTTATTTGGATTCGCAGTGTAATAGTCGATAACATCATCACTCCAAGTTTTAAGCGCATCTATACCAGTACAATTTCCATTGTTCAAATCATCCTTTCACTATGTCCATTAGTTTCTGAAGAATACGCGATATTCATACTTAACTCGGTTCCTCTTGCTTTCTGTAAAGATTTCCAAAACTCAAAAGTAAACTTCAGTATCTGGGTCATATATTATACTGAAACTTTATTCCATTCTCATCCCTTCTACAGAGATTTCCAAAAATTCAAAAATAATTGACATCACGACCCAGGGTTATCGAAAATTTCATCACTAAATCCTTAGTGATTTCCTTCTTTTCCATTCAGAGATTTCATCTCGTACCAATTACCTAGGTAATTTTCTAAACTCATCTTCCACCTTTATCCAAATCAAACACTTACTAACACGTTGAACCACTGAACCATTCATATTAGACCAACATCTATTTAGTTAACATAATTGATTTTCTATATTCAAATCTGACCATCAATACATATCCCTTACGTCATAATACATCTTACTAAAATCAGATTGTATCAATACTTTAACTCGTGAAATTACCTCGATACTAATTATAGCATTCTCAACACACTTTGAATAATTGAACTCTTTGATATGTGAAATTCATTCACCACCAACTCTCGCATTCCTAACACGTCCTCTTCAAATAGATAATACAATAATCAAATCCGGTCTTCCAAAATATCTCATCTAAATCATCCTTACTACAAATTTGTTTCATAGTTTTGACAACATTTTGAGCTACTTCCCTTGACATTCTTCTACATCAAATCATTAATTCAAGCCTTAAAAATTATTTCATCAAATCAACATTCCTCGTTATTACCAAGACTCAAAACCTCAGGACTTAAAATTCAAAACTCAAAACTTTAGAACTTTAGAGGCCTTTTTCCTTCTCCTTCCTACTAAGTGCATTAGCTACCACACTCGTCTTCTAGAATTGTAGTGTATCCCGTGATCATAATCACTCACTACTATAATCACTGATTACCACCTTTCATTCAATACTAAGTAATCTTTTACTCATCTCTCTTGAAATTCCCAGATGTTAAATGTGAATAAAACTTATTATTCTTAATTACCACATACTTGATTCCATACAAGTAATATTCCATAGTTCCAAAATAAGCACCACAAATGTCGAAACTTAAAGTTATATAGTTCCTCTTGCACTTCTATAGTTAATTCAACACAACACCTATCACCTTCTCCCATTATTTGAAAATTTTGAGGTAGCATCACCATAATTCTACAACTCTTCAAATTTCCTCCGACAACGACAATACTAGCAAAGAACACAACATATCCTTAGCGTTCGCAAACAACTTCCTCATCTGACGAAAATCAGATCTCGAAACTACAACTTATGAATGGGTTTCACACATTCAGTTCTTCTTAGTCAGCTTAATCAATGGTTTAACAATCAGTGAAAACCTTTCGATAAACCTCCGATAATACTCAGCTTAGACAAAGGAATTAGAAAAGCTTCAGTCGGCTTCGTTGGTATCGACAAATCCTTAATCGCTTTAATCTTGACAAGATTTTCACGAATACTTCGTCTATAAATCGCACATTCCAGAATTTACACTAACTCCAGCCAAAATTCATATCCAAAGAATTTATTTATTTTTATTTTTTTTGCAACCATTCCTCTTTCTTCAATAATTTAATAATTGTTATCAAATACTTTTCTTATTCCTCCTTATAATTGATCAAACAAAACATCAATCATCAGTAATGGATACCAATTCTTGGTAGTCAATTTGTTCAAAATTACATCAATCATATACCTCGAACCCATCCGTCCTCTTTGTTGTTATCAATACCAACATTCCTTATGGTTCACCCTTCCACCTCTATTAGATTAGCTTCGTCGCCTCATCCATCAAGTACTACAATTGATCAAATAACCATTCTCAATTCTAAACAATGACAAACGATAAAACATACATACAACAGGCATAACTCCCAGCACTAAATTAACACGAAACTCCCTTTCACAATACAACAACAAACTCGACAACTTTGTAGGAAAACTTCAAAATACTCTTGAATACAATCACTTCTTCTCATTTCCTTTTAATCACTTCCATCAATAGTGATCTGTGTATACAATATATTACAATCTCCTTCTGCATACCTTCTCATCTTCAACCAAATAAAATTCTCAAATAGAAAATTCACTCATCAATTCTTCTAATCAATACTAAATTCTCAGCAAAAAATTTAAACTTATCTTTCCCACAATTACTCATCATACCATATTACTTTCATTCCTATACCAAAAATCTACAATTGAAGCCTAGATTGGTTAAGTGTGTGATACCTAATTTCTTATGTCCAAAGAATACCCTCTTAATATAGAATTAATTATTAACGACCTTTCCATCAGTTAATTCCTCATCACAGTTAATTGCTAATTCTTATCGGTTCCGTCTTTCTTAAGTCAACTGAATCTAATATCTTCAAAATTCTTATCGAATATATTATTTAAACAATATACGAACTTAATGATCATCAAATAAGAACATACTAGTTATAACATCTGAATCTCAAAACACATCAGCATTACTTACAATATAAACTGTAGCAGCAACAACATTTCTTTCCTGTTGATTCCTAATCCTCGGACAATTTCCTTACTTATACTCTTCTTCACCACGATGAACACATATCACTATTTCAGGAATACTAATTCCTATAACGATATTCCTTGTCCTACATCCAATAATTTGACGTCAAGCCATACCACACTTGCGATAGGTAGAAAGACAATTACCTATATGGTACAAAGTACCCCACCTACACTTAGATTTGTTTTTGCTTCCTTGATTTATAGTAGCACGAACACCATTCTTCCTTTTCCTAGACCGTTGATTCTGAATTTATTTTCTGTTAGAGGTATTAAATTTTCATTTCCTATTGTCATTCCCAACAATACCGCCTTTTTCTTTTACACTTCACCTACTCTTGAACAAGCACCAACTTTTGAATTATTCTCCATTTCGTCCATCCATTCGTATATTTCCAAAACACCACTAGTATTACGATATATCCATCAGCTACTCAAACTTATTCATCCAGTTGTACATCTCCAAAACACCATTAATATCATGAGATACTCTTCACAACGCTCCTTCTCAATCTTATGAATCTAGCATATGGACATTCCTTACGATCTTGTAGAATAGCATCAACATTTCCAACTGGAACAATAATAGCTTTAGTCTCGGCACCTTCATTCCTTGTAGCATGATCAGCTTCAAGCGCCCTAGCAATCGCTTCCACAGTCATAAAGTTTACCCTAGCGGTTGTTAATTCTGGAGACATGTTTCAAGAAACTTATTCACGTGGAGATCCACTAATGACAGAAAATGTCTCACTCAATTCTTTCACTGTTATCACAGATGAAAGAAACATAACAAGTATACACATCAAGAAAGAAAAAGGATCTCTTTATCAAGATATATCATGGATACTACATGTGCAAACAACACAATACTGCCTGAATTTACCAATCAACTCATAAAAGAAATAATAAGGACACATCATAGATAATAAATGGTAAATATAGATTGCATCTGGAAAATTCGACAAAATTGTGACAATATCTGTCACCATAATCATTTACCCTATCAACCTAGAAGACAACATTTTCCATCACAATACTCTATCATAAAGTCTAAATAAATCCAAATACAATACAACAAGGACATAAAGATAAAATACAAGAAAATCCATCATATGATCACTCCATAGGATATGGCACATCATTTTCTCCAACCTGGCTAGCAATTGTTTGCTCCTCATCCACATCCTTGTCGCACCTCCACTGTGAACCATAGCAAGGCGGCTCCTCTCCTCCATACTTCAGATACGCACCTCTGCACGGCGGATACCTCATGAAATGAGAATCAGAATAGTTCTCATCGTCCTGAAATTCCCAAATCGGACTAAGAAATGGCCTAAGATGGGCCTCCCAATCACTCAACCTGTCTAGCTTAGCTTTCTCTTTCTGAAACATCCTAAAATCAGTTCCATAGCTACTAACTTCAGCCTTACTCTTAGTCTTCCTAGTCTCACTCTCAGTCTTCATATTATCACTCGTAGATTCCACAACTTCATTTCTATCGTCCTCCTCAACTATCCACCCATTATTATTATTACCCCACAAAAACAGAACACCTGGTTCACCTACAACATATCCATCCCTACTACCACTAGGCGGTACATCGGCCATTTTCTGCAATCACAGAAAATTCAAGAATACATAATGTCATTATTCGAAATTATATATGAAATGCATGGTCATGCAAATGCAAATGTTTTACGTATGCCAATTATGTATGCAATGCAAATGATGATTATGCAATGCTCCCAAAAAGAAATTATGATGAAAAGCACTCAACGTACTTTCATTCATACCAATACATTATCATAGTATTTACTTAATAAATACTCGAGAATTCATAGCAGTTTTGAGGGATACATCTATAATATAAATCATAACTAAAAATAATCTTATCGGAGCCTTGCTTAGAAGTTGTGTTGCTTTTAATAAATATTTTCGACACCAAAGTTATAGTTTAGGACATTTTTCAAAATCGACCTAGTTCTCTATAACCTGCAGCTTTGATTAGCAATCTTTAACACCCCCAAAAAACATTGCGCAGCGAAAATACACATTTGGGTGTTAAAAACAAGAATCATCACACAAGGTACATCGAACGATCTCAAACTGAGACGTTTAAAATATGAGATAAAATAAACCTGCCTTTTGTCTAAAACCTTCAGTCCCAATAAAATGATTTTATAAATATTAGAATAGCGTTTCGGTCCCCCAAAGATTTAAACCAACCAACAAACCTTTTTACCAATTTATAAGATCAAGCAAAATTAGTTTTATATGCATACAAAGAAAAATGATACTATTTTATAATAAGAGGGAAAGAAATCCGTTTTAGACTACACAACTATAAAAGCGACACCGCAACCTTCCCAAGCAAGCTCCATCATCAACACTTCAGATTACCTGAAATACATGCTTAAACAAATTAACAAATAATGTTGAGCGAGTCAATAGGCTTAACAAAACACATTTGAACACACAATATGTTGGGAATAAAATGTAGCCAGTCCACTTGAGCGCTGACAAGAGGAAAACAAGCGTTGATAAAAAGAAAACAAACGCTGACAGATCAAGCGTTGACAGGAAGAAGTCAAGCGTTGATAGTTTGAAGACAAGCACTAATAGAAAGATATGGTCTACGCGTATTATGTTTCTAGTTTTTTTCTAGTAAAGATAGGATCAACATTGTATTTTCTATAATTATCTTTACCTAGAATAGTTGATACGTAGACTCTTGTACAAGGCTTCTTATGTCTATAAAAGACGACCTTTAGGTTATGTTTCATATAAGTTTTCATACGTTAAACACTTTCATTGTAAGAAAGTTCGTTATTATCAATCAAGTGAAAGTTTTTTTACATCCTTTGTGTGTTCTTGTTTAAGTGTTAATTCCGCATAACACTTAAATTGTTTCATACATAAACAAAGTTTCTCTACGTGTATAACTTGATCTAATCTCGTTTACACAAGCTAAATCGATCTAAGTTTGGGATCAACAAGTGGTATCAGAGCTTGTTGAGAAACTTTTGATCTTAAAGAACACAAGAACCCTAAATCACCAAAACCCTAATTTTCACAAAACCCTAAAAACATCATGTCCACCCCAGAAGTAACCTCCTCTTCCTCAAACCACAACATCAGGGTTCCCATGCTAGATGCAGACAATTTTGAACTGTGGAAGTTCAATTTTGAGCAATATCTACAAATCCATGACTACACTCTCTGGGAGATTATTGAATATGGAAACACATTCAATAAAGCTCAAAAGATTGCAGATGCCATTGCTACAAGATCAGCGGTTCAAGGATGTTCTGAAGCAGATAAGAAAGAAAAACCTGAAGATGGTAGAGTTGTGTCTGCTGATGACATAGCAAAGAAAAGGGTTGATATGAAAACCCTAAGCATTCTGAAACATTCTTTGGGACAAGAAAATCAGCACAAATACAGAGGTTATGAATCTGCAAAAGACCTTTGGGTAGCCCTTGAAGTTGCATATGGTGGCATTGCTGATACTGTGGAAGAGAAAAGGAAGCAACTCTTACATGAGTATGCTGTTTTTAAGTCTCAGCCTAATGAGAAGCTAAGTAGTGCGAGAAGCAGACTTCTTGACATTCCATTCAAGCTGTCCTTCATGGGGACAGTAATTGGTGATGTTGACATTATTGCCACTTTTCTTAAAAGCCTTGGTGATGCGTGGAAGATTGAGGCAAGATCTATAATTGCCAACAACACTCACAAAAGTTCTACTTTTGATGATGTCTACAACAAATTGAGGCTATTGGAGAATGAAACTCTTTTGGAACATAGAAGTAAGTCTACCAATAGTAACATGGCCTTCTTCTCACATAGTGAAGGCCAATTTGATCAGAAGGACTCATACATGCACCCAGTTACTAGATCAACATGTGTCAACGCTGGATCATACCCTGTCAACGCCTCACATTCAGACGCTGACACATACAAAATTGACTCTCCAAGAGTTAAGCCTACTGGTTTGGATTTGGATACTGTGTGTGCATACATTGCTTCATTTCCCAATGGTTCAGTGATTACATATGAGGACCTTGATCAAATAAGTGATGAGCACTTGGAGGAGATGGATATAAAGTGGAACATGGCTCTTGCAAGTATAAGAGCAAACAGGTGGAATAGAAGGTTCAAGAAGAAGATGACCTTTAATGCAAAGGACACTGCTGGATTTGATAAATCCAAGGTTGAGTGTTAAAATTGTCATCGTATGGGGTACTTTATGAGAGAATGCAGATCTCCAAGAAGATCTGATGCTGGAAAACCCTCAAGCCAAATTGTTAAGGCTCAGGATCCTAAGGCCATGGTGGCAGTGCAAGAAATTGATGGCATTGGATGGGACTGGAGCTATGTGGCTAAGGATGAGGAAGAGGATAATTCTTTGGTTGCTGAGATAGAAGAAGAAGAGCATGTTCAATATGCTCTCATGGCACACTCCTCATCTTCTTCAGACAATGAGGTATACTATGATGCTTTTTGTAGTAAGGGTTGTCGTTTAAATACTGAAAGACTTAACAAAGAGGTTTTAAGATTGTTAGGAGATGTGAGTACTAAGAGATGCAAGTTTTCTAACTATCAACTTGCTCTCACTCAAACTGAAAAGAGAGTTTCTGAGTATAAGAAAATGGAGCTTGACCTAAAAGATAAAATAAATATCTTAAAACATAATTTAAATGCTAGTAATGATATTAGAAACATCATGGAAAGGGTCAATGCTGAATTACAGGCTAAGTTAGATGAGGTTATCAAGAATAATGATAACGTAGACCTTAAAATTCGGAGATTTGATAAGGGCTCACAAACCCTAGGAGAATGTGTTAGTAAACAGAGGGATTCTAGGGACATGACTGGGATTGGGATGAAAGAATATTCTGGTGTCCACCACCAGCTGGGGACTTCTATGGTGTCCAAAGAAAGGACTTATCTTGGACTGGTTTACCAGAACTCCAAGAAGAGGAATTTATTCCTCCACCAAGAGTCCTTACCCCAGTTGAAGAGTATAGACAAAAGTTGACTGACTTGAATGAATGGAAGAAAGCTAACCCTACCTTGTTTGTCAAGGGTGGCATGCTTTGTGATAGCCCAAATGAGTCAACCCCTATCAAAGTAACGAACCCAATCACTGGCAAGACTGTTGACCTTGACTCAAACACTGTTAGAAAACCTAGCATTAAGTATGCAGAAATGTATAGGAATACTAGGTCACCAAAAAGCCAAGTTAGTGATAATGGAACAGGTTTCTTTTCTTCTAGACCTAGAGTTATGTCTAGAAAAGCCTGTTACACTTGTGGTAGCTTTTCACATTTAGCCTATAAGTGTGTCAACGCTTCCAAGGTCAACGCTGACAAAAGGTCAAACACTGTCAGACCCAAAACTTTTGTGGAGCAAAGTCCACAAGTTCTTAGACCATCCTCATTCTTTACCAAAGGGTCTAACACTCATGGACAAAGACCTTTTCAGAAGACCAATACATGGTCTAATAGGCAATGGGTTCCGGTAGCAAACCCTAGGTTCAACGCTGATAAAGGTAATTTCAGCGTTGACAATACCAAATCCAACGCTGACAGAAACGTTGCCAGACCTAAATATTTGCAACCACAGGGAAAAAGGTCTAAAGCTTCTTCTAGCTTGACATGGAGACCTAAGCAAGATCAAAACCCTAATTCTAAGGGTATTTCTATGACCTGCAACAGATTTAATTATATTTCAAAGGTCATCACAAAACCAATTAGGGTTAACTGGGTGTTTCATCCAAAAAGGGATGAACAAGGGGTTGTTATGAGAACTAAGTCTATTCTTGTTGAACAACCAGATGAATCCAAGTCTGCTTAGGCTTGGGTTCCTAAAGAAAACTAATTTGTTTTCTTTATGTGCAGGGCATTCAAAAACAGGTGAATGATTATGGATATTGGGATAGTGGATGCTCTAGGCACATGACTGGGAAGGAAGATTACCTTAAAAACTTCACTCCCATTAAGGATGGTGATAAAGTTTACTTTGGAGGCGGATATGGAACTATCACAGGCAAAGGAACTCTTCTCACCAAAAACTTGCGTTTTGAAAATGTGTTTCTGGTAAAAGAACTTGATTATAATCTTTTCAATGTATCACAAGTTTGTGATAACAAAAATAAGGTTCTTTTTACTGATACTGAATGCTTGGTGTTGAGCAAGGATTTTAAAATGCCAGATGAGAAATTTATTGACTATAGAACACCTAGGCATAAGGACATTTATAATGTGAATCTTAATGGGATTAGGATGAATAATAATATGTCATGTTTTTATGCTAAAGCTTCAGTTGATGAGAGTAATCTATGGCACAGGAGACTAGGGCACATTAACTTTAAAAATATAAACAGGCTTGTGAGACTTGGTTTGGTTGATGGTTTGCCTGAAAAGGCTTTCCATAATGACCACTCTTGTGTTGCATGCCTTAAAGGCAAACAGCACAAGGTCTCATTCAAGTCTAAACAGGTGCACTCTAGTTCTAAACCACTTCACTTGCTGCATATGGATCTGTTTGGTCCAACTAATATAGAGAGTTTGAATGGTAAATCATACTGCTTTGTCATCACAGATGATTTTTCTAGGTTTACTTGGACTTTCTTTTTAGCCATGAAAAGTGACACTGCTGATACTTTAATTAACTTTATTAACCAAATTGAGAAAAAGACTGGTAATGAAGTTAAAATGCTTAGAAGTGATAATGGTGGTGAGTTTAGAAATAAACTGTTGGATGATTTTTGTGCCAAGAAAGGGATTACTAGGCAGTTTAGTATTTCCAGAACCCCACAGCAAAATGGGGTTGCTGAGAGAAAGAATAGAACCCTAATTGAAGCAGCCAAGACTATGTTGGTTGATGCTCACTTTCCCATAGCTTTTTAGGCTGAGGCTGTGAATACAGCTTGTTATGTTCAGAATAGAGCATTGGTCAACAAGATACATAACAAAACACCTTATGAGTTACTTTGGGGAAGGAAACCTAGTATTGGTTTTCTTAAACCTTTTGGTTGCCATGTAGTTGTACTAGATACTAGTGATGCCTTAGGTAAATTTAGTGCTAAAGGTGATGAAGGCTACTTCATGGGTTATTCAGTGCAGAGCAAAGGATATAGGGTTTACCTTAAGAAGGAAAAACGTATACTTGAGAAAGTACATGTTAGGTTTTTAGAGAGTAAACCTAGTTATCCTGAAAGTGGTCCAAATTGGTTGTTTGACTTGGAACCTCTATCTAAGACTTTGAATTATATGCCTGTTACTAATCCATACATTGTGAAGGTAACTTCAAATGTTGTGGAAGAACCAGTTGTTGATGTTTCAGGTACACAGGTTAATGAAGAGGTTGGACCACAAGCAGACAAGTCATCTCCCATACTTGAGTATGTTATTGTTCCCATATAGACAGATGTTTTTGCTGCTGCTGCTGCTGTTGGAAAGGAAAATGGTGATCCCCAAGTATCACCAGTTAACAATATGCATGGTCCTTCAGGCGTTGACAAAGGAAAATCTGGCGCTGACAGGACAAATTCTGGCATGGATGGATCAAACGCTGACAACCTTGGTTCAGGCGTTGACAACTCTTTTGAGCATATTTTCTCTTCCAATTTTGAACAAGGTGAACCTTCAAGCAGAAATGAAGAGGTTCATACAAATATTGATGGAAGAGAGTCTGAAGAAGATATTGGTAACTTAGATGATGAGATTGAAGACAATAGACTTTTTGAGGGAGGAGTTCTTACTTCTACAATGAAGAATCACCCCACTTCTCAAATTGTTGGAGATGTGATGTCTCCTGTTCAGACTAGAAGATCTCATCAGAGTCTTGGAGGATTTATTGCCAATATACACAAGAAGATTGATACCCCTCTTGTTCAAGCATGTTTGTTTGCCTGTTTTCTGTCACAACAGGAACCCAAGAAGATTTTTGATGCTCTCAAAGAACCAAGTTGGGTGGAAGCAATGCAGGATGAGCTTCACCAATTTGCTATTCAGGATGTTTGGGAGCTGGTTGATTGTCCCAGATATGTCAGACCTATTGGGACAAGATGGGTTCTTAGAAATAAGAAAGATGAAAGAGGCATTGTGGTCAAAAACAAGGCACGTTTAGTGGCTCAGGGATATACACAAGAGGAAGGGATAGACTATGAGGAGGTCTTTGCACCAGTTGCAAGGATTGAGGATATAAGGATATTTCTAGCCTATGCTTCCTACATGGGCTTCACTGTCTATCAAATGGATGTGAAGAGTGCTTTTCTGTATGGCACAATTGTTGAGGAGGTGTATGTCATGCAGCCTCTTGGTTTTGAAGATCCAGAACATCCAGACAAGGTGTATAGAGTCAATAAAGCTATGTATGGACTTCATCAAGCCCCAAGAGCATGGTATGGTACATTGTCTACCTATCTGGTGGAAAATGGATTCAAAAGGGGCACCATAGACCAGACATTATTTACAAAGAAGACTGGTAAGGATGTCTTACTTGTTCAGGTTTATGTGGATGATATCATCTTTGGCTCCACCAATCCAAAGATGAGTGAAGACTTTTCCAAGCTTATGACAGACAAATTCAAGATGAGTGCAATGGTGGAGATGAGCTTCTTTCTAGGGTTACAAGTTCAGCAGAAAGAAGATGGTATCTTCATCTCTCAGGATAAATATGTGGCAGAAATCTTGAAGAAGTTTGGCTTTTCTCCACATGAAAAGAGGGCTACTACTCCTATGGATAGAAAACACCCTTGGGGAAAAGTTGGAGATGAAAAAGATGTGGATGTTAGGCACTATAGATCAATGATTGGTTCATTGATGTATCTCACAGCCTCAAGACCTGACATTATGTTTGCTGTGTGTGCATGTGCACGCCATCAAGTGACTCCCAAAGAGTGTCACCTTTATGCTGTCAAGAGAATCTTTAGGTACCTCAGATGTTATCCAGATCTTGGATTATGGTATCCAAAAGATTCACCATTGGAGCTTATTGCATATTCAGACAGTGACTATGGTGGTGATAAATTTGATAGAAAATCCACAACTGGTGGATGTTAGTTTCTTGGGAGTAGGTTGATATCTTGGCAATGCAAGAAACAAACAGTGGTGGCCAATTCTACAACTGAAGCATAGTATGTTGTTGCAGCTGCTTGTTGGACAAGTCTTATGGATTCAGAACCAGCTGTTGGATTATGGGTATAATTTCATGCATACCAAGATTTTTGTTGACAATAACAGCACTTTATGCATTATTAAAAATCCTATACATCATTCTAAAACAAAACACATAGAAATTAGACATCATTTTATAAGAGATTGTTTTGAAAAGGGTTTAATACAACCAGATAGGGTTGACACAAAAGAAAATGTGTCTGATTTATTAACTAAACCTTTTGATGCTAGAAGGTTTCAATACTTGGTAACAAGTATTGGAATGATCAATCTCACATAATATGTGTTTTGGGGTCTTAATGTAAAAGTATGTACAGGATAATGCATTGTTATTGGTCTTTTTGAGAAGTTATATTTTTCACTATATTTGTCTAACGCTAACAAAGGTTACCTTAACGCTGACAAGTGTTATCGTGACGTTGTCAGCAACAATGTTAGTTTTGTGGTTTTTGATCTAAGTGTGTAGGCGTTGATAGCATTGTACCATTGGATACAGAGTTGCTTATGGATCCTTGGAGAATCATTTGAGCATGTTTTAGTTTATGGATGATGGTTGGAATATTTATATTCCTATCTTGACATAAATTTTTATATTCATGCATATTATTGGGCAACATATGTATCACAGTTTAAGGGGAGGTTTTAGGAACCTTTAGGACTTTTGGGTATTCTTATAATACTCTTATCACAATTCTAGATTGTGTCCACAGGTGAGTATGAGTTAGTTTCCTAAATCATGAGGCACTGTAGCATGCAAAGTTGATATACTATGCATGCTGCCAAGACATTTTTGGCCTAGAATTGGTTGTGGTCTGTTGGGAGACTTGGGAATGATTTATAATGGGTTTTACCTGGGAGTTACAAGGAATTTTATGAGATAACTTAATTGTTAAGAATTTTGGTTAGCAAGGGACACTAGAGGACTGTTATGTCTATCTTGCATAAGCAAGTGTGCATAACTGGACAGTGCTTGCCGCCCTATAATAATTATCAATTTATAGGTTATCTTCACTAGGATAAATTACTTTATTAAGGTCCTTTTTCATTTTTATTACTTTTATTTTTGGACGCTGACAAGTATTCTTCCAAGCGTTGTTATGACCAATTTAGACGCTGACATGGCTTTGGCAAACATTGACAAGAATATAGTCGTTGGGCGTTGATGGGTTATTTTTGACCGTTGACACTCATTGGGACATACCCAGTTGTTATTTTTGACGAATTTTGGGGCCGTAATTTTCGGAGCAGATAACTTTTAATTAATGCACAAGGATAACTTATTTTCTTTTCAAAATTTTCATCATTATTTGGAAATAGTTGCCTAATTTTTGACCAATCACATGTGCCTATCTCTCCTATATATTTGGCTCCTATTTTTAAAAGGGTACCTCATATTCTTGTCTAACAAATTTTCTCCTATAATTCATCTTTCTCAATAATTCACAAACAGCTTTCTTCAACAATGGCACCAAAATTTAAACCAAGTGACTTGGTATTGGGATTCAGGAGTCAACACAACATGGTTGCTTATTTGGATGTTGATGATACTCTGTTTCCACAATACACCCAGATGGTGGCGTATTTGAATGCATCCCCTATTAGGTATGCTCTTTCTCATGCTCCTCTCATCTCTGTCACTCATATTAAACAGTTTTGGAACACTGTTAGTTCCTCAACAGTTAATAATGTGACTACATTATCAGCTATTGTTCATGGGCGTACATGGGTGGTTACTGAAGCCTTGGTTCGCTAGGCTTTGCATCTTGATGATGCTGATGGTATAACCACCCTTCCCATTAATGAAATAGAACAAGGACTTCGAGCTTTGGGTTATCCTTTACCTGATGAGGGCACTTTAAACAAATATCATAAACAGGAGTTTCCCCCAGTCTGGAAGTACCTCATACATGTCATCCTACAATGTTTGAGTCCCAAGTGTACTGCATACAATGAAATTAATAGATCAATTGCTAGTGAAATTGTGTGCATTGCAAATGGGCAAAAGTTTAATTATTCAAAACTGATTTTTGATGGCATGTGTAAAAACAAAGGGAATAAGATGACTTTGGCTTATCCCAGATTTTTGCAAATGGTTTTTGATGTGCAAAATTACTGCACAAGGGATCATGATGATTTTTATGAGATCCCTATACAAAAGAAAGCTATTTTTACTAAGATTAATTCACCCCCTTACCGTGAATTACCCCTCACCCAAGCTATGCTTGCTGTTATTGTAGCAGCCCAACCCCAACCAGACCCACAACCACAACTTGACCCAATACCAGAACCTTTGCCTTCACCTCAACACATGGAAATTGACCAAGAACCCTTCAACGCTGACACATTAAATGTTGGCGTTGACACAAGTAATCCAGACGTTGACACCTTTCCTTCACAGACCAAACACCCCTTAACCTTCCAACATCCACCCAATCTACATCATCTTCTACCCCACCTCAATATAGGTTGCAAAAACGCCCAAGGACTACTGGAGTGTTCTCCTCTAGTGGTCCTACCCATGTAGCAGAGAGAACCACCACCACAAGTGTGGTTGGTGCTATGGATGAGGCTGGGACTATTGGTTCTGGCTTAGATGCAAGCCAAGACAGTCCTAACATCTTTAAGACCTCATCGATGCCCCATGACTCTAACTTGGGAGGTCAAATACCTATTTTAGAGGAGGGCAGATTGGAACCATACACATTGATGGAATTGACGGCTGTCTGCATTAGCTTGCAAAAGCAAAATGCAGACTTGGTACAAATTATCAGTACACAAGGCCTTAAACTCAAGCAATTGAGGGAGAGGATTGTCATTTTGGAGAATGCTAGCACTAGGCGTGGAATGGAGGAATCTTCCAAAGGGGAGGATGAGCAGATTAATGTGAGTGATAAAGGCTCACATGATGGAGAATCTTTAGGTATTGCTGAAGCCCTCACTGCATTGAAGGAGCAACCAGGTTTTGATAGATCTCTGGTAACTCCTACAAATTTAAACTTGTCTTTTACAGCTATGTTGGAGCAATTTACAAGAGACGCTGAGACAAGTAAGTTGGGAGTTGACAAGAAAAATTTGAACGTTGACACACCAAGCGCTGACAAGAGTAATTTGGGCGCTGACACAATGAATTTGAGCGTTGACAGACATGCAGATATGGTTGATGTATTCCAGTCATCAGCTATCATCAAAGAAGTGGCGTCACAGGTATTACCATCATCCTTACCCATCATTGATCCATTAGATAAGGGTAAAGGAATCATGGTAGAAGTAGAAGTTCCAAAGGATGCAGCACATGTAGAGTTTGATTCAAGGTTGGCTGCACAACTCATAGAACAAGAAAGTAAGAAGGTTGGTGAATCACCATTTGTTGTCACTTCTAAGGAACAAGAAGGAAGTGATGAAGAAAGTTCAGATTCAAGTGTGATGATAATTGAACAACCAGAAAGACTTGAATATGGTGATGACTTGGCAAGGTAGAAGCTTAGAGAGTTGAATTGCAAGTAGATTTTGATATGCCAGAAGTAGTTCAGATGTACCATGCTTGGGAGAATCCAGATTTGACTATTTCAGACCAGATTTAGGGTTTGGAGATTCTTCTAAGAGTTCAAAATGACTGCAAGGTAATTTTGAAACACAAGGCTAGCAATATTTTCTCACTGTTGAAGAGGGATAGAAGAGAGCTTTACTACATGCTACTCAGATGTCATGGAACTGGATGGACCTTCAAGAAATTGCAGGGATTATCTTTTCAAGAATTGGAGTACAAGGCTTATCCCATTTGGGCAAAAGTGCAGGAGATGAACACTCTAAGACTTCTTTCAGATGAAAGGAAAGAAGAACTTGCAGAAGAGATGGAGATTCAGAAGGCAATGATTGTTCCAAGGCCTTTGAAGAAGGGAGTTACACTTGAGTTCCCTAAAGATATGGATAAATTGAAGCCTAGTGAAGCTGTTATAAGAAGGAGCATTAAGCTCTCACCCATGGAAGATTCAGATATGGTACAAGTGTTACCTCTTGATGCCAGAAACCTTATCATAAGCTATGAAGAAGATGCAAGTGGGTTTTGGAAGATTGGCAGGTATGGGAAAGAGGTACACACATTTACTACTCTTGTGTCTCTCTTTGCAAGTGTGGATAGAGAAGACTTGGTAGACCTTTGGAGGTTGTTAGAGGCCAAGTATGAGACTAAAGCTCCTACTTCAGTCAATAAAATAAAACTTTGGTCAACATTCAAGAGAATGTGTGGACCAAAAGAAGAAGATCCTACTGTTTGGAAGGATCTTGAGGATGATATTAGTGGTCTTCAATGGCGTTTGTATTCAGCTGCTGGTGTGTGCTACTTGAGCTCTACAAAGTTTGATGAGTATCTTCTTGTAGATGGTCAGTATCCCATGTCCAAAGAAGTTTTGGAAAAGATGAAGACAACACAGCTGGAGATTGACTATTCAAGTGACGTGGCCAAAGATTTGATTAGGCATGTTTATTACCAATATGATAAGATTTGTAAGATTCCTCCTAGTTCTTAATTTTTATTCAGAAACTTGATTACTAGAGTAGATATCAAGTTTAGGGGAGGATTGTTGGGAATAAAATGTAGCCAGTCCACTTGAGCGCTGACAAGAGGAAAACAAGCGTTGATAAGAAGAAAACAAACGCTGACAGATCAAGCGTTGATAGGAAGAAGTCAAGCGTTGATAGGTTGAAGACAAGCAATGATAGAAAGATATGGTCTACGCGTATTATGTTTCTAGTTTGTTTCTAGTAAAGATAGGATCAACATTGTATTTTCTGTAATTATCTTTACCTAGAATAGTTGATACGTAGACTCTTGTACAAGGCTTCTTATGTCTATAAAAGAAGACCTTTAGGTTATGTTTCATATAAGTTTTCATACGTTAAACACTTTCATTGTAAGCAAGTTCGTTATTATCAATCAAGTGAAAGTTTGTTTACATCCTTTGTGTGTTCTTGTTTAAGTGTTAATTCCGCATAACACTTAAATTGTTTCATACATAAACAAAGTTTCTCTACGTGTATAACTTGATCTAATCTCGTTTACACAAGCTAAATCGATCTAAGTTTGGGATCAACACAATAAGAATCAATCATAATCATTATAATAGCATTGTGGCCATATAATCTATTAATCGGGTATTTCGTCTTATAGCAATAGCTATAGAATTGTATTAAGCTCATGACACCGACCCCTTTACTTAGTCACCCACGCCAAAAGCCAACATGACTATATGAATTCCACTACCCCTACTTGGGTATTAGTTGCAAATTATATACCACTGATTCTCATTCTCGTAAATTATCCTTCCCAAAGGTTACTCAACATAAAGCCCTGGTCTCGGATAGGGTCGCCAACCCAATAGTACTATCATTTGAACAAGCGGCTATTCCCTAACTCACAACAAAGAGTTAGAACATAGTTAACGGTTCATGAATTTAGGAACTTCTGCAACTTAGGTACTTATACAATTCAGGGCAACATCACGCAACATTCGGGTCCAACAATCATTCATGACATGTGTTCATTTTATTTCAAATAGTATGTATCCCCTCGCAGGTTTAAAATCATTAAAAACAAGTATAAAGCGAGGCTATAGACTCACCTTGAGTAATAGCAGTAGTAAGACGACTTTCAACGATTGATGATGCCCGACGAACACAAAAATCACAATCTACCAAATAAAACACGCACTTTTAATAATATATTCAAGTAAGATTTTATACTTAATAAAATTAAGTTAATAATTCAAAAAAAAATTAAACTCACACAATTTCCTATTCAAGTGTTTCTAGTATATATATCTTCAACACCTTTACTTTATTATATAATACTTTTATATAAAATCTGTCGGTACATGCCAAATGTTCGAACTGCTTTCCCCTACTTAAAAACATCAAATGCGTATGAAACTACTTGAGCAACTCACTTACAATATATAGAAACTCCTCCAAAAAATTTATCAAAAGTTTTTACTTCTAAGACCTTCTTCCCGACACATCTTTAAATTATAAAATCCGGACAGTTTTACGTCTTTAACTTACGACACCATTTTGACCTTTATAAACTATTCTATTTATAAAACCGACACTTGCGTTTAAAAAAGACTCAACATCCTAGGTTTAGAACTCAAGAACAGCCTTCAATCATTTTCAAAAACTCATTTTATAGTCCCCAAGATTTGATCCAAATATCGACAACAATTTCGTATTGTGTCAATACTCGCCTCCCGGTACACGAATAATCAATCTATCATAACTTCTTCCTAGTTTTGAGTTAGAAGCTCTACCTTATATCAAATCGAAGCTTATGAAATTCTATACAACAATTCCTAATCATCTCAACTTATTTTCAACCTTAAGTTTCTCAAAATTAGCCTTAAACCTGCTGGTCTAAATTACACTTTTAAAAATCACACTAGATCATAATTTTAACCCATTTTATCAACATATGTACTTCTATAATCATCTTATGATCACCCTTTTCAAGTATTACATCCCTAATTTCACTTGCATGTTCAAGTTTAACAAAACCCATTTCAAAAATCTTACATGCAATCAACACCACTTCAAATATAATATCAATAACACCTATTTACATACATAAAATAGATCAAAACAAGATATCTTTCAAGAAAAATGATTTTTGAGAAAATGTTCATGTAGGAAATTTTTATACCAATATGATGAGAAAATCAAAACAAAGATGGGTCTTAGTTTAGATTTTGAAGATTCAAGCTCAAAATCAAGTTGATGGTGGTTTTATGGTGGTGGGGTGGACGGAAACAAAGAGGGAGAGAGGGAGGAGAGAAATTTTGCTAGTGGAGTGATTATGTGTGCGTTTTTGTTATAATATTTCCTTTTATATGGTGGAAGTTTGGGGTAGTTTTTGTCAATTGGTGATTCTTTTGGGCCAAAGTGCAAATACTTGTTTAAAGAGCGGGAAATGACTATTAGTCAATTTTGAAAATATTTATGTGTCTCGGTTTCATAAAAATACTTCTCAACACAAAATATGATATAATATAGTCCCGGCACGACTTAGTACACAAATAAAAATAAAAACGTCAAAATGTCAAACATCGATACGATTAAATATAAAACATAAAAGTTCGGGCATCCGCTGATATCATGATCACTAATAATCCTCGTAACTCGTCAAAACGTAAAAATAAAACTTTCAACATTCGTTCCACTCAAATCACCAAATTTCACGACATCCAATATCGTAAAAAAATTCAAAAATATACGTAAAATATAATTTAATAATGACCTCGGGTTCGGGTTATCACAGTCATGATGCATACTACCACATATGTCACATCGTGGGTAGTGTTCACACTCATCAGAGTGATGATCATAGAAGCCATAGTACTTGTAAGTTGGAGAGGGTCTGAGTCTCTGAGGAGTGCTCTGAGTCTAAGTTCAGGTCTCCTAGAGAGCTTATAAGGAGTTTTAGATTTTATTTTAATTCTGGACTTTTGGACAGCTATGATCTCCTCATGTTCTCTGGAGGTATGTTCAGTATACTCGCATGTGATACATTTGGGCCTTTTTAAAAAGTTTTCAAACAAGTGATTTTTATACCCACAATGTTTGCAAGGTCTGAACATCGTTTTCCCTTTTGAGCTGCTGGACCCTTCACCATGAGAGCTAACAGATGGATTGTCAGATGATGGTTTGATATGTTCTTTCAACCTTTAACTTCTTCTATTAAGGTAAGAAGAAGTTTCTTAGTAGGTGACAGGTCTTCAGAAAGAAGATTTGGTTTGGCCTCTTTGGGTTCTTTGGCCACAAAAACCTTTTTATGGGTCTTTTCAGTAACTCTGGTTGTCGATTTGACATGGTTGGGTGTACTAGAGACTTTGGTGGATGGTATGGGACCCAGTATTGAGTTAGAAGGATTAGTCCCATCAAGTTTAGGTAAGGCTGAAGGGGGTTGGAAACCTCTGACTCGTCTTTAGAGTCATTCTCAACCACTGAGGTAGTTCTTTGAGATAGATCATCTGGAGGGACAAACTTAACTCAGGCCACATGTATATGATTTTTATACCTTCCCTTTCCCCCAATTTCCTGAACCACATTCCCATGAATGCTTTCAGAGATAATTTCTTCCACTGTGTATTGACCCTTGTTCTACTTTGTATTGACCCTTGTTCTACTTTTCAATTGTCCTTTTGAGTTCAGCATTATCATCAGTTAAAGGCTCATTTTTAGAGGAGAGTCTACTGACGTCATTTTAAAGTTGATTTACAAGATTAATAAAAGGTTTCAAATTAGTTATTTCAGATTGACAAAGATTTATATTAGTTTTAAAATTATGAATTTGATCAACAGATATTTTTCTTTGTTCTTCCACAAAGTGGAGGTCAACTAGGATATAGTCAAGGACATGGTCTCTATCTGGACCTTCAGGCATAGTAAGCAATCAATGTACCTTTTTCATGGTGATATCAACCCCTTGTCCAGATCTTGCTTCACTTTTACCAACAGTTGGTTCCTCATCTATGACAGCTATGAAAGCTCTAACAGTGGTGGTGGATTCATCCTCAGAGGTAAGAGGTTCATCATCCCAATCAAAAGATGTAGCGATGAGACCCTTCTCTGTCTTTTTGCCATCCTTTTTAGCTGCTTCATCAGCTTTTTGATTGAGCTTCACCAATTCAGCTTTCAATGCTTTATATTTAACCTTGTAGTCCTTCTTTCCCCCAGAGTCTGAATGTGAAGTTCACTTTAAGGGAGATGGTGAAAACTTCTTTTTGCTATGATCATTGTTAGATGAGGGAAAGCTAGGAGAGGAGGTTCTGTTTAACCAACATTATTTTTGCTAGTGACTAGCTTTTCCACAAGTGTAGCATATCACTTTGGATTTATCACCTTTAGCAGCTCCAACTCTACCAGATCTCTTGTAACATCTCTTTTGATCAGCGAGAAGAGCTCTGTCATGAAATTTAGCATGTAGCTCATCAAGAAATTCTTGACTGCTTCGAGTGTCTTCTTCAATATCAGAGTCGATGTCCTAAAAAGAATGGTTAGCAACAAGAGCTTTTAATCCAGTGATCTGAGTAGTAAACCTATCAGTTTTAGACTTATAGATAGAATCAATCAGACCTTCTTCATAATTGTATCTACCAAATAGTTGGGTCAGAGTGTCATTCTTAATCGCATTATTTTCTCTTAGGGTCTGGTTTAAGCTAAGTCATTTCCTAGGCAAACTGTTTACAAACGTAGCATTAACCTCAGCCTTTGGTAGAACTACACCATTGTTTCCTAGATCATTCAGCAAAATCTTAAGCTTAGTGTAAGTTTGAGCAATAGTTTCTGTTTCTAAGGCTTTAAAAGCATTATACTTAAGTCTAAGGGATTGGATTTTGGTTTCCTTTGTTTCTTCGGGACCTTTACCCAAGAACTAATCCAGTCCACATCTCTTTAGCAGAGTCTCATTTGATAATAGACTTCATTATATTCTTGGTAGGAAATATATTATGATACTTTTGAGTCTCTTGTCCTGGTTTGCCAGACGGCTATCCGCTGGAGATCACTGTTTAACAGGTTTTTGGATTGGTCTCTCAGGGGTAGAAGAAACGGCTAAAGGGGCATAGGGTCCATTTTCTAATATCTCAATCAAGAAGGGTTCTAGACCGTCGAGATATATTATAAATTCACTTTTCCAACTAGAAAAGTCTTCTTCATTAAATGCTAGGACATTAGACACGTGAGACCCCCCCTCGAACATCAAGAAGTTGATGTAGGTCATCATCATTATTATCGGTTCTTAAAACTAGTGTAGGCATTGTAGTATTTGATGTGAAGGTGGTGTTGTTCCCAGTATTTATTTGGTTGGATTGGCCAAAGGGTGGTGGGGGTATAGGAGGCATAGTATCAGCCATATTAGGATGTTTATTTTAAAAACAAGAACGACTTATAAAAGTTTTATAAATCAAACCGCTCTGATACCAATTGAAAGTCCCAAAATATGACTATTGTTGATACTAGAACTCGAATACAATTAACACAATATGAATTACTTTTCATACGCGTAATGCTTTATGATATCTATAAATAAAGTATTACAAAGTGTTACGGATACACCCGTTGAGTGACAACAAATAAAGGAACCCTTAGAACAAGGAAACTCAATTCTAGCTCAAGTTTACGAGTGAACCTTAGAGTCGCTTTTAGACAACGAGGACTCAGAGGTTCAAGTAGGAGAAAAGACTTAGAAAAATTATCCAAGCACAAGGGTTATTTTTGTCTTCTTTCTCCCTCCTATTTATAGTGGTACGAGGATGCCTCCTTGGTGGGAGTAGTTGATACGTGTCAACTTCTGAGTGGAAGTAGTACAACGCATTAAATGTATGTCTATAAAGAGACATACCTTTAAACAATTTTAGGTGAACAGTTATGCCAACTGTTCACTTTATCCTACTAGGTCGTACTAGGCTTTATCTTGAATCTCTTATTTTGTCCTGCTCAAAATACTTTAGAGATTCTCCTGCCTAAACTATAAAAGGTAAAGCAAGTCACTACTTGCATAATCTGCTAAGGGTGTAACTGATCTCTGAGTATTTTCATCTTAGAGATCCTTGTACACCAGTATATTCCTTCTACACTCCAGCTTTTCCATAACCGATGGTGAGTATGACTTCAGATAATCTTCGACTTCTCTGACGTTGTCTTTCACTTGAATGTTCCTGGTGTGTCAGCTGAGGCTTTGCCTTTAGCTGGTCTGGTCTTTGTAGTTGGTCTTCACAACAACTCGTAACACATAGTCTAATTTAAAAAAAATATAGACTGGGACATAGTTAAAACTTTCATTGGCCCAACACACCAAATCTAATAAGATTGCATATTGGTTCTTTTATGTCGCTTAATTAATTGCTTCCCGCTTGCATCACTTTAATAATTGTTTTTTTGCTATTGCTATCAATGCTTTATGATTTCTATTCCTATCTGACAGTTGTTGCTATTAAGGTTATATTTAATTGTATTCATTGGTTGGCTTTTACTAGTTGCTTGTGTATTGTGTCACTTGTCTACATAAAGCATGATGTCGTACAATGAAACTAATAATTCAACAGAGTCGCCGCCGTTACCGTATGTGTATTTTCTAACTCCGCATCCCTTATATCAAATTGGTAGCCCACAACAGTTGATGTATTCTTCAGTTAGTGGTTTTTGCATTCCCTTGAATTATGCATATACGCTAAATGTTTTACAGTCTCAAGCTACCATGCTTCCGCAAGCATTTCAGACTACCACTTCTCAAGATCCCTCTTGGAACATGGACACCGGAGCATCTTCTCGCGTGGCAGACAATAAAGGTATACTCACTTCATTTAGTAATACGAGCATTTAACCATACGTATTTGTTGGCAATGGTCACTCTATTCCTGTCACTCATACCGGACATAGCTTCTTGCATACTTCTCATAAGCCTCTTCATTTGAATCATATTCTTGTCACACCTCACATAATTAAGAATTTAATTTATGTTCATAAATTTACTCGTGACAATGATGTTTCTGTTGAATTTGATGCTTATGGTTTTTTCGTGAAAGATTATCAAACTAGAAGGTTTCTTCTCCGTTGTGACAGCATTGGAGATCTTTACACAGTTACCCAACAACCATCAACATCCACACCGTTTGCTTTGCTTTCCTTTAATCATTCTACATGGCATCTACGCCTAGGACATCCTAGTGACGATTTCATACGGAAGTTAGAGTCAAGTCGTTTAATTTCTTGCAATAAGTCAAAGTCACCTGGTCTATGTCATGCATGTCAGTTGGGTAAACATGTTAAGCTTCCCTTTTACAGCTTTGAGTCTAGCGTCACGTCTGCTTTTGAGATTATACACTCGGATGTATGGATATCTCTAATTTCGAGTGAAAGTGGATTTAAATAATACGTTATTTTCTTAGATCACTTTTCACACTTTGTCTGGGTTTACCCTTTGTATAAAAAATATGATTTGTTTGATACCTTTGTTACTTTTCGTGATTATGTCAATAAACAATTTAGTGTTGAAATCAAGGCTTTGCAGTGTGACCATGGCGGTGAATATGACAACACCCATTTTCATGACCTTTTTCGCCAACACGGCATATAATTTAGCTTTTCATGCCCTCGTAGCAAAATGGAAAATCGAAACGTATGCTTCGCACCATTAATAATCTAATCCGTACATTGCTATTTTAAACTCACATGCCCCCTCTTATTGGGTAGAACCTCTTAATATGTCCGCTTATTTTTTAAACATATTACCTTCTACTGCCATTAATAATGACATACCATTCACGAAACTATACAACCAAACACCCACATATGAACATCTCCGTGTTTTTGGATGCCTTTGTTATTCTCATGTTGTTGTTGCACACAAACTCGAACCTCGTTCTGCACGATTCATATTTCTAGGTAACCCTGCCATTCACCGTGGTTATCGATGTCTTGACTTATCCTCGAATAAGATAATTATCTCCAGACATGTACGGTTTGATGAAGACGTTTTCTCATTTGGGACTGTCACGTCTTCTATTAAACCTTCGTATGACTTCTTACTTCTGCCATTACTTCTACCTTCACATATCATGCCCAATCACACAACTGCTAACCAACCGACCCAACCAAGTCCTCCCACCCATCACCCTCTCATACACCACCACCAGCTTACCAAACCAATGATAGTCCACCACCCACTAGTTTCCCTGCCCAAACTAACCTACAACCATGAGTTTTACCCATAACCCAACAACAAACAACCCCCACCTTTAACCCGGTTGTTGTCCCTTCTGCGAACCAACCATCAGCTGAACATGTCCATAACTTTCATCCCATGGTTACACGTGAAAGTCTGGTATTTCAAAACCTCTTGAAAAAATGTGTCTTAATGTTACCACTCCTTCATCGCTTCCTCGTTCTAAATGCTCTTCGGGATCCTAAATGGAAAGAAGCTATGTTAGATGAATATAATGCTACGGAACATGGGTTCTTGTGCCCCGACCAGCTAACATTAACGTTGTTCGTTCTATGTGGCTTTTCAAACATAAGTTTCATACAGATGGCTCATTAAGAGGGTATAAGGCTCGTCTTGTTGTCAACGGGCGAAGTCAACAACATGGTATTGATTGTGATGAGACATTTAGTCCAGTGGTTAAACCGGCTACCATTCGTATAGTTTTGAGTCTTGTAGTTTCTCGTCAGTGGCCTATTCATCAGCTTGATGTGAAGAATGTCTTTCTTCATGGTCATTTATCTGAGATGGTGTATATGCACCAGCCTCCTAGGTTTGTTGATTCTTCTAGACCTGATTATGTATGTCACTTGAAAAAATCATTATATGGCCTTAAGTAGGCTCCTCGAGCTTGGTTTTAGTGTTTTGCTAGCTTTGCTACACGGATTGGTTTTATGCAGAGTAAAACAAGTGCATCCTTATTTGTTTTTCATTATGGATCAGAAATTGCTTATTTGTTATTATATGTGGATGATATTATACTTATTGCTTCATCTACATCGTTGCTACAACATATTATTGGCTCTCTTCATGGCGAGTTTGTGATGGCAGATCTTGGCTCTCTTAATTATTTTCTTGGTATTTCTGCTCAACGGACTGCATCTAGTTCATTTTTATCATAGTCCAAATTTTTTGAACAGATTCTTGAGAAAGCTCATATGCAGCAGTGCAATCCTTGTAGGACCCTGGTTGATACTGAATCCAAGTTAGGTCCTAACGGTGACCCTGTTTCTGATTCTACCATGTACCGTAGCTTGGCAGGTGCTTTTCAGTATCTTACTTTTATGCGACCAGATATTTCTTATGTTGTTCAACAGGTTTGTCTTTATATGCATGATCCTCGTGAGCCTCATCTTGTCGCTTTAAAGAGGATTATTCGATATGTTCGTGGTACTCTTGATCATGGTCATCAACTACATGTTTCTACTACCACTCAGCTCACTGCATACACTGATGCTCATTGGACAGGTTGCCCAGTCACCCGCAGACCCACTTCTGGGTATTGTGTTTTTCTTGGGGATAATCTACTATCATGGTCTGCTAAACATCAGGTTACTGTTTCTAGATCTAGTGCAGAGGCTAAATATCGGGGTTTCACTAATGTTGTTGCTGAAACTTCTTGGATTCGTAATCTTTTGTTGGAATTACATGCTCTTTTGCATAATGCTACACTTGTTTACTGTGATAACGTCAGTGCCGGTTACCTTTCTACTAATCAGGTACAACATCAACATACTAAGCATATCGAGATAAATATACATTTAGTTCTTGATTATGTAGCTTCTGGGAAAGAGCGTGTTTTACATGTTCCATCTCGGTTTCAATATGCAGATATCTTCACCAAGGGTCTTCCCAATGCCTTATTTCTTGAGTTTCGTTCCAGTTTAAATGTCCGAAGACCTCTTGTTCTAACTGCGGGGGAGTATTAGCCGAAGGTTCAAAGCCCGTGCATTATTTATCGGGCTTAGCCCACATTAATTATCTTATTTTGCAAGACTTATGATGTATTTATATTGGATGATCAATAAGAATTAGACATGGAGTTTATCAAATCTAGTAATTCTCAACGGTTTTAGGTGCTTTTTTAGGCTATTGATCTTTCAAGAGTAGTGAGTACATTTAGCTTTTATTAAGATTGAAATATGCAGTATTCGAATGTTGAATATCTAAAGTGATGATATTTTTATTTAATATATTTTTTTGTTTGTTCTTTATTTTTTTTATGTTTTGAATATCTAAATTGAAAAAGCATGGACGGAGCTAGAGGGTGTCCCGCGGGTGCCCGTGACTCCAATAGATTTTTTTTTGCGTAATGTTAATTTGGGAAGAAAACATCGATTTTTTTCTAAATGCATCTAAAATGCACCCAGTCAATTGGAACGTGTTTCTACCTTTCGTTTTAATTCATTTTTTACATATGTTATATTACGGTTCAAAAAATTTGTGCACCTGATTATATTTCGTCCCGGCTTCGTCCCTATGAAGAAGTGCAACTCCGTATATGTTAAGAGTTTTGTAGTTGCTACTTGGTAATAGGAGTGTTATAGGGTCAGGGTCATACGGGTTTTGTTTTTTAAATGACCCAAAATTTGATTTATTAAAAGTCAGATTATGGGGTTTGGGTGATTGGGATTATAATCAAGTCAAGCTTTTATCAAGCAATTTGAGTTCGAGCTCGAGTTTAGCTCGATCAAGTTAAGCTTTTATCAAGCTCAAGCACGAAAAATAGCTTGAAATATATATCAAGCTCAAGCTCAAATTTTTTATAGTTCGGCCCGAATTCTTATCAAGCTTTTTCAAGTTTTATTAAAATGTGTTTTTATGATTAATTCATGTAAGCAACTTATCTTTAATTTGAGTATTAACTTAATTATAAAGGCTTATTTCATAAATAGTTAATATATTCTTTGATTAAATTTATAATTTAACTCATCATATTTTAATTTAATTTTATAAATTTATTACATGTACTTGGTACTTGCTGAAATATAATACGTATAAATACTTTGTGTACTCATTTTAATACGGGGGTGCGGTAATTACGTTATCAATCACATCACGCAATGGCCTTTGTGACCTTAATCGCATTGGATTGCAAAACGTATTTTGAAACCAAGACTGTACGATTATGTTATTTTTGAATTTATTAATGCAAAATAAATCAAATTTAGTTTTCAGTTATGCTTTTTGTTTGTTTTACTTTATACGTATATTTTTATTGATACGTTTTTTACTATTAAAAAATAGTTTTATATACATTCAACCTTTTCAAGCCTCGATGGGATCGATTTTTTACACGTTTTCAGTGATTATAATTCTTAAGAAGAGTATTTTGGTACTCGATGGTGTATAAATTTCACATGCATGAACACACTAAAGATATGTACTTAATCAAATAAGACATTACAAAATTTAATTAATCAAACAGATCATGTATTATATCTACTAATTATAAAAGAGGGATAGCTAATGTTGAAAATTGAAAATTTCCTTTGTAACTTCTCTTGTAAGTTTTTTTTATCACTCGTTTGGAAAGTTTGAATCCTCTTATGTTGTCATCCATAAAGTTGTTGGAAATGATGTTACAACAATTCCTATCTTTATATCTTTAAGAAGATGACTTCATTCGGTTTGTAACTCACCCCTCACTAACCTTAATTCCTCTCCATAAAAAACGCTTCTCCCTTTTATCATCTCTCTAAACCTGCTCTCTCCAATCAACCATACATTACTGTCGCCGCCATTTTTCTGTCGTCCGCAAACCAATGACCATGGTTTCGTTGGACTAGGTGGTTTCAGTGTGCTTGGGCTTTGATGGAGAACACCAATAAAACCGAGGCCCATTCAACGATGCCCATTCAAAGGGAGATTCCAACTTTGAGGTATTTGTTGAGTTTTCTTGTAGATCTATAATTATCAATCAATTTTCAAGATTTTTTATTATGAATATGTAGATTAATGAATACCTACTTTTACATGGTCTCCTTTTTATGTGAATGTGAAGATGTTGTCATTCATGGCTGGATGGATTCGTGCCCACCATGTGCTTGATGAAAGTCACTCCTTCACGAGTTGATGAAGAAATATTATCGACTCATCAAATCCACCACAAGGTAAGCTTAGTTTCAGTTTTGATTCTAACTGAATTAGGATTTTAATTAAAAATTAAGGCGATATGAAATTTGGATGTTTGGATTTGGATACATTTTCTTGGTAGTTTTTGGTATGGACTGTGTTGGCTTTTAAGAGTACACAATCTCAAATTTTATTTAATGTTGGGATTCCTAAATCTATTCACATGTTTTTACTTTGATATTCTGAAAATGAGTTGACAAAAGATTTGTGGTGTTTGCTGTCATAAATGAGTGTCCTGTTGTGGTGTTTGTAAATAGTGTGTTTGGTTGTGGTGTTTGTTGTCAGAAATAGGATTAAATGAGTAATTCTTTTTTTTCATACATCTAACAATGTATATTGTGAGATATGATAAAGTAACTCTACAAAAATGTATATTTGGTTTTAGCGAATATCATATAGTTTTAATGAGCTCATGACATGTACTTGTCTCGAATGAAGTCATTTTCCGAATGTTAGTTGTGCTGATTATCTGCTACTCAAAGCATAATGTGAGTTTCATAATAAGAATGTTCATGATTCTTGTTGTATATTACAATAGGAAGAAGTTGGATTACGTTGTATACATTTTAATGGTTTTTTATGTGTTAAGGGTTATAATTATGAGTCGAATGATAGAAGTTGCATGTGAATAGAAAGTTGTCGAAGAAGCAAAAGAGGAAGCAATCAAGAGTGGCTTTGATATTCTTGAAAAAGATGGATTAATGTAATCAAGCATAATGGAATGCAAAGGAAACAAATAACGTGGTCAGTGGCGCCTTGCACCAAACTATTCACTTATTCAGTTTTTATTATTAGTTATTTTAATGTGTATGTGTTTGGTTAGCATAGTTATCCAAACTTACAAACATGGCCATAGTTATCACATTCGTTTTGGATATGCAGATAGCTAGAAAAATTTGCATTCAAAAGGCTACTAGGTTGATCCAAATTTGTCATTGAATTTATATAACAGGGGATATAAACTGGTGGCGGCAATTGGATCCGACATATGCAAAAGTTGTCGGTTGATAAGAGCATCAACGACAGCCAGAAAGGAGATCCACGAAGGCTGCTAAGCCTGAGGTTCTGAGAAGCATTTATTTTTTTCAATTTATATAGAGTACTCAGTATTGCATAAATTTTAAAGGGGATCTCATGCTTGTTGTCACTTGGTCTCTTATTATCCGATGTGTCAATAAAATTAAGAGGGGATTGAAAGAGAAGTATAAAAGTATAGTTTTTGGCTAAACTCAGATAAAAGTTTAATTGCGAATATTACATTGTTGTATGAAAGGGTAAACAATATTCATTCAATTCAAAAAGTACAAAAGAAATAAACACAACTGGTGTTTGATTATAAGATCACGTTCATTGAAACAATTTGATATACATATGGGTGTTTGGTATAGTGGTATATGGTCATCTGGTATCTTGGGTCTGCTATAAATGCAGTTTTTTTCTAAGTGTTTACCTTTGTATAGAATTTGGTAGAAAACTAAAGTTATTTCAATTACTTTTGTCCTTAAATGCCATTAGTAAATGAGGTGTATCTAGTAAATATTGGAGGATATAATTTGACAATACTTATCCACATAGATGCTCATTTCTCAGTTCATATGAAGATGGTGTATTTAAAATATGTTTTATGTATATTAGGATTAAGGATGGAGGAAAAAGTTGATGGAAATAGGTAAAAAAAACATATTTTAGTTTGCAGGTTTCACAAGCCGTGGGAACGGAACATGATGCCGAAAAGATACAGGGGGGCTGCACTGTTCTGCAATGTTGTATAGCAAGGAAAAGTTCAATTAAGTTTTACTTAAAATCTTCTAAAATGTTCTTATACTCTAAGCAATCAATTATTCTGATCAATGCTCAATATAAAATTCATCTTCGCTTACAGGTTTGACCTCATGGAGGTTTACACTAAGGGGTCAGCAGACAAGTTGGACTCTATTGTTTTGAGTCAGGCATGTCTGTACTGTATTTCCTGCTTCTTCAACTGTAACGAGGTTGGTAACTTTGAACTTTCTTTCTCTTTGACGGAGTTTATTATTTCACGCGTTTAATTTGTTGTGGTAAAATAGGTTGTGTCAGGTAACATAACAGGTCATCAAAATGATTTACTTTCAGTTTGGGTCAGGTTCGGTTACTTCGGAACATTTACTGTATAAAAAATAGTTACCCAAGTATGTTGATTTTAAACGTTTATTACACTTTTTTTAACTCCTTAGTTTGCTTTGGCCGATGTCTTTCGATGTAGTTACGAATGAAGTATAAGGTACACGTGTCCTCTCTTTTGACTGTTCAAGTTCATACCAAAGTACCATTTAAACTGAAGAAATTTTCAGTCCATTTAAACAAGATCCGCTCGCTTCCAACCTCTATTGGTGAAATGACATCTCTCTAGTTTCTAGATGTCCACTTCAATGAACTAGGGGTCGTGCCACCATCAATTGGCCGACTCTCGAACCTTGAGATTCTGAACTTGAGTGGCAACTTCAGTGACCTTATGTTTTCACAGGCCAAAGTCTTTATATAGTATAATAAATTTGAAATATAAAATTGTCTATGCTCTTGCAAAAGTCATCCTATGGTTTGTATTGTGAATAAAAAATAACAGATTGTGTTGTGTATTTTTGTTTTGGCTGGGTACAGTATTTGCTTTTCCAATGAATTACGAAGAAACACTTTTTAATTCGTTGTAAGTTTGCTGATAAAGTCAATGGGCTTGTGGCCTTCTTCAATTTTTGGTTGGTATTTTTATCAATTTAACTTCAATTCGTATGTTTTAGTTTTATTCGGGTTGTATCATGCTATCATGGCTATCATAAAGCACATGTATCATGCTATCATGGCTATCATTTCCACGCAAGTAATTTTATCATGACAGGGTGCTTAACTTTCAGAGAAATAAACGTAAAAGTGTCTTACCTTAAATAGCTAAAAAAACATTACTTTACATACCCGCAAAGGCATAGACCACGCGCCGAGGTTCGTAACATTGAAATTTTCAAGAACCAAATCTTCCCGTGAACCAACTTCCCATATCTCTGTGTCTCCCACACTGGTTCCAATTGATGCATCAAAGTTATGCGAAACAAAAAGGCAAGATTTAAACTTTAAAACATACAACATAAAAGAGAGCTAGAAATGCCAAACAGGTGACTGATTACCTTAATGTTTGTTGAATAGAATGAAGATCTATCCTCATTACATGTAATTGATGTGGATACTAATGTGATGCTAACATCAATTGAAAGCAGGAAAACCTCGCATGATGTCCCTATTGTGGCATGTTTTGGCTCTAATCTGGCTTAAATGAACACGAAGCTAAAATCTTTTTAGTTGTTAACCGATAATACCACAAGGCAGATTCTTTATTCTCATCGTAATATAAAACACGTCTCACCTCTCCCCTTCTGCAACTCTGTGATTCTGGCAATTGAAATACTCAGAATCTTGCACATTTCTAAAACAATAGTGGAAAAAATGAGGGGGGGGGGGGGAAATTAGGTGGCATGTTGTCAATAGGCAATTCCTAACGTATGAAATACTGGAGTATTAGTTAAGATCTGGACCTTAGCATAGTATATCTTTACTCTATCAATAGATTCTCATTCAACTTTCTGATTAATAAGTGAACATTAATGAAATTCATACTAATACATTTCTAGATTGTGGAATAGTTGCTCAACAAGACTTGTAATCGAACTATTTCTAATAAAAATCACACAAAACACTTACCATAATATCGCATATCGTTAATTATCTACACCCTAAGCATGTGTCATTCGTTAATTATTTGTATCTGGCATTTCCGCCATTATGCGCGGGTACTCGCCTAGTATATATCAGAGTGACAATATCTCATAACACTTTGTTGCACAAAAATATAAACTACTTGAGTCTCTGTTTAAAGCCTTCACTTTTGTAGGATTCGTCACATTTTGAAGATCTTATTAATTTTTAATAAAGATAACAATGATTAGGAAATTACATACAATATCCACATGGACAGAATTGTATTTGATCGGTTGATCAATATTTATTATCTAAATTTTTGATACTTACAAACTATGATGAATAGTTCGGTAAAAAGGTAAAAGTGTTAAACATGGACTCGAGTAGTTTATATTTTTGTGGAATGAAATGTTGTGAGGTATTGTCATTCTAATATACTACATTATCGCTTAGCTTGATTATTTAGATTTCATAAAATCTTAGTTGATTAAGTACATACATCAAGTGTGTTCATTTTTATATAAGTAACCTATTATATATTTATCATGCTTGTGATTTGTATACACCATTAAGTATCTAATAGTGTCTTTCCTGATAGAAATGAGAATTTTGAAAAAAAATAAACTTCAAGATGGGTTTTGTTTACTCTTCTAAGTTGATCATCTCAGAAAACGTCAAAACAAAATCGATCATATCAAGCCAGATTACTAGTACAAATTGGGTAAGGCATTTGGCATCCTCAATCAATCTCTTTGTCATTTTGTTAATGACATTGTAGAAAAATGATATAATCTAAAATCTCGCGTATAATCGGGGGTAAGAGATGTAAATTATAGTAACTGTTTCAATATTATAAAGCGATCTTTGTGAGTTCACTCCCATGAAATCTTGTCCTCAATCTTATATACATATTGCATTTTCAAAGAACAAGGTTCGCTAATATTTATGAGGCTCCTTTTCACTCTATATTTTTAATGTGTATCTCATTTTAAATGATCAACTAAATCTAGTTTTTTTGGAATTAAAGAATAATTTAGAAAGAGAAAATGACCATTGCGACCATAGTTGTCTCATGACTTGAACTATTTTGTCACATCACACATTACGAGACTCAATTATTCACGATTCTTTACGAAAATCATAGAGAAATATGATGAAGTGATCTCCACAGCAACCATACGGTAATAACTCTTAGCTAAGTTAGGAGAATTTACCTTATGGTTGATGTAAAGATCACTTCATCATCTTTCTCTAGGATCACCTTAAAAAGAGGCAACCATTGAGTGTCGTAATGTGTGATCAGATAAAAAGCTCAATAAATTAGAAGACCAACTATGGTCGTAATGATCATTTCTATAATTTTTAATTACTGTTTAACTTTCCAAAAATGGATTATGTTAGTCATTAACTATATGAGATACACATAAAACGATCCACGAGAAGTAGCCACATTGCCATAAAAAATTAGTGCATCCGAAACCTTAAAAAAGATCGTATATATATAAGATTGTGGACAAGATTAATAGGAGTAATATACTAAAATTGATCTCTGGATAAGATTGAAGAAATTACTATCAATAAAAACTTACCCCCGAATATAAACCATATTTTGGATTATATTTGTTTTCTTTATATCGTCAACAAAATGCTGAAACTTTAATTGATGATTCCAAATGCGTTAACCAGTTTGCGCTTGCAATCAGCCTTGATGGGACCGATTTTGTTTAAACTTTTTTTGGCATCAAAACTATAAAAATGAGTAAACAAATACCCATCTTGAAGTTGAGTCTTTTTTTTAATACACTCATTTAGCTTTGTATTTCTCTATCAAGAACGAAGGTATTAGGTACTTGATGGTGTATAAAATTCACAAGCATGATAATAATAGTAATAAACTAGCTATAGTGTATAGAATAATGAACACATTGAAGATATGTACTTAATCAACTAAGATATTACGAATTTGATTAATCAAGCTAAGCATACATGTATTGTATCATAATGACAATATACCTTGTAACATCTGATCTCACTTAAATATAAATAACTCGAGTCCATGTTTAAAGTCTTCAATTTTTTTAACGCGTGATCTGTGAACTCTAACCAACATATTTTTGCAAGATTCATCTCAGTTTGAATATATCATAAATTTTGATCAATGTAATACTGATTAGATGATCGCACACAATTCTTTTCATACATAAAACACATCTTTTCAAAAGGAGTGCACCACCCATACAAATGATGTTGTGTTCATTGTGTAAACAAAATTCTATGCGATTGTTTGATAAATATTATTATTTATCAAAACTATGATATTATCAAAATAGGATGAATCTTGCAGTGATTTGTAATTTCACATATCGTGCGTTAATAAGTGAAGGATTTAAACATAGTCTCGAGTAGCTTATATTTTTTGGAATCAAATGTGTTGACGTATTATCATTCTTATATAACATATTCGTTTAGCTGGAGCAATAAAATTTTCTAATATCTTAGTTGATTAAGTACATATATTAGTATGTTCATTTCTCTATAGACTATATCTAGCTTATTATATTATTATCATACTTGCGAATTTTACACACCGTCGTGTACCTAATACTTTTTTTTCCTAATAGTTCCATAGAAAGCTAAATGAGTCTTTTCGAAGAAAGAAAAAGACTCAACTTCAAGATGCGTTTTCGTTTATTATGCTAAAGAGTTATGATCTCGGAAGAATTTTAAACAAGATCGATCCCATCAAAGCTGATGCAAGCGCAAACTGGCTAAGGCATTTGACATTCTCAGTCAATTTTTTCGTCCCTTTGTTTATGAAATCAAGAAAACATATATAATTCACAATCTCGTGTAATATAATCTAGGGTATGTTCTTAAAAATAGAAATTGTTTCAGTCTTATAAAGAGGACATCTTTGAGTTGACTCCCATGAATTTTTTTCCTAGTCTTTCTTAGGTTCCGGGTGCCATAATTTATTATGGCTATGAGGCAACTTTTCATTTTATCTTTTTATGTGTATTTCATTATAAATAATTTACTAAAGCTATTTTCTAAATCAAACAATAATTAATAAAGAAAGATGTGACCATTACGACTATAATTGTCTCATCTCTTGAACTATTTGTCACATCACACATTAGAAGACTCAATTATTTATGCTTCTTTACAACAATCCTAGAAAAAGATGATTAAATGATCTCCACAAAAAACATAAGTTAATTTCTCCTAGCTTTAAGTTGTCAATCATCATGGTGGAATGTTTCTCTAATTTATCCTAGCTTTAAGTTGTCAATCATCATGGTGGAGTGTTTCTTTAATTGATGATTCTGAGTGCTTTAATCAGTTTGTGCTTGCAATCCGCCTTGATGGGATCGATTTTGTTTAAACTTTTTTTGGCATCACAACTCTTAAAATGAGTAAACAAATACCCATCTTGAAGTTGAGTCTTTTTTTTCAATACACTCATTTAGCTTTGTATGTATCTACAAAAAAAGAATGTATTAGGTACTTGATGGTGTATAAATTTCACAAGCATGATAATAATAGTGATAAACTAGTTATAGTGTATAGAATAATGACCACATTAAAGATATGTACTTAATCAACTAAGATATTACGAATTTTATTAATCAAGTTAAGAAAACATGTATTGTATCATAATGACAATATACCTTATAACATCTCAACTCACAAAAATATAAACTACCCGAGTCCATGTTTAAAGCCTTCAATTTTTAACGCATGATCTTGAACTCTAACCAACATATTTTTGCAAGATTCATCACATTTTGAATATATCATAAATTTTGGTCAATATAATACTAATTAGATGATCGCACACAATTCTTTTAATACATAAAACACATCTTTTCAAAAATGATTGCACCATCCGTACAAATGATGTCGTGTTCGTTGTGTAAACAAAATTCTATGTGATTGGCTGATAAGTATTATTATTTATCAAAACTATGATATTATCAATATAGGATGAATCTTTTAGTGATTTGTTGTTTCACAGATCGTGCGTTAAAAAAGTGAAGGATTTAAACATAGTCTCGAGTAGTTTATATTTTTGTGGAATCAAATGTGGTGACGTATTATCATTCTTATATAACATATTCGTTTAGCTAGAGTAATAAAATTTCATAATATCTTAGTTGATTAAGTACATATATTAGTAGGTTCACTTCTCTATAGACTATATCTAGCTTATTATATTATTATCATACTTGTGAATTTTATACACCATCATGTACCTGATGCTTTTTTCCTAATAGTTCCATATAAAGCTAAATGAGTCTTTTTAAAGAAAGAAAAAGACTCAACTTCAAGATGCATTTTCGTTTACTCTCCTGAAGAGTTATGATCTCAGAAGAATTTTAAACAATATGGTCCCCTCAAAGCTGACGCAAGCGCAAATTAGCTAAGGCATTTGACATTCTCAATCAATTTTTTCATCACTTTGTTCATGACATCAAGAAAACATATATAATCCAGAATCTCATGTAATATGATCTAGGGTATGTTCTTAAAAACAGAAATTGTTTCAATCTTATAAAGGGGACATCTTTGAGTTGACTCCCATGAATTTTTCCCTAGTCAGTGTTAGGATTCGGTTGCCATAGTTTACTATGGCTATGAGGAGACTTTTCATTTTATCTTTTTAAGTGTTTAGTTGTAAATAATTTACTAAATCTATTTTTTTTAAATCAAACAATTATTATTAAAAAAAGATATGACCATTACTACTATAGTTGTCTCATCTTTTGAACTATTTGCCACATCACACATTAGAAGACTCAATTATTCATGCTTCTTTACAACAATCCTAGAGAAAGATGATGAAGTGATTTCCACAAAAAACATAAGTTAACTTCTCCTAGCTTTAAGTTGTCAATTATCATGGTGGATTGTTTCTCTATATTATACATTTATGAACTCTAATTTATGTCTTGATCATGACACGATACATGAGAATAAGCTCGAAGAGATGCCTTCTGTTGGCACTCTTATAAAGTCTTGGGGTGTAGGTATGTGATGTGACGTCGTCTCTTTAATTCAGTTGGAAACGTACATTGAAATAACATTGAGTAAAATGCAAATGTATTTCTTTTTATTTTATGCACTATACTTTCTTAATAATGGTGACTAAAATTTTAGGTTTTTTGTTCGTTTGGTGTCGAAGAGCTGCTCCTTCCTTATGCTAAATAAACTCTACAAATGTGGACCGATTTTTGGTTCACCTAGCTTCTTTGCAATATGTTCGTTAGATTGTACATGAACCAGTTTCTACTTAGTTAATCGGAAGGCCGCGTGTTGATGTTAATCGTGGTAAGTTAACTAATGAAAAATTTATGCATGTATGAGTTCATGTTTATTTATTATTTTTACCATATACTTCAGACAAAGATTGTTGCTTACTAAGAAGAGCGTAAGGATATTGACTCAATGAAAGTACAACAATAGTGATATTATTGTTTACTTAATATTTCATAACTTGAAGTCATATCGGTTCTTTCGTATAATAGGGGCAAAATGCTAGCCACTATCTTTTGTGCACTATTGACTACATATTTGAATAGCAAAATCAACAATTAGAAGTCCACTTTTGCTTGCAAGCTATATGACACTCTTTTATGGTTTTCATTAAAATATTGTTGTTGTTAGAGAACTTATTGAAATTCTAAGGGTTTATAACTTCGGTAATTTGTATGATTTGTTATACAATGTTTAGTATTTGAGTTTGCTTTAGAAATCGAGAACTATATAATGACGGTTAATTTACTCTATAACTAATTTATAGAATACTACAATATTAGTTTTCTTTGAACCGCAACTCGTATCATATGCGTAGGTTGTTAAGATTATCAATTATCATATTTGGGGTGCGCGAACTATTAAGCTCATACGCCAAAATATTAGCAAACTTTATTTAGCTTGATGTTTGGATAATAAGTTTGAAGTTGTACCTTAATATCTATAAAGTAGGCGGGTAGTTAGAATTTGATATTTGAAATTTAAACGATTTGGTGTTTGAAGACTTAGATGTAATCAAGTTGGCAAATTTGAATTTTGTTTCATATTGATTTGGTAATTTGAAACAAAGCTTTTGTTTCATTGTTTTGATTTTGATACTCATTTCGTCTTTAAATTACCAACGCTTGATAAATAGCGTAAAAAAACTAATTATAATACAATATATTTGTAGGTTTGAAAAGGGTAAAAAAATTATACCTCATAGTAAAGAATAGCCACATCAATTATTGGGTGTTACACTTTGACCATAGTTAAGTTTTTTCTTGACTTTTCAAGAAATAACTTAATTATGGTCAAAGTGCAACAACCAAGAATTTCATGTTGGCCATATACTAAAAGCACAAAAAAAGATTGTTTATATCTAGGTGCATATAAAGACTAAAGTAAATATAGCATAAACAACTAATTATAAAAACAAATATATTTGTAATTTGGAAGACGTAAAAAAAAACTTGTATCTCATAGTAGAAAATAGCCACTCAAATACTTCGTTGTTGCACTTTCACCATAGATAAGTTTTTTCTTCACTTTCTATTTTTATCTTGTAAAATAAAAATAAATAAACTAATAAATATATCGAATTCATCTTACAAAAAAAAATTAAACATCTTCAAATGTAGATTCACCAAAGTTACTTTGAAAAGGTTCAACCCTTTAAATATGGGTTATCCTAGAAATGTGAATGACTAAAAATATGCCGCTAACAATAGATCTATTAGAGTACACCATCGAGTTGCATCTCATAATCCTAAAATTTTACTTTTTCTAAATACATGTTTTAGTTATGAAATCAAAATTAATCTAAAAGTGATAACTGATTCTAAGAAGTTAACTTCGGAAATTCAAGATCAAAAATACAAATTGTATTAACAAAAAACATATAATCCATAATACAATGTTCTAATGTATATCAGGACTGAAATATGGTAAAGATCTCGAATGGATCTACACATTTTATGTTGTAAAATTGAGGATTCTTATATTTTAAAATTGAACAAAAAATTCAATCGCAAGATCGACATTAACATCAAACACCATGTATGGAATATCGATTCATATGACAATTAATGTTATTTTTGTAGATAATCAATGCATCAAGCTACAAAATTGAAATAAGTCAGTGATATAAATAGAGAAATGAAGATCAAAATCTCTTACCATTAGAATAGATCGAGCTACAACGAATGTGTTGTAGGGTCATGGTTGCGGTTGCGGCTGCGGCTAAGATAATCGCACACCACATATCTTCGTTTCAATCATTCTAAAAATTGCACAAGTGATTAGACGCAAACTCGATGCAGATCATCAAACATATTTAATGATTCCTATTAATTTTATATATAATCAATGCATCAAAGTACGCATATTAAATAAATGTAACGGTTTTGATATGAAAGGGGAAAACGAAGATCGAAATCTCTTACCATTTGAACAGATCGAGCGAGAATGAATTTGTCGCAGGGTTATGGTTGTGGCGACGGCTGTGGCGATGATTTAATCTCACAAACCCTACATTGAAAGTTAAGAAAATACATTGCATACTTATAGAAAATAAAATAAAGCAATGAGTAATTTGCAAAAATGATCCTTGTGGTTTGCTCGTATCGCATGTTTCGTCTCTTGTCTTTTGAAAGAGCAGACGGTGTCCCTGTGGCGAATTTAATTTTTAAATTCGTCCCTGAGACAAAGTAAAATGACTAAATTGCCCATGTTTTCTTTTTTTATGTTTTTATATAGCTTTTAATTTCCTTTTACAAAAATATAAAGAAGACTATGAATATTTTCATCATTTCACCATGTACGCCATACACACGATAAACTATATTTATTTTTTGGGTATATAGTTTTTACGGTAAATTTATTATTCCAAAACTGATTCAGTACAATGGATGTGGATGAATCTCACATCTCAGCCTATTACATAAGCAAAACTATTTCATAAGGAAATTACAATTATAACTAGACTATAAATGATTCAATAACGTCAAATAGTCTATTTCTTCTTTTGACGTCGAACCTCAATATCCAAATTATCTAATATATATTGAATATTGTCAGGTATTTCTTGATCTTTATACATATCATCATCCATTCAAATATGTTTTGCTCCATTCTTTCAAAAAGATCTGTGTACTACATCCAAATCCCAATCTTTTTAAAGCCAAATAACTTTCATTTGATTTTAACATATTCAACTTCATCCTCGCTACGTGATCGCCCGAATAATCAACCTTTTCCCAAAGGTTTACGAACATCATCCACAAGCACGCATTTCTCATCCAGCTGTTTTCAAAAAACATTATTCCTCTCTAATAGCGGGGTAGAACGTTGCCTTTCATCTTGTTCACAAGACATATAAGACTTATTATTAGTTTCAACTTTCTCAATAACCGTATTTTCATATTTTAGATCCTCAAACGATATAAATCGCCTTTGGGCTCTCCCCTTTGGCACATTGCTTTGTTTTAGGGAGATAATAAGGTTTTGGAGTCATTTTAGCTTCTCTCCCTTTGGCAATACTGGAATTTTAATTTCTCTCATTTGAGATACCAAACAAAATATTTTGGAGAAATTAAACAATAAATTTCATGAACAACATGTTGATCCTAAACTTAGATCGATTAGCTTTGCATTATCGAGATAAATCAAGAGTAATACGTAGAGAAACTTTATGCTTTCGACAATCTAAGTATTATGTGGAAACTAATACTTAGGAGAAAGAACAAAATAACAAGGTGATTATCAAACTTTCAATCAATTGATATATCAAAAGTGAATAAAAAGTGTATGAAAAGTATGTGAAAAGTATTTCTTATGTCTAACACTAAGGCCTCCTTTTATACACTAAGGAGCCTTGTACAAAAAGCTAGAATCAACTATTTTAGGAAGATATACAAGATAAACATAGAAAATAACTTATTAACTAAATCTTTTAAACATTAAGAATATATTCTGAATTCTTATCTTCATATTTTATCTACCAGTCTGAAAAATTCATCATTGGCTGATTTAGTTCTTGTCTTCCTAATTTAAACAAAAATGTGTTGATCTTCACAGCTCATGCAATTTTTCAGTGGCTAAGATTCTTCTTGTCAGCGGTTTTGTGTCAGCGGCTACAATAGTCGTGTCAGCGGCTAGGCTCTTACTTGTCAGCAGCTAGGGACTTGGTCATTTTATTCCCAACAATCCTCCCCTAAACTTGATATTTAGTCTAACTATCAAGTTTCTGAATAAAACAAAATATAAAGTGAGGATTCTTACAAATATACATATCCCTGAATTTGAGTATGAATAAATCTCAAAGAGTCAACACCCAAATCACTTGTGTAGCAACCTTTAACTTGGTCTTAATCATCTTCTGCAATCTATCTTATAACAGCAAACTTCTTCAATTACATGTAGAGTCTTTGGAGCCTTCTTTATAACTTTTTCCACTAAAAATCAACTGCTCCTCCCTTTTTTAAGACTCCTTTCCAAGAAAAATATCAGAGGATGGAACCATGAATGTCCTCCTTGGATTCCCAGCAGCTTCTAAAACAGCAAGTCTCTCCCTTAAATAAGTGAGTTCAAGACCTTAATGTGTGACAGTTGGTACAAGTATTGTATGTTACTTTTGCAAGAAAATAAAAAAATTCGTCAATTCCATGATATTCAAAAAGTTTCATACTGTCCTCATCTACATTCGAGAAATGAATCCTCAATGTTGATTCATAGGACATGTGGATGGACTTACTGATGATAAGACTGACTTGACCTACATTAAAGCTAGTGCCAATAGTCCAAGCCATAACAATATCCACCCTTGTGAAAGTGATCTATATTGCTACTAGATGCAAATCGCCATGGAAAAACATCTCAATGATCTTAAGGCTTCCAGATATCCCAAAATTTGAAAAGTGAAAGGTCGATGAAATGTTTTGGGTCTATAAAGCAGTTTATAAATGACATCAGCTGGGATATCATAGCATAAAATGGACTTGAGAATGTAGAAAACCTTAGTTAAAACATAAACAAAGGTAATAATCCTAAGTAAATTAACTAAACTCTAATAAGAAAGAGTGACAAACATTGTTTATGCATACACACATGCAAAAGTATGATAGACACACATGAACACCAGAGTCCTTTGTTCACAAATGCCCCAAAGAGAAAGTAATTCATATAAAACCTTTGCAACTCCCAGCTAACTCAAGTAGATACCCAGAGTCTACCAACCGACCAATCCCAATTCTAGGTCAAATGTCTTGACAGTATACATGCAAAATAAATTACGTTCATGCTATAGTGCCTCGAGGTTTAGAAATTCCAACAATTTCGTAAAGAGAGAGTCTTCACTATTTCTAACCCCCACTCACCAATGGACACAATCTAGAATTGTGATAAGAGTGCTCTAAGAGTACCCAAACACCAAAAGGTTTACCTCCCTTTAACAGAAGCATACAAATCTCTATATGTGAAGAAGCAAAAGTTTATCTCAAGATAGGAATGTAAACACTCCAACCATCATAAATAAAAGTTTGCAACTCAGTATCCATCCTAATGTAGCTCCACTTTCCTACATAGTTAGACAAAAACCACAAAACACACCAACAGATGCTACTTTACCCACAACAATGGGTAGAGATAACATGTCAGTAGATAAAAATAATAACAGTGGGAAGACCAACAATGCATGTTCGTTGTGCATCCACTATCCCAATATCCTTGATCATTAACCTGCTTTTGGATAGTCTGCTCATAAAGAAAACAAATTAGTTTTCTTTGAAGATCCAAGCCTTGTCAGACTTGGATCTATCTAGTTGTTCAACTAGAGTGGTCTTATTCTTTACCACAAATCCATGTTCATCCCTTTGTGACCTAAACACCTAACTTGTTCCAATGGGTCTAGTAATGACCTTCTCAAGATATTTAAATCTATTGCAAGTCATTGAAATACCATTAAAATTAGAGTTTTGCTCTTGTCAAGGTTTCCAAGTTAAGTGGGATGATGCTTTAAACCCTTGACCCTTATTAACCAAGTATTTTTTTTATATGGTGTAACATAAGGTCTGACAGCAGGTAGTTTTGGCATGGTCATATCAAATCTAGGGTTGTCAGTGGCTTGTCTGCCTTGTCAGCGGATAGATTGTTCCTGTCAGCGGCTAAATTAGGGTTTGCTACCGGAACCCACTGTCTGTTAGACAAAGTGTTGGCCTTTTGAAAGGGTATTTGGCCATGAGTAGTAGTTGCTTTTGAAAAATAAGGAGCAGGTCTAGCAGCTTGTGGCTTTATGTGGACAAAAGGTTTGTGATTGACAGTGGGTGGCCTATTGTCTGTGGCTTGTTTGTATCCATTGACACAGTTATAGGCCAAATGAGAAAAGCTCACACATGTATAACAAGCCTTTTTAGACATAAAACTAGGTCTAAACTGATTATATCCCAACCCATTCACACTCCATTGGTTTTCTTTAGATGAACTAGGTTTTCTATGCATTTTTACATATTTAACACTAGTTTTTCTTTTAGTAGCAAAACCAAGGTCAACAATTTTGCCTTTTATAGGATTAGTCACTTTAATAGGCTTGTCATCACTAGACTCTTCACTTAATAGACCTCCTTTAACAAAGAGGAAGGGATTGGCAGCCTTCCATTGTTCCAAATCTGTCTTTTTCCTCTCATATTCATCAATGGGGTTAACCACACGTGGTGGAGGGATAAAGATCTTTTCTTGGAATTCTGGAATACCAGTCCATGATAAGTCTTTTCCCCTGTACACCCCATAAAAATCACCAGGAGGAGGTGGAACAGCAACATACTCCTTAGTATTCATGCCAACCCCTGACATGTCGTTAAGGTTTCTTTTCTCACTAACACACTTTTCTAGGGTTTGACTAGCCTTCTTGAAATTTTTAATTTTAAAACCCATATCATCTTGAGACTTAACGACCTCATCTACTTTAGCTCTTAATTCAGCATTAGACTTAAGTAAACTAGCATTACACTCATTAATAACTCTTAAATCTCTTTCTAGAATTTTAGTTTTATCTTTAAGATCAAATTACATTTTCTTATATTCTTCCACCATCCCATAAGATTGTGCAAGCCCCCTTTTATAGTGGGCTAGCCTGATTTCTAGATCAAAAACATCTGATTTTAATTTTAAGACCTCTTTATTAAGATTTTCAGTATTTATCCTACAAGAAGAGTCATCACATACCTTATTATCAGAACCTGAAGAATACTTGGAACTTGTGGAACTTGTGGAACTTGAAGTAGACTTGGCCTTAACAGAAAACAACATTAGATTCTTCTTCAACTTCTTCCTTAGCCTGGTTCACCTCACGATAATGGATTTCGTTCTTTAAATCAAAGTTTCTCAACAAGCTCTGATACCACTTGTTGATCCCAAACTTAGATCGAATAGCTTTGTATTATCGAGATAAATCAAGAGTAATACGTAGAGAAACTTTATGTATTCGACAATCTAAGTATTATGTGGAAACTAATACTTAGAAGAAAGAACAAAATAACAAGGTGATTATCAAACTTCCAATCAATTGATATATCAAAAGTGAACAGAATGTGTATGAAAAGTATGTGAAAAGTAAACCTTATGTCTTACCCCAAGGCCTCCTTTTATACACTATGGAGCCTTGTACAAAAAGCTAGAATCAACTATTTTAGGAAGATATACAAGATAAACATAGAAAATAAATTATTAACTAAATCTTTTAAACATTAAGAATATATTTTGAATTCTTGTCTTCATATTTTGTCCACCAGTTTGAAGAATTCATCATTGGCAGATTTAGTCCTTGTCTTCCTAATTTAAACAAAAATGTGTTGATCTTCACAGCTCATGCAATCTTTCAGTGGCTAAGATTCTTCTTGTCAGCGGCTGCGTGTCAGCGGCTACAATAATCGTGTCAGCGACTAGGCTCTTACTTGTCAGCGGCTAGGGACTTGGTCATTTTATTCCCAACATTCTTGTTATGGCCTCCGTAATTATGCAGTTCTTCAAGAATCTTAGGAACGGTTTGTAGAGAGGGTTTTGGTGTTCAAGATGTTCAACGCAGTTGTTTAGATAAATCATTTCGTCATTGATATCGCTCATTTATACGAGTTTTTCATAGCGATATTTGTTATGTTTTGTGTCCTAAACGTAATGGATAGACCCCATATTGCTTATATTTTGTGAAAAGTGTGTTTTGTAGGTTCTCAACTCACCATGTCTTACCGACAAGAAAGAGTTGATTCACCTTGAGGGTACGGCTCTTGGTGTGACACATCAAATCCGTTGATGGTTGCCAGGTTACCCAAAACTGGATGGTTTTCACTTGCCATGGTCCTAGACTGAAAAGTGGCTAATCCAAGGGGGTACGGCTCTTGGTAAAGATTTTATCAAATCCGTTGATAGCTGTAATAGCTTGCTTAAAGCTATAGGGTGTTCAATTCACCGATGCTTCATTGCTAAGAATTGGCGAGTCCAGAAGGGTACGGCTTCTGGTAAAGACATATCAAATCCGTTGACGGCTGTGATGGTTTGCCTAAAATCATCAGGGTACCCCCACTCACCATTGATTCACGTTCTAAGAGTTGGGCTGGGTTCTAGTCTCCCAGGGTGATGCTTATTCCACCAGAAAGACTGGCTAGCCCAAGAGCGAGCAGCTACTTGGTAAAGGCTCATCAAATCTGCTCATGTTGCTGTAAAGATTTGGGACCAAAAGGGGCTAAGCAAAACAAGTCAGGGAAATCAGTTCAGCCTCGGATCAAGAGTTGCGCCGCAGGACATACCTGTTGCGGCGCAACAGAAGTTGCTACAGATCATGGTTTTCTCGGATCACCAATTGCGGCGCAAGACTCAAGAGTTGCGGCGCAACTAAAGAAGCTACAGGACCGGGCACTTGCGGAACAAGAGTTGCGGCGCAATACCTAACAGTTGCGGCGCAACTGGTCTTTTTGCAGTTACAAACTCTGTTTTTATTTCCTCATTAAGGGGGAAGCTAAAGAGTAAGTGGACATCATGGGACATTATTGCTAGACGTTTTTTGATGTCCCAGGAGAAGTATTTAAGGAACACAACATCCACAACAAGGGGGGGCATCATACAACATCCATATATATCATCATACACTCAACATCCATATTACACACATCCATTCTTGAAGATATAATTCAAGAATCATCATCATCAAGCTTTAGCATAATTTTCATTATCATCATAAGTTTCTATTGAACAATTGTTACGTTCAAGTTTTTACTTTGTTACTTTGAAGATCATTGGAACCTCTTTCTCAATTTGGTATTCATCTTCTATCATTTTAATAGCAAGATTAAAGTATGTCTTTTACATATTCAATTGTGTTTGTTACAATCATGAGTAGCTAATTTCTTTATACGTTTGCTTGGATTATGTGATGTTTATGTGTTAGATTTTGGGTTGGAAATTCGATTGATTTGTTGAGATTAATTGGGGATCCGTTTGGGTTAATAACTTAATTATCTTGTCAAAATTGTTTATACTCTTGTTTGGTAATCTAAAAACGGGTATTCGAAAGGAATCCGTAATTTTTACTAAAATAGGAACGAATTAATCGGCCTGTCTTTAGTTGATTATAAGTGAATGATATTCGGAAGGAGTCATTAACAACAATTTTCATAAGTAGATATTCACACAAACGCTAGCTACTAAATTAAGAGAAATCGGTTTAGGAGTTAGTAAGCTATTCGAAAGGAAGCTTATAAATTAATTCTCACTTATCAGCTTGAAACTTTATGCACTATTACTTGAGGTGTTAACGGTATTCGAAAGAAATCGTTGCATGGTTAGGTAATTGGAGAAATCCGGTATTCGAAAGGAACTTAGGATTTTACATTAGAAGTTTATCGATATTTTCATACCTAAGGAATAACTCATAGTCATTCACGGTCCAAGCAAGCGTATCTTTTATCCATATTTGAAATCTTGAATATTTTCACTGTTTTTATAAGCAAGTCTTCACTAAGACTAAAACCAATTTGTTACTCGTTACGCATTTTTACTAACTAATATTTCAACTATAAATAGTCCCTGTGTTCGAACCCGATATTTGCTAATACTATTTTACAATTGACAAGGGTACACTGCCCGTGTTATAATCTAGTAAAGGTTAATTTTGGGAAAACTAGATTTCACGCATCAAGTTTTTGGCGCCGCTGCCGGGGACTTGATTTAGTTGAATATTTTTCACGGGTATTTTTGTTTGTGTTGTGATTTTCAGGATTATTGATAGTGTATGTACACGAGATCCCAAGGGAAACAAGTGCAAAGTCCTCTTTCGGATCCGGAAAAACTTTTGAGGAAACGGGGTTTAGGAGCAGCCGCTTCGGTAGTTTATAGTGAAAGCATATCCTCCGAGGAGGAAGTTGAACCAGTTTTTGAAGAAGAAATGGCAGAAAACGAAGATGATGATATTAGACTAGAAAACCAACCCAATCCTTTTGACATACCGATGATCGATAGGAATAGGGTGGTACCACAGACGAATGGGTCGGCTATTGTGGCACCAGATTTGGGGGATGACTTTTCCGTTAAAGGTCATCACTTAAAGATGATTCAAGATAGTACTTTTGACGGACATTTCAAGTCCGACCCGCACAAGCATGTGGCGAGTTTCATGGAGACATGTAGAATGTTTCGATATGGAGCGGGTCAAGTGGAAAGCGTTATGCTAAGTTTGTTTCCATCGTCTCTCACGGGAGAGGCGAAAACATGGTTTAATGAATTAGAGCCGGGTACGATTAGAACTTGGGAAGAAATGAGGGAGCTTTTTGTAACAAGATTTTATCCACCCATCTTGCGCAGGAAGCTATTGAACCAAATCCGTTCTTTTCAACAATGGGACAACGAGACCATAACAAGTGCTTGGATTAGGCTTAAGGAATTGTTAAGGAACTGCCATGGGCACGAGTTAGATAAAGATGAAGTTATTGATATCTTCTACTACGGTTTGGATAGTCGTTCTCAACATGACTTGGATTTGGCGGGTGGTGGCAGTTTCTTATACAAGTCACCAAACGAGGCTCACCGAATGATGGAAGACCAAGTTCAAGCTCATATTGCTAGGGATCGGATTAATAGGAATAGGAGAACCAGAGGAACGGTAAACCAAGTTGAAGAAGGAGGTAGTAGTGGTAGCAACAAAGAAGTGGTGAACGAGATTAAAGCCTTGGGTAAGGAAATGAAAAGCCGAATGGATCGTTTGGAGAAAGATGTACACTTAGTGAAAAACGGTTGTGGGAAATGCGGGGGACCTCACTACACGGATGATTGTGAGCCGAAATCTGAGGAGGCTAACTATGCCAACTATGGGTATCAAAACCGGGGAAATAGTGGGTATGGAAATAAGAATCAGGGAAACAGAAATGAGGCGAGATTTCAACCCAACCAATCGAAACAAAAGGAGGAGCATACCGAACAGAATTTTGAGGAAATGATGAAAGATTTTGTCTATTCCCAAAAGGCAGCTAATGATATGATGGCTAACTCCATGAAAGGATTCACCGCAAAATGGGAGCAAAACCAACGGAACACCCAAGCTAACATGCAAGACTTGGAGCGAAAATTTGAAAGATTAAGTGAAAAGTTTTCGAACCGACCACCGGGTCAAATGCCAAGTTCAACCCAACCAAATCCGAGGCAAAATCAAAACAACACCGGAGGATCATCGAACCAAGGGTCGAAGTATGTACCACCAAATAATCGTGATGAGCATGTGAACGTTGTGGAGACTAGGTCTGGACCTAAGTATGGGGGGAACCGAGAATTGGTGCTAAATAAAGACAAAACAGGAAAAACAGCTGAAACAGACAAGTTGCGCCGCAACAACAGGGACTTGCGCCGCAACTCGTCATCCGAAGGAAACCCAATTGTCAATGACCAACCACTTGCGCCGCAAGAGGATGGAGTTGCGCCGCAACTGGTGGTCCGAGATTTCAAAATGAGCCAGGAACCCATAGATAGTGATTCGGACGACGAGGAAGAGATAGAAATGGAGTCGAGACCTGGGAAGGAACCAAAGGGTGATAATAAAGGAAAAGAGCCGGAAATCGAACAAAAAGGGCCATATAAGCCACATATCCCATATCCGCATAGACTTCGAAAAGAAAAGAAAAAGGAACAATACGGGAAATTCATCGAGTTAATGAAGACTGTTAAGATTAATGTTCCTTTAGTTGATCTTATTGCGGGTATGCCAAATTATGCAAAGTTCATGAAGGAACTTGTGAGTGGGAAAGGTGATTACATGGAGAAAACCACCGCGTTCTTAAATGCCGAATGTTCAGCAATTGTGAAGAGATCTATTCCACCGAAACTTGAAGATCCCGGAAGTTTTCTCTTAACTTGCACTTTTAATGATAAACTTACTTTTAGTGCATTAGCGGATTTAGGGGCAAGCATTAACTTAATGCCCTACTCTATTTACACTAAATTGTCTTCAAGTGTTTTAACCCCAACACGTATGAGTATAAGATTGGCCGATCGATCTTATCAATATCCATTGGGTATTGCCGAAAATATGCTCATACGGGTCGGAGAATTTTTATATCCCGTGGATTTTGTTATTCTTGAAATGGAGGAGGATGAAAAAGTTCCTCTCATTTTGGGTAGACCATTTTTAAACACCGCGGATGCTATCATACGGGTTCGGGATACCGAAATTTCTTTGGGTTTGGGTAATGAAAGGGCAACATTTTCTTTGAAGCAAGCAATGAAACATTCATATTCTACAGATGAATCTTGTTTTAGAATAGATGTTCTAGATGAAGCAGCTTATGACCTTGATTGGGAAGGCATTTTGGAAGCAGAGGCGGAAATGGAAAGGCTGAATTCCATTGTTAAAGAAGAGGCGAATGAAGAGGGAAGCTCGGATGAAGTGAAGGAGTTGGTGGTTAACGACGGGGAGAGGATCAAGACTTCTATTGAGGATCCTCCGAAGGATTTGGAACTTAAGCAATTGCCAGCACATCTCGAGTATGCATTCTTAGATGGTAATTCTAGTCTCCCAATTATTATTTCGTCTTCACTTTTGGAAGACGAAAAGATTAAATTACTAACGGTCCTTAAAAGCCATAAAAAGGCTTTCGCTTGGCGTATTTCTGATATTCCGGGTATAAGTTCTGATTTTTGTAAACATAAAATTAACTTTTTAGATGATGTAAAACCTGTTGTCCAAAGACAACGGAGACTTAACCCGAATATGCAGGATGTGGTCAAGAAGGAAATTGTTAAACTTTTGGATGCAGGTATAATTTACCCGATAGCGGATAGCCCCTGGGTTAGTCCGGTACATTGTGTGCCCAAGAAAGGTGGAATGACTGTGGTGTTGAACGAAAAGAATGAATTGGTACCGACAAGAACAGTGACGGGCTGGAGGGTTTGTATCGATTATAGGAAGTTAAATGAAGCGACTCGAAAGGATCATTTTCCATTGCCATTTATGGATCAAATGATAGAAAGGTTGGCGGGGAACGAGTTTTATTGTTTCCTTGATGGTTTCTCGGGTTATTTTCAAATTCCAATTGACCCCGAGGACCAAGAGAAAACAACATTTACTTGTCCTTTCGGCACCTTTGCTTATAGACGGATGCCATTTGGGTTATGTAATGCACCGGGAACATTTCAGAGGTGTATGATGGCGATTTTTCAGAATATGATTGAGAATTCCATGGAGGTTTTTATGGACGATTTTTCGGTTTATGGGAGTTCATTTGATGGTTGTTTAGAAAGTTTAGATAAGATGCTAGCACGGTGTGAAGAAACAAATTTGGTGCTTAATTGGGAAAAATGCCATTTCATGGTGAAGGAAGGAATAGTGTTGGGGCACAAAATTTCTAAGGCGGGAATTGAGGTTGATAGAGCAAAGATTGAGGTTATAGCAAAGTTACCACCTCCAACGAACGAGAAATCAGTTAGAAGCTTTCTAGGACACGCGGGGTTTTATAGGCGGTTTATTAAGGATTTTTCAAAGATAACTAGGCCGATGACTCGTTTGTTAGAGAAGGATACAAAGTTCGAATTTTCGGAGGATTGTATGAAGGCATTTGAATTGTTGAAGGAAAGATTAACGAACACACCCATTCTAATCTCGCCAAATTGGGATCTACCCTTTGAGTTGATGTGTGACGCGAGCAATTTTGCGGTAGGGGCGGTATTGGGTCAAAGGATTGAGAAACATTTTAGGCCGATTTATTTTGCAAGCAAGACATTGAACGAAGCTCAGCAAAATTATACCACTACCGAGAAGGAGTTACTAGCTGTTGTGTTCGCGTTCGATAAATTTCGGTCTTATTTGGTATTGAGTAAAACGGTAGTGTTCACGGATCACTCGGCCTTGAAGTTTCTGTTTTCAAAGTTAGATGCGAAGCCGAGATTGATTAGGTGGATCTTACTTTTGCAAGAATTTGATGTGGAGATCCAAGATAAGCGGGGTAGAGAAAATGTGGCGGCGGATCATTTGAGCCGTTTGGAGAATCCGAGTCTTGGAGCTTTGAATGAGGAGGATATTCGAGACACCTTTCCGGATGAAAGGTTGGCATTTGTTGGAAAAGCAGTTGGTGAACGAGGTCCTTGGTACGCCGACATAGCCAATTATTTAGCGGGTGGAGTCGTTAGTAGATTGCTTACTTATCAACAACGGAAAAAGCTATACTCGGATGCCAAGTATTACTTTTGGGAGGAGCCGTTTCTATTTAGAATGTGTGCCGATGGAATGGTGAGAAGGTGTGTTTCTGGAGCCGACACAAGGCGAATTCTCGATGAATGTCACCATGGTCCAACGGGAGGACATTATGGTCCAACCGTGACGGGAAAGAAGGTGTTTGATGCAGGTTTCTATTGGCCTACTATTTTCCAGGAAGCACGCACCTTAGTGAGGACATGTGATTCGTGTCAAAGGCAAGGAACGGTTACAAAACGAGACGAGATGCCGCAACAAAGTATACAAGTGTGCGAAGTGTTTGATATTTGGGGAATTGATTTCATGGGGCCGTTTAAACCGTCAAACAAAAATGTCTACATCTTGGTGGCGGTGGATTATGTATCAAAATGGGTCGAGGCAAAGGCACTACCTACTAATAATGCTAACGTTGTTATTGAATTTTTGCGAAGCTTGTTTTGTAGGTTTGGCATGCCAAAAGCTTTGATAAGTGATCGGGGAACCCATTTTGCAAACGCCCAAATGGAGAAAGTTTTGAAAAGATATGGGGTACAACACCGGTTTTCGACTTCCTACCACCCTCAAACAAGTGGGCAAGTCGAAAATACCAATCGGGCGATTAAACGGATTTTGGAAAAGACGGTCAACAATAATCCGTCCTTATGGTCAAAGAAATTGGATGAAGCATTATGGGCATTTAGGACAGCTTACAAAACTCCGATTGGGACCACCCCGTTCAAGATGCTATATGGGAAAATGTGTCATTTACCCATGGAGATAGAGCATAAGGCGTATTGGGCGCTTAAAGAATGTAGCATGGATTTACTAGCTAGTGGCGAAACTAGATTTTTACAACTCCATGAGTTAGACGAGTTAAGATGGAACGCATACGAGAATTCCGCTCTTTATAAGGCAAGAACTAAGATGGTCCATGATTTGAAAATTAGGCGGAAAGAGTTTAAGGAAGGGGACAAGGTGCTTTTGTTTCAATCGAAGTACAAATTTAAAGCACCTAAGTTGAGATCAAAGTGGACGGGTCCGTATTTGGTGAGACGGGTCTTTTCGAGTGGATATGTGGAGTTAGAAACGGATGAGGGCGGATCATTTATTGTTAATGGTCAAAGAGTCAAGCTATATCATGAGGAAGATGAGGAGAACGGTATGACGATGGAGGATGGGTTTTACCCGTTCTAGATTCTCGGCACAACGAGGAGTCAAGCTCATGACTCGAGAAAAAAAAAACGAGCATTTCCGGATTAAACCCCGGTTTGTTGTATCATTTTTCTTTTAACTTCTCTTATTTTGATTATTTTTACTGACTGTAGTTATTTTTAGGAGTTTTTATAGTATGCTTTAGTATTAGTGTTTAAGTCATTTGGAAGGAAAAATCTCGGATCAAGAGTTGCGCCGCAACTCCCCTGTCTTGCGCCGCAACTAGATTGCGTGTATACAGTTGCGCCGCAGCTCCTATGTCTTGCGCCGCAAGACGTTCAGGTGTGGATAAAAATCAGTTTCTTATCTTTTAAAAAAACACTCACACATATTATTTCTCTCACACCGCAGCAAACACACAAAAACACACACTAATCTCCATTTTCGAATTTTCATCAAATCTTTTTCTTAAAGATCAATCAATTCATTCATGAGGAGATCGGTATGTTGTATATTCCTTTTAAATTCTTAATTTTAGTTTTAATTAGGGTTCTTGATGTACAATTAATTTGGGGGAAAGTTTTTAATTAGGGTTCTTTAGTATTAAGATTAGTTAATTAGTAACATAAGTTAATTAGGTCTAATATCGTTTAGTGTTAGGATTTTTAGGTTTAGATTTGGTCTTTTTGGGGTTCCTTGTTGCTGCAGTTTTTGCCTAGAAAACACCTAGTTGCACCGCAAGAGGGAATAGCTGCGGCGCAAGACAGAGCCCGAGACAGGAATAATAGGATTCTAACTTTGTAGTTTTGTTTCGTTGTTGTTGTTGTTTGTTTTTGTAGGGCAAACGTCAAGCTGTTGAAGAGCCAGAGATGGGAGAATCATCCAGAGCACCTCGAGTGACCCACTCATCGGTTCCATCCGCTGAATCCATGCTCATGAGACAAGAAGTGCACCCTTGGCTAAAATGGCCGGGATGCACAGCTGATGAAAAGATCCGGTTTAATAACAATTTGGCCTTGCTTCAGAATAAATCGGTTCATCCCCCGAAGTTCTTAGATTGGGGTATGCTAGATAACTTGGGAATAACTGCTGAGTTGAATCCGCTTTTGACTACTCAGTTTATAAGCAGGGCAGGGGCGCCACCTTTTGAGGTGGACGTTTGGAGGAGAGCATTTAGTGTCCGGGAGAAAATTTATCGAGAACTCTGTCTCGAATTTTACTCTACTTTGACAGTTGACTCGGTTCCGGATCAGAGTCATGAAGTTTATGGTGCCGAGATAATTCAGTTTCGGTTAGGGGGGCGAGCTCATGAGGTCACCCTACCACAGTTTGGGTATTTGGCGGGTTTATTCACGGAAGCTGAATATATGGATAAATTCAATATGCCAAATTATATTTGTGAGGGAAGTTGGGACTGGAATGCAATTCGGGGTAGGAAAGATGAGGTATGGTTTGATTTGTCCGGACATAGGCCTTACGCACGCACCAACAAAGCAAACAATCTGACGGATCCGATACTTAGAGTGCTTGAAAAAGGTATCTCTAATTCATTCTTGCACCGATTTCAGCATCAGGACAAGGTGTATCTTGATGATTTGTGGCTTTTGTGTTCTTCGCAAAGAGGGACCCGAATCAGTTTGTGAATGCCCCGTGGGCATTGGTTGAGTATATGAGCGATAAAGGGTCAGGACGACAAGCTGCAGGGCCTATGGTTTGTGGCCACTTTATTACGAGGATTGCAAGGAATTTGGGTATTCTAAATCAGGCGGGGATTCAAAGGTGCGGTACACCGGTGGGATGGAAGACGTTTACAATGAATGATTTGCAACGAGCAAATATTGTAACCGCAAACCGAGTGTATGTTGGTCATGTGCAAGAGGAGGAGGGTGACGATGCTGAGGAAGAGTATGAGGAAGAAGCGGGTAATGCAAACGCAGCGGGAGCAGTTCCCCCACAACCTGGGCAGTTTGATTTTAATCCTATGATGCAGGAATTGTATAGGATTGGGCACCGAGTGGATGAGACATATACGGAGGTTCATCAGCTCAGAACAGCGGTCGAGAGGACCCGCTCAGATTTGCACCAGTTTGGGGATTACACGCAGTACCACATGCAGCGATACCAGCCCATGTGGGATTATATGGCCACTTCCCAGTATCATGTGCAGAATTCCGAGGCAGCAAGTGGGTGGACTGAATACAACCCACCTCCCATGTGGTACCAACCACCACCTTCGGATGATGAGTGAAGAAGTTGAAGCCGTTTGTGGGGCTTCGTTGATTGTTGTTGTACTTTTTCTTTTCCCTTTTATTTTTCTAATTTTATTTTAATTTCCCTTTTAGTTAGATTTTCTTTTGATGGAACACATTAGGGACAATGTGTTACTCAAGTATGGGGGGTGAGTCGGGAAATTAGTTAGTTTTGTCCCCTATAACGTTTATTTTAGTCCCATTTGAGTCATTTAGAGTCTTACAAAAAAAAAAAAAAAAAAAAACATTACGGTTTGAGTCGGATTTGCTTAGGGACAAGCAAATGCTTAAGTATGGGGGGGTTTGATATCGCTCATTTATACGAGTTTTTCATAGCGATATTTGTTATGTTTTGTGTCCTAAACGTAATGGATAGACCCCATATTGCTTATATTTTGTGAAAAGTGTGTTTTGTAGGTTCTCAACTCACCATGTCTTACCGACAAGAAAGAGTTGATTCACCTTGAGGGTACGGCTCTTGGTGTGACACATCAAATCCGTTGATGGTTGCCAGGTTACCCAAAACTGGATGGTTTTCACTTGCCATGGTCCTAGACTGAAAAGTGGCTAATCCAAGGGGGTACGGCTCTTGGTAAAGATTTTATCAAATCCGTTGATAGCTGTAATAGCTTGCTTAAAGCTATAGGGTGTTCAATTCACCGATGCTTCATTGCTAAGAATTGGCGAGTCCAGAAGGGTACGGCTTCTGGTAAAGACATATCAAATCCGTTGACGGCTGTGATGGTTTGCCTAAAATCATCAGGGTACCCCCACTCACCATTGATTCACGTTCTAAGAGTTGGGCTGGGTTCTAGTCTCCCAGGGTGATGCTTATTCCACCAGAAAGACTGGCTAGCCCAAGAGCGAGCAGCTACTTGGTAAAGGCTCATCAAATCTGCTCATGTTGCTGTAAAGATTTGGGACCAAAAGGGGCTAAGCAAAACAAGTCAGGGAAATCAGTTCAGCCTCGGATCAAGAGTTGCGCCGCAGGACATACCTGTTGCGGCGCAACAGAAGTTGCTACAGATCATGGTTTTCTCGGATCACCAATTGCGGCGCAAGACTCAAGAGTTGCGGCGCAACTAAAGAAGCTACAGGACCGGGCACTTGCGGAACAAGAGTTGCGGCGCAATACCTAACAGTTGCGGCGCAACTGGTCTTTTTGCAGTTACAAACTCTGTTTTTATTTCCTCATTAAGGGGGAAGCTAAAGAGTAAGTGGACATCATGGGACATTATTGCTAGACGTTTTTTGATGTCCCAGGAGAAGTATTTAAGGAACACAACATCCACAACAAGGGGGGGCATCATACAACATCCATATATATCATCATACACTCAACATCCATATTACACACATCCATTCTTGAAGATATAATTCAAGAATCATCATCATCAAGCTTTAGCATAATTTTCATTATCATCATAAGTTTCTATTGAACAATTGTTACGTTCAAGTTTTTACTTTGTTACTTTGAAGATCATTGGAACCTCTTTCTCAATTTGGTATTCATCTTCTATCATTTTAATAGCAAGATTAAAGTATGTCTTTTACATATTCAATTGTGTTTGTTACAATCATGAGTAGCTAATTTCTTTATACGTTTGCTTGGATTATGTGATGTTTATGTGTTAGATTTTGGGTTGGAAATTCGATTGATTTGTTGAGATTAATTGGGGATCCGTTTGGGTTAATAACTTAATTATCTTGTCAAAATTGTTTATACTCTTGTTTGGTAATCTAAAAACGGGTATTCGAAAGGAATCCGTAATTTTTACTAAAATAGGAACGAATTAATCGGCCTGTCTTTAGTTGATTATAAGTGAATGATATTCGGAAGGAGTCATTAACAACAATTTTCATAAGTAGATATTCACACAAACGCTAGCTACTAAATTAAGAGAAATCGGTTTAGGAGTTAGTAAGCTATTCGAAAGGAAGCTTATAAATTAATTCTCACTTATCAGCTTGAAACTTTATGCACTATTACTTGAGGTGTTAACGGTATTCGAAAGAAATCGTTGCATGGTTAGGTAATTGGAGAAATCCGGTATTCGAAAGGAACTTAGGATTTTACATTAGAAGTTTATCGATATTTTCATACCTAAGGAATAACTCATAGTCATTCACGGTCCAAGCAAGCGTATCTTTTATCCATATTTGAAATCTTGAATATTTTCACTGTTTTTATAAGCAAGTCTTCACTAAGACTAAAACCAATTTGTTACTCGTTACGCATTTTTACTAACTAATATTTCAACTATAAATAGTCCCTGTGTTCGAACCCGATATTTGCTAATACTATTTTACAATTGACAAGGGTACACTGCCCGTGTTATAATCTAGTAAAGGTTAATTTTGGGAAAACTAGATTTCACGCATCAAGTTTTTGGCGCCGCTGCCGGGGACTTGATTTAGTTGAATATTTTTCACGGGTATTTTTGTTTGTGTTGTGATTTTCAGGATTATTGATAGTGTATGTACACGAGATCCCAAGGGAAACAAGTGCAAAGTCCTCTTTCGGATCCGGAAAAACTTTTGAGGAAACGGGGTTTAGGAGCAGCCGCTTCGGTAGTTTATAGTGAAAGCATATCCTCCGAGGAGGAAGTTGAACCAGTTTTTGAAGAAGAAATGGCAGAAAACGAAGATGATGATATTAGACTAGAAAACCAACCCAATCCTTTTGACATACCGATGATCGATAGGAATAGGGTGGTACCACAGACGAATGGGTCGGCTATTGTGGCACCAGATTTGGGGGATGACTTTTCCGTTAAAGGTCATCACTTAAAGATGATTCAAGATAGTACTTTTGACGGACATTTCAAGTCCGACCCGCACAAGCATGTGGCGAGTTTCATGGAGACATGTAGAATGTTTCGATATGGAGCGGGTCAAGTGGAAAGCGTTATGCTAAGTTTGTTTCCATCATCTCTCACGGGAGAGGCGAAAACATGGTTTAATGAATTAGAGCCGGGTACGATTAGAACTTGGGAAGAAATGAGGGAGCTTTTTGTAACAAGATTTTTTCCACCCATCTTGCGCAGGAAGCTATTGAACCAAATCCGTTCTTTTCAACAATGGGACAACGAGACCATAACAAGTGCTTGGATTAGGCTTAAGGAATTGTTAAGGAACTGCCATGGGCACGAGTTAGATAAAGATGAAGTTATTGATATCTTCTACTACGGTTTGGATAGTCGTTCTCAACATGACTTGGATTTGGCGGGTGGTGGCAGTTTCTTATACAAGTCACCAAACGAGGCTCACCGAATGATGGAAGACCAAGTTCAAGCTCATATTGCTAGGGATCGGATTAATAGGAATAGGAGAACCAGAGGAACGGTAAACCAAGTTGAAGAAGGAGGTAGTAGTGGTAGCAACAAAGAAGTGGTGAACGAGATTAAAGCCTTGGGTAAGGAAATGAAAAGCCGAATGGATCGTTTGGAGAAAGATGTACACTTAGTGAAAAACGGTTGTGGGAAATGCGGGGGACCTCACTACACGGATGATTGTGAGCCGAAATCTGAGGAGGCTAACTATGCCAACTATGGGTATCAAAACCGGGGAAATAGTGGGTATGGAAATAAGAATCAGGGAAACAGAAATGAGGCGAGATTTCAACCCAACCAATCGAAACAAAAGGAGGAGCATACCGAACAGAATTTTGAGGAAATGATGAAAGATTTTGTCTATTCCCAAAAGGCAGCTAATGATATGATGGCTAACTCCATGAAAGGATTCACCGCAAAATGGGAGCAAAACCAACGGAACACCCAAGCTAACATGCAAGACTTGGAGCGAAAATTTGAAAGATTAAGTGAAAAGTTTTCGAACCGACCACCGGGTCAAATGCCAAGTTCAACCCAACCAAATCCGAGGCAAAATCAAAACAACACGACTAATCTACTACCTATTACAACGTTCTAATATACGATACATAATAAACATATGACCGAGCATTCTTGTTTGACTCAATATTTTGAGGCTAACAATCTCCCCCAATGAGAGGTCATTATCCTTTATGAAAGGTCATTACCCTTTGTCATTTGGAGATTTGTAGAGATTACTAATCTCGCCATAAATGAGTCTTGAACGTGTAATAGTAGTATTTTTCCTTCATGTTGTGATCTTTGAGCCTTTGTCGTTGTCTTTCGACTTTGTCTTTTGATTTTGAGATCTTCAAATCATCCTTGACTTGTCTTTGCCATCTTGCGATCTTGTGTCTTCATCCACATGCTCACACTATTAATTGTTGAATATGTCTTTAGGCGTGATTATATGGTTTTGAATCTTTGACTTTGTTGAGTACACCGTTACGCCACCTTCTGGAGCAAAACATAGACACGGACTGAATGGCTTTGACATTTGTCCTAAATCGGTAGCGTTTTACCTCCGGTCGGTGAAGACCGCAATACGATATTAAATATCGTACCTGTGATTAGGTAGATTCAATTAAGAACCTCCTTGACAGGGTTCGCGGCTATACTAGCCATTCTCTTTACTCGACCATTTCAAAGCAAGACTGTGAACATAAAGAGTGAATCAATTGGATAAATATCCGCTTGATTAAAGTCGTCAATTCAAATTCCTGGAAGAAGTATGATTCATAAAGAATCTTACCATTCTTGCTTTCCAGTTGACACAAGCTTGATTTATAAGAATCTCACAAGTCACCTACCGTAGCGCTGTTTGAGGTTGACGCTAGAAGGATTTCCATTCGTCACTGTGAATATTAATGAATATCACTCTGAATGTTCTAGCAAGACCATAAAGATATTGCATAGAAACCTGAAACGAGTTTGAATCAATTTAGAATCAAACCACTGTTGCTTTTCAGTTCTACATATGTTTAATTCATAAAGAATCTTACATATGACCTACCGAAGTGCTGCTTGATGTTGACACTGGAAGGATTTCCACTCATCATTGTGAATACTAAGTAGCATCACTCTGAGTGTTCTAGCAATATCGCAAGGATATAGCATAGGACTCTCTTGATCTTCATCCTTGTGTCCTAATGAGATTTGATTGATCTCTAGGTCTAGACTCGATTTGTGCACTTTTAGTGGTCAAAGGCTGGAGCAAATGCCACTTATTCAATATCAACTATCTTAGAGTGAGAAATTCAATAGAAGTCATGTTGTTCTCCGTGACAATAAAACAAACTTCTTTTGAGAGAAGCCTGAGTCAGCTGGGAAAGGGTTGTGCATTACATCACTGGGTCCATGATGAGTTTGTCTTCATGATGTGTTGACCCGGTTTCTGCCTAAATTGTATAGAGGGCTTCTTTGTTTACACCCTTTATCCTTACATTTCTTTTTCATTCTTCAGCCCCTTCAATGCTTACCAAGACATCATTACTAGCACCTTGTTGTGATTGTTCCATTGCTAGCATCAGTACTTAGTCGGCATTCAGCTACGTTCACATTCTACTCCATCTTTCCTAAGGACTTCTAATAATCTATTGGATTGTTCTTGGGAAGATCCCTCCGGTTCTGGTTGGATCATAGGACTTATACCTAGCCACCCTTTTGACACCAATAACGTCGTGGAGTAAAGATGTTGTGGGTATTTGATCGAAACCATAAAAACTACTTCAAATGTCTAACAAGGTGTTTGAAAAACATTTAACACCTTGATAGTTTTGTCGTTTCAGAAATGCTCCCCCTTCACATGTGATCGATAATCGAAAGTGTTTCGCACATGTAGGTAAGAGTTAAAGTGCTTGAGTCTTATATAAGATCACATTTTAATCATATTTTCTCCCCCTATCTCTAATATATAAAATATTTTGATATTAGAGATACCAAATTTGATTAAAATATATTTTGAAAAATAGTCTTGAAAATCTTCGGGAGAAAGATGTGTCAATCTTTGCATGAAGTTGAAATGCTCCCCCTCAAAAATTGATCCAATTGAATTGTCATTGTGAGGATATGATCCACAATTCGCTTTTTGAGGATGGGAGTTGTTGAACACATAATTTTTGAAAGATTTTGAATAATCATTGAAAAACTCTTGAAAAAATTGTGTTCAACGCTTTTTGAAAAATCCATTCTTTTTGGCGAAATGGTTTTTCTAAAGCATAAACTTGAGTTCATAGACTTTGAATGTCTTGACAAATCCACTCAAGTGTAAGAAGATTTCTCTTCTTTTGCTGAGAGTAAGGGCACTAAAGCGTACACTCCCCCGTGAATATAGAACTGGGTTGCAATTTGAAAGTGATAACAATCCATTGTGTTGAGCTCAAAACGTTGAATGTTTTGTGACAAGATCAACCCAAGATAGATTGCTCTACCCGTTGTATGGAAATATTTGTCCAAAATAGACAATTTCCATTATTAAATATAAATGATATGTTTTGAAAAATATTTAAAACTTTCATTCGAGCTTTATGTACACACCCGTGTCGTTATTGAGCGACATTTCTAGGCACGTCCATATTATCGATACTGAAAGACATGTCGAGAAGAATATTTTTGGATTTTAAAAGATTTTTATTTTTGTGTTTTGGTTTTATATGTTTTATATTTTTGTGTTTTGCTTTTTCAAAGATATTTACTGATTGATGTTTGATAGATAAATCAAGAAGGTACCTTTGTCAGAAACTCCAGGTCTGCTGGAGTCAAACATCTCATACCAATTTTCCTAACGAGGTACGCAAACCTATATTTCGACAGAGCTTTCGTAAACAATTCGGCTAATTGGTAATCCGTTCCAACAAAGTATAGTTCAATGATACCGCGTTCGACTTGTTCCTTCATGAAGTGATATCGAACATCAATGTGCTTCGTGCGGGAATGTTGTACTGGATTATAGGAGATGGTTATGGCTGACTTTGAGTCACACTACATAGGTACTTCATCAAAGTGGAAGCCATAATTCGTGAGTTGTATTCTCATCCATAGAACTTGAGCACAACACGCAGATAGAGACACATACTCCGCTTCGGCTGATGAAAGTGACGTGCAATACTACTTCTTGGAAGACCATCCCACAAGCTTATCTTGACCAAGAAATTGTGCACCACCAGGAGTACTTTTTCGTGTATCAAGACACCCTGTATGATCAGAATCTGAATAGGCCGTTAGAAAGAAACTGGTTTCCCTCGGATACTAGAGTCCCAAGTGAATGGTATTCTTGAGGTACCGAAAGATCCGTTTAACCTCCTTGAGGTGCTTTTCAGTGGGTCGTGCTTGATATCGTGCACTATAACACGTAGCATGTGAAATATCAGGTCTGCTTGTTGTCAAGTACATGAGGGAACCGATCATGGAACGATATCTCGTTTGATCTATGGCATTTCCCTCCAAGTCATCATCTAGCGATGTGGTTGATAATGGTGTCCCAATGGGGTCACATGAAGTCATACCATGCTTTTTGATTATCTCTTGACAATACTTAGCTTGGTTTATAAAGATACCACTTGGGGATTGGTGAACTTGAATTCCTAGAAAGACTTTTAGTTTGCCCATCATTGACATTTCATATTTGATGTGCATGACTTTTTCAAACCATTTTGAAAGTTTTGGGTTTGTAGACTCGAAAATAATGTCATCAACATAAATTTGCAAAAGCAAAATGTCATCCCCATATTTATAAGTGAACACAGTTAGATCAATAGAACCTTTTGAGAAACCTTTGGATACCAGAAATTTCGAGAGTTCATCGTACCACGCCCTTGGAGCTTGCTTAAGTCCATAAAGTGCTTTGTGGAGACGATACACCTTGTCTGGATAATGAGGATTGACGAATCCTTCCGGCTGCGTGACATAGACTTCTTCCATCAAAGGACCGTTGAGAAATGTCGTCTTTACGTCCATTTGATAGACATTGAATCCCTTATGTGCAGCATAAGCAAGAAAAATCCTGACCACTTCCAAACGAGCAACTGATTCAAATGATTCTTCAAAATCAATACTCTTTCTGTCCATACCCTTTAGCCACTAGCCTAGATTTATTCTTGACGATCGTGTTTTCTTCATCCATCTTGTTTTTCCAGATCCATCAAATATTTAACGGTATTACATCGTATGGTCTGTCAACAAGTTCCTAGACTTTAAGTCTTTCAAATTGTTGAACTTCATCCGTCATCGATTCAATCCAAGCATGATCTGCTAAGGCTTCTTTGATATTTGTTGGTTCAGTTGTACTCACGGCGAGTGCTAACATAAAAACATCACCATCGGTGGCTAGTTTTCGTGTTGTACGAACAGGCTGTGAAGGGTTTCCAATTACTTGAACCAAAGGATGTTCTCGGGTCCAATGATGTGTTGAAGGATGTCATTGGTAGAACGTATGCATATTTGACGGATCAACATGGCGAGTAGAAGACTCTCCAGTTTCGTGTACCGTTGTATCGAATGGGTTATGAAAATCGTCATCGTCAGATAATGCATCGTCTGCATGATTTGTGTTCTCTGGAGCAATGACATTAGTTGTGGATGTATTAGGATCGATTGTTGAAGAGATATTCTGAGGAGGTAAATCTGCAGCAACTCGTGTTGAAGTAGATGAAGTTGTATCCTTTTGTTGATGATGACCGGTATCATCATTCTTATCATGAGTGACAGCGGAAGACTTCGATACAACATGTTTCTCCCCCGTGAAATATTCATCAAACATTGGTCCATATAACATTTCCAACTCTTCAAGTGTCGTGTCCACTGTCAGATCTTCTCTAGGAACATGTTCAGGAACCAGCTTTGAACTTGACGGTTCATTGTGTGGTCTTGAGTTCCGAGTTCCGTGTGATTGTGTTCAGAAGTCTTTTGTCGTTGTAGATCGGGACTTAAACTGTTTTGTTCAAGTGCCATCTCTTGTAATTCATCAAATCTGATATGAATAGTCTCGACTATCATTTTTGTTCTCTTGTTGTACACTCTATATCACTTAGACTGAGTTGCATATCCCACTAGAATGCATGCATCACCTTTCTCTTTCATATTATCCTGATTTTGACCATCTCAAGTAATGTAACACGTACATCCAAAAACATGAAGGTGTTTGAGTGAAGGTTTGCGATCATTAATTATGTGATTTGGTGTCTTTTCATGTCTTGGGATAATTAAGGATAGGTTTTGTGTGTAACATGTGGTTGACACGGCTTCGGCCCAAAAGAATAATGGTAGTTTTGAAGCAGATAATACTGTTCGAGCAGCCTCAACTAAAGTACGATTTCGTCTTTCAACAACTCCGTTTTGTTCAGGTGTTCGAGCAATAGATGTTTCATGTTCAATCCCTTCGGCTTCAAAATATTTCTTCAAAGTTGAATTCAAGAATTATGTGCCTCTGTCAGTACGTACCACTTTTACTTGAGCTTGAAGACCACGTTGTATCAACTTAAGGAAGTTAATGAGAACCTCAGGTGTTTCATCCTTGGACCTTAAGAAGAGAGTCCACGTGTACCTTGAGTAGTCATCGACAATTACCATAACATATTTCTTCCCATTGATGGTTTGAACACGCATGGGGCCACACAGATCTATATGAAGAAGATCTAACCGTCCTTTAGAGCTTGGTGTAGTCTTTGTCTTGAAACTACTCCGTTTAGCTTTACAAAGCTCACAAGAAGAACAAAGATGATCTTTGATGAATTTCAAATTTGGAAGGCCTCTCACAATATCTTTCTTGGAAAGCAAGTTGATGGTATCAAAGTTAAGATGAGGTAAACGTTGATGCCATAACCAAGCTTGAGTCGTTGAAGCTTTAGCAATGAAACAGATTGGAGTTGAAGATGTGGAGTCTTGTAGTGAAATAGTGTAGAGATCAGTACCCCGTGAACCGGTAAGTAAGTCATTCCCATCATTATCACGAAAAAAACATGTCTTCTTTATAAAAGCAACCTCCAAATCCGCATCACAGAATTGACCAACCGAGAAAAGATTGTGATTGAGCCCTTCAACGTAGTAAACCCTTTTTATTGTGATATTCCCCTGAACCAAATCTCCATATCCTAGGATCGGTGCAAATTGATCGTTTCCGAATCGGACCATACCCAGGAACTTCTCCACGAAGTTAATTAGAAGTTTGAGATTCCCCGTCATGTGCTTCGTGCATCCGGAGTCCAGTATGAAGAGAATTATTTGAATCACCTACAGAAGAGTTAGAACACGATGGAGCATTTGCTAAATTGGATACCACATTAGTTGTGATTTCAGAATCAGTAGTGTCCTTAGCAACATTTAAAGGCATACTAACACTCGTTGTCACATTTTATGTCCTAACTTTAGGCATCCATTTATATCCTGGATATCACACCCCACCATGGCGGAATATGGGGCGTGACGTATGGATATCATCACAACAATAGCGTGTCTATAGAGTGAACTAAATGAAATAGAAATGTCATAAAAAGGTGACACAATGTCATGACAATATCTCAAATAATGTAGGCGTCTAGGTAAGTAGGTAACAGACCTACCTCTTACCAAAGACATTCAAATAACACACATCAAACATATAGGTATCAAACAATTTACTAAATCAAAAGACAAAATAAAATCTAAGAGGAAAGGGATTCCTCCTAATGCAATCCTAGCAGCCTCTATACTCTAGCCACTTCTAACATCATCTTGCACAACTACCTCACCTGAAAATGACACTAAAATCTGTCAACATAAAGTTGGTGAGAACATAGGATTAAATTATCTAAAACATCATAAGAAACCTTGATATCCGCTGTAAATAAGTTGAAGAAAAACAATTTATAGTAATGGACCATAATGTGATAATCATGTTACATGCATCCACAATAAAACTTAAACCAAGTACCGACCACATCTACAATTCACAAAGCACACTATAACAATCAAGAAGTATCTCGTCACACACACAAGAACACACACCACACTATCCGGATCTTTTCCACACCAACTGTGGAAGATGAACTATATCCCCGTCGAGATATCTTGCCTCCGAAGAGACGATGCACAAGTACTCAGGACGGATCATGCCCCACGAACCAAGAACTTAGGACGGATCGTGCCCCACGAACCAAGAAATCAAAACCAAGAACTCAGGACGGGTCGTTCCCCACACTCCACACACATCACAACTGGTCCCATAGACGCCCATACATCTATGTACCAATCCCAATCATAACACAATCAAGATTCACATATCAGAACACATATCAAAGCACATATGAGAACACATAAGCACGCAAGTCACACAATAGCACATTTATGTCCACACATTTTAAAAAATAGTACTAAATCATGTTAAAGAACATTGCAAGTGTCATCTCCATTCCATACTGGAAAAACATTTAAAAACGTAGCAAAATGAGAATATGAACTCACCTGATAGCACAACAAGCTAGCACTCCTGCAAACCTATAAAATCATACACAACACACTTAGCTCAGGTCCTAACACCCAAATTAAGTAAAAACCACGGAGATGAATCTAATCCCCCAATCCTCGCTATCTAGTTCTCACACTACAAGCTATTCTATACGTAAAAATTCAGTTTTTCTCAGTACGGTTTACTAGTCATTAAACGACCACATGAATTGAACTTAACACCACACATGGCTCCTACCCTACTGTATTTATGTTGTTATATGATCTGAGAACTCCAAAAACCAATTTTACTTTCTACTTACACGTTTAACCCTTTCGTTTAATCTCTACACCAAAAGTCGATTTCACAAAGCTGATTTTCCGTACATTCTAAATGTTCGACACCAAAAGCCCGACCTAAACACCATAACTTTTATTGAAAACCTCCAGTCCTTTTATATACATTATAAAGAGTTCCCAATTTAAAAATATTTGGCTATCTCATTTGTTTGTTTAGGTTTTGACTCAAATTTCCGAAATCTAAATTTATTCCTGAACTGCGCACTGTTTTTGTAACAATTGTTTGACGACCTTCCCGAACTCTATTTTCGACGAATCTTACATTTTTGAAAACTAGACTCTCTGAACTTAATTTAAAAAAAAAGAAACGCGACCAAAGGTGCTACCAAGTGCCCATAACAGTCAACACAAGACAGACCTAAAAATCAGACTGTTTTACACCTTTATGCACTAACCCTCTAACATAATTAATTATCCCTAAATTCTTAACACAAACCCTAAAATCATTAATAAATATAAATAACTATAATTCTCATAAATTTAAACAAAACCCTAATCATCTCAATGATGGTTAATTAACATTCTAATTATGATTAAATAATAAAAACATGAATTATATTAAGGTTGAATTGATCACTTACCTTGAAACAAGAAAAATTAATGAACCCTAATCATAATTTCGAATCCTCTTGATATCCATGGAAGATTTAGACTGATTTTAGGTTTATTTATGGTTATTAGTCGTTTTTAGGGGTCTAGGGGTGTTTATATAGGTCTTGGTAACCTTCTGGACAAGTTTAGGCCCAATTAGGACTTTTAAATGGTAATTATCCTATTTTTATTAATTTAATATTTAAAACTTTAGCTATAGGACCCACAAATTTGACTCCCCTCTATGTTTTATCATATTTACACTCTCCCCCTCCTATTTTATGTTTACTTATACACCTATACACTTTCGGGAGCAAACCGGGCACCCTTTTGCTAATTTTTCGACTTTTTACGCGATTTTTGAACTAGCCTTCATTTCTAAAAGTTTCTAAATATAGAAAGTAACTAAAAAACTTATCCTAACCATATTATATATACTTAATACATACATACAACATACGATACGTAAACGAAACCTTATAAAAACGCTACCCGAACTTTTCTGCAGTTCATTTCTAAACTCATTTCATTTCATTCCATTTCATTTCATTTCTAACCTATACCATGATTTACACATTCATGTGAACTCATGAGAACGAACCAACCTCATCACATCATCATATAACGTACCATGTACTACGTAAACAATGACTAACATCATGATAAAGTCTCAAATATGAACACATAACACATAAACGCACACTAAGCACATGATCAACATCAAACAGTCAAAAGTGACAAATCCAAAACCTAGGGTTGTCACATCACTCCCTCCTAATAGAAATCTCATCCCGAGATTTACTCCATAAGCTCAAAAACTTCATTTCACAACCAACTCGCTATCTCTCTCATAAGAACGTAACCGGATCATCCGTATGACTACAACAACGCCCTCAATGAATATAAGTTCACGACAAATTTTAGGACCCCGAACTTCGGATAAACGATCAAGCCCATGGACAACTAACGGACGTTTACGTGAACGAATTTAAAAATATGAACCAAAACCATGAGACTCCAAAAGATACTCATCATAAAACATGTATCGACTCCCAACGAACCATGGAAACGGACAAATGACACAAGAAGCACCCAGCGACAACCGAAACGTATTACGACCGGTGACATACTATTAAAACCTTGTGCAAAACCAAATTTTAACCCAGAATGGATTTTGTACTGTAATGTATATTAGTTTTTCTAAAACCATGGTATCACATTAGTAATTTATGTAATCATTTGACGAAAAAAAAAATCTATAGTCTCTTCACGAACGATCAATTGTCTAAAGCACACAACACAATATCGCGCGTCAACATTGACTCCGGAACCCACATTCTTCATTAATGTAACAATCTATATGATGGATACATATGAAATCCTATCCCAAAGCAGCCCTATGTTAGCCTTCTAAGTGTCCACTATCACAAAATACCCAAAACACGAGTTTAAACCATGTTGTTCGAAAATTAATCTTGAACTCGACAGTTGTACAATTAATTCGACCAAGCTACTGACTTCCATTGACAATACATTCTAAATATTTGAAAAGTATCTGCCAATTTAGCGACAGTTTCTGCCAAATCCGATTTAAACAAAAAAACGATTTTAAACCCAAAAAATCCCGTTATTAATTACAAAATTCAAGGTCTAATTTATTTTAATTCCAGAAAATCAAAACTCTCACCCATCATATGATTAATTACTTGATTTAAACATATTTAATTAAATATGAACAATATTTTAACTAAAGAACAATAACTTTAGGTGATCAAAACAAAAATATTTTTAAAATAAATAAGCCATGCTTATATGTTAAAGAATTTATATTTCACCTTATTTCAAACACGTTTTTGACACTTTACCCTTATTTTATCAACTACCAACAACTATCTTAACTATTTGCAAATTTCATTTCTTTTACCACGTAAGACTCAAAATAAAAGATATCGTTACCCCAAATTAACAAAGACAATGGAATTCTTAAACTATCTCAATAACATTTACGCTAAAAGTACCGTACAAAAGAACACCTGAAATAAGGACACGATAATGTGCTATTACGGAAGTTAAACATCTCGAAGAGGAACGAGCTAGCAAACCATCACAAGAAAACAACCGATAAACAGAAGGGAATTATACATATATAGGCATATGCATACATACACTCAAATCCATCCAACGTATACTATACAAACATGTATTAACCCTCTTTCATGCAACCATACTCAGGAATCCATTGATGTTATGGTACTTGTGTAACTATGTTGGCCACCATACTTATACAAGTCCCTTTTCACCAATGCACTCCCTCCTATGATGACACTTATAAGGATTAATACTACACATAACACATCGGTCTACCAACTCAAATAAGCACATAGATCCTACAACTCATATAAGCACATAACCACAACATAAAATAAGATCCAAAATCCATGTATTAAAATAATGTAGCCAATGCATGAAACATATAAACTCGTAATCCAGCTGAACCACCGTAGACAAAATTCAAAATGTATAAAGAACATGAAAACGTAATTAAACGAAATCTAACAATGACTAGCGTATACGACTATCGTTCAACCCGCACTATTCAAAACTCGAAAAGAAAATAACATGTAGCTAAGTTAGAACCATAGTAGTTCATAACCTAACAAATACTACGGAAATAACATTCAAACACATCAATTACTATAAAATGCACACATACTCCTATGACGCCTATGTGCAGGGACCCTTAAGCTATAGACTAGGCTACGCGACTAGGCAACCTAATTCTCTATAACCATTGTCTCTGATACCATTATATCACACCCCACCATGGCGGAATATGGGGCGCGACGTATGGATATCATCACAACAATAGCGTGTCTATAGAGTGAACTAAATGAAATAGAAATGTCATAAAAAGGTGACACAATGTCATGACAATATCTCAAATAATGTAGGCGTCTAGGTAAGTAGGTAACAGGCCTACCTCTTACCAAAGACATTCAAATAACACACATCAAACATATAGGTATCAAACAATTTACTAAATCAAAAGACAAAATAAAATCTAAGAGGAAAGGATTCCTCCTAATGCAATCCTAGCAGCCTCTATACTCTAGCCACTTCTAACATCATCTTGCACAACTACCTCACCTGAAAATGACACTAAAATCTATCAACATAAAGTTGGTGAGAACATAGGCTTAACTTATCTAGAACATCATAAGAAACCTTGACATCCGCTGTAAATAAGTTGAAGAAAAACAATTTATAGTAATGGACCATAATGTGATAATCATGTTACATGCATCCACAATAAAACTTAAACCAAGTACCGACCACATCTACAATTCAAAAAGCACACAATAACAATCAAGAAGTATCTCGTCACACACACAAGAACATACACCACACGATCTGGATCTTTTCCACACCACCTGTGGAAGATGAACTATATCCCCGTCGAGATATCTTTCCTCCGAAGAGACGATGCACAAGTACTCAGGACGGATCGTGCCCCACCAACCAAGAACTCAGGACGGACCGTGCCCCACGAACCAAGAAATCAGAACCAAGAACTCAGGACGGATCGTGCCCCATGCTCCACACACATCACAACTGGTCCCATAGACGTCCATACATCTATGTACCAATCCCAATCATAACACAATCAAGATTCACATATCAGGACACATATCAAAGCACATATGAGAAAACATAAGCACGCAAGTCACACAATAGCACATTTATGTCCACACATTTTAAAACAAAGTACTAAATCATGTTAAAGAACACTGCAAGTGTCATCTCCATTCCATACTAGAAAAATATTTAAAAACGTAGCAAAATGGGAATATGAACTCACCTATAGCACAGCAAGCTAGCACTCCTGCAAACCTATAAAATCATACACAACACACTTAGCTCAGGTCCTAACACCCAAGTTAAGTAACAACCACGGAGATGAATCTAATCCCCCAATCCTCGCTATCCAGTTCTCACACTACAAGCTATTCTATACGTAAAAATTCAGTTTTTCTCGGTACGGTTTACTAGTCATTAAACGACCACATGAAGTGAACTTAACACCACACATGGCTCCTACCCTACTGGATTTATGTTGTTATATGATCTAAGAACTCCAAAAACCAATTTTACTTTCTACTTACACGTTTAACCCTTTCGTTTAGTCTCTACACCAAAAGTCGATTTCACAAAGCTGATTTTCTGTACATTCTAAATGTTCGACACCAAAAGCCCGACCTAAACACCATAACTTTTATTGAAAACCTCCAGTCCTTTTATATACATTATAAAGAGTTCCCAATATAAAAATCTTTGGCTATCTCATTTGTTTGTTTAGGTTTTGACTCAAATTTCCGAAATCCAAATTTATTCCTGAACTGCGCACTGTTTTTGTAACAATTGTTTGACGACCTTCCCGAACTCTATTTTCGACGAATCTTACATTTTTGAAAAGTAGACTCTCTGAAATTAATTTAAAAAAAATAAACGCGACCAAAGATGCTACCAACTGCCCGTAACAGTCAACATAAGACAGACCTAAAAATCAGACTGTTTTACACCTTTATGCACTAACCCTCTAAACATAATTAATTATCCCTAAATTCTTAACACAAACCCTAAAATCATTAATAGATCTAAATAAATATAACTCTCAGAAATTTAACAAAACCCTAATCATCTCAATGATGGTTAATTAACATTCCAATTATGATTAAATAATAAAAACATGAATTATATTAAGGTTGAATTGATCACTTACCTTGAAACAAGAAAAATTAATGAACCCTAATCATAATTTCAAATCCTCTTGATATCCATGGAAGATTTAGACTGATTTTAGGTTTATTTTGGGTTATTAGTCATTTTTAGGGGTCTATGGGTGTTTATATAGGTCTTGGTAACCTTCTGGACAAGTTTAGGCTAATTAGGACTTTTAAATGGTAATTATCCTATTTTTATTAATTTAATATTTAAAATTTTAGCTATAGGACCCACAAATTCGACTCCCCTCTGTGTTTTATCATATTTACACTCTCTCCCTCCTATTTTATGTTTACTTATACACCTATACACTTTCGGGACCAAACCGGGCACCCTTTTGCTAATTTTTCGACTTTTTACACGATTTTTGAACTAGCCTTCATTTCTAAAAGTTTCTAAATATAAAAAGTAACTATAAAACTTATCCTAACCATATTATATATACTTAATACATACATACAACATACGATACATAAACGAAACCTTATAAAAACGCTACCCGAACTTTTCTGCAGTTCATTTCTAAACTCATTTCATTTCATTCCATTTCATTTCATTTCTAACTTATACCATGATTTACACATTCATGTGAACTCATGAGAACGAACAAAACCCATCACATCATCATATAACGTACCATGTACTACGTAAACAATGACTAACATCATGATAAAGTCTCAAATATGAACACATAACACATAAACGCACACCAAGCACATGATCAACATCAAACAGTCAAATGTGACAAATCCAAAATCTAGGGTTGTCACACTGGAGGACATTGATTAGCAAACCACCATTTCCACGACTTGCTAGCAAACTCATATAATTCCCTAATTCTGCTTCTAGTGGTCTTAGTGGTGGATTCTGATGCAATACTTTTCTCAGGGTGGTTACACCATGATGATTCACTTTGCGTTTGGGTTTTCTAGCACTAATAGGCGTCACAGTTTGCTTCTTAGTTCTAGTAGCTATGTGTTTGACATTATTCGAAACACATATAGCATGATTGGCATTAGCACACTTTCCACATTTCACACAAACAAACTTAACATTCAAAGCATTCAAAGTCGAATCATTCAAATCGTCATTACACGTGATTACAGACGTTTTATTCTTAGAAACATTGAAAATCCTAGGGTGGTCTTCTATTTTCTTCATCTTCCCTTGACTTTTGTTTTGCCAAACCTTTTCATTCATGCGAGTGCTCTTAAGCTGAGGCCGGCTAACACTAGCCATGGGGACCACTCTTGTAGTAAAAGACACACGTCTATTAGGTGAGGTGATTGAATTTCTTTGTTGTGTGTGCGTTTAGTGGCCAATCTATACATCCCTGGTTTAATCACGTTTGTGTTCTTAATTCTTTGTGATTGAATATGTGTTCTTAGAGTATTCTGTGGTAACCTATCCTTCCCATCCGTCTTGGGGGCAAACGCAGGTTTTGCAAATGCAGAATTAGAGAAAACAGATGGTTTTCCCAAGACAGAGGGTCTAGTCACTTTGTGCGCATTAGGTTGTCTTACAACATGTTTCTTAACACTAGGTTCCACAATTTTTCCACCCATCTTAGCAACGAGTTTCTTCAACTCTGCTATCGCTATTTCCTTGTCTTGTAACTGAGCTTTCAACCCTTTAATTTCCAAACTCTTTTCATTCATTTCTCGACACATTTGGGAAAGTTTTTCTTGTTATTTATTATCATGTGGAAAACTTCCTATGTCTTTTTGCAAAGCAAGTTCAAGAGAATGACAATGTTTTTGAAGGAAATCAGTTTTGTGTTGAAGTAACTCAAAAGCCTTTTTATCAACATTTTCTTTACGTTTCGAAAGCTCAATTTCAAGACGCTCACACTCTTTGATCTTATCAAGATATTTGCATGCAACATCAGAATATTCATCGATATCAGCACAAGATTGAAGAGTAACACACAAAATATCTTTGGAGAGACATTCTTCTAAGAGTAAATCATATTCATCTTAAAAAACAGACTTGTCCATTTGGAGATCGTCAATTTCTTTCTCAATAGACTCAACATATTTTAAATCATCAAACATTTTAGACCGAATTAATCTTTCAAATTCAATAATATTTTCTTTTAATGTGGTCGTGTTCGGTATTAAGATTTGTTTGATAAGCACAGTTATATCTTGAGTAATTAGTTTTTTCCACTCGTCATTTTCTCGTTGTTTCCATTCATTGTCAACAATAGATTTAATATTATCAATGTAATGTTTTAGAAACCCAAATGTCTTCCTACTCTTGCTTTAAGAAGCATCAAGAGGCAGTAGTTGATGAACTTAGAAACGTTTGTTTTCTTAGTGGCAAAAGCTTTCTTCCATTGAATTCTTCTTTGTTTGTATTCTAAAAACAATTCTTCATGAGACTTCTATTTTTGTGTAGTAAAAACACCATATAGACTATTCTCATAAGCATAATTATATGGTTTAACAAACTCTTTATTGACCAGTGATCTACTCTCCTCTTCCCAAAGGGATGTCTCATCATTACCAAGAGGATATTCAGGATCGGTCCATTCGGACTCATCCATATAAAGGCGCGGGTTCGCAGCTTGAGCTTGGGCAAGATAATCAGGACTTGCAAAGCTAGCTTGACCCTTAAACATAGACGGAGGTGCTAGCATTCTAACGGTTTGAATAGAGTCATGCGGTTTATAAACAACCTTCTTCAAAAATTCGACTTGTTTTTCTAGTTCCGTTACTTTTTCAGTATCTTTTTCATGTCGAATTTTGAAATCTTGTTTTAACGTTTCAACCTCGTGTTTCGTAACATCAAGAATTTTAGCAGACTCGGTGTTATCCATCGAAAGCCGTTGTTCAATCTCGTTAACGTTGGCGGTAGCAAGGTACGTTTTTTGACGTTCATCCATTAATAATACATTAAATTGACGTTTCTCTTTGGTTAATAACTCAAGAGTTTCGTTGTATTTCTTTTCAAAATCGTCCTTTTGACTTTTTAACGCACTACCTTGTAACCCTCAAGCTCTTGGTCTTTTGAAGAAGCTCAGCTCTATAACTTTCAAGGGTCTCATTAGATTTAATTAGAGCGGCTTTGCATTCTTCAAAGTTTTGAGTGAGCACTGCGTTTGCCTTCTTTAATTGATTTTGACTCTTTTTAGTTTCTTTGACATCTTTTTGTAAAGTGGCAATTAAATTATCAAGCGCAAAACGTTCCTCTTCATCATATTCATTTGCTTGTTGATCGTCCTCAGACTCATTATTGCACATGTCTGATGAATCAGGTGTGGTATTGCTATCAACCGTTTCCATCATACATGTGTCATTAATGGCATTGGGTAGCTCACTATGCTCATGAATATCGCCAAACACATTATATTCGTCAGTGGTGTGTACCTTATCGAGTGGCTCAGTGTCCAAGATAGGGCCATTGTCATCTTCAGTGACGTTAAGAACTTCTTCAACCTTTGCCATGTACGAGTAATGTGCTTCTAATTCTTGGTCGGAGGCTTAATCATCAGTGTCATCAAGCATTGCTCCTTCCTCAGCCGACAATTTGACCCCTGCTTCCATCTTCTTGCATAACAACATCTTCTCTTTATGATAGCTAGAGTCCCTAACTCGTTTTGGCTGTCTGCATTCCTTTGCCATATGATCATAACCTTGACAATTATAACACTGAATCCCACTTTGTTGAACCACTTGCGTTCCAACAGTTTCCCTATTGCTAGTAGCAGCTGCAATCCTCTGAGTATCATACTTGGCAGTTTGTCCATCATACCTTGCAGAACCCTCAACATGTGTTGGATTACGTCGATCATACCTAGAAGAACTTTCACCACGTCGACGTGTGTCATACCTTGGAGGATTCTCAACATATTGGTTCTTTGTGTTGGATGATGTTCGAAGATTGTTGTTGGTGGGTTTGAAGATTTTTTGGTAGGTCTTCACAATGAAAGCAATTTGTTGTTTCATTTCCTGATTCTTCTGAGCTTGATCTTCATCACTATCCTCTTCAGATAATGACTCAGATGGTGGTGATGGTGTTCTTGGTTCTTTGCCACGTGATCATGTGGAGGATGAAGACTTGGATGATGTGGAATATCGTGGTGAGGATGATTGAATGAAGTATGACTTTGGAGTACGATATCGATGATCTTGAGTGGTAGACACTAGAGCAAGTGGATTAGTCGTCTTTGCAACTCATTCAGCTCGAATTTCATTTGCCTCATGCTGAAATTGTTTCAAGATATCAAAGAGAGTGTGATAGTTTACCTTGTCTAACTGCTTCTGTTGTTTCACCAAAGTAACAAAACGTGTCCACTCTGGTTGAAGTTGCTGAAGAAATTGCACATTGACTTGCATGGTGGAGACCTCCAAGTTGTTTCTTATCATATCGTTCATCATCTTGTAGAATCATGAATAATAAGACTCAATTGATTCTCCATCCAATGCAGTAAACTTACCAAAATTCCAAAACAAGTTTGTTTTAACATCTTGCTTGTTGAGTGATTCTCCTTGTTGCAAGCATTCAATAGCCGTCCACATTTCTTGTGCCGTAGGACATGCATCAACCGTGGAATAAATATCATCTCCAATTCCACTTAGAATCATATAGATCGCTTCTTTTTCTGCATCATACCAAGCACGCTTCTCTGGTGTAAGATCAGATAAAGTTTCTTTTCTTGTGGTTGCGGGTATTTCTAGAGTAGTGTCTGTGGCTGGTGTATGAGGGACAGTGATATCGGAGAAAACATATGGTCCATTGTTAATACATTGCCTCAATGCATCACCATTAGGTCTTGTATCAATATAGCGAAGAAAACGTGATTTCCATTGAGCATATCGACCGGCCACAAGCATCGGTGGTCTCTCTTTATTACCCGCCACCATTAGGCTGTTGTTCGTCACACGATATTCTGCAGTAGAATCCATCTCAATATTCTCTGAAACGATGAAGTGAATATGGATCTTAAGTAGATATGATGTGATTGACTTGTTGTTGAAATTCCGAAAATTTCTATTTTTCTCAGTCCGACAATAAATTCCTCTGTCCGACAAAACGGTAGCCCGAAAATTTTTGAATTACCAAATTTTGAATTCAAGTTAGAAATAGCCAATAACTAGTAGGGAAAAATTTTGATTTTACTTGACCTAAAAATTTCTAACTCTTTTTTTTAATCTTCGTGTAAACTATGTTACGGGACTAGTCTAGATAGTGGCTAAGTCTGAAAAGTACGCTATCAAAATTCAGATGTCCATCGCAACATCTATCGGAATACCCATCGCAAGTCTAGATCGCAGTCTGATCGTAACCTCTGATCGCAACACCTGATCGCAACACGTGATCGCAACACTCGATCACAACACACGATCGCAACACGTGATCGCAACACGTGATCGCAACACTGATCCCAACACTCGATCGCAACACGTGATCGAAACACTAATCGCAACCCTGATCGCAACTCCTGGATCGCAGTTGTGATCGCAACACTGATCCCAACACTCGATCACAACACGTGACCGAAATACTGATCGCAACCCTGATCGCAACTCCTGGATCGCAGCCTTGATCGCAACTCCTTGATCGCAAGTTGTGATCGCAAGTTGTAATCGTAACACCGATCGCAATGTCAGATCGCAACGTGGATCGTAATATGTGATCGAACAATTAGATCGCAAGTAGAAACCCCAGGTTTATGCGATCGTAATATCCGGACGTAACCAATAAAAAGTTTGAGACTTTTAGGCAACAAGAAAGATGAGAACTTTACCTGGGAATTTGTGTTTCAATCTAAACCAAAATAAGCATAATCTTACCACAAGTATGTAGGTAATCTATAGTATGATTTTGAACACGAAACTCAACGGAAAACAAGAAAATACTTGAATTCGAGATGATTTTATGACTAAATCACACGAACCAAATATATTATCAACAATGAATTACAAAACTATCCCATGGAGATTGATACCAATTGTTTTCCCATTAATTTGTGATGATTAAACAAGAAAGAAAGGTAGATAAAAGATTAATTCTAGAGAGAGAAAGTAGTGAGAGAAAGTAGAGAGAAAATGGTTGGAACTTTTGGAGGATTAGATTAGAGAGTGAAAAATGAAATGACCAACACCCTTCCTAACATGCTAGGAAGGGTATATATAGTCCACCCACATGCGGGCTTGTTTATGGACTGTAGTCTAATGGGTCGGGCTTTCCTTTTGGGCTTTAGTTACTTATGAATGAACTTTAGCCTAAAGTTAAGCCCGTATAACACGACTAATCTACTACCTATTACAACTTTCTAATATATGATACATAATAAACATATGACTGAGCATTCTTGTTTAACTCAATATTTTGAGGCTAACAAATGAAAAGCTTTGCCGTTTTACAATTAATTCATTTAATGCAAAAGTAACCTTTTGAGAAAAAATGTGGGACCCCTTGACACTTCATGTGATCTTTGTCCCCTTGGAGAGCGAGAAAGTTGTTGACATTAAAAGGAAATCATTTGAATTAAATATGAAGAATATATTAATCCTCATTAAAATGTAACTACCTAGTTACTTTCAATTCCCTTAAATACCCAAAGACAGGGATCACTTAACAGACTTTTATTTCCCAATATTGAGCATACCCAGCTCAGCAACCAACCTAGTAAAACTTAGTTCAGCCAGAGATTTGGTGAAAATATCAGTGAGCTGGTATTCAGTGGGTATTAAGTGAATCTCAATATCACCTTTTAAGATATGGTCTCTGATAAAGTGATACCTGATGTCAATATTTTTAGTTATAGAATGAAGTACCGGATTATTGGAAATGGCAATGGCACTTGTATTGTCATAGAATATGGGAACCTGTTCAAAGATGATCCCATAGTCATCCAATTGACTCTTCATCCAAAGAACTTGATCACAGCAACCCACAGCAGCGACATACTCAGCTTCAGCTGATGACATGGACACAGAGTTTTGTTTCTTTGCACTTCAACATACTAACTTCCCTCAAAGGATCTGACAGCTACCAGAGGTGCTCTTTCTATCAAGACAGCATCAAGCATAGTCTAAGTCTAAGTAGGCTTTGAGGTCGAAGCCTGATTAATTTGGATACCAGAGACCCAATGACGGAGATCCTTTGAGGTACCTAGAAATTCTTTTGACAGCTACAAGGTGGGATTCCTTGGGGTTAGCTTGGTACCTAGCACAGAGACATGTGGAGAATTGGATGTTTGGTCTGCTTGTTGTGAGACACATTAGTGACCCTATCATGCCTCTGTATAAGGTCTCATTAATAGAGACCCTAAGTCATCAGCTCCCAAGTTGTTGGGAGGAAGCATGGGGCATTTCACTGATGCACAATCAGAAAAATCATACTTTTTGAGCAGATCTCTAACATATTTTTCTTGACAAATAGGAATTCCTTTTGAATTTTGTTTGATTTAAAAACCCAAGAAAAAAGTTAATTCCACCATCATACTCATTTCATACTTTTTGGTCATAAGTTGGTAAATTGCTTGCTCAAGGTTAAGTTGGTTGAACCACTTTTTCTACGTTGTTTACCTTAGTTACTGGGTGGTTTCGGGGAAATTATATCATCCACATAAATCTGTACTATAACGACATCACCCTTGGACCTATAAGTGAACAAGGTTTGGTCAATAGTGCCTCTGACAAATTTGTTTTCAAGTAAGAATTTGGACAAGGTTTCATACCAGGCTCTTGGTGCTTGTTTCAACCCATAGATTGCTTGTGAAGTCTACAAACATGATCGGGATAGTCACTATTCTCAAACCCTGGAGGTTTTTTGACATAAACTTCCTCTGTAAGCTTCCATTTAAGAAAAGCACTCTTTACATCCATCTGGTATACCATGAAACCGATATAAGCTGCATAGGCTAGAAAGATTAGGATAGCCTCTAATCTGGCGATTGGTGCGAAGGTTTCATCATAATCAATACCCTCTTATTGATTATAGCCTAGCACCACTAGCCTGGCCTTGTTTTTAACAATCATGTCAGCTTCATCCCTTTTATTCCTGTAGACCCATTTAGTTCCAACCACTTGCTTTCTAGTTGGAGCTTTTACCAGAGTCCACACTGTGTTCCTCTTAATCTGATTCCACTCTTCTTGTATAGCCACAACCCATCCTTTATCAAGTAGAGCTGCAGCAACATTTTTGGGTTCATCTTCAGAGAGGAAATCAGTGAAAAGGCATTCATTCGCTGAGGCTGTTTCTAGAGATCTTAATTTTCCTCTGGTGGTAACTCCTTTAAAAGGTTCACTGAGAATATTCACAAGAAGAATATCTTGGTTTCTACTACACGTAGATTGAGGAGCAGGAGTCTCTGTAGGTTTCGGAGTCACAGTTTGTTAATTGCATGAAGGTATTTCATCACATATGATTTCTTCATCCATGATCTCTTCGTCCATATGAGAATTAAGAGAGTCATGGTCAGCATTTTCCACAGCAGGAGGTGGAGTGTGTGATTCAGTTACTATAATTTCTGGAATGAGATCAGATATTGAGTGGGGATCAAATGCATTAACATAAGGGAAGTCCTTGTGAAATTGGTGAGATGATTCCTTGGGAATTGAGAAATCATCCTCTGGATATGATTTAACTTCATTGAAGTCGATGTCACAAGTATCTGAGTTGGTGTGAGTGATGACAGTGTCAGCTTCATTGAAGGTGACATTGATAGATTCTTCTAGCTCTTGCATGCGGATATTGAACACTCTAAATGCTCTGGAGGTAGGAGAATATCCAAGAAAGAATCCATCATTTAACATTTCATCAAGTTTACCCAGATGATCTTTGTAATTGTGAATGAAAACAGGGCAACCAAAGACATGGAAGTAGCTTACATCAGGGGCTCTTTTCCTATAAACTTCATAAGCAGTTTTTCCATGCCTTTTCATAATAATGGATCTATTTTATGTGTAACATGTGTGTATACAGCTTCACCCCAAAATTTCTTTGGAAGTCTTGATTCGCAAAGCATTATCCTGGCAGCCTCTATGAGGGTTCTGTTCCTTCTTTCAGCGGCACCATTTTGTTCTGGGTTACCTGGGTTTGAAAAGTTCTATGAAATTCACTTTTCATCAGAAAAGGCTTCCATGGCATGATTCTTGGACTCAGTGCCATTATCACTTCTGATAGCCTTAACTATGCAGTCATTGAAGTTCTCTATTTCTCTTATGAAAGACATGATCATATCAGTTGCTTCACTTTTCTTTAGAAGAAAGAATACCCAAGTGAATCTAGAGAATTCATCAACAATGACAAGCGTATATTTTTTGTGATTTAGGGATTGAGGTTTTACTGGTCCAAATAAGTCCATATGGAGAAGATGAAGGCACTTATTTATTGAGAATGATTGTTTGCTTTTGAAAGAAGCTCTGTGATGCTTCCCTTTTTCACATGTTGAACATGGCCTATCTTTGGAGAATGTCAAAGAGGGAAGTCCAACGACTAGATCATTCTTAGCCAGTTTGTTGATGTTTTTGAAGTTGAGGTGGGAAAGTCTCTTATGCCAGAGCCAGTTTTCACTTTCAGAGGCTTTGGCAAAGAGACATGTGTTCTTTCCTTATGGACATGATGTCATTTCAATAACATACACGCCCCTTCTTTTAGGTGCAACTAAAACAACATCATCATTTTAATTGAAGATTGTTACTTGGATCTTGGTGAGCAGAACTTTGAAGCCAGCATCACAAAGTTTGCTGATGTTGATTAAGTTTTTCTTTAGTCCATTGACATACGCGACCTTTGTGAAGGTGATTCCATTGAAATCTACTGAGCCATATCCTTCAGTATCCCCTGAGGAGTCATCTCCAAAGACTACTTTGGGACCAGAATCCCTTTTATATCTATGCATATATTGTTTAACCCCTGCCATGTGTCTGGAGCACCCACTATCTAGATACCAGACAGATTTCTTCAAGTGTTCCTACATAGATATAACGAAACCAAATTAGCTTCGATGGTGAACTCACTTTCCTGTGGGTCCATTCTATCGATGGTCAGCGACATTGGGTCTTCTTTCTTTTCTTTCTCACCCTCTTTGGTGGCAGTCTATGCTTTCATTTTAACACCCCAAAATTACATTACGCAGCGGAAATACACATTTGGGTGTTAAACACAAGAATCATCACACAAGGTACATCGAACGACCTCAAACTCAGACGTTTAAAACATGAGATAAAATAAACCTGCCTTTTGTCTAAAACCTTCAATCCCCATAAAATGATTTTATAAATATCAGAGTAGCGTTTCGGTCCCCCAGAGATTTCAACCAACCAACAAACCTTTTTACCAATTTATAAGATCAAGCAAAATTAGTTTTATAGTCATACAAATACAAATGATACTATTTTATAATAAGGGGGAAAGAAATCCGTTTTAAACTACACAACTATAAAAGCGACATCGCAACCTTCCCAAGCAAGCTCCATCATCAACTCTTCAGATTACCTGAAATACATGCTTAAACAAATCAACAAATAATATTGAGCGATTCTATAGGTTTAACAAAACACATTTGAACACACAGGAAGAATCAATCATAATCATTATAATAGCATTATGGTCATACAATCTATTAATCAGGTATTTCGTCTTATAGCAATAGCTAAAAAGTTGTATTAAGCTCATGACACCGACCCCTTGACTTAGTCACCCACGCCTAAAGCCAGCATGACTATATGAATTCCACTGCCCCTACGTGGTATTAGTTGCAAATTGTATACCACTGATTCACATTCTCGTAAATTATCCTTCCCAGAGGTTACTCAACGTAAATCCCTGGTCTCGGATAGGGTCGTCAACCCAATAGTACTATCATTTGAACAAGCGGCTATTCCTAACTCACAACAAAGAGTTAGAACATAGTTAACGGTTCATGAATTTAGGGACTTCTGCAACTTAGGTACTTATACAATTCAAGGCAACATCAGGCAACATTTGGGTCCAACAATCATTCATGACATGTGTTCATTTTATTTCAAATAGCATGTATCCCCCTCGCATGTTTAAAATCATTAAAAACAAGTATAAAGCGAGGTTGTAGATTCACCTTGAGTAATAGCAGTAGTAAGACGACTTTCAACGATTGATGATGCCCGGTGAACACGAAAATCACAATCTACCAAATAAAACATGCACTTTTAATAATATATTCAAGTAAGATTTTATACTTAATAAAATCAAGTTAATAACTAAAAACCAAAATTAAACTCACACAGTTTCCTATTCAAGTGTTTCTAGTATATATATCTTCAACACCTTTACTTTATTATATAATACTTTTACTTAAAATCTATCGGTACATACCAAATGTCCGAACTGTTTTCCCCTACTTAAAAACATCAAATGCTTATCAAACTACTTGAGCAACTCACTTACTATATATAAAGTCCTCCAAAAATTTTATCAAAAAATTTTAATTCTAATACCTTCTGCTCGACACATCTTTAAATTATAAAATTTGGACAGTTTATGTCTTTAACTTACGACACCATTTTGACCTTTATAAACTATTTCATTTATAAAACCGGCACTTGGGTTAAAAAATAGATTCAACTTACTAGGTTTAGAACTCAAGAACAGCCTTAAATCATTTTCAAAAACTCATTTTATAGTCCCCGAGATTTGATCCAAATATCGACAACAATTTCGTATTGTGTCAATACTCACCTCCTGGTACACGAATAATCAATCTATTATAACTTCTTCCTCGTTTTGAGTTAGAAGTTCTACCTTATATCAAATCGAAGCTTATAAAATTCAATACAACAATTCCTAATCATCTCAACTTATTTTCAACCTTAAGTTTCCCAAAGTTAGCCTTAAACCTGCTGGTCTAAATTACAATTTTAAAAATCACACTAGATCATAATTTTAACCCATTTTATCACATCTATACTCCTATAATCATCTTATGATCACCCTTTTCAACTCTTAAATCCCTAATTTCACTTGCATGTTCAAATTTAACCAACCTCATTTCAAAAATCTTACATGCAATCAACACCACTTTAAATATAATATCAATAACACATATTTACATACATAAAATAGATCAAAACAAGAAATCTTTCAAGAAAAATAATTTTTAAGAAAAATTTCATGCATGTAGCAAATTTTTATACCAATATGATTAGAAGATCAAAACAAAGATGGGTCTTAGTTTAGATTTTGAAGATTCAAGCTCAAAATCAAGTTGATGGTGGTTTTATAGTGGTGGGGTGGACGGAAACAATGAGGGAGAGAGGGAGGGGAGAGAAATTTGGCTAGTGGAGTGATTATGTGTGTGTTTTTGTTATAATTTTTCCTTTTATATGGTGGAATTTTGGGGTAGTTTTTGCCAATTGGTGATTCTTTTGGGCCAAAGTGAAAATATTTATGGGTCTCGGGTTTCATAAAAATACTTCTCAAACTTTAAAACGCACACAAAATATGATATAATATAGTCTCGGCATGACTTAATACACAAATAAAAATAAAAACGTCAAAATATCAAACATCCATATGATTAAAAATAAAACGTAAAATTTCGGGCATCCATGGATATCGCGATTGATAACGTATAGTCCCCAACCGGGTCATGAACCCGGCACATGCGTACTACCCGCATCCGGCCCATCACTGATGGGTTAGATTAATTCATTGAAGCCTATAGGCTTCGAATGAACAGTGGTTGCATAGATGTGTGCTGTCTACGGCCTGGCACGGCCGGTACAAGGTTAGATAGAATCACAATCTTATTAGGATTGGGATATACCCTAAAGTAGAGGATATACACTAACCATAATTAGAAGATAACAATTAAACTAATTATGGCACTTATCCTTTGCTTAGGGCCGAAGCATCGGTGACAGCCCATTAGGGTTTCACCACCTATATAAGGAACCCCTAAGGGTTCCACAAAGGTATCACATTCTTTATACTCTCAACTTACAACCTATTCATAGCCCTAAACCGATTACTTACTCTCACGCTGGAGTCTAATCGTGGGATACGCTCCCACGGTAAGCTTAACGCGTGTTGTTTTAGTGTGCAGGGTCTCAGTAAGACATTCACTTGGTACAAGAGCCGGAGCCCAATCTATCTGAATTAATCCTAATTCAGATCAAGCAAGGATCATCCAACTTTTGTATCAACATAGCTGCCGGATCGGGGTTATCCAAAGTGATGGTTGGTGGGGTGGGGTATTATCGGACGTGCCTGCCCCACCGAGAGATTGAAACGTGTTTCGGTTATTCAGTCCTCCTGTTTGGCCACCAGAGGGTTGGGCGGAGATGATTATCCCATCACCCGCGGACTTCCGATTCCCAGGGTTCATGTTCCTCGGGTTTCCCTGAAAGTGTCCCTTCGTCATTGGGAGAGATTGAGATTGAGATTGAGTTTAGTCTAGTGTATGGGTCCCACGGATGGCGCCAAATAAACTAACAGTGGGGGTTACCTCACAAGTGTGGCATGTGATCTCAAACATGTTAATCTTACATGCTCCTATACAGTGGAGTTGGGATAGATGAAAATCATAATATGTAAGGATATCTACAAGGAACCTAGAGAGAGGAATACGGTAGTTTATCGAGTCAAATAGACACGTATATACGCCTATTTTCCCAGCGGGGGCATCCGTGATTGCTTCACCATCACCCGGATAGGTGGGGTGTACGCTCTCCGAAATGTAATAATCGGAAAGAAATTCCATGTATTTAACTGCGTCCATCACGTTGAGTACAGTCGTGATGGTATGATTGTCCTTCACCATAATTTATGAAAATGAGGAGAAGGGCGCGGTGATCTAACCTGGTACGATAGATTTCTGTGAAAATAAAGAGAAGGAATGAAGGAGTGAAGGCGAGTACAACAATGGTGGCAGAAGTTGTTTAACTGTGTGTGTACACAGTTAGACAACAAGCCTTTTATAGGGTTGCCTCGATTTACGAGGTTCCCTGGATGATTGCCACGTGTAATCCACTACGCCCATTTAACGGATGGGGTTCCTGACACAACTGAAACGTTAGAGGGAACCACGAGTCACCTCTTGGAGCAGTTTTGAGTAGCTCGAGGGTGGGACAATGTAGTGCACTTTTGTAGTCAAACCTGCGACCCATGACTATAATTAATGCACACATTAAAATTGTCCCGGTCGACAGACTTGTGGTACGAATTTGTTTGCAACAGCAGTATCTGGGCATTGGTTAGTTTAGAGGTTACGCCTACGGCTGTAACAACTAGACTGGGGGGACATGACGACGTATAGTCCCCAACCGGGTCATGAACCCAGCTCACGGGTACTACCCGCATCCGGCTCATCATTGATGGGTTGGATTAAGTCATTTAAGCTTATGGGCTTTGAATGAACAGTGGTCGCATAGATGTGTGCGACCCACGGCCCGGCACGGCCGTTACAAGGTTAGACAGAATCACAATATTATTAGGATTGGGATTTACCCTAAAGTAGAGGATATACACTAACCATAATTAGAAGATAACAATCAAACTAATTATGGCACTTATCCTTTGCTTGGGGCCGGAGCATCGGTGACAGCCCATTAGGGTTTCACCGCCAATATAAGGAACCCCTAAGGGTTCCACTAAGGTATCACATTCTTCATACTCTCAACTTACAACCGATTCATAGCCCTATACCGATTACTTACTCTCACGCCAGAGTCTAATCGTGGGATACGCTCCCACGGTAAGCTTAACGCGTGTTGTTTTAGTGTGTAGGGTCTCAGCAAGACATTCACTTGGTACAAGAGCCGGAGCCCAATCTATCCGAATTAAGCCTAATTCGGATCAAGCAAGGATCATCCAACTTTTGTATCAACGGAGATCACTAATAATCCTCGTAACTCGTCAAAACGTAAAAATAAAACTTTCAACATTCGTTCCACTCAAATCACCAAATATCATGACATCCAATCTCGTCAAAAATTTCAAAAATGTACGTAAAATATAATTTAATAATAACCTCAGGTTTGGGCTATCATATCCTACCCTCCTTAAAAAGAGCGACGTCCCGACGCTCGACCCGTCTCATACTCATATTTTGCACCACTATAATCATTGAGATCTCTCTTTCTTAAGAAATCCTCACATTTCTCACACCAGTTCGGGTCAATTCCTATAATATCACCATAACAAAGAATTATACTATGCTTCAACCTCTAAATTTCACATTCCAATAATTTCAATCTTTCATTATCCATAATTCCTTTTACATCATCTCCTCGGTTCTCTTCCTTACCTCGATACACAGAAAACCTAACTTTTAACCATTTAAAGCCTCAAACAGTGCATTCTATTTACTGATATGACGACTATCGTTGTATAGAGGTTCCATCATCTATTGATTTTATTTGGATTCGCAGTGTAATAGTCAATAACATCATCACTCCAAGTTTTAAGCGCATCCATACCAGTACAATTTCCATTGTTCAAATCATCCTTTCACTATGTCCATTAGTTTCTAAAGAATACACGATATTCATACTTAACTCGGTTCCTCTTGCTTTTTGTAAAGATTTCCAAAACTCAAAAGTAAACTTCAGTATCTGGGTCATATATTATACTCAAACTTTATTCCATTCTCATCCCTTCGACAGAGATTTCCAAAAATTCAAAAATAATTGACATCATGACCCAGGGTTATCGAAAATTTCATCACTAAATCCTTAGTGATTTCCTTCTTTTCCATTCAGAGATTTCATCTCGTACCAATTACCTAGGTAATTTTCTAAACTCATCTTCCACCTTTATCCAAATCAAACACTTACTAACACGTTGAACCACTGAACCATTCATATTACACCAACATCTATTTAGTTAACATAATTGATTTTCTATATTCAAATCTGACCATCAATACATATCCCTTACGTCATAATACATCTTACTAAAATCATATTGTATCAATACTTTAATTCGTGAAATTCACTCGATACTAATTATAGCATTCTCAACACACTTTGAATAATTGAACTCTTTTATTAAATTAATTAAACATGTACATAATTAATTTAAATTGGACATGACTTAGGTTATTATTATTATTATTGTTAATACATGGATTTTAACCTAAGTATTTATTATTTAATTAGACTATATAATTAATTAATTATTAAACATGTCTTATAATTAATTAATTTACATGACTTAGGTTATATTAATACAGATATTAATACATGTTTTAACCTAAGTATTTTATACACTATTATTAATTAAATCATGTTATATTTGATTAAATCTTATAACCTATAGTTTATTTAATTTACATGTAATAAATAATAAACTATACTATATATCACATGACTTAGAATATTAATCAGTAAAACTTAAGCTTATATTATTAGCTTTATAATCCAGCTTATTTCTAATTATGGAAACTTTCTATTTTTAGAAGCTTATTTACTTAAGGCAGTTAATCTATTTATGGAAACTTTCTATTTTTAGAAACTTATTTAATTAAGGCAGCTAATCTATTTTTTGAAACTTTCTATTTTTGGAAACTTTCTATTTTTGGAAACTTTCTATTTTTGGAAACTTTCTATTTTAGGAAACCTTCTATTTTTAGAAAGTTACTTATTATTACACAACAAGTATAATAATACAAGAAATACAAGTAATACTTAATCAGAATATACAGAATACATGATAAACACAACATAATGTTAGAATCAGTAAAACAAGACATGAACGCATAAAACAAGCTAAGACATGATATAAAACCAGTTACGTATACAGTAATCAGAATACTTATACATGTATATTATTTATGTAGCATTAGTGATATCGAAGTAGGACTCTCTTCCGTTCGTCTTCTTCGTTCACTGGACACAAGGTACGGATTCGTCGTCCTTTCAGTATGGACATTCCTTCCTTATTAGGATTTCCCGTATGCAGCCAACTGTTTTCCCAGTATATGTTTTATATGTTTTTTAATTGCTTATGTTTAATTCGATACCTAAAGCCATATACATGCATGACCAGTTTCACCTAGTTATGGAGGTACCATAACCATAACACTGGGGTCACCAGTGTTATGACTTCACCACGGCGGAGTGATAGCTCATGGCGTCCCTTTAGCTTTTGGCCATATTATTATTATCATGTGAGGCGTATGGGTGCATCCTAGGTTACATGTTTTTACAGATTACTTAGGTGAATGTGGTGTGTGCCTTGCATCCTTCACAAGGAGCTGATCCCTCCTACCCAAAAACTTTTATTAATTAGAGGCAGCCCCTCCAATTGCATGACGAAGTCACCCCTCCAAGTATTCATGCACGTTAATATTTCATGACCTATATTGGCTAATGGTAAAGATGTTAAACAGTTTTTATGAGATAAACATAAGACTTTTCAAACTATAAAACCAGTTTTACTAAGTTATACCAGGTTTTCCAGGACTTCGACATTTCCGCTGCTATATGCTTATATGCTTATATTATTCATGCTATACTTGTATATCCATGAACTAAGCGTTATGCTCAGCCGTTTTCCTTTCATGTTCCCAAACAGCAGGTACTCAAGGATGCTCTTTAAGCGTACGTGCATATGGATTGGAAGCTTCCTAGCCTTCATTACATTATGCATTTCTTCATACTTTTGACGCTCATTTCTATGGAAATTTTTTAGTCCTTTTCATTTACAGTACTTATGTTTGTGTGTGATGAGTTCTACTTTTGTGGTACCGATGTTTGTTTCCGGTATTTCCTTTATGGTCATGTGATGTTTTATACATTTATCCTTGTATGCTTTGATGACACGCCATAATCACGTGTGACATTCCATTTACCAAAATGGGGTGTTACACCCATGGTAAGCTTAACGCGTGTTGTTTTAGTGTGCACGGTCTCAGCAAGACATTCACTTGGTACAAGAGCCGGAGCCCAATCTATCCGAATTAAGCCTAATTCGGATCAAGCAAGGATCATCCAACTTTTGTATCAACAGAGATCACTAATAATCCTCGTAACTCGTCAAAACGTAAAAATAAAACTTTCAACATTCGTTCCACTCAAATCACCAAATATCATGACATCCAATCTCGTCAAAAATTTCAAAAATGTACGTAAAATATGATTTAATAATAACCTCGGGTTCGGGCTATCACATCCTACCCTCCTTAAAAAGAGCGACGTCCAGGCGCTCGACCCGTCTCATACTCATATTTTGCACCACTAGAAAAAACATGTCCTCTTTCTAAAAGCAACCTCCAAATCCGCATCACAAAATTGACCAACCAAGAAAAGACTGTGATTGAGCCCTTCAACGTAGTAAACCCTTTTTATTGTGATATTCCCCTGAACCAAATCTCCATATCCTAGGATCGGTGCAAATTGATCGTTTCTGAATCGGACCGTACCCAGGAACTTCTCCACGAGGTTAATTAGAAGTTTGAGATTCCCCGTCATGTGCTTCGTGCATCCGGAGTCCAGTATGAAGAGAATTATTTGTATCACCTGTAGAAGAGTTAGAACACGATGGAGAATTTGCTAAATTGGATACCACATTAGTTGTGATTTTAGAATCATTAGTGTCCTTAGCAACATTTAAAGGCATACTAACACTCGTTGTCACATTTTCTTTCCTAACTTTAGGCATCCATTTATATCCTGGAGGACAATGGTTAGCAAACCACCAGTTCCATGACTTGCTAGCTGATAGGTGTGTAAACACCCATCCTTTTTACCACTTAATTACAATAATAACCGAGCCAAAACGTGTATTTTATGTCTTTTATGTCAGAATTATGCGTGGTTTGTGTTTTTGTTGTGATTTAGGACGAAATTGTGAAAAGTGGGGAAAACACGGCATTCACGGGCTTTTATTGAAGAAAAAGATGAAAGATGAAGTCGAGAAGTCAAGAGTGCAAAAAGAACGGAAGTCCAAGACCAATTCTGAAGATTTATCGAAGAAAAAGTCGAAAGACGGAAGTTTACTTAAAGCCGAAGAACTCAAGTCTACTTTATTGAAGAATTAAAAGACGAGTTCAAAGAAATCCCGAGACAAAACCATTTAAAGTCCAAGATTAATGAAGAATAAAGGCTTAAGGACTAATGGTGCAATTAAAAGAAGATTAAAGAAGGAAGGACTTAATCTTGTAATTAAGAGAAAATGAAGGAGGGGAGGAAGCTTCCTAATCCTCCCCTATATATAGATTAGGCTAGTTAATTATTTTTCTTTGTTGGCTAATAGTGACAATTAGTTCTTCCACTTTTAATTACCTTGTCATTTAAATACTTGTCAAATTTAAATACTGTCTTGCACCTTAATTACCATTTAATTTCAAGTAAGTTTTTCTTTTAATTCTTGTTAATCTTTATCTTTATCTTGTTAATCTCATTCTACCTTTCTTAATCTCTGATTTTTATTGTTTATGTTCATGTTCATGTTCTTATTTTTCTTATTTTGATCTAAGTGGTTTTTGATTATCTTGATTAATTTTGTTAGTTTGATTGTTTTGGATTGATTGTTTATGATTAATAGATGTTTATTTGTTTGTTTGATTTAATCTTGTGGTTGATTTAGCTTTATTTTGATTAAATTCGTGCTATATTTCTTTCCCTTGTTCTTCGGTTCTTTGTTTCTGTATTTCCAGGTTTTGATCTCCCAGGAACATTCCGAATCAAGCCAGCCAAAAGTTATTCAGAATAGGTGACAATATTCCGGATAAAGGTTTTAGCAAAATTGGTTTATTCGGAATATCCAATATTCCGAATAGAGGGACTATTCCGCATAGGGATTCCGCATAGGGGCTGTTATTCCGAATATACCCGATATTCCGGATAGGGAAGAATATTCCGCATAGGGGATATTATTCCGAGTAGGCAGAGTATTCCGCATAGGGAATTATTCCGCATAGGGGTAGGTTATTCCGAATAAGACTTTATTCCGCATAGGGGTGTTATTCCGAGTAGGCTGGATATTCCGCATAGGGGACTTATTCCGAATAGGTGACAATATTCAGGGTAGGGAACTTATTCCGAGTAGGCCATATTATTCCGAATAGGCAAACATTTCGGATAGAGTTTTATTCCGAATAGGAGTTATTTTCAGTTTCTTTATTTTCAGTCTTTAATTTTCTGCTTTAATTTTCCCGCCTTTTTATTTAGTCGCACTTTAAGTTTATTTGCCTTAGATTATTTTAGCCTTGCCTTAGTTTAAGCTTTAGTTTTAGTTGCGTTTTAAGTTTGCCTTAGTTAGATTTAAGTTTGCGTTATTTACTTTTAGTGCCCTTTAATTTTAGTCTCGCTTTTAAATACTTACACCCATTTTATTTTAATTAGACTTAGATTTACTTTACTTGCCTTTTACTTTAATTGTTTTTTGCACATTTAATATACTACAACGACACATTTTTGTTTCACCAAAATTAATAGAGTCACACATAAACCTAGATCAATTCGATTAGACCAATACAACGAACATATAATTTTTATACGGGCCAAAAGCCTTGTATCATTGTATTACTAGCAGACTCATATAATTCCCTAATTCTGCTTCTAGTGGTCTTAGTGGTGGATTCTGATGCAATACTTTTCTCAGGGGTGGTTACACCAGGATGGTTCACTTTGAGTTTGGGTTTTCTAGCACTAATAGGCATCGCACTTTGCTTCGTAGTTCTAGTAGCTATGTTTTTGACATTATTCGAAACACACATAGCGTGATTGGCATTAGCACACTTTCCACATTTCACACAAACAAACTTAACATTCAAAGCATTCAAAGTCGAATCATTCAAATTGTCATTACACGTGATTACAGACGTTTTATTCTTAGAAACATTGAAAATCCTAGGGTGGTCTTCTATTTTCTTCATCTTCCATTGACTTTTGTTTTGCCAAACCTTTTCATTCATGTGAGTGCTGTTAAGATGAGGCCGGCTAACACTAGCAGTGGGGACTACTCCTGTAGTAAAAGACACACGTCTATTAGTGTTTCTAGAAGTCTGAGGTGATTGAATTTCTTTGTTGTGTGTGCGTTTAGTGGCCAATCTATACATCCCTGGTTTAATCACATTTATGTTCTTAATGCTTTGTGATTGAATATGTGTTCTTAGAGTATTCTGTGGTAACCTATCCTTCCCATCCGTCTTGGGGGCAAACGCAGGTTTTGCAAATGCAGAATTAGAGAAAACAGATGGTTTTCCCAAGACAGAGGGTCTAGTCACTTTGTGCGCATTGGGTTGTCTTACAACAGGTTTCTTAACACTAGGTTCCACAATTTTCCCACTCAGCTTAGCAACGAGTTTCTTCAACTCTGCTATCGCTATTTCCCTGTCTTGTAACTGAGCTTTCAACCCTTTAATTTCCAAACTCTTTTCATTCATTTCTCGACACATTTGGGAAAGTTTTTCTTGTAATTTATTATCATGTGGAAAACTTCCTATGTCTTTTTGCAAAGCAAGTTCAAGATAATGACAATGTTTTTGAAGGAAATCGGTTGTGTGTTGAAGTAACTCAAAAGCCTTTTTATCAACATTTTCTTTACGTTTCGAAAGCTCAATTTCAAGACGCTCACACTCTTTGATCTTATCAAGATATTTGCATGCAACATCAGAATATTCATCGATATCAGCACAAGATTGAAGAGTAACACACAAAATATCTTTGGAGAGACATTCTTCTAAGAGTAAATCATATTCATCTTAAAAAACAGACTTGTCCATTTGAAGATCGTCAATTTCTTTCTCAATAGACCACATATTTTAAATCACCAAACATTTTAGACCGAATTAATCTTTCAAATTCAATAATATTTTCTTTTAATGTGGTCGTGTTCGGTATTAAGATTTGTTTGATAAGCACAGTTATATCTTGAGGAATTAGTTTTTCCACTCGTCATTTTCTCGTTGTTTCCATTCATTGTCAACAATAGATTTAATATTATCAATGTAATGTTGTAGAAACCCAAATGTCTGCCTACTCTTGCTTTAAGAAGCATCAAGAGGCAAGTAGTTGATGAACTTATAAACGTTTGTTTTCTTAGTGGAAAAAGCTTTCTTCCATTGAATTCTACTTTGTTTGCATTCTAAAAATAATTCCTCATGAGACTTCTATTTTTGTGTAGTGAAAACACCATATAGACTATTCTCATAAGCATAATTGTATGGTTTCCCAAACTCTTTATTGACCAGTGATCTACTCTCCTCTTCCCAAAGGGATGTCTCATCATTATCAAGAGGATATTCAGGATCGGTCCATTCGGACTCATCCATATAAAGGCGCGGGTTCGCAGCTTGAGCTTAGGCAAGATAATCAGGACTTGCAAAGCTAGCTTGACCCTTAAATATAGACGGAGGTGCTAGCATTCTGACAGTTTGAATAGAGTCATGCTTTTTATAAACAACCTTCTTCAAAAATTCGACTTGTTTTCTAGTTCCGTTACTTTTTCAGTATCTTTTTCATGTCGAATTTTGAAATCTTGTTTTAACATTTCAACCTCTTGTTTCTTAACATCAAGAATTTTAGCAGATTCAGTGTTGTCCATCAAAAGCCGTTGTTCAAGCTCGTTAACTTTGGTGGTAGCAAGGTACATTTTTTGACGTTCATCCATTAATAAAACATTAAATGGACGTTTCTCTTTGGTTAATAACTCAAGAGTTTCGTTGTATTTCTTTTCAAGATCGTCCTTTTGACTTTTTAACGCACTACCTTGTAACCCTCAAGCTCTTTGGTCTTTTGAAGAAGCTCAACTCTATAACTTTCAAGGGTCTTATTAGATTTAATTATAGCGGCTTTGCATTCTTCAAAGTTTTGAGTGAGAGCTGCGTTTGCCTTCTTTAATTGCTTTTGACTCTTTTTAGTTTCTTTGACATCTTTTTGTAAAGTGTCAATTAATATATCAAGCGCAAAACGTTCCTCTTCATCATATTCACTTGCATGTTGATCGTCCTCAGACTCATTATTGCACATGTCTGATGAACCAGGTGTGGTATTTCTATCAACCGTTTCCATCATACATGTGTCATTAATGGCATTGGGTAGCTCACTATGCTCATGAATATTGCCAAACACATTATATTCGTCAGTGGTGTGTACCTTATCGAGTGGCTTAGTGTCAAAGATAGGGCCATTTTCATCTTCAGTGACGTTGAGAACTTCTTCAACCTTTGCCATGTACGAGTAATGTGCTTCTAATTCTTGGTCAGAGGCTTCATCATCAGTGTCATCAAGCATTTCTCCTTCCTCAGCCGACAATTTGACAATTTGACACCTGCTTCCATCTTCTTGCATAACAACATCTTCTCTTTATGATAGCTAGAGTCCCTAACCCGTTTCGGTTGTCTGCATTCCTTTGCCATATTCCCATAACCTTGGCAATTATAACACTGAATCCCACTTTGTTGAACCACTTGCGTTCCAACAGTTTCCCTATTCCCAGTAGCAGCGGCAATCCTCTGAGTATCATACTTGGCAGTTTGTCGATCATACCTTGTAGAACCCTCAACATGTGTTGGATTACATCGATCATACCTAGAAGGACTTTCACCATGTAGACGTGTGTCATACCTTGGAGGATTCTCAACATATTGGTTCTTTGTGTTGGATGATGTTCGAAGATTGTTGTTGGTGGGTTTGAAGATTTTCTAGTAGGTCTTCATAATGAAAGTAGTTTGTTGTTTCATTTCCCGATTCTTCTGAGCTTGATCTTCATCACTATCCTCTTCAGATGATGACTCGGATGGTGGTGATGGTGCTCTTGGTTCTTTTCCACGTGATCATGTAGAGGATGAAGACTTGGATGATGTGGAATATCGTGGTGAGGATGATTGAATGGAGTATGACTTTGGAGTACGAGATCGATGATCTTGAGTGGTAGACACTAGAGCAAGTGGATTAGCCATCTTTGCAACTCATTCAGCTCGAATTTCATTTGCCTCATGCTGAAATTGTTTCAAGATATCAAAGAGAGTGTGATAGTTTACCTTGTCTAACTGTTTCTGTTGTTTCACCAAAGTAACAAAACGTGTCCACTCTGGTTGAAGTTGCTGAAGAAATTGCACATTGACTTGCATGGTGGAGACCTCCAAATTGTTTCTTGTCATATCGTTCATCATCTTGTAGAATCATGAATAATAAGACTCAATTGATTCTCCATCCAATGCAGTAAACTTACCAAAATTCCAAAACAAGTTTGTTTTAACATCTTGCTTGTTGAGTGATTCTCCTTGTTGCAAGTGTTCAATAGCCGTCCACATTTCTTGTGCCGTAGGACATGCATCAACCGTGGAATAAATATCATATCCAATTCTACTTAGAATCATATAGATCGCTTCTATTTCTCCATCATACCAAGCACGCTTCTCGGGTGTAAGATCAGATAAAGTTTCTTTTCTTGTGGTTGCGGGTATTTTTAGAGTAGTGTCTGTGGCTGGTGTATGAGGGACGGTGATATCGGAGAAAACATATGGTCCATTGTTAATACATTGCCTCAATGCATCACCATTAGGTCTTGTATCAATATAGCAAAGAAAACGTGATTGCCATTGAGCATATCGACCGGCCACAAGCATCGGTGGTCTCTCTTTGTTACCCGCCACCATTATGTTGTTGTTCGTCACACGATATTCTGCAGTAGAATCCATCTCAATATTCTCTGAAACGATGAAGTGAATAGGGATCTTCAATAGATATGATGTGATTGACTTGTTGTTGAAATTCCGAAAATTGCTATTTTTCTCAGTCCGACAATAAATTCAGTCCGACAAAACGGTAGCCCGAAAAACTTTGAATTACCATATTTTGAATTCAAGTTAGAAATAGCCAATAACTAGTAGGGAAAAAATTTGATTTTACTTGACCTAAAACTTTTTAACTCTTTTTTTAATCTTCGTGTAAACTATGTTACGGGACTAGTCTAGATAGTGGCTAAGTCTGAAAAGTACGCTATCAAAATTCAGATGTCCATCACAACATCCATCGGAATACCCATCGCAAGTCTAGATCGCAGTCTGATCGTAACCTCTGATCGTAACCTCTGATCGCAACACCTGATCGCAACACGTGATCGCAACACTCGATCACAACACTCGATCGCAACACGTGATCGCAACACGTGATCGCAACACTGATCCCAACACTCGATCGCAACACGTGATCGCAACACTGATCGCAACCCTGATCGCAACTCCTGGATCGCAGCCTTGATCGCAACTCCTTGATCGCAAGTTGTAATCGTAACACCGATCGCAATGTTAGATCGCAACGTGGATCGTAATATGTGATCGGACAATTAGATCGCAAGTAGAAACCCCAGGTTTATGCGATCGTAATATCCGGATCGTAACCAATAAAAAGTTCGAGACTTTTAGGCAACAAGAAAGATGAGAACTTTACCTGGGAATTCGTGTTTCAATCTAAACCAAAATAAGCAAAATCTTACCACAAGTATTTAGGTAATCTATAGTATGATTTTGAACACGAAACTCAACGAAAAACAAGAAAATACTTGAATTCGAGATGATTTTATGAGAAAATCACACGAACCAAATATATTATCAACAACGAATCACAAAACTATCCCATTGCGATTGATACCAATTGTTGTCCCACTAATTTGTGATGATTAAACAAGAAAGAAAGATAGATAAAAGATGAATTCTAGAGAGAGAAAGTAGTGAGAGAAAGAAGAGAGAAAATGGTTAGAACTTTTGGAGGATTAGATTAGAGAGTGAAAAATGAAATGACCAACACCCTTCCTAACATGCTAGGAAGGGTATATATAGTCCACCCACATGCGGGCTTGTTTCTGGACTATAGTCTAATGGGCCGGGCTTTCCTTTTGGGCTTTAGTTACTTATGAATGAACTTTAGCCTAAAGTTTAGCCCGTATAACACGACTAATCTACTACCTATTACAACGTTCTAATATACGATACATAATAAACATATGACCGAGCATTCTTGTTTAACTCAATATTTTGAGGCTAACAAATGAAAAGCTTTGCCGTTTTACAATTAATTCATTTAATGCAAAAATAACCTTTTGAGAAAAAATGTGGGACCCCTTGACACTTCATGTGATCTTTGTCCCCTTGGAAAGCGAGAAAGTTGTTGACATTAAAAGGAAATCATTTGAATTAAATATGAAGAATATATTAATTCTCATTAAAATGCAACTACCTAGTTACATTCAATTCCCTTAAATGCCCAAAGACAGGGATCACTTAACAGACTTTTATTTCCCAATATTGAGCATACCCAGCTCAGCAACCAACCTAGTAAAACTTGGTTCAGCCAGAGATTTGGTGAAAATATCAGTGAGCTGGTATTCAGTGGGTATTAAGTGAATCTCAATATCACCTTTTAAGATATGGTCTCTGATAAAGTGATACCTGATGTCAATATTTTTAGTTATAGAATGAAGTACCGGATTATTGGAAATGGCAATGGCACTTATATTGTCATAGAATATGGGAACCTTTTCAAAGATGATCCCATAGTCATCCAATTGACTCTTCATCCAAAGAACTTGATCACAGCAACCCACAGCAGCGACATACTCAGCTTCAGCTGATGACATGGACACAGAGTTTTGTTTCTTTGCACTTCAACATACTAACTTCCCTCAAAGGATCTGACAGCTACCAGAGGTGCTCTTTCTATCAAGACAGCATCAAGCATAGTCTAAGTCTGAGTAGGCTTTGAGGTCGAAGCCTGATTAATTTAGATACCAGAGACCCAATGAGGGAGATCCTTTGAGGTACCTGAAAATTCTTTTGACAGCTACAAGGTGGGATTCCTTGGGGTTAGCTTGGTACCTAGCACAGAGACATGTGGAGAATTGGATGTTTGGTCTGCTTGTTGTGAGATACATTAGTGACCCTATCATGCCTCTGTATAAGGTCTCATTAATAGAGACCCTGAGTCATCAGCTCCCAAGTTGTTGGGAGGAAGCATGGGGCATTTCACTGATGCACAATCAGAAAAATCATACTTCTTGAGCAGATCTCTAACATATTTTTCTTGACAAAAAGGAATTCCTTTTGAATTTTGTTTGATTTGAAAACCCAAGAAAAAAGTTAATTCCACCATCATACTCATTTCATACTTTTTGGTCATAAGTTGGTAAATTGCTTGCTCAAGGTTAAGTTGGTTGAACCACTTTTTATACGTTGTTTACCTTAGTTATTGGGGGGGGGTTTCGGGGAAATTATATCATCCACATAAATCTGTACTATAACGACATCACCCTTGGACCTATAAGTGAACAAGGTTTGGTCAATAGTGCCTCCGACAAATTTGTTTTCAAGTAAGAATTTGGACAAGGTTTCATACCAGGCTCTTGGTGCTTGTTTCAACCCATAGAGTGCTTGTGAAGTCTACAAACATGATCGGGATAGTCACTATTCTCAAACCCTAGAGGGTTTTTTACATAAACTTCCTCTGTAAGCTTCCCATTAAGAAAAGCACTATTTACATCCATCTGGTATACCATGAAACCGATATAAGCTGCATAGGCTAGAAAGATTCTGATAGCCTCTAATCTGGCGATTGGTGTGAAGGTTTCATCATAATCAATACCCTCTGATTGATTGTAACCCAGCACCACTAGCCTGGCCTTGTTTTTAACAATCATGTCAGCTTCATCCCTTTTATTCCTGTAGACCCATTTAGTTCCAACCACTTGCTTTCCAGCTGGAGCTTTTACCAGAGTCCATAGTGTGTTCCTCTTAATCGGATTCAACTCTTCTTGCATAGCCACAACCCATCCTTTATCAAGTAGAGCTGCAGCAACATTTTTGGGTTCATCTTCAGAGAGGAAATCAGTGAAAAGGCATTCATTCGCTGGGCTGTTTCTAGAGACCTTAATTTTCCTCTGGTGGTAACTCCTTTAGAGGTTTCACTGAGAATATTCACAAGAAGAATATCTTGGTTTCTACTACACGTAGATTGAGGAGCAGGAGTCTCTGTAGGTTTCGGTGTCACAATTTGTTAATTGCATGAAGGTATTTCATCACATATGATTTCTTTATCCATGATCTCTTCGTCCATATGATAATTAAGAGAGTCATGGTCAGCATTTCCCACAGCAGGAGGTGGAGTGTGTGATTCAGCTACTATAATTTCTGGAATGAGATCAGAGATTGAGTGGGGATCAAATGCATGAACATATGGGAAGTCCTTGTGAAATTGGTGAGATGATTCCTTGGGAATTGAGAAATCATCCTCTGGATATGATTTACCTTCATTGAAGTCGATGTCACAAGTATCTGAGTTGGTGTGAGTGATGACAGTGTCAGCTTCATTGAAGGTGACATGGATAGATTCTTCTAGCTCTTTCGTGCGGATATTGAACACTCTAAATGCTCTGGAGGTAGGAGTATATCCAAGAAAGAATCCATCATCTAACTTTTCATCAAGTTTACCCAGATGATCTTTGTAGTTGTGAATGAAAATAGGGCAACCAAAGACATGGAAGTAGCTTACATCAGGGGCTCTTTTCCTATAAACTTCATAAGCAGTTTTTCCATGCCTTTTCACAATGATGGATCTGTTTTATGTGTAACATGTTTTGTATACAGCTTCACCCCAAAATTGCTTTGGAAGTCTTGATTCGCAAAGCTTTATCCTGGCAGCCTCTATGAGGGTTCTGTTCCTTCTTTCAGCGGCACCATTTTGTTCTGGGTTACCTGGGTTTGAAAAGTTCTATGAAATTCACTTTTCATCAGAAAAGGCTTCCATGGCATGATTCTTGAACTCAGTGCCATTATCACTTCTGATAGCCTTAACTATGCAGTCATTGAAGTTCTCTATTTCTCTGATGAAAGACATGATCATATCGGCTGCTTCACTTTTATTTAGAAGAAAGAATACCCAAGTGAATCTAGAGAATTCATCAACAATGACAAGTGTATATTTTTTGTGATATAGGGATTGAGGTTTTACTGGTCCAAATAAGTCCATATGGAGAAGATGAAGGCACTTATTTATTGAGAATGATTGTTTGCTTTTGAAAGAAGCTCTGTGATGCTTCCCTTTTTCACATGTTGAACATGGCCTATCTTTGGAGAATGTCAGAGAGGGAAGTCCAGCGACTAGATCATTCTTAGCCTGTTTGTTGATGTTTTTGAAGTTGAGGTGGGAAAGTCTCTTATGCCAGAGCCAGTTTTCACTTTCAGAGGCTTTGGAAAAGAGACATGTGTTGTTTCCTTATGGACATGATGTCATGTCAATAACATACACGCCCCTTCTTTTAGGTGCAACAAAAACAACATCATCATTTTAATTGAAGATTATTACTTGGATCTTGGTGAACAGAACTTTGAAGCCAGCATCACAAAGTTTGCTGATGTTGATTAAGTTTTGCTTTAGTCCATTGACATGCGCGACCTTTGTGAAAGTGATTCCATTGCAATCTACTGAGCCATATCCTTCAGTATCCCCTGAGGAGTCATCTCCAAAGACTACTTTGGGACCAGAATCCCTTTTATATCTATGCAGATATTGTTTAACCCCTGTCATGTGTCTGGAGCACCCACTATCCAGATACCAAACAGATTTCTTCAAGTGTTCCTACATAGATATAACGAAACCAAATTAGCTTCGATGGTGAACTCACTTTCCAGTGGGTCCATTCTATCGCTGGTCAGCGACATTGGGTCTTCTTTCTTTTCTTTCTCACCCTCTTTGGTGGCAGTCTATGCTTTCATTTTAACACCCCAAAATTACATTACGCAGCGGAAATACACATTTGGGTGTTAAACACAAGAATCATCACACAAGGTACATCGAACGACCTCAAACTCAGACGTTTAAAACATGAGATAAAATAAACATGCGTTTTGTCTAAAACCTTCAATCCCGATAAAATGATTTTATAAATATCAGAGTAGCGTTTCGGTCCCCTAGAGATTTCAACCAACCAACAAACCTTTTTACCAATTTATAAGATCAAGCAAAATTAGTTTTATAGTCATACAAAGACAAATGATACTATTTTATAATAAGAGGGAAAGAAATCCGTTTTAAACTACACAACTATAAAAGCGACATCGCAACCTTCCCAAGCAAGCTCCATCATCAACTCTTCAGATTACCTGAAATACATGCTTAAACAAATCAACAAATAATGTTGAGCGAGTCTATAGGTTTAACAAAACACATTTGAACATACAAGAAGAATCAATCATAATCATTATAATAGCATTGTGGCCATACAATCTATTAATCAGGTATTTCGTCTTATAGCAATAGCTAAAAAATTGTATTAAGCTCATGACACCGACCCCTTGACTTAGTCACCCACGCCTAAATCCAGCATGACTATATGAATTCCAATGCCCCTACGTGGGTATTAGTTGCAAATTATATACCACTGATTCACATTCTCGTAAATTATCCTTCCCGGAGGTTAATGAACGTAAATCCCTGGTCTCGGATAGGGTCGTCAACCCAATAGTACTATCATTTGAACAAACGGCTATTCCCAACTCTCAACAAAGATTAGATAGATTTCGGAATAAGAAAACTTAGCAATAAGCAAAAATAAGCCAAAAATCAATAAGCACTTTACCAAAAGCTAAACCAAAATGATTTTAGAAAAAGGTGAATAAGCTAGAATTTAAAAAACTTTTAAACACTAAATAAGCTACAAATCAAAAAGCACTTTTTATAAAATTATTAAACTTAACAAAATAACTTATTTTTAAGAACTATTAATCATAAAAATTAAGAAAATAAGCACTTTAATATAGAAACTTTTAAGATCACTAATTTTATAAGCACGATCAAATAAGCTACACAATCAGACCATCAACAAAATTAAAATAAAACTACATGATTATCAAGATTAAGAAAAAGATTAAGAAATGTAGAATGAGAATTAAGGAAATAAGCTTGATTGATTAAATATTAATATCAAAAGATTACAAGATTAATGTAAAGATTCAATAATTTTGAAAGGAAAACTAGAGAGAAATTAAAAACACGCTTAAAAACTAAAAATTAACTAAAAACTCTAATAACTAACCACCCTCCTAATGACACATTAGGAGGGTATTTATAGGAGGTGGGGAGATTAAGTGCTTAATAGGGGTGAGCAAAACCGACCGACAACCGAAAACCGACACAAACCGACCGAAACCAAAACCGACCGACACAAACCGACCAAATTCGGGTCGGGATTCGGGATGAGTTTTTCATGATTTCGGGACTCGGGTCGGGTCGGGACTCGGGATTAATTCGGGATCGCACAAAGAAAACCACACAAATCAGGAGTAACTCGGGCTTAACTCGGTTCTGTTCGGGACTCGGGCCTAACTCGGGTCGGGAGTCGGTTTGAGTTTTTTATGATTTCGGTTTTGGGATAAGTCGGGATCGGGTCGGGACGGGTCGGTTTCGTCCCGGTGCTCAACCCTAGTGCTTAAGCTTTCTTCTTTCTTTCTTCTCGTCTCGACTCGATTTAATTTCTTTGTCTTTCTCGACGTCGTCTCGGGATTTGTCGATATAAGTTGAACTTGTCTTATAATTTTCTTCTAATTAGACTTGAGTTCTTCGACTTCATTAAACTTTCGTCTTTAGACTTTTTCTTCAATAAATCTTCAGAATAGGCCTTCGACTTCCGTTCTTTTTGCATTCTCGATCTTTCGACTTCGTCTTTAGTCTTTTTCTTCGATAAAAGCCCGTGATAGCCCATGTTTTCTTCCTTTTTAATCTTTTGGTCCTAAAACACAATAAAAACACAAACCACGCATAATTCCGACTTTTACGACATAAAATACACGTTTTGGTCTTGTTATTATTGGAAATAAGTAGTAAAAGGATAAGTGTTTTCACACTTATTACTAATGTTGTTGCTGAAACTGCTTGGATTCTTAATCTTCTGTTGGAATTACATGCTCCTTTACATAATGCTACACTTGTTTACTGTGACAACGTTAGTGCATGTTACCTTTCTACTAATCTGGTACAACATCAACGTACTAAGCATATCGAGATAGACATACATTTTGTTCGTGATTATGTGGCTTCTGGGCAAGTGCGTGTTTTACATGTTCCGTCTCGGTTTCAATATGCAGATCTCTTCACCAAGGGTCTTCTCAATGCCTTATTTCTTGAGTTTTGTTCCAGTTTGAATGTCCGAAGACCTCTTGTTCTAACTGTGGAGGAGTATTAGCCGAAGGTTCAAAGCCGGTGCATTATTTATCAAGCTTAGCCCACATTAATTATCTTATTGTGCAAGACTTATAATGTACAATTAGACATGGAGTTTATCAAATCTAATAACTCTCAACGGTTTTTAGGTGCTTTTTTTTAGGCTATTGATCTTTTAAGAGTAGTGAGTACATTTAGCTTTTATTACGATTGAAATATGCAGTATTCGAATGTTTAATATCTAAAGTGATGATGTTTTTATTTAATATTTTTTTTGTTTGTTCTTTTTTTTATGTTTTGAATATCTAAATTGAAGAAGTGCAATATGTTAGGAGTTTTGTAGTTGCCACTTGGGAATAGGAGTGTTATAGGGTCAGGGTCATACGGGTTTTGTTTTTTAATTGACCAAAAATTTGATTTATTAAAAGTCATATTATGGGGTTTGGGTGATTCGGATTATAATCAAGTCAATCTTTTATCAAGCAATTTGAGTTCGAGCTCAAGTTTAGCTCGATCAAGCTAAGTTTTTATCAAGCTCAAGCCCAAAAAATAGCTTGAAACATATATCAAGCTTAAGTTCAAATTTTTAATAGCTCGGCTCAAATTCTTATCAAGCTTTTTCAAGTTTTATTAAAATGTATTTTTATGATTAATTCATATAAGCAACTTATCTTTAATTTGGCCACGGAGGCTCACCTGCGACGACCCCGGGCTATCTAAAATGGTAGTCGTCCTGGGATTAGTCGGCTCGCAATGTCGAGTCGGAAACCTAGGTATACCAAAAAAAAAAAACTTATCTTTAGTTTGAGTATTAACTTAACTATAAGGGCTTATTTCATAACTAGATAATATATTCTTTGATTAAATTTATAATTTAACTCATCGTATTTTAAATAATTTATTTAATTTTATAAATTTATTACATGTACTGGTACTTGGTGAAATATAATACGTATAAATACTTTGTGTACTCTTTTTAATACGAGGGTGCCGTAATTGCGTTAGCAATCACATCACGCAATGGCCTTTGTGACCTTAATCGCATTGGATTGCAAAACGTATTTTGAAACAAAGATTGTACGATTATGTTATTTTTGAGTTAATTAATGCAAAATAAATCGAATTTAGTTTTGAGTTATGGTTTTTGTTTGTTTTACTTTATACGTATGTTTTTATTGATGAGTTTTTACTATTAAAAAATAAATTTATACATATTCAAGCTTTTCAAGCCAAACTAAGTTTTAATTAACCCTTATCAAACCAAGCTCAAGCCTAAAATTGAATTATCAAACCAAACTCAAACTTTCTAAAGCTTGAGCTCGGCGATTACACCCCTAATTCGAACGATTTATATCATATAATAAATACTAAAAATAAAAAATATGTGTTCGTCACACAAATTAGTCATTGGTACCCGTCACATTGCAAGGATATCCGGCTAATGTATAAAATATTTGGTCAACTTTCTTGTATATTTTCACATGAAAAATGTCTTTTGACATTTGGGCGAAATTAAGCTGAATAATCAAAAGATTTACATATCAAAAAATGAGAAATGTTATATCCAGGTAGTATAATATCTTATGCTTTTCATTATTTTATCATATTTGCATTTATAATAATAGTCACCGATAAAAAAATACGCAGTTTAATAAAAATAATATTTTTTTAGTTTTTTATCTCTTATTTTTTACAAGATGACAATTTTACTGTTAACCAATTAATTTACATCTTCTTTATTATTTGTAATAATCTATTTAAATTAGGGTAATATGATAAATTTAATATACATTTTTTATTTATTTTTTAATATAGACTATAATTTTAGACGTCTCAAAATAATAAACTGGATTGTTATTATAGGATGGAGGGTGTAGTATATATAAATATATCATTCTTTTTAAAAACTTAACGTATATTATTTGAATGGCCTGTTTGTATATTTTCATGTAAAAAAAAGGTGACTTTTGACATTTTATTTTCTTTTTGATACATGTGACTTTTGACATTTGGGGTTTGAAAGAAATGGTCATTCTTTGGGGTATTTTCTACGCATAATAAACATATGAACATATGGTCTAGCCGTCTAGGTTCAATGAATCCATAATATACTTTATAGGAATTTGTGTAAAGATCTTTTAAAAGGGTAAAGCAAAATATTGAACACAAGGAAATATGAAGGACAGTCAATCATTATTTAGCGATTTGGGCATGTATTAGGCTACCCACAACGCTACTAGGTCGCGACCTAGTTTTTTCGGCTGGCGACTTAGTGCGACCTATTTGTCACAACCCGGCGACCTAGTGCGACCTAGTAAAAAAAAAAAAAAAATTAAATAATTATTTTCTCTTTATAAATACCATATTTTCACACACAGTTTTTTCACACACAACTCTGTTTTTTCACACACACATTCAGAAATCAAAAATGGCATGCTTATTCCCGCATACCGAAGCCGAGATTAAGGCTATAACTAAGAGACAAATAATTCAACAACAACGCCGTTACCAGGAGCTTACGAAGTTAGGTGATGATTTCGATGCTGCGTCCGAAGAGAATACGGAATTGAGCTCGGCATGTAAGAAATGCCGTGATCTCTCCCCACAGGAGCGTCAGTTTATCGACACGTATCTTAGTAAGCAAGCTGATTTGGATTGCAGCCTCCGGAGATCTTTGTGTAGAAAGTCGTCAAAATTGGAGGCTAGAATTGAAGAAAATACTAAATGGTTGAATAACTTTGGTTCTTCGTCCCGATATCAAACAACTCATGTCGGTCCTTCGTCGCAACAACACCGAAGCATAAATGAGTCGCCCGATCTACCATTTCCAATTCCAAACGACTCGGATGGCAGAATGACTGACAATGAGGTGTATCAACTATACCTAGATCAAAAAGTGTTGAGACAACAAGAGGAAGAAGAAGAAAGGGAAAGAAGGGAGCTGGAGGCACAAATTATGGCGGAAGAAGATGAAGAAGAAACATTTCGTTGAGAGTTTCCTTGTGGTCGGTTATCGGATTCGGATCCGGGAACTGACTAATCGTATTATGTAATTTTATTTTTAGTATCGTATTGCATTTCCTATTGTATTTCAATTTCAGTATTTTCATGTTTTATTAGTATTGAATAAATTTTTAACTTTCGAATACAAGATTTTTACATTTCTTTTTACGGTATATAGTATAAATTTTATATTAAATTTTATTTTTTTTTAAACACAAACACAAACCCCGGTTTTTTTTTAACACAAACACACAATTGAATTGGGTCGTGACAAGGGTCGATTTGTGCCCGACCGACACCGGCGACTGAATCGCCGCAACGCGGCGACTCGATCGCGACCGACAAGCGACCGAGAAAATCCCGGTGCGTTGCGGGTAGCTTTAACATCGACACTTTAATTTAATTTAATCAGAAGACAATATAATTTTAACTTATTTTCAATTTGTTCTGTTTTATTTTAATTTTTAGACTCAAAGTGAAAGTAAAGTAAAATAAAGTAAAGCTTCAAAGTGAGATTTTATTAAATTCTACAATGTTACGGTTTGTCTTAAGACTACCCGTAACGGGCACGATTTGTGTCAGTCGCGACCTAGTGGCGTTGTTGCAGTGATTCGATCGCCGTGACTCGATCGACCGAAATCGACTCTACCCACGACCTTGAACATAGTCGTTGGAAAAAAGTTACCGTTCGGAGTTTACATTGGAAAAAATAAATAAATAAAAAAATTAATTGACACATAACTTCATCTCAACCTAAAAGCCGATCTAATGGAACACATTTGAAACAATCGCAATCAATAAATTAGCTTTTTTAATGTTATGTTCAATGTTTTTAATTTTATTGTAATGTTTTTTTATTTGAATCCTTATATAATTCTTTTTAAATAAATGAAATGGTTTTCTATGATATTTAATGTGTTTTAAAAAAAGAAAAAAAAATTGAACTAGGTCGCTTTATTGGGACAATTAGGTCGCACTAGATCGCAGGAGAGAGAAAACTGAAAAGTTAAGGTCGCGACCTACTCACTGTTGCAGGTAGCCTAAGTTGGCATTTGTAGTTATGTATTTATGTATGGTCATAAATAGGTTTTTTAGTAAATTTATTTCGTCAAAAATAGTATCATACAAGGGATGCGGTTGAGTCTCACATCTTCACATCTTTAATCATCTTTCATTCTTGAAGAAAGAAAAAAGAGCCATCTATTTTTGTACATTATGAAGAGCTGAGAGTGCACCTACTATGTTAATAAATCTTCAAGATGAACCTCTAAAAATGGAAAATAATTTGCGCATTTCAAAATTGATCGAGACAAACAAACACTTTCTACATTACATGGTTGTATTATATTTTCAGTGTATTTTATCAGTTTGTACAGTTGACTCTCAATCATTTTAAAAGTGTGAAAATCATCTCTTTTTAAGTATATCATAATAAAATCATGACTTGGATACCTTATAGAATTTGGTTGTAATCCTCAACTTCTTAAAACAGGAAGAATGAATCATTTCTCTCTTTACATGTCAAATTACTCAAATAGTTGAGGTGCATAATTGACCGCATATATTACACTCACCAGTTCGAAAGGCTCCAACAATGAAGCTTTTTTTGTTAGCATTTCTATTGGATCCATGTTAATAAGCTTTCGCGCCACGTTAACGACTTCACAAAACAAACACAAAGAGCGATCATTATCAAGGTTGTAAATAGCGTGAAGTGTGGCGTAGCGTTATTGTCAAGCTACAAGCTACAGAAGCTATAGCGAAGCTATGGCGTTTTCCGAATCGTGATATATAGCGGCATAAAATATTTATAAATTAGTATTTATATAGCGAGTTTATAAAATGGAACAATATTTTAATTTTAGTTGAAAACAAAATTGGCTATTAGTTACTAAAGGATTTATCTCCATACTAAAATTACTAAGCCCAAGTCAACTAAATAGCCAAAAATTAGTAAACGAGCAAAATTCTTGTAAATTAGCAAAAAGATTCGAAAAAAAAGCGTCACGTTACGCGCATAGCGCGCTATATCACGCTTTATGGCGCTTTTAGCACGCTACGCCTTAAGACGCCGCCTTATTCTGTTTCGTAACGTGGAGGCCACGCTTCACGCTATAGCCCGCTACAACGCGCGCTATAGCGCGCTATTTAGAACCTTGATCATTATCAATGTTTTAAAAACCGGGTTGAACCGACCGGTTCAACCGGTTGAACCAGAAATCGGTTGGAGCACCGGTCCGAATAAGAACAGTTCTTTGGCAGATTTAGAACCGAATTAAACCGGCCGGTTTTCAGTGAACCGGTTTAAAAAACCCAGCCGGGTCAAAAAAGAGATCTTGGTTCTTACAATAACTAATGTCATAGTACATCATTTCCCAAACCCACGCCTCCACCCCTTCATTTTCCCTATCATATATATCATTAATGATGATGAATCTATTTATACTTTTCTTATATCATTGCACTAGTTTACTACTCTTGATTTCCTCTCATCCATAGACTATACGATCTTATGATGTATGTCTTCAAATTTTCTATAATTAATTTGGATTAATTTGCATTAACTATGTGATATATAATTTTGTTGAATTAATTAGATAATAATTGTTAGATACTTACATAAACTTCGTTACCTATTAGGAAGTAATTATTTGTGTTAAATTAATTAGTTATATAATGTTGAATTGAATGTCATCACTTTCAAAATAAAAGGGTTGAATTAATTGTTGAGATATAAGTCATAGGATTGAATTAATTTTGTTAAATTGAATGTTGTTACCTGTAAAATGAAAGTGATAATGTTTGATGTTGGTTAACTTTTGGTAAAAAAATTATATAAAAGATGTTATAAGCTGATGTTTGTACTACTTGTTAAAGATACAGTTTGTTACTAACAGCTTTGTACTACTTGTTAAAGATACAATTTGTCACCATCAGCTTTGTAATTAACATTGTAGGTATGAAACCTAAAGATAAAGCACCATTAGAATCTTTTTCTCAGCCGAATGTAAGAGCCAAGTCGGATAAAGCATGGGATCATGCCACACTACATATCGAAGATGGAAAAAAGATATACATTTGCAAATACTGTGATAAGGTTATTCGTAGTGGTGGGATAAGTCGAGTCAAGAAGCATCTCGCGGGCCAAAAGGGTGAGGTAGCACCATGTAAAAAAGTAGATGTTGAAGTTATGTTTACTATGCTAGGTCTTTTGAAAGAAATTGAAAAAAAAGGCAAAAGATAAGGATGTTGAAGTTGGATGTAGTGCTATAATGTTTGATGATGAAGACGAAGAACAAGAGATAACACAATTTCAAAAGGGAAAAGGAAAGCTACATCAAGTCATCAAGTTGTCATCCTTTTTTTTTACTAAAGGTACAAATGATTCTTCTTAGCCGACAATAAAAAAAGCTATGCAAAGTAAGGAAAGAATACACGATAGTGAACTTGATGCATATAACACGCCAATGTCTTAGTAGCAAGGTATAACAAGCTATTTGTATACTAATCATACATGATATTTGGATTGAGAGTAATGTATTTAAGATCTTTTTGTATTGGAGGAAGTGGAGGTGATGCTATACAAGGACTTATGATTGGTTCATGATATGTATTTCGATCTCTATATGACTTTTGGGCACTTGTTTTGTTGTTTAAACTATTTGATATTCATGTAATATCGTTTTGAAGTTTTAAGACTTGTTTCTTTTTGTTAGATGGATTGTCCCGGACTATGTTTCATGTTAAAATGTTGTGATCTAAACTTATGTGGTATTAAAGTGTTATTTGGCTACTCTAAAGTGTAATAGCTATATATGTATTTTCCCGTTATTCATAGAACCGGGTTGAACCGGTAACCCGGTGAACCGGTGATTTGGTCGGGTCGATTAAAAAACCGGGTTTTAAAACATTGATCATTATATTGATCTTATAGATATAGTCATATAGATAATAAGTTTGCATATAAGGAACAACAAGTTTAACCGCAACCTAACTGTAACTTCTTGTCACAAGTATATAACACCCAGATAAAACTTGTGATCTTTGAAAAATTCTCTCAACATATCATCCTATGATTTCTATGTTTGTTTTTCTTTCTTCAATTAGCATTGATGTAACATACTCGTCAGCTGAAACAGGATCTAAGGAAAAGGTAATGGGCTTGCAAAATTAGTGTTTTTAACTATCTTTCGTACAATTTATTTTATGTTGGAAATGGCTCAAAAGGCCAAAGTTAAGTGGGCTATTGAAAGAGATGAGAACTCTAGTTTTTCCACGACATGCTTCATAAAAAAAGGAATTCGCTTTCTATTTGCGGCATCATGCTTGACAGTATATGGATTGATGATCCGAAGTTAGTCAAACGTGAATTTTTGTGCACTTTAGTAGTAACAAAGCTTCATGGGTGAATATAAAGGTGGTGTTAGCTCCCAAGGATAAAAGAGGTCTCCGCGTTTCTATTCTATTTTCTTTGAATAGAGGTTTGATGTTCAAGTGGATTTTGATGTTTTGTACCCAAGACACGTCCTTGTGGGTTCGAGTTATTAAGGAGATTTATGGGGAAGCAGGTAATATGGGAGTGAAGGAGAAAGTTGGATACATGTCTTGCTGGATGAACATAGTTCATGAGGCTAAATCTGTGAAAAGTAAAGGTATCAATATTTTTAACTTCATGCGGTTTAAATTGGGGAAGGGGGAGATTGCTCGTTTATGAGATGATACATGACTCGAAGGTGATCCACTCAAACAATGCTTCCCACGTTTATATGCACTTGAAATGTGTAAGGATATAAATTGCAATGAAGTTCACACAACCTAGTTTAGTCTTTTCGTTTCGAAGAAGCCCGAGAGGTGGAGCTGAACAGGTCCAATTCCAAAAGTTATTATTTCTGGTTCACGATGTTCGTTTAGTACCTATGTGAGACATGTGGACTTGGACGTTAGCAAACTCGGTAGCTTTTTTGTGGCATCAGCTAGAAAACTGATCGACGACAAAACTTGGTGGATTAAATATGTGCCTATTAAGGTGAACGTGCTTGCGTGGAAAGTCATGACAGATTCGTTACCTTCGAGATTCAATGTTTCGTGACGAGGTATTCATATCGATTCTATTTAGTTTGTTATTTGTGATTCGGAAGCAACATATAGTCATTTGTTCTTTTCTTGTTGTATGGTCCGTCAAATGATACGCTTGATATCTCGGTGGTGGGACATTTTTTTATGCGGAGTTGGAGTCGTACGAGGGTTGGTTAATTTGGTTGGTAAATCTACGTCTCCCATCCATGAATAAAATGATGTTGGAAGGACTTGTTTCTTGTTATGTGGTGGTTCATATGGTCGTTCCTTAACAAGATGATTTTTGAAGCTAAGATCCCGAGGAAGGTGACGTTTTTTAATGATAGTGTCTAAGTCTTATTATTGGTGTCGTTATAGATGCAAAATGTCGTTTAGCTTGAACTATTGGCCTAAAACCCTTGTCTTATACCTTTGTAAATTTGCTAGCTTGTTCCTAGTGTCTTTTTAAAAAGATTGCCGTTAGAAAACTTAATTTATTTGAATTGTATTACTTTTTTCGTCTCAAACTTATTGTTACTCAATAAAAACATACAGTTTAATAAAGTGCGTTTATAATATCGATTCATAAAAGATGAGCCGTTTAACATGGAATTAGTTAAGAGTTTTGTTACATCCACAAACAAACCACAAACATATATTCACAAAGAAGAGGTGGCATATATTCATTGGTGGCTTTTTTATCATTTCTATCTCTTTTAATTGATTAAGGGTGTGTTTGGCATTCTTAGGAGCTGGAGCGGATTGCTGGAGCGAGTTGCTGGAGCTGGATGCTGGAGCATGTAACTTGAGCTTATTTCACATGCTACTTTAACTAGCATGCCATTTATGAGCTTATTTTTTTAACAAGCTCCCTCAAGTTCTGTCAACCAAACGAAACATATTTTTAATAATAGCTTATTTTTTAAAAACAATAAACTCAAACTATGATAAGCTCTGATAAACTCAGGCGCCAAACATACCTTAACTCAATCATCAAAACATGACATTTCTTTGTAGATTTTTGTTTGTACTTTATGGGTGTATCATTCCTCGTTAGTTAATATAACTAATATAACCGGAAGTGTCCAGGTTCAATGAACCTCCTGAATGTATGGATGTCATGTACTAATGTATGCACATATTGTATCATGTTAACATTAACATGTGTTGACAAGTAAATAGTTGTGATGTTTATTTAAGTTATGTTACGTACATTTTTATACATTTTCAGTTACTATTGTTCAAATCCAATGTTTTAAAACTCGAGTTTTGAATCAATCCGGTCGAGTCATCGAGTCACCAGTTCAACCGGTTGGACTGTCGGATCAACTCGGTTTTTAATTAAAATTAATTACTACTGAGTACTATTTTTATATTTACAATATTACTAAAAATATATATATATATAAATCGTGAATGTTTCATATTTGGCCTAAACATCATATACTACCAAATATAACACGTAAAAACAAAGTTACGTTCCAAAATACGTATAATTATATCGCGAAAAAACAAAAAAAAACAAAAAAAAACAAAAAAAAACAAAAAAAAAAAACAAAAAAATCAAAACCCAGCCGGGTCACACGAACCATGTCAACCCGGGTCGCTTCAAACCCGGTGGGTCACAACGGGTTTCTAAAATATAATACCCGGTCAATTTGACCCGTTTTTCGGCCGAAACTGGCCTAGTCGACCCAGGTTTCAAAACATTGTTCAAATGTCGTAATATCTATGTGGAAATGAGCAGAGTCGGATCTTTGGTGGTGCGGGATGATCGACCACACAAGGCCTTTAAAATATCTGTGACCCCGATGTTATGGATCCAAAGCTGATTTTATTATGAGTTTAGCATCGTAAAAATGAAAATATAATCTGGAACTTAAGATTTCGTTATATAAATGCATATAAGCGTAAAGTAATAGTTTCAAACGTATACCAACGTAACCATCTTATCTATTTTTTTTTCGTTAACCGATTTATCAAATCATTTAAAAATATTATATTATTGAAAAAACGTGAAAAATAGTATTTTATGTTGATGTCAATCATTTCTCACTTAAGAATAAAAAGAAAGTAATCATAAAAATAGTTATTTTTCACCCCATGTTACAAAATGTCCAATTTTTTCCTCAAAACTAAAAAGATACCTATAAATTTCGCAATCTTTGGCTGCTCGTGCTGAATTAAAAAAAAACAAAATTTTAATTAATATCTGAAACTTTGATATTTTCTTAATTTTTTTATATTTACAATTTCTTTCATAAATTTTAGAACATCTTTTTTTGAATTTCAGAACTTTTTTTCTAAAATTTTAGAATTTTGTTTTGAAAATTTTAATCTTTTTTCGGTTTCTGCAAAAATAAAAAGAAATCCTAAATTTAAAGAAATATTAAAAGTTTTCGAAATTGATTCATAGTTTTTCACAGGTTAAGAAATATAAAGTTTTCGAACGCTTTAAAGAAAATTTCAATAACTTTTGATTTTTATTCAAATTGAAAAAAAAAATCAAAAGCTTTCGGGAAAAAAGGTAAATTTTTTGTTTTTTACACGTTTTTGGTTTTTTTATTAAACTATTTTTGATAAAAAATTTCGAAGAGGTGTCAAAATTTGCGAATTATATACTACATCTGTCCTAAAATTATAGTCCACGTTTTCTTTTTGGGCTGTCCAAAATTAATTGTTTACTTCTAAAACTTTTAAAACTAGATAGGAATTTTAGATCGAGATTAATAGATTACCTTTAATTGAAATCATAATTACAAATTTAAAAAAAAATTAAATTAATTGGTTAATGGTAAAACTATCTTTCTGCAGAAAGTAAGAGAGAAAGCTGAAAAGGTGGTACTTTGTTGGAGGAAAATAATTTTAAGATGAAGGGAGTAACTATTTTTGTTTTAAATTTTTTTAATATTTTATGAAGCGGTTTGAAAAAAGATGTCCCATCTAATTTTATGTAACGTTATTATGTTATATCCAAGGTTTAAAAGGCGCGCCTTTGTGGCACCAAGGTGGGGCAAAGGCGTGGCCTCCACGTTAAAAAATAGACTTTGACGTCGGCGCTAGGCGTGGCCTGGGATAAGGCGGGCAAAAGCGGGCAAAAGCGCGAGTCTTTTTGAAAGGCTTCGAAAGGATTTTTACTTGCGTTTACTACTATTTTCAATTTTAGTTAAAATTTAAAAATGTTTATAATTCGAATAATTATATGTATGATATAAAACTAAAAATTTACAATTATATATTGCCGCCTTAAATTACGCCTTAAAAACGTCGCGCCGCTACGCCTTACACAAAAGCTCAAAACTTGGACTCGCCGCCACATCGCGACTTACGTTATCTAGAACCTTGGTTATATCAAATAATATTTATCTTTAGGGAATTTCTAGCATGTGCCCTAAGATACATGTTTGAGTTTATATAAAAGTAAAGTTTGAATGTATTAAAAGCAAATTGTTATTTATTTATAGTGAATTTTGAGTGTGTCTAATGTGAATTAAATGTATTTTATGATATAAAAGGAAATTTGGTGTTTAATAAACATACCTTAACATATGCTTAGGGCACATGTTAGAAAAACCCTTATCTTTATTATTTGAAAAAGAATCTTTATGATTATCCAAAAAGATAAACAGGATAATGAAAAAGTAAAAAAGTAAATTAATAAAAAAAAAGTAAAAAGGTTTTTGTTTTTTTTTTTTTTTTTTTTTTTTTTTTTTTTTTTAACAAAAGTAAATAGTGAATATGGTAGGAATCACAACACACACATGCATGTACTATGTACATACCACATAACATGATGATAATACATAAACAACAAACAAACATTAATGCAAAGCACATGGTAAGTACCAACTTTCTATAAATAGCAACCACATTCCAACACCTCCCACCACCCCTCACAAAAACCATCCATCCGGCAAATAAAAATAGAAAGAGATTTTCACACACACCACAGGTGACGTCATCATCCATCTCTTTCACCAACTCCCTTATTTGCCGGATTAACCCTAACCCTAAAAAAAAACCCTAATCCCCAAATCCCATTAATTCCTTAATTTAACCTTCAATTCATCATCAGATTCGTTTGATTGGATTCACATTACACTTTAGGTAAGCTTTTTTGATTCGTGAATTGATTAATTAATTTGTGGGTTTTTGATTTTGATTGGTTTTTTTATATGGGTTTTTGTTTATTTGATTTGGGTATGTTTTACTTTTTTATTATGTTTGGTTTTTTTTATATTTAGGTGCAGATTACACTGATTTAAGCAGCTAAATATTGAATTAATTAGCTTTTTGATATGGGTTTTTGTTTATTTGAATTGGGTATGTTTTACTTTTTTATTATGTTTGGTTTTTTATATATTTTGGTGCAGATTATACTAATTTAAGCAGTTAAATATGGAATTAGTTAGTTTTTTGATATGGGTTTTTGTTAATTTGATTTGGGTATGTTTTATTTTTTTATAAATATTAGGTTTTTATACATTTTGGTACACATTATACTGATTTTGTCCCTAATTAGCCTTCAAATGCTGATTGATGTTTGTAAAAAAGTTGATATGATAAACCCTAATTAATTAGCCTTCAATTGATTACAAAAGTTATTAGCTGTGCTTTTTAATATGTGTTTTTGTTATTTAGTTTGTTATGGTAAAAAAAAAAAGTTAAAAGGATAAACCCTTACACTCTGTTCTCGAGTTATTTTTTAAAGGAAAGAAAGAGTATGGAAAGGGAAATTTAAAAAAACTGGTGTTCTTTAGTTTTTTTTTAGAAGGAAGGGTAAAGGATGGGAAGGAGGAAGGAAGGAAAAGTGCAAGCTTTTTGTGTATATCTGTTCCGCCCAATTTTGGGGGGATTAGGAAGGAAAATGGATTGAGCTCGTATAAAATTACATTTATATCCTTGTTTCTCTCGATTGCAATCACATGGATCATTATTGCAGGCACACTGATCTTAGCAAAACATTTTGGAACATGATGTTTTTTCTCTCATTAATCCACGTTGGGTTTAATGACTCCCATGTCATATTTTTAATAATGAGGTATAGGTGAAGGATTATATGGTTTTGCACTACCTGGAAACATTCTTGTTTTCAATTCATATGTTTCCATCCCATTATTCTTGTTTTCCATTTATATATTTCTGTCTCCGATGATCAAGAGGCCGACAGTCTACTATCTTCCTTTCCATATTCAAAGTAGTTTTCATATCAGTAGGTTATTAGGTTGTATAATCTGTCAGTTGAGTGATATCCAGGATATGTTTGTAAATTTGTTTTTTTTCTATCGTTTCTTTCCTCTTAAGATAAAAACTCAAGAACACAAATTTTGATAACCGTTTTCTTCACATTGCCATCCCCTACTATGCCCTTACCATCCTTTCCTCTTCCATTCCTTTAAAAAAAACTCGAAAACAGAGCGTAACTGACCTTGAAATGATGATTTGGTATTAAGTTTGTGTCTTTATTGATGACGATAAAAGATATGTTAGATCTGTTGTTGGTTCAGCTAATTTGGCTTCTTTGATTGATTCGGGTAGCTGTTAGGTAATTAGTTTCGCTTTAGTACTAAAAAATGACAAACTCTAGTATTTGGGGCTTTTGGATGTGTAATGATCTTTAATAGTGTAAAAGCTAAAGCTTTTGTGCTTTTCATATGGAAAGAAATATGTTTTGGAGGTGTATTAAAACGAAAATGGCATGTTTGTTATTGTATTTTAAGTAACTTTTTGATGTTATAGTGTTGTTAATGTTGATAAAAGCTGTATTAATTTCAGATATGGAATGTATGTATTTTGGACTTTTTGTTGTATATGGTAGGTGGGAATTTGGCTGTTACAAGTTGTTGCTAGATGGATTTTGTATATGGAAAGTAGTATGATTGATATAAAAGTTAAATGTCAACTTTTTGTTGAAAAAGTCTACAAATTTATTATTTATAGTATCTGTAATTGAAATGGGTTCATTAGAAATGATAAAATATGATGTTAGGTAGTGGTGGGCATGAACTTTAAAAGTCAAAATTATATATCTTTTGGTTATAGCGGGTAGACTTTTGATATTGTTGATATATTAAGCGATTACTTATTTGAATTATTCAACAGCTTTTGTAGTTTGTGAAGAGGTTGTGAAAAAACATGGTTTTCTGGGTGTTTGGGTATGGCTCGTTGGTATGGAACCCTGGGTTCGAGTATGATGAGAAAATGATTGGTTGCATCAAGAACTATCGCCGTGTGTTTGATCTTGGTAAGCCGTTTTTGCAGCAATTTTGGGTTCTTTTTTTTTTTTGTATTTTTTGTTAATCTGATTTACTATTATCTTGCTACAGCGTGCATTGATCATAGAGGTACACCTGAACACCCTGCAAGAACTTGTACACTTGAATACAAAGAAGGAGCCGTCTGCGTAAGTTGCATCAAATTTTAACTTGTTCTGCCATTTGCAGCAGATACTGAGCTTATTTGATATTATTCTGTAAAATTGCTAATTCTTGATTTGAAATTACCTACAGTGGGGCGCTGTGTATTGTGTAAGAGGAGGTGAAGAGAAGGAAAGATTGGCAATGGCGGTATGTTGAATGTAGTCTTTTATAAAAATGCAGTTATGACATGATAAATGTTCAAACTTGTAGTTAACAATGTATAGAACTTACGTGAAATGTTTCTTATTTCTTGCAGTATTTGGAGAACAGAGAATGTGAGTATGATGAGAAGACATCTGTAGATTTTTTTAAGGAAGGGGATGTCGATGAACCTACTTTAACAGGAGTCATGGTGTAAGTTATTATACTAATATATTTTCTTTACCACTTTCTTTCTATGTGTAGCTTGCTGAGCAAATGTGACCAACGAGACGAATATGTTAAGTTAACTAGTTTTGTTTTACTTGTTACAGTTTCACGTCAACTCCAGATAAGGAATCGAATAAGTATTACCTTGGGCCTGCACCGTTGGAGGATATGGCAAGGTAAACATACTATTGTTGTTTACCTTCTCTTTACGCCATTTTAAATTTTTTATTGGCTAAATTTCTTATTACTTTTACATATTCAGACAAATTGCGACTGCGTTTGGCCCCTGTGGAAACAACAGAGACTATATATTCTTGCTGGAGAAGGCAATGTTTGATATCGGTATGTTATTCACTAACATAAGCTTCTACATATTATACAATGTAAGTGAATGTGGTATCAACTTATGAAGAAACATGAAAAGTGTCAAAACGAAGCATGGCGCTTAAATATCTATATCATCGTCACCTTACACGTTTTAGTTTCAATTCTTAATGCGCCATATGTCCCACAAAAATGCACCGAATTTCATAACGTGGATGTCAGTTTCTGTGTGTGTGTGACTCTTATAAATACTCTTAATTGCCCATTGTCATCTATTGGCTTTTGCCCCCACAAGTTCATTCCTTTGTCCCACTAAAGATCAATCAATATCCATGATAGGGATGTCAATTTGGCATATTTTCCGTATAAAATTACTTATATGTCCATTGTCATTTGTTTGCTTTTTGCCTCAAAAGATTCTTGCTTATCATTCTTGATAAGTATCCTAGATGAAACAAAAAAATAAATTTATTATTGACCTTTTTTTTGCTATCGCGATGGTTGTCAAGCATATTGGACCTAAATATTCCTTATGTCCTGTAAATACAACCAACCAATCAAATTCCCAAGAACATAGGAATTTTTTTTCTTCGGGGCATCTTTTCAGCTCAAGATACTTGATTTCTTATTATAATGCTCGACTTTTTGGACTCTCTTGGCTTTGTGTTGCAAATTTGCGATCGCTCTTTTTGATTTTTGTGTATTTTAACTTGTCTGGCCCATATGGTAGAAAAATCGTCTATTCATTCAAACTTGCTATTGCTTGGAATTTAACTTTTTTCGCAACAGGTCATGAAGACGATATGGTTATAGAGTTGGCGAATGAAGTTAGAAAAGTACTCGGAATCACCGGTCTTGGCATACCAAAAGAAAACACCTCTGCAACAACTAGATTAACTGGACCTCCACTAAAGCCGAAGTCTCCTATGTCCCCCCATAAACTTATTCGTCTTCCTGGTGCTATTGCTATGGATAGCTGAACCCCAAGAATACTCCGATAACATTGTTTTACTTAACCCCACTGAATCGGATGATATGAATAATATGACACGTGAAGCTCAATTACGTCGCTTTCGTAGTATCTTAACTGAGCTTATGATGTTCATTACTTAAGTTAGGCTCGATACTTTCTTCTATTGTAGGCATTAGAATTGAGTGATTATGTATCGAGTATCAAGTTTTTAACGAGCATACTGCAACTTTTAATGCATGTTTACAGGTTTATACAAACGCTTGAATATGATATATTTTGATTTGATAACCGGACCACTTGGTTGCTAGTTGGTACAGAAGCACCGTAGGCTCCAAGTTGTTCATGGTCCATTGCAGGCCAAACCTATAGTGCCAGAACATGGACCGCATCTTTGCTATGGTGGTCGTCTAGGCTCCAAGCTCTGTGTGGACCGTTACGGGCGAATCACCTTAGTCTCTCAAGATGTAGCATGGACCATTTTTTGTAGAATTGATACCATTCGGATTATGTGCCGGCTGTTCACATTGTCGTCTAGATATACATGGAATATCGACCAAGTTATACACGTTGGATTGTCATTCCATCAACTTGTTTGAATAATATGCTATGGTTACAAATGGCCAAATAAATGTACATGTACCATAAACTTGTAAGCCTTGTTATTCACAAACGGCTGCTGATGTTACAAATATACAGTCAGGCCTAATCAACCTTCTTTATAATGTCGTCTGTTACGGAATCTGTCCTTATTATGCCTGCATTTGGTATCCAGCTTGAAACTCGAGACGAAGGTGCTGCAATTATCCTGACATTATTACTAAGATTGCATTTTAGGTGGATAAATTTTATACACAAGCACACAACCTAACTAAAACTCAGTGCTGAATGAATGTGTTACTCCACTTACTTGTTACTGCTCGTGCCTATCTCTTTTAGTACATGATGAAGACGTGCTTACCTTAGTTTTCAAGGTATTCCATTAAGATTTTGATAAATCATAATTATTGGTTTCTAAATTTTAGTAGTGTTTGGACTTGTATATTTCACAAAATTCCATCCACCAATCAGGTTGGGGGTCATACTGGGGCAAACCCGTTCATACCCGTTCATACACGTTCAAACACGGTCATACCCCGGCCAAACTCAGTCCCGGTCAACAAGACGCTTTCTGAAGTTAATGTTAACCAGAGTTCAACTAGTGGACTTCTCTATATATTACAAGACAATCACCAAGTTATAAACTCGTTCGACAGGGAAAGCCCTGTTTGCTAATGGCTGTTTGTTTTGGCTGACACTGATATGGCGGAAGAGATGTAATATGGTTTGATATGCAGACGAATGAATTCGGGTCAATAAGTCGTCCCATAACATGCTACATCCCAAAAGGAGATTCAGTTGTTTTTATGATCACTTGTTTGATCAAAATAGCCAAGTTGGATTCGTGTGCAATAGAGGATCATGGAGATTTGGCTATTGAACCGCGAGAAAGAACGGGTATTGAACGGCCAGATCAACAACCATGGTCATCCACCTGCTGGCTACATCAAGCTTATAGGCTATTTGAACAAAAACCAAGACATATTAATCAAAGTCAGCAGATCTACCCTAACGCCAACATATGCCAGCAAGATGACTTCTTCCTTTACTGTCTCAAGAGTTGCGTTTTACATGAAGTCAAGATCATTGGTCGAAAACTCAATGTAGAGCAACAACAAATATTATAACGTATCCTAAAAGCCTCTTTTCAATCCATGGCATCAACACAGATTTCCATTTGACAAGAAAATTCATTCAATAAGGTCCCGCTCGTGTTCACGCTGATCGTATATAGTGCAACACATACTCGATCGATTTCTAAGGTCCCTTTTTTGAGTGTCATACATATGTGCGGGAAAGGTGTCCCGTTGTTTATGACATGTTTGATGAACCAAAATATGGCATATGTTTAACTTCGCTTTTGACAATTTGCTTACGGAAAAGAAACATGATAAAAAAAATTACCACATGCGTGGTGAAAGGAACATATACAAATTAAAGCAGAGATGTTAAGTAACACAGCACCAGTGGTCTAGTGGTAGAATAGTACCCTGCCACGGTACAGACCCGGGTTCGATTCCCGGCTGGTGCAAACTAATACAGTTTCGGAATGTATATAAATTTAAGCATTTATATGCTTCTATGATTATATTCTTTTTATCTGTTTGGCTTCCTTATCGGCAACTTCTTTGTTTGTTTAGAAATTCTAATCGCCAACACCAATTGTTACAAACGTGGCAACTATTTTACAAGCACCAGTCTAGAAAACGAAAACCAAAAACCAAGTCAAAAACCGTTTTTATTGAGTTTAGAGCTCCGGAACCAGATATAGCAACAGTTGGTTCCAGACCTTTCTTTGTACACCAATCACCGTTTTTATTGAGTTTAGAGCTCCGGAACCAGATATAGCAACAGTTGGTTCCAGACCTTTCTTTGTACACCAATCAGCGATATAGCAAACCATCGGGTAACCAAACCACAGTAGTTTGCATAGAAACACAAGTGCTCAAGCAAGTACAAAGCTTCAATTCGATTCAAATCGCCACTTCCAAACACCATATAATTAAAAAGCACCGTGAAAAATAAGTCGCCCGACCAAAAATTCACCGATCGTGAAGCTAATGAAATTAAACAATCGAACATTACATGGAAACAAAACTTCTAAATGTCGATTTAGATAAAGAAACATATGATACAAAAATGGCATGAACAAGACTTGAACGAGTCTGTGTAATCAGTTTCCAATAAACAAGCCTCAAATCCAACATGCCTGGAGGTGAATATGCAAAAGTCAGGTTGAGGGCCATACCGGGTCAAACCTGTTCATACCCGTTCAAACATTGTCATACCCTGCCAAACTTGGGTGCCCCCATACTAGCCTAATAAGACGATATTTTAGTGTAATTTTTATACGATTGTTAGTGTAATTCTAACATTTGACACTCTAAAACCTTATATATCTTTTATTTCTAAGTAAAAATAATCTATTTTTCATTCTGATACTTGTTTTTTTCACCTTGCTATTGGCAAAAAAAAATTCAATGGACTTCTCTATATATAACAAGACAGTTAGCAAGTTATAGACTCGTTGGTTGCTATACACAAGTATGAAATATATGTAACACAAGTGTGACAATCTAACATTTTCAGGTAGTGAATTATTTTCTCGTATAATATTTTGAAACTTATTTTTGTGTTGGTTAATGAACTCACAATTTACGGATTTAAATTTGGGCTTACGTGCATAATTTAGCGTCCTTTACGACTAAACCGGAAACCTTAGGATTACGTATTTACGTTTTTGAACTCCGTTTTTGATGAGACAATTTTTATTAGATTCGTTTTGTGCCGTTGATTCATAATTTATAAAAACGTTTTTCGTAAAACGACCCAAGGGCACGCAAATCGAGGAAACTAGAATCGAGGAATACCTGTAAATTAGCGGGATGGGACAAAACAAGTTTATCCCACCCCACTAACTATGAACGGCCCAAAAGAGGACACCACATCCTTTGATGTGGCATCTTTACACTAAATTAACTTACACATGTAAGTTAGCTTCACATTGAAGCTTATTTCACCCACCAAAACTAGCAAAACCACTAGCCTTTCCCATTTACTTCCGTTTCACATGCAAACAACTCACACATACTCACTCCCTCTCATCCTTGCCGTCCCACAAACACCATCAAACACCCCATTTGATCTTTTCTAGCCACAAGTTACATGTTATCTAGCCATATTATGGAGAAACCTTGAAGCCTTGATTGATTGGTGGTCATATTAACAACAAAGGAGGTGATTTACTTGTGTCCTAGGGCTAATTTCTCAACAAACTATCTTGGTGGTTGATGATCTTGGAGATATATTTGGTGTTTATCAAGTTATTGTCATCCAAAAACAAGATATAATCTTGGTTGGTAAAGAAGATCATCATTTCCATTTCTCTTGTTATTTTTGTAAAGATCAAATGTATTTTCTTTCTTGTTGTATATGTATATGATGAATATATGATGATAAAAATGTTGTGTGGGGATCAAGTGTTGATAAATATGCTTAAAAAGATGAATAACCATAAGAAACAAGGCAAAAATCATGCTTAAATTGTTGGCTGTATAAAAACAGTAAGTAACCAAGTCTTAAACTGATAAAACTGCATGGTGGAATCCATTTACAGTAAGTATAAGATGTCATACACATGTGAGAGTTGGCCATGCAATGGAATCATCAAAATGAGTGAGATATGATCAAAACAAGATGAGTGTGCTAATCTGAATAGTCTGTTTTGTAGGGACTGTTAAGGATAGTTAGACATGGAATGAGCAGTAGCTATATAACTTATTTGTAGCACATAATATGAAGTTTATACCATCCAAAAATGAGCTTCTATCTCATTATAGAACTCAAGATATGATAAAAATGGTGAAGATGAAACTAAAAATCAGATTTTGAAGAATTTATGTTTAATACTATTATATAAGCACTTAAATAATATAGTATAAAATGTGAAATTAAAACCCACTAACTTATAAATTTCATTTATATAAATATGTATAAGGTTAAATAAATGGACACTTTATAGAAATGATAGTTGAATAAGATTTATAAGTTATAAAAACTATAAACATGATTTTTACGACTTTTTCGGCTATTACCGTAAAATTAACGTTTTTCGCCAATTAAAACTTAGACGATCAAACCCGTCTAATGTAAAGTTGTTAAAAGTCATATACTGATATATAAGTATCTAATACAAGTAAAAACCGATAAAACCCGAACTATAGGACATACGGACATTAACGAGCTAAGTTAGCATATTTGGACTAATAATTTAACTAAATAAGTTAAACACTTATAAAAATTACTTATTGGGCTTAACCCATTTGGGCCCAACATGTAAAGTGTAAATACTGATAATACAACTATAAATTGGATTAATACAAGTTAAAGAACTTATAATAAGCTTATTGGACTTAAAACATGTAAACAGATAAAACTAGTAAACTAGTAAAAAGTTACCAATACATAAACATTAAAATGAGTAAATAAGAATATATAAACCCACTTGATCATCATCATATGTACAAAATCATCATATGTATATTTGTTATTTTGATAAAGTCATTGGACAAGAGTCTAAGACCGATTATTATTTATATAGGTTTCCGTGACCGAAGCACGCCCGTAGCCGATAATCCGCCTTTCATTATCAACGTGAGTTCATAGCCTCACACTCTTTTAAATGTTTTATAAAATGGTTTGTAATCCCGCGAGGGAGATAAAATGCTAGTTTTTGATAAAAATAGAACATAAGTAGTCCCGATGGTATGCTTAATTATATGGACCCGAATGATGCTATGACCCAAATAAACGAGATAAAAAGGATTATTAGTAGTTAGGTTATGTCACTTAAAGTCCCATTAGCATGAATTGTGAACTACCGGGATTTGGTAGACGCTTATGCATATGATAGTACTATTTGGGGACGATCACCCCAGTTCGCGCCTTGACGGTTGATCCCCGTCGTACCACATTGATTGGTAAGCGAATTTATGTATGAGAAGATTTACATAGCGTGATTTTTGTGACGACACGCTAACTTAGATGGGCAAATTTTTTGTCGGGTTCGCGGCCCGTTGTTGTGATAGTAAAGTAACAATGTCATGCGGCTAATAATAATCCATAATGTATTCCAATACGATTTAATATTGATGCTAATAACGATAATAATATTACCTATAATGGTAATATTGAGGCTACGGTCTCATGGACGGTTTAAGATGTATGCTTTGATTTATATATTGCCTGACTAGCAATACGAGGACTTACTTCCGATATTATACTTGTGTTCTGATTTCAACGATTGTTTTATATAACGGTTTTATTAAACTCTATGAATTCACTCGGCATTCGCTGATATGATTTTTGCATGTTTTTATCTCAGGTGCTTGAAGGTAATCCGGATGGAGATCGACTCTGATGACCTACATAATAATAAAAATGTTCATTCGATCTATGTTTTGTAAACTTAATGACCTGTATAATTTGGGACCTGTTGTACACTTTAAAACTTTTTGTCGAATGAATGTATGTTGAACCTTGTACAACCATTTTTATGTGTTGTCTATGATTGGAGTTATTGTGCTATCCCGTAACACTCTAAAAGACCCTTCCGCTGTACCGATACGAAAATTGAGAGTGTTACAGTTTAGTACCAGAGCTCTCGTTATAGAGAACAAAAGATTTTAAAAACCAATGTTTTGAACAAAACTTTTCAAAATCTTTTAACTATGAACATTTGAGAAAATATTTGAAAAATCTTTTGACTATAACGGTGCCAAAGATCTCCGACGTTACCAACAAGCCCTATTGAGAAGATATATATTTTGATATATATAAATTATATTATATATATGTATATATCGTGGTTTCAGTATGTAATTGTTTAATAAGTACGTTATCCTAATACGATATATATATATATATAAATGCAGATTGTCATGGCTGACCCTAATATTCCTGTAGAGAACCATGCTATTCCTAAACCTAATGTAGATGATGATCCTTATTTAGACTTAGTAAATTATGATATGGATGATGATGAGGAGGAACCATTTGAGGATCCCGAGCCCGAGATAGGACTAGGAGATCAGATTGCCCCTCAGGTTGATATGGTAGAAAATGAGATTGATAATGTTGATATTGAGAATGATGATGAGATTGGGTTAGATAATTTAGATGATGAGATTGACGACGAGGATGTCGAGGAGGATATAGGTATAGACGATGAGGTTGATGATGATGAGGAAGCTGAGCTTATTTACCCTTATGATGTTCTAGAGGGCGAGCCCTTACCCCACCAGTTTATTTGTCTGATTCTGAGGTTGAGCTACCTAGGGATGAAATGTCTGAATCGTCTGAATTTGATTCTGAATCAGAGGAGGATGAGGATGATAATGCACCTGACGGTACTGATGGTATTGCTACTCGTAGACGTGTGATAGGAGAGTCGTCTAGTGCTCGAGAGGCTACTCATATGGATGGTCTTGCACCATGGACCTTGAGACGTGATTTAGATGCTTCCCGTGTTAAGAGTAGTATGACAGAGATTGGATTAGGTGTTGTTCAGACTCATGTTGCTTATTTGGAGTCGAAGACTAAGGTTGGTGAGAAAGAGCGGGAATTGCTTAGTTTGGATTTGACTGATGTAGAGCGTGGTTTGAATGAGGCTTTTAGGAGGTTATCGGTGTTAGAAAGTGGTGAGTTTGCTGCTATGAAGAAAAAGGTGAATTCTATGAAGATTCAGTTGAATGTAGCTCGTGCGATGCGTGAGAAGGCTGAGAAGGAGTTGAATATATCTGTGGGTTGGAATAGTAGATTTTATGCTGACATGGTTGAAAGTGGAGTGATCCGTAAGCGGCCAGCTGAAGATGTGTCTAGTGATCGTCCGATAAAGATACAGAAGATGATGGATGATGGACCATCTGGCGGTTCTCAGTAGACCAGTCTGTGTTTAGTAGTGACCTTTGTATCTTTTGTACCTTTTGTAACTTTGACTGAACCGACTTGTTAGTAGTAGATCTGGCATGAAGTTTGAGTATGTATAGTGCTAGAACTTTGATATGGGATGTAATTAAGACAATGCTTTTGTTTCAAATCTAATGAAATATGTATCTTGTCTTGAATTCCATATTGTGCCTTATTTGTATCTTGATTATGAATTCAATCCATATTATATGAATCCTTTGTTGGGTGAATGCTTAATACTTTGAAATTGTGAAATTATAGAACTATGCCGCCCAAGAAAGCTGTGACTGAGGATGATGTACGTAGGATTATTACGGAACAAGTTACCGCATCTATGACTGAATTTATGGCAAATGCTAGAAATGAAGCTGGCGGTAGTGGAGCTGGCGGTAATGGAGCTGGCGGTAGTGGAATTGGTGGTACTAATGTGAATGTGAATGCTAATAATGTGAATGCTAATGCTGGAGGAAATGTAGGAGGACTTGGAACTAATGCACCTGAAGTTGGTGGCTGTACTTATGTGACGTTCATGAAGTGTGAACCTCTACCTTTTAATGGAACTGAAGGTGCTGTAGGATTAAGCCAGTGGATTGAGAAGATTGAGTCGGTGTTTCGGATTAGTAAGTGTAAGGAGGAAGATAAGGTGACTTTTGCTATGGCTACTCTTAAAGGTCGTGTGTTGACTTGGTGGAACGGGAGAATTGCTTTCATGGGTATTAATGTTGCTAATGCTACTCCTTGGGCTGAAATTAAGAAGTGGATGACTTTGGAATTCTGTCCCCGTAGTGTGATCATTAGGTTAGAACAAGAGTTGATTCATCTGAGAATGAAAGGTGTGGACATTGATAGTAACACAAACCGATTCCATGAGTTGGCCTTGCTGTGTCCTCGATTGGTGGAACCCGAAGAGATCCGAATTGAACAATATATTAAAGGATTGACCAAGAATATCCGGGGGGACGTGACATCATCGAAACCACTGACCATTGATGATGTTGTTCGAGTGGCTTACCAACTCACTGGACAGATAATTCAGGATAGAGAAGATGAAGCCCGTGTTGGTGAGAAAAGAAAGGGTGATGGTGATCGTGTAGATAGAGGTGATAATAGGAAGAATTTCAATCGCCGTCAAAACCAGAGAAAGGGGAATGCAAATGCACTTACCAACAACACACCGCGCAACGATGATAGATGTCCTAAGTGTGGCAACAAGAGGCATGTTGGCGACTGCTGGAAGTGCCGAAATTGCGGAAAGCTTGGACACAAGGTTGAAAGGTGTAAGAAGGGAACCATTTTCTTCAACTGTAATGAAGAAGGTCATAGGAAATCGGAATGCCCCAAGTTGAAAGCGATTGTACCTGGAAGAAACCCCCAGGGTGGTGTTTATCAACTTGGAACAATTGAGATGAAGAAAGAGGATCCGAATGTCGTTACTGGTACGTTTTTACTCAACAATCATTATGCTGTTGCTTTATTTGATTCGGGTGCTGATAGGAGCTTTGTATCCACTAAATTTAGTGCCCTTATTGACATCGAACCTGTTGAGATAAATACCAGTTACGAGGTGGAATTGGCTGATGGTAAATTAGTGAAAACTAATAAGCTATTAGAAGGATGCTCTCTAAATCTCTTGAACTATTCCTTTCCGATTGATTTGATGTTGATAGAATTAGGTAGTTTTGATATTATTATTGGTATGGATTGGTTGTCGTTGAATAATGCTACTATTTTATGTGGAGAAAAGAAGGTTAAGATTCCTCTTAGGAATAGGACGTTAGTAATTGATGGTAATCGAGGTGAATCCCGTTTGAAAATCGTTTCATGTATTAAAGTCCAAAAGTACATCAGGAACGGTTGTGAGTTATTCTTAGCTCAAGTGACCGGGAATGAGTCTAGGGAGAAACGATTGGAAGATGTACCTATTATTTGTGAATTTCTTGAGGCATTTCCTAAAGATTTACCCGGACTTCCACCGATAAGGCAAGTTGAGTTTCGAATCGATTTAATTCCTGGTGCTGCACCGGTGGCACGTGCGCCTTACCGATTAGCCCCTTCTGAATTAAAGGAGTTATCTGAGCAACTTAAGGAGTTGTCTGATAAAGGTTTTATTCGACCGAGCTCGTCGCCTTGGGGAGCTCCAGTCTTGTTCGTTAAGAAGAAGGATGGATCTTTTCGTATGTGCATTGATTATAGGGAACTGAATAAGTTGACAATTAAAAATCGATATCCTTTACCTAGGATTGATGATTTGTTTGATCAACTACAAGGATCTAGTGTGTATTCTAAAATAGATTTGCGGTCAGGATATCACCAACTTCGCGTCTGTGAAGAAGATATTCCTATAACTGCATTTAGAACTCGTTATGGACACTATGAATTTCAAGTAATGCCATTTGGGTTAACTAACGCACCTGCGGTTTTCATGGATTTAATGAATCGAGTGTGCAAGCCCTACTTGGATAAATTTGTGATTGTGTTTATTGACGATATTCTAATCTGTTCTAAGAATGAAGATGAACATAGAGAACATTTAAGGATTATTTTGAATTTGTTAAAGGATGAAAAGTTGTATGCTAAGTTTTCGAAATGTGATTTTTGGTTAGATTCTGTGCAACTTCTTGGTCATGTGATTAACAAGGATGGAATTCATGTTGATCCTGCAAAGGTTGAAGCCATTAAGAATTGGTCTGCACCGACAACGCCAACGTAAGTGCGACAATTCTTAGGATTGGCTGGCTATTATAGGCGATTCATTAAAGAATTTTCTTTAATAGCTAAACCCTTGACTAAGCTTACCTAGAAGAATAAACCTTTCGTTTGGGGAAGTGATGAAGATGGAGCATTTCAGACATTGAAGCAAAAATTATGTAGTGCGCCAATTTTATCATTACTCGACGGGAGTGAAGATTTTGTAGTGTATTGTGATGCATCTCTTAGAGGCTATGGAGCTGTTTTGATGCAGCGAGAGAAAGTGATAGCTTATGCTTCTAGGCAATTAAGGAAGAATGAGGAGAATTATACTACTCATGATCTTGAGTTAGGAGCTGTAGTCTTTGCTCTTAGGTTGTGGAGACATTATCTGTATGGCACCAAGTGTATGGTATTCACCGATCACAAAAGCTTACAGTATATTCTCGATCAGAAGGAATTGAACATGAGGCAACGAAGATGGATAGAGTTGTTAAGTGATTATGATTGTGATATAAAATATCACCCAGGAAAAGCCAATGTTGTTGCCGATGCATTAAGTAGGAAAGATAGAGAGCCTACCAGGGTACGTTCTCTAGTCTTGACCGTGCACAATAATTTGCCTGAGCAAATTAGAAATGCGCAAACAGAAGCCTGTAAGAAAGAAAATTTTGTTAATGAAGGGTTCCGAGGAGAAGGAGATCCTTTAGAGGTTAGAGATAATGGAGTGAAATGCTTAAAAGGTCGTATGTGGATACCTAAGTTTGGAGGCTTAAGAGATTTGATTATGTTAGAATCCCATAAATCTAAGTATTCCATTCATCCGGGATCTGATAAGATGTACCATGATTTGAAGAAGTTGTACTGGTGGCCGAATATGAAAACTGATATTGCTATGTATGTTCTTCAATGCTTGACTTGTGCTAGAGTCAAAGCTGAACATCAAAAGCCATCAGGACTACTTCAACAGCCAAAGATTCCTGAATGGAAGTAGGAGCGAATTACAATGGACTTTATCACCAAGCTTCCTAGAACATCATCTGTAAACAACTCGATTTGGGTCATTGTCGACAGACTGACCAAATCAGCACACTTCATTCCGGTTAAAGAGCAATTCTCACTGGAGAAGTTGACTCGTATATACCTTGATAATGTTGTATGCAAGCCTGGAGTGCCTGTATCGATCATTTCAGATCGAGATCCTAGATTCGCATCGAATTTTTGGAAATCTCTCCAAAGATCTTTAGGAACGAATCTCGACATGAGCACTGCTTATCACCCCTAGACTGATGGGCAGAGTGAAAGGACGATACAAACACTAGAAGATATGTTGAGAGCTTGTGTCTTAGATTTTGGTAAGAATTGGGATAAACATTTGCCTTTAGCAGAGTTTTCGTATAACAATAGTTACCATTCTAGTATTAAGGCTGCACCGTTTGAAGCTTTGTATGGTAGGAAGTGTAGATCTCCTGTATGTTGGAGTGAAGTTGGGGATATCCAGCTCACGGGACCGGAATTGATCCGGGAGACTACGAAGATGATAGTTCAGATTAAGAATAGGTTGTTGACTGCCCGTAGCGGACAGAAAAGTTACGCGGATGTGCGGCGGAAACCGATGGAGTTTAAAGTGGGTGACCAAGTAATGTAGAAAGTATCGCCATGGAAAGGCGTTATAAGATTTGGAAAGCGAGGAAAATTGAATCCCCGCTATATTAGACCCTTTAAGATTTTATCTAGAGTAGGTCCGATGGCTTACAAACTAGAGTTACCCCCAGAACTTCATGGTGTTCACAACACATTCACTGTATCTAATCTGAAGAAATGTCTGGCAGTGAGTGATGAGAAAATTTCGTTGGATAAGGTTCGAATAGATGGGAAGTTACATTTTATCGAAGAACCCGTAGAGGTTATGGATCGTGAGGTAAAGCAACTGAAACAAATTCGGATACCTATTATCAAGATCCGATGGAATTCAAAGCATGGACCGGAATATACTTGGGAACGAGGGGACGAAATGTGGAAGAAATATCCGTACCTCTTTGATTTCAATAAGAAACGGACATCAAAATGAAATGGATCACGAGGACGTTGATCCCTTTTAGGAGGAAAAGCTGTGACAATCTAACATTTTCAGGTAGTGAATTATTTTCTCGTATAATATTTTGAAACTTATTTTTGTGTTGGTTAATGAACTCACAATTTACAGATTTAAATTTGGGCTTACGTGCATAATTTAGCGTCCTTTACGACTAAACCGGAAACCTTAGGATTACGTATTTACGTTTTTGAACTCCATTTTTTATGAGACAATTTTTATTAGATTTGTTTTGTGCCGTTGATTCATAATTTATAAAAACGTTTTTCGTAAAACGACCCGAGGGCACGCAAATCGAGGAAACTAGAATCGAGGAATACCCGTAAATTAGCGGGATGGGACAAAACAAGTTTATCCCACCCCACTAACTATGGACGGCCCAAAAGAGGACACCACATCCTTTGATGTGGCATCCTTACACTAAATTAACTTACACATGTAAGTTAGCTTCACATTGAAGCTTATTTCACCCACCAAAACTAGCAAAACCACTAGCCTTTCCCATTTACCTCCATTTCACATGCAAACAACTCACGCATACTCTCTCCCTCTCATCCTTGCCGTCCCACAAACACCATCAAACACCCCATTTGATCTTTTCTAGCCACAAGTTACATGTTATCTAGCCATATTATGGAGAAACCTTGAAGCCTTGATTGACTGGTGGCCATATTAACAACAAAGGAGGTGATTTGCTTGTGTCCTAGGGCTAATTTCTCAACAAACTATCTGAAGGATCTTATTTTTCTAAGGATTAGGCATTGTTGGATTATACTATTGATATGGATGATAAATGAAAGAACCTAAAGAGAGAAATAAGAGAGAGAAAGGAGAGAAAGATGAGAAAGATGAAATGTGATTATGTGAAAATGGAAGTGAACCAACAACCCCTCCTAACATGCTAGGAGGGGGGTTTATATAGCCCACCCTACATGTGGGCTATATGGGCTATATTGGATCACGAGCCCAATATCATTGGAGTGACCGATCCTTTCTAAATACGTAAAAACGTATTTCCAACAATCTCCCCCAAAGGGAGGTCACTCCAAGTTACAATGTCCTAAATAGTCTATAGCTCGTGATCTATGCTAATAATGATGTGACCGAGACTTTCCTTGGAAAAACGTATTTCCAACAATCTCCCCTAAAGGAAGGTCACACCATTTTACAAAATCTTAAACCTAGCATTCTATGCTTGAGTCTTCGATCTTGTTCTTGTGAACATGCTTGATGTGATCTTTGACTACGGATCGTAACCACACATGACATAACAATTAATTCATGCAAAACATCTAAAGTCAATTACCATGTAATTTTAGGGTTTACAAAAAAAATATTTATTTTTTTTTATAAAAAATTCGACATAAGTCGATTTTAATAACAATAAAAAAAACAAAACAAAACCCTAATTTTTCATAAAACCTAAAAAACAACATGTAATTTTTAACACAAATCCATATTAGTTAAAAAACTTTAGATCTTGATAATTATAATCATGTTAAAACGGCTCTCGATGCCACTGTTGGTTTATATAGTTCATAACAATTATTTAAAACCCTAATATGGATCAAAGAACGCATAGCGGAAGCGATTAACAAGATCAATTAATTTAACACAATTATATTAATCAAGATTAGGGTTACATACCTTTATCCTAGCAAGATCCACAAGACGACGGAACGGACGGCAACTAGGGTTAATTACGAACACCACCAAGAATATAATCTAAAGGAAGATTATATCACGCTCTTGTACACACGTAATACAACGAATTAACCGTGAGTCTAGCACGAACAAACCGAGCTATAACGCTTATGGAGTATCTACCCAACAACCCTAGAGAGGGGTTAGGTCTAGATAAAAATAGACAAGATCGAAAACCAAACGAAACCCTAATATGGGTAGCTATGGCCGGCGATCAAGACAAAGAGAAAAGAGAGGAATGGGTGAAAAATAATGAAGGCCTTGGGGTGTTTATATAGGTTAGACAAAACTTGTTCTCCAAGTAAAACACCAATTAGGAAAGAAAATCTTTCCTCCTTCCTTTTTTTTTCCTTAGGCCGACGCCCCATAAGCCCAATCTAGGGCTTCCGGAACTTTTCCGTTTTCCTTCTTTTAGCTTCTATTTAATTCCATAACGGTTGTTATAACTTAACTTTTATTTATCAACGATCGTTAGTTAAGCTTAGGTTTGATTTAATAAATATATATAAAATATATTTAATAAATAAATTAACTCTTTACGTTATGTGTGCAATCCCGTGATCCCGAGTTCGATCCTATCTCACGACTATTAATTTTAAGTCCATAAACTTTCACTTCACTGATATGGCGCAAGAGATATAATATAGTTTGATATGCAGACAAATGAATTTCGGGTCAATACCCATAACCACATGTGGTCATCCCAAAAGGAGATTCAGTTGTATATTAATCACTTGGTTGATCTAAATAGCCAGGATGGATTCGTGTGCATTAGGACCATGGAGATTTGGCTATTGAACCACGAGAAAGAATGGTCGTTAAACTGACTGATCAACAACCATGATCATCTTCCTGCTGGCTACACATATTCTCGTATTATACATTCATCCAATGCCGAAAAAGGTCTTGCTTGTGTTCACGCTGATCGTATATAGTGCAATACATACTCGATTTCTAAGGTCAGGTAGTGTTGTTTATGACATGTTTGATGAACCAACATATGTTTGTAAAGCAGCTGTGGTAAATAACGATAAACACAGTTTAACTTCGCTTTTGACAAGTTGCTTACGAAAAAGAAACATGATATAAAAAATTACGACATGCGTGATGAAAGTAAGATATACAAATTAAAGCAGAGATATTATATGGTAGATACAGATATGAAATGTATGATAAGACAAGCACCAGTGGTCTAGTGGTAGAATAGTACCCTGCCACGGTACAGACCCGGGTTTGATACATTTGGTTTCCTTGCACCTGAGGCGGTGGAGCTATTTACGAGAATACAACGTGTTATTAATAGTAATGTTTTGACTCCTAAATCCACAAACGTTGTATTTAATAGACTTGGTTTTGCTATACAAAAAGGGCTAGCGGCCCAGCTTGTTGCCCGTTTGCCTTCTCCTAATATATAAATTATAACTATTAATAAGTAGAAAAAAAATTAGTAAAGAATACCGTAAAAAAAGCATATGTATTTAACGCTTCATATGCCTTCTACGACCGTATTCTTTTTTTGGTTTGGCTTCCTTATCGGCAACTTCTTTGTTTGTTTAGAACTTCTAAAAGCCAACACCATTGTTACAAACGTGGCAACTAGTTTACAAGCGTTTTCATTGAGCTTAGAGCCATAAATGGAACCAGATATAGCAACAGTTGGTTCGAGACAGTTAATATATCAATTTAGATAAAGAAACATATGATACAAAACATTTAAATGTCAAAAACCGTTAATATGCTATGATTACACGTGGCGAAAAATGTGCATTGTACCATAAACTTGTACGCCTTGTTATAAACAAACGGCTGTTGATGTTACAAATATAGCTTTAATCGTATCTATAGTATGTTAGTTTTGGATATATACTCAGGCCTAATCACCCCTTCTTTCTTCGTTTGTTACAGAATCTGTCTTTATTATGCCTGCATTTGGTGTCCAGCTTGAAACTCAACACGGAAGGTGCCTGCAATTATTCTGACATTACTAAGATGTGCATTTATGCAGATAAAAACTGAAACTCAGTTCTGCACCTTGAAAAATCTTTTAACTTTGATAAATGATATATTCTTTCTAGTTCTCTTTGTAAATGTGCGAAATCAAGTAAATGATGGCTATTGCGCTTTCATGGACTTTTCCCAAACATAGCACTTCAATATGAGTATCACAAGTGTACAAAATTTTACCTAAAGTTGAAAACAAAGAAGAGAACAAAAGGACGAGGTTTCATAATCTGTACGAAGTGCAGGAAAATCCATGAGGGTGAATGGTGTCGTGGTTCCAAGGGATGTCAAGAATGTGGTAAACTTATTCATTTGTCGTCCGTCATCACCCCTTCAACACCTGTGCTTTTCAATGCCTTAGAACTGGCTTTTACAGCTTTTCCTTCTATTTAGAATGTTCCACATCGTTATGCTATCCAATGGCATCATCACATAGACTGGAACACGCTTTTCTTTCTTATTACTAATGCTACAGCTCGGATACTCTTGCTGCATCTCTACTGGAGCTGGAAGCAGCCGCCGGCGCCACAAGAGTCAATTATATCCAAATTATACTAATTACTGATATAATATAAACATGCTAAAATGAAAGAAAAATATTTTTGGAGCTGGTGTAGTAATGTAGTCTTAAATTGTAACATTGACTGGTTTTGTGACTCGTCCGTTAATATATCAGCAGAAAAATCCTTTGAAAGGGTACCACAGAGAGTTCTTATTCAGGATTTTGTCCATTTTGAGCAATATATCCCCATTTTTCGTCTGGGTAATTTTCTTAAAGAATTTGTTTGACCGACTCTAAGTTCATTTCCAAACAAATGGCACGTATCAAAAGCGCGTTGGTCGGATTGTGGTCACACGGGTCATTGAGGACCTATTCGTGCGACCGAATTACAATACTGTTTAAATACGGCCTCTAAGGATATTTTCTCAATATGAAGTACGAGATAATCAATTCGACCTAATCATATTCAATTACCATACAAAAGATCCAAATAACAAGCTCATATTACATAAAGTTGTATGCGGTGATCTAATCAAATGCAAACCCTACGACAAATGCCCTAAGTAAGAAAACAATAGCATTAGAATTTGATTCAGGTCTCAAATGTAAACCTTACAAGAGTTCCCCAAAAACAAGAAAACGACACTCCTGAACTCTTGAAACAGGCCTCAGTCACACATTTCAGGTACTTAGTCAGTGAATAGCAACACTCATCAGCATACCAATCAGGTTGGGGGGTCATACTGGGTCAAACCTGTTCATACCCGTTCAAACCCGGTCAGACCTATTCAAACCTGGTCATACCCGGTCAACAAGACGCTTTCCGAAGTTAATGTAACTAGAGTTCAACTACTAGTATTGCAATGGACTTCTCTATATATTACAAGACAATCACCAAGTTATAAACTGATTGGTTGCTATCCATCCTATGAAGAAACAGCGTTACGAGGTTCCATCCTTTCCGTCACCTTGTGATGGTTTTATGTTTCGAGAGTCATGTGGTCTTCGCTTTGATTCCTCCACTGATACATTCAAAATGGTGTGTGTTTTTCTCTAAGCAAAATCTTCCCGAAAGAAGTCTGATATCACGAGGGAGAATCTATGTACCATGGTTCATGTATTTCGTATGAACTCGTGGCCAGAGATACCCCAAGTCCCTTGTTGTCCGGCCGGGATAGCCGTGTTTGCTAATGGCTGTTTGTTTTGGCTGACTAGCTTCACTGATATGGCGGAAGATATGTAACATGGCTTGATATGCAGACAAATGAATTTCGGTCAAGAAATCGTTCCATAACAACATGTGGTCATCCCAGAAGGAGATTCAGTTGTATTTTAATCACTTGGTTGATCTAAATAGCCAAGATGGAGATTTGGCTATTGAACCGCGAGCAAGAATGGTCGTTGAACTGTCTGATCAACAACCATGATCATCTTCCTGCTGGCTACACATATTCTCGTAATATACATTCATCCAATGCCAAAAAAGGCCTTGCTCGTGTTCACGCTGATCGTATATAGTGCAAAACATACTCGATTTCTAGGGTCCCTTTTTTCAGTGTCATATGTATGTGCGGGAAAGGTGTCCTGTTGTTTATGACATTGATGAACCAAAATATGACATATGTTCCAAACCTTTTGCTTAATACATTAAAGCAGAGATAATATAAGTAGCCACAAATATGAAACATATACAACATTAGCACCAGTGGTCTAATCAGAGGCGGATTTCTTAAGGGACTGGGGAGGGCTCCGGCCCTCCCAAAGTTTTTGACGAGTAGTGTAAAATTTTTACTTTCCGTCTCAAAGTTATTGTTCACCTTATTATTTTGGTATGTAAAAAGTGACTCGGCCCTCCCAAAATAAATGTTCCAGGTCCGCCATTGGGTCTAATGGTAGAATAGCCGGCTGGTGCAATCAGAGGCATTAACTAAAAGCATATAAGTTTAATATTTCATATGCTTCTACTATTGTCTCTTTTTTTCTTCCTTATCGGTAACTTCATTTTTCGTTTGGAACTTCTAAACGCTAACACCAATTGTTACAAATGTGGCAACTATTTTACAAGCACGAGTCTAGTAAACGGAAAACAAAATACGGTTTGTGACCGGTTTTATTGAGTTTAGATCCGGAAAGAGCCAGACATAGCAAGAGTCGGTTCCAGACCTTTCTTTGTACACCAACTAGCATACCAACAACTATGACCATCTTCCTGTTGGCTACACATATTCTCGTAATATACATTCATCCAATGCCAAAAAAGGTCTTGCTCGTGTTCACGCTGATCGCATATAGTGCAAAACATACTCGATTTCTAAGGTCCCTTTTTTAAGGTCTTGCTAATGGCTGTTTGTATTGGCTGACTAGCTTCACTGATATGGCGGAAGAGATGTAATATATAGTTTGATATGCAAACGAATAAATTTCGGTCAATAAGTCGTCTCATAACAGCATGTGGTCATCCGAGAACGAGATTCAGTTGTTTTTATGATCACTTGGTTAATCTAAATGGCCAAGTTGGATTCGTGTGCATTAGGACCATGGAGATTTGGCTATTGAACCTCGAGACAGAACGGGTTGCACTGCCTGATCAACAACCATGATCATCTTCCTGCTGGCTACACATATTCTCGTAATATACATTCATCCAATGCCAAAAAAGGTCTTGCTCGTGTTCACGCTGATCGCATATAGTGCAAAACATACTCGATTTCTAAGGTCCCTTTTTTGAGTGTCGGTCACACATATGTGCGGGAAAGGTGTCCTGTGGTTTATCAGTTTATGACATGTTTGATGAACCAAATATGGCATATGTTTGTAAAGAAGTTGTGGTAAATAACGATGACAGTTTAACTTCGCTTTTGACAATTTGCTTACGGAAAAGAAACATGGTATAAAAAATTACGACATGCGTGATCAAAGTAAGATATACAAATTAAAGCAGAGATATTATATGGTAAACACAAATATGAAATATATGTAACACAAGCACCAGTGGTCTAGTGGTAGAATAGTACCCTGCCACGGTACAGACCCGGGTTCGATTGCAAACGGATGCAATTCATATTCATATATGAAATAAGCGTTTCATATACTTATATGATTGTTTCCTTTTTTTTTGAACTTCTAAACGCCAAATGTGACAACTATTTTACAAGTACGAGTCTAGAAAACAGAAACCAAGTCAAAAGCCGTTTTTATTGAGTTTAGAGAGAAATAAACAGAACCACAGATATAGCAACAGGTAACCAAACCACAGTAGTTTGGCCAAGAAAAACAAGCACTCAAAAGTGCAGAAAGGCTTCAATTCGATTTGAATCACACTTCCGAAAACCATATTAAAAGCACCGTGAAAAATAAGTCGCCCCTTGAGGCCAAAAATTCACCAATCATGAAGCTAAGGAAACTAAACAACCAAAGGCAAGATAATAACTACACGATAATCAAACTACATAGAAACAAAACTTTTAAATGTCGATTTAGATACAGAAACATATGACTACAAGAAAATCCGCTTATAAGGACAACAGAAGTAGTCTCTAAAAGTGACTAATGTAGTGTCTAAAAACCTTTAGGGACTACACATAGTCTCAATAAATGACGTGCCTATTACCTAGACGCTAAAGGTTTATAGAGACAACCAGATTTTTTTTAGGGACTACAACGTTGACCATGACTTTTAGACTTTTGACTTTCATTGACCCAAACCCAACTATAGCGTCAACCTTTTGGGACTACAATTAGTCCCAGTAGCATCTTTAGGGACTACTATTTGCCACTACAAGTAGTGTCTAAATAATTTTGACTTTGTTGACCGAACCTTCGGGGACTACATGCAGGGACTACAAGTAGCGGCTAACATTTGGAGCCAAAAAATGCCGGCGACGTTTAGGGACTACACATAGTCCCTAAAAGTGACTAAACCTTTCGCCACAACAGGTTGTTTGTAGGCATTTTCCCAGGTTGTTTCGACCCATTCTGCAACCATTTTTTCGACATTTTCAACGTAAACCAATTTAACGCAAATAATAACTTAAGCATACAATCACATTTGATTCAAGTTCAATGACTATATGTTTTTCAACGACAACATAAGCTTAAATTGTTCAACAAGACAACAACATAAATATAAAGTGTTCAAATTCATAAATTATTCCATAAACCAACCTAACAATGAGCCAATGCCTACTAACTACAGTAGTAGATATGTAAGTGCTTTTGATTATTCTTACTGTCCTCGGCGGTGATCACACCTTTCACTATGATCGCATTGTGGTAATTGTTTAGAGCCACCCATATCCTACAAACATCAAAGCAAAAGAAAAGAAGTTATTTTATTGGAACAAGGAAGGGTCACATATAAGTAAAAAAAATTGGGGAAGAAAACTATAAATGGATAACTCAGTGGGTTATAGGTAGTTTGTTAACTAACACATTGTACATTACTAGTTTACTGCATATAGGGCTGATCAAACTAGCTACATACAAACTACTACTAAGCAATAAATCAATAATATACTACAATCTAAATCTGAAGAACGTATGTTTATACTCTCTAACATAGTATGTATTTGCAAGAAAAATGATAGAAAAAATACGGTGTATCTATCTCATCTATATAAGTTTTTAAATCCGACGAAACATACCTGCTAGCTAAGGGTGCAGTCCATCTGACAAGCAACATAAGAAGATAACCTCTAGTCATTAGCCTGCATTTGAAAACTCAACATGTTACTAAATTTTTCTGCACATATATGTTCTCATAAAAAATAAGAGATCTGATCATATCAGATACTGTAGTAACTAAGATCTACACAAAAAATGACATTTTTTTTTTCTAAAAGACTTTCACTTACTTCATCCATCTTGCCGAGGCCTAAACCCTCAAAGTTCTTCAAAGTCAAATTGAGGGGTAAAAGGAACCTTTTTTTATGTCAGGTACCTTGTATCCATGCCTTTGTATATAAACCGTTAGAGCTATAGCCTTAAAACAAGCTCTTTTAGCTATTCTCACAAGCTGATCAACCACGTTCATGTCCTTGTACACCTAATATATCAATCAACAATCTTAATTATACTTGGTCAATGACCAAATGTAACAACTCAAACACAAAGTAGTATTCTGGCCAACAATAATTGAACCCACTCAACTATTCTAATATTAAGAACCAGCATTCGTACAACAACACAATGATATATTTTGTGACAAACTAAACAAACAGTAAGTATAACCGACTATACTATATAGAAACCAACATATACTTACGTTTTCAGCGACGAGGTGGGTCAGGACAGAAGCAGCAGCAGCGATGACGGTGGTGGTCGGGACGGAAGCTGCAGCGACGCCACGGGTGGTTGTCGGGCGGCAGAAACAGCAGCGGCGAGGTAGGTCGGATACTACACAAACAAAAACACAAATAACAAAACAAAATTATTCACAAAGAACTCGATTAAAAAAAATTACTCGTAATAAAATACTATAATGCCAATTAAAAAAATTAAAGAGAAGAGAGGACTCAAATTATTGTTGCAAACAACTGCAATAGGAAACAAATTATTGCAAGAGAAGCAAGGAATCATACCATACGGTTGTAAAATACCACTGCTGCCCTCGAGGTTGAAACCAAATTTACCCGTTGACTTATGCCTCTGCCTAAACCAATTGAAGAAAAGAGGAAAACTACAAATCACTATCACATTACATAATTATGTGGTACAATAAGAAGTTGCTGATGATACATCGCAAATGTGGTACATAAACCCAGCTGGGAATTAACATCTTATATAGAAATAGACATCAATCCTAAAAATATATGAACTTGTAAATTTATTAAGGACAAGTGTCTGCTTATGAAAACTAATCAAAAGGGTTTAGTAAGTCGCACAATTAACTTTAGAAAAACAAGCCCAAATAACTGTTTGGGCTTCTGATTAGTGCAAAAACCATCCCAGAGCAAATTTGCATAAAGTAAATTTTGTGCTTATAATATCATCAAGTTTTAAAATGGTGATTTTCTAGTTTTGTTACAATTCATACATATTAAACAGGCGTAAGAAAATCTTGATATTGATACATATTAACCATACATATTAAACAAATTGAAAGTATAATATTAAACATAAACAAAAAGTATTCACAAAAAAAATCAAATAACAAACAAAACTGAAAATCAAATTAAAAAAAATCTAACAAAACAAAATCAATTTAATTACCAGCTACTGTTGGTGGGTCACGACTGTAATGGTGATGGGTCACGGCTGTGGTGGTGGATGGTAGCTCGGGTGGCGGTGGTGGTTACATCCGGTCTCCCATGTGAGCGGGCATTTTGATTTTTCACAAGCAAAATAGTTAGTGGGAAATTTTTAGAGACTACATCTCGACACTACGTTAAAAATATGGGCGGGCTTTTTAAATTTTCGCGAAATAACGGTGGGAAACTTATAAAGACTACATCTTCATATATAGGAATTACATTTAGTCTCTATAACTTAAATAAGCGTTTTCACATTCAAAACATTACCATGAAAAACTAATAGGAGCACAGAACTATATGTAGTTACTAATTTTATTTAATTATTGATTATATAAAGAACTTTTTTTTTTGTATACCTAGGTTTTCGACTCGACATTGCGAGCCGACTAATCCCAGGGCGACTAGCTTTTTAGATAGTTCGGAGTTGTCGCAGGTGAAACTCCGTGGCCACCCCCAAGTGTACACACCTAGTGAGGTTTGAACCCTTTGCCTCTCCTTTGAGAGTCAAGGACCTAACCACTAGGCCACTTGATGGTGATTTTATATAAAGAACATAATATATGTTAATTAAAATAATACAATAAGTTTACAAAAAAGCGATTAAAGCCATAACGGTTGATTAAAACAAATGAATCAAGATTATATTGATATATATGAGATGTTAAACGTATGAGTCTAGATGATGTCGATTTACACAAGATGATAAACGTAGTCAAGATGCTATTGAAATACATCAAATGTTAAATTGACAAGTTGAGATAACATTGATATACATGAGATGTTTAACGGATGAGTCGAGACAATATTATTACACATGCGATGTTAAACAGATGATTCGAGATAGTGCGGATACACATGACATGATAAACGAACGATTCGCTATGCAATTGATATACATGAGATGTTAAATGTTTAGGTCGATATAATATTTGTGGAAACCGTATAGGTGTGATATAATTAATCCAGGTTTAATTGATTCGCTAGATCTTGAGTTACGTGCATGACACTAAGTCAAACACGAATAAAGGAAAATGAGAAAGAGACACCCGTAACATGAGGATGTATAGTGCTTTGGCACACGGACACCTTTTTTGCCTTGCGTCCAATCCCCGAGTCACCTACTCGAGAGTTCACAACAGTACACAACGGTCCCCTTCTTCAAAAAAGGAATCCTTACACGACACGACACAATGTTGCTTACATCTTTATCTAAGCGAAGTTAAATACCAGGTTCTTGAAACATTGAGATGAACTATTTCTTCACTCCACTACACGACACGAAACAATAATGATACTTACACGACACGACACAACGTTGCTTACATCTTTATCTGAGCGAAGTTAAATACCAGGTTCTTGAAACATTGAGAGGAACTATTTCTTCACTCCACTACACGACACGAAACAATAATGGTACGCTCCCAAATACCTAGCTCACGGCGAAATCAACCAAATACTCCATCACACCTTGATTATGTGAGACTTTACAATGAGGAGAAAATAATGGAATCGAGGATGAGATATTGCCTAGATCAAGGATTATATCCTAAATAACATGACTTGACATGTTCGTAAGCCTTATCAAGTTGAGTCATGAGTTACATCATTTCCATAAATCTCATAAGATGAATATGGATCTATAGTCTAAGTCAACACATACTCTGTCTTAGACCATTCTGCTCATAAAGATATATAGTTCTATGATAATAAGTTATGAAACTCGGTTGAGAAGAGCACGAAGTGTCAAGAGCATAGATCTTGAACATTATACCATGATATGACAAGTACAATGACTCTATACTAACTATAACGGCTCTAAGACTTAATTGTCTTGTATTCATAATGAAAGAGAAGTTATTTGAAAAGGGTAAGTTAGAATGAGGAAAATGGGCTTGTATTTATAGGCAAAACTAGCTATTGTTCACACCAAGCCTGCGAAACCTTCCACTTGAAGGCTCTGAGTTGTTAGCTAAGGGATCCGTGTAATTAGGCATATTTTGGTCATGCTTGTTAGCAGAAGGCTCCGTATATTGATTTACTAAAGCTTAATCTGAATGTATAAGTGTTTGACCATGTATGATCACGTAGTTCGACAGAAGGACACCTTCCTTGCCATACGTCTACTCCCCAAGTCACCTACTCGAGAGTTTACAACACTACAAAATGATATCTTTCTCGAAGGAGGAATCCTTACACGAAACGACACAATCTTGCTTACATCTTTATCTAGAGTGAAGCTAAACACTGGGTTCTTGACACCTTAGGAGGAACAATTCCTTAATGACACTACACTACACAACAATGGTATGCTCCCAAATACCTAACTCGCGCCAAAATCGACCAAATACTAGATCACACCTTGATTATGTGAGACTTTACAATGAGGAGAAAGTAAAGGACTCGAGGATGAGATCTTGCCTAGATCATGGATTATATCCTAAAGAACATGACTCGACATGTTCATAATCCTTATCAAATCGAGTCATGAATTACATCATTTTCATAAATCTCATATGAGATATAGGGATCTATAGTATAAGTCAACATGTAGTTGGTCTTAGACCTTTCTCCTCCTTAAGAGAAACATTCATCACGATTATGTTTCAAGGTGTGCTTGAAATCTTAACTCAACAAGAGTTAATTCCTCCTTCTTATGTTTCAAGGTGTGCTTGAAATCTTTCCAAGAAGGATGTAGTTTGTCAATGACACACGAGACCTGAATGGTCTCATCCATGTTCATTTTATGTTGTGTAAATCGGCCAAGTATTCCAAGAAGTTCATTGTATTGTTCCATGACTGGTCTTGAATCAGTCATTTTGTAATTTGTGAAATCACTCACAAGGAACTTCTTACTTGATGCATCCTCAGCCATATATTTGGCTTCCAAGGAATCCCATAGTTCTTTAGCAGATTCAACATTTTGGTAAATATCAAATAAAGAATCAGACATACCATTGAGAATTATGCCGCGACACACATAATCATCATTCTCACATTTGCTCCTTTTCCTCAGTTCCTCCAAAGTAGCATCATCACCACCATCAGGAATGGGAGTGGTCAACACGTACACCACGTTCATGGTAGAAAGAAGAAAGTGCATCTTCTTCTGCCATCTCCTAAAATCAACCCCTTCAAACTTGTCCAGTTTGGAGAAGTTAGCCACCATATGCTTCATTGCCGCCGCCATTGATTATCAAAATAATCTTCTTTGATTGTTGGGGTTTACTTCGTTCTAACAGGGTGAAGATAATCAATAGCCTAACTACGTACCAATGAATGGTTACCGGATATCTCTTGAAGTCGTGTAATCACTTTCCAAAGAAGATTATTCGACCCTATGCCTGGGTTAACACGAATACCTCCTTGGGATAAAACCAAGAGTTAGTTCTTGTTTTAGGCACAAATCAAGAACTTTGTGCGTGTAAGTGTTTCTTGTTATTGTATATTTCATCATGCAAATATGATCGCTATTTATAGTGATCCTAGTCCTAGAAGGATGTAACTCATAGTCAATGGTAATTAAGAGCATTAATCGGCCAATTAAACTCATAATTACCTACATGAAACCATAGTGGTTACATGACCATAAACCTGGTCATCAAGTCAATATTCAACCCTCATTGATCAGTCAAAGAGGTTACAAAGACTTTGTGCATCACCAGGAGCAGCGTCCTAACCAGGAGCAACTTCCTGACCAGGAGCAACTTCCTAACCAGGAGCAGCTTCCTACTGATGAACTTCCAACCACTATATTGAGTCCAGGGAGGTCAGGGACTTAATGGGTGTACACTCCGTACCTCCAAACCCATTTACAAGTATGACTCGATCCCACAATTGCACTAAATTTCCAACATCATATTCAATTACCATACAAACAATCAAAATAACAAGCTCATATTACATAAAGTTGTGTGCTTTGAGCTAATCAAAAGCAAACCCTACGACAAATGCCCTAAGAAAGAAAAGAACAAGTCTTAGAATTTGATTTAGGTCTCAAATGAAAACCCTACAAGAGTTCCCCAAAACAAGAAAACGACACTCCTGAACTCTTGAAACAAGCCTCAGTCACATTTCAGGTACTTAGTCTGTGAATAGCAACACTCATCAGCATACCAATCAGGTTGGGGGGGGAGGGGGGTCATACTGTGTCAAACGTGTTCATTCCCGCTCAAACCCGTTTTAACCGGTCAGACCGGTTCAAACCTGGTCATAGCTGGCCAAACTTGATCATACCCTGTCAACAAGACGCTTTCCGAAGTTAATGTAACCAGAGTTCAACTACTAGTATTGCAATGGACTTCTCTATATATTACAAGACAGTCACCAAGTTATAAATTCGTTGGGTGCTATCCATCCTATGAAAAACAGCGTTACGAGCTAACACCCTTTCCGTTACCTTGTGATGGTGGGCTTCGTTTTAATTCTTTCACCGACACATTCAAGATGGTGTGTGTTTTTCTCTAAGCAAAATCTCCACCAAGGAAGCCTGATATGATATGCTGAAGGAGAATCTATGCACCATGGCTATGTTGCACAGGGACGGATACGGGAACGGGGACGGACGGGGACGGATACTTAGAAACGTCAATGACCCAAAATACAAGAAACGGGTACGGCTAAAAAAACATTTGTGTTTTTTATTAATTTATAATAATATTTAATTATTTTAACTAAATTATATAGTTTATAAAAATATTACAAATTTGTCTATATTCATTTCTACTGCTCCTACATTTAAGTACTAGTAACTAACAAGTATAAACAAACATAATGCTTTTTGTATAATTAAATCACTGGCCCATTTTCCTAATTTGGCCCATATAGCCAAGTTGGATTCGTGTGCATTAGGACCATGGAGATTTGGCTACTGAACCGCGAGAAAGAATGGTCGTTGCACTACTGGATCAACAACATGGTCATCTTCCTGCTGGCTACATCAAGCTTTTAGGCTATTTGAACAAAAACAAAGACATATTAATCAAAGTCAGCATATCTACCGTAACGCCAACATATGCCAGCAAGAGGACTTCTTCGTTTACTGTCTCAAGAGTTGCGTTTTACATGAAGTCAAGATCATTGGTCGAGAAACTCAATGTAGCAACAACAGATATCATCATGTATCCCAAAATTTAAAGCCTCTTTCTAATCCATGGCATCAACACATATTTCCATTTGACAAGAAAATTCATTCAAAAAGGTCTCGCTCGTGTTCATGCTGATGTATATCGTGCGTTACATACTAGATTTCTAAGGGCCCTTTTTTGAATGTCACGCATATGTGCGGAAAAGGATATCAAACATTTTAGCGCATACGTTTGTAAAGAAGACAGTAAAATAATAAGATTATATACAGTTTAACTTGGCTTTTGACAAATTGATTAAGTAATACGTTAAAGAAGAGATATTATACGTAGCCACAAATATGAAAGGCATACAATACAAGCACCAGTGGTCTAGTGGTAGAATAGTACCCTGCCACGGTACAGACCCGGGTTCGATTCCCGGCTGGTGCAAGAATACACCGTCAGCAGCGCATATAAATTTAACACTTCATATGCTTCTATGACTGTTGTATTCTTTTTGTTTTTCGGTTTGGCTTCCTTATCGGCAACTTCTTTGTTTGTTTGGCAACTTCTAAAGTCTAAACGCCAACACCAATTGTTACAAATGTGGCAACTAGTTTCCAAGCATGAGTCTAGAAAGCAGAAACCAAAAAGCAAGTCAAAAACGGTTTTTTTAAGTTTAGATCCATAAATAGAACCAGACCAGACCTAGCAAGAGTCGGTTCTAGACCTTTCTTTGTACACCAACTAGCATACCATCGGGTAACCAAACCACACTAGTTTGGCCAAGAAAAACAAGTGCTCAAAGCTACAAAAGGGCTTCAATTCGATTTGAATCGCCACTTCCAAAAACCATATAAAAAGCACCGTAAAAAATAAGTCGCCCCTTGAGGCCAAAAGTTCACCAATCGTGAAGCTAACGAAACTAAACAACCAAAGACAAGATAATAACTACATGACAATCAAACGTTACAGGGATACAAAACTTCTAAATGTCGATTTAGATAAATAAACATATGATACAAAAATGACATGAACAAGAAAAAGTGTAACATAACTGCAAATAGCCATTTTTCAATATGACATGCCAAAAATATAATCACAACTGCAAAAGAAACACACTTATAGATGATTATGATTCTTCCAAATGCAAACCCTACGACAAATGCCCTAAACAAGAAAAGAACAGCCTTAGAATTCGATTTAGGTCGCAAATGCAAACCCTGCAACAGTTTCCCAAAACAAGAAAATGACACTCTTGAACTCTTGAAGCACGCCTCAGTCACATGTCACCTATTTAGTCTCTGTATAGCAAGGTTATAACTGTCGAAAAAGTATATGAACACGCGGGTAGTCTGCGAGCCTATACTAAAAGAGATAGGACAAAAACAAGTGGTACCTGAGCTGCTTTTTCAATTCTGAAGTCTAAATTGAGTCTGTGTAATCAGTTCCCTATAAACAAGCCTCAAATCCAACATGCCAGGAGATGAATATGCAAAAGTCAGAAAACAAGTTTCTTCAAAGCTCTAAGACACTCATCAGTATACCAATCAGGTTGATGGTCATACTGGGTCAAACCTGTTCATACCCGTTCAAACCTGGTCAGACCCGTTCAAACTGGTCATACCCGGCCAAACTTGGTCATACCCGATCAACAAGACGCTTTCCAAAGTTAATGTAACCAGAGTTCAACTCCTAGTATTTGCAAGACCCAACACTTTGTCGCCAAATATTCTACTCATTACTGTATAACAGTCTACTTTCATGGTTCTTTTTTTGTTACGAAAACTTAAACAGGCCGAAAGTCACCCAAAGATAGATGAATTATCAAGCACCGTATCAACACTTTCAGATTACGAAAAATTAGCCATGATGCAATACTAACTTAGAGGACGCGCGGATAGAATTTCAAGTTTCTTATTCGGAAACAATACTAATTTTAGCTTTGAACTCACTCGACAAAATGTCTTGTTCCGCCCTGCTTAAGCGTCTATTCTAAATCGGTGTAATAGTCGGTTTACACCTATATATTTATGTTTTTCTTCATCCAGTTTTGAGAAATGACCAATAAAAATAACATATTTTGTCACGTATCAAAATTCAAATACAGCAAACCTGATTTGTCGAATTTTGTTTTCAATAAACTTGTTTTTAATAAAATTATTATAGATATATCATATCACATTACTCTCCTATGGGCTATGGATGAAAACAAAAGAAAGAAAAAAGAACAGTATAAAAGCACCAGTGGTCTAGTGGTAGAATAGTACCCTGCCACGGTACAATCTGGTTCCGTTTTATACAAAGATCGCACCGGAACAGACTCGATCTGATTGAAAACCAAAGCACACTCAACCGACCCATATTATGTCAGTTTAATAGCCCACCATTATCGATAATTTGAAATATAACGTTTTCTCAAATGCTTTTTCAAATATCTTTATATAAACAGTACATACGAATTATACACGTTCTACTTTTAAAACAACATTTATCTACTAAATACGTGTTTGAACAAAGCTCAAAACAGACAACCAAAACACTAAACTAGAGCTCTCATAGCCAAATTGCATAAACATATTACATAAAACGTATCAGACTGTAAGAACCTGCACCATTTGTTCCATTCGAAATGGCATTCTAGCACGCGTAAGCGTTCCAATACGAGCATCCTTCTTGAATAAAAAAGACATCCACAATTAGATAAAGGAAGTAACCATCCCATAACGTTGACCCAATTAGGAGAAATACTAGGCAACTGAGCTAAATTTAACACTTTATCCCTTACAATACTCGAATATGAACATTCAAAAAACAATTGGTCTTGTGCGTTGGGTTGAATCCTTCACAAAGGACACGGGATCAGGTTTAAGTCGACATCCACGCCAATGTCTCATTGCCTCGGTCTATCTTGAGTTTTCAAACGTTTCCTCATGACAAGCCATAGATGGATATATAACATATGTAGAATAGGATTTCGACCAAACCAGGTGGTACCAATCAACCTCATCAGCTCGTTCACGTATTGACTATTGAGAGCCAAACTTCGCGGACAGAAAACGATTTGAGGTCTCCATTACTAGTTCTCCAGTGCCATGTATCCTCTCCTGGTCAATATTAAGTAATGGAACAGTAAGAGAATTAACGGGAAAGGTTATACCAAGCAACACAGGTCCACGGATCTTCCTGCTGGCTACACATATTCTCGTAATATACATTCATCCAATGCCAAAAAAGGTCTCGGTCGTGTTCACGCTGATGGCATATAGTGCGAAAGATACTCGATTTCTAAAGTCCCTTTTTTGAGTGTCACGTAAATATGATCTATATAACACAAGCACCAGTGGTCTAGTGGTAGAATAGTACCCTGCCACGGTACAGACCCGGGTTCGATTCCCGGCTGGTGCAAATGGAACGATTTGTATAAGTTTATGAATTTAACGCTTCATATGCTTCTACGATTGTTTCCTTTTTTAGTTTGGCTTCCTTATCGGCAAATACTTTTTTGTTTGGAACTTCTAAACGCCAGCACCAACTGTTACAAATGTGGCAACAATTTTACAAGCACGAGTCTAGAAAATGGAAACCAAAAACAAGACAAAAACCATTTTTAACTAGTATTGCATTGGACTTCTCTATATACTTGTTAGTGTACAAGACAGTCACCAAGTTATAGACTCGTTGGTTGCTATCCATCCTATGAAAAATTAAAACAGCGTTACGAGCTTCCACCCTTTCCGTTACCTTGTGATGGTTTTATGTTTCGACAGCCATGTGGGCTCTGTTTGATTCTTCCACCTACACATTCAAGATGGTGTATGTTTTTCTCTAAGCAAAATATCCCCCAAAGAAGCGTGATATGGTGAGGGAGAATCTATGCACCATGTTGTCCGACCGGGAAAGCCGTGTTTGCTAATGGCTGTTTGTTTTGGCTGACTAGCTTCACTGATATGGCGGAAGAGATGTAATATGGTTTGATATGCAGACGAATGAATTCGGGTCAATAAGCCGTCCCACAACAACATGTGGTCATCCCAGAAGGAGATTCAGTTGTTTTTATGATCACTTCTTTGATCTAAATGGCCAAGATGGATTCTTGTGCAATAGGACCATGGAGATTTAGCTATTCAACCAGAAAGAACGGTTGTTGCATTGCCGGATCAACAACCATGGTCATCTTCCTGCTGGCAACATCAAGGTATAATAGGCTATTTGAACAAAAACCAAGACATAGTAATCAAAGTCGGCAGATCTACCATAACGCCAACATGTACCAAGAGTGGCGCTTTACATGAAGTCAAGATCATTGGTGGAGAAACTCAACGTAGAGCAACAACAAATATCATAACGTATCCCAAAAGCCTCTTTTTAGTCCATGGCATCAACACAGATTTCCATTTGATCAAGAAAACTCATTCAATAAGGTCCCGCTCGTGTTCACGCTGATCGTATATAGTGCAACACATACTCGATTTCTAAGGTCCCTTTTTTGAGTGTCACACATATGTGCGGGAAAGGTGTCCTGTATATCAACCATTTAGCGCATCTGGTTGTTTATGCCATGTTTGATGAACCAAATATGGCATATGTTTGGAAAGAAGACAGTATAATAAGATTATACGGTTTAACTTGCTTACACTCATCAGTATACCAATCACGTTCAGGGTCATACCATAAGTATGCTACATTTTACTCTATAAAAAAATTACGACATGCCTGATGAAAGTAAGATATACTGCACAAATTAAAGCAGTGATATTATGGCGTAGCATATGAATTTAACGCGAATTCATATTCTTATGAATGTATTTTTTTTCCTGGTTTGGCTTCCTAATCGGCAACTTCTTTGTTTGTTTAGAACTTCTAAACGCCAACACCAATTGTTACAAACGTGGCAACTAGTTTACAAGCACGAGTCTAGAAAAACGGAAACCAAAAGCCAAGTCAAAACCCGTTCTTATTGAGAATATGTCAATTTAGATAAACAAACATATGATACAAAACTTCTAAATGTCAAAAACCGTTAATATGCTATGAGCGAAAAATGTACATGTACCATAAACTTGTACGCCTTGTTATTAACAAACGGCTGCTCATATTACAAATATAGCTTTAATCGTATCTATAGTATGTTAGTATTGGATATATAGTCAGGCCTAATCACCCCTTCTTTCTGATGTCATTTGTTACGGAATCTGTCCTTATTATGCCTGCATTTGGTGTCCAGCTTTAAACTCAAGACGGAAGGTGCTGCAATTATCCTGACATTACTAAGATGTGCATATATGCAGATAAAAAATGATAAATCCTTTCTAATTCTCTTTGTAAATGTGCGAAATCGAGTAACTGATGGCTATTGCATGTTCATGGACTGTCACAAGTGTACGAATTTTACCCAAGGTTGAACACAAAGAAGAGAACAAAGAGATTTGCATAAAAGCGTCACTTTTACATAAGGTTTGAAATTATCGATCACTCAAAGTTAAAAGGGAGGAATCATGGTCTCAAGAGATCGAAAACAGGACGGGTCACAAAGCATAATCTGTACAAAGTGCGTGGAAAGCCACACTACAAAAAAAATTGGTTTATAGGACGCCAGATAAAGTCCTATAAAATCATATTATAGGACCTTTGACATAATAGGACCAAAATAAAAATGTCCTATAGGTGGGGGTTGTATTAGATGTTTAGAACCAATTTGAGTGTCCTAATAAACATCAACATAATAAAACTCATTATTAAGTACTGTTAAGATCATTAATACGACTAAAATGATGTACTATAAACAACGTAATAGGATTGTTTAATGTGTTCTAATATGTCTATAGACGCCTGATATATTTTGAGACACATTTGTGAGTCCTATAATATATTTTCTTACGACGGAATTGTGGTGAATCAACTCTCATATAAGTACGAAGAAGAGGGTCCTAATACAATGGTTTAATGTTAGGACCAAATTTAGTGTCGTCAACTAGTACAATATCATTTATCAAATAAAAATTTAATTATATCAAGTTTCCTAATAGTTAACATCATAAAAATACCTTTATGTAATCTTTTATAGTTAACCTCATAAAAATACATCATAAAAATACCTTTATACAGTAGTAAACAGAAGAAAATTCACATGACACATGACCAAACTAAATTTATCACAACTAAATAAAAAATTATATAAATTGATGACAGTGAAAATATTTCATTTCCATGAGAAGTTTACGTACATTCACCATTCAAAATGGATCTCTTCTAATATTTAGCATGAATAAGAAAGAAAAGCTAAGGAATATATACAAGCAGATCATCTCGAGTCATCAGCACATCATACAACAATAACAAAACTAGGTAACAAAAGTAGAAAACAAGGTAAAAAAAAGTAGAAGCTCTTGGCCTTGATTTAATAACATGAAGAAAACTAAAGACTGATGGTCTTTGTAATCATGCATCATCCTCACGCATTGCCTGCAAAAAACAGCCCATATTACACTAAAGTGTAGTTTTTATAAACCATATTTTATAAGTATAATATATCACATGTTTTTAACAAGGTTAGCATACCGAAACAACAGAGAAAAGTCCTTGAAACAGTTGCGGCAACAAAATCTTCAATCATGATAGCAATCCACATTAGTTCTCCCAGCATTCATCTTTTTTACAACAAATTGTGCATCAACATCACACATTTGAACTTAATCTCTTCACTCACAAGCACATCTTCTAGATCCAAACATGAAACACCTAATCCATTGCCTTGAAAAAATCTCGAAATTCAAAACACTTTAAAGGCAAATTCGAAGTCCAACCTCAATAGTTGAATAATTTTGAGTGTATGGAATATAAATTCAAATAGGCACATACCAGTAAGGGGTAAAGTAAATTAGCTACAAAGAGACCTTGTGGTGACTGGTGATGTATAGGGACATTTGTACATGAGAATCATTCTCAATCGATGATTGCCTCTTGAATTATTATACCATTGTGGCGCTATGCTGTTCATCAGCGGACTTCCACTCGAGTTATCTCTACAACTAGTAGAACGACTTCAAGCCCAAAACCAATGAATCTACATGTATTTTACGTTCGAGTCTATACAAATGCAGTAAAAAACAAAATATGGTCATTTTCTTTAATAAGCTTTTAGGCTGCACTAGAACACATAGACCTTAAAATGGCTATGTAGTTAGCTTGAGAATTACCAAAATTTCTTGTTGTGCTATTTATCTAAAGCAACATATGTATTAAGCATATAAATATGGTTTTAAGATTTTATCTTTACTCTGTAGACAAAATTACATATTAGCTTCAAATTTCCACCTTGAATCTCACGAGTCTCCAAACCATATGTGTCCTAAGAACAATTATTAACCATTCATTAATGCGAAATTAAAACAAAGACCACAATCTCCCACTGCATACAAAGAATCAATGTATATAAAGACACAAACATTACTTAGAAAGTTAGAATCAATATCACAAAACTGTATAATAATGAAGACTTAACAAATTGCATCAGTAATTATAACAAAAGTGTATTATCATCCTTACCATCGAGCGACCACATCGGGATAAATCAACGTGTTATACTTGTTAAAGATTAGACACTCTATTTTAATGATCAAATGAAGATTAGTGGAATGGCGGTTATAAGGCACGAAAAGGGTGAAGCAGTTTGATTGGTGGATGACAGAAAAAATGATGAGAATAATATTAGACAGAATAGGTCAACTTGGGGCGGGCAATTTTTGGGGAGCCAAAATTGGGAGGGAACATGAAGTATTTTGGCGACTTGAGCCAAATTTATTAAAAAATTTCAATTAACTATATGGTTAATCTTCATCATTTACGCTCCAAATCTTATATATAATAAAAAAATTAAATTATTTGAATTTTAGTGTAAAGTGAAAGTTGTAAAAAAAACAGTTGGACTAATCAAATGATTTAATTTTAACATATAAGCAAAACCGAACGATGTGATTAGTAAAAAAAGTCAAAATTGAATCAAGTTTAGGCTGGTGGGAGTGGAAGGAAAGCCACGAGCGACTTACCCAAAGTTGCGCGCAGCCCCCATTCCCCCACCCCAAGTCGCGCGCGAGTTTGTAGCTGGAAACAAAAAACCAAGGCCAAACTCACCCTGTGTGAGTTTATACAAATGGGTCCCACATGTTTTATTAAACCGTTATTTTTCAAAATAAAAAAAAACTTTTTCCAATACCCCTTTTTGCTTATAAATACCTACCAAAAACTCTTATTTTTCAAACACACATTCACATTCGATACACATTTCACATATTCTCCCCAAATCACTATAAAAATAGAAGATATCGATGAATACGAGTTATTTTTTGCCACCGAAAATCCGAAAGTCGCAACGAAACGCAAGTGGGCTTTTATTAAAAAAGCGTTGCATTTTATTAAGAGACGACGTATTGCTAATCGAGTACCAAGAAACGCCATAACTCGAGACCGAATAGGTGCTCATGATCGATTAGTTGCGTCTTTTTTTCGGCGAACCCAAGATACAATGCGAAAGAGTTCAAAAAGGTTTTTCGAATGGGCCACCCCCTTTTCAACTGGATAGTTAGTGAAGTGACTCACCATTCTGCATACTTTCGTAATAATGTTGATTGTACCGGAAAAGAAGGTATTTCCTCGTTGTTAAAGTGCACCTCGACAATTCGTCAATTGGCATACGGCGTCGTTCCTGGTTTTCTAGATGAGTATCTGCAAATGAGCGAAAGAACTTCTCGAGAATCACTTGATCATTTCTGTAGTGCTGTTATGGAAATATTTGGGGCTGAGTATATGAGAAAACCCACGTATACTGATGTTCAGAAACTTTATGCGCATCATGAAGCAAAGCACGGGTTTCCAGGGATGATATGAAGTCTTGATTGTACAGACTGGGAGTGGTTCGGTTGTTCAACTGCCTTTAAAGGGCAATATGTTAGACGAGATCATGGACCGAATCCATTCATTTTACTTGAAGCTGTTGCGTCGCAGGACTTGTGGATATGGCATGAATTTTTTGGTGTTTCTGGGTCGAACAACGACATCAACGTTTTATATCAGTCCCTTTTATTTAATGATTTGAAAACCGGACGAGCACCTGAGGTGGAGTTTGTGGCTAACGGTGTACACTATCCATGGGGATACTATCTTACGGACGGAATATATCCGGAATTGGCAACACTTGTTAAAACAATTCCCGAACCATCATCCAGTGACCATAAGAGGATTTTATATAAGCAGAAACAAGAATCCGCAAGAAAATATATTGAAAGAGCTTTTGGTGTTTTGAAGAAGAAATGAGCCATATTAGCCAATCCTGCACGACCTTTACGGAAAGAAAGAATCATGAATATGATGTACACATACATCATATTACATAATATGGTTCGAAAGTTAAAAAAAAAGCAATATCTCCTAAATGATTCCCAGAAGAAAAAATTCAACCGAACGATGTGTTTCAAACCCAAGAACACATGCTACAAGTTATGCGGCATATCATCTCCGCACATGAACATCACAATCTTCGAGCAGATTTGGTCGAGCATTTGTATGCCAATGCTTAATTTATTAAGTTTTTTTTATATTTATGTTTTTTTTAAATGTTGTTTTTAAATTTCCTATGTATCGTCTTTTAATTTCGTACTGTGTTTTAATTTTCTATGTACCCGTGTTTTAATAAAATGTATGAATAAAAAATATTTAATAAAAAGATGGGGTGATGTGGAGTGAGTTTGGGTGAGTTTGGTAAAAAAGCTGAGGTGGCGCTGAGGTGGCGCTGAGTGTGTCTACTCGGGTCCTTACCGGAAGTGAAAATCCGGACTATCAATTACCCTTCACCCAAACAAAACATGACGTATAGAGGAATGCTACATTCACAACCATTTTACATAAAAACTTCCACATACACATGTGGCATGTGAGTTTCACCAATCACGTTGTATTATACTTTCTCTTTCGTTTATGTACTACCAGTAATTTTTTGACACATAAAGGTGTGAATTTCTTTTGTGAAATTGTAAGTGGATCTAGCATTTTTCTTACGTATATTATACGTATGCACAACACAAAACATTTTATTTAATTTTTATTCCAAACAATAAAGACCGGTCAAAGATGTAAAATATGTTTAATAATATGAGAGTTATGGAAAGTGAGTTAGAGAAATAAATGTGTGACTAAATTATGCCTAAATAAACATACAACTTGTTTTTTTAACATAAAGTAGATTTCATTATCACTTCTCACAAACAGAGGTAAATTGAATACAACAAGTTACATCGAACATAAGTGGCAAAATCGAAACCGAATTGCCAAACAAAATACACGAGACAACAGGTTGAAACATACCAAGACATATACCATAATGGTTGTGACTCACAGCAGCAACACAATACAAGGGTGAGGGGAATCACCAATGGGAGCTTTTTGTAGACGCAACCATACGACTATATAGCTTGGAGCAAAAGTACACAAGGTACACAAAATCATACATAGAAGATAAAACTTAACTTCCCAAAAGGATCCAAACCTAAACCAAACTAGTTTAAATCCAAATCCCAATGCAGCAGCAAGCCATGCGGTGGCAGAGGACAAGTAGATCGCAACATATCTAACAGATCTGAGGCAGCAGCAGCAGGTCGTCAGATGGAACAGCAGCGGTGGATGACATGCGACGGCGGGAAATGACAGATCTGAAGGCAAGGGGTTATTATTGTGGGAGTTAGGAGAGAGAACCTTAACAAAAGAAAGAGAATATATACAAAGAAGGACGGGTGAAGAAGATTTAAACGGCCGGCCGGAGTCGGCCGCTGGAGAAGCAGTGGGAACATGGTGGGAAAACAGATGTAGTGTAGGTGAGATTTATGAAGAATTTGGTAATTGTGTTATGACTAACATAGGGATGGCAACGGGTCGGTTTTGGGTCGTGTTTTAGTTAACCCGCATCCTCCCCAATACCCGACGGGTACCCGGTTAGTATTACCTATCGGTTTTTAATTTTTACCCGCGAGTATCGGGTATCCACAATTAAATTTCATTGAAAATAATTATGTGCATAAAATTAAGAAAATCGGAAAAAATATCAAAATACCCTAATATATTTTCTTTTAAGTTTTTAGAAGATAAAAATTCAAGGTCATATCATGCGATTCAATGTATCGAACAAATTATTGTTTTAATTTAAAGTTACAAAATCTAAATATGCTTGATCACAAATATCTTAATCCATATAAAATGTAGCTAATATAAAGAATTTCATTTGTTTAACAATCTTCGTCTATAATTTCGCATAAATCTAAAAATTATATAAAATAGCAATAAAAACGGTATGGATTTTGGTAAACAGGTACGTATACAGGTAAACGGTGCATGTATTACTAGTTACGAACCCAAAGCCGTACCTGCGAAAAATAGAACATCCTAACCCGAACTCGCATCCAAACCCACCAACGTAACTCCGAACCCGACCCAATCTGTTTGGGTTTCGATCTTCCCCATCGATTTCAAATGTTTTTGACATCCCTAGACTAACATAATGTTGTCACACAAGATTAGAGTCTCTTAGTTTAATATAATAGGACCTAAATATAAGAGGTCCTATTAGATTTAAGATAATAGGACACAACATGTACATGTGTCCTATAAGGATTAAGTTAAAAAGACTCATAAATTAAGTGTCCTATTAACTTACACTCTTACATGACCCCACTACTAAAGGTCCTATAAACTATATATAATAGGACATTTATGCCAAACGTCTTAATAGATGGAAGTATAACAAGACTCCAATAAATGAGTGTCCTATAAATTATAGTTAATATGACTTATTTGTCAAAGTGTCCTATATGTTGCATCATGATAGGACTCGAAACTCTAGTGGTCATATAAAAAGTTTTTATAGGACGCCTCTTAAAATAGCGTCCCATGAAAAGGTCCTATAAACCATGTTTTCTTGTAGTGCCATGAGGGTGAATGATGTTGTGGTTCTAAGGGATGTCAAGAGTGTGGTAAACTTATTCATTTGTCGTCCACCATCACCCCTTCAACACCTGTGCTAGCTTTTCAATGCCTTTGAACTCGCTTTTACAGCTTTCCTCCTATTTAGACTACGCTATCCAATGGCATCATCACATAGACTGGTAGCACTCTTTTTCTTCCTTATTACTAATGCTACAGCTTGGATATTCTAGCGGCACCTCTACTGGAGCTGGAAGCAGCTGTCGGCGCCACAAGAGTCAATTATATCCAAATTATACTAATTAATTAGTAATTACTGATATAACGAAAGAAAAATATTTTTGGAGTTGGTGTACTCTTAAATTGTAACATTGGCTGGTTTTGTGACTCGTCCGTTAATATATCAGCAGAAATCCTTTGAAAGGGTACTTGACCTAATATCCTCAATAGCATGTAGAAGGGTTCTTGGCTTATTCAGGTTATGCTTAGTTTTTGTCCATTTTGAGCCATATATCCCCATTTTTCGCCCATTTTTCGCCCGGGTAATTGACTCTAAGTTTATTATCGAACAAATGCCACGTATTCAAAAGCGCGTTGGGCGGATTGTGGTCGCACGGGTCTTTGAGGACCTATTTGTGCGACCGAATTGAAATACTGTTTAAATACGGCCTCTAAGGATATTTCTTAATATGAACTAAGAGATAATCAATTCGACATAATCATATTCAATTACCATACAAACAATCCAAATAACAAGCTCATATTACATAAAGTTGTGTGCGTTGAGCTAATCAAATGCAAATCCTACGACAAATGCCCTAAGCAAGAAAAGAACAGCCTTAGAATTTGATTTAGGTCTCAAATGCAAACCCTACAAGAGTTCCCCAAAACAAGAAAACGACACTCCTGAACTCTTGAAACAGGCATCAGTCACACATTTCAGGTACTTGGTCTGTGAATAGCAACACTCATCAGCATACCAATTGTGGACTGTAAACTGGACTTGGGCTGGTCCAGAACAGAAAATTGACCCAAACTTAGTCAAATCTTTAATGGTCCAACAACAGGTAGTAGTGCTCAGTCTTATGCACATTGGATGTGAAGACCAGGTTTTTAGGTTTATTATCAGAATAGTCAAATAAGTGGAGGAAGTGGTAGCACCTTTATCTCCTAGTCTTATGGTTTATGCTTTACTGGTTCAGTTCTTGTTTTCTCTATTTAAGCAAGGTAGCAGTAGTAGTTTATTATCAATTCAAGCATTGTAATCTTCCTTTTTATAATAAAATCAATCTTTCAGCAAACACTTTATCTTCCTAATTATTATCCACTGTAAATTAGATCCATACACTTCAGATCCAACAATTGGTATCAAGAGCTTGTGTTAGTGTATGGTCAAGTGTATGCCAAGAACAACCATGGTAGCAAGTTCATCTTCTTCAATTAATGATGATGTTCAAGGGACCGGAAAGGAGGGTAGTGTCACTCTTCGTTATCCGATGCTCACAAAGACGAATTATTCTGTGTGGGCTATTAAGATGCGGGTGAATTTGCAAGCACAAGGAGTGTGGGATGCCACTCAAGGAGAAGGGGTTGACGAACGGCAAGATCGGATGGCTCTAGCCGCCATTTATCAGGCGATTCCAGAAGATGTGTTACTGATGTTAGCCGATAAGGATACGGCTAAGGAAGCGTGGGAGACGCTTCGTACAATGCACATGGGAGCAGAAAGGGTAAAGGAGGCTAAAGTACAAACCTTGAGAAGCGACTTTGAGGTGATCCGAATGAAAGACAGTGAATCAGTGGACGAGTTTGCAATGAGATTGAATACCATTGTGACGGGTATTCGATCTCTAGGTGACAAGATAGAGGAGATTACAGTGGTGAAGAAGTTCCTTCGGGCTGTTCCGATACGATTTATGCAAATCGTAACGTCTATTGAACAGTTTGGGGACTTAAAGAACATGACAGTGGAAGAGGTTGTGGGTCGTCTCAAGACCCATGAAGAGAGACTCCGAGGTTATGGAGATCTAAAAGGAGAACAGTCACTATTGCTCACTCACGCCGAGTGGTCCGCACGATATAAGAGAACCGACGAGAGGGACTCGTCAAATGCACCAAGAGGAAGAGGAGGTTCAAGTAGCCGAGGTCGGGGGCGAGGCCGAGGTCGCGGACGTGGTCGTGGTCGAGGCGATGGACATGATTTCAAAACTAGTGATCAGAAATATGTCCAAAAAGATAAAAGCAAAATAAAGTGTTTCTCTTGTGAAGAGATTGGTCATTATGCTTCTGAATGTCCGAAAAAGAAACACGGTGAAGAATCGAACCTCACTCAAACTATTGATGATGAACCGACATTGATGATGTCGATTTTAGAAGAGAATACTTATGGCGAAGTATTTCTGAATGAGGAGAAAGTTACAGCAAATCTCCTTCAAATGGGTGAACCTCGAGTCGAGTCCGATGTCTGGTATCTTGACAATGGTGCTAGCAATCACATGACGGGAGATCGTTCAAAATTCCATGAGCTAGACGAGTATGTTTCGGGTCGAGTGAAGTTTGGTGATGGATCGACGGTAGCCATCATGGGGAAAGGATCAGTCTTGTTCGATTGCAAAAATGGTGATCAGCGACTCCTTAACGAGGTATACTTTATTCCAAGCTTAAAAAGTAACATTATTAGTCTTGGGCAAATGACAGAGCAGGGGAGTCGGGTTGAATTAGTAGGTTCGTTATTAAAAGTTTTTGATAGAAGCAAAAATCTTCTTATGAGGGTGAAAAGATCACCGAACCGTCTCTATAAAGTTATCTTAGAAACAGGTCATTCCACTTGTTTTCTTGCCACACGGGACGAACCAGCTTGGTTATGGCATTCAAGACTCGGGCATGTGAACTTTTACTCACTACGAAGATTGGTTCAGAAGAATATGGCAGCAGGTATCCCCATGATAACACACCCAAATCAGGTGTGTGAAGGGTGTGTTCTAGCAAAGCAAACCCGAATTCCTTTCCCAGAACAAGCAGTGTTTCGGGCTAAAAAACCCCTCGAGCTTGTACACGCTGATCTGTGTGGCCCGATCACACCCACAACTGTCGGGGGAAGTAAGTATTTTCTACTTTTAATTGATGATCTTAGCAGGTGGTCATGGGTGTACATGCTTTCTAGTAAGTGTGAAGCTTTTAATGCATTTAAACGGTACAAAAAGATGATCGAGGAGAGCTCAGGTAACAAAGTGAAAACACTTCGCACTGATCGTGGGGGAGAGTTTACATCAAAGGAGTTTGCAAATTTTTGTGACGAAAATGGTATTACAAGGCATTTTACAGCCCCTTATTCGCCCCAACAAAACGGAGTTGTGGAGAGGCGAAACCGAACCGTAATGGAGATGGCAAGGAGCCTTCTCAAAGGAAGGAATGTACCTGGAGAATTCTGGGGTGAAGCCGTGAGACACGCGGTCTATCTTCTAAACCGTTTACCATCGAAGTCGCTTCCTGACATCACCCCGTATGAAGCTTGGTATGGTAAAAGACCGAATCTTGAACATTTAAAAATCTTTGGTTGTGTTGCTTTTGCTAAATGTACAGGTGGTCATTTAAAAAAACTCGATGATCGGAGCAAAAAGATGGTGTACCTTGGAGTTGAAGACGGAACGAAAGGAAACCGTTTATATGACCCACATAACAGGAAGTTGCGGGTTAGCCGTGATGTTGTATTTGATGAACAAGAAGGATGGGATTGGTGTAAAAGTGTGGAGGAAGAGAGACCAGTAGCAACTACCTTCACTATAATCAAACCACAGTCACAAATACAACCACCAGGTACTCCACAAAACAGCCCCGAAACCAATCACAACCAACCAGAAGATCTTGGATTCGAAAATGCGTTTTCGGGACAGCCGTATTCTGAAGATGCACAAGTTGATTCAAACCCAAACATTGCAGCCTTTGATCCCTCTTCCCCGCTCTCATCACATTCAAGTAACTCCCCAAATGCTCTTGGACCTAGAGGGTTCCGTTCCTTAGATAATGTGTATGCTAGAACTCATGAGGTGACACTTGAACCCGAAGAACTTATGATGGCTGAAACGGATCAGCCCTCAACATTTGTAGAGGCGGTGGCACACAAGGCATGGCAAGAAGCTATGCAAGCCGAGTTGGATGCGATCGAAAAGAACAAGACGTGGCAGCTTACTAGCTTGCCACCGGGTCATAAAGCAATCGCTTTGAAGTGGGTCTATAAGGTTAAGAAAGACAACATGGGAAACGTGGTTAAGTATAAGGCACGTCTCGTCGCGAAAGGGTGTGTGCAAAAACAGGGGGTGGACTATGATGAAGTTTTCGCACCCGTAGCAAGACTCGACACGATAAGGCTTATTCTTGCCTTAGCGGCGCAACATGGGTGGAGTGTTCACCATCTGGATGTCAAGTCGGCTTTTCTCAACGGAGACCTCAAGGAGGAGGTTTACGTCACTCAACCAGAAGGGTACGTCAAGAAGGGTCAAAGTGATAAAGTGCTGAAACTTTTCAAAGCTCTTTATGGTTTACGACAAGCACCTCGAGCTTGGAATGTGCGTTTGGATAAAACCATGAAAGGGTTGTGTTTTTTGAAAAGTTCTCAGGATGCAGCCGTTTACACCAAAAACACTAACGGTAAAACTTTGATTGTTGGAGTTTATGTTGATGATCTTATTATCACAGGTTCGAACACACAAGACATTATCGAATTCAAAGAGCAAATGAAGAATGAGTTCGAGATGAGTGACCTGGGATTGTTAAGTTATTACCTTGGAATTGAAGTCTCACAAAAGAAATGGGGAATAGCTTTGCGACAAACGGCTTATGCAAAGAAGCTGTTGGAGAAGTTTGGATTGCAAGATTGCAACCCGACCAAAACTCCTATGGAATCAAAGTTGAAGGTCGATAATGATGAAGCTGGTGAACGTGTTGACCCTACCGAATACAGGAAAGTAATTGGATGCTTGAGGTATTTAACCCACACTCGTCCAGATTTGTCATTTGCGGTTGGAATTGCTAGTCGTTTCATGGAAAAACCGACAACCTTGCACTTTCAAGTTGTAAAGCGCATACTGAGGTATATTAGAGGTACTTTTGATTATGGGTTGAATTATGAGAAAGGATCAGAATTCAAAGATCTAGTCGGGTTCAGCGATAGTGATCATGGTGGTGATGTAGTCGGTGGTAAAAGTACGAGCGGTATGATTTTCTACCTCGGAAGGAATGCAATTACCTGGCAATCTCAGAAACAAAAGACAGTTGCTTTATCATCTTGTGAAGCTGAGTTTATGGCAGCAACTTCAGCAGCATGTCAAGCTATTTGGCTCGCAAATCTCGTGAAGGAACTAGCGGGACAACACGTTGAGCCAATCACTCTGTTTGTTGACAACAAATCAGCAATTGCCTTAATGAAGAATCCGGTTTTTCATGGAAGAAGCAAGCACATTAATATTCGTTTTCACTTCATAAGGGAGTGTGTTGAAGAAGGGAAGATCGTAGTGGAGCATGTTAACTCAAAAGATCAGCGAGCAGATTTATTCACTAAGGCGTTGGCACTAGTGAACTTCATTGAAATGCGTAACAAACTCGGTTTGACTGACACCGAGCTTGGTCCAGTTTAAGGGGGAGATTGTGGACTGTAAACTGGACTTGGGCTGGTCCAGAACAGAAAATTGACCCAAACTTAGTCAAATCTTTAATGGTCCAACAACAGGTAGTAGTGCTCAGTCTTATGCACATTGGATGTGAAGACCAGGTTTTTAGGTTTATTATCAGAATAGTCAAATAAGTGGAGGAAGTGGTAGCACCTTTATCTCCTAGTCTTATGGTTTATGCTTTACTGGTTCAGTTCTTGTTTTCTCTATTTAAGCAAGGTAGCAGTAGTAGTTTATTATCAATTCAAGCATTGTAATCTTCCTTTTTATAATAAAATCAATCTTTCAGCAAACACTTTATCTTCCTAATTATTATCCACTGTAAATTAGATCCATACACTTCAGATCCAACAATAATCAGGTTAGGAGGTCATACTTGGTCAAACCTGTTCATACCCGTTCAAACCCGGTCAGACCTGTTCAAACCTGGCTGTTTGTCCGACCAGGAAATCCGTGTTTGCTAATGGCTGTTTGTTTTGGCTGACTAGCTTCACAGATATGGCGGAAGAGATGTAATATGGTTTGATATGCAGACGAATGAATTTTGGTCAAGAAGTCGTCCCATAACAACATGTGGTCATCCCAAAAGCAGATTCAGTTGTTTTCTAATCGATCACTTGGTTGATCTAAATAGCCAAGTTGCATTCATGTGCATTAGAGGACCATGGAGATTTGGCTGTTGAACCGCGAGCAAGAATGGTCGTTAAACTGCCTGATCGATAAACAACCATGATCATCTTCCTGCTGGCTACACATATTCTCGTAATATACATTCATCCAATGCCAAAAAAGGTCTTGCCCGTGTTCACGTTCATCGTATATAGTGCAAAACATACTCGATTTCCAAGGTCCGGTCAAACATATGTGCAGGAAAACAAACCCAAACCCTAGGTTTAGACAGTTAGTTAAATAGCAGTTATGTATATACGGTTGTAACATTTACTTTTACAGAATTGGTATGCAACCGTCACATTCCCATGCAACAGACACATCGGTTAATAATTGGTTCCATACCTTAAACTATATATACATACGTGAAATGACAGTTATTTTTATCGGACGCATATATTCTACAAAACACAACAGTCCTATCAAACGAAGCAAATTTAATCAAGAAGAAGAAGGATAACATGGAGAATTCCAATGACTACGGTTGGGGATTGGGCTCGGTAGTTGCGATGCTCTTGGTGGTCGCTGCGCTGCTGTTTCTGCCTCTTGTAATTGGAACGTTGGCACCACCATCGTTCCTGATGATGCTCGTGGTTCCTGTGGTGTTGGTTGTCATGTTCATCTTTATGTCGCATGACTCCAACAACCCTTAGTAAACTCTCCTTTTTTCTTCTTGATATGAAATTATTCTTAAGATTAATGTATCTTGAAGATTATATACATTATTAATTAATTAATAATCTCATGTTTCATGCATCTTAACTGTCTTACCATATATACTGCGCAGTATTTCTGTTTGTAATTAGAACACGGCATCGAATTTACTGAAAAAAAGTGTACTCCGTATCTTGTTATCAGATTATTTTGGGTTCATCCCTTTGTTCTTGTTCTTTTTTATTTATGATATGATGATGATGTTCATGAATATTGTTTGATCATTTGATCCTGGAAAACGTACGCCCATCAAGACCTGTGCAACAACTAGCATACCATCAGGTACTGGGTAACCAAACTACAGTAGTTTGAACAAGGAAAACAATTGCTCAAGCAAGTAAAAAAAGGCTTCAATTCGATTTGAATCGCCACTTCTGAAAACCATATGAAAAGCAATATAATAAAAGAAAAAGTCGTCTACTGAGGCCAAAAATTCACCAATCGTGAAGCTAACGAAACTAAACAATTGCACCCTTCTCTTTCTAATGTCGTTTGTTATGAAATCTGTCCTTATTAGGCCTGCATTTGGTGACCATCTTGAAACGCCAGACGGAAGGTGCTGCACTTATCCTGACATTACTAAGATTGCATTTAGGTGGATAAGGCACACAACCTAAATAAAACTCAGCTCTGCACCTTGAAGAATCTTGTTAACTTTGGATGTGGCAATTTCGACATGGTTATTTATAAAATTTAATGGAAAAAGTTGTAACAAGATGTAAATAGAGAATGGCAAGAACCAGTGCTAAATGAATGTGTTACTTCATTTGCCTGTTACTGTTGGTGCCTATCTCTCTTAGTACACCATGAAGACATGCTTACATTAATTTTTAAGGTAACTCTATTAAGATTTTGATAAATCATAATTATTGGTTTCTAAATTCTAGTAGTGTTTGGACTTAAATATGTCACAAAATTCCGTCCACCTTTATAAATGTTAGTCCCCATATTGAAAGCTTTATGTGCTGCCAGTAAGTACGAAATGATACCGAGAAAAGGCATCCTGTTCTTCAAAGCTCAAAGACACTCATCACCATACCAATCAGGTTGGGGGTCATACTGGATCAAACCCGTTCATACCCGTTCAAACACGGTCATAAATGGTCAAACCCGGCCAAACTCAGTCATACCCGGTCAACAAGACGCTTTTCGATGATAATGTAACCAGAGTTCAACTCCTAGTATTGCAATTTGCAATGGACTTCTCTATATAATACAAGACAATCACCAAGTTATAAACTCGTTTGCTATCCATCCTATGAAGAAACAGCGTTACGAGCTTCCACCCTTTCTGTTACCTTGTGTTGATTTTATGTTTAGAGAGCCATGTGGGCTTCATTTTGATGCTTCCACTGATACATTCAAGATGGTGTGTGTTTTTCTCTAAGCAAAATCTCCCCCAAGGAAGCCTGATATGACGAGGGAAAACCTATGCACCATGGTTCATGTGTATTTCGTATGAACTCGTCGTAAGAGATACCCAAGTCCCGTGTTGTCCCATAACAACATGTGGTCATCCCAAAAGGAGACCCAATTGTTTTTATGATCACTTGGTTGATCTAAATAGCCAAGATGGATCCGTGTGCATTAGGACCATCGAGATTTGGCTATTGAACTGCGAAAAAGAATGGTCGTTACGCTGCCTGATCAAGTAATCAACAACCATGACCATCTTCCTGCTGGCTGCACATATTCTCATAATATACATTCATCCAATGCCAAAAAAGGCCTTGCTCGTGTTCACGTTGATCGTATATATATAGTGCAAAACATACTCGATTTCTAAGGTCCCTTTTTTGAGTGTCACACATACACATATCTGCGGGAAAGGTGTCCTGTTGTTTATGACATGTTTATTGAACCAAATATAGCATATGTTTGTAAAGAAGCTGTGGTAAATAACGATGACAATACAGTTTAACTTCAATCAGGAGCCCTAACGGACAGAGAGCTGGCAGCTCGCTTTTGGCAATTTGCTTACGGATTGAAAGCGAGATATTATATGGTAACCACAAATATGAAATACATACAACATAGGCACCAGTGGTCTAGTGTTAGAATAGTACCCTGCCACGGTACAGATCCGGGTTCGATTTGCTTCCTGGACTGTATTCTTTTATTTTTTGGTTTGGCTTCCTCATCGGCAACTTCTTTGTTTGTTTACAACTTCTAAACGCCAACACCAATTGTTACAAACGTGGCAACTAGTTTACAGGCACGAGTCTAGAAAACGAAAACCAAAACAAAGTCAAAACCCCCTTTTTTTTAGTTTAGAGCCATAACCAGATATAGCAACAGTTGGTTCCAGACCTTTCTTTGTACACCAACTAGCATACCATCGGGTGGGTAACCAAACCACAGTAGTTTGAACAGGGAAAACAAGTGCTCAAGCAAGTACGAAAAGGCTTCAATTCGATTTGAATCGCCAATTCTGAAAACCATACAAAAAGCACCGTAATAAAAAAAATCGCTCACTGAGGCCAAAAATCCACCAATCATGAAGCTAACGAAACAAAACAACCAAAGGCAAGACGATAACTAACATTACACGGAAACAAAACTTCTAAATGTTAAACAAAACATAAATAAGTTAAAACTAGCATCTATATGCAATTTGGGAGGGGTGTCAGGATAAGAAAGGTGCAAATAGCCATTTTTCCAGTATGACAAGCCAAAAATATAATCACAGAGGCATGAAAAAACGAGTATAAATACTGCAAAAGAATTTTTTGTCGTGTGTTGCACAAATTTTTTAGAAGACGTTACATAAATTTTTAGGCTAAAATGAAGTAACACAAACTTATTTTACCGGGGTATAGTCCCCTTTACCAAAAAAAAAAGTGTTACTTTTCGGACCTGGGTCAAACCTGTTCATACCCGGTCAAACCCGTTCAAACCTTGTCATACCCGGCAAAACTTGGTCATACCCTGTCAACAAGACACTTTCCGAAGTTAATGTAACCAGAGTTCAACTACTAGTATTGAAAGGGATTTCTCTATATATTACAAGACAATCACCAAGTTATAAACTCATTGGTTGCTATCCATCCTATGAAGAAACAGCGTTACGAGGTTCCATCCTTTCCGTCACCTTGTGATGGTTTTATGTTTCGAGAGTCATGTGGTCTTCGCTTTGATTCCTCCACTGATACATTCAAAATGGTGTGTGTTTTTCTCTAAGCAAAATCTTCCCGAAAGAAGTCTGATATCACGAGGGAGAATCTATGTACCATGGTTCATGTATTTCGTATGAACTCGTGGCCAGAGATACCCCAAGTCCCTTGTTGTCCGGCCGGGAAAACCGTGTTTTGCTAATGACTGTTTGTTTTGGCTGACTAGCTTCAGTGCTTCACTGATATGGCGGAAGCGATGTAATATGGTTTGATATGAAGACGAATGAATTTTGAGATTTGTTTTTATGATCAGTTGGTTGATCTAAACGGCCAAGTTGGACTGGTGTCACTACTAGAAAATAGAGCAATAGCGACGGCGTTTTTCGTCGGAAATCCGTCAGTGTAGGTCTTTTCCGACGGATTTGCGACGAAAATGGTATGTCGGTAAATGCTTCCTAGCTAATTCCTATCAGTCGGAACCCTGTCAGAAATACCGACGAAAAACAAGCGTCGGAATTCCGTTGGTATTAATTTCTCTCGGAAATCTGTCGGTAAAAAAAGTATACATATCTGTCGGAAATTCGTCAATAACATGTCCCTCGGAAATCTGTTAGAAATTTTCTATCGGTAAGCAGTCACAAATCTGTCGCAGAGACAAAAAAATAATTTGCAGCTTAATACTCAAATTTATGTAATCCAGTATCTAAAATGGCTAGAACAAAATAGATAATTCACAGCGACTAAATAGTTCAATTACCAAATCTCAATCTACAAATAATAAAGATTACGCACATTCACTAGAAATGGATAATTCAAGATTAAACATTCGTTTACCATTCAAATAACAAGCTATTGTCGAATTGAACGAGTCGAATAAAACATTCAAGATTAAACTAGTAATCCAAGTATTCTAATGCTATGATTTTATCAAACTAAGCAGGAGGCTGGGAATCCGTAAACGTTTTTAAGACTAAGTTAATGTCATTCATTTTTAGTTGCCATTCTCTCTCCCGGGCTTGTTCACGAGCATCCGCATCTAGTTCCCATTGTCGCATGTGCTCGTACTTGATGCTCCACTTGGCGTTGTCCCTCAATCTCCATATCTCTTTAGGACTGTGCTCTTATTTATGCGTTTTCCTCGTGCAATCTTCTTATTGTCTCTTCTAAAGTTTGTACCTACATAGTATCAAGTCCTATTAGAAACCTTAAAACAGATCTCACATTCCCCGTTATAATCAGAATAACCTATAGACATGAAAGTCATTTTGACCCGTTACCCAACCTTCCCAACCCATATTTCATTTAAACCCATACTGTCCTGTCACCCACGACACCTTGATTAATTGTCAAATACAGACAGCAGAACAATATGAAGCATAACACATAAAACAAAGAACTTCAAGCACAAACAAGTAGTGTCCACAGATAACTAAACTACCAAATGTTATAAAGTACATCACAAACTAAACTACCATTCGACACAATGTCACCTGGTACTCAAGCAATTCAAGCAGCTACTGAAATATTATTCTTGTGATTTTAGGCGATCAGAACCTGTGGTGTGACTATAAGAAACCTGGCTCCTATAGTCCGATGTGTTTGGTGTTCTTACAGGGCAGATCTAGTTATTCTATCATCATCATCATGGTGGTCTATGTTTGGGATTATAGAACACACTTTCTTTCCTTGCTTAGACAAAACGTCCAATATAAAAGATCATAGGTCAGATTAAAGTCGCAAAAATGATGCGAATGCGAATATGAATTTTACCCATATTCGGAGAGATCATGGTTTTAAAACCAACCGTTCTGAAAGAGTATCTTAAACGAGATAGATTGTCCATATGAAATGCCAAATTTTAGGGCGGTATTCAGAGCTAAAGTGTCCAAAATAAATCGGAATCAAACAGGAAGCTTTGTTGTGGGGAGAAGTGACCGGGCTAATAGTAGAAAGGGTAGAAGGACTCTTGGAATTGTGTTAAGTATAAAACTAAGCAAAACATATTAACCGACATCAGCTATATATACATAACCTATAAAACCTCAAATTTAAATCTTTTGGCATAAAATATATTGGTGAATTAATAACTAAGCAAACCTGTTTGTTAGATGTGGAACTGAAACTAGATGTTGCTGATGTACGGGTCACCATGAGTCTCGGATCCTCTCTTGTACCCATCTCGACTAACTTACCCTTCTTCTTGATTACTGAATCCAAATAGATTACTATTAACACCAACACCTATATTCATGCCTCTGCCCCTACCTCTTCCCTCACTTCTACTACCATCATCATAATGTGCATCTTGATTACCGAATCCGGATACATCACTACTATCACCACCATTTTCTATATTTCCACTTATGCCCCTACCTCTTCCCCGGCCCCTTCCCCTACCCATGTTGTTATTTCTAGCCATGTTCCCTGCATAACGTGTCAAATAAACAAAGATTAGCCAAATGCATTTATACATGTAACAATTAATTAGCATCACAAGTCAGTTACATATACGCAGACATCATATTTCAATCAGTCGGAAGAAAAAAAGTAGTATCTATAGAAGAATATCACTACCACAGAAAAGCTTATATAGAACGGTTGGAGGCCCTCATAAAGATTAGTTATGAACCTCTCTATACAAGGGTGATCATTTTAACAAGAATATAAATAGAACGGTTGAGAACCACTCTTTATAACCTTATAATTAGATCAGTTTCTACAAAATAACTGATCTATTAACGCTACTTTTTTTCAAAAAAAATAATATTTTTTTTTCGTACAATACATGTATATCTTAAATTCTAGAATTTCAATTTCGTCATACTTCGAAACCTTGTGACTTTAATACAAAAAAATCTTAACTATACAAAATTTTCATTCAACCATAAATTCTATATCCTTCCAGAATTTTTATTCAATCATGCTACAATTGCAAGTTTGCAACACTAATTTTAACTTACAACACTACAATTACAAAGAGTATGCATACATAAATTCCGATACATTTATGTGATAATCGGCAAAAAAGTTGCTATCAGAGAAGAAAACATGGAAATACACAGAAACAAATGCTCCGTAAAAGACATAATTCTTGGGTGAGAATGATGATCACCTCACGAAGAGAATCAGCTTATGAACTCGTACCAGTTGAGATAAAAAACGTGTTTGCCACATTCATAATATGATGCTGTCAAAGCAATACGGGGAGTGATGATAAGCTTGATAGTAGGGTCATCGGCCTATAAAAGGTGTTAACTGATATAAGTATTTAAAGACATCAATCATACTGAAATCATATAAGATAAAAGAGATTTACAAGGTTCAAAAAATGAGCCACTATCTCCGTCAGAAATACACTTCAACTTAAGATTGGGGAATGGTCTCTCAACCTCAAGCAAGGCAAACAGTATTCTATTCATGTACACCACCTGTTTCAAGGAGAGTATTTCGCACTTCCGTTCAAGGAACTAAAAGCACCAGCATAAAAGGTTTCCAAGGGGATTGAAAATGCAGAAAATAGAGCGGATTAGATGGTATCTGATTGTGGTGCAGGAACCAGTTACAGCAATCAACAAAACAATTTATACGAAACTATAAAATAACCACAACAAGCTGCAAAACTATTAATCCCATCTAACATTTACCCTCTTTGAAAGAATGTTATGATATGATATTGAACTCCAAGATCACCTAAACCAAAATGAAAGAATGTTATGATATTGAAAGAGTGAACCCTTTGACGATTAATACCAATAGCAGTAACATACATCGAGTGTTTTCCAATAGGTATATCCACTCCCTGAAGTTCAAGATCGCCTAGACCAAATGCTGCCATCTATAAGTATTAAGAAGTAAGCTGCTAAACATGAAGGGCTTTAAAGGAAATTAGCTAAAAGATGAAGGGGGAGCATTTACATTGGAATGAAAGGTGTTATATTCCTGAAGGGCTGAATGTGTCAAATGATGAAACTCAAGGACAGCTGTGCAAGTTGGTGTATATATTCACCTACCTAACTCGTTTTCATTCATTCATTCTGTTTCTGGTTATTATCTTGTGTGTGTAAAAAGTGTGAAAGTTGTTACATTGTGTTCTTGATCGTGTTGATCAAAGTTACTTCAGTTTTCTTTCTGTATTGTAAAGATTGTGGCTTTCTAGCCGTATCATTGATATATACTCTAAAAGTGAGCCAAGGGGAGGTTGGCTGGGTTCACTCATAAGTTTGTGTTGTTGATTCTGAGTTGGTTTATAAGTTTTTTACATGGTATCAGAGCCAGGTTGCTCTGAATCGTGATTGAAATCTTTTTTATAAAAATTAGGGTTTTCAAAAATTGGGGGTTTTGATCTATTTGCGTAGATCTTGATCTCCTGGTGGGTTGTTTGTTATTGGTTATATCAATTATTGTTTTTTTCCCAACTTAATTGGTTCTTTTGAAATTAGGGTTTGTAAATTTTTGGGGGTTTTTGGTTAAAACGATTTCTTGGTATGATTAATGAACTGTGGGTTCATTAATTGGGGTTAATTGTTGTTTTTTGCTGGTTAATTAGAAAAACCCTAAATTCAGATATTAGGGTTTGTTCTAATCTTGGTAAGTTTTGTTGTCTTTATTCTTTTGGTTGGTTGTTCTTGCTCTTGTGCAGGTTATTATTCCGCTGCGTTGACTTTTAGATCTTCTTGATCTATTGTGGTTGTGGTGTTGGTTTCTCTGAATAGTCTTTATTCAGAGTTCTTGCTTGGTTTTGCTGCGCGTGCTACGTAACACCTCTCTCTCCTTCTTCTTAGGTTTAGGTTTTTTTTTGTTTATAGAGGGGTTCTTTAGGTGTTGATGGGATTAGTTAGTCACTGGTGTTGATTGATTGAGGTTTTTTGTATGGTAGTTGTTTGATTGGTTGTAGAGGAGTTACAAGGTGGTTTTTTGTGGTTCTCTTTGTTCTGTTATTTGTTTTTTGGTTTTTTTTTTCTGGTCATTGCTCTTGACCTACCACCTATTGAGTGGTTTGGAAGCCTGAGAACTGCATTTTTTGACCTGTTGAGTGTGTTCTTCATTGTTTGGTTTATTTTTTGTCTTTCTCTATGACTGGGTCTGGTCCTAGTTCTCCTAAGGGTGGGGGAGCTGAAGTGGTTAAATTTGATGTTTATGATCCACTTTACTTACACCCTCAAGATATTGGTTCTCAATTGATTACTTTTAAACTTGAGGGTACTGAAAATTATAAGGTTTGGTCTGCTGCTGTTAAACTTGCTTTGCAAACTAGAAACAAACTTGGATTTATTAATGGTAATTGTGTGCAAGATACTAATGATGGGCATGCTAGAGATCAGTGGGATAGGTGTAATGCTGTTGTGCTTTCTTGGTTACTTGGTTGTGTCTCACCTGATTTATATAAAGGACAAGTTTTTTCTAAATATGCTCAAAATGTTTGGGATGAATTGGAAGAAACTTATAATAAACAAGATGGTTCTGTCATATATAATCTTCATCATAAGATATATACTTTAACTCAATCTGGTATGTCTTTGTCTGAATATTATCATGAATGTAATTCTTTGTGGAGACAATTTGATGCACTTGTTGAGTTACCTGATTGTACTTGTGATGGGTCTGAAGCCCTTAAAGAACATGATCAGCTTCTCAGACTGATGCAGTTCTTGATGGGGCTTGATGATTGTTATAATGTTGTGAGAAGCCAGATTCTCACTTCTGATCCTATACCAGATTTGAGAACTGCTTTTGCTACTTTGTCCAGGGATGAATCACATAGAAATGGGTCTAAAAATAATAAGACTAGTCCTTCTGCTTTTGTTGTTAAGTCTGGTGGGAATTCCAATAATTGGAATTCAAACAGAAATAATAGTAATGGAAATTCTAATACTGGGAATTCTAACAGAAATAATAATAATTGGAGTGGTAATAGGACTGGGTCTAATGGGTATAGAAATGGTAATCTTTTGTGTACTCATTGTAACATGAAGGGTCATACAGTTGACAGGTGTTTTGAGCTAATTGGGTATCCTCCTAACTTTAAAAGGAATAATAATAATACAGCTCAAAACAATGTTCATAATGTTAGTGTTAATGATAACAGTTGTAATCAGGGTAAGAATATATCTCATAATCTTACTCCTGATCAATACCAAAGACTCATAAAATTGCTCAATGGAGATAACTCAATGGGGTCTGCAACCATTGCAGGTACCTTTAGAGTGAATAATTGTGTTATTAGTTTTTTAGCTTGTAGGTTTTTCAACTACAATTCCAACATTAGTACTTATTGTACTTATGTTGGATGGATTATTGATTCAGGAGCTAGTCAGCATATAACCTTTTCTGAAAAATTGTTATTTGATGTTATTGATGTGTCTTCTTTGCACATAACTGTTGCTCATCCTAATGGGACTTTAGAATATGTGAAAAAAATTGGATGTTTTAAAATTAATAATTTGGTGATTAAAGATGTGCTGGTTGTTCCTGGATATAAAGTGAGTCTTTTGTCTGTTCAGAAACTGTCTAAAGATAATAAAGTTAATGTGAGTTTTAATGAAAATTGTTGTGTGATTCAGGATTTAGCTCACAATGTCCTAATGGGGACTGGTAGTGAAAAAGATGGTTTATATTTTCTTGATGAAGGTAGGCCTGTGTTTAATAAAAATGTTAGAAATTGTAATATGGCTAGTTCTATTTGGCATAATAGATTAGGGCATCCAGCAGATCAAGTGCTAGATGTTCTAAGAAAAGATAATTCAGAGATTAAACTTAAAGGTTTGGAACCTTGTGATGTTTGTCATAAGGCTAAACAAACTAGAGAGTCTTTTTCTTTGAGTGATCATAAAACCAAACAGCTTGGTGATATTGTTCATCTTGATGTTTGGGGACCATATAGAGTTGCTAGTAGAGAAGGATTTAGGTTCTTTTTAACTGTGGTTGATGACTATACTAGGTCTGTATGGGTTTTTTTATTAAAGAGTAAAACTGAAGTGTTTTCATGTGTGGAAAGTTTTGTCAAGCTTATTGATAATCAGTTTAATAAAAATATTAAGATTTTCAGAAGTGATAATGGAACTGAGTTTGTTAATAACAGGTTTTCTGAATTTGTTAAACTTAATGGTATTGTTCATCAAACCACTTGTGCTTATACTCCACAACAAAATGGTGTTGTGGAAAGAAAACATAGACATTTACTCAATACAGCTAGAGCCCTCATGTTTCAGGGGGGCATTCCATTAAACATGTGGTCTGAATGTGTTCTAACTGCTACTTATTTAATTAACAGGTTACCTACTGCTGTTTTATCTGGTAAAAGTCCTTATGAAATGGTTTATGAGTCTAAACCAAGTATTCTCCATTTAAAAGTTTTTGGCTGTTTGTGTTTTTCAAATGTGTTAAATGTTTCTGATAAATTTGAGTCTAGGTCTGAAAAATGTGTTTTTGTTGGGTATGCTTTTGATAAGAAAGCATATAAACTGTTTAGTTTAGAAAGTAAAAAGTTTTTGTTTTCAAGAGATGTAAAATTTTATGAAACAGTTTTTCCTTTCAAAAATGATGTTATAAGTAAAGAGTTTGTGTTTTCTGAAAATGGTGTTAATGATTTAAATTTTTTTAACATAAACAGTCAAGTGCCTAGTGAATCTGATGATGATAATGGAGATAGTATAGGTAGTAAGCATAGGCTTGTACCTGAAACTAATGATAAACCTAGTGACAGCACTGTAGAATCTGGTAATAGCAAAGAAGGTGTTCATACTACTGATACGGATAATATTTCTGAGGTAGATAGATCATCTAATACTAATACTGATTCTAGTAGGAAGGACACTAGTGTTGAGTATGCAACAGAAGAGGTTTCTGAGGGTATACCAAACATTAGTAATGATGATGATAATTCCTCTGAGGATGAAGGCATTGAGTCTTTTGGAAATATGTTTAATTGGTCACCAGAACCAGCAGCAGAGAACACTGTTAGGAGAACAAGTAGAAAAACTACTTTTCCTTCTAAGTATAAGGATTTTGTGCTTAATAAGAATGTTAAATATAGTATTAATGAAGTTGTTAGTTATGCCAATTTAAGCATTGATAATTTTGTGTTCACCACTAATCTGAATAAAATTCATGAGCCTACTCAATATTCAGAAGCTATCAAAGATAGCAGATGGATTGAGGCCATGAATCTGGAAATGGAAGCCTTAAACAGGAATAATACATGGATTATTACTGATCTACCTGAGGGTAGAAAGGCTATTCCATGTAAATGGATATGGAAGGTTAAATATAAATCTAGTGGTGATGTTGAGAGATTTAAAGCAAGATTAGTTGCTAAAGGCTTTAATCAAAGAGAAGGAATAGACTATGATGAAACTTTTTCACCAGTGGTTAAAATTGTTACTGTAAGATGTGTTTTAAGTCTTGCTGTTAGCAATAACTGGCCATTATTTCAATTGGATGTTAATAATGCTTTCTTATATGGTGAACTGGATGAAGAAGTGTATATGAAAATTCCTGAAGGTTATGGTGATGAGAATGATAACAAAGTTTGTAAGTTGGTTAAGTCTTTGTATGGGTTAAAACAAGCTCCTAGAAAATGGAATGAGAAACTTGTTTCTGTTCTTACTGAAAATGGTTTTATACAAAGTCCTAATGATTTCTCTTTGTTCATTAAGAATAGTAACAATGTTTTCTTAGTTTTGCTTGTGTATGTGGATGACATTGTTATCACTGGAAATAACCTTGATGAAGTTAATAAATTTAAACAGTTTTTAAGTACCAAGTTTCTTATTAAAGATCTTGGAAAACTTAAATATTTCTTAGGCATTGAGGTTATAGACATTGATAATGGTATTTGTCTAACACAAAGGAAATATTGCACAGAGTTGTTGTCAGAATTTGGTATGTTAGGATGTAAACCATGTGGTGCTCCTATTGAAGTTAATCCAGATAGTAAAAAGCTTAACAAGAAATTTGGTGAGGATAAAAAACTAACTGAGATTACTTCATATCAAAAACTTGTTGGAAAACTGATATATTTGACTATGACTAGACCTGATATTGCTTATGCAGTACATTGTCTTAGTCAAGTCATGCATAGTCCTATGACTTCTCATCTAAGACTTGCATTCAGAGTGCTTAGATACTTGAAAGGTGAACCTGGGTTAGGTATCACTTTCAAGAAAGGTGATTGTAGTAAACTGAATGTGTTTGTGGACTCAGATTGGGCAAAATGTAAGATAACCAGAAGGTCTTTGACTGGTTATTGTGTTTTTCTGGGGAACAATTTAGTTTCTTGGAAGAGTAAGAAACAAAGTGTTGTTTCAAGATCCTCCACAGAAGCTGAGTATAGAGCTATGTGTAATGTTTGCTGTGAAGTTATGTGGATTCATAAAGTGCTTAATGATATGAAAGTGAATGTTGTTTTACCTGTTGATATGAACTGTGACAACAGTTCTGCTATTCAAATCTCTTTGAATCCTGTACTTCATGAAAGGAGTAAGCATTTTGAAATTGATCTATATTTCTTAAGAGAGAAAATATCTGCAGGATATATAAAACCTATAAAAGTTAAATCTGAACATAATACTGCAGATATTTTTACTAAAGGGTTGCTTATAACAGATCATAAGAAGTTTTGTAGTATGCTTGGGTTGTTTAATGCTTTTGCAGGTTAACAGCTTAAGGGGGAGTATTAAGAAGTAAGCTGCTAAACATGAAGGGCTTTAAAGGAAATTAGCTAAAAGATGAAGGGGGAGCATTTACATTGGAATGAAAGGTGTTATATTCCTGAAGGGCTGAATGTGTCAAATGATGAAACTCAAGGACAGCTGTGCAAGTTGGTGTATATATTCACCTACCTAACTCGTTTTCATTCATTCATTCTGTTTCTGGTTATTATCTTGTGTGTGTAAAAAGTGTGAAAGTTGTTACATTGTGTTCTTGATCGTGTTGATCAAAGTTACTTCAGTTTTCTTTCTGTATTGTAAAGATTGTGGCTTTCTAGCCGTATCATTGATATATACTCTAAAAGTGAGCCAAGGGGAGGTTGGCTGGGTTCACTCATAAGTTTGTGTTGTTGATTCTGAGTTGGTTTATAAGTTTTTTACAATAAGTATAATATAACCATATCTACTTGTAAATAAGGTTAAGTTGTCAATATCTTACCTTAGGGGAGTGATGTTGTATGACTATGAATCAAGCATAAACGTGTATGAACCTCCTTAGCTGGCATGAGTAGTTTCACTATCGACATGTAGTGACACTTAAAAAGAATATATTTAGTCAACTTCTGATGTTGTTACAACTACTTCCAAACACCATTATCATTGACTACTCCAAAAGTATTTATGCATAGTCAATTTCATTATGGTATATCAGAATACCTTAAACCTACAACATAACTAAAACATCTAAATTAAGAGATATATAATCATAATAAGCCACATAGTTTTCACAAAAAATCAATTCAAAAATTGTTTATATTTGAACTTAACTTTACACAATTATATACAAATTATAGAGAAGAAAAAATAGATAAGAATTTTACCGAGCAAGGGGTTAAGTAGTTTCTTTGTTCAATGTCGGAGAAGATGCTTACAGTACTTGCTTCATGTGGTGGTTGTTTCGTGTGATGATGTTTAATATTCTGGTGGTGTAGTTGAGAGTCTGAGAGATGAATGGTAAGGTGCTTCTGGGTGTTGGATGGAAATGTTTAAGTGAGATTTAGATCTAGATCTATTCTCATATGTGGACAAAAAACTAAAGAGGGAAATGAAAAAAGGACTTAGGCGCTAAACAAAAAAACTTAAAAACTTGCGGTAAATGAAATGACCAAAAAAATAAGCGGGGTGTGAATTGTAAATAGATCAGTTTCTTTAAAATCACCGTTCTAATTAAATTTGAAATTAGTTAGATCGTTTTTTGTCCTAATAAGCGATATTTTTCTTACAATTTCTCCTCCTTTGTGTTAAATAGATCAGGCTTTAAAAAAACCACACTTTATGAAGTGATCTATCTAAGGTTAATAATTGATTGATCAGATAAATTAACATCATATAAGTAGACATCATATTCCAATAACTTGTAAGAAAAAATGTATGTACTAATAGAATGATCAGATAAATTTACTTCATCCACCATTAGAAGAATGATCAGACAAAAATTTGATACCAAGCTCAAATACGGTCTTTACTATATCAGCAAACTAGGTTGCACTGATACGGGAACAACAATTTGATTTGTACTAGACTAGTGACCTTATTGCATTGCTAAAATTTCTTTTGAAAACATATCATCTATTAGAAGAAATGAAAAAGATCAATCTTAAACATATCAATTTGATTTGTACTAGCAGCATATCATGGGTCAGGAAGATAAATATTGATAGTTAGATTATTTTCTCATAGCAAATATTTCCACATCATTGGGGTAATAATCTGCTGATACCCTTCTTGATGATACAGTAGTGAAGGATGATTCAGAATCACTTACTGAAAAGACCAAAATATCTGATGATGTTTCTGGTTCAGAAGACAATGACGCTAATGATGTTGAACAACAATTGGAAGCAAAAACTACTAATGATCCAAAAGTTGAGGATGATTCGGAATCACTGATTGAAAACAATGGATTCGTTGAATTGGATGAAAAACTTTAGAATCTGAAGGGTACTGTTGAGCTAACTGGTGATAATAAGGAAATAGAAACTGTGGTTATGGAAAATGTTCAGAAAATTTTGAGCTTAAAAGACTATGAAGTGCAACCAGTAAGTGAGCTTGAGCAACACTTTGATGTTGTTTGTGTGATGTAAACTGTTGGGCACAAATGGAGATCTTTCCTAATTCTTACACGCTGAGAATTATGAATTCTTAAAAGCTAGCTTAATACATGACATGTTCTGTATAGTTACACACACAAGCTATGATTGGTGTAATGATAAGGAGCACATGTGGTGCCGCTTGCTGCTAGTCCTGTTGATTCTTAGTTTAAATAAAGTCTCATTGCTTTGGAAGATATCAGGTTTTATGGAGGTTATAGGCTGTAGTCTATATACGTGTCTATGACAGGGCAATTGGTGGAAGGTATACAGGCACTACTAAAGATGATGCCACGTAAAAAACAGTGCAGAAAAACAATTACAAAGTAAAGATAATACTTGACATACCTTAAAAGAGGGTGAACATCTTCACAATTAAGCAAGATATATGTATGTGCTTTATGCTTCTCCGCATTTGTCAAATTTCTTTTGGTTCCCGTATCAAATAATCTGCGAAAATGGCTAATCGTGCCACATTTAGCCTTTGTAATCAGTAGCCGTCTAATTTATCATCTTTGAAGTGGGAATTCAACATATATACATTCAATGTTAACAAAGACCATCCCAGAATACTCATTTACTCATCTGAGTATATAATATCTCGTCATATATCTATCACTTCAAAAACAGGTAACATATTAATACTATGTTTCTAACCACTACATGAATAGCATTCTATTAAAAACTATTGACATGAGCTATATCATTTTTTTCATTTACATATTGAGAAAAAAATGAGAAGGACAACTTGTAGTATACGAGTAACACATGGATTATATAGTTAAACTCGAACCGTGCACTTGAGCAAGCCTTTTCTACGAAACTTGTCCATTACTTGCATAGAAAGTGTAATAGGGTACGTGTGTTTAGTCGAGATAATGAAAATGACCTTAAAGATGCAAGTGCATCATTAGTATCCCGTTCATAAAAGCTATTGTAGTTGCTTAAATGTCAATAATGTTGACATTGTTATTTAATGCAGACTTTACACAAAGATACATAAAACTAAAGACACAACAAAAATTCTATATACCTCTGTGCAACATTAATAACTAATAAAGAACCACAAACCCATTCATTGTTTAGCTTCTTCCTTACGATCGTTATTAATTAAATTACAGCCGCTGATAACTTAACTTAATATATAAGTGATCTCTTATAAGAAGCATTCACTTAGTCAAATTAAGAACTTCTTTTACAGCTCGTTTTAAACACATAAGCTAATCAGCTTAATCAAATTAACAAATCATCTTAATATAATCAAATCAGCTTAATCAAATTAACAAATCAGCTTAATAAATCATATTAAATCAGCTTAGCAAATCACATAAGTAACACATAAGCTTAATCAGCAAAACAAAACACATAAGCTTAACAAATCACACATAAGCTTAACCTTGACGATCGCGAAACAGTGATGACGACGACAATCGGTTGTGGGCGGCGGTGGAAAAAACTAGCCGATACAAAACACATTACACTCCACTAACAATCACATATCATCATAAATAACAAATCATCAGCGGAACAATGAAATTACACAATATATGTTGCTAGAATTGGATCATAATTATATAATCTATAGTGTTCCTAACAACTTTTTTTAGCTATAATTTAAGCTTAATCATCACTAATCCTTCCTAACAACTAACTGAATTAAATCACTTTTTTTGAGATCACAATCAAACTTCATCAAATCCTAACTGAATTATATCAATTAATCTCATATAATCAAATTAGGGGATCGATTGTAGATGCAAAAGTCCGCTGGGCCTCTTAGTGGGCTGAGAATGCCGCTGGGCCGTCCGGGTCTTCTTATCCACAAGCCTATAAGAAGATAGCACACGTTAGCTCGCCCCGGGTGAAGAGCCCGGGACCAACTCCGGTGTGAGAGTAAGTATATGATTGAGCCGAGTGGCCAATAACATGCAGAGCCGAATGACCACGTAAGTATGTGTAATAAATGACTGTGTGTGTCTGGATGTGACTTACATTGAATGAGGGGTATTTATAGTACTCAGAGTACTGTAGTGGACTGTTGTCCTTAAAGGCAGCGCTCCTTGAGCCTTGTGATCTGACAGGCCAAGCTTTGGTCCAAAAGGTTAAGCAAGGCGTCTGGGTAAAAGGATGCGTCGTTTGTTCCCGAGGGAATCTACCCTGCTTTTGAGGTGTGCAGGCGGGTGGCTCTTTTATCCGAACGCCAGGCGAATGTCCACTGGACAATAGGGTGCGCCGTTCCTTCCCGATGCGTTGGCATTGCTTTCGAGGATACCTTCTAGATCTGCGCTTGGTAGGTGGGCCGGTCTGCCAGACCGTGTGGCCAATCTTGCTTCTAGAAGATTTGGCATGTGGGTATGGCCCAGCGGCCATATACGCGAACATGTCCCCCCAGTATTAGATTATCAGTGTGAAGCATTGATGATTCAATACTTAACCGTGCAGCCGTCCCTTCCGTTTTTTCTTTTGTCTTGTACTCGTAGCTTCTGAATATTTTATTCCTCCCCCTCTTTTTTTTTTTGGGTTGCGTACCTACCCTCATAATTACTCTCGGTCAAAAATACTGATAATCGTGCTCATTTAATGCCTCTGCGTGTTTTGTCGGCGCTGGCTAGCATTAGCGTTTTGTGTGGTCGAGGAAGGTGCCACGTGTTTTTACTGTTTGATGGAATGACCTTTGGTCGGCCTTTGGGGCCTATAAATACCCCCTTTCCTTTCTCATTTCTTACCTTCCCCCTTTTTTTACCGTCGAGAGCCGTGAGGTACATCTCTTCTTCCCAGGTCTGTCTTTCTCTTTATTAGTTTTATTTTCTTGTCTTTTTCCTGGTCTTCCCCGGCCTGTCATTATGTCTTCCGACGGGTCTTATGAGCTTGGCCTCCCCAGCCAAGAACAGCGTGAGGCCATTAATGAGGCCCAGGTTATGCCCAAATTTGACATGCATCTTTACCATTCCGATTTGAGTTCGGATCATGTGCGCCGCGTGGCCGCGGCTTACCACATTCCCTCGGATCTGAATCCTTCTGCTCCCTCTCGTAATTTTCGCATGAATGAACTTCCCTCTCATCTTATTGGTCTTTACGTCCACCACTTTTCTCAAGGCGGTCTTCGCATTCCTTTTTCTTCCTTCTTTCTTCGGGTCGTTGAACATTTTGGTGTACATATCTCACAGCTTGTTCCTATTGGTGTTAATAAAGCTACTCTCTTCGAGGTCTATTGTCGTGGCTTGGATGTCACTCCTACCGTCGCATTGTTCCGTCTGTTTTATAAACTTTGTAAAGTAGGGGACTGGTTCTCCTTCCAGAGTCGCGGTGCCAAACCTTATCGTGCCTTTCTTAAGGATGGCCCTACTAGTTTGAAAGGTTGGAAAGGTCTCTTTTTCTTTGTCGATCGCAGGGCGGCTCCCATTTCTATGCCATGGAGGCACCATGACTCCAGCGTGGCTGATCCCCTTCCCCAAGCTTCGGAGTATGATCCTTTAGATGCCAAAAAACTTTGCGAATTTGCTATTACCCTTCGGAGGCCTTACCAAAGTCTCTTGTATGTCGGCCGTCTTTCCCCTTTTTGGAAGTACCCATGCTTCGATTGTGTACTCAGTGGTCCGGCCGGGGAAAGTAATGTCTTCCTCTTTTCCCTTGCTTGGTTCCTCATGTCCTATACGTTGACTAACTTTTCCTCCCTTTTGTAGGTGTCACCATGTCTGAGTTCTTGAGGATTCCTCGTTTTGCTGGTGCGTCCATTCACAAGGGTGATCCTTTACCGCAAGGCACAGTTATCCCTACCTACACTAGTTCCCCTTTGCCCAAGGATGCTCCTATCCCTCCAAAGACTCTTGCTATGGAACAAGCCGAGACCGTCGATGCTAGGGTTGTTGCTGATCGCGAGAGAAAGCAAAGGCGTGCTGTTGAGAAAGCGGATCGTGAGGATGTAGCGGCTGGTGGCTCTCATAGCGTTGGCACTAGGGCTACCCGAGCTACCACACATTCTAGGAAGAGGAAGGCCAATGGTGAGGGTTCCTCTCACAAGAAGAAAGAATCTTCTCATAAGAAGAGCAAAGCCACCAGGGCTCCCGTTATTCCTCCTTCAGCTACTCCTAGCCCTGCTGAGGCAGATGATGCTAGCAAGTCTCACCCCCCAACTCCTTCAGCCGGGGGGCCTAATGTTATGGAAGAACTTCGACAGCATACTGATGATGTCTTCTCTCAACTGCAAGCTTCTGAAGGTGGGCCTCATGAAGAGGAACGTCCCCCCTCATCTGCCTCTCGTCCCCTATCTGTTGTTCCTAGTGGGCGCCATGTTTCTCTTGATGGCGAAAATCTCGCCTTTCCTGGAGGTTGGCTCTCATTCCCTTCTCTCCTTTATATACATATATATATATATATATATATATATATATATATATATATATATATATATATATATATATATATATATATATATATATATATATATATATATATATATATATATATATATATATTATATTTTTATCATATATATCTTTTCTTATATTTGTCACTTTTCTCTCCTAGGTGATGCTTCCAAACCCATTAACTTGGATGCAGACGTTACTCCTGACGAGGCTGAGAGTTCCTACCGTAAGGACATTTCTCTCGTCCATTGTATTACTACTGTTGGGAGCGCCTGTCCTTCCTCTTATGTTTAATTTGTCTTTGCAGGTGATCCTTACAAGCGTTTTGGGAAGCGACCCTTCAATCCTCAATGGGGCATTACTGAGTCTACTCGTGTGGACAAATCCAAGGACTGTCGTGACCTGCTTGCCAACCTCTTTACTCCTGCTGACCTTGTATATTTTAATGAAGGCATTGATCATGAGGTGGCCATACGTTCCAGTTGGCGTAGATTGGCCCAGAGTACTTAGATGCAATCCAGTGTTCTACTCCGCTTCGAATCTTTGCTGGAAGAGCATAAAGCTTGTGTGTCCTCCCAATCCGAGTTGGATGCTTGTCGTATGTCTCTTGATACTGCTAACGAGGAGCTTCTAAAGAGCCGTCGGGACTATGATAGGCTCCTTGGCGAACATGATCTCCTTCTCTCTTCGGAGATGGACATGGCCGGGCGCTTGGCCGCTCTTGAGAAGGCACAGAAACTTCACGCTGAGGTGATTGCAGCAAGAGATGCGAGGATTGATACCTTGGAAAACGAGCTAAAGACTGCTGAGGAAGATGCCCAAGGGTTAAGGACTGATAACACTAGGTTGGCCGTCGACTTGGGCCGTGAGGCCACTCTGAGGAAGAACTTGGTGAAGGATCTCTTCCCTGTGTTTGTTCGACGCCTCCTGGCGAGCAAAGAGTACAAATCTGCCCATGGGGATGTTTTCAGCCTTGCAATGTCTTTGGGTTTCATGCAAGCCATTAGCCGTGGGAGAACTGAAGAAGAAATTGTTGTTGCTCTGGCCGAGGCGTCCGGTGTTGACCCTTCTGTGACAGAGACTGGCTTAGTGGCGGCATTCGAGGCCTTATTTGTGAAGAAGTATCCTTTTGTGGAGAAGATCTCTCGGGCGTGCTTTAGAAGTCCAATGGAGCTTCAAAACTTGATGCCCGATGGAGAAGTGACTCCTGGCCAAGGACCCCTTCTACAGGATTGCTTTTCTGCCCAGTGATTTGCTCTAAACTTTATATTAATATGTCTGTAATAACAATTAGATGGCCATTGGCCTTAACTTGCTCGTACATTTTTTAGTGTCCCTTTGTACGTTTGGCCATCGTGTCCGTTTATCTATGCATCTTTTAATTGTCCTTCCCTTTTGGCCTTTCATTCTTGACCCGTAGGTGTTTCGACATGTATATTTTTCTTAAGAGTGAACCTTGGCTACATTGATCGGCCGGGAGGAATCACCTGCCCTCCGGAGCCACTTGGATATTTATTCAACTCTTGGTTTTGGTTGGGGAATATTGACTACATATATCGAGTGGAGGGATCTAAGTTCCACTCGGAGCCACTTAACCCTTTACTCCCCTTCCATAGACATCGACCATATTTATCGATTCCGGAGGTTGCGAGCCTTCCGTCGAGGTTGCTTGTACTTTGCCTATTTTGTTAGATATCGATCACGTTAGGATTGCTTTTTGTTTATCTATGCACATGGGTTATTAGAACCGTTCATGTGTTTATTCTTTTCCAAAGGGTGGTTATAAACACTGGCCACACATTTCCTACCGTAGGTGATTGGCCTTTCGGAGGGGGCCACTTTTTCTCTTATGTTTATACTCCTTTATCATGTAGGGAAAATTGCTATTCCTCAGCTGGGATATAGCTTTTGATTAATTTCATAATTAAAACGTTACAATGACAATACAAGCTTGAGCATTAGGCTAGATGTGGCACTCCCTTAAGTTAATTGCGTGCCAGGTGCGTGGTACGGCCTTGCCGTTCACTTTTTCCAGCTTATATGAGCCATTCATGTAGGCCTCTGTCACCTTGTAAGGGCCTTCCCATGTTGGACTCAGCTTTCCTGGTTTTTCCACGCGGTTGGCCTCGTTCCTTCTGTAGACATAGCTCCCCACCTTGAAAGACTTGGCTTTGACCCTCTTGTTGTAGTACTGTTCCATCTTCTTCTTGTATTTGGCCTCCCGGATGGCTGCGGCCTCCCTTCTTTCTTGTAACAGGTCCAAATTGAGTCTGAGCTCTTCATCGTTGGCTTCTTCGTCCTTGATCACAAGCGTCCTATGTGTTGGCATTCCTATCTCCGCGGGGATCACAGCCTCACTTCCATATGTTAGGCTGAAGGGGGTCTCTCCATTGCTTGTTTTTAATGAGGTTCTGTGTGCCCAGAGTACATTTGGAAGTTCGTCTGCCCATCCTGTTCGGCCCCGACCTAGCCTTGTCTTTAGCCCTTCCATGAGTGACTTGTTTGCCCTCTCCACGAGACCATTGGCCTGTGGGTGTGCGACTGCTGTGTTCATTTGCTTAATATTGAGTTTTTTGCACCATGTCTTGAATGGGTCATTCACAAAGTTAGTCCCATTGTCAGTCACTGTTACATGTGGTAGGCCAAATCTACAGACAATGTTATCCCACACAAATTTTATCACGTCCTTGCCTTTTACATTGGCCAAGGGCTTTGCTTCCAACCACTAAGTGAAATAATCAATTGCCACAATGATGTACCTGACCTTACCTGGCGCCGCAGGGAATGCCCCCAACACATCCATGCCCCACTGGAAGAACGGCCATGGGGCCATAATTGATGTCATTAGCGTTTTGGGCATCTTGGGCACCGGTGAGTGAATCTGGCATGCGTCACACTTTTTTGTTTCTTCCCTCACGTCACGGTGCATCGTGGGCCAATAGTATCCCTGTCTAAGCGCCTTGGCCACCACTGACCTTTTTTTCAAGTGCATGCCACAAGCTCCTCGATGTATCTCTCGGATCACATAGTTGGCTTGTAGTGGTCCCCACGCACCGCAACATCGGCATTAGGTAAGATTTCTTAAAGAGCACCCCTTCCTCCATTACATACTGGTTGATTTTCATCCAAAGGGCACGCGCTTCGTTGTGATCTTGCGGCCATATCCCTCGCTCCAAGCACCTTATGATGGGTGTCATCCAATTATCTTCCTCTTCTTCCACAATGGCATTTACTTCTTCCCTATCTGTTGAGGGTTTGTCTAACACTTCCACCAATACTTCCTTTGTAAAATGGTTAAATTCCACTGAGGCCAGCTTGCTTAGTACATCGGCCTTTTGGTTCTTACTTCTTGGAATGTTCATGATTTTGAAGCTCTTGAACCGTTCTGCGTGCTCTTTTGCCTTTCTCAAGTAACTGATCATGCTTTCATTGGCGGCCACAAAATCCCCATTGATTTGGTTGGCCACCAATTTTGAGTCCACCTTTACTGCTAAATGTTCTACTCCCATCTCTTCTGCTATTCTTAGGCCGGCTAGCAAGGCCTCATATTCTGACTCATTATTTGTGCTGTCGAAGTTTAACCTCAAAGCATACGTATACTCCATGCCATTGGGACTGATTAATACTAAACCCGCTCCGGAGCCTTTCGGGTTGGACGCTCCGTCCGTATATAGCACCCAATCCTCCTCCTTATCGACCTTTTCTTCCTTGGAAACATGTGTTTCCAGGTCTTTCGAAGTGTCCGTCCCTACTGGTACTTCATTCAGGAAGTCTGCTAGCACTTGTCCCTTTATGGCGCTTCGGGGTTCATAGGCAATGTCGTATGTCCCCAACTCTATGGCATACTTGGCGAGCTTGCCCGAGGCTTCGGCCTTGTTTAGGATTTGCCTTACGGGCTGATCTATGATGACCTTGATTGGGTGTCCTTCGAAGTATCGCCTTAGTCTTCTTGATGTGCTTAAAAGTGCCAAGGCTAGCTTCTCTAAAGGAGCATAGTTTCTTTTTGCCTCGTGTAGCGTTCGACTGACGTAGCGGACTGGCCTTTGGATCCCTTTTCTTTCTGCTAGCAATACCGCGCTTATTGCTCCTTTCGCTGCCACTAGGTATAGAGAAAGCGTTTCTTTGGGCCTGGGCGTGGTGAGGGATGGCAGTTCTATCACCATTTTTTTCATCTGTTGGAAAGCCTCCTCTGCTTCTTCCGTCCATCTGTATTCTTCCTTGTTGGCCTTGGTTATGTTCTTCAGAGTGTCAAAGAAAGGTAGTGATCTCTCGGCAGATTTTGAGAGGAAACGGTTGAGCGCGGCCAACTTCCCGGCTAAGCTTTGCATTTCGTTCCATGTTCTAGGCGATTGCATATCGGTGACGTCTTTGATCTTGGCCGGGTTAGCCCTTATTCCTTCTGACGTCACCATGTACCCTAAGAATTTGCCCTCTTCAACCCCGAAAGAACACTTTTTTGGATTAAGCTTCATGTTTATCTTTCGTAAGTTGTCGAACGTTTCAGCTATGTCCGCCAGCATTTCTTTCTCGGTCTTGCTTTTTATAACCATGTCGTCCACATACGCCTCCAGGTTTCGTCCAATCTGCGACTCGAACGCCGTGTCCACTAACCTTTGGTAAGTTTCTCCTGCGTTTTTTAGACCGAAGGGCATTTTGGTGTAGCAGTACGTCCCTTGATCGGTGTAGAAGGCTGTCTTTTCTTCGTCTTCTTGGGACATTTGCACTTGGTGGTAACCCTTGTAGGCGTCTAGAAAGCTTTTGTATTTGTATCGCATGATGGCTTCTATCTTGGCGTCAATCTCTGGTAGAGGGTAATAGTCCTTCGGACAGGCAGAATTTAAGTTTTTGAAGTCTATGCACATTCTCCATGCCCCATCTACTTTTTTGACCAACACCGTGTTGGATATCCACGTAGGATACCTAACCGGCCTCACGATTCCTGCCTTTACCCATTCTTCCATCTCCTTGGCCACGACTTCAGTTTTCTCAGCAGACAGTACTCTTCGTTTCTGGCTCACCGGCGTAACCGATGGGTTCACATTGAGCTTGTGTTGAGCAATCCTTCTTGGCACTCCGGTCATATCTTGCGGTTCCCACGCGAAGACGTCTAAATTGTTCTTCAGCAATTGTTTTAACTGCTCCAAGCCTTCCTTTGACAAGTTTCCCACAATCGTGACCAGCTGTTCGGGGAAGGCTGGGTTGATCATCACTTCTTCTGTCAAGTTGACGTCTTGGCGCTCCTCTTGCTTCTCTGGCTCGTCTTTTGCCATTTTCCTCTTTCCTATCTCTCTGCATTCGTTAATAACTGAAGATGATGTAACGAGAGTTGCGATACCTCGGGGTGTTGGGAATTTCATCATGGCGTGGATGGTAGATGGGATGGCCCTCATCCTTCTTATCCCTGGCCTCCCTAGGATGATATTATATGGGGAAGGAGCGGGTATAACAGTGAACCTCATCATGGCCCTCCGGAACAACCCTCCGTCCCCGAAGCACACCTCCAACTCTATCTTTCCCAACTGCTTTACACTTTCTCCTGAGAATCCTGACACTGTGCTGTGCGTCTTAGTCATCCTAGCTTGTATGCTTGGGTGAAGGCTGTTGAAACAATGCTCGTACATTATTTCTACGGACGCACCGCCATCCACATGCACCCTCCTTATCAAGTATCCTTCGATCTCGGCCTCTATCACAATCGCTTCTTCCAACAAGTCCTCGTCTGGGCATGGTGGGAACGTTATTGGGACGTTCATCCAGTCTTCATTGATCCACCTTGACTTCCTCTTTCGGTTATCACTATGCCCCGATACCATGTTTATCACCTTGGTCTTTTGAGGGTGGCCCTTCTGACCGCCTTTGCCTTTCTGCCTCACGTCTTTAATCAAGTGGTTAAGCTTTTCGGATTCTAGGGCGGCCTCTAATTGCCTCCTCAACTGAAAACAATCGTTCGTGTAGTGTCCTTTCGCACAATGATAGTGATGAGACTGCTTTTATACATGGTCTCATCGTCCAAAACGGCCTTAAAATGCATAAAATATCATAAAATAGACCAAATATATGCTCGTGTTTGTTACTTGTGTATTTTTAGGTACGGATATTGAGGAATTGGCAAAAGATCACAAGAATCAATCAAAAACGAACACGGGAAACGAAGTCGCACAATGAACCGGGCCCAAGTTGGAATTTTGCAAAATGACCCTTGAAGAATTGAAGATTGGCAAAAATGGCCTCTCATCTTTGAAGAACTTGTCACATTTAACCATCAAAATATCAAATGTACAAGTATGGTCCTTATTATTTGAAGATATTACAAGATCAGTCCATCAAGTTTGAAGATTATACAAAAGAAACCCCTTGGAAAAGTTTTTGGAAAAGTTTGTGCCACTTTTGACAAGTTGGCAAAAGTTGACAAGGCTAAACTTGGCGCTGACAGCTTTTTATTACAAAGTGGAAAGAAAAGGATAACTTGGGGACTATTTCTGCCCAACCACCAAACTCCCACAACCAACCAGACCCTGACACATCAGCCCTACCCACCCACCAACCCAATACCCTACCCTACCCGTCCACCCACCCATTAACCAACCCGGTTTATTAACTTAAACTGGGTCAACACCCCAGTCAAACCCCACCCCATATCCCTCCTTAAACACTTATTTGAAAATTTAATTAAACCAAACAGATTAAAACCTGGTTAATTAACCCATAAACCCTAATCCTACCCCAGATCCCATCTCACCCAAAACAAAGGGTTTTACCCTGATACCTTCCAGAACCATGATTCACGTCCCTCTCATCCTTTCCCACCTCACCCAACAGTATCACATGGCTTGTGGGACCCTCCCCAAGCCTCCCCTGCTCCATCACTTTCGCACCAAAACCCACACCCGACAATTTAAACGCACCAGATCATTCTCCTTGGTCCCCAAGATTGTTTAAACGTCCAAGATTGAAGATTCCAAGCTGGCATCCAGTACATGATCACATGGGCGATTTTTGACCCATTTTTCAGTCAAATCTTCAAGGGCAGCATTGGCATTTCAGTTAGCTAGGGTTTCACATTCTAGAATAGTCTTTTAGTTCTATTTAAAGGGAATGAGCCTGTTCATTCACCTCTGGTTCCAATTTTTAGCCTTTAACCTTGTAATTCCTTTTTTAAGAAATAAAGTTTGGTGTTTGTTAAATGCAAGTATAATTCCTTTTATATTTTTAAAAAGTTTGTGTATTGTGTTAAGGCTAATTGACTGAGTTCCATTTATTTGTGAAGGTTTGTGTTTTGATTTTCAAAACGGGTTTAAAAAGTTCAAAATTTCATAAATCACATTACCTTTGAAGTGAAAGTGGAAAAGGTAGTTGATTTGTGAGTTGTGAGTGTTTTTAAAACGTTTGTGTTAAGATTGAAAGGTTTTGTGAAAATTTTTCAAGAAAGAAAAAGTTAAAACAGAATATATCAATTGCTTTGTATTTGTTTTGCTTTTTGAATTTTCAGGTTAAGCATTGTTGTTGATTATTGATCTGCATGCACCCGGGTGCATAAGGAGGTGGATATTCATCCACTAGGGCTTTGGATGTAAAGCCCTAAGGTAAAACCCCTTTTACCTTGTTAAAAATTTCAGAAAAGTGAGTTTGAGTGAATTGTTTGATTTGGTGGCATAAGTGTGTTTAAGCTAATGGAATTGAGTTCTTGAATGAAGATATGCATGTTTTGAAGTGTTAGAATCAGTTTGGTTGCTTTTGAATGTGTTTTGGTTTGTAAAAAACGTTTTCAAAAGATTTAAAAGGGTGTTTGGAAACAAGTTTTAGCAGGGTAAAGTTATTGATTTATGATTTTCAAAGGTGTTAGATAGGTGTTATAGGGATTGAGATAGGTTGCATGCTAGTCTTAGAATAGATTGGTACAAGTTTTAAGCTAGTTGGAGTGATAAAAGTTAAAAAGAGTAACTCAAATCTGCATAATCTTTAATCTGCTTCATTTTTGCTCAAAATTTGTGCCTGTTCTTGAAATCTGTTTAGATCCAGGTTGTTATAGTGTTTTAGATTGATTGTGTGTTAGCTTGAGCTGGTATGTGCAAAGTTTGAGGCTTTTAAGTTCATTGAGGTGCAAGTTATTAGCTAAAAAGTCCACCAGACCTTCTGCTTTATCACAGAAACATTGTATTGCCTTGAGTGCTTGGTTTGTGATCATCTTATGTGCTAGGTGTTGTTTTTCTGCTTGCTATTGACTCCCTACACTCCAAAGAGTGTAGGGGTGCCTTTGTCATCCAAAATCATCACCAAACAAGTACCAACCAAGCTCCTCTTGGTTCATGTACAAGTGAGGAACTTCTCACTTGTTCATCAGAAATACCACCAGACCTGGGCACAATTTGCCTTCAAATTGGCTTAATCTTGGCCATTATTGGATTTGGATTTATGTTTGTGAGCTTATAAGTTGTACTGTTTGAGTTTTTAAAATTAAAAAAAAAAAAATTTAAACATCAAAAAGGACGTGGCCAGGACTCGAACCTGCGCCACTCCTCCCACACACATACGCTCTAACCATCTGCCCTAGGGTCTTTGACTGGTAAGAGTTTACAAGGTTAAATATATAAGGTGTTTGTGTTTTGGCTTTTCTAAAATAAGTCGTGAGCTTTTAAGTCATTTTCAGCTTATTTATTAAGCTTTTTAGCTTCTTTCCATTTTTCCTAGGTTTTAAATAGAGTTTAGGATTTTTCTGATTCAAAATATTATTTTTCCTTTTATTTAATTAATTATTAGGATTATTTCTAGTTTTTAATTTAGAAAGTCTATAAAAAATATTAAACAGTGATTAAAAAGTACAAAAAAATAGTTTTTAGGTTTTAATTCTTATTTTTGAGGTTTACATATAAAAAAGTTTTCAAAAACTTTAATTTTTAATTTTATTTGATTTTAGGTTTTTTATTAAGCTTAGAAAATTAATATAAAATTAACTAAAAGGTTTCAGAAACTTTTATTTACATTTTCTTCTTAGTTACATTATTTAGGATTTTTGAGAATTTTTTAGAATTTATTTGAGAACTTTTTATTTTTTGGATTATTTTATTATTATTTTATTCATTAAAATAAAAAGTTTTATTTTTATTTCTTTTTCATTTTTCCTAGGTTCTTTTTCATTAATTAGGACTTTTCCCATTTGTAGAATAATTTTTAGGCTTTTCAATTAATTTTTAGAATTAATTTAAGATTTAATAGATTTTAATAGTTTTTAGGAGTTAAAAGATAGTTTAAATTGGTTTTAAAATTTTTAAAAATAGTTTTTAGTTTAATTAGGTCATTTTTGAGGTTTAAAAACTATAAAATCTTGTTTAGGGCTTTTTAATATTTAAAAGTGATTTTTAGGGCTTTAATTAGCATTAAAAAGTCATTATTAAATTAATTAAAAGGTTTTGGCAAGTTTGGATTTTTTGTAAACTCTTAGAATATTATTTGGGATTTTTTAGTAAACTTTAGGAATTTTTAGTTTAAAATTTTAAATTTTGTGTTTTTTACGTTCTACGTCGTAACTTTCTAGTAGTGTTTTTGCCTTATTTTTTTATTTTTCTATATTTTTTTCGTCTTCGTCATTTTCTCTTCTTTTTCTTCTCATTAATAATCAAAAACATAATCAATCATTCATTACACAACACACTTGCCTCCTCGAGAGAACGAACTCGGACTTCATTTGGGTCATTAGTGCTCGGTTTTCCTAAACCGACACTTAATACTACCACTATTTGTCATCCTTTTCCTAAAGGGTACAAAATCACTACAATCATTGTCACAATATCTGTCCATGTTCTCTTTTTTTGGTGTTCCTACCAAGGGAGGTGGGGCCGGGAGGTTTAGCTGGTGTTCTGCTGCTAAAATTTCCTTCGGCGAGCTGGATAAGTCCTCTAGGGTGAATATTCGATTCACCTCTTGAGGACGCTGCGGGTTACGGTAAGGCAAGGTATAGGGTTGGGTGTAGGGGTTTCTATTTTGATAGGCTCCTCGTCCACCCCCTCTTCTTCCCCCAAAACTCCTTTTTTGGGCCCGATCATACCTCTGGCCTCCCGTCGGAGAACCGTCTCCTCGGATATACTCTTGATGTATCGTGGATAGTATAGGTGATAATTAGATACGTTATAGGGTAAATTAGAAAATTACCTTTAGGAAAAAGTAATAGTCCAATATTACCAATGACGAATTCAATTAAACACGCGAGTGAGTCGAGTTCGTTGTACACGAAGATCTTATGAATTTGAGACGTTTTGTTTTGATTTGGACAATCGATTTGAATTGGTTTTCGTTTTTTAAACTAAAATTAAAATCTACAATTTTTAAGCTATTTAAAATTATCCTAAAGTGCATGAATCGCAAAACCCGCCTTCAAACTTAATTACTCCTCAACCAAACATCTTTTACAATCATAAACATTCAAATATAAACCTTAATAAAAACAGTAACACACAATTACTAGCATCTTATAAAAATTATTTAACCAGTTAAAGAAAAAAAAACTTTCATATAAGCAGTCTTGATACACCTATAAAACGAAAACTCTATATAAAAAAATGGAAAAGAGATGGAACCTTTTGGGATAACCGTTGTGCCGAAGGTTGTGATGAACAACCTTATGATCCGAAACTCGAACCACCATTCACCATTTCACCATTCGCACCATCAAGACTATTCAATGTCATCAAAACGAACCACCATCTTTTTTATTTATTTATTCAGTGTGAATAAATAATATATCCACTTTCATTCTTTTCAATCAAATAAACTATAGATGAAGCTTATATGACTGATTTTTCAGTTATAATATCAATTAAAATATTTAGAAGATGCAACTTAATAATACCAAGAAAATAGAAAAGAGAGATTAAAAAGAAACGAGTAATATTAAAAACGACTTTTATTAATTCAAAACCTCTTTACATCATTAAAAAGAAAAGTTACAGATCCTAAATATAAACTAATATTATAACATTAAAAGAAAAGAAAGGGATAAAATTACACAAGAAAATGGGGGTATTTATAGCCCCCCCAAGGGCATCCTTCTGCGGATATTCACATCTTCAATGGATATTCCTTATCAATTTGAACCTTTGATCTTCAAATCCTTATTCTCTCTCTTGTTGGATGGCTGAGATGATTCCAAATAGCACACGGATCGCCAACGTGGCATCCGTGTGCTAGTTGTGTTTCTTCTTTGGCTTTTGATTGGTGGATATGATGGAATGATGTGTAGCTTCCTATAAGAATTGGTCACGTAGCATAGCCCCTCCGCACCCTCTCTTCCTTAAACTGGGGGGTTTTATTTCTTTTTGGGTGAATTACTTGATTAAGTAAAAAGCCCTAATTAAAACGTCTTTTTACTCAACTAGGGTTTTTGAACAGTGACTAAAATTCACAGGTTTTGTGGGTGAGATATTGGGGAAGATGAGAGAGAACTCTCATTGTAAATATCGAAAATTTATTATGTGTGGTGTAAATGAAAAGAGATAGGGTCGGTTTTTTTTATTTAAGTAAGTGGATAATGACGTGTGGAATTAAAGGCTGGTGGTGAAAGTAACGTGAGTTACATTTTGAATGAAACAAAAAAAATGCCAACCCTAAAGCCCATTACATTCGTTTAATTTCTTTGAAGCTATTGGGCTTTTGGCCCAATCTCTATTTCTTTCATCCGATTCTTTTCAAATTGGGCCTGGCCAAATGAATTCCATCTTTCCATTTGAATCTTCAAGTTACTCTTTAATTTAAATGGGCTTTTGAGCCCACTCACTCAATTGTGGGACCCACTAAGCCCGTTAACTTGATAAAAGATAAAATCCTCTAAAGTTGAGCTCGGTTTTGGCTTCCTCGATCTTTTTCCATCAATCTCGTGTCGATTTTCGTCGGTTTTCGTGAACTTGGTACCTACACACATGAAAACAAGAAACAAGCATATCCAAGGCATTTATGATATAAATCATGCAATATTTCATTGTTTTAAGCTACAAATGATATGAGTAATTATACTCATATCAAACTCCCCCATGGTAAGCAATTGCCGTGTCCTCACGCAATGATAAAATTAAACTATGACTACACCATTATTCAACTTTTGACATTTTATTTTTGCAAAGACATAAAATAACTTTAAGAATCTTAAAAGCTCAAATAGATTCATCGTCCTCGACTTTTCACTTTTCCATGCCAAGTGCAAAAACAAGATCATTGTTATTATAAGTTGGTAGACTAACACGAACTCATGTGGGCCAATTAATCACTTAGACTCCCTTATTCCTAGGTGTATCTCTTATATTTTATTTTTGTCTTGAATGATCACGAGGATGCATTGTTGACTTATTTCGATAATTTATTAGGCCGAAAATAAAGTGAACGATTTAATCAATAATTAGCTAAAGGACAAAATCTTTTAAAACTGCTTCTCGGGCTCTCATAAAGTTCATATCTTGGCATAACTTGCTTCGCGATTTGAGACCTTTCTCGGATCGATATTTGGCAATGACTTAATACTTCCAACCTTGAGAGACGTTCACGAAATAATGGTCTTCTCTTCATAATATTTCTTCACTTGAATTTTCGAGAGATTCATACTTGGACCACGACTTCTTCATTTTTCTCCAATCTTTATTTGGGTTTTTGATTAACAACGATCCGCCTCCTTTTTGGACTTGGCTTCATTTATCCTCATACCTTATTTTTGGTCTTTTTGGATAGACTTCTCCATGACTTTTTGGGAGTATTTTGCTTTTCGTCGTGTGTCTCGATCCTTCATATTGATTTTTGATAAATGAGTCTTCACACCACTTGAGATCTTTAGCAATAAAACATAGCCCTCATGTCTTGTTAGGACCTTTTTGGAATCGCCAATCTTCGCATCCCGCTTCAATAAGTTATGCCTTGGCTATGAACTCTAATCCATACCGAGCAACTTCTAAACGATCTTGGGCTAGAAGCTAAGTAACTTTTCAAATCGTTCAACATTATTTATTGCAATTAAAATTTATTAACAAGTGATGGGAGAATAGGCTCATAATTTACTCACATAAATTCCCGAAAGAATACCACACTTATAATTGGCTCTATCATCTCTTGTTCTCCATATTGTAAAATTCTAAGAATGAAATCAATGGATACTTAGCCTATCAAATCAAAGTTTTGGGTTTTCAAGTCATCTATAGGATCTTGCAACTTCTTATACTTTTGCAAGTTTTAGAATTTGCGTTTTAAAGTTCCCTTGATAAACGACTTTCTAGGATCAATTATAGGAGCTTGTGAAAAGTTCTTGTTCTTAACTCGTATGAATTAAGACTTTCGCGTTTTAAAGCTCCCTATATAATAGCCTAGCAAAACTTAATTCAAATACGTTAAGGAAAAGCTAAGGTTAAAAACCGAGTCGAGTCAAAAACTATTCTTATTTTCACCAACGGAAAGCCTACATTCGTGTCAAAAGCACTTATTTTATTATTAAAAACTTAAAAACAACACTAAAAATTTAAAATTTTATTGAAAAATGAGAAAAACAACGTTTGGACACGACAAAAGCAATTGCAAGCGATTATATCGATTGACTCCCCCATGCTAAAACCAAACATTGTCCTCAATGTTTCTTAGCTCAAGAGTAACACCCCCTTGCTAAGACACGAAGAGTCTAATGCAAATTCCTAGCATGGAAAGAGCACGCACATCTGTAAGCCGTTTATTAATTATGCCTCAAGATAAAACGTTAGTCGATAAAAATCAAGGGTAAGAAAGTGTGCCCCTTTTTGGCATTCAAAGAATGGAAGATCAAGTGGACCGACAAAAACCGAACACGAGAGTCTTCAAATATTAGGGTCATACCTAAGATCACAACACAACAAATCACGAACACGAGCTTGAAAGATCAAGCCTTATTAGGTGTTAGAAAATAGAAAGAAGATAGAATGTATGGGACTCCCCCACAAGGCACCTCGTTTTTGTTCACCGAGTCATGAGCTCGACTCGATCCCCGCATTCATTGGTCCTTAGGGAAAGTTTGAAGATCCGGGACAACCTCCGTAGGTATATCCCCTCCAAAGTAGTGTTTCACACGATGACCATTCACCTTAAAGTTAGGCCCGTCTTTTTGAGCTAGCTCAACGGTGCCATAAGGGAAAACTTGAGCAATGGTGAATGGTCAGGACCAACGGGATTTAAGCTTGCCCGAGAAAATCTTAAGTCTAGAGTTGAATAAGAGGACTTGATCACCAACATTGAAAATGCGGTTTTTGATCTTAGAGTCATGAATCCTCTTAGTCTTCTCTTTGTAGATCAAAGAATTTTCATAAGCTTGATCCCTTAACTCACTTAGTTCATTTAATTGAACCTTGCGATGATCACCCGCGGTCCTCAAATCAAAGTTACAATGCTTAAGAGCCCAATACGCCTTATGTTCGAGTTCAATTGGCAAGCGGCATGCTTTTCCGTAGACCAACCTAAATGGTGTACAACCAATTGGCGTCTTGTAAGGCGTACGGAAAGCCCACAATGCATCGTCCAATTTATCCGACCATGAAGTGCGATGTTCTCCAATAGAACGCTCCAAAATCCTTTTAAGAGCTCGGTTTGAAACCTCCACTTGACCACTCGTTTGAGGGTGATAAGCCGTAGAAAGTCGATGAGTGACACCATATTTCTTTAGAACTTTTTCAAATTGTTCATTACAAAAATGGGTCCCGCGATCACTTATAATAGCCCGTGGAGTTCCAAACCTAGCAAAGAGTTGTTTCAAAAAGTTCACCACAACTCGAGCATCATTCGTGGGCAAAGCCTTAGCCTCAACCCATTTAGACAAATAGTCCACGGCTACGAGAATGTATTTGTTCCCTTTCGAAGATGGAAACGGCCCCATAAAATCGATCCCCCACATGTCAAAGATTTCACAAACTTGGATAATGTTTTGAGGCATTTCATCCCTTTGTGAGTTCTTTCCTTGACGTTGACAAGCATCACAAGTCTTGATCAAGTCTTGGGCATCACGATATATGGAAGGCCAAAAGAAGCCGGCATCAAAGACTTTCTTCGCGGTGGCGTTAGCACCATGATGTCCCCCGGTGGGTCCCTCATGACAAGATTTAAGGATATCTTGAGCTTCTTTGCCAAACACGTACCTACGAATCACTTGATCCGCGCACACACGAAACAAATAGGGGTCGTCCCAAAAGTAGTAGGAGATATCCTTGAAAAACTTTTGTTTTTGTTGGGACGACATACCCTTGATCACAAACTTCCCCGCATGGTAATTTGCGATGTCCGCAAACCATGGGGTACTATCATCACCAAGAAAAGCAATCATACCAAGCGTCTCGAGAGGGAATGTTTCATTGATTTCCTTGTTCTCTCGATTGATTTGGTGAGGATTCTCAAGTCGAGATAAATGATCGGCCGCGAGATTCTCGGCTCCTTTTTTGTCTAGAATCTTGACATTAAATTCTTGAAGGAGGAGAATCCACCGGAGCAACCTCGGCTTAGCATCTTGTTTATTAAGAAGATATTTGATAGCCGAGTGGTCCGTATACACTATGGTTTGAGACAAGACGAGATATGGTCTAAACTTTTCAAAAGCATACACAACGGCAAGTAACTCCTTTTCCGTTGTAGTGTACTTTGTTTGAGCTTCCGTCATAGACTTACTTGCATAGTGTATAGGCAAGAAGTGTTTAAGCTTACGTTGCCCCAAAACCGCACCTACCGCATAATCACTAGCATCACACATAATTTCAAAAGGTAGATCCCAATCCGGGGCAACTAAGATTGGCGATTCGGTTAACTTCTTTTTAAGCATCTCAAAGGCTTGAATACACTCATCCGAAAAGATGAAAGGAGTCTCTTTTTCCAAAATATGGGTCATAGGCCGAGCTATCTTAGAGAAGTCTTGTATAAAACGACGATAGAAGCCGGCATGGCCGAGAAAACTCCTTACTCCCTTAACGGTGGTGGGTGGAGGCAATTTGACAATCACGTCGATTTTAGCCCTATCTACCTCAATACCGGCCTTATAGATCTTATGACCTAACACAATTCCCTCTTTGCACATGAAGTGACATTTCTCATAATTAAGCACAAGATTAGTTTCCTCACAACGTTGCAACATTCTTTCAAGGTTAGAGAGACATGAAGTGAAAGATTCCACAAAAACCGAAAAGTCATCCATGAAGACTTCCATGTTTTTCTCGATCATATCATGGAAAATGGCCATCATGCACCTTTGGAACTTCTCTGGAGCATTGCATAGTCCAAAAGGCATGCGACGATAGGCAAATGTTCCATAAGGACAAGTGAATGTGGTTTTTTCTTGATCACGAGGGTCAATGGGGATTTGGAAATAGCCAGAAAATCTATCCAAAAAGCAATAGAATTCATTCCCCGCTAGTCTCTCTAACATTTGATCCATAAAAGGTAATGGAAAATGATCCTTCCTAGTGGCATCATTAAGTTTCCTATAATCAATACAAACACGCCAACCGGTCACAAGTCTAGTAGGAATCAATTCATTATCCTCATTAGTAACAACCGTCATTCCTCCTTTCTTTGGAACACAATGCACAGGGCTAACCCATGGACTATCCGAGATAGGGTAGATCATTTAGGCGTCTAGAAGTTTAGTGACTTCCTTTTTGATCACCTCATGAATATTTGGATTGACCGTTCTTTGATTTTAGATAGCGGGTTTATAATCATCCTCCATTAGAATTTTATGAGTACAAAATTTGGGATCTATACCCTTAATGTCGGAGATTTTCCATCCAATGGCCCGTTTATGTTTCTTAAGCACTTTAATAAGCTCATCTTTTTCATTTTCCTTTAATCCCTTAGCAATAATCACCGGTAACTTATCCGTTCCTTCAAGAAAAGCATACTCCAAATGAGTGGGTAATTCCTTAAGTTCTAATTCGGGTGCTTCCTCAATAGATGTTTTCGCTTTAGTCTCATTATCATTCACAACTTTCAATTCCATAGGTGGTGATTCATAAGGATCTTCATTCAAAAAGGCTTCAAGTAAATCGATATCTCCCTCCATATCATGATAATCCTCATCATATGAAGTTAGCAAATCCGGTGTGCTAAGAAAAGCATCCACCTCCTCCAAGATAAAATCACTAGCCCCAAATGGAGTAAGGGGTGGAGACGAAAGGGCAATAATAGGATCCGATAAAGAAGGATTGCCATTTTCGGAATTAGCCGAGAATCCAAGCACTTCTTGAGAATATTCTTTACAAGTAACATCAATCACATCGATTTGATTAATTGATTCATCGTAGTACTTGGAAGAAAATTTAGAGATATGACCAATATCAAACGTGATATTTTCATCATCAACTCTTAAAGTCAATTTCCCCGCTTTCATGTCAACTAAAGCACTAGCCGTCATCAAAAACGGTCTTCCCAAAATTAGTGGTACACGAGAATCTTCGGGATAATCGCAAACCACAAAGTCCGTTGGAAAGACGAGTTTCCCTACCTTGACAAACACGTCCTCGGCTATACCTTTTCGTAAGGCGATCGATCGATCCGCTAGCTCGAGAGTCATCTTAGTAGGTGTAAGCTCGGGAAGTGATAACCTTTTCCACACGGAAAGAGGCATCAAATTAATGCTAGCACCAAGATCGGCTAAAGCTAAGCATTCTTCCATATTAGGGAAATCACATGGTATCACAAACTTGCCCGGGTCTCCAAGCTTTTTGGGAAGCTTTTGTGTAAGAACCGCGGAACAATTAGCATCTAAAGATGTAGACACTTCAACCAATTTCCCTTTATCATTTATCAATCTCTTAATTGTCGAAGCAAACTTAGGCATGTGAAGCAATGCATCCGCGAAACTAACATTAATATGCATATTCTTAAACATCTCTAAAAAAGTAGCCATTTGAGCATTGGACTTTTCGCGGAGCTTCTCTTGGTTAAGTCTCGAAGGGTAGGGTAGTGTGGGTTTAGTCTTCGGAATCTCGGGTTCCGGAATAGGCAATTGGTTTACCTTTGGTGGAATAGGAATTTCCTTTTCTTTAACCACCTCGGGTTCTTGCTCCACTTCCCTCACCGTAGAGGTACTCACATGTGGAAGCAAAGGTCCGTCTAAAGCTTTCCCACTACGTGTGGTTATAACTTTCATCTCACCCTTCGGGTTTAGAATGGTGTTACTAGGTAAGCCACCCGAAGACGAGGAAGGTTTGGTCATAAACGATTCAAACATCGAAAGCAATTTATTTTGACCTTGTTCCATACTTTGTTGCATACGATTTTGACTTTGTTCAAACATTTGCTCAAATCTTTGTTCAATTCTTTGTTGATTAAGCTCAATCTTATTGTTTTGCCCTTTAATCGTATTTTGAAACTCGTTTTTCAAAGTTGCCATTTGTCCTTGAATGTTGTTTTGAAAAGCTTTCAGATTTGCCTCATTTGACTTGATATAGCTTGACAAATCATTTTGATTATTCCCTTGAAAACCTTGATTGTTTTGATTAGCATTAAACCCATTTCCTTGATTATAATTCCCTTGGTTACCACGGTTAAAATTATTCCCATTGTTTCCATTGTTGTACCTATTTTGAACCGGTGGAAAACCCGGTGGAGCAACATGATTTTGACGAGGAACTTGACCGTTGGAGCCATAAGTTCCCGTCGCGGCAAAAGCACTAGCTTGATCAAACCCCGCGTTCAAACAAGCATAATTAGGATGTGCTCCACCACATGATACACAAACATTCTCAATCATATTAATCGATCCATGAGGATTCTTCCTAATCTCACTCAACAAAGTCGCAAATCCACTATCAATCTTAGAGTTCAATCTAGCAATCTCGTGATTAGATGAATTCACATTGGAAACACCCGGTGTGTTTCATGAATATTGTGCTCTAGACTTATCCTCAATTATACTCCACGCGTCTCTCGGTGTTTTTCTTAAAATATTACCACCCGCGACGGCATTTAAAGAATCTTGTTCAATCATATTTAGCCCATTATAGAAAGTATTTATTTGATGCAATTCCGAGAAACCGTGGTGTGGACATTGTCTCAACAAATCTTTAAATCTTTCCCAAGCAACCCCAAACGATTCATGCACTTTTTGTTCAAATCTAGTGATCTCGTTCTTAAAATGTGTTGTTTTGGACGATGGAAAGAAGTAATTCATGAACTTAGACACTAAATCATCCCAAGTTAAAATCGAACCCGGTGGTTCTTTCTCATACCAAAGCTTAGCATTACCCTCGAGCGAGTACGGAAAAAGCATGAGCTTAATCACGTCATTCGGCACATCTCTAAATTTGAGAGTCGAGGTAATTCGATTAAAATTCCGAATGTGAGAATGCGGGCTATCGGTCTCATTGCCACGAAATTGGTCGGCACGAATGAGTGATAGAAGACCCGTCTTAATCTCAAAATGATCCGCCAAAATAGCCGGCACAACGATTGCTTCCCCATACCCTTCGGTGGGTGCACGGAGCAATTCCTCCATTGTTCGGTTATCGGCCATCTCTACAACAATAGGTGGAATCTCGGGTTCCACTATTCGTTGTTGACGATTTCTATTTCTACGAGGAATATTTTCAAGCCTATTAAAATCAATCACAAGTCGTGAAGAACGTAATTGCATACACTACAAAGACGAGAATTTAGAGGATTGAAGAAAAGAAATTAGACAAGAAGAAGATTATTTTTGGTATTTTATTTGGTATTGCTCAATCAATGATGATCGATAAAAAACAAGGAATAAGGATAACTACTATGGAAGTAAATTACCCTCGGTCGACTTTGAAACGATAGGTGAAAACCTAAACGTCTCGAGGTTCAATAAGTAAACAACAAAAAAATAAGATTTATTACTACTTGAGTCGGCAAACCAATAATAGGTCGTCCCTCTCAATATACGCACAAGCAAGCGGGGAAACGATGTGGCACTAAGCACTTAAAAACCTTTTTCCTTAGACGGCCTTTTATAGCACGTCGCCTTATACCCACCTTATAGTTTGTATAAATCGAGTTCAAACTTCTTATTGGTATTTATCTATTTTGTCTTTATTTTTGTTTTGGGTTCGAATACAATAGCTAGGTGATGAAATCCCAACTAAGGCTTATTTGAAAGATATGTAAAATTATTGTTCTACGTAATACAATATATTATTCACAAAAAACGAGAAAAACGATACATACTATATAATAAAAAATAACAAAACTTTCCGAGGACGGAAAGGGTCTTCAAATCCACGATCAACAAATCTCCACAAAGACGAATCGTACACAAGATCCCCGGCAGCGGCGCCAAAATTTTTGATGTATCGTGGATAGTATAGGTGATAATTAGATACGTTATAGGGTAAATTAGAAAATTACCTTTAGGAAAAAGTAATAGTCCAATATTACCAATGACGAATTCAATTAAACACGTGAGTGAGTCGAGTTCGTTGTACACGAAGATCTTATGAATTTGAGACGTTTTGTTTTGATTTGGACAATCGATTTGAATTGGTTTTCGTTTTTTAAACTAAAATTAAAATCTACAATTTTTAAGCTATTTAAAATTATCTAAAGTGCATGAATCGTAAACCCGCCTTCAAACTTAATTACTCCTCAACCAAACATCTTTTACAATCATAAACATTCAAATATAAACCTTAATAAAAACAGTAACACACAATTACTAGCATCTTATAAAAATTATTTAACCAGTTAAAGAAAAAAAAAACTTTCATATAAGCAGTCTTGATACACCTATAAAACGAAAACTCTATATAAAAAAAATGGAAAAGAGATGGAACCTTTTGGGATAACCATTGTGCCGAAGGTTGTGCTGAACAACCTTATGATCCGAAACTCGAACCACCATTCACCATTTCACCATTCGCACCATCAAGACTATTCAATGTCATCAAAACGAACCACCATCTTTTTTATTTATTTATTCAGTGTGAATAAATAATATATCCACTTTCATTCTTTTCAATCAAATAAACTATAGATGAAGCTTATATGACTGATTTTTCATTTATAATATCAATTAAAATATTTAGAAGATGCAACTTAATAATACCAAGAAAATAGAAACGAGAGATTAAAAAGAAACGAGTAATATTAAAAACGACTTTTATTAATTCAAAACCTCTTTACATCATTAAAAAGAAAAGTTACAGATCCTAAATATAAACTAACATTATAACATTAAAAGAAAAGAAAGGGATAAAATTACACAAGAAAATGGGGGTATTTATAGCCCCCCCCCCCCCCCCCCCCCCAAGGGCATCCTTCTGCGGATATTCACATCTTCAATGGATATTCCTTATCAGTTTGAACCTTTGATCTTCAAATCCTTATTCTCTCTCTTGTTGGATGGCTGAGATGATTCCAAATAGCACACGGATCGCCAACGTGGCATCCGTGTGCTAGTTGTGTTTCTTCTTTGGCTTTTGATTGGTGGATATGATGGAATGATGTGTAGCTTCCTATAAGAATTGGCCACGTAGCATAGCCCCTCCGCACCCTCTCTTCCTTAAACTGGGGGGTTTTATTTCTTTTTGGGTGAATTACTTGATTAAGTAAAAAGCCCTAATTAAAACGTCTTTTTACTCAACTAGGGTTTTTGAACAGTGACTAAAATTCACAGGTTTTGTGGGTGAGATATTGGGGAAGATGAGAGAGAACTCTCATTGTAAATATCGAAAATTTATTATGTGTGGTGTAAATGAAAAGAGATAGGGTCGGTTTTTTTTTATTTAAGTAAGTGGATAATGACGTGTGGAATTAAAGGCTGGTGGTGAAAGTAACGTGAGTTACATTTTGAATGAAACAAAAAAAATGCCAACCCTAAAGCCCATTACATTCGTTTAATTTCTTTGAAGCTATTGGGCTTTTGGCCCAATCTCTATTTCTTTCATCCGATTCTTTTCAAATTGGGCCTGGCCAAATGAATTCCATCTTTCCATTTGAATCTTCAAGTTACTCTTTAATTTAAATGGGCTTTTGAGCCCATTCACTCAATTGTGGGACCCACTAAGCCCGTTAACTTGATAAAAGATAAAATCCTCTAAAGTTGAGCTCGGTTTTGGCTTCCTCGATCTTTTTCCGTCAATCTCGTGTCGGTTTTTTTCGGTTTTCGTGAACTTGGTACCTACACACATGAAAACAAGAAACAAGCATATCCAAGGCATTTATGATATAAATCATGCAATATTTCATTGTTTTAAGCTACAAATGATATGAGTAATTATACTCATATCAACTCTCCCCTGGGCAATTCAGCATCCCTGAACGCTGTTTCAGCACGGACGAAGTCGTCCACATGCTTCAACATCTCATCCACCATTTTTGGTATGCTTTCAGCAAATCGCTTGGCCAAACCAGGGCACTTGTGTGAGCCCATGAATGAAGAGATCCTCATGAGATCTGGCACATTTGGGATAGAATTGGACTCACTTACCCACCTTTCTTTGAATACCGATAGGCTCTCGTTGGCCTTTCGGATGATCTTCGTGATCTCCGTGGGGTCCTTCGCACACGCTTTCAGCATCCCAAACCGTGTGAGGAATTCGGCCTCCAAATCATCCCAATCATCTATGCTTCCTGACGGCAACTCGTCAAACAAAGCTCTGGCCTTATCATCTAACGTTTGTTGGAACATTCGGCACCACACGGGCATGGGCCATTCCCCTTGGTTCCCCATCCCTTTAAAATGGTTGATGTGGTCAGCCGGATCTCCCGTCCCAGCGTAAATCCTTACGTTGGCCGGCATCCTATGGCTATGGGCAGAGTATTCAATGATCCTTCGGCTGAGGGGGCACTTGGCCAGTGATTTGAAAGGCTTTCCCAAATCATCATCTGCCACTTTCTTCCCCTTGCTCTTCTCTCCTTCGCCTTGACCTTCCTTCTTCTTTCCCTTATCTCCCGAGTGCTCTTCCCCTTCGTCAAAACTGATTAGCCTTGGCTTGATGTAGTCTCGGTTGCTTTTGTCTTTTATTAATTCTTTTAGGGCCGAAAGGTGACCCTCAATGATTTCTTCATTGGTGAGACTATTGTGGTTGTCATCATGAATTTCAACTTCCGGTGATGTTGGGGCAGGACCCGCCATTCTTTAGCTACTTGGTAGATCGAATTTAGGGTCCCACGGATGGCGCCAGTTTGTAGATGCAAAAGTCCGTTGGGCCTCTTAGTGGGCTGAGAATGCCGCTGGGCCGTCCGGGTCTTCTTATCCACAAGCCTATAAGAAGATAGCACACGTTAGCTCGCCCCGGGTGAAGAGCCCGGGACCAACTCCGGTGTGAGAGTAAGTATATGATTGAGCCGAGTGGCCAATAACATGCAGAGCCGAATGGCCACGTAAGTATGTGTAATAAATGACTGTGTGTGTCTGGATGTGACTTACACTGAATGAGGGGTATTTATAGTACTCAGAGTACTGTAGTGGACTGTTGTCCTTAAAGGCAGCGCTCCTTGAGCCTTGTGATCTGACAGGCCAAGCTTTGGTCCAAAAGGTTAAGCAAGGCATCTGGGTAAAAGGATGCGTCGTTTGTTCCCGAGGGAATCTACCCTGCTTTTGAGGTGTGCAAGCGGGTGGCTCTTTTATCCGAACGCCAGGCGAATGTCCACTGGACAATAGGGTGCGCCGTTCCTTCCCAATGCATTGGCATTGCTTTCGAGGATACCTTCTAGATCTGCGCTTGGTAGGTGGGCCGGTCTGCCAGACCGTGTGGCCAATCTTGCTTCTAGAAGATTTGCATCTACAATCAGGTTGAGGGTCATACTGGGTCAAACCTGTTCATACCTGGTCAGACCCGTTCAAACCTGGTCATACCCGGCCAAACTTTGTCATACCCGATCAACAAGACGCTTTCCAAAGTTAATGTAACCAGAGGTCAACTCCTAGTATTTGCAAGACCCAACACTTTGTCGCCAAATATTCTACTCATTACTGTATAACAGTCTACTTTCATGGTTCTTTTTTTGTTACGAAAACTTAAACAGGCCGAAAGTCACCCAAAGGTAGATGAATTATCAAGCACCGTATCAACACTTTCAGATTACGAAAAATTAGCCATGATGCAGTACTAACTTAGAGGACACACGGATAGAATTTCAAGTTTCTTATTCGGAAACAATACTAATTTTAGCTTTGAACTCACTCGACAAAATGTCTTGTTCCGCCCTGCTTAAGCGTCTATTCTAAATCGGTGTAATAGTCGGTTTACACCTATATATTTATGTTTTTCTTCATCCAGTTTTGAGAAATGACCAATAAAAATAACATATTTTGTCACATATCAAAATTCAAATACAGCAAACCTGATTTGTCGAATTTTGTTTTCAATAAAATTGTTTTTAATAAAATTATTATAGATATATCATATCACATTACTCTCTCCTATGGGCTATGGATGAAAACAAAAGAAAGAAAAAAGAACAGTATAAAAGCACCAGTGGTCTAGTGGTAGAATAGTACCCTGCCACGGTACAATCTGGTTCCGTTTTATACAAAGATCGCACCAGAACAGACTCGATCTGATTGAAAACCAAAGCACACTCAACGCCACTACAACAAAATCAAGGTTTAGGGTCGAAAATTTCGACCCTAAATACAAAGGGTATTCGACCCTAAATTTTAGGGTCGAATGTTCGACCCAAAAAATTCGACCCTAAAAAATTAGGGTCGAAATACCCTATGTATTTTAGGGTCGAAAAAATGGGGCCCACAAGTTTTCAGCAAAGTTTTTGACCAACATTTACGGTCGAAACACTTTGTAATTTAGGGTCGAAATTTCGACCCTAAATTTCGAAACTATAATAGTTTTAAATTTAAAATGTTTTAAAAAAAATCAATAAATAGAGTTTTTAAATTACTAAATTATTTATATAAAATATAAACAAATTATTTTATTTATATAAAATATTAATAAGTATCACTAATAATAAATATTTTATTTATATAAAATATTTTATTTATGTAAATTTATTTTATAAATTACAATAATTACGTTTTAAAATAGTAAATTTCGAAACGAGAATAATTTTAATTTTAAAATGTTTTAAAACATTAATAAATAGAGTTTAATTACTAAATTATTTATATAAAATATTAACAAATTATTTTATTTATATAAAAAATTAATAAGTATCACTAATATATTTTATTTATGTAAATTTATTTTATAAATTACAATAATTACGTTTTAAAATAGTAAATTTTGAAACGAGAATAATTTTAATTTTAAAATGTTTTAAAACATTAATAAATAGAGTTTATAATTACTAAATTATTTATATAAAATATTAAAAAATTATTTTATTTATATAAAAAAATTAATAAGTATCACTAATATATTTTATTTATGTAAATTTATTTTATAAATTACAATAATTACGTTTTAAAATAGTAAATTTCGAAACGAGAATAATTTTAATTTTAAAATGTTTTAAAACATTAATAAATAGAGTTTATAATTACTAAATTATTTATATAAAATATTAACAAGTTATTTTATTTATATAAAAAATTAATAAGTATCACTAAAATATTAACAAGTCAATAGGGTATCGTATAACATGATATGAGTCAATATGGTATCGTATTACATGATATGAGTCAATATGGTATCGTATTACATGATATGAGTCAATAGGGTATCGTATTACATGATATGAGTCAATAGGGTATCATATAACATGATATGAGTCAATAGGGTATCGTATAACATGATATGAGTCAATAGGGTATCGTATAACATGATATGAGTCAATAGGTTATCGTATAACATGATATGAGTCAATAGGGTGTCGTATAACATGATATGAGTCAATAGGGTATCGTATAACATGATATGAGTCAATAGGGTATCGTATAACATGATATGAGTCAATAGGGTATCATATTACATGATATGAGTCAATAGGGTATCATATTACATGATATGAGTCAATATGGTATCGTATTACATGATATGAGTCAATATGGTATCGTATTACATGATATGAGTCAATATGGTATCGTATTACATGATATGAGTCAATAGGGTATCGTATAACATGATATGAGTCAATAGGGTATCGTATAACATGATATGAGTCAATAGGGTATCGTATAACATGATATGAGTCAATAGGGTATCGTATAACATGATATGAGTCAATAGGGTATGGTATTACATGATATGAGTCAATATGGTATCGTATTACATGATATGAGTCAATAGGGTATCGTATAACATGATATGAGTCAATAGGGTATCGTATAACATGATATGAGTCAATAGGGTATCGTATAACATGATATGAGTCAATAGGGTATCGTATAACATGATATGAGTCAATAGGGTATCGTATAACATGATATGAGTCAATAGGGTATCGTATAACATGATATGAGTCAATAGGGTATCGTATAACATGATATGAGTCAATAGGGTATCGTATTACATGATATGAGTCAATAGGGTATCGTATTACATGATATGAGTCAATAGGGTATCGTATTACATGATATGAGTCAATATGGTATCGTATTACATGATATGAGTCAATATGGTATCGTATTACATGATATGAGTCAATATGGTATCGTATTACATGATATGAGTCAATAGGGTATCGTATAACATGATATGAGTCAATATGGTATCGTATTACATGATATGAGTCAATTAGGGTATCGTATAACATGATATGAGTCAATAGGGTATCGTATAACATGATATGAGTCAATAGGGTATCGTATAACATGATATGAGTCAATAGGGTATCGTATAACATGATATGAGTCAATAGGGTATCGTATTACATGATATGAGTCAATATGGTATCGTATTACATGATATGAGTCAATAGGGTATCGTATAACATGATATGAGTCAATAGGGTATCGTATAACATGATATGAGTCAATAGGGTATCGTATAACATGATATGAGTCAATAGGGTATCGTATAACATGATATGAGTCAATAGGGTATCGTATAACATGATATGAGTCAATAGGGTATCGTATACCATGATATGAGTCAATAGGGTATCGTATTACATGATATGAGTCAATAGGGTATCGTATTACATGATATGAGTCAATAGGGTATCGTATTACATGATATGAGTCAATATGGTATCGTATTACATGATATGAGTCAATATGGTATCGTATAACATGATATGAGTCAATAGGGAAAACATTGGAGGGAAAACCTTGGCGGGAAAACATTGGAGGGAAAACATTGGAGGAAAAACATTGGAGGGAAAATGTTAACAATTTTCCTCACTTTTTTAGCATAAAAAGAGAACCACACACACTCCTTATCATCACAAGCACCAGCAGATCACACACACTTATCATCATAAACTAAACAACTACCCAATATGGATGGCACACATACATCTATTATCATCTTCCTGTTCACAATGGGTACATAATGAAAGCACTAAAACTAGTACCATCAATAGTGGGACTAATGAAAGCACTAAAACAATGGGTACACAATAGGTACAGTCATTTGTAGTCTAGTTGGTTTTTCATGGTGGTAACGAGCTTGATCTTTCTGGATTTATGGTGTAATTGATGAACTTGTTATGTTCTTGTAGTTGCTAAGTTGTTTGCACAGCTTTAGTTCTGCTTAGACTTAATTATTTTTAGCTATTACTGCATTATCTAAATATATACATATATTAATATTTTAAAAGCATTCACACTAAAAGAAAATTTTAAAAATATATTTAATAATTTAGGGTCGAAATTTCGACCCTAAATATAAACCGCGAATTTTTTAAATTTTTCGTGAAAATTTTTCGTGTGAAATTTTAAATTTTTCGTGAAAACTTTTTAAAGTTTTAAATTTAGGGTCGAAATTTCGACCCTAAAATATTAAATATTAAAAATAAGTTTTTTTAAAATTATTTTTAATTATTAAAAATATATTATGTAATACATAAATTAAAATTATTTAAAATTTTAAATTTAGGATCGAAATTTCGACCCTAAATTTTGTGGACCCCACCTGCTTTTTGACCAGCCATTTTGGGTTGAAAAAGTGTGGGCCCCACCTTAATTTAGGGTCGAAAATTTCGACCCTAAATTGGATCCGACCCTAAACCTTGATTTTGTTGTAGTGAACCGACCCATATTATGTCAGTTTAATAGCCCACCATTATCGATAATTTGAAATATAACGTTTTCTCAAATGCTTTTTCAAATATCTTTATATAAACAGTACATAGGAATTATACACGTTCTACTTTTAAAACAACATTTATCTACTAAATACGTGTTTGAACAAAGCTCAAAACAGACAACCAAAACACTAAACTAGAGCTATCATAGCCAAATTGCATAAACAAAGAATAAAACGTATCAGAATGTAAGAACCTGCACCATTTGTTCCATTCGAAATGGTATTCTAGCACGCGTAAGCGTTCTAATACGAACATCCTTCTTGAAAAAAAAAAGACATCCACAATTAGATAAAGGAAGTAACCATCCCATAACGTTGACCCAATTAGGAGAAATACTAGGCAACTGAGCTAAATTTAACACTTTAGCCCTTACAATACTCGAATATGAACATTCAAAAAATAATTGGTCTTGCGCGTTGGGTTGAATCCTTCACAAAGGACACGGGATCAGGTTTAAGTCGACATCCACGCCATAGATGGATATATAACATGTGTAGAATAGGATTTCGACCATACCATGTGGTACCAATCAACCTCATCAGCTCGTTCACGTATTGACTATTGAGAGCCAAACTTCGCGGACAGAAAACGATTTGAGGTTATATTAAGTAATGGAACAGTGCCATGTATCCTCTCCTGGTCAATATTAAGTAATGGAACAGTAAGAGAATTAACGGGAAAGGTTATACCAAGCAACAGGTCAAGTCCACGGATCTTCCTGCTGCTACACATATTCTCGTAATATACATTCATCCAATGCCAAAAAAGGTCTCGCTCGTGTTCACGCTAATGGATGGGAAGATTTGACTTTGGAAGACGTGATGGCCACACTAAATTCAAAGGAAATCAAAGAAAGGTTCAAGGCGAAGGGGGATAATGGTGAATGGGTTATATGTGAGGGGAAGAACTGATCGCAGGAATTCATATCAGTCAAAGGGAAAGTCAAGATCGAAGTCTTGAGGTGGAAGACTCAAATGCTTTAGTTGCCAATCTGAGGAGCACTTGAGAAGAGATTGTCCGAAGAATAATAACAAGAAGTCAAAAGGTTACGTCAAGAAAGATGATCAACCAAGCTCCAGTGGTTCGATTTACGACGATTCTGAGGTGATGATGGTGATGAGTGCAGAAAGACTGCAAGACTGGATCATGGATTCAGGAGGTTCATATCACATGTCACCCAGGTTAGATGTATTTTTTGATTTTCTGGAATGCGATGGGGGTAGCGTATTGTTGGGAGACAACAGGGAGTGCAAGATCAAGGGTATTGGCAAGGTAAAGGTACAACTGAAGATGGGTCAAGTTTTGTGTTACACAATGTCAGGTATATTCCTGAATTGAAAAGAAACTTGATATCACTGGGAACTCTTGAAAAAGAGGGATATACCGTAAAATTGTAGTGGGGCAAAATCAAGGTGATTAATGGTTCTAGGGTTATTATATCTAGAACCCGAAGGGAGAACTATGTGTACTCTTTGGATGGCCATGCATTGGCCGGTGAGCTTAATGCTAGTGTTGAAGAAAAAGACAGTCTTGTCCAGGTTTGGCATAAAAGACTGGGACATATCAGTGAGGCGGGACTACATGTGCTGGAAAAACAGGGTTTGTTTGGCAAGAAGAGTCTAGGTAAGCTCGATTTTTGTGAGAATTATGTTCTGGGAAAGTCACATCGAGTTCGTTTCGGTGTAGAAAGGCACACTACTCAGGGAGTGATAGACTATGTTCATTCAGACTTATGGGGTCCGTCTCAAGTGGAATCATTGGGAGGTAAGAGGTATTTCTTATCTATTGTCGATGATTATTCCAGAAGGGTAAGAGTTTATGTTCTTAGGTACAAACACGAAGCATTTGGGAAGTTCAAAGAGTGAAAGCAGTTAGTTGAAAATCAGACTGGGAGGACGGTTAAGAAGCTTAGGACGGATAATGGTCTTGAGTTCGGTAACCGAGAGTTTAATCAGCTATGCACTGGGAGTGGGATTTCTAGACATTTGACAGTTGCCGGGACGCCGCAGCAGAATGGGTTAGCAGAACGGATGAACAGAACTCTCATGGACAAGGTACGTTGTTTATTAATACAGTCTGGATTTCCCAAGACCTTCTGGGCGGAAGCGACATGTATGGCCGTATATCTTATAAATAGGTCACCATCGACAGCGATTGAGAAGAAGACACCTATGGAGATGTGGTCGGGACATCCTAGTGATTATGGGATGTTGAGAGTTTTCGGCTGTGTCGCGTATCACACGTTAAACAAGATAAGCTCAAGCCAGAGCGGTAAAATGCGTTCTTTTGGGGTATCCTGAGGGTGTGAAGGGATACAGACTATATAGGCTTGATAATGAATCACCTAAAATAGTCACAAGTAGGAACGTGGTCTTCAATGAAAGTGTCATGTACAAAGACACGTTGAAGGATTCTGGTGCAGGAAAGATAAAGTCTGTTGAGGAATTATAGGTTGAGGTGGAACTGTAGAGGTTAAATAATCATACGCCTGAGGAAGACCTACCAGGTCAGGAAGATCAAACAGGTCAAGAAGATCAGACAGATCAGGAAGACCAGACAGATCAGGAAGATGGCGATGATGAAGATGCAGGGGTTCAAGAGATTGATCATCCACTGAATCTCACAGATTATCAATTGGTTCGGGATAGAGAGCCAAGGACAAGAACAAAACCGACGAGGTTTCAGGATGAGAGTAATATGGTTGCTTACGCGTTTGCTGCAGCAGAGGAAGAAGATACTCATGAACCATTGACATACCAGGAAGCAGTTGCTTGTGAAGACAGTTCTAAGTGGAAAGCTGATATGAAAGAAGAGATGGATTCTCTGAGGAAGAATAAGACCTAGGTGTTAGTAGATCATCCAGCTGGGCAAAAGCTGGTGAGTTGCAAATGGCTGTTTAAAATAAAGGAAGGGATTGAAGGTGTTCAAAAGCCTAGGTACAAGGCGAGGTTGGTGGCTCGTGGATTCACACAAAGGGCAGGTATTGATTACAATGAAGTATTTTCGCCGGTAGTTCGACACACATCTATTCGGATTATACTTGCATTGACTGCGTGTAAAGATTATGAGCTGGAGCAGCTTGATGTAAAGACGACGTTTTTACATGGAAATCTTGAAGAAGTGATCTACATGAGGCAGCCACCAGGATTTGAACAATGTAACAAAGTATATTTGTTAAAGAAATCTTTTTATGGTTTGAAGCAGTCACTTAGGCAATGGTACAAGAGGTTCGATGAGTATATGCTGAGCAATAGGTTTAAGCGTTGCAGTTACGACAGCTGCATATATTACAGGAGTTATGCACCATGGGAGTATATCTATGTATTGTTATATGTAGATGATATGTTGATTGCTTGTAAGAGCAAGGCTGAGATCGGGGCTACCAAGTCTTTGCTTAAAAGGGAGTTCGACATGAAAGAGCTCGGGGAAGCAAAGAAGATTCTTGGTATGGAGATCTTCAGGGATCGGAGTCGCAAGATTCTAAAGGTGTCACAATCCGGGTACGTTTCTAAAGTCTTAAACAGGTTTAGAATAAACAATGGGAAATCGGTAGAGATGTCATTGGGTGGGCACTTCAAGCTGTCGTTGAAGGATTACCCGGTTAGGGATTGTGATGTTGAAAGAATTAGTAGGGTGCCGTATGAAAATGTGGTTGGGAGATTGATGTACTTGATGGTGTGCACGAGGCCAGACATAGCGTATGCAGTAAGGCAGATATTTGGCGAATCCGGGTAAACTCCGTTGGAAAGCAGTGAAGTGGATTATGAAATATTTGCAGGGCACTGTAAACGTGGGTTTGGTGTATGGGACAAATCGTGGCAACCATGTGGACGTAACAGGTTTTGTTGATTCAGACTACGCTAAGGATCCGGATAAAGGTAGGTCTCTTACTGGTTACGCATTTTTAGTACAGGGATGTGTTGTAAGGTGAAAAGCAACGCTACAACACGTGGTGGCTCTTTCAACTACAGAGGCAGAGTATATGGCCCTTACGGAGGCTGTGAATGAAGCTATTTGGCTAAGGGGACTCTTGGAAGAGTTGGGCGTGAAGCTCAACACTGTTGCAGTTAATTGTGATAATCAGGGCGCGATTCACTTATCGCGGAATCATGTTTTTCATGAAATGACTAAGCACATCAATGTGCGTTATCACTTTATCAGAGAACTTGGAAGCAAAGACGGTTGAAGTTCTGAAGGTGGGTACTGAACACAATGTTGCAGATGCCTTGACGAAGGTGGTACCTGGACGCAAGTTACAACACTGCTTGGAGTTGCTGAGTGTTGGGATAGGCTAATATATGCCTAAGGTGGATATTTTTATGTTTAGTCATTATATTCGCCTAAGTCGTGTCTAGGGAGAGTGTCGAATAGCCTAGTTTCCTAATAGCTAAGAATAAAGGTCGGTTGGCAATGTCTAAGCCCAACCCGACCCGTAGGACTTGTAATAGTCAGTTCCCCCTCATCTTTATAAAAAGAGGTGAGGGGGGACAAACCAATTACGTCATTCTTTCTAAACTAATCGGAGAAGCCGATTAGGGATATTACCTTGTGTTTTCTTTTCTGTCGATTCGTCTGTGTGTGTTCTTCGATCGAGTATTCCGCATCTAGTAATCAGGGTTGTAGGGATTAAACCCTACAATGCTGATGTATATCGTGCGTTACATACTAGATTTCTAAGGGCCCTTTTTTGAATGTCACGCATATGTGCGGAAAGAGAGGTGATTTGCACACTCTCAAAAGTTATTGACACACTCCAAATGTTGGATGTTTTGTCATTTATACCCTTAAATCACTTAGTGAAATTTATAATTATTAAGGGTATAAATGTCATAATACACATAATTTGAGTGTGCAAATAATTTTTGAGAGTGTGCAAATCACATCTCGTGCGGAAAAGGTGTCCTGTATATATATCAAACATTTTATCGCATGCGGTTGTTTATGCCATGTTTGATGAACCAAATATGGCATACGTTTGTAAAGAAGACAGTAAAATAATAAGATTATATACAGTTTAACTTCGCTTTTGACAAATTGATTATATAATACGTTAAAGAAGAGATATTATACGTAGCCACAAATATGAAAGGCATACAATACAAGCACCAGTGGTCTAGTGGTAGAATTGTACCCTGCCACGGTACAGACCCGGGTTCGATTCCCGGCTGGTGCAAGAATACACCGTCAGCAGCGCATATATATTTAACACTTCATATGCTTCTATGACTGCTGTATTCTTTTTGTTTTTTGGTTATTGTTACAAATGTGGCAACTAGAAGCAGAAACCAAAAAGCAAGTCAAAAACGGTTTTTTTTTAGTTTAGATCCATAAATAGAACCAGACCAGACCTAGCAAGAGTCGGTTCTAGACCTTTCTTTGTACACCAAGTAGCATACCACCGGGTAACCAAACCACACTAGTTTGGCCAAGAAAAACAAGTGCTCAAAGCCTCAAGCTAGTACAAAAGGGCTTCAATTCGATTCAAATCGCCACTTCCAAAAACCATATAAAAAGCACCGTAATAAAAAAAATCGCCCACTGAGGCCAAAATATCACCAATCATGAAGCTAATGAAGCTAAACAACCAAATACATGATAATAACTACACGACAATCGGACATTACACGGAAACAAAACTTCTAAATGTCGATTTAGATAAAAGAAACATATGGCACAAAAATGGCATGAACAAAAAAGTGTAACATAAGTAAGTTAAAACTAGCATCAATATACAATTTGGGGGGTATCGGGATAAAAAAAAAGGTGCAAATAGCCATTTTTCAATATGACAAGCCAAAAATATAATCAGAGGCATGAAAAAAACGAGCATAAATACTGCAAAAGAAACACACTTGGAGAGGATGATGATGCTTCCAAATCGGGAATATGACGTGCAAAGATTTCTTATTTCCGATCTGCTGAAAAAATAACCTATGAACTAGAAAACAAATTTAGCAGATCGATTTTAAGCTCGTAACACTGTTCTTTGCGACATTCTCCATTATACACCCGTTTTGGTGACATATATTTAGTCAGAAGCAGAATCATAGAAATCACTTGGGCATGGAGTCATAATCTCGGATTCAAGTGTTTGTACCACCCTATGCATGGTGGGCCGATCTTCTGGGGTTGAAGATACACATTGAATTGCAAGTGAAAGCAGAGAACTGAGAATTTCTGACTCAACTCCTTCACAGTTCGTATCGATGATCTCACGTTGTCTATCCTCCGTTATTAAATAATTTAACTGAAAAAAATTAAAGGAGTTATTACACAAAGCTTTAAAAGACCTAAAAGCAAGTCTGCTAATTTCGTCTCACAAATTTTCACTCGTTATATAAGTTGTGTGTAACTTACCAGCTATATAATCGGTAATCTGAAATCTAGGGGGTGTTTGGTTTGGCTTTAAGCCCATTTCAGCTTATATAACATAAGCCTCTATTTTGTGGCTTATTTGGAGACTTTTGGGCTTATATAAGTTTATTATATCATGATAAACTTATATAAGCCCCTAATTAAGTCTCAAAATAAACCACAAAATTGGGGCTTATGTTATGTAAGCCGAAAATAAGCCATATTTTGTCTTATATGTCATAAACCCCGATTTTTTAAGCTTATTTGGAGAATTATGGGCTTATATAAGTTTATTATACCATCATAATAAACTTATATAAGCCCATAAGTCTCCAAATAAGCCATAAAGTTGAGCCTTATGTTATATGAGCCGAAATAGGCTTACGTTATATAAGCTAAAACAAACAGCCCGCAAATTTGTATATCTCTGAATATTAAAGAAAAAGAAACATACCCAGCCAACAATATTAAGTCCCTTCTCAATGAATGATGCATCTGTGGGCCGCTTCCCACTTATAACTTCAAGCATAAGTACACCAAAACTATAAACATCCGTCTTCTCTGTTGCTCTACCACTCTGCATATACTCTGCAATCAAAGTTACAGACAGGATTTGAGCCGGATATCTTACAGACCCAACACTTCGTAGCCTAATATGTTAGTACTTTCTTTGATCTAATGTTTTGTATTTTACCCGATCAAGCCATTCATAAGTAAACGGGTCAAAATTTCCACCTAACCCGTGTTACTGTAACAAAGAGATATGTAATGTATAAGCGAATATGATCGCACCTGGAGCTAGATATCCAAATGTTCCAGCCACAATAGTAGTGATGTGAGATTCCTCGTCCTCTAATAATTTTGCTAGTCCGAAGTCAGAAACTCGAGCCTCAAAATTTCCATCAAGCAGAATGTTACTTGATTTTATATCTCGGTGAATGATTCGTGGGGAACAATCATGATGCAAATAAGCCAACCCTTTTGAAGCTCCCATTATGATGTTAAGTCGAGCATCCCAATCTAGTAGCTCAGTTTTATCTGAAAAGGAGATCATAATTGTTATCATCCATGGTACTTACATAACTACATTATCATACAATAATTGGCCACAAAACCGCATAATCTTTGATAAAGTGGTTATATAAGAAACTGGTGATCTGAAAGACATTTATCACATAAACTCTAAGGGAAGAGGTTCATGAGCTTATTCTTATCGTGTCATTGAGTATAGACCGGACTGATCTGCCGTATGTACATTTTTAATAGAGCAAATCCATGGCTACATAATCAGGATATAATTTTTTAAAAGTTTCGAGACGACAATTCTATGTACTTGTTAAATTATCAGGATCTATTGATGCATTGGTATTTCTCATGATTGATGGGGAGGGATAGATTATTTACCGTGAAGAGCTTCATCTAGACTGCCACCTGATAAGTAGTCGTAGATTAACAGTTTTGACGTTGGAGAGTTGCAATATCCTCTTAAATTCACTAAATATCTATGCTTAATGCTTCCAAGAATCTCGAGCTCTCTCTCAAAAAAACGATCAAATCCCTCATTCAATTTCACTATTCTTTTCAAGGCAAATACATTTCCATCATCCATTGCCAATCTGTATACTGTCCCGAAACCTCCAGCACCAATTATATGTTCATCGTTTAAGGTCTCCAGCTTTTTAATAATATCTTTTGAAGAGTACGGCAAGTCCCCATGGAACATCACGATTGATGCACCTGAACCAAAAAGAAATCATTATAACATAAACATATGTTGAGCTCGCAAGTTTGTCTGTGAACACTAAACATACAACACGAAACCCGCGTTCATTTTTTCAGCCACCCACTATATCGAAAATTAGCAGCCTTCTTTATATTACGTTGTATGTCCGTATGGTTGAGTACGTAAGTGGATATTATAAAAGATGTTTCTTTGGCAGCTAGTTGACATAAGTTGTTGTATGAAAACAAAAAGCATTTCATGTTCTTATAAACCTCGGTGTATATATGTCTACGTAACTATTATTATAACCTCACCTCCACTGACATCAACTGCAAGTCCTTTAACTTCATTTTTGCCGAGTTTCTTGTAAAGGAAACAACCCCAAAAACACATTAGTGCGACTAGGAGCAATGCGCCCACAGTAGCAGAAGCACTAATTAGTAACCGCCCAGAATTCTTCTTCACACTCTGGCCTCCTGTTATAAATTATACAGAACAAAACAAATATGTTAAATCACTAAAAACCAAGTAAACTATGATTCAGAGAAGGAACAGAAATGTGATGGTACGGTAGATAACATGATTGACTACAAAAATCTTCCCTAGCGCAAATGGTAATATTTGTTGTACGCCCAAAATGCTTTTTAAAAAAAAGATCTTTGACGTCTTATTCTCAATTATCCCAATTCTAATTAGAATACAATATCATGAAAAAGTTATAGCAGACCTGGCTGTGAGCCTGCTGGCGCTCCAGCATCATTTTTGCACAACTGATTGATATGCTGCCCACACAAGCCACGGTTTCCAAGAAAACTGCAAGCAGTAGAAAGAAAAGTTAACACACATCTTCGATATTTCATATTAAAGTTGCATCAAATTAACCTACTGTATAGAAAGTTGTAAACTTTTAGTGTTTGATTATATAATCTTCGCCTATAAAAGGTACGTTTGGCATTTATACGTGGTGACTTATTGATTCCTTATACAGAATATCACAATTATACAAGGAAAGAGAGAAATTAGAACTCACGAGTTGCTTCCAAATTTGTCGAGAGCACCATCTGATGGTATTGGCCCAGATAGAAAATTGTTGGATACATTGCTTCACGATTACAAAGAACAGAAGTCAGCACAAGATTCAACAAGAAAAATGAAAAAGTTTACATAGGACTAAAGTTCATCACCCTTACAAAATTGATAGGCTCCTCAAACTTCCAAGTGATGCGGGAATACTTCCACTAAGAGAGTTGCTAGAGATATCCCTGCAACGTCCAGAAGAAAAACCTCAATTAGAAGATTAGATTATACAGTAATTCATAATCGCTAGTACTGTGCCAACTACTGAGTTATTAAAACACTCGCATGCAGATTAGGTATAGGTATAGCCGTATAGATATAAGACCAAAATTGTACTTTTTTTATTACAAATGTGCTATAAAGTTTGGTGCCGTCTAACTAACAGCAGACTGTAAAAGTGCTATTTTGTAAAATTCCTTAGTCAAACTAGTCATATTTTAAAATTATAACATTTTTACTGTTTTGGTTCTTACAACTCGAGTTCTATGGTGCTTTCATTCCTTGTGGTCATTCATAAGGACTTTATTAATGCTTCGAAACTGTAACAAACTTAGATAAGTATTATCCTTTACAACCTGCTACTATAACAAATGATTAAACGAGATTAGATATTGGCACATGGTGACCACATAACATTATAACACCCTCTCATCTATTATATTGATTAATACCCAAATGCCTAAACTAGAAAACATGGATTTAGTATTTCAGAAATCAGCCACCTTTGGACCCACTTGATAATTCTGATGGCAATACTCACATTTAAGATAACAAAAATTTCTTGATGCCATAATATGATCCTACTAAAGTACGAGTCGCAGATGATGATTAACTTACAATGTTTGAATCTTCGAAAGATTTCCTAATTCAGCAGGAATAGATCCACTTAAGTAATTATTCTGCAAAAATCTGTAAAAGATAATATTATCGGTACAGATAAATACAGGAGATAATCAACATCTCAACAGATATGAGACATGTACTTATAAGCGTGCATCAAGTTAATAGGTGGTGGGTTTGGTACCATAGTCATCCTATCAGCGTTTAAAATTTTAATGTGCTTAAAGCCTTAAATGTAGTCAAGTTTACGCTTTTATTTGCATGCAACTTTGATTTTTCAGAGGAAGATGGCTATAGGTTCAAACTACGGAATTTTCGCAGATCCACTGATAAACTCGTAACACGCTGATAATATATGTACTTACAATCCTTGCAGCTCTGTACAGTTTCCTAATGCTGGAGGAATTTCCCCATAGAAGTTGTTGTAATGAAGATCTCTACATCAAATAATATATACTATCAGTAACGACTAGCAAAAGAATTATTGTAAAAATCGGACAAAAATAACATTAAAATAGTGAGGGATCCTGTAATCACGTACAAAAATTTCAAACCATCTAGCTTTCCGATATCTGATGATATAGGTCCACTCAGTTTGTGATTTGATAGATTCCTGAAAAAATTTACATAACACATGAATTACAATAGTTGCATATGCATAAGAATACGTTCATAGAAAAATAGTTAACTTGTTCAAGAATCAAGATGACGTTTGGGGATTTAATATCTTACAGATAAACAACTCTTTTAGTCTTTATATCACACGTTACCCCTTTCCATCCACATGGATCAGGATCTTCTGGTCTCCATAGACGAAGGAGGCCATCCGAACTAATAATGCTTGTTCGGAAGTTAACAAGGGCTTCACCTAAAATATACAAAAAAGAGCATTATACTTCAAAAAAAATACAAGAAAATTTTGGATATCTCGTTGTTTTATCTTTCCTATATGCATAAACTGGCATACCATCAGGAGTGAGACCTTGAAGATTGTTCACGAAATAGCTGAGAAATAAAAAGTAGAAAAGCAACGGCCCTTGGAAAACCGTATGGAGAATGCCCATTGCTGTGATGATCAAGCATCCTACAACTCATCTGAGCCACTAGGCACCGGAAGACCACCCATCAACATACAATCATTTGAAAGATGATACCAACTGATATCTGCGAGATTAATAAGTTGCGTTAAATAATATATTGCAAATTTAACAACCATAACAAGAGCATAAACAATGATTGCGGATAGCGCTTACATGCTTGTAAAAATCAGGCTAATGGAGCCTAAGAAACAAAATATGACAGCTTTCTGGTAGATAAAAAAATGAAGGATTGAAGATAGATAGATAATACTGGATGTAAGCCCTGCAGATGCAAGTAGCTTCAGGCAAGGGCTTACGGAACTATGCACCTGCAAAACATAAACCAACAATTAATATATGTCGGAGGTAAAGGTTTAAGCATGAAATAAGTTATCCTGAACCAATAATATGCAAGATGAGTCTACAAGTTTGAGAAACTGATTAAGAGGGTGTTTGTTTTAGCTTATATAGTGGGCTTATAAGCTTATTAGCTTATATAAGCTTATAAGCCAAAATCAAGTGTTTGGTTAAGCTTATATAAGTGGGCTTAAAAGCTTATATAAGGAGGTTTTGGTAAGCCAAGAATTTGTGGCTTATGTAAGGTTAATTGGTCTTATATAAAAATATTACCTAAAAAGACTTTTATACCCTTATTTAATAATTACTATCCTTTTTATTTTTATGTATTCTTTTGTCATTTTACTATATTAGTTATATAAGCTAAACCAAACACTTAATAAAGGCTTATAAGCTTATTATATAAAAACCATAATTTGCTTATATAATATAAGCCTAAGCCCACTTATAAGCTTAACCAAACACCCTCTAACAATATATACTGATATACAGAATCGTGATATTATAATTACAAAGCATCTTTTAGTTGTAAGTTGCAACCTATTCCCAATTTAATTAAGGTTTATACTAATAGAACTAAAGTTTAGTCCAATCCAGTAACAAATACTGTACTTAACAATTACTACTGCTTAGACATACCGTCAACTAAAGTTTAGTTGTAAGTTGTAATCGAATCCATCAACAAATACTTAAGTAACATAACTACTACTACTAAACCGAATAATCCTGCTGGCTCGATATACACGTTATCCTAATATTTAACCTAACAACATCAACATGGTAAATGATTCACTCATAGTATCGTAACAAATAGATGTGATTATTATGATAATGCAAGCAACTAAATAATATAACAATAATCATAATGCAAGTATGATAGGAGTATAACCTAATCCTATCAATCTAGTTCTACTAAAAATAATATAATGAATTAAACAACAAATTAACAGTAATGATAATGTAAGTAAATGATAAACCTAGTTAATCCTGATTAATCTCAAGCGATCAGCTTACTGCCGTGTTATTCAGCCAACTACCTACCTACTTTATGGTCAAACCTTATATATTAAGGTTTAAAGTCTTGAACTAATTGAACTATAAGTGTAGTCCAATCCAGTAACAAATACTTAACTATTACTACTACAAAAACCGAATATTTGTGCTCGATAAACAGACTATAATTCCACCATCATTACAATTTACAACATCTCCCAAAACTGAACCTAACAAGCAAACAACACACAAGAGAGATTCACACATAGTATCGTAACATATATGATTATGATAATGCAAGCAACGGGACTACGCAACCTGATTAAATTAGGTCTACTACTGACAAATAAACCTAGTTAATCCTGATGAGTCTCAAACGATTAGCTTACTGCCGTTTCGCCAAACGTGCCGTGAATAAGCCAGCCAACTACCTACTTTATGGTCAAGTCAAACCTTAGTTAATTAAGGTTTAAAGTCTTAAACTAATTGAACTATAAGTGTAATCCAATCCATTAACAAATACTTAACTATTACTACTAAAAAACCAAATAATTTTGCTCGCTTGATAAACAGACTATAATTCCCCAAAATTGAACCTAAAAATCAACAAGTAACATGATTAAATTAGGTGTACTACTAACAGTCGTGTTAATGTACGTAAATGATAATGTAAGTAAATGATAAACCTAGTTAATCCTGATGAATCTCAAACGATTAGCTTACTGCTACGTTTCGCCAAACATGCTGTGAATAAGCCAGCTAACTACCTACTTCATTATAATCAAACCTTAATTAACTAAATTTTAAACTAATTGAACTAGTAACAAATACTTAGCAATTACTAATAGAAAACCGAATAATCGTGATAAACAGACTATAATTCAACCATCATTACAACATCAATCCTCCAAAATATAAGCTAACAACATCAACAAGGTAACTGATATAACCTAGCTAATCCTGATGAAGTAAGGCAAACAGCTACTGCTTAGTCTTACGTTTCACCAAACATACTGTGAATAAGCCGGTCAACTACCTACTACTTTATAGTAAAACCTTAATTAATTAAGGTTTAAACTGATTGAGCTAAAGTTTAGTCCAATCCAGTAACAAATACTTAAGAATTACTACTAAAAAAACCGAATAATCGTACTCGCTCGATAAACAGACTATAATCCCCCAAAACTGAACCTAACAACATCAACAAGTAACAAATAGATGTTAACATGATAATGCAAGCAACTGGACTACGAAACCTGATTAAATTAGGTCTACTACTAACAACTAAAAAACATAGTAACAGTAATGATAATGTAAGTAATTGATAAACCTAGTTAATCCTGATGAATCTCAAACAATTAGCTTACTGCTACGTTTCGCCAAACATGCCGTGAATAAGCCAGACAACTACCTACTTCGTTATAGTAAAACCTTATTTAATTAAGGCTTAAACTAATTGAACTAGTAACAAATACTTAGCAATCACTACTAGAAAACCGAATAATCGTGATAAACAGACTATAATCTCCCAAAACTGAACCTAACAACATCAACAAGTAACAAATAGATGTGAACATGATAATGCAAGTAACAAACAACATATTAACAGTAATGATAATGTAAGTAATTGATAAACCTAGTTAATCCTGATGAATCTCAAACTGTTAGCTTACTGCTACGTTTCGCCAAACATGCCGTGAATAAGCCAGAGAACTACCTACTTCATTATAGTCAAACCTTAATTAAATTAAGGTTTAAACAATTGAACTAAAGTTTAGTCCAATCCAGTAACAAATACTTACCAATTAGTACTACAAAACCAAATAAGCTGCTCGCTCGATAAACAGACTATAATCCCCAAAACTGATCCTAACAACATCAGCAAGTAACAAATAGATGTGAACGTGATAATGCAAGCAACTGGACTACGAAAGCTGATTAAATTAGGTCTGCGACTAACAACTAAACCTAGTTAATCCTGATGAATCTCAAACGATTAGCTTACTGGTGAATAAGCCAGCCAACAACCTAGTCCTCATTATAGTAAAACCTTAAGTAAATAAGGTTTAAACTAATTGAACTAGTAACAACAAATAGTTAGCAATTACTACCAGAAAACCGAATAATCGTGCTCGCTCGATAAACAGACTATAATTCAACCATCATTACAACATGAATCCCCCGAAATATAATTGAACAACCTCAACTAGACTAGATAAACCTCAATAATGACATAATAATAATCTAGTAGATAATGATAATGTAAGTAAATGATAAACCTAGTTAATCCGGATGAATCTCAAACGATTAGCTTACTGCTATGTTTCGCCAAACATGCCGCGAATAAGCCAGCCAACTACCTACTTCATTATAGTCAAAGCTTAATTAAATAAGGCTTAAACTAATTGAACTAGTAACAAATACTTAGCAATTACTACTAGAAAACCGAATAATCGTAACAAATAGATGTGAACATGATGATGCAAGCAACTGGACTACTAAACCTGATTAAATTAGGTCTACTACTAACAACTAAATAACAAATTAACAGTAATGATAACTAATAAACCTTGTTAATCCTGATAAATCTCAAACGATCAGCTTACTGCTGTTTCGCCAAACATGCTGTGAAGAAGCCGGCCAACTGCCTAATACTTTACAGTCAAACCTTATTTAATTAAGGTTTAAACTAATTGATAATGTAAGTAATTGATAAACCTAGTTAATCCTGATAAATCTCAAACAATTAGCTTACTGCTACGTTTCGCCAAACATGCCGTGTATAAGCCAGGCAACTACCTACTTTCATTATCATGTTCACATATCAATTACTACTAGAAAACCGAATAATCGTGATAAACAGACTATATAATTCAACCATCATTACAACATGAAATATAATTTAACAACCTCAATAAGGTAAAAACACATAGACGATAAACCTGAATAATAATGATGTAATAATAATCTAGTAGCTAATCCTGATGAATGAATTAGATCGGGAATGATGTGATGTGATGATACCTTATAAGGTAGCGTTTGGATCTAAAGTGATTGATTAATGAATTTGATTGATTGATTGATTGAGAAAGTTGTTACTACTACTGTAGTATTTGTTTAGTTAGAGAGAGAAAGTGATGCAAGTGGGAATGAAAGAAACAGAGTGTTTGTTTGGTTGTTTGTTTCTCCGTACACAACAACAACCGACGCTTGCTTAATTGCTTTGCTAGCTAGTTCGAATGAGAGACTTCTTGCTTCACTTCCACAATGTGGACTCAAACTCACTCATTTACTTGTCTACTTATGTTTTGTACTTTGGTTAGTATTCTTTAGGTTAATTACATATTTAGTCCTTATAGTTTTTACACACATTTGCATATTTTGTTGTTTTTCTTAGAACTTACTGTGACGACCGTTAACTTTTTAGTTAAGTCCTTCGCGTGCATGAGACGTGAGGGCGTATTAAACTTCTACTTCTCACGTAACGAAATGAATATTGATGACGTATAGTCTCTAGTCGGGTCACGCGCCCGATCCACGGGTATTACTCGTATCTAACCCATGACGAATAGATATATAAGACAGCGATGTGGGCTCATGAGGCCCAATAGAAGGTTGTCACACGCGGTTTAATGTGGGCCGCGTGTTGGTCGCACGCGGTCAACGTCAAACAGAATCATAGTTTACTTAAGACTATGATTCATCCAAGATGAGAGAATATACACTCTCCTTATTTAGAAGATAATGTTCTTTGTATATATGGTAATTATCCTCTCCTTTGGTCGCAAGATTCGGGAAGCCTTGCTTGGGCTTCACCGGCTATAATAGGAACCCATGGGTTCCACAAAGGTATGATTCTCACAATCACTTAAACCCTAACCAATTACTCAATCAAATTGATTACTTACTCTCACGCCGGAGTCTAATCATTGGAGAGAATCCCACGGTAAGCCTAACAGTGCTTTCTCTTAGTGTGCAAGATCCCTAAAGAAAGTTCATTTGGTGTAGGAGTTGAAGTCCCAACACCCGAATTACACCCAATGCGGGTCAATTGTGGTTCATCCAACTTTTGTATCAAAAAGTTGGCGCCATCCATGGGACCCTGCACTAAGCTTTTAATATGACTAAGACGAGAGGTGGGTCTTCTGGATAGCGACTCCTACTACCAGGAAATCGACACCAAACGAGACACTTATTGTCTCTACCCAATCGACCTCTAGGACAACCAACGGGGCGAACAATCTGAATACGGGAAACAAGCCACCACATATGACCAACTCGCCTTTTACCACTCCTGTGACGACGCCGATCACAAAAACTTCGGCATCAGTCATACCATCACCCGCGTCCTAGAGAGATGTAGGGTGTCAGCCGGATGCTGAGCTGTAACCACTAGAAAACAACACAGCTACCCATGTGCACAATGCGCACCTCGAAGACTTCATAACTCAAAACTATGAAGCTCTTATTCCCCTTATGTTTTACGCTTCGAGTTCACAACCACAAACAATGAGGCTGAGTACGAAGCCTTGATTGTTGGATTGTGGATAACAGCTCACATGGGTGTACGCAACCTGGAAGTGAATGTAGACTCACGTCTGGTCGCAAACCATATTTTGGGAGAATACGAAGCTAATGAGGATAACACAATCCAGTACTTAGTAAAGACTAAGTCGTTGATTGAGGGCTTCAACAAGTTCCTCATACGACATGTTCCTATAGGGGAGAATAAAAAAGCTGACGCCCTAAGTAAGATCGCATCTACTAGCTTCACACATCTATCCAAGCAAGTATTGGTAGTGTAGAAACTAGAAGGGGGTTGAATAGTTTCTAGTTCATTTTCAAAACATTTTGGCTTAATCCACTGTGCGCGGTTCTTTATTGTACTTGCGGTTCTTTATCAATAAAGAACCGCCGGTCCATTTAGGGAACCGCCGACAGTGGACGAAACCATTTATTGAATGTTAAACCTTAAACAATATTTGGTATCAAATTCTCGATCAAGCTTGACTAGATATGAGATGTGTTTTATTGAAAGATAAAAACTACAAGTAAGAAAAAACACAAACACATCAAATCAAGAGTACATCAAGCAATAGTCTAAACACTAGCACACACGTACTAAGCATAAGCTTTTCCGCAACTAAGATATTTAGACTAAGTGATGTACACTTGACCATAATCTAAACATGAAGCACACATGTACTAAGCCTTAACTTTTCCGCAACTTAGATGTTTAGATTATGAGATGCACACAACACACAACAACATATAAATGCATCAATAAGAATAAAGACATAAATGTAAAGGAAAGTACCGACACGATGATTTATAGTGGTTCGGTCACGAAGCTCTTCTTCGCCCTACTCCACTCCTCGAGTACACCTTACTCGAGAGTTACTTCACTAGTCAACAAACTCCTTAAGGTGGAGAAACCATACACAACGTCGCTTATCCAATTTCTGACTCTAAGCTAAAAGTCGAGTCCTAATCTTAGGTAGAACCAATCTACACAATGTCGCCTACTTCACCAATTTCTGACACAAGGCTAGATGTCGAGTTCTAATCTTAGGTAGGACCAATCTACACCCATCTACATAACTTCCAAATTGACACACCAATTTGGATCTACACAACTACACCACTCTTCACAACTACACAACTACCCCACTCTTCACAACTACACAACTACCCAACTCTTCACAACTACAGAACTCTTCACCCTAGTTACGTTTTATGGCCTAATATAACAAATCTTGTGTTTTATGGCCTAAACACATAAACCATATATATCTACGTACTCACCACTTAGATCTGTGACTCTAACACTATATCCAAGTATTAACAAACTTAGATCTACACAACTAACACCTAATCCAAGGATACCCATCTTGTAGAATATTGATAACCTATGAATCTATGAAGTGGGTTGATGTTTTCTAGTGAGAGAAACTAGAGAGAGAAAGTGAGAGAAAATGTGTGTGATTTTATTAATATGAAAGTGCAAATGGAACAACAACCAACCCCTTTCCATGGTGGAAAGGGGTATTTATACTCCAAGCCTAACATTGGGCTTGGGCCGGTCCATGACAAGCCCATGGACCGGTTCTTACTTAACTTAATAAGTAACATTCAACTAATTGCTAACTACGAGCTATTACAACATAAATCATATTGTGGAGTGACCGATACTTCTAATATACGTTAAAACGTATTTCTAACAATCTCCCCCTAAGGGAGGTCACTCCACGTTACAAAGTCCTAAACCTAGCATACTATACTAAGTCTTCGTTCTTTAGCTCATAGTTTTTTCTTCTTTTCTTTCTTTTGTTGTGAATATGTTGGTTTGATCTTTTTGGCTTTGACTTGAGAGCATTGTTCTTTGGCCTTTCACGTGCGATCTTTTCCTTTCTTGTGAACTTTGCCTCCTCGTGACTTCATGTTCCACACACTTACGTCTTTTTGTTGAATTCTCGAAAGCTTCAGAGTTTGGTACAGCGGAAGACTTCATCTTGTACTTTCTTGAATTTTTGCTGAACTTTGTTGCAAAAGACATAAGCATGTGGGAACGACTTTTACAGGTACACCGCAACACCACCGTCTTCACTGGTACACAGCAACGCCACCGTCTTCAACAGGTACACAGCAACGCCACCGTCTTTAACAGGTACACAGCAACGACACGAATAAAATGGCTTTGAACATTTTATTCTAATTCGGTAGCATTTTACCTCCGGTCGGTGAAGACCGTTGGACGATATTAGATATCGTACCCGTGACGGATAGTTTCAATTAAGTAACTTCCTGACAGGATTTCGCGGGTAAACCCGTTCTCTTTATTCGACCGTCCAAAGCTGACTGCGAACATAAAGAGTGAATCACTTGGATAAATTATCCTTGTGATTAAAAGCCGTCAATTCATGAAACCTGGAACAAGTGAATTTCAATTAAGATTTTCACCATCGTTGCTTTCCAGTTGTCACGAGCTCAATTCATAAAGAATCTTGCACGTCACCTACCAAGTGCTGTTTGATGTTAACACTAGAAGGATTTCCACTCGTCACTGTGGTCAATAAAGAGTCACTCTGAGTGTTCTGGCAAGATCATATGATAATGCGAAGAGGCCTGGAACGAGTTTAAGTTCAATTAAGAATTAAACCACTGTTACCTTCCAGTTTTTCACAAGATTGGTTCTAAAAGAACCGCACGTGTAACCTACCATGAGCTTGTTTGATGTTGGCTCAAGCAGGATTTCCATCTTCATTGTAATACTTGCGTATTACTCGGATGTTCTGGCAATATTACAGGAATACTGCGTAGGACTCATGAAAATCTCTTACTTTTCACAGTGTGTGAGAAAGCAAGGAATAAATGGAAAGTATCCTAATGAGACTTTTGATGATCTCTTGGCTCTAGACTCGATTGTGCGTTTTGATTTAGTGAGCGATGGCTGGAGAGGAGTGCCACCTTTTCAATACCAGTCTATTCGGAGTGAATAAACCAATAGATAACGTGTTGATCTCCGTGTGATTAAAACAAATACCTTTTGAGAGATATTTGAGTTAGCTGGGAAGGGTTGTGCATTGCATCACTGGGTCCATGATGTCTTTCTTCAATACCGAGAATCATTAGCAAAAATGACCTTAATAGCATATGTATTGACCCGGTTTCTGCCTAAAGTTGTAAGGAGGGCTTCTTTCTTTACACCCTTTATCTTTACAATTCTTTTTCATTCTTCAACCCCTTCAATGCTTACCAATACGTCATCACTAGCACCTTGTTGTGATTGTTCCAGTGCTAGCTTAAGTACTTGGTCGGCATTCAGCTACGTTCACATTCTTTCTCCATCTTTCCTAGGACTTCTAATTCTATCTAGGGAATTGTCCTTGGGAAGATTCCATCGGCTCTGATGAATCATTGGACTAAACCTATTCCTACCACCCTTTTGTCACCACATTCGTCGTGAATTAAGCGTGTTTTGGGAAGGAATTGCCACCATGAAAAATCATTGAAAATCACATAAGGTACTTGTGATATTAAAATCAAAAGTTTTGTACCTTAGGTGTTTTGTTCATCAAAAACGCTCCCCCTTAACACGTGCTTAGCACATATTAAGTTGGAATATCGTTAAGTCTTTTTCATCTTTTAGCCAAGTATCATTTAAATCTCCTTAATCCCATTTTCTCCCCTTATCCAAAATGTTAACCATTAATATTTGGGATATTGAATGGATTAACCGGTCTTTGGGTAAAAATGAAATCGATGTTTGGCCATAGAACAAGTTATTGCTCCCCCTTAATTTAATAAGGGATAGTTGTAGTGTTTTGGTGTGATATATTTTGAAAGATTTAGAATCTCGTGAGAAATTCTTGAAAAATTATCAAACCTTAACACTACATCAAGCCATTAAAGCACAATATTCACAAATATACATATTCACAATTGAAAACCAATATAAAGTGACCTGAAATGTACGACCCATTAGATGGATCGTTGCAGTAGCTTGTGGTGCACTAAATACGGTCTTCCACCAACGAACCTTTCCAAGCTCCTCATCAATCTACGTTCACGGAGCTTTTGATCTATCTTCTTGATCACGTACTTCGCCATCTACCGGTAACCCGGATGCCAATCCTCCGTCATCTCTGACAAAGTCCCACCCGAGTTCAGATGCTCCAACTTTCCTCTTACTTGTAGAAGAGTCCCATCACTGTACTTATGTAGCTCACCCACCCTCATAAACTTCATCAAACCTCGACTGTTTAAGTAGAAGATGCCGTAATTCGGGACAGAAATGCCGGTATAGGGACATCTTTCTACATGTTGAGGTAGCACTTTATTCACTGGACGGGTTAGGTTAAGCTTCCTTTGATAGCTTTCGACTCCCAACTGAAGATCTTCAACTCGTGTCTTGATGACAACGCTTCGTGTGAACATACGAAGTGCTGTATTTAAAGCAATGAGGTCTTCACGAGGAATATGTGTGAGTTGATCGGGTCATCAGAAGCAGCATATCTTCGATATCCTCAAGGCGAATGATGGAAAAATCTCCCTGCTGGATTTTGTATTCCCTGTCATCCTCCCTTTTCAAACGAATCTCCGTCACATGATAATAGCCATTCTTGGCTTCAGTTTTCATCCCTAAAATGCTGGAGATGCGGATGTCGGATCTAACGTTGCTTCCAGAATTGACTAGGCAGCAACCCCTGTACGCCCTTCGGACTCGTTCGTCCCAATGAGATGCACCTATGACAGCATACATATCATAATTACGATTTATCTTTGGGACCCAGAGTCGGTTTACCTTTTCCTCGATAAAGGGTATTGTCCCCCAGTTGGCAGCTTTCAGCAAGGTCAGGGAGGTTGCGTACTTTGATGACCCCTTCAGCAGATACACAAGATCATTGGTGACGAAGAAGTCAAGAGCAATCTGATTATCTTGAGTAGGATCCATTGGAGGTGGAGCTCTTTCTGATTCGTGAAGTCCTGGCCGTTGAACGGTATTCAGAGCCTTCAGGATCTCATCGGCATAATACTCGAACTCCATTTGGGTCAACCGGGTTTTGGCGCGTAGTCTCTTATCCTTCAGGGCTTTCTTCACCAAAGATGGAGTAACCTAAGTCTTATACTCATGAGCAAGAAATGCACATAAGTCAATCGGACTGCGGATACGAAGATACAAAACATCTTTGTCAGCGTCGGTGATCGGATCATACTGCGCCGCTGCCGTGATCCAAGCCTGTGGTGGTGCAGTCTCGTCAATCTCTAACGTGTCTGCCCAGTCCCTTAAGCTTGGAACAGTAGATTGTGGGTTTTGTTGCAGAGGAGTGGAGACGTGAACATCTGCTTGTTCTGTTTCAGGCATGTTGGCAGTGTCATGAATGGGTGAGTGTTGTGCAGCTTCAGGTTCGGTTACCGATTTTGCGATCACAGGAACAACAACAATAGAACTAACAGGGTTAGTTGTAACAGGTATGGATGCAGGGATAAATGTACCAGGAATAGATGACCCTGTAGTGGCATTCACATCGTGGCGCCACTTCGATCGTCTGGATTCCGTGGAAGTAGATTTCTCCTTTGCTGTTGCATCTTTCTTTGACTTGGTGCCAGACTTAGCAGGTTTCTTTGAGCTGGCAGCCTTAACCCCTTTCTCAGACTTTTTACCCCCATCAGCATCCTCATTATCATCCCCGTTGCTCCCCCGAACGCTCTCCTCATTACCATTACCACCATCATCGCCATCATCATCATCGTCATCATCATCCTCATCATCCGTATCATCATCCTTATCATTATCATCCTCATCATCCTCATCATTCTGATCCTCATCATCCTCCTCATCATCATCATTCTTATCTTCTTCTTCTTCTTCTTCCTCTTCTCCACCAGTACCCTCTTCTTCGTCACTCTCTTCCCTTTCTTCTTCAGGGAGAATGTGGTAGGGTACCACACTTCCAAACGTCTTGAACAACCTATCATCCTCCATGATAGCATCATTCAGGGATTTGAAGAGAGCCCGTTGAATCCTTGATTTATCAAACGATCCAAGTTCCTTCATTCGAGCTTTGAGGATCTTCTTAAGTTCAAAATCCGTCAAGTCATAAGCAATCTTGTAGGCGGCTTCTGAAGGGTTGGATGATTTGATCATTAAGTTGTCAGCAGCAAGCGTCTTCAAATCATCACGCAGTTTAGGCATTAGGGATTCAACGGAGTCTTTCACTCTCTGCTCAATAGAAGCTTCAAGAGCTGCTTTTTGCTCTTTAAGGTCATCCTTAATAGCTTTAAGTCTCGTAATTCGTGCTTGATGCCTATCAGCTTCAGCCTTTTTAACCCGAGCAAGTTCTTCTGCATGAGCTTTACGTGTAAATTCCATGTCTGCAGAGAACTTGGCAATCAACTCTTCTTGAGCTTTCCTTGATGCTTCTTCACTTTGAGCTCTTCTATTTAGCTCTTGGCGAAGTTCATCCATTTCTCTCTTGTGAGTATCCACATGTTTATCCAACATTTCGGCCATCACTAATGCGGCCATTGCAGATGTTGCAGAGCTGCTTTGGGTTGATGGAATAGGCTCGGTTGTAACTGCGGTGCTAAGGATGGGAATTATAGGTGGTGGAAGAAATGGTGTTGAAGCCGGTCTGGTTGGTAAGGGTTGAGTTGGTTGAAGTTGAGTTGCTAAAGGTTGGGTTGATACCATGATCGTAGGAGCAACAGACTCCTTTTCCACACTTGCTGAAATAGGGATTGATGGCTCCTTCGAAGTGGAATAATGTTCAGGTGACCCAAACTCATCAACATCATCTGGTTCCACGTACTCATCCTCAATATCTACCCTTGCACCTGAACCACTACCGCCAGTATCTTTCCTACTCCTTTGAATAGCTATCTTCATCATTTGTTTCTCAGTTTTATCAAGAGTAGGATCAACAATGTCTTCTTCGTCACGTAGACGCATCTTATCAGCCTTACCCTTTCCCTTCTTACCCTCTGTCTTCTTCTTCTTGGTTTTGGGTTCAGGTAAATCTGTTTGCTTCCTTTTACCTTTGCTCTTAACAGTGGTAGATGAGTCTTCACCTGCTAGAATACTTGCTCGTTGATTCTCAATTTCTGTTAGCAAGTTCTTGTAATCAGCAGATGCAATAATCTCATCGTTCAGAAGATGACTGGGAATGGGACCAGGAATAACCGTATTCGAATGAGTCTCCTGCCTTAAGTCTACCAAATCATCATCATCCATCGTGTGGTGACGACTACCTGTACGCTTGTTAATGGATGCATCGTTTTCCATAAAATAATGTATGATCAACTTAATAAACCTAGGGTACTGGTAGCTTTTAACCTTACCCTTTGTGTTTGTGAAGAGTTGAAAAGTAAACTCCTCCCACAGCAGTGATGCATAATCAATACCCATACCTTTGAACATACCATAAAACATCTTGATGATTGGTGGACGAACAGCATCAAACCCAGTTGTTTTGGGTGTTAAACATCGGCTTAGAATCCCAAAAATAGCTTTCCATGGTTGACCAACTTTGGCAGTAGTAAACTCAGACGGGGTTCGTATGTCAAGACATCCAATGGCGGTGAACATCTCCATGATCTGGTCCTTAGTCGGGTTGGCTGAGTATGATAAGTCTTTGAGTGTCGGCCGAAATCCAAAAATCTTCCTAAAGTCTGACACAGTAAGCGTCTGCTGCTTGTTGTCCAAGGAAAAGGTGATTTTGTTGGACGTCCTCTCTTTGGTAGCCCAGAACTCGTAAAGGTAGTCATAGGGCACTGAAGCACTTCTCCTTAGCGCATGCTTGAAATGAGATTTATCAAGCATAGCTGTACCTACCTTAAATCCATTATGGGTAGAGTGAGATACCTCCTTCAAACGAAAGTTGTTCGGAATAAACTTTAGAGTCTTGGCTTCAGCAATGGCGGCGGCTCTGTTGACTTGTATTTGTTGTACGGTAGGGTTAGTCATCGTCTCTGCTTAAGATAAAACACACAGGTTGATACATACAAGTATGAATATCATTATGACTTTAAACCTAAGCATTGTACATATGACATAATCCCTTAAGCTTTGAAACCATTCAAACATCTTCTATATGGAATAATCATTCAATTCGGAATAATAGGTCTATGCTGAATATAAATCCTATGCGGAACATAAGGCCTATTCGGAACATATAGCCTATGCGGAAAAACATCCCTATTCTGAATAAACAGGCTATTCGGAACATTTATCCTATGCGGAATAAAATCCCTATTCTGAATAAAATGTCTATTCGGAACATTGGACCTATGCGGAATAAGTACTCTATTCGGAACATTGGGCCTATGCGGAATAAAATCCTATTCGGAACATTGGGCCTATGCGGAATAAATTCCCTATTCGGAACATTGGGCCTATGCGGAATAAATTCCCTATTCGGAAAAACTAGGCCTATGCGGAATATTCAGTCTATTCGGAAAAAGTTTCTCTATGCGGAGAGATTTGGCCTATACGGAAAGATCTTTCTATTCGGAAAAACTTTTCTATGCGGAATAAAATAATCCTATTCGGAAAACTTTTGTCTATGCGGAAAAACCTTTCTATTCGGAAAGATTTCACCATGCGGAAAGTTCTTTCTATTCTGAATAAAACCCTTATTCGGAAAGTTTCCAACACTTATATATTTTCTAATTAAGCATGAAATCGTTTAATTCAAGTGCTCAAAAGGCCAAATTAGTGCAATTAGAGTCATTCCGAATACAACCCAGGCAAAACCCCCAATTTAATTAACCCTAATTAACCAGAAATTACAATCGATTGTTTTCAATTAAGAGAGTTAATTAACTTGATAAGCTTGAATGATTAAACCGATTATATACCTTTTTGATGATCTTGATCTTAGAAGATTACTGATTTTGAGATGTTTAATTTGATTTCGTGTGGTTGTGTTTTTGTGTGTTAATGGCGGCAAGTAAGATGGGAACAGTGATATGAGAGAAAGAAGAAAACGGGGTGGAATGATTGACAAAGTCAACTTTTTAGCAAGTTTGAAACATTGTCAACTTTACCCCTTCAATTTGTCTACTTTCAACAAACAAAATCTTTTGTTTTCCCAAGTTCTAATTCGTGTCATTTTGACCCTATCTTATGTTAACTATCCGAGCCTTAGTGATTAACTTATCTTAACACAAGCACAAAACTATCCATGACAAACTTATAAGTAACAACAATACAAATGCCAAAGCAATCCAACCATTAACCATTAAGCTTTTTGAAGATCTTTTTGATGTGAAAGATGATGTAACATTTTCTCCCCCTTAAACGATGACCCGTTTTCTATTTAAAGAGCTGTAGTCATTGTTTAACGAGGCATAGGATGATGAAAAACATTTCCCAATTGATATCTTGAAAAAGTTTGATTCGTGGTGTCAATAAGATTTCTCTTATTTTAACAAATTAATGCACTGAGACGTACACTCATTCGTGTTAGACCAAGTTGTAAAGTAAACTTGATCCCTTTGCATGATTTGGCTTGTAAATCACGCCCGAGAAAATTAATTCCCGTTGTTAGCCAACGTTTTCCAAGGAAATACGTGACTTTAATATGAAAACCGGGTTGCAGTCAGAAATAACTACAAGCCATAATGGGCATGTTTTAAAACATTACAACTTTTATACGGACTCTATTTATGGCACCGTGTCAATATTAATCGACATTTCTAAGGCCGTAAATATTACCGTACTAAAAGACATGCCCGTTTTTAAAAGAAAAATATTTTTGGTTTTTCTTGATTTTATAATTTTTATGGTTTTTCTTGGTTTTATATTTTTTATGGTTTTTCTTGGTTTTATATTTTTTATGGTTTTTCTTGGTTTTATATTTTTGTATTTTCTTTTTGTGTTTTAAATATTTACGATAATATACATGATCACGAACAAAGGATACTCTGAATAGTTTACCACGACTATTCAGCTGATTCTTCTGCCAATTCTTTGAGAGTCGCTGGAGTGAATGATTTCATGCCAAGCTTGTCGATCAAAAACTCGATTCGTCCTCGATCTAAGGCTTTGGTGAACATATCCGCCAGCTGGTACTCAGTAGTGACAAAATACAGCTCGATCACTCCGTTCTCCACCTGCTCCTTAATGAAATGGTAGCGAATGTCTATGTGCTTGGCCCGGGAGTGTTGAACATAGTTGCAGCAAAGGGCAATGGCGCTCTTGTTGTCACAATACATCGGGATTTTGTTGAATCCCAAACCGTAGTCAGTTAATTGTGATCTCATCCAAAGGACTTGAGCACAACAACCGGACATGGCGATGTATTCAGCCTCCGTGCTTGATATTGCAGCGCTTTTCTGCCTTTTTGAAGACCAACTGATCAATCTATCTCTAAGGAGTTGCACAGATCCAGAAGTGCTACGCCTCGTGTCTTGACATCCAGCATGATCGGCATCTGCGTATGATATTAAAGCAATCGAGGAATCTTTCGGATACCATAGACCACGATGAAGTGTTCCTTTTAGATACCGAAAGATCCTTTTCACAACATGTAGGTGCTTTTCGGTAGGCCGAGCCTGATATCGGGCACACATGCATACAACAAATTGCAAATCAGGCCTGCTAGCAGTCAGATATAGAAGGGTGCCGATCATCCCACGGTAAAGTTTTGGATCGACAATAGTCCCATTCCTATCTTCATCTAACTTGGATTTCTCCACCATTGGAGTGTCCACGGGGTCACAATTTTCAAAGTTATATTTCTTAAGAGATTCTAGAGCATATTTGGATTGATTAATAAAGATGCCTCTGGGATTCTGAGAAATCTGTAATCCTAAGAAAAATGAAATTTTTCCCATCATCGACATCTGAAAGCGTGTGGACATTATCTTCTCAAATCGGTTTGACAATTCTATGTTAGTGGCAGAAAAAATTATATCATCAACATAAATTTGTACCAGAATCATGTCGTTGCCTTCTTTGAGAGTGAATAGAGTGGGGTCCACTTTGCCTTTGGAGAAGCCTTCCGAAATGAGATATGTTGACAGGAGATCATACCACGCGCGTGGAGCTTGTTTCAACCCATAGAGAGCCTTCTTAAGCTTGTACACATGATTAGGAAACTCCGTACTGACGAACCCATCCGGCTGACTAACATAAACTTCTTCCCTTAGTTCACCGTTCAAAAAAGCCGTCTTCACATCCATTTGATAGACGATCATGTTCATATGAGCAGCGAACGCAAGGAATAGTCTAATCGCCTCCAATCTAGCCACAGGAGCAAAAGATTCCTCAAAGTCTATACCCAAGGCTTGTTTATATCCTCTAGCGACCAATCTAGCTTTATTCTTCAATACCGCACCCATCTCATCAAGTTTAACCTTATAAACCCATAACAAAGTAAGGATGTTAACCTTGTCAGGGAGAGGAACCAATTCCCATACTTCAAGTCGTTGGAATTCGTTTAGTTCCTCCTGCATAGCTTCAATCCAAGAAGATTGGGTCATAGCCTGCTGCCAATTTTTGGGTTCAACTTCAGAGAGAAATGCATCAAAGTAACAATAGAGTGCATTCTCTTGTAATTGATGACGTGTAGAGACTGGTCGATCTAGATCTCCAATAACATTCCTAATTGGGTGATCTTTTGTCCATTTAGTGCTATGGTTTTCAATCCTAGGTGGTCTGGAGTGAACAATAGAAGGAGCTTCTTCTGAGGTAGACGCGGCTGAAGGGTTTTCAGGGATCGCTACACCAAAGAAAGGAAGCTCTTGCAAGTGAGCATATTCCAAGTCGTGATCAGTAGAATCCTCTTCCACATCATTAGGCACAAGTAGGGGTGATGATTCAGGTGTAGTTTGAGAATCACTTGGTGAAGGTGCATCCGGTTCAATGTGAATTGTAGATGCATTAGATAAAGGTTCATTAGCTTGAGCAACCACTTCAGGTATTGGAGCAATTACTACAGGTGCTGGAACTTCATCAGTCGGGGGATCGAAGAATTCATCAAACAACGGTTGAAACAGTTTATCCCACTCGGGCCTTGTTGGTGGTAAAAATGATGTAGAAGTAGGATTATTGGGAAGTAATCCGGAACTAATAGCACCGGTTCCCATCTCATGAAGCGCGGGTTCAGAGCTGTGTTGCTCAGAAGCCATCGCTGTCAGCTCGTCGAAATCTGCGTCCATAGTTTCTACAATCTTGCCAAGACGACGGTTATAGATTCGGTATGCTCTTTTGGACGGTGAGTAACCAATGAAAATACCTATATCGGCTTTCGGTTGAAGCTTACCCAAGTTCTCACTATTGATGTTTGGATAACACAGAGCACCAAACACATGGAAAAATGAAACATCGGGTTTACGGTCATGTAAAAGCTCATAAGGTGTTTTTCCATGGCGTTTCCGAAGGATAGAACGGTTTTGGGTGAAACATGCAGTAGAAATAGCCTCTGCCCACAAGAACAATGGAGCGTTCGCATAAATAAGCATGGTCCTAGCAGCTTCCATAAGTGTACGATTCCGTCTTTCAACGACACCGTTTTGTTGTGGAGTGCGTGCAGCGGATGTTTCATGTGATATACCAACTCCTTCATAATAATCACGAAGAGTCTGGTTGACGAACTCTGTACCATTGTCTGTACGAATACGGCGGACAGTGGTATTCAAACGTACCTGAATGAATTTCAGAAAAGTGATGATAGCCTTCGGTGCTTCATCCTTTGTACGTAGAAATCTAACCCATGTAAACCTGGAGAAATCATCCACAATTACCAGAATGAATTTCTTACCGCTCACACTTTCAGTTCTCATCGGTCCACAAAGATCCATATGCAAAAGATGAAGTTTTTCTTGATTAGTGTCTTCAGCTTTGGGTTTGTAAGATTTCTTGGTGCTTTTCCCCCTTGAACACGCGGAACATAAATGGTCCTTGTGAAATTTAAGCTTTGGAAGACCACGAACTAACTCGTTTTTAGCCAGATGATTAATAGCATCAAAATTAAGATGAGATAATCTGCGATGCCATAACCATGACTTGGTCTTAGATGCTTTAGAGAGAAGACATACTGGAGAGGCGGCCATCATATCTTGTAGAGACAACGTATAAAGATTTGCACCACGAGATCCCTTCAACAAATATTTTCCTTCCAAGTTGCGGATGAAACAAGTGTGTTGTCGAAAAGCAACCTCAAGGTTGGAATCACAAAACTGTCCTACTGAGAATAAGTTATGACCAAGACCTTCTACATAGTATACCCTAGAAATCGTCACGTTTCCAATCTGATATTCACCATACCCCATAATCTTTGCTATATGATCATTCCCGAATTTAACCGTACCAAGAAACTTGCTGACGAAATTTCGGAGCATCGAGCGATTTCCGGTCATATGTTTTGAACAACCGGAGTCCAAATACCACAGGATGATTTGGACCACCTGAAAATATCACCACACAAAGACAATGTAGAGGTATCGGAATCTGAGTGTTCCTTGTTATTAGCAGGTACAGATTTAATAATCTTAGATTTGCTAACTCTAGGTTTCTTAGATTTCCTAGCCTTCTTCTTCTTAATTGGTGGTGTAGATTCTAGTTGGCTTAAATCCTGAGGTATTTCTTCACTGATAGGCACTATAGTGGGGGCTGACCTAATTAAAGGGCGCTGTTTCCATACTTGAGTGCGAGTGTTCCTAACTAAAGGACGCTCAGACCTAACCTCAATGGATGCATTCCTAGTTAAAGGGCACATTTTTCCATCTAATGTAAAGGTCCTACCAGTGGGACGCCATTGCCAGCCAACTTGGGCACGAGTTCTACCCGTTGGCTTCCATTCAAGACCATTCTTAATTGCATTCATTTCATTCACATGCTCAATAAGACACAAATCATGACGTTGGGAAAACATACATTCATTACAATTCCAACAATTTAAATTAGAATTCACGAATGGTTTTGGCTTCTACACAGGCGCAGAGCTTTTAGTCTTAACATGATTCTTCTTATTTAAAACTGAACTAGCATTCCTATTGTGAACTTCTACTTTCTTCTTTGTGGCACTACTAGTGGAGGGCTTGATCTTATCTTTCTTGAGTGGCGATCCTTTAGCCTTAGTAGTCTCTTTTAATCCTGTAGAAGGCAAAGTGGGAATATTAGCAGCAGATTTTAAAGGTGCCTTACTTACTTGTGCCAATGACGGTTTTGCTCCTGGAGTCTTATTAAATGGAGTGACAGCAATGGGCCTATTATTAAGTAGTGCAGAACCTGGTGTACCTATGTATTGCAAATATGCCAAGCAATATTGAACGCGCTTAATATATTCATGAGCCGAATAATAGTCGCTACTTGAGGGATCTAAGGCATAAAGATCGTCTAAAATATCCCTAAGAAGATCGACATGCTTAATGGCATTCCTCATATAATCATCATAGGTAACTGGGTTTCTCTTATGAAGCGGGTTCTTATAAAGCACTACTGACTTGGTTGTTGGAGCACTAGTGGACGGTGCAGAGTCAGTAGCTAAGTTATCAACAACTTCTTGTCGGGTGAGAAGAAGTGTCTCCTTTAACTCAGCCAAAACCATATTTTTGTCAATGAGCAGGATGTTCAAATCAGAGATTTCCTCGCACTTTTGGTTCAGTTGTTCAACATAAGATTGTTGCTGTGCCGCATTAAAAGCGAAGCGTTCTTCTAGTGAACCATAAAGAGCGGATAGTCCCTGTCTTGTCCGATCCATCTCCCCTAGAACAGACGAAAGTCTAATTTCTAAGACCTGATTTTTGGACTCTGCAGCCTCTAGTTCCATTTTGAGTGTTTCATTTAATGACACATCTCTCTTCAATCTCATTATCTCTTCCTCTAATGTCTTAACAATTGCAATCATCTTGTCACTTGTCTCAACACCGTTTTCACAAACATTTGATATCAAAAGATTCTCATTTTGAGTTTGTTGTTTTAATTCTAAAGATATACAATGTTGTTCTAGTTGATTAAAGCGTTTTGAAAGTAAATTGTAAGAATCTTGTAGCTTTAAAAACTCAGCGTTAGATTCGTGACAAGACTGATTATCTACCTCATTTACAGTATCAGCAACATTTACAGAGATATCACAAACATCATCACAAATATCAGTACAAATATTCACAGCATCACAATTAATCATAGTGGATGTAAGCTCATTCGAATAATTAACATTTACAGTAGTAAGCACATCACACGAGATTAATGCAGATAAGAATCGGTCATATTCAGTTAAAATCTTTTCTTTTTCAATTAGTTGTAGTTCGTAAGCGGTTTCCATTTCATAAAACACTTTTTGAACTTCACCAATTTCAAACACAAGATTTTCTTTAAGGGATGCAAAAATTCCTTTTAGACTTTCGACAAACGGATTGATCTCATTTTTAAACACCTCGTTCATATGTTCGAAAGCCCATTCTCCGGCGTTTAGGCCATTTGAAGTCGTACGTTCCAAAATGACCTTGTCAAAATTAGTAAAGTATTGATTAATCTCTTGCAAGTTTAACCATACAGTGCTAACAGGTGGAAGATCCTTTGGAATTTCCTTAGGACCTTCCATATTGGCAAGTGTAGGAAAAGTACTAGGGTTTTCTTCATCTAATATGTAGGTTGGTGCTGTTATGAGATCTTTGTCCATATGGAAGCGAATTCTAAAATCCGTTTTTGCAAGCTCCTTATTCAATTTAAAATAATCACACTCGGGATATTTTGCAGAATTGTATGACCGATCCTCATCAACTAGTTCCTTACTTGTTCGATCACCAGGAAAAACAATCGGTTCTAAGGCCAATCCTAATTGAGTTGCATTATAAAGTCTAGGACTATGTCTTAAAGCTTGTTTTGCATACCGTGGATTAGGGGGAAGGCCTTTTTGACGTGATAAGTTAAATTCTCTAAATGAAGCATCAAATAAGTGAACTAGTTTAGAAGCAGCGTATTGTCTTAAAAGCAAATAATCTAGGCTTCTAATCTTATTAGTAGCATTAATCTCCATTTCATTCTTCTTAGACTCGAGTGATTCAAAATCTGTTTGAAGTTTTTGAAAATTAGTGACCACTAACTCCTTTTCTTTAAGTTCATTAGACAAATTTGCTCTTAAGTTTTCGATTTCTTGCAAGTGACCCATTTGTTTGTTTCTAAAATGATCATATTCGAGATTAGTTAGAACATTAGACGAGGGCACTAATTCCAAGGTTTGAACTTTCTCGTTGCTTAAGGTAAGCTCATCAGACAAATTCTTATTCTTAGCTAAGGTTTCTAAGAGTGCAGCATTCATTTGGCTAAGTAATGTAGCAGGAACCATGACCAAATCTTGTTGAGCAGGAGTAGGCGTTTGCGAAATGGGTCCCGGTTGTGATTCACTCAAAGTCTGGGGACTCACATTGATATTGTTATCATTGTTTGTCTCCTCATTTGAAAGACTCACCACCGAAGATTCATTCGAGTCAGCACTCTCTTGCACAACTTGATGTGGTTGAATACTAGCATCAGTGGTATTATCGGTGGTATTAATAAGTACCTCAGATCTCTTTTCTGGCCCTAAGCTGGAGATAGTTGCCATGAGAGCAGCCTTTGCAGATTGAAAGTCATCACAGTCGGAGTCATACGCATCAAGATCATCGGCTTGGTAAGCTGCATTCTGCGTAGTGACAACGTCTTGTTCAGCAATCCCTGGATCAGCAAGAAATGCAAGCTCCTCTTCATCAAGTTCCCTTCCTTGTGCTTGAGCATTTACCAGATAGATCTTTTCTGCAAACCATTGTCCATCCCTTCTCCTCTTGGGTTTCTTACAATCCCTGGACATGTGACCCTCTTCCTTGCAGTTGTAACATGTAATCATTCGCAACTTGCCCGTGGAGTTAGCCCGTGGAGCAGGATTGGCCATTGGTGCCTGATTGACCGTGCGAGCATTGGTGGTTGATGTGGTAGGTCTCCCCTGATATGGTTGAATAGGCTGAACCATGACCCTGCCATTCTCAATAGTAGCTTGTCGACGAGAATTGGATGAATTCCTCAACTGATTGTTGGTAGGAGCTGATCCTCTGTATCCTCGTTTGCTTAAAGTTCGTGTGAGATAAGCAGACATAGTAGTTAGCACTTCAACTGGGTCAGCTCCTTGTTGGAATACAGGAACGGGGACTTCCTCATCATCACAATACAGTGCTTGATCTGGATGAGCTGCATAATCAGTAGAAGGAATACTCATTTGATCAGGGTAGCTTGTTGGATATGCTGCATTCTCTTGATAAGAAGAATATGAAGGCTGAGCATAAGGTGCAACATTTGCTGGATGAAGTTGTGAAGCATACTGTGGTGAAGGTGAATTGAACCGATATTGTTGCTGATGTGAGGTGGGTGGTTGCGGTAGAATCGAGTATTGTGGGAAGGTTGGTGTCATGTAAGGTGATGGATGATAGGCTTGATGTCCCAAGATATAAGGTGTGTTGTTGTGTGACAAGCTTGGTTGATTCGCCATCAAAGCTAAGGAATCTGGGTACATACCGCGAGGAGAACGGTGCATAATCACATGCTTCTCATGCTGCTGAAGAAAAGCATAGATTTGATCTAAGTTGCACTTATGCAAATCCCGGGTTAACTTCACATCGGTAATATACTCACCCCATTCAGCTTGAGGTAAAGTATTCAAGAACTTGGTGTTAACCTGGAATGGAGCAATCACGAGATTGTATACATTCAGATCATTCATTAGAGTAATGAATCTGAAGTAATAATCGTGTAGTGTTTCCCCTGGGCTGTACGTGAATCTATCAAACAGATCATACAGCTGACACTCCCTTTCCTGTTTGGTGAGAGACGTACCTTGTAACAACACCTTTAAACGTTCCCACAAATCTTTGGCAACAGTATATTGACTAACCATACGATAAATATCATGCGGAAGAGCTTGGAGAAGTGTCTGTAGAGCCTTTTCATCAGCATCAGCAATGAGTTGTTGTGCCGGTGTGAGTTCTTCATATTCTCTTGGTCGAGGCACGTTATTTGCCACAATGGTACCATAGTCGAGTGGACCATTCAAAATCGATTTGACCATAAGTCTTCCGTATGTTGGTTTGCCCTTCAAATATTGCATCATACGGCCCTGCCATGCCTCAAACACCTCTTTAATAAGCATCGGTGGACGACTATCAGTCCCCGTTATGATCGAGATATCCGTAAGAGATGTCATCTGAGGCATTAATGAACTTGGATTCATTGTGATCACTTAAAAGACTCAAAGATTATCGGTTGATCGAGCAGTGAAGAAAGGTTGAGAATTTGTGTTGTGTTGGTTGAACTCAAGATTAAATCCACTAAAGATCGTCGAAAAAACTCAAATACCCCTTGAACTTGCTTATACGGAATAACCCAAACTCAGAATAAACCCTATTCGGAATAATACCTATTCGGAATAATCCTATGCTGAAAACCCTTATTCTGAATAACCCTTATGCGGAATAACCCTATTCTGAAAATGCCCTATTCGGAATAACCCCTATGCTGAATAACCCTTATGCGGAAAAACCCTTATGCGGAATATTTCTTCAATGCAGAATATTTTGGCAACTGGCTATTCGGAAAACTTGCTATTCGGAATAATAGGCAATTCGGAAAGCTATTCGGAATATTTCTCCTATTCGGAAAAATTTTGGCTATTCGGAAAAAATTTTGGCTATTCGGAAAGTTTTTGGCTATGCGGAAAGATTGGCTATTCGGAAAGAATTTGCTATTCGGAAAAAACTGCTATTCGGAAAAAACCCTTCTATTCGGAAAGTCTATTCGGAAACTTCTGCTATTCTGAATATTTCTCCTATTCGGAATCCCTATTCGGAATAAACCTTCTATACTGAAAATCTTCCTATTCGGAATCCCTATTCGGAATGTTCTGGAAATAAGTTTCCGAGACTTAAAAAAACAGCTTTAAACCCGATTTTTGATCCAAAACCACAAAAAGTTTTATGATTTTTACCAAAATAAGCTAAACCCAATCCTTATCAATCAATCCCAATAACAAAAACACCAAAAACAACAAGATTCAAGATTGATTTTTTCTAAAGATCACTAATAGATTCAAAAACTAAAAAAGCAACACAATCCTTACCTTCAATCACCCCATAGCTCTTGATACCAAATGTAGAATATTGATAACCTATGAATCTATGAAGTGGGTTGATGTTTTCTAGTGAGAGAAACTAGAGAGAGAAAGTGAGAGAAAATGTGTGTGATTTTATTAATATGAAAGTGTAAATGGAACAACAACCAACCCCTTTCCATGGTGGAAAGGGGTATTTATACTCCAAGCCTAACATTGGGCTTGGGCCGGTCCATGACAAGCCCATGGACCGGTTCTTACTTAACTTAATAAGTAACATTTAACTAATTGCTAACTACGAGCTATTACAACATAAATCATATTGTGGAGTGACCGATACTTCTAATATACGTTAAAACGTATTTCTAACACATCTCTTGAATCTACTACCCTTACAAACACATCCAAGTGAACCCAACACTTGGATCTTCTACATATACATAGTTATAAACAATGATTTGATCTAGAAGGAGAGATCTTCATCATGTTATGAACCCAATACTTCATGGTAATGAAAGTGTTCTTCTCTTTGCACTTGAGAGGATGAGAGGATTGAAGGAGAGAATCACATCTTAAACAAGATTAATCTAAACTAACTAATTAAGGAGTTTAAAGATGTTTTTGAAGAAACTGTGCAGAAAGGGTTGAAAGAAAAGCTGGAAATGATCCACTATTTATAGGGCAAGAGTGCAACGGTCAAAAACACCCGTGGTTCCTTAATGCCCCTGCGGTTCCTTATCAATAAGGAACCGCGGGTTCCTTTAACGAACCTCCGGCTTAGAGACCATGCATTTTTGTCCTTTAGTGGGGAAATACCATTTATACCCTCAAATGATATTCCTTAGGCATTTAGAATATGCCAAATTCAAATTAAAGAATATTCTTTGGAATATACCTTAGAGAATATTCTTTGAAATATTCCAAATTCAAATTTTCATTTTCTTTTTAATAAAACATTTTCTTAAAAATAAATTTTATTAAAATCTTTTGTCACATTTGATTAAATGTGAGTTTTAAGAGAATATTAATCCTTGATCACTTAGTTAGGTTAATGACATGTTTATTCATACCTTGAGTGATTCATGCCGAATGCGATCTTGGAGGTGTCGAGAGAAGTATACAAATGTATTCTTGAGTGATTACGAGTACCTTAACATTTTACATAATGTATTGCGAATTATATGATTGTCATCAGTAAAACACAAAGAGATTATATCGACAAAACATTGTAATGTTTGCACTAACAGGTAGAAATCTTGAAAGAAAAATCCATCTCTGAAGAAGAAGTATCCGCGGTTTTGGAAGAAGACGGACCTACATGGATGACTCCCATTGTATAATTTTTTACTGATGGCACGTTTCCACATGATAAAAAAGAAGCACAATGAATTCGAAGGAAGTCTTGTCAGTTCGAGGTCAGGAATGGAGTCTTGCACAAGCGTTCGTTCTTACAGTCCTGGCTCATATGCGTGGGACCTCTCCAAGCCAATTATGTGATCAACGAGATACACGAAGGGTCCTACAGTATGCATGCGGGGCCTAGATCAATTGTAGCGAGATTCCTGCGCTCCGGATGTTATTGGTCGACCATGCATAGGGACACGCGGGAGCTCATTCTACAGTGAAACAATTGTCAGGTCCATAGACCAGTCCCGCGACACCCACAACAACCATTGACACCCATCGCATCACCATGGCCATTCTACAAGTAGGGATCGACATTGATGGTCCTTTTATCGTAGCGGCTGGGGAGTCAAATTTTTGATTGTAGATATGGACTACTTCATACGATGGATAGAAGCCAAAGCAGTGGCAATAGTGACGGGCAGGCAGATAAAGAAGTTTGTGTAGGAGACATAGTATGTCGCTTTGGCTTACCGGGAGAGATAGTCTCTAACAACAGAAAACAATTTCGCGATAATCCCTTCAAATATTGGTGCGCATAGCTCAACATTACAAAGTGGTTCGCATCAGTAAAACATATGCAGTCCAATGGGCTGGTGGAGAGGGCTAATCGAAGTCTAGGATAAGGAACCAAGACGCGCCTGGATAAGAAGAGTGCCAAATGGGTAGATGAACTTCCTCATGTCTTATGGGCGCACCGAATCATGATCAAAACAAGTCATGAGGACACCCTATTCGCTCTGGCTTACGGAAAAAATTATTCATCCCAGCGGAGATTAGAATGCCAACTATCCGCACAGCAGAAGTAGACGTCGTGACAAATGATGATGAGCTACATATAAATCTGGACCTACTCAAAGAAAAACAAGAAAGGGCAACAATGTGTAAAGCTAAAGCTAAGTCCAAGATGAAAGGTTACTATGATGCTAGAGTCCGAGGAGTCTCCTTTAAAACATGTGATTTTGTTTACCGTGCTAACGAAGCAAGTCGCGTGGAGAACACAGGCAAAATCAGACCAAAGTGGTAAGGACCTTATAAAGTGACGAAAACTTTGGGACAAGGCGCATATACGTTAAACGACATGGATGGGTGCGACTTGGCCTGTACATGGAACATATGCAACCTTAAAAGGTGTTATCTTTAAGGCTACAACCTACGCATGGACGCCCTTTTTGCTATAGTCAACACCTAATAAATATCCATGTATTTAGTTTCTTTGTTTTTGTTTTTTAAATCTTGCAAGTATTAATAAAACGTTGCGGTTCCTAGTTAGTTCCCGACCCTTTCTTTATCTTGAATATTGTTTCAATTTCTTAGATGATTGTCCATATTATGTGCCTACGGGCGTAAATGTACTTATAATTTCCACTTGAAATAAAGGATTGAGTGCACCTAACAATTAGCTTGTCGCATAAGAGGGATGCAACCCAACGACCACAGATCATGTATCCTTGTTAAACACCTTACTCTCAAGATGTTGGATTTAAGTTATGCATACCACATGACCAATGTTGGGTATTTCCAAAAGACACACCATGCATGTTTAACAACACTTGTCGAATATGACAACTTTATAGTGATTGTGGTACGCCACATGTATTTTCAAGACTAATCCATAAATTAACTTTGTAAGATACGTCTTACATTCTCACTTACGTTACATATGTAGGTTAAAAGTCAAATGATGCACGAACACTTGTGGAAAAAGACTTAGCAAAACACAAACAAACATCCAATATACATGTTGCGGACATCCGCACAAAAATATTAGTGTTACAAAGTTTGTTCTAAATACACCATATGCGGTGCATACAAATAAATTACAATGTTTAGAGTACGAGTTACATAGCAAAAGTAATAAGCGCGCCTTACATAGGCCGCAGGCCGTACAAAGGAAGGGATCGTGAACGCTCCATTCTATCCACAATGGCAGCAACTGAGGTGGAGGATGAAATAGCAGCCTCCGGTAATAATATGGCTAAGCCAGGCCTTGTAGTAGCAGATACTACTACCCCATCGGACCTCGGAAGATGGGCAGACCCAGCTGTGGGAGTCCTGCATACAATGTGGTCCTCCCTCTTCGCCTTGGCCCGTGATTTTTTGCGGTTATGCTTCTCCAAAGTGATCTCTCCTTTTAAAGCCCAAGGGTCTGAGGTCGATGGATTGTCTGCGTAAATTGGAACCCTTACCTGGTGAACACAGGGTTGCACTCTCCACCACCATTCGGGAATGTCTTCTCCTCCAAAATCACCATCTAAATGATGGCTAGCCATCAACATATCTAACGGGACATCCTTAAGTTTTTCAAGCTCACCTATTAGAGGATACCTTACGTCATTTAGTGCTTTCATAGAAGTATCAAGATGTTCAACGGCCCCAAGCTTGTAATACTCGTGGGAACTTGCCTCCTGCCACGACTAGGCATGCTTAACACCGGCCACCAGACCCTCGTGCCTGCCCATGTTAATCCCGTCAGATACTACATTTGCAAATGGTTGGCAGAGCTCTAGATATTGGGCCACTTTCATCACAATAAGACAAACATGGTGCCCGATCACCCACTTGTGGCCGGCTATGGCCGTGAGCATGTGGGTATAAATCTCCTCATTGAAGTATATCGATAGAGCATCTACACAAGCATCTAGCTCCGCGGTCTTCTCAGCCTGAAACTTATCCTTATCCTGATTGTACTTTAAGAACTCATCAACAATCTGCTCCTCACCCTTGACTAATATCTTCAGGTGGTCACGTTCGAGGGTGAGGGAAACACATGTTCAAATAACGCTTTGATTGTGGAGCTCGGGGAGGATACCTTTGAATTTGCAGCTTCCAGCTCTTGTGCTAAGGCCGTGGCTCAGCCTCAGATTCTTCAAATAGCTTAGGTTTTTCTTCGACCACAGCCTCAACATCTTTCAATTGGTTTTCCAAGGATGTAGCATTTGCCTCTGCCAACTTGAGGGAGTCCAGCCTATATGTAAGCTCATTCAGTCTTGATTTATGCTCTTGGATGGTTTAGTCACGTCTCTCGACCTTCCTGATGGCTTTCTAGGGGAAACGAACATTATCTTCGTATTGTATCCTTATGGCAACCCCTAGCGCTACCTGGTGTGTTGCCGCAACATTGTACTCCTCCAAAAAATCCTCATAGCTTAACTCATGGAGAGAATCAAAGTGAGCAGGAGGAGTTATCTGGTCGATCAACTCTGGGCATAACCGCGGGGTCTCTAGCCAGCCAAAAGTGGTAATTCCCTGTACTGGTTGGTAGATTTGGCTAGGGGAACTTCTGGCTAGGGTATGAGATAAGATGGGTTCTAGGCCCGTGGTATGAGGGATATACTCGAATGTAGGGGATTGCTCCCAGGTGTTCAACTCAGCAGTAAGAGATTGCTCTCTGATCATCTCATTGTTAGGGTTGCGTATGTGCCTTGGTCATCACTGCTTGTACGAAGTCGTGACAACAAGTGTTAGTATGCAAAGGTATCATTGATAACATATAAACATATGAATAAAATATGTATGAGTTGGTGGCAACAAGCTTTGATTTAGTTGGCCGCACAACCGATACAGGCGTAGGGTTTAAAACCCCCGCAGTGGTTGGAGGTGGAGTGCTCAAAGGGATTTTTCCTCTAGATTGATCTCTTTATCTACGGTACCAACTGCACTGCTACCCGTGACCCTGTATTCAGGGTGGTTTTTTCTAGGCTCTTGGTCGAGGCATTAAAGATGGAAGGGATGGAATCTGACACCTTTCTCTTTAGGGTCCTTCATCTTTTGGGTTTGCGGACAAGGTTCTCTCCTTCTTCAGCAACAATTTCTTCTTCGGTAACCACCTCTTCTTCTGTGGCCGCCGGATCAACATTCTCAGCAGTTGGTTCATTGGGATAATGGCAGAAGCTTCACCAACATCCCCGCCTTGTGGAAATCCAGTAGGGGTTTCTCGATGTGTGTGTCTGCCGACGCATCGAAGGGTGCAGGAGAAAAGACATTTATAGGAATGGTGATGTCGATTGTCGCCTCGAGCAGTGGCAGCTCGTTTGGCCTACGGAGGTACATGCCCTCCTACACGGTCTTGGGGTTACCCTGGAGCAGAAGTCCAAAAAGATTCATTTATGCACAATAAATAAAGGATATTAGATATGCAGCTATGAGCTTATACATATCCTTAATTTAAAAATAATATATAAACACCCACCCTCGTTGCGGGCATTCAGGAATATAAGGTACAAGTCTGGACTCCCAAAGTATTTGCGGCTGATGCCTAAGAGGCACAGGAAGGACTCCGGTAGTTTGTTGAAAAGGGTGTGATGTTTATCTAAGTTGTTAGCATCAACTCCACTATATGTGTCTGCAGCGGGAGGATAATCTTTTGCTATTTGATACTTTAGTTCGAACGGCCAAGGAAAGACTATCACGTCTATGAAGAAATACCTATTATTCCAATTCTTAAGGGAATCCATGGCTTAGGAATAACATTAGGGGGCGTTACTTGAGCGTTTACTAAACGATATCCATGCATTGACCATGGAGGGTATGTAGAAGGCACATAATAAATTAACAGTGGGAATGATGTCCAGGCGCTGACATCTAACCTTAAATTTCCCTATCTTACATACGCCTATGCAATGTAATTGGGATATTTGGACATCATAATAGTCTAGCAGGTTTACTAAGAACCTAGAGAGGGGGATACGGTAGTTAGCCATATTAACTAAACGTGTATATAAACCTATTTTTCCTGGTGGACAATCAGTCATGGCTTCCAACTCTCCAGGGAGTTAGGAATGAAGATCATCAAAAATATAACTTAGATCAGAATTCCACGAACCGCTGATTATCTAACTCTTTTAGTGCGGATTCTATAGTAGCAATATCCCTAACCATTTTTTAATAAAATATTTTGAGGGTGCGTGTGCTAACTTGGAAAATACGAGATCTATGGAAAAGAAAGGATGTACGACGTTGGAAGGTTGCAACAATGGATGATGTATTTTGACTATGTAACCATTAAATAGTGGGGACTGTGGTACATATAAGGTTGCCTTGGTATTGGTGTATCGCTAGATATCTATCACGTGTATTCCACTACCTTGATCTAATGGACAGGGTTTGGTGAGTAGTTGAAACGTCATAGGGACACACAGGGTCTCATCTGATAGTTCTTGCGTGGCTCGAGGCAAGGGCCCACGAGGTCACTTTTTCAGACCTGTCACGCCACAGTCTCCCACGTGCTGCCATTTTAGCCACGACTCACAGTTGGTTTCCACATTCGTTGTACCTATTGAGTATTGTTTTTGTACCACGACGTTATTATATTCTGAAGAGGTGGAAGGAAATTTTTTATTATACGGTAGGGTCGTTTTGATGTTTTATTACTGGTAGTCTAGTGGTCACGACTACGACTGTAACTACTAGACTGGGGTGACATGATGACGTATAGTCCCTAGTCGGGCCATAGAGCCCGACCCACATGTACTACCCGTATCATGAATGGGCTCAGCTACCGACATTAGCCCAAGAGGCCCAATGAAGGTAGTTGAAAGTCCTAAAATACAACTATTGTTGAAACTAAGACACGAAAACAATAACACACAATAGATATACTTTTCAAACGAGTAATCCTTTATTAACTATTATCAACAAAGTATTACAAAGTGTTATGAATACACCTGTTGAATAACAACAAGAAATGAACCCTAGAACAAGTAAACTTGATTTGAGACTCAAGTTTACAAGAGAACCAACGAGTCGCTGATGGACAGCTGAGGCCTCAGTGGTTCTAGTGGGAGAAAGAACTTAGATAAAGATTCCAAGCACAAGGGTTGAATCTTAACTTCTTTCTCATCCCCTATTTATAGTGGTACGAGGTTGTATCCTTAGTGGGGGTAGTTGATACGTGTCATCTTCTGAATGGAAGAGTACAACGTATTAAATGCATGTCCAAATCGAGACATGCCTTTAACTACTTTAGGTGAACAGTTCTGCCAACTGTTCACCTTTGTCCCACTAGGTCATACTAGGCATTGACTTGAATCTCTTGTTTTGTCCCGCTCAAAACACTTGTAAGATTCTCCCGCCTAAACTATAAAGGGTTGGATAAGCTTTGCTTAATCCAAGTCTCTAGGGTTCTTAAGTGATCTCTGAGTGTTGTCAACTCAGAGATCCTTGAACACCAGTGCATTCCTTTGACATCCCAGCTATCCATAATCGCTGGTGAGTCTGACTTCAGATTGTCTTCGACTTCTCTGACGTTGTCTTTGACTTGAATGATCCTGGTGTACCAGCTGAGGATTTGCCTTCTACTGGTCTCGTCTCTGTCGCTGGTCCTCTCAGCGACCTTTCAACACTTAGTCTAATTTAAACAAATCTAGACAGGGCCATAGTTAAAACTTTCATTAGCCCAACAATCTCCCCCTATTTGTTTATAAATTATACTAAGTCTAAAATTATTGTAAGTGAGTACACAGCTTCTTCTTACACATAATTTAACAAACATACCTCAAAGTTTTATTAAACAGAATGAACCTAGTCTATTACAATAGCACCCTAGGGTGAAAACATAAACAAAAATAAATAGGTTCTTCAGCGATCAAGGCCTTGATCACAGATTCTCTGGGCTTCGACTTTGTCACTCCTAGAGTTAATGACAAGTTCAGTTTCAAAATCGAACTCATCAGCTTCTTTGCAATTCCTTAGGATGCCCTGCTTGAGTCTGATTAGCTGAATGGTTGAAGCCAGAGGTAGCTCATTCAACCGCTAAAAAGCATAATCACAGTTGCCATTTATGAAGACCATACCTGCCTCAGGTTCTGTGTATACTTGGCCTTCTATGGGTTTGGTGATTTCTTTGGGAAGGACCAAGTTCCTTTGCATCCCATCGACTACTACATCTTCATTGACCAGCCTTTCTATCAGAGGCCCCATTGGGGTTTTCCTTTTTCTTTGCAGCTGAGGAGGTGGTTGAGAAGAAAGCTGAGGAGGCAGGGGTGCCTTCAGTTTCTTTGCTGTGTCTCTTACCCAATTAAGTTTAGCTTGTATGTTTTTCATTATTTGGGCAGCACCACGCCCAGTCTTCTTTTGGGCAAGAGCCAGCAACTCCAACCACTCAGAGAGGCTCAGATCTCTGAGTTTAAAGTCACTGGAGACTTTGTAGTTCTGTATGTCATTTTCCCTGTAAATAGTCATTACCACCTTTTTGTCTTTGTCAGTGAAACATGTATACTTGGTGATACGACCGGGTTCAGCTCTCTGGTTGACAAGTCTTTGATATTCCTTTAAGAGGTTGTTCCTCTTGTCCTCCAGTTCCTTGAGCTTGACAAGCTGAGCTTTCTTAGCAGTGGGAGAGAGCTTGTCCAAGGCTTCTTTGCTTCTCAGTTCAGCGGCCCTGATATTTTCCAGTCTTTGATGTTCAATGATCTGGGCTCTTGCTTGCTCTGGGGTGAGTGGTGGTTCATCAGCGCTCTTAAATTTGTTGAGTTCAGAGTTTTTGGAGGGTCTTGCTGTGGATCCACCTTCAGCTTGAAGGGAGTGTAAGGTTATCTCTGGTTGCTCAACAACAATTCCTTTTCCCTTATCTTTCGCAGTTTCAGCAGCGGATTTGAAAGATCTCAGTGGTTTGGGTGTTGGAATTTCAGCTGTGGATTCATCTTCTTCAGAGGAGGAGGCAGAATTCTCCCCCTCGGGCATAGCCCCAGCAGGTGCTGTGCCTGAACCTGCCTTATTGAAACGAAGGAACTCATTGTGAACAAATATGCAAATTTCCTTAAGTTCACCTTGGAGAAGTTCCTGAAGAAGACGTCTTAAGGGTTCAGCAGCCTGAGCTATAGCTGCAACATTTGCCTGCACCGCTGAGGTGAGAACAGAGGGTATATACTGCTGAAGACTCTGGTTGAGTAGAGTAGGGAGGTGTGCCTTCAGAGCATCGTTCAGTAGTTGTGGAAGCATAGCTGTCATAGAGGATTCCACCGATGAAGTTAGTGAAGTCTCTAGATTGGTGGTGAGCTCCTCAGCAGCATGAGTGAGGGTTTGGATTTCAGAGAGGAGATCATCATTGGTGGTTTTGGGCTTTGTGGTGCTGATATCCCCTCTCTTTTGCCATAAGGCCTTAGCAGCCAATTCCTGTACATTTTTCATTCTGGGAACTTGTGCTGACTTGCGGGATTGTAAATACTCCAAGTGTTGCTTGGCCCCTAGTTCCAAAACGTTTGGCAAGGTAGGGAATGGAATGGGTGTAGGTGAGCAAGAGCTCTGTTCCCATAGCCTTCTGGCAGCTAATTCCTGAACATTTGGTAGTGATGGAACAGAGGCATTCTTCAGCTCAATGGAAGATAGATTGTAATCATCAGTGCTCATTTCCTTAAAGTCAGAGGTGAAGGTGCCTTCCTCTACAACAAAGACTTCATCATCAGGTAGTAATTCAAAGTCTGAGAGGGCATCAAGATCAATGGTGGCAACTTCAGCGGTTTCATCATCAGCAATCGAGTAATCATCATTGTTAAGTTGCTCCTGATGAAGATTGTGAGCCTGTGATAAGAGTTATTAGTTGACCAGTTGTGAAATATTAATGTAGTTATAGATCGCCAGTCGCTGCCCCTAGGAAAGCTAGGTGTGATTATCCAGCCCCCCTAAGGATTTCTCCTTGGGACTCTTTTAATGTGAGATAGATGTGTTGGAGGATCACCATTCGCTGCCCCTAGGAAAGCTGGGTGTGATTATCCAGCCCCCCCTAAGGATTTCTCCTTGGGACTCTTTTAATGTGAAACAGATATGTTGAAGGATCGCCATTCGCTGCCCCTAGGATAGCTGGGTGTGATTATCCAGCTCCCCCGTAAGGATTACTCCTTGGGACTCTTTTTATGTGAAAGTTATGAGGTGAATGGTCGCCGTTCGCTGCCCCTAGGATAGCTGGGTGTGATTATCCAGCTCCCCCTGAAGGATTTCTCCTTGGGACTCTTTTATTGTGAAAAATGATATGGGAATGGTCGCCTTTCTCTGCCCCTGGGATAGCTGGGTGTGATTATCCAGCTCCCCCTGAGGGATTACCACCTGGGACTCTTTTGATTGTGAATTAATATGAGGGTGATGGTCGCCTTTTATCGCTGCCCCTAGAAAGACTGAGGGTGATGATTCAGTCTTTCCAAAAGAATAAATTCTTTGGGACTCTTTTATTAATGATGGGGACCTAGAGTCAGTGAGAAGTGCAGAGACTCTGGGTCGGGACTTATATGTGCTCAGGTTGTTGTTTGCCAAGAGCACAGTCCAGAGGTGGAAGGATCATCGGGGTGCGTTAGGAGCACAAGTGAATCATTTCCTAGTGAAGACAGAGTGTACAGAGAGTCCTAAAAGATCTAGGTGCTGACACAGACACGCTAAGAGTTGAGGCAAACTCTAAAATACATCACTCTCTCCTATAGATAATGAGAGTGAATGTATGTGGACCTCTGAGAGGAAAAATAAAGGTCAGACTAATACCTGAGTGATATCAGCGTGGAGAGGGATCTTAGTCGTCTTCGCTGACATAGAGACACTAGACACTGGTTGTTTGTCAGCAATGGGCTCTTCTACCACATCCACCAGAGAAGGGGATGGGTTCTTCTTTGTCTTTGTCTTCTTTGAAGGATTAACAGAAGGGGTTTCAGAGGAAAGGGGGTGTCTTTCCTCTTCTTCTTCTTTTCCTTAAGCACCTTGGGCTGAGAAGTAGATTGCACAGAGGTCTTGGACAGAGACTTATCAATCGTGCTTTCAGCATTCACCTCAAGTTGAGGGATCAAGGGCTCATCATCCTCAGCAAGTAGTCCAGCAACTCTCATCATATGCCTGGTAAGGGGAACTTCATTTTCTATGGGAGTCTTCAGAGAAGCTGCGGTGATGTGATGAGAGGGAAAGGAGTGTAAGGCATCATTGGTGTAGGATTCACCAAGAATATCTTCTAAGACAAGAGAGAGATATCTGGTGTAGCAGATGGTGGCCCCACGAGTCTTCTTTCCTTTGTTTTCCAACTTGGCGATGAGATCGGTGTACAGTATGTGAGCGATTCCAATATCCAAACCCCAGATTAAGCTGTATGCAATGGCTAGCTGGGAGCCATTGAGTTGGTCATGTGATCCAGTGTTTCCTCCCAGACACTTTACGATGTACAGCATCAGCGTTCTCCATGTGGGAGAGAAGTAATTCACCTTGATGAGAGATTTGCTTTGGAAGCCAACAGCGGTGAAAGGTTGTTCATGATCATCATGAGGTTGAAGGGTGGCCAGAGCTTTTCTCACAGTGGCACTGGTGGGCAAAGCTGACATGTTATTGTTGTAAGGAAGTCCAATGGCTTTAGCAAAGGTTGGGAAATCAAAGGTGAGAGGTTGAGGATGGGTGGAAAGGTTGAATGTAATGTGTGAAGAGGTTTGGTCAACTTCAGCGCTATACCAGAACTCACGAAGGTATTGGGAGTAGCAGGTGGAGGGTTCCTTGGTGATAGCTTCGTGGATGGTGGAGTTCTTGAGGAAGTTGAAAAGTGGATGATAGAGGGAATTGTTGTGTTCAAGAAGGGCTACACAGTTGTTGAGTGCAATCTTTCCATCAGAGATCTCGAAATCAACGTTTGTGGCGGCTTGTACGACGAAGGTTTGGTTTGGTGAAGTAGACGCCATTGTTGAGAGATTGAAGGTGGTGAGAGGATTAAAGAAGATGAAAGGAGTGTGTGTGTTGAAAATTTTTTAAAATGACAAAATGATTATGGGTCAAGGGTTTTGAAAGGTTGAGCTGTTTTCCAAAATTTGAGCATTAAATGCAAAAGTTAAGCTTTTCAGAAAAACGTGGGTCCCCTTGACCTTTCATGGGATACTTGTCCCCTTGGAAAGCGGGAAAGTTGGTAGCATTAAGAGACAATCATTTGAATTTAATATCAGAATATACACATTCCCATTGAAATGTAACTACCTCGTTACATTCAATTCCCTTAAATGCCCAGAGACAGCGGTCATCATCAGATTTATTTGCCAATATTGAGCATTCCCAGCTCAGCGACAAGCCTAGTAAAACTTGGCTCAGCCAGCGGCTTAGTGAAAATGTCAGCGAGCTGGTACTCAGTGGGTATGAAATGTAGCTCAATATCACCTTTTAGAATATGGTCTCTGATAAAGTGATACCTGATGTCAATATGCTTGGTTCTGGAATGAAGTACTGGATTATTGGAGATGGCTATGGCACTGGTGTTGTCACAGAATATGGGAACCTGCTCATAATTAATTCCATAGTCAGCCAGCTGACTTTTCATCCAGAGAACTTGAGCACAGCAACCAGCGGCCGCAACATATTCAGCCTCAGCTGATGACATAGCCACAGAGTTTTGCTTCTTTGCACTCCAGCATACCAACTTTCCTCCAAGGATTTGACAGCTACCAGAGGTGCTCTTTCTGTCAAGGCAGCACCCTGCGTAATCTGAGTCGGAGTAGGCTTTAAGGTCGAAGCCTGAACCATTAGGGTACCAGAGACCCAATGAGGGAGATCCTTTTAAGTACCTGAAAATTCTTTTGACAGCTACAAGGTGGGATTCCTTGGGGTTAGCTTGGTACCTAGCACAGAGACAGGTGGAGAATTGTATGTCTGGTCTACTTGCTGTGAGATACATCAGTGACCCAATCATGCCTCTATATAAGGTCTCATTAACAGAGACCCCTGAGTCATCAGCTCCCAAGTTGTTGGGAGGAAGCATGGGGCATTTCACTGATGCACAATCAGACATATCATACTTCTTGAGCAAATCTCTAACATATTTTTCTTGACAAATAGAAATTCCTTTGGAATTTTGTTTGATTTGAAAACCCAAGAAAAAGGTTAGTTCCCCCATCATGCTCATTTCATACTTTTTGGTCATTAGTTTGGCAAATTGTTTGCTCAAGATAACATTGGTTGAACCAAAAATTATGTCATCCACATAAATCTGTACTAAAATGACGTCACCCTTGGACCTATAGGTGAACAAGGTTTGGTCAATGGTACCTCTGACAAATTTATTTTCAAGAAGGAATTTTGAGAGAGTTTCATACCAGGCTCTGGGCGCTTGTTTCAGCCCATAGAGTGCTTTGTGAAGTCTGCAGACATGATTTGGGTAGTCACTGTTTTCAAACCCTGGGGGTTGACTGACATATACTTCCTCTGCAAGTTTCCCATTAAGAAAGGCACTCTTCACATCCATCTAATAAACCATGAAACCCATATAAGCTGCAAAGGCTAGGAAGATTCTGATGGCTTCCAATCTGGCCACTGGTGCGAAGGTTTCATCATAATCAATTCCTTCAGATTGGTTATATCCCAGCACCACGAGCCTAGCCTTGTTTTTTACAATCATACCAGCTTCATCCCTTTTTATTTTCGTAGACCCATTTTGTTCCAACCACTTGCTTATCAGCTGGAGCTTTAACCAGAGTCCACACCTTGTTTCTCTTGATCTGATTGAGTTCATCTTGCATGGCAACAACCCAGCCTTCATCAAGCAGAGCAACAGCCACGTTCTTAGGTTCATCCTCAGAGAGAAAATTTGCAAACAGGCATTCATTTGCAGAGGCGGTTTCCAGAGTTTTTAATTTTCCTCTGGTGGTGACTCCCTCAGAGGGTTCTCCAAGAATATTAACTAGAAGAATATCTTGGTTCCTACTCCATTTGGATTGTGGAGCAGGAGTCTCTGTGGGATCAGGAGTCACTTCAAGTTCAGGGAGTGATGGAGGTTCATCACATGTAATCTCTTCGTCCATGATCTCTTCATCTGATTGAATATCTAAAGTGACAGGATCAGCATTTTCTTCAGAGATTTGAGTAAGATATTCAACACCAACAGTCTCTGGAGTGATGTCAGAGATGGAGTGAGGATCAAAAGCTTGAACATATGGGAGATCCTTGTGACGACTTTGAGATGATTCCTTGGGATTTGAGAAATCATCTTTGGGATAAGATTTAACTTCGTTGAAGTCAATGTCACAATCCTCTGAGTTGGTGTGTGTTATGACAGCGTCAGCTTCATTAAAGGTGACATGAATGGACTCTTCTAGTTCTTGCCTGCGAATATTGAATACTCTGAAAGATCTGGAGGTGGGAGAGTATCCAAGGAAGAATCCATCATCTGATTTTTCATCAAATTTACCCAGGTGATCTTTGTAATTGTGAATGAAAACAGGGCAACCAAAGACATGGAAGTAGCTTACATCAGGGGCTCTCTTCCTATACACTTCATAAGCGGTCTTGCCATGTCTCTTCACAATAATGGATCTGTTTTGTGTGTAGCAAGCTGTGTACACAGCCTCACCCCAGAATTGTTTAGGAAGTCTAGATTCGCTGAGCATCGTTCTGGCAGCTTCAATGAGTGTTCTGTTTCTTCTTTCAGCGACACCGTTTTGTTCAGGGGTTCCTGATTTTGAGAAGTTCTGTGATATACCCTTTTCATCACAAAAGGCTTCCATGGCATGGTTTTTGAATTCTGTGCCATTGTCGCTTCTGATAGCCTTTACCCTGCAGTCATTGAGGTTGTCTATTTCTCTGATGAAGGACATGATTCTTTCAGCAGCATCACTCTTTCTCTTAAGAAAGAATACCCATGTGTATCTGGAGAATTCATCTACAATGACCAAGGTATATTTGTTGTGATTGAGGGATTGAGGTTTAACTGGTCCAAACAAGTCCATGTGAAGAAGATGAAGGCACTTGTTAATGGAGAATGATTGTTTTGTTTTGAATGAAGCCCTGCGATGCTTCCCTTTCTCGCAGGCTGAGCAGGGTCTGTCCTTGCTGAAGGTCAGAGAGGGAAGTCCAGCTACCAAGTCATTCTTTGCCAGTTTGTTGATGTTTTGAAGTTGAGATGGGAGAGTCTCTTATGCCAGAGCCAGTTTTCGCTATCAGATGCTTTGGCAAAGAGACAGGTGTTCTCTCCTTCAGGGGATGATGTCATGTCAATGACATAAACATCCCTTCTTCTGGGTGCAATTAGAACGACATAATCGTTCTGATTGAAGATAGTTCCTTGGGTCTTAGAGAACAGAACCTTGAACCCAACATCGCAGAGTTGACTAATGCTGATTAGGTTGTGCTTCAAACCATTTACATAAGCGACCCTTGTGAAGGTTAGTCCATTGCAATCCACTGAGCCATATCCTTCAGTGGCCCCTGAGGAGTCATCCCCAAAGACTACTTTTGGACCAGGCTCCTTCTTATATCTATGCAGATATTGTTTAATTCCTGTCATGTGTCTGGAGCACCCGCTATCCAAATACCAAACAGATTTCTTTAGGTATGCCTGCATAGATATAACAAACCAGATTAGTTTCTATGATGAACCCACTTTCCAGTGGGTCCATGCTGTCGCTGACTGGCGACATTGGGTCTTCTGGGCCTTTCTCCCCCTCTTTGGTTGCAATCCCTGGTTTCATGTCGCATGCTGCCACAGATGTCACAACCAGGGTAATGTTCACACTCATCAGAGTGGTGGTCATAAAAGCCACAATATTTGCAGGGAGGATTAGGCCTGTATCCCTGAGAACTTTCTCTGGATTTTGGTTGCTCAGGTATTCTAGAGGGCCTGTGAGGGGTTTTAGATCTAAGCTGTGTTCGAGTTCTTTGAACAGCGATGATCTCCTCATGCTCTCTAGAAGAGTGTTCAGTGGACTCACATGTGATACACTTGGGTCTCTTGGAACAATCATCTGAGGAATGATTTTTGAACCCACAGTGTTTGCAAGGCCTGAATATCGTTCTCCCCTTTGAGCTGCTGGAGCTTTCACCAAGGGAGTTAACAGAAGGACTGTTATCCTTGGGGTTGATTTTTTCTTTTAACCCTTTTACCTCTTCCATCAGGGTGAGGAGAAGTTTCTTGGTGGGAGATAACTCTTCGGGGGAAGAAGTGGGTATGTCAGTGTTTTTGGCCACATAAACCTTCTTGTGTGCTTTATCAGCAACTTTGGAAGTGAGGTTCCCAGAGGTTTTGAGAACTGGTTTTGGGCCAAGCAAGGAATCTGATGGGTTAGCACCAGCAAGTTTGGGAGTAGCTGATGCGTCAGATTCTTTGTCAGAGTCCTTCTCAACCACAGAGGTGGAGAGAGGAGAAGTGACTTCTGATGGGACAAATTTAACACTGGGCACTGGAATGTGGTTTTTGAACCTACCCTTACCCCCTATGGCTTGAACCACATTTCCTGGAATGGTTTCAGCAACTATTTCTTCCACAGTGGACTGGGCAAGGTTCCATTTTTCAATGGTTTTTCTCAACTCAGAGTTTTCATCAGCTAAAGATTCATTTACAATGGACAACTTGCTGACCTCATTTTGAAGTTGATTAGCGATGTTCACAAAAGGTTTGAGATTAGCTAATTCAGATTGACAAAGACTCAACTCATTTTTGAGATTTTGAAACTTATTTAACAGATTTTTTCTTTGTTCTTCAACAAAATGGAGGTCAACTAAAGTGTAATCACTGACATGGTCTCTGTCAGGACCCTCAGGGATGGAAAGTAATCTTTGTACCTTTTTCATTGTGATGTCAACCCATTGACCTGATCTAGCTTCACTTTTACCAACCGCTGGTTCTTCATCAGCAACAGCCATGAAGGCTCTGACGGTGGTGGTTCCTTCATCCTCAGAGGTGAGGGGTTCATCATCCCAGTCAAAAGAAGCAGCTATTAGACCTTTTTCAGTCTTTTTGTTATCCTTCTTCTTGGCAGCATCATCAGCTTTCTGATTGAGTTTGATCAGCTCAGCTTTCAAGGCCTTGTATTTTACCTTGTAGTCCTTTTTACCCTCAGAGTCACTGAGAGAGGATTGCTTGAAAGGTGAGGAAGAAAACTTCTTTTTGCTGGGGGTTTTGCTGGATGATGGAAAACTGGGAGAAGATGTCTTGTTTGACCAGCAGTCCTTTTGGAAATGACCAGTCTTTCCACAAGTGTAACATGACACTTTGGATTTGTCAATCTTGGCAGCACCAACTCTACCAGATCTTTTGTAGTATCTCTTCTGGTCAGCTAAGAGGGCTCTGTCATGGAATTCAGCATGTAATTCATCAAGGAATTCTTGAATACTTCTTGTGTCTTCTTCCACGTCAGAGTCACTATCCTGAAAAGAGTGGTTAGCAACAAGAGCTTTTGACCCAGATATAGGAGAAGTAAACCTATCAGTCTCTGATTTGTAAATAGAGTCAATCAGTCCTTCTTCATAATTGTATCTACCAAATAGTTGAGCAAGAGTATCATTTTTTATGGCATTATTTGCTCTCAGGGTTTGGTTAAGGCTAAGCCATTTCCTAGGCAAGCTGTTTACAAATGTGGCATTAACCTCAGCCTTGGGTAGTACAACACCATTGTTACCTAAATCATTCAGCAAGATCTTGAGTCTGGTGTAAGTTTGAGAAACAGTTTCAGTTTCCAAGGCTTTGAAAGCGTTAAACTTAAGTCTTAATGCTTGGATTTTGGTCTCTTTAGTCTCTTCTGGTCCTTCATACCCTAGAACCAACTCAGTCCACATTTCTTGTGCGGTATTGCACTTGATGATGGACTTCATAATGTTCTTGGGTAGGCAAGAGACTATTATACTTTTAAGTCTCTTGTCCTGGTTAGCCAGACGTCTATCAGCGGGAGACCATTGCTTAACAGGTTTCTTAATGGGTCTCTCTGGTGTAGAGGAAATAGCCAGTGGTACATAAGGACCATTTTCTAAGATTTCAAACAAGAAGGGTTCTAGGCCATCTAAGTATATAAGAAATTCACTTTTCCAACTTGAGAAATCTTCTTCATCAAACGCTGGAACATTAGACACATGTGACCCTCCACGATTATCAAGAAGTTGTGGAAGATCATCCTCATTTACACCAGTGCTTACAACGGGTGTAGGCATGGTAGTAGATGTGGTGGCTGGAGCGTTTGTTGAAGTATTTGCTTGGTTAGATTGACCAAACGGTGGTGGGATGGGTGGCATAGTTTCAGTCATATTTGGATCTTGATTATAAAAACTAGAACGATTTTTAGAAAAGTTTTATAAATCAAACCGCTCTGATACCAATTGAAAGTCTCAAAATACAACTATTGTTGAAACTAAGACACGAAAACAATAACACACAATAGATATACTTTTCAAATGAGTAATCCTTTATTAACTATTATCAACAAAGTATTACAAAGTGTTATGAATACACCTGTTGAATAACAACAAGAAATGAACCCTAGAACAAGTAAACTTGATTCGAGACTCAAGTTTACAAGAGAACCAACGAGTCGCTGATGGACAGCTGAGGCCTCAGTGGTTCTAGTGGGAGAAAGAACTTAGATAAAGATTCCAAGCACAAGGGTTGAATCTTAACTTCTTTCTCATCCCCTATTTATAGTGGTACGAGGTTGTATCCTTAGTGGGGGTAGTTGATACGTGTCATCTTCTGAATGGAAGAGTACAACGTATTAAATGCATGTCCAAATCGAGACATGCCTTTAACTACTTTAGGTGAACAGTTCTGCCAACTGTTCACCTTTGTCCCACTAGGTCGTACTAGGCATTGACTTGAATCTCTTGTTTTGTCCCGCTCAAAACACTTGTAAGATTCTCCCGCCTAAACTATAAAGGGTTGGATAAGCTTTGCTTAATCCAAGTCTCTAGGGTTCTTAAGTGATCTCTGAGTGTTGTCAACTCAGAGATCCTTGAACACCAGTGCATTCCTTTGACATCCCAGCTATCCATAATCGCTGGTGAGTCTGACTTCAGATTGTCTTCGACTTCTCTGACGTTGTCTTTGACTTGAATGATCCTGGTGTGCCAGCTGAGGCTTTGCCTTCTACTGGTCTCGTCTCTGTCGCTGGTCCTCTCAGCGACCTTTCAACACTTAGTCTAATTTAAACAAATCTAGACAGGGCCATAGTTAAAACTTTCATTGGCCCAACAGTAGTCATACTCGGTCTTACGTAGACCACACGTTGACCGTACACGGTCAGGGTGAAACAGAATCAGAGTCTTATTAGGACTATGATTCACCCAAGTTGAGAGGATATTCACTCTCCTTATTTATAAGATAAAGATCTTTGTGCATATGGTAATTTTCCTCTCCTTGGGTCTCAAGATTTGGGAAGCCCTACTTGGGCTTTACCCGCTATAAAAGGAACCCCCTAGGTTCCACAAAGGTACGATTATCACGATCACTTAAACATTAACCGATTACGCAATCAAACCGATTACACACTCTCACGCCGGAGCCTAATCGTATGAGACAATCCCATAGTAAGCCTAACTGTGCTTTCTCTTAGTGTGCAAGATCCTTAAAGCAAGTTCACTTGGTGCAGGAGCCGGGGTCCCAATACCTGAATTACACCTAATTCGGGTCAATCTGGTCCGTCCATCTTTTATGTCAACACAATTTGTATAAACAAAAGAAAGAAATTTGTAATTACTAAAAAATAAGTTAAAATGACAACATAAAATATGTTAGCTTTGAGATCGGGTGGGTGAGGAGTAGGTATACCGGAAACTAAGAAAAGTCATGTAACACCCCATTTTGATAAATGGAATGTCACGCGTAATTATGGCGTGTCATCAAAGCACACAAGGATAAATGTCTAAAACATTACATGACCATAAAAAGGAAATACCGGAATCAAACATCGGTAGTCCAAAAGTAAAGCTCATCACACACAAACATGAGTACTGAAAATGAAAGGACTAAACAATGTCCATGAAAAGAGTATTAAAGTATAGATAATGCATAAAGTAAAGAAAGGCTAGAAAGCTTCCAGTCCATATGCACGTACGCTTTAAGTCTACGAGCGTCATGAGTACCTGCTGTTTTGGGAACGTGAAAAGGAAAACGGTTGAGCAATACGCTCAGTGCACGGATGTACAATAAAGCATGAATAATATAAGCATATAAGCATATAACAGTGGAAGAAACTAAGTCTCGAATAACCCGGTTAAGTCTTAGTAAAACTGGTTTTATAGTTTGAAAAGCCTTATGTTTATCTTGTAAAAACTGTTTAACATATTTTACCATTAGCCAATATAGGTCATGAAAATCCACCGTACATGAATACTTGGAGGGGTGACATCATCATGCAAATTAGAGGGGCTGCCTCTAATTTAATATACTGGTTTTTAGGTAGGAGGGATCAACTCCTTGTGAAGGATGCAAGGCACACACCACATTCACACTGAGTAATCTACTGAAAAACATGTAACTAGGATGCACCCATACGCCCCACATGATAAATATAATAATATGGCCAAAAGCTGAAGGGACGCCACGAGCAATCACTCCGCCGTGGGGAAGTCATAACACCAGTGCCTCTAGTGTTATGGTTATGGTACCTCCATAACTAGGTGAAACTGGTCATGCATGTATATGGCTTTAGGTATTCTAAATTAAACATAAGCAATTAAAACATATAAACTTATACTATGGGAAAACAGTTGGCTGGATACGGGGAATCCTAATAAGGAAAGAATGTCCATACTGAAAGGACGGGAATCCGTACCTTATGTCCAGTGAACGAAGAAGACGAACGGAAGAGAGTCCTACTTAGGTATCACTAATGCTACATAAATACATACGTGTATAAGTATCTAATTACTAAATACGTAACTAGTTTTATATAATGTCTAGGCTTGTTTTAAATGTTCATGTCATGTTTTACTATTTTAAGCTTTATATTGTGTTTATCTTATATTATGTCTATTCTGATTAAGTATTTCTTGTATTTCATGTATTACTATACTTGTTGTGTAATAATAAGTAACTTTCTAAAAATAGCAGGTTTCCTAAAATAGAAAGTTTCCAAAAATAGAAAGTTACCAAAAATAGAAAGTTTCCAAAAATAGAAAGTTTCCAAAAATAGAAAGTTTCAAAAAATAGAAAGTTTCCAATAATAGAAAGTTTCCAATAACAGAAAGTTTCTAAAAATAGATTTACTGCTTAAAATAGATAAGTTTCTAAAAATAGAAAGTTTCCATAAATAGATTAGCTGCCTTAATTAAATAGGTTTCTAAAAATAGAAAGTTTCCATAAATAGATTAGCTGCCTTAATTAAATAAGTTTCTAAAAATAAAAAGTTTCCATAAATAGATATAAGCTGGTTAAATAAGCTAATTATATAAGCTTAAGTGTTTTCTGATTATTATCTAAGTCATGTGATTATAAGGTATAGTTTATTAACTATTACATGTAAATTAAATAAACTATAGGTTAAAAGTATTTAATTGAATATATCACGTTTTTAATTAAATAAAGGTAAAATACTTAGGTTAAAACATGTATTATTAATTATTAATAATATAACCTAAGTCATGTTAATTAATTAATTATAGTCATGGTTTTAATAATTAATTAATTATAAAGTCTAATAAAATATAAATACTTAGGTTAAAATTCATGATCTAATAATTAAATTTATAACCTAAGTCATGTTAATTAAATTAATCATGTCATGTTTTTTTAATTTAATTTAAGTCTAAACATAAAAATCATAAACCTTTAACAAAATAATTTATGAACCGGACCCGTGACTAAAAACCATGAACCGGACCCGTAACTAACACCATACCCCGAACCAAGGTCGGGGTTCCCCCTTGCTTGCTGCTGCCGTGACATCATCACCACCATACCGAGACCATATGGTCTCGGTGGTGGGTAATAAGCCAAGTCGAGACCCCTTAAGGGCTCGGTTAGGCGTCGGCTACAACACAAACACCCCTAAACCCTTGTTTGATTTACCCCTTGATCATTAACATGTTTAGAATAATTATTTTTAATTAGTTTTTAAAAACATCATATTTTATGTGATTCATTAAATCAAAACATAAAAGAAAAGGTTAAAAAGGTTATACCGATTACGTGAAACAAATGAGGATGAACACACACGAATCTTTGCAAAATTCCAAGATCAAAAATCAACCCGAAACACCCTCTTGGTGTCCTTAAAACCTGCGGCCAAAGAGAGAAGGAAGAAAGATTTAGGGTTTTAACTATTTTCTTGTTTTGTAAATAATAAAACATGTTTTTACCTTAACCCCCTAATTAGTAAATTTTGCATGGGCTTGGCCCATGTCTTTGTGTATGCCCCGGGTAGGGGCCCTACATGGGGTAACCCGTACTTTTCTCGAGTCTAAACATTCTAGTGTGTTCTCGTGTTTTATCGTGTTCGTGATTTACGTGTTCTAATTAATTATTGATCGTGACATAATATATTTATTCGTGTTCGTAATAAATATATATACGTAGATAATATTATCTCGTGATTAATTACGTTCATGAATTCATGATCACATATTCATGTTATAATTATTATTTGAATAATTATCGTGTGTTCATACGTAATAAATACTTATCGTGTTCTAACACGTACGTAATACTTAAAATTCTTATACGTGAACGTAAACATGCTATAAAAGGAAAGTTCTAATCTTGTACGTATGATCTTAAGGGTACTATTCATGGTAAAAGCATGCGGGTTTTACAACTCTTCCCCCCTAAAAAGAATAATTCGTCCCCGAGTTACAGATAAAGTAAACTGGAAAAGAAGAACATACCCGAATTCAAAATATGAAATGAGGGTAAGAAGCCCAGGTAGACTCCTCTGTTTCCCAAGTAGCTTCCCGCTCGGTATGATCCCTCCAAAGGATTTTGACGAATGGAATCGTTTTCCTTCTCATGACTCGTTCTTGTCTGTCAAGAACTCGTTCGGGTTCTTCTATGAAAGTGAGATCTTCACGTATCTGTTCTAGTGGATACTGAACCATGTGAAGGGGATGATACTGGTACCCTCTGAGTAAGGACACATGAAACACATTGTGTACATGCGAAAGCTGCGGAGGTAACGCTAAACGGTAAGATACTTCACCGACTCGTTCAATGATATCAAACGGTCCGATGAAACGAGGACTGAGCTTCCCTTTAACCCCGAAGCTTCTAACACCACGTGCCGGCGAAACCTTAAGAAAGACGTGATCTCCTACGTTAAAATGTATGTCCCTACGATGCTTATCGGCGTAACTCTTCTGACGTGACCGTGCTTCTTGAAGTTTCTGCTTAGCTACTGCGACCCTCTCATTTGTCATCTCTATGATCTCTGGTCCTTCAAGTGTTCGCTCGCCAACCTGGTCCTAGCAGATTGGGGCGCGACATTTTCTGCCATACAACATCTCGAAAGGAGCACAGTTGATACTTGCGTGCCAACTGTTGTTGTATGCAAACTCCACCAAACAGATATAATCGTCCCAATCACCCGTCCATTCCAACGCACATGACCTCAACATGTCCTCCAATGACTGAATCGTTCGCTCCGACTGCCCGTCCGTTTTAGGATGAAAAGCCGTGCTAAGCTTAATTGTGTACCCCAAGCTTTCTGCAGACTCTTCCAAAATCGCGAAGTGAAACGAGGATCTCTGTCTGAGACGATGCTGGATGGAGCACCGTGGAGTCTCATGATCTTCCTTCTATACGTATCGACGAGTTTACTGACCGAATCTTCCTTGCGGATCGGTAAGAAATGAGCTGATTTGGTAAGTCGATCTACGATAACCCAAATTAAATCGTGCTTCCTCTTGGTTGGCGGAAGACCAGTAACAAAATCCATGGTGATTTTGTCCCACTTCCACTCTGGAATATCTAACGGTTGAAGGAGACCGCCAGATCGCTGATGCTCGATCTTAACCTGCTGGCAGGTAAGACATTTGGAGACGTAAGTGGCAACATCCTATTTCATACCAATCCACCAAAAGTACTGCTTGATGTCATGGTACATCTTAGTCGAACCAGGATGTATAGAGAATGGGGAGCTATGAGCTTCAGCTAACAATGCTTCCCGAAGTTCTTGATCATCATGAACACAAAGTCTCGTGCCCTGCCATACGATACCATCTGCATCTACTCTCAATTCCGTCTGCTTCTCCAAATTCTGAACTATCGCCCAGATTTCTCCATCATCTTTCTGAGCTTCCTTGATCTTAGAGAGTAACTCGGGTTCTACTCTAAGATTAGCCCAGTAACTGTGCTTTCCACGTACCATGATTTCTATGTCTAGTCGCTCCAAGTCTCTTATAATTTCCTCCTCAATCTTAATGCCGTTGATCATTCCGGACTTCCTGCTAAGTGCATCTGCTACTGATACAAGGCTTTTGACATCCCGTATAAAAATTAAAGTTCTTGTTCTCGATATCTTAACGAATTGATTATTGGTTTTAAGTACGACTCAGCTGATTTTGGTAAAACAAATATTTTTGGTTGATTTTAAATAAAAAGTACAAAGACTTAAAAGTAAATGACGTTAAAGTAAAATGGCGTTAAAATTAAATCTAAGTCTAATTAAAAGAAGGGGTGTTAATGTAAAGGGTGCAATATTTAAAAACGTAACGGAAAGTAAAATAATTAAATGACTTAAAATTAAAGCGTGACGAGAATTAAAAATAGACAAAGTATTAAAATGAGGAATTAAAAATTAAACAAGACAAAAACATAAAACAAATCCACCGTCGGAAAATATTCCGATCAAACTCACCATCGGAATAACCAAAACACCCTGATCGGAATATCACGAATACTCTTGATCGGAATAACTGACACTTACCCTCGATCGGAATATTAGACTCCCCAATCGGAATGTTTTACTTACCTCTGATCGGAATATTGATCCTGTCGGAATGTGGAGTGGAACTTGGTCGGAATGCTGATCGGAACCTTCGATCGGAATACTGTCACTTACCCCTAATCGAAATACCAAACAAGCACCTCGATCGGAATGAGGAATGAACCACCAATCAGAATGCTGTCACTACCCCTAATCGGAATACTCAAATCCTACCCAGATCGGAATACCAAAGTACCTTTGATCGGAATGTTGTAAACCTCCCAATCGGAATGCAGTTAGGAATATCAAAACCCTTTTCTGATCACTCCAATCGGAATGATAAACCCCTTTCCGATCGTACAGATCAGAATACAGTAGAAAAAAGTACAAACTAAGGTAGAAAAATAAGCTATAACTCAAATAAGCACACCACGAAAATCCTAAGGCAAACCGTATAAGAAAAAGCTAATAAGCTGAAATTTAAGGACTTTTAAAACTCGAAAAGGAAAAGGTTTACGAAAAACAAACTTTTATATAAAAATAACTCTTATAAAAACTTTAAAAACTTAAAGATGAAAACAAATAAGCTACATGAATCAATGATCTAAAACAATCAAAAGCATAAAAACACAATCTTTAATCAAATAAGCAAGACAATAAGCATGTAAACATAAAGATCAAGCAAGAAAGAAAGGTAGAATGAGAGATCAAACAAGTAAAGTAAAGGTGCAATAAAGATAAAAATCAACTTACTTGAAAATTAAAGTGCAAGACAAGGTAATTAAAGGTGCAAGTAATTAAAGGTGCAAGGTAATTAAATGTGCATAAAAGTAAAGGTGGAAGAACTAGTGTCACTCTAGCCAACAAGAGTAAAAAATGAAAAGCTAATGACTATATATAGGGGAGGATTAGGAAGCTTCCTCCCCTCCTTCATTTCTTCTTAATTGCACCATTAAGTCCTTCCCTTCTTAATCTTTTGTTAATCTTGGACTTTAATGACTTATGGCTCGGGATTTCTTTAAACTCGTCTTTTAATTCTTCAATAAATAAGACTCGAGTTCTTCGGCTTTTGGTAAACTTCCGTCTTTTGACTTTTTCTTCGATAAATCTTCAGAATTGGTCTTGGACTTCCGTTCTTTTTGCACTTCTTGACTTCTTGACTTCATCTTTCATCTTTTTCTTCAATAAAAGCCCGTAAATGCCGTGTTTTCTCCACTTTTCACAATTTCGTCCTAAATCACAACAAAAACACAAACCACGCATAATTCCGACATAAAAGACATAAAATACACGTTTTGGCTCGGTTATTATTGTAATTAAGTGGTAAAAAGGACGGGTGTTTACACACCTATCAAATCCCCTACACTTGACCATTGCAATGTCCTCATGCAATGCATTAGTTACAAAGCAAGATTACATTTTTCATCATAATCAATCCACGTTGGCCTTTATTAAAGAGATAGAAAATTATAAACATTCAAAGTAAAGAAATCAAAAAGCATACGTTGGGTTTTGGAAATGTCATGAACAATCATCATCCTCAAGTTTTCACTTTCTCCAAACCAAGCTTAAAAACGAGATCATTGTTATTGTAAGTTAGCAAACTAACACGAACTCATGTGGGCCAATTACTAACTTAGACTCCCTTATTCCTAGGTGTATCTCTTATATTTTATTTTTGTCTTGAATGATCACGAGAATGCATTTGTTGACTTATTTCGATAGTTATTTAGTCCGAAAATAAAGTGAACGATTTAATCAATAGTTAGCTAAAGGACAAAATCTTTTAAAACTGCTTCTCGGGACCTCATAAAGTTCATATCTTGGCATAACTCGCTTCGCGATTTGAGACCTTTCTCGGACCGATATTTGGCAGCGACTTCATACTTCAAATCTTGAGAGACGTTCATGAAATAATGGCCTTCTCTTCATTTAGGAATTTCTTCACTTGAAGTTTTGAGAGATTCATACTTGGACCACGACTTCTTCATTTTTTTTCTCCAATCTTTATTTTGGACTTTGATATACAACGATCCGCCTCCTTTTATGACTTTGATCTATTTATCCTCATACCTTGCTAGGGTCTTTTCGGATACACTTCTCCATGACTTTTGGGGAGTTTTTTGCTTTTCGTCGTGTGTCTCGATCCTTCATATTGATTTTCGATAAATGATTCTTCACATCACTTTGGATCTTTAGCAACAAAATGTAGCCCTCACGCCTTGTTAGGGCCTTTTCGGACTCGCCAATCTTCGCATCCCGCTTCAATAAGTTATGCCTTGGCTATGAACTCTAATCCATACCGAGCAACTTTTAAACGATCTTGGGCTAGAAGCTAAGTAACTTTTCAAATCGTACAACCTTATTTGTTGTAGATAAATTTATTAGCAAGCGATGGGAGAATAGGCTTATAATTAACTCACATAAATTCCCGAAAGAATACCGAACTTATAATTGGCTCTATCATCTCTCGTTCTCCATAATTTAAAATCTCAAGGAATGAGACTCGTGGATGCTTAGCCTATTAAATCAAAGTTTTGGGTTTTCGAGTCGCCTATAGGATCTTGCAAATTCTTAGACTTTTTCAAGTTTAGAAATCGCGTTTTAAAGTTCCCTTGATAAACGACTCTCTAGGATCAATTATAGGAACTTGCGAGAAGTTCTTGTTCTTAACCCGTGAGAGTTAAGACTTTCGTGTTTTATAGCTCCCTATATAAAAGCCTAGCAAAACTTGACTTAAACACGTTAAGGATACTAGCTAGAGTAACTTAGATAAGTAAACTCGGGTTGAGTCAAAAGATTCACAACGTTTTAAAATTAAAACCACTTTATTAAAGATTTATTCTAATAAGGAAAGAAAATAACTATACAAAAGGACAAAACTAATAGGCCAAAATAGATCAAAAATTTTGAAAAAAGTCGAAAAATTGATTTTCCGGTTAAAATGAGGACAAAAACAAGGAAAAGGCCACTTAACTTCGATAGAAGTCCCCCCTACACTTAAGATTAACATTGTCCTCAATGTTTAAGCATGTGGGAGTAAACTCCCATACACTTAGGACATTGTGCACTTTGTTTAAATCTTGCTAAGGAAGAGACAACTAAAGAGATTCCTATTTTAGTATTGAGAAAATATAAAATAGTGAATCGAAAAGAGTTTAGGATAGAACCGGGATAATAGAACACGGAATCACGGGTCGTCAAGAATCATCAAGAGTGGATCTTTGAAGCTCGAATCCCTGATTAAGAAGAGAGGAGAGGAAAGCAAACCAACGGGTCTCCCCCTACACTTATGGTAAAACCAAAGAAAAATATAGATAGATAATTGGGTTGCCTCCCAAAAAGCGCTTGTTTTTGTTATCCGAGTCACGAGCCTGACTCGTCCCCGAATTAAATGGTCCATGGGGAGGCCTCAAATGTAATACCGGGATCAAAGACCTTATCCTCATTCCCAGAGGAATATAACAAAGGAGAGGCAGGAGGATAAGTCTTAAACGGTAGAAAGGTCCTTTCAACATACGAGAAGTATGTGAAATCATGATCCGCGGGAGGTGGGGTGGGTATAGGAATCACATTGTCATCCTCCAAAGACAATGGATGCGGACCAATTGGCAAAGCCGTAATGTTATCAATCATAGAATGGTCATTTTCACCTCCCGGGTCAAAGCACTCATCCTCATTTCCCGGAGAGGGAAATTGATACATCACCCGATTGGGCGTGTATTCAGTAGGATGAGGGGGCAATATAGTAGGAGAAGTAAGAGAAGAATTACCTTCCACCTACGATACCTTTCCAGTAGAGTCAGAACTCTCCACCTTTGCGATAGAAGGGGGCATGGCTAACAAAGCATGCTCATTAATAGTAGGAGAATCAGAGCTAGCAATGTCCTCAATCCCTTCGTCAAAGAGAGGATTCACCTCACTAGATATGTAATCGTCATCAAAATCAAATATCAGATAGTGACTCGTCATTACTAGAAGTAAAATCATCATCTTGATCAAAAAGAGGATTGGAGAAAGCCAAAGAATCCTCTTCCAAAGTGTTGGTGGAAGGAACATCATCAGAAGAAAGTGCATCATACTTATCGTCACTGTCGGATGTCAACTCAGATTCACTTGGAATAGGGACAAGGTTATCAGCACTAGACGTATTGAATTCGTCGGATTCCTTTGCAGGAATTGTACTAATATCCTCATCCCTTAGGATGGTTGAATCCTTAGGCTCCGGCAAGTCGGGAGAAGGAATAGCATTCTCATCGGTCCAAGAAATAGGACTCTCATCGTCATCACTGTCATAATAATATGGAGGCACAAGAGGAGGAGTATAAGCATTAAGGTTAGATACCTGCTCTCGTTGCTGATCCGCTTGACATTTTGTGTTGTATTTATGGAAAGCTTCTTCGAGGTTTTGAAATTGAGTAACAAGAGTAGCCCATTGTTCTTGGGTACTCAATTGTTCGAAAGAAGGTTGATGATTGACGGTGTGACGTGGGGGCTCAAAGTTAAATGCACTAGGATGATAGCACGGTGGTTTCTCAAAGATCTTCGACGGATCACAAGAAGAAACATCGTGAGGGCCCCAACAAATATAGCAACACGGGTATGGAGAAAAACCCGGTGCATGTTGAGGATAGGGATTGTCATAGACGGGAGAGGGTGGGAAAGTATTGTAAGAGTTGAAGTATGAATTTGTTGAATTGCAAAATGGACAAAATCCAAATTGTGTATCGTTGATATCAAAACCACACCGCTCACAAGTACACCATTGACATGTTTGAAAACCATGCCAAGGTCTCCCACACCGCACGCACGACGAATCCATGAAGAATTAAAAATAAGAGGGGTAAATAAAAGAATTAAACATAATAGAGGATAAAGAGGAATATTTTTGGTGCAAACTTTGAAAAAGAAATGCTTTTTAGTATTTTTCAAATGTTTTTGGGATTTTTTTTTTGAAATTTTTTGACACGAAAAATAACGTTCACAAGTGAACGGATCCCAAAAAGTAACGCGTCTCTCACAGAAAACCGTTAATCTTTACGAAAAGAGCCGGCAGCGGCGCCATTTGATACAAGGCTTTTGACAACCCGTATAAAAATTAAAGTTCTTGTTCTCGATATCTAAACGAATTGATTATTGGTTTTAAGTACGACTCAACTGATTTTGGTAAAACAAATATTTTTGGTTGATTTTAAATAAAAAGTGCAAAGACTTAAAAGTAAATGACGTTAAAGTAAAATGGCGTTAAAATTAAATCTAAGTCTAATTAAAAGAAGGGGTGTTAAAGTAAAGGGTGCAATATTTAAAAACGTGACGGAAAGTAAAATAATTAAATGACTTAAAATTAAAGCGTGACGAGAATTAAAAATTGACAAAGTATTAAAATGAGGAATTAAAAATTAAACAAGACAAAAACATAAAACAAATCCACCGTCGGAAAATATTCCGATCAGACTCACCATCGGAATAACCAAAACACCCTGATCGGAATATCACGAATACTCTTGATCGGAATAACTGGCACTTACCCTCGATCGGAATATTAGACTCCCCAATCGGAATGTTTTACTTACCTCTGATCGGAATATTGATCCCGTCGGAATGTGGAGTGGAACTTGGTCGGAATGCTGATCGGAACCTTCGATCGGAATACTGTCACTTACCCCTAATCGGAATACCAAACAAGCACCTCGATCGGAATGAGGAATGAACACCAATCGGGATGCTGTCACTACCCCTAATCGGAATACTCAAATCCTACCCTGATCGGAATACCAAAGTACCTTTGATCGGAATGTTGTAAACCTCCCAATCGGAATGCAGTTAGGAATATCAAAACCCTTTTCTGATCACTCCAATCGGAATGATAAACCCCTTTCCGATCGTACAGATCGGAATACAGTAGAAAAAGTACAAACTAAGCTAGAAAAATAAGCTATAACTCAAATAAGCACACCAAGAAAATCCTAAGGCAAACCGTATAAGAAAAAGCTAATAAGCTGAAATTTAAGGACTTTTAAAACTCGAAAAGGAAAAGGTTTACGAAAAACAAACTTTTATATAAAAATAACTCTTATAAAAACTTTAAAAACTTAAAGATGAAAACAAATAAGCTACAAGAATAAATGATCTAAAACAATCAAAAGCATAAAAACACAATCTTTAATCAAATAAGCAAGACAATAAGCATGTAAACATAAGATCAAGCAAGAAAGAAAGGTAGAATGAGAGATCAAACAAGTAAAGTAAAGGTGCAATAAAGATAAAAATTAACTTACTTGAAAATTAAAGTGCAAGACAAGGTAATTAAAGGTGCAAGGTAATTAAATGTGCATAAAAGTAAAGGTCGAAGAACTAGTGTCACTCTAGCCAACAAGAGTAAAAAATGAAATGCTAATGACTATATATAGGGGAGGATTAGGAAGCTTCCTCCCCTCCTTCATTTCTTCTTAATTGCACCATTAAGTCCTTCCCTTCTTAATCTTTTGTTAATCTTGGACTTTAATGACTTATGGCTCGGGATTTCTTTAAACTCGTCTTTTAATTCTTCAATAAATAAGACTCGAGTTCTTCGGCTTTTGGTAAACTTCCGTCTTTTGACTTTTTCTTCGATAAATCTTCAGAATTGGTCTTGGACTTCCGTTCTTTTTACACTTCTTGACTTCTTGACTTCATCTTTCATCTTTTTCTTCAATAAAAGCCCGTAAATGCCGTGTTTTCTCCACTTTTCACAATTTCGTCCTAAATCACAACAAAAACACAAACCACGCATAATTCCGACATAAAAGGCATAAAATACACGTTTTGGCTCGGTTATTATTGTAATTAAATGGTAAAAAGGATGGGTGTTTACACACCTATCAGCTACTACATTTGCCTTTCTGGGATGATACTACAGATTAATGTCATAATCCTTCAACAGCTCTAACCATCTCCTCTGCCTCATGTTAAATTCACACCGAGTGAAGATATACTTCAAGCTCTTGTGGTCCGTGAAAATGTCACATGATTCTCCATATAAGTAGTGCCTTCATATCTTCAATGCAAACACGACTGCAGCAAGTTCCAAGTCATGCGTAGGGTAATTTTCTTCATAAGGCTTAAGCTGTCGTGAAGCGTACGCGATCACTTTCCTATGTTGCATGAGAACACAACCAAGTCCCTTCCCCGATGCATCACTGTAGATTTGAAATCCACCCGTACCAGATGGGAGAGTAAGAATAGGTGCAGATACTAGCTTCTGCTTCAGGTCTTCAAAGCTCTTCTCTCGTTCTTCAGTCCAGACGAATTTCTCCCCTTTCTGCATCAGTTTGGTCAATGGTAGTGCTAAGCGGGAAAAGTTCTCCACGAACCTACGGTAATAGCCAGCTAAGCCTAAGAAACTGCGGACTTCAGTCGCTGATGTCGGTCTTGGCCACTTAGTGATAGCCTCAACCTTCGTTGGATCCATAGTGATTCCTTCTGCTGATACAATGTGGCCTAAGAATGCCACCTTGTCTAACCAGAACTCACACTTGGAGAATTTAGCATACAACTGCTTCTGGCGAAGAATCTGTAGTACTGTACGAAGATGGTCTTCGTGTTCCTCCTTGGACTTTGAGAAAATCAGGATGTCATCGATGAATACAATGACGAACTTGTCCAGAAATTCGTGGAAGATTCTGTTCATCAAATCCATGAACACTGCTGGAGCATTGGTCAGGCCGAATGGCATAACTACAAACTCGTAGTGGCCATAGCGGGTACGAAAAGCAGTCTTGGCGATGTCCTGCTCCTTAACCCATAGTTGATGATAGCCTGACCTAAGATCAATCTTGGAGAAGTGTTTGGCCCCTTGGAGTTGGTCAAACAGATCGTCTCTACGCGGCAGTGGATACCTATTCCTGATAGTAATTTTGTTGAGCTCGCGATAGTCTATGCAAAGACGCATACTGCCGTCCTTCTTCTTAACAAATAAGACCGGTGCGCCCCATGGAGATGCGCTCGGTCGAATGAAACCTCGTCCTAGCAGTTCTTGCAGTTGATCCTTCAGCTCCTTTAACTCTACGGGAGCCATGCGATAAGGAGCCTTGGAAATCAACTCAGCTCCAGGGATGAGCTCGATATTGAATTCCACTTCTCGTGCAGGTGGTATGCCCGGAAGTTCTTCTGGAAATACATCTTGGAATTCCGACACTATAGGCTGATCCTGAATTGATGGAGATTCAACATCCATGTCGTGAACCGTAGCTTGATAACCCTCGCAGCCATGTGACAGTAGTGCACGTGCTTGTAGGGTAGATATGATTTGTACAGACCTTCCGGGTACGAACCCGTTGTGAATGTACTCTGGCGCATTAACATCACCGAAGATGACTCGATATGAATGGTAGTCTATGGTAGCATGATGCTTGGATAGCAAATCCATGCCCAAAATCATGTCAAAGTAATTCATGTCCAGCGGAAGTGCGTCAACAGGACGAACCTTATCATCAAACTCTAGGGGAAGACTCTTGTATACATGGGTTATGCATACAGAGTCTCTCAAAGGCGTGGAAATACTCAATATATTATTTAGTGGCATGGGGAGCATCCTAATATTCTTGGCATAAGTAGTAGAAATGATCGAGTGAGTAGCATCCGTATCAAAAAGAACACACGCAACTTGACCATACATATACAAGATTCTAGTGATGGTACCTGTAGACTTGTTGGCCTGATCTCGAGATGTCGTGTAGACACGTCTAGTGGTAGGAGGCGGCTTGGTATCAGCATGTCCCGATGTGCCCTCCATCTCGCCCTTACGGCAGTCCTTCATGCGATGGCCAGGAAGACCACACTTGAAGCATACGTCGGTGTCGCGACGACATGGCATTGGGTGCCTATGGTGGCAAGTAGAGCAAAGAGGATGAGTATATCCTCCAGCAGGTGCTCTGGCTGGCTGAGGACCTGATAAAACATTTTACATGAGACATGATAATAGGGTACAAAGGACAATGCGAATAATCGTAGGATTGAATACCAGTGATAGCTGGACGGCTAGGCTTTGAACCTCTCTGGTTCTGGTCCCTACCGTTTCCATGGTTCCTGGTAGAAGATTTACTAAAATGTCAGAATTATGAGTTTTAACATGAAATCATAAGAAAAAGCGTAAGTATTAGGACCTGCTGCCGTTGAAGTGTCCAACGTTGTTACGGTAATTATCATTACCGCCACACCTATCCGTAGCAGAACGGTCGTTAGTCTGACCGTTTCCCTTGGGCTGATTAGGCTGTTGCTGAGTAGCCGGCTGAGACCGGTCCCTAGTTTTCTGCCTGGAAGATACAATTTAAAGAGATGAATAATTGACATATATAGATAGAATATGGATTGGTCATCGCTTGAATACGAATGTTTACCTCTTCTCGGGTCTCTCTGCATCCCCGAACTCATCTCTCTCATGCATCATCTCCAGCTTATGTGCCGCATCGGCCACTTGTGCTACTGTGTTGAACGTAGCACACACCAAGTTGTTTGTGACCGATGTGCGAAGAGCCCACCTAAATTGGTGTGCCTGCTCTTCAGGAGTACCTGCCGCTGCACCAAGGAAACCAGCTAAGCGAAGAAAGCGCTGCATGAACTCGTTGCTATTCTCCCCAGCTCTCTGTCGGATCCCATGGTACTCCCTCTTAAGCTTGTCTTGCTCAGCCTTGGGAAAGAACTGCTCCATCACCCTATCTCTGAACTGAGCCCATGTCAAACCAGCCACCCAATTATCACCTCCCTCAAACTGCTTCAATGCTAACCACCAATTTAACACATCGCATTCGAACCAGTAACATGCCAACCTCGCCTTGAACACGGGGTCACAACCCATAGCATCTAAGATCTTCTCGATGTGAGCCAACCATCTTTCATCTTCACTGGGGCTATCTGTTCTCTCAAAATCTCGAGGACAGAGCTTGTTGAATCTCTCCAGCCATATTGCCAATGTCACTGGAGGAGGAGGAGGAGGAGGAGGAGGTGCTTGGTTTTGCTGCTGATTGTTGGCAGCCTGAACCTCAGTCCTGATGTCATTCCTTAGTTGAGGAAGCAAAGCTTGCATTGCAGCTTGGATTGCTGCATTGAGTTGTTCCTGCTCGCGTGTGAGAACCATCTGACAATATAACATAAAACACATGATTAAACTGATCAAAACATAAAATATATATACATGAAAAAAAATTTATACCAATAAATCAAGAGAAAAATTTTATGCAAGAAAATTTGTACAAAAATGCATGATGCAGTTTTATGAAAACTTTTGTATGCTCGAGAGTGAACGCCTATGGTCAGTTCACCCAAAATAAAAGACATGGAGAGGGGACGCCTATGGGTCGGTCCCAAATTTAAAAGTTTCGATAAAATACATGCGACTAAATAGGGCCAGTCCTGTACCAACCATTACTTAGTCATAAACCTGCAACAATGACATATATATGTTTGCATGAAAATGATGAATACATGAAAACCGACTGTCAGTTCTAGGAAGACCATAGTGACTACCCACTAATCACAGGTCATGTTTTGAGAGCCTACAGGTCGAAGCCTTGGCTCTCATACCATAATTGTAACACCCCATTTTGATAAATGGAATGTCACGCGTAATTATGATGTGTCATCAAAGCACACAAGGATAAATGTCTAAAACGTTACATGACCATAAAAAGGAAATACCAGAATCAAACATCGGTAGTCCAAAAGTAAAGCTCATCACACACAAACATAAGTACTGAAAATGAAAGGACTAAACAATGTCCATGGAAAGGGTATCAAAGTATAGATAATGCATAAAGTAAAGAAAGGCTAGAAAGCTTCCAGTCCATATGCACGTACGCTTTAAGTCTACGAGCATCCCTGAGTACCTGCCATTTTGGGAACATGAAAAGGAAAACGGCTGAGCAATACGCTCAGTGCACGGATGTACAATAAATCATGAATAATATAAGCATATAAGCATATAACAGCAAAAGAAACTAAGTCCCGAATAACCCGGTTAAGTCTTAGTAAAATTGGTTTTATAGTTTGAAAAGCCTTATGTTTATCTTGTAAAAACTGTTTAACATATTTTACCATTAGCCAATACAGGTCATGAAAATCCATCGTGCATGAATACTTGGAGGGGTGACCTCATCATGCAAATTAGAGGGACTGCCTCTAATTTAATACACTGATTTTTGGGTATGAGGGATCAGATCCTTGTGAAGGATGTAAGACACACACCACATTCACACTGAGTAATCTGCTGAAAAACATGTAACTAGGATGCACCCATACGCCCCACATGATAAATATAATAATATGGCCAAAAGCTGAAGGGACGCCACGAGCAATCACTCCTCCGTGGGGAAGTCATAACACCAGTGCCTCTAGTGTTATGGTTATGGTACCTCCATAACTAGGTGAAACTGGTCATGCATGTATATGGCTTTAGGTATTCTAAATTAAACATAAGCAATCAAAACATATAAACTTATACTATGGGAAAACAGTTGGCTGCATACGGGGAATCCTAATAAGGAAAGAATGTCCATACTGAAAGGACGGGAATCCGTACCTTATGTCCAGTGAACGAAGAAGACGAACGGAAGAGAGTTCTACTTCGGTATCACTAATGTTACATAAGTACGTACGTGTATAAGTATCTGATTACTAAATACGTAACTAGTTTTATATCATGTCTTAGCTTGTTTTAAATGTTCATGTCATGTTTTATTGTTTTAAGCTTTATACTGTGTTTATCTTATATTATGTCTATTCTGATTAAGTATTTCTTGTATTTCATGTATTATTATACTTGTTGTGTAATAATAAGTAATTTCTAAAAATAGCAGGTTTCCTAAAATAGAAAGTTTCTAAAAATAGAAAGTTATCAAAAATAGAAAGTTTCCAAAAATAGAAAGTTTCCAAAAATAGAAAGTTTCCAAAAATAGAAAGTTTCCAAAAATAGAATTACTGGTTAAAATAGATAAGTTTCTAAAAATAGAAAGTTTCCATAAATAGATTAGCTACCTTAATTAAATAAGTTTCTAAAAATAGAAAGTTTCCATAAATAGATTAGCTGCCTTAATTAAATAAGTTTCTAAAAATAGAAAGTTTCCATAAATAGATATAAGCCGGTTAAATAAGCTAATTATATAAGCTTAAGTGTTTTCTGATTATTATTCTAAGTCATGTGATTATAAGGTATAGTTTATTAATTATTACATTTAAATTAAATAAACTATAGGTTAAAAGTATTTAATTAAATATATCACGTTTTTAATTAAATAAAGTTAAAATACTTAGGTTAAAACATGTATAATTAATTATTAATAATATAACCTAAGTCATGTTAATTAATTAATTATAGTCATGGTTTTAATAATTAATTAATTATAAAGTCTAATAAATATAAATACTTAGGTTAAAATTCATGATCTAATAATTAAATTTATAACCTAAGTCATGTCAATTAAATTAATCATGTCATGTTTTATTAATTTAATTTAAGTCTAAACATAAAAATCATAAACCTTTAACAAAATAATTTATGAACCGGACCCGTGACTAAAAACCATGAACCGGACCCGTAACTAACACCATACCCCGAACCAAGGTCGGGGTTCCCCTTTGCTTGCTGTTGTCGTGACATCATCACCACCATACCGAGACCATATGGTCTCGGTGGTGGGTAATAAGCCAAGCCGAGACCCCTTAAGGGCTCGGTTAGGCGTCGGCTACAACACAAACACCCCTAAACCCTTGTTTGATTTACCCCTTGATCATTAACATGTTTAGAATAATTGTTTTTAATTAGTTTTTAAAAACATCATGATTTTATGTGATTCATTAAATCAAAACATAAAAGAAAAGGTTAAAAAGGTTATACCGATTACGTGAAACAAATGAGGATGAACACCAGGGCCGGTCCTGAGTTTATTGTTGCCTTGGGCGAACTGAAAAAAAATGCCCCTATAAATAAATGATACGCTATTTTTTACCGGTTTACAGCCTAGTGCTCTATTCGAGTTACAGAGTTGGTCTTACATCACGCATGTTGTTCTTTAAGAGAATAACACACATGGGCGGATTCGGAATGTTTTATCGGATGTTGCATAAAATTTTGTTTAGATGTGTTACATATAATTTCTTTCATCATAAACAATAAAATTTACATTACAAATCATTGTTAGCTTAAACCAAAGTAGCACCATTTTTTATAGGTGTTGCACATACTTAAAAAACTATATTTTTCGAAAAAATTACACTTCGTATCCTTAAAACGGTGAGTCCGCTCTGGTAACACATTAAAATTAAAGGATGTAAATTTAAAACTACATTATGAAAAAAAGAATGTAAAATAATGATACATTTCTAGAAATAAAATCATCTGTATTATCATATTGTAGTCAACATTTACTTAAAATTTATCACTTGATCATCAAAAACATATTCATAGTTTATCACCATGAGACTAATATCACTACTAATATAGACTCTAAAATAACAATATGTAAGAAAGTAATAATAACGGATTTTAAACAGTTAATAAAAATGACTTTTACTACCTACAAAATCTAGATTTTTACTAGTATTCCACATAAAAAATAATGCTAAATGCATACTGTATTTGTTTGCAAAAGTGAGATAATTAAAGGACAAAACTAAAAAATCAAGATCTACTAATCCACGGATGGTCCTCCACTTACTTTCGATGTTTAAACAGTGGTAAAATAATTTTTTATACTTTCTCTTACCTAATAAGTCATCTTCTTCGTAACTTATCCCACCACTGTAAAAAAAAAATTAGATCTGCTTCAATACTCATTTATATTTTGTTTCTATCACAATATAACACGAGCTTAAAATTTGTTGCCCCCAAATTATGATGTCCTGGGCGGTCGCCCACCTCGCCCAGCACCAGGGCCGGCCCTGATGAACACACACGAATCCTTGCAAAATTCCAAGATCAAAAATCAACCCGAAACACCCTCTTGGTGTCCTTAAAACCGGCGGCCAAAGAGAGAAGGAAGAAAGATTTAGGGTTTTAACTATTTTCTTGTTCTGTAAATAATAAAACATGTTTTTACCTTAACCCCCAAATTAGTAAATTTTGCATGGGCTTGGCCCATGTCTTTGTGTATGCCGCGGGTAGGGGCCCCACATGGGGTAACCCGTACTTTTCTCGAGTCTAAACATTCTAGTGTGTTCTCGTGTTTTATCCTGTTCGTGATTTACGTGTTCTAATTAATTATTGATCGTGACATAATATATTTATTCGTGTTCGTAATAAATATATATACGTAAATAATATTATCTCGTGATTAATTACCTTCATGAATTCATGATCGCATGTTCGTGTTATAATTATTATTTGAATAATTATCGTGTGTTCATACGTAATAAATACTTATCGTGTTCTAACACGTACGTAATACTTAAATTTTTATACGTGAACGTAAACATGCTATAAAAGGAAAGTTCTAATCTTGTACGTACGATCTTAAGGTTACTATTCATGGTAAAAGCATGCGGGTTTTATAAGTCAAATATTTTAAACAAAGTTGATTCGTCATGTTAAAATTTTAACTTTTTTTAATTAAACTTATTAAATTTTTTATTTTAAGTTATGAATGTAAGGTTTTGTATTTTTCAAGTTAGTGGCGTTACTAGCCAGAATCTAAAATGGTTCCTTTATTTGGTCAAGTTGAAAAATAAAATCGGTCAACTAACCAACCCGTCAATTTTTTTTGGTCGAACCAGGTCCAATTTAAGAAAATGCTAAAATGAAAAAAAAACATTAAACATCTCTATCTCTATCTCTACTACATATAAAGCATTTATGCATAAAGCTTGAATGTTGAAAACACTCTATATAAGTAAATGTTGAAAAATACAATATTTAAGAAAATGTTGAAAAGTAGAAAACTCAGACTTGCAAAACCGTGTGATTTCCATCCATATATGTAATCTTGGAAGGTTGTTTCAATTCATTAAAATTTTACGTTTCAATTCATTATATCTAACTAAGGAAATGTTGAAAAAATTAATGCATAATACATTATGTAATACATGATTACTTGAAACCGATCAGTTGTAACCGACCCCAAATAAAAAACTTATTAAAACTTCTAGTGTAAGCTATGTAATAATAGGAGCTAATACCTATCTGCTACATATAAAAAACACATTACTAAAAGCTCTTTATTGCAAATCACACAAAAACAAGCTTTTGTCATCGCTTGTAACAAACGATTATACCAGTCCCACGATTTTGTTGTTGCCTCGATGCTACCAGTCTCTAGATGCGACCCTTTATCCTTTATTGTTGGTGAATGGTGTGTGACTATGGTAATCAATGTGTAACGATGGTGATGCAAATAAGTTTTCATTGTTAGTTTATTCCTTATATTGTTTTTTAATGTTACTTTTCATCTTTTATTTTTACACACGTCGGTGATGTGGATCCGCATGCACAAAGTATCTATTTGCACAAGCTGGCCGGTCTCTATTCGTTTTGGTGGTGTCGATGTATCCTTTATGTTATGCTTTTAGTTTTTACATTTTCTATTTCTAATTATTGAACCATAATTGAGTAATTTTTCCCATTTTGTTTCCTAAAAATGATTTCCAGATGCTTTCTTTGTGACACATGAGGACAAGACACCGACTACAGTAGAGAAAGATATACAAGTCCGAACATAAGAAAAGTGGAGACTATTCACTAGCCTAACTTTGATGATTCTGAAGACATAACACCAAATCACACGGCTGCAATTGCTTTGGGTTTTTATGTAATATAGTAGTTTTACAGGTATTTCAATGCCTTTTGGCACATTTGTGTTTTGATTCAAATAAACTAGCATATATTGTAAAAATGTAGGACCAGAAAAACGTGATAGTTAGATGATTAAATTAATTTAATATTTAGATTGATCTATTAAGTTTCAATTATCTTTTTGGCATGCAAAGATCATCATGTTTTGGTCATTTTTTCCAAATCCACGGGTTTCAAAATTGTGCATGCTGATATTCTTCGATGATGATGATTTTGATATCTTATTAATATTATTTATTGTGATAGGTTTTGTTCATCATTCACCGTGTAACATCCGACTTATATTATTCCATATACAATCTTCGTTATTGATTGTCGTTGATTTACTGGTGTGAGTCTATGAGCCGCTGGCTCGTGTAATTCTCAAGAAACAAACGATAAAAAAAGACAAATTAAAAAACTCAACGGCACCAGAGAACAACACCAGAGTAGTGCGACATGCCGTTCTTAACCGCGTAAGTTGTTAAGAACGGCGCAAGAGAGAATGGCACAATGCACGGAGTCGTGCTTCATTCATAATCATTTTGTCGTCTTTAGCGCTGGAGTTTGGACTTTTGGTAAAAGAGAAAACATATGAAGATGCCTAATAAGCATACAATGTAGTTTTCTCATTATATTTTGTCATTTCCTGAATTCTTGATATAACATTTTTGATGGAAAGTATGATAGAAACTTATGAATAATATTGAACATTTTATTATATTGTCATTACTTTAATACACTTATTGGTCTAACCGTCTAACAAAAAAATAAGTATTCACACTTCATATCTCTTCGGTATTAGAAGTCCCATTCTAATATCTCTTTGGTACTAGAAAGTAAGTCATGTTTAATCTAGAGAATATTCAAACATATAAATACTCATTTTGGTTAGCTCGAAATTTAATCACTAATTTAATAAAGTATTTGCATCTTCGAATTTAAAATGTGAAGGTTTTTTAGTACAACTCAAAATTTCTTCACTTGGTCATGTAATAAGATATGATTGTGGAAACATTGATTTGATGGTAAAACTTGCATCAAAAAATCATTTCCTAATAGAAGGTAATAAATAATATAAATATAATAATAAATAATTAGACAATTAAATGAGATAAATGGTTTGAATTTTTTTTATATTAGTTTCCATTATCTGAGTTGACAAATTATTACTAAAAAATTGTAGTACAGATCTGTTAATTATAGTATTTCGATAAGAGAAATAACTAAGAAAATGAATGTGACATAGAGTCGTGAGAGCGATGCATAATACTTCTGAGAAAAATGTAAAATATCATAAGTCTTAAAGTTAAGAAAAAAATTCAAAGAAAAAAGTTGTTAATGTTTACTGAAGCATTATTTTGCTACATTTCGCACACATATATAAATATTACACATTGGTTAATACTTCAAAGCTTTTAAAACTCGATCTCTGCTGCTTATGATGAGTCCATGTACATTTTTAAATCTTGAATATACTTATAACACAAGATATATGGAGTTACATGTTAAATGTCGTATACCGAGAAGTATTACGCAATGAGTAACATGCGTTATTATATTTTATTTTGTAACTTTTATGTAATGATATACCTTTTAGTTGCACCAAATATTTTTATATGTTGTTTGATACGTGTTAAGAATTTATCGTATGTTATGAGTGTTTGTTGTTTCATTTTGATCTTTTCACGTTTTATTTTGAGTGTTACACGAAACACTTACCACAATATCGCATTTCTTAATTATCAGTCGTTAGAAATTTCCGCTGCTATGCGCGGGTACTCGTCTAGTATTAGTTAACAGGTTTATAATTTCAATTTCACTTGCGTCTTCCTTGGCTTGATAGCTTCAAAACGAGCAATGATGGTATCATTAATAATACCTTATAATATATCCTTTTCAACATACAACCCTAAACAATCATGTATAAAGTCACCCCACAGTTTATTGCGTAGATCACTCTTAATTAGCTTCATTTTCGAAAACACATGCTCCACGATAGGAGTTGCAACCGACTAAATCAAATCTAATTTGTTGAGAAGATACACACTGTAGATTTTTTTTTTGTTTCAACCGTCTTCTTGCATAGGTCTTTAATATCTTTCAAGGAAACAAACTCTTTATCTCCCTTCACATCCATGATATATCGTTTAAGTTCTAACTCAAGTGAATCATAAGGTGATTGAAACTCTTCTGGGCAGAAAGTGGCTAATTCTATGAGTTCATCGACTTTAAAAGCTTCAAATGACTTAGTCGGGCACAAAGAAGACATACATATAAGTAGTTTAGTTAAACGATGATTGAGCTCTTGAAGTTGCATATAAATAACCGAGTAAATATATCAACTTGGCAATAGTGCAAGTTGTTAACCTAAAATAAAATAGTTAAAATCTCAATATGAGTGGCTTATAATGTATAACTGTGAACTACTAAAACAAATACATCAACTAAATTGAAGTGGAAATTGCTAAGCTTAGAACCAGTGCGACGACTTATTCCATCAAAATATGTAGCGTCTACATCAATGAGTTCGCAATCATATTTTTCATAAAATAAAGTAACCTTTTGCGTAAATGATTCCCATCCTCCATTCCTCATGTCTTGTAATCTTTCTTAAGTAATCTAAGTTTTCATGCATAATGTATAAGGTTTAATGCATAAAACAAATATACAAAATACATTACATACACTCTTTAATGCAACCAACTTAATAATACTCTTATTAAAATGCTTAATTATTTTAAAAAAATACAAATATTCATGCAATATGTACAATTAACCCATGCAAACACACATATATTGACTGGTCAACGCATTTAATATTTTTTTAAAGACACCCTTAATCCATTAAAATAATAATTAATGTTATTTTTAGAACATTCATGATGTGAAAAGTACATTTTATTATATACGTTGTACAAACTAATAGAACAAACAAAGTTTCATACAATTTATATATTGATGCATAGCGTTTTAAAAACTAGATCAGACCAACAAATTTAGCTAACAAATAAAAGCCATTCCAAAATGAGCCGAATAAAACAAGTAGAAACCTATACAAATGAGCAAACCGGGCTAACCAAGATCATTTTCTTTTTGTTTTTCTCCGGTTAATCACAGGGTACCCGCTGTCAGATCGTGCGAGTACCTTGCTATTACGGAGTACTATATTATTAATACACCCATTACTTAAAATTACAATTTTATATTTATTTATACAAAAATTTAAAACATATATATATACGAAAAACATATATATGTTGTTTACCTAAAATTATGGTGTATATAGTTTTGAAAACCGAACAAGACCAACAAGTTCAACCGGGGACCAGAGTCACCATCGTTCGGCTAGACAATTAGATAAAGTTACCTAGATCGTAAATTATCATTTTTCAGGATATAGTTGTAAGAAAAACCTAAAATTAAAATATTATTCATCAAAATTTATGTTACAGGGTACCCGCAGTCGTAACGCGTGAGTGTACTGCTAGTATACCTTATACTAAATCTCTATCTCTACTATCTCTACTACGTTATAAAGGGTGTATCCCTTTGGTTGAAATGTAGTATAGGTAGAAATGTTGAAACATTTAATACTTAATATTGAAAAAACATATATTAAGAATTCTCGAGACAAGAATAGATGAAAGTAAAAGTTAAATTGTGACAACCGTGGTTTTGAGGTTCGTCACCTGGTCTTATTTTAAGGTTAATTTATGTGTGACTATGTGATTTGCGTGTTTACATGTTATTTTGCGTGAACGAGGTTGGTGTGGATATCGTTTATGGGTATAAAGCACTCATAAGTAAATCGAGGAACGGTTATTTCAGGTTCATGAGCTCACAAATTAGTGACTATGAAATGAAATGATGTTATTTTGGTGTTTTACGTATACGTATAAGTATTATAGTAAATCGTATTTTTTTTACGATTTGGGGTTTAGCATTTAGAGGTCTCGGGTAAGGTGTTTAGTCATGTGAGTATTTTTCAGGATGGTTTTAAGTCATTTAGGACTTAGTTATAAAGTTTATTTCAAAATTTAAGATTTTTTTTGAAACTGTATATTTTACATTTTTTCGGTATACGCGTAAAATTGACTAGTTTTACGGATTTTAAGGTTTCAGAGGTTTTAGGAGCTGAAATAAATTAAGGTAAATTAAGGTATTATTAATAACATAATAATAAGTAATAAAAAGAAAAAAAATAAAAAAAATATATGTTAAAGTCAGTTTAGGCCGATTAAAAGGAAAGAAAGAAGGAAAAGCCCAAAAACAATCCCAATGGACTTGTAATGAGATTAGGGGGCCTTTAGGACTTAACCAAACCCAATCCATAACCAAAATAATCAGATTTTTAAGCTCCATAACAGCTCCTAGCCGAAATTCAACAATGATGGCCAATTAGGGTTTCAAAAATAAAGATCTTCCATTGGTTTCTAAGGTAAAACCTTCAAAACCCTTGTTCTATTAATGATTTTAATCAATCTAATCATGTAATTGATCTTATGATGGATTAGGGTTTGTGAGTTTTCTGAGATTAGTGAGTTTAGGGTTCATACGAATTGATTACTTTGGTTATTATGAAGATTAGTGATGGTAATTAGGGTTTAATCATGTTTAAATTCGTTTTAAAAACTGGGCAGATTTTTGAGTCATTTGTTTTGATCATATCTAGAGTTCTACAAACTCTTATTTTGCTATCCAAGCATCCCTGAATAGGTAATTGAAGTGGATTTCAAATGCAAGAAACGAGAACTAAATTGGAGGTCGAGAGGTGGGTCAAAATCAGGTTACAACAGTCGGAGGTCAAAACAGTTTTGAAATCAGTCAGGTTTAATTTAACGTTTTAAGGTGATTGGGGTACTTAGGAGTACACTTGAGCCCTCTAATGAGCGTGGGTGTTGGTTTATATATTAAATAAGAGACCTGAAGTGTGGCTAAGCAAATGGGTTAGGGTAAGACCCCCTAATCATAACGAACTTTTTGTATGTTCAAAATCGGTAAAATACGGATAGGCAAAAGTATATATATATATATATATATATATATATATATATATATATATATATATATATATATATATATATATATATATATATATATATATATATATATATATATATATATATATATATATATATATATATATATATATATATATATATATATATATATATATATATATATATATATATATATATATATATATATATATATATATATATATATATATATATATATATATATATATATATATATATATATATATATATATATATATATATCGGGGCCTTAACAGTAGCTTTAAGGTTGGGGCAAAAGGTAGGAGTTAGCTAACATATGTAAGGGTATAGGGTTTCCTTTACAGAGATCATGGGTATGTTTAGGTGGGCGTTTGGCTTATAGTTTGGATACCTAAAAACCGGGACTGTTTTGGGTAAAATGTTAACGAGACGGGTTATGAAGTAAACTAAGTTAAGGGCTTTATAGAGGGGTGTAATGAGATGCTTAGAGCATATAAATGAGGTATATATATGAGAGAAGGTTAGATGTCTATCATAGGTTGATGAGCCATCTTAGTGTTTGGTTCATGTTTTGATTGTGTGCTTTTGTTTGTTAGCTTTTTGCTAGTGCGCAGATTTTTGGAGAAGCTCAATCAGGTGAGTTTCATAGTCTCATATCTTTTAATGATTTTCACTTCCAAATGGGATGGAAGAGACACTGTAGGGTTTTGTAACTAATGTTGTGACTGTTTTTATGGTTTGTGATGGACTTGTGTGTGCACTTATGTGATTAACTGCTATGTGATTCTTGATTGTGTTTATGATTTGGATCGAGGGACACGTACCGTCTCAGTTATTGTGGTTTGACTTGGTACCAAGGGGATGTTGACAAGGCGGGGCCTTGGGGAGGTACATAGATGTGTGAGCATCTATGGGACCAATGGATAATGACAAGGCGGGGCCTTGGGATTGGTACATAGGTGTATGGGCGCCTATGGTACCATGGTGTTTGGTAAGGCTGGGAGCATTGGATTTGGTTTGGAATGATTGATCTTGAATGTTAGTTGTTAATGCATACTTGTATCACATTGTCCATATGTTTAGTGGTTTATGGTTGTTCACAGCTTATTATAATCTATTTTCGGTTGGAGTCTAAACCTATGACTCGCACCAACATTATGTTGACGTGTTTTAGTGTCTCTTTCAGGTGATAAAGTGGTTAAGCGTGAGAACATATGTGGCTAGGATTGGAGTCGCGTAGGAATGCATTTAGAAGGAGATCCCCGTTCCTTCTTAGTTTATTTTTCTGTTTGTTTCAATAAGTGATACTAGGAACCTATATGTTGATTTGTTTGTGTTATTTGTTTGTCTTGGGTAAGAGGTAGGACTGTTACCTACTTACATAGACTCCTGTATTGATGAGATATTGTCATGACATTCGTGTCACCTTTTATGACATTTCTAATTCATATAGTTCTCTCTATGGACACACTATTGTTGTGATGATATCCGTGCGTCGCGTCCCATATTCCGCCATGGTGGGGTGTGACATAAATTTTGTTGGAGAACTTGATAGGCAAACATAGAAACTATTGTATTATTGGAAAACTGTTGTATTTTTAGAAATGTTGACAAATTCTATAAACAATTTAGCTATACACGAAAAGAAGCTGTGAATGGCTGACAATTTTATACAATTGTGATTTAAGAACCTTGTCGACGCATAGTCCGTCAAGGGCCCAACCCGACAGGCCTGCGACCCATACCTTACTTATCCTTCAAGAAACCCTAACACAACATGTTATCTCTCATATACTTACACCATTTTTACTATGTATCGCCTCGATACTTACTTGACCGTCGGAGGTGTATCCCGGGGCTTCGGCCTCGGGTCCACGTCTAACCGGTTCTTCTTTGTTTGCAGCATTACTTAGGATCCGGGTTGGCGACGAACGACCCAGGAGAGTCGTTGATAATGCCCAAATCCAACATGTTTTTGGAAGCGTTATCCGTACTATTGTACATGTATATTGGTTATTTCTATAATGCTTTTGTGCATATTTGTGCCAAAATATGTTTGCAAGTCTTTGTGTAGCCAATTGCAGGAATGAAGTGTAAAGCAACGCGAACGTGAAGATTAGTACGAGTACAAAGAATCCTAGTCAAAGTTCAAGACCCGTGTACAAGTTACAAGGCTTTGAAGATCTATTTCAGGTGCAAGAACAAGTGCTTTCAAGAAGTATACAAGTCACTCAGCATGGAAGTTGCCACCAGGAGAATCCAAATTGTCACCAACATTTCTGAAAGTTGCCACTGGCGGAATCAAAGTTGTCACCTACTTTTGTGTTGACAGAATTTTGTCTACATACATGCAACCTTGAGGAGAACATACAAGAATATACAAGAAGGATCTAGACATCCTTTGGCTCCAAGCATAAGCCTTTGGCTCCAAGCCAAGCATTAAAGTCCATGCCTTCAATTTGCTAATAAATAAGACCCATAGGGTCACAACTTTCGTATCTCCTCATATGCACTTTCATTACTCTTCCATAACCATCACTTTGGTTATATACCATCACATAAACTCTCTCAACCTTGTCCAAACACACCATTCCTGGATTTGAGCAAGGTGGTGCAAGAAAAGTCACTTTTGGAGTCCGAAAAGCAAAGTTAACATCACGAAACTCTTAGGGATCATTACACAAATTGATGGAGGCCCAAGTGTTGAAGAACGGGTTGACTTGTTTCTGGAGGCCCGAGATTGCGTGACGAAGAGGGGTTTAGTAAAACGGGCATAAATTTTGCATCCTAAGTCCGTTTTCAGCCCGTGACCTGTCAAAACGTGCGTAAAAAGGAGGCGGACGTCGCTGTAACCATCTTGTAGCTGGTTGCGGATTTTTCAAGGCCTGAAAAGCCTTTTTCTCTCAGCTTTTTTACATATTTATGTTTTTTCACTTTCAGTTGGACTTTGTCTTTGGGCTACGGTCTAGCCCGTTGGATTTTTAGGGTATTCTTTGTTTGTAGTCATTATTTAATGAATCTGCTGTAACCCTAGGAAGACAGTTATCAGTTTAATAAAAGTTAAACCATTTGTCGTTGTGTTGCCGTGTTTTACCCTAATTTTAGGCATTCTTCAGAATAAATGATTATTAGCAGAATTGTTTCTGGCATTCTTTTGAATCAATAGATCCAATTACTTATCTTTATTACTTTGTTTTTTAGTCTACATCAGTTGGTATCAAGAGCCAAAGTTCCTGATCAATATGCCTCCAAGGAGAACTGGGCCTATTCACGATGTGAATGAACATGAATTTGAGCAGCGTATGATGGACATAATGGAGGAGCGATTCGATCAAATTGTTGATCAATTGATCGACCAGATGAACAATTTGATGGACAATAGGAGGCCTCGTAATCGCTTTCATGAGGATGAAGATGCATATCTAGAAGAAAATTCGTTTGATGATGGTTCCTCTGCTGATGAACAGTCATTAAGGTGACGGATGAGAGATCGTAGTGGGAATAATGATAGGCATTTGGAGACTGGAATGAGGGTTAATATTCCTGAGTTTAATGGGGACACTTTAAATCCTAATGAGTTTATTGATTGGCTTGTTGCTGTTGAAGAAGTATTTGAATTCAAAGAAGTTCCAGAAAACAAAAGGGTTTCGTTGATCGCTACCAAGTTACGTGGTCGGGCATCCGTGTGGTGGCAACAATTGAAACTGACGAGGAACAAAGTTGGGAAGTCAAAGATCACGAGTTGGAAAAAGATAAAGAAGGTCATGAGGGATAATTTTATTCCTCATAACTACCAGCAAATGATGTACCAGTGGTTACAAAATCTGAAACAGGGGCCAAGTCTGTTGAAGATTATACAACCGAATTTGACCAACTAATTGCAAGGAATGACATTCAAGAGATAGAAGATCAGCTTGTCTCTCGACACACTGGTGGTTTAAGAGTCCAGATCATGGATTCTGTTAACATGTTTGATTTGATAACACTTTTAAAAGCATATCAGCGTGCACTGACTTTTGAGAAGCAGAACCGACGAGTGGGGAGTTCGTCTTCTCCTGCAATAACATGTGCTTCTGGTTTGGGTAATGCGGCATCTCGTTTTGCCCCAAGTAAGGCTAACGTAGTTGGTGAGAATACTAGATCAGTCCCTAAAGCGACCGACAGTGGTGGGTTCAAGTGCTTTAACTGTGGTGAACCTGGTCACCGATAGTCGGAGTGTAAGAAGGCTGGGAAGAGGCGGTTATTTATTGAACCTGAGGAAGATGATGATTATGTGGCTTATGATTATTACGTGGGAGACGCAGTTTATGATGTAGAACCTGAGTATGAGGAGGAGTATGTGTCTGGAGATGTGGGGTTAAATTTGGTGGTAAGGCGCTCCTGCTTAAGACCTAAAGCTGATGGTGATGATTGGCTCAAACACAACATCTTTCAGTCAACTTGTCCCATTATGGGTAAGGTTTGCACTTTTGTATGTGATTCTGGTAGTTGTGATAATTTGATAGTTGAAGAAGCAGTCCAGAAATTACGGTTGAAAACTGAAAATCGTCCCAAACCTTATAAGTTACAGTGGCTTAAAAAAGGTGGGGAGATAACAGTTTCCAAGCGTGTCCAAGTTCCATTTTCTATAAGAACAACTTATAAGGATAATCTTTGGTGTGATGTGATACCTATAGATGCTTGTCACTTGTTGTTGGGTAGACCTTGGGAGTATGATCGTGATGTAACTTCCCATGGGAGAACTAATACTTATAGTTTCCAGTTTGGGGGAGTGAAGATTACTTTGATGCCAAATAAACCCAATGAAATAGTTAATAAACCCAATGGTACTTTACTAACTCTTTCGCAGATCAAAGATGAGCTGGAGGTGGGAGGTGCTGTTTTTGTACTAATAGGGAAGGAGGTTTCTAAAGACGGTGAAGTTCCTTAAGCCATGATCCCTTTACCTGAGGAGTTCACTAATGTTTTCCCTGATGAATTACGTGATGGTTTGCCACCATTGTGTGACATATAACATCATATTGATCTAGAGCCTGGGTCACAGTTGCCTAACATACCACATTATAGGATGAGCCCGGGAGAACACGAGGAGTTGCTATCACACCCCAACATGGCGGAATATGGGGCGCGACGTATGGATATCATCACAACATGGCGTGTCTATAGAGATAACTAAATGAAATGGAAATGTCATAAAATGGTGACACAAATGTCATGACAATATCTCCACAAAATGCAAGAGTCTAGGCAAGTAGGTAACAGTCCTACCTCTTACCCAAGACAAACAATAACACAAACAAAGCAAACATATAGGTGTCAACAATATCACTTATTAAACAATCAAAAGAAACTAAGAAGGAACGAGGATCTCCTTCTAAATGCATTCCTAATGCCTCCAAAACTAGCCACTTCTATTCTCAAGCTTAACCATATTCTCACCTGAAAGAGACACTAAAACACGTCAACATAAAGTTGGTGAGAGTCATAGGTTTAGACTCAAACGCCAAAATCAAACCATAAGCTGTGAATAATAACCAAATCTAAGAACATATGGACAATGTGATACAAACATGCATTAACAACTAATATTCAAGATTTAACAAACCAAACCAAATCCAAGGCTCCTAGCCTTACCAAACACCATGGTACCATAGGCGCCCATACACCTATGTACCAATCCCAAGTCCCCGCCTTGTCATCATCCCCTTGGTACCAAGTCAAAACATAAAACAATCAAGAATCAACTTGCAGTTAATCACATAAGTATGCACAAGTCCATCACCAAACACAAAACATTCACAACATAATTTAAAAAAACAAGACAGTGTCTCTTCCATCCTATCTGGAAGTCAAAATCATTAGTAGACACGGGACTATGAAACTCACCTGATTGAGCTTCTCCCAATAATCCGTGCACTAGCAAAAAGCTAACAAACGAAAACACAAAATCAAAACATGAACCAATCTCTAAAAATGGCTCATCAACCTATGATGGACATCTAACCCTCTCCCATATATATACCTCATCTATATGCTCTAAGAATCTCATTACACCCCTCTATAAAGCCCTTAACTTAGCTTACTTCATAACCCGTCCCGTTAACATTTTACCCAAAACAGTCCCGGTTTTTAGGTCTCCAAACTATAAGTCAAACGCCCACCTAACCATACCCATGACCTCTATAAAGGAAACCCTATGCCCTTACATATGTTAGCTAACTCCTCCTTTTTGCCCCAACCTTAAAGCTACTGTTAAGGCTCCGATATATATATATATATATATATATATATATATATACTTTTGACTATCCGGATTTTACTGATTTTGAACATACAAAAAGTTTGTTATGGTTAGGGGGTCTTACCCTAACCCAAAATCTTATCCCCAATGCAGATACTTCCTATGATATATAAACCAACTCCCATGTTCGTTTGAAAGTCCCAATACAACCCTAAGTACCTCAAACAACCGAAAACATAAAAAGAAAACAGGCTGATTTCAAAACTGTTTTGACCTCCGACTGTTGTAACCTGTTTTTGACCCACTTCCCTACCTCCAATTTAGTTCTCATTTCTTGCATTTGAAAGCCACTTCAATTACCTTTACAGGGATACTTGGATCACAAAATAAGAGTTTGTAGAACTCCCTATATGATCAAAACAATTGACCCTAAATTCTGCCCAGTTTTTAAAAACGAATTCAATTAAATTAACCTAATTAATTACCCATAACTCCACTAATTACAAGCCCTAATTCACCTAATCATTATAATATCATTATTATACAGATTTTAATTGAAACCCTAACCTAAATCCATCATAAGATGATTGAGAAAGAATTAAAACACTTTAATTAAAAAGGGTTTAAAGATTTTACCTTTGATTTATGAAAACCCCCAAATTTTTGATGAAACCCTAATTCTTCTGTGATAACCGTCAACCAAAGACTTCCAGGAACAAAAAATATGCGTTTGATATAATGAGAGGTGTTCCTTATATAGTACACAAATCCTAGTCCAACCAAAAGCCCACTTACCATAAAATTTTCCCTTTTTTTGTTTAAATCGTGTATAACCGCCTATACCCTTTTTTTTCTTTTTAATTATTATTATTACTTTACTAATATTTCCTTAAATTTACTTAATTTATTTCAGCCCCTAAAGTTCCTAAAATCTCAAAACCGAGAAACTAGTCAATTTTACGCGTTTACCGTAAAAGACATAAAATATACAGTTTTAAAAAAATCTTAAATTTTGAAATAAACTTTATAACTATGTCCTAAATGACTTAAAACCATCCCGAAAAATACTCACATGGCTAAACACCTTACCCGAGACCTTTAAATGCTAAACCCAAATCCTAGAAAAATACAATTTACTATAATACCTATACGTATACGTAAACACCAAAATAACACCATTTCATTTCATAGTCACTAATTGTGAGCTCATGAACATGAAATAACCGTTCCTCGATTTACTTATGAGTACTTTATACCCATATACGATATCCACACCAACCTCGTTCAAGCAAAATAACATGTAAACACACTAAACAAATAGTCACACATAAATTAACCTAAAAATAGGACCAAGTGACGAACCTCAAAACCACGGTTGTCACATCACTCCTTCCTAATAGAAATCTCGTCCCGAGATTTACTCCTTAGGATCGTCATTATCAAACAGCTGAGGATACTTATTCCTCATAAACTCTTCCCGTTCCCACGTGAACTTCGGTCCAGGTTTTAAATTCCACCTAACCTTAACTAACGGTATCTTACTTCTTTTCAATGTTTTAACTTCACGGTCCGTAATTTCTATCGGCTCCTCAATAAAACGAAGACTCGCATCTATACTAATATCGTCCACCGATACTTGCAAGTCAGCTCTTGCAAAGCATTTCCTCAGGTTTGATACATGAAACACATCATGTACACTACTCAACTCTTCCGGTAATCTCAACCTATACGCCACTAGCCCAATCCTTTCAAGGATTTCAAATGGATCCACAAATCCAGGCGCTAACTTCCATTTCTTCCCAAACCGCATCACCCCTTTCCATGGTGAAACCTTTAGCATAACCTTGTCCCCAACCTCAAATTCCAACGGCTTACGCCTCTTGTCCGCGTAGCTCTTCTGTCGATCCCTAGCCGTCTTTAATTTCTCCTTAAGCACAATTATCGCATCCGTAGTCTCCTATACCATCTCCGGTACAATTAGTTGACTACTTCCCACTTCAGCCCATAACAACGGTGATCTACACTTCCTACCTTAAAGTGCTTCAAACGGTGCACACTCTATACTAGCATGGTAACTATTATTGTATGAAAATTCTGCCAACGCCAGGTGATTCTCCCAACTTCCTCCAAAGTCTATCACACACGCCCTTAACATATCCTCTAGTGTTTGTATAGTCCTCTCACTTTGACCATCCGTCTGCGGATGATAAGCTGTACTCATATCCAGCCTTGTACCCAAGGCTTTCTGTAATAGTCCCTAAAACCTAGACGTAAACATGCTATCCCTATCCGATATGATCGACACCGGCACCCCATGTTTTGCCACCATAGGTTCCAAGTATTTCTTGGCAAACCTTTCCATCTTATCATCCTCCTTCATTGCCACAAAATGTGCAGACTTAGTTAGTCTGTCCACTATTACCCAAATCATATCATTACCACTGTTAGACCTTGGTAGTTTTGTAATGAAGTCCATGGCAATATTCTCCCACTTCCACTTAGGAACCTCTGGTTGTTGCAGTAATCCTGATGGTCTTTGATGTTCAGCCTTCACCTTGGCGCAAGTCAAACACTCACTAACGTACAAAGCTACATCTTTCTTCATTCCTGGCCACCAATACATATCCCTCATTTCCCGATACATCTTATCAGCTCCTGGGTGTATCAAATACCTCGACGTATGAGCTTCATCCAATATAACCTTCCTTGTATCGCCAAACAACGGAACCCAGATTCTATCCAAGTAATACTTGCAACCATATCCTCTTTCTTCCATGTACTGATCCATAGTATGTAGATTTTCTTCAACCAGCCTCTCCTCCTTAATGGACTCTACTTGTGCTGCTCGAATTATATCTTTAAGAGTTGTCTGAATGGTTATGCTCATTGCCCTTACTCTTTTAGGTTTTAGCCTCTCCTTCCTACTTAGAGCATCCGCCACCACATTGGCCTTTCCAGGGTGATACTTGATCTCACAATCATAATCACTAAATAACTCCAACCATCGCCTCTGCCTCATGTTCAAATCTTTTTGGTCAAAGATGTGCTGCAAGCTTTTGTGATCCGTATAGATCACACTTTTCGTCCCATACAAGTAATGTCTCCATATCTTGAAAGCAAAGACTACAGCCCCTAGTTCCAAGTCGTGTGTGGTGTAATTCTTCTCATGGTTTTTCAATTGTCGTGATGCATAAGCTATGACTTTATCTCGCTGCATAAGAACACATCCTAACCCCTGATTGGACGCATCACAATAAACCACAAAATCTTCCACCCCTTCTGGTAAGGACAAGATCGGTGCATTACACAACCTATCCTTTAGTGTCTGAAACACCTGATCTTGCTCTTCGCCCCATTCATACTTTTGATTCTTATTCTAGAGAAATTCTCTATAAATCTTCTGTAATATCTTGCCAAACCTAAGAATGACCTTATTTTTGACGGTGTAGTAGGTGCCTTCCAATCCTTCACGGCTTCAATCTTCTTTGGGCCTACATGTATGCCATCATTGTCGATTACATGCCATAGAAATTGTACTTCTTGCAGCCAAAATTTGCCCTTGGAGAACTTCCCATAAAGTTTCTCTTTCCTGAGCAGTTCCAACACCGACCTTAAATGCTTGTTGTGTTCCTCCTCCGTCTTAGAGTAGATAAGTATGTCATCAATGAAGAATATGACAAACTTATCCAGATATGGCTTGCACACTCGGTTCATTAGATCTATGAATACTGCTGGCGCGTTTGTCAACCCAAATGGCATAACGGTGAATTCAAAGTGTCCATACCTCGTTCTGAACGCGGTCTTTTGTATGTCCTCCTCACAGACCCTTAGTTGGTGATAATCAGATCTAAGGTCAATTTTTGAGAAGTATCTTGCTCCTTGCAGCTGATCAAATAAATCATCAATCCTTGGAAGAGGATAACGGTTCTTAATGCCCAGCTTGTTCAGCTCCCAATAATCGATACACATCCGGAATGATCCATCCTTCTTCTTAACGAATAGCACCAGTGCTCCCCATAGAGAAGAACTTGGTCGAATGAAACCCTTATCCTGTAGCTCATTGAGTTTCTCGGCTAATTCTTGCATCTCTGGCAGTGCTAGACGATATGGTGACTTCGCTACAGGTGTTGCCCCCGGTACTAAGTAAATCTTAAACTCTACTTGTCTCACCGGTGGTAATTCCATCAAGTCATCCAGGAATACATCGATGAACTCTCTTACTACTCGAATCTTATTGATTTGTGGCTCATCATCCTTGGCATTCATAAGGGACCTGGTCTTCTTCTCCTTCCTTTCTCCGTACACGTATAACACCTTATTATCACCTATGGGGATCTTAACAATCTTTTCATGACACATTAGTCAGCCCTATGCTTCGATAACCAATCCATCCCAATAATTACATCGAAACTCCCATGTCCTATAGGAATTAAATCTATGGTGAACTTAAATTCTCCCAACTCTAATTTGCAGTTTAAAAATATCTCATCTACCTCTTCTTGCTTACCACTAGCTATCTCAATCACATACCCCGGTTTCGCTACACTAGGGTTCATATTTAACAAAGGCACGAATTGAGAAGACACAAAACTAAAATCTGCCCCAGAGTAAAAAAGAATCGTAGCGAAGTAATTGTTAACAGAAAACGTACCCGTTACTACATTCGGGTCTTGAACCGCTTCTACTGCATTTGCAAGGTAAACCCTGCCTCCACTCCGATTTCCCTTATTCTGATTTCCTTCGTTCCTGTTCCAGTTCCGATTCCCAGTGTTTCCATTGTTGCGGTTAGCATTGTTTCGATTTCCACCGCCTTGGTTTCCTCGATTTCCTTCCAAAGCTAGCTGACCCCTTCCTTGATTAGTTGCCCCGACCAACCTTGGGCACTCTCTCTTGTAGTGTCCGGGCTGTCCACACTCAAAGCAGTTTCCCCCGGTGACATTCATCCTCACAGACTGGATTGGTGTTGCGTTCCTGTTAGGTGCTCCACAATCCTTAGCAAAGTGTCCTGGTTTCTGGCAATTGAAACATACCTGGCATGGTGTACCTCTTGGATGGAACCTAGAGCAGGTTTGGCAAGCTGCATTGTTGTTGTTCGAATTTCCAGAACCTTGAGGTACTCTCATGGCAAAATTTCTTCCATCTTTTGCCTTCTTAACATTTTTCCAGTTGGTGTCAGGCGATTTCGCGGCTTCTGGCTCCTTTCTTTTATCCCCCGCCTTTACCAAGGTTCCACTAGATACCGCCTCCTCAGTAAGTATTCCTGCGGTAAGTATAGCTTGTTGTATCGTGTTAGGTTGAGTAGGTTTGATCATTCCCCTAATCTGAGTAGGCAATCCAGCAATGTACCGCTTGATTTTGTTTGCCTTGAGGGTAACCAAATGGGGAACCAACTTTGCCAATTCATGAAAGCGATCCGTGTAATCTACATGAGCCGCTCCAACCATAGCATGTCCCCAAAACTCATTTTCCAGCATCTCCATCTCATTGCTTGGACAAAACTCCGTAGTCATAAGAGCCTTGAAGTCGGCCCAAGCCATAGCATTTGCAGCAACTCTCCCTCTCGCTTGGACTTGAGTATTCCACCAAGTTAAAGCCTTCCCTACCAGTGAACCAATTACATACATGACCCTTTGATTGGGTAAACAACCACTCATCTGAATCACATTTTCAATCTTCTCAATCCATTGGGTAAGTACTACCGCGCCACCCTTCCCATCATACTCTTTTGCACCACAAGACGTGAATGCCTTATAGCTACAACCATTGTTTCCACCTCCTCCTTGACCATTGTTGTTGTTGTTCAGGTTATTAGTCACTGTTGAACAATGGTTGGTATTATGTTGGCCATTTGAGCAGCAATCAAAGCAGCCAAATCGGGATTTCTGTCACCACCACTTCCTCCGGAACCATTTCGCGTATTCACCATGCTATAGTAAAAACATGACATCCGTTAACAACTACCAAAATACTCCATATAGTATACTTACCACCATACACACACCTATCATAACCATACGTACTACCAACATATACTATACAGGCATGTATCAATCCTATTTCATGTAATCATACTTAGGAATCCACTGAAGTTGTGGTACTTGTATAACCATGTTGGCCACCATGCTTATACACTTACCCTTTCTCCAATGCACTCCCTCCTATGATGACACTTATAAGAATTTATACAATACATAACACATAAATCTATCAACTCACAAGCACATAACCACACAAAATAAGATCCAAAACTCCATTTATTAAAATAACATAATCAAATACTTGAAACATCCTAAATCCATGGTCTAGCTAAACTAGCATAGACATAATCCAAACAAAAACATAAATAATTCTAAGGCATGCCGCCCATAAGAGTTGGAAAAGATTAAACTTTTCTTTTTTAAAACAAATAACTATTGGATGCAGTGGATTCTGTATCGGATTCTCCTCCTCCATTATTGTTACTATCTAGATAAACTGGTTTAGTCTTGACATTCTTCAATAGTACTTGCTTATTTCCTTCTTTAGCCGTTATCGTTAGGACAGTCTTATAGACCCACATATTGTTCACTTTCACCTTAGACATGCGTGCTATCGCCTCACATGGATACCACTCATATGGAATTGTCCTCCTATAGTTTGTACGTATGTGACATCCTATCCTTGTAATTCCAGTGGCTTGCACCACTACTTGTCTCTTAGGAGGCATGACTTAAACATCAGGAGAAAATATTACTCATCAGATACATAGAATAACATAACGAAAGGCAGATGCTATCATGTACCAATTTATGTACTATAATAAACATTTCTAAGCAAAGTACAACAATGACTAGCGTGGACGATGATAGTTAAACCCGCACTAGTCAAAACCCGAAAAGGAAAATAATATGTGGCTAAGTATGAACCATAGTAGTTCATAACTTAACAAACATCACAAAATAACATCCAAACACATCAATTATTATAAAATGCACACATACTCCTACGACGCCTATATGCAGAGACCCTTAAGCTATAGACTAGGCTACGCGACTAGGCAACCTAATTCTCTATAACCATTGGCTCTGATACCATTCTGTCACACCCCAACATGGCGGAATATGGGGCGCGACGTATGGATATCATCACAACATGACGTGTCTATAGAGATAACTAAATGAAATGGAAATGTAATAAAATGGTGACACAAATGTCATGACAATATCTCCACAAAATGCAGGAGTCTAGGCAAGTAGGTAACAGTCCTACCTCTTACCCAAGACAAACAATAACCCAAACAAAGCAAACATATAGGTGTCAACAGTATCACTTATTAAACAATTAAAAGAAACTAAGAAGGAACAGGGATCTCCTTCTAAATGCATTCCTAATGCCTCCAAAACTAGCCACTTCTATTCTCAAGCTTAACCACATTCTCACCTGAAAGAGACACTAAAACACGTCAATATAAAGTTGGTGAGAGTCATAGGTTTAGACTCAAACGCCATAATCAAACCATAAGCTGTGAATAATAACCAAATCTAAGAACATATGGACAATGTGATACAAACATGCATTAACAACTAATATTCAAGATTTAACAAACCAAACCAAATCCAAGGCTCCCAGCCTTACCAAACACCATGGTACCATAGGCGCCCATACACCTATGTACCAATACTAAGGCCCTGCCTTGTCATCATCCCCTTGGTACCAAGTCAAAACATAAAACAATCAAGAATTAACTAGCAGTTAATCACATAAGTATGCACAAGTCCATCACCAAACACAAAACATTCACAACATAATTTATAAAAACAAGAAAGTGTCTCTTTCATCCCATCTGGAAGTCAAAATCATTAGTAGACATGGGACTATGAAACTCACCTGATTGAGCTTCTCCCAATAATCCGTGCACTAGCAAAAAGCTAACAAACGAAAACACAAAATCAAAACATGAACCAATCTCTAAAAATGGCTCATCAACCTATGATGGATATCTAACCCTCTCCCATATATATACCTCATCTATATTGTCTAAGCATCTCATTACACCCCTCTATAAAGCCCTTAACTTAGCTTACTTCATAACCCGTCCCGTTAACATTTTACCCAAAACAGTCCTGGTTTTTAGGTCTCCAAACTATAAACCAAACGACCACCTAACCATACCCATGACCCCTGTAAAGGAAACACTATGCCCTTACATATGTTAGCTAACTCCTCCTTTTTGCCCCAACCTTAAAGCTACTGTTAAGGCCCCGATATATATATATATATATATATATATATATATATATATATATATATATATATATATATATATATATATACTTTTGACTATCCGGATTTTACTGATTTTGAACATACAAAAAGTTTGTTATGATTAGGGGGTCTTACCCTAACCCACAATCTTATCCCCAATGCAGATACTTCCTATGATATATAAACCAACTCCCATGTTCGTTTGAAAGTCCCAATACAACCCAAAGTACCCCAAACAACCCAAAACATAAAAAGAAAACAGACTGATTTCAAAACTGTTTTGACCTCCGACTGTTGTAACCTGTTTTTGACCCACTTCCCTACCTCCAATTTAGTTCTCATTTCTTGCATTTGAAAGACACTTCAATTACCTTTCCAGGGATACTTTAATCGCAAAATAAGAGTTTGTAGAACTCCCTATATGATCAAAACAATTGACCCTAAATTCTGCCCAGTTTTTAAAAACGGATTCAATTAAATTAACCTAATTAATTACCCATAACTCCACTAATTACAAGCCCTAATTCACCTAATCATTATAATATCATTATTATACAGATTTTAATTGAAACCCTAACCTAAATCCATCATAAGATGATTGAGAAAGAATTAAAACACTTTAATTAAAAAGGGTTTAAAGATTTTACCTTTGATTTATGAAAACCCCCAAATTTTTGATGAAACCCTAATTCTTCTGTGATAACCGTTGACCAAAGACTTTCAGGAACAAAAAATATGCGTTTGATATAATGAGAGGTGTTCCTTATATAGTACACAAATCCTAGTCCAACCAAAAGCCCACTTACCATAAATTTCCCCCTTTTTTATTTTAAATCGTGTATAACCGCCTATACCCTTCTTTTTTTATTTTTTTCTTTTTAATTATTATTATTACTTTACTAATATTTCCTTAAATTTTACTTAATTTATTTCATCCCCTAAAGTTCCTAAAATCTCAAAACCGAGAAACTAGTCAATTTTACGCGTTTACCGTAAAAGACGTAAAATATACAGTTTTAAAAAAAATCTTAAATTTTGAAATAAACTTTATAACTATGTCCTAAATGACTTAAAACCACCCCGAAAAATACTCACATGGCTAAACACCTTAACCGAGAACTCTAAATGCTAAACCCCAAATCCTAAAAAAATACAATTTACTATAATACCTATACGTATACGTAAACACCAAAATAACACCATTTCATTTCATAGTCACTAATTGTGAGCGCATGAACATGAAATAACCGTTCCTCGATTTACTTATGAGTAATTTATACCCATATACGATTTCCAAACCAACCTCGTTCACGCAAAATAACAGGTAAACACACTAAACAAATAGTCACACATAAATTAACCTAAAATAGGACCAAGTGACGAACCTCAAAACCACGGTTGTCACAGTTGCGCAAGGTAGGTTGAGGAGCTGGTTTCCAAGGGTCATGTTCGTGAGAGTATGAGCCCGTGTGTTGTTCCTGCCCTATTGATGCCAAAGAAGGATGGTACATGGCGTATGTGTGTTGATAGTCGAGCCATCAATAAGATCACTGTGAGTTACAGGTTTCCTATTCCTCGCCTTGATGATTTGCTTGACCAGATTAGCGGTGCTACCATTTTCACGAAGCTGGATTTGAAGAGTGGTTATTACCAGATTCGTCTTAGACCTAGTGATGAGTGGAAGACCGCTTTCAAGACCCGTGAAGGGTTGTATGAGTGGTTGGTCATGCCTTTTGGTTTATCAAACGCACCAAGCACATTTATGCGTGTGATGAATCAACTGCTCAGGCCTTTTATTGGCAAGTTTGTGGTTTTTTATTTTGATGACATTTTTATTTATAGTGCTTCTCATAATGAGCATGTCAATCATGTGAGGCAGGTCTTGACCTTGCTTTGGAAGGACAATTTTTATGCAGCCACGAAGAAGTGTGCTTTCATGACCCCTAAAGTTTTGTTTTTAGGGTATGTTGTTTCTGGTGATGGCATACAGGTGGATGAATCTAAGGTAGTAGCTGTTCAGGAGTGGCCAACTCCAACTACCATTACTGAAGTTCGGAGTTTCCATGGTCTTGCTTCTTTTTAATAGGCGGTTTATCCCTAATTTTAGTTCCATTATGGCCCCTTTGACAGGCTGTATGAAGGGGAAGTCATTTGTGTGGATGGAGGAAGCAGAGCTGGCTTATCAGGTTGTCAAGGAAAAGCTTACTGCAACGCTAATCCTGGTATTGCTTGACTTTTCTAAAATTTTTGAGCTTCATACTGATGCTTCTAAGGTTGCAATTGGTGGATATCTTAGTCAAGGTGGGCGGCCTGTTGCCTATTTTAGCGAGAAGTTGACAGGGCCGAAGTCGAGGTACTCTACTTATGACTTGGAGTTTTATGCAGTGGTCCAAGCTGTGAAGAATTGGCGCCAATATTTGTTTCATAAAGCGTTTGTTTTGTTCACTGACCATGATTTCTTAAGGCATATTCGTACTCAAGATAAGGTTTCACATAAGCATGGGCGTTGGTTGGCTTTTCTTGAGAAATTTACTTTTGTGGTGAAACACAAAACTGGTGCTTCCAATCGTGCTGCTGATGCCTTAAGTAGGAGGAGTAGTTTACTTGTAACCATGTAGGTTGATGTTCCAGGACTTGATGTCATTCGTGACATGGTGACTGTGGATCCATACTTTTCAGTTGTTTTGCAGGATTTGCAATCCGGAGAGAAAATAGATTTTTTTATGCATGATGGGTTCTTGTTCAAAGGGAATCAACTTTGTATTCCTGATTCAAGTCTTCGCTTGCAAATTATTAAGGAGTTACATGGTGAATGACATGTTGGCCATGATCGCACTTTACAGTTGGTTCAAGCTTCTTATTTTTGGCCTACTATGAGGAGGAAGTGGATCGTTCCGTCAAGAGGTGTCATATTTGTCAAGTTTCAAAAAGGGGACGACAACTAATGCAGGACTTTATATACCTTTGCCAGTTCCTTTGCAGCCTTGGGTTGATATTAGCATGGATTTTGTGTTGGGGCTGCCTCGTAATCAAAGGGGTAATGATTCAATATTTGTTGTTGTTGATCGTTTTTCTAAGATGGTTTATTTTATTTCTTGTAAGAAGACAACAGATGCATTTAATGTAACCCAACTCTTCTTTAGGCATGTGTACCATTTACATGGTTGACCATCCTCCATTGTTTCTGATCAGGACACCAGGTTTTTGAGTCATTATTGGCGTAGTTTGTGGAAGATGGTGAATACTCAACTCAATTTTAGTAGTGCTTATCATCCTCAAACTGATGGGCAAATTGAAGTTGTTAACAGGTCCCTTGGTAACCTGTTAAGGTGTTTGGTAGGAATGGGATCAGAAGTTGTATCAAGCTGAGTTTGCTCATAATCATGCTGTTAATCGGAGCACTGGGTTTAGTCTATTTCAGTTGTTATGATGTTTTTAATTGTGGATAAGATGAACTCAAATGCTTATCGTTTGAAGTTTCCAAGCCATATTCGTTGTTATGATGTTTTTAATGTGAAGCACTTGTTGCCTCGCTATGGAGATTCTTCAGATGATGATACAACTGGGAATTCGAGGACGAATTCTCCAGGGGGGAATGATGGAGGCCCAAGTGTTGAAGAACGGGCTGACTTGTTTCTGGAGGCCCGAGATCGCGTGACAAAGAGGGGGTTAGTGCATAACTTTTGCATCCTAAGTCCGTTTTCAGCCCGCGACCTGTCAAAACATGCGTAAAAAGGAGGTGGACGATGCTGTAACTCTCTTTTAGCTGGTAGTGGATTTTTCAAGACCTGAAAAGCCTTATTACTATCAATTTTTTTTACATATTTATGTTTTTTCACTTTCAGTTGGACTTTGTCTTTGGGCTACGGTCCAACCCGTTGGATTTTTAGGGTTTTTCTTTGTTTGCAGTCATTATTTAATGAATCTGCTGTAACCCTAGGAAGACAATTATCAGTTTAATAAAAGTTAAACCATTGGCCGTTGTGTTGCTATGTTTTACCCTAATTTTCGGCATTCTTCAGAATCAACGATTATTAGCAGAATTGTTTCTGGCATTATTTTGAATCAACAGATCTAATTACTTATCTTTATTACTTTGTTTTTTAGTCTACATCACTAATCATTAGCACTATATTTCCACTGGTAAGACTCTTGATTATGACTTGTAAGACTATTATTTCTGAGTTTATTTCATTGTTCATTATGAGTAGCTAAATCTCATTCTACAATTGGTTGGATGATGTTTGTGATATGAAGTAGTGGTTGTAATTGTGATTTATTTCTATGAACCATTGGTACTTATGTTTCATGTGACAATTGTTGTCAAAACTTAATTTGTTGATAAAGATCTCATAGGTCGGAAGGGTTATTTTTTATCAACAAGTCATAGCCGGGTTGTCTATGATTGGCTATCTTTTGTATTGATCATTTCTTAAGAAGTTTTGATTATCAAGAAACATAATTATAAGTGTTAGCAAATTCATGAAACGACCGCGAATCGAATGAGTTGAAATTGGATTAAGTCTTAAATTAAGTGACTGAGTCTAATGCTTGTTTTCTTTAACCAAAGTCTTGACGAGGATTAAAGCTTTTGAAAACAATAGATTGGATTAACCATCTAATTATCATAATCATATATATGTTAAATGTGTCATCACAATCATACCACAACGGATGCCCAAACTAGTCTTTACCAAGTGTCGCCTTTAATCTTATTGTTAATCTCATCATATTACTTGTTATTATTTGTCTACAAATTGCTACAATCAAAAGATTATAGTAGATTTTTGAATGATCATAGGTTTTCCAAATCCCCGTGAACGATCTCGGTATTAACACATAAAAGATATACACAAACGAAAGGGTCATACTTGCCCGTGCATTTTTAGTCAATACGGTAATTCGTGTTTATAAATTTAAAGCTTGTTTCAATCCGACCACACCGGACGCATCAAATTTTTGGCGCCGCTGCCGGGGATTTGATTGTGTTCTTAGTTCCAAAATCATCCTATAATCAAACCCATTGTAGTGTTTCTTGTATCCAATATCCAAAAGTAAAAAAAAACAAACCATTTTTGCAGCAAAAATTGATTTTGCCGCCGGCAAAACCAATTGTTGCCGCCGACAACATCATCACAGAAGCAATTCTGCTGCCCGACAGGTTGTTTCGCCGACCGGAAGAGTCACCCGACCCCCCTTTTGCCGCCAGCACCAAAGCCGTCGCCGAAGACTTTTCCAACTTTTTTCACAGTCCATCTTTTGCCCCCCGACAAGTCGTTTTGCCGCCCGGTAAAGCATAAACTGTTAAAAAAATATTTATGTTTTTATTTTATTTAGTTTATTTAATTTCTTATCTACTTAATTTCCTATTAGTAATATTTTGTTTGTTTTTGTTTTTGTTACTTGTGATCTTTTTCAAAAGAGTTTCAAGACTTGAATGAACACACGTTCTTCCGGTCAAGAATTACTTAGTCCATACACCGATCCCGAATGTCATATCCATCAATCTCGAAAGAAAAACCGCAAGAAGCAACCCTCTGTTTCTCTCGAAAACCGAATTTCAAAAACCAAAAACCTACCATTTGATAATCTCTTAGACGCATTTGTTGTCTACAACCCATTTAACGATCTACCATTTCCAATGGCCGACGATCAATCCATGTGGGCCGCCAACCGAGTAGTAGCACCTACCCCCAAGGCTGCTATTGTTCAAGTTGAGCTTGGAGATAACTTCACCGTGAAAGGTAATCACCTTTCAATGATCAAAGACCGCCAATTTGACGGTCGTGCGCGGGCCGATCTGCATAAGTACATAGCCGAATTCATAGAGATATGTGGCATGTTCAGATATGGAGCCGACGTCAATGTAGATACTATAAAACTCAAACTCTTCCCATCATCTCTATCCGGAGATGCAAGAGTTTGGTATAATGAGTTGACACCCGGTACCATAGAAACATGGGGACAAATGAGAACCGCTTTAGAAATCCAAGGTTTCGCCCAAATTCCACATGAAACACTCATTGATGCATGGAACCGAATGAAAGACCTACTTCATAGTTGTCATGGACATGGTTTATTAAAAGGAACTATCATCTAAATCTTTTATCATGGTCTCAATGAACCGACGCAAGCAATCCTTGACGTCGGTGGACTCTTTCTTTATAAGACTCCCAACGAAGCATAGCAATTTATTGAGGACCAAGTTTTCTTAAAACTCGATTGGTCCAAAGATAACCGTTCCAAACCCTTCAAGAAAACCATTTCTTTCATTGAAAGTAGCGAAAATTCTAAACTCATGGAAAAGATGGACGCTCTCACATCTAAATTTGACTCGTAATTCAAAACTATCAAAGATGAAATGAAAGAGATGCGAGGCGAATGTACTCTTTTTGGAGGACCATACCCATCTACGGAGTGTGATGACACACCAATAAGGGAACCACCACAAGAAGAAAAATACGCCCAAGGAGGATACCGAGGAGGTGGTTATCGAGGTAACTACTACGGTAGAAACTCCGACATTTGGCGTGAGTACCCTAAAAACAAAAATCGTAACTCATAACCTCGTGAGAACGATAATTCCGTTCCATCAAACGAAAAGAAACCCAAAGAATCAAGATTAGAGAAAACGTTGCTAGCTTTCATAGAATCTCAAAAAGCAATAAACACGTTCATTAAGAACCAATTCTTCGATCTCAAAACCAACATTGAAAGAAGACAAAGACACTATACCGCCTCTATCAATGATCTCGAAACCAAGTTTGGTCGAATCTCTGATCAACTAGCCAATCGATCGAGTGGTTCGCTGCTAAGCAACACTCAAACAAACCCAAAACCATCCATGGATAAACCATACCGCCCGCCCTCCTCCCGTAATGAACATGTGAATGCCGTATTAACAAGGAGTGGGTTGAGTTATGATCCACCACAAAATCCGAACACCAATACTTCCACTTTCGCCGATGAAAGTGAAGATGAAGCCGATGAGCTCGAGAAGGAAGAAGCCGTTTCTCCTTCCAAACCCAAACCAAAACAAACTACACCCGTACCAACACCAACACCAAAGGCGTATACACCCAAAATTCCATATCCTCGACGCCTACAAAAAGAAAAGATGGAGGCTCCTAATGCCAAATTCCTTAAGATGATTAAAGAAGTTAAGATCAACGTACCCCTTGTTGATATCTTAACCGGCATGCCCAACTATGGGAAATTCCTCAAAGATCTTGTGAGCAACTATAGCAAAATGGAGCAAATCTCTACTGCGTTTCTAAATGAAGAGTGCTCTGCAGCCTTGCAAAGCAAACTTACACCAAAGCTCGGAGATCCAGGAAGCTTTCTCATACCATGCATGCTAGCCAACAATGTTGAATGTCATACCTTGGCCGATCTAGGCGCGAGTATCTATCTTATGCCATACTCATTATACAAGAATCTTTCAAATAATACTTTGAAACCTACAAGTATGAATATACGTTTGGCTAACCATACATACCAATATCATACTGGGATATCCGAGAACATGCTTGTTCAAGTTGGCAAATTCATATTTCTTGCCGACTTCGTAATCCTCGAAATGGAGGAAGACCATCAAGTCCCTTTCATTTTAGGACAACCATTCTTGCACACCGCCGATGCTATCATTCGTGTAAAGAATAAAGAACTCAACCTTGGAGTTGGTGACGATCGAGTCACATTCTTAGTCGACAAAGCTATGCAACATTCCCATTCTAATGATGACACATGCTTCCGCGTGGATGTTATCGATTAAGTAACGAAAGAAGAATTGGATGCATTGCTTGATGACAATGCACCATTCCAAACAACTTCTGAAATGATTAGCGATACAGAACGTGATCGTGAATTTGAAGAATTCATGGCCCTTGATTCTGAAGTAACTCTCGAAGAAAAGGAAGAAACAAACAAGACCTTCGAAGCTTTGCCTTCAAAATCGAACTTTGTAGTTCCCAAATCTATTCAAGACCCACCGACGGATCTTGAATTGAAACCTCTTCCTGAACATCTCGAGTACGCTTATCTAGAGAAGGATTCACTCCTTCCAGTGATTATCTCAGCGTCACTCGAGGAAGATAAGAAGAAACGCCTCGTTTCTATGCTCAAAAACCACAAAGAAGCGTTTGCTTGGAAAACATCCGATATACCGGGTATTAGCCCGAATTTTTGCAAACACAAAATCAATCTTGAAGACGATGCCAAGCCCGTTATTGAGAGGCAACGTCGACTTAACCCACACATGAAAGAGGTTGTAAAAACCGAAATACTCAAACTTTTTGAGGCAGGAATCATCTATGCCATAGAAGATAGTCCTTGGGTTAGTCCTATCCATTGCGTTCCTAAGAAAGGAGGAATGACTGTTGTGACCAACGTACATAATGAACTTGTTCCTACAAGAACCGCTACCGGTTGGCGTGTGTGTATTGATTACCGCAAATTGAATGATGCCACACGAAAATATCATTTTCCTCTACCCTTCATGGACCAAATGTGGGAAAGACTTGCGGGGAACAAATTCTTTTATTTTCTCGATAGATTTTCCGGATATTTCCAAATACCTATCGAACCATCCAATCAATACAAGACCACCTTTACGTGTCATTTTGGAACGTTTGCTTATAGGCGTATGCCGTTTGGTCTTTGTAATGAACCTACGACTTCTCAAAGATGTATGATCGCGATCTTTCAAGACATGCTTGAAGTATCCATGGAAGTTTTCATGGATGATTTCAGTCTTCGGAAACTCATTCGAGTCTTGCCTTTTTAATCTAGAGCACATGCTCATCCGATGAAAACAAGCTCATCTCGTGCTCAATTGGGAGAAATGTCACTTCATGGTGACTGAAGGAATTGTGCTTGGACACAAAGTCTCCGGAGTCGGATTAGAAGTAGACAAGGCCAAGATCGAAGTGATATCCAAATTACCACCACCTACTAACGTTAAAGCCGTTAGAATTTTTCTAGGTCATGCGGGATTCTACCGTTGATTTATAAAAGACTTTTCCAAAATCGCTAGACCGATGACCAAACTCCTAGAAAAAGACATAGTCTTTGATTTTGACGAAGAATGGATGATGGCATTCGACAAGCTTAAAGACAAGTTAACTATTGCACCGATCATGGTTTCACCAGATTGGTCGCGACCGTTTGAACTTATGTGTGACGCAAGCGATTTCGCTGTAGGAGCTGTATTAGGACAACGTGAAGGAAAAAATTTCCGTCCTATACACTTTGCGAGCAAAACTCTAAATAATGTGCAGCTCAACTACACAATCACCGAGAAAGAACTACTTGCCGTAGTTTTTGCTTTCGACAAATTTCGATCTTATCTCGTGTTGTCGAAAATGATTGTATTCACCGATCATTCCGCGTTGAAATACTTATTCTCTAAGCAAGATGCTAAGCCGCGTCTAATTAGATGGATTTTACTACTCCAAGAATTTGACATTGAAATTCAAAATAAGAAAGGAGAAGAAAACGTCGCAGCCGATCATTTGTCGCGACTTGAAAGTCCAAACATGGAAGAGTTAAGGGATGAAGATATTGATGATTATTTTCCCGATGAAACTCTTATGAAAATCTCTACGGATGAATCTCCGTGGTTTGTAAATTTTGCAAATTACCTCGTTGGAAGAATTCTAAGGAAAGGTTTAACCTATCACCAACGATATAAATTCTTTTCCGATCTTAAACACTATTTCTGGGAAGATCCCTATCTTTTCAAGGTATGCCCCGATGGCATGATTAGGAGATGTGTTTATGGTGCAGAAACAAGAAAGATCCTTGATGAATGTCATCATGGCCCTACTGGGGGACATTATGGTCCTTCCACCACCGCGAAAAAAAGTCTTTGATGCTGGTTTCTATTGGCCAACAAATTCTAAAGAGGCTCATACTCTAGTCGAAAATTGTGATGCTTGCCAACGTACTGGTAGCCTCTCACGAAGAGATGAGATGCCTCAAAACAGCATCCAAGTTAGCGAAATATTTGACGTATGGGGAATTGATTTCATGGGACCCTTTCCAAATCCCATAAGTTCGAATATATCTTAGTCGCTATTGATTACGTGTCCAAATGGGCAGAAGCCGAGGCTTTAATCATGAATGATGCACGAGCCGTAATCAATTTTCTAAAAAAGATTTTCTCTCGTTATGGAATGTCGAAAGCTTTAATTAGTGGTCGAGGTTCCCATTTTGTAACAAACAAATAGAGAAAATCTTAAAGCGTTATGGAGTCACCCATCGCTTTGCCATCGCGTATCCTCCACAAAATAGTGGACAAGTTGAGAATACCAACAGAGCCTTAAAACGAATACTCGAAAAAACAGTTAAGGATAATCCTTCCGTTTGGTCAAGGAAACTTGACGACGCTATGTGGGCATTCTGAACAGCTTACAAAACACCAATTGGCACAACACCTTATCATTTGTTGTATGGTAAAACGTGCCATTTACCCTTTGAAATTGAGTACCGTGCTTATTGGGCATTGAGAAGCTGCAATCTCGATCTCAAAGTCGCTGGAGAAAACCGATTCTTTCAATTGCAAGAACTCGATGAATTAAGACTCCAAGCCTATGAGAATTCCAAGTTATACAAAGCACGTATGAAAGCTTATCATGACAAGAAACTTCGAATCTAAAAAGAATTCAATAAAGGTGACAAAGTTCTCTTGTTTAATATGCTATATAAATTTAAAGCTTCAAAGCTTAAACAAAAGTGGTACGGACCTTTTATAGTTAAACATGGATACCCGTCCGGTTATGTCGAATTATATGACATGAATGGAGGAAGCTTCATTGTTAATGGACACCGTGTTAAACTATATCATGATGAGTGTAGTGAAAATTTTCTGATCGATGCAAATAAAGAAAACTAAAAAGAAGTACGAGTCAGGCTGATGACTCAATAACAAAATAAACGCTTCTTGGGAGGCAACCCGTGTCTATTTTCATTTTTAAGTTTGATTTTCCTTTTTAAATAAATTCATGCTTACACCCTATAATATTTAACCAATGTTTTGCTTAAGTGTGAGGGGGTGTAGCATGTGTCGCTTTTATAAAAACCTATAAAAACAAAAAATAGAGTGTTTTTGTATTTTTGTGTGTTTTATCTTTTTTGTAGGTACCGCAAGTTGAAGGCGAAGACAAGACTCATGTGTATTCTTCATGATGCATGATATGCCTGTGATTCTGGTTTTTCTCTTATTCCCTATACATTTGTTCAGTTTCATCACATTGAGGACAATGCTAAACTTAAGTGTGAGGGGGTTGTAGGGAAATCGAGAAAAAAAAGATGCTTAATTGCCATATTTTTGGGCTATTTTTTTTTCTTGTTTGCCCTCGTAAATAAAAAGTTTCAAGAAAAATGTATATAAATAATTAAGAAATTATCCAGTCAGTAATTTTTGAAGATTTGAGATGTATTTTTTTGTCGAACTTATCCAAGTCAAAGTCTCATATAATAGTAGAATAAAAATCAAAAAATAGGAGAAAGTTGCAAGCTCCATGTTTGTCAATACAACATGAACTTTGCAAGTATGTTGATCCATGGCTAGGAGTTTTAGCCAAGAAAAAAAAAGAGAAAAAGAAAGAACAAGTCAAAAAGACAAATAAATAGCCAATGAGCTATAATATTATGAAGTTGAAGGAAGAAGATGGAATAAAAGGTATCGATTAGCCAATGTGCTAAGTCGTGATACATGTTGCTTCAATTCATATGTTGCTAGTATAGTATAGTTAGAAATAAAGGACTTTCTAGACTTTTATGGGTATTGACTTTATATCTCAAAATTTTCAACCTTAAAAACTTAAGCCGATGAGTTTTATCTTGTACTTGTACTTGGTAGACTTGCATCAAATTTTTATAAGATACATGTACCTTTGGATTAATTTTCTTTTCTTCTTGCTTCAGGGCAAGCAAAACTTAAGTGTGAGGGGATTTGATAACGCCCAAATCCAACATGTTTTTGGGAGCGTTATCCGTACTATTGTACATGTATATTGGTTATTTCTATAATGTTTTTGTGCATATTTGTGCCAAAATGTGTTTGCAAGTCTTTGTGTAACCAATTGCAGGAATGAAGTGTAAAGCAACGCGAATGTGAAGATTAGTACAAGTACGAAGAATCTTAGTCAAAGTTCAAGACCCGTGTACAAGTTACAAGCCTTTGAAGGTCTATTTCGGGTGCAAGAACAAGTGCTTTCAAGAAGTATACAAGTCACTCAACATGGAAGTTGCCACCAGCAGAATCCAAGTTGTCACCAACATTTCTAAAAGTTGCCACTGGCAGAATAAAAGTTGCCACCTACTTTTGTGTTGGCAGAATTTTGTCTACATACATGCAACCTTGAGGAGAAAACACAAGAATATACAAGAAGGATCTAGACATCCTTTGGCTCAAAGCCAAGCATTGAATTCCATGCCTTGAATTTGCTAATAAATAAGACCCATGGGGTCACAACTTTCATATCTCCTCATATGAACTTTCATTACTCTTCCATAACCATCACTTTTTGGTTATTATACCATCACATAAACTCTCTCAACCTTGTCTAAAACACCATTCCCGTATTTGAGCAAGGTGGTGCAAGAAAAGTCACTTTTGGAGTTTGAAAAGCAAAGTTAACATCACGAAACTCTTAGGGATCATTACCCTAATCATTAGCACGACTTGTAAGACTATTATTTTTGAGTTTATTTCATTGTTCATTATGAATAGCTAAATCTCATTCTACACTTGGTAGGATGATGTTTGTGGTATGAAGTAGTGGTTGTAATTGTGATTTATGTTCAATTTCAAGCTTTCCTATGAACCATTGGTACTTATGTTTCATGTGACAATTATTGTTAAAACTTAATTTATTGATAAAGATTTCATAGGTCGAAAGGGTTATTTTCTATCAACAAGTCATAGCCGGTTTGTCTATGATTGGCTATCCTTTGTATTGATAATTTATTAAGAAGTTTTGATTATCAAGAAACATAATTATAAGTGTTAGCAAATTCGTGAAACGACCGCGAATCGAATGAGTTAAAATTGGATTAAGTCTTGAATTGAGTGATTGAGTCTAATGCTTGTTTTCTTTAACCAAAGCCTCGACGAGGATTGAAGCTTTTGAAAACAATAGATTGGATTAACCATCTAATTATCATGATCATATATATGTTAGATGTGTCATCACTATCATACCACAACAGATGCCCAAACTAGTCTTTACCAAGTGTTGCCTTTAATAATCTCATCATATTACTTGTTATTATTTGTCTACAATTTGCTATACAATCAAAAGATTATAGTATATTTTTGAATGATCATAGGTTTTCCAAATCCCCGTGAACGATCTCGGTATTACCACATAAAAGCTATATACAAACGAAAGGGTCATACTTGCCCGTGCGTTTTTAGTCAATCCGGTAATTCGTGTTTATAAATTTAAAACTTGTTTCAATCCAACCACACCGGACGCATCAGTCGTCCAGACCGGCCCAGCCAAATTATGCTTCAACAAGTTGGGGCCATCCATGGGACCCTGAACATAATTGATTCCGTGGTCTCGCACAATTGAAAAACAAAGATCCATGTAGAAAATCGGTAACTCTTAAACTTTCGTACCTTTGTGTTTTGCTATACATGCACACATTCGGCCCTAAATAAAACCTTCGCAGTTATGTCACTGTCGAAGCGCATTAAAATTCAAATACATAAATTGGGAGGGTTTGATTTCCATTCGTGAAACAAACTGGAAAATAGATGATTGTCATGCATGCATGCCTGTTTGGAATAATTAAGATATCTTTTGTTTAACAAATAGAAGATTCAACATATATCTTTAATTAAAAAAACCATATAGCAAATCGGACGATTATTTAGCATTTTTAAAAATTGTCATATATCTTCTATTTGGCCTTTATCAACAATCGAATTAACATGTGGGAACTAGTCATATATCTTTTATTTTAAATCATTCGGGCGATGATTTGGCATTTGTGAGATTCTGCATGTATGTTTTATTCTTTATTGGTATCGTGGTTATTCAACGCGTTAATATGCGACAATCCACGCGTTAGACCTATTATATTTTTTATATGCGGTAATCCGTACGACTGGACATATTTTACCTTTTACTCGCGGTCATGGCCCGTCCATTCACGCTAGTCTACTGGACTGATCTTATTTTCTATCCGCGACACTCCGCACGTTCGGATGATATTTTTCTTTTTATTGCCGCTGTTACAATTTGTCCTTCTGCAACGCTCTGTCACCGAACATATTATTTATAATATTAAAGGATATTATGTATATTTTAAATTAATAAAGAATAAAAAGATATTACCTATATTTTTTAAACTAATAGAAGATGGATTACTCATATCTTTTATATTCAAAAGTATTATCAATATTTTTTAGATTAATCAAAGATATTACGTATATCTTTTAAATCGGTAAAACAAAATTACATATATATTCTGATTTGGTTACTATATTTCCCGTATATGTAGTGGCGGCGCTACTATTTTTGTTTTCACATGCTGCCATATTCATTCATGTGCAAAAAATAAGGTCACTTGCGATGTGCAAAGCGATAGTATTTAATAAGCGTTAATTGCATAAATCCAAAAGATAATATGCTCATATATAGATAAAATCCCTTTTATTTTTTATTTTTTATTTTTTCATGCGAAAAATGGGAATAATTGGTTAGTCTCACGTGTGACTAAGTCATAACGAATTGATATACTTTATCAAAGTTCATGTCTATAGATGTAACATTTATACCATGGCAGAGTAATATATTATGTTTCATTATGGGTTAATATACATAAAAGTTACTAAAGTTTCCCAAAAAAACGATTATGTTACCAAAGTTTTAAACCTAATAGATAGGTTACTAAAGTTTGGTTTACCGGCTACGCAGGTTACTCCGTATGTATTAACCTATTGATACCGGTAAACCATCTACGTGGCAGTCTACGTGGCAGGGTTAATAGACAACGATGTTACTAAAGTTTGCTAAAAAGTTCGATTATGTTACTAAAGTTTAAAACGTTACAGATGGGTTACTCAAGTTATTTTTTTACTTTTTAGAAAGGAATTTTTAAACATTACATCGTATACGTTTTCAAACATTATACGCTCTTCTACATGTTTGAACATTTTTTTTAAACATTGTTTTAAACATTTTTTACATTTTTGTTTTATATTTTATACATAAAAAACATACAAAACATACACAAATGAATAAATTTTTTAGAAAATATACAAAGACATATGAAAATGTAGTATACTGATGTACGTATTGTATGGGGTTAAGTAGAAAATATCAAATATTCCGTAATACGTAAAAGAATATAACATGCAATATTTTTACCACGGAATCGTTGTTCTGCGAAGATTTTGTAAAGTAAAGCTAATGCAAGGAAATGATAATTACAAGTGAAAGATAAATTGCAGATAATGAAAGAAACAAGGAATTTTAAATAACTTTGCATTAAATTAAAAATGGAGACACATCATACACACACGTATAAAAAACAAATAAACATAAAACTAATAGATAAAAATATCTAGTGTCAATTATTTTTAATGAAGATAATGTAAATAAAATGGGTAAAAACATGTAATGTTTTCATAAAGAAATACAAAACTGGTTACCACAATACAATGAAGAACTATTTATAAGGAAATACAAAATGTACTAACACAGACAAAAACCAAGGAAAACAGACCAAATAAATACACATGTGTAATTATTTATTGAGCGTAACTTTTTCTATGGTTTAGTAACCCATTTAATAGATTTGTGAACTATAGTAACTTGTTTGTAATGTTTTAAACTTTAGTGATGACGTGGACAAAGGAGCCTGTAATCTTCCGATTGCCCACCTTATGAATAACCCGAGGATAACTTTTTTAAACGTTCAGTTCCCCATAAAATAAACTTGTATACTTGAGTAACCTATCTGTAACGTTTTAAACTTCAGTAACGAAATCGAAATTTTTGGCAAACTTTAGTAACTTTTGTGTATTAACCCTTTCATTATTGGTTCATTAAATTCGCAACGAATATTCGGTAGAAACTATTACGTATTATGCAAAAATTTTGATAAAATTTGTAGATCTTTTATATATAACAAATATAGGTATCTTCCTATATTTTGATAAACAGTATGTGCATATATGGTAAAAAATTAATTTGCTAAAAGTTGATTCAATTTGTCATATGATATACACGCTGACATATTTTATATCGCAAGATTATCGACGTGAATATTATGTTTTCTAGACTGAGTGCCCTCTAATAAGAAACAAATATTATCGATTTTTTAAATCGGTAAAAAGATATAACGTATATCTTTTAGTTTGACTATTATATTTTTCGTATAAATGGCCGTCCGACCTACTAATATCGTGTCACGATCCGACCTCTTCGCAGTCATTGTATGTCTATCCACGCTAGTTCGTACATTTAGACATCTTTAGCCTACGGGCGTACATGTACTTATCGTTCCCATGCGGAATAAGAGGATTGAGTGACCCTAATAATTCAACTTGTCGTGTAAGAGGGATGTAACCCCAACAACCACATATCATGTATCCTTGTTAGATACTTTGCTATCAAGACGTTGTAGTAAGTTATGCAAACCACGTTACTCATGATGGATTTGCAAAAGACACATTGTGCACGTCTAACAACATTTTGTCAAAACTTTGACCGTCCTTATGGTAGTAGCGGTTCGCCGCACATAATGGCATAGCTCATCCCATAAGTTAGTTAAGATAAGTATTATACTATGTGACAATTCGCGGTTATAGCACGCCCATCCGCGTTGGTCTGCACGTTCGGACCAATTTCTATCTTTTGTACGCGGCTATGGTACGTCCATTCGCGCTGGTCTATGCAATCATAATTTTTCGAATACTTGATTAAGTTTAATACTACTAATCAAGTGTAGCACTATTAAACTTGGGGGGGCTACTAGGGTATACTAATACCACTATTTCAATGCACATCACGCAAATATCTTCGGATATATTAGGTACGTAAGAGGCATCGTAGGCCCGGTACGAGGACGGATGTAATATCCGCACTAGCCGCGGAGGTACGCCTTCCGCACGCTTATTCTTGCGCCGTGGAAGTATCACTTCCACTGGCGTATTCGTGCGCCACAGAAGTATCTCTTCCATTGGCTTATTCTTGCGCAGTGGAAGTATCTCTTCCACTGGCTTATTCGTGCGCTACAGAAGTATCTCTTCCGTTGGACTATTCTTGCGTTGTGGAAGTATCTCTTCCATTGGCTTATTCGTGCGCCACAGAAGTATCTCTTCCGTTGGCTTATTCTTGCGCCGTGGAAATATCTCTTCCACTGGCTTATTCGGGCGCCACGGATCTCTTCCGCTGGCTTATCTTGCACCGTGGAAGTATCTATTCCACTGGCTTATTCGTGCGCCATAGAAGTATCTCTTCCGTTGGCTTATTCTTGTGCCGTGGAAGTATCTCTTCCACTAGCTTATTCGTGTGCCACAAAAGTATCTCTTCGGTTGGCTTATTCTTGCGTCATATAAGTATCTCTTCCAATGGCTTATTCGTCGCCACGAAAGTATCTCTTTCGTTGGCTTATTCTTGCGCAGTGGAAGTATCTCTTCCACTGGCTTATTCGTGCGCCACGGAAGTATCTCTTCCGTTGGCTTATTCTTGCGCCGTGGAAGTATTTCTTCCACTGGCTTATTCGTGTGCCACGGAAGTATTTATTTCGTTGGCTTATTCTTACGCCGTGGAAGTATCTATTCCACTGGCTTATTCGTGCGCCACAGAGGTATCTCTTCCGTTGGCTTATTCTTGCATAGTGGAAGTATCTCTTCCACTGGCTTATTCGTACGCCACGGAAGAATCTCTTCCTTTGGCTTATTCTTGCGTCGTGGAAGTATCTCTTCCACTGGCTTATTCGTGCGCTACGGAAGTATCTTTTCCCTTGGCCTATTCTTGTGGAAGTATCTCTTCCACTGGCTTATTCGTGCGCTACAGAAGTATCTCTTCCGTTGGCTTATTCTTGCGCCGCGGAAGTATCTCTTCCGCTGGCTTATTCCTTTTCTACGGAAGTATCTATTCCGTTGGCTTATTTATTTTCCACAGAAGTATCTCTCCGTTGCTTATTTTGTGCGCCACGTAAGAATTTATTCCGTTCGCTTATTCCTTAGCCGCCGAAGTACGCCTTATGCGCGCTCATTCTCTTGCCACGTAAGTATTTCTTCCGTTGGCATATTCCTTAGCCGCGGAAGTACGCCTTCTGCGCTCATTCCCTTGCCACATAATTATTTCTTCCGTTGGCTAATTCATTCGTCGCGGAAGTATGCATTCCGTCATTTTATTATCTTTATCGCGAAAGTCAGCCTTCCGCTGTCTTGTTGTCTTCGCCGTGGAAGTATTCCTTCCACATGTTCATTTTCTTTGCCGTGGAAGTACTCATTCCATTGGCGCATTGTTTTCGCCGTGGAAATATTCCTTCCACAGGTTCTTTGTCTTCGCTATGGAAGTACGCCTTCCGTTGGATCATTACTTCACCGCGGAAGTACGTCTTTCGCTGTCTCATTGTCTTCGCCGCAAAAGTATGTCTTCCGTTGTCTTATTGTTTTCTCCGCGGAAGTATGTCTTCCACTGTCTTATTGTTTTCGCCGTAGAAGTACTCATTCCACTAATTCATTCTCTCTACCGCGGAAGTACATCTTCCGTTGGCTCATATCTTTTCTACGGAAGTACGCCTTCCGCGATGAATTTCTTTGCCCGGGTACGGAGTGATTAAAGTTTATATTGTTTAGCCTTAATTAGACGGAGCTTGATCAACTACGTTTAGTTCAAGAAAAAACGTAACAAATTTTGGAAGTCGTTATCGAATGTCGTGGTCGTATGACGGATGTAATATCCACATCACCTTGCCACAAAGTTACGTCCTTTGTTGGCCTTAAGACGAATGCGATATTCACATTATGTTGCATCATTAGTTGGTACAAGAAGTACGCATTCAACCTGTTCATGATGCAACATACGGGTTCCACCTACACTTTCATTTTCACCTTCATAAAACCTTCTTGCCATCCTCACATTAGATATGAACAAGAATGATACCTTGCCAATGCTAGTGTTACCTCGATTGTAGAAAACATATTCTTTTTTACGGGGTGTTTACCGTCACATAACGAGAAACCAAGTATTCTATCACAATCTCCCGTCTTACGTATACGGGTTCCCCATTTCTTTTGACATGGATACGCTTACAGGTAGCGTATATGGTGTAAAGTCTAGTAACCTTGGCCTCGGGTCCACGTCTAACCGGTTCTTCTTTGTTTGCAGCATTACTTAGGATCTGCAAAGGCGACAAACGGCCCAGGAGAGTCGTCCAGACTGGCCCAGCCAAATTATGCTTCAACAAACCTAAATAAAGAAATGATTTAAATAATTACATATATAAACATGAAACCATAAGTCCTCCTCATACAAAAACAAGCTGGTCGCTCCTCCATTGTTGTACCTGGGTAAGAAACCCACATGTCGGCGTCTTCGAGCTGCTCAACAATATCCGCCATTGACGGATCTATGTAAGAAACCCTAACCAACATTATCGGACTTGCTCAACAATAGAGGCCAACATGGTTCTTGTGATGCTTCTGCCTTCAGTCGTTAATCATTCTACCAGTTTTTTGATTTACATCATCACGAACGTAACGACCAACTGCTAAGCTAGAGTTGCTATCGACATGAGATGTTGTTTTCGTAACAACATATTCAAAGATATGGTATTGTATAGTCACTATTAAGTTTCGCCAAAATAAAGGCATGTATACATATCTTCATTTGTTTTTTTAAATCATGACCAACCATAGATAATGAATTTGATAGGCATGTCGCGTGAATTGTTGGTAAAATTTATATAGAGTTTTAAATTTTTAAAATGACGCATTTGGTGTAAATCTTTTGAATGCGTATTTTGTTTATAATTTTATTTTGTAAATGATTACGTTATCTGTTTGTAAAATTATTTCCATACATTTTTAGCTCATAAAGTTGTATTAGTTGTAACATGAATTTTGGAGGTTTTTGTAGTGACTTTTAAAAGTCAAATGTAATATAAATACGAAAGTTTTTGAAGTTTGAAACTTTTGTTAACAAAAATCGCGATAAAACGGGTTGATAAATAGAATCAAGTTATAATAGCGAAAGATAATCGATAAAGATTCACTTCTTAACCACAACCAAATCCTTGATATGTGTTGCGACTTACGAGTATTATTTAAGCTTTGATTATGTCGTTAATTCAAGCACGGACAAATCACAACCCCTATACGGCTCAAATCGATTTAAACTCATTAACCATCATATATCTTATCCATTTAAGATTAGAAGCTACAACTCGTTTATCTTTAATTGGTATTCATGTGATGCAAAGTAAGAGCAGGCCGATTTATTGACCAAATAAATAGAATTGTTGAATAAACCATTTTAATCCTAACTTGACTTGTTGACTACTAAATCCAGAGCAATAAAGACGCAATCTTTTGACTTTTGAAATCGAAGTTTTTTTTCCTTTTTTTTCTTTTTATTTGTTTTAATATTTTGTTTTAGGTATAGGGTTCTACCGGTTAATAATTTACCATTACGAGCATTTATATTTTCATTTTCATATTTTTACATTTTATCTTGAAAGTTATACGAAATACGTATCACAATATCGCGTATCATTAATTATATGCCGTTAAAAAATCTTTCCGCTATGCATGGTTACTCGCCCTTTATCTAATAATTGATGTAATTTTTATTTTTATTTTCACTAAATGATTTTTATATGTTGTTTGAAACATGTTACCAATTTATGATAGAGCTGAAATATCACATGTTACGGTGGGTTGCACATACATTTTGACATTTTCACGTTCTATTTTTAATGTTACACGAAACACCTACGACCATAATATTGTATATCGTTAACTATCTTTCGTTAGGAATTTCGGCCGCTATGCGGGTACTCGTCTAGTTACCTTATAAAGAGTGTATAGAGATTGTTGAAAAGTTGAAAATTTTCAACATTTCTTAATATATATTTATAATATTTTCTTTTCACACATTATTATCCGGGCTTGGATTCAACTACCGGGGCAACCCAGTTGAGTCACCAGGGCAACGGGTTCGACCACCAAGTTAACCCGGTCGAGTTATCGTGTTACGGGATCAACCACAGGGTCAACCCGGTCGAGTCATCGGGTCATGAGATCGACCAACGTGTCAACACGGTCGAGTCACCGTGTCACGGGTTCGACCGCTGGGTCAACATGGTCGACTAACCGGTGCACGGGTTCGACCACCGGATCAACCGGATCAACCAGGTCGAGTCACCAGGTTACTGATTCGACCACCTTGTCAATTAGCATATCATTAACTATTTTCTGCTAAACAATTTTCGTAGCTATGTGCAAGTACACGTGCCATTATTTGTCCATATATATGCATATAAAGAACTGCCACCACACATGTATTACTGGATGATTTTGGGTTATACGGGACCGTGTAGCGATGAAGAAGATGAAAGGGGTCTTATAGAAAGAAAGAAAAGGACTGATCTACCTTTGATTGCTAGTGAGTCAAAGGACTATTTGCGTAGAAAGAAAAAGGAAACGACTATACGTGTTGGTAAACAGCAATGTGAGTGGCTTAATGCAGATTGTAAATATTTTCTTGGACAGTTTCATTGTTTATGTCATGATTTTGTGTTAACCAAACCAAAAACCACCTATTTTGGCCCATTACCCAATCCACACATTTAATTGATTATTATCGCAGAATAATGGCTATAAAATAAGCCTATAAGCAAAGTTTATTGTAATGAACAGCCAATTAATCTGTATATTGAATCTTAAGAACATGCATTCTAGCTTATAGACGGGTACAATGCTAATTCCTTCAAAAGACTTAAAGCGGCTTGAAACCCTAACCCCGTGTACCCTTAGTGAACCTTCATTCTCAAGCACCAGGTCTATGCAATGAAAACTTGTTTCGTGACCTTTTGTGAGGAGTTGAGATTGAACCTAGCACGTATTAATCCAGAGCCCTCCCTCACCGGTCAATTGCACATTTACTGAGGGAGTGATACCACTAGGGCCATACCCGAATGGCGCAACACTATTCTCAGTTTTCCCTCTTACCACTCCGTTTATAGCGATCCCTTGTTTGACCTCTGTTCTTTTTACATGTGCAGGACTTTGAATAGTTAAGCGTTGGTGTTGTTTGATTAGTAAAACTGTGTAGATGTTTTTCAGCCACATTGCTGTGTTTATAAACGCTTTATATCTCTATAATTCCATGATTAATATTGATGGGATAGACGGATACTTAGGAAGCAGACTCAAAGCTTTACGTCTTTATGAGCTTTATTCTTTGATGAAATACTTCATCAAGTAAACACATGATGCTATCTAGCTGTATTATGTATGTGTACACAATTAGAAATTTAGCATTGACTATTCAACGTGTTAATTTGACAAATCTCTAATGTCAAATTAAATGACATGCTAACCATTCACAAGTTTTGTAGTTTCTCTGAGATTACACAATCAGGAAATTTCCCCAAACACACAAAGAGCTGACTTTGATCATGTCTGAATAAAAGGAGTGAGATTCTTAGCAATAAATTAATGTATAACGATATTATTTAGTCTGACACTTGGACATTTATAATATTGGTTGACTTTGGGTATCCGACCTAAGTTCATTAGGTTAGCATCTCTTTACAAATTGTGCATATTTGATTGCTTAGAATACCTGATAAAGTGACCATAGTTTCTCGTATACAAGAACTTTAAACTAACAACCAGTACTCAACTACTCAAAGTTAAGGTGAATGTTACAAGCAAATAATGCTCACTGATGGAATTGCATTGTGTGCCAAATTGAATACAGTATATGCAAGGTCAACTAAAGAAATTAGATAACCAGCCACAAATTGCTTAATCTATATTAGTTGGAATTTGAAATTGTTTATATGCTAATATGTGATCAATACATATCAGATGACACGCAAAGAGACGGTTGAATTTGGGCATGTTGCTAATTTTTATTAGGCCATAATAGCTGGAACTAACAGAAATTTGTACCCATCTATGTAATCATGACATCTAGGGTGAAAAATACAAATGCGCACTTATAGAGGTTATATGGTCATTGTTTTATATTTGTCTCTCCTATAATAGTATAATTATCACAGCATAGAACCACTGGTTCTGACTTGTGAGTTCGAGAGTCACCATTAACTAGAAATGCCACTTTAACGCCAAACAATCCCATGTACAGAACTTGACTGTCCAAAAAGAGGCCATCATCTGATTGGATCATTCAGAATGTGTATTTCCGGCTGTTAGAGCTTAAATAAATTGATAGTGGATGTGCTGTATATTGAGTTGCAGTAAGGTAGGTGACTCTGAAGTGACTAATTTTTGGATTATCTGTATACTTACTCCCCCACCCTTAGTTATTTGGATGGAAGTTCAATTTTGTAAATCTTGAACCAGCCGCTAGTACCACCTAATGAAATCGATGCATATTGACTTGACCACTTCCAAGTACTCGCATTTTAGGCCTCCTTGTGCAAGGCATTTAAACCTGTATAGATTCTATTACTTCTGACATCGCCATAAATAATTGTTAGCAAGAGAAACACAGACGAAGCCGTACACACTATGTTTGACCATCTTTATAGTGCAAAAACACTACATAAATAATTCTAATGCGTAAGGTCATCATGCCCAACCCCATGAGGCCATGACCTGTGCACCTAAATCCAATTATCATAGTTACAACTTACAACTACTCTGACCGAACAAGTTACACCTATTAGTTGAAGAACGATGAAGATAATATCAGAAGCTAGTCTATGGTTGCTTGGAGGACTAGTTTAAGTGGTATAGCAACGAGATTAAACATTTTTTAATCAAACTGATGTACTCATTAGGATTGACTTTTTACATCTCATTACCATGTATGTACATCTACGCGTTTTGGTTAAAGGACCAAGTTGTTGAATTAGTTTAATCGTATTTTATTTTGAAAAATGTGGTTAAATTTAAGTGATGCATATTAATTGCTCTTTATGCCTATATATAGGCATCCCTGGTATTGAACTAATATCAGCAAATAAATCATTCTCTGCCTTCAAGTGTATCATTCATCTACAATGCTTAGATCTTGAGTACGCATTGTGAGTTTTTCTTTTATTAGAGTGATCCCAAACACCAATCTTGGTGCTTTTTTCAACTCTGCATTTTATTTGACATTTCTCATACGGATAATGGCATTTTTCATGAAGGAATTTGAAAATCTGGAAATCCCACTAAAAGCAATCAAAATAGCCACCAAAAACTTTGATGAAAGTAGAGTGATTGGGATTGGTGGTTTTGGGAAAGTATATAAAGGAAAACTATCTCACTCTGACGGGAATAAAAATATGTATGCTAATTTTCTTTTTCCCAAACAAAAAAAAAACAAGGTTGCTATAAAGCGTCTTGATCCAAAATATGGGCAAGGAGACCCAGAGTTTTATAAGGAAATCAGGATGCTTTGTTGTTACAGGCATGAAAATCTCATCTCTCTCCTGGGATTTTGTAAAGAAGAAGGTGAGACGATCCTCGTGTATGAATATGCATCTCGTGGAAGTCTCAATCGACTTTTAGGTGATGTCACTTTCACGTGGACACAAAGAATCAAGATATGCCTTGATGCTGCAAAGGGATTGAGCTTCCTTCATGATCCAAACGGGACACAGCAAAGAGTACTGCACTGTGACATAAAAAGTGCCAACATCCTACTCGACAAGAATATGATTGCCAAGGTTTCTGACTTTGGGCTTTCAAAGATGGGTCCTGCTTATCAGCAATATTCACATCTCATCACAAATCCTGTGGGTACCCCTGGTTACTGTGATCCATTATATATGAAGAAGTACTCGGTAACAAAAGAGTCAGATGTGTACTCGTTTGGGGTAGTCTTGTTTGAAGTTTTGTGCGGCAGGGTATGTGCTGAATATAGCAATGGAGAGTTTAAGGTTTATGTGCCTTTTTGGAAGAAAAAATGCAAGAAGAAGAAATTAGATAAGATCGTCTTTCAAGATCTTGTTCCACAAATGGACCCAAGTTCTCTGGAAATATTTGCAGAAATTGCTTATCAATGTTTACGAAAATCCCGTGATGAACGGCCAGCGATGTCTCTTGTCGTGGAACAGCTTAAGCTATCACTTGAATTCCAGGAGCGTCATAGCCATTGGTCGAGGAAGATGCCAACATTGTTAGTCCATGTATTATTATTATTGTTATTAGGTTATATGGGCTATTACGTTATATCCTGACTATCCAAGGCACGTGACATGCACGTGTTAGGTCAACGAACCAGTCAACACAACCCATACCAAACTTTCCCACACTTTTTCACATTTAAATACTAGTTTCACTTTCAATTTCATTCATTCATGAATTTGTATATGATGGTAACAGAGCTCAAAAGTCAAAGAAAGACCTTTAGAGTCCGGGCTGAGCCCGGGAAAACCCTCTCCGACGATCAAGTCAATATTGATCGTACTGCTATGTTTGCATACAGATGTTTGAACAAGTCAATATTGATCGTACTGCTATGTTTGCATACAGATGCTTGAACACTCTTATAAAATTATTAAGCTATAGATAAAGAATTAAAGAAGAACGGTGTCCTCAACAATGACCTAATCATAACTTTATATAGGGATACAAATATGATATGATACAACCAAGTGTATCTTATCTGATCCCATGCATCATATTCGATCTTTAGAATTGTACATGATGATATACATCTGTGGGGTGTTGTATGTACATATATTTGCGTTGCACGTTCCATTGCATTCCAATTTCATTATTTTCTTCCATTTGAATTACTAATCATGGGTAACCTCATCAAGCCCCCAAGTCTAGGTATGTTAAATATAGATTTAACATTCATGGACTAATCATGCTTTATCAATGATACTCTTATTTCATATATATTATCATGCATAAGGGATTGATGGTTACGAGATCTTTGGTCATCGTAATTATGTTATGATAAGCATGTATAAATTTACACAAGTGTTTTGCAATACTTTTGATTGTTTTTTGTGGATTAGAAACTTGTGCTTCTTTTTATCTACGCTATGGCTTTTTAATTCCCTTACTGATGGGATGATTGTCAAAACTCAAATTGAACACTTTGTTATCTACACTTATGTTTAGTGATTTTGTGTCTTTGGGATAGAGTTGCTTTTTGCATGATGAAATGTGAATGTCTTTGCAGCCATTTCGCTATTTATGCAAAATTTATATGGCTCCATGTCTTTGGAGGGGCATGCCTTTTTTTGGTATTAGCTATTTATAGCTTCGTATACCTTTTATGGTGGGATGACATTTTTGGTCTGTACCTTTTCGCTTTGATGTATATTAAGCTTTGCTTTTAGCTATGTTTAGTTTTCCATCCGTTTAATCTTGGGATATATTCATTGAAGCAACCATGTCGCTTTCGCGTGATTTAATTTCACGGATTTAGAGACGATATTCCTTTTTAGACGATGAGTGTCGTGTCTTTGGAGCGGTCACACCGCTTTTGCTTTTAGCTATTTATAACTTCTTTTCCCTTTAATGGCAGAATAACTATATGGTACTTACATTTTCGTTTTGTTATATATATATTAAGCTTAGCGTCTTAGCTATTTGTAACTATTCATCCCTTTAATGTCAGGAGATATTCATTCAAGTGTTAGTGTCACTTTAATTTGTGTGATTGAGTTTCACGTCTTTGGAGTGCATACTTCACTTCTCGTGATAGGTTTCACGTATTTAAAAGCAATATAGTTTATTATTATCCCTTTTAATGGCGGGATGGCTTTTTGATACTTTGCAATGTATGTATGTGTCTCTATTTATAGCTTTTCCCTTTAATGGCGGGATTAGTATCATGGAGTGGACTTGCCACTTTGTGCGATTGAGTTTCGCTTCTTTGCGGTGACCACATCACAAATGCGTGATGGACTTTTTACGAATTTGGAGCGGTTGTTCCTTTTATGCGCGATAGCTCTTTGAAGAGTCCTAGCTGCACTGCGTAATTTTTTTGCTCTCGAATTGCTCCAGTTGAATAATTAAGGAGCTGGTGGAGATGCAGATGCAGATGTTTGAGAAGACAGTGGTCATGGTAGACCATCCATTGTTCTTGCAAAAATGTTGACAAGGAAAACATTACATGTGCACAAGCTCACCACTTTCCCTAAATGACCAATTTTATGCAAGAACTGGGCAGAGTGATTTTCTTTTTTTAGATATACACTTTGATAGATAATCCTAAACAACTTAATCTTGCAAACTATACTGCCTTTTTATCATATTTAAACGTCTAGCGGATAATTTACCGTCAGAAGTCGAGAAGTCGAATAAAAGGAGCTGCTGATCACATATATTCCGAAACAAAAGACAATCATTCGGCCCAGTTCTTGCAAACTATAGTTTACATAAGTGTACAGTTGAGCACAGTTGGAGATGTATTGTGATGGATATTATAGAGTTACATATGTGATTGATTTGACTTTTAACTCGAATGTGTAATTGGTATATTTTTAATCTGCAATTAAGTATTTTATTCAGAGTTGTCAAATTTAGAAGTATCTACTTGTAAAACCTAGAAACTATCTGAGTTGTTTGGATGCCACACTTGCTGGGATTTTAAATTATTAAGTTTAAGTTGACAAGTGATGTATAGTTTGAGGGTAAGTAAGGTAACTTTTTCCTTTATTATTTTCTTTTGGTTGTGTGTTTGCTATTTGTGTGCAGGTATTAGAAGTTGAAGGGCTGTTTTGTCAAGTTGATGAAAGTGTTAAGTTGCCCTAGTCAACTCCTATATATTCATCTCATTCGGCTAGATAGTTTAGTTATCACTTTTCATTCTGTTTGTTTTCTCTCATCCACCATTGTTGGTTGATCTAGTATACTTGTTCAGATTATTGATGTATCTTGATCTTGTTTGTAAGATCATTGATTCACAGATTGTTCTTTTATTCTTTCTTTTGTAAGTACGATAAAAAAGCTAGGTATCACATTTGAAGTGATAGCCTAACGTAGTTTAATAAAAATAATAAGGGGAGGTTGGTTGAATCATTCTTGATTCCTGTTTTTTGTTAAAGATTTTATAAAATCAAATATGGTATCAGAGCCATTGGTTCTTGATATCTGTTTTTAACTCCAAGCTAGTTTTTGTTAAAGATCTTGATTAATCTGGTGGTTAATCATGTTTTGATTTAGCTTGTTTACTGGGTTTAATCAATTAAATTTTTAGGGTTTCTAAAAATTGGGGGTTTTCTGATTCTTGGTGTTCTGTGGGGTTTTCCTGGGCTCTTGAGCAATTAATTGGGTTTAATTCCTTATTTGGTAAGTTTTATCAAAAAACCCTAAAAATAAAAAATTAGGGTTTCTTTGATTGAAGGTATTGTGTTGGTTAATTAGTTATTTTTTGTTGTTGTAACTAATTTTTCAGGTTGGTTTTCCGCTGTGCTTGATTGATTTGTGAGATCTGCTTGATCTCATCGATCTTGATCTTTGTTGGTGGCTTGTTGCTACGCGTGCATTGTAATACCTCTCTTCTCTTTGATCTTTAGGACTGTTTAGGTTGTTAGTGGGTGATTAGGTGTCGAAGGGATCTAGTTAGTTCTTGGTGGATTGATTGAGTTTTTTTGCTTGATTCTTGGTAGTTCTGTGTAGAGGAGTTACAAGGGATTTTTTGTTCTTTGCTTGTTGTTGTTTTATTGTTTTTGTCATCATGTCTGGTGACTAGAAAAGTGATAAGGATGTAAGTGATATTGATGATGAGAATGCTAATGTCATTCACCCTAATGACCCGCTTTATTTGCACCCATCTGATACTAATGGTCACTCGATTGTGACAACTAAACTTTCTGGTCCTGAAAATTATAAAGTTTGGGCTGCTGCTTTCAAACTTGCTTTGCATACTAAAAATAAGTTGGGGTTTATTGATGGTACTTGTGAAAAAGATAAGGAATATGAGTTTTTATAGGAACAATGGGATAGATGTAATGCTGTTGTTTTGTCATGGATTCTTGGTTGTATTTCTTCTGAATTATATCAAGGGAAAATATTTTCTAAAAATGCTAAAGATTTTTGGGATGAGTTTAAGGAAACATATGATAAAATTGATGGGTCTGTGATATATAATTTGCACTTTAAAATATGTTCTCTTACTCAATCTGGGTCTTCTTTGTCTGAGTACTATCAAAACTACAATAGTTTATGGAGCCAATTTGACTCCCTAGTTAACTTGCCTAATTGTACTTGTGAGGGTGCTCCTCAGCTTAAGAGTCATAATAGCCTGTTGAGATTAATGCAGTTCCTTATGGGATTGGATGACACTTACAGTGTTGTAAGAAGTCAATTATTGACTATTGATCCTTTACCAGATGTGAAGTCTGCTTTTGCTACCCTATCTAGGGTTGAATCTCATAAGAATAACATGGTTCACAATTCTTCAGTTAGACCCAATTCTTCTGCTTTTGTTGCTAGACCATCTAATTGGTCTAACAATAATAATAATTGGTCTAACAATAATAACAACAATAGACCTTCTCAAGGGAGAGGGTCTACTAGAACTAATAACTTGGTTTGTAAGCACTGTAATATGACTAGTCACACCATTGATAGGTGTTTTGAGCTTAATGGATATCCACCAGATTCAAGAAAAGAACTCCTGCTGGTGTTAATTCTAATACTTCTTCTGGTGGTGTTAATACTAGTTCTGCTTCTGTTAAGAATGATCTAAGTACAGGAAAATCTATGCCTTTTACTCAAGATCAGATTAACAGGTTGATGGCTTTGATTGGTTCTAAGCCAGACAATAGTGAGTTGCAGTCTGGTGCTGCTGGTACTATAACCTTCTCTAATCATGTGATAAATTTTATACATGCAATTTTTTTAATTACAACTCTAATATTAGTACTTATAGTACCTATGTTGGCTAGATTTTTGATTCTGGTGCCTCTCAACACATGACTTTTTCTGTTGATCATTTAACTGATGTTATAAATGTCTCTCATTTGAAAATAACTGTGTCTCACCCAAATGGGACTATTGAATTGGTTAAGTTTGTTGGAAATTATAAACTTGTAGATAAAATTAATTTGAAAAATGTGTTAGTGGTACCTAGATACAAAGTCAGTCTTATATATGTTCATAAACTTGCTAAGTATAACAAGTTTGTTGTTTCATTCACTGAATCTAAGTGTTTTGTTCTGGATTCTCTTCAAAAGTCCCTCCTGGGGACTCGTAGTAAGAATAATGGCTTGTATTTGTTTGATTCAGGTAGGAAAATTTTTAATAGTAAAATTACCTCTTGTTTGTTATCTAAGTGCATCTGGCACAATAGACTTGGTCACCCATCTGATCAAGTTTGGAGTGTGTTAAAGGATACACTTCAGATTGATGATCTTGTTGATACTCAGCCTTGTGATGTGTGTTACAAGGCTAAGCAGACCAGAGAAACTTTCCCACTTAGTGATCATAAGACTAAGCATTTAGGTGATATTATTCACTTGGATGTTTGGGGACTTTATAGGGTTAAGAGTAGGGAAGGGTTTAGGTTTTTTCTTACTATTGTTGATGACTACACTAGGGCTGTTTGGTTGTATTTGCTTAAGGGGAAGGATGAGGTTTTTGAAAAGGTGGTTGAATTTTACAACCTTATTATAAATCAATTTGATATTTCTGTTAAAGTGTTTAGAAGTGATAATGGCACTGAGTTTGTCAATCATATGTTTGAAAATTTTGTCACATCTAAAGGCATCATTCATCAGACCTCTTGTGTATATACACCACAGCAAAATGGTGTAGTTGAAAGAAAACATAGGCATCTTCTTAATGTTGCTAGAGCCCTCATGTTTCAGGGGGCATTCCTTTAAACATGTGGTCTGAATGTATTTTAACATCTGTGTACCTTATTAACAGGCTTCCTACCTCTGTGCTATCTGTAAAAAGTCCCTATGAAATGATTTACAAAGTGTCTCCTAGTCTCTCTTTACTAAAAAGTTTTGGGTGTTTGTGTTTTGCAACTGTTTTAAATAATTCAGACAAATTTTCTGCTAGGTCTGATAAATGTGTTTTTATGGGGTATTCTAATACTAAAAAAGGTTATAAGCTTTATAATCTTGAAACTAAAACTTTTTTCTTTTCTAGAGATATGAAATTCTATGAGACTGTTTACCCTTTTAAAAATGATATGTTAGTTAAAGAGTTTGTTTTTGAGGAAAATAGTGTTAACAGTCAAAACTTTTTTGACCTAGTAGAACCAATGTCAAGTGAACCCTATGATGATAAGAGAGACAATAAAGGTGATATAGATAATAGTGTGACTCCTTACTTAGTAGATGTGTCTAGTGATGCATCTTATGCTATTGTCAGACATTCTAGGGGGTAGTCAAAGAGTCTAGTATAGACAAAAATGACAATAACCAGAATGATCTTGTTGGTAGTATAGGAAGTCATGATGGAGATGACATTATCAATAATGATGATGATTATGATTATGAGGGTGATGACTTTGTAGAATTTAAACAAATGTTTGAGTATGAAAATGCTAATAGTCTAGAGAGGTCAGAGGTAAGAAGGTCTAATAGACTTGTTAGATTGCCTGCTAAGTTTGACAATTATGATATGGATAAAAGATTTAAGTATGACATAAATAGTGTGGTTAGTTATGCTAATTTTTCTATACACAACTTTGTCTTTGCTAATAATCTGAACAAGATTCATGAGCCTAAATCTTATTCAGAAGCTGTTAAAAATCCTAAGTAGATTGAAGCTATGAATGAAGAAATGGATGCTCTTAACAGGAACAATACTTGGGTAATAGTGGATCTACCTCCAGGTAGAAAAGTTGTTGCTTGTAAGTGGTTGTGGAAGGTTAAGTATAAATCTAGTGGTGAGGTTGAAAGGTTTAAGGCTAGAGTTGTGGCTAAAGGATTTAGTCAAAAAGAGGGCATTGACTATGAAGAAACTTTTTTACCAGTTGTGAAAATTGTTACAGTTAGATGTCTTATTTCTGTTGTTGTTCATTATGCTTGGCCTGTGTATCAACTTGATGTTAATAATGCATTTCTATATGGTGAGTTAGATGAAGAGATCTATATGACTCTTCCTGAGGGATATGGGTCTAATGATAACAAAGTTTGTAGACTCACAAAATCCTTATATGTTCTTAAACAAGCACCTAGAAAATGGAATGAAAATTTGACAAGTGTGCTTGTTGAAAATGGATTTATAAAAAGTAAAAGTGATGTTTCTCTTTTCACTAAAACTGAGAATGATTCTTTTATTGCTTTATTGGTCTATGTTGATGATATTATTATAACTGGCAACAATGAATCTGTTATTAATGACTTTAAGAAATACTTGAGCTCTAAATTCAAAATTAAAGACCTTGGAAAACTTAAGTACTTCTTAGGAATTAATACTTGATGCTAACAATGGTATTGTGCTTAATCAAATGAAGTATTGTCTTGAGTTACTTGCTGAGTATGGTATGTTGGCATGTAAGCCAGCTAAAGCACCTATACCTGATTCTTCAAAGAAGAAAAAGGAACAGGTTGTTATAGAACAGGATGTTCCTATTGATAACAAAACATGTTATCAAAAAATTGTGGGAAAATTAATCTATCTCACTAACTAGACCTGATATTGCTTATGTTGTTCACAGTCTTAGTCAATTCATGCATGATCCTTATAAGTCTCACTTAAAACTTGCTTTTCATGTTCTAAGATATCTTAAGGGTTCTCTTGGAAATGGTATTTCATTTATGAAAAACAATGATTTAAGTCTTACTGCATTTGTTGACTCTGACTGGGCTAAGTGCAAGATTACTAGAAAATCTATGACAGGTTATACTATGTATCTTAGAAATAATCTTGTTTCCTGGAAAAGTAAAAAGCAAACTGTTTTAGCTAAGTCTTCAGCTGAAGCTGAATATAAAGCTATGAATAGTGTTGCTTGTGAGATAATGTGGATACTTAAGATCATGAAGGATCTTAAAGTTGATATTTGCTTACCTGTTCCTATCAATTGTGATAGCAGCTCTGCTATTCAGATTGCTGCTAATCATGTATTTCATGAAAGGACAAAACATTTTGAAATTGACTTGTATTTCCTTAGGGAAAAGGTGTAAGTAGGTTTGATTAAAACATTGAAGATCAAATCCGAGGACAATGTGGCTGATATGTTTACTAAGGGCTTATCAATCAAAGATCACAAGTTTCTTTGTGATAAGCTGAATCTTGTTAATCTGTATCACAAGTCAACTTAAGAGGGGGTATTAAGTTTAAGTTGACAAGTGATGTATAGTTTGAGGGTAAGTAAGGTAACTTTTTCCTTTATTATTTTCTTTTGGTTGTGTGTTTGCTATTTGTGTGCAGGTATTGGAAGTTGAAGGGCTGTTTTGTCAAGTTGATGAAAGTGTTAAGTTGCCCTAGTCAACTCCTATATATTCATCTCATTCGGCTAGATAGTTTAGTTATCACTTTTCATTCTGTTTGTTTTCTTTCATCCGCCATTGTTGGTTGATCTAGTATACTTGTTCAGATTGTTGATGTATCTTGATCTTGTTTGTAAGATCATTGATTCACAGATTGTTCTTTTATTCTTTCTTTTGTAAGTACGATGAAAAAACTAGGTATCACATTTGAAGTGATAGCCTAACACAGTTTAATAAAAATAATAAGGGGAGGTTGGTTGAATCATTGTTGATTCCTGTTTTTTGTTAAAGATTTTATAAAATCAAATATAAATCTTCAAGTTTTACTATGTAGTATTATGCTTATATTGTACTACAGTCTTTTTGCTTAATTTTTGTCAACTTTCTTCATTTGTAGGTTTTTGTGAGAGATTTTGTTCCAAGTGGTTTAGCCTTCCTAATGAAGGGTGAATCTCAAATCTTCAAGAATTTTCTGCTGAAGACTCTTCGTCTCGAAGGACGGGGAAAAAAAATTGTTTGTTTTGAATTGGGTTCCGGAGTGATGCCAGCTAGTTTTGAAAGTCCTTCATGATCCTGTTTGCAATACCGAGACTTCAATGGCAGATTTTGGTGAGAGTGCGATAAGATGTGTTGCACATGTTGATTCTGGATTGCGGTGGCTATATTACTTCGAGCATATACAAAGTGTACTAATGACATTTGTTGGTTGAATCATCTGATTGCCAAAGGGAAATATCATAGATACATGTTTTTTGTGTCTTCGAGGGTTTTGACACCTTTCAAACTCTTCTTTGTGCCGATGGATGCTCTATGGTAAGTCCCAATGTGTTAACATTGTACCCCTTTCACGATAATTTTTCTGATTATTTAGTGTTTAGCTGGCTATTAAGTTTAACAACATATTATATCAATAACGTGACTATTATCGTTGTTATCCCAATGTGTTAACAACCAGATATAATCTCTAATTATGTAACTTTATGCACAAAAACAAGAACATTATGAATCACATTAGTGACCACCGATTAATGTCCAAGGTTGAAGAAAGGGACATTGTCAACAACGGATCATGATTTGTTTAGTCTATATAGTTGGTCTTAGACATTGTTTATCCAAGGGGCATCTAACCTGGCGCACACACGTTCACACCTATGTTGCACGGAAACTCCCCTCGGGTGCCGTGCCCGTCCCGGAAACGTTTCGGAAACGGGAAACGGCTGGAAACGCCCGGAAACGCGGCGGAAACGTTTCCCCAAAAAGGGAAACGTTTCATGTAGATCGGAAACGCTGAGGCTCTAGCAGAAACGCGAAGGGAAACGTTTCTTGGGTTTTTAACACGTTTCTGGGCTAGTTTTTGGGCCATGAAACATTTTTTGGTCCATTTATATTGTATATACATATGGTAGGTCGCCATATCTACTAACAAATCTCTAAAAATTGACTATCAGTATTTATTTAATGTTAAGTATATGTTATGTTTCACTATCAGTATTTATTTTTTCTTGCTTTATCGGTTAAATATTCATGTTTATTTAATTTATTAATAAATATATATAAAATACAAAAACGTTTCCAGCCGTAGCCGTTTCATGGATTTTGGGACATTGGCGTTTCTAAGTACCCGTCCCCGTTCCCGTCCCCGTTTCCGTATCCGTCTCCGTGCAACATAGGTTCACACTGTGGGTGGACTTTTGGCTTTTGATCCCAGCTTCATTAGATAGATTAGTACCTCCTTTTAAGTTCTGCACATGCGATTGCTTGTGATTTCAGTTAAAATGGCCATCCTTACTCAGTTTCTCATTTACACCGCTTCTCAAAATTACTGGTTCAAGTTAAAGCTCATGTGAAAACCTACGATCAATGATGCCATAAAAAATGAAAATATTTTAGTCTATCATTACCAAAGACAATTTATTAATGAATTACATAAACAGGACATATCACCATTACAAGGAATAATTAACATGTCTAAATTGGACTAAAAAGACACGATGCCTGCTTCAATTAAACATTTTTATTATGCAATTAGTGATCATTGTATCTAGTATAGGCTGGCACACATTGATGCTTGACTGTGGCATCATGTATGTACATATTGCCAGGAATGCGCACACACACAGAGACAGTCATTCTTACACAACATTGGTTTACTCTCCGTACTGTATTCGAAGCAACCCTTACGTATCTAAAATTAACCAAAAAAGATTTTGCTAATAAGAAAGTAATTCCATCACCCTTTAGTTCACCAATGTAAATGTTCTCTTGTGAAACTTTAAAACGAGCCAACGAAGACCTTTGGCACTATATAATTATAACAATTATGATCTAGCATGTAAAATGTTTTTACCCATTTTTTATAAGAGTAAACGGAGGACAGAAGACAAACAAGGGGATACTGATATCAAGTCTTACTCATTTTTTACTATCACTACGTTGTAACATAAGGCTAAGGTACCCGCAACTCTATTTTGCCAAGTTGCTTGAATAAAAATAATAGTAGTGTTATGCAACATATTGATGGGATTACTAGGAAGTGGTAAGCAGCTTTATAAGCATATAAAAGTTTTGCTGGGATTCCACTATATATTACACCCTTAAGATTGAATATTGCAACTCGTTAAGTATCACCTTTTTAATGTCAAATAGAAGGACATCCTAATCACCCCTCGATTTCTTTACTCTAACTGAAATTACCTTATCTCGAGTCTGGACGTGTGAATCACATAAAACACAAAGACATGACCTCGATTATTGGCGAGAAAATTTTGTTTAAGGTTGCATGATAACAACTCATCACTCACTATTTGTTTAATCCTTAACACCTGCGCACGAACAGTTTTTTATGCTTCCATGTGATACACGCACACACACAAAATCTTTGGGTTGACTTTCGGCATATATGATCCCATTTTTAATATATGTATACAAACATTTATCGTATAATTGTTTAAAACTTATTATGTCTGGGCTTTGCTGGAACTATATTTTATGTAATCATGTGATGAAAGCATCTTAAAAATCATTTCCTTTCATGAGACTTCATTCAGATCTAGCATAAATGCCGTGTGAAGACTATTATTTAAGAGCATATTGTAATTATATAGTTCTGTAATTCTTATGTGACATAGTATTTAGTTAAATCAAAGGATTCGGACAAATTATGCTAGCGGTCAACCAGAACCGTCCCAAAAAAGTTACCCAATTTGACCCATTACCAGACTCACAGAACCATGGTAGTTAGTTGTTACAGTGAATCGCATTTATTTAAAAAATTGTTTAGGCTATAATTGCTCGAACAGCCAATTTTTTTTAATGCAAGTAATTATCATGGTGTCTAGACATCTAGTATATGCCGTGACACAAGGATGATTAACATTGGGCACTATGTCCCAACCTCATCAGGTAATTAATTTGTATCATCTTCATGTTCGGCACATTGATGGTAATACTGGTTATGTTTTTGTTTTGCAAGGCCCTTAGTTTAGCCCTTAAAGGTTCTTTTACTGATGACATGAGCATTACTAACTGTAGCAAAACAAACGCAAATGAAGCTGCGGGTTCTGTATATTAAACTTCATGACAGTATTAAAATTATTAGTTTAATCGTATCTCATGGAACTTAACGTGCTCTGTAAGCTTATAAAAAGGTATTACATTCATCGAACTAATCACAACAAAGAAATCGTTCTCTGCCTTATAATTTGTCATTCTCCATTCTAAAATATCTTTCAGTGCTTCTGTTTCAACAATCCGTTCTTTCTTACTATTATTATTTGATCAACTAACAATGGCATCACCTGTGGTTGAGTTCAAACATCTTGAAATCCAACTGGAAGATATAAAATCAGCTACCAACAAGTTTGATGAAAACAAGGTTATCGGAAGAGGTGGCTTTGGAAAAGTGTATAAAGGAGAACTGTCTCACTTTAAATCAAGAGAGAAAAGCCTGGTTGCTATCAAGCGTCTTGATCATAAATCTAGATCTGGGCAAGGTGACCCTGAATTTTTCAAAGAAATCAGGGTGCTTTCATGTTACAGGCATGAAAACGTAATTTCTCTCCTCGGATTTTGCAACCAAGGGGGTGAGATGATTCTCGTTTACGAGTATGCATCTCGTGGAAGTCTCGATCACTTGTTAAGTTCCGCTGATCTCACTTGGATGCAGCGTCTCAGGATATGCCTTGATGCTGCTAAGGGACTAAGCTTCTTGCATGATCCAAACGGGACAGACCAAAGAGTACTGCATTGTGACATCAAGAGTTCCAATATCCTACTCGATAAGAATATGACTGCCAAGGTTTCTGACTTTGGGCTTTCAAAGATGGGGCCTGCTAATCAGCAGTATTCGGCTCTTATCACCAGTCCAGTAGGTACCACTGGGTATTGTGATCCGTTGTATTTTCAGACGTACTCCTTAACAAAAGAGTCGGATGTCTACTCTTTTGGGGTAGTATTGTTTGAACTCATGTGCGGCAGACAATGTGTTGAAAATATCAATGGTCAATTAAAGGTTTACGTGCTATTCTGGAAAAAAAGCTACGAAGATAATAAGCTGGATGAGATTATCTTGCAAGATCTCAGGCAAAAAATGGATCTGAGTTCACTCAAAACATTCTCGGACATTGCATATCAATGTTTACGGAACGCTCGTGAAGAACGGCCAACAATGTCTCGTGTTGTGGAAGAACTGGAGATTGCACTTGAATCACAAGAATTTCCGGATCTGAGGCTCGAAGTGCTGTCAAAGTATAAAGATATACTTATGGCTGCGGATCCTCGTCTAATATACAAAACTGGAAAGCAACTCAAAGAGCTTCTCTCCAAAGGCTTAGTCATTAATGGCAAAACGGTAATTACCTACATCGCTTTGAGTTATTTATTTGAAAGCTTATCTTGGTACATTATGCTTCAAAAATGTGCTTTTTTGTGGAAATCGACTTCATTGATACAAAAAACATATGTATTTTTACTTATAAAACCGATATGACTCAATTTGTTAAAAAAGACGTCTCAAATGTGTCGAAATTGAGTCATCTTTGTAAAATAAAATCTCATATGTATTCATCTTTGGAAGAAAAAAGGTAATAACTGAGACTCCATTGAGTCTCCATTGCTTAGGGCTACATCACCTTGACTACATTTCCCAAACATCCATCCTGTTTAGCATCCAACTCGTTTAACACACATCTGAAGGCCCAATTCTTTGAGGAATTGAAAATGCTAATTACATCTTATTTAATGCATGTACTACAGCTGTTTTGTTTGAATGACAAGGGACAACATATCAAAAGAATTTTCATCCAAGCCTGCTTGCCCCCTGATGAAGCTGACTATTACTTTAAACATCTAGATGATAATTCAAGGTGAATAACTAATTTTGATTTGTTTATCTGTATTACATGCTTCTTTATTTTTTCATTCTTTATGCAGATTTCCAGGGGGCCTAATTTACGAACACGGTAGAGGATTCAAAGCACGTGTGGGAGGTCAATACTTGACACCTAATATCTCATACACCCTCAACCTTGTCTTCCGATATAAAGATCAATCAGAAGTCAATACATATCAACCCCTGAAATACAAAATAGATGGGAAGGATGAGACAAAAGTTTTGACAATTTACCCTTCTACCCATATGAGAGAAGATGGATGGTTCGTTGTTCCATTATATCACTTTACAAGCGAAGACAAAACTGCAAACTTTCAATTTGAGTTTGAATTTCGTTATCCCTGTCTAGTAGTCGCTGGCTTTGAGTTTCAACCATATGAAGAGAAAGTAAGCACTTTATTGTCAATGGTTATGCTTTTATTTAAAGATTTAAAAGATGAAACTGAAACATTGCCAGAATGTATATATGACTACTTTTGGATATGTCATTATATAGGTGGAACTTCCAGTGTTTGAAGAGTATCGGTACATAGTTGAGGCCGCCTCACAATCCCTTGCCTACAGATCCCTTCAGGAACTAAAACAGATTCTCTCGAAAGGAATCTACCTGAAAGATTACAAAACGGTAGTTAATTGACTATGTCTATTTATAAAGATAATATGAGCAAAACTAATTCCAAACTTATTAATTATGCAGTGGTTTTCACTTAATGAGAAAGGAGAAAACTGTCACATGATATCTATGGAAGATTGCTTGATTCCAGATGAATATTTCCCTTCTCGATATAAATCTGATAGTCAGTCAAGGTGACTTATCACATTCAGACTTATCCCTATTGTTATATGAGTATATGATGCATCATTCTTTGCTTCTTCTTTATCATACAGATTTCCAGCGGGCTTCTATAATGCGAGGCAAAAGGGATTCAGAACACATGTAAAGACTCAATTATTGATTCCATTAATCCCATACACCGTGAACATTGTCTTTAACCGATCTTATGCTCAACCAATCCTAAACCTCAAATACAGAATACATGGGGAGACAACAACTTCTACTGTGTACCTTCCAAATCCTAGAGAGGATGGCTTTCTTATGGCTGAACTGTATCAAGTCACTAGCAATGGGGGTCTTATTGATCTCGAAATTGATTTTGAAGATCCTGGATTAACTATAATGGATCTAGAAGGCATCTTGTTTCAGCCCCTTGAAAAAGTAAAGCCTACAAGTACCACTTTATTCTTCTTTGCCAAGTTTTTAACGATGGTTTTAGTATTTCAAACATTCTTACAAGATAGTTCAGTCACTATAATATTTTGAAATGGTGTTGGCAAACAGGTCAGGTCAGGGCGGGTAATAGGTCAGAATGGTTTGGGTGAAAACGAGACTTTTTCTCGGGTTGGATGGGTGGATTACTAAATTGCTAATAGAATTTTAGGTTTAGTTAAAACTACTCAATAAATTGTCAGATCTAATACTTGCTAAATCTAAAAACATCATGAATCATATATAATTGCTTAAGAGACAACTTGAAAGTACTACTGCATTTTTTATCTTAAAACTAGTCCTGAATATTATAAACCAATTGCTTTAATATAGGTGGAAGATCAAGTATTAGAGGGTGATAAGGTGGAGGATATCCAACCATTATTAGATATGGATTCAGATAAGTATTGGGGACAAAAATTGCCGAATGATTATGAAGAAATACTGAAAATGTCGAAACTTAGCGTGAAGGGGAAAACAAAGATGGATATCTTTCTAATGCTTTACCAAGGTTTCCTAATCGATAACGGTCAACAGGTAATTTGTATATGAAATGCTTTGCCAAGGGATACATTACTGTTTTCATGGAAGCCTTCTGTAAACATACTTTTCCTATACTTACATATCTATGTTGATTGATAGTGGTTCACTATTGATAAAGATGGGAAGAAATGTCAAATGCTATCGACAAAAGCAACTTCTGATTTAAAACCGAGGGAATTTTGGAAGTCTTCTAAGAAATCAAGGTTCTTTCTCTATTTTCTTCTTGGTTTTGAAGTTACAAATGAATATGTACTCTAAATTGAACCATGAGTGATGCTATCATACCTATATTGATCAATAAAAGCAGTGTATTTGACCGGAAGTACATCCAAAATCAAATTAAAATGACGAAAAATATATAAAATGCTAGTAAATTATGATTGAATTTACTATAGATATAGAAGTGCCAAAGCATCGTAAGACTTTATTTTGTGTATTAATGCAATCATTGTTTGAAGTTCATTCTGTTTTGACCAATTGTTCAATCTATCTGTAATATATAGAATCTTTTTTTTAGAGAAATTCAGCAGTCCCACCACATGTTAACACATAAACAGATTAGTTACGTGGAACGTTAACAATTTTCAGATGTTTTTGCACAAGTGTCTCGTACGATTCTAGCTAACATCTCTATTATACATAAACTGAGCTTTTATGTTTCTACAGATTCGGAGAAGTGCTTGTAATATCTGGTGGCTACTCATTTGGCTTTCATAGTAATCTAAATCACACATTACTATCACCGGATACAACATATGCGTGTTACCTTGTCTACAACTTACCACAAGACCGATCCTCATTTGAGCCTCCTATCCTAGTGAAAAATAAAGTAGTGAAAAATACATACGATGTATACTATCTTGACTATATATATAGCTATTTAGTAAGCCCTCCAAACACCCCCGTTATCGGACAAAAGATTGACGAATACAAATACAACACACTAAGCAGACACAAACTAAGCGCTCTTCCACGACAGAGGACTGATGGTTGGATGGAAGTAAAAGTATGGGATTTTCAAACCGAGAAGACTCCCGAAAGAGTCTCGATGGATCTTAATGTTCATCATCCTGAATGGAATTGTGGGCTTATTATACAAGGCATAGAGATTAGACCCATATAGATTCTCTATTTTTAATGATAGGGTCAAGTATATGTAATGGAGGATATATAGCTCCAATATTTGGTAATCAAAATTACTTTTCTACATTTATTACAGGAAACAAAAACCACATGTAACTTTCATGAGTCTCTTGTCTAACCTCCAACCTAAAACGTGTAGAGGCTAATTGCTGTTATAATTTGACAAATGTTGTATTAATTTATGGTTTTGATATTAAGTTATTGTAAACTATTGATTTAACTTACGAGTATAAGTTTGTGATTGTTATAACTTGATCATTGTAGAAGCTTCGATTAGGTGTTAATTAGATGAATTTAGTTCCTATGGATCGACCCTTGTTATGTGATGATACAGATATGTTTAAGGGGTTGTTTCTTTTACCTTCTATATGAGGCTTAATAGCTTACATTGCAAATTTAAGCACATTAAAGTGTTTTGATACACTTAAGCTTATGAGCTTATATAAAGAGGTAGCTAATCCAAAAACTTAACCTTGGCTTATTAGCTTAATTATCATAAGCCGTAATCACTTACCGAACATAGGCGTAAGCCCAATTTATAAGCATAGACAAATGTCCCTTAATGGTCTTATTATAATCTTGAAATTCTTATAAGCTCAATGGTTAGGCTTATGAGCTTATTTAACACTTTCAAATTTACACGCAACGGAACCAACTATTTGGGTGTTAAACAAAAGTACAATGAACAGAAGAAGATATAAAGAACGACTCGAAAAGAGATTTTAAATAAATCCATTCCAATATTCAGAGTTCAAAAGCGTAGTCCCATGTACCGAAACCGAATAACATACAAGTTTCAAATAACAAGTAAATTAAGTTTCATTAGGAATGGAATGTATTAAAGATAGTAAAAAATTTGGCGCAAATTCCTCTTAAGAGCTTCCAAGCATACATCCTTGATTACACGAGATAACATGCTAAAAATGTCAACATATATGTTGAGTGAATCCATAGGTTTATAAGAATTTAATTCGAACACAACCCGAGAAGTGGAGTAGGGCGAAGAGGTGTTTCGTAGCCGAATCACAATAAATATTGGTGTTGTGGTTTGATTGTTCATTCCCTTATCTTTTAACTATTTCTATATACTCGTCATTTACGCTGTAGTTAGATTTAACAGTTATGTTTCATATTGCTTGCAAGTATAATTAATATAAATTTGGATCTAACATTTTAGCAAGTAAATATTTTTATAAAGTAAATTGTAACCGGCAAGCTATTCAACCCCTTCTAATTTTAACAATTGGTATCAGGAGTCAAGGTCACTCAAAAATTTTAGTATATTGTATTTTAAAACTTGGTTGAATCTATGGATTTGAAAAATATCTAGAAGGGCAATCTATGCAAAGACTACCACTTTTCAAAATCGATGGTTTTATATATCGGAAAAATAGATTTGAGACTTATTAAAATCTAAAGATCTTGATATTTGGCCTGTTATTACTGAGGGTGCTTTTAAACCTATTAAATTTGACAAAGAAAACTAAAAAGGATGAAATTGTTTATATGATAAACCAAATGATGATCTTTTAAAAAAAGACTAGTAAAAAATAATGAAGCCAAATGGTTATTTATAATGCTTTGCCACGTAAAAAACATGAAAGAATTTTTATGTGTAATACGGCTAACAGAAATTTGGGAAAGTTTGAAAAGAAAATGAACTTTTTTTTATTAATTATCTCAACAACCCGGTTTGGTGTTTAGGGATGCATCCATAGCGGGAACACCCAATGTACGAACATATACCCTACTCAAGATTTCACTATGTCAACAAGCTCTCTTTAGGCGAAGAAATCCATACAGAAGTAGCTTACACCAATTACCGACACAAAGTCAAATGTTGAATCCTAATCCTAGTTTGAACCAATCTATCACTCGTATTTCCTCACCTAAGAAATACTACCACGATCACTCGATCTCACAACTATACTATCACAAAAATGATCACACCCAATCACAAGTATTTCCTCACCTAGGAAATACACTCACAATCTTTAAGAATATCAGCACTACAAGATTTCACAAGATTATACACAAATATACAACACTTGAATGATGTTTTTTTAACGGCAACTATTTCATTAAAAGACTAGCAAGAAGCTAGAAAGGATTACAAAGAAATTAAATTAGGGTTTTTTAACCAATCTAACCAAGAAAAAGAAAGGCGACATCGCCATTTACACCAATTAAAAGAACTAAGGATAATGTCATCGAAAATCTCCGAGCGATGAGGAATTTTTTCATCGAACAAGAGCCGATTACGAAAACGCCACAGGAGCCACCAGGTAACTAAAAACACGCCCTCCAATATGATCTTCAGTCTGGGAGCCATTTGGACAGATTCAAACCACAATTTCTACTCTGAAAACGACGACCAACTCTGAGGATCCAATTCCCACCAACGAAAAACTTTCTGAAGTAAATTCATAGACATTTGACATCCGAAAAAAACGTGTGAATTATCTTCTTCAGCAATGTTACAAACTGGACAAAAAAACAGAATCAATCGGAACGTTTTTTTCTGCAGGTTAACCCTAGTCGGAAGACAGTCCATACGTGCACGCCAAGCAAAAATATTCACCTTAGAAGGAACCGTCTTAGACCATTCTGTCTGAGGTCCATGGGGAAGAAACAAGTTGTCCATGAAAAGCCTTGCATCTTTAACTTTAAAACAACCATCTCCTGATAAATCACAAACCCACCTATCGTTACATTGAGAGAGAGAAACCGATTCCAATATTAATTTTAACGCAACAAGTTGGGTCTGCTCAGCTCCTCCACGAGGTTGTCTACGGAACGGGTCAACAAGAGAACCAATAAGTTTCGCAGCCACCGTAACATATTGATTAGTATCCAAGGAGAAAATCCTAGGAAACTGAACATATAAAAGAAGGTCGCCCACCCATAAATCAAGCGAAAACCGAATATTATAACCGTTACCAATATTTCTTTTATAGTGAGCCCAGAAATCAAACCCTTTGTTTTTAAGCTGATGAAGTTCCCTCAAAATGCTACCCCAAATGGAAGAAATTTTATCATCATGAAGATCAATGCAAGAACCATATAAAGAACGAATGACTTTTCCCCAAAGAGAACCATCTTCCATAAGAAATCACCACACCCATTTTAGCAAGAGAGCCCGATTAAGTGAAAAGAAACTGGAAACCCCCAACCCGCCATTTTTTTGGAAGCTAAAACTTTATTCCAAGCTACACATGTGATCTTCTTGTCCGAACTATCCATACCATTAAAAAACCGCCTTCTAATTCCTTCCATATTGTTGAGAACCCCAATTGGAACCTTAAAAAGAGACAAATTGTAGATTGGAGATGAACCAAGAACTGATTTAAGCAGGATAAGACGACCACCGGTTGAAAGAGTTTTCAACTTTTATTTGGATAACCGGCTGCGCATTGTAGACAAAGTATCCTCCCAAGCTGCTAACCGATTTGAAGACTGACCAACAGTAACCCCAAGATATCTAAAAGGGCTGCTCATAAGCGAGCACCCTATATATGACGCAGCGGAAGATACTTTAGAACTGCCAACCCCCACACCTAAAAGTTGACTCTTTTGGACATTTATCTGGAGACCCGAAGCAAGATAAAAACTTTTCAAGATATGTAAAATAACTGTAAGATTAGTTTGTGACCATTCCCCAACGAACATTGCATCATCCGCGTAAAAAAGATGAGAAATCGACACAGAACCCGGAAGAGAAATTCCTTTGAAATACTTCTCTTCGACTGCCCTGTTAAAGGATAAATGAAACGATTCCATGACAAGAATAAACAGATAACGAGCTAAAGGATCCTCTTGTTTGAGACCTTGAAAGCATGTAAATTCATTGGTGGGGCTGCCGTTAATGAGGAAAGAAGATTTGGCCGACAACAAAGTACCCTTGGTCCAATTGCACCACCTAGGACCGAACCCAAACGCAGCTCGAGGAGATAATCCCAACGAACTGAATCGTATGCCTTAGAGAAATCTACTTTGAAGAACATAGCTTGACGCCTTTTCCGTTTACACCAATTTAGAATCTCATTTAATATAAAAGGGTCATCCAAAATTTGTCTCCCCGAAACAAATGTTGTTTGAGTATCCGACACCAACTCCGAAATTACAGCGACCAATCGATTGGCTAGGACCTTAGTAACAACCTTATATAAACAGCCAATTAAGCTAATAGGCCAGAAATCATTCACAAACTTAGCATCGATAACTTTCGGGATAAGGGTTATGAAGGATGAGTTACAACCTTTGGCAAAACTCCCTTTTATGAAGAAATAACCTACTGCTTTACAGAAATCTTAACTCACTAAGTCCTAATATTTTTTAAAGAACTCAAAGGTAAAGTCGTCGGGTCTCGGAGTCTTGTTTTCTCCACAGTTCCATACCGCCCTCTTAATTTCATCGTCAGACACTTGAGAATCTAGCTCGACAAATTGACTTTGGAGGAGCCGCTTTGGAAATTGAAAATTCAATTTGAATCGGGCCTGAGAAGGTTGTTTGAATCTGTTGGAAAAGTGAGAAAAAAATGCGGTCTTAACAGAGTTCGGATTATGGTCCAAACTCCATTCACAAAGACTCCTCTAATGGCAAGCTGCGTACGTCTCTTATTAATAATCTCGTGAAAGAACTTCGATTTTTCATCTCCCTCAATCGCCCACTTAATCTTAGATTTTTGAATAAACTCCTAGGATTCTAAGTTATTAATTTCTTGTAACTGTCTAAGTAAGTCAAGACGACGAAGACCAACCGAATCATCAGAACCACCGCTGTCCAAAGCTTTATCAGTTAGCCCTAACTCATTGGTAATGTTATTTTTTTACCCTAGAAGCTTCCTGTTTTTGCTTTTCATCCAATCACGAATGATGATTTTTAGCGCTTGCAATTTTTTCTTGAACGGAATCATATGATTACTATCTGAAAAAGATAGATAGTCCCAAGATGATTTAATCATAACGTCAAAACCGTATAAATCCTACCACGAATGATAGAATTTGAACGGCGTTGGCCCGAAATCCACATTATCTTCCCGTAAAAGAACTGGGCGATGGTCAGAAAGATGTCTATCCAGGCAAATACTAATAACAGATGGAAATAAAGAGAAAATACCATCTGAAACCAAGAACCGATCAAGCTTACTCATTTTTGTTGCCGAGGGATGCGACCAAGTGAAAGAATAACCCTCCAAAGCAATATCATTTAACCCAGAATCCGTAATGAAGTTATCAAATTGTCTCGTGCCGTACGAGTTAAAACAAGAGCCCCTTCTTTCATTAGCGAAACGCACCTCGTTAAAGTCACCCATGATAATGACATCACCATTCCAACGACCTATAAGCAACAATATATAGTCCCAGAGGATTTTCTTTTGAGAAACCTGTTGAGGTGCATACACAACTATGAAGAGGATTCTGGAGTTAGTAGTAAGCCAAGTACCATAAATAGCTACGAAGTTGTCCGGCATTCTCACGTTGTCTTTTTTAAAAATAGACGCTTCCCAAATACAAAGAATACCACCATAAGCTCCAACCAAGTCACTACTAACAAAATCATAATTCGAATTGCCCCATATAGACCGAACCAACATCGAAGAAATTGAAGATATTTTTGTTTCTTGAATCGCCAAAAAATAAAGTTTAAAAGAGAACGCTAACCTTTTCATCCATTCTTTTTTCGTCTTGTGACCAAGACCCTGAACATTGATTGATAATGCATTCATTTGATACCGTTCCCCACTCCTTGTTGATTAATAATACCTTCGAGATCCTTTTCGCATCCTGATGCGTGGTGTTGGTAACAAGTTTTAAATTTATAAACACGAATTACCGGATTGACTAAAAACGCACGGGCAAGTATAACCCTTTCGTTTGTGTATAGATCTTATGTGGTGATACCGAGATCGTTCACGGGGATTTGGAAAACCTATGATTATTCTAAAATGAAACTATAATCGTTGATTGTAGCAATTATTGACAAACAAATAATAAGTAAAAATGATGAGATAAATAATATGATTAAAGGTACACTTGGTAAAGACTAGTTTGAGCATTCGTAATGGTATGATTGTGATGACACGTTAACATTTGTGATTATGATAATTAGATGGATAATCCAATCTATTGTTTTCAAAAGCTTTAATCTTCGTCAAGACCTTGGTTAAAGAAAACAAGCATTAGACTCAATCACTCAATTCAAGACTTAATCCAATTTTAACACATTCGATTCACGGTCGTTTCACGAATTTGCTAACACTTATAATTATGTTTCTTGATAATCAAAACTTCTTTAGAAATGATCAATACAAAAGATAGCGAATCATAGACAAACCGGCTATGACTGGTTGATAGAAAATAACCCTTTCGACCTATGAAATCTTTACCAACAAATTAAGTTTTGATAACAATTGTCACATGAAACATAAATATCAATGGATCATAGGAAAGCTTGACATTGAATTAAACATAAATCCCAATCACAACCATCACTTCATACTACAAACATCATCCTACCAAGTGTAGAATGAAACTTAGCTACTCATAACAAATAATGAAATAAACTCAGAAATAAATGTATTATAAGTCATAATCAAGAGTCTTACAAAGTGTAAAAATATTACTAATGATTAGGGTAATGATCCCTAAGAGTTTCGTGATGATAATTTTGCTTATCGGACTCAAAAACTGACTTTTCTAGCACCACCTTGTTCAAATCCGGGAATGGGAGTTTGGACAAGGATGAGAGAGTTTATTTGATGTTGTAATGAGAAAATGATTGAAAGGCTTGTGAATTCTATGGTTACATGACCCCAAGGGTCTTATTTACAAGCTAGTTGATGACATGGAGTGAATGCATGTCTTGGAGCCAAAGATAAATACTTGGAGCCAAAGCATGTCTAGAAACTTCTTGTGTGGTCTTGCATGAATGTGGACACATTTTTGCCTAGACAAATGTTGGAGGCAACTTCACTCATGATGGAGGCAAATCAACTCCCATTTGATGGTGGAGGCAAATTAACTCCTATGTGATGGTGGAACTTCACTCTTGCCAGTGGCAAGTTGGATGTATGTTGATGGTGGCAACTTTCATGCTGAATATCTTTATTTGCTCCTTGGAAATACTTGTTCTTGCACCCGAAATTGATCTTCAAAGGCTTGTAACTTGTATACGGGTCTTGAACTTGACTAGGATTCTTCGTACTCATACAATTCTTCATTTTTATGTTTTTTTATACTCCATTCCTGCAATTGGCTACACAAAGACTTGCAAACACAATTGGGCACAAATATGCACAAAAGTATCATATAATTAACCAATATACATGTACAAAAGTACGGATAATGCTCCTAAAAACATGTTGGATTTAGGCGTTATCAAATCCCCTCACACTTAAGTTTTGCTTGCCCTCAAGCAAGAAGAAAAGAAAATTAAATCCAAAGGTACATGTATCTTTACAAAAATTCGATGCAAGTCTACCAAGTACAAGTACACGATAAAACTCATCGACTTAAGCTTTTAAGGTTAAAAAATTGAGATATAAAGTCAATACCCATAAAAATCCAGAAAGTCTTTTATTTCTAACTATACTAATAACATATGAATTGAAGCAACATGTATCACGACTTAGCACATTGGCTAATCGATACCTTTTATTTCTTCTTCTTCCTTCAACTTCATAACATTATAGCTCATTGGCTATTTATTTCTCTTTTTGATTTTTTCTTTCTTTTTCTCTTTTTTTTTTCTTTTTTTTTATATATATATTTTTTTCTTGGATAAAAACTCCTAGCCATGGATTAACATACTTACAAAGTTCATGTTGTATTGACAAACATGGAACTTGCAACTTTCTCATATATTTTTGGATTTTTCTTCTACTATTATATGAGGCTTTGACTTGGGTAAGTTTGACACAAAAATACATCTCAAATTTTCAAAAATTACCGATTGGATAATTTCTTAATTTATTTATATACATTGCTTGAAACTTGTTATTTACGAGGGCAAAACAAGAACAAAAGTTTTAAAATAGCCCAAAAATATGGCAATTAAGCATCTTTTTCTCGATTTCCCTACAACCCCCTCACACTTAAGTTTAGCATTGTCCTTAATGTGATAAAACTGAACAAAAGCAATGGAATGAGAGAAAAACCAGAATCACGGGCATATCATGCATCATACAAGAGTTTTGTCCTCGCCTTCAACTTGCCGTACCTACAAAAAAGATAAAACACACAAAAATACGAAAACACTCTATTTTTGGTTTTTATAGGTTTTTATAAAAGCGACACATGCTACACCCCCTCACACTTAAGCAGAACATTGGTTAAAAATGTGGGGTGTAAGCATAAATTTATTTTTAAAAAAGAAAAACACACTCAAAAAATTTAAACACACGGATTGCCTCCTGAGAAGCGTTTATTTTATTATTGAGTCATCAGCCTGACTCGTACTTCTTTTTATTTTTCTTTATTTTCTTTGAGCAGAAAATGTTAACTCCACTCCTCATGGTATAGTTTAACACGGTGTCCATTAACAATGAAGCTTCCTCCATTCTTGTCATAAAATTAAACATAAACGGACGGGTATCCATGTTTTACTATAAAAGGAGCGTACCACTTTTGTTTAAGCTTGGGGGCTTTGAATTTATAGCGCATATTAAATAAGAGAACTTTATCTCCTTTCTTAAATTCTTTTCGGATTCGAAGTTTCTTGTCGTGATAAGCTTTGGTACGTGCTTTGTACAATTTCGAATTCTCGTAAGCTTGGAGTCTTAATTCATCGAGTTCATGCAGTTGCAAGAATCGGTTTTCTCCAACGATTTTGAGATCGGGATTACAGCTTCTCAATGCCCAATAAGCACGGTGCTCGATTTCGAAGGGCAAACGACACGTTTTGCCGTACAATAAACAATAAGGTGTTGTGCCAAGTGGTGTCTTATAAGCTGTTCGGAAAGCCCATAGAGCGTCATCAAGTTTCCTTGACCAAACGGAAAGATTGCCCTTAACTGTTTTTTCGAGTATTCGTTTTAAGGCTCTGTTGGTATTTTCAACTTGTCTACTCGTTTGTGGATGATACGCGGTTGCAAAGCGATGGGTGACTCGCTTTAAGATTTTCTCCATTTGTTTGTTGCAAAAATGGGAACCTCGATCACTAATTAAAGCTTTCGGCATTCCATAGCGAGAGAAAAGCTTTTTCAGAAAGTTGATTACGGCTCGTGAATCTTCGTGGGTAAAGATTCAGCTTCGGCCCATTTGGACACGTCATCAATAGCGACTAAGATATATTCGAACTTATGGGATTTGGGAAAGGGTCCCATGAAATCAATTCCCCATACGTCAAATATTTCGCAAACTTGGATGCTGTTTTGAGGCATTTCGTCTCTTCGTGAGAGGCTACCAGTACGTTGGCAAGCATCACAATTTTCAACTAGAGTATAGGCCTCTTTAAAAATTGTTCGCCAATAAAAACCAGCATCAAAGACTTTTTTCGCGGTGGTGGAAGGACCATAATGTCCCCCAGTAGGGCCATGATGACATTCATCAAGGATCTTCCTTGTTTCCGTGCCGTAAACACATCTCCTAATCATGCCATTGGGTCATACCTTGAAAAGATAGGGATCTTCCTAGAAATAGTGTTTTAGGTCGGAAAAGAATTTACATCGTTGGTGATAGGTTAAAACTTTTCTTAGAATTCTTCCAACGATGTAATTTACAAAATCTGCAAACCACGGAGATTCGTCCGTAGAGATTTTCATAAGAGTTTCATCCGGAAAATAATCGTCGATATCTTCGTCCCTTAACTCTTCTATGTTTGGATTTTCAAGTCGCGACAAATGATCGGCTGCGACGTTTTCAGCTCCTTTCTTGTTTTGGATTTCGATGTCAAATTCTTGGAGTAGTAAAATCCATCTAATAAGACGCGGCTTAGCATCTTGTTTTGAGAATAGATATTTCAACGCGGAATGATCGGTGAATACAATCGTTTTTTACAACACGAGATAGGATCGGAATTTGTCGAAAGCAAAGACAACGACAAGTAGTTCTTTCTCGGTGATTGTGTAGTTGAGTTGCGCGCTATTTAGAGTTTTGCTCACAAAGTGTATAGGACGGAAATGTTTCCCTTCACGTTGTCCTAATACGGCTCCTACAGCGAAATCGCTTGCATCACATATAAGTTCAAACGATCGCGACCAATCCGGTGAAACCATGATCGGTGCATTCGTTAACTTGTCTTTAAGCTTGTTAAATGCCTTTATGCATTCTTCATTGAAATCAAAGACTATGTCTTTTTCAAGGAGTTTGGTCATCGGTCTAGCGATTTTGGAAAAATCTTTTATGAATCGGCGGTAGAATCCCGCATGACCTAGAAAACTTCTAACGGCTTTAACCTTAGTAGGTGGTGGTAATTTGGATATCACTTCGATCTTGGCTTTGTCTACTTCCAATCCGGCTCCGGAGACTTTGTGTCCAAGCACAATTCCTTCAGTCACCATGAAGTGACATTTCTCCCAATTGAGCACGAGATGAGCTTGTTTTCATCGGATGAGCATGCATTCTAGATTAAAAAGGCAAGACTCGAATGAGTTTCGTAGACTGAGAAATCATCCATGAAAACTTCCATGGATACTTCGATCATGTCTTGAAAGATTGCGATCATACACCTTTAAAAAGTCGCAGGTGCATTGCAAAGACCAAAAGGCATACGCTTATAAGCGAACGTTCCAAAAGGACACGTAAAAGTGGTCTTGTCTTGATCGGATGGTTCGATAGGTATTTGAAAATATCCGGAAAAGCCATCGAGAAAAAAAAAAGAATTTGTTCCCCGCTAGTCTTTCCAACATTTGGTCCATGAATCATAGAGGAAAATGATATTTCCGTGTGGCATCGTTCAATTTGAGGTAATCAATACACACACGCCAACCGGTAACGGTTCTTGTAGGAACAAGTTCGTTATTTTCGTTGGTCACAACAGTCATTCCTCCTTTTTTTGGAACGCAATGAATAGGACTAACCCAAGGACTATCTTCTATGTCATAGATGATTCCTGCCTCAAGGAGTTTGATGATTTCGGATTTTACTATCTCCTTCCTGTTTGGGTTAAGTCGACGTATCCTCTCAATAACAGGTTTGGCATCGTCTTCGAGATTGATCTTATGTTTGCAAAAATTTGGGCTACTACCCAGTATATCGGATGTTTTCCAAGCAAATGCTTCTTTGTGGTTTTTGAGCATAGAAACGAGACGTTTCTTTTGATCTTCCTCGAGCTTGGCTAAGATAATCACCGAAAGGAGTGAGTCCTTCTCTAGATAAGCGTACTCGAGATGTTCAGGAAGAGGTTTCAACTCAAGATCCGTCGGTGGATCATGAATAGATTTATGAATTATAAAGTTTGATTTCGAAGGTAAAACTTCAAACGGCTTGTTTTCCTCTTCTTCGAGAGTTACTTCAGAATCAACGGCCATGAATTCTTCGAATTCACGATCATGATCGGTATCGCTAATCTTTTCCGAAGTTGTTTGGAATGGTGCGTTGTCATCAAGCGATGCGTCCAACTCTTCTTCTGTTACTTCATCGATAACATCCACGCGGAAGCATGTGTCATCATTGGAATGGGAGTGTTACATAGCTTTATCGACTAAGAATGTGACTCGATCGTCACCAACTCCAAGGTTGAGTTCTTTATTCTTCACACGAATGATAGCATCGGCGGTGTGCAAGAATTGTCGTCCTAAAATGAGAGGGACTTGATGGTCTTCCTCTATCTCAAGGATTACGAAGTCGGCGGGAAATATGAATTTTCCAACTTGAACAAGCATGTTCTCGGATATCCCAATGGGATATTGGTAGGTATGGTTAGCCAAACGTATACTCATACTCGTAGGTTTCAAAGTATTGTTTGAAAGATTCTTGTATAATGAGTATGGCATAAGATTAATACTTGCGCCTAGATCGGCCAAGGCGAGACATTCGGTATTGTTGTTTAGGGTGCATGGTATGAGAAAGCTTTCCGAATCTCTGAGCTTTGGTGGAAGTTTGCTTTGCAAGGCTGCAGAACATTCTTCATTCAAAAACGCAGTAGAGATTTGCTCCGTCTTACTATGGTTGCTCACAAGATCTTTGAGAAATTTCCCATAGTTGGGCATGCCGGTTAAGATATCAACAAGTGGAACGTTGATCTTAACTTCCTTGATCATCTTAAGGAATTTGGCATTACGAGCCTCCATCTTTTCTTTTCATAGGCGTTGAGGATACGGAATTTTTGGTTCATACGCCTTTGGTGTTGGTGTTGGAATGGGTGTGGTTTGTTTTGGTTTGGGGTTGGAAGGAGGAACGATTTCTTCCTACTCGGGCTCATCGGCCTCGTCTTCACTTTAATCGGCGAAAGTGGAAGCATTGGTGTTCGGGTTTTGTGGTGGATCATAACTCAACCCAGTTCTTGTGAACACGGCATTCACATGTTCATTACGGGCGGGTGGTGGGCGGTACGGTTTATCCGTAGATGGTTTTGGGTTTGTTTGAGTGTTGCTTGGTAGCAAACCACTTGGTCGATTGGCTAATTGATCGGTGATTCGACCGAGTTTGGTTTTGAGATCATTAATGGTTGCGGTGTGGTGTCTTTGTCCTCTTTCAACGTTGGCTTTGAGATCGAAGAATTGGTTCTTAATGAACGTGTTTGTCGATTTTTGAGATTCTATGAAAGCTAACAACATTTTCTCTAGGGTCGACTCTTCGGGTTTCTTTTCGTTTGATGGACCGGAATTATCGTTCTCACGGGGTTGTGAGTTATGATTTTCGTTTTTGGGATACTCACGCCATATGCCGGGATTTCTACCGTAGTAGTTACCTCGATAACCACTTCCTCGGTATCCTCCTTGGGCGTAGTTTACTTCTTGTGGCGGTTCTCTTATTGGTGTATCATCACACACCGTAGATGGGTGTGGTCCTCCGCAAAGAGTACATTCGCCTCGCATCTCCTTCATTTCGTCTTTGATGGTTTTGAATTGCGAGTCGAATTTAGATGTGAGAGCGTCCATCTTTTCCATGAGTTTGGAATTTTCGTTACTTTCAACAAAAGCAACGGTTTTTTTGAAAGGTTTGGTTCGGTTATCTTTGGACCAATCGAGTTTTAAGAGAACTCGGTCCTCGAGCAATTGATATGCTTCGTTGGGAGTCTTATAGAGAAAGAGTCCACCGGCGTCAAGGATTGCTTACGTCGGTTCATTGAGACCATGATAAAAGATTTGGATGATGGTTCCTTTTAGTAAACCATGTCCATGACAACTACGAAGTAGGTCTTTCATTCGGTTCCATGCATCAATGAGCGTGTTGAGTCCACTAGATGTGGATCTTGCAGCCTGTCAGGAACGGTGAACGACTTCTGTAATCACAAGTCTATTCACAGAGAGACTCTATACAAATCACACAGTATAATTGCGGAATACAAATACTATGAATAAGAAGAACATAATAACTATAACGACTTGATCCTTTTCTAAGGATTTCTAATATTAATTAGAACTAGAATTATACTTTATGAAGGTGTGTCAAACCCTTTTGCCTAAGGTTCCTTTTATACTACAAGGAAACCCTAATACATCTTTAACCAAAACGTGTAAAACTGATATGCATATCCTTTCCTAACATATCTCATGCATATCCTAACATAATAATAACTAAATAATAAAGTTTGACTTTCTATAAGACCAGGAGCACGACTTGCTCCTACTACTACTATGACCAGGAGGAACTACATACCTCCTAGTCTACCTATTACAAATAACTATTCCAATGGTCCTAACAATCCTCCCCTAAACTTGAATTTGACCTGTTGAGTTCAAATTTCCTGGCAAATCGTGCAACAAAGCTTGAGGATCGGAACAGCAAAAGAAACAGCAGCATCATAACCAGCAATATAAAGAACATAAGAACCGCTGCAACAATGAACACCAGAAGCTTCTTTAAAGCTTGAAACAAATCTGCATCGTGTTGAATCTTCACAGCAACATGAGCATATTCTAGGAGCCTTTACCAAGTAGTTGCTCGCTCTTGGGCTAGCCAGTCTTTATGGTGGAATAAGCATCACCCTGGGAGACCAGAACCCAGCCTAACTCTTAGAACGTGAATCAATGGTGAGTGGGGGTAACCTGATGATTTTAGGCAAACCATCACAGCCGTCAATGGATTTGATATGTCTTTACCAGAAGCCGTACCCTTCTGGACTCGCCAACTCTTAGCAATGAAGCATCAGTGAGTTGAAAACCCTATAGATTTGAGCAAGCTATTATAGCTATCAACGGATTTGATAAAATCTTTACCAAGAGCCGTACCCCCTTGGATTAGCCACTTTTTAGTCTAGGACCATGGCAAGTGAAAACCATTCAGTTTTGGGTAACCTAGCAACCATCAACGGATTTGAGAATCACACCAGAGTCGTACCCTCATGGTGAATCAACTCTTTCTTGTCTGTTAGACATGGTGAGTTGAGCACCATTTGTTGTGTGGACTAGGTCCAACACTAGATGAAACTCCAAACCAGCAAAAGTGTGAATTAGTCAAAAGGAACCCAATGTTTTGAAAAAGTATAAGCAGATATTATATTATTCACAAGTGTAAAATCCATCATTTGTTTAAAGAATAAGCAGATATTATACAAAAAGTTTTTTTTTTTTTTTTAATTTTTTTTTAATTTTCTTTTAAACTATCTAGAATGTAAGTCACCAATCACTGTACATATTGGTGAAAAGAATTGCAGTATAAACATATTAACATAAAACACAAAACATAAAAACTTACAAACATATCCATCACATACTAGACGCAGCCACCTTCTCAGCTTGCAACCGAGCTTGTATCCCTTCCACCAGAGTAGTAGCCATAGAAGTCTCATTCCCTGAAGGGGCATTGGAGATCTGCAAGTGACAAGCGAGCATGGCCTCCATAGTAGCAATAGTTAACGGATAGTCCAGATCCGTAAGCATGAATACCATGGCACCAGACTCCAACTCCAAGACATGCACTCCACAGCCAGCATACAGCTTCCATCTCTTGATTACCCAACGTGGCTGGTCCTTCCAGACACAAGAATGTGGAGCATGTGGAAGAGAATCAAGCATCATCTTCAAGTCAGCCCACATTGTCAGACCAGGCCAGGCGGGCACCTCACTAGGATGAGTAGGCATACCAGCATCCACAAACCCATACAACGACATAAGATCCCTACGATCTACCCAAGTCAAAACACCTTGCAAACCCGAAGCATAACGAACATAACCATCACTGATGGAAATCCTATGGGTGAAAGTACCAGGAATAGTCGTGGATGGCTTAACCGTCCAAGCAGTAATAAACCCCGTACCCATTGGCAACTCTGAGTCACTGTCTGAAGCTGCATCAATAAGGTTCTCTGGAGCACGCTTCTCATAAGGTTCTCTAGAGCACGCTTCTCATAATGAACAGACTTGCCACATCTAGCCATCTTCTTGCGGATGGAACGACGAGAAGTTGGAACACCAGACGAGGTTTTAACCTTTACCTTCGCAGCAGGAATAGGATCAGCAGAAGTAGAATCAACACCTTGTCCAACCAAAGGATCAACGGTAGCTGCACCAGGAGAAGGGGTAGGTTGAGGGTCAGTCACTGGTGGTGAGGTTTGTGCCATAACAGGTGTAGCAGTGGTGGTGGTAGTTGTAGCATAGGTGGTGGTGGTAGGACCCGAAGATGAAACAGGATGAGCAACCGAAGGTGTGGGTGTGGTACCAACAGTAGAAACATCAACAACAGATGGGATACTAGGAGAACCAAGAGGAACACCAGATGAAGAACCAGGAGCAACAGCAGGGTGTGAAGTAGGAACCACTCGTGGAGGAGGACGATAGATGAAACGCTCCGGAACCGGTGTGTTCTGACGCTTGATCATTCTTTGGTATAGATCCTTAAGCTCGTCAAAAGACAATGCCCTAACCCGATCCCATGTCCAACCAACAGTAAAGTGAGCACCCGACTGATATTTGACATACCTCTGCATTAACTTTCTCTCCTCGGTTCTTGTCAAAGGTCTGTTCTGACGCTTTTCACGCAGTTGAGCGGCAAGAGATAATTGTTGCTTACGCATTAATGCCATTGCTCGGGGAATACAATTTTGCTCATTCACATCAGCACCCAAGAGATCAGTAAACTGCGAATAATCAGATGTAAGAATAGTGAGCACCCACATCCAATCATTATCATCCCAATGCATAGCATCATGCTGCAACTGTTCACGTCTTTGCTTCTGAAGAGCCTCTTCCTCAGCCCTAGCAGCTTGATCAATCTCCGCCTGCATTCTTTGTGCAGCCTCCTCACCCAACCTGTCTTCCTCAAGTTGTCTACGAGTACTCTTGCGAGGGGGTGAGGGAGCATCAGTCATAGGGGCTTTCCCCTTAGGATCATGAGACGGTCCAGTAGTGGGACCAGAAATAGTACCAACAGAAGAACCAGCAATATCCTCCTTTGTTCTAGGGGTAGCAGCAGTAGGAGGGATGCTTGATGAAGTAGGAGGAATAGGCAAATCAGCATATGGCTTATCAGCAAATGCAGCCTTCGCTAGCAAATTCAAGCCATCCTCCACAAGATCCTCAACATCCTCATCAGAATCAGACTGAACAACATGCTTCTTTCTCCTCCTCTGCTGTGTTTCCAAAGCTTTAATCCGGTCAGCCATTGGAAGAACAAATTCCCTGGTAAGCTTACGATGTTGATTCAAATCTGCCTCCAAAGAAAGAATCCTTTCAAGGTACCTGTGCATGAGATCAAGCAAAGAAGTCAGTGTAGCAGGCTCCTCCGCTTTCCCACCAAGAGGACTTGGATCTGGGAAGGATTCATTGGAACCATAAGCAATAAAGGGGTCATCAGCATGAGCACGAGAACCAGAGGGCTTATCAGTAAAGTGAGGTGCTGGACTAGGAGGGGGAGTGTCCACAAATGGAGACGGATGTGGCATAGAAGATGGGGCAGCCTTGGAAGTGGATGGTGTTTCAACCACCACTTCCTCAATTGGCTCTTCCACCACCACATGAGGTGCACCACCAGCAGGATGCTCCTCCTCCATAGGATCATCTCCTAATAGAAGTTCCTCCTCAGCTTCGACAGCCGGAGGAACAACATCAGCAGGACCTTGGGCAAGGCCCAGCATTGCATCAGTAAGGGGCCTCCAATCCCCCTTAAACCCCAGAGTCATATTGGAGTACACTTTAGAACTAAGCTTAGGGGTCTCATACTCTTCCCTATTACGAGGTATACACACAAGTATCTGCTACAAAAACCTAGGATACATTAAAAATTTCTTCCTAGATCCAGTACTAGTCAGAATGCTAACCATCCCATCAAACAAATAGCGAGAAAAATTAAACACCCTACCCTGTGCTATGCAGATCAAACCAGTAGCCAAAGGAATGGGAAAGGCATCCCAACTCCTAGACTTGGGGCTTAAACAGTGAATCAAGAATTGCACTAGAAGCTTCCACTGGGGGGAAAACCTATTCTTTTGGAAGTTAAACTTCCCCCCATGGTTATAACCAATAGCAGCCATCCCCTCCAAAACCTCAGCATTGGGGATGGAAACAACACCACCTTCATCTTGAAGATGAAGTGAACTCCTAATAGAAGCTTCAGAAACCACATAAGAACGTCCATCAATGGTAGCATAGAGCTCAAGTGGGCGACCCAAAACAACCACAAGTTCAGCAGTATCCCAAAACTAGCGAATCACACTATCATAGACAATAGGGCAAACAGTAAAAGCATACCTGAGGTTAGAAGCCTCAATGAACTCCAGGATGTCTATGAATTCGTCACGTTTAGTACCATCTCCCAGATACGCTACCTTATTGTGATCGGGTTTGTAGAACAGAGCAGCCATTGATGTTGATTGGAAGTGATGGAAGGTGATTAATTAGAGATTGAGAGAGTAGGAGCGTGTGTGTGTTATGATTGTGATGAATGAGTCAAGGGGGTAATTGACCATAAATAATAGTCTTGTAACTGTTCATTGACCCCTAATAATGTGGGTTGCCCTTTCAAATTAGGCAGCTAATGCAAAGTAACCACTTGCCCCTTATAACATTATTTGCAAATCCCAGTTTACCAAAGTTAAATAATATGATATATACCAGAATTAGCTTGCGTTGACTAAAAGTCAAAACGCATAAGGGTCAACACTAGAAGCACATGGTGGTCAACAGAAGTCAACGAAGTGAACAGTAACCCAAACCAAGACTAGAAGCCAACCATAAATGATAAGGAAGGATTTTTATCCACTAGAAGTTGAAGACTTCCACCAGAAGTGAGCAAAATCCTCCACTAGTAGTAGCACACACCGCAAAAACCCATACAATCTGTTGTTAAAAACTACCAATATGTTAATCTGTGCAAGTAGATATGTACACTAAGCCTCCCCTTAGGCTTAGCCTCCCCTCAATCCTAGGTCTCAAGGATTGACCATTCCAATGTGAACCACCAAGTGGTTGAACCGAGGACCATCAAAGGCTTTAGTCAACAGATCAACAACATTATCATCCGTATGAACCTTAAGAACCTGTATCAACTTCTTCTCATTGGCATCCCGGATAAAGTGGTGCCTAATTTCAATATGTTTTGTACGTTGATGAAAAACAGGATTCTTCACAATGTAGATAGTGCTTTGGTTGTCAATGAAGATTTTGGTGTTCATAAAGTTGAACCCATAATCAAGCATCTGATTTTGTATCCACAAAACTTGTCCACAACAACTAGCAGCAGCTACGTATTCAGCTTCTGTTGAAGAAGTAGCTACTATCGTCTGTTTCTTACATTGCCATAAGATAAGTCTTCGTCCCAAAAACTGACAACCACCAGTAGTAGATTTTCTGTCATTATTAGCACCTACATAGTCACTATCACTATATGCTTCAAGAACAAAAGGTGATTCTCTAGGATACCACAATCCTAACTTGGGTTGAGCCTTGATGTACTTGAAAATCTTCTTGACTGCATTCAAGTTAGAAACCATTGGAGCCACCTGATGTCTAGAACAAGCACTTACTACAAACATAATATCCGGACGTGATGCAGTCAAATACATGAGTGAGCCAATCATGGACCTATACATGTGAACATTTACCGGAGGATCTGGCTTATTCTTGAGTTTGACTTTAGCTACTTCATTAGGTGTTGCTGCTGGTCTAAGAGGATCCATATCAAACTTCTGAAGGATCTCATGAACATATTTATCTTGACTTATGAAGATTCCATCCGACTGTTGCTTGACTTGAAGACCAAGGAAAAATGTAAGCTCTCCCATAGCACTCATCTGAAATTCGCCCTTCATCAGTTGTTCAAACTCATTACACCATTCCTTTTTAGTAGAACCAAAGATAATATTGTCCACATAAACCTGAACAAGGATAATGTCCTTGGTATTCCTCTTAAGAAATAGTGTTTTGTCAATTGTGCCTCTTCTATAGCCATGTTTCAACAAGAAAGTTGAAAGACGCTCATACCAAGCTCTAGGAGCCTGATGAAGTCCATAGAGAGCTTTGACCACCTTGTAAACTTTCTTGGGATGAAGTGGATCTACAAAGCCCTTAGGTTGAGTGACATAAACTTCTCATCAATCTTGCCATAGAGAAATGCACTCTTGACATCCATCTGAAAAACTGTAAAGCCCACATAAGAAGCAAAAGCCAAAAATAGACGAATGGCCTCAATCCTAGCAACAAGAGCAAAAAATTCAGTGTAGTCAATGCCTTCAAGTTGTGTATGACCTTGTGCAACCAACCTTGCCTTATTTCTCACCACAATTCCCCTTGCATCTTTCTTGTTTTTGAGAATCCATTTGGTTCCAATTGTTGTCTTTCCATCTGGTAAGTCAACTAGGATCCAAACATTCTGAAACAAGAACTGCTGCATCTCCTCCTGCATAGCCTCCGCTCAACTTTGATCTTCAAGAGCATGAGAGACTGATCTAGGTTCCACCTGTGAAAGAAAACAAGCAAACAAGCAATGTTGAAAGTCCGTATGATTATTACGCTTTTGGTCCTCAATATAGCTCACAAGAGCATGATGATCAGACGTTGCTTTCTTATGCATTCTGCGAGTCTTGACAGTAGAACCAGGATCTCCAATGATTTGAGTAGTAGGATGGTCTTTGTGTGACTACAACACTGGATTGGAAGCTACTTCTACTTCTGGTGCCAAGTTATTAAGATCCCCAACAAAGTCATCATCATATGAAGCAGAGTTGAAAATTCCATCTATTGGTTGCTTATGAATATCATCCAGCTTGGTAGAAGACTTCTTTTGATAGTTTCCCAGGTCAGAAGGACTAGAGAATCTAGTAGAGGAAGTGGAACCACTAGCCGGACTACCAATAGGTGTTAAACTAGCACTAGTTGGAGTACTAGGAGTAGCTTTGTCAGTAGAAGTATTCAAAGGAAACTCAAAGCCACCTTGAGCAGCTGCTGTAGTAGCCTCTAGTTGTTGCTTGAGCAATGTGTCAAGAGCTCCTTGTGAGTCCAAAATGTCTGATGGAGTAGCATCACTAGAAGTAGTAGGAGAGACTGTGGTGGAATAGGATGGAACAACAAAAATATCATCCTCGTCATCTGAGTCTGAAAGACTAGAATGAGCACCTGCACTAGAAGTTGCAAACACTTGTGGACCTGCATCATGGTTAGTTTTGAAACGAAAATATCCCAATGAATCACTAAGATAATCAATATCAAAATACCATTCAGGACCCTTGCCTTGTATGTTTGACTTCTCCTCAAAATACCTGAGATTTATAGTTTCAATTACCCGCTTGGCTTGAAGATTGTAGACACGATAAGCCCGAGAGTGAGCTGAATATCCCACAATGTATCCTTCATCTGCCTTACCATCAAATTTCCCCAAATAGTCACTAGTATTCAGAATGGTGACATGACACCCAAATGGCTTCAAATGAGAAATGTTTGGTACTTTAGCTGTGAGTAGCTCATAGGGAGTCTTCTTGTGAGGATTAGTAATAGAAACTCTATTCAAAACATAACTTGCAGTATTTACAGCTTATGTCCAGAACATGGTTGGAAGCTTGGAATCGGCAAGCATTGTTCTCGCAGCTTCTATGAGAGTCCTGTTCTTTCTTTCTGCCACGCCATTCTGTTGAGGAGTTCTTGCTGCACTATAATCTCTTTTGATGCCTTTAGAATTACAAAGTGCTATGAGGTCTACATTTTTGAATTTTGTTCCATTGTCACATCGAATACCTTTAACCTTCTTGGACAACTGATTCTCAATAAGTGTAATAAAGTCCATGAGAATTGAGTAGATCTCACTCTTGGCAGCCATGAAGAAAACCCACGTGAACCTGCTATATCCATCAGTTACCACAAGGCAGAATTGTTTGTGGTCAATGCTCCTAATAGAGGTAGGACCAAATAAATCCATGTGTAGTAGCTACAATGGTTCAGTTATAAGGCTGAGAGCAGTAATGGTCTTGAAGGATGCTTTATGTTGTTTGCCTTTGCTGCATGCAAGGCAATTGATATCATTTCTGAATGATTTAGGAGGTAAACTAGAGACCAAATTCAGATTTGCTAATTTGTGAATGGTTTTGAAGTTCACATGTCCCATCCTTCGGTGCCATTTAGTGGCTTCATCTTCTAAGTCTTTAGCAACCAAACATGCTAGTTGACCAGTAGGATTGACTTCATTCAGCTTGATATTTAGAGGTTGTGTCTTCTAGGGATTCTGAGCAGAACATGTGAGTCATCCGGGAGTTTAATGTCTTTGGATAACACTAGTGCATCAGTATCCATAAAGAGGACAAACTGCTTCTTGTCACAAATCTGAGAGACAGATATCAAGTTGAAGTGTTGAAGTGCTTCCACATAGTAGACCTGCTCAAAATTAAGATTAGGCGTCTGAATCGTTCCTTTGCCAGTGATCCTTCCTTCACCTCCACCAAAATAGAACTTTCCGCCTTGAAATGGTACAAAATTAGATAGAAGACTTTTATTTCCTGTCATGCTCCTAGAGCATCCACTATCAACAATTCCCAGAGTAGGATCTTGGTATGGAGTAACCTATAACAACAAGAAAAGAGATATGCAAAAGTTAGTGTCTTAAGGGGACCCAAACCTTTTCAGGTTTAAGCCTGCCTTGTGGATCTTTAGTAGATAGCCAAGAAGATTGATGAGATCCACCATTGTTCTTAGGTTTCCTATTCATCATATGGGTGTTATTGTTTGACCAAGAACAACCTGCTGAGGGCTTAACAGCAGTTCCCAGATTCCCAACCCAAAATACATGTGGTCAAAATTAAATGCATAATTTGGATTAAAATTCTGAAAATAGTTACTGGTTGGTCTATTTGGTATTAATCCAGTGTTTCTCGAATGATCAGAAGCTAATGGAGAGGTCCTTCTAGAAGAAGAAAAATATTGAGCACATGGGTTTAGTCTTCTAGTAGAATATGGAACAACTCCTGGTAGACAAGGAGCAGGAAATGCTTGATAAACAGAAGAATGTTTGTCATAAAAATCACAATCCTTAATCAAATGAAATTCACTACCACAAACAAAACATGTTTTAAGTGACCTTTTATTAGAATGACATTGTTTCATACTGCTAACTTTATTACACACAATTCTAGGAGAAACATTCTTCCTAGGACTCAATAAAACAGGACTAGACACAGATGAAGTGAAAGCAACTCTCTCTTCACTCTTCCTAGTACTAGTAGCATCATGGTCATTTGACTTGGAGCTTGCAGGTCTCTACTCTTCACTTGAACCACATGATGCAGAGTCACTGGCTTTGTCACTGAAAGTACACGAGACAAAGTCATTAGTATTAGTAGAACTTTTTGGGGACTCATGCATCTGTGATCCATCCAAGTCATTATGCCTAGTAGTGGGCATGAAAGTTCCTGTAAGAGGTGGAGGGACAGCGTGCATTTCTGCTGCTGGTTTAAACCTATTGTAGCTAGGTGTTCCCTCTTCCTCCTTGTCAGGATCAAAGACACTTGAAAAAGATAAATCAAACACATCTTCTGAATCAATATATTTATCAAATCCTAACCCTCTTTTAGTCCTACCAGACATACTACTATCAATTAATTTTGAAAGATTCTTAGGTGCCTTTTGCCATTTTTCAAATCTCAGAAGTGTAGCATCTAATTTTTCCTTCATTTCTTGTTTATCTTTGATACTGTCATCTTTTACCTTTTCGGTGTATTTAAGCATATTTGTTGTGTTTTCTAAATCAATGTTCAGTATCCTAATTTTATCCTCGTACTCACGTTGAGTATCTTGAAGCCACCTCTTTTGTTGTTCCAATGTTTTTAAAGAAGCCTTATATGCTTGAACCTCTAAAAAATACTTATCATTCTGATCATTTAAGTCATTATATTGAGACAACAATTCTGAATATTTATCATGACAACCGAGAGGACAATGTTGTACCTGAGGTGAGATGCCCATAAGAGCAAACTCTTCTGCTTCCTCGGCATCAGACAGATTCCCAGCAATCATTGCAAACACGTCAGTAGAAGGCTCAGCTATTTCCAGGGTAGCATTCTGATGATCATTCCAGTTGACCATAGAGTCAACAGACACCAACGCCTTCTTGTCATCCTTCACCTCCTGAATCTTAAAAGCTGAATATCTGCTCTTCTCCTGGTCATGCTTGTTAGGGCATTCCCTTGCAAAGTGACCTTGCTGCTGGCAGTTATAGCATCGAACCTTGCTTCTGTCAAACCTTGTTGTCTCTCTTGGGTTATAATTAAATTTTCGACCGGCTTTCTTCTCAAACTTGTGAACCCTAAGAGTGAGCATGGCCATCTGCCATTTAAGATCCATTTCATCCAGGTCAAGTTTGTCAACTTGTTTGAAGTCATCAAAAGCAAGTTGCTGTTGAGCATCAACGTCAACAACAAAAGAGTGAAGAACAGCTTCTACCATGCTACCAGACTTGGCTTTTGGTTCAGGAGTAGAAGTATGATGAAAAGTATGTTGAGAAGACACAGTATTGCTTGGGCTACTAGCATAAGACATGGGACTGGATCCCATAGAACTCACAAAAACAGAGTTAGCAGGAGTAGGAAAAGAATCACTTGAGTATCCCCTCACATGAGGCTCAAAGGTTTTGAGCTTATGAAACAAATCATCAAAATTAAGATAGTCAAGCCCACCTTTTGCTTTGAGAGAGATTACCACCTGATTCCATGAGTAGGGTAAAGCTCTAAGAAATCTTGCATTGATATCACCATCGTCAGGTTTCGACCAAAGTTGATTCAACTGGCTCAGTATCTTTTGGAACCTGTCATACCCTTGATGGATACCTTCAGTTTCTGAGATCTTGAAGTCTGTGAATTCATCTCTCAGCATGGATCTTCGCATTTTCTTTGACTCCTCATTCCCACCAAAACTTGATTTTATTCCATTCCAGATTTCTCTAGCATCATCCAGATGATAGAAGTCACCCATGTGATCATCAAGAAGAGACTGAAGCAAAATAGTTTTTGCTTTGATCTCCTTCTGAACAGCTATGATTTTTTCATGAGTTTTAGGGTCAAGAAGAGTAATATTATCATTCTTGTCTCTTCCCGTCAACTTCATGCTGTTTCCATTCAGAATAATCTTCCAAAGGTCTTGATCAGTGCTGGTAATCCAACATTCCATCTTCATTGCCCAGCTATCATACTCATCCTTTTTCAGAAGAGGAAACTTACCATTTGTGTTGGAAACCGTAGCAATGATCTGCTGAGGTTGCTGAGTTTTAGGAGTACTATCTTCTCCTGTTTGAGTAGAACTTGAGGCAGACATAATTAAACAAAAATGTTAGTAATGAGAAAAATTGATTCTTCTTGTTACAGAGACTCTCCCAGGCTCTGATACCTTGGGTCCACTAGATGTGGATCTTGCAGCCTGTCAGGAACGGTGAACGACTTCTGTAATCACAAGTCTATTCACAGAGAGACTCTATATAAATCACACAGTATAAGTGCGGAATACAAATACTATGAATAAGAAGAACAGAATAACTATAACGACTTGATCCTTTTCTAAGGATTTCTAATATTAATAAGAACTAGAATTATACTTTATGAAGGTGTGTCAAACCCTTCTGCCTAAGGTTCCTTTTATACTACAAGGAAACCCTAATACATCTTTAACCAAAACATGTAAAACTAATATGCATATCCTTTCCTAACATATCTCATGCATATCCTAACAGAATAATAACTAAATAATAAAGTTTGACTTTCTATAAGACCAGGAGCACGACTTGCTCCTACTACTATGACCAGGAGGAACTACATACCTCCTAGTATATCTATTACAAATAACTATTCCAATGGTCCTAACAGAGCGTTTCTTGTGGAAATTGGGCGAAACCTCGGATTTCTCCCATGAGTCTTTCGTACATGGCGGGTGGAAAGAAACGACTAACAAAAGCGGTTCTCATTTGTTCCCATGTTTCAATGGTACCGGGCGTCAACTCGTTGTACCAAAATCTTGCATCTCCGGATAGAGATGATGGGAAGAGTTTGAGTTTTATGGTGTCTCCATCGACGTCGGCTCCATAACAGAACATGCCACATATTTCTATGAATTCGGATATGTGCTTATGTGGATCGGCTCGCGTACGGCCGTCAAATTGGCGGTCTTTGATCATTGAAAGGTGATGACCTTTCACGGTAAAGTTTTCTCCAAGCTCAACTTGAACAATAGCAGCCTGGGGGTAGGTGCTACTATTCGGTTGGCTGCCCACATTGATTGATCGTCGGCCATTGGAAATGGTAGATCGTTAAATGGGTTATAGACGACAAAGGCGTCTAAGAGATTATCAAATGGTGGGTTTTTGGTTTTTGAGATTCGGTTTTCAAAAGAAAAAAAGGGGTGTTTCTGCGGGTTTTTTTTCGAGATTGGTGAATATAACGTTCGGGATCGGTGTATGGACTAAGCAATTCTTGACCGGAAGAACGTGTGTTCATTCAAGTTTTGAACGAATTTTGAAGAGGATTACAAGTAATAAAAATAAAAACAAACAAAAGATAACTAATAAGAAAATAAGTAAATAGGAAATTAAATAAACCAAACAAATTAAAAACATAAAAAGATTTTTTTTTTTTTTTTTAGATTCTGGGAACTTGCCGGCGGCAAACAGGCCTTGCCGGACGGCAAGTGGTCTTCTGTTTGTCGTGTGCCGGCGGCAGGAGCTCCTTGCCGAACGGCAAAGGGGCTTCTGTTTGTTGGTTTCCGGCGGCAGGAGAGTGTTGCCGGCGGCAATGCTCTCCTGTCAGAAAAAAATATTTTCTTTTTTTTTTACTTTTGATTTTTGGGTTTGTTTGAAATGAGGACACTACAATGGGTTTGATTATAGGATGATTTTGGAACTAAGAACACAATCAAATCCCCGGCAGCGGCGCCAAAAACTTGATGCGTGGTGTTGGTAACAAGTTTTAAATTTATAAACACGAATTACCGGATTGACTAAAAACGCACGGGCAAGTATAACCCTTTCGTTTGTGTATAGCTTTTATGTGGTAATACCGAGATCGGTCACGGGATTTGGAAAACCTATGATTATTCTAAAATGAAACTATAATCGTTGATTGTAGCAATTATTGACAAACAAATAATAAGTAAAAATGATGAGATAAATAATATGATTAAAGGTACACTTGGTAAAGACTAGTTTGAGCATTCGTAATGGTATGATTGTGATGACACGTTAACATTTGTGATTATGATAATTAGATGGATAATCCAATCTATTGTTTTCAAAAGCTTTAATCTTCGTCAAGACCTTGGTTAAAGAAAACAAGCATTAGACTCAATCACTCAATTCAAGACTTAATCCAATTTCAACACATTCGATTCACGGTCGTTTCACGAATTTGCTAACACTTACAATTATGTTTCTTGATAATCAAAACTTCTTTAGAAGTGATCAATACAAAAGATAGCCAATCATAGACAAACCGGCTATGACTTGTTGATAGAAAATAACCCTTTCGACCTATGAAATCTTTACCAACAAATTAAGTTTTGATAAAAATTGTCACATGAAACATAAATATCAATGGATAATAGGAAAGCTTGACATTGAATTAAACATAAATCCCAATCACAACCATCACTTCATACTACAAACATCATCCTACCAAGTGTAGAATGAAACTTAGCTACTCATAACAAATGATGAAATAAACTCAGAAATAAATGTATTATAAGTCATAATCAAGAGTCTTACAAAGTGGGAAATGTTACTAATGATTAGGGTAATGATCCCTAAGAGTTTCGTGATGATAACTTTGCTTATCGGACTCAAAAACTGACTTTTCTAGCACCACCTTGTTCAAATCCGGGAATGGGAGTTTGAACAAGGATGAGAGAATTTATTTGATGTACTAATGAGAAAATGATTGAAAGGCTTATGAATTCTATGGTTACATGACCCCAAGGGTCTTATTTATAAGCTAGTTGATGGCATGGAGTGAATGCATGTCTTGGAGCCAAAGACAAATACTTGGAGCCAAAGCATGTCTAGAAACTTCTTGTGTGGTCTTGCATGAATGTGGACACAGTTTTGCCTAATGTTAGAGGCAACTTCACTCATGATGGAGGCAAATCAACTCCCATTTGATGGTGGAGGCAAATCAACTCCCATGTGATGGTGGCAACTTCACTCTTTCCAGTGGCAAGTTGGATGTATGTTGATGGTGGCAACTTTCATGCTGAATATCTTTATTTGCTCCTTGGAAATACTTGTTCTTGCACCCGAAATTGATCTTTAAAGGCTTGTAACTTGTATACGTGTCTTGAACTTGACTAGGATTCTTCGTACTCGTACAATTATTCATTTTTATGTTGTTTTATACTCCATTCCTGCAATTGGCTACACAAAGACTTGCAAACACAATTGGGCACAAATATGCACAAAAGTATCATATAATTAACCAATATACATGTACAAAAGTACGGATAACGCTCCTAAAAACATGTTGGATTTAGGCGTTATCACATCCCTCCATTGTATATCCCATAGCTTGGCCTACTTGAATAATATCCTCCATTGATTTTAAAACTGATCCTCCGATGTTATTGTTTGCTTCTTTGTTACTGTTCTCATGAGATGAATGAACTGATTCGGAACCTTGTTCTTTGGAAACTGTAACATTGGGAGAGTGATTTGAACCATCAGTATTGACGTTACCGTTAACTGTTTCGTTACCTAAGTTACCATTGTCTTTGACTTCAGAACCATCCGGGGTGTAACCTGGGGGATGAGGAATCGATGAACTTGAATTCGCCTTTGTCTCTCCTAAAGGACTGTTATGTTTCTCCAGTAAATCATAGAACCCAAAAATATCAGATGAATGTGTATCAAGATTGGATCCTAATTCTTTTTATTGAGCTTCTAAAGGTTCCTCTGAAAGAGGATCAACGGTGGCCTGTTTATCTTGATTCTGATCCGAACCTATGGAACCAAATACCGTCTCAGGAATTTCCTCCTCGTCACTGTGTACCTCCTCTCCTATAACCCCTTCTCTATGGATATGCAACTCTTCTTCCCGATTCAAGTTTTGGCTAGAGGAATCATCTTCAGATATATAATCGCTATCTATACAATCCACGAAAGAAGGACACCAAGAAAATATTTCTTTAGCCCGTACCCAATAAGTTTTCCCTTTAATTATGATCTTAAAGGATTCAAGAGTTGATGAAGGATGATTCATTTTTAAACAAATGCGCTTACGACCAAATTTGGACCCAGAATAATCATCAACCTCTATACGTACTCCCCATTTGTTGCTAATCTTCCTGAAGGATGCGTCAGTCCAGGCCCTCACTGGTACACCTTCTACATCCACCCATACTAGTCTTTCCTCACTAACAAAGTCGCTAGATGCATTACGAATAACATCGAACCACGACTTCTTGGTGTTGTAGCAAATTATCTCTAGTAATCTCATTAGCACATTCAATCAGGACCCACAAACCCCATGATATGACGACTTAATATCAACAATACCCTCGTCCTTCAAAATAACTGGAAGATTATTCATTGATGGAAATGCTTTGACCTTACCCATTACAGAATTAGAGAAGTCTTGTGATGATAAACAAGAATCATCTAAAAGTATAGCAAGTGAGGAATTAGCCGGTTGCTTAGTATGATTGTTCAGAACGACTTTAGCATAAGAATCCGCTTGGTGCTTAGGAAGAACATGAGTATTGGACCTTTCATGTTTAGAAGGAGCAAGAGGTGGATACCCAGTATGCTTGAGAGGGCGATCAAAACGGGCCTGAGTAGCAAATAAGTGAAAACTGCCAATCCACAAGGTACATAGATTATCAACTAGTCGAGTAAGGTTGGGAACCTTAATCCACAAGGTACTTGAATGATGTACAACAATGAACACTCTAATACGAACACTATACTATAACACTTGATATTTAAGAGATCACAAGTATTCTTCTCTTGCATAAACTAGAGGTAAATCAATATGATTACTTGTAAACAAATTAATACAAATTATATGATCAAAGGAAATAAATAATTTAGAAACTGATTTAGACAGAAGGTTTTCAGATTTGCAAATAGGTATTTAGCCAAGAAAGATAGTAGGCTATTTATATCGAGAGACCCGAAGGTGGAGCGTCGTCGGTTTTCTTGGTAAGGTAGCCGGTGCTCTTAGCTAAGGGCACCGACTGCCTAGTCTAGATCACTGACTATATTAGATACCCCCCTTTTGTCTCTTTAATTATGAAGGTATTTTCTGGTGTAGGTTTTAATCCATTAAGAGGGGAAATTTTGAAATTCAAATTTATTTCTTTGATTAAAACATTTCTATAATCCTTGGAAATACTTTGTACTATGTTATACATTTTGTGTAACTTTTTATAAAATGTTAGTTTTAAGAAAAATATTTTTTCTTTGGTCACATTGCAAGTATATAATTTATTTGTACATACCTTAAATAATATATTGCCGGAATAAATATTAACTACTAAAAACTTTTCTTACGTTTAATTTTTCATAGAACATTTTTGCATTTTGTAATTATCAAAACAACGAGAAGTTGAAAATATATATAACATTTTTTTGACATTATTTGTATTAACATAACTAAATGGATGGATGAAAAGACGCGAGTAAAATGTGGAATGAATGGTTTACAGTAGAAAATATTAAAATATCACTAGTGAAAATGTTGAGAACGACACTATCAAAGAAACAATAACATGTGGAAAGTAAGTTTGATTTGAGGTCGATCAACACTAGTCAAGAAAAGCGGTTTAGTATGGAATTTGAAAATAGCATAGATGAGTTAGCTGACGATTATGTGATTACGACGGGAAGAAAGGGGCAAGTGCTTGATACAATGGTTAAAAAAGGCATTTACTATGTCTGGGCTAGAGAAAGAGTATGAACCTAAAGTAGGAGTAGAAACTTTTGAAGTAAAAAAAAGTATTGGATGATAAGTGGAAAAAATTTCATTTGTATCACTAAAAAGGACGATGAAGGCATCACATTGGCAAAATCAATGGGGCTAGATTAAAAAAGATGTTGAGAAGAGATTTGGAGGATACGGATGTGCTCACAAAGAGACATAGAATATGCATGAGTCTAACTTACAGACTCGTTAATAAACAAGAGTACTTGTTGGGAGGCAATCCGTCTTTCTAATTAAATAAAATATTAGTTTTTGTAGGTTTTGTGTTTTTCTAACTCTTTTTGCAGGAATTTAGAACAAGGGGAAGGATGGTTATCATCGCCTTAAGCCCTGATTTGTAAAAAGAAGTAGCTCATACAAACATATCTACTCCGTAGAGGGATTTTGGTCTACGTCGTAGGTTTTGTAGACTTTCTAAACCTCGTGTCTTTTTACTTATCTTTGGCATAGACATATTATTGTCTACGCCGTAGATAACTACAGCAGAAAATAATTTTCTTATTATTTAAAATATTTTCAAAAAACCATGTATTAGTTTTAAATGAACTTTGTAGGTATGTCCCATGTAATCCCTCACGAGACAAAACTCATCCACTTTGGATACTTAGTGGTTTAGCAGTTTGTTGGATAGGCTAAATGCAATCGCAATTCCTACGGAAGTGAGTTAGGCGTTTGTTTGTTTGGTTGTGTTTTTTTTGTTTTACATGTTATGCATATGGAGTTAAAGGCAAACTCTAGGGATGAGGTTTCTTTGAATATTTCAATTAATGAAGTTTACTTTGGGACTCGACTTTCCAATTACTCATGGAGCAATGCTTAGGGAAGTTTCCATGATAATTCTACTCATTTCCATTTCATTATTATTTCCTTAATGTATAATAGGGACATTGTAAAAACCAAGTGGGAGGATGGGAGTAGAATTACCACTTGATCAATATTTATTTTCGATTTTATTGTTTATTTTGAAAATTTATGCCATTTTGAAAATTAGTTGACATGTTTTCCATGCTAAACTAGAATAGATCTATGTCGCACAAAAAATTAAACCTTTATTTTATTGGTTAGCTTAGCCTATTTTGTTTTCTCATTTTACATATCACCAAAATATGCGTCTATCGGTAGTATTGTAGACGTTAGAACGTGTCTTGTATCATCATTTTGAGACCAAATTGGGTGATAGGGGTGGCACCCACTTTATGACTACAAACAAATCGCCTTCCAAAAATGATCATGCTACATGAGTTATGCTAAAAAAGTAGGGTGCTTATAATGAATCCGTAGTTGGTACGTACTATAAACCAACTTATTATAAATAATGAGTGTTGTTATAAGCTCATTATTACTGAAGATCAACTTCTCGCACTTTGAAGCTCAAACTAATGGAGGAGTAATGGTGACTGGTGATGACAATTTCATACTTTGACTACCTGTTTCGTGTCTTTTACTTTTAAAACAATTTTTAGGTGCATCTTTTAAGAATTGTCCTACCATGTTAAACCCAAGTATCTCTACCTTTAGCTCATTCGATTTAAGGATGTGCAGTCATGTGTGTCTCTTTCATGTATTTGACTGAGCGTTTGTGGTCTTTGCCTCCATTTCTGTAACATCGGTATCGGTTATGACTACTAAGCATGTATGAGTAAACCCGCTGCCATCTCAAATCCATAAGTGTGCGTAGATTTGTGTACATTCCAAGCCTATAGTTGGATACCTTGATTTAACTAGCAATTAAGCGAATATCCCCATATGTAACACTTAGACTAGGATGAGAGTTGAGTGATTAGGATCCCAAGTTGGTGGGGTGTTCGACTAAAGTTTCTATATACACAAGAATATTTTTAACTTCATATTTTCTATTTCAGGAAACATCTTTTAAAACTGAGTTTAACAGGTCTACTTGAGGAAAATTAGAACTCAAATGGGGGAATATTTGATGACATCAAATATTTTTTGATAGTAATATCCTTTCAATTCGGCTCGATTTTGATACTAATAACACTCAATATTGCAAGAAAACCTTTATTTTCTATTTTGCATGTGAGAACGAGCAAGTAATGGTAAACAAAGGAAAATGATAGAATTAGAAACAAGAACGTGTCAAGTTCAAGAATTCAAAGATGTCTACGGCTTAGATGCATTTCTACCCTACGCCGTAGACAATACGATGTCAGAGTTTCCAAGTTTGAAGGCTCTAAGACGTTGACGTGATACTCTTCTACGTCGTAAGAGTATATATTGTGTCATTATACACAAGGAGACAAGATCAAGGCTAATTGAATAAAGTTTGTTATGAAAATTTCTACGACTTAGGGACTTGTCCCCTCTACGTCATAGATCCTTTAGACGCCAGATGGAAAGTGAATTTAATGAAGGCCTGTGACGTAAGTCTTTGTCCCATCTACGACGTATGCAGTACGATTCAAGAAAGGAATGTTGAAGATATGTGTCTACGGGGTAGACCTAAATATTGTCTGTTGTAGGAGGTTTGAAAACTATAAATAGATACCTCATTCTCTCATATCTGACACACAACTTTTCTCGAAACACCACAATAGGTTTAGGTCGATTATGGAGGGCTTTAATGGTCTAGTTTTGACCAAGGTTCCATAATTAAGGGAGGTTATATATTCTACACTATTTATATTAATCATTCTTGTCTACGATCTCTTTAATATTTCTATAACGAATATGATCATTATCTTTATGTTGTCTTGTTGTGTTTTTTCTATGAGTGGCTAAGCATTTAGGTGTTGGCCTAGTTATGATATTGTTATTGATGTTGTGATAGTTTCTTAATTGATTTTATTATCTGTTTAGGATATCCTTATGTCTGTTATGCAATCCTTGTACTTTGGTATTGTTTGATTTATTTTAGATTCCGCTTGGCCTAATGATTGGTGTATAAGAACTGAACGTTGGAAACTTTGGGAAAAGGTTTAGTAGGGGCTGGTTGGCAACTGTTATGTGTGTAGGGGTCGTCAGGATCACCGCCTTTGATAAATTGAATACTTAAAAAATGAAAGAAACCTTATGGGAGGGTTTAAATAATTAGTTCATACGGGTAGATGTGGTTCAATCTTCGTTGACTTTATACTTAGCTAGTCGCGAGGGTGGTAGTTGGGATGTAGAATATATGGGCAAGGAACGAGGTCAACAACGGACTTGTCGATATTATGACCACTAAATAGTAGTAAGTAGACATGCTCTAGAAACATAATCATAATTGGATAACAGTATAGTAACTAGTACACTTTCTCATGTTGATATCTTTTAAATATTTCTTTTCAAACGTGACAAACCTTGTCAAATTAAATACAAATACTCTAGCTCTTGGGACGACCATTGATTTACAACTATCCTTAAAACGAACGGGTTCTCTGGTCATTTGTGCGTGAAAGGTAGACCAGAGTTTATAAATTTAAATCATGACGTATTTTTATTAATGAAATGCACATTAAATATACCAACGAAAATATATTTTAATACACAATCCGTTCATATATATTGCATCAAATATTATATAACACAAACAAAATAATCTGAATTAAAAAAAATAATGAATACTAACTTTAAAAGTTAATACTGCACATTTATTCAAGGACGAAGGGAGTACATATTTACTCTCTCACATAAAGTACCACTGTCTATAGTGCCATCCATAATCCTAATATTTGACAATCATTTAGAGAGAAGCAAAACAAAGAAAGAAGATGTATTGTGACAACAGAAGTACACAATTATCAGGTGTTGATGTTGATGTTACATTCAGTCAGGATGTTAACTATTCATATTGTTATCGACACTGGCATGCTCATTAATTAGATGTCAAGAATGCTTTCTTACATGGTGATTATCTGAGACACTCTATATGCCTCAGCCTCATGGGTTTCGCGATTCTACACATCTTGATTATGTTTATTTATTACCACGGTCTCTTTATAGTCTTAAGCAGGTCCATCGGCTTTGGTTTCAGCGCTTTGTATCTTATATTACTTAGGTTGGGTTTAGTCAGAGTCGATTTGACTCATCATTATTTATATGAAGACAACAGACTAACACCGCTTATTTGTTACTATATGTTGATGATATTGTTCTCATTGCTTCATCTAAGATTTTATTACATCGGAATAGTGCTTCTTTACATCAAGAGTTCTATGTGACATATATGGGTTCTCTTAATTACTTTATGGGTATTTCTGTTACGAATGACTCTTAAGGGATGCCTTTATCTCAGCGTAAGTATGCTACTGAGATTCTTAAGCTGGCTCACATGGTTAGTTGTAACTCCATTGGGACTGACGTTGATATTGAGTCTAAACTGGGTGATGATGGTGATCCGGTTTTTTTATCAAACATTATATCGGAGTCTTTCGGGTTCTCTTCACTATCTTACTTCTACTCACCCACATATTTCACATGCAGTGCAAGATGTTTTTCTTTATATACATGAACATTGGGGGCTTCAATTATCGGATCTTAAAGGGATATTGAGGTATGTCTAAGGAACTTTATATTGTGGCTCATATATTTTTTCATCCTCTAATACATCATTAGTTACCCTACTACTCGAAGATCGACTTTAGGTTATTGTGTATTTTTTGGTAGTAACTTACTCTTTTGGTCCTATGAGCGTCAAACGACGCTTTCTCGTTCGAGTGCAGAGGTAGAGTGAGACTTGTCGGATACACCTTTGTTTTCCGTTACGATTGTTTATTATGATAATGTCATTGCTGTTTATTTATCTTCTAATCTAGTCCAGCATCAACGTACAAAGCATATAAAGATATATATTCATTTTGTCCGTGATTGGATCTCTACTGATACATATTCTTCAATTTTTTTTACGTTATCAGTATGCGAATATTTTTACTAAATGTTTACTTTTAGGTTACTTGAGTAAACCAAAATAGATATTCAAAAACAACTCATCCTTCTACAATTTTTTCTAGAGAGAGAAAGAAGAGAGAGAGAGAAGAAGATGACTCGAGGGAAGCAAAAGATCGAGGCACAGAAGAAGAACGCAGAAAAGAATCAGAAAAACAAAGGATCTCAATTCGAAGCTCGTGCTGTTGCTCTCAAAATCGTCTGCCCTGTTTGCAAAGTATGCCTTAATCCCTTTTTCACTCTGATTTGATGTTTTTATATCAATTCCCATCTGGGTTCTGTTTATTTGTTTATAAAAATCGAATCTTGATTATCTTTTCCCCTTTTTTTCACTATCTTTTGGGCTTGATTGGTTGGATTTTACTGTTTTATTTGATATCTCATCTGGGTATTGCTTAATTCATCATAAAGAACAAATTTTGTATGGATTTTGGTTAATTCATCATAGAAATCTAATCTTTGTGGCTTATGTTTCAGTATGGTTTATTTGATTTTGGGCTTATGTTTCATAAGCTCACTCTTTGTGGCATATTTTCAAACTTAAGTTCATTATAATGAAGTAATATAAAGCCCAAAAGTTTCTAAATAAGCCACAAAAAGTGGGCTAATGAAACATAAGTCCAAAACCAGATAATCCATAAGCCGGCTATATAAGTCGAAACAAACATCCCTTACTGTTTTTACGTGTGTTTGTTTAACCTTATATGTTGGCTTATAAGTTTATTGATTTTGCCTTACGATAATCTTTTCACTCTGATTTAATGTTTTTATATGTATTCCCATCTGGGTTCTGTTCAATTGTTTAAAAAAATCGAATCTTGATTATTTTTTCCCTTTTTTTCACTATCATTTAGCTCTGATTTCATTGAATTATAATGATATTAACACTAATCTTAGGGGGTGTTTGTTTCGGATTATATAGCCAGCTTATGGTTTCTTTGATCTAGGGCTTTTGTTTCATAATCTCACTTTTTATGTGGCTTATTTTGAAACTTTCGCCTTATATAATAAGTTTTAAGATAAGCCCCAAAAAGTGAGCTTATCAACCCAGAACCAAATAAGGCATAAGCAGGCTATATAAGCCGAAGCAAACACCCATTAGTTAACGGAAAATATTAGATGATGTAATGTTTTAAATTAGGGTGGGTCATGTGTTTATATGAATTCCCATCTGGGTTCTGTTTAATTCATCATAAAGATACAATCTTTATATGGGTTTTGTTTAGTTTATCATAGAAATTTAATCTTTATAATTTATATGATAATAATTAATAACACTAATCTTAGGGGATGTTTGTGTCAGTTTATATAGCCGGCTTATGGTTTCTTTGGTTTTGGACTTACGTTTGATACTCTCTTTTTGTGGCTTATTTTCAAACTTTTCAGCTCTATAAGCTTACTATGACATAACAAACTTATATAAGCCGAAAAGATTCAAAATTAGCCACAAAAAGTGAGCCTATGAAACATAAGCTCAATATCAAATAAGCCATAAGCTGGCTATATAAGACTAACACTGTTTTTAGGGGGTGTTTGCAAAGTGAATATATTCTTTTTCCTAACCCTTTTTTAATTGAATCATGATGTTTTTATATGAATTCCCATCTGGGTTCTGTTTATTTGTTTATAAAAATAGAATCTTGATTATCTTCCCTTTTCTTTAACTATCTTTTGGGCTTGATTTGGTTGGATTTTACTGTTTTAGTTGATATATCGTCTGGGTATTGTTTAGTTCATCATAAAGATACAATCTTTATGTAATAGTAACACTAATCTTAGGGGGTGTTTGTTTCGGCTTATATAGCCGGCTTATGGTTTCTTTGATTTTGAGCTTGGCTGACACTTTTCGGCTTATATAAGCTTATTATGACATAACAAAGCTATATAAGCCTTACATTAAAATGTGTGAGGTCTCAAGTTCAATTTCTGTTAGGTGCAAGCAACCTTCAAGTGGCCACGCCAACCTCTTGAAAAGGGAGGGATTTACTTGGTTTGAGTATGTGTGGCAGTGGGTTCAAACCCCGTGGGATTAGTTGTCCAAGGTCGGAAACCATGGTTACCGAAAAAACTTATATAAGACGAAAAGTTTATAAATAAGCCACAAAAAGTGAGCTTATGAAACATAAGCCCAAAATCAAAGAATCCATAAGCCCGCTATATGGGAATAACACTGTTTTTAGGGGTTTTTGTTTAAGCTTATATATTGGCTTATGAGTTTATTTGATTTCGTCTTACCAAATTTTCCGTCTTTATTTAGTCTTGTCAAGCCAAAAAATCCGGGCTTATAAAATATAAGCTGAAACTAAATAAGCTCGTAAGCCAAGATATAAGCTTAAACAAACATCCCCTTAAATGATATCTGATATGGATTTTGTTTAAGTGAGTATGAAAATTGAATCTTTATTACTTTTTCCACTTCTTTATCACCATCTTTTAGCTCTGATTTGATTGAATCTATTTGATATCTCATCTCGGTTTGATGTAAATGATCATAAAGTTTGAATCTTTACATATAATAAACATCAATGTTTTTTTTTCTTGGGGTGGATTGTTTGCCTGTTTTAGTTTTAATTTGACTGATTTTTTTGTTTTTTTTATTCGAGTTCATGTGTGGGCTTTGTATAAATATTTGAATCTCTGTATATAAAGTTATACACATCAGTGATTTTAGTTGTTTGCTTGATCTGACTAGATCTTTTGCTTTTTCATTTGAATTGTTAGTTTGGCTTGTCACTGTCTAGTATACGCTTGTTTAGAGCATTTTAGGTTAATATGGTAGTATGGTACTCACCCATATATTCCTTTGTACGTAAGGTATACTTTTTGGTGTTTATACTTTTCCTAAGACACGCCTATGGGAAAATAGAATAACCTCAAATACAAACCAACGTGCTACTAGACACTGAACTACTAACAACACAATTCAAAGAAAAACAATACATAGAACTAACAAGCAGAAGAGAAACTACTCTAACTGTCGTAGCATTGGTCAGGACAAGGTAGTCCCGTCTTTCATGACTCGCCCGTCTTGACCCAATGCTAGGCTACTCCTCTAATTCTCCAGTGCATTCTTTTCTGAACTCATAAGAAGTTCTCTGCATCAACTTTGTATCTTTGATCTTGAATAGGATTGAACCTCACCTGCCATAGTTCTGTTGCTGCTTTCAGATCTTTAGATTTTCTTTACTTTTAAGCTCATCAATCTCAGTCTAATCATTCTAATAACTACTTGAACCAGTTCGTCCCAAGCTCTGCACATTTTGAAAGTGTCTTAAATTCCGTGCCTACCATATAAAGTATTACAATACTCCATATGTTCTTGTTACAAGGGAGTTTTCACATGATATTAACAATATCGGCCCAGTTGTTGTTCAAACTTCAAACCATCCAAACATGCCAATGCTTTCAAATCAGTCCATACCTTACTCACAACCAAAGAAGAGATGATCATGTGAGTCAGGCATTTTTTAACATAGTCCACAGCTTATTTGCCATCCATAGCACAAAGGTGCACCTTCATATGTAGTGAGAAAGCCATACTATAGAGCTCCATTTCACTTTATTCCCTTCATTCATCAAGTGTTACTACATTCTATGCATAGAAAATTTTAACAATTCTTTTCCTCTTGTTAAGCCATCCGACTGTACCAGTTTTGTCTTGAAACCAGTATAATCAAGACTTATGGTTGTGTTTGGGATTGCTTATATGTAAGTGCTTATGTGGTCTAGGCAATTGTGTTAAACCAGGTAAGTAATCCTAAACACTCTATTACCAACTGCTTATAAGGAATAATCACTTAGAAAAACGAACAGTTCCAAACACGGTCATATTATTTGGTAATGCTTATGATGTATGAAGTTGTGATATTAAGATATGCGGGTGTTAGATGTGTTTGCTTTAGCCATTGGATCACATCGATCTATCCTACCTAAACAGTAAGCCTTTTCTTGTTCGTTCTTCGAATGAGGCTAGTGGAGACTAATTCCTTCCGGCTAACGAAGAGACGTAAGTAGAATTCACATAAGTAGTTTAAGTAGTAGCGCGTTACCACCCTTAAAACCTAGGGGGGAACCAGAACAACTCTGAACGTTAGGGAAGATAAGGGAGGATCACCTGAGCCCTTCACCGCGCCACACGATTCTTTCGCGAAGCGCTAATTCAGTGCCAGCCGATCAAATTCTTGGTGGGAATCATCAACTTTATAATGTTTTAATCACGGCTCACGCTTTTTTAATGAGATCTGCTTGATATCCCTCCATAACTTCATAAGAAGATGATCGCCCATCTGATACGATAGCCTCACTCCCCCTCCCCTCGATCTATTTACCGACTGAAGGCAATGGCCGGTGTTTTCACTCCCCACTCTCGACCATAACAAAATGTTTCCACTATATCTCATCAGGAGTAGTCAAAGGAGGCGGGTCCGAGTAGGCAAAAATGAACAAACCCATATTGAAACTAGCATTTGCTGCTGCAGAATAAACTAATTTGTAAGGATTTACATGTCAGGTGACATCTATATTGGCTGGTTTACTTCCAACATGAAATGAAACATAGCTTGCACATTGTTGAGTTATTGTTCTTGTATCTTGGTAAATCTTATATGATAACGATTCTACATTGTTGAGTTTTGTAATGCTTGTCGAGCTTTTATCTTATATTAACTCGATGCGTTGGGGTTTTCAGGTGCAGTTAGCAAATCAAAACCAGCTTGTGGATCATTATGGCTCCAAACATCCGAAAGAGAAGCCTCCTAGCAACTCTGAATGACCAGTTTCGTGTTTTGCAGAACATGATGATATGATCGGCTTAATTTTCAAAATTTGTGTTTTGTGTTTTAGAAACCTGGTACGTGTCTACAAGAAAAATGACAATTATGACGAGTATCAAAAGTGTGAAACTATAAAAACTGGTGCAAACCTCTTGTTCTGTTCTGTTTTACATTCAATACAACTGTTAATCGCCATGTTACACAATTAATGACAAGATCAGTTTGTTAACGATTCAAGTGATAACTAAAATTAAAAACAGTGTCCGTTATTGGGTATTCAAGTCTTGGTGCCTATTGTAGCCAAATGTAATCGGTAAACAATGAGACAGCAAGTACTACATAGGTATTCACTCACCTTTCGTTATTTCTAAAAGTTTTAATTATTCGCCCACTCAGTTTTCCTAAAGTTGTACACTGATCGATCATGCCATGTAATAACATGTAAACGTACGTAACCTTCCTCACTCACCCGATTGCTACGTTCTTTTCTTGTATAAATAGAATCACTACACTTTCATTATTCACCACAACCAAATCTTAGTTTTTACTTGTATTCTCATTCGAATCAATTAAACTCTGATGCACATATTATGAATGCCTCGTGTCATCTGCAAGAGCGATTATGGATGGTAAGAACAAGCCTTAAGAAGATTCAAGGTATTCAATAATTTTATTTCTAGTTGGAACTTATCAACCGCTTTTCCACAACAAAATAACTAGCACCAACAATACTGCGTATAAAGAGGTTAAGACATTCTGTCACGTAGAACTCTCAATACCTCCTACAGTGCATACGGACTGCGCTCTGTCAAAACATTCTACACATAACTCGTGGATAATAAGCTTTGTAAATACTATGCCAAGACCTTAAGTACAAGTTCGAGTACTGCAGTTTACAAGAATGCTTAACAAGCTTCAACAAAACAAATATCGGCAAATCAACAACATATGATAATTTTTAAAAACCACTTTATTAACAAGCAAATCCACATAGCACACCAACAATCAATCACAAGAAACAACCAGAAGTTCATTACAACCGTTATATCAATTTAACAATACAGCAGAAATGGCTTAGCTATCGGAGCTGTAGGACCCCTCTCCCGAGGATGATGATCCACTCTCTTGTTGAACACGCTTCATCTCATCATACGCCCATTCAAGACCATGACAGTACTGGACTGGCGGATTAAACCTCGTGTCCTCGATGTTATCTGGCAAAAATGCCCCGTTTTCAACTAAAAATCTGATTGCCCTCCTGTTTTTCTCTTTTGCAGCAGTGTGGAGAGGTGTCCCTGCAATTGAAAATAGATCATCACAACACAAGTACTTTTTGGTCCAATTTCTTATAGAAAGTGTTTCGTTAAGCAAATTCTGATGATTAATTGATGTTCTTATCATGACTGCAACTCTATAAAGTGATTTAAGAAGTTGTATGCATTACAAAAAGACTCGATACTACTTTCGAGTTTCGATCAATCTAACGCAAATTAAGCCATTTAGTCAAAACTCAAAACTCACAATTGCAACCTCTGATATGATCTAAATCATTATGTCTATGTATCGAACGTATGAGAGGTTACTTATCTAAACGTTTTTAGTGGATTATATAAACAAAAACGTCCCTCACAAATTTATACAAAAAGGAAGCCGATAACTCATCAACTCGTAAAAGTATTATAACGAATTCACAAATTAGCAAAGTTATGCGGGGATTTTTTTAAAACAACTGCTGTTTTTTGGTGGTTTATGGACTTTAAAGAATCCACAACTTTTTCTTTACAAATGATGGGATATTTTCATATAAATTTTAATATATACCCCCACAAATAAGGTTAAACTAGTAATTTCCTTAAAACGAACCGCGGCCTACTTAGTCCAAGCTTAATAAACCAAGCGAAATATGTCACTCGACCAAATAGGTCAATGAACTTTAGGTCATGAAGATATGAGAGCATATTATAATGAACTTACAGCCACAAGCACCCTTGGTTCGTGCATCAATATTAGCACCATGCTCAAGGAGTTTATCCATAACCTTTACGTGACCACCTTTTGCAGCAAGATGTAGAGGTGTGACACCATGCGCTTTGGGACCAAACGCTGCCACATTTGCATCCATTCCTTCGTTAAGAAGCCTTTTCACCTGCAAACAGAATACCAAAATCAGTTAAAACGTCCCGTTATGAAATGTGATTCAAAGACGTTGAATCTAGCAAACAAGATGCATCATTTTTCTTTAACATAATTAGAATGGGACCCTACAAATTGCAGAGGCTTCACGGTCTAAGTATAGAAAAACCACGTAATAGCATAAAAACGAGCTATCCAAAATAAAGGCTACTCAAGTTAATTAAGGTCTAAGAAAGAGTATCGCATGCGTTTTCATTTTTGTAATTAGGTGATTCAGTTGTAGCATAACCATGCATGTACTCGTGTTGTTTAAAGTTATGATAATAAGATAGTTGGAATCACTATTCTTGCAACTAATCTCAAACTGTTATCCACAACTTGAAAACGCAATAATCGGGTCATCACTTTCCCAAACTGTCTTACAGGGTGGTTCGGGAATGCTTATAGATAAACTACTTATTGCTTTTTGAAATAAAACAATTTTGAACATTTTATTCAAATAGCTTAATTTAGTCACTCGGATAAGCAAATCCTGAAATCTGAACACCTTCCAAAACTGTTTAATTGTTGCATCAGAACACAATAAGCAGAGATAAGAGATTCTGATTGCCTATTCAAGTGCTTCTTGCTTATTACATTTTCTAAAGTGGTTTGCTCAAATTAAAACGGCTATCTGTTTTTTAATAGATAACAGGTACAAAACTACCTGCTTACAAATTTACTCAAATATATATATTTTCATTCAAACAATGAAGTCTAACGGGGGTGTTTGTTTCGGCTTATATATCCAGCTAATGGCTTCTTTGGTTTTGAGTTCATAAGCTCACTTTTTGTGGCTTATTTGGAAACATTTCGACTTATATGAGTTTATTAGGTCCTATTAAACTTACATAAGCCAAAAAGTTTCAAAATAGGGCACCTATGAAACATATATAAGTCCAAAATCAAATAAGCCATAAGCCGGCTATATAAGCCAAAACAAACACCCCGTAATGTATTCTAAATAAGCAAAACACACGTAAATAAGCAATCCCAAAAGCACTCTAACCCCTTCAAATGCACACGTTTTATTCATACAAACAGCTTATCGATAAAACATCCCAAAAACTCATAAATTTCGACAGCTTCTATAAACCTAACACAACATAACAACCCATAAAAGCAACAAAATCCTCACTTGTTTATAATCGCCTTTTCTCGCACCAACATGAAGCAAAGTCCATCCTCTATCATCTCTATCATTCCCATCACTAATCAAACTAACCGAACGCCTAAACCGCTTACGATTCCCATCCGAATCCAACAACCAATCCTCACCCATCACCCCAATTTCCTCAAAAACAACCAAAATCCCCAAACACACAAACAAACCTTAAAAAAACAACCTTAAAAAACCAAACCTTAAAAAAAACAAAAACCTTAAAAAAGAAGATAATCTAACGGGAATAATTAGCCATATGGGGATTCAAACCAGGTCCAAATAAGCATAAAGTTTGAAACTTGATTACGAATAAAGATAAAGAAGCGAATTGGGTATTGAAAATATCAAACATATTAGCAAATTAAGAGAAAAGATTTGATTTTTATTGGTTTTTAATGAAATTTAAAATCTGGGTATTGAATTTTAATGGATTTAGAGTAGGATTTGAGATTTGTTTGGTGGTTTCATATGAGGGTTTGGGTTAATTTTGGGGATTTGAAGATGGGGAAGAACACAAACAAAGCTCCTAGATTTTGTTATGATGTTTTGTGTTTGTGTTTTTATTTGTATTTGGTGAGATAAGATTTTGGTTTTGAAAAGTTGTAATTTTGCCCCTTTGAGTATGAAAATTTGCTAAAGGGCACCATTTCTAAAGTTATCTTCTTATATAGAGTGAATTGCATTTTTGGTCCCCTTGGTTTGGCCAATTTGCAAAGTCAATCTCTAACTTTTTAAAATTGCAATGAGCATCTTTATTTCATGTTTGAGTTAGGGGTGAGCATTTGGATCGTCGGACCGGACCGGACCAGACCGGAAAACTAGAAAACCGGACCGTATCGGACCAGATCGGACAATTTCGGTCCGGTCCTCGGTCCGGGTTTTTGGACCATTTCGGTCCTCGGTCCGGTCCGGTCTTACCAAAAACCGGTCGATTATGCCTAATATGACTGGACTGGACCGAAGACCGAATCGGACCGGACCGACCCGGAACGAACCCGACCATTTCGTTCCGGTCTCGGTCCGGGGTTTTGGACCATTTCGGTCCTCGGTCCGGTCTGGACCTGTTGCTCAGTCCTAGTTTGAGTTGCATGTTTGGTCCATGTAGGGACTGAATTTGCAGTTTTTGCAAACCATATTAACAAAAAATGCAATTTAAAAGGACTAAAAGTGCAACGCAAACTTAAAAATAGAGACATTCACTGTAATTTCAAAAAGATAAGGACTAACTCTGCAATTTGGCCAAACCATAAGGACCAAAAATACAATTTACTCTCCTATATATGCTCACATATAAATTAACTCGAAGACTAGATGCAAATGACATGTAATGCCCCAAATCCGTATGATCGGCCATAGATGCTAGTAATTAAGAGCTTACCTAGGGAGTTCAAGGGTTATGAAGAATTCAGCTTGGTAACTTTTACACTTTTCAACTGCTTTTGTGCAAAAATCTTGACATGTTTTAGCCTTTTTATGTGACAACCCTGGTTTTGAGGTTCGTCACTTAGTTTTATTTTGTGCTAGTTACGTGTCTTTACGTGTTGATGTGCTAATTGGAGTGTATAGATTGTGGTTTGGATATCGTTTCCGGTACGTGGTACCTTGTGAGTGAAACGATGTGTGATGATTTCATGTTCATGAGTTCACATGGTAGTGACTATGAAATGAGATGGTGTTATTTAGTGGTTTTACGTATACGTATAGGTATTATAGAAAATCGTATTTTTATGATTTACGGTTTAGCATTTAGAGGTCTCGGATGAGGTAATTAGTCATATGAATATTTTTCGGGATGGTTTTAAGTCATTTGGGACTTAGTTATAAAGTTTATTTCAAAATTTGAGATTTTTTATAAAAGTGTATATTTTACGTCTTTTACGGTAAAACGCGTAAATTTGACTAGTTTTACGGTTTTGTGGTTTTGAAGGCTTTAGGAGCTGAAATAAATTAAGGTAAATTAAGGTAATATTAATAAGATATTAATTAACAATAAAAAGAAAAAAAATAAAAAATATATATATATGAGGCGGTTTGGGACGAATCAAAAGAAAATAAAAAGGGAAAAAAAGGAAAAAGGGAACCGGGCTTTTGTAATGGGCCAAGGACTTGTTAGGAAACTATAAAAATACTTTTTATTAACCAAAACACTTCATAAAACCCCTGGAGATCACCTTCAAGTCGGCATCAATGGTGGTGTTAGGGTTCTTCATTAATTTTTCTTCTTTCAAAAATTCTAAGGTAAAATCTTTAATACTCTTTTTAATTAAAGTGTTTTAATTCTTTCTCAAGTATGATTGCATGAAAGAGGGTTAATACATGCTTGTATATGATGAGATGTAGAATTTGGGTATACGTATATATATGGGTTTATGTAATGGCTGCCTATGATATGGCTATTGTTCTTTTTGTGTTATATGTTTTGGGATTATAGTGGTGTTGTGTGATTATGGGGTCACACGATATGGTTTGGTTTTGGAGGTGGGATTTATGCCTTGTTGTGGCACGGTTAGATGGTGATTACTCCCCGTATGAAAAAACGAGCGTATAAAAGCGATTGATTGACTTGACATGTATGATAACGAGTATGTTTGGGAGATTCGATAGGTATATATATGCGGAAGTATATATACTACTACGTGTTGGGTTATGGTATATGGTCGTTCACTAGTTATTATAACTTGAACGTACCTCGTGTTTGTCGTGTTTTATGGTGCTGGAGTTTGTTGGAGTTCCACCGACATTTTGAATCTTTTGAAGTGTGTCTTGTAGCGTATTCTTTGAGTCTCGTATTTCACGTGTACGTTTTAAAATGGTGTTTTTGGTTTCAAGTCTACTGAAATAACTTGGGATTTCTTTTGAGATAATGAAATCTTTTGTGTTGGGTCTTGCATTTATTTTGGTCGGTATATATTGAGTTAGATGGGTGGTTGTATTCGGTAAATAAGGGTAAGGTGTTGGAGTCGTGTTTGAAACAAGATGTAACATAAGATTTCTTTTAATCAACACTTATATATTTCAAATTCTAAAAGACTTTCTTTGAAATAAAGCGAAGTAAAAATTTCTTTCTACCTACATAGTTTATATAATTGAGTTTGACCGATTTATGTCATTTATAATTATTAATACAAGGTTAAATTGAGTTTATGAAGATTTCACATACAATTTTATCTCTCATTAATATAAAACTGTTTTGGTCATAACTTGTTCGTTTTTAAAGCTTTTTGGATGATTCAAAAGGCTAAAATTATGTACTCGGAACGTACTTTTCAAATATTCAGAAAGTATAGTCATGGGAGGTCAGTGGACTGGTCGAAATTGTTGTACAAGTGTCGGGTTTAAGGTTGAGTTTTTTATTTGGGGTGCACGGGATACCTAGTCTTTGGGTTGAATTTTGAGATCGCATAGAAGGTTGTTTGTAGATGGTTTGAGTCACATAGATGAGAGGAGTTCATTTAGAACAAGTATCCTCGTGTGATGTGTTGTTTGTGTGTTTGATCCTAAGGAGTAAATCTCGGGACGAGATTTCTATTAGGAGGGAGTGATGTGACAACCCTGGTTTTGAGGTTCGTCACTTAGTTTTATTTTGTGCTAGTTACGTGTCTTTACGTGTTGATGTGCTAATTGGAGTGTATAGATTGTGGTTTGGATATCGTTTCCGGTACGGGGTACCTTGTGAGTGAAACGATGTGTGATGATTTCATGTTCATGAGTTCACATGGTAGTGACTATGAAATGAGATGGTGTTATTTAGTGGTTTTACGTATACGTATAGGTATTATAGAAAATCGTATTTTTACGATTTACGGTTTAGCATTTAGAGGTCTCGGATGAGGTAATTAGTCATATGAATATTTTTCGGGATGGTTTTAAGTCATTTGGGACTTAGTTATAAAGTTTTCAAAATTTGAGATTTTTTATAAAAGTGTATATTTTACGTCTTTTACGGTAAAACGCGTAAATTTGACTAGTTTTACGGTTTTGAAGGCTTTAGGAGCTGAAATAAATTAAGGTAAATTAAGGTAATATTAATAAGATATTAATTAACAATAAAAATAAAAAAAATAAAAAAATATATATATGAGGCGGTTTGGGACGAATCAAAAGAAAAGAAAAAGGGGAAAAAAGGAAAAAGGGAACCGGACTTTTGTAATGGGCCAAGGACTTGTTAGGAAACTATAAAAATACTTTTTATTAACCAAAACACTTCATAAAACCCCTGAAGATCACCTTCAAGTCGGCATCAATGGTGGTGTTAGGGTTCTTCATTAATTTTTCTTCTTTCAAAAATTCTAAGGTAAAATCTTTAATACTCTTTTTAATTAAAGTGTTTTAATTCTTTCTCAATCATCTTATGATGGATTTAAGTTAGGGTTTAAATAAGAATCTGTATTTTAATGATATTATAATGATTAGATGGTTTAGGGTTTGTAATTAATGGGGTTATGGGTAATAAATTAGGTTAAATTAATTAAACCCGTTTTTAAAAACTGGGCAGAATTTTGGGCCATTGTTTTGATCATATAGGAAGATCTACAAACTCTTATTTTGCGATCCACATATCCCTGAAAAGCTAATTGAAGTGGATTTCCTATGCAAGAAACTAGAACTAAATTGGAGGTAGGGAAGTGGGTCAAAAACAGGTTACAACAGTCGGAGGTCAAAACAGTTTTGAAGTCAGCCTGATTTCTTTTTAAGTTTTGGGTTGTTTGGGGTACTTAGGGTTGCATTGGGATCTTCTCACGAACATGAGAGATGGTTTATATATTATAATAAGTATCTGCACTTGGGTTAAGGTTGTGGTTTAGGGTAAGACCCCCTAATTGTAACAAACTTTTCATACGTTTAAAATCAGTGAATTCTGGTTAGGTAGCAATATATATACATATATCGGGGCCTTAACAGTAGCTTTAAGGTTAGGGAAAGTGGGAGGTTTTAGCTAACATATGTAAAAGTATGAATATTCCTTTTACAGAAACCATGGGTATGTTTAAGTGGACGTTTGACTTAAAGTTTTGAGACCTAAAAACTGGGACTGTTTTGTGTAAAATATGAACGGGATAGTTATTAAACTTAACCAAGTTAAGGACTTGTTAAGGAAGGGTAATGGGGTGATTAGAGCTTATCAATGAGGTATTTATATGGGAGTAGGCTAGATATCCATCATAGGTTGATGAGCCATTTTAGTGATTGGTTCATATTTTGATTGCTTGTTTTTGGTTTGTTAGCTTGTTGCTAGTGCGAGGACTTTTGGAGAAGCAATCAGGTGAGTTTCATAGTCCTATGTTTAATATTGATTTTGACTTCCAGATGGGATGGAAGAGACACTGTGTTGAGTTATTTTATAAATTGATGCTGTGAATGTTTTTAAGGTTTGTGATGGACTTGTGTGTACATTATGTGATTAACTGCTATGTGATTCTTGATTGTGTATGATTTGGATCGGGGGACACGTGCCGTCTCAGTTATTGTGGTTTGACAAGGTAGGGGCCTTGGGATAGGTACATAGCGTGATCGTCTATGGGACCAATGGAAAATGACAAGGTAGTGGCCTTGGGATAGGTACATAGCGTGATCGTCTATGGGACCAATGGAAAAGGACAAGGTAGTGGCCTTGGGATAGGTACATAGCGTGATCGTCTATGGGACCAATGGAAAATGACAAGGTAGTGGCCTTGGGATAGGTACATAGGTGTATGGGCGCCTATGGTACCATGGTTGTTGGTAAGGCGTGATGCCTTGGTAATTGTGGTTGTTGGTAAGGCGTGATGCCTTGGAATTGTGTTGATTGATTGAACTTGAATGCTAGTTGTTAATACATTATTGTAGCACATTGTCCATATGTTATTATGTTGATGTTTGATATTCACAGTTTATAACTGTTTTAGCGTTGGAGTCTAAACCTATGACTCTCACCAACTTTATGTTGACGTGTTTTAGTGTCTCTTTCAGGTGTGAATGTGTTTAAGATTGAGGATAGAAGTGGCTAGACTTGGATGCTTTAGGATTGCATATAGAAGGAGATCCCCGTTCCTTCTTAGTTTACCTTTATGTTTTTTTTGATAAATGATACATGTTGGCACCTATATGTTTGTTTGGTTTATGTTTATTGTTTGTCTTGGGTAAGTGGTAGGACTGTTACCTACTTACCTAGACTCCTGCTTTGTTGAGATATTGTCATGACATTTTTGTCGCCGTTTATGACATTATATTTGCATTTTAGTTTTCTCTATAGAGACACCGTTTGTTGTGATGATATCCATATGTCGCGTCCCATATTCCGCCATGGTGGGGTGTGATATTTCATTACACAGAAATGAGTTTATATGTTTCTTTTTAGATTAATTTGGAGAAGTGTTTGAAATAACTAGCACCAACACTTTTTTACTGTTAAGAGAAAAATGAAGTTTAGGGAAGGGTGTCTAGCTAAGGGTAGCAAATTACGCTACTTAATCTTAATACCTTATAAAATATTTAGACCATTTTCTAAATTTAGTAGTCTTAAAATTTTAAGACTAAAACATTTCTTCTTTGGGAAAGTTTATGCATACAATGTTTAAAAGTCATTCAAAATCCTGAGAGTTATGCATACACATTTAAGAAAATTAAATATCCTATATCATAATTTAAAAGTATTTATTATGTAGTAAATGTATACGTTTTTTCTATTGTAACAGCCCATATCAACCAAACTTATAAAAGCCTATTGCACAACCTTTTTAAAACATGCATAAGACGGTTTTGGCTGTTGTTTTTGGTTTCAAACCCCTCGAACATACAACTCAACCCTTTGCTGCCACTATATTCTGAAATTACTACATTTACATCTTCATCACAACATATGTAGTCTGCTTATGTTTAAATTGTTTTTGTTGGTTATTTTGGCGGTGTTGCGCTGCAATTGTGTGTGACACATGTTTATATAGTTTAGCCTGTTAAATGTGCAGTGATTTTTTTTATCATATAATTCATTCTTTTGCCTCAAAATATAGTCACAGGTACCCGTCGCCGCTTTGCGCGGATACCCGACTAGTTTAGTGTATAGAAGCTCCTAAATGATGGCCACACTATAAAATAAAAGTCATTTGCTTGTTAAAGGCTTTGCTCACTAAGGAGGGCATAGTCACCTAAGTTAATTGCATTGTAACATTTCTTTACTAAAGCTTATCGAAGATAATATTAGGTAAAAGAAATTAACATCTTTTTGAAGAAATATGTATATAAAATAATATATGTTCAGAAGTCGTCTCGGGACTATAGAGACGCACGCGTAAATCGTTAAGTAATATATAATTAATATTGTATTAAATATTAATTATATTTAAACAAATAAACCAAGAAAGGAAAGTTGAAAAAAAAGAAACAAAAGCCCATGAAGCTTTTGGGTTTTGTTGCTTGATCACCAAATTATTACATAAATATCTTATTATTAGTAAGTTTTTTTAAAGATAGATTTTTGTTTGAATTTTGTTTATGTGTGGATAAAATTACATGCTTAGTTAATGAATTTAAGAAGTGAGGATTTGTTAGGAAAATCATAAAATACTCAAATTTTCAAATTTTCTTTATAAAATATTTATTTTTATTTTTAAAAAGCAAAAATACCTATAAAAAATTAACGTCTTGCAAAATAGAAAAAATTGAAACTTTTCGAAATTTTAGATATATCAAATGTTTTTTTATATTTTTATCTAAAATTTCAAAACATTTCGATTTTTTTTTTGCGTTAAAGATGATTGTGACTATGAGATGTGGGTCATGGATCAATATGAATCATGGGTGTTCAGACTTGTAGTCAAACTTTTGTAAACGGAAATGAATATAAAAATGAAAAGTTACGGTTGTGAAGGTATTGATGATAAATTTATCATTTGAACAGCTTGATGTTGGTAGGATCATGTCATCTGTGGGTAATGGGTATGGGTATATCAAACCCGTTATTCATTCATGAAAATTTTTTTATGCCCACTATTCATCTGTCACCCACTAGTGGGTATAATTTTCTACCCATACTCATGGGTATTTGTTACCCGTGGGTAAACCCATGGGTTAATGCAATAAAACTAAATCACAAAACCTTATATGAAAAGTAACTATGAAAGTGCGTTTCAAGAAACTGAATTAAACACAATATCTCTAAAAACAATAAAACTAGAATAAGTGAATAACTATTTAGATGTGTTAGAGGAATAGAGGTGTGTCGTGTACCTTGTAGTGTGAATAAGATATGTTTGAAGTGTAAAACATTAATATCATATATGTATTAGTATGAATGAATAGATATTTTGTAACACAAGAAGAGACGAACTAGATTATCTATTTATATATATCTAATGATTTGATATTTATCTTGATTTTTAAGTCTAGGAAATCGAATAATATTTTTTAGTTTAATGTGTTTTCTTGATAGTACTAGCTATTATAATTATAATAGCTTCACAAGTCATAACTATTTAAAAGGTATAACGAATTTTATTTTATTTTAAATGGGTTTATGGGAACACCCATAAGTATGTCTACTATCTTTATATAGCAGGGTTTGTTTGCTAAAAAATCTCTAGGCAAAATATCTAATCAATTGCCATGTGTAATTCCTGTTTTTCACAACCGTTGGATCAAAAAAGCTGTCATAATTTTTTTTTTCTACATTTTACATACCGTATTTTACACAAAACCTTTGTAAACTACCTTTCAAACATGAATCCACGATCCATCATCACATCACAATAAATCAAACAAAACAATTATCACACCACAATCTTTAGATGTTTCTGGTTTGGATTAAATAAAAAAAACGTCTCCGAGATTTTTTTGCAGATCCATCATTCCATAAACCAACTTGAGTGCTGTTTCTGGGTTTCAATTAAATCAAATAAAAATCTTCGTGGGTTTTGCAGATCCATCATTCCACAATCCAAATTTGTGATGTTTATGTGATGTTTGTGGGTTTGAACAACAAAAATCAATGGTTCCAGAATTCAAAATCAGATATGTTATATATTTTTAATTTTTTAATTGTTTATTATTGAAATCAGGTATGTTTGTGGGATACTTAATTTGTTATTTTTTGGTAAAACCAATTCAACAGGTTAGGTCGATTTCCTTTTCTATTTTGGGGTTTGTGTATTCTTTTGATCTTATGATTCACATAGGTAGATTAATTCTATGATTATAAGTTTTATTCTTTTTATCATATAAATTTCTCACTTTCCCTTGATATAAACTGTCATGATATGAAGATTTTTAGGGAAAATTAATTCAATTGGGTATAGGTTTGATAACATAGGATATTTTCAGAATGTTTGTAATTGATCTACAAAAGCTAATTTTTCAAAATCTTAAAATAATTCTCATGATTATAGCTACATTTTGAATTCCATTTAATCCTTACCTTAGTTAAGAACCATAAATTACTGATTTTTAAAACCATTTTAACCAAATTCTCCATATATACAGTTCATTAATAATTGAACATCACAAATCTTTTTTTTCCTTTCTAATAAAAAACAGAGATATATGCTTTTTAAGAATATCAATTTGGTAATGTTTATTGTAAAAACTTACCGAAGTAAAAATACACAGAGAAGCATGCTCATAAAGAAGTGAGTGATGAGCTTTTAGATACCCATGTAGCAAATTCATTGGAAATACATTGGTAAGCGGATGATTTTACATTTTTTACTACCGGTGGCTTCCAAATTATTTCATTGCAATGACATTTTTCTGTTATTATGATTTGCAAGTATTCTATAATCAATAATCTCTACGAGTTTTCAGGCTTATTAAGATAATAAACTGAATACATTACTATTTGGCAGGTCCTTGCATCGTTAAAAAACTTCCAGATGTTTGTCTTTATTGATTAAGCTATCGTTGTTATGCTTTGCAATCACAAGTATGTGACTAGGGGAGCATTCAGACATGCTTTTAAAGCCAATGCACAAGAGTCATATTGAAGTGAAAAGGTCGGGTGAGCTGGGATTTCATGGTCCTTATTATCGAGGTTTGCTTTTATCTCAAGCATAGTGACTTTTAGGATTGCAATTGAAAAATGTACCTTATTAGATAAGGGGTTGTTTGGGATTTAAATTGAAAAGTGAAAACTGCTAAACTTTGGGCTGTTTAGGATTGAATATAAATTTTTTTGTATTAGATTAGGTGTTGTTTGGGATTGAAATGGAACAATTCGCTATTGGAGATTGCACATAAAAAAACTACTTATCATCGAGGGCTTATGAGGTATTAAAGTGTAACTTGCATATTATTGGAATAGTGGTTGTTTTGGATTACATATTAAACTTCTTATTTTTATTACATTATTGGAATATTGGAATAGTGGTTGTTTGGGATTGAAATGGAACAATTCGCTATTGAGCGAAGTTAGTGGCTGCCAAGCCATTTGCAAGATTAAATTTATTATAAAAATTATGGACTGTTTGGTCATGTTTATGAAAGTTGCACATTATTAAAATGCAAGCTTTTTTAATGCATACTAAGTTGTTTAATATTCCCTAAACGTTGGACTGGGTACATACTCATACTGATTCGCCCGTTGTCTTACACATTGAGAGTAGTGACGATTAGTGCAAGCTTTTTTAATGCATACTAAGCTGTTTTTTTAATGTATACTAAAGTGCAAGCTTTTTTCTAATGCATACTAAGCTGTTTTTAATGCATACTAAGTTTTTTTACAAATGGTGAGTAGTTACGATTAGTTAACTCCTATATATATACAACACATAATCATAATGATTTGCCGATTTTATTTTTTTAACATGGCGTTAGTACGGATGATCTATGAGGTATTTCTGAAAAAAAGGATAATGACATAGAGGAAGGCAATTTATGAATACCACCTGCAACATGGTGTGTTTGGATATTGATGCAACTTGCGGCATAGGGTGTTTGTCTTTGGGTTTTATTTGGGTTTGTGGGCTGAGTTTTATTGTTTAGTGTTCTTTTGATGCTACTTTTTTGTGTTCATACGATACTTATATTTTTGGTCGTTTGGTGGAATTGTGAATGTGTAGACAAAGGACCTTATTATGGTAGACAATGGACCATAAGGTTTAGAGGAGGTAATGTTTATATAACTTAGTGGTACATTAAGTGATTTGATCCATCGTTATTATTCTACTATTTAAGCCTCTATGAAACTAAAAATTATCATATGTAATCAAAGTGTCATGCACCAATGTGCTCGCTTATTTGATTTATTGCTTAATTATTTACTGGTACCGCAAGACGCCAAGAACTATGTGCTTCTCAGAATACCATGTGCTAAAAGTGGTTATGATGCGAAAAGGATGCCAACTATTGCAATTTCACAAAAATGGTCTACATAAAGAAGTGTTGCATCGACTATAAGTTTGTTGTTTTTTGTTGCCTATTTCTTTGCTTAGACAATGGTTATTTAGTTTTTCTTCTCGAATGTTTTGCAAATGACATCTTATCTTAACTTTTTGGTTTTTGATATTATATCTCTTAACGTTATTTCTATCGATCATATTACTACTTTTTGATATCTCTTAACTTTTTGGTTTTTGATATTATATTTCTTAAAAACGATTCTTGAAGCTAGCCGCCCATTGGGCGGGCCTTGAGGCTAGTTTAGTATATTGATGGGTACACCTATGGGTATATCAAATGGGTTACATGGGTTTACCCGTGATGGGTATCATGGGTTTACCCATGACGGGTATAGCATACCCGTCACCCACCCGCCACCCATTGATGGGTTTAGATTTATACCCACGACCCACCCGTGGGTGAAAAATGACGAAAATACTCACCTATTTACGTGTAAATACCCGTAAGTTATAGATTTTTTCTCACCCATTGCCATCTCTAGATGTTGGAAAGTATATCACAACAATTATTTGCAGCCTCATCCATGACCCACACTCACAGTCATTCATCTTTAACATAAACAAACAAATCAAAACTTTTCAATATATTTTTAAAATGTCGAACTTAACTAAAAGAAAATAAAAGATTTCGAAATTTTGAGATAAAAATATCAAAAAATTTATCTAAAATTTCAAAAAAAAATTAATTTTTTTTATCTATTTTGCAAGAGTGTGCAATTTTTTGATTTTTATATGTATTTTGATTTTTTAAGGAAAATAATTAGGTATTTTGTGAAAAAAGGTTAAAAATTGGGTATTTTGTGATTTTTCCTTCTTGTTTGGTGTTGTAAGAAAATTAGGTGTCATGTTAGCAAATAGTTTCATAATACCATAATCATCATAACATTTGAAAAGGGGAAAATTACAAAAATACCCAATTTCTTAATCCTTTTTTTACAAAATACTCATTTTTTCCATCAAAAATCTAAAATACCAAAAAAAAATCGCAAAAATGAACAATCTTGCGAAATAGATAAAAAAAAATATCGAAAATTTTAGATATTTTGAAGAAATATCTATAATTTTCGATTTTTCTTCAAAAAATCTAAAATTTTTGATATTTTTAAAGAATCAAAATTATTAGATATTATGCAGAAAAATCGAAAATTTTAGGTATTTTTTTAAAATATCTAAATTTTTTGATATTTTTTCAAAATATCTAAAATTTTTGATATTTTTTGAAAATCGAAAATTTTAGCATACAAAAAAAAACTTTATCAAGGATAAGATAATATTACATTCACTTATAAATATTAGTTAAACTTTGCATACAACTTCACATTTATACTTTCTACCATAATAATTAACAAAGTATCTCATCATTTTACAAAACCTTCTCATCGGTACAACAACAAAGAATTTGTGGCTCTCCGACATAATGTTGATGGTTCTTTATCACAACAAATATGAACCGTCCATCTTCTCTGATTCATCAAATTTATGATGAAAATGCACTTAGGATTATACCTGGCCCATGTGGTATACTTTAATTGATTAATCTCCGTAAAAAAAGTCAAGAGATAAATGTGTGTGATTAACTAATAGTCAACCCAAAGTCAAGCACACTATTTTCTCAATATACTTTTACAATTTTTACAATTGAGTATAACAAATATTTATAAGTTCTTATATACAGAAAAATAAAGGTGTCAAGGAAGTATGGATATTTTAGGTTAATTCTCTTTGTTTTTAAGCTAAAAATTGAACATTTAAAAATCAAAGAAAAAAAAATTCTTTTTGTATAAATGTGAAGTTGTAATTTATAAGTGAATATAATATTATCTTATCCTTCATAAAGTTTTTCTTTTGTATGCTAAAAATTTTTATTTTTGGAAAATATAAAAAAATTTAGATATATTGAAGAAATATCTAAAATTCCGATTTTTCTACATAATATCTAAAATTTTTGATTTTTTTAAAATATCAAAAAATTTAGATTTTTTCAAGAAAAATCTAAAATTATATATATTTCTTCAAAATATCTAAAATTTTCGATTTTTTGATCTATTTCGCAAGATTGTTCATTTTTACGATTTTTTGGGGTATTTTGGCTTTTTGATGAAAAAATAGGTATTTTGTGAAGAAAGGTTAAAAAATTGGGTATTTTTGTGATTTTCCCTTAGAAAAGCGGTGTTATGGTTAATATAAAAATTGTAGTGTTATAGTGGTTCCACTTTTAATAAATAATAATAAAAAACACGACGCGAGGTATAACTCGACTCACGGTATAGGGTTCGTGCTGTGGGCTTGCGTTATGCCCACCATTCTTTATTGAGTCTATATTTTTTATTCAACAAACACTATCATCAATGTAATAATCATTTAAGTCTTACACAAACGTATCTTATGCATGTTTAGTGATCATAAAAAGTGATTAACCTCCAAACTCACATTTATACAAATGTGACAAAATATTTTAATAAACTTTATTTTTATGAAAATATTTTATTATAATAGAAAAGAAAAATGAATTTGGCATATTCCAAATGGTCTATGAATATCCTCTTGAAGTATAAACTTCACCAGATGTGATTTTCCCACTAAAGGACAAAAAGGAGCGGACTCTAGAACCCGCGACTCAGAATAGGTGCCTGCGGCTCAATATCAATATTGAGTCGTTAACCCATTTAATGAGCCGCGCCCAGAGAGCCGTTATAACTTGTCTCCTGTAAATAGTGGATCATTTCTCCATTTTCCAATGAACCTTTTTGGACAGTTTTTTGCTTCTTATCTTCTATTTATGTTTCCAATTGTTAGTTTATGATCACATAATTTGTTAAGTATGTTTACTTATGATTAATCTCTTTATCCCCTTCTTTACTTCTCCAAAGAGAAGATCACTCACACATTTGTGATGTGATAAAAGACTAAGCCTTGATGAAGATCACTCTTTCTTAGATCTAGTCATGTTCATCTTATTGTTTATATGGGTCTTGTGTAGATCCAAGGTATTTATGTATACTTGGATTAGTCTTGTGTATATCCAAGGTATTTGTGTATGCTTGGATTAGTCTTGTGTAGATCTAAGTTATATGTGTATACTTGGATGTGTCTTGTGTTGTCATATGTCATGTGTGTAAGTTCTCACTAAACTACAAAGTGATGTAATTGTGTGTTGGTGTTTTGTGAGTTCTCACTTAACTAGAAAGTGATGTGTGTGAAGATTGGATCTAGCTTTGGATTAGGACTCGACATCGACGTTGTAAGGTTTTCTCCGCCTAGAAGGGAGCTTGTGGATATAGTGGAAATCTTGAGTAAGGTGTACTCGTGGAGTGGAGTAGGAACAAAGAGAGAGCTTCGTTGCCGAAACACTATAAATCTTGGTGTCTTTTCTTAGGTTGCTTCTTTCCTAACTCTTTACTTATTCCTCTTTACATTCATGCATTGCATTTCCATAATCACTAGATATAGTAAATGTTTTGCTAATTGACTTAACAACTATAAAACTAGTTTTCAAGTAAAAGGAAATTTTAAGACCAACATAATTTTAATTAGGACCTTAATTAGAGAAACTATTCAACACCCTCCCCCTTCTAGTTTCTACAATTGGTATCAAATCGATGGTCACACAAGATCTTTGAAGTATATTATGCTTTAAAGCTTGAATCGATCTATTGTATCTACTAATTAGAAAGGTTGGTTGCTCTAAAGTTTCTTTATGGTCAAAACTATTTTTTCTCTAAAATAGATCTTAAAATTATTGCTATATCAACTCATCTTGATTATGATCTCATTAGTAGCTTTTATGCATTTTAGATTTGCTCTTGAAATGTATCTACTAGTTTTTATCTTTCTTTGTATAGGTACTCATGAAAACTAATCATTAATTTGGTTATGGATTGAGTAACTTACATTTGTTGAAGACTCGTCTCCTTTTGATCTCCAACATCATGAGATGATGATATCAAGATTGGTGGATGTGATACTAGTCCTTCAATACTATGTATTCACTTTGGCCAAGTTCGGGTGGTGTATTAGTCTATAGAAGACTAGGGAAGCACTTTGCGGCTAAGGTACGCTTTCGTTCTTTCACACGCCCTTTGATCATTCTTTTTATCATTACTTGACTATGTGATTGCTCTTGGCATCCTTGCCTTGACACTTATTTGTGGTATGTGATTCTATTCTTTCACCCTCTCAAACCTTTATGGTCTTAGATACTTGGCTCACATAAGTGGTGTAGAGCGAGTTAGTAGTAGCTTAAAGTATCAAGCATAATTTATATAGTTTGCAACTTAATACGGTTAGTAGGCCCTATATCATGTGTATTATGTACAATTGAGCTTATCTCTAAGTTGATTGATTAATCCTTTGAGATACCAAACTACACCATATGTTGTAGTTAGGATACTACACATTTGGAATTGAAATATTCCAAGGATATTGTCATTGTAACCCTCAAAAATGATATTAGTCCAATCACGTGGGAGAGAAAGTGAATTTATATTATTGTTTATGTTTTGTAAAAGTTTAAGACACTTATTAGTAAGTGTTCTTACTCTATATAACAAAAATAGCTTGGTGTGGTTCATTACCAAAGTCATTTCGTCTTACGGCAGGAAAGGCATGTCATGAACCACTATATATGACACAAGCTCTTCGTTTCCATAACTTGAAGATTGGCATTCATCTCTTGAGCACTGATACTTGGCTTTGATTCACTCCTCTTGGTTTCTCGCTTTTCTCCTTTTGTTTACGAGTAGTCGTTCCTTCGTTTCGGTCTAATTCTATCTTTTTTAGTCTCGATTCCACTCGTAATCCTTCATTAAGGCAATATAACATAGTCTTGAAGTGGTTCAATGATTTTCAAAAGGCTTAATATATGTTTTAAGTATTTTAGAAAAACTTGGTTTGAAAAATTTCTTTCATTTTCACTATCAAAACACATGTTCTGCCCGCAGCTCAATAAATAGCACGATGGTTATGTGTGGTTCATTATCAATAATGAGCCGCGGCCCACTAAGCTTAAAATAATATTGGTTTTATTATTTTACACTTTTTCAAACACTTTTCTTTCCTCTTTTCTGTTGGTGCGATAAGGAGACAAACAAAACCTCCATGAACAACTTTTAAAACCTTCCAAATCACTTAATTTAATTGATTTTAAGACAAGGGTTTCATCCATCCTTCATCTAACATTGATTAATTGTAAGTATCTTTATTCAGTTTCAAATAATTTGTTCTAGGGTTCTTAATTTCATAATTGGGGATTTTTAAAATTAAATTTAATTAGAACCAAATTAGGAATGTGGGTAAAGATAGTTTTAGTACAATGATTCCTTTAGGTTCACGTTCCTTGTGATTTCACTACTTATGGAACAAATCTAAATTTTAATCAAAACAATTTGGTTTAATGATAGAATTGATATGAACCCTTGAGCACATTGGTAATTATATTGTTAATACTTACCTAAAAACGAATTTTGAAAACCAATGTTCAAATTCATGGTTTATGTGCATAATTCATATGTTTTAGTCAAATGTGAACTTGTTACATTGTGAGCATAAGAATGACAAAGAATTATCCTTTGGTTAGTCAAGAAATTGATCAAACACATTCTTGTAATTTTGATTTTTACTAATCTATATGTAACATAGAGTGATTGTGGAACTATTCTTGGTTTAATATAGGTACCATAATGCATTTGGATATTCATAATGTCCATGAGAAAACTAGAGAATATATGCCTTATCTATCTGAGTCGTGTCGTTCTTCTTCTCTAAATAATACTCTTCGGTCTTTATAAAATCGTTGATTTCATGAAGGATGATTGATCTCTTTCAATCTCTATGGGCATGAACCAACTCGATTCATGTTCAAGTACATTGGCTTTGATTGTTTACTTGACACTGATGAGCCAATATTTCCTTCGTTTCTTATTGAGTTCTTTAGTACGTTCTCATTAATATGCATCAATAATGGTTTATCTATAAGATTTTCTGTTAAGGGGAAAACTATCATATACTCTCTTGAAGAGTTTAGTATAATTCTCAAGGAGCCATATGATGGTTAATGTAGGTTCACCGATACTTGGAGTATTGACTCTTTGGAATCGGCCTATATTAATGTGCATTATGTGATCGAACTTCCCTCTCCTTTGTTCACAGTTAAAGCTATTTCTAAACCTCGTGGACATTCTCTTCTTGGTGATTTTCAAGGAAAAAAATTTCCTCTCACTCCTTGGGAATTACTAACTAGTAAACTGAATGATTTCATTATTCCTTGGGCCGAAATCATTAGTGAAAACGCAATTTTTCTTGGTGGTGATCGCAATCGCGTACCCACATGTCTCGCACATATGTTATATTGTGTTGCTACCTCCACCAAATACAATCTTGCGTATTTCATCGTTAGTAAGATTAGTTATGTTCTCTTTAAATCCAAATCTAGTCTTCCTTTTGCTATGCTTCCTACTCGTCTTCTTAGAAGAGTTAAATATGACTTTCCTCATCTAGAAGTATCGTCCTACATCTACGTTGATCGTGTAATGCTTCCCATTGAAGGGAACCTTTCACAAGAGACTAGGAATGATCTGTGTGAGGAGGAAAATGAACTTCGAAGAAAAGCTCATGTTGTTGGGTACGAATCAACCTCAACTCTTTGGAAGGACAAGGTTGAGATCAATATCGGCACGAGTCTTCCAAGTATCTTCCAACCATCAATGTATAATTGCGTTAATGGTTCCCCTCTTGAGCATGGTTCTTTTTCACTATCCTCTAATTCTTTTGAGGCTTCTCAAGACATTATTCATGAAACTCGCTATTTTTAAAACCTTTGTTTTCTAGAGGATAAAATAGATGGATCTAAGCACACTAAAGAAATGTTCAAGGGAAAGAGTGAGTTGAAGAATTGATCTTTGGTACCACGACTATTATTTCTTGTAATCCTTAGACTTTGGTTTGTAATAACATTTAATTGTTTGGATTGACTAGTATTTTAGTCATATCCATGCTACATGTGATTAAACTTTCAGTTTACATTTTTATGTGCAATTATGTGTTAGTTAGCTATTTAGATTTTGGTTGGTAATCTATTTTGGCTTGATTAACAAGTATTTAAAATTTGGGCTTACAAAAAATGCTGGATGTGACATTTTTTGAAGGTTCTGCCCGTGGATCAATATCTCTGGGCGGTTCAATATCGATATTGAGCCGTGGCTATGTTTATTGAGCCGCAGGTTGGATTTTCGACAGAATCTTTGCTTTACACTGTTTTCTCTAAAGCTTTGTAAAGATGGATAAATTTTTTGCTAAACACCAGCTTTTCTCTATTAGGCTTGGAAATTTTCATTGTTTATCAAAAATATTTTTATCCCATTACCATTTTGGATCATCCCTTCTTTTCTTAAACCATTTATGATTCTTCTTCTTCCTCACATCTTCTGAGCCTTCTCTAAGCCTTAAACACTCAACCATGGTGTTCACTAGATCGTCAAACTCTTCCACCAAAAGAGCCTTAAGATTAAGATCAAGATACCTAAACAAGGTTTTTCTTCTTTTCTTACATCAAAAAATGAGACTATCCCAATTCTCATTTCTTCATCACATTCACCACCTCTTGCACCATGCAAGACAAGTTCAACTCATGGTACAAACCATTCTCATGGTTCTACCTCTTCTTCATTCCAATATAGGATGAACGAGTTGTCTTCACCCTTCTCTCCAAGTCCTTTCTTGGTTGAGAACCCTATACCCCTCCAAAGCATTCCATTTGATGATAACTTTGTTGAGCATTCACCTACTTCACCCTTGGACACCATGCCTCCTCCTCTTTCTCCTCCTCCTAACACTCTAATCTTGGGTGTTCCTTCTTTCAACTTCATGGGTGATCCATACAAGTATGTCATCCAATATCTTAGGATGGATTTGTTTGGTCTTCATTCAAAGTTGTAAGAGTTCTTGCTAACTGTGTTTACCAATTCTCATCCTCCTAGAGGATGAGATGATGATATTTTTAAAATATCTTTTCAAGAACTCAAGCCAAGAAGACTACTTAATCAAGATTAAAAATAGCTAGCTTATGTTTAGTTAGTTGTTTTCTTTATTTCTTGTATCTTATTTTCCTTCATGATGTTACATGAAGATGATCTATGGATCTAGCTTTTATGTGTTATAACTTGCTTCTGTACACATTAATCAAATTGAATTTTAGATTAAAATTGAACCTAAATCTAATATCACCTCTAAAACTTGACTAAAACTTAATCAAAATTTTATCTAAATATTTTGTCACCTTTTGTCAAGATACTCATGTAAGTATGTTGCTCTTTATGCAATCATAGCCTAACATAGTACTAATAGATGTAACAATCCAAGATTTGCAAAAAATTGAAAAAGTATTGTCTTTTGTCAAACTTTCAGAGAATTAGATTTTGGCGTCCTATGTGGGTGGCTCAATAAATAGCCGCGGATCATTATCAATAATGAGCTAAACATTCCTTAGAACATTTTGTTTTTTTATATTATTTGCCTTGTCTACTTTCTTTAAATCTTCTTGTTTTAGGAGTTCTCTTCTTATCCCTCACAATGTCTTCTTCTTCTAAACTTAACCTTGACATCTCTTTGTCACAACCTTCTAAACCCAAATCTTCTTCTTCTGAGCTTTCCAAGAAACTGAAAATTTCGGTGAAACACGTTTGGATCAAGAAGAACAAGGATCACTATGAACCTTCTTCTCCCAAACCATGCAAGACTTCTACTTTCTCTCCAATTGAGTATTGGAATGAGTCTTACTCAATCAATCCAATTATCAGAGAAAGGGAATCTCTTCCGCCGCCACCTAAACCTTTCAACACACCTCAACTAAATGACCTCGCTTTTTTCCCTAACCTCACTAAGTATTGTGATGGTAACTCTCTTATCTACATTCTCCTTCTACTCCACCACCTTCTTTTTATAATGGACCTCCCCCATCTAATGATTTTGTTTTGCATCATGGAAGTGCATGTGCTTGTTGTAGATTTCAACAAATTGTACTTGCACATGTGTATGAGAAGTTAATTTTTTGTTAATTTCTCCTCACGCGACCTCCTCTTCGAGTATTTGTTCCCGTGAGTAAATCTCCGGAAGATGCACCTTCATCTTATTTTAAAGGTTAAAACACATGTTGTGTTCTAATCACTTGAGTCTAAAATAAAAACCTAAGCAATCTTGGAGGACTACTTCTACTAGAATAGTTGTTATGCTTATGTTGTTATTTTCATGTTTCTTGCCTTTGTAGTCATATTTTCGAATATGAATCTCTTGTTGTGTGTGCTCTCATATTTATTCTAATATGATTGGTATGTGTGTTATTGATTGTTTTTTTATTCTTTTTATTACACATATTGTTGAGAGTTGATATTGGTTAAACCTTGAATTTTTTGGGTGATTCCAAAAACTCTATGCTTTTAACCCTTTGAAAATATATCTTCAAATTATTGGATGTTTCTTTTCTACCTTTATTCCAACAATTGTGAATTGAGCTTGTCAAATTACTCTTCTTGGACACACTTAGCAAATAATCACTCTATAATTTTGGGACTTCTTTTCTTTCTCCCTCTCAAGTTATTTAGTGAGTAGTGACTATTGCTTTTACATTGGTGTTTTTTTTCTATCTACTAACATTTGTATGTAGCTTGTCACCATAGCTCGATCACTTAGTGCCCCGAACAAGGGGGAGTAAGCACCAAAGGGGAGCTACTAGCAAAGTCGATTCTTCTCTTCTTCAAAGACTTGTTCTACCTTTTTACTTCGACAAAAGAGGGAGAAATGATAGTGATAAACTCGTTAATCATTAGAAAACTTCTGTTTTCACATAAATGAGTTTATTGTTTGTCGTAATCAAAAAGGAGATATTGTTAATGCAACCAGTGTCTAAAAACATTATTTGTGATAACTAATCTTTCTTAGTTTTAATCACAACAAAGTGTAAAAACATTTATCGTCAAAGATAACCGAAAGACAAATTATTCAACAAACAATATCATCAAGGTAATAATCATTTAAGTCTTACACAAACATATCTTATACATGTTTAGTGATCATAGAAAGTGATTAATCTCAAAACTCACATTTATACAAATGTGACAAAATATTTTTATAAACTTTATTTTTAAGAAAATATTTTACTAAAATAGAAAATGGAAATTTGAATTTGGCATATTCAAAATGGTCAAGGAATATCCTCTTGAGGTATAAACTTCACCAGATGGGATTTCCTCACTAAAGGACAAAAAGGAGCGGACTCTAGAGCCCTCAGATCAGTATAGGTGCCTGCAGCTCAATATCAGTATTGAGCCGCCAACCATTTAATGAGCCGCTCCCAGAGATCCGTTACAGCTTGTCTCCTATATCATTTCTACATTTTCCAATGAACCTTTTTGGATAATTTTCTGCCTCTTATCTTCTTTCTATGTTTCCAATCATTAGTAAATTATCACTTGATTTGTTAAGTATGTATAATTATGATTATCCTCTTGATCCCCTTATTTACTTGTTCAAAGAGAAGACCACTCACACATTTGTGACGTGATAAAAGATGAAGCCTTGATGAAGATCATCCTTTCTTAAATCTAGTCATGTTCATCATCTTTTTTATTTGAGTCTTGTGTAGATCCAAGGTATTTGTGTATACTTGGATTAGTCTTGTGTAGATCCAAGGTATTTGTGTATACTTGGATTAGTTTTGTGTAGATCCAAGTTATATGTGTATACTTGGATGTGTCTTGTGTTGTAATAGGTCTTGTGTGTAAGTTCTCACTAATCTACAAAGTGATGTAATTAAGTGTTGGTGTTTTGTGAGTTATCACTTAACTAAAAAGTGATGTGTGTGAAGATTTGTTCTAGCTTTGGATTAGAACTCGACATCTAGCCTTGTGTCAGAAAATAAGATGGGAAACGAAGATTGGTTCTATCTTAGGATTAGAACGCAACATTTAGCTTAGTGTCGGAAAACATTGTAAGCGACGTTGTAAGGTTTTCTCCGCCAAGAAGGGAGCTTGTGGATTTAGTGGAAATCTCGAGTAAGGTGTACTCGAGGAGTGGAGTAGGAACACAGAGAGAGCTTCGTTGCTAAAAAATATATAAATCTTGGTGTCTTTCTTTAGGCTGATTCTTTCCTTACTCTTTACTTATTCATCTTTACATTCATACATTGCATTTCTATAATCACTAGATATAGTAAATGTTTTGGTAATTGACTTAACAACTATGAAACAGTTTTCAAGTAAAAGGAAAATTTGGGACCAACATAATTTTAATTAGGACCTTAATTAAACAAACTATTCAACCCCCCTAGTTTCTACACTATTGATTAACCTTCTTCATATGTTGGCAAGTACACCACCCAATTCTTTGTTGTCTCTCCATTGTAATGCTCCAAGTGCATCATCACGAAGACACACAGTCTGTGTCGTTATTTAATGCACCCCACTTTGGTCTAATTATGTGTTCAACACATATTCCTTTTTATGTTAAACACTCTCTAGTTACATTGAAAACATTTTTCTCTGCACAAGTACAAGTTATCATATTTGATGTATCAGTTTTAGAATAATGGGATGCATTTTTTCATTTTGTTATCATATTTGATGTTATGTATTTTTGACTCACAATGAGGTCGTAGAAGTCCTTGTATTTCACGTCATAGCTCTATACAGTTCTTGAGCTGTCAATTATCACCGCACTTCCGTTTTCAGATAAAAATACTATGTAGTAGTGCTGGTGCGAGATGACGGGGAAGAATGCATGTAGAGTTTTATAAATGGGTGTTTCATTTTTTAATTTTTATTCGAATGATATGTATTTTATAATCAACAATAGGAAAGCAAGTGTTTACTATATCAATTATTTCCATTTCCTCCAATTTGACATCTTTTCTCAATGAGCTTTTCATGTTTTATTCAAAAGCTTTGAACTGCTTGGCCATGTCATTGTGTCCAGTTGCCAGCATCCAATCAAACATGGTTGAAGTTTGTTTGCGTAATCAACGAGATCATACATTTTTTAGTTTTTGGATGCATTTTCATTTTTTTATCATATATGATATTTGTGTGGTTGTAGGTACATACAATCATCGTTGACATGAAGAATTGCTTCTTCGTCTTCCCATTGGTGTAGATGTTTTCTTCATAGTTCATGATCGCCAAGAATATGTCAATGACTGGTGCATCCACTTTTGGACATGGGGCCATCGTCTGCATGTTGTCTCTCATACAAGCATTGTAAAACCCGTATTTAAAAATCAGAATATTTAAATACACAGTTTTGATTTTAATAAACTACATAAGTATTATTTAACAAACGGAAATAAAAACGTGAGAATTCGGAAATAAAAGCACGTGATATAAATGCGCGAACTTACGCAAATAAATATAAATGTCAAGAGACAAAAAACAACAAAAAGGGTGTGTTGGTTATATGGGCTGGCTAAAAAGAACAAAGAGGAGAAGGTGGGCTTGATCCCACTTCAAAAAAAAATGACACGGGGGTTACCCCTTTTTCCCTAGCAGACATCAAACAAAAAAAATAAAAATATACGGGAACTAGGGTTTCTCCATGGAGGCCGCCGACTGAAAAATCAAAGAAAGGAGACAAGGGTCCGAGTCCCCCATCAAAGACAATCGAGGTTGTGTTTCGATTATCGGCCATGTAACGGTAATCGCTTCCGTCTCTATTGTCAGTTTATCACCTTTTTTTTGTTTTTTTATTTTACCTTATTCTATGCAAGCAAATCAGTGCGTAATCGCATGAAAGCATCAAGGGACATCAGGTTTTTGGTCTAGATCACGAAAACCGAGAGCCTAAGGCTCTCGGCGTGTTGCTGCTCGACCAGCCAAGACCACAACAAGGTCTTGGTGGTGATGTTATGTTGAGACCATCCCCGAACCAAAATGACAGCAGGGGCGTTTGGGTTTAGAAATGACAGCAGGGGCGTTTGGGTGTATAATCAGTAGGGGTGTTTGGGTTTATAAATAGATTACATTAATAGTGGGAGCAGAACATTAGCAGTGGGTAAAAGTAACAAGAAGTGGGAATTATATAACAGAGCAGTGAGAACTTTTTAAACAGAAAATAAAAGGGGTTTAGTTTTAAAATTAGCGATAGATTAGCGACGTTAATTTCTGTCGCAAATTCATTTAAATGACAGTTTTTAGATACTCAACTTTTGGTTACAGTTCTTAGTGACAGTTTTTCTGTCGTTAATTCATATAGACAGATTATATTAATATTGTTTAATTGTTTTAGTGCGACCGAGAAGGGGTATCTCGGTAGGCTCGAGATATAGTTTATACATTAAAAATGAAGATTTTAAATTATACCTTTTATTACTTACTTTTATAAATGTTTTATATATATATTTAAATGAGTTAAATTAAAATAGTTTTATATTATATGAAAGGGTATAATTTTATTATAGAAATTACAAACGATTTTGAAAAGTTTCTAATTTAGTAAACTTTCTATTTTTAGCACGGTTACCGGTTATAGTATTTATATCACGTCAGAATACGTTTGTACCGTAATTAATAGTAGATCGATAATACATTAAAAAGAATTATAAGAAAGACAAGATTTATCAGTTAAAATACGTACATAACTTCAGAAATAAAATAAATAAACGAGAAGCCAATAAGATCAGTAAATTAAATAAAGCCCAGATAACTTACTTGCGTCTATTATTATTGTAGCTTCCATGAAGCCCGAGTAGTGTTCGTTCAGTTTTCCTTCAGTCAGGTACTGGACCAGAGGTACGGATTTCTCGTCCTTTCATTAAGGACTTCCTTTCTATGCATGATTAGGATTCCTCGTCTGTAGCCAAATGTTTTCCCCATTATATGTTATAAATTATCAGAAATTATTTTAATAACTAAGATATTGCCTGAGCCTTATATACAAGCATGACCAGTTAGTTGTACTAGTTACGGAGGTACCGTAACCATGACACTAGAGGCACCGGTGTCATGACTCACCTGTAGGAGAGTGATATCCTGCAGCGTTCCACTCAGTTCAGCTTGGCCATTTTATCAGCATTATTAGTGGGGCGTATGGATGCATCCTAGGCTTATCAGTTTACAGTTACCAGGTGAATGTGGTGTGTGCTCTACATCCTTCACATTAGAGCTAATCCCTCAGCCCAACACAGTAATTAGAGGTCACCCCTCTAGAGCATGACGAGGTCACCCCTCCAGTTATTCATGCAACAGTTGTTACAATACATGACCTATATAAGCTCTTGGCAATTAAAATATAGTAAATGCATGTTTTCAGATTTAACAGATAACTGTTCAGTTTTATTATTTATAAATCAGACTTATCAGATTTTCTACAGTTTCCATCATACTCCACATATCAGTCTTTCATCTTCAGTAATTATTAATTATTTCAAGATCAGTATATTCCTATCATGCATTATATCCGTTCATTGTGCGTTATGCTCAGCCGTAGTTCGTTCATGCTCTAACGGCATGTACACCAGGACACTCTTCAGATTTTGAGAGCATGTGCATTGGATGGAAGCCGTCCAAACTTCTTTACTTTATGCACTTCATTTTTATATTACCTTTGGACATTGTTCAGTCCTTTCTTTCAGTATTTTACTTTTCATGTTTTGAGCTTATGTTGGATTACCGATGTTTGATTCCGGTATTTCCGTTATGGTCAGTTATGTTTTAGGACATTTACCTTATGCTTTGATGACACGCCATAAATACACGTAACGGTCCACTTATCCAAGTGGGGTGATACAATTATGGTATCAGAGCTATAGGTTCGACCTGTAGGCTCTAAAACTTGACATGTGACTAGTGGGTAGTCACCAGGAACTTCCCAGATTTGGCGTTGTTATCTTTCATATTTCTCATGCAATTATCAGTCAGTTTTCTTTAGTTATCAGTCGGTTTTCTTAAAGTTTTGACTAAGTAAAAGGTTGGTACATAACTGGCCATATTTAGTCGCATGTTGTATTTAGCGAATTTTCGTTTTGGTGAACTGACCATAGGCGTTCACCCTTGCACGTTCAGATTTTTGTATAGATTAACTGACCATAGGCGTTCATCCTTACTCATGTCAGATTCATGTTTTCAGTCGAATATTACTTGGTGAACCAGCCCATATACGTTCACCAATGTTCAGATCAAATTTGATGCTTGTCAGTCAAATGTTGTCTTGTGAACCGATCCATAGTTGTTCACCTTTGTCGTATCATGACATTTCACAAAATCTTGACAAATATGAATTGGACTACAGCCAACCATATTTAGTCCCAGATTGTACATTTCTATACATGACAGTTCTCAGAAAATTTTGACAAGTATGGATCGAAATAAAATTGCCCATACTTAGTCAATGCGTCCTACTATGTATAATGTGGATTAAACCATAACTATCCACATCAGTTGATGTTAAACCTCAGTTGATTATTCTTCTATGTTATTTGTATCACTCAAGTTATACTCTCACGTGAATGTCGTTTTCATGCTGACTAAGTTCATGTCTCCTTTTGAGGATTATGCTTTCAGCAAGGTGATGATGTCTTCATGCTAAAATACAGAAGGGGTTATAGTAAAAATCCTGTTTTCATAATAATCATGTTTGATCTTCATCAGTCATGTCTTCATGCTGACCATTGTTGAAATTCCGTTTAATCATATTCTTGAAACTTTATACAACCAGCTTTAAGTCCACACAGGAAGTACCAGGCTATCATGTTACTCATTCAGTTCAATTTACTACTGTTTAAAGAAATTCATTTCTTTGATCATGTCAGACAAGCGACACCAGTATCGATCATCCCATAAAATTTCCACCAGTGCAATGTACATTATTCCATCTGTACCCCATGTATAGTGTCTCAGTTATACCCCATATATAGTATTTCATGTGTACTCCACGTACAGTGTCTCAGATATGCTCCATGTGCAGTATTCATTTTGTACTTCATATACGGTAGTCTAGGTGTACTCCATGTACCCTACTCCATGGATATTGCTAATCGATCCTTAATCATCTCATACATTTTCGCTTGTCGATATTCTACCAGATGCTGATGCTGCTCGTGAGTTGAAGATTTTACCAGATACTGATGCTGCTAAAACTTTGAAGACCTCAAAAATGTTGATATTGTTGATACTTTGGAGATTTATTAAAATGCTGATGCTATTTATACTATGAAGACTCTTCAGAACAAGGACGAAAACTATAAATCGGAAAATTTCTGACAAGAATAAACTTCAACCATCAGATACTACCATTCTATTCCATGCTTGTACCTTATCAGCTAGATGTCACATTTCACCTAGCTAACCTTCATTAAGAAGAGTGGGAACCGGAACCAGCTGGCCAATCAGCAAAATTGTTACATGAATCACGATCATGATAATGACCGTCATAAATTGACAGACAAAGCAGTAGTAACAACCACCATGCTTACAAAATCAGTCAGTAACTATCAGAACTCCTGAACGGACGTGACAAGAAATACAGTGGTCAGTCATCTAACCGGTCCGCCAATCCTAGCAGTTACCAAAAATTTTCAGCCTTGTCCAGATTCATCCACTAAGACACATCTTAAGACATCAGTCAAGACATAGGTTTCAGGTATCATTTCGGAAGACACATATCAGGACACCAATCATGGTACACGTCATACGAATCTTTTCTCAATATATGAGTCAGAACTCATAACTCCAGTATGTTTCTAAACCAGACCCTCAGTAATTCAGGGTACTCTTCAGAAAGGGGTATACCCATTCTATTATGCCACGCATGAATCAGATCATTAATATTAAGTCACCACTACTAGAGTCTTATTCAAATTAAACACGCAGTATTCATTCTGTAAGGTTACAGACGAACCCACTCAGTGGAAGTCGCCACGTTACTCTACGTATTACTATGTCATCTTTATGTAAATCAGGTCTTTACCTACCTCCCAGCCGAAAGGACTCCACAGTATCACCCATACTTATTAAGGTTTTCCTTTCAGCTAACGACGAGATCCGTCTTACTAAATCCTAAATATTGTTATTTTAGTTTCTACCAGAAAATCGGTACAAGTTGTTATACTTTACAGCAAGTGACTTATTATTCCAAAGCTACGAAGACCTTTCAGCTACCAGTTATAAATTTACTTCTGAAATTTCTTAAATTCATGACCCGCAGATTACTCTAGAGTTCCCAGACGTAATTTCAGAAGGTTTCTCATAAATTCTATTCTAACCACTAGACAGAATTTTACATCGAGCTTGTCTCAAGAACAGAATCTGTTTTTCAAAACTCCTTGTTGCAGGGCTGCAGCTAAGTTAAAAGAGTTGCAACATTTGCTGCAAGAATTACCGAAACGAGGCTTTATTTGCCCTAGCACACCGTTAGGAGATGCACCGTCTCTGTCTATCAGGAAGAAGGTCGGTAACATGAGATCATGTATCGACCATCAAAATTTTTTACAAGATCACCATTCTTAATCGATGTTCACTCCACGTATATAAGGTCCATCTGACCTGCTACGATGTCTTAAACATTTTCCAGAACAATTTCCGATCATGCTCCCATCAGTGGTGAGAGAAAGAACATGATGTTTTCCAGACTGCTGTTGCACATATTATAGTCTGTCAAAAATTTTGATTTTTATATTTCTGAGCTCCCTAATGCTCCAGCTATAGTATGAAAATTTATGAATAAATATTTTTAGGACTTCACAAACAAAATCGCCAGTATGTTCTTTGACATCCTGGTCTCCTAAATTTTAGAGAAGTACAAGAGAATCACTTTCATAGTTGTACAGAATCTTCGATAGGAGAAAATTATATAAGCAGCTTCTGAGATGTGAATCCCAGTTGAACAAGATGACATTTCTGAACCACCCTATTTCAGTAGAAAGAAATTTCAGACGATACTGCGAAGGTAAAGGCCATCACCAGATGGTCAAGACCGACGTCGGTAACTAGAGTACAAAATTTTCTAGAACTCAGTTGACTGCTACCACATAAATTACTGACAGTTCTCACTAAAATTCTTCCATGACTAATCATCCAGATTCCACCAGAATGTTACTCAATCCTAGACATAATTTTGATTGAAGCAGTATAACACAATTGATGCAGCTATGTTCATATCTAGATGCCTGACATACCGATGGTTCAAGATAGGACACCGACATGCTAATGAGTTATTACAACCATTAGAAATTTCTTAACAGATAAGATTCCATGGAGGTTATTTTCAGTTATCATAGACTCGGACGAAGCATGATGCTATCTAAGTCGTTGTTAACCAGTTAACCCAGCCTACACGTCTTCTTTTATCCGAGATGATTACAGAGTAGCAGACCTGAAGGAAAGTCAGCACTAGATCGTACGATTTCAATGTATTCCACGAATAATCATGTTAGATAGAATTCACGCTCACGCTCACGTTTATGTTCATGATCACGTGTACGTTCACGTCCACCTTATGTTTACGTTCACCTTCACGTTTACGTCTCACGCTCACATTAAAATATTATTTTAGTCCACAATTGTACGATCTCAGGACTTAAGTCCACGTCCGCATTCATGACATTGTTCACGTTCAGATTCGTGTTCCATCTCACAATATACGTTTCACAACTTGTTATTGTATACAACCATAGGAAGCTTAAGAAACCAGACGCAAGTTTAGCACAACTTTTCCATACCAAGGCAGACGTTTCACGTCTCAAGCAATATTGATATGAGCAAAAACTCATATCAATTAATCAACAAATCACCCTAAAACACAAGGAAAATACCTAACCTTTGTGCTATAAAGCAGTATTATGTGGTATGTTTTGTGTTTATGTATAAATAGGAAAGAAGGATACATTTTCAAGCAAACAAGAAGAAAATCAAGCTTATTTGGATGAAAAAGACAAAGAAGGATCAAAGATGACAAGACTTTAAGATAAGGGACCTATCTTGACAACACTCCAAAGTTGAAGGATCAAAAGTGTAAATTTGTCAAAGTCAAGATGAAAGTCAAACATGGTCAACTCTTCAGTCAACCAAGTCAAAGGGTCAAATCAATCAATAATGCAAGTGGAAGGATCATTTATGCCAAAGAAATGAAGTTCCTAGCTCATTTTGTGAATCTGCCATACTTAAGGGACTGAAATTGCCATTTTCAAAAGACAAATCAAGCTTAATCCGTGTGATATAAATGTGGACCAATGAGAATGCAAAGAAAGGCTCACACCGATTGCCACATACTACTCTACCTCATCATTTGCATTAACTGCGCCGCCAAGGATTTATTATATCCCACTATCCAAAATTAACCAATAACAAACTGCCACTCCATAATTCATTTATCCAATCCGGATAGTAATCTGTGTGCTTCCATTTCAACCAACCAGAAAGTGACACGTGTCCTTCTTCTTCAACGCAAACCAGATGCGAATTGGAGCTACACTTGATTTCAGAAAGAGTTATCTACATGAAAAGTGATCGTTATTGAGAGAGGAATACAATGGACACAATCAATTAAGCTCAAGATCAATGAATCGAAAATCCCCAAATTGTGAAGAACAAGAGGATGAACACTTAGTAGTTTTGTGACACGTGGCAACAAACTAGTGATGGGAACACGTCATCAACTCCAAGACTTCCTCACAATTTGCCTATAAATAGGATGATAGTCTCTCATTTGTACAAGTAGTTAAAGTGTGTAAGTTTCACACACATATTTCATTCTCTCTCAATCTTAGCTGTTAGTTAGTTAGCTTAACAACTCAAGAGTCTGACAAGCTCTTGAGTTAGTTAGCTTAGTTGTAACAGAATTACCTACTTTGTAACAAACTTTCTCATTCAATCAAATAAACTTCACAATTCACCTTCTTCATTACTGTTCATACCTACAATCCTGTTACTTTCTTGTTGATGTTAGCTTGTTATGATCATAAATGATCATGATTAGCTAAGTTTGAAGATTTGAAGCTGCTAGATACTGTTCTGTTCAAGCCAATACTAGTAGAGTTGATTTTGAAGCTTTCTTGTTCATCAATGGTGATTTTGGTGATTGTAGTTGTTGATTTGTAGATTTTAATGCTAAGGTGGTGGTTTAGCATTGGTTAGAAAGCTCAGCGCTTCTCTACTACTTCAATGGAGGCCTAAGCTAGAAGGTTTCAAGTTTTGAGTTTTTGTTCCACTAAAGTGTTGTCTGCCTACTAAATTCCTAGCTTAATCTTGTTTGACTGCATGATAAAATGTGTTTAGATAGTGTTTGAACTGATTTTAGTGTTTGAGTAGCTTGATTGTAGCTTAATACTTGATCATTAGCCTTTTACTTGTTACTGTTATCATTTTATCAGTCATTTTTAGCTTACTAGTGCAAATTAAGTTCTAGTCTGTGTAACTGTTTGTTGTTGGTTCTTATGCATCACATTTGAGTTGTCAAACTTAGTCTGATATCACATTTCATTCAGTCTAGTCAATTGCCTTTAATCCTTTCACAAAAATTTGTCATAATCCTATTAAGTAGTGTTTGGTACTAGCATTTTAGTTTTGTTCAAGTGTTAGAAATTGGATAATCCTAGCTTACTTTCAGTCATTAAGTCATAACAAACCAAGTTTAGTAGTTTTCAAGTCATTTTATAAGTAAAAAACTGGCACAAAAAAAGTATGGGTCAGTTTTTCATTCAATAGTTCATAAAAAGTTGCTGATTTCAATCACTTAGCATTGCTTTGTTTCTTGATGAAATGGATTTAAACCAGTTCTCAGCTCTCACTTAACATCTGAACTTTCAGTCTTTTCAAGGAAATAATACAGTATCTTGTTTTGAGTGAGAAATAAGCAAATGAATGAGCTGTTGAGTTAGATCAAGTTTCTGTAATCTTTTGCTCAACTGATTTCTCAAATCTCCATTTCCACTTCAGAAACTTCCTAATTTTCTTTCATATTTCCATCTAGAAAGTGTTCCTGAGTAGATTTTGAGATTTTGAGTTTTTTGAAAAATCTGGTCAACGAAAGTCAAATAAGCTTGATTTAGCTTATTTCTATTTTCTGAATTCAATACTTGATCATTTTTTATTTCAAAAGACATTCCAAGCTTCTCATGTCTTGATTAACAAGTTTTGACAAGAAAATTTAATTGTGCATGTTCAGCTTATTAGTTAGCTTAATATTGGCTTATTAGGAATTGCTTATTTGAGTTTCACTTGGTTTCAGCCTTATTCCTTTTACAAGCCTAGCTAAAATCAGATTTTAAGCCTTTTGCAAGTTGTTAGAGCTTATTTGGTCCATTAGTTTACTTATACGAGCTTAATAATATTTCTAGCCCGTTTTTGTTAAAACTTTCCATTTAATTGCACTCTAGTCCTTTGGTTTTAGTCCTGTTTGCATAATTAGCTAATTTTCCACTTAATTAGGGTTTGCATATATTCAGTCCTTGTATTTTGAAACTTTACAAAATTAGTTAGGCAGTTTTGCATATTAGTTACAAATTAGTTAATTGTTAGTTACTTTTGCATTATTAGTCCTTGTAGTTAACTGATTTACATTTCAAGCACTTTAATTTCTAGAATTTACATTTTCAGCCCTTTACTTTCATATATTTACATTTTTGTCTTTACTTGAATAAAAAACTTGGTATTTGACTATTTGTTTTACGGTTACGTAGTTAATATTTTCTATTTTTACTTGATTGTTCAATTAGACATAGCAAAGTCAAATAACCCTACCAACCAAAAACGATTATAAACCCGATCTTGTTAGGACTTTCAATTGGTTAAGAACTGAGAAAACGAACTTCAATTATACACAATTACAAATGGCGCCGCTGCCGGTTCTTTGACTTTACGAGAGACTATCGATTGACGTTTTTCATTGGCTTTTGGGATCCGTTCACCTAGTGAACGTTATTTTTACGTATCATAAATCAAAAACAATAAAAAAATAAAAAATATAAAAATACATAAAAACTAAAAAATAACAAAAACAATTCTTTTCCTAAAGAATTGACCAAACAAATTAAAAAATCCAAAAAGCAATCTTTTTCCTAAGAGATTGCACCCAAAAATATATAATATTGGATTCTCTCGGTTTTTATGTACATATAGTATTTTCTCTTAAAAACTCATAAATACAAAAATATTTTCCATATATTATTATAAGTAAATACTTTTACGTATAAGAACAACCAACACACATATTCTACATAAGTATTGCCAAGGCAATACACCGTGTTGAGGGGCGTTCCGGTCCTTGACACGCGTATCGATCAAACAAAATAAAGCAAGAATAGATAAATACTTCCAATAAGCAACAATTCGAAGAATACAAACAATTAAGTGAATAGAAAGGCGATGAGCTATAAAATGCCATCTAAGGGTCAATAGGTACTTAAGTGCTTCGCGCCACCTAACCCCCCGTTCACTTGTGAGTATTCTAAGAAGGAAGGCTTCATTGGGGGTCTTGCACCCAAGTAGTACATACGTATATTATTATTTTCTTGTGGATATTTCATATTGAAACTCGAAGGGGATAATCCTTTTCTCTTCAAAGTCACACGAGAGCTTCTCTCTCATTCCTCGTATTGAGTTGCATGCTCACTCGCGGGCGTGCACAAATACCGATTGGTGTACAACCCCTTCCTCCAAAAAGGAAGAAAAAGAGAAAGAGTAGGAACACCACCGTCCATCAAGCCGATCCCGAGAATCATGCTTTGATTCATCCACAACAAGAAGCCATGGCCGGAGTTGATACTCGTTCTTTGATGGAGAAATTTCAATCCAATGTACACGGATATGCCGATGCTATCAAGATACCCGATATTCCCGCAAACACATTTGAGCTAAAAACATCCATGATTAACTTGGTTTCAAACACACCTTTTATGGGAACAAGAATGATAATCCTCATGATTACCTTAAGAGATTTCTTGCTCTTTGCAACACCATTAAGTACAATGGAGTTCCCCATGATGCCATTAAGTTGATATTGGTATAATTTTTACTAGAGGGTCCGGCTAAGCATTGGTTAGATACACAACCACCCGAGAGTATTACCACATGGGATGGTTTCACTACCAAGTTTTTTAACAAGTTCTTTCCCCTATCTAAGACCACGGCTTTGAGGAACTTAATTATAGGCTTCCAACAAAAACCTAGTCAAACATTTGGTGATGCTTGGGAGGAGTATAGAGAGTTATTGAGGAGATGCCCTAACCATGGATTGGATGAAGTTCACCAAATCAATACTTTCTACAATGGCCTTAAACCTCATCACCAAGACTCACTCAATGCTTCCGCGGGAGGGAATATTCCTCTCTAAATCCATTGAAGAGGCTTGGGATATTATTGAGACCAAAGCAATGGTGCAAACTAACACACACATTGATGAAAGAGTACATGTTATTCAAGAAGGAGGTTCTAAACCATTGGAGACTCAACTCATTTCATGCATTCAAGCATTGACTCAAGCTCAAAAGGAAAATCAAAAAATCATGCAAAATACTCAAAAGATGCAAGAAACATTGATGAATGACTTTATGAAGCTTTCTATGGGCAATCATTCCACAAATGATGTGCAGGCCATTACTCTTTCATGTGAGACTTGTAGAGGTCCTCATTCCTATCAACAATGTGATAAGGTGCAAGGTTATCAAGGGGAATGTTATGCTTACCAAGAGGAACATCATGAACATTTCAAAACAAACATCAATCAAAATAACCTTTCTTACAAATCTCAAAACTATCTTGCACCACCGGGATTCCCACCTCAACAAAATCCCCCTCAAGTGTTACAAAGGAACCAAGGTCCAAGGCCACAATACCAAGGGAATAACTATAGACCACCAAATACTTTTCACAATCAAGGAAATACCTTTCAAGGCAACAATCAAGGGTTTTACAATCAACCTCCAGCTTTCCAACCCCAAGGTTTTCAAGGGAATGTGCCACATGATTATAACACAATTGAGCTTCTTCACAAAATGAATCAAGCGAATGAAAGGAGGTTCCAAGCTAATGAGAAAAGAATGAAAGAAATGCATGAGGAAACAAACAAGAAGTTTATGATGCTTTTAAATCAAAGACAACAAGGGGCTTTGCCATCTAACATACAAACAAACCCAAGGGTAAATGTCAATGCTATTACAATAGGAAGTGGAAAGTCTACAAAGGATCCTTCACCACCCAAACCTTCTTTGGTAGAGCCTACTATGATTCCTTCTTGTGATAAGCCTTGTACATCTAGTTCACCATCCTCAAGTTCTTCCATTTCTCCCACTTCCACACCTACTCATAAAGAAATCAATAAGGAAAATCCTTCATCAACCACTCAACCACAATCAAAACCAAGTCTTCCTTATCCATCAAGATTGAGAAAGGAAAAGCTTAAGAACAAGGATGATATCCAAGTTTCAAACTTTTTGAGGATGTTCAAGCAACTTAACATAAATATCTCCTTTGCGGAAGCTTTAGCCAATATGCCTAAGTTTGCTAAGATGATCAAGGATTTACTTTCTAACAAGGAGATATTGGTGGATTTGCCTAATGCTTCCTTGAATGAAAATTGCTCCGCGGTTTTGCTTAAGAAGTTGCCTACTAAGTTTGGAGATCTGGGGAGGTTTTTGATTCCTTGCAATTTCCCGGGGGTGGAAAATTGCATGGCTTTAGCGGATTTAGGAGCAAGTATAAATCTCATGCCATTATCGGTTTGGAAGAAACTTTCACTTCCCGAGCTCACTCCTACTAAGATGACTCTTGAATTGGCCAACCGTACTATAGCTTATCCGGTGGGAATTGCGGAGGATGTTTTTGTTGGGGTTGATAGATTTACCTTTCCCGCGGATTTTGTGGTGGTTGATTATGATATGGATCCGAGAGTGCCTTTGATTGTTGGTAGGCTATTTTTGAGAACGGGTCAAACTCTAATAGATGTGGCGGAAGGTGAACTTACAATGCGAGTAGGAGATGAGAGAGTTGTGTTTAACATGGGGAAGTTGTCTAAGAAATCTAATGAGCCCGAAGCGGTGAAACATATTGATGTTGTGAATGAGGAGGAAACACAAGACGATATCCTTGATGAAGTTTGTGATGAATACTTTTATGAATCTTGCACAAGTGGCAATTATGATCCTCCATATGTTGAGACCATAGCTTCCATTACTTCATCCTTGGATTTTCATGAACCTCAAGAGATAAACTTTGGTAAAACCTCATATGACAACCCACTTTTCCACAATGATGAAGAATATCCTCTTTGTGATTCACCAACATATGATGACTATAGTGATGATGAGCTTTCTACTTGTGACTCTCCATTTGTTGATGATCATACTTCCTTGGGTTTTGAGGAATCAAAAATCTTTGATAGCCCAATCTATGATGTTTATGGTGATGAGGAGGATTCTATCATGGATGCGAGTGATGAGTTTTTAGAGATGGATATATCTTTTGAGTACACTCTTGGTTATCTTGATGAGGAGGGGGACATACTATATCTAGAATCTCTATTGCATGAAGATCCTTTACCTACTTCCTTGTTCACTTCAACCCTTCCATGTGAAAAAGGAAAACAAGCCATGATGGTTCCTTCTAAGAGCTTATTGTTATCCATTACTCCACATTTTTTCTCTGACCATGTGACCTACAAGGGAGAGTCTTCTAAGGCAACCAACACTTGTTGTTTTCCCATCAAGGAACGGATTTTTGATCCTGGAATAGAGCTTGCTAAACCATCTCAGTATCCGCCTGATGCAACAAAAGGAAAACTTGTGAAAGATTTGAGAGCATCACCTTATTACCTTTTGGAGAACATATGGACAATCGTTTGGGAGAACAACACCTCACCTTTTTCACCATTGCTTGGGAAGTTAGTTGTGGAATTGTGTTATAAGTGGGATGGTAATTATGTATTTGATCCTGGGGGATATTTATGGAGTTTTGATAAATGAAAACTTGTTTTACCCCATCATGGAGATTTTTCTTAAAAAGAGCAAAACTTTTCTTCTCCATGATAGGTATTAGGCACTTTTAAGTGTGGGGTGAGTCGAGCTAGAGACTCCTTAAATCAAGCTTGAATAACTAGGTTTAGAATTTGTTAGAACTAAAGTGTTGTAGGTTAGAAATAAGGATAGCAATTTGTTGAGAAGTGTTAGGGTAGACCTTCTTTTGTCTTCATGATATTTGTAGGGTTGCTCACTCATTACGTGCTTTGGAGCTTATGGAGGATGCCCTTGTATCCGGTTCACTTCGTTACTATTGTGATCTTTCATAGACACCTTATGCTTCAAAAATGAATTCACTATAGTTGATCTTTCCTTAACTTGGGTTAAGTAAAGTCTATTCATTGTCATAAGTGTAGGGGAAGTTTTTATACTTCCATGCTCTTAAACATTGAGGACAATGTTTAGATTAAGTGTAGGGGGGTCTTCTATCGAAGTGACCTTACCTAGAACTTGTCATTGACCTTCATGATAACTTGGAAAATTAATTTTTCAAACATTTTTCAAATTTTTGATCTACTTTGGCCACCAAAAATATGCATTCATAATTTTTGCATCAATCATTTTTCATTTGCATATCACATTTGCATTGTATATATTTTTCTTTTACTTTTCATCAAAAATATATAAAAAGAAAATATAATAAGAACATGGTTTAACAAATTTAGACTTCTTTGACATATTAGGCCCACCATGGATATTTTGACTCAACCCGAGTTTGCTTATCTAAGCATTCTCTAGCTAGTATCCTTAACCATGTAGTCCTTCATTGGTCTATTAGGCTAAGCATCCACCAATCTCATTCTTTGAGATTTTAAATTTGTGGAGAATGGGAAATGATAGAGTTGAAGCAAGTATAAAAGGGCTAGATAAACTTCATGATAATTACTTGTGGCTAAGCCCTTCTCTTCTTTACCTTTATTTTCTTCGCATGTATACATGTTAATAAATAATCAAGAACTGTTTTAATCGGTTTTTAATCTTTTATGCATTTTTGACTAATCATTCATGGTTGGTATAAGTACGTCTTAAGATTCTAAGTTAGAACGTTTTATGTGTACCAGACTTATGTCATGCTTAATACTTAGCGGTTGTTTTTTCCTTTTATTCTTTTCAACTTTCTTTGTGAGGAATAAAGAAAAGTAAGAGCGGCTTATGAAAAAAAAATGAGTGGCTAGAAAAAAAAAGAAAAAGAAAAAAAAAAATAATTATACAAGACTCCCAAGAGGGGCAGTGAAGTGTTAATTATAGTAACTATTAGATTCCAATATTACCTTGACGGGTTGCGGCGATTTAATAGTTGCTCCAATCCAATATTACCTTGACGGGTTGTGGGGTTGAAGATCCAAAGTCTCAAAAAGATGGCGGATGTAAATTATTGCGTGAGTTTTATTTTTCTTTCCTTAGCGAGTGTGTAGCTACTTATTAAAGCATGACATGAGGATTTTACACATAACGCGAATGACTTATTACTCTTGAAACGGACTTATATAAATTGTGAGCGGTTTTTCAAGTAATGGATGAGAGGATTACTTAGGATTAAAACCGTGCTACCTTATTTTTGAATTTTACATTTCTTATATTTCACGCTTTAAATAATTGACAAATTTGCTCTCAAGCAATTTGCTCAAATAATAACCGGTTCCACATTTAGTTGTCATGAATAAGTTGATGCACTTTTTACTTGTGAATACAATGATCCCATTTTTAAGCTTGGTATGGAGAAAGTGAAACTTGAGGGTGATAAGTGTCCATGGTACAAAAGCCCTAATCTAAGTCATTGATTTCTTTATGAGTTATTTCCATCAAAACCTTTTCAAGAAAATCCAAAAAGATGTAAGTAGAATTGTTTCTTATGCATTGCATTGTTCAAAATCAAAATCATGCATCATATAGTATAGAGTAATGTAGATGCATTCCATATTGGCCAAGGTGGATTAATTATGAGAAGAATGTAAATTTGTGCTTTAAAATATAGCATTGCATGAGGTCATGGCAATGTTCAAGTGTAGGGGATTTGATATGAGCAAAAAATCATATCAATTAATCAACAAATCACCCTAAAACACAAGGAAAATACCTAACCTTTGTGTTATAAAGCAGTATTATGTGGTATGTTTTGTGTTTATGTATAAATAGGTAAGAAGGATACATTTTCAAGCAAACAAGAAGAAAATCAAGCTTATTTGGATGAAAAAGACAAAGAAGGATCAAAGATGACAAGACTTTAAAGATAAAGGGACCTATCTTGACAACACTCCAAAGTTGAAGGATCAAAAGTGTAAATTTTTCAAAGTCAACATGAAAGTCAAACATGGTCAACTCTTCAGTCAACCAAGTCAAAGGTTCAAATCAATCAATAATGCAAGTGGAAGGACCATTTATGCCAAAGAAATGAAGTTCCTAGCTCATTTTGTGAATCTGCCATACTTAAGGGACTAAAATTGCCATTTTCAAAAGATAAATCAAGCTTAATCCGTGTGATATAATGTGGACCAATGAGAATGCAAAGAAAGGCTCACACGGATTGCCACATACTACTCCACCTCATCATTTGCATTAACTGCGCCGCCAAGGATTTATTATATCCCACTATCCAAAATTAACCAATAACAAACTGCCACTCCATAACTTATTTATCCAATCCGGAAAGTAATCCGTGTGCTTCCATTTCAACCAACCAGAAAGTGACACGTGTCCTTCTTCTTCAACGCAACCCAGATGCGAATTTGAGCTACACTTGATTTCAGAAAGAGTTATCTACATGAAAAGTGATTGTTTTTTAGAGAGGAATACAATGGACACAATCAATTAAGCTCAAGATCAATGAATCAAAAATCCCCAAATTATGAAGAAAAGCGGATGAACACTTAGCAGTTTTGTGACACGTGGCAACAAACTAGTGATGGGAACACGTCATCAACTCCAAGACTTCCTCACAATTTGCCTATAAATAGGATGATAGTATCTCATTTGTACAAGTAGTTAAAGTGTGTAAATTTCACACACATATTTCATTCTCTTTCAATCTTAGCTGTTAGTTAGTTAGCTTAACAACTCAAGAGTCTGACAAGCTCTTGAGTTAGTTAGCTTAGTTGTAACAGAATTACCTACTTTGTAACAAACTTTCTCCTTCAATCAAATAAACTTCACAATTCACCTTCTTCATTACTTTTCATACCTACAATCCTGTTACTTTCTTGTTGATGTTAGCTTGTTATGATCATAAATGATCATGATTAGCTAAGTTTGAAGATTTGAAGCTGCTAGATCCTGTTCTGTTCAAGCCAATACTAGTAGAGTTGATTTTGAAGCTTTCCTGTTCATCAATGGTGATTTTGGTGATTCTAGCTGTTGATTTGTAGATTTTAATGCTAAGGTCGTGGTTTAGCATTGGTTAGAAAGCTTAGCGCTTCTCTACTACTTCAATGGAGGCCTAAGCTAGAAGGTTTCAAGTTCTGAGTTTTTGTTCCACTAAAGTGTTGTTTGCCTGCTAAATTCCTAGCTTAATCTTGTTTGACTGCATGATAAAATGTGTTTAGATAGTGTTTGAAGTGATTTTAGTGTTTGAGTAGCTTGATTGTAGCTTAATACTTGATCATTAGCCTTTTACTTGTTACTGTTATCATTTTATCAGTCATTTTTAGCTTACTAGTGCAAATTGAGTTCTAGTATGTGTAACTGTTTGTTGTTGGTTCTTATGCATCACATTTGAGTTGTCAAACTTAGTTTGATATCACATTTCATTCAGTTTAGTCAATTGCCTTTAATCCTTTCACAAAAATTTGTCATAATCCTGTTAAGTAGTGTTTGGTACTAGCATTTCAGTTTTGTTCAAGTGTTAAAGATTGGATAATCCTAGCTTACTTTCAGTCATTAAGTCATAACAAACCAAGTTTAGTAGTTTTCAAGTCATTTTATAAGTCAAAAAGGCATTTGGCACAAAAAAAAGTATGGGTCAGTTTTTCATTCAATAGTTCATAAAAAGTTGCTGATTTCAATCACTTAGCATTGCTTTGTTTCTTGATGAAATGGATTCAACCAGTTCTTAGCTCTCACTTAACATCTGAACTTTCAGTCTTTTCAAGGAAATTATATAGTATCTTGTTTTGAGTGAGAAATAAGCAAATGAATAAGCTGTTGAGTTAGATCAAGTTTCTGTAATCTTTTGCTCAACTGATTTCTCAAATCTCCATTTCCACTTCAGAAACTTCCTAATTTTCTTTCATATTTCCATCTAGAAAGTGTTCTTGAGTAGATTTTGAGATTTTGAGTTTTTTGAAAAATCTGGTCAACGAAAGTCAAATACGCTTGATTTAGCTTATTTTTATTTTCTGAATTCAATACTTGATCATTTTTTATTTCAAAAGACATTCCAAGCTTCTCATGTCTTGATTAACAAGTTTTAACAAGAAAATTTAATTGTGCATGTTCAGCTTATTAGTTAGCTTAATATTGGCTTATTAGGAATTGCTTATTTGAGTTTCACTTGGTTTCAGCCTTATTCCTTTTACAAGCCTAGCTAAAATCAGATTTTAAGCCTTTTGCAAGTTGTTAGAGCTTATTTGGTTCATTGGTTTGCTTATACGAGCTTAATAATCTTTCTAGCCCGTTTTTGTTAAAACTTTCCATTTAATTGCACTCTAGTCCTTTGGTTTTAGTCCTGTTTGCATAATTAGCTAATTTTCCACTTAATTAGGGTTTGCATATATTCAGTCCTTGTATTTTGAAACTTTACAAAATTAGTTAGGCAGTTTTGCATATTAGTTACAAATTAGTTAATTGTTAGTTACTTTTGCATTATTATTCCTTGTAGTTAACTGATTTACATTTCAAGCACTTTAATTTCTGGAATTTACATTTTTAGCCCTTTACTTTCATAGATTTACATTTTTGTCTTTACTTGAATAAAAAACTTGGTATTTGACTATTTGTTTTACGGTTACGTAGTTAATATTTTCTATTTTTACTTGATTGTTCAATTAGACATAGCAAAGCCAAATAACCCTACCAACCAAAAACGATTATAAACCCGATCTTGTTAGGACTTTCAATTGGTTAAGAACTAAGAAAACGAACTTCAATTATATACAATTTCAAATATCGCTTGGCATTCCTTCCTCAGTCAGCCTACGTTCATGATATGTCCTAATATCACGTTCAGAATATGTTTCACTTATCACGTTCACGATATATTCCATGCCCATCATTCATCAGATGATCGCGAACTACGTTCACAATTGCTCACGTAGCACGTTCACAATTGTTCACGTAGATCGTCCCGATATATTTTTTCAGCATCTTGCGAAGAGAAATAAATGTTATCTTTTCAGAATATTTACACGTACCGTTTCATGTATCATACATGTTATAGCTTATTCAGTCTATCAGATTCAGAAAATCCATCTTAATATGGAACCAGAAACTATTCAGCATCGTCGGGACAGGGTCATCAGGACCAAGATGTTCATTATGTTTAGATCTTTGAAGGAATCGTTTCGAGCGGGAGGCCATTTGAAATGGAGGAGTCCATCCGAACCTCTCATCAATTTTCCTTCAATAAATCCAGTTAAGTTCTTTCAGTCATGTTATGTTCCAGGTCCCATTCAGCCATGTCACGTTCCATGTTCACTTAAGTCATATCATGTTTATACCCTTCAACAGCATTATGTTCTAAATTAAGGACAAATGATCCTTCAGCTTATATGCCTTTTCAGCCTTCGTGCTCGTTCAACATATATGTCCTTTCAGCTTATACGTCTTTCAGCTTACGTATACTTTCTGCTTTTACTTCGATCAACTTAAATTACCTATAATTCGAGGACGAATTTTTCCTTTTAGAGGGGAAGAATTGTAAAACCCAGTATGGTCGTATCTTTAATTCAGGGACGAATTATTCTTTCTAGAGGGGAAGAATTGTAAAACCCGTATTTAAAAATCAGAATATTTAAATACGCAGTTTTGATTTTAATAAACTACATAAGTATTATTTAACAGACGGAAATAAAAGCGCGAGAATTCAGAAATAAAAGCGCGTGATATAAATGCGCGAACTTACGCAAATAAATATAAATGTAAAGAGACAAAAAAAACAACAAAAAGGGTGTGTTGGTTATATGGTCCGGCTAAAAAGAACAAACAGGAGAAGGTGGGCTTGAGCCCACTTCAAAAAAAATGACACGGGGGTTACCCCTTTTACCCTAGCAGACATCAAACAAAAAAAATAAAAATATACGGGAACTAGGGTTTCTCTATGGAGGCCGCCGACTGAAAAACCAAAGAAAGGAGACAAGGGTCCGAGTCCCCCATCAAAGACAGTCGAGGTTGTGTTTCGATTATCTAGCCAAGTAACGGTAACCGCTTCCGTCTCTATTGTCAGTTTATCATGTTTTCTTGACCTTATTCTATGCGAGCAAATCAGTGGGTAATCGCATGAGAGCATCAAGGGGCGTCGGGTTTTTGGTCTAGATCACGAAAACTGAGTGCCCAAGGCTCTCGGCGTGTTGCTGCTCGACCACCCGAGACCACAACAAGGTCTTGGTGGTGATGTTGTGTTGAGACCAGCCCCAAACCAAAATGACAGTAGGGGCGTTTGGGTTTAGATATGACAGCAAGGGCGTTAGGGTCAGTAGGGGTGTTTGGGTTTATAAACATATTACATTAACAGTGGGAGCAGAACATTAGCAGCGGGTAAAAGTAACAAGCAGTGGGAACTATATAACAGAGAAGTGAGAACTTTTTAAACAGAAAATAAAAGGGTTTTAGTTCTGAAATTAGCGACAGATTAGCGACGCTAATTTCTGTAGCAAATTTATTTAATGACTATTTTTAGATACTCAACTTTTGGTTACAGTTTTTAGTGACCGTTTTTCTGTCATTAATTCATATAGGCAGATTTTATATATATTGTTTAAATGTTTTAGTGCGACCGAGAAGAGGTATCTCGGTAGGCTCGAGATATAGTTTATACATTAAAAATGAAGATTTTAAATTATACCTTTTATTACTTACTTTTATAAATGTTTTAATTGTATATTTAAATGAGTTAAATTAAAATAGTTTTATAATATATGAAAGGGTATTATTTTATTATAGAAATTATAAACAATTTTGAAAATTTTCTAATTTAGGAAACTTTCTATTCTTAGCACGGTTACCGATTATAGTATTTATATCACGTCAGAATACGTTTGTACCGTAATTAATAGTAGATCGATAATACATTAAAAAGAATTATAAGAAAGACCAGATTTATCAGTTAAAATACGTACATAATTTCAGAAATAAAATAAATAAACGAGAAGCCAATAAGATCAGTAAATTAAATAAAGATCAGATAACTTATTCGCGTCTATTATTATTGTAGCTTCCGTGAAGCCCGAGTAGTGTTCGTTCAGTTTTCCTTCAGTCAGTTATTGGACCAGAGGTACGAATTTCCCGTCCTTTCAGTAAGGACTTCCTTTCTATGCATGATTTGGATTCCCCTTCTGCAGCCAAATGTTTTCCCCAGCATATGTTATAAATTATCCAAAATTATTTTAATAACTAAGATATTGCCTGAACCTTATATACAAGCATGACCAGTTAGTTGTACTAGTTATGGAGGTACCATAACCATCACACTAGAGGCACCGGTGTCATGACTCACCTGTAGGAGAGTGATATCCTGTAGCGTTCCACTCAGTTCAGCTTGGCCATTTTATCAGAATTATTAATGGGGTGTGTGGATGCATCCTAGGCTTATCAGTTTATAGTTATCAGGTGAATGTGGTGTGTGCTCTACATCCTTCACATTGGAGCTGATCCCTCCACCCAACACAGTAATTAGAGGTCACCCCTCTATAGCATGACGAGGTCACCCTCCAGTTATTCATGCAATAGTTGTTACAGCACATGACCTATATAAGCTCTTGGCAATTAAAATACAGTCAATGCATGTTTTTAGATTTAACAGATAACTGTTCAGTTTTATTATTTATAAATCAGACTTATAAGATTTTCTACAGTTTTCATCATACTCCACATATCAGTCTTTCAACTTCAGTAATTATTAATTATTTCAAGTTCAATATATTCCTATCATGCATTATATCCGTTCATTGAGCGTTATGCTCAGCCGTTGTTCTTTCATGTTCTAACGACAGGTACACCAGGACACTCTTCAGATTTTGAGAGCATGTGCATTGGATGGAATCCGTCCAGACTTCTTTACTTTATGCACTTCATTTTTATGTTACCGTTGGACATTGTTCAATCCTTTCTTTCAGTATTTTACTTTTCATGTTTTGAGCTTATGTTGGATTACCGATGTTTGATTCTGGTATTTCCGTTATGCTCAGTTAATGTTTTAAGACATTTACATTATGCTTTGATGACAATCCATAAATACACGTAACAGTCCACTTATCCAAATGGGGTGTTACAAGCATGCCTTCTGTCTGCTGATTCAAAGATAAAATCGTTGCAAGAAAAAAAAATAGTTCAAAGAATTGTTATCATATATGATAACATTATAAGAATGAAGTTTTTATAGGTCAATTGCTACTTACAAGCCATTGCCTTGCATTGAGAACAAGCTTCCGCTATCATCAACTCATCAGTCGGTGTGTTCCCCTTGGTTGGTATTTGTTAATGTATTGGGAAGTCCGAAAGCGTGATGGCTTTTTGGTTCTTTTGGTAGCCTGATCTTTTGTACCAACGTTGTTATGGCTTTAGGTGTTCTAGTCAATTCTGGTTCAGGTGTCTTTGTGATTTGAGAGATTGATGGTTTCGTCATTGGCTTTGCGTGCCTTCTGATTCTTGTTGTTGCGGTCGCTTTTTTCTGCTTCTCTTGGATTTCTATTACTTGAGGCTCTATCTCTATAAAACTCAGTTCCAGGTATCTGTCAAATTTTGGGTATGGAGAAGGTTGATAAGTTCACATTCTTCTTCTCAACCTCAACCAATCAATATTCCACTTCAATAGACACTTGTTGTTTGTCCCCAACTTTAATCTCTTTGTTATTTATATTCTCTTCCTCAACCTGAGGTTCAACCTATATTCGTGTCTTTCTTTCTCTTGCAGCACGTGCTTCTCCGTCTTTTCTCTTTCCATCCTATTCTTCTTTGTTTTCTTGCGTGTTTGGCTCTTATTATACATATGTGGTTTCATCTTGGTCTTCGTCGTCACCATTAGAGCTTTCTCCCCAGTCCATAAAATCCACGTTTACATTATCATCTTGCCTTTTCCTGAAAAGTTTCTTGTATTCTTCGCACAATCCTATCAAAACTTGATCTCTCCAAACTTTTAGTCCATTATTTAAGGGTCTCAACTAGTACTTTTCTTGATTCATAAATAGCCCCAAACATGTTTGCACTTTTTTCACAAACTCATGCATAACAAGCACGACAATGTTAGTATAGTATCATATTTGATATTTCATAGTATTATATTTGATAAGGTGGATTTTTTCACCATATCACATTTGATACTCATATTTTAAAATTTTTAAGATACACATGTCCAAAGCTTTTTCATATTGTTCAAAGTATCATATTTGATATTCATGTTATTTAAAATTTTTCAAGATACGTGTCTAAATTATTTTCATTTTGTTCAAAGGTATCATATTTGATAAGCTTAACCTTTTCTTTTTTCCCCATCATCATATTTAATAATATCAAAACAAGTTCACTGTTATTCAAATCAAGTTATACGTCCTTACTTTGTAGACGTCAATCCCCATGTGCATATCTTGTGGATCATATTCTTCTTGATGTTCCAAATTTCCAAAGGATTGGTCCATCATTTCCGATTGGATCTTGTTTCTCATTACTGGAGTGTTTCAGCTTCTGATTGTTGGTCTTTGACGCATCACGTGGACCTTCGGGGTAGTAGGTGGAGTCCAAGTACAACAGCTAGATGAAGAGAACAAATCGTGCTAGTTGGAAAAGGAAAATATATAAAGTATTTAAAAAGAGTTAGTTAACTTACACATAAGAATGTAGCTGGCCCGTAGTAGTAGTTTGTACCACCAACCTTTACTTCATTCCAGTGGTGTTTGCTTCTCTTGAGGCAGTCAAGGATGTACGAGGACCAGTCTATCTCGTTTATGTTGTCATCCTCTTTTATACTTTTCAACAGCTTTAGGAAAACCTTACCACCATTGTATGCCATTCCCATGGTGCATCCAAATAGCATCAGGAAGTTCATGGTGAACATGAAGCCAACGCTTATTGTTGTTTGTATATGCTTTGCTATTGCGGGTGCTATGGCTCTGCCCTTGTACTGAATCTGCCATTCTTGCATGAAAGGATCATCTGCTTCTCGCTCTTTCATTTCTTCCAAAGTTATTGTCCCCATCGGCACCCCGAGCATTTGTTGTACCATCTCTCTGGTTATCTTTATAGACCCTTTTCCAAGTCTAAGCTCCATGCTTGGTGCGTGGTACTTCTCGACCACATGGTATAACAAATGATATGGGAGCTCTATTATCGAGAACTCGATGTATCTCTCTAAGCCTATTTTCTTGAGAAGCTTATTCCTTTCGTTTGACAAACCCGACATGGCTTCGCACAAAGGTTTTAGGGACGATCTTATGAGTACAATGGGGTAGGTCTTTCCGGTTTTCTTTTTTTTGTTGGCCCTCTTCCCTTCGCGGCAGTCTTCACAGTTTCCTTGTAATCCTCATGCTATTCTATCACTTTTTGTTTCTCCTCTTCTTTGTCTGATTGTTCCTTTGTTTCTTCTTTCTTTTTTAGTATCTAAATTTTTTTACTTGTTTCCTTTCTTTGACCTGTTTCTACCCTTTTTCACTTGCTTTGCAACTATCGGCTCTGTTCTTTCACTGTCACTTCAATCTTCGGGCACCTCATTCTTTTTTTTAGTGGCACATTTCTTTGGTTATTTCACTATTTGTTATTCCTATTCATTTCACTCCCTTCGTATATGGCGTCTCCTCTTTTGAATCTGTTTGGCAATTCTTCTAGTGGAGTTGGTATGTGTTATCTAGTGGTTTTCTTTTGACGGTTTGTATTTTTCATTAGATTTTCTTCTTCCTCGGTTAGTTCTAGCCTATTCTTTTTTGTTTTGTTAGCCTTCTTTTTATTTGCCTCTTCTAGGGCATGCTTCTCTGTTTCTTCTATTTGTTTCCTTAATTCTTATTCTTCCTTTTCCTTGTTCTTCCTTTCCTTTTATTCTTTTTGTTTAGCCAGTTTCTCCAACCCTTTTTGTCTCGTCTTCTTCCTTTGTTCAATAGAGAAGCATGTGGTGTGTTAAAATATTTACAATATGCAAAGAAACATACAATTGTTTTATATTTTATAATTTTTTGCAAATTATCTGCAACATTATATATGATAAGTAGATTATTTACGTATCTTTTTCGATGGTGATGGGTTGTTGATGAATTGAATGGTAGGTATGTTTTTCATCACTTTTTCCACCTTGTCATCCTACTCTTGATCTGATATGTTTCCTCACTCTCTTCCTCTGTTCTCACCTTTTCATTTTCACTCTCACCATCGTCTTCTTCCTCCTCATTTAAATCCTTATTTTCTTTCTCACTCATATCATTCTCATCACTTTCTTTTTCTTCTTCTTCTTGCTCTTCATCATCATCATCATCATCATCTGCTTCTAATTTGACTTTTTCTTCATCATCTTCTTCTTTATCAGACTGAGTTTCTTACTGTTCTTTGTTTACATCGTCTTCCTTGTTACTTTCTTCATCATCCCCGCTACTTTCTTCTTCATCACGAGAGGATATTTCCTTTTCAGATTCGTCCTCATCTTCCTCTGATCCACTTTCGTCTTCATCTGATCTACTATCGTCTACTACATTGTTACAAAACATGAGATGTTAGGAAGCTGTATTTTGATAATAGATAATGTAAAAGATTTTTATCAAATATGATAAGTAGTATTTTTTTCACATTTAACACTAATGAATGCTTTTTGCAGTTCGTTCTTTGCTTTTTTGTTCAGTTTTGCTTTATCCTTAGTCGATGCCTCTTCCTTTTCTACTTTATCCTTTACGACTGCTTCTTCTTTTGTTGCTTTAGCTTTCGCGTTTGTTTCTTCATTGTTCGGTTTAGCTCTAGCAATAGCAACATCTTTTTCCTTCATTAGCTTCCTTGCCACTGCAATTGAATTTTTAATAATCAAATACGATACTTATTTTTGTTTATTTTTTTTGTCAATGGTGACACTTTACCTAAGTTTGGTTCTTTAGGTTCTTTAGCTTTTTCTGTTTTCTTCATTTTGCTGGATTTTTTACCTGCAATAGAACAACAAAGTTAGACAAACCTACATGTATCAATGCCGTGTATGTTTTTTTGTATTCTTAACAGCAGCCTATGCGTTTGGCAAAGCTGAAGGCTTAACCTGTTGCTAAGATTGTTGTTTTGCATTTATCATTTTTTCAAAACCTTTGATATTTACCAAATGTTACAAGTCATATGTGCTATGTCACATATCAAATATGATATATAAAATATGTTAAGCTTTTATCATATGTGATAAGCTTTTAACTTATATGATGTAGTATTTATCATATATGATTTTTCAGAACCTCTATTATTCATCAAATGCTACAAGTCATATGTGCTACATATCAAATATGATAGGCTTTTTATCATATGTGATGTAGGATTTTACCATTTTTCTAAACTTGTAATTTTTATCAAGTGTTAATGAACATTTTTTCGCGATTATGCTGTTCATGCATTCTACCATTTCTTCTCTCAAATCATCTATCCATCAACATGTATGTATTTATAAATAGTGTTTTATTAATTCTAACCGCGTTTTTTGTTTTAATATGAATATTATGTCAATATATACATCTCATTTTCTCATTTTGTTGTTTATTTATCTTAGATCTACTCATCACATTTCGTTTAAAAATATAATAAATTAAGAGTACTCATGTTCAATTAATAAAAAATGCTATGTAATGCTAAATAACATTAGAATAATGCACTACAAGTGTGATTTGTGCCTCTTTGCCTCATTTTGGTCGTTGTTTTTGTTAGTATTAGCGTCAAGTCTAGTTAACGTATACGATAAGTAGAAGGTACCTAAGTGTTGTTTTTATGTAAGTCGGCTAAGGTTGGGCTCGAGCTTTCTTAGTCGATCTATGTGTGTAACCGACCCCCTCACCCTATAAAAGGAGGTGAGGGGGTGATGCACAAGATACAGGCATATTCTATTCTTTCCTGTAATTGATCGATATAATAAAACATAATCGTTTGGTTACCTTTGTGGCGTGTCCTCGTTCTGGGTTCCGTTTGTTGCAACTCTGCGATCTTCTTTACAGTGTTCTAGGTTTCCACAAGTCGATCTTCGAGTTGTTGGTGGTGTCGATTCCAACAAGTGGTATCAAGAGCCGCGGGTTATCTGGTCTTTGAAGATCAGTGCTAGATCGAAGAGTTGTCGTGGAAGAAAAGGGTTTCGAGTTTGTCAGAGTAACTTTTATTCGAGTTGCAGGTTTAGACCGGCGGAGAAGACGAAGTACTATATCACGTGAAAGAAGTAAAGTTAAGAAAAGGTAAACTTTGATTGGTTGTTGTTAACAAACTTCACGTGAGGTGTGTACTAAAAAAGTGGTTATCTTTTTTTATTAAATCAAATTTTGTCGCTATGCTTTTAAAAAAATATTGGATAGTGGTGGTGGATGTCATTTGTTCACGAATTGTTTTTTTTAAAAGGTAACCCGACTTCGTTTATACTGATTTACTTAATAAAGCGAAGATTCTTGTTGCGGGTTCTTGTGGTTCAAGTATCGATTGTGGTTCACTTGGTATTTAAGTTTACTGTCGAGTTTGCTTGTTTGTGATCGAGGTTTAGGGTTATCTAATTAAATCGATTTGCAAGAAGGGTTTATTACGCAACAAGGGTGAAAGAATATGTCGTCGATAGCTAAGTTTGACGTCGAAAAATTCGACGGGTCTAATGACTTCGGGTTGTGGCGTGTGAAGATGCGGTGTCTATTAATACGACATGGTTGGGAGGCTGCGTTAGATCCATTCCCGGATACAATGACGGACGCTCTGAAGACTGCGGCGTTGAAGACGGAAGTCTATAAAAAAGCACACAGTGCCTTGCTTTTGTGTTTGGATAACAAGGTGTTGAGGGAAGTCAACAAAGAAAATTCTGCTGCCAGTGTTTTGTTAAAGTTAGAAACTTTGTCTATGACAAAGTCTTTAGCCAACAAGTTGTACTTGAAGAAGAAGCTGTTCACTTTCTACATGCATTCAGGTAGATGAATTTAATAAGTTGATCGGTGACCTGGCGAACATAGACGTTGAAATTGATGACGAAGATTAGGCACGCATGTTACTTACATCATTACCGTCCTCGTATGATAACTTTGTGGAGACATTGCTTTATAGAAGGGAGTCGCTCACTTTGGAAGATGTCTTGTCTACCCTCAATTCACGGGAGCTAAAGAAGAGGACATATGCAAAGGATGATGGTGATGGGTTATTTGTAAGGGGAGGCTGGAGCATCGGGGTAATCAAGGACGTGGTAGTTCGCGATCAAAGTCAAAAGGTAAAGGAAATTATAAACAGAAGTGTTACATATGCTATTCTGAGGATCACCTTAAGAAAGACTGTCCTAAATGGAACAAGAAGAAATCAACTGGCTTTTTAATAAGAATGCAAAAAAGGACGTTGATTCGTATTCTAAGGGTTATGACAATGGTGATTTGTTGATGGCGGTGAGTGAGCAAAGGTTCTTAGAGTGGATCATGGACTCTGGTGGTTCCTATCACATGACACCTAGGAGGGACTTCTTGTTTGATTTTAAGGAGCTTGATGGTGGTATGTGTCACACCCCCAATTTATCAGAGTAATACAACACAATGCGGTGCGACGGTCATGACTATCACAAGACATAGATACAAAGAACGACTATTTAAAAGCCGTTTAATTTAATTAAAAGCATAAAACTTGTTTTGGAAGCGAATTTACATAAGATCATAATAAAACATTGTTTCAAAAGACTTTAACATTGATCCAAATATCCATACACTAGTCACGACCATTTTTATTAAAAATCTTCCATGCATAACCACGTCACTCCTCCGTCTTGATACCTGAGAAAAACATTGCTAAAGCGTCAACACAAAGGTTGGTGAGTTCATAGGTTTAAGTTTAAATAGTGTGATGAACCATAAGATTTTCCAAGGCAACCGGCATATAATCTTATAACAAATACAAGATTATAATCAAAAGTATACGTTTTAATCACCTACGTCTAAGCTCGTGACACCGAAGCGTTAACCTCAACCAACAAGAAATAATAAGAGCCCGAGCAAATGCCTATCCCGAAGCATTTGTAAATCCTCAAATGTAAGTGTATCTAACTTTGGCCACACAACCAAATTAGATAGGGAGGTTGGTCCCGATAGATCTATCCATAACATTCGCGCTTACACAAAGTAATTAACGGTTCACGATAGTGGGCTAAAGCATCTAGGGATATCGCTACTTAGACATCATGTAGGCAAACGTATGAGTTTAAAGCACTTATGTTCATCCGTTAAAAACAAGCAACGTTCTCACCCCAAAATAGTTAAAGCAATTAAAAGTGGGGCTATGAAACTCACCTCGTTGGAGTAGTGACCATGATCAATAAAGATAGCACGGAAAATCAAGGCACGCAAAACGATGCGCAAACGATCTACTTTTAACCTAAGTAAAATATCCGTACTTAGGCTAAATACAAGAAATAATAATGTACAATGCACTTGTTTGATAATTTATACTTGCTATATATTTATAAAATGTTTTTATACATTTTTTTTAGCTCAACCATTTTAGTCACGGGGTCAACTTTGGGTCTCGATATCTCGTTAAATGTTTGTCCGAAAAATAAACGGGTTCTTGTTATGAAAACTAGGCCGCGAGGTATTCGATATTTGATAAATATCATATTTTAACGAAGTACTCAAGTCTAGCAAATAATTATGTAAAGTGGTACACTCACAAGTAAAAATAAACAAGCAAAGTTTAATTAGTTATAAGTGTCAAACAACAAACTTTAGAAATTAATTACGAGTTCGTTATTTATCTTCAAGACAAACGGAAAATAACGTTAGAAACTAGGCCATGTCAACTTTATAAGGATATTTTTATCTTGTCGGGGCATGACCTTTAAGTCGATTAAAATGGGCGTAAAGTAGGCCTTTTTGGTCAAAATTTATTTAGCAAGTGTACACTTTTAGCAATTGGAAATTAAATAGATGTTGTCACTTTGTGTTCACACTATATTTTGGGAAATTGCTTTTGTTGTTGATGACATACCCACGTAGGATACAAAATAAAAAAAGATTCAAGTTGCCTTTTTCATTTTTCACCTTAACATATACATACATGCATACCTCACATATCATACATATACATTTACCAAATGGGTAGTACTTGTTTGATTTCCCTTTTGGTTATGGCAGTAACTTACAACAATGAAAAGGGGTGTCTCTACTTGCTATCTTTTTCATCATGCATACATACATACACATTGTTTACTTACAGCCAAGAAGAGGGGGACCTATCTAATTTTCCTATTAATGTACATACACCATGGCAATTTCACAACCCATTTATCATACATACATCAACATAAGCATACATATCTCCACACGCCATGTTTCTTTCTTTCTTTCCTTGTCTTTCACTGTTCTTTTCTGAGCCACTGTTTGTATGCAGGCAATTACCTATGTACTCTAACTAGGCATGCATTGTTCACTTATTTTATTACACACACCAATCTGGGTTATTTTCTTTCTTTGACAGTATATATACCCACGAACATATAAGTAAGAACTCTTTTGTTATAATCTCTGTTGACACACACTCATACGTAATATCAAAGCGCATACATATATCTACATCATGCATTTACTTGTTTTGGGTCTTCTAGTTTCCTGATGTTCAAGTTGACACCTATTGTATACACATAAGACACATCATACTCACACTTGCAACGCCCACACAACTTATTGAATTAAAGAAAGATTAACATATGTGTCTGCTTCTTAACAAAGCGCACAGGACACATACTTTTCTTCAGGATTTTTATGGAATTGACTTATCACTAGTTTGCTACTACTTCTAGCTACCAACATGCATACTTATATTTACATCATGCACATTCCCTTTATTTTGTTTCACTGATTTTATGACCCACTGTTTATACGCAGAAATTACACACATAAGTTCATAATTTAGTTTCCTATAATGGTTTTCAAGCACATCACGTTGGGTCGTTTTCTTTCTCGTTTTGATAGCACATAAATTCACAAACACCCAATATTTCATGCAGGCCCAAAGTCTAAAACACACACATGTACACAGTGACATTGTCTTTGGAGTGTAGTTCTTTCTTTTGTTGTTTGAGTACATAAAATCATACTACTTAATCTTACAATCAGTCATGCATACTATCACATTTGCTTTTTATTGTAAGGCATTCACACGAGGCTTACACTATCATAGTCTATACTCTCACACACACAAGTCATGTATCCACGCATACTTACATAACACCTACAGGCTTTAGTTTCTGGTTTAGGTTCATACACACAACATACTCGCTGTTGCTTTCTTCCTATTTTCTATGCATGCTACAACATAGGGAATGGAATTGTTTTTGGTACTTAGCTTAACCATTCATGAAAGGACATACACATACATGAAGCACGAATCACATTGGCAGGGGGTCATTTACGCCATACATACAACTCACGCACTTGTTCACATAATCAAACCATTATTTCTACCCAAGTCCTCATGTACGCATGCAAACATTTTTAGTTTTTGAAACTCATTGTTAACCTTGTACACAAACCCTAGCCGTGACATTTGGTGCGCCCTCAGGTTTGTTTGGTTGTTTCAAAAGGGTCCAAGTATTCAAGTGAACTTTCAAACCGTGTTTTCTTGCTTGTGTAAACATCCTCAAAATCTCAACCCGTGACTAGTTTGCTCGTTTAGTATGAGTTTTAGCAAGTATGTATCAACCAAGAAGAGTTTGAAACAAGGATTAAACTGACTTACAAAGGTCCTTATTATGTTGAAGAAGGTGGCACAAGAACTAGTGATCTTCACTCGAACAAGTACTCACATCTAACCCAACTTTTAATCTTAGCTTGCTTGTAAACCAACCCGATGCCCTGGTTATTTCTTTCTCAGCCTTGACCTAGCCCCAAATGCTTTTGTTTTTCTTGAGAGGTTTTGTTTTGAATGTGTGTGCTTAAATGAAGAATGAGGCTTGTATTTATAAGCAAGAGGGTGTGGTTTAGGGTTAAGAAAGCATAGTTAGGACCTAGTTAGTGTTTACTTATCTTTCTAGTTTGTTTCCAACCAAGTGAACTAACATAGCTAACCAAGTAAGTACCATGAATTGTAGAGCAAGGGTTGGGAAGAACAAAAGTTTGTCTTGGGTTCGGCTTGGCAGCAGGAAAAGATGGAAGTGTGGTCTTCAAAGCTTGACTATTTAATGAGGGGTGTTCGTACAAGATTAAATTCAAAGAACCATGAGAAGTTTGTGATACACGTTGGATATAGAGGAGGAGGGAAGGAGACAATAAGTACAAACATTGAATGGGTGGGTGAAGTACATATATGTTTGAGTTTGAATTGTGAGGTTGACAAAAAAAAAACGTGGGTTGAGTATGATGGGGAGGGGGGGTCCGGTTTTGCAAATGTGACAAGGAAAAGATAACTTGTTTTCTTTTTATATTGGTATACTAACATTGTTTGTTTATATGGAAATTTTGTATAGGTTTACAAACAATAGATTTAGGCAAACTGGTGGCAATTTAGAAACTCATTAATGTGTCTTTAATATAGATGGAGTGAACAAAATATTTGTTTTGTGTCACGAACTCTTGAATGAGATTTCGTTGATATAATTAAACATTGTTTCTTAAAACATTCCTAACAACTGACGAAATGAATAATAGTAATTCACGTAATAATTCATGACTGTCATTCATAAAAAATTTAAATTCGTACACAATTACGCGTAATCAATCGGGAACATCAATAGACGCATATGTCTAACCCGAACATTCGCGTTTGACGTAAATTCAATAAATTCAAAATTTACGTTTGTGACATCCGTAATCCCTTAAATTGAGTTTTGTCCTCAAAACTAGCACGTCGATGTCGTTTTCAAAACAAGAGATCACTTAAGTTTTTATCTTCCTTTCATCATGTTCAATGCGTTCTGTTTTCTTTAGTTCATTGCTAAGATTAATGTTACTATAATCTTGTTAGGATTAAAATGGACGAAAATTTCTTCCGACTTGTACATGGTTCTATAACGTTTGTCCAAGTCTTGTCAATTTTTTTTATTTTTTTTTATTTTTTTTTTATTTTTTTTTGACGTCGGTTTTGTTTGGTGAGTTTTCTCGTTATTAACGTTCGTGTTGTCCCACGCATTACTTCCATTTTAAAGTGTCGCGTATCGTCATTTTTCTCCTAGATGACCATATATCACACATTTGAAAACCGTTCCGCATAGTTTGATTAATCCCGTTCCCATTAACCGTCTACTTGGTAGTGATAATTAGTGTATGCGTCAAGGTTTCTTGAATCGGTTTCCTAAAAATCTAGGACAATTGATCGTCCTAACACATGGTGGTCAAGCCGTTTCTACCTTTTATGTGACATTCAATTATTCGATAATTTCGTTAATTAATCAATTTAGCTTGCGTTCCTCCTTGTTTATCTCCTTTTTCATGGAGAAGTAAACGGATGCACAATTAATAATATATTTAAATCACAGTTCGCTCGCATTTCTTCTATATAATATTTCTTAAGCCTATGAGTATGGTGTGATGCTCAAACATCGTTAGGTAAAATAGATCTTTGTCCGGACGGTTTCGGTATCTCAATTATATACGAAAGCACGCTTATCTTGACCCAACTGTTCTTTAACATCGGTTATGTTACGGCGAGTTCTGGATATCCGTTAAATTTGGATTTTACTCAAATGACGTTTCGTTCTTCTCATTATTATTTAAAATTGTTTCGATTTTCCAACTCTAATCTATTTGAGTTTAACTGTCGTCAAAAACAAGTGGCGCTCTTAGTATTTGCATGTCATATACGCCTTTGTACGTAACCGTGGCGAAGAAAATAATTATATTAGGTTTACTCGTATCGCGTACTCGACGGTATAAAAATGTTCGACGTTCGCAGCACATAATAAATTCTTCTTTGACGAATAAGGCAACTTGGATATATTTTACTAGTACTAATGTATTTCATTTTTAAGATGACTACTATGAGCATACTCGCGTTCGACCACGATCATACGTAGTTGATCAGGCTACGTACGTCTCGGGACAAACGGTTGCATCCTCCTTTTCATCACAATTCGACTCTTTGAGGTAGTAATTATGTATTGATAGTTCATAGTGGATTTTGTTCGTTACCATTGCTCACTTTTCACAATCGACGAAATAATTCCCACAATTATTCGTACTAGTTCTCGTCAAGTTTATCAATAGTTTTTATTCTCCACATTAAGTTGGTCGTCAAACCAAGTTCCAAAACTTTACATGGTAGTTCTTACCAAAAATATTTCGCTATTACTAGTGGCATTTGATTAATAATATCATTACTAATCTTCCAACTTACGTTATCACGATTGTTATTATTCCCACTAATAAGTGTTTTCGGTGGTGATTTCTTATAGTAAAAATAAATTTTTTGATATTTTCTAAAGAATATTTTTCCAAAAATCATTTAGTAAAAATTTACTTTATTTATCTCTTCAATAGATAAAGAAGATATTGTAGAAGAAAACCCTTTCTTAAGTAAAAAAAAATTGTGGATGAATTCTTCTCCGACACTTGAGAAATAAATAAATAAGATAAAATAAAATTTTCACGTTGGTTAACCAAAACAGGCTTTAAAGATAAACAGCACAATTCATTTGAAAACTTGGAGTTCGATTACATAATTAAGTTTGTTGGTGGTAACATCGACGGACGTCGAGTCACTTGATTTGCAGAAAGGTAAAATAGTTCATAATACATGAATTTCCACGCTCTATCCATGACGAGGGTAGAAACCCTTGGGTTGATACTTGAATATTGTCGGCGCATCTTTCTTGAAAGATAACTGGTGTAACATGTTGGTGGGGTATTGGACGCTCTTTGCCTTCGAGCTTCCTTCTAGGGCGATTTCAAGTATTTCTTGTCTTAAACGACATTCCTCCATGTAGCGTTCCTTCATATTCTTCTCATGGGACTTTACCACTCGACAATCACCCTCCAAGTGCCCAAATTCATCGCAAAGCATGCAATGGTTAGCGCAACTACCTTTGTGGTGGTAGTCACACTTGCGGCAATATGGAAGGTTACCGAGATACTTCTTGTTCAAGATCGGAGTTGTTTTGGGCACATCCTCCGAGAAATTTGTCCTTGCACAACAAGTAAGGGGTGGTAAAGTTTTTCCTTGGTGAACATGTGGCGCTTTCCAGGAGTGATCCTTTGGTTTAGTCATAGGGTGAGGGTTAAACTTTCCGGCACCTTGCTTCATGGTGTTAAACCTTGGGTGGTTTTTCATCATAGAGCACCTCCTATCATAAGGTCCTTTTCTTCCACTAACAGAGTGGTTCACTTTAGTTTTCGAAAAGGTCTTTCGAGGTCCAAAAGTGTTAACCGGAGTAGCACTTGTATCATTAGCTTTTTCGTAAACACTAGGATCCATGGTTCGGTCAACCATGCGGATACTAGATTCGAACGCATCAACGGCCCTAATGGCATTTTGGTATTGACGAGTGACGACCTCTTTGAGGTCCTTGCAACCTTGTTCCATCATTTCAATTTTTCTGTGTACATTATCGCACAAACGATGCATATTTTGTTAGTTCTTTCAGTGTTATCAATTCTTACGATTGTTCAAAGTTGACCGAGATTTACCCACCATTATTGTAATACAATTATCAAGGGATCATATCATATGAGTTCGTACATTTCATTCTTGAACTACGTTCCATACATAGTTTTGGAGCTTAGAGTATAAAATTTCATTCAACTAATGAATGGCTTCTTTTAGTCTTGACAACATGTCGTACATTTATTACAAAACATCATGCTTTTATTAGAAAGGCGAGAAAAACCTAAAGACCTAGATAGTGTTGGATTTCTTGAATTTGAGCATGATCCGCAGCTTGCCTAGCCTCGGCATCATTGTTCCTCATTAGTAAGATTGCGATCTCGGACTCAGCAGCCTCAAGAGACCCTCTTAACTCGGCTATCACTAAGTCCTTGTCCTCATCTTGCGTGGTAAGGAAATCCACATCGCCCTCTACATCCTCTAGACGGCCTATCAGGTGTTCTGCATCGAATCCGAGTACTTCTGAAGTAGGCTCGTCTTCTGGGGAAAGAGCAACATTAGGTGGTGGTGATGAAGAACGGTTTCTTTTTCTAGAAGTTTCAGGCATTGTTGTAGCTATAAGAGTGGGGATTGGCATAGTGGTAGTAGTATAAATATTTGGGACGATAGAAGGAAGTCCCGTAGTGACATTTGGCATCATGACTGGCGAATCTTGCTCATCATCCGAATTTATTGTGATTACGCTCTGGATAGGGTAATTTCCTTGTCGGATTCGGATTGCAAAATGATAAACGGAATGAGAGGCATTTTTCCTTTTTCGCCTGTCACCAAATGTGAAACGTCGGTTATTAGATGCGTAAAAGTGGAGTATTTTTCTGAAGTTATAAAATAGAAATGAGTTGCATGATGTCTTGTAAACTTTCTTTTATTTAGAGTAAGTTCTCGTACATCGATCCATAAGTCTACTTAAATGTCCAAGTAGTCCTTACACGGAAAACAATAAGTAAATCGTGGAATGTTAAAGTCCTCTAACATACTCTTCCACATACTTATTATTTGTACTTTCTCTTAGTAGTGATTATGTATGGATGGATAAATACAATTATCCTAAATCAATTCTTTCATCAATTTAGGTCTATTACGACGTTCATCTTTGTGCAATTTCCTCTTGTTAAACGTTTATTACTTGCAACTCGGATGAGTAAGTATGTTTTTGAGTTTTAGTCGGCTTACGGCTATTACATAGCCCGTACTAGTTCTTGTTCATTCATAATTCGTTCCTTAACTTAGTATTGCTAGTTCGTACACTTTCGACAATTTTTACACCTTGAAAAATTGTTAATTTGATTTAAACGAGTCGAGTACTAAAATTTTATCACAAAAATTTAATCACAAGAATTGTTCCATATGTTTTTAATCTGTAATCATTCAAAATGTTCAATTCGAGCAACTACTAAATTTTATTACAAGAATTTCTCTGATTTTGGAATATGTTCCGTTATACCTTATATGTTTCGTTTATCTTGTTCTCGTCTAGCGTTTTGCTCGCAATATTAGATAAACTTTACAGTCATTGTTGTATATTTATACCTTGCATTTAAGATCTCAATATACGCCCATATTTCGCATCTGGGGTTCTCAAATATCGCGCAACGCGATAATCCCTTTGACGTACAAATTGGCATAATTGTTTAACCAAGGGTAAACCCTTTATTTTATATCGATATCGTAACTTCGAAATTTAAAATAAAGTCATGATAACTTAGTCGCAACCAATGGACTAATAAAAACTTTGATTCATCTTTGCGTAATTTATTTTCAATAAAAAATTTTCTTTGATAACCATTTGACTTACACGTCAGCGTATTTATGGACAGTTCATATATTGCGAAATTTATTTGTTCTTTGAATTGTAGTATTCTTTGGAGCATTACAAGAGTAATACTTGTAATAAGTGTTTTATCGTCGTATGTCCTCTTAAATAGTGACGTAGTCGTTTCTCGGTCGTACTCAAATTATAAATTTGATATGATAACTTACGCATTCAATTTCAATTTTGAAAACGTTAATTAATGTAGGTCATTTTTCCTCAACCGACTCTATTATAAATGTTTAGTGGGGTAACAATTTACCGAACCCAATAAATAGTTGCTCCTCTCGACATTTATAATAGTATCGTTTGATTCAAGTATTACTACAAATTAACATACTACCAAACACATGGTAAATAAACATATTCATATAGTTTTCGTTCTAGAAATCGTGGCGATATTTTTAATTTGGCGTATAGTGACATGAAACACACAAATGTTTCGATAGTCGATAACAGTCTCGCGGACTATCTAAAATATGTTGAGCATAAGTATGCGTACGTTTAATCTCAAAGGAATATATATATATATATATATATATATATATATATATATATATATATATATATATATATATATATATATATATATATATATATATATATATATATATATATATATATATATATATATATATATATATATATATATATATATATATATATATATATATATATATATATATATATATATATATATATATATATATATATATATATATATATATATATATATATGGCACAAACCATTCAAATAAATATGGCACAAACCATTTAAATAAAGATGGCACAAACCATTCAAACGAATATGACACAAACCATTTAAATAAAGATGGCACAAACCATTCAAATAAATATGGCACAAACCATTTAAATAAAGATGGCACAAACCATTCAAACGAATATGGCACAAACCATTTAAATAAAGATGGCACAAACCATTCAAACGAATATGGCACAAACCATTTGCGTATCCTAACAATCCATACCAGGATGTTAGGCATTTTATTTCAATTAAAAAAAATCATTTTATTACATATCCCTATGGGTATTACTCAACATAGGAAGGGAATACCTAATTCTAATAACACGTAGACATCAAACTCAAAACTTAGTATTGCATAAATCATAAACTATCTCAAGTCACAACTTACTTGTATCGAAGACGTGGAGTGAAGTGGTTCTTGGAGATTTTTGAGAGTTAGTTATAGTCTAGAATTATTTTTCCAACAACAAAATTTTGACTCACGTTTATAAAAATCGTTTTATAAAATAACCTAGTTCTCTATAACTACGGCTCTGATACCAATCTGTCACACCCCCAATTTATCAGAGTAATACAACACAATGGGGTGCGACGGTCATGACTATCACAAGACATAGATACAAAGAACGACTATTTAAAAGCCGTTTAATTTAATTAAAAGCATAAAACTTGTTTCGGAAGCGAATTTACATAAGATCATAATAAAACATTGTTTCAAAAGACTTTAACATTGATCCAAATATCCATACACTAGTCACGACCATTTTTATTAAAAATCTCCCATGCATAACCACGTCACTCCTCCGTCTTGATACCTGAGAAAAACATTGCTAAAGCGTCAACACAAAGGTTGGTGAGTTCATAGGTTTAAGTTTAAATAGTGTGATGAACCATAAGATTTTCCAAGGCAACCGGCATATAATCTTATAACAAATACAAGATTATAATCAAAAGTATACATTTTAATCACCTACGTCTAAGCTCGTGACACCGAAGCGTTAACCTCAACCAACAAGAAATAATAAGAGCCCGAGCAAATGCCTATCCCGAAGCATTTGTAAATCCTCAAATGTAAGTGTATCTAACTTTGGCCACACAACCAAATTAGATAGGGAGGTTAGTCCCGATAGATCTATCCATAACATTCGCGCTTACACAAAGTAATTAACGGTTCACGATAGTGGGCTTAAGCATCTAGGGATATCGCTACTTAGACATCATGTAGGCAAACGTATGAGTTTAAAGCACTTATGTTCATCCGTTAAAAACAAGCAACGTTCTCACCCCAAAATAGTTAAAGAAATTAAAAGTGGGGCTATGAAACTCACCTCGTTGAAGTAGTGACCATGATCAATAAAAATAGCACGGAAAATCAAGGCACGCAAAACGATGCGCAAACGATCTACTTGTAACCTAAGTAAAATATCCTTACTTAGGCTAAATACAAGAAATAATAATTTACAATGCACTTGGTTGATAATTTATACTTGCTATATATTTATAAAATGTTTTTATACATTTTTTTTAGCTCAACCATTTTAGTCACGGGGTCAACTTTGGGTCTCGATATCTCGTTAAATGTTTGTCCGAAAAATAAACGGGTTCTTGTTATGAAAACTAGGCCGCGAGGTATTCGATATTTGATAAATATCATATTTTAACGAAGTACTCAAGTCTAGCAAATAATTATGTAAAGTGGTACACTCACAAGTAAAAATAAACAAGCAAAGTTTAATTAGTTATAAGTGTCAAACAACAAACTTTAGAAATTAATTACGAGTTCGTTATTTATCTTCAAGACAAACGGAAAATAACGTTAGAAACTAGGCCATGTCAACTTTATAAGGATATTTTTATCTTGTCGGGGCATGACCTTTAAGTCGATTAAAATGGGCGTAAAGTAGGCCTTTTTGGTCGAAATTTATTTAGCAAGTGTACACTTTTAGCAATTGGAAATTAAATAGATGTTGTCACTTTGTGTTCACACTATATTTTGGGAAATTGCTTTTGTTGTTGATGACATACCCACGTAGGATACAAAATAAAAAAAAGATTCAAGTTGCCTTTTTCATTTTTCACCTTAACATATACATACATGCATACCTCACATATCATACATATACATTTACCAAATGGGTAGTACTTGTTTGATTTCCCTTTTGGTTATGGCAGTAACTTACAACAATGAAAAGGGGTGTCTCTACTTGCTATCTTTTTCATCATGCATACATACATACACATTGTTTACTTACAGCCAAGAAGAGGGGGACCTATCTAATTTTCCTATTAATGTACATACACCATGGCAATTTCACAACCCATTTATCATACATACATCAACATAAGCATACATATCTCCACACGCCGTGTTTCTTTCTTTCTTTCCTTGTCTTTCACTATTCTTTTCTGAGCCACTGTTTGTATGCAGGCAATTACCTATGTACTCTAACTAGGCATGCATTGTTCACTTATTTTATTACACACACCAATCTGGGTTATTTTCTTTCTTTGACAGTATATATACCCACGAACATATAAGTAAGAACTCTTTTGTTATAATCTCTGTTGACACACACTCATACGCAATATCAAAACGCATACATATATCTACATCATGTATTTACTTGTTTTGGGTCTTCTAGTTTCCTGATGTTCAAGTTGACACCTATTGTATACACATAAGACACAGCATACTCACACTTGCAACACCCACACAACTTATTGAATTAAAGAAAGATTAACATATGTGTCTGCTTCTTAACAAAGCGCACAGGACACATACTTTTCTTCAGGATTTTTATGGAAATGACTTATCACTAGTTTACTACTACTGCTAGCTACCAACATGCATACTTATATTTACATCATGCACATTCCCTTTATTTTGTTTCACTGATTTTATGACCCACTGTTTATACGCAGAAATTACACACATAAGTTCATAATTTAGTTTCCTATAATGGTTTTCAAGCACATCACGTTGGGTCGTTTTCTTTCTCGTTTTGATAGCACATAAATTCACAAACACCCAATATTTCATGCAGGCCCAAAGTCTAAAACACACACATGTACACAATGACATTGTCTTTGGAGTGTAGTTCTTTCTTTTGTTGTTTGAGTGCATAAAATCATACTACTTAATCTTACAATCAGTCATGCATACTATCACATTTGCTTTTTATTGTAAGGCATTCACACGAGGCTTACACTATCATAGTCTATACTCTCACACACACAAGTCATGTATCCACGCATACTTACATAACACCTACAGGCTTTAGTTTCTGGTTTAGGTTCATACACACAACATACTCGCTGTTGCTTTCTTCCTATTTTCTACGCATGCTACAACATAGGGAATGGAATTGTTTTTGGTACTTAGCTTAACCATTCATGAAAGGACATACACATACATGAAGCACGAATCACATTGGCAGGGGGTCATTTACGCCATACATACAACTCACGCACTTGTTCACATAATCAAACCATTATTTCTACCCAAGTCCTCATGTACGCATGCAAACATTTTTAGTTTTTGAAACTCATTCTTAACCTTGTACACAAACCCTAGCCGTGACATTTGGTGCGCCCTCAGGTTTGTTTGGTTGTTTCAAAAGGGTCCAAGTATTCAAGTGAACTTTCAAACCGTGTTTTCTTGCTTGTGTAAACATCCTCAAAATCTCAACCCGTGACTAGTTTGCTCGTTTAGTATGAGTTTTAGCAAGTATGTATCAACCAAGAAGAGTTTGAAACAAGGATTAAACTGACTTACAAAGGTCCTTATTATGTTGAAGAAGGTGGCACAAGAACTAGTGATCTTCACTCGAACAAGTACTCACATCTAACCCAACTTTTAATCTTAGCTTGCTTGTAAACCGACCCGATGCCCTGGTTATTTCTTTCTCAGCCTTGACCTAGCCCCAAATGCTTTTGTTTTTCTTGAGAGGTTTTGTTTTGAATGTGTGTGCTTAAATGAAGAATGAGGCTTGTATTTATAAGCAAGAGGGTGCGGTTTAGGTTTAAGAAAGCATAGTTAGGACCTAGTTAGTGTTTACTTATCTTTCTAGTTTGTTTCCAACCAAGTGAACTAACATAGCTAACCAAGTAAGTACCATGAATTGTAGAGCAAGGGTTGGGAAGAACAAAAGTTTGTCTTGGGTTCGGCTTGGCAGCAGGAAAAGATGGAAGTGTGGTCTTCAAAGATTGACTATTTAATGAGGGGTGTTCGTACAAGATTAAATTCAAAGAACCATGAGAAGTTTGTGATACACGTTGGATATAGAGGAGGAGGGAAGGAGACAATAAGTACAAACATTGAATGGGTGGGTGAAGTACATATATGTTTGAGTTTGAATTGTGAGGTTGACAAAAAAAACGTGGGTTGAGTATGATGGGGAGGGGGGGTCCGGTTTTGCAAATGTGACAAGGAAAAGATAACTTGTTTTCTTTTTATATTGGTATACTAACATTGTTTGTTTATATGGAAATGTTGTATAGGTTTACAAACAATAGATTTAGGCAAACTGGTGGCAATTTAGAAACTCATTAATGTGTCTTTAATATAGATGGAGTGAACAAAATATTTGTTTTGTGTCACGAACTCTTGAATGAGATTTCGTTGATATAATTAAACATTGTTTCTTAAAACATTCCTAACAACTGACGAAATGAATAATAGTAATTCACGTAATAATTCATGACTGTCATTCATAAAAAATTTAAATTCGTACACAATTACGCGTAATCAATCGGGAACATCAATAGACGCATATGTCTAACCCGAACTATCGCGTTTTACGTAAATTCAATAAATTCAAAATTTTACGTGTGTGACAGTATGGTTTTGCTCAATGATAATAGAGCATGTTCCATCAAGGGGATAGGGAAGGTGAGAGTACAAATGAAAGATGGTTCAAGTTTTGTGCTTGAGAATGTGCGTTACATTCCCGAGTTGAAAAAGAAATTTGTTATCTTTGGGCACTCTGGATCGAGAGGGCTATACCGTGAAGTTGCATAATGGAAGAGTAAAGGTGATCAAGGGTTCTTTGATGGGTTTGTCGGGAACTTTGAAGGAAAATTGTGTGTACTCCTTGGATGGTTGGGCTGAATCAAGTGAAGCTAGTGTCGGTATAGAAGAAAAGGAAAATCTTGTGCAGGTGTGGCATAAACGCCTGGGTCACATTATTGAAGTAGGCTTGAATGAACTCAAAAGAAGAGAGGTGTTGGGGAAGGAAGGTCTAGGTAAGCTCGAATTATGTGAAAATTGTGTTCTTGGAAAATCGACCAAGGTGAGTTTTGGTCGAGGTCAGCACACAACAGAAGGAGTTATAGACTATGTCCATGCAGATCTCTGGGGTCCTTTTCGGGTGGGATCGATGAGTGGTTGTCGTTACTTCTTATCGATTGTTGATGATTATTCGAGGAGGGTTTGGGTTTATTTTCTTAGACACAAGAGTGAGGCGTTTAGCAAGTTCAAGGAGTGGAAGCAGTTGGTAGAAAATCAATCAGGTAGAAAACTAAAGAAACTTCGAACAGATAATGGTTTGGAGTTTTGTAATCAGGAGTTTAATAACTTGTGCAAGGAGAGCGGGGTAGCAAGACATTTGACGGTTGGTGGAACTCCGCAACGAAATGGTCTAGCTGAACGAATGAACAGGACGCTCTTGGACAAGGTTAGGTGTTTACTGATTCAGTCTGGTTTGCCAGAATCATTCTGGGCTGAAGCAATGGTGACAACAACATATCTGATCAATAGGTCTCCATCTACAGCATTGGAGAAGAAGACACCTATGGATTTATGGTCAGGACATCCGGCGAATTACGAGATGTTGAAGATATTTGGTTGCGTTGCATATTCACACGTGAATCAGGGGAAGCTCAAGCCTAGAGCTATAAAATTCATATTCCTAGGGTATCCCGAGGGTGTGAAGGGATACATATTATGGAGGTTGGATGATGTTAAACCGAAGATAATCATAAGCAGGGATGTGGTCTTTAATGAGAGCCTTATGTAAAAGGATACTCTCAAGGGTGCTGGTGCTACAGATTCTGGGAAGGAAATTGAGTTTAAGGTGGAACTTCAAGGCAGTCGGGTCGAACCAACTATGGATCCTCATACTAGGGCAAATCCAGGGAATGAATATGAGGATCAAGTTGAAGATGCAGTAGACGCAATGCCTCAACAACAGAATCTGGATAACTATGTTCTGGTGCGTGTTCGAGCTAAGAGAACAATTACTGTACTTGCAAGGTATAGGAATGAAGGTAATGTATAATTATCTAGATCATCAGGGTCTAGGAAAGATAATGATATCACGGCTTATGCGTTTGCTATTGCTGAGAAAGAAGATACACATGAATCCACATTCTAGGATGCGATTAACTCATCTCAAAGGGATGAGTGGGTTCGTGCTATGGAGGAAGAGATGAGTTCTTTAAAGAAGAATCATACTTGGGAGTTGGTCGATCAACCACGTGGTCAAAAGCTGGTAAGCTGCAAGTGGTTGTATAAGATTAAAGAAGGGATTAAAGGCGTTCAGAAACCAAAGTATAAAGCAAGGCTGGTAGCTCGGGGGTTCACACAACGAGCAGGATTGACTATAATGAGGTATTCTCACCCGTGGTTCGACATACATCTATTAGGGTGATTCTCTCATTAACTGCTTGTGAAGATTACGAGTTGGAACAACTTGATGTGAAGACGACGTTTTTGCATGGTAATCTTGAAGAAACCATTTATATGAGGCAGCCGCTTGGTTTTGAAGAAGGAACGGGCAACAAGGTATGTTTGTTGAAGAAATATCTTTATGGTCTTAAGAAATCTCCAAGGCAGTGGTACACACGGTTTGATGTGTATATGGTCAGCAATGGGTTTAGCCGTAGCAGCTATGATAGCTATGTTTACTTCAAGGAGTTTGCACCAGGTATGTACATATATCTACTGCTGTATGTAGATGATATGTTTATTGCTTGTAAAAGCAAGTCTGAAATCGAATATACCAAGGGAATGCTGCGAAAAGAGTTTGATATGAAGGAACTTAGTCCAACTAGGAAGATACTTGGTATGGAGATTGTCAGGGATAGGGGTAACCGAACCCTGAAGGTGTCTCAGTCGGGATATGTTCGGAAAATTCTGAATAACTACAGAGTGGATAATGGCAAGTTGGTCTCTGTGCCATTGGGAGCCCACTTCAAGGTATCTTTGAAGGATTGTCCGTCGAGTGACTGGGATGTGGAAAGAATGAGTAAGGTACCATATGCGAATGCTGTAGGTAGTTTAATGTACTTGAAGGTTTGCACTAGACCGGATATTGCGTATGCTGTTAGCATTGTAAGTAGGTATTTGGCGAATCCAGGTAAAAATCACTGGGAAGCGGTGAAGTGGATTTTGAAGTACTTGAAGGGCACTGCTGATGTAGGTCTAGTGTATGGTAGAGATCAAGGGAATCACGTGGATGTTCATGGTTTCGTGGATAGCGATTATGCTAAAGACCCTAACAAGGATAGGTCGATAACCGGGTACGTGTTTATGGTACATGGCTGTGTTGTGAGTTGGAAAGCAACTTTGCAGCATGTTGTTGCATTGTCTACTACAAAGGCGGAGTATATGGCGCTTACTGAAGCTGTTAAGAAAAGCATTTGGCTTAAAGGTCTACTAATCGATCTAGGAATAAAGCTAAGGCCAATGGTTGTGAATTGTGATAATCAAGGGGCAATTCATCTCTCAAGAAATACTATGTTTCATGAGAGGGCGAAGCATATCAACGTGAGGTATCACTTCATCAAGAAAATCGTAGAATCTAAAGAGATTGAAGTGGCGAAGATAGGAACGAAAGATAATGCATCTGACGCTTTCACAAAGGTGGTTCCAGGTCCGAAGTTCAAGTATTGCATGGAGATACTTTGATTCGGGGCTAACTAGTCTTGTCACTAAGGTGGAAATTGTTAGTATTGGTGTCGAGTCTAGTTAACGTAAACGATAAGTAGAAGGTACCTAAAGTGTTTTTTCTATGTAAGTTGGCTATGGTTGGGCTCGGGCTTTCTTAGTCGACCTATGTGTGTAACCGACCCCCTCACCCTATAAAAGGAGCTGAGGGGGTGATGCACAAGATATACGCATCTTCTATTCTTTCCTATTATCGATCGATATAATAAAACATAATCGTTTGGTTACCTTTGTGGTGTGTCGTCGTTCTGGGTTCCGTTTGTTGCAACTCTGCGATCTTCTTTTACAGTGTTCTAGGTTTCCGCAAGTCGATATTCGGGTTGGTGGTGGTGTCGATTCTAATAGTTTTTGTCGTTTTTTGGTAGAAGCTTCGTTTTAATTTTTAGATTTGTTGTTGTTGTTGACTTTTTATCATTATTGATGTTGTTAGATGATTATCGACGGTTTAAACAACGGTGATATATGTGCGTGTGTGCGTTTTTATCGTTTTTTAGTGTGTGATAAATGAGGGGTTGCGGCCGGGTATCCAATGTAAGATTGGGCGGGGCGTGAAAAGACGAAAATACCCCTCTACTTTTTTTTAATTTTATGAGTCCGGTTATTTTGGATACTTTGTATCCTTTGGATACAAGGGGACCAATCCCCACATTCCATCTACCAAAAATCAACAGTCCAGATTAATCTTTACTTTTTAGTTAAAAAAAACGGAGGGGTGTTTTCGTCATTTTACAGCCCACCCACTCCCACCTTCCAAATACAACCTACCCCGTCCCTTTCTCAGATCGTAACAAACACACACACAAAAAACACACACATAAGCTTAATCCACCATCCCAATCCAAAACACATACTAAAAACACATACAAATAAAAAAAGATGAATAAATCGTGTTAACAAAGTAAAGAAAAAGATGCCGATGCTATTGAAGAAAAAATCACCAGGTTATATCATCATCGTATATATCTTTTTTAGCTTATTTGATGTAAATAAGCTTATTTTGATGTGATTATGGATGTGTTAGCTTTTTTTCATAAGGATATGCTAGCTTATTTGATGTGTTATTATTAAGCTGATTTGATATGTTATAATTAGGCTTATTTGATGTGTTGTACTTAAGCTTAATGTAAATAAGCTTATTAGGAGAGTTATGTGAGTAATCTTATGAATTAAAATAGAGTTATGCGAGTAAGCTTACAAAAAGAGTTTGTTGAAGCTATAGGATAAACATAAGGTGATGTTTGTGAATAAGCTTATTAGGAGAGATGTGCAGAAACTGTAAGTTACAATAAACAGATGTATCATATATGATACATCCATACATCATATATGATAAATATATCATATATAATATATGAAAGTATCATATATGATAACATGCTAATGTGTTTGAAAACAAATACAAAAAAGTCTGGGATCTTCTGGTTGGTAAATAAAAGTTAGTTGTGCGCATATTATCATATTTGACAATATTGTTGAAATTCAACTTCTGGAATATATCATATATGATAATCTGGTTGAAATTCAGCTTTTGTAAGATATCATATTTGATAATCAGGTTGAAACTAAAACTGTGACAACCGTGGTTTTGGGTTTGTCACTTGGTCTTACTTTTAGGTTATTTTATGTGTGCTTACTTGAATTGTGTGTTTACGTGTTTATTTTGTGTGAACGAGGTTGGTGTGGTTATCGTTTATGAGTATAGAGTACTCATAAGTAAATCGAGGAACGGTTATTTCATGTTCATGAGCTCACAAGTGGTGACTATGAAATGAAAATGGTGATATTGTGGTGTTTACGTATACGTATAAGTATTATAGTAATAGTATTTTTTTTTTGGATTTACGGTTTAGCGTTTAGAGGTCTCAGGTGAGGTAATTATCCAAAAGAATATTTTTCGGGATGGTTTTAAGTCATTTAGGACTTAGTTATAAAGTTTATTTAAGAATTTGAGATTTTTTTTAAAAGTGTATATTTTACGTCTTTTACGGTAAAACGCGTAAAAACTGACTAGTTTTACGGTTTTGAGGTTTTGGAGGCTTTAGGAGCTGAAATAAATTAAGGAAAATTAAGGTAATATTAATAAGATATTTATTAATAATAAAATAAAGAGAAAAACGAATTTTATGGTGTTTAGGTCGGTTTAGAAGAGAAAAAAAGGAAAAAAAGAAAAGATTTATGGTAAGTGTTAATTGGGTTGGACAAGGATTGTTTTGGCTATATAAGGAACCCCCAACACTAAAACAAACGAATTTTCTTTTATTCCCTGGAGTTTTAGTCGAACAAAAGAGGAGAAGAATTAGGGTTCTTCAAAAAAATTTGGGTTTTTACATCTTCCATTGAATTAAAGGTAAAAACCTTCATAACCCTTTTAATTAAATTGTTTTATTGTTTTCTTTAATCATCTTATGATGGATTAGGGTTAGGGTTTAATATAAAAACAGTAAATTAATGTTGTATTAATCATAATATGATGATTACATAAGTTAGGGCTTGTAATTAGAGGGATTAGGGTTAATTAATTAGTTTAATTTGATTAAACCCGTTTTTAAAAACTGGGCAGATTTTTGAGTCAATTGTTTTGATCATATCGGGAGTTCTACAAACTCTTATCTTACGATCCACATACCCCTGAAAAGGTATTTGAAGTGGCTTTCCAATGCAAGAAACTAGAACTAAATTGGAGGTTGGGAAGGGGGTCAAAAATAGGTTACAACAGTCGGAGGTCAAAACAGTTTTAAATTCAGCCTGTTTTCTTTTTAAGTTTTGGGTTGTTTGGGGTACTTATGGTTGCATTGGGATCTTATCACGAACATGAGAGATGGTTTATATATTTTAATAAGGATCTGCACTTGGGCTAAGATTGTGGTTTAGGTTAAGACCCTCTAATGGTAATGAACTTTTTATACGTTTAAAATCAGGAAAACTGGAATGACAAAAGTATATATATATATATCAGGGCCTTAACAGTAGCTTTAAGGTTAGGGCAAGTGGGAGGTGTTAGCCAACATATGTAAGGGTATGAATATTCCTTTTACAGAAACCATGGGTATGTTTAAGTGGACGTCTGACTTAAAGTTTTGAGACCTAAAACTGGGACTGTTTTATGTAAAATTGTGAACGGGATAGCTATTAAACTTAACCAAGTTAAGGACTTGTTAGGGAAGGGTAATGGGGTGTTTAGAGTTATAAATGGGGTATTTATATGAGAGGAGGTTATATGTCCATCATAGGTTGATGAACCATTTTAGAGGTTGGTTCATGTATTGATTTATGTGTTTTTGGATTATTAGCTTGGGGCTAGAGCAAGGACTTTGGATAAGCAATCAGGTGAGTTCATAGTCCCATTTTACTACGTTTTTAAATGTTTTTTTTCCAGTATGGGATGGAGATGACACTTGAAATGTTCTTTAACATGATTTAGTACTATGTTATAAAATGTGTGGACATAAATGTGTTATTGTGTGACTTGCGTGCTTATGTGTTCTCATATGTGCTTTGGTACGTGTTCTGCTATGTGAATCTTGTTTGGATTGTGATTGGCTTTGGTACATAGATGTATGGGCGTCTATGGGACCAGTTGAGATGTGTGTGGAGCGTGGGGCACGATCCGTCCTGAGTACTTGTGCATCGTCTCTTCGGAGGCAAGATATCTCGACGGGGATATAGTTCATCTTCCACAGGTGGTGTGGGAAAGATCCGGATAGTGTGGTGTGTGTTCTTGTGCATGTGACGGGATACTTCTTGATTGTTATAATGTGCTTTGTGAATTGTAGATGTGATTGGTACTTGGCTTGAGTTTTGTTGTGGATGCATGTAGCATGATTATCACATTATGGTCCATTACTATAAATTGTTTTTCTTCAACTTATTTACAGCGGATGTCAAGGTTTCTTATGATGTTCTAGATAACTTAAACCTATGTTCTCACCAACTTTATGTTGACAGATTTTAGTGTCATTTTCAGGTGAGGTAGTTGTGCAAGATGATGTTAGAAGTGGCTAGAGTATAGAGGCTGCTAGGATTGCATTCGGAGGAATCCCCTTTCCTCTTAGATTTTATTTTGTGTTTTGATTAAGTGAACTTTGTGGTACCTATATGTTTGATGTTTGTTTATTTGTATGTCTTTGGTAAGAGGTAGGCCTGTTACCTACTTACCTAGACGTCTGCTTTGTTGAGATATTGTCACGACATTTTTGTCGCCATCTATGATATTTCAATTTCATTTAGTTCTCTCTATAGACACGCTGTTGTTGTGATGATATCCATACGTCGCGCCCCATATTCCGCCATGGTGGGGTGTGACAGAATGGTATCAGAGACAATGGTTATAGAGAATTAGGTTTCCTAGTCGTGTAGCCTAGTCTATAGCTTAAGGGTCCCTGCATATAGGCGTCATAGGAGTATGTGTGCATTTTATAGTAATTGATGTGTTTGAATATTATTTTCGCAGTATTTGTTAGGTTATGAACTACTATGGTCCATACTTAACTACATGTTATTTTCTTTACGAGTTTTGATTAGTGCGGGTGGAACCATGGTCGTATACGCTAGTCATTGTTGGATTTCGCTTAATTATGTTTTCATGTTCTTTATACATTTTGAATTTTGTCTACGCTGGTTCAACTGGACTACGAGTTTATGTGTTTCATGCATTGGCTATGTTATTTTAATAGATGGAGTTTTGGACCTTATTTTGTGTAGTTATGTGCTTGTGAGTTGATGGATTATGTGTTATGTGTAGTATTAATTTCTTATAAGTGTCATCATAGGAGGGAGTACATTGGTGAAAGGGAACATGTATAATTATGGAGGCCTACATAATTATATATGTGCCACAACACCACTGGACTTTCAAGTATGATTGCATGAAAGAGAGTTAATACATGTTTGTATAGTATATGTTGGATGGATTTGAGTGTATGTACGCTTATGCCTATGTATGTAAAATTATTTTCTACTTACCGGTTGTATTCTTGGGATGGTTGCTAGCTCGTTTCTCTTTGAGATGTTCAACTTCTGTAGTAGCGCATTTCTCGGGTCCTCATTTCACATGTTTGTTTGTACGGTACTTTTGGCGTGAAGGATTTTGAGATGGTGGAGATTTCTTTTTGGGGTAACGATGTCTTTTGTTTCGAGTTATACATGGTAAAAAAAAATATAGAACTTGCAAATTGAAAAAAAAATAGTTGTTGGTAGTCGATGAAATAAGGAAGTGTCGAAAACGTGTTTGAAATAAGGTGGAATATAATTTTTTTTTCATATAAGCATGGCCTTTTTATTCTAAAATATTTTGGTTTTGATCACCTAAAGTTATTGTTCTTTAGTTAGAATTCTTGTTCTTATTAACTTAAATATGTTAAATCATGTATTAATCATATGATGGGTGAGAGTTTAAATTTTCTAGAATTAAAATAAATTAGACCTTGAATTTTGTAATTAATAACGGGTTTTTTTTTAGGGTTTAAAAATCGTTTTTTTTTTGGTATAAATCGGAGTAGGCAGAAACTGTCGCTAAACTGTCAAAATATGTCGCTAACTGTCAGAAACTGTCGCTAATGCCTAGGCAGATTTTGAGAAAAATCATTTTGGTCATAACTTATTCATTTTTAAAGGTTTTTGGGTGATTCAAAAGCCTAAAATTATGTACTCGGAACATACTTTTCAAATATTCAGAAAGTTTCGTAATTGGAAGTCAGTAGTTTGGTCGAATTAATTGTACAAGTGTTGAGTTCAAGGTTAATTTTCGGACAACATGGTTTAAACTCGTGTTTTGGGTATATTTCGGTAATGAACACTTGGAGGGTTAACATAGAAATGAGTTGGGAAGGAATTTGAGAGTTCTTTAGACCTTATTATACGTGGTTATATTTTGATGAGTTTTGATTTATGGTTTTGATAAGTTTCCTCGCGGACGGTTAAGGCTCATGTGTTGTTGGTTGAGATTATTTTCGTGTAAACTGAGTTCACGTTTGAAAGTGAAGGTTCTATCAGGGATATGCATCCTCGTTTGTTTGCTGAGAATAAGTTTGAGTTTGGGAGTGAATCTCTGGACGAGATTTCTATTAGGAGGGAGTGATGTAACAACCGTGGTTTTGGGTTTGTCACTTGGTCTTACTTTTAGGTTATTTTATGTGTGCTTACTTGAATTGTGTGTTTACGTGTTTATTTTGTGTGAACGAGGTTGGTGTGGTTATCGTTTATGAGTATAGAGTACTCATAAGTAAACCGAGGAACGGTTATTTCATGTTCATGAGCTCACAAGTGGTGACTATGAAATGAAAATGGTGATATTGTGGTGTTTACGTATACGTATAAGTATTATAGTAATAGTATTTTTTTTTTGGATTTACGGTTTAGCGTTTAGAGGTCTCAGGTGAGGTAATTATCCAAAAGAATATTTTTCGGGATGGTTTTAAGTCATTTATGACTTAGTTATAAAGTTTATTTAAGAATTTGAGATTTTTTTTAAAAGTATATATTTTACGTCTTTTACGGTAAAACGCGTAAAAACTGACTAGTTTTACGGTTTTGAGGTTTTGGAGGCTTTAGGAGCTGAAATGAATTAAGGAAAATTAAGGTAGTATTAATAAGATATTTATTAATAATAAAATAAAGAGAAAAACGAATTTTATGGTGTTTAGGTCGGTTTAGAAGAGAAAAAAAAGGAAAAAAAGAAAAGATTTATGGTAAGTGGTAATTGGGTTGGACAAGGATTGTTTTGGCTATATAAGGAACCCCCAACACTAAAACAAACGAATTTTCTTTTATTCCCTGGAGTTTTAGTCGACCAAAAGAGGAGAAGAATTAGGGTTCTTCAAAAAAATTTGGGTTTTTACATCTTCCATTGAATTAAAGGTAAAAACCTTCATAACCCTTTTAATTAAATTGTTTTATTGTTTTCTTTAATCATCTTATGATGGATTAGGGTTAGGGTTTAATATAAAAACAGTAAATTAATGTTGTATTAATCATAATATGATGATTACATAAGTTAGGGCTTGTAATTAGAGGGATTAGGGTTAATTAATTAGTTTAATTTGATTAAACCCGTTTTTAAAAACTGGACAGATTTTTGAGTCAATTGTTTTGATCATATTGGGAGTTCTACAAACTCTTATCTTACGATCCACATACCCCTGAAAAGGTATTTGAAGTGGCTTTCCAATGCAAGAAACTAGAACTAAATTGGAGGTTGGGAAGGGGGTCAAAAATAGGTTACAACAGTCGGAGGTCAAAACAGTTTTAAATTCAGCCTGTTTTCTTTTTAAGTTTTGGGTTGTTTGGGGTACTTATGGTTGCATTGGGATCTTCTCACGAACATGAGAGATGGTTTATATATTGTAATAAGGATCTGCACTTGGGCTAAGATTGTGGTTTAGGTTAAGACCCTCTAATGGTAATGAACTTTTTATACGTTTAAAATCAGGAAAACTGGAATGACAAAAGTATATATATATATATATCAGGGCCTTAACAGTAGCTTTAAGGTTAGGGAAAGTGGGAGGTGTTAGCCAACATATGTAAGGGTATGAATATTCCTTTTACAGAAACCATGGGTATGTTTAAGTGGACGTTTGACTTAAAGTTTTGAGACCTAAAACTGGGACTGTTTTGTGTAAAATTGTGAACGAGATAGCTATTAAACTTAACCAAGTTAAGGACTTGTTAGGGAAGGGTAATGGGGTGTTTAGAGTTATAAATGGGGTATTTATATGAGAGGAGGTTAGATGTCCATCATAGGTTGATGAACCATTTTAGAGGTTGGTTCATGTATTGATTTATGTGTTTTTGGATTATTAGCTTGGGGCTAGAGCAAGGACTTTGGAGAAGCAATCAGGTGAGTTCATAGTCCCATTTTACTACGTTTTTAAATGTTTTTTTCCAGTATGGGATGGAGATGACACTTGAAATGTTCTTTAACATGATTTAGTACTATGTTATAAAATGTGTGGACATAAATGTGTTATTGTGTGACTTGCGTGCTTATGTGTTCTCATATGTGCTTTGGTACGTGTTCTGCTATGTGAATCTTGTTTGGATTGTGATTGGCTTTGGTACATAGATGTATGGGCGTCTATGGGACCAGTTGAGATGTGTGTGGAGCGTGGGGCACGATCCGTCCTGAGTACTTGTGCATCGTCTCTTCGGAGGCAAGATATCTCGACGGGGATATAGTTCATCTTCCACAGGTGGTGTGGGAAAGATCCGGATAGTGTGGTGTGTGTTCTTGTGCATGTGACGGGATACTTCTTGATTGTTATAATGTGCTTTGTGAATTGTAGATGTGATTGGTACTTGGCTTGAGTTTTGTTGTGGATGCATGTAGCATGATTATCACATTATGGTCCATTACTATAAATTGTTTTTCTTCAACTTATTTACAGCGGATGTCAAGGTTTCTTATGATGTTCTAGATAACTTAAACCTATGTTCTCACCAACTTTATGTTGACAGATTTTAGTGTCATTTTCAGGTGAGGTAGTTGTGCAAGATGATGTTATAAGTGGCTAGAGTATAGAGGCTGCTAGGATTGCATTCGGAGGAATCCCCTTTCCTCTTAGATTTTATTTTGTGTTTTGATTAAGTGAACTTTGTGGTACCTATATGTTTGATGTTTGTTTATTTGTATGTCTTTGGTAAGAGGTAGGCCTGTTACCTACTTACCTAGACGCCTGCTTTGTTGAGATATTGTCACGACATTTTTGTCGCCATCTATGATATTTCAATTTCATTTAGTTCTCTCTATAGACACGATGTTGTTGTGATGATATCCATACGTCGCGCCCCATATTCCGCCATGGTGGGGTGTGACAAAAACCAAATCTTTTTATTTGTGTAGTGAAAGGTGTTTTCAATGCATAATGAAAAACTCAATCATCTCAAGGCCAAAGAAGTGAGCATAAAACAAGTATTGAAAGAACAAACAACGACGTGTGCATGAGACGACTAAAGACGAGTGTCGAGTTTGCAACCAAAGTGTTGAAGCATGGAATCAAGATCCATTGTTTTAGCCATTTGACTTGTTTATATTTTAGTAATTTGTGTATGACGTTGTAATGCTTTAACTTTGTAATGCGACTAAATCATTGAGTTTTTTTCTTGAATATGGAAATGGTGAAACATCCGCGGATGTAAGTTTGGATAATATGCCTATTTTATTGATGCTTTTATCATTTAAAGCATAGCTTTTTTTACCTTATCATATATGATAGTGATATATCATATATGATAATCCATGTAATCCTTAAATTCTGCCAAATATGACACTGCATTATCATATATGATAATGCATTATCATATATGATACTCAAAAAAAAGTTTGATAGATTAAACAATGAGGCTGCTGAATTCATGATTAAAACAAAGAGTATACTGGATTCATGATAAAACACTTGTGCAGTAAATAAAAAAGAGTACTTTCTGAAAGTAACATATATGATAATTCAAACAGAATGTATTTACATATAATATCATATATGATACACACTTATCATAATAAAAATTAAAAAAACAAAAGAATCTGTTAAATTCATTCATGATTAACACCAAATAAATTCTTATTATTGAAACTACTCTTCTTCTTTCTTTAACCAATTCTTCTTCATACTCGTGCACGTCCGATTGTTATGATAGAAAACATCCCTTCATTGTTCACACAATCTGCATTTATAAACACTACTACAAAAAAGTCCATGGAGAGTGGTCCAAAAAGGCAATGGAGACTGGTTTTGTAGGACGTCTTTATGTGGAGGATCTCCTTGCTCGAAACATAAAGAGACTGGTTTTTAAACCAGTCTCTATTAAAAGAATTGACACTGGTTATCTTCATAAAAACAAGTCTCTTTAGAGATTGGTCTCCATACTAATCTCCAGAAAGCAGTCTTTTTAAGAGCATCTAACCAGTTTTTTTATGGAGTAAAAAAATGTGTTTTTTTTCTAAAAACCAGTCTCTTTTAATTAATTTTTTTTTAAAAAAAATTGGAATTTTTTTTTAAATTCCAAATTTTACAAATTTAACCCTCTACAATGAAATAATGTAGATACAAGAATTCTATAAAAAAACTAAATTAAAGGACTTGAATTGTCATAAACAACAAATGTATGTAAATAAAGACAACTTTATTAATTGGAAGGATTAAAATTGTCAAATACATATTTCGAATCAAATTTGTTTTTATTTAACTTGTCGCCACAATGTAAACAAAGCTCCAACAATCGCGTTCAACTCTTTCTTATTCAACGGCGCAGTTTCTATACAAGTGAGTAAAACTGAATTATAAATATTTCTAACTTAATAGTATAGTATAATAATAAAAAAGCTGATAAAAAGCAAAAGAAAGCTCACAATAAAGCCTTTCCATGGAAGTTTTCCCCTGAGAAGAAATATTTGCGTGTACGCCAAAGACACAAGATCGTCCCTTCTGCTTCCCGTCCTCCCTAAATGGGCATCTACACTTACATAACGCATTGTTCCCCTGTCATGGAAAAAGCACAAGATCTTATATACATAAATAAGCCAAGAAACACAATAATGACATTAACAACATATATATCGACTGGGGATGCTTCAAACAATATAAAAGGGATTCATCTTTAACCAAAAGGGTATCCAAAAACTGTAACGAGACTATGTTAATTAGACTGTCTACATGTTGTTCTTTAAATCGATAGATTCAGCACCACCAGTAACCAAGATCCTCATATTTGTCTGTAAATCATGATATATTAATTATAATTTTTACATTTACACATTCCATGTTTCATTAATAAAGCAAATGAGATCAGCCGCAACAAAAAATACCTAAAAAACTTGGAATTACGAAGGAGAGAAGATGATGTATTTTTTTATAAATACATTGCAGAAATCAAGTAAGACGTGTAATAAACGGGTAAGTTCAAACAGCAAGATCAAGTGACAATCAAATCAAGTTCTGGTCATGGAACTCAAGTATTCTATTGTAACGCATAACTTCTAGCACATGCCTTTCACTTTACTTGTTTCTCCAATCCAAGGATTTTATTTTTAATGGAACCGAGATTTTTACTTTTAACAGTACAACAGAAACCTTAACAGTTGATACCATATCAAAAAATTTAACTTGTTAATAATATGCATAAGCAAAGTAGAATATTTGTTAGAAATCTAGATCCTGCACTAAGGGAAATTATTTTACTCGCTTTTCATAATATAGTGCACAAAATATGGCCTCTGCTCTTATGATAGACCATTATTTCCTATCTTCTAATCTCAGTTTATAAGAAGATGTATTCCTAAACTGCGTTCCCACAAATTTTCTAAAGGGTCGGTAAATAAAACATACCTGCGGCCTGATGGCTTCTAGTACATACATTGAATATAGTACCAACATTCCTTTCCGCACTTCTAAATTCCATCAAGTTTATATTGCATCTTGTGTTCTATCTAAAACGGGTCAACTGGGTAAACAAAAAAAAATACTACAGATCAACTAAAACTGAAACGGGTCAAACTGAAAAATTAAACAGATCAAGTAAAATTAGCTTAAGACGAAGAGGAGCGAGATGACCCATTTAATTATAGAAGGCCAGTTTGAGTTTTGTTTACTCTTAATTAAACAGATCAACTGAAACTAGCTAAAGACGAAATGGGTCATAAGCTTTTTAGTTCACAGATACCAGTTCTAGTCTTCTAGATAGTAAGCGCATATAGCAACACCAAACCAAACACTTTTAGCAATAAGATTAGTAGGGTTGATGCACATTGATGCATAAAACAGTAGCGTAAACCTTTTTTTGACAAGGAAGCCCGAATACTGTCCTGGTATGCGAAAAGTAATGTAAAATGATGTAGCATAATATTTAGAAGGAAGAAATCAATGCATCAAATGTTACTGCCAATCGGACATAACACTAGTTTAGAGATAGGAACAGACAGGTCGTGTCAAACATTCATTTTCAGAAAAGCTTCATCCTCCAACTTATATCGTTTAGCATCTTCAATCATCTTCTCGATATCCTTTTCTGACACATTGCTTGTGTTTGTGATTTTGATTTTGATTACTTATATATACTTTATAAAAAACTTGGAATTTCGGGTCGGGTTGTTTGAGATTTTGATTACACTTATATATACTTGTATATAAGCATTTTGCTGCTATCCCAAACGCCCCTACTGTTGTGTTAAACAACAAACCAAACGCTACCTGTGATTCGCAAACAGGCAACAACGAACCAAACGATAGCCGATGTCTGCAAACAGCGAACCAAACGCCCTCCACGCTGCTAAACAAATGTACCTTGTCGTGGTGACGCCATAAACCAAACGCGGCCTGATGTGACGTCTTTACCCCGAAACCAACGCATCCCTGCCGGTATTTCGTCATACAAGGAACTGTCGGGATTGACGGATACAACTGACCGGAACATCATATTCATCAAGTCAAAATAAACATCAAAAGAAAGCATCTGAAAAGCATATCTGGCAATGCTCCTCTGATAATGATTGGTTAGAACGAATAATTTGATGGAGATCGGTGTCCATGAGCTCATAAGCAATATAGACATCATTGAAAGCCATCCTCTCTGGAGGTGGAATTATATCTCGAATTGCAACGACCTACATGAAAAAGGAATCGGGCATCGTCAGTCACAGAAATTCACACCAACAGTTGAATCTGATGATTCCTGATTGCTCAAAATTTATTTTCACAAAACGAGGAGTCAATAACAATAAATTATCATAAGTTGATCAGAGTCCAATCCTAAATTTCTTATGCCAGAAAAAGATGTACCCATATCAGGCATTTGACTAATTTTTACTTTTAGATTAAATATCATAAGTGGCTCACATACGAGTCCACCAAGTTCTAGCCGTAATTATCCTCTCGTTGGCTTTCCATCCCACACAGGTGTTAGTAACCCTAAATCTCTGATCCGGAACTTACAAATTGTAACAAACACAAAAAAACATTGGGTTTACAAACATCAATTAAATTTAGCTAAACATACACATCCAAACACACCATTATAATCATAAAACTAAATCTAAAAAATGTGAAAATATGAGAATACTCAATCGGGGTTGTTGGTGTACCACTCCATGGTCTTTTTTAGACCCTCTTGCCATGTGGTCCTTTCGGCCCACCTCAAACACTTAAGCTTCTCATCGTCCAAGAAGTACCTCTGATCATTAAACGGCCTGTTCTCCACAAACTTGATGCTTGCTTCAGGATCGATATTAAATAGATTACAGACATCACGAGCAACATCATTAACTCGCCTTTCCTTCTTGGTTCCAATGTTGTAAACATGACCAACTTCACCCTTGTGGAGAACGACTTCAAAAGCCTCAGCAACATCTTCACAGTAAAGATAACTCCTCACATTCGACCCATCACCATGAATAGGAAGTGGCTGCCCTCTCATAGCCAAAAGAATGAACTTCGGGATTAAATTTTCAGGAAACTGATTTGGGCCATACACATTGTTACCTCTAGTGGTAATCACAGGCAACCCATACGACCTACCATAATCCATAAAAGCATTTCCGCACCAGCCTTTGTGGAAGAATACGGATTAGTAGGAAGAAGCTGTGACGCTTCATGGTTCCCCACAACAACATCCTCCTCCGTTTCACCATACACCTCATCCCTACTAACATGAATAAACCTCCTAATCTGACCGCGAGTCACTTTACACGCCTCTAACAACACATGCGTCCCGTAAATGTTATTCTTAGTGAACTCAAAACTATTCCCGAAAGAATTATCAACATGAGTCTAAGCAGCAAAGTGCATAATGGTATCAATATTCTCAGTATTCAAAAGATAATTCACCAGATCAGCACTCCCAATATCCCCCTTAACAAACTTAAAATTAGGAGAAGATCTAGACGGGTTAAGATTCTTAAGATTGGAGCAATAGTCAAGCTTGTCGAGCACGACAATCTTGTAATCAGGGTAGCTTCTCATAAGGCGATTAGCGACATGAGAGGCGATAAAACCAGCCGCCCCGGTTATGAGGATATTCTATGGCAAGAGGGTTTAATTAGAACATACCTTTACTTTCTAATCTTATGTTAGTGGGACGTGCCGCCGATGAACTAGCTGCATCAGATAATTAAATCTGCATATGTATCTTGATATCCATCTTTGAGAGAGAGAGAGAGAGAGAGAGGAGAACACAAAGATGGATAAAAAAGAGTTGGGGTGTATTTGGATGTGGTTTTTAGAAATAAGATGAAATTATGATTTTGGGTTTCAAGTTTTTGGTGAAATATACGGAGGGATAATTCCTGCTTGTTAGTTTTAAGTAAACTGAAAATAAATTTTTGGGTTAAAATGTGTAAAACATTGGTTTTTTTATAAAAATAGTGTCCATAAAATAAACACATAGAGACATGTTGTTACGTAAAAACCAGTGTCTTTACTTTTATAAAAAGACTGGTTGCATCTTAAAAACCGGTTTCTTTACAATTCACATTATGGAGACTGGTTTTTTTCAAGAAAACCAGTTTTCATGCATTCTCCTCCCACCAGTTCTGGTCAAAAAGACATGTTTTTTCATAACCAGTCTTTTAAGGGGGGGGGGGGGGGGGGGTCTCTTTAGCGTTTTGTGTAGTAGTGAAAAGACAGAAAAAAACATATTAGGTAGCATGTAATCAGCAACTCTATCATATATGATAGAAACAGGTTTGAATAGTTTAAATAGATTTTGTGAAATTAGTCACAAATTTTGGTTTTTCAGTGGTTTGTTAGATACGTCATATATGATACATATGAGGTATCATATATGATAAACCTATCATACATCACATATCATATAACTATCATATATGATAAAAAAAGGTATCATATATGATACATCAGACTTATAGCTTACATCATCAACAAAGTTAAAAATGCCTAGTACAGCTTATTTACAAACATAAGCTTATTTATATCTCTCATACTTATAAAACTTGATAATTCACCAAAATAAGTTAATAAGCTAGCTTATTTGTAAATCTCCACTAATATATAAGCTTATTCACATAACTCTCCTCTAATTCATACACTTACTCACATAGCTCTCACATAACTCACATAATAAGCTAGCTTATAATTCCTTCAAAATAAGCTAAATAGAAGCTTTTAAATTCAAGTATTGGTAAATTAATAAGCTTATTGACTTAAATAAGCTAAAATAAGAATAAACTATACCTGATGATCAACCAATCGATTCGTGATTTTTGATCGATCGATTATTGATGATAGATTGATCGATTCGTGATGATGGATCGAGCAATAAGATGTTTTTGATGTTCTTCATGATTGATTGTAGCAAAAAAAAGATGATGGGTCTATGTTGCTAGATAGAAGTTTACAGATCTGGTTTTTGTTAGTAGAGAGAGAAAACACACATCGATGTGTGTGTTGAATGAAAATTATTAAAAAAGAAAAAGGTTTATATAGTGGGAAGATGAAATGACGAAAATACCTCTGTAGTGTAAAATGGGGATTTAATCTTAGCCATTAGATGGTAGGGAGATGGAGGGTGAGGATAAGTCCTCTCATATCTTAGATAAGTTTGGTATCCAAATGAACTTAAATCTAATTTTATATTTAAAACATGTATTTTAATCTGAGCCGATCAGTGATGATTGATTTCTTTTGTATAAAAAAAAATTCAAAATATCCATTATAAATCTTCTGGAAAAATAAATGACCAGCTTTAGAGGGTGTTTGGTTAAGCTTATGAGTTTGACTTAGGCTTATATTATATAAGCCATTATCGCTTATATATAATAAGCTTATAAGCTCATTATTAGTGTTTGGTTTAGCTTATCAAATTTAGTAAGATAAAATGACAAAAAGGTACATAAATATTAAATGATATGGTTATTAAATGTGGACATAAATGTCTTTTTATATATTATTATTATATAAGCCTTAAAAGCCACACATTTTGGGCTTACCAAAAACCCCATATATAAGCTTATAAGCCTATTTATATAAGCTTAACCAAACATTTAGTTTCGGCTTATAAGCTTATATAAGCTAATAAGCTTATAAGCCCACTATATAAGCTAAAACAAACACCCTCTTAATGGAGTGATTTGATTGATAACAACTTTATTACAAAGAAGTAAACTACTCTTAGAAAATCAAAGGATTCAAATTTGGCTCTACCTGGCTTTTGGAACCATTCAGCCAGCGAAATTGAAATTCGGTAATGCTAATGACCGTTTGATTGTAGTAGGTATGAAAAGTAAAGGATAAACTTTAAAGAAGTGATATGATTAATTACAACTTGATTAAAAAATTCGGACTTAAAAACGACATCGATGATTTTATAAAAGGAGAGAAAACGTCACAAATGTCTGAATTCAGTGTATTAAGTTCGAGATTGATAATAGTTTATGTAATGCCTAAAATTAAAGAGATGCATAATTTGCATGTTAGTTAACGTTAGATAATGAGAACAGAATTAACAAAAAACTGGGTGATCTCGTGCATTGGAACCATGTTTAGGACCCGAATCCATATTAAAATCAAAATTAAATTAGCTAGCTGAGTTCGGTTTAGGAAATGCACAAAACCAACTAATTAGAACAGAAAAAACCGAGAACCAAAAAACGTGTATTTAGAAATCCAAGAATTGGAACAAATAGCATGTTTTGATTTCGGTTCGATTCTTGGATTGAGTTTAAGTATTTCAGTTCTATTCGATCGGAATAATAGATTATAAAAACACTAACATTCAATATTTTTTTATATGTTTCAGGCACTTACCTCTAAACCAACAAACATTTAGCAATTAGAGTAAATTATAAGAAGATGGAACAACTAACTTAATCTGCAAAAACTAACATAAAAAACTTTACATTATATTTCTTTACTCAATTTCAAGTACTTGATCTCATTGTTCAAAAAATTTCAATTCCCATGCAAATCGTTTATATTTGATCACTTTTTTATTCGATATAAATTCAAAGAACATTATGGAACTTCCTTAACAAAGATGGAACCATGATATCCCGATCAATATGTGAAGCATCTAATGAAAAATAAGCATGTTATAAAATCCCATATTTATAAGTCGGGCGGTTTTTCGGTTTCAGAACGGAAAACTGCTTACGAATCGAGAACCGAAATTTACAATATTGAATCAAGAACCGAACCGCGAGTTAAAAATTCAGTTTAGGCTGGGTCTGTTTATAATAGAGGCGTAATCAAGCTAAGCTTTTATCAAGCAACTCGAGCTCGAGCTTGGCTCGATCAAGCCAAACTTTTATCAAGCTCAAGCCTAAGCTCAAGCCCAAAAAATAGCTCGAAACTAAATCAAGCTCAAGCTCAAGCTTTTGATAGCTCGGCTCGAGTTTTTATCAAGTTTTTTCAAGCTCTATCAAAAATATGTTTTTATGATAAATTTATATAAGCAACTAATTGTTAATTTGAGTATTAACCTAATTTTAAGGGCTAATTTCATAAATAAATAATATATTTTAGAAAGACTTTTAACTCTAATTACATTTATATTTTAGTTTTTTGTATTTTATATGATTCTTTATTTTTGTAAATTTAATTATTGCATTTACTCGATACTTGGTGGAATACAATATGTGTATAAATATTTTTTTTTACTCTAACAATAGGTTTTACCGTTTCTCTCGAGGTTTTGGGTTCACGTCGTGCCAAGAATTTTTCCTCTCAAATAAAAGCTAACCATAACTAAACGAGGGTTCGAAGAAAGTATATTGGCCTCTTGAATGTCACTGACTCGACCACTAACCACTAACAAGTTATTTAAAAAAAAAAAAAAAAAGGAACGGACCAAAATAAAATTAGTCTTTTATGAAAATCACAATCTTTAATAATTACAGTAGATTAAAGAAGGTGGACGGCCAATGGAGGTTTTGCCTACATATAGATGAATGTCTTCATTTCCTTTCCTTCACAGCCTTTTCTAACCCCAAAAGCCCTCTTTAAGCTCACACAGTTATTTGATAATCAGAAATATAATGTCTTCTTCACCCAATTACCACCACCTTGCTCACTTAAAACTCCCCCTCAAAGATATACTATCCGCCACCAACAACTTTGCCGAAGAAAACCTCATGGAAGAAGCTAATATCGGAAACGGTTACATGGGAGAGCTCGTGCGGTCCGATGAGTTGATTAACATCTATGCTCGGAGATGGTCAAATAAAGAATGGGATGGAGAAAAAGAACAACAGTTCTGGATGGAGATTTCATTGCTTTCTAGTCTCGACCATAAAAACGTGGCTTCTCTTATTGGCTTTTGTGATGAAAATGATGAGAAGATCATCGTTATCAAACATGAGGTCAAGGGAGGTCTTGGAAACTATCTAGATAACCCGATGTTGTTGACATGGACGCGAAGATTGGAGATATGTGTTGGTCTTGCGAATGCAATTAGTTACATTTATTATGACGAGCAGCGTGATTTTAGCCTGATACACCGTAACATCGACAGTGCGACGGTTGTGTTAAGTGATAACTGGGAGCCTAAGTTATCTGAATTTAGACTTTCCATGAAGATTGATGCATCTCAAAAGCATCTTTCTTTCGATACTGATAATGTTTCCAACACGATAGGGTATACAGACCCAACTTATTTAGAGACTAAAAGTGCACACCACAAGTCAGATATCTATTCCTTTGGGATAGTAATGTTTGAACTGCTGTGTGGTAGGAATGCAGTGATCGACGGCGACCAAGATAATAAGTACTTGGCTTCGGTGGCCGTTGCCCATAATAGAGAGAAAAAACTCCATGAAATAATTGATTGGGATTTATGGGATCAAATGGACTCTCAATCATTTAACGTTTTTGCGGAAATAGCATATGACTGCTTGAATGAAGATCGATCAGAACGCCCGGATATTGATGAGATTGTCACGAGACTTGAGAAAGCGTTGGAACTTCAACTACATCATAACGCAGTAAGTCTGTTTTTCGATCTCTTCCATCTTTCTATTATATTAAGTACAACTCCATCAGTTTGCACTTCATCTAGCTAGATTCTAGACCCATAAATGATCTGATTATACATAAATCAACAAGCCTTTCGGCTTTCTTTCATGTCTTCTTCCATTGCTGGACCTTACTGTCTATGACTTCCCCACATAATCATTTTTCACACATAAGGGGGTGTTTGCTTCGGCTTATGCGTTTATTTGATTTCGACTTATATAACATAAGTCTCAATTTTCCGGCTAATTCTGAGATTTGTTGGTTTATATATTTTATTATGATATGATAAACTTATATAATACCCTAAGTTTCAATACAAGCTAGAAAATTAAAACTTACGCTATATAAGCTGAGATCAAATAAGCTCGTAATTCCAAAAACACCCCACAGTATGCGATAAAAACTGTCATATGTTTATGTTGGTTATTAATGTTGAAATTCACGTTATTCGATCTGCCACTCGTACCAAGCTTTTAATTTATTCAAATTAACAATGAATTAGGTATTAAAACAGTTTAACAATTACCCACTCCGACCTAAAATTATTGTCTCTATATTTAGTTGGCGGAATTATTTAGATTTACTATATTTTCGTTAATTAAAAGAATTATTAACAAAACTTTATAAACACATTAAGTAATTGTCAATACACTTTTCTTAAACTATATAATTCTTATCTGATGACAATAATTTTGAGACGAAGAGAGTAGTTTATAGCACAAAGACAAATTTGCTACTCGGCCAGTAGGACATATTGTCTGTTTTTTACAAGGGTTTAGCTATTGGTACGCCCTAAAATACATGTAATACCCCTGGATTTTTATTTTTTTATTTTTTTTTTAATTTTTACAATTTTGTTTATATTATAAAACTAGAAAATAAAAGAAATAGGACAGAAAATATAAAGTTTAATAAGTCAAAATTAATAAACCTTGAAAATCACAGTATTTTGCCGTGTTAATAAAGTGTACAAAATTGCCAAAAAAATACGAAACAAAACTTATAAATTTTGTCAAGTCAGAAATTATAAAGTGCAAAATATATATCAAAAATTGTATTTTTCTATCGATACACCGTGTAAAAGAGGAGTATTTCTAGTATAAAGGACGGAAGAGGTACCAATCTTACCACCCTTTTACATTTAAGGCCCAAGCAAAAAGGTGACTTTGTACCACTTGCTTTCCTATATCTTAAAAAAAACATTTATTATGTGTCGTGTGTATACATATTATTTTATGCCGTAGATATCTTTAGTATTGAATGATTAAACGTTAAAAGCATTTATAAATGAGTTGTTCAAACGGATAACTTACAACTTGATGATGTATAGTATTAAGACCGCACATATACTCTCAACTTGTTAGAGCATTAGAGCGACAAGTAACAAACGGTTACAATTTTGATTTTTTGTGTTATTTGTGTAATGCTTGATATACTCTGACCGTGACAAACGGATAACTTACAACTTGATAACTTACAACTTGTTAGAGCATTAAAGCGACAAGTGACAAACGATTACAGTTTTGAATTTTTGTGTTATTTGTGTAATGCTTGATATACTCTGACCATTTTGTATTAAGACCGCACATATACTCTCAAATAACTTTATTATTTTTTATTTAGTTAGAAGTTGTTTTTTTAGTTTTTTTATTAAGTTTTGTAAAATTAAAATGTTTGTTAAAATATATATTGTTTGTTAAATTACATGTTTTCTGTTTGTAGACGTACATATAATCGTCTATTTTGTTTGCTGAATAAAGTGTTCGAATTAAAATATAATAATATTGTGCCTTTTAAATTTAAAAGAATGGAGTAATTGGAAAGTAAATAAGTAAAATATGTTCATCCTGATAAGAAGTTGGAAGGTAAATTTGTTTCTCCGGTTTTTTTTCTAAAAAATCATTTGTTAATTTTAGCACAAAACAAATAAATCATTGGTAACTTAATTAAAATACTTATTCTTAAGTTAAAACTTTATAAGTTTTATAAGACACTACCTTACTTACTTCAATGTGTTCTTACACATATACTCTTAGAATAACTATATTATTTTCTTATTTAGTTACTTACTTTAATGTGTTCTTTTTTGGTAATTTTACTTTTTATAGTTACGGCTATTATGACGCTTATCAAATATGTATTTTTCTACAAACAACTACCGACAGATGCTTCTGTTTATTGTTTGTTGTTGTTTCTACTTAATGCTTTGTCGCCAAACATATCAGACAGAGTCTAGTCAAATTAAATCGGTGTTTACTGCTTTTTCTTTTTCAATATTTATGTACGTTACTTGTTAAATTTATGTTAGCCCACTAAAAAAATACTAAAACATGCAAAATATTCTTTTTATATCTCTCATGATAACACAATTTTTATTAGTTTTCGCTTTACACTTTTTCTCAGTTAAATACTTTTGACTTGTTAAACGTTATACTTTTCCGCACTTCATGTTTCATAATTTTATAGCAAAAACAATATTACAAAATTATAAAATAATAAAATATAAAAAACTAAAAGCGTACAAATGGTTTTCTAAGAAGGTCTTACCCATATCGATTATTTGGGTTATGTTAGGTGAGTTGAGATCAACATATACATTCTTTTTAGCATAGATCATATCAACCAATCATATTCATTCAAATTAACTTTCTACCTTTTTCTTAAAAATTAAATTACTCACAAACGGTAAATCGTCAAGTGACAAAAAATACACCATTACAACGAAAATTAAATCATCTTTCTATCGAGGGGCACATGTATATACTTTCGACGAACTTTTTTTTCGACTTTTTTTCTTAAGTCACGTTTGAGAGAATCATATATGATTCGTCACGAAACATATATGATTCGTCTCGAAACATATATGATTCGTCACGAATCATATATGATTCGTCACGAAACATATATGATTCGTCACGAATCATATATGATTCGTGATATGAATCATATATGATTTTCTGAAAATCATATATGTTTCGTGACGAATCATATATGTTTCGTGACGAATCATATATGATTCTCTCAGACGTGACTTAAGAAAAAAAGTCGAAAAAAAAGTTTGTCGAAAGTATATACATGTGCCCCTCGTTTGAAAGATGATTTAATTCTGGTCACGATGGTATGTTTCGTTTTGCGTAACGGTTAACGGTTTGTGAGATATTGAATTTTTAAAAAATATATTTTTGTTGTTAGATGAAAAAAATGGGTGGTTTTGATTGTTTGATTGAGTCTATGCTAAAGAAATGGTCTATGTAGAGCTTTTTCCTATGTTAGGTTGACTTAGGTTGACTGGTCATTTTTCTTCAAAAAAAGTTAGATAATTGATCAAGTTCGTACGTCCAAAAATCTCTACTAATATATGAAGGAAGTATCATCTTTGTTGAAAATATTGGATTTTCAATATTTTCTATGGATTGAAAATGTTGCATTTTCTACACAATATTACCGGGCATAGTTCTAAATGGCTCGTTATATCCCCGCTTTAAGGCGTGCTAAAGTTTAAGGCGTGGCCTCTATGCTACGCAATACGTAGCACGCTACGGCATGATGTGCGGTAATTTTTTGAATTTAACTTCACAAAATAAATATTGTTACATATAAGGAGAGTTTTATAGCTTTAATTATAATATATAACACTTCTTATGAGCTTAAAATAAATATAATATTGAAATATGATAAAATAAATATATATTTTTATATGTTGTGCCGCTATAAGTCACACTTTAGAAACGCTAAAACTTCGCCTTAGCCGCTAAAGTGTTTAGCTTGAACATGTCGCCACATCACACGTCACGCTATTTATAACCATGTTACCGGGTCAGGGTTTGACCACCGAATCAATCCGATCGAATCACCGTCTTAAGAGGGCGACCATCGGGTCAATCTGATCGACTCACCGGATCACATGTTCGACCATCGAGTCCCGGGTTTGACTATAGGGTCAACCTGATCGAGTTACCGGTTCACTGATTCGACCACATATTCAACCCGGTTGAGTCACGGGTCACAACATCTACCACCAGATCAAATTGATCTAGTAAGCGGTCATGGTTTCGACCATCGAGTCAACCCGATTGAGTCACAGTTCACTGATTCAACCACCGGCTTGACCCGTTCAAGTCTTCGGGTTACCGGTTAGACATCGGACAATTATCATATCAGTAACTATTTATTGCTAGACAATTTTCGCAAATATACACGAATACACATCTGGTATTAGCAAATGAATTTGTGTTAAGAACCTATGCATTTAATTTTTATATTACATTTTAAATTCTTATATTTTTTACCTTTGTAAATACTAATATTATCTCTAATATTATACTTTCATACATTAATTCATACTAACACGAAACCTAATCCTTACATTATAGATACATGATTGTGCATAATTTGAATTTAATAATTATTCAAGGGTAATTTAGGGGAAATTTTCTTTAACTATCATTTTAAAATATGTAAAGTTTCAAGTTAGATGCAAACAATCTTAAAATGACTACAACTTCTTGAAATGGTAAATTTTCATCTGATTTAAATTAATGTAACGGTAACTTCAAACTTCAAATAATATTTCAAAAACTATACATGGTTACCATTTTTTTAATTTATCATTAAAAGTTGGCCATAAAATTTTCATCTATTACTCACAAAGGCTAAACTAAAAACATTCATTATGATAGATCTTTTAAAAAATTTGTAAAGTTATCATCCTTTATAATGTCAATATTTTATATACATTTTATAACAGGAACCTATTCCCACAATGAATTAAAGTTTTCGAGGTTTTTAAATTGCTTAATTTCTAACATAAAATAAATGTACACAAACTTTTACACCTTTTCAAAATTCTAAACCTTTTCATATCATCTAGACATGAAATGATTTCTAATTATAGTCCAAATTTCTTATACTTTTTTAGAAGTTTTTAAACATCCTTTAAACATCATGGATATTCTAAGGAATATCATAGGTATATAAACAGCCAATAAAAGATATATATTGCCAAATTAAACAAAAATTTACTTACACAAAGTACATCATAGTATTTTTTTTTTTCTAGATATACTACTTTATGAGTTATCTTATGCAGTTAACCCTTAATTGCCATCCAAAGAAAAAAACATGTCTTTGAATGCAATTAGGGAACCAAACAAGACAATTCCCGTTGGTAGCATCCCATCAAAACTGCATCAGTAGACAAAGAACACGTATCACCCATGTAGTAACAGTATTACATACACCATCTGATTATGGACCCAAATGCTTCAAAAATACCATAGGAGCAGATGTTAACTACCTTATCCAAGACTATATTGCTTCCTTAACTTTTAGCTAATGTCAAAATCTAGCTATTTTAAGACAATATGAAGAAGAAGAACCAAATACATTTCAACTTCCTTAACTTTAGAAAAACCTTATTTCAGTTATTATCCGCAAACATAATAACTATAATGTACAAAATATATACAAGGCTCAACATGTCTTAGACAAGGTACCGTAATGTAGGCACTTCATTAACTCCGATTGTGTTATCTTGTGTATTAATTCGCGTTTTTATTACTTTATAAACAGGCAATGTCTTCACTAAAGGACGATCTTGCTCACCTTAAAATCCCCCTTGAAAGCATTCTATCAGCCACCAACAAATTCTCTAAAGAAAATCTCCGCTACACAAGGAGATTTGCAAACGAATACAAGGGACAGCTCTTGTGGTCCGGCAAGTCGATTAATATCATTGCTCGGAGGGTAGACCAAGAAAGTAAAAAAGGTAAACAAGCATTTTGGATGGAGATTTCATTGTTGTCCAGTCTTGAACATAAAAATCTAGTTTCTCTTGTTGGGTTTTGTGATGAGAATGATGAGAAGATAATCATTATTAGGAGTGAGACAAGGGGAAGCCTAGGAAAGTATCTAAGTGACTCGATGCGGTTGACATGGGTGCGAAGATTGGAAATATCTGTCGGTCTTGCGCATGCACTGAGATACATTCATTATGACGAATCACGTGATTTTAGCATAATACACCGGAACATCAAGACAAGCGTAGTTGAATTAAATGATGAATGGGAACCCAAGTTATCTTGTTTTGAATTTTCCATGAAGATGAAAGCATCTCAAAGGCACTATTCATTTGGTACTAAAACACTTCTATATACGGATGGCTATGGAGACCCAACATATATCGAGACTAAGAGTGTAGGACACAAGTCAGACATGTACTCGTTCGGGATAGTATTGCTCGAACTACTTTGTGGTAGATATTCAATAATCGACGACGAATATAATAAGTATTTGGCTCCGGTGGCCATTACTCATTATAAAGAGAAAAAACTCCACGAAATAGTTGATTGTGATCTATGGAAACAAATGGATTCGCAGTCATTTAACATGTTTGCAGAGATAGCGTACGAGTGTTTGGACGAAGAACGATCACGACGTCCAAATATAGATGACATTGTCCCAAGACTCGAGAAAGCTTTGGAATTAGCACGTCAAAACAGGCCGGTAAGACCTTTATATTTTCTCTTTTACGGTTCCGCCATAATATGTTTTCCCATTTTCATTACTCCTTCCGTCCCAAAATTATAGTCTCACTATGACTTTTTCGGTCTTTTTCTTCAAACTTTGACCTTAAATAGTTTTGTTTGTGTTATATAATACTTGAAAAATATATCAATCGATTAGTTTGTAAACTTATTTTCATTGTTATAATTTTTATCAAGTATTATATAAAACAATCAAAAATATTTAATGTCAAATTAGAAAAGAAAGATCGAAAAAGTTAAAGTGGAACTATAATTTTAAGACGAAGAAAGTATAATAAATTTTAAATAAACACGAGATGACAAAACAAACCAATTTTAACATATTCAATCACTTTGGATAAAAAAGAAAAAGAAAAAGACACATCCACTCTATAAAGAGAAATCGCATTTGGTTAAAAACTCTGAGAAGAGAATGTGAAATTGTTAATCTACCATACTTCCTATTCGTTTCTACATTTTATACTTACATCTATATATTTTCCTACCATGACTGCTTAGTTTCAACGTTTTGAAACCTGGGTGGACTCGACCGGTTCCGGCCGAAAAAACGGGTCAAATTGACCCGGGTCTTATATATTAGAAACCTGGTGTGACCTTCCGGGTTTGAAGCGACGTGAGACCCGGCCGGGTTTTTTATTTTTCTTTTATTTTTTATTTTTTTCATATTATTTTCGCGATTTAATTATGTATTTGCAGCGTAACTTTGTTTTTACATGATATATATTTGTTAGTAAATGGGTTTTAGGGCAAATATATGAAATATTTATGATTTTTATATAAATATTTTCTTTAATATTAAAAATATATATAATTTTTTTTATAAAAAACCGGGTCAACCCGACGGTCCAACCGGTTGAACCGGTGGTTCGATTGGGTCGATTCAAGACCCAGGTTTCAAAACATTGCTTAGTTTGACCTTATAGACAATAAGCATGATACATGCGCAATCACGTGATTATTTTCCTCAATAAAAAACATAGAATTTTAAAAAATGCTTTTTTTTTAAATTTTTGGTAAGATGACAGTGTTTATGTTAGAATTAATTGAAATCTTTATTTAAGTTTTTTTAATAATAATTTCGAACAAATATGGGGAACTTAATCAAATTTAACAATTTATTTTTAATAATAGACAAATAAATTAGAGAATTGAATGAAAAATAGGCGAAATATTTATTTGGGAGGGGAGTACTTATTATGCATACACATTGATAATATCACTTGTTGCTAATTTGCGTATTAATTGAATATCGTCTCACATTCTTCTTGTAACCCAAACTCCGGTTTTATGATAGATTCGCTCTGCACCCGACCATCTTGCTCACCTAAGAATCCCCCTTGAAGATATAGAGTCTGCCACTAACTACTTTGACTACGAAAATCTCATCGAAGGAGGTGCATATGGAAAGAGATACAAGGGACAACTCTCTTGGTCTGGTGAGTTGATTAATATCACTATCCACAGATTAATTAACAAAGAGTGGGATGAACCACTGTTTTGGAAGACTATTTCGATGTTATCTAGTCTCGAGCACAAGCATCTTGTTTCGGTTGTTGGGTTGTGTTATGAAGTTGGTGCGGAGATCATCGTTTACACGGGCACGTACATGGGACGGCTCGATGAGTTTCTTAGTGACCCGTTGTCATTAAGATGGGTGAAAAGATTAAAGATAGCTATCGGTCTTGCGCAAGCATTGAGTTACATTCATTATGATGAGCCACGTGATTTTAGCGTTATACACCGAAACATCAACAGTTATGCAATTTTATTAAAGGATGATTGGGAACCCATGTTATGGGCATTTCACCATTCCATAAAGATAAAAGCATCAGAAAGAAACCTTACTTTCCATACAGATGATAACGTTTGGTCTAATAAGGGGTACGCAGACCCAACTTATTTAGAGACTAGCAATACGAGTCACAAGGCAGATATCTATTCGCTTGGCATAGTATTGTTTGAATTATTATGTGGTAGGAAATCAGTAAGTAGCGATCAAGATAATAAGTATCTGGCTCCAGGCGCGATTTTTCATTATAGAGAGAAAATACTCGATGGTATAATTGATCCGGGTCTATGGAAACAAATGAATTCACGATCACTAAACATTTTTGCGGAAACAGCGTATGAGTGCTTGAATGAAGAACAATCCAACCGCCCAAATATGGATCAGATTGTCACAAGACTTGAGAAAGCGTTAGAACTTCAATTGGAATGTGAAAATGCTGTAAGATGGTTTTTTCTCTTAATCTTTCTATTACAATAACTACTCATGTTTATTTACTTATTTTTGTATTTGTTGCCATATATTTATGTTACAGGTACACTCATCACTTGTGGACGAAGTTGGAGGAACATCATTCAGTCATGAGGAGGTAATTTTAAGTCATGTTGTAAGCCACAAAATCATTATAGGAAATGTTAGGGAGGAGGCAGAATCATATGTTCACAGAAAAAAAGTTTAAATTAACTTCAAGTGAAAAAAAAAAAGAAATAAAATCTTTTCCAAGTCGACTGTAATTACATTTGTCATCTATTCCACAGGCAAACAATCTGCAAACTTCATGAAAAGCATCATCCACAATGGCTCAAGATGTAATTTATCATTAAATTCTCATCATAAAGTCATTTTTCTTGTAAAATATTTTTTTAGATTTCCTTATAAATAAATTTTAAATAACATTAACCCGTGCCTATATTTGAAATTCATACTCTTGTTAATAGTAATTTAGCCGTACTTAATATTCAAATTCGTGTACGCAAGGTTTAACTTATAAAATTAGGAATGAGTTCTTATTAAACGCATATAGTAAAAAGTTTTTTTTCCCGCCTATGCATACTTAGAAAAGATGAATTTTTCGGATACGTACAACATCGTCTATTTATTTATATGCACAATATTTCGTGTTTTCAATTTGATATCAATAATCTTGTGCATACATGTCAAAATCTAGAGATATAAAATCTAATGGGTTATTTGTTAGTATTTTTTAATGTTACTAATAACATAAATTTACAAATTTACACTTACTTTCGTACAATTTATTTAAAATTCATTAAAGTTTTAATAATTACATTGTTACTTAGTTTTATTTTCCACAAATTTGATGTATTTTCCTCCATCGAAATTCCTTCACCATCTCTTCTCTACTACATTATAAGAAGCGTATATAATGATTGGAAATGTGTTAAAAAGAATTGTTGAAATAATAAATACATTTTTAAAAATAAAGAAATGTTAAAAGTTAGTTAAATGAAAAAATGTTTAAAGAATTAAGTACAGATTTTTGAAAATTAGTTAAACTAGGTTGACCCAAATCATTTTAAACCCTACATGTTTAATTGGGTCTCCAAACGACTCGGATTAGTAACCCGATCACCGGTTACAGGATCAACCGTTTCGACCACCAGGCCAACCCGGTCTTCCACAAAACACCATGTTTACGTGTTACCGGTTCGACAACTGGGTTGACCCATAACACTTTAAATCCAGCGGGTTAATCGGGTTTCAAAAATATAATATCCAATTCGACCCGTTCTTTGACCATTTGCAATTACAATGTGATCTTACTGTACTATACCATATCTTCAATTATTTGTCGCTAAGTAATTTCCGCCCCTATGCGAAGTATTTATCACAGTTTGGCCAATATCAATTCAAATTTGACTTTTTATTAACGAATCATGTTGCACAATTTTCCCAGATGTTAAAGTAAGTAATTTGATTGGTCTAATTTATTTTACCTTCAAAATTTATCAGCAAATTTACTCTGAAATGATGTATAACTTTTCTATTATATATAAGAGATTGTTGTCTTCTTCTTTGGTACATATAGGGATCAGCGAGTCACACCATATCAATAGGCGTCGAGCACCAATCCAGCCGAAGGACGTCTTTCTTCAAATACCTTTCTGACTCAGAGCTTAGTTTTAAAGATATACAATCTGCAACCGACAACTTTGCTCTTAAAAATACCCTCAAAGAAAACAAGTTTGGTTTCATTTGCCAAGGTCGTATGTTGCATTCTGGACAATTCATTGATATTGTTGCACGGGCGACCTATCTTGCATATCAAAAAGATGAGAGAAAAAAGTTTAGGATGGAGAAGTCGATGCTTTCTAGTCTCAATCATACGAATCTAGTGTCTATTATTGGGTTTTGTGAGAAGAATAACCGCATGATTACTGTATATAAGAAGGAGGCCAACGGAAGTTTGAACAAGCATCTAAATGACGAGACCCTCACATGTATGCAAAGGTTGAAGATATGTCTGGGCGTTGCAAATGCATTGAGTTACATCCAATATGATGTTCAACGAGATTTTAGTGTCATCCATTGCAACATCAAGAGCTCAAAAATTTTACTTGATGACAAATGGGAACCCAAGTTATCTGGTTTTAAACTTGCATTGAAAAACACAGTAGCTCGGAGGCACCATCTTCTTCTTACTCGTGATATGATTGAGAATGTATACTTAGACCCTAAGTATAAAAAGAGTGGCGGTATGACCCACAAGTCAGACGTATATTCGTTCGGTGTTGTATTATTCGAAGTCTTATGTGGAATGAGTGCAATACATGAAGATGATGAAGACAAAAACAAAGAAAAAGACAAAGACAAAGACGAAGAGGAAGGGGAAGAAGAAGATGATCATGAGTTGGGAGAGGGGTTATTAACTCAACTGGCCAAATCCCATTTTGATGAAATGGTCATGCCGCATTTACGAAAACAGATGGACCCAGGATCATTCAAAATCTTCTCAGAGACAGCATATTGGTGCATAAAAGATGATCGAGCAGATCGCCCATATATAGATCAGGTTGTCAAACGACTTGAGAAGGCTTTAGAGCTTCAGTGGAAACATGAGAATCCAATTAACCGTACACCATCCGTTCAATTGAAGGTACGTAACTAATTTACTTACCCTTTCAATTTATAGCTGATTATCATCTTATCAAACCAAACAACCACTAATACATTATCTATCCTCACTACAAATAAGCCAGTCTTACATTTCTTGTCAAGTAAAACTATTACTTTACTAAAACTACGTCATTTTGATTTTACATTATCATAAAAGTTTAACATTGCATTGTATATTTCATAAAATATAATATAAAACTAAGGGCGTGTTTAATAAATTAAGAGGTTTCTTATAGAGGTCTTAATTAGTACTCTAGTTAGGGAGAGCGTAGTTATAATGGTTGTCTCGGTCGGTTAATAAGAGAAAGCAAGGTCTTGGGCTCAATATTTTCTTCACCAGCAGAAAACTAACAGCACAGTAAGATTTCTATGATAAATGTGGTGAACAAGTGTTATGTCGCCGCTCTTCCGAGTTGATTTTCTTTTAACGGTAATTTACATGTAATAAAAACATGCAGTAAGTGCATTTTTCAATATCTGTTTTTAACGGTAATTTAAGTCACATGACACTTAAGTCCCGAATCAACCTAACCAGTTCACTAAATCTAAAAATGCGGAGATGTTGCAAGTTGGGTAGCAATCACACGACACAAAGTACGACTCGAAACCGACATGAAGGTAAATGGTTTGAGTTAGGGATTGATGGAGTTAAGATAAAACCAGTATTTACCGTTATAAATATTAGTATCAGTTATATAAACTTCTGTTCTAATATCACTCCAATTCTTACTAGCATTAATGTGGTGTTGTACAACTCCATAATGTTGCAGGGGAATTTGGAACACTTGAAGATTGGACTGGATCTTATAAAGAAGGCCACTAAGAATTTTGACGACGAATATTGCATCGGGTCTGGCGGATTCGGCAAAGTATTCAAAGCAGATCTTGAACATTTTGATAGCAGTACTTCTTCGTCGATAAATGGGGCGGATATACGCGATTTACCCAAAAAACGAAGCACGGTAGCCATAAAGCGCATTAACAATCAAGAAGGAGAACAAGGGTTCATTGCAGAAATTGAAACTCTAACTAGTTGTAAGCATGAGAATATAATATCTCTTCTTGGTTTTTGTTATGAAGGTAATGGTGCAATGATCCTGGTTTATGAGCATGCTTCGAAAGGAAGTCTTGAAAACTATTTGGGAAGCAGTGATAAAATGACTAATCTTACTTGGGTGCAACGTCTAAATATATGTCTTGATATTGCAAATGGTTTGAATTACATTCACAACAACACAGATCATGGAAAACAAAAGATGATACACCGCGACATCAAGAGCGATAATATTCTGCTAGGAGATAATTGGAAGGCCAAGATTGCGGATTTTGGGCTCTCCAAATTCCACCCAGCAGATCAAGTGGCCAGCACTATCCATACCAATATAATTGCAGGTACATACATGTATTTGGATCCAGAATATCAGAGCAAGGGTAAATTAAATAAGAAATCAGATATTTACTCGTTTGGAGTAGTACTGCTTGAGATATTGACCGGGAGATTGGCCTATGATTCTGTATACACCAAGGTGAAATGAGAGGGGAATTGCACCCATTGCAAGAGATCATTTTGTAAAGGGAACAATAATGGAAATTGTTGATCACAAGATAAAGGAGGAGACCGATGAGCATGTCTTTTCTTTAAGCAAAGGACCCGATAAAGAGTCTTTGGACATATTGTTAGGAATCGCATTTTGTTGTGTGGCAGAAACCCAAGCGCAACGTCCAACAATAGAAACTGTCATCAAAGAACTTAAAAAATCGCTAAATTGTCAGGTACATCACAATGAAAACTTTGGATGGCATGTAGTTTCAGTTTATTTTTACTTGTCTAATCAACTAACCGACCAATGATTCACAGGAGAACCATAAGGACAACCTTAAACTGTCACTTGAAGACGTAAAGTTTGCCACACAAGACTTTAGTCCAGACAATATCATTGGACATGGAGATTTTGGGAATGTGTACAGAGGAATAGCTACTCACGCTCATGGACTCAAAATTATTGCTGCAAAGAGGTTGGATAAGAAGACTGCAGAAGGAGAAGCTCAATTTGCGACAGAACTGGAAATCCTTATGGAGTATAAACATGAAAATGTCATTGGTCTTATAGGCTACTGTAATGAGAAGGAAGAAAAAATAATTGTTTATGAATATGCTTCTAGAGGAAGTCTTGAGAAGTACTTGAACGATCCTAGTCTTACGTGGGTGATGCGGCTTAAAATATGCATTGATATTGCAGTCGGGTTGGAGTTCCTTCATGGAACTGCTTCAAGTTCAGAAATGGTTATACATAGGGACATCAGCAGCAGCAATATTCTACTGCTTGATGATTGGAAACCAAAAATTACTGATTTTGGGCTTTCCTTGGTATGTCCAAAAAATCAGAATGTAGACTATGTCATCGACAACGTTACAGGCACAATCGGCTATCGTGACCCACTACACTCAAAAACAGGCTTCTTAACTAAAGAGTCAGATATATTCTCACTTGGTGCAGTTTTATTTGACATAGTGTGTGGGAAGGTGTCGTCTGTAGAACTAGATGATGAATATCTTTACTTACCCTTTTTGGCTAAAAGTCGCTATCAAGTAGGAAAACTTGATGAGTTAGTGTTTGAGGGTATAAAAGAACAAATTGTGCCAAAGTCGTTTGCTATATTTTCAAGGATTGCATATCAATGCTTAAATCAGACGAGAGAAAGAAGGCCGACGGCAGGTGAAGTGATAAGACAACTTAAGAAGGCACTGGAATTCCAAGTAAGTTTTTATAATTTTTCAAATTAGGCTACCATTTCATATACAAATCTTATAAATATATTTATAGCTATTCAAATAAGTTGTAGACTTTATAAAAACTATTGTTAAACCGTAAAACATATGTATTTATTATTGATTCACATTATCATTTAAAACAAAAAATAAGTTCAATGTCAAAATGAAAAAAACAAGAAGTCTACAAGACTAACGTGTTGTCCATTTTTAGTAGGTCTTTAGTAGCCTCTTCAACTGTAGAAATGTAATTGTATGAAACATGAGCGTATTACATGTTTAACTAATGTACAGGAGGATTATGAGATATGGGAGCCGCAATTGCCTAAAGACTATAAAGAAATAATCCAGATGTCGAAGTGCCCTGAAGATTATTCTACCATCAAGAGAGAGGATCTTTACAAAACCTTTTCGAAAGGAATTCTCCTTCAACACGACAAACTGGTAATCAAATCATTCTCAAATTCTGTTATATTATGTTGTGCTTCCTGTGTTTTATGTATCCTTGGGATAATTTAAAACAACACATGCACTTACACATGATAACATTGAATATAAGTTGTTTTTTGATGTATAACAGTTGCTGTCATTCAATGGTATTGGAAAAAGAAATGAATTGGTTTCCGCAACAATGTTTTCCTACGAAAACAGTTGTCCACATGAATGGAAATCTCTTCCAGAATCAAGGTTATTCTCTCTACCTCTCTAAGATAAAGAGATAATTTTTATACACTTTATTATAAAAATAAGGTGGTTAAGGTATGCCCCTGTTTTGGGTCCTGTGTTCTCATGAGTCTTGGGTCAAAAGAATTAAAAAATCTAAACATTGAAGGTTACACTCATTGACACTTGTATGTTTATAATACGTGCAGATTTAAGACAGTAGTGAAGATGTTTGATGTTTCCAGATTGAACATCAAAATCAAGACAACCGCTCAATTTTTATCTCCAAATGTGGTTTATAGTGTCTATTTAGTCTTCAAATTTTGTGATTCAAGAAACTTTTCAAGTAAACCGATGTACCCTAACTTAAGTTATAGAAAGGAAAGTGAAATTCATCATGCATATTTTGCAACAAGGAGAGACAAGGAGTGGTTGATGATTGAGTTGTGCCAAATCTTGAATCATAACAAAGATGTTGTAATTGAGTTTCTACTAAAGAGCTTTTCACCATGTTATTGTGGAGATGGTGCGATTTATGTTCAAGGCATTGAATTTCGAGCCACTGATAAGGTAAGTGAGAAAATGTTATTCTCGGTTCCATTCTCTATTCTTTTTTGTCATACGGGGATGGATGCATGGAAAAATAATCATGGTTTAACTTGCATGTTTATAACTTGATCTTTATATAGGTGTATGAAGAAATCGTAAATTTGAATGAACCCGAACAAGTCTTAAAATCAAACTTCAATGTGGATCGCGTGCAACAATTGCCAACAGACTTTGAAGAAATATTTAAGATAAAAAGAAACTACGACGAGTTGTTCTGGATGGGCAAAGTAAACCAAAAGAAGCTTCTTATGCTTTCAGCAAAGGCGGCTTTGTACGAAGCTTCTAATGTGAACCTTTTTACTTCAAAACCATCATTGCAGACCAGGTTTGTTTTTTCAGACATACAAAGTTACATTTACCTTTATGCTGATCATGTTTATCCAAATATTTGAGAATACCTCAAAATATTCATTCTTTGGATTTGGTTTCCTGTTTTCAAATTTTATTACTATGTTCTTAGAAAGTATGTATTTATATAATATATCGTACATGCAGATTTCCAGAGGCGATTGAGCTTTTACCACAACAAGTATTTCATATCAATTGCACGATTAGAAGTCAAATGCTATCATCCAATACAGAATACGTGTGTTACTTTGTGTTCAAGCTTTCAGAAAAAACCCAAGGGCTGCATTGTCCGGTGAAAATAAGAGATATACTCCACCAAGAAAACGAAACTGAATTTGTTTATTTTATAGCCCCGAAACCATTCAAATAAATGATATTATCCGAGTTCCAAAACAAAGGGAAGATGGATGGATGGAGATTCAAGTGTGGAGATTTAACTCAACTCAGGAATTCAAGGATGACTCCTTTTCTATTGATACGAAGTTCACAAGTCTTGAAGGAAGTATGTCTGGTCTCATTGTAGGTGGCCTGGAGTTTCGGCCAATGTAGAAGATATTTCAGGCTTGTATTAAAATCCATTTTTACTTTGAGTAACTAATCCCCTAGAGTTCTCTGTGCAGACTGTAGATTGGGGGATTTGAGCAAATCTATCTTTTATTTTATTGATGTATGTTTTCGTGACAACAACGATGGGATTGGCAAAGATATTGTAGAGAACTACTATGTCCTGTACCTGTTGTTGAATAGTTGTATAATACGAACTTAGTCGTTGGTATATGAATTACCAACGACCTATTTTGGATGGTATTTGAATTACCAATGGGATTACCAACTATTAGTCATTGGCAATACGCTCAATGGTAATAAAAAATACCAAAAGTGTCGCAAGTCGTGGTTCTATGATACCAGTTCGGTTATGTCTATAGCCCGTAACGACTAGGACTAGGTCATTCTGCACGTTTTGCAAGCTTTTCTTAGCTTTCGAGAATAAAGGATTAATTTGATGTTAGTGGACATGGTCTTTTGTATGAAAATTATATATGTATCTATGTTGTTAGCTCATTCTTTTGTTTAAGCCCATAATCCAAAAACAATTACTACTACCTGTTTGACTTCACTTTTTGTTATTCACTTTAGAAGTCTGTTATCAGATTGTTTTGTTTATTCAGTTAAGTTTATTCGGTTTCTTGAATAATCCTGATAACCAGAATTACTAAAAAAAAAATCATATAACTATATGGATTTCTATCATTAAAAAAAATTTCAATCTTAAAGAATAATATATTTACATTAGAAAAAAGTTTTAAGGTCAAAGTTAGAAAAAGTACTTAATAAGTCAAAATTTGACAAATTAATTGGGACCGAGAGAGTATATATATATATGTGAATTCCTTTTTTGGTTCGGTTTTCATTTTGCTAAAATCAATCGAACACTTTCTGTTTTGATAAATTACGGGTTACAACTTACAAATTATGTTCAGTGCAATTCGTCTCAATTTTAATTTTGCTAGTTTTCGGTTTTCATCTCTCGTGGGTAAAAACGATACCCTTATATCATACATCATACATAATACTATATAGTAAAAACCGATATACTACTTATAATTTTAATTCAATTTGTATTTGTAGTAGTTCATAACCAAATTTTTTAAAATATTAAATAGTCGCGATAATATCCACCGACTAAGTAAAAAATGAACTCAACACTATAAGGTTACTCTAAACGAACTTGTTGAAAATTAAACAATGCGTAAACGAACAAGAGAATGTTACACCAAATTTTGTATATTTCTCAAACTAGAAATAAACTACTACAAAGGAAAGGAAGAGAACACTACAAGATTCCTACTTGTGTTTATTTGGTGTGCTAGAAAACAAAACAAAGCCTTCTATTTATAGTCTCTAAATAAGCATCAACTTGCTAGCCACTTGTCAATACTCCCAAGTTGCAAGATCTTTGTAAATCATCCATATCTTTGAAAATATATGATAAGATTCCATATAGGTGAACTCAATGTATCCAATAATATGAGCCATCAATGAACAAATCTCCACCTTGGCGAATATTAATTAATCAATCTCGCCGCAACCATCTTTGGTGGAGTCTTCAAACCAACCTTCAAGTTCTTACAACATTGATCAAGTCCAAACAGTAATTGAACTTAATCCCAGCTACTACTTTAGTCTATCTACAAGTTCTTAGAAGTATGGATCTTCTGGATTCTAACTCCACCTTCTTCGAGTACCGTATGAAACGATACTGAACATCAATGTGCTTCGTCTTTGCATGATAAACTTGATTCTTCGCTAAGTGAATTGCACTCTAACTGTCAGAATGCATCGTGACAAATTTTTTATTGATTCCAAGTTCACTGAGCAATCCTTGAAGCCAAGTTGCCTCCTTGACAACCTCTGTAATCGCCATATACTCTGCTTCCGTAGTTGGCAAAGCAGTAGTTGATTGTAAGGTAGACTTCCAACTAATCGAAGCTTTTGCTAGGGTAAAAACATAGCCCGTAGTATATCTTCGCTTGTCTAAATCTCCAACATAGTCAGAATCACAATATCCCGCCACCCACTGACTACTCCTATGTTCGAATACTAACCCGGCATCTACTGTGTTATGGATATATCGTAATATCAATTTAATTGCTTGTCAATGTCCTTTCCTAGGGTTTTGCATATACCTGCTCACCATCCCAACAACAAGACTAATATTTGGTCGAGTACATATCACAACATACATTAAGCTACCAACAACATTAGCATAAGGTACGTTTTCCATGTAAGTCCTCTCTATATCATATTTCGGTGACATAGCAACACTAATCTTAAATTGAGAAGCGAGTGGAGTACTAACTCGTTTTGTTTGCTTGTCAAACCTAAAACACTTCAGAACCCTTCTCAAATATTTCTTTTAAGTCAAACAAAGCTTCCTCAATTTTTTGTCTCTACTATCTCCATGCCTAGAATCATCTTTGCTTCACCGAGATCCTTCATCTCAAATTCGATTTTGAGTCTTCAACTTTTCAATCTCATCTAGACTTTGAGAAGTTATCAACATATCGTCCACATATAGAAGAAGATACACGAATGACCCATCTTGTAGCCTTTTCAAATAGACACAATGGTCGTGTTTGCTTATTGTGTACTTCGACTTCATCATAAACTTATCAAATCGCTTGTACCACTCTCTTGGGGATTGCTTCGATCTGTACAACGATTTATGAAGCTTACATACTTCATGCTCTTTTCCAGCAACTTTGAATTATTCTGGCTGAACCATATAGATTTCCTTTTCTAAGTCTCCATGTATAAATTCAGTCTTCACATCCATCTGAACTAGTTCCAAATCCAACCGTGCTATCAAAGCCAACAAAATTATAATAGAGGAATGTTTACCACTGGATATAAAACTTCATTATAATCAATTCCCTCTTTCTGAGTGTAGCCTTTAGCTACCAATCTTGCTTTTAACGAACATCATCTTGGCTAGGAAATCCTTCTTTCTTTGCATACACCCATTTGCATCCAATTGCCTTCTTCACTTCTGAGAGGTTGTTCAACTCCCATATCTAATTCTTCTAAAGAGATAGCATTTCTTCCCTCATGGAAATCCTCCACTTCTCATTCTCTGAGTCTCGAACCGCTTCGAGTAAGAAGTATGAACATCATCAGCTGCAATTGAAGATGCACAAGCCACCATATCAATAAGGCGAGCAGGCCTTTTAGTGTTTCTTTTTGGCTTGCTGGTAGCAATTGATTCATGTTGTTGTTGTCGAGGTTCTTCGGTTTGAACCTCCTCCTCTTCATAATCTCCTTCTACTGTAGGAGAATCATCATCAATTTCTCTATCAGTTGGTATAAATATTTTTTCAAACTCCACCTTTTTGGGAGTTCCATCTACTACTCAACATTCACCTTCTTCAACATGGCAAATTCATTGAAGGTGACATCCTTTCTAAAGATCGTCTTCTTTGTCTCTGGACACCATAAACGATAGCCTTTGATTCTGGAGGTGATCCCCATGAATAATGCTTTCTTTGCTTTAGGATCCAACTTTGATTCATTCACATGATAATACGTAGCGGAACCAAATACATGTAAGGAATCATAATCAGTAGCAGGTTTTCCATACCATTTCTCCAATGGCGTCTTCCCATAAATAGTAGTTGATGGAAAAGGATTAACAAGTTGACACGTATATGTTACATCTTCATGCCAAAATTATTTACCCAGTCCAGCATTAGATAACATACACCAAACTTTCTCCAGCAAGGTTCAGTTCATGCGTTCAGCCACCGCATACTGTTGTGGTGTATGTCTGACAGTGAAATGTCTCACGATGCCTTCATCTTCACAAAATTTTGTGAAAAGATCATTTTATACTCTCCTCCATTATCTGTTCAGAGATGTTGGATCTTTCTACACGTCTGAGTTTCCATCACCTTTTTCCACTTAATGAACACTCCTAGCACTTCATCCTTTGTCTTCAACGTGTACACCCAAACTCTACGGGAAAAGTCATCAACAAAGGTCACATAGTAGTGTCTCCCTCCAAAAGATTTTGTCTTTGAGGGACCCCACACAATCAGAGTTGACATAATTCAAGATACCTTGTATCTTGTGGATAGTTGTCCCAAATTTCACCCTTTTCGTCTTCTCGTTGATGCAATGCTCACATAGATCCAACTTACAGGATTTGAGTCCTTTCAATAATCCTTGCTTTATGGTCAAATTCAAGAATTTTTCTTCAGCATGTCCTATGCGCATATGCCATAGCTTCTCAGCTCCTGAATTTCTATCACCATCGGTAACAGATGCTATAGTTCCAACAACTGCTCTACCCTTGTAGTGATGAAAGTTCATGGAAATAAAATTAATAGTCGTGTAATAGGATCGAACTCGGGATTACGGGATTGCACACAATACGTAAAGGTTTAATTTAGTTTAATAGATATATTTATATATTTATTTAATTTAAACCGAGCTTAACGTAAACGGTCGTTAAAATAATTAAGAGTAGTATAACGAACGTTATGGAATAAATTGGAAGAGTTGGAAAGTTCCAGAAGCACCCCTTGGTGGGTTTCGACCGTCGGCTACAAGCACAAGGGGAGAAGGATTTGTTTCCTAAATTGTTTATGACTGGGAAAGCAAGTTTAGCAAGCCTATATAAACATCCTTTAGCCTCATAATTTTCACATCCCTTCTCTTTTCTCTCTTGTAACCGATCACAACAAACACCCCTTTTAGGATTTCGGTTTGTTTTTTGGTTATTGATTCTTAGCTATATTCCACAAGTGTTGAAGCTCCGGTTTATTAGTGAGACTCACGATTAACCCGTTGCATTACGTGTGTGTAAGAGCGTAATATAGTTTTACTATAAACTATATCTTGGTATTATTCGTCCAAACCCTAATTGGTGATTCGTTGGTGTTCTTGTAGATTCTCTCTAGCTAAAAGGTATGTAACCCTAACTCGATTAATTATGAATGTGTTATTAATTATGATCTTGTTAAATCGCTTCCGCTATGTGTGCTTTGATCTTATTTAGGGTTTTGCGTAATTGTTATGAGCTTTATAAACCTTCGGTGGCATCGAGAGCCGTTTTAACATATTATAATTATCGAGATCTAAAGTTTTTTTTAACTAATATTGATTTGAGTTAAAAATCACATGTTTTTTTAGGCTTTCACAAAAATTAGGGTTTTTGTTTTTATTAAAATCTGCCTAGCCGAATTTTTTTAAATATTTTTTTTTGAAACTCTAAAAATTACATGTTGATTATCTTTAGATGTTGGCATGAATTAATTGTTATGTCATGTAAGGTTATGATCCGTAGAGAGATTTAATTGTTAAGATTATGTGGGAGATCCGTGATGAACATGCATGTTTTCACGGATCGTATGATTTTATATGCTATTTGCTTTATTTGATTCAAAGTTTTAAAATTAGGGAGACTTTTATATGTTTATAAAACCCTAGATTTGATGATTGTTTGAATAAATTGGTATGCATGTGGCTATTTGATTTAGTTTTTTTGTACCTACTTGTTTTTATACATTTTATATTAAATTGTATGTTGTAAACAAGGGTAATTTTTTCCAAGGAAATAAATAGGGACTAAATCTTATAAAAATTAATGAATTGTTTTGAGTTCTAAAATACATAGAATTGTGTTGACTGATAGTTTGCAATGATAATTTAACGGCCTACTCTTTTTGACAAACTATAAAGTGAGTTTAACGCATCGCTGGTCATGTACCCGGTTAAGGAAGGAGGTGTTATGCCATTAGTCGCTGACCGAATTCCCGGCTCGCCTGTGCGTTAAACTGAAATTACCTACGATTATCATTTGCATTATATCTTAAGGTTGATTTGCCGCAATTTCACATTTGAAACACAATGAATAAGGTTATTGCTTTGTGCTTTAGCCAAGTTCGAGGAACAAAAATTGTGAATTGTTGTGGGTAAAATCTTTAATTGGTTTAACCAATACCTCAACTTGCAATATATGACAAAATTTTAGACTCACCAAAAGGTTTGCTAAAAGTTTTTTTATTAAACTAATGCTATGGAGATGTATGCATGCTTCTCCATACATGATTTTGACACCAAAAATCTATACCCTAAATTTAAGTCATATGCCATCTAATTGACGAACACTTGAAGTTACAATTTCGTCATATGAGATTTTAGACGATGTTGTGATGGAAAGAAAACATTCATAGAATGAGAATTCGCATGAATGTTTTGCGTTCTTTAGATTAGTCGACTTAATTGAGTTACTCAGTGAGATCTGGAAACTTAAGGCAGAAAGTAGCAATGAAACATGTTTACAATGCAAAATGACTTTTGACAATGTAAATCCCTAAAAATATCTAGAAATTGCAAAATTGTTTGTCAATTATTGTTCGACAAGTTACCATGTTGAATACATTTATCACTAGCAGATCAACTGATGTGATAAGTTTATATCAATTTGGATTCTAGTTTCAAGGAAAATACTATGGTTTTATTACCGGGGTAATTTTATTTTCTTGAATGGTATTATCGAAAATACTAATATTTTGAACTTATTTATGTAGAAATGGCTCAACCCGATAACAACACGTTGAGTTCTGCCTTCAAGACTTACCTTGAACGTCAGGAACTAACTGGCCCAAACTTCAACGATTGGTACCGCTCACTGAGAATTATCTTGTGAGTAGCAGGTACTTCTGATTACTTGACCAGGGCGTTGCCTGCGCCCCTTGGCCCTAATGCTACTCCAGTTAAAAGACTGAATTATGAGGCAGATGTTAAGAAGCACAATGATGTGGCTTGCTTAATGCTCGGAAAAATGGCTCCTTTCTTACAAAGAAAGTTTGAACTATTTGCTCCAAATCAAATGCTTGAAGAGCTCAAGGAAATGTATGAGAAGCCTCAGGCTGTGGAGATCTACGACTTGGTAGATGCTTTGCACAGTTGTAAGCAAGCCCTTGGGAAACCCATAAGTGCACATTATCAAGAGATGAAGGGTTACATGGAACAACTCATCGTACTAGGGAAACCCTACGACAATGATATGGTTATTAACCTAATCAATAGGTCCCTTAATAAGGACTTCAATGATTTCGTTAGGAACTTTAATATGCATTGCGCGGGGAAGACAGTTATTGATTTGCACGCAATGCTCATTGACTATGAAAAGGGTCTTAAAGACAAGGCAAGTACATCTACTTCTACTCCTCCTGTGATTTATGTGCAAAAGGGTAGAGTGAGTAAGCCAAAACCGTACGCGAACAAGAAGAAAGGCAAATGCAAGGGTGATAAGGGCAAACAAGTTGCGACTTATTCAAAACCTAATCAGAACTTTTTCAAGAAGGGTCAATCTCAAAAGGATGAGAACCATTGCAAAACAAGTGGTCACTGGAAGAGGAACTGCCCTCTTTATCTCGATGAGTTGCGAGAAAATAAGAAGAAGGCTAAGCTAAGTGTTGCAGCACCTTCAGGTAACTTATTTATGATAGAGTCATTTAATCTTACATACAAATCAAATTCCTGGGTATATGATACGGGATGCGGTATTAACATTTGTAATACGCTATAGGGCTTTGAGTTGGAAAGTAAGCTTACCTATGGGGAACAATTTCAACAAGTGGGCAATGGCGCACAAGCAACAGTTGAAGCTATAGGAACATTTAATTTAGTTTTACCTTCGGGTTTAGTACTGATTTTAAATGATTGTCATTATGCACCTACAATTGTTAGGGGTGTCATTTCCTTTTCTTGTATGTTGGATCTTGGATTTATTCACAATATTGATAATAATAGAATTTCTGTTTTCAAAGATGGTTTATTCTATTTTAGTGCAATTTCTGTGAATGGTGTGTTTGAAATTAACATGGATGATAATAATTCCAAGAGAAAAAATAATTCTGTTTTTAGCATGAATAAGAAGAGAAAGTTAGACAAGAACTCTTCTTATCTTTGGCATTGTAAACTTGCCCATATTGGGAAGACTCGCATACAAAAGCTTCAACGTGATGGTCTTTTGGAAAATATCAATGATGAATCATTTGATAAATGTGAGTCTTGTATCTCTGGAAAGATGACCAAGAAACCTTTTAATAGCAATGCTGAAAGGGATACTGAACTACTTGGTTTGATACACACTGATGTGTGTGGACCACTTAGACATGTGTCAAGGAAAGGTGCTAGCTACTTCTTAACATTTACGGATGATTATAGCCGTTATGGTTATGTTTATTTACTTAAGCATAAACATGAGGTATTTGAAACATTCAAAGTGTTTAAAGCAGAAGTAGAATTGCAACTAGGAAAGAAGATTAAAGATCTTCGGGTTCCGATCGAGGTGGTGAATATTTAAGTCAAGAGTTTAAAGATTATTTAAGTTAGAACGAAATTTTTCAGAAACTTACTTCTCTATATACTCCACAAAAAATGGTGTATCCGAAAGGAGAAATCGTATATTATTGGATATTGTGCGTTCTATGTTTAATCTTACAACTTTACCATTATCCTTTTGGGACTATGCTCTAGAATCTGTTGTTCGAATTCTGAATATGGTTCCCATAAAGAAGGTTGATAAGACACCATATGAATTATGGCATGGCAAAAATCCATATTTGTCTTATTTAAAAATTTGGGGTTGTGAGGCGTATGTGAAACGTGACTCTGGAGATAAACTCCAACAACGCTCAGTAAAATGTATCTTTGTAGGTTACCCTAAGGAAACTATATGTTACTACTTTTATTATCCTCTTGAGAACAAAGTTATTGTTGCTAGGTATGAATACTTCCTTGAAAATGATCTTGTAAATCAAGAATTCAGTGGGAGAAATTATGATCTTGTAGAAATTCAAGAAGATACATTGCCTTCTGAAAATACTAGCGAAGAAATTCCAATAGAGCCAGAAAGTCTGGGAGCTCCACCGGAATTAATTCCTCCACGTAGGTCTAGAAGGACTATACGTGCACCAAGCAAACTATGTCTTAACATAGAGGATGAAGAGGAGGAAGTAGGGGATCTTGATGAACCTACTAACTATCGATCCGCAATGCTTGATCCAAAAAAGTCTAAATGGATAGTTGCGATGAATGAGGAAATGAAATCCATGGAAATCAACGATGTTTGGATTCTTGTTGATGCGCCTAAAAATGCTAAAGTAGTGAAAAATAGGTGGATTTTAAAGAAGAAAACTGACATGGATGCTAAAGTACAATCCTATAAAGCACGGTCAGTAGCTAAAGGTTTTACTCAAACTTTTGGTGTAGACTACGAGGAGACATTTTCTCTTGTAGCATACTTACGAGCTATTAGGATTCTCATAGCTATACCAGCATACTATGACTATGAGATATGGAAAATGGATGTTAAACCTGCATTCTTGAACGGTCGCTTAGATGAAGAAATCTATATGCAACAACCGGAAGGGTACGTTGATCCTAAATATCCAAAACGCGTATGCAAACTTCAAAGATCTATTTATGGTTTGAAGCAAGCATTACGTCAATGGCATAAACGATTTGATGAAGAAATCAAAAATTTTGGATTTATTCAAAATCATGGTCAGCCATGTGTATATCGCAAAGCTAGTGGGAGTGATGTAGTGTTCCTAATTTTATATGTCGATGACCTATTAATCATAGGAAGTAACATTCCAAGACTTAAGGAAGTTAAGGATTATCTTGGTAAATGTTTTTCTATGAAGGATTTGGGAGATGCTGCATATATTCTGGGAATTAAAATATATCGAGATAGAAAAAGACGGTTAATTGGTCTTAGTCAAGATGCTTATATTGATAAGATATTGAAGAAGTATAACATGCATAACTCTAAGAAGGGTTTTCAACCTATGGAGGTTAAGCATGAATTAAGTCATGAGTTAGATGCATCAACACCCAAAGAGGTGGCTTACATGCAGAAGGTGCCTTATGCTTCGGCTGTAGGATCTATTATGTATGTTGTAAGATGCACAAGGCCTGATGTGGCGTTTGCTCAGAACTTGGTCAGTCGTTACCAACAGAATCCAGGGAAGCTCCACTGGACTGCTGTTAAACATATACTAAAGTATTTGAGGAGTACGAAATATATGTTTTTGGTATTCGGGGGTAAACCAGACACATAACTGAATGTTACAGGTTTCTGTGATGCATCCTGGCAATGTGATAAAGACGATACGAAGTCTCAGACGGGTTACGTGTTTATCATCAATGGAGGAGCAGTTGACTGGAAGAGCAAGAAACATACAACGATTGCAATGCATGCTACTCAATCTGAGTACATGGCTGCTTCAGAAGCTGCGATGGAAGCTGTTTGGACTAGGAAGTTTATAGGAGATCTTGGAGTGATGCCTTCAATTAAAGAACCTATTGATATATATATTGTGACAATTCTGCTGCAATTATATTCACCAATGATTCTGGAGTCATGAAAGGCGCCAGAAACTTTAAACGTAGATATCACTACGTTCGAGAACAAGTTGAAGCTCGTGAAATAAATTAATAAAAGTTCACACAGATGATAACGTATCTGATCCTTTTACTAAGGCTTTGCCTAGACCAAAGGTAGTTAAGCATGCCAAGGCTATTGGGCTGCAACTAGCTAGCGTTTTCATGCAATAAATCTGTTATTAGTATTTGGATAAAGGATGTTAAGACATTATTGAATTGATGAAATAAAGATTGAGTTTTGTTGGGTCAAAAGTTGATGAGTCAAAACACCATGGAAACAAGAAGGACCAAATATGGCTTTAGGATAAACTTCAAGCTGGTGGACAAAATACAAGAGAGTTCCCTTGCTAGTGAAACATCCCACTGCTTGAAGATTCCCCTGCTGGAGTTCCCACTGCTGGAATCCCCCCTGCCATATATGATAAGAAGGAAAGATTTGGTCAAATATAGGTAGGAATGAATATTTCTGTTTTGATTTAGTCATTATTATCTTATTTAGTTTCCATATAAATCTGGTTTCCTTATGTTATAAAAGGAACCACCAGACCGTAGGTTTAATAATTCATTCATACTACTCAAATGTAACCTACAGAGTCTTTGATATCTAGGCATGGGATTCAATGTATACATGCCTAGAGTGGTTTGTGTTAATCATCAATAATACAAACCCTTTGGGAGTTATTCATCTTTGTCAAACATCTTGTTCATGATTATCATTCTATTTCGCTATGTTAATTCATAAGAATGTTAATCAACCTAGATAAATGGTGTAAACCATTGAGTCTAACAATCCAATGGATTCAACAAGTGGTATAAGAGCGGGTGGCTCTAGATATCTAGGAGATGCAAGATGTTTAATTTTGTTGCTGTGAAGATCTAGGGTTTATGGTGAAACCCTAGGTAATTAATTTTTGTGTTGCCGCTAAATGTTCAAACACGTGAATGTCTTTTTCTATTATGTAATTGTGACATAAAGAAAGAATCAACAAATCTCACGTTTTAGTTTTAGTTATTCACGGTGGCCCACCAAGAGAAGAAAAGAACTTGTGAGTTTTAATATTAGCTGTGTACGAGGAATAATAAAGTGCTATTGATATTAAAGGGTTGTGACGTGAGCAGGTAGAAAGATTTGTGTTCGCACGACCATGATGATCACATTCATACGAATCAGTTAAGTTGTGTTCACACGGCTAAATTGTTTATGTATTGCTTTGTGATCTCGTGGGATTTAATATGCATAATCATGGTCTGACATGGGAAGTTGTCATATTGGTTATTATATGGGTTATTAGCTTTTGATATGTGGTCCCACAATTGAGTTCACAAGTGAAAAGGTGTTCACGTGATACTACTTCTTGGGTTTGCATCTGACGAAGGCAAAACGAGTCAAGAGGGTAGTCCCACCAAGTTGTGTATTATTATTTGATTTGTGATGTTCACATGCTAGGCGACCTAGGCTGACTTTCTCATGTGGGATTCAAGGATTTTTCCATTTAAATATCTTATTGGTGGATTGAGACATGTTAAGTAGGCGTGTAAAATGGTTCTTAGTGGGGTACTGTGGTTCTGATGATGGTGTCTGCACAAAACCTGGTACGTCATCACAGTAGGTAATTTTTTAATTGCTTTTGTTTTTGTTATTTATTTTGTTGTTATAAATTCATTCCCATTGAGTATGGGTTTGGCACAGTTAATAACAAAAACAGTGGAATTAAAAGTTCCCCTGCTTTTGAAAACGTTCCCCCTGCTTTCATTAAAAGTCCCCCCTGCTACGATCCCCCTGCCTTCACTAATCCCCCTGCTGCCAGAAAATTTCCCCCTGTTGTCAGGTATGAGTTTTGGGACAGCAAGGTTTTGGAGTTTGGTAAATTCACAGCAACTGGTTTAAAGGTATAAAGGCTCGTTTTAATTTTATTGATTACGAAGAAAAGTATTTATCATTTATTTGAGGACGAAGTAGATTTTCGCGGGTATGTGTTTTATGCTTAAACACCTAGTGACAAAGTGATACAAGATCTAGAAATGTGTGATTTTTCTTATGGTACTCTATGCACATATTTTCTATCACTTGAAGGAGTTATATTATCGTGCTCAGTGTCTCGTTTCAAAGGTAAAAGAGGATTTTTGTATATATAGGCACTTTGTCACGTGGTTAGTACAAGTTATAGAATGTAAGTTCGGGTTATTCTTCTTCATAATCAAGTAAGTTATAATTCATATTCTTCATATGTAATCATTACATAAAGCCTACATAATTGAAGATTCATCAATGACTAGCACACTTTAAGGGGAAGCTCATTTGATAAAGTGTTAGTCATTCACATATGACATCAAGGTAGATTTTTGCTACTACTCATTGGTATTGCTACAACTAGTGTGAGTATCTACTGCTCAAAATCATTTTTTATTAGGAACACTATCCCCTATGTGCTTCATGGAGGGTATTTTGAAAAGTAGAATACTTGGGTTTGATGTATGATATTGGTTAGTAGTAGTTGAAAATCAAGGTTGTTCACATAGAAGACCCCTATTTGATCATGTCAAAAAGGGGAAGTTGTCTACAAAGAATGTTCAGCCTGTTGATCTTTGGTGTTGTATGTTTAAGGGGAAGTGTTTTGACATCATCAACTAGGGGAAGATTGTTGGGTCAAAAGTTGATGAGTCAAAACACCATGGAAACAAGAAGGACCAAATATGGATTTAGGATAAACTTCAAGCTGGTGGACAAAATACAAGAGAGTTCCCCTGCTAGTGAAACATCCCACTGCTTGAAGATTCCCCTGCTGGAGTTCCCACTGCTGGAGTTCCCCCTGCCATATATGATAAGAAGGAAAGATTTGGTCAAATATAGGATAGGAATGAATATTTCTGTTTTGATTTAGTCATTATTATCTTATTTAGTTTCCATGTAAATCTGGTTTCCTTATGTTATAAAAGGAACCACCAGACCGTAAGTTTAATAATTCATTCATACTACTCAAATGTAACCTACTGAGTCTTTGATCTCTAGGCATGGGATTCAATGTATACATGCCTAGAGTGGTTTGTGTTAATCATCAATAATACAAACCCTTTGGGAGTTATTCATCTTTGTCAAACATCTTGTTCATGATTATCATTCTATTCCGCTATGTTAATTCATAAGAATGTTAATCAACCTAGATAAATGGTGTAAACCATTGAGTCTAACGATCCAATGGATTCAACAAGTTTCGTTTATTTTCTGTTATTTGATTTTGTATCCTATTTTACATGTTTTAATCCATGAATAAATTGTTATGTTCTAAATGTTCGTCGTCGATTAATAATATGAGAATATTATTAAACTAAGACAATTCAAAATAGTGACAGAGTATACTTGAAAGTATATTGGTCAGTTTTGGATGATATTTGATGAATCAAATATTGGACTTATCCCAACTATATGATTTTACTTTATGGATCTTTGTTATTAAGTAAATCGTAAATAGTTATCCTTGACATAAGATACCAGGAAACTGTCACGAATGTAGTGTGTTTCTGTGAGATAACTTAACGTTAAACGTAACTGGTAGCTATAAGGGTTATTTTCAGAAGTGTTGCAAAGTTCGTAAGTTTCGATTGTAGTCAAAATGGGATTTGTTTCCTTCAAATTATTTTGAAGTATAATAGAATTGGGCCCCTCGGGGGAGTAGTAAGATGTTTGTGTGGCCGCACCCAAATTTATTTTGGTAATCTTGCTATATCCGTAAACGAGAAACAGAATGGTTAATGAAAGGAATTACTGAGATCCAAATCCTATTAACGTTGTATTTGAAATGAAAGATAATAATAATGATGAATCATTAAAAGGTTTTTGTCCAGGAGACCTTACTCGAGTGGTACTAATGACATTTCTAGTGTCATTACACGCTAGTCAATGTAATCACGATATTCGAATTTGTCCAAGTAGGAGCTGAAAGTTTATGGACATAAAATTAATAGTCGTGTGATAGGATCGAACTCGGGATTACGGAATTACACGCAATACGTAAAGGGTTAATTTAGTTTAATAAATGTATTTATTATATTTATTAAATTTAAACCGAGCTTAACTTAAACGGTCGTTAAATAATCAAGATTTAAGTATAACGAACGTTATGGAATAAATTGGAAGAGTTAGAAAGTTCCGGAATCACCCTTGGGTGGGTTTCGACCGTCAGCTACAAGCACAAGGGGAGAAGGATTTGTTTCCTAAATTGTTTATGACTTGGAAAGCAAGTTTAGCAAGCCTATATAAACATCCTTTAGCCTCATAATTTTCCCATCCCGTCTCTTTTCTCTCTTGTAACCGATCACAAAAAACACCCCTTTTAGGGTTTCGGTTTGTTTTTTGGTTATTGATTCTTAGCTATATTCCACAAGTGTTGAAGCTTCGGTTTATTAGTGCTAGACTCACGATTAACCCGTTGCATTACGTGTGTACAAGAGCGTACTATAGTTTTACTATAAACTATATCATGGTATTATTCGTCCAAACCCTAATTGGTGATTCGTTGATGTTCTTGTGGGTTTGCTCTAGCTAAAAGGTATGTAACCCTAACTCGATTAATTATGAATGTGTTATTAATTATGATCTTGTTAAATCTCTTCTGCTATGTGTGCTTTGATCTTATTTAGGGTTTTACGTAATTGTTATGAGCTTGATAAACCTTCAAGTGATACGTGTTGTCTATTTTACGAATACCTTTCATTACTACAAGTACTACAAAGATGATCTTCATAACCCCATCTTTCGCTCTTACTTCAAAACCTTTAGATTCTAAAGTACCAACGGAAATGAGATTCTTCTTCAACTTTGGCGAATAAGAACACCTTTCAAGGTCACAATTGTTCCGTCTTCATTCTGCAAACGAACAGAACCACTGCCATGAGTAGTGAGGGGAGTTTCTTCTGTCGTATAAACAACTTCCTCATGCTTTTCAAAATTACTAAACCACTCTCGATGTGGTGTAATATGATGGCTACATGCAGAATCTAATAGCCATATATCTAAGCATTTCTAGTTGACGATGTAGCAAGTGAGAGATCTGATTATTCATCATCACACTTGGTAACATTTGCCTCCGCTACAACCTTCCCTTTCACTAGTACAAAAATGGTATCCGGCACACTAAAAAGAGTGACCATAGGCATACAGTCACACGCGGTTTTTTTGTCTTTGTGACCAAAGGTCCCGCGACCGTAGGTACACTACAGTCATGATCTGATCTTTGTGAAGATAACCAGCAAAAAAATGTGACCAATACTCGAAAATGTGTGACGAACTAGGTATAATATTTGGTGTTTTAGTGAATATGTGTGACGGTAAACACTCTACAGTTACACGATTTTTGTTTAAGAGTGACTATTGTTTATAAATTTGTCACATGAATATACAATATGTGTGACATTTACTATGTGATTAGTGTATTTTGTGTGACTATATGCATCAAATAGTCACATGAAGGGTATGTTTGTGTGACCTTTTATGACATGTAGTCACACAAATTATGCTAATGGCTCTGAGTTTGTCACATACAATTAACCAAAGAGTTACCAATAGTAGTAATAAGTGTGACTGTATGCTTTGTCAAGTCAAGCCAATTGTATTTTGTTTGACTATATGCATCTAATAGTCACATGAATTGTATGTTTGTGTTACCTTTTATGACATGTAGTCACAAAAATCATGCTAATGGTACTGAGTTTGTCACATACAATTAACCAAAGAGTTACCAATAGTAGTAATAAGTGTGACTGTATGCTTTGTCAAGTCAAGCCAATTGTATTTTGTGTGACTATATGCATCCAATAGTCACATGAATTGTATGTTTATGTTACCTTTTATGACATGTAGTCACACAAATCATGCTAATGGTACTGAGTTTGTCGCATACAATTAATCAAAGAGTTACCAATAATAGAAATAAGTGTGACTGTATGCTTTGTCAAGTCAAGCAAATTGTATTTTGTGTGACTATATGCATCAAATAGTCACTTGAAGGGTATGTTTGTATGACCTTTTATGACATGTAGTCACACAAATTATGATAATGCCTCTGAGTTTGTCACATACAATTAACCAAAGAGTTACCAATAGTAGTAATAAGTGTGACTGTATGCTTTGTCAAGTCAAGCCAATTGTATTTTGTGTGACTATATGCATCTAATAGTCACATGAATTGTATGTTTGTGTTACCTTTTATGACATGTAGTCACATAAATCATGCTAATGGTACTGAGTTTGTCACATACAATTAACCAAAGAGTTACCAATAGTAGTAATAAGTGTGACTGTATGCTTTGTCAAGTCAAGCCAATTGTATTTTGTGTGACTATATGCATCCAATAGTCACATGAATTGTATGTTTGTGTTACCTTTTATGACATGTAGTCACATAAATCATGCTAACGATACTGAGTTTGTCACATACAGTTAACTAAAGAGTTACCAATAGTAGAAATAAGTGTGACTGTATGCTTTGTCAAGTCAAGCAAATTGTATTTTGTGTGACTATATGCATCCAATAGTCACATGAAGGGTATGTTTGTGTGACCTTTTATAATATGTAGTCACACAAATTATGATAATGGCTCTGAGTTTGTCACATACAATTAACCAAAGAGTTGTCAATAGTAGTAATAAGTGTGACTGTATGCTTTGTCAAGTCAAGCCAGTTGTATTTTGTGTGACTATATGCATCCAATAGTCACATGAATTGTATGTTTGTGTTACCTTTTATGACATGTAGTCACACAAATCATGCTAATGGTACTGAGTTTGTCACGTACAATTAACCAAAGAGTTACCAATAGTAGTAATAAGTGTGACTGTATGCTTTGTCAAGTCAAGCAAATTGTATTTTGTGTGACTATATTCATCCAATAGTCACATGAATTGTATGTTTGTGTGACATTTTATGACATGTAGTCACACAAATCATGCTAATGGCACTAAGTTTGTCACATACAATTAACCAAAGAGTTACAAATAGTAGTAATAAGTGTGACTACATGCTTTGTCAAGTCAAGTAAATTGTATTTTGTGTGACTATATGCATCAAATAGTCACATAGAATTGTATGTTTGTGTGACTTTTTATGATATGTAGTCACATATTGGAATGTGAATAAGTGTGACTACGTTTCATCTTCTAGTAACCTTTCAGAATTCAATAAAAACAAATAACAAAATTCTGGAAATCAAATTTCAATTGCATTAATATATAAAATTGAATGTACATAATCAAATCAACAAATGTAGTGTCGTATTTTTCTCAAGTAACATACTTTTCACATAGAATCACATTTGTAAAGACTTTGAATCACCGTATTGTAAAGTCTTTTGAGCCTTGTTATTCCTAGCTTGTTTCTGCATATGAGTAATAGTCGTAAATGTACTGCTTGTTGGAACATTCATCGAGCGCTTAGATCCTATCTTTGGTGCACTTTCAACAACAGCTTTCATGGTATTTGGTGGTGTTGTTTCCTGTATGGAAACAAAAGCCGTGTATTAAACATTGAACTAAATATGAAAAGCTATGTATATGTAGGATGATAAATCAAGTGTATGTACCTCTTCCAAAAAATAACCTTTTCCTTTGGCCATGCCACGAAAAGTACCTTTTACATTCTTAACAGTTTTTAAACCATTATTTCCGTCATCAGGTATGAATGCTGCATCCACTATGGATTCATCAACTGAAACTTTGTAGAAATTTTTTTGTAGTGGTTGGTTATGAATCATTACATTGTCTCCATCCTTAGACTTGTATACCCTACCGTTGCCAATGATAATTTTCCTAGATATGTTCCACAGTTTGCACTTAAATGTCCGAAGAAAAAATGTTTACATGCACTAATGAGAAATAAATTAAACAAGTAATTATATGAAAAATGATGAAATACTTACATCTGGTAGTGATGGTGGAGACTGATTTACTTTCGATTTAGAAGGTGTACGCTTCTTTCGTAATGATGCAAAAGGTACGTCTTGTTGTGTCGAGGGAGACAGATTTGTTGTGATCCGGAAGTTGGATAAATATCTTCTTGAGATTGGGAATTTCGAAGTGGAGACTTCTTTTCCAACGATCTAGTCTTATTTTTTGCTAACCTAGTTCTAGTAGGTACCTGCATATATACATAACACAGTAAATAAGTCATGTATAGTATAATTTAGAAACCAAACATGGTTTTTTTATAACTTACCTTCTTCGCAGTTGCAGTTGCAGCTGCAGTTGCAGTGTCCAAGTCCTTGAACGAAGTTACAGTTGTCTTAGACATTGGAAATAACACACCCTTCTGAAGTCCACCACCACTGATCGACGTCCTTTGCTCTTCACTAGGTATTTTGTTTAATGTATTATGTTCTAGTTGTAATACCTGCAATATATAAGTATGTTAATTGTTATTGGTATTACAAACTGAAAATCATCAAATCAAAATTAGAAAACTATTCTTACATTTTACTGACTTGGCATTAACTCGGTTATATTAACCCCTTGTGCATACATAACTTTCAACATTTTTTCAATAGTTTCCTGTGTTTGTGACATCTTGGTGTTTAATTCAGCGACTGTATTCTCTTTTTCTTTACGTGCCTGTCTCTCCTTCTCAAGTTCATTTTCAAGCAACGCAATCCTTACATCAGTTCCTTGTTTCCTTCTAGGTAGATCAAAGAACTTCCTGCACGTAACTCTGCCTCCCACTCCTCGTGCATACCCTCCCTTTTCCTTTCCTAATACATGTGATAATGAATCTGAGCTACTATCAACCGTCAAGGTTCTATCTCTGATCTGTTCGTCTGCTTCCAGCTACACATAAAAAATGGTAAATAATTTATTATACGAATATAAACATTATATAAAAATTTTTGCAATAACACTTACAATCTTAGTGCCAACTTTGATTGTTTCATCATCTGTCTCTTTTCCTTCTTTTCTAACCCTTCCATTAAACCACAATACACCGAGGGTAAATAATTTCTTTTTTATGATCTTCCAAGCATCAAATACATACAGATGAAAAGTTAAACCAACATGGATAACAGTGTTAGGATATTACACCAACATAACCTTACCATTTGCTCTTTTATATATACATAACCACCACGTCCCATTGTATGTTGATAAAGAGACTTGGAACGCGCCAATTTATTAGCAGCTGATTTCACCTAACAAAAAAGATTACTGGATGAGAAGTTGCTAGTACGTAACAGACTGTGTTTGTCATAAGAAGTTTCCAAACAATGCATACATACGGTGTTTATAAATGTAAAACGAAATAGAAATTAACAACCTTAAATTCTTCTGTCGTCGTGTGGTTTACAAAAGCAACCCAGTGTTCGGCATTGATGATTGCTTTATAATTTTTTGGAACTACATTTTGTTTTTCAGGATTATCTAGGTTGGAAACTATGTGCTTTGCTGTCAATTTGCTTCTAAAATTTCTTAGCAGTTCACCTAGCTTATTCATAACCAACTTTTTGTAGGACACATCAAATTCAAAGTATTGTTGCACATATTAACATGATGTTAAAGTAAATGTAAGAATACGACTAACAGTTGGGTAAAAAAAATTGTATTTGTACCGTGGTTTCAGTCCAAAGTTTTTCTCTTGCTTCCTCCTTCACATCTTTCCACAACTGAATCTTCAATCCTATTTGCTCCCGAACCGTGTCTCCTAAAAAACTGATAAACAATGATCTGTTTGGCCCTGATATTCTATTTAGTGCATCAAAGTTCATATTTATCTTCATGACATCTGGTTTTCCATATTTTATCCGAAACTTGGATAACCTAGTTATACCCCTCTTATTAACAACCTTCTGTTTACTGATGTCTTCATCCTCATCTGATTGATCACCATAATCCTTTGATTCATAACCTCCTTCATTATCGTGATTTACATCATCATTATTAACCAAATAATCATCATCATTAACAATATAATCTTGATCATTGTTTTGAGTGTTCATGATTATTGACATGTGTACAAGAACAATAAGTGTAAATGGTATGAAACTAGTAAAAAAGTAATTGAGATGGAGATGGAGTTAGAAAATTATGGTATATTTTGTGATTTTGGAGAAAAATCAGGATTTGAGATGGAGATGGAATTAGAATATTATGGTAACTGCATATGCATTAACTTAGCATGGACATTCAAAATTTTCGTGAAAAATTTGGCTCCAAATACAAAAATTAAACAACCAAATATTTTGAACTCCAATTTGCCTCCAAATTAAACATTCAAACTATGTAAACTTTCCCTTTTAGTTTCCTGGTAAAAATAAATTTTGAACAGAATTTTATACTATTTTACACATTTTAACATTCAACCAAAAACCTTTGATAGATAACTGATAATTGCTTGACTACAGATATTTAATTGTACATGAACTTAAAATACTTATATTAACTAGTTAACAAACCATATTTTTGATTACAGATAATTGATAATTGTTTCATAATGCTAGTAATGCATACAAATCTATTAAATTGTTGCAACCTGTAGTTTGATAATACAACAGGTGCCTAGCAATACCAGACCAACAAAACTCAAAAAAATTGTTCATATTAAACAGGGAGAACTGATATCATCCAACCTTCCTTTTGCCTTTGCTGTTGCTCCCCTTTGCAGCATTCCTTGACCGACCCTTCTCAGCAATTTCTTTCCAAGTTTTTTTATTGGCTAGGCCAACAACGACATTTGGTCTTGGAACTTTAGCTTTAGAAGATGGAATTTTGTGAGTGTGCTTTGATCTGGGAGTGTGCTTTCGTCTTGGAGCATCAGCTTGAGCAACTAATTCTTCATCGCTAGAGTCAAAGAAAGGGCTATTTCTAACCCAATCTATGTTTTCCCATTCCTCTTGATATTTGACAACATCATGTGTTTAAAACAATTAATCGATGGTATAAACGTATACAGCTTTATGCATAAACACATAACAACTTAACTATACCTTGTCTGAAATTTTCTTATATCCTTTCGAGTAAGCAGTCGGCTTTGACTTTGAACCTGACATATCACTAAGTTGAATAAATTAAAACTTCACAATGATGTACATTAAACTATAAACTTTTAGTTTAAATAGATTTACCTTTAGAATTGCTATTCTTCTTGAGTTCTAACTCATAATCCTCATCACTCGTGTCTTTCTCCTCATCATTTGTATCTTCCTCCTCATCACTAGAATCTACCTCGGCATCATTAGTGTCTTCATCCTCATCAGATGAATCTGATTCATCCTCTGTAGTAGGTTTGAATAGAATAGGAGTTTCTAAACAGGGAGGACGAATAGAGGGAGGACAAACTTTTTTGGAAGATGTTGTGGCATTAGGTACACCTAAAATTTGAGTTTGAAGCAAGGCAGGACGAACAGAGGGAGGATGAACTCGAGCGGACGAACTTGTGGCATTAGGAGTTTGAAACAAAGAAGGACGAACAGATGAAGAACTTGTGAGATTATGTATGCCTACAATAGGAGTTTGAAACAGTGGAGGACGAAAACAGGGAGTACTTGAAGAACTTCTTGGCAAACTACGAATAAGACTTGTATTGCTAGGGGGTGTGCGAAATTTAGCACTTTCAGAACTAGATGATGAAGTGTCGGATTCTATATGAATTACTTCTGCAAACATGTACATATTAATGTTAGTTATATTTCAATGAAGGGAGTGTTTGGCATAATGTGTATCGTGGTTGTGGATGCCCTAATAACATTTGGATTTGGTAATACATATGTTTGTATAGGGGACCATATCCTTAAACTATAACATACCATGAGACCATATCCAAACACATTAACCAAACCCATATCCTAGATTGAAACATAGACCATATAGACACATTAAGAAGGGTTAATCCTATAAATTGAATCATGTTAATTAAATATGACATAGGTCCACATACATGCATTAAAAGTAAGTGTAAACTCTAATATCAGTAACAAACTTACACTATTCGTATGAACCTTAATATTAAATTAAACAATACTGATTTTTGCATTACCTCTTTCCTGATGTTTCATGTTGTTAATGATTCTGTAGATTCGTGACTATTGTTTATGAGGTTTGATTTTTTTATCGGTTATTGGGTGGTTAATTTAGGGTTCGTTCTTCCTGTGTCATTGTGAAAATGGTGGTGAAAATGGTGGTGGTTACAAGATGGTTACCAGATATTGTGTTTAATGAAAATGTAGATATTAAATTTACTTAATAATAAAAGTATAATTAATATTTAATTTTTAAAAGTTAATAATAAATAAATAATTAAATAACTTAAATATATTAATAATTTAATAACTTAAATATTTTTAGAAGTTAATGATAAATTTAATTTTTAAAAGTTAATAAGTAAATAAAAAAGCATATACGTTTTATTTTTATGAAAAACAAAAAATTAAAATATTACTTTAATTTTAAACATAAAATTATAGTTAAATAACTTAAATATATTAGGTTATAATAATGCTTGACAACCGCGAGATAAATATCTTTTGGTTATTTAACAGTATGTGGGATTTAGTTGAGCTTTATATCAATCACCTTGAATAATCCTCTCAAGCAATTTATTATGAATAAGGTCGATATTTAATGGACGGTTTAATAAGCTTAGGGTTTAGGGTTTCGGGTTTAAGGTTTATGGTTTATGGTTTAAGGTTTAATTAATGGTTTAATGTTTATAGTTTAATGTTAAATGGTTTCAGGTTTATGATTTAGTATTTAGGGTTTTTTGGGGTTAAGGTTTAGGGCTTAGGGTTTGCGGTTTAGGATTTAGGGTTTAAGGTTTAGGATTAATGGTTTACTTAGCTAGGGTTTGTGGTTTATTAATGGTTAATTAATGGTTTAATGTTTATAGTATAAGGTTAAATGGTTTAAGATTTATGATCTAGTGTTTAGGATTCATTGGTTTAAGGTTCAGGGATTAGGGTTTAGAGTTTAAGGTTTATGGTTTAAGGGTTAATTAATGGTTTAATGTTTATAATTTAAGGTTAAATGGTTTAAGGTTTATGATTTAGTGTTTAGGGTTTTTCGGGGTTAAGGTTTAGGGCTTAGGTTTTGCGGTTTAGGGTTAGGGTTTAAGGTTTAGGATTAATGTTTAATTAGCTAGGGTTTGTGGTTTATTAATGGTTAATTAATGGTTTAATGTTTATAGTATAAGGTTAAATGGTTTAAGATTTATGATCTAGTGTTTAGGGTTCATTGGTTTAAGGTTCAGGGATTAGGGTTTAGGGTTTAAGGTTTATGGTTTGTGGTTTAAGGGTTAATTAATGGTTTAATGTTTATAATTTAAGGTTAAATGGTTTAAGGTTTATGATTTAGTGTTTAGGGTTTTTTGGGGTTAAGGTTTAGGGCAGGGTTTGCGGTTAAGGGTTAGGGTTTAAGGTTTAGGATTAATGGTTTAGTTAGCTAGGGTTTGTGGTTTAATTATTAATTAATGATTTAATGTTTATAGCATAAGGGTAAATGGTTTAAGATTTATGATTTAGTGTTTAGTGTTCATTGGTTTAAGGTTCAGGGTTTAGGGTTTATGGTTTAGGGTTTGTGGTTTATGGTTTAGGGTTTGTAGTTTAAGGGTTAATTAATGGTTTAATATTTATAATTTAAGGTTAAATGTTTTAAGGTTTATGATTTAGTGTTTAGGGTTTTTTAGGGTTAAGGTTTAGGGCTTAGGGTTTGCGGTTTAGGGTTAGGGTTTAAGGTTTAGGATTAATGGTTTAATTAGCTAGGGTTTGTGGTTTAATTATTAATTAATGATTTAATGTTTATAGTATAAGGTTAAATGGTTTAAGATTTATGATTTAGTGTTTAGTGTTTAGTGTTCATTTAATCTAAGTGTAGGTATTGTTTATGTAAAGAATTTTAAACACTAATCTGCATGGATGGGTGTATCCATTATTTTTTGGAATGCAAATATGTTGTCATTCACATTTTGTATGAACCTGCAATATTATCATCAATATTATGAAATTAGACTTGTATTTCATGTATGTAAACATGGTTCATCTTGTATTTTATTTATTCATGTTGTGAATTGTATAATCCTAGATGCATAACATATATAACCAAGATTTTTGTGTCAAAGTTACCTGTTACACATCCGGTTAAGGCTTTCCACTTCGATGGATCTTATAACCCAATTTTTTTCCCTAATTCTCCCGCCAAAACTAATTAAGCTTTTAGCAGTTTATATTTTCGACTTAGCTTAACTCTAAGGTGTTTTTAAGTTTTTGCTATTACATCTGCAATTATTTTCCAATTGGATATAAAGTTGTTAGGCTCTTGCCTTATTCTTCTGAAGTTCTGAGCATATGTTTGTAACAATACTGCTAGGCCATTCTTCACTCAAAACTAAGCTAATATTGACTATTTCCTTGAAAAGCTGCTTGTTTCAGTTTATTTTGTTTTTAATCATTATCTAGCCAAGCGCAAGTTAAGATTTTTTTATCTTTTTAATCTATTTTCACTAGTCCTCCCAATTATTTATTCCAATTCGTGTCTAATTTCACATAAACAACTAATTTGTTCAAATAATGTGCTTAATTATTAATCAAACTGAAAATGAAAAGTTTGAAATGACTGAAGTAAAATAAAAATAAGACAAGGTGAATACTGATCAAACATAAATTTATTCAATAATACTAAAGGATTACAGGTTTTAAATAAAACAAACATTTTGTTTCTCTAACTAATCAAACTTTGGAGATTTTTCAGGATCAAAAGCCAAATAAAGTTCATCATAATCTAAAGCCTCTTTGAACTCGTCTTCGTCTTCTTCAATTTCATGCTCAGAAGAATAAACATCATCATCAATGATTTGACCTTCTTCCTCCATTTGCCTCCTATACGCTTCCTCCCTCTGTCGTTGGACCTCTTGCCTCCTTCTAAAGGAAGCAGCTTCCTCCCTCTCGCGTTGTTCTTGCTCTTGTTGCCTCCATCTTAAGGAAGCAGCTTTCTCCCTCTGGCATTTTTGTTCAAGTCGGGCATTCTCTTCGTCTTCCAGCTTCCATTGTCGCTGTTCGTAAGCTTCCTCAACATAGCAATCGTACTCATCATATTTATCATCGTAAGGACAATCAACAAGGAACTCTCCATCTGCATTAGCTGTTACTTTGGGCACCACACAAGGTTTCCTGAAAATAACATAAAAGATTATTAGTACTAAATGATAACAAATATACAACGTTAATAAAATAATTAATGTTACATACTTGTTAGGAACTGCACTGGTATCTTCAAAAGCAGTAGAAAATGTTCTTTTTGATGAAGAAGACATTTTTTGATTCTTAAAATGCTGATAATTAAGTGTTTGTTGTATTTTTGTTATGATTAATTTCATTACTTAATCCTTGTTTATATGACCAAGGATGGAATTCAAAGGTTCAGCAGCCTACATAAACATCTAATGCATATTCATGCATGTAATTAATTTTTGTGAAGTTCCAAGAATTAGCATTCTCATTAGGCGTGTAGAAAATGTGTGCTTTATGTGTTTTTAGGGTTTATTGTGTTTTTAAAAAATAGCAAAAAACAAGGTCTAGGACTCAAACCCTAGACCTTCCATTCAAACACTAACACACTTAACCAGTTTGCCACATGAACATATTTGGTTCTAAATATGTGATTAATATTAACATTAGTGAAAGTAGAGATTACATTTGGTTATAAACATTTGTCACATAAATATTTTACTGTGTGACGTTTTCAATGTGTTGTTCATAGTTAATCCCATTATAATGTGACCATAAGTATAATTTGGATACACATTTCTCAAATGTTGTGACTATTGGCAATCATATAGTCACATAATTGTTTGACGATTTAATATGATCATGTATTATATTTGATCATAGTCTTCAGGTAATTGTAAAATATATGTCACATTTAAATAAATATAGTGGCAAATGTTTCAATACCTACTTTCAATTTTCCACACACACAAAATTCATGTGTGGTTAACATTTAACAAAATATATTAGTCACATTAAAATAATGTGTGTGACAACCTTGTTTATCAATTTGTCACTTGTAAAATAAGTCTATGTGACCATATATGATTTTTGGTCACATTCAATGTGTGTATAACAAATATTTGCTACACATGTATACGTATAATGTGACTACTACTTGAACCAAACTTTGATTCGGTAACACTCTCAAATTATTAAGTGACTAACGACTCATCCAAAAAGCATTTGTTAGCTCTAGTCACGTAAATATTCATATGCGTGACAAACAAAATACGAATTGGTCATAGAAACTGACTTAAAGTGTGACTGTTATTTATGACTGGCAAATTCAGTCACACAAAAAAATATTTGTAACTACACGAAATTAGGTATGTGTGACCGAAACCCATTTTTGTACTAGTGATTTCTTCTAAGTCCAAGCTTTCATGCACTTTTGGCCATAAGGTAAGCATGCCACAAGTGATATCAATTTGTGCATTGGCTTGCTTTAGGAAAGATCTCCCAAGTATTGCACACGGTTCATAGTCATCTTCTTCTGGATTGACGAAGAATTCGATGAAAAACAATTCGTCCTTCATCATAACAATGAGCTTCTTATCTATTTCTTTGTCCCCATTACGATGTGTTTTGTAGGTTAAGCCAAGCTCCACTACAAATTCATTGCTAACAAAAATTCTCTCCATTTCCAAGTCAACTTGCCCATCATAGGCAAATTTACCTTCCACATGACAAGGCATTGAGTATTTTTCGCTAGGTGTCAAGTCTTCCAAACGATAGAAAGTTAGGACCTTTTGAATCCCGCTATCGGCTAAGTCCTTATATTCAGATCCTATCCATTCTCCGTCAGATTCAATTTTATTATTTAGGCTAATATGCTCATACACTCCTAAGCGTAGTCTACGCAAGCTAGTGTTTGGATCCATCTTAAAACAACAACACATAACATTAGTATGTTAGTGCCATAAAATCCAAATGACATTTCATATCCTGTAGTCTTAAGGCAATTTATTAGTTTTGATGAAAATCTCTTTTTAAATGTGTTATAAGCAAATTCTGTGTTTTCAGCTTTCCTAGTTGTGCGGCGCACTTTTGCGCGACACAGAAAAGCTGGCGCACTTTTTGAAATGTGCGGCACACTTTCTGCAAAGATTTTTTTGTTCACAACTGTATGATCTATATACCAATCAAACAATGTTATAAGACTTTTTTCATAATAATTCCTTAACAAGTAGTCAAAATAAGAAATAGTGACCAAATTTTGTAAGATGTTCTCAAGTATTTTGCAAGAAATAACTATTTTTTCATTTCCGCTTGTTTTCTCATTTTCTTGTATCTCAAGGTTGTTAAAAATTCCAGAAAAATTACCACTAATCATGATAAATATCAAATAAGACATACCAAAGCAAATTATTCTACCAAAGAGTAAATCAAATAGAAAATAAAATTTTGAAAGAAAATATTTTTGGTTTTTCTTGAAATGCAATATTAACAAACACAAAAGCTCAAAAAGCATAAGCACACATAAAGCAATTCTCATGCTTTCAGTAGTAAGTGTTGAGAGTAAAAGGTTTTGGTGGTGTTTTGGGATTGTTTCTACCAACATTTTGTAAATTCGTACCAAATGTGCGGCACACTTTTGGAAATGTACGGCGCACTTTTGGAAATGTGCGGCGCACTTTTGGAAATGTGCGGCGCACTTTTTGACTATTTTGTTAAAAACTTTTTCAGATTGCCAGAAATCTGTACGGCGATTTAGAATTTTTGTTTACCAAGTATTTCAGAATGTTTTAAAATAAATAACTAATCAATCCCCGGCAGCGGCCCTAAAAACTTGATGTTCGTTTGCAAGTCTTAATTTTTATTCAAGATATTACCACACCAGTGACTAGAAACATAAACACAGGCAAGTATACCCTTTCATGTATAGCATAGCTTAATGGTATAGTCCAGTTCGTTCCACGGGATTGTTGTTATCAAAATATAAAACAATTACCTCTAGAGTGTCAGAAGTTCTAAAGATATACTTAACAATTGGTATTAAAGGGTGCGTTTGGTTAAGGTCATAACCATATGATAGATAGGTAGAAATGATGAATATAAGCACATAAACAATGTAAGACAACATGCCGATTACTAGTCGTACATGCAATATCTAATTGATTTGACAAGAATCCGACTAAAGACTTTGTTACATCAACAACATTAAGAAAGGTTTATGCTTGATTTCGATAACTAAGGTAGTAGATGAGATTATGCAAGAGTTGGTATATGTTTTAATTTACTAATCCCGACAAAAGTAATTAACAAGATTCATTTACTAGATGACATGAAACTCATCCATTCACATGAGTACTAGTCAATGATCATGGATGAATCCAATATATAACAATGGTCTTACATAATAACATATAATACATGAGCATCTAAATCACACTTATATTCAAGAACCCAGAGAAAAAGTACGCCACACAAAACTAATTGTGCGCCGCACTTTGCCCCAGCAAAGCTAAAAATCATATCTAATCATAAGGCTATCAAACCTTAACCAAGTGCACGTCACACTACTCCATAATAACAGTAAACAAGAATATTTCAACAATATGTAAATCAAAGTAAAAGATTAACATAATTGAAATAAGAATTATACCACAAGGTTTATTCAATAATTGCTCCAAAGGTTTTATAAGCTTTTGAACTTATTACACATGGCTAGCAACACTTCTGAGTTCCTTGTTCCAGCACCAATAACATCAACCAAATAAGGTTTACCAACTATAGTAACTATGATCAAGGATTTGGAGAAATCCTTGATTATTAGATTCTCCTAAACAATGGAGAAAGTAAGGAATGATATGATTTATGCATGACCTGTGGGTCCTATTTATATTTACATTTTCGTAGGTTAGAAGCTCTGGAAGTATATCAAAGGTTCTCCCATAATAGTTATGCATAATTGCTCTTAATTATGTAACTGCAGCAAAATGTGCGCCGCACTTTTCAAATTGTGCGCCGCACTTCTTCAGGTGTAAACGTGTGCCGCACTTTCTAGTTTGTGCGTTGCACTTCTTGTAATTCTCCAAAATCGGGGTACTTTGAATGTGCGCCGCACTTTTCTAATTGTGCGTCGCACTTTGGATCCATTTCAGCATAAATCCATCTTTAGCCCCTGTATTCTTTATTTCTTCATTCTTTTCCTCCATGGTTTCTTTCTTAGCTACAATACAAACAATATCCTTTATTAGTATCAGTTCAACACATAATTTATTGATTTACATAGCAAACAAGGACAAATGCATCATTACAAACATGTATAAATGAGGCGTTATAACTACTACTTTTTCTACTCAACTTTCGAGTACCGTGATTCACTTACCTCGTGGCTAAGGTGAGTTCATAGCCCCTTTTCACTTGTACATGGTTTCTAAACGCGGGGTGAGAATTTATATAGTGGAACACAACCATTTAAAACTGTATGCTATCTAGAACTTGTATGCTTTACAACTATTTTCATGATTATTATTGCTTTTAGTCTTTAGCCTTAAGTTGCCTCTCTTGATCATGAACCGTTAATTTGTTTGTGTTTCTAAGCGCGAATGTTGTGTGGATCCATCGGGATTGACAATCCCGGTCCTGATTACCTTGACGCATTTAACATTTGATTTATTACTTGAGTATTTAGGCTGAATGCTCACCAATGGAACTTACATGAGTTAAGCTTCGGTTCCTGAACTAAACAGAAATAATATGTTTCGGTGTAAAACCCCACTTGGATATGTGGACCGTTACGTGTATTTATGGCGTGTCATCAAAGCATATAAGGTAAATGTCCTAAAACATTAACTGACCATAAAGGAAATACCGGAATCAAACATCGGTAATCCAAACATAAGCTTAAAACATGAAAAGTAAATGCTGATTGAAAGGACTGAACAATGTCCAACAAGCAAATTAATATATGAAGTGCATAAAGTAAAGAAGTCTGGATAGCTTCCATCCAATGCACGTACTCTCAGAATCCTAAGAGCGTCCAGATGTACATGCCGTTAGAACATGAAAGGAACTACGGCTGAGCATAACGCCCAGTGAACGGATATAAAGCATGATAAGAAATACTGAAATGAAGCAGATGATAAAATACTGAAGCTGTAAGACTGATAAGTAAAGTTACAACAGAAATCTGTGTATAATCTGAAAAGTCTGATTTATAAATAATAAAGTCGAACTGTTATCTGTTAAATATGAAAATATGCATTTACTGTATTTTAATTGCCAAGAGCTTATATAGGTCATGTGTTGTAACAACTGTGCATGAATAACTGGAGGGGTGACCTCGTCATGTTATAGAGGGATGGCCTTTAAATAATGTGCTTGGTGGAGGGATCATCTCCAGTGTGAAGGATGTAGAGCACACACCACATTCACTTGATAAACTGTAAACTGATAGCCTAGGATGCATGCATACGCCCTACTAATAATACTGATAAAATGTCCAAGGTGAGCTGAATGGGATGCTGCAGGATATTACTCTCCTACAGGTGAGTCATGACACCGGTGCCTCAAGTGTCATGGTTATGGTACCTCTGTAACTATTACAAATAACTGGTCATGCTTGTATATAAGGCTCAGGCAATATCTTAGTTATTAAAATAATTTCTGATAATTTATAACATATACTGGGGAAAAACATTTGGCTGTAGGACGGGGAATCCTAATCATGCATAGAAAGGAAGTCCTTATTGAAAGGACGAAAAATTCGTACCTCGTGTCCAGTAATGAAATAAGAATGAAAGCTGAAAGATCTACTCCGACTTCACGGTTACTACATAAATAACGGACGCGTAATAAGTTTTCTGATTACAGTTTATTGTTACAGATTCTTATATGTTCTTAGTTTAATTTATTTTATTCATGTATTACTGTTTATGTATAATCTGATTAATCTGATTGTCTGGTGTATTTTTGATAACATGACTGTTCTTTAAATGTTTACTGATTAGTATATATCCTGTATTTCTATTTACTGTATATTGTACTGTATCCTGATATGGTATTATACTGTATTAAGTAACCTGCTACAAATAGCAAGTTTCCTAAATTAGAAAGTTTCCCAAAATAAAACGTTTCCAAAAATGTTTCTATGATGTTTAAATCATTTATACAAAACCAACATGTTTCTAAATAATTAAAAGGGACTTAAGTGATGTCAAATAAATTCTATTAATTAAATTAGTGAAAGAAACCATTTGATTTATTATTTATAAAATTAGCTTGATAAATTGATTTAATCCTAATTAAATAGCCTCGCATTTATCATTTGCCCGTGACCCCGAAACCCAAGTCAAAATCTTCCCTGAGACACCCATGTCCCGGGTTAATCAAAACGAGCATACGACATGGTCCCTAGCTGCTGACGTCACCCAACGGTGGTTCTCAGTATTTGCTAAAAGTTCCCACTACTTTAATATAAAAACCCTCGTTTTGTTTCTATTTGTTCCCGCCGCTATAGCAGTGGTTCCCACTGCTTCCTGTTTGGTTCCCCCCCCCCCCCCCCCCCCCCCCCGTCTAAAACAAACACACCCTGCTGATTGTTTAACCCCACATCATGTAATCCTAAACACCCATGCGTAGACCGCGACTCCCTGTTTGGAGTTTGTGTCGACTGCGGCTGGCAAAAACCAAGCACCACGACCCCTGATTGGGTCACGGTTGGCCACAAACATCACACCGAGACCAATAGGTCTCGGTTTTTTTCCTGATTTCACAAAAAAACGACACTCCTTTTTTTTTCTTTTTTTTATTTCTGGTAAAGCGTGATATGAAGAAAAAAAGAATGACTGGTTACCTTTATTAGTTTGATAAGGAAGGACGAAACACATGAATCAATGGGTAAGAACAAACACTCGATCCTTTTTCTTTCTCTTTGTCTTTTCTATCGGCAACCCCCTTTAAGAACCCTAAATCGTTTTCTTTTTTTGTTCGTTAACTGATTTGGGCAAAGGAGTAATACTCCTATTTATTATTTTGTTTCTCAAAAGGGCCGGGCTCACAAGCCCATATTTTATTCTTTTTTTTGTAATAAAACTACCACTCCTTTATGGTGTGTAGTTTTTCATTTTATTTATCGACATTGAAGTTTATTCACGTACCCGTATTTATTTTTCTCGTGTTTTACTTTTTTGAAACGTAATACCCTCTTCTGTAAATAAATAATATAACTTAATGCTTTTCTGAAATTAAATAATTATTTTCTGAATCATTATTATCTTGAATATTTAAATAAAACTGAGGCTGCGTAATTACTGTTAACGTTTAATTATTTATGTATAAAAAATAATAAATACGTAATATTCTTAATATTTATTTTCTGAATAATTATTTGTTGTAGTATTTAAATAAACTGAGACTGTGTATTTACTGTTTATGTTTAATTAAAGTTAAAGCTAAGACAACGCGTATTTATTATTCGAGGATTTTAAATACGGGTTTTACATTCGGACTATGGTTAATGATCATAACCATTTCCTCCATTACTTGTTTACAAATGAATGCTTGTGTTATGCACCTTTACTGATAAAGCTATGAATATTACTCAACTTTATGTTGATGATTTTACATGTTTAATCTCAGGTATTATTACTTAGCTTTGCTTGGATGGGAGCCCGCAGGATATTATCACAGCTTGGAGATTTCTATGTTACTCTTTTAAAGTTTGGTTTTGGTAAAAGTTGTCAGAAGTTACTCTGTAATTTTGGTAACTATATGTTACAAAACCAGGATTAAATAATAAATTTTTCCGCATATAAAACTCTGGGACATATGTTTAAAACTCTGATCTTTTATGATGTAATGTACATGTTTTTATTACGTCAATTTTGTGTCAACAGTAATTCATTGTTTCTTGTACCATGACGTGGAACCCCCTTGCTGCCTAGTTGTTCCCTTGCCTGATTTTAGGGGTCTCACATTAGCTAACACATGTAAGGGCATAGGATATTCTTTACAGAAAGCATGAGTATGGTTAGGTGGGCATTTGGCTCATAGTTTTGGGACTAAAAATTGAGACTGTTTGGAGTAAAAAGTAAACGTGATAGGTATCGAAGTTGACTAAGTCTAAGACTTGTTTGAGAGGGATGTTGGGATGCTTAGAGCATATAAATAGGGTAAATATATGGGAGAAGGTTAGATATCCATCATAAATTGATGAGCCATTTTAGCATGTGGTTCATGTCTTGATGTTATACATTTATTTGTTTAGCTTTTGCTAGTACGCGGGATATTTGGAGAAGCTCAATCAGGTGAGTTCATAGTCCTATTTTCACTAAGTTTTTAAATGTTTTTTTAGTATGGGATGGAGATGACACTTGTACTATTTTAAAATGTCTTAGTACTATGTTCTTTAAATTATTTTGATAATATGTTTTTCAAATGTGTGGACTTAATGTGCTATTATGTGATATGCCTACTTATGTGATATTTTATATGTTCTATTATGCGTTTTGGCATGCGTTCTGAGTACATGTACATCGTCTTCTCGGAGGCAAGATATCTAGACGGGGATATGGGTTCAACTTCCATACTTGGTATGGGAAAGATCCGGATAGGTTAAGGTGTATTTGTTCTTATTTTATGTACTTAATTGTTATGGTATGTTATGTTTGTAGTTGTGTGTAACATGAATATCACTTTATAGTCCATTTCTTGAACTTATTTCTCTTCAACTTATTTATAGCGGATGTCAAAGTTCTTATGATATTTTAGATAAGTTAAACCTATGTTCTCACCAACTTTATGTTGACAGATTTTAGTGTCATTTTCAAGTGAGGTAGTTATGAAGGATGGTGTTAGAAGTGGCTAGAATTTAGAGGCTGCTAAGACTGCATTAGGAGGAATCCCTTTCCTCTTAGTTTTCCTTTTATTGTTTGAATAAGTGATACATTTTAGGCACCTATATGTTTGATGTTTGTTTATTTGTTTTTTTTTGGTAAGAGGTAGGACTTTTACCTACTTACCTAGACCCCTGCATTTGTTGTGATATTGTCATGACATTTTGTGTCACCATTTATGATATTTCAATTTCATTTAGTTCTCTCTATAGACACGTTATTGTTGTGATGATATCCATACATCGCGCCCCATATTCCACCATGGTGGGGTGTGACAATTTATTTGTTGCATACTAAGGATGAAGCATTGGATAAATTTAAAGTATTTAAGACTGAAGTTGAATTACAACAAGGAGTCCAAATCAAAAGATTTAGGGCTGATAGGGGAGGTGAGTACATGGATACTCAGTATTTTCAGTCTATTGGAATAATCTATGAAACGACTGCCTTTTATACCCCACAACAAAATGGTATATCTGAAAGGAAAACTAGAGTATTGAAGGAGATGGTTAACTCCATGTTGTCCTATTCTGGACCGAGTCAAGGGTTTTAGGGTGAAGCTATGTTAACAGCTTGCTATTTAAATAAATATTTGTCACATTTAATTTAATATGATCATGTATTATATTTGATCATAATCTTCAAGTAATTGTAAAATATTTGTCACATTTAAATAAATATAGTGGCAAATATTTCAATACCTACTTTTAATTTGCCACACACACAAAATTCATGTGTGGTTAACATTTAACAAAATATACTAGTCACATTAAAATAATGTGTGTGACAACCTTGTTTATCAATTTGTCACTTGTAAAATAAGTCTATGTGACCATATATTATTTTTGGTCACATTCAATGTGTGTATGACAAATATTTGTCACACATGTATACGTATAACGTGACTACTACTTGAACCAGACTTTGATTCGGTAACACTCTCAAATTATTAAGTGACTAACGACTCATCCAAAAAGTATTTGTTAGCCCTAGTCACGTAAATATTCATATGTGTGACAAACAAAATACGAATTGGTCATAGAAACTGACTTCAAGTGTGACTGTTTATTTATGACAGGCAAATTCAGTCACACAAAAAAAATATTTGTGACTACACGAAATTTGGTATGTGTGACCGAAACCCATTTTTGTACTAGTGTTTATAGTGATTGTCCTTAATTTTCAACTTAGGACAATCTCTATTCCTATGACCTTTTTAGGCACATTCATCTTTGCTTAGTCTCTGCCTTGACTTGGATCTCAATCTCTTATTGGTGGCCCTTTCTTCTACGAACGACCTCTAACTAACAAAACTTCTCTCATCTCCACTTGAACTAATCTGCTTGTCCTTCCTTCTCAGTTCTTTACTATACAAGGCAACATAAACTTCACTAAGAGACATGTCATCCTTCTGATATAGTAGAGTTGTTTTAAGCAACTCCTACTCCTCTAGAAGCGATCCCAAAAGTATCAATGCTAGATCCTGGTGTTTGAACACCTCATTCATATTCATCAAATCGGTTACTAGTTGATTAAAACTAGTAATGTGACCATTTATTGTGGTACCTGGTATATATGTGAAGCGAAAAAGTTGCTTCTTCATAAAGAGCTTATTATGACAATTCTTCTTCCGAAATTTCTCTTCCAACGCCATTCACAATTTGCAGGCAAATATTTATTTTGAGAAAGCATATCGTTGCTCTCTCGAAAGACATGAACGAGTCGTACCACAAGCTAACTGATTGATGGTTAACCAATTCCTCTCTTCTACATCCTCTAGTTTACTTTCTTCAACAACAATGTCTATACCTTGCTGAAAAAGAGCGTCTAGGAGCTCACTTTGCCACATGTCGAAAGGCCCGTGCTATCGAATACCTCCACCGCCAATCTAGCATTCGTCAAGACTAGTCTAGCCTAGCTTGAAGATGTTGGATCCACCAATGTGGATGTGGAAGGTACTTTGTCAACTTTGCCGTCCACCATTTCGAGTACAGATTAATTTTAAACAGATTATAACCAAAAGACCAGTGTAATTCTTTTATGATGTGAAAGATCAAATTAAATTACAACCACAGAGCATACTAAGAATAACATCGGTTAGTACCAGCTGTTGTGGAATAACCGCGATAATATCCCACCGACTAGATAAAGAGTGTGAATAAACTTAACACTATAAGCTTACCCCAAACGAGCTTGTTGAAAATTAAACAATGCGTAAACGAACAAGAGAATGTTACACCAAATGTTTATATGTATATTTCTGAAATTAGAAATAAACTACTACAAAGGAAACGAAGAAAATACTACAAGATTCCTACTTGTGTTTTTATTTGGTGTGCTTGAAAACAAAACGAAGCCTTCTATTTATAGGCTCTAAATGAGCATCAACTTACTAGCTTTTTGCCTATACTCCCAAGTTGCAACATCTTTGTAAATCATCCATATCTTTACAAATATATGATAAGATTTCATATAAGTGAATTCAATGTATCCAATAATATGAGCTATCGGTTAAGAGTCACTAATCGACTTGGTTAATTTATCATATATCAGTTCTCTTATCGAGTCAATCCGATCTATAACATAAAAAATATATACACGTATATATATATCTATAAATTATGAAAAAATTTATATGTTGAGTAAAATAATTATATATTAACAAATATAACATTTAAAAATAAAATTAGTCAAAAAATATATATAATTAATGTTTTATATAAAAAAGAAAAAGCCAAAACTCATTTGAGTTTTAAGAACCGAATTAACTTAAGCGAGTCGACAAGTCTAACCACGTTTTGAAAATACAAATAAGAATTCAAATTTCAGAACATTACTAGAAAACAAGAACTCGTGTTTTGTACGTTAGTTACACTGTTACAGTTTCAGATTGTTTTCCCACCATAGTCAACTCACAAAAAGCACTTTCTTGACTTCTGTCTTTCCTCAGTCAAAACTCAAAACCCTTCATTTCATCCCTTCCCCTTCACCAAACCCAATCACCATGTTCAACCCCACAAACACCTCATCAGAACAACCCATGAACACCAACCCCAACACAAACCAAACCTTAGCCCACTTGACCCAAATGATGATGATGAACATACCCCAAGAACAACAGCAAGTTATGGTTGCTAGTGGTGTAGGAGACGTGGAGGAGTATGGGAGAGTTGCCGCGTGGGGCGAAAGGGAGACGAGGGACTTGATTGCGATACGAGGGGAGTTGGAAGGGGATTTTCTGGTTTCTAAAAGGAATAAAGGGTTGTGGGAAGTGGTGGGAGGGAAAATGAAGGAGTTGGGGTATGTTAGGAGTGGTGATCAGTGTAAGTGTAAGTGGAAGAATCTCGTTACGCGTTATAAGGTATTTAAGATTCATCGAGTTTGTTTATATGTAGCTTATTAGCCGGCTTATGGCTTATTTGGTTTTGGGCCTTAAGCGTACTTTTTGTGGCTTATATAAGTTTATTATCTCATATTGAACTTATATAAGCAGAAAAGTTTCAACGTAAGCCCACAACCAAATAAACCATAAGCCGTTGATATAAGCCGAACCAATGCCAACTGGCCTAGTGGTACGGTCATTGGCTTTTGAACAAGAGGCCAATTGGTTCAAACCTCGCTAGGTGTGTACAATTGATCAATTTTCTTATCTATTTTGAGTTTGATTGTTGTTTGATATGGTAGCTTATTATCCGGCTTATTGGTTATTTGGTTTTGGGCTTATGCTTCATAAGCTCACTCTTTGTGGCTTATTTAGAAACTTTACGGCTTATATAAGTGTAAGTGGAAGAATCTCGTTAAGCGCTAGGTATATAAGATTCATCGGTTTTCTTATCGGTTATGTGTTTGATTGTTTTTTGATATGGTAGCTTATATAGCCGGCTTATGGGTTATTTGGTTTTGGGCTTATGCTTCACAAGCTCACTCTTTGTGGCTTATTTAGAAACTTTACGGCTTATATAAGTGTAAGTGGAAGAATCCCGTTACGCCCTATAAGGTATTTAAGATACATCGTTTTTATATAGCTTGTGTGTTTGATTGTTTTTTTTTATATGGTAGCTTATTATCCGGCTTATGGCTTATTTGGTTTTGGGCTTATGCTTCATAAGCGCACTCTTTGTGGCTTATTTAGAAACTTTACGGCTTATATAAGTGTAACTGGAAGAACCTCGTTAAGCGCTAGGTATATAAGATTCATCGGTTTTCTTATCGGTTATGTGTTTGATTGTTTTTTTTTGATATGGTGGCTTATATACCCGGCTTATGGGTTATTTGGTTTTGGGCTTATGCTTCATAAGCTCACTCTTTGTGGCTTATTTAGAAACTTTACGGCTTATATAAGTGTAAGTGGAAGAATCCCGTTACGCCCTATAAGGTATTTAAGATACATCGTTTTTATATAGCTTGTGTGTTTGATTGTTTTTTTTGATATGGTAGCTTATTAGCCGGTTTATGGGTTGTTTGGTTTTGGGCTTATGCTTCATAAGCTCACTCTTTGTGGCTTATTTAGAAACTTTACGGCTTATATAAGTGTAAGTGGAAGAATCTCGTTACGTGCTATAAGGTATTTAAGATTGATCGATTTTCATATCAATTTCGTGTTTGATTGTTTTTTTTAATATGGTTTAAGTGTTTGTGGCTATTAGGATGATAAGCTGCTAAAATATGAAGATAAAAGACCAATTTTGGGTGTTAGTTTAAGCGTATTTATCGGCTTATGCGCTTATCTGTTTTTGATTTGTGTTTCAATAGCCCAATTTTTTGGCTTATTTTGGGGCTTATGGCTTATATAAGTTTATTATGTCATAACAAACTTATATAAGCTCACAAGTTTCAAAATGAGCTTATGAATTATAATTCGGAAAAAGATTAGCTCGTAAAGTTGTAAGCCCATAAATTAGTTTGGGGGTGTTTGTTTAAGCTTATTTTGGGCTTATTGGTTTTATCTCTTCACGGCTTATATTTCATAAGCTCAGTTTTTTCGGCGTATTTTGAAACTTATCTGCTTATATAAGTTTGTTATATCTTATTGAGCTTATGTAAGCAGAAAAGTTTCAACATAAGCCACACAAAGTGAGGTTATGAAACATAAGCCCACAACCAAATAAAGCATAAGCCGGTTATATAAGCCGAAACATCACCAAATGGCCTAGTGGTATGGTCATTGGCTTTTGAATAAGAGGTCAAGGGTTCAAACCTCGGGGTGACCGGGGAAGGGTCGGAAATGGTCCCGGGATTAACCTGGTGAGGCTGCGTACATTTGACTCAAAAAAAGGCTCGCCCTCCCCAGGTAACCTGAATAAGGAAAACCACATCCGTTTTTTTTTCTTTTGGGTTTATTAGACATTTTCTAATTTGGATGTAAGAGCGTGTTTGGGTTTTGCTTAGTTTTTCTGATTTTGTCTCGTTATAGAATAAGCACTTTCGGGAAATAATGTTTGGATTTGCTTATAGATGAGCATTGGAGCGCTGCCATCACATTCTATTCAAGTGATTTAAGGCTAGACATGAGTCTATGACTAATGATAGTAAGAAACCAATTTAATCCCGAAATTCGCAGATAAGTAGGCCCCAACACGCTTAATGGAAGCTGCTTATTTTATCCCCAATAAGCAGATAAGCAAAATCATTTTGGGCTATTAATACTAAAAACTGCTTATGTGTTAAAAAATAAGCAGACGAAGGAAAAAAAATCAGAAATTGCGATGACCATCTAATTTATTGGAAATACTTGTTCGATGTGATGCTATAAAATAAGAATCCTAATTATGGGGTGTTTGGATGTGATGAATGATTATGGTGACTTCGAGAATAGGATTAATACAAGCATAATCAAGTGCTTAAAAGCATCAAATAGACATGGAGTACATAATTTTACATTTTTGTTAATAATATTGTTTTATGTTGCTTTAGATGGTATGGTTATATTTTGTTGTGATTATTACGCCTTTAGATTCTAGTGTTTGAGTAATGCCTACTATTAGTATAATTTACTTCCGTGGTAAAAATTTTGTGCCAAACAGAGCTGACAGATGGACAAGTAAAATTACCTATACCCTTGTTGTCATTGCTGTCTATATTAGACCATACTGAGGCGGATTTAGAAAGGAGGACAAATACACAAGTCACAATAAGGCCATTTTGGTCGTATATATTATATCCAAACACACGATATTTGGTGACATTTTATATATTTATTACTCCGGATTATCTGATTATTATTATTTAGCATTACATAATCACTTTTTTAAGGACATCCAACCATCATTATATAACTTTGTGTTATTTCTCAAAACTGCGGGCAGATGCTATATGTTAATTGCTATATTTAATACAAATAGATTTGTGTTACAAGCCTTAACACGTAACTGTAACTGACTGCCATGTTGGACCGTTGTGAATCAATGTATTATCATGGCTGATTGTTTAACACGATATCAAAATTGAAATTGCTTACGTTGGATATAACGATAATCTGATTGTTGTGAATAAGAATGAATGTGTAAAAAGGCTTAAAGGTTTACAAAAAGAAATATTTAAGAAGAGTACGTCTTTATTGGTGTACAAATTATCCTCCTTATCTTAAAAGGTTGTTTTATGGGCTAATTTTCAAATCTTTAATCAGGGGAAGGAGACATCAGATCGAGACAGCACCCGTTCATTCCCATTCTTTGACGAACTGCACGCACTTTTCACCAGAGCATCAGCTAACACACCACAAACACCTTTTGACCCCGAAGCCACTTCTAGCCAGTCAAAATCAAGGAAACGGGTCACAAGAACAGATTCTTATCAATCACTCGAAGAAATTTCTGAAGATGAAGACGAGAAGAACATCACAAAACTACCCATGCCAACAAGAAAAAAACCCGAAAGGGAAAAACATCCACAGACATCAAAACCACTGTCTTCAGGAAACGATTCTATCCAGGAAATTCTTCAAAATTTCTTCCAACAACAACAGATCATCGATAATCAATGGACACAATTAATGGATAAACATGCGTATGAAAGACAGTTGTTTGCCCAAGAATGGCGCCAATCAATGGAGAAGCTCGAAATTGAGAGGACGAGGATGGAGCAGTCATGGAGGGAGAAAGAAGAACAGAGAAAGATAAGAGAAGAGAGTCGGGCTGAAAGAAGAGACGCCCTTTTGACATTACTACTCAACAAGCTCGTTCACGAGCAATAATCTTGATCTTTAAAGGTAGCGTCCTACATTATAGCTGTCTATCGTACATATATCTTGGTAAAAGAACATACAGTTAACAAAACTTAAGATTAGATGCTTTGTATGCTAACTTTCGTTGTTTGGTTTTATTCAACCTTTATCTTATAAACCGTGTATACTGCAATATCAACTAGTTTTTGCTAGTTAAAGGGGTGTTTGGATTTGAAGCCAAGGTTAGATTTGCTCTTGCAACATTTTGGTTGATCTGCTTGCAAGGTTTCACGAGCCCTTGATGAAATCTTTGTTTTTTGTGTTTATGTGTTCAGATTGGGGATCGGGAGAATTTTGGAATAATTATTAAAGTAGTAATGTAAGCTGTAAGCTAATATTCTGCGCTTCTCCTGATTGTGTATGTTTAGGTGAGGACTTGCAACCATTTGTATCGAGTTTCTTTTCTTTCTTTTCTGTTACTAGTTTTGTTTCATGTTTAATTGCATTAAGGGTGTATATCGAGCCGTTGGACCAAAATATATGGTACACCGAACAAAGCGAACCGAAATGAGCTTACCCCATGTCGTACCGAATTTTGAGAATAGCGAATTGCGACCCCGTACCGCGATCCCGTACCGAAGCGATCCCCGTTCCATGTGACTATGAATTAAACTGCACGGTTTGAAATGTTTCATCTCTACGGCTCTCAGAAGTCTCTTTGTAGGATACTACCTGTTGGCCCAAAAGTACCGTTGTAGGTCCGGGACTCCGAGCCCTACTAAGCTACCACCCACTGCTCTTTCAGCCCTTGCTGGTAAACATCTCACCATCTTCAGAAACAACATCCACCTTAGATTCAATCTCATTCAGACAACCATCATCATTACCACCCTTCACGGGATCATCCCCTTCTGACTTCCCTATCCCCATATCCATCAAATCCGCACAATCAACCCTAATACATTCAGTCTCATCCAAAGAATCACACATCTTTCTAACACTAGAATCTTCATCCAAACACTCCTTATCAGCTTGATCCAAATTTTCTGAATTATCCTAATGAATCACATTAGTAACTTAATCTTTTTTTTATTCATGTACAGAGTTCTGAAAACCAATTTTGGCGCAAAAGAGCATTAACGGATTTCAAAATTCAAGCTGGGAAAAAGGTACCAATCTGTGCGTATTGATGGGCTGAATCCAGATATGTAGTCTGATTAGATGATAGACCAGAAAGAAGTGATGAAATAACCGTATTAAGTGATCGTGTTAATGGAGTATCAAGCCAGACAGTTTGGCCGAGTGGTCTAAGGCGCCAGATCTACGTTTTTTAATCTTGAAGGTTAGAAAATATATCTTAAAACTTAATTACCACGCCAAAACAATCCAACGAAACACTTGATTATTGGAGGAATATATACGTCGAAGGCTCAATAATAGTGATAATATGCAGCAAATGGAATTTCACGAATGTATAACAGAGGGTAATATAGGTTTAGCACGGAACTATTGAATTTGACAATACAATTTATCATATCGATGATCTATATATCACCTTATCAACATGAATACTCAAGTTATGCATGTTAATTGAACATAGATAGATATTTTGTGCATCGGCACAGACAAAAAATTAAAGCACTCGATCTTCTGCCTCATCGTTTTCTCTACATTGTCTACCTAGGTTGATACTTGTGAGCGCAGCAGCGGCTGTTAGTCTGTTACTAGTATCAGACCAGCTCTTCAATGACTTGTTTTTGTAATTAAACAAAACTGTCTAGACGATTCTTATTTACTCGAAAATTTCTTGGTTTTGTGATTAAACAAAACTGTCTCAGAGATGCAAATTGCAAGTTTCAAAAACGATTTTACAAAGTTATGACCAATACCTGAAAGATTACCTGACAACATTATTGTTCAAATTGATGTACACACAGGACACAGAGATCATAAACCTTCCACAGTTTAATTAATAATTACAAACTGACGAAAACGTAAAAAACTGATGGAAACTTAAAAAATCGGAGAAAAACGTAAAAATACTGACCAAAACGTAAAAGTCGAACGAATAGAGATAAAAACGTATGAAAATGTTAAAAAAATATGAAAACTCTATAAGTTAGTGGGTCGGGTGACCCGATCCAAACCGCCTGACCCATGACTTGTTAGACCCATTAGTAAAAAATGACCCATTTGACCCAAAACTCATTTGTCCCAAAATCCATTTGACTCATGACTCAAACCAAACCAAATCAACCCATTTGTCACCTCAATTATACAGGTGAATCATTTTTTAAAATAGTGACTGTAAAATCATTATTTGAACATAACCACACCAAATAACATTGTATTTAATTTACGATCATGTTAGATACAAAAGACTTTGAACAATCGAACTTAAGAAAAACAAAGACACACGCATATATACGTTGTAGATATACTTGGACAGTTAGAAAATGATTCTACAGCCATCCAGACTTCCTCAGCTTGCCACTTTCATTCTTTGAAGAATCCAGAGATAAGCTGAAGTCCAGCAAGCTCGACTTTAAACCTACAAATTTAGATAACCACACAATAAGTCCGTGTAAACTCATAACCATGTATAGAATGATATACTATGCTATGAGTATATTTTAATACACATAAAATAAGAGCCATTTGCTGATACTAAACGTAATAACAACGGATATTAATTAGTAGGGAAAATTTTCTTACACTGGCCGAAACTCGAGCCCACATACAATGAGGCCAGAGATAATTCCTTCAAGACTTTTAAATTTCATATAAAGGGAAAGAGAGCCATCCTTAAATTCACGAGTTGAGTTAAATTTACACAGTTGAATCTCCATCCATCCATCTTCCCTCTGTTTAGGAAACTGAGTGATATCGTGTACATTCAATGGGCTTGGGGTTATAAAATAAACAAATTCAGCCTCATTGTTTCCTTGGTGGAGTATGTCTCGTACTAGTACTGGAGAATGAAGCCCCTGACAATTCTCTGAAAGCTTGAACACAAGGTAACACACATATTCTGTATCCGGTGACAACATTTGACTTCTGATCGTGCTATTGATATGGAATATTTGTTGTGGTAAAAGCTCAATCACCTGTTGAAATCTGCATGGTTGATATAATGTGATTATACCAACATACCAGGACTTAAAGTTATCAAATCTAGTTTTTCATGAGAAATTCTCAACTATTTGGGTTGCAATAGATGAGCACATATCATTAGGATAACAGTTAATGGAAAGTGTAACAAAGTTAGATCGAAAACGCAAACCTGGAATGGGCTGATGGCATTGATCTAAACAGATTCACATTAGAAGATTTGTGTAAAGCAGTCGTTGCTGAAATCATAAAAAGTTTCTTTCCGTTTACATTGCCCAACCAGAAAAACTTGTCATAATTTGCGTACTTAAATATTTGTTTGAACTTAGTTGGCAGTTTTTGCATTCGATCCAACATGAATTTTGATTTCAAGACACGTGGGACTTCCTTTAAATTTCCAATTTCATCATGTTTCACCTGTACAGAAATCATGTGTTAAACATGTAACTTAGAAGATAGAACATGAACTTTTTATTTCATACGCCCACCACCTTTATACAATGTAAACAAAAGAATATTGAATCGAAGAAAGAAATTTTTTATGGCTTACCTTCTCAATGGCTCGAAATTCAATGCCTTCAACATAAATTGCACCATCTCCAAAATGGTATGATGAAAAACACTCAAATAGAAACTCAAAAACGATATCTTCCTTCCTATGCAAGAAACGATGCAACTCAATCATCATCCACTCGTTGTCTCTCCATGTTGCAAAATATGCAGTTAGACTTTCATGTCCCGTTCTGTACTTTAGGTTAACATACACTGGTTTACTTGAAAATTTTCTCGAATCACAAAATTTGAAGACTAAATAGATCCCATAAACAACATTTGGAGATAACAATTGAGCTCTTGTTTTGATTTCGATGTTCAAGTTGGAAATATCTAACATCTGGACTGCTGTCCCAAACCTGCACGTATTATAAATATTGAAGTCTTAATCAGTCATAGCCTTTATTTCCATACATTTCTACTTATGAATTTTGTAACTTATTGAAACAAGAGGTTGAATTCTCTATTAGAATTTATTGTACAAGAAAAATCTCTATTTAAAAACAATTCAGTGTATAACAACAGACAAATCATATACTCCAGCAAATTTTTTGAACCCCGGGCATCGAAATGCATTTGCCAAGCATACTTGATCACCGTTAGACAGGAAACTACCTCATGAAGTCTACTTGCATTAGCCAATAGAAAAACCAAGAAGAAGAAAGTTTAACTAACCTAATACTTAAGTCTTGACATTAAAAAGTACTCCGTATAACACACCTCTACAAATAATGCTAATGTTTGCTTATTACTTAAAAATAACAAAGATGGAGAGAGGCATAGAGAATAATAACCTTGATTCTGGAAGAGATTTCCACTCATGTGGACAACTGTTTATGTAGGAAAACGTTGTGGCTGAGATCATTTCGTTTCTTGCTCCATCACGAACGAACGACAACATCTGTTATACAACCGAAATACAAATCAGACTCAATGTGTATGATGTATAAATGCATGTGTGAATTTGAATTATCTCTTAAAAGGAGAAGATGCATGGAAACCGGAAACTGTTAAAAGTTCAAAATAATCTGGTTTACAAGTACAGGGACACTTTCCAAACTTTCTAACACTAACTGTTTGTTTAGTCTGTGTTTGTATATGTCTCTATTTTTCAGCGACCATAGTTGTCAAGTGTTGATTCCCATCATGCCTATAAAAGCTGGAGCTGTGTTCATTAGTTTTCTCTCAAAAGCTGTTTTACACTCTCTCTAGTTTTCTGTTGTGAGTGTATTGATAGAACAATAATTTTGATAATTCTTCTATTGTACTACGTATCGTTTACAGAAACACCGAAAGGATATAAGAAAATGAACTGGTTACCACTTTGTCTTGTTGAAGGAGGATTCCGTTAGAAAAAATGTTGTAAAGTTCCTCTCTCTTTTTGGTAGAATAGATTTCTGGGCACTTTGACATTTGGATTATTTCTTTATAGTCTCTCGGCAATTTGGGCTCCCATTTCTCATAATCCTCCTGCATATACATGAATCAATTAATAAACTCATGTTTAATTATATGAATCAAAAGTTAGCCTATTTTGTCAAAATATAGAAACTTACTTGGAATTCCAATGCTTTCTTAAGCTGTATGACCACTTCATCAGCTGTTGGTCGTCTTTCTCTCCTGTGATGTATGCATTGATAGGCAATACCAGCAAATGTAATCAATGACCGTGGCTCAATTTGTTCCTTTATACCCGTAAACACTAACTCATCAAGTTTTCCTAAATGATAGTGTTGTTTAGCCAAGAAGGGTAAATAAAGATACTCCTCATCTAGTTTCTCGGACGATATTTTCCCACACAATATGTCAAATAACACCGCACCCAACGAGAATACATCGGATTCTTTAGTTAGGAAGCCTGTTTTCGTGTATAGAGGGTCCCGATAGCCGATTGTGCCTGTAACATTCTCAATGATTGCGTCCTGATTTACTGGAGATACTAATGAAAGCCCAAAATCACTAATTTTTGCTTTCCAATCATCAAATAGTAGAATGTTGCTGCTGCTGATGTTCCTATGTATCACCATTTCTTGACTTGAAACATTTCCGTGAAGGAATCCCACCCCGATTGCCATATCTATGCATATTTTAAGCCGCATCACCCACGTAAGGCTATCATCGCTCAAGTACCTATCAAGACTTCCCCTTGATGCGTACTCATAAACAATAACCTTTTCATCCTCTTCATCAGCGTAGCCTAAGAGTCCAATGACATTTTCATGCTTATATTCCATAAGGATTTTAAGCTCTGTCATGAATTTGGCTTCACCTTCAGCACACTTCATATCCAACCGCTTTGCAGCAATGATGTTATGTCCATGACTATGACCTTTGTATACATTCCCAAAATTTCCATGGCCAATGATATTGTCTTGACTGAAGCTTTGCGTCGCCAACTTTATGTCTTCAAGTGACAGTTTGAGGTTGTCCTTGTGGTTCTCCTGTGAATCATCATATAGTCAATTTGTTAAGACAGTCGATTTGATAAGAAGAGAAAAGGCCCAAATGCATTTTAGTGCGCCTTTGGGTGTGGAGAAGAAGATGATGATTATAGGATTTAGGAATTAGACATTATGTGAAGTTAATTTTTTACGCTCTTGTAATTTTGTACTTGTTTGGATTAAATAGTTTCATTTAATGGACATCAAGACTATAGATCATTTGTGTTGCTATACAACATATAGAAGTGCCTAGCTAATTTACTCAAAAAAAATATCTTGAAAGCATTGGGTTACCTGGCAGTATATGGCTTTTTTAAGTTCGTTGATGACAACTTCTGTTGTTGGACGTTGCGCTTGTGTTTCGGCCACACATCGGAATGCAATTCTTGAGTATATATCCAGAGACTCTTTATCAGGTCCTTTACTTAAAGAAAAGACATGTTCATCAGACTCTTCCCTTATCTTGCGATCAACAATTTCCATTAGTGTTCCCTTTTCAAAATAATCTCTTGCAATGGGTGCAATTCCCTTCTTATTCACTTTCGTGTATACATGATCATAGGCCAAACTCCCGGTCAAGATCTCAAGTAACACTACTCCAAAAGAGTAAATGTCTGATTTTTTATTTAATTTTCCGTGCTTCTGATATTCTGGATCCAAATACGTATTTGTACCTGCAATCATATTGGTATTGATAGTGCTGGCCTCTTGATTTGCTGGGTGGAATTTAGAGAGCCCAAAATCAGCAATCTTGGCCTCCCAATTATCGCCCAGTAGAATATTCGCGCTCTTGATATCACGGTGAATTATCCTTTGTTTGTCCTGATCCGTGTTGGTATGAATATAATTCAAGCCATGTGCAATATCAAGACATATTTTTAAACGTTGCATCCAAGTAAGATTAGTCATTTTATCACTATTTCCCATATAATCTTCCAGACTTCCTTTAGAAGCAAGCTCATAGACAAGGATCATGTGATCACGACCTTCATCGCAAAAGCCAAGAAGAGAGATTATATTATCGTGTTTACATGTAAAACCCAGTACGCCGCATTTTAATTCGGGGACGAATTATTTCTTTTAGAGGGGAAGAATTGTAAAACCCGTATTTTAAATCGAGAATTTATAAATACGCGGTTTATTATTACTTTACGCGGGAAAATTGCCAGCAGCATATGTTGCGTCGCAACAGATGTGTCTTGCGCCGCAACTCTTGATCCGCAGCACCATGATCTGTAGGCCCTTCAATTGCGCCGCAACTCACGTGTCTTGCGCCGCAACTCATGATCCGCAGCACTATGATCCGTAGCCCCTTCATCTGTTGCGCCGCAACGCATGTGTCTTGCGCCGCAACTCGTGAACTGGGCCAAGCCCGTGTGAAGGAAATAAAACAGACGGGAGAGTATCCTTTTTCTTTTCTATGCCGACACAAAACACACAGATAAGAAACCCTAAAATCAAAACAAGCAGCCGCATATCTTTTCTTTGTGCTCTCTCCTTCCCTGCCGCGACCCAAACCAAGAAACAAGAAGATTGATAGTGTGTTTAATCCAGAAATCAAGAAAGACGAGGGTTGCTATCTAAAAACCCTAAACGATTTGTAAGCTTGCATAAACCCTAATTCGTTCTATTTAGTCCTTTTAATCCGATTCATTTGAGTTTTAAACATGTTTTATGAATATTATGATCTGGGCTGTATGTCGGGGTGTTGTTATGTTGTTTGGCACACAAACCGAGAGTCAAAAGACTCTCGGTGATTGACTGCACAACCAGCCGCAAATCATTAGGGTTTGGTTTGGGGTTTACACTAACGGGGTGTTTGGCAGTGGGTTTTAAACAGGAAATAGGGCTGTTTGGCTACAGGGGTAACGGGCTGTTTGGCAACCGGTTTAAAACAGTTAAGAGTGCGTTTGGGACTGTTAAATCTCATTTCTTTTTATGAGTTTACTTGAAATAAACGTTTTAAAATGCATTTAGTAAGTTAAATATAAACTGGTTTTATAAAAATATAAAAAGGGTATATTTTGGGAAAACGAATTAAACAAATTAAGAACGTGCTTATATTAGCGAAATATTTATTATGAAATTAATTACCGACAGATATACATTGTACGTAACCATTAGTATAACGTTAATACATTAAAATAAATTATTTTAATGGTCGGATATAGCCGTAATTATACGTATAGAATATCTGAAATAAATATAAGAAACCAATAAGACCAGAAAATTTGTTAACGGATACCAGTTAACTTACTCGCGTCTTGTAATTATGTAGCACGCGTGAAGCCCGAGTAGTATTCGTTCAGTCTTCCTTTCAGTCGGTACTGGACTAGAGGTACGGATTTCCCGTCCTTTCAGTAAGGATTTTCCTTCTATGCATGATTAGGATTCCCCGTCTTCCGCCAAATGTTTTCCCCAGTATATGTTTAATTTATCAGTAATCATGTTAATAACTAAATGGAATTGCCTGAGCGTTATATACAAGCACGACCAGTTCATGTACTAGTTACGGAGGTACCGTAACCACGACACTAGAGGCACCGGTGTCGTGACTCACATGCAGGAGAGTGATATCCTGCATCGTCCCACTCATGTTCAGTTGGCCATTTTTATATGTATGTTTTAGTGGGGCGTATGGATGCATCCTAGGCTTATATGTGTTACAAGTTATCAGGGTGAATGTGGTGTGTGCTCTACATCCTTCACATTGGAGCTGATCCCTCCACCCAGCACAGTTATTTAGAGGTCACCCCTCTACAGCATGACGAGGTCACCCCTCCAGTTATTCATGCACGGTTGTTACAGCACGTGACCTATATAAGCTCTGGCAAATAAAATACAGTAAATGCATGTTTTCAGAATTTAAAAGTTATATTTCAGTATCAGTTTTATGAACCAGGTTTTACAGATTTTATGCAAGGTTATACCACATGTTACATATCAGTCTTATAGCTTCATTATTGACTTCTATTGCATTATCTTTCTGTACATTCTTATCATGCTATATCCGTTCACTGAGCGTTATGCTCAGCCGTAGTTCCTTTCATGTTTCCAAACGGCAGGTACACAGGGACGATCTTAGGACTTCTAAGAGAGTACGTGCATTTGGATGGGAGCTATCCAGACTCCTTTATTTTTATGCACACATTACGTTACTTTACTTTGGTTGTTTGGACACTGTTTCGTCCTTTTCCTTTCCGTATTTAATCTTTATATTTTGGGCTTGTTGGACTACCGATGTTTGATTCCGGTATTTCCGTTTGGTCAGTTAATGTTTAATACATTGCCTTGCATGCTTTGATGACACGCCATAAATACACGTAACGGTCCATTTATCCAAGTGGGGTGTTACAATTATGGTATCAGAGCGCAAGGTTCGACCTGTAGGCTCTAAAACTTGACCTGTGACTAGTGGGTGGTCATCAGGAACTTCCTGTGTTTTGGCGTCGTTATCTTCCATGCTATTTATGTATTTTATCAGTCAGCTTTTCAAAATTTTGATTAAGTAAACGGCTGGTACAGGACTGGCCATCTTTAATCGCATGTGATTTCAGCAAAATTTTGTTTTGGTGAACTGACCATAGGCGTTCACCCTTGTTATTTAAATTTTGTATGGATGAACTGACCATAGGCGTTCATCCTTACTCATGTCAGATTTATGTTTCAGAAATCATTTTGTGAACTGACCCTAGGCGTTCACCAGTATTCATGTCATGTTTTGTCAGTTATACCACCATAAATTACACTAAGCATATTCAGACTTATTACTGCAGGTTCTTACGTTTTTGTCGATTTATCCTCTTTTATTTCAGATGCCACCCAGGCGCGACACCGAGAATGATCCTAACGCAGCTGCCATTGCTGCTGCGGTTCAGGCTGCTATACAGGCCATGTTACCCCAAATTCGTGATGAGATCCGAGCTGAGTATCAAAATGGGCCTCAGCAGAATAACAACCCTCCTGCCCCACCACCTGCCACTTTACCCGCTTGGCTGGATCTGTTCAACAAGCAGAAGCCCCGACTGTTTGAGCAGACTGTAGCTCCAACTGATGCAGAAGACTGGATCTACCATATAGAGAAATTTTTTGGAGCTATGGGTTGTGGTGATGTTTTCAAAGTTAGGCTTGCAGTTTATAAGCTGGAGGGTCCTGCTCTACATTGGTGGAGGTCTCAGAAACAGTCCAACGGGGGAGATGCATGGGAGCTTGCTTTGACCTGGGCACGTTTCAAGACGATGTTCTATGACCAGTTTTTCCCGCATGCGGAACAAGCTAAGATGAAGAGGGACTTTCACGTTATTCGTCAGAATAATGGCGAGAACAGTATCGAGTTCATGCACCGATACCTCAGGATGGCTGGATTCTTGGGGGAGGCTGCGGGTACCGTAGAGGAGCAAGTGAAGCAATTTCGCTGGGCTCTTCACACCAGGACTGCAGATAGATTGATGAGTGCCACATTCACTAATGTGTCACAAGTAGCTAATGCAGCTCGGGACATCGAGATGCTTTTTGAGAGGGACGAGCTAGAGAATTTAGAGCGCCCGGAGAAGAGGTACATCTCACCCAACAGACTTAAACATTTTAGCCATTATTGCTTGGCAACTTATACGTTATTAAAATCTTGCAGACACAGAGGAGGAGACCGATCCCAATCGGCTACTCCGCATCAGAACTACAGGAACCACGGTCAGTCATATGACCGTAATCAGTCAGATAGGAGGAACGGCGGTGATAATTACCGCGGTAGTTCCAACTCCTCTGGCAGCTACAGGTGAGCCTTTAAGCTCCAAGAATACTAAGCTATCGTGTAAAACAGATCTAAAATTTATTTGTAAATTCCAACAGAGATGCTGGACAGGGGCGTGACCAAAACAACAGGGGTCAACAGGTTGCCCGACCGGCAAATTCTGGTAATTTTAAAATTTAGTCAGTCAGCCTTACTTCAGTTAAGTTATCAGAATCGTGACACGTATATATCATCATAAATCAGGTGCTCAGCAAACCAGAGCTACTTCCACCGGGTTTACTTACCCCACTTGCATCACGTGTGGGAAGAAACACTCGGGACCTTGTCGTCGTGGTTCGGGTAATTGCTACCAGTGTGGTCAGCCCGGCCATTTGAAGAGGGATTGCAAGAGCGGGGATGTTGCCGGTACCTCAGGCCAGACTCCTCAGATGTTACCTCCGCCACCACCGATACCACCAACCACCGGTCGTGTCTACACTACTACCTGTGAACAAGCAAATAAGACCACAGGTACTATTACTGGCATTTTGTTTATACACGGACAGTCTGCATGCGTGCTTTTCGATACAGGCGCCACGCACTCGGTTATATCTACTTCATATGCGGTTAGAATAAACATGACCCCTACGCCACTAGACAGTGCACTTAGTATATCTACCCCCATGCGAGACTCTGTACTCATTACCCAAGTATATAAGGATCTCCCTCTTGAGTTTGATGATAAAATCCGTCCAGTCAGTGCTCTTCCTTTGGATATGTGTGAGTTCGATATTATTCTGGGTATGGATTGGTTATCGGTTCATCATGCCACCATAGATTGCCATGCTCACCAGGTTATCTTTGGTGATGTCCAGACACCAGAGTATATTCACCGAGGCTTCCTACCAGGAAAACATGTTCAGATCATTTCAGCTTTACAGGCTCGTACCTTACTATATCATGGTTGCGAGGGTTTCCTAGCTACAGTCCATGACACGACTTCTGAAACACCTTCGATTCATGATCAGCCAGTTGTGTCAGATTTTCCGGATGTTTTTCCAGAGGAACTTCCAGGTTTACCTCCCATGCGAGAGGTAGAATTTGGTATCGATCTCATTCCAGGTGCAGAACCAGTATCTAAAGCTCCTTACCGTATGGCTCCTGTAGAGCTTAAGGAACTGAAGGATCAACTTCAGGAACTTCTCGAAAGGGGTTTCATCCGTCCAAGCGTGTCACCTTGGGGCGCTCCAGTTTTGTTTGTCAAGAAGAAGGATGGTAGTATGCGTTTGTGTATTGACTACCGTGAGTTGAATAAGCTCACTATTCGTAACCGTTATCCACTTCCTCGTATTGACGATTTATTCGACCAACTTCAGGGTGCTAAGCACTTCTCAAAAATCGATCTACGGTCAGGTTACCATCAGTTGCGTGTAAAAGAACAGGATATATCCAAAACTGCTTTTCGCACGAGGTACGGTCATTACGAGTTTGTTGTCATGCCATTCGGTCTCACGAATGCGCCCGCAGTATTTATGGACTTAATGAACAGAGTCTTCCACGAATTTTTAGACAAGTTTGTGATCGTATTCATCGATGATATCCTTATTTTCTCCAAATCCAAAGAGGAACATGAGAATCATCTCCGTACAGTTTTGCAGATTCTCAGACAAGAAAAGCTATACGCTAAATTTTCGAAGTGCGAATTTTGGCTGAATACAGTGGCGTTTCTAGGTCATATTGTGTCTGCGGACGGAATCACCATGGATCCTGCAAAGGTGGAGGCTATCACCAAATGGCCAAGACCGACGTCTGTCACAGAGATACGTAGTTTTCTTGGGTTGGCAGGTTACTACCGCAGGTTTGTGGAAAACTTCTCACGCTTAGCGTTACCATTGACCCAACTTATGCGAAAAGGCGAGAAGTTTATATGGACCGAGGAGAGAGAAAAGAGTTTCGAGGAACTCAAGCATCGATTGATCTCAGCACCGATACTTACTCTCCCATCCGGTACAGGTGGTTATCAGATATACAGCGACGCATCGGGAAAAGGCTTAGGCTGTGTTCTTATGCAGCATGGGAAAGTCATCGCTTATGCTTCGCGTCAACTAAAGCCGTATGAGAAAAATTATCCTACTCATGATCTAGAGCTCGCAGCAGTCGTCTTCGCCCTTAAAATCTGGAGGCATTATTTATACGGTGAGTCGTGTGATATCTTCACCGATCACAAAAGTCTCAAGTATATATTTACACAGCGAGAGCTGAACATGAGACAGCGGCGATGGTTAGAACTGCTGAAAGACTATGACACTAATATCCAGTATCACCCAGGAAAAGCAAATGTAGTAGCAGATGCCCTTAGCAGGAAGTCAGGTATGATAAATGGCATCAAAATTCAGGAAGAAATTATTCGGGATTTGGAACGGTATGATATTGAGCTCTTAGTACGCGGACAGAGGGGATACTGGGCTAGTTTGAGGGTAGAACCAGATTTACTCTCCAGGATTAAAGACGCCCAAAAGGATGATGGTGAGATCTGGGCGATCATCCAGAACATTGACCGTCAGACCGAATTTCGCATCGATGACGACGGTATTGTATGGCAGGGTACCAAACTCTGCGTTCCAGAAGATCCTGCTCTCAGAGAAGCCTTAATGACTGAGGCTCACAGCTCCCCGTTCTCTATCCACCCGGGTTCCACAAAAATGTACCATGATCTTAAGCAGCATTTCTGGTGGAGCGGCATGAAGCAGGATGTCGCAACATTTGTGTCTAAATGTCTGACCTGCCAGCAGGTTAAGATAGAACATCAGCGTACCAGCGGGTTACTTCAGCCATTAGAAATTCCAATGTGGAAATGGGACAAGATTTCTATGGACTTTGTTACCGGTTTACCACAGACTCAGCGGCGACATGATGCAATCTGGGTCATTGTCGACCGTTTGACCAAGTCAGCACATTTCATTCCTATTCGTAAAGATTTCGCAGTCAGTAAATTGGCGAAACTATTCACCGAGGAGATTGTACGGTTACATGGTACACCCTCCGAAATTATATCAGATAGAGATCCACGGTTTACTTCTCATTTCTGGAGAGGCTTGCATAAGGCTTGGGGAACTAGGCTCAAGCTCAGCACAGCTTTCCATCCACAGACGGACGGTCAGTCAGAGTGTACTATCCAGACCTTGGAGGACATGCTACGCGCCTGTGCATTAGAATGGACAGGACACTGGGATGACTATATTTGCTTGGTCGAGTTTGCCTACAACAACAGTTGGCATGCTAGTATCAAGCGTGCTCCATTCGAGATGCTTTACGGCAGGAAATGTCGTGCTCCTATTTGTTGGGATCAGGTTGGAGAACGCTTGATTGAGGGACCAGAATTGATAGAAATGACCAATGAAAAGGTCGCCATCGCTAGGGCAAAACTGCAAGAAGCGCGTACTCGCCAGAAGAGTTACGCCGACAGACATCGCAGAGATCTATCATTTCAGACGGGAGATCGCGTGTTCCTCAAGGTATCACCCGCACGCGGTGTCAGACGTTTCGGCCTCAAAGGCAAACTTAGCCCTCGCTACATCGGACCATTTGAAATCCTAGAACGCGTCGGGGAAGTATCGTATCGGTTGGCGCTGCCGCCTCAGCTTTCACACGTCCACAACGTGTTTCATGTATCACTACTCAGGGGGTACAACTATCATGAACTTCACAAAGTAAATTATCCACTCGACCAGATTCGGGAGGATTTATCCTATATTGAGGAACCCGAAGCAGTTTTAGATCGCCAGGATCGAGTTATGAGAAGGAAGACCATTCCTTTCGTCAAAATCCTGTGGAGGAACCATACCGAGCGGGAGGCCACTTGGGAAACAGAGGAGTCTATACGGACTTCTTATCCTCACTTTCAGCTTTGATTCGGGTATGTCCTTTCAGCTTTTATGTCGTTCAATTTATCAGCATTTCAGCCTTTACTTCAGTCAGCTTAAATACCTTGTAATTCGGGGACGAATTTTCTTTTAGAGGAGAAGAATTGTAAAACCCAGTACGCCGCATTTTAATTCGGGGACGAATTATTTCTTTTAGAGGGGAAGAATTGTAAAACCCGTATTTTAAATCGAGAATTTATAAATACGCGGTTTATTATTACTTTACGCGGGAAAATTGCCAGCAGCATATGTTGCGTCGCAACAGATGTGTCTTGCGCCGCAACTCTTGATCCGCAGCACCATGATCTGTAGGCCCTTCAATTGCGCCGCAACTCACGTGTCTTGCGCCGCAACTCATGATCCGCAGCACTATGATCCGTAGCCCCTTCATCTGTTGCGCCGCAACGCATGTGTCTTGCGCCGCAACTCGTGAACTGGGCCAAGCCCGTGTGAAGGAAATAAAACAGACGGGAGAGTATCCTTTTTCTTTTCTATGCCGACACAAAACACACAGATAAGAAACCCTAAAATCAAAACAAGCAGCCGCATATCTTTTCTTTGTGCTCTCTCCTTCCCTGCCGCGACCCAAACCAAGAAACAAGAAGATTGATAGTGTGTTTAATCCAGAAATCAAGAAAGACGAGGGTTGCTATCTAAAAACCCTAAACGATTTGTAAGCTTGCATAAACCCTAATTCGTTCTATTTAGTCCTTTTAATCCGATTCATTTGAGTTTTAAACATGTTTTATGAATATTATGATCTGGGCTGTATGTCGGGGTGTTGTTATGTTGTTTAGCACACAAACCGAGAGTCAAAAGACTCTCGGTGATTGACTGCACAACCAGCCGCAAATCATTAGGGTTTGGTTTGGGGTTTACACTAACGGGGTGTTTGGCAGTGGGTTTTAAACAGGAAATAGGGCTGTTTGGCTACAGGGGTAACGGGCTGTTTGGCAACCGGTTTAAAACAGTTAAGAGTGCGTTTGGGACTGTTAAATCTCATTTCTTTTTATGAGTTTACTTGAAATAAACGTTTTAAAATGCATTTAGTAAGTTAAATATAAACTGGTTTTATAAAAATATAAAAAGGGTATATTTTGGGAAAACGAATTAAACAAATTAAGAACGTGCTTATATTAGCGAAATATTTATTATGAAATTAATTACCGACAGATATACATTGTACGTAACCATTAGTATAACGTTAATACATTAAAATAAATTATTTTAATGGTCGGATATAGCCGTAATTATACGTATAGAATATCTGAAATAAATATAAGAAACCAATAAGACCAGAAAATTTGTTAACGGATACCAGTTAACTTACTCGCGTCTTGTAATTATGTAGCACGCGTGAAGCCCGAGTAGTATTCGTTCAGTCTTCCTTTCAGTCGGTACTGGACTAGAGGTACGGATTTCCCGTCCTTTCAGTAAGGATTTTCCTTCTATGCATGATTAGGATTCCCCGTCTTCCGCCAAATGTTTTCCCCAGTATATGTTTAATTTATCAGTAATCATGTTAATAACTAAATGGAATTGCCTGAGCGTTATATACAAGCACGACCAGTTCATGTACTAGTTACGGAGGTACCGTAACCACGACACTAGAGGCACCGGTGTCGTGACTCACATGCAGGAGAGTGATATCCTGCATCGTCCCACTCATGTTCAGTTGGCCATTTTTATATGTATGTTTTAGTGGGGCGTATGGATGCATCCTAGGCTTATATGTGTTACAAGTTATCAGGGTGAATGTGGTGTGTGCTCTACATCCTTCACATTGGAGCTGATCCCTCCACCCAGCACAGTTATTTAGAGGTCACCCCTCTACAGCATGACGAGGTCACCCCTCCAGTTATTCATGCACGGTTGTTACAGCACGTGACCTATATAAGCTCTGGCAAATAAAATACAGTAAATGCATGTTTTCAGAATTTAAAAGTTATATTTCAGTATCAGTTTTATGAACCAGGTTTTACAGATTTTATGCAAGGTTATACCACATGTTACATATCAGTCTTATAGCTTCATTATTGACTTCTATTGCATTATCTTTCTGTACATTCTTATCATGCTATATCCGTTCACTGAGCGTTATGCTCAGCCGTAGTTCCTTTCATGTTTCCAAACGGCAGGTACACAGGGACGATCTTAGGACTTCTAAGAGAGTACGTGCATTTGGATGGGAGCTATCCAGACTCCTTTATTTTTATGCACACATTACGTTACTTTACTTTGGTTGTTTGGACACTGTTTCGTCCTTTTCCTTTCCGTATTTAATCTTTATATTTTGGGCTTGTTGGACTACCGATGTTTGATTCCGGTATTTCCGTTTGGTCAGTTAATGTTTAATACATTGCCTTGCATGCTTTGATGACACGCCATAAATACACGTAACGGTCCATTTATCCAAGTGGGGTGTTACATTACAACTAGTCAGCGTTTCAACTTCTGCAATGAACCCTTGTTCTCCTTGTATATTGAAGATTCGTTTGATTGCTACACTGCTTCGTTTCTTGGGAAGATCACATTTATTCTCCGAATCTATCGATGATGATTTACTGCTATCAAAATGTTCGAGTTGTGCTTTGTATACCATACCATATCCGCCTTCCCCGATGCAATATTTGTCTGAAAAATTCTCGGTAGCCAACTCTATATCATTAAGCCCAATCTTCAAGTGTTCCAAGTTCTTCCACTGCAACATTAACACCATAACTGCTAGTAAGATATGGGTGTGAAATTATAAAGAAATTGGTTTTATAACTGACAGAAATCTATAGAACATGTGAACATTTCAATACAGCACTCACTGAAAAAAAAATATCAATGATAAAGGATTCAATATGTTTACTATAACAAACTCTTAGTCCCCAATATATCCCGGCTAATGGATTCCTTAAACTTCAATATACACAATTAACGGCTTAAAAATGATTTGTGCTTTGTGAGTGTGACTATGTATGTGAGTGTGACTGTATGTGTCAGGTCTATCGTCTTTTGATTTCTGATTTTTGACGTTGATTATGTGGTAGCCATTAAGTGGTTGTTGCTAGAAAGCGATTTAAGGGGGTATGGAAGTTGTCATTTCAACAAATTTAACCACTGGATAAAAGCTGCCCCCATATTCAACAAACTTGTAAACGGTAGTTATCGATTTGAGACTCCCAGGGTTATGAATATGATAATTTCTTTATAAAATGGATCAAATGTGAAAAGCCGCTAACCATATGTATCATTAAATTCTGGTAATTTGCTCTTTTGTTTATTAATTATGACAAGCCTTAAACTAAATCTATAAAGAAACTAATTACCTTCAAGTGATTAGATGCTGTACCATCAATTGCATTCTTTGGAAGTACCTGGAAATGATTAGTTGATAATATAACAGTTAGTAATCAGTGCATAAAGTTGATCGACATAACTGTTACTATTGCAATTTTTTGTATAAACATGTTGATTTTCTTACCGGATTTTCATGGTTCCATTGAAGATCCAACGCTTTATCAAGTCTATTGACAACCTGGTCTATATACGGACGCTTTGCCCGTTCCTCTTGTAAACAGTAATATGTTGTCTCTGAGAAGATTCTGAATGATTCTGGGTCCATCTGTTTTCGTAAATGCGGATCGACCATATCATCCAAATGAGATTTGTCCAGTTGACTTATACCCTCTCCCGATCCTTCTTCATCTTCATCTACTGCACTCTTTCCGGAAAAGACTTCTAATAATACAACACCCAATGAGTACACATCTGACTTGTGGGTCATACCGCCAGTCTTTTTATATTTTGGGTCCACGTATACATTATTAACAATATCACTAGTAAGAAGAAGATGTTGCCTTCGAGAAACTGTATTTTTCAATGAAAGTTCAAAACCAGATAACTTGGGTTCCCATTTGTCATCTAGTAAAATTTCTGAGCTCCTGATGTTGCAGTGTATGACACTAAAATCACGTTCAGCATCATAATGGATGTAACTCAATGCCTTTGCAATACCAACACATATCTTCAACCTTTGCATCCAAGTGAGGGTCGGGTCACTTAGATATTTGTTGAGATTCTCGTTGGCCTCCTTCTTGTATATGATAATCTTCACATGCTCCTCATCACAGTACCCAACAAGAGACACTAGATTCTTATGTTTGAGACTAGAAAGCATCGAAATCTCCGTCCAAATCTTTTTGCTCTCATCTGTTACATAATCTGTATAGAACCTCTTCACAATAATATCGATGAGTTGTTCAGAATGTAAGAGACGGCCTTTGTAAATTACTCCAGGATAAAGTTCTTCGATAATATTCTCAGAAGCAAAATTGTTGGTTGCTGATGCTATATCTTGAAAGCTGAGTTTTAAGAGAGAAATATCTTTGAGGAAAGACTTTGTCAATGATCCCTATATGTACCAAACAAACAACATTACCAACTGTTCCAAAATTAACACATAAAATTCCAGGTACTTAGAAAAATATTAATCAGTAAATAATTACCTTGTCATGATTGAATGATGTGTCTTCAACTTCGACCGCAACTATTGAGTGTTCCTTTAATAAGTAAGTAAATAATTATACTCTTGCTAATATTGATATAATCAGTAAACAGAGAGTAGTTAATCTAAAACAAAGATGAAAGAGAAAACTCCGTCTTACAGCATTTTGACGTTCCATTTGAAGCTTCAACGCGTTCTCAAGTCTTGTGACAATCTCGTGGATATTTGGGCGTTTTGATTGTTCTTCGTTTAAGCAGTCATAAGCTGTTTCTGCAAAAACGTTGAATGATTGCGGATCCATTTGTTTCCAAAGAAGCGGATCAATTATTTCATGTAGTATTTTCTTTTTATAATGGTAAATGGCCACGGGACCCAAATACTTATTATCTAGGTCTTCAATTACTGGTTTCCTACCACATAGCAACTCAAACAATAATATCCCGAAAGAGTACATATCAGATTTGTGGCTGACACAATTAGTCTCAATATATGTTGGGTCTCCATACCCATTCACATACTGAAGTTTATTAGTATGAAATGAATGGTGCCTTTGAGATGCTTTAATCTTCATGGAACATTCAAAAGTGGATAGCTTGGGTTCCCAATCATCATTTAATAGAATTATAGAGCTGTCAATGCTCCGGTGTATTACGCTAAAATCACGTGGCTCACTGTAATGAAGGTAGCTCAATGCGTGTGCAAGACCAACAGATATCTCCAATCTTCGCACCCATGTCAACAGAATCGGGTCACTTAGATACCTTTGAAGACTTCCCCTGGTCTTATCATGCTTGGTAATGATGATCTTCTCGTCACTTTCATAACAAAACCCAACAAGAGAAACCAGATGTTTGTGCTTGAGAGTAGAAAGTATTGAAATATTCATCCAAAACATCTGTTCTTGATTATCCATGTCTTTAACGTTCCACCTCTGAGCATGAATATCAACCAACTCACCCAACCACAAAAGCTACCCCTTGTAATGGTTACTCATTACAGATGTGCCGAAAACATTTTTTTGAGAAAAGTCGTTGGTGGCGGATAATATATTTTCAAGGGGGATTCTTAGGTCAGCAAACTCGTCTTTGGGTGAAGACTTTATCTGTTTATCACACAAGAAACATGAGTGACAAGAAAGGAGGTTCAATTATCACACAAGTTAAAACAAAGTGATGCAAGTTAAGAAGACTATGTAATTTACGTTTATAACATGTTAAATTTAGTTTCTTTTCAGTATCATTTGTGTTGGATGTTGTCAAATAAACTTGGGGAATGCTCGCGTCTCATCGCAAGGTTCATTTTGAGTTGTGGATCATGGGGAGGGCATGTGGGTTGTTCAGCGAACCGGAAGCAAAGTCTCCATATCTAACATTGAAGGTTTCACTGCTATTTAGAAGACATCCTGACTCTGTAGGGTGCTGCCAAAATGGCAAACTTTTAGACAAATAACTAGAATAGTTTTTCATAAGTTTCTCATTGTTGCGTGTGTGTGGGTCGCTAGTGATGAACTGAAGAGGAATTAAGGCTCAAATTCAAGATATTAACCCTAACATATTCGTATTTAAATGAGTAAGCCTATCTTTGATAAAATTGAGGCTAGGGTTGATAAGTCATGTTGAGAATAATGGTTAAATTAGTTATTTTTGGGGGTTGTCACATATGATCATGATGATTGATGAACATATAAAGATTAGGGGTGAAAGGAGTAAGTTTACGGGGTGGTGTTGAACTTTTTTTTTTCTCTAAGATATGCATTTAATAAATGTTATGTGTTTATGATAATTCTTGTTAGGAATAACGTTGGTGATTTTATTTAAGTGTAATGGAGTGACTTATTTGACCAATGTGTAATCGTGATAAATGTTCATCAAGTCACGGTTGTGCGTAGTGTACACTTGTATAATGTTATTATGATTATCATATAGGGCGAAGTTGGGAATCACGGGGGTCCGGGCGCAACGCCCCTAGTAGCAGAGTCCAAGGGGCGGCAGCCCCTGACAGGGTCCAAAGAGCGACATCCCCTGGGTCCAAGGGGCAACACCCCTAAAGTGCTATGTCAAAAACGCACTTGAAAATAAAATTCCCGAAATTTTGGACTCGATTTTTGCCCATTATTTTAATTGTTTCGGTTATTAAATAACTGCTATGCAGTTACAAATGATTGTCAGTTATGTTGGTATTATATATTCATTATCATGTGGTTCTGTTTTCATAATATTCAAAACATATTCTCGTTTCAAAAATCTGAGTTTTATCCGATATGAGATTTGGATAGAACCATCGAAATACTTCGATCTCAAAGTGTTTGCATGACTCTTACTTTCTAACAAAGATCAAAGTATTCTGTGATCATGACGAACGGAGAATATGTGAAGGACATGATAAGCAAGTTTGATAAGTTAACAAAGTTTGAAGGGCACGATTTTCGTCGCTGGCAAAAGAAGATGCACTTTCTTCTTACCACTTTGAAACTTGTGTATGTTCTAAGTACACTCAATCCCGATTGGTCTGAGGATGAAACTTTGGATATGACTAGGAATAGGATGAAGTGGTAGAACGATGACTACATATGTCGTGGTCATATTCTAAATGGTATGTCTGATTTCCTATTTGATATCTAAAAAAACACTGAATCTGTAAAAGCACTGTGGGAGTCCCTAGAATTCAAATACATGGCAGAAGATGCTTCTGCAAAGAAGTTTCTTGTGAGTAATATCATGAATTACAAGATGGTTGATTCCAGGCCTGATGATGGATGAGTCCATCTCGGTTTCAGTTATCATTGATAAACTGCCCCTTCCTGGAAAGAATTCAAACATGGTTTGAAACATAAAATGGAAGAGTTACATTTGGATCAACTTGGTAGTCATCTACGAATTGAGGAAGGTTAAAGAAATCACGAAGTTGATAATAATCCTAAAGGAAAGAACCAAATTGGATCATCTTCTGTCAACCTAGTTGAAGGAGATGGAGCCAAAAATACAAACAACAATAAGAACAAAGGAAAGTACAAAAGTGGTGATGATAAATCTGGCAACAAGAAAGGTACAATAACTTGTTGGAAATGTATCAAGCCTAATCATATGAAGAAGAATTGTCACTCTAAAAAGGGAAATAATGGCGCTGGTTCTAAACTAAGGATCCTGAAAAGTAACAAGGTTATAATTATGATATTATGCAGAATTTTGATAATGTCATACATTATCTTTATGTTATTTCTGATACAATTTTATGTTCAGGATGATGACGTCGCCTGCTGGGTGACTCGGGTGCAACAAGTCATGTTTGCAAGGATTTTAGTTGGTTTCAAGTCTGTAAATCGATTGAAGATGGATCATTTGTAAAGATGGTAAACATTATAACCGAACCCATCAAAGGAATAGGACGTGTTTTATTAACTTTCACTTCTGAAAAAACTTTATGTTTAGATAATTTATTGTATGTTCTTGAGATTCGAAGGAATCTTGTTTCTGAAATTGTGTTTAATAAGTGTGGCTACAAACAAGTGTTGGAAAGTGACAAGTATATTTTGTAAAGACATAGTTTATTTGTTAGATTTGGTTATATATGTAATGGTATGATTAGATTAAATCTGAATTATCCTTTGTTTAATGCTTCTATTTTTATGATTACTTCTAGTCATAGTAATAATTTAAGCAAATCTGAATTGCGACATGCTAGACTAGGACATGTTCATTATAAGACAATGAAAGATATGACTAGAATGAGTTTAATACCTACTTTGACATGACACTTGAAAGTTGCAACATTTGTATGTTAACAAAGTTAACTAGACAACCATTTATGGGTGTTTACCGGGAAAGCAAAGTATTAGATCTTATACATAGTGATTTGTATGATTTTCATGTCAAACAGTCACTATGACATAATAAGTATGTCATTACCTTTTGATGATGCTTCTAGATAATGTTATATCTATCTACGCATGCTAAACATGAAGCTCTAGATAAATTTAAAATTTATAAATAAGAAGTAGAACTTCAAAGACAATATCGATAAAAGTATTGCGTACTGATCGAGGTGGTGAGTATTATTATCTACTTTATTTCAATCAACTGGTATAATACATTAAATCACGGCTCCTTACACATCACAACAGAATGGGATGACTGAAAGGAAGAACATGGTGTGACAACTAGGGTTTTGACGAGTTAGTTGTCACTCGTAGAACTCTATATATGTGTTAGATTGTGTGAACAGTGTGTTTTATGTGTTTTTATGTGTGATTTTGTGAATGACAATGGATGGAATGAGGTACATGAGTTGTAAATCATGGTACGAGTTGAAAATGAATTTTGATGATATGAAATCAGAAATGAACTGCGTGAAAGTTCATATGTCGTTTTATAAGATTTCGTGTATGTATTTTATGTGTATGTAATATATATATAATTTAGTAGGATTATAAACGTTTATACGTAGATTACAAGTTGGGAGTTTGCACTAACTTAGGAATTATAAACGAGGGTTTATAAGGGCGGATTTATTTAGAAATAAAATTTATGTAGTTTTAGTGTATTAATTTAATTAACTAGTTAGAAGGTTTATATTTAATTAATTTATTATAAGATTATATATATATATATATATATATATATATATATATATATATATATATATATATATATATATATATATATATATATATATATATATATATATATATATATATATATATATATATATATATATATATATATATATATATATATATATATATATATGGTGAGGTTATTTTAAGAACTAAATAAATGTACAGAACTGCGAGAACCACATTTTTACTCTTAAAATGCACATGTATATTCATCGAGTTAGTTCAATAGTTAAAAATACATGATTTTTCATTGTCGTACGTCACTAGAAACATGTATCCTAAGACCATGCACATGTATTTGTTTTGCATGTATTATAACTATCTTTTCGTCGCATAATATAAAACACATGTGCACTCTTTATTTCGCTCATCATACTCGGATTTATAACCAATAAAACTATTATTAAATGTTAATTTAAACATAATAATGAAAATACATATGCATTGTTAAGTGTATAAAGGTGGTTCTCGCAGTTCTGTACATTTATTTGGTTCTGAAAATAACCTTACACTATATATATATATATATATATATATATATATACATACATATATATATATATATATATATATATATATATATATATATATATATATATATATATATATATATATATATATATATATATATATATATATATATATATATATATATATATATATATATATATATATATATATATATATATATATATATATATATATATATATATATATATATATATATATATATATATATATATATATATATATATATATATATATATATATATATATATATATATATATATATATATATATATATATATATATATATATATATATATATATATATATATATATATATATGTATGTATATATATATATGTATATATATATGTATATATATATATATATATATATATATATATATATATATATATATATATATATATATATATATATATATATATATATATATATATATATATATATATATATATATATATATATATATATATATATATATATATATATATATATATATATCTTTACATTATATATAAGAGGAGGGATATGCCACATAAGCATCCCATTAATCCACGTCATCATTTTTAGTGCCATGTGATTACAGAAAAAATTTGAAACAAAAATGTCAATATGTAGAATCGAACCTGTGCTTTTGTCAACAAGACAAGAACTCTTACCACTGTGCCACATTAGAATTTTGGATAATGTTTGCAAAACAAATTAAATAAATGATTATATTCATTTACGAAACCATGATATACGGTTTTATCTTCGGTTAATATACGATTTTATCTTCTGTCGTTTTGACAAAACCGTAATATCCTTCACGATTTTGAAAAACCCTAATATCCATTCACGATTTTGAAAAACCCTAATATCCATTCACGACTCCTTTTTCTCTTAAAAAACATGTCTCCTATTTCTCTATATACCCTAATGATTCCATATACAAAAAGGTGCAACTCAAGATCTCTCAAGATCTGTTAATTGCAAGATTCAGGAGGTAATTTTTTGCTTTTGGCCTTTATATCGCTATCAAAGGAATCATGCCCAGAAGGTAAAAATATATATCATCTATATCAGATATATTATTAACAGAAAACACCTATGCTGATTTTTTTGCTTCTCGAGGACACGGTAGGCTCCAACCACATATAAGCAAATATGTGTCATTTACAGGGAAATGGAGTATGCGAGTGGACATGTGAAGTTCTAAATCAATTACAATCGTGTGCATGTACAATGTGGAAATATGATGTAACTTCTGAAGATGGTGGTTGGTTATTTACTTATATTTAATGTTTGTAAATATAGACCAACAATTTATAAAGTTAAAAGTAGGACACTAATAAACTGTGTAGGTCAAGCCCTCCTTTTTTTGTCATACCATTAGTTAAATTCTCTGTATATAGTTCATCTTTTTATTTGCTCATATGTTTAATTTGGACATACAGTTTTTTTGTACAAGGTTGAAGAGAAGATGAACACATGGTCCAGGTGAGCCTCTTGACGCGGTATTTTTGATTTTTTTTTAATTATGTAGTTTAATTGTTGTTTGAATCAGGCTGTCTATTTTTTATACAAGTTTATTACAGGTTGATAATAACTTGGTAAGTTTCTTCTTTCCCAATGCGCTGCTTTTCACGGGAGATTGATATGGACATTGTGTAGTGATGCATCTTATATAAGTATGTGAGCAGAATTTGAATGGGAAACGTTCTGTTCAAAATATCTGGTATTAAATATTGTCGACTCCTAACCGAGCTTGGGGTTGAAAGTATTCATCTACTTTATATTGTTTTTTCCTATTTTTGTGCAAACTTGCAGTATTTTTGTTTCTTATTTTGTGCAAGCTGGTATTTATCTACTTTATATTGTTTTTTCTTATTGATCATCGAATATTGAACGCTTAAGTGCTTCAACATATGCAACACAATCATGTCTTAGCTAGAATGGTGCATCGAGCGTTGAAATCGTATAACAGATGTGTATTCTTCCCTTTCTTAAGGTATGTCTTATTTGAAAGATTTAAATATATTCAGGTTATGTTCTATTTGTAACGCGTCAAATGGGTAAATATGAAAGTAGATGAAATGGGGGCGGTTGGTGGTAAAGATTATTGTGCTGAAATCAATACTTATTTGTGAGCATCTATAGCGTTTCTTATTTAGGAAGTGCAAAAAAATAATCATACACAGAAAAAAGGTAATCTCAAGCACATTAATATAGTGTGGGATAAGCAACAACTAATTGATAATCCGAACCTGATTATTTTACCTCTTAATAGTCAGGTAACTAGAATCAGCGATCTACTAAGAAATCAACTAAGTAAGTTTGTTTCTTATGTTTTTGGGTATTAACTTATATTTTATTAGCTTATTTTGATTGGCAACAGCCAATAAGCAATCTCAGTTCTAATGGCGTATCGATCTTTCCAATATGCTTTTTTGTTGGGCTTAAACTGGAAAAGCCAATAAGCTCCTTTCTCATTGTGTCTGAGCTTATCAACCAAAGGTTATGGACTTAGGAGGTGTTTGGGTTAGCTTATTTACCTGCTTATGGCCTAATTTAAGTTTTAAGTGAAAATTATCAAGTCCTATTTTCTATAATACTCATATAAGTTTAAGTGAAAATTAGTTGAATAGTGTTTAGTCGTTTTGCAACTTCTGTAGTGGTTCAGTTAACGTGTGAAACTAATTATATCTACTTGACTTGTGTATGTGTGTATTTTGGCTTGAAAGATGCATCAGATGTACTGATATCTAAACTTATTTGTAGGTACATGTGAAATCAGTGGAATAATTTCAAAAGTTATATTGTGGCGATAGTAGCTCGAAGAAACCAACACAAAAGATACCAATACAGCTGCCACGCGAAGAAGCTATAAAGCTCTTATGATACACACCTTAGCTTCTGATAGTTGTGGGTTCAAAACTCAAATGAGAATGAGTGTGGTCTGAGTGGTGCACTTCTCGCGTGTTAAACGAAGCCGCATGTTGGATATGTAAAATGGGGTTGTCCTGGATCAACATGGTAAAAAAAAGAAGTTTTTCTTGCTGATAGTGGATAACGTCAAGGAAGAAAATGACCCTCGCTAACTAAGCAGACCATTTGTTGTATATGCGCATGATGTCTTGATTAGATCTATTGTATGTTTTTGGGCAGTCTATATCATCATACAATAGACAACAGTTGGAAGCTTGGATATGTAACACTTTAATTCTTTCCTTTTACTGCTTTAGAGGTGGACAATATCTGCATTATTGATACATGTATTCTTAAATTAATTATTCAAAAGCACAATGTCGGACACTTAAATGTAAAATAATGTTATATCATAATTGTTGAATGTGCCTTCCAAACACCTAATAGATATTTTATAATTGGACCTTTTGCTTGCTTTATATTCTTAGTGATTTATGGATATATTGTCTAACCATATCCGTTACTTTTTTCTCTATAGCAAAATCTCAATAAATGAACTGAGATGGATAGCGCTAAATGAACTGAGACGGGGAGCTCTTCCAAAGTCCTCGATGGACACCAACCGGCAGCAGTTGTACTGGGAAAAACATCTGCAAAAGTATCTGGAGTAAAAGGTATCCATAGGAATACCTATACGCTTAGACGAGACCAATTGCTTGCTGAACTACTATATATATTTTCCACATGTGTGCAGTTTTTATGTTTATGTTGTATCCTTATGCATTGTCAACTAATGTTGTTTTTTTTTGTTTTATTTATAGTGCACTGTATATTGAGGTGCTTCTCTATCCGTATATGCAAAATGATGGATCAGATTACTCCAATTATTTTATTGGAATTGCATTTTAAAGCTCATTAGCATTTGAAGCCGCTTTTAGAACCATTAGGATATGGGTCACATAGCACAATTTTAGACTTCAAATATTTTGCATCATAAATTCGATGCTACAGAATAGTTAGTATATGCAATGTTTTGAAACCTGGGTTGACCCGGCCGGATCAACCGGTTGAACCAGTTTCGGTCGAAAAAAGGGTCATATTGACCCGGGTTTCACATTTTCGAAACCCAGCTTGACCCGTCGGGTTCCGGTGATCCGGGTCAACCCGGTTCTCGAGACCTGACCGGGTTTCGATTTTTTCAGGTTTTTTAAAAAAAATGTAAATTTTACGTATTTTCGACGGAATTTTATTTGTTCATATTATATTGGTTGGTAAAATTTATATATTTAATATACGGGAATTTTTTTGGTTTTTATATATAATTTTTGTTAATTATTAAAAATATAAAAAAATTAATTTTATTTAGAAAACCGGGTTAACCCGGATTGACTCGGGTTGACCCGGGTTAACTCGGACCCGATGACTCGACCGGGTCAATTTGAAACTCGGGTATCAAAACATTGAATATATGTATAAACATTTTTTAGATGTCTTTGTAATGAGTGTCATCACATTTTTAGGATAATTTAAGGTTTGCATACTCAATAAATGATTAACCACATATGAATTTTAACCATCAAAGTTTTCTCAATGTGCAAATTTGCATACTTGATTTTTAACCAAGTTTCTGATTTTACTTAGAGGGGTAAGGTATAGCCGTTTCGTACACTTATTCCAATTTCCTTAGATTTTTGTGATCAGATTATACCTTCAAATTTTAACCTTTTTCGATACGATCATGGTTATAAATAGCCTTAGGCGTGGCGCGGCGGCATATTTAAGTTATACGCTTTAGCGGTTAAGGCAAAGCTGTAGCGTTTTTAAAGCGTGCCTTATAACGGTACAACATATAACTTTTTTTTCCTTTTATCATATTTCAATATTATATTTATATTGAGTTCACAGTAAGTGTTATACATAATAATTAAAGTTAGAAAATTGTACTTACATGTGATTTAATATTATTTTTTGGAGTTGAATTCAAAACATCACTGCACCTCATTTCATAGCACGACTTGACTTATTGCGTAACGTGGTGGTCGCGCCTCAACCTTTAGCGCGCGTTAAAACGGTGTCTTAGCGAGCTATCTAGAACCATAAGTACAATCGCTATGATTTGAAAGGTTCAACTTTATAAGTAAAGGTCTGAAGTCGTGCTTGATGAGAATTAATGGGTATTTTGTTTTTGAACAATAAAATGAAGTATATTTTAAGTTATAACAATATTACTTAAGGTGAAACTATTTTTTGAATGACCACTAATTCTTGCATGACTAATTATATACAGTTTTCAAGGGCTAAACAAAAGAAAGGGTTAAAAGTAATTTAATACGAATTTTATATGGCTACTTCAAAAACCATAGAATATAATAAACGCAAATAACTTAACAGACATTACTTTATTACTTTTATGATTAAAACAAAGTTTGTGGAGTTTATATATTTCTTAACACCGATATTTAGCTAAACAAAAAATTATAAACGATACTTTCAAGCCATGCCCGTCCATCAGGCAGGCTTAGCCTTTATTTTATTTTCTCTCACCAAACGAACCGTCTTCTCTTTTCATTCTTAATGCACGGGTAATTATGTTACGATGTTTTCATTGGTTAACAGTTAAATAAAAAATTTTCCTTGGAAATTCATTAGGTGCTCCCGGCCATCGGTCGGGCTTTGCTACCTGTCTTACAAATTTAGTTTAATTCTTGAAACACAATCTTAAATATACTTGATAATATAAAAACATAACAATTCAACAAACATTACTTGTATGCTTAAAAATATAACTTTTATCACCAATAGTTAGCTAAATAAAAAAATGTAAATGATAGTTAAAGTCATACCCGCCTGTTGGGCGGGTTTTGCCACTAGTATATATATATATATATATATATATATATATATATATATATATATATATATATATATATATATATATATATATATATATATATATATATATATATATATATATATATATATATATATATATATATATATATATATATATATATATATATATATATATATATATATATATATATATATATATATATATATATATATATATATATATATATATATATATATATATATATATATATATAAGGAAACAAATAAATAAATAAATAAAAAGATATTATTTTTGGTAAAAATAATATAATAGTCGGTTTAAGAAAATATGGGTAAAAGCCCATTTGGATTTGTGTTAAATTAGGAAAAGGAAATTGTACAAGTATAAATAGAACACTACTAAGTGGAAAAAAAATCAGTTTTTCTTTAAAAAAAAAGGAAACCGATCGTAAGTTTTTAAAAAAAACTAGGGTTTCTCAAAAAAATTGATCTGGATTAATTCAAGGTATGTTTTCTTTGGGCAGAAAATGAGGTTATGATGATCAAATCATACTTGTATGCTTAAAAATTGATCTTGATTAATTGATATTAGGGTTTGATTTGGGCAGAAAATGAGGTTATAATGATCATCAATGGTGAAATTAGGGATTAGTTATGTGTAAATTCGTCATGAAAAATCGGGGCAGATTTTGGGTCATCTTGTTTTGTTCATATTTTGGGGCAGATTATGTACGGAGAGTCTAGTTTTTAAATATGTAAAGTTTATTGTCATTGGAGGCATGTAGGTTGGTCGAAACTCTGTACAAGGTTCAAAGTCAAAGTTGTCTTTAGGACAACATGTTTTCAAATTAAGTTTTGGGGTTTTTGGGGTACTTAAACATTGAAATAGGCCTTAGGGTTTTTGTGAGAGCTTATTTATATATTGTGTGAGTCTCTTTTAACTATTTTATTCCAGTTGGGATGAAAATGATGCTTGCGATTTTGATAACTTTGTTGTGGCTTTTGTTTTACATATGTATGGACATAAATGTGCTATTACGTGACTTGCTTGGTATGTGTATGAAATGATTATAACCCTTGCTCTACAGGATCTCGGGTTAGGAGTGGTACCACGGGAATGATGCTTTATAGAAGCATGGATGCTTTATAGAAGCATAGATGCATTACAGATGCATGGATGCATTATAGATGCATAGATTGATTATATGCTTTAATTGTACTCATGTAGTAGTTGTTGTCTGTTGTAATGTTTCTTGGTATGATTGAGCACAGCCTTTGGAAAATATCTTTTGTATTTCTTAAACCTATGAATCTCACCAACTTTATGTTGACATGTTTTAGCATCATTTTCAGGTGAGCTTAAGGGATTTGATGAAAATAGAAGTGGCTAGTGAGACCCTAGGAGGCGAGCATTTTATTGGAGTTTATTTTTGCATTATGAACTTGTTGCATTTATTTAAAGTTGACTATGTGGGCCTTGTTTTATGTGTTCGTTATTGAATTGGGAGTTTCATTTCAATGTAAGACACCTCTTGGTTTGTTTGAGGTATTGTCATGACACATTGTGTCTTTCTTTTGCATTTAGTTATTTCTCTATACAGGCGTCATTGTGTTGTGATGATACCCATGAAGTACACCTTGCGTTTCCGCCAAGGCGAGGTGTTAGACAAGGCTTTAAAGGAAATGGTGAATTCCATGTTATTCTATTCTGGACTAAATGAAGGGTTTTGAGGTGATGCAATGTAATAGAACTCTAAACAAAAATAGTAAACAAACTCCTTATGAAATTTGCACCAAGAGGGTACCGTATTTAACATATTTATGGGTTTGAGGCTGTAGAGAGATCATAAGGTTGACTAAACCTAAAATGAAAAATCTCGGTGAGAAAGATATATATTTTATCTCCATTGTGTATGTTGAGCATTCCAAGTGTTATAAGTTTTATGTTATAGAACCTAGTGATTATGTGTCTATAATAGAGTCAATGGTTGCTATATTTTATAAAGAGTGGTTTATGTTTATACCTAGAACAAGAGGTATGATTCAACCATCCTCAAGTAAGATAGCTGAAGATGAGGTTGAAGGTACTGATGTTGTACCTCGCCCATCTATTCCTATAAAAACCACTTGAACAAGAAAAGCTAAGTCTTTTGGGTATAATTTTTAACTTTATTAGTTGAAGGAATGAGATATAATACTATATCTCAACGTGAATATTGTTTCATTATTGCGGAGGATCCAAGGAACTTGAGTGAAGCATGGCGTCTAGGGATGTTGCCTTTTTGAAATAAGCAATTCAAAGTGAAATTGATTCCATCCTGCATAATGATACTTGAGAATTAACTAATTTACCTCATGGATATAAGGTATTAGGATGTAAATGGATCCTCAAAAGGAAGATGAAAGTGGATGGAAGCATAGATAAATATAAAGGCAGATTGGTCATCTAAGGCTTTAGACAAAATAAGGGAATTGAGTTTTTTGATACTTATGCTCATGTTGCAAGGATTACCATTATTAGATTGTTATTAGCTTTTGCAACTATACATGATCATGTTATTCACCAAATGGATGTGAAAACTACATTCTTGAATTTTGGATGAGGAAATTTACATGAAACAACCTGAAGAGTTTGTGATGCCTGGACATAAAAACAAGGTATATAAATTGAAGAAATCATTGTATAGTCTTTAAAAAGTACCAAAACAATGGCATCAAAAGTTTGATGATGCGGTGTTGTCTAATGGTTTTTCTTTAAACCAAGCTGACAAGTGCGTTTATAGCAAATTTGATACTTCCGGTAAAGGAGTAATAATTTGCTTATATGTACATGACATGTTGATCTTTGGTACTGATTAAGATCAAGTTGATAAGACAAAAGAATTTGTGTCATCTAATTTTGACATGAAAGATCTGTGGGAAGGCTGAGGAGATTCTTGGTATTAGAATCAAACGAGGAAACAATGGTATCTCTATTTCTCAATCTCATTATATTGAGTAGATACTAAAAAAGTTTAACTTTCCTAATTGTTCTCCTTGTTCATACTCCTGCAAGGTTGTAAATAGCGTGAAGCATAGCGTAGCGTTATTGCCAAGTTTCAAGCAACAGAAGATATAACGAAGCTACGGCGATTCTGAAGCGTGATATATAGCGACATAAAATATTTATAAATTAATATTTATATTGCGAATTTACAATATGGAGCAATAATTTAATTCATATTATAAAACAAAATCGGCTAGTAGTTTAATCTCCATATAAAATTACTAAGCCCAAGTCTACTAAATAGCCCTAAACTAGTAATCAAGCCCAACTCTTGTAAATTTGTCAAAAGATTAAAAAAAAGTGCCACGCTACGCGCAATAGCGCGCTATATCACACTTTGTGCCGTTTTTTAGCACGTTACGCCTAGCGACGATGCCTTAGTCTGTTTCGTAACTTGGAGGACACGCTTTACGCTATAGCCCGCTATAAATCACGCTATAACGCGCTATTTAGAACCATGTACTCCTGTAGATCATAATGTGAAGTTGATACCTAATAAATGAACTCTAGTGTCTCAGCTAGAATACCCTAGAGCTATTGGATGTCTTATGTATGCCGTGATTAGCACTAGGCCGGATATAGCTTTTACTTTAAGAAAGTTTAGTAGGTATACTAGCAATCCTAGTGTTCTACATTGGCAAGCTCTGGGTCAAGTATTTTAGTATTTGAAAAGAACTACGGCTTATGATTTGACTTATAGTGGTTATCCTTTTGTTATATAAGGTTATTCAGATGCCAGTTGGATGAATAACATGGAGGGCCACTCATCTACGAGTGGCTGCATATTCCTTTTTGGTAGAGGTGCCATTTCTTGGGCTTCAAAAAAACAAACTTGTATTGCAAGCACAACAATGAAGTCTGAATTTGTGGCTTTGGCTGCAGCTGGTAATGAAGCTGAGTGGCTAAGGAATTAGGTTTATGAAATTCCTTTATGGCCTAAACTGATATCTACCATATCTATCATATGTGATAGTGCTACTACCTTGGCTAGGGAGTATAGTCAAGTGTACAATGACAAATCTAGACACTTAGATGTTAGACATAGCATAATTCGTGAGCTTATCATGAATGGTATAATATATGTGCGGTTTGTAAAAACTCAATTGAATTTATCCGACCATTTAACCAAAGGGTTAGCAAGAGATCTCGTACGCAAGACAGTTATTAGGATGGGCTAAAAGTCCACCTAATGAAATCCTTGTATCAAGATACCTAATTCTCATCTAACGTAAATGTGGAAAGCTTGATATTTTTGGATTGGAACACATAATTACTTCATCCCACGGTATGTGTTCAGGACTGCAAGATAAAGGTGGTTGAAATTATATTTCTTAATGGTATTTTGACAAATTGCATGTGCAATGTGCAAGTGCAAGAGTAAAAGATCACCTATATAAGCATGAAGTTTAACTGCTTCAAGAAGCTTAGGACTTGACTTTGATATGTTTATTGAAGGATATGACACAAGCTAGTAAAACATAGTGTCAAGTAGAACATGTGAATGTGTAAACTGTTGTGTATGTTATCTTCATGTGTTCACTATGATTAGAAAGAGTTCAATCTTTAGTAACACTCTATATCCGAACATTTGGAATGCTAATTTACTAATGTGAAATATAATCGTCTCCCGCATTTTATTTATGCATCAGTTTGTTGTTTGTTATGAGTTTGCTTTTGGTTAATCAAGATTAAACTTAAATGAGGAGGATTGTTGATGATTTTATGTCACCAATATAATTTAAGTGTAATAGATTGACTTAGTTGACCAATGTGTAATCGTGATAAATGTTCATCAAGTCAGGGTTGTGCGGAGTACACACTTGTATGACATTATTATGATTATCATTCGGGGTGAAGCCCCGAGTCAGGGGGTCCAGGACAGCACCCCTAGTAGCAGGGTCCAAGGGACGGTAGCCCTGGTAGGGTCTAAAGGGTAGCGCCCTTAAAGTGCTATGTTAAAAAGGCACTTGAAGATATTCCTGAAATTTATTACTTGGTTTTTGCCTGTTATTTTAAGTGATTCGGTTATTAAATAACTGCTATGCAGTTAACCGATTCTCAGTTATGTTTGTCATATATATTCATTATCATCTGGTTATGTTTTCTTAACATTCAAAACATATTCTCATTTCAAAAGTCTGTGTTTTATCCGATCTTAGATTTTGTTAGAACCATCAAAATACTTCGATCTGAAAGTGTTTACACGACTCCCAAATTATTGTGATCCTAAGTTTCTAACAAGTAATGATGGTGTTTGGCCATTAGGTAGGAAACATTGGATGTGACAGAAGTAAAATGGTTATAACGTGTTTTGTTAGTTTTATCATATTGTTATGTTGTAATGGAAAGTGAATATGGTATAAGAAGCAAATTAGCTAGCTTTGGATTCAATTGTAGATGTGAGTTGAGTTCAATCTAGGCCCAGGATAGTATGGACCTAATGAACTAATCTTAACTATTTATTTTTCATCGAAAATAAGAAAACCTACTTTTCAAATCTTTTTTTAAAATTAAATATCTCGCAAATATTAAATCGTCAAGCGAAAAAAAATACACTATATAAGGGTCATGTTAGATTTATAATGGAAAACCTACATTGTTAGATTTTCAACCATATATATAACACTATTAAATAGGGTTTTGCTAACATACCATAATTGAAAATTAACATTTAATTAACATAAAATTTTTCATGTTTAAATAACATAATTAGAAATTAAACATTTAATTAAGATTAATCATTTCATGTTTAAATATACTTTCTATAATTCTAATATATAAATATGTATAAATATAGAAATAATAAGTTCATTAAACGCTATTTTATTATCTGTTGTTTATGAAAGTTTTATAATCACAATTAAAAAAATCACAACAATTGATTAAAAAAAATCACATATATTAGATTAAGATTTGCGGAAAATCAGATGAGGAAAAAATCACATGTGATATATCATGCAAATTTAAATAACAAAGAAGGATAAAGAAAAAACTAAGAGAATAAAAAAGTGAAATCATGAAAATAAAAAAGTCTGTCGAAAGTATTTTAAATTGTCTATCTATAGAATGATTAAAAATAAGTAGATACTAGTACGATAAAATGATAAAAGGGGAGAAAGAGTCTTACAGACTTATTATCACGTGCTACCTCCAAAGCTTTCTTAAGTCTTGTGACGATTTCAGCTGAGTTTGGGCGTTGAGATCGTTCTTCATTTAAACAGGCATATGCCGTTTCAGTGAAAATGTTGAATGACTGAGAGTCCATTTGTTGCCATAGATCCCAATTAACTATTTCATCCAGTGTTTTCTGTTTGTAATGGAGAATGACTGCCTGAGCCAAATGCGTATTACTCTTGTTGCCGATTATTGATTTCCTACCACACAGTAGTTCAAACATTACGATTCCGAAAGAATAAATATCGGACTTGTTGCTCACATTCTTTTTCTCTATATATATTGGGTCTGTATACCCCTCCCTATCCCAGCTGACTTTGTCAACATGGAATGAGTCATGCCTTTGAGATGCTCGAATCTTCATGGAAAGTCTAAATTCAGATAACTTGGGTTCCCAATTATCATTTAATAGAACTGTCTCACTGTCGATGTTTCTATGTATAACGCTAAACTCGCGTGGCTCGTCATAACGAATGTAGCTCAATGCATTCGCTATACCAACACATATCTCCAATCTCTGCACCCATGTCAACAACATTGGGAGACTTAGATAGTTTTCGAGACTTAATCTAGTCTCTAACTTGATAACGGTTATCAACTCATCCTCCTCATGACAAAACCCAACCAAAGAAACTAGATTTTTATGCTTGAGACTTGAAAGCATCAAAACCTCCATCCAAAACTGTTGCTCTTTTGCATCATTCCTTTCTTTATTTATGTATCTCCGAGCGTGGATTTTAATCAACTCATCCAGACCACAAGAGCTGTCCCTTGTAATGAATTCCAGAATCATCTTCTCCGATGATATTTTCTTGAGCGAAATTGTTGGTAGCCGATACAATATCTTCAAGTGGGAGTCCTTTGAGGGGAGAAAAACCCTTCATCGTTTTCTGTAAATGAAAAAAATGTGAGAAAAGGGAGTATAATTAAGTACATAATGCCTACAAAGTGTTCCGTAAACTATGTCTAAGACATGTTAGGTCTAATTCTGCATATATCTTGTAATTTGTACTATAATTGTCGATAGTAACTAAAATAACACCCTTTAGAAGTTTAGGAAGTGAATGCTCCTAAGGTATTTTTAAGGCATTTGGCGGGGTATGTGATGCTATGGGGGATACTTTGTCTACCAAATACAGTTTTGATGGGGGATAATACAGACTGAAATTGTCTTGGTTGGTTCCCTCATTGCATTCGACGACAGGCTTATATCTTGTGATTGACAATTAAGGGCATGTTGACTACATAAGATAAGTTCATAAAGTGGTATTCAGAAAATACTATAGTGTTGATAATTAGTCACCTGAAGTTTCAACTTGTTTCCAGTGACATGTTTTCGTAATACTTTATTTCACAGTAGTGGAATAAGAGGATTTTTTAGAATGTTGAAAGGAATGGTGAGACATAATTAAATGCTGTAATGGATACTTTAATAGCCAAGTCGCTGATTTTAAGGGATATATAAACTCTCCTGCTTTGGTAGAAGCTTCAGATATATGGAACATGCAGCTCATGGTAATCTAATTGGAGAGCATTGTTCGGTTCAAAAAAAAAAAACATGAGTATATTGGTACAGAAGTTTTGTATATCTCCACTAGTGGCTCGGCTTCACTATAAGCATTGCTTACGCCTCTCTAGGCTTCGCAAGTAAGTTGGCAAAATAAAGTGTGTTGAATTTGAGATATTGGGCAAAAAGTGATAAAAGGACTGAGCAAATAAGATGTCTTTGGTCACCTTGAGAACCTTAAGTTTTGTTTGCATTGCATACAAGGGAAGCCATAAAAAGTGAGGTCGAGCAACGGAAGACATTATAGTATATCATTGGGCTGTTAGTTAATTATGTATCAATTAAGTATAATCAGATTTATGGGGTATCACTAAGTGTAAACAGATGCAAGAAGGTGAAGATAAATAACAATATAGATTAGTTATTATGATAGAAAGATGAAAGAGAAAAACTGTCTTACAACATTTGTATACTCCAACTGATGTTTTAACGCTATCTCAAGTCTTTCGACAATTTCACGTATATTTGGACGTTGCGATCGTTCATCGTTCAAGCATTCATATGCTGTTTTGGTGAAGAAATGGAATGATTGCTGGCTCATTTGTTTCCATAGATCCAAATCAATTATTTGATTGAGTTTTTTCTCTCTATAGTGGGTAATGGCCACCGGAGCCAAATATTTATTATAGTCATCCGTGATTACTGCTTTCCTACCACAAAGTAGTTCCAACAATAGTATCCCAAAGGAATAGATATCGCACTCGTGGCTGACACTATTAGTCTCAATACATGCCGGGTCTGTATACCCGTCCTTAGCCCAAACTTTATCAACATGGAACGAATGACGCCTCTCAGATGCTTTGATTTTCATCGAAAGTCGAAACTCAGATAACTTGGGTGTATAGTCATCATATAATAGGACATTCAAACTGTCGATGTTTCGATGGATAACACTAAATTCGCGTGCCTCATCATAATGAAGGTAGCTCAATGCATGCGCAAGACCTAAACATATCTCCAATCTTCGCACCCATGTCAACAATATCGAATCACTTAGATAGTTGCTGAGACTTCCTTTGCTCTTATCATACTTGATAACGATGATTTTCTCATCATTCTCGTCACAAAACCCGACAAGAGAAACCAGATTTTTGTGCCTAAGACTAGAAAGCATTGAAATCTCCACCCAAAACTGTTGTTCTTCTTCATCATCCAATTCTTTATTAAACCTCCGAGCATGGATATCAATTAGCTCACCGGACCACAAGAGTTGTCCGATATAAGCATTTCCAAAATCAGCTTCTTCTTTGGTGAGGTTTTCTTCAGCGAAGTTGTTGGTGGCGGATAATATATCGCCAAGGGGGATTCTTAGGTGAGCAAAGTGATCATGAGAAGACATTATATATTTTTCTGTGTTATGCAAAGATTTCGGAACAACATTTATAAGAAGAATAGAAAGACATTAGGGGTTTTTTTTTTTTTTTTTTACCACAGTATGGCATTACTAGAATATAAAAGTAATACAACGTGCATCTCTAAAGTTTAGCCGACAAAGTGGACGGAAAAAAATGCACACATACAAAATGTTGTTCTTCCCAAAACCTATTTTCTGTAAAGGAAACATAAAGAATAAAAACATACCGGCCATCACGTGACAATGTGCTTACTCCAATGAATAAACATGTGTATGAACAATCTATACTACTTTTTTCTTTCTGAAAAGCATGAATATATTGAGACAACAAAAAAAAGCAATACAAACAAACGACACCCCTTCTTTATAAACCGATTAAAGAGAAAGAACTCAGAAAAAAAACACAAAAACATAAAAAAATAGTCATGTGCTTGGATTTTAAAAGAACTAACCTACGCCCAGTAGTAAATATAATAAAACATCACATCCCTTGAAGACTACCTGCACCATAAAATATTATTAAACCCAACTTGCCACATATGCTCACCGTAAGCATATAGCTAAGAGCCAGCACTGAAAACACATAACCAAGAATTGCATACTGAACCACCATGATATATTGCAAACTGATGCACAAGACCTACACTTTGTGTGAGACACTGTTGCAACATAAGTCACTGAAGCGGACACTTTTTTTGATCAAATAACCAAAGTTGTCAAACAATCTCTTTATATTTCTTTGATCTTCGCGTAATCCACTCGTAGCATTTTAGTTGAATATCTTGTACAATCCTATTAGTACTTGTAATTTTATTCCCAAACACCCGAGCATTCCTTTCTTTCCATATGAAGTACCCTGTTCACCAAATGACGGCTTGCCACAAACTAGCAATATGAGCAGGGATGTTAACGTTCCCATATGATGAAAAGAACTCATTAACAAAAAAGCGTTAACGTCCCCATTTTCCACCAAGTAGAAATCTTTTCCCACACACTCATGGCAAGGTCACACGTGACTAAGCTATGAGCACAGGATTCCTCGCTATTATTACAACTTGGGGCAAAGAACCGCCTCTTCAATCAAGTTCCACACGAACCGGAAGTCTTCCTTTTAGAGCCCTCTAAACGAATATGTTAACCTTTTAGGAATTAACTTATTCTAGATAGTTGCTTTACCACTTTCCACTTGTATAATCTACTCCTTAATGATTCTCATCCAATCACATTCCCAACACCAAAACCCATTTACCCACGACCTCTTATCCATCACACTACCATCCTTCCTCCTATCTAAGTGGTAAATCCTAGGAAATTTATCGCATAACCTCCTATTATCCACACATCTATCGAACCAAAAGCTAATTTTACTTTTGTCCCGCAACTTTCCCAGAAAAGACTCCGAAAACCCTAACCCAACCCGTCCACAACTTCGCCAATCTTAATAATGTGACCCCAAACCCTACCCCTCCTCACCCCCCCCCCCCCCCCCCCCCCCCCCCCCGTCCACTACCCTATTGCCCCACAAACCCCCCTTCCCCCACTATTTCCCATAAAAACTTTTATTTACCTTTACCCATAACCCCCACCCTCATTTCTAAATCTCCACCACCACTTTCCCAACAAAGCCATATTTTTTGCCTTTAAAAACCCGATGGTAATCCCTCATCCCCATGTGATGCAATAATCAAATTCTATTTGACCCAAGACATCTTTTTTACCATCACCCACACCTCCCCCCAAAAGAACTTTTTCTAATACTCTCAAGACTTTTTAAGACACTCATAGGCACACGAAACATCGAGAAATAATACAATAACAATCTAGCTAGAACAGATTTAACCAATGTTAAACGACCTCTCAACAACATTGTTTTTGCTTTCCAATCGGCCAACCGTTTTTTATTTCTCACGGTATTTCACACGCTCACCCTCCTTATATTCTCCCCAATCGGCAAACCTAAGTACCCCTACATCGAAACCTATCCACGTAGCCATTTCCATCAATTCCATCCAGTTGACCCCAATACCATATAGTTTACTTTTATCACAGTTAACACGTAACCCATATACCTTTTCGAAACACTTTAGGATACACATAAGAGACATAGAATTCTCTTTACTCTACTCACCAATAAACATAATGTCATCCGCGTATTGAAGATAAGATACCATGACATTATTACCCCCAACTTTAACTCCTCTAAAAATTCCTTTTAAGACCGCTTCATTAACTATCGCATTAAGCCCTTCAGCTGGAAGGATGAAAAGAAACCAAGATAGATGATCTCTTTGTCTAATACCCCTCTCAATTCAAAAATCCTCTGTAGGCGAACCGTTAACAAGAATCGACATAGAACAAGAAGTAAAACGTATTTCTACCCATTTCTGTCATTTCTCCTCGAACCCCATCCTTTCCATAATTTTACACAAAAACCTCCAATTAATGTTATCATACGCCTTCTCAAAGTCGACCTTGAAAATTAATCTTTTTTCCTTTCTTTGTTTTAAATACTCCATCGTTTCGTTTGCTATAAGCATTCCATCGAGAATATATCTCCCTTTTATAAATGCATTTTGCTCCTCACCAACCACCATGCCTACTACTTTATTTACCTTCTCTGCTAACATTTTTGTTATGATTTTATAATAGCAACCAATGAGACTAATAGGCCGAAAATCCCCTAAACCTATAGTATCTGACACCTTGAGAATAATGGTGACAAAAGAGCGTTGCACCCCTTTGAGATCTCCATTTTCTCCCAAAACCAGAAGATCTCCCTACATAAATCCTTTTTAACCATATCCCAAAATTTCTTAATAAACTTAAAATTAAAACCACCAGGTCCCGGAGCTTTATCACTCCCATAGCCCCGAATTTCATCCCACACCTCCTTTTTGCTAAAAGTTTTCTCCAACAAACCAACATCATGTATCGGAGTTTTTTATACCATGTCACAACAAAACCCCGGTGTGATTACACTATTTTTAGAAAACAATGATTTGTAATGACTAACCATCTCCGCCTTTATAACTATATGATCCTTACACCACACCTCGTTTTCTATCAGGCCTCTTATATTACACTTATTGTTCCTCCTTTTCATGTATGAATGAAAGAACTTTAAATTTTCATCCCCCTCCGCATCCCATTTAATCCTCTCATTTTGTCTCATCATATTATCACCCTCCCTTTCCTTTTTGTCCCACTATTTTCTAGCCCCCAACCACTCATGTCTCTTAGTATCATTTAATGTTCTCGTTTCCGCCTCCAGCTCCCATCGTATTGCTTCTTTCTTACACTCTTTGATTTTCTCCCTATGACTACCGAATCTTTTCCTTACTCCAGGATTTAAGGACATTCTTGACGTTTTTCATCTTATCTCGAAATCTACACTCTGGCGTTACACTCCTTACATCTTTCTTCCAAGCCTCTTCTATCACACTAGAAAAATCTGGCTCTTCCATCCAAATGTTGAAAACACGAAACGGTTTTGGTCCAAAATCTAACTCAATATCTTTGAGTACGATCGGATAATGGTCTATTGTCTGAAATTTTCTTGTCCAACACGACCACCGAAAGGTTCCCCCATAAGCTATTAAACTCATCATTCATAAAAAATCTATCCAACTTGCTAAATTTCAAACCATCATCTCTAATTCAAGTGAATCTCCTACCCCTTATTGGGATTTTGACAAGTCGCATATTATTATTAAAATCGTTAAAATATTATACCTCCGTACCATTAACTTGCGAGTTAACTCTATCGTCTCTACCCAAACAACTTTTAAATCCCCATAGATGCACCACGCTCCCTTCCATCTAATCATCATCTCTGAAATCTTATTATTCCAGATGAAAGCCTTGATTCGGAATATTCAACAAACAATCTTCACTGATTCGGAACTTGGGCTTGATCCGAAATGTTTCCTGGGAAAGATCAGTAACAGACAAACGAAGAACACGGAGGAACAAATATAACACGAATCCACACAAATCTAATCTAAATCAACCACAAGATTAAATCAAACTAATCAAATAACATCTACTAATCATAAACAAATAACCCAAATCAATCAAACTAACAAAACTAGTCAAAATAATCAAAACCCACTTTAATCAATAAAAACTCAAAAACATAAACATGAACATGAACAATAAACATAAAGATTAAAGATTAAAGAAAGGTAGATAGGAGAACAAACAATAAAAATAAAGATTGACAAGAATTAAAAGGAAACTTACTTGAAATTAAATGAATTTAAGGTGCAAGACAAGTATTTAAATTTGACAATAAAGTAAATGACATGTATTTAAATGTGCAAGGAAAATAAAAATGGAAGAACTAGTGTCACTCTAGCCAACAAGAGAAAAAATGAATACACTAATGACTATTTATAGGGGAGATTAGGGAGGTGCTTAAGAAGCTTCCTCCCCTCTTTCTTCTTTTCTTAATTGCACCATTAAGTCCTTAAGTCTTTAATCTTCTTAAATCTTGGAATTTAATGACTTTGTCTCGGGATTTCTTTAAACTCGTCTTGAAATTTCTTCATAAATAAGACTTGAGTTCTTCGGCTTTTAGGAAACTTCCGTCTTTTGACTTTTTCTTCGATAAATCTTCAGAATTGGTCTTGGACTTCCGTTCTTTTTGCACTCTTGATTTCTTGACTTCGTCTTTCGTCTTTTTCTTCGATAAAAGCCCGTGAATGCCCGTGTTTTCTCCACTTTTCACCTTTTCGTCCTAAATCACAACAAAAACACAAACAACGCATAATTCTGACATAAATGCCATAAAATACACGTTTTGGCTCGGTTATTATTGTAATTAAGTGGTAAAAAGGATGGGTGTTTACACACCTATCAAATCCCCTACACTTGACCATTGCAATGTCCTCATGCAATGCATTAGTTATAAAGCACGATTACACTTTTCATCATAATCAATTCACGTTGGCCTTTATTAAAGAGATAGAAAATTATAAACATTCAAAGTAAAGAAATTAAAATCATACCTTCGGGTTTTGGAAATGTTGTGAATGATCATCGTCCTCAAGTTTTCACTTTCTCCAAACCAAGCTTAAAAACGAGATCATGGTTATTATAAGTTAGCAAACTAACACGAACTCATGTGGGCCAATTATTCACTTAGACTCCCTTATTCCTAGGTGTATCTCTTATATTTTATTATTGTCTTGAATGATCACGAGGATGCATTGTTGACTTATTTCGATAGTTATTTAGGCTGAAAATAAAGTGAACGATTTAATCAATAGTTAGCTAAAGGACAAAATATTTTAAAACTGCTTCTCGGGACCTCATAAAGTTCATATCTTGGCATAAATCGCTTCGCGATTTGAGACCTTTCTCGGACCGATATTTGGCAGCGACTTCATACTTCAAACATTGAGAGACGTTCATGAAATAATGGTCTTCTCTTCATAATAGGAATTTCTTCACTTGACGTTTTGAGAGATTCTTCATATATGGACCACGACTTCTTCATTTTTCTCCAATCTTTATTTTGGACTTTGATATACAACCATCCGCCTCCTTTTTGGACTTGGATCTATTTATCCTCATACCTTGTTAGGGCCTTTTCGGATAGACTTCTCCATGACTTTTGGGGAGTTTTTTCTTTTCGTCGTGTGTCTCGATCTTTCATATTGATTTTCGATAAATGATTCTTCACATCACTTTGGATCTTTAGCAACAAAATGTAGCCCTCATGCCTTGTTAGGCCCTTTTCGGACTCACCAATCTTCGCATCCCGCTTCAATAAGTTATGCCTTGGCTATGAACTCTAATCCATACCGAGCAACTTTTAAACGATCTTGGGCTAGAAGCTAAGTAACTTTTCAAATCGTACAACCTTATTTATTGCAGATAAATTTATTAGCAAGTGATGGGAGAATAGGCTTATCATTAACTCACATAAATTCAAGAAAGAATACCAAACTTATAACTGACTCTATTATCTCTCGTTCTCCACAGTTTAAAATCTCAAGGAATGAGACTCGTGGATGCTTAGCCTATTAAATCAAAATTTTGGGTTTTCGAGTCGTCTATAGGATCTTGCAAACTCTTAGACTTTTTCAAGTTTAGAAATCGCATTTTAAAGTTCCCTTGATAAACGACTCTCTAGGATCAATTATAGAAACTTACGAAAAGTTCTTGTTCTTAACCCGTGAGAGTTAAGACTTTCGCGTTTTATAGCTCCCTATATAAAAGCCTAGCAAAACTTGACTTAAACACGTTAAGGATACTAGCTAGAGTAAACTTAGATAAGTAAACTCGGGTTGAGTCAAAAGATTCACAACGTTTGAAAATAAAAACCACTTTATTAAAATTTTATTCTAACAAAGAAAGAAAATAACTATACAAAGGGAAAAACTAATAGGCCAAAGTAGATCAAAAATTTTGAAAAATGTCGAAAAATTGATTTTCCGGTTAAAATGATGACAAATACAAGGAAAAGGCCACTTAACTTCGATAGAAGTCCCCCCTACACTTAATATAAACATTGTCCTCAATGTTTAAGCATGTGGGAGTAAACTCCCCTACACTTAGGACATTGTGCACGTTGTTTAAATCTCGCTAAGGAAAGACAACTAACGAGATTCCTATTTTAATATTGAGAAATATAAAATAGTGAATCGAAAAGAGTTTAGGATAGAACAGGGAAAATGGGAACACGGAATCACGGGTCGTCAAAAATCATCAAGAGTGGATCATTGAGCGCTCGAATCCCTGAATAAGAGAGGAGAGGAAATAGCAAACACCAACGAGTCTCCCCCTACATTTATGGTAAAAACAAAGAAAAAGATAGATAGATAGTTGGGTTGCCTCCCAAAAAGAGCTTGTTTTTGTTAACCGAGTCACGAGCCTGACTCGTCCCCGAATTAAATGGTCCATGGGGAAGCCTCGAATGTAATACCGGGGTCAAAGACCTTGTCCTCGTTCCCCGAGGAATATAATAAAGGAGAGGCAGGAGGATAAGTCTTGAATGGTAGGAAGGTCCTTTCAACATATGAGAAGTATGTGAAATCTTGATCCACGAGAGGTGGGGTGGGTAAAGGAATCACATTGTTGATAACTAGGTTTTAGTAAGGAAAATTCTTTGTCGTATGTCTAATCGAATTGATCCTGGTTAACTATGTGACTCAGCTGTCTTTGGTGAAACAAAAGTTGTGTCGTTGTAGTAATTAAAATGTGCAAAACTTAAATGAAAAATGACGTTAAAGTAAATCTAAGTCTAATTTAAAATAAAAGACGAGAATTTAAAAGCGTGACGAGAATTAAAAGACACTTAAAGTAAATAACGCAAACTTAAATCTATCTATGGCAAACTTAAAACGCAACTAAAATTTAAACTAAGGCAAGGCTAAAATAAATCTAAGGCAAATAAACTTAAAGTGCGACTAAGAAAAAGGCGGGAAAACTAAAGCTTGAAAATTAAAAACAGAAAGTTAAAAACTGAAACTAAAAAGAACCTGAAAACAGCTCATCCGGAATAAACCTTCGTTCGGAATAATCACTCATCCGACATGTCACCTTCGTTCAGAATGATTCTTCTTTACTCGGAATATTTACCAAAACCCTTGATCCGGAATAAATCCTTTATCCGGAATATGTCACTTATCCGGAATAAAGTCTTGACTCGGAATAAAGCCTTGATCCGGAATGTTTGATTCGGAACTCTTGATTCGGAATAATTCCTTGGCCCTTCGTTCGGAATATATTCCGAATGAACCTTGATCCGGAATATTAAAATATTCTGAATGAACAAGTTGATCCGGAATAATTTTCTTGATCCGGAATGTTGGATATTCCGGATGAACACTTTGGCTAAACCCTTGATCCGGAATGTTTGGTTGATTCGGAATGAAAGGCTGATCCGGAAAGTTTGGTATTCTGAATCAAAGGTTTGATCCGGAATAATAAATTATTCCGAGTAAACACCACTGATCCGGAATGTCTAATATTCTGGATGAACAACCCTTGATCCGGAACTTTTCAACAAACACCTTCACTCGGAATAACTGGGCTTGATCCGGAATGTACCTGGGAATACAGTAACACAACAAAGAACAAGGAGAGAGGAAAAAACTACGGATCTAATTAAAATCAATCACAATCAAACAAAAGATTAAATCAAACTAACCAAATAACATCTACTAATCATAAACAATCAAACCAAAACAATAAAACTAACAAAACTAATCAAAATAATCAAAACCCACTTAATCAATTTAACAAAAACTCAAGAACATCCATGAACAAATAAACCTAAAGATCAAAGATTAAAGAAAGGTAGATAAGAGATGAAACAATAAAAATAAAGACTGACAAGAAATAAAAGAAAACTTACTTGAAATTAAAGGAATTTAAGGTGCAAGACAAGTATTTAAATTTGACAATTAAGTAAATGACATGTATTTAAATGAAAAGGTAATTAAAAGTGGAAGAACTAGTGTCACTCTAGCCAACAAGAGAAAAATGAATGAAATCCTAATCTAATCTATTTATAGGGGAGGATTAGGGAGTGCTTAGGAAGCTTCCTCCTCTCTTTCTTCTTTCCTTAATTGCACCATTAAGTCCTTAAGTCTTTAATCTTCTTAAATCTTGGACTTTAATGACTTTGTCTCGGGATTTCTTTAAACTCGTCTTGACATTTCTTCATAAATAAGACTTGAGTTCTTCGGCTTTTTAGTAAACTTCCGTCTTTTGACTTTTTCTTCGATAAATCTTCAGAATTGGTCTTGGACTTCCGTTCTTTTTGCACTCTTGATTTCTTGACTTCGTCTTTCGTCTTTTTCTTCGATAAAAGCCCGTGAATGCCCGTGTTTTCTCCACTTTCACCTTTTCGTCCTAAATCACAACAAAAACACAAACCACGCATAATTCTGACATAAATGACATAAAATACACGTTTTGGCTCGGTAATTATTGTAATTAAGTGGTAAAAAGGATGAGTGTTTACACACATATCAAATCCCTACACTTGACCATTGCAATGTCCTCATGCAATGCATTAGTTACAAAGCACGTTTACACTTTTCATCATAATCAATCCACGTTGGCCTTTATTAAAGAGATATAAAACTATAAACATTCAAAGTAAAGAAATCAAAATCATACCTTCGGGTTTTGGAAATGTTATGAATGATCATCATCCTCAAGTTTTTACTTTCTCCAAACCAAGCTTAAAAACGAGATCATTGTTATTATAAGTTAGCAAACTAACACGAACTCATGTGGGCCAATTATTTACTTACACTCCCTTATTCCTAGGTGTATCTCTTATATTCTATTTTTGTCTTGAATGATCACGAGGATGCATTGTTTGACTTATTTCGATAGTTATTTAGGCCGAAAATAAAGTGAATGATTTAATCAATAGTTAGTTAAAGGACAAAATCTTTTAAAACTGCTTCTCGGGACCTCATAAAGTTCATATCTTGGCATAACTCGCTTCGCGATTTGAGACGTTTCTCGGACCGATATTTGGCAACGACTTCATACTTCAATCTTGAGAGACGTTCATGAAAAATGGCCTTCTCTTCATAATAGGAATTTCTTCACTTGAAGTTTTGAGAGATTCTTCATATTTGGACCACGACTTCTTCATTTTTCTCCAATCATTATTTTGGACTTTGATATACAACGATCCGCCTCCTTTTTGGACTTGGATCTATTTATCCTCATACCTTGTTAGGGCCTTTTTGGATATACTTCTCCATGATCTTTACGGGAGTATTTGCTTTTTGTCGTGTGTCTCGATCCTTCATATTGATCTTTGATAAATGATTCTTCACATCACTTTGGATCTTTAGCAACAAAATATAGCCCTCATGTCTTGTTAGGACCTTTTTGGACTCGCCAATCTTCGCATACCGCTTCAATAAGTTATGCCTTGTCTATGAACTCTAATCGATACCGAGCAACTTTTAAACAATCTTGGGCTAGAAGCTAAGTAACTTTTCAAATCGTACAACCTTATTTATTGTAGATAAATTTATTAGCAAGCGATGGGAGAATAGGCTTATAATTAACTCACATAAATTCACGAAAGAATACCAAACTTATAATTGACTCTATCATCTCTCGTTCTCCACAGTTTAAAATCTCAAGGAATGAGATTCGTGGATGCTTAGCCTATTAATTCAAAACTTTGGGTTTTCGAGTCATCTATAGGATCTTGCAAACTCTTAGACTTTTTCAAGTTTAGAAATCGCATTTTAAAGTTCCCTTGATAAACGACTCTCTAGGATCAATTATAGGAACTTGCGAAAAGTTCTTGTTCTTAACCCGTGAGAGTTAAGACTTTCGCGTTTTATAGCTCCCTATATAAAAGCCTAATAAAACTTGACTTAAACACGTTAAGGATACTAGCTAGAGTAAACTTAGATAAGTAAACTTGGGTTGAGTCAAAAGATTCACAACGTTTTAAAATAAAAACCACTTTATTAAAAATTTATTCTAATAAGGAAAGAAAATAACTATACAAAAGGGAAAAACTAATAGGCCAAAATAGATCAAAAATTTTGAAAATTGTCGAAAAATTGATTTTCCGGTTAAAATGAGGACAAATACAAGGAAAAGGCCACTTAACTTCGATAGAAGTCCCCCCTACACTTAATATAAACATTGTCCTCAATGTTTAAGCATGTGGGAGTAAACTCCCCTACACTTAGGACATTGTGCACTTTGTTTAAATCTCGCTAAGGAAAAGACAACTAACGAGATTCCTATTTTAATATTGGAAAATATAAAATAGTGAATCGAAAAGAGTTTAGGATAGAACTGGGAAGATGGGAACACGGAATCACGGGTCGTCAAAAATCATCAAGAGTGGATCATTGAGCGCTCGAATCCCTGAATAGTAGAAGAGAGGAAATAGCAAACACCAACGGGTCTCCCCTACACTTAGGATAAAGAAAGCTAAAAGATAGATGCATGGGTTGCCTCCCAAGAAGCGCTTGATTTTTGTTCACCGAGTCGTGAGCCTGACTCGACCTTGATTACCATAGGAAGAAGCATGAAACATATCCACCTGGATCAAAGACATAGTTTTCGTCCATCAAATAGCAGAAGCTTAAGGTGAACAAGGCAAGCCAAAGAAGAATAGGCAAGGTTCCCTTAAGCAAAGATGGAGCACGGTGGTAGCAAGGGTGAAGTGGTGCAAGCATATCTTCAAAAGTTCCAAATATTTTTCCTTTTATTTTATCAGATGGATACTAAGATGGCTAAAGAATATCGATACCGGGGTCGAACACCTTATCCTTTAGGGGAAAATAGCACTCAGGCTCAGTAGAATGTGAAGAAGATCCGCGAAGAAAATGCAAAACCTCGTCCTCAGAAGGTGGACAAAGAGGTGTCAAATCATACGTGTTGCGGATGTTGGTGTCGTCCGGTTGCTTCTCCTTTGAAAGAATTTTCTTCAAATCCAAAGTAGGATCAAGACCATAATCATCAAAATCTAAAGGAGGAGCATCACTCTCATGAGGGAAGTAAGTATTAAGAAAAGTAGAGAAGTCTTCCTCAAATGAGTAATCATCCAAAGTAGGATTAAGCATGGTAGGCGGAGGATCTTCATCATGTGAAGAATCGCTCGAAAGAGTATCGGCCTCATCAAAATCATCATAAATGGGCATGTCGGGATACTCGGAAGCAAAGTCATCATAATCATCCGAATCTGAGCTAGAATCATCATCATAAGCATCAAAGATCGGTGGAGAATCATAAATGGGTGAAGGTTCCAAATTGGAGAGAGAATCATCCACATCATCTTGAAAAAGTGGATTATCAATGCAAGACTCAAATAGATGATTGTTGTAGATGACAAAATCATCAAGCACATTAATCATATTCGCGGATTCTCTTCCATAGGATTTGCTTGTAAGCTTCCCCATTCTAAAAACTTGTGCATCATCCCCGACTCTTAAGATGAGCTCACCTTCGGCAACATCAACTAAAGCTCTTCCGGTTCTCAAGAATGGCCGACCAAGTATTAAAGGAATACAAGGGTCCATTTCATAATCAACAACAACAAAGTCGACCGGAAAAGTGAAGGTGCCAACTTTAATGAACACATCTTCGGCAATACCAACGGGGTAAGCGAGAGTGTGATTTGCAAGCTCAAGAGTCATCTTTGTTGGAGTAAGGTCGGGTAATGATAGTGTTTTCCAAACACTTAATGGCATCAAATTTATACTGGCCCCGAGATCAGCTAGGGTAGTAAATGCTTCGGTTTTGTTAAAAATGAAAGGCAACACAAAACGACCGGGATCTCCAAGTTTTTCCGGAAGTTCTTTAAGAATAACTGCAGAACAGTTTTCATTTAAGCGTGTGTTGGCGAGCTCAATCAGCTTCTCCTTCTTGTTAAGCAATTCCTTGAATGCTTTAACAAATTTCGGCATGTGGACAAGTGCTTCAACAAGGCTAATGTTAAAATTCATTTGAGAGATCATCTTCAAATAATTCGACACTTGAATGTCATCCTTGGTGTGCATTTTGGCCTTGCCTAAGCGAGAAGGATATGGGATATTGGGTTTGGGTGGTGAAGGTGTAGGTGTAGCAGGTAAAGGTTGAGATGTTGAAGGGTTCTTCTTGGGTACATCGTCATGACGAGGCAGAGACGTTAATGGTGTACTAATACTAGGTGTGGGAGTAGTAGGGATAAATGGTGGTGAAGGAGGTGTAGATGATGGGGGCGGGATAGGTGGTCCTACTATGGTTACTCCACTACGGGTAGTAATAGCACTCACATTTGCTCGCGGATTGGTGACGGTGTTTGAAGGTAGAGAACTCGAGGTAGAGGGTTGAGTGGTGGGCAAGAAACTAGCCAACATATTCTTCAAATCATTCATTTGATTGCTAAAGGAGGATTGAATATTATCTCAAAGCTCGGATCTAATGTCATTCCCTTGCTTGGTAATATCCCCTTTCAAATTGATAATTTGGCTCTACAGATTCTTGATTTGCTCTCCTTGGGTTCTCATTATGGCTTCAACATCTTGATTTATGGGTGGGGCTTGTTGAGCGGGTGGGTGATAAGGATTAGAAGCTCTTGGTGGGATTTGGTTGCTTCTATTGTAGTTGTTGTTGAGGTTTTGTTTTTAAGGAGAAAAACCGGGTGAAAGGTAGTTGTTTGACCGGTAACTCAGCAAATTTCGATCCCCTTGAGGTCGAGCTTGGTAATTTTCCGGTGAATAATTACCATAAGCTGCATACACGTTTTCCGGATTTCCTTGAGTAGAAGGACAATCAGTGTATGAGTGTGAACCGCCGCATGTCTCACAAGAAGGTGCTACCGCTTTAACTTGATGTTGTTGGTTTGTAGCGAGAAGCAAGATATTTTTGTTCATTTCAGTCATCATGCGGGTGAATTCGGTCATGTCGGGGTTTGCTGAAGTAGAAGAAACATTGACTCTCGGGTTGTTCCTTAAAGAAGCGGAGGAATCCTAGTTTTTGTGGTGAGTAGTCATGTTCTCAATAAGCTCTCTACACTCCTCGGGTCTCCTTTTCATAAATGTGCCACCGGCGGCTGCATTAATCATATCACGATCACGAAAAGTCAAACCGTTGTAGAAAGTATCAATTAATGTCACAGGGAGCATGCTGTGGTTTGGACATCGATCGATCAAAACATTATATCTTTCCCAAGCATCAAAGAGAGATTCATCGGGTTCTTTCATGAAACCGCTGATTTGATTTCGAAGGCTCGTGACCATGGATGGTGGAAAGTAGCGCGACAAAAAGCGTTGAGTCATGTCATCCCAAGTATGAATTGAATTCTTCGGGAGACGATCAAACCATTTCTCGGCGTGGTGTGATAAAGTATGTGGAAAGAGTTGAAGACATAGAACATCCATTGTGGCACCGGGAAACTTCATGCTTTGAGTGATTGTATTGAATTTGTCGAGGTGTTTGTTGGCATAATCATCAGGCATTCCGACGAATGGATTAGTTTGCACTTGCTGAATCATGTGGTGCTTCAACGAAAACTCCGGAGCCGTGATTTGCATCGGCGCAATCGTCCTCCTCGTCCAAACATGGTAGGTTGACAAAGCTCTTCCATTGTCCGTAGATCGGGTTGTGGAAGAACATTGTTGTTGTTATTATTGAGGTGCGGTGGATTATTGTTGTTGTTAACACCTGCCATAGCTAAATCTTCTCGAGTCTCCGGCTCTTGATAATTAGAAGATCTAGTACGCATACACTTACAAAGGCAAAAGAAAACAATACCAAACACAAAGAAAATATATATACACAATAAAAATAAAATCTTTTTGGATTTTTGAATTTTGAATTTTTATGGATTTTTAACAATTTTTAATTTTTATGGTTTTTGGAAAATTTTTTAAGCAAGAAAAATAACGCTCACGAATGAACGGATCCTAAAAAGCAACGCGTATCTCACAGAAAATCGTTAATCTTCACGAAAAGAGCCGGCAGCGGCGCCATTTGATAACTAGGTTTTAGTTAGGAAAATTCTTTGTCGTATGTCTAATCGAATTGATCCTGGTTAACTATGTGACTCAGCTGTCTTTGGTGAAACAAAATTTGTGTCTTTGTAGTAATTAAAATGTGCAAAACTTAAATGAAAAATGACTTTAAAGTAAATCTAAGTCTAATTTAAAATAAAAGACGAGAATTTAAAAGCGTGACGAGAATTAAAAGACACTTAAAGTAAATAACGCAAACTTAAATCTATCTATGGCAAACTTAAAACGCAACTAAAACTTAAACTAAGGCAAGGCTAAAATAAATCTAAGGAAAATAAACTTAAAGTGCGACTAAGAAAAAGGCGAGAAAAGTAAAGCTTGAAATTTAAAAACAGAAAGTTAAAAACTGAAACTAAAAAGAACCTGAAAACAGCTCATCCGGAATAAACCTTCGTTCGGAATAATCACTCATCCGGAATGTCACCTTCGTTCGGAATGATTCTTCTTTACTCGGAATATTTACCAAAACCCTTGATCCGGAATAAATCCTTTATCCGGAATATGTCACTTATCCGGAATAAAGTCTTGACTCGGAATAAAGCCTTGATCCGTAATGTTTGATTCGGAACTCTTGATTCGGAATAATTCTTTTTTTTTTTTTTGGTAACCGTGAATATTCGGAATAATTCCTTGGCCCTTCTTTCGGAATATATTCCGAATGAACCTTGATCCGGAATATTAAAATATTCCGAATGAACAAGTTGATCCGGAATAATTTCCTTGATCCAGAATGTTGGATATTCCGGATGAACACTTTGGCTAAACCCTTGATCCGGAATGTTTGGTTGATTCGGAATGAAAGGCTGATCCAGAATGTTTGGTATTCCGAATCAAAGGTTTGATCCGGAATAATAAATTATTCCGAGTAAACACCACTGATCCGGAATGTCTAATATTCCGGATGAACAACCCTTGATCCGGAACTTTTTCAACAAACACCTTCACTCGGAATAACTGGGCTTGATCCGGAATGTACCTGGGAATACAGTAACACAGCGAAGAACAAGGAGAGAGGAAAAAACTACGGATCTAATTAAAATCAATCACAATCAAACAAAAGATTAAATCAAACTAACCAAATAACATCTACTAATCATAAACAATCAAACCAAAACAATAAAACTAACAAAGCTAATCAAAATAATCAAAACCCACTTAATCAATTTAACAAAAACTCAAGAACATAAACATGAACAAATAAACATAAAGATCAAAGATTAAAGAAAGGTAGATAAGAGATGAAACAATAAAAATAAAGATTGACAAGAATTAAAAGAAAACTTACTTGAAATTAAAGGAATTTAAGGTGCAAGACAAGTATTTAAATTTGACAATTAAGTAAATGACATGTATTTAAATGACAAGGTAATTAAAAGTGGAAGAACTAGTGTCACTCTAGCCAACAAGAGAAAAATGAATGAAATCCTAATCTAATCTATTTATAGGGGAGGATTAGGGAGTGCTTAGGAAGCTTCCTCCCCTCTTTCTTCTTTCCTTAATTGAACCATTAAGTCCTTAAGTATTTAATCTTCTTAAATCTTAGACTTTAATGACTTTGTCTCGGGATTTCTTTAAACTCGTCTTGACATTTCTTCATAAATAAGACTTGAGTTCTTCGGCTTTTTAGTAAACTTCCGTCTTTTGACTTTTCTTCGATAAATCTTCAGAATTGGTCTTTGACTTCCGTTCCTTTTGCACACTTGATTTCTTGACTTCGTCTTTCGTCTTTTTCTTCGATAAAAGCCCGTGAATGCCCGTGTTTTCTCAACTTTTCACCTTTTCGTCCTAAATCACAACAAAAACACAAACCACACATAATTCCGACATAAATGACATAAAATACACGTTTTGGCTCGGTAATTATTGTAATTAAGTGGTAAAAAGGATGGGTGTTTACACACCTATCAATTGTCATCCTCCAAAGACAATGGATGCTGACCAACTGGCAAAGCCGTAAGGTTATTAATCATAGAATGGTCATTTTCACCTCCCGGGTCAAAGCACTCATCCTCATTTCCCGGTACGAAACGAGGAGAGTAAAAGCGATACATCACCCGCTGGGGTGTGCACGCGGTAGGAGGAGGTGGTAATGTAATATGAGAAGTATGAGAACAATTACCTTCCACCTGCGTCACCTTTCCAGTAGAGTCAAATTTCTCCACCTCTACGATAGAAGGGGGCATGGCTAACAAAGTATGCTCATCAACAGTAGGAGAATCAGAGCTATCAATGTCCTCAATCCCTTCGTCAAAGAGAGGATTCACCTCACTAGATATGTAAGCGTCATCAAAATCAAATAAAGGGTTCGAATAAATCTTGAAAGTTTCCTTCAGAACGTCTTCATCAGATAGTGACTCGTCATCACTAGAAGTAAAATCATCATCTTGATCAAAAAGAGGATTAGAGAAAGCCAAAGAATCCTCTTCCAAAGTGTTGGTGGAAGGAACATCATCAGAAGAAAATGCATCATACTCATCGTCACTGTCGGATGTCAACTCAGATTCACTTGGAATTGGGACAAGGTTATCAGCACTAGACTTTATGAATTCTTCGGATTCCTTTGCAGGAATTGTGCTAAGATCCTCATCCCCTAGGATGGGTGAATCCTTAGGTTCCAGGGCCGGCAAGTCGGGAGAAGGAATAGAATTCTCATCGTTCTAAGAAATAGGACTCTCATCGTCATCACTATCATAATAACATGGAGGCACAAGAGGAGGAGTATAAGCATTAAGGTTAGATACTTGATCTTGTTGCTGATCCGCTTGACATTTCTCCATGATCTTGTTGCAAGCTTCTTGAACTTTTTGAAAGTTGTCAAAAAGTGTGGCCATTTGCTCAGGAGGAAGTGCACAAAAGGGTTGATGATTGACGGTGTGACGTGGGGGCTCAAAGTTATACACACTGGGATGATAGCACGGAACTTTCTCGAAGACCTTCGACGGATCACAAGAAGAAGCATCGTGATGGCCCCCACAAATATAGCACCACGGGTTTGGAGAAAAACCCGGTGCATCTTGAGGATAAGGATTGTCATAGACGGGAGAGGGTGAGAAAGTATTGTAAGAGGAGAAGTATGAATTTGTTGAATTTCAAAATGGAAAAAATCCAAATTGTGTATCGTCGATATCAAAACCACACCGCTCACAAGTACACCATTGACATGTTTGAAAACCATGCCATGGTCTCCCACACCGTACGAAAGACGAATCCATGAAGAATTATAAATAAGAGGGGTAAATAAAAGAATTAAACATAATAGAGGATAAAGAGGAATATTTTTGGTGCAAAACTTTGAAAAAGAAATGCTTTTTATGATTTTTCAAATGTTTTTGGGATTTTTTTGAAAAATTTTGACACAAAAAAAATAACGTTCACGAGTGAACGGATACCAAAAAGCAACCCTTCTCTCACAGAAAACCGTTAATCTTTACGAAAAGAGCCGGCAGCGGCGCCATTTGATAACTGGATTTTAGTTAGGAAAATTATATGTTCGTTGTACTGGTCTAATCGAATTGATCCTGGTTAACTATGCGACTCAGTCGTTCTTTGGTGGAAACAATAATTGTGTCGTTGTAGTATATTAAAAATGTGCAAGACTTTAAAGCTAAATGGCGGTTAATTTAAATCTAACTCTAATTTAAAATAAATGACGAGAAACTAAAAGCGTGACTAAAATTAAAAGGGCACTAAAAGTAAATAACGCAAACTTAAAACTATCTAAGGCAAACTTAAAACGCAACTAAAATTCAAACTAAGGCAAGGCTAAAATAAATCTAAGGCAAGTAAACTTAAAGTGCAACTAAGTAAAATGGCGGGAAAAGTAAAGCTTGAAAAATTATAAACAGAAAGTTAAAAACTGAAACTAAAAATAACTTGAACACAGCTCACCCGGAATAATTCTTTGTTTGGAATAATCACTCATCCGGAATGTCACCTTCGTTCGGAATGATTCTCCTTTACTCGAAATATTTACCAAAACCCTTGATCCGGAATAAATCTTTATCCGGAATATGTCACTTATCCGGAATAAAGTCTTGACTCGGAATAAAGCCCTGATCCGGAATGTTTGATTCAGAACTCTTGATTCGGAATATTTCCTTGGCCCTTCGTTCGGAATATATTCCGAATGAACCTTGATCTGGAATATTAAAATATTCCGAGTGAACAAGTTGATCCGGAATAATTTCCTTGGTTCGGAATGTTGAAGATTCCGGATGAAGACCTTGATCCGGAATAATTAATTATTCCAAATAAAATCCTTGATCCAGAATAAAATCCTTGATCCGGAATGTTTCTTCACAAAGCCTTGATTCGGAATGTGTGGTTGATCCGGAACTTGGTGTTGATCCGGAATATGTCACTTATTCCGGATGAAAGCCTTGATTCGGAATATTCAACAAACAATCTTCACTGATTCGGAACTTGGGCTTGATCCGGAATGTTTCCTGGGAAAGATCAGTAACAGACAAACGAAGAACACGGAGGAACAAATATAACATGAATCCACACAAATCTAATCTAAATCAACCACAAGATTAAATCAAACTAATCAAGTAACATCTACTAATCATAAACAAACAATCCAAATCAATCAAACTAACAAAACTAATCAAAATAATCAAAACCCACTTTAATCAATAAAAACTCAAAAACATAAACATGAACATCAACAATAAACATAAAGATTAAAGATTAAAGAAAGGTAGATAGGAGATCAAACAATAAAAATAAAGATTGACAAGAATTAAAAGGAAACTTACTTGAAATTAAATGAATTTAAGGTGCAAGACAAGTATTTAAATTTGACAATAAAGTAAATGACATGTATTTAAATGTGCAAGGAAAATAAAAATGGAAGAACTAGTGTCACTCTAGTCAAGAGAAAAAATGAATACACTAATGACTATTTATAGGGGAGATTAGGGAGGTGCTTAGGAAGCTTCCTCCCCTCTTTCTTCTTTTCTTAATTGCACCATTAAGTCCTTAAGTCTTTAATCTTCTTAAATCTTGGACTTTAATGACTTTGTCTCGGGATTTCTTTAAACTCGTCGTGAAATTTCTTCATAAATAAGACTTGAGTTCTTCGGCTTTTAGTAAACTTCCGTCTTTTGACTTTTTCTTTGATAAATCTTCAGAATTGGTCTTGGACTTCCGTTCTTTTTGCACTCTTGATTTCTTGACTTCGTCTTTCGTCTTTTTCTTCGATAAAAGCCCGTGAATGCCCGTGTTTTCTCCACTTTTCACCTTTTCGTCCTAAATCATAACAAAAACATAAACCACGCATAATTCCGACATAAATGCCATAAAATACACGTTTTGACTCGAGTATTATTGTAATTAAGTGGTAAAAAGGATGGGTGTTTACACACCTATCACTTATGCCATAAAGATGCCTTTTGTATACTTACATGTGGCCCATAAATACATACTAAGAATACATCTTCGACCTTACCTTTCCATGACCTTTCACTACTATAAACCTCTCATCACATGTCGACTCTTTACACACGAATATCCTTGAATACCATATTAGTAAAATCCCCCCCCCCCCCTCCGAGTTACCATTTGCCGGCAATTGAGAAAAACCAAAACCTTTTCCTCCATATAAATCTTCAATCTAAACGTCATCCAGAACCCCACTTTTTGTCTCTTGCAGCCTGATAACATCTGGATACTCATTTCTGATAATATTTCAAATCCATCTTTTTTCCCGCTCTCTCCATTCCTCTAATTAAAAATATAATCTTCATAATATAACAAAGGGAACGAAAAGAAAATACCATCAGCCTACTGGTCTTTTATAGCCGCAGGTCCCTCAATGTTATTTTTCGTCCCGTCAAGCTCCTCCGTCTCTGATTCTTCTACAGCCTTTACCCAAAAAACCGTGATCAAGTCACCGACCTCCTTAACCTGCTCGAGACTAATGTTGCACCGCTCAATACCTCCTTCACCCCATGAATTGTTCCCAAATACAAACATCCTATTTCTTTCGCTACTTACGTTGTGAACTTCCTTGTACACATCAAAGATACCTTTTATATTTTCACCTACACCCTTCACCCCGGTCTCTCTCACCATCTCGAAGGCTTTGGTGACACTTCTCCTACCCACCTTTTTGTTATTATTATCTAATTTATAGCCATCCGATTTTCCTAGGTTAAAGCTTTTCTTGACCTTGCACCCATCGAATCCCATATCCTCATTAATCTTCCTCTTCTTTTTCCCTCTGTCTCCTCCACTGCCAACTGAGCTCGACCAGGATACAACTTGTTTATCTAATCTTGATGTCCCCCATTATTGTTCCTGAGTTCCCCATTCTTCGTTGCCAAGCTTTCCTAACTATTTTTTGTTTTCTTTCAAGAGTTAACTTCCCACCTGATCCCTTCTTGTGCGCTTATCATCCATTTTCTCACCTACTTCTACTGGTGTATTACTTCTACTATAACTTTTTAATTCATTTCTTAATTTTGGCCCACATTGATGGCCCATATCCTTGCGTAAACTAGGCCCCTTATTATCTTCGTACCTAACTTAAAGCCCATCATCTTCTCTCATCCCTGAGCCTAATAATTCCCCATAGTCAATGTCACATCCCACGTCAACTCTAATATAGTTATGTAAAAATTTCTCTTTTTTTGTTATTGAGTATTGGTCCTACCAACGTTTATATCTTGGACATAACTATTGTTATTAAACTCCCCGTACATAACTTTATCACACCCAACCATTCCATTAGAAATATTCAACAATGCATCACGATTCTCCTCTATATTTAGTTCACCGGAGCACTGAGCCCCCTCGTTTTCTCCATGAATCCGCCCACCGGAATTCACGTCCGGCATGCAACAACTACGGACACCTTCTTTTATTACACCTTCCTCCTTTTCTTCATCACTTGACTCCCATCATCTTCGTTTGAATAACCATCATCCTCACCATCCTCCTCGTCAATTTGCATTTCATTCTCGCCCCTTTTATCCGCTTCTTCCACTCCAACTCTAGATGCTTTTTTACTTGTGGTTTTATGTAAATTCAAGCACGTTATATGCCTAACTTCCCCTACTATGCTAATTTTGTGAATTTTACCTTTTACCTTGACACTAAGATCTTCATTGATTAATCTTTTAGTTATAGTATGCATTTGAACCTTTTCGAATGACATGTTTTGAAAATAATAGTTGAGTTTGTTTAACTTTACTATATTGCCCTTTGTCCAAATTAATATTTACAAACTTTAAAGAAACTTTAATTTTTCCCGTATATCATAAGGGTGTGAATTCTCTCTCTTGGAAATATTTTAGTCTAAATGGTGTGAGAGGGGAAATGTATCTGTGAGTAGAGAGTGAGATAAACAAATATTAAAAATACATGGTGTGAGTGTGGAAAGAATTATAAAAAAACTCTTTATGAGTGTAAGAAAATCTCTTTCTATCAAATAATACATATCAATGATAGGTGTGTAAACACCCATCCTTTTTACCACTTAATTACAATAATAACCGGGCCAAAACGTGTATTTTATGTCATTTATGTCGGAATTATGCGTGGTTTGTATTTTTGTTGTGATTTAGGACGAAAAGGTGAAAAGTGGAGAAAACACGGGCATTTACGGGATTTTATTGAAGAAAAAGATGAAAGACGAAGTCAAGAAGTCAAGAGTGCAAAAAGAACGGAAGTCCAAGACCAATTCTGAAGATTTATCGAAGAAAAAGTCAAAAGACGGAAGTTTACTAAAAGACGAAGAACTCGAGTCTTATTTATTGAAGAATTAAAAGACGAGTTTAAAGAAATCCCGAGCCATAAGTCATTAAAGTCCAAGATTAACAAAATATTAAGAAGGGAAGGACTTAATGGTGCAATTAAGAAGAAATGAAGGAGAGGAGGAAGCTTCCTAATCCTCCCCTATATATAGTCATTAGGATAATCATTTTTACTCTTGTTGGCTAGAGTGACACTAGTTCTTCCATCTTTATTTACTTGCACATTTACTTTATTGCACTTTAATTACCTTGTCTTGCACCTTATTTTTCAAGTAAGTTACTTTTATTTTAATTTCACCTCTACTTTTCTTGTCTTAAATTTCTCATTCTACCTTTCTTTCTTTGCTTGATCTTTATGTTTATGTGTTTATTACCTTGCTTATTTGATTAAAGATTATGTTTTTATGCTTTTGATTGTTTTGGATCATTGATTTTTATAGCTTATTTGTGTTTATCTCCAAGTTTCTTAAGTTTTTATTAAAGTTATTTTTATATAAAAGTATTGTTTTCGTAAATCTTTTTCCTTTCGTGTTTTTATAAGTCTTAAATTGTAGCTTATTAGCTTTTTCTTATACGGTTTTCATTAGGATTTTAGGTGTGTGCTTATTTGATTTATAGCTTATTAGTTTAGCTTATTTTTGGTTCTCTTTACTGTATTCCGACCTTAGTGATCGGAAAAGGGTTTCACATTCCGACCAGCACTCCATTGCTTGGTCGCAAAAGGGTTTGAGTTATTCCGATTGGGGGTGTCTAGCACATTCCGATCAGGGTAAGTGACAATTATTCCGATCAGGAGTCTATTCAACATTCCGATTGGGAGGCTTGCAACATTCCAATCAAAGGTAAGTTGGTTATTCCGATCAGTCTAGTGACAGTATTCCGATTGGGTATTCCAATCTACATTCCGATCATACCAAGTGTTGCATTCCGATTAGTGGATTCCGATACATATTCCGATCAGAGGTTTTGTTTGGTTATTCCGATCTGAAAAGGTGACAGCATTCCGATCTGGTGTTTCCGACAACATTCCGATCAGGTGGTAAGTGCATTCCGATCGGAATATATTCCGATCAGGATTGTTTTTTTATACTTTGTCTTGTTTAATTTTCAATTTCTCATTTTAATACTTTGTCAAATTTTAATTTTCGTCACGCTTTAATTTTTGTCATCTAATTAATTTACTTTTCAAAGTTTTAAATATTGCACCCTTTCTTTTAATTAGATTTAGTTTTATTATAACGCCATTTTATTTTAACGCTCATTTACTTTAACGTCATTTACATTTACGTCTTTGCACTTTTAATTTAAAATCAATCAAAAATATTTGTTTTACCAAAATCAACTTAGTCGTGCTTTGAACCGGAAATCAATTCGTTAAGATACCGAGAGAACGAACTTTAATTTTTATACGGGGTGTCAAAAGCCTTGTATTAAATGGCGCCGCTGCCGGCTCTTTTCGTAAAGACTAACGGTTTTCTGTGAGAGACGCGTTGCTTTTTGGGATCCGTTCACTTATGAGCGTTATTTTTCTTGCTTAAAAAAATTCAAAAAAAAACATAAAAATTAAAAATAGCTAAAAATCCATAAAAATTAAAAATTTCAGAAATCCAAAAAGATTTTATTTTTATTGAGTATATATATTGTCTTTGTCTTTGGTATTGTTTTCTTTTGCCTTTGTAGGTGTATGCGTACTAGATCTTCTAATTATCAAGAGCCCGAGACTCGAGAAGATTTAAGTATGTCAGGTGTTAACAACAACAATAATCCACCGCACCTCAACAATAACAACAATGTTCTTCCACAGCCCGATCTTCGGACAATGGAGGAGCTTTGTCAACCAACCATGTTTGGACGAGGAGGACCGATTGCGCCGATGCAAATCACGGCTCCGGAGTTTTCGTTGAAGCACCACATGATTCAGCAAGTGTAAACAAATCCTTTTCGAGGAATGCCTGATGATGATGCCAACAAACCCCTCGACAAGTTCATTACAATCATTCAAAGCATGAAGTTGCCTGGTGCCACAATGGATAATCTTCGCCTACAACTCTTCCCACATACTTTATCACATCATGCCGAGAAATGGTTTGACCGTCTCCCAAAGAATTCTATTCATACTTGGGATGACATGACTCAATGCTTTTTGTCGCGCTACTTTCCACCATCCATGGTCACAAGCCTTCGCAATCAAATCAGCGGTTTCATGCAAGATCCCGATGAATCTCTTTTTGATGCTTGGAAAAGATATAATGTCTTGATTGATCGTTGTCCAAACCACAACATGCTCCTTGTGACCTTAATTGATACTTTCTACAACGGTTTGACTTTTCGAGATCGTGATACGATTAATGCAGCCGCCGGTGGCACATTCATGAAAAGGAGACCCGAGGAGTGTAGAGAGCTAATTGAGAACATGACTACTCACCACAAAAACTGGGATTCCTCCGCTTCTTCAAGGAACAACCCGAGAGTAAATGTTTCTTCCACTTCAGCAAACCCTGATATGACCGAACTCACCCGCATGATGACTGAAATGAGCAAAAGTATCTTGCTTCTCGCTTCAAACCAACAACAACAAGTTAAAGCGGTTGCACCTTCTTGTGAAACATGCGGCGGTCCTCACTCATACACCGATTGTCCTTCTACACAAGGAAATCCGGAAAATGTGTATGCAGCTTATGGTAATTATTCACCGGAAAATTACCAAGCTCGACAACAAGGGGATAGAAATCTGCTGAGTTACCGGTCAAACAACTACCTTTCACCCGGTTTTTCTCCTCAAAACCAAAACCCCGCCAACAACTACACTAGAAGCAACCAAATCCCACCAAGAGCTTCTAATCCTTATCACCCACCCGCTCAACAAACCCCACCCATTAACCCGGATGTTGAAGCCATAATGAGAACCCAAGGTGAGCAAATCAAGAATCTGCAAAGCCAAATTATAAATTTTGAAAGGAGATATCACCAAGCACGGGAATGAGATAAGATCCGAGCTTCGAGATAATATCCAATCTTCCTTCAGCAATCAAACTAATGATTTGAAGAATATGCTTGCTAGTTTCTTGCCCGCCGCTCAACCCTCTTCTTCGAGTTCTCTACCTTCAAACACCGTCACCAATCCGCAAGCAAATGTGAGTGCTATTACTACCCGTAGTGGAGTCACCATCGTAGGACCACCTATCCCGCCCCCATCGTCTACACCTCCTCCACCACCATTTATCCCTACTCCTCCTACAGCTAGTATTAGTGCACCATTACCGTCTCCGCCTCGTCATGACGATGTACCTAGGAAGGACCCTTCAACATCTCAACCTTTACCTGCTACGCCTTCACCTTCACCACCCAAACCCAATATCCCATATCCTTCTCGCTTAGGCAAGACCAACGAGCTAACCAAGAATGATTGTCAAGTGCAAAGCTATGTGAAGATGCTCTCTCAAATGAACATCAACATTAGCCTTGTTGAAGCACTTGTCCACATGCCGAAATTTGTTAAAGCATTTAAGGAATTGCTTAACAAGAAGGAGAAGCTGATTGAGCTCGCCAACACACCCTTATATGAAAACAGCTCTGTAGTTATTCTTAAAGAACTTCCGGAAAAGCTTGGAGATCCCGGTCGTTTTGTGTTGCCTTGCATTTTCAACAAAACTGATGAATTTACTGCCCTAGCTGATCTCGGGCCCAGTATTAATCTTATGCCTTTGAGTGTTTGGAAAACACTATCATTACCCGACCTGACTCCAACAAAGATGACTCTCGAACTTGCAAATCGCACTCTCGCTTACCCCGTTGGTATAGCCGAAGACGTGTTCATAAAAGTTGGCACATTTACTTTCCCGGTCGATTTTGTCGTTGTTGATTATGAAATGGACCCTCGTATTCCTTTAATACTTGGTCGGCCATTCTTGAGAACCGGACGAGCTTTAGTTGATGTGGCCGAAGGTGAGTTAATCTTAAGAGTCGGGAATGCTTCACAAGTTTTTAAAAAGGGGAAGCTTACAAGCAAATCCTATGGACGAGAATCAGTGAATATGATTAATGTGCTCGATGATTTTGTCATCTACAACAATCCTCTATTCGAGTCTTGCAATGATAATCCACTTTTTCAAGATGATGTGGATGATTCTCTCTCTAATTTGGACGCTTCTCCCATTTATGATTCTCCACCGATCTTTGATGCTTATGATGATGATTCTAGCTCAGATTCGGATGATTATGATGACCTTACCTCCGAGTATCCCGATCTGCCCACTTATGATGATTTTGATGAGGCCGATAGTCTTTCGAGTGATTCTTCACATGATGAAGATCCTCCGCCATCACTCGATCCTACTTTGGACGATTACTCATTTGAGGAAGATTTCTCTGCTTTTCTTAATACTTACTTCCCTCATGAGAGTGATGCACCTCCTTTAGATTTTGAAGATTATCGTCTTGATCCTTCTTTGGATTTGAAGCACATTCTTTCAAAGGAGAAGAAACCGGTCGACACCGACATCCGCAGCACATATGATTTAACACCTCTTTGTCCACCTTCTGAGGACGAGGTTGTGCATCTTCTTCGCGGATCTTCTTCACACTCTGCTCAGCCTGAGTTCTATTTTCCCTTAAAGGAAAAGGTGTTCGACCCTGGTATCGATATTCTGCAGCCATCTCAGTATCCACCTGATGAAATAAAAGGAAATATCTTTGGAACTTATGGAAATCTGCTTGCACCACTTCACCCTTGCTCCCACTGTGCTCCATCATTGCTTAAGGGAACCTTGCCTACTCTTATTTGGCTTGCCTTGTTCGCCTTAAGCTTGTGCTATTTGATGGACGAAAACTATGTCTTTGATCCTGGTGGATATGTTTCATGCTTCTTCCTATGATGATCAAGGTCGAGTCAGGCTCACGACTCGGTAATCAAAAATCAAGCGCTTCTTGGGAGGCAACCCATGCATCTATCTTTTAGCTTTCTTTATCCTAAGTATAGGGGAGACCCGTTGGTGTTTGCTATTTCCTCTCCTCTCTTAATCAGGGATTCGAGCTTCAAAGATCCACTCTTAATGATTCTTGACGACCCGTGATTCCGTGTTCACTTCTTCCCGGTTCTATCCCAAACTCTTTTCGATTCACTATTTTATATTTTCTCAATATAAATAGGAATCTCTTTAGTTGTCCTTTCCTTAGCAAGATTTAAACAACGTGCACAATGTCCTAAGTGTAGGGGAGTTTACTCCCACATGCTTAAAAATTGAGGACAATGTTTATATTAAGTGTAGGGGAGACTTCTATCGAAGTTAAGTGGCCTTTTCCTTGTATTTGTCCTTATTTTAACCAGAAAATCAATTTTTTGACATTTTTCAAAATTTTTGATCTATTTTGGCCTATTATTTTTTCCTTTTGTATAGTTATTTTCTTTCTTTGCTAGAATAAATGTTTAATAAAGTGGTTTTAATTTTCAAACGTTGTGAATATTTTGACTCAACCCGAGTTTACTTATCTAAGTTTACTCTAGCTAGTATCCTTAACGTGTTTAAGTCAAGTTTTGCTAGGCTTTTATGTAGGGAGCTATAAAACACGAAAGTCTTAACTCTCACGGGTTAAGAACAAGAACTTTTCGCAAGTTCCTATAATTGATCCTAGAAAGTCGTTTATCAAGGGAACTTTAAAATGCGATTTCTAAACTTGAAAAAGTCCAAGAGTTTGCAAGATCCTATAGGCGACTCGAAAACCCAAAACTTTGATTTAATAGGCTAAGCATCCACGAGTCTCATTCCTTGAGATTTTAAACTGTGGAGAACGAGAGATGATAGAGCTAATTATAAGTTTGGTATTCTTTCGTGAATTTATGTGAGTTAATTATAAGCCTATTCTCCCATCGCTTGCTAATAAATTTATCTGCAATAAATAAGGTTGTACGATTTGAAAAGTTACTTAGCTTCTAGCACAAGATCGTTTAAAAGTTGCTCGATATGGATTAGAGTTCATAGCCAAGGCATAATTTATTGAAGCGGGACGCGAAGATTGGCAAGTCTAAAAAGGTCCTAACAAGGCATGAGGACTATATTTTGTTGCTAAAGATCCAAAGTGATGTGAAGAATCATTTGTCGAAAATCAATATGAAGGATCGAGACACACGACGAAAAGCAAAAACTCCCCAAAAGTCATGGAGAAGTGTATCCGAAAAGACCCTAGCAAGGTATGAGGATAAATAGATCCAAGTCATAAAAGGAGGCGGATCGTTGTATATCAAAGTCCAAAATAAAGATTGGAGAAAAATGAAGAAGTCGTGGTCCAAGTATGAATCTCTCAAAACTTCAAGTGAAGAAATTCCATTATGAAGAGAAGGCCATTATTTCATGAACGTCTCTCAAGGTTTGAAGTATGAAGTCGCTGCCAAATATCGGTCTGAGAAAGGTCTCAAATCGCGAAGCGAGTTATGCCAAGATATGAACTTTATGAGGTCCCGAGAAGCAGTTTTAAAAGATTTTGTCCTTTAGCTAACTATTGATTAAATCGTTCACTTTATTTTCGGACTAAATAACTATCGAAATAAGTCAACAATGCATCCTCGTGATCATTCAAGACAAACAATAAAATACAAGAGATACCCCTAGGAATAAGGAAGTCTAAGTGAATAATTGGCCCACATGAGTTCGTGTTAGTTTGCTAACTTATAATAACAATGATCTCGTTTTTAAGCTTGGTTTGGAGAAAGTGAAAACTTGAGGATGATGATCATTCATGACATTTCCAAAACCCAAGGTATGTTTTTGATTTCTTTACTTTGAATGTTTATAGTTTTCTATCTTTTTAATAAAGGCCATTATGGATTGTTGGTGATGAAAAATGTAAACATGCTTTGTAATTAATGCATTGCATGAGGACATTGCAATGGTCAAGTGTAGGGGATTTGATAGGTGTGTAAACAGCCATCCTTTTTATCACTTAATTACAATAATAACCGGGCCAAAACGTGTATTTTATGTCATTTATGTCGGAATTATGCGTGGTTTATGTTTTTGTTGTGATTTAGGACGAAAAGGTGAAAAGTGGAGAAAACACGGGCATTTACGGGATTTTATTGAAGAAAAAGATGAAAGACGAAGTCAAGAAGTCAAGAGTGCAAAAAGAACGGAAGTCCAAGACCAATTCTGAAGATTTATCAAAGAAAAAGTCAAAAGACGGAAGTTTACTAAAAGCCGAAGAACTCGAGTCTTATTTATTGAAGAATTAAAAGACGAGTTTAAAGAAATCCCGAGCCATAAGTCATTAAAGTCCAAGATTAACAAAAGATTAAGAAGGGAAGGACTTAATGGTGCAATTAAGAAGAAATGAAGGAGGGAAAGAAGCTTCCTAATCCTCCCCTATATATAGTCATTAGGATAATCATTTTTACTCTTGTTGGCTAGAGTGACACTAGTTCTTCCATCTTTATTTACTTGCACATTTACTTTATTGCACTTTAATTACCTTGTCTTGCACCTTATTTTTCAAGTAAGTTACTTTTATTTTAATTGCACCTCTACTTTTCTTGTCTTAAATTTCTCATTCTACCTTTCTTTCTTTGCTTGATCTTTATGTTTATGTGTTTATTAACTTGCTTATTTGATTAAAGATTATGTTTTTATGCTTTTGATTGTTTTGGATCATTGATTTTTATAGCTTATTTGTGTTTATCTCCAAGTTTCTTAAGTTTTTATTAAAGTTATTATTATATAAAAGTATTGTTTTCGTAAATCTTTTTCATTTCGTGTTTTTATAAGTCTTAAATTGTAGCTTATTAGCTTTTTCTTATACGGTTTTCATTAGGATTTTAGGTGTGTGCTTATTTGATTTATAGCTTATTAGTTTAGCTTATTTTTGGTTCTCTTTACTGTACTCCGACCTTAGTGATCGGAAAAGGGTTTCACATTCCGACCAGCACTCCATTGTTGGTCGGAAAAGGGTTTGAGTTATTCCGATTGGGGGTGTCTAGCACATTCCGATCAGGGTAAGTGACAGTTATTCCGATCAGGAGTCTATTCAACATTCCGATTGGGAGGCTTGCAACATTCCGATCAAAGGTAAGTTGGTTATTCTGATCAGTCTAGTGACAATATTCCGATTGGGTATTCCAATCTACATTCCGATCATACCAAGTGTTGCATTCCGATTAGTGGATTCCGATACATATTCCGATCAGAGGTTTTGTTTGGTTATTCCGATCTGAAAAGGTGACAGCATTCCGATCTGGTGTTTCCGACAACATTCCGATCAGGTGGTAAGTGCATTCCGATCGAAATATATTCCGATTAGGATTGTTTTTTATACTTTGTCTTGTTTAATTTTCAATTTCTCATTTTAATACTTTGTCAAATTTTAATTTTTGTCACGCTTTAATTTTTGTCATCTAATTAGTTTACTTTTCAAAGTTTTAAATATTGCACCCTTTCTTTTAATTAGATTTAGTTTTATTATAACGCCATTTTATTTTAACGCTCATTTACTTTAACGTCATTTACATTTACGTCTTTGCACTTTTAATTTAAAATCAACCAAAAATATTTGTTTTACCAAAATCAACTGAGTCGTGCTTTGAACCGGAAATCAATTCGTTAAGATACCGAGAACGAAAGAACTTAACTTTCTTACTAGGCAAAACCTATGTATTAATCAACATATTTGTGAGTGGAAACATATCACTCTCTCACTCTCTCTCTCTCTCTCTCTCTCTCTCTCTCTCTCTCTCTCTCTCTCTCTCTCTCTCTCTCTGTCTCTCTCTCTCTCTCTCTCTCTCTCTCTCTCTCTCTCATAATATATTTTTGATCGGCAGATCTACTTTTGATCGGTAACACCGATCTCAATTGCATCTAGTCTACAAGTGTTTTTCCCTTTTGTTTGATGGTAATAGCTTTGTTGCATCTACATATGTTTTTTATTTGGTTTTATGATTTTGAGGGTTAATCGATCGCACAACTACTTTTACCTTGTACAACTGATTCTCAACACATGTATTCATCAAGAAATTGTTTAATTTGTAAGTTTTAACACGATTGTTGAAGGTACATGGAGGATCAAGGAGGTGAAATAAACAAGGAGGTGGTATTTGGGTAGCAAAGATCTTAAAATTAAAGGAGGTATAAATCTGTAAAATTAAAATTTAGTTGACAAAAAATAATAGTTGTACAATAAATATAAGTTTCCTTTATAGTTTAATAATATTTTATTACCCATTCATTTGTAAAAGTGATAGTATTTAGTTGCCAAAAATTACTACTTGCCTTATGTATATAGACCTTAGACATACGTATTTTTTACCGATTTTTTTAACTTCATACGAACACTTGTCAAACTCTCTTAACGCCCTCTCTTATAATTGCCCACTTGTCCGATTGCACTGGACCTTTTGTGAAAATTTATATTCACCGGGGTCCAATATACTTGGTCTCTTTTAAGAATTATTTTAAATAGATAAAAAGTTTGATAAAATTAACCGTATTATTTTTGCTTGAAATTGTTATTATAAATTTTAAAAAATATTTAATTATTTAATTAAGGGTAAAACTATCATTGTGCTGAAAAGTAAGAGAAAAAAAGTTTTAATAAATATTTTTTTTAAATTATATATTTTTTGTCGAGAGACAATAATTTTAAAACAAAGAAAGTAACTTAAATTATATACGTACTATTTGTAGGGAAACTATAAAACTTTTATTTATAAATCAAATAAATAAAATCAATTAAATTAACATAAAATAAATGACAGAATATAAATAACAGAAAAATGAATACAGGCATAATTATAAACGATAATTAAATAAAACACATACTAAATCACCAGCAAGTCGAGGCACGCGTAAGACACGCTTAGAACTAAAGAGCTATGACACGTGTTTGACACGCTTCCCTTAAAACAGATTCGTCGTCTGTTTCCCAGGGTACAACAGCCGAAACAGTAAGTTGTACTGTCGGACTTAACAAAACTGCCCGAAATTTCACCTTTACAGATGCGTACTCCATATGTTGGAAATCAATAATAATACTTATTGATTTGATGTGTGAAAAAGCTATGGAATTAGGCCTCTAGTTATACACAATAGACTCCCTTCCAGTTTACTCATCCCACTGATGTGGGAGAAAAATAAACTATTTTTCCTCTTTAAGCATGGTACCAAATGCCTAACTTTGAGACACGATATCTCATTCACATCACCTTCATTTTGGACACATAAAGGCTCATTGTGAAGCTCTCTTCAAAGAGAACGCAAACCTATAGAGTATGGCTAATATATATGATACATACATATACATAATTGTGTCCAAAGTTGGTCAAAAGTCATTTTGCCAACAATATTTTCCAACAATCCCCCACATGAATAGAGACCGGTCGTAATACACAAAAGTTTCAATAAAATTCCAACATTTGAATCTTGCATAGGATAGGTAGGTGTTACCCTTTGAACCTTCCCTTGTGAGATGCACTTAGTCTCCTAGATCTGAGTAGACACGATGTCTTTAAACTCAGCCTCTATTTACGTAGACGACAATACACACTCACACAAGACTCTCCCTGACAATGTCAAGTCCTCATAGTCGTGTTCGTTATGGTCATGAACACTAGCCTGGTTCTGCAAGAGCTCTTAGAAATTGCGCCCTCACATTTTCCTTCGAAGTGACCCCTACTTCTCTCTCACATAGGCGATTTCATCTTGAATCATTAAAAACATATGTTTTATGATTTCATTTTGAAACATTATGCTTTATGATTTCATCCTGAATCATTTAAGCCATATGTTTAACCTCTCAATAAGTCACATTGTTCTAGAAATGGACTAGGAAAGTTACTGTATTAAGTAACTCCCCCACATTGACGTGACTTCCCTCACATTTCTATGATTAGGTTGTCCTATTAAACCCAGATCTTGGGATCTCCAGTCAACTGGGTTAGGTTTTCCTTCATAGAAACTCATTCCTCAAGGGCTTTAGTCTCATTCCTTTAGATGACTCACCAACTAACTCTCTGCTTAAGCCTTTCGTAAGCAGATCCACGATGTTATCCTTTGACATTACGTAGTCAGTCGTGATAACTCTAGTTGAGAGTAGTTGTCGCAACAATCACAAGCTGTGATGGATATGTCTCGACTTACCGTTTTACATTTGTGATATGAGCTCCGTCAAATTCTATTGACTATCACACTTTATAAACATGGCCGTTACCGGTATACGCCATCTTGGTATGTCCTTTATGAATTAACGTAAACTATCCTGCATATTCTATAAATTTATCTCAAATAATAAATTCATATTTCATCATAGATTTAGCTATAATTGTCTCTTTGAAACACTTTCAATATTTCTAAGACATAGCTTTCCACTTAGGATAAATACATCTCCTCTAGTGGATCTAGATTCTTATATGTAAGAATCCATATTTGCATGACTGTATCACTTGATAGTAGTAGAATATCTTACATAATGCAATATTATTAGTATCATAGTACTCAAGTAATAATTATTCAAATGGTCCCCACTTGAATTACTAATATATCTGCTTGCCTGATTATAAGTTCAAAATCAGATCATACATACTTCATTAGAAACATAAGATGCTCAATATTCTTTGAGTATTCAAAATGGGAAACACCTTTACCTCTATTTCAAATAGATTTAAAAAGATGTCATTGGACTCTAGCTAGGCCAGAATCCCCCACATTTAACCTCTCAATAACATTGTTATCTTAATGTTTAACTTCAAAACAAATCCATATGGGTTCAACAAACCCACAACTAATGAAATTCATGTCAAATATTGACTCCAACAGATCATTAGTAGATTTATTCTTCTTGTTATCATTTCTAGTGATAAGTATATTCATGTATAAACATAAGAGTACATATTTACTATTGATCACACGTACATACATCAATTTTGAATCCACATTCTGACATGATATGGTCAAAAAATTTGATGTCATTGTTTGGTAGCTTGCCTTAAACCATATAATGACTTAAATAGCCTACAAACTTTTCTCTCTAGCATAGGAACTATGAAACCCTCAAGCTGGTTCATGTATAGTTTTTTTTCTTTCTAAATCCCTGTTTAGAAATATTATTTTCACATCTACATAAGAAACTTTCAAACTTTCTTAATGCGGAAATAAAGTACCATCATAATTGAAGTTATTCGTGTAACATGCGAGTAAGCATCAAAGGAAGATATACCTTCTTGTTGTCTAAATTCTTTGATACTAATCTCTTTCTTTGCACATGTCAATGGAGACATCAACTTTTATCTGCTTTTTGAAGATCCATTTATATCCTAGTGGTTTACAACTTACAGTACATCCACGAGCTTCTAATTTTACTTTTGTAAAATAGAATCTATTTCACTTTTAATGGTTTTTTTCTATGGATACCCTTTCAAAGAAGTTACTGCTTCTCAGTAAGAAGTAGGCTCATTTTTTTCATTTTTTTTACCATAAAAGAAACAAAAACCGAATCTAACCAATCTCTCGGTTCTTGCCATTTTGTTTCTTATAGGTTTAACCTCTTCTTGGGTCAATCTTGTCTCTCTTCTAAGAAATTAATATCATCTTGTTATCTCTGACCTTGGACAACCTCGTCATCTATTCTAGATGATCTTTCAATTTCCTTCGTAAACAAAGAATATATTATTGAAGAATGAATCATTCCCTAATTCCATTACTATGTCTATTTTCGATTCATGTACAATGAAACGATAAGCCCTACTATTCATAACAAATCTTGTGAACATACAATCCATGGGTTTAAGTCCAATCTTTCGAACCATGAATTTCATACGGATATCTTAGCTAGATATCCCTCACATTTGTAAGTACTTATAAGATAGTTTTCTTCTCACCCATGGTTCGTAAGAAGTATCTTATTTTATTTACAAGGGATCTTATCTAAAAGATAAGTAATCGATATAATTGCTTTCCCCCACATGCCATGGCTTAAACCTGTACGTATGAACATCGCATTAACCATTTCTTCTAAGGAACGATTCTTTTCTATATCAAGAGCAATGAATTTGTGTCTTATTATAAGTTTAGCTTAAAAATTTAGAAATGGAGACACATATTCACATCCAATAACTTCGAATCACCTTATTATTGACAATAAGTTGGTTCTCAACTTATGTATATAGATCAACCTTGTCTATATCCTTACTCTCAAGTAAGTGTAAATAGCAATATTTTGTACCACATTCAGCCAATATGATGAAGTACACGATACTCTCTACCTTAGCAGGTATCAATTCCAAATCACATAAAACCATGTGAATCATATCAAGGTTTTTGGTTATTTCTATTCAACCAAGAGAAAAGACTTATCAATTTGGCTTCAACGTAAGTTTTGATTTTGTAATCCGTGTCAATACAAAAATGGGTATCCAATTTGGTTTAACTGGACAACATATTGAGTAAAAATTTAAAACATGTCAAAGTAAGTCATAACATACATTTAAAAATGACCATTATAAAATATAATCAACTTAACCATTTTAAAGGCATAACCCGTATGCACTAAATTTATGTTATTCATTAAATCGATTTTTATTTGATTCAAACACATATGAAAGCCAAATTTCATTCAGCAACCATCCGGACATAAGATTCCTACAAATCTCCGGTACACACAGCGTTGGTTAACTTAGTGTCTTTTCCAAATGTGAACCACATCTTCTTTTTCTTTGATATTCGCAGTTGGAGAGTTGCTCAAACTCGTTCTCTCCATTCTCAACTGCATTATAAGAGTTAATCAAACTCTTATCACCATATACATGACATGATACTGAAGTGCGAATGCACCATTAGCTATGGTTGGATTCCGTCATGGCCTCAGTTTTCATGTCATTCAGACTATATAACGCATAGTTATGGCACAACAAGTTTCTGAATGATTCAAAGCATCTACCTACAAGTAAGTATCGGTCTCCCTTTTGATGTCACTCGACATTCAGAATGTTATTAAGAGGCCCATGATTTAGTTGACACTAATTTTGGTAGTATTAACAACGTGCTAAAAAACATAGTGTTTCTTAACCAAAAGCGAATTACATCGACTTTTGTTTAAAACGAAAACGTTTTGTAAGGTCCGTTTTATAAAACCCACTTTAAAGGAAGTCTTTCGACTAAACAATTAAAGAAAATATCAGCTATAACATAATATTTTACCAAAAAACACATATGTAATATTATGTTGTCAATCTTCATTTAGAAGATCTTAACTTCACATGATCTATTTCTACAATGAAACTTAACAAGGTTTCAGTAGATTCATTCTTCTAAAGAAACTCCACAAGGTTTCTATAGATTTACCTATAAACTCGACAAGGTTTCTATAGATATATCTATAAACTCAACAAGGTTTCAAGATATATATCTAGTTTAAGATTAAACTCGGCCCAATTTATAATGAATTACACAAGTTAAACAAACTCCTCCACTAATTTAATAAAAATAGTGTATGTAATATGATATTTAATGATAACTCGTACCATTGTCAACATCTTGTTCCAAAGAAATTCTTTTTAATTTCATTGAACACGTTTTAAAAGTCTAATAAAATAAGAGCTTGCATTTTATGAGATCAATGAATACGTTCTAATAATCTCATAAAATAGCAACTTATCTTTTATGGATTTGTGTCAAAGAAACTCCACTTGGTTTCAATATATCTAAATTCACCATGATTCCAATCATGCAGTAACTGGCGCACCAGTTACATTTACAAGATTCACTAGGGTCACAATTGTGTTACCACAAGTAAAGTTGTCAATATTCTAACGGAATACAGTTAAGAACTATTAAAACAATTTGGTATCTAATTAACTCGACAGGGTTTATACAAACTTGTACCAAATCTGATTCAACGAAACTCAATCGTGGCTTTATTAAATCTAGGTTAAAACTGTAACATATGTAATAAATAACTAAATGATCAGTTTGAAAATAGACTCATCATGATTTCAACACAAACTAATACGATAAACTGTTTTTTAAAAATTGTTTATAGATCTGTAACACCATAGCTGTTAATTAAAATTCTGTTTACGTGAAAAATGATTTCCCAAAGAAACACAATCTTGGTTTCGAGAGAATACAGTTTGTATAAAAATCTGTTAATTAAATTAATATGATTTTAGCAAAAAAGTGTTTAATTCTGTTACACAGAATCTGTTTTAAGACTGTAGGGAAATTATAACACTTTTATTTATAAATCAAATAAATAAAATCAATTAAATTAACATAAAACAAATAACAGAATATAAATAACAGAAAAATAAATACATACATAATTATAAACGATAATTAAATAAAACAATAAAATAATAAAAGACTTACTAAATCACCAGCAAGTCGAGGCACGCGTAAGACACGCTTAGAACTAAAGAGCTGAGGCACGTGTTTGACACGCTTCCCTTAAAACATATTCGCCGTCTGTATCCCAGGGTACAACAGCCGAAACAGTAAGTTGTACTGTCGGATTTAAAAAACTGTCCGGAATTTCACCTTTACAGATGCGTACTCCATATGTTGGAAATCAATAATAATACTTATACTTATTGATTTGATGTGTGAAAAAGCTATGGAATTAGGCCTCTATTTATACACAATAGACTTCCTTCCAATTTACTCATCCCACCGATGTGGGACAAAAATAAATTATTTTTCCTCTTTAAGCATGGTACCAAATGCCTAACTTTGATATCTCATTCACATCACCTTCATTTTGGACACATAAAGGCTCATTGCGAACTTCTCTTCAAAGAGAACGCAAACTTATAGAGTATGACTAATATATATGATATATACATATACATAATTGTGTCAAAAGTTGGTTAAAAGTATTTTCCCAACAATATTTTTCAAACACTATTTTTGTAATTTTTCTAAATAAAAAAAGAACATCTTTTAAGACGCACATGTCAAACACCCCTTTTTCTTGGTTTGTTACAATTATATTATCCTTTTTCTTGGTTTGTTACAGCTAGCATGCATTTGCTAAAACAAAATAAACTAATACAACTAGGATTATTTTATAGAAAAAGTAACTCTTATTAATTAAACAATCTCTTCCCTTATGCTTCTAATACTTCTGTAACATCCATATCTAGTTTCATCACATATTCGAAGACAGGTAGCTGTAATTAGTCGGAGAAAGATAAAAAGTAATCCTGGTCAAATCTGGTTCGCTTATTTGTATAAGTTTCGATCGGTTTTCACTAGTTTTCAATTAAAACCGTTGATCTGATTCGATTTTAAAATTATATGTATCACCAACTTGTAAGTTATATGAATTTTTTTTAAATTTTAATAGTTGTACAATATGTATAATAAGATGTAATTTATCTTATAGGTGTTTTTAAAATATTATTAGTTATGTTGTTTAATATATTAATTAATGTGTACTTGTAACATATGATTTATAACATGTATTAATTACAATTAACTTTAGAAAAATGATGAACGATTAATTGTTTTGTATAATATGTTTTAAATTTTGTATTAGTTAAAAATTTATTGATAAGATAGTGCATAAAATGGTTTATAAATTATGCTTAAATGACTTGTATAATATGCTTCAAAATGCGTCTCAAAATTATTGTCCATCTTTTTTTCGGTATATCTCAAAATTATTGTTTACTTCTAAAAATAATACAGTAGTTAAGTTTGTTTAAGTTATTGTATTACCCTTTTTCTAAATTAATATTTACAAAATAAAAAAAACACAAATTAATTAGCAAATGATAAAGGGGCTTTTTTTTTAATTTCGTAGAAAGTAAAAAAATAATTAATGTATTTTTTCCTAAACGGTGTAATTTTTAGCTGTGAATAATAATTTTAGAACGAAAAGTATTACTTAATGAATTAAGAGTGTATAAAATGATTTACAGGTAATATAGATAATTTCTCATCTTATTTGATACCCTTACATTATTTTATAATATTCCTTAAAAAAAAAAAAGCTACCTTTTTTTTTTTTTGACTAAAAAAGCTACCTTTTAAGTATATCTTGTTTAGCTTTCTACCTCTGTAAGTATTGCTTTTACACCCACTCCACTGATAACGGAAATAGATCTATAGATGGCAGAAGCGGTTGCTAGTAAGCTTGTAGAAGAAGTAGTTGACTCATTGTTAACTAAGGTTAAAAAAGAAATTGGTTACATGTGGAGTTCTAAGGAAAATGTTGAGAAGTTAAGAAGCAAAGCTGAAAAGCTCAAGAATATGAAGGAGAGGATTGAGCAAAAAATAAAACTAGCTCTTGATAAGGGAGATGAACTTGTGGCAGGTGCGGAAAAGTGGGTTGACGAGGCGGATGCTCACATAACCAAGGCAGAAGAGTTTCTTCAAGAAGAAGCTCATGCCAAGAAGACGTGCTTCAACTTGAGGATGTGTGTCAACTTGAACATCCTCCATCGCTACGGTAAGGAGGCGATAACCAAGGTACTTCCTTCCCTTGAGCAACACCAAAATGATGGGGCGGCCTTTGAAGGTGAGATCTCTATTCCTACTGCTTCACCCGGAATCTTAGAGCTCTATCCAAGGGAAAATATTGATGAGCTTGATACCCATAAGTCACTACTCGAAAAGATTACTCGATCTGTCTTAGATGAAAACATTCAGATCACTGGAATATATGGCATAGGAGGTGTAGGAAAGACTACACTAGCCACCGAAATTGCTGCAAGAGTGAAAGACCTATTTGCTCTTGTTGTTTTTGTGACTGTCTCACAACGTGTGGATGCTGCAAGAGGTTGAAACTGCAGCAAAACGAATACATAAAGGTGAAAAGGTTCTTATAATCCTAGATGACGTATGGACGGAAGTAAAGCTGCATACAGTAGGTATTCTGTGTGGAAGTCGCTACCCAAGTTGTAAGATTTTGTTAACGTCTAGGCAAAGAAGTGTGTGTACCACAATGAACGCGGACACTATAATATACGTTAACTCTTTGCCACCGAAAGAAGCATGGGTTCTTTTCAAACGAGTGGTTGGTGAAAGGGTAGAAACCAATGCCAAACTGAAAGAAGTTGCGACGAAGGTTGTTGAAGGATGTGGTGGATTGCCACTAATCCTTCAAGCTGTAGGAAAAGCTTTGAAAGACAAAGAAAACTTTATTGAATGGGAAAAAGCACTAGATAATATTGCGAAAGATGAAACTTCGGATACTGGTCGAGCTTTAAGGGTAGAATTTGCTCGTTTGAAGCTAAGTTATGACTACCTCGAAAGCGAACAAGTGAAATCAATCTTCTTACTATGTAGTATGTTCCCAGAAGACTTTCAGATTCCGTTAGAGAGATTGGCATATTATTGTGTGGGCTTGCAACTTTTTACGGACCTCAATACCATGGAGGATGCACGAATTAAAGTTCAAAATGCAGTTAAACACCTTAAATTATCTTGTTTGTTATTGGATGGGAAATCTGAATCTAAAACCAAAATGCATGACGTTGTTCGTGAAGTGGCGTTGTTAATTGCTTCCAAAGATGATAACAACTTTTTGGTGATGGCCGGGAAGAATCTGGCAGAATGGGAACCAAGAATTGGAAGTCTGGAAAGCTATACAGGTATCTCACTCATGATAAATGATATTTCTAAGCTACCAGCTGGTTATGAGCTTTATATTCCACTCCTGAAGATTTTCCTTATACAAAAAAATCGTAAACTGTCAGAAATTTCTGATGAATTCACACAAGCCATGAAAGAAGCTAAGGTTGTTGATTTTGGGTATAATAATATCAGTTCACTCCCAAAATCACTGGATCGACTCACAAGGTTACGTATGCTTAATCTTCGTGAAAATAAATCTCTCTGTGATGTTTCTATACTCGGGGAGCTCAAACGCGTTGAAATTCTAATTCTCAATGGTACCGGAATTAGCGAAATTCCTCAAGAGATTGGAAAATTAGTCAATTTAAGGTTGCTTGATGCTGCACGGTGTCGTGGTTTATCTCATATTGAACCAGGTGTACTATCAAAGCTTCATTGGTTGGAAGAGTTGAGTATTGGATACTATCAAGGAAAAGAGGAGAAATATAACAGTCTTGTGGAGATAGATGAACTGTCAAAGCTCACATTTCTAAATTTACATATCCCACATATTCGTCTTCTCCCCAAAGGTGATTATCTAAAGAGATTGAGAAGATTTTCCATTAATATTGGTGAAAAAGATAGTCTTGCTGGTATCACTAGTAATAGAACTTTCGGTCTAGGGACGCCTTATATTGATATCTCACACTTGATGCACGTTAGAAAATTGATCGAGTTATGCAATGGTATATATCTTGTATCGATAAAAAATCTTGATAATATAATGCAATTGATGTGTTGTGAGGGTTTTGGTTTGAAGAATATTATTGTAAGAGCGTGTTCCAATCTTCTGTATTTGGTGGACTCGAGGGTTTTGGATGAGATGCAGACTTCTCATGCATCTGAAACCCATGAATGGGTGAAGGAGAATACAAGGTTTCTTTCAGAAGTGGAAAAGCTACGGTTGAAAGACTTGAGTAGTTTGAATGCCATATGGAATTGTCCAGATGAATATATAAGCCTTAACAACTTGGTGACATGTAGGATTGATGGTTGTCCCGAATTAGAAAAGCTATTCTCTGTTAGTATAGCACAAGGGCTCGTGAATCTCCAAAATCTAACAATTCGGAGGTGCGACAGTTTGAAGGAAGTGATCTCGGATGGGGATGAAGAAACGGGTAAAGGTGAAATTGATACCGTTGTGCCAGCTAAAAACATCATGTTCCCTCGCCTTGCCTATATTCGCCTCTACCATATGTTGAACCTCACGAGCTTCTATCCTAGGAATGCTACAATCAAATATCCTTCTTTGTTGAATGTGGTGATATGCGATTGTGATAAAATGGAGAAATGGGGTTATGGAACCCATGATACACCCAACCTCCGGTTTGTGAATAGTACAAAAGCAAATGGTTCTACAATAGACGAAACTTTGGCGAAAGATAGAGAGGTACGAAAAACACATAATTGCCTTTGAAATTAAAATCTTTTTATCGAGTGATCAGTAATTTGATAAATTATTTCTTTGACAGCCCTTTGGGTTAAATAATGAAGAACGCCATGGGCAAATGGTTCTACGATATTTGAATCTAATGTTGATTGAGGAGGACCACAGCTCTTTGTGTAGTTCAGAAGGCGAGGAATGAAAATAAAAAGGTACGAATAGATCTTATATTAAAATTTCAATTATAAAATTTCAAGGTTAGAATAGATCTTATAATAAGTGGCTTAAAAATTGAGAAAAAGGAATTGTAGACCAAACATCAAAACCACTGATTTCAGGAAATAATTAATCTATGCAAGAAGTGCTACATAAAGGATCGATAATCAATGGAGACAATCAATGGATAAACATGATTATGACAGACAGTTGTTTGACCAAGAATGGCGTCAATCGATGGAAAAGCTAGAAATGAAGAGGGTGGGTGTGTGGATGAAGGGAGAAAGAAGAACATAGAAAGATCAAAGAAGAAAGGCCGGCTGAAAGAAGAGACAACCTTATGACACTACTACTCAACAAGCTCGTTCACGAGCATTGATCTTGATCTTTTAAAGGTAGCGTCTGTTATAGCAGTCTACCGTACAAACATCTAGGCAAAAGAACATACAGTTAACAAAAGTACAAAACTTAAGATTAGATGCTAAGTATGCTAACTACTATTGTTTGGTTTTATTCATCCTTAATCTTATAAATCATATACTGCAATATCTCGTAGTTTTTGCCAGTTAAAGGGGTGTTTGGATTTGAAGCTTAGGTTTTCTTGTGATATACGGGCATGGTCATCTGATTGCAAAATTTTAACGAGCCCTCGATGAATCTTTGTTGTTTGTTGTTATGTGTTCTGATTGGGGATCGGTTGAATTTTGGGATAAGTTTTAAAGTTGTAGTAATGTAAGTTATAAGCTAATATTCTGCACTTGTACGGATGGTGTATGTTTCATCGAGGAATTGCAGCCATTTGTATTTAGCTTTTTTCCTTTTTCTGATTAGTAGTTTTGTTTCATGTTTGATTGCATTCGGGGGAGTACGTATGCGTGAATTGAGCCGACAAAACCTATGAACCAGACAATATCAAACCAGAACAAACAATTTACAGTTTAGCTGGTTGTTGGTCCGATCTAGCTCAACATCAGTAGATAGAAGATTTTCTCTTTTGCGGTCTTTAAGTACATGAGCTCATTAAAGCTGTGTATATAATTAAGTGTTCGGAACAGGTGAAGTATCTGTCATTGTTCATCTGCAAAACCGATCTGATTTTTATACAATACCATGTCAAGCAATTAAATCAGTACGACACGTTTACACTTATGACTCATGAGTGATAGCAATTATACTCGATCCATGTTCAGTGAAATGTTTCATCTCTGCGTCTCTCGGGAGTCTCTTTATAGTGATACTTGGCCAAAGTATGACTTGTTGGCCCAAAAACATCTCATCTTCTTCTACTCAGAGGATACCAAAATTGATGAATAGAAGATTGATAAGACACCATATAAATAAGAAAAACAAGCGCAACGGCTACACCCCAAGGAGACCCTCCAGCTCTATGAAGAGCGTCTTTCTCAGGCATTGGCAGCAACGATGAAGGAAACCAATTCCTTCCACTGCTAGAAAGCAAGTGTACGAGAAGCAAAAGCACGACAGGAGTAAGCATGAGGTATATCTTTAACGTGTGCATGAAACTCCCAATCTTCGGCTCGTAGCTGATGTACCAAGTGAAGCACATGAAGAGGAAAAGAACGAACAAAAAGAAAAAGAAGTGGATTGGAATCGAGAGCTGTCGAATGTAATCATAGTATGATACATCGTTGTTGTTGTTGTTGTAATACCTAGTCATCTTAATGAGAAAACTAAGTTTGTGTTATAAAATGCAAGACGAAACTCTGGTTTTATACGTAATATTGTATCATTGTATGTGGCTTTGCTTGGCATTGTAAAAAGAGATTCGTATTTATCAAGGGTTTTAAATACTATATAAAATTGCTGTTAACGAATAAGAGTGTGCCACGTCCCACCGACCATGGACAAGAACCTTGGAGAATGAAATTAAATAATGTTGAGTTTAGGCTTTATCAAGAAAGGTTACATTTAAGTTTAAGTTATGAAATATGGAAAAATAAAAAAATATTTTTCTATACATTTATTTTGTACTGCTAAAAATATTTGCTACTTTAATTTCTTAGTTAGTTTAATTATTTTTTTTTGTAACATTATATTAAAAATCTTGAGTCCATCTTTGTTTATGATTTTGTGTTTTTTTGTGATTTATGATTACACATTTGAATTTTTTTTTTTTTTGTGAAATGGATTGTTATCAACTTAAAAAGTTTAAATCAATATAAAGTTTATCTCTTTTTTGTTTAATATAATTTATTTACTCTTTGCTAAAATTTAAATGAATACTTTTTTGTGTGTTTTAAGCTTATTTATGGGCTGATGAGCTTGTCATGTTCCGGCATAGATAAATCACATTAATTAGTTAAGTCCTTAATTGAATTTTAGACATCGTTCCCCTCTTCTCGGCTCTCGGACTTGCCATAGCTAAACGATCGGGTGTACTTTCCTCAATTGTGTAGAAATCTCTAGACAGTGGTATAGAAGAGTAAAAAGTTTCATGCTTTAGTTTTCCTTCTTTCATCCATCCAATGCCTGTTTGAGAAAAATAGGATGGTATGTTAAATAACTTCACCTTTAAAAACAAGTCATATAAGAATGTTTAAGCTTGTGGACAGTTTTCAGAATGAAAGAATGAAAGGACTAGAACGATACCTTTTTTTTAAACATCCTCAAGGTTAGCACCAGAGTGTCGCGCATTCTAAGAAAAAATAAATATACTATGATTACTTGATACTACAAACTTATTAGGTTACTCTTAAGGTTGAAGTGAAAAAGATGTACACTTTGACTATCGAGGTCAAACATGCTACTTTAAAATTCACAATGACATGTAATCATTATAAACTTGCAGTGACATTATATTATGTTGTTTGCAGTAGTTTGTTATAAAGACTAGTGTAGATGGCAAGCGCCCCTTGTAAATATTAAATAGTTAACACTTAACATATTTTGGATTTCTAGGGTAGTTTGTTTGACCTGACGAGTAGTTAAGTGTACATCTGTTATGCACCGAAAAAGGCACAAATAAAGTTAACAAGAATGTGAACAACGGATTACCTGAAATCTTGGGACGTATTGAAAGTGTATGGACGGCCGTTTGTACGTGTCAACACAAATTGTGGACTAATCACCGAAGGGATTCTGATCTGCAATAAAATTAAGAGACAGGTGACAGTTACTTAGAAAACATACTTCAAATATTGAAAAACTAAGTTATAACTAATTACCTAATCACACAGAATTCGGACTTTCTTAACGGGTATTCAAGACATGTAAGTATAATTAAGAACGGGTGACTTTCTAAACAGTTCTATTTGTGATTTTCACACATCCTTTTAGACTATGTGAACAAGCAAAGGTTGTGAATTTAGAACGATATATGGTAGTAAAGGAGTTGACTGCCTAATGACCTTTCCGCATCCTAATTGTATATATGAAAGAGTGGGCAGATTGGGCGGAAATGCAGGATAGGTAACAGGTTAAAAGTTAAAACAGGTAAGCTGTACAGTGGGTCAGTTTGGATTGCCCCTAAAAAGTTGAGACTTGAGAGACTTTTCACCAGTTTGAGGTAAACTTAAGATTAACTTCTTTGGATGTTTGAGATTAAAACATTGCCCGAATAAATCTCTTAATTGAAAAACGAATCTAAGTTTGTCACCAATACTACATAAAGTGTTGTACGATACCGACAACAAACCCGAAGCTCGATAACGCGGAACCGCTAGATCGCGAGTTATATCGAGCAAGTAGCGACACGAGAGACTACAAAGAACCGACAAGTATTGCACACGGTATACCCTCAACTACCTCTTTATTAATAAACCTAATAAAGACTACATTGAGAAAGAAGAATACAATGAACTAGGATCCCCCTCATCCATATTTATAGAGATGAGGGGGTTCGCACCTTCCTAATACAAGTTTATTCCTAATCTATATTACAAAGTACACTTAAGTCCCTAACCTATGTTTAATATTACTCCTAATATTCTAACAATTTCCACCTTAGGAGTAACACTTAAACATAACCGATGCTCAACACCCTTTGCCGGTGTTGGAACCTCAAACCAGGAACCACCTTGTCGACCAGGCGTTGTACTTCTGTAATTTCCCTAGATTAGCTTCCATAAACTCCTTCACGTTCTTCTTCTCAGCAACATTACCCTCCACACCCTCTTGACCAGGTACTCCGGTTACCGTAATGTTTGCCCCCACCTTTATACCAAGGTGTACCTTTTCCTGCTCATTTACCAAGCAGCACGTGTTTGTCTTTTCTTCAGGTTGTTTGTCCTTCAACCATCTTTGAGCCACTGCAGCATGATCGTTACTAACCTGAAAAACCTCAGCTTCACGACCCTCTTGAGCTCCATGCAGTTCCACCTCAAACCGTATTTGAGCCACTGCAACATGATCGTTACTATCCTGAAAAACCTCAGCTTCACGATCCCCCTGAGCTCCCTGCAGTTCCACCTCAAACCAAACACGTTTATAAACATGTACTCCATGGACTCCTGTTTTAACACCAGGACCAAGTTGTTTGAACCCAACTTGTTTTGAACCTCCATGCTTATGTACATTAGACCCATCGAAATTTTCGATGTCAAACCTAGTTATAGAACTAGCCATTTTTCTTTATCCCTTTGTTGTTTGCTAAACCTTGTGAATAACCTCACAATCACAAACCGACAAAGTCCCTTCGATAATTCGCTAAACCTTGTGATATATTAAACTTCACAATCACGAATACGAAGTCCCCGTTTATAAAGAAAAACCCTTGCTTTATCGATATAACCCTAAGAGAAACCTTCTTAGAAATCGATCAAACCAAGAAACCCTTCAAAAGAACACCCTTTCTTACTCAAATATCGATTGAGCCTTGGAAATTAACCTATCCAACAAATCGACAACCCTTGAATCAAGAAAGTACCCGACTCCTTTTGAAGTAACCCTTGTCGTACTTTTAATTTTGCAAAACCGATTTCTAATATCATAAGAAATCTTGCAACCTCGACAAGTCTTGAATCTTCTTTAACCTTGCTACAAACCTTGTCAAGTTGTTTCCTAACCAACTTTACCGACAAGCCTCACAAGCCGTGTGCAATATACCCCTTGTTGCGTAAACCCTTTCTTGCAAATCGAATTAAACAGGATAACCCTAAACCCTCGATTAGAACAAGAAAACCCAATCGTAAACTTGAAACCACAAGCAAACCACGATCAAACTTGAACCACAAGAGAATATCCTTTTTGCAATCGAATTTATTAGAGAACCCTAAAACCTCGATATCGAACAAGCAACCTCGACCGCCAACTTAAAACCCAAGCGAACCACGATCGAAACTTGAACCACAAGAAAATACCCTTCTTGCAATCGAATTTATTAGAAACCTAAAGCCTCGATTTCGAACAAGTCAATCAGATCGCTAGCTTGAAACCCAAACGAACCACGATCAAACTTGAACCACAAGAAAAAACACCGCAACAACGATAACTTCACTTTCTTCGAATATAATATAAACTAAATAGAATGAAGTCCTTTTTTTTAGTAAAAGAAAACAAACCTTGATTTTATTAAACCAATAAAAACCAAAGTTCTTTGTCGACTTTTATTATACCCACGTGATCTTTGTAGTGACAATATCCATTACACAAGTAAAAGCATCCTATATGCTTTTTCCTTCACGTCGCTTTCTAAAGAAAACAATGACGCACCAAAGTTATCGTCGACCGATCGCTACTTTTACGATCGATTCGAAACCCAAATCGATGGAACCAAAAACGACTCCGAAACCGTCACCTCGATACCTTAGAAACCTCGCCCTAGCCTTCGACCTTCGTGAGACCACAATAACCGTGGCTCTGATACCACTTGTTGTACGATACCGACAACAAACCCGAAGCTCGATAACGCGGAACCGCTAGATCGCGAGTTATATCGAGCAAGTAGCGACACGAGAGACTACAAAGAACCGACAAGTATTGCACACGGTATACCCTCAACTACCTCTTTATTAATAAACCTAATAAAGACTACATTGAGAAAGAAGAATACAATGAACTAGGATCCCCCCTCATCCCTATTTATAGAGATGAGGGGGTTCGCACCTTCCTAATACAAGTTTATTCCTAATCTATATTACAAAGTACACTTAAGTCCCTAACCTATGTTTAATATTACTCCTAATATTCTAACATAAAGTTAATTAGATTAATTTTACGTACCCATAAACCAAATGAATATGTCTCGTCTATGACAATTTCTTGGGTCCGATTGATCCTTATTTGGTACGTCGATCTACTCAAAGTGAATGTTGCTTGCTCCCAATTTTCAGAGAAATCCATCTGTACAGACGATAAAATCAAGTGTTAATAGTAAATTAAACTGAAAGTAGCTTGTTCCAGAAATAAACTTGCTGAAAAATACACTAAAAAGAGCATCTACTTTGGTACTAATTCCATGTATTAGTTTACACATTGATTTAATTACGTTTATATATATGCCTGCGAACAATAAACTATACCAGCAATGAAACACTAAATGATGCTTGACCAGCCGACATATAGTTGTCTACTTCCTGTTGCATTTCTGGATCTGCAGGATATCATATTATCAAGAGATTAGAATATGAAATTAGATAGTAAAATTTTCAACAGATTATTAATACGCTTGCAAGTTCAAGAAGCGTAAAAAGTACCAAGCTTTTCAACATTTCTATTAACTTATGAATATAAAACTTTTAGCCGACTTATCTTACCACAAGTTATCTTGTTCTGTTCATTGGCGAAAATCCGAACTACTTTCCCTTGACGACCTTGGTCATCCATTGGTATGCAGTCAGCAGCAATAAGCGTATCAACATCATCCGCTGTAACTACATATTCAGGATTTGTGGCCCCTGTGTCATCAAGAATACCGCGAGTCAAGAACAAATAGATACTAATGGGACTACAAGATACCCTGCATTCCACCATTCCAAACACAAATAATAATGGAATGCACAATCTATTATAAACCGACCATATTACTTGATGTAGCAAAATGGGTGGATCAGGGGGATTAGATAATGGGCCATACTGGTAATCTATTTACCCCGGTGGCTTGACTGGAAACATTTGGTCCAAAATTTCAGATTACTATGTATTACTGTATGTCATTTTAACAATCTTATTTTTTTATTCTGGAGGTTTTATGCTTGAAGTGATTCATAAGTAAACAGGGTAAAAGTTTCCACCTTCAAATTTTTACCATTTTCAATTACACACAGTCACACATATACAATTTGGCCCAACTATGCTTGTCAAACGGCATATAGGACTCTCTAGATACTTACCATCAATGTACTCCCTTGTTCCGTCATTAAGCAAACGAACCCACTGACACACAGACAAACAAACGTATGATATATCCATCTCTCATAGAATTAAAAAGTATACTTTGGCTGAAAATTGGATGTAAAATGTCCTTTTACATTAAAGATGCACTCTGAGGTCCCACGCACCGAAAAACCACAGGCAAGAAGTTTACCTCCTGGTTTTGCCTCCCCAATTATTTGGAAGCCATCTATTCCGGGGCCATCTTCTATTGAGAAAGATAACATATTAGCATCTATAACAGGTTATATCCACATCAGGTTTAAATAGCCTTCATTTCAGGGGACAAGTATGAACCTTGAATATTATATTATATGGACAAGTCTTAAAGTCATTATATTGGATTCTAATTCTACTATTGAATAACTGTTAAAAATCCAAGTCTCGAATAAATTCCCGTCAAGTAAAATCTATAAATAGGCTTTCTGAGTTGTAATTTCACTGACCCCAAAACCACTCAAGCTTTGAAGCCAACTTTAATAAACCCAAATCGACGTATTTTTAGATAAGAATGGGTCAACTGTCTCCTCTAATTGGAATTTATGAAAAGGGGAATAAGTGAATAACTAGGATTGTAAATTACCTTCATAATACAAATTTTATAGGACAAATAACTTGCAATAAATATATTTGTTTCCTTCCAAAGCATAAGAATCAACCTCGTCATTCATCGGGGATGGTTCAAGAAAGGTTACATTTAAGTTTAAGTTATGAAAATTAATAATGTTGAGTTTAGGCTTATCAAGAAAGGTTACATTTAGGTTTAAGTTATGAAATATAGAAAAATAAAAAAAACGTTTTTCTATACATTTACTTATTTATACTGCAAAAATAATATATCCAATGTGGATAAAGAGTTGTAAAAACTGTAACCGAGTAATGGCCAAACCGGTCACATGGTACACACAAAAGTCGAATTTCAAAAGTTTTTTAGTAAAATGAAAAAAAAAAGTTGCTTACACAACACCATAAAAATGGACAAGTTTAATGCATTTTCAAGCTATTTTCCCTAATCTTTATGTTCACCATTGTCCTTAAAACCCCCTATGGTATGTTTCACATAAGATTTTATGAAATAGTCTGACCCTGAATATATACAATAATCTTTAAACTTTTGTATTGAGTCTTCACAGCCATGATAGTCAAGCAACTCAAGACTTGGACCTTCAGTTTCCAATTTTTCTAAGGCTTGTTTTGACTTTTCTGTGATAGGCGACGCACGTTCGGTAGGAAATGAGTCTATGCTAAAAGAATACATTAGATCATAATTAGACCAAGAAGATGAATCACTAGCAACTGGTGTGGCTTTGTTGCTAGGGTTAGGTCCACTGATGATACTAGCAGCTATACCTAATACAAATTAAATAAAAACCAAAGAAGAACTTAACATAATCATCTTTTCTGTAAATAAAATGAAGCTTGATAAGAATCATACATTTGCCTTTATCCATTTAGCTTACGGTTCTAATTGAGATCAAATTAAGTGGATTATTAGATCTTCATATTTTTAGAGTTCTAATAATGAGCTAGCATCATTAATAACAAAACAAAATCAACAATAGTATAACATACCTTTATGTGTTCTTGGCGAAATGGAGAAGAAGGGATTTTGGATCGTGTATTTGTTTTTTCCCAAAAAAAATTGATGTTATAAACATGAATATGGGTAATCACCTATTATCTATTAGTGGGCCCGGTCCAAAGGATTAAAAAAAGTTAAACTTTGTAATTTTGTTCAAATGGGTCTTTCTTACTTAAAATAGTTCAGTGGACATAATAGATTATGTTAGAAAATACATTGAGTATTTTATGACTTTTACCTTATTTGAAACTTGTGGGCTTTGTTATATATATTTCGGCTTATATAATTGGATTATAGGTGATTTATTTGTGATTTAATGTTGTTATATCAAAAACCTACTCGAAACATAAATGAAAAACAATACCAAAATAGTTAGTGAGTTTCTTTAAAAACTTAAATAATAGTTACTTAGTTAATGAGTTTCTTTAAAGCACCAAGTCCAATTCTCAAGGATCTTCTAAGCTAAATTAGAAAGGGAAAAAAAACTTGTGATCTTTTCAATTTTGAAACCTAATGAACCGTCCAAATAAGCCTAACGTTCAGTTACATTGACTATTCTCATGGAATTAGTGAATACCAAGGTTATAAATAACGTGAGAGGCATAACGTGACAGCGTATACAAAATCTCAAAGCCTTAACGTTTAAAGCGAAGCTTTTTTGTTTTTAAAACGTTAAATTAGTCGACACAAACTATGAAAATATTTATAAATTATTATATTTATAGCATATTAGAATATATTGAGTTTATTAAAAGTCTTATACATAAATAATAAAATTAAAATAAAGATATTTTTATTTAAAAAAAATATTTTATCAAATTTGAAATTAAGAAAGTCTTCTTGCTTCATTACTTATCGCGCATTATCACTTTTTTTACTTTTCATATCACGTTAAGCCTTAAGCCTTAAACGCCTTGGTGTATTGCGTAAATGTCAAGCCTTGCATCTTTGCAATCCTTTTTAGAACATTGGTATACTATAATCATTAGTTTTGCATAGATAAATCACATTAATTAGTTAAGTCCTTAATTGAATTTTAGACATCGTTCCCCTCTTCTCGGCTCTCGGACTTGCCATAGCTAAACGATCGGGTGTACTTTCCTGAATTGTGTAGAAATCTCTAGGCAGTGGTATAGAAGAGTAAAAAAAGTTTCATGCTTTAGTTTTCCTTCTTTCATCCAATGCATGTTTGAGAAAAATAGGATGGTATGTTAAGTAACTTCACCTTTAAAAACAAGTCACATGACAATGTTTAAGCTTGTGGAACTTGTGGACAGTTTTCAGAATGAAAGAATGAAATGACTAGAACGATACCTTCTTTTGAAACATCCTCAAGGTTTGTTGCACAGGTCTTGCATCGAGTTTTCCAAGATCGAATGATCAAACAGCCATCACGAACAATCATCAGATCATCGTACAAAATAAGAACAGAAGATTGGGGATATGAACCTTAATATATCTGATATTAATAATGAATAAGGTTGATTTACAATTGTTACAACAAACCTATATATACTGAACTAAACGGTATGATTTCTGTGAAGAGATGTGATGGTTACTTTTCACCAATTGACATGTCTGTTCACTTTCACAACCGTAACCTAAAACTATAACTAACTAATATGGATTTGGGCCTAGGGCTCCAAAGGTGCAGCCTGCGTACAGGCCTGCAATCATACAAATACTAATTTACATACTGTATACTAAACGTCAGAATAAACATAAGATTTGTGGACTAATTTCCAACATTCTCCCTTAATCCATAAATCTTTGTCTTCTTGAATCTCCTATGACCTTGCTTTCTTCAAAAGAATTTTATCATTTCGTGTCGATGACTTACTTGAATCTTTATGGTTCGGGTCTTTCTTGAATCGTCATGGTTCGGGACTTACTTGTTGTGAATCTTCAGGGATTCGGTTATCTTACTGTGAACCATATGGTTCGATCTTACATGCTGTGAATCATGAACGGTTCCATTTAACTTGCTATGAACCAATAATTTTCCTTTCCTTACTTCTGATCTTCCTTCTGATTCTTGACCGTTGCCTCTTTTCTCTTCTTTTTTATTTCATATTCAAAATAGCATCCATGGCAGATTCTTGAGTGTTCTTCTGTTTGTGGGGCGAATTAAACCAACTATCTTTCCTGCAGTTCTTTGGTTTCCTAACAAACCTCTTCTAACTCTGCTTCTTTTCCTTTTGTGCTTCTTGAATGATGATTCTTTCTTCCTTTGCAGAAAAAAAAACAACATGCCATATTTTCTTTGCTGTCCTTCCATGTTTTTCTTTCCTTCTTTTGCAATAAAAGACGCAGCATCCATTGGTTCATTCTCTTTTTATGATCTTAAATCTGCCCCCTTTTTTTCAAAAGGCAGGATCCTCTTGATTGATCATGAATTTTTGTTGTTTGATCCCTTGCGCTCTGATACCACTGTTGCACAGGTCTTGCATCGGGTTTTCTAAGGTCAAATGATCAAACAGCCATCACGAACAATCATCATATCATCATACAAAATAAGAACAGAAAATTGGGGATATGAACCTTAATATATCTGATATTAATAATGAATAAGGTTGATTTACAATTGTTACAGCAAACCTATATATACTTAACTAAACGGTATGATTTCTGTGAAGAGATGTGATGGTTACTTTTCACCAATTGACATGTCTGTTCACTTTCACAACCGTAACCTAAAACTATACCTAACTAATATGGATTTGGGCCTAGGGCTCCAAAGGTGCAGCCTGCGTACAGGCCTGAAATCCTACAAATACTAATTTACATACTGTATACTAAACGTCTGAATAAACATAAGATTTATGGATCAATTTCCAACATTCTCCTTTAATCCATAAATCTTTGTCATTATTAAGCGACTAATGACTCACCTAAAAATCAGTTGTTAGCGCTAGTCACGTAAATATTCATATGCGTGTCAAACAAAAAACGAAATGATCACACAAACTGACTTTAAGTGTGACTGTTTATTTTTGTCTGGCAACTTCAGTCACACAAAAAAATTATTTGTGACTACACGAAATTTGATATGTGTGACCAAAACTAATTTTTGTACTAGTGTTAATACATACCACTTTATACTTTCTTTGTTTTTCCTAAAATAAAGTAAAGTGTAATTTTACTACTATCAACTACCTTAGTATAATTCAAGAACTTAGATTTAGAGGATGCAAATTGGGAATTAGGGATGGGTAGAAAATGTTTCTAGGTTTTATTGCTACAGTTCAACACCTTTTGAGACTAAACATCGTTTCCACAAAAGAAAGAGTAACGATGGCAACCAAACTCAATGTGATATAAACAAAAGATTAAAGAGAGCGGTTGTCGTAACAAAAGAATGAAAGAGTGATGGGAAAGGTTTAGAGAATAAGAATAGAGAGGGGAAATAAAGGAGTATTGGGAAAGGAAAACAAAATCTAAATGTTGGGAATCTAAACTTGTTAGATTCCCTGATCATTGATTTAAACATAATTAGGCTGATAGATAGTCCCTTGCCTGTGCCTAGGAGGCAGGCAAGTTTCGCAAGACTCACAGAGATCCAAGTCTCTGTGAGCAACCTCAGAGGAGTCCATGTCAGAGACATTGTCAGGGAAGTCGAAGATTACCTGAAGACATACTCCTTGGCTTTGATGGATAACAGCCAAGATGTATTAGGGACTCTGAGGGGTTGAGAGTTAACAGGGGTGGCAATACCCTGATAACTCTCAGCACACTTTGGACATGCCATTTGTGTGTTCGAGAATATGAAGAATAAGGAAACTGTTTTTGACAACTGTTCCTTAAAGCATAATGGAAGACTACCAAGAATAGAAGGACATCACGTGACTGATGTGGGAACTTGTAAAAGCTTGTGTAGTCGACATCAAGTACTGTTTAAGTCAAACTCGTAACACTATAAATAGGATGTGTATCCATGCATTAATGTTTAACACTTTGAGATATTAAGAACATTAGTGCGTATAACTTAGTGAATCAAACAGCTACGACTGTATTCATAAGTTAAGGTTTATTGTTGTTCAAAGTGTGTACAACACATTGTCATCAAACGGTGTTATCCATAACACTTGTAATTCTTTATTATACAATAATAAGATTACGTTTGAAAAGTAATACCTTGTGTTGATTAAGTTAAGATTAGGGTTTCTAGCATTGATTAGGGACTTACAATTGGTATCAGAGCGGTGTTTGATATTAAAACCTTCAAGAAACATCGTTCTCAGTTTTATAATCAAGATCCACCATGCCGGAAACTTCTAGCCCACACTCACCTTCCACAAACCCATCTTCACCAAGACTTAACCCTCCAGCAAATGACGATGATCTACCCCAACTTCTTGACTCAAGAGGTGGATCACACGTAACCAGTGTACCAGTCTTTGATGAAGAAGACTTTGCCAGTTGGAAGAGTCAATTTCTTGTATACCTTGATGGACTTGAACCTTTTCTCTTAGAAATTTTAGAAAATGGTCCATATATTCCCATGGCGCTTACTTCTACTGAAGAAAACCCTCTTCCCAAGCCTGTCAAACAATGGACCGCAGCTGATAGGAAATTAGCAAACCAAGATAAACGTCTCAAAAGCATCATAATTTCCTGTCTTCCCAAGCATATCATGAAGTCTGTCATTCAGTGTCCCACAGCTAAACAAATGTGGACAGATCTCATTCTTGGCCATGAAGGACCCTCTGAAACAAGAGAGACAAAGATTCAGGCACTTAGACTTCAGTTTAATGCCTTTAAGTCACTTGAAGGTGAAAAAGTTCAGCAAACCTATACTAGGCTGAAGATTCTTCTAAATGACCTCGCTATGAATGATGTCACTATTGGTCAAGCTGAGATCAATGCTACTTTTGTCAACAGCCTTCCAAGAAAGTGGCTGAGCATGAATCAGACTCAGAGAGCTAACAACTCAATCAAAAATGATACCCTTGCTCAGCTCTATGGTAAGTACAATTATGAAGAAGGGCTGATCGATACTATCTATAAATCAGAGACTGAAAGATTTGTAGTCCAAGGAGCATCTTCCAAAGCTTTGATCTCTGCAACACATCCTCTTGACAGCGATTCTGATATTGAAGAAGATACCCGTAGCAGCGAAGAGTTCTTGTCAGACCTCAATGCAGAATTCCATGAAAGAGCACTGCTAGCCAACCAAAGAAGATACTACAAAAGATCTGGAAGAGTAGGATCAGCTAGCAAACCAACTGACAGGTCAAAAGAAACATGTTTTGCCTGTGGAAAGCTTGGACATTATCAAAAAGAGTGTCCTTCTACCAAGACATCCTCACCCTCTTATCCATCATCTTCATCCAAACCCTACAAGTTCAAACAACATAACAACTCATCTCAATCCAATTCTTCAGACACTGAGAAGAAAGATTACAAAAATAAGTACAAGGCACTTAAAGCTGAGTTAGAACAAATGAACTTGAAGATTGAACCTATGTCCAAAAAGAAAGGTGGTGAGAAAAAGACTGAGAAAGGGTTGGTTGCTGAAACTTATGATTGGAATGATGAACCATTGACTTCAGATGAAGAAGACACCACAAGAGTCAGGGCTTTTATGGCGATAGCTGAGGATGAACCAACTGTTGGAAAAGGTGATGCAAGATCAGGACAATGGGTTGACATCACAATGAAAAAGGTACACAGGCTTTTATCTATGTCTGATAGTGATGAACGTAAGCATGTCCTTGATTACACCATTGTTGATTTGCACTTTGTTGAGGAACAAAGGAAGAACTTACTTGATAAGTTTCACTCTGTTAAAACTGAAATGATTAATACTAAGGCTAAATGTGAAACTCTCAGGCGGGTTAACTTAGAGAAAATATCCCTGCAAAATGAAGTAGCTAGATTAACCTTGAAAAACATAGCTTTAAATGATCAAGTCACTGAATTGAACAAGATTATTGAAAAATGGCTGTGTGCTAGGTTTACTATTGATGAATTTCTTAGGGATGAAGTGCCTGCTGACTTAAACAGGGATATAACTGCTAAGAATAAAAAACTGAGGATTCTCACCAAACCCAAAGACATTGTCTTTAAATCTACAGAGACTATTCATATGTCAGATACCTCTTTGACTAATGACCCTGTCTCTGAAGATGTGGCTGAGCTACCACCTTTGCCCAAACTCTCTGGAGTTGAACCTAGCAGTTCTTCTAGATCTGCTAAGGACGAACTTAGGACAGATATTGAGAATCCTCCAGCCAAAGTTTTTCGTGTGCCTGCTAAACAAACTGGTAAACAAGTAGCTTTTAAGCCTGTTACTACTAAAGCTGTGAATAAGGTTGACCCCACCACTGAAGATCGCCTGTTGTCTCTTATGAAAGAAGTAGAACTCTTGAAACAACACATTAAGCCTTCCGCTGAATGCTCTACTTCTCATGAACCTAAGTCAGTCCTAGGTGAACCCAAAGGGGAAAGGTTAATCAAACCTTATTGCAATGTTTGTAAAAATTCTCACCATTCGACCATAGATCATGACAGACACATGGCAGCTAAAAGAGCTCAGACACCCTCTAGGGACAGACCACAGAGTTCCAAAAGACAACAGGGAAATTACAAATCTTATCCTCCCTGTAAATTCTGTGGGTTCACAGACCATTACTCAGACGAGTGTGGTGACTTCCCTGGGTGTGATATCTGTGGGAGTTATAACCATGAAACAATGAACTGTCCATCCCAACGCCAAAAGTTTTTCAGGAACACAAGAGTTGCTAACAAGCAATTCAGGGAACCCACTGGAAAGTGGGTTCACCATAGGAACTAATCTGTTTCTATGTATCTGTGCAGAAATATCTCAAGGAATCGGTATGGTATCTAGATAGTGGCTGTTCTAGACACATGACAGGGATTCAACAATACCTGCACAGATACTCAAAGGAGCCAGGTCCCAAAGTGGTGTTTGTAGATAACTCTTCAGGTGACACAGAAGGATATGGCTCAGTGAATTGCAATGGGATCACATTTACCAGGGTTGCATATGTGAATGGTCTTAAACACAATCTTATTAGCATCAGCCAATTATGTGATGCTGACTATAAGGTTTTGTTTACTAAGACTCAGGGAACCATATTCAACAAAAATAATGATGTTGTGCTGGTTGCACCTAGAAGGAGAGATGTTTATGTCATCAACATGGCTGTGTGCTCTGAAGACAGTTCAAATTGTTTTCTTGCCAAAGCCTCTGAAAGTGTCAATTGGCTGTGGCACAAAAGACTGTCTCATCTCAACTTCAAGAACATCAATAAGATAGCCACTCAAAACTTGGTTGCTGGTCTACCTTCAGTAATGTTTTCCAAAGACAAAACTTGTTCTGCCTGTGTCAAAGGAAAACATCATAGGTCTTCATTCAAGACTAGGCAATCATTCTCTATTGACAAATGCTTACATCTCCTTCACATGGACTTGTTTGGGCCTGTCAAACCTCAAACCATTAATCACAACAAATACACCTTGGTCATAGTTGATGAATTTTCAAGATATACATGGGTGTTCTTCCTCAGAAGGAAAAGTGATGCAGCTGATACCATCATGTCCTTCATCAGACAGGTTGAAAATATGAATGATGTTAGAGTCAAAGCTCTAAGAAGTGATAATGGTACAGAATTCAAGAATCATCAACTTGAATCATTTTGTGATGAAAAAGGGATTTCTCAGAACTTCTCTTCAGCTGGCACTCCTGAACAAAATGGTGTGGCTGAAAGAAGAAACAGGACTCTGATTGAAGCAGCAAGAACTATGTTAAATGGTGCAGCCTTACCAAAGCAATTTTGGGGAGAAGCTGTACACACTGCCTGCTACACTCAAAACAGATCAATCATTGTCAAAAGACATGGCAAAACCTCCTATGAAGTTTTCAGAAAACGATCTCCAGACGTCAGCTATTTTCATGTGTTTGGATGCCCTGTGTTTATTTATAACTACAGGGATAAACTTGGAAAGTTTGATGAAAAAGCTGATGATGGTTTCTTTTTGGGATACTCTCCAACAACCAAAGCCTTCAGAGTATTCAACATCAGAAGACAAGAAGTAGAAGAAACTTTCCATGTCAGATTTAATGAAGATGATGAAGTCATACAGAGGACAGGAACAGAGGGTGATGAAGTATATTTTAATGAAAATATCTCTTTCCCAAGTGATGAGTTCACAGAACCCAGACCTACCAGTCATCACCACTCCAACACTCTCACTCCTTATGTTCCTGCTTTTGACCCTCTGTCTACTCACAACATAGAAGTTCCTACCTCTCAGGAACGTGATGAAGAAGAACCTCAAATCTCTGATGGTCCTTCTCATGATATTGATGACTCACCAATTCTTCAAATCTCTGAAGATTCTCCTGCTGATAATGAAATAGCTTCCCTTGATATGGCTGAAGAAGACTCAGACACTGAAGTAGTCTTTGAAGAAAGCCCTCCTAGTCAGCAGGATGAGACTCAAATTGTACCAGCTGTGCCCTCAAGTACCCCTGTTCTTGAATCCCCAGCTCCTCAAAATAAGTGGTCAAGAGATCAACACATTCTTCTTGTCAACATTATTGGGGAACCAAATGCAGGGGTCACAACCAGACAGCGAATCCAAGACTCAGAGTCAGCCTCAGCCAATGAATGTCTATTTGCTGAATTTCTTTCTCAAATTGAACCTAAAAGAGTTGCTGAGGCTCTGGTAGAAGAAGGATGGGTAGCTGCTATGCAAGAAGAAATCAATCAGTTCAAAAGGAACAAAGTATGGACACTAGTGCCAGCTCCACCTGGAAAGAATATCACAGGCACTAGATGGATCTATAGAAATAAGATGGATGAAATTGGGAACATCATCAGGAACAAGGCAAGACTGGTAGCACAGGGATTCTCTCAGACTGAAGGAATTGATTATGATGAAACTTTTGCACCTGTTGCTAGACTTGAGGCCATCAGAATCTTTCTTGCCTATGCTGCCTATATGAACATCACTGTCTATCAGATGGATGTAAAGAGTGCCTTCCTCAATGGTGATTTAGCTGAGGAAGTCTATGTTGCTCAACCTGAGGGATTTAAGAACAGCGAGTTTCCCAACCATGTGTACAGACTTTACAAGGCAATGTATGGTCTGAAACAAGCTCCAAGAGCATGGTATGAAACTCTTTCAAATTTCTTATCTGAAAATAAATTTATCAGGGGTTCTATTGATAAAACACTCTTTACCTTAAAGGACAAGAGTGATTTCATCATTGTGCAGATTTATGTGGATGATATCATCTTTGGGTCAACAAATGTCAATCTTAGTAAACGTTTTGCTAAATTAATGACCAAGAAATATGAGATGAGTATGATGGGTGAATTAACTTACTTTTTGGGCTTTCAAATTAAACAATGTCCTAAGGGAATTTCTATTTGTCAAGAAAAGTATGTTAAGGATTTACTTAAAAAATATGACTTAGCTGATTGTGCATCAGTGAAATGCCCCATGCTTCCACCCAACAACTTGGGCCCTGATGAGTCAGGGTTTTCTGTCAATGAGACTTTATATAGAGGCATGATTGGGTCACTGATGTATCTAACAGCCAGTCGTCCAGATATCCAATTCTCCACATGTCTCTGTGCAAGGTACCAAGCTAACCCAAAAGAATCCCATCTAGTGGCTGTTAAGAGAATTTTCAGGTATCTCAAAGGAACACCATCCCTAGGTCTATGGTATCCAAAGGAATCAGGCTTTGATCTCAAGGCCTATTCAGATTCAGATTATGCTGGATGCTGTATTGACAGGAAAAGTACTTCAGGCAGCTGTCAAATCATAGGAGGAAAATTGGTTGGATGGAGTGCTAAGAAGCAAAACTCTATGGCTATGTCTTCAGCTGAAGCAGAATATGTCGCTGCAGCCAGCTGTTGTGCTCAGGTGCTCTGGATGAAAAGTCAATTGGCTGACTATGAAATCTTGTATGACAAAGTGCCAATCTTTTGTGACAACACCAGCGCCATTGCCATATCCAACAACCCTGTTCTTCACTCTCGTACCAAACACATTGATATCAGGTATCATTTTATCAGGGATCATATAATGAAGGGAGATATTGAGCTGCATTTTGTTCCCACAGAGCTGCAACTAGCTGATATCTTTACAAAGCCTTTGGCTGAACCTTCGTTCAACAGGCTAGTTGCTGAGCTAGGGATGCTCAATATCTCAAAGCCTGTGGCTTGATATTAAATGTGTTCATTAAATGATTAATTCTATATTAAATGTTTTATTAAATGTTTTTCACATGAAACTAAGTAGTTACTTTCCAAGTAAATGCAAAAAACATTCTCACATTTTTTAATCATTTATTTTTCGGATAACGAGGAGACAAACTTTTTGAAAGGTCAAGGGACCCACTTGAGCAGTCATTTTCGCCCTTGCATTTAATTCGGTTGAATAACTGTTCACTTAAGTTTGAATATATATATTGTCTTCTTTCTCTTCTCACCCACCACCATTCTAAAATCAACTTCTCTCTCTAAACTCTTATCTCTCTCAACCATCCGCCATTTTCATTCTCCTTCAACCTTAAATCAATGGCGTTTCCCGTACCAAAAGCCTCCAATGTGAACTTCGAGATCAACGAGAGCATCATCGCCTCCAACAACGCCATTGGATGGATCAAGGCACCAAACAGCACCTATTCAGATCTGGTAAATTTCATGTAGAATTGTGACCTAAATGAAGCCTTCACCAAATCTCCATCCACCTTTTACCAAGAATACCTTAGGGAATTCTGGTATTCTGCTGAAGTAGTTGAAGACACCATTACATTTAGCCTTTCATGCAATGAACATCCTTTTGCCTTTTCCCTTAAAGATTTTTCTAGTGTGTCCGGACTCAAACATGGAGATGAATGCTTGAAGACTGTTGACAAAAAGGCTGTCAAGGAAGCCCTGGCCACACTCAACCCTTGCCATGATGTTAACCCTGCCCTTACACCAGCTAAGGTCCTCGCCAAAGCCCCTCTGAAGATTAAGTATTTCACTCCTATGTGGCGTGTCCTCTTCACCCACATTGTGAAGTCCCTGGGAGGAATGCAGGGATCACAGGATCAGATGTCGTCCAATCATCAGGCTATTGCGTATGGACTTATCTGGGGAGCTGATGTCGACTTTGGAAGCATCCTTTTCTCAAACCTGGTAGAACAACTGAAGGGAAGGAATCAGGTCAGGGAAAAGAACATCTGTTATGTGCGCTACCTGTCCCTGATCTTTGAGAGTTTGCTGGGAGAGAATTACCACAACAAGGCCTTGACAGCTCTGAAGCCCTATCGCATCACAGGCGCCATCTACAAGGAGATAGGAGCTGAGGATACCCCTGTCACCGCCCACATGCTGAACGTTGCCAACCAGGTACCCAACGCTGAGAAGCCCTTGCTCCCTTCCTCTGAGAAGGTGAATACTTCTAGTGTCGCTGGCAAGTCTACGTCTTTGACCTCTGGGCAGCACACTACTAAGTCCAAGGCTTCATCTGGCCAACAGCCAAAGAAGAAGAGAATCCCCTCTTCTTCCCAATCCAAAGCTGTTAGTAAGGCCAAGGAAAAGAAGATTGACACCGCCTCTGGTCCAGATACTCTTGTGGATTCAGAATCTTTGGCTGACAAACAACAAGCGTCTAGTGTCTCTAGGTCAGCAGAGACTACAGGAAACCAGCCAAACCAAGCTGATATCTCACAGGCTGAAATTGTACAGCCAGTCAAAGAATCTCAGGTACATGAAAAGGAGGCTGAAACAATAACTCAGGACATTCCAAATGAAGAAGAACCTGTGCTCAATGCTGATGAAGAAATGCTCTCAGTAGAAGATTATGTCTCTGAGTTTGAACCCATGCCTGAAGATGAATTCCTTGAGGGAATGTTTGATGAAGAGGATGAAGAAGATGAGGATGACCAGCTGTCAGCCTCTCCTCCTAAAGAAGATGACAAGACTTCTCCTCTCAAGGAAGCTGTTGACACTCCAAACTCTGCTACATCTGCAACAATAGTCTTCCAAAGACCAACATATGATCCAACAGCTGAATTCCTCCTATTTGATCATCCTACCCAGACCAACTTCGACTTGATTCCAAGGGGGGATGATTTTGCTCAGCAAAGCCTCAATATCAAGAATCTTCAGCCTGTACATCATCAATCTGATATTGAGCGCTTATCAAGGAAGCTGGACTTGATCAAGTCAGAGATGCACAATTTCACTGTCACTTTTCCAGGCATTATAAAGAAGGCTGTGACTGAGGCTGTCACTGAGCCAATTCAAGAGGGTGCAAGAAAAGGTGTGGCCCAGGGACTAAGTCATCTCTCGACACGAATCAAGGATGCCATTGACTCAGTTGTCCCTGCTATGTTCCATGAACAAGAAAACAACATCAACAGGCACTTCAATGCGGTTCGCAACAGGCAATACAACCATGCTGGCTTTATTGTCAGGCGTGTTCAGGCAAATACTAATGCCAATGCCAACCTCTTGCTGAAGATTGCCAGGACTTCAAGAAAACGTCAACGTGCCATGGCTGCCTCTGTGGAGCAGATTACAAGACGATTTCAGGCACGTTCATCCAAGCATCAGGGAAGTAAGGATGAACGTGAGGGGGAGAAGAATAATATACTCAGCCTTGCATCTGCTGAAGAAGGCTCATCATCAGCCAATCCCTCAACTACACCTGTTCCTCTACAAGTCATCACACCAGTTATAGTACCTGATGATGAGGATGATACTCAGGGGGAGCAACAAACACAAGATGGAGCTGACTCATCTAAATCCATGATCTTAGTTAACATCAGCAAGCCTGAGGATGAGGATGAGCCAGCGGCCAAGAAACTAAAATTCACTGTGAGCTCTCTCCCAAAATCTATTCAAAATCAGGCTCAGACAGCGTTTCTCAAAAGAGCTGATGATTTGAAAAACATAAGTGTGGAGTCCTCTGTCTCGAAGAAAGGTAAGGAGATAGTTTTGGTTGACACTGACACCAAACTTAAGAAGATAGCTGCGATGCTAGAGACAGGAGGATCCACCACAGACCTTTCCCACTTTTCAACCTTTACACCTTCCGATGAGAGTCCTTTAACTCCTGAAGAAATAGAGCAACAGGCTGAAGAATTCAAAAGACTAAATGAGCTCAAGACAGCCAAAGAACTAAATGAAGCTACTCTGAGGAAGATGACACCACCTGAAAGGGAAAAATAAAAACAAAGGTTGAGGGAAATGGAACTAAAACGCGCTGAGGCCTTAAAGAAAGTCAAAGCTGACTATGATGCCTGCGTGAACAACAGGTATGCTGCTGGCAAGATAACCAAGTTTAAATACACCATTCACAAATCCACAAACACCCCACAGATGATCTTATGGAGGGAAAACCAACAGAGGAATATGGATGTGTTTGACAACTTCAGGTTAAAAACACTTGGGTTATCAGAATGGTTTGAACTTGAAGCCTTAGCTGCCAAAAAGTCTGGACAGGCAAATTTCCTTCTGCTTAAAACTCTTAAGGCTAAGTTTAACTGGATCAAGGAAACATCTGCCAAACTCAAGATTGATCCCCCACCACAGCTTTTCGAACAAGAACCCCCAAAGACAGGCAACAAAAGAAGAAGAATTTCCCAAATTATTGATGAAACTTTTGTTACTGAAGATGTTCGTGTGGATGGTATGCACAGGGATCTGATCCTTCCAAATGGTATCGTTGGCCCTGTTGATGGTCAGACATACTCAGTGCCTGAAAGAGGAATGGCATTTATGAACAAGGCCTGCCAATATGCTTTTCAGAGGGAAGATGAGCTGTGCCTGGCTTCAACCATTCAGCTACTCTGTCACAAGAAGTGTCTCAAGATCAACACAGAGTATTCCAAGAAGTTTGCAAAGACTTTGCAGGATGAAATTGATAACATATTAGATGTGGCCGAAGCTGAAGAAAGAATAAAAAATGATGACTATTAAAGATGGTGTCAGCCCTTTTTACCTTCATCTTTTATTTTACTTATGTAATGAACTTGTAATTTTCTTTAAGTCTTAATAAAATCATGAGGTATGTTTGTTTAGATCTGTTATGTGTAAGAAGAAGTTGTTAAACTCACTTACCTTAACTTAGTTAGATCTAGCATTATTTATGTTTAAATAGGGGGAGATTGTTGGGAATCTAAACTTGTTAGATTCCCTGATCATTGATTTAAACATAATTAGGCTGATAGATAGTCCCTTGCCTGTGCCTAGGAGGCAGGCAAGTTTCGCAAGACTCACAGAGATCCAAGTCTCTGTGAGCAACCTCAGAGGAGTCCATGTCAGAGACATTGTCAGGGAAGTCGAAGATTACCTGAAGACATACTCCTTGGCTGTGATGGATAACGGCCAAGATGTATTAGGGACTCTGAGGGGTTGAGAGTTAACAGGGGTGGCAATACCCTGATAACTCTCAACACACTTTGGACATGCCATTTGTGTGTTAGAGAATATGAAGAATAAGGAAACTGTTTTTGACAACTGTTCCTTAAAGCATAATGGAAGACTACCAAGAATAGAAGGACATCACGTGACTGATGTGGGAACTTGTAAAAGCTTGTGTAGTCGACATCAAGTACTGTTTAAGTCAAACTCGTAACACTATAAATAGGATGTGTATCCATGCATTAATGTTTAACACTTTGAGATATTAAGAACATTAGTGCGTATAATTTAGTGAATCAAACAGCTACGACTGTATTCATAAGTTAAGGTTTATTGTTGTTCAAAGTGTGCACAACACATTGTCATCAAACGGTGTTATCCATAACACTTGTAATTCTTTATTATACAATAATAAGATTACGTTTGAAAAGTAATACCTTGTGTTGATTAAGTTAAGATTAGGGTTTCTAGCATTGATTAGGGACTTACACTAAATAAGGGTGAGAGTAAGAATGAGTTTGAGACTTCATTGGTGAAGAAGAAGAGATATATGGAAAACGGTAAAGGGGATTCGGGTTTTAACCCGTAAAAGAAGTTCTGCGAAGACCTACTGGTATTATCATTAGGGAGGATGGATCTGTGAATGTTAGGACTATGTCTAAAAGCAGTTTGAAGGTGGGGGAAAGGCCTTCTTTTGTTGATAATATGCCCCAAAGTAAGGGTCATATATAAATTGTTTGTTGTACTTGGTTTAAGAGCCCTTAACAAGTTATATGAGCATCAAGATTTTAAGATCACTAATTGCGTACTAGGTCTTAGAGAACCAACATTTTTTGAAAATCAGTGAACTGAAGGGCAGTTGAGACAGTGGTTGATATGTTTTCTTGCAGTTGGTGTTACACAGAGTGTTTAGGATAGTGTATATGAGTATTCCTACTACTTTGTAATTAGATAAATGTAACATAACCCAGGGTACTCATATTGTTAAGTGTGTTAATTATTACATTCTTCTTGTAATGGCTAATTATTTTCAGTTTAGGGGTTCTTGCAAGACATTACATATGAGCATTCCTAGTACTTTGGATTATTTTTGGGTAGACTCTCCTATTATTATTCTCCTTAAATTTGTTTTTTTGTTAAAAACAACTTATAGCTTATTCTCTCCTTATTGATATCTTGTTATTGCTTATTTGGTTTATTTGTTATATCTTATAATAGTAGTAATTGGTTATTCCATGTTAAATTTTTGTTTGCTATTCTACTACTGTAAGGTCGAGGACTCGAACCTGCGTCCTCGCCCTCACAAAACACCACACTTCCCGTTAGCGCCCTTGGGTCTTTTTCTTAAAGGCTTTGTAGACCTCTTATACTTATAGCCTTATTTGTTAACACCTTATTTTCTTATTGATTTTTAACTTCTTATTAACAAAAGCTTTTTCACTTTTTTTCCTTTTGAACATTTACGATAGTTAAAGTATTTTTGTTAATTTTCTTAAAATTATGGTTTAGTTTTAGTAGTTTTAAATTAGTTTCTAAACCTCGTGGTTAGAGTCTCATATATTGACCCATTTGGTTCTTAAAAGTGTCTACCAAACTAAATAACTTGGTAAGTGTCGAACTTATAACAACAACATAAAACAGTAGTGCAAAGTAAAAAAAAACATTCATTCACACTCGATTAACAATTAACAAAACAAAACACTAGCCATTAGCAACCTCTATCTACACATATCAACCCTCTAAACCTTCATCAACCAATCAACTCACATATTCCTCTGTCTTGCTGCAAAGTCAATCTTATCAACAATCTTTTTGTAAATATGTGTGACCATTTTCATCAAGATCCTTGCCTTGCGCATGTCAGTAGTTTGGAGTGCCTTGAGCTTGATCACATTTACCCTTCCACCTCTAGACGTATTGCCATTTTGTAGCTCAATAATCAACTCCCCTATGCATTACTTGATCAGTCAGCCCTTTAGAGATATTCATCAAATCTCTTTCCTACAACTCTTTGGTAATGGGAAACCATCATTTCAGAAATTACAAATGAGCCACAGGCGCAAACAAGTTCATCACGTCAAACGAAATGTAATGCGTGTTCTTAAGGGTGTGTGTGTGTGTGTGTGTTTGTAAGTGTGTCTGCACTTAATATATGTAGAAATTCAAACTTGACTTTCGTTGCAAATCTTATCCTTGAAAAAAAGTTGTCAGGGTAATAATGGTGGGAGAGTTCGATCGTGAAAGGTGGGAAAAAGGTTGCACAAGAAGGGAAAGGTGGAAGAAGGCTGGCGTGTTTGGGACGATAGAAATGAAGAAAATGCCTTCACATGCGTAACATGTGAAGAAGATAATGGGCATATTTAGACCAGGTTTGCTCTCAAAGTTTTTTTTTGGCAATTTCGAGATAATCAAAAGACAAATTTTTCCGTTTACTCAAAAAGTTTCTTTTATTAAAATTCATAAACCCCACTTATATTTATTTTATTGTAATTGGTTAACTTGATCCATCTAATAACCTTCAAATTTAAATTGAAATGATATGTGCTAATTGTTTGTACACATATATTAAAGTTGGGATCATATATGCCGAAAGTCAACCCATGTATTTTGTGTGTGTGTCATGGAAGCATAAAAAATTCTTTGTGTAGAGGTTGTTAATGAATAAACAAATAGTGATGAGTTGTTATCATGCAACCTTAAACACAATTTTCTGGTCAATAATCCAAGCAGGTCTTTGCGTGTTAGGTGATGCATGTGTACAACAGACTCGAGATAATGTAATTTTATCTAAAAATAACAATTATATAATTTCAGTTAGAGTAAACAAATCGAGCACTTTGAAGGACATGTTAGAACAGGATAAACTAATATAACTAGGATTTTTAGAGAATAAATAACTCTTAATTCTGATTGTATATACAGAGTTCAATTGTACATTTCCAACAACCCATAAAGAAACAATCTCTCCCATAATTAAGCTTTTTGAAGAAGAAATCTAGAATGACAGATGCGGTTGCTAATAAGCTTGTTGAAGAAGTTGCTGGTTCATTGTTAACTAAGGTTAAAAAAGAGATAGCGTACGCATGGAATTGCAAGGAAAATGTTGAGAAGTTAAGGAGTGAGGCTGAAAAGCTTATGATTATGAAGGAGAGGGTTGAGAAAAAAATAAAACTAGCGCTTGACAAGGGAGATGGACTCTTAGCTGGTGTGGAAAAGTGGGTTGATGAGGCGGATGCTCGCATATCAAGGCAGAAGAGTTTCTTCAAGAAGAAGCTAGTTCCATGAAGACGTGTTTCAACTTACGGATGTGTATCAACTTGAACATACTCCATCACTATGGTAAAGAGGCGATAAACAAGGTTCCTTCCCTTGAGCGACACCAAAAAGATGGGGCGGCCTATGAAGGTGATGTCTCCATTCCTACTCCTTCACCCGGAGTCCTAGAGCTCTATCCAAGGGAGAATTTTGATGAGCTTAGTACCCATAACTCAGTTCTTGAAATGATCATTGAATCTGTCAAAGATGAAAGCACACAAATCACTGGAATCTATGGCATAGGAGGTGTAGGAAAGACTACACTAGCCACTGAAGTTGCTGCAAGAGTAAAGGAATTAGACCTATTTGCTCTTGTTGTATTTGTAACTATCTCACAACCTGTGGATGCTGCTAGCATTAAAACACAGGTTGAAACTGCAGCAAAACGAGTACATAAAGGTGAAAAGGTTCTCATAATCCTAGATGACGTGTGGACGGAAGTGAAGTTGCATACAGTAGGCATTCCGTGTGGATCTCGCTACCCAAGCTGTAAGATTTTGTTAACGTCTAGGCAAAGAAGTGTGTGTAATGCGATGAATGCTCACACTATAATATACGTAAAATCTTTGCCAATGAAAGAAGCATGGGTTCTTTTCAAACGAGTGGTTGGTGAAAGAGTAGAAACTGATGCCAAACTGAAACAAGTTGCGAGAAAGGTTGTTGAAGGATGTGGTGGATTGCCACTAATCCTTCAAGCTGTAGGAAAAGCTTTGAAACCTGAAGAGAACTTCAAAGAATGGGAAAAAGCACTTTCTAGCATAAAGAAACATGAAACTTCGGATATTGCTCCGGCTATAAAGTCAGAATTTTCTCATTTGAAGCTAAGCTATGACTACCTCGAAAGTGAAGAAGCAAAATCAATCTTCTTATTATGCAGTATGTTCCCAGAAGACTTTAACGTTCCATTAGAACAGTTGGCATATTATGGGGTTGGTTTACAGCTTTTCAAAGACCTCAATACTTTGGAGGATGCAAGAAATAAAGTTCAAGGTGGAGTGAAGATCCTCAAATCATCTTGCTTGTTATTGGATGGGAAAGATGAATTTACAACCAAAATGCACGATGTTGTTCGTGAAGTGGCACTGTTAATTGCTTCCGAAGATGATGATAACAAATTTTTGGTGGAGGGTGGGAAAAATCTGACAGAATGGGAACCAAGAATTGGAAGTCTGGAAAGCTACACAGGTATCTCACTCATGAAAAATGATATTTGTAAGCTTCCAGGTTATGAGCTTAATATTCCACTCCTTAAGATTTTCCTTATACAAGAAAATCGTAAATTGTCAGAAATTTCTGAGGAATTCACACAAGCCATGAAAGAAGCTAAAGTTATTGATTTTGGCTATAATAATATCAGTTCCCTCCCAAAATCACTGGATCAACTCACCAGGTTACGCATGCTTAATCTTCGTGATAATAAATCTATCTGTGATGTTTCTATACTTGGGGAGCTGAACCATCTTGAAATTCTAATTCTCAATGGTACCGGAATTAGAGAAATTCCTCAAGAGATTGGAAAATTATTCAATTTAAGGCTGCTTGATGTTGCACGTTGTTGTTTGTCGCGTATTGCACCAGGTTTACTATCAAAGCTTCATTGGTTGGAAGAGTTGAGTATTGGATACTATGGAGTAAAAGAGGAGAAATGTAAGGGTCTTGTGGAGATAAATGAACTGTCTAAGCTCACAGTTCTGAATTTACATGTCCTGCGTCATTGTCTTCTCCCCGAAGGTGATTATCCGAAGAGATTACAAAGATTTTCCATTCAAATTGGTGCACAAGAGGAGGAGCTTATCCCTGAACGTGTCTCTAAACTTATCTCTGAATGTATCCTTACAGGTAATAGATCTTTGGTTCTAAGAAAGTGTTATCTGGATAACTCACACTTGATGCATGTCAGGAAGTTGATTGAAGTATGTCATGGTATACATCTTTCATGTCAGAAAATTTATAATATAATGCCTATGATGTACTGTGAGGGTTTTGGTTTGAAGAATATTAGCATATACGAGTGTAATGATCTTTTATGTTTGGTGGACTCAAGGGTTTTGGATGAGATGCAGAGTTTTCATCCATCAAAAAGGGTGGAAGAGAATAACAGGTTTCTTTCACAAGTGGAAAACCTATGGTTGGAAAAATTAAGTAGTTTGCATGTGATGTGGAATTGTCCAGATAAATATATAAGCCTGAACAACCTGGTGAGATGTGAGATTGTTGGGTGTCCCAAGATAGAAAATCTATTCAGTGTTAGTGTAGCAAAAGGGCTTGTCAACCTCGAATTACTATTAATTTGCTTTTGTCATGGTTTGAAGGAAGTGATCTGGGATGGGGATCAGGAAACAGGAACAGGTGAAATTGATACGGTTTTACCAGCTACAAACATCGTGTTCCCTCGCCTTTCCACGATTCGTCTTGGAGTATCGGTTCAGCTCACAAGCTTCTACCCTTGGAATGCTATAATGAAATATCCTTCTTTGGAGAGAGTGGATATCCATGCATGTGATAAAATGAAGAAATGGGGTTATGGAACCCATGATACACCCAACTTCCAATTTTTCAATGGTAAAAGAGTAAATGGCTCTACAATAGAGGAAGCATTCTCAAAACAGAGAGAAGTACGAAAAACAACATAATTTCTTTTGAAATTAATATTATTTAAACAGTGATTATTAGTTAAGTAAATTAATATTGGTGTTTTTTCAGGAATGGGCCCAAGCTGATCCGACGTATGAAAGGTACGAATGAATCTCAAACTTTTTACGACTTCCGATCAAGTTGCCTCGTTTTTTTTACATAAAAGAGCAATCGTATGTGTTTATTTTTAGACAATCTTGATTTATATAATGATGTGGATCTTTTAAAGTTTATATAAACCTAAAAGGTAAAGAGTTGTTGATGTTAACAGGGACTAGTGTACATGGAGCTAGTGCAGAGCGGTTACGTGCAGGCTTGAGGTACTTCGGAGTACATCGATCGGTGTCTCTCATGTATCGTCTTGGCAACGAATTTGAACTTAATCGCAAATCATTGTATGTTTTTTTTTTGGTGTAAGATGTGTTTCTCTAAGAATAAGTTGGAATGTAATAACAAGAACAAAAAGGTTAGACTTAATAAATTTTCTCTATGTAATATGTTGGTTGTTTAATAAATGCTACTAGCTCGCAAACGATGATCCGTGTGTAACAAATAGTATTATTGGCCTATTGCTTTTTTCATACACAAAGATTTGTGTGATGAGCCATAACACACATCTGTCTCTGCAAAAGACTTCAATGTAGGGCTATCCTAAATCAGTGAAGTATTATGGCTGATTGTTTACCACAATATGGAATATTGAAATTGCTTATGTTAGATACATTGACAATCTGATTATTGTGAATAAGAATGCATGAGTATGTGCAAAAGGCTTAAAAGCAGGTTTAAGAATGACTATACTGTATTTAAGAAGCGGACATGTTTATGGTGTACAAATTCTCTTCCTATTGTTCTTAAGTTGATTACGAAAGGTTTTTGATGGTCTAAACTTAAATTTTAAATTAGAGAAAGAGACATCAGATCGAGACAGCATGCGTTCATTGCTATTCGTTGACGAACTGCACACACTATTCATCAGATCATCAACTTACATGCCACAAACACGTTTTGACCCCGAAGCCACTTCTAGCCAGTCAAAATCAAGGAGACAGGACACGAGAAGAGATTCTTATCAATCAGTAGAAAATTTTCTATATTGCGGTCTTTAAGTACACGAGCTCATTAAAGCTGTGTATATAAACAAGTGTTCGAATTTGTGCCAGAGCACAACTTAGGGGGTATTTGCTTCCTTTTTCTAAGGATGCGTAATTGCATATGACTAAATGGTATGGGTGAAGTATCTGTCATTGTTCATCTGCAAACCTGATCTGATTTTATACAATACCATGTCAAGCAATTAAACTATATACGTTCACAGTTATGACTCATGAGTGATAGCAATTATGCTCGATCCATGTTCAGTGAAATGTTTCATCTCTCCGGCTCTCGGGAGTCTCTTTATACTATTGTTTGGTTTTATTCATCCTTAATCTTATAAATCATATACTGCAATATCTCGTAGTTTTTGCCAGTTAAAGGGGTGTTTGGATTTGAAGCTAAGGTTTTCTTGTGATATACGGGCATGGTCATCTGATTGCAAAATTTTAACGAGCCCTCGATGAATCTTTGTTATTTGTTGTTATGTGTTCTGATTGGGGATTGCAGAATTTTGGGATAAGTTTTAAAGTTGTAGTAATGTAAGTTACATGATAAGCTAATGTTCTGCACTTGTACGGATGGTGTATGTTTCATTTAGGAATTGCAGCCATTTGTATTTATCTTTTTTCCTTTTTCTGATTACTAGTTTTGTTTCATGTATGTTTGATTGCATTCGGGGGTGTATGCGCGAATTGAGCCGACTAAACCTATGAACTAGACAATATCAAACCAGAACAAACAATTTACGGTTTGGCTGGTTGTTGGTCCGATCTAGCTCAAGATCAGTAGAAGATTTTCTATTTTGCGGTCTTTAAGTACATGAGCTCATTAAAGCTGTGTATATAATTAAGTGTTCGGAACAGGTGAAGTATCTGTCGTTGTTCATCTGCAAAACCGATCTGATTTTTATACAATACCATGTCAAGCAATTAAATTACAGTACGACACGTTTACACTTATGACTCATGAGTGATAGCAATTATACTCTATCCATGTTCAGTGAAATGTTTCATCTCTGCGTCTCTCGAGAGTCTCTTTGTAGTGATACTTGGCCAAAGTATGACTTGTTGGCCCAAAAACAACTCATCTTCTTCTACTCAGAGGATACCAAAGTTGATGAATAGAAGATTGATAAGACACCATATAAATAAGAAAAACAAGCGCAACGGCTACACCCCAAGGAGACCCTCCAGCTCTATGAAGAGCGTCTTTCTCAGGCATTGGCAGCAACGATGAAGGAAACCAATTCCTTCCACTGCTAGAAAGCAAGTGTACGAGAAGCAAAAGCACGACAGGCGTAAGCATGAGGTATATCTTTAACGTGTGCATGAAGCTCCCAATCTTCGGCTCGTAGCTGATGTACCAAGTGAAGCACATGAAGAGGAAAAGAACGAACAAAACGAAAAAGAAGTGGATTGGAATCGAGAGCTGTCGAATGTAATCATAGTATGATACATCGTTGTTGTTGTTGTTGTAATACCTAGTCATCTTAATGAGAAAACTAAGTTTGTGTTATAAAATGCAAGATGAAACTCTGGTTTTATAGAAGAAAATATATATAGTAATATTGTATCATTGTATGTGGCTTTGCTTGGTATTGTAAAAAGAGATTCGTATTTATCAAGGGTATTAAATTTTTTTATGATATTGTTGTTAACGAATACGAGTGTGCCACGTACCACCGACCATGGACAAGAACCTTGGAGAATGAAATTAAATAATGTTGAGTTTAGGCTTTATCAAGAAAGGTTACATTTAACTTTAAGTTATGAAATATAGAAAAATAAAAAAATATTTTTCTACTTTAATTTCTTAGTTAGTTTAATTATCTTTTTTTGTGACATTATATTAAAAATCTTGAGTCAATATAAAGTTTATCTCTTTTTTATTTAATATGATTTATTGAGTTTCTTTAAAAACTTAAATACTGTTAATAGTTACACTTTGTTCTTGTGTTTATATTTGGAGTGAAAGGGAAAGGTTTGAGATGAAAATAAAAAAACCTTATGTTTCTGAGATTTTCAAGTAGATAAGTGGAATGTAAAGGAGAGTAAATTACACTAAATTTACTCTCCAAAACTTCTTCCCAAATTGGAGAGTAAATGAGTGAAGTTGTTTTTAAAGTTTTTTTTTGGTAACATGCTCCTCCTTTCTTTCCAACTCAGGAACACAAAGTAAAAATTATTTCATACTCCTCTCTTCTTTACTTCTCTCCTTTTTTTCCATTTCCATCTCACTTCTTTCCATTTTTTCTCGGAAACAGAGTGTTAGAGTTTCTTTAAAGCACCAAGTCCAACTCTCAAGGATTTTCTAAGCTTAATTAGAAAGGGAAAAAAAACTTGTGATCTTTTTTTGAATAACCTAATGAACCGTCCAAATAAGCCTATAAAGGTTAACGTTCAGTTACATGTAAATGACTATTCTAATAGAATTAGTGAATAGATAGCAAGTCTTAAAACTTTAGCGGTTAAGACGAAGCTTTTGCGTTTTTACGTCGTGAAATAAGTAAGCACAAACTATGAAAATATTTATAAATCATTATTTTATAGCATATTAGAATATATTGAGTTTACTAAAAGTGTTATACATAAAGAATAAAATTAAAACAACTATATTTTCAGTATAAAAAAGATCTATTTTATCGAATTTGAAATTAAGAAAGTCTTCTTGCATAATTATTTATCGCGCATTATCACTGTTTTTACTTTTCGTATCACGTTAAGCCTTATACATCTTGGTGTATTGCGTAGCGTATATGACAAGCCTTGCGTCTTTGCGAGCCTTTTTAAAACATCGGTAAATACTATAATCATTAGTTTGATAAATCACATTAATTAGATAAGTCCTTAATTGAATTCTAGACATCGTTCCCCTCTTCTCGACACTCAGACTTGCCAGAGCTAAACGATCGGGTGTACCTGCCTGAATTGTGTAGAAATCACTAGCCAGTGGTACATACAGCTGAAAATTTATAGAAGAGTAAAAAGTTTCATGCTTTAGTTTTCCTTCTTTCATCCAATGCCTGTTTGAGAAAAAAGGATGTGGACAGTTTTAAGGTTGTGGACAGTTTTCAGAATGAAAGAAGGACTAGAAAGATAGTAATACCTTTTTTTGAAACGTCCTCAAGGTTAGCACCAGAGTGTCGCACATTCTAAGAAATAATAAATATACTATGATTACTTGATACTTATTAGGTTGATCTTAAGGTTGAAGCGAAAAAGATGTACACTTTGACTATCGAGGTCAAACATGCTACTTTAAAATTCACTTTGACAGTATGAAATGTAATCGTTATAAACTTGCAGTGACATGCTGTTATTTGCAGCAGGTTGTTATAAAGACTGGGTTGTTATAAAGATTAAATGGTTAACATATATTTTGAATTTGGAGGGTAGTTTGTTTGATCTGAAAGGCAAATATAAAGTTAAAAAGAATGTGAACCAATTACCTGACATCATTGAACGTACTGAAAGGATGCGAAGAGCCATTTGGACTTGTCAACATAAATTGTGTACTCCCCGTAGGAATTTTGATCTGAAATAAAATTAGAAGAGAGGTGACAGCTATTTAGAAAAAGGACTTCTTCAAATATTGGAGAACTAACCTATAATTAGTTACCTAATCACACAGAATTCAGACGTGATAATTGATGGAGGTCAAAGTATTGAAGAACGGTCTGACTTGTTTCTGGAGGCCCGAGATCGCGTGACGAAGAGGGGTTTAGTAAAATGGGCATAACTTTTGCATCCTAAGTCCGTTTTCAGCCCGTGACCTGTCAAAACGTGCGTAAAAAGGAGACCGACGACGCTGTAACCACCTTTTAGCTGGTTGCGGATTTTCCAAGGTCCAAAAAGCCTTTTTACTATCAGTTTTTTGCATTTTTATGTTTTTTTCACTTTCAGTTGGACTTTGTCATTGGGCTACGGTCCAGCCCGTTGGATTTTTAGGGTTTTTCTTTGTTTGCAGTAAATATTTAATGAATCTGTAGTAACCCTAGCAAGACAGTTATCAGTTTAATAAAAGTTAAACCACTGGCCGTTGTGTTGCCGTGTTTTACCCTAATTTTCGGGCATTCTTCAGAATCAACGATTATTAGTAGAATTTCTGGCATTCTTATTGAATCAACAAATCCAATTACTTATCTCCGTTACTTTGTTTTTTAGTCTACATCAGTTGGTATCAGAGCCAAAGTTCCTGATCAAGATGCCTCCAAGGAGAACTAGGCCTATTCACGATGTGAATGAACAGGAATTTGAGCAACGTATGATGGAAAGAATGGAGGAGCGATTCGATCAAATGTTTGATCAATTGACCGACCAGATGAACACTTTGATGAGCAATAGGAGGCCTCGTAATCGCTGTCATGAGGAAGAAGATGCAGATCTGGAAGAAAATCCGTTTGGTGATGGTTTGTCTTATGATGAACAATCAGTAGGGCGACGGATGAGAGATCGTAGTGGGAATAATGATAGGCGTTTGGAGACCGGAATGAGGGTTAATATTCTCGAGTTTAATGAGGACACTTTAAAGCCTGATGAGTTTATTGATTGGCTTGTTGCTGTTGAAGAAGTATTTGAATTCAAAGAAGTTCCAGAAAACAAAAGGGTTTCGTTGATCGCTACCAAGTTACGGGGTCGGGCATCCGCATGGTGGCAACAATTGAAACTGACGAGGAACAGAGTTGGGAAGTCAAAGATCACGAGTTGGCAGAAGATGAAGAAAGTCATGAGGGATAATTTTATTCTTCATAACTACCAGCGAATGATGTACCAGCGGTTACAGAATCTGAAACAGGGGGCCAAGTTTGTTGAAGATTACACGACCGAATTTTACCAACTAATTGCAAGGAATGACGTTCAAGAGACAGAAGATCAGCTTGTCTCTCGATACATTAGTGGTTTAAGAGTCCAGATCATGGATTCTATTAACATGTTTGATCCGATGACACTTTCTGAAGCGTATCAACGAGCACTGACTTTTGAGAAGCAGAACCGACAAGTGGGGAGTTCTTCTTCTCCTGCAATAACAGGTGCTTCTGGTTCGGGTAATGCGGCATCGCGTTTTGCCCCAACTCAGGCTAAAGCAGTTGGTTAGAATATTGGACCAGTTCCTAAAGCAGCCGGCAGTGGTGGGTTCAAGTGCATTAACTGTGGTGAACCTGGTCACCGACAATCAGAGTGTAAGAAGGCTGGGAAGAGGCAGTTATTTATTGAACTTGAGGAAGATGATGATGTGGCTTGTGATGACTACGTGGGAGACACAGTTTATGATGCAGAACCTGAGTATGAGGAGGAGTATGTGTCTGGAGATGTGGGGGTGAATTTGGTGGTAAGGCGCTCCTGCTTAACACCTAAAGCTGATGGTGATGATTGGCTCAAACACAACATCTTTCAGTCAACTTGTACCATTATGGGTAAGGTTTACACTTTTGTATGCGATTCAGGTAGTTGTGATAATTTGATAGCTGAAGGAGCAGTCCAGAAATTAGGGCTGAAAACTAAAGATCGTCCCAAACCTTATAAGTTATAGTGGCTTAAAAAGGGTGGGGAGATAACAGTTTCCAAGCGTGTCCAAGTTCCGTTTTCTGTAGGAACAACTTATAAGGATAATCTTTGGTGTGATGTGATACCTATGGATGCTTGTCACTTATTGTTGGGTAGACCTTGGGAGTATGACCGTGATGTAACTCACCATGGGAGAACTAATACTTATAGTTTCCTGTTTGGGGGTGTGAAGATTACTTTGATGCCAAATAAACCTAAGGAAGTAGTTAATAAACCCACTGGTACTTTACTAACTCTTTCGCAGTTCAAAGACGAGCTGGAGGTGGGAGGTGATGTTTTTGTATTAATAGGGAAGGAGGTTTCTGAAGACGGTGAAGTTCCTGAAGCCATGATCCCTTTACTTGAGGAATTCTCTGATGTTTTCCTTGATGAATTACCTGATGGTTTGCCACCATTGCGTGACATACAACATCATATTGATCTAGAGCCTGGGTCACAATTGCCTAACATGCCACATTATAAGATGAGCCCGGGAGAACATGAGGAGTTGCGTAGGTAGGTTGAGGAGCTGGTTTCCAAGGGTCATGTTCGTGAGAGTATGAGCCCGTGTGCTGTTCCTGCCCTATTGACTCCAAAGAAGGATGGTACATGGCGTATGTGTGTTGATAGTCGAGCCATCACTAAGATTACTGTGAGGTATAGGTTTCCTATTCCTCGCCTTGATGATTTGCTTGACCAAATTAGTGGTGCTACCATTTTCACGAAGCTGGATTTGAAGAGTGGGTATTACCAGATTCGTCTTAGACCTGGTGACGAGTGGAAGACCGCTTTCAAGACCCGTGAAGGGTTGTATGAGTGGTTGGTCATGCCTTTTGGTTTATCAAACGCACCAAGCACATTTATGCGTGTGATGAATCAACTGCTCAGGCCTTTTATTGGCAAGTTTGTGGTTGTTTATTTTGATGACATTCTTATTTATAGTGCTTCTTATAATGAGCATGTCAATCATGTGAGGCAGGTCTTGACCTTGCTTCGGAAGGATAATTTTTATGCAGCCACGAAGAAGTGTGTGTTCATGACCCCTAAAGTTTTGTTTTTAGGGTATGTTGTTTCTGGTGATGGCATACAGGTGGATGAATCTAAGGTAGCAGTTGTTCAGGAGTGGCCAACTCCAACTACGATTACTGAAGTTTGGAGTTTCCATGGTCTTGCTTCTTTCTATAGGCGGTTTATCCCTAATTTCAGTTCTATTATGGCCCCTTTGACAGACTGTATGAAGGGTAAGTCATTTGTGTGGACGGAGGAAGCAGAGATGGCTTTTCAGGTTGTCAAGAAAAAGCTTACCACAGTGCCAATCCTCGTATTGCCTGACTTTTCTAAAGTTTTTGAGCTTCATACTGATGCTTCTAAGGTTGCAATTGGTGGAGTTCTTAGTCAGGGTGGGCGGCCTGTTGCCTATTTTAGTGAGAAGTTGACAGGGCCGAAGTCGAGGTACTCTACTTATGACTTGGAGTTTTATGCAGTGGTCCAAGCTGTGAAGCATTGTCGCCATTATTTGTTTCATAAGGAGTTCGTTTTGTTCACTGACCATGATTCCTTAAGGCATATTCGTACTCAAGATAAGGTTTCACATAAACATGGGCGTTGGTTGGATTTTCTTGAGAAATTTACTTTTGTGGTGAAACACAAAACGGGTGCTTCCAATCGTGCTGCTGATGCCTTAAGCAGGAGAAGTAGTTTACTTGTAACCATGCAGGTTGATGTTCCTGGACTGGATGTCATTCGTGACATGGTGATTGTGGATCCATACTTTTCAATTGTTCTGTAGGATTTGCAATCCGGAGAGAAAACAGATTTTGTTATGCATGATGGGTTCCTATTCAAAGGGAATCAACTTTGTATTCCTGATTCAAGTCTTCGCTTGCAAATTATTAAGGAGTTGCATGGTGAAGGACATGTTGGTCGTGACCGCACATTACAGTTGGTTCAAGCTTCTTTTTTTTGGCCTGCTATGAGGAAGGAAGTGGATCGTTACGTCAAGAGGTGTCGTATTTGTCAAGTTTCAAAGGGGACGGCTACTAATGCAAGTCTTTATATGCCTTTGTCAGTTCCTTTGCAGCCCTAAGTTGATATTAGCATGGATTTTGTGTTGGGGCTACCTCGTACTCAAAGGGGTAATGATTCAATATTTTTTGTTGTTGATCGTTTTTCTAAGATGGTTCATTTTATTCCTTGCAAGAAGACAACAGATGCAGTTAATGTAGCCCAACTTTTCTTTAGGGATGTGTACCGTTTACATGGTTTACCTTCCTCCATTGTTTCTGATCGGGACACCAGGTTTTTGAGTCATTTTTGGCGTCGTTTGTGGAAGATGGTGAATACTCAACTCAATTTTAGTAGTGCTTATCATCCTCAAACTGATGGGCAAACCGAAGTTGTTAACAGGTCCTTTGGTAACCTGTTAAGGTGTTTGGTGGGTGATCATGTGAAGGCATGGGATCAGAAGTTGTATCAAGCTGAGTTTGCTCATAATCATGCTGTTAATCGGAGCACTGGGTTTAGTCCTTTCCAAGTGATTAATTCTGCTCAGCCACGTGGTCCTCTTGATCTTATGACTCCTCAGATTTCTAGGTCTGTTCCGAAGAAAGTGCAGGATTTTGTTGAGGGGTTGCATGATGTTCATAAATCTGTTAGTGACAACTTGGTTCGCGCTAATTCGAAGTACAAGCAGGATGCAGATCAAAAGAGGAGACATGTTGACTTTGAAGTAGGAGACTTTGTGTGGGCTGTTTTGACTAAGGATCGTTTTCCAGTTGTTGAATATAATAAATTGTCTGCTAAGAAGATAGGTCCAGTGGAAATTGTGGATAAGATGAACTCAAATGCTTATCGTTTGAAGTTCCCAAGTCATATTCGTTGTTCTGATGTTTTTAATGTGAAGCACTTGTTGCCTTACCATGGTGATTCTTCAGATGATGATATAATTGGAAATTCGTGGGCGATTTTTTCTTATCCAGGGGGGAATGATGGAGGCCCAAGTATTGAAGAACGGGCTGACTTGTTTCTGGAGGCCCGAGATCGCGTGACGAAGAGGGGTTTAGTAAAATGGGCATAACTTTTGCATCCTAAGTCCGTTTTCAGCCCGTGACTTGTCAAAACGTGCGTAAAAAGGAGACCGACGATGTTGTAACCACCTTTTAGCTGGTTGCGGATTTTCCAAGGCCCAAAAAGCCTTTTTTACTATCAGTTTTTTACATTTTTATGTTTTTTTCACTTTAAGTTGGACTTTGTCATTGGGCTACGGTCCAGCCCGTTGGATTTTTAGGGTTTTTCTTTGTTTACAGTCATTACTTGATGAATCTGTTGTAACCCTAGCAAGACAGTTACCAGTTTAATAAAAGTTAAACCACTGGCCGTTGTGTTGCCGTGTTTTACCCTAATTTTTGGGCATTCTTCAGAATCAACGATTATTAGCAGAATTGTTTCTGGCATTCTTATTGAATTAACAGATCCAATTACTTATCTCCGTTACTTTGTTTTTTAGTCTACATCAGTTGGTATCAGAGCCAAAGTTCCTGATCAAGATGCCTCCAAGGAGAACTAGGCCTATTCACGATGTGAATCAACAGGAATTTGAGCAGCGTATGATGGAAAGAATGGAGGAGCGATTCGATCAAATGTTTGATCAATTGACCGACCAGATGAACACTTTGATGAGCAATAGGAGGCCTCCTAAGCTGTCATACGGAAGAAGATGCAGATCTGGAAGAAAATCCGTTTGGTGATTGTTTGTCTGATGATGAACAATCAGTAGGGCGATGGATGAGAGATCACAGTGGGAATAATGATAGGCGTTGGGAGACCGGAATGAGGGTTAATATTCCCGAGTTTAATGGGGAAACTTTAAAGCCTGATAAGTTTATTGATTGGCTTGTTGCTGTTGAAGAAGTATTTGAATTCAAAGAAGTTCTAGAAAACAAAAGGGTTTCATTGATCGTTACCAAGTTACGGGGTCGGGCATCCGCGTGGTGGCAACAATTGAAACTGACGAGGAACAGAGTTGGGAAGTCAAAGATCACGAGTTGGCAGAAGATGAAGAAAGTCATGAGGGATAATTTTATTCCTCATAACTACCAGCGAATGATGTACCAGCGGTTACAGAATCTGAAACAGGGGGCCAAGCCTGTTGAAGATTACACGACCGAATTTTACCAACTAATTGCAAGGAATGACGTTCAAGAGACAGAAGATCAGCCTGTCTCTCGATACATTGGTGGTTTAAGAGTCCAGATCATGGATTCTGTTAACATGTTTGATCCGATGACACTTTCTGAAGCGTATCAACGAGCACTGACTTTTGAGAAGCAGAATCGATGAGTGTGGAGTTCTTCTTCTCCTGCAATAACAGGTGCTTCTGGTTCGGGTAATGCGGCATCGCGTTTTTCCCCAACTCAGGCTAAAGCAGTTGGTGAGAATACTGGACCAGTTCCTAAAGCGGCCGACAGTGGTGGGTTCAAGTGCATTAACTGTGGTGAACCTGGTCACCGACAATCAGAGTGTAAGAAGGCTGGGAAGAGGCAGTTATTTATTGAACATGAGGAAGATGATGATGTGGCTTGTGATGACTACGTGGGAGACGTGGTTTATGATGCAGAACCTGAGTATGAGGAGGAGTATGTGTCTGGAGATGTGGGGGTGAATTTGGTGGTAAGGCGGTCCTGCTTAACACCTAAAGCTGATGGTGATGATTGGCTCAAACACAACATCTTTCAGTCAACTTGTACCATTATGGGTAAGGTTTGCACTTTTGTATGCGATTCAGGTAGTTGTGATAATTTGATAGCTGAAGGAGCAGTCCAAAAATTAGGGCTGAAAACTGAAGATCGTCCCAAACCTTATAAGTTACAGTGGCTTAAAAAGGGTGGGGAGATAACAGTTTCCAAGCGTGTCCAAGTTCTGTTTTATGTAGGAACAACTTATAAGGATAATCTTTGGTGTGATGTGATACCTATGGATGCTTGTCACTTATTGTTGGGTAGACCTTGGGAGTATGACCGTGATGTAACTCACCATGGGAGAACTAATACTTATAGTTTCCTGTTTGGGGGTGTGAAGATTACTTTGATGCCAAATAAACCTAAGGAAGTAGTTAATAAACCCACTGGTACTTTACTAACTCTTTCACAATGCAAAGACGAGCTGGAGGTGGGAGGTGATGTTTTTGTATTAATAGGGAAGGAGGTTTCTGAAGATGGTGAAGTTCCTGAAGCCATGATCCCTTTAGTTGAGGAATTCTCTGATGTTTTCCCTGATGAATTACCTGATGGTTTGCCACCATTGCGTGACATACAACATCATATTGATCTAGAGCCTGGGTCACAGTTGCCTAACAGGCCACATTATAGGATGAGCCCGGGAGAACATGAGGAGTTGCGCAGGTAGGTTAAGGAGCTGGTTTCCAAGGGTCATGTTCGTGAGAGTATGAGCCCGTGTGTTGTTCCTTCCCTATTGACTCCAAAGAAGGATGGTACATGGCGTATGTGTGTTGATAGTCGAGCCATCAATAAGATTACTGTGAGGTACAGGTTTCCTATTCCTCGCCTTGATGATTTGCTTGACCAGATTAGTGGTGCTACCATTTTCACGAAGCTAGATTTGAAGAGTGGGTATTACCAGATTCGTCTTAGACCTGGTGACGAGTGGAAGACCGCTTTCAAGACCCGTGAAGGGTTGTATGAGTGGTTGGTTATGCCTTTTGGTTTATCAAACGCACCAAGCACATTTATGCGTGTGATGAATCAACTGCTCAGGCCTTTTATTGGCAAGTTTGTGGTTGTTTATTTTGATGACATTCTTATTTATAGTGCTTCTTATAATGAGCATGTCAATCATGTGAGGCAGGTCTTGACCTTGCTTCGGAAGGATAATTTTTATGCAGCCACGAAGAAGTGTATTTTCATGACCCCTAAAGTTTTGTTTTTAGGGTATGTTGTTTCTGGTGATGGCATACAGGTGGATGAATCTAAGGTAGCAGTTGTTCAGGAGTGGCCAACTCCAACTATCATTACTGAAGTTTGGAGTTTCCATGGTCTTGCTTCTTTCTATAGGCGGTTTATCCCTAATTTCAGTTCCATTATGGCCCCTTTGACAGACTGTATGAAGGGTAAGTCATTTGTGTGGACGGAGGAAGCATAGATGGCTTTTTAGGTTGTAAAGAAAAAGCTTACTAAAGCGCCAATCCTGGTATTTCCTGACTTTTCTAAAGTTTTTGAGCTTCATACTGATGCTTCTAAGGTTGCAATTGGTGGAGTTCTTAGTCAGGGTAGGCGGCCTGTTGCCTATTTTAGCGAGAAGTTGACAGGGCCGAAGTCGAGGTACTCTACTTATGACATGGAGTTTTATGCAGTGGTCCAAGCTGTGAAGCATTGGCGCCATTATTTGTTTCATAAGGAGTTCGTTTTGTTCACTGACCATGATTCCTTAAGGCATATTCGTACTCAAGATAAGGTTTCACATAAACATGGGCTTTGGTTGGCTTTTCTTGAGAAATTTACTTTGGTGGTGAAACATAAAACGGGTGCTTCCAATCGTGCTGTTGATGCCTTAAGCAGGAGAAGTAGTTTACTTGTAACCATGCAGGTTGATGTTCCTGGACTGGATGTCATTCGTGACATGGTGATTGTGGATCCATACTTTTCAATTGTTCTGCAGGATTTGCAATCCGGAGAGAAAACAGATTTTGTTATGCATGATGGGTTCCTATTCAAAGGGAATCAACTTTGTATTCCTGATTCAAGTCTTCGCTTGCAAATTATTAAGGATTTGCATGGTGAAGGACATGTTGGTCGTGACCGCACTTTACAGTTGGTTCAAGATTCTTATTTTTGGCCTACTATGAGGAAGGAAGTGGATCGTTACGTCAAGAGGTGTCAATTTGTCAAGTTTCAAAGGGGACGGCTACTAATGCAGGTCTTTATATGCCTTTGCCAGTTCCTTTGCAGCCCTGGGTTGATATTAGCATGGATTTTGTGTTGGGGCTACCTCGTACTCAAAGGGGTAATGATTCAATATTTTTTGTTGTTGATCGTTTTTCTAAGATGGTTCATTTTATTCCTTGCAAGAAGACAACATATGCAGTTAATGTAGCCCAACTTTTCTTTAGGGATGTGTACCGTTTACATGGTTTACCTTCCTCCATTGTTTCTGATCGGGACACCAGGTTTTTGAGTCATTTTTGGCGTCGTTTGTGGAAGATGGTGAATACTCAACTCAATTTTAGTAGTGCTTATCATCCTCAAACTGATGGGCAAACCGAAGTTGTTAACAGGTCCCTTGGTAACCTGTTAAGGTGTTTGGTGGGTGATCATGTGAAGGCATGGGATCAGAAGTTGTATCAAGCTGAGTTTGCTCATAATCATGCTGTTAATCGGAGCAATGGGTTTAGTCCTTTCCAGGTGGTTTATTCTGCTCAGCCACGTGGTCCTCTTGATCTTATGACTCCTCAGATTTCTAGGTCTGTTCCGAAGAAAGTGTAGGATTTTGTTGAGGGGTCGCATGAGGTTCATAAATCTGTTCGTGACAACTTGGTTCGCGCTAATTCGAAGTACAAGCAGGATGCAGATCAAAAGAGGAGTCATGTTGACTTTGAAGTAGGAGACTTTGTGTGGGCTGTTTTGACTAAGGATCGTTTTCCAGTTGGTGAATATAATAAATTGTCTGCTAAGAAGATTGGTCCAGTGGAAATTGTGGATAAGATGAACTCAAATGCTTATCGTTTGAAGTTGCCAAGTCATATTCATTGTTCTGATGTTTTTAATGTGAAGCACTTGTTGCCTTACCATGGTGATTCTTCAGATGATGATACAGTTGGAATTTCGAGGGCGAATTTTTCTTATCCAGGGGGGAATGATGGAGGCCCAAGTATTGAAGAACGGGCTGACTTGTTTCTGGAGGCCCGAGATCGCGTGACGAAGAGGGGTTTAGTAAAATGGGAATAACTTTTGCATCCTAAGTCCGTTTTCAGCTCGTGACATGTCAAAATGTGCGTAAAAAGGAGACCGACGATGCTGTAACCACCTTTTAGCTGGATGCGGATTTTCCAAGGCCCAAAAATCCTTTTTACTATCAGTTTTTTGCATTTTATGTTTTTTTCATTGTCATTGGGCTACGGTCCAGCCCGTTGGATTTTTAGGGTTTTTCTTTGTTTGCAGTCATTATTTAATGAACTGCTGTAACCCTAGCAAGACAGTTATCAGTTTAATAAAAGTTAAACCACTAGCCGTTTTGTTGCCGTGTTTTACCCTAATTTTCGGGCATTCTTTAGAATCAACGATTATTAGCAGAATTGTTTCTGGCATTATTATTGAATCAACAGATCCAATTACTTATCTCCGTTACTTTGTTTTTTAGTCTACATCAATAATCAAGAAATGGTGACTTTCTAAACAGTTAGATTTTGTATAGATAAAAGAGTTAAAGAGGTTACAGTGGACAGATTCGGCGGAAATGCAAAATAGGTAACAAGTTAAAACAGGTAAACTGTACACTGGGTCAGTTTGGATTGCCCCTAAAAAGCTTTCTTCCAAAACTTCATAAAAAGTTGTTATAGAAAATACAAGTTGAGAGACTGCTCACTAGTTTGAAGCAAATTTAAGAGACTTTTCACCACTACCCGACTAATTCTATTCATAGAAAAATGGATCTAAATTTGTCACCAACACTAAATAAAGTTAATTAGATTAATTTTACGTACCGTTAAATCATGTGAATATTTCTCCTCGATGACAATTTCTTGGGTCCGATCGATCCTTATTTGTATTAGTGGATAAATAAGACCCGAGCTCGGTTTGTGGGCTTAGGGTCCGCTAGGGTTTCTCTCTTGTAATATCTATATATTGGGATTAATAATACAAAGCATCTTATGGGGTTTTACCAATTCTATCATGGTATCAGAGCTTTAGGTACAACCCATCACAATAAAGTTATCCTCCGATCATCGGTGACGATGATTCGGAGGGATCCCGCTTAATTCCTTTTTCTCTTCATTTTTTCATAATTAGTTTTTTTTTATCGAATAAACCATAGCTTTCAAAACCCTAGCCGTCATAACACATCTCCAATACAATCAACAAATATATTTTTCCTCAATCACCATTATTTTTTTTCTCGTCGGAGATCATTGCCATTTTACAAAATAGTTGGTAAAAAAATGCCGCTCCTACCTAAAGGCAAAGCAAGCCACGCAAAGGAGGAAGCCGCAAGCAGCTAACAACTATGCCGTCAAATACAATTATACTTCCGTCTCAACAAAGACAAAGAAGATGATTGAAGAAAAAGAGCTTTCATCATGTGTTCCAGTTTGTCCGTCGAGAAGCCTCCCGTTCGAACTGCAGGGGTGTGTTAGACGAGGCCCAAGCCTATAGGCTTAGGGCCCGTTAGGTTTAGGGTTGAGGTAGCTTATTTGCAAAGTTATGTATTCATTATAAATACATATGTAATTCTCATTAAGTAATCACACAAAACATTCAATCAATATTAGTATCTTTGCAAAGTTTGTTATCTTTGTTACCTTCCACAAGCCCACATAACTATTGCACCTTCTGGCCCATCTATTGAGGTCCAACAGACCCACCCAGTCCAATTTCTCCAGTCAACCCAATCATCACAAATGGCCCAACCAGTTACGTTCCGACTGATCCTGAGAATTATATGTATAATGCTTCAAGTTACGTTCCGACTCAAGTCAACATGTTTCCGCAAGCAATTCAGACCGGCTCTTTTCCAGCCCAGTACGGTTACATTCAGGCCGAATGCTTACCAGCACAGTATGCTTCGGCCAGTATACCAAGTATGATCCCGCCTCCAGCTTCTCAAACTACTATGTTTCCGCAAGCATTTCAGACTATGACTCCTCAAGATTCGTCTTGGAATATGGACACCGGAGCATCCTCTCACGTGGCGGACAATACAGGTATACTCAATTCTTTTAGTAATTCGAGCATTTATCCATCTGTATTTGTTGGCAATGGTAACTCTATTCATGTCACTCATACCGGACATAGCTTCTTGCATACATCTCACAAGCCTCTTCATCTGAATCAAATTCTTGTCACACCGCACATAATTAAAAATTTAATTTATGTTCGTAAATTTACCCATGATAACGATGTTTCTGTTGAATTTGATGCTTATGGTTTTTCTGTAAAAGGTTATCATACCCAAAATCTCCTTCTCCTATGTGATAGTACGGGCGACCTTTACCCGGTCACTCAGCAACCTCCATTAGCAACTCCTGTTGTTTTGCTTTCCTTTAGTTCCACTACTTGTCACAGACGCCTCGGTCATCCCAGGGACGATGTGCTTCGTCGTTTAGAGTCAAGTAAATTAATTTTATGTAATAAATCAAAGTTGTCCACTTTGTGTCACACGTGTCAATTAGGTAAACATGTTAAGCTTCCGTTTTATAGTTCAGAGTCTTCTGTTAAGTCTGTTTTTGAAATAATCCACTCTGATATATGGACATCACCAATTCCAAGTGAAAGTGGAATTAAATATTATGCTATATTCTTAGATCATTTTTCGCACTTTGTTTGGGTTTACCCTTTACATAAAAAGTCAGACTTGTATGATAATTTTGTTTCTTTCTGTGCTTATGTCAACAAACAATTTAATGTCGACATAAAGGCTTTGCACTGTGACCATGGGGGTGAATACGACAACACCCGTTTCCATAACCTTTTTCGCCAAAATGGTATAGAATTTCGATTTTCTTGCCCTCGTACCTCACAACAGAATGGTAAATCTGAACGCATGCTTCGTACCATTAATAACCTTATCCGCACATTACTTTTTCAAGCTCACATACCTGCATCTTATTGGGTGGAAGCTCTTAATATGGTCGCTCACCTTTTAAATATATTACCTTCTACCTCCATCAACAATGAAATACCATTCACCAAACTCTACAACCAAACACCCACATATGAACATTTGCGTGTTTTTGGATGCCTTTGTTATCCTCACATTGATGTTGCACACAAACTCGAACCCAGATCTACAACATGCATCTTTCTAGGTTACCTCGCCAATCACCGTGGTTATCGATGTCTCGACTTGTCCTCCAATAAGATAATTATCTCGAGACACGTACGGTTTGATGAAGACGTTTTCCCATTTGGGACTTTCACGTCTTCTATTAAACCTTCATATGACTTTCTACTTCCGCCATTACCTCCACCCTCTCATATCAGTCCTAATCACAGAACTGCTACCCAACCGAACCAACAAACTAATCCAACCCCATAACCGCCTCCTACACCACCAACGCACCAAACCAACGATAGTTCACCAACCACTGTTTCACCAATGGCCCAAGCACAAAATACCTCAACAACTTCGACCAACCACGTCGATTCTACCCCACTACCACGTGTTTCACCCATGGCACAACAACAAAATACCTCCACGTATAACCCATTCGTTGTCCATTCTTCAGCCCAACCATCAGTTGATCCTGTCGATAATGTTCATCCAATGGTCACACGTGCAAAGTCTGGCATTTCAAAACCTTTCACATGCATGTCTCTAAATATTACCACTACTTCACCGCTTCCTCGCTCTTATGTCCATGCTCTTCGGGACCCTAACTGGAAAGAAGCTATGTTAGATCAATATAATGTTTTAATTACTAACAGAACCTGGGTTCTTGTGCCTCGTCCAGCTAACGCTAATGTTGTTCGTTCTATGTGGCATTTCAAACATAAGTTTCATGCATATGGCTCATTAAGCAGGTATAAGGCTCGTCTTGTTTCTAACGGACGAAGTCAACAACAGGGTATTGATTGTGATGAGACATTTAGTCCGGTGGTTAAACCGGCTACCATTCGTACAGTTTTGAGTCTCGCAGTTTCTCGTCAGTGGCCTATTAATCAGCTTGACGTGAAGAATCCCTTTCTACATGGTCATTTATCTGAGACTGTTTATATGCACCAGCCTCCAGGGTTTGTTGATTCTACCAGACCTGATTATGTTTGTCACCTACAGAAATCATTATATGGCCTTAAGCAGGCTCCTCGAGCTTGGTTCCAGCGTTTTGTTAGCTTTGCTACTCGGGTTGGTTTTCAGCACAGTAAAACCGATGCATCTTTATTTGTTTATCATGTTGGATCAGACATTGCTTATCTGTTATTATATGTGGATGATATTATACTTACTACATCTTCTACAAACGTATTATTGGCTCTCTTCATGGCGAGTTTGCGATGACAAATCTGGGTTCTCTTAATTATTTTCTTGGTATTTCTGCTCAAAGGACTGCATCTGGTTAATTTTTATTACAATCCAAATTTGCTGAAGAGATTATTGAAAGAGCTCATATGCAGAATTGTAATCCTTGTAAGACTCCAATCGAAACTGAATCCAAGCTCGGTTGTGATGGTGACCCGGTTTCTGATTCCACCTTGTATTGTAGCTTGGCGGGTGCTCTTCAGTACCTTACTTTTACGCGACCAGATATTTCTTATGTTGTTCAACAAATTTGCCTCTATATGCATGATCCCCATGAGCCTCATCTTGCTGCTTTGAAGAGGATTCTTCGATATGTACGTGGTACTCTTGATCATGGTCTTCAGTTGCATGTTTCTAATATCACTCAGCTCACCGCATACACCGATGCTGATTGGGCAGGTTGCCCAGTTACCCGTCACTCCACTTCTGGGTATTGTGTTTTTCTTGGGGATAATCTACTTTCATGGTCTGCTAAACGACATGTTACTGTATCTCGTTATAGTGCAGAAGCGGAATATCGAGGTGTTGCTAATGTTGTCGCTGAAACTGCCTGGATTCGTAATCTTTTGCTAGAATTACATGCTCCATTGCATACTGCTACACTTGTTTATTGTGACAATGTTAGTGCCGTTTACCTTTCTACTAATCCGATACAACATCAACGTACTAAACATATCGAGATAGATATACATTTTGTTCGTGATTATGTGGCTTCTGGGCAAGTGCGTGTTTTACATGTTCCGTCTCGGTTTCAATATGCGGATATCTTCACCAAAGGTCTTCAGAGTGCTTTATTTCTTGAGTTTAGTTCCAGTTTGAACGTGCGAAGACCTCCCGCTCAAACTGCGGGGGAGTATTAGTGGATAAATAAGGCCCAAGCCCGGTTTGTGGGCTTAGGGTCCGCTAGGGTTTCTCTCTTGTAATATCTATATATTGGGATTAATAATACAAAGCATCTTATGGGGTTTTACCAATTCTATCAATTTGGTACTTCGATCTACTCAAAGTGAATGTTGCTTGCTCCCAATTTTTAGAGGAATCTATCTGTACAGACGATAAAATTAAGTGTTAATAGTAAATAAACTGAAAGTAGATTGTTCAGAAATAAACTTGCCAAAAAAGAGAGCATTTACTTTGGTAGAAATTCCATGTATTAGTTTACATATTGATTTAATTTACGTTTATAAATATGCCTGCGGACGACTAAAGTGCTAGAAACTATACCAGCAGCAAAACGCGAAATGATGCTTGACCAGCCGACATATTGTCGTCTATATCCTGTTGTATTTTTGGATCAGTCGGATATCATATTATCGAGATATTAGAATATGAAATTGGATAGTTAAATTTTCAACAGATTATTAATACATTTGCAAGTTCAAGAAGAAGCTAAGGTAAAAACTACCAAGCTTTTGAACACTTCTATTAGCTTCTGAATTTAAAACTGTTAGCCGACTAATCTTACCACACGTTATCTTGTTCTGTTCATTGGCGAAAAGTCGAACTATTTCCCCTTGGCGACCTTGGTCAACCATTGGTATGCACTCAGCAGCAATAAGCGTATCAACATCATCCGCTGTAACTACATATTCAGGATTTGTGGCCCCTGTGTCATCAAGAATACCGCGAGTCAAGAACAAATAGATACTGATGGAACTACAAGATACACTGCCTTCCACCATTCTAAACACAAATAATAATGGAATGCCACAATCTATTATAAACCAAACATTTACTGGATGTAGCAAAATGGGTGGATCTGGGAGATTTTATAATGGGCCAAACTCGTAATTTATTTACCAAAAAAAACTGGTAATTTATTTATGTACCCGGGTGGCTTCCAGAAATATTTGGTCCGAAATTTCAGATTATTATGGAATTTGCATAAAGTACGATGTATGTCATTTTAACAATCGTTTTTTAATTTATTATTAATATTTTTTCATTCTGGAGGTTTTATGATTTAAGTGATTCATAAGTAAGCAGGGTAAAAGTTCCGCACCTTCAAAATTTTACCATTTTCGACCCTAACTGGTTAGCACCAGTTTAGGTTTTTTACCCTCAAAACACAACCCAACCCTAACCAGTTACTGTGTATACCCAGTTTGACAGGTTTTGACCAAAAAACCGGGTAGGGTAGGGTAGTAACCGGTTACGGAAAAAAACCCGAAATGTGCACTGTTGCACACAATCATACATATACATTTTGTGGCCCAACTAGGCTTGTCAAATGGCATATAGGAATCTCTAGATACTTACCATCAATGTACTCCCTTGTTCCGTCATTAAGCAAACGAACCCACTACACACAGACAAACAAATGTATGAGATATCAATCTCTCATTCTCTGACACAATTAAATGTATACTTTTTCTGAAAACTGGAATGTATACTGTTCTTTTACCTGAAACATGCATAGTGTGGTCCCACGCACAGGAAAACCACAGCCAAGAAGTTTACCTCCTGGTTTTGCCTTCCCAATTATTTGGAAGAAATCTATTCCGGGGCCATCTTCTATTGAGAACGATAACATATTAGCATCTATAACAGGTTATATCCACATCAGGTTTAGATAGCCTTCATTTCAGGGGAAAAGTATGAACCTTGAATATTATATTATATGGACAAGTCTTAAATTCATTATATTGGATTATAATTCTACTATTGAATAACTGTTAAAAATCCAAGTCTCGAATAAATTCCCGTCAAGTAAAATCTATAAATAGGCTTTCTGAGTTGTAATTTCACTGACCCCACTTTGAAGCCAACTTTAATACAACTATAGCTTAACCTATTTGACACATCAGAGATAAACATAACCTAAATTGACGTATTTTTAGATAAAAATAGGTTAACCGTCTCCTCTAATTGGAAATTTATGAAAGGGGGAATAAGTAAAAAACAAGGATTGTAAATTACCTTCATAATACAAATTTTATAGGACAAAAAACTTGCAATAAACATATTTGTTACCTTCCAAAGCATAAGAATCAACCCCGTCATTCATCGGGGATGGTTCAAAGTTATTGTCCTTGGCAGGGTCTTCAAATCTACTATTGGCTTACTATTGTGTATGAAACAACCACCAGCATTAACTCAGTCAGTAAACACACCATGTTTGGATAAAACACATTTATTACATTCAATAAATTTATTAGAATCTAATAAATTTGTTTTATCCAAACATGGTGGGTTTATTGGTTTTGGTTATTTGAGCAATCAAATGTTCATGCTTAATATTGTGTATGAAACAACCACCATCATTAACTCAGTCAGTGCTAATAGTGCAAATATTTGTTCAGCCCTTCACTATGGCATGCTAGACTGGGCCATGCCCACTTTAAGAGGATGCAAGATATGTCTAAGGATGGGTTAATCCCAGGATTTGACATGGACACTGAAAAGTGTCAGACTTGCATGCTGAAAAAAATAACTAAGAAACCATTTCAAGATGTAAAACGTGAAACTAAAGTTTTGGAGCTAATCCATAGTGATCTATGTGATTTGCATGCTACTCCCTCATTAGGCAATAAGAAATACTTGGTAACATTTATTGATGATGCTTCTAGGTTTTGCTATGTTTACTTGTTACATACTAAGGATGAAGCATTAAATAAATTTAAAGTATTTAAAACTGAAGTTGAATTACAACAAGGAGTCCAAATCAAAAGGCTTAGGACTGATAGGGGAGGTGAGTACATGGATGCTCAGTATTTTCAGTTTGTTGGTATTATTTATGAAACGACTACTCCCTATACCCCTCAGCAAAATGGTATATCTGAAAGGAAAAATAGAGTACTGGAAGAAATGGTTAACTCCATGTTATCCTATTCAGGATTGAGTCAAGGGTTTTGGGGTGAAGCTATGTTAACAGCTTGCTATATACTAAATTGGGTTCCCAACAAAAGGAACAGAATTACCCCTTATGAACTCTGGACTAAAAGGAAACCAAACTTGAACTATCTCAAGGTTTAGGGTTGTAGGGCTGTTGTAAGACTCCATGATCCAAAGGTGAAAACCTTGGGTGAAAGAGGCATTGAATGCATCTTTGTTGGATATGTTGAGCATTCCAAGGCTTATAGGTTCTATGTTATTGAACATAATGATTCAGTTTCTATAAACTCAATCATTGAATCAAGGGATGCTAACTTTGATGAAATAAGGTTCTCATCAGTCCCTAGACCAAACCTTAGGACTCCTGTTGAAGCTGAGGACATTGGTGCTTCAGTGGAACCTGAAAGGGTCACTGATGAGGTTGTGGTTCAGCAACCTGAGCCTGAGCTTAGAAGAAGCACGAGGCATAGGACTCCAAGGAATTTTTTGCCTGAGTTTCAACTATACTTAGTTGAAGGTACAAGGGATGAGGTCTGAGACCAATACTCCTATTGCTTTAATGTTGCGAATGATCCCAAAATATTTGATGAAGCAATGAAGTCCCACGATGTTGCTTTTTGGAAATAAGCAATAAATGTGAGATGGATTCCATCATGGGCAACAACACTTGGGTGTTGGTTGATCTACCTCTAGGTTGCAATCCACTTGGTAACAAATGGATTTTCAAAAGGAAAATGAAGGTAGATGGAACTGTTGAAAAGTTCAAGGTAAGGTTAGTCATTCACGGCTTTAAACAAAAGTCAGGGATAGAATATTTTGATACTTATGCTCCAGTAGCACGTATCAGTACCATAAGAATGCTGATTGCTCTAGCAAGTATTCATAATCTGATTATTTATCAGATGGATGTGAAGACAACATTCTTGAATGGTGATATGGATGAAGAGGTTTATATGAACCAACCTCAAGGTTTCATCATGCCTGGTCATGAAGGCAAGGTGTGTAAACTGATTAAGTCCTTATACGGACTGAAGCAGGCACCTAAGCAATGGCACCAAAAATTTGATGAAGTGGTTTTGTCTAATAGTTATTCACTTAACCAAGCTGACAAATGTGTATATAACAAATTTGATGAATCTGGTAAAGGAGTCATCATTTGCCTATATGTTGATGACATGTTAATCTTTGGTACTGACCAAGCTAAGGTTGATCAGACAAAGGAATTTGTGTCATCAAAGTTCTCCACGAAAGACATGGGGGAGGCTGATGTTATCCTTGGCATAAGGATCAAACATGAAAGTGATGGTATGTTAATTTCTCAGTCTCATTATATTGAGAAGGTACTGAAGAAATTCAATCACTTTGATTGTACTCCAGTGAGTACACCAATGGATACAAGTGAGAAACCGATGCCTAACAATGGTCAGACTGTCTCCCAACTTAAGTATTCTAGGGTGATTGGTTGCTTGATGTACGCCATGACTAGTACTAGGCCTGACATTGCATTTGTTGTGGGTAAACTGAGTAGGTACAATAGTAATCCTAGTACTCAGCATTGGCAAGCAATTCAGAGGGTACTGAAGTATTTGAAAGGAACAATGGATTATTGTTTTTCATATACTGGATATCCTTTAGTGTTGGAAGGTTACACTGATTCAAGTTGGATCAGCAATACTAAGGATAATTCATCCACAAGTGGCTAGGTATTTGATACACGGCTTTTGCAATGGGTTCAAAATATTTCTCGGAATCCTCTCGAATTGATCTCAGTTAAAAGTGGAATGATTTGTTCTTGGTGACAAAAAGTGGATTTGGTTCTCTATTCTAAATAAATGAGGCAAATAAAGATTAAAGCCTGAACAGTAGATAAAAACAATTAAATGGTAAAGCAGAAAAATACTCTTACTGAAAAATGCCCTATGCTGAAAATAATCCTTATGCGGAAAGATGGCCTATGCGGAAAGTAGCTCTATTCGGAATACAAGGGTTATTCGGAATAAATCAGCTTATGCGGAAAAAGGGTGCTAATCGGAAAACTTGCCTTATGCGGAAAACATCTCTATGCGGAAAAATATGCCCATTCGGAATACTTGGCCATTCGGAAAATAATCTCTATGCGGAAAAATATGGCTATTCTGAAAAATTATGCTATTCGGAAAAAATTGCTTATGCGGAAAAACATACCCTATGCGGAAAAATATGATCTATGCGGAAAAATTAGCTTACTCGGAAAACTGGGCTCATGCGGAATACATGGGCTATTCGGAATGTCTGTGAAATTCCGAATAAAGGAGAAAAACAACCTCTACTCGGAATAATTAAAATATTCCGAATAGAGGCAACCCCAAAATTCTTATTCGGAATCTGGGAAACTCAGGTCTGATGAAATGCGAAGAACAAGGAGATCGTTTAATCCACAATCAACTCCAAAACTTAAAAAGGTTTTACCAAATCAAACACAAACCATTTAAATACCATAAAAAACAAACCCCACTAATAAAAACACTAAATCAACAACTTTTTGAAATCAAACTTGAATCAAATAAGAAACCTAGAAACTTGCAATAAAAATGATGAAGAACAAGATGAATAGAAAGATGGAATGGATTGATTAATAGAAGAGTAACAAGGTTAATGATTAAGGATTACAAGATTGAAAAAGAAAAGATGAAAATCACCAAACTCCCTAATGGAGTTGGTTAAGGAACGAACCAACAAGAACTGGAAAAAAGAAAAATGAACTCTCTCCCCAAAATGTGAAGGGAGTATCTATTTATACTCCTAGTGGTTGGTTGGTGAGTGGGCTTTCTCCCTTTCTTCTTGTCTTCTCGTCTTTTCAGAAAAGTTGACGTTTTCGATTCTGATTCGGGATTTGTCGTCGATTAAATCCAACTCGTCTTTTAATTTCTTCGTTAAATAGACTTGAGTTTCTTCGACTTATGAAAATCTTCCGTCTTTAGTCCTTTTCTTCGATAAATCTTCGAATAGGCCTAGTGACTTCAAATCTTTTGCATCTCTTGGACAATAGGCTTTATCTTGAGTCTTTTTCCTTGATAAATCCCGTGCAATCCCATGTTTTCTTTAATATTTATCCGGTTAGCTCTGAAAACACAATAAACACAAAAACCACGCATAATTCCAAACAAATGATATTAAATACGTGTTTTGGTCTTGTTTTAGCCAGAATTAAGTGGTAAAAGGATGGGTGTTTACACACCTATCAAATCCCCTACACTTAACCATTGCCATGCCCTCATGCAATGCTTAGTGATAAAGCAACTTTACACTTTTCTCATAATTAATCAACCTTGGCCTTATTCAAATACTACTAAATAAGAATCAAATTACTAAGAGAAATAAAAACTTTAAGATAAACAAAAAGAATGGAAATAACTTGTAAAGGAATCAAGGACTTACATTAGGGCTTTGGTGTTGCGAAGATTTATCACCCTAAAGTTTCACGTTCCCCAAACTAAGCTTAAAAACGAGATCATTGTTATTATAAGTTAGTAAATCAAACACTTACACACATGGCTTAACTAAATGCTTAAACTCCCTTATTCCTAGGTGTATCTCTTATATTTTATTTTTGTCTTAGAATGATCATGAAGATGCATTTTTGGACTTGTTTCGATAGTTTATTGAGGCTGAAAGCAAAGTAGGACGATTTGATCAATAGTTAGCTAAAGGACAAAATCTCTTAAAACTGCTTCTCGGGATATCAAAAAGTTCATATCTTGGCATAACTCGGTTCACGATTTGAGACCTTTCTCGGGCCGATATTTGGCATGTACTTCATACTTCATATCTTCGAGAGACGTTCTTGAGATTATGGTCTTCTCATCATAATAGAGTTTCTTCACTTGGAGACTTTTGAGGGGTACTCCAACTTTGTTGACCACGACTTCATGATTATTTCTTCAATCTCTAATTGGGATTTTGAGATACAACGATCCGCCTCCTTTTCGGACTTGGATCTATTTATCCTCATACCTTGTTAGGGTCTTTTCGGATAGACTTCTCCATGATCTTTATGGGAGTTGATTGCTTTTCGTCGTGAGTCTTGATCCTTCATATTGACTTTAGGAATAATGCTTTTCACATCACTTTGGATCTTCAGCAATAAAAATGTATCCTCATGCCTTGTTAGGGCCTTTTCGGACTCACCAATCTTCGCGCCCCGCTTCATAAGTTATGCCTTGGCTATGAACTCTTATCATTACCGAGCAACTTTTAAACGATCTTGGGCTAGAAGCTAAGTAACTTTTCAAATCGTAAGACCTTACTTATTGCAGATAAATTATTAGCAAGTGATGGGAGAATAGGCAAATAATTACACCAAGTGAGCTTGCGCAAGAATACCGACTTATAATTGACTATCATTTCTCGTCCTCCACAATTTAGAATCTCAAGTAATGAGACTCGTGGACACTTAGCCTAATAAACCAATTGAGGTCTACATGGTTAAGGATACTAGCTAGAATAAACTTGGATAAGTCCATTCGGGTTGAGTCAAAATAAACGCAACGGGCCTAATATGTCAAAGATATCTAAACTAGCTACACCAATTTATTAATATTTTGACTTTATAGCGGGATATATACATATGAAAGCAACGATAAAAATTTAAAAATTACGACTAAATGGCCAAAGTTAATAAAAAATTTGAAAAATGTTTGAAAAATAGGATTTTCCGGTTAAATGAAGGCATTTTCATGGAAAAGTCCACTTAAAACTTCGATAGAAGTCTCCCCTACACTTAAGATAAACATTGTCCTCAATGTTTAAGCATGTGGGAAAAGTCTCCCCTACACTTATGACATTGTGCACGTTGGTTAACTCGAGTTAAGGAAGAGACGACTAAAGTGATCAATTTCAAATGTGAGTATGAAGAAAATTGAATCACGATAGTTGAGAGATAGAACCGGATTTCGGATAACACGGGAGCACGGTTCTTCAAAGATTTCCAAGATTGCATTTATCCCTGTAATTACATCACCACACAAACACAAACTACCAAAATAGGTCCTCCCCTACACTTAGGGGGTTAAAGGGATAGATACTCGGGCTGCCTCCCGAGGAGCGCTTGTTTTTGATAACCGAGTCACGAGCCTGACTCGACCCAAATTTAGTTCATGGGGAACGTGGTGAGGGATGGAATCACCTCCTTGGGGGTGTCCTCACCAAAGTACAACTTCACTCGTTGGCCATTAACCTTAAAATTCGGTCCATTAGGTTGAGCGAGCTTGAGAGTACCATATGGAAAAATTTGGGCAATGGTGAATGGGCCGGACCAACGAGATTTCAGCTTGCCCGAAAAGATTTTCAACCGAGAGTTAAAAAGTAAGACTTTGTCTCCAACATGGAACTCTCGGTTTTTGATCTTGGAGTCGTGAATGAGCTTAGTTCGTTCCTTATAGATCAAAGAATTTTCATAAGCCTCATTCCGAAGTTCATTCAGCTCATTGAGTTGGATCTTGCGTAGGTCACCGGCTTTGTTTATATCAAAATTAGCCCACTTCAAGGCCCAATAAGCCTTGTGCTCCAACTCAATGGGGAGGTGGCACGCTTTCCCGTATACAAGACGATAGGGCGTACAGCCGATCGGGGTCTTGTAAGCAGTACGAAAAGCCCACAAAGCATCATCGAGTTTATCAGCCCATGCGGCACGATGCTCTCCCACGGTTCTTTCAAGAATTCGCTTAAGACCTCGGTTTGATATTTCAGCCTGGCCATTAGTTTGTGGGTGGTAGGCTGTGGAAAGACGATGATTTACACCGTACTTAGCCATGACTCTAGCAAATTGGTCATTGCAGAAATGAGTCCCACGATCACTAATAATGGCGCGAGGCACACCGAATCTAGCGAAAAGAGTTTTCAAAAAGTTACAAACCACCCTTGCGTCATTAGTAGGCAAAGCTTTGGCTTCAACCCACTTAGAAACGTAGTCAACGGCTACAAGGATGTATTTGTTTCCTTTAGATGAAGGGAATGGCCCCATAAAGTCGATACCCCAAACATCAAAAATTTCACACTCTTGAATGAAATTCTGAGGCATCTCGTCTTTATGTGTGATTTTGCCTTGCTTTTGGCAAACATCACATCGTTTAACCATATTGTGAGCATCACGATATATGGAGGGCCAATAAAATCCCGAATCAAACACTTTCTTTGCGGTGTAGTTGGGACCAAAGTGACCACCGGTTGGTCCTTTGTGGCAAGCATCAAGGATTTCAGACGCTGCCGGTCCATCAACACATCGGCGGATAATCAAGTCGGCACATTGTTTGAATAGGTAAGGGTCGTCCCAAAAGTAAGTCTTGATGTCGGTGAAGAACTTCTTCTTTTGCTGGGACGTCAACCCTTCCTTGAGAATTCCACCCGCCAAGTAGTTTGCAAAGTCCGCAAACCACGGGGTTTCATTCGGCTTCGAGTTTATAGACATTAAGGTCTCCAAGGGAAAAGAATCATTGATTTCTTTGGTCGGATGATCCCCTTGGTATGGATCCTCAAGTCTACTAAGATGGTCCGCGGCTAAGTTTTCTGCTCCTTTTTTATCGCGAATTTCGATTTTAAATTCCTGGAGCAGCAAAACCCAGCGAAGAAGTCTTGGTTTGGAATCTTGCTTTGTCAACAAGTACTTCAGCGCGGAATGATCGGTATACACGATGGTGGTGGAAAGGACAAGATAGGGGCGGAATTTTTCAAAAGCATAGATAACAGCTAAAAGCTCTTTTTCTGTTGTCGTATAATGCAATTGTGCCCCTGTCATTGTCTTGCTAGCGTAATGGATCGGTTGGAAGTGTTTGTTCACTCTTTGTCCAAGAACCGCTCCAATAGCAAAATCACTAGCATCGCACATCAACTCAAAGGGCAGCTCCCAATTAGGGGTAACCAAGACGGGTGCCTTAGTTAGCTTATCCTTAAGCGAGTTGAAGGCTTCAAGGCACTCTTTGGAGAAGATAAAAGGAGTATCTTTTTCCAAGAGGTGGGTCATCGGGCGAGCGATTTGAGAAAAATCTTTGATGAATCGACGATAGAAGCCCGCATGACCCAAGAAACTTCTCACACCCTTCACGGTTGAAGGTGGAGGCAACTTTGCGATAACATCGACTTTAGCACGGTCAACTTCAAGACCGGCTTTCGAGATCTTATGTCCAAGAACGACGCCTTCTTTTACCATAAAATGGCATTTTTCCCAATTTAGAACAAGGCGAGTGTCTTCGCACCGCTTTAGCATACGTTCTAAATTGGCAAGGCAAGCAGAGAAGGAATCCCCGAAGACCGAGAAATCATCCATGAAGACTTCCATGGTTTGTTCAACCATGTCATGGAAGATAGCTAACATGCACCTTTGGAAAGTCCCGGGCGCATTACATAAGCCAAAAGGCATTCTTTTGTAAGCGAAGGTGCCATAGGGACAAGTGAATGTAGTCTTCTCTTGATCTTGGGGATCGATGGGTATTTGAAAATAACCCGAGAAACCATCGAGAAAGCAGTAATATTCATTACCGGCTAATCGTTCAAGCATTTGGTCCATGAAAGGTAGAGGGAAATGATCCTTTCTCGTGGCATCATTGAGTTTGCGGTAGTCTATACAAACTCTCCACCCAGTAACGAGACGAGTGGGAATCAACTCGTTGTGTTCATTGGGAACAACGGTTATTCCGCCCTTCTTGGGCACACAATGGATTGGACTAACCCATGGTGAATCCGAAATAGGGTAAATCATACCCGCATCAAGAAGTTTGAGAACCTCTGTTTTGATGACTTCATGTATTTTTGGATTCACCCTTCGTTGGCTTTGAATAGTGGGCTTATAGTCGTCCTCCATGAGAATTTTGTGCGTGCAGAAGTGAGGATCAATTCCACGAATATCCGAGATTTTCCAAGCAATAGCCTTCTTATGAGCTTTCAGCACGCCAACGAGGCGAGTCTTCTCTTCATCTTTCAAATCCGTTGCAATAATGACGGGCGACTTCTTGTTGTCGTCAAGGAACACGTACTCGAGATGTGGCGGCAACTCCTTAAGTTCCAAATCCGGAGGATTGTCGACGGGAGGCGTTTTCAAAGTCGTGGCATCAATAGCAATGACCGTGGGAGATGGAGGCGAAGGATTGTCTTCGGTGAGAAGATTGTCAAAGAAATTCATGTCTTCATCCCCCTCGGTGGGAGAATCATTAGTAGCGAAATTCGCATCTCCCATGGTAGCTTCAAGATTGTTCCAGAATAAATCACTATCTCCAACTAGAGACAACGATGAATCAATAGAGGACACGGTCTCAACATTGGGAAGAGAGGTAGGAATACTTTTGCAAGCATCATTAAAGTGTTCTTCACAAGCCTCATCAAGAACGTCAATACAATTAACGCTCTCATATGAATAAGGCTGTTTAGACAACTTTCCCATGTTGAAGACTACTTTGTCGTCACCCACTCTCATGATAAGCTCTCCGGCTTCAACATCAATAAGAGTGCGACCGGTCCTAAGGAATGGAAGACCAACAATCAGTGGTACACGGGGGTCCATCTCGTAGTCGACGACAACAAAATCAGCAGGAAAGGTGAATTTGTCGACTCCTACAATGACGTCTTCGGCTATCCCCACTGGATAAGCAACCGTACGGTTAGCCAATTCCAAAGTCATTTTGGTGGGGACTAGCTCTGGGAGAGATAATTGCTTCCAAACACTTAGAGGCATGAGATTAATACTGGCACCTAGATCGGCTAGGGCCATGCAATTCTCTACTCCCGGGAAATTGCAAGGGATAAGAAAACGACCTGGATCACCAAGCTTGGTTGGCAATTTCCTTAAGAGCACTGCAGAGCAATTCTCATTAAGTTGGGTGTTGGCAATATCGAGGAGCTTTTCCTTGTCGCTCAAAAGATCTTTAAACATTTTTGCGTACTTGGGCATGTGAGCGAGAGCCTCAGCGAAGGAGATATTGAAATTCAGTTGTTTGAACATTTTAAGGAAATTCGAAACCTGAATATCATCCTTGCTCTTTTGCTTCTCTTTCCTCAACCTAGATGGATAAGGTATATTGGAAGAAGAGGAAGGCTTTGGGAGAATAGGATCACTCACAACCACGGGTGGAGGAGGGGTAGAAGGAAGAGGTGGAGAAATTGGGGAAGGAGAAGGAGGAGGAATAGTAGCAGGTGACTCGTTCTCCTTAGTCACAATCACCGGTGGAGGTATAGGAAGCTCGGGTTCCTTGGTACCTTTACCACTTCGAGTAGTGATTGCTTTCATCTCCCCTCTTGGGTTCGCAACGGTGTTACTCGGAAGAGTACCCGAAGAAGAGGGTTGACTACTTTGGAAGAAACTAGCCATCATGTTCCTCAGATCGTTAGTCTGGCTATCAAACGTATTTCTCATATCTGCTCTCAAATCATTTCCTTGCTTGACCAAGTCGGCTTTCAGGTTGAGCACTTCTCTCTGAAGATTTCCCACTATCGCATCGTTAGTCCTCATATAAGTTTCCACTTCTTGGTGAAGAGCGGTGGGTTGGTTAGGAGGAGCATTGTATGCAGGTGGTTGGTAAGCAGGTTGTTGGTAGACTTGATTGTTTCTTTGAGGTGGTTGTTGCTGCTTGTGAGGTGGGATGTATGGTTGTCGAGGTTGTTGTTGTTGTTGAGGAGGGCGATTAAGGTTTTGTTGTTGGTTTGAGTTGGTAGGAGGGAAACCAGGTGGTGAAAGATAGTTGTTGCTGCGGTAGCTAAGCAAGTTACGGTCACCTTGGGGTCTCGCTTGATAAGCAGGTTGTTGGTAGGTGCCATATGCCGCATTTACATTCTCAGCAGGGTAATCTTGGGTGGCGGTACAAGTTGTGTAAGAATGTGGACCACCGCATATCTCACAAGGTTGGCTGACAGCGTTCACTTGAGCGTTTTTGGCGTTGTTGCTGTTGTTGTTGCTGACGGTGTGGGTGACAAGCGATTCAAGAAGCGTAGTGATTTTGTCTAATCGCTTGTCACTGTCATTAGTGCTAGCACTAGCAACATTGGTCCTAACACTCTTGGTTTGCACACGAGATTTGTTCTCAATGATATCCCAAGCAGCATTGGAAGTCTTAGCCAATAAGTTACCCCCCGAGGCACTATTCAGTGAATCTTGGTCACTCATGCTTAAACCATTGTAAAAAGTATTAATTTGATGTACTTAGGTAAAACCATGTTGTGGGCATTTTCTTAAAAGATCTTTGAAACGATCCCAAGATTCACTGAATGACTCATCGTACTTTTGTTCAAAGTTTATAATCTCATTCCGCAAAGCGGTAGTACGAGAGGGTGGAAAAAAGTAGTTGATAAACTTTGTTTCCAAATCCGTCCACGAGAGAATACTCTGTGGCGGTTCCTTAGCAAGCCAATGCCGGGCTTGTCCCTCTAAAGAAAAGGGAAAAAGTTGTAACCTTATCACTTCTTGTGGAACTCCATTGAACTTGACCGTGTTGGTGAGTTGTAGAAATCTCTTGATATGGTCATGTGGGTCATCAATGGTTCGTCCCAAGAATGGTTGAGCTGAGACCATCTGGATAAAGCCTGACTTGAGCTCGAAATTGTTGGCGGCAATTGGAGGGATGACAATTGGATCCGTGTTGCCATCTACATGAGCTTGGAGCAATTCAATCATGGGGCGGTTATCCGGAAGTGGCTCATTGTTGTTGTTATTCATGTTGTTGAAAGGTGGGTTGTTGTTGTTATTATTGTTGTTCGGAGGTGGTATGTTATTGTTGTTTTGTACACCAGCCATGTCTAAGTTATCGAGAGGCTCGGGCTCTTGATAAGACGTGGATCGAGTGCGCATACACCTGCAAAAGAACGAACAAAGAAAAACAAAGCAAAAATATTTTTGGTTTTTATGTTTTTTACTTTTTAGGATTTTTGAAAATTTTATATTTTTTAGTGTTTTTGAAAGTTTTCTTGAAAAAGTAACGTTCACGGGGAACGGATCCCAAAATCCAAGTTCTCACAAAAAACTTTTGATCTTAACGAGAGGAGCCGACAGCGGCGCCATTTCATACACGGCTTTTGCAATGGGTTCAAAATATTTCTCGGAATCCTCTCGAATTGATCTCAGTTAAAAGTGGAATGATTTGTTCTTGGTGACAAAAAGTGGATTTGGTTCTCTATTCTAAATAAATGAGGCAAATAAAGATTAAAGCCTGAACAGTAGATAAAAACAATTAAATGGTAAAGCAGAAAAATACTCTTACTGAAAAATGCCCTATGCTGAAAATAATCCTTATGCGGAAAGATGGCCTATGCGGAAAGTAGCTCTATTCGGAATACAAGGGTTATTCGGAATAAATCAGCTTATGCGGAAAAAGGGTGCTAATCGGAAAACTTGCCTTATGCGGAAAACATCTCTATGCGGAAAAATATGCCCATTCGGAATACTTGGCCATTCGGAAAATAATCTCTATGCGGAAAAATATGGCTATTCTGAAAAATTATGCTATTCGGAAAAAATTGCTTATGCGGAAAAACATACCCTATGCGGAAAAATATGATCTATGCGGAAAAATTAGCTTACTCGGAAAACTGGGCTCATGCGGAATACATGGGCTATTCGGAATGTCTGTGAAATTCCGAATAAAGGAGAAAAACAACCTCTACTCGGAATAATTGAAATATTCCGAATAGAGGCAACCCCAAAATTCTTATTCGGAATCTGGGAAACTCAGGTCTGATGAAATGCGAAGAACAAGGAGATCGTTTAATCCACAATCAACTCCAAAACTTAAAAAGGTTTTACCAAATCAAACACAAACCATTTAAATACCATAAGAAACAAACCCCACTAATAAAAACACTAAATCAACAACTTTTTGAAATCAAACTTGAATCAAATAAGAAACCTAGAAACTTGCAATAAAAATGATGAAGAACAAGATGAATAGAAAGATGGAATGGATTGATTAATAGAAGAGTAACAAGGTTAATGATTAAGGATTACAAGATTGAAAAAGAAAAGATGAAAATCACCAAACTCCCTAATGGAGTTGGTTAAGGAACGAACCAACAAGAACTGGAAAAAAGAAAAATGAACTCTCTCCCCAAAATGTGAAGGGAGTATCTATTTATACTCCTAGTGGTTGGTTGGTGAGTGGGCTTTCTCCCTTTCTTCTTGTCTTCTCGTCTTTTCAGAAAAGTTGACGTTTTCGATTCTGATTCGGGATTTGTCGTCGATTAAATCCAACTCGTCTTTTAATTTCTTCGTTAAATAGACTTGAGTTTCTTCGACTTATGAAAATCTTCCGTCTTTAGTCCTTTTCTTCGATAAATCTTCGAATAGGCCTAGTGACTTCAAATCTTTTGCATCTATTGGACAATAGACTTTATCTTGAGTCTTTTTCCTTGATAAATCCCGTGCAATCCCATGTTTTCTTTAATATTTATCCGGTTAGCTCTGAAAACACAATAAACACAAAAACCACGCATAATTCCAAACAAATGATATTAAATACGTGTTTTGGTCTTGTTTTAGCCAGAATTAAGTGGTAAAAGGATGGGTGTTTACACACCTATCAGTATTCCTTCTTGGTGGTGGTGCAATTTCTTGGGCATCCAAGAAACCAAATTTGCATTACTAGCTCTACCATGGAATCTGAGTTTGTGGCTCTAGCAGCTGCTGGCAAAGAAGCTGAATGGTTGAGAAACTTGCTTCTTGAGATTCCATTGTGGGTCAAACCTATGGCACCCATTTCTATCCGTTGTGATAGTGCAACTACATTGGCTAAGGCATATAGCCAAATGCACAATGGTAAGTCTAGACACTTGGGTGTTAGACATAGCATGATTCGTGAACTAATCATGAATGGGGTGATTTCAATAGAGTTTGTGAGGTCTCAACAAAATTTAGCTGATCACTTGACGAAGGGATTGGCTAGAGACTTGGTTATTAAGTCTGCTAAAGGGATGGGTTTAAAAGTCCACTCTAGTCACTGAATGCTAGGACACCCAACTCCCTCCTGAGGAAACTTCGGAGCTGAGTTCAATGTGGAAAGCTGAGCATTCAGGGGACTGAAGCACATGTATATCATCCCAAGGATGTGCTTGTACTTGCTGTAGGAGGATGAAGTTATAAACTTCTCAATGGTTAATGTCTTTGAAAAAGTGCTGAAGCAAGAGCATGAACTAAAGAGGAACCACCTATGTAAATGTTGAAGTTTCGCCGCCTCGGGGAGCATGGACTTGGCTCTTACAACTTTTATGAATTTGGATATGGACACATGGCTAGTAGTGTCAGGAGTTATGTATTTGAAAACTTGTGTGTATTTTATCTTCAGGTATTCAAAGTAGTTGAAGGGTTCAATTCTTAGAGCACCCTGATTCTCGAATGTTTGAAGTGATGTACTAAGATGGAAATTCAATCCTTAGGATATTTTCATTTATGCACTGGTTTTGTTAATGTTAATTTTCATGCAAAAGGAATTGTACTATATTGGGGAGGATTGTTGGAAATATAGTTCAATTGTGGGCTAGTTCATACTGGTGAATGGGGAAGGAGGTACGGAGTGTACACCCATAAGTCCCTGAACACCTTGACTAGTATTGTGGTTAAAGTTTGTTCAGCATCGCTGATGATCTTCAGAGAGTGTAACTCTGGACTGAAGGTATTCATCAGGGAGTAAAACCACTAAAGACATATCTTCAGTATTTACTCATTAACTAGTCTTCTGCTGATGCTTCAGTGGGACTGAAGGATGGACCAATGCTGAGGCTGAACAAGTATGCTTGTAACGGTCTTTGACCAATTCAAGTGCATTAAAGACCACGTTTAATTAGTCTTGTAACCACTTTGACCTGGTATTATGGAGCCTATTAAGAGAAGATTAATTGGCCGTTAATTCCTTTTAATACCATTGACTAGGGTTGAGTACTCCACCTATAAATAGGCGATCAAAACTTGTATGAAGACATACAAAAAACAAAAACACATAGCAACAAAAGGGTTAGAGATTTGTGCCTAAATCACTAACTGCATTTGGTCTTATCCCAAGTAGGTATTCATGATACCCAGGCATTAGGGTCAAATAATTTACTTTGGAAAGTGATTACACGATTCCAAGTGATATCCGGTAACCATTGTTTTGGTACGTAGCAAGGTTTTGATTATCTTACCCTGGTTGGGACGAAGTAAACACCAACAGCTATTCCTTTCTTCATGGCCACTTTTAGGTGTGTATTTAGAAACATCATATTTTGGCTCAAAAGGTCTGCCCCCTGTTGAATTGTTATAAACTGATGGTGCAAATTGTTGCTGACCCTGATATAAAAAGCAAATTGTTGCTGACCCTGTGACAATCCGTCAATTTATGATTGATATTTTATTCTCAATATTTATTTGAAAACATTATTTTAATGTTACAATATGAACTCACTTATTTTTGGGAAGAAATTTGGATTTACGTCTTAAAGTAGCATCGACTACGTTTAAACCGGAGGATTCTACGTTACGTGCTTACGTTTACATACACCGTCTTTGGTGAAAGTCCGACATTTCAGAAAATAAATTTATCTGTAAATATTATTTTGGAGTTTTAAATTTGTGTTAGTTCATAAACTCACAAATTTACGAGAAGAGATTAGGACTTACGATTTTATTTTAACATCCTTTACGACTAAACCGGAAACCCTAGGATTACGTATTTACGTTTTCGAACTCCGTTTTTGATGAGACAATTTTTATTGGATTCGTTTTGTGACGTTGATTCATAATTTATAAAAACGTTTTTCGTAAAACGACCCGAGGGCACGCAAATCGAGGAAACTAGAATCGAGGAGTACCCGTAAATAAATGGGGATGAGACAAGTGGGACACTTGTCCCACCCCTAAAACCGGCCAAAACAAGCTAACTAACACCCATGAGGTGTCAAGCTTATCTTACAAGACTTACACTTGTAACTAAGCTTACAAGTTAAGCTTTCCACCCACCAAAACTAGCTAAACAACTAGCAAATACCATTCACTCCATTTGAACCATGCAAAACAACTTCATTTTCTCCTCCCTCTCTCTAAAAATACCGTCCCATTTCTCCTCTTAAACACCAATTTTGATCAAAATCAACCATGAAATCTTATGTTATATACACATATGTTGAAGCCCTTTTGAAACCCTATTGATTGGTGGTCCTTATAACATCCAAGGAGGAGTTTTCATGGAGTAGTAGGGCTGATTTTCCACAAGGTGTTTATGAAGAATGGTGGTCTTGAAGATGGTCTTGGCTATGCACAAGTTTCTCCATCAAAATCCATGTCCAAATTATAACCTACATCAACTTGGTGGTATAAAGATTGTCTTCCTCATCTTCTTGTTATTTTGATTATGTAAACATGTATTTTATTTCCTATTGTATATGTATATGATGATTATATGATGATAAAAATGTTATGTGGGGATTTGGTGTTGATAAATATGATTAAAAAGGTGAAAAACTATAAGAAATAAGGTTAAAATCTTGCTTAAAAATGATGGTTGTATAAAACAGTAAAGAAACATGTCATGAACAGATAAAATGATGAAGTAGAATAGATTTACAGTATGCTATGGGTCTTGTACACATGTGAGAGTTGTCCATGCAACGGAATCATTGTAATGAGTGAGATATGATCAAAACAAGTTTAAGGTACAAATCTGAGTTCACTGTTTTGGATGATTTTTAGAAAATACTTAGAAGATGATTCAACAGTAGCTATAGAAGAGTTAAATGGAAAAAATATCATGTAGTTTATGTGATAAAAATTTGAGCTTCTATCTCCATATAGAACTCTAGATATGGCAGTTTTGGTGAAAGTAAAGATAAAAATCAGATTTTTGGAAATTAAAGTATAATACTATTATATAAGCACTCAAAATTTAATAGTATAAAATATAAATTAAAACCCACTAACTTATATAGTACATTTATATAAATATGTACAATGGTAAATAAGTGGACATTTTATAAAAATGGTAACTTGTTAAGTTTTATAAGTTATAAAACTATAAACATGATTTTTACGACTTCTTCGGCTAATACCGTAAAATTAACGTTTTTGTTAAATAAAACTTAGATGGTTGGACCCGTCTAATGTAAACTTTTATAAACACATATACTGATATATAAACATATATAACAAGTAAAAACCGATAAAACCCGAACTATAGGACATACGGACATTAACGAACTAACTAAGCATATTGGACTAATAATTGGACTAAATAAGATAAACACTTATAAAAAGAACTTATTGGGCTTAACCCATTTAGGCCCAACTTGTAAAGTATAGATACTGATAATATAAGTATAACATGGATTAATAAAAGTTAATAAACTTATAATAGGCTTATTGGACCTAAAACACGTAAATAGGTAAAACTAGTAAACTAGTGTAAAAGTTATCAACACGTAAACACTAAAATAAGTCAATGAGAATATGTAAACCCACTTGATCATCATATATATAAAATCATCATATGTATACATAATTGTTATTTTTATTAAGTCATTGGACATGAGTCTAAGACGAGTATTATTTGTCTAGGTTTCTGTGACTGAAGCACGTACCATATGTCCGAATTGCCGATAACCCGCCTTCCCATATCAACGTGAGTTCATAGCCTCGCACTCTTTTAAATGTTTTTATAAATGTTTTATAAACCCGCGAGGGAGATAACATGTTAGTTTTTATTAAATAGGACACCATTTGTCCCGATTGTTTGTTTATTGATTTTGGACCCGAATGATTGAATGACCCGATTGTATGACCCGATAAATGATTAAAGGACCCGATAGATGAAATTAAATGGATTATTAAAGTTAGGTTATGTCACTAAAAGTCCCATTAGCATGAATTGTGAACTACCGGGATTTGGTAGACGCATATGCATATAATAGTACTATTTGGGGACGATCACCCCAGTTCGCGCCTTGACGGTTGATCCCCGTCGTGCCACATTGATTGGTAAGCGAATTTATGTATGAGAAGATTTCTGTAGCGTGACCTTTGTGACGACATGCTACTTTAGGTGGGAAAATTGAGTATCGGGTTAGCTACCCGTTGTTGGTTTAGTAAGGTAACAATGTCATGCGGCTTATAATAATCCAAAACTAATGAAATACTACTAGACGCTCCGAATTACGATGTATTGCCTGACTAGCAATACAGGGTCATACTATTGATATTGTATTCGTGTTTTGGTTTCCATAACCATATTCTTATAACGATTTTTATTTAATCTATACAACGTTGCAAAACGTATCGTATGATGTTTTTTACGACATTGGCTCGTACAATGATTTTTAAGGCTAATGCCTATATTATGATTTTTGATACGGATTTGTATAAAATGACTTTGGCTATTTTATGGCCAATTAAAATGATTTGTACAAAATGATTTTCAGTAATAATTTTATACTGATATTATATTGATGGATTTTATTAAACTCTATGAATTCACTCGGCGTTATCGCTGACCTTTTCTTTTAACATGTTTTATCTCAGGTACTTGAAGGTAATTCTTGGGAAGACGACAAGAATTCATGGCCCGCACTTAAACAATATTTTCCATTTATATACTTTGTAAAACTTTGTATGAAATATAATGACTTGGGACCTATGTAACTTTGATATTTATGAATGGAAATGCTTTATTAATAAACGACGCGATTTTTAAGCGTTGTCTATGATGTAAGTAATGTGCTATCCCGTAACACCAACTAGTCTTCCGCTGTATTGAGTTGTATAAATTTGGGGGTGTTACAGTTTGGTATCAGAGCTCTCGTTATAGAGAACGAAAGATTTTTAAACTAAGGTTTTGAATAATTTCAAAATCTTTTAACTATAAACATTTTTCTAAAAATGTCTAAAAATCTTTTGACTATAACGGTGCCGAAGAATTCCCGAGTTACCGACAAGGCCAGACTAAGAAGTGTTATTTTAATATATATAACTTGGATTATATATATATGTATATATGATGTAATTTTATTACATGATTGTTTGATGATTATTTTGACATTTATACAAGGTATTTATACGACGTAGATTGTCACAAGAAACCCTAACTCCCCTAGTAAATTAATCAAAGCTATTCTTGTACGAATTCTAGCTATCCTAGATCTAAACCAAGTTGTGGATATTTATGATCCCAACAAATGGTTGATATTCGTAGAAATGTAGATATTAGTTGATTGTGATTTTGAAAAAGAATTGGCGAGATTAAATCTGATATCGATGTCATGCCGATATTTCCTTATAGAGTGGAGTTTTACAAAACGTTACCATCTAGAAAGATGTCATCTGATTCGTTGTCATCCAATTCTTAAATTGAATTCGAAAGGGTGAACGTTGCACTTGAGGCTGTCATTGGAACCGTTACCCAAAAGCCTCATGCCACTAATACCTTTCCGAGAAGTCTAATTGACTGATCGAGTCCTTTAATATTAGTGACTCATTTGATAGTTGTTGTTGTAAGAACTATAGGATTGCCCTTTTAAGGTTTATAAATAAAGATTGAAAGTAATGGGAAATGAGGTAGGATATCGAATTGAGTATAAGTTGATTGAAACTTGAATAAAGTAAAATTTTAACCCGTATGGAATATGAGATTGTTAATATAAGTTGTTAAGTTTTGTGATTGAATTATAAGGTTTTAATTGATTGTTAGTTTGTGTTAAGGGTTGTTCCTAGGCCATTGTCCACTAACGAGGATGCCCAGTGTCCAAGAAATAAATTGAAGAAATCTTCTTCTGAATTGAGACCGATGGATCTTCTGGGACATATGGAACACCTAATGACTCTTGTAGATTAGTATTCATTGTGGTATCTTTTAAAAATAATCCCTAATTTAACTGAGATATCAGTTGGTAGGATGAGTTCTGAGAATTGTATGACATAGTGACACGTAATGTGTTACGGTACAATTTTGACTTGTTTGTGATTAATGAAAAAGACTACCTTTGATTGCTAAATTCTACATGTATCGATGTTATCTATCCTTTATTTCTATATCCTAATGTTCGCATTAGTGATGCAACCATTGAGCAAGTACTCATCTCTATTTGAGTTACGTTGTGGATTATTCTTTGTGGGCGCCATCGGGGTCATGAACCTCATGATTATTTGGCTAAAGCTCATTTCCTATTATATTGTAGTTAAGTTCTTGGTGAACAACTCTTCATCACTCTTTTGCAGATCACTCATTGTTTTTATAAGATAAAACAGTATCCATTGAGAAAAATTGAATTTTCATTACAATAAGGATTATTCAAAGTAAGATTTATAAGTGATTGATATCAAAATGAAGTTGTTTATAAGACGCTTTGGAAACTTAATTATTTCCATAACAAAGAAAATCTTTGTAAATATAATTTTTATTCTTATTTAAGAATTAAGCATGAAAATGTTTTTATTATAAACATGATGATAAAATTTTGACGGACTGATTGCATCGTTAATCTTGAAATTGTATATAGTTGTGCGGCTACATACAATTTGGAATGGACCATGCAAGGCTGATTAGTAGTCACCATAAAACTGATTAATAAACACTACATTTTCTTTGAAGATTGTGAAAGATTAAATTTTATGAGATCTGAAGAAGTGAAAAATAGGGACATATTGATAGGGACACCTACATATGTACCCGTACCATTTATTCTTCTGAGTCGAATTTACTCATCTGTGGACATTGTCTTATTTGACAATTGATATTCCCTTCTTGTCCAATTCTCCCGTGATAAGATTCTTAGGAAAAGTATCTGATTACCGAGTGTTGATACCCGACTGGATGTATCGACGTTCCTATCATTTCTTTTGATTAGATTTCATTTGAATGACCTGGGTAACGATCCGAGGAGCTTTCGAATGCGTACTCAAATTATGAAAACATGGTATATATTTATATTCGTTAAATGTTTTCGTTTGTATCTGATTTGAAATTCTCTCGCGTAGATTATGCGTTGACCTTACTCTTTTAATGTTAGTTATGTCTCCTAATATCCTTGAATTTGTGAAGGATTATGAGTTATTATCAGTCTTTTGAGAAGTTCACATCTTATCTACGACAATGAAACTGAAAAGTTGGTAATGCCAGTAGAATGGATTGATTGATTATGACATGACGACATTGTCTTAATTGATGGGAACTCGAGTAGAATTCCCCTAAATGATAAGATGTTGATTATCAAAAGTGATCTAAATGATTCTTGATGGATGACCATATCCTGCATTTAGACTTGAAATTATACCATGAATGATTGTGAATTAGTCATAGATATTATAATCTAGAAAGAACCTAATGGAAAATTTATTAAAAAGATGTTTCTGTTATCCGAAACTTTAGTAAGTATTTGTTGATGAATTACCTAGACTTTCGCCATTAAGGCAAGTTGAATTTGGTATTGATTATATTCTCGGTGCTGCACCTGTGACGTGTGCACTATACGTCAGCACCATCTGAATTAAAGGAATTACCGTACAACTGAAAGAGTTGTCGGATAAAGATTTTATTCTACCAAGCTCGTCATCATGAAGAGCTATGGTGTTATCATTCCTTATATTTATAGATTACTGTGAACTGAGTAAATTGACAATCGAAAACGATATCCATGACTCGAAATGGAAGATTTTGTTCGATCATTTACAAGGTTCTAGCGTATGTTTTAAATTTGTTTTCCATGGCATGGTTATCATCAACTTCGCATCTGCGAAGATTAAGATTATCTATTCCAATCACTACATCCGGTACTTGTAATGAACATTATGAGTTTCACGTGATGTCGTTTTGATTGACTAATACACACGTAGTATTCATAAATTTGGTAAATCACGTGTGTAGGCTGTAATTTGATAAATTCATGCTTGTGATCATTAAGGCCCATTTGTTTGTTTATAAGTATAAGAATGAGTTAGTAATTATTTATAGATTGCCCTAAATTGGCCGAACAATTAAAACCTGTACCTTGAGTAATTAACATGTGATTAAAGAGTTAATCCTTTACATTATTTGACCGTATGATTAATAGATAATGAAATCTATATTGACTCTTCAAAAATTTAGAGCCCTTTTAAGACTTTGGGTTTTACCAAAAAGAAAGTGCAAATGTGTTTTGAAAAATATTTTATCGAAAAGAACTTTTAAGGGATTATTCCCTTATACACAAACCATTTAACTAAACTTCCGTTTAGGGGTAAATGTTTTTGTATACTTCTAGACACCTTAAGAAGAATTGAGGAAAACATTTAAACCATGACTTAAAATTTGAAACGACACTTTTTGCTTTTCAGCTAAGAAAATTTTGACCAAAGTATAACCAAATATTTTTCAAACATTTACGAATCTTATTAATTATTTTCGATAAATTAGCAAAAATCGTGTTAATTAAATTCAAATTTGTTTTGAACATTTTATTATAATTGGTCGAACTAAGAAATTTAAACTTTTAACGTTTACGTTTCATAAAAATTTAATAATTATTATTAATTTACTTGTGATAACTATCGACGCTTTTAAAACGTCAGATTGAGCAAAATTGATAAAAATGATAGTTGAGACGAAACTAAAACATAGAAGATATAAATAAAGAAATTTTAAATTAATACGGTCATGTTATATATATATCATCAGGAGAAAGTGAATGTAGATACTGACGCAATATGTAGAAAAGATAAAGAACCAATTAGGACATGTTCCTTAATAATAAAGGTGCAAAATATATTGCCGAACAATATAAAAATAAATAATGCTTGTAAGAAGGATAATATAGATAATAAAAGTGGTTCGTGGCTAATGTGAACCATTAAAATTGAGAAGCCGATAGTGTTAAATGATTAAAAGACTACTTGAGGTTGCCTAAATATGGAGATTTTGAGATATAGTTATATTGGAATCTTGTAAGTATAAGTATTCTATTCCTGTCATTTCTGATTTAATGTATCATTATCAGAAGAAGTTGTACTAATGGAAAATTATGAAGGCAGACATCGCCTCATACATTAGTAAACGTCTAACTAATGCAAAGGTCATCATCTGAATTTGATTCGATTTGGGTCATCGTCGACAGACTGACCAAATCTGCTAATATCATTCCTATTAATGATAGATTCTTGATGAAGAAATTGACTCTTTTGTATTTAAAGGAGTTATGTAAACATGGTGTGCCTGTATCGAACATCTTTATCAAGATCCTCGCTTCACATCGAATTTCTAGAGATTTGCTCAGAAGTCATTGGGAACGAACCTTGATGAGAGTACTGTTTACCACCCCAAATCGAAGGGACAAGGTAAGGTAACAATACAAAACACTAGAAGTCTTGTTTTATGTTTGAATGATTGACCTTTGGTAATGAACCGTATAATCGTTTTCCTTTGGAGAGATTATCATTGATAATTATCGTATTAGGATCGAGATCGAATCTTGTGAGGATATATATATTAGAGCATCTGTAAGCAAGAGTTGAAATGAAGACATCCGACATACACCCACTGTGAGTTGGACATGTCTTTTAGGTTTAAGGTTTCCTATGATGGCCAACCTATCCTTGCAAAATACCCGACCCGCGAGACCTGAAATGATTGTTGAAATTAGGATCTGATTACTGACTGCCGGTAGTGGGCAGGAGGTTATGTGAATATGAAATGTAGATCTTGAAGTGCCAGATGGGTAGCGAAGTTATGCCAAAATTTTTAACCTTGGAAAAATGAATTAATGATCTGACAAATCATGGGATATAAGTCCCCGTTGTATGGGACCATTGAGATGATGTAAAAGATTGGTTTGAAAGGCATATAAGCTGGATCTACCCTAGGACTTCAAGAACTGCGTGAATTATGTTTCGTAAATCGAACTTGATGGAATATCTATCAAGTGAGAATCTGATTATTCTTAGTAGAGTTTAGATCGGCGAAAAGTTGCATTCATCAGAAACCCGTGAACATCATGGATAGAGAAAGTAAGTCAACATTTAGCCTGATCTTATTCCCGTAGTTATGTTTGATGAAACTCGCGTATTGTAATAAATTGCACTTATGAGAAAAGACCGAGTGTGGAGGAAATACCCACATGGCTTTAACTCAATAAGAAGCGAGTAGTAAGATGATCTTTGAGGACAAAGATCCTGTTTAGGGGTAAATGCTGTGACAATCCGTCAATTTATGGTTGATATTTTATTCTCAATATTTATTTGAAAACATTATTTTAATGTTACAATATGAACTCACTTATTTTTGGGAAGAAATTTGGATTTACGTCTTGAAGTAGCATCGACTACGTTTAAACCGGAGGATTCTACGTTACGTGCTTACGTTTACATACACCGTCTTTGGTGACAGTCCGACATTTCAGAAAATAAATTTATCTGTAAATATTATTTTGGAGTTTTAAATTTGTGTTAGTTCATAAACTCACAAATTTACGAGAAGAGATTAGGACTTACGATTTTATTTTAACGTCCTTTACGACTAAACCGGAAACCCTAGGATTACGTATTTACGTTTTCGAACTCCGTTTTTGATGAGACAATTTTTATTGGATTCGTTTTGTGACGTTGATTCATAATTTATAAAAACGTTTTTCGTAAAACGACCCGAGGGCACGCAAATCGAGGAAACTAGAATCGAGGAGTACCCGTAAATAAATGGGGATGAGACAAGTGGAACACTTGTCCCACCCCCAAAACCGGCCAAAACAAGCTAACTAACACCCATGAGGTGTCAAGCTTATCTTACAAGACTTACACTTGTAACTAAGCTTACAAGTTAAGCTTTCCACCCACCAAAACTAGCTAAACAACTAGCAAATACCATTCACTCCATTTGAACCATGCAAAACAACTTCATTTTCTCCTCCCTCTCTCTAAAAATGCCGTCCCATTTCTCCTCTTTAACACCAATTTTGATCAAAATCAACCATGAAATCTTATGTTATATACACATATGTTGAAGCCCTTTTGAAACCCTATTGATTGGTGGTCCTTATAACATCTAAGGAGGAGTTTTCATGGAGTAGTAGGGCTGATTTTCCACAAGGTGTTTATGAAGAATGGTGGTCTTGAAGATGGTCTTGGCTATGCACAAGTTTCTCCATCAAAATCCATGTCCAAATTATAACCTACATCAACTTGGTGGTATAAAGATTGTCCTCCTCATCTTCTTGTTATTTTGATTATGTAAACATGTATTATATTTCCTATTGTATATGTATATGATGATTATATGATGATAAAAATGTTATGTGGGGATTTGGTGTTGATAAATATGATTAAAAAGGTGAAAAACTATAAGAAACAAGGTTAAAATCTTGCTTAAAAATGATGGTTGTATAAAACAGTAAAGAAACATGTCATGAACTGATAAAATGATGAAGTAGAATGGATTTACAGTAAGCTATGGGTCTTGTACACATGTGAGAGTTGGCCATGCAATGGAATCATTGTAATGAGTGAGATATGATCAAAACAAGTTTAAGGTACAAATATGAGTTCACTGTTTTGGACGATTTTTAGAAAATACTTAGAAGATGATTCAACAGTAGCTATAGAAGAGTTAAATGGAGAAAATATCATGTAATTTATGTGATAAAAATCTGAGCTTCTATCTCCATATAGAACTCTAGATATGGCAGTTTTGGTGAAAGTGAAGATAAAAATCAGATTTTTGGAAATTAAAGTATAATACTATTATATAAGTACTCAAAATTTAATAGTATAAAATATAAATTAAAACCCACTAACTTATATAGTACATGTATATAAATATGTACAATGGTAAATAAGTGGACATTTTATAAAAATGGTAACTTGTTAAGTTTTATAAGTTATAAAACTATAAACATGATTTTTACGACTTTTTCGGCTAATACCGTAAAATTAACGTTTTTGTTAAATAAAACTTAGATGGTTGGACCCGTCTAATGTAAACTTTTATAAACACATATACTGATATATAAACATATATAACAAGTAAAAACCGATAAAACCCGAACTATAGGACATACGGACATTAACGAGCTAACTAAGCATATTGGACTAATAATTGGACTAAATAAGATAAACACTTATAAAAAGAACTTATTGGGCTTAACCCATTTAGGCCCAACTTGTAAAGTATAGATACTGATAATATAAGTATAACTTGGATTAATACAAGTTAATAAACTTATAATAGGCTTATTGGACCTAAAACACGTAAATAGGTAAAACTAGTAAACTAGTGTAAAAGTTATCAACACGTAAACACTAAAATAAGTCAATGAGAATATGTAAACCCACTTGATCATCATATATATAAAATCATCATATGTATACATAATTTTTATTTTTATAAAGTCATTGGACATGAGTCTAAGACGAGTATTATTTGTCTAGGTTTCCGTGATTGAAGCACGCACCGTACGTCCGAATTGCCGATAACCCGCCTTCCCATATCAACGTGAGTTCATAGCCTCGCACTCTTTTAAATGTTTTTATAAATGTTTTATAAACCCGCGAGGGAGATAACATGTTATTTTTTATTAAAAAGGACACCATTTGTCCCGATTGTTTGTTTATTGATTTTGGACCCGAATGATTGAATGACCCGATTGTATGACCCGATAAATGATTAAAGGACCCGATAGATGAAATTAAATGGATTATTAAAGTTAGGTTATGTCACTAAAAGTCCCATTAGCATGAATTGTGAACTACCGGGATTTGGTAGACGCTTATGCATATAATAGTACTATTTAGGGATGATCACCCCAGTTCGCGCCTTGACGGTTGATCCCCATCGTGCCACATTGATTGGTAAGCGAATTTATGTATGAGAAGATTTCCGTAGCGTGACCTTTGTGACAACACGCTACTTTAGGTGGGCAAATTGAGTATCGGGTTAGCTACCCGTTGTTGGTTTAGTAAGGTAACAATGTCATGCGGCTTATAATAATCCAAAACTAATGAAATACTACTAGACGCTCCGAATTACGATGTATTGCCTGACTAGTAATACAGGGTCATACTATTGATATTGTATTCGTGTTTTGGTTTCCATAACCATATTCTTATAACGGTTTTTATTTAATCTATACAACGTTGCAAAACGTATCGTATGATGTTTTTTTACGACATTGGCTCGTACAATGATTTTTAAGGCTAATGCCTATATTATGATTTTTGACACGGATTTGTATAAAATAACTTTGGCTATTTTATAGCCAATTAAAATGATTTGTACAAAATGATTTTCAGTAATAATTTTATACTGATATTATATTGATGGATTTTATTAAACTCTATGAATTCACTCGGCGTTATCGCTGACCTTTTCTTTTAACATGTTTTATCTCAGGTACTTGAAGGTAATTCTCGGGAAGACGACAAGAATTCATGGCCCGCACTTAAACAATATTTTCCATTTAAATACTTTGTAAAACTTTGTATGAAATATAATGACTTGGGACCTATGTAACTTTGATATTTATGAATGGAAATGCTTTATTAATAAACGACACGATTTTTAAGCGTTGTCTTTGATGTGAGTAATGTGCTATCCCGTAACACCAACTAGTCTTCCGTTGTATTGAGTTGTATAAATTTGGGGGTGTTACAGAAAATATTATCTTTGCTTTAGGCTATACTAGGAATGAGACATTACACTATACTAGGACTAAGATATTATCTTTGCTTTGCAAATTAATCCTGTAATCATTACAGTATCAATTTTCAAAAATGAGATATGTGGTTCCAAAATTTGCAAATAGATACAGAATGTCTCATTTTTGAAAATTGAACGAACTGTAACCAACTAGAGATCGTGCAATTTGCCGTCTAAGCTGTGAAAAGACAAAAATGAGACATTACGATATCAATCTGTAATTTTTTTTGATGAAATGAATAGTAATCATGGGATGGATTTTTCGTTTCATAGTTTAGGCTATTATAAACCATACATCGTATCTTTGCGTTGTTTATATTCTACAATTATTCTATTACTAATTAGCTATACGTTAATATAAACTGATAGAAAATGTGCCACAAACATTAAGCTGATTAATATGATGATTGTCATTAGTATAACCCAAAGAAGAACAGATAATTACCGTTTTGCCCCCACTAAATAGGAACCCTTTCGAGAACATCGCCTTAAATTCTGTAGAAACTAGAAGGATGGGGTTGAATAGTTTCTCTTCAATTAGTTACTAAGTTGCATAATGATTAGGTTCAATTCAAATGCATTAGCAAAGGTAATAGGTAAGTATAATGATAAGGAAATAAATAAAGATTAAGGAAAGAGACAACCTAGTGACAAGACACCAAGATTAATAGTGGTTCGACAACCAGGCTCTATCCTCGTTTCTACTCCACTCCTCGAGTACACCTACTTGAGATTTCCACTATATCCACAAGCTCCCTTCTTGGCGGAGAAAGCCTTATATCGTCGCTTACATTATTTTCTGACACTAAGCTAAATTTCGAGACCTAATCATTAGCTAGGACCAATCTACACAACGTTGCCTACTTTACAATTTAACGACACAAGGCTAGATGTCGAGTTCTAATCTCAAGGTAGAACCAATCTTCACGACGTTTCCTACTTCACCATTTAACGACACAAGGCTAGATGTCGAGTTCTAATCCAAAGCTAGAACCAATCTTCACGACTCTTCACTTTGAAGCTAAGTGAGAACTTCACACAACACAACTACTAATCACTTTCAAGTTTAGTGTGAACTCACAAGACACAACCACATCACTTTATAGTTTAGTGAGAACTACTACACAAATCTATTACAACTCAACTAGACATATCCAAGTACACACATGTAGCTTGGATCTACACAACACAAATCCAAGCAAACACATATGCAATGGATGTACACAACAAATCCAAGTATTTACAAATAGCTTGGATGAGCACAACTAGTCCAAGTATTTCATTAATACAAATGGATTAACAAAAATAAAAAGGCTAACATGATGAACATGACTAATTCATGGATTCATCTTTATCACAACACTAGTAAGTGAGTGATCTTCTCATTGGACAAGGTAAAGGAGGGGATCAAGAGGATAATCATATGTAAACATCCTTAACACTTTAAGTGATCATTTACTAATGATTATGCTATAGAAAAGAGAAAGGGGGCTGAGAAAAACGTCCAAGAGGCTTGTTGTAAAATGAGATTTGATCCACTATTTATAGAAGACAAAGTCCAACGGCTAACTGGGCGCGGATCCTTATCTAGCCGGAGGTACCTTATCGATAAGGAACCGCCTAGCTATTTAAGGTACCGCACAGTAGAGTCCGCTCCCTTTTTTATCTTTTAGTGGGGTAGGAATATCTGAGGTTTTTAAACCTTCAAAGGATATTCTTATGGCATATGGAATATGCCATTTTCAAATTTACATTTTCCATTTTAATAAAACATTTTCTTAAAAAGAAAGTTTATTAAAAAATCTTTTGTCATATTAACAAAAGTGAGTTTTAAGGATAATCACTTTGATGATCACTAAGTATGATTAAGAAAGGTTAGTGATATGATTATTACCTTGATGATAGTGTTAGTTAAATAATTCGTTTTGTGTTTTATACTAAATGTGTTGTATAGTTTGTTGTGATCAAAACTAAGAAAGATTACTTAACACTAATAATGTTTTTAGGCATCACTTGCATTAACAATCTCCCCCTTTTTTATTACGACAAACTATAAACTCATTTACTTAGAAACACAAAATATCGAATTATTAACGAGTTTATCACTATCATTTCTCCCCCTTTGTCGTAGCAAAAAGGTAAGCACAAGTATTTGAAGATATCTGGACGTTGCTAGTAGCTCCCCCTTGGTGGTTGCTTCCCTTTGCTTGGGGCACCAACTGTATGAGCTAAGGTGACATGCTACACAAAGGTTAGTAGAAAGGAAAGAAACACCAATGTATATATGATCACTACCTACTAAGTAACTTGAGAGGGAGAAGGAGAAGAAATATCAAATTAGAAGCAAGTATTTGCTAAGTATGTCCAAAAAGGTAAATGACAAAAGCAAGGTTCAATTGGTGGAATGGAGGTAGAAAGGAAACATCCAACCAATGAAGATGATAAATTTGTCAAGGGGTTAAAATTTAGAATTTATAGAATCACCCATAAACAATTGTAAATATTAACCACGATCAACTCAAAAAAAAAAAGAGAGAATGATCAAATAAAGAAAACAAACACAACACAAAGATTTCATATTACATAAATATGAAAAAGACAAACAAAGTAGATAGTCATAAACACAATATGAGTATCTAAAGCAAAAGATATGGAAAATAAACCACAAAGCATAAGCTAGTCTAATAGTGACAATTTTCCAAGATTGCTTAAAAAATGACTCTAAAACAACTAAAGTTTTATTGACTCCAATCGAGTGTAGCCCTTTAGTTGGAAAAATAAGACGACGATGCATCATTCGAAGTTTTGTCCACGGGAACGAAAACTTTGAGAGGAGGTCGAGTGAGGAGGAATTCAAGAAAATTTAAATTCTCATACACATGAGCAAGTTCAATTTGTTGAAATCGACAACAAGCACACGAGGATCCATGATGCAACACAAATACGATTGATGGGGGAAGGCCATCACACCTAGGGTTTGGTGGTGGTGAGGAGAGTGGGTAGGTAATGTTTTCACAATGCCTTGTGAGGTTAGGGAAGGTTGAAAGATCATTGAGTTGAGGGGTGTCAAAGGGTTTTGGAGGTGGGGGGAGATTCTCCTTTTCTCCGGTGATTGGGTTAATGGAGTAGGTCTCATTCTAATACTTGATTGGAGAGATGTTGGGGTTCTTGGGTGGTTTGGATGAAGAGGGTTCATTTTTCTTGATCCAAATAGGTTTAACCGAGATTTTCGGTTTCTTGGAAAGCTTGGATGAGGAAGCTTTGGGTGAGGAGGTTTGTGATAAAGAAATGTCAAGGTTATGAAAGGGAGAGTTAGGCATTGTTGAGGTGTGACAATGAAATCTCAAGGTTGGGGTATAAGAAGAAAGTATACAAGGAAAAGGTTGGAAAATTAAATGTAAAGTGTCAAAGAATGTTTAGCCAAATTGAGTAAACATGGAATCTGGACTGGGAATAGGGTGATGAAGAAAGACAAAAAACTAGCCATAAAATGGCTTTCTGTCCGCGGTACCTTATAGGGACCGGCGGTTCCTTATCACTTAAGGAACCGCGAGTCTTTAAGGAACCGCGTGCAGTGGACTTGAAACTTAGATTTTCCAGGGTTTTGAGAAAAACTAAGACTTTTTCAAAAAAATTGCAAATCTTGGAATTTTACCTCTATTAGCACTAAATTTTTCTAGGGTTGCATAAAAGCAACACATTCACCAAGAATGTCTTGACAAAGGGTGACAAAATTTTGGATAACATTTTGAACCAATTTTTGTCAAGTTTTAGAGGTTGTGATAGATTTAGGTTCAATTTTAATTTGGAATTAAAGTTGATTAATGTCCACATAGAGATAGAAGCACACAATGCAAAGTCCATAATTCATTCTCATAAAACACTCATGAAAGAGATACATAAAGGAAATAAAGAAAAACAACTAACTAAACTAAAGAAAGATAAAAACTATGTCTTGATTAGAAGTCTTCCTTGGCTTGTTTTAAAGAAAAGACTTTTTAGGGAAAAATCATCATTTATCTCCTAGGAGGATGATTAGCAAAGAGACTCAACAAAAACCTTTGCAACTCTATGTGAGCCCCAATCATCTCCATTCTTAGGATATCAGGGATAGAAGTTGTTGAGGCAACAAGGGCAATTAGTGCCATTATGCATGAAATACCCATAAAAGCTAGGATCACCCAAGTTTGGAGTGTGTGAGTGAGGTGGAGGTGGTGGAGGTATGTTCTCCAAGGGTGATGTGGGTGAGTGTGGAGGCAAGCTCTCCAAGGGTGAAAAGGGTGAGTTAGGAGGGGTAAATGGTGAAGTTACCATGGTATCATCAAAGTCATTCACAATGCGAATGCTTTGGATGGGTTGGGTAGTCACATCCAAGAGATTACTTGGAGTGAAGGGTGAGGAAAGCTCATTCATCCTAGATTGGAATGAAGAGGAGGTAGAACCATGAGAATGGTTGGTTCCATGGGTTGATGAAGTCTTGCATGGAGCAAGAGGTGGTGAGTTTGATGAAGAAATGAGAATTAGGACAATCTCCTTCTTAGGAGTGTGAAAGGGTGAGGAGTTAGGTTTAGCCATTTTAATCTTAATCTTAAGATTTTTCTTTATGGTGAAGGTTTTTGATGAGTTTGAGCTTCTTGTAGAAACCATGGTTGAAATGAAGGGTTTAAGGTTTAATGAAGAATGGTTTGATGTGTGAAGAACATGGCTAACAAGGTGGGTTTAAAAGGGTGAAGGGATGATCCAAACTAGTAATGGGTTAAAAACATTTTATGTGAACAATGAATTTAGCTAACCTAGTTTAGGAAATGTGCAGGTTTTTGCAAAGAATCAAGCAAGGTTTACACAGATTAAGGAAAATAGTGTAAAGCAAAGATTCTGTCGGACACAGTAGCCGGCGGTTCCTTATCTGGGGGCGGCGGTTCCTTATCAATAAGGTACCGCGGGTTGATAAGGAACCGCGACCAGTGGTGTTCAAAAATGGTATTTCCTCAAATTTTGGTTTGCCCAGATTTTTACCAAAGGATTTTCAAGCCAAAGTTAACTACTGACCAAAATCTAGGAAGCTAACTAACACATAGGATGTACAAAGCTATGCAAATCACAATGGCAAACATTTAGGATAATTAACAAATAATCCAAACAGGTAGAATATAGTTAATACACATCCAAGATAAAAATAAGAGGAAGCAAATGTTCAACATCAGATTACATGTTTACCAACATGTATACTTTGAAACAACTCTAAGTCTTCATCTTCTCTTCTTTCCCAATCCCTTGATCATGTTTCCTAAGTACTTGATTCCCTTTCTTGACTCAATCCGGTGTTCATGAAAATCACCTTGGGTTCGAAGATTTTGACGGTAAAGTTCCTCTAAATTGAGATTATTAGGAACTTCACTAGAGGAATGAGGAGGAGGGGAAGCAATGTCATCTAAACCATCCACGAATGAGTTTGTGGAGTGGTGAGAAGTACTCGAAGAATCAATTGGAGAACTTGTGCCAATGTCATCACCATCACTTGTTGGCATGTCCATGTCCTCATCATTGGAATCTTGTTGGTCGGATTTATGATCACATCTTGTCTTTCTCTTATATACCTCTTGAATAGGTAGCATGACCCGTTTGACCGGTTGAAACTGAGAAAGATCAAGATTTGGAAAATCACAGCCAACCCTTTTAAAAAGGCGAGTAAGAAGCATTGCGTAAGGGAGGTTTGTTTTAGGCTTATGAATAGCATAATTGATCCGTTGAGCGATTAAATATGCCAAATTGTAATTGGTGTTGGTAAAGATGCAATATAACATATGCACTAAACACGCCGGTACATGATCCCAATTTCCACCAAGACAAAACACATTTTCCCTAAGGATATTGGTCCATTGGACCATATTATCTGTAAAACCCGCATGATTTTACCATGCATAGTACCCTTAGGATCGTACGTACTAGTTAAAACTTTCCTAATATAGCATAATTACGATTACGTGTTAGGAGTTTACGTATTACGTACGTGTTAGAACATGATAAGTATTTGCTATGCACGATCACGTAATAATTATTTGACGATAATTAATCACGAACATGCGATCATGAAATCATGAACGTAATTAAAACACGAACTATTATTAATTACGTATATATATTTATTACGAGCGTAATTAAATATATTAGATCACGGTATTTACGTAACGAGAACAATTAAAACACGAAAATAAATAATCACAAACGAGTAACTAAATAACGAGACACGGAAAAAGGTACGGGTACCCCAAGTGGGGTCCCTACCCACGGCCAAACAAGGACAAATGGGCCAAGCCCATTTGTCAGATTTACTAAAGGGGGTTTTTACTTTTTACACTACACAAAATAACTTTACAGAAGATTTTAAGAAAAACCTAAAACCTCCTCTTCCTCCTTCTCTTTGTACCGCCACCCTAAGAACACCATACAAGGTGATTTTTGATCTTTGATCTTGAAGATTTGGTGATTGATCGTGTTTGTTCTTCGTTCTCTTGATCCACGAATTCGGTAAAACCTTTTTAAACCTTTTCTTTTAATTTAATATTTTTATTAAGTATGAACATGTGATGTTTTTATAAAAACATAATAATTAATCATAGATCTAACATGTTTTGGTGTTAAATTAAATCAAAGGGTTGTTTTTAAGGGGTGTTTGTTTTGGCCGCAGGCTGCAACCGAACCCGAAGGGGTTTCGGTTTGCCAAGCCGACCACCACCAAGACCATATGGTCTTGGTTGGTGCGTGTGGGTCCCACAACAGCAAGGGAACAAGGGGTACCCCGAGTTGGTTCGGGGTACGGTGTCGATTTCATGTCCGGTTCATGTTTTTAGCCTAGATCCGGTTCATGGTGTATGTTAGTTTTTTTTATGTTTATGAACTTATGTTAAAATTAAATTAATAAAATGATGTGATTAATTTAATAACATGACTTAGGTTATTTAATTATTAATGATCATGAAATTATTTTAACCTAAGTATTTATATATTTAAGACTTATAATTAATTAATTATTTTAAAATCATAATTAATTAATTAACATGACTTAGGTTATATTATTAACATGTAATAATACATATTTTAACCTAAGTATTTAACTTATTTAATTAAAAACATGTTATACTTTAATTAAATATTATAACCTATAGTTTAATTAAATTACATGAAATAATTATTAAACTATACAATATACCATATGACTTAGAAAATAATCATGAAAAACACTTAGGCTTATATACTTAGCTTATTTAACTAGCTTATTTCTAATTATGGAAACTTTCTATTTTTAGAAACTTAATTAAATAAGGCAGCTAATCTATTTATGGAAACCAGCTATTTTTAGAAACTTATTTATTTCAGGCAGCTAATCTATTTATGGAAACTTATTTAATTAAGGCAGCTAATCTATTTATGGAAACTTTCTATTTTTAGAAACTTATCTATTTTAAGCAGTAAATCTATTTTGGAAACTTTCTATTTTTGGAAACTTTCTATTTTTGGAAACTTTCTATTTTTGGAAACTTTTTATTTTTGGAAACTTTCTATTTTAGGAAACCTGCTATTTTTGGAAAGTTACTTATTATTACACATTAAGTATAATAACACATGAAATACTAGAAATACTTAATCAGATTAAACAGAATATAAGATTTAACACAGTTTAAGGCTTTAAAACAGTAAAACATAGTAAGAACACATAAAATAAGCTAAGACATGACATAAAACCAGCTATGTATTTAGTAAGCAGATACTTATTCATGTACGTATTTATGTAGCACTAGTGATTCGGAAGTAGGATTCTCGCAGTTCGTCTTTCTCGTTCACTGGAAATAAGGTACGGATTCTCGTCCTTTTAGTATGACATTCTTTCCTTATTAGGATTCCCCTTATGCAGCCAACTGTTTTCCCGTAGTATAAGTTATGAGTTTGATTGCTTATGTTTAATTAAGATTACCTATAGCCATATACATGCATGACCAGTTTCACCTAGTTATACAGGTACCATAACCATAACATTAGAGGCACTGATGTTATGACTTCACCACGGCGGAGTGATTGCTCGTGACGTCCCTTCAGCTTTTGACCATTTATTTATATTTATCATGTGGGGCGTATGGGTGCATCCTAGTTACATGTTTTTATTCCGGATTACATGGTGAATATGGTGTGTGCCTTGCATCCTTCACAAGGAGCTGATCCCTCCTACCCAAAAACCAGTATATTAAATTAGAGGCAGCCCCTCTAATTTGCATGATGAGGTCACCCCACTAATTATTCATGCACGGTGGATTTTCATGACCTATATTGGCTAATGGTAAAATATGACAAACAGCTTTTATATGATAAACATAAGACTTTCAAACTATAAAACCAGTTTTATTAAGACTTAATCAGGTTACTCGGGACTTAGTTTTCTTCCGCTGTTATTATGTTATATGCTTATCCTATTCATGCTTTATTGTACATCTGTGCACCGAGCGTATTTGCTCAGCCGTTTTCCTTTTCTATGTTCCCAAAACGGCAGGTACTCAGGGACGCTCGTAGACACTAAGAGTACGTGCATATGGACTGGAAGCTGTCTAGCCTTCTTTACATTATGCATTTCCTTTCTTATGATACTTATGCTTTGGACATTGTTTAGTCCTTTCCTTTATTGTACTATGTTTGTGTGTGATGAACTTTACTTTTGGACTACCGATGTTTGATTCTGGTATTTTCCTTTTTATGGTCAAGTAATGTTTAGACATTTTACCTTGTATGCTTTGATGACATGCCATAATTTCTGTGATATTTCCATTTCCAAAATGGGGAGTTACATTATCATTAAGGTCGCTTAAGATGTCACACCCCACCATGGCGAAATATGGGGCGCGACGTATGGATATCATCACAACAAACGGTGTCTCTATAGAGAAAACTAAAATGCAAATAATATGTCATAAATGGCGACACAAATGTCATGACAATATCTCAACATAGCAGGAGTCTAGGTAAGTAGGTAACAGTCCTACCACTTACCCAGGACAAACAATAAACATAAACCAAACAAACATATAGGTAAACTAAGAAGGAACGGGGATCTCCTTCTATATGTAATCCTAAGGCATCCAAGTCTAGCCACTTCTATCCTCACGCTTAACCACATTCACACCTGAAAGAGACACTAAAAAACGTCAACATAAAGTTGGTGAGAGTCATAGGTTTAGACTCAAACGCCAAAATCATACCATAAGCTGTGAGTAACAACCAAAAGTAAGAAAACATATGGACAATGTGATACTAATATGCATTAACAAACTAACATTCAAGATCAATCATTCCAAACCAAATCCAAGGCCCCCAACCTTACAAAACACCATGGTACCATAGATGATCACACTATGTACCTATCCCAAGGCCCCGCCTTGTCATTATCCATTGGTCTCATAGATGATCACACTATGTACCTCTCCAATCCAAATCATACACAAACAAGAATCAACTAGCAGTTAATCATATAAGTATGCACACATAAGTCCATTACCAACGTCAAACCATTCACAACATAATTTATAAATATCATAACACAACGTCTCTTCCATCCCATCTGGAAGTCAAATACAATAGTAAAAATGGGACTATGAAACTCACCTGATTGAGCTTCCCCAAACATCCGCGCACTAGCAAAAAGCTAACAACCAAAAACACATAATCAAAACATGAACCAAACACTAAAATGGCTCATGAACCTATGATGGATATCTAACCTTCTCCCATATATATACCTCATATATATGCTCTAATCATCTCATTACACCCCTCTATAAAGCCCTTATCTCGTTTTACTTCATAACACATCCCGTTAACATTTTATCAAAAACAGTCCCAATTTTAGGTCTGCAAACTATAAGTCAAACGCCCACTTAAACATACCCATGGTTTCTGTAAAAGGAATATTCATACCTTTACATATGTTAGCTAACACCTCCCACTTGCCCTAACCTTAAAGCTACTGTTAAGGCCCTGATATATATATATATATATATATATATATATATATATATATATATATATATATATATATATATATATATATATATATATATATATATATATATAGTGTAGTGCTATTTGCAGAACCACTTTTTTGGTACAGAACTTACAGAACCATTTTTTTACTCTTAGTTATGCATGTTGTACATCATATTAATGCAACAAGCCATATATGTAATTATTGTAAACTAAAAAAGTGATTAGTAAAAGAAAATAAAATTGTCAAGGGTATTATAGGAATTACGAGTTTGTTAATTTCCATAAACTGACACCATTTTAACCTCCAATTAAATAGGGCTAATAGAACATGAACCACTTTTTCTCATATCTTGTTTCCATCTTCGTCTTTATCACATTTTTATGAATCAGATCACAAAAAACTATCTCCAAAGATATATAAAAAACAATTCTAATTAAAAAAACCAATGACTTATATAACAACGCATGTCATATCGCATGATTTTCGTGCCAGCTTTTCAGATCGGCGTTTGATTTGGCACCTTCTTTTCAGATCGAGAAAAAGAGTTCGCCACACCTAGTTTTGTTCGGTAAGTCATGTTGATTTTGAGTGGATTTCGTATGTGCAAGAACTAAATGATTTCTTTCATTAAGATTGCTATGCGTAATTATATGGGTCTTCAAAATAATTTTCAGATCTAGTTATAGATTTGTGTTAGAAATTCTTGCTACTGGGTTGGTTAAAGAAACCATAGTAAGTTAATAATTAAAGTTAGGGTTAATTCATACATGAATACTGATGTTCATTTAGAAAAGGAATGCACGACATACTTTTTTTTAGTCTACTACGAGGAGTTCCCACCGTCCTTAGGACGAGTGGACTAATCTCCCGCGGGAGTTTGCTCGGTACCTCGATGGGTAGTATCCTTCCCAAATGAGATTTTTTCCATTCCCAGGCTTGAACCTAAGACCTTTGGTTAAGGAGCCTAGTGCCTTGACCAACTGTGCCAACCTCAATTCGTAATGCACGACATACTTGTATACATGTAGGTTGTATAAGTCCCCGTTGTATGGGACCATTGAGATGATGTAAAAGATTGGTTTGAAAGGCATATAAGCTGGATCTACCCTAGGACTTCAAGAACTGCGTGAATTATGTTTCGTAAATCGAACTTGATGGAATATCTATCAAGTGAGAATCTGATTATTCTTAGTAGAGTTTAGATCAGCGAAAAGTTGCATTCATCAGAAACCCGTGAACATCATGGATAGAGAAAGTAAGTCAACATTTAGCCTGGTCTTATTCCCGTAGTTATGTTTGATGAAACTCGCGTATTGTAATAAATTGCACTTATGAGAAAAGACCGAGTGTGGAGGAAATACCCACATGGCTTTAACTCAATAAGAAGCGAGTAGTAAGATGATCTTTGAGGACAAAGATCCTGTTTAGGGGTAAATGCTGTGACAATCCGTCAGTTTATGGTTGATATTTTATTCTCAATATTTATTTGAAAACATTATTTTAATGTTACAATATGAACTCACTTATTTTTGGGAAGAAATTTGGATTTACGTCTTGAAGTAGCATCGACTACGTTTAAACCGGAGGATTCTACGTTACGTGCTTACGTTTACATACACCGTCTTTGGTGACAGTCCGACATTTCAGAAAATAAATTTATCTGTAAATATTATTTTGGAGTTTTAAATTTGTGTTAGTTCATAAACTCACAAATTTACGAGAAGAGATTAGGACTTACGATTTTATTTTAACGTCCTTTACGACTAAACCGGAAACCCTAGGATTACGTATTAACATTTTCGAACTCCGTTTTTGATGAGACAATTTTTATTGGATTCGTTTTGTGACGTTGATTCATAATTTATAAAAACGTTTTTCGTAAAACGACCTGAGGGCACGCAAATCGAGGAAACTAGAATCGAGGAGTACCCGTAAATAAATGGGGATGAGACAAGTGGGACACTTGTCCCACCCCCAAAACCGGCCAAAACAAGCTAACTAACACCCGTGAGGTGTCAAGCTTATCTTACAAGACTTACACTTGTAACTAAGCTTACAAGTTAAGCTTTCCACCCACCAAAACTAGCTAAACAACTAGCAAATACCATTCACTCCATTTGAACCATGCAAAACAACTTCATTTTCTCCTCCCTCTCTCTAAAAATGCCGTCCCATTTCTCCTCTTAAACACCAATTTTGATCAAAATCAACCATGAAATCTTATGTTATATACACATATGTTGAAGCCCTTTTGAAACCCTATTGATTGGTGGTCCTTATAACATCCAAGGAGGAGTTTTCATGGAGTAGTAGGGCGGATTTTCCACAAGGTGTTTATGAAGAATGGTGGTCTTGAAGATGGTCTTGGCTATGCACATGTTTCTCCATCAAAATCCATGTCCAAATTATAACCTACATCAACTTGGTGGTATAAAGATTGTCCTCCTCATCTTCTTGTTATTTTGATTATGTAAACATGTATTTTATTTCCTATTGTATATGTATATGATGATTATATGATGATAAAAATGTTATGTGGGGATTTGGTGTTGATAAATATGATTAAAAAGGTGAAAAACTATAAGAAACAAGGTTAAAATCTTGCTTAAAAATGATGGCTGTATAAAACAGTAAAGAAACATGTCATGAACTGATAAAATGATGAAATAGAATGGATTTACAGTAAGCTATGGGTCTTGTACACATGTGAGAGTTGGCCATGCAATGGAATCATTGTAATGAGTGAGATATAATCAAAACAAGTTTAAGGTACAAATCTGAGTTCACTGTTTTGGACGATTTTTAAAAAATACTTAGAAGATGATTCAACAGTAGCTATAGAAGAGTTAAATGGAGAAAATATCATGTAGTTTATGTGATAAAAATTAGAGCTTCTATCTCCATATAGAACTCTAGATATGGCAGTTTTGGTGAAAGTGAAGATAAAAATCAGATTTTTGGAAATTAAAGTATAATACTATTATATAAGTACTCAAAATTTAATAGTATAAAATATAAATTAAAACCCACTAACTTATATAGTACATGTATATAAATATGTACAATGGTAAATAAGTGGATATTTTATAAAAATGGTAACTTTATAAGTTTTATAAGTTATAAAACTATAAACATGATTTTTACGACTTTTTCGGCTAATACCGTAAAATTAACGTTTTTGTTAAATAAAACTTAGATGGTTGGACCCGTCTAATGTAAACTTTTATAAACACATATACTGATATATAAACATATATAACAAGTAAAAACCGATAAAACCCGAACTATAGGACATACGGACATTAACGAGCTAACTAAGCATATTGGACTAATAATTGGACTAAATAAGATAAACACTTATAAAAAGAACTTATTGGGCTTACCCATTTAGGCCCAACTTGTAAAGTATAGATACTGATAATATAATTATAACATGGATTAATACAAGTTAATAAACTTATAATAGGCTTATTGGACCTAAAACACGTAAATAGGTAAAACTAGTAAACTAGTGTAAAAGTTATCAACACGTAAACACTAAAATAAGTCAATGAGAATATGTTAACCCACTTGATCATCATATATATAAAATCATCATATGTATACATAATTGTTATTTTTATAAAGTCATTGGACATGAGTCTAAGACGAGTATTATTTGTCTAGGTTTCCGTGATTGAAGCACGTACCGTACGTCCGAATTGCCGATAACCCGCCTTCCCATATCAACGTGAGTTCATAGCCTCGCACTCTTTTAAATGTTTTTATAAATGTTTTATAAACCCGCGAGGGAGATAACATGTTATTTTTTATTAAATAGGACACCATTTGTTCCGATTGTTTGTTTATTAATTTTGGACCCGAATGATTGAATGACCCGATTGTATGACCCGATAAATGATTAAAGGACCCGATAGATGAATTTAAATGGATTATTAAAGTTAGGTTATGTCACTAAAAGTCCCATTAGCATGAATTGTGAACTACCGGGATTTGGTAGACGCTTATGCATATAATAGTACTATTTGGGGACGATCACCCCAGTTCGCGCCTTGACGGTTGATCCCCGTCGTGCCACATTGATTGGTAAGCGAATTTATGTATGAGAAGATTTCCGTAGCGTGACCTTTGTGACGACACACTACTTTAGGTGGGAAAATTGAGTATCGGGTTAGCTACCCGTTGTTGGTTTAGTAAGGTAACAATGTCATGCGGCTTATAATAATCCAAAACTAATGAAATACTACTAGACGCTCCGAATTACGATGTATTGCCTGACTAGCAATACAGGGTCATACTATTGATATTGTATTCGTGTTTTGGTTTCCATAACCATATTCTTATAACGGTTTTTATTTAATCTATACAACGTTGCAAAACGTATCGTATGATGTTTTTTTACGACATTGGCTCGTACAATGATTTTTAAGGCTAATGCCTATATTATGATTTTTGATACGGATTTGTATAAAATGACTTTGGCTATTTTATGGCCAATTAAAATGATTTGTATAAAATGATTTTCAGTAATTATTTTATACTGATATTATATTGATGGATTTTATTAAACTCTATGAATTCACTCGGCGTTATCGCTGACCTTTTCTTTTAACATGTTTTATCTCAGGTACTTGAAGGTAATTCTCGGGAAGACGACAAGAATTCATGGCCCGCACTTAAACAATATTTTCCATTTAAATACTTTGTAAAACTTTGTATGAAATATAATGACTTGGGACCTATGTAACTTTGATATTTATGAATGGAAATGCTTTATTAATAAACGACGCAATTTTTAAGCGTTGTCTATGATGTGAGTAATGTGCTATCCCGTAACACCAACTAGTCTTCCGCTGTATTGAGTTGTATAAATTTGGGGGTGTTACAGAAAATATTATCTTTGCTTTAGGCTATACTAGGAATGAGACATTACACTATACTAGGACTGAGATATTATCTTTGCTTTGCAAATTAATCCTGTAATCATTACAGTATCAATTTTCAGAAATGAGATATGTGGTTCCAAAATTTGCAAATTGATACAGAATGTCTCATTTTTGAAAATTGAACGAACTGTAACCAACTAGAGATCGTGCAATTTGCCGTCTAAGCTGTGAAAAGACAAAAATGAGACATTACGATATCAATCTATAATTTTTTTTGATGAAATGAATAGTAATCATGGGATGGATTTTTCGTTTCATAGTTTAGGCTATTATAAACCATACATCGTATCTTTGCGTTGTTTATATTCTACAATTATTCTACTACTAATTAGTTATACGTTAATATAAACTGATAGAAAATGTGCCACAAACATTAAGCTGATTAATATGATGATTGTCATTAGTATAACCCAAAGAAGAACAGATAATTACCGTTTTGCCCCCACTAAATAGGAACCCTTTAGAGAACATCGCCTTAAATTCTGTAGAAACTAGAAGGATGGGGTTGAATAGTTTCTCTTCAATTAGTTACTAAGTTGCATAATGATTAGGTTCAATTCAAATGCATTAGCAATGGTAATAGGTAAGTATAATGATAATGAAATAAATAAAGAGTAAGGAAAGAGACAACCTAGTGACAAGACACCAAGATTTATAGTGGTTCGACAACCAGGCTCTATCCTCGTTTCTACTCCACTCCTCGAGTACACCTACTTGAGATTTCCACTATATCCACAAGCTCCCTTCTTGGCGGAGAAATCCTTACATCGTCGCTTACATTATTTTCCGACACTAAGCTAAATTTCGAGACCTAATCATTAGCTAGGACCAATCTACACAACGTTGCCTACTTCACAATTTAACGACACAAGGCTAGATGTCGAGTTCTAATCTCAAGGTAGAACCAATCATCACGACGTTTCCTACTTCACCATTTAACGACACAAGGCTAGATGTCGAGTTCTAATCCAAAGCTAGAACCAATCTTCACGACTCTTCACTTTGAAGCTAAGTGAGAACTTCACACAACACAACTACTAATCACTTTCAAGTTTAGTGTGAACTCACAAGACACAACCACATCACTTTATAGTTTAGTGAGAACTACTACACAAATCTATTACAACTCAACTAGACATATCCAAGTACACACATGTAGCTTGGATCTACACAACATAAATCCAAGCAAACACATATGCAATGGATGTACACAACAAATCCAAGTATTTACAAATAGCTTGGATGAACACAACTAGTCCAAGTATTTCATTAATACAAATGGATTAACAAAAATAAAAAGGCTAACATGATGAACATGACTAATTCATGGATTCATCTTTATCACAACACTAGTAAGTGAGTGATCTTCTCATTGGACAAGGTAAAGGAGGGGATCAAGAGGATAATCATATGTAAACATCCTTAACACTTTAAGTGATCATTTACTAATGATTATGCTATAGAAAAGAGAAAGGGGGCTGAGAAAAACGTCCAAGAGGCTTGTTGGAAAATGAGATTTGATCCACTATTTATAGAAGACAAAGTCCAACGGCTAACTGGGCGCGGATCCTTATCTAGCCGGCGGTACCTTATCGATAAGGAACCGCCTAGCTATTTAAGGTACCGCACAGTAGAGTCCGCTCCCTTTTTTATCTTTTAGTGGGGTAGGAATATCTGAGGTTTTTAAACCTTCATAGGATATTCTTATGGCATATGGAATATGCCATTTTCAAATTTACATTTTCCATTTTAATAAAACATTTTCTTAAAAAGAAAGTTTATTAAAAAATCTTTTGTCATATTAACAAAAGTGAGTTTTAAGGATAATCACTTTGATGATCACTAAGTATGATTAAGAAAGGTTAGTGATATGATTATTACCTTGATGATAGTGTTAGTTAAATAATTCGTTTTGTGTTTTACACTAAATGTGTTGTATAGTTTGTTGTGATCAAAACTAAGAAAGATTAGTTAACACTAATAATGTTTTTAGGCATCACTTGCATTAACAATCTCCCCCTTTTTGATTACGACAAACTATAAACTCATTTACTTAGAAACACAAAATATCGAATTATTAACGAGTTTATCACTATCATTTCTCCCCCTTTGTCGTAGCAAAAAGGTAAGCACAAGTCTTTGAAGATATCTGGACGTTGCTAGTAGCTCCCCCTTGGTGGTTGCTTCCCCTTGCTTGGGGCACCAAGTGTATGAGCTAAGGTGACATGCTACACAAAGGTTAGTAGAAAGGAAAGAAACACCAATGTATATATGATCACTACCTACTAAGTAACTTGAGAGGGAGAAGGAGAAGAAATATCAAATTAGAAGCAAGTATTTGCTAAGTATGTCCAAAAAGGTAAATGACAAAATCAAGGTTCAATTGGTGGAATGGAGGTAGAAAGGAAACATCCAACCAATGAAGATGATAAATTTGTCAAGGGGTTAAAATTTAGAATTGATAGAATCACCCATAAACAATTGTAAATATTAACCACGATCAACTAAAAAAAAAGAGAGAATGATCAAATAAAGAAAACAAACACAACACAAAGATTTCATATTACATAAATATGAAAAAGACAAACAAAGTAGATAGTCATACACAAAATATGAGTATCTAAAGCAAAAGATATGGAAAATAAACCACAAAGCATAAGCTAGTCTAATAGTGACAATTTTCCAAGATTGCTTAAAAAATGACTCTAAAACAACTAAAGTTTTATTGACTCCAATCGAGTGTAGCCCTTTAGTTGGAAAAATAAGACGACGATGCATCATTCGAAGTTTTGTCCACGGGAACGAAAACTTTGAGAGGAGGTCGAGTGAGGAGGAATTCAAGAAAATTTAAATTCTCATACACATGAGCAAGTTCAATTTGTTGAAATCGACAACAAGCACACGAGGATCCATGATGCAACACAAATACGGTTGATGGTGGAAGGCCATCACACCTAGTGTTTGATGGTGGTGAGGAGAGTGGGTAGGTAATGTTTTCACAATGCCTTGTGAGGTTGGGGAAGGTTGAAAGATCATTGAGTTGAGGGGTGTCAAAGGGTTTTGGAGGTGGGGGAGATTCTCCTTTTCTCCGGTGATTGGGTTAATGGAGTAGGTCTCATTCTAATACTTGACTGGAGAGATGTTGGGGTTCTTGGGTGGTTTGGATGAAAAGGGTTCATTTTTCTTGATCCAAATAGGTTTAACCGAGATTTTTGATTTCTTAGAAAGCTTGGATGAGGAAGCTTTGGGTGAGGAGGTTTGTGACAAAGAAATGTCAAGGTTATGAAAGGGAGAGTTAGGCATTGTTGAGGTGTGAGAATGAAATCTCAAGGTTGGGGTATAAGAAGAAAGTATACAAGGCAAAGGTTGGAAAATTAAATGTAAAGTGTCAAAGAATGTTTAGCCAAATTGAGTAAACATGGAATCTGGACTGGGAATAGGGTGATGAAGAAAGACAAAAAACGAGCCATAAAATGGCTTTCTGTCCGTGGTACCTTATAGGGACTGGCGGTTCCTTATCACTTAAGGAACCGCGAGTCTTTAACCGCGTGCAGTGGACTTGAAACTTAGATTTTCCAGGGTTTTGAGAAAACTAAGACTTTTTCAAAAAAATTGCAAATCTTGGAATTTTACCTCTATTAGCACTAAATTTTTCTAGGGTTGCATAAAAGCAACACATTCACCAAGAATGTCTTGACAAAGGGTGACAAAATTTTGGATAACATTTTGAACCAATTTTTGTCAAGTTTTAGAGGTCGTGATAGATTTAGGTTCAATTTTAATTTGGAATTAAAGTTGATTAATGTCCACATAGAGATAGAAGCACACAATGCAAAGTCCATAATTCATTCTCATAAAACACTCATGAAAGAGATACATAAAGGAAATAAATAAAAACAACTAACTAAACTAAAGAAAGATAAAAACTAGGTCTTGATTAGAAGTCTTCCTTGGCTTGTTTTAAAGAAAAGACTTTTTAGGGAAAAATCATCATTTATCTCCTAGGAGGATGATTAGCAAAGAGACTCAACAAAAACCTTTGCAACTCTATGTGAGCCCCAATCATCTCCATTCTTAGGATATCAAGGATAGAAGTTGTTGAGGCAACAAGGTCAATTAGTGCCATTGTGCATGAAATACCCATAAAAGCTAGGATCACCCAAGTTTGGAGTGTGTGAGTGAGGTGGAGGTGGTGGAGGTATGTTCTCCAAGGGTGATGTGGGTGAGTGTGGAGGCAAGCTCTCCAAGGGTGAAAAGGGTGAGTTAGGAGGGGTAAATGGTGAAGTTACCATGGTATCATCAAAGTCATTCACAATGCGAATGCTTTGGATGGGTTGGGTAGTCACATCCAAGAGATTACTTGGAGTGAAGGGTGAGGAAAGCTCATTCATCCTAGATTGGAATGAAGAGGAGGTAGAACCATGAGAATGGTTGGTTCCATGGGTTGATGAAGTCTTGCATGGAGCAAGAGGTGGTGAGTTTGATGAAGAAATGAGAATTGGGACAATCTCCTTCTTGGGAGTGTGAAAGGGTGAGGAGTTAGGTTTAGCCATTTTAATCTTAATCTTAAGATTTTTCTTTATGGTGGAGGTTTTTGATGAGTTTGAGCTTCTTGTAGAAACCATGGTTGAAATGAAGGGTTTAAGGTTTAATGAAGAATGGTTTGATGTGTGAAGAACATGGCTAACAAGGTGGGTTTAAAAGGGTGAAGGGATGATCCAAACTAGTAATGGGTTAAAACATTTTATGTGAACAATGAATTTAGCTAACCTAGTTTAGGAAATGTGCAGGTTTTTGCAAAGAATCAAGCAAGGTTTACACAGATTAAGGAAAATAGTGTAAAGCAAAGATTCTGTCGGACACAGTAGCCGGCGGTTCATTATCTGGGGGCGGCGGTTCCTTATAAATAAGGTACCGCGGGTTGATAAGGAACCGCGACCAGTGGTGTTCAAAAATGGTATTTCCTCAAATTTTGGTTTGCCCAGATTTTTACCAAAGGATTTTCAAGCCAAAGTTACTACTGACCAAAATCTAGGAAGCTAACTAACACATAGGATGTACAAAGCTATGCAAATCACAATGGCAAACATTTAGGATAATTAACAAATAATCCAAACAAGTAGAATATAGTTAATACACATCCAAGATAAAAATAAGAGGAAGCAAATGTTCAAAATCAAATTACATGTTTACCAACATGTATACTTTGAAACAACTCAAAGTCTTCATCTTCTCTTCTTTCCTAATCCCTTGATCATGTTTCCTAAGTACTTGATTCCCTTTCTTGACTCAATCCGGTGTTCATGCAAATCACCTTGGGTTCGAAGATTTTGACGGTAAAGTTCCTCTAAATTGAGATTATTAGGAACTTCACTAGAGGAATGATGAGGAGGGGAAGCAATGTCATCTAAACCATCCACGAATGAGTTTGTGGAGTGGTGAGAAGTACTCGAAGAATCAATGGGAGAACTTGTGCCAATGTCATCACCATCACTTGTTGGCATGTCCATGTCCTCATCATTGGAATCTTGTTGGTCGGATTTATGATCACATCTTGTCTTTCTCTTATATACCTCTTGAATAGGTAGCATGACCCGTTTGACCGGTTGAAACTGAGAAAGATCAAGATTTGGAAAATCACAGCCAACCCTTTTAAAAAGGCGAGTGAGAAGCATTGCGTAAGGGAGGTTTGTTTTAGGCTTATGAATAGCATAATTGATCCGTTGAGCGATAAAATATGCCAAATTGTAATTGGTGTTGGTAAAGATGCAATATAACATATGCACTAAACACGCCGGAACATGATCCCAATTTCCACCAAGACAAAACACATTTTCCCTAAGGATATTGGTCCATTGGACCATATTATCTGTAAAACCCGCATGCTTTTACCATGCATAGTACCCTTAGGATCGTACGTACTAGTTAAAACTTTCCTAATATAGCATAATTACGATTACGTGTTAGGAGTTTACGTATTACGTACGTGTTAGAACACGATAAGTATTTGCTATGCACGATCATGTAATAATTATTTGACGATAATTAATCACGAACATGCGATCATGAAATCATGAACGTAATTAAAACACGAACAATTATTAATTACATATATATATTTATTACGAGCGTAATTAAATATATTAGATCACGGTATTTACGTAACGAGAACAATTAAAACACGAACATAAATAATCACAAACGAGTAACTAAATAACGAGACACGGAAAAAGGTACGGGTACCCCAAGTGGGGTCCCTACCCGCAGCCAAAACGGAAAAATGGGCCAAGCCCATTTGTCAGATTTACTAAAGGGGGTTTTTACTTTTCACACTACACAAAATAACTTTACAGAAGATTTTAAAAAAAAAACTAAAACCTCCTCTTCCTCCTTCTCTTTGTGCCGCCACCCTAAGAACACCATACAAGGTGATTTTTGATCTTTGATCTTGAAGATTTGGTGATTGATCGTGTTTGTTCTTCGTTCTCTTGATCCACGAATTCGGTAAAACCTTTTTAAACCTTTTCTTTTAATTTAATATTTTTATTAAGTATGAACATGTGATGTTTTTATAAAAACATAATAATTAATCATAGATCTAACATGTTTTGGTGTTAAATTAAATCAAAGGGTTGTTTTTAAGGGGTGTTTGTTTTGGCCGCAGGCTGCAACCGAACCCGAAGGGGTTTCGGTTTGCCAAGCCGACCACCACTAAGACCATATGGTCTTGGTTGGTGCGTGTGGGTCCCACAACAATAAGGGAACAAGGGGTACCCCGAGTTGTTTCGGGGTACGGTGTCGATTTCATGTCTGGTTTATGTTTTTAGCCTAGATCCGGTTCATGGTGTATGTTAGTTTTTTTTATGTTTATGAACTTATGTTAAAATTAAATTAATAAAATGATGTGATTAATTTAATAACATGAGTTAGGTTATTTAATTATTAATGATTATGAAATTATTTTAACCTAAGTATTTATATATTTAAGACTTATAATTAATTAATTATTTTAAAATCATAATTAATTAATTAACATGACTTAGGTTATATTATTAACATGTAATAATACATATTTTAACCTAAGTATTTAACTTATTTAATTAAAAACATGTTATACTTTAATTAAATATTATAACCTATAGTTTAATTAAATTACATGAAATAATTATTAAACTATACAATATACCATATGACTTAGAAAATAATCATGAAAAACACTTAGGCTTATATACTTAGCTTATTTAACTAGCTTATTTATAATTATGGAAACTTTCTATTTTTAGAAACTTAATTAAATAAGGTAGCTAATCTATTTATGGAAACCAGCTATTTTTAGAAACTTATTTATTTCAGGCAGCTAATCTATTTATGGAAACTTATTTAATTAAGGCAGCTAATCTATTTATGGAAACTTTCTATTTTTAGAAAGTTATCTATTTTAAGCAGTAAATCTATTTTTGGAAACTTTCTATTTTTGGAAACTTTCTATTTTTGGAAACTTTCTATTTTTGGTAACTTCCTATTTTTGGAAACTTTCTATTTTTGGAAACTTTTTATTTTTGGAAACTTTCTATTTTAGGAAACCTGCTATTTTTGGAAAGTTACTTATTATTACACATTAAGTATAATAACACATGAAATACCAGAAATACTTAATCAGATTAAACAAAATATAAGATTTAACACAGTTTAAGGCTTTAAAACAGTAAAACATAGTAAGAACATATAAAATAAGCTAAGACATGACATAAAACCAACTATGTATTTAGTAAGCAGATACTTATTCATGTACGTATTTATGTAGCACTAGTGATTCGGAAGTAGGATTCTCGCAGTTCGTCTTTCTCGTTCACTGGAAATAAGGTACGGATTCTCGTCCTTTCAGTATGACATTCTTTCCTTATTAGGATTCCCCGTATGCAGCCAACTGTTTTCCCGTAGTATAAGTTATGAGTTTGATTGCTTATGTTTAATTAAGATTACCTATAGCCATATACATGCATGACCAGTTTCACCTAGTTATGCAGGTACCATAACCATAACATTAGAGGCACTGATGTTATGACTTCACCACGGCGGAGTGATTGCTCGTGGCGTCCCTTCAGCTTTTGGCCATTTATTTATATTTATCATGTGGGGCGTATGGGTGCATCCTAGTTACATTTTTTTATTCAGGATTACATGGTGAATATGGTGTGTGCCTTGCATCCTTCACAAGGAGCTGATCCCTCCTACCCAAAAACCAGTATATTAAATTAGAGGCAGCCCCTCTAATTTGCATGATGAGGTCACCCCTCTAATTATTCATGCACGGTGGATTTTCATGACCTATATTGGCTAATGGTAAAATATGACAAACAGCTTTTATAAGATAAACATAAGACTTTCAAACTATAAAACCAGTTTTATTAAGACTTAATCAGGTTACTCGGGACTTAGTTTTCTTCCGCTGTTATTATGTTATATGCTTATCCTATTCATGCTTTATTGTACATCCGTGCACCGAGCGTATTTGCTCAGCCGTTTTCCTTTTCTATGTTCCCAAAACGGCAGGTACTCAGGGACGCTCGTAGACACTAAGGGTACGTGCATATGGACTGGAAGCTGTCTAGCCTTCTTTACATTATGCATTTCCTTTCTTATGATACTTATGCTTTGGACATTGTTTAGTCCTTTCCTTTATTATACTATGTTTGTGTGTGATGAACTTTACTTTTGGACTACCGATGTTTGATTCTGGTATTTTCCTTTTTATGGTCAAGTAATGTTTAGACATTTTACCTTGTATTCTTTGATGACATGCCATAATTTCTGTGATATTTCCATTTCCAAAATGGGGAGTTACATTATCATTAAGGTCGCTTAAGATGTCACACCCCACCATGGCGAAATATGGGGCGCGACGTATGGATATCATCACAACAAACGGTGTCTCTATAGAAAAACTAAAATGCAAATAATATGTCATAAATGGCGACACAAATGTCATGACAATATCTCAACATAGTAGGAGTCTAGGTAAGTAGGTAACAGTACTACCACTTACCCAGGACAAACAATAAACATAAACCAAACAAACATATAGGTAAACTAAGAAGGAACGGGGATCTCCTTCAATATGTAATCCTAAGGCATCCAAGTCTAGCCACTTCTATCCTCACGCTTAACCACATTCACACCTGAAAGAGACACTAAAACACGTCAACATAAAGTTGGTGAGAGTCATAGGTTTAGACTCAAACGCCAAAATCATACCATAAGCTGTGAGTAACAACCAAAAGTAAGAAAACATATGGACAATGTGATACTAATATGCATTAACAAACTAACATTCAAGATCAATCATTCCAAACCAAATCCAAGGCCCCCAACCTTACAAAACACCATGGTACCATAGATGATCACACTATGTACCTATCCCAAGGCCCCGCCTTGTCATTATCCATTGGTCCCATAGATGATCACACTATGTACCTCTCCAATCCAAATCATACACAAACAAGAATCAACTAGCAGTTAATCATATAAGTATGCACACATAAGTCCATTACCAACGTCAAACCATTCACATCATAATTTATAAATATCATAACACAGCGTCTCTTCCATCCCATCTGGAAGTCAAATACAATAGTAAACATGGGACTATGAAACTCACCTGATTGAGCTTCCCCAAACATCCGCGCACTAGCAAAAAGCTAACAACCAAAAACACATAATCAAAACATGAACCAAACACTAAAATGGCTCATGAACCTATGATGTATATCTAACCTTCTCCCATATATATACCTCATATATATGCTCTAATCATCTCATTACACCCCTCTATAAAGCCCTTATCTCGTTTTACTTCATAACACATCCCGTTAACATTTTATCAAAAACAGTCCCAATTTTAGGTCTGCAAACTATAAGTCAAACGCCCACTTAAACATACCCATGGTTTCTGTAAAAGGAATATTCATACCTTTACATATGTTAGCTAACACTTCCCACTTGCCCTAACCTTAAAGCTACTGTTAAGGCCCTGATATATATATATATATATATATATATATATATATATATATATATATATATATATATATATATATATATATATATATATATATATATATATATAGTGTAGTGCTATTTGCAGAACCACTTTTTTGGTACAGAACTTACAGAACCATTTTTTTACTCTTAGTTATGCATGTTGTACATCATATTAATGCAACAAGCCATATATGTAATTATTGTAAACAAAAAAAGTGATTAGTAAAAGAAAATAAAATTGTCAAGGGTATTATAGGAATTACGAGTTTGTTAATTTCCATAAACTGACACCATTTTAACCTCCAATTAAATAGGGCTAATAGAACATGAACCACTTTTTCTCATATCTTGTTTCCATCTTCGTCTTTATCACATTTTTATGAATCAGATCACAAAAAACTATCTCTAAAGATATATAAAAAACAATTCTAATTAAAAAACCAATGACTTATATAACAACGCATGTCATATCGCATGATTTTCGTGCCAGCTTTTCAGATCGGCGTTTGATTTGGCACCTTCTTTTCAGATCGAGAAAAAGAGTTCGCCACACCCAGTTTTGTTCGGTAAGTCATGTTGATTTTGAGTGGATTTCGTATGTGCAAGAACTAAATGATTTCTTTCATTAAGATTGCTATGCGTAATTATATGGGTCTTCAAAATAATTTTCAGATCTAGTTATAGATTTGTGTTAGAAATTCTTGCTACTGGGTTGGTTAAAGAAACCATACATGAATACTGATAATTAAAGTTAATAATTAAAGTTAGGGTTAATTCATACATGAATACTGATGTTCATTTAGAAAAGGAATGCATGAAATACTTTTTTTTAGTCTACTACGAGGGCTTCCCACCGTCCTTACGATGAGTGGACTAATCTCCCGCGGGAGTTTGCTCGGTACCTCGATGGGTAGTATCCTTCCCAAATGAGATTTTTTCCATTCCCAGGCTTGAACCTAAGACCTTTGGTTAAGGAGCCTAGTGCCTTGACCAACTGTGCCAACCTCAATTCGTAATGCACGACATACTTGTATACATGTAGGTTGTATGTTGCTCCTTAAGTAAATGAAAAGAACTTTTTAATTTACAAATATCGTATGTGAGCGGTCAACCCGAATTTATGGACAACGCACTAGAAGTCAAATATGATTTGTTTTGTACTGAGGTGTGATGTATCATGTGGGTCAAGGTAAAAAAATGTTTTTCCTCCAATTTTTTTTATATATTTTAGTTTACAAATAATTCTGATATTTTTTTTAACATATATGTTATTTTTTTAACATATATATTACACGTACATCTATGTTATTTTTTTGAACAGATATGTTATGTTTTTTTTAACTATGGTACTGGTATTGAACATCTATGTTACACGTACATATATTTTGGCGCATATGATATAGTAGAATATAAAACAATCTACTATAAGGTTTTTTTTAAGCTTTTACAGTATGTCGTAAACTTATTTTTTAACACTCGTTCGTGCTGAATTTGCTTAGCCTACTTATATACTATAACAAGAAGTCAATAGACAATCTTAGTACCCCTCACTTGACAACTTGCATTGCGTATAGCATAAAAAATTAGTTTCTTTTACAAAAGTATTTGATTTGTTACGTGTATGTTTCAAGAACATGTATGTCTTGTTAGATATGGTATATTAGTACATAGATATAAATAGATAATATTTCTCACTGATTATAATAGTAATTAAATAATTATATGAGATTACATAAAAGTTTATTGAGTGGCTACTTTGGTGCACCGATGTAAAGGGTTAGGTGAAAACGTCTTTTAAATATGAAGTGTCTTTGAGAATGGAAAAAATCTTAATTGGGAGGGATACTACCCATCGAGGTACCGATCAAACTCTCACGGAAGATTGGTCCATTCGTCCTAAATGCGATGAGAACTCCTCGTAGTAGACTAAAAAAATATGAAATGTTTTTTTGAATATTGTCTAATGTTATGATTGCACTTTTTATAATATTATCTTAAATGCTATAATAACCAACTATGTTCTTTTATGTAGTTAAAGCAGGATCAGGTGGTCACAATAATTGCAACGTGCCTATATGTTTTTGGTGAACAGGCACATATGTTTAAATGAATTGAACGAAGAAATGCAACTTGCAGATATGTTTTCGGTTGACGGCACATATGTTCTAATGAATCGGACCAAAAAGCGAAACGTGCAAATATGTTCTTGGATGAGTGAAGCTGTACATATATGTTATTCGAAGAGCACACATATGTTATTCCAAGAGTACACTCATGTTTTTGAATGACGTACACATATGTATTTAAGAAGATCCATTTGTAGATGAATTATATTTTATTTTGTATAAATATTGTGTAAATTTTGTATATTTGTTTGTTATAAATTAAAGGTAGATTTGTATGCTTATGTTTTTAGTAAAAAATTTAAAGATTAAAAAAATATACACTAGAAACTTAAAGAAATATAAGTGCAGTTACCATTTAAGAAAAAAGAAGCAAGTTTCATGCGTACAAGAAATATGTGAAAACATGTATGTTTGAAGAAAAAAAAATTAATTTGAAAATTAAAGGGAAAAAAATGTTTTTAATAAAAAATTGAGTAAAATATAAAAATGTGCAATTTACTAATATACCCTTTTTATTTAAATACAAATATATAATAATACTAAATTTTGATTGGTCTGAATTGGTTCTGTAGGTTCTGTACCAAAAAATGGGTTCTGTAAATAACGCACCCCTATATATATATATATATATATATATATATATATATATATATATATATATATATATATATATATATATATATATATATATATATATATATATATATATATATATATATATATATATATATATATATATATATATATATATATATATATATATATATATATATATATATATATATATATATATATATATATATATATATATATATATATATATATATATATATATATATATATATATATATATATATATATATATATATATATATATACATATATATATACATATATATATATATATATATATATATATATATATATATATATATATAGGGGCGAGTTATACGCAGAACCTATTTTAAGTGTAGAACTCTGCAGAACTCTTTTAAACCAATCAAAATTTAGTAATATTAAATGTTTTTATTTAATCAAAAAGGGTATATTAGTCAACAAAAATTTTTACTTTCCTTTCTATTTTTCAAATTAAAAAAACGTTTTTTAATTCTCTTATATTTTAATATATTTTTTACTACAAAAAAACATAAATGTTATTTTATGAGGTCTAAATTTATAACAAGCCAATAAGATATAAATATTATATACAAAATTTGATATATAATAAAATACAAAATTACTCAAAAATCTATTATAGTACAACATATGTACATGTATCCACGATTGAAAACATATATGCACGCTTTTTAAAAAGATGGGCACGACTTTAAACATCGATGCACGCCTTTAAACATTCGTGCACGCCTTTAAACATCAATGCACGCCTTTAAACAACAATGCACACCTTCCAAAAAAACATATATACACGTCACATTTTCTCATCAAATCTTTAAAACATACATGTACGTCTTCGAAAAACATGTATGTCCGCGATGTAAACATAGATGTAGTAACTGAAGCACCAAATGATTCCTGTGTAAAAAACAAAAAATTAGATTATTAATCTTATTAGTTTAAAAAACATGATTATTAATGAATAACTTAAAAACACAAACATAATTCTGTATTCCACCAATTCTAAACTAAGAATATCTATCCTAACAAAAAATACACCTACAGCTATGTTTTAGCCGCATTCTCGAAAAACAACACTTGAGGACAAATAAAGATTCAACAATTTGGATAAAGATTAAAAGAAATAAAGATTCAATAATAAAGAGTAAAATCAATTAATTAGATCTACCATGCATGAACATCACCGTTCTTTCGCCAACTGAAGCGGATTATTTCACAAATGAATATCGACTACCATGTCATCGTTATTTTACGTCAACAACAACCGCTTGACTATTTAATTATTCTACCTAACAAATGAAAAGTCTTTACTGTATAACATGATTTTGACTATATAAATAAGTAAAATCATATGTTGTATATCTTTGTGACCACCACACTTGACTATTTAATTAAAAAATCATATAAATAACTAAACCAACTTACTGATCTCAGTTCTTGGTTTGATTTTCCAAGGCTTTGGTATCCAACTCATGATCATACTCGTAAATGATTTCAGATCTGAACCGGTTACATATGTGATGACATACCTGCATCTGAATCGAGTATAGATCTGAACCGAATACAAAACAAGATACCCTGAATTTTCTTAGTTCGCCGGTGGTGGGTGGCCATCGCGGATCTCGTATACTATGTTTGTGGGACAGAATACAAAACAAGAACACTGAGATCTGATTTAGGCATCGTAGATGATGTAAATGATGTTTTTGGCAATGGCTTATTAGATGTTTATGTAGAAAACACACAATAATATTCATTAATCGTTATTTTTTTCCAAATGAAGGAACATAAAAAAAGGCATAGATATGTTGAGAGAGAAGAAAGTTATGATTTTGGTACTCTTCAATGCAATGTATTAAGAGCAGATTAAGTAAATGCCAAAAATGAAAATGTCCTTATTGCCCTTCAACCCATTATTTAAGACAATTTTATATTTTAGTTTATTATAATTATGCCACAAGATTTGATAACCATTGATTTGAGAAATAGGTGGCTTAGATTAATTTAAAATAGTTCTACATAGTTCTACAAGTTAAATGAGTTATGTATATAACTCTTACCCTATATATATATATATATATATATATATATATATATATATATATATATATATATATATATATATATATATATATATATATATATATATATATATATATATATATATATATATATATATATATATATATACTTTCGTCATTCCAGATTTACTGATTCTGAACATACAAAAAGTTTGTTACAATTAGGGGGTCTTACCCTAAACCACAACCTTAGCCCAAGTGCAGATACTTACTACAATATATAAACCATCTCTCATTTTCGTTAGAAGATCCCAATGCAACCCTAAGTACCCCAAATAACCCAAAACTTAAAAAGAAAACAGGCTGAATTCAAAACTATTTTGACCTCCGACTGTTGTAACTTATTTTTGACCCACTTCCCGGCCTCCAATTTACTTCTAGTTTCTTGCATTGGAAAGCCACTTCAGTTACCTTTTCAGGGATACTTGGATCGCAAAATAAGAGTTTGTAGAACTCCCAATATTATCAAAACAATTGACTCAAAATTCTGCCCAGTTTTTAAAAACGGGTTTAACAAAATCAACCTCATTAATTAACCCTAATCCCTCTAATTACAAGCCCTAATTTATGTAATCATCATATTATGATTAATATAAAATTAATTTACTGTTTTTGAATTAAACCCTAACCTAAATCCATCATAAGATGATTTAAAGAAAACATAAAACAATTTAATTAAAAAGGATTATGAAGGTTTACCTTTGATTTAATGGAAGATGAAAAAAACTATAAAAACCCTAAAACACTCTGTGAAACCGTCGACCTCTTTTTTTCTCCTGGTTTTATGACTTTTGTTTAGTAATAAACATTATATAGGATGTGATAACCCATTCCTAGCCCAACCCAAAAACCCCTTTCCTTTTTTCCTCTTTTTTTTCCTTTTTTCTTCCTTTTCTTGCGTCCAAACCGACTTAAACCCTCCTTAATTTCGTTTTTTATTTATTATATTATTAATATATGTATTAATAACATTACCTTAATTTTCCTTAATTTATTTCAGCTCCTAAAGCCTCCAAAACCTCAAAACCGTAAAACTAGTCAAATTTACGCGTTTTACCGTAAAAGTCGTAAAATATACACTTTTAAAAAAAAATCTCAAATTTTGAAATAAACTTTATAACTAAGTTCTAAATGACTTAAAACCATCCCGAAAAATATCCATATGACTAATTACCTCATCCGAGACCTCCAAATGCTAAACCGTAAATCGTAAAAATACGATTTTCTATAATACATATACGTATACGTAAAACCACTAAATATCACCATCTCATTTCATATTCACTACCATGTGAGCTCATGAACATGAAATCATCTCACATCGTTTCACTCACAAGGTACCCCGTAACGGAAACGATATCCAAACCACAATCTATACACACCAATTAGCACATAAACACGTAAAGACACGTAACTAGCACAAAATAAAACTAAGTGACGAACCTCAAAACCAGGGTTGTCACATAAGAGAAACTCATGACGTTTCACCGAACGTACCTTAGTATGAAGGCTTCTCTTAACGGGTTGATTACGCTTTTTGGAGACAATGTCAACAATAAAGTCAAGATCAATTTCCTCATGATCATTTGGAGGACAACTGTAGGATTCAAGGAGAGCACTAAGCTTCCATTTATCCGTGAAGCGACAAGTGCCTACAAATGGGACATCAAGAATTTGACCAAAAACTTCGAGAGAGTATTGAATGAGTTGATCTTTCAAGATGAACCTAACAAATATTCCATCGTAGTTTTCAATGGCGGAGTATGTGCTAAAAAACTCCAATAGGAATCGAGAATAGATGTCTTCCTTAATGTTCAACAAACAATCAAATCCAATGTTTTCAAACATGGACTTAATGTAGACATAATCCTTGATATCATTTTGGACAACTCTACCCTCATGAAAGCAACGGGATTGAAGGGAGGAAAAAGTATGGGCAAGGTGAGTTGAGTGACAAAAGTCAGAAAGGTTTGGCATATACTGTTTGGTGAGTTGATGATCCTTTTGGTATTGTGAAGGCATGATTAGTACCTAAATAAACATAAGAAAATATTTTTCCAATCACTCATATGAAAAATAAACTCATAACTAAAAAATATGAGAATATGTTATATCAATTTCTTGACAAACAAAGGATTGAATCCATAACATTCTCATATTCACAATGTGTCTATTCCATTATTAACCAAGAACATATGACCTATGTTGGATCAACAATGGACTAGAACATTGGTTTTTCAAAACAAGGTTTTTAGGTAAGCATTAACAATGAAACTACCTATTTGTTCATGGGTTCATCTCAATTCCATCTTTTAACCAAAATCATCTAGCCAAAATTGGGATTTGTTCTACAAGTGGGTTTTAGTGAAATCTTAATGAATATGAACATGAGGAATCATAGTAAAATAACCATGTCAACCAATATTCCTATTAAGGTTCTAATTCAATTTTAATTTTAAAAATCCCCAATTATGAAAGGATGAACCCTAGAACAAAATAGATGAAATTGAAAGAAAGTACTTACAATTAATTGATGTTTGATGAAGGATGAGTGAAACCCACAACTTGGAATCAATTAATTTGAGTGATTGAAGGTTTTTGAAGCTTCAACAATGGTGGAAAAGATGAAAAACTATCGGTTGTATGTTTTTGGGAGAGAGAGGGTTTGGTTTGAAAAAGGTTATTTTAATAAAACTGGCGCTCTGACAAACTTTACTGCCCGTGGTACCTTATCGATAAGGAACCGCGGGTTTGAGCCGCCAGAGATAAAGAACCGCCTGCAGAGGCTGGTTTTTTATCAATGAAACACGCCAAAATTTTTAAAACCAAATTTTATAAAATACTTAAAAATATATCTTAAACCTTTTAGAATATCATTTGGATCATCATAACACTAAGCAATATGTCTTAATGAAGGATTACGAGTTGAATCGAGATAGAAAAGAACCAAAACGGACAAACGACTACTGTAGCGAAAAGGCAAAGTGAAGAGAAGTCAAGGGAAGTGAATCAAGACTAAGATCAATGCTTAAGGGATAAATGACAATCTTCAAATCATGGAGACGAAGAGCTTGTGTCATATATAGTGGTTTAAGACGTGCCTTTCCGGCGAAACGTTAAACGACTTTGGTAATGAATAAACACCAAGCAATTATTCATGTATAGACTAAGATCACTTTCAATAATAGTCTTAGTCCAAACCAAAATATGAGCAAGGTACTAATTCACTTTCTCTCCCACAAAGGGCCTACTAACCGTATGGGTGCAAACCATGGAAATCATGCTTGATACTTTAAGCTACTACTAACTCACTCTACATCACCATAGTGAGTCAAGTATCCAAGCAATGAAGGTTTGAGAGGATAAAAGAAAAGAATCACAAACCACAAACAAATGTCAAGGCAAGGATGCCAAGAACAAGCACATAGTCAAGTAATGATCAAAAGAATGATCAAAGGGCGTGTGGAAGAACGAAAGCGTACCTTGGCCACAAAGAGCAATCCATAAAGGAATCAATGCAATTCCCAACAATGACTATGATGAGTACTAAGTCTTCAAGGACTAGTATCATTCCCTATCATCTTGGTATCATCATTCAAGGATGTTGAAGATCAATGAAGATGAGTCTTCTACAAGTACAAGTAACTCAATCCATAACCAATTAAGTGATGGATCTTCATGAGTACCTACACAAATCAAGATGCAAACTAGTAGATAAATTTCAAGAGTAGATCTAAAATGCATAAATACTACTAATCTAAGAGGGATGCAATATTACCAATTAAAAGATCTATTTTCCAAGAAAAAATAGTTTTGACCAAAGAGAAACTTTAGTACAACTTGACCTTCTAATTTGAGGAGACAATGGATCGATCCAAGTTTTAAAGTACAATATACTTCAAATATCTTGAGTGACCATCGCTCTGATACTAATTGTAGAAACTAGAAGGGGGGGGGGTTGAATAGTTTCTCTTCAATTAGTTACCTAATTTTAATTACTTTGAATTAAGTGTATCAAAATTATCTTTTACTTAAAGCTAAGTTGTATAATGATTAGGTTCAATTCAAATGCATTAGCAATGGTAATAGGTAAGTATAATGATAATGAAATAAATAAAGAGTAAGGAAAGAGACAACCTAGTGACAAGACACCAAGATTTATAGTGGTTCGACAACGAGGCTCTATCCTCGTTTCTACTCCACTCCTCGAGTACACCTACTTGAGATTTCCACTATATCCACAAGCTCCCTTATTGGCGGAGAAAGCCTTACATCGTCACTTACATTATTTTCCGACACTAAGCTAAATATCGAGACCTAATCATTAGCTAGGACCAATCTACACAACGTTTCCTACTTCACAATTTAACGACACAAGGCTAGATGTCGAGTTCTAATCTCAAGGTAGAACCAATCTTCACGATGTTGCCTACTTCACCATTTAACGACACAAGGCTAGATGTCGAGTTCTAATCCAAAGCTAGAACCAATCTTCACGACTCTTCACTTTGAAGCTAAGTGAGAACTTCATATAACACAACTACTAATCACTTTCAAGTTTAGTGAGAACTCACAAGACACAACCACATCACTTTATAGTTTAGTGAGAACTACTACAAAAATCTATTACAACTCAACTAGACATATCCAAGTACACACATGTAGTTTGGATCTACACAACACAAATCCAAGCAAACACATATGCAATGGATGTACACAATAAATCCAAGTATTTACAAATAGCTTGGATGAACACAACTAGTCCAAGTATTTCATTAATACAAATGGATCAACAAAAATAAAAAGGCTAACATGATGAACATGACTAATTCATGGATTCATCTTATCACAACACTAGTGAGTGAGTGATCTTATCATTGGACAAGGTAAAGGAGGGGATCAAGAGGATAATCATATGTAAACATCCTTAACACTTTGAGTGATCATTTACTAATGATTATGCTATAGAAAAGAGAAAGGGGGCTGAAAAAAACGTCCAAGAGGCTTGTTGGAAAATGAGATTTGATCCACTATTTATAGAAGACAAAGTCCAACAGCTAGCTGGGCGCGGATCCTTATCTAGCCGGCGGTACCTTATCGATAAGGAACTGCCTAGCTATTTAAGGTACCGCCTAGTAGAGTCCGCTCCCTTTTTTGTCTTTTAGTGGGGTAGGAATATCTGAGGTTTTTTAAACCTTCAAAGGATATTCTTATGGCATATGGAATATGCCATTTTCAAATTTACATTTTCCATTTTAATAAAACATTTTCTTAAAAAGAAAGTTTATTAAAAAATCTTTTGTCATATTAACAAAAGTGAGTTTTAAGGATAATCACTTTGATGATCACTAAGTATGATTAAGAAAGGTTAGTGATATGATTATTACCTTGATGATAGTGTTAGTTAAATAATTCGTTTTATGTTTTACACTAAATGTGTTGTATAGTTTGTTGTGATCAAAACTAAGAAAGATTAGTTAACACTAATAATGTTTTTACGCATCACTTGCATTAACAAATTCCTTGATAGATCTCTATCTAGTAGGGGGCTTTACGGCATTGAGTATCTCTTCAGACGGTCTTAATTTTGAATCATAAAGCTCTTGCAATTCAAGTGATTTCTCATGTTTTTTCACAACAAGAGGCATCACAGGCCGTTCTTCACGTGATCTCTCCAAACATAGATATGCAATGCCTGCAAATGTTTTCAACGAACTCTTATCTATCTGATGCATCAGATCCTTAAGAATGACGTCATTTAATTTATTTTCTTTGTACTTTTTATTTCAAAAAGGCACGTACACAGTCCGTTGACCATTGCTATGTGCAAAGCATAGCCTCCCACACAAAAGTTCGAATAACATTACCCCAAAAGAGTATATGTCTGACTCTTTTGTGAGAGTGTACGTCTCTATAAACACAGGATCACAGTAACCATGGGTACCCAAGATATCAGTGACAAGACCGGAATTCTGTAGATTAGCGGGACCTATTTTTGACAACCCAAAATCAGCAACTTTAGCATTGAAATTCTCATCGAGTAGGATGTTGGCACTCTTGATATCGCAATGGATAAGTCTTTGGTAAGTCTTTTTGGGATCATGGAGGTAGCTTAGTCCCTTGGCAGCATCAAGGCATATCTTCAACCATTGCGTCCATGTGAGCGTGACATCTTTTAGATGACCATCGAGGCTTCCACGAGACGCATACTCATACACAAGTATCATCTCATCCCGTCCGCTGCTGAACCCCAAGAGAGTTATGATATTTTCATGCCTGTAACATGAAAGCATTCTGACTTCTTTATAAAACTCAGCGTCCCCTTGACCATGTTTACGATCGAGGCGCTTTATGGCAACCAAGCTTTTCCCTTCAGAGTGAGACAGTTCCCCCTTATAAACCTTTCCAAAACCACCATTGTCCGATAACATTTTCTTCGCTGAAGTTATTGGTGGCTGACTTGATCTCCTCGAGTTGAATTTCAAGATGTTCAAACTCTTTCATGGAAGACGCCATTATAATTGGTTGATCAAATAAAAAAAGCAAACGAATCAATTTTCTGGCTTCAAAACAGTTACAAGTGCAGAACATGACATAAAACAATGCCAAAAAGTCAGACTTTTATGCTTGTGGTTGTAGTGTCATTATATTTTATCATAGAAAAGTCTTTTTTTTCTGTTTCCCAAGAAAGTAAAGATAAACATTAATACCTATGAGAACCTTATTCTAACCATTCGTATGATGCTGAAAAGCTTGACCTTTGTTTTTGAGAAAATTTTGTATATACCTAACTTAAACACCATAATGCTATATATACTAGCTAATAACCCATGTAAGACACGGGTTGTATAAAGCACTTCTTAACTCAAAATAATCTGATTGAAACAAATTGTCCCCAACAGTGCAACATCCAACCAAAAAAAATACTATTCAGCGCCTGCTCACAAAGGAGTTCATTGGATTTGATCTGTGATGAAGCATCTAAAATAGACACGTACCTAAAACATCAATCATCCTTATAGTCACCCAAAGAGCACTAATAATTTTGGTCAATAACAAAACATCAAATATGAGCTAAAATAATTGCTTTCTTAAAATATTTATTTGTCCACTGAGTATGAGCAGGGGTAGAAATGAGCCAGCCTGCCAGAGCTCGAGCTCGGCTCATTTGTATGTAGAAAGCTCGATTCAACATGTGCCCGAGACTAAACTAAGCTTGCTCTACCTGAGGCCCAACCCCCAGAGGCGTATTTGTCTTTCCAATGAGTAAAAAAAGTATTTGTTCCGGTTTGGAGCAGTGAATAAATAGCAGCTATTATGCTGCTTCCTATGCATCACTATACAGTTGGAGGATGCCCTCTCATGAAAACATAATTGGTACCTGAGAATAATCCGTTTAAGCCATATTTTACCTAAACGCAGACACTTAAGAGGTGTTTGGGTTTGCGTTATGAACCAACTTATCTACTTATTTCATTTTGAAAATGAAGTTAATCTCAAATAAGTGTTTGGCAAAAAGGAAAGAATAATCACTTATTTGCATTTAGGAAGGCTTAAAATGGAGTTTTACAAAAGTAGATGGATACTTACTTTTTGAGAACGAAATTTTGGTAAATACTAATAATGTCTTTTTAGTCATTTCATTATTTCGTTATCAAACAACATAATTAAACCCAAACACTACATTTCAAAACCACGTTTCGGAACATCTGATTATCTGATTGTTCATTTTCAAAACGAATAATCTATTTTGAATAAGCAATCCCAAACACCCCCTTAAATTGTTACACAAGAATTTACTATATTATAATCGCTTTATCCCGTACTATTTGAGTGACAAATTCGCCTAATAGTCTCTACATTGATAAGCTTATTTATTCATTTAATAGTAAAATCCGAGCTTTAATAAGCCAACAGAATACATCACCACCAATGAGGAATACAAACAAGTTGTCTTCAGAGATACACCTTATATTATCACATAAGGAAGGGTTAATTCCCAAAAGGGTTTATTGCCCAATCGTGTTTTGCTTTTCTAGTCCAAAAATAATATTTTTCCCATATAGGTCCAGGGCAACTGAAAGATTCGGGACAACCAAGTATACAGTGCGACATGTGGCGTTTTTTGTCCCCGTTGCCTTATTTTTTGGGGCAAGTTATCAGTGTCGCCCAATTTTTCGTAATTTTTTTACACTTGTCGAAATCTTACACTATGCCCTATTTTTTCTATCGCCCTCGACATGGGGAAAACATGTTTTTTGGACTAGAAAATCAAATGCGATTTAGCCATGCACCTTTTTGGTCATTAGCCCCTTAGGAATTGCAACACATCATTATGAGCTCAAATTGTTGTTTTTCAAAACTAAATTACTTATCTGTAAGCATGATTTTGCTAAACATTACCGAAAAGTGAATTAGACAATAAACTAGCATGAACGAAACAAATAATTTAACTCTCATATCAATGCGCAAACAGTGTCGAAAAGACTAACTAATTAACTATCACAACTTATACCTCGAACAAAGTCTGCTTACCGATTATTCAACTCTCAAGTCAATCAGCCAAAAACTCTGAACGAACTGAGCTACCTCAGTTGGCCACCAAAGGTAACCTTAAGAGTTAAGGACTTTTAGGGGGGGGGGCGCTATATAAATAGAAGGCTTACCACCTAAAGGAGAAGGTTTGAGGCTTGCATACTGCCTAATTGGATGTTAGTGTGGGCTCGAATCACTAACTACTAACTCGCCGTTCAAAAAAAATCAGTCAAACATTTTGAAACGTACTGTAATCTACACGCACACGCGGATGAACAGACAGACGCACCGCACGCACATACACACATATATAATTGGATCCATGCTCAATGAAAGTGTAACAATAGATCCGTTCACAACTTAGTATCAAGACACGAAACTGCGATAACAGAATCCATTCACAATGTAATTAGGGAAAAATAAAAATAACATAATGAAATTAAGGCAAAATCAAAGTGTAATGTGAATGTGATGGAAACTTACTTGATTATATGGAATTTTCTGTTTAGATCCAACTGTGATTTGAATACTTGCATCTTCGTTGATTATATGGAATTTGTTCAATATGATTTGAGTGTCTCAAGTTTGTAGAGGGAAAACATGAACTCTGGAAACTGAGAAAGTGTTTTTTGATTTTTTCTATTAAAAATGAAAAAAAAAATTAGAGAGAAAATGAGAAGAATCCCCCACTTTTCTAGAAAATTTTTCATTTGAAAATGGAAACATAGAAACTTGTTTAGTTACATCTTTTTTCATATTTTTCAATAATCAAGAAATTTTCATTTAATAAAACATATTCCCGTATCTTTTTCTAACCCTATTTTACGTTTCCGTAATTTTTTTACGTTTTCATCAGTATTTTTACGTTTTCTTCACTAAATTTACATTTTCGTCAGTATTTTTACGTTTTTTACAGTATTTTTACGTTTTTGATAGTATTTTTACGTTTTCGCCAGTAAACTTAGTTTTCGTCAGTAATTTTACGTTTACGTCAGTAAACTTATGTTTTTGTCAGTAAGTTAACCTTTTCGTCAGTAAACTTACGTTTCGTCAGTAATTTTACGTTTTCGTTATTAAATTTAGGTTTTCGTCAGTAAACTTACGTTTTCGTCAGTAAAGTTACGCTTTCGCCAGTAATTTACGTTTTTCTCAGTGTACTTACGTTTTTGCCAGTAAACTTACGTTTTCGCCAGTAATTTTACGTTTTTGTCAGTAAACTTACGTTTTCGAACGTAAACTTACGTTTTCGTTAGTAATTTTACGTTTTCGTCAATAAACCTACGTTTCCGTCAGTAAACTTACGTTTTCGCCAGTAAACTTACGTTTTCGTCAGTAATTTTACGTTTTTGTCAGTAAATTTACGTTTTTGTCATTATTTTTACGTTTTCGTCAGTAAACTTACTTTGTCGTTAGTAACTTACGTTTTTGACAGTAAACTTACGTTTTCGTCAGTAATTTTAAGTTTTCGTTAGTAATTTTACGTTTTCGCCAGTAAACTTATGTTTTCCTCAGTAATTTTACGTTTTCGGCAGTAAACTTACGTTTTCGTCAAAAAACTTACGTTTTCGTCAGTAAACTTACGTTTTCGCCAGTAAACTTACGTTTTCGTCAGTAATTTTACGTTTTTGTCAGTAAATTTACGTTTTCGTTAGTAAACTTACATTGTCGTCAGTAACTTACGTTTTTTACAGTAAACTTACGTTTTCGTCGGTAGTTTTAAGTTTTCGTTAGTGATTTTGAGTTTTCGTCAGTAATTTTACGTTTTCGTCAGTAATTTACGTTTTCATCAGTAAACTTACGTTTTCGTCAGTATACTTACGTTTTCGTCAGTAAACTTACGTTTTGCCAGTAAACTTACGTTTTCTTTAGTAAATTTACGTTTTTGTCATTATTTTTACGTATTCGTCAGTAAACTTATGTTGTCGTCAGTAAACTTGCGTTTTTGACAGTATATTTATGGTTTCGTCAGTAATTTTAAGTTTTCTTCAGGGATTTTACGTTTTTGTAAGGAATTTTACTGACAAAAATTTAGAATTACTGACAAAAACTGTAGAAACTAGAACGGGGTTGAATAGTTTCTTATAATTTACTTGTTAAAAGGTGGTTTTCAAAAATCCTTTTTCAAAAACTTAGACTTGAGGAAATGTGTGAAATCTTCTTATGCACAATATGAACAATGATAGTGTAACTAAGCTAATACTAACAAATATATATACACAAAGAATAAAGAATGTAAAGAGTTAAGGGTAAAGAAAGATCAAACCGAACACCAAGGATTTATAGTGGTTCGGCAACGAAGCTCACTCCTCGTTCCTACTCCACTCCTCGAGTACTCCTTACTCGAGAGTTCACTACACAACAAGCTCCTTATGGTGGAGAAAACCGTACACGTCGCTTAACCAATTTCCGACTCTAAGCTAAAAGTCGAGCCCTAATCGTAGATAGGACCAATCTACACAACTATACTTAGTACATACACAACTTCCAAATAGACACGACTACTTGGATCTTCTCAACTAAGACACAACAACAAATGTATAAAAGTAGATCTTCAATGGATCTTTGGTGGTGGACTCAACACTTCACAAGGATAGTGTTCTTCTCTTTGCACTTGGAGAGGAAGGGATGGAAGAACAAGATTCACTTCTTAAACAAGTAGTAATCAAACAAATGATCAAATATTTGAGTGATTAAAGAAGAGAGTTTGAATCTGGAAATAGATGTGCAAAAGAGGTGAATTGAAAAGCTGAGAATGGTCCACTATTTATAGGACAAAGGTCCAACGGCTATATCTGCCCGCGGTACCTTATCTTAGCCCGCGGTACCTTATCGATAAGGAACCGCCTAGGAGCTAAGGTACCGCTGGACTAGACTCCCGCTCCCTTTTTGTCCTTTAGTGGTGGAGGTCATATCTGGTTTAAAAATATCCTGATAGAATATTCCTAACCAAATAAGAATATGCCATTTTCAAATTTTCAAATAATTAATTTAATAAAACATTTTCTTAAAAAGAAAGTTTAATAAAAACTTGTCACACTTAATAAAAAGTGAGTTTTAAGAAAAGATTAAATCACTTGATCACGTGATTAAGGTTAGTACTTGTTTATCCATACCTTAAGTGAAAATGGGTAAAATGAAAAATACTTGAACTCAAGAATTCGTTTTTCGTTGTTTTCGTAAATGCTTGTTTTTACATATTGTCGTAATCAAAACTAAGCGAGACCGAAAAATAGAAATAATGTTTTTAGGCATTATTGCATTAACAATCTCCCCCTTTTTGATTCCGACAATACATAAACTCAATCACACAAAAAACAAGATTTTCGAAGACGAGTTTATTCATTTCTCCCCCTTTGTCGAAGCAAAAAGGTTGCACAAGTCGGTGTTGAAGAAACGGACTTTGCAAAGACTCCCCCTTGGTGCTTACTCCCCTAGGTTGGGGCACCGAGGAATCGAGATATGGTGACAAGCTACATAGAAGGGTTAGTTGAACAAAAGAAACAACCAACAATATATAGCAATAGGTCACAAAAAATAAAAGAGAAAAAAACAAAAAGACAAAGATCCAAGATAGGTTACTACTAAAAAAATCATACAAAGATGTATGGAAAAAGAAACAAGCCAAAAGCATAAATCTAATCCTAGTTATTCTAGAATTCTAAGATTTGCTTGAATTTGGTGTCTTGTGGATAAGCAACCAATGCTTATATGAAAGACAAGGTAATGGTGGAGGGTGGTGGTGGTGGCTTGTTGGAGATCTCATAATCAAAGTGAAGAGGATGCTTGATTAAGAGACTCTTGATGTAGCTCAACTCCTCATAGATGTGTGTCATAGCAAGATGTTGATATTGACAACAATGACAATATATTCCATGGTGCATGACATTATCATGAGAAGGATGAAGAACACTAAAGGGTGGTGGTGGAAGAAAAGATGTTCCGCAATCAACATTCTTGGTAGGAGAGATGTGATTAAGAGTGTTCTTGGGTGGGTTAGGATTGTAATGGTTTTTGGGTGAGTTGGGATTGAAAGCAGTTGGAGAAAATGGAGGAGATTCAAGGCTTTCATTAGGAGAATATGACATTTTGGGATGTGAAGTAATGCAAAATGATTATGGTTTAAATAGGGAAGGCTTAGGGTATTTTTGGGGTGGTCAAAGGGTTTGAAACAAAGATTCTCAAAAATGTTGGAGCAAATCTGGAGTTTCAGACAAAAACCCGAAAAAGGAAGGCACTGTAGGCGGTTCCTTATCTAGGCTGGCGGTACCTTATCAATAAGGCACCGCGGTTCACATATGGAATCGCCTGCAGAGGCTGTGTTTAGTGTTTGGAGGAAGTTTTTTCAGCAAATCTTATTTTTCTAGTCTAACTTATCATAGGGATATGCTTAAAAGCAAAGATAGACAAAGAAAACATATGCAAACTTACCAAATAGAGATTTGACCAAAATACATGGATTTAAAAAAAATCGATGTAGGAGGTGTGTAAAACAAGACCTTAAGTCATGACACAATGATCCTCCATGATTCTATCTTGTTCTTGCTATGTTTGAGAGAATCATACATATGAATTATGTAAGCTCTAGATTAATAGCGAGAATCTATGAAAAACAGTTTTTAGATTGAATTAACAATGTCAAAAGCATTTCTCAACCATTTTCGAAAGAGAGGGTTTATCAAAAAGAGTTTGGAAGACTCAATGACTCAAAGTGGTAAAATGAGACACACAAAGAGAAGAATGTAATTAAGGAAGATGTTCCATTAATCCTAGACCTAGACGCAAGTAATTAAAAGGTTCCCTCTTAAGTGGCTTAGTGAAGATATTGGCTAAGTTATCCTCGGAGGGCACCTTTTCAATAGAAATGTTCCCCTTTTGAACATTATCCCTAAGGAAATGGTGTAGAATTTCTATGTGTTTGGTTCGCGAATGTTGCACGGGATTCTTGCTAAGTTATATAGCGCCTTTATTATCGCACATGATGGGAACATAATCAAGATAAATCCCGTAATCAACAAGCACTTGCTTCATCCATAGAGCTTGTTGGCATGCTTTTCCGGCACTCACATACTCGGCTTCCGTGGTGGATATTGCAAGAGCGGGTTGTTTCTTGGAGAACCAAGAAGTTAAAAAACAACCCATGAAGGTACAAACTCCACTAGTGCTTTTCCGGTCCACATAGTCTCCCGCATGATACGAGTCCGCGTAGACAATGGTTTCTACGCCGATCCCTTTAGGATACCATAATCCTAAATGTATAGTGCCTTTAATGTATCGGAAGCTACGCTTAACCGCTTCAAGGTGAGAGGTTTTGGGAGCCTCTTGGAAGCGAGCACAAAGGCAAACACTAAACATGATATCCGGTCGACTTGCCGTTAGGTACAACAAACTACCAATCATACCTCTATATTTGGTGTTGTCTACCGACTCACAATCATCATTTACGATGAGTTTAGTATCCGAGGCCATTGGGGTCTTCATTGGTCTAGATTCTTCTAATCCAAATTTCTTTAGCATACTTAGACTGACTAAAGAAAATACCATCATCCATTTGTTTAATTTGGAGTCCTAAAAAGAAGTTAAGTTCTCCCATCATACTCATTTCAAACTCATCATGCATGATTTTGGCAAAGTCATCACACAATTCTTGACAAGTTGATCCAAATATAATGTCATCAACATATATTTGTACGATTATAAGGTGAGAACCTTTCTTCTTTGTAAAGAGCATGTTGTCTACCATCCCCATGGTATACTCATGGTTAACAAGAAACGCTTTAAGTCTATCATACCAAGCTTTGGGTGCTTGTTTGAGTCCATAAAGTGCTTTCTTAAGCTTGTAAACATGATCCGGTTTCTCAAAATCAATGAAGCCGGGAGGTTGAGCCACATATACCTCCTCATTGATCAAACCGTTAAGAAATGCACTCTTTACATCCATTTGTTGAAGCTTAAAATCTAAGGCACAAGCGTAGGCTAAGAGGATTCTAATGGATTCTAATCTAGTTACCGGTGCATATGTCTCGTCATAATCAATCCCTTCTTGTTGATTATAGCCTTGAGCTACAAGTCTAGCCTTGTTACGAGACACAACGCCATTCTCATCTAACTTATTCCTAAATACCCATTTGGTTCCAATAATGGTACAACTTCTAGGTGGAGGAACAAGTTCCCAAACATCATTGGCAACGAATTGATTCAATTCTTCTTGCATTGCAATGACCCAACTCTCATCCGTCAAAGCTTCTTTAACATTCTTTGGTTCAATCAAGGAGACAAAACAAAAGAAGTTGATTTGGTTTTGGACTTGAGATCTTAGGGTCGTTTGATTTAAGTCAACAATGACATTATTGAGAGTATGATCCCTAGATTCCTTAATGTTTACTTCCTTTTCAACACTAAGGTCTTCAACTCCTATTTTTCTAACCTCTTTGGCTTTAACTACTTCTAATTCATCCAAGTCATCATCAACCAATGGTGGTGTCTTGGGTGAAGGAGGGGTTTCACCAAAGGTTACGTTGAGTGATTCTTCAATAACCCCCGAGGTTCTATTTAGGACTATGTAGGCTTTGCTAGTTTGGGAATAACCTAAAAGGATACCTTCGTAAGACTTTGGGTCAAACTTGGTAAGGTAGTCTTTGGCGTTGAGGATAAATCACTTGCTTCCAAACACCCTAAAGTATTCCAATGAGGGTTTCTTACCTTTAAGAATCTCATAGGGGGTCTTTCCTAGGAAAGGTCGAATAAAAATTCGGTTGAGAATATAAGTCGATGTGTCCACGGCATTGCACCAAAACTTTTGAGGCAAAGATTGCTCGTTTAGCATCGTCCTACTCATCTCTTGGAGAGTCCTATTCTTCCTTTCAACTACCCCATTTGATTGTGGAGTGCGAGGAGCCGATAAGTTATGGGTAATACCATGAGCTTCACAAAAGGCACCAAATTGCACTTCATTATCAAATTCCCTACCATGATCCATCCTAATAGAGACAATTGAACATCCTAGTTGATTGTAAATTCTTCGACTAAAGATTTCGAAGTGATCGAAAGCTTCATTCTTAGATGCCAAAAATCTAGTCCAAGTGAATCTAGAATAGTTATCAACTATAACTAGGGTATAAAGGTTACCTCCATAACTCCGTATGGCGGAAGGTCCAAAAAGATCCATATGTAGGAGCTCTAAGCACCGAGAGGTCGAAACCAAATTCTTGGCTTTGTGACTTGAGTGAACTTGCTTTCCAACTTTGCAAGCATCACAAAAGTGACTATCAAACTTAATCTTGGCGAGGTGTCTTACCAACTCCTTAGAGACTAAAGATTGAATTAAACGCATATTAGCGTGACCTAATCTCCTATGCCAAAGAGTAGAACTATCATCTATAGTCGCAAGACATATGTTATCTTTTGACTTCTTATTGACCTTCATAACATAAAGCCCATGCTTTCTAATACCTTTTCCAATGACCTTTCCATCTTTTACGATTTCACTGTCATGTTTCGAAAAGATGACCTTACACTTATTATCACAAATTTGACCTATACTTAAATGGTTAAACCCTAAGTTATCTACGTGCTCAACATTTTCAATGGTCATAGAGTCAAGAGAGACCGTACCTTTGCCAATGATATTACCACGTAGACTACTTGCAAATGTGACGTTACCTCCATCATATGCTTTGTAATGCGAGAACAAACTTCGATTACCCATCATGTGTTTAGAACATCCACTATCCTTAATCCACTCGTCGGGCTCCAAATCAATTCCCAAGCATATCTAGGTAACAACACACAAGATCAAACATTTGGTCCCCAATATCTCATGGGTCCAAAATTGTTAGTTCCAAACATCCCTTGCATTTGGTTGGGATGCATGAATGAAGGAGGGGTTCCCCATGGAGAACAAAATGGAGGAGGGTAGTAATTCATGTAACCATTTTGTTGTTCATTATTTCTCCTAGGTGTATTTGATCTAGGTTTAGAGTTATGATCATTTCTTCTAGGTGTTGGGGTTTTACTTCTAGATCGTGAATTGTTTTGATTATCTCTTCTAGGCGTTGTCGTTCTACTTCTAGGCTTAGACTCATTCCGTACTCTAGGTGGAGTAGAAGATGGTCTAGATAAACTTCTATTTCCCATGAGAGGTTTACTCAATGGCTTGTAGAACTTATCAATAGCATTGTCGTCAAGTATGGGTAATTTTACCTTATTAACAATAATATGCTTTGGTTTTTCACCTGATTTTGACTTTTCAGAAAATTCATGATTTTCATAAAATTCATCTTCTGGCCGCGGTACCTTATCTATGGCGGCGGTTCCATAGTGATAAGGAACCGCCCTATACAATCTGGGACCGCGTACAGTGGGTGATTTTTGTGAAAATATGACTTGTTTAGGTTCACTTGTTGAGGCTTCATTTGAGTTAAAACCTAGACCAAGTTTTTCCTTAGAATAAACTTGTTTGTTTAACATATCATCAAGAGCACTAGTACCTTTCATGAACTTTTCCAATTTAATGGAGGTGCTCTTGAGATCTTCATTCTCTAATCTAAGTTTCTCACAACTTAAGCAACCTAAATCCACTTCTTTATTTTTCTCAAGTATTGCCAATTTCTCCCTAAGTTCATTGATCTCATTTTCAAGCTTAGTTTTGGTTGATTTTGAGGTTTTGTTATTTTCTATGAATTTAAGACTAAGTTTGTGTAAACTATCATATTTGCCTTCGAATTCAATATCATCAAAAGTGGGGCTATCATAACTATAATATTCAGTTTCGAAATGTACCTCTTTAGAAGTGTGAGCCATAAGACATTTCTCCTCTTTGGGGTTGTCATCATCATCTTCACCGCTATCGCTCCAAGCGCCACTAACGAACGCCGTGTGGTTCTTATCGCGAGCGGGCTTTGGACAATCACCAATGAAATGATTTGGATCACCACATCTAAAGAAATTCCTATCACCTTTTTTGTTCTTGTCAAACCGATTCTTTGAGAATGGTTTCTTGTCATTGTTGGGTTGCCTAACGTGTTGACCTCATCTCTTAAAGAACTTCTTGAAATCTCTCATCGCCAATGCATACTCCTCTTCATCGCTATCCGAGGAATTATCATGGTCACTTTGTGCGTTCTTGGCTTTAAGTGCAAGAGATTTTCTTTCACTCTTGGTTTTCACTAATTCCGAGTCCTTCAAAATTATCATCTCATGAACCTTCAAGTTGCCTATGAGTTCATCGAGTGATAAAGTTGAGAGATCATTCGACTCTTAAATCGCCGTGACTTTTGCTCTCCACTTTGGATGTAAAGCCCTTAGAAACTTCCTAACATTGTTCTTGCTAGAAAAACCTTCATCAAGTGCTTTTAGACTAGTAATAATAGTGTTAAACCTAGCAAATGCACTATCAATAGTTTCATCTTCTAAGATGACAAATTGTTCATATTGTTGGACAAGAAGATCGATTTTGCTTTCTTTGACTTGGTTATTACCTTGGTGGGTTACTAAAAGAGTGTTCCAAATATCTTTTCACACATAAAAATCCTTTCATACTCTTTCTTAGGTAAAGCATTATAAATCACCATTTTAGCCTCATTATTTTTTGAAAGTTTCTTTTTAGTGTCGTCATTAGCTTTGTCAAAAGTGACCAATTCTTTTATTTTAGAAACTTTATTAAATTGATAAGGTAAAAAATAACCATTGGTAATAACATGCCAAAGATCTAAATCTTTTGATTTCACATAAGTTTCAAATCTACTTTTCCAATAAATAAAACTATCGGTTTCAAAAAGTGGTGGTCTTTGCATAGATTGCCCTTCTAGGTATTTGTTGGAATCCATAGATCGATTCAAGTTTTAAAATACTATATACTTTAAATATTCTTGAGCAACCACGCTGTGATACCAATTGTAGAAACTAGAAGGGGGGGGGGGGTTGAATAGTTTCTTATAATTTACTTGTTAAAAGGTGGTTTTCAAAAATCCTTTTTCAAAAACTTAGACTTGAGGAAATGTGTGAAATCTTCTTATGCACAATATGAACAATGATAGTGTAACTAAGCTAATACTAACAAATATATATGCACAAAGAATAAAGAATGTAAAGAGTTAAGGGTAAAGAAAGATCAAACCGAACACCAAGGATTTATAGTGGTTCGGCAACGAAGCTCACTCCTCGTTCCTACTCCACTCCTCGAGTACTCCTTACTCGAGAGTTGACTACACAACAAGCTCCTTATGGTGGAGAAAACCGTACACGTTGCTTAACCAATTTCCGACTCTAAGCTAAAAGTCGAGCCCTAATCGTAGCTAGGACCAATCTACACAACTATACTTAGTACATACACAACTTCCAAATAGACACAACTACTTGGATCTTCTCAACTAAGACACAACAACAAATATATAAAAGTAGATCTTCAATGGATCTTTGGTGGTGGACTCAACACTTCACAAGGATAGTGTTCTTCTCTTTGCACTTGGAGAGGAAGGGATGGAAGAACAAGATTCACTTCTTAAACAAGTAGTAATCAAACAAACGATCAAAGATTTGAGTGATTAAAGAAGAGAGTTTGAATCTGGAAATAGATGTGCAAAAGAGGTTAATTGAAAAGCTGAGAATGGTCCACTATTTATAGGACAAAGGGCCAACGGCTATATCTGCCCGCGGTACCTTATCTTAGCCCGCGATACCTTATCGATAAGGAACCGCCTAGGAGCTAAGGTAACGCTGGACTAGACTCCGCTCTCTTTTTGTCCTTTAGTGGTGGAGGTCATATCTGGTTTAAAAAATATCCTGATAGAATATTCCTAACCAAATAAGAATATGCCATTTTCAAAATTTCAAATAATTAATTTAATAAAACATTTTCTTAAAAAGAAAGTTTAATAAAAACTTGTCTCACTTAATAAAAAGTGAGTTTTAAGAAAAGATTAAATCACTTGATCACTTGATTAAGGTTAGTACTTGTTTATCCATACCTTAAGTGAAAATGGGTAAAATGAAAAATACTTGAACTCAAGAATTCGTTTTTCGTTGTTTTCGTAAATGCTTGTTTTTACATATTGTCGTAATCAAAACTAAGCGAGACCGAAAAATACAAATAACGTTTTTAGGCATTATTGCATTAACAAAAACATTAATGGCGAAAACGTTAATGGTGAAAACGTAAAATTATTGATGAAAACATAAGTTTACTGACGAAAACGTAAGTTTACTGAAAAAACGTAAATCAACTGAGGAAAACGTAAATTTACTGACAGAACATAAAAACTATGACGAAAAATTAAAAATACTGATGAAAACATAAAAATACTAACAAAAACATAAAAACGACGAAACCGTAAATATACTGACGAAATGTAAATTACTGACGAAAACGTAAAATTACTGATGAAAATGTAAGTTACTGACGAAAACGTAAAATTACTGACGAAAACGTAAAATTATTGACGAAAATGTAAGATACTGCCGAAAACGTAAAATTACTGACAAAAACGTAAAAATAATGACGAAAACGTAAAATTACTGCCGAAAACGTAAAAATAATGACGAAAACGTAAAATTACTGACAAAAACATAAAAATACTGAGTAAAACGTAAATCTACTAACATAAACGTAAATTTACTAACGAAAAAGTAAAATTACTGACGAAAACGTAAAATTACTGACGAAAACGTAAAAATAATGACGAAAACGTAAAATTACTGACAAAAACGTAACTTTACTGACAAAAACGTAAAAATACTGAGTAAAACATAAATCTACTAACATAAACGTAAATTTACTAACAAAACGTAGTATTACTGACGGAATGTAGTAGTATTACTTACGAAAAAGTAAATTACTGCCGAAAACCTAAATGTACTGACGAAAACGTAAAATTACTGACGAAGACGTAAAATTATTGACGAAAACGTTAAAATAATGACGAAAACGTAAAATTACTGACAAAAACGTAAAAATTTAAATTTCCTCAGTTATTTACGTCTTCGTCAGTTTTTTACGTTCTCGTGAAATTTTTACGTTTTCCTCAGTTTTTTAAGTTTCGTCAATTATTCGCTTATCCAGAAATGACATGAAATTTGGAAAATGAAAATTACAATTTATCTAAACAACGTTTCAAAATTTTCAATTCTTCTCTTGGAAAAGAAAACTCTTTCCATTTCTAAAAAATTAGAAACAGAAAAACATGAAAAGTTTTCCACAACTAAACAGCCTCGGGCTGTTTAGTTTTGTTGTGGAAAACTTTCACAATTTCCTATTAATTTTCTAGAAAAGAAAAAAGTTTTCTTTTCCAGAAAAGAGTTAAAAATTTTGAAAACTTGTTTAGATGATATTTTTCATTTTCTAAAAAAATAAATAAAGTTTAGAAGAAACTATTTTCAACCATTTTTTTCATGATCAACTTTTTTTTCACGTTTTGCTAGTTTTTTTTATATTTTCGTCTGTTTTTTCCCGTCTACTTTTTTCACATTTTCGTAATTTTTTTTACGTTTTAATAAGTTTTTTTTACGTTTTCGTTTTCGTCAGTATATTTACGTTTTCGTCAGTAAATTTACTTATTCGTCAATAATTTTACGTTTTCGTCTATAAATTTACGTTTTCGCCAGTAAATTTACGTTTTCGTCAGAAAATTTACGTTTGCGTCAGTAAATTTACGTTTTCGTCAGAAAATTTACGTTTTCCACAGTAATTTTACGTTTTCGTCAGTCAAATTATATTTTCGTCAGAAAATTTACGTTTTCGTCAAAAATTTACGTTTCCGTCAGAAAATTTACGTTTTTTTCAGTAAATTTACGTTTTCGTCGGTAATTTTATGTTTTCGTCCGTAATTTTACGTTTCGTCAGTAAATTTACTTTTTCGTCAGAAAGTTTACGTTTTCGTAAAAAATTTACGTTTCCGTCAGTAAATTTACGCTTTTGTCAGAAAATTTACGTTTTCGTCAGCAAATTTACGATTCCGTCAGTAAATTCACGTTTTTCAGTAAATTTATGTTTTCGACAATAATTTTACGTATTCGTCTGTAAATTTAAGTTTTTGTCAGTAAATTTACGTTTGTCAAAAATTTACGTTTCCGTTAGTAAATTTACGTTTTTGTCAGTAAATTTACGTTTTCATCAAAAATTAACGTTTCCGTCAGTAAATTTACGTTTTTGTCAGTAAATTTACGTTATCGTCAGTAAATTTATGTTTACGTCAGCAAATTTACGTTTTTGTCAGTAAATTTACGTTTTTGTCACTAATTTTACGTTTTCGTCTGTAGATTTACGTTTTCGTCAGTAAGTTTACGTTTTTGTCAGAAAAATTAAATTTACGTTTTCGCCAATAAATTTACCTTTTCGTCAGAAAATATAAGACTTAAATTTACTGACGAAAACATAAATTTAAAGATGAAAACATAAATTTACAGACAAAAACGTTAATTTACTGAGAAAAACGTGAATTTTCTGACGAAAAAGTAAATTTACATACGAAAACATAAATTTACGGACGAAAACGTAAATTTACATACGTATACGTAAATTTATTGACGAAAACGTAAATTTACATACGAAAACATAAATTTATTAACGAAAACGTAAATTTACTAACGAAAACGCAAATTTACTAACGAAAACGTAAATTTACAGAAGAAATGGTAAATTTACTGCGAAAACGTAAATTTATAGACGAAAACCTAAATTTTCTGACAAAAACATAAATTTAATGACGAAAACGTAAATTTTCTGACGAAAACGTAAATTTTCAAACGAAAACGTAAATTTTCTGACGAAAACGTAAATATACACACGAAAACGTAAATTTTCTGACGAAAACGTAAATTTTCTGACGAAATCGTATATTTTCTGACGAAAACGTAAATTTACCGACGAAAACGTAAATTTACATACGAAAACGTAAATTTTCTGACGAAAACGTAAATTTTCTGATGAATACCCAAATTTACTGACGAAAAAGTAAATTTACAGAAGAAAACATAAATTTATTGACGAAAACGTAAATTTACGGACGAAAACCCAAATTTACAGATGAAAACGTAAATCTACAGACGAAAACATTAATTACTGACGAAAACGTAAATTTTCTGACGAAAACGTAAATTTATTGACGAAAACGTAAATTTACTGACGAAAACGTAAATTTACTGACGAAAACGTAATTCTCTGACGAAAACGTAAATTCTCTGACGAAAACGTAAATTTACAGACGAAAACGTAAATTTTTTGTCGAAAACGTAAATTTACAGACGAAAACGTAAGTTTACAGACGAAAACGTAAATCTACAGACGAAAACATTAATTACTGACGAAAACTTAAATTTTCTAACGAAAACGTAAATTTACTGACGAAAACGTAAATATATTGACGAAAACGTAAATTTTCTGACGAAAACGTAAATATACTGACGAAAACGTAAATTTATTGACGAAAATGTAAATTTTCTGACGAAAACGTAAATTTACAGACGAAAACGTAAATTTACAGACGAAAAAGTAATTTTTCTGACAAAAACGTAAATTTCTGACGAAAACGTAAATTTACAGACGAAAACGTAAATTTACTGACGAAAACGTAAATTTTATGACGAAAACGTAAATTTACTGACGAAAACGTAAATTTACTGATGAAAACGTAAATTTTCTGACGAAAATGGAAATTTACAGACGAAGACGTAAATATTCTGACGAAAACGTAAATTTACAGACGAAAACGTAAATTTACAGACGAAAACGTAAATCTACAGACGAACACATTAATTACTGACGAAAACGTAAATTTTCTGACAAAAACGTAAATTTACTGACGAAAAAGTAAATTTACTGACGAAAACGTAAATTTACTTGCGAAAACGTAAAAATAATGATGAACGGTGAATATTGAATAGAGTAACGTGTTATTGAAATGGGTTAAATAAAACAATGGAGGGTATGAGGTGAAAATTTAGAAAAGGGTAAAATGGAGTTTTCTAATTTTCTATATATATATAGAAAATGAAAATTTTGTAATTTTTAAAAAATATTGAAGAATGATGTTGCTAAACAGGTTTTCTGTTTTTCACTTTTCGAATGAAATTTTTTTTAGAAAAGTGGGGGAATTTTCTCCAACTAAACAGCCCCTTAGGCCATGTTTAGTTGGTGGAAATTCCCACACTTTTCCAGAAAATTTTTCATTTGAAAACTAAAAAACAGAAAAACTATTTAGTAGCATTATTTTCCGAAAAATTTCAAAAATTACAAAATTTTAATTTTCCAAATTTATATAGAAAATTATAAAATCCCATATTACCCTTTTCTAAATTTTCAACTCTTTTTTAGAAAAGAAAATTATTCCCTTTTTTAGAAAATTGAAAATAGAAAAATGTGAAAAGTTTTCTGCAACTAAACAGGTTTAGGATGAAATGGAAAGTTATCTTAAAATAATTTGTATAAAGATCAATGTTTTGAAACCCGGTTTAAATCGACTCGATGGAGTCACTTGGTCAACCCATGTCGACCCAGGTCAACTCCGGTTAAATCTAAAACCTCCTCTTCCTCCTTCTCTTTGTGCCGCCACCCTAAGAACATCATACAAGGTGATTTTTGATCTTTGATCTTCAAGATTTGGTGATTGATCGTGTTTGTTCTTCGTTCTCTTGATCCACGAATTCGGTAAAACCTTTTTAAACCTTTTCTTTTAATTTAATATTTTTATTAAGTATGAACATGTGATGTTTTTATAAAAACATAATAATTAATCATAGATCTAACATGTTTTGGTGTTAAATTAAATCAAAGGGTTGTTTTTAAGGGGTGTTTGTTTTGGCCGCAGGCTGCAACCGAACCCGAAGGGGTTTCGGTTTGCCAAGCCGACCACCACCAAGACCATATGGTCTTGGTTGGTGCGTGTGGGTCCCACGGCAGCAAGGGAACAAGGGGTACCCCGAGTTGGTTCGGGGTACGGTGTCGATTTCATGTCCGGTTCATGTTTTTAGCCTAGATCCGGTTCATGGTGTATGTTAGTTTTTTTTATGTTTATGAACTTATGTTAAAATTAAATTAATAAAATGATGTGATTAATTTAATAACATGACTTAGGTTATTTAATTATTAATGATCATGAAATTATTTTAACCTAAGTATTTATATATTTAAGACTTATAATTAATTAATAATTTTAAAATCATGGATATAATTAATTAATTAACATGACTTAGGTTATATTATTAACATGTAATACTACATATTTTAACCTAAGTATTTAACTTATTTAATTAAAAACATGTTATACTTTAATTAAATATTATAACCTATAGTTTAATTAAATTACATGAAATAATTATTAAACTATACAATATACCATATGACTTAGAAAATAATCATGAAAAACACTTAGGCTTATATACTTAGCTTATTTAACTAGCTTATTTCTAATTATGGAAACTTTCTATTTTTAGAAACTTAATTAAATAAGGCAGCTAATCTATTTATGGAAACCAACTATTTTTAGAAACTTATTTATTTCAGGCAGCTAATCTATTTATGGAAACTTATTTAATTAAGGCAGCTAATCTATTTATGGAAACTTTCTATTTTTAGAAATTTATCTATTTTAAGCAGTAAATCTATTTTTGGAAACTTTCTATTTTTGGAAACTTTCTATTTTTGGAAACTTTCTATTTTTGGTAACTTTCTATTTTTGGAAACTTTCTATTTTTGGAAACTTTTTATTTTTGGAAACTTTCTATTTTAGGAAACCTGCTATTTTTGGAAAGTTACTTATTATTACACATTAAGTATAATAAAACATGAAATACCAGAAATACTTAATCAGATTAAACAGAATATAAGATTTAACACAGTTTAAGGCTTTAAAACAGTAAAACATAGTAAGAACACATAAAATAAGCTAAGACATGACATAAAACCAACTATGTATTTAGTAAGCAGATACTTATTCATGTACGTATTTATGTAGCACTAGTGATTCGGAAGTAGGATTCTCGCAGTTCGTCTTTCTCGTTCACTGGAAATAAGGTACGGATTCTCGTCCTTTCAGTATGACATTCTTTCCTTATTAGGATTCCTCGTATGCAACCAACTGTTTTCCCGTAGTATAAGTTATGAGTTTGATTGCTTATGTTTAATTAAGATTACCTATAGCCATATACATGCATGACCAGTTTCACCTAGTTATGCAGGTACCATAACCATAACATTAGAGGCACTGATGTTATGACTTCACCACGGCGGAGTGATTGCTCGTGGCGTCCCTTCAGCTTTTGGCCATTTATTTATATTTATCATGTGGGGTGTATGGGTGCATCCTAGTTACATGTTTTTATTCAGGATTACATGGTGAATATGGTGTGTGCCTTGCATCCTTCACAAGGAGCTGATCCCTCCTACCCAAAAACCAGTATATTAAATTAGAGGCAGCCCCTCTAATTTGCATGATGAGGTCACCCCTCTAATTATTCATGCACGGTGGATTTTCATGACCTATATTGGCTAATGGTAAAATATGACAAACAGCTTTTATAAGATAAACATAAGACTTTCAAACTATAAAACCAGTTTTATTAAGACTTAATCAGGTTACTCGGGACTTAGTTTTCTTCCGATGTTATTATGTTATATGCTTATCCTATTCATGCGTTATTGTACATCCGTGCACCGAGCGTATTTGCTCAGCCGTTTTCCTTTTCTATGTTCCCAAAACGGCAGGTACTCAGGGACGCTCGTAGACACTAAGAGTACGTGCATATGGACTGGAAGCTGTTTAGCCTTCTTTACATTATGCATTTCCTTTCTTATGATACTTATGCTTTGGACATTGTTTAGTCCTTTCCTTTATTGTACTATGTTTGTATGTGATGAACTTTACTTTTGGACTACCGATGTTTGATTCCGGTATTTTCCTTTTTATGGTCAAGTAATGTTTAGACATTTTACCTTGTATGCTTTGATGACATGCCATAATTTCTGTGATATTTCCATTTCCAAAATGGGGAGTTACATTATCATTAAGGTCGCTTAAGATGTCACACCCCACCATGGCGAAATATGGGGCGCGACGTATGGATATCATCACAACAAACGGTGTCTCTATAGAGAAAACTAAAATGCAAATAATATGTCATAAATGGCGACACAAATGTCATGACAATATCTCAACATAGCAGGAGTCTAGGTAAGTAGGTAACAGTCCTACCACTTACCCAGGACAAACAATAAACATAAACCAAACAAACATATAGGTAAACTAAGAAGGAACGGGGATCTCCTTCTATATGTAATCCTAAGGCATCCAAGTCTAGCCACTTCTATCCTCACGCTTAACCACATTCACACCTGAAAGAGACACTAAAACACGTCAACATAAAGTTGGTGAGAGTCATAGGTTTAGACTCAAACGCCAAAATCATACCATAAGCTGTGAGTAACAACCAAAAGTAAGAAAACATATGGACAATGTGATACTAATATGCATTAACAAACTAACATTCAAGATCAATCATTCCAAACCAAATCCAAGGCCCCCAACCTTACAAAACACCATGGTACCATAGATGATCACACTATGTACCAATCCCAAGGCCCCGCCTTGTCATTATCCATTGGTCCCATAGATGATCACACTATGTACCTCTCCAATCCAAATCATACACAAACAAGAATCAACTAGCAGTTAATCATATAAGTATGCACACACAAGTCAATTACCAACGTCAAACCATTCACAACATAATTTATAAATATCATAACACATCGTCTCTTCCATCCCATCTGGAAGTCAAATACAATAGTAAACATGGGACTATGAAACTCACCTGATTGAGCTTCCCCAAACATCCGCGCACTAGCAAAAAGCTAACAACCAAAAACACATAATCAAAACATGAACCAAACACTAAAATGGCTCATGAACCTATGATGGATATCTAACCTTCTCCCATATATATACCTCATATATATGCTCTAATCATCTCATTACACCCCTCTATAAAGCCCTTATCTCGTTTTACTTCATAACACATCCCGTTAACATTTTATCAAAAACAGTCCCAATTTTAGGTCTGCAAACTATAAGTCAAACGCCCACTTAAACATACCCATGGTTTCTGTAAAAGGAATATTCATACCTTTACATATGTTAGCTAACACCTCCCACTTGCCCTAACCTTAAAGCTACTGTTAAGGCCCTGATATATATATATATATATATATATATATATATATATATATATATATATATATATATATATATATATATATATATATATATATATATATATATATATATATATATATATATATATATATATATATATATATATATATATATAGTGTAGTGCTATTTGCAGAACCACTTTTTTGGTACAGAACTTACAGAACCATTTTTTTACTCTTAGTTATGCATGTTGTACATCATATTAATGCAACAAGCCATATATGTAATTATTGTAAACTAAAAAAGTGATTAGTAAAAGAAAATAAAATTGTCAAGGGTATTATAGGAATTACGAGTTTGTTAATTTCCATAAACTGACACCATTTTAACCTCCAATTAAATAGGGCTAATAGAACATGAACCACTTTTTCTCATATCTTGTTTCCATCTTCGTCTTTATCACATTTTTATGAATCAGATCACAAAAAACTATCTCCAAAGATATATAAAAAACAATTCTAATTAAAAAAACCAATGACTTATATAACAACGCATGTCATATCGCATGATTTTCGTGCCAGCTTTTCAGATCGGCGTTTGATTTGGCACCTTCTTTTCAGATCGAGAAAAAGAGTTCGCCACACCCAGTTTTGTTCGGTAAGTCATGTTGATTTTGAGTGGATTTCGTATGTGCAAGAACTAAATGATTTCTTTCATTAAGATTGCTATGCATAATTATATGGGTCTTCAAAATAATTTTCAGATCTAGTTATAGATTTGTGTTAGAAATTCTTGCTACTGGGTTGGTTAAAGAAACCATAGTAAGTTAATAATTAAAGTTAGGGTTAATTCATACATGAATACTGATGTTCATTTAGAAAAGGAATGTACGACATACTTTTTTTTAGTCTACTACGAGGAGTTCCCACCGTCCTTAGGACGAGTGGACTAATTTCCCGCGGGAGTTTGCTCGGTACCTCGATGGGTAGTATCCTTCCCAAATGAGATTTTTTCCATTCCCAGGCTTGAACCTAAGACCTTTGGTTAAGGAGCCTAGTGCCTTGACCAACTGTGCCAACCTCAATTCGTAATGCACGGCATACTTGTATACATGTAGGTTGTATAAGTCCCCGTTGTATGGGACCATTGAGATGATGTAAAAGATTGGTTTGAAAGGCATATAAGCTGGATCTACCCTAGGACTTCAAGAACTGCGTGAATTATGTTTCGTAAATCGAACTTGATGGAATATCTATCAAGTGAGAATCTGATTATTCTTAGTAGAGTTTAGATCGGCGAAAAGTTGCATTCATCAGAAACCCGTGAACATCATGGATAGAGAAAGTAAGTCAACATTTAGCCTGGTCTTATTCCCGTAGTTATGTTTGATGAAACTCGCGTATTGTAATAAATTGCACTTATGAGAAAAGACCGAGTGTGGAGGAAATACCCACATGGCTTTAACTCAATAAGAAGCGAGTAGTAAGATGATCTTTGAGGACAAAGATCCTGTTTAGGGGTAAATGCTGTGACAATCCGTCAATTTATGGTTGATATTTTATTCTCAATATTTATTTGAAAACATTATTTTAATGTTACAATATGAACTCACTTATTTTTGGGAAGAAATTTGGATTTACGTCTTGAAGTAGCATCGACTACGTTTAAACCGAAGGATTCTACGTTACGTGCTTACGTTTACATACACCGTCTTTGGTGACAGTCCGACATTTCAGAAAATAAATTTATCCGTAAATATTATTTTGGAGTTTTAAATTTGTGTTAGTTCATAAACTCACAAATTTACGAGAAGAGATTAGGACTTACGATTTTATTTTAACGTCCTTTACGACTAAACCGGAAACCCTAGGATTACGTATTTACGTTTTCGAACTCCGTTTTTGATGAGACAATTTTTATTGGATTCGTTTTGTGACGTTGATTCATAATTTATAAAAACGTTTTTTGTAAAACGACCCAAGGGCACGCAAATCGAGGAAACTAGAATCGAGGAGTACCCGTAAATAAATGGGGATGAGACAAGTGGGACACTTGTCCCACCCCCAAAACCGGCCAAAAAAGCTAACTAACACCCATGAGGTGTCAAGCTTATCTTACAAGACTTACACTTGTAACTAAGCTTACAAGTTAAGCTTTCCACCCACCAAAACTAGCTAAACAACTAGCAAATACCATTCACTCCATTTGAACCATGCAAAACAACTTCATTTTCTCCTCCCTCTCTCTAAAAATGCCGTCCCATTTCTCCTCTTAAACACCAATTTTGATCAAAATCAACCATGAAATCTTATGTTATATACACATGTGTTGAAGCCCTTTTGAAACCCTATTGATTGGTGGTCCTTATAACATCCAAGGAGGAGTTTTCATGGAGTAGTAGGGCTGATTTTCCACAAGGTGTTTATGAAGAATGGTGGTCTTGAAGATGGTCTTGGCTATGCACAAGTTTCTCCATCAAAATCCATGTCCAAATTATAACCTACATCAACTTGGTGGTATAAAGATTGTCCTCCTCATCTTCTTGTTATTTTGATTATGTAAACATGTATTTTATTTCCTATTGTATATGTATATGATGATTATATGATGATAAAAATGTTATGTGGGTATTTGGTGTTGATAAATATGATTAAAAAGGTGAAAAACTATAAGAAACAAGGTTAAAATCTTGCTTAAAAATGATGGTTGTATAAAACAGTAAAGAAACATGTCATGAACTGATAAAATGATGAAATAGAATGGATTTACAGTAAGCTATGGGTCTTGTACACATGTGAGAGTTGGCCATGCAATGGAATCCTTGTAATGAGTGAGATATAATCAAAACAAGTTTAAGGTACAAATCTGAGTTCACTGTTTTGGACGATTTTTAGAAAATACTTAGAAGATGATTCAACAGTAGATATAGTAGAGTTAAATGGAGCAAATATCATGTAGTTTATGTGATAAAAATTTGAGCTTCTATCTCCATATAGAACTCTAGATATGGCAGTTTTGGTGAAAGTGAAGATAAAAATCAGATTTTTGGAAATTAAAGTATAATACTATTATATAAGTACTCAAAATTTAATAGTATAAAATATAAATTAAAACCCACTAACTTATATAGTACATGTATATAAATATGTACAATGGTAAATAAGTGGACATTTTATAAAAATGGTAACTTGTTAAGTTTTATAAGTTATAAAACTATAAACATGATTTTTACGACTTTTTCGGCTAATACCGTAAAATTAACGTTTTTGTTAAATAAAACTTAGATGGTTGGACCCGTCTAATGTAAACTTTTATAAACACATATACTGATATATAAACATATATAACAAGTAAAAACCGATAAAACCCGAACTATAGGACATACGGACATTAACGAGCTAACTAAGCATATTGGACTAATAATTGGACTAAATAAGATAAACACTTATAAAAAGAACTTATTGGGATTAACCCATTTAGGCCCAAATTTTAAAGTATAGATACTGATAATATAAGTATAACATGGATTAATACAAGTTAATAAACTTATAATAGGCTTATTGGACCTAAAACACGTAAATAGGTAAAACTAGTAAACTAGTGTAAAAGTTATCAACACGTAAACACTAAAATAAGTCAATGAGAATATGTAAACCCACTTGATCATCATATATATAAAATCATCATATGTATACATAATTGTTATTTTTATAAAGTCATTGGACATGAGTCTAAGACGAGTATTATTTGTCTAGGTTTCCGTGATTGAAGCACGTACCGTACGTCCGAATTGCCGATAACCCGCCTTCCCATATCAACGTGAGTTCATAGCCTCGCACTCTTTTAAATGTTTTTATAAATGTTTTATAAACCCGCGAGGGAGATAACATGTTATTTTTTATTAAATAGGACACCATTTGTCCCGATTGTTTGTTTATTGATTTTGGACCCGAATGATTGAATGACCCGATTGTATGACCCGATAAATGATTAAAGGACCCGATAGATGAAATTAAATGGATTATTAAAGTTAGGTTATGTCACTAAAAGTCCCATTAGCATGAATTGTGAACTACCGGGATTTGGTAGACGCTTATGCATATAATAGTACTATTTGGGGATGATCACCCCAGTTCGCGCCTTGACGGTTGATCCCCGTCGTGCCACATTGATTGGTAAGCGAATTTATGTATGAGAAGATTTCCGTAGCGTGACCTTTGAGACGACACGCTACTTTAGGTGGGAAAATTGAGTATCGGGTTAGCTACCCGTTGTTGGTTTAGTAAGGTAACAATGTCATGCGGCTTATAATAATCCAAAACTAATGAAATACTACTAGATGCTCCGAATTACGATGTATTGCCTGACTAGCAATACAGGGTCATACTATTGATATTGTATTCGTGTTTTGGTTTCCATAACCATATTCTTATAACGGTTTTTATTTAATCTATACAACGTTGCAAAACGTATCGTATGATGTTTTTTTACGACATTGGCTCGTAAAATGATTTTTAAGGCTAATGCCTATATTATGATTTTTGATACGGATTTGTATAAAATGACTTTGGCTATTTTATGGCCAATTAAAATGATTTGTACAAAATGATTTTCAGTAATTATTTTATACTGATATTATATTGATGGATTTTATTAAACTCTATGAATTCACTCGGCGTTATCGCTGACCTTTTCTTTTAACATGTTTTATCTCAGGTACTTGAAGGTAATTCTCGGGAAGACGACAAGAATTCATGGCCCGCACTTAAACAATATTTTCCATTTAAATACTTTGTAAAACTTTGTATGAGATATAATGACTTGGGACCTATGTAACTTTGATATTTATGAATGGAAATGATTTATTAATAAACGACGCGATTTTTAAGTGTTGTCTATGATGTGAGTAATGTGCTATCCCGTAACACCAACTAGTCTTCCGCTGTATTGAGTTGTATAAATTTGGGGGTGTTACAGAAAATATTATCTTTGCTTTAGGCTATACTAGGAATGAGACATTACACTATACTAGGACTGAGATATTATCTTTGCTTTGCAAATTTATCCTGTAATCATTACAGTATCAATTTTCAGAAATGAGATATGTGGTTCCAAAATTTGCAAATTGATACAGAATGTCTCATTTTTGAAAATTGAACGAACTGTAACCAACTAGAGATCGTGCAATTTGCCGTCTAAGCTGTGAAAAGACAAAAATGAGACATTACGATATCAATCTATAATTTTTTTTGATGAAATGAATAGTAATCATGGGATGGATTTTTCGTTTCATAGTTTAGGCTATTATAAACCATACATCGTATCTTTGCGTTGTTTATGTTCTACAATTATTCTACTACTAATTAGCTATACGTTAATATAATCTGATAGAAAATGTGCCACAAACATTAAGCTGATTAATATGATGATTGTCATTAGTATAACCCAAAGAAGAACAGATAATTACCGTTTTGCCCCCACTAAATAGGAACCCTTTAGAGAACATCGCCTTAAATTCTGTAGAAACTAGAAGGATGGGGTTGAATAGTTTCTCTTAAATTAGTTACTAAGTTGCATAATGATTAGGTTTAATTCAAATGCATTAGCAATGGTAATAGGTAAGTATAATGATAATGAAATAAATAAAGAGTAAGGAAAGAGACAACCTAGTGACAAGACACCAAGATTTATAGTGGTTCGACAACCAGGCTCTATCCTCGTTTCTACTCCACTCCTCGAGTACACCTACTTGAGATTTCCACTATATCCACAAGCTCCCTTCTTGGCGGAGAAAGCCTTACATCGTCGCTTACATTATTTTCTGACACTAAGCTAAATTTCGAGACCTAATCATTAGCTAGGATCAATCTACACAACGTTGCCTACTTCACAATTTAACGACACAAGGCTAGATGTCGAGTTCTAATCTCAAGGTAGAACCAATCTTCACGACGTTTCCTACTTCACCATTTAACGACACAAGGCTAGATGTCGAGTTCTAATCCAAAGCTAGAACCAATCTTCACGACTCTTCACTTTGAAGCTAAGTGAGAACTTCACACAACACAACTACTAATCACTTTCAAGTTTAGTGTGAACTCACAAGACACAACCACATCACTTTATAGTTTAGTGAGAACTACTACACAAATCTATTACAACTCAACTAGACATATCCAAGTACACACATGTAGCCTGGATCTATACAACACAAATCCAAGCAAACACATATGCAATGGATGTACACAACAAATCCAAGTATTTACAAATAGCTTGGATGAACACAACTAGTCCAAGTATTTCATTAATACAAATGGATTAACAAAAATAAAAAGGCTAACATGATGAACATGACTAATTCATGGATTCATCTTTATCACAACACTAGTAAGTGAGTGATCTTCTCATTGGACAAGGTAAAGGAGGGGATCAAGAGGATAATCATATGTAAACATCCTTAACACTTTAAGTGATCATTTACTAATGATTATGTTATAGAAAAGAGAAAGGGGGCTGAGAAAAACGTCCAAGAGGCTTGTTGGAAAATGAGATTTGATCCACTATTTATAGAAGACAAAGTCCAACGGCTAACTGGGCGCGGATCCTTATCTAGCCGGCGGTACCTTATCGATAAGGAACCGCCTAGCTATTTAAGGTACCGCACAGTAGAGTCCGCTCCCTTTTTTATCTTTTAGTGGGGTAGGAATATCTGAGGTTTTTAAACCTTCAAAGGATATTCTTATGGCATATAGAATATGCCATTTTCAAATTTACATTTTCCATTTTAATAAAACATTTTCTTAAAAAGAAAGTTTATTAAAAAATCTTTTGTCATATTAACAAAAGTGAGTTTTAAGGATAATCACTTTGATGATCACTAAGTATGATTAAGAAAGGTTAGTGATATGATTATTACCTTGATGATAGTGTTAGTTAAATAATTCGTTTTGTGTTTTACACTAAATGTGTTGTATAGTTTGTTGTGATCAAAACTAAGAAAGATTAGTTAACACTAATAATGTTTTTAGGCATCACTTGCATTAACAATCTCCCCCTTTTTGATTACGACAAGCTATAAACTCATTTACTTAGAAACACAAAATATCGAATTATTAACGACTTTATCACTAATCATTTCTCCCCCTTTGTCGTAGCAAAAAGGTAAGAACAAGTCTTTGAAGATATCTGGACGTTGCTAGTAGCTCCCCCTTGGTGGTTGCTTCCCCTTGCTTGGGGCACCAAGTGTATGAGCTAAGGTGACATGCTACACAAAGGTTAGTAGAAAGGAAAGAAACACCAATGTATATATGATCACTACCTACTAAGTAACTTGAGAGGGAGAAGGAGAAGAAATATCAAATTAGAAGCAAGTATTTGCTAAGTATGTCCAAAAAGGTAAATGACAAAATCAAGGTTCAATTGGTGGAATGGAGGTAGAAAGGAAACATCCAACCAATGAAGATGATAAATTTGTCAAGGGGTTAAAATTTAGAATTGATAGAATCACCCATAAACAATTGTAAATATTAACCACGATCAACTCAAAAAAAAGAGAGAATGATCAAATAAAGAAAACAAACACAACACAAAGATTTCATATTACATAAATATGAAAAAGACAAACAAAGTAGATAGTCATACACACAATATGAGTATCTAAAGCAAAAGATATGGAAAATAAACCACAAAGCATAAGCTAGTCTAATAGTGACAATTTTCCAAGATTGCTTAAAAAATGACTCTAAAACAACTAAAGTTTTATTGACTCCAATCGAGTGTAGCCCTTTAGTTGGAAAAATAAGACGACGATGCATCATTCGAAGTTTTGTCCACGGGAACGAAAACTTTGAGAGGAGGTCGAGTGAGGAGGAATTCAAGAAAATTTAAATTCTCATACACATGAGCAAGTTCAATTTGTTGAAATCGACAACAAGCACACGAGGATCCATGATGCAACACAAATACGGTTGATGGGGGAAGGCCATCACACCTAGGGTTTGGTGGTGGTGAGGAGAGTGGGTAGGTAATGTTTTCACAATGCCTTGTGAGGTTGGGGAAGGTTGAAAGATCATTGAGTTGAGGGGTGTCAAAGGGTTTTGGAGGTGGGGGGAGATTCTCCTTTTCTCCGGTGATTGGGTTAATGGAGTAGGTCTCATTCTAATACTTGATTGGAGAGATGTTGGGGTTCTTGGGTGGTTTGGATGAAGAGGGTTCATTTTTCTTGATCCAAATAGGTTTAACCGAGATTTTCGGTTTCTTGGAAAGCTTGGATGAGGAAGCTTTGGGTGAGGAGGTTTGTGACAAAGAAATGTCAAGGTTATGAAAGGGAGAGTTAGGCATTGTTGAGGTGTGAGAATGAAATCTCAATGTTGGGGTATAAGAAGAAAGTATACAAGGCAAAGGTTGGAAAATTAAATGTAAAGTGTCAAAGAATGTTTAGCCAAATTGAGTAAACATGGAATCTGGACTGGGAATAGGGTGATGAAGAAAGACAAAAAACGAGCCATAAAATGGCTTTCTGTCCGCGGTACCTTATAGGGACCGGCGGTTCCTTATCACTTAAGGAACCGCGAGTCTTTAAGGAACCGCGTGCAGTGGACTTGAAACTTAGATTTTCCAGGGTTTTGAGAAAACTAAGACTTTTTCAAAAAAATTGCAAATCTTGGACTTTTACCTCTATTAGCACAAAATTTTTCTAGGGTTGCATAAAAGCAACACATTCACCAAGAATGTCTTGACAAAGGGTGACAAAATTTTGGATAACATTTTCAACCAATTTTTGTCAAGTTTTAGAGGTTGTGATAGATTTAGGTTCAATTTTAATTTAGAATTAAAGTTGATTAATGTCCACATAGTGATAGAAGCACACAATGCAAAGTCCATAATTCATTCTCATAAAACACTCATGAAAGAGATACATAAAGGAAATAAAGAAAAACAACTAACTAAACTAAAGAAAGATAAAAACTAGGTCTTGATTAGAAGTCTTCCTTGGCATGTTTTAAAGAAAAGACTTTATAGGGAAAAATCATCATTTATCTCCTAGGAGGATGATTAGCAAAGAGACTCAACAAAAACCTTTGCAACTCTATGTGAGCCCCAATCATCTCCATTCTTAGGATATCAAGGATAGAAGTTGTTGAGGCAACAAGGGCAATTAGTTCCATTGTGCATGAAATACCCATAAAAGCTAGGATCACCCAAGTTTGGAGTGTGTGAGTGAGGTGGAGGTGGTGGAGGTATGTTCTCCAAGGGTGATGTGGGTGAGTGTGGAGGTAAGCTCTCCAAGGGTGAAAAGGGTGAGTTAGGAGGGGTAAATGGTGAAGTTACCATGGTATCATCAAAGTCATTCACAATGCGAATGCTTTGGATGGGTTGGGTAGTCACATCCAAGAGATTACTTGGAGTGAAGGGTGAGGAAAGCTCATTCATCCTAGATTGGAATGAAGAGGAGGTAGAACCATGAGAATGGTTGGTTCCATGGGTTGATGAAGTCTTGCATGGAGCAAGAGGTGGTGAGTTTGATGAAGAAATGAGAATTGGGACAATCTCCTTCTTGGGAGTGTGAAAGGGTGAGGAGTTAGGTTTAGCCATTTTAATCTTAATCTTAAGATTTTTCTTTATGGTGGAGGTTTTTGATGAGTTTAAGCTTCTTGTAGAAACCATGGTTGAAATGAAGGGTTTAAGGTTTAATGAAGAATGGTTTGATGTGTGAAGAACATGGCTAACAAGGTGGGTTTAAAAGGGTGAAGGGATGATCCAAACTAGTAATGGGTTAAAAACATTTTATGTGAACAATGAATTTAGCTAACCTAGTTTAGGAAATGTGCAGGTTTTTGCAAAGAATCAAGCAAGGTTTACACAGATTAAGGAAAATAGTGTAAAGCAAAGATTCTGTCGGACACAGTAGCTGGCGGTTCCTTATCTGGGGGCGGCGGTTCCTTATCAATAAGGTACCGCGGGTTGATAAGGAACCGCGACCAGTGGTGTTCAAAAATGGTATTTCCTCAAATTTTGGTTTGCCCAGATTTTTACCAAAGGATTTTCAAGCCAAAGTTAACTACTGACCAAAATCTAGGAAGCTAACTAACACATAGGATGTACAAAGCTATGCAAATCACAATGGCAAACATTTAGGATAATTAACAAATAATCCAAACAAGTAGAATATAGTTAATACACATCCAAGATAAAAATAAGAGGAAGCAAATGTTCAACATCAGATTACATGTTTACCAACATGTATACTTTGAAACAACTCAAAGTCTTCATCTTCTCTTCTTTCCCAATCCCTTGATCATGTTTCCTAAGTACTTGATTCCCTTTCTTGACTCAATCCGGTGTTCATGCAAATCACCTTGGGTTCGAAGATTTTGACGGTAAAGTTCCTCTAAATTGAGATTATCAGGAACTTCACTAGAGGAATGATGAGGAGGGGAAGCAATGTCATCTAAACCATCCACGAATGAGTTTGTGGAGTGGTGAGAAGTACTCGAAGAATCAATGGGAGAACTTGTGCCAATGTCATCACCATCACTTGTTGGCATGTCCATGTCCTCATCATTGGAATCTTGTTGGTCGGATTTATGATCACATCTTGTCTTTCTCTTATATACCTCTTGAATAGGTAGCATGACCCGTTTGACCGGTTGAAACTGAGAAAGATCAAGATTTGGAAAATCACAACCAACCCTTTTAAAAAGGCGAGTGAGAAGCATTGCGTAAGGGAGGTTTGTTTTAGGCTTATGAATAGCATAATTGATCCGTTGAGCAATAAAATATGCCAAATTGTAATTGGTGTTGGTAAAGATGCAATATAACATATGCACTAAACACGCCGGAACATGATCCCAATTTCCACCAAGACAAAACACATTTTCCCTAAGGATATTGGTCCATTGGACCATATTATCTGTAAAACCCGCATGCTTTTATCATGCATAGTACCCTTAGGATCGTACGTACTAGTTAAAACTTTCCTAATATAGCATAATTACGATTACGTGTTAGGAGTTTACGTATTACGTACGTGTTAGAACACGATAAGTATTTGCTATGCACGATCATGTAATAATTATTTGACGATAATTAATCACGAACATGCGATCATGAAATCATGAACGTAATTAAAACACGAACTATTATTAATTACGTATATATATTTATTACGAGCGTAATTAAATATATTAGATCACGGTATTTACGTAACGAGAACAATTAAAACACGAACATAAATAATCACAAACGAGTAACTAAATAACGAGACACGGAAAAAGGTACGGGTACCCCAAGTGGGGTCCCTACCCGCGGCCAAAACGGACAAATGGGCCAAGCCCATTTGTCAGATTTACTAAAGGGGGTTTTTACTTTTTACACTACACAAAATAACTTTACAGAAGATTTTAAGAAAAACCTAAAACCTCCTCTTCCTCCTTCTCTTTGTGCCGCCACCCTAAGAACACCATACAAGGTGATTTTTGATCTTTGATCTTGAAGATTTGGTGATTGATCGTGTTTGTTCTTCGTTCTCTTGATCCACGAATTCGGTAAAACCTTTTTAAACCTTTTCTTTTAATTTAATATTTTTATTAAGTATGAACATGTGATGTTTTTTCAAAAACATAATAATTAATCATAGATCTAACATGTTTTGGTGTTAAATTAAATCAAAGGGCTGTTTTTAAGGGGTGTTTGTTTTGGCCGCAGGCTGCAACCGAACCCGAAGGGGTTTCGGTTTGCCAAGCCGACCACCACCAAGACCATATGGTCTTGGTTGGTGCGTGTGGGTCCCACAGCAGCAAGGGAACAAGGGGTACCCCGAGTTGGTTCGGGGTACGGTGTCGATTTCATGTCCGGTTTATGTTTTTAGCCTAGATCCGGTTCATGGTGTATGTTAGTTTTTTTTATGTTTATGAACTTATGTTAAAATTAAATTAATAAAATGATGTGATTAATTTAATAACATGAGTTAGGTTATTTAATTATTAATGATTATGAAATTATTTTAACCTAAGTATTTATATATTTAAGACTTATAATAAATTAATTATTTTAAAATCATAATTAATTAATTAACATGACTTAGGTTATATTATTAACATGTAATAATACATATTTTAACCTAAGTATTTAACATATTTAATTAAAAACATGTTATACTTTAATTAAATATTATAACCTATAGTTTAATTAAATTACATGAAATAATTATTAAACTATACAATATACCATATGACTTAGAAAATAATCATGAAAAACACTTAGGCTTATATACTTAGCTTATTTAACTAGCTTATTTCTAATTATGGAAACTTTCTATTTTTAGAAACTTAATTAAATAAGGCAGCTAATCTATTTATGGAAACCAGCTATTTTTAGAAACTTATTTATTTCAGGCAGCTAATCTATTTATGGAAACTTATTTAATTAAGGCAGCTAATCTATTTATGGAAACTTTCTATTTTTAGAAACTTATATATTTTAAGCAGTAAATCTATTTTTGGAAACTTTCTATTTTTGGAAACTTTCTATTTTTGGAAACTTTCGATTTTTGGTAACTTTCTATTTTTGGAAACTTTCTATTTTTGGAAACTTTTTATTTTTGGAAACTTTCTATTTTAGGAAACCTGCTATTTTTGGAAAGTTACTTATTATTACACATTAAGTATAATAACACATGAAATACCAGAAATACTTAATCGGATTAAACAGAATATAAGATTTAACACAGTTTAAGGCTTTAAAACAGTAAAACATAGTAAGAACATATAAAATAAGCTAAGACATGACATAAAACCAGCTATGTATTTAGTAAGCAGATACTTATTCATGTACGTATTTATGTAGCACTAGTGATTCGGAAGTAGGATTCTCGCAGTTCGTCTTTCTCGTTCATTGGAAATAAGGTACGGATTCTCGTCCTTTCAGTATGACATTCTTTCCTTATTAGGATTCCCCGTATGCAGCCAACTGTTTTCCCGTAGTATAAGTTATGAGTTTGATTGCTTATGTTTAATTAAGATTACCTATAGCCATATACATGCATGACCAGTTTCACCTAGTTATGCAGGTACCATAACCATAACATTAGAGGCACTGATGTTATGACTTCACCACGGCGGAGTGATTGCTCGTGGCGTCCCTTCAGCTTTTGGCCATTTATTTATATTTATCATGTGGGGCGTATGGGTGCATCCTAGTTACATGTTTTTATTCAGGATTACATGGTGAATATGGTGTGTGCCTTGCATCCTTCACAAGGAGCTGATCCCTCCTACCCAAAAACCAGTATATTAAATTAGAGGCAGCCCCTCTAATTTGCATGATGAGGTCACCCCTTTAATTATTCATGCACGGTGGATTTTCATGACCTATATTGGCTAATGGTAAAATATGACAAACAGCTTTTATAAGATAAACATAAGACTTTCAAACTATAAAACCAGTTTTATTAAGACTTAATCAGGTTACTCGGGACTTAGTTTTCTTCCGCTGTTATTATGTTATATGCTTATCATATTCATGCTTTATTGTACATCCGTGCACCGAGCGTATTTGCTCAGCCGTTTTCCTTTTCTATGTTCCCCAAACGACAGGTACTCAGGGACGCTCGTAGACACTAAGGGTACGTTCATATGGACTGGAAGCTGTCCAGCCTTCTTTACATTATGCATTTCCTTTCTTATGATACTTATGCTTTGGACATTGTTTAGTCCTTTCCTTTATTATACTATGTTTGTGTGTGATGAACTTTACTTTTGGACTACCGATGTTTGATTCCGGTATTTTCCTTTTTATGGTCAAGTAATGTTTAGACATTTTACCTTGTATGCTTTGATGACATGCCATAATTTCTGTGATATTTCCATTTCCAAAATGGGGAGTTACATTATCATTAAGGTCGCTTAAGATGTCACACCCCACCATGGCGAAATATAGGGCGCGACGTATGGATATCATCACAACAAACGGTGTCTCTATAGAGAAAACTAAAATGCAAATAATATGTCATAAATGGCGATACAAATGTCATGACAATATCTCAACATAGCAGGAGTCTAGGTAAGTAGGTAACAGTCCTACCACTTACCCAGGACAAACAATAAACATAAACCAAACAAACATATAGGTAAACTAAGAAGGAACGGGGATCTCCTTCAATATGTAATCCTAAGGCATCCAAGTCTAGCCACTTCTATCCTCACGCTTAACCACATTCACACCTGAAAGAGACACTAAAACACGTCAACATAAAGTTGGTGAGAGTCATAGGTTTAGACTCAAACGCCAAAATCATACCATAAGCTGTGAGTAACAACCAAAAGTAAGAAAACATATGGACAATGTGATACTAATATGCATTAACAAACTAACATTCAAGATCAATCATTCCAAACCAAATCTAAGGCCCCCAACCTTACAAAACACCATGGTACCATAGATGATCACACTATGTACCTATCCCAAGGCCCCGCCTTGTCATTATCCATTGGTCCCATAGATGATCACACTATGTACCTCTCCAATCCAAATCATACACAAACAAGAATCAACTAGCAGTTAATCATATAAGTATGCACACATAAGTCCATTACCAACGTCAAACCATTCACAACATAATTTATAAATATCATAACACAGCGTCTCTTCCATCCCATCTGGAAGTCAAATACAATAGTAAACATGGGACTATGAAACTCACCTGATTGAGCTTCCCCAAACATCCGCGCACTAGCAAAAAGCTAACAACCAAAAACACATAATCAAAACATGAACCAAACACTAAAATGGCTCATCAACCTATGATAGATATCTAACCTTCTCCCATATATATACCTCATATATATGCTCTAATCATCTCATTACACCCCTCTATAAAGCCCTTATCTTGTTTTACTTCATAACACATCCCGTTAACATTTTATCAAAAACAGTCCTAATTTTAGGTCTGCAAACTATAAGTCAAACGCCCACTTAAACATACCCATGGTTTCTGTAAAAGGAATATTCATACCTTTACATATGTTAGCTAACACCTCCCACTTGACCAAACCTTAAAGCTACTGTTAAGGCCCTGATATATATATATATATATATATATATATATATATATATATATATATATATATATATATATATATATATATATATATATATATATATATATATATATATAGGTAAGAGTTATATGCAGAACCAATTTATAATGTAGAACTCTATAGAACTATTAAAATTAATTTGGGCTGTTGGATGAGTATCATCAAAGGTTAAGATTAAAAGTGTCAAAATTACAATTCAACAAAAGATTGAGGACCTATTAATCATTAAACAAAATGCTGAAAAGGGTATTATGGGAATCACATGTTATACGATATTAAAAACCGTCATATTTTATTTTCCATTTCATCTCTCTTCTAATCTCCAGCCACCACTTTCATAGCCTCCATCCAAAAATCCAAATCCAAATCCACAACTGATAAACTATCTAGTTGCGACCAAGATCACCAAAAAAAACAATTGAAAAGAAGACCATAAAAATAATCTTCACATATAACTTGATTCTATCTCTCAGTGTGACTAAAAAATCTCATCATCATCACCACTTCAAATCTGAAACAACCATCTTGCACCATTGCAATCTAACTCCCTCGTCTCACTCGACAACAATTAAACAACCCATATCACCTAAATCTTTTTCGACACCACCTAAACCATTATAACCGTCCTCTGTCTATGTTTGGCTCCGAACCAGTTGGTGTTTTCCAGATCTGAGTTCGGATTTAACAACACATCGGTGTTTTTCAGGCGATACGTATTGATTCATTTTTGTTGTTAAAATAATAGATTTGGGCAGCGATGGCGACGGCGCGTACTCACTTCGACCCAGTTCTACACCTGACGTAGGGGAGGAAAGCAAGGTCAATGGTTGGAGGAGAATATCGATGGATCTGTCGAAGACGACGTATTTACGTCAAAGCGGTATAAATCTTGTTCTTTGTCTTTACGGTTTTATGTTTAATGAATGGGGTATTTTGGATACATAGATCCAAATAATAGCGGTGGTTGTGTCAAGATTTGAAAACCTATCTTTCTAGCTTCTTTTTTTTGTTAAAACCAAAATTGATACACGTAATTAATTTTTGATTTGAAAGGTCGTGCTCACTATATGAATTACATTTAATACATTGCTGACTAATTTTTTAGCTAATAATCTAACATTTAATTTTGTTTTGATACATGTATTGCAGGATGGATTCAACGTGGAAGCGGTACATATGTTGGAAGACGTGCACCTATGTTTTCAAAAACATGTTTATATGTTCTAATAAATTTGATGTAAAAGCACAATGTGCAATAAAGGCGTACATACATGTTACCGGAAGGCGTACATACATGTTATTGGAAGACGGACATAGATGTTACTAGAAGAGGGACATAGATGTTAGTGTACATTAATGTTATCGGAGGGCGTACATAAATGTTATCCGAGGGCGTACATAATGTGTTCTAACAAAATTTTTGAAAAAGTAAAGAGTACATATATGTTTTAAAATATTTATATTTAACAAGATATTGTACCTTGGATTATATTTTATTTGATATAAAATTATGTGCACTGTATTTATATTTTTAGTTCATTCTAAATTTTAAGAGTTTCATTTATATGTTCACATTTGATGATAAGTTTCGAAGGTCGGACACCAAAATCACGTGTAGCAATTTTAAGAAAAAAGTTGCCATTAAAAAATTATAGTCTAGAGTGACATATGTACATTTGAAATAATTAAAAGAAAACATCTATGTTTTCCATAAAACATGTTTATCGTAATAAGAAGTTAGAATTAGAAAAAAGGAAAAATTTTCATTCCAAAAATTAAGGCCTATAAAAACGTTTTTTAAATAAATAATTAAGAAAAACAATGAAATGATTTTTACAATTATACCCTTTTGAATAAAATAAAAAAATAAATTACATTAAATTTTGATTGGTTTAAAAAAGTTCTGCACAATTCTACACCTAAAATGAGTTCTGCATATAACTCGCCCCTATATATATATATATATATATATATATATATATATATATATATATATATATATATATATATATATATATATATATATATATATATATATATATATATATATATATATATATATATAAGTAAGAGTTATATGCAGAACTCATTTTAAGTGTAGAACCATGTAGAACTATTATAATTAATTTAAGCCATTAGATGAGTTTAACCAATGGTTAAGATTGAAAGAGTCAAAAGTGCAATTATACAAAATATAAAGGTTTTCTTTTCAATTAAACAAAAAGCTGAAAGGGCATAATCGGTATCACACTTTTATTAATTTTTATCTTAAATTCATTTTTATCTCTTCATTAATTGTACGAGATCTGAAATATTTCATATACAGTTTCTTCTCCGCCCCAAACCCCCGCCGCACAACCTTTTCACCACCACAACCTATCATGAAGCGGAACAACTCAAACTGATCTCATCCGCACCATTGCAATCGGAAAACCCCATATCGATTAAACTATAAGGACACTAAAAAACCATCACTGTCTCCATCTATGATTTTATCCGATTGCATTTGTGTTATTTGTCGTTGCGACTTGGCGAGATCCATGTTCAGATTCGAACATATTGATTTTGAATGGTTATAAATATTTGGCCATCTATGCCCGAGTTATCATCGATAAAAGGGGTTCCTCACACTGATCTACCCATTCGTTAGATCGTGCAAAACAGTTGCTGTAAACACGACGCAACAATCCTTGTATGTCAAGGAAACCTGAGTTTCTTGAGGAAGCGTATGATTTGTGTGGAGATATTTGTGAGAATATGCCAAAACTTTCTATCTAGGTAGTACTACTTGATGAAGAAAAAAAGTTTTGGGAGTTTTTTAATATTTGGCTTTTAATTTTTGTAGCAACTAGTCTGATGACGGAAGAAAGACAAAAAGCAACATGGTCTATAAATGGTAACCATAAATCATCATGAATATATATTCTCGTCAATTGTTATTATATTATAATATGTAGAGTTGGTTTAAATATTGATTATGAATTATTGTATAAACAACCATTAGAATTGATCGAACTATAACATAGTTTAACGACTAACTGTTTTTTTGTTTTTATTTATTTTTTCAGGAGAATTATTCGTTCTTATAAATGACAGGTATGACGAAGATAATCAATGATGCTTTTGGAAGGCGTGCATAAGTGTTTTCATAGGCGTGCATAAATGTTCTTGAAGACGTACACAAATGTTTTAGAAGTCGTACAAAGATGTTCTTATCGTACATGGATGTTCTTGTCGTACATAGATGATCTTATCGTGCATAGATGTTTTTCTCATGCATAGACAATTTTGTCCTTGGTGTATTGTAAAATTTTAAGTTATAAATGTATAACATTTATGTTTTTTATCTTATTACAAATCTTGTAAAATATGTAACATAAATGTTATATATCATTTTACAGATCAGAACATTTATGTGTTTGAAAATTTATAAAGTATGTGTATAACATTTATGTAAAAATACAATATTAAAAAACACACTACTAAAATAATAATAAAAAATAATTTTAAAAATTAAGAAAATTAAAAAAAAACATTTTTTAACTAAAAAATAAAAAAAATGTTTTGACTAATATACCCTTTTGAATTAAATAAATAATAATAATAACATTAAATTTTGATTGGTTTAGAATAGTTCTACATGGTTCTACACTTAAAATGAGTTCTGCATATAACTCAACCCTATATATATATATATATATATATATATATATATATATATATATATATATATATATATATATATATATATATATATATATATATATATATATATATATATATATATATATATATATATATATATATATATATATATATATATATATATATATATATATATATATATATATATATATATATATATATATATATATATATATATATATATATATATATATAGTGTAGTGCTATTTGCAGAAGCACTTTTTTGGTACAGAACTTACAGAACCATTTTTTTACTCTTAGTTATGCATGTTGTACATCATATTAATGCAACAAGCCATATATGTAATTATTGTAAACTAAAAAAGTGATTAGTAAAAGAAAATAAAATTGTCAAGGGTATTATAGGAATTACGAGTTTGTTAATTTCCATAAACTGACACCATTTTAACCTCCAATTAAATAGGGCTAATAGAACATGAACCACTTTTTCTCATATCTTGTTTCCATCTTCGTCTTTATCACATTTTTATGAATCAGATCACAAAAAACTATCTCCAAAGATATATAAAAAACAATTCTAATTAAAAGAACCAATGACTTATATAACAACGCATGTCATATCGCATGATTTTCGTGCCAACTTTTCAGATCGGCGTTTGATTTGGCACCTTCTTTTCAGATCGAGAAAAAGAGTTCGCCACACCCAGTTTTGTTCGGTAAGTCATGTTGATTTTGAGTGGATTTCGTATGTGCAAGAACTAAATGATTTCTTTCATTAAGATTGCTATGCGTAATTATATGGGTCTTCAAAATAATTTTCAGATCTAGTTATAGATTTGGGTTAGAAATTCTTGCTACTGGGTTGGTTAAAGAAACCATAGTAAGTTAATAATTAATGTTAGGGTTAATTCATACATGAATATTGATGTTCATTTAGAAAAGGAATGCACGACATACTTTTTTTTAGTCTACTACGAGGGCTTCCCATCGTCCTTAGGACGAGTGGACTAATCTCCCGCAGGAGTTTGCTCGGTACCTCGATGGGTAGTATCCTTCCCAATTGATATTTTTTCCATTCCCAGGCTTGAACCTAAGACCTTTGGTTAAGGAGCCTAGTGCCTTGACCAACTGTGCCAACCTCAATTCGTAATGCACGGCATACTTGTATACATGTAGGTTGTATGTTGCTCCTTAAGTAAATGAAAAGAACTTTTTAATTTACAAATATCATATGTGAGCGGTCAACCCGAATTTATGGACAACGCACTAGAAGTCAAATATGATTTGTTTTGTACTGAGGTGTGATGTATCATGTGGGTCAAGGTAAAAAAATGTTTTTCCTCCAATTTTTTTTATATATTTTAGTTTACAAATAATTCTGATATTTTTTAACATATATGTTATTTTTTAACATATATATTACACGTACATCTATGTTATTTTTTTGAACAGATATGTTATGTTTTTATAACTATTGTACTGGTATTGAACATCTATGTTACACGTACATATATTTTGGCGCATATGATATAGTAGAATATAAAACAATCTACTATAAGGTTTTTTTTAAGCTTTTACAGTATGTCGTAAACTTATTTTTTAACACTCGTTCGTGCTGAATTTGCTTAGCCTACTTATATACTATAACAAGAAGTCAATAGACAATCTTAGTACCCCTCACTTGACAACTTGCATTGCGTATAGCATAAAAAATTAGTTTCTTTTACAAAAGTAGTTGATTTGTTACGTGTATGTTTCAAGAACATGTATGTCTTGTTAGATATGGTATATTAGTACATAGATATAAATAGATAATATTTCTCACTGATTATAATAGTAATTAAATAATTATATGAGATTACATAAAAGTTTATTGAGTGGCTACTTTGGTGCACCGATGTAAAGGGTTAGGTGAAAACGTCTTTTAAATATGGAGTGTCTTTGAGAATGGAAAAAATCTTAATTGGGAGGGATACTACCCATCGAGGTACCGATCAAACTCTCACGAAAGATTGGTCCATTCGTCCTAAATGCAATGAGAACTCCTCGTAGTAGACTAAAAAAATATGAAATGTTTTTTTGAATATTGTCTAATGTTATGATTGCACTTTTTATAATATTATCTTAAATGCTATAATAACCAACTATGTTCTTTTATGTAGTTAAAGCAGGATCAGGTGGTCACAATAATTGCAACGTGCCTATATGTTTTTGGTGAACAGGCACATATGTTTAAATGAATTGAACGAAGAAATGCAACTTGCAGATATGTTTTCGGTTGACGGCACATATGTTCTAATGAATCGGACCGAAAAGCGAAACGTGCAAATATGTTCTTGGATGAGTGAAGCTGTACATATATGTTATTCGAAGAGCACACATATGTTATTCCAAGAGTACACTCATGTTTTTGAATGACGTACACATATGTATTTAAGAAGATCCATTTGTAGATGAATTATATTTTATTTTGTATAAATATTGTGTAAATTTCGTATATTTGTTTGTTATAAATTAAAGGTAGATTTGTATGCTTATGTTTTTAGTAAAAAATTTAAAGATTAAAAAAATATACACTAGAAACTTAAAGAAATATAAGTGCAGTTACCATTTAAGAAAAAAGAAGAAAGTTTCATGCGTACAAGAAATATGTGAAAACATGTATGTTTGAAGAAAAAAAAATTAATTTTGAAAATTAAAGGGAACAAAAATGTTTTTAATAAAAAATTGAGTACAATATGAAAATGTGCAATTTACTAATATACCCTTTTTATTTAAATAAAAATATATAATAATACTAAATTTTGATTGGTCTGAATTGGTTCTATAGGTTCTGTACCAAAAAATGGGTTCTGTAAATAGCGCACCCCTATATATATATATATATATATATATATATATATATATATATATATATATATATATATATATATATATATATATATATATATATATATATATATATATATATATATATATATATATATATATATATATATATATATACTAGCGTCGTAACCCGCCCAACGGGCGGGGTCGTTTTTTGTTGTTGTTTCGGAGGGCTTGTTGTTGTGCGTTTTTAGTTTATTGTTTTTTTTAATTTAACATTTAGTATATTTTAGTTATTGTTTATGCGTAAGTAATGTTAAATCTAAATTTATGTTTTTTTCGTTGACATGGACACACTTTTTGTTATCCATTTTATAAACACAAAACCAATATTGTTAGAATGAGGAATAAAATAGTAATGATTTGAGCAACTTCTGACCAATTTAATATACAACCTTGTTAAATAACCTGACTTAGATATACACATTACCCAAATCCGTTCATTGTTGTATACATATTAATATAAATTGATATAATGGAAACTCCCGGTAATGTGTCTACAAGATATCATAAGGTAAGCTTAGCTCATTCTTATTAGATTGTCTTCCCAAAACTTAATTAACCTAACATAAGATAAACTAATCAGATTATCAACGTTTTTTTTTTAAAATAGATGTTGGTATTATTGAAATAAAAAATACATGTGACATAATAAACTGACGAAGATCTAATGCTGAAAAAGAATGTTGAAGCCTTGGTGGACTTGTTGGGGTTTACCCAATTAACATGTTAGCCAAACCTATAAATGCACAAGTTACATGAATCTTATTTGGCGCAATCCGTAAATATGGAATACGGAATGAATATTAGTAGAGGTGGCAAAACCGGCGGGCAAGTGGGCTAAACGGGCAGTTGACCAAACGGGCTCGGGCTAAATGGGCACGGCTAAAACGGGCGGGCGAAACTGGTGGGCTAAACGGGGGCATGCTAAAACGAGAAAAAAACATATAAAAACATATAATTAAAAAATAAAAATACTGTTTAAAAGCCGGTGATAAAAAATTATTATAAAATATCCGTCGAGTAGCCTAATTATTATATTTTGTTAAATTGATCTTATCCATCCATCTTTTTTTATAACAAACTTTTGTAACAACTTTTGTAACAAAACATTCAAAAAACTTTTATCTTTACTTGAAATATCTTTTAATTTATTTACTTTTTTAATAATCTAATTTCATCATATTTTCTAAAATTTTGTGCTTTTTAATTAAATATCCATTTTGACATATTTTTATTAAATTTTTGTTTTTTCATTTTTAGTGAATTTATTTAAGTTAATTTAATTTTTTTACAAATTTTTACTTTAATTTGAATCTCGATGAAATTGCAATATAGTTATCGGGTATTCGCCGTTGCATTGCGCGGTTTCGATGCTAGTCTATACTAACAAGCTTAACTCCAAAGTCCAAACCAAAAATTAAGATAATGGGTTAAATTTAAACCATTAGATCATATTTTGTTAATTGATCTCATCCCTTCATCTTTTTTATAACAAACTTTTCTAACAACTTCTGTAACAAACTTTAAAAAAAAATTAATTTTTAAATTGAAAAATCTTTTTATGTATTTTTTAATAATATAATTTTACTATATTTTTTTAAAATTTCGAACAATTTAATTTTATATCTATTTTAATATTTTTTTGTTAAAATTTTATTTTTTCAACTAACTATTGCAAAAACACGCAGTTGATCAAGTCAAGCGAAAGTGCGGGGGTTCGAATCCGGGCCCCGGCTTGGTCAGCCAGTGTTGCCTAAGTAATTTATCGGGATATGCTTTACTTGTGAGGTGGGGGTCTCAGTTCCAAAAAAGGTACACGAACTTAAGATGGTTCCGCCAAATACCATTTTTCATTATTTTAATTTAATATGAATATAATTTTGATGAGTAAAAATGTAACATTTGTTTGGGAAGAAATAATCATTGAGTACCAACTTAATGTACGACTTTCTTTTTCTAATTGCGTCAGAAGCTTCAAAGATGTGATCAATCTGTACCTTCATAGCTGCCAAAAATATCATAAAATAGTACAGTAGCAGTTAAAATTGGGAAAGACAAATCGTGGCAAACATTCACATGCAATTACTACGCTTCTGACTTAAAACACGTATTATTAGTATCAAGTTTGACCCATTGTGCTTAAACTTTATTATTTCAACTCAAAACTATTTTGACCCATAAGAAATTTTTAGTTGCATTTTGACCTTGTGTGAACGGAACATTCAGGGAGTGCTGATGGAAAAATAGTTGATGAATGTGATAATTTTATATGGAAAATCTGGAAATGGAAGCTATAATTAGTCCAAGAAAATCTTAGCTGAGCTATGGTATTCAAAGTTTATCGTATTCGTCTTATAACTCTGAATATAACTTCTTTTTTGTGAATTTTGATGATACGCAGCCCTAGTAGTCGGCAATTTGAGTCATGCAAGTATATTACTTGCTCTCTTTTTTTAGAGGAGAAAACGTGGATAAACCAAGTCACACTCACAGTAATGATTGTGATGACTTAGCCTTGAAAGCAGCTCAGGAAATGTAGGTTTGCATTTGTTTTAACTTTTTACAATATTCAGTTGTTTGTTCTAGAACTTGTCTGTTTTTGTTCAAGCTTTTTATTTATTAATTGTGCACAACAGGCTGCAGATCTTTGTGTTCATGAAGGCCCAAAAAGAGATAGCTTTGCTCACATTCCATCAGAACCCCTAATTTTGTTACCTACAAACTGTATGAAACAAGTTTCGGCTCCTGTACACGCAGGAGAGCATTATAAGTGCCTCAAGGCCTTCTTGATTTTTATTGGACAGAGTACACCAAGATGAACAATCTCAACTTGGTTCTGGTATATCTGATCGGAGTATAGTAATAGGTGTATTTTTGAGTGCCGGTTTTGCTATAAGACATTTTATGGCATTAACAAGTATAATGAACAAATTGGGCCACATGTGACAAATGATAACAAAAATTTTGAAGCAGAAAATCTCCTACTGTCGAAAAATGCTTTTACGATTTATAGGCCACTTGCTTCACTATACTAACAATTTAGAAATTATCATCTCCAATTATTTTTAGGTACCGGACGTGGGTGGCTAATCAATCTCTGATAAAGGAACTGCCCGATTGGAGACTCGAGCTGATATGGAACAATTGGTGCAGCAGGTTCAAAAGAATCAGAGGATGAGGAGCCTTTTCTTTTGACTTTGAAAATACGTACTTCTATGACCTTTTGGACGAGAAAATGAAGAGAATCCTTGGTAAGCAAAGTACAACCAATTAAATGAAAATGAAGTTAAAACACTTCCAAATGATCGGAGGAGAGGCAAATTCCTATTTCATAACCACCTTTTTCTTAGTCTTTTAAGTAAAACTGATACTTTGAAAATATTGATGTTTGCTTATTGACAGTGAGTTGCCCATTCTATATATCATTGAGAATAACCTAACTAATAAAGATAACCCATTTTATGTAGAAAATTCCCTTGATGAAAGCTTATCACAAGATGTTTACTTGATCAAATTTCTTTTCTTATATAAGCTGAAAAATTCCCAAGAAAAATAAGTTACGACCTAGTCCATTACCTTAGCAACTATTCGACCATCGACCTCTCTAAGTTGCTGCTAAACTGAAAATCAGCAAATCTGAAACAACAAACTACCTTATGAAATATTAATACCAAGTATGATACAAAATCTAAGTCAAGGATTTCAAGATGAATAGAAAAGACCGGTTCTTGTTGTTTAGCATTCTCAACATCTAAAAAGTTTTATATTGTCTCCACCAGTCATAATGCTCTGTTTCATGAGGCATGATGCAAGTAACACACTATTTCAGGTCTTTACTGGCAGACATGCTGAAAACAAATTTGAGGACCAAAAGCCTAATCAGAGAAGCATACACAAACCTGCCACCAGTCAAGAAGAGATAGGAAAATGCTCGCTTGCTTTGGTCACCAGGTGGGTAACGCTCGTAATTATGCTCATCATAGACAATGTTGAAAGTAGGGTTCGTGATGGCTGCTACTGTTGGTAGAACTCTGTCCTCAAAATTCAGGGTGACCAAATTCAAAGCAAACCCTGCAATTACCACATGAAATTAAGAGTAAGGTAACTAAACATTTGAAACCGCTCTTATTATCCCACCAATGATTAAAGGAACTTGACTCAGCAAACTCAATATAACAAGAGAGTTAAAGGACACTCTAGTTAGGCGATATTATTTTTATGTTAAATGCTTCTTATTCTTAGCCTATGAGAGAATAAAATCTCTGTAAAAATCATTTACTTTGAGTAACAGGTTTTTCCTCACCAAATTTGAGATTCCTGAGCAATTTAATATTTGTAATTAATAGAATTCACTTCCTATATAAACCTCTTGAGTTCAGTAGATAACAAAGCAAAAGATCATGCTCATCTTAATGAAATACATGTAGAATATTAGGAGAGCTTCAAAGGGGAGACAACAAATTAAATAATAACAATAAGCAACGGGCCCGTAAACAGAATAATGGAAAGAAAAAATTAACCTTGTCTTTCTGTTGATATCACCCTTCATAAGCTCGGAAACAAAGTTTTCGGGTTTGAAAGTTGAATCTTGATGACCAATGTACCTTACCTCCATCAGACCAAGATTTAATTTGAAGGAATCTTGATGACCAGTAGACCTTACCTCCATCAAACTCAATATAACTTGAAGTGTATACTATTATTTGAAGGAATCTTGGCAATGAACACAACTTGAATCTTGATGAACAATGTACCTTACCTCCATCAGACCAAGTTTCATGGCCTGGCCAGTGGTTTTGTTAACCAATGAAAACGAATAATAATCGTTTTCATCCTTTACTCTCGTTCTAAATTTCAAATCTTTAATACAATGCTGCTCCAAAATCAAACATAAATCCTGAAATTGAGGACTTATGGGTTACTATTTTTTGTTACAATACAGATGACACTGAATAGGCTAATTCAAATTTAAAAAAAAACCTATAACAACAAAATTTATATTCATTGCAAATAACAACTTGATTTGCTGTTCTTAACTACACATAACAATCAAAAACATTTTTTGCGCTGAATTAGCATCCACTTACGCTGGAGTAAGAGCAACATATACTGTTGTAACAAAATATGATCGGTCACAAGAGGGCGAAACTCGATTCAGAGACTTTGTATGAACCGCTTAAGAAATTCAGTAGCCACTAACCGTCTCCTTGTGTTCATTGCCAATTCAGTTCACTTATCTCTTTCTCGATGCCCTGTGAATGAACTAAGATGTCAAATATCGAACCTTAATGTTTTTCTGCAGCTGATCAAAGTCTCACCTCCATGAATTGCACAATGAAATCGATAAGCTTCTCCTTTTGCATCTCTTCGCAGTGGTAGGGGTTGTTTGATTGGTGCTTAATGGAATAATACAGCACTGAATGCTGAATCGGCTAGCATTAAGTGTGTTTGATGAGATCAAAAAATCACCTCTGAACTAATCAAATGATGCTGACCGATTCTGCACCAGTATCATCTGTATAAAATGATAAGCAGCTTATTTGCTTTAAGTGTGCTTTACAGGTTTTTTGCTCACGGGTAACTTCTACACTTGCTAAAAATGATATTGCAATGATATTTGCATATAGATGTTCAAAATAAAGACACGTTGAATACAACGTAAACATTGAAATAGAGCATATTCTAATAGTGCACTGCACTCAAGACAAGACATATATTCAAATCTTCATATACTTGAATGTATGAATACAAAGAAAATAAAGAAATTCGTAGCAATTATAAATCAGGAAAGGCATAGTGTAGATGATGTTCACCTCATGAATCTTTTGCAAGCCAATTTCAGAGAGATAATCAATTGTTGCTCCTAAACCAATGGCTTTCCCAATTGGATGTGTTCCAGCCGACCTGTCCATTTTAAAAATTAAAATAAGCAAATGTCGTTGAGGAGCTTATGCGCACGTCTTCTCTAATAGGTACAGGTGTAGATCTGATATATGAAATTATCAATAATATTGCACTATTAGAGGACAGTAAAGGTGCATAGCATGCCTTTAGTCCCCTCTCTCCAGAGGAAACAGCTGACAAAACATGCAGATGGAATATCAAGAACTGACCATAAGTGCTTTTCCAAGTCGAAGTATTACAAAGTACAAACTCGGAGTTGAGGGTGCTTACATTTGCGTTTCAGAACTGCTTATCATATAATTCGGAAAATCACTTCTATACCAGCTGCAACAACACTTATATAAAAATTTGAATTTGTATCTACTCATAATATTGATTATCCGTGTCTACTTCTGAAAATGTCACTTTTGGCCTCTATATGTCTATCTTTTTATACAATCACTATTTGTTAGACCAGAACAATCTATTAGCCCATTATCGCAACATGAAGGCATCCTACCATAAATGCTTTAAGTGAAATATGCAACATGATACATTTGAAAACGCACATCCAAAGACTCCTTAATAGCTTGAAGAGATATTCAACATACCAACAGCTGTAGCATGTGCACTTTAACAACCTTCACAGTCCTAAAATGATGTTTAAATACAAATAAATGACATATATCGTTAAAGGAAGTTCAACGACTGGTCAACCTTGTGTCATTCCTTTACATTCTCACCCAACGGCGGATTTTAATCGTTGGTAAATGACACTTTCCCAAAATGTTGTAGTGTTTTCGAACTTGTTGAAACTATTATTTGATGAACTTTCGTATCTAGATTCATCAATGTCCATCTTATGTTCAGTATTTTTGATATATTCTCTCATCGAACTCGAATTCGAGGTACAGATCACCTGGTAACAAAGCAGAACCGCTTAAAGTCTTAAGCAGTTTATCCATACAACATTTAAAACCATTTTACCTGAATAATTACTTAGAGAGTGCTCAGGTTTACTTATTTCGTGGCTTAATGGCTTATTATGATTTTGAAAAGCCAGTAAGATCACCTTTACATGCTTATCAAGTTTAGAATATAGATTTAAATAAGCCAATACTCAATTTGATAAGCTCATATGCCAAAAATGTGGTATACTCTAGTTTATTTATCTTGACAAAATCCTAATGTGACTTTAACATAAGCTAAAAACTTGCACTTTCTTCAATACTAATATCTAAAAAAAATCTCTCAGCAACAAACCCACAATCTAATTATCAAAATCCAATGACAGATACTCTTGTCCCAAACACCAGTTACAAGTAAATGAAATCTAATTCTACTTGCATAATGAAAGATAACGAACACGATGTTGATCCCAAACTTAGATCGATTAGCTTTGTGTATACGAGATTAGATCAAGTACTACACGTAGAGAAACCTTTGCTTATGAATAAAGTAACAAAGTGTTATGCGGAATTAACACTTGATCTGAAACACAATGATGTTAAACAAACTTTCACTTGTATTAGAATAATCGTGTTGATTACAATGAAAGGTTTAACTTGCGAATACTATGAAAACTGATATATGACTTTAACCTAAAAGACCTTCTTTTATAGAACAAGAAGTCTTGTACAATAAGCTATGAATCAACTATTCTAGGTAAAGATAATAATAGAAAATACAATGTCGTGCTTATCTTCACCATACATAAATAAAGAAACAAATAAACAAAAGATATTCTATCAGTGTCAATCTTCAAGGCTGTCAGCGTTGACTTCTATCAGCGTCCAAAATCAATCTATCAGCGTTGACTTTCTTCTTATCAGCGTTTGGTGATCTGACCCATATTTTATTCCCAACACACGATTGAAATTACACTAAACCGATCTATTACATTCAACAGAAAGTAGACTAATGCAGGTATTTACTTGATCAAATTAGAACAATCTTAAAGTTAGGAATATTGTGACCTGAACTTCCAGGCCCCAAGAGCTACTGTGTTGCGTCTCCGTGCTGTCTGAATTGAGTTCAACTTTAAACCAAAACACCCAGGCTTGTGAAACCAATAGCCACTCCAATTCTTCAGCAACGTTTCAACCAAAAAGCTACGAAATAGCTTATGAAGTCAACTAAACAAAACACACCTTTCTTGTAGTGCAAACTTGAGAAACTTTATCTTTTCTGAACAATTACTGAAACAACACTACAACTACCTCTATTCCAACTGAATTGAACCGAAACAACTTATCAAAGTCATCGCATGATATTCTCTATTATAGATTCATAGACAATAGCATATAATCACTTTTCTAAACCAAAACATCCAGGCTTGTGAAACCAATAGCCACTCCAATTCTTCAGCAACGTTTTAACCAAAAAGCTACGAAATAGCTTATGAAGTCAACTAAACAAAACACACCTTTCTTGTACTGCAAACTTGAGAAACTTTATCTTTTCTGAACAATTACTGAAACAACACTACAACTACCTCTATTCCAATTGAATTGAACCGAAACAACTTATCAAAGTCATCGCATGCTATTCTCTATTATAGATTCATAGACAATAGCATATAATCACTTTTCTAAAATATATAAAAGGAAACATATAATTATTGGGGGGAAAATATATGCTAATCTAATTATATGCTATTCTCTATTATAGTTTCATTCTTTATTTCAATTATGATGTTTCCACGTGAACTCATAATACGAAACCTGGGAATGTTGCGGTTCAGGAGAAGGAAGACGTTCAGGTTACAGAGAGTAATACATGAGTTGGTAGTAAATTCGCTATAAATTAGTATATGCCTGAATATTTTTTTTCAAACAAGTAAAGATAGCAATGCATATTCATACACAAAAGATGAAGGTAGTTTTGCATTACGACTGTAGTTGCCTTACACAACAATAATCTGTTCTCAACAGGTCGAACCTCATATGGACCCGGATTTTAAATTTGCCCCTTTGACCCTGTTTTATTTGGACCGATCTGTTTGAACCCTTTTACCCAAAACCAATATATGGATTTCATTAAGTGAAAAACTGAGCCACCTTGGTGTATTTCATTACAGAAACAAAGACTGTTATGTATTGATGCGGTAAATGAGCAAGTGACTACATTTAGTGTTCTAAGAGGCAATCATGTTTGTTGTAACGTTTAAGTGGGAATTTTCAAGGTCACATCTATATAGTCCAAGAAATATTAGGGACGGTTCCTGAAGAATTAGAGCTCTATTTCCAAAGCCGGTTTCCAGAACTAACCTTACAGATATTTGAAAAAGCATTAGATAAAAAGTCATTGTTCATGATAAAATTAATTTTAAATGCCAACGTAATGCAGCAAAAGTAATGTTACGATGAGCAGAATATTAGAGATGCTTTCTCGACAAAGAACTTGTTTATCTAAAAGGGAGCTCTGTTCAAATGACCAACGTATCATAATAATTTGCGAAATATCAAATAGGATACAACCGCTTATCTTAAAAAAAATTGTTGTACATACCTCATCGAACGTAACTCTTTGTCGATCTTCAGTATTAGCTCTTTCTACCAGCCCTTTCAAATCTTTTTATAGAAGCCCTTACAACTATTTATGCAGCAACTATAACTCTTTGTGGCTTATTTAGTAAATCTAGCCTTTAACTCTACGTTCAGAATAGTTACACGCTGCTTAACTTGTTCCATCTTCGTTGCCTTATCGTTTATATCAGCTTCATGTAATATTGCGTGGCGTGGCATAAGCTTATGGCACATATTCCACAGGTGTTGATGCAACAAAGTTTTTAATGGGACGTACATCTGTTTTGTGGCCCGGGTGAAACTTCCAATTATTTGGACATCAGCTACTAATTATTGTGGCAGCAACCAAAAGTTGAAAGCACGTATCTACAGTAGTACCTGCAGAGAAAGCTATTGACAGTAGCATTTTAACAATAAAGGTGTTGCTTTTGACAACCGCGAGTATGACAACCTATGTTTTGACAGAAAATGAATTATACACAGCCTGTACTTTCAAAACCGTAGCAACAAAACAGTTACCCAAACACCCTTTAATGAACTTAAACACGATTTGCACATTTTTAACAGTCCACTATGCCAACAAATTTTTTTCCATCTTAGGTATAAGAAGATGATTGACCAGCTCATACGTTTATGGCAAGTATCTGGGCTAGCTCTGAGATATATAAAAGCATCAGGATAAGCCTAGGTAGAGAGGAAACGACCGGTTCAAACCACGAGTCATAGATGCTGATTTCCATCTCATTCATCCATTTAGCTTCGTGAACAACTCTCACAAATACCTTAACAAAATAAAAAAGTTAATCATTGTCAGTCTGTGCACTTTCCTAACAAAGTACACCAGAGATATGGAAAACGAATTTACCTTCAAGCCCTCGGCTAATCCAGGCAAAAAAATATTTGAGGACATACAAATAGGGAAGGGCTCTCGGGAAGAGCTCTCTAGAAGACCTGAGTCAGTGGCAGCAGCTGTAAGAACTGCTTTTAATGGACAGACCACTTATGTAATAATGGGCAATGTATCATTATAGAAACAAATAACAGTGGTAATAAAAATGTGTGCTGAGACCCCCAAGAAAGAAAATAAGAAAACAGGGTAACATAAACCAGCAATGATCCCATCTGCGACTTTTCAAGTCGGTGCCGCCAGTTAGCAGATCTCCACCAAGTAATGGGAGCAATGAACAAATTCCAGGAGACCTGGGAGGGGTTCATTCAGCTCATCAAATCTGTACTTATAATGTACACTCCTGGTATTTGTTTTAGAATTTGTCTTAGAAGATGACCTGGTCAATGCCTAAGGATGATTAGATGTCTCGGCTTCATTGTCGTTATTCACATCCCTCAGTACCTACAGAGGGAACAGCCAAACAATACATGGTCTGTTAGTAGCTGCCCTTTTACGACTTCTACAGCTGATGACAAACTTGCCCAGTTGTATCCTCAGCTGATTCTGAATCCCCCCATCAGAAGTTTCCTGAAAATGAGCCAAATGACACACTATAAAAACTACCTAACAAAGACTGGGCAACAAACTGTACCAAATGTGTTTATTGGTGCAAAGCTGTGACGGTAAGGCCTTTATCTTGACTGAATCACAAAATTAAATAATGATAGATATTTAAATCAATGTGACACTGAGCCACAAATTAAATATAATCCTTAAAATAGGATGATAAAATGTTTGGAAATGAGAAGTTGCTTGTTGCTTACTTGGTGAACTGGCAATGTACTGGGAGGCTCTACAGGGAAGAGGTTTCCTTTTTTTTCAACCTGAAGATAAAGCTGATGTAACGATTATGGTAAATCATCTTGTTCTCCTAAGAATCACGACTTTTATGATTAAAAAGAAGACCACACCCAACACCAAAACTCCTGCTTGATTTATTGATTTCTGTGCGAATTCAACCTGAAGAATCCATTCCACGCACACTTTACTCCTATATCTAAAGGTCAAATATTATCATGAGAATATATCATTAGCAAACACAGCAACACGTACTTTACTCTAGATAATACCTTGCAGTTTATCACTTGGGGTCATTATATTGCCTTCTTCTTGAGTTGTGTCGCTGGCAATAAAGTGAGATACACCGGTCATGCTTGTTCAAACCCTGGTCGTACCTAATGAAACCCGGTCATAACTAATCAAACACGGTCGTAACTTATCAAACCCGGGTAAACCGGTTGAATAATGTAACAAACGGTGGCATAATTTTTGTAGAGTAGAGACGACCATCATAGAATTGCTCCTCAACATGGAGGTCAAACTTGCACTCTTTTTTACGCTTCTTAATTTTCCTTTAAGCATCTGTAACATAATAAATCAGTATGTTATGTGGAGTAAGATAGAATGACTATGATAATATCTTTTATGGATACATCTGAATAAAAGGGTCATAAGAACATAATCATTACAAAACAAAAATGGGTAAATCTGATTTGTGAGCAACTACAGTTCCCAAGGCTTTAAGTACATTGAATCTGACTTTTGACCAGTTTTATCCTATTTGACAAATCTTCATACATGTAAACTATCAATTATTCATCTTGTATAGAGGCGTACAAAATTAAAACACAGACAAAAAAAAATACTCATTAGGGTTAGAGAAGAAAGAGCGTACCTTTTTTACATGTGTGGTTTTTTGTTATAGGTTTTCTTATCTTGTTACAATTTTGAAATATATCATGTAGATATATGTACCATTGGTTTTTTAGAGTTTATTAAGTTGTTTTTGAATAAAAGATAACCAAAAGTTGTTTGGCATAGTGGTAAACCTGGTTAGTTGTTAATAATAGGTCAAGAGGTCAAATCTTACATTTGACACTTTTTTTACAAATTTCCATAAATCCGTATCATAACCGCGTTTCAAAAAGCAATTTTCAAAACTACGTTTACAAAACGCGATTTTAAAAAAACTGCGATTTCAAATCATAAAAAATGTGAAAATTGGAGATCTTTTAGGGATTTCTGAAATACTATTGGCTAATAGCTGCCATGTCACATATGACTGGGATTAGGGGTGTGGTATCAAATCATAATTATACCTATATATAATATAGAGATATATATATATATAGAGGAGCGTTATTGTAGAGACCGGTCTTAAAATAAAAACAATAGGAACCACCTTGGACCATTAGATTAACCATTATGGATAAGATCTAATTTTAATTAATCATTTAACTAATAATGGTATATTTGTAATAATGTTATAACACTAGTGGCAATTTTCAATAAAAGGCTAATTTAATTTTTGGTTAAATTTTTGTAACGTTATAAATTTGTGATGCCTAATAAAATAAATTGTATTGTATTTATTAATGTATTGACGTTTTCAACTTTGATGACCAGTGACGTATTTCTTTTTTAACACATAGTTTATTGGCACTAAATTTCTTACACATATATGACTTATTGATTCTTTTTAGACATTTGTAGGGTCTTTTTTTTATACGCATACAAATTACGTATATCATCACACACCAATTGCAAATTTTATATAACAAACTAAGGAGATGTCTTTTGACACACCTAGTTTTACAATAAATTTATTTGATTTTTTTAATTTTAATCTTTTGACACTAAATGTAATAAAGACTATGTGTGTCATAAGAGTATGTGATAAAAAAACTTATTGTGTCACTAAAAATGTCTTACTATAAACTAAATATCTTAAAAAACTTGATATATAACTAAAAATGTGTCATAAAAATTCACATGTCATAAATATTTATGCGCTACTACATCTAAAGAAAGAAGTGTCATTATTTATCACTAAAATTGTGTCACCAATTAAAAGAATGATACGTAGTAGCATTTTTATCACTAGAAATGTGTCATCAAATATGTATGTGTCACTATATCTTAAAAAAATAATATTTCACTATATATATGTCAAAAAAATGCATGTATGAAATCATCTTATACGTATTAAATTATATTTTGTTAAAATTCTTTTATGACACATTAGAATTTCATATTAAAATTATTAAATACATTTATAGTGACAAATTAAATTGTTAGAACATTTGGTGACACATTATAAGATTATAGTAATACATTTGTAGCGACATTTTATGTTTAGCACTTGACACATATAGCGACGTTAGCTTTTTATGACACATTTGTAGTGGCACATATAGTTAATGACGTATTTAATTTTTAGTGATAATTTAAGGTGCCTACAAAAAAATACACAATCAAATAAGTATGACTTAAGTGATACGTATTTAGAAAACAGATACAACCAACTAAAAAAATACCCAAGTGATACGTATTCGAAAAAAACACAACCAAATAAAAACGACCAAGTGATACGTATCCGTAAAAATATCCAACCCACTAAAAAACACACAAGTTATACATATACGAAAATCATTAATTAAAAAAGGCACAAGTAATACGTATCCGAAAAATATACGACTAACTAAAAAGGATCCAAATAATACATATCCGAAAAATACGAAGCATTAAAAAAGAACGATGATACATATTTAATCAATTAAAAGGGCACAGGTGGTAAATATCCGATAAAATCAACGACCAACTAAAAAGATCAAACTAACACTTATTAGAAAAATACGAAACACATGTATCATCCGAAAAACTAGAAAAAATATCGACGTCATCGGATCGGTAACATAATTAACGTGTTTTAGTATGTAAAACCATATACTCATATAATTTGTACACTAGCTAAAAAAAGTTCTACACAAGCTTTTTTTGTATTTTTTTAACTTAGTACACAACTTTCAATCACCAAAAAATTAAAAAACCCACGTGAATATGTGAATGACATTTTATAGTAATCATAACACTAAGGATGTATAATTTAAAAAGCCACATTAATGTACGTCATAACTTTTTATAATAAATACTCGAATTTAAAACAATTAAGTTCTCTAAAATGCCCTTAATGATGTATGATTTAATTTTCTATTTCTTTTAATTACAAAGGACACATGGCATACTATTGTTGGTTCTTACAGTTTTTATTTTAAGACTGGTACTTACATGAACGCAAATCTATATATATATATATTTATATATATATATATATATATATATATATATATATATATATATATATATATATATATATATATATATATATATATATATATATATATATATATATATATATATATATATATATATATATATATATATATATATATATAGGGGCGAGTTATACGCAGAACCCATTTTAAGTGTAGAACTCTGCAGAACTCTTTCTAACCAATCAAAATTTAGTAATATTAAATGTTTTTATTTAATCAAAAAGGGTATATTAGTCAACAAAAATTTTTACTTTCCTTTCTATTTTTCAAATTAAAAAACGTTTTTTAATTCTCTTATATTTTAATATATTTTTTACTACAGAAAAACATAAATGTTATTTTATGAGGTCTAAATTTATAACAAGCCAATAAGATATAAATATTATATACAAAATTTGATATATAATAAAATACAAAATTACTCAAAAATCTATTATAGTACAACATATGTACATGTATCCACGATTGAAAACATATATGCACGCTTTTTAAAAAGATGGGCACGACTTTAAACATCGATGCACGCCTTTAAACATTCGTGCACGCCTTTAAACATCAATGCACGCCTTTAAACAGCAATGCACACCTTCCAAAAAAACATATATACACGTCACATTTTCTCATCAAATCCTTAAAACATACATGTACGTCTTCGAAAAACATGTATGTCCGCGATGTAAACATAGATGTAGTAACTGAAGCACCAAATGATTCCTGTGTAAAAAACAAAAAATTAGATTATTAATCTTATTAGTTTAAAAAACATGATTATTAATGAATAACTTAAAAACACAAACATAATTCTATATTCCACCAATTCTAAACTAAGAATATCTATCCTAACAAAAAATACACCTACAGCTATGTTTTAGCCGCATTCTCGAAAAACAACACTCGAGGACAAATAAAGATTCAACAATTTGGATAAAGATTAAAAGAAATAAAGATTCAATAATAAAGAGTAAAATCAATTAATTAGATCTACCATGCATGAACATCACCGTTCTTTCGCCAACTGAAGCGGATTATTTCACAAATGAATATCGACTACCATGTCATCGTTATTTTACGTCAACAACAACCGCTTGACTATTTAATTATTCTACCAAACAAATGAAAAGTATTTACTGTATAACATGATTTTGACTATATAAATAAGTAAAATCATATGTTGTATATCTTTGTGACCACCACACTTGACTATTTAATTAAAAAATCATATAAATAACTAAACCAACTTACTGATCTCAGTTCTTGGTTTGATTTTCCAAGGCTTTGGTATCCAACTCACGATCATACTCGTAAATGATTTCAGATCTGAACCGGTTACATATGTGACGACATACCTGCATCTGAATCGAGTATAGATATGAACCGAATACAAAACAAGATACCCTGAAGTTTTCTTAGTTCGCCGGTGGTGGGTGGCCATCGCGGATCTCGTATACTATGTTTGTGGGACAGAATACAAAACAAGAACACTGAGATCTGATTTAGGCATCGTAGATGATGTAAATGATGTTTTTGGCAATGGCTTATTAGATGTTTATGTAGAAAACACACAATAATATTCATTAATCGTTATTTTTTTCCAAATGAAGGAACATAAAAAAAGGCGTAGATATGTTGAAAGAGAAGAAAGTTATGATTTTGGTACTCTTCAATGCAATGTATTAAGAGCAGATTAAGTAAATGCCAAAAATGAAAATGTCCTTATTGCCCTTCAACCCATTATTTAATACAATTTTATATTTTAATTTATTATAATTATGCCACAAGATTTGATAACCATTGATTTGAGAAATAGGTGGCTTAGATTAATTTAAAATAGTTCTACATAGTTCTACAAGTTAAATGAGTTCTGTATATAACTCTTACCTATATATATATATATATATATATATATATATATATATATATATATATATATATATATATATATATATATATATATATATATATATATATATATATATATATATATATATATATATATATATATATATACTTTCGTCATTCCAGATTTACTGATTCTGAACATACAAAAAGTTTGTTACAATTAGGGGGTCTTACCCTAAACCACAACCTTAGCCCAAGTGCAGATACTTACTACAATATATAAACCATCTCTCATGTTCGTTAGAAGATCCCAATGCAACCCTAAGTACCCCAAATAACCCAAAACATAAAAAGAAAACAGGCTGAATTCAAAACTGTTTTGACCTCCGACTGTTGTAACTTATTTTGACCCACTTCCCGGCCTCCAATTTAGTTCTAGTTTCTTGCATTGGAAAGCCACTTCAGTTACCTTTTCAGGGATACTTGGATCGCAAAATAAGAGTTTGTAGAACTCCTAATATTATCAAAACAATTGACTCAAAATTCTGCCCAGTTTTTAAAAACGGGTTTAACAAAATCAACCTCATTAATTAACCCTAATCCCTCTAATTACAAGCCCTAATTTATGTAATCATCATATTATGATTAATATAAAATTAATTTACTGTTTTTAAATTTAACCCTAACCTAAATCCATCATAAGATGATTTAAAGAAAACATAAAACAATTTAATTAAAAAGGATTATGAAGGTTTACCTTTGATTTAATGGAAGATGAAAAAAAACTATAAAAACCCTAAAACACTCTGTGAAACCGTCGACCTCTTTTTTTCTCCAGGTTTTATGACTTTTGTTTAGTAATAAACATTATATAGGATGTGATAACCCATTCCTAGCCCAACCCAAAAACCCCTTTCCTTTTTTCCTCTTTTTTTTCCTTTTTTCTTCCTTTTCTTGCGTCCAAACCGACTTAAACCCTCCTTAATTTCTTTTTTTATTTATTTTATTATTAATATATGTATTAATAACATTACCTTAATTTTCCTTAATTTATTTCAGCTCCTAAAGCCTCCAAAACCTCAAAACCGTAAAACTAGTCAAATTTACGCGTTTTACCGTAAAAGTCGTAAAATATACACTTTTAAAAAAAATCTCAAATTTTGAAATAAACTTTATAACTAAGTTCTAAATGACTTAAAACCATCCCGAAAAATATCCATATGACTAATTACCTCATCCGAGACCTCCAAATGCTAAACCGTAAATCGTAAAAATACGATTTTCTATAATACATATACGTATACGTAAAACCACTAAATATCACCATCTCATTTCATATTCACTACCATGTGAGCTCATGAATATGAAATCATCTCACACAATTTCACTCACAAGGTACCCCGTAACGGAAACGATATCCAAACCACAATCTATACACACCAATTAGCACATAAACACGTAAAGACACGTAACTAGCACAAAATAAAACTAAGTAACTGTAACACCAGTGAAAGTGCCGTATGATGCTAAGTTATTGTCTCAAGAGCTGTTCAGTATGAGCATCTCTCTTAAGTTGTGGCTCACTTGTGGATGTGATATCCCGAGCCCAACATTATTTATTTAATCCTATTTTACGAATATTTTTGAAATTTTTAAGAATTTTTATCGTGGATTTACTTGACGGTTTAAGTTGAAACCAACGTTTACGGTCGTAATTTAACGATTGACGATTTAAGAAGAACCGATAACGACTACGATACCGATGGATGCCCAAATTTCTATAATTATTGACGAATTATCGATAATGTGATTTTTCGAGAATTTTATTTACGGTTCGTGTTAAGTTGAGTCGGGTGAGTTTTATAGCCTTCCGAGTACATTTAAAGTATCCCAAAAATATTTTGGAGTGTTCGGGACGATTTCCGACTCCCGTAAAATTTTCAAAATTGACTAGTGAGTCGAAACCGCAAAGTTTTGAGGACGTTTTTAACTTAAGGCCAAAAGAAACCTTTATTTACACTATGGTCCCTCCCAATACCACAAAATGGCACAAACACAAACACACAAACACATTTCACAAAAACAAGATCAAACACTCTCTCTCTCTTGCCTTAGGCCGACGGCCAAACCCAAAGTACCACCATCCACCATTTTTTTCTTGAGTTTTCACAAAAACTAACTTAAGACCACATCTTAGAATCCCTTGGTGAGTGTTAATCCGTGATTTGATTACACATGCAAAAATTTTCCAAAAATTTTCAAGATGATCCAAATTCGTTTTTGAGGCAAATTGTTGTAATGCATGTTAAATTCATGAGTAATGGAAGCATAATCACCAATAAAACCCACCAAAATTCATTTGGTTGTGGTGATTGGGTCACCCAAACCCCACGGCACAAGGGGTGTTTGGGGAGCCATGGTGGTTGATGACTTTGAGTGTTATTCTTGTGTTTGGTTATGTGTTTAGTGATGTATTAGATAGGTTTAAGTGATTGCATGTTTGATTTCTTTGATTTTAGATTATGAGGTTGGTTGATCAATAGGGGTAGGACTGAAATTTTGTGTTTGGATATGTTTAGGGAAGCTTAGGATGTTGCCTAGTGGTGGTTAGAAGGTTTGAAATCGAGTGTAAGCATGTTTTTGGTATGGTCAAATTTGGGCAGAAACTTTGAGGTCATTTCATAAAATTTATTTTTCCTACAGGTCTTGAAAACTAAATGTAGTTATAGAGGGTCTTTTCATCTTTAATTTGGTATAAGGTAGAGCCCGTGACTCAAAACGAGCTAAAAGTTATGACGTTTTAAAGATCGAGTACCGGGAGACGAGGACTTTCATAATCCGAATTTATGTATAGTTTTAGTCAAATCCCGAGGACCACAAGTATGAATTGGTAAATGGTCAAGGGTCAAAATTTGGTCACAAACCTGTATAAATGAGTCTATAAGTTGACTTAGGAGTCAAATAAGTCAAATAAGTCAAAGGTACTTTTCATATAGGTCAAAGAGGTCAAGGTTGGTCGAAGTGCAATTTCAGCCCGTAAAATGTAGTTTTGGAAAAGCGTCGAGTAACGGGTCGTAGAAGTAAAAACTTTTATTGGGCTTAAAAACATGTTATCTACAGGTCTTATAGGATTTTTGAGAATTTTGTCAAATTTTATAAGTATGGTTAAATATGGTAAAACAGCCCGTACTTTCGGTAAGTACCGGCGGAAATGGATAAAAATGGATAATGTAAGTAATGAGAACGAATGGTATAAAATGAGTGATGCTTGTTGTTTTGTTTTTGGCGTGAGTTATAATTGTCCTAAGTGACTAGTATATATGTATTTTATACAGTACCGTAAGGTATTTAAAATGAGATTACTCATTACGCGTTATTTGTGATAGGTGTTGAATTATCCGGGCATCCGTTTCGTCGTCAGTGATCATCCCTCGAACTATCGACTACTTGATATATAAGGTGTGAATTTATAGCCTCGCTTATATTGATTTCAAATTGTTTTACCCGCGAGGGAAATGCATGCTAGTTTTTAAAAGGAACGTATATCATGAATGATTGTTAGACCCGAAAGTTGCCTTAGAAATTGTGTTGAGTACCAAAGTTGCAAAAGTCCCTAAAATCATGAACTATTAACTATTGTCCTGCCCTCGAGTAGGGGGAAATAGCCGCTTATGCAATTTGTAGTACTACGGGGCTAACGACCCAATGCTAGCCGAGAAGCTGTACGTTGAGTAAGTTCTGCGGTAGATTATTTTGTATGAGAAATAAGGTATAATTGCAACTGATGCCTTTAGAAGGGGCACTGGTTTCATCTGAATCACGCCGGTATTTATTACGCGGGTGATTGAGTTAACGGATTAGTGTCATGAGCTTAAACACAATTGTCAGTATCCTGAATATAGATTGTGAGTACGACAATGCTATTGAATGATCACGAATGGTTTTTATTTTATATACGTTCAAATTGATTTTAAAACCTATGAATTCCACTCAACGTTTTCGTTGACCAAAATTTTGGCATGTGTTTCAGGTAACCGCTGAAGTGTAGAATGGAGCATGCATGGGATGGATGTTGTGTGTATGGCTTGGAGTCCGCTTGTTTTTCCTCCTTTTTCTACTTAACCATTTTAAGGTTTAATGTTATGTTGTTGTAAAACTGAAATTCTTGGGTTGAGATTCATGGGGACCGAAAACGCTTAACTCTGTTGTATTAGTTGGGGTTGGAAAAACCGTGGACATGTATCATCTAACAATTTTTAATTTCAAGTTTTAAGTTGACGTCTTTTTAGCGTCGTTTGATATATCTTGTGTGCAATGAATACTGTGTAGCACCCAATGTTGTAGTTCCGCTGCGCATAGCATTTGTGGGGGTGTTACAGATTGGTATCAGAGCCATGAGTTATAGAGAACTAGGTCGTTTTCGAAAATCCTAAACTATAACTTTTGGTGTCGTAAGAAATGTTCCAAGCACACACAACTATCCTGCATGGCTCCGGTAAGAATTCTTTAGCATTGCTTTATATTTTAGATGTATCCCTCGAAATTGATATGAATTCCCTAAGTATTTAGTAAGTAAATACTTTGAGATATATATTGAGATATATTGTTTTGTACGTTGAGTACTTATCATCGTAATTTGCAAAATTCTTGTAAGATTATCTTATATGTTGCATGTAATTGGCATAACGGGCTACATTGCATTACATGGCAACACCGCGTTGTAATCCTACGTGTATGTAGGAATGGTTGTATGTATAAGTATGTATATACTATGGTATTTAAAGGCATTGCACGTGAAGCAATGGTCCTTGAGTGATTATCGTACATGTTATAATGCGGTTTTGTTGAGAATTCGGCCTTACCGCAAATTATCAATCTTGATAATTAATTTATTGTTCGGATAACCGAGTGTGAACCTCGTTTGATACTCTAGATACGTAAATGATGCTTCGTAACATATTTTATATCGACTAGGTCGATCTCGATTGTCGTTATCGCACCGTGATGTGTCATTTTGGACATTTTCTTTTGAAACGTAATTTACTTACGTATTACCTTATTTCCTTTGTTCCTAATGGGTTTGATATGTTAGTTCACGTAACTATAACATAGACGAAGTATAATCGACGATGCGTACATTGGGGCGACGAATCATGTGTGTATATTGTGAAACGTGGTTGAGGCGTGTTGCCATTAAATCGATGTTTACTATTCTACTTGAATTTTAAAGATGTGTTTTAAAAATAGACTAGCGTTGTGATCAATCGCGATAACTTGGAATTTGGTTGGTTTTTGTGTTAACTTTGTGGAGTACGATTTTGAGACTCATCCGAGGCCGATAGCAACATTTAGTTGACATACGTATTCTCGTTCCAATTATTTCATTTTGTTTTGTTGATTCATTATTTTGAAGTTAATATTTTACATGACGAGGTCCGGCATTTGTGCAAGTTAAGTAAGCATCGAACTTTGTTGATTGAATGATTTAAACATAAAGTGTTTTATATATTTAATATTTGGTGAATGAAACTTTCGGATAAAAATGACGTATGATGTGTTTTGTAACAAGTAAAATTCGTGTAAAGAATAAATGGACATTGTGAAATTATTTTTCCTTCAACCTTGGTTGGTAAATCGTAATAAGTAATTATTATTACTCGTAACATCCTTGTTTTTATATGTTAAAATTTGATACTAAAAGATTGTGATGGACTTGTTAAGAATTTGTTTAATATAATTTGAAAAGAGAGTTTATAATAAAATTTACGATATGACTGTCGAGTATATATAACTTGGATTTAGTATGAATGAATTTTCGGGTCAATGTAGCAAACTTTTGGCATAATTTATAATATAGAGTAGAAAAATTGGTCATATATTTTGGAGGTAGAAACTTTGTAAAAATTGGTTTATTTTAAACATAAGGTTATGTTTACGTATGCATTGGTGTAAACTAGAACTCGTCACTCGTTGTAGTAAATAAACTGGGATAAAATTGGAATATACACTTTAAGTATGAAATTATAATGCTTGAAATAAATTTTTAAATATTGATGGAACGTCATTGGAAATCATTTGTTTATTTAATTGTCGTTATAGAGAACCACTATGCATAATTCGATGATGCTTGTTTAAAATCGTTTGAAAAATCTTTTGTTTTATTCCGCGACGAGATGTGTTAGTTTTAAAATCATTTGATAATGGGCTAATGGTTAAAAGTTGAATTTTATATATATTTTGGAAATAATTGAAATAAGTATTTTGATCACCTACTTTATTATTATATTATCATATTATTATCATTAATTTTTGAGATTCAAGTCTCGACTAAAATCAGTAATTTATCCGAGATAAAACTACGTGAAACCTCTTTATCATTTGAGTCGAAGTGCGCGAATATGATTTAACAAAACAGTTTTGGGGAAAACATGTGTGTAATAAAAGTCAAAGGTTGAATTTTTAAGAGTTAATTGGACTAGTTTGAGTCGTGTTGGATATGTGTATATAAGTGATAATATAAGTCGTAATAATAAAAACGTAAAACTTGGGAAATTCTTACTACGAATGTTTTTGGTACTTAAAAATATGGATATTAATGGGATTTTGACACAAGTATGGAGATTTTCGAACCTAATGATTTTATCAAATATGATAACCGAGTCACCGCCTTTACTAATGTTGATAATTTTCTTGAGATTATAACTTCCAGAAATAAAAACTTTGCAAAGATTGAAAGATGAAAGGTATAAATTCTTTAATAGTGTAACACAAATTAAAAATGTGTAAATGTTCGGTTTTACAATGTACAAGGTAACACTAATTATTATACGCAACTGGATTATACAACACACGCCTACTTGTATATTATTTTCTTAAGATGTATATGTAATGTTTTGAGTCACGATGGTTCGATCGTACAACATCAGTTCTTTGATTTTGCGAGTCTATATCTGAACTTGGGTAGTAATGAGACTGTTCATTTTAACATTTTTCATGATATGAAACCATTATTATTATAACTATTTTAAAACTACTATTTCGCTAGTACTTGATGATGAGGGTATGTCACCCGGTATATTTTGTCCTGTTCATGGACGTTGTGACTTTTCTTCTTTCGGTTAATGGAACCTAAAAATTCTGTACTTACTTGAATGATGCTATAAATCTTCATTAAATTGGCTATTTATTTATATTGAACGAAAAGCGAGGAGGCGAAGCCGCTTTACCAAATTGTAGAGGCGAAAGAACTCGATCTTCCTGGTGTAATTGTTTCTATTCGACCAAGTGATTAATTTCCTCTCCCCGTATACCCTTGGTGGAATGTGTGTGCAACTCAAGACGATGGGAATTATGAGCGTTGTTTTATTTTTGACGCTTGTGTTGATATTCAATTTTTACTCCATGTATTCGTAGATCGCTGTGGTTATCCCGAGACTTTTGTCATATATTTGAAGTATTTTCATTTCTAATGTAGTTAATTTCCGTTGGCAAATATATTGCTCGTTTACCTCGTTCGATCTCATTGATCTTAATTTTATTACTTGTTGTGCTTGCAATGATCTTTAATCATGAACCACCTTACCGTTATTTTGTGAATAGTCTATTGTGAAAATAGGTATGACTGTGTCAAATGTTTTGGTGAACTAGATACAAATGGTGTCGATTTCTTTATTTAATTATTTATTTATTTTCCTCATAAAAAGGCAAAGCAAAAGGTATGTTTCCAAAGTGGACGAAAAATGTTTGATGTGTTTCTTAAAACGATGGTAACAATATTTTCCCATTTCAAATTTCATTTCAAATGGTTTAATTATTTTGAAGGCTAGGTCGAAAACTTCCATAGTCGTGTTTGGTATGTAATTAATAAGGTTTGTGTCATCACTCGATCCTCAATTATGCACAGCTTAGCTAACTATGCATAATTCGGGAAGAGTCCTGTTTTGTTAATTGTCGTTGCTTGGTCCTTAAGTAGGCATGATCTAGCTAGTTATGCATAGTTTTGGAAGGGCGATGTAGTTTCAAATAAATTGGTCGTCTTTAAAAACCGGTAGTGTTTTTGATAAATGTTTGGAAGAGAACGTTTTTAAAAATGGTGGATCCTTATGCAAGTAATCGCATTTTCTTTGATTCCTAAAGACAATTTTTGAATTTTTCTTGTATTCCTTGAAATCTTTTCTTTCGTTTGGTGTTGACTTGGTAAGTCACTGTGACCGAGTAGTTTTTGGAAAATGTTTTTATGAGTTGTGTGTAACGTGCAAATTTCGTCGGAATCACGAGGGTGTTGATGAAATACCAAAGGGGCTCGTATCGTCACCGGGAGAAGAGTTTTTAATAAAGATGGAAAAATACCGAAGTAGAGGAAATCAGAGTTCGAATAACTCTAAGGGAAATAACGAAGACTTCTCCTACAGCAAATGTATCGTACTTTATTTATTATTTTTTTCTTGTTCTTTTGATATGATAACGACACATGATAAATTGTTGAAGTTTACCAACTGTGCATCGGTAATTGGAAGACCATTCCAATTGTCGTCTTCGTTTATTTAAGTGAGGAATCCTCTTTGCTTGACTCAACCATCCTTGATTATCGATGGTTAAACGATAGATATCCCTAGTTGATGTTTTTGTGGTAAACCCTTGCCTTTTATGTATTTGTGTGGTAAGTAATCTGGTCGAGTGATCGTAAGTTGTGAGAACTTGAGACGACATTGTCCAATGAAGTCCGATCATGGAGAACACGTGCCATGTAATGTTTTTTTTTTAACTGTGAACGATGATATTTATTAAGATTTTGACCACGTTTGGGACGGAAGTAAGATGGTGTTCTTGTAGTATCTTTTGGGTATGGATCCGTGTGTGAGCACCCCACGATGACACATGTAAGTATTTTATTTCTTTTTGGATATGCATCCATAGCTAGCAAGCTCTTGAACCTTCTTTAACTTGCAATTTTCTTTTGACTGGACTCATCCGAGAATTATGTCAATATTCTTGTTTTATCTTGGCTTGGCTGATTAGCAAGCGTGGGTTAGCTGATTGAACCGATTGGTTTGGCATGGTTTGGCTATGTTGCAAACATGTTGCAAACATGTTGTAATTTGGTGGTATGTGTTTCATAATGGATTTGGTATTTGGTTGGATTGTGACGTTTTCGAGAGAGTTATGTATGCGTCGGATGATTTCCGTATCAATGAATTCGTTTTTGACGAACTAGGGTTGTATGTATGTAATATTGCGATAAGGTGATTTTGTACGACTAGTATAAATTACTTCGTCTTTTATATTTTGAACGTTTTTCGATGGGGTTATGTGTGACCCGTGCGATTTTCATTTATGAATAATTGTTTGTATGAGACAACGAACCAAGTGAAAGGATGATTCGAACGTTGGAAGACGTGCTCCGAGCGTGTGTGATTGATTTTGGTAGTTATTGAGATCGACCATTGCCGATGGTAGTACCTTTGTACGACGACATTTACCATGTTAGCTTGGAAGCTGCGACATTTGAAGAATTATGTTGATGAAAATATAGACCGCGAGTTGGATGAAATGAAGTAGGAAAAAGTCAGTTGAATGGACCTGAAATGATTTGAGAGACTCCGGAGGAGATGGTGTAGATTGAGAATCACTTGTTGACCGCGAGAAGCTGTGAGAAGAGACGTGTCAATAACCGAAGGAAGGGTTTGAGAAATTGAAGTGGAGATCAAGGTTCGAGATGTTAAGAGATTGAAGCAGGGTATAATACTCATGGTGAAGGTGTGATGGAACACCAGACGTGAACCGAAGTCCAGAACAGAACATGAAGACCTCTTTAGGAAGAAGTACCTTTATCTTCCTAGTAGTACAAAATGCGAGTATAAGAACCGGAGAGCGCCGGGACGTCGCTCCATTAAGGGGGGAAGGATGTAACACCAGTGAAAGTGTCGTATGATGCTAAGTTATTGTCTCAAGAGCTGTTCAGTATGAGCATCTCTCTTAAGTTGTGTCTCACTTGTGGATGTGATATCCTGAGCCCAACATTATTTATTTAATCCTATTTTACGAATATTTTTGAAATTTTTAAGAATTTTTATCGTGGATTTACTTGACGGTTTAAGTTGAAACCGACTTTTACGGTCGTAATTTAACGATTGACGATTTAAGAAGAACCGATAACGACTACGATACCGATGGATGCCCAAATTTCTATAATTATTGACGAATTATCGATAATGTGATTTTTCGAGAATTTTATTTACGGTTCATGTTAAGTTGAGTCGGGTGAGTTTTATAGCCTTCCGAGTACATTTAAAGTATCCCAAAAATATTTTAGAGTGTTCGGGACGATTTCCGACTCCCGTAAAATTTTCAAAATTGACTAGTGAGTCGAAACCGCAAAGTTTTGAGGACGTTTTTAACTTAAGGCCAAAAGAAACCTTTATTTACACTATGGTCCCTCCCAATACCACAAAATGGCACAAACACAAACACACAAACACATTTCGCAAAAACAAGATCAAACACTCTCTCTCTCTTGCCTTAGGCCGACGGCCAAACCCAAAGAACCACCATCCACCATTTTTTTCTTGAGTTTTCACAAAAACTAACTTAAGACCACATCTTAGAATCCCTTGGTGAGTGTTAATCCGTGATTTGATTACACATGCACTAACAAAAATTTTCCAAAAATTTTCAAGATGATCCAAATTCGTTTTTGAGGCTAATTGTTGTAATGCATGTTAAATTCATGAGTAATGGAAGCATAATCACCAATAAAACCCACCAAAATTCATTTGGTTGTGGTGATTGGGTCACCCAAACCCCACGGCACAAGGGGTGTTTGGGGAGCCATGGTGGTTGATGACTTTGAGTGTTATTCTTGTGTTTGGTTATGTGTTTAGTGATGTATTAGATAGGTTTAAGTGATTGCATGTTTGATTTCTTTGATTTTAGATTATGAGGTTGGTTGATCAATAGGGGTAGGACTGAAATTTTGTGTTTGGATATGTTTAGGGAAGCTTAGGATGTTGCCTAGTGGTGGTTAGAAGGTTTGAAATCGAGTGTAAGCATGTTTTTGGTATGGTCAAATTTGGGCAGAAACTTTGAGGTCATTTCATAAAATTTATTTTTCCTACAGGTCTTGAAAACTAAATGTAGTTATAGAGGGTCTTTTCATCTTTAATTTGGTATAAGTTAGAGCCCGTGACTCAAAACGAGCTAAAAGTTATGACGTTTTAAAGATCGAGTACCGGGAGACGAGGACTTTCATAATCCGAATTTATGTATAGTTTTAGTCAAATCCCGAGGACCACAAGTATGAATTGGTAAATGGTCAAGGGTCAAAATTTGGTCACAAACCTGTATAAATGAGTCTATAAGTTGACTTAGGAGTCAAAGAAGTCAAAGGTACTTTTCATATAGGTCAAAGAGGTCAAGGTTGGTCGAAGTGCAATTTCAGCCCGTAAAATGTAGTTTTGGAAAAGCGTCGAGTAACGGGTCGTAGAAGTAAAAACTTTTATTGGGCTTAAAAACATGTTATCTACAGGTCTTATAGGATTTTTGAGAATTTTGTCAAATTTTATAAGTATGGTTAAATATGGTAAAACAGCCCGTACTTTCGGTAAGTACCGGCGGAAATGGATAAAAATGGATAATGTAAGTAATGAGAACGAATGGTATAAAATGAGTGATGCTTGTTGTTTTGTTTTTGGCGTGAGTTATAATTGTCCTAAGTGACTAGTATATATGTATTTTATACAGTACCGTAAGGTATTTAAAATGAGATTACTCATTACGCGTTATTTGTGATAGGTGTTGAATTATCCGGGCATCCGTTTCGTCGTCAGTGATCATCCCTCGAACTACCGACTACTTGATATATAAGGTGTGAATTTATAGCCTCGCTTATATTGATTTCAAATTGTTTTACCCGCGAGGGAAATGCATGCTAGTTTTTAAAAGGAACGTATATCATGAATGATTTTTAGACCCGAAAGTTGCCTTAGAAATTGTGTTGAGTACCAAAGTTGCATAAGTCCCTAAAATCATGAACTATTAACTATTGTCCTGCCCTCGAGTAGGGGGAAATAGCCGCTTATGCAATTTGTAGTACTACGGGGCTAACGACCCAATGCTAGCCGAGAAGCTGTACGTTGAGTAAGTTCTGCGGTAGATTATTTTGTATGAGAAATAAGGTATAATTGCAACTGATGCCTTTAGAAGGGGCACTGGTTTCATCTGAATCACGCCGGTATTTATTACGCGGGTGATTGAGTTAACGGATTAGTGTCATGAGCTTAAACACAATTGTCAGTATCCTGAATATAGATTGTGAGTACGACAATGCTATTGAATGATCACGAATGGTTTTTATTTTATATACGTTCAAATTGATTTTAAAACCTATGAATTCCACTCAACGTTTTCGTTGACCAAAATTTTGGCATGTGTTTCAGGTAACCGCTGAAGTGTAGAATGGAGCATGCATGGGATGGATGTTGTGTGTATGGCTTGGAGTCCGCTTGTTTTTCCTCCTTTTTCTACTTAACCATTTTAAGGTTTAATGTTATGTTGTTGTAAAACTGAAATTCTTGGGTTGAGATTCATGGGGACCGAAAACGCTTAACTCTGTTGTACCAGTTGGGGTTGGAAAAACCGTGGACATGTATCATCTAACAATTTTTAATTTCAAGTTTTAAGTTGACGTCTTTTTAGCGTCGTTTGATATATCTTGTGTGCAATGAATACTGTGTAGCACCCAATGTTGTAGTTCCGCTGCGCATAGCATTTGTGGGGGTGTTACAGTAACGAACCTCAAAACCAGGGTTGTCACATAAGAGAAACTCATGACGTTTCACCGAACGTACCTTAGTATGAAGGCTTCTCTTAACGGGTTGATTACGCTTTTTGGAGACAATGTCAACAATAAAGTCAAGATCAATTTCCTCATGATCATTTGGAGGACAACTGTAGGATTCAAGGAGAGCACTAAGCTTCCATTTATCCGTGAAGCGACAAGTGCCTACAAATGGGACCTCAAGAATTTGACTAAAAACTTCGAGAGAGTATTGAATGAGTTGATCTTTCAAGATGAACCTAACAAATATTCCATCGTAGTTTTCAATGGCGGAGTATGTGCTAAAGAACTCCAATAGGAATCGAGGATAGATGTCTTCCTTAATGTTCAACAAACAATCAAATCCAATGTTTTCAAACATGGACTTGATGTAGACATAATCCTTGATATCCTTTTGGACAACTCTACCCTCATGAAAGCAACGGGATTGAAGGGAGGAAAAAGTATGGGCAAGGTGAGTTGAGTGACAAAAGTCAGAAAGGTTTGGCATATACTGTTTGGTGAGTTGATGATCCTTTTGGTATTGTGAAGGCATGATTAGTACCTAAATAAACACAAGAAAATATTTTTCCAATCACTCATATGAAAAATAAACTCAGAACTAAAAAATATGAGAATATGTTATCTCAATTTCTTGACAAACAAAGGATTGAATCCATAACATTCTCATATTCACAATGTGTCTATTCCATTATTAACCAAGAACATATGACCTATGTTGGATCAACAATGGACTAGAACATTGGTTTTCCAAAACAAGGTTTTTAGGTAAGCATTAACAATGAAACTACCTATTTGTTCATGGGTTCATCTCAATTCCATCTTTTAACCAAAATCATTTAGCCAAAATTGGGATTTGTTCTACAAGTGGGTTTTAGTGAAATCTTAATGAATATGAACATGAGGAATCATAGTAAAATAACCATGTCAACCAATATTCCTATTAAGGTTCTAATTCAATTTTAATTTTAAAAATCCCCAATTATGAAAGGATGAACCCTAGAACAAAATAGATGAAATTGAAAGAAAGTACTTACAATTAATTGATGTTTGATGAAGGATGAGTGAAACCCACAACTTGGAATCAATTAATTTGAGTGATTGAAGGTTTTTGAAGCTTCAACAATGGTGGAAAAGATGAAAAACTATCGGTTGTATGTTTTTGGGAGAGAGAGGGTTTGGTTTGAAAAGGTTATTTTAATAAAACTGGCGCTCTGACAAACTTTACTGCCCGCGGTACCTTACCGATAAGGAACCGCGGGTTTGAGCCGCCAGAGATAAAGAACCGCCTGCAGAGGCTGGTTTTTTATCAATGAAACACGCCAAAATTTTTATAACCAAATTTTATAAAATACTTAAAAATATATCTTAAACCTTTTATAATATCATTTGGATCATCATAACACTAAGCAATATGTCTTAATGAAGGATTACGAGTTGAATCGAGATAGAAAAGAACCGAAACGGACAAACGACTACTGTAGCGAAAAGGCAAAGTGAAGAGAAGTCAAGGGAAGTGAATCAAGACTAAGATCAATGCTTAAGGGATAAATGACAATCTTCAAATCATGGAGACGAAGAGCTTGTGTCATATATAGTGGTTTAAGACGTGCCTTTCCGGCGAAACGTTAAACGACTTTGGTAATGAATAAACACCAAGCAATTATTCATGTATAGACTAAGATCACTTTCAATAATAGTCTTAGTCTAAACCAAAATATGAGCAAGGTACTAATTCACTTTCTCTCCCACAAAGGGCCTACTAACCGTATGGGTGCAAACCATGGAAATCATGCTTGATACTTTAAGCTACTACTAACTCACTCTACATCACCATAGTGAGTCAAGTATCCAAGCAATGAAGGTTTGAGAGGATAAAAGAAAAGAATCACAATCCACAAACAAATGTCAAGGCAAGGATGCCAAGAACAAGCACATAGTCAAGTAATGATCAAAAGAATGATCAAAGGGCGTGTGGAAGAACGAAAGCGTACCTTGGCCACAAAGAGCAATCCATAAAGGAATCAATGCAATTCCCAACAATGACTATGATGAGTACTAAGTCTTCAAGGACTAGTATCATTCCCTATCATCTTGGTATCATCATTCAAGGATGTTGAAGATCAATGAAGATGAGTCTTCTACAAGTACAAGTAACTCAATCCACAACCAATTAAGTGATGGATCTTCATGAGTACCTAAACAAATCAAGATGCAAACTAGTAGATAAATTTCAAGAGTAGATCTAAAATGCATAAATACTACTAATCTAAGAGGGATGCAATATTACCAATTAAAAGATCTATTTTCCAAGAAAAAATAGTTTTGACCAAAGAGAAACTTTAGTACAACTTGACCTTCTAATTTGAGGAGACAATGGATCGATCCAAGTTTTAAAGTACAATATACTTCAAAGATCTTGAGTGACCATCGCTCTGATACTAATTGTAGAAACTAGAGGGGGGGGGGGGGGGGGTTGAATAGTTTCTCTTCAATTAGTTACCTAATTTTAATTACTTTGAATTAAGTGTATCAAAATTATCTTTTACTTAAAGCTAAGTTGCATAATGATTAGGTTCAATTCAAATGCATTAGCAATGGTAATAGGTAAGTATAATGATAATGAAATAAATAAAGAGTAAGGAAAGAGACAACCTAGTGACAAGACACCAAGATTTATAGTGGTTCGACAACGAGGCTCTATCCTCGTTTCTAATCCACTCCTCGAGTACACCTACTTGAGATTTCCACTATATCCACAAGCTCCCTTCTTGGCGGAGAAAGCCTTACATCGTCACTTACATTATTTTCCGACACTAAGCTAAATATCGAGACCTAATCATTAGCTAGGACCAATCTACACAACGTTGCCTACTTCACAATTTAACGACACAAGGCTAGATGTCGAGTTCTAATCTCAAGGTAGAACCAATCTTCACGATGTTGCCTACTTCACCATTTAACGACACAAGGCTAGATGTCGAGTTCTAATCCAAAGCTAGAACCAATCTTCACGACTCTTCACTTTGAAGCTAAGTGAGAACTTCATAAACACAACTACTAATCACTTTCAAGTTTAGTGAGAACTCACAAGACACAACCACATCACTTTATAGTTTAGTGAGAACTACTACAAAAATCTATTACAACTCAACTAGACATATCCAAGTACACACATGTAGTTTGGATCTACACAACACAAATCCAAGCAAACACATATACAATGGATGTACACAATAAATCCAAGTATTTACAAATAGCTTGGATGAACACAACTAGTCCAAGTATTTCATAAATACAAATGGATCAACAAAAATAAAAAGGCTAACATGATGAACATGACTAATTCATGGATTCATCTTTATCACAACACTAGTGAGTGAGTGATCTTCTCATTGGACAAGGTAAAGGAGAGGATCAAGAGGATAATCATATGTAAACATCCTTAACACTTTGAGTGATCATTTACTAATGATTATGCTATAGAAAAGAGAAAGGGGGCTGAAAAAAACGTCCAAGAGGCTTGTTGGAAAATGAGATTTGATCCACTATTTATAGAAGACAAAGTCCAACGGCTAGCTGGGCGAGGATCCTTGTCTAGCCGGCGGTACCTTATCGATAAGGAACTGCCTAGCTATTTAAGGTACCGCCCAGTAGAGTCCGCTCCCTTTTTTGTCTTTTAGTGGGGTAGGAATATCTGAGGTTTTTTAAACCTTCAAAGGATATTCTTATGGCATATGGAATATGCCATTTTCAAATTTACATTTTCCATTTTAATAAAACATTTTCTTAAAAAGAAAGTTTATTAAAAAATCTTTTGTCATATTAACAAAAGTGAGTTTTAAGGATAATCACTTTGATGATCACTAAGTATGATTAAGAAAGGTTAGTGATATGATTATTACCTTGATGATAGTGTTAGTTAAATAATTCGTTTTGTGTTTTACACTAAATGTGTTGTATAGTTTGTTGTGATCAAAACTAAGAAAGATTAGTTAACACTAATAATGTTTTTAGGCATCACTTGCATTAACAAATTCCTTGATAGATCTCTATCTAGTAGGGGGCTTTACGGCATTGAGTATCTCTTCAGACGGTCTTAATTTTGAATCATAAAGCTCTTGCAATTCAAGTGATTTCTCATGTTTTTTCACAACAAGAGGCATCACAGGCCGTTCTTCACGTGATCTCTCCAAACATAGATATGCAATGCCTGCAAATGTTTTCAACGAACTCTTGTCCATCTGATGCATCAGATCCTTAAGAATGACGTCATTTAATTTATTTTCTTTGTACTTTTTATTTCAAAAAGGCACGTACACAGTCCGTTGACCATTGCTATGTGCAAAGCATAGCCTCCCACACAAAAGTTCGAATAACATTACCCCAAAAGAGTATATGTCTGACTCTTTTGTGAGAGTGTACGTCTCCATAAACACAGGATCACGGTAACCATGGGTACCCAAGATATCAGTGACAAGACCGGAATTCTGTAGATTAGCGGGACCTATTTTTGACAGCCCAAAATCAGCAACTTTAGCATTGAAATTCTCATCGAGTAGGATGTTGGCACTCTTGATATCGCAATGGATAAGTCTTTGGTAAGTCTTTTTGGGATCATGGAGGTAGCTTAGTCCCTTGGCAGCATCAAGGCATATCTTCAACCATTGCGTCCATGTGAGCGTGACATCTTTTAGATGACCATCGAGGCTTCCACGAGACGCATACTCATACACAAGTATCATCTCATCCCGTCCGCTGCTGAACCCCAAGAGAGTTATGATATTTTCATGCCTGTAACATGAAAGCATTCTGACTTCTTTATAAAACTCAGCGTCCCCTTGACCATGTTTACGATCGAGGCGCTTTATGGCAACCAAGCTTTTCCCTTCAGAGTGAGACAGTTCCCCCTTATAAACCTTTCCAAAACCACCATTGTCCGATAACATTTTCTTCGCTGAAGTTATTGGTGGCTGACTTGATCTCTTCGAGTTGAATTTCAAGATGTTCAAACTCTTTCATGGAAGACGCCATTATAATTGGTTGATCAAATAAAAAAAGCAAACGAATCAATTTTCTGGCTTCAAAACAGTTACAAGTGCAGAACATGACATAAAACAATGCCAAAAAGTTAGACTTTTATGCTTGTGGTTGTAGTGTCATTATATTTTATCATAGAAAAGTCTTTTTTTTTGTTTCCCAAGAAAGTAAAGATAAACATTAATACCTATGAGAACCTTATTCTAACCATTCGTATGATGCTGAAAAGCTTGACCTTTGTTTTTGAGAAAATTTTGTATATACCTAACTTAAACACCATAATGCTATATATACTAGCTAATAACCCGTGTAAGACACGGGTTGTATAAAGCACTTCTTAACTCAAAATAATCTGATTGAAACAAATTATCCCCAACAGTGCAACATCCAACCAAAAAAAATACTATTCAGCGCCTGCTCACAAAGGAGTTCATTGGATTTGATCTGTGATGAAGCATCTAAAATAGACACGTACCTAAAACATCAATCATCCTTATAGTCACCCAAATAGCACTAATAATTTTGGTCAATAACAAAACATCAAATATGAGCTAAAATAATTGCTTTCTTAAAATATTTATTTGTCCACTGAGTATGAGCAGGGGTAGAAATGAGCCAGCCTGCCAGAGCTCGAGCTCGGCTCATTTGTATGTAGAAAGCTCGATTCACCATGTGCCCGAGACTAAACTAAGCTTGCTCTACCTGAGGCCCAACCCCCAGAGGCGTATTTGTCTTTCCAATGAGTAAAAAAAGTATTTGTTCCGGTTTGGAGCAGTGAATAAATAGTAGCTATTATGTTGCTTCCTATGCATCACTATACAGTTGGAGGATGCCCTCTCATGAAAACATAATTGGTACCTGAGAATAATCCGTTTAAGCCATATTTTACCTAAACGCAGACACTTAAGAGGTGTTTGGGTTTGCGTTATGAACCAACTTATCTACTTATTTCATTTTGAAAATGAAGTTAATCTCAAATAAGTGTTTGGCAAAAAGGAAAGAATAATCACTTATTTGCATTTAGGAAGGCTTAAAATGGAGTTTTACAAAAGTAGATGGATACTTACTTTTTGAGAACGAAATTTTGGTAAATACTAATAATGTCTTTTTAGTCATTTCATTATTTCGTTATCAAACAACATAATTAAACCCAAACACTACATTTCAAAACCACGTTTCGGAACAGCTGATTATCTGATTGTTCATTTTCAAAACGAATAATCTATTTTGAATAAGCAATCCCAAACACCCCCTTAAATTGTTACACAAGAATTTACTATATTATAATCGCTTTATCCAGTACTATTTGAGTGACAAATTCGCCTAATAGTCTCTACATTGATAAGCTTATTTATTCATTTAATAGTAAAATCCGAGCTTTAATAAGCCAACAGAATACATCACCACCAATGAGGAATACAAACAAGTTGTCTTCAGAGATACACCTTATATTATCACATAAGGAAGGGTTAATTCCCAAAAGGGTTTATTGCCCAATCGTGTTTTGCTTTTCTAGTCCAAAAATAATATTTTTCCCATATAGGTCCAGGGCAACTGAAAGATTCGGGACAACCAAGTATACAGTGCGACATGTGGCGTTTTTTGTCCCCGTTGCCTTATTTTTTGGGGCAAGTTATCAGTGTCGCCCAATTTTTCGTAATTTTTTTACACTTGTCGAAATCTTACACTATGCCCTATTTTTTCTATTGCCCTCGACATGGGGAAAACATGTTTTTTGGACTAGAAAATCAAATGCGATTTAGCCATGCACCTTTTTGGTCATTAACCCCTTAGGAATTGCAACACATCATTATGAGCTCAAATTGTTGTTTTTCAAAACTAAATTACTTATCTGTAAGCATGATTTTGCTAAACATTACCGAAAAGTGAATTAGACAATAAACTAGCATGAACGAAACAAATAATTTAACTCTCATATCAATGCGCAAACAGTGTCGAAAAGACTAACTAATTAACTATCACAACTTATACCTCGAACAAAGTCTGCTTACCGATTATTCAACTCTCAAGTCAATCAGCCAAAAACTCTGAACGAACTGAGCTACCTCAGTTGGCCACCAAAGGTAACCTTAAGAGTTAATGACTTTTAGGGGGGGGGCGCTATATAAATAGAAGGCTTACCACCTAAAGGAGAAGGTTTGAGGCTTGCATACTGCCTAATTGGATGTTAGTGTGGGCTCGAATCACTAACTACTAACTCGCCGTTCAAAAAAAAATCAGTCAAACATTTTGAAACGTACTGTAATCTACACGCACACGCGGATGAACAGACAGACGCACTGCACGCACATACACACATATATAATTGGATCCATGCTCAATGAAAGTGTAACAATAGATCCGTTCACAACTTAGTATCAAGACACGAAACTGCGATAACAGAATCCATTCACAATGTAATTAGGGAAAAATAAAAATAACATAATGAAATTAAGGCAAAATCAAAGTGTAATGTGAATGTGATGGAAACTTACTTGATTATATGGAATTTTCTGTTTAGATCGAACTGTGATTTGAATACTTGCATCTTCGTTGATTATATGGAATTTGTTCAATATGATTTGAGTGTCTCAAGTTTGTAGAGGGAAAACATGAACTCTGGAAACTGAGAAAGTGTTTTTTGTTTTTTTCTATTAAAAATGAAAAAAAAATTAGAGAGAAAATGAGAAGAATCCCCCACTTTTCTAGAAAATTTTTCATTTGAAAATGGAAACATAGAAAACTTGTTTAGTTCCATCTTTTTTTCATATTTTTCAAAAATCAAGAAATTTTCATTTAATAAAACATATTCCCGTATCTTTTTCTAACCCTATTTTACGTTTCCGTAATTTTTTTTACGTTTTCATCAGTATTTTTACGTTTTCTTCACTAAATTTGCATTTTCGTCAGTATTTTTACGTTTTTTACAGTATTTTTACGTTTTTGATAGTATTTTTACGTTTTCGCCAGTAAACTTAGTTTTCGTCAGTAATTTTACGTTTACGTCAGTAAACTTATGTTTTTGTCAGTAAGTTAACGTTTTCGTCAGTAAACTTACGTTTCGTCAGTAATTTTACGTTTTCGTTATTAAATTTAGGTTTTCGTCAGTAAACTTACGTTTTCGTCAGTAAAGTTACGCTTTCGCCAGTAATTTACGTTTTTCTCAGTGTACTTACGTTTTTGCCAGTAAACTTACGTTTTCGCCAGTAATTTTACGTTTTTGTCAGTAAACTTACGTTTTCGAACGTACACTTACGTTTTCGTTAGTAATTTTACGTTTTCGTCAATAAACCTACGTTTCCGTCAATAAACTTACGTTTTCGCCAGTAAACTTACGTTTTCGTCAGTAATTTTACGTTTTTGTCAGTAAATTTACGTTTTTGTCATTATTTTTACGTTTTCGTCAGTAAACTTACTTTGTCGTTAGTAACTTACGTTTTTGACAGTAAACTTACGTTTTCGTCAGTAATTTTAAGTTTTCGTTAGTAATTTTACGTTTTCGCCAGTAAACTTATGTTTTCCTCAGTAATTTTACGTTTTCGGCAGTAAACTTACTTTTTCGACAAAAAACTTACGTTTTCGTCAGTAAACTTACGTTTTCGCCAGTAAACTTACGTTTTTGTCAGTAATTTTACGTTTTTGTCAGTAAATTTACGTTTTCGTTAGTAAACTTACATTGTCGTCAGTAACTTACGTTTTTTACAGTAAACTTACGCTTTCGTCGGTAGTTTTAAGTTTTCGTCAGTGATTTTGAGTTTTCGTCAGTAATTTTACGTTTTCGTCAGTAATTTACGTTTTCTTCAGTAAACTTACGTTTTCGTCAGTATACTTACGTTTTCGTCAGTAAACTTACGTTTTGTCAGTAAACTTACGTTTTCTTTAGTAAATTTACGTTTTTGTCATTATTTTTACGTATTCGTCAGTAAACTTACGTTGTCGTCAGTAAACTTGCGTTTTTGACAGTATATTTACGGTTTCGTCAGTAATTTTAAGTTTTCTTCAGGGATTTTACGTTTTTGTAAGGAATTTTACTGACAAAAATTTAGAATTACTGACGAAAACTGTAGAAACTAGAACGGGGTTGAATAGTTTCTTATAATTTACTTGTTAAAAGGTGGTTTTCAAAAATCCTTTTTCAAAAACTTAGACTTGAGGAAATGTGTGAAATCTTCTTATGCACAATATGAACAATGATAGTGTAACTAAGCTAATACTAACAAATATATATGCACAAAGAATAAAGAATGTAAAGAGTTAAGGGTAAAGAAAGATCAAACCGAACACCAAGGATTTATAGTGGTTCGGCAACGAAGCTCACTCCTCGTTCCTACTCCACTCCTCGAGTACTCCTTACTCGAGAGTTCACTACACAACAAGCTCCTTATGGTGGAGAAAACCGTACACGTCGCTTAACCAATTTCCGACTCTAAGCTAAAAGTCGAGCCCTAATCGTAGATAGGACCAATCTACACAACTATACTTAGTACATACACAACTTCCAAATAGACACAACTACTTGGATCTTCTCAACTAAGACACAACAACAAATGTATAAAAGTAGATCTTCAATGGATCTTTGGTGGTGGACTCAACACTTCACAAGGATAGTGTTCTTCTCTTTGCACTTGGAGAGGAAGGGATGGAAGAACAAGATTCACTTCTTAAACAAGTAGTAATCAAACAAATGATCAAAGATTTGAGTGATTAAAGAAGAGAGTTTGAATCTGGAAATAGATGTGCAAAAGAGGTGAATTGAAAAGCTGAGAATGGTCCACTATTTATAGGACAAAGGGCCAACGGCTATATCTGCCCGCGGTACCTTATCTTAGCCCGCGGTACCTTATCGATAAGGAACTGCCTAGGAGCTAAGGTACCGCTGGACTAGACTCCGCTCCCTTTTTGTCCTTTAGTGGTGGAGGTCATATCTGGTTTAAAAATATCCTGATAGAATATTCCTAACCAAATAAGAATAGGCCATTTTCAAATTTTCAAATAATTAATTTAATAAAACATTTTCTTAAAAAGAAAGTTTAATAAAAACTTTTCACGCTTAATAAAAAGTGAGTTTTAAGAAAAGATTAAATCACTTGATCACGTGATTAAGGTTAGTACTTGTTTATCCATACCTTAAGTGAAAATGGGTAAAATGAAAAATACTTGAACTCAAGAATTCGTTTTTCGTTGTTTTCGTAAATGCTTGTTTTTACATATTGTCGTAATCAAAACTAAGCGAGACCAAAAAATAGAAATAACGTTTTTAGGCATTATTGCATTAACAATCTCCCCCTTTTTGATTCCGACAATACATAAACTCAATCACACAAAAAACAAGATTTTCGAAGACGAGTTTATTCATTTCTCCCCCTTTGTCGAAGCAAAAAGGTTGCACAAGTCCGTGTTGAAGAAACGGACTTTGCAAAGACTCCCCCTTGGTGCTTACTCCCCTAGGTTGGGGCTCCGAGGAATCGAGATATGGTGACAAGCTACATAGAAGGGTTAGTTGAACAAAAGAAACAACCAACAATATATAGCAATAGGTCACAAAAAATAAAAGAGAAGAAAATAAAAAGACAAAGATCCAAGATAGGTTACTACTAAAAAAAATCATACAAAGATGTATGAAAAAAGAAACAAGCCAAAAGCATAAATCTAATCCTAGTTATTCTAGAATTCTAAGATTTGCTTGAATTTGGTGTCTTGTGGATAAGCAACCAATGCTTATATGAAAGACAAGGTAATGGTGGAGGGTGGTGGTGGTGGCTTGTTGGAGATCTCATAATCAAAGTGAAGAGGAGGCTTGATTAAGAGACTCTTGATGTAGCTCAACTCCTCATAGATGTGTGCCATAGCAAGATGTTGATATTGACAACAATGACAATATGTTCCATGGTGCATGACATTATCATGAGAAGGATGAAGAACACTAAAGGGTGGTGGTGGAAGAAAAGATGTTCCACAATCAACATTCTTGGTAGGAGAGATGTGATTAAGAGTGTTCTTGGGTGGGTTAGGATTGTAATGGTTTTTGGGTGAGTTGGGATTGAAAGCAGTTGGAGAAAATGGAGGAGATTCAAGGCTTTCATTAGGAGAATATGACATTTTGGGATGTGAAGTAATGCAAAATGATTATGGTTTAAATAGGGAAGGCTTGGGGTATTTTTGGGGTGGTCAAAGGGTTTGAAACAAAGATTCTCAAAAATGTTGGAGCAAATCTGGTGTTTCAGACAAAAACCCGAAAAAGGAAGGCACTGTAGGCGGTTCCTTATCTAGGCTGGCGGTACCTTATCAATAAGGCACCGCGGTTCACATATGGAACCGCCTGCAGAGGCTGTGTTTAGTGTTTGGAGGAAGTTTTTTCAGCAAATCTTATTTTTCTAGTCTAACTTATCATAGGGATATGCTTAAAAGCAAAGATACACAAAGAAAACATATGCAAACTTACCAAATAGAGATTTGAGCAAAATACATGGATTTAAAAAAAATCGATGTAGGAGGTGTGTAAAACAAGACCTTAAGTCATGACACAATGATCCTCCATGATTCTAACTTGTTCTTGCTATGTTTGAGAGAATCATACATATGAATTATGTAAGCTCTAGATTAATAGCGAGAATCTATGAAAAACAGTTTTTAGATTGAATTAACAATGTCAAAAGCATTTCTCAACCATTTTCGAAAGAGAAGGTTTATCAAAAAGAGTTTGGAAGACTCAATGACTCAAAGTGGTAAAATGAGACACACAAAGAGAAGAATGTAATTAGGAAGATGTTCCATTAATCCTAGACCTAGACGCAAGTAATTAAAAGGTTCCCTCTTAAGTGGCTTAGTGAAGATATTGGCTAAGTTATCCTCGGGGGGCACCTTTTCAATAGAAATGTTCCCCTTTTGAACATTATCCCTAAGGAAATGGTGTAGAATTTCTATATGTTTGGTTCGCGAATGTTGCACGGGATTCTTGCTAAGTTATATAGCGCCTTTATTATCGCACATGATGGGAACATAATCAAGATAAATCCCGTAATCAACAAGCGCTTGCTTCATCCATAGAGCTTGTTGGCATGCTTTTCCGGCACTCACATACTCGGCTTCCATGGTGGATATTGCAAGAGCGAGTTGTTTCTTGGAGAATTAAGAAGTTAAACAACAACCCATGAAGGTACAAACTCCACTAGTGCTTTTCCGGTCCACATAGTCTCCCGCATGATACGAGTCCGCGTAGACAATGGTTTCTACGCCGATCCCTTTAGGATACCATAATCCTAAATGTATAGTGCCTTTAATGTATCGGAAGATACGCTTAACCGCTTCAAGGTGAGAGGTTTTGGGAGCCTCTTGGAAGCGAGCACAAAGGCAAACACTAAACATGATATCCGGTCGACTTGCCGTTAGGTACAACAAACTACCAAGCATACCTCTATATTTGGTGTTGTCTACCGACTCACAATCATCATCTACGGTGAGTATAGTATCCGAGGCCATTGGGGTCTTCATTGGTCTAGATTCTTCTAATCCAAATTTCTTTAGCATTTCTTTAGCATACTTAGACTGGCTAAAGAAAATACCATCATCCATCTGTTTAATTTGGAGTCCTAAAAAGAAGTTAAGTTCTCCCATTATACTCATTTCAAACTCATCATGCATGATTTTGGCAAAGTCATCACACAATTCTTGACAAGTTGATCCAAATATAATGTCATCAACATATATTTGTACGATTATAAGGTGAGAACCTTTCTTCTTTGTAAAGAGCGTGTTGTCTACCATCCCCATGGTATACTCATGGTTAACAAGAAACGCTTTAAGTCTATCATACCAAGCTTTGGGTGCTTGTTTGAGTCCATAAAGTGCTTTCTTAAGCTTGTAAACATGATCCGGTTTCTCAAAATCAATGAAGCCGGGAGGTTGAGCCACATATACCTCCTCATTGATCAAACCGTTAAGAAATGCACTCTTTACATCCATTTGTTGAAGCTTAAAATCTAAGGCACAAGCGTAGGCTAAGAGGATTCTAATGGATTCTAATCTAGTTACCGGTGCATATGTCTCTTCATAATCAATCCCTTCTTGTTGATTATAGCCTTGAGATACAAGTCTAGCCTTGTTACGAGACACAACGCCATTCTCATCTAACTTATTCCTAAATACCCATTTGGTTCCAATAATGGTAGAACTTCTAGGTGGAGGAACAAGTTCCCAAACATCATTGGCAACGAATTGATTCAATTCTTCTTGCATTGCAATGACCCAACTCTCATCCGTCAAAGCTTCTTTAACATTCTTTGGTTCAATCAAGGAGACAAAACAAAAAAAGTTGATTTGGTTTTGGACTTCAGATCTTAGGGTCGTTTGATTTAAGTCAACAATGACATTATTGAGAGTATGATCTCTAGATTCCTTAATGTTTACTTCCTTTTCAACACTAAGGTCTTCAACTCCTATTTTTCTAACCTCTTTGGCTTTAACTACTTCTAATTCATCCAAGTCATCATCAACCAATGGTGGTGTCTTGGGTGAAGGAGGGGTTTCACCAAAGGTTACGTTGAGTGATTCTTCAATAACCCCTGAGGTTCTATTTAGGACTATGTAGGCTTTGCTAGTTTGGGAATAACCTAAAAGGATACCTTCGTAAGACTTTGGGTCAAACTTGGTAAGGTAGTCTTTGGCGTTGAGGATAAATCACTTGCTTCCAAACACCCTAAAGTATTCCAATGAGGGTTTCTTACCTTTAAGAATCTCATAGGGGGTCTTTCCTAGGAAAGGTCGAATAAAAATTCGGTTGAGAATATAAGTCGATGTGTCCACGGCATTGCACCAAAACTTTTGAGGAAAAGATTGCTCGTTTAGCATCGTCCTACTCATCTCTTGGAGAGTCCTATTCTTCCTTTCAACTACCCCATTTGATTGTGGAGTGCGAGGAGCCGAGAAGTTATGGGTAATACCATGAGCTTCACAAAAGGCACCAAATTGCACTTCATTATCAAATTCCCTACCATGATCCGTCCTAATAGAGACAATTGAACATCCTAGTTGATTGTGAATTCTTCGACTAAAGATTTCGAAGTGATCGAAAGCTTCATTCTTAGATGCCAAAAATCTAGTCCAAGTGAATCTAGAATAGTCATCAACTATAACTAGGGTATAAAGGTTACCTCCATAACTCCGTATGGCGGAAGGTCCAAAAAGATCCATATGTAGGAGCTCTAAGCACCGAGAGGTCGAAACCAAATTCTTGGCTTTGTGACTTGAGTGAACTTGCTTTCCAACTTTGCAAGCATCACAAAAGTGACTATCAAACTTAATCTTGGCGAGGTGTCTTACCAACTCCTTAGAGACTAAAGATTGAATTAAACCCATATTAGCGTGACCTAATCTCCTATGACAAAGAGTAGAACTATCATCTATAGTCGCAAGACATATGTTGTCTTTTGACTTCTTATTGACCTTCATAACATAAAGCCCATGCTTTCTAATACCTTTTCCAATGACCTTTCCATCTTTTACGATTTCACTGTCATGTTCCGAAAAGATGACCTTACACTTATTATCACAAATTTGACCTATACTTAAATGGTTAAACCCTAAGTTATCTACGTGCTCAACATTTTCAATGGTCATAGAGTCAAGAGAGACCGTACCTTTGCCAATGATATTACCACGTAGACTACTTGCAAATGTGACGTTACCTCCATCATATGCTTTGTAATGCGAGAACAAACTTCGATTACCCATCATGTGTTTAGAACATCCAATATCCTTAATCCACTCGTCGGGCTCCAAATCAATTCCCAAGCATATCTAGGTAACAACACACAAGATCAAACATTTGGTCCCCAATATCTCATGGGTCCAAAATTGTTAGTTCCAAACATCCCTTGCATTTGGTTGGGATGCATGAATGAAGGAGGGGTTCCCCATGGAGAACAAAATGGAGGAGGGTAGTAATTCATGTAACCATTTTGTTGTTCATTATTTCTCCTAGGTGTATTTGATCTAGGTTTAGAGTTATGATCATTTCTTCTAGGTGTTGGGGTTTTACTTCTAGATCGTGAATTGTTTTGATTATCTCTTCTAGGCTTAGACTCATTCCGTACTCTAGGTGGAGTAGAAGATGGTCTAGATAAACTTCTATTTCCCATGAGAGGTTTACTCAATGGCTTGTAGAACTTATCAATAGCATTGTCGTCAAGTATGGGTAATTTTACCTTATTAACAATAATATGCTTTGGTTTTTCACCTGATTTTGACTTTTCAGAAAATTCATGATTTTCACAAAATTCATCTTCTGGCCGCGGTACCTTATCTATGGCGGCGGTTCCATAGTGATAAGGAACCGCCCTATACAATCTGGGACCGCGTACAGTGGGTGATTTTTGTGAAAATATGACTTGTTTAGGTTCACTTGTTGAGGCTTCATTTGAGTTAAAACCTAGACCAAGTTTTTCCTTAGAATAAACTTGTTTGTTTAACATATCATCAAGAGCACTAGTACCTTTCATGAACTTTTCCAATTTAATGGAGGTGCTCTTGAGATCTTCATTCTCTAATCTAAGTTTCTCACAACTTAAGCAACCTAAATCCACTTCTTTATTTTTCTCAAGTATTGCCAATTTCTCCCTAAGTTCATTGATCTCATTTTCAAGCTTAGTTTTGGTTGATTTTGAGGTTTTGTTCTTTTCTATGAATTTAAGACTAAGTTTGTGTAAACTATCATATTTGCCTTCGAATTCAATATCATCAAAAGTGGAGCTATCATAACTATAATATTCGGTTTCGAAATGTACCTCTTTAGAAGTGTGAGCCATAAGACATTTCTCCTCTATGGGGTTGTCATCATCATCTTCACCGCTATCGCTCCAAGCGCCACTAACAAACGCCGTGTGGTTCTTATCGCGAGCGGGCTTTGGACAATCACCAATGAAATGATTTGGATCACCACATCTAAAGAAATTCCTATCACCTTTTTCGTTCTTGTCAAACCGATTCTTTGAGAATGGTTTCTTGTCATTGTTGGGTTGCCTAACGTGTTGACCTCGTCTCTTAAAGAACTTCTTGAAATCTCTCACCGCCAATGCATACTCCTCTTCATCGCTATCCGAGGAATTATCATGGTCACTTTGTGCGTTCTTGGCTTTAAGTGCAAGAGATTTTCTTTCACTCTTGGTTTTCACTAATTCCGAGTCCTTCAAAATTATCATCTCATGAACCTTCAAGTTGCCTATGAGTTCATCGAGTGATAAATTTGAGAGATCATTCGACTCTTCAATCGCCGTGACTTTTGCTCTCCACTTTGGATGTAAAGCCCTTAGAAACTTCCTAACATTGTTCTTGCTAGAAAAACCTTCATCAAGTGCTTTTAGACTAGTAATAATAGTGTTAAACCTAGCAAATGCACTATCAATAGTTTCATCTTCTAAGATGACAAATTGTTCATATTGTTGGACAAGAAGATCGATTTTGCTTTATTTGACTTGGTTATTACCTTGGTGGGTTACTAAAAGAGTGTTCCAAATATCTTTTCACACATAAAAATCCTTTCATACTCTTTCTTAGGTAAAGCATTATAAATCACCATTTTAGCCTCATTATTTTTTGAAAATTTCTTTTTAGTGTCGTCATTAGCTTTGTCAAAAGTGACCAATTCTTTTGTTTTAGAAACTTCATTAAATTGATAAGGTAAAAAATAACCATTGGTAATAACATGCCAAAGATCTAAATCTTTTGATTTCACATAAGTTTCAAATCTATTTTTCCAATAAATAAAACTATCGGTTTCAAAAAGTGGTGGTCTTTGCATAGATTGCCCTTCTAGGTATTTGTTGGAATCCATAGATCGATTCAAGTTTTAAAATACAATATACTTTAAAAGTTCTTGAGCAACCACGATGTGATACCAATTGTAGAAACTAGAAGGGGGGGGTTGAATAGTTTCTTATAATTTACTTGTTAAAAGGTGGTTTTCAAAAATCCTTTTTCAAAAACTTAGACTTGAGGAAATGTGTGAAATCTTCTTATGCACAATATGAACAATGATAGTGTAACTAAGCTAATACTAACAAATATATATGCACAAAGAATAAAGAATGTAAAGAGTTAAGGGTAAAGAAAGATCAAACCGAACACCAAGGATTTATAGTGGTTCGGCAACGAAGCTCACTCCTCGTTCCTACTCCACTCCTCGAGTACTCCTTACTCGAGAGTTCACTACACAACAAGCTCCTTATGGTGGAGAAAACCGTACACGTTGCTTAACCAATTTCCGACTCTAAGCTAAAAGTCGAGCCCTAATCGTAGCTAGGACCAATCTACACAACTATACTTAGTACATACACAACTTCCAAATAGACACAACTACTTGGATCTTCTCAACTAAGACACAACAAAAAATATATAAAAGTAGATCTTCAATGGATCTTTGGTGGTGGACTCAACACTTCACAAGGATAGTGTTCTTCTCTTTGCACTTGGAGAGGAAGGGATGGAAGAACAAGATTCACTTCTTAAACAAGTAGTAATCAAACAAACGATCAAAGATTTGAGTGATTAAAGAAGAGAGTTTGAATCTGGAAATAGATGTGCAAAAGAGGTTAATTGAAAAGCTGAGAATGGTCCACTATTTATAGGACAAAGGGCCAACGGCTATATCTGCCCGCGGTACCTTATCTTAGCCCGCGATACCTTATCGATAAGGAACCGCCTAGGAGCTAAGGTAACGCTGGACTAGACTCCGCTCTCTTTTTGTCCTTTAGTGGTGGAGGTCATATCTGGTTTAAAAAATATCCTGATAGAATATTCCTAACCAAATAAGAATATGCCATTTTCAAATTTTCAAATAATTAATTTAATAAAACATTTTCTTAAAAAGAAAGTTTAATAAAAACTTGTCACACTTAATAAAAAGTGAGTTTTAAGAAAAGATTAAATCACTTGATCACTTGATTAAGGTTAGTACTTGTTTATCCATACCTTAAGTGAAAATGGGTAAAATGAAAAATACTTGAACTCAAGAATTCGTTTTTTGTTGTTTTCGTAAATGCTTGTTTTTACATATTGTCGTAATCAAAACTAAGCGAGACCGAAAAATACAAATAACGTTTTTAGGCATTATTGCATTAACAAAAACATTAATGGCGAAAACGTTAATGGTGAAAACGTAAAATTATTGATGAAAACATAAGTTTACTGACGAAAACGTAAGTTTACTGAAAAAACGTAAATCAACTGAGGAAAACGTAAATTTACTGACAGAACATAAAAACTATGACGAAAAATTAAAAATACTGATGAAAACATAAAAATACTAACAAAAACATAAAAACGACGAAACCGTAAATATACTGACGAAATGTAAATTACTGACGAAAACGTAAAATTACTGATGAAAATGTAAATTACTGACGAAAACGTAAAATTACTGACGAAAACGTAAAATTATTGACGAAAATGTAAGATACTGCCGAAAACGTAAAATTACTGACAAAAACGTAAAAATAATGACGAAAACGTAAAATTACTGCCGAAAACGTAAAAATAATGACGAAAACGTAAAATTACTGACAAAAACATAAAAATACTGAGTAAAACGTAAATCTACTAACATAAACGTAAATTTACTAACGAAAAAGTAAAATTACTGACGAAAACGTAAAATTACTGACGAAAACGTAAAAATAATGACGAAAACGTTAAATTACTGACAAAAACGTAACTTTACTGACAAAAACGTAAAAATACTGAGTAAAACATAAATCTACTAACATAAACGTAAATTTACTAACAAAACTTAGTATTACTGACGGAATGTAGTAGTATTACTTACGAAAAAGTAAATTACTGCCGAAAACCTAAATGTACTGACGAAAACGTAAAATTACTGACGAAGACGTAAAATTATTGACGAAAACGTTAAAATAATGACGAAAACGTAAAATTACTGACAAAAACGTAAAAAATTAAATTTCCTCAGTTATTTACGTCTTCGTCAGTTTTTTACGTTCTCGTGAAATTTTTACGTTTTCCTCAGTTTTTTAAGTTTCGTCAATTATTCGCTTATCCAGAAATGACATGAAATTTGGAAAATGAAAATTACAATTTATCTAAACAACGTTTCAAAATTTTCAATTCTTCTCTTGGAAAAGAAAACTCTTTCCATTTCTAAAAAATTAGAAACAGAAAAGCATGAAAAGTTTTCCACAACTAAACAGCCTCGGGCTGTTTAGTTTTGTTGTGGAAAACTTTCACAATTTCCTATTAATTTTCTAGAAAAGAAAAAGTTTTCTTTTCCAGAAAAGAGTTAAAAATTTTGAAAACTTGTTTAGATGATATTTTTCATTTTCTAAAAAAATAAATAAAGTTTAGAAGAAACTATTTTCAACCATTTTTTCATGATCAACTTTTTTTTCACGTTTTGCTAGTTTTTTTTATATTTTCGTCTGTTTTTTCCCGTCTACTTTTTTCACATTTTCGTAATTTTTTTTACGTTTTAATAAGTTTTTTTTTACGTTTTCGTTTTCGTCAGTATACTTACGTTTTCGTCAGTAAATTTACTTTTTCGTCAGTAAATTTACTTATTCGTCAATAATTTTACGTTTTCGTCTATAAATTTACGTTTTCGCCAGTAAATTTACGTTTTCGTCAGAAAATTTACGTTTGCGTCAGTAAATTTACGTTTTCGTCAGAAAATTTACGTTTTCCACAGTAATTTTACGTTTTCGTCAGTAAAATTATATTTTCGTCAGAAAATTTACGTTTTCGTCAAAATTTTACGTTTCCGTCAGAAAATTTACGTCTTTTTCAGTAAATTTTCGTTTTCGTCGGTAATTTTATGTTTTCGTCCGTAATTTTACGTTTTCGTCAGTAAATTTACTTTTTCGTCAGAAAGTTTACGTTTTCGTAAAAAATTTACGTTTCCGTCAGTAAATTTACGCTTTTGTCAGAAAATTTACGTTTTCGTCAGCAAATTTACGATTCCGTCAGTAAATTCACGTTTTTCAGTAAATTTATGTTTTCGATAATAATTTTACGTATTCGTCTGTAAATTTACGTTTTTGTCAGTAAATTTACGTTTGTCAAAAATTTACGTTTCCGTTAGTAAATTTACGTTTTTGTCAGTAAATTTACGTTTTCATCAAAAATTAACGTTTCCGTCAGTAAATTTACGTTTTTGTCAGTAAATTTACGTTATCGTCAGTAAATTTACGTTTACGTCAGCAAATTTACGTTTTTGTCAGTAAATTTACGTTTTTGTCAGTAATTTTACGTTTTCGTCTGTAGATTTACGTTTTCGTCAGTAAGTTTACGTTTTTGTCAGAAAATATAAGACTTAAATTTACTGACGAAAACATAAATTTAAAGATAAAAACATAAATTTACAGACAAAAACGTTAATTTACTGAGAAAAACGTGAATTTTCTGACGAAAAAGTAAATTTACATACGAAAACATAAATTTACTGACGAAAACGTAAATTTACATACGTATACGTAAATTTACTGACGAAAACGTAAATTTACATACGAAAACATAAATTTATTAACGAAAACGTAAATTTACTAACGAAAACGCAAATTTACTAACGAAAACGTAAATTTACAGAAGAAATGGTAAATTTACTGCGAAAACGTAAATTTATAGACGAAAACTTAAATTTTCTGACAAAAACATAAATTTAATGACGAAAACGTAAATTTTCAGACGAAAACGTAAATATACACACGAAAACGTAAATTTTCTGACGAAATCGTATATTTTCTGACGAAAACGTAAATTTACCGACGAAAACGTAAATTTACATACGAAAACGTAAATTTTCTTACGAAAACGTAAATTTTCTGATGAATACCCAAATTTACTGACGAAAAAGTAAATTTACAGAAGAAAACATAAATTTATTGACGAAAACGTAAATTTACGGACGAAAACGCAAATTTACAGATGAAAACGTAAATCTACAGACGAAAACATTAATTACTGACGAAAACGTAAATTTTCTGACGAAAACGTAAATTTACTGACGAAAACGTAAATTTACTGACGAAAACGTAATTCTCTGACGAAAACGTAAATTCTCTGACGAAAACATAAATTTACAGACGAAAACGTAAATTTTTTGCCGAAAACGTAAATTTACAGACGAAAACGTAAGTTTACAGACGAAAACGTAAATCTACAGACGAAAACATTAATTACTGACGAAAACTTAAATTTTCTAACGAAAACGTAAATTTACTGACGAAAACGTAAATATATTGACGAAAACGTAAATATACTGACGAAAACGTAAATTTATTGACGAATATATAAATTTTCTGACAAAAACGTAAATTTACAGACGAAAACGTAAATTTACAGACGAAAAAGTAATTTTTCTGACAAAAACGTAAATTTCTGACGAAAACATAAATTTACAGACGAAAACATAAATTTACTGACGAAAACGTAAATTTTATGACGAAAACGTAAATTTACTGACGAAAACGTAAATTTACTGATGAAAACGTAAATTTTCTGACGAAAATGGAAATTTACAGACGAAGACGTAAATATTCTGACGAAAACGTAAATTTACAGACGAAAACGTAAATTTACAGACGAAAACGTAAATCTACAGACGAAAACATTAATTACTGACGAAAACGTAAATTTTCTGACAAAAACGTAAATTTACTGACGAAAAAGTAAATTTACTGACGAAAACGTAAATTTACTTGCGAAAACGTAAAAATAATGATGAACGGTGAATATTGAATAGAGTAACGTGTTATTGAAATGGGTTAAATAAAACAATGGAGGGTATGAGGTGAAAATTTAGAAAAGAGTAAAATGGAGTTTTCTAATTTTCTATATATATATAGAAAATGAAAATTTTGTAATTTTTAAAAAATATTGAAGAATGATGTTGCTAAACAGGTTTTCTGTTTTTCACTTTTCGAATGAAATTTTTTTTAGAAAAGTGGGGGAATTTTCTCCAACTAAACAGCCCCTTAGGCCATGTTTAGTTGGTGGAAATTCCCACACTTTTCCATAAAATTTTTCATTTGAAAACTAAAAAACAGAAAAACTATTTAGTAGCATTATTTTCCGAAAAATTTCAAAAATTACAAAATTTTAATTTTCCAAATTTATATAGAAAATTATAAAATCCCATATTACCCTTTTCTAAATTTTCAACTCTTTTTTAGAAAAGAAAATTATTCCCTTTTTTAGAAAATTGAAAATAGAAAAATGTGAAAAGTTTTCTGCAACTAAACAGGTTTAGGATGAAATGGAAAGTTATCTTAAAATAATTTGTATAAAGATCGATGTTTTGAAACCCGGTTTAAATCGACTCGATGGAGTCACTTGGTCAACCCATGTCGACCCAGGTCAACTCCGGTTAAATCGGTTTTCTTAAAAAATAATTTTTTTTATATTTTCAAAAGTTATATATATAAATCATAAAAAACACCTGCATATTGAAGAAATAAATTCTTTTATTAGTAAATATAATATGTAAAAATAAAATTTCGTCGCAAATATGTAAAATTTATATTTTTTTTTAAAAAAAACACGAATTATCCGAAACCCGTCCAGGTCTCAAGAACCGGGTTGACCCGGGTCACCTCGTACCCGGCGGGTCTAACCGGGTTTCGAAAATATGAAACTCGAGTCAATATGACCCTTTAATCGACCGAAACCGGGTCGGTCGGGTCAACCAAGGTTTCAAAACATTGATAAAGATCAAAGCATTTTTTTAAGAATTGGCATTTTATTCGTGTAATGTGACAGTGAGGATTTGATGATGAATCGAACAAATGTTACTTTTTTACCAATTAAGTATGTAATTGTTGGTGTGTATTCGTCCCAACCAGGTATAGATAATCAAACCTATCTACGTACCAAACAATTGTTACCAGATATCATTTGGAATCGTGTGGTCATTTTCCAAAGTAAATTATTCAACCATAATGTCTGGGTATCACGAATACTTACTTGGGATAAGACCAAATGTATGTTATAGATTTAGGCACAAATCTTTAACCATATTGCTATTAAGTGTTTCTTGTTTTCTGTGTGTTTTCCATGCAGCAGTCATTACCTTTTATAGGTGTAAAACTCATAATTGGTTAATAGTATTAAATTAGATTAACGACCAATTAATTCTCTTAATAATCTCCATAATTCCAGGACATAGTGGTTACATGACCCATTAAACTTGATCATTAAAGTAGCTGACTGGTACTTTGAATAAGTCAAAGACTGTTACATGTTTCAGCACCAGCGCTGGTACTTACATCCTAGTCCATTGGGCATATCACTAGCAGTACTTGCATATAACTAGCAGTAATTACTGACAACTAGCGGTACATGCAAGTACCGCTAGTGTAAACCAAGTACCTTTAGTATAAACTAAGTACCACTGAAACATACTTAACCATCATATGAGACAGGGTGTTCAGGGACCAATGGGTGTATACTCCAATACTCTATACCTCCAAACCCATTACCCGGTGTGAACATAACCCACAATTGAACTATATTTCCAACAATCCTTCCCAATATAGTACAATTCCTCTGCATGAAAAATAAACTTTAACAAAACCAGTGCATAAATGAAAATATCCTAAGGATTGAATTTCAATCTTAGAACATCACTTCAAACATTCGAGAATCGGGGTGTTCTAAGAATTGAACCCTTCAACTACTTTGAATACCTGAAGATAAAATACACATAAGTTTTCAAACACAAAACAGCTCCTGACACTACTAGCCATGTGTCCATATCCAAATTCATAAATGTCGTAAGAGCCAAGTCCATGCTCCTTGAGACGACGAAATCTCAACATTTACATAGGTGGTTCCTCTTTAGTTCATGCTCCTTCTCAAGCACTTTTTCAAAGACATTAACCATTGAGAAGTTTATAACTTCATCCTCATTTCAGCAGGTACAAGCACATCCTTGGGATGATATACATGTGCTTCAGTCCATTGAATGTTCAACTTTCCTCATTGAACTCAAATCCTAAGTTTCCTTAGGAGGGAGTTAGGTGTCCTAACATTTAGTGACTAGAGTAGACTTTAAACTCATCCCTTTTGTAGACTTTAAAACCAAGTGTCTAGCCAATCCCTTCGTCAAGTGATCAGCTAAGTTTTTTTGACCTCACAAACTCTATTAAAATCACCCCATTCTGATTAGCTCGTGAATCATGTTATGTCTAACACCTAAGTGTTTAGACTTACCATTGTACATCTGGCTATATGCCTTAGCCAATGTAGCTTCACTATCACAACTGATAGATATAAGTTCCATAGGTTTGACCCACAATGGAATTTCAAAAAGCAAGTTTCTCAACCATTCAACTTCTTTACCAGCATCTGCTAGAGCCACAAACTCAGACTCCATTGTTGAACTAGTAATGCAAGTTTGCTTCTTGGATGCCCAAGAAATTGCACACCACCAAGCAGGAATACCTAGCCACTTTTGGATGAATTATCCTCAGTATTGCTGATCCAGCTTGCATCAGTGTAACCTTCCAACACTGAAGGATATCCAGTATATGACAAACAATAGTCCATTGTTCCCTTCAAATACTTTAGTACCCTCTGAATTGCTTGCCAGTGCTGACTACTAGGATTACTAGTGTACCTACTCAGTTTACCCACAAAAAAATGCAATGTTAGGCCTTGTACAAGTCATGGCATACATGAGGAAACCATTCATCCTAGAATACTCAAGCTGGGAGACAGTTTGACCATTGTTATGCATTAGTTTCTCACTTGTATCCATAGGTGTACTCGTGGGAGTACAATCAAAGTGATTTAATTTCTTCAGGACCTTCTTAATATAATAAGACTGAGAAACTACAATACCATCACTTTCATGTTTAATCCTTATACCAAGGATAACATCCGCCTCCCCCATGTCTTTCATGGAGAACCCTGATGACAAAAATTCCTTTGTCAAGTCAACCTAAACTTGGTCAGTACTAAAGATTAACATGTCATCAACACATAGGCAAATGATGACTCCTTTACCACAGCTTGGTTTACATGTAGGGTTTCTTCATCAACTAGATTAGATCTCTAATCTCCTTGTTCATCTAGATCATCCTTGGTACTTTTAAGCAAGAAAGGTATACTCCTCATGCTCTTTCATTTCTTCATGCATGCATCATTATACATCTATAAACACAAGTAAATGACTTGTTAAAATCAAGATTTGGTAAAGCCATGGCCATTATAGGTCACGACATATTTATGAACACCATAGTCATGGTTAAAACTTTTTAATAAAGAAACCCATGGCTTGTGTTCTATGCTTTAACTTGATTGAAAACCATATGAAACATTTTATGAATCTAAATGTAGCATGGGTTACAAATCTTGTTTTATGGGATTTTGGTTAACTAATAATCATAGATCTCATAAAATAAACTTGTGTAACTTGAAAATCATGAAGACCATGACCTTAAAGGTCACGGCTAAAATGAATGATGAACATATGATTTGTCTACTAAGTTTTAATGATGGAATATGTAATATTACTTGTTAAATGGAATACTAAAAATCACTAAAATGATTTATGTGAACATATGTAGCCGTGGGTTATATATGACCTAGAATGGTTTTAAATGTACATGTATGCTTATATAAACCATAGATCTAATGATAAGAGTTAACTTAAACATGTTGAACATAAAACAAGCTTATAAAATCTTATGGGAATCTTGGGAGAAAACAATATAGCCGTGGGTTATATATAGTTTTCTTGGATTAATGGTAACCTTGGGAACATGCATGTAACCTAGATAATCATGTTGTATTTTTGTAAATATTTACAAGACTTAAAACTAGCTAAAATGTTCATCTTGGAAATACCAAGATATAAAATCATAGCCGTGGGCTATATGTATATATGTATGGACTTGTGACTTAATTTCTTGATTTGTACATAGCTAGATCTATTTTGGGGACACTTATAAGTACATGCAACCTTAAAATAAGTTTTGACTCATCTTAATAAGCTATAATTAATTATAGCCGTGAGTTATAAGCTCATATTAGGGCTTATGACTTACATGCAACCTTGTAACACATCTAGGTCTTATTTGGTACATCACATAAAATAAACTAGAAGTCTTATTTTTTAATTAAGATTTAAAATTAAATATGAATAAGCTAATAATAAGCTTATAATAAAATCCTAGACTAATACTTACATAAAATGTAAAGTAGTGTTAATGGACTATTTAAGCCCATGCAATGTTAGTCCAAGACTTAATGGACCCAATAAGCCCATTTAGTAAATCTTAGTGACATAATGGACTTAAGTTTATACTTGAACCCATTTAAAATGATTAATGGACTTAAAATGTATTTAAGCCCAATAAATGTGTTAAAGGCCCATTTAACAAGATAGTAAACTTAAAAATGTATTTAGGCCCACTAAATAGCCCATTAGATGTTTAGCCCATTTAATGAGTCCATAAAATGTTTTGATTGTTAAATAAAAGTTTTTATAATAAAATATGACTTATAAAAACTTTTGGAGTAAAATGACAATTTATGAAACTTAAGGACTAAAACCGTGACTTATAAAACTTGTTTTGATAAATTAGTAAACACAAGGACTGAAAATTTAAGTACAAGAGTCTAGGGTTTAATTAATACCATCCGTGGCATATTAAACCCTAGGGACCATTTTGGAAAATTTCTAAAAAGTTATTTTGTCATTTTAAAACCCTAGGGACCATTGTGGTATTAATCCGAAACTTAAAGAATCCCTAGGGGCTGTTTTTGTCATTTTATGAAAGTTATAAAACCTAGATTTAACTAAGGGGACTAAATCTGCCATAAGCCGAAACTTTAAAAAGCCCTAGGTACCAAATGTGTAACAATCCGAAAGAGTACTTTGTTTAAAATATGGAATGACTAGTTTTTCCATGTTCCGAAACTTTAATAAGCCCTAACCTTAATTCTATTTTTAAACTTAGTGAAACTTAAACAAACCCTAATCTATAAGAATTTATAATATAAAATTCTAAAACTTGTAATTTATAAATTATTTTATAAATGTTAAAAAATATACAGGAACTTTTAAGTTAAATAAAATATTTTATTTTATTTTTCAAAGATAAAATATATATATTTTTGTTTTATGAAATAAATTGTATAAACAACATGGATATGTATCCCTAGTACATAAACTCATATACTTTTAGGAAATAAAAGTATATGAACGTCAAATAAATTGAATACTAATAATTTAAGTAGAACGTTTTATGTTTACTTAATTATGAAACTTAATAGTAAGTTTAAGTGAATGATTATAGTACATGAACTGCAACCGTGAACTAATATTTTAAGTAGGACATTTTATGTCTACTTAAATAAGAAACTTAATTGTAAGTTGAATGGTTATTATTAATACATTTATTACGAATACAAACTGATATTAAAAGTTAAACATTTTATGTTTACTTAGAAATGAAACTTATATAGATAAGTTTAAATGAATATTGTTAATACTTGAACTACGGTTATTTAGATAAATGTCGTAGCATAAATGAACTGATTAAAAATCTGTATAAGCGTACACATATGTTCTTTGTACTATCTATTAAGACAGTACTATTTGATTAGGCATAACTTGTGGCATGAGCATTATTTGGATTTTCGTGTTATACAGCTATTGCCAACTCTCAGGGGAGTTTACATCCCCATATAAACTATTGATAAACTTTTCCTCTACGGGGGAGAAAACATGCAACTATTTAAAATGGACATAACTGAATTGTATAAACTTGACTATGATTGACTATTATAGAAACTGTTAAAATTGTTGTAAATCGCCCGAATGTTATAAATAGATCTATTAGGGATTGACCATCCCCATCTGGGTGAGTCATGCTCACTGTGCCTTGGCCGGGACAACAGATGTATACCATGCTCACTGTGCCTTGGCCGGAAACGTGGCGGAAACGTTTTCCCGAAAAGGGAAACGTTTCATGAAGATCGGAAACGCCGAGGCTCTAGCAGAAACACGAAGGGAAACGTTTATTGGGCTTTTTAACACGTTTCTGGGCTAATTTTTGGGCCATGAAACATTTTTTGGTCCATTTTTATTGTATATACATATGGTAGGTCGCCATATCTTCTAACAAACATCTAAAACTTATCGGTATCTGTTTATTGTTAAGTATATGTTTTGTCTCACTATCAATATTTATTTTTTCTTGCTTTATCGGTTAAAAATTCATGTTTATTTAATTTATTAATAAATATATATAATACAAAAACGTTTATAGCCGTACCCGTTTCATAAATTTTCGAACATTGACGTTTCTAAGTACCCGTACCGTCCCCGTTTCCGTATCCGTCTCCGTGCAAAGTAGATTTATATTATACGTAGTAACATATTTTCTCTGTTCAAAACTACCAACTTTATAAAGCACAAACCCCACTTTAAATAATACAGTAAAAACAAAGTCCAAATTACAAGTCCACCTGTCCGGTCACCGGAATATTCATCGCCAATCATAAATCACCAGGTAACTTTCATCAGTCTAATTCTTGTTATTAATTTTAAATGTTGTTTCAGTTAATCGAATGTTGTAACTTGATAAATGTGGAAGCTTCGGTTTGGTGCTAAGATAGTAAGATTACATGAACTTTTAGTTTCTACGAAAATCGACATTTGTTACGCGATGATGATACATAGAGTATATATTTAAGGGGTTGTTTCTTATTTTGAAATATAAGCCAAAATATGGCTTATTTTCGGCTTATATAACATAAGCCCCAATTTTGTGGCTTATTTTGATACCTAGGGGCTTATATAAGTTTATCATGATATAATAAACCTATATAACCTCCAAATAAGCCACAAAATTGAGGCTCTTCTGCTCAGAAACGAAATGTTCCAAACGTTGGCTTATGTTATATAAGTCGAAATAGTCTTACGTTATAGAAGGTAAAACAAACAGCCGCTCAAAGGTTATAGCTCGGTTGGTGTTTTTGCGAATACGCCACCCCACGACACCACAAACCACACCCCGGGTGGCGTTTTCGTGTCTCGCTCCATACTCACCAGCCGAGATGGTCCGAGAAAATGCCACACGACGGCGCGAGGTGCCATTACACCCACTCTCGCGTTTAGAATTTGTGGTGTTAACCATGGAGCCTCATTTCTGATGTTATGCTGAAATAAAGTGACGTGGCAAACACTTTTTCCATAACACCACTCCATGGCTTGGAACCGTACCTTGTGCTCTTATTACCTTATATTGCAAAACTAACCAAATTCAAGTCTTTTCATGACCGCCTAGGCGCTTATGTGTGCTTATTTAATGTGGTTTTGACAGGCTTTTAAGCTAATTTAAACACCCCAACAGGGATTAAAAAATCTAGCTTTAATTTTTGGCTTTTGAGATTATACAAGTTCTTACACTTTATTATATACCCACGCACACCCACTCTTGCGGAGGTCTTTTTGAAGCACTCCCATAACCCTCTCCAGTAGGATTGGGTATACTTGTTATTGCATATGCAATTTTATTATATATGTATACAATTTATCTCTGATCTTTATTATGAGATGATAAGGCGTTTTGTAGGTCTAATTTGATTTGGAACAGAGGGTTATAGAACTTTTAGGATACTTCTCGACCTACACATATAAAAGAGAATTGAAAGTCATTTCCAAAAGATTCCTTGTGGCAAAAACGGAAATTAACTTTCTATATAAAAAGAAATAAGTAATAGTCTGCTACTTTTGAAAACTTTTTTTAGAAAATAGCTTCGTCCCAAATATATGGCTGACTTGCATGGATATGTCATATAGGTGGACCTCCAAGTGTATGAACAGTATTGAAACATAATTAAAGCTGCCTCAGTGTCTCTCTTCTATCCAATAGAGTCCATCTCAATTTAAAAGCCAACACAAAACCGCAGATCTTCAATTCGAGTTTGAATACTATCCCCCTGGTTTACTCGTAGCAGGATTCGAGTTCCAACCGTTAGAAGGAAAAGTAAGCAGTTAACTGACATTTTGCACTATTGTCGATGGCTATGCTATGTATATATATATATTTGAAGATGTGTGGCTCACTTTCTTTCATTATGTTTTATGAAGGTGGAACTGGGTTGTACATGGCTAAATTCTATCCGTTCCCTGGAAATAGTAAGATGAAAAATAATGGCTTAATCATCGTCAATTTTTAATTACCATTTTAGGGATTATGTATGCGGAGGTCTGCCAACTACTAAGCTTTCTTTCCTTTAGTTTTGGTAAATATGATGCCCCCCAATAAATAATCCGATCATTTTATTATTCTTGAGAAACAGATAAACAACTACTATAATCATTTGAGTTAATAGTAGCAAAAAGGTTGGGTCTGAAAAATTGGTTTGGGTCAAAATAGGCCATTTTCGTTCTGAGTTGGCTGGTTAAAAAGTGATCTGCGGATGGAGTTTTAGATTTCCTTAAAACTGATAAATAGTCAAAATAGTGATGAATAGTCAAGGGAGATCAATACAAAAATTTTAAAAGTTATGAATCAGTTTTCTTGTATCCAAACCATATCTGATTCATCAAACACTTAGTGGGAACATAAGTTTCCAAATTGTTATGAAGCAATACTCAACTTGTCATAAGATAGTCTGATGTGGACAACGAAGAAGGAACTCTACTCAATTCTCAAAAGAGGGTTCCTGATCGACAATGGTCAACAGGTATTCTTTATATGAACTGTAAGAGTACTGTCGTTTTTTCGAACCATATTTAACTAATATTCCCTACACTTACATATCTATATGGATTGATAGTGGTCACTGTTGATAAACATAGGAGGAAATGTCTAATGCTATCTGCAAGAGCGACTTGGGCAATAGCTGATAAGAGCTCGGCTTGCAAATCTTCCCGCAAAACAAGGTTCTTTTTCTATTTTTTTCTAGCCAGTTTTCCTGTTATAGTTAATATATGTGTGTTCCTAGGGATACTGACACTTTTGTGAAGAATTTAATATATTTACGAATTTTTCTCAACTGAGATATTATAAATTTTGGCAAAAATATATAAAATTTAGCTTGGTAATACTTATTTACCTTAAAGTTGCGATCTATATATGTATAGACTAGTATTGAAATCTATACAATAAGCAATCCATCCTACACAGCTATCTCCACAATCCAAACCATCACTAGAGACTAATGTCAACAATTCTCTCGGGCTTCAAAGAGAATAGCTCGATCTATCAATCCTTGTTTCCTCTATTAGGATTTTGAATAGTCATGCCCACATTGCATAACTTTGCTACATGGAGGGCTGCCTCAGTTGGCTTTACCTTAAAACTCATTAGCTTAAGCTTTATAGTTCCATCATTAGCAGCAGCAAGTACGAGTAATCTAAGGAATAAGGATGCTCCCTATGTCGTTATCCCATCTTCTAGGAGAAAAATTCTAAATAATATATGTCCAGTCATTACTCATTAGGCAACCCATCATAATTAGCAACTTGACCCGTATATTATGTGGAAAAAAGCAGTTGAAAAATAAATGTGTGTATGCTTCACTGTTATTAATATAATGGGCATATCGTTACGGCACCTATTCCCATCTACTAACTTCTTATGTGATTGTAGCTTTACTTGAATTTCCATTCGTAGTGTGGATTTGCTTTTAGTAATCCGGTGGTCTAGGTGGGTGGTGGAGTAAAGTGGCAGCCATGGTTGAGAGAGAGAAGAGAGGTTGTGTGTGAAAGTTAAGAAAATGTATTAAGATGAAAAGAAACACAAGCAACACCCCTCCTTGGAAGCCTTGGAGGGGTATATATAGTCACACACGACACTTAACTATACATTGTTTCCTATTCTAGTCTAAGCGTGTGTGACTATGATAACTAATGGGAATTCTTAAATGTCGTCACATAAAGTGAATTTCCAACAATCTTCCCCCATGGGACGACGTGTAGAATTCCTTATAATATTTTTCCTAACAACTACATAATGATTAAGAACAAAAGTTTCCATGAAGCGTCCAATGCTGATGATGTCTTCTGAGGCCTTTGACTTCAAGTCTTCACTTCAAAACGACTCATCTTTAAAGTAACTTGTAGTAGAAATACTGTAACGGCACGAGCTAAGTAATCCATATACTTCTGGTTAAGGAGAAGCTTCTGAATTAACTTCCCCCTAATTCATGCCACATAAACTTGATGTAGAAGCTTTTAAATAGCTTCCCCCTAAACCGACAATCCTCATAAGCAACATCAAAGCTTTCAATAAATCTTAGAATGATTAAGCGCACAGCGGAATTTAAAAAGCAAACCCCATCATATAACATGATAATGTTGCTAAGAGTGAATGAAGGTAAGGGGCACACCAAGTGGATCAACAAATTCTCATCTCACGCTTGAATAATTCTTCTGAATTTTTCTTCCCCCTGAGAGTTCAAGTTATGCATACTAGAAAGAATCAAGACATTCTTCCCCCACATAGTTGAAGAAAATAAACCAATCCCAAGTATGAAGCTCAAATACTGAAGTAGACACTTTATCCCATTCATGAAGTTGACATCGTAACACCAGATTCAATTAAGTCCCGGAAATGCACATATCTTCTTCCAGAGATGCACCAGAGTCAATTAAGTCCCGGAAGTGCATATCTCTCCATATAGGATAATGATGATGAATAATTGCAACAACAAAACAATTAAACATCGAATCAGTAGTGTACCGTTTAGAGATTGATAACGCCACGAGTTAAAACACTAATTTTCTCTGCGGTTATGACAAATGTCTTCCCGGAATGTCTTTAAATCAAAAAGAAGGTATGAAGTTCATCACGTGTACTCATTGTGCGTTTAATGTGTCTTCTTCTTCCCCCTTGATGGTTTCGAAACTCGGAACCAACAATAAATCATACGCACATGTACCTGAAATCTCGTGAGAATAATAAATAAGCAGAATCATATATTTTGTGAGAATCAGCTGCTGATCGAAATTCTCTACTCATAAGCTCTCCATGGCCATCTTTACCAACCCACTTGTAAGTAATTTGAAGTGACCACTGATGGAATGAACCAGATACATCAAACATGAAACTGAATAACAATCCTTCGATCTTGTGACTTACGCTTGCACAATTGTTGAATGAGGAACGGTGGAGAAATCTCTAAGTACCCAATGCATCACTGAAGAAGTCTATAAGCACAACACCTCTTGAAATTATCCACGTCGACTAAGCGCGTGACACTGAGTACAACAATGTAACCCCTTTAAGTGATAGTTATCTGAGTCATCAACCAACCACCCTGAACCCGGAAACCAGATAAACAAGTCTTCATTCTAAGATTAAGCACGAGCAAGTTATCTTTGAAGATAAAATAAATAAACGCCTTCGAAAAATCCGTCTTCAACTTCACATAATTAATACCCGATCAAAAATCCGTAGCCACTAAAAATATCGCCAATTTTTCCTCGGTCTCGTCAAACAATTTTGTCACATTGTCTCGTCACTTGATCACTTTGTCACATTATTTTGTCACTTTTAAAATTGTTAAATTTTTTTTAACATTTATCATATGAAACGAAATGATAAATAAAATTTTTATATAACAATTTTTTCAAACAATCATGTAATTCGTTTTCATAAGCTAAAATCGATGGCCCATTTGATGCAATGAATCGGTTAACCGAGGCCTATGGATTTGCGTCCCAATTGTGGAACCGAGTCCAAATTTGACTCCACTAAACAGCTGGCCCAAACTGGATTGTTAAGAACCTAGTCCAACATGTTACCCTAAAACTTAGGATATAAGAGACGAAACCTAATCAGGTCTTAACCCTAATCTCACATTATCTAGATTCATCCGCCCACTTCTCCTTCCATTGTTCTCTCCATCAAACGCAGCTTACAAAAAATCAATCAGTCACTTCATCCCTCCCCATATCATTATACCCATCTACAAATCACCTCCAATCCCATCACATCTTGCACCTCAATTAATCAGAAAAACCAGATTTGTATCTCAACGAAATGAATCTGCTATGATCCCATTTAATCTTGTGTTTCACATGATAAATGAAAAGATCAAGTAATCACTTGAATCTTTTTCCACTCTACGTATCATCATATCCACAAAAATAAATCACAAGAACGAAACATACCATCCAAACCCTGATTATCACGAAACAGAACACTCACATATTCAAAACCATGAAGAATACAAGGTTGTATGGCTTCAAGATCTAAAAAAGATCTCGGGTAGGTTCGATCAGTGATGCATGTTTGTTTTTGATTAAAAATCGAAACAAAATAAATGGATTATAACATAATTGTTATTAATCCTTCTTTGATTTCGTAAATTAAATTAGATCTGTGATGATTTAATTTCGATTTCGTGTTAGATCTTAACAGATCTACACATGCACAGCGAAATAATTCTGAGATCAATATATATGTTTTAGTTTCGAGTCTAGATGTTGTGGATGGAGATAGGAGACGATGGGATTAAGTAGATCGAGTCGGTGTTGTTGATATAGATAGATGTAGGATGTTGAGATGATGGGCATGGGTCAAATCCAAGTTGACGGTATGTTTTTAAACAAAACATACTGTTTTTGTTAAACTTGTTCCAAAGGTTTTCTTTTTAAACAGCATCGTAAAGTCCGAAAATTGAAGCCATCGCAATGATTTTATAGTTCTCCATCGCAATAAATTAATTAAAACCCATTGCAACAAAAAATGTGTCCATCGCAATGTTTTCATAATATTGCATCGCAATATTTCCATTAACTGACCATCATAATGTTTAAAAAAAATTTGGCAGCATAACGTCTTAATATGCCATTGTGATAGGTCAAACCACCCATCGTGATGTGACTCATCGGAATGAGTCCCATCGCAATAGATAGGTCGAACCCATCGGAATGTGTTAAAAAACCCCATCGCAATCCATGCGATCTAAAGTGGCCATCGGAATGCATGCATCTGAAAATCTTATCCATAAGTTGTACTATTTCCGATTTTTGTGGATCTAGTTTTCTGGATCTGGGGATTTTCTGGGTTTTTAGCATCTTCAAGAAAAAACTAACAAACCCCAAAAAAATGGTACAACCAGATCTAAATAAATTGTGGTTTTTGACCAGATGCAGATCGAGACCAGAAATATATATAACCAATGGAATGATTAATGATGAACACCAGATCTGGAACTGTTAATAATCGAACTGTTAATAATCGATGTTGAGACCAGGGGACTGATGAACTTGATAAAGAGATTAAGGACTTTGGACCCAGAATTAGACAAAAGACAATGACATGATATGACTACAGTGACAAAAATAAATTTAGAACAGATTCGAGACCATAAAAAAAATTTTAGACCACCAAATCGAACAATAAAAAACACGATCCAAGGATTGAACCGAGGCTCTGATGCCAATTGTGGATTTGCTTTTAGTAATCCGGTGGTCTAGGTGGGTGGTGGAGTAAAGTGGCAACCATGGTTGAGAAAGAGAAGGTTGTGTGTGAAAGTTAAGAAAATGTATTAAGATGAAACGAAACACAAGCAACACCCCTCCTTGGAAGCCTTGGAGGGGTATATATAGTCACACACGACACTTAAATATACATTGTTTCCTAGTCTAGTCTAAGCGTGTGTGACTATGATAACTAATGGGATTTCTTAAATGTCGTCACATAAAGTGAATTTCCAACACGTAGGAGATTTGTATGTTTAGGATTGCATCGAGAGTAACATACCGAGGAAAACCTCTGCATTTCTGGAGTTTGACATGCACAAAGGATTAGAGGCTCTGAGATGCTTGTAACTTGAGGATACATTGGTGACACTGAATTTGATTACCCGCTCGTAAGTTATGGACACTATGAGAGTTCACTTTATCTCTGTCTCATACAAATTCTTTCATCTCCAACTGTTAAAACGCTCGTGTTTAATTTACCAAAAACTTCTGCATTTTAAGTCAATTGTGTGAAGCCATTATATCCCGTAAATGGGCAATAGTTAAGAAAGACCACTTTATGACACTACATTATTCCGCAAATTCTTGATGATCTGAGCTTCAATCTATATATCCAAATCTTTCAACCCAAAACCTAGCCTCAAAGATACTATAGTACATAGCATTGATTGCTTCTAAACATATTCAACGCATCTGAAGTTTTTTTTTTTTTTTTGAACGGCGAGTTAGTAGTTAGTGATTCGAGCTTACAGTGACATCCAATTGGGCAGTATGCAAGCATCGAACCTTCTCCTTAGGGGATAAACCCCACTCCTGCTTCTTAATTCAGGCCCCTGAAGGTTCTTGGTGAGACTCGAACTTGAGACCTCTCCAAGAATACCTCCCCAAAGTTACCTTTGGTGACCAACTGAGCTAGCTAAGCTGGTTTCAACGAAGTTAGACCATCCAGTTAAGAAGGATCTTAGTGGGCTTATCATATATGGGATTGAGCTTAGAACCATATAGATTCTCTTATTTTAGTGATGACGGGGTTGGTTCAAATTCTTTTCCCGACAGTAACTACAAGTTTAAATGGCATGGTAAAAAATGCTATTGAAAAATACTACTGGGAAGTACTTACTGTAAATGTTTTTGTTGTACATTAAACACACAAACACCAACTACAAAACAAGACTACACAAAGTTACAAACAAAAGGAATTTTTTGTAAAGAAAAATAAACCTCACAAACGACAAAGTCACATACTCACTAAATTTTACTTGTTTTCTTTACCGGTTAAACATATATTTATAATTATCAAGACTCCTTTTTGCAACAAAAGGAGGGAATCTATTCATTGATAATATAATTTGAATTATTAATTAATTAATAAGTCGATCTATAGGAAATATTGCTAAAATAGAGTTCTAGTATCTGCAAAATGGTAACCGAGTCAAGTCCTGGGTCAGGGTGAAAAAGATGATTGCTTCTGACCTTTTTGAATAAAATTTTGTTGTCAAATATATTTTGGATTGTCAGGATTGGCACCTCTAACACAATAGTGAATGTATCCTTGGTCCGTAAATGATAAAGTTGACTGACAATTGCACATATTTATCATTTTGATTTAGAGTGTACTGATGTTGTATAATTACAACTAATATTATAAGTAATTGAATTTTTATTATTTGATTATTTTTATTATTTTGTTTGCATTATAAAAATGTGAAAATAAAAAAATTGAACATAAAATATAAAGTTTCACAAGTCAAAAGTAGTACCAGTAAAACAAGAAACGCACAGAGCAAAAAATTTTCTTCTGTTAATAAAGTGGATAAAACTATCAACAAAAAGTGCAGAATAGAAGTGTAGAACAGCCAAAAATAATAAAAGACAAGATACGGAAAAATAAAACATAAAAAACCTTATTTTTCTGTCAATAAATTGTGGACTAAGAAGGGTTATTACTTGTAAATAAGGGCGGCAAACTGGCGTATCTTTCTTGCAAAGTTATAGACATGTCAAGATTTAACAAGGAGTTTCGTTCAGCTTTTATTATATTTTTATTTCACCAGCATAAAAATATATAGTACTGGATTTTTAATACATGCATGTATTTAGTTATTTACGCCTAATGGTGTTTTTCGAACATTTGGCATGTCTAAAATGATGGCAATCATATTTGGAAATGTTTGTATCTTTAGATTTAGAATTACATGTGTTAGTGCTAGTGACATCTAAATATTAAACTTATAAACAATATATAACCGGTGCTACGCCAAAGTGCTTCTCTTAACAGACTAATTGGCCATATGGGTATTTGGAATTGCTTATTAAAGCTACTTATTCGAATTTCTTAACGAATCCCAAACACCCTTACATAATTGCATATGTTCACACTCAAAATACCTAAAACAAAAAGAGTTATTAAGTCTAACAAACTTCACACATTTCGAGAACCTTCGATCGTTTAAGGGGAAGCTGTAAAGACCTCCAAATAAAACATCATCTATTAACTTTTGCATTTTTTTTATAATTATGTTTCTATTATAAAACTGATAAATTAAGAGTACGGAATAAAAATTATAAAGTTTAATATGTTATAAGTGTAAAACTGTAAAAAATAAAAAAATACTATAGTATTGAGAGTACAAAAGTAATTGGATGCTATCAATATTATCACCCTTCATTTAATCAAACACTATACAGTTTTGAGGACTAAATAATATATAGAAAGACTTTTGATCTCATGCAATTGACTTGAATTTCAACACATTAACTCCCCCAAATGTCTTGGTCTTGCAAGAACATGTGTCATAATAGCTATCCATATTAATTCTATCAAATCAAATGTCTTGGTCTTGCAAGAACATGTCATAATAGCCCTCCATAAAGTGCATGACTATAATATATATACCGTATCATTTTATCATGGGTTACCCTTTTATCATTTATCAGAAGGTACTCGCGCGTTGCAGTTACATGTACTTAATAATTAAAATTTAGGCGTAAAAAAAAATAACAATAATGATTTGAACCATTAGCTTGGCATAAAAAGTTGTATGAAGATTTATGTGTTTATTTTAATTTTAAAATGTTAACATTAATTAGTTTTTTTTAACTTATGATCTAATATGTATTGCTTAAAATTTTAAAATTTTAGAGACATTTAATGATGAAAAGTTTATGAGTATTACATAAATTTGAGTTTTATGCATTTAGAGATTGTACCATATGTTTTTAAAATAAAAAAGAGATACTATCATATTTTATATGTTAATATAAATACCAATGTTTTGAAACCCGGGTCGACCCGGCCGGTTCAACCGGTTGGACCGGTTCCGACCGAAAAAACGGGTCAAATTGACCCGGGTCTTATATTTTGGAAACCCGGTGTGACCCGCCGGGTTTGAAGCGACCCGGGTTGACCCGGTTCGTGCTACCCGGCCGGGTTTTGATTTTTTTCGATTTTTTTGTTTTTTTTTTTCGTTTTTTGCGATATAATTATATGTATTTGTAACGTAACTTTGTTTTTACGTGTTATATTTGTTAGTAAATGGTATTTAGGCTAAATGTATGAAATACTCACGATTTATATTTATATATATATGGTAATATTGAAAATATATAAATAAATTTTTTAATTGATAACCGGGTCGACCCGGCGGTCCAACCGATGACCCGATGGCTCGACCGGGTCGATTCAAAACCCGGGTTTTAAAACATTGATAAATACACTACTTCTACAACAGTTCAGTGCAATACTAATAACTAGTCTTGTTTATAATACCGCAACTCAATTCTCCAAAATTCTATAACTAGAGCTTGCTTACACCATTAATGCTGGATCAATTTCTGCATAATGACTACTACTACCAGTATAACTCAACAGGTATACACCATATGTGTATCCGAAAAAATGCTACACCATATATGTATCCGAAAAAATGCTACATATGATTCTTGACTGTTATATTAATATAAAAAGTAGATAAGAAGTCACATATTATATGTTTAAATTGACTTGTACCAGTACATTTTAAACAAAATTGAATTCCATTAAACTCATCCAACAAACTTTTACTATATACATCAGACTAACACATTTACTTTCAACAACTGTCTTAGATTCATCCAACAAACAACGTATTGCTAGCCTTTATCCATCAACTCTACCTGAGCTTAAAGTGAGTTTTCTGTTTGTTGCAATCAACTTTCTGTGTCATACAAAGTTTATGCATTTAAGTTACGTATTTAACATGTACTCACTTACATACATCAGACTAACACATTATTATTGAAGCAAACACAACAAATAAATATTTTTGTCCTTAATCAATTCCATTCTTCTATATTGACAGTTAAAACTATCTCATTAGTATTTGATCAACAAATTAAAATGGCGTCTTCCATGAAAGGATTTGAACATCTTGAAATTCAAATAAATATTTCTGTCCTTAATTAAGGTCACTAAATCACCCCTAAAATTTTCAATGGCTGAGTCACCATGAATAGACATGGTGAAAGCTCAGAACAACACAAACAAGGAATAAAATAATTTAATCAATGTCATCAAATTTCTCAGGCTTTCGAACCACTCAATAGTGGTAGGTCAAGGGCAAGACAAAGATTAAGAGAAGCAATAAATTAAAATAATCAATTAAACAATATTGACCAACACAGATAAACAACAAGAGAGAGTAAGCAAATAATCACCAAAAGTATAAGAGAGAGAAAAGAGGCGTTACAGTGCATATGTTCACACTTAAAATACCTAAAGCAAAAAGAGTTATTAAGTCTAACAAACTTCACACATTTCGAGAACCTTCGATCGTTTAAGGGGAAGCTATAAAGACCTCCAAATAAACCATTTGTACTCTTTTAACTTTTGCATTTTCTTTATAATTATGTTTCTATTATTAATAAATTAAGAGTACATAATAAAAATTATAAAATTTAATATGTCAAAAATGTAAAACTATAAAAAGTACAGAATAAAAACTGATAAAAAAATACTACAATACATTTTACTGTAAATTGAGAGTACAAAAATAATGGATGTTGCCAATATTATCACCTTTCATTTAAATAATACTCCTATAAAAAGACTTTTGATCTCATGCATTGACTTGAATTTCAACACATCAACTCCCCCAAAGGTCTTGGTCTTGCAAGAACATGTCATAATAGCCATCCATAACTAGAACATGTCATTATAGGGTTGGTTACTAATACTTCTTTTTTTACAAGTAATCACTACTACAAAAAAGGCCATAGAGCCCTGTTGAAATAGCACATAGAGCCAGGTTTTCAGTGAGGGCTTAAAGGGGAGGGAAATCTATTCAAGAAGGACATAGAGCCATGTTCAAAGAACGGGCTTTATTCCCCATCATAGTGCCCGGTTTTAAAATAAGAAACATGGCTCTATTTGAATAATTAAAATTAAAAAAATATCATGCTCTATTTCCAGCCATTATATTAATATTTGAGAGCAAGAAACCTGTTTGACAATTCTATATCTCTAGTAACAAGATGAAATCAAAAGTAAAATGGATATACATGACAACAGTAGGTAGGTAGGTATGTATTACTCCATATAATACCAAAGTCGATAAAAACACAAAAATGTCGTCGTTAAGATGTTTCCTCAGGATTTTTACCTGTAAAACAGATATTTGAATGTACAGTACAACTGCTGATATGTATCCATCCTCCTAAACCACTGGTTTATTTAAATGAGAAGGTGAAGGTGAATGGGTAACACGAGGTTTTATTGTACTAAACTCGTCAAGCCGGAACCCTGCCAGCATTGGTGAAGCCTGAGATAGATATTGCTCCAGCATAAGATCATTGTCAATCAACCTCTCAGCCTCAACTGGTACCTGAGGGTGAAAAAATATATGTATATAATCACGTATATTGATAAGTAAAAGTTAAGGGAATTACTCTTAGCACAATTACCTTGAATCTGTTGAGGGATGGAGCTTTCTCTAACCAGTTTTTTATGCTACTACGGTCAGAGTTTTGCGCTGCTGGTGTTTCAATCTTCACAGGATGTCCGACTACAATAATTCTCTTTGCATGCAAACATGGATCAATTTTCGATGGTAGAGACACATTCATGGAGAAAGGGTTTTAATCCAAGGATAGAAGATCAAAATCATTGCTAAAAACTTGCAGAAGAGCCAACTTTCTGGATGCTCATTTTAATCCAGATAATGCGACAACAAACTGGATTTCGGAAAGTAAAGTTGATGTGCCTCGAATTTCCAGGTTTTTCAGGCCCACCGAGCTCTGGGGAAGAAGTGATGAATGATCCAACATCCCATCTACCCATGATTGTTCTTTCTTCCTTGTCTATTTTATTGCTTGCCTATACTTGCACCTGCATAACAAGTAGACCAAAATCTTATCCTTATCTGATACAAGAGCATTAAAGCTTATACAAGTTTACCAGCAAATTAAACTCTAATGCCAGGTTAATTTTTCAGAAAAAAGTATTTACTAGTTCTAATTTGCAATAGTTCAGACAATTGCACACCGCAAAGCTCGAATGATAAAGACTACAACTAAGAGCGCTTACAATTTTTCAGAGTTTTGGACAGGTTTTCCCCTGCTCAGGTTGAACCCGGGGAGGGGGAGTCTTTGACTCACATGTATGCGGTCTAACCGGGTATCCTAGAGACCGTTTCCAATCCTTTCCCTGACCACCCAAACATGTGTACCTAGTGAGGTTTGAACATCATACATCTTTCGATGAATAAGGTCCCTGACCACTAGGCACCATGGTGGTGGTTCACACGATATAATAGGTAAATAAATTTAGCTAGAAATGAAACCGTTAGGTAGCCGCCCATACAACAGTTAAGTACTTGTAACATCCAAAATTGTTATCTATAGAAATTTGAAAGAACAAGAGAGATCTTGAGCAACTCCGTCTAACTGTACCTATGTCTACTCTATAAAGAAAAACATTGATTCTAGCTGGAGATAAGATGAACAACAGTTTTTTTACCTCATATAATTCTTGTGTAAGCTTTTCATCCATAGTAGTGCACAAATTGCTCTGCACCCTGCAAAATGTAACACATAATCACTAATATGTTGAAAGTTTAAGAATACTCAATAGTGGAAGCACGATATACGCATTTATTTAACAATGGTTCAAATTGGTTATAACTTTGAGGATGAGATTCTCCTAAAGTGTATGGAGAAAATTAAATAGGAACAAGAGATGTTGGGAAGTCAGCCAAATCTTGTGCAAACCCGTTTTTACATGTTAGTTGTTACAACATACCCATTATCGAACTCTAGATTACAAGATTCAAAAGTTTTTAAATTTTAATATTGTAGCTTGTCATTCATAAGTAATAAAATAAGTATCCATTAAATTCAAAATACATAACTAAACATAACAACCTATTTTGACTCCCATTTCGACCAAAACTTAACATAACAACCTATTTTTACCATAATTGGTTTGTACCTTACTTAAAGATAACATTTTTAGCCAATGACTCAAGCTCACAAAATTCTAAATAAAAGAGCCACGAATTGAACCTGTAGTGGATAGGAATGAGAGATTCAAGAAGCTTAAAGACATCAGATGGGTTCAAAAGAGAAATCGAGTATGTAATAACCTTCAAACAAACAAAAACAATCTAGTCAATACATGTTTAGTTTTCTTCATATGATATGGTTCATCACTTACACTAACTCCTCAAACATATATAGGACATAGAAGAGCAAAAAACCTGTCCATCCTGAAAATTTGAAAACTTCAATCAAACACACTTAAAAAGAATCAAAATACATGTCTAAAAATCAATTAGATTCCCCTCTATATAGATAACCCACCACCTCTGTGTGCTACTTCATAAACAACATCACCAGCAACAATGTTCCATTTGTTTTAGGAATATTTATAGTCACAAAGTTAGAATTTTAATGTGTAGTGACATATAAGATTCATTTTACCAAGGCCAGTTCCTTCCTCAAGTAAAAACTTTGTAATTGTGAATTAGCATGAGAATAAATACACATTCTAAATACAGCATAATGTATTAATCTTTGACATTCAAAGTCATCCATTTATCCTATATAACCATAATCATTGACATGAAAGTTCTGTAAGACAATTACTCGAACACTTTACATGCACTCTTTAAATAACATATATCCTATCTATCAATATGGTATCAAATTCCTGTCAAATAATATGTATGAATATAGATCTCTAGAAAAATGCAGAAATATGAGGAATTGAAACAATTGTTTCAAAATGATAATATTAGAAAAACAATTAAGCAAAAAAATAAGAATGTAACTCGAATGAACAAAGCAAAACATGGGTTAGCACTTAGCACTAAGGAGACATCTTAAACTTAATCTTTAATCAAATTCATATCAATAGACCTTCAAACCGACCTTTCAAAACTCAAATGTGACATTAAATCAACTATGCACTCGTAAATTTGAACAAACTAAAATATAAAATAAAACCTTATGTTCTTAGTCAGATCCCCAATTATGAACAAACTAAAATAAATGTATAAATTTTACACATAATATAAATGACTGTATATGAAATTGAGTTAAAAATCGAGTTTATGATTAAATGGATTGTTCAAAAATTTATGATTAAATGGATGTTTAGAGAAAGAGTCCATATATACCTGATTGTTCAAAAATTTCAATCAAAAGCAATTTAATTAGAGAGAAGGAAAAAGTGATTTAGGGTTAGAGTGGGTAGGTGGGTCGGTGTGGGTTTGACTTTAGTATGTGAAAAGAAGCAAATCAAGCAAAGTGAAAAACGTGGAGGGAGAAATCCCGCCCAAGATTAAAATGAAAAATCAAATGAATAGATCCCGGTTTTGCCCATAAAAACATGGTTCTATATTCTGGTTGTAATAGAGCCCCGTTTTCTCAATTTGAAACCGGGTATCATGCTCTTGAATTTCACGAAAACCTTCATAGTGCCCGTTTTTCTTGTAAACATGGCTCTATTAAGGGGGCTTTATTCCCAATTTTGTAGTAGTGAATACCCCCTATCTTTTTATTTATTTTTTTAATTTTTTTGATTTTTTTTTTATATAATTTTTGTTTTGTTATAAAACTGTGAAACAGAAAGTGTGGAATAAAAAATATAAAGTCTAACATGTAAAAAACAGTAAATTGCCAACTGTGTTGTACTGCAATAGGGGGACAAAAAGGGGTATTTGGAGAATTTTTTTTTACATTTTTGGGTTAGGAGGTATTGATAACATCACCTAAAATATATTGACTTGTACGAGTACATTACAAAATTGAATTCTATTACAACTACTCACTTACATAAATCAGACTAACACATTTACTTTCAACAACTGTCTTAAATTCACCCAACAAAAACTTACTATATTTAACACTTACGATGTATGTTCACTTATATTATTTTCAAGAATTGCTTTAAATCTATTTTCTCTGGACTCAGCAATTTCTTGCTCTGTGATCTTTGGTACGTTTGCTTCATCTTTCTTTGTATCGATTAAGGTTTTTTTTTTTCTTGTTTAATACCAAGATTATTTGTATATTTGTATCACTTGCAGAAGTTTTGGTATCTTGATTAGTTGCAAATTTCCAATATATAATGGATATTCAAATACCATCTTGTGTTTTGTCCCACTAATATCAATTTATTTACGTAAATGAGATTTCATCATGTTAATCGGTCATTATATTAAGGCTAATAGCTTTATAGCATAGTGACGGTTTTAAGTGCCGTAGCAAAAACTATGTAATTAATTTGTTTCAGAAGCTGATTTAGGAGGTTCTACGTAATTTAAATGTATTGTGTGTTATTTTTAGAGCTTGTTCCACTGTTCGCTATTTTACAAGTACGTTGAAATTGTTTGAAGCCTTCTCAACCTTTGATATGTGTGTTCTTTGAACAGGAGTAAATCCGCGATAAACATCAGCTAAGTAATCATCAATGGAGTCTCTAATGAAAGAGTTTAAACATCTTGCAATCAACCTGGAAGATATCAAATCAGCGACTGACAACTTCAATAACAACAGAGTTATAGGAAGGGGTGGTTTTGGAAAGGTGTATAAAGGAGAACTGTCTCGATCTAAGGGGAAAACTAAGGTTGCTTTTAAGCGTTTAGATAGTAGATTTGGGCAAGGAGGCTCAGAATTTGTTAAAGAGATCAGGATGCTTTCATGTTACACCCATGAAAATCTTATCTCACTCCTTGGAATATGCAGTCAAGGGGATGAGATGATCCTCATGTACGAGTTTGCAGCTCGTGGAAGTCTCGATCATTATTTGTCTAATGTCACTCTCACATGGACGCAACGATTGAAGATATGCCTTGATGCTGCGAAGGGGCTAAGCTACCTCCATGATCCCAAAAAGACATACCAAAGACTTATCCATTGTGATATCAAGAGTGCCAACATCCTACTTGATGAGAATTTCAATGCTAAAGTTGCTGATTTTGGGCTGTCAAAAATAGGCCCCGCCAATTCTATTCTTGTCACTGAAGCCTCAGGTACCCCTGGATATTGTGATCCTGTTTATATGGAGACATACACACTCACAAAAGAGTCAGACGTATACTCTTTTGGGGTGGTCTTATTTGAAGTGTTGTGTGGGAAGCTATGCATTGAATATAGCAACGGTCGGATAAAGGTAATTCATGTGCCTGTGTGGAAACAAAGCTACGAACGGAAGCAATTAAGCAGGATTGTGTTTCAAGGAATGATGCAGCAAATGGATCCGGATTCTTTGCAAACATTTGCAGACATTGCATACAAATGCTTGAAGAAAGTTCGTAAACAACGGCCTACAATGTCTCTTGTCGTTGAAAAACTTCAGGAATCACTTGCATTGCAGGAGCTTCACGATCTGAAAAAGCCAAAGGAGTATGAAGATATAGTCAATGCTGCAGTACCTCCTTTGAAATACAGATCCTTAGATGAACTGAAAGTGCTTCTCACCAAAGGGTTCCACGTTAATAAGGAAAAAACGGTAATTAGCTGACATATATATATTTTTTTAATATACACAAATATATATAACAGACTTCAAAAATCAAAATAAAATGAAACATTGTTACCCACAAAAGTTACCTTTTGTTAGCTAAGGATATTTATTTTAGAAAAACATTCTTCTAAATCTATTTATTTTGTAAAATCAATAACCACAACAACTTTATTTTGAATTGGACGTGTAGCGGTGGTTGTCTATAACTGAGAAGGGGGAACACATTGAAAAGGTTTACATCGAAGCATGCTTGAATCCAGATGCAATCGAAGCTACTGGTGGTCTGTCTAACGACATTCTTAATTCGAGGTGACTTATTTATCATACTCGTATCCTTTTTGTTTAACAGTGAAAGTTGAAGGGGGTAATCAATAACTTATTTAGTTTGTCATTTTTTAATTGATGGATGCTTTTATTCTATTTTTTTCAGATTTTTATATGAAATTTTTTCTATAAAAATGATATATTTTTCTCCAACTAAACACACCTTAATTCTTCTTTATGCAGATTTCCAGGTGGCCTATGTTACAGTTACTGTAATAAATTCAAAGCACATGTGAGAGGTGAATACTTGACACCTCATATCTCATACACTGTCAACATTGTGTTCCGATATTATCTGGAAGGTGCACTCAATGAATATCACCCCGTGAAATACAAAATAGATGGGGGGAATGAGACAAAAGCTCTCATGATTTACCCGTATCAGTTCACAAGCCGAAACACGAGAGAAGATGGATGGTTCATTGCTCCTTTGTATCAGTTCACAAGCCAAAACACTACCACGGACCTTCAATTTGAATTTGAACGCCCGTATCCCGCATTACGGGTTGCAGGCATCGAGTTCCAACCATTTGAAGAAAAAGTAAGCACTTTATTATCAATGGTTATGCTTTAATTAAAAAATGAAACATTATTCAAATGTATGGTTCACTTGCTTGTATATGTGATTATATAGGAGGAACTTCAAGTGTTTGAAGAGTACCAACACATACTCGAGGCTGCCTCACAATCTCTCGTCTACAAATCCCTTCAGGAACTAAGGCAGATTCTTTCAATAGGAATCCACCTGAAAGATTATAAGACGGTAATTAATTGGCAATGTCTATTTATAAAGATAATATGAGCAGAACTAATTCCCAACTTATTACTACTAATTATGCAGTGGTTTTCAATTAATGAAAAAGGAGAACACTGCCACATGATATCCATGAAAGAGTGTTTGATTCCAAATGAAGATTTCCCGTCTCAACATCAGTCTCATTACCATTCAAGGTGACTTGTCATACTCAGACTTACTCATATTGTTGTTTCGTAAGTATATATAAATTGATTCATCATTCCCTGCTTCTTCTTCTTCAAGCAGATTTCCGGCAGGCTTCTATTATACGAAAGAAAAGGGGTTCAAAACACATGTAACGACTCGGTTATTGAACACATTAATCCCATACACAGTGAACCTAATCTTTTACCGTTACGTATCTCGTGACAGCTACATAGACCTCAAATACAGAATAAAGGGGGAAACAAAAACTTCTACTGTGAACATTGCAAAGAAGAGAGGTCTTCACTTTCTTATGGCTGAATTGTATCAAGTCACTAGCAATGAGGGTCTTGTTGATCTCGAAATTGATTTTGACGACCATGAATGGAATCTACCAGTAGAAGGCATCTTGTTTCAGCCCCTTGAAAAAGTAAGCCTACAAATACCAGTTTATTCTTCTTTGTCAAACTTAACGAAGGTTTTCTTACATAATAGTTTAATCATTGGAATATTTTGAAACAGTGTTGGCAAACAGTTGAGGTCGGGTCAGGTCGGGTAAAAGGTCAAAATGGTTTGGGTCAAAACTGGACTTTTCTCGGGTTGGATGGGTCGATTAGTGAACTGATAATAAATTGTCAAATTTAATACTACTTGCTAAATCAAAAAGCATCACGAGTCATATTTAATTGCTTATGAGACAAGTTCAAAGTACTACTGCATTTTCAAAAACTAATCTTGAATATTATAAACTAACACCTTTAATGTAGGTGGAAGATCAAGTGTTAGAGGATGACAAGGTGGAGGATATCCAAACCATATTAGATTCAGATTCAGATACGTATTGGGGACAAAAATTGCCGAATGATTATGAAGAAATACTGAAACTGTCAAAACATAGCGTGGAGGGGAAAACAAAGAAGGAACTCTACTCAATACTTTGCCAAGGGTTCCTAATAAAAAATGGTCGACAGGTAATTTGTAGACGAAAGGATTTCAGGGATACAATACTGATTTAATAAAAACCTTATGTAAACATACTTTTCCTATACTTACAAAGCTATGTGGATTGATAGTGGTTCACTGTTGATAAAAATGGGAAGAAATGTCAGATGTTATCGGCAAGAGCAACTTGTGTAATAGACGGCGTGAACTCAACTTGGGAGTCTTCTAATGAATCAAGGTTCTTTCTCTATTATCTTGTCAGCTTTTCATGTAGAAGTTTATATACTTATGTATAGAAGTACATCACTTTCCAGCCATCAATAAAATAGTGACCCTCTATGAAGATATTATACATCTATAAATCTTTTTCTTCCACGCAACTTAGATATTCTAAATTTTGGCAGAACCATTTTTATAGTGATGTTATTATTTACCTAAATTGATTAACAAAAGAACTGTACTTGACCTGAGGTACATCTAAAATCAAATTAAAATGATGAAAAACATATAAAATGCTTTGTAAATTTAAGTTAAGTTTACTGTAGAGATATAGAGGTGTAATGATGGATTTTGAACCCACGGTAGGCCAAAGTATCTTAGGACTTTATTTTGTGTAGGATTTGTATGTCTAGGATTAAAGTGAGTACAATACCGAGGAAAACCACTTCATTTCTGGAGTTTGGCTTCTAATAGATTCCCATACATGTTTATCAGCAAACAAGACATCTTTATCTTGAGTTTTTCCATACCAGTTACATCTTTTCACAAAGGATTACAGGCTCTGAGACGCTTGTAACTTGATGTATTGTATCTGTATGCCACTCCAATGGCCACTGATTCACTACCCCTAACTTACGGACACTACCAGAGTTCACTTTATCTCTCATCTCACACAAGTTCTTTCATCTCCAACTGTTTAAGATCTCGTGTTTAACTTAGCAAAAACTTCTGCGTTTTAACTCCATTGTGTAATTGAATTATATCCCATAAATGGGTAGAACAGTTATAATGACACTTTATGACACTTCAATATTCCGTAAATGCTTGATGATTTGAGATTCATTCTATATATCCAAATCTTTCAACCTGAAACCTCCAGTTATGGTTCAATCTTACACAAATACAGTTCTTTATTCAAGGTACAGGGAAATTTTGTATCATCTTCTAATACAGTAAGTAAAATGAGGGAATCATTATTAGTACCTTGTTCATATAATTATAATGATAATTGAAAAGGAAATAACCTGCTCAAAGGTTCTTCGTTACTTTTACAATCTAGTGATCAGCTCTTTCACACTAGATTAGTGTATCGATTCAATGTCTCAGTTAATGAGTAAGTGCTTATCTACTTGATTACTCAAGCCTAGTAAATCCGTATAGATTCAAGAACATAAGCTATCAATTATGAAAAGTTCTAAAAGAGAGCCCTAAACCTTAGATTTTGTACCCAACGCCCAACGGTATGCCAAAGCATAGTAGGACCCTAGTTTGGCATGTAAATTTTCCATTGACCTATCCATTCAGTTTAAATGTGTGTTTGATGGCATGTGTTATGACCACCTGTTAAACATTAAACATTAACAACTGAAAACATTAGTAGGCTACTACTTGTTGGAGATTTTAAACACTTTCCAAATCTATTAGGCTAGGCACAACGCATGGGGGTCGCGACCTAGTTTTTTCGGCCGGCGACCTAGTGCGACCTATTTGCCACAACCCGGCGACCTAGTGCGACCTAATTTAAAATTTATTTTTTTTATTTTTAATAAAAATAACATTTTATATTCAATAAAAATAACATTTTATATTTAATAAAAATAACATTTTATTCCAAAAAAAAACATTTTATTCCATATAACACGCGTTATAGTAAAAAAAAAAATTACATAAACTAAAAAACATTAGGAAACTTAAAAGTAAAGAGGGTATAATGCATTAGCTAAAACTAACTCCAAAAATTGTCAAATTAATATATGTTGTGAGGAATTAAAAAAAACTCAATATATTAAAATTTGGAATTTTTTTATAAAATTTATATAATTAAAACATGTTAAATTTAAAAAAAAAAGTTTTTTTTTTATAAAACACACAGACACAAACACAAACACAAACACAAAAGAGGTCGTGGGTAGGATTGAATTGTGCTCGACTGAAACCGGCGACCGAATCGCCGCAACGCGGCGACTCGGTCGCGACCGATTAACGACCGAGTTTTTTCCGGTGCGTTGTGCCTAGCCTTACATATATGATGAGTTTTTATGCTTCTGCAGATTCGGCGAAGTCCTTGTAATTGCTGACTACCAATTTGAAATCGATATAGACTTCAAAATCCAAGTATCACCCAAAACAACATATGCTGTTTATCTTGTCTACAAATTACCAAAAGACCAATCCACATTTGAGGCTCCTTTAGGTGTGTGGAGGGAATCAACATATCCGGACCGTCCAGGCTCGTATATCTATTTAGTAAGCCCTCCACACACCCCAGTTATCGGACCAAAGTTTGATGAAAATACCTACAACCCACTGAATAGATACAAAGGGTATGGAATTCCGCAACAGAGGACCGATGGTTGGATGGAAGTCAAAGTATGGGAGTTTCACATCTGGACTACCACCAAAAGAGACCCTATGCGTTTTTACTTTATGCATCCCAATGAGAAGAATCTTAAGGGGCTTATGGTACAAGGAATTGAACTTAGACCCGAATAGATACTCTCTTTTTTTCTCTCTTTGGTGAGACTCAAGTGTAAGTACACTTTGGGCCTGTTTGGTTCGCGGAATGTTTTTAAGGGAATTGTAATCTTTGAAAAGAATTGTAATTTGATTTAATTGTATTTGAAAAAATGGGAATGTGTTGTAATTGTAATGTTGTGGAATTGTAATGAATTAAATATAAGATGTGTTTGGTTGAGTCTGAACGTAATGTAATTTAAATTTTTTTATAAAACATAAAAAATTTATAAAAAATAATAGTTAAAATAAAATAAAATAATAAAATAAAATAATAAAATAAAATAATAAAATAAAATAATAAAATAAAAATAAATTAAAATCAAATATAATTATTATTTTAATAAAAATTATTATTATTATTATTAAAATAAATAATAATAACTAATTTTATTTTAATATTTCAAAAGTATAATAATATGAAATATTATTATTAATAAAATATTAAATTAAATAAAATAACAATAGTTAAAAATAAAAATATAAAAATAATAACAATAAACAATAAAAAAATAAAAAATAAATTAAATAAAAAATAAAATAAAACAAATTTTAAATTTAAAAAAAATATAAATTTAAAATTTATAAATTTATACATAATAATATTAAAATAATAATAAATAATAATAATTAATAATAAAATTATTATTATTATTATTATTATCATCCACAAAATATTCACAAGGCATTGAATCAAGGACCAAGTTCCGAATCAAGGCTTTTCATTCGGAAGTCATAAACTTCCGGATCAAGGGGCAACTTCCGACTCAAGAGGTGTTCATTCGGAAGTTCTAAACTTACGAATCAAGGGGCTTCACTCGGAAACTTCCGAGTCAAGGGTGACAAAATACTTCCGAATCAAGGCAGATTTTACAAGTTCCGAATCAGTAAAGTTCCGAACGAAGCATTATTTTGGATAAGTGACATATTCAGATCAATTTGTTCCGGATCAAGGATTTTGGTGATATTCCAAGTGAAGAAGAATCATTTCAACCGAAGGTGACATTTAGGAAGAGTGATTATTCCAAACGAAGGTTTATTCCGAATGAGCTGTATTCAGGTTCTTATTAGTTTTTGTCTTTGATTTTTATTTTCAAGCTTTATTTTTCCCGCCTTTATTTTAACTGCACTTTAAGATTATTTGCCTTAGTTTTATTTTAGATTTGCCTTAGTTTTAGTCGCACTTTAAATTTAGATAGTTTATTTAGGCTGAAAGCAAAGTAGGACGATTTGATCAATAGTTAGCTAAAGAACAAAATCTCTTAAAACTGCTTCTCGGGATATCAAAAAGTTCATATCTTGGCATAACTCAGTTCACGATTTGAGACCTTTCTCGGGCCTATATTTGGCATGTACTTCATACTTCATATCTTGAGAGACGTGCTTGAGATAATGGTCTTCTCATCGTTCATAGAGTTTCTTCACTTGGAGACTTTTGAGAGGTACTCCAACTTTGTTGACCACGACTTCATGATTATTTATTCAATCTCTATTTGGGATTTTGAGATACAACGATCCGCCTCCTTTTCGGACTTGGATCTATTTATCCTCATACCTTGTTAGGGTCTTTTCGGATAGACTTCTCCATCATCTTTATGGGAGTTGATTGCTTTTCGTCGTGAGTCTTGATCCTTCATATTGACTTTGGGAATAATGCTTTTCACATCACTTTGGATCTTTAGCAATAAAATGGAATCCTCGTGCCTTATTAGGGCCTTTTCGGACTCGCCAATCTTCGCGCCCCGCTTCATAAGTTATGCCTTGGCTATGAACTCTTATCATTACCGAGCAACTTTTAAACGATCTTGGGCTAGAAGCTAAGTAACTTTTCAAATCGTACGACCTTACTTATTGCAGATAAATTATTAGCAAGTGATGGGAGAATAGGCAAATAATTACACCAAGTGAGCTTGTGCAAGAATACCGACTTATAATTGACTCTATCATTTCTCGTCCTCCACAATTTAAAATCTCAAGTAATGAGACTCGTGGATGCTTAGCCTAATAAACCAATTAAGATCTACATGGTTAAGGATACTAGCTAGAATAAACTTAGATAAGTCTATTCGGGTTGAGTCAAAATAATCGCAACGGGCCTAATATGTCAAAGATTTCAAAACTAGCTACACCACTTTATTAATATTTTTTGACTTTATTGCGGGATATATACATATGAAAGCAACGATAAAAATTTAAAAATTACGACTAAATGGCCAAAGTTAATAAAAAATTTGAAAAATGTTGAAAAATATGATTTTCCGATTAAATGAAGGCATTTTCATGGAAAAGTCCACTTAAAACTTCGATAGAAGTCTCCCCTACACTTATGATAAACATTGTCCTCAATGTTTAAGCATGTGGGAAAAGTTTCCCCTACACTTATGACAGTGTGCACGTTGGTTAACTCAAGTTAAGGAAGAGACGACTAAAGTGATCAATTTCAAATGTGAGTATGAAGAAAATTGAATCATGGTAGTTGAGAGATAGAACCGGATTTCGGATAACACGGGAGCACGGTTCTTCAGAGATTCCAAGAGTGCACTTATCCTTGTAATCACATCACCACACAAAGACAAACACGTATACAGGCTCCCCTACACTTAGGGGGTTAAACATAAAAGGATAGATACTCGGGCTGCCTCCCGAGGAGCGCTTGTTTTTTATAACCGAGTCACGAGCCTGACTCGACCCAAAATTAGTTCATGGGGAACGTGGTGAGGGATGGAATCACCTCCTGAGAGGTGTCCTCACCAAAGTACAACTTCACTCGTTGGCCATTCACCTTGAAATTAGGTTCATTAGGTTGAGCGAGCTCGAGAGTACCATATGGAAAAATTTGGGCAATGGTGAATGGGCCGGACCAACGAGATTTGAGCTTGTTAAAGATAAACACATATTTTAAGGGGAAGCTATAAAGACCTCCAAATAGATCATATGTAGGGTGTGATTCGGGTTGACCCGGTCGGGTTCGGGCAACTCGGGTCGGGTCAACTCGGGTTGAGAGCAAAAAAATCATACCCGAATCCGAGCCTAATTAGAACTCGGGTCACTCGGGTTCGGGTCGGGTCAACTCGGGTTGGGTTAACTCGGGTTCGGGTCAACCCGAGTTTAAGAAAAATGTGTAAAAAGTGGCTCAATTAAGTACTAATACAATGTAAAAAGTGTAATTTTAGTCGGGTCAAGGGTAAAAATATATAACCCGAACCCGAGCCTAATTAGAACTCGGGTTAATTCGGATCAACCCGAATTGACCCGAATACACTTTTTGACCCGAGTGACCCGACCCGAATATGATTATTCGGGTTCCGGTCGGGTTCGGCTCGGGTCAACTTTTGCGACACCTTTAATCATATGTACTCTTTTAACTTTTGCATTTTTTTTATAATTATGTTTATATTATAAAAGCAGACAAAACTAAGAGTATGGAATAAAAATTAAAAAGTGTAATATGTCAAAAATATAAAACGGTCAAAAATACAATAAAAACTAATAAAAAAAACTACAATACATTTTATTGTAAATTGAGAGTACAAAAGTAAATGGATGCTACCAATTTATCACCCTTCATTTAATCAAACACCGTACATTTTTTAGGACTAAATAATATATAGAAAGACTTTTGATTTCATGCATTGACTTGAATTTCAACACATTAACTCACCCAAATGTCTTGGTCTTGCAAGAACATGTCATAATAGCCATCCATAAAATGCGATGACAGTTTAATATATATTTTATCATTTATTATGGGTAGCGAAATGCGGTAAAAGGAAAGAAAATCCATGAACCGACCCCATCATCTCCACCCCGTAGGAACTACGAGATTACCCTTTTTATCATTTATACACTACTTCTACAACAGTGCAATGCAATACTAACCAGTCTTGTTTATAAAACCGCAACTTAATTCTCCAAAATTCCATAACTAGAGCTTACAACATGAAAGGTGGATCGAATTTCCGCATAATGACTACTACTACTACTACCAGTATAAATCGACGAATATGTACCATATATATGTGTCCTAATAAATCTAGCATAAATAAAAAGTAGAAAACTAAGGGTGCGTTTAGTTGGAAAACAATTTTCATCATTTTCTATTTTCTATTTTGTAGAAAAAGAAAATGGATTTCTTTTTTCACAAAACATTTAAAAATTTAGAAAACGTGTTTAGTTGGAGAAATTTATGTTTTCCATTTTTCAAAACTATAAAGGAAACAAAGGGAGAAATGAATTTTCTATTTCTAAAGGAAAACTTAGAAAACAAAAAAAAGGAGTTTTTTGTTTTGTGTGCAAAAGGATAAAATAGGGATTTTGTATTTTCTAAAAAATATTTATAAAAAACGATAATTTGAACGCGTTTTCTGTTTTTCTTATTTTCTAGAAAACATTTTGTAGAAAACAGTATGTTTTCCATCCAACTAAACGGAGCAAATATTTTCAACAAACTTATATTAGTTACAACTACTCACTTACATACATCAGACTAACACATTTACTTTCAACAACTGTCTTAAATTCACCCAACAAAAACTTACTATATTTAACACTTACGAGTTACGAGTTATGTTCACTTGTATTATTTTCAAGAATTGCTTTAAATCTATTTTCTCTGGACTCATCAGTTTCTTGCTCTGTGATCTTTGGTACGTTTGCTTCATCTTTCTTTGTATCGATTAAAGTTTTTTTTTCTTGTTTAATACGAAGATTATTTGTATATTTGTATCACTTGCAGAAGTGCATGTTGGTATCTTGATTAGTTGCAAATTTCCACTATATGATGGATATTCAAATACCATCTTGTGTTTTGTCCCACTAATATCAATTTATTTACGTAAATGAGATTTCATCATGTTAATCGGTCATTATATTAAGGCTAATAGCTTTATAGCATAGTGACGGTTTTAAGTGCCGTAGCAAAAACTATGTAATTAATTTGTTTCAGAAGCTGATTTAGGATGTTCTATGTAATTTAAATGTATTGCGTGTTATTTTTAGAGCTTGTTCTGTTTGAAGCCTTCTCAACCTTTGATATGTTTATTCTTTGAATAGGGGTAAATCCGCGATAAACATCAGCTAATTAATCATCAATGGAGTCTCTAATGAAAGAGTTTAAACATCTTGCAATCAACCTGGAAGATATCAAATCAGCGACTGACAACTTCAATGACAACAGAGTTATAGGAAGGGGTGGTTTTGGAAAGGTGTATAAAGGAGAACTGTCTCGATCTAAGGTTGCTTTTAAGCGTTTAGATAGTAGATTTCGGCAAGGAGGCTCAGAATTTGTTAAAGAGATCAGGATGCTTTCATGTTACACCCATGAAAATCTTATCTCACTCCTTGGAATATGCAGTCAAGGGGATGAGATGATCCTCATGTACGAGTTTGCAGCTCGTGGAAGTCTCGATCATTATTTGTCTAATGTCACTCTCACATGGACGCAACGATTGAAGATATGCCTTGATGCTGCGAAGGGGCTAAGCTACCTCCATGATCCCAAAAAGACATACCAAAGACTTATCCATTGTGATATCAAGAGTGCCAACATCCTACTTGATGAGAATTTCAATGCTAAAGTTGCTGATTTTGGGCTGTCAAAAATAGGCCCCGCCAATTCTATTCTTGTCACTGAAGCCTCAGGTACCCCTGGATATTGTGATCCTGTTTATATGGAGACATACACACTCACAAAAGAGTCAGACGTATACTCTTTTGGGGTGGTCTTATTTGAAGTGTTGTGTGGGAAGCTATGCATTGAATATAGCAACGGTCGGATAAAGGTAATTCATGTGCCTGTGTGGAAACAAAGCTACGAACGGAAGCAATTAAGCAGGATTGTGTTTCAAGGAATGATGCAGCAAATGGATCCGGATTCTTTGCAAACATTTGCAGACATTGCATACAAATGCTTGAAGAAAGTTCGTAAACAACGGCCTACAATGTCTCTTGTCGTTGAAAAACTTCAGGAATCACTTGCATTGCAGGAGCTTCACGATCTGAAAAAGCCAAAGGAGTATGAAGATATAGTCAATGCTGCAGTACCTCCTTTGAAATACAGATCCTTAGATGAACTGAAAGTGCTTCTCACCAAAGGGTTCCACGTTAATAAGGAAAAAACGGTAATTAGCTGACATATATATATTTTTTTAATATATACAAATATATATAAAAGACTTCAAAAATCAAAATAAAATGATACATTGTTACCCACAAAAGTTACCTTTTGTTAGCTAAGGATATTTATTTTAGAAAAACATTCTTCTAATTCTATTTATTTTGTAAAATCAATAACCACAACAACTTTATTTTGAATTGGACGTGTAGCGGTGGTTGTCTATAACTGAGAAGGGGGGACACATTGAAAGGGTTTACATCGAAGCATGCATAAATCCAGATGTTAAAAATGGAGATCGGTTTGTCGACATTGTTAATTCAAGGTGACTTAATTATCATACTCATATCTTTTTTCTTTAACTAGCATGATACCCGCGCAATGCAGCGGCGGGTGACCAGTGACGATTTTTGAGTTGACAAATGTTACTACTCTTGCCCGTTAAATTTGTATTCAAATATTAAAGTTGTAAAAAAAATTAAATTAAAATAAGGATAAATAGCATAAAAAGGTACTCATCTTATGTCAAAATTCAATTAAAGGTACTCAACTCTTTTTTTCTCAATTTAAGGTACCGATTTTTTTTCTTGTTACAATGTTGGGACAATAACAAACTTAAAGGTTATATATTAACGACCGTTTACTTTATTATTGCATCGTTAGTCCTTTATATTAACGACACTTTATAATAACCTCAAAATTCGTTTTTTACAGTTTTAGACCGTTTTCTATTTTTTCGTTTGATTTTTACCGTTTTCATTCAGTTTTTAATCGTTTTATTCCGTTTTTTGTCGTTTTCTCTGTTTTACAGTTTTCGACCTTCTTTAATGTGTTTGATATCGTTTTCGACCCTTTTTTTACAGTTTTCGCTCGTTTCTTGTCGTTATCGCCTATTTATTTTATGGACGAAAAAAAGTAAATAAACCTAATAAAAACGTTCAGAAATGGTAATAAAGAAGCCGAAAACGAAAAAACAAACGAAAACAGTTAAAAGCCGTAAAATGGACACATACGGTCAGAAGGGCTCGAAAACGTATAAAAATGGAAGAAACGGTTGAATACGGCAAAAGAACGACGAATGATGTAAAAATGGACCAAAACGATTAAAAACAAACGAAAATGGTAAAAATCAGACAAAAAGGGTAAAAAAGGGTCTAAAATTGTAAAAAAATGAATTTTGCGTTTATTTAAAGTGTCATTAATGTAAAGGACTAACGTTACAATAATAAAGTAAACGATCGTTAATATATAACATTTAAATTTGTTAATTGTCCAACATTGCAACAAGAAAAAAGATCGATACCTTAAATTGAGAAAAAAAAAGTTTAATACCTTTAATTGAGTTTTGACTTAAGATGAGTACCTTTTTATGCAATATGTCCTTAAAATAAAGTAAACTTCAAAAAATGAAAAAACCTAAAATATATCAAAATGTATATCGAATCAAAGAGAATAAGATTTTAGAACATATAGATTATGAGAAATATAATTAGATAAAAAGATATTTTAATTTTATAGATATAGATGATTTTTTAATAGGTTGTTACAAAAAAAACTTTATTACAAAAAGAGATGAGTGGTTAATTACAAAATGAACGTTTCAATAAAAGTCAATTTTTAATAAATTATAATTTCAAACTTTTTAAAAATAGAAATGATATACTAGCATGGTACCCGTGCAATGCAACGACCGGTATTCGATGACTATTTTTTTATAATCAAATTAATGCTAAAGTATAAGAAAATTGAAATAAAATAAATTAAATCACTAAAACGAAAAAATAAAAAATAATTTTAAAATAGGTCTTGAATTAAAGAGAACAAGATTTTAAAAAATGGTGAAATTAGATTATGAAAAAATAAAGGGCAAATAGTATAAAAAGATACTCATCTTATGTTAAAATTCAATTAAAAGTACTAAACTTTTTTTTTCTCAATTTAAGGTACCGATCTTTTTTCTTGTAGCAATGTTGGGATAATAACAAATTTAAAGGTTATATATTAACGACCGTTTACTTTATTATTGCATCGTTAGTCCTTTATATTAACGACACTTTATAATAACCTCAAAATTCGTTTTTTTACAGTTCTAGACCGTTTTCTATCTTTTTCGTTTGATTTTTAACGTTTTCACTCGGTTTTTAATCGTCTTAGTCTGTTTGATTTTTACCGTTTTCACTTGGTTTTAATCGTCTTAGTCCGTTTTTTCGTTTGATTAATGGTAAAAATTAGACGAAAAAGGTGAAAAACGGTCTAAAACTGTAAAAAAAAACAAATTTTAAGTTTATTATAAAGTGTTATTAATGTAAAGGACTAACGATGCAATAATAAAGTAAACGGTCGTTAATATATAACATTTAAGTTTGTTATTGTCCCAACATTACAACAAGAAAAAAGATTGGTTCCTTAAATTGAGAAAAAAAAAACTTAAGTACCTTTAATTGAATTTTAACATAAGATGAGTACCTTCTTATGCTATTTGCCCAAAAATAAATGGATTATAAAATATTTTAACTTAAAAATAAAAAAAAAAATTTAATAAGTTGTTAAGAAGTTATTACGAAAATTAATTATTAAGATTTGATATGTTTATCTTAATTTTTGGTTTTGAATTTGATATGTTTATCTTAAGTATAGATATATATTTTTGAACAAGAAGTATAGATATAGATAGTTAGAAGCAAGATAGTGAAAGTTGAAAGGGTATTAACTTATAGTTTGTCATTTTTAATTGATTGATGCTTTATTCTTTTTATACACAGGTTTTCAGGGGGGAGATGTTACGAATATTGGTGGGAAGGAGGTTATCGGTATGGATATTTATTCGAACCACGTGTGAGAGGTGAATACTTGACACCTCTTATCTCATACACCCTCAACCTTGTATTCCGATATGAAGAGCAATCAGATGTCGATAAATATAACCTACTGAGATACAAAATACATGGGAAGGATGAGACCAAAGTTTTCATAATTTACCCTTCTACACATATGAAAGAAGATGGATGGTTCGTTGTTCCATTATATCACTTTACAAGCCAACACCCACCTGCAGATCTTCAGTTTCATTTTGAATACTCTAGATTGCGTTTAGTAGTCGCTGGCTTTGAGTTCCAACCATCTGAAGAGAAAGTAAGCACTTTTTGTCAATGGTTATCTTATTCATATAAGATGTAAATAGAAAAATGACAGTTAACCGAATGTATGGCTCACTTGCTTCGATATGTCATTATGTAGGTGGAACTTCCGGTGTTTGAAGAGTACCAACACATAATCAAAGCTGCCTCACGATCTGTTGTCTACGGATCTCTTCAGGAACTAAAACAGATTCTCTCAATAGGAATCCACCTTAACGGATACAAAACGGTATACAATTGACTATGTCTATTTATAAACATAATCTGAGCAGAACTAATTCCCAACTTACTAATTATGCAGTTGTTTTCACTTAATGAGAAAGGACAGCACTGTCACGTGATATCAATGGAAGATTGTTTGATTCCAAATCAAGGTTTCCCTTCTCGATATAAGTCTGTTTCTATGTCAAGGTGACTTTTCATACTCAGACTTTTCCCTATCGTTTCATAAGTATATGTAAATTGATGCATCATTCTTTGTTTTTTTTATCATGCAGATTTCCAGCAGGCTTCTATGTGACGGAACAAAAGGGATTCAGAACACATGTAAAGACCCAATTATTGTCTCCATCAATCACATACACCATCAACCTGATGTGTAAACAACTTCTACTGTGTACCTTTCAAATTGGAGAGTTGAGCATAATCTGCGTATGGCTGAATTATTTCAATTCACTAGCGATGGGAGTATTTTTGATCTTGAAATTGATTTTGAAGACCATGCAACCAATTTAAAAGTAGAAGGCATCTTGTTTCAGCCCCTGGAAACAGTAAGATGTGAAATACTTGTTTAATCATCTTAGTCAGTTTTTAATTAAAATTTCATTATTCTTATGAAACCCGTAAACAACTACTATAATCATTTGAATAGCAGATCGATACAAAATGGGCCATTTTTTGTTCCGAGTTGGACATACGGGTAAAAATATGAACTGTGATTTCCTTAAAAGTCATAAATTGTCATAGGAGATCGATACAAAATATATAAAAGTTATGAATCAATTTTTTTTATAGCTACAACTAAACCAAAAACTAAAATTGGTAAAACCAATTACTTCGTAAAAATAGGTGGAAGATAAAGTATCAGAGGATGACAAGGTGGACAATATCCAAACCATATCTGAATTAGAATCAGACACTTACCGGGAACATAAGCTTCCAAATGATTATGAAGAAATACTCAATTTGTCAAAAGACAATCTGATGTGGACAACAAAGAAGGAACTCTACTCAATTCTCAGAAGAGGGTTCCTGATCGACAATGGTCAACAGGTATTCTTTATAGGAACTATAAGAGTACTGTCATTTTTTCGAACCTAATTTAAATGTGATATTTCCGTACACTTACAAATCTATATGGATTAACAGTGGTTCGCTGTCGATAAACATGGGAGGAAATTTGTAATGCTATCTGCAAAAGCGACTTGGGTGATAGATGATAAGAACTCGGCTAGCAAGTCTCCCAACGAAAACAGGTTCTTTCTCTACTTTTTCTAGCCAATTTTCCTATTATAGTTTATATGTTATTCTTATTTACCTTTAGTTGTGATCTATATATGTATAGACTAGTATTAAAATCTATACAATAAGCAACCCATCCTACACAACTATATTCACAATCCAAACCATCACCAGAGAGTAATGTCGACAAGTCTCTCGGGCTTCAAAGAACACGGCTCAACTATTGAATCTGACTTTTGAATATTCATGCCCACATTGCACAACTTTGCTACATGGAGGGCTGCCTCATTTGGCTTCACCTTAAACTCATTACCTTAAGTTTTGTGGTTTCACTAATCCTTTCATACAACATGTATTTCCAGTGATTAGATAACCCATCATTATTAGCAGCTTGGCCTGTATATTAATATATGCATCACAATTATGATATAAAGGGCATATTTTTACCACACCTATCCCCATCTAGTAACTTATTCTATCTGTATTTGTAGTTTACGACAACAGAAAAATTACATCAAAAAGACATCCCAACTCCTCAATCAAGTAGATTGAGCGAGCTAAGACCCAAAACACAAACCAACAAGAAACCCGAACACCTGGGCACTACTACAACTCATCACTAACGCTACACCATGACCACTTTATTCTATCACTGAATTTTGCAGTTTGAAGGATCGATGAACCATTTCTGCCACTCGAAGGAAGCTTTCTTTGATCTCCTCGAAACCCAGTCAAAGCTTTTAACTTGAATTTCATGAAAAAATTTATTAATACTGGCCACTTTTGCTTTGAAAACGCGAGAATTACGCTCTTTCCAGATGAATTTGATTTCCCACTCGTAATTTATGGACACTATGAGAGTTCACTTTATCTCTCGTCTCATACATGCTCTTTCATCTCCAACTGTTAAAAAGTCTCGTGTTTAATTTACCAAAAACTTCGGCCCTTTAACTCCATTGTGTGAATACATTATATCCAGTGAATGGGTTATAGTTAAGATAGACAGTTTATGACACTACAATATGATGTAGCGAAAATAACAAAGCAACAAAGATAGATAATTGAATCTGTTGATTCCAAAGAATGCCAGACACAATCCTTCCAACTATCGTTGATTCAAAAAAATACCGATAATCAGGCAAACTCCAACAATCGTTGATTCAACGAATACCCGATTATTAAGAGAAAATTGAACAATAAACACTAACCTGGATTCAAGTCAATTAACAAAGACTAAAAGTCTGTTTTTTTAATTCTTAACTTCATAATCCAATACAATAAACTGAAGTCCTAGTTTTATAGGAAAACTAAACTTGGGAGAAAAAATAAAAATTATTCTTAAAAACATAAAATAAGATTACTAAATAAAAGATACCACAAATTAAACTAAATAACCAGTTTATATTTTATGTTCCTCCATCACAATATTCCTTCAATACTTGATGATTTGAGCTTCATTCTATTTTAATCCAAATCTTTCAAAAACCTCCTGTTATGGGTCAATCTTACCCAAGGGCCATACAGTCCCTTATTGAAACTACATGGGCGTTTTGTGCTTTAGCACCTTGTTCATTGTGATAATTGAAAAGAATTAACCTCATCAAAGCAATTCTTTGTTAGTGTTCGATCTAGTGAGTTGTGAGCTATCTCACTAGATTAGTGTATGTATTCAATGTATCAGTTAATGAGTAAAAGCATACCTCCTTGATTACTGAAGCCTAGTAAATCCGAATAGACCTAAGAACATAAGCAATCAGTTATGAAAAGCTTTAGATATGATCCCTAAACGTTGGATTTTGTACACAACGATATGCCAGAGCATCTTATGACTTTGGTTTGGTGTGTGATGGCACATCTTATGACTTTGGTTTTAATGTTATTACTGTTTGATTGCATGAGTTATGAGTCATGCTAATTGCTATTATCTACAACTTTGATTATAAAAAGTACTGTTTTTGACATGAGGTACATCTATATCATATTAAAGTGATGAAAAATATATAAAATGCAATCATTGTTTGAAATTCACATGCGTTTTGACCAGATCTCTAATCAATGGGAAAGCGCACTTATAGAACCTTTTTTTATATGAAAAAATTAGCAGTTCCGCCACATGTTAATGCATAAAAAACAACAGAATGATTATGTGGAACATTTATGCACAAGTATCTTTTACAAGTCTAGCTAGCATCTCTGTTACACATGAAATGATTTCTTATATATGTTTCTACAGATTTGGGGAACAACTTGTCATAGCTGCTGGCGACAGATTTAAATTTGAGAGTAAAATAGAACCTACAATGCTATCACCTGATACAACATATGCAAGTTACCTTGTCTACAAGTTACCACACGGCCGATCGACATTTGAGTCTCCTCTCGAAGTAAGCGATGTTAGATACAATAAGGAGTATTACCACTATACATATAGCTATTTAGTAAGCCCTCCGAACACCCCCGTCATTGGACAAAAGCTTGATGAAAAAAGTTACAACCCACTGAACAGACACAAACTAAACGCTCTTCCACGACAGAGGAGTGATGGTTGGATGGAAGTAAAAGTATGGGGTTTTAAAACCGAGAAGACTCCAAAAACATATACGTTATACTTAATTTGTAATAATTAATAACCGATGAGTCCATATGTTACGGTTATAGTAACTTAGGGACGACCTTTGTAACCTAGGGACGACTAAGTCGTCCCTAGGTGTAAACCGGGAAACCAAAAACCCATAGCGGGTTATTTAAATTTTCACCAAAAAGTTTCAATTTTCCCAAAAATTTGCTAAGTGTTGGAGGGTTTTTCTAGGGACGACTTTCTTTGTAACCTAGGGACGACTAAGTCGTCCCTAGGTGTTTTTCATACATTTAAATTACATTTTACCTTCTATGTAATAAAATTAATAATATAAATTAATAATAAAAATCAAAATAAATTATTATAATTAATATTAAAATATACGTTATACTTAATTTGTAATAATTAATAACCGATGAGTCCATATGTTACGGTTATACGTTATAGGTTCAACCGACGAGTCCATATGTTAGGGTTATACGTTATAGGTTCAACCGACGAGTCCATATGTTACGGTTATACGTTATAGGTTCAACCGACGAGTCCATATGTTAGGGTTATACGTTATAGGTTCAACCGACGAGTTATTAGTGTACATGTAGAAAGGGATATATTGTGTTGAGACAGTCACATCAACCTCATAGTTTTGGTAAACTTTACTATGCGTGTCCTCTTTCGAAGGTAAACAATCAAATGTTTTAGTTATGTAATACGTGTGATTATTAAAATGACATGTCATGTTATTTGTTTACTTTGTAACAGCCAAAAACAAATGATTATGGATGTAAATATTTTAAATGGAAGGATGATTTTGATCTCGAACTCCGTATAAGATCTTTCCCTGGATCTTCAACACCTCAAGGTTCACATCCAAGTTCTTATACAGGTCCTTCTCAATCTGCACCAACTGAGTGCTCTAATTGCAAGATCAAAGATCTAAAGATAAAGATGCTAGAGACAAGACTAGAAATGGAAAGGCATCCTGAAGACCACGCATGTCAATCGGCTGCAATACTTCATGAGCTTTTAAATGATATGGAAAATCTTAGCTTTGAGTAGTAATCTATTTGTTATTTTAATGTGTTAATTTGTATTTTATTATTATGTGTTAATCTGTACGTTTAGTTTTAACTAGTTTGTGATGTTTTTTTTCTTATTTATGAATCTATTATCGTTGTAATATATATTTTTAATTAAGCGCGTGTTTAAGTGTTAAATATATATCTAAAGTTTTTTTTAAATAAATATAAAGTTTTTTTAAATATGTATAAAGTTTTTTTTAAATAAATATAAAGTTTTTTTTAAATATGTATAAAGTTTTTTTTAAATATGTATAAAGTTTTTTTTAAATATGTATAAAGTTTTTTTTTAAATATGTATAAAGTTCTTTTTAAATATGTATACTTTTTTTTCTAAATATGTATAAAATTTTTTTAAATATGTATAAAGTTTTTTTAATATGTATAAAGTTATTTTTAAATATGTATAATTTTTTTTCTAAATATATAAATTTTTTTTAAATATATATAAAGTTTTTTTTTAAATAGGTATAAAGTTATTTTTAACTAAATATATATATTTTTTTAAATATGTATAAAGTAATTTTAAATAATTTAATTTTAAAATTATTTATATTTATACGTTTTTTAAACGTTTTTTTAAATAATATTTATATTAATTTTAAATAATTTTAAATAAATAAAAAAGATAAAAAAAATAAGTTTATTTAACCTAGGGACGACTAAGTCGTCCCTAGGTTTTCTGGTCCCCACTTTCATTTTAAACTTTTTAAATAAAAAATATTTATATTAATTTTAAATATATAAAAAAGATTTAAAACGGAAAAAATAAGTTTATTTAACCTAGGGACGACTAAGTCGTCCCTAGGTTTTCTGGTCCCCACTTTCATTTTAAACTTTTTAAATAAAAAATATTTGTATTAATTTTAAATATATAAAAAAGATTTAAAAAGGGAAAAATAAGTTTATTTAACCTAGGGACGACTAAGTCGTCCCTAGGTTTTGTGGTCCCCACTTTTCCCCACAGCCCTTTTGACCAAGAATTTGTTGTTAAAGTGGTGGGTCCCCCCTTAATCTAGGGACGACTAAGTCGACCCTAGAAAAAGGGCGACCCTAAACACTTGTTTTGTTGTAGTGTAAGCATCCTGGTAACAAGGATCTTTGTGGGCTTATTATACAAGGAATAGAGATTAGACCCTTATACCCTTTTTGCAGGAGATGATTTGTAGGAATACTAATAATCGTGTACCGCCCATTATACTTTGTAACACTGCTTTTAAGATGTCAAACAGAGCATTTAGTCATGGGTCAATTTGTATATCAAAACAAGTCATATGGTTTTGGGTAATGGAGTTTGGGTCCGTAATTATTAATACTTGAAGGTTATGATATTCTAGTGCATCACTAGTTTGTAAAAAATGAGGTACCTTCAACCCAGTAAGGCGTGGTTAAGAGTCTTAAGACTTCGTTGAAATGCTACGCAACTTCTCTGTTGGGGTTCTATTGTGTGTATTATATGAGTTTCGTCCTTCTAGCCAAATATATGTTCTCCACATGTTGGTATGATTATGGTAATTATGCCATTGTAACCACTGATTCTGCTCGTCAACATACAGCTTATGTAATAGCAGCGTAGGTCTGCATACTTCATTGCCTCTCGACCAATAGTGAATTCGGATGCTTGGATGCTTATGTTAATGTTGTTCATGTAATATGTCGCATGTCATTTAAGTAACTTGTACCAAAGTTTCCTTAACCTCTGATATCTTGTAATTACCGTCACATGCTCCAATATTGGTCATTTCAAGGGACTGAAACTGATTTGCTGACTTGATGTATGGAATTATTCTGGAGTCGTAAAATGAATACGTGTTTACTGTTTTCTTAAATTGTGCTTGTATGTGTGCTTGGAACAGGACATGTTCGAGTTATCGAGTCCATGGGGCAGTTTGTTAATGGTTTCAGGTTTACATGCTGCTCACAAAATTTGATGTCAAAATCCATTATTAAAGAAGCAAGAAAATTGTTTCATTAGCACAAGTGCGACGTATATGTAACTACAGGTGATTACTCTAAATATCTGCAGCAAAAAGGTTATTCTTCTTTAAAAGATCGAATGACAATCAGTTTCTTGTTTCTCAACAAGATGCCAATGGAATCCTTAGGATAATGTGTGTTGGGATTCTATAAGGATTCACTAGGGTAGACAACATTAGCCCGAGCAAGGGACACCATCTCTTTAGTATGAATCAGTCGTTGTGGTACCAGATGTAAATTAAGAGCACCGGATGCTGAGCAAATTGCACCAACTGAATATGTTAGTACAATGATCAGGTCTGGGTAGAAGCTGGATCTAAGTCCTTAGCGGATCGACTCAAGTGTCTTGGATTGGGCTTGATCTTGTACTAAAAAGAGATGTTAATGATCCTGCACAAATAAAGGTGGACCGTTAGTCCTTACCGTGGGGACGGACTCCGCGATTAGACCGAATATGTTATATTAAGAGCACCGGATGCTGAGCGAATTGCACCAACTGAATATGTTAGTACAATTTAAAAGAGTAAGAAAATCATACCTAGTTTGGAGCGTCATAGTTTACCTTTTATATGCGAAAGTACTCGACTTTCCTAGTATTTCAGATGGTACTCTAAGTGGGCCTTTGTGGTCCAAAAGCCCATTTGTCTTGATCTACTATTCGTGGCTTAAGGATTTGTTCCTTGAAATTTGTCCGTTCCCAGATTCGCTTCAAGGAAGCGCGTCCGGTGTTGTGTTGAGGACAGGGGTGAACTTAATTTATCAGGTGTTGCACAAAAAGTTTTTGAAGGCGTTGCACATCATAAACATGTTTTAGCCTAAGTCAAAGTAGCACAATTTTTTTTTTAGATGTTGCACATACTAGAAAATCAATATTTTTTTGAAAAAATATACATTTTGTAGTCTCAAATCGGGTGTGGCCCGTGTCACACACGACTCCCATGTAGGTCCGCCGCTTATTGAGAATATAATTAAGATCAATAACATCTCAGGCTATGTTGGCAAGAGCTTTTTTAAAGCTTTTTTAGAGCTGTTAGCTTTTTTGTTAAAAAAATAATCTAATAGCTCTGTTTGATAAACAATTTTTAAGAGCTGTTAGCTTTTTATTTTCACTAAGTAGCTCTTAAATAAAAAGCTGTCTGAACAGCTTTTTAAATTGTCAAGAGCTGTTAAAGCTGTAGATTACTGATATACCCTCCAACTATATTATAATTTATTTAAATATGTCCTTTTAAGTAATTTTACATTATAATTTTTACAGTTAACAGCTAATATACCAAACACTTCTATTAAAAATAGAACTTTTTAATAAACAGCTTACAGCTAACAGCTTACAGTTAACAGCTTACAGCTTAGAGCTAATTTTACCAAACATAGCCTCAATCAAACAAACACCTAGCCGATTTTGCCGCATGCACCCACTTTCATACGGGAATGTTGTTGCCAATTTCATACTATCTGCCCCGTTATTTATTCATCCCGGTCCGAAAATATTAAATGGTTGCAATCTTCCCGCTTATTGAAAAAACACAGACAAAAATCTATGTCGTCTTTCTTTTTCTCTCTCGTAAATTTTTTAAGTTTCCGTCAATATTTCTAAGTTTTCGTTAATATTTTTATGTTTTCGTTAATTATTCACTTATCTATAAATGAAATGAAATTTGGAAAATGAAAATTACAATTTCATATAAACAAGTTTTTAAAATTTTCAATTCTTTAGGAAATTATTCTCTTCTATAAAAATAAAAAAACAGAAAAATATAAAAAGTCTTCCACAACTAAACAAGCATTTACTCATTCATCAAATCATAAAGTAAGTTTACTTCCTGTTTTTATTCTAAAAAGTTAGATAGGACTTTATGCAATAATTAGAGCAAAAGGCAAAAGGGTAAAAGCTCGCCGGGCTAAGGTGAGGTGGTAATACTCTCTTTCCTTTTCGGTTCTTTCCACTACACCGATCTTTTTTTTTCTCCGGTTTGTTTCCTTCTCTTCGCGAGAGTATGAAACGAATAAGAAAATTATTTTTACTCTTTCATTTTTTAAAATTGGGTTTACAAATAAATGGGGTATTTTTGTAAAGTCAAAATGAAAAAAAATATATATATAACATATCTTACTGAGAGTGAAAAGTATTTTTTATGAGTTATTTTAGTTTGGTGTAAACCTACAGTTAACTAAGGTTGAGCATCGGTCTGAGACTGGACCGAACCGGCTAAGATCAGATCAGACCGAAAACCTAACCGAAAGTATTCGGTCCGGTTTGGTTTGATTCGATCCGGTCCGGTTTTCCATCCGGGTCGATTTTGAGTCTGCCCTGCCCTGCACCTAACTGAAAAGTCAAAAAGAGGAGAGAGGTGATACCAAAATATCCTCTCATAATTTAGACCGGAGCTTTACAAGTCCACCGGTCTGATTTGAATTTTGAGTGTATGATTCTTGTAACTTGATAAAAGTAGAAGCTCAATGCTTCAAGCTTTTAGTTTTTAGCTTTTTCAAATTTAAACAAGCTGATAAGCCAGAAAGTAAGCTAATTTAAACACCCCATTAAGGATAAAAAAAATATTACTAGCATGGTACCCGCGCAATGCGCCGACAGGTAAAGGGTGATTAACTTTTTACAACGAAGGTTACACTCTTAAGGGGCTGTTTGTTTTAGCTTATATAACGTAAGGTTATTTTGGTTTATATAACGTAAGCCTCAATATTTTGTGGCTTATTTGGAGACTTATGGGCTTATCTAAGTTTGTTATGATATACTAATAAACTTATATAAGCCCATAAGTCTCTAAATAAGCTTAACAATTAGGGTTTATTAAATATAAGCCGAAATTTGGCTTATTTTCGGCTTATATAATGTAAGCCTTGATTTTTGTGGCTTATTTTGAGACTTAGGGGCTTATACAAATTTATCATGATATAATAAAACTATATAAGCCCATAAGTCTCGAAATAAGCCACAAAATTGAGGCTTACGTTATATAAGCCGAAATGAGCTTACGTTATATAAGCCAAACCAAACACCTACCCACGGCCACCAAGTGTGTATTTAAATTAAAATTAAATTTGTAAAAAAGATAAAAATGTTTTATCAATAGTTTGTTAAAAAAATGGATGGATGATATCAATTCGATAAGCCACAAAATTGAGGCTATATAAGTTGTATAGATGTATAGATATGCCTTTATCCTTATTGAAGTTAGGATATACTTGTTGGCTTGTTGCATATGCAATTTTCTTATTTATTTATAAATCTCGTATATTAATCTTTATTTTGAGATGATAAAGCGTTTTATAGGTCTAATTTGATTTAGGACGAGATATAGATAACCACATACGGAGTATAGAGTATATATTAACCGTTTCTTCAGTATGTGATAGATAACCACATAAGAAGTTATTCTAAATTTAGTAATTTACTATCACCTATACGATTACAAAATACAGGTTATTAGTTATTACAGACGTAAAACTTGCTCTAACCAGCATTAAAACACAAACGTAAATTTAGTTGCAATTTCGTTGAAAAATAAAAGGGAGCTCATATCAGTGTATAGGTTTTACTGTCCATTATTTTACAGACAGTGGTAAACTTTATATAAAACGCTCACCTTCATCAGGGGTGCTACGGTGCAACCTGAAATGATTGGTGACCCACTTCCATTCACTTTTACTCTTTCAGTGCTTCTATTTCAACAGTTATATCTATCTCATTAGTGTATTTGATCGACAAATTAGAATGGCGTCTTCCGTGAAAGGGTTGGAACATCTTGAGATACATCTTGAAGAGATCAAATTAGCCACCAATAATTTTAATGAAGAAAATGTTATCGGACATGGTGGTTTTGGTAAGGTCTATAAGGGGGAATTGTCTCACTCTCACTCCAACGGGAAAACCATGGTTGCTTTAAAGTGTCTCGATCGTAGACTTGGTCAAGGAGACAGTGAGTTTCATAAAGAAGTGAGAATGCTTTCATGTTACAGACATGAAAATATTATATCTCTACATGGGTTCAGTAGCGGACGCGATGAGATGATACTTGTCTACGAGTATGCGTCTTGTGGAAGTCTCGACGGCCAATTGAAAGTTGTCAGTCTCACGTGGACGCAGCGTATCAGAATATGCCTTGATGCTGCAAAGGGACTATGCTACCTCCATGATCCCAGAGAGACGTACCAAAGACTTATCCATTGTGATGTTAAAAGTGCCAACATCCTACTCGATGAGAATTTCAATGCTAAAGTAGCTGATTTTGGGCTGTCAAAAATAGGCCCAGCTAATCAGCAGAATTCAATTCTTGTCACTGGTGCCTTGGGTACCTATGGATACTGTGATCCTGAGTTTATGGAGACGTACACCCTCACAAAAGAATCTGACGTGTACTCTTTTGGAGTAGTTTTATTTGAAGTCTTGTGTGGGAAACTATGCATTGAATATAGCAACGGCCACGTAAAGGTAATTCATGTGCCTATGTGGAAACGAAGCTACGAACAGAAGCAATTAAGCGGGATCGTGTTTCAAGCTATGGCGGAACAAATAAATCCGGATTCTATGGAGACATTTGCAGACATTGCATATAAATGTTTGGAGAGATTCCGTGAAGAACGGCCAGCGATGTCTCTTGTCGTTGAAAAACTTCAGGAATCACTTGCTTTGCAGGAGCTTCACGATTTCAAAACGCCAAAGGAGTATGATGAGATCATTAACGCTGCAGTACCTCCTTTGAATTGTAGATCCATAGATGAACTGAAAGTGCTTCTCACCAAAGGGTTCCACGTTAATGAGGTCAAAACGGTAATTAATGACACCTCTTTTGATAAATGGTTATTTATAGCCAGAGAACTTTTACTATGTTTGAATTTTTACTATGTGTAGCGGTGGTTGTCTGTAAATGAGAAGGGGGAACACATTGAAAGGATTTACATCGAAGCCTGTCTATATCTCGCTGAAATTGAAGCCCACGAGTTACAACATCGTCATCGGTCTCATTATGACATTGTTAATTCAAGGTCACTTATCCTGTTAGTTTGTCATTCTTTATATTTAGTGAAAGTTGAAGGGGTAATCAATAACTGTTAGTTTGTCATTCTTTATGCAGATTTCCAGGGGGGCAATGTTACGGATATGATTCGTATGGATTCAAAGCATGTGTGAGAGGTGAATACTTGACACCTCAAATCTCATACACCATCAACATTGTCTGCCGATATAGATGGCGCAACGAACTCGATAAATATCACCCCCTGAAATACAAAATAGACGGGGAGGATGAAAGTAAAGTTTTCGTAATTTACCCTATTATGCATAAGAGAGAAGATGGATGGTTCGTTGCTCCTTTATATCACTTTACTAGCCAACACAAGACTGCACACCTTCAATTTGAGTTTGAAAACCGTAGATTCTCTTTACTAGTCGCTGGCTTCGAGTTCCAACCATCTGAAGAAAAAGTAAGCACTTTATTGTCAATGGTTATGTTATTTATAAAAGATGTAAAGAAATAATGACACTAACCCGAATGTATGGCTCACTTGCTTGCTTGGATATGTCGTATATAGGTGGAACTTCAAGTGTTTGAAGAGTACCACCAAGACACATTCAAGGTTGCCTTATCCTTGAAAAAACTTGGGTATTGATATACAAGTATTTGTACTGCGCTAACAATCCCAAGTCCCAAGCAAGACGAGCAAGCTCCGCCACTACAGACATGTAACGTGATTTATTCAGTCACGTAAGGTGCTTTACGCACATATTCAGACATGTATTGTGCTTTACGCACTCAACCTGCCACGCAATATGGTTTACACACTCGGCCAATCAATCATGATATTGTCAATTCAAGGTGACTATTCCTATCCCTTTTACAGTAACTTATTATTTAGTTTGTCATTCTTTAATTGCTGCCTTAATTTTCTTTATGCATATTTCCAGGGGGACTCTGTTATGAATATGAAGATACATTTGAAGCACGTATGAGAGGTCAATACTTGACACCTCAAATCTCATACCACGTGAACCTTGTCTTTCGATATTGATATTAACATAAAGTCAATTCATATACCCCCGGATAATAGGTAATTGGTTTGGGTCAAAACGGGACTTTTTTCTCGGGTTGGATGGGTGGATTAGTGAACTGCCAATATAATTTGAAGTTTAGTTAAAACTAATAAATTGTCAGATTTAATACTTGCTAAATCTTAAAACATCAGAAGTCATATATGATTGCTTAAGAGACAACTATAATCTTGAATATTATAAACCAATTGCTTTAATATAGGTGGAAGATCAAGTGTTAGAGGATGTTAGGTGGAGGATATCCAACGAATATTAGATTCAGATTCAGATACGTAATGGGGACAAAAATTGCCGAATGATTCTGAAGAAATTCTGAAACAGTCGAAACATAGTGCGGAGGGGAAAGCAAAAAAGGAACTCTGCCCAATGCTTTGTAGACGAAACGCTTTACCAAGGGATACATTACTGTCTTTATGGAAACCTTCAGGAAGCATAATTTTCCTATACTTACTCGACTTGGAGTCATCTGATGAATCAAGGTTCTTTCTCTATATTATCTTGTCAGTTTTTCGTGTAGAAGTTTATTTAGTTATGTATATACAAGGGCACCACTTTGCAACCACATGAAATTGAATTATATTATCTGTAATGGGAAAGGACTTATAGAATCTTTTTTTAGAAAAATTCAGCAGTTCCGCCACATGTTAACACATAAGAAAACAACATAATAATTACATGGAACATTTAATAACTGTCGTTGGTTTTGCGCAGGTATTTTGTATAAATCTAGCTATCTGTATAACACGCTTCAAGTTTCTGCAGATTTGGAGACGAGGTAATAAATGGTGGCTACAAATTTGAACGTGCGAGTGAAATAAAAACCACAACGCTATCACCTGATACAACATATGCTTGGAAGGAAGTAAAAGTATGGGGTTTTAGAACGTGGAGTACTCCCGGAACAGTTTCAATGAAGCTTAAGGTTGCACATTGTAACGGGAAATTAGTCCCGTGACAACATACTCTTAATAAGGATCTTTGTGCAAGGCATAGAGATTAGACCCATATACCCTTTTTGCAGGTTAGGGAAAGGGAAATTGGGGCTTCTAGATTTGTAGCAGTGTTTTAAGATGTCAAGTTGTATTTAAAGCTTCGCTGATGGTATTTATGGATCACTTGTTCAATAATGATAACAGGTATAAACATAATTCGATGTCTTTTTGCGTAAAGTGGTGTTTAAGTTCGACAAAAAAATCATAAACTTCTATAGAAGTTTCAGAAGATAAATATCAATCGACATTATCATAATGAAAATTTTAGGTAAGAACCGACACAAAACATTAAGATGAATTAGTTATAGAGAGGAAATTTTACGCTTGCTCAAAGCAGAAACTGATTGTTACAATATCATCCTTTGATTCGTCAGTTACTCCCTATTCCCTACTCTATACGACATGAATGCTAAATAAACGGCCTAAGGGCAAAAAAGGTAATACCAAGCGGGTGAAAAGAACCTACCCAAAACTTTGTCAAAATCACGAGCTCAGCTCAAAAAATGTAAACTGTACATGTTGTGCTCTATGCTTTCACCCTATTGGACTTGTTTCAAGAACTGCCTCGTCTGACAACAAAACGAAAAGGATTTCTTAAGAAGTTTCCGTCTCACCCCTTCAAGCATTCAACTTGGCTAAAAACTGGCTTAAATTGTATTCTTCCGTGTACTGAGATTGATCCCAAAGCTCCTCAAGCCCACCAAGGATGGCCTTTAGCCCTTTACCGCTACCTGGTACCTTTGATAACCCATCAATATTGTCTGAACCCTTTGAAGTAGATGCACCCTAAAAAAACGTATAATGTTGTGAGAAGGGTAAAATAGTCATTTTAGTGGAATTACGATCGAGGAAAATGTTGAGAGTTGTTACCTTTTTAGGATCTGCTGGAGTAAATAGATCAAGTAATTGATCGGTGTTCATTGTTTTGAGACTAGCGTTTTCTGAGTTAACGACAGCATTGGCTACGGAGACTTTGAACTTTTGGAGACTCATCACCTTCTCTTCCAGAGTTCCTCTCATTATAAGACGATGAACATTAACAACCTTGCGCTGGCCCAACCTGTGTGCTCTATCCATTGCCTGAAGTTTGCACAGTATACAAGAAAAGAATTGTTAAATCGTCGTTTTCACCATATTTCAATCAGCTCACATTTTAACCACTTTTAATCATGAAACAAAACACTTAAAAAATTGTATTGCACTAAAGATAGATTCTTTTCAACCCATTTGACTTTGTAAGATAGAACAACCCGAACCAACCAAGTAAATGGTTAAAAAAGTCACTGTACCTGAAGGTCCCGCATAGGATTCCAATCATGCTCCATGAAAACTAAGGTATCAGCAGATGTCAAATTCAAACCAAGCCCACCAACTGCAAAAGACAAAAAGTTATTGATAGAGCACTATAAACGACCAAATGGCTTGTGTCCTAATGGCGCCCTTATTGTTGTATATATTGTGAAAGATAGTTTCCGTTCCAAAAGAAGAAAAAAAGAACACTATAAAGTCAAACAATGTACTTTATACAAGAACCCCTAATCTCCAAGATCATACAAAAATACAACTTACCATGTGTTGTTAGGAGCAAAACATCGATGGTCGGGTCAGAGTTGAATGATTTGACAATGTCAAAACGCTTCTCTGGTTCAACTGATCCATCCAACCGCAGGTACGTAACACTGTTCATATGTAAGCTTAATATTATCAGGACCCAGAAGGTAATATATGGAATATGAAGAATTTGAGGATGCATTATGACCCGTTTACTTATGAATGGTCAACGCGGGTTATAATATCTCTAACGAGTCAAATAAGAAATAGCATAGAACTAAAGCGTATTGTGTTAGTGGATAGTTCCTCCTATATCAAATTATCCAAAAACTTACTGGCAAAATGTATTTTTAATAATCATATTCATCACAATAACTATTCATAAGAACTTGTAACTTCTGAATAAAAAATTTCAGATCGAACCCAACCCGACCCATTTTTACCCTTACAAAAAAGTTACCACTACCTTCGTCGTCTTTAAGCATAAAAGCCATGAAAGATGAAGAGTTAAAACGAAAGAGATAACTACTCACCTTTTCATATGGGTATGAAACAAGTCTTTCTCGATAATGTCCAGCAGGGCCTACATAGAATGTAAAAGATATAGCACATAGTTAAAAGCATACATAGTAAACTGATGAAATTGTGAGTCACATGATACAAACATACCTTATGCTGTGCAAATATCAGAACTCGGTGCTGCCCAACACTACCTTCAGAAGTCGAGGCCTCAACACCGATGCCACACTCTTCCAAGATCTCCTGGAGAGCAACTAACTTGGGAGAGTGGTGCAGCTTTCGGAGTTCTGAACTAATGTCTGAGCTTGTTGCGAAAATATCAGGTAAAAGACGTGGAAGTGAATCTTGTATTTTTCCACCTAGGACAAGTAATGGATGACTGCAGAGTTTTAATAAAAATTGAAGCGCCTGCAAGGGAAAGAATAAAACATAAGCTAGGTCAATTTGGATCTACTCGTCTCTGATGTATAAACCTCCAAAATCAAATTATTAAAACATTAAAATTTCATTGAGTTTTTAACTAAAACATTGATTATTCGTAAAATTCAATAAACAAACAACAGACGTTTTCCACACAACCAATTCCATCACGTTACCTGGAAGACATGAGAAGATGTTTTAGATGTATCTTTTCCTTCCCCTTCACCTGGTTCTGTCTCGTTTGATTGAACCATACCCGAAATTTCATCCTTTACATGTGAACCAGAAAACTGTTCATAGAGTTTTAATTGAACAGGACTCAAGTCACAGTATCGATCCTGGATTATTTTTTCAGGTAAATCTGTCAACACTTGATCTTTCGTGCGTCGAAGGAGGAAAGGCATAACCTGAAAGATAAAATATTGGTTTAAACCAGTAACTTTATGCAAACACTTCACTGACAAATAAAAAAGAAAAACAAAAACCTGCTTGTGCAATGCTTCCATGGCAAGTACACCTGCTTCGGCATCCTTGGCTGAACACTTGGAATCACGAGCCGCGACTAGCGGTTTCCCATAAGTTGCTTGGAACTGCAGAACCAACCCCACGTATTTTAGTGAATAGAAAAGAGAAACTATACTATTATGACTAATTACAGACTGAAACATACTTGTCGCTCAGTTCCAAGAAATCCTGGCATCAGAAAGTCAAAAAGAGACCATAGTTCCAAGACATTATTCTGCATAAAAGAGACCGCGGTCAAATAGCTAATAATTTTGAATTCAATGACGAGATTAAACACATACGCATGTAAAGAACCTGAATGGGCGTTCCACTTAATATAAGACGGTGTTGGGCCTTCAGCTGTTTCACGGCGCACGTGATTTTAGACTTGGAATTCTTAATTATGTGGCCTTCATCCAAAATACAATAATTCCAAAACAACTCTTTCATATAATCGACATCTTTACGAATCACATCATAAGATGTAATAATGACATTATACTTCTGAAATTGTGACCGGAGTGTAGCACGGTCTTGTGAAGAACCAACATACTGGAGTGTAGTTATAACAGACGCATCAATGAATTTCTCAATCTCATATACCCAGTGTCCAACAAGAGTTGATGGACAAATAATTAGTGATGTAGACTCTTCAACATTATTTGAAGCCCGGCGCTCTACAATATCAGATGCTACGATTGCTGATGATTGTAGGGTTTTGCCGAGCCCCATATCATCACACAGAATTCCATGCAGGTTAAACCTCTTTAAAAACGCCAGCCAGTTTATACCCTCCTGCTGATACCTATAAACACAAAAGATTCGTTCAATAGTAGATAAGATATTATTTCCATCACAAATTTAGAAAAAAAAAAGACCCTGGAAAAAGATGCATTATTTCTCAAAAGGATTGCCGAATTCACCAAATAGTTATGCTCAAAATGGCCAAAGAAAATAACAATCAAGAAAACTGGTTTACTACTTTCAACAGCAATTTAGTTTCGGTTAACGTGAGAATCATTAAAAAATAGTTTAATTTGGCACTAATCATCCTTGTCAGAAACTCTTGGCCAGTATCATTTGTAAGTGCCAAGTGTGTAACAAAAAACATCTTTTCGAGGGATGATATTTGCAGAAAAGTTTGACTGAAACGTTTTGCAAAAACCAGTGCTTTAGGGATGTAAAGTATTGAAATTTTGACCTACTACATTGATATTTGCCCATAGCTTCTGACAAGTAATTAAACAAGCTTAACTTTCTATAGTTACCTTCTCAGGGTCACTTTCAACTCAGTCGGAACCTTGTAATCATCAATATGTGAATTATCAACAAGTTGCTCCAAGAACTCTGCATCATCGGTACTTTTGGATAAGCTTTCACTTAAGCCAGCAGGAGGGGGGACCCCACGAGCTAATGGGAGAAGAGGCACAAGGGTAGCAAAACTATGTGTCACACTCCGTCTAACAGAATGATCAGAATCACTCATGCACCTTAGAAGAGGAACAACTAACAAACGTGCATAAGGAACCAGATCTGTACCCAGCCCCTGAACAAGCAGACTCATCAGCATCCCAGCTCCTTGTCTAGCATTGACGGATGTCATGTCACCCAACATAGGAATTACATTCTCAATTATGGGTCCCATCAAGTCTAGTGTCATCGATTTGGCCATTGATGTGATACACCTTGAAGCAGCTAATCTAACAGCAACACGAGAATGGCGTACACAATGAAAAACGCATGGGAGAAGTGTCATGAGTTGGGCTCTTAATGTCTCATCCAGTAAAGAACCAATAGAGCGAACCACCTGTATATTATTTATCAAAACTTGGGGGTCTTTGATAACATCTATGGTTTGAAATACATTCCCTTCATCTCCAGGAGGTATAGGCTTCAATACTTCGGTAAGACAGTCCCATATCTTAGGAAGCTTCTCAAACAACGAGGAACCGAACTTATTGCATAAATGTTTCAGAGCAAACTCAGATCCTCGTCTACAAATAAATCCCTCAACTTTTGATCGGTCTTCACTACCAAGCATGTGGACTTTGGGTTTTGCTTTGGCAGAATTGCTTCCAAAGGGAAGGAGATCTTGCTCCTCAATAATCTCTAATGAAGTCAGTACTCCAGCTTGAGGAGTCTCGGAAGGATCCAAACATATCAAACCGCAAAGGTTCTTAACTAGTTTGTCATTGGGACCAGGCTTGCGTAAAACACAATGATATATAAGCTCTGCAAGGGCCTCAGCTGTCATAGTTTGTATTGCTTCCTCCTTCAAAATGAAGAAACGTGTTTATAAACTAACATATACGGATCCAGTAACTAAACTGAGATAAATCTGTATAACAAGAATACCTGCTCTCTCTTAACTGAAGCCATCAAAGGTAATATAATCGGATTAAGCTTTGCAGGAAGCTCAGACATCCAAACAACTGCAGCAGCGCCCAAGGCCGTTACAGTAACATGCAAATTGCTCTGTAAATTTTGAATACGTTAGAGAATATAGATATGGTAAAATTCCTTAAAAGAATTAAATGGAAACAAACCTGAACACATTTTAGGTAGCCAGAAGTGGTCAAAAGTCGCTGCTTTATAGACTCTACTTCATCGATACTGTTCTTCCCAACTGAATCTTCCCCAGAAGCACCATCATTACTTGGCACAGGCAATTTCGATGCAAATGAGATTGCGTCATCAGGAGTCAAGTTATCCACATCCATGGGTGTGGGCATGCCACATGATTCAAGTACACTAACGAGTTGAGATGCCTCGTTTCTCATTTTCTCATATGTTCTAGAAAGTTCAGCGTAAGGAAGTCTCGAACTTTTTGTGGGGAACGAGGGGTCTGTACATGTCAGCAACTCCAACAACCTGCTCTTAAGGGATTCATAGTTGCTTCCAGAAAGGCCTCTGCTTTTCATCTCTTTGAACCATGAAATTAGAACCAATGAAGCCACCTGGCGTTGAACTCCAGAGAAAGAGGTAATGGCTTTCCATAAGGGATCAAAAATATACTGATTGGGAGTCTCGTGCAATTTGGATGCTAAAATTCCTAGTGCTGTTGACGTAACTATTCGGGTATTTGTAACCGAAATTTCACTATCTGCACCTACTATTATTTTAACCGAACTCATCGAAGAATCTCCATTTCTATCATGAGGAAAACTTCCTTCTGCAGAGTCTGATACGATGTGTGTGTAATGACCGTTTTCAAGCTTCACAGCTCTCATTTTTGCTGCAGCTTTAAAATGACTTTTTCTAGGAAGTGCAAGAGGCCAAAACATTTTTGTAGCATCAAGTGGTGATCCATAAGGTGTAGTTATAAGCTCTATCCAAGATGACATGTACGATCTTGCAGCAGCTTCTAAGTCATTCACTGGGCACTGCCATCAATCCAATAGAAACTTTTAGTAGCGACTTCAATACATGTTGCATAACAAAATTAATTGCATTTACCGTCTATAAAAACATGCATCATCAACAAATCACTCACCTCAAGAAGCTGCCTCCAGACCCTCTCTGAGCAATGTAAAATTTCCGGATTCGATTCAAGCAGAAGATTTTGGAAAACAATTCTAAGGGTATCAACCAGTATGAAAGAAGGCCAAAAGGTGCTAGAAGATACAGAAATACTCCTTCGGTATTCAGCTTCAAGCAGCCGCTCCTGCACGTATAATTTAGCTATAAAAACTACCAGAGGGGTGTATATGTTTTATGTTACAAACTTGGGCCTGTTGATCTAGATAAAAGCATTTGGAAACTCAAGATGTAGATGAAAGGAGAGAAAAGATTACCAATGTTCGGATGGCTGAATAACGAACAGATGTGATACTATGCCTCATAAGTGGCCATAACCGTGGAGCTAATGTTGAAAGCATATAGGGATTTTCTTGAAAATTCACTGTGCACGCAATATCATCAGTGGAAACAATCTCATTCAGGTCAAGTCCTGGATTTCCTTCATGGGCCGAGAACATCCTAGAAATCATCTCTTCCTGGGAATATACCTCCGCTAGCAGATTCATCACACTGCAATATATGCAAAATGTTCTTTAGTACCCTTGTCAGTAGATGCACTCCATATAAATGTGTTTCTTCAAAATAAAAACATTACCTGCTAGTGGATGGGCTCAAATCGTCCAGGTCAAGCAAGATATCCCACAGTAGCATCACAATAGAATGCAACATTTGTCCACTAAGTGAAACAATGGCGCGTGCAGTGGGAATTAAGGCATCTGCAGCAACTGCTCTTACATCATCGTCGGGATCCTCAAGACCCGCTTTACAAGCAGGAAGGACACGTCCAAGCAAATCAGGAAGCATTTCCTGTTTAAAACAGCCATCATATCAGCACTAGCTCAATTGACTCAATACGACAAGAATCCTAACAAGAACATCAACTGAACTTGATATGCTTCATGCAGATAGTCAAGAAAAAGTAATATGATTTTTATGGCCATAAAAACAGTACCTGACGCACAGCTACCAAATATTTGATGCCCAAAAGACTGCCATGGCGAATCTCCCATTCTGGTCTACGCTGGAAAATGAGCAGAAGAAATCAGCAGCATGAACCAATAAGATATAGTAGAAATTACAAAATACGCACTCAGCAATTGGGAATCAAGCTTATCAATAATAATTAATAAAATAAAAGCCTGACATGATATTTACCTGCATTTTCAGCAAAACATTCAGTGTCTCGTGAACTTGCAAAGGAGGCATGTACTTGAGGACCGCTCCTAATGCCTGAGCACAAGTTTCACGGACTGGAGCAACGACCTGATCAGACACATAGTCTCCAAAGCTGCAAACGACAATTGAATCTCCTTAAGTAATTTGGGTTTCTTTAAAGACATAAGTCAAAGGCGATGATTATCAACAAATATCAACAGTATATGTACCGGTCTAGTGACAGCACACACAAGAAACGAATTCCACAATCCTGAAGAAGTTCCGAGTTTTTGACTGACGAATTCCTAGCCCTTTTAATCAAGTTGACAAGCTCACTATTTTGGGGAAGACCGTCTAATACATCTACCTTCTGCACCAAATCTTTATTATCACAATGATTTAATACTGCCCATGAAACGTTAGCAGCTTCATTTGGTGGGTAAATTTCCATACTTGATTGAGGCTCAACTTTGACAGAGCTTACAACAATTTCACCATTTGTCTGTTCAACAGACATACTATTTCCATTATCTTCAATAATTTTACTCATATTCAAGTTAGCATCGTTACTGATGGAGACCAAGTCTTGCATCAGGTCGGGTAATCCATCTTCAGACTTCTGCCTTTTAATATTTGGCTGGCTTTCTTCTGTTGTGACTTGCATATTCAAATCAATCTCCCTTTCTCTCTTTACAGCACTTCCCAATTTATCGTCAGTTTCAGTTTGTACTACGCCATCATACTTGTCGTCTGACATAAGCACCCCCGCACAGCCACCTTGATGGGTCAAAATTTCCCTCAGAGCCATCACACTGCCATGCCGTACCTCCCAAACTGGAGGCATTAGTTTAACATTTCATACATTAGCTGGATACAGGATAGTATATAACAAAAAGTACATATCTTAGAAGCAGCCTACCAGGATCGAAGATATCAAGGATGAGTTGTTCAACAATATTATGGAAAGGCCAGGCTCCATCTTTTTCTTGCTCAGTGCTGTCTTCCTCGGGAATAGCATCCTGAAACAGCTGCGTTGATATTTGATATGAAACATCTAAAATTTGATATAAATGACGTAAACGAAAGCAGTAAATTTAATATTCATTACCGAACTGGAAGGTGGTACATCTGATGACATGCCTTTAGGAGAAATCAATTCTTTAGTGTTTGAACCATCGGGTTCTCCATCTTTAGACCAACCTTTGGTTTGGTCTTTCGAATTTAGTTTGGCTTTGCGTTTCAAGAGATTCCGTTCACGAGCACTTGGCCTCCTTGGTCTGTATCCAGGCACCACATCTACAACAAACTGCTGGACGTTACGTCCAGTTAGGTAAAATGGAGGAGGTGCGCCATTTCCAGTGGTATTTGTTTTATGCATCATAAGATCTTCATCTCTTATCATATCGCTTACATCCATGAACTGCTCACACCCATCCATCCCTGCATACAGATAATTCAGATGTAAGAAGTAGGGGCATACAAAAACAGAAGAAATAAAAATAGACGGATGTGGAATATTTAATTTCACTTTTAACAAATCATGGTAGGGAAAAAAATCCATCGCTTACCTAGCCGTCGTTTTAGATTTTGTTTTTGCTTGGCCCTTTCCTTTGGGTTATTGGAATAATCACTTGCAAGCTCAAATTCCTGAAACATAATAACATCAAGACTACATACATCCGCAAAATATGTATGGAACAGATACGACCCTATAATAAGTTTAGACTAGAAGTTTTAGAAAAAGAGTTACCTGTCCACCAGATGCTAAAAGAGCCCCAAATTCCAAGACTTTAGTGAGTTCGAAACTGTTAAATCGAAAAAAATAAAATGAGACAATGTTGAACTGATAACTGAAATGGGAGTAGAATCAGTGTATGCGAGGAAGCAAGAATAACCTCTGGAATGAGGTGCTTGCACTAATTTTGGGCTGAGACTCTGGATACAAAACCACATCCTCGACGGAACAATTTATGCAAGCCTCCTTCATCTTGGCCTCAACAAGATTACAGAGTTCCATCACGGATGAATGTTTAAAACATCCAGCGATTGCTCCAATGGCATGAGCAGCCGCAACCCTCGTATCCCAGTTTTTGCTACGAAGATACTGTGACACCTGAAATGCAGAAATAGTTAGCCAAGTAAATAAAAATGCCATGACTATTAGTCAAACAAAAAGTTACAATGGACAACTGGCATAGACGCATCCAAAGGTTCTGAACTTGGTACCAGATAAAAAAACGGAAAATGGTCTTCTATGATTCTAATAACGAGACGAATGAGTACAGCAATACACACCTTGTGTAGCAGAGAGCTCAAGTCCTGAGGATGTAACTTTGCAATCTCCCCAATCTGGCGAGCTGCAGTAAATCGTGTGGCTTGTGTAGAACCAGCTTAGATATAGTTAAGGTATAACCAACACAAACATGAAAATTTTCACATTGCTGTAATTATACACTAACTTTACATAAATCCATGTGCAAATTTCCTTAAATAGCAACTTACTTATCTCAATATTCCAATTTGGTAATTATGCCCTTTTTGTACCGTTTTAGAATTCATATTTTTATTTGGTGCGTTGATTTGGTAATTTAGACATGACAAAAAAATCTAGTTTCATTTTTTTGTATTTATACTTTCATTTGGTGTGCTAGTTACGTAATTTCTTTAGTTGCCACGTCATTAGATATATATGTGAAGAATAAAAAAGCCACATCGACAGATTGATCGGCTAAACCAAACCAGTCACCCCAACACTAACCTACCAAATTATCCAATGGACGTAAATATCAAAATGGGACAAATGAATTATAATTACCAAACTGTCACGTTGACATAAGTATGTTGCTATCTAAGGACATTCTCCCTAAAGTTACCAACAATTCAATTCGTTTCATATTATCACGGAATCCAAAAGGTAAGTGTAAATAAAGGATACTCTCCAATAAAGTTAGGAGCCGCTGAAGCCGAGAGGATTGTTGCGCCATAACTCTTATTAACTATATAAGTCACAACATCAATCATTCTAATCCCAATAAATCAATAATAATAACAATAAACATACAACTTTTCACTGGCGAGGCAATTGATTTCATTCCTTTAAATACCTACAAAAATAACACAATTTCACCTCAAAAAAAACCGAACCCAACAATTAAACCATAAAGCAAACACAAATAATAATATTAATAACATTTCTAAAGAGCAATACACATGCGCTTTTGTTCACTTAGGTTAATGAGATTAAAATACACAACATTTACGTTAATTTAAAAAACTATACGTTGAGATCACCCAGAACTTATAAACATGGTATTTAGGTCAGTCAATGAGTTATACGTTCAGATCACCACTGTTTTTAAGAACTGATCTAAACGAATGTCGATTTTTGCAAGCTTATTTTTCGCCTTACGTGTTTCCGGCTTCTTTTGGTACTCATGGACTCATAAAAGTTTATAATGTCATAATGAATGGGTGTTGATTTACGCTTATATGTGCGCTTACAAGTTAATTTTATTTCGGCTTTTATTTCATAAGACTGAATTTTTTGACTTTATTTTGAGAATTAAGGGATTATGTAAGCCTATTATATCATAATAAGCTTATATAAGTCTCGACATAAACTGGAAAATTAAGGATTGTGAAATAAAAGGCAAAATCAAATGAGCTCATAAGACCACATATAAGCTTAAACAATCACTCTGTACATTTAAAAATAAGCCGGAAAAAGATCGATTATGGAATATATGGCAAAAAACTAGCTTAAACAAAGGTCTACCTTTAAGCTTATCCAGCGGCTAATGGCTTATTTGGTTTTCCGTTTATGTTTCATAAATTCACTTTTTGTAGCTTATTTTGAAACTTATCATGCCATGATAAGCCAAAAATAAGCCACAATAAGGTGAGCTTATGAAACACAAGCCGAAAACCAAATAAGCCATACGCCCAATATATAAGCTTAAACAAAGTCCTCTTAAGTGAGCAAAGCTGAGTATTATCCCGCGTTCCATCTAAGTGATTTGAAAACCTATATAAGATACAAAATTTCACCTAAAATAAACACAAATAACAGCATTCCGTGACGTACGACAATATAAAACGGAAAATTAGACATTTTCATAAAAACTATTAGTAACATTTAGCAATCAAGCAACAAAAAAAGGGATAACATTAACGGGAATCATAAAAAAGGAAAATTACACAAACCTAATCCATGATTACAAAAAAACCTCAAAACTAACGAAATTTTAACAGCATTACTGATTAATTAACGGATTCATATAAAGGTGACGTAAGCATTCTAGTTAGCTAAAAAAACAATACCCAGATGAAAAGATTTAATTTTTATACAAAATAAAAATTACCCAGATAAAAAAACAGCTTAAATTTGAAAAATAACAAATACCCAGAAAAAAAGATATAATTTTTATATAAAACAAAAAAATACCCAGATGAAAAAATAGCTTAAATTTGAAAAATAAAAAACACCCAGAAAAAAAGATATAACTTTTATATAAAATAAAAAATACCCAGATTAAATAATGGCTTAAATTTTGAAAAAAAAAATACCCAGAAAAAAAGATACGATTATTATAGAAAATAAAAAATACCCAGATGAAATAATGGCTTAAATTTAAAAAATAACAACTACCCAGATGAAAAGATTTGATTTTTATATAAACTACCTTATTAGGGTTAGCTTTTTTTGTCTTCAATTAAAAAAAAACTTAAAATAATTACACAATCCATGATTAAAAAAAAAACCTTAAAATTAACGAAATTTTAACAGCATTACTGATTACTTAACGGATTCAAACGAAGGTGACGTCAGCATTCTAGGTCTAAAAAAAATAACAAATACCCAGATGAAAAAATGGCTTAAATTTAAAAAATAAAAAAATACCCAGAAAAAAAAGATACGATTTTTATATAAAATAAAATATACCCAGATTAAATAATTAAATAAAAAACTAAAAATAAAAGATGGGAAATTGAAATTTACCTTATTAGGGTTAGCTTTTTTTGTCTTCAATTGAGGAACGTGATTATAATAATAAAATTATTATATAAATAGTGACGTCATCGATTTGTGTGTGTGTGTTTTTAGTGTGTGTGAAGAATGGAGATTGGAGAAAATAAGGGTTTCGAATTGAATTTGGGGAAGAAGATGATGGATAACTGAATGTATGAGGGGGTTCTTTTTATAAAAAAAAAATTAAAAAAAAAAATTGTTAATTGATACGGTGTCGTTTTGGGTTGATCCGAACCCGGTTTGGTTTGAAACTTTGAATGATATGACTTTTGACTTTTTGATTTTTTTACTTTTTTTTTAAAAAAAAAAAAATATTTGATACATCGACCTAATAAGAAGGCTTAAAAATAAATCTAATGTCACGTGTCGTGTTTTAATTGGTGAAATGCACGGGCCCGTTATTTCATATATATCTTTTTCTTCACCTCAACCTTTAATTGTGTCACGTGTTTTAATCTTGTGATTAGGCCTCTTTTTAGGCATACGAATTAGGTCTCTCTATCATTTTTAGTTTTGGAAACAAGTTATATGAAGTGTTAAATTGTTTTTTATTTAAGTTGATTTCGATATCAAACTTATTTAATGTATGGGAGAATCGTCCCTACCTTTCATCTCTCTATCATATAATGGCTGAAATTAAATCTCATTTTAAACTATAAGGGTATTTTGGTTATTTCACCGTGTACTATATAATTCTTTTTATCTCACTAAAAAACATACACAACCAATATCTTTCTCTCTCTAGCCTGATCTTCTTTATCTCTCTATAGATTTCTCTAACATCATAGATCTATCGTTACGAATCCATCAGGAATTCAAAGGGATGATCCATTATCAGGTTAGAGTTTTGTTTTTCTTTTAACGGCAACTTTTATTAAAACTAGCAAGGCGCTAGAAACATTACAAATAAATTAAATAAGGGTTCTTAAACCAAAACTCCATAGAAATAATTCTAGAACATCGATTAGCACACCAGTTATAAGAAAAGGAAACCACATCATCAAAAATCCGAGACTGCCTTGGGGGAGAAGCATAAAAAATGAGCCTATTCCGAAACGACCATATTAACCACCAAGCAGTTAAGAAAACGCCTTTCAGTAAAGACTTAAGTTTGGGCGATAACCTAAGTGAAAGAAACCAAGAATCCCATTATGCAAAGGAGCCTACCTCGGTCCAAGATATGTTCCACCAGCAACATATCATACCCGAAATATCTTTAACGACATGGCAGCCAAAAATAAATGAGGAGCATCTTCAATGGACGAATTGCAGACCGGACACACAGTAGAATTTAATGTCATACCTCTTTTCCTAAGATTAAACCGAGTAGGAAGCATATCACGATGTGCCCTCCAAGAAAACACGTTCACTTTAATAGGAACACATTTCACCCAACAAGTAGTATCATTTAAAGCGGGGAGGTATATATCGTCAAGGCGCAACCTGATATCCTTAACACGAAATAATCCTTCGCCATTAAGGTCATATATCCATCTATCGAAGGACTGGGACATTCTGATGGGTCTAGAATGGAAAGAAAATCAGTCCATTGTTGGTTCTCAATCCCGTCACGAATCTTTCTACGAAAGGATGAACAAAACAAAACCGCAGCCATCTTGTCAGCAACCAAAGCCTCCTTGGCAGATTCTAAAGCAAATAAACGAGGGAAGCGATCTCGAAGAGCCATATTTGAAATCCAAGGATCTGACCAAAACTTGGTCTTAGATTCGTCACCTACATGAATTCTACAATGGGAGAGGAACTTAAAACCTTTAGCGTCCAGAACATTTACCTCACGCATGATGGAGCTCCAGCAAGATTTCGCACAGGGTCTATGGTTATTAATCGAGGTTTCGTATAAGGAACGAACGACTTGATACCATAAAGAGCCATCTAGGGATAAGAAACGCCACACCCATTTAAGGAGCAACGCACGGTTTAAAGCAAAGAAACTGGAGACCCCTAAGCCCCCACGATTCTTAGCAGCCAAAAAATGTTCCCATGAAACCCAAGAAATTTTTCTGTCTACTTGATTAGAACCAATGAAAAATTTACTTCGTAACCTCTCAAGATCTCTCAAGACACCTAGAGGAACTTTATAGATATACATTGTGTACAAGGGCGTGGCACCAAGGACAGATTTAAGGAGTGTTAGCCTGCCCCCACTGAAAGAGTGTTTATTTTCCATCAAGAAAGCCGAGATTGAACTTTCTGAATGACACTATCCCACGAAGAGTGTCTAGTCATGGAACCACCAACAACAACTCCAAGATACTTGAATGGAGTATTTAAAACCGCACAACCAATAGAGGATGCACCATGTCGAACAAGTTCCTCAGACACCCCAACGCCCATCAGATGACTCTTTTGGATATTAATCTTTAGACCTAAAGCAAGATGAAAGCACTTAAGGATTTTAATAAGATTAGCCAAGTTTGCATCGGACCATTATCCTAAGAAAATAACGTCATCAACATAAAACAGATGAGATATTGATAACTGATCTTGAAGAAGCGGACCCGTGAAAAGACCATCATTAACCGACCTTGAAACCGAAACATGAAGCGACTCCATAACCAAAATGAAAAGCAAAGGCGCCAAAGTATCCCCTTGTTTGAGACCACAAGCTATAGGGAACTCACTAGTAGGGCTGTCATTAATAAGGATCGAAGACATGTTGGATGAAAAAATACATTTGATCCACTTGCACCAGCTAGAACCAAAACAAAACGCATGCATCACATCTAAAAGGAAGTCCCATCTTACGGAATCATACGCCTTAGCAAAATCTACCTTGAAAATTAAGGAATTTTTCTTCTTCCTTTTGCACCACGAAATGATCTCACTAAGGATGAACGGACCATCAAGAATTTGGCGATTCTTGATATATGCTGATTGAGTATTAGATACTAAGTCCGCAATAACAAAACCAAGGCGATTAGCAAGAACCTTAGTAATAACTTTATAGATACTCCCGATTAAACTGATAGGTCTAAAATCCGAGACAAATTTGGCGTCAGCAACTTTGGGAATTAGGGCTATGAACGAAGCATTACAGCCCTTAGGAAACAACCCACTCTAAAAAAAATTGAACCGCTGCACATAAATCCTTACCAATAAGATCCCAAAAACGCTTAAAAAATTCAAACATAAACCCATCTGGACCAGGTGATTTATTTGCACCCACTCCCAAACAACGTCTTTTATCTCGTCATTTGACACGAATCTATCCAAATACTCAACCTGGTCAGCCGAGATCTGATTATTGAATGTCATATTGATCTTGAACCGAGAAGTAGTAGGCTGCTTGAAGCGAGAAGCAAAATGTGAGACGAACGCATCTTTGACCGTATTCGGTTCTGTACACCAGATCCCATTATTAAACACACTCCTAATAGCAAGTTGCGCGCGTTTTTTGTTAATGATCCCATGAAAAAAAATTGAATTTTCATCCCCCTCGATAGCCCATTTAACTTTAGCCTTTTGAGCCGCTTCGAGAAAATCATACTGATGGATATCCTGTAATCTTCTAGAAACCTCCAATCGATTTAATAACATCTCGTCAGTTTTAATACCACAGTCTAGCTGCACATCAATATCCACAAACTTTTTCACTAATGAAGCTTTTGTCTCCTTCTTGGACAGGTTCTGTTGGAAAATCCAGCCACGTATAACTTTTTTCAAATCTTGAAGTTTCTTTTTGAAACAAATAAGTTTATTAGAATCATTATGAGGAGAAGAATTCCACGCCTGAGTCACCATTTCATCGAAACCCCTGTAATAAAACCAAGAAGGGTACATACGGAAATGAGTAGGACCATAATCAGAACTAACCTCTTTAAGCACATTTGGCTATGATCGGATAAGTGGCGATCCAAACACTCAGCTGACAAAGAAGGAAACACCGAGAGGATACTGTTAGTAACTAAAAACCAATCCAACTTACTCATTTTCGAAGCAGTTGGAAGAGACCAAGTAAAAGAGTACCCCTTCATTTTAACATCTATAAGGCCTGAAGATGAAATAAAATGGTTGAAATTACGAGCGCAAAGGGCATTAAAAACTGAACCAAATCGCTCCTATTTGGTACGAACCGCATTGAAATCACCCATCACAATAGTCTCGTCATCCCATCGATTAGTCAAAGAAGAAGTGTACTCCCACAACGTACGCTTAAGAGTGTAAGACTAAGGAGCATATATCATGATAATCAGAATCTTGGTACTTGTAGGAAGCCAAGTCCCGTATAAAATAAAATTATCCGATATCATAGCTCCATTCTTCTGAAAAACATATTGTTCCCAAACACACAACATACCACCAGAATTACCTAACGAATCACTAGAAACGTATTAGAAATTAGAGTTACCCCACATTAAGTTTACATCCATGTCAGAAATGCACTCCAACTTCGTCTCCTAAACAGCTAAGAAATTTATCTTATTTTTAAAAGTAAGCTCCTTAATCCACTCTTTTTTGGTCTTGTGGCCTAGACCTTGAATATTGAGAGAAAGAATCTTCATGTGAAACCCTCATCAACTCCTTTTCACTAATAATACGTTCAAAATCTTTGGAACACCCTTCCATCACGTAGCCCATAGATTGCCCAACCTTGATAATATCATCCAACATATCTAACATAGAACCTCCCTAAGGTTTAGAACGGGTAGGAATGTTAGAATAAAATGTACTTACAGATTCACTAGCAGAAGTACCAATGTCTTTAACTACTTCATTATGCAATGCATCTTCCTGGACCAAGGGTAATTCATCCTTTGCACAAGAGTTCTGAATAGGAGACTCGGGGTTGTCCTGCTCAGGATTGTATTCTTGAGGATGGGGCAAAGAAGGATCGGAGACAACCTTACTAACAGGCGCTTTATTAAGCAAGTCATAAATATCAAACGGATCATCTGATTTTTGAGTCATATCTTGTGTGCTACCATCATCTAATACATCTTTTTAAAGCTCATCACTGACAACCTCCTTATCTGGTGGGGAACCAATATCAAAAAGGGTTTCAGAGACTGCCTCATCTTCACTTACATCAACTAGACCCTCCACTCCATGTAAGTCGTATCATGTTTATTAAGGTCCGCAGCCTGAGGTTCCTCGTCTGATGCATATTCATCCTCGTTTGGGGAAGCAAATGTAGGAGACCATATAAACAGCTCTTTGGCACGAATCATAAACGTTTTGCCTTTGAAACTGATCTTGAATGAGTCCAAAATGTTTTTCACCAAACTGGTTTTGATAAATAAACGCTTACGGGAGAAATATGACTTTGCAGCCTCTTCAATGTCCATGACCTGCCCCCATTTGTTTCCTATTCTGGAAAACATGTTAGAAGACCAGGCGCTCATAGGGACCACTTCGACATCAACCCACACGATACGTTCTGAACTAACAAAATCATTATAAGTAGCCACAAGTTCGTGGAACCAGGATCTGACTCTAGTGTGTGATAAGAAGTTTGCCCGTGCCACCTAATTATGTAATTCGATCATTACCCATAAACCTCCCAAAAACGAAAGGTTAATATCATTAAACCCTTCCTTATCAAGAATCAGTTTCAGAGTGTTAATAGAATTGAAATCCTTACATTTACCAAAAACATGACTCGAAAGGTCGACATCAATACTACAGTTATCATCGAGCACTAGAACCGGATCATCAATAGCAGCGAACCTGTTAGGGGGCTTGACCTTATTAACAGCATTAGCATATGAAAAGACACGTGCCTGAGAAGGTTGAGGTATGTCATTGGATTTGGGGACTGTTTTACTCAGACGTTCATAGCGTACAACATTTGCATGAAGGTGAAATCTACCTACCCTATGGGTGCATAAATTACCAATCAACCTATCAAGGTTATCTACCCTGGTGAATCTAACGAACGCGTACCGTTTCCCAAGTTTTGGTTTGAGATAAGGGATGAAAACATCCACAACCTTTCCGTAGGCCTGACAAAGATTTCAAAGATCACGAGGGCCAAACGAATCAGGGGAATTAGTTACGAACACGGATTTAGCAATTCGTGCCACATCATCTTCCGTAGAATAAGATCTCCCCATACCGATTGAAAAGAAAAAGGACGAAGTAGAAACAAAACAAACCCTAAAAACTACAAGAAACAAACCCTAAAAAACCACCTCAATTAAATAATAAAAAACTAAAAAGAGCCACGGGAATTGTAAAATCCATCGGTTTGCTACCTGATCATGCAAGAATTAGGGATCGATTGAAATCGAAAGCCTAAAACCCATCACAAAATTACAGCAAACGGAATAAAACATCATATGGATCATCAATAATCGATTGTTATTCGATGAGGTGATTAAGAGTATCTAATCAAGCAGTTGGAAAAATTAAAGTTTTGTTATTTTAGCTTACTTGATCGCAATAAGCTTATTAATTTATCATCATCATAATTATAAGCTTTTAATTAGCTTATATTGAACGAATTGTTTGAATTCATTGATCATAATAAATAAGATAGCTTATTAGGTGATTTATGTGGATAAGTTGATTTGTTTGAATAATATTTTAGTTTAGGTGAGAGTTATGAACAAGATTTTGAATTAGATGATAGTTATGAATAAGCTTGTTAATTAGATGATTTGAATTTATTATGTTAAATTATAAGCTAGCCTATTAGCTTTTTTTAACGAATTATCAGATTGTTTGAGTAAGAGAGTTATGAATAAGCTTATGTTCGTGTGAATAAGTTGTATTATTAGGAACTTTGTATGTTGTTGATGTAGTCTTAAGCTTGATGTATCATATATGATACTTGAAGTATCATATATGATAGATATATGATATATGATATATGATATATGATATATGATATATGATATATGATATATGATATATGATATATGATATATGATATATGATATATGATATATGATATATGATATATGATATATGATATATGATATATGACAGACTTATATAAAATATGATACATGATGTATCATATATGATGTTTCTGACAAACCACAAGAAAAAGTCAGTCTTTATAACTAATTTACACAAAATATATTTAAGCTCTTCAAACATGCCTTTTATCATATATAATACTGTGTATATATATGATATTGTATATAGATTGGTCATAAACCTCAAAAGTGGTTATGCATGGCTATGGTAAGTGGCATGTGGCTTAGATTTAAGAATCAAGTATGTTTGTGGCTTACTATAAGGTTTTATCTATGCGAGTTATGAATATGCTTATGTTAGTGTAATGCCTTTTAATTAAGTTGTTGATGTAAGTTGAAATAAGCCTGATGTATCACATATGATACCATAGTTATCATACATGATAGGTATGATGATATGTTATATTGATAGGTATATCATATATGATACATGAGGCCTCATATATGATGTTTCTGACAAACCACAAGAAAAAACCAGACTTTGATATTGTACATGACTTTTTACATTTTGACCTATTGTGCATTTTTATATTGTCTACAAAGTGTTTTGAGCGGGACAAAACAAGAGATTCAAGATAAAGCTTAGTACGACCTAGTGGGACAAAAGGTGAACAGTTGGCAGAACTGTTCACCTAAAGTTGTTTAAAGGTATGTCTCGATTTGGACATGCATTTAATACGTTGTACTCTTCTATTCAGAAGATGACACGTATCAACTACTCCCACTAAGGAAGCAACCTCGTACCACTATAAATAGAAGTGAGAAAGAAGAGTTAATGTAACCCTTGTGCTTGGATAAATTATCTAAGTTCTTTCTCTCTTTGGAACCACTGAGCCCTCAGCTGTCTACCAGCGTCTCATAGGTTACCTTGTAAACTTGAGTCTCGAATCAATTTTACTTTTTCTAGGGTTCAATTCTTATTGTCATTCAATCGGGTGTATTCATAGCACTTTGTAATACTTTGTTTATAATAGTTAATAAAGCATTACACGTTTGAAAAGTATTTCGTTGTGTTTTTGTGTTTATACGAGTTATAGTTTCGACAATTGTTATATTAAGGGACTTTCAATTAGTATCAGAGCGGTTTGATTTATAAAACTTTTTATAAACTGTTCTTATTTTTAAAATCAAGATCCTAATATGACTGAAACTATGCATCCTATACCATCACCCTTTGGTCAAACCAGTCAAGGTACCACTTTGACCAACGCACCGGCCACCACATCTACTACCATGCCTACACCGGTTGTAAGCACCGGTAATAATGATGATGACCTTCCCCAATTTCTTGATGTTCATGGGGGTCACATGTGTCCAATGTTCCAGCGTTTGATGAAAAAGATTTTTCAAGTTGGAACAGTGAATTTCTTATATATTTAGATGGATTAGAACCTTTCTTGATAGAAATCTTAGAAAATGGTCCCTATGTACCACTGGTCGTTTCCTCTACCCCTGAGAGACCCATTAAGAAGCCTGTTAAGCAATGGTCTCCAGCGGATAGACATCTGGCTAACTAGGACAAGAGACTCAAAAGTATCATAGTCTCTTTCCTACCCAAGAACATTATGAAGTCCATTATCAAATGCAACTCTACTAAGGAGATGTGGACCGAGTTAGTTCTAGGGTATGAAGGCTCAGAGGAAACAAAAGAAACCAAAATCCAAGCCCTTAGACTTAAGTTTAATGCTTTTAAAGCTTTGGAAACAGAAACTGTTGCTCAAACTTATACTAGGCTTAAGATTCTGCTGAATGATTTGGGAAACAATGGAGTTGTTCTACCTAAGCCTGAGGTTAATGCTACATTTGTCAATAGTTTACCTAGAAAATGGCTTAGCCTAAACCAGACCTTAAGAGCAAATAATGTTATTAAAAATGATACTTTGGCCCAACTGTTTGGAAGATATAACTATGAGGAAGGGCTAATTGACTCAATTTACAAATCTGAGACTGATAGGTTTACCACTAATATCATTGGTTCAAAAGCTCTTGTTGCTAACCATTCTTTTCAGGACAGCGACTTTGACATAGTAGAGGATACCAGAAGCAGTCAAGAATTTCTTGATGAATTACATGTTGAGTTCCATGACAGAGCTCTTCTAGCCGACCAAAAGAGGTACTAAAGAGATCAGGTAGAGTTGGAGCTGCCAAGGTTGATAAATCGAAGGTGTCATGCTACACTTGTGGAAAGATTGGCCACTTTCAGAAAGATTGTTGGTCAAACAAAACCTTCTCTCCAAGCTTTCCATCATCCAGCAACAACCATAGCAGCAAGAAGAAGTTCTCTACCTCACCTTTCAAGCAAACTTCCCACTTTGACTTAGATGGAAAGAAGGAATACAAAGTTAAGTACAAAGCCTTGAAAGCTAAGATGATGAAACTCAACCAAAAGGCTGAAGATGCAGCTAAGAAAAAGGATAATAAGAAGACTGAAAAAGGTTTGATTGCTGCTTCATTTGACTGGGATGATGAACCTCTCATATCTGAGGATGAAAGAACCACTATTGTCAGAGCTTTTATGGCAGTCGCTGATGAAGAACCTGCTGTGGGAAAGAGTGAAGCAAGATCTGGTCAATGGGTAGACATCACCATGAAAAAGGTACAAAGGTTGCTTTCTATGCCTGAAGGTTCTGATAGAGACCATGTTAGTGACTATACCTTAGTTGACCTACACTTTGTGGACGAGCAAAGAAAAAACCTGTTAAACAAGTTTCATAGTCTTAAAACAGAGTTAAATCTTTGTCAATCTGAGTTAACTAATATCGAACCTTTTGTGAATCTTGCAAATCAACTTCAAAATGAAGTAAGCAAACTGTCCATTGAAAATGATTCTTTAACTGATAAAAACACTGAACTCAGAAGAACCATTGAAAAATGGAATTTGGCTCAATCCACAGTGGAAGAAATAGTTGCTGAAGCCATACCAGGTGATGTGGTTCAGGCTATTGGGGGGAAAGGTAGGTTCAAAAATCATATACCTGTACCCAATGTTAAATTTGTCCCTTCAGATGTTTCTTCTCCATCTTCCACCTCTGTGGATGAGAAGGACTCTGACAAGAAATCAGAGGCACCAACACTCGCTGGTGCTAACCCATCTGATTCCTTGCTTGGCCCAAAACCTCCAACTAAAACCCCTGGGAATTCAATTCTAAAAGTCGCTGATAAAGCGCACAAAAAGGTTTTTGTGGCCAAGGAATCCACCAAACCCACTCCTCCCCCTGAATAGCTTTCACCCACCAAGCAACTTCTCTTCACCTTGATGGAAGAAGTAAAGGGATTGAAAGAATAGATCAACCCCAGAGTCAACAGTCCATCTGTTAACTCTCTTGGTGAAGGATCAAGTAGCTCTAAGGGGAGAGTTTTATTCAGACCTTGCAAACATTGCGGTTTCAAAAATCATTCCTCTGAGGACTGCACCAAGAAACCAAAATGTATCACATGTGAGTCTACTGAACATACCTCCAGAGAGCATGAGGAGACAATTGTTGTTCAAAGAACAAGAACTCAATTAAGGTCTAAAACTCCTCACAGGCCCTCTAGGAGACCTGAGCCCAAACCCAGAGACAATTCTCAGGGTTACAGACCAAATCCCCCATGCAAGTACTGGGACTTCTTTGACCATCACTCTGATGAGTGTGAGCATATCTCGGATGTGACATCTGTGGAAGTATGCGTCATGAACCCAGAGACTGTAACCAAAGAGGGGGATAAAGGAACCAGAAAAGACCCAATGTCGTTGGTCAGCGACAACATGGACCCACTGGAAAGTGGGTTCATCATCAAAACTAATCTGGATATGTTATATCTATGCATGCATACTTGAAGAAATCTGTTTGGTATCTGGATAGTGGGTGCTCCAGACACATGACAGGGGTTAAACAATATCTGCATAGATATAAGAAGGAGTCTGGTCCAAAAGTAGTCTTTAGAGATGACTCCTCAGGGGCTACTAAGGGTTATGGCTCAGTGGATTGTAATGGTATAACCTTCACAAGGGTCGCTTATGTCAATGGACTAAAGTATAACTTAATCAGCATTAGTCAACTCTGCGATGCTGGTTTTAAAGTTTTGTTCACCAAGACCCAAGGAACAATCTTCAATCAGAATGATGATGTTGTTCTAATTTCGCCCAGAAGAAGGGATGTGTATGTCATTGACATGAAATCATGTCCAAAAGGGAAGAACACCTGTCTCTTTGCCAAAGCATCTGATTGTGGTAAAATACGACCTTTTAGGAAAAAGGCGTAAAAGCGGTGAGTATCGAGTGATGATTTAGGAAAATCAACACTAATGACCCTTATGGATTCCAAGTTCGTTTCCTAAGGAGGTATATGTGTGTGAAAAACTTGCCAAATGTTTGTGATTAATGATTGGTTTAGAAGGGGATTAGAAGAGAAAATGACGAAGTCGTAAAAATAAAAATTAACACAAAATCACTATTAGAAAGTTAAAACGTAGAACCTTAAAAACCACAAAAATAAAAATAAATTCTAAAAATTACAAAAAATTTACCACAAAATCAAAAATAATAAACTAAGAGTTTACCAATGATCAAAACTTTTTCAAACCTTTTAAATAATTAAATATTCAATTTTTAAATGCTAATTAAAGCCCTAAAAATCAAATAAATTATCAAAAAGCCCAAATAAAGATTTTTTCAATTGATACACCTCTAAAATGACCTAAAAATATTAAAAACTATTTTTGGAAATTTTAAAACTAATAAAAACTATTTAAAATGATTTAAAAACTATTAAAACTTAAAATAATTATAAAAATTAATCTATAAGTGATAAAATTATTCTAAAAGTTGCTAAATTCCTATTTTAATATATTTAACCTAAGAAAAATGTAAAAAGTTGGAAAATGTGAAATTTTAAAAATAATAATAAAATAATATTAAAAATCCAAAAATTATAAAAATTTCTAAAAACTTGCAAACTAGTTTATTTTAACCTAAATAATCAGAAAATGAAAGTGAAATTACCAAAATACCCCTAATGGGCCCTCAAATGGGCCAAATCTAAATACAGTCAACCTAAATGGGCTTTTGGGCCCAAAAAGTCAAACTTGGCCCAATTGACTTGGAAAAGCCCTATCTGACTTAAAATTTAATTCTAAGAACAAAACTCTAAAGGCCCAAAAGCTAAAAATGTACTTATCACAGCTTATTGAACACAAAGCTTATTCTTATTGGGCTTTTCAGCCCATTAAGCCATAAGCTAATGCCATAAGCTCTAATTTGACACACAACCCTCTTTTTGGATGCTTAAGAGATCTGTCAAAAGAAATTTCCAATAAGCTAACTCAATAAGCCAGAAAATAGAAAAGCAAAAATTCACAAAACGACAAAATAGTCGTTTTTGAGAAATAATGCACCTCAAAGGCTGATTCAACTTGCAAAAGCTTTCAAATGGACTCAATAAGCAATATCAATCAACAAAAATCCAATAAGCACAAGAAATAAGCCAGAATAAGCACAAATGAACTTATGTAAAAGTCAAAGGACTTGGTTTTCTAGTCAAACCTAAAAGTCAACCACCCAAATGCTCCAGGATGAACAAATGGGTCAAAATATGAGCACCTATTACAAAAACAAAGTTGTTGCAGGTTGAAATAAGCTATTCTAGCTTATTGATAAGCTGACACCAAAATTGCACTAGCAGTGGCAACCAGTAGGGGAAAGGAGTTCCCACTGCTTTGACTAATTGACCAAGCTTATTTGAGAGTTCTGGTTTGATTCAATTGGAAACAAAGGCACCCTTGTGATCAGTGAACCACAAGGAGTCAATAGAAACAATAAAATCACAAAATTATCCACACAATAAGCCACAATAAGCCAAACAGTCACCAGATAAGCACCAGATATGCAAATAAGCAGTTTAGCACTTAATAAGCAGATTTCAGCAAAATAAGCCAACCAAACTTAACCAGATGCACACACAAGCTATATAAACTAACAATAAACACAAAGCAACAAGAATCAAACACTGAATCAAAGTAAATAGCAAGATCAAAGCACAAAAAGTTACTGATGAACAAAGAATAATATGCAGAAACAGTTTGCTGATATACTTGACACTTGATCCAATTTCAAGCCTCAAATCCTTCTACCCTGGTGTGATTAGCTATGATTTAGCACTTGTTACCCTTAACCTATGCTTAGATCTAGGTGTCCTCAAAATCCTAGCCAATTTTACCAAGTTATGAAGATTTTATAGCCAATCTATGAATCTATGTGTTCAAGACCACAAAACCTGCAAACAGATGAACATATGCTCCCAAATAACATATACCAATACTTGCATACAACACACAAGCACTTAACAAACCTCAAATCCAACTTATGCAGTAATCCCAAACACCCTTTTAAAACTTATTTTCACAAATTTTCAAAGTCTTATGAAGATTCAACCCACAAATCAGATCAGTAACACCTCATTAACATCAAACAAAGCCAAATCAACAATAATCAACCACAAAAACACAGATTCAAGCAATAATCCACAAAAATCACAAATAATCAGAAACTTAAAGAGAAAATGAAAAGGGAAGAAGGTGCAAACCTCCAAGACCTACATCCAGGCCCTGGATTGTTTGAGCTGAGGTACTAGCAAAACAAGTACCAGCTTCCAATGCTGCTAAGATGAACAAACACAAAGTGAGATAAAAAATAATGCCAACTTTCTGATTTTTGAAACCCAAGCTTTATCAACTAAAACCTTGCCTCAAAAACCTTCAAACATATAAATGGAACTCAGATTTTAGCTTCTCAAACACCAAACTTTTATAAATAACAGATTAGAACTCAAAATTTTAAGAAATTCAAACTTTATTTCATAAAAAGGAATTACAAAGATTAAAAGCTAAAATCTGGAACAAAGGGACTCTCACATGTTGAGGTCTCCTTTTATAGGCAAATGCCAGGCTAAACACTATTCACAAACCCTAGAAGTGATTTCTCTAAAATGCCCTTGAGTCTTCTAGACGTTTTCTGATTTTGAGCTGTCCACTTTGATCAAGGCTGTTCATTTTAGCTTTGGAATGAAGCAATGAATCATAGCTGTTGAATTTGACACGTCACATAACTTGGAGGCCAAGTTGCATTCTGATTGGTGGAAAGGGAATTGGGGGTGGGGTCCTTTTTGAGTGGGAGTGAGGGTTTTTTGGTGTGGGATGCGTTTAAGGTGAGGTGAATCAAACGTGTGCCAAGGTAATTTCATTTTACCCTTTGATTTAAGTGGTGTAAAATCTGGGCTGGTAAAAGTGAATAGTACTCTTTTTTGATCCGTTTTTGGTGGAGTGGAAAAGTGTTTGGCGCAATAAACATTTGAATGTTTATTTTGCCCACATTTGGTCCTTGTGTTTTGGTATTTTTGGTAAACAAGGTTTTTCAGCCCTAAAACGTTTTCTCCTTTGTTAAATACTTTCACCACTTGTCACTTTTGGCACCAAACTTTGGAAAAAGGATTTCAAGGGTTATTTTTGCCATTTTCGGATAATTCAAGGGCTGATCTTGGACATTGTTGATCTTCAAAGGTCTTCATTGTATCTTTGACTTTATGAGGGACCATTATTGGCAATTTTGATTTGTTGAGGGACTAATCTTGCCATTTAATACAAGGCTTTTGGCCCGTATAAAAATTATCGTTCTCGTGGTCTAATCGAATTGATCTTAGTTTTCTATGTGACTCAGTTTTATTTTGGTGGAAACAAATATTTTTGGTTGTTTTTAAATTTAAATGTGCAAGACTTAAAAGTAAATGTCGTTAAAGTAAAGGGCAAGTATTAAAAGAGCGTGAAAAATAAATCTAAGTCTAATTAAAAGAAAGTGCGATATTTAAAAACGTGACGGGAAGTAAAATGATTAAATGACTAAAAATAAAAGCGTGACGGAAATTAAAGTTAGACAAGTAAGAAAAACGTAAACTAAAAATAAAATAAAACAAAACAAGAAGAATACCCCAATCGGAATATATATTCCGATTATACCAATCGGAATGTCAAACCTGCTCAATCGGAAAGTTGGTCGGAACCCCAATCGGAATGCTGTCACCACCAATCGGAATATCCACGACACCTCCAATCGGAATGTTTAACTACTTACCAATCGGAATATGGTGACCTGGTGGGAATGTAGATCGGAACCCCTATGATCGGAATACTGTCACTTACACCCAATCGGAATACCAACATACATCTCAATCGGAATGTGGAAGGGAACCAATCGGAAAGCTGTCACTCTAACCTGATCGGAATAACCTCACTTACACCCAATCGGAATACCAAGTCCCCCTCTCAATCGAAATATACAAACCCTTTTCAGATCTTACCCAATCGGAATATAAAACCCTTTTCAGATTGGTACCAATCGGAATACGCAGGAAATAACCAAAAATAAGCTAGAAAAATAAGCTATAATCCTAATAAGCACTAGACGAAAATCTAAGGTAAAAACGTGTAAAAATACGCTACGAAACTGAAAGTTAAAAACTTTTAAGACACGAAATTAATAAACTTTAAGAAAAACAACTTTTTATATAAAAATAACTTTTGTAAAAACTATATAAACTTGAAAATAAATCAAATAAGCTATGAAAACAAATGATTTAAAACAATCAAAAGAATAAAAATCAAACCTTTAACAAATCAACAAGATAAAAACGTGTAAATCAAAGAAAGGTAGAAGAAGATTAACAAGATAAAGTAAAGGTGCAAGAAATTAAAAAGACACTTACTTGAAATTAAAGGTAATTAAAGGTGCAAAACATGTATTTAAATGTGCAAGTAATTAAAGGTGCAAGTAAATAAAAGTGGAAGAATGGTTTGTCAAGCCACCAACCATAGAAGAACTAATTGTCACTATTAGTCAACAAAAACAAATGAACACACTAATGGTCTATTTATAGGGGAGATTAAGGCTTGCTTAGGAAGCTTCCTTAATTGCATGCTTAGTCCCTCCTTCTTCTTTAATCTTTTTGTTAATTGCGCCATTAGTCCTTTTCTTCTAATCTTTCTTTTAAATTTGGACTTTAAGGACTTGTGGCTCGGGATATCTTTTGAACTCGTCTTTAATTTCTTCAATAATATAGACTTGAGTTTCTCGGCTTTTGATAAACTTCCGTCTTTTGACTTTTTCTTCGATAAATCTTTCAGAATTGGTCTTGGACTTCCGTTCTTTTTCCACTTTTGACTTCTCGACTCCGTCTTTCATCTTTTTCTTCAATAAAAGCCGTGAATGCCCATGAATTCCCGTGTTTTCTCCACTTTTCACAATTTCGTCCTAAATTACAACAAAAACACAAACCACGCATAATTCTGACATAAAAGACATAAAATACACGTTTTGGTCCGGTTATTATTGTAATTAAGTGGTAGAAAAGATGGGTGTTTACACACCTATCAAATCCCCTACACTTGACCATTGCAATGTCCTCATGCAATGCATTAGTTACTAAGCATGTTTACACTTTTCATCATAATCAATCCACGTTGGCCTTTATTAAAGAGATAAAAGAAATTTATAAAAATGCAAAGCAAAGAAATTAAAAGCATACCTTGGGTTTTGAAAATGTCATGAATAATCATCATCCTCAACTTTTCACTTTCTCCAAACCAAGCTTAAAAACGAGATCATTGTTATTATAAGTTAGTAGACTAACACGAACTCATGTGGGCCAATTATTCACTTAGACTCCCTTATTCCTATGGGTATCTATTATATTTTATTATTTGTCTTGAATGATCACGAAGATGCATTGTTTGAATTATTTCGATAATTATTAAGTCTGAAAATAAAGTGCACGATTTAATCAATAGTTAGCTAAAGGACCAAATCTTTTAAAACTGCTTCTCGGGATATCAGAAAGTTCATATCTTGGCATAACTTGGTTCGCGATTTGAGACCTTTCTCGGGCCGATATTTGGCAGCGACTTCATACTTCAAATCTTGAGAGACGTTCATGAAATAATGGTCTTCTCTTCATAATTGGAATTTCTTCACTTGGAATATTTGAGAGATTCTTCATATGTGGACCACGACTTCTTCATTTTTCTCCAATCTTTATTTTGGACTTTGATATACAACGATCCGCCTCCTTTTATGACTTGGATCTATTTATCCTCATACCTTGTTAGGGTCTTTTCGGATACACTTCTCCATGACTTTTGGGGAGTTTTTGCTTTACGTCGTGTGTCTCGATCCTTCATATTGATTTTCGATAAATGATTCTTCACATCACTTTTGGATCTTTAGCAACAAAACATAGCCCTCATGCCTTGTTAGGGCCTTTTCGAACTCGCCAATCTTCGCGCCCCGCTTCATAAGTTATGCCTTGGCTATGAACTCTCGTCATTACCGAGCAACTTTTAAACGATCTGGGGCTAGAAGCTAAGTAACTTTTTAAATCGTACAACCCTACTTATTAGCAGATAATTTATTAAGCAAGCGATGGGAGAATAGGCTTATAATTAACTCACATAAATTCACGAAAGAATACCGGACTTATAATTGACTCTATCATCTCTCGTTCTCCACAGTTTAAAATCTCAAGTAATGAGACTCGTGGATACTTAGCCTATTAAATCAAAGTTTTGGGTTTTCGAGTCGCTTATAGGATCTTGCAAATTCTTAGACTTTTTCAAGTTTTAGAAATTGCGTTTTAAAGTTCCCTTGATAAACGACTCTCTAGGATCAGTTATAGGAACTTGCGAAAAGTTCTTGTTCTTAACCCGTGAGAGTTAAGACTTTCGCGTTTTATAGCTCCCTATATAAAAGCCTAGCAAAACTTGACTTAAACACGTTAAGGATACTAGCTAGAGTAAACTCGGATTGAGTCAAAAGATTCACAACGTTTGAAAATTAAAACCACTTATTAAACATTTATTCTAATAAGGAAAGAAAATAACTATACAAAGGGAAAAACTAATAGGCCAAAATAGATCAAAAATTTTGAAAAATGTCGAAAAATTGATTTTCCGGTTAAAATGAGGACAAATACAAGGAAAAGACCACTTAACTTCGATAGAAGTCCCCCCTACACTTAAGATAAACATTGTCCTCAATGTTTAAGCATGTGGGAGTAAGCTCCCCTACACTTAGGACATTGTGCACGTTGTTTAACTCTTGCTAAGGAAAAGACAACTAAAGGGATTCCTATTTTAATATTGAGAAAATATAAAATAGTGAATCGAAAAGAGTTTAGGATAGAACCGGGAAGAAGTAGAACACGGAATCACGGGTTGTCAAGAATCATCAAGAATGGATCATTGAAGCGCGAATCCCTGATTAAGAAGTGAGGAGAGGAAATAGCAAACCAAAGGGTCCCCCCTACACTTATGGTAAAGAAAGCAAAAAGATAGATACATGGGTTGCCTCCCAAGAAGCGCTTGGTTTTTGTTAACCGAGTCGTGAGCCTGACTCGACCTTGATCATCAACGGAAGTAGCATGAAACATATCCACCAGGATCAAAGACATAGTTTTCATCCATCAAATAGCACAAGCTTAAGGCGAACAAGGCAAGCCAAAAGAGAAGTGGCAAGGTTCCCTTAAGCAGTGATGGAGCATAGTAGAAGCAAGGATGAAGTGGTGCAAGCATGTCTTCACGATTTCCAAAGATTTTTCCTTTTATTTCATCAGGTGGATACTGAGATGGCTTAAAAACTTCAATACCGGGGTCGAACACCTTTTCCTTTAGGGGAAAATAGCACTCAGGCTCAGCCGAGTGTGAAGAAGATCCGCAAAGAAGCACAACCTCGTCCTCAGAAGGGGGACAAAGAGGTGTCAAATCATACGTGCAACGGATTTCGGTGTCAACCGGTTTCTTCTCCTTTGACAAAATGCTCTTCAAATCCATAGTAGGATCAAGACGATAATCTTCAAAGTCCAAAGGAGGAGCATCACTCTCATGAGGGAAGTATGTGTTGAGAAATTCAGAGAAATCTTCCTCAAATGAATAATCGTCCAAAGTAGGATCGAGTGATGATGGAGGATCTTCATTATGTGAAGAATCGCTCGATAGAGTATCAGCCTCATCAAAATCATCGAAAGTGGGCAGCTCGGGATACTCAGAAGTACAATCAAAATCATCCGAGTCTGAGCTAGAATCATCATCATCATAAGCATCGAAGACCGGTTGAGAGTCATACATGGGGGAAGCGTCCAAAGTAGAGTGAGAATCATCCTCATTATCTTCAAAAAGTGGATTATCAGTGGAAGACTCGAATAGAGGATTGTCATAGATGGTAAAGTCATCGAGCACATTTAGCATATTCACTGATTCTCGGCCTCTAAAGGATTTTCCTGTAAGCTTCCCCATTTTAAAAATTTTAGAATCATCCCCGACCCGTAAGATTAACTCACCTTCGGCCACATCTACTAAAGCACGTCCGGTCCTCAAGAATGGCCGACCAAGTATTAAAGGAATACGAGGGTCCATTTCATAATCAACTACGACAAAATCGACCGGGAAAGTAAATGTGCCAACTTTGATAAACACGTCTTCGGCTATACCAACGGGGTAAGCGAGAGTGCGATTTGCAAGTTCGAGAGTCATCTTTGTTGGAATGAGATCGGGTAATGATAGTGTTTTCCAAACACTCAGTGGCATCAAATTAATACTAGCCCCGAGATCAGCAAGGGCAGTAAATTCTTCAGTTTTGTTGAACACGCAAGGCAACACAAAACGACCGGGATCTCCAAGCTTTTCCGGTAATTCTTTAAGAATAACTGCAGAGCAGTTTTCATTTAAGCGTGTGTTGGCGAGTTCAATCAACTTCTCCTTCTTGCTAAGCAATTCCTTGAATGCTTTAACAAATTTGGGCATATGGACTAGTGCTTCAAGAAAGCTAATGTTGAAGTTCATTTGAGAAATCATCTTGATATAGCTAGTCACTTGAGCGTCCTCCTTGTTTAGCATTTTGTTCTTGCCCAAGCGAGAAGGATAAGGAATATTAGGTCTGGGTGGTGAGTGTGCAGGTGTAGGTAAAGGTTGAGATGTTGAAGGGTCATTGGTGGTAACTTCATCACGTCGAGGCGGAGATGGTAATGGTGCACTAATACTAGGTGTAGGAGTAGTAGGGATAAATGGTGGTGGAGGAGGTGTAGATGATGGTGGTGGGATTGTTGGTCCTACGATGGTGACTCCACTACGAGTAGTAATAGCACTCACATTGGCTCGCGGATTAGTGACGGTATTTGAAAGTAAAGAACTTGAAGTAGAAGGTTGAGCGGTGGGTAAGAAACTAGCAAGCATATTCTTCAAATCATTGGTTTGATTGCTGAAGGAGGATTGAATATCATTTCGAAGCTCGGATCTTATCTCATTTCCTTGCTTTGTGATATCTCCTTTAAGATTGATAATTTGGCTCTGCAAGTTCTTGATTTGCTCACCTTGGGTTCTCATGATGGCTTCAACGTCGGGGTTAAAGGGTGGGGTTTGTTGGGTGGGTGGGTGATAAGGATTAGAAGCTCTTGGTGGGATTTGGTTGCTTCTAGTGTAGTTGTTGGCGGGGTTTTGGTTTTGAGGAGAAAAATCGGGTGAAAGGTAATTGTTGGATCGGTAGCTCAGCAGATTTCTATCCCCTTGTTGTCTAGCTTGGTAATTTTCCGGTGAATAATTACCGTAAGCTGCATACACATTTTCCGGATTTCCTTGTGTCGAAGGACAATCGGTGTATGGGTGAGGACCGCCACATGTTTCACAAGGATTAGCAACCGCTTTAACTTGTTGTTGTTGTTGTTGATTTGAAGCGAGAAGCGTAATACTTTTGCTCATTTCGGTCATCATGCGGGTGAGTTCGGTCATCTCAGGGTTTGCTGAGGTAGAAGAAACATTGACTCTCGGGTTGTTCCTTGAAGAAGCAGAGGAATCCCAGTTTTTATGATGAGTAGTCATGTTCTCAATAAGCTCTCTACACTCCTCGGGTCTCCTTTTCATGAATGTGCCACCGGCGGCTGCATTGATCGTATCACGATCTCGAAAAGTCAATCCGTTGTAGAAAGTATCGATTAAGGTCACAGGGAGCATGTTGTGGTTTGGACATCTATCGATCAAGACATTATATCTCTCCCAAGCGTCAAAAAGAGATTCATCAGGGTCTTGCATGAAACCGCTGATCTGATTGCGAAGGCTAGTGACCATGGATGGTGGAAAGTAGCGCGACAAAAAACGTTGAGTCATGTCATCCCAAGTGTGAATGGAATTCTTCGGGAGACGATCAAACCATTTCTCGGCATGATGTAATAAGGTATGTGGAAAGAGTTGTAGGCGAAGTTCATCCATTGTGGCACCAGCCAACTTCATGCTTTGGGTGATTGTAATGAACTTGTCGAGGTGTTTGTTGGCATCATCATCAGGCAATCCACGGAATGGGTTTGTTTGCACTTGCTGAATCATGTGGTGCTTCAACGAAAACTCAGGAGCGTTGATTTGCATCGGCGCAATCGGTCCTCCTCGTCCAAACATGGTTGGTTGACAAAGTTCCTCCATGGTCCGAAGATCGGGCTGTGGAAGAGCATTGTTGTTATTATTATTATTGAGGTGCGGTTGTTGATTATTGTTGTTAACACCTGCCATATCTAAATCTTCTTGAGGCTCGGGCTCTTGATAATTAGAAGATCTAGTACGCATACACCTGAAAATACAAAAGAAAAGGAAACCAAACACAAAGACAATATATATACACAATAAAAATAATTTTTTTTGGATTTTTGACATTTTTTTTAATTTTTATGGTTTTTATGAATTTTTTAATTTTTATGATTTTTTGAATTTTTTTTTTGTGCAAGAAAAGTAACGTTCACAAGTGAACGGATCCCAAAAAGCAACGCGTCTCTCACAAAAAACTGTTGATCTTTACGAAAAGAGCCGGCAGCGGCGCCATTTAATACAAGGCTTTTGGCCCGTATAAAAATTATCATTCTCGTGGTCTAATCGAATTGATCTTAGTTTTCTATGTGACTCAGTTTTATTTTGGTGGAAACAAATATTTTTGGTTGTTTTTAAATTTAAATGTGCAAGACTTAAAAGTAAATGTCGTTAAAGTAAAGGGCAAGTATTAAAAGAGCGTGAAAAATAAATCTAAGTCTAATTAAAAGAAAGTTCGATATTTAAAAACCTGACGGGAAGTAAAATGATTAAATGACTAAAAATAAAAGCGTGACGGAAATTAAAGTTAGACAAGTAAGAAAAACGTAAACTAAAAATAAAATAAAACAAAACAAGAAGAATACCCCAATCGGAATATATATTCCGATTATACCAATCGGAATGTCAAACCTGCTCAATCGGAAAGTTGGTCGGAACCCCAATCAGAATGCTGTCACCACCAATCGGAATATCCACGACACCTCCAATCGGAATGTTTAACTACTTACCAATCGGAATATGGTGACCTGGTCGGAATGTAGATCGGAACCCCTATGATCGGAATACTGTCACTTACACCCAATCGGAATACCAACATACATCTCAATCGGAATGTGGAAGGGAACCAATCGGAAAGCTGTCACTCTAACCTGATCGGAATAACCTCACTTACACCCAATCGGAATACCAAGTCCCCCTCTCAATCGGAATATACAAACCCTTTTCAGATCTTACCCAATCGGAATATAAAACCCTTTTCAGATTGGTACCAATCGGAATACGCAGGAAATAACCAAAAATAAGCTAGAAAAATAAGCTATAATCCTAATAAGCACTAGACGAAAATCTAAGGTAAAAACGTGTAAAAATACGCTACGAAACTGAAAGTTAAAAACTTTTAAGACACGAAATTAATAAACTTTAAGAAAAACAACTTTTTATATAAAAATAACTTTTGTAAAAACTATATAAACTTGAAAATAAATCAAATAAGCTATGAAAACAAATGATTTAAAACAATCAAAAGCATAAAAATCAAACCTTTAACAAATCAACAAGATAAAAACGTGTAAATCAAAGAAAGGTAGAAGAAGATTAACAAGATAAAGTAAAGGTGCAAGAAATTAAAAAGACACTTACTTGAAATTAAAGGTAATTAAAGGTGCAAAACATGTATTTAAATGTGCAAGTAATTAAAGGTGCAAGTAAATAAAAGTGGAAGAATGGTTTGTCAAGCCACCAACCATGGAAGAACTAATTGTCACTATTAGTCAACAAAAACAAATGAACACACTAATGGTCTATTTATAGGGGAGATTAAGGCTTGCTTAGGAAGCTTCCTTAATTGCATGCTTAGTCCCTCCTTCTTCTTTAATCTTTTTGTTAATTGCGCCATTAGTCCTTTTCTTCTAATCTTTCTTTTAAATTTGGACTTTAAGGACTTGTGGCTCGGGATATCTTTTGAACTCGTCTTTAATTTCTTCAATAATATAGACTTGAGTTTCTCGGCTTTTGATAAACTTCCGTCTTTTGACTTTTTCTTCGATAAATCTTTCAGAATTGGTCTTGGACTTCCGTTCTTTTTCCACTTTTGACTTCTCGACTCCGTCTTTCATCTTTTTCTTCAATAAAAGCCGTGAATGCCCATGAATTCCCGTGTTTTCTCCATTTCACAATTTCGTCCTAAATTACAACAAAAACACAAACCACGCATAATTCCGACATAAAAGACATAAAATACACGTTTTGGTCCGGTTATTATTGTAATTAAGTGGTAGAAAAGATGGGTGTTTACACACCTATCACCATTTCTTCAAAGTTGAAGGACCTTTTGTGTAATTTTGACAAACTTAAGGGACCAAACTTGTAATTATTAATATACAAGGGATTTAAGTGTTATTTCTTCATTGAATGAGGATCAATCTTGTTTGTTTTCAAGTCTTCAAGGTATTTTGTTGAGAATTCCATGATTAGGGCCCGGTTCTTTGTACGGCTTCGTTTCTCGTGTCCGTTTTTCCTTGTAACTTGTGATCTTTTGTCTTTTTCACGATATCCATACCTAAAATACACAAGTAAACAAACACAAGCATATATATGGTATTTTATGACATTTTTGTGCATTTAAAGCCCGAAAAGAACGATGAGATCATGTATAAATGCCATCTCATCACTCCCCCATACTAAGCCATTGCCGTGCCCTCACGCAATGCTAGAATAAAGTATCTAAGCATCACCAAAGTCCAATTTTTATTAACCTTTATTGAAGAGTAAAAGACTTGCAACATACTACGAAGATGTGTAAAGACATAATGTATGATTTTCATCACAAAAAGTAACTTTTAGGGTCAAAGAATAGAAACAAGTAAATGTCCCTTAGAGTAAACTTCGTCATCCTTGATTGTCATACATTCCATGCTAAGTGCAAAAACAAGATCATTGTTGGTACAAGTCACAATGCTAACACTACTCATACGTCCAAATTGTGTAATACTTTTTCTCCCCGCAATCCTAGTTATTATAAAAGGAAATGGGTTACTAGCATTTTTTATCTATTTGTCATGGATCACAAGTGATTCATATTGACTTATTTGAGTAGTTATTAGTCCGAAAGCAAAGTAGCACGATTTGATCAATAGTTAGCCGAAGGACAAAATCTTTTAAAACGGCTTCTCGTGTATCTCCTTAAGTTCATATCTTGGCATAACTCGTTTCACGATTTGAGACCTTTCTCGGACCGATATTTGGCATGTACTTCATGCTTCAAATCTTGGGAAGACGTTCTTGAAATTATGGTCTTCTCTTCATATATTTGGAATTTCTTCACTTGACGTTTTTGAGAGATTCTTCATATTGGACCATGACTTCATCATTTTTCTTCAATCTTTACTTTGGATTTTGATATACAACGATCCGCCTCCTTTTCGGACTTGGATATATTTATCCTCATACCTTGTTAGGGTCTTTTTGGATAGACTTTCTCCATTCTTTAGGGGAGTAATTGCTTCTCGTCGTGTGTCTCGATCCTTCATATTGATTTAGGAATAATGATACTTCACATCATCTTTGGATCTTTAGCAAAAATAGAGCTCCTCATGCCTTGTTAGGGCCTTTTTGGATAATCGCCAATCTTCGCGTCCCGCTTCAATAAGTTATGCCTTGGCTATGAACTCTATTCAACCCCGAGCAACTTTTAAACGATCTTGCGCTAGAGGCTAAGTAACCTTTCAAATCGTACGACCTTACTTATTGCAATTATGATTTATTCCTAATGCATTGATCTTATGGGAAGAAAAAGCCACAATTAAAAACATATGAGTTTTTGAAAGAACACTTTCATGTTCTACGTTTAGCATGATCACTTGTCTAACTCTATCATTTCTCGTTCTTCACTATATAAAGACCTCTAATTAAAGAGACTCGTGAATACTTAGCCATGCAAGTCAAAATTAAGCCAAATTTGGATTAGCTTTCATTAAGACTATATCAAATCAAAGTCTTGGGTTTTCAAGCCACCTATAGGATCTTGCACTTTCTTGGACTTTTTCAAGTTTAGAGAATGCGTTTTATAGTTCCCTTGATAAGTGACTTTCTAGAATCAATTATAGGAACTTGCGAAAAGTTCTTGTTCTTAACCCGAATGAATTAAGACTTTCGCGTTTTAAAGCTCCCTATATAAAAGTCTAGCAAAACTTGAATTGAGCGGGTTAAGGAATGTAAATGGCTCCAAATGCCCATCAAGTCAAAAATTAACTCTTATTCTACCCAACGGAAAATATACATTCGTGTCTTAAAAACACTTATGAAAACTAAGAAAAATTTTAAAATTTGGCCATTTTTAGCCTTATTAGCAAAACAAAACATTGAAAATTGGAAAGCGTGAGGGCGTAGCAAAGCAAGTACCTATTCACCCCCCATACTAAAAGTAAACATTGTCCTCAATGTTTCGAGTCTAAAGGTGGAGCACCCCCATACTAGAGACGAAGAGTCGAATGCTTAGGATCTAGCATGGAAAGGGTGATCAACAATATATCTAAAGCCGTTTATTAAGTATGCTAAAAGATAATTGTTAGAACAATAAAGGATATGTCATGGAATCGTGAAAAACTTCTTCAAACGAACGATGGAGGCTCACGTAAACGAACACGAGAGTCTTCAATCGTAGATGATGATGATGATCTAGATAACACAATCACAAACAACCACGAGACAACGAGTTGAAAGGGTACAAGTCCCCTTATTAGTGAATAGTGAGCATAAAAGATAAGCATGGGATCTCCCCCACGAGGCACCTCGTTTTTGATTACCGAGTCATGAGCTCGACTCGATCCCCTCAATGCTAATTATCATTGGGGAAGGTGACTTGGTCGGGGGCAACCATTGAAGGAATTTCCCTACCAAAGTAGTGCTTAAGCCTATGTCCATTCACCTTGAAATTAGGGCCATCATCTTGAGCTAGCTCAATGGTCCCATATGGAAACACTTGTGTAATGGTGAACGGACCCGACCAACGAGATTTCAATTTCCCGGAAAATATCTTAAGACGAGAGTTAAAAAGCAACACTTGATCACCAACGTTAAAAACCTGGTTTTTAATCTTTGAATCATGAAACTTTTTAGTCTTTTCTTTAAAAATTAATGAATTTTCATAAGCATTATCCCTTAATTCATCCAATTCATTCAATTGTATTTTCCGGTGATCTCCCGCGGTCTTCAAGTCAAAATTTGCATGCTTAAGGGCCCAATATGCCTTATGCTCCAACTCATTGGGCAAATGACAATTCTTCCCATAGACTAACTTATAAGGAGTGCAACCGATAGGTGTCTTATAAGCGGTCCTAAAGGCCCATAAAGCGTCATCGAGTTTGTCGGACCATGAAGCACGGTTTTCTCCAATTGACCTCTCTAAAATCCTTTTCAAAGCTCGGTTCGAAACCTCGACTTGCCCACTCGTTTGCGGGTGATAAGCCGTAGAAAGACGATGAGTAACTCCATATTTCTTTAGAACCTTTTCGAATTGGTCATTACAAAAATGGGTTCCACGATCGCTTATAATAGCACGAGGGGTTCCGAACCGAGAGAATAATTGCTTCAAAAACTTCACTACCACACGAGCATCATTAGTAGGCAAAGCCTTAGCTTCCACCCACTTAGAAAGGTAGTCCACCGTGACGAGGATATATTTGTTGCCATGAGACGATGGGAACGGCCCCATAAAGTCTATTCCCCATATGTCGAAAATCTCACATACTTGAATTATGTTTTGCGGTATTTCATCACGTTGAGACGATTTTCCTTGACGTTGGCACGAATCACACGACTTCACAAGTGCGTGTGCATCACGATAGATAGAAGGCCAAAAGAAACCGGCATCGAACACTTTCTTAGCCGTGAGATTAGCACCGTGGTGACCACCCGTGGGTCCCTCGTGACAAGCTCTAAGGATATTAGAAGCTTCGGCACCAAACACACAACGTCGAACGAGTTGATCCGCACAAATCCGAAAGAGATAAGGGTCGTCCCAAAAATAGAACTTGACGTCACGAAAGAATTTTCGTTTTTGTTGTGTCGTCATACCCTTGATTATGAAATTGCCCGCATGGTAATTTGCAATGTCGGCAAACCATGGGGTGGTGTCTTTAGAATTCACTACACCGAGAGTCTCAAGAGGAAATGTTTCGGTAATTTCCTTGTTCTCGAAAACATCTTTGTGAGGATCTTCTAGACGAGAGAGATGATCGGCCGCTAGATTCTCGGCTCCTTTTTTGTCAAGCACGGTGACATCAAATTCTTGGAGGAGGAGCATCCAACAAAGCAATCTCGGCTTAGCATCTTGCTTAGCTAAGAGATACTTGATAGCCGAATGGTCGGTATACACGATGCTTTTAGTTAAGACGAGATAAGGTCGGAATTTCTCAAAAGCATAGACCACGGCAAGGAATTCCTTTTCCGTTGTGATTTACTTTAACTGAGCCTCGATCATCGTCTTACTAGCATAGTGGATAGGACGAAAATGCTTGTCATAACGTTGCCCTAAGACGGCCCCTATAGCATAATCACTTGCATCGCACATGATTTCAAAGGGTAATTCCCAATTAGGAGCAACAAGAATGGGAGCTTCGGTAAGTTTCCTTTTGAGAGTTTCGAAAGCCTTAACACAATCCTCATTAAAGTTAAAAGGAGCATCCTTCTCGAGAAGGTGTGTCATAGGACGAGAAATCTTCGAAAAGTCCTTGATGAAACGACGATAAAAGCCCGCGTGGCCTAGGAAACTCCTAACTCCCTTAACGGTTTTGGGATGAGGTAACTTGGCGATGACGTCTACCTTAGCTTTATCGACCTCAATCCCCGCCTTCGACACCTTATGTCCTAAGACGATTCCTTGTTTACACATGAAATGACATTTTTCCCAATTAAGCACAAGATTGGTTTTTTTACAACGTTTTAACATTTGTTCGAGATTAGATAAACATGACGTGAACGAATTACCAAACACCGAGAAGTCATCCATAAACACTTCCATCGACTTCTCGATCATATCGTGAAAAATCGCCATCATACACCGTTGAAACGTACCGGGTGCATTACAAAGTCCGAAAGGCATCCTACGATAAGCGAACGTTCCATAAGGACACGTAAACGTAGTCTTCTCTTGATCACGAGGGTCGATAGGGATTTGAAAGTAACCGGAAAAACCATCTAAAAAGCAATAGAATTCATTTCCCGCAAGTCGCTCCAACATTTGATCCATGAAGGGCAAAGGAAAGTGGTCTTTACGAGTGGCGTCATTTAAATTTCGGTAGTCAATACACACCCTCCAACCGGTCACAACATGAGTGGGAATTAACTCGTTGTTCTCATTAGGCACAACGGTCATTCCTCCCTTTTTAGGGACACAATGGATTGGGCTCACCCATGGGCTATCGGATATAGGATAAATCATTCCCGCGTCAAGGAGTTTAAGGACCTCCTTTTTAATGACATCATGAATTTTGGGTTTCACCCTTCTTTGACTTTGAATTGCGGGTTTGTAGTCCTCCTCCATTAAAATATTGTGAGTACAAAATTTTGGGTCAATACCCTTAATGTCGGATATTTTCCACGCAATTGCCCCTTTATGAGCCTTAAGAACTTTCAAGAGCTCGGTTTTTTCATCATTAGCAAGACCTTTTGCAATAATAACCGGCAACTTGTCATCACCTTCCAAGAATGCGTATTCAAGGTGAGAAGGAAGATCTTTCAATTCAAGGATAGGTGGTTCCTCGATTGAAGATTTTGGTTCAACACTCATAACTTCCATCGGCGAAAGAAATGGTGGAATAGAAATATCATCACTAATCAACACCTCATCTTCATTGTCGATTTCATTTGAAGTGAAATTGCCTCCTTGGAATGGAGTGAGATTTGGTGTGGAATTAGCAAGAATCGGATCCAAAATAGTGGGATTGCCACTTGACGAGCTATCGGAAAAACCTAACACTTCTTGTGAAAACTCATCGCAAACCACATCAACGATGTCAATGTGATTGATGGTAGCGATTGCATAAACATGAGAAGGTTTCGAGTTTTGAGTAGCGTTTATAACAAGTTCCTCTTCGTTGAATCTCAAAGTGATAGTTCTCGCATGAACATCGATAAGCGATCTCGAAGTGTCTAAAAATGATCGACCTAAAATTAGAGGAACTTGAGGATCCGCGGGGATGTCAACTACTATAAAATCAACGGGATAGTAGAACTTCCCCACTTTCACGAAAACATCTTCGGCTACTCCACATGCCATAATCGTAGAATGATCGGCCATCTCGATGGACATGTTCGAAGGAATGAGAGCCGGAAGCGAAAGCGATTTCCAAATGGAAAATGGCATCAAATTAATGCTCGCACCAAGATCGGCCAAGGCGAGGCATTCTTTCATATCTTGTATGTCACAAGGAATGAGAAACTTTCCGGGATCACCAACTTTTTCCGGTATGCGGTTAAGATAAACCGAAGAACAATTAGCAAGCTTTGAAAGCTTTTCCTTATCGCTCATCATACTTTTAAAAGTGGAAGCGAAACGAGGCATATATAACAACGCGTCGGCTAAACTCACATAAAAATGCACTTGTTGAAACATTTTTATAAAAAGCTCGATTTGTTGTTTGTTACGTTCTTGCAACTTCTCTTTGTTTCGTCTTGAAGGGTAGGGTAAAGGTGGTGTGGGTTGGTCATTAGGCAATGGCCTTGGAAACTCGGGTTCCACAATTAGTATTGGTTCAACCGTAGGTGTGGTTTGAGCGGTACTTCGTGGGATTGTAATGTGCTCCTTTTCGACCATCACCTCGGGTTCTTTCTCGATTTCCTTCTCCTTAGAAGTACTTGGACGAGAGATTGGTTCCTTGAAAGTTTTACCACTTCGTGTAGTAATAACCTTCATTTCTCCCTTCGGGTTTGCAATGGTATCACTAGGAAGACCACCCGAAGAAGAGGGCTTACACATGATTGCTTCAAACATCTTAGCCATTCGGTCCTCAAATTTTGATTGCCTAGCATCCGCTTTTAATAACTCTTGCTTAATCTCATGTTGTCCTAATTCCATCTTTTGTTGGTTTTGTTGTAGACGTTGGACATTTCCTTCCATTTTGTTTGCATGAGTTTTAAGTTCATTAGCAAGTTCATTTTTAAGCTCGTTTTTCAACTCGGATCTTAAGCTAATCATCTCACGTTGCATGTTATCAAATTTAGCATCATTTGCTTTTGCATAATCCAAAAATTCTCCTTGCAAATTTTTAGTGTGAGCATTTTGAAAACCTTGTGTAGTGTTTTGAAAATCACGGTTTTGGTTTTGATTAGAGATTTGTCCATTCCCACTTTGATAATTCCCTTTGTTGTAATTGCGTGTGTTGCCTTGGTAATTACCTTGGTTGTTGTTTCGATAATTGTTAACATTTTGGTTTGGTGGAGCTTGATTTTGGTGGGAACCTTGGCCGTTTTGGTTGTACGTTCCCGTTGCTACATAAGCATTCGAAGTGTTACCATCCGCGATAATGCACTCGGAAAGATCATGAGCTCCCCCACAAGATAAACAACTCTTAGCAACCGCTTTAACTGAAGCGGAATTGGAAGCTTCTTGAGCCTTCCAATGGGACACAGGATTAGCAAATCTATCAAAAAACCGATTTTCCTCATTAGCCTCATCATGTAAGGCATTAATGCTACGAGACGATTGTGACGAAGATGACGAACCCATATTGGCAACACTCGGTGTGTTACGAGGGTTATAAACCTTAGATCTATTTTCAATGATTTGTAAAGCCTCATTTGTCGTCTTGCACAAAAATTACCACCCGCGGCGGCATTCAAATAATCTCGTTCATGATCATTAAGCCCATTATAAAAAGTATCCACTTGATGCAATTCCGTAAAATCATGGTGGGGACAATCATGTAACATTTCTTTAAATCGTTCCCATGCCATTTAAAAACTTTCATTATTTCTTTGCACAAATCGTGACATCTCATTTTTCAAGTGTGTTGTTTTAGATGGTGGAAAAAACTTGTTCACAAACTTAGAAACGAGATCGGCCCATGTCAAAATCGAATTTGGCGGTTCTTTCTCGAGCCAAATTTTTGCGGGTCCATCCAACGAGTATGGAAACAACATCATCTTAATGGCGTCATGTGGAACATCCTTAAATTTGCTAGTGGCGGTGAGACGGTTGAAATTCCTAATATGGTAATGCGGGTTGTCTTTCTCGTGACCTCTAAACTTATTTGCTTGCAACATCGACATTAAACCCGTCTTAATTTCGAAATTCTCCGCAAGGATGGCGGGAATCACAATAGCCTCTCCAAAACCCTCGGTGGGTGCTTGTAGCAACTCCATCATAGTACGATTAGCCATGACGACTTCTTGTTCTACAATAGGTTCAACAATTGGAGGTTCTTCAACAATCAACGTCTCTTGATTGGCTTGCTTTTGAAGTCGTTTACGAGCTCGTTTTGCTTGATTACGAGTGATCATAAACTTCACGAAGAATGGGAGGTGAGCAAAGAAGATTCTTTTTGGGTGTTTTGTGAATTTTCAATTTTTTTGTGTTTTTGATGATATTTAATTTTTTGGATTTTGGTGTATCTTCGTAGACAACAATCTACAAAATCTCTCCTCGAATCAATCTCTTGATTAAAGAAGCCTCAAAGGAATGAAAACGATCACATGGAGTGCACGTCTTCGAATGACTTTAGAACTTTGGTGAAAACCAAATTGTTCAAGAGGGTTTAATCACAAAGAAACCAAGCAAATATAGTATACGTAATAATACTTTGGGCGGCAAAACCCTCGATTAGCCTTCAATCTCAAAATACCCACAAGCAAGCGGGGAAACGAGGCGGAGCGGAGCACTTAAGAGCCTTTTTCCTTAGGGTATATTTTATAATACCCGCCTTATACCCACCTTATAGTTTGTATTTTTCAAAATCGAGCTTCACGAAAGTATTTATCTATTTTTGCCTTTTTCTTTTTGTTTGAGATTCGAATACAATAAATAGGAGATCAAATCCCAATTAAGGTTGTGTTTTCACACTTTTGGAGATATTGTAAATTTATTGTGATACTTAATACAATATAGTAATATTTATACAAGAAAAACCAAGAAAACCGATAATACGTATTAGTAGAGTTCTACTAATACAATTACTATTTGGTTAATATTAAAAACAACAATGCAAATTAATCACGACACACCTCCCCGGCAGCGGCGCCAAAGTGATTGTGGTAAAATACGACCTTTTAGGAAAAAGGCGTAAAAGCGGTGAGTATCGAGTAATGATTTAGGAAAATCAACACTAATGACCCTTATGGATTCCAAGTTCGTTTCCCAAGGAGGTATATGTGTGTGAAAAACTTGCCAAATGTTTGTGATTAATGATTGGTTTAGAAGGGGATTAGAAGAGAAAATGACGAAGTCGTAAAAATAAAAATTAACACAAAATCACTATTAGAAAGTTAAAACGTAGAACCTTAAAAACCACAAAAATAAAAACAAATTCTAAAAATTACCAAAAATTTACCAAAAATAAAAAATAATAAACTAAGAGTTTACCAATGATCAAAACTTTTTCAAACCTTTTAAATAATTAAATATTCAATTTTTAAATGCTAATTAAAGCCCTAAAAATCAAATAAATTATCAAAAAGCCCAAATAAAGATTTTTCAATTGATACACCTCCAAAATGACCTAAAAAGATTAAAAACTATTTTTGGAAATTTTAAAACTAATAAAAACTATTTAAAATGATTTAAAAACTATTAAAACTTAAAATAATTATAAAAATTAATCTATAAGTGATAAAATTATTCTAAAAGTTGCTAAATTCCTATTTTAATATATTTAACCTAAGAAAAATGTAAAGAGTTGGAAAATGTGAAATTTTAAAAATAATAATAAAATAATAATAAAATAATATTAAAAATCCAAAAATTATAAAAAAATTATAAAAACTTGCAAACTAGTTTATTTTAACCTAAATAATAAGAAAATGAAAGTGAAATTACCAAAATACCCCTAATGGGCCCTCAAATGGGCCAAATCCAAATACAGTCAACCTAAATGGGCTTTTGGGCCCAAAAAGTCAAACTTGGCCCAATTGACTTGGAAAAGCCCTATCTGACTTAAAATTTAATTCTAAGAACAAAACTCTAAAGGCCCAAAAGCTGAAAATGTGCTTATCACAGCTTATTGAACACAAAGCTTATTCTTATTGGGCTTTTCAGCCCATTAAGCCATAAGCTAATGCCATAAGCTCTAATTTGACACACAACCCTCTTTTTGGATGCTTAAGAGATCTGTCAAAAGAAATTTCCAATAAGCTAACTCAATAAGCCAGAAAATAGAAAAGCAAAAATTCACAAAACGACAAAATAGTCGTTTTTGAGAAATAATGCACCTCAAAGGCTGATTCAACTTGCAAAAGCTTTCAAATGGACTCAATAAGCAATATCAATCAACAAAAATCCAATAAGCACAAGAAATAAGCCAGAATAAGCACAAATGAACTTATGTAAAAGTCAAAGGACTTGGTTTTCTAGTCAAACCTAAAAGTCAACCACCCAAATGCTCCAGGATGAACAAATGGGTCAAAATATGAGCACCTATTACAAAAACAAAGTTGTTGCAGGTTGAAATAAGCTATTCTAGCTTATTGATAAGCTGACACCAAAATTGCACTAGCAGTGGCAACCAGCAGGGGAAAGGAGTTCCCACTGCTTTGACTAATTGACCAAGCTTATTTGAGAGTTCTGGTTTGATTCAATTGGAAACAAAGGCACCCTTGTGATCAGTGAACCACAAGGAGTCAACAGAAACAATAAAATCACAAAATTATCCACACAATAAGCCACAATAAGCCAAACAGTCACCAGATAAGCACCAGATATGCAAATAAGCAGTTTAGCACTTAATAAGCAGATTTCAGCAAAATAAGCCAACCAAACTTAACCATATGCACACACAAGCTATATAAACTAACAATAAACATAAAGCAACAAGAATCAAACACTGAATCAAAGTAAATAGCAAGATCAAAGCACAAAAAGTTACTGATGAACAAAGAATAATATGCAGAAACAGTTTGCTGATATACTTGACACTTGATCCAATTTCAAGCCTCAAATCCTTCTACCCTGGTGTGATTAGCTATGATTTAGCACTTGTTACCCTTAACCTATGCTTAGATCTAGGTGTCCTCAAAATCCTAGCCAATTTTACCAAGTTATGAAGATTTTATAGCCAATCTATGAATCTATGTGTTCAAGACCACAAAACCTGCAAACAGATGAACATATGCTCCCAAATAACAGATACCAATACTTGCATACAACACACAAGCACTTAACAAACCTCAAATCCAACTTATGCAGTAATCCCAAACACCCTTTTAAAACTTATTTTCACAAATTTTCAAAGGCTTATGAAGATTCAACCCACAAATCAGATCAGTAACACCTCATTAACATCAAACAAAGCCAAATCAACAATAATCAACCACAATAACATAGATTCAAGCAATAATCCACAAAAATCACAAATAATCAGAAACTTAAAGAGAAAATGAAAAGGGAAGAAGGTGCAAACCTCCAAGACCTACATCCAGGCCCTGGATTGTTTGAGCTGAGGTACTAGCAAAACAAGTACCAGCTTCCAATGCTGCTAAGATGAACAAACACAAAGTGAGATAAAAAATAATGCCAACTTTCTGATTTTTGAAACCCAAGCTTTATCAACTAAAACCTTGCCTCAAAAACCTTCAAACATATAAATGGAACTCAGATTTTAGCTTCTCAAACACCAAACTTTTATAAATAACAGATTAGAACTCAAAATTTTAAGAAATTCAAACTTTATTTCATAAAAAGGAATTACAAAGATTAAAAGCTAAAATCTGGAACAAAGGGACTCTCACATGTTGAGGTCTCCTTTTATAGGTAAATGCCAGGCTAAACACTATTCACAAACCCTAGAAGTGATTTCTCTAAAATGCCCTTGAGTCTTCTAGACGTTTTCTGATTTTGAGCTGTCCAATTTGATCAAGGCTGTTCATTTTAGCTTTGGAATGAAGCAATGAATCATAGCTATTGAATTTGACACGTCACATAACTTGGAGGCCAAGTTGCATTCTGATTGGTGGAAAGGGAATTGGGGGTGGGGTCCTTTGTGAGTGGGAGTGAGGGTTTTTTGGTGTGGGATGCGTTTAAGGTGAGGTGAATCAAATGTGTGCCAAGGTAATTTCATTTTACCCTTTGATTTAAGTGGTGTAAAATCTGGGCTGGTAAAAGTGAATAGTACTCTTTTTTGATCCGTTTTTGGTGGAGTGGAAAAGTGTTTGGCGCAATAAACATTTGAATGTTTATTTTGCCCACATTTGGTCCTTGTGTTTTGGTATTTTTGGTAAACAAGGTTTTTCAGCCCTAAAACGTTTTCTCCTTTGTTAAATACTTTCACCACTTGTCACTTTTGGTACCAAACTTTGGAAAAAGGATTTCAAGGGTTATTTTTGCCATTTTTGGATAATTCAAGGGATGATCTTGGACATTGTTGATCTTCAAAGGTATTCATTGTATCTTTGACTTTATGAGGGACCATTATTGGCAATTTTGATTTGTTGAGGGACTAATCTTGCCATTTCTTCAAAGTTGAAGGACCTTTTGTGTAATTTTGACAAACTTAAGGGACCAAACTTGTAATTATTAATATACAAGGGTTTTAAGTGTCATTTCTTCAATGAATGAGGATCAATCTTGTTTGTTTTCAAGTCTTCAAGGTATTTTGTTGAGAATTCCATGATTATGGCCCGGTTCTTTGTACGGCTTCGTTTCTCGTGTCCGTTTTTCCTTGTAACTTGTGATCTTTTGTCTTTTTCACAATATCCATACCTAAAATACACAAGTAAACAAACACAAGCATATATATGGTATTTTATGACATTTTTGTGCATTTAAAGCCCGAAAAGAACGATGAGATCATGTATAAATGCCATCTCATCAGCATCTGATAGTGAAAATTGGCTATGGCATAAGAGACTCTCCTACCTGAACTTCAAGAACATCAACAAACTGGCCAAGAATGATTTAGTGGTTGGGCTTCCCTCTCTGACCTTCACCAAAGACAGGCCCTGCTTAGCCTGCGAGAAAGGGAAGTACCATAGAGCCTCATTTAAAACAAAGCAATCATTCTCCATAAATAAGTGTCTCCATTTTCTTCATATGGACTTATTTGGGCCAGTAAAACCACAATACCTTAATCACAACAAATATACACTAGTCATTGTAGATGAATTCTCCAGATTTACATGGGTATTCTTTCTCAAAAGAAAGAGTGATGCAGCTGAAAGAATAATGTCATTCATCAGAGAAATAGAGAACTTTAATTACTGCAAAGTTAAGGCTATCAGAAGTAATAATGGCACTGAATTCAAGAACCATGCCATGGAAGAATTTTGTGATGAAAATGGAATCTTAAAGAACTTTTCAAACCCAGGCACCCCTGAACAAAATGGTGTCGCTGAAAGAAGAAACAGAACTCTCATAGAGGCTGCTAGAACCATGCTCAACGAATCAAGACTTCCAAAACAATTTTGGGGTGAAGCTGTGAACACAACTTGTTACACACAGAACAGATCTGTTATAGTGAAGAGACACGACAAGACCGCTTATGAAGTGTATAGGAAGAGATCCCCTGATGTAAGCTACTTTCATGTCTTTGGTTGCCCTGTTTTAATTCACAACTATAGAGATCATCTGGGAAAATTTGATGAAAAGTTAGATGATGGATTCTTTGTTGGTTACTCTCCCACCTCCAGAGCCTATAGAGTATCCAACATTCGCAGGCAAGAACTTGAAGAATCCATTCATGTTACCTTTAATGAAGCAGATGCTGTCATTACTCACACCAACCCAGAAGAATGTGACATTGATTTCAATGAAGTCAAATCATATCCAAAGGATGATTTCTCAAATCCCAAGGAATCACCTCAGGCATGTCACAAGGACTTTTGTAAAACCCGCATGCTTTTACCATGAATAGTGCCCTTAAGATCGTACGTCCTAGATTAAAACTTACCTTATTCAGTATTGATCACATTCATGTGCTATTAATCAAGTAAGTACATACGTGTATGACATGACAAGTATCGATTACGTACGAACTCATGATAAACAGTTAATAAATATATCACGTGAACATAATTAAATCATGATCACCATTAAAATACTAATTAGAATAATTACGTAAATACATATAATATAATTACGAGCGTTAAGTTTACGATAAACGACACGATAGAATAAACAGAAACACTTTAAACACGAGCACGTTTAACCACGAACGAACACGAAACATCGGGACACGAGAAAGGTACGGGTACCCCATGTGGGGCCCCCATACCCACGGCTCATATACAAGAAATGGGCTTAGCTCATGGACTTTACAAGTAAAGGGGGGTAAAGAGTAAAACATGTTTTCACTTTTCATTTTCAAGAAATAAACACAAAAACCCTAAAAGAGTTTTTCTCCTCTCCTTTTTCTCCTTTTGTGCTGCCACCTAAACACCACCATTGGAGGGTGTTTGTTTGATTTTGATCTTAAAAACTATTGTGTAATCAGTGTTTGTTCATCCTTTTTCCAAGCTACATAGTGGTATACCTTTCTAACCCTTCTTTTTAATTCTTTTTAATTCTTTTAATCTTTGATTATTTTCATGAACATGTTATTAGTTTTCTGATTAAAACAAGGTAATTAATCATTGATCTAACATGTTTTGGTATTAATTAAAATCAAAGAAGGATTTATAAGGGTGTTTGTTTTTAGCCGCCTAGCAAAACAAACCCGAGGGGGGTTTGGTTTGCTATTGCCGCCACCACCAAGACCATTTTTGGTCTTGGTTGGCTCATGTGGGACCCACGGCAGCAAGGAGGCACACGTGCCCCGGGTTTGGCTCGGGGTACGGTGTCGAATTCATGCCCGATTCATGGTTCGTTGGTTAAATCACGATTCATGCTACATGTTAATTTTTATGAATTATGAACTTAGGATATAATTAATTAATAACATGAAATATTAATTAAATCATGACTTAGGTTATTTTAATTATTAGTTTAACATGACATTAATTTAACCTAAGTATTTTATGTTATAAGTTATAATTAATTAATTATTAAAACATGCCTATAATTAATTAATTTAGACATGACTTAGGTTATGTTATTAATACATAATAATATACATTTTAACCTAAGTATTTTATTTCATTTTAATTAATACATGTTATACTTTAATTAAAATGCTTAACCTATAGTTTAATTAAAATACATGAAATAATAATTAAACTATACACTATATCATATGACTTAAGAAATAAGCTTATAAACACTTAGACTTATATGTTAGCTTATGTAACCAGCTTAATTCTAAATATGGAAACTTCTATTTATAGAAACTTAATTAAATAAGGCAACTAATCTATTAATGGAAACCTTCTATATATGGAAATCTATCTATTTCAGGCAGCTAATCTAATCATGGAAACCTTCTATATATGGAAACTTATTTAATTAAGGCAGCTGATCTATTTTTGGAAACTTTCTATTTTTAGAAACTAATCTATTTTAAGCAGTAAATTCTATTTTAGGAAACTTTCTATTTTTGGTAACTTTCTATTTTTGGAAACTTTCTATTTTTGGAAACTTTCTATTTTTGGTAACTTTCTATTTTTGGAAACTTTCTATTTTTGGAAACTTTCTATTTTTGGAAACTTTCTATTTTTGGAAACTTTCTATTTTTGAAAACTTTCTATTTTTGGAAACCTGCTATTTTTGGAAAGTTACTTATTATTACACAGTAAGTATAATAATACATGAAATACCAGTAATACTTAAACGGATTAATCAGAATACAAGATAAACACAGTTTAAGGCTCTAAACAGTGAACCATGACCTAAAACATACCAAGTCAGCTAAAATGAGACATAAAACCCAGTACGTAATCAGTGAATCGATACTTATACACGTGTGTATTCATGTAGCGTTAGTGATCCAGAAGTAGGAGTCTTTCTTCCGTTCATTCACTGGACTTGAGGTACGGATTCCCGTCCTTTCAGTATGGACATTCTTTCCTTATTAGGATTTCCCCGTATGCAGCCAACTGTTTTCCCCAGTATTTGTTTTATTGTTTTGAACTGCTTATGTTTAATTAGCATAATCTATAGCCATATACAAGCATGACCAGTTTCACCTAGTTATGGAGGTACCATAACCATAGCATTGGAGGCACCGATGTTATGACTTCCCCACGGCGGAGTGATTGCTCGTGGCGTCCCTTTCAGTTTTGGCCATATTATTATATCATGTGGGGCGTATGGGTGCATCCTAGTTACATGTTTTATTCAGTTTATCATGGTGAATGTGGTGTGTGCCTTGCACCCTTCACAAGGAGCTAATCCCTCCTACCCAAACCAGTATATTGATTAGAGGCATCCCCTCTAATCAGCATGATGAGGTCACCCCTCCAAGTATTCATGCACGTGACCTTTTCATGACCTATATGGGCTATGGTATATATATGTTAAAACAGTTTTCACAAGATAAACATAAGGCTTTTCAAACTATAAAACCAGTTTTCTTGATACTTAACCAGTTTACTCAGAACTTAGTCTTCCGCTGTTATATGTTACATGCTTATCCTATTCATGCTATATTGTACATCCGTGCACTGAGCGTCTTGCTCAGCCGTTACTTTCCTTTCCATGTCCCCAAAACGGCAGGCACCCAAGACTCGAGCATTTGGAGGACGCGCATAGGATGGAAGCTGCCAGAGACTTCTTTTCCTTTTTGCCTTCATATAGTTATGCTTGCTTAGTCTTTATTCAGTTCATTTCCTTTATTTATGTTTTGGGCTTATGTTTGGGAACCGATGTTTGATTCCGGTTTTCCCTATGGTCATGTATGTTTTACTACATATCACCTTGCATGCTTTGATGACACGCCATAATCACGCGTGACATTCCATTTATCAAAATGGGGTGTTACAATTATGGTATCAGAGCCAAGGCTTCGACCTGTAGGCTCTAAAACTCGACCTGTGACTAGTGGGTAGTCACCAGGAGCTTCCTAAGCCAACGTTTGTTATTCCACGTATTGATGTTTCAGCGTGTTGTTGTTTTAGCCATGACGTTTTCAGCACCTTGTTGTTTTCACCATGATGTTTTCACCAGTATCGTCTTACTAATATGGAATGAACAACCGTCATCCATACTTAGTTATGTGTCATTGTCTATGCATGATGTTCCTCGTGAACTGTGACGATGTGGACTAACCCCAGTAGTTCATAATTTTCACATAAATTTTTTTCTGTTAAGTTTTGACAATGACTTTTAATTATTATGTTTCATGCATTCATGCATTTATATCATATGTCATCTGTTGCAGGAATTTTGACTAAGTAATGGTTGGTACAGGACTGACCCTATTTAGTCGCATGTGCTTTTATCGAAACTTTTAACTTTGGGACCGACCCATAGGCGTCCCCTCGCCATGTCTTTTATTTTGGAACCGACCCATAGGCGTTCCCTCGCACATATAACGGTTTTATAAACTACATTACGCATTCATGCACTGTTTTTCTTGCATAAAATTTTTCTCATGATTTAAATTTGGCATAAAATTTTTCATGTCCCATCATAAGTATTATGTTTTTATGTCAAGTATGCCTTCATACTGTCATGGTTAACTTCAGTTTCATGCTGATTATGTTATACACTTCTTCGTAATAGATGGTTTCATGTTTCCTCATGATGATTCCGTCTTCATGTTAATTATGTGTCACGCCTCTTTTGATTTTTACGTTGTCCTGCAAGACATTGTTAGATTTCTTGAATCATGCTTTCATGATAGTTATGGTCGGTTTCCATTGATCATGCTGTCAGGCAAATCATTGTCGAATTTTGTGTAACCACACTTTAGCGTTTCTCTATGCAACTAGAATGATGTCTATGCTAATACTGTCAGGTTATCATGATGGTTTTCTTAACCGTTTAACCGGTTTACTTTCCTTAAATCATGACAAATGAACGAGTCCATACCGATCATTTCATGTGCATTCCATGTGTACTCCACGTACCGTAATTCATGTGTATTAATCCATGTGTATTCTACTTGCAATACTTCACGAGTATTCGCTAGTCGATTCTAAATCATCTCAGGCGTATGTTCACTTGCTGATATTCTACAAGGTTGTCGATGCCGCTCATAGCTTGGAGATGTTACTGAAGGTTGATGCTGCTAATGTTGGGAGACGCTACGAGATGCTGATGCTGATGCTGTTCACAACCTGGAGATCCTAAAAGACGAAGACAAAGACGTCGGAGCAAAGCAATTGGACGAGAAGATGCTTCACCATCAGACAATTCCCATCAATCATTGTCCCAAATTCATAGTTACATGTCACACGTCGTTCGGCTGTCATTTCAGCCATATGAGTGCAAACCAGTACCAGCCGGCCACTTAGCTAGATAGTTACATGAGTCACGGTCATGAGAATGACCGGCATGGAACCGACAGACAAGATGATGGTAACCACTACTATGACAGCAACTATCCTAGAAATCGCAACCGAGGCTCCGGCCACGGATGTGATCAGACATACAAATGATCAGTAGTCCAACCGATCCGCCAATTCTGGCATATTAACCTAATATTTGTAGTTCAAATTGTTTCACATCTCGAGACACATGTCAAGACATCAGTCAAGACACATGTCTCACGTATACTTTCTGAGAACACATGTCAAGATACCAGTCAAGGCATATGTCACGCTCACATTTCTCAAGACACGAGTCAAGACACATGACTCACGTCTAATTATGGAACATTTCTAAGAAATTCAGGGTACCCTCCAAGGGGTACATCTATTTGTTGTGCCATGTATTAATCAGGCCACAAGAATTTCAATACCATTATCAGCGCATCAGTGAGAACTGTCATGTTGCCGATGTCACTTTCATTTCTTTCACCATAGTTCATATATTCCTGACCATGAAGGACGCCTTTCGTATTCCCACGCATACGAAGGTTTTCCTTTAGCTTAATGATAAGATCCAAGCTGCTAACGCATTTCCTCGGACAGACACGAGATGAATTTTATCCTAATTATGTACTATTAACACCACACCATGCTATGATTCATAATTATGTACAGTAATGTTCAGGCTCCTGAATACATTCAGTTTGATTTCCATCAGGAAAATCTATGCAATTATCTATGCTTACAAGCATGTGCATTGTTAGCCATGGTCGCTAAAATTTTCTAGCTGTCAGTAAGACACGACCACTTAATTCTTTTACGCATAGCCAGTTGATTATTCCAACGTCTTCCTATGCGTTCCAGAAGAATCTACAAGGAGAAGGATGGTAACATAAGATTATGTGTCGACTTCCGTCGATTTTTAAACAAATCACCATACATGACCATTATTCTCCTCCACGTATAGAAAACATGTCCAATCGACCTTATGGTGTTAATCACTTTTCCAAGATCGAACGCACGATCATGCTGCCAACAATGATGAGTGGAAAAGCAGGATATGTCCATGACTGCTATTCGTACACGACTCGGTCATGCTAAATGTATGATTTTGAATTAGTCTCATCAATGCTCCAACCGCATTATGGACTTAATAAATTGAGTTCCATGAACTCCTAAACAAATTCATCAGCGTTTTCATTGAGGATAACCTGATTTCCTCTAAGCCTAGAGAAGAACAGGAAGACCATATCTACACTATGTTGCAAATTCTATGACAAGAGAAAGTCTACCCTGGAAAATTTTCCAATATCAATTCTGTTTGATTACAGTGACACACTGAATCACATGGGTTTCTATGGTTAATCTTACCATGACTCAGCTTATGCGTAAAGGAGAGAACCCTACACTACATTAGGTGTTCTAGGAAATCCTACGCTAGGAGAAGTCTGATTCAAAGACTCAGAGTTTCGCAACCTTCTATGTATCAAGTTTCTACAAAGCAGGATACAGCTACGTTCATATCTTCATACCTGTTATACAAACAGGCTAAGATAGGACACCAACAAACTGGGATGTTTCATCATCTGAAATTGTGAACTAAAATGGGACAAGATCTACACGGATTTTGGTTACCAGATTTCAGCAAAACTCAGAAGAAGCAGGATGCTATCTAGGTTATTATCAACAGTTTGATCAAGTCTGCAGAATCCTTACATCCGTACGGATTTCAGAACCAACAGATTGAACGAACATGTTCCAGCCAAGGCTCATCCGATCACTTGGCAATCCCTCAGCTATCGGGTCAGACAAAGATTCGTAATTGTACTCCTAACTTACTTCATGTCTTCATTCTAATTCCACGACTTGCTTTCGCGCTCACGTTCATGACACTATTCACGTTCATGATCGTATTTTGGCTTACGATTCTACGTTCATTTCTTTTCTCGTTCTGGAAGTTGCAAGAACTTGTGAGACCAGACCCAGGTTTAGTATAACTCTTCATCATCAGATAGACGTTTCACGTCATATTCCACGTCTCACCTTGTAGCGTTTGGCGTCACCGCCATTATATTATATGATCACGATATGTCTCACATGTCATGTTCATTCCACGTTCCTCATATCATGATCAAAATAGGTTACACGTATCATGGATCACGATATGTTTACTCATACTACACTCGCCATATCTCCACGTAGCACGTTCAAAATTTTTCACGTATCACGTTCAAAATTTTTCACGTACTACGTTTCTTTATGTCTCGCGCATCGTTCCTAATTATCAGTTAAGTCAGATTGTCTTGCATCGTAACGTTTCAGTTACCCTTGCACGTTAACTCTTATATTCCACGATCGAATTTAGGGGATCTACCTTCCGTTGATAACCAAGAATTTCTTCGTATTCCAAGTCAAGGTCAGGAGGACCAAGATTTATCATTAGTGTCAGGATCTTCTGAAGGAACCGTTCCAAGAGGGAGGCCACTTGGAAACGGACAAGTTCATCCGGACTTCTTATCCATTTTTTTTCTCTTATCAATTAGATATGTCCTTTCAGTCACGTCACGTTCCATGTCTTTTCAAGACAGGTCACGTTCCACGTTCCTTTCTACCATGTCACCTTCATTTCCGTTATTTTACATACCTTTCCAGTTTGATTCGGGTATGTTTCGCTTCCGGTTACCTTATCTATAATTCGGGGACGAATTATTCTTTTTAGGGGGGAAGAATTGTAAAACCCGCATGCTTTTACCATGAATAGTGCCCTTAAGATCGTACGTCCTAGATTAAAACTTACCTTATTCAGTATTGATCACATTCATGTGCTATTAATCAAGTAAGTACATACGTGTATGACATGACAAGTATCGATTACGTACGAACTCATGATAAACAGTTAATAAATATATCACGTGAACATAATTAAATCATGATCACCATTAAAATACTAATTAGAATAATTACGTAAATACATATAATATAATTACGAGCGTTAAGTTTACGATAAACGACACGATAGAATAAACAGAAACACTTTAAACACGAGCACGTTTAACCACGAACGAACACGAAACATCGGGACACGAGAAAGGTACGGGTACCCCATGTGGGGCCCCCATACCCACGGCTCATATACAAGAAATGGGCTTAGCCCATGGACTTTACAAGTAAAGGGGGGTAAAGAGTAAAACATGTTTTCACTTTTCATTTTCAAGAAATAAACACAAATACCCTAAAAGAGTTTTTCTCCTCTCCTTTTTCTCCTTTTGTGCCGCCACCTAAACACCACCATTGGAGGGTGTTTGTTTGATTTTGATCTTAAAAACTATTGTGTAATCAGTGTTTGTTCATCCTTTTTCCAAGCTACATAGTGGTATACCTTTCTAACCCTTCTTTTTAATTCTTTTTAATTCTTTTAATCTTTGATTATTTTCATGAACATGTTATTAGTTTTCTGATTAAAACAAGGTAATTAATCATTGATCTAACATGTTTTGGTATTAATTAAAATCAAAGAAGGATTTATAAGGGTGTTTGTTTTTAGCCGCCTAGCAAAACAAACCCGAGGGGGGTTTGGTTTGAATTGCCGCCACCACCAAGACCATTTTTGGTCTTGGTTGGCTCATGTGGGACCCACGGCAGCAAGGAGGCACACGTGCCCCGGGTTTGGCTCGGGGTACGGTGTCGAATTCATGCTCGATTCATGGTTCGTTGGTTAAATCATGATTCATGCTACATGTTAATTTTTATGAATTATGAACTTAGGATATAATTAATTAATAACATGAAATATTAATTAAATCATGACTTAGGTTATTTTAATTATTAGTTTAACATGACATTAATTTAACCTAAGTATTTTATGTTATAAGTTATAATTAATTAATTATTAAAACATGCCTATAATTAATTAATTTAGACATGACTTAGGTTATGTTATTAATACATAATAATATACATTTTAACCTAAGTATTTTATTTCATTTTAATTAATACATGTTATACTTTAATTAAAATGCTTAACCTATAGTTTAATTAAAATACATGAAATAATAATTAAACTATACACTCTATCATATGACTTAAGAAATAAGCTTATAAACACTTAGACTTATATGTTAGCTTATGTAACCAGCTTAATTCTAAATATGGAAACTTCTATTTATAGAAACTTAATTAAATACGGCAACTAATCTATTAATGGAAACCTTCTATATATGGAAATCTATCTATTTCAGGCAGCTAATCTAATCATGGAAACCTTCTATATATGGAAACTTATTTAATTAAGGCAGCTGATCTATTTTTGGAAACTTTCTATTTTTAGAAACTAATCTATTTTAAGCAATAAATTCTATTTTAGGAAACTTTCTATTTTTGGTAACTTTCTATTTTTGGAAACATTCTATTTTTGGAAACTTTCTATTTTTGGTAACTTTCTGTTTTTGGAAACTTTCTATTTTTGGAAACTTTCTATTTTTGGAAACTTTCTATTTTTGGAAACTTTCTTTTTTTGGAAACTTTCTATTTTTGGAAACCTGCTATTTTTGGAAAGTTACTTATTATTACACAATAAGTATAATAATACATGAAATACCAGTAATACTTAAACGGATTAATCAGAATACAAGATAAACACAGTTTAAGGCTCTAAACAGTGAACCATGACCTAAAACATACCAAGTCAGCTAAAATGAGACATAAAACCCAGTACGTAATCAGTGAATCGATACTTATACACGTGTGTATTCATGTAGCGTTAGTGATCCAGAAGTAGGAGTCTTTCTTCCGTTCATTCACTGGACTTGAGGTACGGATTCCCGTCCTTTCAGTATGGACATTCTTTCCTTATTAGGATTTCCCCGTATGCAGCCAACTGTCTTCCCCAGTATTTGTTTTATTGTTTTGAACTACTTATGTTTAATTAGCATAATCTATAGCCATATACAAGCATGACCAGTTTCACCTAGTTATGGAGGTACCATAACCATAGCATTGGAGGCACCGATGTTATGACTTCCCCACGGCGGAGTGATTGCTCGTGGCGTCCCTTTCAGTTTTGGCCATATTATTATATCATGTGGGGCGTATGGGTGCATCCTAGTTACATGTTTTATTCAGCTTATCATGGTGAATGTGGTGTGTGCCTTGCACCCTTCACAAGGAGCTGATCCCTCCTACCCAAACCAGTATATTGATTAGAGGCATCCCCTCTAATCAGCATGATGAGGTCACCCCTCCAAGTATTCATGCACGTGACCTTTTCATGACCTATATGGGCTATGGTATATATATGTTAAAACAGTTTTCACAAGATAAACATAAGGCTTTTCAAACTATAAAACCAGTTTTCTTGATACTTAACCAGTTTACTCAGAACTTAGTCTTCCGCTGTTATATGTTACATGCTTATCCTATTCATGCTATATTGTACATCCGTGCATTGAGCGTCTTGCTCAGCCGTTACTTTCCTTTCCATGTCCCCAAAACGGCAGGTACCCAAGACTCGAGCATTTGGAGGACGCGCATAGGATGGAAGCTGCCAGAGACTTCTTTTCCTTTTTGCCTTCATATAGTTATGCTTGCTTAGTCTTTATTCAGTTCATTTCCTTTATTTATGTTTCGGGCTTATGTTTGGGAACCGATGTTTGATTCCGGTTTTCCCTATGGTCATGTATGTTTTACTACATATCACCTTGCATGCTTTGATGACACGCCATAATCACGCGTGACATTCCATTTATCAAAATGGGGTGTTACAACTTTCCATATGTTCATGCATTTGATCCTCACTCAATCTCTGAGATCACTCCAGAGGTTGCAATTGCTGAATCTATCACTCCACCCACAGAAGTGAATGTTGATCTTACTGAACCAATCTCCTTCTCAAATCAAGAGATTATAGATGAAGAAATAATATGTGAAGATACTCCAGCATTCATTAAACCTGCTGTAACTCCTGAACACACAGAGACTCCTGCTCCTCAATCCAAATGAAGTAGGAACCAAGATATTCTTCTGGTGAATATTCTTGGTGAACCCTCTGAGGGAGTCACCACCAGAGGAAAGTTGAGATCTCTAGAAACCGCCTCAGCGAATGAATGCCTTTTCGCTGATTCCCTCTCTAAAGAGGAACCTAAGAATGTGGCTGCTGCACTTCTAGAAACCGCCTCAACGAATGAATGCCTTTTCGCTGATTCCCTCTCTGAAGAGGAACCTAAGAATGAACTGAATCAGATCAAGAGGAACAAGGTGTGGACTCTGGTAAAAGCTCCAGCTGGAAAACAAGTAGTTGTAACTAAGTGGGTCTATAGAAACAAGAGGGATGAAGCTGGCATGATTGTTAAAAACAAGGCTAGGCTTGTGGTGCTAGGGTACAATCAATCTTAGTGTATTGACTATGATGAAACATTTGCACCATTAGCCAGATTGGAAGCTATCAGAACTTCCTAACCTTTGCAACTTATATGGGGTTCACTGTATACCAGATGGATGTGAAGAGTGCTTTTGTAAATGGTAAGCTTGCAGAGGAAGTATATGTCTATCAACCCCTTGGGTTCGAAAGCAGTGAGTATCCTGATCACGTCTGCAGACGTCACAAAGCACTCTATGGGCTGAAACAAGCGCCTAGAGCCTGGTATGAAACTCTATCAAAATTCCTACTTGAAAATAAAGTTGTTAGAGGTACCATTGATCAAACCCTGTTCACTTATAGGTCCAAGGGTGATGTCATTTTACTAAAGATTTATGTGGATGATATAATATTTGGTTCAACCAGTATTACCTTGAGCAAACAGTTTGCTAATCTTATGACCAAAAAGTATGAAATAAGCATGATGGGGGAATTAACTTTTTTCTTGAGTTTTCAAATCAAACAAAATTCAAAACGAATTTCTATTTGTTAAGAAAAATATGTTAAGGATTTTCTCAAGAAGTATGATCTGTCTGATTGTGCATCAGTGAAATGCCCTATGCTTCCTCCCAACAACTTGGGAGCTGATGACTCAGGGGTCTCTATTAATGAGACCTTATAAAGAGGCATGATTGGGTCACTGATGTACCTCACAGCAAGTAGACCAGACATACAATTTGCCACATGTCTTTGTGCTAGGTACCAAGCTAACCCCAAGGAATCCTACCTTGTAGCTGTCAAAAGAATTTTCAGGTATTTAAAAGGATCTCCCACACTGGGTATCTAGTATTCAAATGGATCAGGCTTCGACCTCAAAGCCTACTCTGACTCAGACTATGCTGGGTGCTGCCTTGATAGAAAGAGCAACTATGGGAGTTGTCAAATCCTTGGAGGAAAGTTGGTATGTTGGAGTGCAAAGAAAGAAAACTCAGTGTCCATGTCATCAGCTGAAGCTGAATATGTAGCCGCCGCTGGTTGTTGTGCTCAAGTTCTCTGGATGAAAAGTCAGCTGGCTGATTATGGGATCAATTATGAAAAGGTTCCTATATTCTGTGATAACACAAGTGCTATAGCCATCTCCTATAATTTGGTACTTCATTCCAGAACTAAGCATTTGACATCAGGTATCACTTTATCAGAGACCATATTTTAAAAGGTGATATTGAGCTTCATTTTATACCCACTAAATACCCTCTGGCTGAGCCAAGTTTTACTAGGTTGGTTGCTGAGCTGAGTATGCTCAATATCGGTAAACAAATCTGATAAGTGATCTCTGTCTTTGGGCATTTAAGGGAATTAAATGTAACGAGGTAGTTACATTCCAATGGAAGTTAATATATTCCCTTATTTAATTCAAATGATTGTCCTTTAGTGTTAATAACTTTACCACTTTCCAAGGGGATAGAAAAATCACATGAAGGGTAAAGGGATCCCACTTTTATTAAAAGGTAAACTTTTGTATTTAATGCTTTAATTGTAAAACGAAAAAACCTTTTCTCAAAACCCTTGACTCACTTTTCTATACCACATTACTCATTATTTTCACACACACATACTATTCATCTTCTTCAAATCCTTTATTTCTTCCTTTAAACAACAATGGCGTCTTCATCAACAAACACCTCGTTCACCGTATTGGCCGCCTCGAATGTAGACTTTGGGATAAACGATGGGAAGATCGCGCTTAACAACTGTGTATCTCTCTTGGAACATAACAATCCTCTCTACCATCCTTTTTTATCCTTCCTCAAGAACTCCACCATTAACGAAGCCATAACTAGGGAACCCTTCACATGCTACCATCAATACTTGAGGGAGTTCTGGTACAACGCTGAAGTTGATCAAACCTCTTCACACATCACCTTTAACCTTTCTATACATCCACAACCTCTCACCTTTGATTTCCACACCTTTGCCAAAGTCATTGGACTTCTTGTCAATGAAGGCATGTCCGCTGTGCCAGCCAGCGCCACAGTGAAGAAGGCTCTGGCTACCCTTCGTCCTCATGATGACGATGATAAACCCTTCACCTCCCAAGGCTTCCAGAACAAATCACTGGTCAAGGTGAATTACTTCTCACCCATATGGAGGACGTTGATGCTTTACATAGTGAAATGTTTGGGAGGAAACCAGGGGTCGCATGATCAGCTAAATGGTGATCAACAAGCAATTGGTTACAGCTTGATTTGGGGGCAGGATATAAGGATCGCCTACATACTTTACACCAACCTCATTGCAAATCTGGAAAACAAAGGGAAGAAGCATCGACTGGCCACCATCTGATACACAAGATATCTCTCTCTCATCATAGAGGATATGCTTGGTGAAACCTACACCAATGACGAACTTCACTCCTTCTCTCCCTATCGCATCACACCAGCCTCACTGAAGACTCCCTTAGAGGATGAAGTGCCTCTCAGCAGGCATATGATGAAGGTTGCTGGATTACTCGCTGATGATGGAGAGCCATTGATCCCTCACAATGAGGTGAATGCTTAAAGACAAATTGACAAGTCTTTGTCCAAGACCTCTGTGCAGTCTACTTCTCAGCCCAAGGGGCTCAAGGAAAAGAAGAAGAAGAGGAAAGACATCCCCCTTTCCTCTGAAACACCTTATGTTAATCCTTCAAAGAAGAAGAAGACCAAGAAGAACCCATCCCCTTCTCTAGAGGACGTGGTTAAAGAGCCTACAGCTGACAAACAACCAGAGTCTAGCGTCTCCTTGTCAACAGAGACGACTAAGAACCTTCTCCACGCTGATATCTCTCAGGTATTAGTTTGCCATTTTTTTCTTCTTGGAGGATCACATGCAATCACTCTCAAATTTCTGTAGGAGAGAGTGATGAAGTTTTAGGGTTTGCCTCAACCCATAGAGTGTCTGTGTCAGCACCTAGATCTCTTAGGATTATCTATACACTCTGTCTTGACACTAGGATATGATTCATTTGTGCTCTTAACGCACCCCGATGATCTTTCACCCTCTGGACTGTGCTCTTGTCCATAACAACTTGAGCATGCTATAGGTCCCAACCCAGAGTCTCTGTACCTCACGTGGTCTCTGGGTCCCCTCATATGAAAAAGAGTCCCAAAGAATTTATTCTTTTGGAGGGACTGAATAATCACCCTCAGTCTTCCTAGGGGCAGCGATAAAAGGCGACCTTTACCTTCAAATATGTCACAACTAAAAGAGTCCCAAAGAATTTATTCTTTTGGGGGACTAAATAATCACCCTCAGTCTTCCTAGGGGCAGCGATAAAAGGCGACCTTTAACTTCCATTATTTCACAATTAAAAGAGTCCCAAGGAGCAATTCTTCAGGAGGAGCTGGATAATCACACCTAGCTATCCTAGGGGCAGCGAACAACGACCATTCACCACATAGTTTTCACAAATCAAAAGAGTCCCAAGGAGTAATCCTTATGGGGGAGCTGGATAATCACACCCAGCTATCCTAGGGGCAGCGAATGACGACCCTTCAACATATTTGTTTCACACTAAAAGAGTCCCAAGGAGAAATCCTTAGGGGGAGGCTGGATAATCACACCTAGCTTTCCTAGGGGCAGCGAATGGTGATCTATAACTTCATATTTATTTCACACTAGTTACTAACAAATGTCATAACAGTCTCATAATCTTCATGAAGAACGACAAAATGATGAGGCTTACTCCATCGCTGGTGATGAAAATGTTGTTGCCTCCCTCATTGATTTAGATGATATGTCAAACATTGACTCGATGCCAGAATATGAGGTCTTTATCATTGAAGATGACCTTACCATTTCAGACTATACTGATATGGATGCTGATGATAATCAAGTCACATCTGAATTGAAGCCCATTTCCTTCCCATCTGTAACACCCCCAAATACTCATACTTTAGTTCAGCGGAAGATTCATTGGTGTTACGGGATAGCACATTACTCAAATAATAGACAACGTATAAAAACCGCGTCGTTTAATAATAAAGCATTTTCCATTCATGAATATCAAATTTACATAGGTCACAAGTCATAGTATTTCATACAAATTTTACAAAACATTTGAATGGAAATTGTTATATAAGTGCGGGCCATGAATTATTGTCGTCTTCCCGAGAATTACCTTCAAGTACGTGAGATAAAACATGTTAAAAGAAAAGGTCAGCGAAAACGCCGAGTGAATTCATAGAGTTTAATGAAATCCATTAATATATCATCGGTATAAAATTATTACCGAAAATCATTTTATACAATTCTTTGTCGTAGGCCATAAAATAAGCCAAAAACATTTTATACAAATCTTTGTTTTAAATCATACTATAGGCTTTTGCCTTCAAAACCATTATACGAACCAATGTCGTAAAAACATCATACAATACGTTTTATAACGTTGTATAAAGTTAAATAAAAACCGTTATATGAATATGGTTATGAAAAACCAAAACACGAACATAATATCAATAATAAGACCCCGTATTGCTAGTCAGGCAATATATTGTAATTCAATGCGTATAGCAGTATTTTCGTTATTGGATTATTATAAGCCGCATGACATTGCTACCTTACTATAACAAACAACGGGTAGCAAACCCGAAACTCATTTGCCCATCTAAAACAGCGTGTCGTCGCAATAATCACGCTTATCTTCTCATACATAAATTCGCTTACCAATCAGTGTGGCACGACGGGGATCAACCGTCAAGGCACGAACTGGGGTGATCTTTCCCAAATAGTACTATTATATGCATAAGCGTCTACCAAATCCCGGTAGTTTACAATTCATGCTAATGGGACTTTTAGTGACATAACCTAACTTTAATAATCCATTTTATTTCATACATCGGGTCATAAAATCATTCATCGGGTCTTATAATAATTCGGGTCCAAATCAATAAACAAACAATCGGGACAACTAGTGTCCTATTTTATAAAACTAACATGTTATCTCCCTCGCGGTTTTATAAAACATTTCATGAAAACATTTAAAAGAGTGTGAGGCTATGAACTCACGTTGATTGGGAAAGACAGTTATCGGCGATTTGGATGTACGGTACGTGCTTCGATCACGGAAACCTATATAAATAATACTCGGTCTTAGACTTTTGTCCAATGAATTTATAAAAATAATAACTATGTATATATATGATTATTTTAGAAATATGATGATGATCAAGTGGGATTGTACATCTTTATTTACTCATTATAGTGTTATGTGTTGGTAAATTTCCATACTAGTCTCACTAGTTTAACTTCTTTACTTGTCAAGGCCCAATAAGCCCATTACCTTATATTAGTCCATTTTATACTTTTAACATCAGTCCTATGCTTACATGTTGGTCCCAAGTGGGTTAAGCCCTGTAACACCCCCAAATTTATACAACTTAGTATAGCGGAAGACTAGTTGGTGTTACGGGATAGCACATTACTCACATCATAGACAACGCATAAAAATCGCGTCGTTTATTAATAAAGCATTTCCATTCATAGATATCAAAGTTACATCGGTCCCAAGTCATTATATTTCATACAAAGTTTTACAAAGTATTTGAATGGAAAATATTGTTTAGGTGCGGGCCATGAATTCTTGTTGTCTTCCCGAGAATTACCTTCAAGTACCTGAGATAAAACATGTTAAAAGAAAAGGTCAGCGATAACGCCGAGTGAATTCATAGAGTTTAATAAATTCCATCAATATAATATTAGTATAAAATTATTACTGAAAATCATTTTGTACAAATCATTTTAATAGGCCATAAAATAGCCAAAGTCATTTTATACAAATCTTTACCGAAAATCATAATATAGGCATTTGCCTTAAAAATCATTAAACGAATCATTGTCGTTAAAAACACCATACAATACGTTTTGCAACGTTGTATAGATTAAATAAAAACCGTTATATGAATATGGTTATAAAAACCAAAACACGAACATAATATCAATAGTATGACCCAGTATTGCTATTCAGGCAATACATCGTAATTCGGAGCGTCTAGTAATATTTTCGTGATTTGGATTATTATAAGCCGCATGACATTGTTACCTTACTAAAACCAAAACGGGTAGCTAACCCGATACCAATTTTGCCCATCTAAAGTAGCGTGTCGTCACAAAGGTCACGCTATTGAAATCTTCTCAGACATAAATTCGCTTACCAATCAATGTGGCACGACGGGGATCAACCGTCAAGGCGCGAACTGGGGTGATCGTCCCCAAATAGTACTATTATATGCATAAGCGTCTACCAACTCCCGGTAGTTCACAATTCATGCTAATGGGACTTTTAGTGACATAACCTAACTTTAATAATCCATTTTATTTCATCTATCGGGTCCATTAATCATTTATCGGGTCATACAATCGGGTCATTCAATCATTCGGGTCCAAAATCAATAAACAAACAATCGGGACAAATGGTGTCCTATTCAATAAAAACTAACATGTTATCTCCCTCGCGGGTTTATAAAACATTTATAAAAACATTTAAAAGAGTGCGAGGCTATCAACTCACGTTGATGTGGGAAGGCGGGTTATCGGCAATTCGGATGTACGGTACGTGCTTCAATCACGGAAACCTAGACAAATAATACTCGGTCTTAGACGTTTGTCCAATGACTTTATAAAAATATCAATTATGTATACATATGATGATTATATATATATGATAATCAAGTGGGTTTACATATCCTCATTTACTCATTTTTGTGTTATGTGTCAATAACTTTTATATTAGTTTACTAGTTTTACCCGTTTACGTGTCTTAAGTCCAATAAGCTTATTATAAGTTATTTAACTTATTTTAAACCATTTTGTACTTATATTATCAGTACTTAAACTTTAAAAGTTGGGCCTAAATGGGTTAAGCCCAATAAGTTCTTTTTACAAGTTTTTATCTTATTTAGTCCAATTATTAGTCCAATATGCTTAATTAGCTCGTAAATGTCCGTATTTCTTATAGTTCGGGTTTTATCGGTTTTTACTTGTATTAGTTACTTATACATCAGTATATGACTTTTATAAACTTTACATTAGACGGGTTTGGTCGTCTAAGTTTTATTTGGCGAAAAACGTTAATTTTACGGCAATAGCCGAAAAAGTCGTAAAAATCATGTTTATAGTTTTATAACTTATAAAACTTAACAAGTTACCATTTTTATAAAAATGTCCACTTATTTATCATTTTACATATTTTTATAAATAAAATTCATGAGTTAGTGGGTTTTAATTATAATTTATACTATTAAAATTTGAGTGCTTATATAATAGTATTATTCTTTAATTTCCAAAAATCTGATTTTTATTTTCACTTTCACCAAAACTGCCATATCTTGAGTTCTACTTGGAGATAGAAGCTCAAATTTTTATCACATAAACTAAATGATATGTGCTACATTTAACTCTTTTATAGCTACTGTTGAATCATCCTTTAAGTATTTTCTAAAAATCGTCCAAAACAGTAACCTCAGATTTATACCCTAAACTTGTTTTGATCATATCTCACTCATTATTTTGATTCCATTGCATGGCCAACTCTCACATGTGTATAACATCATCTACTTACTGTAAATGGATCAAACCATGCAATTTTATCAGTTTACCATATGGTTCTTTACTGTTTTTATACAGCCTATTATTTAAACAAGATTTACCCATTTTTACTTATAGTTTTTCATCTTTTTATCCATGATTATCAACAACAAATCCCCACATAACATTTTTATCATCATATAATCATCATAAATATATACAATAGGAATAAAATACATGTTTACATAATCAAAATAACAAGAAGTTGAGGAGGACAATCTTTATACCACCATGATGATGTAGGTTGTGATCAAAACATGGATTTTGATGGAGAAACTTGTGCATAGCCAAGACCATCTTCAAGACCACCATGCTCCATGAACTTGTTGATCCCAAACTTAGATCGATTAAGCTTTGTGTATACAAGATTAGATCAAGTACTACACGTAGAGAAACCTTTGCTTATGAATAAAGTAACAAAGTGTTATGCGGAATTAACACTTGATCTAAAACACAAAGATGTTAAACAAACTTTCACTTGTATTAGAATGATCGTACTTGATTACAATGAAAGAGTTTAACTTGCGAATACTTATGAAAACTTATATTTTAACTTTAACCTAAAAGATCTTCTTTTATAGAACAAGAAGTCTTGTACAATAAGCTACGAATCAACTATTCTAGGTAAAGATAATAATAGATAAATACAATGTCGTACTTATCTTTACCATACATAAATAAAGAAACATATAAACAAAAAGATTCGTATGAAGATATTCCATCAGTGTCAATCTTCAAGGCTGTCAGCGTTGACTTCTTCAATGTCAACGCTTGGCTGTCAGCGTCCAATGTCTTCTTATCAGCGTTGACATTCTTCTTATCAGCGTTTAGTGAACTGACCCATATTTTATTCCCAACAATCCTCCCCTAAACTTGATATCCATTCCAATGATCAAGTTTCTGAATAAATACTTAAGGCTTAGGAGGAATCTTGCAAAAACTTCTTATGTTGGTGATAAACATATCTAATCAAGTCCTTGGCCACGTCACTAGTATAATCAATCTCCAAGGGTGTCTCTAGCATCTTCTCCAACACTTCTTTGGACAAGAAATAGTTAGCATCCACAAGTAAATACTCTGAAAACTTTGTAGAGCTCAAATGAAATACACCACAAGTAGAATAAAGCCTCCAATGAAGATTACTGAGATCATCTTCAAGATCCTTCCATATGGTAGGATCTGCTTCTCTTGGACCACACAAAGTCAAAAATGTGTTCCAAAGTCTTATTCCATTTGCTGAAGTAGGTGCTTCAGCTGTATACTTGGCCTCTATTAATCTCCATAGATGCACCAAGTCTTCTCTGTCTATGCTTGCAAATATAGAAATAACTGAAGTGAAAGTATGTACCTCCTTTCCAAATCTGCCAATCTTCCAAAATCCACACTCATCTTCATCAAAACTGATGATTGGATTTCTGTCATCCAGAGGTACTACATTAACCAAATCTGAAGCTTCCAATGGAGAAAGCTTGAGATGCTTCCTTATGACTCCTTCAGTTGGAAAATACACATCCATATCTTTGGGAAATTGAAAAGGATCTCCCTTCTTTACTGGTCTTTGAGCCATCCTCATTTCCTTTTGAATCTGCATTTCCTCAGCAAGCTCTTGTTTCCTTTCTTCTGAAAGAAACTGGTAGACATTATTTTCTTGCACACTCCTCCAAATAGGATGTGCCCTATACTCTAACTCCTCAAAAGATAAAGCCAGCAACTTCTTTGATGTCCAGTTAGGTTGATGACATCTAAGCAACTTATAGTACAACTGCCTTCTATCTCTTTTAAGCCAGGTCTTGACCTCCTGTGCATTATACTTCAAAATCACCTTTATATCATCTTGTACCCTGAGAAGAACTTCCAACCCCCAAATTTGATCTGACAAACTCATCCCTGGGTTGTCCATAACCTTGTCCTCCCAATCATGGTACATTCTGGTGATTTCAGGAAGGTCCCAATCAATCTGATTCTTCAAATCACCTAACCTTTCCTTTGCTAGCTCATCCCCATATTCAAGCCTTTCTGGATCTTCAATAATTTGAACACTTAAATCTGAGCTATCATCTTCTTTTCCATCACCACTTTCTTTCTCACTCTCAGAAACAACAAATGGTGATCTACCACTCCTCTTCAAATCTCTTTCCAAAAGTTGTGCAGCCAACTGTTCATCAAATGCAATTTGTGCTGCATCTTTCTTTGGAACATCTTCTTCAATCAGAATCCCTTTACCTTTGTCTTTTGGATCAATAATAGGTAAAGTAGAAGAAGAAACCTGCTTGGACACATCTTTGATGATTGTTGATGGCTGGAATACATCAACACCACCTGCAACTTTATCAGCGTTCAAATTACCTCTATCAGCGCCACGATTACCTTTGTCAGCGCTAGATGTGTCAGCGTTCAAACCTGTATCAGCGCCCATTGTTTCTTTGAAAGATCCTTCCAAGTTTAAAGGTGTCACCTTAGATGTATCAATAACTGGGTGCTTCTTCAAGTTGGTAAGAGCTTCAGCAACCTGTAAAGATTCACTAAATTGTGAACTCTTCTCTGAACTCTTCTCACTAGCTGTATGAATCAGCTCATCCTCTTCATCCTCTTCATCCTCCCCTTTGGAAGATTCCTCCATTAGACTCCTGCTACTTGGATTCTCCAAAACAGTTACCCGCTCCCTCAATGCTTGGAGTTCACGGCCCTGGTTGTTGACAGTTTGTACAAGGCTGACATTTTGCTTTTGCAAGCTAATGACAGCAGCCGTCAATTCAGTCATAGTCATAGGTTCCAATCTGCCCTCAGCTAGAATGGGGATTTGACCTCCCAAAATAGAATCATAGGGCATGGATGAGGTCTTAATGATGTTGGGACTGTCTTGACCAGCTTCTAAGCCTGTATCAATAGCCCCAGCCTCACCCATGTCACCAGCCACACTTGTGGAGGTGGTTCTCTCTGCTACAAGGCTAGGATCACTAGAGGAGAACACTCCAGTAACCCTTTGGCGTTTATGCAACCTAGATTGTAATGGGGTGGAAGATGAGGTAGATTATGTGGGTGTGGGTTGGTTAAGGGGTGTTTGGGATTGTTCAGGAATGTTATCAGTGTTGGGAATAGCTGTGTCAGCGCCCACATTTTGAGTGTCAGCGCTGGGTTGGTCAATGTCCATGTGATCTGTTGAAGGTAATGGTTCATGAATAGGCTCAAGTTGGGGTTCAGGTTCTGGTTGTGGTTGTGGTTGAGCAGCCTGAATTACTTCAAGCATGGGTTGGGTAAGAGGTATGGATCTGTTTGTGGAGCTCATTTTAGCAAAAATGGTTTTCTGTTGTTTAGGGATCTCATAAAAAGTGTCATGATCCCTAGAACAATATTCTTGTAAATCAAAGACCATTTGCAAAAATCTAGGGTAAGCCAAAGTCATTTTACTTCCCTTATTTTTACACATCCCTTCAAAAATCATTTTTGAAAAATTATACTTAAGCCCACGTGTTATACAAACCAAAGCACTTGCAATTGACCTGTTTATTTCATTAAAAGAAGTACATTTTGGGCTTAAACATTGTAAAAGGACATGTATCAAATATTTCCAGTCAGAGGGAAATTCCTGCTTATGATATTTATTTAAAGTGACATCAGCAGGAATAGGATAACCCAATTCCCTAAGACCTTGTTCTATTGTTGCAATGGCAAGGGTAGTCACACCATCAGCGTCATCAAGACGCAAAGCTTGGCGAACCAAGGCTTCAGTGACCACCCATGTTCTTCCATGAACAGTAGATGTTAATGTTGTCACTCCATTAGCTGTTGTGGAACTTACATTGTTCCAAAACTGTCTAATGTGTGCGACAGGGACTAATGGTGTATGAGAAAGTGCATAACTTAGATAGGATGCATTTAAAAATGCCACCATTTGTGAATACTGAGGGAACAAATCATCATCAGCAGTCAAGTAAGCTACCATATTGTGTTGGCTCTTGAACTCCAATGTTAAATTCTTTGAGTTGAATTTGGGTGCCATGGTGAAAGCTGTTTAGTTTATGTGAGATGGGAAAAATCTAGAAGAAAAATGTTAGACAAGAAAATATGAATACCCAGAATAAAAAGATTAGCCAAATTTATAGGAGAGATGCATGATTTTGATTGGTTAAAAATGAGGCAGTTATATTCAAAGAATAATGATGAAAATATTGAATCAAATATAACTTATCTCATGCATTAATTAAAAGTAACTTCTCCCCAAAATTACGGCCAAAGATTAGTCAAAAAAATAACAACTGGGTAGGGCCCACTAGGTGTCAACGGTCAAAAGTAGACCATCAGCGCCCAACGGCTATATTTTCTTGTCAGCGTTTGCCTAAAGCCTTGTCAGCGTCACGATTGGACGTAACAGCGTTTGGAGAAAAACTTATCAGCGTCTAAAAAATAAAAATATTTAAAAAGAAAAAGACCTTAACAAAGTAATTTATCCTAAGGGAAATATCTTACAAGTTGATAATAATTACTGGGCGGCAAGCACTGTCCATTTATGCACACTTGCATAAGCAAGATAGACACAAATGTCCTCTAGAGTCCCTTGCTAACCAAAATACTTACCAACAAAGTTATTTCATAAAATTCTTTGTAACTCCCAGGTAAACCCATAACCAAACTAGTCCCAAGTCTCCCATCAGACCACAACCAATTCTAGGCCAAAAATGTCTTGGCAGCATGCATAGTTTATCAACTTTGCATGCTACAGTGCCTCATGGTTTAGTAAAACTAACCCATACTCACCTGTGGACACAATCTAGAATTGTGATGAGAGTATTGTAAGAATACCCAAGAGTCCTAAAGGTTCCTTAAACCTCCCCTTAAACTATGATACATGAGTTCTCAAAATATATATGAACATTAAAAATTTATGTCAAGATAGGAATATAAATATTCCAACCATCATCCATAAACAAAAACATGTCCAAATAGCTCTTCAAAGATCCATAAGCAACTCTGTATCCAATGGCATAAAGCTACCACGTACCTACACATTTAGATAAAAACCACAAAACTAACATTTGTTGCTGACAGCGTCCCGACAACACTTATCAGCGTTAGACAATAATATCTCCAACAACGGCAAAATAACACTTATCAGCGTTACAATTACCTTTGTCAGTGTTAGAAAAATAAAGTGGAAAATCTAAATCATCACAAAGACCAATAACAATGCATTATCCTGTACATACTTTTACAAAAAGGTTCCAAAACACATATTAAGTGAGATTAACCATTCCAATATTTGTTACCAAATATTGAAATCTTCCAGCATCAAAAGGTTTAGTTAATAAATCAGCCACATTATCTTCTGTGGCTACCCTATCTGGTTGTATTAAACCTTTCTCCAAGCAATCTCTTATAAAATGATGTCTAATTTCTATGTGTTTGGTTTTAGAATGATGTACAGGATTTTTAATAATGCATAAAGTACTGTTATTGTCTACAAAAATCTTGGTATGCATGAAATTATACCCATAATCCAACAGCTGGTTCTGAATCCATAAGACTTGTCCACAACAAGCAGCTACAGCCACATATTCTGCTTTAGTTGTAGAGTTTGCCACCACTGTTTGTTTCTTGCATTGCCAAGATATTAATCTGCTCCCAAGAAATTGACATCCACCAGTTGTGGATTTCCTATCAAACTTGTCACCTCCATAGTCACTGTCTGAATATGCAATAAGATCCAATGGAGAATCTTTTGGGTACCATAATCCAAGATCTGGATAACATCTTAGGTACCTAAAAATTCTCTTCACAGCAAAAAGGTGACATTCTTTGGGAGTCACTTGATGGCGTGCACATGCACACACAACAAACATGATGTCAGGTCTTGAAGCTGTAAGATACATCAATGAACCAATCATTGATCTATGGTGCCTAACATCCACATCCTTTCCAGCTCCAATCTTTCCCCAAGGGTGTTCCCTATCCATAGGAGTGGAAGCATCCCTTTCATGTGGAGAAAAACCATATTTCTTCAAGATTTCAGCTACATACTTGTCTTGGGAGATGAAGATACCATCTTCTTTCTGCTGAACTTGCAATCCTAGAAAGAAGTTCATCTCACCCATTGCACTCATCTTGAATTTATCTGTCATGAGCTTGGAAAAATCCTCACTCATTTTTGGATCAGTAGACCCAAAAATAATATCATCAACATAGACCTGCACAAGCAACACATGTTTTCCTTTCTTCTTTGTAAATAGTGTCTGATCTATGGTGCCCCTCTTGAATCCATTGTCCACTAAATATGTAGACAAGGTACCATACCATGCTCTAGGGGCTTGATGAAGTCCATACATAGCTTTCTTCACTCTATAAACCTTGTCTGGATTCTCAGGATCTTCAAAACCAGGAGGTTGCATGACATATACTTCCTCAACAATTGTCCCATAGAGGAAAGCACTCTTCACATCCATTTGATAAACAGTGAAGTTCATGCAAGAGGCATAAGCTAGGAAAATTCTGATAGCTTCAATTCTTGCAACTGGTGCAAAAACTTCTTCATAATCTATGCCTTCCTCTTGTGTATATCCCTGAGCTACCAAACGTGCCTTGTTTCTGACCACAATGCCCCTTTCATCTTTCTTGTTCCTTAGAACCCATCTTGTCCCAATTGGTCTCACATATCTAGGACAATCAACCAGCTCCCAAACATCTTGTATAGCAAATTGGTGAAGCTCATCCTGCATTGCTTCCACCCAACTAGGTTCTTTGAGAGCATCAAAAATCTTCTTGGGTTCTTCCTGTGACAGAAAACAGGCAAACAAACATGCTTGTACAAGAGGGGTATCAACCTTCTTGTGTATATTGGCAATAAATCCACCAAGACTTTGATGGGATCTTCTTGTCTGAACTGGAGCCATAACATCACCAATAATCTGAGATGTGGGGTGATCCTTTGCTGTGGAAGTGAGAACTCCTCCTTCAAAAAGTCTGGTGTCCTCAACTTCACGCTCCATGTTGCCAATATCTTCTTCATCAGACTCTGTTTGATCAACATGAATTTCTTCATGGACATTGGAAGGTCCACCTTGTTCAAAATGGGAAGAGAAAAGCTGTGTAAAGGTGTCACCAAAGTCTGATCCTTGCTTGTCAGCGCTTGGGCTAACAACGCTTGAAATGTTGTTGTCAGCGTCTAAGCCATCAGCGTCTGAATTTGTCTTGTCAGCGCTTGATTTCCCTTTGTCAGCGCCTGAAGAAGTATGCATGTTTGTATTTGGTGGTATTTGAAAACCACCATTATCTTTTCTAGCAGCAGCAGCAGCAGCATAATACTCATCTGTCCATATAGGAAGTGTAACATATTCTGGTGTGGGAGATGATTCAACTGCTGGTGGTCCATCCTCCTTAGCAACCTGTATACCTGAAACATTACCAATTCGCTTTTCCAAAACACTTGAAGTTACCTTCACAATGTCTGGATCAGTAACAGGCATATAATTTAAAGCTCTAGATAAAGGTTCTAAGTCAAACAACCAATTTGGACCACTTTTAGGATCACTAGGTTTACTCTCTAAAAACCTAACATGTACCTTTTCAAGTATACGTTTTTCCTTTTTAATGTAAACCCTATATCCTTTGCTCTGCACTGAATAACCCATGAAGTAGCCTTCATCACCTTTTGAGTCAAATTTACCTAGGGCCTCACTAGTTTCTAACACAACTACATGACATCCAAAAGGCTTGAGAAAGCCAATATTTGGCTTCCTTCCCCAAAGTAACTCATAAGGTGTCTTATTATGTATCTTGTTGACCAATGCCCTATTTTGAACATAACAAGCTGTGTTAACAGCTTCAGCCCAAAAGGCTATAGGAAAGTGGGCATCAGCCAACATGGTTCTGGCTGCTTCAATAAGGGTCCTATTCTTCCTTTCAGCAACCCCATTTTGCTGTGGGGTTCTAGCTATGCTAAACTGCCTAGTAATCCCTTTCTTGGCACAAAAATCATTTAATAACTGATTTCTAAACTCACCCCCATTGTCACTTCTAATAATTTTGACCTCATTACCATTTTTCTTTTCTATCTGGGTAATGAAATTAATCAGACTTTGGGCAGTTTCACTTTTCTTGGCTAAAAAGAAAGTCCATGTAAACCTGGAATAATCATCAGTGATAACAAAACAATATGATTTACCCTTCAAACTTTCTATATTAGTTGGACCAAAGAGGTCCATATGTAATAAGTGAAGTGGTTTAGAACTAGAGTGCACCTGTTTAGACCTGAATGAGACCTTGTGCTGCTTGCCCTTAAGACATGCAACACAAGTGTGGTCATTGTGGAAAGCCTTTTCAGGCAAACCATCAACTAAACCAAGCCTCACAAGTCTATTGATATTCTTAAAGTTTATGTGCCCTAATCTCCTGTGCCAAAGATTACTTTCATCTACTGAGGCTTTAGCATACAGACATGACATTTTATTATTTATCTTAATTCCATTAAGATTCACATTATATATGTCTTTATGCCTTGATGTTCTAAAATCTATGTATTTTTCCTCAGGGAGCTTATAATCTTTGCTTAACACCAAGCACTCAGTATCTGTGAAAAGAACCTTATTTTTGTTATCACACACTTGCGATACACTAAACAAATTATAATCCAGTTCTTTTACCAAGAAGACATTCTCAAACCGTAGATTGTTGGTGACAAGGGTTCCTTTTCCAGTGATGGTGCCGTAGCCCCCTCCAAAGTATACCTTATCACCATCTTGAATAGGAGAGAAATTGGTCAGATAGTCTTCCTTTCCTGTCATGTGCCTTGAGCATCCACTATCCCAATATCCATAATCATTGATCTTCTTCTGAATGCCCTGCACATAAAGAAAACACATTAGTTTTCTTTGGGAACCCAAGCCTTGGAGGACTTGGATTCATTTGGTTGTTCAACAAGAACAGACTTGGTTCTCATAACAACCCCATTTTCATCCCTGTTTGAATGAAATTCCCAGTTAACCCCAATTGGTGTTGACAATGCCTTTGAAATATAATGAAACCTGTTGCATGTCATAGAAATACCAGTAGAATTAGGGTTTTGATCTTGTTTTGGTCTCCATGTTAAGCTAGTAGAAGCTTTAGACCTATTTCCCTGTGGTTGCAAATACCTAGGTTTGGCAGTGTGTCTGTCAGCGCTGAAATTTCTCTTGTCAGCGCCCCGATTGCTCTTATCAACGTTGAACCTAGGGTTTGCTACAGGAACCCATTGCCTATTTGACCAAGTGTTTGCCTTTTGAAAAGGTCTTAGGCCATGTGTGTTAGACCCTCTAGAGAAGAATGGGGCTGGTCTAACAACTTGTGAACTTTTGTTCATAAAGGTATTGGGTCTGACAGTGTTTGACCTATGTTGACTTTTGTCAGCGCTGAAATGGTTCCTATCAGCATTGACATTGGAAGCGTTGACACATCTGTAAGCCAAATGTGAGAAGCTACCACATGTGTAACAAGCTTTTCTAGACATAGTCTTAGGTCTAGAAGCAAAGAAGCCTGTTCCATGATTACTAACTTGGCTTTTTGGTGACCTAGTATTCCTATACATATCTGCATACTTAACACTAGGTTTTCTAATAGTTTGTGGGCCTAGGTCAACAGCTTTGCCAGTGGTAGGGTGTGTGATCTTAATAGGTTTAGGATCATTGGACTCCACAATTGGTATCATTATTGGTGTGGGCTCATTTGGACTTTCACACAACAACCCTCCCTTAACAAACAAAGTGTGGTTAGCTTTCTTCCACTCATCTAGGTCAGTCAGTTTTTGCTTGTACTCCTCAACTGGGGAAATCACTCTAGGTGGAGGAATGAATTCCTCCTCTTGGCATTCTGGCAAGCCAGTCCAAGATAAGTCCTTTGATTGGACACCATAGAAATCCCCAGCTGGTGGTGGAACACCAGTATAATCCTTCATCCCAATCCCACTCTTATCCTTAGAGTCTCTTTGTTTACTAACACACTCTCCTAGGGATTGTGTGGCCTTATCAAATCTCTGGATTTTAAGACTCACATTATCTTTATTTTTGTTAGCCTCCTCTAACTGAGCTATCAAATCAAGATTAACCCTGTTTACTATATCTTGAACATCTTTACTCTGATGTAACTCATGTTTTAAGATATTTATTTGATCCTTTAAATCAAACTCCATTTTCTTATACTCAGCTACTGTCTTTTCTATGTATGTAGAACACACATATAAAATTTCGTGACGATCCAACGGTTCAATCAAAAGTTATGACCTTCTGAATACTGCTGCGCACACAAAAACGTCCAGAAAAACTCCATACGAATTTTTCTTCTCTTCACCATACACGAACACCTCGTCGGACCTAGATATCAAGAGCCTTAGGCTCTGATACCAATTGTGGTTCCCTATTGATCGTTAGACTCAATGGTTATGAACCATTATATCTAGGTTGACCATCGTTCATATGATAACATAGCGGAAAAGAACAATGATCATGAACAAGGTGTTTAGGCACAAGACACATAAATTAAACAATTGGGTTGCTCATTATATTAATAATAAACAACCACTAGACGTGTATACATTGAATCCCACGTCTAGTGCGACACACACTTTAGGTTTACATTGTGAATGAATAATATGAATAAAACCTAAGACTCTTGTTCCTTTTATAGTGGAAGGAACAGAATCTACAAGAGATAATATCAAATAAACATCTAAATCTTCTATTTCTATAGATATATACTGAATATATTATTTAGAATATATCCAATATATTCTGTAAATAGAAATTCCATCAGCGCCGTAGACTTCTGTCAGCGTCCAAACATGGCGTGTCAGCGTCTAGCATGTTTTCTTCGTTTTGGAGTTTCTGCCACATCAACTCATATTAATTTAGACCCAACAGAACTCCTTATGGAAAATAAGCCCTACTACTCCATGAAAACTCCTCCTTGGATGTTATAAGGACCACCAATCAATAGGGTTTCAAAAGAGCTTCATCTTATGTGTAAATAACATAAGATTCCATGATAAATTTTTGATCAAATTTGGTGTTTAGGGGCTGAATTGGGACGACATGGATGGAAGAGATGAGAGAGTTTGAGGTGGCTTGCATGAGTTGCAAATGAGAGAGTTGTTTGTTGCAAATGGTTTTGTTGTTGGTAAGCTTACATTATAAGCAAATGACATGTGTTGAGTTACTTAGCTAAAAACTTGCCACCAAATTTGGTGTGGTGGCTTCCTTTAGGCCGTCCCATGTGTGGGGTGGGACAAAACTTGTTTTTGTCTCATCCCACTAATTTACGGGTATTCCTCGATTCTAGTTTCCTCGATTTGCGTGCCCTCGGGTCATTTTACGAAAAACGTTTTTATAAATTATGAATCAACGTCACAAAACGAATCCAATAAAAATTGTTTCATCAAAAACGGAGTTCGAAAACGTAAATACGTAATCCTAAGGTTTCTGGTTTAGTCGTAAAGGACGTTAAAATAAAATCGTAAGTCCTAATTTCTTCTCGTAAATTTGTGAGTTTATGAACCAACACAAATTTAAAACTCCAAAATAATATTCACGGATAAATTTATTTTTTGAAATGTCGGACTGTCACCAAGGACGGTGTATGTAAACGTAAGCACGTAACGTTGAATCCTCCGGTTTAGACGTAGTCGATGCTACTCCAAGACGTAAATCCAAATTTCTTCCCAAAAATAAGTGAGTTCATATTGTAACATTAAAATAATATTTTCAAATAATATTTGAGAATAAAATATCAATCGTAAATTGACGGATTGTCACAGCATTTACCCCTAAACAGGATCTTTGTCCTCAAAGATCATCTTACCTTACTACTCGCTTCTTATAGAGTTTAAGCCATGTGGGTATTTCCTCCACATTCGGTCTTTTCTCACAAGTGCAATTCGTTACAATACGCGAGTTTCATCAAACATAACTACGGGAATAAGGTCAGGCTAAATGTTGACTTACTTTCTCTATCCATGATGTTCACGGGTGTCTGATGAATGCAACTTTTCGCCGATCTAAGCTTTACTAAGAACAATCAGGTTTTCACTTGATAGATATTCCATCAAGTTCGATTTACGAAACATAATTCACGCAGTTCTTGAAGTCCTAGGGTAGATCCAGCTTGTATGCCTTTCAATCCCAACTTTTACATCATCTCAATGGTCCCATACAACGGAGACTTATATCCCATGATTTGTCAGATCATGAATTCATTTTTTTCCAAGGTTAAAAATTGTGGCATAACTTCGCTACCCATTTGGCACTTCAGATCTACATTTCACATTCACATAACCTCTCGCCCACTACCGGCATTCAATAATCAAATCCTAATTTCAACAATCATTTTAGGTCTCGTGGGTCGAGTATTTTGCAAGGATAGGTTCGCCTTCATAGGAAACCTTAAACCTAAAAGACATGTCCAACTCACAATGGGTGTATGTCGGATGTCTTCATCTCAACTCTTGCTTACAGATGCTCTAATATAGATCCTAACAAGATTCGATCTCGATCCTAATACGATGATTATCAATGATAATTCTCTCCAAAGGAAAAACGATTATACGGTCTATATCCAAAGGTCAATCATTCAAACATAAAACAGCACATATATTACTTTGTATCGTTACTTTATCTCGTCCCTTCGATTTGGGGTGGTACATAGTACTCTCATCAAGGTTCGTTCTCAATGATTTCTGAGCAAATTTCTAGAAATTCGATGCGAAGCGAGGATCTTGATAAAGATGTTCGATACAGGCACACTATGTTTACATAACTCCTTTGCATTTATCATTAACGGTAATGATATTAGCAGATTTGGTCAGTCTGTCGACGATGACCCAAATCGAATCAAATTCAGATGATGACTTTTGCAATAGCTAGACGTTTACTAATGTATGAGGCGATGTCTGCCTTCATAATTGCCATTAGTACAACTTCTTCAGACAAAGATACTTTTAGTCATAAATGACATAAATAGAATACTTATACTTACAAATTCCAACGTAACTATATCTCACTATCTCCATATTTAGGCAACCATAAACGGCCCTTTTATACATTTAACGCCATCGGCTTATTAACGCTAATGGTTCACATTAGCCGCGAACCACTTTTTATTATCTATATTATCCTTTTTACAAACATCGTTTATTTTTATATTGTTCGGCAATTTATTTTGCACCTTCATTATTAAGGAACATGTCCAAACTGGTTCTTTATCCTTTTTATATAATATGTCAGTATCTATATTATTCTCATGATGATATAATTATTATGTCCACAATTCACTCAGATATTCTTTCTATATTATGCGTCAGTAATTACGTTCACCTTCCTGATGAAATAAATATCACAACCGTATTTATTCAAAATTCTTTCTTCATATCTTCTATGTTTTAGTTTCGTCTCAACTATCATTTTTATCAGTTTTTCTCAATCCGTCGTCTAAAGCGTCGATAATTATTATAATTAATTAACTAATAAATTTTCAATTTTTATGAAATGTAAACATAAAGATTTTAAATTTCTTAGTTCGACCAATTATATAAAATGTTCAAAATAAATTTGAATTAAATTAACACGATTTTTGTTGATTTATCGAAAATAATTAATAGGATTCGTAAATGTTCGAAAAATCTTTGGTTATACTGTGGTCAAAATTTTCTTAGTTTGAAAAACGTAAATTATCGTTTCAAATTTCAAGTTTTGGTTTAAATGGGTTTCCTCAATCCCTCTTAGGTTATCTTGAGGTATACACAAACATTTACCCCTAAATAGAAGTTTAGTTAAATGGTTTGTGTATAAGAGAATAATCCCTTTGAAAATCCTTTGTTTAAAACATTTTTCAAAACATATTTCCATTTCTTTTTGGTAAAATCCAAAGTCTTAAAAGGGCTCTTAATTTTTGAAGAGTCTATATGCATACATCTTACCATTATTAATCCAACGGTCATTTTATGTAAAGGATTAAGTTTTTAATCCCTAAGCGTTAATGGTTCTAATCTTTGAAAAGTCAATATAGCTTCCATTATCTATTAATTACACGGTTAAATCATGTAAAGTGTTAAGTCTTTAATCACGTGTTAATTATTCAAGGTACAGTTTTTTATCGTTCGGCCAATTCAGGGCAATTTATAAATAATTATTAACTCATTATTATTCTTATATACAAACAATTGGTCCTTAATGATCTCAAGCATGAATTTATCAATTTACAGCCTACACACGTGATTCACCAAATTTATGAATGCTACATGTGTGTTAGTCAATCCAAACGACATCACTTGAAACTCATAATATTCATTACAAGTACCAGATGTAGTGATTGGAATAGATAATCCTTTTCGCAGATGCGAAGTTGATGATAACCATGCTAAGGATCAAAAACCTTGTAAATGATCGAACAAATCTTCCATTTCGAGTTATGGATATCGTTTTCGATTGTCAATTTACTCAGTTCACAGCAATCTATAAATATAAGGAATGATAACACCATAGCTCTTCAGGATGACAGGCTTGGTATAATAAAATCTTTCTCCGACAACTTTCTCAGTTGTACGGTAATTCCTTTAATTTAGATGGTGCTGACGTACAGTGCACAAGCCACAAGTGCAGCACCGGGAATATACTCAATACCAATTTCTACTTGCCTTAATGGCGAAAGTTTAGGTAATTCATTAACAAATACTTACTAAAGTTTCAGATAACATAATTATCTTTTTAATAAATTCATATTAACTTCTTTCTAGATTATAATATCTATGACTAATTCACAACCATTCACGGTATACTTTTAAGTCTAAATGCAGGATAAAATCATCCATCAAGAATTATTTAGATCACTTTTGATAATCAACATCTTATCTTTTAGAGAATTCTACTCGAGTTCCCATCAATTAAGACAATGTCGTCATGTCATACTCAATCAATCCATTTTACTGGCACTATCAACTTTCCAGTTTTATTGCCGTCGATAAGATGTGAACTTCTCAAAAGGCTAATAATAATTCATAATCCTTCACAATTTCAAGGATATCTGGAGACACAACTACCATTAAAAGAGTAAGGTCAACACATAATCTATGCGAGAGAATTTCAAATTAGATACGGATGAAAACATTTAACGAATATGAATATATCCCATGTTTTCATAATTTGAGTACGCATTCGAAAGCTCCTCGGATCGTTACCCAGGTCATTCAAATGAAATCAAATCATAAGAGATGATAAGAACGTCAATACATCCAGTCGGGTATCAACACTCGGTAATAATATACTTTTCCTAAGAATCTCTCTACGGGAGAATTGGACAAGAACGGAATATCAATTTGTCAAATAAGACAAATTCCACAGATGAGTAAATTCGACTCAGAAGAATAAATGCTACAGGCACATATGTAGGTGTCCCTAACATTATGTACTTATTTTTCACTTCTTGCAGATCTCATAAAATTTATTCTTTCACAATCTTCAAAGAAAATGTAGCGTTTATTAATCAGTTTTATGGTGACTACTAATTAGTCTTGCATAGTCCATTCCAAATTGTATGTAGGCGCGCAACTATATACAATTTCAAGATTAACGATGCAACACTCAGTTCGTCAAAATTTTATCATCATGTTTATAATAAAAACATTTTCATGCTTAATTCTTAAATAAGAATCAAAATAAATTTACAAAGATTTTTCCTTGTTATGAAAACAACTAAGTTTTCCAGGATGTTTTATAAACAACTTTATTTTGATAACAATCGCTTATAAATCTCACTTTGAATAATCCTTATAGTGATGAGAATTAAATTTTCTCAAAGGATACCGTTTTGACTTTATAAAAACAATGTGTGTTCTGCGAAAGAGTGATGAAAGCTTGTTCACTAAGAATTAACTACGATATGATAGGAAATGAGCTTAGCCAAACAATCATGAGGTTCATGACTTCGATGGCACTCAAGAATACAAAGAGAATAATCCACAACGTAACTCAAATCAAGATGAGTACTTGTTCAATGGTTGCATCGCTAATGCGAACATTAGGATGAAGCAATAAGAGATAGATAACATCGATACATGTAGGATTTAGCAATCAAAGGTAGTCTTTTTCATTAATCACAAACAAGTCAAAATTGTACCGTAACACATTACGCGTCACTATGTCATACAATTCTCAGAACTCATCCTACCAACTGATGTCACAGTTAAGTTAGGGATTCTTAAAAGATACCACAATGAATACTAATCTACAAGAGTCATTAGGCGTTCCACATGTCCCGGAAGATCCATCGGTCTCAATTCAGAAGAAGATTTCTTCAATTTATTTCTTGGACACTGGGCATCCTCGTTAGTGGACAATGGTCTAGGAACAACCCTTAACACGAATCAACAATCAATTAAATCCTTATAATTCAATCACAAAACTTAACGACTTCCTCTTAACAATCTTATATCCCATACAAGTTAAATTTTACTTTATTCAAGTTTCAATCAATTTTATACTCAATTCGATATCCTACTTCATTCTTCAATACTTTCAATCTTATTCTTCGGCCTTGTAAAGGCAATACAATCTCAATATGAATCAACACTTAATTTCCAATCCTATTAGCTCTTACAACAACAATTATCAAATGAGTCATTAATATGAAATGACTTGATCATTCAACTAGACTTCTCGGAAAGGTATTAGTGGCATGAGGCTTTTGGGTAATGGTTCCAATAACAGCCTCAAGTGCAACATTCACCCTTTCGATTTCAATTTAAGAATTGGATGACAACGAATCAGATGACATCTTTCCAGGTGATAATGTTTTGTCAAACTCCACTCTATAAGGAAAGATCGTCATGACATCGATATCAGATTTAATCTCGCCAATTCTTTTTCAATATCACAATCAACTAATGTCTACAATTCTACGAATATCAACCATTTGTTGGGATCATAAATATCCACAACTTGGTTTAGATCTAGGATAGCTAGAATTCCTACGAGAATAGCTTCGATTAATTTACTAGGGGATTTAGGGTTACTTGTGACAATCTACGTCGTATAAATATCTCGTATAAAAATCAAAATAATCATCAAACAATCATGTAATCAAATTACATCATATATATATATATATATATATATATATATATATATATATATATATATATATATATATATATATATATAGAGTAGGGATCCAGTAAGAAGAAAGATTAAAATAAGAAGAATAAGAAGAAATTCTGACCACAAATTTCACAAAGGAAGGAGAATTTCAAGGGGAGATGCATCTGACTTTGTAGGTGCATCTGAAATGTGTGGCTGTGCTTTCTTCTCATTCTTCTCGTTTTACTTAATCTTCTTATTTGATCCTAACTCTATATATATATATATATATATATATATATATATATATATATATATATATATATATATATATATATATATATATCCAAGTTATATATATATATATATTAAAATAACACTTCTCAGTCTTGGCCTTGTCGGTAACTCGGGAATTCTTCGGCACCGTTATAGTCAAAAGATTTTTAGACATTTTTAGAAAAATGTTTATAGTTAAAATATTTTGAAATGTTTTATTCAAAACATTGGTTTTAAAAATCTTTCGTTCTCTATAACGAGAGCTCTGATACCAAACTGTAACACCCCCAAATTTATACAACTTAGTACAGCGGAAGACTAGTTGGTGTTACGGGATAGCACATTACTCACATCATAGACAACGCATAAAAATTGCGTCGTTTATTAATAAAGCATTTCCATTCATAGATATCAAAGTTACATCGGTCCCAAGTCATTATATTTCATACAAAGTTTTACAAAGTATTTGAATGGAAAATATTGTTTAGGTGCGGGCCATGAATTCTTGTTGTCTTCCCGAGAATTACCTTCAAGTACCTGAGATAAAACATGTTAAAAGAAAAGGTCAGCGATAACGCCGAGTGAATTCATAGAGTTTAATAAATTCCATCAATATAATATCAGTATAAAATTATTACTGAAAATCATTTTGTACAAATCATTTTAATAGGCCATAAAATAGCCAAAGTCATTTTATACAAATCTTTACCGAAAATCATAATATAGGCATTTGCCTTAAAAATCATTAAACGAATCATTGTCGTTAAAAACACCATACAATACGTTTTGCAACGTTGTATAGATTAAATAAAAACCGTTATATGAATATGGTTATAAAAACCAAAACACGAACATAATATCAATAGTATGACCCAGTATTGCTAGTCAGGCAATACATCGTAATTCGGAGCGTCTAGTAATATTTTCGTGATTTGGATTATTATAAGCCGCATGACATTGTTACCTTACTAAAACCAAAACGGGTAGCTAACCCGATACCAATTTTGCCCATCTAAAGTAGCGTGTCGTCACAAAGGTCACGCTATTGAAATCTTCTCATACATAAATTCGCTTACCAATCAATGTGGCACGACGGGGATCAACCGTCAAGGCGCGAACTGGGGTGATCGTCCCCAAATAGTACTATTATATGCATAAGCGTCTACCAACTCCCGGTAGTTCACAATTCATGCTAATGGGACTTTTAGTGACATAACCTAACTTTAATAATCCATTTTATTTCATCTATCGGGTCCATTAATCATTTATCGGGTCATACAATCGGGTCATTCAATCATTCGGGTCCAAAATCAATAAACAAACAATCGGGACAAATGGTGTCCTATTCAATAAAAACTAACATGTTATCTCCCTCGCGGGTTTATAAAACATTTATAAAAACATTTAAAAGAGTGCGAGGCTATGAACTCACGTTGATGTGGGAAGGCGGGTTATCGGCAATTCGGATGTACGGTACGTGCTTCAATCACGGAAACCTAGACAAATAATACTCGGTCTTAGACGTTTGTCCAATGACTTTATAAAAATATCAATTATGTATACATATGATGATTATATATATATGATGATCAAGTGGGTTTACATATCCTCATTTACTCATTTTTGTGTTATGTGTCGATAACTTTTATATTAGTTTACTAGTTTTACCCGTTTACGTGTCTTAAGTCCAATAAGCTTATTATAAGTTATTTAAATTATTTTAATCCATTTTGTACTTATATTATCAGTACTTAAACTTTACAAGTTGGGCCTAAATGGGTTAAGCCCAATAAGTTCTTTTTACAAGTTTTTATCTTATTTAGTCCAATATGCTTAATTAGCTCGTAAATGTCCGTATTTCTTATAGTTCGGGTTTTATCGGTTTTTACTTGTATTAGTTACTTATACATCAGTATATTAATTTTATAAACTTTACATTAGACGGGTTTGGTCGTCTAAGTTTTATTTGGCGAAAAACGTTAATTTTACGGCAATAGCCGAAAAAATCGTAAAAATCATGTTTATAGTTTTATAACTTATAAAATTTAACAAGTTACCATTTTTATAAGAATGTCCAATTATTTATCATTGTACATATTTTTATAAATAAAATTCATGAGTTAGTGGGTTTTAATTATAATTTATACTATTAAAATTTTAGTGCTTATATAATAGTATTATTCTTTAATTTCCAAAAATTTGATTTTTATTTTCACTTTCACCAAAACTGCCATATCTTGAGTTCTACTTGGAGATAGAAGCTCAAATTTTTATCACATAAACTACATGATATGTGCTACATTTAACTCTTGTATAGCTACTGTTGAATCATCCTTTAAGTATTTTCTAAAATTGTCCAAAACAGTAACCTCAGATTTATACCCTAAACTTGTTTTGATCATATCTCACTCATTATTTTGATTCCATTGCATGGCCAACTCTCACATGTGTATAACATCATCTACTTACTGTAAATGGATCAAACCATGTAATTTTATCAGTTTATCATATGGTTCTTTACTGTTTTTATACAGCCTATTATTTAAACAAGATTTACCCATTTTTACTTATAGTTTTTCATCTTTTTATCCATGATTATCAACAACAAATCCCCACATAACATTTTTATCATCATATAATCATCATAAATATATACAATAGGAAATAAAATACATGTTTACATAATCAAAATAACAAGAAGTTGAGGAGGACAATCTTTATACCACCATGATGATGTAGGTTGTGATCAAAACATGGATTTTGATGGAGAAACTTGTGCATAGCCAAGACCATCTTCAAGACCACCATGCTCCATGAACTCCTTGTGGAAAATCAGCCCTACTACTCCATGAAAACTCCTCCTTGGATGTTATAAGGACCACCAATCAATAGGGTTTCAAAAGAGCTTCATCTTATGTGTAAATAACATAAGATTCCATGGTAAATTTTTGATCAAATTTGGTGTTTAGGGGCTGAATTGGGACGGCATGGATGGAAGAGATGAGAGAGTTTGAGGTGGTTTGCATGAGTTGCAAATGAGAGAGTTGTTTGTTGCAAATGGTTTTGTTGTTGGTAAGCTTACATTGTAAGCAAATGACATGTGTTGAGTTACTTAGCTAAAAACTTGCCACCAAATTTGGTGTGGTGGCTTCCTTTAGGCCGTCCCATGTGTGGGGTGAGACAAAACTTGTTTTTGTCTCATCCCACTAATTTATGGGTATTCCTCGATTTGCGTGCCCTCGGGTCGTTTTACGAAAAACGTTTTTATAAATTATGAATCAACGTCACAAAACGAATCCAATAAAAATTGTTTCATCAAAAACGGAGTTCGAAAACGTAAATACGTAATCCTAAGGTTTCCGGTTTAGTCGTAAAGGACGTTAAAATAAAATCGTAAGTCCTAATTTCTTCTCGTAAATTTGTGAGTTTATGAACCAACACAAATTTAAAACTCCAAAATAATATTCAAGGATAAATTTATTTTCTGAAATGTCGGACTGTCACCAAGGACGGTGTATGTAAACGTAAGCACGTAACGTTGAATCCTCCGGTTTAGACGTAGTCGATGCTACTCCAAGACGTAAATCCAAATTTCTTCCCAAAAATAAGTGAGTTCATATTGTAACATTAAAATAATATTTTCAAATAATATTTGAGAATAAAATATCAATCGTAAATTGACGGATTGTCACAAGCCCAATAAGTAAGTTCATTAGTGTTTAGCCAAATTAGTTGGATTAATAGTCCAATAAGGCTAATTTGGCCCGTTAATGTCCATATGTTCTAAAGCTCGGGTTTTATCGGCTTTTACTTGTAATATGTACTTATACATCAGTATATGAGTTATAAAAAGTTTAGATTAGACGGGTCCGACCGTCTAAGTTTTAATTGACGAAAACGTTAGTTTTACGGTTTTATACGAAAAGACGTAAAACTTATGTTTATAGGTTTATAACTTATAAAATTTATCAAATTGCAATTTTTATAAAATGTCTCTTTTATTTATTAAAGTACATACTTATTTATATGTAATATATAAGTTAGTGGGTTTTAAGTATACATTTTATATTATATTTACTTGAGTGCTAATATTATACTATATACTTTTATTTTACAAATCTAATTATTATTTTCACTTTCACCATTTTTACCATATCTTGAGTTCTACAAGGATATAGAAGCTCATTTTTGGGTGACATAAACTAAATATTATGTGCTACAATTAACTTAGTTTTAGATACTGCTCAATCCAACTCTAAATGTTTCTAACAGTCCGTCCAAAACAGACTACTCAGATTTGCACTTCAATTTTGTTTTGATCATATCTCACTCATTAAAAAGATTCCATTGTATGGCCAACTCTCACATGTGTACAAGTCTTATAACTTACTGTATATTAAATCATCTATGCCATTTTATCAGTTTAACATAAAGTTCTTTACTGTTTTTATACAGCCTACTTATTTAAGCAAGATTTCACCACTTTTACATGTAATTTTCAATCTTTTTATCCAAGTTTATCAACACATGATCCCCACACAATATTTTTATCATCATATATCATCATATACATATACATTAGGAAAGAAAATACATTTTACATTTACAAAAATAACAAGGAAATGAGAAGGATGATCTTGTTACCACCAAGATTATGAAAGTTAAGATCAATCTTGACTTTTGTTGGCAAAACTTGTGGTACACCAATATCAACTTCAAGATCACCTATCTTCATGAACTCCTTGTAGAAAATCATCCCCAAGACTCCATAGAAACTTCTCTTTGGATGTTAAAATCACCACCAATCAATAGAGCTTCAAAAGGACTTCATCATATGTGTGAATAACATATGATTTCATGGTTAACTTTTGATCAAATGGGTGTTATGGGTGTGATTTGGGACGACATATAGTGAGAGAAAGGAGAGAGTTGTGTGAGTTTCATGTTGTGAAAATGAAGTAAATGGTTTGAGGTGGTGGTTTTGATGTTGGTTGCTAGTTTACAAGTAAACTAAGGCATGTGTCTTAGCTTATCTTTTAAGCTTGACACCACATGGTGTATGTGGCTAAGTATAGCCGTCCCATATTGGGGGTGGGGCAAAAATTGTTTTGTCTCATCCCTAATTATTTACGGGTACTCCTCGATTCTAGTTTCCTCGATTTGCGTGCCCTCGGGTCGTTTTACGAAAAACGTTTTTATAAATTATGAATCAACGGCGCAAAATGAACCTAATACAAATTGTCTCATAAAAAACGGAGTTCAAAAACGTAAATACGTAATCCTAAGGTTTCCGGTTTAGTCATAAAGGACGTTAAATTATGCTCGTAAGTCCTAATCTCTTCTCATAAATTTGTGAGTTTATGAACCAACACAAATTTAAATTCCAAAATAATATTCACGAATAAATTTATTTTCCTGAAATGTCAGACTGTCACAAAAAAACGGTGTATGTAAACGTAAGCACGTAACGTAGAATCATCCGGTTTAGACGTAGTCGATGCTACTTCAAGACGTAAACCCAAATTTCTTCCCAAAAACGAGTGAGTTCATATTATAACATTAAAAATAATGTTTTTAAATAATACTTGAGAATAAAATACCGACCATAAGTTGACGGATTGTCACAACATTTACCCCTAAAATGGATCTTTGTCCTCAAAAATCAATTTATCTTACTACTCGCTTCTTATAGAGTTAGAGCCATGTGGGTATTTCATCCACATCGTTCTTTTCTCACAAGTTTAATCCATTACAATACGCGAGTTTCATCAAACATAACTATGGGAATAAGATCAGTCTTAAGTTGACTTACTTTCTCTATCCATGATGTTCACGTTTTTGATGAATGCAACTTTTCGCCGATCTAAACTTCAACAAGAAGTAATCAGATTTTCACTTGATAGACATTTTATCAAGTTCGATATACAAAACATAATTCACGCAGCCCTTGAAGTCCTAGGGTAGATCCAGCTTATATGCCTTTCAAACCAATTTTTTTTACATTATCTCAATGGTCCCATACAACGGGGACTTATTTCCCATGATCTTTCAGATCATCAATTCACTTTTCCATGGTGAATTTTTTTGGCATAACTTCGCTACCCATCCAGCACTTCAAGATCTACATTTCGTATTCACATAACCTCCTACCCACTACCGGCAGTCAATAATCAGATTCTAATTTCAACAATCATTTCAGGTCTCGCGGGTCGGGTATTTTGTAAGGTTAGGTTTATCATCATAGGAAACCTTAAACCTATAATGCATGTCCAACTCACAATGGGTGTATGTCGGTTGTCTTCATTCCAACTCCTGCTTACAGATGCTCTCATATTTAGATTCTAACAAGATTCGATCTCGATCCTAATACGATAATTATCAATGATAATCTCTCCAAAGGAAAACGATTATACGGTTTATTACCAAAGGTCAATTATTCAAGCATAAAACAACACTTCTAGTGTTTTGTATCGTTACTTTACCTCGTCCCTTCGATTGGGGTGGTAAGCAGTACTCTTGGTGTAGTGATTTTTAGTCGTTTACTATCTTTTAGGAAAAAGAGAGCAAAAACCAAAGTCGTAGCAAGTATTAGTAATTACGTTTTGTGAAAAACGCAAATACCGACAATCGAGTTCGTTCTCGGTGGAGGTATGGTGTTTAGCCAAAATATATAGACGTATTTAATCGAGTAATTTCGTTTTTGGAAAGACAAAAAGAAAAGAAAACGGAATCGGACTACGCTCATAACGGACGAAAACGTATAAACGTACGTACGTTTAAACGCGACCAAACGAAAAATTCACCTAAATAATTATTAAAAATACCTAAAAACACCTAAAAAGTCTAACTAAGAAAACTACGCAAACCAAAAAAATTGAAAACTTTTAACTTAATTTATATTAATTTTTAAAGTTAATTAAAAAAAATCTAAAATTAAAACTAGCTAAGAAAAAGAAAAAGTAAAAACTTTTTATTCTTAAACCTAAAGTAATCTATTTAAAACCTAAAAAAATATTTTTTGAAAATTTTTATAAACTTTTTTCTATTTTTTATGACTTTTCTAAAATTTAAAACTAAAATAATCCTAGAAAATGAAATAATAAAAAGGAAATTATGAAATTTAAACTATGCAAAATCAAACTTATTTTTCCTATTGTCCTAAATGACAAAATAAAATTTTATTAAAAAAGAATTATATTTTTTCGACTTTTAAATAATTTTTAATGAATTAAATAAAATTAAAAACTAATTAAATAATTAAAAATAGCAAACTATTTTTTTAAAATCTAAAAAATGCAGAAAATCTAATAACGCTAAATGCACGGGTTACACTATTATACATATGAAAAATTAAAAAGATATAAGCGGATAAAAATTATTTAAACTATATAACTACTACTACAATTTGGAAAAGTATATAAAAGAAATGCAAAACTAACTTATGACAAGAAAAACTCTTAGAGCAGATGGTGCTTGGGAAGTTGGCTATGTCTGTATTGCTATTGAGGTCAGGGGTTCAAGTCCAATAACTGGCACTTTTGCTATGTTTATTTTTTTAGCTGCTGATGCTAACTGTTTAAGATAAAAAGAGAGGAATAGAAAACATAATCTGCTGAGAGAGCAGGCGGTGAAGTGGATTTATGATGTGTCTTGTATTTGGGCGAGGTCTGGGGTTCTAGTCCCACTCGTATCCCTTTTTTTGGCAGACAGTTATTTTTGGAGCTTTTTGCAATAATCAGCAAACCAAGGACAGCAGTTGGCTTGTCCTTGGTTGGTAAGCTTGAATAAACACAAATGCTGCAAACACAAATCAGAAATCACAAAGGAACACGATCAAATGAAAATCTAGCGCCTAAGGGTGCTACAGTGGCTGCAACTATTATGTGCACAAATGGGAACTTTGAGCTTAAGAATAAGTTTGTAATAAGCTCAAATGTAAAATCTAACCAAGGACAGAAAAATGACCCTACCTAAACTACCTAAATCTAAAATTACAAAGCCTAATACCTAAAAATAAATCCTACATGAAATTGGACAGTGGGTGAATTTTTTTGTTTAACTAATGGGATATTTCCAACATTGGCCTTAATCTAATAAGCCAATAAAAAGCCTTACCTTAAAACTAATCAAAAACAGAAAAATAATACCACTAAACCTACTTAAATCTAAATTCTTACCTTCTACAACCTAAGGTAACTACACCTAATGTGTAGCAAAGAAATGCAAACAGTGGGTGTATAATACTAGAAAAATAGGCCAATTTTGGCTTATTGCATAAGCAAAATAAAAGCATGTAACTAAAAAAAACAACTTAAAACAGATTTGGTAAGGCTATCTAATCGCAAAGTTTGAAACTCTAAAACCTAAAAATAAATCCTACACAGTGCTACAAGTCATCTATGAGTTTTTGTCGAAAAACTTGAAGCAAGGCCACTGTTTTGATGCAAGACTAGTTCTACTGTAACACCCCATTTCGGAAATGGAATATTACGCATAATCATGGCATGTCATCAAAGCATACAAGGATAAATGTCTAAGCATTATTCAACCATAAAAGGAAATACCGGAATCAAACATCGGTACCCCAAAGTAAAGCTCATCACACACAAACATAAATACTATAAAAGGAAAGGACGAAACAATGTCCATAGCAACTGTAATAAAGTAAAGGAAATGCATAAAGTAAAGAAAGACAGTAAAGCTTCCAGTCCATATGCACCTACGTTTGAGATCTACGAGCGTCCCTGAGTACCTGCCGTTTTGGGAACATGAAAAGGAAAACGGCTGAGCAAGACGCTCAGTGCACGGATGTACAATAAAGCATGAAATAGGATAACATGTAACATATAACAGCGGAAGACTAAGTTCTGAGTAAACTGGTCAAGTATTAAGAAAACTGGTTTTATAGTTTGAAAAGCCTTATGTTTATCTCGTGAAAAACTGTTTTAACATATATATACCATAGCCCATATAGGTCATGAAAAGGTCACATGCATGAATACTTGGAGGGGTGACCTCATCATGCTGATTAGAGGGGATGCCTCTAATCAATATACTGGTTTGGGTAGGAGGGATCAACTCCTTGTGAAGGGTGCAAGGCACACACCACATTCACCATGATAAACTGAATAAAACATGTAACTAGGATGCACCCATACGCCCCACATGATATAATAATATGGCCAAAACTGAAAGGGACGCCACGAGCAATCACTCCGCCGTGGGGAAGTCATAACATCGGTGCCTCTAATGCTATGGTTATGGTACCTCCATAACTAGGTGAAACTGGTCATGCTTGTATATGGCTATAGATTATGCTAATTAAACATAAGCAGTTCAAAACAATAAAACAAATACTGGGGAAAACAGTTGGCTGCATACGGGGAAATCCTAATAAGGAAAGAATGTCCATACTGAAAGGACGGGAATCCGTACCTCAAGTCCAGTGAATGAACGGAAGAAAGACTCCTACTTCTGGATCACTAACGCTACATGAATACACACGTGTATAAGTATCGATTCACTGATTACGTACTGAGTTTTAAGTCTCATTTTAGCTGATTTGGTATGTTTTAGGTCATGGTTCACTGTTTAAAGCCTTAAACGGTGTTTATCTTGTATTCTGATTTATCTGATTAAGTATTACTGGTGTTTCATGTATTAATATACTTACTGTGTAACAATAAGTAACTTTCCAAAAATAGCAGGTTTCCAAAAATAGAAAGTTTCCAAAAATAGAAAGTTTCCAAAAATAGAAAGTTTCCAAAAATAGAAAGTTACCAAAAATAGAAAGTTTCCAAAAAAAGAAAGTTTCCAAAAATAGAAAGTTTCCAAAAATAGAAAGTTTCCAAAAATAGAAAGTTTCCTAAAATAGAATTTACTGCTTAAAATAGATTAGTTTCTAAAAATAGAAAGTTTCCAAAAATAGATCAGCTGCCTTAATTAAATAAGTTTCCATATATAGAAGGTTTCCATAATTAGATTAGCTGCCTGAAATAGATAGATTTCCATATATAGAAGGTTTCCATAATTAGATTAGTTGCCTTATTTAATTAAGTTTTTATAAATAGAAGTTTCCATAATTAGAATTAAGCTGGTTACATAAGCTAACATATAAGTCTAAGTGTTATAAGCTTATTTCTTAAGTCATATGATATAGTGTATAGTTTAATTATTATTTCATGTATTTTAATTAAACTATAGGTTAAGCATTTTAATTAAAGTATAACATGTTTTAATTAAAATGAAATGAAATACTTAGGTTAAAATGTGTATTATTATTATTAATAATATAACCTAAGTCATGTCTAAATTAATTAATTATAGGCATGTTTTAATAATTAATTAATTATAACTTATAACATAAAATACTTAGGTTAAATTAATGTCATGTTAAACTAATAATTAAAATAACCTAAGTCATGATTTAATTAATATTTCATGTTATTAATTAATTATATCCTAAGTTCATAATTCATAAAAATTAACATGTAGCATAAATCATGATTTAACCAACGAACCATGAATCGGGCATGAATTCGACACCGTACCCCGAGCCAAACTCGGGACACGTGTGCCTCCTTGCTGCCGTGGGTCCCACATGAGCCAACCAAGACCTAAAATGGTCTTGGTGGTGGCGGCAATAAGCAAACCAAACCCCCCTCGGGTTTGTTTGCTAGGCGGCCAAAAACAAACACCCCTTTCAAATCATTCTTTGATTTTAATTAATACCAAAACATGTTAGATCAATGATAATTACCATGTTTTAATAAGAAAATAATAACATGTTCATGAAAATAATCAAAGATTTAAAAGAATTAAAAAGAATTAAAAGGAAGGGTTAGAAAGGTATACCACTATGTAGCTTGGAAAAAGGATGAACAAACACTGATTATAGCAATAGTTTTTGAGATCAAAATCAACTAATCACCCTCCTATGGTGATGTTAAGGTGGCGGCACAAAGAGGAGAAAAGGAGGAGGAGAAAAACTCTTTTTAGGGTTTTTGTTTATTTTCTTGAAAAAGTGAAATGAAATGAAAAGTTACATAACCCCCCTTTACTTGTAAAAGTCCATGGGCTTAGCCCATTTCTTGTGGTTGTGCCGTGGGTATGGGGGCCCCACATGGGGTACCCGTACCTTTCTCGTGTCCCGATGTTTCGTGTTCGTTCGTGGTTAAACGTGTTCGTGTCTGAAGTGTTTCTGTTTATTTTATCATGTAGTTACCGTAATCTTAACGCTCGTAATTATATTATATGTATTTATGTAAGTATTCTAATTTGTATTTTAAATGATGATCATGATTTAATTATGTTCACGTGATATATTTATTAACTGTTTATCATGAGTTCGTACGTAATCGATACTTGTCATGTCATACACGTATGCACTTGCTTGATTATTAGCACATGAATGTGATCAATACTAAATGAGGTAAGTTTTATTCTAGGACGTACGATCTTAAGGGCACTATTCATGGTAAAAGCATGCGGGTTTTACAATTCTTCCCCCCTAAAAAGAATAATTCGTCCCCGAATTATAGATAAAGTAAGCTGAAAAGAAGTGACATACCCGAACTCAAAATATGAAGTGAGGGTAAGAAGCCCGGATAGACTCCTCTGTTTTCCAAGTGGCTTCCCGCTCGGTATGGTCCCTCCAAAGAATTTTGACGAATGGAATCGTCTTCCTTCTCATGACTCGTTCTTGCCTGTCGAGTACTCGTTCGGGTTCTTCTATAAAAGTGAGATCTTCACGTATCTGTTCCAGTGGATACTGAACCATGTGAAGGGGATAATAATTGTACCCTCTGAGTAAGGACACATGGAACACGTTATGCAAGTGCGAAAGCTGAGGAGGTAACGCCAATCGGTAAGATACTTCACCGATTCGTTCAACGATATCAAATGGTCCGATGAACCGAGGACTGAGTTTCCCTTTGATCCCGAAGCGTTTAACACCACGTGTCGGCGAAACCTTGAGGAAGACGTGATCTCCCACATTAAAATGTATGTCCCTACGATGCTTATCAGCGTAACTCTTCTGACGTGACCGTGCTTCTTGCAACTTCTGTTTAGCTACCTCGATCTTCTCATTGGTCATTTCTATAATCTCTGGTCCTTCGAGTGTTCGCTCTCCCATTTGATCCCAGCAAGTTGGAGCGCGACACTTTCTGCCATACAACATTTCAAAAGGAGCACATTTGATACTTGCGTGCCAGCTGTTGTTGTATGCAAACTCGACCAAACAGATGTAATCGTCCCAATCACCTGTCCATTCCAACGCACACGACCTTAACATATCTTCTAATGTCTGAATTGTTCGCTCCGATTGTCCGTCCATTTGAGGATGAAAGGCTGTGCTCAGCTTAAGTTGTGTACCCCAAGCTTTTTGCAGACCTTTCCAGAATCGCGACATGAAACGAGGATCTCTGTCTGAGACGATGCTTGAGGGAGTACCGTGGAGTCTCATGATCTCCCTTCTGTAAGTATTTGCGAGTTTACTTACCGGATCTTCCTTGCGTATCGGTAAGAAATGAGCTGATTTGGTGAGTCGATCAACAATGACCCAGATAGCATCGTGCTTCTTCTTGGTAGGCGGAAGACCGGTAACAAAATCCATGGTGATTTTGTCCCACTTCCACTTTGGAATATCCAACGGTTGAAGGAGACCGCCCGATCGCTGATGTTCAATCTTAACCTGCTGGCAGGTAAGACATTTGGAGACATACGTGGCTACATCCTGTTTCATACCACTCCACCAAAAGTGCTGTCTGATGTCATGGTACATTTTTGTCGACCCAGGATGTATAGAAAATGGGGAGCTGTGAGCTTCAGCTAACAATGCTTCCCGGAGTTCTTGATTGTCAGGAACACAAAGTCTCATGCCCTGCCAAATGATACCGTCTGTGTCCATTCTGAATTCTGTCTGCTTCTCTAAATTCTGAATTATCGCCCAAATTTCTCCATCATCCTTCTGCGTTTCCTTGATCCTAGTCAGTAACTCAGGTTCTACTCTAAGATTCGCCCAGTATCCGTGCTGCCCACGTACCATGATTTCGATGTCTAGTCGCTCCAAGTCCCTTATGTTTTGTTCCTCGATCTCAATGCCGTTTATCATTCCGGACTTTCTGCTGAGTGCATCTGCTACTACATTAGCCTTCCCGGGATGATCCTGTAGGTTAATATCAAAATCCTTCAACAGTTCCAACCATCTCCTTTGTCTCATGTTCAATTCTCGTTGAGTGAAGATATACTTCAAGCTCTTGTGATCCGTGAAAATGTCGCATGATTCTCCGTATAAATAATGCCTCCATATCTTCAATGCGAACACCACTGCAGCAAGTTCCAGGTCATACGTAGGGTAGTTTTCTTCATAGGGCTTAAGCTGCCGTGAAGCATACGCGATCACTTTCCCATGTTGCATGAGAACACAGCCCAGTCCCTTCCCCGATGCATCGCTATAGATCTGAAATCCACCTGTACCAGATGGGAGAGTAAGAATAGGTGCAGATACTAATTTCTGCTTTAGGTCTTCGAAGCTCTTCTCTCGTTCTTCCGTCCAGACGAATTTCTCTCCTTTTCGCATCAGTTTGGTTAGAGGTAGTGCCAAACGGGAAAAGTTATCCACGAATCTGCGATAATATCCAGCTAAGCCTAAGAAACTGCGAACTTCTGTCGCTGACGTTGGCCTTGGCCATTTAGTAATAGCCTCAACCTTCGCTGGGTCCATAGTGATCCCTTCAGCTGATACGATGTGGCCTAAGAATGCCACCTTGTTTAACCAGAACTCATACTTGGAGAATTTCGCATACAGCTGCTTCTGACGAAGAATCTGTAGTACCGTACGAAGATGGTCTTCGTGTTCCTCCGTGGACTTTGAGAAAATCAGGATGTCATCGATGAATACAATGACAAATTTATCAAGGAATTCATGGAAGATTCTGTTCATCAGATCCATGAATACTGCTGGAGCGTTAGTCAGGCCGAATGGCATGACCACAAACTCATAATGGCCATAGCGGGTACGAAAAGCAGTCTTGGCAATATCCTGCTCTTTAACCCTTAGCTGATGGTAGCCTGACCTTAGATCGATCTTTGAGAAGTGTTTGGCTCCTTGAAGTTGGTCAAACAGATCGTCTATATGTGGCAGTGGATATCTATTGCGGATGGTAATCTTATTAAGTTCACGGTAGTCAATGCAAAGTCGCATGCTGCCGTCCTTCTTCTTAACGAACAAGACCGGTGCGCCCCATGGAGATGCGCTTGGTCTAATGAATCCTCGTTCAAGAAGTTCCTGCAGTTGGTCCTTTAGTTCTTTTAGCTCTATGGGAGCCATGCGATACGGAGCCTTAGAGATTGGCTCAGCTCCTGGAACAAGGTCGATGTTGAACTCCACTTCTCGTGCAGGTGGTATGCCTGGAAGTTCAGCTGGAAAGACGTCTTGAAATTCTGAAACTACCGGTTGATCCTGAATCAATGGGGATTCAGCATCCATGTCATGAACCGTAGCTAGATAACCTTCGCAGCCATGTGACAGTAATGCACGTGCTTGCAAGGTAGATATGACTTGTACAGACCGTCCGGGTATGAACCCGTTATGAATGTACTCTGGTGCATTAATATCGCCGAAGATCACCTGATATGAGTGGCAGTCTATGGTAGCATGGTGCTTGGATAGCCAGTCCATGCCGAGAATCATATCGAATTCAATCATGTCTAGGGGAAGTGCATCTACCGCACGAACTTTATCGTCAAACTCTAGAGGAAGACTCTTGTATACATGAGTTATTAATACAGAGTCCTTCAAAGGCGTGGAAATGGTAAGCCTATTCTCTAATGGCAAGGGAAGTGTCCTGATGCTCTTAGCATATGTAGTGGAAATAACTGAATGAGTGGCACCCGTGTCGAAAAGAACACATGTAGCTTGGCCGTACATATACAAAATTCTAGTAATGGTACCTGAAGATTTGTTTACCTGGTCCCGCGATGTCGTGTAGACACGCCCAGTGGTAGGAGGCGGTTTAGTATCAGCATGACCCGAAGTACCCTCCATTTCACCCTTACGGCAATCTCTCATACGATGGCCAGGGAGGCCGCACTTGTAGCACGCGTCGGAATCACGACGACATGGGCCAGGGTGTCTGCGATGGCAAGTATTACAAAGAGGATGAGTGAATCCTCCAGCAGGAGTCCTTGCTTGCTGAGGGCCTGCTGATGACAAAACGTGTTAAAATAGAGTATATGCACGAGTATAAGACATATGCGTCATAAGATGTTTACCAGTGTTAGCTGAACGGTTAGGCTGAGAACCCCTGTGGTTCTGGTCCCTTCCGTTACCGTGGTTCCTGGTAGAGATTAATATAGTGTCAGCATGAGAGATATAACATGAAATCATAAGAAGATGCGTAAATAGTAGGACCTGCTGTTGTTGGAGTGTCCCGCATTGTTACGGTAATTATCATTACCGTTGCGCCTTTCCACAACAGAACGGTCGTTATTGTGACCGTTTCCTTTGGGCTGATGAGGCTGTTGCTGGGTAGCCGGCTGAGACCGGTCCCCAGTTTTCTGCCTGGAAGATACAGTTTATGAGATGATTAAAGGACATATAATGATAGGATGCGGTCTGGTTAACGCTAGAACACGAAATGTTTTACCTCTTGTCGGGTCTTTCAGCTTCCCCGAACTCATCGCGTTCCTGCAACATCTCAAGCTTCCTTGCTGCGTCGGCCACTTGTGCTACTGTATTGAACGTAGCACATACCAGATTGTTCGCGACCGAGGTGCGAAGTGCCCACCTAAAGTGGTGTGCCTGCTCCTCAGGAGTACCAGCTGCTGCTCCCAGAAAACCAGCTAGGCGAAGAAAGCGCTGCATGAATTCGTTGCTATTCTCGCCCGCTCTCTGATGTATCCCATGGTATTCTCGCTTGAGCTTGTCCTGCTCTGCCTTAGGAAAGAACTGCTCCATCACTCTCTCCTTGAATTGGGCCCATGTCAAACCAGCGACCCATTCATCACCTCCTTCTGACTGCGTCAAAGCTAGCCACCAGTTGAGTACATCGCCTTCAAATCGGTAGCATGCCAATCTTGCCTTGAATGCGGAGTCACATCCCATAGCATTGAAAATCTTCTCAATGTGAGTCAACCAGCTTTCAGCATCGCTGGGGCTATCAGTCTTTTCAAAAGCTCTAGGACGGAGCTTGTTGAATCTTTCTAACCACACTGCTAGTGTCACTGGGGGAGGAGGAGGAGGAGGTGCCTGATTCTGCTGCTGCTGATTGTTGGCATCTTGGACTTTAGCACGAATGTCATTCCTCAGTTGAGGAAGTAAGGCTTGCATAGCAACCTGAATTGCAACATTGAGCTGCTCTTGCTCGCGTGTGAGAACCATCTGACAGTATAACATAAACATATGATTAATAGTTCAAACATAAAATATAAAAAAAAATTTTATACCAAAAAAAAATTTCACGAGAAAAATTTTATGCAAGAAAATCTTTGTATGAATGCATGATGCAGTTTTATGAAAACTTTTGATGCTCGAGAGTGAAAGCCTCTGGTCAGTTCACCCAAAATAAAAGACATATCGAGGGGACGCCTATGGGTCGGTCCCAAATCTAAAAGTTTCGATAAAATACATGCGACTAAATAGGGCCAGTCCTGTACCAACCATTACTTAGTCAAAAACCCTGTAACAATGACATGTATATGTATGCTTAAAAATGATGAATGCATGAAAAAAACTGTCAGTTCTAGGAAGACCGTAGTGACTACCCACTAATCACAGGTCATATTTGAGAGCCTACAGGTCGAAACCAGGCTCTGATACCATAATTGTAACACCCCATTTTGGAAATGGAATATTACGCATAATCATGGCGTGTCATCAAAGCATACAAGGATAAATGTCTAAGCATTATTCAACCATAAAAGGAAATACCGGAATCAAACATCGGTACCCCAAAGTAAAGCTCATCACACACAAACATAAATACTATAAAAGGAAAGGACGAAACAATGTCCATAGCAACTGTAATAAAGTAAAGGAAATGCATAAAGTAAAGAAAGACAGTAAAGCTTCCAGTCCATATGCACCTACGTTTGAGATCTACGAGCGTCCCTGAGTACCTGCCGTTTTGGGAACATGAAAAGGAAAACGGCTGAGCAAGACGCTCAGTGCACGGATGTACAATAAAGCATGAAATAGGATAACATGTAACATATAATAGCGGAAGACTAAATTCTGAGTAAACTGGTCAAGTATTAAGAAAACTGGTTTTATAGTTTGAAAAGCCTTATGTTTATCTCGTGAAAAACTGTTTTAACATATATATACCATAGCCCATATAGGTCATGAAAAGGTCACATGCATGAATACTTGGAGGGGTGACCTCATCATGCTGATTAGAGGGGATGCCTCTAATCAATATACTGGTTTGGGTAGGAGGGATCAACTCCTTGTGAAGGGTGCAAGGCACACACCACATTCACCATGATAAACTGAATAAAACATGTAACTAGGATGCACCCATACGCCCCACATGATATAATAATATGGCCAAAACTGAAAGGGACGCCACGAGCAATCACTCCGCCGTGGGGAAGTCATAACATCGGTGCCTCCAATGCTATGGTTATGGTACCTCCATAACTAGGTGAAACTGGTCATGCTTGTATATGGCTATAGATTATGCTAATTAAACATAAGCAGTTCAAAACAATAAAACAAATACTGGGGAAAACAGTTGGCTGCATACGGGGAAATCCTAATAAGGAAAGAATGTCCATACTGAAAGGACGGGAATCCGTACCTCAAGTCCAGTGAATGAACGGAAGAAAGACTCCTACTTCTGGATCACTAACGCTACATGAATACACACGTGTATAAGTATCGATTCACTGATTACGTACTGAGTTTTAAGTCTCATTTTAGCTGATTTGGTATGTTTTAGGTCATGGTTCACTGTTTAAAGCCTTAAACGGTGTTTATCTTGTATTCTGATTTATCTGATTAAGTATTACTGGTGTTTCATGTATTAATATACTTACTGTGTAACAATAAGTAACTTTCCAAAAATAGAAATTTTCCAAAAATAGAAAGTTTCCAAAAATAGAAAGTTACCAAAAATAGAAAGTTTCCAAAAATAGAAAGTTTCCAAAAATAGAAAGTTTCCAAAAATAGAAAGTTTCTAAAAATAGAAAGTTTCCTAAAATAGAATTTACTGCTTAAAATAGATTAGTTTCTAAAAATAGAAAGTTTCCAAAAATAGATCAGCTGCCTTAATTAAATAAGTTTCCATATATAGAAGGTTTCCATAATTAGATTAGCTGCCTGAAATAGATAGATTTCCATATATAGAAGGTTTCCATAATTAGATTAGTTGCCTTATTTAATTAAGTTTCTATAAATAGAAGTTTCCATAATTAGAATTAAGCTGGTTACATAAGCTAACATATAAGTCTAAGTGTTATAAGCTTATTTCTTAAGTCATATGATATAGTGTATAGTTTAATTATTATTTCATGTATTTTAATTAAACTATAGGTTAAGCATTTTAATTAAAGTATAACATGTTTTAATTAAAATGAAATGAAATACTTAGGTTAAAATGTGTATTATTATTATTAATAATATAACCTAAGTCATGTCTAAATTAATTAATTATAGGCATGTTTTAATAATTAATTAATTATAACTTATAACATAAAATACTTAGGTTAAATTAATGTCATGTTAAACTAATAATTAAAATAACCTAAGTCATGATTTAATTAATATTTCATGTTATTAATTAATTATATCCTAAGTTCATAATTCATAAAAATTAACATGTAGCATAAATCATGATTTAACCAACGAACCATGAATCGGGCATGAATTCGACACCGTACCCCGAGCCAAACTCGGGGCACGTGTGCCTCCTTGCTGTCGTGGGTCCCACATGAGCCAACCAAGAACTAAAATGGTCTTGGTGGTGGCGGCAATAAGCAAACCAAACCCCCCTCGGGTTTGTTTGCTAGGCGGCCAAAAACAAACACCCCTTTCAAATCATTCTTTGATTTTAATTAATACCAAAACATGTTAGATCAATGATAATTACCATATTTTAATAAGAAAATAATAACATGTTCATGAAAATAATCAAAGATTTAAAAGAATTAAAAAGAATTAAAAAGAAGGGTTAGAAAGGTATACCACTATGTAGCTTGGAAAAAGGATGAACAAACACTGATTATAGCAATAGTTTTTGAGATCAAAATCAACCAATCACCCTCCTATGGTGATGTTAAGGTGGCGGCACAAAGAGGAGAAAAGGAGGAGGAGAAAAACTCTTTTTAGGGTTTTTGTTTATTTTCTTGAAAAAGTGAAATGAAATGAAAAGTTACATAACCCCCCTTTACTTGTAAAAGTCCATGGGCTTAGCCCATTTCTTGTGGTTGTGCCGTGGGTATGGGGGCCCCACATGGGGTACCCGTACCTTTCTCGTGTCCCGATGTTTCGTGTTCGTTCGTGGTTAAACGTGTTCGTGTCTGAAGTGTTTCTGTTTATTTTATCATGTAGTTACCGTAATCTTAACGCTCGTAATTATATTATATGTATTTACGTAAGTATTCTAATTTGTATTTTAAATGATGATCATGATTTAATTATGTTCACGTGATATATTTATTAACTGTTTATCATGAGTTCGTACGTAATCGATACTTGTCATGTCATACACGTATGCACTTGCTTGATTATTAGCACATGATGTGATCAATACTAAATAAGGTAAGTTTTAATCTAGGACGTACTATCTTAAGGGCACTATTCATGGTAAAAGCATGCGGGTTTTACATCTACTTTGCGCAAACTTATGCAAACATCAAGTATACTTAACTAAAAACAACTTTTACCTTAAAACAACTAACACTAACAACTCAAAGAGATCCTACGATCTAAGATTTTCCAACAACGGCAAAAGCGTAATATTAATAAAAACCTACTGAATCTTAGACAACTTGTGCAACTAATATTAAAACCTCAAAATAACTAGAAACAAGCAATTTCAACTCAATAAAACAACTAACACAGAAGTTCAACTCCTACTGCTATGCATTTTCAGAAACTTAAACACTAACTCTAACTTTTTTCTTTCCTTTTTTTTATTTATTTTTATTGATTTAGTGTGAAATAAAAGTAAAACTACACTCTCTAAAATACATCTAACACAGGAGTTCAACTAACCAAGGACAAGCTGAAATACATCTACAACAAGCAAATAAAACAACAAATGCATTAAATCTTAAACCTACTGTTCTAAGAACACATAAACTAAGAGAACAACTATTTTTTTGATTTATTGTTATTTAACTTAAATGAAAGGCAAAATTATCATTAACTAAACCCCACAAGCGTGAATCAATTAAACCGAAGTCTAATCCTAGAGCGTATGACAGATTAAAGGCTTAGTCCAAACACTATTTATATTCAAAAAATGAAAAATAGCAAAGAACATAAGTAAAATCAAAAGACAAGCAGTAAAATAACAATATAAAAGCGAATCATACAAGAAATTAAGCTAGGAACAAAATAGCAAATAAAGCACATAAGCATTTGGATAAAGCACGACAGATTATAGGTAACAAGAATTTAAAAGGGGGAAATGACTAACCAGGGGTCCAAGCTCTTTAGGCTCTAACACACACCAAATAGCACCTCGACCACATCTTTTAACCTCTTTTCTTACACAATAACCAATCAAGCTTCTTCACAACTTATTACCCATTCAACACCGAAAGAACACTTCAATTCTTCAAAACAAAACACATCTACACTAAGCTTCCAAACACTTTCAATCTTCATCTTTTTTTTTTCGAGGCTCACACAGTTCAACCAAACAATCAGTACCAAACTTAAACACCAATTACTCTTTTTTTTTCTCTCGTCTGACCAAAGCAGACACAGTCAGAACCCTCCTTTTTATGTTCGTGAACTGACTGTAACAACAATAACACAATATCCTTTTTTTTTCTTCCTTTGAAACGAAACAACAACAATAATCAACACTCTTCTTCTCCCTTTTTTTTCGGTACACAGTAACAACAACAAAAAAAATATCAAGAACAACAAACTCTTTCTTTTTCTTCGAATCAATACAATCACACTTTTCTTTTTCAGGACACAATAACAACTCTTGCGAACAACCCTTTTTTCCTCTTCAAACAAACTTTTTAAACTCAAACATTAAACTTGAAACAAACCTTTAAAAATAAATGTGACTGAAAATTAAAGTGTGCAGAAAATTAAATTGCAATGTAAATTAAATGGAACTCAATTATCATTCATAAAATTCATATCTTACAAAATTTTGAATAAAAATTAGAACCCCTTAAACTTACAGCCTAAATGCCTTTATATACTCAGGCTACAATGCTTCTAGAAAAGAGAAAAGATAAAACCCTACCTGCAGAAATTCCACAAAAGCCCTTGGTGTAAAAACGAATCTTGGACTTTGGTCATGGTCAAGCTTGATGTTTCTTGTGACTTCTGACGAATCCCATGTGGATACACCTGTATTTTTTATCTCAAACCGTTGAATGGTGAGTAGGGACCAAGTAATGAGCCACATTCGTTGATCTTGTCTAGGTTTGGGAAAGAGTGTGATAAGGATGGGCAGGGGAGTACCATGTGGGGGTGTTGGGTGATGGTGAAAGGTGTTTAAGGGTGGGTTTAGTTTTAGAAAAACATCAATTAGTGATATGGAGACATATAGACTAAACCCCTTTGATTATGTGATGATACAAAACTAGGGTTTATCTTTGAACAGTAGGTGTTAAGATCATTTTTTTGGATGATTATGTTGTTAGAATTAATAAAAAAATTAGATTATTAATATTAATTCTGGTGGGTTATGAGCTGGCAGGGTATAGTGGGTCGGGTTTATATTGGGTTTGGGTTTGATAGATGGCAGAATTCCCCCTCGGTCTTCCCAAATGTCTTCAAACAAAGTTTGGCAGAATAATTATCCATTTCCTTTATTAACAACTTTGCTTCTCTTGTCATTTTTTGCACAAATAAGTTTGCACCCTATCAAAAGGACTTTGAATGTAAATTTGACCAAACTTTAAGGGTGTTTCTTGACATGTCTTGAAACTTAAGGTATCTTTCTTGTATAACTTGATTCTTCAAGGACCAAAGTTGACAAGTCTTTAAAGATGAGGGACCAAACTTGTCAATTTTTCAAACTTCAAGGGTATATTTGCAAATTCAACAATCGGGTCCGGTTCATTGTGCGACTTCGTTTCCCGTGTTCGTTTTTGATTGATTCTTGTGATCTTTTGTCATTTTCTCAATATCCGTACCTAAAATACACATTAAACAAACACAAGCATATATTTGGCACTTTTAATGATATTTTAACCGTTTTAAGCCCGATTTGGACGATGAGACTATGTATAATTGCAGTCTCATCACTCCCCCATACTAAACCATTGTCGTGCCCTCACGCAATGCTAGAATAAAGTATCAAAGCATCTCCAAAGTTCATTTTATTCACTTTATTGAACGATAAACTAGCTACATTACTACTATTACTACTACTTGCGTTTTAGACATAATGTATGATTTTCATCGCAAAATGGGATGTTTAGGTTCATAGAATAAGAACACGTGAATGCTTCGTTTGAAATAATTTCATCGTCCTCGATTTTCACCTTAATTCCATGCCAAGCGTGCAACGAGATCATTGTCATTATAAATTAGTAATGCTAACACTGCTCATATGCCCTAATCACGTACTTATCCTCCCATTATTCCTAAGTTGTATCTCTTATATTTTATTTTGTCTTGAATGTTTCACGAGGATACATTGTTTGACTTATGCGATAATAGAGATTTAGGTCTAAAAATAAAGTCCTAACGGTGTAACTAAGACCATCAAATCAATAACCCCTCCTAATAGACAACGATGTCAAAAAATTAAGTTGACAAGAAGAATCGATAAACACGGTTTTATAACGGTTTTGAACATGAGACTTATTACCAAGACTTTTATACGCCCCCTAACGGAAGGGCCTTATTATCTTTGGTTTACCTCCATCTTTTATTCAACTTCGCCATGAAGCTTTTATTATGACTTCGGTCTTGCCTTGCCTTTTATTATCCACCTCATCGGTGGTTTTATTAGCCAAAGACGTATATCCTCACGCTAAAGCGAATTTTGGATCTTTAAAGCTTCGAAGATTAAGGCTTGATTCACTTTCAATTTTGCATAGATTTTTCGGCCTTGTGGGGCTTCAAATTGTTTGCTTGATTTAGGTGAGCACTTGAAATCTTATTATTGGGTGAAGCTTTCGATTATTAGGGTGCCAATACTTCAAAACCGTGACGCTGGCGATACCTTAATGTCTTCCCAATTTTATTACACGGAAGCTACTAGAAAAGACTAGAAACCCAACAATCCTAACTAAACCGTTAATTCAATATTTATTAAGCAAAAAATATTTACATGCGAAGGGAGAATAAGCAAATAATGAGAACACATGAGTTTTTGAAAGAATGCGAGTATTCTACGTTTAGCATAGTAACTTATAATTAACACTATCATTTCTCGTCCTCATTTAAGAGACTTAGCCTAATATAAGTTAATGAATCAAAGCTAAGTGCTCAACACGCACGGTCGAGTAAAAAATTACTCTTATTCTCGCCATCGGAAAACCTACATTCGTGTCTTCAAACACTTATAAAACATGAGAAAAATTTTAAAATTTGGCCATTTTTAGCCTTATTTTGCAACAAAACGATAACAAAAAGATAGACTTTGGAAAGCGTGAAGGTTTGGCAAGGCAAGTATCTATTCACCCACCATACTAAAGTTAAACATTGTCCTTAATGTTTCGAGTCTAGGGGTGCAAACACCCCCATACTAGAGACGTAGTCGAATGCCTAATCTAGCATGGAAAGGGTGTAACCAATAAATTAATAGCCATTTATGAAGTGTGCTAATAACCTAAGGTTAGAACATCAAAGGATATATCATTTGTATATTGAGAAAGTATTCAAAGCAAACGATCGAGTGCTCCCATAAAACGAACACGAGAGGCTCCAATCGTGAAGATCATGATCTAAAAACCACAATTCACAAACAACCACGGAACAAAGGTTGGAAGGGCACAGATCCCCTTACATTAAACTAATTAGAAAACAATAATATTTACAAGGATAAGCATGAGAATCCCCCACGAGGCACCTTGTTTTTGATAACCGAGTCAAAAGCTCGACTCGAATCCCCATAAATGTGATCATTTAGGGATAATCATGGTTCGGTCATTTTTGGTGGGACTTACATGTAATCAAGGCCCAAAAGCAACCGTGAATAAAGGCAAAGCCTTTATACCGGGATCAAAGATCGTATCCTCGCATTTTGTTGAAAATAGAACACGCAAAGCCGGAGGATACGTCTTGTAAGGAAGAAAACTCCTTACGACGTAGGTAAACTCATCATATCCGAGGGGATGGGTAGAGATACTTTAAAACGAAGGTAAAATTGAGAGAGAATTTCTCAAAATAGGAGTTTCAAAATTTCCCCCCGGATCGAAGGCATAAGCCTCACTAAAATCCTCATTCTCATCGAGAGGTGGTCCATTGGTGAACCCCTCGAGAATGGAAACGTCATGAGTAGAAAGAGTAGTCTCAACCGTATGAGAGGTCGGGAGGGTGACTAGCAAATCCGGCTCATCGAGTTTAGGATCCTTAGAATCCTCACTCTCGATGTCCTCGAACGTCTCATCAAAGAGAGGATTTACGTCACCAAAGATGAACGCGTCATCAAATTCGAATAAAGGGTTCGAGAAGATTTTAAAATCGGTATTTTGAACGTCCTCGTCGATTAGTGACTCGTCATCACTAGCGGAAAAATCATCGTCATTGAAAAGCGGGTTCGAAAAAGTCGTTGATTCTCTCCCCGAAGTGTCAATGGGAGAGACATCATCACAAGAAATCGATTCACACTCACTATTGTGATTTGCCTCGCTAGAATCTTCGTGGAAAAATTCATCGAGAGCAAAATCACTTACCTCATCTTCAGAAAAAACCGTAGGCTCACTTCGGATTGGAATAGGGATCTCGACACTAGGATTAGTGCTAAGATTCGTCTCCACCATACTTAGAGAGGCATCGGTTTCCGAAGTGGGTATAGGAGTAGTTTTTCCATGATAAGGGTCGAGATTGAAAACATCGCTATCATCATCGTCGTATTGGTAATCATATGGAATCTCAAGAGACGTAGAGGCATAAGTATCAATATTTGACGCTTGCACTCGTTGCTTTTCCATTTCAATCTCTCCCCTTATACTTCTAAAATTGTCCATCACACCTTGCAAGAATTCTTCTTCATGGTCTTGTAAGGAAACGCCAAAGGAATTTTGTCTCTCATTACTTGACTCATGAGAATTTTGGTGTTCGAGATCGTATGGTGGGGCCTCAAAATTATCAAAACCAGAATTATAGTATGAATTGGGTTCATTATAATGCATTGGTTGGCAAGAATAAGTATCGTGAGGCCCCCCACAATTGTCGCAACACGGATTTTGAGAAAAATCCGGTTCATTGTGTGGATAAAAATTCCCATTGTTACAATTGTAATTCATATCTTGTGGAGGTGATTCGTCAAATCCGTTGAATTGGTTGTCGAAAGACGTATTTTGATTCATCGGTTGACAATCATATCCATAATGAGGTTCGTTTCCACAATTCTCACATGAATATGACGGTGGGTATTGCGAAGATTGGTCATAGAAATTAGGATTCGGTTCGTGGTCATTATAGTTATTCGTACAACTAAATCCGAAATCGTTCTCCAAACCGCAAAAATCACATGAATAAGACGAGGGCGGTTGTGGAGTATGGTCATATGATTGGAATTCGTAACCATAGGCGTTTTGATTCGTTTCATCATCTTGATTATTATCACAATAATAAGACGAATCATTCGACGAATAAAACGAAGACGATTGGTGACCTTGGTCGTATGATTGAAATCCGTCACCATTGTTGTTTTGAGGAGAGTTGTAGATATAACCCTCCCTTCCTCCTAAGATCTCGCAATTATAACAATTACCACCATCGGGCGGTCCTCCACAATATGGACACGAATAGTAACCATCATTCGACATGATGTAACGCGAAAATCGTAATCGAGAATTAAACAAATTAGAGGGTTCAAGAAGAGAATTATGAAAATAGAGGGAAAATGAGAAGATTATTTTTGTGTTTTTGGTTTTTTAATTTTTTTGGAATTTTTGTGTATTACGTAGAAATTAATCTACAAAAACTATCCACTAATCAAAGGTCTCGATTAATGAATCCAAGAAGAATGAAGGTAATTACGTGAAGTAAAAACCCTCGTCGACTTTGAAACGTTGGCGGAACGCCAAAACGCTTCGAGGTTCAATAATTAAAACTCACAAAAATAGATTAATAATATTTGATGTAGCAAACCCCTAATTAATCGTCACTTTCAAAATACGCACAAGCGAGCGGAGAAAATGAGGCGGCGCGAAGCACTTAAGAGCCTTTTTTCCTTAGGTCGTGAAATACAACCGCCTTATACCCACCTTATAGTTTGTATTTATCGAGATTAAACCAATTAAGAGTATTTATCTATTTTGCCTTTGACTTTTGTTTGAATTCGATACAACAATAGTGACCGGAACGCTCAACTATTGAGGTGCGATTTCTCGCGTATTTGGATAATTATTGTGTGTTAATTGTTCTACGTAAATACAATATATTATGCACAATAAAAACAAGAAAACGATTTTGTGTTAATTGAGTTCAATTTAACACTATTTATTTGTCTGGCTAATAGTATAGAAAAATAAAAAGAAGTATTTACGATAAAAACGTAAACACTCAAACAAACACGATAAAAAAATATGGCTAAACACACCTTCCCGGCAGCGGCGCCATTTTTGATGTTGTGATTTTTAGTCGTTTACTATCTTTTAGGAAAAAGAGAGCAAAAACCAAAGTCGTAGCAAGTATTAGTAATTACGTTTTGTGAAAAAACGCAAATACCGACAATCGAGTTCGTTCTCGGTGGAGGTATGGTGTTTAGCCAAAATATATAGACGTATTTAATCGAGTGATTTCGTTTTTGGAAAGACAAAAAGAAAAGAAAACGGAATCGGACTACGCTCAAAACGGACGAAAACGTATAAACGTACGTACGTTTAAACGCGACCAAACGAAAAATTTCACCTAAATAATTATTAAAAATACCATAAAACACCTAAAAAGTCTAACTAAGAAAACTACGCAAACCAAAAAAATTGAAAACTTTTAACTTAATTTATATTAATTTTTAAAGTTAATTAAAAAAAATCTAAAATTAAAACTAGCTAAGAAAAAGACAAAGTAAAAACTTTTTATTCTTAAACCTAAAGTAATCTATTTAAAACCTAAAAAAATATTTTTTGAAAATTCTTATAAACTTTTTTCTATTTCTTATGACTTTTCTAAAATTTAAAACTAAAATAATCCTAGAAAATGAAATAATAAAAAGAAAATTATGAAATTTAAACTATGCAAAATCAAACTTATTTTTCCTATGTCCTAAATGACAAAATAAAATTTTATTAAAAAAGAATTATATTTTTTCGACTTTTAAATAATTTTTAATGAATTAAATAAAATTAAAAACTAATTAAATAATTAAAAATAGCAAACTATTTTTTTAAAATCTAAAAAAATGCAGAAAATCTAATAACGCTAAATCACGGGTTACACTATTATACATATGAAAAATTAAAAAGATATAAGCGGATAAAAATTATTTAAACTATATAACTACTACTACAATTTGGAAAAGTATATAAAAGAAATGCAAAACCAACTTATGACAAGAAAAACTCTTAGAGCAGATGGTGCTTGGGAAGTTGGCTATGTCTGTATTGTTGTTGAGGTCAGGGGTTCAAGTCCAATAACTGGCACTTTTGCTATGTTTATTTTTTTAGCTGCTGATGCTAACTGTTTAAGATAAAAAGAGAGGAATAGAAAACATAATCTGTTGAGAGAGCAGGTGGTGAAGTGGATTTATGATGTGTCTTGTATTTGGGCGAGGTCTGGGGTTTTAGTCCCACTCGTATCCCTTTTTTGGCAGACAGTTATTTTTGGAGCTTTTTGCAATAATCAGCAAACCAAGGACAGCAGTTGGCTTGTCCTTGGTTGGTAAGCTTGAATAAACACAAATGCCGCAAACACAAATCAGAAATCACAAAGGAACACGATCAAATGAAAATCTAGCGCCTAAGGGTGCTACAGTGGCTGCAACTATTATGTGCACAAATGGGAACTTTGAGCTTAAGAATAAGTTTGTAATAAGCTCAAATGTAAAATCTAACCAAGGACAGAAAAATGACCCTACCTAAACTACCTAAATCTAAAATTACAAAGCCTAATACCTAAAAATAAATCCTACATGAAATTAGATAGTGGGTGAATTTTTTTGTTTAACTAATGGGATATTTCCAACATTGGCCTTAATCTAATAAGCCAATAAAAAGCCTTACCTTAAAACTAATCAAAAACAGAAAAATAATACCACTAAACCTACTTAAATCTAAATTCTTACCTTCTACAACCTAAGGTAACTACACCTAATGTGTAGCAAAGAAATACAAACAGTGGGTGTATAATACTAGAAAAATAGGCCAATTTTGGCTTATTGCATAAGCAAAATAAAAGCACGTAACTAAAAAAAACAACTTAAAACAGATTTGGTAAGGCTATCTAATCGCAAAGTTTGAAACTCTAAAACCTAAAAATAAATCCTACACAGTGCTACAAGTCATCTATGAGTTTTTGTCGAAAAACTTGAAGCAAGGCCACTGTTTTGATGCAAGACTAGTTCTACTTTCCGCAAACTTATGCAAACATCAAGTATACTTAACTAAAAACAAGTTTTACCTTAAAACAACTAACACTAACAACTCAAAGAGATCCTAGGATCTAAGATTTTCCAACAGCGGCAAAAGCGTAATATTAATAAAAACCTACTGAATCTTAGACAACTAGTGCAACTAATATTAAAACCTCAAAATAACTAGAAACAAGCAATTTCAACTCAATAAAACAACTAACACAGAAGTTCAACTCCTACTGCTATGCATTTTCAGAAACTTAAACACTAACTCTAACTTTTTTCTTTCCTTTTTTTTATTTATTTTTATTGATTTAGTGTGAAATAAAAGTAAAACTACACTCTCTAAAATACATCTAACACAGGAGTTCAACTAACCAAGGACAAGCTGAAATACATCTACAACAAGCAAATAAAACAACAAATGCATTAAATCTTAAACCTACTGTTCTAAGAACACATAAACTAAGAGAACAACTATTTTTTTGATTTCTTTTTATTTAACTTAAATGAAAGGCAAAATTATCATTAACTAAACCCCACAAGCGTGAATCAATTAAACCGAAGTCTAATCCTAGAGCGTATGACAGATTAAAGGCTTAGTCCAAACACTATTTATATTCAAAAAATGAAAAATAGCAAAGAACATAAGTAAAATCAAAAGACAAGCAGTAAAATAACAATATAAAAGCGAATCATACAAGAAATTAAGCTAGGAACAAAATAGCAAATAAAGCACATAAGCATTTGGATAAAGCACGACAGATTATAGGTAACAAGAACTTAAAAGGGGTAAATGACTAACCAGGGGTCCAAGCTCTTTAGGCTCTAACACACACCAAATAGCACCTCGACCACATCTTTTAACCTCTTATCTTACACAGTAACCAATCAAGCTTCTTCACAACTTACTACCCATTCAACACCGAAAGAACACTTCAATTCTTCAAAACAAAACACATCTACCCTAAGCTTCCAAACACTTTCAATCTTCATCTTTTTTTTTTTCGAGGCTCACACAGTTCAACCAAACAATCAGTACCAAACTTAAACACCAATTACTCTTTTTTTTCTCTCGTCTGACCAAAGCAGACACAGTCAGAACCCTCCTTTTTTTTGTTCGTGAACTGACTGTAACAACAACAACACAATATCCTTTTTTTTTTCTTCCTTTGAAACGAAACAACAACAATAATCAACACTCTTCTTCTCCCTTTTTTTTGGTACACAGTAACAACAACAAAAAAAATATCAAGAACAACAAACTCTTTCTTTTTCTTCGAATCAATACAATCACACTTTTCTTTTTCAGGACACAGTAACAACTCTTGCGAACAACCCTTTTTTTCCTCTTCAAACAAACTTTTTAAACTCAAACATTAAACTTGAAACAAACCTTTAAAAATAAATGTGACTGAAAATTAAAGTGTGCAGAAAATTAAATTGCAATGTAAATTAAATGGAACTCAATTATCATTCATAAAATTCATATCTTACAAAATTTTGAATAAAAATTAGAACCCCTTAAACTTACAGCCTAAATGCCTTTATATACTCAGGCTACAATGCTTCTAGAAAAGAGAAAAGATAAAACCCTACCTGCAGAAATTCCACAAAAGCCCTTGGTGTAAAAACGAATCTTGGACTTTGGTCATGGTCAAGCTTGATGTTTCTTGTGACTTCTGACGAATCCCATGTGGATACACCTGTATTTTTTATCTCAAACCGTTGAATGGTGAGTAGGGACCAAGTAATGAGCCACATTCGTTGATCTTGTCTAGGTTTGGGAAAGAGTGTGATAAGGATGGGCAGGGGAGTACCATGTGGGGGTGTTGGGTGATGGTGAAAGGTGTTTAAGGGTGGGTTTAGTTTTAGAAAAACATCAATTAGTGATATGGAGACATAGAGACTAAACCCCTTTGATTATGTGATGATACAAAACTAGGGTTTATCTTTGAACAGTAGGTGTTAAGATCATTTTTTTTGGATGATTATGTTGTTAGAATTAATAAAAAAATTAGATTATTAATATTAATTCTGGTAGGTTATGAGCTGGCAGGGTATAGTGGGTCGGGTTTATATTGGGTTTGGGTTTGATAAATGGCAGAATTCCCCCTTGGTCTTCCCAAATGTCTTCAAACAAAGTTTGGCAGAATAATTATCCATTTCCTTTATTAACAACTTTGCTTCTCTTGTCATTTTTTGCACAAATAAGTTTGCACCCTATCAAAAGGACTTGGAATGTAAATTTGACCAAACTTTAAGGGTGTTTCTTGACATGTCTTGAAACTTATGGTATCTTTCTTATATAACTTGATTCTTCAAGGACCAAAGTTGAAAAGTCTTTAAAGATGAGGGACCAAACTTGTCAATTTTTCAAACTTCAAGGGTATTTTTGCAAATTCAACAATCGGGTCCGGTTCATTGTGCGACTTCGTTTCCCGTGTTCGTTTTTGATTGTTGTTTGTGATCTTTTGTCATTTTCTCAATATCCGTACCTAAAATACACATTAAACAAACACAAGCATATATTTGGCACTTTTAATGATATTTTAACCGTTTTAAGCCCGATTTGGACGATGAGACTATGTATAATTGCAGTCTCATCAACTCTCATCAAGGTTCGTTCCCAATGACTTCTGAGCAAATCTCTAGAAATTCGATGCGAAGCGAGGATCTTGATAGGGATGATCGATACAGGCACACCATGCTTACACAACTCCTTTAAATACAAAAGAGTCAATTTTTTCATCGAGAATCTATCATTAACAGGAATGATATTTATAGATTTGGTCAGTCTGTCGACGATGACCCAAATCGAATCAAATTCTGATGATGACCTTTACAATAGTTAGACGATTACTAATGTATGAGGCGATGTTTGCCTTCATAATTTGCCATCAATACAACTTCCTCAGATAAAGATACATTAAATCAGAAATGTCATGAATAAAATACTTAATCTTATGAGATTCTAACATAACTAAATCTCACAAACCTCCATATTTAGAAGCGGCCATTAAACATTTAACGCCATCGGCTTCTCAATTCTAATGGTTCACATTAGCCGCGAACCCCTTTTATTATCTATATTATCCCTCTTACAAGCATCAACTATTTTTAAATTGTTCGGGCAATTTATTTTACACAGTCATTACTAAGGAACACATCCTAATTGGTTCTTTATCCTTTTTACATAATGTGTCAGTATCTACATTCTACTTTCCTGATAAAGTAATTATCATGACCACAATTCACTCAGAAATTCTTTCTTCATATTTTCTAAGTTTTAGTTTCGTCTCAATTATCATTTTTATCAGTTTTGCTCAATCCGACGTCTAAAGCGTCGATAGTTATTACAAGTAATTAAATAATAAATATTTAATTTTTATGAAACGTAAACGTAAAAGTTTTAAATTTTCTCAGTTCGTCTAATTATAGAAAAATGTTCAAAATAAATTTGAATTTTGTTAGCACTATTTTGTTGATTTATCGAAAATAATTAACAAGATTTGTAAATGTTTGAAAAATCTTTGTTTATATTTTGGTCAAAAATTTCTTAGTTGACAATCAAAAATTGTCGTTTCAAATTTCAAGTCATGGTTCAGATGGTTTCCTCAATCCCTCTTAGGTTGTCTTGAGGTATGCACAATCATTTACCCCTAAAGGAGTTTAGTTACACGATCTGGGTATAAGGGAATAATCCCTTAAAAATTCTTTGATAAAATATCTGTCAAAACGTTTTTGCACTTTCTTTTTAGTATAACCCAAAGTTTTAAATGGCTCTAATTTTTGAAGAGTCAATATATTCCATTATCTATTAATCACACGGTCGAATAATGTAAAGGATTAAGCCTTAAATCACATGTTAAATATTCAAGGTTCAGGTTTTCACTACTCGGCCAACTCAGGGCAGTCTATAAATGCTTATTAACTCCTTCCTATTCTTAGAAACAAACAAATGGTCCTTAGTGATCCCAAGCATGAATTTATCAAATTACAGCCTACACACGTTATTCACCAAATTTAGGAATGCTACATGTGCATTGGTCAATTCAAACGACATCACATGAAACTCATAATTTTCATTACAAGATCTGGATGTAGTGATTGGAATAGATAATCTTTTTCGCGGATGCGAAGTTGATGATAACCATGCCGTGGATCAAATTTTTGAATATACGCTAGAACCTTGTAAATGATCGAACAAATCTATCATCTTGGGTAGTAGATATCGATTTCGATCGTCGATTTACTTAGTTCACGGTAATCAATAAATATAAGGAATAATAACACCATAGCTCTTCATGATGACGAGCTTGGTAGAATAAAAGCCTTCTCCGACAACTCTCTCAGTTGTACGGTAATTCTTTTAATTCAGATGGTGCTGACGTACAGTGCACACGCAATAGGTGCAACACCGGGAATATAATCAATACCGAATTCAGCTTGCCTTAATGGCGAAAGTCTAGGTAATTCACCAGCAAATACCTCCTAAAATTTTCAGATAACAGAAACATCTTTTAATAAATTCACTTTTAAGTTCTTTCTAGATTACAAGATCTATGACTAGTTCATAACCATTTATGGTATAATTCCAAGTCTAAATGCAGGATATGGTCATCCATCAAGAATTATTCAGATCACTTTTGATAATCAACATCTTATCTTTTTAGGGGAATTCCACTCGAGTTCCCATCAATTTAGACAATGACATCATGTCATAATCATCCAATCCATTCTACTGGCACTATCAACTTTCCAGTTTCGTTGCCGCTGATAAGATGTGAACTTCTCAAAAGACTAATAATAGCTCATAATCCTTCCACAAATTCAAGGATATCAGGAGACATAACTAACCTTAAAAGAGTAAGGTCAACACATAATCTACGCGAGAGAATTTCAAATCAGATACAGACGATAACATTAACGAATATGAATATATCCCATGTTTTCGTGAATTGAGTACGCATTCGAAAGCTCCTCGGATCATTACCCAGGTTATTCAAATGAAATATAGTCAAAAGATTTGATAGGAATGTCGATACATCCAGTCGGGTATCAATACTCGATAATCAGACACTTTTCCAAAGAATCTCACCACGGGAGAATTGGACAAGAAAGGGGATATCAATTGTCAATTAAGACAATTTCCGCAGATGATTAAATTCGATTCAGAAGAATAAATAGTACGGGCACATATGTAGGTGTCCCTAACAATATGTCCCTATTTTTCACTTCTTGCAGATCTCATAAAATTTAATCTTTCACAATCTTTAAAGAAAGTTTAGGGTTTATTAATAATTTCATGGTGACTACTAATCAGCCTTGCATGGTCCCTTTCAAATGTTATGTAGGCGCGCAACTATATACAATTTTAGGATTAACGATGCAATACTCAGTTCGTCAAAACTTTGTCATCATGTTTAAAATATATATATTCATGCTTAATTCTAAAATAAGAATCAAAATGAATTTACAGAAATGTTCTTTGTTATGGAAATAATCAAGTTTTCTAAGGTGTTTCATAAACAACTTTATTTCGATAACGGGTCTCACTTTAAATAATCCATATGGTGATGAAAATTCAATTTTTCTCAAGGGATACCGTTTTAACTTATAAAAACAGTGAGTGATCTGCAAAAGAGTGATGAAAAGTTGTTCACTAAGAACTAACTGTAATATAATAAGAAATGAGCTTAGCCAAATAATCATGAGGTTCATGACCTCGATGGCACTCAAGAATACAAAGAGAATAATCCACAACGTAACTCAAATCGATATGAGTGATTGTTCAATGGTTGCATCACTAAGGCGAACATTAGGATAAACCAATAAAAGATAGATAACATCGATACATTTAGGATTTAGCAATCAAAGGTAGTCTTTTCATTCATCACAAACAAGTCAAAATTGTACCGTAACACATTACGTGTCACTATGTCATACAATTCCAAAAACTCATCCTACCAACTGATGTGTCAGTTAAGTTAGAGATTTTTTTTAAAAGATACCACAGTGAATACTAATCAACAAGAGTCATTAGGTGTTTCACCTGTCCCGGAAGATCCATCGGTCCCTTTTTAGAATAAGATTTCTTCAATTTATTTCTTGGACACTAGGCATCCTCATCATTGGACAATGGTCTAGGAACAACCCTTAGCATGAACCAACAATCATTTAAAACCTTATAATTCAATCACAGGACTCATCAACTTCCTCTTAACAATCTCATATTCCATACGAGTTAAATTTTTACTTCATTTAAGTTTCAATCAGCTTATACTCAATCCGATATCCTACCTCATTCTCCAATACTTCCAACCTTATTTTTAGACCTTGAAAGGGCAATAAAAGCTCGATATGAACAACACTTAATTTCCAATCCTATAGCTCTTACAACATTAGTTATCAAATGAGTCACTAGTATGAAATGACTCATACATTCAATTAGACTTCTCGGAAAGGTACTAGTGGCATGAGGCTTTTGGGTAATGGTTTCCAATGACAGCCTCAAGTGCAACATTCACCCTTTCAATTTCAAATTTAAGAATTGGGTGACACCAAATCAGATGACACCTTTCTAGGTGATAAGGTTTTGTCAAACTCCACTCTATAAGTAAAGATTGCCATGACATCGATATCAAATTTAATCTCGCCAATTCTTCATTAATATCATAATTAACTAATACCAATATTTCTACGAATATCAACCATTTGGTTGGGATCATAAATATCCACAACTTGGTTTAGATCTAGAATAGCTAGAATTCCTACAGAAATAGCTTCGATTCATTTGCTAGGAGAGTTAGGGTTTCTTGTGACAATCTACGTCGTATAAATACCTCGTATAAGTATTAAAATAATCATCAAACAATCATGCAATCAAATTACATTATATATATATATATATATATATATATATATATATATATATATTAAAATAACACTTCTCAGTCTGGCCTTGTCGGTAACTCGGGAATTCTTCGGCACCGTTATAGTCAAAAGATTTTTAGACATTTTGAGAAAAATGTTTATAGTTGAAAGATTTTGAAATGTTTTATTCAAAACCTCGGTTTTAAAAATTTTTCGTTCTCTATAACGAGAGCTCTGATACCAAACTGTAACACCCCCAAATATTCATACTTTAGTTCAGTGGAAGAGTCGTTGGTGTTACGGGATAGCACATTACTCAAATCATAGACAACACATAAAAATCGCGTCATTTAATAATAAAGCATTTTCCATTCATGAATATCAAATTTACATAGGTCCCAAGTCATAGTGTTTCATACAAGTTTTACAAAACATTTAAATGGAAATTGTTATTTAAGTACGGGCCATGAATTCTTGTCGTCTTCCTGAGAATTACCTTCAAGTACCTGAGATAAAACATGTTAAAAGAAAAGGTCAGCGAAAACGCCGAGTGAATTCATAGAGTTTAATGAAATCCATTAATATATCATCGGTATAAAATTATTACTGAAAATCATTTTATACAATTCTTTGCCGTAGGCCATAAAATAAGAGAAAAACATTTTATACAAATCTTTGTTTTAAATCATACTATAGGCTTTTGCCTTCAAAACCATTATACGAACCAATGTCGTAAAAACATCATACAATAGGTTTTATAACGTTGTATAAAGTTAAATAAAAACCGTTATATGAATATGGTTATGAAAAAACAAAAACAAGAACATAATATCGATAATAAGACCCCGTATTGCTAGTCAGGCGATATATTGTAATTCAATGCGTATAGCAATATTTTCGTTATTGGATTATTATAAGCCGCATGACATTGCTACCTTACTATAACAAACAATGGGTAGCTAACCCGAAACTCATTTTTCCATCTAAAACATCGTTTCGTCACAATAATCACGCTTATATAAATCTTCTCATACATAAATTCGCTTACCAATCAATGTGGCACGACGGGGATCAACTATCAAGGCGCGAACTGGGGCGATCTTCCCCAAATAGTACTATTATATGCATAAGCGTCTACCAAATCCCGGTAATTCACAATTCATGCTAATGGGACTTTTAGTGACATAACCTAACTTTAATAATCCATTTTATTTCATACATCGGGTCATAAAATCATTCATCGGGTCTTATAATCATTCGGGTCCAAATCAATAAACAAACAATCAGGACAACTAGTGTCCTATTTTATAAAACTAACATGTTATCTCCCTCGCGGGTTTATAAAACATTTCATAAAAACATTTAAAAGAGTGCGAGGCTATGAACTCACGTTGATTGGGAAAGGCGGTTATCGGCGATTTGGATGTACGGTACGTGCTTCGATCACGGAAACCTATATAAAATTATAAATAATACTCGGTCTTAGAATTTTGTCCAATGACTTTATAAAAATAATAACTATGTATATATATGATTATTTTAGAAATATGATGATGATCAAGTGGGATTGTGCATCTTTATTTACTCATTATAGTGTCATGTGTTGGTACATTTTCTTACTAGTTTCACTAGTTTAACTTCTTTACTTGTCAAGGCCCAATAAGCCCATTATAAGCCCATTACCTTATATTAGTCCATTTTATACTTTTAACATCATTCCTATGCTTACATGTTGGGCCCAAGTGGGTTAAGCCCAATAAGTAAGTTCATTAGTGTTTAGCCAAATTAGTTGGATTAATAGTCCAATAAGGCTAATTTGGCCCGTTAATGTCCATATGTTCTAAAGCTCGGGTTTTATCGGTTTTTACTTGTAATATGTACTTATACATCAGTATATGAGTTATAAAAAGTTTACATTAGATGGGTCCGACCGTCTAAGTTTAATTTGACGAAAACGTTAGTTTTACGGTTTTAGCCGAAAAGACGTAAAACTTATGTTTATAGTTTTATAACTTATAAAATTTATCAAATTGCCATTTTTATAAAATGTCTCTTTTATTTATTAAAGTACATACTTATTTATATGTAATATATAAGTTAGTGGGTTTTAAGTATACATTTTATATTATATTTACTTGAGTGCTAATATTATAATATATACTTTTATTTTACAAATCTGATTAATATTTTCACTTTCACCATTTTTACCATATCTTGAGTTCTACAAGGAGATAGAAGCTCATTTTTGGGTGACATAAACTACATATTTTGTGCTACAAATAAACCTAGTTTTCGCTACTGCTCAGTCCAACTCTAAATGTCCCTAACAGTCCGTCCAAAACAGACTACTCAGATTTGCACTTCAATTTTGTTTTGATCATATCTCACTCATTATAAAGATTCCATTATATGGCCAACTCTCACATGTGTACAAGTCTTATAACTTACTGTATATTAAATCATCTATGCCATTTTATCAGTTTAACATAAAGTTCTTTACTGTTTTTATACAGCCTACTTATTTAAGCAAGATTTCACCACTTTTACATGTAGTTTTCAATCTTTTTATCCAAGTTTATCAACACATGATCCCCACACAATATTTTTATCATCATATATCATCATATACATATACATTAGGAAAGAAAATACATTTTACATTTACAAAAATAACAAGGAAATGGGAAGGATGATCTTGTTACCACCAAGATCAATCTTGACTTTTGTTGGCAAAACTTGTGGTACACCAATATCAACTTCAAGATCACCTATCTTCATGAAATCCTTGTGGAAAATCAGCCCCAAGACTTCATAGAAACTTCTATTTGGATGTTAAAATCACCACCAATCAATAGAGCTTCAAAAGGACTTCATCATATGTGTGAATAACATATGATTTCATGGTTAACTTTTGATCAAATGGGTGTTATGGGTGTGATTTGGGACGACATATAGAGAGAGAAAGGAGAGAGTTGTGTGAGTTGCATGTTGTGAAAATGAAGTAAATGGTTTGAGGTGGTGGTTTTGATGTTGGTTGCTAGTTTACAAGTAAACTAAGACATGTGTCTTAGCTTATCTTGTAAGCTTGACACCACATGGTGTATGTGGCTAAGTCTAGCCGTCCCATATTGGGGGTGGGGCAAAACTTGTTTTGTCTCATCCCCAATTATTTACGGATACTCCTAGATTCTAGTTTCCTCGATTTGCGTGCCCTCGGGTCGTTTTACGAAAAACGTTTTTATAAATTATGAATCAACGGCACAAAACGAACCTAATAAAAATTGTCTCATAAAAAACGGAGTTCAAAAATGTAAATACGTAATCCTAAGGTTTCCGGTTTAGTCGTAAAGGACGTTAATTTATGCTCGTAAGTCCTAATCTCTTCTCATAAATTTGTGAGTTTATGAACCAACACAAATTTAAATTCCAAAATAATATTCACGAATAAATTTATTTTCCTGAAATGTCGGACTGTCACCAAAAACGGTGTATGTAAACGTAAGCACGTAACATAGAATCCTCCGGTTTAGACGTAGTCGATGCTACTTCAAGAGGTAAACCCATATTTAATCCCAAAAATGAGTGAATTCATATTATAACATTAAAATAATGTTTTTAAATAATACTTGAGAATAAAATATCGACCGTAAATTGACGGATTGTCACACCATCTATGGAAAATGTTCAGGAACTAGTTGCCAAGCAGCTATGGGACCAGAGGCTCTGTACACCAACCCTAGTTCCCTTCCCAACTTTGCCAAACGTCATGGAACTGGGGGAAATGAAACACTTAGAGAATTTACAACACCTCAAGCCTGTCCATGTTCCAAGAATGAAAGACGTTCAAGAACTAGCCGTTGAGGAACTCTGGGTCAAGAGGGGAGACATCAGTATCACCAAGCCTAAAGTCACAAATGATGTCATCCTCTCTGAAATACAAACACTAACTCATGCTGCTGAGGAACTCACCACAACCTTAGAGACTTCACTAACCACATCTGTGGAATCCTCTATGACTGCACTGCTTCCGCAACTACTAGGAAATGCCTTGAAAACTCAACTCCCATCAGTTCTCAACCAGAGCCTCTAGCAATACATGCCATCAGTCCTCACTGCAGCTGTCAGAGCTAATGTTGCTGCCATTGCCAAGGCTTCTGAACCATCCAGACAACTTCTTCAGGAGTTATTACAAGAGGAACTTAAAGAAATATGTTTCTTTGTACATCAAGAATTTGTTAAGTTCCATAAACCTGGATCAGGCACAGCTTCTACTGGCGTTATGCCTGAGGGGAAGAATTTTGCAACTTCTACCTCTGAAGAAGAAGAAGATATTGGTCCACCTAAGGGGAACAATCACTTAAACAACCATCACCCTCAACAAAGATCCCAACACCAAAACCCATCAGATCCTTCAACCCCATCACTGAGGTGACAAAGGACAAGGGAAAAGGTATTGCCACTGAGGTGCCTGAAACAACCCTTCACTCCATCCAAGAAGAAGGTGTATCTACATCCAGACACTCTGACTTGAACAAATTCAAAAGCGCTGATGAACCACCACTAACCCAAGAGCAGGCAAATGCTCAAATCATGGAACAAAAGAGGTTAGCTGATATTAGAGCTGCTGAAATCAAGAGCAAAGAAGCTCTGAAAAAACTACTCTCTCCAGCTGTAAAGGAAGCTCACCTGAATAAGCTAAAAGAACTTGAAGTAAAAAGGAGCAACCTTCAAAAGGAATATAAGAGAATAATGGACCAAAGAGCAGAGCCCGGTCAAATCACCAAGTACACTTGTTACACTGACAAAGACAAAAGAATGGTGATGACCTTATACAGAGACAAGCAAATAACTAACTACAAAGTCTTTAGTGACTTTAGACTCAAATATCTGGGCCTCTCTGAATGGTTAGAAGTATTGTCCCTTGCCCAAAAGAAGACTGGGCCTGGTGCTGCCCAAATGATGAAAAACATTCAAGCAAAGCTTAATTGGGTAAGAGACACTGCTAAGAAGCTGAAGCTACCTCTGCCTCCTCAACTATCACAACAACAATCAACTCAAGGACAAAGAAAAAGGAAAACCCCAATGGGGCCTCTGGTAGAGAAGTTGGTCACTGAGAATGTTGTGGTAGATGGAATGCACAGAAACCTTGTACTTCCCAAGGAGATTTCTAAGCCAGTGGGTGGCCAAGTATAATTAGAACTTGAGACAAGGATGGTCTTTATGAATGGTAATTGTGAGTATTGCTTTCAGAGGATGAATGAACTTCATCTGGCCTCAAATATCCAACTCATCAGACTCAAACAGGGCATCCTAAGGACCTGCAAGTTAGCTGATGATTTTGTGTTTGAAGTTGAGCTGATCATCAACTCCAAGAGTGATAAAGTTGAAGCTCAGAGAATCTGTGACCAAGGCCTCGATCGTTGAAGGACCATTTGTTTTGTTTTATTTTACACCACTGGGTGTCTTTGTAATAGACTAGGTTCTTTATGTTTAATAAAACTTTGAGGTATGTTTGTTAAAATTATGTGTAAAAAGAAGCTATGTACTCACTTACAATAATTCTAGACTTAGTATAATTTATAAACAAATAGGGGGAGATTGTTGGGCCAATGAAAGTTTTAACTATGGCCCAGTCTAGATTTGGTTAAATTAGACTAAGTGTTACTGATCGTTGAGAGGACCAGCGACAGAGACCAGACCAGCAGAAGGCAAAGCCTCAGCTGGCACACTAGGAACATTCAATTCAAAGACAACGTGAGAGAAGTCAAAGACAATCTGAAGTCATACTTACCAGCGATTATGAATAGCTGGGACGAAGAAGGAATGTGCTGGTGTTCAAGGATCTCTGAGTTGACAATACTCAGAGATCACTTAAGAACCCTAGAAGTCTGATACAAGCAAAGCTTGTCCAATCCTTTATAGTTTAGGCGGGAGAATCTACAAAGTGTTTTGATCGGGACAAAACAAGAGATTCAAGATAAAGCCTAGTACGACCTAGTGGGACAAAAGGTGAACAGTTGGCAGAACTGTTCACCTAAAGTTTTTTAAAGGTATGTCTCGATTTGGACATGCATTTAATACGTTGTACTCTTCCATTCAGAAGACGACACGTATCAACTACTCCCACTAAGGAAGCAACCTCGTACCACTATAAATAGGAGTGAGAAAGAAGAGTTAATGCAACCCTTTTGCTTGGATAAATTATCTAAGTTCTTTCTCTCTTTGGAACCACTGAGCCCTCAGCTGTCTACCAGCGTCTCATAGGTTCCCTTGTAAACTTGAGTCTCGAATCAAGTTTACTTGTTCTAGGGTTCAATTCTTATTGTCATTCAATCAGGTGTATTCATAGCACTTTGTAATACTTTGTTTATAATAGTTAATAAAGCATCACACGTTTGAAAAGTATTTCGTTGTGTTTTTGTGTTTATACGAGTTATAGTTTCGACAGTTGTTATATTAAGGGACTTTTAATTGGTATCAGAGCGGTTTGATTTATAAAACTTTTTTAAACCGTTTTGTTAATCAAGATCCTAATATGAATGAAACTATGCCTCCTATACCACCACCCTTTGGTCAAACCAGTCAAGGTACCACTTCGACCAACACACCGGCTACCACATCTACTACCATGCCTACACCGGTTGTAAGCACCGGTAATAATGATGATGACCTTCCCCAACTTCTTGATGTTCATGGGGGGTCACATGTGCTCAATGTTCCAGCATTTGATGAAGAAGATTTTTCAAGTTGGAAGAGCGAATTTCTTATATATTTAGATGGATTAGAACCTTTCTTGATAAAAATCTTAGAAAATGGTCCCTATGTACCACTGGCCATTTCCTCTACCCCTGAGAGACCCATTAAGAAGCCTGTTAAGAAATGGTCTACAACGGATAGACGTCTGGCTAACCAGGACAAGAGACTCAAAAGTATCATAGTCTCTTGCTTGCCCAAGAACATTATGAAGTCCATTATCAAATGCAAATATACTAAGGAGATGTGGACCGAGTTAGTTCTAGGGTATGAAGGTCCAGAGGAAACAAAAGAAACCAAAATCCAAGCCCTTAGACTTAAGTTTAATGCTTTTAAAGCTTTGGAAACAGAAACTGTTGCTCAAACTTTTACTAGGCTTAAGATTCTGCTGAATGATTTGGGAAACAATGGAGTTGTTCTACCTACGCTTGAGGTTAACGCTACATTTGTCAATAGTTTACCTAGAAAATGGCTTAGCCTAAACCAGACCTTAAGAGCAAATAATGCTATCAAAAATGATACTTTGGCCCAACTGTTTGGAAGATATAACTATGAGGAAGGGTTAATTGACTCCATTTAAAAATCTGAGACTGATAGGTTTACCACCAATATCACTGGTTCAAAAGCTCTTGTTGCTAACCATTCTTTTCAGGACAACGACTCTGACATAGAAGAGGATACCAGAAGCAGTCAAGAATTTCTTGATGAATTGCATGCTGAGTTCCCTGACAGAGCTCTTCTAGCTGACCAAAATAGGTACTATAAGAGATCATGTAGAGTTGGAGATGCCAAGGTTGATAAATCCAAGGTGTCATGCTACACTTGTGGAAAGATTGGCCACTTAAGAAAGATTGCTGGTCAAACAAAACCTCCTCTCCAAGCTTTCCATCATCCAACAACAATCACAACAACAAGAAGAAGTTCTCTACCTCACCTTTCAAGCAAACATCCCACTCTGACATAGAGGGAAAGAAGGACTACAAAGTTAAGTACAAAGCCTTGAAAACTGAGCTGATGAAACTCAACCAAAAGGGTGAAGGTGCAGCTAAGAAAAAGGACAATAAGAAGATTGAAAAAGGTCTGATTGCTGCTTCATTTGAATGGGATGATGAACCTCTCACATCTGAGGATGAAGGAACCACTACTGTCAGAGCTTTTATGGCAGTCGCTGATGAAGAACCTGCTGTGGGAAAGAGTGAAGAAAGATATGGTCAATGGGTGGACATCACCATGAAAAAGGTACAAAGGTTGCTTTCTATGCCTGAAGGTCCTGATAGAGACCATGTCAGTGACTATACCTTAGTTGACCTCCACTTTGTGGAAGATCAAAGAAAAAACCTGTTAAACAAGTTTCATAATCTTAAAACAGAGTTAAATCTTTGTCAATCTGAGTTAACTAATCTTAAACCTTTTGTGAATCTTGCAAATCAACTTTTAAATGAAATAAGCAAACTGTCCATTCAAAATGAGTATTTAACTGATGAAAACACTGAACTCAGAAGAACCATTGAAAAATGGAATTTGGCTCAATCCACAGTGGAAGAAATAGTTGTTGAAGCTATACCAGGTGATGTGGTTCAGGCTATTGGGGGGAAAGGTAGGTTCAAAAATCATATACCTGTACCCAATGTTAAATTTGTCCCTTCAGATGTTTCTTCACCATCTTCCACCTCTGTGGATGAGAAGGACTCTGACAAGAAATCAGAGGCACCAGCTCCACAAGACTCGCTGGTGCTAACCCATCTGATTCCTTGCTTGGACCAAAACCTCCAACTAAAACCCCTGGGAATTCAATTCTCAAAGTCGCTGATAAAGCGCACAAAAAGGTTTTTGTGGCCAAGGACTCCACCAAACCCACTCCTCTCCCTGAAGAGCTTTCACCCACCAAGCAACTTCTCCTCACCTTGATGGAAGAAGTAAAGGGGTTGAAAGAACAGATCAACCCTAGAGTCAACAGTCCATCTGTTAACTCTCTTGGTGAAGGATCAAGTAGCTCTAAGGGGGGAGCTTTATTTAGACCTTGCAAACATTGCGATTTCAAAAATCATTCCTCTGAGGACTACACCAAGAAACCAAAATGTATCACATGTGAGTCTACTGAACACACCTCTAGAGAGCATGAGGAGACAATTGCTGTTTAAAGAATAAGAACTCAATTAAGGTCTAAAAATCCTCACAGGCCCTCTAGGAGACCTGAGCCCAAACCCAGAGACAATTCTCAGGGTTACAGACCAAATCCCCCATGTAAGTACTGCGACTTGTTTGACCATCACTCTGATGAGTGTGAGCATTATCCTGGATGTGACATTTGTGGAAGTATGCGTCATGAACCCAGAGACTACAACCAAAGAGGGGGAGAAAGGAACTAGAGAAGACCTAATGTCGCTGGTCAACGACAACATGGACCCACTGGAAAGTGGGTTCATCATCGAAACTAATCTGGATATGTTATATCTATGCATGCATACTTGAAGAAATCTGTTTGGTATTTGGATAGTGGGTGCTCCTGACACATGACAGGGGTTAAACAATATCTGCATAGATATAAGAAGGAGTCTGGTCCAAAATTAGTTTTTGGAGATGACTCCTCAGGGGCTACTGAGAGTTATGGCTCAATGGATTGCAATGGTATAACCTTCACAATGGTCGCTTATGTCAATGGACTAAAGCACAACTTAATCAGCATTAGTCAACTCTGCGATGCTGGTTTCAAAGTTCTGTTCACCAAGACCCAAGGAACAATCTTCAATCTTCAATCACCAAGACCCAAGGAACAATCTTCAATCACAACAAATATACACTAGTCATTGTAGATGAATTCTCTAGATTTACATGGGTATTCTTTCTCAAAAGAAAGAGTGATGCAGCTGAAAGGATAATGTCTTTCATCAAAGAAATAGAGAACTTCAATGACTGCAGAGTTAAGGCTATCAGAAGTGATAATGGCACTAAATTCAAGAACCATGCCATGGAAACCTTTTGTGATGAAAAGGGAATCTCACAGAACTTTTCAAACCCAGGCACCCCTAAACAAAATGGTGTCACTAAAAGAAGAAACAAGACTTTCATAGAGGCTGCTAGAACCATGCTCAGCGAATCAAGACTTCCAAAACAATTTTGGGGTAAAGTTGTGAACATAGCTTGTTACACACAAAACAGATCTATTATAGTGAAGAGACACGACAAGACCGCTTATGAAGTGTATAGGAAGAGAGCCCCTGATGTAAGCTACTTCCATGTCTTTGGTTGCCCTGTTTTCATTCACAACTACAGAGATCATCTGGGAAAATTTGATGAAAAGTCAGATGATGGATTCTTTGTTGGTAACTCTCCTACCTCTAGAGCCTATAGAGTATTCAACATTCGCTGGCAAGAACTTAAAGACTCCATTCATGTTACCTCTAATGAAGTAGATGCTGTCATTACTTACACCAACCCAGAAGAATATGACACTGATTTCAATGAAGTCAAATCTTATCCAAAGGATGATTTCTCAAATCCCAAGGAATCACCTCAGGCATGTCACAAGGACTTTCCATATGTTCATGCATTTGATCCTCACTCAATCTCTGACATCTCTCTAGAGGTTGCAATTGCTGAATCTATCACTCCACCCACAGAAGTGAATGCTGATCTTACCAAACCAATCTCTCTCTCGAATGAAGAGATTATAGATGAAGAAATAATATGTGAAGATCCTCCAGCATTCATTGAACCTACTGTGACTCCTTAACTCACAGAGACTCCTGCTCCTCAATCCAAATGGAGTAGGAACCAAGATATTCTTCTGGTGAATATTCTTGGTGAACCCTATGAGGGAGTCACCACTAGAGGAAAGTTGAGATCTCTAGAAACCGCCTCAGCGAATGAATGCCTTTTTGGTGATTCCTATCTGAAGATGAACCTAAGAATGTGGCTGCTGCACTTCTAGATAAAGGCTGGGTTGTTGCCATGCAAGATGAATTAAATCAGATCAAGAGGAACAAGGTGTGGACTCTGGTAAAAGCTCTAGCTGGAAAACAAGTAGTTGGAACTAAGTGGGTCTATAGAAACAAGAGGGATGAAGCTGGCATGATTGTTAAAAATAATGCTAGGCTTGTGGTGCTAGGGTACAATCAATCTTAGAGTATTGACTATGATGAAACATTTGCACCAGTAGCCAGATTGGAAGCTATTAGAATCTTCCTAGCCTTTATAGCTTATATGGGGTTCACTGTATACCAGATGGATGTGAAGAGTGCTTTTCTAAGTGGTAAGCTTACAGAAGTATATGTCTATCAACCCCCTGGGTTCGAAAGCAGTGAGTATCCTGATCACGTCTACAGACTTCACAAAGCACTCTATGGGCTGAAACAAACGCCTAGAGTCTGGTATGAACTCTAACAAAATTCCTACTTGAAAATAAATTTGTCAGATGTACCATTGATCAAACCCTGTTCACTTATAGGTCCAAGGGTGATGTCATTTTAGTACAGATTTATGTGGATGATATAATATTTGGTTCAACCGATATTACCTTGAGCAAACAGTTTGCTAATCTTATGACCAAAAAGTATGAAATGAGCATGATGGGGGAATTAACTTTTTTCTTGGGTTTTCAAATCAAACAATATTCAAAAGGAATTTATATTTGTCAAGAGAAATATGTTAAGGATTTGCTCAAGAAGTATGATCTGTCTGATTGTGCATCAATGAAATGCCCCATGCTTCCTCCCAACAACTTGGGAGCTGATGACTCAGGGGTCTCTGTTAATGAGACCTTATACAAAGGCACCTCACAACAAGCAGACCAGACATACAATTTGCCACATGTCTTTGTGCTATGTACCAAGCTAACCCCAAGGAGTCCCACCTTGTAGCTGTCAAAAGAATTTCCAGGTATTTAAAAGGATCCCCCACACTGGGTCTCTGGTATCCAAATGGATCAGGCTTCGACCTTAAAGCCTACTCCGACTCAGACTACGCTGGGTGATGCCTTGATAGAAAGAGCACCTCTGGGAGTTGTCAAATCCTTGGAGGAAAGTTGGTATGCTGGAGTGCAAAGAAACAAAACTCAGTGGCCATGTCATCAGCTGAAGCTGAATATGTAGCCGCCACTGGTTGCTGTGCTCAAGTTCTCTGGATGAAAAGTCAGCTGGCTGATTATGGGATCAATTATGAAAAGGTTCCTATATTATGTGATAACACAAGTGCTATAGCCATCTCTAGTAATCTGGTACTTCATTCCAGAACTAAGCATATTGACATAAGGTATCACTTTATCAGAGACCATATTTTAAAAGGTGATATTGAGCTTCATTTTATACCCACTTAATACCAGCTCGCTGATATTTTCACCAAGCCTCTGACTGAGCCAAGTTTTACTAGGTTGGTTGCTGAGCTGGGTATGCTCAATATCGGTAAACAAATCTAATAATTGATCCTTGTCTCTGGGCATTTAAGGAAATTGAATGTAACGAGGTAGTTACATTCCAATGGAAGTTAATATATTCCCTTATTCAATTCAAATGATTATCTTTCAATGTCAACAACTTTCCCACTTTCCAAGGGGACAGAAAAATCACATGAAGGGTCAAGGGGTCCCACTTTTCTTAAAAGGTAAACTTTTGCATTTAATGCTTTAATTGTAAAACGGCAAAACCTTTTCTCAAAACCCTTGACTCACTTTTCTATACCACATTACTCATTATTTTCACACACACACATACTATTCATCTTCTTCAAATCCTCCATTTCTTCCTTCAAACAACAATGGCGTCTTCATCAACAAACACCTCGTTTACCGTATTGGCCGCCTCGAATGTAGACTTTGGGATAAACGATGGGAAGATCGTGCTTAACAACTGTGTAGCTCTCTTGGAACATAACAATCCTCTCTACCATCCTCTGTTATCCTTCCTCAAGAACTCCACCATTAACGAAGCCATAACTAGGAAACCCTCCACATGCTACCATCAATACTTGAGGGAGTTCTGGTACAACACTGAATTTGATCAAACCTCTTCACACATCACCTTCAACCTTTCTACACATCTACAACCTCTCACCTTTGATTTCCACACCTTTGCCAAAGTCACTGGACTTCCTGTCAATGAAGGCATGTCCGCTGTGCCAGCCAGCGCCACAGTGAAGAAGGCTATGGCTACCCTTCGTCCTCATGATGACGATGACAAACCCTTCACCTCCCAAGGCTTCCAGAACAAATCACTGATCAAGGTGAATTACTTCTTACCCATATGGAGGACGATGATGCTTTACATAGTGAAATGTCTGGGAGGAAACCAGGGGTCGCATGATCAGCTAAATAGTGCTCAACAAGCAATTGCTTACAGCTTGATTTGGGGGCAGGATATAGGGATCGCCCACATACTTTAAACCGACCTCATTGCAAATCTGGAAAACAAAAGGAAGAAGCATCGACTGGCCACCATCTGCTACACAAGATATCTCTCTCTCATCATAGAGGATATGCTTGGTGAAACCTACACCAATGATGAACTTCACTCCTTCTCTCCCTATCGCATCACACCAACCTTACTAAATACTCCCTTAGAGGATGAAGTGCCTCTCAGCAGGCATATGATGAAGATTGCTGGGTTACTCGCTGATGATGGAGAGCCCTTGATCCCTCACAATGAGGTGAATGCTAAAACATAAACTGACAAGTCTTTGTCCAAGATCTCTGTGCAGTCTACTTCTCACCCTAAGGGGCTCAAGGAAAAGAAGAAGAAGAGGAAAGACATTTGAAACCCCTTATGTTAATCCTTCAAAGAAGAAGAAGACCAAGAAGAACCCATCCCCTTCTCTAGAGGATGTGGTTAAAGAGCCTACAACTGACAAACAACTAGAGTCTAGCGTCTCCTTGTCAGCAGAGACGACTAAGAACCTTCTTCACGCTGATATCTCTCAGGTATTAGTTCGCCATTTTTTCTTCTTGGAGGATCACATGCAATCACTCTCAAATTTCTGTAGGAGAGAGTGATGAAGTTTTAGGGTTTGCCTCAACCCATAGAGTGTCTGTGTCAGCACCTAGATCTCTTAGGATTATCTGTACACTCTGTCTTGACACTAGGATATGATTCATTTGTGCTCTGAATGCAGCCCAATGATCTTCACCCTCTGGAATGTGCTCTTATCTATAACAACTTGAGCATGCTATAGGTTCCGACCCAGAGTCTCTGCACCTCACGTGGTCTCTGGGTCCCCTCATATGAAAAAGAGTCCCAAAGAATTTATTCTTTTGGGGGGACTGAATAATCACCCTCAGTCTTCCTAGGGGCAGCGATAAAAGGCGACCTTTACCTTCAAATATGTCACAACTAAAAGAGTCCCAAAGAATTTATTCTTTTGGGGGGACTGAATAATCACCCTCAGTCTTCCTAGGGGCAGCGATAAAAGGTGACCTTTAACTTCCATTATTTCACAATTAAAAGAGTCCCAAGGAGCAATCCTTCAGGGGGAGCTGGATAATCACACCCAGCTATCCTAGGGGCAACGAACGGCGACCATTCACCACATAGTTTTCACAAATCAAAAGAGTCCCAAGGAGTAATACTTATGGGGGAGCTGGATAATCACACCCAGCTATCCTAGGGGCAGCGAATGACGACCCTTCAACATATCTGTTTCACACTAAAAGAGTCCCAAGGAGAAATCCTTAGGGGGGGGGTGGATAATCACACCCAGCTTTCCTAGGGGAAGCGAATGGTGATCTATAACTTCATATTTATTTCACACCCTAGTTACTAACAAATGTTATAACATGCTCATAATCTTCATGAAGAACAACAAAATGACGAGGATTACTCCATCGCTGGTGATGAAAATGTTGTTGCCTCCCTCATTTATTTAGATGCTATGTCAGACATTGACTCGATGCCAGAAGATGAGGTCTTTATCATTGAAGATGACCTTACCATTTTAGACTATGCTGATATGGATGCTGATGATGATCAAGTCACATCTGAATTGAAGCCCATTTCCTTCCCATCTATGGAAAATGTTCAGGAACTAGCTGCCAAGCAGCTATGGGACCAGAGGCTCTGTACACCAACCCTAGTTCCCTTCCCAACTTTGCCAAACATCATGGAACTGGGGGCAATGAAACACTTAGAGAATTTATAACACCTCAAGCCTGTCCATGTTCCAAGAATGAAAGGCGTTCAAGAACTAGCCGTTGAGGAACTCTGGGTCAAGAGGGGAGACATCAGTATCAACAAGCCTAAAGTCACAAATGATGTCATCCTCTCTAAAATACAAACACTCACTCATGCTGCTGAGGAACTCACCACAACCTTAGAGACTTCACTAACCTTATCTGTGGAATCCTCTATGACTACAATGCTTCCGCAACTACTGGGAAATGCCTTGAAAACTCAACTCCCAGCAGTTCTCAACCAGAGCCTCTAGCAATACATGCCATCAGTCCTCACTGCAGCTGTCAGAGCTAATGTTGCTGCCATTGCCAAGGCTTCTGAACCTTCCAGGCAACTTCTTTAGGAGTTATTACAAGAGAAACTTAAAGAAATATGTTTGTTTGTACATCAAGAATTTGTTAAGTTCCTCAAACCTGGATCAGGCACAGCTTCTACTGGCGCTATGCCTGAGGGGGATAATTCTGCAACTTCTACCTCTGAAGAAGAAGAAGACACTGGTCCACCTAAGGGGGAGCAATCACTTAAACAACCAACACCCTCAACAGAGACCCCAACACCAAAACCCATCAGATCCTTCAACCCCATCACTAAGGTGACAAAGGACAAGGGAAAAGGTATTTCCATTGAGGTGCCTGAAACAACCCTTCACTCCCTCTAAGAAGAAGGTGGATCTACAGCCAACCACTCTGACTTGAACAAATTCAAAAGCGCTGATGAACCACCACTAACCCCAGAGCAGGCAAAGGCTCAAATCATGGAACAAAAGAGGTTAGCTGATATTAGAGCGGCTGAAATCAAGAGCAAAGAAGCTCTGAACAAACTACTATCTCCAGCTGTAAAGGAAGCTTAGCTTAATAAGCTCAAAGAACTTGAAGTAAAAAGGAGCAACCTTCAAAAGGAATATGAGAGAATAGTAGACCAAAGAGCAGAGCCCGGTCAAATCACCAAGTACACTTGTTACACTGAAAAAGACAAAAGAGTGGTGATGACCTTATACAGAGACAATCAAATAACTAACTACAAAGTCTTCAGTGACTTTAGACTTAAAGATCTAGGCCTCTCTGAATGGTTAGAAGTATTGTCCCTTGCCCAAAAGAAGTCTGGGCCTGGTGCTGCCCAAATGATGAAAAACATTCAAGCAAAGCTTAATTGGGTAAGAGACACTGCTAAGAAGCTGAAGCTACCTCTGCCTCCTCAACTATCACAACAACAATCAACTCAAGGACAAAGAAAATGGAAAACCCCAATGGGGCCTCTGGTAGAGAAGCTGGTCACTGAGAATGTTGTGGTAGATGGAATGTACAGAAACCTTGTACTTCCCAAGGAGATTGCTAAGCTAGTGGCTGGCCAAGTATACTTAGAACCAGAGACAGGGATGGTCTTTATGAATGGTAATTGTGAGTATTGCTTTCAGAGGATGAATGAACTTCATCTGGCCTCAACTATCTAACTTATCAGACTAAAACATGGCATCCTAAGGACCTGCAAATTAGCTGATGGTTTTGAATTTGAAGTTGAGCTGATCATCAACTCCAGGAGTAATAAAGTTGAAGCTTAGAGAATCTGTGACCAAGGCCTCGATCATTGAAGAACCATTTGTTTTGTTTATTTTACACCACTGGGTGTCTTTGTAATAGACTAGGTTCTTTATGTTTAATAAAACTCTGAGGTATGTTTGTTAAAATTATGTGTAAGAAGAAGTTGTGTACTCACTTACAATAATTCTAGACTTAGTATAATTTATAAACAAATAGGGGGAGATTGTTGGGCCAATGAAAGTTTTAACTATGGCCCAGTCTATATTTGTTTAAATTAGACTAAGTGTTACTGATCCCTGAGAGGACCATCGACAGAGACCAGACCAGCGGAAGGCAAAGCCTCAGCTGGCACACCAGAAACATTCAAGTTAAAGACAACGTGAGAAAAGTCGAAGATAATCTGAAGTCATACTTACCAACGATTATGAATAGCTGGGATGTAGAAGGAATGTGATGGTGTTCAAGGATCTATGAGTTGACAATACTCAAAGATCACTTAAGAACCCTAGAAGTCTGATAGAAGCAAAGCTTGTCCAATCCTTTATAGTTTAGGAGGGAGAATCTACAAAGTGTTTTGAGCGGGACAAAACAAGAGATTCAAGATAAAGCCTAGTACGACCTAGTGGGACAAAAGGTGAACAGTTGGCAGTACTGTTCACCTAAATTTGTTTAAAGGTATGTCTCGATTTGGACATGCATTTAATACGTTGTACTCTTCAATTCAGAAGATGACACGTATCAACTACTCCCACTAAGGAAGCAACCTCGTACCACTATAAATAGGAGTAAGAAAGAAGAGTTAATGCAACCCTTGTGCTTAGATAACTTATCTAAGTTCTTTCTCTCTTTGGAACCACTGAGCCCTCAGCTGTCTACCAGCGTCTCATAGGTTCCCTTGTAAACTTGAGTCTCGAATCAAGTTTACTTGTTCTAGGGTTCAATTCTTATTGTCATTCAATCGGGTGTATTTATAGCACTTTGTAATACTTTGTTTATAATAGTTAATAAAGCATTACGCGTTTAAAAAATATTTCGTTGTGTTTTTGTGTTTATACAAGTTATAGTTTTGACAGTTGTTATATTAAGGGACTTTCAATAACACTCTCTTTTATTTTCTAAAAAATTGTTTAATCATTGATTCAGCAGGCTGCTTGTTTTAATCATGAATTTAGCAGAACCTTTGTTTAATTTGTAATTTTTTTTGAGTATGATATACTCAAAAAAGTTTTTATTTTATTTTATGAAAAGTGTTTAATCATGACTCTTTGTTTAATCTGTGAGAATTGTTTCTTGAGTATCATATATGATACTATATTATCATATATAATAATGTAGAATCATATATGGCAAAACTTAAGAGTTAAGGCATTATCATATATGATATTAAAAATTTGTAAAAACTATACTTTAGGAATACGATAAAACTTTAACAAAGTAGTCATATTATTCAAAACACATATGCAGATGTTTCGCCATTTTCATATTCAAAAAAATCATAATGATTGAGTAGCATTACAAAGTTAAACCAATACATCACCATATAAAAATTGCTAAAAGATAAACTATTCAAATGTTTAAAACAATAGATGTTGATCTCAATCATCATTGCAAATTTGGCACTCGTGTTTGTCATTTTCATGCACTAGATCTTGTTATTTTCAGTCGGGAATTTGATGTTCCACTTCTTGGCCTTGAGATGATTGAGTTCTTCAAAGTGCACTGAAAATAGCTTTCACTACACAAATAAAAAGATTTGATTTTAGTTTCAAGCACATTATCAAATATGATACACTACAGAAGTTGAATTTCAAGTACATTATCATATATGACACATAACTAACTTTTAATTACCGATGATAAGCTTACTTGTATTTGGTTTTCAATCCCATTATCATATATTATAGTGTTAAGTTAACTTGCAAGCATATTATAATTTATGATATCTCTATATATCATATATGATAGTGGAGGTATCATATATGATACATCTGTACAACATAAGTTAAACCTTCAACCTCACTAACTCTTATCCCACAACTACAACAAATACTTATCCATGCTCTTAGACTATAGTTATTATTGAAGCAAATTTTTGGAGAAGCTTCTTCAGCCCTGATCCTTCAGGTTTCCTAAGGCTAGTCCTTCTAATGAAGCTTTGGCTTGCTCCCCCAGAGTATCTTGTGGCTAATCCTTCCTGTAAAGTCCTAGCTTCCTTCTTTAGAGTTCCCTAGTCTTGCCCTTAGTCCCTTAGGCTGAAATAAGAAAGAACACTGTTAGCTCGCCTCTGGGTTTGAATCCGAGACCAACTCCGGCATGAGAGTAAGTATATGATTCTAGTAAGTGATATCCTAGAGAGAGAAAGTAAATAGTGAAGTGTGTGTGAAAACTTAACCCTTGTTCCTGGAGGAACACCTCTTTATATACTACTTGGAGGTGAGTCCAAGACACACAAATTGTGGAGTCAAGGTTGTCATGTAGGAGCAGCGTCTGAGTAGCTGATGAGCACTAGGTCTTTCCTTTATGGTCAGATTTGTCCTCATGCTCCTCTAGTATTAGTCATGGCCTAGGCGTCTGCACCATTCTTATTGTACTATGTAAGTCAGGTGTCATCGTCCTTCCTTTGATGGAGGCTACGCTCTACTCCTCATAGTGTTGCTCCTTACTTTGCTCCATGTGTGTAGCTTGTCTGCTCCTTGAGAGAGCTTGTCTGCTCCTTGAGGAAGCTTGTCTACTCCTTGAGGAAACTTGTCTGCTCCTTGAGGAAACATGTTTGCTCCTTGAGGGAGCTTGTCTAATCCTTGAGGAAACTTGTCTGCTCCTTGAGGAAACTTGTCTGCTCCTTGAGGGAGCTCGTCTGATCCTTGAGAGGCCTCTACCTCTTGCCATTGTCTCTAGACCTAAGGTGACTTTCGTCACCTTAGCTATTCTCTTGAGCTGTTCTAGCTTGAGGTAGCTTCACTGGTGGGGTATTGGGGATTAATTATTAATGTCTCACCTTAAGCCTAGGGGTGAGTCTATACCTCATCATGTCCCTCCGGTCTAGTGTCAACTTATTTTTTGAGTTGATGCTAGACTCGAAGTAGGAGATATGTTCGTCTCACTCTTTGGATTTCTCATTCGAAGCTTAGCTAGGACATCTTGGAAGCATCATTTGCTTTAGTGAAGAAAAATTAAAAATGAAAAGTATATGTATTTGATTTCACATATTTTTTACCATTTTTTTATAAAAGACGAGTTTCGTCTTTTTCTCCTTCTTGATGAGATGTCTATATCTGATGGTTTACCCCTTGTGGGCCCCCAAGCCCAGTTTAACCATCCAACACCTTAGCCTCTTACAAATACAACACTTAACCTAAAAAGTTTTACACATACAACTCCCAATCACAAAGACTTAGCCGCCTCCCTCTTTTTTTTATTTGGACGCTTCCGGCTGCTCTTCCGTCCTCCAGCGGCTTCTCCTAAGCTTTTAATCGTGAGCTGTGTTTGGGGTTTCGTTCCTTATTTTATTTCATCCGGACTCGGGTTTCATCCAAAATTTGGTTTCATCCAGTTTTCGATCTCGTCCGACATTGGGTCTCGCCCGACATTGGGTCTCGCCCGGTATTTGAGTTTCGCCCGGTTTTGGGTCTCGTCCGGTATTGAGAAACGTCCGGTTTTTGGATCTCGTCTGGTATTGCATCTCGACCGGTGTTAAGCTTCGTCTGGTGATAAGTTTTGGTTGGTGGCGAGATTCGTCTGGTGCTGGGACTTCTATCGGTGGGGCTTTTCGTTCGGTGATTGTTTCGTCTAGTCACTGCTCGTCCGGCCTCTGCTAGTCCGACATCTACTAGTCCGGTGACTTCTAGTCTGGTGACTGCTCGTCCAGCCTCTGCTAGTCCGGTGCTTGTTCGGTGTAGGTGTTGGTCTGTCAATTTGAGTTTTATCCTAACCGATTCGGCGAGGAAACTTCCCCTAGGTATTTTATTCATTCCTTTTTTCTTTACTTATGGCTAAGAAGGATATGCATATCTATACCTCCGAGCTAGGTGATAGGGAGTTTAAGGATTTAGTTGTTAAGTAGAAAATCCCTTTGAGCATACACCCTCGCTTGCCTGATTCTAACTTTCGGATGATAAACCTTCCCGTTGGGGATACTGTGGTTGGTATTTATCATAAGATTTTTGACTTATCTAGTGTTAGGATCCCTTTCTCTACCTTCCTTTTAGATGTTATTAGACACTATAAGGTTCATATTTCCTAGCTAGTTCCCTTGGGTTTATACAAGGTCACCACCTTTGAGATCCTTTCTCGTAGCCTGAATATAGAGCCAACCGTTACTTTGTTTCGGGTATTTTTGACGCTTTCCAAGCAAGGGGATTGGTTTTCTTTTGCCAAGCGTATGGGTGACTTTTCGTTTATGGAGGATCCTAAGTCTTCTTTAAAGGATTGGAAGAAAATATTTTTCTTGATAGACCGTAGGGCTATATCATTTCATATACCTTGGAGGCACCCAGATTCTCGTATTACGGACAAGGTTCCCACAAAGTTTAACCAGGATCATGTGAACCGATTGAGTTCTCATATGATTAGACTCTGTGATATTCCTAAGGGAGTGCTAGTCCATTTTGGCATTAGTATAGTGCGGAGCAAGTCCTCCTGTGATCCGATCATAAGACATCGTGATGGCACTGGCATGAGAGGTTTCCCTTACTTATTTTATCCTTTTGCATTTTTGCTTTGTAACACCCCATTTTGATAATGGAAATGTCACATGTAATTATGGCGTGTCATCAAAGAATACAAGGAAAAATGTCTAAACATTACATGACCATAAAAGGAAAATACCGGAATCAAACATCGGTAGTCCAAAAGTAAGCTCATCACACACAAACATAGTATAGTAAAGGAAAGGACTAAACAATGTCCATAACAAATGTATCAAAAGAAAAGTAATGCATAGAGTAAAGAAAGGCTAGAAAGCTTCTAGTCCATATGCACCTACTCTTAAAGTCTTCGAGCGTCCCTGAGTACCTACCGTTTTGGGAACATAGAAAAGGAAAACGAGTGAGCAATACGCTCAGTGCACGGATGTACAATAAAGCATGAATAGGATAAGCATATAACATATAACAACGGAAGAAACTAAGTCCCGAGTAATCTGATTAAGTCTTGATAAAACTGGTTTTATAGTTTGAAAAGCCTTATGTTTATCTTGTAAAAACTGTTTATCATATTTTACCATTAGCCAATATAGGTCATGAAAATCCACCGTGCATGAATACTTGGAGGGGTGACCTCATCATGCAAATTAGAGGGACTGCCTCTAATTTAATATACTGGTTTTTGGGTAGGAGGGATCAACTCCTTGTGAAGGATGCAAGGCACACACCACATTCACCATGAAATCCTGACTGAAAACATGTAACTAGGATGCACCCATACGCCCCACATGATAAATATAATATAAATGGCCAAAAGCTGAAGGGACGCCACGAGCAATCACTCCGCCGTGGTGAAGTCATAACATCAGTGCCTCTAATGTTATGGTTATGGTACCTCTATAACTAGGTGAAACTGGTCATGCATGTATATGGCTATAGGTATTCTAAATTAAACATAAGCAATTCAAACACATACTTATACTACGGGAAAACATTTTGCTGCATACGGGGAATCCTAATAAGGAAAGAATACTGAAAGGACGGGAATCCGTACCTTATATCCAGTGAACGAAGAAGACGAACTGAGAGGAATCCTACTTCCGTATCACTAATGCTACATAAATACATACATGAATAAGTATCTGCTTACTAACAACGTAGCTGGTTTTATGTCATGTCTTAGCTTATTTTATATGTTCTTATCATGTTTTACTGTTTAAAGCCTTAAACTATGTTTATCTTATATTCTGTTTACTCTGATTAGGTATTTCTAGTATTTCATGTATTATTATACTTACTGTGTTATAATAAGTAACTTTCCAAAAATAGCAGGTTTTCAAAAATAGAAAGTTTCCAAAAATAGAAAGTTTCCAAAAATAGAAAGTTTACAAAAATAGAAAGTTTCCAAAAATAGAAAGTTTCCAAAACTAGAATTACTGCTTAAAATAGATAAGTTTCTAAAAATAGAAAGTTTCCATAAATAGATTAGCTGCCTTATGTAAATAAGTTTCCATAAATAGATTAGCTGCCTGAAATAAATAAGTTTCTAAAAATAGAACGTTTCCATAAATAGATTAGCTGCCTTATTTAAATAAGTTTCTAAAAATAGAGGTTTCCATAATTAGAAATAAGCTGGTTAAATAAGCTAAGTATATAAGCCTAAGTGTTTTCATGATTATTTTCTAAGTCATATGATATAATGTATAATTTATTAACTATTTCTTGTAATTAAAATAAACTATAGGTTAAAATATTTAATTAAAGTATATCATGTTTTAATTAAATAAAGTTAAATACTTGGGTTAAAACATGTATTATTATTTATTAATAATATAACCTAAGTCATGTTAATTAATTAATTATAACCATGGTTTTTAAACAATTAATTAATTATAAGCTTAAAAATATAAAATACTTAGGTTAATAATTTCATGATCTTAATAATTAATATAACCTAAGTCATGTTATTAAATTAATCATGTCATGTTCATTAATTTATTTTTTAACATAAGATTATAAAAGAAAAATAATCTTAACATACACCGTGAACCGGATCTTGACTAAGAACCATGAACCGGACATGAAATCGACGCTGTACCCCGAACCAACTCAGGGTTACCTTTGTCTTGTTGCTGCCGTGGGACCCACACCTACCAACCGGGACCATATGGTCTTGGTGGTGGTCAAATAGCCAAACCGAAACCCTCTTGGGTTCGGTAGGCGGCGGCCTAGAACAAACACCCCTTAAACATCCCTTTTGATTTATACCAAACCCAATTTCATGTTAGATCTATGATTTAATTAGGTTTTTAAGAAAAACATATCATGTTCTTAATTATTTAAAAGGTTAAATCAAAAGAAAAGGGTTAAAAGAATTACCGAATGCGTGGATCTAAACAACGATGAACAAACACGAACACTAGCAACAAATCCAAGATCCAAGATCAATTAAACACCCCTTTGGTGTGTTTGAGGGTGGCGGTCAAAAAAGAAAAAAAGAAGGAGGAAGAGAACTTTTAGGTTTTTGTGAAAATCCTCTGTAAAGTGAAAATGAGTAGTGTTTTTCCCTTAACCCCCTTTTAGTGAAAATTGAAATGGGCTTGGCCCATTTCTTCCTTGTTGCCGTGGGTAGGGGCCCCACATGGGGTACCCGTACCGTTTTCCGTTTCTCGATGTTTAGTTACTCGTTCGTGATTATTTGTGTTCGCGTTTAATGTGTTCTCGTTAAGTAATTTATTATGACCTAATATATTTATTTACGCTCGTAATAAATATATATATACGTAATTAATAATAGTTCGTGATTTAATTACGTTCATGATTTCATGATCGCATGTTCGTGATTAATTATTGTCAAATAATTATTGCGTGCTCGTGCCTAGTAAATACTTATCGTGTTCTAACACGTACGTAATACGTAAAATCCTAACACGTAATCGTAATCATGCTATAATAGGAAAGTTTTAATCTAGTACGTACGATCTTAAGGGTACTATTCATGGTAAAAGCATGCAGGTTTTACAACTCTTCCCCCCTAAAAAGAATAATTCGTCCCCGAATTATAGATAAAGTAAACTGAAAAAGAAGAACATACCCGAATTCAAAATATGAAATGAGGGTAAGAAGCCCGGATAGACTCCTCTGTTTCCCAAGTGGCTTCCCGCTCGGTATGATCCCTCCATAGGATTTTGACGAATGGAATCGTCTTCCTTCTCATGACTCGTTCTTGTCTGTCAGGAACTCGTTCGGGTTCTTTTATAAAAGTGAGATCTTCACGTATCTGTTCCAGTGGATACTGAACCATGTGAAGGGGATGATACTGGTACCCTCTGAGTAAGGACACATGAAACACGTTGTGCACATGCGAAAGCTGCGGAGGTAACGCCAATCGGTAAGATACTTCACCGACTCGTTCAATGATATCAAACGGTCCGATGAAACGAGGACAGAGCTTCCCTTTAATCCCGAAGCGTCTAACACCACGTGCCGGCGAAACCTTAAGGAAGACGTGATCTCCTACGTTAAAATGTATGTCCCTACGATGCTTATCGGCGTAACTTTTCTGACGTGACCGTGCTTCCTGAATTTTCTGCTTAGCTACTGCGATTTTTTCATTGGTCATCTCTATGATTTCTGGTCCTTCAAGTGTTCGCTCGCCAACTTGATCCCAACAGATTGGGGCGCGACACTTTCTGCCATACAATATCTCGAAAGGAGCACACTTGATACTTGCGTGCCAGTTGTTGTTGTATGCAAACTCCACCAAACAAATATAATCGTCCCAATCCCCCATCCATTCTAACGCACATGACCTCAACATATCTTCCAATGTATGAATGGTTCGTTCTGACTGTTCGTCCGTTTGAGGGTGAAAAGCCGTGCTAAGCTTAAGTTGTGTACCCCAAGCTTTCTGCAGAATCTTCCAAAAACGCGAAGTGAATCGAGGATCTCTGGCCGAGACAATGCTGGATGGTGCACCGTGGAGTCTCATGATCTCCCTTCTGTACGTATCGGCGAGTTTACTTACCGGATCTTCCTTACGGATCGGTAAGAAATTAGCTGATTTGGTAAGTCGATCTATGATAACCCAAATTGCATCGTGCTTCCTCTTGGTAGGCGGAAGACCAGTAACAAAATCCATGGTGATTTTGTCCCACTTCCACTATAGAATATCTAACGGTTGAAGGAGACCGCCAGATCGCTGATGCTCGATCTTAACCTGCTGGCAGGTAAGACATTTAGAGACGTAAGTGGCCACATCCTATTTCATACCACTCCACCAAAAGTACTGCTTGATGTCATGGTACATCTTAGTCGAACCAGGATGTATAGAGAATGGGGAGCTATGAGCTTCAGCTAACAAGGCTTCCCGGAGTTCTTGGTTATCAGGAACACAAAGTCTCGTGCCCTGCCATACGATACCATCTGCATCTACTCTGAATTCTGTCTGTTTCTCCAAATTCTGTACTATCGCCCAGATTTCTCCGTCATCCTTCTGAGCTTCCTTGATCTTAGAGAGTAACTCGGGTTCTACTCTAAGATTAGCCTAGTAACCGTGCTGTCCACGTAACATGATTTCGATGTCTAGCCGCTCCAAGTCTCTTATGATTTCCTCTTCGACTTTAATGCCGTTGATCATTCCGGACTTCCTGCTAAGAGCGTCTGCTACTACATTTGCCTTTCCGGGATGATACTGTAGATTAATGTCATAATCCTTCAACAGCTCTAACCATCTCCCCTGTCTCATGTTCAATTCACGTTGAGTGAAGATATACTTCAAGCTCTTGTGATCCGTGAAAATGTCACATGATTCTCCATATAAGTAGTGCCTCCATATCTTCAATGCAAACACGACGGCAGCAAGTTCCAAGTCATGAGAACACAGCCAAGTCCCTTCCCCGATGCATCGCTGTAGATTTGAAATCCACCCGTACCAGATGGGAGAGTAAGAATAGATGCAGATACTAGCTTCTGCTTCAGGTCTTCAAAGCTCTTCTCTCGATCTTCAGTCCAGACGAATTTCTCCCCTTTCCGCATCAGTTTGGTCAATGGTAGTGCTAAGCGGGAAAAGTTCTCCACGAACCTACAGTAATAGCCAGCTAAGCCTAAGAAACTGCGTACTTCCGTCGCTGATGTCGGCCTTGGCCACTTAGTAATGGCCTCAACCTTTGCTGGATCCATAATGATTCCTTCTACTGATACAATGTGACCTAAGAATGCCACCTTGTCTAACCAGAACTCACACTTGGAGAATTTAGCATACAACTGCTTCTGGCGAAGAATCTGTAGTACTGTACGAAGATGATCTTCGTGTTCCTCCTTGGACTTTGAGAAAATCAGGATGTCATCGATGAAGACAATGACGAACTTGTCCAGAAATTCATGGAAGATTCTGTTCATCAAGTCCATGAACACTGATGGAGCATTTGTCAGGCCAAATGGCATAACTACAAACTCGTAGTGGCCATAGCGGGTACGAAAGGCAGTCTTAGCGATGTCCTGCTCCTTGACCCGTAGCTGATGATAGCCTGACCTAAGATCAATCTTGAGAAGTGTTTGGCCCCTTGGAGTTGATCAAACAGATCGTTAATACGTGGCAGTGGATATCTATTCCGGATAGTAATCTTGTTGAGCTCGCGATAGTCTATGCAAAGATGCATACTGTCGTCCTTCTTCTTAACAAACAAGACCGGTGCGCCCTATGGAGATGCGCTCGGTCGAATGAAACCTCGTTCAAGAAGTTCTTGCAGTTGATCCTTCAGCTCTATGGGAGCCATGCGATAAGGAGCTTTGGAGATTGGTTCAGCTCCTGGAATAAGCTTGATACTGAATTCCACTTCTCGTGCAGGTGGTATGCCCGGAAGTTCTGCTGGAAAAACATCTTGGAATTCCAACACTATAGGTTGATCCTGAATTGATGGGGATTCAACATCCATGTCGTAAACCGTAGATAGATAACCCTCGCAGCCATGTGACATTAGTGCACACGCTTGCAGGGTAGATATGACTTGTACAGACCGTCCGGGTATGAACCCGTTATAAATGTACTCTGGTGCATTAACATCACTGAAGATAACTCGATTTGAATGGCATTCTATGGTAGCATGATGCTTGGATAGCCAATCCATGCCCAAAATCATGTCGAAGTCATTCATGTCCAGCGGAAGTGCGTTAACAAGTCAAACCTTATCGTCAAATTCTAGGGGAAGACTCTTGTATACATGAGTGATTAATACAGAGTCCCTAAAAGGCGTGGAAATAGTAAGCCTATTTTCTAGTGGCATGGGGAGCATCCTAATGTTCTTAGCATAAGCAGTAGAAATAACCAAGTGAGTAGCACCCGTATAAAAAAGAACACATGCAGCTTGACCATACATATACAAGATTCCAGTGATGGTACATGTAGACTTGTTGGCCTGGTCTCGAGATGTCGTGTAGACACGCCCAGTAGTAGGAGGCGGCTTGGAATCAACATGTCCTGATGTACCCTCCATCTCGCCCTTACGGCAATCCTTCATGATATGGCCAGGAAGACCACACTTGAAGCATGCGTTAGTGTTACGGCGACATGGCCCTGGGTGCCTACGGTGGCAAGTAGAGCAAAGAGGATGAGTAAATCCTCCAGCAGGTGCTCTGGCTGGCTGGGAACCTGATAAAACATTTTACATAAGACATGATAATAGGGTACAAAGGACAATGCGGAAAATCGTAAGATTGAATACCAGTGATAGCTGGACGGCTAGGCTGTGAACCTCTCTGGTTCTGGTCCCTACCGTTTCCATGGTTCCTGGTAGAAGTTTTGCTAAAGTGTCAGAATATGAGTTATAACATGAAATCATAAGGAATTGCGTAAGTATTAGGACCTGCTGCTGTTGGAGTGTCCAGTGTTGTTGCGGCAATTATCATTACCACCACGCCTATCCGTAGCAGAACGGTCGTTAGTCTGACCGTTTCCCTTGGGCTGATGAGGCTGCTGCTGAGTAGCCGGCTGAGACCGGTCCCCAGATTTCTGCCTGGAAGATACATTTAAAGAGATGAATAATTGACATATATGGAAAGAATACGGATCGATCATCGCTTGAATATGAATGTTTACCTCTTGTCGGGTCTCTCAGCTTCCCCGAACTCATCTCTCTCCTGCAGCATCTCCAGCTTACGTGCTGCATCGGCCACTTATGCTATAGTGTTGAACGTAGCACACACCAGATTGTTCGTGACCAATGTGTGAAGAGCCCACCTAAAGTGGTGTGCATGCTCTTTAGGAGTACCTGCTGCCGCACCAAGGAAACCAGCTAGGCGAAGAAAGCGCTGCATAAACTCGTTGCTATTCTCCCCAGCTCTCTGTCGGATCCCATGGTACTCTCTCTTGAGCTTGTCCTGCTCAGCCTTGGGAAAGAACTGTTCCATCACCCTGTCCTTGAACTGAGCCCAAGTCAAACCAGCAACCCACTCGTCACCACCTTCAGACTGCATCAATTCTAACCACCAATTAAGCACATCGCCTTCGAACCGATAGCATGCCAACCTCGCCTTGTATGCGGGGTCACAACCCATAGCATTGTAAATCTTCTCGATGTGAGCCAACCAGCTTTCAGCATCACTGGGGCTATCTGTCTTCTCAAAAGCTCGAGGGCGAAGTTTGTTGAATCTCTCCAGCCATACTGCTAATGTCACTAGAGGAGGAGGAGGTGCCTGATTATGCTGCTGATTGTTGGCAGCTTGAACTTCAGCCCTGATGTTGTTCCTCAGTTGAGGAAGCATAGCTTGCATAGCATCTTTAATTGCAGCATTGAGCTGTTCCTGTTCGCGTGTGAGAACCATCTGACAGTATAACATAAAACATATGATTAAACAGATCAAAACATAAAATATATATATACATGAAAAAAATTTATACTAAAATTTCAAGAGAAAAATTTTATGCAAGAAAATCTTTGTGTATGAATGCTTGATGCAGTTTTATGAAAACTTTGTATGCTCGAGAGTGAACGCATATGGTCAGTTCACCCAAAACAAAAGACATGGCGAGGGGACGCCTATGGGTCGGTCCCAAATTTAAAAGTTTCGATAAAACACATGCGACTAAATAGGGCCAGTCCTGTACCAACCATTACTTAGTCATAAATATGCGACAATGACATAAATATGTATGCTTAAAATGATGAATGCATGAAAACAATTGTCAGTTCTAGGAACACCGTAGTGACTACCCACAAATCACATGTCGTATTTTGAGAGCCTACAGGTCCAAACCTTGGCTCTGATTCCATAATTTTAACACCCCATTTTGATAATGGAAATGTCACATGTAATTATGGCGTGTCATCAAAGCATACAAGGAAAAATGTCTAAACATTACATGACCATAAAAGGAAAATACCGGAATCAAACATCAGTAGTCCAAAAGTAAGCTCATCACACACAAACATAGTATAGTAAAGGAAAGGACTAAACAATGTCCATAGCAAATGTATCAAAAGAAAAGTAATGCATAGAGTAAAGAAAGGCTAGAAAGCTTCCAGTCCAGGGATACACCTACTCTTAAAGTCTATGAGCGTCCCTGAGTACCTGCCGTTTTGGGAACATAGAAAAGGAAAACGGCTGAGCAATACGCTCAGTGCACGGATGTACAAAAAAGCATGAATAGGATAAGCATATAACATAACAGCGGAAGAAACTAAGTCCCGAGTAATCTGATTAAGTCTTGATAAAACTGGTTTTATAGTTTGAAAAGCCTTATGTTTATCTTGTAAAAACTGTTTATCATATTTTACCATTAGCTAATATAGGTCATGAAAATCCACCGTGCATGAATACTTGGAGGGGTGACCTCATCATGCAAATTAGAGGGGCTGCCTCTAATTTAATATAATGGTTTTTGGGTAGGAGGGATCAGCTCCTTGTGAAGGATGCAAGGCACACAACACATTCACCATGAAATCCTGACTGAAAACATGTAATTAGGATGCACCCATACGCCCCACATGATAAATATAATATAAATGGCCAAAAGCTGAAGGGACGCCACGAGCAATCACTCCGCCGTGGTGAAGTCATAACATCAGTGCCTCTAATGTTATGGTTATGGTACCTCCATAACTAGGTGAAACTGGTCATGCATGTATATGGCTATAGGTATTCTAAATTAAACATAAGCAATTCAAACACATACTATTACTACGGGAAAACATTTGGCTGGATACAGGGAATCTTAATAAGGAAAGAATGTCCATACTGAAAGGACGGGAATCCGTACCTTATGTCCAGTGAACGAAGAAGACGAACTGAGAGGAATCCTACTTCGGTATCACTAATGCTACATAAATACATACATGAATAAGTATCTGCTTACTAACTACGTAGCTGGTTTTATGTCATGTCTTAGCTTATTTTATATGTTCTTATCATGTTTTACTGTTTAAAGCCTTAAACTATGTTTATCTTATATTCTGTTTACTCTGATTAAGTATTTCTGGTATTTCATGTATTATTATACTTACTGTGTAATAATAAGTAACTTTCCAAAAATAGCAGGTTTCCTAAAATAGAAAGTTTCCAAAAATAGAAAGTTTCCAAAAATAGAAAGTTTCCAAAAATAGAAAGTTTCCAAAAATAGAATTACTGCTTATAATAGATAAGTTTCTAAAAACAGAAAGTTTCCACAAATAGATTAGCTGCCTTATTTAAATAAGTTTCCATAAATAGATTAGCTGCCTAAAATAAATAAGTTTCTAAAAATAGAACGTTTCCATAAATAGATTAGCTGCCTTATTTAAATAAGTTTCTAAAAATAGATGTTTCCATAGTTAGAAATAAGCTGGTTAAATAAGCTAAGTATATAAGCCTAAGTGTTTTCATGATTATTTTCTAAGACATATGATATAATGTATAGTTTATTAATTATTTCATGTAATTAAAATAAACTATAGGTTAAAATATTTAATTAAAGTATATCATGTTTTAATTAAATAAAGTTAAAAACTTAGGTTAAAACATGTATTATTATTTATAATAATATAACCTAAGTCATGTTAATTAATTAATTATAACCATGGTTTTTAAACAATTAATTAATTATAAGTCTTAAAAATATAAAATACTTAGGTTAATAATTTCATGATTTTAATAATTAATATAACCTAAGTCATGTTATTAAATTAATCATGTCATGTTCATTAATTTAATTTTTAACATAAGATTATAAAAGAAAAATAATCTTAACATACACCGTGAACCGGATCTTGACTAAGAACCATGAACCGGACATGAAATCGACGCCATACCCCGAACCAACTCAGGGTTACCCTTGTCATTGCTGCCGTGGGACCCACACCTACCAACCGGGACCATATGGTCTTGGTGGTGGTCAAATAGCCAAACCAAAACCCTCTCGGGTTCGGTTTAGGCGGCGGCCAAGAACAAACACCCCTTAAACATCCCTTTTGATTTATACCAAACCTAATTTCATGTTAGATCTATGATTTAATTAGGTTTTTAAGAAAAACATATCATGTTCTTAATTATTTAAAAGGTTAAATCAAAAGAAAAGGGTTAAAAGAATTACCGAATGCGTGGATCTAAACAACGATGAACAAACACGAACACTAGCAACAAATCCAAGATCCAAGATCAATTAAACACCCCTTTGGTGTGTTTGAGGGTGGCGGCCAAAAAAGAAAAAAAGAAGGAGGAGGAGAACTTTTAGGTTTTTGTGAAAGTCCTCTGTGAAGTGAAAATGAGTAGTGTTTTTCCCTTAACCCCCTTTTAGTGAAAATTGAAATGGGCTTGGCCCATTTCTTCCTTGTTGCCGCGGGTAGGGGCCCCACATGGGGTACCCGTACCGTTTTCCGTGTCTCGATGTTTAGTTACTCGTTCGTGATTATTTATGTTCGCGTTTAATGTGTTCTCGTTAAGTAATTTATCGTGACCTAATATATTTATTTACGCTCGTAATAAATATACATATACGTAATTAATAATAGTTCGTGATTTAATTACGTTCATGATTTCATGATCGCATGTTCGTGATTAATTGTTGTCAAATAATTATTGTGTGCTCGTGCGTAGTAAATACTTATCGTGTTCTAACACGTACGTAATACGTAAAATCCTAACACGTAATCGTAATCATGCTATAATAGGAAAGCTTTAATCTAGTACGTACGATCTTAAGGGTACTATTCATGGTAAAAGCATGCGGGTTTTACATGCTTATCCCTCCTTTTCCTTCTATGTTATTTTTTTTATATATTTTTAACACTTGTCCCTTTTTTGCAGCTATGAGTATCGTTGATTTCCTTTGTAGGCCTGTTTTGAGCGAGGCTGTGGTTGGGGCAGAGCCACATGGTCAGGATACATCTATCTTGCAGCGGGTCACCAATCATACTACGATGCCGGCACCTGCTGGTGCTAGCATTCCTCTTGCCACTGATGAGGAGACTGTTGTTACTCGCCCTGATCCTAAGGGTCTTCAGAAGGCTAAGGGTGTTGCGAAGCGAAAAGCCTCTACTTCAGCAGACGTCCCTGCCGGTGCAGCCAAGAAAACTAAGGCGGGTAAGAAGCAGTCTGGTACAGGTTCTAGTGGTCAAGAAGTTGAGGATGGAGATGAGCATGAGTTGGCTATTGATGATGATGATGATGATGATGTCGGTCATGATGACGCGGCTGATGATTTTGATGATCCTATCGAGCAGTCTGACTGTGTTTCCCCTGGGGAGTACGTAACTGTTGTACCCCTTCGATCTTTTGACTCGAGGACTGGACTAGACGTGTCTTACCCTCCTATTGTTCTTCCAGACAAGGGTGTCCCTGCTGCCTTTAGTGCTGAGGTCTCAGGAGTTCATGAGGGGATGACTAGGACTAGCTCTCATGTATCTCATGGTAAGTTTCTCTTGTTGACCCTCCCTTTTTTTATGTAGCATTTAATTGACTTTATCTTTCTTGTGTTTTACAGGTGCTGTTGATGATACTCACCCTTCCGCTGGGGAGGATGCTAAGGTGTTATCTACTGGTCTGGCTGATACTGATCCTTATGTTGCTAGGGATGAGCATGTTGATATTGATGGAGATGACTATCAGGATGATACTCCTAAATCAAAAGCCAAGACTGGTAGCATGGTAGAAGCGGTTCTTCACTCGTTTGTTGCTGATGTTGATCCACAACAGCAGCTTGCTTTTGATGATTTCAAACAAGTTGATAAACTTGACTTGGATGAAATGGATCTAAAATGGCAGATTGCTATGCTCACTCTCTGGGTTCATAAGTTTGAAAAGAAAGCTGGTCAAAAATTCAACTACAACCCAAGAGAGCCAACCAAGTTTGATAGGAGCAAGGTCAGATGCTATAACTGCCAACAGCAAGGACATTTTGCTAGGGAATGCCCTAACAAAAATGACCAGGAGAAGAACAGGTATTCAGCCTTCAAGGTTCAAGATCTCAAAAATGAAAAGAAAGCTTTGGTGTCTATTGACTCCATGGTCAACTGGAATGATCATCAGAATGCTACCTTGGAATTAGCTAAAGCTTCTACTGATGTATTTGCTATGATTGCTGGGCACCTATCTGATGCCGAGGAAGCAGAAGAATTTGCTCTTATGGGAATCTCGCCTCAGGTATAAAATTGCCCTCTTGGTTGTCATGATAAGTATTCAGAACTATTGACTCAATACAATGAACTAAATGAACAAAATGACAAATATTTTTTAGAAGTTCAAGCATATAAGAGTTCTCTAAAAACTTTGGAACAACAAAAGAAGTGGTTTCAAGATACTCAACGTGAATATGAGGATAAGATTAGAATTCTAAGCATTGATTTAGAGAACACCACTAACATGCTTACATATACTGTTAGCCCTATATTTTATATAGTCGAACAAGAATGTAATAGGTCATCTTAGTCGTTAAAGGTCTTGTATTGTAATAGGTTAGTCGGGTTAACCGGGCTTGGACTTTAAGCTAATATTGTATAAGTTAGGGGCGTAAGCCTAAGATAAAGCCAAGCCCGGCCCAAGGATACTAAACCCACGGCCCATATGCCAAGGGTATATAAACCCTCTTTCATGTGTGGAAGAGGGTGTTGGTTACCATTTTACTCTCTCTCTCTAAAAGTGTTTAACCTTCCAAATTCTCTCTTGTTTCTCTCTCTACTTTTCTTCTCTTTCTCTCTCTAAACATCTCTTCTAAATCTTGTGTTATGGATTGATATGGGATTAACACTTGGTATCAGAGCCTATAGTGGATAGGTGATTGAAGATTTGTGTGTTGTGTTCTTGATTTTTCGTGGCTATTTTGATCTATATCTCACGTCCCAATTTTTTTTTGTGTTTTTTATGGTCTATTCTTGATACAAATCATCTACATACTATTGGTAGTGACTTGGTATTGTTTCTGTGGTTAAAAACGCAAAATTTTTGGGTGTTTGGATCACTTTTTAGCTCAAAATCTCGAATTGGTTGTGTTTTGTCCGAGATAGGTGCATATTCCGATCGCAATAACATTGGGGTTTTACATTGTGATACATCATTCAGACAGGTATTCTGATCGCAATAACCTTAGGGTTTTACTTTGCGATCATACATTGCGACAGTCCCTTATTCCGACCATGAATTGCGATCGTACATTGCGATCGTGGATTCTGACGGAATTTAAGGCATATTGCGACGTTACTCTGCCAATATTGCGACAGCCATATTGCGACAGAACATTCCGACAGAACATTCCAACATAACATTCCGACAGAACATTCCGACAGAACATTCCGACAGAACATTCTGACAGAACATTCCGATAGAACATTCTGACGGAACATTCCGGCTTAACATTCCGACAGTTATTCCGATGGAAATTTTGTTTGAGTAATTTTTAGAATTAGCCACTATCTAGAATAGTCCCGGAACATAGTTTACACGAAGATTAAAAAATTTTTTTATTTTTTCCTAGACCATTTTTAGGCCATTTAAGCTTCAATTTTAAATTTTGGCGAAGCGAAAAAATTTTCTACCAAAAATTCGAATTTTCGGACCAAAATTCAAATTTTTAGGCCATTTTAGGTTTTATTTTTTGTCAAATTTTTTCCCTACTAGTTTTTGGCTATTTCTAACTCGATTTCAAAATTTGGTGATACAAATTTTTTTCGGCTTACCGTTTTGTCGGACTGAGGAATTTATTGTCGAACTGAGAAAAAATTGGAATTTTCAGAATTTCAACCACAATCAAATCACAACACATCCACTAAGATCCGTAATCCATACACATCATCTCTTCTTCTTCGAGACATCCGTTCAATGGACATATTCGTGGATTCAACAACAACAACGTCCATGGCTGAGATGAATAAACAGAAGATGCAGAATCCAAAGGTTTAGACAAATATTGAGACTCCAATCAGTAAACCCACTAACAAGGATTCTACAACCAAAACCGTTCATGCAATCAAATACAAGATGTCGAAAGCAAAAGAAAGATGCATGGAACACTTTAAGTTGCTTCAGTCACACCTTCAGGTTCTTTCAAGAGAAGACCTAAAAGGCACTCGTATTGAAATTGGATTCAAACGGGTATTCGTTCTACTATTTGGTCAAGATGTTGAGACATTCATCAAAACGATGCTATTTAATATGGACCATCTTCAACTTGAACTTAACGAAGATGATCTTCACGAGACTCTATCAATGGACATCCTTTTATTTCTCAACATTCAGTTCCAGCAATTCATTGAATCAAGTGGCTTATCCAACAACGATCGAGAGTTCGCAAGTACATACTTTACCAAATATACTCTCGTAGATCCTCAAACGTTTAAAGAGACACTTCTTCAACATTTGAGTAATCTAAAGAAGTCAATTACTGAAAGAATACGCCATCAAAGGCAATTTGAATGAAGGGTGAATCAAAGACTGACAGACAGCAAAGTCGATAAAGATCAAGCGTTGGATGCTTCTTCGGTTGATACAGAGAGCAGCGCGACAGAATCAGAAACGCAGCATACCAGTACTAGCTCAGGGAATGATCAAACAACCAATGATGCGGATATCAGACCCATTTATGATGATCAACCAATGGCTATGGTACATTTAAATGCTGAATACGATGTTCCTCAACATACTGAGCAATCTGAACCCATTCTTGACACGTATCTAGTGGAAAAGGTTGATAGCAATACCACACCTGATTCATCAGATACGAGTACTAATGGAGGAGAGACTTCTCAGGATATTGATTCTGAGATTCACGAGCTTGAAATTTTGTTAGCTCAGAAGACTAAAGATTTTGAGGATGCCAAACTCGATTTTTCAAAGAAAAATAACAAATTTGAGGCTTACTTTGAAAAACTTGAAAAAGCAAATGTTGTTCTTGAACAAATTGGATCGTAAGATTCAAGATTTTAACGTGGAAAAAGAACATTTTGTGAAACAAATAAATTTGTTAGAATCAAAGATGGCTTCTCAAAATCCAAGTCCTCTGCCTGCTTCATTAACTGAATTATCTGTGCAACCTATCGACATTGTAGATAATAATGATGCGAATGCTGATAACGCCATATTTGATAATATGAACATTAAGTTAGAACAACGTGTCGCTCAATTACTTCTACAAAATGAGCAATTAAAGGCTTAGATTTAGGAAAAGGTTTTTGCACTGACAGCGGTGAAAAACGAATTAAGGAAGATAAAAGGAAATAGTGTGGATACTAAGTTACCAAAACAGTCAGTCTTGGGGAAACCTCCTTCTCAACCATTCAGAAATCGCTCAGTTGCTAGACAACCGAATGTGTTTAAATCTAAACGACCCAAAACGTCGAATCCGAGGTTTGCATCCCAAGTTGACGTGCGTAGCAATTTGCCTAAACCAGTCACTCCACAAACTAGACCCTCCTTAAGCCAGATTGCATCTGCTAAACCCGATCACATGAATGCTTCAAGCAACTCTAGATCTAGATACAAGAAAATGCCTAGGCGTAGATCAAATAACATGGGTCATAAAAGCTATCTAGAGGATGCTCAGAAAAATACACAAGCAAGAGATAGGAACAAACCACAACCTAGGAGCGTTGTTCACACATCTAGGAATTCTAGACCCTTCTATGATGTGCACAATTCTGCCAACCTTAGGAACTCTAGAGCCTTCTCAGATGCTAAGCACTTTGTTTGCACGAATGGTAACAAATGCGTGTTTAATGCCATTTATGATGATTGTATCACTAAAGTCCTGAACAAGGTGAACCAAAAAGCTAGAGAACCTCAAAGACGGAACCCTAAAGGAAATAGGTTTTCTCCAACTAAGTCTTTTGCTGTGCATGAAAAAACTATGTCTCCTCGACCTTGTCTTAGGTGGATACCAACGGGTAGAACCTTTAAAACAATTGGTCTTAGGTGGGTTCCTACTGGAAATATATTTCCCTCTACCACGAAAAAGGTTCAAGGTGAACCCCAACACGGTTCTCATAAAGATATCACTAACCCACAAGCAAGCATACAAACTACTGATAAAAGTGTAGGTATTAACTTAAAGGTTCAACAAGAACACAAAGGTTTTCCATATTCATACCGTTCAACAAAAGACACTCTCAGAGTTTGGTTGCTGAAGAAGCAGATATCAGACAAATACGTGTCTCAGGGGTTTCACAAGTAAGATTCATAATGACTTACAGTCACATATCAGACTGTAACTCGAATGTTAAAGAAAGGGAACTTTATCTCTTCAACGATAAGTTACCCTAAACACGAGAAATTAATATTTCTTGGACACGAGCTTCTCTTAAAATTATTCAAAAGTTTTAGCTCGTGTACAAGGCTTATAGTCAAATTACAGACTGTAACCCGGGCTCACAAGACAGGAAAGTTCATCCCGAGTATGACTTATCCTCAAAACGAGGAATTTTATTTTTCTCTCATAATGACTTCTAAGCGCATCACAGCTTAGGACTCGGACCTCAACTAAGGAAAGTTTATCTCGGATGATAACTTATCCTTCTCAACGAGAAAATAATATTTCTCGGTCATGAGATTCTCATAAAAACATTCAAAGTTTTTAAGTTCATGAAAAATGATTTCTAAGTAAATGTCAGCTTAGACCTCGAACTTCAACTTAAGGAAAGTTTATCACGGATGATAACTTATCCTTCACAACGGGAAATTTATTTATCCTTCACAACGGGAAATTTATTTTTCTCGGTCATGAGCTAGTCACAAAACAATCAAAGTTTTGAGCTCATGAAAAATGGACCCTAAAGGGAAGTGTACGTTTCAGTGCGCTTTCCCTAAGCAATAGAAGAGAAGTCTTCTATCCTGATTATATTAAAACCGTTGAACACAATTTTTCAAGAATTTCTCAAAAGGTTTTTCTAAATCTTTCAAAATTGTGTGTTCAACACTCCTTTCCTCATATGTGGTTTTTATATCTCAAAATTGTCATATGTTATTTTGATAAATTTTTGAGGGGGAGCATTTTAAAATCAAGCCTTTAATGTTGTTGTGGTACATCTCTGAAATTGTAATATTTTTATGTATCCAACACATTCCGAAAATGATATGAAATTGTCAAATGTAATATACTATATCGGATAAGGCATCTCAACTCCGTACCTCAACATATTTTGTGGTGTCGTTTTTCAAAAATTTTGTGAAATTTTGTTTCATGACACACATATATTGTTGAGGGGGAGCAACCCGACTTAATGTTCCATGATTCATGCGTGCACACATGTTTCTCTCCCAATCGGTTTTCAAAAATTGTCATATTTTAATCAATTCGTATCTCTAATATGATGTTTTTATATTAGAGATAGGGGGAGAAAATGTGATTAAAATGTAATATATTGCAACATGTGATCTTAAAGACTCAAGTGCAACTCTTTCCTTCACATGCTAAACCATTTCTTATATCGATGCTTGTATGTAGGGGAGCTTTTTGGAAATATAAAACTTTCAAAGTGTTAAAAGTTTTGATTTTTATCAAGCACTTTGAATGGTTTTCAATGGTTTTATGGTTATGATCTTTACCCAAAACAACATACTATCCACGACAGAACGATGGAGTCAAAAGGTGGTTTAGGATAGGAAACTAAGTCCTATGATCCAACGAGAACCGGAGGGATCTACCTAAGGACATTCCATAGCTAGAAATAGTTGTCCTTAGGAAAGATGGAGTGGAATGAAGCTGAATGCGGACCAACTACTTTTGTTAGCACTAGAACAATCACAATAAGGTGCTAATGATGACGTATTGGTAAGCATTGAAGGAGTTGAATATTCTATGCAACTTAGGTAGAAACCGGGTTAACACATCTTTTGAAGAAAAGTGTCATGGACCTAGTGATGCGATGCACAACCCTTCCTCAGCCATTCGAATTTCTCTCAAAAGAAACTTGTCTCATTGTCACGGACATCAACACGTATCTATTGACTTTCTCACTCCAAGTCAGTTAATATTGAAAAGGTGGCAGTTTGCTCCAGCCTCCGATTACCAAAATACACTTATTGAGTCTAGAGCCAAACGAGATCTATCTATCATCTCATTAGGACACAATCGAGTCCTACTCATTATCCTTGTGATATTGCCAGAACATTTGAGTGATACGATTCACAATGAAGATGGAAATCCTGCTTGAGCCAGCATCAAACAAGCTAATGGTAGGTAACTTGTGCGATTCTACACGAATAAAACTTGTGAGAACTGGAATGCAACTAAGTTTGATTCTTAATTGATTCAAACTTGATTCCAGGTTTCTTCGCAAAATCCATGTGATCTTGCCAGAACATTCAGAGTGACACTCATTAGTGTTCACAGTGACGAATGGAAATCCTTCAAGTGTCAACATCAAACAGCACTGCGGTAGGTAACTCGCAAGATTCTCTATGAATCAAGCTTGTGACAAACTGGAAAGCAACAATGGTGCGATTCTTTTAGAATCAAACTTGTTCCAGGAAATCTGAATTGACGACTCTAATCAGACGAATTATTTATCCTTATGATTCACTCTTTACGTTCGCAGTCTGCTTTGAGATGGTCAAGTAAAGAGAACTTGCTACTACCGCCAGGGAAACCCTGTCAAGGAGATTCTTAATCGAATATACTCGATCACAGGTACGGTATCTAATACCGTCTAAACGGTCTTCACCGACCGAAGGTAAAATGCTACCGAGTTAGGATGAAATGTTCAAAGCTATTTTATCCGTGTCTATATATGTTGCTGCATATCAAGAAGGTGGCGTAACTGTGTAACTGATGTCGTTTCAGAAGTCACAAGAGCACAAGATGGCGATAATCACGATACTTAAGAATGTAAGAATGTAATAGGTCATCTTGTCACAAGAGCTCAAGATGAACACCATCAAGAATAGATTGAAGATCTCAAGCACTCAAAGTCGAATGACAAAGGCTCAAGATAAAGATCACAAAAGCATGAAGGAAAAAAGCCGTTACAAACAAGATCAAGACCAACATACACGACCAAAGCTTTAAGATCTCCTCTATAAGAATGTATTCACTCAATCATCTTATGCTTTTTAAGCTTTTTAAGATGACCGATAAATTGGGGGAGATTGTTAGCCCTATATTTTATATAGTCGAACAAGAATGTAATAGGTCATCTTAGTCATTAAAGGTCTTGTATTGTAATAGGTTAGTCGGGTTAACCGGGCTTGGACTTTAAGCTAATATTGTATAAGTTAGGGGCGTAAGCCCAAGACAAAGCCAAGCCCGACCCAAGGATACTAAACCCACGGCCCATATGCCAAGGGTATATAAACCCTATTCCATGTGTGGAAGAGGGTGTTGGTTACCATTTTACTTTCTCTCTCTAAAAGTGTTTAAACTTCCAAATTCTCTCTTGTTTCTCTCTCTACTTTTCTTCTCTTTCTCTCTCTAAACATCTCTTCTAAATCTTGTGTTATGGATTGAGATGGGATTAACATATACTAAAAAACTAAACAATGACAGTATTAAGGCTAAGCAAGACATGCAAGAAAATTGGATGCTACACTTTTACGATTTGAAAAATGGCAAAAAGCACCCAAGAATCTTTCAAATTAAAAAGATAGTAGCATGTCTGGTAGGACTAAGAGAGGATCAGGCTTTCATAAATATATTGATTCAGAAGATGTATTTGATTTATCTTTTTCAAGTGTTTTTGATCATGACAAGGAGGAGGAGGGAAAACCTAGTTACAATAGGTTTAAACCAGCTGCAGCAATGCATGCTGTTCCTCCACCTCTTACAGGAATTGTTATGCCCATATCTAGGCATACTGACTTGGATGGATCACAGATGCATGAGTCGCCAAAAAGCTCTACTAATACTAATGACATTTTCTCTTGTACTTTCAGTGACAAGGCCAGTGACTATGCATCCTGTGGTTCAAGTGAAGAGTCAAGACCTTCGAGTCCCAAGACAAATGACCCTACTACTACTAGTGCTAGGATGAGTGATGAGAGAGTTGCTTCTGCTTCTACTTCTACTGTTTCTAGTTCTAGCTTGTTGAGTCCTAGGAATGTTGATTCTCCTAAAATTGTTTGTAATAAGTATAGCAGTGTGAAACAATGTCATTTGAATAAAAGGTCTTTTAAAACATGCTTTGTTTGTGGTAGTAAATTTCATTTGATTAAGGATTGTGATTTTTATGATCAAACTCCTTCTAGTTATCAAGCTTATCCTGCTCCTGGTCCACCAGGAGTTGCTCCTTTTTCTTCTAGAAGATTAAACCCATGTGTCCAATCTTACTCTTCTTCTAGAAGGACCTCTCCTTCAGCTTCTAATATTTGGAGAAGCAATGTTTATGCCTACAATAGACCAACCAACAACTATTTTCAGAACTTTAATCAGAATTATGCTTTTAATTCAGACCAAATGCATTTTGGGTTGGGACATTTGGGGTCTGTTGTTAAGCCCTTAACAGTTTGTTCTTGGTCACAAAATAACACCCATATGATGAACATGCAACCTAAGGACAACAATGGATCTCATCAATCTTCTTGGCTATCTACTAATATCCACAAGGCAGACTCAAGCCTGAAAAGGTCTGGGTCCCCTTAAGACACTAACTTTTGCATATGACTTTTCTGTTGTTGTAGATTACTCCATACCAAGACCCGACTCTTGGAATAGTTGATAGTGGATGCTCTAGGAGCATGACAGGAAATAAAAGACTTTTATCTAACTTTGTACAATTTCAAGGCGGAAAGGTGTACTTCGGAGGTGGTGAAGGAAGGATCTCTAGCAAAGGAACTATTCTGACACCTAATCTTAATTTTGAGCAGGTTTACTATGTGGAAGCTCTTCAACACTTCAACTTGATCTCTGTCTCTCAGATTCGTGACAAGTAACAGTTCGTCCTCTTTACGGATACTGAAGCACTGGTGTTATCTAAAGACTTTAAGCTGCCAAATGACTCCCAAGTTCTACTCAAAATCCCTAGAAGACACAACCTCTATAGCATCAAGCTGAATGAAGTTAATCTTACTGGTCAACTAGCTTGTTTGGTTGCCAAAGCATCAGAAGATGAAGCCACCAAATGGCATAGAAGGATGGCACATGTAAACTTCAAGACCATTCACAAACTGGAAAATATGAACTTGGTCTCTGGTTTAGCTCCCAAAATATTCAGAAATGACATCAATTGCCTTGCGTGCAGCAAAGGCAAACAACACAAAGCATCCTTCAAGGCAATTACTGCTCTCAGCCTCATAACTGAACCATTGCAGCTACTACACATGGATTTCTTTGGTCCTACCTCCATTAGGAGCATTGACCATAGATAATACTGTCTTGTGGTAACTGATGGGTATAGCAGGTTCACGTGGGTTTTCTTTCTGGCTGCTAAGAGTGAGACCTACTCCATTCTCAAAGACTTCATTACACTCATTGAGAATCAGCTGTCCAAGAAGGTGAAAGGTATCCGATGTGACGATGTAACAGAATTAAAAAGGCAGACATCATAGCACTTTGCAATTCCAAAGGTATCAACAGAGATTATAGTGTTGCTAGGACTCCTCAACAGAATGGTGTTGCAGAAAGGAAGAACAGGACTCTTAGAGAAGCTGCAAGAACCATGCTTGTAGACTCCAAGCTTCTAACTATGTTTTGGACAGAAGTTGTCAACACTGCAAGTTATGTGTTGAATAGGGTTTCAATTACCAATCCTCATAAGAAGACTCCTTATGAGTTACTCACAGCCAAAGTCCCAAGCATTTCTCATTTGAAGCCATTTGGTTGTCCTGTCACCATTCTGAATACTAGTGACTATTAGGGGAAATTTGATGGCAAGGCAGATGAAGGCTAAATTGTGGGATATTCAGCTCACTCAAGAGCTTATCGAGTTTATAATCTCCATGCCAAGCGTGTCATTGAAACTATAAATCTCAGGTACTTTGAGGAGAAGACAAACATCCAAGGCAAAGGTCCTGGATGGTATTTTGATCTTGATTATCTTAGTGACTCATTAGGATATTTTCGTTTCAAAACTAACCAAGATGCAGGTCTACAAGTGTTTGCAACTTCTAGTGCAGGTGCTGCTTCTAGCTTTTCGGACTCCGATGAGGATGATGACATTTTTGTTGTACCATCCTATTCCACCACAGTCGCTCCCAACACCAATGCTACTCCTATTGATGCTTCTTCATCAAACATTGTGGATTCACAAGGAGCTCCTGACACACTGCTCAAGCAACAACAAGATGCTACTACAGCAGCTACTCAAGGAGGCTTTGAGTTTCCTATGAGTACTCCTGTTGTACCAGTTACTCCTAGTGATCCTAGTGTTACTCCTAGTGCAAGTTTCACACCTATTGGTAGTCTGGTTAGTGATCCTACTTCCACAACTAGGTTCTCTGGTCCTTCTGACTTGGGAAACTATCAAAAGAAGACTTCTACTAAGCTAGATGATATTCATAAGCAGCCAACAGTGGAATTTTCGACTCTGCTTCATATGATGATGACTTTGTTAGGGATCTTAATAACTTGGCACTAGATGTGGATGTGGCTCCTATTCTTGTTCAACAGATCAATAAAGACCATCCTACCACTCAAATCATAGGGGATCCTGGTTCTACTATCAAGACTCGCCGCATGCATAAGAAAGCAACGTTTGGTCATCATGCTATTGTGAGCTACATTGAAGACCAAAAGCGTAATAATCACACAGACTTTCTTCACTGTTTGTTTGCTTGTTTTCTTTCACAGGTGGAACCTAGGTCAGTCTCACATGCTCTTGAAGATCAAAGTTGGGTGGAGGCTATGCAGGAGGAGATGCAACAGTTCTTGTTTCAGAATGTTTGGATCCTAGTTGACTTACCAGATGGAAAGACAACAATTGGTACCAAATGGATTCTCAAGAACAAGAAAGATGCAAGGGGTATTATGGTGAGAAATAAGGCTAGGCTGGTCGCACAAGGTCACACACAACTAGAAGGAATTGACTATACTGAAGTCTTTGCTCCTATTGCTAGGATTGAGGCCATTCGTCTGTTTTTGGATTTTGCTTCTTATGTTGGCTTTACGGTTTTTCAGATGGATGTCAAGAGTGCGTTTATTTATGGCAAGATTGATGAGGAAGTTTATGTCACTCAACCTATGGCTTTGTGGATCCACTTTATCCCAAGAAAGTCTACAAGGTGGTCAAAGCTCTTTATGGACTACATCAGGCTCCTAGAGCTTGGTATGAGCGTCTGTCCACTTTCTTGTTGAAACATGGCTATAGAAGAGGCACTATTGACAAAACACTGTTCCTTAAAAGGAATGCCAAAGACATCATCCTGGTTCAAGTATATATGGATGACATTATCTTTGGTTCTACTAGGAAGGAATGGTGTGATGAGTTTTAATAGCTAATGAAGGGCGAATTTCAGATGAGTGCCATGGGAGAACTCACATTTTTCCTTGGTCTTCAAGTCAAGCAGCAATCAGATGGTATCTTCATTAGTCAAGACAAGTATTTTCACGAGATCATTTAGAAGTTTGATGTGGAACCTCTTCGACCAGCAGCAACACCTTATGAAGTCACTAAAGTCAAACTCAAGAATGAGCCAGATCCTCCGGTAAATGTTCACATGTACAGGTCAATGATTGGCTCACTCATGTATTTGACTGCATCACGTCCGGACATTATGTTTGCATTAAGTGTTTGTTCTAGACATCAGGTGGCTCCAACCGTATCTAACTTAAATGTAGTCAAGAAAATCTTCAAGTATATCAAGAACAACCCAAGCTAGGCTTGTGGTATCCAAGGGAATCACCTTTTGTTCTTGAAGCCTATAGTGATAGTGACTATGTAGGTGCTAATAATGATAGGAAGTCTACTACTGGTGGTTGTCAGTTTTTGGGTCGAAGACTTATCTAATGGCAACGCAAGAAACAGACAATAGTAGCTACCTCTTCAACAGAAGCTGAATACGTAGCTGCTGCTAGTTGCTGTGGACAAGTCTTGTGGATACAAAATCAGATGCTGGATTATGGGTTCAACTTCATGAATACCAAAATTTTCATCGAAAAGCAAAGCACTATCTGGATTTTAAAGAACCCTGTCTTTCATCAATGAACCAAGCATATCGAGATTAGGCACCATTTTATATGGGATGCCAATGAGAAGAAGTTGATACAGGTTCTTAAAGTACATACGGATGATAATGTTGCTGATTTATTGACTAAAGCATTTGATGGTCCGAGATTCAACCACTTGGTGGTTCACATTGGTATGGTCAATCCTTGAGGCCTAGGATTGAGGGGAGGCTAAGCCTAAGGGGAGGCTTATTGTACATATTTCCTTGTAAAGTCATACATATGATAGCTTCTAACAACAGTTTTCATGGGTATTCGCTGTGTGCAACTTCTAGTGGAAGTATTTGGTTACTCCTAGTGGCAGTCTTCTGCTTCTAGTGGGTACAAACCATTATTCTTCACTTGTGGTTGGCTTCTAGTATCAATTTTGGGTCACTGTTCACTTCGTTGACTTTCGTTGACCACTCGCTGCTCTTAGTGTTGACCTTTATGCGTTTTGACTTTCAGTCAACACGAGTTACTTCTGGTGCACATCTTTTGATTATCTTTGGTAACTAGGATTTGCAAATAATGGTTTAAGGGGCAAGTGGTTACTCAAGCATTAATGACTTAATTTTGAAAGGGCAACCCCATAATTAGGGGTCAATGAATAGTTTTGTGACTATTATTTATGGTCAAAATATTCATTTGACTCAGTTATCAAAACATAAACACACACATACACTCCTAATCTTCACCCTCTTCAATCAATCATCTTCCACTGTTTCAATCTTCATCAATGGCATCACTCCAGTACAAGCACGATCATAACAAGGTGGCCTATCTTGGCGAAGGTCCTAAACGAGACGAGTTCGCAGACATCCTGGAATACATTAAAGCTTCCAATCTAAGGTATGCTCTCACTGTTTGCCCCACTGTGTATGATACTATTATACGTCAATTTTGGGCAACTGTCGACACCAATGCTGTGTTGGGTCGCCCATTAGAGCTCCATGCTACTATAGATGGTCGCTCCTATGTGGTGTCTGAGGCATCCATTAGGTCTGCCCTTCATCTCCAAGATAAGGATGGCATTAGCTCTCTTCCCAACTCAGAGGTGTTGGATGGTATGGCTACTATAGGTTATAATCATGAGGGGAAGTTTAACTTCTAGAAAAATAGGTTTGGCCCTCAATGGAAGCTGTTGGTTCACTTTTTGATTCATTGTTTGAGTCCAAAATCTGGGAGTTAGGATGCGTTTCCCATCCCCCTTGCTACTGGTTTGATTTGTATTGCTCAGGGTCGCACTTTTAACTTTTCTCGTTACTTGTTTGATGGCATGATTAGTAATCTTAGTGATACTAGTTCTAGGAAGAAGTTCTTGATGTACCCTAGATTTTTGCAGTAGGTTCTTATGTGCTTACCTAGGAATAGGAAGGAATATGTGCCCCCAAAGCTTACTCTAAAAGTTTATGCGAATATGGCACTTGGTTTTAAGGGTCCTTTAAGGCCTAATACTGATTCTATGTTGGGCCTTGCCCAAGGGGGTCTCAATGTGGTTCCTCCAGCTGGTCAAGCCGAGGAGGAACCTCCATTGGAGGATGATCCTATAGAGGAGGAGAACCCTACTACTGGTGTACCCCATGTGGAGGTTGAGGAGCCAGTTAGAGAGGTGGTGGTAGAAATGCCATCTACCTCAAAGGTTTCTCCTTCTTCTCGCCCACATGAGTCCCCATTTGCTAATTCTCCCCCTCCTAGTCTAGCTCCACATTCTGCTGAGAAGCCTTCTAGCTCTCATGCCCATATGGATGACCCATCTGTTGCTTCTGGTCCCCATGATGCATCCCCTCAACCAAGTCCTCTTGGTGGGGAAGCTAAGGAACCTGTTACTCTGACTTCTTTGTTAGCTCTTATGCACAAGTACTATGCTAAGATTGTTTCATTGGAAGATGAGCTCAACCAGCACCGCAAGCTCACACGGGATTTCGTGCTCCCATTGGTAAACAGGGTTAAATCGTTGGAGACACAGCTAAAGTGCCAAAGGAAGAAAGTAGTGCTCTCTGATTCTGATGAAGATGTTGAGGAGGATAGGCTGACTATCTTGGCCAGTGTTGCCTTTGTTGATAAGCCAAGTGATGACTTGCCTGCTCCTTCCTAAAGCTGCTGCTGGTCCCAAGCCAATGGATGCTTATGCTGGTCCTTCTCATGATCCCAATGGCAAAGCCCCTATGACTGATTCACCCTCTCCTCCCAAAAAGCGTACTCGCAGACAATTAGAGGAAGAAAGATCGGGGGAAGAGGCTGCTCAGAGATTGCAAGAAGAGCTTGACTAACAAGCCAAGGCTGAGGATGAAGCCCTGCAACAACAAAGACGTGAGCAGATGAGGCACAATGCCATGCATTGGGATGACCATGACTGGATGAATGTAATTACCATCCTTAGTTCAGACTACTCTCAGTTCACCAATTTGTTGGGTGAAGATGTGAATCAAGGCAATTATGTTCAACGGGCAATGGCTTTGATGCGTAAACAACAGTTAACTCTTGCTTCCCAGCTTCGCGAATAACGTCGTAACAGACCTCTGTCACGTGCTGAGGAGAAACGTTTGATGCAACAATATGTTAAGAATCAATCGGCTGCGTATTATCAGACTGGGTGGACATGGGAGAGGGTGAGGAGGCTTTCTTTTGATGAGCTTAAAAATCTTTACACCAAGATGATCAAGCATAGGGATACACCTGTGCCTGAATATGCTATTTATCACCCACCTCCTTGTGTTGTCCACACTTCTAAGCCTGCTACTGCTCCCACCTCTTCGCCGGTTGTTCAAGAAGGTACCTCTAGGGTTCAATCTTCTAGTGCACCTTCTACTGTTGATCCTACCACCACCGATGAAGCTACTACCATTCCTGTTACTAATCTCACACCTGTTACTCCTACTGTGGAGCCTACACCCACACCGATGACTGATCCACTTCCTACTTCATCAGCTGGTGCATCCACTTTTGACCCTATGGTTGTTGATGATTTTGTTCCTACTGCTGCTGCTACTGTTGATGTCAAGGTTAAAGAGGAATCCTCTTCTGGTGTCCCCACACCTCGCCGTTCTATTCGGAAGAAGAAGGCTCGTCATCGTAAGTCTGTCCCATTTGAGAAGAGAGATCCTGCCAATCTCATTGATGCTGCTTCTGATAGTGAGACTGAGTTACCCCTTGGCAAGAGTTTGATTGTAGTTTGGGAGGTTCGGCCATCCCCCATTTCTCGTGGTACCTTTATGCATAAGATTACGACCAGTGATGGCTACACCCGATATGTTTCTTGATTGCAAAATATTTTTTCGTGGGTGGAGCGTCGTGATCTTATGCTGTTGTATGGATTGGTGGATGCTAAAATTCCTAAGTCTCCTAGTGAACAACCTGACTGGCCAGGGTTGACTATTTGGGGTGATTTGAAGTTGATGTTGGATTCCCCTCCTGATTCTCCTCATGCTGGCGTATGGAAGGATCAACCTTGCTGGGTGATAAGGAGGTGGAAGTTGTATGCTGGATGTGGTGTTCATGTGTTGGAGCTTGAGTCTGGTGCTGTTGTGTTTATGCTTACTGATGTGGGGTATCCGTTGACCATTTCTACCATGGAAGCTATGCTGGAGTGCCACTTGCTGGTGTCTAATGCTCCTTCTGGTAACGAGTCTTCCATGGCCACTACCTTAGTTGAGGGAATTCAATCCTGGCTGCATGTATACAAGGTTGTTGCTTCTGGTATGTGATTGGTTTGTTTCTTCTATCTTTTTGCTATACACACATTCTTTTCACCAATTTGTACAGTGATTGGTGACTCACATTTTACTTTAGTTAGTTGTTTAAAAAAAAACATACTTAATAACTAGGCTTTTGGCCAGGTAAAAAGATTATCTAAGTATGTCTCTTCGAATTGATCTGGTTTAACTATGCGACTCAGTCGTTCTTTGGTGGAAACAAAGTTGTGCCGTTGTAGTATATTAAAATGCAAAGACGTTAAATGTAAATGACATAAAAGTAAAATGGTGTTAAAATAAATCTAAGTCTAATTAAAATAAAGGGTGCAATATTTAAAAACTTTGAAAAGTAACTAACGAGAAATTAAATGACGGGTAATTAAAGCGTGACGAAAATTAAAATTTGACAAAGTATTAAAATGAGAACTTAAAAATAAAATACGACGAAATAGAAAAAAACAAACCTGATCGGAATATATTCCGATCGGAATAATAAACCTACCACCAGATCGGAATGTTGATCGGAACTCCAATCGGAATGCTGTCACCTATCCTGATCGGAATAACCAAACTCACCCTGATCAGAATACTTCAATCGGAATGTAGGATAAGGGGCTATCGGAATCCTCCCAATCGGAATGTTGTCGAAACTCCAATCGGAATGCTGTCACCTATCCTGATCGGAATAACCAAACTTACCCTAATCGGAATGTGGACTTACCCTAGATCGGAATGAAGATCTCGTCGGAATAAGGAATGGACCCCTGGTCGAAATGCTGATCGGAACCCCTAATCGGAATAAGGATCGGTATCCTTGTCACTAACTCCTAGTCGGAATACCTACACAACACCCAGATCGGAATGATATAAACCTCCTCGTCGGAATGCTACAAACCCTTTTTCGACCAAGCCAAGGAGCGCTGGTCGGAAAGATAAACCCTTTTCCGATCAATTAGATCGGAATACAGTAAAGAAAAATGAAATAAGCTAGTTTAAATAAGCTATAAACCAAATAAGCACACACCTAAAATCCTAATGAAAACCGTATAAGAAAAGGCTAATAAGCTACAGTTTAAAGACTTTTAAAAACACCAAATGAAACAAAGTTTACGAAAACAAACTTTTATATAAAAATAACTTTTATAAAAACTTAAGAAACTTAAAATAAACACAAATAAGCTATAAGAATCAATAAACCAAAACAATCAAAAACATAAAAACATAACCTTTAATCAAATAAGCATGATAATAAACACATAAACATAAAGATCAAGCAAAGAAAGAAAGGTAGAATGAGAGATAAAAACAAGAAAATTAAAGAACACTTACTTGGAATTAAAAGGTATTAAAAGTGCAAGACAAGTATTTAAATTGACATGAATTTAAAGAGCAAGTAATTAAAAGGTGGAAGAACTAGTGTCACTCTAGCCAACAAGAGTAAAAATGAAATGCTAATGATCTATATATAGGGGAGGATTAGGGAATGCTTAGGAAGCTTCCTCCCCTCCTTCATTTCTTCTTAATTGCACCATTAAGTCCTTCCCTTCTTAATCTTTTGTTAATCATGGACTTTAATGACTTTTGGCTCGGGATTTCTTTAAACTCGTCTTTTAATTCGTCAATAAATAAGACTTGAGTTCTTCGGCTTTTAGTAAACTTCCGTCTTTTGACTTTTTCTTCGATAAATCTTCAGAATTGGTCTTGGACTTCCGTTCTTTTTGCACTCTTGACTTCTTGACTTCGTCTTTCATCTTTTTCTTCAATAAAAGCTCGTGAATGCCCGTGTTTTCTCCACTTTTCACCTTTTCGTCCTAAATCACAACAAAAATACAAACCACGCATAATTCTGACATAAAAGACATAAAATACAGCTCGGTTATTATTGTAATTAAGTGGTAAAAAGGATGGGTGTTTACACACCTATCAATACTTTTATATAATATTTGCTTATACTTTAAATATGTGATGGAATTTCAAAACTAGTAAATCATATAATATCTACTTATACTTTTCCATCATGAAGCTGTTTTCCACTTGGTATTTTCACATTTGGGCTGTAGCAATTCTTAATTTTTGTATCAATATTTATAACCTGACTTTTAATTATCATTTTTTTAATGAAAAATATTGAGTTATCGGCTAACCGACAAGGTTAAGGCTTTGACATTTCGAATATGTGTCATTTATTATTTATCGACAAAGACTATGTCCGTAATCGTCCGTAAATATTCTTTTAGTGACATATAAATATTTTCTATTATCGTCGTAATGATTTTTCGTTTTAAAGGCAATCTTTATAAATTTATGATAAATATTTAAGCGTCATTCGTTTATATAACGCGTTAACGTTTATTAAATAATAAGCAGTCATTTATTTATAAAAATATAAACATTCTCCGAATGTCAATGTTTTTATTTTATATTAAACGTTTATTTTTCGTGTTTTACGTGAAACTTTTAATATCGGATAACTGTTAAAATAGCGTGCTTCGATAATACCCGCTTATTCAATATTTATCTAAAACAACAAAAGTACAACATCATACCACACGTGTAAACCAACCTACAAAGTTATATGTAGTTAGAAGATGAACTAAGAAGAAATTCTTTATTAACCATCGAGTACATATGTTATCAAGCTGCATAAATTGTTTACATAACTAAATAGCATGACAAAATAATACAGATATGTAACCATTTTTTTTAAAAAAGGCACCTTTTACACCTATAACTAAATGTTGATTTAAGGATAAGCAACTTTAGTTTTCATATATATATATATATATCATCATCATGACTAAACTAGTATTTTATATGTGACATATTTTTAGCATGAGCTTGGAAACTAAATAATCTTGCTAGACAACGCACGTCTGTTATATAAATATGTTTTTCACTCATAAGTCACACATATGTATATAAATGAAGTTAACCAAGAGACTCTAAATATGAACATATAAAGAAACTTTAAGTCTAAGAAACATGATCAAAATTAAAAAGACAAAGTAAGATGGTGACTCGATGTAACATCTACACGTGTGGTGTTGCGGTTGATTACAAATATGATAAAATATTGAGAAATATAGAGATGGGTTTAATATGTATTTGGTGGTGATAAAAACACTTGCCTCATTTCATTGTCAAACAAATCTTCACTTTTCTAAATCAAACGAATAAAATATGCATACGCCTCCATATCTATTTTAGATTTTTAAGGTATAATATTAAAGTGCTCCACTTCATAACAAGAAAAGTAATATAGCCGAGTGGTAAAGCTTCTAGTTCATATTCAAGTGGAGATACGTACTATTGCTGCTCGGTTTGAGATTCGATCGGTTAGTGTTCATATGAAAGGCCGTCGTTAGAAGCTTGTGGTTTATCGGATTATCTTATTTCATGGTTTCACTCAAGTCACTATTATCTTGATCGTTATCCACTTATGATATCGATATCTCTAAGGTGAGTTCATAGCCTCGCTTTTATTTATTTAATTGTTTTATTAAACCCGCGAGGGGGATACATGCTACTTTTTACGAATAGACGCAAGTACTTGAACTGTATGCTTATTTTATCCCTTTTAGTCATGAACCGTTAATTACTTGGACCGACTGTACTGGTCGGGTAAACGTAAATGCTGTGAATAGATCTATTGGGATTGACCTCTCCGTCCGGGTTTAACGGAAAACCGACTGGACGCATTGTATTTGAAACTTGAACGGAATAACGGATGTTAATGTTCGGTTTCATGAGCTAAATGTGATAACTGACGCTATATGACTTTGGAAACTGAATACTTGAAATCTTGTGGTCCACTGCTTTTACTTGCAAACCTATGAATTCACTCAACCGTTGTGTTGACATTTTAGCATGTATTTCTCAGGTACTTAGGTTAAAGAGCAGCTGGAGCATGGAGTCGCATTTGATATTTTAAAGGCAATAAATTACTGATTACCATTTGATAATCTTTTTGAAAATGTTGATTATCACATTATTGTGGGACCTGCTTGTAAACTTTGATTTTAAATTATTGAATGGATTAAACTTTTGAAACGCCTCTTTTGAGTGCGTTTTCTGTAACTTGTGTGCTGTTCTATGAAGTAATACTCCCAATGACCCTTCCGCTGCTATCCGAAATTTGGGAGTGTTACAGATTGGTATCAGAGCACTTGTTATAGAGAACTGGGTCATTTTTATGAAACCTGGACTATAACAGCCTTTGGATAAAACGATTTTATTGCCAAGAAAATCATCCGTGCGCTCATGTTACCCGAAAGCTTGTGAAATATGTATATTGGTATAGATATTTGTTTTTCATTAGTATGTTCATATGAAGGGATTATTTATATAAACAATTAGCTATTTTAAGACATTGTGGGTGAAGCAATAGTCTTGCTAAAGTTTTTCATAACTTTTATGACACTATCTTATATCAGCGTGAACTCACCATCAAGTGCCGATTCCACTGGTTATTTACCTTCTGCTTCCGAGTTTAAATACTCGTCTTGAGATTTTCAATCGTATATGTTGGTTCATAGAACTCCTATATAAAGTCTTCCAGTTGATTAGACTACGGCTTTGATTTGTCACCTCTGGATGTGCCATTTTGGGACACCTATTTCTTTTGAAACACGATTTATTGCGTTCCTTGAATTTCTTATCACTCCGGACGATTTAGAAGAATCTTTACACAAAGGAGATTATTTCTTTTATAGAACATTTGATTTGGTTTTGATCTAGTGCTTTGTATAGACGATGCTTAGGTAGATTAATTTATAATTATCATGTTGAAACGAATTTGTCACTCGTTTGAACAAGAAACTTATAAATTACCAAACCATCAGTATTTAAATCTTAATTAGATGGACCTGACGAACCCATGTAATTAATGATTTGTAAATGATTGGGCTTAAGCACGTGTCATTTGCACAAACTCTTTCATTTCAGCTCGTTATTCGACTGTACAATTCATCCGTTGTCTATCGCTATTCTAATTCATATCGTTATTATCTTATACGAACGACTCTTTAATCTTTTTATATTTCTGATACATTGGTATGGATTATTCCGTGCGTGTATCAACTTTGTGAACTTAAAAGTACTCTGACTTTTTCTCGAACGTAGCATAAACATGTAAAACAACCGAACTCTGGGACAAAGTTCTTTTAAGGTGGTTAGACTGTAGCAATTCTTAATTTTTGTATCAATATTTATAACCTGACTTTTAATTATCATTTTTTTAATGAAAAATATTGAGTTATCGGCTAACCGACAAGGTTAAGGCTTTGACATTTCGAATATGTGTCATTTATTATTTATCGACAAAGACTATGTCCGTAATCGTCCGTAAATATTCTTTTAGTGACATATAAATATTTTCTATGGTCGTCGTAATGATTTTTCGTTTTAAAGGCAATCTTTATAAATTTATGATAAATATTTAAGCGTCATTCGTTTATATAACGCGTTAACGTTTATTAAATAATAAGCAGTCACTTATTTATAAAAATATCAACATTCTCCGAATGTCAATGTTTTTATTTTATATTAAACGTTTATTTTTCGTGTTTTACGTGAAACTTTTAATATCGGATAACTTTTAAAATATCGTGCTTCGATAATACCCGCTTATTCAATATTTATCTAAAACAACAAAAGTACAACATCATACCACACGTGTAAACCAACCTACAAAGTTATATGTAGTTAGAAGATGAACTAAGAAGAAATTCTTTATTAACCATCGAGTACATATGTTATCAAGCTGGATAAATTGTTTACATAACTAAATAGCATGACAAAATAATACAGATATGTATCCATTTTTTTTAAAAATTAGGCACCTTTTACACCTATAACTAAATGTTGATTTAAGGATAAGCAAGTTTAGTTTTCATATATATATATCATCATCATGACTAAACTAGTATTTTATATGTGACATATTTTTAGCATGAGCTTGGAAACTAAATAATCTTGCTAGACAACGCACGTCTGTTATATAAATATGTTTTTCACTCATAAGTCACACATATGTATATAAATGAAGTTAACCAAGAGACTCTAAATATGAACATATAAAGAAACTTTAAGTCTAAGAAACATGATCAAAATTAAAAAGACAAAGTAAGATGGTGACTCGATGTAACATCTACACGTGTGGTGTTGCGGTTGATTACAAATATGACAAAATATTGAGAAATATAGAGATGGGTTTAATATGTATTTGGTGGTGATAAAAACACTTGCCTCATTTCCTTGTCAAACAAATCTTCACTTTTCTAAATCAAACGAACAAAATATGCATACGCCTCCATATCTATTTTAGATTTTTAAGGTATAATATTAAAGTGCTCCACTTCATAACAAGAAAAGTAATATAGCCGAGTGGTAAAGCTTCTAGTTCATATTCAAGTGGAGATACATACTATTTCTGCTCGGTTTGAGATTCGATCGGTTAGTGTTCATATGAAAGGCCGTCGTTAGAAGCTTGTGGTTTATCGGATTATCTTATTTCATGGTTTCACTCAAGTCACTATTATCTTGATCGTTATCCACTTATGATATCGATATCTCTAAGGTGAGTTCATAGCCTCGCTTTTATTTATTTAATTGTTTTATTAAACCCGCGAGGGGGATACATGCTACTTTTTACGAATGGACGCAAGTACTTGAACTGTATGCTTATTTTATCCCTTTTAGTCATGAACCGTTAATTACTTGGACCGACTGTACTGTTCGGGTAAACGTGAATGCTGTGAATAGATCTATTGGGATTGACCTCTCCGTCCGGGTTTAACGGAAAACCGACTGGACGCATTGTATTTGAAACTTGAACGGAATAACGGATGTTAATGTTCGGTTTCATGAGCTAAATGTGATAACTGATGCTATCTGACTTTGGAAACTGAATACTTGAAATCTTGTGGTCCACTGCTTTTACTTGCAAACCTATGAATTCACTCAACCGTTGTGTTGACATTTTAGCATGTATTTCTCAGGTACTTAGGTTAAAGAGCAGCTGGAGCATGGAGTCGCATTTGATATTTTAAAGGTAATAAATTACTGATTACCATTTGATAATCTTTTTGAAAATGTTGATTATCACATTATTGTGGGACCTGCTTGTAAACTTTGATTTTAAATTATTGAACGGATTAAACTTTTGAAACGCCTCTTTTGAGTGCGTTTTCTGTAACTTGTGTGCTGTTCTATGAAGTAATACTCCCAATGAACCTTCCGCTGCTATCCGAAATTTGGGAGTATTACAAGAAGTACTTATAGTGTTGGACCTAGTCCACACAACAAATGGTGCTCAACTCACCATGTCTTGCAGAAAAGAAAGAGTTGATTCACCATGAGGGTACGACTCTGGTGTGATTATTAAATCCGTTGATGGTTGCCAGTTTACCTAAAATTGGAGGGTTTTCACTTGCCTTGGTCCTAGACTGAAAAGTGGCTAGTCCAAGGGGGTACAACTCTTGGTAACGACCTATATCAAATCCGTTGATAGCTGTAATAGCTTGCTCAAAGCTATGGGGTTTTCAGCTCACTGATGCTTTATTACTAAGAGTTGGCTAGTCCGGAAGGGTACGGCTTCTGGTAAAGACTCATATCAAATTCGTTGACGGCTGTGATGATTTGCCCAAAATCATTAGGGTACCCCCACTTACCATTGATTTATGTTCTAAGAGTTGGGGTGGGTTCTGGTCTCCCAGGGTGATGCTTATTCCACCACAAAGACTAGCTAGCCCAAGAACGAGCAGCTACTTGGTAAAGGCTCATCAAATCTGCTCATGTTGCTGTCAAGATTCAACAAGGTGCAGATCTGTTTCAAGCTTTCCAAAAGCTTCTAGGTGTTACTCGTTGTAGCAGTCTTTGTGTTTTCTATGCTGATGATTATATTGCTACTGATTGTGCTGCTGTTTCAATCCTCAAGCTGTTTTGCAAGATTTACCAAGAAAATTGAACTAAACCAGTCAAATTAAGTTTAGGGGAGGATTGTTAGGACCTCTGGAATAGATATTTGTAATAGATAAGCTAGGAGGTATGTAGTTCCTCCTGGTCCTAGTAGTAGTAGGAGCAATACGTGCTCCTGGTCTAGTTGAAAGTCAAACATTATTATTCTTAGTAGTTTGTTAGGATATGCATGAGATATGTTAGGAAAGGATATGCATATCAGAAGTTACACGTTTTGGTTTAATGTAGTATTATGGTTTCCTTGTAGTATAAAAGGAACCATTGGTAGAAGGGTTAGATACATCTTCAACAACATTATTCATTTCATATTAATAGTAGAAATCCTTAGTAAGGATCAAATTATTTAGTTATTCTGTTTCTTCTTGTTCATAGTATTTGTATTCCGCACTTATACTGTGTGTTTCATTAAGAGTCTCTCTATGAATAGACTTGTGATTACAGAAGTCGTTCACCATCCTTAACAGGCTGCAAGATCCATATCTAGTGGACCCAACAGAACTCAAATAACACACCAAAAATACTTTTCATTTTCGTTGTTGCTATCGGTTTTATTTTTGTTGCTACTATATTGTATACGTAGAACAAATAAATACACAATATCCCCAAAAGAATGAAAACTCACCCCCACTTATTATCAATCCGATATTTTTTGGTGGTATCGATCAAAGAAAAATAAAGGCAAAATAGATAAATACTACGGAATGTTTGAACTTAAGAAAATACGAACTATAAGGTGGGTATAAGGCGATTATAAAATACAACCTAAAGAAAAACACTCTTAAATTCTTCGCGCCGCCTCGTTTCTCCATTTGCTTGTGACTATTTTCGAGAGGAAAGACGGATTAGTGGTTTGCCACCCAAGGTATTATTAATCTTATATTTGCTTTTGCTTAATTATTGAACCTTCGAAACCTTTTGGTTTTAACCAATCGTTCAAAGTCGAACGGAGGTTTTTACTCCATGTAGTTAATTTCATTCCTTTGGATTCTCTAATCGAGACTTTGATTTGAGCAGAGATTTTTTGTGGATTTATTATATACATAATACACAAAAAAATACCAAAAAATTGAAAATTTAAGAAAATGAAAAATATTCTTCTTTGCACTTCTTATCAACTAATTCTTCTTCTTAACCCTCTATTTGTTTAATTTTTATTACGTCATTCTTGTTTCGTCATGTCGGATCGTGGATATTTTTCTTGTCCATATTGTGGAGGTCCCCCCGACGGTGGCAATTGTCATAATTGCGATATTTTAGGAGGAAGGGAGGGGTATATCTACAACTCTCCTCCAAATGATCATGGTTACAGATTCCAATCCTATGACCAATCTTCGCAATGTCCACCGTCATATTCATGTGAGTTTTGTGGTAACAAACTTCATTATTGGCATGATTGTCAACTGATGAATCAAAATACGTTTTCCGATAATCAATTCTTCGGTTTTGACCAATCACATTCACAACATTTTTTCGATGATGATCTCGGAGCAAGTCGCGTTGATGAAGGATTTAAACAACTTGAAATACTCTTTCAACAAATAATGGAAAAGGAGGAAGTTGAAGTTGTTCGAAGAAGCATCTACGAGAAGAGACGAATTGGTAGCCAAATGAACACTGTTAATGCAAGTAATGCCTAAAAACATTATTAGTGTTAACTAATCTTTCTTAGTTTTGATCACAACCAACTAAAAAGACATTTATCGTCAAAGACAATCGTAAGACGAATTACTTAACAAACAATATCATCAAGGTAATAATCATTTAGGTATTGCACAAACATATCTTAATCATGATTAGTGACCATAAAAAGTGATTAGCCTTAAAACTAACATTTTATCAAATGTGAGAAAATATTTTATTAAACTTTCTTTTTAAGAAAATGTTTTATTAAAATGCAAAATGTAAATTTGAATATGGCATATTCGAAATGTCATAGGAATATCCTTTGAAGGTAAAACTTACCTCATATATTACTTCCCCACTGAAGGACAAAAAGAGCGGAGTCTACTAATCACGATTCCTCAAATGGCTATGCGGTTCTTTACTGATAAGGAACCGCATGCACAATTAAGGAACCGTACTCAGAGAGCCATTGGCCTTTGTCTCCTATAAATAGTGGATCAAATCTGCATTTTCCAAGAATCTTTTTGGACATTCTTTCTGCCACTTTTCTATTTTCTATATTCTAATCATTAGTAAATGATCACTTAATGTTTTATCCCTTTTAGTCATGAACCGTTAATTACTTGGACCGACTGTACTGTTCGGGTAAACGTGAATGCTGTGAATAGATCTATTGGGATTGACCTCTCCGTCCGGGTTTAACGGAAAACCGACTGGACGCATTGTATTTGAAACTTGAACGGAATAACGGATGTTAATGTTCGGTTTCATGAGCTAAATGTGATAACTGATGCTATCTGACTTTGGAAACTGAATACTTGAAATCTTGTGGTCCACTGCTTTTACTTGCAAACCTATGAATTCACTCAACCGTTGTGTTGACATTTTAGCATGTATTTCTCAGGTACTTAGGTTAAAGAGCAGCTGGAGCATGGAGTCGCATTTGATATTTTAAAGGTAATAAATTACTGATTACCATTTGATAATCTTTTTGAAAATGTTGATTATCACATTATTGTGGGACCTGCTTGTAAACTTTGATTTTAAATTATTGAACGGATTAAACTTTTGAAACGCCTCTTTTGAGTGCGTTTTCTGTAACTTGTGTGCTGTTCTATGAAGTAATACTCCCAATGAACCTTCCGCTGCTATCCGAAATTTGGGAGTATTACAAGAAGTACTTATAGTGTTGGACCTAGTCCACACAACAAATGGTGCTCAACTCACCATGTCTTGCAGAAAAGAAAGAGTTGATTCACCATGAGGGTACGACTCTGGTGTGATTATTAAATCCGTTGATGGTTGCCAGTTTACCTAAAATTGGAGGGTTTTCACTTGCCTTGGTCCTAGACTGAAAAGTGGCTAGTCCAAGGGGGTACAACTCTTGGTAACGACCTATATCAAATCCGTTGATAGCTGTAATAGCTTGCTCAAAGCTATGGGGTTTTCAGCTCACTGATGCTTTATTACTAAGAGTTGGCTAGTCCGGAAGGGTACGGCTTCTGGTAAAGACTCATATCAAATTCGTTGACGGCTGTGATGATTTGCCCAAAATCATTAGGGTACCCCCACTTACCATTGATTTATGTTCTAAGAGTTGGGGTGGGTTCTGGTCTCCCAGGGTGATGCTTATTCCACCACAAAGACTAGCTAGCCCAAGAACGAGCAGCTACTTGGTAAAGGCTCATCAAATCTGCTCATGTTGCTGTCAAGATTCAACAAGGTGCAGATCTGTTTCAAGCTTTCCAAAAGCTTCTAGGTGTTACTCGTTGTAGCAGTCTTTGTGTTTTCTATGCTGATGATTATATTGCTACTGATTGTGCTGCTGTTTCAATCCTCAAGCTGTTTTGCAAGATTTACCAAGAAAATTGAACTAAACCAGTCAAATTAAGTTTAGGGGAGGATTGTTAGGACCTCTGGAATAGATATTTGTAATAGATAAGCTAGGAGGTATGTAGTTCCTCCTGGTCCTAGTAGTAGTAGGAGCAATACGTGCTCCTGGTCTAGTTGAAAGTCAAACATTATTATTCTTAGTAGTTTGTTAGGATATGCATGAGATATGTTAGGAAAGGATATGCATATCAGAAGTTACACGTTTTGGTTTAATGTAGTATTATGGTTTCCTTGTAGTATAAAAGGAACCATTGGTAGAAGGGTTAGATACATCTTCAACAACATTATTCATTTCATATTAATAGTAGAAATCCTTAGTAAGGATCAAATTATTTAGTTATTCTGTTTCTTCTTGTTCATAGTATTTGTATTCCGCACTTATACTGTGTGTTTCATTAAGAGTCTCTCTATGAATAGACTTGTGATTACAGAAGTCGTTCACCATCCTTAACAGGCTGCAAGATCCATATCTAGTGGACCCAACAGAACTCAAATAACACACCAAAAATACTTTTCATTTTCGTTGTTGCTATCGGTTTTATTTTTGTTGCTACTATATTGTATACGTAGAACAAATAAATACACAATATCCCCAAAAGAATGAAAACTCACCCCCACTTATTATCAATCCGATATTTTTTGGTGGTATCGATCAAAGAAAAATAAAGGCAAAATAGATAAATACTACGGAATGTTTGAACTTAAGAAAATACGAACTATAAGGTGGGTATAAGGCGATTATAAAATACAACCTAAAGAAAAACACTCTTAAATTCTTCGCGCCGCCTCGTTTCTCCATTTGCTTGTGACTATTTTCGAGAGGAAAGACGGATTAGTGGTTTGCCACCCAAGGTATTATTAATCTTATATTTGCTTTTGCTTAATTATTGAACCTTCGAAACCTTTTGGTTTTAACCAATCGTTCAAAGTCGAACGGAGGTTTTTACTCCATGTAGTTAATTTCATTCCTTTGGATTCTCTAATCGAGACTTTGATTTGAGCAGAGATTTTTTGTGGATTTATTATATACATAATACACAAAAAAATACCAAAAAATTGAAAATTTAAGAAAATGAAAAATATTCTTCTTTGCACTTCTTATCAACTAATTCTTCTTCTTAACCCTCTATTTGTTTAATTTTTATTACGTCATTCTTGTTTCGTCATGTCGGATCGTGGATATTTTTCTTGTCCATATTGTGGAGGTCCCCCCGACGGTGGCAATTGTCATAATTGCGATATTTTAGGAGGAAGGGAGGGGTATATCTACAACTCTCCTCCAAATGATCATGGTTACAGATTCCAATCCTATGACCAATCTTCGCAATGTCCACCGTCATATTCATGTGAGTTTTGTGGTAACAAACTTTATTATTGGCATGATTGTCAACTGATGAATCAAAATACGTTTTCCGATAATCAATTCTTCGGTTTTGACCAATCACATTCACAACATTTTTTCGATGATGATCTCGGAGCAAGTCGCGTTGATGAAGGATTTAAACAACTTGAAATACTCTTTCAACAAATAATGGAAAAGGAGGAAGTTGAAGTTGTTCGAAGAAGCATCTACGAGAAGAGACGAATTGGTAGCCAAATGAACACTGTTAATGCAAGTAATGCCTAAAAACATTATTAGTGTTAACTAATCTTTCTTAGTTTTGATCACAACCAACTAAAAAGACATTTATCGTCAAAGACAATCGTAAGACGAATTACTTAACAAACAATATCATCAAGGTAATAATCATTTAGGTATTGCACAAACATATCTTAATCATGATTAGTGACCATAAAAAGTGATTAGCCTTAAAACTAACATTTTATCAAATGTGAGAAAATATTTTATTAAACTTTCTTTTTAAGAAAATGTTTTATTAAAATGCAAAATGTAAATTTGAATATGGCATATTCGAAATGTCATAGGAATATCCTTTGAAGGTAAAACTTACCTCATATATTACTTCCCCACTGAAGGACAAAAAGAGCGGAGTCTACTAATCACGATTCCTCAAATGGCTATGCGGTTCTTTACTGATAAGGAACCGCATGCACAATTAAGGAACCGTACTCAGAGAGCCATTGGCCTTTGTCTCCTATAAATAGTGGATCAAATCTGCATTTTCCAAGAATCTTTTTGGACATTCTTTCTGCCACTTTTCTATTTTCTATATTCTAATCATTAGTAAATGATCACTTAATGTTTTAAGTATGTTTAATTATGATTATCCTCTTGATCCCTTTCTTTAATTGTCCAGAGAGAATATCACTAACACATTTGTGATGTGATTAAAGATGAAGCCTTGATGAAGATCAACCTGCGTTAAATCTAGTCTTGTTCATCATTTTTATTTGAGTCTTGTGTAGATCTAATATATTTGTGGATACTTGGATTAGTGTTTTGTTGATCCAATGTATTAGTGAATACTTGGATTAGTCTTGTGTAAATCCATTGTATATTTGTATACTTGGATTTGTTTTTTGTGAATCCAAGTTACATGTGTATACTTGGATATATTTTATTGAGTTGTAAGTCTTGTGTGTAAGTTCTCAATAAACTATAAAGTGATGTGTGCATGTGTCTTGTGAGTTCTCACTTAGTTTCAAAGTGAAGAGCTGTGAAGATTGGTTCTAGCTTTGGATTAGAACTCGACGTCTAGCCTTGTGTCAAAAAAGAAGATGGGCGACGAAGATTGGTTCTAGCTTTTGATTAGAACTCTACATCTAGCCTTGTGTCGGAAAATGGTGAAGTAGGCGACGTGTGTAGATTGGTCCTAGCTAAGATTAGGTCTCGACATTTAGCTTAGTGTCAGAAAATAATGTAAGCAACGTTGTAAGGTTTTCTCCGCCAAGAAGGGAGCTTGTGGATATAGTGGAAATATCGAGTAAGGTGTACTCGAGGAGTGGAGTAGGAATGAGGATAGAGCTTCGTTGCCGAACCACTATAAATCTTGGTGTCGTTCTTTAGGTTGTTTCTTTCCTTACTCTTTACTTATATTTACATTCTTGCATTGCATTCAATTGTCACTTATCACTGTTATTGCATTTAGAATTGAACCTAACCACTATGCAACTAGCTTTCAAGTAAAAGGTAGTTTCGACACAAACCTAACTGAAAGAATATTAATTAGGACATTAACCGAACAGAAACTATTCAACCCCTGCCCCCCTTCTAGTTTCTACAAACACTATCTCTAATGAACTTAACATTAAAAGATATCGTGGAGAAGAGACTAGTGACAAGTATGAAAGAGAATATGAGATGGAGAATCAACGACTTCGACAAGTTTATAATGAACTAATCATCAAGATTCAAATGGAGAAACACACCCAAGAAGAGGAAGCAAAGTATCCAGCTACTCGTAATCCCCTGCTTCCTATTTATGACAATGACGAAAGCGATATTTTTGATCTCAACCCATCTTATGAGATCACTACTCCTATTCTTGATTCTTCCACTATGGAACCTAATAACTATGTTTTTGCTAGATTAAAAATTTCGTTTTCTCGGTGTCTTAACGAATTGATTTCCGGTTCAAAGTGTGACTCAGTCGTTTTTGGTTAACAAAAAGAAAGTTGATTATCTATAACTAATTAAAAAGTAAATGCGGAAAGTATTTAAAAGCAAATTAAAGACAGGTACAAATAATAAAAGTAAAACAAGGTGAAAAATTAAACTAGAAAATTACTAGAAAAAACACTTAAATAAAATGCAATCTTAAGATAAAACTAAAATAAAAACAATTTAAAATAAAGTTTAAGAAAATGGCGGGAAATATAAAATTTTGATTTGAAAATAAAGACAAGACATAAAAACTAAGACTCCATCGGAATCCCAGATCCGAATCCCAGATCCGAATCCCAGATCAGAATCCCAGATCCGAATCCCAGATCGGAATCCCAAATCCGAATCCCAGATCCGAATCCCAGATCCGAATCCCAGATCGGAATCCCAGATCCGAATCCCAGATCCGAATCCCAGATCCGAATCCCAGATCCGAATCCCATATCCGAATCCCAGATCCGAATCCCAGATCCGAATCCCAGATCCGAATCCCAGATCCAAATCCCAGATCTGAATCCCAGATCGGAATAAGGGGAGTATCACAATACCGATCGCAATGTAGAAACCCTTGTGGTTTTTGCGATCGTAACAAGCTGCCGGAATCCTAATACCTCATTCCGATGGACTGAAATTCGCAATAAGAAAAACCAATAAGCTAACTTGAATAAGCACAAATCAAAACTTTACCAAATCAATAATAATACGGATAAAATAAGACACAAATTTGAAGACTTTCAAGACACAAAATAAATAACTTTATAAAATAAACTTTAAAAAGATAAGCTTTTAAGAAAACTTTAAAGAAAATAAGCTACATACAAAATAAGCCAATAAGATTGTCAAACTTATAGCTTAAATCGTATACAAGCCTAGATGGAAACAAAAAGATGAACTTTTTAATCAAACATCAAAATTAAGCAAAAAGTATAAAACTTTCGAATTAAAGATAAGCAAAAGATCAAGAAATGTAGAATGAGAAAGATTGTAAAAAGCTTGAAATAAGATTAAGATTAAAAATTCAAAAGTACAAGATTAAAGATTAAAGATTAAAACTTGAAAGAAAAACGAGAGAGAGAAAGGGAAAAAAAACTAGAGAGAGAAAATTACCTACTCCTAAACTAATCTAACTATTCCTAAATGACTAACACCCTCCTAATGTGTCATTAGGAGGGTATATATAGGAAGTGAGGAGTGCATGTGTTGCTTCCTTCTCTCTTTCTTTTTCTCGTTTTCGTCTTTTAATTCTTTGTCTTTCTCGACGTCGTCTCGGGATTTGTCGATATAAATTGAACTTGTCTTATAATTTCTTCAATAATTAGACTTGAGTTCTTCGACTTCATTAAACTTCCGTCTTTAGACTTTTTCTTCGATAAATCTTCAGAATAGGCCTTGTACTTCCGTTCTTTTTGCACTCTTGATCTTTTGACTTCGTCTTTTCTCATTTTCTTTAATAAAAGCCCGTGAAAGCCCGTGTTTTCTTCCTTTTTCATCTTTTGGTCCTAAAACACAATAAAAACACAAACCACGCATAATTCCGACATTTATGACATAAAATACACGTTTTGGCTTGGTTATTATTATAATTAAGTGGTAAAAAGATGGGTGTTTTCACACCTATCAAATCCCCTACACTTGACCATTGCAATGTCCTCATGCAATGCATTAGTTACAAAGCAAGTTTTACATTTTCCATCATAATCAATCCACCTTGGCCTTTCTTAAATACTAAGCATTAAGGAAAATAAAAAGATAGAAACAAGTAAAGAAATCAAAGACTTACATTGGGGTTTTGGCAGTCATAAATGTTTATCATCCTCAAGTTTCACGTTCCCCAAACCAAGCTTAAAAACGAGATCATTGTTATTATAAGTTAGCAAACTAACACGAATTCATGTGGGCCAATTATTTACTTAGACTCCCTTATTCCTAGGTGTATCTCTTATATTTTAATTTTGTCTTGAATGATCACGAGGATGCATTTTTTGACTTATTCGATAGTTATTTAGGCTGAAAATAAAGTGGGACGATTTAATCAATAGTTAGCTAAAGGACAAAATCTTTTAAAACTGCTTCTCGGGACCTCATAAAGTTCATATCTTGGCATAACTCGCTTCACGATTTGAGACCTTTCTTGGACCGATATTTGGCAGCGACTTCATACTTCAAATCTTTGAGAGACGTTCTTGAAATTATGGTCTTCTCTTCATAATAGGAATTTCTTCACTTGAAGTTTTGAGAGATTCTTCATCTTTGGACCACGACTTCTTCATTTTTCTCCAATCTTTATTTTGGACTTTGATATACAATGATCCGCCTCCTTTTAGGACTTGGATCTATTTATCCTCATACCTTGCTAGGGTCTTTTCGGATAGAATTCTCCATGATCTTTAGGGGAGTATTCGCTTTTCGTCGTGTGTCTTGATCCTTCATATTGATTTTCGATAAATGATTCTTCACATCACTTTTGTATCTTTTAGCAACAAAATGTAGCCCTCATGCCTTGTTAGGGCCTTTTCAGACTCGCCAATCTTCGCATCCCGCTTCAATAAGTTATGCCTTGGCTATGAACTCTAATTAATACCGAGCAACTTTTAAATGATCTTGGGCTAGAAGCTAAGTAACTTTTCAAATCGTACAACCTTATTTATTGCAGATAAATTTATTAGCAAGCGATGGGAGAAAAAGCTTATAATCAACTCACATAAATTCACGAAAGAATACCAAACTTATAATTGACTCTATCATCTCTCGTTCTCCACAATTTAAAATCTCAAGGAATGAGACTCGTGGATGCATAGCCTATTAAATCAAAGTTTTGGATTTTTGAGTCATCTATAGGATCTTGCATCTTCTTAGACTCTTTCAAGTTTAGAATTTGTGTTTTAAATTCCCTTGATAAACGACTCTCTAGGATCTATTATAGGAACTTGCGAAAAGTTCTTGTTCTTGACCCGTGAGAGTTAAGACTTTAGCGTTTTAAAGCTCCCTATATAAAAGCCTAGCAAAACTTGACTTAAACACGTTAAGGATACTAGCTAGAGTAAACTTAGATAAGTAAACTCGGGTTGAGTCAAAATATTCACGACTTTGAAAAATTAAAACCACTTTATTAAAAATTTATTCTAGCAAAGAAAGTAAATAACAATAACAAAGGAAACACTACTAGGCCAAAATAGATCAAAAATTTTGAAAAATGTCGAAAAATCAATTTTCCGGTTAAAATGAGGACAAATGCAAGGAAAAGACCACTTAACTTCGATAGAAGTCCCCCTACACTTAATATAAACATTGTCCTTAATGTTTAAGCATGTGGGAGTAAACTCCCCTACACTTAGGACATTGTGCACTTTGTTTAAATCTTGCTAAGAAAAGGACAACTAAAGTGATTCCTATTTTAATATTGAATAAATATAAAATAGAGAATCAAAAGAGTATAGGATAGAACCGGGAAGACGGGTACACGGAATCACGGGTCGTCAAAAGTCATCAAGAATGGATCTTTGAAAGCTCGAATCCCTGCACATGATAAGAAAGAAGACAACAAGCACATACAAGGGTCTCCCCCTACACTTATTATAAAAACAGATAAAGATAGATAGATAATCAGGTTGCCTCCCGAGAAGCGCTTGTTTTTGTTAACCGAGTCGCGAGCCTTACTCGTCCCCGAATTAAATGGTCCATGGGGAAGCCTCAAATGTAATACCGGGATCAAAGAGCTTGTCCTTGTTCCCGGAGGAAAATACAACAGGGGAGGCTGGAGGATAAGTCTTGAAGGGTAGAAAAGTCCTTTCAACATACGAAAAGTATGTAAAATCATGATCCATGGGAGGTGGGGTGGGTAAAGTAAGCAGATTGTCATCCCCCAAAGACAATTGATGCTCAGAAAGCGGCAAAGCCGTAAGGTTATCAATCATAAAATAATCAATGGCACCTCCCGGGTCAAAGCACTCATCCTCCGTAATGGTCTCTAAAGGAGTGGATGAAAGGTGCTCCGGAGGGGGACCTGGGACAATACCTTCCTGCAACAAATTATCAAAAATAATATCCCCCTCCGTGTCATCATCATCAATACCCGGAGGTATTGAGAGAATGTCGATTTCCTCCATAGCTGTATCATTATTCTCAACTGAAGTAATAGACGAAGGTAAAGACTCGGAAATAGGAGCAGAATTCAACGCTTCAATCTTAGCAATAAGAAGATGAACTTTCAGTAATTTGCCGTGAAGAATAACGTCTTCCACCTCATCTAAAAGACCAAGTTCAGGGGCGAACTTCTCATAAGTCGAAGAGAATAAATCAACATCGCTTTCATCGCCTGAAGGAGAAGGAGAAATTTCAAAAGTGAAATTCTCATATCATGGAGAAAAATCATCATCATTAAGAGCGACCTCGTCCGTAGGCTCCACAAAATTCGATGCATCATAAACCTCATCAAAGAATTTATTAAGACCAAAATCACTAATCTCACTCAATGTATCACAATCCTTAGACGCGTTTGGGATATCGAGAGAAGGGATGACAATTGCACTAGGACATTGAGCAACAAGATCATTCCAAGAAATAGTAGGCTCATCGTCATCATCATCATAATAGTATGGATACACCGGAGGAGGAGTATAAGTCTCGATATTCGATATTGCTCATGTCGTTGATCCTCTTGATATTTTTCGATGATCTTGTTGCAAGCTTCTTGAAATTTTTGAAAGTTGTCAAAAAGAGTGGAAATTTGCTTAGGAGGAAATGCAAAAGAGGGTTGATGATCGAGGAAGTGTTGTAGGGGCTCAAAATGTTGAAAACCTGAATTATAGCATGGGTGTGGCTCATAGTAGTTCATCGGTTGAGAAGAATTAGAACACGGATTTGGTTCATAATAATCCATTGGTGAAGAAAACTGAGGACACGGATTTTGCTCATAATAATTCATTGGTTGACAGTAATAGGTATCGTGAGGACCCCCACAGTTATTGCAAACCGGGTATGGAGAAAAATTAGGTGCGTCTTGTGGATAGCTATTACCATTGTCATAATTGTAACCCAGTTCTTGCTCGCCATGAGGCGAGTATCAAATTGGACACGAAACATGCCAATGAGAATCGCTTCCACAATATATGTAAGGGGGAATAGGAGGTGGATTAGAAAAGGACGAATTAGTCGAGTTGCACGATGGACAAAATCCCAATTGTGAATCTCTTGAAATAGGAGGAAGGTCTTTTCCGCATTGCTCCCATGAACACCATTGACATGATTCGCACCCATATAATCGTCTCCCACACCCTACGCAATGGACATAAGAATCCATGAAGAACAATAGATAAGCAAGAAGATTATTTTTGGTGCAAAACTTTCAAAAAAGAAATGTTTTTATGATTTTTCAAATGTTTTTGGATTTTTGAATTTTTTTTTTTGTTTGGATTTTTGAAATTTTTTTTTGGCAAGAAAAATAACGTTCAAAAGTGAACGGATCCCAAAATCCAACGCGTCTCTCACAAAAAACAATTAATCTTCACGAAAAGAGCCGGCAGCGACGCCATTTAATAACTATGTTTGTAACACCCCATTTTGATAATGGAATGTCACGCGTAATTATGGCGTGTCATCAAATCATACAAGGAAAAATGTCTAAACATTACATGACCATAAAAGGAAAATACCGGAATCAAACATCGGTAGTCCAAAAGTAAAGCTCATCACACACAAACATAAGTACTGAAAAGGAAAGGAGTAAACAATGTCCATTGCAAGAGTATCAAAGTAAAGATATGCATAAAGTAAAGAAAGGCTAGAAAGCTTCCAGTCCATATGCACGTACGCTTAAAGTCTACGAGCGTCCCTGAGTACCTGCCGTTTTGGGAACATAGAAAAGGAAAACGGCTGAGCAATACGCTCAGTGCACGGATGTACAATAAAGCATGAATAGGATAAGCATATAACATATAACAGCGGAAGAAACTAAGTCCCGAATAACCTGGTTAAGTCTTGGTAAAACTGGTTTTATAGTTTGAAAAGCCTTATGTTTATCTTATAAAACTGTTTAACATATTCTACCATTAGCCAATATAGGTCATGAAAATACACCGTGCATGAATACTTGGAGGGGTGACCTCATCATGCAAATTAGAGGGGCTGCCTCTAACTTAATATACTGGTTTGAGTAGGAGGGATCAGTTCCTTGTGAAGGATGCAAGGCACACACCACATTCAGACTAAGTAATCTGCTGAAAAACATGTAACTAGGATGCACCCATACGCCCCACATGATAAATATAATAATATGGCCAAAATCTGAAGGGACGCCACGAGCAATCACTCCGCCTTGGTGAAGTCATAACATAAGTGCCTCTAATGTTATGGTTATGGTACCTCCATAACTAGGTGAAACTGGTCATGCATGTATATGGCTATAGGTATTCTAAATTAAACATAAGCAAATCAAACATATAAACTTATACTACGGGAAAACATTTGCCTGCATACGGGGAATCCTAATGAGGAAAGAATGTCCATACTGAAAGGACAGGAATCCGTACCTTATGTCCAGTGAACGAAGAAGACGAACTGAGGAGAATCCTACTTCAGTATCACTAATGCTACGTAAATGCATACGTGAATAAGTATCTGATTACTAAATACGTAACTGGTTTTATATCATGTCTTAGCTTATTTTATATGTTCATATCATGTTTTACTATTTTAAGCCTTAAACTGTGTTTATCTTATATTCTGTCTATTCTGATTTAGTATTTCTTGTATTCCATGTATTATTATACTTACTGTGTAATAATAAGTAACTTCCTAAAAATAGCAGGTTTCCTAAAATAGAAAGTTTCCAAAAATAGAAAGTCACCAAAAATAGGAAGTTTTCAAAAATAGAAAGTTTCCAAAAATAGAAAGTTTCCAAAAATAGAAACTTTCCAATAATAGAATTAATGCTTAAAATAGAGAAGTTTCTAAAAATAGAAAGTTCCCATAAATAGATTAGCTGCCTTAATTAAATAAGTTTCTAAAAATAAAAAGTTTCCATAAATAGATTAGCTGCCTTAATTAAATAAGTTTCTAAAAATAGAAAGTTTCCATAATTAGATATAAGCTGGTTAAATAAGCTAAGTATATAAGCTCAAGTGTTTTCTGATTATTATTCTAAGTCATAATGGTATAATGTATAGTTTATTAATTATTACATGTAATTTAAATAAACTATAGGTTAAAAGTATTTAATTAAATATATCATGTTTTTAATTAAATAAAGTTAAATACTTAGGTTAAAACATGTATTATTATTTATTAATAATCTAACCTAAGTCATGTTAATTAATTAATTATAACCATGGTTTTTAATAATTAATTAATTATAAGGTTTAGAAAATATAAATACTTAGGTTAATAATTTCATGATCTAATAATTAAATATAACCTAAGTCATGTTTATTAAATTAATCATGTAATATAATTATTTATTTAATTTTAACATATGATTATTAAAACATAACCTTAACATAAACCTCGAAATCAACTCAATACCCCGAACCACCTCAGGGTTTCCCCCTTGTTGCTGCTGCCGTAGGACCCACACCACAAAACCGGGACCATATGGTACCGGTGGTGGTCTATTAGCCAAACCGAGACCCCCTTGGGGTTAGGTTTAGGCGTCGGCTAAACAAACTCCCCTAAAAACATCCGTTTTGATTTACCCCATAACCGATTACATGTTTGATTTATGTTTTTAATTAGGTTTTTAAAAACATTATGTTCTTATTTAATTTATTAAATCAAACAAAAGAAAAAGGATTAAAAAGATATACCGAATGCGTGGATCTAACGAGGATGAACACACACGAACACACGTATAAGATTCAAGATAAAAAACAAACGACCACCCCCTTTCTTGTTGTTGTATGCGGCGGCCAAGGAGAGGAAGAAGGAGAAGGAGAAAATTCTTTTTAGGTTTTTGATTAAGTTTACTGTAAAGTGAAAAATGAAAACAAGATTTTACCTTTACCCCTTCTTAGTAAAATTTTATATGGGCTTGGCCCATCTCTTGATGTAGCCGCGGTTAAGGGGGACCCACACGGGGTACCCGTACCGTTTTCCGTGTCTCGTTATTTAAGTGTTCACTAGTGTTTAGTCGTGTTCGTGTTTTATGTGTTCTCGTTAAATATTCACCGTGACTTAATAATATTTATTCGTGTTCGTAATAAATATATATATGTAATTAATATTAGCTCGTGATTTAATTATGTTCATGATTTCATGATCGCATGTTCGTGATTAATTATTGTTAAATAATTATTGTGTGTTCGTACGTAATAAATACTTATCGTGTTCTAACACGTACGTAATACGTAAAATTCTAACACGTGAACGTAATCATACTATAAAAGGAAAGTTTTAATCTAGTACGTACGATCTTAATGGAACTATTCATGGTAAAAGCATGCGGGTTTTACAACTCTCCCCCCTAAAAAGAATAATTCGTCCCCGAATTATAGATAAAGTAAACTGGAAAAGAAGAACATACCCGAATTCAAAATATGAAATGAGGGTAAGAAGCCCGGATAGACTCCTCTGTTTCACAAGTGGCTTCCCGCTCGGTATGATCCCTCCAAAGGATTTTGACGAATGGAATCGTCTTCCTTCTCATGACTCGTTCTTGTCTGTCAAGAACTCGTTCGGGTTCTTCTATGAAGGTGAGATCTTCACGTATCTGTTCCAGTGGATACTGAACCATGTGAAGTGGATGATACTGGTACCCTCTGAGTAAGGACACATGAAACACATTGTGTACATGCGAAAGCTGCAGAGGTAACGCTAACCGGTAAGATACTTCACCGACTCGTTCAATGATATCAAACGATCTGATGAAACGAGGACTGAGCTTCCCTTTAATCCCGAAGCGTCTAACACCACGTGTCGGCGAAACCTTAAGGAAGACGTGATCTCCTACGTTAAAATGTATGTCCCTACGATGCTTATCGGCGTAACTCTTCTGACGTGACCGTGCTTTCTGAAGTTTCTGCTTAGCTACTGCGACCCTTTCATTGGTCATCTCTATGATTTTTGGTCCTTCAAGTGTTCGCTCGCCAACCTGATCCCAGCAGATTGGGGCGCGACATTTTCTGCCATACAACATCTAAAAAGGAGCACACTTGATACTTGCGTGCCAGCTGTTGTTGTATGCAAACTCCACCAAACAAATATAATCGTCCCAATCACCCGTCCATTCCAACGCACATGACCTCAACATGTCTTCTAATGTCTGAATCGTTCGCTCCGACTGTCCGTCCGTTTGAGGATGAAAAGACGTGCTGAGCTTAAGTTGTGTACCCCAAGCTTTCTGCAGACTCTTCCAAAATCGCGAAGTGAAACGAGGATCTCTATCTGAGATGATGCTGGATGGAGCACCGTGGAGTCTCATGATCTCTCTTCTATACGTATCGGCGAGTTTACTTACCGGATCTTCCTTGCGGATCGGTAAGAAATTAGATGATTTGGTAAGGCGATCTATGATAACCCAAATTGCATCGTGCTTCCTCTTGGTTGGCGGAAGACCAGTAACAAAATCCATGGTGATTTTGTCCCACTTCCACTCTGGAATATCTAACGGTTGAAGGAGACCGCCATATCATTGATGCTCGATCTTAACCTGCTGGCAGGTAAGACATTTGGAGACGTAAGTGGCCACATCCTGTTTCATACCGATCTACCAAAAGTATTGCTTGATGTCATGGTACATCTTAGTCGAACCAGGATGTATAGAGAATGGGGAGCTATGAGCTTCAGCTAACAAGGCTTCCTGGAGTTCTTGGTCATCAGGAACACAAAGTCTCGTGCCCTGCCATATGATACCGTCTGCATCTACCCTGAATTCCGTCCGTTTCTCCAAATTCTGTACTATCGCCCAGATTTCTCCATTATCTTTCTGAGCTTCCTTGATCTTAGAGAGTCACTCGGGTTCTACTCTAAGATTAGCCCAGTAACCGTGCTGTCCACGTACCATGATCTTGATGTCTAGTCGCTCCAAGTCTCTTATGATTTCCTCCTCAATTTTAATGCCGTTGATCATTCCGGACTTCCTGCTAAGAGCATCTGCTACTACATTTGCCTTTCCGAGATGATACTGTAGATTAATGTCATAATCCTTCAACAGCTCTAACCATCTCCTCTGCCTCATGTTCAATTCACGTTGAGTGAAGATATACTTCAAGCTCTTGTGGTCCGTGAAAATATCACATGATTCTCCATATAAGTAGTGCCTCCATATCTTCAATGCAAACACGACTACAGCAAGTTACAAGTCATGCGTGGGGTAATTTTCTTCATAAAGATTAAGCTGCCGTGAAGCGTACGCGATCACTTTCCTATGTTGCTTGAGAACACAGCCAAGTCCCTTCCCTGATGCATCACTATAGATTTGAAATCCACCCGTACCAGATAGGAGAGTAAGAATAGGTGCAGATACTAGCTTCTGCTTAAGGTCTTCAAAGCTCTTCTCTCGTTCTTCAGTCCGGACGAATTTCTCCCCTTTCCGCATCAGTTTGGTCAATGGTAGTGCTAAGCGGCAAAAGTTCTCCACGAGCCTATGGTAATAGCCAGCTAAGCCTAAGAAACTGTAGACTTCTGTTGCTGATGTCGGCCTCGGCCACTTAGTAATGGCCTCAACCTTCGCTGGATCCATAGTGATTCCTTCTGCTGATACAATGTGACCTAAGAATGCCACCTTGTCTAACCAGAACTCACACTTGGAGAATTTAGCATACAGCTGCTTCTGGCGAAGAATCTGTAGTACTGTACGAAGATGGTCTTCGTGTTCCTCCTTGGACTTTGAGAAAACCAGGATGTCATCGATGAAGACAATGACGAACTTGTCCAGAAATTCATGGAAGATTCTGTTCATCAATTCCATGAATACTGCTGGAGCATTTGTCAGGCCAAATGGCATAACTACAAACTCGTAGTTGCCATAGCGGGTACGAAAAGCAGTCTTGGCGATGTCCTGCTCCTTAACCCGTAGCTGATGGTAGCCTGACCTAAGATCAATCTTGGAGAAGTGTTTGGCCCCTTGGAGTTGGTCAAACAGATCGTCTATACGCGGCAGTGGATACCTATTCCGGATAGTAATCTTGTTGAGCTCGCGATAGTCTATGCAAAGACGCATACTGCCGTCCTTCTTCTTAACAAATAAGACCGGTGTGCCCCATGGGGATGCGCTCGGTCGAATGAAACCTCGTTCAAGAAGTTCTTGCAGTTGATCCTTCAGCTCCTTCAGCTCTATGGGAGCCATGCGATAAGGAGCCTTGGAGATTGGTTCAGCTCCTGGAATAAGCTCGATATTGAATTCTACTTCTCGTGCAGGTGGTATGTCCGGAAGTTCTGCTGGAAATACATCTTGGAATTCCGACACTATTGGTTGATCCTGAATTGATGGAGATTCATCATCCATGTCGTGAACCATAGCTAGATAACCCTCACAGCCATGTGACAGTAGTGCACGCGCTTGCAGGGTAGATATGATTTGTACAGACCGTCCGGGTACGAACTCGTTATGAATGTACTCTGGTGCATTAACATCACCGAAGATAACTCGATATGAATGGCAATCTATGGTAGCATGATGCTTGGATAGCCAATCCATGCCCAAAATCATGTCGAAGTCATTCATATCCAGTGGAAGTGCGTCAACAGGTCGAACCTTATCGTCAAATTCTAGGGGAAGACTCTTGTATACATGGGTGATTAATACAGAGTCCCTCAAAGGCGTGAAAATAGTAAGCCTATTCTCTAGTGGCATAGGAAGCATCCTAATGTTCTTAGCATAAGCAGTAGAAATGACCGAGTGAGTAGCACCCGTATCGAAAAGAACACACGCAGCTTGACCATACATATACAAGATTCCAGTGATGGTACCTGTAGACTTGTTGGCCTGGTCTCGAGATGTCGTGTAGACACGCCCGGTGGTAGGAGGCGGCTTGGAATCAGCATGTCCCGATGTGCCCTCATCTCGCCCTTACGGCAATCCTTCATGATATGGCCAGGAAGACCACACTTGAAGCATGAGTCAGTGTTACGACGACATGGCCCTGGGTGCCTACGATGGCAAGTAGAGCAAAGAGGATGAGTAAACCCTCTAGCAGGTGATCTGGCTGGCTGAGAACCTGATAAAACATTTTACATAAGACATGATAATAGGTCACAAAGGACAACGCGGATAATCGTAAGATTGAATACCAGTGATAGCTGGAAGGCTAGGCTGTGAACCTCTCTGGTTCTGGTTCCTACCGTTTCCATGGTTCCTGGTAGAAGTTTTTGCTAAAGTGTCAGAATATGAGTTATCACATGAAATCATAAGAAAATGCGTAAGTATTAGGACCTTCTGCTGTTGGAGTGTCCAACGTTGTTACGGTAATTATCATTACCGCCACGCCTTTCCGTAGCAGAACGGTCGTTAGTCTGACCGTTTCCCTTGGGCTGATGAGGCTGCTGCTGAGTAGCCGACTGAGACCGGTCCCCAGTTTTCTGCCTGGAAGATACATTTTAAAGAGATGAATAATTGACATATATGTAAAGAATACGGATTGATCACCGCTTGAATACGAATATTTACCTCTTGCCGGGTCTCTCAGCTTCCCCGAACTCATCTCTCTCCTGCAGCATCTCCAGCTTACGTGCTGCATCGGCCACTTGTGCTACAGTGTTGAACGTAGCACACACCAGATTGTTTGCGACCGATGTGCGAAGAGCCCACCTAAAGTGGTGTTCCCGCTCTTCAGGAGTACCTGCTGCCGCACCAAGGAAACCAGCTAAGCGAAGAAAGCGCTGCATAAAATCGTTGCTATTCTCCCCAGCTCTCTGTCGGATCCCATGGTATTCCCTCTTGAGCTTGTCTTGCTCAGCCTTGGGAAAGAACTGCTCCATCACCCTGTCCTTGAACTGAGCCCAAGTCAAACCAGGAACCTACTCATCACCTCCCTCAGACTGCATCAACGCTAACCACCAATTTAGCACATCGCCTTCGAACCGATAGCATGCCAACCTCGCCTTGTACGCGAGGTCACAACCCATAGCATTGAAAATCTTCTCGATATGAGCCAACCAGCTTTCAGCATCACTAGGGCTATCTGTTTTCTCAAAAGCTCGAGGACGGAGCTTGTTGAATCTCTCCAGCCATACTACTAATGTCACTGGAGGAGGAGGAGGTGCCTGGTTATGCTGCTGATTGTTGGCAGCTTGAACCTCAGCCCTGATGTCGTTCCTTAGTTGAGGAAGCAAAGCTTGCATTGCATCTTGGATTGCAGCATTGAGTTGTTCCTGTTCGCGTGTGAGAACCATCTGACAGTATAACATAAAACATATGATTAAACAGATCAAAACATAAAATATATATATACATGAAAAAAATTTATACCAAAATTTCAAGAGAAAAATTTTATGCAAGAAAATTTTGTGTATGAAAGCATGATGCAGTTTTATGAAAACTTTTGTATGCTCGAGAGTGAACGCCTATGATTAGTTCACCCAAAATAAAAGACATGGCGAGGGGACGCCTATGGGTCGGTCCCAAATTTAAAAGTTTCGATAAAACACATGCGACTAAATAGGGCCAGTCCTGTACCAACCATTACTTAGTCATAAACCTGCGACAATGACATATATATGTAGGCATAAAAATGATGAATGCATGAAAACGACTGTCAGTTCTAGGAAGACCATAGTGACTACCCACTAATCACAGGACATATTTTAAGAGCCTACAGGTCGAAGCCTTAGCTCTGATACCATAATTGTAACACCCCATTTTGATAATGGAATGTCACGCGTAATTATGGCGTGTCATCAAAGCATACAAGGAAAAATGTCTAAACATCACATGACCATAAAAGGAAAATACCGGAATCAAACATCGGTAGTCCAAAAGTAAAGCTCATCACACACAAACATAAGTACTGAAAAGGAAAGGACTAAACAATTTCCATAACAAGAGTATCAAAGTAAAGATATGCATAAAGTAAAGAAAGGCTAGAAAGCTTCCAGTCCATATGCACGTACGCTTAAAGTCTACGAGCGTCCATGAGTATCTGCCGTTTTGGGAACATAGAAAAGGAAAACGGCTGAGCAATACGCTCAGTGCACGGATGTACAATAAAGCATGAATAGGATAAGCATATAACATATAACAGCGGAAGAAACTAAGTCCCGAATAACCTGGTTAAGTCTTGATAAAACTGGTTTTATAGTTTGAAAAGCCTTATGTTTATCTTATAAAACTGTTTAACATATTCTACCATTAGCCAATATAGGTCATGAAAATCCACCGTGCATGAATACTTGGAGGGGTGACCTCATCATGCAAATTAGAGGGGCTGCCTCTAGTTTAATATACTGGTTTGGGTAGGAGGGATCAACTCCTTGTGAAGGATGCAAGGCACACACCACATTCACACTGAGTAATCTACTGAAAACATGTAACTAGGATGCACCCATACGCCCCACATGATAAATATAATAATATGGCCAAAAGCTGAAGGGACACCACGAGCAATCACTCCGCCGTTGTGAAGTCATAACATCGGTGCCTCTAATGTTATGGTTATGGTACCTCCATAACTAGGTGAAACTGGTCATGCATGTATATGGCTATAGGTATTCTAAATTAAACATAAGCAAATCAAACATATAAACTTATACTACGAGAAAACATTTGGCTGCATACGGGGAATCCTAATGAGGAAAGAATGTCCATACTGAAAGGACGGGAATCCGTACCTTATGTCCAGTGAACGAAGAAGACGAACTGAGGAGAATCCTACTTCGGTATCACTAATGCTACATAAATGCATACGTGAATAAGTATCTGATTACTAAATACGTAACTGGTTTTATATCATGTCTTAGCTTATTTTATATGTTCATATCATGTTTTTACTGTTTTAAGCCTTAAATTGTGTTTATCTTATATTCTGTCTATTCTGATTTAGTATTTCTTGTATTCCATGTATTATTATACTTACTGTGTAATAATAAGTAACTTCCTAAAAATAGCAGGTTTCCTAAAATAGAAAGTTTCAAAATATAGAAAGTTACCAAAAATAGAAAGTTTCCAAAATTAGAAAGTTTCCAAAAATAGAAAGTTTCCAAAAATAGAAAGTTTCCAAAAATAGAAAGTTTCCAAAAATAGAATTACTGCTTAAAATAGATAAGTTTCTAAAAATAGAAATTTCCATAAATAGATTAGCTGCCTTAATTAAATAAGTTTCTAAAAATAGAAAGTTTCCATAAATAGATTAGCTGCCTTAATTAAATAAGTTTCTAAAAATAGAAAGTTTCCATTATTAGATATAAGCTGGTTAAATAAGCTAAGTATATAAGCTGAAGTGTTTTCTGATTTTTATTCTAAGTCATAATGATATAATGTATAGTTTATTAATTATTACATGTAATTTAAATAAACTATAGGTTAAAAGTATTTAATTAAATATATCATATTTTTATTTAAATAAAGTTAAATACTTAGGTTAAAACATGTATTATTATTTATTGATAATATAACCTAAGTCATGTTAATTAATTAATTATAACCATGGTTTTTAATAATTAATTAATTATAAGGTTTAGAAAATATAAATACTTAGGTTAATAATTTCATGATCTAATAATTAAATATAACCTAAGTCATGTTTATTAAATTAATCATGTCATATAATTATTAATTTAATTTTAACATATGATTATTAAAACATTACCTTAACATAAACCATGAACCAGATCGTGACTAGAAACCATGAACCGGACTCGAAATCAACTCAATACCCCGAACCACCTCGGGGTTTCCCCCTTGTTGCTGCTGCCGTGGGACCCACACCACCAAACTGGGACCATATGGTCTCGGTGGTGGTCTATTAGCCAAACCGAGACCCCCTTGGGGTTCGGTTTAGGCGTCGGCCAAACAAACACCCCTAAAAACATCCATTTTGATTTACCCCATAACCGATTACATGTTTGATTTATGTTTTTAATTAGGTTTTTAAAAACATCATGTTCTTATTTAATTTATTAAATCAAAACAAAAGAAAAAGGATAAAAAAGATATACCGAATGCGTGGATCTAACGAGGATGAACACACACGAACACACGTATAAGATTCAAGATCAAAAACAAACGAACAACCCTTTTCTTGTTGTTGTATGCGGCGGCCAAGGAGAGGAAGAAGGAGAAGGAGAAAAATCTTTTTAGGTTTTTGATTTAGTTTACTGTAAAGTGAAAAATGACAACAAGATTTTACCTTTACCCCTTGTTAGTATAATTTTAGATGGGCTTGGCCCATCTCTTGATGTAGCCGCGGTTAAGGGGGCCCCACATGGGGTACCCGTACCGTTTTCCGTGTCTCGTTATTTAAGTGTTCACTCGTGTTTAGTCGTGTTCGTGTTTTATGTGTTCTCGTTAAATATTCACCGTGACTTAATATATTTATTCGTGTTCGTAATAAATATATATACGCAATTAATATTAGCTCGTGATTTAATTACGTTCATGATTTCATGATCGCATGTTCGTGATTAATTATTGTTAAATATTTATTGTGTGTTCGTACGTAATAAATACTTATCGTGTTCTAACACGTACGTAATACGTAAAATTCTAACACGTGAACGTAATCATACTATAAAAGGAAAGTTTTAATCTAGTATGTACGATCATAAGGGCATTATTCATGGTAAAAGCATGCGGGTTTTACAATGTTTTTGCTAGATTAAAAATTTCGTTTTCTCGGTGTCTTAACGAATTGATTTCCGGTTCAAAGTGTGACTCAGTCGTTTTTGGTTAAAAAAAAGAAAGTTGATTATCTATAACTAATTAAAAAGTAAATGCGAAAAGTATTTAAAAGCAAATTAAAGACAGGTACAAATAATAAAGTAAAACAAGGTGAAAAATTAAACTAGAAAAAACATAAATAAAATGCAATCTTAATATAAAACTAAAATAAAAACAATTTAAAATAATGTTTAAGAAAATGGCGGGAAATATAAAATTTTGATTTGAAAATAAAGACAAGACATAAAAACTAAGACTCCATTGGAATCCCAGATCCGAATCCCAGATCAGAATCCCAGATCCGAATCCCAGATCGGAATCCCAGATCCGAATCCCAGATCCGAATCCCAGATCCGAATCGCAGATCCGAATCCCAGATCGGATTTCCAGATCGGAATTCCAGATCCGAATCCCAGATCCGAATCCCAGATCCGAATCCCAGATCGGAATCCCAGATCCGAATCCCAGATCGGAATAAGGGAGAGTATCACAATACCGATCACAATGTAGAAACCCTTGTGGTTTTTGCGATCGTAACAAGCTGCCGGAATCCTAATACCTCATTCCGATGGACTGAAATTCGCAATAAGCAAAACCAATAAGCTAACTTGAATAAGCACAAATCAAAACTTTACCAAATCAATAATAATACGGATAAATAAGACACAAATTTGAAGACTTTCAAGACACAAAATAAATAACTTTATAAAATAAACTTTAAAAAGATAAACTTTTAAGAAAATTTAAAACAACTAAGCTACATACAAAATAAGCCAATAAGATTGTCAAACTTATAGCTTAAATCGTATACAAGCCTAGATGGAAACAAAAAGATGAACTTTTTAATCAAACATCAAAATTAAATAAAAAGTATAAAACTTTTGAATTAAAGATAAGCAAAAGATCAAGAAATGTAGAATGAGAAAGATTGTAAAAAGCTTGAAATAAGATTAAGATTAAAGATTCAAAAGTACAAGATTAAAGATTAAAGATTAAAACTTGAAAGAAAAACGAGAGAGAGAAAGTGAAAAAAAACTAGAGAGAGAAAATTACCTACTCCTAAACTAATCTAACTACTCCTAAATGACTAACACCCTCCTAATGTGTCATTAGGAGGGTATATATAGGAAGTGAGGAGTGCATGTGTTGCTTCCTTCTTTCTTTCTCTTTCTCGTTCTCGTCTTTTAATTCTTTGTCTTTCTCGACGTCGTCTCGGGATTTGTCGATATAAATTGAACTTGTCTTATAATTTCTTCAATAATTAGACTTGAGTTCTTCGACTTCATTAAACTTCCGTCTTTAGAATTTTTCTTCGATAAATCTTCAGAATAGGCCTTGGACTTCCGTTCTTTTTGCACTCTTGATCTTTTGACTTCGTCTTTTCTCGTTTTCTTCGATAAAAGCCCGTGTTTTCTTCCTTTTTCATCTTTTGGTCCTAAAACACAATAAAAACACAAACCCCGCATAATTCCGACATTTACGACATAAAATACACGTTTTGGCTTGGTTATTATTATAATTAAGTGGTAAAAAGATGGGTGTTTTCACACCTATCAGAACCCGATTCCTTTCTAAGTATGGGGGACAAGGATCTTAGCACTAATCCTAGTGATGAGGTTCTTATTCCAATCCTAAGTGAGCCTACGGTTGTTTTTGATAGTGAGATTAGTGATTATGCTCACGATGAATATTTCGTTGAAGAAACTAACGAGGGAAATTACGATAGTGAGTGTGAATCAATTTCATGTGATGATGTCTCTCCGAATGACACTTCGGGTATAGAATCAATGACTTTTTCGAACCCGCTTTTCAATGAAGAATATTTTTCCACTAGTGATGATGAGTCACTACTCGACGAGGACGTTCATATCGACGAGTTTAAAATCTACTCGAATCCTCTTTCCGAATTTGATGACATGTTCATGCCCGGTGACGTAAATCCTCTCTATGATGAGACGTTCGAGGATATCGAGAGTGAGGATTCTTACGATCCTAAACTCGATGATCCAGATTTGCTAGTCACCCTCCCTAAGTCTTATGTGGATGAGATTTCTCTTTCTACTTGTGATGCTTCCATTCTCGAGGGATCCTTCGATGGACCGCCTCTCGATGAGAATGGGGATTTTAATGAGGCTTTTGCCTTTGACCCAGGAGGAAACTTTGAGACCCCCATTTTTAGTAATTCTCTTTCGACTTTGCCATTGTCTCAAAGTGACCATCCAATGTCTATGGATGAAGACATTTTGATCTCTATGCTCACCCACCTCCCAGGTTTGATGACTACATGTACTTCAAGTACGTAGTAAGGAATTTTTAGCCTTACAAGACCTATCCTCTGGCCTCGCCCATATTATTTTCCACCTAGAACGAGGATACCATCTTTGATCCCGATATAGACTTTAGAGGCTTCCCTAAGGACGATTGAACTCGGGAATCGAGTCGAGCTCATGACACGTAATAACTAAATTTTGATTAAGTTCGTTTTTTCTCTCGACTCGATTCGAATTGATCTCCGGTTGAAGTGTGACTCAGTCGTTTTTGGTGGATAAAAGAAAATATGATTATCTATTTCTACTAAAAATTAAAACTTGACGAATAAAAATAAAACAAATGACAAATTATAAAGAAATTAAGCAAATTAAAACTTAATAAAAAGTAAAATTAAAAATAAAAAAAATAAACAAAACAATTTAGAATAATTTGAACAAGAAGTTAATTCGGAATAATGATAAGAACTTAATTCGGAATCTGAAATTTGATTACAATTCGGAATTCATAAACCTAATTTAATTCGGAATAATGGATCCATAGTATAATTCGGAATACACAATTCCGAATAACAATTCGGAATCAAACACAATAAACAATTCAGATTAATTGTCTTCTAAATACTATTCGGAATATGTAATCTACACCTAATTTGGAAAACAAGATTCTCAACTTTATTTGGAATAAAAAAACCGAAGCTTAATTCGGAATAACTATCTAGGAAACAATTCGGAAAGTGAATTTAGTAATTAGTTCGGAATAATCAAATAGGAAACACAATTCGGAATAAGTGTTAAACATGTTATTCGGAATAAATAGCTTATAAACAATTCGGGAATGGTAATGTTAATAGTTCAGAATATTAGGGTTTTATAATTCGGAATAAAGGAAAATAAGCTAAAACTAATTAAGCAAATAAGCAAAAAGTAAGCTAAACTAATTTTTAAAATAAGCCAAACAAGACACGAATTAAAACTCTAAAAACACCAAATAAGCAAAATTAATAAAATCTATTTAAAAACATTAAACTACCAAATCTACTCAAATAAAAATACGCTAAAAACAAAATAAGCAATAAGCACAATAAGCTATAAACATCCAACACATAAAAATAATAAAAACAAATAAAATAGCAACTCAATCAAATAAGCAATAAGATCAAATAAGATAACATGATGATTAACCAAATAAACATAATTAAAAACAAGAAAGCAAGAATGAGCGTAATTGAGAAGCTTAATAAAAAGATTAAGATTACAAATTCAACAATAGAAAGATTCAAGATGAAAGATTAAAAACTTGAAAGAAAACTTAAGAGAAAAGAGGAGTTTAACACCTACTCCTAATTACTCTAATGACAAACTAAAAATTAACTACTAAAAAAAACTATTACAAATGATGGAAATTAGGCTATTTATAGTGGAGGAGTGGTAGGTGATGTTGCTTCCTTTCTTTCTTTTGTCTTCTCGTCTTTTAATTAATTCGTCATTCTCGACTTTCTCTCGGGATTTGTCGATAAATAAAATGAACTCGTCTTCGAATTTCTTCTTTTATTAGATTTGGTTCTTCGACTTTGTTAAACTTCCGTTTTTAGTCTTTTTCTTCGATAAATCTTCAGAATAGGCCTTTGACTTCCGTTCTTTTTACACTTTTGATCTTATGACTTGTCTTTTGTCTTTTTCTTCGATAAAAGCCCGTGAAAGCCCGTGTTTTCTTCCTTTTTCATATTTTGGTCCTAAAACTCAACAAAAACACAAACCACGCGTAATTCTGACTTTTACGACATTAAACACACGTTTTGGTCTCGTTTTTATTTGTTTTAAGTGGTAAAAGGATAAGTGTTTTCACACTTATTAAATCCCCTACACTTGACCATTGCAATGTCCTCATGCAATGCATTAATTTCATAGCAAGATTTACATTATCCTCATAATTAACCCACCTTAGCATTTATTAAATACTACGACACTATGGAAACTAAAAAGATAGAAAATTTCAAAATTATTTGATGGAAGAAACTTGTAGAGAAATCAAAGACTTAGATTAGGGCTTTGGTGTCATGAATATTAATCACCCTCAAGTTTCACGTTCCCCACACCAAGCTTAAAAACGAGATCATTGTTATTATAAGTTAGTAAAGCTAACACTTACTCATGTGGCTCAATTATTCATAATGACCCCCTTATTCCTACGGTGTATCTATTATATTTTATTATTGTCTTGAATGATCACGAGGATGTATTTTTGGCTTATTTCGATAATTTATTAAGGCCAAAAATAAAGTAGGATGATTTAATCAATAGTTAGCTAAAGGACAAAATCTTTTAAAACTGCTTCTCGAAATCTCATAAAGTTCATATCTTGGCATAACTCATTTCACGATTTGAGACCTTTCTCGGACCGATATTTGGCATTTACTTCATACTTTGAATCTTGATATACATTCTTGAAATAATGGTCTTCTATTCATATTTGGAATTTCTTCACTTGAAGTTTTTGAGAGATTCTTCAAACTTGGACCACTACTTCTTCATTTTTCTTCAATCTTTATTTGGGATTTTGATATACAACGATCCGCCTCCTTTTCAGACTTGGATCTATTTATCCTCATACCTTGTTAGGGTCTTTTGGATAGACTTCTCCATGATTTTTATGGGAGTAATTGCTTCTCGTCGTGTGTCTTGATCCTTCATATTGATTTTGAAATAATGATTCTTCAAATCATCTTGGATCTTAAGCAACAATATGTAGCCCTCATGCCTTGTTAGGGCCTTTTTGGACTCGCCAATCTTCGCATCCCGCTTAAATAAGTTATGCCTTGGCTATGAACTCTAATTAATCCCGATCATCTTTTAAACGATCTTGGGCTAGAAGCTAAGTAACTTTTCAAATCGTAGGACCTTATTTATTGCATTTATTTATTGACAAGCGATGGGAGAAAAAGCTTATAATTAACTCACATAAGTTCATGAAAGAATACAAAACTTATAACTGACACTATCATTTCTCATTCTCCACAATTTAAAATCTCAAGGAATAAGACTCGTGGATGCTTAGCATAATAAACCAGTTAATGTCCATATGCTAGAGTAAACTCAAATAAGTAAACTCGGGTTGAGTCAAAATGTTTACGACGGGCCTAATATATCAAAGACGTCTAAACTTGTTAAAACCATTTTATTTAATAATTTATTTTGACTTTATTCTAGAAATGAAATAAATACATACGATGAAAGAAAATAACGATTACAAAGGAAAATACTACTAGGCTAAAATAGATCAAAAATTTTGAAAAATGTCGAAAAATCAATTTTCCGGTTAAAATGAGGTCATATTCATGGAAAATCCCACTTAACTTCGACAGAAGTCTCCCCTACACTTAATATAAACATTGTCCTCAATGTTTAAGCATGTGGAAGTAAACTCCCCTACACTTAGTACATTGTGCACGTTGTTTAAATCTAGCTAAAGACAACTAAAGTGATTCCTATTTCAACATATATGATAAAATATTGAATCACAAGAGTTTAGGATAGAACCGGGAAGACGGGTACACGGAATCATGGGTCGTCAAGTATCATCAAAAGTGGATCTTTGAAAGATCCAATCCCTGCCCATCATAAGAAACAACAAAAAAACAAACAACTACTTGTCTCCCCTACACTTATTATGAAAAACAGATAAAGAAGGATAGATCATTGGGTTGCCTCCCGAGAGCGCTTGTTTTTGTTAACTGAGTCACGAGCCTGACTCGACCCCGAATACTATGGTGAAAAGCTCATAGAAGACCTTGAAGAAAATCCGTCGGGGTCAAATACATGGTTCTCATACAACAAGTAGAATAAACCTAAGGTGAACATCACAAGACAAAGTAGAGTAGGCGAGGTTCCCTTAAGAAAAAGTTGAGCACGGTGATAGAAGGTGTGGTAAGGTGAAAGCATAGCTCCGTATTTTCCAAAAGTCTTTCCTTTTATTTCATCAGATGGATACTGAGATGGCTAAAAAAAGTAATACCCGGATCGAACACCTTTTCCTTTAGGGGAAAATAAGAAAGACACTCAGTGGACCTTGAAGAAGATTCGCCCATATACGACACAATCTCATCCGAAGAAGGTGGAAAGAGAGGTGTCAAAACATAAGTACTGCGAATGTTGGTGTCGTTCGGTTTCATCTCCTTTGAAACCTAATAACTAGGTTTTATTAAAAGTGAAATTTGTGTCTAATCGATTCGAATTGATCACGGTTAGAAGTGTGACTCAGTTGTTCTTGGTGTGAAAAGAAAATGTCGTTGAGTATCTATTTTAAAATAAAAATTAAAACTTTAAAAGTAGTTGACAAAATATAAGAGAAATAAAACAAATTTAAAACTTGATAAAAAGTAAATTTGGAAACTTAAAACTTTATAAAAAGTAAACTTGGAATTAAACTAAGATAAAACACTTTAAAACTGAACTTAAGAAAATGGCGGGAAAAATAAAGTTTAAAAGTAAAACAGGAAACCAAAATCAAACATAAGTTGGAATGCAAAAACTAGATACAATCCGGAATGCATGTCCAAGCCCTAATTCAGAATCAAGTTCCAAATCTTATCCGGAATGTGCAAGTTTTCCAATCTGGAATATAGTTGTTCTTCCTAATTTGGAATATCAACTTCCAACGTAATTCGGAATCTTGGTAATGTGTCTAATCCGGAATCAATTACTTGGCTCTAATCTGGAATCTAGCTTGCTAGCTTAATCCAAAATGTGTACTTTCAAATCCTTATTCGGAATACCTAAGAATTCATAATCTAGAATCCTTTTTTTGGCACTCAATCCGGAATATAAGTCTACACTCAATCCGGGATGTATAAACTATACACAATCCGGAATGTTTTACTTGTGCTAATTCGGAATAACACCATTTTGATCTAATCCGGAATGTTAGTGCATGAAGTAATTCAGAATGAATGGTTTGCTATCTAATCCTAAATATGCCTGTCACACATAAGTCGGAATACTAAGAACATTACACAAGTCGGGATAAGGGTTAATAAACCCGGATAACATAAAAATAAGCAACATCCAAATAAGATAAAAACAAATAAACACTTACCAAAAACTTAACCAAATTAATTTTTAGAAAAACTAAATAAGCCAGAAATCAAAAACTTTAAAAATACTAAATAAGCCTAATATTAAAACTCAACTTTTAAAGATTAAACTATTTAAAACACTTAATTAAAAATAAGATGAATACAAAATAAGCAATAAGCACAATAAGCAAAAACAATCAAACACATGAAAATCAATAAGAACAATCAAACAAACACATCAATCAAACAAAGAACAAGATGAACAAACTACATGATTATCTAAATCAAACAAGATTAAAAAGAAGAAAGGTAGAATGAGAATGATTATGAAAAAGATTGAATTAAGATGAAGATTAATGATTCAAATACAAGATTACTATGAAAAGCTTGAAAACATGAAAGAAAAGCTAGAGAGAGAAAGTAATTTAATCTACTTCTAATTACCTTACAAAAATAAACTAAAATCTACCAACTAACTAACACCTCCTAATAAAGGATTAGGAGGGTATTTATAGGAGGAGGGGAAGGTGTTGATGCTTTCTTCTTTCACTTTGTCTTCTCGTCTTTTAATTTCTTCGTCTTTCTCGACGTTGTCTCGGGATTTGTCGATATAAAATGAACTCGTCTTCTAATTTTCTTCTTTTATTAGATTTGGTTCTTCGACTTCGTTAAACTTCCGTCTTTAGACTTTTTCTTCGATAAATATTCTAAATAGGCCTTTGACTTCCATTCTTTTTTCACTCTTGATCTTTTGACTTCATCTTTTGTCTTTTTCTTCGATAAAAGCCCGTGTTTTCTTCCTTTTACATATTTTGGTCCTAAAACACAACAAAAACACAAACCACGCATAATTACGCCTTTTACGACATTAAATACACGCTTTTGTCTTGTTTTTATTATAATTAAATGGTAAAAGGATAAGTGTTTTCACACTTATTAAATCCCCTACACTTGACCATTGCAATGCCCTCATGCAATGCATTAGTTACAAAGTAAGATTTACATTTTCCATCATAATTAACCACCTTGGCCTTTATTAAATACTAGACACTAAGGAAACTAAAAAGATAGAAAATTACAAAATATTTAAAGGACGAAACAAGTAAAGAAATCTAAGACTTACATTAGGGCTTTGGTGTCATGAACGTTTATCACCCTCAAGTTTCACCTTCCCCACACCAAGCTTAAAAATGAGATCATTGTTATTATAAGTTAGTAAAGCTAACACTTACTCATGTGGCTCAATTATTCACTTAGACTCCCGTATTCCTAGGTGTATCTCTTATATTTTATTCTTGTCTTGAATGATCACGAGAATGCATTGATGACTTATTTCGAAAATTTATTAAGGCCGAAAATAAAGTAGGACGATTTAATCAATAGTTAGCTAAAGGACAAAATCTTTTAAAACTTCTTCTCGAAACCTCATAAAGTTCATATCTTGGCATACCTCGTTTCACGATTTGAGACCTTTCTCGAATCGATATTTGGCATTGACTTCATACTTCGAATCTTGAGAAACGTTCTTGAAATAATGGTCTTCTCTTCATAATAGGAATTTCTTCACTTGAAGTATTTAAGAAATTCTTCAAACTTGGACCATGACTTTTTCATTTTTCTCCAATCCTTATTTGGGATTTTGATATACAACGATCCGCCTCCTTTTAGGACTTGGATCTATTTATCCTCATACCTTATCAGGGTCTTTTCGGATAGACTTCTCCATCATCTTTAGGGGAGTATTTGCTTTTCGTCGTGTGTCTCGATCCTTCATATTGATTTTTGATAAAAAGATTCTTCACATCACTTTGGATCTTTAGCAACAAAATGTAGCCCTCATGCCTTGTTAGGGCCTTTTTGGACCCGCCAATCTTCGCATCCTGCTTCATTAAGTTATGCCTTGGCTATGAACTCTAATCAATACCGAGCAACTTTTAAACGATCTTGTGCTAGAAGCTAAGTAACTTTTCAAATCGTACGACCTTACTTATTGCAAATATATTTATTAACAAGCGATGGGAGAAAAAGCTCATAATTAACTCACATAAATTCATGAAAGAATACCAAACTTATAATTGACTTTATTCTCTCTCATTCTCCATAATTTAAAATCTCAAGGAATGAGACTCGTGGATGCTTAGCCTATTAAATCAAAGTTTTAGGTTTTCAAATCATGTATAGGATCTTGCAACTTCTTAGACTTGTTCAAGTTTAGAATTTGTATTTTAAAGTTCCCTTGATAAACGACTTTCTAGGATCAATTATAGGAACTTGCGAAAAGTTCGTGTTCTTAAACCCGTATGAGTTAAGACTTTCGCATTTTAAAGTTCCCTATATAAAGTCTAGCAGAACTTGATTTAAACACGTTAAGGATACTAGCTAGAGTGAACTCAAATAAGTAAACTCGGGTTGAGTCAAAAGATTCATGACGGGCCTAATATATCAAAGACATCTAAACTTATTAAAGACACTTTATTAAAATTTATTCTAGCAATGCAAGAAAATAACGATAACAAAGGAAAATACAACTAGGCCAAAGTAGATCAAATTTTTTTGAAAAATGTCTATAAATCAATTTTCTGGTTAAAATGAGGACAAATTCATGGAAAAGCCCACGTAACTTTGATAGAAGTTCCCCTACACTTAAGATAAACATTGTCCTCAATGTTTAAGCATGTGGGAGTAAACTCCCCTACACTTAGGACATTGTGCACGTTGTTTATATCTTGCTAAGGAAGAGATAACTAAAGTGATTCCTATTTTGATATTGAAGAATATAAAATAGTAAATCAAAAGAGTTTTAGGATAGAACCAGGAAGACGGGTACACGGAATCACATGTCGTCAAAAGTCATCAAAAGTGGAACTTTGAAAGCTCGAATCCCTGCACATGATAAGAAAGAAAACAACAAACACATACTAGGGTCTCCCTTACACTTATTATGAAAACGGATAAAAAGGATAGATCATCGGGTTGCCTCCCAAGAAGCGTTTGTTTTTGTTAACCGAGTCTTGTGCCTGACTCGACCTTGATTACAATGGTAAGAATCTTGAAGAACTTCCACCGGGGTCAAATACATGGTTCTCATCCAACAAATAGCACAAGCCTAAGCTGAAGAGCAAGAGCCAAAGAAGAGTAGGCGAGGTTCTCTTAAGCAATTGTTGAGCACGGTGGTAGAAGATATGATGAGGTGAAAGAATAGCTCCGTTCTTTCCAAAAGTATTTCTTTTTATTCCATCAGATGGATACTGAGATGGCTTAAAAATTGTGATACCCGGATCAAACACCTTTTGCTTTAGTGGAAAATAAGACTTAGTGTAATACCAGTGAAAGTGTCGTATGATGCTAAGTGATTGTCTCAAGAGCTGTTCAGTATGAGCATCTCTCTTAAGTTGTGGCTCACTTGTGGATGTGATATCCCGAGCCCAACGTCATTTATTTAATCCTATTTTACGAATATTTTTGAAATTTTTAAGAAATTTCGTTTGCTATATATATTTGACGGTTTAAGTTGAGATCGTAATCTTGACGGTTGACGATTTAAGAAAGACGACGACGACTACGATACCGACGGATGCCCAAAATTTATCTTTTAATATCGATTGATCGATATTTGAGTTTTTTGAAGTTTTTATTTTTATTACGTGTTAAGTCGAGTCGGAACCATATGTATATTCGTTTTGTGTGCGTTAGAACCATTTAAAAGTATTTTGAGGTAGCCGGGACGAAACCCGACTCACGTAAATTTTTAAAACCGACTACTAGTCATAATCCCGCTCTTTATAACTAGTTTTACTAGTAAGGCCAAAAGAAAACCGATATTACAAAATCTACCCCACCCCAATATATAAAAGGCAAAAACAAACACACACACACACACACACACACACTCATTTTTCTCATTTCAAAAATTCACACACCCTCTCCCTTTCTCTCCTTTAACCGCCAACCACCCACCACCATGGAACCACCACCACCATTTTTCAAACTTGGTTTTTGAAGAATCCAATCAAAGTCCCACCTTTCTTTCATCCTTGTAAGTAAATCCCACAAACAATAACATACATGCATCCATTAATTTTTCCAAAAAATTTAAGATTTTTCAAAAATAGCTTTTGATCTAATTAAACTATACACATGTTTAATTCATGTGTTTATAATGTTGAATCATCTATAAAACGAGTTAGGGGGCTGTTTTCTTAGGTGTTTTGGCTACACCAAACCCACGGCCAAAATGGGTTTGGTGGTGGCTTGATGATTTTGATGATTTATGATGTGGGTTTGTGTTTAGAATCATGTGTTAGATGTTTTTAAATGATTTAAACCTATTGCATGTATGATTTAAGCTTTGGGTTTTTGATGAGGATTCGATTCTCATGGTGTTATAGGCTGTTTGGGTGTTTGGGATTGATTATTAGATGTCAGAATAGGTCTAGGAATCATTGGTATGATTGGAATGATGATTTGTTATGATTTTGAAAAGGGTATTTTAGATCAGAAACTTTAGGGGTATTTTTCGTGGTTTTAAGTTTAATTCCTGTTCCATATTATAGGATATTGTTGTAGAGCTCCTTTCTAGCTTCGTTTCGGTATAAGGTAGAGCTTACGACTCCAAACGTGTCAAAAGTTATGATATTTTGAAAGTTCGTGTACCGGGAGATGAGAATCAACACTATCCGAATTTGTGTTTGGTTTTGGGTCAAATCCCGGGAACCATAGATAGAGTTTGGTAAATGATTGAAAATTGATTTTTAGTTTCAAACCTGCATTTGTGAGTCTATTTTTAGACTTAGGTGTTGGATTGGTCGATGGTGTATTTTAAATGGGTCAAACAAGTCTGTTGGGAATATATTAAGGCCAGATCACTTGAGCGCTGACAAGAACAAAACAAGCGTTGACAAGAACAAAACAAGCGCTGACAGCTCAAGCGTTGACAAGATAAAGTCAAGCGTTGACACATTGAAGACAAGCACTGATGGGAAGATATACTCTACGCGTTTATTGTATTCTAGAATAGTTCTAGTAAAGATAGGAACAACAATGTATTTTCTATATTTATCTTTATCTAGAATAGCTGATACGTAGATTATTGTACAAGGCTTCTTATGTCTATAAAAGAAGACCTTTAGGTTAATGTTTCATATAAGTTTTCATTCGTAAACTACTTTCATTGTAAGCAAGTTTGATATTAATAATCAAAGTGAAAGTTTGTTTATATATTGTGTGTTCTTGTTTAAGTGTTAAATTCCGCGTAACACTTAGATTCATAAACATATACAAAGGTTTCTCTAAGTGTATTACTTGATCTAATCTCGTATACGTAAAGCTAAATCGATCTAAGTTTGGGATCAACAAGTGGTATCAGAGCTTGTTGAGGAATTTTTGATCTTAAAGAACACAAGAACCCTAAAAATCACCAAAACCCTAATTTTCTCAAAAACCCTAACAACATCATGTCTGAAGCAATAACTTCCTCCTCCTCACCTTTACCAGACATCAAGATTCCCATGCTTGATGCAACCAACTTTGACTTGTGGAAGTTCAACTTTGAAACAATATCTGGGGATCTATGACTACACACTCTGGGAGATTATTGAATATGGAAACACATTCAATAAAGCCCAAAAGATTGCTAATGCCATTGCTGGAAGAACAGCTGTTGCTGGATGTTCTGAAGAGGATAAGAGAGAAAAACCTGGAGATGGTAGAGCTGTGGCTGCTGATGACATAGCAAAGAGAAGGGTTGACATGAAAGCCCTAAATATTCTGAAAGTGTCTTTGGGACAAGAAAACCAGCATAAATATAGAGGCTATGAATCTGCTAGGGATCTTTGGGCAGCTCTTGAAGTTGCACATGGTGGCAATGCAGTTACTAAGGAAGAAAAGAAAAAGCAACTCATGCATGATTATGCTGTCTTCAAAGCTCAACCCAATGAGAAACTGAGTAGTGTGAGAAGCAGATTGCTTGACATTACAAGCAAGTTGTCCTTCATGGGGACACAAGTTGGTGATGTTGACATTAATGCTACCTTTCTTAAAAGTCTTGGTGAGGCATGGAAGATTGAGGCATGATCTATTCTTGCCAACAATACTTACAAGAGCTCCTCGTTTGATGACATCTACAACAAACTAACGCTGTTGGAAGATGAAACTCTTTAAGAGCATGGAAGCAAGTCTACCACCAGTAACATGGCCTTCTTCTCTCATAGTGAAGGTCAATTCAATCAGAAGGACTCTTACATACACCCAGTTACTGGATCATCATATGTCAGTGCTGAAACAAGTCCTGTCAATGTCTCCTATTCAGACGCTGACACATTTAAAAGTGACTCCCCAAGGGTTAAACCTACTAGTTTGGATTTGGATACTATTTGTGCTTACATTGCTTCTTTGCCCAATGGTTCAGTGATTACATATGAGGACCTTGAGCAGATAAGTGATGAGCACTTGGAAGAAATGGACATTAAGTGGAACATGGCTCTTGCTAGTATGAGAGCAAATAGGTGGAACAGAAGGTTTAAAAAGAAGATTAACTTCAATGCAAAAGACACAGCTGGATTTGATAAATCCAAAGTTGAATGCTACAACTGTCATCGTATGGGGCACTTCATGAGAGAATGCAGATCTCCTAGAAGATCTGATGCTGGTAAACCCTCAAGTCAGGTTGTTAAAGCTCAGGATTCCAAAGCCATGGTTGTAGTTCAAGGAATTGATGGTATGGGATGGGATTGGAGCTATCTGGCTAAGAATGTTGAAGAGGATAAAGCTTTGGTTGCTGAAATTGAAGAAGAAGAGCATGTTGAATATGCTCTCATGGCACACTCCTCCTCTTCATTTGATAATGAGGTACATGATGACGCTTTTTGTAGCAAAGGTTGTAGGGTAAATACTGAAAGACTTAACAAAGAGGTGTTAAGATTATTAGATGATATGAGTACTGAAAGATGTAAATTGTCTAATTACCAACTAGCTCTCACTGAAACTGAGAAAAACGTTTCTGAATACAAGAAAATGGAATTTGACTTAAAAGATAAAATCAATATCTTAAAACATGAGTTAGATGCTAGTATGGATATAAGAAACATCATGGAAAGGGTTAATGGTGAGTTACAGGCTAAGTTAGATGAGGCTATTAAGAATAAAGATAATGTTAGTCTTAAAATTCAAAGATTTGATAGAGCCACCCAAACCCTAGGAGACTGTGTGGGTAAACAAAGGGATCCTAAGGACATGACTGGGATTGGGATGAATGATTACTCTTTGGTTCCACCACCAGCTGGTGACTTCTATGGTGTCCAACAAAAGGACCTATCTTGGACTGGTTTGCCAGAGCTCCAAGAGGAGGAATTCATTCCTCCACCAAGGGTTGTCACTCCAGTTGAAGAGTATCAACAAAACTTGACTGACCTGAATGAGTGGAAGAAGGCTAACCCTACTTTATTTGTCAAGGGTGGCTTGCTATGTGAAAGTCCAAATGAGTCAACACCCATTAAGGTTACTAACCCAATCACTGGTAAAGCCGTTGACCTAGGCTCAAACACTGTTAGAAGACCTACCATTAAATATGCAGAGATGTATAGGAATACTAGGTCTCCCAAGAGCCAAGTTAGCAATCATGGAACAGGCTTCTTCTCTTCTAGACCTAAGGTTATGTCTAGAAAACCTTGTTACACTTGTGGTATCTTTTCACACTTGGCATACAAGTGTGTCAACGCTCCCAAAGCCAGCGCTGACAGGAACAATTTCAGCGCTGACAGGAACAAAGTCAACGTTGTTAGGAAGTCAAACGTTATCAGACCCAAACCTTGTGTGCAGCAAAGTCCACAAGTGATTAGACCTGCCCCATTCTTTACTAGAGGGTCTAACACTCATGGACAAAGACCATTTCAAAAGACAAACACATGGTCTAATAGGCAATGGGTTTCTATAGCAAACCCTAGGTTCAACGCTGACAAGGGTAAATTCAGCGTTGACAAGACAAATTTTAACGCTGACAGAAACGTGACCAGACCTAAATATTTGCAACCACAGGGTAAGGGGTCTAAAGCTTTTTCAAGCTTAACATGGAGACCCAAGAAAGATCAAAACCCTAATGATAATGGGATTTCAATGACCCGCAACAAATTTAATTACATTTCAAAGGTCATTACAAAACCTATTTGGGTTAACTGGGTATTTCATCCTAAGAAGGATGAGAATGGGGTTGTTGTGAGAACTAAGTCTGTTCTTATTGAACAACAGATGAATCCAAGTCTTTTAAGACTTGGGTTCCCAAAGAAAACTAATTTGTTTTCTTTATGTGCAGGGCATTCAAAGACAGTTCAATGATTATGGATATTGGGATAGTGGATGCTCAAGGCACATGACAGGGAAGGAAGATTATCTTACTAACTTCACTCCCATTAAGGATGGTGACAAGGTTTACTTTGGAGGCGAATATGGCACTATCACAGGTAAAGGAACCCTTCTCACCAAGAATTTGCGTTTTGAGAACGTCTTTCTGGTAAAAGATCTTGATTACAACCTTTTTAGTGTATCACAAGTTTGTGATAACAAAAATAAAGTTCTTTTTACTGATACTGAGTGTTTGGTGTTAAGCAAGGATTTTAAGATCCCTGATGAGAAATATATTAAGTATAGAACACCTAGGCATAAGGACATATATAATGTGAATTTGAATGGGATTAAAATGAATAATAATATGTCTTGTTTTTATGCTAAGGCCTCAGTAGATGAGAGTAATTTGTGGCACAGGAGACTAGGGCACATAAATTTTAAAAATATAAATAGACTTGTGAGACTTGGTTTAGTTGATGGTTTGCTTGAGAAGGCCTTCCACAATGACCACTCTTGTGTTGCATGTCTTAAAGGCAAGCAGCACAAGGTCTCATTCAAGTCCAAACAGGTGCACACTAGTTCTAGACCTCTTCATATGCTTTACATGGACCTCTTTGGTCCAACAAATATAGAAAGTTTGAATGGTAAGTCATATTGCTTTGTTATCACAGATGACTTTTCTAGGTTTACTTGGACATTCTTTCTAGCTATGAAGAGTGACACAGCTGATATTCTAATTGATTTTATCACTCAGATTGAGAAAAGGTCTGGCAATGAAGTTAAAATGCTTAGGAGTGATAATGGTGGAGAATTTAGGAATAAGAAGTTAGATGATTTCTGTGCCAGGAAAGGAATTACTAGGCAATTTAGTATTGCTAGAATTCCACAGCAAAATGGGGTTGCTGAGAGGAAAAATAGAACCTTAATTGAAGCAGCCAGAACAATGTTGGCTGATGCTCATTTTCCTATAGCCTTTTGGGCTGAGGTTGTTAATACAGCTTGTTATGTTCAAAATAGAGCATTGGTTAACAAAATTCAGAACAAAACACCTTATGAGTTACTTTGGGGTAGAAAACCTAATATTGGTTTTCTTAGACCTTTTGGTTGTCATGTAGTAGTTTTAGACACTAGTGATGCCTTAGGGAAATTTAGTGCAAAAGGTGATGAGGGATACTTCATGGGGTATTCAGTGCAGAGCAAGGGTTATAGGGTTTATCTTAAAGAGGAAAAACGTATACTTGAAAGAGTACATGTTAGGTTTTTAGAGAATAAACCTAGTGATCCTGAAAGTGGTCCCAATTGGTTGTTTGACTTGGAACCCTTATCTAGAACTTTAAATTATATGCCTGTCACTAATCCAGACATTGTGAAGGTAACTTCAAATGTTGTGGAGGAACAAGTTGTTGATGTTTCAGGTACATAGGTTCATGAGAGGGTTGGATCACAAGCAGAAAAGGCATCTCCTATACTAGAATATGTCACAATTCCCATTTGGACAGATGCTTTTGCTGCTGCTGCTGCTGCTGGACAAGATAATGGTGGTTTCCGAGTACCACCAGATACAAACATGCATGGTCCTTCAGGCGCTGACAAAGGCAAATCTAGCGCTGACAAGAACAATTCAGACGTTGATGGTTCAGACGTTGACAACCACACTTCAAGCGTTGTTAGCCCAAGCGCTGACAAACAAGATTCATGCGTTGACAACAATACTGAACATCTTTTCTCTTCCAATTTTGAACAAGGTGAACCTTCCAATTTATATGAAGAGGTTCATCCTCACGTTGATGAAGGAGAGTCTGATGAAGAAGATATTGGCAACATGGAGCATGAGGTTGAGGACACCAGACTTTTTGAAGGAGGAGTTCTGACTTCCACAATGAAGAATCACCCCCTTCCCAGATCATTGGTGATGTTATGACTCCAGTTCAGACTAGAAGATCTCATCAAGGTCTTGGTGGGTTTATTGCCAATATACACAAGAAGGTTGATACCCCTCTTGTGCAAGCATGTTTGTTTGCCTGTTTTCTGTCGAGTCGGAACCATATGTATATTCGTTTTGTGTGCGTTAGAACCATTTAAAAGTATTTTGAGGTAGCCGGGACGAAACCCGACTCACGTAAATTTTTAAAACCGACTACTAGTCATAATCCCGCTCTTTATAACTAGTTTTACTAGTAAGGCCAAAAGAAAACCGATATTACAAAATCTACCCCACCCCACTATATAAAAGGCAAAAACAAACACACACACACACACACACACACTCATTTTTCTCATTTCAAAAATTCACACACCCTCTCCCTTTCTCTCCTTTAACCGCCAACCACACCACCACCATGGAACCACCACCACCATTTTTCAAACTTGGTTTTTGAAGAATCCAATCAAAGTCCCACCTTTCTTTCATCCTTGTAAGTAAATCCCACCAACAATAACATACATGCATCCATTAATTTTTCCAAAAAATTTAAGATTTTTCAAAAATAGCTTTTGATCTAATTAAACTATACACATGTTTAATTCATGTGTTTATAATGTTGAATCATCTATAAAACGAGTTAGGGGGCTGTTTTCTTAGGTATTTTGGCTACACCAAACCCACGGCCAAAATGGGTTTGGTGGTGGCTTGATGATTTTGATGATTTATGATGTGGGTTTGTGTTTAGAATCATGTGTTAGATGTTTTTAAATGATTTAAACCTATTGCATGTATGATTTAAGCTTTGGGTTTTTGATGAGGATTCGATTCTCATGGTGTTATAGGCTGTTTGGGTGTTTGGGATTGATTATTAGATGTTAGAATAGGTCTAGGAATCATTGGTATGATTGGAATGATGATTTGTTATGATTTTGAAAAGGGTATTTTAGATCAGAAACTTTAGGGGTATTTTTCGTGGTTTTAAGTTTAATTCCTGTTCCATATTATAGGATATTGTTGTAGAGCTCCATTCTAGCTTCGTTTCGGTATAAGGTAGAGCTTACGACTCCAAACGTGTCAAAAGTTATGATATTTTGAAAGTTCGTGTACCGGGAGATGAGAATCAACACAATCCAAATTTGTGTTTGGTTTTGGATCAAATCCCGGGAACCATAGATAGAGTTTGGTAAATGATTGAAAATTGATTTTTAGTTTCAAACCTGCATTTGTGAGTCTATTTTTAGACTTAGGTGTTGGATTGGTCGATGGTGTATTTTAAATGGGTCAAACAAGTCTGTTGGGAATATATTAAGGCCAGATCACTTGAGCGCTGACAAGAACAAAACAAGCGTTGACAAGAACAAAACAAGCGCTGACAGCTCAAGCGTTGACAAGATAAAGTCAAGCGTTGACACATTGAAGACAAGCACTGATGGGAAGATATACTCTACGCGTTTATTGTATTCTAGAATAGTTCTAGTAAAGATAGGAACAACAATGTATTTTCTATATTTATCTTTATCTAGAATAGCTGATACGTAGATTATTGTACAAGGCTTCTTATGTCTATAAAAGAAGACCTTTAGGTTAATGTTTCATATAAGTTTTCATTCGTAAACTACTTTAATTGTAAGCAAGTTTGATATTAATAATCAAAGTGAAAGTTTGTTTATATATTGTGTGTTCTTGTTTAAGTGTTAAATTCCGCGTAACACTTAGATTCATAAACATATACAAAGGTTTCTCTAAGTGTATTACTTGATCTAATCTCGTATACATAAAGCTAAATCGATCTAAGTTTGGGATCAACAAGTGGTATCAGAGCTTGTTGAGGAATTTTTGATCTTAAAGAACACACGAACCCTAAAAATCACCAAAACCCTAATTTTCTCAAAAACCCTAACAACATCATGTCTGAAGCAATAACTTCCTCCTCCTCACCTTTACCAGACATCAAGATTCCCATGCTTGATGCAACCAAGTTTGACTTGTGGAAGTTCAACTTTGAAACAATATATGGGGATCTATGACTACACACTCTGGGAGATTATTGAATATGGAAACACATTCAATAAAGCCCAAAAGATTGCTAATGCCATTGCTGGAAGAATGTTGCTGGATGTTCTGAAGAGGATAAGAGAGAAAAACCTGGAGATGGTAGAGTTGTGGCTGCTGATGACATAGCAAAGAGAAGGGTTGACATGAAAGCCCTAAATATTCTGAAAGTGTCTTTGGGACAAGAAAACCAGCATAAATATAGAGGCTATGAATCTGCTAGGGATCTTTGGGCAGCTCTTGAAGTTGCACATGGTGGCAATGCAGACACTAAGGAAGAAAAGAAAAAGCAACTCATGCATGATTATGCTGTCTTCAAAGCTCAACCCAATGAGAAACTGAGTAGTGTGAGAAGCAGATTGCTTGACATTACAAGCAAGTTGTCCTTCATGGGGACACAAGTTGGTGATGTTGACATTAATGCTACCTTTCTTAAAAGTCTTGGTGAGGCATGGAAGATTGAGGCATGATCTATTCTTGCCAACAATACTTACAAGAGCTCCTCGTTTGATGACATCTACAACAAACTAACGCTGTTGGAAGATGAAACTCTTTTAGAGCATGGAAGCAAGTCTACCACCAGTAACATGGCCTTCTTCTCTCATAGTGAAGGTCAATTCAATCAGAAGGACTCTTACATACATCCAATTACTGGATCATCATATGTCAGCGCTGAAACAAGTCCTGTCAATGTCTCCTATTCAGAAGCTGACACATTTAAAAGTGACTCCCCAAGGGTTAAACCTGCTAGTTTGGATTTGGATACTGTTTGTGCTTACATTGCTTCTTTGCCCAATGGTTCAGTGATTACATATGAGGACCTTGAGCAGATAAGTGATGAGCACTTGGAAGAAATGGACATTAAGTGGAACATGGCTCTTGCTAGTATGAGAGCAAATAGGTGGAACAGAAGGTTTAAAAAGAAGATGAACTTCAATGCAAAAGACACAGCTGGATTTGATAAATCCAAAGTTGAATGCTACAACTGTCATCGTATGGGGCACTTCATGAGAGAATGCAGATCTCCTAGAAGATCTGATGCTGGTAAACCCTCAAGTCAGGTTGTTAAAGCTCAGGATTCCAAAGCCATGGTTGTAGTTCAAGGAATTGATGGTATGGGATGGGATTGGAGCTATCTAGCTAAGAATATTGAAGAGGATAAAGCTTTGGTTGCTGAAATTGAAGAAGAAGAGCATGTTGAATATGCTCTCATGGCACACTCCTCCTCTTCATTTGATAATGAGGTATATGATGACGCTTTTTGTAGGAAAGGTTGTAGGGTAAATACTGAAAGACTTAACAAAGAGGTGTTAAGATTATTAGATGATATGAGTACTGAAAGATGTAAATTGTCTAATTACCAACGAGCTCTCACTGAAACTGAGAAAACCGTTTCTGAATACAAGAAAATGGAATTTGACTTAAAAGATAAAATCAATATCTTAAAACATGAGTTAGATGCTAGTATGGATATAAGAAACATCATGGAAAGGGTTAATGGTGAGTTACAGGCTAAGTTAGATGAGGCTATTAAGAATAAAGATAATGTTAGTCTTAAAATTCAAAGATTTGATAGAGCCACCTAAACCCTAGGAGACTGTGTGGGTAAATAAAGGGATCCTAAGGACATGACTGGGATTGGGATGAATGATTACTCTTTGGTTCCACCACCAGCTGGTGACTTCTATGGTGTCCAACAAAAGGACCTATCTTGGACTGGTTTGCCAGAGCTCCAAGAGGAGGAATTCATTCCTCCACCAAGGGTTGTCACTCCAGTTGAAGAGTATCAACAAAACTTGACTGACCTGAATGAGTGGAAGAAGGCTAACCCTACTTTATTTGTCAAGGGTGGCTTGCTATGTGAAAGTCCAAATGAGTCAACACCCATTAAGGTTACTAACCCAATCACTGGTAAAGCCGTTGACCTCGGCTCAAACACTGTTAGAAGACCTACCATTAAATATGCAGAGATGTATAGGAATACTAGGTCTCCCAAGAGCCAAGTTAGCAATCATGGAACATGCTTCTTCTCTTCTAGACCTAAGGTTATGTCTAGAAAACCTTGTTACACTTGTGGTATCTTTTCACACTTGGCATACAAGTGTGTCAACGCTCCCAAAGCCAGCGCTGACAGGAACAATTTTAGCGCTGACAGGAACAAAGTCAACGTTGTTAGGAAGTCAAACGTTGTCAGACCCAAACCTTGTGTGCAGCAAAGTCCACAAGTGATTAGACCTGCCCCATTCTTTACTAGAGGGTCTAACACTCATGGACAAAGACCATTTCAAAAGACAAACACATGGTCTAATAGGCAATGGGTTTCTATAGCAAACCCTAGGTTCAACGCTGACAAGGGTAAATTCAGCGTTGACAAGACAAATTTTAACGCTGACAGAAACGTGACCAGACCTAAATATTTGCAACCACAGGGTAAGGGGTCTAAAGCTTCTTCAAGCTTAACATGGAGACCCAAGAAAGATCAAAACCCTAATGATAATGGGATTTCAATGACCTGCAACAGATTTAATTACATTTCAAAGGTCATTACAAAACCTATTTGGGTTAACTGGGTATTTCATCCTAAGAAGGATGAGAATGGGGTTGTTGTGAGAACTAAGTCTGTTCTTATTGAACAACAGATGAATCCAAGTCTTTTAAGACTTGGGTTCCCAAAGAAAACTAATTTGTTTTCTTTATGTGCAGGGCATTCAAAGACAGTTCAATGATTATGGATATTGGGATAGTGGATGCTCAAGGCACATGACAGGGAAGGAAGATTATCTTACTAACTTCACTCCCATTAAGGATGGTGACAAGGTTTACTTTGGAGGCGAATATGGCACTATCACAGGTAAAGGAACCCTTCTCACCAAGAATTTGCATTTTGAGAACGTCTTTCTGGTAAAAGATCTTGATTACAACCTTTTTAGTGTATCACAAGTTTGTGATAACAAAAATAAAGTTCTTTTTACTGATACTGAGTGTTTGGTGTTAAGCAAGGATTTTAAGATCCCTGATGAGAAATATATTAAGTATAGAACACCTAGGCATAAGGACATATATAATGTGAATTTGAATGGGATTAAAATGAATAATAATATGTCTTGTTTTTATGCTAAGGCCTCAGTAGATGAGAGTAATTTGTGGCACAGGAGACTAGGGCACATAAATTTTAAAAATATAAATAGACTTGTGAGACTTGGTTTAGTTGATGGTTTGCTTGAGAAGGCCTTCCACAATGACCACTCTTGTGTTGCATGTCTTAAAGGCAAGCAGCACAAGGTCTCATTCAAGTCCAAACAGGTGCACACTAGTTCTAGACCTCTTCATATGCTTTACATGGACCTCTTTGGTCCAACAAATATAGAAAGTTTGAATGGTAAGTCATATTGCTTTGTTATCACAGATGACTTTTCTAGGTTTACTTGGACATTCTTTCTAGCTATGAAGAGTGACACAGCTGATATTCAAATTGATTTTATCACTCAGATTGAGAAAAGGTCTGGCAATGAAGTTAAAATGCTTAGGAGTGATAATGGTGGAGAATTTAGGAATAAGAAGCTAGATGATTTCTGTGCCAGGAAAGGAATTACTAGGCAATTTAGTATTGCTAGAATTCCACAGCAAAATGGGGTTGCTGAGAGGAAAAATAGAACCCTAATTGAAGCAGCCAGAACAATGTTGGTTGATGCTCATTTTCCTATAGCCTTTTGGGCTGAGGTTGTTAATACAGCTTGTTATGTTCAAAATAGAGCATTGGTTAACAAAATTCAGAACAAAACACCTTATGAGTTACTTTGGGGTAGAAAACCTAATATTGGTTTTCTTAGACCTTTTGGTTGTCATGTAGTAGTTTTAGACACTAGTGATGCCTTAGGGAAATTTAGTGCAAAAGGTGATGAGGGATACTTCATGGGGTATTCAGTGCAGAGCAAGGGTTATAGGGTTTATCTTAAAGAGGAAAAACGTATACTTGAAAGAGTACATGTTAGGTTTTTAGAGAATAAACCTAGTGATCCTGAAAGTGGTCCCAATTGGTTGTTTGACTTGGAACCCTTATCTAGAACTTTAAATTATGTGCCTGTCACTAATCCAGACATTGTGAAGGTAACTTCAAATGTTGTGGAGGAACAAGTTGTTGATGTTTCAGGTACACAGGTTCATGAGAGGGTTGGATCACAAGCAGAAAAGGCATGTCCTATACTAGAATATGTCACAATTCCCATTTGGACAGATGCTTTTGCTGCTGCTGCTGCTGGACAAGATAATGGTGGTTTCCAAGTACCACCAGATACAAACATGCATGGTCCTTCAGGCGCTGACAAAGGCAAATCTAGCACTAACAAGAACAATTCAGACGTTGATGGTTCAGACGTTGACAACCACACTTCAAGCGTTGTTAGCCCAAGCGCTGACAAACAAGATTCATGCGTTGACAACAATACTGAACATCTTTTCTCTTCCAATTTTGAACAAGGTGAACCTTCCAATTTATATGAAGAGGTTCATCCTCACGTTGATGAAGGAGAGTCTGATGAAGAAGATATTGGCAACATGGAGCATGAGGTTGAGGACACCAGACTTTTTGAAGGAGGAGTTCTGACTTCCACAATGAAGAATCACCCCCTTCCCAGATCATTGGTGATGTTATGACTCCAGTTCAGACTAGAAGATCTCATCAAGGTCTTGGTGGGTTTATTGCCAATATACACAAGAAGGTTGATACCCCTCTTGTGCAAGCATGTTTGTTTGCCTGTTTTCTGTCACAAGAGGAACCCAAAAAAATATTTGATGCTCTCAAAGAACCAAGTTGGGTGGAAGCAATGCAAGATGAGCTTCACCAATTTGCAATTCAGGATGTTTGGGAGCTGGTTGATTGTCCTAGATATGTCAGACCTATAGGGACAAGATGGGTTCTCAGGAACAAAAGAGATGAAAGAGGCACAGTGGTCAGAAACAAGGCAAGGTTAGTGGCTCAAGGTTATACACAAGAGGAGGGGATAGACTATGAGGAAGTCTTTGCACCAGTTGCAAGGATTGAAGCTATAAGGATTTTTCTAGCCTATGCATCCTGCATGGGCTTCACCGTCTATCAAATGGATGTCAAGAGTGCCTTTCTCTATGGCACTATTGTTGAGGAAGTATATGTAATGCAACCTCCTGGTTTTGAGGAACCAGAGCATCCAGATAAAGTGTATAGAGTCAAAAAGGCTATGTATGGCCTTCATCAAGCCCCTAGAGCATGGTATGGTACTTTGTCTACCTATTTGGTGGACAATGGCTTCAAGAGGGGCACCATAGATCAGACACTGTTTACAAAGAAGAAAGGTAAGGATGTGTTGCTTGTGCAGGTCTATGTTGATGATATCATTTTTGGGTCTACTGATCCAAAGATGAGTGAGGATTTCTCCAAGCTTATGACAGACAAATTCAAGATGAGTGCTATGGGGGAGATGAACTTCTTTCTTGGTTTACAAGTTCAGCAGAAAGAGGATGGTATCTTCATCTCCCAGGACAAATATGTGGCTGAAATCTTGAAGAAGTTTGGCTTTTCTCCACATGAAAAGAGGGCTACTACTCCTATGGATAGAGAACACCCTTGGGGAAAGATTGGAGATGGGAAAGATGTTGATGTCAGGAACTATAGATCCATGATTGAATCCTTGATGTATCTTACTGCCTCCAAACCTGACATCATGTTTGCTGTGTGTGCTTGTGCACGCCATCAAGTGACTCCCAAAGAATGTCACCTTTATGCTGTGAAGAGGATCTTTAGGTACCTAAGATGCTATCCTGGTCTTGGTTTGTGGTACCCAAAGGATTCACCATTGGAGTTGATTGCATATTCAGATAGTGATTATGGAGGTGATAAATTTGATAGGAAATCCACAACTGGTGGATGTCAGTTTCTTGGGAGCAGGTTGATATCTTGGCAATGCAAGAAACAAACAGTGGTGGCTAATTCTACAACTGAAGCTGAGTATGTGGCTGCAGCTGCTTGTTGTGGCCAAGTGTTGTGGATTCTGTAACACCCCCACAATTGTTATGCGCAGCGGAACTACAACAATGGGTGCTACACAGTATTCTTTGCACACAAGATATATCAAACGACGCTAAAAAGACGTCATCATAAAATTCAACATTAAAAATTTTTAGATAATACATGTCCACAGTTTTTCCAACCCCAAATAGTGCACAGAGTTTAGCGTTTTCGGTCCCCATGAATCTCAACCCCAAAAACTTCAGTTTTACAACCACATGACATTAAACATAAAAAATTGTTTAAGTAGAAAAGGAGGGAAAAACAAGCGGACACCAAGCCGATCACACAACATCCATCCCATGCATGCTCCATCCTACTGCTCAGCGGTTACCTGAAATACATGCCAAAAATTTGGTCAACGAAAACGTTGAGTGGAATTCATAGGTTTTTCAATCCATTTGAACGTATATATAATAAAAACCATTCGTGATCATTTATAGTCTTGTCGATCAAACAAACTATAATCAGGATGCTGACAATTGTGTTTAAGCTCATGACACTAATCCGTTAACTCAATCACCCGCGTAAATATACCGGCATGATTCAGATGAAACCAGTGCCCCTTCTAAAGGCATCAGTTGCAATTATACCTTATTTCTCATACAAAATAATCTACCGCAGAACTTACTATAAGTACAGCTTCTCGGCTAGCATTGGGTCGTTAACCCCGTAGTACTACAAATTGCATAAGCGGCTATTTCCCCCTTCGCAAGGGCAAGACAATAGTTAATAGTTCATGAATTTAGGGACTTTTGCAACTTTGGTACTCAACACAATTTCTAAGGCAACTTTCGGGTCTAACAATCATTCATGATATACGTTCCTTTTTAAAAACTAGCATGCATTTCCCTCGCGGGTAAAACAATTTGAAATAATATAAGCGAGGCTATAAATTCACACCTTAGATATTAAGTAGTCGGTAGTTCGAGGAGTGTTCACTGACGATGTTACGGATGCCCGGGTAATTCAACACCTATCACAAATAACGCGTAATGAGTAATCTCATTTAAATACTTACGGTACTGTATAAAATACATATATATAAGTCACTTAAGACCAATATAACTCACGCCAAAAACAAAAACAACAAGTATCATTCATTTTATACCATTCGTTCTTATAACCTACGTTATCCATTTTTACTCATTCTCGCCGGTACTTGACCAAAGTACGGGCTGTTTTACCTTATTAAACCATGCTTATAAAATTTGATAAAATTTCCAAAAATCCTATATGACCTGTAGATAACATGTTTTTAAGTCCAACAAAAGTTTTCACTTTTACGACCCGTCACGCAACTCATTTCCACGACTACATTTTACGGGCTGAAATTGCGCTTCGACCAATTTTGACCACTTTGACCTATATGAAAAATACCTTTGACTTTCTTGACTCATAAGTCAACATATAGACTCATTTGTACAGGTTAGGGACCAAGTTTTGACCCTTGATCATTCACCAAGTTATACTTGTGACCCTCGGGATTTGACTAAAACTTTACACAAATCCGGATTGTGAAAGTCCTCGTCTCCCGGTACCCGATCTTTAAAATGTCATAACTTTTAGCTCGTTTTGAGTCACGGGCTCTACCTTATACCAAATTAAAGCTAGAAAAACCCTCTATCACTATATTTAGTTTTCAAGACTTGAAACAAAAATCATTTTTCCAAAATAGACCAAATGTTTCTGCCTAAAAATGACTATACCAAAAACATGCTTAGACTCGATTCCAAGACTTCTAACCAACACTAAACATCATCCTAAGACTTCCCAAACATATCCTAGCATCAAACTTCCATCCTACCCCTATTGATCAACCAATCTCAATATCAAAATCAAAGAAAAATACACATGCAAATAGGAACACCTATGTAAATCATCATAAAACAAATAACCAAACACAATAATAACATGCATGATCAACAACCACCATGGCTCCCCAAACACCCCCATTGCCGTGGGGTTTGGGTGACCAAATCACCACAACCAAATTAATTTTGGTGGGTTTTCATGGTGTTTATACTTCCATAACACTCAAAATTAACATGCATTAGCTCAAATAGCCACAAAAACGAATTTTGGATCATATGAAAAATCTTGAAAAAATTTTTATCAATGCATGTTGGATTTGATTACATGAATAGGTGGGTAATGACCAAACTAAGCGTGGTCTAACCTTGGATTTTTGAAAAATCAAGTAGAAAAGATTTTTGGTGGATTTTTGTGTGTTCTTGGGTGTGCCGTGAGTTTAGAGAGAGACAAGGGAGGGAGTGTTTGATTTTTCTTGTGAAATGTTGTATGTGTTTGTGTGTTTGTCCACTTTGCCCCTTTTTGTTAGTTAGGAGGGACCTAAGTGCAATATTGGGCTTCTTTTGTCCTTAAATAGAAAACAACCTCAAAACTTTGCGGGTTTGACCCATTTGTCAATTTTGAAAATTTTACGGGAGTCGGAAATCTTCCCGAATGCTCCAAAATATTTTTGGGATACTTTAAATGTACTTGGAAGGCTATAAAACTCACACGACTCGACTTAACACGAACCGTAAATAAAATTCTCGAAAAATTACATTATCGATAAATCGTCAAAAATTATATAAAATTGGGCATCCCTCGGGATCGTAATCGTCATCGTCCTTCTCAAAACGTCAACCGTAAAAATTATAACCTCAAACATCGGTTTTAACCAAAATACTTATAATTATAGAAATTAAAATTTATCAAAAATTTCAAAAATTAGCGTAATTTAGGGTATCGTTAATGACCTCGATTCTAGGGTGTCACATCCACCCCTCCTTAAAGAGAGCGACGTCCCGGCGCTCGCCTCTTCTTGGGCTCACATTTCGTCTATTGGAACAGATGAGGATACCTTTCCTTGAAAAAGTCCTCACGTTCCCAGGTGTATTCCGGTCCACGCTTAGAATTCCATCGGACCTTCACAATGGGAATCCTACTATGCTTCAACCGCTTGACCTCCCGGTCCATAATTTCCACAGGTTCTTCCACAAAGTGCATTTTGTCGTCTAGTCGAATCTCGTCCAAAGGAATCACCAATTCCTTGTCCGCCAAACTCTTCTTCAGGTTCGATACGTGAAACGTGTCATGAATAGCACTAAGCTCGGTCGGCAATTCTAACTTGTACGCTACTGGTCCAATTCGTTCAACGATCTTAAACGGTCCAATATACCTCGGACTCAACTTTCCTTTCTTTCCAAAACGAATTACACCCTTCCATGGCGATACCTTGAGCATAACCATATCTCCAACTTCAAACTCCAACGGTTTCCTTCGGTTATCAGCATAACTTTTCTGTCGGCTTCTCGCAGCAAGTAGTCGGTTCTTGATCTGCACGATCTTCTCTGTCGTTTCTAAAACCATTTCGGGTCCAGTCAATTGACTTTCCCCTACTTCACTCCAACACACGGGCGATCTACACTTCCTTCCATACAATGCTTCGAACGGTGCTGCTTTGATACTCGCATGATAACTATTATTGTACGAAAATTCCACTAGAGGCAAGTGGCGTTCCCAACTTCCTCCAAAATCAATCACGCACGCTCGGAGCATGTCCTCCATCGTTTGAATCGTTCGTTCACTCTGGCCGTCAGTTTCCGGGTGATAAGCCGTGCTTAAACTCAGTTCAGTGCCCATCGCACGTTGAAGCGATCTCCAAAATTCCGACGTAAATCTACTGTCGCGATCCGAAATGATCGATAACGGCACTCCATGTCTACAGACGATCTCTTTCACGTACACGCTGGCGAGTCTTTCCATGCTGTCCGTCTTCTTCATAGGTAAGAAATGAGCAGATTTCGTCAACCTGTCCACAATTACCCATATCATATCGCATCCACTAGGAGTCCTAGGTAAACCCGTCACAAAATCCATTGCGATTTTCTCCCATTTCCATTCTGGGATTTCCGGTTGTACCAACAATCCAGATGGTTTCTTATGTTCTGCCTGAACCTTCGCGCAAGTCAAACACTTACTGACGTAACGAGCAATATCTGCCTTCATATTCGGCCACCAATAAACTTTCTTCAGGTCGTGGTACATCTTATCCGATCCAGGATGTATCGAATACTTCGACTTATGCGACTCATTCATAACCAATTCTCGAACTCCAGGCTTTCCTTCCTCAGATGGACACAGTGGTAACCAAATCCGATTCTCAAAATATCTTAGTCCGTCAGACCTAATCACGAAAAGAGGTTTCAACATTCGTCCCAAATTCTCGGCTTCAACATTCCCTTTCATCAATCCTCTCTCCTGAGCCTTCAGTATGGTTTCGGTTAAGTCAACGCTCTCACTCATCACTAAAGCTCTAACCCTCAAAGGTTTCTCCCTCTCCTTCCTACTCAATGCATCCGCTACAACATTCGCCTTCCCAGGGTGATAGCGAATTTCACAGTCGTAATCACTCAATAGTTCAACCCATCGTCTTTGTCGCATATTCAACTCCTTTTGATCTAAAATGTGCTGCAAACTCTTGTGATCAGTGAATACAACACACTTTGTCCCATACAGATAGTGTCTCCACAGCTTCAACGCAAAAACTACCGCTCCTAATTCCAAATCGTGCGTCGTGTAGTTCTCCTCGTTCTTCCTTAATTGCCTCGACGCGTAAGCTATCACCTTTTCACGTTGCATTAATACTGCTCCGTAACCCTTACGAGACGCATCACAATACACCACGAAGTCTTCGGTTCCTTCAGGCAATGATAAAATCGGCGCGGAACATAACTTATCCTTGAGCGTTTCGAAAGCAAGCTCTTCCTCAATTCCCCATTCATACACCCTATTCTTCTCGGTAAGCCGCGTCAATGGTTTCGCAATCAACGAAAATCCTTCAATAAACCTTCTATAGTACCCAGCTAAACCCAAAAATTGTCGAACTTCAGTCGGCGTCGTCGGTGCTGACCATTCCCTGATCGCTACGATCTTAGCAGGATCTACACGAACTCCTTCCTTATCAATCACATGACCTAGAAACTGCACTGATTCCAACCAAAACTCACACTTAGAGAATTTTGCATACAGCTTCTCCTTTCTTAACAACTCCAAAATCTTTCTCAGGTGCTTCTCGTGCTCCTCCTTACTCTTAGAGTAAATAAGTATGTCGTCAATGAAAACAATAACAAACTTATCTAGATACGGCTTGCACACGCGATTCATAAGATCCATGAATACAACAGGCGCGTTAGTCAACCCAAACGGCATCACTCGAAATTCAAAGTGTCCATACCGCGTACGAAAGGCAGTTACAGGAATATCCTCCTCTCTTACACGCAGTTGATGATACCCTGATCTTAAATCGATCTTTGAGTATACACTGGACCCTTGTAATTGATCGAACAAATCATCAATCCTCGGTAATGGGTACCGATTCTTAACCGTCAGCTTATTGAGTTCTCTATAGTCAATACACATCCTAAACGAACCATCCTTCTTCTTTACGAACAACACTGGCGCTCCCCAAGGTGATGAGCTCGGCCTAATAAATCCTTTGTCCATCAACTCCTTCAATTGATCCGATAACTCCTTTAACTCAGATGGTGCTAAGCGATAAGGTGCACGTGCAACCGGTGCAGCTCCTGGCACTAAATCAATTCGAAACTCGACCTCACGATTAGGCGGTAAACCTGGCAACTCGTCTGGAAAAACGTCCGGATACTCGCGAATAATTGGTACCTCTTCAATCCTCGCCTCTACATCACCATCGCTCGAAACCTGTGCCAAAAACACATCGCATCCGCTCTCTACGTACTTCATCATCTTCAAACACGAAATCACCTTCAAACGAGAAGTGCATTCGTCTCCCTTTACCGTCAAAACCCTATTCCTCAGCGGAATCTGCACCAATCTCTCACCACAGACGATTGTAGCACTATGCGCCATTAGCCAATCCATTCCCACAATCACGTCAAACGATCCTAGCTCTATAGGCATCAAGTCGATTTTAAAAGCGTAGTTTCCTAACTTCAAGGTACACCCTTTCAGTATAGAATTCGTACTAACAATTTTTCCATCGGCTAATTCAACATTATAACTAGTCGTTAACAATACCGGTTCTCTATCGATATGACGACTAAATCTAACGTCTACAAAACTCTTGTCGGAGCCAGAATCAAATAAAATACTAGCATAACAAGCGTCTAGCAAAAACGTACCGGTAACCACATTGGGACCTTGTGGTTTATCAGCAGTTCCCACTTGATACACAGCTGCCGCATTATTTCCTCCCCGTCTGTTCCCTGTCTTCGGGCAATTTGCTTGCACATGCCCCCTTTCTCCACAGCTATAACATCCTCTCATCCTGATAGCATTAGCCCCAGTGGCTACTCCTCCCATTCGACAACTAGCAGTCCTATGACCTGCCTTTCCACACTTGCCGCATGCCTGCGGGCAGTTTCCAACATGATACAAGTTGCACTTTCCACAATGGGGGTTCACTTTCACACCTCTAGGGTTCGTCACGGCCCTCATCCCTTCGTTCCTTCTCTGATTAAACTGTTGATTACGGTTCGGCCCTTGGTTGTTTCGATTTCCTCCTCGGTTCTGGCCTTGGGATTGATTACCTTGTGCTGCCTCCCATTTTCTTTTGTTACCCTCAGCAATGTAATTCTGCTTGTCTTGAAGCTTAACGTCCATCAAAGCGTGAGCCATTTGAACCGCTTCGTCAAACGTTCCAGGTTTCGACGAAGTTGTTTCACCCTTGATGTTGCTAGATAAACCCTTAATATACTGCTTCATTTTCTTGGCGTCATTGGCAAATATGTCCGGACACAAAAGACTTAACTCATTGAATCTCCTGGTGTAAGCAGCTATATCGTTGTTCCTTAAGGTCAAATGTCTCAATTCGTCCTCCAATTGCCCCAATTCCTCCTCTGGGCAGAACTTCTTTGTCAACAAAGCTTTGGTCGCATTCCACGTTCTCGCATTTGCCACAGCCAATCCCACCGTAGCTACCTGGGTATTCCACCAGCTTAACGCATCATCCAGAAATGTAGCTGCTGCAAACTTTACTTTATCCGCCTCTGCACAACCACTGATTTCAAACGTACTCTCAACTTTTTCCAACCATCGCCTAAGTTCTAGGGCTCCACCCGATCCACGGAACTGCGTAGGACCGCACTTCATAAAGCTTGAATAGGTACACACTCTCGGGACTGGTTGTCTCCCCGCGTTCCTTCCTGGATCCTGATTTCTCCCAGCTCGGTCTGCTTCCAACGCATTAGCTATCGCTTCCTGAATCATGTTGTTAACACGATCGGCAGTCAACTTTGGAGGCATTGTTTTATCGAATATCTCTTTCTGCAAGACAAGAAGAATAGAAAAACAATGTAAGTATTCATATCAAGTTTCCCAGACATAAAATACATACAACGACACATCACTACGGAGTTACTAATATTCATCAATTCACACCACAAAAGATCAAATTTAAGACATATCACAGATCATGAAAGGTAACATAGATTGTATTGATAGTTAACCAAAATCGTGACAAGTAATGCCACTACAATCATTCACCACAAAACATCAAGTACTTGAGTTTCTCGTCATAATACCATCATACAAAGGTCTAAAATAGTTCTATTACAATGATCAAAGAAAAATACAAAACAAGTAACTAGGCATGTGGTGATCCACACGGCCTCTTGGATGGCGGCTCGTCGTCGTCCTCGGTTTCCTCATCACTCACGTCCTCGTCCACATCATCCACTTTTCCCTTTCCTTTCTCATCTGGCCCACATTCTGTTTCCTTTTTCGTCCCTGATGTGGATCCATGCTCAATCGCTCCTTGACTTCCCACCGAAATACAAGCACCTCCAGTAGGCGGCTGAACCATGAAGTCATTCGCCTCCATCTCCACACCGTCCACGAATCTCCAATCCGGGGGCAATGAATCCCTCACACGATGCTCCCAACTCTGCATCCTCGACAACCTCATCTGATCTTCCCTCACACGATCAAGACTAGCACTCAAATTCGCAACCATTGATTTCAAACTGTTGATGGCACTTGTGTTCATCATCCCATCATACGCAATCCTTGAAGTCCTTTCCAACAATCTTTGATGCTCCCTCTCAGTCTTATCAAACTTTTTAATCACCCTAGTCTCAACTACAAACCGCTCATACATTAACCTTTCCATCCTCCCCAAACGACCTGCGGGATCCCAGTAGTGACTCGGTCTCGGAAAATAGACCCTTGTAATGTTCTCGTGAATCGATGGCGACTTGGATGACTCTCCACTGCTCCCATTACTATGGTCCATCGGGCGATCAAAGGGTTGCTGCTCATAACGACCGGTCGGTGGTACCTCATAACCCTTCGGCGAACTCGGGGTTTGAAACAAGTCGGGTTCGGTCTGGCCTACGGCATCCTCGGGAATGCCATCATCCAATAGCTCCTCGGGCTCTTCTTCGGAATCCTCATTGTCGTCACTACTCATGCTGAAATTATCCACCTCACTTTCGCCATTGTCGTTTTCCGGTCCTATTTCGTCTTCTGGAGCGATCCATCCATTATTATTGTCCGGCGGGTTCGGAGGTAACGGCCCCCCTTCGTGACCTACGACGTAATCGTTCCCGTTATCGTTGGGCGGTACCTCGGCCATTCCTGCAATAACAGCGAATTTCGGAGGGTACATAAGTAATTATACAATAATTATAAATATATGCATGCAAATGCAATGCAAAGGTGGTACATATGCCCGAAATATAATAATATGATGCTCATGCATGATAAATATGAAAATTACGATGTCGGATATTTCACGTAAAATTTAACGTCTACATATAGTAATTCCATACTTATATAATAATTACCCACATATATACTTTACTCAAAAGTATACGTCAAATGCCATAAATACAACAATAAATCTTACCGGAGCCATGCAGGATAGTTGTGTGTGCTTGGACCCTTTCTTACGACACCAAAAGTTATAGTTTAGGATTTTCAAAAACGACCTAGTTCTCTATAACTCGTGGCTCTGATTACCAATCTGTAACACCCCCACAATTGTTATGCGCAGCGGAACTACAACAATGGGTGCTACACAGTATTCTTTGCACACAAGATATATCAAACGACGCTAAAAAGACGTCATCATAAAATTGAACATTAAAAATTTTTAGATAATACATGTCCACAGTTTTTCCAACCCCAAATAGTGCACAGAGTTTAGCGTTTTCGGTCCCCATGAATCTCAACCCCAAAAACTTCAGTTTTACAACCACATTACATTAAACATAAAAAATTGTTTAAGTAGAAAAGGAGGGAAAAACAAGCGGACACCAAGCCGATCACACAACATCCATCCCATGCATGCTCCATCCTACTGCTCAGCGGTTACCTGAAATACATGCCAAAAATTTGGTCAACGAAAACGTTGAGTGGAATTCATAGGTTTTTCAATCCATTTGAACGTATATATAATAAAAACCATTCGTGATCATTTATAGTCTTGTCGATCAAACAAACTATAATCAGGATGCTGACAATTGTGTTTAAGCTCATGACACTAATCCGTTAACTCAATCACCCGCGTAAATATACCGGCATGATTCAGATGAAACCAGTGCCCCTTCTAAAGGCATCAGTTGCAATTATACCTTATTTCTCATACAAAATAATCTACCGCAGAACTTACTATAAGTACAGCTTCTCGGCTAGCATTGGGTCGTTAACCCCGTAGTACTACAAATTGCATAAGCGGCTATTTCCCCCTTCGCAAGGGCAAGACAATAGTTAATAGTTCATGAATTTAGGGACTTTTGCAACTTTGGTACTCAACACAATTTCTAAGGCAACTTTCGGGTCTAACAATCATTCATGATATACGTTCCTTTTTAAAAACTAGCATGCATTTCCCTCGCGGGTAAAACAATTTGAAATAATATAAGCGAGGCTATAAATTCACACCTTAGATATTAAGTAGTCGGTAGTTCGAGGAGTGTTCACTGACGATGTTACGGATGCCCGGGTAATTCAACACCTATCACAAATAACGCGTAATGAGTAATCTCATTTAAATACTTACGGTACTGTATAAAATACATATATATAAGTCACTTAAGACCAATATAACTCACGCCAAAAACAAAAACAACAAGTATCATTCATTTTATACCATTCGTTCTTATAACCTACGTTATCCATTTTTACTCATTCTCGCCGGTACTTGACCAAAGTACGGGCTGTTTTACCTTATTAAACCATGCTTATAAAATTTGATAAAATTTCCAAAAATCCTATATGACCTGTAGATAACATGTTTTTAAGTCCAACAAAAGTTTTCACTTTTACGACCCGTCACGCAACTCATTTCCACGACTACATTTTACGGGCTGAAATTGCGCTTCGACCAATTTTGACCACTTTGACCTATATGAAAAATACCTTTGACTTTCTTGACTCATAAGTCAACATATAGACTCATTTGTACAGGTTAGGGACCAAGTTTTGACCCTTGATCATTCACCAAGTTATACTTGTGACCCTCGGGATTTGACTAAAACTTTACACAAATCCGGATTGTGAAAGTCCTCGTCTCCCGGTACCCGATCTTTAAAATGTCATAACTTTTAGCTCGTTTTGAGTCACGGGCTCTACCTTATACCAAATTAAAGCTAGAAAAACCCTCTATCACTATATTTAGTTTTCAAGACTTGAAACAAAAATCATTTTTCCAAAATAGACCAAATGTTTCTGCCTAAAAATGACTATACCAAAAACATGCTTAGACTCGATTCCAAGACTTCTAACCAACACTAAACATCATCCTAAGACTTCCCAAACATATCCTAGCATCAAACTTCCATCCTACCCCTATTGATCAACCAATCTCAATATCAAAATCAAAGAAAAATACACATGCAAATAGGAACACCTATGTAAATCATCATAAAACAAATAACCAAACACAATAATAACATGCATGATCAACAACCACCATGGCTCCCCAAACACCCCCATTGCCGTGGGGTTTGGGTGACCAAATCACCACAACCAAATTAATTTTGGTGGGTTTTCATGGTGTTTATACTTCCATAACACTCAAAATTAACATGCATTAGCTCAAATAGCCACAAAAACGAATTTTGGATCATATGAAAAATCTTGAAAAAATTTTTATCAATGCATGTTGGATTTGATTACATGAATAGGTGGGTAATGACCAAACTAAGCGTGGTCTAACCTTGGATTTTTGAAAAATCAAGTAGAAAAGATTTTTGGTGGATTTTTGTGTGTTCTTGGGTGTGCCGTGAGTTTAGAGAGAGACAAGGGAGGGAGTGTTTGATTTTTCTTGTGAAATGTTGTATGTGTTTGTGTGTTTGTCCACTTTGCCCCTTTTTGTTAGTTAGGAGGGACCTAAGTGCAATATTGGGCTTCTTTTGTCCTTAAATAGAAAACAACCTCAAAACTTTGCGGGTTTGACCCATTTGTCAATTTTGAAAATTTTACGGGAGTCGGAAATCTTCCCGAATGCTCCAAAATATTTTTGGGATACTTTAAATGTACTTGGAAGGCTATAAAACTCACACGACTCGACTTAACACGAACCGTAAATAAAATTCTCGAAAAATTACATTATCGATAAATCGTCAAAAATTATATAAAATTGGGCATCCCTCGGGATCGTAATCGTCATCGTCCTTCTCAAAACGTCAACCGTAAAAATTATAACCTCAAACATCGGTTTTAACCAAAATACTTATAATTATAGAAATTAAAATTTATCAAAAATTTCAAAAATTAGCGTAATTTAGGGTATCGTTAATGACCTCGATTCTAGGGTGTCACAGATTCAGAACCAGTTGTTGGACTATGGGTACAATTTCATGCATACTAAGATATTTGTTGACAATAATAGTACTTTATGCATCATTAAGAATCCTGTACATCATTCTAAAACTAAACACATAGAAATTAGACACCATTTTATAAGAGATTGCTTTGAAAAAGGTTTAATACATCTAGATAGGTTTGACACTGAGGAAAAAGTGTCAGATTTATTAACTAAACCTTTTGATGCTGGGAGATTTCAATACTTGGTAACAAGTATTGGAATGGTCAATCTCACATAATATGTGTTTTGGAGTCTTTTTGTAAAAGTATGTACAGGATGATGCATTATTATTGGTCTTATTGATGATTTAGATCTTCCACTATATTTTTCTAACACTGACAAAGGTTACTTGAACACTGATAAGTGTTTTTGTAACGTTGTCAGCAATATAATTGTCTAACGCTGACAAAGCTTCCCTCAACGCTGTCATATGCTATCGGGGCGTTGTCAGCAACAATGTTAGTTTTGTGGTTTTCAATCTAAATGTGCAGATGGTGTTAGCAGTATACCATTGGATACAGAGTTGCTTATGGATCAATGGAGAAGCATTTGGACAAGTTTTTATTTATGGATGATGGTTGGAATGTTTCATTCCTGTCTTGACATAATTTTTTTTATGTTCATGCATGATGTTAGCAAACTTTTGTATCATAGTTTAAGGGGAGGTTTTAGGAACCTTTAGGATGTTTGGGTATCCATATGATACTCTTATCACAATTCTAGATTGTGTCCACAGGTGAGTATGAGTTAGTTTTACTAAATCATAAGGCACTGTAGCATGCAAAGTTGATATACTATGCATGCTGCCAAGACATTTTTGGCCTAGAATTTGTTGTGGTCTGTTGGGAGACTTGGGAATAATTTTGTTATGGGAATTACCTGGGCGTAACAAAGAATTTTATAAGATAACTTGGTTGTTAAGAGTTTTGGTTAGCAAGGGACACTAGAGGACTGTTATGTATATCTTGCTTATGCAAGTGTGCATAACTGGACAGTGCTTGCCGCCCTATGATAATTATCAGCTTTTTGGTTATCTTCTCTAGGATAAATTACTTTGTTAAGGTCATTTTTCATTTTTGAACATTTTTATTTTTGGACGCTGACAAGTATTTTTCCAAGCGTTGTTGTGACCAAATTAGACGCTGACATGGCTATAGGCAAACGTTGACAAGATTATAGCCGTTGGGCGTTGATAGGTTATTTTTGACCGTTGACACTCAATGGGACCAACCCAGTTGTTACTTTTTGACATATTTTTAGGCCGTAATTTTGGGAGTTGTTACTTTACATTTAATGCATGAGATAAACTTATACTTTTTCAATATTTTCATGATTGATTTTTGAAAATACTTGCCTATTTTTGGGCCTATCACATGCATTTTCTTCTCCTATATATTTGGCTCCTATTTTTAAACAGGGTATCTATATTTCTTGTCTAACACATATTTATCTTATCAACTTCATCTTCATCACTTAAATTTAACAGCTTTCATCAATGGCACCAAAGTTTAGACCATCAGAATTGGAATTGGGGTTCAGATCTCAACACAACATGATTGCATATCTTGAAGCTGATGATGCTCTATTTCCCCAATACACACAAATGGTGGCGTATTTGAACACATCCCCTTTAAGGTATGCTATTTCTTATGCACCACTCATTCCAGTCACACATATTAAACAGTTTTGGAATACTGTAAGTTCCTCAACAGTTAATAGAGTGACTACATTGACTTCTGTTGTTCATGGGAGACCTTGGGTGGTTACTGAGACTTTGGTACGCCAAGCCTTGCATCTTGATGATGCTGATGGTATAGCCACCCTTCCTATTAATGAAATAGAACAAGGGCTTAGGGCTTTGGGATATCCTTTTCCTGATGAAGGTACTCTAAACAAGTATCATAAGCAGGAATTTCCCCCAGCCTAGAAGTACCTCATACATGTCCTTCTTCAATGTTTGAGTCCCAAATACACTTCACACAATGAGATCAATAGATCCATTGCAAGCGCTATTGTGTGCATCGCAACAGGGCAAAAATTTAATTATTCTAAAATGATTTTTGAGGGCATGTGTAAAAACAAGGGGAACAAAATGACTTTAGCTTATCCCCGTTTTCTACAAATGGTTTTTGATGTCCAAGGTTACTGCACAAGGGATCATAATGATTTTTATAAGATCCCTGAGCAAAAGAAAGCTATTTTTATGAAGATGAACTCACCACCCCATCGTGACCTACCTTTAACCCAACCTATGCTTGCTGTTATTGCAGCAGCACAACCCCAACCAGACCTCCAACCACAAATTGACCCCAACCACAACTTGAACCAATCCCTGCACCTTACCTTCACCTGAACATATGCAACTTGCCTCAGAATCCTTCAACGATGACACATTAAATGTTGGCGTTGATGTGCCTATTTCCAACGCTGACACACAACCTTCACACACCCAAACACCCCTTAACCAACCCACATCCACTCATTCTTCCACACCATCTTCCACACCCCCTAAATATAGGTTGATGAAACGCCAAAGGACTACTGGAGTGTTCTCCTCTGGTGGTCCTAGCCATGTAGCAGAGAGAACCACCACCACAAGTGTGGCTGGTGACCTGGATGAGGCTGGGACTATTGGTTCTGGCTTAGATGCTGGCCAAGGCAGTCCCACCATCATTAAGTCCTCATCCTTGCCCAATGAATCTGACTTGGGAGGTCACATCCCCATTTCAGAAGAGGGCAGACTGGAACCAATGACTCTTATGGAATTGACGGCAGTCTGCATGAGCTTGCAAAAGCAAAATGCAGACTTGGTACAAGTTGTCAGCTCACAAGGCCTTGAACTCAAGCAATTGAGGGAGAGGATTGTTGTTTTGGAAAGTGATCGTGCTAGGAGGGGTATGGAGGAATCTTCAAAAGGGGAGGAAGATCCAATAAATCTAAGTGATAAGGGCAGTCATGATGGTCAATCAATGGATGTTGCTGAGGCCTTTACAACTTTGAAGAAACAAACAAGTTTTGATACGTCCTTAGTCTCTCCTACCAACTTAAATTTATCATTTACAACTATGTTGAGAGAGGTTACAAAAGGCGCTGAGGGAGGATATTTGGGCGTTGACAAGGAGAATTTGGACACTGACAAAAATATTTTGGGCGCTGATAGGACCAAGTTGGGCGTTGACAGACCTGCACATGAAGGTGATGTATCCCAGTCATCATCTATCATCAAGGAGGTTTCTACACAGGTATCACCATCTACCTTAGCAACCATTGCACCATCAGATAAGGGTAAGGGTATAATGGTAGAAGAGATTGTTCCAAAGGATGCAGCTCAAGTTGAGTTTGATAGAAGATTAGCTGCACAAATCATGGAACAGGATAAGAAGGAGGTGAAAGAGTCACCATTTGTTGAGACTTCAGAAGAAGGAAGTGATGGAGCTAGCTCAGACTCAAGTGTGATGATTATAGAACCAGAAAGACTTGAGTATGGAGATGAGTTGGCTGAGGAGAAATTGAGAGAATTGAAATTGCAGGTTAACTTTGACATGCCAGAGGTGGTTCAAATGTACAATGCTTGGGAAGAAAGATGTATGGAGAATCCAGACTTGACCATTTCAGATCAAATATGGGGTTTGGAGATTCTTCTTAGAGTTCAGAAGGATTGCCAGGTAATTTTGAAACACAAGGCAAATGATATTCTCTCAGAGTTGAAAAGGGATAGAAGGGAGCTATACTTCATGTTGCTCAGATGTCATGGAGTTGGATGGACTTATCAGAAGTTGAGGGCATTGCCATTTGATGAATTGGAGTACAAGGCTTATCCCATTTGGGTGAGAGTGCAGGAAGCAAACACTCTCAGACTTCTTTCTGATGAAAGAAAGGAAGAACTTGCAGAAGAAATGGAACTCAAGAAAGCTATGTTTGTTCCCAGACCAGTGAAGAAGGGAATTTCTGTTGAGTTTCCCAAAGATATGGATCCACTATATCCAAGTGAAGCAGTTATAAGAAAGAGCCTCAATCTCTCACCATTAGAAGCTTCAGATATGGTGCAAGTGTTACCATTAGATTCTAGGAACCCAATTGTGAGCTATGAAGAAGATGAATGTGGGTTTTGGAAGATTGGTAGATATGGCAAAGAGGTACATACTTTTACCACTCTCATATCTTTGTTTGCAAGTTGTGATAGAGAAGACTTGGTGGACCTTTGGAGATTGCTGGAGACCAAGTATGAGGCTGAAGCACCAACTTCAGCCAATGGAATAAAACTGTGGTCCACATTCAAAAGAATGTGTGGACCAATAGATGAGGATCCTGCAATTTGGAAGGATCTTGAAGATGACCTCAGTGGTCTTCAATGGAGGTTATATTCAGCTGCTGGTGTTTACCATTTGAGTTCTACGAAGTTTGCTGAGTATCTACTTGTGGATGGTCAGTATTTCATATCCAAAGCTATTTTGGAGAAGACGAAGGACACTCAGCTGGAAATAGATTATTCAAGTGACGTGGCAAAAGATTTGATCAGATTTATTCATTACCAATATGAGAAGGTTTGTAAGATTCCTCCTAGTCCTTAATGCTTATTCAGAAACTTGATCATAAGAGTGGGTATCAAGTTTAGGGGAGGATTGTTGGGAATAAATTTAGGCCATATCACTTGAGCGATGACAAGAACAAAACAAGCGTTGACAAGAACAAAACAAGCACTGACAGCTCAAGCGTTGACAAGATAAAGTCAAGCGTTGACACATTGAAGACAAGCACTGATGGGAAGATATACTCTACGCGTTTATTGTATTCTAGAATAGTTCTAGTAAAGATAGGAACAGCAATGTATTTTCTATATTTATCTTTACCTAGAATAGCTGATACGTAGATTATTGTACAAGGCTTCTTATGTCTATAAAAGAAGACCTTTAGGTTAATGTTTCATATAAGTTTTTCGTAAACTACTTTCATTGTAAGCAAGTTTGATATTGATAATCAAAGTGAAAGTTTGTTTATATCTTGTGTGTTCTTGTTTAAGTGTTAAATTTCGCATAACACTTAGATTCATAAACATATACAAAGGTTTCTCTAAGTGTATTACTTGATCTAATCTCGTATACATAAAGCTAAATAGATCTAAGTTTGGGATCAACAAAGTCCAACATGGTCAACGTGCAAAATCAGTCCTAAAAGTGTATGTTTAGAAATGTGATGTGTAACTAGTCATAGAATTGAAAACTTTTCATGGGAATAAATATGAGTTTTATACAGGTATTTTTGTGAATTTTCTTGAATTTTATAAAAGTGCTTAAGTCGTAGAAAACAACCCATACTTTTGGTAAGTACCGGCAAATTTATAAAATGAAAATCACTTTAAATACGTAGGTAAATGGTATAAGTCTAGTAACAACTACTTGTTTGGTTTTGGCGTGAGTTTTCATAAACATTCAGTGTTTCTATTTGCGTGTGTTTAGTACAATTATGTACGCGGTGCATTGATTTGGTTTTCGTACTTTGACTTTTAGGTCAAGTGTTTGATTTTCCCGGGCATCCACGTCGTCGGTGACATTTCTCGTTACGTCTTCAGTAGAACCACTACTACTACGCCAGGTGAGTCTATAGCCACACTCTTTGCTTATTTCAAATGTTTTTACCCGCAAGGGGGATACATGCTATTTAAATGAAAATGAACATAGGTCATGAATGATTGTTGGACCCGAATGTTGCCTTGAATTGTGTTGAGTACCTAGTTGCAAAAGTCCCTAAATTCGTGAACTATTAACTATTGTCTTGCCCTTGTGTGGGTTGGAGGTAGCGGCTTATACAATTGATAGTACTATGGGGTTGACGAACCTATCCGAGACGAGAGCTAGTACGTAGAGTACCCTCTGTGGACGGATAACTTGTGATAAGAAATAAGGTATAATTGCAACTGATGCCTTTAGAAGGGGCATTGGTTTCATCTTAATCATACCGGTCAATGTGGCGCGGGTGATTGAGTTAACGGATTAGTGTCACGAGCTTAAACACAATTATTAGCTGTTGCTAAAGATAATATCCTTGAATAATAGATTGTGTATACGACAATGCTATTGAATGATCATGATTGGTTTTAATACTTATGTTCAACCTATGATTTGATAAACCTATAGATTCGCTCAACCTTTGTGTTGACAGTTTTAAGCATGTGTTTCAGGTAACCAAGATTGATAGCAGCGGAGCATGCGAGGATGGAAGTTGTTGTGGCTTGGTGGTCTACTTTGTTTTTCCTCCCTTTTAGCACTTAAATATTTATTATTATGTCATGTGAACTAAAATGTACTTTTGGGTTGAGATTCAATGGGGACCAAAACGCAAACTCTGTTTTGTATTATCTTAGGATTTGGAAAACTGTAGACTTTGATGTTTTAATCAATCTTTAATTTATGTTTAAACTTTTATGTCTCTTGAGTCGTTTAATATAGCTTATGTGTGATGATAACTACGTAGCACCCAAATGTTGTAGTTCCGCTGCGCATAGCATTTCTGGGGGTGTTATAGATTGGTAATCAGAGCCATGAGTTATAGAGAACTAGGTCATTTTGAAAAATCCTAAACTATAACTTTTGGTGTCGTAAGAAATTGTCCAAGCACACAACTATCCTGCATGGCTCCGGTAAGATTTCTTTAGCATTGCTTTATATTTTAGATGTATCCCTCAAAACTGACATGAATTCTCTAGTATTTAGTAAGTAAATACTATGATATATATTGAGATATATTATTATGTACGTTTGGTACTTATCATCGTAATTTACAAACATTTATACGGCTATCATATAGGTTGTATGTATTTGGCATAACAGGCTACATTGCATTACATGGCAACACTGCGTTGTAATCCTACGTGTATGTAGGAATGGTTGTATGTATAAGTATGTATATACTATGGTATTTAAAGGCATTGCACGCGAAGCAATGGTCCTTGAGGGATTATCGTACATGTTATAACGCGGTTTTGTTGAGAATTCGGCCTCACCGCAAATTATCAATCTTGATAATTAATTTATTGTTCGGATAACCGAATATGAACCTCGTTTGATACTCTAGATACGTAAATAACGCTTCGTAAACATATTGTATATTGACTAGGTTGATCTTGATTGTCGTTATCGCACCGTGATGTGTCATTTTCGACATTTTCTTTTGAAACGTAATTTACTTACGTATTACTTTATTTACTTTATTCCTTATGGGTTTGATATGTTAGTTGGCGTAACTATAATATAGACGAAGTACAATCAACGATGCGTACATCGTAGCGACGAATTACATATGTATGTTATAAAACGTGGTTGAGGCGTGTTGCCATTTAATCGTTGTTTACTATTCTACTTGAATTTAAAGATGTGTTTTAAAATAGTCTAGTGTTATGATCAATCGCGATAACTTGGAATTTGGTTGGTTTTTGTGTTAATTTTGTGGAGTATGATTTCGAGACTCATCCGAGGCCGATAACAACACTTAGTTGACATACGTATTCTCGCTTCGTTTATTTCATTTCGTTTTTGCTGTTTCATTATTTTGAATTCGAATACATGACGAGGTCTGACATTTGTGTGAGTTAAATAAGCATTAAACTTTGTTGATCGAATGATTTAAACATAAAGTGTTTTACATATTTAATATTTGGTGGATGAAACTTTTGGATAAAAATGACTTATGACGTGTCTTGTAACCAATAAAATATGTGTAGAGAGTAAATGGACAAAGTGAAATTATTTTTCTTTTAACTTTGGTTGGTAGATCATGATAAGTAATTATTATTACTCGTAAAGTCCTTGTTTTCATACATCAATGATTTGATACTAGAAGCTTGTGATGAATTTGTTAAGATTTTGTTTAATTTAATTTGAAAAAAGGAGTTATTAATAAAACTACCGATATGACTGTCGAGTATATGCAACTTTGGATTTGATATGAATTAATTTTTGGGTCAATATAGCAACTTTGGGTATATTTTGTAATATAGAACATGAATAGAAAAATTTACCATGTATTTTGGAGCTAGAGATTTTGTAAAACTGGTTTTATCTTAAACATAAGGTCATGATTATATGCATTGGTATAAACTAGAACTCGTCACTTGTTGTGATGATTAAACAGGGATAAAATCTAGAGATACACTTTAAGTAAGAAATTATAATGCTTGAAACAAATTATTAAATATTGATGGAACGTTATTTTACTCTACTGCGAGATGTGTTAATTTTAAAATCATTTGATAATTGGCTAAAGATTTAAAATTTGAATTTTCTATATTTTAGAATTATTGAAATAAACATCTTAATTATTTATTATTATTATTGTTATTATCGAGATTCAAGTGTCGACTAAAATCAGTAAGTATCCGAGATAATACCGCGTGAAACCTCTTTATCATTTGAGTCGAATTGCGCGAATATGATTTAACAAATCAGTTTTAAGGAAGACATGTGGATAATAAAAAGTCAAGTTTAATTTTAAGAGTCAATTGGACTAGTTTGAGTCGTGTTGGATACGTGTATATATGTGGTAAGGTAAGTCGTAATAATAATAACGTAAAACTTTGAAAATTCTTACTGTATACGTTTTTGGTACTTAAGATATGAACATTAATGAGATTTTGACACAAGTTTGGAGATTTTCAAACCTAATGATTTTACCAATTATGATAACCGGGTCACCGCATTTATTAATGTTAGTAATTTCCTATAGATTGAAATTTTCCAGAAATAAAAACTTTGTAAGTTGAAAAATGAAAGGTATAAATTCTTTAATGGTGTAACACAAATTTAAATATGCAAATGATCGGTTTTACAATGTACAAGGTAACACTAATTAGAATACGCAAGTGGATTACCCAACACACGCCTACTTGTATATTATTTAATAAAGATGTATATATAATGTTTTGAGTCACGATGGTTCGATCGTACGACATCTCTTCTTCGACTTTGCGACTCTATATCTGAACTTGAGTAGTCATGTGATTGTTTATTTTAATATTATCTATGGTATGAAACCGTTATTTATTTTTAAAGTACTACTTCGCTATTACTTGATAATATGGGTATGTCACCCGGTGTATTTTTGTCCTCTTCATGGACGCCGTAACTTTTCTTCTTTCGGTTAATAGAACCTAAACTTCCGTATTTACTTGAATGATGCTATAAATCTTCATTAAATTGGTTATTTATTTATATTGAACAAAAGCGAGGAGGTGAAGCCGCTTTACCAAATTGTAGAGGTGAAAGAACTCGACCTTTCTGGTGAAATTGTTTCTATTCGACCACGTGATTATTCTCCTCTCCCCGTATACCCTTGGTGGAATGTGTGTGCAACTTGAGACGATGAGAATTATGATCGTTGTTTTATTTTTGATGCTTGTGTTGATATTCAATTTTTACTCTATGTATTCGTAGATTGCCGTTGATTATTCTGAAACTCTTGTCATATCTTCAAAGTATCTTCATTTCTAATGTAGTTAATTTCAGGTGGCAATTATATTGCTTGTTTACCTAGTTCGATCTCATTGATTTTTGATTTTATTACTTTTTGTGCTTGCAATGATCTTTAATCTGGAACCACCTTACCGTTATTTTTGTGAACAATCCGTTTCGAAAATATGTATGAGTGTGCGAAATGTTTTGTTGAACCAAATGCAAATGGTGTCGATTCATTTATTTATTTAGTTATTCTCGCAAAATGGCAAAGCAAAAGTATGTTTTCAAAGTGTATGAAAAAAAATGTTTGATGTGTTCTTTGAAACGATAGTAACAATATTTTCTCATTTCAAATGATTTAATTATTTTGAAGACTAGATCGAAAACTTTCATAGTCGTGTTTGGTGGGTAATAGTAATGTTTGTGTCGTCACTCGATCCTCAATTATGCACAGCTTAGCTAACTATGCATAATTAGGGAAGAGTCCTATTTTGTTGGTTGTCGTTGCTTGGTCCTTAAGTATGCATGATCTAGCTAATTATGCATAGTTTAGGAAGCGCAATGTAGTTTCAAATCAATTGGTCATCTTTAAAACATGTAGTGTTTTTGATAAATGTTTGGATGAGAACGTTTAAAAAAAATGGTGGATCCTTATACAAGTAATTGTATTCTCTTTGATTCCTAAATAAAATTTTAAATTTTCTTGTATTCCTTGAAATCTCTTCTTTCGTTTGGCGTTGACTTGGCAAGTCACCTTAACCGAGTAATTTTGGAAAAATGTTTTCATGTGTTGTGTGTAACGTGTGAATTTTATCAGAATCGCTAGGGTGTTGATGAAAGACCAAAGGAGCTCATACCGAAACTAAGAAGAAATTTTAACAAGAATAGAAGACTTCCGAAGTAGAGGAAATCTGAGTATGAGTAACTCTGAGGGAAATGACGAAGACTTCTCCTACATCGAATGTATCGTACTTTATTTGCTTCTTTTCTTGTTCTCTTGATATGACAACGACACATGATAAATTGTTGAAGTTTACCAACTGTGCATCGGTAGTTGGAAGACAATTCCATTTGCCCCCTTCGTTTATTCAAAGTAAGTAATCCTCTTTTCTTGACTCGATATTCTTTGATCATCGATGGTTAAACGATAGATAGCCATAGTTGATGTGTTTGTGGTAAACCCTTGCCTTTTATGTATTCGTGCGGTAAGTGATCTGGTCGAGTGATCGTAAGTTGTGAGAACTTGAGACGACATTTTCCAATGAAGTCCGATCATGGAGAACACATGCCATGTAATATATTTTTTTTACTGTGAACGATGATGCTTATTGAGATTTTTACCACGGTTGGGACGAAAGTGAGATGGTGTTCTTGTAATATCTTTTGTGTATGAATCCATGGGTGAGCGCCCTGCGATGACATATGTATGTATTTTATTTCTTTTTGGATATGCGTCCATAGATGGCAAGCTCGTAAACCTTCTTTAACTTGCAATTTTCTTTTGACTGGACTCATCCGAGATCCCGTCAAATATCCTTATTTTATCATGATTTGGCTGATTAGCAAGCATGAGTTAACTTGGTTGAACTTATTTACTTGGCATGGTTTGGCTATTTCGCAAACATGTCGTGATACGGCTTTATGTGCTTCATAATGGCTTTTGTGTTTGATTGGTTTGTGATGTCTTCGAGAGAGTTATGTATACGTTGAATGATTTCCGTATCGATGAATTTGTTTTTAACGAACTAGGGTTGTATGTACGTAATATTGCGATAAGGTGATTTTGTATGACTAGTAATAATTACTTCGTCTTGTATATTTTGAACGTTTTCGATGGGGGTTTTGTGCGACCCATGTGATGTTTCCTTCATGATTAATTGTTTTTATGAGACGATGAACCAAGTGAAAGGATGATTCGAACGTTGGAAGACGTGCTCCAAGCGTGTGTGATTGATTTTGATAGTTGTTATCGACACTTGCCGTTGGTAGTATCTTGGCACAACGACATTTACCATGCTAGTACTAAAGCTGCACCATTCGAATTGTTGGGTGGAGAAAAGTGTAGATCACCAGTTGGATTGAGTGAAGTAAGGAAAAGTCAGTTGAATGGTCCTAAAATGATTCAAGGGAATACGGAAGGGATGGTGTATATTAAGAATCACTTGCTAACCGCGAGAAGCTTTGAAAAGAGACGTGTTGATAACCGTAGGAAGAATTTGGGAAATTGATGTGGAGATCATGGATCGAGATGTTAAGAGAATTGAAGCAAGGTATAATACTCATTGTGAAGGTGTGATGGAACCTGTGACGTGAACCGAAGTCCACATTGGAACGTGAATACCTCTTTAGTAAGAAGTACCCCCATCTTTCTAGTAGTACGAAATGCGAGTATAAGAAACGAAGAGCGCCGGGACGTCGCTCCCTTAAGGAGGGGAGGATGTAATACCAGTGAAAGTGCCGCATGATGCTAAGTTATTGTCTCAAGAGCTGTTCAGTATGAGCATCTCTCTTAAGTTGTGGCTCACTTGTGGATGTGATATCCCGAGCCCAACGTCATTTATTTAATCATATTTTACGAATATTTTTGAAATTTTTAAGAAATTTCGTTTGCTATATATATTTGACGGTTTAAGTTGAAACCAACGTTTAAGATCGTAATCTTGACGGTTGACGATTTAAGAAAGACGACGACGACTACGATACCGACGGATGCCCAAAATTTATCTTTTAATATCGTTTGATCGATATTTGAGTTTTTCGAAGTTTTTATTTTTATTACGTGTTAAGTCGAGTCAGAACCGTATGTATATTCGTTTTGTGTGCGTTAGAACCATTTAAAAGTATTTTGAGGTAGCCGGGACGAAACCCGACTCCCGTAAATTTTGAAAACCGACTACTAGTCATAATCCCGCTCTTTATAACTAGTTTTACTAGTAAGGCCAAAAGAAAACCGATATTACAAAATCTACCCCACCCCACTATATAAAAGGCAAAAACAAACACACACACACACACACACACACACACACACACTCATTTTTCTCATTTCAAAAATTCACACACCCTCTCCCTTTCTCTCCTTTAACCGCCGGCCACACCACCACCATGGAACCACCACCACTATTTTTCAAACTTGGTTATTGAAGAATCCAATCAAAGTCCCACCTTTCTTTCATCCTTGTAAGTAAATCCCACCAACAATAACATACATGCATCCATTAATTTTTCCAAAAATTTAAGATTTTTCAAAAATGGGTTTTGATCTAATTAAACTATACACATGTTTAATTCATGTGTTTATAATGTTGAATCATCTATAAAACGAGTTAGGGGGCTGTTTTCTTGGGTGTTTTGGCTACACCAAACCCACGGCCAAAATAGGTTTGGTGGTGGCTTGATGATTTTGATGATTTATGATGTGGGTTTGTGTTTAGAATCATGTGTTAGATGTTTTTAAATGATTTAAACCTATTGCATGTATGATTTAAGCTTTGGGTTTTTGATGAGGATTCGATTCTCATGGTGTTATAGGCTGTTTGGGTGTTTGGGATTGATTATTAGATGTTAGAATAGGTCTAGGAATCATTGGTATGATTGGAATGATGATTTGTTATGATTTTGAAAAGGGTATTTTAGATCAGAAAATTTAGGGGTATTTTTCGTGGTTTTAAGTTTAAGTCCAGGTCCATATTATAGGATATTGTTGTAGATCTCCTTTCTATCTTCGTTTCGGTATAAGGTAGAGCTTACGACTCCAAACGAGTCAAAAGTTATGATATTTCGAAAGTTCGTGTACCGGGAGATGAGAATCAACACAATCCGAATTTGTGTTTGGTTTTGGGTCAAATCCCGGGGACCATAGATAGAGTTTGGTATGTTGATCCCAAACTTAGATCGATTAGCTTTGTGTATACGAGATTAGATCAAGTAATACACGTAGAGAAACCTTTGTATATGCTTTATGAATCTAAGTGTTATGCGGAATTTAACACTTAAACAAGAACACACAAGATGTAAACAAACTTTCACTTTGATTATCAATGTCGAACTTGCTTACAATGAAAGATGTTTACGATTGAAAACTTATATAAAACTTATATTAAACATTAACCTAAAGGCCTTCTTTTATAGACATAAGAAGCCTTGTATAATAATCTACGTATCAACTATTCTAGGTAAAGATAAATATAGAAAATAAATTATTGTTCTTATCTTTACTAGAAGTAATCTAGAACATAATACACGCGTAGAATATATCTTCCATCAGTGCTTGTCTTCAATGTGTCAACGCTTGACTTTAACTTGTCAACACTTGAGCTGTCAGCGTTTGTTTTTGTTCTTGTCAACGCTTGTTTTGTTCTTGTCAGCGCTCAAGTGATCTGGCCTTAATTTATTCCCAACAATCCTCCCCTAAACTTGATATCCACTCTTATGATCAAGTTTCTGAATAAGCATTAAGGACTAGGAGGAATCTTACAAACCTTCTCATATTGATAGTGAATAAATCTGATCAAATCTTTTGCCACGTCACTTGAATAATCTATTTCCCGCTGAGTGTCCTTCATCTTTTCCAAAATAGCCTTGGATATGAAATACTGAGCATCCACAAGTAGATACTCAGCAAACTTTGTAGAACTCAAATGGTATACATCAGCAGCTGAATATAACCTCCATTGAAGACCACTGAGGTCATCTTCAAGATCCTTCCATATTGCAGGATCCTCATCTTTTGGTCCACACATTCTTTTGAATGTGGTCCAAAGTTTTATTCCATTAGTTGAAGTTGGTGCTTCAGCCTCATACTTGGTCTCCAGCAACCTCCAAAGGTCCACCAAGTCTTCTCTATCACAACTTGCAAACAAAGATATGAGAGTGGTAAAAGTGTGTACCTCCTTGCCAAATCTGCCAATCTTCCAGAACCCACATTCAGCTTCTTCATAGCTCACAATTGGGTTCCTGGAATCTAATGGTAACACTTGCACCATATCTGAAGCTTCTAATGGGGAGAGCTTGAGGCTCTTTCTTATAACTGCTTCACTTGGATATAGTGGATCCATATCTTTTGGAAACTCAAATTTAATTCCCTTCTTCACTGGCCTGGGAACCATCATAGCTTTCTTGATTTCCATTTCTTCTGCAAGTTCCTCCTTTCTTTCATCTGAAAGAAGTCTGAGAGTGTTTGCTTCCTGTACTCTCACCCAAATGGGATAAGCCCTGTTTTCCAACTCATCAAATGTCAAAGCCTTCAACTTCTGATATGTCAATCCAACTCCATGACATCTGAGCAACATAAAGTAGAGCTCCCTTCTATCCCTTTTCAATTCTGAGAGAATATTACTTGCCTTGTGTTTCAAAATTACCTGGCAATCCTTCTGAACTCTAAGAAGAAGCTCCAAACCCCATATTTGATCTGAAATGGTCAAGTCTGGATTATCCATGCATCTGTCTTCCCAAACATTATACATTTGAACCACCTCTGGCATGTCAAAGTCAACCTGAAATTTCAATTCTCTCAACTTTTCCCTAGCAAACTCATCACCATATTCAAGCCTTTCTGGTTCTATTATCATCACACTTGAGTCTGAGCTAGCTCCATCACTTCCTTCTTCTAAAGTCACAACAAATGGTGACTTTTCCTTTTCATCTTGTTCCATGATTTGTGCAGCTAATCTTCTATCAAACTCAACCTGAGCTGCATCCTTTGGAACACTCTCTTCTACCATTTTGCCCTTACCCTTATCTGATGGTGCAATGGTTGGTAAGGTAGATGGTAATACTTGAGTAGAAACCTCCTTGATAATAGATGATGACTGGGATACATCACCTTCATGTGCAGGTCTGTCAACGCCCAAACTTGTTCTATCAGCGCCCAAAATACTTCTATCAGCGTCTAAATTTTCCTTGTCAACGCTCAAATATCTTCCCTCAGCGCCTTGTGTAACCTCTCTCAACATAGCTGTAAATGATAAATTAAAGTTGGTGGGAGAGACTAAGGACGTATCAAAACCTGTTTGTTTCTTCAAAGTTGTAAGGGCCTCAGCAACATCCATTGATTGACCATCCTGGCTGCCCTTATCACTCAGATTTATTTGATCTTCCTCCCCTTTGGAAGATTCCTCCATACCCCTTCTAGCACGATCACTTTCCAAAACAACAATCCTCTCCCTCAATTGCTTGAGTTCAAGGCCTTGTGAGCTGACTACTTGTACTAAGTCTGTATTTTGCTTTTGCAAGCTAATGCAGACTGCCGTCAATTCCATAAGAGTCATTGGTTCCAGTCTGCCCTCTTCTAAAATGGGAATTTGACCTCCCAAGTCAGATTCATTGGGCATGGATGAGGACTTAATGATGGTGGGACTGCCTTGGCCAGCATCTAAGCCTGAACCAATAGTCCCAGCCTCATCCAGGTCACCAGCCACACTTGTGGTGGTGGTTCTCTCTGCTACATGGCTAGGACCACCAGAGGAGAACACTCCAGTAATCCTTTGGCGTTTCATCAACCTATATTCAGGGGGTGTGGAAGATGGTGTGGAAGAATGGGTAGATGTGGGTTGGTTAAGGGGTGTTTGGGATTGTGAAGGTTGTGTGTCAGCGTTGGAAATAGGCACATCAACGCCAACATTGAGTGTGTCAGCGTTGAAGGATTCTGAGTCAATTTGCATTTGTTCAGGTGAAGGTAAAGGTTCAGGAATTTGTTCAAGTTGTGGTTGAGGGTCAATTTGAGGTTGGAGGTCTGGTTGGGGTTGTGCTGCTGCAATAACAGCAAGCATGGCTTGGGTTAAAGGTAGGTCTCTATAGGGTGGTGAGTCCATCTTCATAAAAATAGCTTTCTTTTGCTCAGGGATCTTATAAAAATCATTGTGATCCCTTGAGCAGTAACCTTGATCATCAAAAACCATTTGCAGAAAACGAGGATAAGCTAAAGTCATTTTTGTCCCCTTGTTTTTACACATCCCCTCCAAAATTATTTTAGAATAGTTATATTTTTGCCCTGTTGCAATGCACACAATAGCACTGGTAATGGATCTATTGATCTCATTGTGTGTAGTACATTTAGGACTCAAACATTGAAGGAGGACATGTATGAGGTACTTCCAGGCTGGGGGAAATTCCTGCTTATGATACTTATTAAGAGTACCTTCATCAGGAAAAGGATCCCAAAGCCCTAAGCCCTTGTTCTATTTCATTTATGGGAAGGGTGTCTATACCATCAGCATCATCAAGATGCAAGGCTTGGCGTACCAAGGCCTCAATAACCACCCAAGATCTCCCATGAACAATAGAACTCAATGTGGTCACTCCATTAACTATTGAGGAACTGACAGTGTTCCAAAACTGCTTAATGTGTGTGACTGGAATGAGTGGTGCATGAGAAAGAGCATACCTTAATGGGGATGCGTTCAAATACGCCACCATTTGTGTGTATTGGGGAAACAGAGTATCATCAGCTTCAAGATAAGCAATCATGTTGTGTTGTGATCTGAACCCCAATTCCAATTCTGTTGGTTTAAACTTTGGTGCCATTGATGAAAGCTGTTAATTTTAAGTGTAGAAGATGAAGTTGATAAGAGAAAATTGTTAGACAAGAATTATAGATACCCTGTTTAAAATAGGATCCAAATTTATAGGAGAAAAAGAATGCATGTGATTGGCCCAAAAATAGGCAAAGATTTTCAAAAATCAATCATGAAAATATTGAAAAAAGTATAAGTTATCTCATGCATTAAATGAAAGTAACAACTCCTAAAATTACGACTTGAAAATATGTCAAAAAGTAACAACTGGGTAGGTCCCATTGAGTGTCAACGGTCAAAAATAACCTATCAACGCCCAACGGCTATAATCTTGTCAACGTTTGCCTAAAGCCATGTCAGCGTCCAATTTGGTCACAACAACGCTTGGAAAATTCTTGTCAGCATCCAAAAATAAAAATATTTTAAAAAGTGAAAAATGACCTTAACAAGTAATTTATCCTAGAGAAGATAACCAATAGCTGATAATTATTATAGGGCGGCAAGCACTGTCCAGTTATGCACACTTGCATAAGCAAGATAGACATAACAGTCCTCTAGTGTCCCTTGCTAACCAAAACTCTTAACAACAAAGTTACCTTATAAAATCCTTGTTACTCCCAGGTAAATCCCATATCAAAATCATTCCCAAGTCTCCCAACAGACCACAACCAATTCTAGGCCAAAAATGTCTTGGCAGCATGCATAGTATATCAACTTTGCATGCTATAGTGCCTCATGATTTAGTAAAACTAACTCATACTCACCTGTGGACACAATCTAGAATTGTGATAAGAGTATCATATGGATACCCAAAAATCCTAAAGGTTCCTAAAACCTCCCCTTAAACTATGATACAAAAAGTTTGCTAAAATCATGCATGAACATAAAAATTTATGTCAATATAGGAATGAAACATTCCAACCATCATCCATAAATAAAAACTTGTCCAAATGCTTCTCCATTGATCCATAAGCAACTCTGTATCCAATGGTATACTGCTAAAACCATCTGCACATTTAGATTGAAAACCACAAAACTAACATTGTTGCTGACAACGCCCCGATAACACTTGACAGCGTTGAGGGAAGCTTTGTCAGCGTTAGACAATTATATTACTGACAACATTACAAAAAACACTTATCAGTGTTCAAGCAACCTTTGACAGTGTTAGAAAATATAGTGGAAAATCTAAATCATCAATAAGACCAACAATAATAATGCATCATCCTGTACATACTTTTACAAAAAAAATCCAAAACACATATTATGTGAGATTAACCATTCCAATACTTGTTACCAAGTATTGAAATCTCCCAGCATCAAAAGGTTTAGTTAATAAATCAGACACATTTTCCTCAGTGTCAACCCTATCTGGTTGTATTAAACCTTTCTCAAAGCAATCTCTTATAAAATGGTGTCTAATTTCTATGTGTTTAGTTTTAGAATGATGTACAGGATTCTTAATGATGCATAAAGTACTATTATTGTCAACAAATATCTTAGTATGCATGAAATTGTACCCATAGTCCAACAGCTGGTTCTGAATCCACAACACTTGGCCACAACATGCAGCTGCAGCCACATACTCTGCTTCATTTGTAGAATTAGCCACCACTGTTTGTTTCTTGCATTGCCAAGATATTAACCTGCTACCAAGAAACTGACATCCACCAGTTGTGGATTTCCTATCAAACTTATCACCTCCATAATCACTATCTGAATATGCAATCAGCTCCAATGGTGAATCCTTTGGGTACAACAAACCAAGACTAGGATAGCATCTTAGGTACCTAAAGATCCTCTTCACAACATAAAGGTGACATTCTTTGGGTGTCACTTGATGGCGTGCACAAGCACACACAGCAAACATAATGTCAGGTCTGGAAGCAGTAAGATACATCAAGGATCCAATCATGGATCTATAATGCCTGACATCAACATCTTTCCTATCTCTAATCTTTCCCCAAGGGTGTTCTCTATCCATAGGAGTAGTAGCCCTCTTTTCATGTGGAGAAAAGCAAAACTTCTTCAAGATCTCAGCAACATATTTGTCCTGGGAGATGAAGATACCATCTTCTTTCTGCTGAACTCGTAGACCAAGAAAGAAGTTCATCTCCCCCATATCACTCATCTTGAATTTGTCTGTCATAAGCTTGGAGAAATCCTCACTCATCTTTGGATCAGTAGACCCAAAAATGATATCATCAACATAGACCTGCACAAGCAACACATCCTTTCCTTTCTTCTTTGTAAATAGTGTCTGATCTATGGTGCCCCTCTTGAATCCATTGTCCACCAAATAGGTAGACAAAGTACCATACCATGCTCTAGGGGCTTGATGAAGGCCATACATAGCCTTTTTGACTCTATACACTTTATCTGGATGCTCTAGATCCTCAAAATCAGGAGGTTGCATCACATAAACTTCCTCAACAATAGTTCCATAGAGGAAGGCACTCTTGACATCCATTTGATAGACTGTGAAGCCCATGCAGGAGGCATAGGCTAGAAAAATCCTAATAGCTTCAATCCTTGCAACTGGTGCAAAGACCTCCTCATAGTCTATCCCCTCCTCTTGTGTATAACCTTGAGCCACTAACCTTGCCTTGTTTCTGACCACAATACCTCTTTCATCTCTTTTGTTCCTGAGAACCCATCTTGTCCCTATAGGTCTGACATATCTAGGACAATCAACCAGCTCCCAAACATCCTGAATTGCAAATTGGTGAAGCTCATCCTGCATTGCTTCCACCCAACTTGGTTCTTTGAGAGCATCAAATATTTTCTTGGGTTCTTCTTGTGACAGAAAACATGCAAACAAACATGCTTACACAAGAGGTGTATCAACCATCTTGTGTATATTGGTAATAAACCCACCAAGACCTTGATGAGATCTTCTAGTCTGAACTAGAGTCATAATATCACCAATGATCTGGGATGGGGGGTGATTCTTCATTGTGGAAGTGAGAACTCCTCCTTCAAAACGTCTGGTGTCCTCAACCTCATGCTCCAAGTTGCCAATATCTTCTTCTTCAGACTCTCTTACATCAACATGAGGATGAACCTCTTCATATAAATTGGAAGGTTCACCTTGTTCAAAATTTGAAGAGAAAAGATGGGCAGAATTGTTGTCAACGCCTGAACCTTGTTTGTCAGCGCTTGGGCTAACAACGCTTGAACTGTTGTTGTCAACATCTGAGCCATCAACGTTTGAATTGGTCTTGTCAGTGCTAGATTTTCCTTTGTCAGCGCCTGAAGAACCATGCATGTTTGTATCTGGTGGTACTTGGAAACCACCATTATCTTGTCCAGCAGCAGCAGCAGCAGCAAAAGCATCTGTCCAAATGGGAATTGTGACATATTCTAATATAGGAGATGCCTTTTCTGCTTGTGATCCAACCCTCTCATTAACCCGTGTACCTGAAACATTAACAACTTGTTCTTCCACAACATTTGAAGTTACCTTCACAATGTCTGGATTAGTGACAGGCATATAATTTAAAGTTCTAGATAAGGGTTCCAAATCAAATAACCATTTAGGACCACTTTCAGGATCACTAGGTTTATTCTCTAGAAACCTAACATGTACTCTTTCAACTATACGTTTTTCCTCTTTATGATAAACCCTATAACCCTTGCTCTGCACAGAATACCCCATGAAGTAACCCTCATCACCTTTTGCACTAAATTTCCCTAAGGCATCACTAGTATCCAACACTACTACATGACAACCAAAAGGTCTGAGAAAACCAATATTAGGTTTTCTACCCCAAAGTAACTCATAAGGTGTTTTGTTCTGAATTTTGTTAACCAATGCTCTATTTTGCACATAGCATGCTGTATTAACAGCCTCAGCTCAAAAGGCTATTGGAAAGTGAGCATCAGCCAACATTGTTCTGGCTGCTTCAATTAGGGTTCTATTTTTCCTCTCAGCAACCCCATTTTATTGTGGGGTTCTATCAATGCTAAATTGCCTAGTAATTCCTTTCCTGGCATAGAAATCATCTAGCTTCTTGTTCCTAAATTCTCCACCATTATCACTCCTAAGCATTTTAACCTCATTGCCAGACCTTTTCTCAATCTGAGTGATAAAATCAATAAGAACATCAGCTGTGTCACTCTTTATAGCTAGAAAGAATGTCCAAATAAACCTAGAAAAGTCATCTGTGATAACAAAGCAATATGACTTACCATTCAAACTTTCTATATTAGTTGGACCAAAGAGGTCCATGTGAAGCATATGAAGAGGTCTGGAACTAGTATGCACCTGTTTGGACTTGAATGAGACCTTGTGCTGCTTGCCTTTAAGACATGAAACACAAGAGTGGTCATTGTGGAAAGCCTTCCCAGGCAAACCATCAACTAAACCAAGCCTCACAAGTCTATTTATATTTTTAAAGTTTATGTGCCCTAGTCTCCTGTGCCACAAATTACTCTCATCTACTGAGGCCTTAGTATAAAAACAAGACATATTGGTATTAATTTTAATCCCATTTAAATTCACATTATATATGTCCTTATGCCTATGTGTTCTATACTCAATATATTTCTCATCAGGGATCTTAAAATCCTTGCTTAACACCAAACACTCAGTATCAGTAAAAAGAACTTTATTTTTGTTATCACAAACTTGTGATACACTAAACAGGTTGTAATCAAGTTCTTTTACCAGGAAGACGTTCTCAAAAAGCAGATTATTGGTGAGAAGGGTTCCTTTTCCTGTGATAGTTCCATATCCACCTCTAAAGTAAACCTTATCACCATCCTTAATAGGGGTGAAATTCGTCAGATAGTCTTCCTTCCCTGTCATGTGCCTTGAGCATCCACTATCCCAATATCCATAATCATTGATCTGTCTTTGAATGCCCTGCACATAAAGAAAACAATTTAGTTTTCTTTGGGAACCCAAGTCTCAAAAGACTTGGATTCATCTGGTTGTTCAATAAGAACAGACTTAGTTCTCACAACAACCCCATTCTCATCCTTTTTAGGATGAAATACCCAGTTAACCCCAACAGGTTTTGTAATGACCTTTGAAATGTAATTAAATCTATTGCAAGTCATTGAAATCCCATTATCATTAGGGTTTTGATCTTTCTTGGGTCTCCATGTTAAGCTTGAAGAAGCTTTAGACCCCTTACCTTGTGGCTGTAAATATTTAGGTCTGGTCACGTTTCTGTCAGCGTTAGAATTTGTCCTGTCAACGCTGAAATTACCCTTGTCAGCGTTGAACCTAGGGTTTGCTACAGAAACCCATTGCCTATTTGACCAGGTGTTTGTCTTTTGAAAAGGTCTTTGTCCATGAGTGTTAGACCTTCTAGAAAATAATGGGGCAGGTCTAATCACTTGTGGACTTTGCTGCACACAAGGTTTGGGTCTAACAACATTTGACTTTCTAACAACGTTGACTTTGTTCCTAACAGCGCTGAAATTATTCCTGTCAGCGCTGGCTTTAGGAGCGTTGATACACTTGTATGCCAAGTGTGAAAAGCTACCACAAGTGTAACAAGCTTTTCTAGACACAACCTTAGGTCTAGAAGAGTAGAAGCCTGTTCCATGATTGCTAACTTGACTCTTGGGTGACCTAGTATTCCTATACATCTCTGCATATTTAATGCTAGGTCTTCTAACAGTGTTTGAGCCTAGGTCAACAACTTTACCAGTGATTGGGTTAGTAACCTTAATGGGTGTAGACTCATTAGGACTTTCACATAGCAAGCCACCCTTAACAAATAAAGTAGGGTTATCTTTCTTCCACTCATTTAGGTCAGTCAATTTTTGTTGATACTCTTCCACTGGAGTGACAAATCTTGGTGGAGGAATGAATTCCTCCTCTTGGAGCTCTGGTAAACCAGTCCAAGATAAGTCCCTTTGTTGGACACCATAGAAGTCACCAGCTGGTGGTGGAACCAAAGAGTAATCATTCATCCCAATCCCAGTCATGTCCTTAGGATCCCTTTGTTTAGCTACACAGTCTCCTAGGGTTTGGGTGGCTCTATCAAATCTTTGAATTTTGAGGCCAACATTATCTTTATTCTTAATGGCCTCATCTAGCTTAGCCTGTAATTCACCATTAACCCTTTCCATGATGTTTCTAATATCCATACTACCCTCTAACTCATGTTTTAAGATATTGATCTTATCTTTTAAATCAAATTCCATTTTCTTGTATTCAGAAACGGTTTTCTCAGTTTCAGTAAGAGCTAGTTGGTAATTAGACAATTTACACCTTTCAGTACTCATATCATCTTTTAGTTTTAACACCTCTTTGTTAAGTCTTTCAGTGTTTAACCTACAACCTTTGCTACAAAAAGCATCATCATATACCTCATTATAAGATGAAGAGGAGGAGTGTGCCATGAGAGCATATTCAACATGCTCTTCTTCTTTAATATCAGCAACCAAAGCTTCATCCTCTTCAACATTCTTAGCCAGATAGCTCCAATCCCATCATGTACCATCAATTCCTTGAACTGCAACCATAGCTTTGGAATCCTGAGCTTTAACAACCTGACCTGAGGGTTTACCAGCATCAGATCTTCTAGGAGATCTGCATTCCCTCATGAAGTGCCCCATACGATGACAGTTGTAGCATTCAACTTTGGATTTATCAAATCCAACTGTGTCTTTAGCATTGAAGGTCATTTTCTTCTTAAACCTTCTGTTCCACCTATTTGCTCTTATGCTAGCAAGAGCCATGTTCCACTTGATGTCCATCTCTTCCAAGTGCTCATTACTTATCTGCTCAAGGTCCTCATATGTAATCACTGAACCATTGGGCAAAGAAGCAATGTAGGCACAAACAGTATCCAAATCCAAACCAGCAGGTTTAACTCTTGGGGAGTCATTCTTGAATGTGTCAGCGTCTGAAAAGGAGACGTTGACAGGACTTGGTCCAGCGCTGACATTTGATGATCCAGTAACTGGATGCATATAAGAGTCCTTCTGATTGAATTGACCTTCACTATGAGAGAAGAAGGCCATGTTGCTAGTGGTAGATTTTCTTCCATGATCTAAAAGAGTTTCATCTTCCAACAGTCTTAGTTTGTTGTAGATGTCATCAAACGAGGAGCTCTTGTAAGTATTGTTGGCAAGAATAGATCTTGCCTCAATCTTCCATGCCTCACCAAGACTTTTAAGAAAGGTAGCATTGATGTCAACATCACCAACTTGTGTCCCCATGAAGGACAACTTGCTAGTAATGTCAAGCAATCTGCTTCTCACACTACTCAGTTTCTCATTGGGTTGAGCTTTGAAGAAAGCATAATCATGCAGAAGTTGCTTTTTCTTTTCCTCCTTAGTGTCTGCATTGCCACCATATGCAACTTCAAGAGCTTCCCAAAGCTCCTTATCAGATTCATAGCCTCTATATTTATGTTGGTTTTCTTGTCCCAAGGAGACTTTCAGAATATTTAGGGCTTTCATGTCAACCCTTTTCTTTGCAATGTCATCAGCAGACACAGCTCTACCATCTCCAGGTTTTTCTTTCTTATCTGCTTCAGAACATCCAACAATAGCTGATCTTTGAGAAATGGCATCAAGAATCTTTTGAGCCTTATTGAATGTGTTTCCATATTCAATAATCTCCCAGAGTGTGTAGTCATAGATCCTAGATATTGTTCAAAGTTGAACTTCCATAAGTCAAAGTTGGTTGCATCAAGCATGGGAATCTTGATGTTTAGTAAGGCTGAGGAGGAGGAGGTTATTGCTTCAGACATGATGTTGTTAGGGTTTCTGAGAAAATTAGGGTTTTGGTGTTTTTAGGGTTCTGGTGTTCTTTAAGATCAAAAGTTCCTCAACAAGCTCTGATACCACTTGTTGATCCCAAACATAGATCGATTAGCTTTGTGTATACGAGATTAGATCAAGTAATACACGTAGAGACACCTTTGTATATGCTTTATGAATCTAAGTGTTATGCGGAATTTAACACTTAAACAAGAACACATAAGATGTAAACAAACTTTCACTTTGAGTATCAATGTCGAACTTGCTTACCATGAAAGATGTTTACGATTGAAAACTTATATAAAACTTATATTAAACATTAACTTAAAGGCCTTCTTTTATAGACATAAGAAGCCTTGTACAATAATTTACGTATCAACTATTCTAGGTAAAGATAAATATAGAAAATACATTATTGTTCTTATCTTTACTAGAAGTAATCTAGAACATAATACACGCGTAGAATATATCTTCCATCAGTGCTTGTCTTCAATGTGTCAACGCTTGACTTTAACTTGTCAACGCTTGAGCTGTCAGCGTTTGTTTTTGTTCTTGTCAACGCTTGTTTTGTTCTTGTCAGCGCTCAAGTGATCTGGCCTTAATATATTCCCAACATGGTAAATGATTGAAAGTTGATTTTTGGTTTCAAACTTGCATTTGTGAGTCTTTTTATACTTAGGTGTTGGATTGGTCGATGGTGTATTTTAAATGGGTCAAACAAGTCCAACATGGTCAACGTGCAAAATCAGTCCTAAAAGTGTATGTTTAGAAATGTGATGTGTAACGAGTCATAGAAGTGAAAACTTTTCATGGGAATAAATATGGGTTTTATACAGGTCATGAGGTATTTTTGGGAATTTTCTTGAATTTTATACAAGTGCTTATGTCGTAGAAAACAGCCCGTACTTTTGGTAAGTACCGGCAAATTTATAAAATGAGAATCACTTTAAATACGTAGGTAAATGGTATAAGTCTAGTAACAACTAATTGTTTGGTTTTGGCGTGAGTTTTCATAAGCATTAAGTGTTTCGATTTGCGTGTGTTTAGTACAATTATGTACGCGGTGCATTGATTTGGTTTTCGTACTTTGACTTTTAGGTCAAGTGTTTGATTTTCCCGGGCATCCACGTCGTCGGTGACATTTCTCGTTACGTCTTCACTAGAACCACTACTACTAAGCCAGGTGAGTCTATAGCCTCGCTCTTTGCTTATTTCAAATGTTTTTACCCGCGAGGGGGATACATGCTATTTAAATGAAAATGAAAATAAGTCATGAATGACTGTTGGACCCGAATGTTGCCTTGAATTGTGTTGAGTACCTAGTTGCAAAAGTCCCTAAATTCGTGAACTATTAACTATTGTCTTGCCCTTGTATGGGTTGGAGGTAGCCGCTTATACAATTGATAGTACTATGGGGTTGACGACCCTATCCGAGGCGAGAGCTAGTACGTTGAGTACCCTCTGCAGACGGATAACTTGTGATAAGAAATAAGGTATAATTGCAACTGATGCCTTTAGAAGGAGCACTGGTTTCATCTTAATCATGCCGGTTAATGTGGCGCGGGTGATTGAGTTAACGGATTAGTGTCACGAGCTTAAACACAATTATTAGCTGTTGCTAAAGATAATATCCTTGAATAATAGATTGTGTATACGACAATGCTATTGAATGATCATGATTGGTTTTAATACTTATGTTCAACCTATGATTTGATAAACCTATAGATTCGCTCAACCTTTGTGTTGACAGTTTTAAGCATGTGTTTCAGGTAACCAAGATTGATAGCAGCGGAGCATGCGAGGATGGAAGTTGTTGTGGCTTGGTGGTCTACATTGTTTTTCCTCCCTTTTATCACTTAAATATTTATTATTATGTCATGCGAACTAAAATGTACTTTTGGGTTGAGATTCAATGGGGACCAAACTGCAAACTCTGTTTTGTATTATCTTGGGATTTGGAAAACTGTAGACTTTGATGTTTTAATCAATCTTTAATTTATGTTTAAACTTTTACGTCCCTTGAGTCGTTTAATATAGCTTATGTGTGATGATAACTACGTAGCACCCAAATGTTGTAGTTCCGCTGCGCATAGCATTTGTGGGGGTGTTATACTTAGACTCAGTAGACCTTGAAGATTCACCCATAAACCGCACAATCTCATCCGAAGAAGGTGGGAAGAGAGGTGTCAAGACATAAGTACTACGGATGTTGGTGTCGTTCGGTTTCGTCTCCTTTGAAACAGGTTTCTTGACATCCGAAGGAGGATAAAGGCCATTATCAAAGTCTAATGGAGGAGAATCATGCTCATTAAGAAAGTATGTATTGAGAAAAGTGGTGAAATCTTCCTCAAATGAGTAATCATCCAAAGTAGAATCAAGCGATGTTGGTGGAGGATCTTCATCAAAAATTGGAGCAAGATCATCATTAGGAGACATATCATTTGAAAAATCACTCGAAAGAGTGTCAACATCATCAAAGTCATCATAAGTTGGCATGCCTTCATACTCGAAAGTAAGATCATCATAATCATCCAAATCAGAATTAGAATCATCATCATATGCATCATAGATTGGTGGAGCATCATAAATTGGTGGGGCATCCAAATTGGAGAGAGAATCATCGTCATATTCGTCTACATGGTCTTGAAAAGGTGGATTATCATAGCGAGTCTCAAAAAGAAGATTGTCATGTAGCACAAAATCATCAAACTTTGTACTTCCCAAAGGAGTTGTAAAAAGCTCGTCTTGAAGCACATCAATCATTTTCTCCGATTCTTTTCCATTTGATTTGCTTGTAATCTTCTCCATCTTAAAAACTTGTTGATCATTCCCGACTCTTAGAATTAGTTCACCTTCGGCAACATCGACTAAAGATTTTCTGGTTCTCAAGAATGGCCGTCCAAGTATTAACGGAATACGAGGATCCATTTCATAATCAACAACAACAAAATCGACCAGAAAAGTGAAGGTACCAACTTTAACAAAGACATCTTCGGCAATACCAACGGGGTAAGCGAGAGTTTGATTTGCTAGCTCAAGAGTCATCCGTGTTGGTGTAAGTTGGGTAATGATAACTTCTTCCAAACACTAAATGGCATTAAATTGATACTTTTCCCCGAGATCGGCTAAGGCAGTAAATTCTTCAACTTTGTTAAATGTACAAGGTAGCACAAAACGACCGGGATCTCCAAGTTTTTCCGGAAGTTCTTTAAGAAGGATTTCAGAACAATTTTCATTCAATCGAGTATTAACAAACTCGGCCATCTTCTCCTTCTTACTAAGCAATTCCTTGAATGCTTTGAAAATTTTTGGCATTTGGACATGTGCTTCAACAAGGCTAATGTTAAAGTTCATTTGGGAGATCATCTTCAAATAATAAGTAACTTGAGCATCCTATTTAGTGAGCAATTTGCACTTGTCTAACCGAGAAGGATAAGGGATATTAGGTTTAGGTGGTGTAGGTGTAGAAAGTGAAGGTTGAGATGTTGAAGGTGGGGACGGTGAAGGGTTTTTCTTTGGTACTTCTTCAGTAAGAGATGGAGACGGTAATGGAGAACTAGTACTAGGCGTGGTAGTAGGAGGGATAAATGGAGGTGGAGGAGGTGTAGATGGAGTAACGGGAGGAGGGGGTAGAAGGTCCTACTATAGTTGCTCCACTGCGTGTAGTAATAGCACTCACCTTAGCTCTAGGGTTTATTTCGGTTGTAGAAGGAAGAGCACCTTGGGGACGAAGGGTTTGAAACATTTGAACTAATTTCCTATCAGTGGACTCTTGCATTTCTTTCATGGTTTGCTCATGATCGGTTAATTTTTGTAGAATCAAGTCCATGTGCGGATTAGGTAAATTTAACCCTTGTTGTTGAAAACCTTGGTTTGGGTATTGGTTATATAGTTGAAAACCTTGAGGATTGAAACCTTGGTTTTGAAAGACTTGATTTTGCATTTTAGAATTGCCTTGGTTTGCATTGTAGCCCCTCACATTTGCATTTTTGTTGAAAATTTGCTCTTGGTGGCCCTTGGTTGTTTTGGGTGGTTGGGTGTGGTCTTTGTTGAAAACCGAGTGGAGCCAAGTAATTCGTCGAGTTGTAAGACAAGTGATTAAAATCGACATTAGGCTTGAAATGAACCCTCTCCGTGTTGTTGTAAGCATACACTTCTCCGTGAGATTGATCATAAGCTTTATCACAATTAGCATAAGAGTGTAGTCCACCACAAGTTTCACAAGTTATATTAAGAATATTGACATGTTGATTAGGAGGGTTATCTCTTAAAACAAGTTGTTTTACTGCTGAAGTAAGTTCCTTAAGATGATTGGTCAACTCACTCTCACTGGCACTAGCCATAGTAGCCCTAACACTCTTAGTTTGGACTTTGGCTTTGTTCTCAATAATTACCCAAGCCTCATTCATTGATTTAACAAGAATATTAGCCCCCGAAGCACTATTTAGTGAATCTTGGTCATTCAAACTTAATCCATTATAAAAAGTTTCAATTTAATGCACTTTTGTAAAACCGTGTTGTGGACACTTTCTTAAAAGTTCCTTAAAAGGATCCCAAGATTCACTAAACGTCTCACCGTACTTTGGTTCAAAATTAATGATGTCATTCCGCAAAGCGGTAGTACGTGAGGGTGGGAAAAATTAATTGATAAACTTGGTCTCTAGGTCCGCCCATGTTGTAATACTTTGGGGTGGTTCCTTATCAATCCAAGTCCGGGCTTGTCCCTCGAGGGAGAAAGGAAAGAGGACCAAACGGATTGCCTCTTGTGAAACCCTATTGTATTTCACAGTATTGGTTAAGTGAATAAACCTTTTTATGTGATCGTGCGGATCATCATGAGTGTGGCCTAAGAAAGGTGTTGCGGAAACCATTTGTATAAAACCGCTCTTGAGCTCGAAGTTATTAGCATCAATAGCCGGAACCACAATCGCATCTTCATTGCCTTCAACATGTGATTGCAAGAGCTTGATCATTGGACGGTTATCCATTGTGTTAACAACATGAGGCTCGATGATAACGACTTGTATGGATTTCCTCTTGCGTGAACGGGTACGCATAGACATACAAAAGAAAAGAATAGCAAAGAAATAGAAAAAATAAAGTTAACGTGAAAAGAAAATATTTTTGTTGCAAAACTTTTTGAAAAAGAAATGCTTTTTATGAGTTTTCAAATGTTTTTTGATTTTTGGAATTTTTTATTTTTAGGATTTTTTGAAAATTTTTAACACGAAAAATAACATTCAAAAGTGAACGGATCCCAAAATCCAACGGGTCTCTCAAAAAAACCGTTAATCTTCACGAAAAGAGTCGGCAGCGGCGCCATTTTAATGGTTAGGTTTTATTAAAAGTGAAATCTGTGTCTAATCGAATCGAATTGATCACAGTTAGAAGTGTGACTCAGTTGTTCTTGGTGTGAAAAGAAATTGTCGTTGAGTATCTATTTTAAAATAAAAATTAAAACTTTAAAAGTAATTGACAGAATATAAGAGAAATAAAACAAATTTAAAACTTGATAAAAACTAAATTTGAAAACTTAAAACTTTATAAAAAGTAAACTTGAAATTAAACTAAGATAAAACACTTTAAAATTGAACTTAAGAAAATGGCGGGAAAAATAAAGTTTGAAAGTAAAACAGGAAACCAAAATCAAACATAAGTCGGAATGCAAAAACTAGATACAATCCGGAATGCATGTCCAAGCCCTAATTCGGAATCAAGTTCCAAACCTTATCCGGAATGTGCAAGTTTAAACCAATCAGGAATATAGATTTTCTCCATAATCCGGAATATCAACTTCCAACGTAATTCGGAATCCTGGTAATGTGTCTAATCCGGAATCAAGTACTTAGCTCTAATCTGGAATCTAGCTTCCTAGCTTAATCCAGAATGTGTACTTTCAAATCCTTATTCGTAATACCTAAGAATTCATAATCCGGAATCCTGTTTTTGGCACACAATCCGGGATATAAGTCCACACTCAATCCAGGATGTATAAACTATACACAATCAGGAATGTTTTACTTGAGCTAATTCGGAATAACACAATTTTGATCTAATCCGGAATGTCAGTGCATGAAGTAATTCGGAATGAATGGTTTGCTATCTAATCCTGAATATGTCTGTCACACATAAGTCGGAATACTAAGAACAGTACAAAAGTCGGGATAAGGGTTTATAAACCCAGATAACATAAATATAAGCAAAATCCAAATAATCTAAAAACAAATAAGCACTTACCAAAAACTTATCCAAATTAATTTTTAGAAAAACTAAATAAGCCAGAAATCAAAAACTTTGAAAATACTAAACAAGCAACATATTAAAAATCAACTTTTAAAAGATTAAACTATTTAAAACACTTGATTAAAAATAAGATGAATACAAAATAAGCAATAAGCACAATAAGCAAAAACAATCAAACACATGAAAATCAATAAGAACAATCAAACAAACCCATCAATCAAACAAAGAACAAGATGAACAAACTACATGATTTTCTAAATCAAACAAGATTAAAAAGAAGAAAGGTAGAATGAGAATGATTATGAAAAAGCTTGAATTAAGATAAAGATTAATGATTAAAATACAAGATTAATATGAAAAGCTTGAAAACATGAAAGAAAAACTAGAGAGAGAGAGAGTAATTTAATCTACTCCTAATTACCTTACAAAAATAAACTAAAGTCTACCAACTAACTAACACCTCCTAATAAAGGATTAGGAGGGTATTTATAGGAGGAGGGGAAGGTGTTGATGCTTTCTTCTTTCACTTTGTCATCTCGTCTTTTAATTTCTTCGTCTTTCTCGACATTGTCTTGGGATTTGTCGATATAAAATGAACTCGTCTTATAATTTTCTTCTTTTATTAGATTTGGTTCTTCGACTTCGTTAAACTTCCGTCTTTAGACTATTTCTTCGATAAATATTCTGAATAGGCCTTTGACTTCCATTCTTTTTTCACTATTGATCTTTTGACTTCGTCTTTTGTCTTTTTCTTCGATAAAAGCCCGTGAAAGCCCGTGTTTTCTTCCTTTTTCATATTTTGGTCCTAAAACACAACAAAAACACAAACCACGCATAATTCCACCTTTTACGACATTAAATACACGTTTTGGTCTTGTTTTTATTATAATTAAATGGTAAAAGGATAAGTGTTTTCACACTTATTAAATCCCCTGCACTTGGCCATTGCAATGCCCTCAAGCAATGTATTAGTTACAAAGCAAGATTTCACCTTGGCCTTTATTAAATACTAGACACTAAGGAAACTAAAAAGATAGAAAATTAATATATATATATATATAAAGGACGAAACAAGTAAAGAAATCTAAGACTTACATTAGGGCTTTGGTGTCATGAATGTTTATCACCCTCAAGTTTAACCTTCCCCACACCAAGCTTAAAAATGAGATCATTGTTATTATAAGTTAGTAAAGCTAACACTTACTCCTGTGGCTCAATTATTCACTTAGACTCCCTTATTCCTAGGTGTATCTCTTATATTTTATTCTTGTCTTGAATGATCACGAGGATGCATTGATGACTTATTTCGAAAATTTATTAAGGCCGAAAATAAAGTAGGACGATTTAATCAATAGTTAGCTAAAGGACAAAATCTTTTAAAACTGCTTCTCGAAGCCTCATAAAGTTCATATCTTGGCATACCTCGTTTCACGATTTGAGACCTTTCTCGGATCGATATTTGGCATTGACTTCATACTTCGAATCTTGAGAAACGTTCTTGAAATAATGGTCTTCTCTTCATAATAGGAATTTCTTCACTTGAAGTTTTTAAGAGATTCTTCAAACTAGGACCACGACTTTTTAATTTTTCTCCAATCTTTATTTGGGATTTTGATATACAACGATCCGCCTCCTTTTAGGACTTGGATCTATTTATCCTTATACCTTATCAGGGTCTTTTCGGATAGACTTCTCCATAATCTTTAGGGGAGTATTTGCTTTTCGTCGTGTGTCTTGATCCTTCATATTGATTTTTGATAAATGATTCTTCACATCACTTTGGATCTTTAGCAACAAAATGTATCCCTCATGCCTTGTTAGGGACTTTTTGGACCCGCCAATCTTCGCATACCGCTTCATTAAGTTATGCCTTGGCTATGAACTCTAATCAATACCGAGCAACTTTTAAACGATCTTGTGCTAGAAGCTAAGTAACTTTTCAAATCGTACGACCTTACTTATTGCAAATATATTTATTAACAAGCGATGGGAAAAAATATCATAATTAACTCACATAAATTCATGAAAGAATACCAAACTTATAATTGACTTTATCATCTCTCATTCTACATAATTTAAAATCTCAAGGGGAATGAGACTCGTGGATGCTTAGCCTATTAAATCAAAGTTTTAGGTTTTCAAATCATCTATAGGATCTTGCAACTTCTTAGACTTTTTCAAGTTTAGAATTTGCATTTTAAAGTTCCCTTGATAAACGACTTTCTAGGATCAATTATAGGAACTTGCGAAAAGTTCTTGTTCTTAAACCCGTATGAGTTAAGACTTTGGCATTTTAAAGTTCCCTATATAAAAGTCTAGCAGAACTTGATTTAAACACGTTAAGGATACTAGCTAGAGTAAACTCAAATAAGTAAACTCGGGTTGAGTCAAAAGATTCATGTCGGGCCTAATATACCAAAGACATCTAAACTTATTAAAGACATTTTATCAAAATTTATTCTTGCAATGAAAGAAAATAAAGATAACAAAGGAAAATACAACTAGGCCAAAATAGATCAAAATTTTTTGAAAAATGTCTATAAATCAATTTTTTAGTTAAAATAAGAACAAATTCATGGAAAATCCCACTTAACTTCGATAGAAGTCCCCCTTACACTTAAGATAAACATTGTCCTCAATGTTTAAGCATGTGGGAGTAAACTCCCCTACACTTGGGACATTGTGTACGTTGCTTAAATCTTCCTAAGGAAGAGACAACTAAAGTGATTCCTATTTTGATATTGAAGAATATAAAATAGTAAATCAAAAGAGTTTTAGGATAGAACCGGGAAGACGGGTACACGGAATCATGGGTCATCAAAAGTCATCAAAAGTGGAACTTTGAAAGCTCGAATCCCTGCACATGATAAGAAAGAAAACAACAAACACATACTAGGGTCTCCCCTACACTTATTATGAAAACGGATAAAAAGGATAGATCATCGGGTTGCCTCCCGAGAAGCGCTTGTTTTTGTTAACCGAGTCTTGAGCTTGACTCGACCTTGTTTACAATGGTAAGAATCTTGAAGAACTTCCATCGGGTTCAAATACATGGTTCTCATCCAACAAATAGCACAAGCCTAAGGTGAAGAGCACAAGCCAAAGAAGAGTAGGCGAGGTTCTCTTAAGCAATTGTTGAGCACGATGGCAGAAGATATGATGAGGTGAAAGTATAGCTCCGTTCTTTCCAAAAGTCTTTCTTTTTATTCCATCAGATGGATACTGAGATGGCTTAAAAATTGTGATACCCGGATCGAACACCTTTTCCTTTAGTGGAAAATAAGACTTAGACTAAGTAGACCTTGAAGATTCGCCCATAAACCGCACAATCTCATCCGAAGAAGGTGGGAAGAGAGATGTCAAGACATAAGTACTACGGATGTTGGTGTCATTCGGTTTCGTCTCCTTTGAAACGGGCTTCTTGACATCCAAAGGAGGATAAAGACCATAATCAAAGTCTAAAGGAGGAGAATCATGCTCATTAGGAAAGTATGTATTGAGAAAAGTGGCCAAATCTTCCTCAAATGAGTAATCATCCAAAGTAGAATCAAGCGATGTTGGTGGAGGATCTTCATCAAAAGTTGGAGCAAGATCATCATTAGGATACATATCAATTGAAAAATCACTCGAAAGAGTGTCAACATCATCAAAGTCATCATAAGTTGGCATGCCTTCATACTCGGAAGTAAGATCATCATAATCATCTAAATCAGAATTAGAATCATCATCATATGCATCATAGATTGGTGGAGCATCATAAATTGGTGGGGCATCCAAATTGGAGAGAGAATCATCGTCATATTCGTCTACATGGTCTTGAAAAAGTGGATTATCATAGCAAGTCTTGAAAAGAAGATTGTCATGTAGCACAAAATCATCAAACTTTATACTTTCCAAAGGAGTTGTAAAAAGCTCGTCTTGAAGCACATCAATCATTTTGGCCGATTCTTTTCCATTTGATTTGCTTGTAATCTTCTCCATCTTAAAAACTTGTTGATCATTCCTGTGACAATCTAACATTTTCAGGTAGTGAAATATTTTCTCGTATAATATTTTGAAACTTATTTTTGTGTTGGTTGACGAACTCACAATTTACGGATTTAAATTTGGGCTTACGTGCATAATTTAGCGTCCTTTACGACTAAACCGGAAACCTTAGGATTACGTAATTACGTTTTTGAACTTCGTTTTTGATGAGACAATTTTTATTGGATTCGTTTGGTGACGTTGATTCATAATTTGTAAAAACGTTTTTCGTGAAACGACCCGAGGGCACGCAAATCGAGAAAACTAGAATCGAGGAATACCCGTAAACTAGTGAGATGGGACAAAGTACATTGTCCCACCCCACTATCTTATATGGGACGGCACTAACATGACACCACAACCATATGTGGCATCATGTTAGCTAAGTTATAACAAGTGTAAACAAAGCTTACAGTTTAAGCTTTCCATTTAGCTAAAACCACAAAACCACTAGCAACTAACTCACACATACCATTTACTTACATGCAAACAACCTCAAATCCTCTCAAAACCTCCCACCCTTGCCGTCCATATTGAAGCTACAAACACCCCTTTTGATATTTTCTAGCCATAAAATACATGTTAACTAGCTCTATCATGGAGTTATCTTGAAGCCTTGATCATTTGGTGGCCATATTAACAACATTGGAGGTGATTTGCTTGTGTCCTAGGGCTGATTTCTCAACTTATATTCTTGGTGCTTGATGATCTTGGAGTTACTTGTGGTGTTCATCAAGTTCTTGTCTTCTAAAAACAAGAAATACACTTGGTTGGTAAAGAAGATCATCCTCTCCATTTTCTCTTGTTATTTTTGTAAAGAACAAATGTATTTTCTTTATTTTTGTATATGTATATGATGTATATATGATGATAAAAATGTTGTATGGGGATCAAGTGTTGATAAATATGCTTAAAAATGTTAATAACCATGAGAAATAAGGCTAAAATCATGCTTATTTAGTTGTCTATATAAAAACAGTATATAATTAAAACTTGAACTGATAAAATTGCATGGTATGATCCATTTACAGTAAGTACAAGATGTTATACACATGTGAGAGTTGGCCATGCAATGGAATCAATATAATGAGTGAGATATGATCAAAACAAGATGAGAGTGCTAATCTGAATAAGCTGTTTTGTAGGGACTGTTAAGCATAGATAAACTTAAAATGAGCAGTAGTGTGACAATCCGTCAATTTACGATTGATATTTTATTCTCAAAAATTATTTGAAAATATTATTTTAATGTTACAATATGAACTCACTTATTTTTGGGAAGAAATTTGGATTTACGTCTTGGAGTAGCATCGACTACGTCTAAACCGGAGGATTCAACGTTACGTGCCTACATTTACATACACCGTCCTTGGTGACAGTCCGACATTTCAGAAAATAAATTTATCCGTGAATATTATTTTGGAGTTTTAAATTTGTGTTGGTTCATAAACTCACAAATTTACAAAAAGAGATTAGGACTTACGACTTTATTTTAACATCCTTTGCGACTAAACCAGAAACCTTAGGATTACGTATTTACGTTTTCGAACTCCGTTTTTGATGAGACAATTTTTATTGGATTCGTTTTGTGACGTCGATTCATAATTTATAAAAATGTTTTTCGTAAAACGACCCGAGGGCACGCAAATCGAGGAAACTAGAATCGAGGAGTACCCATAAATAAATGGGTTGAGACAAGTGGGACACTTGTCCCACCCCATTCAAACCGGCCTAAAGAAGCCACCAAGCCAACTTATGTGGCAAGTTTACAACATGTAGCTTAACACTTGTCTTAGCTTACAAAGTAAGCTACCAACTTACAAAACTAGCTAACTAAAACCACTCATCTCATTTACACACATGCAAAACAACTCTCCTCTCACTCACACTCATTTTTGGCCGTCCCTCATCTCCATCAAACACCACCTTTCATACAAACTTTAACCATAAACATATGTTATAATTAACATATGTTAATCTCCATTCAAAAAGATGAAGATTGGTGCAACTTATAACATCCATGGAGGAGTTTTCATGGTGTCATGGGGCTGATTTTCCACAAGGAGTTTATGAAGATTTGTGGTCATGAAGAAGGTCTTGGTGCATCACAAGTTTCTCCATCAAAAATCCATGTTTTGATCAACCTACATCATCATGGTGGTATAAAGATTGTCCTCCTCAACTTCTTGTTATTTTGATTATGTAAACATGTATTTTATTTCCTATTGTATATGTTTATGATGATTATATGATGATAAAAATGTTATGTGGGGATTTGGTGTTGATAAACATGATCAAAAAGGTTAAAAACTATAAGAAACAAGGTTAAAATCTTGATTAATTTACATGGCTGTATAAAACAGTAAAGAACCATATGATAAACTGATAAAATGATGAAGTAGAATCCATTTACAGTAAGCTATGGGTCTTGTACACATGTGAGAGTTGGCCATGCAATGGAATCAAAATAATGAGTGAGATATGATCAAAACAAGTTTAAGGTATAAATCTGAGGTTACTGTTTTGGACGATTTTTAGAAAATACTTAAAGGATGATTAAACAGTAGCTATAGAAGAGTTAAATGTAGCACATATCATGTAGTTTATGTGATAAAAATTTGAGCTTCTATCTCCATGTAGAACTCAAGATATGGCAGTTTTGTTGAAAGTGAAGTTAAAAATCAGATTTTGGAAAATAAAGTATAATACTATTATATAAGCACTCAAAATTATATTGTATAAAATGTAAAATAAAAACCCACTAACTTATAGATTTTATTTATATAAGTATGTAAAAAGTTAAATAAGTGGACATTTTATAAAAATGGTAACTTGTTAAGTTTTATAAGTTATAAAACTATAAACTTGATTTTTACGACTTTTTCGGCTATCGCCGTAAAATTAACGTTTTTGTTAAATAAAACTTAGATGGTTGGACCCGTCTAATGTAAACTTTATAAAACTTATATACTGATATATAAACATGTATAACAAGTAAAAACCGATAAAATCCAAACTATAGGACATACGGACGTTAACGGACTAAATTAACGTTATTGGACTAACAATACAACAAAAATGGACTAAAACACTTATAAACTTATTATTGGGCTTAACCCATTTGGGCCCAACTTGTAAAGTTTAAGTACTGATAATATAGGTATAAAAAGGATTAAAACAAGTTAAAGTACTTAGAATAGGCCTATTGGACCTAAAACACGTAAATAGGTAAAACGAGAAAACTAGTATAAAAGTTATCGACACATAACACAAAAATGAGTAAACGAGAATATGTAAACCCACTTGATCATCATATATATATATAATCATCATATGTATACATAATTGTTATTTTTATAAAATCATTGGACATGAGTCTAAGACCGAGTATTATTTGTCAAGGTTTCCGTGATTGAAGCACGTACCTTACGTCCGAATTGCCGATAACCCGCCTTCCCATATCAACGTGAGTTCATAGCCTCGCAATATTTTAAATGTTTTTATAAATGTTTTATGAACCCGCGAGGGAGATAACATGTTAGTTTTTATAAAATAGGACACCATTTGTCCCAATTGTTTGTTTATTGATTTTGGACCCGAATGATTGAATGACCCGATTGTATGACCCTATGAATGATTAATGGACCCGATAGATGAAATAAAATGGATTATTAAAGTTAGGTTATGTCACAAAAAGTCCCATTAGCATGAATTGTGAACTACCGGGAGTTGGTAGACGCTTATGCATTTAATAGTACTATTTGGGGACGATCACCCCAGTTCGCGCCTTGACGGTTGATCCCCGTCGTGCCACATTGATTGGTAAGCGAATTAATGTATGAGAAGATTTCCATAGCGTGACCTTTGTGACGACACGCTACTTTAGATGGGCAAAATTTGTATCGGGTTAGCTACCCGTTGTTGGTTTAGTAAGGTAACAATGTCATGCGGCTTATAATAATCCGAATTAACGAAATACTAATAGACGCTCCGAATTACGATGTATTGCCTGACTAGCAATACAGGGTCATACTATTGATATTATGTTTGTATTTTGGTTTTCATAACCATATTCATATAACGGTTTTTATTTGATTTTATACAACGTCATAAGACGTATTGTATGATGTTTTTACGACATTGGCTCGTATAATAATTTTTTAAGGCAAATGCCTATATTATGATTTTCGATAAGGATTTATATAAAATGACTTTGGCTATTTTATGGCCTATTACAAAGATTTGTATAAAATGATTTTGGCTATTTTACGGCCTATTACAATGATATGTACGAATTGATTTTTGGTACTAATTTTATACCAAAGTTATATTGATGGAACCTATTAAACTCTATGAATTCACTCGGCGTTATCGTTGACCCTTTTCTTTAACATGTTTTATCTCAGGTACTTGAAGGTAATTCTCGGGAAGACGACAAGAATTCATGGCCCGCACCTAAACTATATTTTCCATTCAAATACTTTGTAAAACTTTGTATGAAATATAATGACTTGGGACCGATGTAACTTTGATATTATTGAATGGAAATGCTTTATAAATAAACGACGCGATTCTTATGCGTTGTCTATGATGTGAGTAATGTGCTATCCCGTAACACCAACTAGTCTTCCGCTGTACTAAGTTGTATAAATTTGGGGGTGTTACAGTTTGGTACCAGAGCTCTCGTTATAGAGAACGAAAGATTTTTAAAACTAAGGTTTTGAATAAAACTTTTCAAAATCTTTTAACCATAAACATTTTTCTAAAATGTCTAAAAATCTTTTGACTATAACGGTGCCGAAAGAATTCCCGAGTTACCGACAAGACCAAGACTGAGAAGTGTTATTTTAATATATATATAACTTGGATTATATATATATATATATGATGTAATTTTATTACATGATTGTTTGATGATTATTTTGATTTTTATACGAGGTATTTATATGACGTAGATTGTCACAATGTACCCTAAATCCCCCTAGTAAATTAATCGAAGCTATTCTCGTAGGAATTCTAGCTATCCTAGATCTAAACCAAGTTGCGGATATTTATGATCCCGACAAATGGTCGATATTCGTAGAATTGTAGATATTAGTTGATTGTGATATTGAAAAAGAATTGGCGAGATTCAATTTGATATCGATGTCATGACGATCTTTCTTTATAGAGTGGAGTTTGACAAAACGTTACCACCTAGAAAGATGTCATCTGATTCGTTGTCACCCAATTCTTAAATTGAAAGGGTGAATGTTGCACTTGAGGCTGTTATTGGAACCATTACCCAAAAGCCTCATGCCACTAATACCTTTCCGAGAAGTCTAAGTTGAATGATCAAGTCATTTCATATTAATGACTCATTTGATAATTGTCGTTGTAAGAGATATATGATTGGAATTAAGTTTTGATTCATATTGAGATTGTATTGCCTTTACAAGGCCGAAGAATAAGATTGAAAGTATTGGAGATTAAGGTAGGATATCGAATTGAGTATAAAGTTGGTTGAAACTTAAATAAAGTAAAATTTAACTTGAATGGAATATGAAATTGTTAAAAGGAAGCCGTTAAGTTCTGTGATGGAATTATAAGGTTTTAATTGATTGTAGGTTTGTGTTAAAGTGTTGTTCCTAGGCCATTGTCCACTAATGAGGATGCCCAGTGTCCAAGAAATTAATTGAAGAAATCTTCTTCTGAATTGAGACTGATGAATCTTCTGGGACATGTGGAAACCTAATGACTCTTGTAGATTAGTATTTATTGTGGTATCTTTTAAAAATCCCTAACTTAACTGAGATATCAGTTGGTAGGATGAGTTTTGAGAATTGTATGACATAGTGACACGTAATGTGTTACGGTACAATTTTGACTTATTTGTGATTACTGAAAAAGACTACCTTGATTGCTAAATCCTACATGTATAGATGTTATCTATCATTTCTTGCTTCATCCTAATGCTCGCATTAGTGATGCAACCATTGAACAAGTACTCATCCTGAATTGAGTTACGTTGTGCATTATTCTTTTGAGTGCCATCGAGATCATGAACCTCATGATTAATTGGCTAAGCTCATTTCCTATCATATCGTAGTTAATTCTTGATGAACAAGCTTTCATCACTCCTTTACAGATCACACATTGTTTTTATAAAGATAAAACAGTATCATTTGAGGAAATTGAATTTTCATCACAATAAGGATTATTTAAAGTGAGATTTATAAGTGATTGATATCAAAATGATGTTGTTTATGAAAAGCTTTGGAAACTTAATTATTTCCATAAAAAAATAAAATATTTGTAAATTATTTTTGATTCTTATTTAAGAATTAAGCATGAAAATGTTTTTATTATAAACATGATGATAAAATTTTGACGAACTGAGTATTGCATTGTTAATCTTGAAATTGTATATAGTTGTGCGCCTACATACAATTTGGAATGGACCATGCAAGGCTGATTAGTAGTCACCATAAAACTAATGAATAAACACTACATTTTCCTTGAAGATTGTGAAAGAATAAATTTTAAGAGATCTGCAAGAAGTGAAATATAGGGACATAGTGTTAGGGACACCTACATATGTGCCTGAAGCATCTATTATTCTGAGTTGAATTTACTCATCTGTGAAATTTGTCTTATTTGACAATTGACAATTCTTTCTTGTCCAATTCTCCCGTAGTAAGATTCTTAGGAAAAGTATTTGATTATCGAGTGTTGATACCCGAATGGATGTATCGACGTTCCTATCTTTTCCTTTGAATTGATTTCATTTGAATGACCTGGGTAACGATCCGAGGAGCTTTCGAATGCGTACTCGAATCATGAAAACATGGGATATATTCATATTTGTTAAATGTTTTCGTTTTTACCTGATTTGAAATTCTCTCGCGTAGATTATGCATTGACCTTACTCTTTAGATGATAGTTGTGTCTCCATATATCCTTGAATTTGCGAAGGATTATGAGTATTATTAGTCTTTTAAGAAGTTCACATCTTATCAACGGTAATAAAACTGAAAAGTTGGTAATGCCAGTAGAATGGATTGATTGATTATGACATGACGACATTGTCTTAATTGATGGGAACTCGGATAGAATTCCCCTAAATGATAAGATGTTGATTATCAAAAGTGATCTAAATAATTCTTGACGGATGCCCGTATCCTACATTTAGACTTGAGATTATACCGTGAATGGTTGTGAATTAGTTATAAATATTGTAATCTAGAAGAACCTAATATGAATGTATTAAAAGATGTTTATATTATCTAAACTTTAGGAGGTATTTGTTAATAAACTATCTAGACTTTCGCCATTAAGGCAAGTTGAATTTGGTATTTGATTATATTCTCAGTGCTGCACCTGTGGCTTGTGCACTGTACGTCAGCACCATCTAAATTAAAGGAATTACCGTACAACTGAGAGAGTTGTCGGAGAAAGATTTTATTCTACCAATCCTGTCATCATGAAGAGCTATGGTGTTATCATTCCTTATATTTATAGATTACTGTAATTGAGTAAATTGACAATCGAAAATGATATCCATAACTCGAAATGGAAGAATTGTTCGATCATTTACAAGGTTCTAGCAAATTTGATCCATAGCATGGTTATCCTCAACTTCGCATCTGCGAAAGAGATTATCTATTCCAATCACTACATCCGGTGCTTGTAATGAACGTTATGAGTTTCACGTGATGTCGTTTGGATTGACAATGCATATGTAGTATTCATAAATCTGGTGAATCACGTGTGTAGGCTGTAATTTGATAAATTCATGCTTGTGATCATTAAGGACTATTTGTTTGTTTATAAGAATAAGAATGAGATAATAATTAGTTATAAATTGCCCTGAATTGGCCGAACAATTAAAACCTATACCTTGAATAATTAACATGAGATTAAAGACTTAATCCTTTACATAAAATGACCATTGGATTAATGACGGTAAGCTATATGCATATAGACTCTTCAAAAATTAAGAGCCCTTTAGAGACTTTGGATTTTACCAAAAAGAAATGGAAATATGCTTTGACAAATGTTTTAACAAAGGTTTTTAAAAGGATTATTCCCTTATACACTAAACATTTAACTAAACTTCTGTTTAGGAGTAAATGTTTGTGTATACCTCAAGATAACTTAAGAAGGATTGAGTAAAACTATTTAAAACATGATTTGAAATATGAAACGATAATTTTTGCTTTTCAAACTAAGAAAACTTTGACCAAAGTATAAACAAAGGTTTTTCGAACATTTACTAATCTTATTAAATATTTTTGATAAATCAACAAAAATCTTGTTAATTAAATCCAAATTTATTTTGAACATTTTATATAATTGGTCGAACTAATAAATTTAAACTTTTAACATTTACGTTTCATAAAAATTAAATAATTTTTGTTAATTTACATATAATAATTATCGACGCTTTAGACGCAGGTTTGAGAAAAACTGACAAAAATGATAGTTGAGAAGAAACTAAAACATAGAAAATGTGAAGAAAGAATTTTGAATACATACGGTTATGATATTTATTCCATCAGGAGAAAGTGAATGTAATTGCTGACTTATAATATAGAAAGAATATCTGAGTGAATTGTGAACATGATAATTATATCATCATGAGAGGTGAATATAGATACCGACATATTATATAGAAAGTATAAAGATTTCATTAAGATATATTCCTTAATAATGAAGGTACAAAATGAGTTGCCGAACCATTTAAAAATAACTGATGATTGTAAAAAGGATAATATAGATAATAACAAGTGATTCGCGGATAATGTGAACCATTAAAATTGAGAAGCCGATAGCGTTAAATGTTTTAAAGACCACTTATGGTTGCCTAAATATGAAGGATTGTGAGATATAGTTATATTGGAACTTTGTAAATATAAGTATTCTATTTATGTTATTTATGACTAAAAGTATCTTTGTCTGAAGAAGTTGTACTAATGGCAAATTATGAAGGCAGACATCGCCTCATACATTAGTAAACGCCTAGCTATTGCAAAGGTCATCATCTGAATTTGATTCGATTTGGGTCATCATCGACCGACTGACCAAATCTGCTAATATCATTCTCGTTAATGATAAATGCGAAAGAGTTATGTAAACATAGCGTGCCGGTATCGATCATCTATATCAAGATCCTCGCTTCGCATCGAATTTCTAGAGATTTGCTCAGAAATCATTGAGAACGAACCTTGATGGGAGTACTATGTACTATCCCAAATCGAAGGGAGGAGGTAAAGTAACGATACAGAGTAATATAAGTGTTGTTTTATGTTTGAATGAATGACCTTTGGTAATAGACCGTATAATCGTTTTCCCTTGGAAAGATTATCATTAATAATTATCGTATTAGGATTGAGATCGAATCTTGTTAGGATCTAAACCTTAGAGCATCTGTAAGCAAGAGTTGAGATAAAGACATCCGACATACACCCATTGTGAGTTGGACATGTCTCTTAGGTTAAGGTTTCCTATGATGGCGAACCTATCCTTGCAAAGTACCCAACCCGCGAGATCTGAAATGATTGTTGAAATTAGGATTTGATTATTAACTGCCGATAGTTGGCAAGAGGTTATGTGAATGTGAAATGTAGATCTTGAAGTGCCAAATGGGTAGCAAAGTTATGCCACAATTTTTAACCTTGGGAAAAATGAATTCATGATCTGACAAATCATGGGATATAAGTCCTCGTTGTATGGGACCATTGAAATGATGTAAAAGTTGGGATTGAAAGGCATATAAGCTGGATCTACCCTAGGACTTCAAGAACCGCGTGAATTATGTTTCGTAAATCGAACTTGATGGAATATCTATCAAGTGAAATTCTGATTATTCTTATTAAAGCTTAGATCGGCGAAAAGTTGCATTCATCAGAAACCCGTGAACATCATGGATAGAGAAAGTAAGTCAACATTAAGCCTGATCTTATTCCCGTAGTTATGTTTGATGAAACTCGCGTATTATAATGGATTACACTTGTGAGAAAAGACCGAATGTGGAGGAAATACCCACACGGCTTTCACTCTATAAGAAGCGAGTAGTAAGGTAAGATGATCTTTGAGGACAAAGATCCTGTTTAGGGGTAAATGCTGTGACAATCCGTCAATTTACGATCGATATTTTATTCTCAAAAATTATTTGAAAATATTATTTTAATGTTACAATATGAACTCACTTATTTTTGGGAAGAAATTTGGATTTACGTCTTGGAGTAGCATCGACTACGTCTAAACCGGAGGATTCAATGTTACGTGCCTACGTTTACATACACCGTCCTTGGTGACAGTCTGACATTTCAGAAAATAAATTTATCCGTGAATATTATTTTGGAGTTTTAAATTTGTGTTGGTTCATAAACTCACAAATTTACGAAAAGAGATTAGGACTTACGATTATATTTTAACATCCTTTGCGACTAAATCGGAAACCTCAGGATTACGTATTTACGTTTTCGAACTCCGTTTTTGATGAGACAATTTTTATTGGATTCGTTTTGTGACGTCGATTCATAATTTATAAAAACGTTTTTCGTAAAACGACCCGAGGGCACACAAATCGAGGAAACTAGAATCGAGGAGTACCCGTAAATAAATGGGATGAGACAAGTGGGACACTTGTCCCACCCCATTCAAACCAGCCTAAAGAAGCCACCAAGCCAACTTATGTGGCAAGTTTACAACATGTAGCTTAACACTAGTCTTAGCTTACAAAGTAAGCTACCAACTTACAAAACTAGCTAACTAAAACCACTCATCTCATTTACACACATGCAAAACAACTCTCCTCTCTCTCACACTCATTTTTGGCCGTCCCTCATCTCCATCAAACACCACCTTTCATACAAACTTTAACCATAAACATATGTTATAATTAACATATGTTAATCTCCATTCAAAAAGATGAAGATTGGTGCAACTTATAACATCCATGGAGGAGTTTTCATGGTGTCATGGGGCTGATTTTCCACAAGGATTTTATGAATATTGGTGGTCATGAAGAAGGTCTTGGTGCATCACAAGTTTCTCCATCAAAAATCCATGTTTTGATCAACCTACATCATCATGGTGGTATAAAGATTGTCCTCCTCAACTTCTTGTTATTTTGATTATGTAAACATGTATTTTATTTCCTATTTTATATGTTTATGATGATTATATGATGATAAAAATGTTATGTGGGGATTTGGTGTTGATAAACATGATCAAAAAGGTGAAAAACTATAAGAAACAAGGTTAAAATCTTGATTAATTTACATGGCTGTATAAAACAGTAAAGAACCATATGGTAAACTGATAAAATGATGAAGTAGAATCCATTTACAGTAAGCTATGGGTCTTGTACACATGTGAGAGTTGGCCATGCAATGAAATCAAAATAATGAGTGAGATATGATCAAAACAAGTTTAAGGTATAAATCTGAGGTTACTGTTTTGGACGATTTTTAAAAAATACTTAAAGGACGATTCAACAGTAGCTATAGAAGAGTTAAATGTAGCAAATATTATGTAGTTTATGTGTTAAAAATTTGAGCTTCTATCTCCATGTAGAACTCAAGATATGGCAGTTTTGGTGAAAGTGAAGTTAAAAATCAGATTTTGGAAAATAAAGTATAATACTATTATATAAGCACTCAAAATTATATTGTATAAAATGTAAAATAAAAACCCACTAACTTATGGATTTTATTTATATAAGTATTTAAAAAGTTAAATAAGTGGACATTTTATAAAAATGGTAACTTGTTAAGTTTTATAAGTTATAAAACTATAAACTTGATTTTTACGACTTTTTCGGCTATCGCCGTAAAATTAACGTTTTTGTTAAATAAAACTTAGATGGTTGGACCCGTCTAATGTAAACTTTATAAAACTTATATACTGATATATAAACATGTATAACAAGTAAAAACCGATAAAATCCGAACTATAGGACATACGGACGTTAACGGACTAAATTAACGTTATTGGACTAACAATACAACAAAAATGGACTAAAACACTTATAAACTTATTATTGGGCTTAACCCATTTGGGCCCAACTTGTAAAGTTTAAGTACTGATAATATAGGTATAAAAAGGATTAAAACAAGTTAAAGTACTTATAATAGGCCTATTGGACCTAAAACACGTAAATAGGTAAAACGAGAAAACTAGTATAAAAGTTATCGACACATAACACAAAAATGAGTAAACGAGAATATGTAAACCCACTTGATCATCATATATATATATAATCATCATATGTATACATAATTGTTATTTTTATAAAATCATTGGACATGAGTCTAAGACCGAGTATTATTTGTCTAGGTTTCCGTGATTGAAGCACGTACCGTACGTCCGAATTGCCGATAACCCGCCTTCCCATATCAACGTGAGTTCATAGCCTCGCAATCTTTTAAATGTTTTTATAAATGTTTTATGAACCCGCGAGGGAGATAACATGTTAGTTTTTATAAAATAGGACACCATTTGTCCCAATTGTTTGTTTATTGATTTTGGACCCGAATGATTGAATGACCCGATTGTATGACCCTATGAATGATTAATGGACCCGATAGATGAAATAAAATGGATTATTAAAGTTAGGTTATGTCACAAAAAGTCCCATTAGCATGAATTGTGAACTACCGGGAGTTTGTAGACGCTTATGCATTTAATAGTACTATTTGGGGACGATCACCCCAGTTCGCGCCTTGACGGTTGATCCCCGTCGTGCCACATTGATTGGTAAGCGAATTAATGTATGAGAAGATTTCCATAGCGTGACCTTTGTGACGACACGCTACTTTAGATGGGCAAAATTTGTATCGGGTTAGCTACCCGTTGTTGGTTTAGTAAGGTAACAATGTCATGCGGCTTATAATAATCCGAATTAACGAAATGCTAATAGACGCTCCGAATTACGATGTATTGCCTAACTAGCAATACAGGGTCATACTATTGATATTATGTTTGTATTTTGGTTTTCATAACCATATTCATATAACGGTTTTTATTTGATTTTATACAACGTCATAAGACGTATTGTATGATGTTTTTACGACATTGGCTCGTATTATAATTTTTTTAAGGCAAATGCCTATATTATGATTTTCGATAAGGATTTATATAAAATGACTTTGGCTATTTTATGGCCTATTACAAAGATTTGTATAAAATGATTTTGGCTATTTTACGGCCTATTACAATGATTTGTACGAACTGATTTTTGGTACTAATTTTATACCAAAGTTATATTGATGGAATTTATTAAACTCTACGAATTCACTCGGCGTTATCGCTGACCCTTTTCTTTAACATGTTTTATCTCAGGTACTTGAAGGTAATTCTCGGGAAGACGACAAGAATTCATGGCCCGCACCTAAACTATATTTTCCATTCAAATACTTTGTAAAACTTGGTATGAAATATAATGACTTGGGACCGATGTAACTTTGATATTATTGAATGGAAATGCTTTATAAATAAACGACGCGATTCTTATGCGTTGTCTATGATGTGAGTAATGTGCTATCCCGTAACACCAACTAGTCTTCCGCAGTACTAAGTTGTATAAATTTGGGGGTGTTACAAGTAGCTATAACTAAGTTAAATGTAGCACATAATATGAAGATCATGCCACCCAAAAATGAGCTTCTAATTCATTATAGAACTCTAGATATGATAAAAATAGTGAACATGAAGATAAAAATCAGATTTTAAGAATTAATGTTTATTATTATTATATAAGCACTCAAATTTTATTGTATAAAATTTAAAATAAAAACCCACTAACTTATGACACTTATCTATATAAATATGTAAAAGGTTAAATAAATGGATAAATTATATAAATGGTTGTGGAATAATACTTATAAGTAATAAAAACTATAAACTTGATTTTTACGACTTTTTCGGTTATTACCGTAAAATTAACGTTTTTCGCCAAATAAAACTTAGACGATCAAACCCGTCTAATGTAAAGTTTTTAAAAGTCATATACTGATATATAAGTAACAAATACAAGTAAAAACCGATAAAACCCGAACTATAGGACATACGGATATTAACGAGCTAACTAAGCATATTGGACTAATAATTGGACTAAATAAGATAAACACTTATAAAAAGAACTTATTGGGCTTAACCCATTTGGGCCCAACAAGGAAAGTATAGATACTGATAATATAGGTATAAAATGGATTAAAACAAGTTAAGGACTTATAATAAGCTTATTGGACTTAAAATAGATAAGTAGGTAAAACTAGTAAACTAGTAAAAAAGTTACCAAAACGTAAACACTGAAATGAGTAAACAAGGATATATAAACCCACTTGATCATCATCATATGTACAAAATCATCATATGTATATTGTTATTTTGATAAAATTCATTGGACAAGAGTCTAAGACTGATTATTATTTATATAGGTTTCCGTGACCGAAGCACGCCCGTAGCCGATAATCCGCCTTTCATTATCAACGTGAGTTCATAGCCTCGCACTCTTTTAAATGTTTTATAAAATGATTTGTAAACCCGCGAGGGAGATAACATGCTAGATTTTTATAAAAATAGAACACAAGTAGTCCCGATGGTATGCTTAATGATATGGACCCGAATGATGCTATGACCCTATAAACGAGACTAAAAGGATTATTAGTAGTTAGGTTATGTCACTTAAAGTCCCATTAGCATGAATTGTGAACTACCGGGATTTGGTAGACGCTTATGCATTTGATAGTACTATTTGGGGACGATCACCCCAGTTCGCGCCTTGACGGTTGATCCCCGTCGTACCACATTAATTGGTAAGCGAATTTATGTATGAGAAGATTCCATAGCGTGATTTTTGTGACGACACGCTAACTTAGATGGGCAAATTGTTTGTCGGGTTCGCGGCCCGCTGTTTTCATAGTAAGGTAACAATGTCATGCGGCTAATAATAATCCTAATCCAAATAAAAATGTATCCTATACATAATAACGACGCTATTAACGATGAATATATTACCTATCATGGTAATATAGAGACTACGGTCTCATGGACGGTTTAAGATGTATGCTTGATTTATATATTGCCTGACTAGCAATATGAGGACTTACTTCCGATATTATACTTGTGTTCTGATTTTATATGATTGTTTTATATAACGGTTTTCATTAAACTCTATGAATTCACTCGGCATTCGCTGATATGATTTTTGCATGTTTTTATCTCAGGTGCTTGAAGGTTATCCGGATGGAGATCGACTCTGATGGCCCACATAATATTAAAAATGTTCATTCGATCTATGTTTTGTAAACTTAATGACCTGTATAATTTGGGACCTGTTGTACACTTTAAAACTTTTTATCGAATGAATGTATGTTAAATGTTCAACAACCATTTTTATGTGTTGTCTATGATTAGAGTTATTGTGCTATCCCGTAACACTCTGAAAGACCCTTCCGCTGTACCGATACGAAAATTGAGAGTGTTACAGTTTGGTACCAGAGCTCTCGTTATAGAGAACAAAAGATTTTAAAAACCAAGGTTTTGAACAAAACTTTTCAAAATCTTTTGACAATGAACATTTGAGAAAATAGTTGAAAAATCTTTTGACTATAACGGTGCCAGAGATCTCCGACGTTACCAAGAAGCCCTATTGAGAAGATATATATTTTGATATATATAATTTAATTTATATATATGTATATATCGTGATTTCAGTATGTAATTGTTTAACTAGTATGTTACCCTAATACGAGATATATATATAAATGCAGATTGTCATGGCTGACCCTAATATTCCTGTAGAAAACCATGCTATTCCTGAACCTAATGTAGATAATGATCCTTATTTAGACTTAGTAGATTATGGTATGGATGATGAGGAGGAACCATTTGAGGATCTCGAGCCCGAGTTAGGACTAGGAGATCAGATTGCCCCTCAGGTTGACTTGGTAGAGAATGAGATTGAGAATGTTGGTATAGAGAATGATGAGGAGATTGGGTTAGATAATTTAGATGATGAGATTGACGACGAGGATGTCGAGGAGGATGTAGGTATAGATGTTGAGGTCGTTGATGATGAGGAAGCTGAGCTTATTTATCCTTATGATGTTCCAGAGGGCGAGCCTTTGCCCCCACCAGTTTATTTGTCTGATTCTGAGGTTGAGCTACCTAGGGATGAAATGTCTGAATCGTCTGAATCTGATTCTGAATCAGAGGAGGATGAGGATGATAATGCACCTGATGGTACTGATGGTATTGCTACTCGTAGATGTGAGATAGGAGAGTCGTCTAGTGCTCGAGAGGCTACTCATATTGATGGTCTTGCACCATGGGCCTTGAGACGTGATCTAGATGCTTCCCGTGTTAAGAATTGTATGACGGAGATTGGATTAGGTGTTGTTCAGACTCATGTTGCTTATTTGGAGTCGAAGACTAAGGTTGGTGAGAAAGAGCGGGAATTGCTTAGTTTGGATTTGAATGATGTAGAATGTGGTTTGAATGAGGCTTTTAGGAGGTTATCGGTGTTAGAAAGTGGTGAGTTTTCTGAAATGAAGAAAAAGGTGAATTCTATGGAGATTCAGTTGAGTGTAGCTCGTGCGATGCGTGAGAAAGCTAAGAAGGAGTTGAATATATCCGTGGGTTGGAATAGTAGATTTTATGCTGACATGGTTAAAAGAGGAGTGATCCGTAAGCGCCCAGCTGAAGATGTGTCTAGTGATCGTCCGACAAAGATACATAAGACGATGGATGATGGACCATCTGGCGGTTCTCAGTAGACCAGTCTGTATTTAGTAGTGACCTTTGTATCTTTTGTGCTTTTGTAGCTTTGACTGAACCGACTTGGTAGTAGTAGACTTGGCACGAATTTTGAGTATATATAGTGCTAGAACTTTGATATGGGATGTAACTAAGACAATACTTTTGTTTCGAATCGAATGAAATATGTATCTTGTCTTGAATTCCATATTGTGCCTTATTTGTATCTTGATTATGAATTCAATCCATATTATATGAATCCTTTGTTGGGTGAATGCTTAATACTTTGAAATTGTGAAATTATAGAACTATGCCGCCCAAGAAGGCAGTGACTGAGGATGATGTACGTAGGATTATTACGGAGCAAGTTACCGCATCTATGACTGAATTTATGGCAACTGCTAGAAATGAAGATGGCAGTAGTGGAGCTAGCGGTAGTGGAGCTAGCGGTAGTGGAGCTGGAGGTAGTGGAGCTGGCGGTAGTGGAGCTGGCGGTAGTGGAATTGGAGGTACTAATGTGAATGTGAATGCTAATAATGTAAATGCTAATGCTGGAGGAAATGTATGAGGACTTGGAACTAATGCACCTGAAGTTGGTGGCTGTACGTATGTGAAGTTCATGAAGTGTGAACCTCTACCTTTTAATGGAACTGAAGGTGCTGTAGGACTAAGCCAGTGGATCGAGAAGATTGAGTCGGTGTTTCAGATTAGTAAGTGTAAGGAGGAAGATAAGGTGACTTTTTCTATGGCTACTCTTAATGGTCGTGCGTTGACTTGGTGGAACGGGAGAATTGCTTTCATGGGTCTTGATGCTGCTAATGCTACTCGTTGGGCTGAAATTAAGAAGTGGATGACTTTGGAGTTTTTTCCTCGTAGTGTGATTATTAGGTTAGAACAAGAGTTGATTCATCTGAGAATGAAAGGTGTGGACATTGATAGTTACACGAACCGATTCCATGAGTTGGCCTTGCTATGTCCTCGATTGGTTGAACCCGAAGAGATCCGAATTGAGCAATATATTAAAGGGTTGACCAGGAATATCTGGGGGGACGTGACATCATCTAAACCACTGACCATTGGTGATGCTGTTCGAATGGCTTACCAACTCATTGGACAGATAATTCAGGATAGGGAAGATGAAGCCCGTGTAGGTGAGAAAAGAAAGGGGACGATGATCGTGTAGATAGAGGTGATAATAGGAAGAATTTCAATCGCCGTCAGAACCAGAGAAAGGGGAATGAAAATGCTCTTACCAAAAACACACCGCGCAACGATCAGAGATGTCGTAAGTGTGGCAACAAGAGGCATGCTGGCGACTGCTGGAAGTGCCGAAATTGCGGAAAGCATGGACACAAGGTTGAAAGGTGTAAAAAGGGAACCATTTGCTTCAACTGTAATGAAGAAGGTCATAGGAAATCGGAATGCCCCAAGTTGAAAGCGATTGTACCTGGAAGAAACCCCCAGGGTGGTATCTATCAACTTGGAACAATTGAGGTGAAGAAAGAGGATCCAAATGTCGTTACCGGTACGTTTTTACTCAACAATCATTATGTTGTTGCTTTATTTGATTCGGGTGCTGATAGGAGCTTTGTATCCACTAAATTTAGTGCCCTTATTGACATTGAACCTGTTGAGATAAACACCAGTTACGAGGTGGAATTGGCTGATGGTAAATTAGTGAAAACTAATAGTCTATTAGAAGGATGCTCTCTAAATCTCTTGAACCATTCCTTTCCGATTGATTTGATGTTGATAGAATTAGGTAGTTTTGATATTATTATTGGTATGGATTGGTTGTCGTTGAATAATGCTACTATTTTATGTGGAGAGAAGAAGGTTAAGATTCCTCTTAGGAATAGGAAGTTAGTAATTGATGGTAATCGAGGTGAATCCCGTTTGAAAATCGTTTCATGTATTAAAGTCCAAAAGTACATCAGGAACGATTGTGAGTTATTCTTAGCTCAAGTGACCGGGAATGAGTCTAGGGAGAAACGATTGGAAGAGGTACCTATTATTTGTGAATTTACTGAGGTATTTCCTAAAGATTTACCCGGACTTCCATCGATAAGGCAAGTAGAGTTTCGAATCGATTTAATTCCTGGTGCTGCACCGGTGGCACGTGCGCCTTACCGATTAGCCCCTTCTGAATTAAAGGAGTTATCTGAGCAACTTAAGGAGTTGTCTGATAAAGGTTTTATTCGACCGAGCTCGTCGCCTTGGGGAGCTCCAGTCTTGTTCGTTAAGAAGAAGGATGGATCTTTTAGTATGTGCATTGATTATAGGGAACTGAATAAGTTGACAATTAAAAATCTATATCCTTTACCTAGGATTGATGATTTGTTTGATCAACTGCAAGGATCTAGTGTGTATTCTAAGATAGATTTGCGGTCAGGATATCACCAACTTCGCGTCCGTGAAGAAGATATTCCTATAACTGCATTTAGAACTCGTTATGGACACTATGAATTTCAAGTAATGCCATTTGGGTTAACTAACGCACCTGCGGTTTTCATGGATTTAATGAATCGAGTGTGCAAGCCCTACTTGGATAAATTTGTGATTGTGTTTATTGACGATATTCTAATCTATTCTAAGAATGAAGATGAACATAGAGAACATTTATGGATTGTTTTGAATTTGTTGAAGGATGAAAAGTTGTATGCTAAGTTTTCGAAATGTGATTTCTAGTTAGATTCTATGCAATTTCTTGGTCATGTGATTAACAAAGATGGAATTCATGTTGATCCTGCAAAGGTTAAAGCTATTAAGAATTGGTCTGTACCGACAATGCCAACGGAAGTGCGACAGTTCTTAGGATTGGCTGGCTATTAGAGGCGATTCATTAAAGAATTTTCTTTGATAGCTAAACCCTTGACTAAGCTTACCCAGAAGAATAAACCTTTCGTTTAGGGAAGTGATGAAGATGGAGCATTTCAGACACCGAAGCCAAAATTATGTAGTGCGCCAAACTTATCATTACCCGACGGGAGTGAAGATTTTGTAGTGTATTGTGATGCATCTCTTAGAGGCTATGGAGCTGTTTTGATGCAGCGAGAGAAAGTGATAGCTTATGCTTCTAAGCAATTAAGGAAGAATGAGGAGAATTATACTACTCATGATCTTGAGTTAGGAGCTGTAGTGTTTGCTCTTAGGTTGTAGAGACATTATCTGTATGGCAGCAAGTGTACGGTATTCACCGATCACAAAAGCCTGCAGTATATTCTTGATCAGAAGGAATTGAACATGAGGCAACGAAGATGGATAGAGTTGTTAAGTGATTATGATTGTGATATAAAATATCACCCAGGAAAAGCCAATGTTGTTGCCGATGCGTTAAGTAGGAAAGATAGAGAGCCTATCAAGGTACGTTCTCTAGTCTTGACCGTGCACAATAATTTGCCTGAGCAAATTAGAAATGTGCAAATAGAAGCTTGTAAGAAGGAAAATTTTGTTAATGAAGGGTTCCGAGGAGAAGGAGATCCTTTAGAGGTTAGAGCTGATGGAGTGAAATGCTTAAGAGGTCGTATGTGGATACCTAAGTTTGGAGGCTTAAGAGATTTGATTATGTTAGAATCCCATAAATCTAAGTATTCCATTCATCCGGGATCTGATAAGATGTACCATGATTTGAAGAAGTTGTACTGGTGGCCGAATATGAAAGTTGACATAGCTATGTATGTTCTTCAATGCTTGACTTGTACTAGAGTCAAAGCTGAACATCAAAAGCCATCAGGACTACTTCAACAACCAAAGATTCATGAATGGAAGTGGGAGCGAATTATGATGGACTCTATCACCAAGCTTCCTAGAACATCATTTGGAAACAACTCGATTTGGGTCATTGTCGATAGACTGACCAAATCAGCACACTTCATTCCGGTTAAAGAGCAGTTCTCACTGGAGAAGCTGACTCATATATACCTTGAGAATGTTTTATGCAAGCATGGAGTGCCTGTATCGATCATTTCAGATCGAGATCCTATATTCGCATCGAATTTTTGGAAATCTCTCCAAAGATCTTTGGGAACGAATCTCGACATGAGCACTGCTTATCACCCCCAGACTGATGGGCAGAGTGAAAGGACGATACAAACACTAGAAGATATGCTGAGAGCTTGTGTGTTAGATTTTGGTAAGAATTGGGATAAACATTTGCCGTTAGTAGAGTTTTCGTATAACAATAGTTACCATTCTAGTATTAAGGCTGCACCGTTTGAAGCTTTATATGGTAGAAAGTGTAGATCTCCTGTATGTTGGAGTGAAGTTGGGGATACCCAGCTCACGGGACCGGAATTGATGCGGGAGACTACGAAGATGATAGTTCAGATTAAGAATAGGTTGTTGACTGCCCGTAGTAGACAGAAAAGTTATGCGGATGTGCGGCAGAAGCCAATGGAGTTTAAAGTGGGTGACCGAGTAATGTTGAAAGTATCGCCATGGAAAGGCGTTATCAGATTTGGAAAGCGAGGGAAATTTAATCCCGGTTATATTGGACCCTTTAAGATTTTATCTAGAGTAGGTCCGGTGGCTTACAAACTAGAGTTACCCCCAGAACTTCATGGTGTTCACAACATATTCCATGTATCTGATCTGAAGAAATGTCTAGCAGTGAGTGATGAGAAAATTCCGTTAGGTAAGGTTCGAATAGATGGGAAGTTGCATTTTATCGAAGAGCCCGTAGAGGTTATGGACCGTGAGGTAAAGCAACTGAAACAAAGTCGGATACCTATTGTTAAGATCCGATGGATTTCAAAGCATGGGCCGGAGTATACTTGGGAACGAGAGGATGAAATGTGGAAGAAATATCCGCACCTCTTCGATTTCAATAAGAAATGGACATCCAAATGAAATGGATCACGAGGACGTTGATCCCTTTTAGGAGGAAAAGCTGTGACAATCTAAAATTTTCAGGTAGTGAAATATTTTCTCGTATAATATTTTAAAACTTATTTTTGTGTTGGTTGACGAACTCACAATTTACGGATTTAAATTTGGGCTTACGTGCATAATTTAGCGTCCTTTATGACTAAACCGGAAACCTTAGGATTACGTAATTACGTTTTTGAACTCCGTTTTTGATGAGACAATTTTTATTGGATTCGTTTTGTGACGTTGGTTCATAATTTATAAAAACGTTTTTCGTGAAACGACCCGAGGGCACGCAAATCGAGAAAACTAGAATCGAGGAATACCCGTAAACTAGTGAGATGGGACAAAATACATTGTCCCACCCCACTAGCTTATATGGGACGGCGCTAACATGACACCACAACCATATGTGGCATCATGTTAGCTAAGTTATAACAAGTGTAAACAAAGCTTACACTTTAAGCTTTCCATTTAGCTAAAACCACAAAACCACTAGCAACTAACTCACACATACCATTTACTTACATGCAAACAACCTCAAATCCTCTCAAAACCTCCCACCCTTGTCGTCCATATTGAAGCTACAAACACCCCTTTTGATCTTTTCTAGCCATAAAATACATGTTAACTAGCTCTATCTTGGAGTTATCTTGAAGCCTTGATCATTTTGTGGCCATATTAACATTGGAGGTGATTTGCTTGTGTCCCAGGGCTGATTTCTCAACTTATATTCTTGGTGTTTGATGATCTTGGAGTTACTTGTGGTGTTCATCAAGTTCTTGTCTTCCAAAAACAAGAAATACACTTGGTTGGTAAAGAAGATCATCCTCTCCATTTTCTCTTGTTATTTTTGTAAAGAACAAATGTATTTTCTTTATTTTTGTATATGTATATGATGTATATATGATGATACAAATGTTGTGTGGGGATCAAGTGTTGATAAATATGCTTAAAAATGTTAATAACCATGAGAAATAAGGCTAAAATCATGCTTATTTAGTTGGCTGTATAAAAACAGTATATAACTAAAACTTGAACTGATAAAATTGCATGGTATGATCCATTTACAGTAAGTACAAGATGTTATACACATGTGAGAGTTGGCCATGCAATGGAATCAATATAATGAGTGAGATATGATCAAAACAAGATGAGAGTGCTAATCTGAATAAGCTGTTTTGTAGGGACTGTTAAGCATAGATAAACTTAAAATGAGCAGTAGCTATAACTAAGTTAAATGTAGCACATAATATGAAGATCATGCCACCCAAAAATTTGCTTCTAATTCATTATAGAACTCTAGATATGATAAAAATGGTGAACATGAAGATAAAAATCAGATTTTAAGAATTAATGTTTATTATTATTATATAAGCACTCAAATTTTATTGTATAAAATGTAAAATAAAAACCCACTAACTTATGAAACTTATTTATATAAATATGTAAAAGGTTAAATAAATGGTTGTGGAATAATACTTATAAGTAATAAAAACTATAAACTTGATTTTTACGACTTTTTCGGCTATTACCGTAAAATTGACGTTTTTCGCCAAATAAAACTTAGACGATCAAACCCGTCTAATGTAAAGTTTTTAAAAGTCATATACTAATATATAAGTAACTAATACAAGTAAAAACCGATAAAACCCGAACTATAGGACATACGGACATTAACGAGCTAACTAAGCATATTGGACTAATAATTGGACTAAATAAGATAAATACCTATAAAAAGAACTTATTGGGCTTAACCCATTTGGGCCCAACAAGGAAAGTATAGATACTGATAATATAGGTATAAAATGGATTAAAACAAGTTAAAGAACTTATAATAAGCTTATTGGACTTAAAATAGATAAGTAGGTAAAACTAGTAAACTAGTAAAAAAGTTACCAAAACGTAAACACTGAAATAAGTAAACAAGGATATATAAACCCACTTGATCATCATCATATGTACAAAATCATCATATGTATATTGTTATTTTGATAAAAGTCATTGGACAAGAGTCTAAGACCGATTATTATTTATATAGGTTTCCGTGACCGAAGCACGCCCGTAGCCGATAATCCGCCTTTCATTATCAACGTGAGTTCATGGCCTCGCACTCTTTTAAATGTTTTATAAAATGATTTGTAAACCCGAGAGGGAGATAACATGCTAGATTTTTATAAAAATAGAACACAAGTAGTCCCGATGGTATGCTTAATGATATGGACCCGAATGATGCTATGACCCTATAAACGAGACTAAAAGGATTACTAGTAGTTAGGTTATGTCACTTAAAGTCCCATTAGCATGAATTGTGAACTACCGGGATTTGGTAGACGCTTATGCATTTGATAGTACTATTTGGGGACGATCACCCCAGTTCGCGCCTTGACGGTTGATCCCCGTCGTACCACATTGATTGGTAAGCGAATTTATGTATGAGAAGATTCCATAGCGTGATTTTGTGACGACACGCTAACTTAGATGGGCAAATTGTTTGTCGGGTTCGCGGCCCGCTGTTTTCATAGTAAGGTAACAATGTCATGCGGCTAATAATAATCCTAATCCAAATAAAAATGTATCATATACATAATAACGACGCTATTAACGATGAATATATTACCTATCATGGTAATATAGAGACTACGGTCTCATGGACGGTTTAAGATGTATGCTTTATTTATATATTGCCTGACTAGCAATATGAGGACTTACTTCCGATATTATACTTGTGTTCTGATTTTAAATGATTGTTTTATATAACGGTTTTCATTAAACTCTATGAATTCACTCGGCATTCGCTGATATGATTTTTGCATGTTTTTATCTCAGGTGCTTGAAGGTAATCCGGATGGAGATCGACTCTGATGGCCCACATAATATTAAAAATGTTCATTCGATCTATGTTTTGTAAACTTAATGACCTGTATAATTTGGGACCTGTTGTACACTTTAAAACTTTTTATCGAATGAATGTATGTTAAACCTTGAGCAACCATTTTTATGTGTTGTCTATGATTGGAGTTATTGTGCTATCCCGTAACACTCTGAAAGACCCTTCCGCTGTACCGATACGAAAATTGAGAGTGTTACAGTTCCCGACTCTTAGAATTAGTTCACCTTCAGCAACATCGAATAAATATTTTCTGGTTCTCAAGAATGGACGTCCAAGTATTAACGGAATACGAGGATCCATTTCATAATCAACTACAACAAAATCGACCAGAAAAGTGAAGGTATCAACTTTAACAAAGACATCTTTGGCAATACCAACGGGGTAAGCGAGAGTTCGATTTGCTAGCTCAAGAGTCATCCGTGTTGGTGTAAGTCGGGTAATGATAACTTCTTCCAAACACTAAATGGCATTAAATTGATACTTTTCCCCGAGATCGACTAAGGCAGTAAATTCTTCAACTTTGTTAAATGTACAAGGTAGCACAAAACGACCGGGATCTCCAAGTTTTTCCGGAAGTTCTTTAAGAAGGATTGCAAAACAATTTTCATTCAGTCGAGAAACTCGTCCATCTTCTCCTTCTTACTAAGCAATTCCTTGAATGCTTTGACAAATTTTGGCATTTGGACAAGTTCTTCAACAAGGCTAATGTTAAAGTTCATTTGGGAGATCATCTTCCAATAATAAGTAACTTGAGCATCCTCTTTAGTGAGCAATTTGCAATTGTCTAACCGAGAAGGATAAGGGATATTAGGTTTAGGTGGTGTAGGTGTAGAAAGTGAAGGTTGAGATGTTGAAGGTGGGGATGGTGAAGGGTTTTTCTTTGGTACTTCTTCAGTAAGAGGTGGAGACGGCAATGGAGAACTAGTACTAGGCGTGGTAGTAGGAGGGATAAATGGGGGTGGAGGAGGTGTAGATGGAGTAACGGGAGGAGGGGTAGAAGGTCCTACTATAGTTGCTCCACTGCGTGTAGTAATAGCACTCACCTTAGCTCTAGGGTTTATTTCGGTTGTAGAAGGAAGAGCACCTTGGGGACGAAGGGTTTGAAACATTTGAACTAATTTCCTATCCGTGGACTCTTGCATTTCTTTCATGGTTCGCTCATGATCGGTCAATTTTTGTAGAATCAAGTCCATGTGCGGATTAGGTAAATTGAACCCTTGTTGTTGAAAACCTTGGTTTGGGTATTGGTTATATAGTTGAAAACCTTGAGGATTGAAACCTTGGTTTTGAAAGCCTTGATTTTGCATTTTAGAATTGCCTTGGTTTGCATTGTAGCCCCTCACATTTGCATTTTGTTGAAAATTTGCTCTTGGTGGCCCTTGGTTGTTTTGGGTGGTTGGGTGTGGTCTTTGTTGAAAACCGGGTGGAGCCAAGTAATTCGTCGAGTTGTAAGACAAGTGATTAACATAGACATTAGGCTTAAAATGAACCCTCTCCGTGTTGTTGTAAGCATACACTTCTCCGTGAGATTGATCATAAGCTTTATCACAATTAGCATAAGAGTGTGGTCCACCACAAGTTTCACAAGTTATATTAAGAACATTGACATGTTGATTAGGAGGGTTATCTCTTAAAACAATTTGTTTTACTGCTGAAGTAAGTTCCTTAAGATGATTGGTCAACTCACTCTCACTGGCACTAGCCATAGTAGCCCTAACACTCTTGGTTTGGACTTTGGCTTTGTTCTCAATAATTACCCAAGCCTCATTCATTGATTTAACAAGAATATTACCCCCCGAAGCACTATTTAGTGAATCTTGGTCATTCAAACTTAATCCATTATAAAAAGTATTAATTTGATGCACTTTTGTAAAACCGTGTTGTGGACACTTTCTTAAAAGTTCCTTAAAAGGATCCCAAGATTCACTAAACGTCTCACCGTACTTTGGTTCAAAATTAATGATGTCATTCCGCAAAGCGGTAGTACGTGAGGGTGGGAAAAATTAATTGATAAACTTGGTCTCTAGGTCCGCCCATGTTGTAATACTTTGGGGTGGTTCCTTATCAACCTAAGTCCGGGCTTGTCCCTCGAGGGAGAAAGGAAAGAGGACCAAACAGATTTCCTCTTGTGAAACCCCATTGTATTTCACAGTATTAGTTAAGTGAATAAACCTTTTTATGTGATCGTGCGGATCATCATGAGTGCGGCCTAAGAAAGGTGTTGCGGAAACCATTTGTATAAAACCGGTCTTGAGCTCGAAGTTATTTGCATCAATAGCCGGAACCACAATCGCATCTTCATTGCCTTCAACATGTGATTGCAAGAGCTCGATCATTGGACGGTTATCCATTGTGTTAACAACATGAGGCTCGATGATAAAGGCTTGTATGGATTTCCTCTTGCGTGAACGGGTACGCATACACATACAAAAGAAAAGAATAGCAAAGAAATAGAAAAAATAAAGTTAACGTGAAAAGAAAATATTTTTGTTGCAAAACTTTTTGAAAAAAAAATGCTTTTTATAAGTTTTCAAATGTTTTTGGATTTTTGGAATTTTTAATTTTAGGATTTTTTGAAAATTTTTAACACGAAAAATAACGTTCAAAAGTGAACGGATCCTAAAATCCAACGGGTCTCTCACAAAAAACCGTTAATCTTCACGAAAAGAGTTGGCAGCGGCGCCATTTTAATGGTTAGGTTTTATTAAAAGTGAAATCTGTGTTTAATCGAATCGAATTGATCACGGTTAGAAGTGTGACTCAGTTGTTCTTGGTGTGAAATGAAAATGTCGTTGAGTATCTATTTTAAAATAAAAATTAAAACTTTAAAATTAACTGACAAAATATAAGAGAAATAAAACAAATTTAAAACTTGATAAAAATTAATTCTGAAAACATAAAACTTTATAAAAAGTAAACTATACTAAGATAAAACACTTTAAAATTGAACTTAAGAAAATGGCGGGAAAAATAAAGTTTGAAAGTAAAACAAGAAACAAAAATCAAACATAAGTCGGAATGCAAAAACTAGATACAATCCGGAATGCATGTCCAAGCCCTAATTCGGAATCAAGTTCCAAACCTTATCCGGAATGTGCAAGTTTAAACCAATCAAGAATATATATTTTCTCCCTAATCCGGAATATCAACTTCCAACGTAATTCGGAGTCCTGGTAATGTGTCTAATCCGGAATCAAGTACTTGGCTCTAATCCGGAATCTAGCTTCCTAGCTTAATCCAGAATGTGTACTTTCAAATCTTTATTCGGAATACCTAAGAATTCATAATCCGGAATCCTGTTTTTGGCACTCAATCCGGGATATAAGTCCACACTCAATCCATGATGTATAAACTATACACAATCAGGAATGTTTTACTTGAGCTAATTCGGAATAACACAATTTTGATCTAATCCGGAATTTCAGCACATGAAGTAATTCAGAATGAATGGTTTGCTATCTAATCCTGAATATGTCTGTCACACATAAGTCGGAATACTAAGAACAGTACACAAGTCGAGATAAGGGTTTATAAACCCGGATAACATAAAAATAAGCAAAATCCAAATAAGCTAAAAACAAATAAGCAGTTACCAAAACTTATCCAAATTAATTTTTAGAAAAACTAAATAAGCCAGAAATCAAAAACTTTAAAAATACTAAACAAGCAACATATTAAAACTCAACTTTTAAAAGATTAAACTATTTAAAACACTTGATTAAAAATAAGATGAGTACAAAATAAGCAATAAGCACAATAAGCAAAAACAATCAAACACATGAAAATCAATAAGAACAATCAAACAAACCCATCAATCAAACAAAGAACAAGATGAACAAACTACATGATTATCTAAATCAAACAAGATTAAAAAGAAGAAAGGTAGAATGAGAATGATTATGAAAAAGCTTGAATTAAGATGAAGATTAATGATTCAAATACAAGATTAATATGAAAAGCTTGAAAACATAAAAGAAAAGCTAGAGAGAGAAAGTAATTTAATCTACTCCTAATTACCTTACAAAAATAAACTAAAGTCTACCAACTAACTAACACCTCCTAATAAAGGATTAGGAGGGTATTTATAGGAGGAGGGGAAGGTGTTGATGCTTTATTCTTTCACTTTGTCATCTCGTCTTTTAATTTCTTCGTCTTTCTCGACATTGTCTTGGGATTTGTCGATATAAAATAAACTCGTCTTATAATTTTCTTCTTTTATTAGTTTTGGTTCTTCGACTTCGTTAAACTTCCGTCTTTAGACTTTTTCTTCGATAAATATTCTGAATAGGCCTTTGACTTCCATTCTTTTTTCACTCTTGATCTTTTGACTTCGTCTTTTGTCTTTTTCTTTGATAAAAGCCCGTGAAAGCCCGTGTTTTCTTCCTTTTTCATATTTTGGTCCTAAAACACAACAAAAACACAAACCATGCATAATTCCGCCTTTTACGACATTAAATACACGTTTTGGTCTTGTTTTTATTATTATTAAATGGTAAAAGGATAAGTGTTTTCACACTTATTAAATCCTTTACACTTGACAACTGCAATGCCCTCAAGCAATGCATTAGTTACAAAGCAAGATTTACATTTTCCATCATAATTAACCCACCTTGGCCTTTATTAAATACTAGACACTAAGGAAACTAAAAAGATAGAAAATTACAAAAAATATAAAGGACGAAACAAGTAGAGAAATCTAAGACTTACATTAGGGCTTTGGTGTCATGAATGTTTATCACCCTCAAGTTTCACCTTCCCCACACCAAACTTAAAAAATGAGATCATTGTTATTATAAGTTAGTAAAGCTAACACTTACTCTTGTGGCTCAGTTATTCACTTAGACTCCCTTATTCCTAGGTGTATCTCTTATATTTTATTCTTGTCTTGAATGATCACAAGGATGCATTGATGACTTATTTCGAAAATTTATTAAGGCCGAAAATAAAGTCGGGCGATTTAATCAATAGTTAGCTAAAGGAAAAAATCTTTTAAAACTGCTTCTCGAAACCTCATAAAGTTCATATCTTGGCATACCCCGTTTCACGATTTGAGACCTTTCTCGGATCGATATTTGGCATTGACTTCATACTTCGAATCTTGAGAAACGTTCTTGAAATAATGGTCTTCTCTTCATAATAGGAATTTCTTCACTTGATGTTTTTAAGAGATTCTTCAAACTTGGACCACGACTTTTTCATTTTTCTCGAATCTTTATTTGGGATTTTGATATACAACGATCCGCCTCCTTTTAGGACTTGGATCTATTTATCCTCATACCTTATCAGGGTCTTTTCGGATAGACTTCTCCATAATCTTTAGGGGAGTATTTGCTTTTCGTCGTGTGTCTCGATCCTTCATATTGATTTTTGATAAATGATTCTTCACATTACTTTGGATCTTTAGCAACAAAATGTATCCCTCATGCCTTGTTAGGGCCTTTTTGGAACCGCCAATCTTTGCATCCCGCTTCATTAAGTTATGCCTTGGCTATGAACTCTAATCAATACCGAGCAACTTTTAAACGATCTTGTGCTAGAAGCTAAGTAACTTTTCAAATCGTACGACCTTACTTATTGCAAATATATTTATTAACAAGCGATGGGAAAAAAGCTCATAATTAACTCACATAAATTCATGAAAGAATACCAAACTTATAATTGACTTTATCATCTCTCATTCTACATAATTTAAAATCTCAAGGAATGAGACTCGTGGATGCTTAGCCTATTCAATCAAAGTTTTGGGTTTTCATATCATCTATAGGATCTTGCAACTTCTTAGACTTTTTCAAGTTTAGAATTTGCATTTTAAAGTTCCCTTGATAAACGACTTTCTAGGATCAATTTGTAAAACCCATAAAAATAAGGTCATAATTTAATTCTATTTTCAATTATTTTAAAGTATTTTTCAACGTTAAATATTATTATGTTTAACGGTTTAAGTTGAAACCAACATTAAATATTATATTTTAATATTTTGACGAGCAACGAGGACTACTAGTGATCGCGATACCTACGGATGCCAAAATTTTTATATTTGATTATCGATAGTTTCGATATTTAATACTTTCGACGACATCGTTTCAATTACGTATCGAGTCGTTATATTATTATTTTTCGTGTGCGTTTAAACTTTTAAAAAGTACAATCTAACATTTTCAGGTAGTGAAATATTTTCTCGTATAATATTTTGAAACTTATTTTTGTGTTGGTTGACGAACTCACAATTTACGGATTTAAATTTGGGCTTACGTGCATAATTTAGCGTCCCTTACGACTAAACCGGAAACCTTAGGATTACGTATTTACGTTTTTGAACTCCGTTTTTTATGAGACAATTTTTTTGGATTCGTTTTGTGTCGTTGATTCATAATTTATAAAAACGTTTTTCGTAAAACGACCCGAGGGCACGCAAATCGAGAAAACTAGAATCGAGGAATACCCGTAAATTAGTGAGGTGGGACAAAATACATTATCCCACCCCACTAGCTAACATGGGATGGCAAATGACACCACATCTAAGGATGTGGCATCATGTTAGTGTTGGGAATAAATTAAGGCCAGATCACTTGAACGCTGACAAGAACAACACAAGCGTTGACAAGAACAAAGTGAGCGCTGACAGCTCAAGCGTTGACAAGTTAAAGTCAAGCGTTGACAAGATTGAAGACAAGCACTGATGGAAGATATAAGCTACACGTTTATTATGTTCTAGAATACTTCTAGTAAGGATAGAAACGAAAATGTATTTTCTATGTTTATCTTTACCTAGAATAGTTGATACGTAGCTTATTGTACAAGGCTTCTTAGTCTATAAAAGAAGGCCTTTAGGTTAATGTTTATTATCAAGTTTTCATAAGTTTTCATTCGTAAACATCTTTCATTGTAAGCAAGTTCGACATTCATAATCAAAGTGAAAGTTTTGTTTACATCTTGTGTTCTTGTTTAAGTATTAAATTCCGCATAATACTTAGATTCACAAAGCATATAACAAAGGTTTCTCTACGTGTTATACTTGATCTAATCTCGTATACACAAAGCTAAATTGATCTAAGTTTGAGATCAACAAGTGGTATCAGAGCTTGTTGAGGAACGTTTGATCTTTGAAGAACACCAGAACGATACACGAACACCAAAACCCTAATTTTCTCAAAACCCTAACAACATCATGTCTGAAGCAAACATCACTTCCTCCTCTTCACCCTTACCAAACATCAAGATTCCCATGCTTGATGCAACCAACTTTGACTTATGGAAGTTCAACTTTGAACAATATCTGGGGATCTTTGATTACACACTCTGGGAGATTATTGAATATGGAAACTCATTCAATAAGGCTCAAAAGATTCAGGATGCCATTACGGCAAGATCAGCTGTTGAAGGATGTCCTGAAGAGGATAAGAAAGAAAAACCTGGAGATGGTAGAGCTGTAGGTGCTGAAGATATTGCAAAGAAAAGGGTTGACATGAAAGCCCTAAATATTCTGAAAGTCTCCTTGGGACAAGAAAATCAGCACAAATATAGAGGCTATGAATCTGCTAAGGATCTTTGGGAAGCAATTGAAGTTGCATATGGTGGTAATGCAGACACTAAGGAAGAAAAGAAAAAGCAACTTCTGCATGATTATGATGTCTTCAAAGCTCAGCCCAATGACAAACTGAGCAGTGTGAGAAGCAGATTGCTTGATATCACAAGCAAGTTGTCCTTCATGGGGACACAAGTTGGTGATGTTGATACCAATGCTACTTTTCTAAAAAGTCTTGGTGAGGCATGGAAGATTGAGGCAAGATCTATTCTTGCCAATAATACTTACAAGAGCTCTTCGTTTGATGACATCTACAACAAACTAAGACTATTGGAAGATGAAACCCTTTCAGCACGTGGAAGCAAAGCTAGCACCAGCAACATGGCCTTCTTCTCTCATAGTGAAGGTCAATTTAATCAGAAGGACTCTTTTATGCATCCAGTTAGTGGATCATCATTTGTCAGCGCTGGAACAAGTCCTGTCAACGTCTCTTTTTCAGACGCTGACACATTCATGAATGACTCACAAAGAGTTAAACCTGCTGGTTTGGATTTGGATACTGTGTGTGCTTACATTGCTTCTTTGCCCAATGGTTCAGTGATTACATATGAGGACCTTGAGCAGATAAGTGATGAACACTTGGAAGAGATGGACATCAAGTGGAACATGGCTTTTGCTAGTATAAGAGAAAATAGGTGGAATAGAAGGTTCAAGAAGAAGATGACCTTCAATGCTAAAGACACTGCTGGATTTGATAAATCCAAAGTTGAGTGCTACAACTGTCATCGCATGGGGCACTTCATGAGGGAATGCAGATCTCCTAGAAGATCTGATGCTGGTAAATGCTCAAGTGAGGTTGTTAAAGCTCAAGACTCCAAAGCCATGGTTGCAGTTCAAGGAATTGATGGTACTGGATGGGATTGGAGCTATCTGGCTAAGGATGCTGAAGAGGACAAAGCTTTGATTGCTGATATTGAAGAAGAAGAGCATGTTGAATATGCTCTCATGGCACACTCCTCCTCTTCATCTGATAATGAGGTATATGATGATGCTTTTTGTAGCAAAGGTTGTAGGTTAAACACTGATAGACTTAACAAAGAGGTGTTAAAACTAAAAGATGATATGAGCACTGAAAGGTGTAAATTGTCCAATTACCAACTAGCTCTTACTGAAACTGAGAAAACCGTTTCTGAATACAAGAAAATGAAATTTGATTTAAAAGATAAGATAAATATCTTAAAACATGAGCTAGAGAGTAGTATGGATATTAGAAATATCATGACAAAAGTCAATAGAGACCTACAGGCTAAGTTAGCTGAGACAATTAAGAATAAAGATAATGTTGACCTCAAGATTCAAAGATTTGATAGAGCCACCCAAGCCCTAGGAGACTGTGTAGCTAAACAAAGGGATCCTAAGGACATGACTGGGATTGGGATGAATGATTACTCTCTGGTTCCACCACCAGCTGGTGACTTCTATGGTGTCCTTAGAAAGGATTTGTCTTGGACTGGTATACCAGAATGCCAAGAAGAGGAATTCTCTCCTCCACCAAGAGTTGTCACTCCAGTAGAAGAGTATCAACAAAAACTGACTGACCTAAATGAGTGGAAGAAAGCTAACCCTACTTTATTTGTTAAGGGAGGTTTGCTATGTGAAAGCCCCAATGAATCACCACCCATTAAGGTTACTCACCCAGTTACTGGTGAAGCTGTTGACCTAGGCTCAAACACTGTTAGAAGACCTACCATTAAATATGCAGAGATGTATAGAAATAATAGGTCACCCAAGAGCCAAGTTAACAAACATGGAACAGGTTTCTTCACTTCTAGACCTAAGAGTGTGTCTAAGAAAGCCTGTTATACTTGTGGTAGATTTTCACATTTGGCATACAAGTGTGTCAACGCTCCCAAAGTCAGCGCTGATAGGAACAATTTCAGCGCTGATCATAAGAAAGTCAACGTTGTTAGGAAGTCAAACGTTGTCAGACCCAGACCTTGTGTGCAGCAAAGTCCACAAGTGATTAGACCTGCCCCATTCTTCTCTAGAAGGTCTAACACTCATGGACAAAGACCTTTTCAAAAGACAAACACCTGGTAAAATAGGCAATGGGTTCGTGTAGCAAACCCTAGGTTCAACGCTGACAAGGGTAATTTCAGCGTTGACAGGACAAAATCCAACGCTGACAGAAACGTGACCAGACCTAAATATTTGCAGCCACAAGGTAAGGGGTCTAAAGCTTCTTCAAGCTTAACATGGAGACCCAAGAAAGATCAAAACCCTAATAATAATGGAATTTCAATGACTTGCAACAGGTTTAATTACATTTCAAAGGTCATTACAAAACCAATTGGGGTTAACTGGGTTTTTCATCCTAAAAAGGATGAGAATGGGGTTGTTGTGAGAACTAATTCTGTTCTTATTGAACAACCAGTTGAATCCAAGTCTTCTGAGACTTGGGTTCCCAAAGAAAACTAATTTGTTTACTTTATGTCCAGGGCATTCAAAAGCAGATCAATGATTATGGATATTGGGATAGTGGATGCTCAAGGCACATTACAGGAAAGGAAGACTATCTGACGAACTTCACTCCTATTCAAGATGGTGATAAGGTATACTTTGGAGGGGGCTATGGAACTATCACAGGCAAAGGAACCCTTCTCACCAATAATCTATGTTTTGAAAACGTCTTCCTGGTAAAAGAACTGGATTATAATCTGTTTAGTGTATCACAAGTGTGTGATAACAAAAATAAGGTTCTTTTCACTGATACTGAGTGTTTGGTGTTAAGCAAGGATTTTAAGATCCCTGATGAGAAGTATATTGAGTATAGAACACCTGGGCATAAGGACATATACAATGTGAATTTAAATGGGATTAAAGTGAATACAAATATGTCTTGTTTTTATGCTAAGGCCTCAGTAGATGAAAGTAATTTGTGGCACAGGAGACTAGGGCACATCAATTTTAAAAATATAAATAGACTTGTGAGGCTTGGTTTAGTTGATGGTTTGCCTGAGAAGGCCTTCCACAATGACCACTCTTGTGTTGCATGTCTTAAAGGCAAGCAGCACAAGGTCTCATTCAAGTCCAAACAGGTGCATACTAGTTCCAGACCTCTTCATATGCTTCACATGGACCTCTTTGGTCTAACTAATATAGAAAGTTTGAATGGCAAGTCATATTGTTTTGTTATCACTGATGACTTTTCTAGGTTTACTTGGACATTCTTTCTAGCTTTAAAGAGTGAAACAGCTGATGTTCTTATTGAATTTATCACTCAAATTGAGAAAAGGTCTGGCAATGAGGTTAAAATGCTTAGGAGTGATAATGGTGGAGAATTTAGGAACAAGAAGCTAGATGATTTTTGTGCCAGGAAGGGAATTACTAGGCAATTCTGTATTGCAAGAACCCCACAACAAAATGGGGTTGCTAAAAGGAAAAATAGAACCCTAATTGAAGCAGCCAGAACAATGTTGGTTGATGCTCACTTTCCCATAGCCTTCTGGGCTGAGGCTGTTAATACAGCATGCTATGTGCAAAATAGAGCATTGGTTAACAAAATTCAGAACAAAACACCTTATGAGTTACTTTGGGGAAGAAAACCTAATATTGGTTTTCTCAGACCTTTTGGATGTCATGTAGTAGTCCTAGACACTAGTGATGCCTTAGGGAAATTTAGTGCAAAAGGTGATGAAGGTTACTTCATGGGGTATTCAGTGCAGAGCAAGGGTTATAGGGTTTATCTTAAGGAGGACAAACGTATTGTTGAGAGAGTACATGTTAGGTTCTTAGAGAATAAACCTAGTGATCCTGAAAGTGGTCCTAATTGGTTGTTTGATTTGGAACCCTTATCTAGAACTTTAAATTATATGCCTGTCACTAATCCAGACATTGTGAAGGTAACTTCAAATGTTGTGGAGGAACAAGTTGTTAATATTTCAGGTACATAGGTTGATGAGAGGGTTGGATCACAAGCAGAAAAGGCATCTCCTACATTTGAATATGTCATAATTCCCATTTGGACTGATGCTTTTGCTGCTGCTGCTGCTGGACAAGATAATGGTGGTCTCCAATTACCACCAAATATAAACATGCATGGTTCTTCAGGCGCTGACAAAGGCAAATCTAGCGCTGACAAGACCAATTCAGACGTTGATGGCTCAGACGTTGACAACAACAGTTCAAGCGTTGTTAGCCCAAGCGCTGACAAACAAGGTTCAGACGTTGACAACACCTTTGCACATCTTTTCTCTTCCACTTTTGAACAAGGAGGACCTTCCAATCTTTATGAAGAGATTCCTGTTGATCAAAGAGAGTCTGATGAAGAAGATATTGGCAACATGGAGCGTGAAGTTGAGGACACCAGACTTTTTGAAGGAGGAGTTCTCACTTCCGCAATGAAGAATCACCCCCCATCTCAGATCATTGGTGATATTATGACTCCAGTTCAGACCAGAAGATCTCACCAAGGTCTTGGTGGGTTTATTGCCAATATTCACAAGAAGGTTGATACCCCTCTTGTGCAAGCATGTTTGTTTGCATGTTTTCTGTCACAAGAAGAACCCAAGAAGATATTTGATGCTCTCAAAGAACCAAGTTGGGTGGAAGCAATGCAGGATGAGCTTCACCAATTTGCAATTCAGGATGTTTGGGAGCTGGTTGATTGTCCTAGATATGTCAGACCTATAGGGACAAGATGGGTTCTCAGGAACAAAAGAGATGAAAGAGGTATTGTGGTCAGAAACAAAGCAAGGTTAGTGGCTCAAGGTTATACACAAGAGGAGGGGATAGATTATGAAGAAGTCTTTGCACCAGTTGCAAGGATTGAAGCTATTAGGATTTTTCTAGCCTATGCATCTTGCATGGGCTTCACAGTCTATCAAATGGATGTGAAAAGTGCATTCTTGTATGGCACCATTGTTGAGGAAGTTTATGTCATGCAACCTCCTGGTTTTGAGGATCCAGAGCATCCAGATAAAGTGTATAGAGTCAAAAAGGCTATGTATGGCCTTCATCAAGCCCCTAGAGCATGGTATGGTACTTTGTCCACTTATTTGGTGGACAATGGATTCAAGAGGGGCACCATAGATCAGACACTATTTACAAAGAAGAAAGGCAAAGATGTGTTGCTTGTGCAGGTCTATGTTGATGATATCATTTTTGGGTCTACTGATCCAAAGATGAGTGAGGATTTCTCCAAGCTTATGACAGACAAATTCAAGATGAGTGCTATGGTGGAGATGAACTTCTTTCTTGGTTTACAAGTTCAGCAGAAAGAAGATGGTATCTTCATCTCCCAAGACAAATATGTTGCAGAAATCTTGAAGAAGTTTGGCTTTTCTCCACATGAAAAGAGGGCTACTACTCCTATGGACAGAGAACACCCTTGGGGAAAGATTGGAGATGGGAAAGATGTTGATGTCAGGCATTATAGATCCATGATTGGATCCTTGATGTATCTTACTGCTTCCAGACCTGATATCATGTTTGCTGTATGTGCTTGTGCACGTCATCAAGTGACTCCCAAAGAATGTCACCTTTATGCTGTGAAGAGGATCTTTAGGTACCTAAGATGTTTCCCTAGTCTTGGTTTGTGGTACCCAAAGGATTCCCCATTGGAGCTGATTGCATATTCAGATAGTGATTATGGAGGTGATAAGTTTGATAGGAAATCCACAACTGGTGGATGTCAGTTTCTTGGGAGCAGATTAATATCTTGGCAATGCAAGAAACAAACAGTGGTGGCTAACTCTACAACTGAAGCAGAGTATGTGGCTGCAGCAACATGTTGTGGTCAAGTGTTGTGGATTCAGAACCAGCTGTTGGACTATGGGTATAATTTCATGCATACTAAGATATTTGTTGACAATAATAGTACATTATGCATCATTAAGAATCCTGTGCATCATTCTAAAACTAAACACATAGAAATTAGACACCATTTTATAAGAGATTGCTTTGAGAAAGGTTTAATACAACCAGATAGGGTTGACACTGAGGAAAATGTGTCAGATTTATTAACTAAACCTTTTGATACTGGAAGATTTCAATACTTGGTAACAAGTATTGGAATGGTTAATCTCACTTAAATATGTGTTTTGGATTCTTTTTGTAAAAGTATGTACAGGATGATGCATTATTATTATTGGTCTTATTGATGATTTAGATTTTCCACTATATTTTTCTAACACTGACAAAGGTTGTTTGAACACTAATAAGTGTTTTTGCAACGTTGTCAGCAATATAATTGTCTAACGCTGACAAAGCTTCCTTCAACGCTGTTGTGTGTTATCGGGGCGTTGTCAGCAACAATGTTAGTTTTGTGGTTTTCAATCTAAATGTGCAGATGATGTTAGCAGTATACCATTGGATACAGAGTTGCTTATGGATCAAAGGAGAAGCATTTGGACAAGTTTTTATTTATGGATGATGGTTGGAATGTTTCATTCCTATCTTGACATAAATTTTTTATGTTCATGCATGATTTTAGCAAACTTTTTGTATCATAGTTTAAGGGGAGGTTTTAGGAACCTTTAGGATTTTTGGGTATCCATATGATACTCTTATCACAATTCTAGATTGTGTCCACAGGTGAGTATGGGTTAGTTTTACTAAACCATGAGGCACTGTAGCATGCATAGTATATCAACTTTGCATGCTGCCAAGACATTTTTGGCCTAGAATTGGTTGTGGTCTGTTGGGGGACTTGGGAATGATTTTGATATGGGATTTACCTGGGAGTAACAAGGATTTTATAAGGTAACTTGGTTGTTAAGAATTTTGGTTAGCAAGGGACACTAGAGGACTGTTATGTCTATCTTGCTTATGCAAGTGTGCATAACTGGACAGTGCTTGCCGCCCTATAATAATTATCAGCTTTTGGTTATTTTCTCTAGGATAAATTACTTGTTAAGGTCATTTTTCACTTTTTAAAACAATTTTATTTTTGGACGCTGACAAGATTTTTCCAAGCGTTGTTGTGACCAAATTGGACGCTGACATGGCTTTAGGCGAACGTTGACAAGATTATAGCCGTTGGGCGTTGATGGGTTATTTTTGACCGTTGACACTCAATGGGACCTACCCAGTTGTTACTTTTTGACATATTTTCAAGCCGTAATTTTAGGAGTTGTTACTTTCATTAAATGCATGAGATAACTTATAACTTTTTCAATATTTTCATGATTAGTTTTAGAAAATCTTTGCCTATTTTTGGGCCAATCACATGCATTATTTATCTCCTATAAATTTGGCTCCTATTTTAAAATAGGGTATCTATAATTCTTGTCTAACACTTTTCTCTTATCAACCTTCATCTTCTACACTTCAAATTAACAGCTTTCATCAATGGCACCAAGGTTTAATTCAGCAGAATTGGATTTGGGGTTCAAGTCTCAAAACAACATGATTGCTTATCTTGTTGCTGATAATGATTTGTTTCCTCAATACACACAAATGGTGGCGTATTTGAACGCATCCCCATTAAGGTATGCTCTTTCTCATGCACCACTCATTTCAGTCACACACATTAAGCAGTTTTGGAACACTGTTAGTTCCTCAATAGTTAATGGAGTGACCACATTAACTTCTATTGTTCATGGGAGATCTTGGGTGGTTACTGAGGCCTTGGTACGCCAGGCCTTGCATCTTGATGATGCTGATGGTATAACCATCCTTCCTATAAATGAAATAGAACAAGGGCTTAGGGCTTTGGGATATCCTATTCCTGATGAAGGTACTCTTAGTAAGTACCATAAGCAGGAATTTCCCCCAGCCTGGAAGTACCTCATTCACATTCTCCTTCAATGTTTGATTCCCAAATGTACTGCACACAATGAGATCAATAGATCCATTGCAACTGCTATTGTGTGCATTGCGACAGGGCAAAAATATAACTATTCTAAAATGATTTTTGAAGGGATGTGTAAAAACAAGGGGACAAAAATGACTTTAGCTTATCCCCGTTTTCTGCAAATGATTTTTGATGATCAAAGATATTGTTCAAGGGATCACAATGATTTTTATAAAATCCCTGAACAAAAGAAAGCTATTTTTACCTAGATGAATTCACCACCTCATAGAGACTTACCTTTAACCCCAGCCATGCTTGCTGTTATTGCAGCAGCACAACCCCAACCAGACCCCCAACCTCATATAGACCCTCACCCACAACTTGAACCTATTCCTGAACCTTTACCCTCACCTGAACAAATGCAAATTGACCAAGAACCCTTTGACGCTGACACATCAAATGTTGGCGTTGATGTGCCTTTTTCCAACGCTGATACACAACCATCACAATCCCAAACACCCCTTAACCAACCCACATCTACACATTATACCACACCATCTTCCACACCACCTGAATATAGGTTGATCAAACACCAAAGGACTGCTGGAGTGTTCTCCTCTGGTGGTCCTAGCCATGAAGCAGAGAGAACCACCACCACAAGTGTGGTTGGTGACCTAGATGAGGCTGGGACTATTGGTTCTGGCTTTGACGCTGGCCAAGGCAGTCCCACCATAATTAAGTCCTCATCCATGCCCAATGAACCTGACTTGGGAGGTCAAATCCCCATTTCAGAAGAGGGCAGTATGGAACCAATGACTCTTTTGGAATTGACGGCAGTCTGCATTCGCTTACAAAAGCAAAATGCAGACTTAGTACAAATTGTCAGCTCACAAGGCCTTGAACTCAAGGAATTGAGGGAGAGGATTGTTGTTTTGGAGAGTGATCATGCTAGGAGGGGTATGGAGGAGTCTTCCAAAGGGGAGGAAGATCAAAGAAATCTGAGTGATAAGAGCAGTCAAGATGGTCAATCAATGGATGTTGCTGAAGCTCTTACAACTTTGAAGGAACAAACAGGTTTTGATACGTCCTTAATCTCTCCAACCAATCTAAATTTATCATTTACAGCTATGTTGAGAGAGGTTACACAAGGCGCTGAGGGAAAATATTTGAGCGTTGACAAGACAAGTTTGGACGCTGATAGAAGTATTTTGGGCGCTGATAGAGGAAATTTGGGCGTTGATAGACCTGCACATGAAGGTGAAGTATTCCAGTCATCATCTATCATCAAAGAAGTTTCTACTCAGGTATCACCATCTACCTTACCAACCATTGCACCATCAGATAAGGGTGAGGGTAAATTGGTAGAAGAAATTGTTTCAAAGGATGCAACCCAAGTTGAATTTGATAGAAGACTGGCTGAGCAATTCATGGAACAAGGTGAAAAAGAAAAGTCACCATTTGTTGTGACTTCTGAAGAAGAAAGTGATGGAGCTAGCTCAGACTCAAGTGTGATGATTATAGAACCAGAAAGGCTTGAGTATGGTGATGAGCTTGCCAGGGAAAAGTTGAGAGATTTAAAGTTGCAGATTGATTTTGATATGCCAGAGGTGGTTCAGATGTACAATTCTTGGGAAGAAAGCTGTATGGATAATCCAGACTTGACCATTTCAGATCAAATATGGGGTTTGGAGATTCTTCTTAGAGTTCAGAAGGATTGTAAGGTGATCTTGAAGCACAAGGCAAGCAATATTCTCTCAGAGTTGAAAAGGGATAGAAGAAAGCTCTACTTTATGTTGCTCAGATGTCATGGAGTTGGATGGACACATCAGAAGTTGAAGGCTTTGACATTTGATGAGTTGGAACATAGGGCTTATCCTATTTGGGTGAAAGTGCAGGAAGAAAACACTTTCAGACTTCTTTCATATGAAATAAAGGAACAACTTGTAGAAGAGATGGAAATCAAGAAAGCTATGATAGTTCCCAGACAAGTGAAGAAGGGATTTACACTTGAGTTTCCAAAAGATATGAATCAACTATATCCAAGTGAAGCAGTTATTAGAAAGAGCCTCAAGCTCTCCCCATTAGAAGCTTCAGATATGGTGCAGGTGTTACCATTAGATTCCAGGAATCCAATTGTGAGTTATGATGAGGATGAATGTGGATTCTGGAAGATTGGAAGATTTGGCAAGGAGGTACACACTTTTACCACTCTCATATCTTTATTTGCAAGTTGTGACAGAGAAGACTTGGTAGACCTTTGGAGGTTACTAGAGACCAAGTATGAGGCTGAAGCACCAACTTAAGCTAATGGAATAAAACTTTGGACCACATTCAAAAGAATGTGTGGGACAAATGAAGAAGATCCTGAAATATGGAAGGATCTTGAAGATGACCTCAGTGGTCTTCAATGGAGGTTATATTCAGCTGCTGGTGTATACCATTTGAGTTCTACAAAGTTTGCTGAGTATTTACTTGTAGATGCTCAGTATTTCATATCCAAGGCTGTTTTGGAAAAGATGAAGGACACCCAGCTGGAGATAGATTATACAAGTGACGTGGCAAAGAATTTGATCAGATTTATTTATTACCAATATGAGAAGGTTTGTCAGACTCCTCCAAGTTCTTAATGATTAATCAGAAACTTGATCATAAGAGTGGATATCAAGTTTAGGGGAGGATTGTTGGGAATAAATTAAGGCCAGATCACTTGAACGCTGACAAGAACAACTCAAGCGTTGACAAGAACAAAGTGAGCGCTGACAGCTCAAGCGTTGACAAGTTCAAGTCAAGCGTTGACAAGATTGAAGACAAGCACTGATGGAAGATATAAGCTACACGTTTATTATGTTCTAGAATACTTCTAGTAAGGATAGAAACGACAATGTATTTTCTATGTTTATCTTTACCTAGAATAGTTGATACGTAGCTTATTGTACAAGGCTTCTTAGTCTATAAAAGAAGGCCTTTAGGTTACTGTTTATTATCAAGTTTTCATAAGTTTTCATTCGTAAACATCTTTCATTGTAAGCAAGTTCGACATTCATAATCAAAGTGAAAGTTTTTTTACATCTTGTGTTCTTGTTTAAGTATTAAATTCCGCATAATACTTAGATTCACAAAGCATATAACAAAGGTTTCTCTACGTGTTATACTTGATCTAATATCGTATACACAAAGCTAAATCGGTCTAAGTTTGGGATCAACAGTTAGCTAAGTACTTACAAGTGTAAGACTAAGCTTACACTTTAAGCCATTCCTAGCTAAAACCATCAAACCATTCCACCACTTTACACATACCATCTTTCCATACATGCAAAACAACCTCAAACTCTCTCAACCATCACCACCTTGCCATCCACTTTGAAGCACAAAACACCCCTTTTGATCTTTTCTAGCCATGAAATACATGTTATCTAGCTCTATCATGGAGTTATCTTGAAGCCTTGATCATTCGGTGGCCATATTAACAACATAGGAGGTGATTTGCTTGTGTCCTAGGGCTTATTTCTCAACTATTGTTCTTGGTGTTTGATGATCTTGGAGTTACTTGTGGTGTTCATCAAGTTCTTGTCTTCCAAAAACAAGAAATACACTTGGTTGGTAAAGAAGATCATCCTCTCCATTTTCTCTTGTTATTTTTGTAAAGAACAAATGTATTTTCTTTATTTTGTATATGTATATGATGTATATATGATGATAAAAATGTTGTGTGGGGATCAACTGTTGATAAATATTCTTAAAAATGTTAATAACCATGAGAAATAAGGCTAAAATCATGATTATTTAGTTGGCTGTATAAAAACAGTATATAACTAAAACATGAACTGATAAACTTGCATGGTATGATCCATTTACAGTAAGTACAAGATGTTATACACATGTGAGAGTTGGCCATGCAATGGAATCATTATAATGAGTGAGATATGATCAAAACAAGATGAGAGTGCTAATCTGAATAAGCTGTTTTGTAGGGACCGTTAAGGCTAGATAAACTTAAAATGAGCAGTAGCTATAACTGAGTTAAATGTAGCACATAATATGAATATCATGCCACCCAAAAATGAGCTTCTAATTAATTGTAGAACTTTAGATATGATAAAAATGGTGAACATGAAAATAAAAATCAGATTTTGAGAATTAATGTTTATTTTTATTATATAAGCACTCAAATTTTATTGTATAAAATGTAAAATAAAAACCCACTAACTTATAAAACTTATTTATATAAATATGTAAAAGGGTAAATAAATGAATAAATTTTAAAAATGGTAGTGGAATAATACTTATAAGTAATAAAAACTATAAACTTGATTTTTACGACTTTTTCGGCTATTACCGTAAAATTAACGTTTTTCGCCAAATAAAACTTAGACGATCAAACCCGTCTAATGTAAAGTTTTTAAAAGTCATATACTGATATATAAGTAACTAATACAAGTAAAAACCGATAAAACCCGAACTATAGGACATACGAACATTAACGAGCTAACTAAGCGTATTGGACTAATAATTGGATTAAATAAGATAAATACTTGTAAAAAGGACTTATTGGGCTTAACCCATTTGGGCCCAACATGGAAAGTATAGATACTGATAAGGTATAAAATGGATTAAAACAATTTAAAGAACTTATACTAAGCTTATTGGACTTAAAATAGGTAAGTAGGTAAAACTAGTAAACTAGTAAAAAGTTACCAAAACGTAAACACTAAAATGAGTAAACAAGGATATATAAACCCACTTGATCATCATCATATGTACAAAATCATCATATGTATATTGTTATTTTGATAAAAGTCATTAGACAAGAGTCTAACACCATTATTATTTATATTGGTTTCCGTGACCGAAGCACGCCCATAGCCGATAATCCGCCTTTCATTATCAACGTGAGTCTATAGCCTTGCTTTATACTAGTTATTAAATGATTTTAAACCCGCGAGGGGGAATACATGTTTTTATAAACTTAGAACACAAGATTTTTATGGTATGCTTTGTCCCTCTATGAATGGACCCGTGGTTGCCTTTAAATTGCATTAAGTGATTGCCTTTGTTAAAGCCTCAATTATGGACCGTTAACTAGCTTATGATGGGCTAGCCGCTAGTACACTTAATAGATCTATGGGGGAAGCCGCCCCGGTTCAGTTTTTGTGGACTTGTCATAGAAGCTTAGGCCCGACCTCCACACTGTTTGAACATATTGTATTGAGAAGTCAGGTATACGGCAATGTACCAATAATCTGGAGGTAACCGACAATTAATAAATTTCTCGTCTTATTAGACTGATAAGGGATTGTCTAAGGGCTCGGTTCCATGAGCTTATTGCAATTTTTGCTATATACAATTATTATTGTTGATGCGAATTATTATTTGATGCTTATAAGCATGCCACAAACTTATAATCTTTGCTTGTGTTCAAATTGATTTCATAAACCTATAGATTCACTCGGCATTTTTGCTGATTGTTTTACTCACATGTATTTCAGGTAATCAAGAAGTGGAAGCTTGGAGGTCACGGGGAATGAAGTTGTGCACTGCTTTTGTTGTTCAAACTCTTTGATTTATTTATCGTTCCATTTTTAAAACAAACCAATATGTTGTTTTAACTTATCTTTTGGTAATGATTACTTGGGACTACGCTACTCTGACAAATGTTTTAGGAACGATAAATCTAAAACGTCTCTTTTCGAGTCGTTCTTTATAAATTATGTGTTGTAGTATCATTGTTTAACACCCAAAGATGTATTCCGCTGCGTGTAAATTTGGGGGTGTTAAAGATTGGTACCAGAGCCATGAGTTATAGAGAACTAGGTCTTTATTTTAAAAACCTAAACTATAACTGTCAGTTTTTATTTTTCAAAGAGTCGGTGCACATAACTTCGCGTGACTTCAGGTTTAAGCTACTTCTGGGATTACAACTTTAGTATACGTTATTACGTATCCTTTTATTGCCAAGTATTTATAAATAAATACTATGATCCCTTTATTGATATATATTTATATCTAGGATCCCTTTATCGATATATATTTATGTCGTTAAACTTTTCTATAAAAGTTTATCATTTATTAATGATTAACTTAAATAAATACATTGAATTTTCAAGATCTTTCTGTATTTATTTTTGAAGAATTTAAATTGCTTTTATTGCAAAAATTTTATATTATGACCTTACATACCTTCATCGGCGCGCGTTACTTTCATTGTTTAACCCTTTGTGATATCTATATAGATATTCAAATCGTCTTCTGGCTATTTGTGCTTGGACGTCTTTTAACGTAATCTCCAGACCATTGTGTAGCTCAATGTGTCCTTGGAATAGACTAACCGCTATCGTGTGAGTCATACATTTTGAAACATTTCTTAAAATAGTGTTGAATAATACCATGGTTTTTTCATAATATTTTGTTGATTTTTATTATCGTTTTACACGACATGCGAAGATTTAATTCGTTGACATTTATATGTATCGACTCCGAAGTGTATTGTTCACTTATATCTCGGTAACGTCATCGTTATTTTATAAATCATCGTCTAGATTATGGCACTAGAATTGGAATACGATTTTACTTATATAAAATTGTATCATTTGTTTTTCATTAACCTTCTCTCTCCCGGAGTGTAGCATGTTAATGTTCCATTCTTTTCTTGTTATGTTTTGTGTTTTTGACAATCGTGGCACCAAGGAGATTTGCCTACATTGCATTTTGAAATCTAAATTACCAACGTTTTTCACCGTCTTGCTTCCTAAATTTCGTGTTGAATACCTTGAAGCATTTTCTGTCATTCATCATGCTATATTTTATTTGATGCTCATTACGAGATTTATTTTTCGTTGTTATAAATCCACAAGACATGTGTGTATATATGTATATATTTTGAGCCGTTAAGAAGTGTCGAAAAATACACTTTATGCAGAAACTGTAGGGGCAGTATAAACAGGTCAAAACTTAAAAGTAAAACCTCTGTTTTTAAAATAAAATAGTCAAATCTGCACAGAAGTTGCAGGGGTATTTTGGTCATTTTACATTGGTTTTCAGGTCTCGGGTAAAACTGGAAAGTCGTCTGAATCGTCGTTTTGCATCAAAATGCTTTAGACTCTGAGTCTTGGAGATGTCGTTTATCGGGTCAATTAATCGGCTCATATATAAAAGTTAAATCTGATAGAAAATTCAGAACATGAGTTTTAAATGTTTCTAAGCTGTTTTGATTTCATTTGAGATCGTAAAATTTTAACAAATATTATTTTACAACTAACGAATACTAGTTGCATGTGAAAATATTTAAAAATAGAAACAGTACAGGATTAGCAATTACCGGATTAATGGTGTAATTTAAAAACGAATAACATACTTTCTTAAAAGCATGTTGTGTCGAGTATCTTACAAAGAATACACATGTGGATTGTTTTATTCTTTTCATATATATGACTCATTTGTCATTCGATGTTATTTTATTTACGTTTTCTTCTAACCTTCCACTGATTTGGGTTGAGTTTTGAAGTTTGTCTTCACATTCTTCGTCGACATTCTTATCACGTGTCTCGTGGCGTTTCCGTCTAAACCTTATAACCTTTTGAAAACTTAACAACTTGTAACCATTTCATTGGTTGTTTTATGAGCTACTATTTGCCACTTTTTGCAAAACTTTGACTACTTTATACGTTGTCATAATGTCATATTATAAATAAATCTGATATTGTTTTACGATTACTTTCACCAATTATTTCTACTTTGGTCTTATAAAATACTTTTCGTAAGATTAAAAGTTGCTTATTAAGTAACTCACAAATTACTTGTATCCTATAAATTTATAAACTATTTTTAAAATTCCATTTTACAAATGGCATGGTTTATATATAAACATAAGAAAGGTAATACTTTTCGACGAAATTGAGCACTGCATTGCTAGCCCTAAATTATACATGGCCTGATCACCTATGTCTAATTTAGAAGGAGCCATGCTAGGCTGAATAGTAGTCACCTTAAAAATCTTGATAATAATCAACTTTTTACTTGTATTTATGATAAAGATAAATAAAATGAAATAAAGTGAAAAGAAGTTTTGAAAACCTTTATATCTTATGCAAGTAGCGCAATTTCTATGCATCCGCATACGTTTTCTTACCTTTTCTTGAACGAATTACGCGCTTACGAATATGTTTTTACTCGACAATCGTTTTTCCACTTGTTACTTCATTTTGTCTTATAACTAATTTCTTTTGACCGTTCGTTTAATTACTGACTGTTGATAAATGACTTGAAAGTCTCGATGTTTTATCCTTCCTTCTCGTCCAATCTTCTTTATGCGACTGGGTAGATCTTTGGAATGTCTCTGCACGTGAATAATGAATATATCACTAGAGTGATTTCCGTATATCCAGGATGACGTCCGTCACTCTCGTTTATCTCGAAATCCACTCTTGTGAACCGTGCTTTGACTTCTCTCTTTAAACACTAACATCGTTCATTTGATTTTGTTTTAATTACAAGTGATTATTAGGAATTTTATTTATTAATATTTTTTTGTATGGATCTTCTTTCCGATCATGTATCGACCACCGCTAAGTTAACGAACTGATATTGATGAACCATCGACCGCACTAACAAAATTGACAACTTGTTTAATCTATTATTTTTTTTTTCGTCTTACATCCACGCCTTTATTTTATTATTCTCTTTAAGAATTCATACGACATTTGCTTCGTTCTCTTTTGTACCGTGGATTTCGTACTGATTGTTAACCATTATTTCCATTCGTATTCGTTTGTTATCTTGTCACATTTCGAAACCCGAATATATTTGAAATGATAAACACCTTTATGTATTTCTACAACGTATTATAAATTATTTTTTTTATGGAACTTTTATACATTTTTCCAATGATTTTCAATTATCAAAATAACCATCACAAGTAAAAGGTCAAATTTATACATCATATTTTGTATAACTAAAACTAATGTTTAAAATAAAATTATGTTCTACCTTTTGAACTAATTGACATATCATACTTTACTTTAAATGTAATGAAATTATCGGTTTAACTTATATTCCTAATAGTGATTTGATTTGGAAATTATATTTTCTAATTGTAACCATCAGTATGAGTTTAATTAATAAATTCATGTCATTCTTTAAAAGTTTCTTAAGATAACCAAAATAAATTATGAAGCTATTTAGCTCCTATTTTGATATATCATCCTTATCAAGAAAGTACCTCGACTAAGTTTTAAGGTAATACCAAATCCGGGACGGATAATTGTGACAAATGTTATTTTAATGATAATGTATAATTTGTTCTTCGCTCTCATTTTTCTAGTATTGTGATTTATTATGTTTTACGGTTACGTGATTCGAGATCCCTCGTCGATCGTCAACCTTAAATCATTTTACCACATCTTGTCCATTTATGCGTTTATTGAATTCATTTTTATCTCGTTCTATTCCTCTTATTGAAGATCACTATTTTATTCTGAGTTTAAAATGAATCTTGGGAAGCAGTGTATAAGAAGAAATGATAAGTGTCACCAGGATTTATGGGTGTACTTGTGGAATGATTGAGGACCAAATCTCTTAATGAATGGAGTAAATAAATTCGTTGCAACCTCGAGGAGTATGTTGAAACCGACACCGCAAGTGGAAAGACTCTGGAGATCAAGTAGTTATTATCAAGGGTTCGTTCAAGGTTTTCTCGATGATTAACGATGGAGATCTATAATCGATGTTATGTTCGACCTTTTCTTTTATGTACTTATATGGTGTGTGATCTAGTCAAATGATCGTAAGTTGTGAGAACTTGAGGCGACATCATCCGATGACGTCCGATCATGTAGAGCACATAATATGTAATATCTTTTTGACTTTCAACGACGATGTTCATTGAGTTTTTGAATGCGCATTGGCAAAAGTGAGATGGTGTCTTTGTATTATCTTTTGAGTAGGGACCCGCGTGTGAGCACCCTCGATGACGAAAATGTTTTTCTTTTTAGTTCTTTTTGATGTGTGTCCATGGTTATCCGGCCGATGGGTATCCTTTAATTTGCAACCTTCTTTTAACTGGACTTACCCGAAAATACTGTCATCTATTCTTGTCGTCGAATAAGCTTCGTGTGATTCATAAAATTTTCATGTGTCGAGCTTGATGGGTGACTGGTGGATAAGTATTTATTTATTCCTTTTTGGTGAGATACAACTTGACGACAAGTTGCGTTTTGTAAAAGAACCAGTGGAGATCGTGGATCGAGATTCACGTGGGAACGTGAAGACTTCTTTATAAGGAATGTCGCCATCCTTCCGGGTAGTGAACAACTCGTGTATGAGGCGAGTTGAGCGTCGGGACGTCGCTCCCTTAAGGTGGTGAGGATGTAAAACCCGTAAAAATAAGGTCATAATTTAATTCTATTTTCAATTATTTTGAAGTATTTTATAACGTTAAATATTATTATGTTTAACGGTTTAAGTTGAAACCAATATTAAATATTATATTTTAATATTTTGACGAGCAACGAGGACTACTAGTGATCGCGATACCGACGGATGCCAAAAATTTTATATTTTATTATCGATAGTTTGGATATTTAATACTTTCGACGATATCGTTTCAATTACGTATCGAGTCGTTATATTATTATTTTTCCGGTGGACACTCAAGAAGTGCATTAGGAAGGGGACTTCCGGTGGACAAAGGAAGCCAAGGAAGCTTTTGGCCAACTCAAGCAGAACCTTACGTCTCTCCCTATGCTAGTAGCTCCCAGGCCAAAGGAGGAACTCATTATGTATCTCTCAGCCACTCATGGCGCAATAAGCGCGGTACTCATGACAGATAGAGATACAGTGCAAACTCCGGTCTACTTCATAAGTAGAACATTACAATGGCCGGAGCTGAATTACTCCTCTATGGAAAAATTGGTGTTGGCACTAGTGTTTGCTACAAAGCGGTTGCGCCAATACTTTCAGGCGCACCCAATTGTAGTCATTACGGACCAACCAATCAGGCAGGTCATCTGTGACAATCCGTCAATTTATGGTTGATATTTTATTCTCGAATATTATTTAAAAACATTATTTTAATGTTACAATATGAACTCACTTATTTTTGGGAAGAAATTTGGATTTACGTCTTGGAGTAGCATCGACTACGTTTAAACCGGAGGATTCTACGTTACGTGCTTACGTTTACATACACCGTCTTTGGTGATAGTCCGTCATTTCAGAAAATAAATTTATCCGCGAATATTATTTTGGAGTTTTAAATTTGTGTTAATTTATAAACTCACAAATTTACGAGAAGAGATTAGGACATAAGATTTTATTTTAACGTCCTTTGCGACTAAACCGGAAACCCTAGGATTACGTATTTACGTTTTCGAACTCCGTTTTTGATGAGACAATTTTTATTGGATTTGTTTTGTGCCGTTGATTCATAATTTATAAAAACATTTTTCGTAAAACGACCCAAGGGCACGTAAATCGAGGAAACTAGAATCGAGGAGTACCCGTAAACAAATGGGGATGAGACAAGTGGGACACTTGTCCCACCCCCACTCAAACCGGCCTTAACAAGCCACTACACCCCTTATGTGTCAAAAGCTTCCCAAGGAAGCCTAACACATGTCCTTAGCTTAACTATTAAGCCAAGCTTACCTCAAAACCCACAAGCAAAACCATTTGCACCACTTCCACCCATGCAAAACAAGCTAAAATCCTCTCTACTCTCTCTATGATTTCGTCTATACTTCACTAAAAACACCTCCATTTGATCCAAATTTAACCACAAACTATTGTTATAACTTACATATGTTAATCTCCTTCAAAAGAGATGAAGATTGGTGGTGATTATAACATCCAAGGAGGAGTATTCATGGTGTCTTGGGTCTGATTTTCCACAAGGTGATCATAAAGATTGATGGTCTTGAAGATGGTGTTGGCTAAGAACAAGTTTCTCCATCAAAAACCATGTCCAAATCATAACCTACATCAACTTGGTGGTATAAAGATTGTCCTCCTCATCTTCTTGTTATTTTGATTATGTAAACATGTATTTTATTTCCTATTGTATATGTATATGATGATTATATGATGATAAAAATGTTATGTGGGGATTTGTTGTTGATAAACATGATTAAAAAGGTGAAAAACCATATGAAACAAGGTTAAAATCTTGCTTAAAAATGTTGGCTGTATAAAACAGTAAAGAAACAGGTCATGGACTGATAAGATGATGAAGTAGAATCCATTTACAGTAAGCTATATGTCTTGTACACATGTGAGAGTTGGCCATGCAATGGAATCATTGTAATGAGTGAGATATGATCAAAACAAGTTTAAGGTATAAATCTGAGGTTACTGTTTTGGACGATTTTTAGAAAATACTTAAAGGATGACTCAACAGTAGCTATAGAGTTAAGTTAAATGTAGCACATATCATGTAGTTTATGTGATAAAAATTTGAGCTTCTATCTCCATGTAGAACTCAAGATATGGCAGTTTTGGTGAAAGTGAAGATAAAAATCAGATTTTTGGAAATTAAAGAATAATTACTATTATATAAGCACTCAAATTTTAATAGTATAAAATATAAATTAAAACCCACTAACTCATGAATTTTATTTATAAAAATATGTACAATGATAAATAAGTGGACATTTTATAAAAATGGTAACTTGTTATGTTTTATAAGATATAAAACTATAAACATGATTTTTACGACTTTTTCGGCTATTGCCGTAAAATTAACGTTTTTGTTAAATAAAACTTAGATGGTTGGACCCGTCTAATGTAAACTTTATAAAACTTATATACTGATATATAGACATGTATAACAAGTAAAAACTGATAAAACCCGAACTATAGGACATACGGACGTTAACGGACTAAATTAACGTTATTGGACTAATAATACAACAAAAATGGACTAAAACATTTATAAACTTATCATTGGGCTTAACCCATTTAGGCCCAACTTATAAAGTGTAGATACTGATAAAATAAGTATAACATGTATTAAAACAAGTTAAAGAACTTATAATAATTTTATTGGACTTAAAACACGTAAATGGATAAAACTAGTAAACCAGTATAAAAGCTATCGACATATAACACTAAAATGAGTAAACGAGAATATGTAAACCCACTTGATCATCATATATATATATATAATCATCATATGTATTCATAATTGTTATTTTTATAAAGTCATTGGACATGAGTCTAAGACGAGTATTATTTGTCTAGATTTCCGTGATTGAAGCACGTACCGTACGTCCGAATTGCCGATAACCCGCCTTCCCACATCAACGTGAGTTCATAGCCTCGCACTCTTTTAAATGTTTTTATAAATGTTTTATAAACCCGCGAGGGAGATAACATGTTAGTTTTTATAAAATAGGACACCATTTGTCCCGATTGTTTGTTTATTGATTTTGGACCCGAATGATTGAATGACCCGATTGTATGACCCGATAAATGATTAAAGGACCCGATAGATGAAATTAAATGGATTATTAAAGTTAGGTTATGTCACTAAAAGTCCCATTAGCATGAATTGTGAACTACCGGGATTTGGTAGACGCTTATGCATTTAATAGTACTATTTGGGGACGATCACCCCAGTTCGCGCCTTGACGGTTGATCCCCGTCGTGCCACATTGATTGGTAAGCGAATTTATGTATGAGAAGATTTCCATAGCGTGACCTTTGTGACGACACACTACTTTAGATGGGCAAAATTGGTATCGGGTTAGCTACCCGTTGTTGGTTTAGTAAGGTAACAATGTCATGCGGCTTATAATAATCCAAAACTAACGAAATACTACTAGACGCCTCGAATTACGATGTATTGCCTGACTAGCAATACAGGGTCATACTAATGATATTATGTTTGTGTTTTGGTTTTCATAACCATATTCATATAACGGTTTTTATTTGATTTTATACAACGTCATAAGACGTATTGTATGATGTTTTTACGACATTGGCTCGTATAATGATTTTTACGGCAAATGCCTATATTATGATTTTCGATAAGGATTTGTATAAAATGACTTTGGCTATTTTATCGCCTATTAAAATGATTTGTACAAAATGATTTTCAGTAATAATTTTATACTGATATTATATTGATGGAATTTATTTAACTCTATGAATTTACTCGGCGTTATCACTGACCTTTTCTTTTAACATGTTTTGTCTCAGGTACTTGAAGGTAATTCTCGGGAAGATGACAAGAATTCATGGCCCGCACTTAAACAATATTTTCCATTCAAATACTTTGTAAAACTTTGTATGAAGTAATATGACTTGGGACCGATGTAACTTTGATATTTATGAATGGAAATGCTTTTATTATTAAACGACACGATTTTTATGCGTTGTCTATGATGTGAGTAATGTGCTATCCCGTAACACCAACGAGTCTTCCGCTGTATTAAGTTGTATAAATTTGGGGGTGTTACATTTTGGTACCAGAGCTCTCGTTATAGAGAACGAAAGATTTTTAAAACTAAGGTTTTGAATAAAACTCTTCAAAATCTTTTAACTAAAAACATTTTTCTAAAAATGTCTAAAAAAAAAAATAAAAAATCTTTTGACTATAACGGTGCCGAAGAATTCCCGAGTTACCGATAAGGCCAAGACTGAGAAGTGTTATTTTAATATATATATATAACTTGGATTATATATCTATGATGTAATTTTATTACATGATTGTTTGATGATTAATTTGATTTTTATACGAGGTATTTATACGACGTAGATTGTCACAAGAAACCCTAAATCCCCTAGTAAAATAATCGAAGCTATTCTCGTAGGAATTCTAGCTATCCTAGATCTAAACCGAGTTGTGGATATTTATGATCCCAACAAATGGTTGATATTCGTAGAAATGTAGATAGTAGTTGATTGTGAACTTGGATAAGAATTGGCGAGATTAAATCTGATACCGATGTCATGACGATCTTTTCTTATAGAGTAGAGTTTGACAAAACGTTACCACCTAGAAAGATGTCATCTGATTCGTTGTCATCCAATTCTAAATTGAAATCGAAAGGGTGAATGTTGCACTTGAGGCTGTCATTGGAACCATTACCCAAAGGCCTCATGCCACTAATACCTTTCCGAGAAGTCTAATTGAATGTGTGAGTCATTTCATACTAGTGACTCATTTGATAATTGTTGTTGTAAGAGCTATAGGATTGGAAATTAAGTATTGATTCACATCGAGCTTTTATTGCTCTATTAAGGTTTAAGAATAAGATTGAAAGTATTGAAGAATGAAGTAGGATGTCGAATTGAGTATAATATTTGTTGAAACTTGAATAAAGTAAAATTTAACCCATATGGAATATAAAATTGTTAAGAGGAAATCGTTAAGTTTTGTGATTGAATTATAAGGATTTAATTGATTGTAGGTTCGTGTTAAGGGTTGTTCCTAGGCCATTGTCCACTGACGAGGATGCCCAGTGTCCAAGAAATAAATTGAAGAAATCTTCTTCTGAATTGAGACCGATGGATCTTCTGGGACATGTGGAACACCTAATGACTCTTGTAGATTAGTATTCATTGTGGTTTCCTTTAAAAATCCCTAACTTAACTGAGATATCAGTTGGTAGGATGAGTTTTGCGAATTGTATGACATAGTGACACGTAATGTGTTACGGTACAATTTTGACTTGTTTGTGATTAATGAAAAGACTACCTTTGATTGCTAAATTCTACATGTATCGATGTTATCTATCCTTTATTACTTCATCCTAATGTTCGCATTAGTGATGCAACCATTGAACAAGTACTCATCTTGATTTGAGTTACGTTGTGGATTATTCTCTTTGTATTCCTGAGTGCCATCGAGGTCATAAACCTCATGATTAATTGGCTAAAGCTCATTTCCTATCATATCGTAGTTAGTTCTTGGTGAACCACTCTTCATCACTCTTTTGCAGATAACACATTATTTTTATAAAGTTAAAACGGTATCCTTTGAGAAAATTTAATTTTCATCACAATAAGGATTATTCAAAGTGAGATTTATAAGTGATTGATATCAAAATGAAGTTTTTTATGAGACGCTTTGAAAACTTAATTGTTTTCATAATAAAGAAAATCTTGGTAAATTTATTTTTGATTCTTATTTAAGAATTAAGCGTGAAAATGTTTTTATTATAAACATGATGATAAAATTTTGACGAACTGAGTATTGCATCGTTAATCTTGAAATTGTATATAGTTGCGCGCCTACATACAATTTGGAATGGACTATGCAAGACTGATTAGTAGTCACCATAAAACCAATGAATAAACACTACGTTCACTTTGAAGATTGTGAAATATTAAATTTTATGAGATCTGCAAGAAGTGAAAAATAAGGACATAATGTTAGGGACACCTACATATGTGCCTGTAGCATCTATTCTTCTGAGTCGAATTTACTCATCTGTGGAAATTATCTTATTTGACAATTGACAATTCTTTCTTGTCCAATTCTCCCGTAGTGAGATTCTTAGGAAAATTATTTGATTACCGAGTGTTGATACCCGACTGGATGTATCGACGTTCCTATCATTTCTTATGATTTGATTTCATTTGAATGACCTGGGTAACGATCCGAGGAGCTTTCGAATGCGTACTCAAATTATGAAAACAAGGGATATATTCATAGTCGTTAAATGTTTTCGTTTGTATCTGATTTGAAATTGTCTTGCATAGATTATGCGTTGACCTTAGTCTTTTAATAGTAGTTGTGTCTCCAGATATCCTTGAATTTGTGAAGGATTATGAGTTATTATTAGACTTTTGAGAAGTTCACATCTTATCGACGGCAATAAAACTAGAAAGTTGATAATGCCAGTAGAAGGATTGATTGATTATGACATGACGACATTGTCTTAATTGATGGGAACTCGAGTAGAATTCCCTAAATGATAAGATGTTGATTATCAAAAGTGAACCAAATAATTCTTGATGGATGACCATATCCTGCATTTAGACTTGAAATTATACCGTGAATGGTTGTGAATTAGTCTTAGATATTATAATCTAAAAAAAACCTAATATGAATTTATTAAAAGATGTTTCTATTTTTTGAAATCTTAGGAAGTATTTGTTGATGAATTACCTAGACTTTTGCCATTAAGGCAAGTTGAAATTGGTATTGATTATATTCCCGGTGCTGCACCTATGGCTTGTGCACTGTACGTCAGCACCATCTAAATTAAAGGAATTACCATACAACTGAGAGTTGTCGGAGAAAGATTTTATTATACCAAGCCTGTCATCATGAAGAGCTATGGTGTTATCATTCCTTATATTTATAGATTACTGTGAACTGAGTAAATTGACAATCGAAAACGAAATCCATAACTCGAAATGGAAGATTTGTTCGATCATTTACAAGGTTCTAGCGTATGTTTTAAAGATTTGATTCACGACATGGTTATCATTAACTTCGCGTCCGCAAAGAAGATTATGTATTCCAATCACTACATCCGGAACTTGTTATGAACATTATGAGTTTCACGTGGTGATGTTTTGATTGGCTAATACACATGTAGCATTCATAAATTTGGTGAATCACGTGTGTAGGCTGTATTTTGATAAATTCATGCTCGTGATCATTAAGGACCATTTATTTGTTTATGAGAATAAGAATGAGTTAATAATTATTTATAGATTGCCCTGAATTGGCCGAACAATAAAAACTTGTACCTTGAATAATTGATATGTGATTAAAGACTTAAACCTTTACATTATTTGACTATGTGATTAATAGATAATGGAGTCTATATTGACTTTTCAAAGATTAGAGCCATTAAGGCTTAGGGTTATAACAAAAAGAAAGTGCAAATATATTTTGACAAATGTTTTAACAAGGAGTTTAAGGGATTATTCCCTTATACACAAACCATTTAACTAAACTTCTGTTTAGGGGTAAATGTTTGTGTATACCTCAAGATAACCTAAGAGGGATTGAGGAAACCATTTAAACCATGATTTGAAACCTGAAACGATAATTTTTGTTTTTTAACTAAGAAAATTTTGACCAAAGTATAAACAAAGGTTTTTCGAACATTTACGAATCTTATTAATTATTTTTTATAAATCAGCAAAAATTTTGTTAATTAAATTCAAATTTATTTTGAACATTTTTATATAATTGGACAAACTGAGAAAATATAAAAATCTTTATGTTTACCTTTCATAAAAATTGAATATTCAATATTTAATTAGTTGTAATAATTATCGACGCTTTAGACGTCGGATTGAGCAAAACTGGTAAAAATAATAGTAAAGACGAAACTAAAACATAGAAGATATGAAGAAAGAATTTTGAATAAATACGGTTATGATATTTATTTTATCAGGAAGGTGAACGTAATTACTGACGCATAATATAGAAATAATATCTGAGTAAATTGTGGACATGATAATTATATCATCATGAGAAGTATATATAGATACTGACATATTATATAAAAAGGATAAAGAACCAATTAGGATGTATTTCTTAATAATGAAGGTGCAAAACAAATTGCCGAACGATATAAAAATAAACAATGTTTGTAAAAAGGGATAATATAGATTATAAAAGAGGTTCGCGGCTAATGTGAACCATTAAAATAGAGAAGCCGACATCGTTAAATGTTTTAAAGACCACATGTGATTGTCTAAATATGGAGATTGTGAGATATAGTTTTGTTGGAATTTGTAAGTATAAGTATTCTATTTATGTCATTAATGACTAAAAACATCTTTGTCTAAAGAAGTTGTGCTGATGACAATTATGCAGGCAGACATCGCCTCATACATTAGTAAACGTCTAGCTATTGCAAAGGTCATCATCTGAATTTGATTCGATTTGGGTCATCGTCGACAGACTGACCAAATCTGCTAATATCATTCCCGTTAATGATAAATGCAAAAGAGTTATGTAAACATAGTGTGCCTGTATCAAACATCTTTATCAAGATCCTCGCTTCGCATCGAATTTCTAAAGATTTGCTCAGAAATCATTGAGAACGAACCTTGATGAGAGTACTATGTACCACCCCAATGATTGACCTTTGGTAACGAAGGGACGAGGTAAAGTAACGATACAAAGTAATATAAGTACTGTTTTATGTTTGAATGATTGACCTTTGGTAATAGACCGTATAATCGTTTTCCTTTGGAAATATTATCATTGATAATCATCTTGTTATGATTGAGATCGAATCTTGTTAGGATCTAAATATTAGAGCATCTGTAAGCAGAAATTGAGATAAAGACATCCGACATACACCCACTGTGAGTTGAAGATGTCTTTTAGGTTTAAGGTTTCCTATGATGGCGAACCTAACCTTACAAAGTACCCGACCCGCGAGATCCGAAATGATTGTTGAAATTAGGATCTGATTATTGACTGCCGGTAGAGGGCAAGAGGTTATGTGAATGTGAAATGTAGATCTTGAAGTGCCAATTGGGTAGCGAAGTTATGCAACAATTTTTAAACTTGGAAAAATGAATTCATGATCTGACAAATCATGGGATATAAGTCCCCGTTGTATGGGACCATTGAGATGATATAAAAGTTGGGATTGAAAGGCATATAAGCTGGATCTACCCTAGGACTTCAAGAACTGCGTGAATTACGTTTCGTATATCGAACTTGATGGAATATCTATCAAGTGAAAATCTGATTGTTCTTAGTAAAGCTTAGATCGGCGAAAAGTTGCATTCATCAGAAACCCGTGAACATCATGGATAGAGAAAGTAAGTCAACATTAAGCCTGATCTTATTCCTATAGTTATGTTTGATAGAACTCGCGTATTGTAATGAATTGCACTTGTGAGAAAAGACCGAATGTGGAGGAAATACCCACATGGCTTTAACTCAATAAGAAGCGAGTAGTAAGGTAAGATGATCTTTGAGGACAAAGATCCTGTTTAGGGATAAATGCTGTGACAATCCGTCAATTTATGGTTGATATTTTATTCTCGAATATTATTTAAAAACATTATTTTAATGTTACAATATGAACTCACTTATTTTTGGGAAGAAATTTGGATTTACGTCTTGGAGTAGCATCGACTACGTTTAAACCGGAGGATTCTACGTTACGTGCTTACGTTTACATACACCGTCTTTGGTGATAGTCCGACATTTCAGAAAATAAATTTATCCGCGAATATTATTTTGGAGTTTTAAATTTGTGTTAATTTATAAACTCACAAATTTACGAGAAGAGATTAGGACTTACGATTTTATTTTAACGTCCTTTACGACTAAACCGGAAACCCTAGGATTACGTATTTACGTTTTCGAACTCCGTTTTTGATGAGACAATTTTTATTGGATTTGTTTTGTGCCGTTGATTCATAATTTATAAAAACATTTTTCGTAAAACGACCCGAGGGCACGCAAATCGAGGAAACTAGAATCGAGGAGTACCCGTAAATAAATGGGGATGAGACAAGTGGGACACTTGTCCCACCCCCACTCAAACCGGCCTTAACAAGCCACTACACCCCTTATGTGTCAAAAGCTTCCCAAGGAAGCCTAACACATGTCCTTAGCTTAACTATTAAGCCAAGCTTACCTCAAAACCCACAAGCAAAACCATTTGCACCACTTCCACCCATGCAAAACAAGCTAAAATCCTCTCTACTCTCTCTATGATTTCGTCTATACTTCACCAAAAACACCTCCATTTGATCCAAATTTAACCACAAACTATTGTTATAACTTACATATGTTAATCTCCTTCAAAAGAGATGAAGATTGGTGGTGATTATAACATCCAAGGAGGAGTATTCATGGTGTCTTGGGGCTGATTTTCCACAAGGTGATCATAAAGATTGATGGTCTTGAAGATGGTGTTGGCTAAGCACAAGTTTCTCCATCAAAAACCATGTCCAAATCATAACCTACATCAACTTAGTGGTATAAAGATTGTCCTCCTCATCTTCTTGTTATTTTGATTATGTAAACATGTATTTTATTTCCTATTTTATATGTATATGATGATTATATGATGATAAAAATGTTATGTGGGGATTTGTTGTTGATAAACATGATTAAAAAGGTGAAAAACCATATGAAACAAGGTTAAAATCTTGCTTAAAAATGTTGGCTGTATAAAACAGTAAAGAAACAGGTCATGGACTGATAAAATGATGAAGTAGAATCCATTTACAGTAAGCTATATGTCTTGTACACATGTGAGAGTTGGCCATGCAATGGAATCATTGTAATGAGTGAGATATGATCAAAACAAGTTTAAGGTATAAATCCGAGGTTACAGTTTTGGACGATTTTTAAAAAATACTTAAAGATGATTCAACATTAGCTATAGAAGAGTTAAATGTAGCACATATCATGTAGTTTATGTGATAAAAATTTGAGCTTCTATCTCCATGTAGAACTCAAGATATGGCAGTTTTGGTGAAAGTGAAGATAAAAATCAGATTTTTGGAAATTAAAGAATAATACTATTATATAAGCACTCAAATTTTAATAGTATAAAATATAAATTAAAACCCACTAACTCATGAATTTTGTTTATAAAAATATGTACAATGATAAATAAGTGGACATTTTATAAAAATGGTAACTTGTTATGTTTTATAAGATATAAAACTATAAACATGATATTTACGACTTTTTCGGCTATTGCCGTAAAATTAACGTTTTTGTTAAATAAAACTTAGATGGTTGGACCCGTCTAATGTAAACTTTATAAAACTTATATACTGATATATATACATGTATAACAAGTAAAAACTGATAAAACCCGAACTATAGGACATACGGACGTTAACGGACTAAATTAACGTTATTGGACTAATAATACAACAAAAATGGACTAAAACATTTATAAACTTATCATTGGGCTTAACCCATTTAGGCCCAACTTGTAAAGTGTAGATACTGATAAAATAAGTATAACATGGATTAAAACAAGTTAAAGAACTTATAATAAGTTTATTGGACTTAAAACACGTAAATGGATAAAACTAGTAAACTAGTATAAAAGCTATCGACATATAACACTAAAATGAGTAAACGAGAATATGTAAACCCACTTGATCATCATATATATATAATCATCATATGTATACATAATTGTTATTTTGAAAAGTCATTGGACATGAGTCTAAGACGAGTATTATTTGTCTAGGTTTCCGTGATTGAAGCACGTACCGTACGTCCGAATTGCCGATAACCCGCCTTCCCACATCAACGTGAGTTCATAGCCTCGCACTCTTTTAAATGTTTTTATAAATGTTTTATAAACCCGCGAGGGAGATAACATGTTAGTTTTTATAAAATAGGACACCATTTGTCCTGATTGTTTGTTTATTGATTTTCGACCCGAATGATTGAATGACCCGATTGTATGACCCGATAAATGATTAAAGGACCCGATATATGAAATTAAATGGATTATTAAAGTTAGGTTATGTCACTAAAAGTCCCATTAGCATGAATTGTGAACTACCGGGATTTGGTAGACGCTTATGCATTTAATAGTACTATTTGGGGACGATCACCCCAGTTCGCGCCTTGACGGTTGATCCCCGTCGTGCCACATTGATTGGTAAGCGAATTTATGTATGAGAAGATTTCCATAGCGTGACCTTTGTGACGACACGCTACTTTAGATGGGCAAAATTGGTATCGGGTTAGATACCCGTTGTTGGTTTAGTAAGGTAACAATGTCATGCGGCTTATAATAATCCAAAACTAACGAAATACTACTAGACGCCTTGAATTACGATGTATTGCCTGACTAGCAATACAGGGTCATACTAATGATATTATGTTTGTGTTTTGGTTTTCATAACCATATTCATATAACGGTTTTTATTTGATTTTATACAACGTCATAAGACGTATTGTATGATGTTTTTACGACATTGGCTCGTATAATGATTTTTACAGCAAATGCCTATATTATGATTTTCGATAAGGATTTGTATAAAATGACTTTGGCTATTTTATGGCCTATTAAAATGATTTGTACAAAATGATTTTCAGTAATAATTTTATACTGATATTATATTGATGGAATTTATTTAACTCTATGAATTCACTCGGCGTTATCGCTGACCTTTTCTTTTAACATGTTTTGTCTCAGGTACTTGAAGGTAATTCTCGGGAAGACGACAAGAATTCATGGCCCGCACTTAAACAATATTTTCCATTCAAATACTTTGTAAAACTTTGTATGAAGTAATATGACTTGGGACCGATGTAACTTTGATATTTATGAATGGAAATGCTTTTATTATTAAACGACGCGATTTTTATGCGTTGTCTATGATGTGAGTAATGTGCTATCCCGTAACACCAACGAGTGTTCCGCTGTATTAAGTTGTATAAATTTGGGGGTGTTACATCATCTCTAGACCGGATGTGGCAGGGAGGCTACAAAAATGGAGCATCTTATTGGGGGAGCACAATATATCTTATAGGGCAAGGACGGCTGTGAAAGGCCAGATCTTGGCAGATTTCCTGATTGAGAAGCCGGATGAGGAAGGGCCAATCATTAAACAAGACGAGACTCCAACAGAAGCATGGGTGTTATTTACGGACGGATCTTCGTGTACGGATGGGTCCGGAGCTGGTCTCATTCTCACAAATCCGGAAGGAATGGAGATCACTTACGCCCTCCGTTTTGAGTTCACGGCCACCAACAACGAGGCGGAATATGAAACATTAATTGCGGGTTTAAAAATCGCAGCTAGAATGGGAGTCCGCAACCTTGAGGCCTACGTGGACTCACGACTTGTTGCGAACCATATTCTAGGTGGATATGTGGCTAAGTAGGACAACATGGTTAGATACTTGGAAAAAGTTAAGTCACTAATCGCGGCTTTCAGCAAGTTTTCCATCAAGCAGGTGCCAAGAGGCGAGAACAAGAAGGCGGACGCTCTTAGCAAGATCGCATCCACAAGCTTTGCTCACTTGTCCAAACAAGTCTTGGTGGAAATACTCAAGGATAAATCTATAACAGAAGGGGAGGTCGTTGCTATAGTTGAGGAGGATGGACCTACATGGATGACCCCGATCATCAACTATTTTACTAGTGAGACCCTTCCGGACGAGGAAAAAGCAGCACGGCGCATCAGAAGGAAGTCGCAACACTTCGAACTCCGAGAAGGTATTCTTTATAAGCGCTCTTTCTTGCAGCCATGGTTGCGGTGTGTTGGACCACAGCAGGCTACCTATGTAATCAGTGAAATACATGAAGGGTTGTGCGGCATGCACGCAGGACCGCGATCCGCGGTAGCTAGAGCCTTACGGACAGGATATTACTGGCCTACCATGCACAGGGACGTGCACGACATGATTCGCAAGTGTAGTGATTGCCAAGTGCATAGACCAGTGCCGCGACACCCGCAGTAGGAGCTTACACCTATCGCGTCCCCATGACCATTCTATAAATGGGGAATCGACATTGCAGGACCATTTCCTGTAGATGCGGGGGGAGTTAAATTCTTGATTGTCACGATGGACTACTTCACACGATGGATAGACGCCAAGGCAGTCAAATCCATCACAGGCAAACAAGTTAAAAAGTTTGTTTGGGAGCATATTGTGTGCCGTTTCGGCCTACCAGGAGAAATCATCTCGGATAACGGTAAACAGTTCGTGGACAATCCATTCAAGGACTGGTGTGCATCATTGAATATCAAGCGGCACTTCGTATCTGTTAAGCATCTGCAAACAAATGGCCTCGTGGAACGAGCAAATAGACGCTTGGGAAATGGCATCAAGGCACGTCTGGATGAACGAAGTGCCAAATGGGTGGATGAGTTACCGCATGTCCTATGGGCGCATAGGACCATGATCAAAACAGCCAACGGAGATACTCTATTTGCATTGGCCTACGGCACTGAAGCTGTTATACCAGCAGAAATAAGAATGCCTACCATCCGCACGACGGAGGTTAATGTAGTTACGAACGACGAGCAACTGCGAATCAACCTGGACCTGTTGGAAGAAAAAAGGGAGATAGCAGCCATCAATGAGGCTAAGTCCAAGGCTAAAATGAAGGCTTATTACGACGCCAAGGTTAAAGGTGTTTCTTTTCGACCGGGAGATTATGTCTATCGTGCTAACGAAGCAAGTCGAACGGAGAATACCAGAAAGCTGGGACCTAAGTGGGAAGGACCGTATGAAGTCACGGAAGCCTTGGGGCGAGGCGTGTACAAGTTACGTGACATGGATGGCCGCGACCTGGAACGCACATGGAATATCTCCAATCTCAAAAGGTGCTATCTTTGAAAGCTACGGCTTCCGCATGGGTGCTTCGCTATATGTGGCTTTAATGAAGAACCATGCGTTCTATCTTTTTTCCTTCTTATGTTTTGTTTAGGTTCCTTTTTTGTTTTTTAGGACTTATCATTCTTGTTCAAACAAAAAAATGTAAACGTTCTAATAAAATGCCGTGGTGCCTAGCTAGCTCCACGGCTTATTCCGTACAAATCATTTTTTAGATTTTTTGTCAGTCATATGAATTTTAGTTGTTATTATAATATGTCATGTTTCAGTCATATGCTTTCATTCAAATTACTGTACATGTACTATACGCCTCCAGGCGGGGTAAGAGGATTAAGTGAACCTACTAATTCAAGTTGCCGTGTAAGAGGGATGCAACCCCAGCGGAACGGATCATGTATCCTTTCTAGACACCTTACTCACAAGACGTTGTGGTAAGTTTCGCATGCCGTACTCACGCAGTGCTCCGCATAGTAAAGACGCACGTCGCATGTCTAGTAAATTATAGGCTTGTCGATATTTTCCTTTTTTGTGTAAGACGTGACATGTCATGCAGTATTAGCATACAATGTTCAAACAAAATAAAAATACACAAGTTTCAAAATAAATAACAAAGTGACCGTGGTCATCACGGACTTCCAACCAAAAGACAGTCATTTCACATATGTCTTAGCCGTGTACATACACGGGCGAATAAAAAACATAAATGTTTACAACTGATAAATTACAAGGGGGATAGGAATTCGCCTATGTCCTTCTTTCCTTCTTCAATCAGAGCACGGAGGGCCTCCCCACGAGCATCCTTCCCATCCTGCGCCTTGACCGCAATCACATCCAATGCTTCCACAAGCAGCTTTTCACCTTTCATCATTTTTGATGCGGGATCATAAGTGGCCAAGGTCAAAGGGATGGGATCTGCAGTAAGCCGAGACATTATTTCCTCGTTTGGAGCGTCCCTAAGTGCCTCAAGCTCATCCAGGAGAGGGTGTTGGATTTCCGCCAAAGCGTTCATTGACGTGGTCATATTATCCGCAGCTGAGGGATTATGGTACGGATGATGCATGATGTCTTCATTTTTTCCTATCAGTTCTGCAGCTTTGACCAACCCCTCATGTCTACCACGGTCAATTCCATCGGATACGACCCCGACAAATGCCTGCAGTAGGTGCGGAGCTTCCAAAGCCTTGCTTACGGCAAGTCGCATCCCTTGCCCAATCATCCACCTGCGTCCAGCTATGGCGGATAGCAGGGGAGGACATAGTCTTTCAGCACAACTTATGGCCATCTTGCTCATCTCCTCATCCATTGTGGCAGCTTGCTCTTCCAGATTGGCCCGCGCCTTTGTCAGCTAATCCCTCGGCGCATCACGCTCTTGGGCGATGTTGAAGGATTGTATGGTCACGGCCTTGGTAGAAGCTTCAGCCGCAGACACCTGGATATGGAACTTTGAGTTATTACAAGGATATATACTTTTTTGGGTCGAATAAATACTCAAGGCAAAAGTGTATGTACAAAAGTTTCGAAAGTGTATCTTCTCATTTGATGCGGCTACAAGGGCTTCGCGCTCGGCAATACGCTTGTCTCGGGTGTCGGCGTGATGAGCTTGTTCTTTTACCATCGCCTCGGCTGTCAACAGCGCTGCCTGAAAGGACGTGATGGTCTTCTCGTTCTTCACGACCATTGCCTCACGACGAGCTATCTTTTTATCGGCCCGATTCACATTTGCAAGGGCCTTGATCAAGCGGCATCTCAAGGCGGCTCCCACCATCACTTGATGTGCGGACGACACGTCGAACTGCTCCAGAAGGGATTCATGATCCAACTCGTCTAAGTCTTGTGCAAGGGTTGGTGAGGTGATGTGCTCAATGAATTCTGAACACTCCGATTCTGCTTCCAACCTTGTTAGACTTGAGAGGTTCCATGCTAGGCGCAGACTATCTTCTGGCCCTTCGGGGTGTGGTTCCTCGGCGTGTGTCACAGCAGGGGATGGGGGTCTGTTTGGTGGCGCGGAGGATGGATTCTTCTCCATTCCTTCCTCTTGGGCTACGGCCGATGGATCCGCCCTGTTATTGACATGGTGAAGTTAGTCTAAGCATTATATATTTCATAAGTACATTTACACGACTAATGTGTTAAGGATACTTACCTGGTATCAATGGCAAGTTCTGGGCCAGTGGGGGCTATGGCGCTCACGGGTGTAGCTTCACCTTAGGCTTGTGCTATTTGTTTGATGAGAACCATGTATTTGACCCCGGTGGAAGTTCTTCAAGATTCTTACCATTGTAAACAAGGTCGAGTCAGGCTCAAGACTCGGTTAACAAAAACAAGCGCTTCTCGGGAGGCAACCCGATGATCTATCCTTTTTATCCGTTTTCATAATAAGTGTAGGGGAGACCCTAGTATGTGTTTGTTATTTTCTTTCTTATCATGTGCAGGGATTCGAGCTTTCAAAGTTCCACTTTTGATGACTTTTGACGACCCGTGATTCCGTGTACCCGTCTTTCCGGTTCTATCCTAAAACTCTTTTGATTTACTATTTTATATTCTTCAATATCAAAATAGGAATCACTTTAGTTGTCTCGTCCTTAGCAAGATTTAAGCAACGTACACAATGTCCCAAGTGTAGGGGAGTTTACTCCCACATGCTTAAACATTGAGGACAATGTTTATCTTAAGTGTAAGGTGGACTTCTATCGAAGTTAAGTGGGCTTTTCCATGAATTTGTCCTTATTTTAACCGGAAAATTGATTTTGTCCTTATTTTAACCAGAAAATTGATTTTTCGAAATTTTTCAAAATTTTTTTATCTAGTTTGGCCTAGTTGTATTTTCCTTTGTTATCGTTATTTTCTTTCATTGCTAGAATAAATTTGAATAAAATGTCTTTAATAAGTTTAGATGTCTTTGATATATTAGGCCCGTCATGAATCTTTTGACTCAACCCGAGTTTACTTATTTGAGTTTACTCTAGCTAGTATCTTTAACGTGTTTAAATCAAGTTTTGCTAGACTTTTATATAGGGAACTTTAAAATGCGGAAGTCTTAACTCATACAGGTTTAAGAACAAGAACTTTTCGCAAGTTCCTATAATTGTTTAACACCCCCAAATTTACACGCAGCGGAATACATCTTTGGGTGCTAAACAATGATACTACAACACATAATTTATAAAGAACGACTCAAAAAGAGACGTTTTAGATTTATCGTTCCTAAAACATTTGTCAGATTAGCGTAGTCCCAAGTAATCATTACCAAAAGATAAGTTAAAACAACATATTGGTTTGTTTTAAAAATGGAACGATAAATAAATCAAAGAGTTTGAACAACAAAAGCAGTGCACAACTTCATTCCCTGTGACCTCCAAGCTTCCACTTCTTGATTACCTGAAATACATGTGAGTAAAACAATCAGAAAAAATGCCGAGTGAATCTATAGGTTTATGAAATCAATTTGAACAAAAGCAAAGATTATAAGTTTGTGGCATGCTTATAAGCATCAAATAATAATTTGCATAAACAATAATAATTGTATATAGCATAAATTGCAATAAGCTCATGGAACCGAGCCCTTAGACACTCCCATATCAGTCTAATAAGACGAGAAATTTATTAATTGTCGGTTACCTCCAGATTATTGGTACATTGTCGTATACCTGACTTCTCAATACAATATGTTCAAACAGTGTGGAGGTCTGATACTAGCATTTTACTATGGGTTCAATTAATGTCTCTCGATATCCTCTCGAATTGATCTTGGCTCTAAGTGGAATGATTTGTTCTTGGTTAATAAAAAAAGAGTTGGTTTGTTTATCTATTTTAAACTAATTAACAATTAATTAAGTGTTGAAGAGTAAAATTAAAGCTTTAAACGTTTAAACTAAAAAGACAAGTTAAAAGTAAATGCTTGAAAACTTAAAGATTATATTAGAGAAATAAGTTGACATTCAATAAAAACTAACTCTAGGAAAACTTTGTAAAAATATGAGCTTAATTGAAAAGTACTAAAAGAAAGTATGATCGGAATAAAACACCTCAAATCGGAATAGTGGAGAAATCCCCTCAATCGGAATAATATTCCGATCACTTTGATCGGAATGTGAACAAAAGAACAATCGGAATGACACACAATGACGCTGATCAGAATGTTGCCAATAGGACTAATCGGAATATTTAAAAACCTACCAATCGGAATATCAATAAATAAAGACAATCGGAATATGCTGATGGGTCTCCATCGGAATGTGTGCAACACAGGTTCAAATCGAAATAATCAAAAAAACAAGATCAATCGGAAAAACTAAACCCTTTTCCGATCGGGCGATCAGAAAGAGGGTTGTGTGTCTGGTCAGAATGATCCAATCGGAAAGGGGTTTTACCCTTTCCGAAATCTATGCAATCCGAGGCTAAACCAAGGGAAATGAGCTTATGGAATAAGCTAACTCCCTAACAAGCTCGAATCCAATATAAGCTGATCAAATAAGCACTTAAGAACAACTTATCTAAACTTCAAATAAGAAAAAGCATAAATCAAATGATAAAAAGATGTACTTTTTATAAAAACTTTAAAAAGTAAATAAGCTAAATCAACAAATAAGCCAATAAGAACAAGGATCTCAAAGCTTATTGGTGTATAAACTTAATGAAACATAAAAAGAAATCAACTTTTTAAGCACAAATCATTGATGAACAACACAGATCATACGAGATTTGTACCAAAATCAATCAAAATAAAAGAAAGGAAGGATGAGATTAAAGATTAAAAGATAAAAACTTGAACTTGATTAATGAAAGATAATACAAAAGTTTGAATTTGAAAGAGAAAAAGAAGAAATCTAGTGAGAGAAAGTTTAGAACTTTCTCTCTCTAAAACTAAAAACTACCTACTCCTAATCTAATCCTAAAACTAACCAACCCTCTCACATGATGTGAGGGTGGTATTTATAGGAGAGGGGAGTGGTTGGTGGCTCCCTCTTTCTTTCATTCTTTCTTGGTCCTCAGTCTTCCAGTCTTTCAGTCTTTTTAAATTCTTCGACTTTTCAGACTCCGTCTCGGGATTTCTTTGAACTCTTCTTGTAATTTCTTCATAATTCAGACTTGAGTTCTTCGGCTTTTAGTAAACTTCCATCTTTTGACTTTTTCTTCGATAAATCTTCAGAATTGGTCTTGGACTTCCGTTCTTTTTCCACTTTTGATCTTTCGACTTCGTCTTTTGTCTTTTCCTTCAATAAAAGCCCGTGAAAGCCGTGTTTTCTCCACTTTTCACCTTCTCGACCCTGAAACACAATAAAAACACAAACCACGCATAATTCCGCCATTTACGACATAAAATATACGTTTAGGTCCCGTTTTAATGTAATTAAGTAGTAGAAAAGATGGGTGTTTTCACACCTATCAAATCCCCTACACTTAACCATTGCAATGCCCTCATGCAATGCTTAGTGTTGGGAATAAATTATGGGTCAGTTCACTAGACGCTGATAAGAAGAGTTCAAGCGCTGATAAGAAGACATTGGACGCTGACAGCCAAGCGTTGACACTTGAAGAAGTCAACGCTGACAGCCTTGAAGACAAGCACTAATGGAATATATCTTCATACGAATCTTTTTGTTTATTTGTTTCTATATTTGTATATGGTAAAGATAAGCTCGACATTGTATTTTCTATTATTATCTTTACCTAGAATAGTTGATTCGTAGCTTCTTGTACAAGACTTCTTAATCTATAAAAGAAGATCTTTTGGTTTAATGTTCGATATCAGTTATAATAAGTTTTCACAAGTATTCGACTGTTAAACCTCTTTCATTGTAATCAAGTTCGATTATTCTAATACAAGTGAAAGTTTGTTTAACATCTTTGTGTTTTAGATTAAGTGTTAATTCCGCATAACACTTAGTTACTTTATTCATAAGCAAAGGTTTCTCTACGTGTATTACATGATCTAATCTCGTATACACAAAGCTTAATCGATCTAAGTTTGGGATCAACAAGTGGTATTAGAGCTTATTGAGAAACTTTTGATCTTTAAGTAACGCAAGAACCCTAAAACACCAAAAACCCTAAAACAACGAAACCCTAAATTTCTTAAAAACCTAAAAACATCATGTCAGGCACAGAAGATCCTCCTGCTCCTATTTTGCTACAAAGCAACACCACAAACCCTAGTATCAAGATTCACATGTTTGATGCCAGGAACTTCGAGCTTTGGAAGTCCAATTTTGAGCAATATGTAGCCATCCATGACTACACTCTTTGGGAGATTGTTGAATATGGGAATAAATTCAACAAAGCTCAAAATATTGCTAATTCTATTGCCACAAGGTCAGCTGTTCCTAATTGTCCTGAAGCTGATAAGAAGGAAAGGCCTGAAGATGGAAGAGTTGTATCTGCTGAAGATATAGCCAAGAAAAGGGTGGACATGAAAATTTTGAACATCATGAAACACGCCTTGGGTCATGAGAATCAGCACAAGTACAAACGCTTTGAATCTGCAAAAGAGCTTTGGGAAGCTCTTGAAGTAGCACATGGTGGCAATGCTGATACTAAAGAAGAAAAGAAGAAGCAACTCATGCATGAGTATGCTGTCTTTAAGGCTCAACCTAATGAGAATCTCAGCAGTGTGAGAAGTAGACTGCTTGACATTACAAGTCAACTTTCCTTCATGGGAACACAGATTGATGACCCTGACTTGAATGCTACTTTTCTCAAAAGTCTTAGTGATATATGGAAGATTGAGGCAAGATCCATTCTTGTCAATAACACCCACAAAACCTCTAGGTTTGATGACATCTTCAACAAACTAAGATTGTTGGAGAATGAATGGCTTTTGGAGAAAGATAATAAACCTTCTAGTAGCAACATGGCCTTCTTCTCACAAAGTGAAGGTCAATTTGATTCCATGAACTCCTATGGACATCCAGTCACTGGATCTGCATGTGTCAACGCTAGATCACATCCTATCAGCGTTGGAACACATCCTGTCAGCGCTGGATTACATCCTGTCAATGCCTCACACTCAAGCGCTGACACTTACAATTTTGGCGCTGATAGAATTAAACCTGCTGGTTTAGATCTAGATACTGTGTGTGCATTCATTGCTTCTTTGTCCAGTGATTCAAGGATTACATATGAGGATCTTGAGCAAATAAGTGATGAGCAATTGGAAGAGATGGACATCAAGTGGTCTATGGCTCTTATAAGTTTAAGAGCAAACAGGTTTAATAGAAGGTTCAAGAAGAAGATGACCTTTGATGCTAAGGATGTTGCTGGATTTGACAAATCCAAAGTTGAGTGCTACAATTGTCATCGTATGGGGCACTTTATGAGGGAATGTAGATCTCCAAGAAGATCTGATGCTGGTAAGCCTTCAAGCCAAATGGTTAAGAGCCAAGATTCCAAGGCCATGGTAGCTGTTCAACAAATTGATGGTGTTGGAGGATGGGACTGGAGCTGGAACTTTTTGGCTAAGGATAAGGAAGAGGACCAAGCATTGGTTGCTGAAATTAAAGAAGAGCATGTTGAATATGCTCTCATGGCACACTCCTCCTCTTCATCAGATAATGAGGTATATGATGATGCTTTCTGTTCTAAGGGTTGTCGTTTAAATACTGAAAAACTAAATAAGGAGATAGTAAAATTATTAGATGAGGCAAGTTCTGAAAGATGCAAAGTATCTAATTATCAAATTGCTCTCACCCAAACAGAAAAGACAGTAGCTGAGTATAAGAAAATGGAGTTTGATCTAAAGGATAAAATAAATATCTTGAAACATGAGTTACATCAAAGTAAAGATATTTAAGATATCACAAACAGGGTTAATCTTGATTTGATAGCTAAGTTAGATGAGGCTAACAAAAATAAAGATAATGTGAGTCTTAAAATCCAGAGATTTGATAAGGCCACACAAACTCTAGGAGAGTGTGTTAGTAAACAAAGAGACTCTAAGGACATGAGTGGGATTGGGATGAAAGATTATACTGGTGTTCCACCACCAGCTGGGGATTTCTATGGTGTCCAATCAAAGGACTTATCTTGGACTGGCTTGCCAGAATTCCAAAAGAAGGAGTTCATTCCTCCACCTAGAGTGACTTCCCAGTTGAAGAATATAAACAAAAACTGACTGACCTAGATGAGTGGAAGAAAGCTAACCACACTTTTTTTGTTAAGGGAGGTTTGTTGTGTGAAAGTCCAAATGAGCCCACACCAATCACGAGCCATGATCCTACACCTATTAAAATCACACACCCAACCACTGGCAAAGCTGTTGACCTTGGCTCACATACTGTTAGAAAACCTAGTGTTAAGTATGCAGAGATGTATAAGAATACTAGGTCACCAAAAAGCCAAGTTAGTAACCATGGAACAGGCTTCTTTGCTTCTAGACCTAAGACTATGTCTAGAAAAGCCTGTTACACTTGTGGTAGCTTTTCACATTTGGCATACAAATGTGTCAACGCTTCAAGTGTCAACGCTGACAAGAACCATTTCAGCGCTGACAAAAGTCAACATAGGTCAAACACTGTCAGACACAAAACCTTTGTGAACAAAAATTCACAAGTTGTTAGACCAGCCCCATTCTTTTCTAGAGGGTCTAACACACATAGCCTAAGACCTTTCCAAAAGACAAACACTTGGTCCAATAGGCAATGGGTTCCTGTAGCAAACCCTAGGTTCAACGCTGATAAAAGCAATCGGGGCGCTGACAGGAACAATTTCAGCACTGACAGACACACTGCCAAACCTAGGTATTTGCAACCACAGGGAAAGGGGTCTAAAGCTTCTACTAGCTTATCATGGAGACCAAAACAAGTCCAAAACCCTAATTCTACTGGTCTTTCTATGACATGCAACAGGTTTCATTACATTTCAAAGGTCATGTCAAGACCAATTGGGGTTAATTGGGCAATTCATCCAAAAAGGGATGAAAATGGGGTTGTTATAAGAACCAAGTCTGTTCTTGTTGAACAACCAGATGAATCCAAGTCTTCTAAGGCTTGGGTTCCCAAAGAAAACTAATTTGTTTTCTTATGTGTAGGGCATTCAAAAACAGGTTAATGACTATGGATATTGGGACAGTGGATGCTCTAGGCACATGACTGGGAAAGAAGATTACTTGAGTAACTTCACTCCCATTGAAGATGGTGATAAGGTTCTCTTTGGGGGCGGATATGGAACTATCACATGCAAAGGAACTCTTCTCACCAACAACTTATGTTTTGAAGACGTATTTCTGGTAAAAGAACTTGACTATAATCTTTTTAGTGTATCACAGGTGTGTGATAACAAGAATAATCTTTGGCACAGGAGATTAGGGCACATAAAGACATATATAATGTGAATCTTAATGGAATTAAGATGAATAATACAATGTCATGTTTTTATGCTAAAGCTTCAGTAGATGAAAGTAATCTTTGGCACAGGAGATTAGGGCACATAAACTTTAAAAATATCAATAGACTTGTGAGACTTGGTTTAGTTGATGGTTTGCCTGAAAAGGCTTTCCACAATGACCACTCTTGTGTTGCATGTCTTAAGGGCAAGCAGCACAAGGTCTCATTCAAATCTAAACAGGTGCACTCTAGTTCTAAAACACTTCACTTATTGCATATGGACCTCTTTGGTCCAACTAATATAGAAAGTTTGAAGGGTAAATCATATTGTTTTGTCATCACTGATGATTTTTCTAGGTTTACATGGACTTTCTTTTTAGCCAAGAAAAGTGAAACTGCCCAAATTTTGATTGATTTCATTACCCAGATTGAAAAGAAGAGTGGTAATGAGGTCAAAATTCTTAGAAGTGACAATGGGGGTGAGTTTAGAAATCAGTTACTAGAGGATTTTTGTGCCAAGAAAGGGATTACTAGGCAGTTTAGCATAGCTAGAACCCCACAGCAAAATGGGGTTGCTGAAAGAAAGAATAGAACCCTAATTGAAGCAGCCAGAACCATGTTGGCTGATGCCCACTTTCCTATAGCCTTTTGGGCTGAAGCTGTTAACACAACTTGTTATGTTCAAAATAGGGCATTGGTCAACAAAATACACAATAAGACACCTTATGAGTTACTTTGGGGAAGGAAGCCAAATATTGGCTTTCTCAAGCCTTTTGGTTGTCATGTGGTTGTTTTAGAAACTAGTGATGACCTAGGTAAATTTGATGCAAAAGGTGATGAAGGCTATTTCATGGGTTATTCAGTGCAGAGCAAAGGATATAGGGTTTACATTAAAAAGGAAAAATGTATACTTGAAAAAGTACATGTTAGGTTTTTAGAGAATAAACCTAGTGATCCTGAAAGTGGTCCAAATTGGTTGTTTGACTTGGAACCTTTATCTAGAGCTTTAAATTATATGCCTGTTACTAATCCAGGCATTGTGAAGGTAACTTCAAGTGTTTTGGAAAAGAGAATTGGTAATGTTTCAGGTACACAGGTTGCTAAGAAGGATTGACCACAAGCAGTTGAGTCATCTCCCATACAAGAATATGTTACATTTCCCATATGGACAGATGAGTATTATGCTGCTGCTGGAAAGGATAAAGGTGGTTCTTCAATACCACCAGTTGATAACATGCATGGTCATTCAGACGCTGACAAGCACAATTCTAGCGCTGACAAGACCAATTCAGACGTTGATGGCTCAAACGTTGACAACAATGATTCTGGCGCTGACAAAAGTAATTCCAGCGCTGACAAGCAAACTTCCAACGTTGACAACACCCATGAGCATTTTTCCACTTTTGAACAAGGTGAACCTTCAAGATTAAATGAAGAGGTTCAAGATGGAAGAGAGTCTGAAGAAGATATTAGCAACATGCAGGATGATATTGAAGACAACAGAATTCTTGAAAATGGAATTCCTAGATCTACTTTGAAGAATCATCCTCCCTCTCAAATTATTGGGAATATCATGACTCCTGTTCAAACTAGAAGATCTCACCAGACTCATGATAGCTTCATTGCTAATATACACAAGAAGGTTGATACCCCTCTTGTACAAGCATGTTTGTTTGCCTATTTTCTGTCACAACAGGAACCCAAGAAGATTTTTGATGCTCTCAAAGAACCTAGTTGGGTGGAAGCAATGTAGGATGAGCTTCACCAATTTGCTATACAGGATGTTTGGGAGCTGGTTGATTGTCCTAGATATGTGAGACCAATTGGGATAAGATGGGTTCTAAGGAACAAGAAGGATGAAAGGGGTATTGTGGTCAGAAACAAGGCACGTTTGGTAGCTCAGGGATACACACAAGAGGAAGGAATAGATTATGAAGAGGTCTTTGCTCCTGTTGCAAGAATTGAAGCTATAAGAATTTTCCTAGCTTATGCCTCTTGTATGAACTTCACTGTTTATCAAATGGATGTGAAGAGTGCTTTCCTCTATGGAACAATTGTTGAGGAGGTATATGTAATGCAACCTCCTGGTGTATCTTACAGCCTCAAGACCTGACATCATGTTTGCTGTGTGTGCTTGTGCACGCCATCAAGTGAATCCCAAAGAATGTCACCTTTTTACTGTGAAAAGAATCTTTAGGTACCTAAGATGTTATCCAGATCTTGGCTTATGGTACCCAAAAGATTCTCCATTGGAGCGTATTGCATATTCGGACAGTGACTATGGTGGTGACAAGTTTGATAGAAAATCCACAAGTGGTGGATGTCAATTTCTTGGGAGTAGATTGATATCTTGGCAATGCAAGAAACAAACAGTGGTGGCAAACTCTACAACTGAAGCAGAATATGTTGCTGCAGCTGCTTGTTGTGGACAAGTCTTATGGATTCAGAACCAGCTGTTGGATTATGGGTATAATTTCATGCATACCAAGATTTTTGTAGACAATAACAGTACTTTAGGCATTATTAAAAATCCTGTACATCATTCTAAAACCAAACACATAGAAATTAGGCATCATTTTATAAGAGATTGCTTTGAGAAAGGTTTAATACAACCAGATAGGGTAGACACAGAAGATAATGTGGCTGATTTATTAACTAAACCTTTTGATACTGGAAGATTTCAATATTTGGTAACAAATATTGGAATGGTTAATCTCACTTAATATGTGTTTTGGAACCTTTTTGTAAAAGTATGTACAGGATAATGCATTGTTATTGGTCTTTGTGATGATTTAGATTTTTCCACTTTAGTTTTTCTAACACTGACAAAGGTAAATGTAACGCTGACAAGTGTTATTTTGCCGTTGTTAGAGATATTATTGTCTAACACTGACAAGAGTTTCTTCAACGCTGATAAGTGTTGTCGGGGCGCTGTCAGCAACAATGTTAGTTTTGTGGTTTTTCAATCTAAATGTGTAGGTGGTGTTAGCTTTATGCCATTGGATACAGAGTTGCTTATGGATCTTTGAAGACCTATTTGAACATGTTTTTGTTTATGGATGATGGTTGGAATATTTATATTCCTATCTTGACATAAATTTTTAATGTTCATATATATTTTGAGACACTCATGTATCACAGTTTAAGGGGAGGTTTAAGGAACCTTTAGGACTTTTGGGTATCCATATGATACTCTTATCACAATTCTAGATTGTGTCCACAGGTGAGTATGGGTTAGTTTTGCTAAACCATGAGGCACTGTAGCATGCACAATATATCAACTTTGCATGCTGCCAAGACATTTTTGGCCTAGAATTGGGTGTGGTCTGTTGGGAGACTTGGGGATATTTTTTATGGGTTTACCTGGGAGTTACAAAGGATTTTATGAAATAACTTTGTTGGTAAGTATTTTGGTTAGCAAGGGACACTAGAGGACATTTGTGTCTATCTTGCTTAAGCAAGTGTGCATAAGTGGACAGTGCTTGCCACCCAGTAATTATTATCAACTTGCAAGATATTTCCCTTTGGATAAATTACTTTGTTAAGGTCTTTTTCTTTTTAAATATTTTTATTTTATAGACGCTGACAAGTTTTTCTCCAAACGCTGTTACGACCAATCGTGACGCTGACAAGGCTTTAGGCAAACGCTGACTAGAAAATATAGCCGTTAGGCGTTGATGGGCTATTCTTGACCGTTGACACCTAGTGGGCCCTACCCAGTTGTTATTTTTGACTAATCTTTGGCCGTAATTTTGGGGAGTTGTTTCTTTTAATTAATGCATGAGATAACTTATATTTGATTCAATATTTTCATCATTACTCTTTGAATATAACTGCCTCATTTTTTACCAATCACACACATGCATCTCTCCTATAAATTTGGCTAGCTTTTTATTCTGGGTATTCATATTTTCTTGTCTAACATTTTTCTCCTAGATTTTTCCCATATTACATAACCTAAACAGCTTTCAACATGGCACCAAAGTTCAACTCAAACAATCTGACATTGGAGTTCAAGAGCCAACATAATATGATAGTTTACTTGGACGCTGATAATGATTTGTTCCCTCAGTATTCACAAATGGTGGCATTTTTAAATGCATCCTCTATAAGGTATGCACTTTCTCATGAACCACTAGTCCCTGTCGCACACATTAGACAGTTTTGGAATAATGTTAGTTCCACAACAGCTAATTGAGTGACTACATTAACATCTACTGTTCATGGTAGAACATGGGTGGTCACTGAAGCTTTGGTTCGCCAAGCGTTGCATCTTAATGACGCTGATGGTGTGACTACTCTTGCCATTGCAACAATAGAACAAGGTCTTAGGGAATTGGGTTATCCTATTCCTGCTGATAAAACTTTAAATAAATATCATAAGCAGGAATTTCCCTCAGATTGGAAATATTTGATACATGTCCTTCTTCAATGCTTAAGTCCAAAATGTACTGCTTTTAATGAAATAAACAGGTCCATTGCAAGTGCTTTGGTTTGTATGTCACGTGCGCTTAAGTATAATTTTTCAAAAATGATTTTTGAAGGGATGTGTAAAAATAAGGGAAGTAAAATGACTTTGGCTTACCCAAGATTTTTGCAAATGGTGTTTGATTTACAAGCATATTGTCTTAGGGATCATGACAATTTTTATGAGATCCCTAAGCAAAAGAAAACCATTTTTGACAAAATGGCCTCCACAAACCAACCCATACCTCTTCCCCAAGCCATTCTTGAAGTAATTCAGGCTACCCAACCACAACCAGACCATGAACCTCAGCTTGAGCCTGTCTTTGAACCATTACCTTCACCTGAACACATGAACGTTGACCAAGCCAATGTCAACGCTGACACTTAAGATGTTGGCGCTGACACAGCCAATCCCAACGCTGATGACATTCCTGCACAATCCCAAACACCCCTTATTCAACCCACACCCACACAATCTACATCATCTTCCACCCCATTACAATCTAGGTTAAATAAACGCCAAAGGACTACTGGAGTGTTCTCCTCTAGTGGTCCTAGCCTTGTTGCAGAGAGAACCACCTCCACAAGTGTGGCTGGTGACATGGATGAGGCTGGGGCTATTGGCACAAGCTTAGATGCTGGTCAAGACAGTCCCAACATCATTAAGACCTCATCCATGCCCTATGATTCTATTTTGGGAGGTCAAATCCCCATTCTAGCTGAGGGCAGATTGGAACCTATGACATTGAATGAATTGACGGCTGCTGTCATTAGCTTGCAAAAGCAAAATGTCAGCCTTGTACAAATTGTCAATACTCAGGGCCGTGAACTCCAAGCATTGAGGGAGCGGGTAACTGTTTTGGAGAATCCTAGTAGCAGGAGTAGGATGGAGGAATCTTCCAAAGGGGAGGATGAAGTGGATGAGCTTATACGTACTGCAAGTGAAAGGAGTTCACATGATGGTGGATCCTTAGGTATTGCTGAAGCTCTTACAAGCCTGAAGCAGCATCCTGTTATTGATACATCCAAGGTGACACCATTAAACTTGGAAGGATCTTTCACAGAAACAATGGGCGCTGATACAGGTTTGAACGCTGACACATCCAGCGCTGACAAAGGTAATCGGGGCGCTGATAAAGGTAACTTGAACGCTGACAAAGTTGCAGGTGGTGTTGATGTATTCCAGTCATCAGCAATCATCAAAGATGTGTCCACACAGGTTTCTTCTTCTACCTTACCAATTATTGATCCAAAAGACAAGGGTAATGGAATTATGGTTGAAGAAGATGTTCCAAAGAAAGATGCAGCACAAATTGCATTTGATAAACAGTTGGCTGCACAACTTTTGGAAGAAGATTTGAAGAGGAGTGGTAGATCACCATTTGTTGCCACTTCTGAGAGTGAGGAAGAGAGTGATGATGAAAGAGAAGGAGCTAGCTCAGATTCAAGTGTTCAAATAATTGAAGATCCAGAAAGACTTGAATATGGAGATGAGTTGGCAAAAGAAAGATTGAGTGATTTGAAGATGCATGTTGATTGGGACCTTCCAGAAATCACCAGAATGTACCATGCTTGGGAAGATAAGGTAATGGACAACCCAGGAATGAGCTTATCATATCAAATTTGGGGGTTGGAAATTCTTCTCAGGGTACAAGATGATATAAAGGTGATTTTGAAGTATAATGCACAAGAGGTCAAGACTTGGCTTAAAAGAGATAGAAGGCAATTGTATTACAAGTTGCTTAGATGTCATCAACCTGGATGGACATACAAGAAGTTGCTGGCTTTATCTTTTGAGGAGCTAGAGTACAGGGCACATCCTATTTGGAGGCATGTGCAAGAAAATAATGTCTTACAGTTTCTTTCAGAAGAAAGGAAACAAGAGCTTGCTGAGGAAATGCATATTCAAAAGGAGATGAGGATTGCTAAAAGACCAGTGAAGAAAGGTGATCCTCTCCAATTTCCCAAAGATATGGATGTGTATTATCCAAATGAAACTGTCATAAGGAAGCATCTCAAGCTTTCTCCATTGGAAGCTTCAGATTTGGTTAATGTAGTACCTCTAGATGCCAGAAATCCAATCATAAGTTTTGATGAAGATGAGTGTGGATTTTGGAAGATTGGCAGATTTGGGAAGGAGGTACACACTTTCACTTCAATTATTTCTATCTTTGCAGACAGAGAAGACTTGGTGCATCTATGGAGATTGATAGAGGCCAAGTATACGGCTGAAGCACCTACTTCAGCAAATGGAATAAGACTATGGCACACAATTTTGACTTTGTGTGGTCCAAGGGAAGCAGATCCTGCCATATGGAAGGATCTTGAAGATGACCTCAGTGGTCTTCATTGGAGGCTTTATTCTACTTGTGGTGTGTTTCATTTGAGCTCTACAAAGTTTTCAGAGTATCTACTTGTGGATGCTGACTATTTCTTGTCCAAAGAAATATTGGAGAAGATGAAGGAGACACCCTTGGAGATTGATTATACTAGTGATGTGGCCAAAGACTTGATTAGATATGTTTATCACCAACATAAGAAGTTTTTGTAAGATTCCTCCTAAGCCTTAAGTATTTATTCATAAACTTGATCATTAGAATAGATATCAAGTTTAGGGGAGGATTGTTGGGAATAAATTATGGGTCAGTTCACTAGACGCTGATAAGAAGAGTTCAAGCGCTGATAAGAAGACATTGGACGCTGACAGCCAAGCGTTGACACTTGAAGAAGTCAACGCTGACAGCCTTGAAGACAAGCACTGATGGAATATATCTTCATACGAATCTTTTTGTTTATTTGTTTCTATATATGTATATGGTAAAGATAAGCTCGACATTGTATTTTCTATTATTATCTTTACCTAGAATAGTTGATTCGTAGCCTCTTGTACAAGACTTCTTAATCTATAAAAGAAGATCTTTTGGGTTAATGTTCGATATCAGTTATAATAAGTTTTCACAAGTATTCGACTGTTAAACCTCTTTCATTGTAATCAAGTTCGATTATTCTAATACAAGTGAAAGTTTGTTTAACATCTTTGTGTTTTAGATTAAGTGTTAATTCCGCATAACACTTAGTTACTTTATTCATAAGCAAATGTTTCTCTACGTGTATTACTTGATCTAATCTCGTATACACAAAGCTTAATCGATCTAAGTTTGGGATCAACACTTAGCAATAAAGCAAGGTTTACACTTTCCATCATAATCAACCTACCTTGGCCTTTATTAAACAACTAAGGAAAATCAAAAAGATAGAAAATAACAAGATGCAATCAAGGAAGAAACATGTAAAGAAATCTAAGACTTACATTAGGGCTTGTGTGTCATGAATGTTTATCACCCTCAAGTTTCACGTTCCCCATGCCAAGCTTAAAAACAAGATCATTGTTAGTACAAGTTAGCATAACAAACATTTACTCATGCGGTTCAATTAATCACATAAACTCCCTTATTCCTATGGGTATCTCTTATATTTTATTGATGTCTTGAATGATCACGAGGATGCATTGTTGACTTATTTCGATAATTTATTTAGGCTGAAAGCAAAGTAGGACGATTTGATCAATAGTTAGCTAAAGGACAAAATCTCTTAAAACTGCTTCTCGGGATATCAAAAAGTTCATATCTTGGCATAACTCGGTTCACGATTTGAGACCTTTCTCGGGCTGATATTTGGCATGTACTTCATTCTTCATATCTTGAGAGACGTGCTTGAGATAATGGTCTTCTCATCGTTAATAGAGTTTCTTCACTTGGAGACTTTTGAGAGATACTCCAACTTTGTTGACCACGACTTCATGATTATTTCTTCAATCTCTATTTGGGATTTTGAGATACAACGATCCGCCTCCTTTTCGGACTTGGATCTATTTTTCCTCATACCTTGTTAGGGTCTTTTCGGATAGACTTCTCCATGATCTTTATGGGAGTTGATTGCTTTTCGTCGTGAGTCTTGATCCTTCATATTGATTTTGGGAATAATGCTTTTCACATCACTTTGGATCTTCAGCAATAAAATTGAATCCTCATGCCTTGTTAGGGCCTTTTCCGACTCGCTAATCTTCGCGCCCCGCTTCATAAGTTACGCCTTGGCTATGAACTCTTATCATTACCGAGCAACTTTTAAACGATCTTGGGCTAGAAGCTAAGTACCCTTTCAAATCGTACGACCTTACTTATTGCAGATAAATTATTAGAAAGTGATGGGAGAAAAAGATCATAATTAACTCACATAAGTTAATGAGAGAATACCAAACTTGTAGCCAACTCTATCATTTCTCATTCTCCACAATTTAAAATCTCAAGGAATGAGACTCGTGGATGCTTAGCCTAATAAACCAATTAAGGTCTACATGGTTAAGGATACTAGCTAGAGTGAACTTGGATAAGTAAACTCGGGTTGAGTCAAAATATTCACAACGGGCCAAATATATCTAAGATATCTAAACTTGCTAAAACCATTTTATTAAAATGCTAGAAAGTAACAAAAATAAAGGAGACTTCAACTAGGCCAAAATAGATTAAAAATTTTGAAAATGTCGAAAAATTGATTTTCCGGTTAAAATGAGGGCAAATACAAGGAAAAGACCACTTAACTTCGATAGAAGTCCCCCCTACACTTAATATAAACATTGTCCTCAATGTTTAAGCATGTGGGAGTAAACTCCCCTACACTTAGGACATTGTGCACTTTGTTTAAATCTTGTTAAGGAAAAGACAACTAAAGAGATTCCTATTTTAATATTGAGAAATATAAGATAGTGAATCGAAAAGAGTTTAGGATAGAACCGGGAAGAAAGGAACACGGAATCACGGTTCGACAAAAGTCATCAAGATTGTGTCTTTGAAGCTCTAATCCCTGTACATGATAAGAAAGAGAACAAGAAACACCAACGGGGCTCCCCCTACACTTATGGTTAAAATAGATAGATAAATGGGTTGCCTCCCAAAAAGCGCTTGTTTTTGTTGACCGAGTCACGAGCCTGACTCGTCCCCGAATTAAATGGTCCATGGGGAAGCCTCGAATGTGATACCGGGATCAAAGACCTTGTCCTCGTTCCTGTTTGACATCAACAAAAGAGAGGCGGGGGGATAAGTCTTGAAAGGGAGAAAGGTCCTTTCAACATACGAGAAGTATGTGAAATCGAGATCCACGGGAGGTGGGTTGGGTATAGTGAGCACATTGTCCTCCCCCAAAGACAATGGAAGTTGAGCAAACGGCAATGCCGTGATGGTATCAATCATAGCATAATCAATATCACCTCCCGGGTCAAAGCACTCATCCTCATTTCCCGGTATAAAACGAGTAGAGTAAAAGTGATACATCACCCGCTTGGGTGTGCATGTGGGAGGATGAGGTGGCAATATAATATGAGAAGTATGAGAACAATTACCTTCCACCTGCGTCCCTTTTTCAGTAGATTCACATCTTTCCACCTCTGGGATAGAAGGTGTAGTGTCATCGTGTAATAAATCCTCTAGAAAAAGTATATCTCCCTCCACATCAGAATACCCGGATATGAATTCCACGGGTGTATCAATTTTAAGAAACTCATCGATCTCAGGAATGTGAAAACCATCATCACTAAGGAGTGAAGTATTTTGCTTTAGAGATTCCTCCTCGTCGAAAATAACCTCAATATCGTCATCACTCTCCTCATTATCTATAGGGCCAATAATATGCTCAGGGATATGAGTACTCGTCTGATATTACGGCTGTAAAAAGGACTCCATACAAGTTCGCAGCGTGTGTAAAAGCTCTTTCGTTTGCTCTTGAAAAGCTGTAGCAAGATCGTCAATTGGTTCTTGGTAACTCATCCCGTGACGAGGCTGATGATCGAGTGAGTGCGGTGGGGGCTCAAGATTTTGAAAACCGGAATTATAGCACGGATGTGGTTCATAGTTGTTCATCGGTTGAGAAGAATTAGAAACCGGGTTTGGTTCATAATAATCCGTAGGTGAAGAAAACTGAGGACCCGGATTTTGCTCATAATAATTCATTGGTTGACAGTAATAGGTATCGTGAGGACCCCCACAGTTATTGCAAACCGGGTATGGAGAAAAATTAGGTGCGTCTTGTGGATAGCTATTATCATTGTCATAATTGTACCCCGGTTCTTGCCTGTGAACATACGGGTATCGAACCGGGCACGAAACATGCCAATGAGAATCACTTCCACAATAGATGCAGGGGGAACAGGATGCGAGTTCAAAAAGAATGAACTAGTCGAGTTGCACAAGGGACAAAATCCGGATTGTGTGTAGTCGATATCGTTTCCACACCGCTCACATGTACACCATTGACAAGAGTTATTCCCAGATAATTGTTTCCCACACCGGACGCAATGGACATAAAAATCCATAATGAAAGATAGATAAGCAAGAAGAATATTTTTGGTGCAAAACTTTGAAAAAGAAATGCTTTTTATTATTTTTCAAATGTTTTTGGATTTTTGAAAAATTTTGACAAGAAAAAAACGTTCACAAGTGAACGGATCCCAAAATCCAACGCGTCACTCACAAAAAACCTTCGATCTTCACGAAAAGAGCCGGCAGCGGCGCCATTTGATACTAGCATTTTACTATGGGTTCAATTAATGTCTCTCGATATCCTCTCGAATTGATCTTGGCTCTAAGTGGAATGATTTGTTCTTGGTTAATAAAAAAAGAGTTGGTTTGTTTATCTATTTTAAACTAATTAACAATTAATTAAGTGTCGAAGAGTAAAATTAAAGCTTTAAACGTTTAAACTAAAAAGACAAGTTAAAAGTAAATGCTTGAAAACTTAAAGATTATATTAGAGAAATAAGTTGACATTCAATAAAAACTAACTCTAGGAAAACTTTGTAAAAAATATGAGCTTAATTGAAAAGTACTAAAAGAAAGTAAGATCGGAATAAAACACCTCAAATCGGAATAGTGGAGAAATCCCCTCAATCGGAATAATATTCCGATCACTTTGATCGGAATGTGAACAAAAGAACAATCGGAATGACACACAATGACGCTGATCGGAATGTTGCCAATAGGACTAATCGGAATATTTTAAAACCTACCAATCGGAATATCAATAAATAAAGACAATCGGAATATGCTGATGGGTCTCAATCGGAATGTGTGCAACACAGGTTCAAATCGGAATAATCAAAAAAACAAGATCAATCGGAAAAACTAAACCCTTTTCCGATCGGGCGATCGGAAAGAGGGTTGTGTGTCTGGTCGGAATGATCCAATCGGAAAGGGGTTTTACCCTTTCCGAAATCAATGCAATCCGAGACTAAACCAAGGGAAATGAGCTTATGGAATAAGCTAACTCCCTAACAAGCTCGAATCCAATATAAGCTGATCAAATAAGCACTTAAGAACAACTTATCTAAACTTCAAATAAGCAAAAGCATAAATCAAATGATAAAAAGATGGACTTTTTATAAAAACTTTAAAAAGTAAATAAGCTAAATCAACAAATAAGCCAATAAGAACAAGGATCTCAAAGCTTATTGGTGTATAAACTTAATGAAACATAAAAAGAAATCAACTTTTTAAGCACAAATCATTGATGAACAACACGGATCATACGAGATTTGTACCAAAATCAATCAAAATAAAAGAAAGGAAGGATGAGATTAAAGATTAAAAGATAAAAACTTGAACTTGATCAATGAAAGATAATACAAAAGTTTGAATTTGAAAGAGAAAAAGAAGAAATCTAGTGAGAGAAAGTTTAGAACTTTCTCTCTCTAAAACTAAAAACTACCTACTCCTAATCTAATCCTAAAACTAACCAACCCTCTCACATGATGTGAGGGTGGTATTTATAGGAGAGGGGAGTGGTTGGTGGCTCCCTCTTTCTTTCATTCTTTCTTGGTCCTCAGTCTTCCAGTCTTTCAGTCTTTTTAAATTCTTCGACTTTTCAGACTCCGTCTCGGGATTTCTTTGAACTCTTCTTGTAATTTCTTCATAATTCAGACTTGAGTTCTTTGGCTTTTAGTAAACTTCCGTCTTTTGACTTTTTCTTCGATAAATCTTCAGAATTGGTCTTGGACTTCCGTTCTTTTTCCACTTTTGATCTTTCGACTTCGTCTTTTGTCTTTTCCTTCAATAAAAGCCCGTGAAAGCCGTGTTTTCTCCACTTTTCACCTTCTCGACCCTAAAACACAATAAAAACACAAACCACGCATAATTCCACCATTTACGACATAAAATATACGTTTAGGTCCCGTTTTAATGTAATTAAGTGGTAGAAAGATGGGTGTTTTCACACCTATCAAGGTCGGCCTAAGGTTCTATGACAAGTCCACAAAAACTGAACCGGGGCGGCTTCCCCCATAGATCTATTAATTGTACTAGCGGCTAGCCCATCATAAGCTAGTTAACGGTCCATAATTGAGGCTTTAACAAAGGCAATCACTTAATGCAATTTAAAGGCAACCACGGGTCCATTCATAGAGGGACAAAGCATACCATAAAAATCTTGTGTTCTAAGTTTATAAAAACATGTATTCCCCCTCGCGGGTTTAAAATCATTTAATAACTAGTATAAAGCGAGGCTATAGACTCACGTTGATAATGAAAGGCGGATTATCGGCTATGGGCGTGCTTCGGTCACGGAAACCTATATAAATAATAATGGTCTTAGACTCTCGTCTAATGACTTTTATCAAAATAACAATATACATATGATGATTTTGTACATATGATGATGATCAGGTGGGTTTATATATCCTTGTTTACTCCTTTTAGTGTTTACGTTTTGGTAACTTTTTACTAGTTTACTAGTTTTACCTACATACCTATTTTAAGTCCAATAAGCTTAGTATAAGTTCTTTAACTTGTTTTAATCCATTTTATACCTTATCAGTATCTATACTTTCCATGTTGGGCCCAAACGGGTTAAGCCCAATAAGTCCTTTTTACAAGTATTTATCTTATTTAATCCAATTATTAGTCCAATATGCTTAGTTAGCTCGTTAATGTCCGTATATCCTATAGTTCAGGTTTTATCGGTTTTTACTTGTATTAGTTACTTATATATCAGTATATGACTTTTAAAAACTTTACATTAGACGGGTTTGATCGTCTATGTTTTATTTGGCGAAAAACGTTAATTTTACGGTAATAGCCGAAAAAGTCGTAAAAATCAAGTTTATAGTTTTTATTACTTATTAGTATTATTCCACTACCATTTTTATAAGTTATTCATTTATTTACCCTTTTACATATTTATATAAATAAGTTTTATAAGTTAGTGGGTTTTTATTTTACATTTTATACAATAAAATTTGAGTGCTTATATAATAATAATAAACATTAATTCTCATAATCTGATTTTTATTTTCATGTTCACCATATTTATCATATCTAGAGTTATACAATGAATTAGAAGCTCATTTTTAGGTTGCATGATCTTCATATTATGTGCTACATTTAACTCAGTTATAGCTACTGCTCATTTTAAGTTTATCTAGCCTTAACAGTCCCTACAAAACAGCTTATTCAGATTAGCACTCTCATCTTGTTTTGATGATATCTCACTCATTATAATGATTCCATTGCATGGCCAATTCTCACATGTGTATAACATCTTTTACTTACTGTAAATGGATCATACCATGCAAGTTTATCAGTTCATGTTTTAGTTATATACTGTTTTTATACAGCCAACTAAATAATCATGATTTTAGCCTTATTTCTCATGGTTATTAACATTTTTAAGCATATTTATCAACACTTGATCCCCACACAACATTTTTATCATCATATATACATCATATACATATACAAAATAAACAAAAATACATTTGTTCTTTACAAAAATAACAAGAGAAAATGGAGAGGATGATCTTCTTTACCAACCAAGTGTATTTCTTGTTTTTGGAAGACAAGAACTTGATGAACACCACAAGTAACTCCAAGATCATCAAACACCAAGAACAATAGTTGAGAAATCATCCCTAGGACACAAGCAAATCACCTCCTATGTTGTTAATATGGCCACCAAATGATCAAGGCTTCAAGATAACTCCATGATAGAGCTAGATAACATGTATTTCATGGCTAGAAAAGATCAAAAGGGGTGTTTTGTGCTTCAAAGTGGATGGCAAGATGGTGATGGTTGAGAGAGTTTGAGGTTGTTTTGCATGTATGGAAAGATGGTATGTGTGAATTGGTGGAATGGTTTGATGGTTTTAGCTAGGAATGGCTTAAAGTGTAAGCTTAGTCTTACACTTGTAAGTACTTAGCTAACATGATGCCACATCCTTAGATGTGGTGTCATGTGCCATCCCATGTTAGCTAGTGGGGTGGGATAATGTATTTTGTCCCACCTCACTAATTTACGGGTATTCCTCGATTCTAGTTTTCTCGATTTGCGTGCCCTCGGGTCGTTTACGAAAAACGTTTTTATATTATGAATCAACGACACAAAACGAATCCAATAAAAAGTGTCTCATCAAAAACAGAGTTCAAAAACGTAAATACGTAATCCTAAGGTTTCCGGTTTAGTCGTAAGGGACGCTAAATTATGCACGTAAGCCCAAATTTAAATCCGTAAATTGTGAGTTCGTCAACCAACACAAAAATAAGTTTCAAAATATTATACGAGAAAATATTCGTTCAAATGTTTCAAGCCCTTCGTCCCCAAGGTGATCTACCTTCAACAACCGAAACCAACCCTAGAGATAATGTGAGTGCTATTACTACATACAGTGGAGCAACTTTAGTAGGACCTTCTATCCCTTCCCTAGTTACACCAAATTCACCTCCTCCACCCTCATTTATCCCTCCTACTACTACGCCTAGTACTAGTTCTCCATTACCATCTCCACCTTCAACCTCTCAATCTTCACCTTCTACACCTTCGCCTTCTCCACATACACCTCCTAAGCCTAATATTCTTTATCCTTCTAGGTTAGACAAGTGCAAAGTGCTCACTAAGGAGGATTCTCAAGTTACTTCCTTTTTGAAGATGATCTCCCAAATGAACTTTAACATTAGCCTTGCTGAAGCACTTGTCCAAATGCCAAAATTTGTTAAAGTGTTCAAGGAGTTGCCTAGTAAGATGGAGAAGATGGCTGAGTTTGTTAATACTCGATTAAATGAAAATTGTTCTGTAGTCCTTCTCAAAGAACTTCCGGAGAAACTTTGATATCCCAGTCATTTTGTGTTACCTTGTTCATTTTCTCAAATCAAAGAATGTATTGCCTTAGCCGATCTCGGGGCTAGTATCAATTTAATACCATTAAGTGTTTGGATGAAGTTATCATTGCCCGATCTTATACCAACCCGTATGACCCTTGAGCTAGCAAATCGAACTCTCGCTTACCCCGTTGGTATTGCCGAAGATGTTTTTGTTAAAGTTGGTACCTTCACTTTTTCGGTGGATTTTGTTGTTGTCGATTATGAGATGGATCCTCGTATTCCGTTAATACTTGGACGGCCATTCTTGCGAACAGTAAAAGAATTAGTCAATGTTGTCGAAGGTGAGCTAATTCTTAGGGTCGGGAATGATCAACAAGTGTTTAAAATGGGGAAGATTACAAGCAAATCAAATGGAAAATAATCGTCGAAAATGATTGATGTGCTTCAAGACGATCTTGTTACAACTCCTTTGGAAACTATAAAGCTTGATGATTTTGTGATACAGAAAAATCCTCTTTTCGGGACTTTCTATGATAATCCACTTTTTCAAGAACATGTGGAAGGTTCTAATAATTCTCTTTCCGATTTGGATGCTCCACCAATCTATGATGAATATGATGATTCTACTTCCGATTTGGTGATCTACCAATTTTTGATGATTATGATGATTTTACTTCCGAATATGAAGACATGCCGATTTATGATGACTTTGATGATGCTGACACTCTTTCGAGTGATTCTTCAAGTGTTGTGTCTTCTAGTGATGTTTTTGCTCCTATCTTTGATGAGGATCCTCCACCAACAATGCTTGATACTACATTAGAGGATTACTCTTTTGAGGAAGATTTCGCCACCTTTCTCAATACTTACTTTCCTAATGAGCATGATTCTCCTACTTTGGATTTCGATTATGGCCTTTACCCTCCTTCGGATTTTAAGAAACCCGTTTTAATAAGTGTGAAAACACTTATCCTTTTACCATTTAATTATAACAAAAACAAGACCAAAACGTGTATTTAATGTCGTAAAAGGTAGAATTATGTGTGGCTTGTGTTTTTGTTGTGTTTTAGGACCAAAATACGAAAAGGGAGAAAACACGGGCTTTCACGAGCTTTAATCGAAGAAAAAGACTAAAGACGAAGTCAAAAGATCAAGAGTGCAAAAATAACGGAAGTCAAAGGCCTATTCTGAAGATTTATCGAAGAAAAACTCTAAAGACGGAAGTTTAACGAAGTCGAAGAACCAAATCTAATAAAAGAAGAAAATTAGAAGACGAGTTCATTTTATATCGACAAATCCCGAGACAACGTCAAGAAAGACGAAGAAATTAAAAGACGAGAAGACCAAGTGAAAGAAGAAAGCATCAACACCTTCCCCTCCTCCGATAAATACCCTCCTAATCCTTCATTAGGAGGTGTTAGTTAGTTGGTAGATTTTAGTTCATTTTTGTAAGATAATTAGGAGTAGATTAAATTACTTTCTCTCTCTAGCTTTTCTTTCATGTTTTAAAGCTTTCATATTAATCTTATATTTGAATCATTAATCTTCATCTTAATTCAAGATTTTTCATAATCATTCTCATTCTATCTTTCTTCTTTTTAATCTTGTTTGATTTAGATAATCATGTAGTTTGTTCATCTTGTTCTTTGTTTGATTGATGTGTTTGTTTGATTGTTCTTATTGATTTTCATGTGTTTGATTGTTTTTGCTTATTGTGCTTATTGCTTATTTTGTATTCATCTTATTTTTAATAAGTGTTTTAAATAGTTTAATCTTTAAAAGTTGAGTTTTAATATTTTACTTATTTAGTATTTTTAATGTTTTTGATTTCAGGCTTATCTAGTTTTTCTAAAAATTAATTTGGTTAAGTTTTTGGTAAGTGATTATTTGTTTTTAGCTTATTTTGATTTTGCTTATTTTTATGTTATCCGGGTTTATAAACCCTTATCCCGACTTGTGCATTGTTCTTAGTATTCCGACTTATGTGTGACAGACATATTCAGGATTAGATAGCAAATCACTCATTCCAAATTACTTCATGCACTGACATTCCGGATTAGATCAAAACTGTGTTATTCCGAATTAGCTCAAGTAAAACATTCCGGATTGTGTATAGTTTATACATCCTGGATTGAGTGTGGACTTATATTCCAGATTGAGTGCCAAAAACAGGATTCCGCATTATGAATTCTTAGGTATTCCAAATAAGGATTTGAATGTACACATTCCGGATTAAGCTAGGTAGCTAGATTCCGGATTAGAGCCAAGTAATTGATTCCGGATTAGACATATTACCAGGATTCCGAATTACGTTGGAAGTTGATATTCCGGATTAGGAAGAAAAACTATATTCCGGATTCGTTTAAACTTGCACATTCCGGATAAGGTTTGGAACTTGATTCCGAATTAGGGCTTGGACATGCATTCCGGATTGTATCTAGTTTTTGAATTTTGACTTATGTTTTCTTTTGGTTTCCTGTTTTACTTTTAAACTTTATTTTTCCCGCCATTTTCTTAAGTTTAATTTTAAAGTGTTTTATCTTAGTTTAATTTCAAGTTTACTTTTTATAATGTTTTATGTTTTCAAATTTACTTTTTATCAAGTTTTAAATTTGTTTTATTTCTCTTATATTTTGTCAATTACTTTTAAAGTTTTAATTTTTATTTTAAAATAGATACTCAACGACATTTTGTTTTCACACCAAGAACAACTGAGTCATACTTCTAACCGTGATCAATTCGAATCGATTAGACACGGATTTCACTTTTAATAAAACCTAACCATTAAAATGGCGCCATTGCCGGATCTTTTCGTGAGGATTAACGGTTTTTTGTGAGAGACCTGTTGGATTTTGGGATCCGTTCAATTTTGAACGTTATTTTTCCTGTTAAAAATTTTCAAAAAATCCTAAAAATAAAAAATTTCAAAAATCCAAAAACATTTGAAAACTCATAAAAAGCATTTCTTTTTCAAAAAATTTTGCAACAAAATATTTTCTTTTCACGTTAACTTTATTTTTTCTATTTATTTGCTATTCTTTTCTTTTGTATGTGATGCGTACCCGTTCACGCAAGAGGAAATCCATACAAGTCGTTATCATTGAGCCTCATGTTGTTAACACAATGGATAACCGTCCAATGATCGAGCTCTTGCAATCACATGTTGAAGGCAATGAAGATGCAATTGTGGTTCCGGCTATTGATGCAAATAACTTCGAGCTCAAGACCGGTTTTATACAAATGGTCTCCGCAACACCTTTCTTAGGCCGCACTCATGATGATCCGCACGATCACATAAAAAGTTTTGTTCACTTAACCAATACTGTAAAATACAATGGGGTTTCACAAGAGGCAATTCGTTTGCTCCTCTTTCCTTTCTCCCTCGACTTGACAAGCCCAGACTTGGATTGATAAGGAACCACCCCAAAGTATTACAACATGGGCGGACCTAGAGACCAAGTTTATCGATTACTTTTTCCCACCCTCACGTACTACCGCTTTGCGGAATGACATCATTAATTTTGAACCAAAGTACGGTGAGACGTTTAGTAAATCTTGGGATCGTTTTAAGGAACTTTTAAGAAAGTGTCCACAACACAGTTTTACAAAAGTGCATCAAATTAATACTTTTTATAACGGATTAAGTTTGAATGACCAAGATTCACTAAATAGTGCTTCGGGGGGTAATATTCTTGTTAAATCAATGAATGAGGCTTGGGCAATTATTGAGAACAAAGCCAAAGTCCAAAGCAAGAGTGTTAGGGCTACTATGGCTAGTGCCAGTAAGAGTGAGTTGACCAATCATCTTAAGGAACTTACTTCAGCAGTAAAACAACTTGTTTTAAGAGATAACCCTCCTAATCAACATGCCCATGTTCTTAATATAACATGTGAAACTTGTGGTGGACCACACTCTTATGCTAATTATGATAAAGCTTATGATCAATCTCACGGGGAAGTGAATGCTTACAACAACACGGAGAGGGTTCATTTCAAGCCTAATGTCGATGTTAATCACTTGTCTTACAACTCGACGAATTACTTGGCTCCACCCGGTTTTTAACAAAGACCACACCCACCCACCCAAAACAACCAAGGGCCACCAAGAGAAAATTTTCAACAAAATGCAAATGTGAGGGGATACAATGCAAACCAAGGCAATTATCAAATGCAAAATCAAGGCTTTCAAAACCAAGGTTTCAATCCTCAAGGTTTTCAACCATGTAACCAATACCTAAACCAGGGTTCTAAATAGCGCGCTATAGCGCGCCTTGTAGCGGGCTATAGCGTGAAGCGTGGCCTCCACGTTACGAAACAGACTAAGGCGGCGTCTTAAGGCGTAGCGTGCTAAAAAGCGCCATAAAGCGTGATATAGCGCGTAACGTGGCACTTTTTTTCGAATCTTTTTGCTGATTTACAAGAATTTTGCTCGTTTACTAATTTTTGGCTATTTAGTTTACTTGGGCTTAGTAATTTTACTATGGAGATAAATCCTTGAGTAACTAATAGCCAATTTTGTTTTCAACTAAAATTAAAATATTGCTCCATTTTATAAACTCGCTATATAAATAATAATTTATAAATATTTTGTGCCGCTATATATCACGCTTCAAAAAACGCCATAGCTTCGCTATAGCTTCTGTAGCTTGTAGCTTGGCAATAACGCTACGCCACGCTTCACGCTATTTACAACCTTGACCCAAACCAAGGTTTTCAACAACAAGGGTTCAGTTTACCAAATCCGCACATGGACTTGATTCTAAAAAAATTAACCGATCATGAGTAAATCATGAAAGAAATCCAAGAGTCTACGGATAGGAAATTAGTTCAAATGTTTCAAACCTTTCCTCCCCAAGGTGCTCTTCCTTCTACAACCGAAACAAATCCTAGAGCTAAGGTAAGTGCTATTACTACACGCAGTGGAGCAACTATAGTAGGACTTTCTACCCCTCCTCCCGTTACTCCATCTACACCTCCTCCACCCCTATTTATCCCTCCTACTACCATGCCTAGTACTAGTTCTTCATTACCATCTCCACCTCTTACGGAAGAAGTACCAAAAAAAACCCTTCACCATCCCTACCTTCAACATCTCAACCTTCACTTTCTACACCTACACCACCTAAACCCAATATCCCTTATCCTTCTCGGTTAGACAAGTGCAAATTGCTCACTAAAGAGGATTCTCAAGTTACTTATTATTTGAAGATGATCTCCCAAATGAACTTTAACATTAGCCTTATTGAAGGACTTGTCCAAATGCCGAAATTTGTCAAAGCATTCAAGGAATTGCTTAGTAAGAAGGAGAAGATGGCCGAGTTTGTTAATACTCGATTGGTTGAAAATTGTTCTGCAATCCTTCTTAAATAACTTCCGGAAAAACCTGGAGATCCTGGTCGTTTTGTGCTACCTTGTACATTTAATAAAGTTGAAGAATTTACTGCCTTAGCCGATCTCGGGGCCAGTATCAATTTAATGTCATTAAGTGCTTGGAAGAAGTTATCATTACCCGACTTACACCAACACGGATGACTCTTGAGCTAGAAAATCGAACTCTCGCCTTACCCCATTGGTATTGCCGAAGATGTCTTTGTTAAAGTTGGTACCTTCACTTTTCCGGTCGATTTTGTTGTTGTTTATTATGAAATGGATCCTCGTATTCTGTTAATACTTGGACGGCCATTCTTGAGAACCAGAAAATCTTTAGTCGATGTTGCCGAAGGTGAACTAATTCTAAGAGTCGGGAATGATCAACAAGTTTTTAAGATGGAGAAGATTACAAGAAAATCAAATGGAAAAGAATCGGCGAAAATGATTGATGTGCTTCAAGACGAGCTTTTTACAACTCCTTTGGAAAGTATAAAGTTTGATGATTTTGTGCTACATAACAATCTTCTTTTCAAGACTTGCTATGATAATCCACTTTTTCAAGACCATGTAGACGAATATGACAATGATTCTCTCTCCAATTTGGATGCCCCACCAATTTATGATGCTCCACCAATCTATGATGCATATGATGATGATTCTAATTCTGATTTGGATGATTATGATGATCTTACTTCTGAGTATGAAGGCATGCCAACTTATGATGACTTTGATGATGTTGACACTCTTTCGAGTGATTTTTCAAATGATATGTCTCCTAATGATGATCTTGCTCCAATTTTTGATGAAGATCCTCCACCAACATCGCTTGATTCTACTTTGGATGATTACTCATTTGAGGAAGATTTGGCCACTTTTCTCAATACATACTTTCCTAATGAGCATGATTCTCCTCCTTTAGACTTTGATTATGGTCTTTATCCTCCTTCGGATGTCAAGAAGCCCGTTTCAAAGGAGACGAAACCGAATGACACCAACATCCGTAGTACTTATGTCTTGACATCTCTCTTCCCACCTTCTTCGGATGAGATTGTGCGGTTTATGGGCGAATCTTCAAGGTATACTTAGTCTAAGTCTTATTTTCCACTAAAGGAAAAGGTGTTCGATCCGGGTATCACAATTTTTAAGTCATCTCAGTATCCATCTGATGGAATAAAAAGAAAGACTTTTGGAAAGAACGGAGCTATACTTTCACCTCATCATATCTTCTGCCATCGTGCTCAATAATTGCTTAAGAGAACCTCGCCTACTCTTCTTTGGCTTGTGATGACGTATAGTCCCCAGCCGGGTCAGGAACCCGGCCCACGGGTACTACCCGTATCCGGCCCATCACAGATGGGTGGGAATAATGTCATTTAAGCTTATGGGCTTGGATGAACAGTAACCACACACACGTGTGCGGCCCACGGCCCGGCGCGGCCGGTATAGGGTTAGACAGAATCATATTCTGTCTAGGAATAGGTTTACCCCAAAGAAGAGGATATTCACTCACCATAATTAGAAGATAACAATCATTCTAATTCTGGTACTTATCCTTTCCTTGGGGCCAAAGTATCAGTGGCGGCCTACTCGGGTTCCACTGCCTATAAAAGGAACCCCCAAGGGTTCCACAAAGGTATTACGTTCTATACTCTCAACTCACATAAAACCCTAACCGATTATTTACTCTCACGCCGGAGTCTAATCATGGGAAACATTCCCACGGTAAGCCTAACGCGTGTTGTTTAGTGTGCAGGATCCCAACCAAACAGTTCACTTGGTGCAGGAGCCGGAGCCCAGCCCACCCGAATTAAGCCTAATTCGGGTCTAGCAAGGATCACCCAACTTTTACATCAACAAGTTGGCACCATGCGTGGGACCCATTACACTAAGCTAGAGCAAAACCTCATCTTGATTTTCCAATGACGAAGGGGCATCCGCAAGCTAACCCCAGGAACACGAATCCTGGAAATCGGAAGTCCCAAGGGGAAGGGATACTCATCCTCAATCGATCCCCTAGCCGCCCTGCAGGCGGACCTGGTAACCGTGGTGGTTTTTATCCCTTGGGGGTGACGAGTACGATCTCCATAACACCCCCACCTACTTCAACCCTGGATAACCCTGATCCAGGGAGTGCGCCCAATCCTCCTAACAAGGAGCCGCGCAGACCATCAGTGGAGGAGGAAGTAGAAGTCCAACCACTCAGCGAGGAGGATCTCTCTCGAGTTCTCACGCAGAACTTTGATAGGATCGTCCCAGGGATTGCATCAAGGTTGAATCTAGGGAGGAACCTCCAATCTAGACTCAACTTTGGCGACACCGGACCAATCACCTCTTCCCAAAATCAGAGGAAAAGGAAAGCCCGGCCTCAGGAGCAGAGCATCTTCGAGGAAACTCCTCAACCTAGGAATGTGTTCGAGCGCATAGGAGATCGCCTCATGCAGGAACTAACGCAGTCTCGAGAAAGGGGAGATAGGTCCGACGGTTCGCTTGAGCGACCGGATCGAGAGCTGGCCAAAGCCACCCGCCGCACAAGCGTGTGGGATAGGATGGACGCTGGGAAAAAGGCTCCCTGCTCGTCTCAAAAAAGTGGTCCTCACCCAAGGGATGGGGCACCACCCCCGTCTCCAGACCCATCAAGGGAGGACTCAGATGACCATCCGCCTAAACGTCGCCGACCTAGGCGTACCCCTCCACCACCACCAAACAATGATGAGTATTATGGTGGCCCTTATAATCGAGATGCAGAAGCGGAGGATCTTTCCTGCCCGTGGTGTGAACCATGGGATGACCCTAGGCTCACCCGCCCATGGGCGGATCCCAGGGAAGACCCATTCACCCTTCGCATACGGAACTATTCTGAGGACACCAAACGTCGCATGTCGGCGTGTGTCAAGACCTATGATAGAACTGGTGATCCGGATGATCACCTCAAAATATTTGATACGCAGGCTAAAATTGAGCGATGGCCCATGCCTATATGGTGCCAAATGTTCAATTCAACTCTGATCGGCAATGCTCGTGACTGGTTTGAAGGACTCCCTCCACGAAGCATTGATAGTTTTATGGAACTACGCACTGCGTTCAAAAATAATTATACTCAGAGGAAGAAGTATAATAGGGATCCGGTCTCATTGGCAACTGTCAAACAACGGTTGGGGGAGTCCACAGAAGCCTTCACTGAACGCTTCAATGATGAGTGCACGCGCACAAAAACAATGCCGGAACTCCTGAAAATCTCTGACTACATGCACGCCATAACAGACACGGAATTGATCAGGCGTCTCAATGACAAGCGTCCAGAGAGATATGATGACCTCATGGAAAGGGTCAGAAATTTCATAGAGGGAGAAACAGTTGTTGCCGCGGCTTACCCATCCAGAGGAAACGGGTACCGGTCAAACGACCAGTCTCGGAGACAGTCGGGCGGTCAAGGCAATCAAAACAATAGCAAGGGCTCAGACTATAAGAACCAGAACAAAGGAGGACGATCGTACGATAAGTTTACCCCCCTAAAGATGTCCTACCGGGAGATCTTGCTGACGAAAGGGGCAAATTTTCCAAGGCCTCCCCCAATGACAACTCCGCCGGACCGTCGGCAAGAAAATCGCTTCTGCGAGTTCCATAATGACAAGGGCCATGGTACGGAGGAGTGTATCCAGCTCAAGAAGCACATTGAGTCACTGATCAAATCAGGTAAACTCAAGCACTTAGTTAAGGATTGGAAGGATGGAAAATACAACAAAAAGTATGATAAGAAGGATCCCCAAAAGGACAAACCTTCGACCATATACATGATCCAATCCAGACAACGCCGCACGAGGCAGAAAGTTGGGCAAAAATTTTCACGCGGCAGGGAAATCTCATTCCCTCCCATCACAGCAAGCGATGTGATTGATGCGCCTCTCACTATTGAGTTAAGCATTGGAACACACAATGTTCGTCGCATGTATGTGGATGGAGGGTCGTCAACAGAGGTACTGTACGAACACTATTTTGTGTAGTTACGCCCAGAAATAAGAAGCGAATTAGTACCGGCCACGGCGCCGCTCACTGGCTTTAGTGGAGACACTATCTGGCCGATAGGGCAACTGCGTCTGCTTGTAACCATTGGGAATGAGGAACACTCCACTACGGCGTGGATGAACTTCATGGTGATACGCTCACATTCTCCGTACAATGGGATCATAGGCAGACCAGGTATTCTGGCTATACGGGCGGTACCCTCCACGGCACACGGAATGATCAAATTCCCTGTTGAGGGAGGAATCGTCACCATTTACAACACAATCGTACCAGCATCCGAGTGTCACACCGTGACAACATCGGCTCCACCTGTTCCACCCAAGGATGGATCACCACCTCCCAATTGGAAGGTGGCAATTCATCTTGACTACCCGGAACAGGAGATATCCATAGGGGGGGCGCTCTCGGATAGCGGAAAAAGGGCCATGTGCTCTCTTTTAAGTGCAAACCTAGATATATTCGCATGGGAGCCAAAGCATATGACAGGCGTGCCACGCGCGATAGCAGAACATAAGCTCCAGATCCGCCAGGGGTACCAACCCATCAAGCAAAAGAAGCGCGGCCAGGCGCCTGAGCGCAGCCGAGTGATATTGGAGGAAGTACGGAAACTAGTGGACGCAGGTATCATGCGCGAGGTATACTACCACGAGTAGTTATCCAATCCGGTCATGGTCAAAAAACATGACGGAAGTTGGCGCATGTGTGTGGATTTCACGGATCTGAACAAAGCCTGTCCACAGGATTGTTACCCGTTATCGGAGATTAACTGGAAGGTGGAATCCCTGTGTGGATATCCCTTTAAGTGCTTCTTAGACGCATACAAAGGATATCACCAGATCCAGATGGCGGAGGAGGACGCAGAAAAAACGGTGTTCCATACAAGTCAGGGCGTATATTGCTATACGAAAATGCCGTTTGGGCTAAAGAACGTCGGTGCTACATACCAGCGGCTTGTGGACAAAGCTTTTGAATCACAGATAGGCCGCAACTTAGAAGTCTATGTGGATGACTTAGTCATAAAAAGTCATACGGATGATGCACTTCTCCGGGATGTCCAATTAACATCGACATTCGGCTTGAAATGAGCCCTCTCAGTGTTATTGTAAGCATACACTTTCCCGTGATATTGGTCATAAGTCTTATCACAATTAGCATACGAATGTTGTTGATCCCAAACTTAGATCGATTTAGCTTTATGTATACGAGATTAGATCAAGTAATACACTTAGAGAAACCTTTGTATATGTATATGACAATCTAAGTGTTATGCGGAATTAACACTTAAACAAGAACACACAAGATGTAAACAAACTTTCACTTTGATTAATGATATCAAACTTGCTTACAATGAAAGTAGTTTACGTATGAAAACTTATATATTGAACATTAACCTAAAGGTCTTCTTTTATAGACATAAGAAGCCTTGTACAATAATCTACGTATCAACTATTCTAGGTAAAGATAAATATAGAAAATACATTGTTGTTCCTATCTTTACTAGAAGTAATCTAGAAAACAATAAACGCATAGAGTATATCTTTCCATCAGTGCTTGTCTTCAATGTATCAACGCTTGACTTTGTCTTTTCAACGCTTGAGCTGTCAGCGTTTGTATTATTTCTGTCAACGCTTGTTTTACTCTTGTCAGCGCTCAAGTAGACTGGCTTACAATTTATTCCCAACAATCCTCCCCTAAACTTGATATCTACTCTAGTGATCAAGTTTCTGAATAAACATTAAGAACTAGGAGGAATCTTACAAACCTTCTCATATTGGTAATAAATAAATCTGATCAAGTCTTTTGCCACGTCACTTGAATAATCAATTTCCAGCTGAGTGTTCTTCATCTTCTCCAAGACTTCCTTGGACATGAAGTACTGACCATCCACAAGTAGATACTCAGCAAACTTTGTAGAACTCAAATAATAAACACCAGCAGCTGAATACAATCTCCATTGAAGACCACTGAGATCATCTTCAAGATCCTTCCATATAGCAGGATCTTCATCAATTGGTCCACACATTCTTTTGAATGTGGACCACAGTTTTATTCCATTGACTGAAGTTGGTGCTTCAGTCACATACTTGGCTTCTAATAACCTCCATAGGTCTACCAAGTCTTCTCTGTCAAAACTTGCAAACAAAGATATAAGGGTAGTAAAAGTGTGAACCTCTTTTCCATACCTGCCAATCTTCCAAAACCCACATTCATCTTCCTCATAGCTTACAATTGGGTTTCTGGAATCAAGTGGTAACACTTGTACCATATCTGTGTTGGGAATAAATTTAGGCCAGAACACTTGAACGCTGACAAGAACAACTTAAGCGTTGACAAGAGCAAAGTGAGCGCTGACAGCATAAGCGTTGACAAGTTAAAGTCAAGCGTTGACAGATTGAAGACAAGCACTGATGGAAGATGTGAGCTACACGTTTATTATATTCTAGAATACTTCTAGTAAGGATAGAGACGACAATGTATTTTCTATGTTTATCTTTACCTAGAATATTTGATTCGTAGCTTATTGTACAAGACTTATTGTTCTATAAAAGAAGATCTTTTAGGTTAAAGTTTAATATCAGTTTTCATAAGTATTCGCAAGTTAAAACTCTTTCATTGTAACCAAGTACGATTATTCTAATACAAGTGAAAGTTTGTTTAACATCATTGTGTTTTAGATCAAGTGTTAATTCCGCATAACACTTTGTTACTTTATTCATAAGCAAAGGTTTCTCTACGTGTATTACTTGATCTAATCTCGTTTACACAAAGCTTAATCGATCTAAGTTTGGGATCAACAAGTGGTATCAGAGCCAGGTTGAGAAACTTTTGATCTTTAAGTAACGCAAGAACCCTAAAACACCAAACCCTAAAAACCCTAAATTCTCAAAACCCTAAAAACATCATGTCTGGCACAGATCAACCTGCTTCTTTGCTTCAAAACAACTTCTCAAACCCTAGTATCAAAATTCCCATGTTTGATGCCAGGAACTTTAAGCTTTGGAAGTCCAATTTTGAGCAATACATAGCTATTCATGACTACACTCTTTGGGAGATTATCGAATATGGGAACACATTCGACAAAGCAGCAAAAATTACTGCTGCAATTGCCACAAGGACAGCTGTTCCTAATTGTCCTGAAGCTGATAAGGTGGAAAAACCTGGAGATGGGAGAGCTGTAGCTGTTGAAGATATAGCCAAGAAGAGGGTGGACATGAAAATCTTGAATATCTTGAAACATGCCCTAGGTCATGAGAATCAGCACAAGTACAAACGCTTTGAGTCTGCAAAAGAGCTTTGGGAAGCTCTTGAAGTAGCACATGGTGGCAATGCTGACACAAAAGAAGAAAAGAAGAAGCAACTATTGCATGAGTATGCTGTCTTTAAAGCTCAACCTAATGAGAATCTCAGCAGTGTGAGAAGTAGACTTCTTGACATCACAAGTCAACTTTCCTTCATGGGAAAACAGATTGATGACCCTGAATTGAATGCTACTTTTCTCAAAAGCCTTGGTGATGTATGGAAGATTGAGACAAGATCCATTCTTGTCAATAACACCCACAAGACATCCAGGTTTGATGACATCTTCAACAAACTAAGACTGTTGGAGAATGAATGGCAATTGGATAGTGATAAATCTTCCAGCAACAACATGGCCTTCTTTTCACAAAGTGAAGGCCAATTTGATTCCATGAACTTCTATGGACATTCAGCCCCTGGATCTCAATGTCTCAACGCTGGATCTCAGTCTGTCAGCGCTGGATCATATCCTGTCAACGCTTTGTACTCAAGCGCTGACACACACAATCATGGCGCTGATAGAATTAAACCTGCTGGTTTTGATCTAGATACTGTGTGTGCATTCATTGCTTCTTTGCCCAGTGATTCAAGGATTACATATGAAGATCTTGAGAAGATAAGTGATGAACAATTGGAAGAGATGGACATCAAGTGGACTATGGCTCTTGTAAGCTTAAGAGCAAACAGGTTTAATAAAAGGTTCAAGAAGAAGATGACCTTTAATGTTAAGGATGTTGCTGGCTTTGACAAGTCCAAGGTTGAGTGCTACAACTGTCATAGGATGGGGCACTTTATGAGGGAATGTAGATCTCCAAGAAGATCTGATGCTGGGAAGCCTTCAAGCCAAATGATTAAGAGCCCAGATCCCAAGGCCATGGTTGCTGTTCAACAAATTGATGGTGTTGGAGAATGGGATTGGAGCTGGATGGCTAAGAATGAGGAAGAGGACAGAGCTTTGGTTGCTGAAGTTAAAGAAGAGCATGTTGAATATGCTCTCATGGCACACTCCTCCTCTTCATCAGATAATGAGGTATATGATGATGCTTTCTGTTCTAAGGGTTGTCGTTTAAATACTGAAAAATTAAAACAAGAGATAGTTAAATTATTAGATGAGGCAAGTACTGAAAGATGCAAAGTATCTAATTATCAAATTGCTCTTACCCAAACAGAAAAGACTGTATCTGAGTATAAGAAAATGGAGTTTGATTTAAAGGATCAAATAAATATCTTAAAACATGAGTTACATCAGAGTAAGGATGTTCAAGATATAGTAAATAGGGTTAATCTTGATTTGATAGCTCAGTTAGAGGAGGCTAACAAAAATAAAGATAATGTGAGTCTTAAAATCCAGAGATTTGATAAGGCCACACAATCCTTAGGAGAGTGTGTTAGTAAACAAAGAGACTCTAAGGATATGAGTGGGATTGGGATGAATAATTATACTGGTGTTCCACCACCAGCTGGGGATTTCTATGGTGTCCAATCAAAGGACTTATCTTGGACTGGCTTGCCAGAATGCCAAGAGGAGGAATTCATTCCTCCACCTAGAGTGACTTCCCCAGTTGAGGAATACAATCAAAAACTGACTGACCTAGAAGAGTGGAAGAAAGCTAACCATACCTTGTTTGTTAAGGGAGGGTTGTTGTGTGAAAGTCCAAATGAGCCCACACCAAACATGATACCAATTGATGAGTCCATTGATCGTAAACCTATTAAGATCACACACCCTACCACTGGCAAAGCTGTTGACCTTGGCCCACAAACTGTTAGAAAACCTAGTGTTAAGTATGCAGAGATGTATAGGAATACTAGGTCACCAAAAAGCCAATTTAGTAATCATGGAACAGGCTTCTTTGCTTCTAGACCTAAGACTATGTCTAGAAAAGCTTGTTACACATGTGGTAGCTTCTCACATTTGGCATACAAATGTGTCAACGCTTCCAATGTCAACGCTGATAGGAATCAGTTCAGCGCTGACAAAAGTCAACATAGGTCAAACACTGTCAGACCCAATACCTTTGTGAACAAAACTTCACAAGTTGTTAGACCAGCCCCATTCTTTTCTAGAGGGTCTAACACACAAGGCCTAAGACCTTTTCAAAATTCAGACACTTGGTCCAATAGGCAATGGGTTCCTGTAGCAAACCCTAGGTTCAACGCTGATAAGAGCAATCGGGGTGCTGACAAGAGAAATTTCAGCGCTGACAGACACACTGCTAAACCTAGGTACTTGCAACCAAAGGAAAATAGGTCTAAAGCTTCTACTAGCTTAACATGGAGACCAAAACAAGACCAAAACCCTAATTCTACTGGTATTTCTATGACATGCAACAGGTTTCATTATATTTCAAAGGCATTGTCAACACCAATTGGGGTTAACTGGGAATTTCATTCAAACAGGGATGAAAATGGGGTTGTTATGAGAACCAAGTCTGTTCTTGTTGAACAACCAAATGAATCCAAGTCTTCTAAGGCTTGGGTTCCCAAAGAAAACTAATGTGTTTTCTTTATGTGCAGGGCATTCAGAAGAAGATCAATGATTATGGATACTGGGATAGTGGATGCTCAAGGCACATGACAGGAAAGGAAGACTATCTGACCAATTTCTCTCCTATTCAAGATGGTGATAAGGTATACTTTGGAGGGGGCTACGGCACCATCACAGGAAAAGGAACCCTTGTCACCAACAATCTACGGTTTGAGAATGTCTTCTTGGTAAAAGAACTGGATTATAATTTGTTTAGTGTATCACAAGTGTGTGATAACAAAAATAAGGTTCTTTTCACAGATACTGAGTGCTTGGTGTTAAGCAAAGATTATAAGCTCCCAGAGGAGAAATACATAGATTTTAGAACACCAAGGCATAAAGACATATATAATGTGAATCTTAATGGAATTAAGATAAATAATAAAATGTCATGTCTGTATGCTAAAGCCTCAGTAGATGAAAGTAATCTTTGGCACAGGAGATTAGGGCACATAAATTTTAAGAATATCAATAGACTTGTGAGGCTTGGTTTAGTTGATGGTCTGCCTGAAAAGGCTTTCCACAATGACCACTCTTGTGTTGCATGTCTTAAGGGCAAGCAGCACAAGGTCTCATTTAGGTCTAAACAGGTGCACTCTAGTTCTAAACCACTTCACTTATTGCATATGGATCTCTTTGGTCCAACTTATATAGAAAGTTTGAAGGGTAAATCATATTGTTTTGTTATCACTGATGATTATTCCAGGTTTACATGGACTTTCTTTTTAGCCAAGAAAAGTGAAACTGCCCAAAGTCTGATTAACTTCATTACTCAAATTGAGAAGAAAAATGGTAATGAGGTCAAAATTATTAGAAGTGACAATGGGGGTGAGTTTAGAAATCAGTTGTTAGATGATTTTTGTGCCAAGAAAGGGATTACTAGGCAGTTTAGCATAGCTAGAACCCCACAGCAAAATGGGGTTGCTGAAAGGAAGAATAGGACCCTTATTGAAGCAGCCAGAACCATGTTGGCTGATGCCCACTTTCCTATAGCCTTTTGGGCTGAAGCTGTTAACACAGCTTGTTATGTTCAAAATAGGGCATTGGTCAACAAGATACATAATAAGACACCTTATGAATTACTTTGGGGAAGGAAGCCCAATATTGGCTTTCTCAAGCCTTTTGGATGTCATGTAGTTGTTTTAGAAACTAGTGAGGCCCTAGGTAAATTTGATTCAAAAGGTGATGAAGGCTACTTCATGGGTTATTCAGTGCAGAGCAAAGGATATAGAGTTTACATTAAAAAGGAAAAACGTATACTTGAAAAAGTACATGTTAGGTTTTTAGAGAGTAAACCTAGTGATCCTGAGAGTGGTCCAAATTGGTTGTTTGACTTAGAACCTTTATCTAGAGCTTTAAATTATATGCCTGTTACTGATCCAGACATTGTGAAGGTAACTTCAAGTGTTTTGGAAAAGAGAATTGGTAATGTTTCAGGTATACAGGTTGCTAAGGAGGATGGAGCACCAGCAGTTGAATCATCTCCCACACAAGAATATGTTACACTTCCTATATGGACAGATGAGTATTATGCTGCTGCTGCTGCTGCTAGAAAAGATAATGGTGGTTTTCAGATACCACCAAATACAAACATGCATACTTCTTCAGGCGCTGACAAAGGGAAATCAAGCGCTGACAAAAGCAATTCAGACGCTGATGGATCAGACGCTGACACAAGCAGTTCAAGCGTTGTTAGCCCAAACGCTGACAAGCAAGGTTCAGAGTTTGATGACACCTTTGCACATCTTTTCTCTTCCCATTTTGAACAGGGTGGACCTTCTAATGTTCATGAAGAGATTTCTGTTGATCAAGAAGAATCTGAAGAAGATATTGGCAACATGGAGCGTGAAATTGAGGACACCAGACTTTTTGAAGGAGGAGTTCTCACTTCTACAGCAAAGGATCACCCCACATCTCAAATCATTGGTGATGTTATGGCTCCAGTTCAGACAAGAAGATCCCATCAGGGTCTTGGTGGATTTATTGCCAATATACACAAGAAGGTTGATACCCCTCTTGTACAAGCATGTTTGTTTGCCTGTTTTCTGTCACAGGAAGAACCCAAGAAGATTTTTGATGCTCTCAAAGAACCAAGTTGGGTGGAAGCAATACAGGATGAGCTTCACCAATTTCCTATACAGGATGTTTGGGAGCTGGTTGATTGTCCTAGATATGTGAGACCAATTGGGACAAGATGGGTTCTAAGGAACAAGAGAGATGAAAGAGGCATTGTGGTCAGAAACAAGGCACGTTTGGTAGCTCAGGGTTATACACAAGAGGAAGGAATTGATTATGAAGAAGTTTTTGCACCAGTTGCAAGAATGGAAGCTATAAGAATTTTTCTAGATTATGCCTCTTGTATGAATTTTACTGTTTACCAAATGGATGTGAAGAGTGCTTTCCTCTATGGGACAATTGTTGAGGAGGTATACGTTATGCAACCTCCTGGTTTTGAAGATCCTGAAAATCCAGACAAAGTCTATAGAGTGAAGAAAGCAATGTATGGACTTCATCAAGCCCCAAGAGCATGGTATGGTACATTGTCCACCTACTTGGTGGAAAATGGTTTCAAAAGGGGTACCATAGATCAGACATTGTTTACAAAGAAGAAAGGAAAACATGTGTTGCTTGTGCAGGTCTATGTTGATGACATCATTTTTGGGTCTACTGATCCAAAAATGAGTGAGGATTTTTCCAAGCTCATGACAGATAAATTCAAGATGAGTGCAATGGGTGAGATGAACTTCTTTCTAGGTTTACAAGTTCAGCAGAAAGAAGATGGTATCTTCATCTCCCAAGACAAGTATGTAGCTGAAATCTTGAAGAAATATGGTTTTTCTCCACATGAGAAGGAGGCTTCCACTCCTATGGATAGGCAACACCCTTGGGGAAAAATTGGAGCTGGAAAGGATGTGGATGTTAGGCACTATAGATCAATGATTGGTTCATTGATGTATCTTACAGCCTCAAGACCTGACATCATGTTTGCTGTGTGTGCATGTGCACGCCATCAAGTGACTCCCAAAGAATGTCACCTTTTTGCTGTGAAGAGGATTTTTAGGTACCTAAGGTGTTATCCAGATCTTGGCTTATGGTATCCAAAGGATTCTCCATTGGATCTTATTGCATATTCAGACAGTGACTATGGTGGTGACAAGTTTGATAGGAAATCCACAACTGGTGGATGCCAATTTCTTGGGAGCAGATTAATATCTTGGCAATGCAAGAAACAAACAGTGGTGGCAAACTCTACAACTGAAGTAGAATATGTTGCTGTAGCTGCTTGTTGTGGACAAGTCTTATGGATTCAGAACCAGCTGTTGGATTATGGGTATAATTTTATGCATACCAAGATTTTTGTAGACAATAACAGTACTTTATGCATTATTAAAAATCCTGTACATCATTCTAAAACCAAACACATAGAAATTAGACATCATTTTATAAGAGATTGCTTTGAGAAAGGTTTAATACAACCAGATAGGGTAGACACAGAGGACAATGTGGCTGATTTATTAACTAAACCTTTTGATGCTGGAAGATTTCAATATTTGGTAACAAATATTGGAATGGTTAATCTCACTTAATATGTATTTTGGAACCTTTTTGTAAAAGTATGTACAGGATAATGCATTGTTATTGGTCTTTGTGATGATTTAGATTTTCCACATTATTTTTCTAACACTGACAAAGGTAAATGTAACGCTGTCAAGTGTTCTTTTGCCGTTGTTGGAGATATTATTGTCTAACGTTGACAAGAGTTCCTTCAACGCTGATAAGTGTTGTCGGGACGCTGTCAGCAACAAATGTTAGTTTTGTGGTTTTCATCTAAATGTGCAGGTGATGGTAGCTTTATGCCATTGGATACAGAGTTGCTTATGGATCTTTGAAGAGCTATTTGGACATATTTTGTTTATGGATGATGGTTGGAATATTTCTATTCCTATCTTGACATAAATTTTTAATGTTCATATATATTTTGAGAACTCATGTATCATAGTTTGAGGGGAGGTTTAAGGAACCTTTAGGACTCTTGGGTATTCTTAGAATACTCTCATCACAATTCTAGATTGTGTCCACTGGTGAGTATGGGTTAGTTTTACTAAACCATGAGGCACTGTAGCATGCATAGTATATCAACTTTGCATGCTGCCAAGACATTTTTGGCCTAGAATTGGTTGTGGTCTGTTGGGAGGCTTGGGAATTATTTTGATATGGGTTTTACCTGGGAGTAAAAAGGATTTTATAAGGTAACTTGGTTGTTAAGAATTTTGGTTAGCAAGGGACACTAGAGGACTGTTATGTCTATCTTGCTTATGCAAGTGTGCATAACTGGACAGTGCTTGCCACCCTATGATAATTATCAGCTTTTGGTTATCTTCTCTAGGATAAATTACTTGTTAAGGTCATTTTTCACTTTTTAAAACAATTTTATTTTTGGACGCTGACAAGATTTTTCCAAGCGTTGTTGTGACCAAAATGGACGCTGACATGGCTTTAGGCGAACGTTGACAAGATTATAGCCGTTGGGCGTTGATAGGTTATATTTGACCGTTGACAAACAATGGGACCTACCCAGTTGTTACTTTTTGACATATTTTCAAGCTGTAATTTTAGGAGTTGTTACTTTCATTAAATGCATGAGATAACTTATAAACTTTTTCAATATTTTCATGATTGATTTTTGAAAATCTTTGCCTATTTTTGGGCCAATCACGTGCATTCATCTACTCCTATAAATTTGGCTCCTATTTTAAACAGGGTATTTGATAGGTGTGTAAACACCCATCTTTTCTACCACTTAATTACAATAAAAACCGGACCAAAACGTGTATTTTATGTCTTTTGTGTCGGAATTATGCGTGGTTTGTGTTTTTGTTATGTTTTAGGACGAAAAGGTGAAAAGTGGAGAAAACACGGGAATTCACGGGCATTTACGGACTTTTATTGAAGAAAAGGATGAAAGACGATGTCAAGGAGTCAAGAGAGGATAAAGAACGGAAGTCCAAGACCAATTCTGAAGATTTATCGAAGATAAAGTCAAAAGACGGAAGTTTACTTAAAGCCGAGGAACTCAAGTCTTATTTATCGAAGAATTAAAAGACGAATCCAAAGAAATCCCGAGCCAAAAGTCATCACATTCCAAGATTAACAAAAAGATTAAGAAGGAAGGACTTGATGGTGCAATTAACAAGAAAGGAAGGAGGGAGGAAGCTTCCCCTAACCACTCCCTAACCACTCCCTAATCACCTATATAAACCCCTTTTATTCATTCATTTAGTTCTTGTTGGTGGCTTGACAAACCATTCTTCCACTTTCATTTATGCACCTTTATTTACTTGTTATTTAAATACATGCTTTGCACCTTTAATTACCTTTTAATTCCAAGTAAGTTTTTAATTTGTGTTCTTTAAATTCTTGTCTTTACCTTTCTTTATCATTTGATCAAGTTCTTTTTATCAATCTCATTCTACCTTTCTCTCTTTTTGTTTCGGCTTGAATTTCGGATTAAGCAAGTTTGCTTAATTCATTTGCTTATTTTGATTAAAGTTTCGTCCTTTTTATCTCCTCCTACGAAATAAGCCACGAGATTGACAACCTTGTGTGCTTATTTGGTATTTTGTTTAAGTGTTTTAAAAGTTTTCTTTAAAGTTCCGATTTTTAAGCTTGAATTCCATTTACATTTCGTCATTTAAAATTTTAAAAGCTTTTAACTTTTTAGCTTATTGTCATGTTTTGATTCCATTTCATTCAAGTTCTTGGTCACGGCTTATTAGAAGTTGCTTATTTAGAATTGTGCTTATTACGAATTTGGTACTCCATCGGAAAGCTAGGGTTTACCACATTGCGACGGTTGCAACTCCACATTCCGATAGTGACAGTGTTGGGACAAAGGGTTTTGCATTCCGATCCGGGATTGCGATAGGTGGAACTTTTCCTCATTCCGATCTGGGGATTGCGATCGCATATTGCGATCGCTCTTTCCGACGGCTCTTGAGGCTTACTTAGACGAAGTGCTGCCCAATTTTCCTTAGCCAGATTTCGATCTGGACCTCATTCCGATAGGTACATTCCGACAGGTTACATCTTGGTATTCCGATAGCACACATTTCGATCTGGACTACATTGCGATCTGAGGTTGTTAGGTTATTCCGATCTGAAAAGGTGACATATTCCGATCTGAGTTTCTTCAACATTCCGATAGGTGGTGTGTTCATTCCGATGGTAGGTTGATCGGAATATATTCCGATCTGGGTTAACTTTTATGTTTTGTCTTGTTTAATTTTTAGTTTATGTTTTTAATACTTGTCTAATTTTAATTTCCGTCACACTTTAATTTTTAGTCATTTAATTGATTTACTTTCCGTCACGTTTTTAAATATTGCACACTTTAGTTTAACTAGACTTAGATTTATTTTCACTCTCTTTTAATACTTGCCCTTTACTCTAGCGACATTTACTTTTAAGTCTTTGCACATTTAAATTTAAAAACAACCAAAATTATTTGTTTCCACCAAAATAAAACTGAGTCACATAGAGAACCAAGATCAATTCGATTAGACCAACACAACGAACACATCAACGAACATATAAACTTTTTAACCTGAGTAAAATCCGATGTATCAAATGGCGCCGCTGCCGGCTCTTTTCGTAAAGATCAACAGTTTTTTGTGAGAGACACGTTGCTTTTTGGGATCCGTTCACTTGTGAGCGTTATTTTCTTGCACTAACAATTCATAAAAACCATAAAAATTAAAAATATCAAAAAAATCCAAAAAGATTTTATCTTTATTGTGTATATATATTGTCTTTGTGTTTGGTTTTGTTTTCTTTTGCATTTTCAGGTGTATGCGTACTAGATCTTCTAATTATCAAGAGCCCGAGCCTCAAGAAGATTTAGATATGGCAGGTGTTAACAACAATAATCAACTACCGCACCTCAACAATAATAATAATAACAACAATGCTCCCCCACAGCCCGATCTTCGGACCATGGAAGAACTTTGTCAACCAAAAATGTTTGGACGAGGAGGACCGATTGCGCCGATGCAAATCAACGCTCCTGAGTTTTCGTTGAAGCACCACATGATTCAGCAAGTCCAAACAAACCCATTTAGAGGATTGCCTGATGATGATGCCAACAAACACCTCGACAAGTTCATTACTATCACTCAGAGCATGAAGTTAGCTGGTGCCACAATGGATGAGCTTCGCCTACAACTCTTTCCACACACTCTATTACATCATGCCGAGAAATGGTTTGATCGTCTCCCGAAGAATTCTATTCACACTTGGGATGACATGACTCAACGCTTTTTGTCGCGCTACTTTCCACCATCCATGGTCACAAGCCTTCGCAATCAGATCAGCGGTTTCATGCAAGATCCCGATGAATCTCTTTTCGATGCATGGGAGAGATATAATGTCTTGATCGACCGATGTCCAAACCATAACATGCTTCCGGTCACCTTGATCGATACTTTCTACAACGGATTGACTTTTCGAGATCGTGATACGATCAATGCAGCCGCCGGTGGCACATTCATGAAAAGGAGACCCGAGGAGTGTAGAGAGTTAATTGAGAACATGACTACTCACCACAAAAACTGGGATTCCTCTGCATCTTCAAGGAACAACCCGAGAGTCAATGTTTCCTCAACCTCAGCAAACCCTGAGATGACCGAACTCACCCGCATGATGACTGAAATGAGCAAAAGTATTACGCTTCTTGCTTCAAACCAACAACAACAACAAGTTAAAGCTGTTGCTAATCCTTGTGAAACATGTGGCGGTCCTCACTCATACACCGATTGTCCTTCGACACAAGGAAATCCGGAAAATGTGTATGCAGCTTACGGTAATTATTCACCGGAAAATTACCAAGCTAGACAACAAGGGGATAGAAATCTGCTGAGATACCGTTCTAACAACTACCTTTCACCCGGTTTTTCTCCTCAAAACCAAAACCCCGCCAACACCTACACTAGAAGCAACCAAATCCCACCAAGAGCTTCTAATCCTTATCATCCACCCACCCAACAAAACCCACCCATTAATCCCGATGTTGAGGCCATCATGAGAACCCAAGGTGAGCAAATCAAGAACTTGCAGAGCCAAATTATCAATCTTAAAGGAGATATCACAAAGCAAGGAAATGAGATTAGATCCGAGCTTCGAAATGATATTCAATCCTCCTTCAGCAATCAAACCAATGATTTGAAGAATATGCTGGCTAGTTTCTTGCCTGCCGCTCAACCTTCCTCTTCGAGTTCTCTACCTTCAAACACCGTCACTAATCCGCGAGCCAATGTGAGTGCTATTACTACTCGTAGTGGAGTCACCATCGTAGGACCACCAATCCCACCCCCATCATCTACACCTCCTCCACCACCATGTATCCCTACTCCTCCTACACCTAGTATTAGTGCACCATTACCGTCTCCGCCTCGACGTGATGAAGTTCCCACCAATGATCCTTCAACATCTCAACCTTTACCTACACCTGCACCTTCACCACCCAAACCCAATATCCCTTACCCTTCTCGCTTGGGCAAGAACAAAATGCTAAACAAGGAGGACGCTCAAGTGACTAGCTATATCAAGATGATTTCTCAAATGAATTTCAACATTAGCTTTCTTGAAGCACTTGTCCACATGCCCAAATTTGTTAAAGCATTTAAGGAATTGCTTAACAAGAAGGAGAAGCTGATTGAACTCGCCAACACACGCTTAAATGAAAACTGCTCTGCAGTCCTTCTTAGAGAACTTCCGGAAAAGCTTGGAGATCCCGGTCGTTTCGTGTTGCCTTGCGTGTTCAACAAAACTGAAGAATTTACTGCCCTTGCTGATCTCGGGGCTAGTATTAATCTTATGCCATTGAGTGTTTGGAAAACACTATCATTACCCGACCTCACTCCAACAAAGATGACTCTTGAACTTGCAAATCGCACTCTCGCTTACCCCGTTGGTATAGCCGAAGACGTGTTTATCAAAGTTGGCACATTTACTTTCCCGGTCGATTTTGTTGTCGTTGATTATGAAATGGACCCTCGTATTCCTTTAATACTTGGTCGGCCATTCTTGAGAACCGGACGTGCTTTAGTAGATGTGGCCGAAGGTGAGTTAATCTTACGAGTCGGGGATGATGCAAAAGTTTTCAAAATGGGGAAGCTTACTAGTTTAACTTTTGGAGGCCGAGAATCAGTGAATATGATTAATGTGCTAGATGACTTTACCGTCTACGACAATCCTCTATTCGACTCTTGCATCGATAATCCACTTTTTCATGATGATGTGGATAATTCTCTCCCTACTTTGGACGCTTCTCCCATTTATGATTCATCACCGGTCTTTGACGCTTATGATGATGATGATTCTAGCTCAGATTCGGATGATTTTGAGTGTACTTCTGAGTATCCCGAGCTGCCCACTTTCGATGATTTTGATGAGGCTGATACTCTCTCGAGCGATTCTTCACATGATGAAGATCCTCCATCATCACTCGATCCTACTTTGGACGATTATTCATTTGAGGAAGATTTCTCTGAATTTCTCAACACATACTTCCCTCATGAGAGTGATGCTCCTCCTTTTGACTTTGAAGATTATCGCCTTGATCCTACTTTGGATTTGAAGAGCATTTTGTCAAAGGAGAAGAAACCGGTTGACACCGAAATCCGTTGCACGTATGATTTAACACCTCTTTGTCCCACTTCTGAGGACGAGGTTGTGCTTCTTTGCGGATCTTCTTCACACTCGGCTGAGCCGGAGTGCTATTTTCCCCTGAAGGAAAAGGTGTTCGATCCCGGTATTGAAGTCTTTAAGCCATCTCAGTCTCCACCTGATGAAATAAAAGGAAAAATCTTTGGAAATTTGGAAGACATGCTTGCACCACTTCATCATTGCTCCTACTGTGCTCCACCACTGCTTAAGGGAACCCTGCCACTTCTCTTTTGGCTTGCCTTGTTCGCCTTAAGCTCGTTCTTCTTGATGGACGAAAACTATGTCTTTGATCCTGGTGGATTTGTTTCATGCTACTTCCGTTGATGATCAAGGTCGAGTCAGGCTAATGACTCGGTTAACAAAAATTCAGCGCTTCTTGGGAGGCAACCCATGCATCTATCTTTTCGCTTTCTTTACCATAAGTGTAGGGGGGACCCTTTGGATTGCTATTTCCTCTCCTCACTTCTTAATCAGGGATTCGAGCTTCAATGATCCACTCTTAATGATTCTTGACGACCCGTGATTCCGTGTTCTACTTCTTCCCGGTTCTATCCTAAACTCTTTTCGATTCACTATTTTATATTTTCTCAATATTCAAATAGGAATCTCTTTAGTTGTCTTTTCCTTAGCAAGATTTAAACAACGTGCACAATGTCCTAAGTGTAGGGGAGCTTACTCCCACATGCTTAAACATTGAGGACAATGTTTATCTTAAGTGTAGGGGGGACTTCTATCGAAGTTAAGTGGCCTTTTCCTTGTTTTTGTCCTCATTTTAACCGGAAAATCAATTTTTCGACATTTTTCAAAATTTTTGATCTATTGTGGCCTATTAGTTTTTCCCTTTTGTATAGTTATTTTCTTTCTTTGCTTGAATAAATGTTTAATAAGTGGTTTAATTTTCAAACGTTGGGAATCTTTTGACTCAATCCGAGTTCACTCTAGCTAGTATCCTTAACGTGTTTAAGTCAAGTTTTGCTAGGCTTTTATATAGGGAGCTATAAAACGCGAAAGTCTTAACTCTCACGGGTTAAGAACAAGAACTTTTCGCAAGTTCCTATAATTGATCCTAGAGAGTCGTTTATCAAGGGAACTTTAAAATGCGATTTCTAAAACTTGAAAAAGTCTAAGAATTTGCAAGATCCTATAGGCGACTCGAAAACCCAAAACTTTGATTTAATAGGCTAAGTATCCACGAGTCTCATTACTTGAGATTTTAAACTGTGGAGAACGAGAGATGATAGAGCCAATTATAAGTCGGTATTCTTTCGTGGATTTATGTGAGTTAATTATAAGCCTATTCTCCCATCGCTTGCTAATAAATTTATCTGTTAATAAATAAGGTTGTACGATTTGAAAAGTTACTTAGCTTCTAGCCCCAGATCGTTTAAAAGTTGCTCGGTAATGACGAGAGTTCATAGCCAAGGCATAACTTATGAAGCGGGGCGCGAAGATTGGCGAGTCCGAAAAGGCCCTAACAAGGCATGAGGGCTATGTTTTGTTGCTAAAGATCCAAAAGTGATGTGAAGAATCATTTATCAAAAATCAATATGAAGGATCGAGACACACGACGAAAAGCAAAAACTCCCAAAAAGTCATGGAGAAGTGTATCCGAAAAGACCCTAACAAGGTATGAGGATAAATAGATCCAAGTCAATAAAGGAGGCGGATCGTTGTATATCAAAATCCAAAATAAAGATTGGAGAAAAATGAAGAAGTCGTGGTCCATATATGAAGAATCTCTCAAAAATTCCAAGTGAAGAAATTCCAATTATGAAGAGAAGACCATTATTTCATGAACGTCTCTCAAGATTTGAAGTATGAAGTCGCTGCCAAATATCGGCCCGAGAAAGGTCTCAAATCGCGAACCAAGTTATGCCAAGATATGAACTTTCTGATATCCCGAGAAGCAGTTTTAAAAGATTTGGTCCTTTAGCTAACTATTGATTAAATCGTGCACTTTATTTTCAGACTAAATAATTATCGAAATAAGTCAAACAATGCATCTTCGTGATCATTCAAGACAAATAATAAAATATAAGAGATACCCATAGGAATAAGGGAGTCTAAGTGAATAATTGGCCCACATGAGTTCGTGTTAGTCTACTAACTTATAATAACAATGATCTCGTTTTTAAGCTTGGTTTGGAGAAAGTGAAAAGTTGAGGATGATGATTATTCATGACATTTTCAAAACCCAAGGTATGCTTTTAATTTCTTTGCTTTGCATTTTTATAATTTTCTATCTCTTTAATAAAGGCCAATATGGATTGATTATGATGAAAAGTGTAAACATGCTTTGTAACTAATGCATTGCATGAGGACATTGCAATGGTCAAGTGTAGGGGATTTGATAGGTGTGTAAACACCCATCTTTTCTACCACTTAATTACAATAAAAACCGGACCAAAACGTGTATTTTATGTCTTTTGTGTCGGAATTATGCGTGGTTTGTGTTTTTGTTATGTTTTAGGACGAAAAGGTGAAAAGTGGAGAAAACACGGGAATTCACGGGCATTTACGGACTTTTATTGAAGAAAAGGATGAAAGACGATGTCAAGGAGTCAAGAGAGGATAAAGAACGGAAGTCCAAGACCAATTCTGAAGATTTATCGAAGATAAAGTCAAAAGACGGAAGTTTACTTAAAGCCGAGGAACTCAAGTCTTATTTATCGAAGAATTAAAAGACGAATCCAAAGAAATCCCGAGCCAAAAGTCATCACATTCCAAGATTAACAAAAAGATTAAGAAGGAAGGACTTGATGGTGCAATTAACAAGAAAGGAAGGAGGGAGGAAGCTTCCCCTAACCACTCCCTAATCACCTATATAAACCCCTTTTATTCATTCATTTAGTTCTTGTTGGTGGCTTGACAAACCATTCTTCCACTTTCATTTATGCACCTTTATTTACTTGTTATTTAAATACATGCTTTGCACCTTTAATTACCTTTTAATTCCAAGTAAGTTTTTAATTTGTGTTCTTTAAATTCTTGTCTTTACCTTTCTTTATCATTTGATCAAGTTCTTTTTATCAATCTCATTCTACCTTTCTCTCTTTTTGTTTCGGCTTGAATTTCGGATTAAGCAAGTTTGCTTAATTCATTTGCTTATTTTGATTAAAGTTTCGTCCTTTTTATCTCCTCCTACGAAATAAGCCACGAGATTGACAACCTTGTGTGCTTATTTGGTATTTTGTTTAAGTGTTTTAAAAGTTTTCTTTAAAGTTCCGATTTTTAAGCTTGAATTCCATTTACATTTCGTCATTTAAAATTTTAAAAGCTTTTAACTTTTTAGCTTATTGTCATGTTTTGATTCCATTTCATTCAAGTTCTTGGTCACGGCTTATTAGAAGTTGCTTATTTAGAATTGTGCTTATTACGAATTTGGTACTCCATCGGAAAGCTAGGGTTTACCACATTGCGACGGTTGCAACTCCACATTCCGATAGTGACAGTGTTGGGACAAAGGGTTTTGCATTCCGATCCGGGATTGCGATAGGTGGAACTTTTCCTCATTCCGATCTGGGGATTGCGATCGCATATTGCGATCGCTCTTTCCGATGGCTCTTGAGGCTTACTTAGACGAAGTGCTGCCCAATTTTCCTTAGCCACATTTCGATCTGGACCTCATTCCGATAGGTACATTCCGACAGGTTACATCTTGGTATTCCGATAGCACACATTTCGATCTGGACTACATTGCGATCTGAGGTTGTTAGGTTATTCCGATCTGAAAAGGTGACATATTCCGATCTGAGTTTCTTCAACATTCCGATAGGTGGTGTGTTCATTCCGATGGTAGGTTGATCGGAATATATTCCGATCTGGGTTAACTTTTATGTTTTGTCTTGTTTAATTTTTAGTTTATGTTTTTAATACTTGTCTAATTTTAATTTCCGTCACACTTTAATTTTTAGTCATTTAATTGATTTACTTTCCGTCACGTTTTTAAATATTGCACACTTTAGTTTAACTAGACTTAGATTTATTTTCACGCTCTTTTAATACTTGCCCTTTACTCTAGCGACATTTATTTTTAAGTCTTTGCACATTTAAATTTAAAAACAACCAAAATTATTTGTTTCCACCAAAATAAAACTGAGTCACATAGAGAACCAAGATCAATTCGATTAGACCAACACAACGAACACATCAACGAACATATAAACTTTTTAACCTGAGTAAAATCCGATGTATCAGTATCTATAATTCTTGTCTAACACTTTTTCTCTTATCAACCTTCATCTTTTATACTTCAAATTAACAGCTTTCATCAATGGCACCAAGATTTAACTCAGCAGAATTGGATTTGGGGTTCAAGTCTCAACACAACATGATTGCTTATCTTGTTGCTGATAATACTTTGTTCCCTCAATACACACAGATGGTGGAGTATTTGAATGCATCCCCATTAAGGTATGCTCTTTCTCATGCACCACTCATTCCAGTCACACACATTAAACAGTTTTGGAACACTGTTAGTTCCTCAACAGTTAATGGAGTGACCACATTGACTTCTATTGTACATGGGAGACCTTGGGTGGTTACTGAGGCCTTGGTACGCCAGGCCTTGCATCTTAATGATGCTGATGGTATAACCATTCTTCCCATATCTGAAATAGAACAAGGGCTTAGGGCTTTGGGATACCCTATTCCTGATGAAGGTACTCTTAATAAGTACCATAAGCAAGAATTTCCCCCAGCCTGGAAGTACCTCATTCACATTCTCCTTCAATGTTTGAGTCCCAAATGTACTGCACACAATGAGATCAATAGATCCATTGCAACTGCTATTGTGTGTATTGCAACAGGGCAAAATTATAATTGGTCTAAAATGATTTTTGAAGGAATGTGTAAAAACAAGGGGACAAAAATGACTTTAGCTTATCCCCGTTTTCTGCAAATGGTTTTTGATGCTCAAAGGTATTGTTCAAGGGATCACAATGATTTTTATAAGATCCCTGAACAAAAGAAGGCTATTTTTACCAAGATGAACTCTCCACCACATAGAGACCTACCATTAACCCCAGCCATGCTTGCTGTTATTGCAGCAGCACAACCCCAACCAGACCCCCAACCTCCTATTGACCCTCACCCACAACTTGAACCTATCCCTGAACCTTTACCCTCACCTGACCAAATGCAAATAGACCAAAATCCCTTTGACGCTGACACATATAATGTGGGCGTTGATGTGCCTACTTCCATCGCTGACACCCAACCATCACAATCCCAAACACCCCTTACCCAACCCACATCTACACCTTCTTCTACACCATCTTCCACACCACCTGAATATAGGTTGATTAAACGCCAAAGGACTGCTGGAGTGTTCTCCTCTGGTGGTCCTAGCCATGTAGCAGAGAGAACCACCACCACAAGTGTGGTTGGTGACCTGGATGAGGCTGGGACTATTGGTTCTGGCTTAGAAGCTGGCCAAGGCAGTCCCACCATAATTAAGTCCTCATCCATGCCCAATGAACCTGACTTGGGAGGTCAAATCCCCATTTTGGAAGAGGGCAGACTGGAACCAATGACGCTTTTAGAATTGACGGCTGTCTGCATTAGCTTGCAAAAGCAAAATGCAGACTTAGTACAAATTATCAGTAACCAAGGCCTTGAACTCAAAGAATTGAGGGAGAGGATTGTTGTTTTGGAGAGTGATCATTCAAGGGGAGGTATGGAGGAGTCTTCCAAAGGGGAGGAAGATCAAAGAAATCTGAGTGATAAGGGCAGTCAAGATGGACAATCATTGGATATTGCTGAAGCTCTTACTACTTTGAAGGAACAAAAAGGTTTTGATACGTCCTTAATCTCTCCAACCAATTTAAATTTATCATTTACAGATATGTTGAGAGAAGTTACACAAGGCGTTGAGGGAAAATATTTGAGCGTTGATAAGACAAATTTGGACGCTGACAGAAGTACTTTGGGCGCTGATAGAGGAAATTTGGGCGTTGACAGATCTGCATATGGAGGTGATGTATTCCAGTCATCATCTATCATTAAAGATGTTCCTACTCAGGTATTATCATCTACCCTACCAACAATTGCACCAACAGATAAGGGTAAGGGTAAGTTGGTAGAAGAAATTGTTCCAAAGAATGCAGCTCAGGTTGAATTTGATAGAAGATTGGCTGAGCAAATGATGGAACAAGGTGAAAAGGAAAAGTCACCATTTGTTGTGACTTCTGAAGAAGAAAGTGATGGAGCTAGCTCAGATTCAAGTGTGATGATTGTTGAACCAGAAAGACTTGAGTATGGTGATGAGCTTGCTAGGGAAAAGCTGAGAGATTTGAAGTTGCAAATTGATTTTGATATGCCAGAGGTAGTTCAGATGTACAATTCTTGGGAAGAAAGCTGTATGGATAATCCAGACTTGACCATTTCAGACCAGATATGGGGTTTGGAAATTCTTCTTAGAGTTCAGAAGGATTGTAAGGTGATGTTGAAGTACAAGGCAAGCAACATTCTCTCTGAATTGAAAAGGGATAGAAGGAAGCTCTACTTTATGTTGCTCAAATGTCATGGAGTTGGATGGACACATCAGAAGCTGAAGGCTTTGACATTTGATGAGTTGGAACATAGAGCTTATCCTATTTGGGTGAAAGTGCAAGAAGAAAACACTTTCAGACTTCTTTCAGATGAAAGAAAGGAGCAACTTGCAGAAGAGATGGCAATCAAGAAAGCTATGATAGTTCCTAGACCAGTAAAGAAGGGATTTATTCTTGAATTTCCAAAAGATATGAATCAACTATATCCAAGTGAAGCAATCATTAGAAAGAGCCTCAAGCTCTCCCCATTAGAAGCTTCAGATATGGTGCATGTGTTACCACTAGATTCCAGGAATCCAATTGTAAGTTATGAGGAAGATGAATGTGGATTCTGGAAAATTGGAAGATTTGGCAAGGAGGTACACACTTTTACCACTCTCATATCTTTATTTGCAAGTTGTGACAGAGAAGACTTGGTGGACCTTTGGAGGTTGCTAGAGACCAAGTATGAGGCTGAAGCACCAACTTCAGCCAATGGAATAAAACTTTGGACCACATTCAAAAGAATGTGTGGGACAAAAGAAGAAGATCCTGAAATATGGAAGGATCTTGAAGATGACCTCAGTGGTCTTCAATGGAGGTTATATTCAGCTGCTGGTGTATACCATTTGAGTTCTACAAAGTTTGCTGAGTATTTACTTGTAGATGCTTAGTATTTCATATCCAAGGCTGTTTTGGAGAAGATGAAGGACACCCAGTTGGAGATAGACTATACAAGTGACGTGGCAAAGAATTTGATCAGATTTATTTATTACCAATATGATAAGGTTTGTCAGACTCCTCCAAGTTCTTAATGTTTATTCAGAAACTTGATCATAAGAGTGGATATCAAGTTTAGGGGAGGATTGTTGGGAATAAATTTAGGCCAGAACACTTGAACGCTGACAAGAACAACTTAAGCGTTGACAAGAGCAAAGTGAGCGCTGACAGCATAAGCGTTGACAAGTTAAAGTCAAGCGTTGACAGATTGAAGATCTTTTAGGTTAAAGTTTAATATCAGTTTTCATAAGTATTCGCAAGTTAAAACTCTTTCATTGTAACCAAGTACGATTATTCTAATACAAGTGAAAGTTTGTTTAACATCATTGTGTTTTAGATCAAGTGTTAATTCCGCATAACACTTTGTTACTTTATTCATAAGCAAAGGTTTCTCTACGTGTATTACTTGATCTAATCTCGTTTACACAAAGCTTAATCGATCTAAGTTTGGGATCAACAATCTGAAGCTTCTAATGGTGAGAGCTTGAGGCTCTTTCTTATGACAGCTTCACTTGGATGTAATGGATCCATATCTTTGGGAAACTCAAGAGAAACTCCTTTTTTCATTGGTCTGGGAACAAACATTGCCTTCTTGAGCTCCATTTCCTCTGCTAGTTCTTCTTTTCTTTCATCAGAAAGAAGTCTTAGAGTGTTCTCTTCCTTCACTCTAACCCAAATGGGATAAGATCTACATTCCAAATCATCAAATGTCAACCCAGTCAATTTCTTATAAGTCCATCCTATTCCATGACATCTGAGCAGCATGAAGTACAACTCCTTTCTATCCCTTTTTAAATTTGAGAGAACATTGCTTGCTTTGTGTTTCAATATGACCTTGCAATCCTTTTGTAGTCTGAGAAGAATCTCCAAACCCCATATCTGATCTGAAATAGTCAAATGTGGATTCTCTATAAACCTTTCTTCCCAAGCATGGTACATCTGAACCACCTCTGGCATATCAAAATCAACCTGCAATTTCAACTCATTCAATTTCTCCCTGGCCAACTCATCTCCATACTCAAGTCTTTCTGGCTGTTCTATGATCATAACACTTGAGTCTGAACTGGCTTCATCACTTCCTTCTTGCTCTTCTGAAGTGACAACAAAAGGTGATTCACCCACCTGCTTTCTTTCTTGTTCCATAATTTGTGCAGCCAACCTTCTATCAAATTCAATTTGTGATGCATTCTTTGGAACAATTTCCTCTACCATAATACCCTTACCCTTATCTAATGGATCAATTGTTGGTAAGGTAGATGGTAATACCTGTGAAGAAACCTATTTAATGATGGATGATGACTGGGATACATCAACCTCATTTGTAGGTCTATCAACGCCCAATTCTGCTTTGTCAGCGCCCAAGATACTCATGTCAGCGTTTAAATTCTCCTTGTCAACGCTCAAATTTCCTGCCTCAGCGCCTTTTGCAATTTCCTCCAACATGACTGTAAATGATAAATTAAGTTTGTAGGAGAGACTAGAGACGTTTCAAAACCTGTCTGTTTCTTCAAACTTGTTAGGGCCTCAGCAACATCCAAAGATTGACCATCATGGCTGCCCTTATCACTCACATTTATTTGTTCATCCTCCCCTTTGGAAGATTCCTCCATCCCTCTCCTTGTACTAGCAGTCTCCAAAATAACAATCCTCTCCGTCAATTGCTTGAGTTCAAGGCCTTGTGTGCTGACAACTTGTACCAAGTCTGCATTTTGCTTTTGCAAACTCATGCAGACAGCCGTCAATTCCATTAGGGTCATTGGTTCCAATCTGCCCTCTTCTAAAATGGGTATTTGACCTCCCAAGATAGATTCAGTGGGCATGGATGAGGTCTTAATGATGGTAGGACTGTCTTGGCCAGCTTCTAAGCCAAAACCAATAGTCCCAGCCTCATCCATAACACCAACCACACTTGTGGTGGTGGTTCTTTCTTCTACATGGCTAGGACCACTAGAGGAGAACACTCCAGTAGTCCGTTGGTGTTTTTGTAACCTATATTGTGTTGGGGGAGAAGAAGATGTGGATTGGGTGGATGTGGGTTGATTAAGGGGTGTTTGGGTTTATGAAGGTTGTGTGCCAACGTTTGAAATAGGCACATCAACGCCAACATTTAATGTGTCAGCGTTGAAGGGTTCTTGGTCAATTTGCATATGTTGTGGTGAAGGTAATGGTTTAGGTATTGGGTCAATTTGGGGTTGGGGGTCTGGTTGGGGTTGAGCTGCTTCAATGACAGCAATCATAGCTGGGGTTAGGGGAAGGTCACGATGTGGGGGTGAATTCATCTTTATAAAAATTGCTTTCTTTTGCACAGGGATCTCATAAAAATCATTATGATCCCTTGTGTAGTATCCTTGGACATCAAAAACCATTTTTAAAAATCTGGGATAAGCTAAAGTCATTTTGTTCCCTTTATTTTTACACATGCCCTCAAAAATCATTTTAGAATAATTAAATTTTTGCCCAGTAGCAATGCACACAATAGCACTTGCAATAGATCTATTGATCTCATTGTGTGCAGTGCACTTGGGACTCAAACATTGTAGGAGGACATGTATTAGGTACTTCTAGACTGGGGGAAACTCCTGTTTATGATATTTATTTAAAGTTCCTTGAGCAGGAAAAGGATAACCAAAAGACCTTAGTCCTTGGTCTATTTCACTAATGGGAAGGGTGGTTATACCATCAGCATCATTAAGATGCAAAGCTTGGCGTACCAAAGCTTCAGTAACCACCCAAGTTCTCCCATGAACAATAGAAGATAATGTAGTCACTTTATTAACTGTTGAGGAACTAACATTGTTCCAAAACTGTTTAATATGTGTGACAAGAATGAGTGGTGCATGAGAAAGAGCATACCTAAAAGGAGATGCGTTCAAATACGCCACCATTTGTGTGTTGGGAAACAGAGTATCATCAGCTTCAAGATACGCGATCATGTTGTGTTGACTTCTGAACCCCAATTCCAAATCTGATGGTTTAAACTTTGGTGTCATTGTTGAAAGTTGTGAAAATGATTGATAAAGATGAAGTTGATAAGAGAAAATTGTGTTAGACAAGAATAATAGGTACCCTGTTTAAAAATAGGAGCCAAATTTATAGGAGAAGAAAATGCATGTGATTGGCCCAAAAATAGGCAAGTATTTTCAAAATGTAATCATGAAAATATTGAAAAAGAATAAGTTTATCTCATGCATTAAATGAAAGTTATCAGCTCCCAAAATTACGGCCTAAAAATATGTCAAAAAGTAACAACTAGGTAGGTCCCATTGAGTGTCAACGGTAAAAAATAACCTATCAACGCCCAACGGCTATATTCTTGTCAACGTTTGCCATAGCCATGTCAGCGTCTAATTTGGTCACAACAACGCTTGGAAAAATACTTGTCAGCGTCCAAAAATAAAAATGTTTAAAAATGAAAAATGACCTTAACAAAGTAATTTATCCTAGAGAAGATAACCAAAAAGTTGATAATTATTATAGGGCGGCAAGCACTGTCCAGTTATGCACACTTCCTTATGCAAGATAGACATAACAGTCCTCTAGTGTCCCTTGCTAACCAAAACTCTTAACAACTAAGTTACCTTATAAAATTCCTTGTTACTCCCAGGTAAATCCCATGACAAAATCATTCCCAAGTCTCCCAACCGACCACAACCAATTCTAGGCCAAAAATGTCTTGGCAGCATGCATAGTATATCAACTTTGGATGCTACAGTGCCTCACGATTTAGTAAAACTAACTCACACTCACTTGTGGACACAATCTAGAATTGTGATAAGAGTATCATATGGATACCCAACCATCCTAAAGGTTCCTAAAACCTCCCCTTAAACTATGATACATAAGTTGCTAAAAATATGCATGAACATAAAAATTTATGTCAAGATAGGAATTAAAAATTCCAACCATCATCCATAAACAAAAACATGCCCAAATGCTTCTCCAATGATCCATAAGCAACTCTGTATCCAATTGTATACCGCTAACACCACCTGCACATTTAGATTGAAAACCACAAAACTAACATTGTTGCTGACAACGCCCCGATAACACATAACAGCGTTGAGGGAAGCTTTGTCATCGTTAGACAAATATATTGCTGACAACGTCACAAAAACACTTATCAGCGTTCAAGCAACCTTTGCCAATGTTAGAAAATATAGTGGAAAATCTAAATCCTCAAAAAGACCAATAACAATGCATTATCCTGTACATACTTTTACAAAAAGACTCCAAAACACATATTATGTGAGATTGATCATACCAATACTTGTTACCAAGTATTGAATCCTCCCAGCATTAAAAGGTTTAGTTAGTAAATCTGACACATTCTCTTCTGTGTCAACCCTATCTGGTTGTATTAAACCTTTTTCAAAATAATCTCTTATAAAATGGTGTCTAATTTCTATGTGTTTAGTTTTAGAATGATGTACAGGATTCTTAATAATGCATAAAGTGCTGTTATTGTCAATAAATATCTTGGTATGCATGAAATTATACCCATAGTCGAACAGCTGGTTCTGAATCCACAAAACTTGTCCACAACAAGCAGTTGCAGCCACATACTCAGCCTCAGTTGTAGAATTAGCCACCACTGTTTGTTTCTTGCATTGCCACGATATTAATCTGCTCCCAAGAAACTGACATCCACCAGTTGTGGATTTTCTATCAAACTTATCACCTCCATAGTCACTGTCTGAATATGCAATCAGCTCCAATGGTGAATCCTTTGGGTACCACAAACCAAGACTAGGATAGCATCTTAGGTACCTAAAGATCCTCTTGATAGCATAAAGGTGACATTCCTTAGGAGTCACTTGATGGCGTGCACAAGCACACACAGCAAACATGATGTCAGGTCTGGAGGCTGTAAGATACATCAAGGATCCAATCATGGATCTATAGTGTCTGACATCAACATATTTCCCATCTCCAATCTTTCCCCAAGGGTGTTCTCTATCCATAGGAGTAGTAGCCCTCTTTTCATGTGGAGAAAAGCCAAACTTCTTCAAGATCTCTGCCATATACTTATCCTGGGAGATGAAGATACCATCTTCTTTCTGCTGAACTTGTAAACCAAGAAAGAAGTTCATCTCCCCCATAGCACTCATCTTGAATTTGTCTGTCATAAGCTTGGAGAAATCCTCACTCATCTTTGGATCAGTAGACCCAAAAATGATGTCATCAACATAGACCTGAACAAGCAACACATCCTTACCTTTCTTCTTTGTAAATAGTGTTTGATCTATGGTGCCCCTTTTGAATCCATTGTCCACTAAGTAAGTAGACAAAGTACCATAGCATGCTCTTGGGGCTTGATGATGTCCATACATAGCCTTCTTGACTATATACACCTTGTCTGGATTCTCTGGATCCTCAAAACCAGGAGGTTGCATCACATATACCTCCTCAATAATTGTTCCATAGAGGAAGGCACTCTTGACATCCATTTGATAGACAGTGAAGCCCATGCAGGATGCATAGGCTAAAAAGATCCTAATAGCTTCAATCCTTGCAACTGGTGCAAAGACCTCCTCATAGTCTATCCCCTCCTCTTGTGTATATCCCTGAGCCACTAACCTTGCCTTATTTCTGACCACAATACCTCTTTCATCTCTCTTGTTTCTTAGAACCCATCTTGTCCCTATAGGTCTGACATATCTGGGACAATCAACCAGCTCCCAAACATCCTGAATTGCAAATTGGTGAAGCTCATCCTGCATTGCTTCCACCCAACTTGGTTCTTTGAGAGCATCAAATATCTTCTTGGGTTCCTGTTGTGACAGAAAACAGGCAAACAAACATGCTTGCACAAGAGGGGTATCAACCTTCTTGTGAATATTGGCAATAAACCCACCAAGACCTTGATGAGATCTTCTAGTCTGAACAGGAGTCATAATATCACCAATGATTTGAGAAGTGGGGTGATTCTTCATGGTAGAAGTGAGAATTCCTCCTTCAAACAGTTTGGTGTCTTCAACCTCATTTTCCAAGTTGCCAATATCTTCTTCATCAGACTCTCTTTCATCAACATGAGGATGAACCTCTTCACATAGATTGGAAGGTTCACCTTGTTCAAAAGTGGAAGAGAAAAGATGTGCAGAAGTGTTGTCAACGCCTGAACCTTGGTTGTCAGCGGATGGGCTAACAACGCTTGAACTGTTGTTGTCAACGTCTGAGCCATCAATGTCTGAATTGGTCTTATCAGCGCTAGATTTGCCTTTGTCAGCGCCTGAAGGACCATGCATGTTTGTATCTGGTGGTACTTGGGGACCACCATTATGTTTTCCAGCAGCAGCAGCAAAAGCATCTGTCCATATGGGAATGGTGACATACTCTTGTATAGGAGATGACTTTTCTGCTTGTGATCCAACCTTTTCATGAACCTGTGTACCTGAAACATCAACAACTTGTTCTTCCTCAACATTTGAAGTTACCTTCACAATGTCTGGTTTAGTGACAGGCATATAATTTAAAGTCCTAGATAAAGGTTCCAAGTCAAACAACCAATTTTGACCACTTTCAGGATCACTGCGTTTACTCTCTAAAAACCTAACATGTACTCTTTCAAGAATACGTTTTTCCTTTTTAAGATAAACCCTATATCCCTTGCTCTGCACTGAATACCCTATGAAGTAGCCTTCATCACCTTTTGCACTAAATTTACCTAAGGCATCACTAGTATCTAAAACTACTACATGACAACCAAAAGGTCTGAGAAAACCAATATTAGGTTTTCTTCCCCAAAGTAACTCATAAGGTGTTTTGTTCTGAATTTTGTTAACCAATGCTCTATTTTGAACATAGCAAGCTGTATTAACAGCCTCAGCCCAAAAGGCTATAGGAAATGAGCATCAGCCAACATGGTTTTGGCAGCTTCAATTAGGGTTCTATTTTTCCTTTCTGCAACCCCATTTTGCTGAGGGGTTCTGGCAACACTAAATTGCCTAGTAATTCCTTTCCTGGCAAAAAAGTCATCTAACACTTTATTCCTAAATTCACCACCATTATCACTCCTAAGAATTTTAACTCCATTTCCTATTTTCTTCTCAATCTGAGTGATAAAATGAATTACAGTGTCAGCTGTGTCACTCTTCATAGCTAGAAAGAAAGTCCAAGTAAACCTAGAAAAGTCATCTGTGATGACAAAGCAGTAGGACTTACCATTCAAACTTTCTATATTGGTTGGACCAATGAGGTCCATATGAAGCAAGTGAAGAGGTCTAGTACTAGAGTGCACCTGTTTGGACTTGAATGAGACCTTGTGCTGCTTGCCTTTAAGACACGCAACACAAGAGTGGTCATTGTGGAAGGCCTTTTCAGGCAAACCATCAACCAAGCCAAGTCTCACAAGCCTGTTTATATTCTTAAAATTTATGTGCCCTAGTCTCCTGTGCCATAAATTACTTTCATCTACTAAAGCTTTAGCATAAAAACAAGACATATTGTTATTCATTCTAATCCCATTCAGATTCACATTGTATATGTCTTTATGCCTAGGTGTTCTATTGTCAATGTGTTTCTCATCAGGGATCTTATAATCCTTGCTTAACACCAAACATTCAGTATCAGTAAACAGAACTTTATTTTTGTTATCACAAACTTGTGATACACTAAAAAGATTGTAATCAAGTTCCTTTACCAAAAATACACTTTCAAAATGCAAGTTCTTGGTGAGAAGTGTTCCTTTGCCTGTGATAGTACCATATCTGCCTCCAAAGTAAACCTTATCACCATCCTTAATGGGAGTGAAGTTGGTCAAATAGTCTTCCTTCCCTGTCATGTGCCTTGAGCATCCACTATCCCAATATCCATAATCATCGACCTGTCTTTGAATACCCTGCACATAAAGAAAACAAGTTAGTTTTCTTTGGGAACCCAAGCCTTGGAAGACTTGGATTCATCTGGTTGTTCAATAAGAACAGACTTAGATCTCACAACAACCCCATTTTCATCATTCTTAGGATGAAATACCCAGTTAACCCCAATAGGTTTTGTAATGACCTTTGATATGTAATTAAATCTATTACAGGTCATTGAAATCCCATTATCATTAGGGTTTTTATCTTTCTTTGGTCTCCATGTTAAGCTTGAAGAAGCTTTAGACCCCTTACCCTGTGGTTGCAAATATTTAGGTCTGGTCACGTTTCTGTCAGCGTTGGAATTGGTCTTGTCAACGCTGAAATTACCCTTGTCAGCGTTGAACCTAGGGTTTGCTACAGAAACCCATTGCCTATTAGACCAAGTGTTTATCTTTTGAAATGGTCTTTGTCCATGAGTGTTAGATCCTCTAGTGAAGAATGGGGCAGGTCTAACAACTTGTGGACTTTGCTGCACACAAGGTTTGGGTCTGACAACGTTTGAATTTCTAACAATGTTGACTTTGGGAGCGTTGACACACTTATATGCTAAATGTGAAAAGCTACCACAAGTGTAACAGGCTTTTATAGACACAACCCTAGGTCTAGAAGAGAAGAATCATGTTCCATCATTGCTAACTTGGCTCTTAGGTGACCTAGTATTCCTATACATCTCTGCATACTTAATGCTAGGTTTTCTAACAGTGTTTGAGCCAAGGTCAATAGTTTTACCAGTGATTGGGTTTGTAACCTTAATGGTAGTTGACTCATTAGGACTTTCACATAGCAAGCCACCCTTAATAAATAAAGTAGGGTTAGCTTTCTTCCATTCATTCAGGTCAGTCAAAATCTTGTTGATACTCTTCAACTGGGGTGACAACTCTTGGTGGAGGAATGAATTCCTCCTCTTGGAGTTCTGGCAAACCAGTCCAAGATAGGTCCTTTTGTTGGACACCATAGAAGTCACCAACTGGTGGTGGAACCATAGAGTAATCTTTCATCCCAATCCCAGTCATGTCCTTATGATCCCTTTGTTTACTCACACATTCTCCTAGGGTTTGTGTGGCCTTATCAAATCTTTGAAGTTTAAGGCCAACATTATCTTTATTATTAATGGCTTCATCTAACTTAGCTTGTAGCTTACCATTAACCCTTTCCATGATACTCCTAATATCATTACTAGCATTCAACTCATGTTTTAAGATATTTATTTTATCTTTTAAGTCAAATTCCATTTTCTTGTATTCAGAAACTGTCTTCTCAGTTTGAGTGAGAGCTAGTTGGTAATTAGATAGTTTGCATCTTTCAGTACTCATATCATCTAATAATCTTAACACCTCTTTGTTAAGTCTCTCAGTATTTAACCTACAACCTTTACTACAAAAAGCATCATCGTATACCTCATTATCAGATGAAGAGGAGGAGTGTGCCATGAGAGCATATTCAACATGCTCTTCCTCTTCAATTTCAGCAACCAAGGCTTTATCCTCTTCTACATCTTTAGCCAAATAACTCCAATCCCATCGCATTCCATCAATTCCTAGAACTACAACCATGGCCTTAGGATCCTGAGCTTTAACAATTTGACTTGAGGGTTTACCAGCATCAGATCTTCTAGGAGATCTGCATTCCCTCATGAAGTGCCCCATACAATGACAGTTGTAGCATTCAACTTTGGATTTATCAAATCCAGTTGTGTCCTTTGCATTGAATGTCATCTTCTTCTTCTTAAACCTTCTGTTCCACCTGTTTGCTCTTATACTAGCAAGAGCCATGTTCCACTTAATGTGCATCTCTTCCAAGTGCTCATCACTTATCTGCTCAAGGTCCTCATATGTAATCACTGAACCATTGGGCAAAGAAGCCAAATTAGCACATACAGTATCCAGATCCAAACCAGCAGGTTTAACTCTTGGTGGGTCACTTTTGAATGTGTCAGCGTCTGAAAAGGAGACGTTGACAGGACATATTCCAGCGCTGACACATGATGATCCAGTAACTGGATGCATGTAAGGGTCCTTCTGATTGAATTGACCTTCACTATGAGAAAAGAAGGCCATGTTACTGTTGGTGGACTTGCTTCCATGCTCTAAAAGAGTTTCATCTTCCAACAGCCTCAGTTTGTTGTAGATATCATCAAACATGGAACTTCTGTGAGTATTATTGGCTAGAATAGATCCTGCCTCAATCTTCCATGCCTCACCAAGACTTTTAAGAAAAGTAGCATTAATGTCAACATCACCAAGTTGTGTCCCCATGAAGGACAATTTGCTCGTAATATCAAGCAATCTGCTTTTCACACTACTGAGCTTTTCATTAGGTTGAGTCTTGAAGACAACATAATCATGCATGAGTTGCTTCTTCTTCTCTTCCTTAGTATCTTCATTGCCACCATATGCAACTTCAAGAGCTGCCCAAAGGTCCTTAGTAGATTCATAACCTCTGTATTTATGCTGGTTCTCTTGTCCCAAAGAGAGTTTCAGAATATTTAGGGTTTTCATATCAACCCTTTTCTTTGCTATGTCTTCAGCAGACACAGCTCTACCATCATTAGGCTTTTCTTTCTTATCTGCTTCAGAACATCCAGCAACAGCTGCTCTTCCAGCAATAGCATTAGCAATCTTTTGAGCCTTATTGAATGTGTTTCCATATTCAATAATCTCCCAGAGTGTGTAGTCATAGATCCCCAGGTATTGTTCAAAGTTGAATTTCCATAATTCAAAGTTGGTTGCATCAAGCATGGGAATCTTGATGTTTGGTAGAGGTGATGAGGAGGAGGTTATTTCTAGATTTGACATGATGTTGTTAGGGTTTTTGAGAAAATTAGGGTTTTGGTGATTTTTAGGATTCTTGTGTTCTTTAAGATCAAAAGTTCCTCAACAAGCTCTGATACCACTTGTTGATCCCAAACTTAGATCGATTTAGCTTTATGTATACGAGATTAGATCAAGTAATACACTTAGAGAAACCTTTGTATATGTATATGACAATCTAAGTGTTATGCGGAATTAACACTTAAACAAAAACACACAAGATGTAAACAAACTTTCACTTTGATTAATGATATCAAACTTCCTTACAATGAAAGTAGTTTACGTATGAAAACTTATATATTGAACATTAACCTAAAGGTCTTCTTTTATACACATAAGAAGCCTTGTACAATAATCTACGTATCAACTATTCTAGGTAAAGATAAATATAGAAAATACATTGTTGTTCCTATCTTTACTATAAGTAATCTAGAAAACAATAAACACGTAGAGTATATCTTTCCATCAGTGCTTGTCTTCAATGTATCAACGCTTGACTTTGTCTTGTCAACGCTTGAGCTGTCAGCGTTTGTATTATTCCTGTCAACGCTTGTTTTACTCTTGTCAGCGCTCAATTAGACTGGCTTACAATTTATTCCCAACAAATGTGGCCCACCACATGTTTCACAAGTCACATTAAGAGCATTCATATGTTGACTAGGGGTGTTTTGAACATGTAAGGCAAGTTTAGTCACTATTGAAGTAAGTGCTTGAATTTGATTGGTAGTCTCACTATCACTAGTACTAGCCATAGTAGCCCTTACACTTTTAGTTTGCACTTTGGCCTTGTTTTCAATGATTGCCCAAGCATCGTTCATGGATTTCACAAGATATTACCCCCCCCCCCCCCCCCCCCCCCCCCCCCCGCCCCCCCGAAGCAATATTTAGTGATTCTTGGTCATTCAAACTAAATCCATTATAAAAAGTATTAATTTGATGCACCTTAGTAAAACCGTGTTGTGGACACTTTCTCAAAAGTTCCTTAAAACGATCCCAAGATTCGCTAAACGTCTCACCGTACTTTGTTCAAAATTGATGATATCATTCCACAAAGCGGTAGTACGTGAGGGTGGAAAGAAGTAACTGATGAATTTAGTCTATAAGTCCGCCCATGTGGCAATACTTTTGGGTGGTTCCTTATCAAGCCAAGTCCAGGCTTGTCCCTCGAGATAGAAAGGAAAGAGGAGCAAAAGAATTGCCTCTTGTGAGACCCCATTGTGCTTCACAGTATTATTTAAGTGTACAAACCTCTTGATATGATCGTGAGGATCATTATGAGTGCGGCCCAAGAAAGGTGTAGCAGAGACCATTTGAATAAAACCGGTTTTTAGATCAAAGTTGTTGGCTCCAATATCTGGCACCACAATTGCATCGTCATTGCCTTCAACATGTGATTGCAAGAGCTCGATCATTGGTCGGTTATCCATGGCATCAATAGCACGAGTCTCGATATCGGTGTGGGTGTTTCTCTTCTTGCGCCCACGAGTACGCATACACCTACAAAAGAAAAATATGGACAAAAAAAAGAAGAATAATTGAAGTTAATGTAAAAAGAAAATATTTTTGGTGCAAAACTTTAGAAAATAAATGCTTTTTATGATTTTTAAATATTTTTGGGTTTTTGAAAATTTTTTGAAATTTTTGCAAGAAAAATAACGTTCACGAGTGAACGAATCCCAAAATCCAACGCGTCTCTCACAGAAAACCGTTAATCTTTACGAAAAGAGCCGGCAGCGGCACCATTTTAATAACTGAATTTTGATTAAGTTCGTTTTTTTCTCTCGACTCGATTCAAATTAATCTCCGGTTGAAGTGTGACTCAGTTGTTTTTGGTGGATAAAAGAAAATAAGATTATCTATTTCTACTAAAAATTGAAACTTGACGAATAAAAATAAAACAAATGAAAAATTATAAAGAAATTAAGAAAATTAAAACTTAATAAAAAGTAAAATTAAAATAAAAATATAAAAATAAACAAAACAATTCGGAATAAAATCAAGAAATTAATTCAGAATAAAATTGAAGAAAACAATTCGGAAAATGAAATGGACAAAACAATTTGGAATAAGTTTCAAGAAAATAATTCGAAATAATGATTCAAGAAAACAATTCTAAATAATTTGAACATGAAGTTAATTCGGAATAATGACAAGAACTTAATTCGGAATCTGAAATTTGATTACAATTCGGAATTCATAAACCTAATTTACTTCGGAATAATGGATCCATAGTATAATTCGGAATACACAATTCCTGTTGATCCCAAACTTAGATCGATTAAGCTTTTTGTATACGAGATTAGATCAAGTACTACACGTAGAGAAACCTTTGCTTATGAATAAAGTAACAAAGTGTTATGCGGAATTAACACTTGATCTAAAACACAATGATGTTAAACAAACTTTCAGTTGTATTAGAATAATCGTACTTGGTTACAATGAAAGGGTTTAACAATCGAAAACATATGAAAACTTATGTTAAACATTAACCTAAAAGATCTTCTTTTATAGAACAAGAAGTCTTGTACAATAAGCTACGAATCAACTATTCTAGGTAAAGATAAACATATAAAATACATTGCCGTCTCTATCCTTACTAGAAGTATTCTAGAATATAATATACGTGTAGCTCACATCTTCTATCAGTGCTTGTCTTCAATCTGTCAACGCTTGACTTTAACTTGTCAACGCTTATGCTATCAGCGCTCACTTTGCTCTTGTCAACGCTTGAGTTGTTCTTGTCAGCGTTCAAGTGTTCTGGCCTAAATTTATTCCCAACAATCCTCCCCTAAACTTGATATCCACTCTTATGATCAAGTTTCTGAATAAACATTAAGAACTTGGAGGAGTCTGACAAACCTTATCATATTGGTAATAAATAAATCTGATCAAATTCTTTGCCACGTCACTTGTATAGTCTATCTCCAACTGGGTGTCCTTCATCTTCTCCAAAACAGCCTTGGATATGAAATACTGAGCATCTACAAGTAAATACTCAGCAAACTTTGTAGAACTCAAATGATATACACTAGCAGCTGAATATAACCTCCATTGAAGACCACTGAGGTCATCTTCAAGATCCTTCCATATTTCAGGATCTTCTTCTTTTGTCCCACACATTCTTTTGAATGTGGTCCAAAGTTTTATTCCATTGGCTGAAGTTGGTGCTTCAGCCTCATACTTGGTCTCTAGCAACCTCCAAAGGTCCACCAAGTCTTCTCTGTCACAACTTGCAAATAAAGATATGAGAGTGGTAAAAGTGTGTACCTCTTTGCCAAATCTTCAAATTTTCCAGAATCCACATTCATCTTCCTCATAACTTACAATTGGATTCCTGGAATCTAGTGGTAACACATGCACCATATCTGAAGCTTCTAATGGGGAGAGCTTGAGGCTCTTTCTAATGATTGCTTCACTTGGATATAGTTGATTCATATCTTTTGGAAACTCAAGAACAAATCCCTTCTTTACTGGTCTAGGAACTATCATAGCTTTCTTGATTGCCATCTCTTCTGCAAGTTGCTCCTTTCTTTCATCTGAAAGAAGTCTGAAAGTGTTTTCTTCTTGCACTTTCACCCAAATAGGATAAGCCCTATGTTCCAACTCATCAAATGTCAAAGCCTTCAGCTTCTGATGTGTCCATCCAACTCCATGACATTTGAGCAACATAAAGTAGAGCTTCCTTCTATCCCTTTTCAATTCAGAGAGAATGTTGCTTGCCTTGTACTTCAACATCACCTTACAATCCTTCTGAACTCTAAGAAGAATTTCCAAACCCCATATTTGATCTGAAATGGTCAAGTCTGGATTATCCATACAGCTTTCTTCCCAAGAATTGTACATCTGAACTACCTCTGGCATATCAAAATCAATTTGCAACTTCAAATCTCTCAGCTTTTCCCTAGCAAGCTCATCACCATACTCAAGTCTTTCTGGTTCAACAATCATCACACTTGAATCTGAGCTAGCTCCATCACTTTCTTCTTCAGAAGTCACAACAAATGGTGACTTTTCCTTTTCACCTTGTTCCATCATTTGCTCAGCCAATCTTCTATCAAATTCAACCTGAGCTGCATTCTTTGGAACAATTTCTTCTACCAACTTACCCTTACCCTTATCTGTTGGTTCAATTGTTGGTAGGGTAGATGATAATACCTGAGTAGGAACATCTTTGATGATAGATGATGACTGGAATACATCACCTCCATATGCAGATCTGTCAACGCCCAAATTTCCTCTATCAGCGCCCAAAATACTTCTGTCAGCGTCCAAACTTGTCTTATCAACGCTCAAATATTTTCCCTCAACGCCTTGTGTAACTTTTCTCAACATATCTGTAAATGATAAATTTAAATTTGTTGGAGAGATTAAGGACGTATCAAAACCTTTTTGTTCCTTCAAAGTAGTAAGAGCTTCAGCAATATCCAATGATTGACCATCTTGACTGCTCTTATCACTCAGATTTCTTTGATCTTCATCCCCTTTGGAAGACTCCTCCATACCTCCCCTTGAATGAGCACTCTCCAAAACAACAATCCTCTCCCTCAATTCTTTGAGTTCAAGGCCTTGGTTACTGACAATTTGTACTAAGTCTGCATTTTGCTTTTGCAAGCTAATGCAGACAGCCGTCAATTCTAAAAGCGTCATTGGTTCCAGTCTGCCCTAGTCCAAAATGGGGATTTGACCTCCCAAGTCAGGTTCATTGGGCATGGATGAGGACTTAATTATGGTGGGACTGCCTTGGCCAGCTTCTAAGCCAGAACCAATAGTCCCAGCCTCATCCAGGTCACCAGCCACACTTGTGGTGGTGGTTCTCTCTGCTACATGGCTAGGACCACCAGAGGAGAACACTCCAGCAGTCCTTTGGCGTTTAATCAACCTATATTCAGGTGGTGTGGAAGATGGTGTAGAAGAAGGTGTAGATGTGGGTTGGTTAAGGGGTGTTTGGGATTGTGATGGTTGGGTGTCAGCGTTGGAAATAGGCACATCAACGCCCACATTAGATGTGTCAGCGTCGAAGGGATTTTGGTCTATTTGCATTTGGTCAGGTGAGGGTAAAGGTTCAGGGATAGGTTCAAGTTGTGGGTGAGGGTCAATATGAGGTTGGGGGTCTGGTTGGGGTTGTGCTGCTGCAATAACAGCAAGCATGGCTGGGGTTAATGGTAGGTCTCTATGAGGTGGTGAATTCATCTTGGTAAAAATAGCCTTCTTTTGTTCAGGGATCTTATAAAAATCATTGTGATCCCTTGAACAATATCTTTGAGCATCAAAAACCATTTGCAGAAAACGGGGATAAGCTAAAGTCATTTTTGTCCCCTTGTTTTTACACATTCCTTCAAAAATCATTTTAGACCAGTTATAATTTTGCCCTGTTGCAATACACACAATAGCAGTTGCAATGGATCTATTGATCTCATTGTGTGCAGTACATTTGGGACTCAAACATTGAAGGAGAATGTGAATTAGGTACTTCCAGGCTGGGGGAAATTCCTGCTTATGGTACTTATTAAGAGTACCTTCATCAGGAATAGGGTATCCCAAAGCCCTAAGCCCTTGTTCTATTTCAGATATGGGAAGAATGGTTATACCGTCAGCATCATTAAGATGCAAGGCCTGGCGTACCAAGGCCTCAGTAACCACCCAAGGTCTCCCATGTACAATAGAAGTCAATGTTGTCACTCCATTAACTGTTGAGGAACTAACAGTGTTCCAAAACTGTTTAATGTGTGTGACTGGAATGAGTGGTGCATGAGAAAGAGCATACCTTAATGGGGATGCATTCAAATACTCCACCATCTGTGTGTATTGAGGGAACAAAGTATTATCAGCAACAAGATAAGCAATCATGTTGTGTTGAGACTTGAACCCCAAATCCAATTCTGCTGAGTTAAATCTTGGTGCCATTGATGAAAGCTGTTAATTTGAAGTATAAAAGATGAAGGTTGATAAGAGAAAAGTGTTAGACAAGAATTATAGATACCCTGTTTAAAATAGGAGCCAAATTTATAGGAGTGGATGAATGCACGTGATTGGCCCAAAAATAGACAAGAATTATGATATTCTTAAAATTTATGTGCCCTAATCTCCTGTGCCAAAGATTACTTTCATCTACTGAGGCTTTAGCATACAGACATGAAATTTTATTATTTATCTTAATTCCATTAAGATTCACATTATATATGTCTTTATGCCTTGGTGTTCTAAAATCTATGTATTTCTCCTCAGGGAGCTTATAATCTTTGCTTAACACCAAGCACTCAGTATCTGTGAAAAGAACCTTATTTTTGTTATCACACACTTGTGATACACTAAACAAATTATAATCCAGTTCTTTTACCAGGAAGACATTCTCAAACCGTAGATTGTTGGTGACAAGGGTTCCTTTGCCAGTGATGGTGCCGTAGCCCCCTCCAAAGTATACCTTATCACCATCTTGAATAGGAGAGAAATTGGTCAGATAGTCTTCCTTTCCTGTCATGTGCCTTAAGCATCCACTATCCCAGTATCCATAATCATTGATCTTCTTCTGAATGCCCTGCACATAAAGAAAACACATTAGTTTTCTTTGGGAACCCAAGCCTTGGAAGACTTGGATTCATTTGGTTGTTCAACAAGAACAGACTTGGTTCTCATAACAACCCCATTTTCATCCCTGTTTGAATGAAATTCCCAGTTAACCCCAATTGGTGTTGACAATGCCTTTGAAATATAATGAAACCTGTTGCATGTCATAGAAATACCAGTAGAATTAGGGTTTTGGTCTTGTTTTGGTCTCCATGTTAAGCTAGTAGAAGCTTTAGACCTATTTCCCTTTGGTTGCAAATACCTAGGTTTGGGAGTGTGTCTGTCAGCGCTGAAATTTCTCTTGTCAGCGCCCCGATTGCTCTTATCAGCGTTGAACCTAGGGTTTGCTACAGGAACCCATTGCCTATTTGACCAAGTGTTTGACTTTTGAAAAGGTCTTAGGCCTTGTGTGTTAGACCCTCTAGAAAAGAATGGGGCTGGTCTAACAACTTGTGAACTTTTGTTCACAAAGGTATTGGGTCTGACAGTGTTTGACCTATGTTGACTTTTGTCAGCGCTGAAATGGTTCCTATCAGCGTTGACATTGGAAGCGTTGACACATTTGTAGGCCAAATGTGAGAAGCTACCACATGTGTAACAAGCTTTTCTAGACATAGTCTTAGGTCTAGAAGCAAAGAAGCCTGTTCCATGGTTACTAACTTGGCTTTTTGGTGACCTAGTATTTCTATACATCTCAGCATACTTAACACTAGGTTTTCTAACAGTTTGTGGGCCAAGGTCAACAGCTTTGCCAGTGGTAGGGTGTGTGATCTTAATAGGTTTAGGATCATAGGACTCCACAATTGGTATCATGTTTGGTGTGGGCTCATTTGGACTTTCACACAACAACCCTCCCTTAACAAACAAGGTGTGGTTAGCTTTCTTCCACTCATCTAGGTCAGTCAGTTTTTGCTTGTATTCCTCAACTGGGGAAGTCACTCTAGGTGGAGGAATGAATTCCTCCTCTTGGCATTCTGGCAAGCCAGTCCAAGATAAGTCCTTTGATTGGACACCATAGAAATCCCCAGCTGGTGGTGGAACACCAGTATAATTATTCATCCCAATCCCACTCATATCCTTAGAGTCTCTTTGTTTACTAACACACTCTCCTAGGGATTGTGTGGCCTTATCAAATCTCTGGATTTTAAAACTCACATTATCTTTATTTTTGTTAGCCTCCTCTAACTGAGCTATCAAATCAAGATTAACCCTATTTACTATATCTTGAACATCTTTACTCTGATGTAACTCATGTTTTAAGATATTTATTTGATCCTTTAAATCAAACTCCATTTTCTTATACTCAGCTACTGTCTTCTCTGTTTGGGTAAGAGCAATTTGATAATTAGATACTTTGCATCTTTCAGTACTTGCCTCATCTAATAATTTAACTATCTCTTGTTTTAATTTTTCAGTATTTAAACGACAACCCTTAGAACAGAAAGCATCATCATATACCTCATTATCTGATGAAGAGGAGGAGTGTGCCATGAGAGCATATTCAGCATGCTCTTCTTTAACTTCAGCAACCAAAGCTCTGTCCTCTTCCTCATTCTTAGCCATCCAGCTCCAATCCCATTCTCCAACACCATCAATTTGTTGAACAGCAACCATGGCCTTGGGATCTGGGCTCTTAATCATTTGGCTTGAAGACTTTCCAGCATCAGATCTTCTTGGAGATCTACATTCCCTCATAAAGTGCCCCATCCTATGACAGTTGTAGCACTCAACCTTGGACTTGTCAAATCCAGCAACATCCTTAGCATTAAAGGTCATCTTCTTCTTGAACCTTTTATTGAAGCTGTTTGCTCTTAAACTTACAAGAGCCATAGTCCACTTGATGTCCATCTCTTCCAATTGTTCATCACTTATCTGCTCAAGATCTTCATATGTAATCCTTGAATCACTGGGCAAAGAAGCAATGAATGCACACACAGTATCTAGATCAAAACCAGCAGGTTTAATTCTATCAGCGCCATGATTGTGTGTGTCAGCGCTTGAGTACAAAGCATTGACAGGATATGATCCAGCGCTGACAGACTGAGATCCAGCGTTGACACATTGAGATCCAGGGGCTGAATGTCCATAGAAGTTCATGGAATCAAATTGGCCTTCACTTTGTGACAAGAAGGCCATGTTGCTGCTGGAAGATTTATTATCACTATCCAATTGCCATTCATTCTCCAACAGTCTTAGTTTGTTGAAGATGTCATCAAACCTGGAAGTCTTGTGGGTATTATTGACAAGAATGGATCTTGTCTCAATCTTCCATACATCACCAAGGCTTTTGAGAAAAGTAGCATTCAATTCAGGGTCATCAATCTGTGTTCCCATGAAGGAAAGTTGACTTGTGATGTCAAGAAGTCTACTTCTCACACTGCTGAGATTTTCATTGGGTTGAGCTTTAAAGACAGCATACTCATGCAAGAGTTGCTTTTTCTTTTCTTCTTTTGTGTCAGCATTGCCACCATGTGCTACTTCAAGAGCTTCCCAAAGCTCTTTTGCAGACTCAAAGCGTTTGTATTTGTGCTGATTCTCATGACCTAGGGCATGTTTCAAGATGTTCAAGATTTTCATGTCCACCCTCTTCTTGGCTATATCTTCAACAGCTACAGCTCTCCCATCTCCAGGCTTTTCCACCTTATCAGCTTCAGGACAATTAGGAACAGCTGTCCTTGTGGCAATTGCAGCAGTAATCTTTGCTGCTTTATCGAATGTGTTCCCATATTCGATAATCTCCCAAAGAGTGTAGTCATGAATAGCTATGTATTGCTCAAAATTGGACTTCCAAAGCTCAAAGTTTCTGGCATCAAACATGGGAATTTTGATACTAGGGTTTGAGAAGTTGTTTTGTAGCAAAGAAGCAGGTTGATCTGTGCCAGACATGATGTTTTTAGGGTTTTGAGAATTTAGGGTTTTTAGGGTTTTTGGTGTTTTAGGGTTCTTGCGTTACTTAAAGATCAAAAGTTTCTCAACAAGCTCTGATACCACTTGTTGATCCCAAACTTAGATCGATTAAGCTTTGTGTATACGAGATTAGATCAAGTACTATACGTAGAGAAACCTTTGCTTATGAATAAAGTAACAAAGTGTTATGCGGAATTAACACTTGATCTAAAACACAATGATGTTAAACAAACTTTCAGTTGTATTAGAATAATCGTACTTGGTTACAATGAAAGGGTTTAACAATCGAAAACTTATGAAAACTTATGTTAAACATTAACCTAAAAGATCTTCTTTTATAGAACAAGAAGTCTTGTACAATAAGCTACGAATCAACTATTCTAGGTAAAGATAAACATATAAAATACATTGTCGTCTCTATCCTTACTAGAAGTATTCTAGAATATAATATACGTGTAGCTCACATCTTCTATCAGTGCTTGTCTTCAATCTGTCAACGCTTGACTTTAACTTGTCAACGCTTATGCTATCAGCGCTCACTTTGCTCTTGTCAACGCTTGAGTTGTTCTTGTTAGCGTTCAAGTGTTCTGGCCTAAATTTATTCCCAACAATTCCGAATAACAATTCGGAATCAAACACAATAAACAATTCAGATTAATTGTCTTCTAAACACTATTCGGAATATGTAATCTACACCTAATTCGAAAAACGAGATTCTCAACCTTATTCGGAATAAAAATACTGAAGCTTAATTCGGAATAACTATCTAGGAAACAATTCGGAAAGTGAATTTAGTAATTAGTTCGGAATAATTAAATAGGAAACACAATTCGGAATAAGTGTTAAACATGTTATTCCGAATAAAGAGCTTATAAACAATTCGGGAAATGGTAAAGTAAATAGTTCGGGGAATATTAGGGTTTTATAATTCAGAATAAAGGAAAATAAGCTAAAACTAATTAAGCAAATAAGCAAAAATTAAGCTAAGCTGATTTTTAAAATAAGCCAAACAAGGCACGAATTAAAACTATAAAAACACCAAATAAGCAAAATTAATAAAATCTATTTTAAAAACATTAAACTACCAAATCCACTCAAATGAAAATAAGCTAAAAACAAAATAAGCAATAAGCACAATAAGCTATAAACATCCACCTTATAAAAATAATAAAAACAAATAAAATAGCAACTCAATCAAATAAGCAATAAGATCAAATAAGCTAAGAGAGGAGGGTGTAATGACGAGGGGTGGCTCGTCGCGCTGACGTGGCCCCTCCTCGTGTCTCGTCGAGATGCGTCGCCACACCCACCCCCCCCCCATTTCGCGGAGGGGATTTCGCAGTTGCGAAATGTTGACGACGAGCCTTGGTAAAAAAAGAGGTGTTATACCCCTAACAGTTATATTCATTTAAATTTATTTTTTTTATTTTTTTATACAACTAATATATATATCACATCTTCTTCTCCATTTAAACACACAGTTTCTTATTAAATTTCTCTAAATCACTAACAAAAAAATGTCTAACTTACCTAATGATCAATACCCACAAGTCAACTTCACCGGGCTTCTCAACACTAGCAATCCTTCGACACCATCGTCAACCCCGTCTACACCAAACTCACAAACCTCCGTATCAACGTCTCCCGGCTTTGCACAAGTTCAATCCGGCACCCCACAATTTCAATCCGGCTTCTCTCAATTTCCATCCGGCTCTCAACTTCCATCCGGCTCTCAACTTCCATCCGGGTCTTAATTTCCATCCGGCTCCCAATTCTCGTACCCTCCTATTCCTTCAAACTATTTCCCTCAAATGACCCCCGAACAAATTTACCACCAACAACAGTACTACCTTTAAAAAGCACAGTTTCAAAGCCAGTTTCAGAGCCAACAAAATGTTCCCGAAACACAATTCAAAGTTCCGACCTCACGAACACCAACCAAAAAAGGCAAAACCAAAAAAACCAAAGAAAAAAGATCACAAGCTGTTGATTTAGATGCCGATGAGGTTGACATCGAATTTGTTGAGGCTCCGACTCACGCACCGGTACGTTAAAATAAAGAAGAGGAAGAATTACTAGCCAGATGTTGGTTTGCTGTTTATGAAAATGTCGATATTGGGAGCGACCAAAATGAGGAATGTTTCTAGAATAACATTGTTCACGATTTCAACAGTCAAACATCTGGTATGCACCGTACAAAAAACATGATTACCTGAAAATAGGGTCGGATGAATCCGGATTGCCAAAAGTTTCAAGCGATGTACGCAGGAGTAGACCGTAGGAGGGGGATGAATGAAGAGGATGTTTACGAAGCTGCAAAAGATGAATATCTAGCAGCTTTTCATAGAAAAAGATTTATTTACAGTCACGCGTGGAAGATTCTCAAGGAACACCCGAAGTTTGCAGGTGCAAAAGCTGTGGCATCGGATGATCACACCAAAATATTCGGTCCTGATGACCCACGGGAAAATCTCGACCCTCTAAGAAGTCAAAATCTGAGTCAAGTGAGGGCACCGGAGGATCGTCGGGGTCATCGAAGGCAGAACTGTCAAATGCAATGCATCAAAATTTTATCAAGCAACAGGCACTCGCAGACAGGCAGATCGAGTTGGCCGACTTCAATTTTCTCGCACTTGATTACGAGTCAATGCCGGAACCGAAGAGGACGTACGTGCGTCGAAAACAAGAGCAAATCATGGCCCGATACCCTCACCCCGAGGAGTTGTTTATTTTAACTGTTGTGTTTTTAAATTTTCGTATTTTTTTTCGTATCGTATTTTTTTTTGTATCGTAATTTTTTTTAATCCGTATTTGTAATGTTTTATTTGAGTGAAATAAGTTTTAGTTTGTGTGAAAATGAAAAAAATAAAAATAAAAGATAGTGGTGGGGTCCAAATGAAGAGGGGTTGGGTGTGTTGTGAGTGAAGGGGTATATTGGTTAGTTGTGTTGGTGTGATGTGGCGCTGAGTTGGCAGGTGACTGGGCAAAATTTTGAGGGGTGCCTTAGTCATGAAACCTTCCTCTCTAACATGATAATTAACCAAATAAACACAATTAAAAACAAGAAAGGAAGAATGAGATTAACTGAAAAGCTTAATAAAAAAGATTAAGATTATAGATTCAACAATTGAAAGATTCAAGATGAAAGATTAAGAACTTGAAAGAAAACTTGAGAGAAAAGTAGAGTTTTACACCTACTCCTAATTACTCTAATGAAAAACTAAAAATTAACTACTAAAAAAACTATTACAAATGATGGAAATTAGGCTATTCATAGTGGAGGAGTGGTAGGTGATGTTGCTTCCTTTCTTTCTTTTGTCTTCTCGTCTTTTAATTAATTCGTCATTCTCGACTTTGTCTCGGGATTTGTCGATAAATAAAATGAACTCGTCTTCTAATTTCTTCTTTTATTAGATTTGGTTCTTCGACTTTGTTAAATTCCGTCTTTAGTCTTCTTCTTCGATAAATCTTCAGAATAGGCCTTTGACTTCCGTTCTTTTTGAACTTTTGATCTTTTGACTTGTCTTTTGTCTTTTTCTTCAATAAAAGCCCGTGAAAGCCCGTGTTTTTTTTCCTTTTTCATCTTTTGGTCCTAAAACTCAACAAAAACACAAACCACGCGTAATTCTGATTTTTATGGCATTAAACACACGTTTTGGTCTCGTTTTTATTTGTTTTAAGTGGTAAAAGGATAAGTGTTTTCACACTTATTAACATGGTTGTAAAAAACGAGGTGCCTCGTGGGGGAATCTTATGCCTATCCTTTTATCGTTTCTATTGTCTTTTTATTTTCTAATCGTAGTTAATGTGAGGAGACTCGTACTCGTCCGATCCTTCTTTTCATGGTTGTTTGTGATTGTGATATTCTAGGAATCATCACCATCACTGAAGCCTCTCGTGTTCGTTTTACGTATTACTCGATCTTCGATCGTTTGTTTGAAGAACTCGATATCCAATGATATCCTTTTGATACTAACTTTTATCTTTTAACACATTAGATCATTCATTATATCCTTTCCATGCTCGTGATTAAGCATTTGACTTTTCGTCCCTAGTATGAGGGTGTTTCACCCTTAAACTCAAAACATTGAGGACAATCTTTAGTTTTAGTATTGGGGGGGGGGGGGTAAATAGATTCTTTGGTTTGCTAAGTGTTAACGCAATCCAATTTTCATCGTTTTGTTGCTAATAAGTGCCAAAAATGGAGAAATTTTAAAATTTTATCATTTTTCTTAAGTGTTTAAGACACAAATGTAGATTTTCCGTTGGTGAGAATAAGAGTAATTTTTTACTCGACCGGGCGTGTTGAGCCCTTAGCTTCGTCCCTTACTATAATAGGCTAAGTCTCTATCAATTAATAACGAGAAATGATAGAGTCAATTATAAGTTACTATGCTAAAGCTAGAGTATTCGTATTCTTTCAAAAACTCATGTGTTTTAATTGTTTGCTTATTCTCCCATCGCTCGATATAATAAATTGTTAATAAATGTTTTTTTGCGGTTTGAACATTATTGTTGGTTTTTAGCTAATTCTAGTAGTTTTCAGGTAATTAAATTGGGAAGACATTAATGGACCGCTAGTGTCATGGATTTAAAGTATTGGCAACCCGAATAATCGAAAGCTTTCCAATAATAAATTTTTAAGTCATTCACCTAAAAAAAGCAAAAATTCGAAGCTCAAAGGCCAAAAAATCTATATGAAACATAAGTGATTGCCTTAGAAACTCAAAGCTTTAAAGATCCAAAATTACATTTCGAAGTTGAGGATATACGTCTTTGGCCATAATAAACACATCATGGCGAGGTTAAATAAAAGGCAAGGCAAGATCAAAGCCTTAAAAAGTTAAGGTAAACCAAAGATAATAAATCCCATCCGGTAGGGGGCATATAAATGTCTTGGTAATAAGTAAAATGTTCAAATCCATTGTAAAACCATGTTTATCGAACCTTTCTTGTTGACTTAATTTTTTTGACATCGTTATCTATTAGGAAAGGCCACTAATTTAATGATATTGCTTACACCATTTTCACTCTATTTTTGGACCTTAATCTCTATTAACGCATAAGTCAAAATGTATCCTCGTGATCATTAAGCCAAAAATAAAATATAAGATATACTCACTAGGAATAAGGGAGTCTAAGTACGTGACTAAAGCATATGAATAGTGTTAGCATTACTAACTTACACGCGACAATGATCTTGTTTCACGCTTAGCATGGAATTGAGTGAAAATAGAGGATGCCAAAATTATTTCTATGAAGCATTCACATGTTCTTGTTCTATGACCCTAAAAGTCACATTTACGAGATGAAAATAATAAATTATGTCTAAAACGCATCTAGTTAAGTTTATTTTCAATAAATGTTGAATAAAAATAAATTTTATAAGTGATACGATACTTAATTCTATCATTGCGTGAGGACACGACAATGGCGTAGTATGGGGGAGTGATGAGACTCATATTATACATGTTTTCATACCCCAAATTAGACTAAGAACGGATAAAATATCATCAAAAAACGTGCCAAATACCCTTGTATTTCTTTATTTGTGTATATGCAGGCTCGGATATCATGAATTCAAATAAAGATCACAAAAATACGAAAACACGAACACAGGAAACAAAGTCACACAAGAAAACCAAAATTAGATGTGAGTTTACCAAAATAACCTTGAAATTTTGAAGAATTAAAAGAATAATCCCTCAAATTTAGCACTTGTACATTTATACCCTTGAAGAATCACTTTATACAAGATTGGTCCCAAAAGAATGAAGTTTGTACAAGAATAGCCCTTAAAGATTGAAGATATTGCATTATAAGTCCTTGAAATTGGTTTAAGCAAGTTAAGGGACTGATATTGCCAATTCAAAAACTTAGAATGAATGTTAACTTCAAGTGTTATATGTTAACTAATCACAAGGGTCTCTATGTCATTAATATAAAGTTGAAATAAGGGACTAATGCTGCCAAAGTTTCAAAGTAACAACAAAACCAAGGTAGCAAAGTTTGAGCGCGTGCAAATGTCAATTAAGAAACTTAATTTGCAAAGAGATATGGCTGGAATCATCTTTTAAGAAGACATGGACTACTTTTGCAATTCCTAAAGATTAACTAAAGTTTTGAGGGGGGGATGTCACACCCCACGATGGCGGAACACGGGGCGCTAACTATGTATATCATCACAAAAACCGGTGTCTCTATAGAGAAAACTAAATGCAATAAAAATGTCATTCAAGGCGACACAAAGTCATGAAAATATCTCATATAATGCAAGGGTCTAGGTAAGTAGGTAACAATTTCTACCTCTTACCCAAGACAAAGAAACAAATAGCCAATCAAACATATAAGTGTCATACAATGCACTTATGTAATCAACCAAAAAGGAAATCTAAGAGGAATGGGGTTCCTCCATATGCAGACCTAGGCAACTCCAATCCTAGCCACTTATATTCTCTAAGAGATGATTCCAGCTTAACAATTAAATGTAAATTTACAATCTAGCTTAACAATTAATGACGGGAATTTAAGAGAGAGACTAATAGTAAATGGCACTTAATTAAATCTAAACTAATTAAATGTAAATGGCACAATATTTAAACTTTTTAAAGTAAATTAACTAAATGACTTAAAATTCAAACGTAACGGGAATTAAACTTGACAAGTATTAAAATGTTAACTTAAAAATTAAACAAGTCAAAAACATAAAACAAACACCCAATCAGAATATATTCCGATCAGACTCACCATCGGAATGAACACACACCTCCTATCAGAATGTTGATTGAAAACACCAGATCGGAATATGTCACCTTTTCAGATCAGAATAACCAAACAACCCCAGAACGGAATAATGTTCAGATCGCAAAGTTTCAGATCGAAATCCTGATCGGAATGAGCTATCGGAATACACAGGTGCAACCTGTCGGAATGTAGCCCAGATCGGAATGATGCTGGGGAAAAATGGGTAGCACTTCGTCTTAGTGAAGCCTTAAGAGCCATCGCAATCCCGATCGCAATGTGCGATCAGAATCTTGATCGGAATAAGGGGGTAATTCACTCTATCGCAATCCCGGATCGGAATGCAAAACCCTTGTCCAAAACTGTCACTATCGGAATGTGGTAAAGCAAGCCGTCGCAATGTGTGTTAACCCTTACTTTCCGATGGATACAAATTCGTAATAAGCACAAGAACTAAATAAGCTATAACTAATAAGTAGTAACAAAATAAACTCAAATAAAACGAAAACAAAACAAGACAATAAGCTAAAAAGTTAAGACCTTTTCAAAATTTAAAAGACGAAACTTAATGAAATTAAAAACGTAAAAAGTAAAACTTTTAAGAAAACTTGAAAACACTTAAGCAAGATACCAAATAAGCACACGAGGTTTTCAAACTCGTGGCTTATTTCGTATGAGGACTTAAAAAGAAAAAGAAACGACAAGACTTTTAATCAAATAAGCAAATGGTTTAAGCAAAAGTTTGCTTAATCCGAAATTGTAACCGAATCAAAAAGAAGAAGAGTAGAATGAGATTGGTAAAAATAAGCTTGATCAAATGATAAAGAAAGATTAAAGACACGAATTTAAAGAACGCAAATTAAAAACTTACTTGGAATTAAAAGGATAATTAACGTGCAAAACATGTATTAAAAATGACAAGTAATTAAAGGTGCATAAAATAAAAGTGGAAGAGCTAATTTGTCAAGTTAGCCAACAAAAATGAAAATGAGATACTAATGGTCTATTTATAGGAGATTAGGAGAGTGGTTAGAGGAAGCTTCCTCCTCTCCTTCCTTTCTTGTTAATTGCACCATTAAGTCCTTCCTTCTTAGTCTTTTGTTAATCTTGGACTTTAAGGACTTTTGGCTCGGGATTTCTTTAAACTCGTCTTTTAATTCTTCAATAAATAAGACTCGAGTTCTTCGGCTTTTGGTAAACTTCCGTCTTTTGAATTTTTCTTCGATAAATCTTCAGAATTGGTCTTGGACTTCCGTTCTTTTTGCACTCTCGACTTCTCGACTTCATCTTTCATCTTTTTCTTCAATAAAAGCCCGTAAATGCCGTGTTTTCTCCACTTTTCACAATTTCGTCCCAAATCACAACAAAAACACAAACCACGCATAATTCCGACATAAAAGACATAAAATACACGTTTTGGCTCGGTTATTATTGTAATTAAGTGGTAGAAAAGATGGGTGTTTTCACACCTATCAAATCTCCTACACTTGACCATTGCAATGTCCTCATGCAATGCATTAGTCACAAAGCATATTTACACTTTTCATCATAATCAATCCATAGTGGCCTTTATTAAAGAGATAGAAAACTATAAATATTCAAAGTAAAGAAATCAAAAGCATACCTTGGGTTTTGGAAATGTTATGAATAATCATCATCCTCAAGTTTTCACTTTCTCCAAACCAAGCTTAAAAACGAGATCATTGTTATTATAAGTTAGCAAACTAACACGAACTCATGTGGGCCAATTATTCACTTAGACTCCCTTATTCCTAGGTGTATCTCTTATATTTTATTTTTGTCTTGAATGATCACGAGGATGCATTGTTGACTTATTTCGATAGTTATTTAGTCCGAAAATAAAGTGAACAATTTAATCAATAGTTAGCTAAAGGACAAAATCTTTTAAAACTGCTTCTCGGGACCTCATAAAGTTCATATCTTGGCATAAATCGCTTCGCGATTTGAGACCTTTCTCGGACCGATATTTGGCAGCGACTTCATACTTCAAACCTTGAGAGACGCTCATGAAATAATGGTCTTCTCTTCATAATAGGAATTTCTTCACTTGAAATTTTGAGAGATTCATACTTGGACCACGACTTCTTCATTTTTCTCCAATCTTTATTTTGGATTTTGATATACAACGATCCGCCTCCTTTTATGACTTGGATCTATTTATCCTCATACCTTGTTAGGGTCTTTTCGGATACACTTCTCAATGACTTTTGGGGAGTTTTTGCTTTACGTCGTGTGTCTCGATCCTTCATATTGATTTTTGATAAATGATTCTTCACATCACTTTGGATCTTTAGCAACAAAATATAGCCCTCATGCTTGTTAGGGCCTTTTTGGACTCGCCAATCTTCGCATCCCGCTTCAATAAGTTATGCCTTGGCTATGAACTCTAATCCATACCGACCAACTTTTAAACGATCTTGGGCTAGAAGCTAAGTAACTTTTCAAATCGTACAACCTTATTTATTGCAGATAAATTTATTAACAGGCGATGGGAGAATAGGCTTATAATTAACTCACATAAATTCACGAAAGAACACCGAACTTATAATTGGCTCTATCATCTCTCGTTCTCCACAGTTTAAAATCTCAAGGAATGAGACTCGTGGATACTTAGCCTATTAAATCAGAGTTTTGGGTTTTCGAGTCGCCTATAGGATCTTGCAAACTCTTAGACTTTTTCAAGTTTAGAAATCGCGTTTTAAAGTTCCCTTGATAAACGACTCTCTAGGATCAATTATAGGAACTTGCGAAAAGTTCTTGTTCTTAACCCGTGAGAGTTAAGACTTTTGCGTTTTATAGCTCCCTAAATAATAGCCTAGCAAAACTCGACTTAAACATGTTAAGGATACTAGCTAGAGTAACTTAGATAAGTAAACTCGGGTTGAGTCAAAAGATTCACAACGTTTGAAAACTAAAACCACTTTATTAAAGATTTATTCTAATAAGGCAAGAAAATAACTATATAAAAGGAAAAACTAATAGGCCAAAATAGATCAAATATTTTGAAAAATGTCGAAAAATTGATTTTCCGGTTAAAATGAGGACAAATACAAGGAAAAGGCCACTTAACTTCGATAGAAGTCCCCCTACACTTAATATAAACATTGTCCTCAATGTTTAAGCATGTGGGAGTAAATTCCCCTACACTTAGGACATTGTGCACTTTGTTTAAATCTCGCTAAGGAAGAGACAACTAAGGAGATTCCTATTTTAATATTGAGAAAATATAAAATAGCGAATCGAAAAGAGTTTAGGATAGAACCGGGATAATGGAGACATGGAATCACAGGTCGTCAAGAATCATCAAGAGTGGATCATTTGAGCGCTCGAATCCCTGATTAAGAGAGGAGAGGAAATAGCAAACCAACAGGTCTCCCCCTACACTTATGATAAAGAAAGAAAAAAGATAGATGCATGGGTTGCCTCCCAATAAGCGCTTGATTTTTGTTAACCGAGTCGTGAGCCTGACTCGACCTTGATTATCAACGGAAGAAGCATGAAATATATCCACCGGGATCAAAGACATAGTTTTCGTCCATCAATAAGCACAAGCTTAAGGCGAACAAGTCAAGCCAAAGAAGAGTAGGCAAGGTTCCCTTTAGCAAAGACGGAGCATGGTGGAAGCAAGGTTGAAGTGGTGCAAGCAGATTTCCATAAGTTCCAAAGATATTTCCTTTTATTTCATCAGGTGGATACTGAGATGGCTGTAGAATATCGATACCGGGGTCGAACACCCTTTCCTTTAAGGGAAAATAGCACTCAGGCTCAGCAGAATGGGAAGAAGATCCGCGAAGAAGCACAACCTCGTCCACAGAAGGGGGACAAAGAGGTGTTAACTCATACGTGCTGCGGATATCGGTGTCGACCGGTTTCTTCTCCTTTGAAAGAATGTGCTTCAAATCCAAAGTAGGATCAAGACGATAATCTTCAAAATCATAAGGAGGAGCATCACTCTCATAAGGGAAGTAAGTGTTGAGAAACGCAGAGAAGTCTTCCTCAAATGAGTAATCATCCAAAGTAGGATCGAGTGATGGCGGAGGATCTTCATTGTGAGAAGAATCGCTCGAAAGAGTATCGGCCTCATCAAAATCATCATACGTGGGCAGCTCGAGATACTCAGAAGTAAGGTCATCATAATCATCCGAATCTGAGCTAGAATCATCATCATAAGCATCAAAGATCGGTGGAGAATCATACATGGAAGAAGGTTCCAAATTGGAGAGAGAATCATCCACATCATCTTCAAAAAGTGGATTATCATGGAAGAATCGAATAGAGGATTGTCGTAGACAACAAAGTCATCATGCACATTAATCATATTCACTGATTCTCGGCCTCCAAAGGATCTGCTAGTAAGCTTCCCATTTTAAAAACTTGTGCATCATCCCCGACTCTTAAGATTAACTCACCTTCAGCCACATCCACTAAAGCTCGTCCGGTTCTCAAGAATGGCCGACCAAGTATTAAAGTAATACGAGGGTCCATTTCATAATCAACAACGACAAAATCGACCGGGAAAGTAAATGTGCCAACTTTTATGAACACGTCTTCGGCTATACCAACGGGGTAAGCGAGAGTGCGATTTGCAAGTTCAAGAGTCATCTTTGTTGGTGTGAGGTCGGGTAATGATAGTGTTTTCCAAACACTCAAAGGCATAAGATTAATACTAGCCCCGAGATCAGCAAGGGCAGTAAATTCTTCAATTTTGTTGAAAACGCAAGGCAACACAAAACGACCGGGATCTCCAAGTTTTTCCGGAAGTTCTTTAAGAATAACTGTAGAGCAGTTTTCATTTAAGCGTGTGTTGGCGAGTTCAATCAGCTTCTCCTTCTTGTTAAGCAATTCCTTAAATGCTTTGACAAATTTGGGCATGTGGACAAGTGCCTCAAGAAAGCTAATGTTGAAGTTCATTTGAGAAATCATCTTCACATATCGTGACACTTCAGCGTCATCCTTGGTTAGCATTTTGGTCTTGCCTAAACGAGAGGGATAAGGGATATTGGGTTTGGGTGGGGAAGGTGCAGGTGTAGGTAAAGGTTGAGATGTTGAAGGGTGAGATGTTGAAGGTTCCTTCCTAGAGACATCGTCATGACGAGGCGGAGACGGTAATGGTGCACAAATACTAGGTGTAGGAGGAGTAGGGATAAATGGTGGTGGAGGAGGTGTAGATGATGGGGGTGGGATTGGTGGATCGACAATGGTAATTCCACTACGCGTAGTAATAGCACTCACATTTGCTCGCGGATTGGTGACGGTGTTTGAAGGTAAAGAACTTGAAGAAGAAGGTTGAGCGGCGGGCAAGAAACTAGAAAGCATATTCTTCAAATCATTTGTTTGATTGCTGAAGGAGGATTGAATGTTATCTCGAGGCTCAGATCTAATCTCATTTCCTTGCTTTATGATATCTCCTTTCAGATTGATAATTTGGCTCTGCAGATTCTTGATTTGCTCGCCGTGGGTTCTCATAATGGCATCAACATCGTGGTTAATGGGTGGGGTTTGTTGGGTGGGTGGTTGATAAGGATTAGAAGCTCGTGGTGGGATTTGGTTGCTTCTATTGTAGTTGTTGGTGGGGTTTTGGTTTTGAGGAGAAAAACCGGGTGAAAGGTAGTTGTTGGAACGGTAACTCAGTAGATTTCTATCCCCTTGAGGTCGAGCTTGGTAATTTTCCGGTGAATAATTACCATAAGCTGCATACACATTTTCCGGATTTCCTTGAGTTGAAGGACATTCAGTGTATGAGTGAGGACCACCGCATGTTTCACAAGGATTGGCAACCGCTTTAACTTGTGTTGTTGTTGGTTTGAAGCGAGAAGCGTGATACTTTTGCTCATTTCAGTCATCATGCGGGTGAGTTCGGTCATCTCAGGGTTTGCTGAAGTAGAAGAAACATTGACTCTCGGGTTGTTCCTTGAAAAAGCGGAGGAATCCCAGTTTTTGTGGTGAGTAGTCATGTTCTCAATAAGCTCTCTACACTCCTCGGGTCTCCTTTTCATAAATGTGCCACCGGCGGCTGCATTAATCGTATCACGATCACGAAAAGTCAAACCGTTGTAGAAAGTATCAATTAAGGTCACAGGGAGCATATTGTGGTTTGGACACGATCAATCAAGACATTATATCGCTCCCAAGCATCAAAAAGAGATTCATCAGGGTCTTGCATGAAACCGCTGATTTGATTGCGAAGGCTTGTGACCATGGATGGTGGAAAGTAGCGCGACAAAAAGCGTTGAGTCATGTCATCCCAAGTGTGAATAGAATTCTTCGGGAGACGATCAAACCATTTCTCGGCATGATGTGATAGAGTATGTGGAAAGAGTTGTAGGCGTAGAACATCCATTATGGCACCAGGCAACTTCATGCTTTGGGTGATTGTAATGAACTTGTCGAGGTGTTTGTTGGCATCATCATCAGGCAATCCACGGAATGGGTTTGTTTGCACTTGCTGAATCATGTGGTGCTTCAACGAAAACTCAGGAGCGTTGATTTGTATCTGCGCAATCGGTCCTCCTCGTCCAAACATGGTAGGTTGACAAAGTTCCTCCATTGTCCGAAGATCGGGCTGTGGAAGAACATTGTTGTTATTGTTGAGGTGCGGTGGATGATTATTGTTGTTAACACCAGACATACTTAAATCTTCTTGAGTCTCGGGCTCTTGATAATTAGAAGATCTAGTACGCATACACCTAAAAATTCAAAAGAAAAAGAAACCAAACACAAAGACAATATATATATACAATACAAATAAAATCTTTTTGGATTTTTGAAAATTTTAATTTTTATGGATTTTTATCAATTTTTAATTTTTATGGATTTTTTTTGAATGTTTTATGCAAGAAAAGTAACGCTCACAAGTGAACGGATCCCAAAAAGCAACCGGTCTTTCACATAAAATCGTTAATCTTTACGAAAAGAGCCGGCAGCGGCGCCATTTGATAACTAGATTTTACTCAGGTTAAAAAGATTCGTTTAAGTAAGTCTAATCGAATTGATCTAGGTTCACTATGCGACTCAGTCGTTCTTTGGTGGAAACAATAGATTTGTCGTTGTAATATATTAAATGTGCAAAGACTTAAATGTAAATTTACAATCTTGCTTAACAATTAATGACGGGAATTTAAGAGCGAGACTAAAAGTAAATGGCACTTAATTAAATCTAAACTAATTAAATGTAAATGGCACAATATTTAAACTTTTTAAAGTGAATTAATTAAATGACTTAAAATTAAAACGTAACGGGAATTAAACTTGACAAGTATTAAAATGTTAACTTAAAAATTAAACAAGTCAAAAACATAAAACAAACACCCAATCGGAATATATTCCGTTCAGACTCACCATCGGAATGAACACACACCCCCTATCGGAATGTTGATTGAAAACACCAGATCGGAATATGTCACCTTTTCAGATCGGAATAACCAAACAACCCCAGATCGGAATAATGTTCAGATCGCAAAGTTTCAGATCGAAATCCTGATCGGAATGAGCTATCGGAATACACAGGTGCAACCTGTCGGAATGTAGCCCAGATCGGAATGATGCTGGGGAAAAATGGGCAGCACTTCGTCTTAGTGAAGCCTTAGAGCCGTCGCAATCCCGATCACAATGTGCGATCGGAATCTTGATCGGAATAAGGGGGTAATTCACTCTATCGCAATCCCGGATCGGAATGCAAAACCCTTGTCCAAAACTGTCACTATCGGAATGTGGTAAAGCAAGTCGTCGCAATGTGTGTTAACCCTTACTTTCCGATGGATACAAATTCGTAATAAGCACAAGAACTAAATAAGCTATAACTAATAAGCAGTAACAAAATAAACTCAAATAAAACGAAAATAAAACAAGACAATAAGCTAAAAAGTTAAGACCTTTTCAAAATTTAAAAGACGAAACTTAATGAAATTAAAAACGTAAAAGGTAAAACTTTTTAGAAAACTTGAAAACACTTAAGCAAGATACCAAATAAGCACACGAGGTTGTCAAACTCGTGGCTTATTTCGTATGAGGACTTAAAAAGAAAAAGAAACGACAAGACTTTTAATCAAATAAGCAAATGGTTTAAGCAAAAGTTTGCTTAATCCGAAATTGTAACCGAATCAAAAAGAAGAAGAGTAGAATGAGATTGGTAAAAATAAGCTTGATCAAATGATAAAGAAATATTAAAGACACGAATTTAAAGAACGCAAATTAAAAACTTACTTGGAATTAAAAGGATAACTAAAGTTCAAAACATGTATTAAAAATGACAAGTAATTAAAGGTGCATAAAATAAAAGTGGAAGAGCTAATTTGTCAAGTTAGCCAACAAAAATGAAAATGAGATACTAATGGTCTATTTATAGGAGATTAGGAGAGTGGTTAGAGGAATCTTCCTCCTCTCCTTCCTTTCTTGTTAATTGCACCATTAAGTCCTTCCTTCTTAGTCTTTTGTTAATCTTGGACTTTAAGGACTTTTGGCTCGGGATTTCTTTAAACTCGTCTTTTAATTCTTCAATAAATAAGACTCGAGTTCTTCGGATTTTGGTAAACTTCCGTCTTTTGACTTTTTCTTCGATAAATCTTCAGAATTGGTCTTGGACTTCCGTTCTTTTAGCACTCTCGACTTCTCGACTTCATCTTTCATCTTTTTCTTCAATAAAAGCCCGTAAATGCCGTGTTTTCTCCACTTTTCACAATTTCGTCCTAAATCACAACAAAAACACAAACCACGCATAATTCCGACATAAAAGACATAAAATACACGTTTTGGCTCGGTTATTATTGTAATTAAGTGGTAGAAAAGATGGGTGTTTTCACACCTATCACTTGTACAAATAATTCGACCAAACTACTGACCTCCATTGACTATACATTCTGAATATTTGAAAAGTACGCTCCAAGTACATAATTTTAGGCTTTTGAATCACCGAAAAAGCTTTAAAAACGAATAAGTTATGAGCAAAACGATTTTACCCAAAATCTGCAAAGACATTAGCGACAGTTTCTGACAGTTTAGCGACGGACTCTGGCAGATTAGCGACAGTTTCTGCCTAATCCGATTTAAACCCTAAAACGATTTTAAACCCTAAAAATCTCCCATTAATTACCCAATTCAAACCCTAACTTATTTTAATTACAGAAAAATTAAAACCCTTCATCCATCATATGATTATTACTTGATAAAAATATAATTACATTAATTAAAAACAATGATTAAAGCAAACATATACCTTAATTGATCAAAGATGAAATTTTTAGCAAAACCATAAAATATTTTCTTCTCTTTTTTTCTTCTTCCTGCGTTTTTTTTCTCCATACGTTGGTTTTGTTTGTTTTTTTACAAAGGCTTTTAAATACCCAAGTACTCCTAGCCCAAGCCCAAAATCAATTTTCATTTTTTTTTCTTTTCTTTTTACAACCGAACATAATTTTTTTTTTTTACCAAAAATAATAATTTTTTTTCTTTACCAAAAATAATAATTTTTTTTCTTTATTATATGATTTCGTTTTTTATTATTTCCTTATTTATAAATAATTTTTTTAAACCTATTATTTTCTAAATAATTTAACACAATTGTTTACTTGCATTTTTATTAAAACCTTTCGTCACTTAAAATTTTATTAAATAAAATTTTACTATATACGACCCCTAAATAAATCTACGAGACTTACTTAAATAACCCAAAGCTACTAGTCTACACCGCTAAATACTTACATATATAATTACGTAAAGTCTTACGTACACCGTGTGACAACCCGTCAATTTCAGGTCGTTATTTTAATCTCGACTATTACGTATTACGTGTTTACCTTAATGAGAATTTTTATTTATCGACTAACCGAGAAGGTTATGACTTGAAACTAGCGTAAGAATGTCGATTAGATGAAAACCGACAAGGAATATGTTAGGTATCGATATTATACTCTCAAATAATCATGAAAATGATTTTTATTATATTTAATCTTTATTTCTCGTATTTTACGTTTTAACGAATGACGATAACTATTAGTGATCGCGATACCGACGGATGCCCAAAAAAATTACGTTTTATTATCGAATGTCTCGATATTGTATATTTTCGACGTTTTCGATTTAATTACGTTATAAGTCGTGTCGAAGCCTTGTTATATATTTTCAAGCGTTTTAACTTACGAAAAGTATTTTTACGAAACCCGAGCCCCGTAAATATTTTTAAAATGTACAATTTACATTTTCTACCTTGTAAACTATTTACTTGCACTTTTAGACCAAAACTATGCCTAAATGGCAAAATCTACCCCACTACCTCACTATATATATAATTTCCACTAACTAAATTGAATTAAAAATTCATTTGACAAAAAATTTTCCACCCTTCCCTTCCCTTTCTCTCTTTGCCGTCCACACCAAGCACCAAAACACCCATCATACTTTGATTTTTACTTTGAATTAGCCAAAAACAAAATAAGTCCCATCCTAGAAATTTCAAGAGCTATCTATTGGTATAATTTTCTTCCACATGCATACACTTTAATTTTTTTTCAAGATTTTGGTGAAGAACATGTGTTTGATCCATTTCTTTGGTTATATATGTTGTTATTATTATTATATTCATAGTGGGTTTTGGTTGCATGCAAGATTTTTATATATTTAATTTTTGAAAGATTAAATTTGAGGGTGTTGTGAGTTAATTAGATGTGTTATTATGATATTAGGATCATATTAGGACCATAGGAATTGTTAGAATGGGTTGAAAAATTGTTTTGGTATGATTTTTAGATAGGCTATTTTAGGCAGTAACTTTAAGTCCGTTTTTGAAATTGTTACTGTGGTAAACTTGGTAAACTAATTAGATAGGGTCGTAGAGAATTTCGTTAGCTTCGATTTGAGCTAAAGTAGAGCTTCTAACTCATTACGAGCGAAAAGTTATGCTACTTTTAGTATTTGTGTACCGGGAGACGGGTATCGGCACAATCCGAAAATTGTTGTCGATATTTGGAACGAATCTCGGGGACTATAAAATGAGTTTTAAAAATGTTCAAGGGCTGTTGTAAGTTGATAAACCTCAGGTCATGAGTCTATTTTCAAACCCGAGTGTCGGTTTTGCAAACGGAATTGTTTAAATAAGTCAAAATGGTTTTACAAGTCGAAGACGCAAAACTGTCCGGTTTTTGTAACACGAAGGTGTGTCGGGCAGAAGGTCTTAGAAGTAATATTTTTGAATGAAATTTGAACTGAGTCATATTCATATTATGTGTGAGTTTGTCACCAAGTTTCGTCGAAATCGGACATGTCTAGATAGGTTAGATTGGTGTGTACATTTGGAGTGTATATGCTGAGTGGTATTTTGGACACGTAGTTCAATACTTGTATGGCGTGAGTTGAGTATTCACTATTGGACATAGTGACTTACTCGAGTGTTAAGTCATTATATAAATGACTTAGCTACTGGTCCGAGGGAAGTAAAATGAAGGTTTGACTTGCGTTGACTTGGCGTCATACGACGGGTCAATGTCAAGTGTGTAAGTGTTTAAAAGAATAAGTGTTGAGTAAAAGGGTATAGAAGTACACTTATATTTTTGTTATTTTTCGGGATTTTCATGGTCATTTGAAATTGACTTTCGTATTATTTAAGTATTATATATACTTGAGTCGTTTATTAACGAACGCGCCTTATTTGATAGGTTGCGGTCTTCGTGTTTAAAAGGGCATCACAAATCGTCGGCGATCGTCACGTCACTACTATCGTATCAAGGTGAGTCTATAGCCTCGCTTTAACATGTTTACTTGTTTTATAAAACCCGCGAGGGGGATAACATGCTTGTTTTATTAAAATAAAAGGGGTACGACGAGAAGTTGTGGAAACCCTTATTATTGGAAAAACATTATTATAAATGAAGGGTACAACGAGAAGTTGTGGTAAACCCTCTTTCTTTTGAAATTGAACACAAAGGACCCGATTGTATGCTTAGATGAAAGTTGTTATATAAGTTTGTTTTAGCCTTAAAAGACCCATGAATCGTGAATTGTTAATCGAAAGGAACGCTAATACTATGAATAGATCTATCGGGGTGACACCCAGTCCGGTCGCGAGTAGCTCTCGCGTGGTGTTGTGATGCACCAGTAATGAAACATCGGATGCAATTGTATAAGAGAAATATACGCACTTGGCTAGGTGTGTTGGGCTGAAATATATATGTTAACGTTCAATTTCACGAGGCAAATAGAAATAACAACGATAATTATGTCTGATCCACATGATTGTCAACCACGGAAGGTTTATTCAGAATACTTGTGTTCGTTTTTATTAAATTTAAACTCTATAGATTTGCTCAACATTTTGTTGACTTTATAGCATGTTTTATCTCAGGTCCATGAAGAAGGCACTCAAGGAAGGTGGTTTCGTGCAGCTTGCTTAATTTAAATGTTTTGGCCCACTTTTATAAACTATGTCCATTCAAAGAAATTATTATCATTTGGTTGGTTGTGTAAACTTTAAAACTATTTGGGACCGTGTGTAAACTGTTTTATCTTTAAACAAATGAATGGATGTATGTTTTGTTAAAACGACTCATTTTGAGGCGTTTTCTATGATATTGAGGTTGAACCATGATAGTAACACCCAATGACCCTTCCGCTGCTATGACATGAAATTGGGGGTGTTACAGATTGGTATCAGAGCTCAAGTTATAGAGAACGAAAAGATTTTCCAAAAATAAAATTTTGAAATCTTTTGACTATAACATCTGCAAGCGAAACCTCCGAGTTGCCAATGGACGAGAACAAGCAAAGTATATATATATGTTATACATATTTAATTATTAATTATGCTTAAAGCATAATGAAATTTCATTTACTTATAAATGTCTATTATTTGATTATTATAATACTAATACGTGATTTACAAACGACGCTGATTGTCACAATAGAAATCTCTGTCTTTTGACTCATTCCTCGCGAATCTTCGTTCCTTGTCTAAATTCTATTCTTCGTTCTATCATCCATTCTTGTTTCTTTTCATCTATCTATTCTTATTCTGTGTTATTCATGTTTTGTTATCACAAGCGTTGAATGAATACTCATTTTGATGTGAATTGTGTAACAGGATCATGCCGCCAAAACAGTTGACTGAGACTCAGTTACGTGCTATAGTAGCTGATCAATTTCAGATATCTATGAATGCATTTATGGCAAACTTGAATAATGGAGCCGGTGGATCTGGTGGAGCTAGTGGATCTGGTGGAGCTGGTGGATCTGGTGGAGCTGGTGGATCCGGTGGAGCTGGTGGATCTGGTGGAGCTGGCGATACTGGAGCTGGCAACACTGGAGCTGGCGCTACTGGAGCTGGCACTACTGGAGTTGGCGCTACTGGAACTGGCACTACTGGGGCTGGCAATACTGGTGCTGGAACTGGTGATGCGGATAGACCAGTGATTCCTGAAAACAAGAAGTGCAATTATACCTCGTTCATGAAATGCAAACCTCCAACTTTTAAGGGTACTGAAGGCGCTGTTGGGTTAATGCAATGGTTTGAGAAATTAGAATCCGTGTTTCGATTTAGTGGAAGTGAGGAAGGAGATAAAGTGATGTTTGCCTCTGCTACTCTTCAAGGGCGAGCATTAACTTGGTGGAATGGAAGAATGGCATCAATGGGTATGGATGCTGCTTACGCTACACCTTGGGTGGAAGTAAGAGGGTGGATGACTGAGGAATTCTGTCCAAGGAGTGTTATTCAAAGGTTAGAACAGGAATTATATCAGCTGAGACTGAAGGGTACCGACATCGATGGATACACAAACAGATTCCATGAACTTGCTCTACTTTGTCCGAACAAAGTTAACCCAGGATACTTGAAGGTGGAGCAGTATATTCGAGGCTTATCTACCAACATCCGTGGGGATGTGACCTCATCTAAACCTGCCAACATAGATGAAGCTGTTCGTATGGCCTACCAACTAATGGGTCAAATCATCCAAGACAAGGCTGATGGTGTTTCTGAAGGCAACAAAAGAAGAGCTGAAAATGACAATGATGATCGTGGTGATAACCGTCAATCTCACAACAGAAATCAAAACCGAAGGAGGGGTAACGCTAATGCGATGACTGAAGCTGCAACTGTTGATAAGGGAACCAGATGTCAACGCTGCAAGAAGTCTCATACTGGTGAATGTGCTAAGTGTGGAAAGTGCAACAAGTTAGGTCACAAGACTGAAGACTGTTGGGGACCAGGAAAGAAGGGAGTGACGTGCTTTAACTGCCAAGGTAAAGGACACATGAGGAACCAATGCCCTCAACCTCCAAAGAATGCACGTGGTCGAGATAACCAGGGAAAAGCTTATCAGTTGGGCGAAGCCGAAGCGAAGCAAAACCCGAAAGTTGTCACTGGTACGTTTTTACTGAACAACCGTTATGCTACAGCTTTATTTGATTCTGGTGCGGACAAAAGCTTTGTGTCTACAAGTTTTAGTACCTTAATTGATATCAAACCGGTCGAATTAGACGCAAGTTATGAGGTAGAACTAGCTGATGGTAAATTAGTGAGAACCAATCGTGCGCTCCTAGGATGTTCTCTTAATCTCTTGAACCGTATTTTTAAGATAGACTTGATGATTGTTGAATTGGGAAGTTTTGATGTTATTATCGGAATGGATTGGTTATCCAAGTATAACGCGTCTATCTTGTGTGGAAAAAAGAAAGTTAGGATTCCTTTAGACGACAAGACCATGGTTATCGAGGGTGATCAACGTAATTCACGACTAAAAATTGTTTCGTGCATTAAGGCTCGTAAGTATATCGAAAGAGGCTGTGAGTTATTCTTAGCTAAAGTAGTGGAGAAAGAATCGAAGGAGAAACGTGCTGAAGATGTACCTGTTATCCGTGGCTTTCCTGAAGTGTTTCCGGAAGATTTGCCTAGACTTCCTCCTCCAAGGCAAGTAGAATTCCAAATTGACCTAATTCCTGGTGCTGCACCCGTGGCTCGTGCGCCATATCGTTTAGCCCCATCCGAGCTGAAGGAGTTATCTGTGCAATTGCAAGAGCTATCTGATAAAGGTTTTATACGACCGAGTTCGTCACCTTGGGGAGCTCCTGTCTTATTCGTTAAGAAGAAAGATGGTTCGTTTCGTATGTGCATTGATTACCGAGAGCTGAATAAGCTAACGATCAAGAATCGTTATCCATTGCCAAGAATTGATGATTTATTCGATCAACTTCAAGGTTCTCGTGTTTTCTCCAAGATTGATCTTCGTTCTGGTTACCATCAACTTCGCATACGTGAGGAAGATATTCCTATTACGGCGTTTAGAACTCGTTATGGTCATTATGAGTTTCTGGTTATGCCTTTTGGTTTGACTAATGCACCTGCTGTATTCATGGACTTAATGAATCGCATTTGTAAGCCGTATCTTGATAAATTCGTGATCGTTTTCATAGATGATATTCTAATCTACTCCAAGAGCAATGAAGAGCATGCCGAACACTTAAGGATTATCTTGAACTTGTTGAAGAACGAAAAGTTATACGCTAAGTTCTCAAAGTGTGATTTTTGGCTTAATTCTGTACAATTTCTCGGACACGTGGTCGATAAAAGTGGAGTACATGTTGATCCTGCAAAGATCGAAGCCATCAAGAATTGGAGTGCTCCGACTACTCCAACTGAAGTGCGACAATTTCTAGGTCTGGCTGGCTATTACCGAAGGTTTATTGAAGGATTCTCTTTGATATCGAAACCATTAACGAAGCTGACTCAGAATAATAAACCGTATGTGTGGGGCGATGATGAAGAAGAAGCTTTCCAAACCCTGAAGATGAAACTCTGTAGTGCGCCGATTTTATCGTTACCTGAAGGAAGTGAAGACTTTGTTGTTTATTGTGATGCATCTCTTCGAGGATATGGTGCTGTCCTCATGCAACGCGAAAAGGTGATCGCATATGCCTCTAGACAATTAAGGAAAAATGAGGAGAACTACACTACCCATGACTTGGAATTGGGCGCTGTGGTTTTTGCTCTGCGACTTTGGAGACATTATCTGTATGGTACGAAGTGTACAGTATTTACTGATCATAAAAGCCTACAATACATATTGGATCAAAAGGAGTTGAATATGAGGCAACGTCGATGGGTTGAACTATTGAGTGATTACGACTGCGAAATTCGTTATCATCCGGGAAAGGCGAACGTGGTAGCTGATGCGTTAAGTCGAAAGGAAAGGGAGAAACCGATTCGAGTGCGTGCTTTGGTGGTGACAGTTCATAATAACTTACCTGAGCAGATTCGGAACGCACAAGCTGAAGCATGCAAGAAGGAAAATATTGCTGCCGAAAGATTTAGGGGAGACGGTGAAACATTTGAGACGCGACCCGATGGTATCAGATGTTTGAGAGGTCGAATCTGGTTACCATTATATGGTGGACTGAGAGACTTGATTATGTTAGAATCTCATAAGTCCAAGTATTCTATTCATCCTGGATCGGACAAAATGTACCAAGACTTGAAAAAGTTATACTGGTGGCCGAATATGAAAGCTGATATTGCAACATACGTCGCGAAATGCTTAACATGTGCAAAAGTGAAAGCTGAATATCAGAAGCCGTCAGGATTACTTGTCCAACCTGAAATTCCAGTCTGGAAATGGGAGCGAATTACGATGGACTTCATCACAAAACTCCCAAGGACACCGTCTGGGTTCGATGCAATTTGGGTTATTGTTGATCGTTTAACTAAATCCGCTCATTTTATTCCAATCAACGAGAGGTTCGGATTGGAGAAACTCGCCGATATTTATCTGAAGGAAATCGTGTGCAAGCATGGTGTTCCTATTTCCATCATTTCCGATAGAGATAGTCGTTTTGCTTCTTGATTTTGGAGATCACTTCAAAAGTCGTTAGGAACCAATTTGGATATGAGCACAGCCTATCATCCACAAACTGATGGGCAAAGCGAAAGAACAATCCAAACTTTGGAGGATATGCTACGTGCTTGTGTGATAGACTTTGGAAGTAGCTGGGATAAGCACTTACATTTGGCCGAATTCTCGTACAATAACAGTTATCACGCGAGTATTAAAGCTGCACCTTTTGAAGCACTTTATGGGAGAAAATGTAGATCACCCGTTAGCTGGAGTGAGGTTGGTGATGCCCAACTCACTGGACCAGATTTGATTAGAGAGACGACGGATATGATTGTGCAAATCAAGAATAGGTTGTTGTCTGCTCGAAGCCGACAGAAGAGTTATGCGGATGTGAGAAGAAAACCATTGGAGTTTAACGTGGGAGATAAGGTTATGCTAAAGGTATCACCATGGAAAGGTGTTGTACGATTTGGAAAACGTGGGAAGTTAAGTCCTCGTTATATCGGACCATTCAAGGTTACATCTAGAGTAGGACCCGTGGCATACCAACTTGAACTACCACAAGAACTGTATGGGATTCATAACACTTTTCACGTGTCGAATCTGAAGAAGTGTTTATCCGATGAAGAACTCGTTATACCGTTAGACGAGGTTAAGGTTGATAAAAAGTTGCATTTTATTGAAGAACCAGTCGAGATCATGGATCGCGAGGTCAAGCAACTGAAGCAAAGCCGAATACCTATCGTCAAAGTTCGATGGAACTCTCGGAGAGGACCGGAGTTTACTTGGGAACGAGAAGACCAAATGTGGAAGAATTACCCTCATCTCTTTGATTTCAACAAGCGATCGAGCAAGAACGCAAGTTGATCTTCGAGGGCGAAGATCCTAATTTGGTGGGGATGATGTGACAACCCGTCAATTTCAGGTCGTTATTTTAATCTCGACTATTACGTATTACGTGTTTACCTTAATGAGAATTTTTATTTATCGACTAACCGAGAAGGTTATGACTTGAAACTAGCGTAAGAATGTCGATTAGATGAAAACCGACAAGGAATATGTTAGGTATCGATATTATACTCTCAAATAATCATGAAAATGATTTTTATTATATTTAATCTTTATTTCTCGTATTTTACGTTTTAACGAATGACGATAACTATTAGTGATCGCGATACCGACGGATGCCCAAAAAAATTACGTTTTATTATCGAATGTCTCGATATTGTATATTTTCGACGTTTTCGATTTAATTACGTTATAAGTCGTGTCGAAGCCTTGTTATATATTTTCAAGCTTTTTAACTTACGAAAAGTATTTTTACGAAACCCGAGCCCCGTAAATATTTTTAAAATGTACAATTTACATTTTCTACCTTGTAAACTATTTACTTGCACTTTTAGACCAAAACTATGCCTAAATGGCAAAATCTACCCCACTACCTCACTATATATATAATTTCCACTAACTAAATTGAATTAAAAATTCATTTGACAAAAAATTTTCCACCCTTCCCTTCCCTTTCTCTCTTTGCCGTCCACACCAAGCACCAAAACACCCATCATACTTTGATTTTTACTTTGAATTAGCCAAAAACAAAATAAGTCCCATCCTAGAAATTTCAAGAGCTATCTATTGGTATAATTTTCTTCCACATGCATACACTTTAATTTTTTTTCAAGATTTTGGTGAAGAACATGTGTTTGATCCATTTCTTTGGTTATATATGTTGTTATTATTATTATATTCATAGTGGGTTTTGGTTGCATGCAAGATTTTTATATATTTAATTTTTGAAAGATTAAATTTGAGGGTGTTGTGAGTTAATTAGATGTGTTATTATGATATTAGGATCATATTAGGACCATAGGAATTGTTAGAATGGGTTGAAAAATTGTTTTGGTATGATTTTTAGATAGGCTATTTTAGGCAGTAACTTTAAGTCCGTTTTTGAAATTGTTACTGTGGTAAACTTGGTAAACAAATTAGATAGGGTCGTAGAGAATTTCGTTAGCTTCGATTTGAGCTAAAGTAGAGCTTCTAACTCATTACGAGCGAAAAGTTATGCTACTTTTAGTATTTGTGTACCGGGAGACGGGTATCGGCACAATCCGAAAATTGTTGTCGATATTTGGAACGAATCTCGGGGACTATAAAATGAGTTTTAAAAATGTTCAAGGGCTGTTGTAAGTTGATAAACCTCAGGTCATGAGTCTATTTTCAAACCCGAGTGTCGGTTTTGCAAACGGAATTGTTTAAATAAGTCAAAATGGTTTTACAAGTCGAAGACGCAAAACTGTCCGGTTTTTGTAACACGAAGGTGTGTCGGGCAGAAGGTCTTAGAAGTAATATTTTTGAATGAAATTTGAACTGAGTCATATTCATATTATGTGTGAGTTTGTCACCAAGTTTCGTCGAAATCGGACATGTCTAGATAGGTTAGATTGGTGTGTACATTTGGAGTGTATATGCTGAGTGGTATTTTGGACACGTAGTTCAATACTTGTATGGCGTGAGTTGAGTATTCACTATTGGACATAGTGACTTACTCGAGTGTTAAGTCATTATATAAATGACTTAGCTACTGGTCCGAGGGAAGTAAAATGAAGGTTTGACTTGCGTTGACTTGGCGTCATACGACGGGTCAATGTCAAGTGTGTAAGTGTTTAAAAGAATAAGTGTTGAGTAAAAGGGTATAGAAGTACACTTATATTTTTGTTATTTTTCGGGATTTTCATGGTCATTTGAAATTGACTTTCATATTATTTAAGTATTATATATACTTGAGTCGTTTATTAACGAACGCGCCTTATTTGATAGGTTGCGGTCTTCGTGTTTAAAAGGGCATCACAAATCGTCGGCGATCGTCACGTCACTACTATCGTATCAAGGTGAGTCTATAGCCTCGCTTTAACATGTTTACTTGTTTTATAAAACCCGCGAGGGGGATAACATGCTTGTTTTATTAAAATAAAAGGGGTACGACGAGAAGTTGTGGAAACCCTTATTATTGGAAAAACATTATTATAAATGAAGGGTACAACGAGAAGTTGTGGTAAACCCTCTTTCTTTTGAAATTGAACACAAAGGACCCGATTGTATGCTTAGATGAAAGTTGTTATATAAATTTGTTTTAGCCTTAAAAGACCCATGAATCGTGAATTGTTAATCGAAAGGAACGCTAATACTATGGATAGATCTATCGGGGTGACACCCAGTCCGGTCGCGAGTAGCTCTCGCGTGGTGTTGTGATGCACCAGTAATGAAACATCGGATGCAATTGTATAAGAGAAATATACGCACTTGGCTAGGTGTGTTGGGCTGAAATATATATGTTAACGTTCAATTTCACGAGGCAAATAGAAATAACAACGATAATTATGTCTGATCCACATGATTGTCAACCACGGAAGGTTTATTCAGAATACTTGTGTTCGTTTTTATTAAATTTAAACTCTATAGATTCGCTCAACATTTTGTTGACTTTATAGCATGTTTTATCTCAGGTCCATGAAGAAGGCACTCAAGGAAGGTGGTTTCGTGCAGCTTGCTTAATTTAAATGTTTTGGCCCACTTTTATAAACTATGTCCATTCAAAGAAATTATTATCATTTGGTTGGTTGTGTAAACTTTAAAACTATTTGGGACCGTGTGTAAACTGTTTTATCTTTAAACAAATGAATGGATGTATGTTTTGTTAAAACGACTCATTTTGAGGCGTTTTCTATGATATTGAGGTTGAACCATGATAGTAACACCCAATGACCCTTCCGCTGCTATGACATGAAATTGGGGGTGTTACACACCGTAATTAAATACGTACACGAAACCTTATTAAAAATACTTGAACTTCACGCAGTTCATTACTGATTCCATTTCATCAAATTTCATATCCGACTTGTACCATGATTTACACATCATGTACCTCATAACCGTCATTCACCTCCACTATATCACACAAGAAAAAAAACACATAGTTCACCCACATCTAACACATAAATAAAAATCAACGGACGACTACTAACCCGTCAAAACCTGAGTTGTCACAGTATCCCCTCCTAATAGAAATCTCGTCCCGAGATTTACTCTCGAACCCAAACTCGTTCTCAGAGTGTAGATGGAAATATTCATCCCTCATAAATCTTCACGTTCAAACGTGAATGGAGTACACATAAAGAAAATTTTCAATCAAAACACATGAGCACTAACTGTCCTAGCTCTCAGACTTGCTCATAAATATAATAAATCAAAACTCACAAAAATGTAACCACATTTTCTCAGGTATAGGACTCTCAAGTTCCCAACCTTAGTTTCCCCAACACTCTACCACTGATTAAACTCATTACGTGACAAATTCCATCATGTCTCTACATACTATCTCAAGAATTTTGTACACAATATAAAGTCTCTTATTATTTAAGATCTCATCTAACGACAGATGCAATGACACTTGGAATGTGTCATGTACACTTCTCAATTCCATAGACAATCATAATCTACAACTTACACGATCAATCCCGACATGGTTTTCCATGAACCTCCACATCACGATTCCATCTAACCTTTCCTACCACAATGTGCCATACATTTCTAATGTGGTATCTTCCATAATGCATGATCAAACACATTGAACTCTAAGAGTTCCTTTCTATATCAACTCAATCCCAATGACCTTATAAGTAATCCATTTCACTAGTTCATGTCAAATCAGTATACATTCTCAATCTTCGACCTAATAAGCAGTCGACCAACTCTTCTTTCCGTACAATGCCTCAAAGCAGCTCATCTCATATCCGAACTATCATTATAAGAAAACTTTAACCCACGAAGGGTGAGCATTCCACCCTCATCAGAACTTTCTAACATAGCTCGAGCACAGTCTCCCGCGTCTATAGGGTATGCTCTCTCTAGCCATCAACCCATATATGGTAGACACTAATCTCATCCAAACGCTTCCCAAATGGCCTTTCATCACATTTCGACATCCCATTGCAAACAATATATCAGTTTATAATCCTTCCAACTACTCCATCTTACATACACGTGCTTTGACAGAAACACAGGCTCCCACAATTCCATCGCCTGACACTCCATTCAGCTTGTATCCACGGCCCAATCTTGATAACTTATAAATGAATTTATAATTATCTTTCCACTCCTCAGGTTGCAATAAACCCGAATACCTTTGATGTTCATATTCTACATCCCAACATCCTAAATACTTACCCATACAATCAACCACCACACTTTTCTCATTCTCTCAATTTATGTCACCCAAATAAATTCTTCAAGTACTGCAAGTTACCATCACTTCTCCTTTACACTTCTTAGTTCAAATCACGCCTATTCTGCTAGCGTGCTCGCTCCTTTATATTTCTCATTTGGCGCTAATCACATCTTACCCTTTTTTTCATCTTAAATCAATATCCAACACGATGTTAACCACTCTTGGGGGAAAAAAAACTTCCCCATTGCATTTTCATGTAACTCTATTCGAATTCCACACTACACCTCTAATCCCCTCCTAATAGGAATAGGTTATAGTTTTTCGTAATTACTCGCGGATTACCCTCATTTTTAACTTCTAAAACGACTCCATCACTCACCGAGCAAAACTACCACGCAACTCATGTAACCCAGTCTCATAATCCTCCACCTGTCCTCCCTTCATCATGAGCTTCATAACATCCGATTTCTAAGTGACAATTAAATGCCTCTTAACCTTCATAACCAACTACTCACTCTTTACTAACTTTATCAAAAGCTCCTCCTTCCTCAGCAATCGTAAAAATAATCGACTTCAATTTCCACCAAATAATCTTAATAACTATCATACTAATTTGTTCAACACGGTTTGCCTACCCGATGCACTAAGTTCACGCGAACCGCTGGTGTATTGAATAAACCAAAATGCATCATTGCAACCTCAAAGCATTTATACATGCCTTCAAACATTGTCCCAACTTCAACCTCAATAACTCTTCATTTATGATAACCATCACCAACATATATCTTCAAGATCCACGTGATCCTTGGTACTGTTCAACTGCCTATTCGGTCCTACGAATGCGTAGCGACTCTCTCGCGGTAAACTTGTTCGGCTCTCAATGATTCTCCCTCGTGCAGTGTGATCCTTCTTTCTTTACTACGTAGTAACTTGGCACATCATTATATGAAACTTCCCATTAACTTCGCTTGAATCTCGTTGGCTCCACAAGAATGTCATTATTGCTTACTTCAGATCCTAGTATGTATACTTCTTGCGTTAAGACTTCACGTTTAGAAAACCTTGCGTATAACTTTTTCTTTAATAGGTAGTTCTAGAATCACCTTCCAATTCAGTTCATGCTTCTCCTTTAACCTTGACGAACGTCCAAAAATCGCAGCTGTTCATGATGACTGGTTCATCCCTATACATTCTTGAACATGCGACATATTGACTTCATAAACCTGTTGTTGTATTTGTTGGCCTCTAAAGCATAACCGCATACTCGTAATATCCATTACTCAATCAAAGAGTAGTCTTTCACTATGTCATTTTCGCACGTTCCCAGCCGATCATGATCCCATTGAAAGTCTATCTTGCTCAAATCGCGATGATCTAAACACATTCTAACTATATGTCCCTCTTCTTAATCAACAACACTACGCACTCTATAATGAATGATTTGATCAATCATAATTCTTACCTTGCAGTCCCTCCAATTCTTCCAACATCTCTTACACTTCAAAAGGCGCTATAGGTCATGAGGCTTTCGCAATCACTGTCGTTTCTCGTACTATTTCCATGTAAATCTTTGCTTCCCAACATCTATTTAATCCTTAGAAAACTCCAACGAATCCACTTATTTCTAAGACATCACATAATTTTGATTCATCTACCTTTGTACTCCCGAGGGTGCTCCTTTTTCCATTAGTTCGTTCTCCATGAATTTTAAATACTTTTCTATCTTCCCAAAGGCCTTCTAACTACTCTCGCATGGTACTCCAATATGATATTATGTTTGACAACCAATTTACTAACTCAGCCGTGCAGGCGCAACCAAATCTTCCATGCGGCTACTTCAACGCTCCCAATATATATAACATCAAAACTAAGTTTGGAACCACTAACTATATATATCGAATTGAACTCACGGGTAACTAATGAAATTTCACGTGCACACAATACAGTGAATCAAAATCACGATACTCCAAAACAAACTCTAACATAAAACATGTATAAATACAAAATCAACCACGACAACAAATGAGTGACACAAGAAACACCCAAGGAATGGAAACTTTTTACAAAATTTAACTTTTACCCAAAAGAATTATCTTCAGTGATTTTACATTGGTCGTTTTAAAACTATAAAATCATATTAGTAATTTATGTAATCACTTTAAATGTAAAATTAAGGTATACAAAATTTTTCATAACTCATTTTAAGTCTTGTATTCATAAATATCAGTTAAACTTACACGTATAAAATATTTAAATAGAAATTTAATTTTTATTTTAAATACCTTATTTTAAAAATGGTCTCTCAAAAACTGTAATAAACGCGTGTTGATCATATATAAAAAATATTATATTACATCTTATTTTAAGATAAAATTTTGCTACTTAGCCCTTATTTTATCGAGTACCCATAAAAATCATTTTATCTTTATTCTTATTACAAAACAGGTTTTCCATGGATTATCATTTGGATGGGTCATCAAACTCAAAACGAAGACATCATTATCCCAAAAGAACTTCAAAACACTCTATGGATTCTAATACCAATATACCATCTGAAAACAAACACGTGATATAAAGACTCGACAAAATGTTATCAATTGATAAGTTATAAAGACTTATGCATACCATCACTCTCAAAGAACCGAAACCAAAAATTATCAATACACCTCTCAAAATAAGCCATAACAAACGCATGATGGGCAACATAGCACTTCAAATTACCATGACATAAATAGGGAACTCAATCACGAGAGTTGAGTATCGCAACGAACAACGGATAAACAAACCAACTTAAAAATCTACCTAACATCCCCGATAGGTATTCAAGATTATCCACCAGGATATTTAGATAAGGGAGAAACTTACTATCTAAACAACAATCCACAACACCTCCCCTCGTAATCAAACATACATATACGTATACATACCATCAAAATCAATCAACCATGCAATCAAAACCAATTCAGGTAATCATACTTGCAAGTCCACTTGTGTTGTGGCACATATATAATTATGTTGGCCACCATAATTATATATATCCCCTTTCACGTATGTACTCCCTCCTATGACAACGTTAATTGATATTAACGCATCATGCATCACATAACACATAAATCAACCAACAAACCACAAAGCAATCATCATATAACCCAAATATAGGTATAGTTAAAATATCACTTATGCTAGAGAAAAATATCTCCAATACGATAGAAAAGAAAGCGAGAAATCCAAGTTTGAAACATAAACAATTCACATGAACTCACCAATGATTACAACCACCCACAATACCTCAATTCATCTACATGATGGTCTCTAGGTTATAAAACAAAATCCAACAATCACTATTGTCCGACTATGGTTCAACCCGCACTAGTCAAAAATTTGAAAAAGAAATAAACATGTGACTAAGTATGGATGACTATGCTTCAATCCATACTAGTCTAAAATTCAAAAGAAAACATCATAGATAATAATCAACAATATTCATCAATCTCAAATATCATAAAAGTAATTCATATACAAAAGACGGAAATTAGCATTTAACCGTGTCAAATACTATAATACACACATTTGCCTATGATGCCTATATGCAGGGGTCCTTAAGCTATAGAGTAGGCTAGGCAACCTAATTCTCTATAACCATTGTCCCTTGATACCATTCTGTCAAACCCCACCATGGCGGAACACGGGGCGCTAACTATGTATATCATCACAACAAACGGTGTCTCTATAGAGAAAACTAAATGTAATAAAAATGTCATTCAAGGCGACACAAAGTCATGAAAATATCTCATATAATGCAGGGGTCTAGGTAAGTAGGTAACAATTCCTACCTCTTACCCAAGACAGAGAAACAAATAGCCAATCAAACATATAAGTGTCATACAATGCACTTATGTAATCAACTAAAAAGGAAATCTAAGAGGAATGAGGTTCCTCCATATGCAGACCTAGGCAACTCCAATCCTAGCCACTTCTATTCTCTAACTTCACCACATTCTTACCTAAAAAAGACACTAAAACACGTCGACATAAAGTTGGTGAGAGTCATAGGTTTAGACTCCAAAACCAACACAAAACATAACATTAAGCTGTGAATAATAACCGTCAATAAAAAAACATATGGACAAGGTGATACAATTATGTATTAACAACTAACATTCAAGATTAACCATTCACCATAATTCCAAGGCTACAAGCCTTACCAATCACCATGGTCCCATAGGCGCCCATACACTTATGAACCGATCCCATGGCCCCACCTTGTCAACATCCCCTTGGTACCATGTCAAACCACAATAACTGAGACGGTACATGGCCCCCGATCCAAATCATAAACACAATCAAGAATCACATAGCAGTTAATCACATAAGTGTACACACAAGTCCATCACAAACCATAAAAACATTCACAACATTATTTACAAAACCATACAGTGTCTCTTCCATCCCATCTGGAAGTCAAAACAATTATACTCATAAAAACATGGGATTATGAAACTTACCTTGCGAAAAGCAATCCAAAGTCTCTTCACGAACAATCAATTATCTAAAGCACACAACACAATAATACGCGTCAACATTGACTTCAGGACTCTAATCCTTCATCAATGTAACAATCCCTATGATGGATACATCTCAATATTAATCCCAAATCATCCCCATGTTAGCCCTCTAAGTGTCCACTATCCTAAAATATCCAAAACACGAGTTTAAGCCTTGTCTTACAAACATTAACCTTGAACTCGACACTTGTACAAATAATTCGAACAAACTACTGACCTCCATTGACTATACATTCTAAATATTTGAAACGTACGCTCCAAGTACATAATTTTAGGCTTTTGAATCACCCAAAAAGCTTTAAAAACGAATAAGTTATGAGCAAAACGATTTTACCCAAAATCTGCCCAGACATTAGCGACAGTTTCTGACAGTTTAGTGATGGATTCTGGCAGATTAGCGACAGTTTCTACCTAATCCGATTTAAACCCTAAAAAACAATTTTAAACCCTAAAAATCCCCATTAATTACCTAATTCAAACCCTAATTTATTTTAATTACAGAAAATTAAAACCCTTCATCCATCATATGATTGTTACTTGATATAAATGTAATTACATTAATTAAAAACAATGATTAAAACAAACATAAACCTTAATTGATCAAAGATGAAGTTTTTAGCAAAACGCTAAAATATTTTCTTCTTTTTTTTCTTCTTCCTGCGTTTTTTTTCTCCAAACATTGGTTTTGTTTGTTTTTTTACAAAGGCTTTTAAATACCCAAGTACAACTAGCCCAAGCCCAAAATCAATTTTCCTTTTTTTTCTTTTCTTTTTACAACCGAATAATTTTTTTTTTTACCAAAAATAATAATTTTTTCTTTATTATATGATTTCATTTTTTTATTATTTCCTTATTTATATATAATTTTTTTAAACCTATTATTTTCTAAATAATTTAAAACAATTGTTTACTTGCATTTTTATTAAAACCTTTCGTCACTTAAAATTTTATTAAATAAAATTTTACTATATACGACCCCTAAATAAATCTACGAGAATTACTTAAATAACCCGAAGCTACTAGTTTACACCGCTAAATATTTACATATATAATTACGTAAAGTCTTACGTACACCGTAATTAAATACGTACACGAAACCTTATTAAAAATACTTGAACTTCACGCAGTTCATTACTGATTCCATTTCATCAAATTCCATATCCGACTTGTACCATGATTTACACATCATGTACCTCATAACCGTCATTCACCTCCACCATATCACACAAGAAAAAAACACACAGTTCACACACATCTAACACATAAATAAAAATCAACGGACGACTACTAACCCGTCAAAACCTGAGTTATCACAGGGGAAACACCCATGTTTTTTCCTAAATAAGATCAAACCCATGTTCTTAGCTATAAACCCTAGACTAATTACCCAGCTTAAATCAATCACGAGACAAAGGGTTTTGGTTTGATACTTTCTAGATAAGTAATTCTGTAAAACCCGTATTTAAAAATCAGAATATTTAAATACGCGGTTTAATATTGCTAAACTATATAAGTATTAATTATTAGACAGAGATATAAACGCAGAAATTAAATACGCAATTCCAGTTTATTTAAATACTATAAATATTACAGTTATTCAGATAATAAGTATTTAGTCTCAGAAAATATTACAGATGAATTATTTATTTTACAGAAATAGTTAAACATTAATATTAAAATACGCGATCTCAGTTTTAGTTAAATAATTGAATTATTCAGAAAATAATTAATTTTAACTAGTCATATTTTACGTATGTATTACTTATCGAGAAAATAAATAAGCGCAGGTCAGAAAATAAAAACACGAATACCTACGCGATTATTAAACATAACACGAAAATTAAAAGAGTGTGTTTTATGGTGTGGGCTGTGGCTTAATTAGCAAGAATATGAAACTTGGGCTTGGGAGCCCAGCCCACCTAAAAAAAAAGAATATACGGGAGGTTATTTTCCCCTTCTTTTGGACACACAGTAAAACAAAAACAAAAAAATTAGGGTTTCGTTTGGTGTGTGGAGAAGAACCGGCGGCAGAGAAAAAAAAATGGGATCGATTTGTGCTAATCAGAGAAGTCGAGTGTTGTTTGTATATCTCCAATCACGTATAAGCAGTAAATCCTTCCCTTTCTTTTTGTTTTGTCATGGATCAATATAGAATAAATAATCTTGGTTTAATTAACCATTCACATCACGAAAAAAATAGAGAAACGAGATTAGGGGTTTGTTTTGGTTCGACTGGACACACAAACTGAGACCAGTGGGTCTCGGTGGTTCGCTTTCCAACCAGCCGCAACCCACAGGGGGCGCGATGGTGGTGTTGGTTGTGACGGCAGCAAAAGTGAGCCACCATGGTGGTGTTGGTTCGTAACAGCAGGGGTGTTTGGGTCTGAATTTGACAGCAGGGGCGTTTGGGTTTGTAAATTGGATATACAAAACATAAGGGTGCGTTTGGTGTATATAAACGGGGGGAAAACGTGACCAAACAGTGGGATAACGTAGAAAAACAGTGGGAATAAGGGTAAAGTCAGTACTTGGTTTTCTAAATAGAAATTAAAGGATTTTATTTTCAGATTAGCGACGGTTTGGTGACAGTATTTTCCGGCGCAGACTGTTTTTGTGACAGTTTTCTTTATAGACAGTTAAACACTCCGCCTTTGGTCACACCTTTTTGTGACAGTTTTTCTGTCGTAAAGTTCATATAGACAGATTTAATATAGTTGTGAAATTGTTTAGTGCGACCGAGATTGGGGTATCTCGGTAGGCTCGGGTTATAGTTTAAACATATAAAACGAAGAGTTTTATATTATACCTTTTAATCTAATTGTTTAATAAATGGTTAAAATATATTTTGAATATATTAAATTAAATAGTTCTTTAATATTCTAAATGGGTATAATTTTATTAAATGAATTAAATTATCTTAGGAACTTTCTAATTAAGAAACTTTATATTTTAAGCAGGATACTTAATACAGATACTATATCGTCAGGAATACGTTGTATCGTATCTAATAGTAGAACGAAAATACCTTAAAATGAATTATTATAAGTTCAAATTTATCAGTTGGTATACGTACAGAATTTCAAAATCAAAATAAAATGAAAATAAGAAGCCGATAAGATCAGTAAAATTAAAATAAACGAATGTCAGTTAACTTATTCGCGTCCATTATTCATGTAGCACGCGTGAAGCCCGAGTAGGATTCGTTCAGTCTTCCATTCAGTCAGTTACTGGACTAGAGGTACGGATTCTCCGTCCTTTCAGTAAGGACTTCCTTTCTATGCATGATTAGGATTCCCCATCTTCAGCCAAATGTTTTTCCCCAGTATATGTTTAAACTTATCAGTAATCATGTTAAGAATTAAATAAATTGCCTGAGCATTATATACAAGCATGATTAGTTTATGTACTAGTTACGGAGGTACCGTAACCACGACACTAGAGGCACCGGTGTCGTCACTCACATGTAGGAGAGTGATATCCTGCATCGTCCCACTCAGCTCAGCTTGGCCATTTTATCAGTATTATTAGTGGGGCGTATGGATGCATCCTAGGCTATAGTTTACAGTTTAGCAGGTGAATGTGGTGTGTGCTCTACATCCTTCACATTGGAGCTGATCCCTCCACCCAGCACAGTTATTTAGAGGTTACCCCTCTACAGCATGACGAGGTCACCCCTCCAGTTATTCATGCAACGTTGTTACAACACATGACCTATATAAGCTCTGGCAATTAAATTACAGTAAATGCATGTTTTCAGATTTAACAGATAACAGTTCAGCTTTATTATTTATAAATCAGGCTTTACAGATTATACACAGATTTCCGCTGCAACTTTACTTATCAGTCTTACAGCTCCAGTATTTTTATCATCTGTTTCATTTTAGTAATTCCCTATCATGCTTTATATCCGTTCACTGAGCGTTATGCTCAGCCGTAGTTCCCTTCATGTTCTAACGGCAGGTACATCAGGACGCCTTTAGGATTCTAAGAGCATGTGCATTTGGATGGAAGCTATCCAGACTTCTTACTTTATGCATTTCTTACATTGTTCCGCTTATTTGGACATTGTTTAGTCCTTTCATTCAGTATTTTATTTTTCATGTTTTGGGCTTATGTTTGGATTGCCGATGTTTGATTCTGGTATTTCCTTTATGGTCAGTTAATGTTTTAGGACATTTACCTTATGCTTTGATGACACGTGGTGTGTGCTCTACATCCTTCACATTGGAGCTGATCCCTCCACCCAGCACAGTTATTTAGAGGTCACCCCTCTACAGCATGACGAGGTCACCCCTCCAGTTATTCATGCAACGTTGTTACAACACATGACCTATATAAGCTCTGGCAATTAAATTAAAGTAAATGTATGTTTTCAGATTTAACAAATAACAGTTCATCTTTATTATTTATAAATCAGGCTTTACAGATTATATACAGATTTCTGCTGCAACTTTACTTATCAGTCTTACATCTCCAATATTTTTATCATCTGTTTCATTTTAGTGATTCCCTATCATGCTTTATATCCGTTCACTGAGCGTTATGCTCAGCCGTAGTTCCCTTCATGTTCTAACGGCAGGTACATCAGGACGCCTTTAGGATTCTAAGAGCATGTGCATTTGGATGGAAGCTATCCAGACTTCTTACTTTATGCATTTCTTACATTGTTCCGCTTATTTGGACATTGTTTAGTCCTTTCATTCAGTATTTTATTTTTCATGTCTTGGGCTATCTCATGATTTAAGCTCACGTTAGCGTTCATAACATTGTTCACGTTCAATTTCGTGTGCCATTTCACGATACACGTTACTCAGTTTATTACCGAATACGGTTACAGAAAGCTTGAGAGACCAGACTCAAGTTTAGCACAACTATTCCATAACCAGGCAGACGTTTAACCTCTCAGGCCGTATCGTTTGGCATTCATTCCTCAGTCAGCATACGTTCATGATATGTTCTAGTATCACGTTCACAGTATGATTTACTTATCATATTCTAATTCCATGCCAGCGCTCCTCATATAATTATGAACCACGTTCACAATTGCTCACTTAGCATGTTCATAATTGTTCACGTAGTTCGTCCCTATATATATTCTCAGCAGCTTGCTCAGAGATATAAATGCTATCTTTTCAGGATAATTATACGTACCACTTCATGTGTCCTACAGGCTATAGCTTATTCATTCAGATTCAGAAAATCTATCTTAAGTATAGAACCGGAAACTATTCAGCATCATCAGGACAGGGTCATCAGGACCAAGGTTTTGTTCATTATGTTTATACCCTTGACGAAATCGTTTCGAGCGGGAAGCCACTCCAAACGGAGGAGTCCATCCGGACCTCTCATTCTTTTCCTTAATAAATCCAGTTAAGTTCTTTCAGTCATGCCACGTTACATGATCACTTCAGTCATGTCATGTTTATACCCTTTCAGCGGCAATATGTTCTAAATCAAGGACGAATGATCCTTCAGCTTATATGCCTTTCAGCCTTCATGATTTTTCAACATATGTGTCTTTTCAGTTTATACGTCTTTTAGCTTACGTATACTTCCAGCTTTTATGTCGGTTGGTTTAAATTACCGATAATTCGGGGACGGATTTTTCTTTTAGAGGGGAAGAATTGTAAAACCCGGTATGGTCGTATCTTTAATTCGGGGACGAATTATTGTTTTTAGAGGGGAAGAATTGTAAAACCCGTATTTAAAAATCAAAATATTTAAATACGCGGTTTAATATTGCTAAACTATATAAGTATGAATTATTAGACAGAGATATAAACGCAGAAATTAAATACGCAATTCCAGTTTATTTAAATACTATAAATATTACAGTTATTCAGATAATAAGTATTTAGTCTCAGAAAATATTACAGATGAATTATTTATTTTACAGAAATAGTTAAACATTAATATTAAAATACGCGATCTCAGTTTTAGTTAAATAATTGAATTATTCAAAAAATAATTAATTTTAACTAGTCATATTTTACGTATGTATTACTTATCGAGAAAATAAATAAGCGCATGTCAGAAAATAAAAACACGAATACGTACGCGATTATTAAACGTAACACGAAAATTAAAAGAGTGTGTTTTATGGTGTGGGTTGCGGCTTAATTAGCAAGAATATGAAACTTGGGCTTGGGAGCCCAGCCCACCTCAAAAAAAAGAATATACGGGAGGTTATTTTCCCCATCTTTTGGACACACAGTAAAACAAAAACAAAAAAAATTAGGGTTTCGTTTGGTGTGTGGAGAAGAACCGGTGGAAGAGAAAAAAAAATGGGATCGATTTGTGCTAATCAGAGAAGTCGAATGTTGTTTGTATATCTCCAATCACGTATAAGCAGTAAATCCTCTTTCCCTTTCTTTTTGTTTTGTCATGGATCAATATAGAATAAATAATCTTGGTTTATTTAACCATTCACATCATGAAAAAAATAGAGAAACGAGATTAGGGGTTTGTTTTGGTTCGACTGGACACACAAACCGAGACCAGTGGGTCTCGGTGGTTCGCTTTCCAACCAGCCGCAACCCACAGGGGGCGCGGTGGTGGTGTTGGTTGTGACGGCAGCAAAAGTGAGCCACCATGGTGGTGTTGGTTCGTAACAGCAGGGGTGTTTGGGTCTGAATTTGACAGCAGGGGCGTTTGGGTTTGTAAATTGGATATACAAAACATAAGGGTGCGTTTGGTGTATATAAACGGGGGGAAAACGTGACCAAACAGTGGGATAACGTAGAAAAACAGTGGGAATAAGGGTAAAGTCAGTACTTGGTTTTCTAAACAGAAAATAAAGGATTTTATTTTCAGATTAGCGACGGTTTGGTGACAGTATTTTCCGTCGCAGACTTTTTTTGTGACAGTTTTCTTTATAGACAGTTAAACACTCCGCCTTTGGTCACACCTTTTTGTGACAGTTTTTCTGTCGTAAAGTTCATATAGACAGATTTAATATAGTTGTGAAATTGTTTAGTGCGACCGAGATTGGGGTATCTCGGTAGGCTCGGGTTATAGTTTAAACATATAAAACGAAGAGTTTTATATTATACCTTTTAATATAATTGTTTAATAAATGGTTAAAATATATTTTGAATGTATTAAATTAAATAGTTCTTTAATATTCTAAATGGGTATAATTTTATTAAATGAATTAAATTATCTTAGGAACTTTCTAATTTAAGAAACTTTATATTTTAAGCAGGATACTTAATACAGATACTATATCGTCAGGAATACGTTGTACCGTATCTAATAGTAGAACGAAAATACCTTAAAATGAGTTATTATAAGTTCAGATTTATCAGTTGGTATACGTACAGAATTTCAAAATCAAAATAAAATGAAAATAAGAAGCCAATAAGATAAGTAAAATTAAAATAAACAAATGTCAGTTAACTTATTCGCGTCCTTTATTCATGTAGCACGCGTGAAGCCCGAGTAGTATTCGTTCAGTCTTCCATTCAGTCAGTTACTGGACTAGAGGTACGGATTTTCCGTCCTTTCAGTAAGGACTTCCTTTCTATGCATGATTAGGATTCCCCATCTTCAGCCAAATGTTTTTCCCCAGTATATGTTTAAACTTATCAGTAATCATGTTAAGAATTAAATAAATTGCCTGAGCATTATATACAAGCATGATTAGTTTATGTACTAGTTACGGAGGTACCGTAACCATGACACTAGAGGCACCGGTGTCGTGACTCACATGTAGGAGAGTGATATCCTGCATCGTCCCATTCAGCTCAGCTTGGCCATTTTATCAGTATTATTAGTGGGGCGTATGGATGCATCCTAGGCTACAGTTTACAGTTTAGCAGGTGAATGTGGTGTGTGCTCTACATCCTTCACATTGGAGCTGATCCCTCCACCCAACACAGTTATTTAGAGGTCACCCCTCTACAGCATGACGAGGTCACCCCTCCAATTATTCATGCAACGTTGTTATAACACATGACCTATATAAGCTCTGGCAATTAAATTACAGTAAATGCATGTTTTCAGATTTAACAGATAACAGTTCAGCTTTATTATTTATAAATCAGGCTTTACAAATTATACACAGATTTCCGCTGCAACTTTACTTATCAGTCTTACAGCTCCAGTATTTTTATCATCTGTTTCATTTTAGTAATTCCCTATCATGCTTTATATCTGTTCACTGAGCGTTATGCTCGGCCGTAGTTCCCTTCATGTTCTAACGGCAGGTACATCAGGACGCCTTTAGGATTCTAAGAGCATGTGCATTTGGATGGAAGCTATCCAGACTTCTTACTTTATGCATTTCTTACATTGTTCCGCTTATTTGGACATTGTTTAGTCCTTTCATTCAGTATTTTATTTTTCATGTTTTGGGCTTATGTTTGGATTGCCGATGTTTGATTCCGGTATTTCCTTTATGGTCAGTTAATGTTTTAGGACATTTACCTTATGCTTTGATGACACGTCATAAATACACGTAACGGTCCACTTGTCCAAGTGGGGTGTTACAAATTCACCCATAACATGACACAACCATGTGCTTCATTCATCCACCTCAGTAACATGGTCCCCATTCCAGCTAGCATAGAGTAACGAGTTTTGCAAAGAGCATAACATTTAGTGGTTATGATCGTATGACGTGCTCATCACATCTTTTCAACGCCTAAATCATCCAAGTACACTGCTACATCACATGAGCTCCAAGAATCAAATTTGAATGTGGCATATTGTCAAAGATCCAAGGGTAATTTTGGAAGTTTGAAGACGTTTTAGGGCTAGGGTTCTTGATTCTCTTCTTGTATATATAGTAGCCTAATAGTTATCAGCTTTTTTGTTCCATTTTCTGAATTTGTAAAAATTCTTTGAATGAGTTCCATTTTTATTTTAATGAATGTTTTAATTTGAGCATTTAAATCTTTGTCTAATTTACTTTCCTATCCACTTTTAATACTTGCAATCTTACTTTTCATGTCTTGTTCGTAAATTCTCAATTTCTAAAAGTTTTTCATTAATATGTACTATAAGCTCAAATCCACAAGCTCTCTGACAAAGAGCTTGTAATTTGGTTTTTCTAATTTTTCTCAAAGTATTTTCAGTTTTCAATTCTATTTGTGCTATTTACTTTAAGGATTTATAATTTAAATCTCAATAATCAACAAATTTTAAAGAGCTACTGTATCATAAGATACTAAACAATTTTCCGACAATAAAATCTTTATAGTAAGCTTATGTTGTGTGACAAGTGATTCGAAGATGTTTGGAGATGAATTGGAGATGATTTGTTGATGTTTGAAGGAGTTGAAGATATATATGTTCTTCATGTTTTGTGAAAGCTTTTAAGCAATAGCCATAATCTCTTATAGCTCTTGATCTTGTTGAGAGAACTCGTGGATTTGGATATATAGGTTGAGTTGTTGTGCACAAAGGTAAGTTCCCTTGTTAAAATTTTTTGCTTACTCCTTTTGAATTTGCTATAAGTTTGTTGCTATGCTTGTGATTAACTGCTCATTTCCTTGTTTATTTTATTATTTTTGTTGTCCTTTAATTTTTATGTCATTTACTTACATGCTTGTAGCTTAAATTTACAATTTACTTTGTTAGATTCTCAATTTCTGAATTTAAAGTAGTGTTTGGCATTAGTTTAATCTCTATCTTAGCATAAGATTTAGGCTTAAGTTCTGATTGCTTTTCAGTTATTAGGTTAGTTGTAGCCTATGTCCACTTTTGTTATTAAGTAAAAACAGGAAAAAAAGACTTAGTTTTAAGTTTCTGCTTAGAACACACCGTTTTGATTCATAGTTTTTGTTTGTTATCTGGATGTCTCTTTATGATCTTCTTATGATAATCTCTTTAGTCTATGGTATAACGGGTTAGATTATGTCTTTAAGTTATGTTATAATTTGTTTAAGTAAGTGGTGGGTCATGTATGCTTGAGCTTCTATAGACTAGTCATTCTTTCTGCTGTCTTATAGACTAGGGATTTGTCTTATAGACTAGGGATTGCTTGTTGTTTATCAGCTTGATTTAGTTTGATTTGAGTCACTGCATAGCTTAAATTGATATGTGTTAATTGGCGTTTGAGCGGCATTATAGATCTATTGTTTCTACTTTGAAATCTATTTATTATGGTGGATTAATATCAGTTGTTTGCTGGTTTGAATCGTTACACTCTTAAGCTCACGCATAGTTAGATCTCTCACTCACTTTCGGAGGAACCATTTAGAGCGGGAAGCCACTTTGGAAACGGATGAGTCCATCCGGACTTCTTATCCTCTTTCACATTCATGATTCAGATATGTTCTTTCAGTCACGTCGCGTTCCATGTTCTCTTCAGTCGCGCCACATTCATGTTCTTTCAGATTATAGTATCTCTAAGTCGAGGAAGAATTATTCTTTTTAGAGGGGAAGAGTTGTAAAACCCGCTTTAAAATACCTTAGAACATTAAATGCATGAAATTACGTGTAAATTAAAACTTCACGATTAATTAATATACGACACGAATCACGAACATTTAATATTATTTTACTTGTATTAATTAATTAGGATAAGTAATTACGTTTATTAATATTATTATTAATACACAATAAGTATACGTATAACATGTATAAAGGTTACAAGAAATAAAAAACGACTTTTAATACACGAACACACACGAGTAATATTTATGCACGAAAAATAAAATGAAAGTGGATTACGTATGTATGTATGTGGCGGCAAAGGAAAAGGAATGAAAGGGTGGGCTTGGCCCAGCCCATTGACAAATCATACTCCAATAAAACAAACAGAGATTTAATATATATGCTTTACAAAATAACCAAACCCTAAACAAACCTATTTCTTTTCTATTTTTTCATAGGATCAAAGTGTTGATTTCCTAAATTTTATAGGTTTTTTCTAAAATCCTGCCATAATGGTTCGCTTACTATCAGGGGCGGAGCCATACACATAATAGGGGGCAACTGCCCGTAACAACTTTTAAAAAAAGTTACATATTTTAATGTTAATTTTCGGACTCCATTCGTGATGCCCTAAATCAAAAACTGTAGAATTCCCTCAATGGTATTGGAGAAAAAGTAAAGAAAGAACTAGTTTGGTTTCATGGAACTTTATTGAGTTCTTGTTAAAGGTTTAGTGGTGGATGAAGATGAAGTAAGAGCTCTAGGTATCGTAACGCCCTAACGGGCGTTGGACGGCGTTATGATACCGCAGTTGCAAAACGGCTAACGTCATTGGCCCTAAGCGTTGCCAGGACAACGCGCGTTAGGGGGTGTTTTGTAAAAAAATAATCCAAAAGCACCTTTTGAATTAATAATGAAAGATTGATGCCAAAAAGAAAAGAAAAAGAAAACTTGGGTTTGATCCATGAGGTGCAGCAAGTTTTTTTGTTTTTTTAATAAGTTTTAGGTCCAAGTGAAGAAGAAGAAGTGGTGGGATGGCTGCTATATGAAGAAGACGAAAAGGGTAGGGTTGGCTGGATATAGGTTGGTATATGGCTGTATATGTATGGCTGCATATGGGCTGGGTATTTGTGGGTATATAGGCTGTTATATTGCTATTGCTATATGGGCTGTTATATACTTACTATGTGTTACTCTGTTTTATACTATAATTGTTTTAATATAATTTGTATTTTTTATTATAGACAAAATTATTAGTTTGTTAAAAGAATAAAATAATTGTTTAGAGGGTTTTATGAATAAGAAAAAGAGAAAGTGGTGTTGGTTGGTGTTACGATTAGAGTGATTGGTGTTATTTGGGTGTTATGCTGATGGGGCGCTGATGTGACGATGTTATTTGGGTGTTACGATGTTGCAGTACCTAGCCCTCTAATAGTGGATGGAGTTGCGTTGAAAACGTGTCAAGATTTGAAGTCTTATCCTAATACCTTATAAAACATTTAGACCATTTTCTAAATTTAGTAAGCTCAAAATTTTAAGCCTAAAACATTTCTTCTTTAGGAAAGTTTATGCATACAATGTTTAAAAGTTATTCAAAATCTCGGGAGTTATGCATACACATTTAAGAAAATTAAATATCATATACATAACTTAAAAGTGTTTATCATGTAGTAAATGTATACGTTTTTTCTAATGTTGGGTTAATAACAACCCTTAAATTTTTTTTAAAAAAAATCATGGTTGGTGTTCACGGGTCGGTTCGGTTAGTTGGAAGATTTTAACTATCCGTCGCGGGGCGGGTAATTAATTTTACTATCCAAAACCGAACCGCACTAGGCGGCTAACCGGACATGCGGTTACCCGAAGTGAGTGGTTACCCCCGGTTCGATTCGCGGTTAACCATTTTTTAATTGTAATTAAATTTAAAATTATAAAGAATATAACGTGGTCTAGAATATAATATGTCATTTTAGTATAATCAAATGATATCGAGTATATAAAGATATATAAAAGTAGTATAATCGAATTTTATCATATAAAAGTTATTTAGTTTATATATAACGATTACATTAATTAATTTTTAAACACCAATTATTACAAAAGCTTACATTAGGAGCTAAAAAGATTTTATAAAATAAGAGTGGTCATAAAATCGTTTATACTTGAACGATTATTTGAATATATAGCCAAAAAAAGCATGTATAATGTGCACGGTTCGGTTCAGTTAACCGCGGATATGTAAAAGTAAAAACCGAAACCGACCCGTGATGAGCGGGTTTTTTCGGTTTCGGTTTTTTTTCGGTTTCGGTTTCGGTTTTTTTCGGTTTCGGTTTATTCGGTTTCAGATTTTTCGGTTTCGGATTGAGCGGTTCGGCTCGGTTCGTCGGTTTCTCGGTTTTTTTGAACACCCCTAGTAACTGTCCTCCCATATTATAACAGCCCATATCAACCAAACTTATAAAATCCCATTGCATAGCCTTTTTAAAGCATGCATAAGACGGCTTTGGCTGTCGTTTTTGGTTTCAAACCCCTCGAACATACAACTCTAACTCTTTGCTGTCACTATATTGTGAAATTACTACATTTACATCTTTGTCACAACATAGTTAGTATGCTTATGTTTAAATTATTTTTGTTGGTTATTTTGGCGGTGTTGCGCTGCAATTGTGTGTGGCACATGTTTATATAGTTTAGTCGATCGTGTTGAATGTGCAATGATTTTTTTAATCATAATTCATTCGTTTGCCTCAAAATATAATTATAGGTATCCGCCGCCGCATTGCGCGGGTACCCGGCTAGTATCTTGAGATATGTGAATATCTTCTCTTAAAAAATATCAAACGCTTATTCTCATCTTATAATCCATTTACATAAAGATACGGGCTCATTGGAAGCCCAAAAAATTTGCCTCCCACGATCTAAATTTTTGGCTCCATCACTGCTTACATGTCAAATAAGGTGAAAGTGTACAGCCATAGAATAATCTCTATGTTATGTAGATACCCAAAGCATGTTGTTTTGTAATTTTGCATATAGGGATCATACTGGTCAAATAGACAATTGCAACAATGGCGTTTGAAAGTTTAGAACAACACAAGTTGCTTGTGAAGAAATCGAAATGCTCGTAGTGAAGAGGTATCAGCTGCTAATCTAAGAGAAAATCAAGATGTTTGATCGATAGCTTACCTAATTATCGGAGAAAGGTTTAGAACCCTAGTTTTGGAAGGGTTAGAACACGTACAACTAATATAATTACCATCCCTATGAGGTTATAGAAAATACTGATCTAGGCATTTCACATATATTAAGAGCGTTTTCTACTACTAATAGTTTAGAATCAGAATGGATCAAACTGAATTAGGTTTATAATATGGAAAAAGACTCATTACAATAACTTTTTAGGTCTAAAACAGTTTCGAAGAAACACAGAAAAAGATGAAGAAGCAAGAACATGTTTATACTACATTTAAGTAGACAGATATTATAAGTTCAATTAAGCACAAGCTATAAGCATAACATATCTTATTCAGAATAAGAAAACATTGTTGAAACAAAAAAGAAAAAAAAACTAAACCATGTTAAAATATTGGTTTAGCTTTTAAAGATCAAACTAAAAGATATCAAACTTGAGTCTCCACCGCGAACCATGATTGAATCATGAACCCATCGCTTTTCGCCTTCTGAAGCGCACCACGACCAATCCTATGACCGCTCCGGCATAGTTGGAGTAGCTCATTCACAACGAACTTGATCTCTTCATCACCTTTAGACACTAAATCATCACTTATTTTCTTAGCTTTGTCCCTTATGTTTTTGCCTAGGTTACTAGCCACAACTTCATTCACGACCTTAGCTAGTTCATCCTCCATGAGCACACCCATGTTGTCCCTTACTACCTCCTTCCCCATCCCAATCTCCACCACCAACCGAGCATTGACGGGTTGGTCAAGATGCATTGGCATTGCGATGATTGGAACACCAAATTCCATAGCTTCCATGACTGAGCTCCAACCACAATGGCTTACAAATCCACCAATATTTTTGTGTCCCAATATTTTTGCTTGCGGTGCCCACCCTTCGACCAACAAACCTCTGGTTTTAACCCTTTCGATAAACCCGAATGGCAAGGCTTCTTTAAGAGTCATATTGTTTTCTCCTTTTGGAAACCTTATAACCCAAATAAAATTCACTTTGCTCTTCTCCAAACCAAATGCTATTTTTGCACCCGTTAGCCGAGCTCTCAAGAATATCTTTCACATTCTTTTTCTCATACTCACGATAGTAAATCGAATCAAACGGAAAAGCATCACCCTGCTTCAAGTAAAGATGAAACATGTTAGCAGCCATCGTAGTACTAGTTGTGATAAACATCACAGAAGGGATCCCAAGGGCACTAGCAGCCGATGGGGCCCAATGTTGTATCATGTCGTAAATCAACAAATCAGGCTTTAACATTGCCAGGATTTTAGAAAACTGTGGTTTTCCTAGGTCAAAAGCTTTCTTGAGACTAGCCATAAGATGGGGAGGTAAACCATTAGTGGTGTGAAGTTCGGATGGAAGGTCGGGTAACGGTTCAAGGTTAAGATCTATGAAAGTGATCGCCTCGTTCGCTTCTGCTTGTTTAAGAGAACCGAGATTAGCAGGAGTCGAACAAAGGTAAACGTTGAAAAGATGTCTTGATGAGTTTTTTGCCTAGTTCTAAAAAAGGTGCAACATGGCCATGACCTAACCATGGAAACATCAATAGGTTTTGTTTTCTGCCATTGACGATGTTGTTGTTCATGGTCATCATGTTTACGAAAATAAAACTTTGTTATGGAATAAGATTGTTGTTTTATTGTTGTTTTATAGATTGTGAATGTGAATTTGTGTCCGGTTAGTATAAGAGTTGGACTATATAGGAGATGCCCTATGGACTAAGATAAGACAAGACTTAATCTCGTAAAATATTGCATGAAATATTGTTACGTATTATTTTATGCATGGGATCTATAGAATCTTATATTTATGTAATCAAATTCCAAAATAAATAATAAATTTGGTTAAGATCATTATATCTTTAGTACAAAATTTGTTGTAAATGAAAATTGCATGTATTTCTGTTTATTATTCGGTAATTAAAGGCAAAAACAAACACATAAAATCCAACAAACGAATAAGAACTTTATTCAATAATATTAAAAGGTATCACAAACTGACTTAAATTAATTAAATATACTAAAAACTAGTATATGTTTCAGGACAAAATTTAGGAATTTTTTTAAAATTTTATTACTCACTTTTTCCAACATTTAAATTGCTTATATTGTAAAGTCAAAAAGGGTACTCCGTAAGTAATGATGACTACGTGACTTTTTTTTTATCATTTTATCATTTGAAATAGTAACAGTAGAAAGTAAAAATGAAACCAAAAAATTTAAAACTGAAATGAAGTAAATGATACGAATTTTAGCCATGAATAACTCTAATTGAATATTTTCCTTATTTAACCAATCCGTTATTGGAGGTTATTATCCAATTATCCAAAACCATTATAACAAGATTATTTATAGAAATTATTATACATGTTCCTAATTTTATTGGAATTTTATGAAGTTTTTCTAGGCAATACATGTTCCTAGTTTTATTATACATGTTCCTAAGTAAAGAAGACATTCTGTTGTTTAGATGTCATTACAACCTATTAACCACTAATATTTATCGTTAAAAATAAAATAAAATTATAAATTGAGAAAAAAATAGGGAGTTGATATGTAAATATACCAATTTGATTCATACACGTAAACATAACCGTAAATAGACTTTAATGCCTTTGGTTAGTTTTAGCCCTCTTTTCCATTTAATGTGAGAAATAAATTGCGTCTTCGTTGATAATATCCACCCTAACCATTTAATCCATCACGTATTCACGTGTATATAACAACTAAGTTACATATCTTTTAACAAAAAATTTATCACTATCTTTTACTTCCATAATTCCATGACAATCGAATGTATACGTCATGCAATTTGTATTCATGTTTGCCATAAGCTTTATTATCTGCAGTCCTTTTTACATAATTTACATGATTATTTAGGTTTTGATTTCATAATGAAGTATACCAAGTCTCATGCATAACAATTTTTACATGGACAATTTTAAGCTCAACATGTACACCATTATCTTACTACGAATATCCAGAATTATATTAGCAAACAAATAAACTCAACAGACAAATCAAGTCAAGTATGTCCGAGTGACGAACTATATGCTAATATCTCTACATTTATATCGGTTGATGATTTAATAAAGAGTGTGCGAGCATTTTATTACGCTAATAAGTATGAGTTATTTATCATGAAAAAAGTAAAGTATTGATCTTAATGATATTCATATAAAAAAACTTGGCACATAACCACGAACCATCTACCGATACGTTTGAGCATCCATTGTTTCGTCAATTACCATAAGATAATCGATGTACTTAGTCCTTCATGTTTGAAGGATACATTTCGAGTGTTTTTTGTATCTAAGCATATATATTCGTGCTCATTTATATTGATTAACCTTTTTTTATTTAAAAACAAAAACATACATAATTGGGGGCATCAGTCAAGCGATCCGGAAAAATGACGGGAAGGAAACAAATACGAAGTATAGTAGCTGGTTTGGTGCAAGATTTCAAAACAATCAAATGATGATTAAATGTGAGGAGGATATAATGGTCTTTTTGTAATTGTATTTATGTGGATGAATCAAATTAGTATATGTACATATCAATTCCTTAAAAATATTGTGTATATGGATCAAATTTATGAAAAGTAATTAATAAAATCTTAGAAGTTAAATTATAAGTAAATTAGATTGAATTAAATGAAACTTGCAATACAATTTATACTTTTTAAATTTTTTATTTTAGAATGCAAAATTCATAAAATATATTTAAACATTTACATAATGAATTTTTTTATATATAATCCCGTGCATAATATTAGTTATACTAATACCATAATTACAAAACATTAAGCATGTAAAAGTTTTTATGTATTCGCATATTAAACTAAAATATTAAAATAAGTTTGATTTATGTGTAACTCACGTGCATGTACGGGACTTATAAAACTAGTAAATGTATGGAATTTGTGAATTAATAACTATGTGACTTTTTTTTCATTTGAAATTAATAACAGTAAAAAGTAAAAATGAAACCAAAAAAAATATTACTAAAATTAAGTAAATGAGGTTATATTATCCAAAACCTTTATAGTAAGATTACAGTTTTAAATTTCATGTTTAGGAAAAGTATATGTACGATGATATATATTATTTGTTTAAAAAATTTACAGAATAAAATTTCATTAAAGGTTTGATTAGTTATGGAAAATATCATATATGTTCCTAGTTTTATTGGGATTTAATGGAGTTTTTCAGGCAATGAGATAATTAAAGGGTTTAAATTTGAGTCCTATTTTCATTTGAGATAAACTTTTTTATCCTCAAATTTATTGTGTTTATTTACATCATTTTACTAAAAACGAATCTCATTTATAACTTTAGTATTAGATTTTGTTTTATCCACAAGCTTTTTTTTATTTATGATATAACGTAAAATCGTGGTTTCGTTCGACTATTAATGTAAAACGTACATTTTTTAAATACAAAGCATATTTTTTTAAAAGTTAATATGGTGTGTGTTTTCTTTTAAGTTGTCAAATTTTAAAATCGATTAAACTTAAGGTGTTTTTAAAAAAAGACTTAAAAGTATGATGATATTTGTAAGTAGCAGAGACATACTCAAAACAAACATCATCTATCACTTTCATATCCACCGCTTCATTCCATAACCCTCCTACCAAACACGCCTTTAAAGGGTTGCTTGGCTGGACGGAATGAAACGAACAATGTAATGGCATGCATATAGTCGTTAAATGAGTCTTAACGATTCCGTTATCATGTTTGGTTTTCATTTTGGGATGGAATGATGCCATAAGTAATAAATATTCCGTAAAACAAAACAAAAAAGAAAGTTACGTATAGTATCTTTTTTTTCGAACGGCAATGATTGAATTAAAACTAGCAAGAAGCTAGAAAAACAATTACAAAGAAGAAATCTCTAAAGGATTTCGTAACCAATTGGTCCAAGAAATAGAAGAACTTTTGTTTCCGGTTGAATACCACCTATAGGAAGAATCGACTATCTTATCAAGTAAATTACTTCGTTTAGGAGGATTGGTACCAAAGAGCAGCTCATTTCGGAAGCTCCATAAGGACCAAAGGATGACGCTACATATCGTATCCACGATACAGATCGTATCCACGATACAACGCTACAGTCATAACACTGGTGCCTCCAGTGTTATGGTTATGGTACCTCCATAAATAGGTGAAACTGGTCATGCATGTATATGACTTAGGCATTTAATTAAACATAAGCAAATCAAAACATATAAAACACGTACTGGGAAAACAGTTGGCTGTATACGGGGAAATCCTAATAAGAAAAGAATGTCCATACTGAAAGGACGGAGAATCCGTACCTTATGTCCAGTGAACGAAGAAGACGAACGGAAGAGAGTCCTACTTCGATCTCACTAATGCTACATAAATAGTATACGTGTATGTTGTGTTTATCATGTATTCTTGATATTCTTATTATGTATTACTTGTTATGCTGTGTTTATCATGTATTCTGGATATTCTGATTAAGTATTACTTGTATTTCTTGTATTATTATACTTGTTGTGGAATAGTAAGTCAGTTTTTAAAAATAGCAGGTTTCCTAAGATAGAAAGGTTTCAAAAATAGAAAGTTTCCAAAAATAGAAAGTTTCCAAAAATATATTAACTGCTTTAAATAGATAAGTTTCTCAAAATAGAAAGTTTCCATAACTAGATTAACTATTAAAATAGATCAGTTTCTAAAAATAGAAAGTTTCCATATTTAGAAATAAGCTAGATTATTAAGCTAATAAAATAAGCTTAAGTTTTACTGATTAATATTCTATGTCATGTGATTAATAGTATAGTTTATTAATTAATACATGTAAATTAACTAAACTATATGTTATAAAATTTAATTAAATATAACATAATTTAATTAAATTAAGGTGTATATAATACTTAGATTAAAACATGTATTAATATTTATATTAATATAACCTAAGTCATGGAAATTAATTATTTATATGTCATGTTTTAATAATTAATCAATTACTTTAGTCTAAATTTCATGATTAAATACTTAGGTTAAAATCATGTATTATTAATAATAATAATAAACCTAAGTCATGTTTTAATTAAATTAATTAAGTACCATGTTAAATTAATTTAATTACTTGTAAAAATAAATACACATGTAAAAATAATTAGACTTATAAAATAAAATAATAAACCGAACCCATGTATTATTTACTAAAAACATGTCGTGAACCGGACCCGTAAACCCATGAACCGGCCCGAACCAAAACCCCACCACCAACCACCACACACAGCCGCGACTGCGGCGGCGGCTGGTGGTTGCCCTGCCAATGGCGGCGGCTGCGGCTGCTGCCGCGCCGTGGCTTGCCGCTGCTAGGCTTCGAGATCCCACCGGCGTAAGCCGGTGGTCTCCCCTGCTGCCTCGCTGTTCCCCCCGTCTGACCCAAACAGCCACCGGCGTAAGCCGGTGGTGCTTGCTACTGCGCCGAGACCCATACCGATCCCCTTAGGGGGTCTCGGTTGTGGCTTAAAAGGAACACCAAGAGTCGTATGACTCTCGGTTGGCTGCTGAACCACAACAAACCAAATAAAACCCTTTTCCATGTTTTAATTAATCCCATAACATGTTTATTTAATTATTTTCATAGATCTAATCATAAAAATAATTAAATAAAAGATTAAAGATTAAGGTTTTTGTTTTACCTTGACGTGTGATTTAAAATAACACGATATGAACCCAATAACAAAGATCCAAAAATCAAAATCGAATCCTCCTTGTCTTGTGTGTAGGTGCCGCGGCTAAGGGGTCCAAAGGAAGCTAGGGTTTTAACTTTTTCTGTAAAAAATATTTTATGAAAAACTCTGTAGTTTCTAATTACTTTAGTTAAACTAAAAATGGGCTTGTGGGCCCCCTTTCCTCTTTGTGTGTGTGCCGCGGCTACATGGGCCCACCAAGGGAAAACCCGTAGTTTTCGTGCTCTAATATTTTACGTGTACTCGTGTTCGTATTTACGTGACGTTATAATTAAACGTTCGTGTTATTATATATATATTTATACGTAATCGTAATAATAATTACGTAGTTACATAATAATATGCTCGTGATTATTTACTTTCATGTTATCATGTTCGTGATTATAATTATTGTTGGTAATAATTATCGTGCATTAATACATACTTAATATTTATCGTGTAATAATACGTACGTAATTCTTATAACTAATATTCGTGAAACGTAAACATGTTATAAAAGGAAAGTTTTAATCATGTACGTACGATTATAAAGGTACTATTCATGGTAAAAGCATGCGGGTTTTACAACTCTTCCCCCCTAAAAAGAATAATTCGTCCCCGAATTATAGATAACGTAAACTGGAAAAGAGGAACATACCCGAAGTTAAAACTTGAAATGAGGGTAAGAAGTCCGGATAGACTCCTCGGTCTCCCAAATGTCTTCCCGCTCGGTATGATCCCTCTAAAGGATTTTGATGAATGGAATCGTCTTCCTCCTCATGACTCGTTCTTGTCTGTCAAGAACTCGTTTGGGTTCCTCTATGAAGGTAAGGTCTTCACGAATTTGTTCCAGTGGATACTGAACCATGTGAAGGGGATGATACTTGTACCCTCTGAGTAAGGACACATGGAAAACATCGTGAACATGAGAAAGCTGCGGAGGTAACGCTAAACAATAAAATACTTCACCGACTCGCTTAATGACATCAAACGGTCCGATGAATCGAGGACTGAGCTTCCCCTTGATTCCAAAACGTCTAACACCACGTGTCGGCGATACCTTAAGGAAGACGTGATCTCCTACGTTAAAATGTAAGTCCCTACGATGCTTGTCGACATAACTCTTCTGACGTGACCGCGCTTCTTGCAATTTCTGCTTAGCTACTGCGACCTTCTCGTTGGTCAACTCTATCATTTCTGGTCCTTCAAGTGTTCGCTCACCAACCCGATCCCAGCAGATTGGGGCGCGACACTTTCTGCCATACAACATCTCGAATGGAGCACACTTAATACTTGCGTGCCAACTGTTGTTGTATGCAAACTCTACCAGACATATGTAATCGTCCCAATCTACCGTCCATTCTAACACACATGACCTCAACATGTCTTCTAATGTCTGAATCGTTCGCTCCGATTTCCCGTCTGTTTGAGGATGGAAAGCCGTGCTAAGCTTAAGTTTTGTACCCCATGCTTTCTGCAAACTCCTCCAAAATCACGAAGTGAAACGAGGATCTCTGTCCGAGACGATGCTGGATGGAGCACCATGAAGTCTCATGATCTCCTTCTTGTACGTATCGGCGAGTTTACTGACCGAATCTTCCTTGCGGATCGGTAAGAAATGAACTGACTTAGTAAGTCGATCAACGATAACCTAAATCACATCATGCCTCCTCTTTGTCTGCGAAAGACCGGTAACAAAATCCATGGTGATCTTGTCCCACTTCCACTCTGGAATATCTAACGGTTGTAGAAGACCGCCAGGTCACTGATGCTCGATCTTAACCTGCTGGCAGGTAAGACATTTGGAGACGTAAGTCGCAACATCCTGTTTCATACCACTCCACCAAAAGTATTGCTTGATGTCGTGGTACATCTTGGTCGAACCAGGATGAATGGAAAATGGGGAGCTATGAGCCTCAGCTAACAATGCTTCCTGGAGTTCTTGATCATTAGGAACACAAAGTCTCGTGCCTCGCCATAAGATACCGTCTGCGTCTACTCGAAATTCTGTTTGCTTCTCAAAATTTTGAATTATCGCCCAGGTTTCACCATCATTCTTCTGAGCTTCCTTGATCCTAGAGAGTAACTCAGGTTCCACTCTAAAATTATCCAAGTAACCGTGCTGTCCACGTACCATGATCTCAAGGTCTAGTCGCTCCAAGTCTCTTATAATTTTCTCCTCAATTTTAATATCGTTTATCATTCCAGACTTTCTACTAAGTGCATTTGCCACTACATTCGCCTTGTCAGGATGATACTGCAGATTGATGTCATAATCCTTCAACAGTTCTAACCATCTCCTCTGTCTCATGTTCAATTCACGTTGAGTGAAGATGTACTTCAAGCTCTTGTGGCCCGTGAACATGTCACATGATTCTCCATACAAGTAGTGCCTCCATATTTTCAATGCAAACACGACTGTTGCAAGTTCCAAGTCATGCGTAGGGTAATTTTCCTCATAAGGCTTAAGCTGCCATGAAGCGTACGCGATCACTTTCGAATGTTGCATGAGAACACAGCCAATTCCCTTCCCTGAAGCATAACTGTAGATTTGAAATCCACCTATACCAGATGGGAGAGTAAGAATCGGTGCAGATACTAACTTCTGCTTTAGGTCTTCAAAGCTCTTCTCTCTTTCTTCAGTCCAGACGAATTTCTCCCCTTTTTGCATCAGTTTGGTCAATGGTAGTGCTAAACAGGAAAAGTTCTCTATGAACCTACGGTAGTAACCAGCTAAGCCTAGGAAACTTCGAACCTCAGTCGCTGACGCCGGTCTTGGCCACTTGGTAATAGCCTCAACCTTTGACGGATCTATGGTGATTCCTTCTGCTGATACCATGTGACCTAAGAACGCCACCTTGTCTAACCAGAGCTCACACTTGGAGAATTTAGCATACAGCTGCTTCTGGCGAAGAATCTGTAACACTGTACGAAGATGGTCTTCGTGTTCCTCCTTGGACTTAGATAATATCAGGATGTCGTCAATGAAGACAATGAAGAACTTGTCCAGAAATTCATGGAAGATTATGTTCATCAAATCCATGAACACACCTAGAGCATTGGTTAGGACAAATGGCATGACTACAAATTCGTAGTGCCCATAGCGTGTACGGAAAGCAGTCTTAGCGATGTCCTGCTCTTTAACCCGTAGCTGATGATAGCCCAACCTTAGATCAATTTTGGAGAAATGTTTGGCCCCTTGGAGTTGGTCAAACAGATCGTCAATGCGTGGTAGAGGATACCTATTCCTGATGGTGATCTTGTTGAGCTCGCGATAATCTATGCAAAGACGCATACTGTCGTCCTTCTTCTTCACGAATAAGACCGGTGCGCCCCATGGAGATGTACTCGGTCGAATGAAGCCTCGTTCCAGAAGTTCTTGCAATTGATCCTTCAGATCCTTCAACTCTATGGGATCCATGCGATAAGGAGCCTTGGAAATCGGCTCAACTCCTGGGATGATCTGGATATTAAACTCTACTTCACGTGCATGTGGTATGCCCGAAAGTTCTTCTGGAAATACGTCTGGAAATTCTGACACTATCGACTGATTCTGAATTGATGGAGATTCAGCATCCATGTCATGAACCATAGCTTGATAGCCCTCGCAACCATGTGAAAGTAATGCACGTGCTTGCAGGGTTGATATGATTTGTATAGACTTTTCGGGTATGAACCCGTTGTGAATGTACTCTGGTGCATTAACATCACCGAAGATGACTCGATATGTATGGCAATCTATAGTGGCATGATGTTTGGATAACCAGTCCATGCCCAATATCATGTCAAAATCATTCATGTCCAGCGGAAGTGCGTCAACAAGACGAACCTTGTCGTCAAACTCTAGGGGAAGGCTCTTATACACATGGGTCATGCGTACAGAGTCTCTTAAAGGCGTGGAAATGTTCAGCACATTCTCTAATGGCATAGGGGATACCCTAACATTCTTAGCATAAGCAGTAAAAATGACCGAATGAGTAGCACCCGTGTCAAATAAAACATATGCAGCTTGACCATACATATACAAGATTCCAGTGATGGTACCTGTAGACTTGTTGGCCTGATCGCGAGAAGTCATGTAAACGCGTCCACTAGTAGGAGGCAGCTTGGAATCGGCATGTCCAGATGTGCCCTCCATCTCACCCTTGCGGCAGTCCTTCATGCGATGACCAGTAAGGCCACACTTGTAGCATGTGTCGCTGTCGTGACGACATGGCCCTGGGTGCCTACGGTTGCATGTAGTGCAAAGAGGATGAGTATACCCTCCAGCAGGTGCCCTTGTTGGCTGAGAGCCTATTAAGAACAGTATACATGAGACGTGGTTTAAAGGTACAAAGGACAATGCGGAAAATTCGTAAGAGGTAATACCAGTAATAGCTGGACGGTTAGGCTGTGAACCTCTTTGGTTCTGGTCCCCCCCGTTACAATGATTTCTGGTAGAAGATTGCTAATGTGTCAGAATTATGAACTATCACATGTAACATAAGAAAATAAGTAAGTGTAAGGACCTGCTGCTGTTGGAGTTTCCAGCGTTGTTACGGTAATTATCATTACCGCCACGCCTATCCGTAGCAGAACGGTCTTGAGTCTGACCGTTTCCCTTGGGCTGAGTAGGCTGTTGCTGAGTAGCCGTCTAAGACCGGTCCCTGGTCTTCTGCCTCTTCTCGGGTCTCTCGGCTTCCCCGAACTCTTCTCTTTCTTGCAGCATCCCCATCTTACGTGCTGCTTCGGCCACTTGTGCTACCGTGTTGAACATAGCACACACCAAGTTGTTGGCGACCGATGTACGAAGAGCCAACCGAAAGTGGTATGCTTGCTCTTTGGCAGTACCTGCTGCTGTGCCAAGAAAACCAGCCAAACGAAGAAAGCGCTGCATGAACTCGTTGTTGTTCTCCCCAGCTTTCTGCCTGATTCCATGGTACTCCCTCTTCAGCTTGTCTTGCTCAGCCTTGGGAAAGAATTGTCCCATCACTAACTCCCTAAACTGAGCCCAAGTCAAACCAGCCACCCAATCATCACCTCCCTCAGACTACTTCAGTGCCTTCCACCATGCTAGCACATCACCTTCGAACCTGTAACAGGCCAACCTCGACTTGAAGATGGGTCACAGCCCATTGCATCGAAGATCTTCTCTATGTGAACCAACCAGCTTTCAGCTTCGCTGGGGCTATCCGTTTTTTCGAAGGATCGAGGGCGTAGCTTGTTGAATCTCTCTAGCAGCGTGACCAATGTTGCTGGAGGAGGAGGAGGAGGTATTGGGTGCTGTTGCTGATTGTTGACATCCTGCACCTCATTCCTGATTTCGTTCCTTAGCTGAGCAAGCATAGCTTGCATCGCAGCTTGGCCTGTTGCATTGAGTTGTTCCTGCTCGCGTGTGAGAACCATCTGACAATATGACATAAAAATACATGATTAAACTGATCAAAACATAGATTATATACATGAAAAATTTTATACCAATAAATCATGAGAAAATTTTTATGTAGGAAAACTAGTATATCAATGCATGATGCAGTTTTATGAGAACTTTTATATGCGCGAGAGTGAACGCCTATGGTCATTTCACTCAAAACAAAAGACATGGCGAGGGGACGCCAATGGGTCGGTCCCATAGTTAAAAGTTTCGATAAAAGCACATGCGACTAAATAGGGCCAGTCCTGTACCAACCATTACTTAGTCATAAACCTACGACAATGACATATATATGAATGCATGAAAACAATTAATGCATGAAAACCGACAATCAGTTCTAGGAAGACCACCCACTAATCACAGGTCGTGTTTTTAGAGCCTACAGGTTGAAGCCTTGGGCTCTAATACCATAATTACAACACCCCATTTTGATAAAAGGAATGTCACGCGTGATTATGGCGTGTCATCAAAGCATACAAGGATAAATGTCTTAAACATTACATGACCATAAAGGAAATACCGGAAACAAACATCGATACCCCAAAGTAAAATCTCATCACACACAAACATAAGTACTGTAAATGAAAAGTACTAAACAATGTCCATGGAAATGAGTAGCAAAATGCATGAAGAAATGCATAAAGTAATAAAGGCTAGAAAGCTTCCAATCCATATGCAAGTACGCTTAGAGTCTACGAGCGTCCCTGATTACCTGCCGTTTTAGGAACATGAAAGGAAAACGGATGAGCATAACGCTCAGTGCACGGATATACAAGCATAGAATGAATAACATAAGCATATACAACATATAGCAGTGGAATGAATTAAGTCCTGGAAAACCTGGTATAACTTAGTAAAACTGGTTTTATAGTTTGAAAAGCCTTATGTTTATCTTATAAAAACTGTTTAACATGTTAACCATTAGCCAATATAGGTCATGAAATATCAACGTGCATGAATACTTGTAGGGTGACCTCATCATGCAATTAGAGGGGTTGCCTCTAATTAATATAAGTTTGGATAAGAGGGATCAGCTCCTTGTGAAGGATGCAAGGCACACACCACATTCACCTGATTAATCTGTAAAAACATGTAATCTAGGATGCACCCATACGCCCCACATGATAATATAATAATATGGCCAAAAGTTGAAAGGGACTCCACGAGCTATCACTCCGCCGTGGTGAAGTCATAACACTGGTGCCTCCAGTGTTATGGTTATGGTACCTCCATAACTAGGTGAAACTGGTCATGCATGTATATGGCTTAGACATTTAATTAAACATAAGAAAATCAAAACATATAAAACACATACTGGGAAAACAGTTGGCTGTATACGGGGAAATCCTAATAAGAAAAGAATGTCCATACTGAAAGGACGGAGAATCCGTACCATATGTCCAGTGAACGAAGAAGATGAACGGAAGAGAGTCCTACTTCGATCTCACTAATGCTACATAAATAATATACGTGTATGCTGTGTTTATCATGTATTATGGATATTCTGATTATGTATTACTTGTTATGTTGTGTTTATCATGTACTATGGATATTCTGATTAAGTATTACTTGTATTTCTTGTATTATTATACTTGTTGTGTAATAGTAAGTCAGTTTCTAAAAGTAACAGATTTCCTAAGATAGAAAGTTTCCAAAAATAGAAAGTTTCCAAAAATAGATAGTTTCCAAAAATATATTAACTTCTTTAAATAGATAAGTTTCTAAAAATAGAAAGTTTCCATAACTAGATTAACTACTTAAAATAGATCAGTTTCTAAAAATAGAAAGTTTCCATATTTAGAAATAAGCTGGATTATTAAGCTAATAAAATAAGCTTAAGTTTTACTGATTAATATTCTATGTCATGTGATTAATAGTATAGTTTGTTAAATAATACATGTAAATTAACTAAACTATATGTTATAAGATTTAATTAAATATAACATGATTTAATTAAATTAAGGTGTATATAATACTTAGGTTAAAACATGTATTAATATTTATATTAATATAACCTAAGTCATGGAAATTAATTAATTATATGTCATGTTTTAATAATTAATCAATTACTTTAGTCTAAATTTCATGATTAAATACTTAGGTTAAAATCATGTATTATTAATAATAATAATAAACCTAAGTCATGTTTTAATTAAATTAATTAAGTACCATGTTAAATTAATTTAATTACTTATAAAAATAAATGCACATGTAAAAATAATTAAACTTGTAAAATAAAATAATAAACCGAACCCATGTATTATTTTATTAAAAACATGTCATGAACCGGACCCGTAAACCCATGAACCGGCCCGAACTAAAACCCCACAACCAACCACCACCCACAGCCGCGGCTGCGGCGGCGGCTGGTGGCTACCCTACCAACGGCGGCGGCTGCTGCCGCTGCTGCGCCGTGGCTTGTCGCTGCCAGGCTTTGAGATCCCACCGGCGTAAGCCGGTGGTCTCCCCTGCTGCCTCGTTGTTCCCCCCGTCCGACCCAAACAGCCATCGGCGCAAGCCGTTGGTGCTTGCTGCTGCGCCGAGACCCAAACCGAGCCGCTTAGGGGGTCTCGGTTGTGGCTTAAAAGGGACGCCGAGAGTCGTATGACTCTCGGTTGGCTGCCGAACCACAACAAACCAAACAAAACCCTTTTTCCATATTTTAATTAATCCTATAACATGTTTATTTAATTGTTTTCATAGATCTAATCATAAACATAATTAAATAAAAGATTAAAGATTAAGGTTTTTGTTATACCTTGACGTATGATTTAAAATAACCCGAACACGAACGCAATAACAAAGATCCAAAATCAAAATTGATCCCATAACATGTTTATTTATTTGTGTGTAGGTGCCGCGGCTAAGGGGTCCAAAGGAAGCTAGGGTTTTAACTTTTTCTGTAAAAATATTTTATGAAAAACTCTATTAATTCCTTTAATTAAACTAAAAATGGGCTTATGGGCCCCCTTTCCTCTTTGTGTGTGCCGCGGCTACATGGGCCCACCAAGGGAAAACCCGTAACATGTTTATTTAATTGTTTTCATAAATCTAATCATAAACATAATTAATTAATCCCATAACATGTTTTAATCCCATAACAAAACCCTTTTCTCATATTTTAATTAATCCCATAACATGTTTATTTAATTGTTTTCATAGATCTAATCATAAACATAATTAAATAAAAGATTAAAGATTAAGGTTTTTGTTTTACCTTGACGTGTGATTTAAAATAAAACGAACACGAACCCAATAACAAAGATAAAAAATCAAAATTGAATCCTCCTTGTCTTGTGTGTAGGTGTCGCGGCTAAGGGGTCCAAAGGAAGCTAGGGTTTTAACTTTTTCTATAAAAATATTTTATGAAAAACTCTATTATTTCCTTTAATTAAACTAAAAATGGGCTTGTGGGCCCCCTTTCCTCTTTGTGTGTGTCGCGGCTACATGGGCCCACCAAGGGAAAACCCGTAGTTTTCATGTTCTAATATTTTACATGTACTCATGTTCGTATTTACGTGACGTTCTAATTAAACGTTCGTGTTATTATATATATACTTATACGTAATCGTAATAATAATTATGTAGTTACATAATAATATGCCCGTGATTATTTACGTTCATGTTTTCATGTTCGCGATTATAATTATTGTTCGTAATAATTATCGTGCAGTAATACATACTTAATATTTATCGTGTAATAATACGTACGTAACTCTTGTAACTAATATTCGTGAAACGTAAACATGTTATAAAAGGAAAGTTTTAATCATATACGTACGATTATAAAGGTACTATTCAGGGTAAAAGCATGCGGGTTTTACAGCCGAATATTAGTTATTGTTGTTGTCGTAATTATAGGTTTGTTGTTTCGGTGTTGTTGTAGTACTTTGAATTAGTTTTCGTTTTTGAATTTACTGTCATAGCTGCTGTTGTGTTTATTCTTGCTGAGGAATTAAAGATAAAAATTGATATGTTGGTAGGTTGATATTTTTACTTGTTGATTTGGAAGCATCTGTTGTAATATGGTTTCAAGTTAAAAGTAAAAATAAAGACATAAAGTTCAGTTGGGGTTTTGAACCTACAACCTTCCTCTCGTTTTCCCTAAGCCTCAACCACTTTGCTAGTTAAATGCTTTTGGTATAACTTTTTCTTTTAAAACGTTAGATAGGTTAACTTGTTTACTTAATATTTGAAATAAACCTCTTTTACTATACTTCTTAAAATGAAAATTATTAATCTATATCATATAGTACGTTCATTTTTCTTTCAAAATAAATAGTTTTTTTTATACTTTTATTTAATAAAAAGGTTTTATAAATAAAAATAGATTTTAATTTGTTTAAGAAATTCTATATTTATAAAAAGTAATATTTCATTTTTAGGATTTAATTTGATTTAGTTTTAGTTTAGTCGTGTTTAGAGTTCCCTCGTGCCTTTTCGTGATTCCGTAATTCATATTTTTAGTTTGAATCTTGGTAGTTTTAAGAATCATATTTTAACATCCCATTTAATTTTTTGATCAATAATCCAAATCGTCATTTTCTCGTTTTACATGATTTTTATTATTTTAATATTATTTTTTTATTGTTTTTAATTTTTTGTCTTCGTCTTTTAATTTTTATTTCTTTTTTCTATTATCCTCCGTCATTGATTATAAATACAATTTCATTTTTAATATTTTAATTTTCAACTCTCCATCAAAACAACGTCTTGTGGTTAATTTTTTTTATATATTCGTTTACGTCATTACTTAATTTACCCCTATAACTACGACTTATCAAAATAGCGTCACTACGGGGGAGTTGATTTATGATTTTCTCGGAGTGTGTTTGTTGTATTTTATCGAAGACCCTTTCATCCTTGAAAGGTTGTAAATTATGGGCATACTATTAGTAATTTAAATTTTTTTAAATCTATAAAAATCCAAAAAGTGTTATTTGAACTCAAATAACACACCAAAAGTACTTTTCGTTCTCGTTTTTGCTATCGATTTTATTCTTGGTGCTACTATATTATATACGTAGAACAATTAAATACACAATATCTCCAAAAGAGTGAAAACTCGCCCCACTTATTATCGATCCGATAATATTTGGTGGTATTGATCAAAGAAAAATAAAGGCAAAATACATAAATACTACGAAACGTTTGAACTTAGGAAAATACTTATAAGGTGAGTATAAGGCGGTTATAAAATACAACCTAAATAAAAAGGCTCTTAAATACTTCGCGCCGCCTCGTTTCTCCGTTTACTTGTGACTATTTTCGAGAGGAAAGACGGATTAATGGTTTGCCACCCAAAGTATTATTAATCTAATATTTGCTTTTGCTTAATTACTAAACCCTCGAAACCTTATGGTTTTAACCAATCGTTTCAAAGTCGAACGGAGGTTTTTACTCCATGTAATTACTTTCATTCCTTTGGATTCTCTAGTCGAGACTTTGATTTGAGGAGATATTTTTTTGTGGATTTATTATCTACATAATACACCAAAAATACCAAAAAAATTGTAAATTTAAGAAAATGAAAAATATTATTCTTTTCACTTCTTATCAACTAATTCTTCTTCTTAACCCTCTATTTGTTTAATTCTTATTACGTCATTCTCGTTTCGTCATGTCGGATCGTGGATATTTTTCTTGTCCATATTGTGGAGTTTCGCCCGACGGTGGTAATTGTCATAATTGCGAGATTTTAGGAGGAAGGGAGGGGTATATCTGCAACTCTCTTCCAAATGATCAAGGTTACGTATTCCAATCCTATGAACAATCTTCGCAATGTCCACCGTCATATTCATGTGAGTTTTCTGGTAACAAACCTCATTATAGGCATGATTGTCAACCAATGAATCAAAATACGTTTTACAATAATCAATTCTTCGGTTTTGACCAATCACATCCACAACATTTTTCGATGATTATCTCGGAGCAAGTCGCATTGATGAAGGATTTAAACGACTTGAAATACTCTTTCAACAAATAATGGAAAAAGAGGAAGTTGAAGTTGTTCGAAAAAGCATCTACGAGATGGAAAACGAGAAGACACGAATTGGTGGCCATATGAACACTGTTAATACAAGTAATGCCTAAAAACATTATTAGTGTTAACTAATCTTTCTTAGTTTTGATCACGACAAATATTTAACAAACACTATCATCAAGGTAATAATCATTTAGGTATTGGACAAACATATCTTAATCATGATTAATGACTATAAAAAGTGATTAGCCTTAAAACTAACATTTTTTCAAATGTGACAATATTTTAATAAACTTTCTTTTTAAGAAAATATTTTATTAAAATGGAAAATGTAAATTTGAATATGGCATATTCCAATTGCCATAGGAATATCCTTTGAAGGTAAAACTTACCTCATATATTACTTCCCCACTAAAGGACAAAAAAGAGCGGAGTCTACTAATCACGATTCCTCAAATGGCTATGCGATTCTTTACTAATAAAGAACCAAAGGCACTATAAATTGTGAATCAAATTTGTATTTTCCAAGAACCTTTTTAGACATTCTTTCTGCCTCTTTTCTCTTTTCTATCTGCTAATCATTAGTAAATGATCACTTAATGTGTTAAGTATGTTTACTTATGATTTTCCTCTTGATCCCTTTCTTTACTTGTCCAAAGAGAAGATCACTTACACATATGTGATGTGATTAAAGATGAAGCCTTGATGAAGATCAACCTACCTTAGATCTAGTCTTGTTCATCATTTTTAATTTAGACTTGTGTATATCCAATGTATTTGTGGATACTTGGATTAGTGTTGAGTTGATCCAATGTTTAGTAAATACTTAGATTAGTCTTGTGTAAATCCATTGTATATGTGTATACTTGGATTTGTCTTATGTGGATCCAAGTTACGTGTGTATACTTGGATATGTTTTATTGAGTTGTAAGTCTTGTGTGTAAGTTCTCACTAAACTATAGAGTGATGTGTGCATATGTCTTGTGAGTTCTCACTTAGCTTCAAATTAAAGATTTGTGAAGATTGGTTATAGCTTTGGATTAGAACTCGACATCTAGCCTTGTGTCAGAAAACGGTAAACTAGGCGACGTGTGTAGATTGGTCCTAGCTATGATTAGGTTTCGATATTTAGCTTAGTGTCAGAAAATATTGTAAGCAACGTTGTAAGGTTTTCTCTACCAAGAAGGGAGCTTGTGGATATAGTGGAAATCTCGAGTAAGGTTTACTCGAGGAGTGGAGTAGGAACGAGGATAGAGCTTCGTTGCCGAACCACTATAAATCTTGGTGTCGTTCTTTAGGTTGCTTCTTTCCTTACTCTTTACTTATATTTACATTCTTACATTGCATTTAATTGTCACTTATTATTGTTAATGCATTTAGAATTGAACTTAACCACTATGCAACTAGCTTTCAAGTAAAAGGTAGTTTTGATACAAACCTAATTGAAAGAATTTTAATTAGGACATTAACTGAAGAGAAACTATTCAACCCCCCCCCCCCCCTCCCTCTTCTAGTTTCTACAAACACTATCTCTAATGAACTTAACATTAAAAGATATCATGGAGAAGAGATTAGTGACAAGTATGAAAGAGAATGTGAGATGGAGAATCAACGACTTCGACAAGTTTATAATGAACTAAGCATCGAGATTCGAAGGGAGAAACACACCCAAGAAGAGGAAGCAAAATATCTAGCTACTCGTAATCCCCCGCTTACTATTTATGACAATGACGAAAGCAATATCTTTGATCTCAACCCATCTTATGAGATCACTACTCCTATTCTTGATTCTTCCACTATGGAACCCGATTCCTTTCTAAGTATGGGGGACAAGGATCTTAGCACTAATCCTAGTGATGAGGTTCTTATTCTAATCCCAAGTGAGCCTACGGTTGTTTCCGATAGTGAGATTAATGATTATGCTCTCGATGAATTTTTCAACGAAGATACTAACAAGGCAAATTAAGATAGTGAGTGTGAATCAATATCATGTGATGATGTCTCTCCCAATGATACTTCGGGTATAGAATCAATGACTTTTTCGAACCCGCTTTTCGATGACGAATATTTTCCCACTAGTGATGACGATTCACTACTCGACGAGGAAGTTCATATCGACGAGTTTAAAATCTACTCAAATCCTCTTTCCGTATTTGATGACATGTTCATGTCCAATGACGTAAATCCTCTCTTTGATGAGACGTTCGAGGACATCGAGAGTGAGGATTCTTACGATCCTAAACTCGATGAGCCGGATTTCCTAGTCACCCTCCCTAAGTCTTATGTGGATGAGCTTTCTCTTTCTACTTGTGATGCCTCTATTCTCGAGGGATCCTTCGATGGACCGCCTCTCAATGAGAATGAGGATTTTAATGAGGCTTTTGCCCTTGACCCGGGAGGAAACTTTGAGACCCCTATTTTTAGTAATTCTCTTTCGACTTTGCCATTATCTCAAAGTGGCCATCCAATGTCTATGGATGAAGACATTGTGATCTCTATGCTCACCCCACCTCCCAGGTTTGATGAATACATGTACTTCAAGTACGTAGTAAGGACTTTTTAGCCTTACAAGACCTATCATCCGGCCTCGCCCATATTATTTTCCACCGAGAATGAGGATACCATCTTTGATCCCGGTATAGACTTTAGGAGGCTTCCCTAAGGATGATTGAATTTGGAGATCGAGTGGAGCTCATGACTCAGTTATAAAAAAACGAGGTGCCTCGTGAGGGAATCTCATGCCTATCATTTTATCGTTTCTATTGTCTTTTTATTTTCTAATCATAGTTAATGTGAGGAGACTCGTACTCGTCTGATCCTTTTTTTCATGGTTGTTTGTGATTGTGATATTCTAGGAATCATCGTCGTCATTGAAGCCTCTCGTGTTCGTTTTACACATCACTCGATCTTCGATCGTTTATTTAAAGAACTCGATATCCAATGATATCCTTTTGATATCTTTTAGCACACTTTATAAATGGCTTTTAGATCATTCATTATACGCTTTCCATGCTCGAGATTAAGCATTTTACTTTTCGTCTCTAGTATGAGGGTGTTTACCCTTAAACTCAAAATATTGAGGACAATATTTACTTTTAGTATTGGGGGGGGGGGTAAATAGATACTTTGGTTTGCTAAGTGTTCACGCAGTCCAATTTTCATCGTTTTGTTGCTAATAAGTGCCAAAAATGGAGCAATTTTAAAATTTTCTCATTTTTCATAAGTGTTTAAGACACGAATGTAGGTTTTTCGTTGGTGAGAATAAGAGTAATTTTTCACTCGACCGGGCGTGTTGATCCCTTAGCATCATTCCTTAAGTATATTAGGCTAAGTCTCAATACATTGAGAATGAGAAATGATAGAGTCAATTATAAGTTACTATGCTAAAGCTACAATATTCGTATTCTTTCAAAAACTCATGTGATTTAATTGTTTGCTTATTCTCCCATCGCTCGATATAATAAATTGTTAATAAATATTTTTTTTACAGTTTGAACATTATTGTTGGTTTTTAGTTAATTCTAGTAGTTTCCATGAAATTAAATTTGGAAGACATTAATGGACCGCTAGTGTCATGGATTTGAAGTATTGACAACCCGGATAATCGAAAGCTTTCCAATAATAACTTTTTAAGTCATTCACCCAAAAATAGCAAAATTCGAAGCTCAAAAGGCCAAAAAATCTATATGAAACATAAGTGATTGGCTTAGAAACTCAAAGCTTTAAAGATCCAAAATCACATTTTGACGTTGAGGATATACGTCTTTGGCCATAATAAATACATCATGGCGAGGTTAAATAAAAGGCAAGGCAAGACCGAAGCCTTAAAAAACGGAGGTAAACCAAAGATAATAAAGCCCATCCGGTAGGGGCATATAAATGTCTTGGTAATAAGTCAAATGTTTAAATCCGTTGTAAAACCATGTTTATAGAACCTTTCTTGTTGACTTAATTTTTTGACATCATTATCTATTAGGAAAGGCTACTAATTTAATGATATTGCTTACACCGTTTTCACTCTATTTTTGGACCTTAATCTCTATTCACGCATAAGTAAAAATGTATCCTCGTGATCATTAAGACAACAATAAAATATAAGAGATACTCACTAGGAATAAGGGAGTCTAAGTACGTGATTAAAGCATATGAGTAGTGTTAGAATTACTAACTTATATGCGGCAATGATCTTATTTCACACTTAGCATGGAATTGAGTGAAAATCGAGGACGCCGAAATTATTTCTATGAAGCATTCACGTGTTCTTGTTCTATGACCCTAAAAGTCACATTTACGTGATGAAAATAATGAATTATGTCTAAAACGCATCTAGTTAAGTTTATTTTCAATAAATGTTGAATAAAAATAAATTTTAGAAGTGATACGATACTTAATTTTATCAATGCGTGAGGACACGACAATGGCTTCGTATGGGGAGTGATGAGACTCATATTATATATGTTTTCGTACCCCAAATCGGACTAAGAACGGATAAAATATCATCAAAAACGTGCCAAATACCCTTGTATTTCTTTATTTGTGTATGTACATGCTCGGATATCGTGAATTCAATTAAAGATCATAAAAATAAGAAAAAAAGAACACAGGAAACAAAGTCACACAAGAAAATCGAAATCGGATGTGAATTTACTAATATACCCTTAAAGTTCTGAAGAATTATAAGAATAGTCCCTCAACTTTGGAACTTGTACACTTTATTCCCTTGAAGAATCACTTTATACAAGATGGGTCCCAAAAGAATGAAGTTTGTACAAGAATAACCCTTAAATATTGAAGATATTGCATTATAAGTCGTTGAAATTGGTTTAAGCAAGTTAAAGTACTGATAATGCCAATTCAAAAAATTAGAATGAATGTTAACTTCAAGTGTTAAACGTTAACTAATCACAGGGGTCTCTATGCCATTAATCTAAAGCTGGAATAAGGGACTAATGGTGCCAAAGTTTCAAAGTAACAACAAAACCAAAGTAGCAAAGTTTGAGGGGGTGAAAATGTCATTTAAGAAACTTCATTAGCAAAGAGATATGGTTGGAATCATTTTTTAAGAAGACATGGACTACTTTTTCAATTCCTAAAGATTAACAAAAGTTTAACGGGGGGAACACACATGTTTTTCTCAAAATAATATCAAATCCATGTTCTTACCTATAAACCCTACACTAATTACCCAACTTTAATCAACCACAAGACAAAGAGTTTTTGTTTGATACTTTCCAGATAAGTAATTTTCCCATAACATGACACAACCATGTGCTTCATTCATCCACCTCAGCAACATGGTCCCCATTCCAGCTAGCATAGAGTAACGAGTTTTGAAAGGAGCATGCCATTTAGTGGTTATGATCGTATGACATGCTCATCACATCTTTTCGACGCCTAAGATCATCCAAGTACACAGCTACATCACATGAGCTCATCATATTCGAATGAGGCATATTTTCAAAATGTCCAAGGGTGAAGTTTGAAGACGTTTTAGGGCTAGGGTTCTTGATTCTCTTCTTGTATATATATATAGTAGCCTAATAGTTAACAGCTTTCTTATTCCATTTTTTGAATTTGTAAAAATTCTTTGAATGAGTTCTGTTTTTATTTTAATGAAAGTTTTAATTTGAGCATTTAAATCTTTGTCTAATTTACTTTCCTATCCACTTTTAATACTTGCAATCTTACTTTTCATGTCTTGTTCGTAGATTCTCAGTTTCTAAAAGTTTTTCATTAATATTGTTCTATAAGCTCAAATCTACAAGCTCTCTGACAAAGAGCTTGTGACTTGGTTTTTCTAATTGTTCTCAAAGTATTTTCAGTTTTCAGTTCCATTTGTGCTATTTACTTTAAGGATTTACAATTTAAATCTCAATAATCAAAATATTTTAAAGAGCTACTATAGCATAAGCTACTAAATAATTTTCCGACAATAAAATCTTTATAGTAAGCTTATGTTGTGTGACAAGTGGTTCGAAGATGTTTGGAGATGAATTGGAGATAATTTGTTGATGTTTGAAGGAGTTGAAGATATATATGTTCTTTATGTTTTGTAAAAGCTTTTAAGCATTAGCTATAATCTCTTATAGCTCTTGATCTTGTTGAGAGAACTCGTGGATTTGGATTTATAAGTTGAGTTGTTGTGCACAAAGGTAAGTTCCCTTGTTTGAATTTATAGCTCACCCCTTTTGAGTTTGCTATACGTTTGTTGCTATGCTTGTGATTAACTGCTCATTTCCTTGTTTATTTTCTTATTTTCGTTGTCCTTTAATTTTTATGTCATTTATTTACATGCTTGTAGCTTAAATTACTATTTACTTTGTTAAATTCTCAATTTCTGAATTTAAAGTTGTGTTTGACATTAGTTTAATCTCTATCTTAGCATAGGATTTAGGCTTGAGTTCTGATTGCTTTTCAGTTATTAGGTTAATTATCGCCTATGTCCACTTTTGTTATTAAGTAAAAACAGAAAAAAATAGACTTAGTTTTAAGTTTTTGCTTAGAACAGACACTTTTGATTCATAGTTTTTGTTTGTTATCTGAATGTATCTTTATGATCTTCTTATGATAATCTCTTTAGTTTGTGGTATAACGAGTTAAATTATGTCTTCAAGTTATGTTATAATCTATTTAAGTAACTGGTGGGTCATGTATGCTTGAGCTTCTATAGACTGGTCATTCTTTCTGTTGTATTATAGACTACGGATTGCTTGTTGTTTATTAGCTTGATTTAGCTTGATCTGAGTCACTACATAGCTTAAATTGATATGCGTTAATTGGTGTTTGAGCGGCGTTATAGATTTGTTGTTTCTGCTTTGAAATCTGTTTATTATTATTGGTGGATTAATATAAATTGTTTGTTGGTTTGAATCGTTGCACTCTTAAGCTCGCGCATAGCTAGATCTGTCACTCACTTTCATTTAGAACTGCTGTTATTGTCTAATTTGTAGCATGGGTGTTTGGTTTTGGTTTTAGACCTACATTTAGGAATGATTGAGTCTTAATTAGCTGTTGTAGTAGGTTGTTGTAGCAAAAGAACTTGAGTGTCGGATATTAGTTATTGTTTTTGCCGTAATTGTAGGTTTGTTGTTTTGGTGTTGCTGTAGTACTTTGAATTGGTTTCTGTTTTAATGTAGTTGATGTTGTATCGTTGGTTCATTGCTCATATAATTAGACCTAGCCGTGGCCGCCTGTAGCGATAATATTGTGGCTCATTTAGTTTAGATAAGTGTTTCTTTGAATTTTAAAGTAAACTGTTGTATATTGTCATAGATGTTGTTGTGTTTATTCTTGTTGAGGAATTAAAGATAAAAATCTGTTGTAGGTTGATATTTTTATTTGTTGAGATTTGGAAGCATCTGTTGTAATATTGTTTCAAGTTAAAAGTACAAAATAAAGACATCAAGGTCAGTTGGGGTTTTGAACCCACGACCTTCCTCTCGTTTGCCCTAAACCTCAACTACTTTGTTTGTTAAATACTTTTGGTATAATTTTTCTTTTAGAACGTTAGATAGGTTAACTTGTTTACTTAATATTTGCAATAAATCTCTTTTACTATAATTCTTAAAATAAAAATTATTAATCTATATTATGTAGTACGTTCATTTTTCTTTCAAAACAAATAGTTTTTCTATACTTCTATTTAATAAATAGTTTTTATAACTAAAATTAGATTTTAATTTGTTTAAGAAATTCAAGATTTATGAAAAGTAATATTTTATTTTTAGGATTTAATTTGCTTTAGTTTTAGTTTAGTCGTGTTTAGAGTTATCGCATGCCTTTTCGTGATCCTGTAATTCACATTTTTAGTTTGAGTCTTTGTAATTTTTAGAATTGTCTTTTAATATCCCATTTAATTTCTCAATAAATAATCCAAATCGTCATTTTCTCGTTTTACGTGATTTCTTATTATTTCAATATTATTGTTACATTTTAATTTTTTTGTCTCCGCCTTTAATTTTTTATTCTTTTTACTATTATCCTTCGTCTTTGATTATAAATCCAATTTCATTTTTAGAGTTTCAAATTTCAACTCTCCGTCAAAACAACGAATCGTGGTTAATATTTTATATATATATTCGTTTACGTTTATATTTAATTTACCCCTATAACTACGACTTATCATATGTATTACAGATCTCGCAAGCTATCTAAGAAACCAACGAAAACACCACACTCCCCCTTCTTAATTCACTTAGTATAAAAGAGAGACACTCTCATAAATGCACAAAGAATCATGAGACAATCGATCCTTAAATGAGGCTAATTAGGGGTTTAGAAAAAACCCTAATCCACACAGTTCAAGAACATAAATCATCAATTAAACCACAAATAGATCAAGATCGAACCACCAATAAACCCTAGAACAAGTCTAGGATCAAACCCTAATTTTACAATGATTCAAGAACTAACAATTGAGGTGACTGCTAGCTATGATGCCATGTCAAATAAAGAATCGCAAATCAAAACTGATATTATCACCCAACCAACCTCCCCTTTGGTGATTTATTGATTACTTCAAGATGAGTCCTTAAACGAGTGCCCAGCAAAATAACTAAAACTTGTTGTCCTCAAACGAACGCAACACAAGAAATACAAGATTAGTCACAACAAGTACTCCTCAACAATACTTTCAATACTAGACTTCTAATAATATCAGAATGATGTTGATAATAACATTCATACAAAAGATTAAGACCAAAATCCCTAATTAAGAGTGAAAACAAACTGTGTTTAATTGTAACACAATGATGGAAGAGATGAATCAATAACGGCAGCTGGGGAGGAGTATATATACTCCATATTTCCACTACAGTTCTCCAAGAATAGCAACCTATCAAAACAAGCACAAAACATACCAGTTATACCAAACTATATGATGGAGGCCCAAGTATCGATGAACAGGCTAACTTGTTTTTAGAGGCTCAAGATCGTGAAAAAAAAGGGTTTACGAAAATGGGCATAACTTAGGCTCTGGGAGGAGTTAGAATGCCCACGACCGGTCAAAGTGATGGAAGAAACGAGACGAACGCGACTGTAGCCATACCTCATCTGATTACGGAAATTTCAAGGCCCAAAACACTATATTTTAGGAGTTATTTACATTTTTATTTTTGTTACACTTTTGGTTGGACTTGTTTCAGTTCTAGCTCACGGCCTGTTTGTCTTTTGAGGCTCGTTTCAGTTATGTGAGTCTATTTAAATAATATGTTGTAACCCTAGTACGTAGTTATCAGTTTCATAATAAAAACTAGGGTTGAGCATCGGCTCAAAACCTAACCGAAAACCGATTTTGAGAAAAACGTAACCCGAAAACCGAATCGATGGAAGTGAACAAAATCGAAACCAAGCCGAATCGAGAAAAACCGAACTGAACCGAGAAAAACCGAATCGAATATATAATTTAGGCGTATCTTAGTTGGTTTTAACCCGGAACTGAACCGAACTGAACCGAGCAAAACTGAAATAAATATGAAAAACAGAAAACCAAACCGAAAAAGATCGGTTCGATAGGCTCACTTTTTGGTTAAGTTTGCTCAGCCCTAATAAAAACAGTTATTGGCACCTTTTGTCGTGCTTTAACTCTAATAATGGGTATTCGTATAAAATCAACGATTATTGAAAAAATTGTTCCTGATATTCATAGAATCAATATATCAAACTTATTATCTCGTATTTTAGTCTACATCACTATATACCAATATTACAAAAACAGTCCCCGTACATATAACAAGCTAAAAGCCTCCAGAAGAATATTTTCGCGGAAAACCTACTACTAAACAAAATAATGTCAAGTGTCTCATCTGTATATTCAAAAAGTAACTTAAAGTGTCATCTGTTTTCATGTTTAGATTCAGTTGCGGGCACTTTGTTGTAGGGGTGGAGTCAGAAATTTTAGTTCAGAGAGGTTAATCATACTTAAGACAAAAAGTTATAGTGATAAGGGGGCTTAATGTAGGAACTAGCAGAAAAACAACTTGTAATACACATATTATTTAATAAGTGAAGTTGGTTGATTAGAGATGGCTTAATACCTACTAGTCACCTACTAGCTCCGCCTTTGCTTTGATAGATGTTGAGACCTTAAGTTGCAATATGACTATGTTGGTTTACTTCAAGTTGCTTTAATGCATGTCTAATTTCTAATTGCTTTTGGCCTTTTGGTAATACAATTTTTTTTTAATTTGCATCCTACTGTTACAATATACTTTGGCAAAAATCGCATAGTTGGCATTTTCTAATATGTTATGCTTGGCAGATTTTTGTGATCTAATGCGCCTAATGTTTTAGGCACATTTTTCTTCTGATGCAGATGACCTGGTCGGTAATTTTTGCTGTATGTTTGGCCGAAAGCCCGATAATCTCCATGGAGTGAAGTTCCTCCACTTACCTAGTAATGCGTCGATCGTTTATTCCTACCGGCTTATAGGGATCATACGGGTCAAATGGGGTGAAAGTACAACAATACAGTTATAGAATAATCTCTGTTACATGCAATAACCTCACTCACTTTATAGACAATTGAAACAATAGCGTTTGAAAGTTTAGAAAAACGCTTGTGAAGAAATCGAAATGCTCTTTTGATCGACATGGTGGTTTAGTAGTAATGAAGGGATATCAGCTGCTAATCTAAGAGAAAATCAAGATGTTTGATCGATAGCTTACCTAATTATCGGAGAAGGTTTAGAACCCTAGTTTTGGAAGGGTTAGAACACGTACAACTAATATAATTACCATCCCTGTGTGGTTATAGAAAATACTGATCTAGGCATTCACATATATTAAGACTCGTGTTTTCTACTAATAGTTTTGAATCAGAATGGATCAAACTGAATTAGGGCTCGTATATTATATGGAAAAAGACTCAATTCAATAACTTTTTAGGTCTAAAACAGTCTCGAAGAAACACAGAAGAAGATGAAGAAGCAAGAACATGTTTATACTACATTTAAGTAGACAAATATTATAAGTTCAATTAAGCACAAGCTATAAGCATAACATATCTTATTCAGAATACAAAAACATATCTTATTCAGAATAAGAAAACATTGTTGAAACAAAAAAGAAAAAGAAACTAAACCATGTTAAAAATATTGGTTTAGCTTTTAAAGATCAAACTAAAAGATATCAAACTTGAGTCTCCACCGCGAACCATGATTGAATCATGAACCCATCGCTTTTCGCCTTCTGAAGCGCACCACGACCAATCCTATGACCGCTCCGGCATAGTTGGAGTAGCTCATTCACAACGAACTTGATCTCTTCATCACCTTTAGACACTAAGTCGTCACTTATTTTCTTAGCTTTGTCCCTTATGTTTTTGCCTAGGTTACTGGCAACAACTTCATTCACAACCTTAGCCAAGTTCAGCCTCCATGAGCACACCCATGTTGTCCCTTACTACCTCCTTCCCCATCCCAATCTCCACCACCAACCGAGCATTGACGGGTTGGTCAAGATGCATTGGCATTGCGATGATTGGAACACCGAATTCCATAGCTTCCATGACTGAGCTCAACCACAATGGCTTCCAAATCCACCTATATTTTTGTGTCCTAATATTTTTGCTTGCGGTGCCCACCCTTCGACCAACAAACCTCTAGTTTTAACCCTTTCGACAAACCCGAATGGCAAGGCTTCTTTAAGAGTCATATTGTTTTCTCCTTTTGGAAACCTTAGAACCCAAATAAAATTCACTTTGCTCTTTTCCAAACCTAATGCTATTTTAGTTATATCGGCTTTAGAAAGAAAATACTCACTACCAAAAGAAACGAAAACGGTGGATCCAGTGGTTTTTGTATCAAGCCACTTGATCACAGTGTTTTGCTCCGAGTCCACATCAAGAGGCTTGACCACAAGTGGACCGACCGGCACAACCCTTTTACTAGTTAAACTAGAAAGATAAGTCCCATATTTACCTTCAATCTCATTAAAGGATTTCACAAGCACGATATTTTTCGACTTCTTAACACCTTGCATGACACGATCTTTATCTTTACACCCGTTAGCCGAGCTCTCAAGAATCTCTTTCACATTCTTTTTCTCATACTCGCGATAGTAAATTGAATCAAACGGAAAAGTCTCATCTTGCTTCAAGTAAAGATGAAACATGTTAGAAGCCATCGTAGTACTGGTTGTGATAAACAACACAGAAGGGATCCCAAGGGCGCTAGCAGCCGATGGTGCCCAATGTTGTATCATGTCGTAAATCAACAAATCAGGCTTTAACATCGCCAAGATTTTAGAAAACTGCGGTTTTCCTAGGTCAAAAGCTTTCTTGAGACTAGCCATAAGATGGGGAGGTAAACCATTAGTGGTGTGAAGTTCGGATGGAAGGTCAGGTAACGGTTCAAGGTTAAGATCTATGAAAGTGATCGACTCGTTCACTTGTGCTTGTTTAACAGAACCAAGATTAGCAAGAGTCGAACAAAGGTAGATGTTGAATAGGTTTGTTTAATGAGTTTTTTGGCTAGTTCTAGGAAAGGTGAAACATGGCCATGGCCTAGCCATGGGAACATTAGAACATTCTGCTTTCTGCCATTGATGATGTTGTTGTTCATCGTCATCATGTTTACGAAAATAAAACTTTGTGATGGAATCAGATTGTCGTTTTATTGTTGTTTTATAGATTGTGAATGTGAATTTGTGTCCGGTTAGTATAAGAGGTGGACTATAAGGAGATGTGCTATGGACAAAGATAAGACAAGACTTAATAATGTAAAATATTGCATGAAATATTGTTACGTATTATTTTATGCATGGATTCTTTAGGATTTTATATTTACTAAATCAAACTCTAAAATAAATAATTAATTTAGTTAAGATCGTTATATTTTCAGTTAAATTTTTGTTATAAATGAAAATTTCATGTGAGGTTTGTATGTCTGTTAATTGATGTAGGTAATCAATGTAAAAACTAAACAAATAAAATCCAACAAACGAAATAATAACTTTATATAATATTATTAAAGATATCATAAACCAACTCAAATTAATAAATATAGTAATACTAAAAACTAGTTTATGTGCAAAACAAAATTACCAAACAAATCTTAAAGTTTAAATTATTCATAACATTTAAATTACTTGTATTGTAAAGTAAAAAATGGTGTGAAGTGCATGAAAATTTGTGAATCAATAACTACGTGAATTTTTCTTTTCATTTGAAATTAGTAACAGTAGAAAGTAAAAATTAATGAAACCCAAGATATAAAACTGAAATTAAGTAAATGATCCGAATTTTAGCCATGAATAACTATAATTGAATGATTTCCTTATTTAAACAATCCGTTATTGAGGTTATTATCCCAAACCATTATAACAAGATATGCTGTTATGAATTCCATATATTCGATGACATATATTATTTGTTTAAAGAATGTACAAAATAGAATTTCATGTTTACCAATGGTTTGAATATTTATGGAAAATATAATTTGATGAAATTTTGAGGCAATGGCATAATTAAAGGGTATAAATTTGAGTCCTATTTTCATTTGAGATTGTGAACTTTTCATTTGAGATTGTACGTGAACTATTTTTATTTAGGGGCGGAGCTAGGGGGTTCCCGGGGATGCACGGGAACTCGATGAAATTTTGTCGCGTAGTGTACTATAATGCTAAAAATCTAAATTTTTTCAAAAAGAACCCGGTCCCAAATTAAGTGTTATATAAATATTCCTAATAAAAATTTTGTGCACATGTTTATTTATTCTCTAGCTCCGCCCCTGTTTTCATTAGAGATTGTGAACTTTTTATCATATACACAATACGAATCTCATTTATCACTTTTTTTTATTAGTTGATAGAGAAAACTTTTTACTCTAAACCTTTATATTTTAGCATACAAAATTCATAAAATATATTTAAACATTAATATTAATACATATGAAGTTTTTTAAATATAAGCGCGCGTATAATTATTAGTTGTACTATATTGAAGTTTTTTAAATATAAGCGCGCGTATAATTATTAGTTGTACTATATTATTATGACAATACATTAAGCACGTGAATTTATTTATATATTCATATATTAAACAAAAATTTTAATTTTTTATAGATATATGTGTAAGCCACATGCGTGTACGAGACTTATAACTAGTGAATGTATAAAATTTGTGATTGAATAACTACGTGACTTTTTTTTCATTTGAAATGAGTAATAGTAAAAAGTAAAAATGGAACCCTAAACTGAAAATAAGTAAATTATACGAATTTTAGCCATGAACAACTATAATTGAATATTTTCCTTATGTAATCAATCCGTTATTGAGTTTATTATGCAAAGACAAAAGTCATTTTGAAACTTTGATTTTTACTACAATCCAATGAATTACTTAAAATTAAAAAAAAAATCTCTGAAATATTATTTTTGCCAAAATATCCAAAAATTTTAAAAAACGATAGAATGACTAAATAGTAAATATGACGAAAGTAGTTATCACAAGTGATATTTCACTAGTGATAAAACAATGAAATATCACTAGTGATAAATTGAAATATTACTAGTGATATTTCATTAACATAGTTATTATGTAATATCCCACTAATATTTTATTGATTTATCAATAGTGATATTTTATTATTTTCGCTAGTGAAATATCACTAGTGATAAATTATTACTTCGTCATATTTACAACTTTGGTACTTCCGTCCATTTTTACAATTTTTGGACATTCTCGCAAAAATGACCCCTTCGTGTTTTTTTTAAATCTTAGGTTAATCTCCACTATTAAATAAAAAAATAAATGAAAAGTATAGATTTGTCTCTGATTAAAAAATAAGGATGCAAAATAACTGATCTGTATCCAAAACCATTATAGCAAGATTTACAGTTTTGAATATAATATGTAAGAAAAGTATATATTCGATGACATATATAATTTGTCTAAAAATTTCATTGTCGCCAACGTTAAATTATTTATGGAACATAGTTTTATTAGGTTTTGTTTTTTTGGTAATGACATAATTAAGGGTATAGATTTAAGTCCTATTTTCATTTGAGATACTCAGCTTTTTTATTCCTAAACTTATTATGTTTATTCACATGATATATGCTCAAAATGAGTCTCATTTATCACTTTTATCTGCAAGTTTTTCTTTATTTAAAAGAAACCAGCCTCTCAATCTTTAATAGAATCGAAACTAACCTCTCTATCTTTATACATAAAGAAAGATCAGAGGTCTTTTTTTATTTTTGATAGAACCGGAACCAACCTCTCTATTTGGTAGGGGTATGACTGTCTACGTCTTAACCTTCCTCATACATTGTCCTAGACGATATTGAGACCAATAACCCATGGAAGATGTTATTGGGACGTTACTTTAACAGTGCATAAAGACAATAATCATACTTGTAAAATCTTGGTTCTCGTGAAATTATTAATGCAAAATGTATGTTTTTAAAATACTAAGGATGTTTTTTAATTAATATGGCGTGTGTCTTCTTTAAGTTGTCAAGTTTAAAAATGATCAAGTTATGGTATATTAAAAAGTAATTTAGGTAAATTACATTAATTTAAAGTTTAAGATTCAAGTTTCAAGAAAAAAATGTCAATATACACAAAAGTTATTTAAGTTTAACAAAAAAAATTGATTTGGTTACTATAATTTAAAATCTAACAAACAGTTTAGCCATGTATGGTTTACCGGTTACGCAGGTTACCCTTATATATTCACCTATTGTTACCGGTTAACATCTACATGTCAATTAAGGTGGATTTAATTATTATTTATTTATTTAAACTAAATAAAATTATTAACTCATGATAAGAATACAAAGTCAAACTTTATAGTTTGCTCAAACATTATCAGATATTCTATCAATCTGTTGTCACCACATTACCATTTACAACCACGAAAAGTCACTAGAACCAACCGTTTTATTCGTCGGTGCTGTCATTCTTCTTGTTTCAAATATTCACAAGCATGCTATGGTATTGTGGTTATCAGCACAACTCACATACCATCGCCGGCGGTAGTGTTCGTCGATGCTGCCATTGTATTACGTTGCCATTCATCGGTGTTGCCTTTCTTCTACCACAACTCGCATACCGTCGACGCTTGCAGCACCCATCCATTGTATTGTTGTTATCAGGTGTTTTGGTTGTCATTTGTTAAATACTTGATATCTAGATCTAATTTCTATATAATTGTTACCTGTTAAGAATTTGGGTTGACATTTATTTGATCTTGATTTTTTTTTTGCTTTATTTGTTAAATGAGAAAGTGTAGAAGTTTAAAAAATGGGATGGTATTGATTTATTTTGTTTTATTTGTTAACTATGAAAGTCTTGATTTAAAAATGGGATGTTGATGTTTATTAAGAACGAGGATTTGAAGCGTATATGGGTGTCAATTCGGAGGTTTTTGAAGTGGATGGAAGTTATAGGTGACAGGTCCAAAAAAAATTTCCTTTGATCCCAATGAAGGAGTTGGAAATGAGCTTTGACGAGGACATGTGAGATATGAATAAGATAACGAGGACGATCTCTGCTTAAAAATTTATACTAGTTTTGTTTAGATGTAATTACTGGTTAAATCCTGTAATTTGTGGTTCATGGAGACGAGTGGTGAATACATGCAATAACACTTCCCTAAGTTTAAATATTATGTAGTATGATAAAATAGAATACGTACCTTATCAATTACTTTTAACATAGTCAACAAAAAAACACGAACTACATGGACTTTTTAAATGACTTGGACACATACTTGATGATGTGGTATAAAGAACCGGTTGTTCATTAGGTTGCTGGTCAAGGGAGTACTTCGGATGTAACATCTTTAAACATTCAGTAAGCGAGACAATAAACTCGTATACTTGGGTAACCTATCTGTTAGGTTTTAAACTATAGTAACCAAATCGAATTTTTTTGTCAAAATTTAGTAACTTTTGTGTATATTAACCCTATTTATAAGTAGAAGAGATGCTCAAAACAAACATAATCTATCATTTCATATTCATCGCTTCATTCCATAACCATCATACCAAACACGCTTTTAAAGGGCCGCTTGGTTTGACGGAATGAAATGAAAAAGGTAATAAAATGCATAGATTGATTGAATGAGCCTTAGCCCTTCCATTATCATGTTTTGTTATTATTTTGGGATGAAATGATGCCATAAGTAATAAACATTCGATCCTATTCCATTTATCTCAAAATTATTGTCACGAGAAAAAAAAGAACATGATTTTAAAAAAAAATACATTTATTATTCACATAAAGTTTGCAAATAATAAACTTTGTTAAAGACAAACTTTAGCAATTTCAACAACTTATATAGCAATGTATAATAGACAAAAAATAAAGTTAAGAATAGGATCCAGTTTAAACAAGAAAATAAAAACTAATACACCTGGTATACCGCTAACATATCTCCATCGATCAAAATTTTGCAAATCAAGATTAAAAAAGTCGACGTCTGGCCCACAAAGATCACACTATTACATAGGTCAAATGGTGTATAATAACTACCAAATAACTTATGCATGGTTTTAAATCATAATATAACACTTGACTTCATCAAAACCAACAAAATACTTACTATCCTTAACCATTTTATTGACAAAAAGAAAATTCATAGTATACTCAAGTACCACAACCACATCAAACAAAACCACATAGCAAGTCAGTTTAAGACTATCTATAGTAGTAGTCTTAGCTATTATACCATTGAGATGGCCTATAGTTAATTTCAAGCTAGAAATATGAACAACATTAAACTAGTATGATAGAAAACAGTCATGTGTTGATTAGCACCAGATTCAATAATTCATTCAGAGTAATATGATATGTTTGAATATTAGTTTTAGCACATAAAATTTCTTGAATGTGTATATTGAAAAAGGTATTATCATTGAAAAAAACTAGTTTTATGTCAGACACATTAGTAGAAGGTTGTTCATTAATTAAACTTAACAGCTTCATCATCTGTTTATTTGTAAAACTTGAAGACAAGGAACCAGATGAAGTAGAAGCAGTTTGTACAAGATCAAAGTTGTCACTAAATTTCTTAACAGTTTAGACAAATTAGGGTTTTTTCTTAAAACTAGAGGAACCCAACTAACTCATCGCATCTTTCAATAGTATTACAAGTTAAACCACAATGCTTGCGAACAACATTAGGATTAGATCCTTTGTTATTGTTGTTAATAGTATTAATCCTTATATATCCAGGAATATTAGTCATATTATAAGTTTTAACAACAAAATCAGTTGGATTCTTAGTAGAAACTTTACCAATATCTAGTCCTCTATGAGACTCCTCTCTAGACATAATAACAAAGACATCCTTTTAATTAGGTAAATGTTCCCTTGCAAGAAAACTAGTCCTAACATGTTGATAAACATCATTAAGTTCTATAAGGAACTACATGAGTGTAACCAACGGGTTATTCTTAAGTACTCCCTTATGAGCAGCACAAGTACAAATAGGCAAAAGAGTCAAAATATCAAATTCACTTCAAAGAGAGTTTAAGGTATGATAATATTTAGGCACATGTAAATCTTCTTGTTTTTTATTATTAGTTTTATGAACCAAATTAAAGATAAAAAAACCATCCATTTTATCATATGTTTCATGTAACTCATCCCAAACCTTAAAAGCAATTTTAGAGTAAACTTGATCCAAATCAAATCTTGCGACAAAGATCCAATAATAGAACCAAGAACAATAGCATTACATCCTTCCCATTGTTAGGCTAACACGTGACTAGTAACATGTTTATCACATGTACCATCAACAAACCTCATTAAACTGAAGAACCAAAGGATTACCACCATCAAGAGCATTAATCAAAACATCACCCATGATGAAAAATAAGCAAGAAACAAACAAATAGAAAGACAATCAATCAAACAAAGAGACTAGACCAACCAAAAACATAAAAACAATAAAAGAAATAGAGAAGAAACAAACTCCCAATCAGTCATAGTTCACAGGCTTCCTGACCACTAAAGTGATAGGTCAAAAGTAAAAAACTAACTAAGAGGATCAAGATAGCCATAAAAAAAGAAACAAACTCCTAACGCCAAAAATCACAACACCACTAGTGCCTCTAGTCCTAATCCTACCAAACTAAGCAAAAACAGAACTAAATGTAATAAAGAGAGCGTGATAAATTGATGAGACTCGTATTATACATGATTTCATACCTCAAATCAGACTAAAAACGGATAAAATATCATCAAAAAAGTACCAAATACCCTTGTATTTCTTTATTTGTGTATGTGCATGCTCGGATATCGTGAATTCAATTAAAGATCACAAAAACAATAAAAAACGAACACGGGAAACGAAGTCACACAAGAAAACCAAAACCGGATAGGAATTTACCAAAATACCCTTGAAGTTTTGAAGAATTACAAGAATGTCCCTCAACTATGGCACTTGTACAATTTATACCCTTAAATAATCACTTTATACAAGATTGGTCCCAAAATAATGAATTTTGTACAAGAATACCCCTTAAAGATTGAAGAGATTGCCTTATAAGTCCTTGAAATTGGTTTAAGCAAGTTAAGGGACTGATATTGCCAATTCCAAAAGTTAGAATGAATGTTAACTTCAAGTGTTGAATGTTAACTAATCATAGGGGTCTCTATATCATTAATACAAAGTTGGAATGAGTGACTAATGCTGCCAAAGTTTCAAAGTATCAACAAAACCAAGGTAGCAAAGTTTGAGAGGGTGCAAATGTCATTTAAGAAATTTTATTTGCAAAGAGATATGGCTGGAATCATTTTTTATTAAGACATGGACTACTTTTACAATTCCAAAAGATTAAATTAAGTTTAGGAGGGGAACACCCATGTTTTTCCCTAAATAAGATCAAACCCATGTTCTTAGCTATAAACCCTACACTAATAACCCATCTTTAATCAATCACGAGATAAAAGGTTTTGGTTTGATACTTTCCAGATAAGTAATTCACCCATAACATGACACAACCGCATGTGATTCGTTCATCCACCTCAGCAACATGGTCGCCATTCCAGCTAGCATAGAGTAACGAGTTTTGCAAGAAGCATACCATTTAGTGTTTATGATCATACGACGTGCTCACCACATCTTTTCAACGCCTAATATCATCCAAGTACATTGTTACATCACATGAGCTCCAAGAATCAAATTCGAATGCGGCATATTCTAAAAAGATCCAAGGGAAATATTGGAAGTTTGAAGATGTTTTAGGTCTAGGGTTCTTGATTCTCTTCTTATATATATATATAGTAGCTTAATAGTTAGTAGCTTTCTTGTTCCATTTTCTGAATATGTAAAAATTCTTTGAATGAGTTTCAATTTTATTTTAATGAAACTTTTTATTTGAGCATTTAAATTTTGTCTTATTTACTTTCCTGTTCACTTTTAATACTTGCAATCTTACTTTTCATGTCTTGTTCCTAAATTCTCAATTTCTAAAAGTTTTCATTAATATTGTTCTATAAGCTCAAATACACAAGCTCTGTGACAAAGCGCTTATGTTTTGGTTTTTCTACTTGTTTTCAATGAGTATTCAGTTTTCAATTCCATTTTTGCTATATACTTTAAGGTTTTACAATTTAAATCTCGATAATCAACAAATTTTAAAAAAGATACTATAGCATAAGCTATTAAAGAATTTCTGACAATAAAATCTTTATAATAAGCTTATGTTGTGTGGCAAGTGGTTCGAAGAAGTTTGGAGATGAATTAGAGATGATTTGTTGCTGTTTGAAGCATTTGAAGATATACATGTTCTTCATGTTTGTTAAAGGCTTTTAAGCATTAGCCATAAGCTCTTATAGCTCTTGATCTTGTTGAGAGAAGTTTTGGATTTGGATTTATAAGTTGAGCTGTTGTGTACAAAGGTAAGTTCCCTTGTTTGAATTTTTTGCTCACTCCTTTTGATTTTTCTATAAGTTTCTGCTTAGAACACACAGTTTTGATTCATAGTTTTTGTTTGTTATCTGAATGTCTCTTTATGATCTGCTTATGATGATCTGTTTAGTTTTCTGGTATAGCGGGTTAGATTATGTCTTTAAGTTATGTCATAATCTGTTTAAGTAAGTGGTGGATCATGTATGCTTGAGCTTCTATAGACTAGTCATTCTCTCTGCTGCCTTATAGACTAGGGATTGCTTGTTGTTTATCAGCTTGATTTAGCTTGATTGGAGTCACTACATAGATTAAACTGATATGCGTTCATTGGTGTTTGAGTGACGTTATAGATCTGTTGTTTTGCTTTGAAATATGTTTATTATGGTGGATTACTATAAATTTGTTTCTGGTTTGAATTATTGCACTCTTAAGCTCGCGCATAGCTAGATCTCTCACTCACTTTCATTTAGAACTTTTGCTATTATCTAGTTTGTATCAGGGGTGTTTGGTTTTGGTTTTGGACATACGTTTAGGAATGATTAAGTCTTAATTAGCTGTTGTAGTAGGTTGTTGTAGCAAAGAACTTGAGTGCCGAATATTAGTTATTGTTGTTGTCGTAATTATAGGTTTGTTGTTTCGGTGTTGCTGTAGTACTTTGAATTAGTTTTCGTTTTGAATTTACTGTCACAGCTGCTGTTGTGTTTATTTTTGCTGAGGAATTAAAGATAACAATCAATATGTTGGTAGGTTGATAGTTTTATTTGTTGATTTGGAAGCATCTGTTGTAATATGGTTTCAAGTTAAAAGTAAAAATAAAGACATCAAGTTCAGTTGGGGTTTTGAACCTACATCCTTCCTCTCGTTTTCCCTAAGCCTCAACCACCATGCTAGTTAAATACTTTTGGTATACCTTTTCTTTTAGAACGTTAGATAGGTTAACTTGTTTACTTAATATTTGCAATAAACCTCTTTTACTACACTTCTTAAAATGAAAATTATTAATCTATATCATGTAGTACGTTCATTTTTCTCTCAAAATAAATAGTTTTTTTTATACTTTTATTTAATAAATAGGTTTTATAAATAAAACAGATTTTAATTTGTTTAAGAAATTCTATATTTATAAAAATTAATATTTCATTTTTAGGATTTAATTTGCTTTAGTTTTAGTTTAGTCGTGTTTAGAGTTCCCTCGTGCCTTTTCGTGATCCCGTAATTCACATTTTTAGTTTGAGTCTTGGTAGTAATCATCTTTTAACATCCGATTTAATTTTTTGATCAATAATCCAAATCGTCATTTTCTTGTTTTACATGATTTTTATTAATTTAATATTATTTTTTTATTGTTTTTAATTTTTTGTCTTCGTATTTTATTTTTTATTTCTTTTTTCTATTATCCTTCGTCATTGATTATAAATTCAATTTCATTTTTAATATTTTAATTTTCAACTCTCCATCAAAACAACGTCTTGTGGTTAATTTTTTTTTTAATATTCGTTTACGTTTAAAATTAATTTACTCCTATAACTACGACTTATCAAAATAGCGTCACTACGGGGGAGTTGATTTACTATTTTCTCGGAGTGTATTTTTTATTTTTTATCGAAGACCCTTTCATCCTTGAAAGGTTGTAAATTATGTGCATACTATTAGTAATTAATTTTTTTTAAATCTATAAAAATCCAAAAAGTGTTATTCGAACTCAAATAACACACTAAAAGTACTTTTCGTTTTTGTTTTTGCTATCGATTTTATTCTTGGTGCTATTATATTATATACGTAGAACAAATAAATACACAATATCTCAAAAAGAGTGAAAACTCACCCCACTTATTATCGATCCGATAATATTTGGTGGTATCGATCAAAGAAAAATAAAGGTAAAATACATAAATACTACGAAACGTTTGAACTTAGGAAAATACGAATTATAAGGTGGGTATAAGGCGGTTATAAAATACAACCTAAATAAAAAGGCTCTTAAATGCTTCGCGCCGCCTCGTTTCTCCGTTTGCTTGTGACTATTTTCGAGAGGAAAGACGGATTAGTGGTTTGCCACCCAAAGTATTATTAATCTTATATTTGCTTTTGCTTAATTATTAAACCCTCGAAGCCTTTTGGTTTTAACCAATCGTTTCAAAGTCGAACGGAGGTTTTTACTCCATTTAATTACTTTCATTCCTTTGGATTCTCTAATCGAGACTTTGATTTGAGGAGAGATTTTTTTGTGGATTTATTATCTACATAATACACCAAAAAATACCAAAAAATTTGAAAATTTAAGAAAATGAAAAATATTCTTCTTTTCACTTCTTATCAACTAATTCTTCTTCTTAACCCTCTATTTGTTTAATTCTTATTACGTCATTCTCGTTTCGTCATGTCGGATCGTGGATATTTTTCTTGTCCATATTGTGGAGTTCCGCCCAACGGTGGTAATTGTCATAATTGCGAGATTTTAGGAGGAAGGGAGGGGTATATCTACAACTCTCCTCCAAATGATCATGGTTACGTATTCCAATCCTATGACCAATCTTCGCAATGTCCACCATCATATTCATGTGAGTTTTGTGGTAACAAACCTCATTATAGGCATGATTGTCAACCAATGAATCAAAATACGTTTTACGATAATCAATTCTTCTGTTTTGACCAGTCACATCCACAACATTTTTTTGATGATTATCTCGGAGCAAGTCGCGTTGATGAAGGATTTAAACGACTTGAAATACTCTTTCAACAAATAATAGAAAAAGAGGAAGTTGAAGTTGTTCGAAAAAGCATCTACGAGATGGAAAACAAGAAGAGACGAATTGGTGGCCAAATGAACACTGTTAATGCAAGTAATGCCTAGAAATATTATTAGTGTTAACTAATCTTTCTTAGTTTTGATCACGACAAATAAAAAAGACATTTATCGTTAAAGACAATCGTAAGACGAATTATTTAACAAACACTATCATCAAGGTAATAATCATTTAGGTATTGCACAAACATATCTTAATCATGATTAGTGACCATAAAAAGTGATTAGCCTTAAAACTAACATTTTGTCAAATGTGACAATATTTTAATTAACTTTCTTCTTAAGAAAATATTTAATTAAAATGGAAAATGTAAATTTGAATATGGCATATTCCAATTGCCATAGGAATATCATTTGAAGGTAAAACTTACCTCATATATTACTTCCCCACTAAAGGACAAAAAGGAGCGGAGTCTACTAATCACGATTCCTCAAATGGATATGCGGTTCTTTACTAATAAGGAACCAAAGGCACTATAAATTGTGAATCAAATCTGCATTTTCCAAGAACCTTTTTAGACATTCTTTCTGCCTCTTTTCTCTTTTCTATATCCTAATCATTAGTAAATGATCACTTAATGTGTTAAGTATGTTTACTTATGATTATCCTCTTGATCCCTTTCTTTAATTGTCCTAAGAGAAGATCACTTACGCATTTGTGATGTGATTAAAGATGAAGCCTTGATGAAGATCAACCTACCTTAGATCTAGTCTTGTTCATCATTTTTAATTGAGTCTTGTGTATATCCAATGTATTTATGGTTACTTGGATTAGTGTTGTGTTGATCAATGTATTAGTGAATACTTGGATTAGTCTTGTGTAAATCCATTGTATATGTGTATACTTGGATTTGTCTTGTGTGGATCCAAGTTACGTGTGTATACTTGGATATGTTTTATTGAGTTGTAAGTCTTGTGTGTAAGTTCTCACTAAACTATAGAGTGATGTGTGCATATGTCTTGTGAGTTCTTACTTAGCTTCAAATTGAAGAGTTGTGAAGATTGGTTCTAGCTTTGGATTAGAACTCGACATCTAGCCTTGTGTCAGAAAATGGTAAAGTAGGAGACGTGTGTAGATTGGTCCTAGATATCATTAGGTCTCGATGTTTAGCTTAGTGTCATAAAATATTGTAAGCAACGTTGTAAGGTTTTCTCTGCCAAGAAGGGAGCTTGTGGATATAGTGGAAATCTCGAGTAAGGTTTACTCGAGGAGTGGAGTAGGAACGAGGATAGAGCTTCGTTGCCGAGCCACTATAAATCTTGGTGTCATTCTTTAGGTTGCTTCTTTCCTTACTCTTTACTTATATTTACATTCTTACATTGCATTTAATTGTCACTTATCATTGTTAATGCATTTAGAATTAAATTTAACCACTATGCAACTACCTTTCAAGTAAAAGGTAGTTTTGACACAAACCAAATTGAAAGAATTTTTATTAGGAAATTAACCGAAGAGAAACTATTCAACCCCCCCCCCCCCCCCCCTCCCTCTTCTAGTTTCTACAAACACTATCTCTAATGAACTTAACATTAAAAGATATCATGGAGAAGAGATTAGTGACAAGTATGAAAGAGAATGTGAGATGGAGAACCAATGACTTCGATAAGTTTAAAATGAACTAAGCATCGAGATTCGAAGGGAGAAACATACCCAAGAAGAGGAAGCAAAATATCTAGCTACTCGTAATCCCCCGCTTCCTATTTATGACAATGACGAAAGCGATATCTTAGATCTCAACCCATCTTATGAGATCACTACTCCTAATCTTGATTTTCCACTATGGAACCCGATGCATTTCTAAGTATGGGGGACAAGGATCTTAGCACTAATCCTAGTGATGAGGTTCTTATTCCAATCCCAAGTGAGCCTATGGTTGTTTCTGATAGTGAGATTAGTGATTACGCTCTCGATGAATTTTTCAACGAAGATACTAACGAGGAAAATTAAGATAGTGAGTGTGATCAATTTCATGTGATGATGTCTCTCCCAATGATACTTCGGGTATAGAATCAATGACTTTTTCGAACCCGCTTTTCAATGTCGAATATTTTTCCACTAGTGATGACGAGTCACTACTCGACGAGGATGTTCATATCGACGAGTTTAAAATCTACTCAAATCCTCTTTCCGAATTTGATGACATGTTCATGTCCAATGACGTAAATCCTCTCTTTGATGAGACGTTCGAGGACATCGAGAGTGAGGATTCTTACGATCCTAAACTCGATGAGCCGGATTTGCTAGTCACCCTCCCTAAGTCTCATGTGAATGAGCTTTCTCTTTCTACTTGTGATGCTTCTATTCTCAAGGGATCCTTCGATGGACCGCCTCTCGATATGAATGAGCATTTTAATGAGGCTTTTTCCTTTGACCTGAGAGGAAACTTTGAGACCCCTATTTTTAGTAATTCTGTTTCGACTTTGCCATTGTCTCAAAGTGACCATCCAATGTCTATGGATGAAGACATTGTGATCTCTATGCTCACCCCACCTCCCAGGTTTGATGACTACATGTACTTCAAGTACGTAATAAGGACTTTTTAGCCTTACAAGACCTATCCTCCGGCCTCACCCGTATTATTTTCCACTGAGAACGAGGATACCATCTTTGATCCCGGTATAGACTTTAGGAGGCTTCCCTAAGGACGATTGAATTCGGAGATCAAGTCGAGCTCATGACTCGGTTAAAAAAACGAGGTGCCTCGTGAGGGAATCTGCCATATTCCTTAACTATATTAGGCTAAGTCTAAATAAATTGAGAATGAGAAATGATAGAGTCAATTATAAGTTACTATGTTAAAGCTATAGTATTTGTATTCTTTCAAAAACTCATGTGTTTTAATTGTTTGCTTATTCTCCCATCGCTTGATATAATAAATTGTTAATAAATATTTTTTTACGGTTTGAACATTATTGTTGGTTTTTAGTTAATTCTAATAGTTTCCATGAAATTAAATTTGGAAGACATTAATAGATCGCTGGTGTCATGGATTTGAAGTATTGACAACCCGACTAATCAAAAGCTTTCCGATAATAAATTTTTAAGTCATTCACCTAAAAATAGCAAAAAATTGAAGCTCAAAAGGCCGAAAAATCTATATGAAACATAAGTGATTGGCTTAGAAACTCAAAGCTTTAAAGATCCAAAATCACATTTTGACATTAAGGATATACGTCTTTGGCCATAATAAACACATCATGGCGAGGTTAAATAAAAGGCAAGGGAAAACTGAAGCCTTAAAAAGCGGAGGTAAACCAAAGATAATAAAGCCATCTGGTAGGGGGTATATAAATGTCTTGGTAATAAGTCAAATGTTCAAATCCGCTGTAAAACAATGTTTATCGAACCTTTCTTGTTGACTTAATTTTTTGACATCGTTATCTATTAGGAAAGGCTACTAATTTAATGATGTTGCTTACACCGTTTTCACTCTATTTTTGGGCCTTAATCTCTATTCACGCATAAGTCAAAATGTATCCTCGTAATCATTAAGACAAAAATAAAATATAAGAGATACTCACTAGGAATAAGGGAGTCTAACTACGTATTTAAAGCATATGAGTAGTGTTAGCATTACTAACTTATACGCGGCAATGATCTTGTTTCACGCTTAGCATGAAATTGAGTGAAAATCGAGGACGCCGAAATTATTTCTATGAAGCATTCACGTGTTCTTGTTCTATGACCCTAAAAGTTACATTTACGTGACGAAAATAATAAATTATGTCTAAAACGCATCTAGTTAAGTTTATTTTCAATAAATGTTGAATAAAAATAAATTTTAGAAGTGATACGATACTTAATTCTATCATTGTGTGAGGTCACGGCAATGGCTTCGTATGGGGGAGTGATGAGACTCATATTATATATGTTTTCATACCCCAAATCGGACTAAGAACGGATAAAATATCATCAAAAAACGTTCCAAATACCCTTATATTTCTTTATTTATGTATGTGCAGGCTCGGATATCGTGAATTCAATTAAAGATCATAAAAATAAGAAAAAAAATAACACAGGAAAGAAAGTCACACAAGAAAATCGAAATCGGATGTGAATTTACTAATACACCCTTGAAGTTATGAAGAATTACAAGAATAGTCCCTCAACTTTGGAACGTGTACACTTTATGCCCTTGAAGAATCACTGTATACAAGATTGGTCCCAAAAGAATGAAGTTTGTACAAGAATAACCCTTAAATATTGAAGATATTGCATTATAAGTCGTTGAAATTGGTTTAAGCAAGTTAAAGGACTGATATTGCCAATTCAAAAAATTAGAATGAATGTGAACTTCAAGTATTAAATGTTAACTAATCACAGGGGTCTCTATGCCATTAATCTAAAGCTGGAATAAGGGACTAATGGTGCCAAAGTTTCAAAGTAACAACAAAACCAAGGTAGCAAAGTTTGAGGGGGTGAAAATGTCATTTAAGAAACTTCATTTGCAAAGAGATATGGCTGGAATCATTTTTTAACAAGACATGGACTACTTTTTCAATTCCTAAAGATTAACAAAAGTTTAAAGGGGGGAACACCCATGTTTTTCCGTAAATAATATCAAACACATGTTCTTACCTATAAACCCTAGACTAATTACCCAACTTTAATCAACCACGAGGTAAAGGGGTTTTGGTTTTATACTTTCCAGATAAGTAATTCACCCATAACATGACATAACCATGTGCTTCTTTCATCCACCTCAACAACATGGTCCCATTCCAGCTAGCATAGAGTAACGAGTTTTGCAAGGAGCATACCATTTAGTGGTTATGATCGTATTACATGCTCATCAAATCTTTTCAACGCCTCAGATCATCCAAGTATACTGCTACATCACATGAGCTCATCAAATTCGAATGTGGCTATTTTCAAAATATCCAAGGGTAATTTTGGAAGTTTGAAGACGTTTTAGGGCTAGGGTTCTTGATTCTCTTCTTGTATATATATAGTAGCCTAATAGTTAACAGCTTTCTTATTCCATTTTTTGAATTTGTAAAATTCTTTGAATGAGTTCCATTTTTATTTTAATGAAAGTTTTAATTTGAGCATTTAAATCTTTGTCTAATTTACTTTCTTGTCCACTTTTAATACTTGCAATCTTACTTTTCATATCTTGTTCGTAAATTCTCAGTTTCTAAAAGTTTTTCATTAATATTGTGCTATAAGCTCAAATCTACAAGCTCTCTGACAAAGAGCTTATGATTTGGTTTTTCTAATTGTTCTCAAAGTATTTTCAATTTTCAGTTCCATTTGTGCTATTTACTTTAAGGATTTACAATTTAAATCTCAATAATCAACAAATTTTAAAGAGCTACTATAGCATAAGCTACTAAACATCTTTCCGACAATAAAATATTTATAGTAAGCTTATGTTGTGTGACAAGTGGTTCGAAGATGTTTGGAGATGAATTGGAGTTGATTTGTTGATGTTTGAAGGAGTTGAAGATATATATGTTCTTCATGTTTTGTAGAAGATTTTAAGCATTAGCCATAATCTCTTATAGCTCTTGATCTTGTTGAGAGAACTCGTGGATTTGGATTTATAAGTTGAGCTGTTGTGCACAAATGTAAGTTCCCTTGTTTGAATTTATAGCTCACCCCTTTTGAGTTTGCTATACGTTTGTTGTTATGCTTGTGATTAACTGCTCATTTCCTTGTTTATTTTCTTATTTTTGTTGTCCTTTAATTTTTATGTCATTTATTTACATGCTTGTAGCTTAAATTTACAATTTACTTTGTTAAATTCTCAATTTCTAAATTTAAAGTTGTGTTTGGCATTAGTTTAATCTCTATCTTAGCATAGGATTTAGGCTTAAGTTCTGATTGCTTTTCAGTTATTATGTTAATTGTAGCCTATGTCCACTTTTGTTATTAAGTAAAAACAGAAAACAATAGACTTAGTTTTAAGTTTTTGCTTAGAACACACAGTTTTGATTCATAGTTTTCGTTTGTTATTTGAATGTCTCTTTATGATCTTCTTATGATAATCTCTTTAGTTTGTGGTATAACGAGTTAAATTATGTCTTTAAGTTATGTTATAATCTGTTTAAGTAACTGGTGGGTCATGTATGCTTAAGCTTCTATAGACTGGTCATTCTTTCTGCTATATTATAGACTAGGGATTGCTTGTTGTTTATCAGCTTGATTTAGCTTGATTTGAGTCACTACATAGCTTAAATTAATATGCGTTAATTGGTGTTTGAGCGGTGTTACAGATCTGTTGTTTCTGCTTTGAAATATGTTTATTATTGGTGGATTAATATAAATTGTTTGCTGGTTTGAATCGTTGCACTCTTAAGCTCGCGCATAGCTAGATCTCTCACTCACTTTCATTTAGAACTGATGTTATTGTCTAATTTGTAGCATGGGGGATTGGTTTTGGTTTTAGACCTACATTTAGGAATGATTGAGTCTTAATTAGCTGCTGTAGTAGGTTGTTGTAGCAAAGAACTTGAGTGCCAGATATTAGTTATTGTTGTTGCCGTAATTGTAGGTTTGTTGTTTCGGTGTTGCTGTAGTACTTTGAATTGGTTTCTTTTTTAATGTAGTTAATGTTGTATCGTTGGTTCATTGCTCTTATAATTAGACCTAGCCGTGGCCGCCTGTAGCGATAATATTGTGGCTCATTTAGTTTAGATAAGTGTTTCTTTGAGTTTTAAAGTAAACTGTTGTATATTGTCATAGATGTTGTTGTGTTTATTCTTGTTGAGGAATTAAAGATAACAATTATAGGTTGATTTTTTATTTGTTGAGATTTGGAAGCATCTGTTGTAATATTGTTTCAAGTTAAAAGTAAAAAATAAAGACATCAAGGTCAGTTGGGGTTTTGAACCCACAACCTTCCTCTCGTTTTCCCTAAACCTCAACCACTTTGTTTGTTAAATACTATTGGTATACTTTTTCTTTTAGAACGTTAGATAGGTTAACTTGTTTACTTAATATTTTTAATAAACCTCTATTACTATACTTCTTAAAATAAAAATTATTAATCTATATTATGTAGTACGTTCATTTTTCTTTCAAAATAAATAGTTTTTCTATACTTTTGTTTAATAAATAGGTTTGATAATTAAAGTTAGATTTTAATTTGTTTAAGAAATTCAAGATTTATGAAAAGTAATATTTCTTTTTAGGATTTAATTTGCTTTAGTTTTAGTTTAGTCGTGTTTAGGGTTATCGCGTGCCTTTTCGTGATCCTCTAATTCACATTTTAGTTTGAGTCTTTGTAATTTTTAGAATCGTGTTTTAATATCCCATTTAATTTCTCAATAAATAATCCAAATCGTCATTTTCTCGTTTACGTGATTTTTCATTATTTCAATATTATTGTTACATTTTAATTTTTTTGTCTCCGTCTTTTATTTTTTATTCTTTTTACTATTATCCTTCGTCTTTGATTATAAATCCAATTTTATTTTTAGAGTTTCAAATTTTAACTCTCCGTCAAAACAACGAATCGTGGTTAATTTTTATATATATATCCGTTTACGTTTATATTTAATTTACCCCTATAACTTTAACTTATCATATGTATTACAGATCTCGCAAGCTATCTAAGAAACCAGCGAAAACACCACACTCCCCCTTCTTAATTCACTTAGTAAAAAAGAGAGAGACACTCTCATAAATGCACAAAGAATCATGAGACAATCGATCCTTAAATCAGGCTAATTAGGGTTTTAGAAAAAACCCTAATCCACATAGTTCAAGAACATAAATCATCAATTCAACCACAAATGGATCAAGATCGAACCACCAATAAACCCTAGAACAAGTCTAGGATCATACCCTAATTTTACAATGATTCAAGAACTAACAATTGAGGTGACTGCTAGCTATGATACCATGTCAAATAAAGAATCGCAAATCAAAACTGATATTATCACCCAACCAACCTCTCCTTTGGTGATTTATTGATTACTTCAAGATGAGTCCTCAAACGAGTGCCCAGCAAAATAACTAAAACTTGTTGTCCTCAAACGAACGCAACACAAGAAATACAAGATTAGTCACAACAAGTACTCCTCAACAATACTTTCAATACTAGACTTCTAACAATATTTGGATGATGTTGATAATAATATTGATACAAAAGACTAAGACCAAAATCCCTAATTAAGAGTAACAAACTATGTTTAATTGTAACACAAAGATGGAAGAGATGAATCAATAACGGCTGCTGGGGAGGAGTATATATACTCCATATTTCCACTGCAGTTCTCCAAGAATAGCAACCTATCAAAACAAGCACAAAACATACCAACCATATCAAACTATTTGATGGAGGCCCAAGTATTGATGAACAGGCTAACTTGTTTCTATAGGCTCAAGATCGTGAAGAAAAAAGGGTTTATGAAAATGGTCATAACTTAGGCTTTGGGAGGAGTTAGAAGGCCCACGACCAGTCAAAGTGATGGCTGAAATGAGACGGATGCGGCTATAGCCATACCTCATCTGATTACGGAAATTTCAAGGCCCAAAACACTATATTTTAGGAGTTATTTACATTTTTATTTTTGTTACACTTTTGGTTGGACTTGTTTCAGTTCTTGCTCACGACCCGTTTGTCTTTTAAGGCTCGTTTCAGTTTTTTGAGTCTATTTAAATAATATGTTGTAACCCTAGTACGTAGTTATCAGTTTCATAATAAAACTAGGGTTGAGCATCGGCTCAAAACCTAACTGAATACCGATTTTGAGAAAAACGTAAACCGAAAACCGAATCGATGGAGTGAACAAAATCGAAACCGAGCCGAATCGAGAAAAACCGAACTGAACCGAGAAAAACCGAATCGAATATATAATTTAGGCGTATCTTAGTTGGTTTTAACCCGGAACTAAACCGAACTGAACCGAGCGAAACCGAAATAAATATGAAAAACAGAAAACCAAACCGAAAAAGATCGGTTCGGTAGGCTCAGTTTTTGGTTAATTTTGCTCAGCCCTAATAAAAACAATTATTGGCAGCTTTTGTCATACTTTAACTCTAATAATGGGTATTCGTATGAAATCAACGATTATTGAAAGAATTGTTCCTGATATTCATAGAATCAACATATCAAACTTATTATCTCGTATTTTAGTCTACATCACTATATACCAATATTACAAAAACAGTCCCCGTACATATAACAAGCTAAAAGCCTCCAGAATCATACCATACTTTCAACAGAATAATTTCGCTGAAAACTACTACTAAAAAAAACAATGTCAAGTGTCTCATCTGCATATTCAAAAAGTATAACTTAAAGTGTCATCTATTTTCATGTTTAGATTCATTTGCGGGCACTTTGTTGTATGGGCGGAGTCAGGAATTTTAGTTCAGAGAGGCTAATTATACTTAAGACAAAAAGTTATAGTCATAAAGGGGGCTTAATGTAGGAACTAGTAGAAAAACAACTTGTAACACACATATTATTTAATAAGTGAAGTAGGTTGATTAGAGATCTAGGATGCACGGGATCGCCCAGATAACAGTCGTATCCGTTTTGGATCGGAACGGGAGCTGGATCGATGTCGATTCGTCTGAGGATCGAATCTTGACCAAATCCCAAATCTTGGGATCGATCCTTGACCGACTCTGGAACGGATCTGTATGTTTTTAGCCTATTTGGCCTGTTTTGTTAGGGTTTGTATGGAATGTACTTAGTATAAATACAATGTAATTGTACACAGATGATTCACAACAATAATACATCATCTAAATCAATCGACAATAACCAATCACGTCTATAGCATATTGTTTTCCCAGAAATACAGAATACATCACAAATTCACTATGTCTTCTTCCCAGTCCTACAATACAACACAACAAACACAATCATCAACACAACAAACACAATAATCATTTTCAACCGATGAACAACCTCCATTGTGGGATTTCGCAGAAAAAATAGAAAGACAAGGTCCATCAGGAGGAGCATGGAAATTTAAGTGCAATGTTTGCCACCTTGTTCGAACCGGATCTTATTCAAGTGTTAAAGCACACTTTCTTGGAATAACCGGTAACGTTTTTTGCATGTATACGGTTTATAAGTTTATAAGTTATAGTGTTTTTGCATATAATTGTGTAAACTGATAGTCATCTCCAAGAATATAGTTTTTTTTAGGGTTCTTATAAAGGTATAAGGTTTAGGGTTTATAAGTTTTAGGGTTTATATGTGTATAGTTAAGTATACTGTGTGTAGTTTTGTATCAGTAAAGAAGTTTTATAGGTTGTGGGATTGCATGGAACAATGGGATTAGATTACCCTAGACAACTTGGTGTAAACAACAACTTGCATGAAAATTATAACATAAGTTTATCACTTGCATGAAAATTATAACTTATAAGTTTATCACTTTATCAGTAAACGACAAGTTGGTGTTAGTGTATAAAGTGTAAACTTTTTTATTAATTTGTGTAGTTTCATGTTACTTTATCAGTAAACGTCAACTTTGGTGTTAGTGTATAATGTTTTAAATATTGTGTAAACTTTTTTAATTTGTGTAGTTTCATGTTACTTTATATTTTTTTCTGATGAGTTTGTTTAATTGTATAAAGTGTTTTTTCATGTATATTTGTATGAATTTATCTTAATGTGTTCATCTTTTATAGGTTGTGGGATTGCAGCTTGCAAGCAAGTATCAACGAGTCAAAAACAAGAGATGAAAGAGTTAGAAGAAGCGTATGAACAGAAGAAAGCCGAGGCAAAAGAGAAAAATGTTGCGTTGCCATGTGAGGCTAGTGTTGGATTTAAGAAAATAAAAGGTATTACTAGCCTTATTGAAAAATATTTTGGCGTTGAAATTAGGGACCAACTAGATCAAGAAATTGCAAGGATGTATTATACATGAGGTTTGCCTTTTAATCTTGCAAGAAATCCACATTATCATAGGGCTTTTCAGTTTGCAGCAGACGATAAAATTGATGGTTATGTCCCTCCTGGTTATAATAAGCTCAGAACAACCTTATTACAAAAAGAGAAGGCTAATGTCGAGCAGAAATTGGAACCCCTTAGGTCAACATGGAAAGAAAAAGGTGTGACTAACGTGACTGATGGTTGGAGTGATCCTACTAGAAAGCCTCAAATCAATTTCATGGCTACAACAGGTAATAATGGTCCATTATTTTTAAAGGCGGTGAATTGTTTTGGTGAAGTAAAAGATAGACATTTTATTGTGAATTTAATGAAGGAAGTGATCAATGAATTTGGTCATCAAAATGTTGTGCAAATAATTACTGACAATGCAGCAAATTGTAAAGCGGCTGGACATCTTATAGAGAGTGAGTTTCCTCACATCTATTGGACACCATGCGTTGTTCATACACTCAATCTTGCTCTGAAAAACATTTGTTCACCAAATAATGTAGAAACAAATCAACTAGTATATGAACAATGTGCGTGGATAAAAGATGTTCATGGGGATGCGCTTGTAATAAAATTTTTTATCATGAATCATAACATGAGACTCTTGATTCTCTCCAGGTTTACTCATCTTAGGTTGCTTTCGGTTGCCGATACTAGCTTTGCCTCCATCATTGTCATGCTTAAGAGACTGAGACTTATCAAAACAACTCTTCAAGGTATGGTCATAAGCGAAGAATGGTCTTCTTATAGAGAAGATGACACTGCAAAAGCAAACTTTGTTAAAGAGAAGATTCTAAGTGATGAATGGTGGGATAAAGTATCATATATTCTTAGTTTCACTGAGCCTATATATGAGATGATTAGAGTTTGTGACACCGACAAACCATGTTTGCACTTGGTGTATGAGATGTGGGATTTAATGATAGAGAAAGTGTAAATTGAGATCTATAAGAAAGAAAAACGTCATATGGATGATTTATGTCTTTATTATGATGTTGTCCATAATATTTTAGTGTCTCGATGGGGGAAGAATAACACTCCGCTATATTTTTTAGCTCACTCTTTAAACCCAAGGTATATGATGAGAATTTTTAAACTATATGCTTGATTACTATTTATTATATACTTATGTTTTGACTTTTTAATATAGTATTGTAGATATTATAGTGATGCATGGTTAACTGAGGATCCTAAGAGAAGTGCTCCGTATAGAGATGGAGAAGTTTCACAAGAAAGGAAAAAATGTTTTGAAAGGTTGTTTCCTAATAATGATGAGCAAAACGCAGTCTTTCAAGAGTATGCAATGTTTTCAACAAAGAGTGGAGCTTTTTCTAATTTAACAAGCATTACAATGATGGGTACTATGGAACCTAAGACTTGGTGGGTTAACTTTGGTGCTCAAGCTCCTTTACTTCAGACTTTGGCTTTTAGATTACTTGGGCAACCTACTTCGTCTTCTTGTGCTGAGCGTAATTGGAGTACGTATGCATTTATACACTCGCTTAGGACTTGGTTTATACACTCGCTTAGGAGGAATAAGTTGAATACAAGTCGTGCTCAAGACTTGGTTTACATTCATAATAATCTCCGACTATTGTCAAGAAATCCCAATGATGATGAAAAGATGTGGGATTTGGGTGGAGATGCTTTTGATTCCATGGAAGATGTTGGGTATATGGAGTTTGCCGACCTTTCACTAGATGAGCCGGAGCTTGAGAATTTTTTGGTTAATTAATTGTTAGTTTTATTTTCAAAGATAGTAATTTGAAGTTTAGAATTTACATCAATAAATATTTATTTTGAATTTTTTATAATATATTTATTTTTTTATATATTTTTATTGCCGTATCTATGCCGATCCCGTATCTTGATTTTTTTATTTTTACCGATTCCCGTTCCCGTATCGCTCCTGTATCCCCGTTCCGCTCCCGTTTCGGTGCAACCTAGTTAGAGATGGCTTAACACCTACTACTCACCTACCAGCTCCGCCTTTACTTTGATAGATGTTGAGACCTTAAGTTGCAATATGAATATGTTGGTTTACTTCAAGTTGCTTTAATGCATGTCTAATTTCTAATTGCTTTTGGCCTTTTGGGTAATACAATTTTTTTTTTAATTTGCATCCTATTACAATATACTTTGGCAAAAATCGCTTAGTTGGCATTTTCTAATATGTTCCAATATAGGGATCATACGGGTCAAATGGGGTGAAAGTACAACAATACAGTTATAGAATAATCTCTGTTACATGCAATAACCTCACTCACTTCATAGACAATTGAAACAATAGCGTTCGAAAGTTTAGAAAAACGCTTGTGAAGAAATCGAAATGCTCTTTTGATCGACATGGTGGTTTAGTAGTAATGAAGGGATATCAGCTGCTAATCTAAGAGAAAATCAAGATGTTTGATCGATAGCTTACCTAATTATCGGAGAAGGTTTAGAACCCTAGTTTTGGAAGGGTTAGAACACGTACAACTAATATAATTACCATCCCTGTGAGGTTATAGAAAATACTGATCTAGGCATTCACATATAATAAGACTCGCGTTTTCTACTAATAGTTTAGAATCAGAAGGATCAAACTGAATTAGGGCTCGTTTATAATATGGAAAAAGACTCATTACAATAACTTTTTAGGTCTAAAACAGTTTCGAAGAAACACAAAATATTATAAGTTCAATTAAGCACAAGCTATAAGCATAACATATCTTATTCAGAATACAAAAACATATCTTATTCAGAATAAGAAAACATTGTTGAAACAAAAAAGAAAAAAAAAACTAAACCATGTTAAAAATATTGGTTTAGCTTTTAAAGATCAAACTAAAAGATATCAAACTTGAGTCTCCACCGCGAACCATGATTGAATCATGAACCCATCGCTTTTCGCCTTCTGAAGCGCACCACGACCAATCCTATGACCGCTCCGGCATAGTTGGAGTAGCTCATTCACAACGAACTTGATCTCTTCATCACCTTTAGACACTAAATCATCACTTATTTTCTTAGCTTTGTCCCTTATGTTTTTGCCTAGGTTACTAGCCACAACTTCATTCACGACCTTAGCTAGTTCATCCTCCATGAGCACACCCATATTGTCCCTAACTACCTCCTTCCCCATCCCAATCTCCACCACCAACCGAGCATTGACGGGTTGGTCAAGATGCATTGGCATTGCGATGATTGGAACACCAAATTCCATAGCTTCCATGACTGAGCTCCAACCGCAATGGCTTACAAATCCACCAATATTTTTGTGTCCCAATATTTTTGCTTGCGGTGCCCACCCTTCGACCAACAAACCTCTGGTTTTAACCCTTTCGATAAACCCGAATGGCAAGGCTTCTTTAAGAGTCATATTGTTTTCTCCTTTTGGAAACCTTATAACCCAAATAAAATTCACTTTGCTCTTTTCCAAACCTAATGCTATTTTTGTTATATCGGCTTTAGAAAGAAAATACTCACTACCAAAGGAAACAAAAACGGTGGATCCAGTGGTTTTTGTATCAAGCCACTTGATCACACTGTTTTGCTCCGAGTCCAAATCAAGAGGCTTGACCACAAGTGGACCGACCGGCACAACCCTTTTACTAGTTAAACTAGAAAGATAAGTCCCATATTTACCTTCAATCTCATTAAAGGATTTCACAAGCACGATATTTTTCGACCTCTTAACACCTTGCATGACACGATCTTTATCTTTGCACCCGTTAGCCGAGCTCTCAAGAATATCTTTCACATTCTTTTTCTCATACTCACGATAGTAAATCGAATCAAACGGAAAAGCATCACCCTGCTTCAAGTAAAGATGAAACATGTTAGCAGCCATCGTAGTACTAGTTGTGATAAACATCACAGAAGGGATCCCAAGGGAGCTAGCAGCCGATGGGGCCCAATGTTGTATCATGTCGTAAATCAACAAATCAGGCTTTAACATCGCCAGGATTTTAGAAAACTGTGGTTTTCCTAGGTCAAAAGCTTTCTTGAGACTAGCCATAAGATGGGGAGGTAAACCATTTGTGGTGTGAAGTTCGGATGGAAGGTCGGGTAACGGTTCAAGGTTAAGATCTATGAAAGTGATCGCCTCGTTCGCTTCTGCTTGTTTAACTGAACCGAGATTAGCAGGAGTCGAACAAAGGTAAATGTTGAAAAGATTTGTCTTGATGAGTTTTTTGCCTAGTTCTAAAAAAGGTGCAACATGGCCATGACCTAACCATGGAAACATCAATAGGTTTTGTTTTCTGCCATTGACGATGTTGTTGTTCATGGTCATCATGTTTACTGTTTACGAAAATAAAACTTTGTGATGGAATAAGATTGTTGTTTTATAGATTGTGAATGTGAATTCGTGTCCGGTTAGTATAAGATAAGACAAGACTTAATAATGTAAAATATTGCATGAAATATTGTTACGTATTATTTTATGCATGGATTCTTTAGGATTTTATATTTATTAAATCAAACTCCAAAATAAATAATTAATTTAGTTAAGATCGTTATATTTTCAGTTAAAAATTTGTTATAAATGAAAATTTCATGTGAGGTTTGTATGTCTGTTAATTAATGTAGGTAATCAATGTAAAAACTAAACAAATAAAATCCAACAAACGAAATAATAACTTTATATAATATTATTAAAGATATCATAAACCAACTCAAATTAATAAATATAGTAATACTAAAAACTAGTTTATGTGCAAAACAAAATTACCAAACAAATCTTAAAGTTTAAATTATTTCTAACATTTAAATTATTTGTATTGTAAAGTAAAAAATGGTGTGAAGTGCATGAAAATTTGTGAATCAATAACTACGTGAATTTTTCTTTTCATTTGAAATTAGTAACAGTTGAAAGTAAAAATCAATGAAACCCAAGATATAAAACTGAAATTAAGTAAATGATCCGAATTTTAGCCACGAATAACTATAATTGAATGATTTCCTTATTTAAACAATCCGTTATTGAGGTTATTATCCAAAACCATTATAACAAGATATGCAGTTATGAATTCCATATATTCGATGACATATATTATTTGTTTAAAGAATTTACAAAATAAATTTTCATGTTTACCAATGGTTTGAATATTTATGGAAAATATAATTTGATGAATTTTTTAGGCAATGGCAAAATTAAAGGGTATAAATCTAAGTCCTATTTTCATTTGAGATTGTGAACTTTTCATTTGAGATTGTGAACTATTTTCATTTGAGATTGTGAACTTTTTATCATATACACAATACGAATCTCATTTATCACTTTTTTTTATTAGTTGATAGAGAAAACTTTTTACTCTAAACCTTTATATTTTAGCATACAAAATTCATAAAATATATTTAAACACTAATATTAATACATATGAATTTTTTTAAATATAAGCACGCATATAATTGTTAGTTGTACTATATTACTATTAAAATACATTAAGCACGTGAATTTATTTACATATTCATATATTAAACAAAAATTTTAAAACAAAAAATTTGATATATGTGTAAGCCACATGCGTATACAAGACTTATAACTAGTGAATGTATGAAGTTTGTGATTGAATAACTACGTGACTTTTTTTTTCATTTGAAATGAGTAATAGTAAAAAGTAAAAATGGAACCCTAAACTGAAAATAAGTAAATTATACGAATTTTAGCATGAACAACTATAATTGAATATTTTCCTTATGTAATCAATCCGTTTATTATGCAAAGACAAAAGTCATTTTGGAACTTTGTTTTTTTCTACAATCCAATGAATTAATTAAAATTCAAAAAACCCTTTGAAAGATTATTTTTGCCAAAATGTCCAAAAGTTTTAAAAAACGATAGAATGATTAAATAGTAAATATGACGAAAGTAGTTATCACAAGTGATATTTCACTAGTGATAAAACAATTAAATATCACTAGTGATAAATTGAAACATTACTAGTGATATTTCATTAACATAGTTATTATGTAATATCCCAATAATATTTTATTGATTTATCAATAGTGATATTTTATTGTTTTCGCTAGTGAAATATCACTAGTGATAAATTTACTTCGTCATATTTACAACTTTGGTACTTCCGCCCATTTTTACAATTTTTGGACATTCTCGCAAAAATGACCCTCCGTGTTTTTTTAAATCTTAGGTTAATCTCCACAATTAAATAAAAAAATAAATGAAAAGTATAGATTTATCTCTGATTAAAAAATAAGGATGCAAAATAACTGATCTGTTATCCAAAACCATTATAGCAAGATTTACAGTTTTGAATATAATATGTAAGAAAAGTATATATTCGATGACATATATAATTTGTCTAAAAATTTCATTGCTGCCAACGTTAAATTATTTATGGAACATAGTTTTATTAGGTTTTGTTTTTTGGTAATGACATAATTAAGGGTATAGATTTAAGTCCTATTTTCATTTTAGATACTCAGCTTTTTTATTCCTAAACTTATTATGTTTATTCACATGATATATGCTCAAAATGAGTCTCATTTATCACTTTTATCGGCAAGTTTTTCTTTATTTAAGGGAAACCAGCCTCTCAGTCTTTGATAGAATCGAAACTAACCTCTCTATCTTTATACATAAAGAAAGATCAGAGGTCTTTTTTTTATTTTTGATAGAACCGAAACCAGCCTCTCTATCTTTGGTAGGGGTATGACTGTCTACGTCTTAACCTTCCTCATACATTGTCCTTGACGATATTGAGACACATAACCCGTGGAAGATGTTATTGGAGCGTTACTTTAACAGTACATAAAGACAATAATCATACTTGTAAAATCTTGGTTCTCGTGAAATTTTGCAAAATGTATGTTTTTAAAATACAAAGGATGTTTTTTTTAATTAATATGGTGTGTGACTTCTTTAAGTTGTCAAGTTTAAAAATGATCAAGTTATGGTATATTAAAAAGTAATTTAGGTAAATTACATTAATCTAAAGTTTAAGATTCAAGTTTCAAGAAAAAAATATCAATATACACAAAAGTTATTTGAGTTTAACAAAAAAAATTCGATTTGGTTACTATAATTTAAAATCTAACAAATAGTTTAGCCAAGTATGGTTTACCGGTTACGCAGGTTACCCTTATATATTCACCTATTGTTACCGGTTAACATCTACACGTCAATTAAGGCGGATTTAATTATTATTTATGTATTTAAACTAAATAAAATTATTAACTCATGATAAGAATACAAAGTCAAACTTTATAGTTTGCTCAAACATTATCAGATATTATATCAATATGTTGTCACCCCATTACCATTTAAAACCACGAAAAGTCACTAGAACCAACCATTTAATTCGTCGGTGCTGTCATTCTTCTTGTTTCAAATATTCACAAGCATGCTATGGTATGCACAACTCACATACCATCGCCGGCGGTAGTATTCGTCGATGCTGCCATTGTATTACGTTGCCATTCATCGGTGTTGCCTTTCTTCTACCACAACTCGCATACCGTCGCCGTTGCAGCACCCGTCCATTGTATTGTTGTTATCAGGTGTTTTGGTTGTCATTTGTTAAATACTTGAGATCTAGATCTAATTTCTATATAATTGTTAACTGTTAAGAATTAGGGTTGACATTTATTTGATCTTGAGTTTTTTTGCTTTATTTGTTAAATGAGAAAGTGTAGTAGTTTAAAAAGATTGGATGGTATTGATGTTTTTTTGTTTTATTCGTTAACTATGAAAGTCTTGATTTTAAAAATGGGATCTTGATGTTTATTAAGAACGAGGATTTGAAGCGTATATGGGTGTCAATTCGGATGTTTTTGAAGTGGATGCAAGTTATAGGTGACAAGTCAAATTTTTTTTTCCTTTGATCCCAATGAAGGAGTTGGAAATGAGCTTTGATGAGGACATGTGAGATATGAATAAGATAATGAGGATGATCTCTGCTTAAAAATTTATACTGGTTTTGTTTAGATGTAATTACTGGTTAAATCCTGTAATTTGTGGTTCATGGAGACGAGTGGTAAATACCTTCAATAACACTTCCCTAAGTTTAAATATTACGTAGTATGATAAAACAGAATACGTACCTTATCAATTAATTTTAACATAGTCAACAAAAAAACACGAACTACGTGGACTTTTTAAATGACTTAGACACATACATGATGATGTGGTATAAAGAAACCGGTTGTTCATTAGGTTTCTGGTCAAGGGAGTAACGCGGATGTAACATCTTTAAACATTCAGTAAGCGAGACAATAAACTCGTATACTTGGGTAACCTATCTGTTAGGTTTTAAACTATAGTAACCAAATCAAATTTTTTTGTCAAACTTTAGTAACTTTTGTGTATATTAACCCTATTTATAAGTAGAAGAGATGCTCAAAACAAACATAATGTATCATTTCATATTCACCGCTTCATTCCATAACCATCATACCAAACAAGCTTTTAAAGGGCTGCTTGGTTTGACAGAATGAAATGAACAAGGTAATAAAATGCATAGATTGATTGAATGAGCCTTAGCCCTTCCATTATCATGTTTTGTTATTATTTTGGGATGAAATGATGCCATAAGTAATAAACATTCGATTCTATTCCATTTATCTCAAAATTATTGTCACGAGAAAAAAAAGAACAGGATTAAAAAAAATACATTTATTATTCATATAATGTTTGCAAATAATAAACTTTGTTAAAGGCAAACTTTAGCAATTTCAACAGCTTATATAGCAATGTATAATAGACAAAAAAAATAAAGTTAAGAATAGGATCCAGTTTAAACAAGAAAATAAAAACTAATACACCTGGTATACCGCTAACATATCTCTATCGATCAAAATTTTGCAAATCAAGATTACAAAAGTCGATGTCTAACCCATAAAGATCACACCATTACATAGGTCAAATGGTGCATAATAACTACCAAATAACTTATGCATGGTTTTAAATCATGAATATAACACTTGACTTCATCAAAACCAAAAAAATCTTTACTATCCTTAATCATTTTATTGACAAAAAGAAAATTCATAGTATACTCAAGTACCACAACCACATCAAACAAAACCACATAGCAAGTCAGTTTAAGACTATCTATAGTAGTAGTCTTAGCTATTATACCATTGAGATGACCTATAGTTAATTTCAAGCTAGAAATATCAACAACATTAAACTAGTATGATAGGAAACAGTCATGTGTTGATTAACACCAGATTCAATAATTCATCCAGAGTAATATGATATGTTTGAATATTAGTTTTAGCACATAAAATTTCTTGAATGTGTATATTGAAAAAGGTATTATCATTGAAAAACTAATTTTATGTCAAACACATTAGTAGAAGGTTGTTCATTAATTAAACTTAACAGCTTCATCATCTGTTTATTTGTTAAAGTTGAAGACAAGGAACCAGATGAAGTAGAAGCACTTTGAACAAGATCAAAGTTGTCACTAAATTTCTTAACAGTTTAGACAAATTAGGTTTTTTTCTTAAAACCAGAGGAACCCAACTAACTCATCGCATCTTTCAATAGTATGACAAGTTAAACCTCAATGCTTGCAAACAACATTAGGATTAGATCCTTTGTTATTGTTGTTAATAGTATTAATCCTTATATTTCCAGGAATATTAGTCATATTATAAGTTTTAACAACAAAATCAGTTGGATTCTTAGTAGAAACTTTACCAATATCTAGTCCTCTATGAGACTCCTCTCTAGACATAATAACAAAGACATCCTTTTAATTAGGTAAATGTTCCCTTGCAAGAAAACTAGTCCTAACATTTTGATAAACATCATTAATTCCTATAAGGAACTACATGAGCGTAACCAATGGGTTATTCTTAAGTACTCCCTTATGAGCAGCACAAGTACAAGTAGGCAAAAGAATCAAAATATCAAATTCACTTAAAAGAGAGTTTAAGGTATGATAATATTTAGGCACATGTAAATCTTCTTGTTTTTTATTATTAATTTTATGAACCAAATTAAAGATTAAAAAAACCATCTATTTTATCATATGTTTCATGTAACTTATCCCAAACTTTAAAAGCAATTTTAGAGTAAACTTGATCCAAATCAAATCTTGCGATAAAGATCCAATAATAAAACCAACAATAGCATTACATCCTTCCCATTGTTAGGCTAACACGTGACTAGTAACATGTTTATCACATGTACCATCAACAAACCTCATTAAACTGATGAACCAAAGGATTACCACCATCAAGAGCATTAATCAAAACATCACCCATGATGAAAAATAAGCAAGAAACAAACAAATAGAATGACAATCAATCAAACAAGGAGACTAGACCAACCAAAAACATAAAAACAATAAAAGAAATAGAGAAGAAACAAACTCCCAATCAGTCATAGTTCACAGGCTTCCTGACCACTAAAGTGATAGGTTAGAAGTAAAAAACTAACTAAGAGGATCAAGATAGCCATAAAAAAAGAAACAAACCCCCAACGCCAAAAAGCACAACACCACTAGTGCCTCTAGTCCTAATCCTACCAAACTAAGCAAAAACAGAACTAAATGTAATAAAGAGAGCGTGATAAGTTGATGAGACTCGTATTATACATGATTTCATACCTCAAATCGGACTAAAAACGGATAAAATATCATCAAAAAAGTACCAAATACCCTTGTATTAATTTATTTGTGTATGTGCATGCTCGGATATCGTGAATTCAATTAAATATCACAAAAACAATCAAAAACGAACACGGGAAACGAAGTCACACAAGAAAACAAAAACCAGATATGAATTTACCAAAATACCCTTAAAGTTTTGAAGAATTACAAGAATAGTCCCTCAACTTTGGCACTTGTACACTTTATACCCTTAAATAATCACTTTATACAAGATTGGTCCTAAAAGAATGAATTTTGTACAAGAATACCCCTTAAAGATTGAAGAGATTGCCTTATAAGTCCATGAAAATGGTTTAAGCAAGTTAAGGGACTAATATTGCCAATTCCAAAACTTAGAATGAATGTTAACTTCAAGTGTTGAATGTTAACTAATCACAGGGGTCTCTATATCATTAATCCAAACTTGGAATGAGTGACTAATGCTGCCAAAGTTTCAAAGTATCAACAAAACCAAGGTAGCAAAGTTTGAGAGGGTGCAAATGTCATTTAAAAAATTTTATTTGCAAAGAGATATGGCTGGAATCATTTTTTAATAAGACATGGACTACTTTTGTAATTTCAAAAGATTAAATTAATTTTAGGAGGGGAACACCCATGTTTTTCCCTAAATAATATCAAACCCATGTTCTTAGCTATAAACCCTAGACTAATAACCCATCTTTAATCAATCACGAGATAAAAGGTTTTGGTTTGATACTTTCTAGATAAGTAATTCACCCATAACATGACACAACCTCATGTGATTCATTCATCCACCTCAGCAACATGGTCACCATTCCAGCTAGCATAGAGTAACGAGTTTTGCAAGAAGCATACCATTTAGTGTTTATGATCATACGACGTGCTCACCACATCTTTTCAACGCCTAATATCATCCAAGTACATTGTTACATCACATGAGCTCCAATAATCAAATTCGAATGCGACATATTCTAAAAAGATCCAAGGGAAATATTGGAAGTTTGAAGATGTTTTAGGGCTAGGGTTCTTGATTCTCTTCTTGTATATATATAGTAGCTTAATAGTTAGCAGATTTCTTGATCCATTTTCTGAATATGTAAAAAATCTTTGAATAAGTTCCAGTTTTATTTTAATGAAACTTTTTATTTGAGCATTTAAATTTTGTCTAGTTTACTTTCCTGTTCACTTTTAATACTTGCAATCTTACTTTTCATGTCTTGTTCCTAAATTCTCAATTTCTAAAAGTTTTCATTAATATTTTTCTATAAGCTCAAATCCACAAGCTCTGTGACAAAGCGCTTGTGTTTTGGTTTTTCTACTTGTTTTCAAAGAGTATTCAGTTTTCAATTCCATTTGTGCTATTTACTTTAAGGTTTTACAATTTAAATCTCAATAATCAACAAATTTTAAAAAGATACTATAGCATAAGCTACTAAAGAATTTTCTGACAATAAAATCTTAATAGTAAGCTTATGTTGTGTGGCAAGTGGTTCGAAGAAGTTTGGAGATGAATTAGAGATGATTTGTTGCTGTTTGAAGCATTTGAAGATATATATGTTCTTCATGTTTGGTAAAGGCTTTTAAGCATTAGCCATAAGCTCTTATAGCTTTTGATCTTGTTGAGAGAAGTTTTGGATTTGGATTTATAAGTTGAGCTGTTGTGAACAAAGGTAAGTTCCCTTGTTTGAATTTTCTGCTCACTCCTTTTGATTTTGCTATAAGTTTGTTGCTATGCTTGTGATTAACTGCTCATTTCCTTGTTTATTTGATTATTTTCGTTGACCTTTAATTTTTATGTCATTTACTTACATGCTTGTAGCTTAACTTTACAATTTACTTTGTTAAATTCTCATTTTCTGAATTTAAAGTAGTGTTTGGCATTAGTTAAATCTCTAACTTAGCATAGGATTTAGGCTTAAGTCCTGATTGCTTTTCATTTATAAGGTTAGTTGTAGCCTATGTCCACTTTTGTTATTAAGTAAAAACCGAATAAAAAATAGACTTAGTTTTAAGTTTCTGCTTAGAACACACAGTTTTGATTCATAGTTTTCGTTTGTTATCTGAATGTCTCTTTATGATCTTCTTATGATGATCTGTTTAGTTTTCTGGTATAACGGGTTAGATTATGTCTTTAAGTTATGTTATAATCTATTTAAGTAATTGGTGGGTCATGTATGCTTGAGCTTCTATAGACTAGTCATTCTCTCTGCTGCCTTATAGACTAGGGATTGATTGTTGTTTATTAGCTTGATTTAGCTTGATTGGAGTCACTACATAGATTAAACTGATATGCGTTCATTGGTGTTTGAGTGGCGTTATAGATCTGTTGTTTTGCTTTGAAATATGTTTATTATGGTGGATTACTATAAATTTGTTTCTGGTTTGAATTATTGCACTCTTAAGCTCGTGCATAGCTAGATCTCTCACTCACTTTCATTTAGAACTTTTGCTATTATCTAATTTGTAGCAGGGGTGTTTGGTTTTGGTTTTAGACATACGTTTAGGAATGATGAATTCTTAATTAGCTGTTGTAGTAGGTTGTTGTAGCAAAGAACTTGAGTGCCGAATATTAGTTATTGTTGTTGTCGTAATTATAGGTTTGTTGTTTCGGTGTTGCTCTAGTACTTTGAATTAGTTTTCGTTTTTGAATTACGGTCATAGCTGCTGTTGTGTTTATTTTTGTTGAGGAATTAAAGATAACAATCAATATATTGGTAGGTTGATATTTTTACTTGTTGATTTGGAAGCATCTGTTGTAATATGGTTTCAAGTTAAAAGTAAAAATAAAGACATCAAGTTCAGTTGGGGTTTTGAACCTACATCCTTCCTCTCGTTTTTCCCAAGCCTCAACCACTTTGCTAGTTAAATACTTTTGGTATACCTTTTCTTTTAGAACGTTAGATAGGTTAACTTGTTTACTTAATATTTGCAATAAACCTCTTTTACTACACTTCTTAAAATGAAAATTATTAATCTATAGCATGTAGTGTGTTCATTTTTCTTTCAAAATAAATAGTTTTTTTAATACTTTTATTTAATAAATAGGTTTTATAAATAAAACAGACTTTAATTTGTTTAAGAAATTCTATATTTATAAAAAGTAATATTTCATTTTTAGGATTTAATTTGCTTTAGTTTTAGTTTAGTCGTGTTTAGAGTTCCCTCGTGCCTTTTCGTGATGCCGTAATTCACATTTTTAGTTTGAATCTTGGTAGTTTTTAGAATCATCTTTTAACATCCCATTTAATTTTTTGATCAATAATCCAAATCGTCATTTTCTCGTTTTACATGATTTTTATTATTACAATATTATCTTTTTTCTATTATCCTTCGTCATTGATTATAAATTCAATTTCATTTTTAATATTTTAATTTTCAACTCTCCCTCAAAACAACGTCTCGTGGTTAATTTTTTTTATATATTCGTTTACATTTAAAATTAATTTACCCCTATAACTACGACTTATCAAATAGCGTCACTACGGGGGAGTTGATTTACGATTTTCTCGGAGTGTATTTTTTGTTTTTTTATCGAAGACCCTTTCATCCTTGAAAGGTTGTAAATTATGTGCATACTATTAGTAATTAATTTTTTTTAAATCTATAAAAATCCAAAAAGTGTTATTTGAACTCAAATAACACACCAAAAGTACTTTTCGTTTTTTTTTTTGCTATCGATTTTATTCTTGGTGCTACTATATTATATAAGTAGAACAAATGACTACACAATATCTCCAAAAGAGTGAAAACTCACCCCACTTATTATCGATCTGATAATATTTGGTGGTATCGATCAAAGAAAAATAAAGGCAAAATACAAAAATACTACGAAACGTTTGAACTTAGGAAAATACGAATTATAAGGTGGGTATAAGACGGTTATAAAATACAACCTAAATAAAAAGGCTCTTAAATGCTTCGCGCCGCCTCGTTTCTCCGTTTGCTTGTGACTATTTCGATTGGAAAGACGGATTAGTGGTTTGCCACCCCAAGTATTATTAATCTTATATTTGCTTTTGCTTAATTATTAAACCCTCGAAACCTTTTGGTTATAACCAATCGTTTCAAAGTCGAACAAAGGTTTTTACTCCATGTAATTACTTTCATTCCTTTGGATTCTCTAATCGAGACTTTGATTTGAGGAGAGATTTTTTGTGGAGTTATTATCTACATAATACACCAAAAAATACCAAAAAAATTGAAAATTTAAGAAAACGAAAAATATTCTTCTTTTCACTTCTTATTAACTAATTCTTCTTCTTAACCCTCTATTTGTTTAATTCTTATTACGTCATTCTCGTTTCGTCATGTCGGATCGTGGATATTTTTCTTGTCCATATTGTGGAGTTCCGCCCGACGGTTGTAATTGTCATAATTGCGAGATTTTAGGAGGAAGGGAGGGGTATATCTACAACTCTCCTCCAAATGATCATGGTTACGTATTCCAATCCTATGACCAATCTTCGCAATGTCCACCGTCATATTCATGTGAGTTTTGTGGTAACAAACCTCATTATAGGCATGATTGTCAACCAATGAATCAAAATACGTTTTACGATAATCAATTCTTCGGTTTTGACCAGTCACATCCACAACATTTTTTCGATGATTATCTCAGAGCAAGTCACGTTGATGAAGGATTTAAACGACTTGAAATACTCTTTCAACAAATAATAGAAAAAGAGGAAGTTGGAGTTGTTCGAAAAAGCATCTACGAGATAGAAAACCAGAAGAGACGAATTGGTGGCCAAATGAACACTGTTAATGCAAGTAATGCCTAAAAATATTATTAGTGTTAACTAATATTTCTTAGTTTTGATCACGACAAATAAAAAAGACATTTATCGTAAAAGACAATCGTAAGACGAATTATTTAACAAACACTATCATCAAGGTAATAATCATTTAGGTATTGCACAAACATATCTTAATCATGATTAGTGACCATAAAAAGTGATTAGCCTTAAAACTAACATTTTGTCAAATGTGACAATATTTTAATAAACTTTCTTTTTAAGAAAATATTTTATTAAAATGGAAAATGTAAATTTGAATATGGCATATTCCAATTGCCATAGGAATATCCTTTGAAGGTAAAACTTAACTCATATATTACTTCCCCACTAAAGGACAAAAAGGAGCTGAGTCTACTAATCACGATTCCTCAAATGGCTATGCGGTTCTTTACTAATAAGGAACCAAAGGCACTATAAATTGTGAATCAAATCTGCATTTTCCAAGAACCTTTTTAGACATTCTTTCTGCCTCTTTTCTCTTTTCTATGTCTTAATCATTAGTAAATGATCACTTAATGTGTTAAGTATGTTTACTTATCCCTTTCTTTAATTGTCCAAAGAGAAGATCACTTACACATTTGTGATCTGATTAAAGATGAAGCCTTGATGAAGATCAACCTACCTTAGATCTAGTCTTGTTCATCATTTTTAATTGAGTCTTGTGTATATCCAATGTATTTGTGGATACTTGGATTAGTGTTGTGTTGATCCAATGTATTAGTGAATACTTGGATTAGTCTTGTGTAAATCCATTGTATATGTGTATACTTGGATTTGTCTTGTGTTGATCCAAGTTACGTGTATATACTTGGATATGTTTTATTAAGTTGTAAGTCTTGTGTGTAAGTTCTCACTAAACTATAGAGTGATGTGTGCATATGTCTTGTGAGTTCTCACTTAGCTTCAAATTGAAGAGTTTTGAAGATTGGTTCTAGCTTTGGATTAGAACTCGACATCTAGCCTTGTGTCAGAAAATGGTAAATTAGGCGACGCGCGTAGATTGGTCCTAGCTATGATTAGGTCTCGATATTTAGCTTAGTGTCAGAAAATATTGTAAGCAACGCTGTAAGGTTTTCTCTGCCAAGAAGGGAGCTTGTGGATATAGTGGAAATCTCGAGTAAGGTTTACTCGAGGTGTGGAGTAGGAACGAGGATAGAGCTTCATTGTCGAGCCACTATAAATCTTGGTGTCGTTCTTTAGGTTGCTTATTTCCTTACTCTTTACTTATATTTACATTCTTACATTGCATTCAATTGTCCCTTATCATTGTTAATGCATTTAGAATTGAACTTAACCACTATGCAATTAGCTTTCAAGTAAAAAGTAGTTTTGACACAAACCAAATTGAAAGAATTTTAATTAGGACATTAACCAAAGAGAAACTATTCAACCCCCCCCCCCCCCCCCCCCCCCCGCCATCTTCTAGTTTCTATAAACACTATCTCTAATGAACTTAACATTAAAAGATATCATGGAGAAGAGATTAGTGACAAGTATGAAAGATAATGTGAGATAGAGAATCAATGACTTCGACAAGGTTATAATGAACTAAGCATCAAGATTCGAAGGGAGAAACATACCTGATGAGACTGCTTTTATACATAGTCTCATCGTCCAAAAAGGGCTTTAAATGCATAAAATATCATGAAAATAACCAAATATATGCTTGTGTTTGTTGCTTGTGTATTTTAGGTATGGATATTGAGAAAATGACAAAAGATCACAATAATCATGCAAAAACGAACACGGGAAACGAAGCCGCACAGTTAACCAAGCCCTAATGAAGAATTTCCCAAGACAAACCCTTGTAGATTTGAAGATTTATGAAGAAGGGTCCTCCAATATTGAAGAACTGACACTTTATACCCTTGTATCTTCATAATTACAAGATTGGTCCCTAAAGTCTGTCAATATTACAAAAAGGGCCCTCCACTTTGAAGAATTGGCACTTTTAGTCCCTCAACAAAACTAAAATGTCAATATTAGTCCTTCTCATAGTCAAACATACCATGAAGAACTTTAAGTTACAAGAAATTACAAGTTTGGTCCTTTAAAAATGTTAAATTGCAAAAAGGACCCTTGACTTTGAAGACTTGGCAAGAATGATCCCTAAAAAATGAAGACTTGTCATTTTCAGTCCTCCAAAATGTCAATTATAGAAGTCAAGACCATAATCCTTGAAGAAAATACCAAATCAGTCCTTCAAGAATCAAGAAATGGCAAGAAATACCCCTGAAAATACTTTGGAAAAGTATTTGGGGCAAAAGTGTGAAAATCAAAACTTGTATAACAAAGAGAAGTGAGTTTGGTCAGATTTATTTACATGTGAAAAGGATTAAAGAGTTGAGGGGTAAAACATGTCAAACATCTAACCTTACCTAGACCAGTAGTGGGGTGACACGTGCCCCACTACCACTTCTCCACCAATCAGAATTCCCCATTGTGCCACCTCATTTCCCACCAATTACTAACCTTAACTAATCTGATTTGTTTATTTAAAAGTGGCGCCTAACACATTTTTAAACTCTAATCCGGATCAAACACACAACTATTCACCAAGAACACAATTTGAGGTTTTGTTATTTTCTTATAATTAAACCCTAAGATTGTCTAGATTAGTGATTAAGCATCCCTTAATCACATCCCAACCTTGAAAATACTTGCCACATCACCCCTCAGTCCCACACAAGATTCCCCTGCTGCATAAAAATAAGAAACTGCCAAAACATGGCCAGTCATCCAATGTGTGTGATTCTAGCTTACTTTCTAAGCTCATTGTGAGCCATTGGATGCATTTTCACCATACCAACTCCACAACAAAACAAGAATCAGTCACATGATCTTCAAAGTTCAAACTACTCAAAGGGCAAATCTGGAACTTCATTAGCTAGGGTTTCACGTTTTTTAGCTTTCATAGTTCACTTGTATGCCTATATAAAGGCCTTAGGGTGCTTCATTTTTGCTTTGCTCTTGAATTTTCCTTTGTTCAAAATTCTATAAATCTCATTTTCTAGTGAATGAAATGTGTTTGAATCTTTGAAGAAAACTCAAGTTCCATTGTTGTTTACTGCTTATTATAGTTCTTTGTTAAGTAATCTTGAATCCTAAACCTGTTTTCAAAAGGAGTGTGCAAAAGTTTGCACATTTGCCACTTTTTCTTGATATTTTGCTAAGTTTAGTTCAAACCTTGGAATTCTTGGGCTATAAAGTTGATCATAGCATCCTGATATTGTGTTATCAAGGTGTGGTGAAGCCTATAACTTGGGGATAATCAAGTGTGGGGAACTAAGGTTGCATTAATCAAGAATTTTTCACTTTTCTGTTTTGATATTGTGCTTCTAACCTTGTTGAATCTTAGCAGGCTTTATTGTGGAAGCTTGTGCTTGTTCTTGCTAGCACATAAGCTCAAAATTCGTGGGTGTGGATGTACATCCATGAGGTACACACCATTCTACCCAAAATCTGTTAAAATCTTGATTTTTTGGTGAATTTGTGTGTTGCTTGTGTTCTTGCTGATTTTGTGGTCTAATCTTGTTCTAATATGCGTATTATATCTGTTATTGTATTGATTTGGGCTTGGGTGTTCTTGGATAACACTTTTGATTTGAAAATTTGGATTTGAAAAGTTAAAATGGTGTTTGGGATTACCTGTTTGAGATCATAAGTTGTTATTGTGTGGTTGGAAGTTTGTGTTTGTGCTTGTTACCTGTTATTGGCTTGGTTGAGTGCTATTTGCTGCAAGTTTTTGGGTTTAAACCCTTGAATCAAAGATTGTGCTATAACTTATTGAGTTTGACTGTTTTTTGACCTAAAATCTTGGTAATACTTAGAGTATATGCATGTTTAGGGATATAAGTTGTTAAATCAAAGTTATCATAACATATCTTAGAGATCTGAGTGTTTGAATTTGGCTTGTTGGTCATTTGCATCAGCAAAAGTAAAAATCTGCTTGTGTTATATGTTCATCAGTAACTTGTTGTGCTTGAATCTTGACTTGGACTTTGAATCAGTGCATGAAACCTGTTTAGACTTGTTCATTTAAGTTTATTATAGCTTGTGTATGCATTTGATGAAGTTTGGTTGGCTGAATTGTGCTATAAGTGCTTATTGAACCATAACTGCTTATTTGTTCAAGTCTGGTGCGTGTCTGGTGATTAAATGAATTAACTGTACTAATTGGCTGATTGTGATTGTGATTTATTTGTTGTTATTGACTCCTTATGATCCATTGATCATTTTGGGTGCCTTTGTGTAACTTGAATCTCCAAAAAAGTCACTAAAGACAAAAAGTCAAACAAGTCAAGCAGTGGAAACTTTTCCCACTGCTCAAACGCCAAAAACTAGCCCCGGCTAGTGTTAATTTTCAATTAGCTTGTTAATAAGCCATATTGGCTTATCCAGACCCTGCAACAACCTACTTTTTGTGATCAATCTTCATCATTTGACCCATTTGTTTTGAACTGGAGCTTATTAGACTTTAGCTTTGACTTTTTGCTAGAAAACTCATAAAGTTGACTTTTTAAATAAGTGCTTATTTGCTTATTTCAGCTTATTGAGTGAACTTATTTGAAATTTTTTTTGTTATTAAGCTTAGTTAAGTCATTTAAAAGCTTTTGAAACTTGAATCAGCTCTTGTGGTGTAGATTGCTTATTGCATTTTCAGGCTTATTCCTTGGACTTTTTTCATCTTTTTACAGAAGTCTTAAGTAACTCAAAAGAAGCTTGTGTGTCTAATTTGAGCTTATGGCATCAGCTTGTAGCTTAATGGGCCAAAAAGCCCATTAAGAATAAGCTGTTTGATATAAGCCAGCTTATTTCACATTTTCAGATTTTGAGCCTTTGAAAAATTGTGTTCAGAATCAAATTTTGAGTCAGATAGGAGCTTTTTGGGCCATTTTTATAAACATTTTTTTTATTGGGCTTATTTTGGCCCAATAAGGGTCTGTTTTGGACTTTGGCCCATTTGAAGGCCCATCAGGGGTATTTTTTGGTATTTCAAGTTCATTTTCTGTTTATTTTAGGTTAAATTAAGCTAGTTTGCAAGTTTTTAGAATTCTTTTTATAAATTTTGGATTTTTAATATTATTTTATTATTATTTTATTATTATTTTATTATTATTTTATTATTAAAAATTAAAATTTAGATTTTTCAAGTTTTTATATTTTTCTTAGGTTAAATACATTAAGTTAGGAATTTTACAACTTTTAGAATATTTTTATTGTCCTTAGGTTAATTTTTATAATTATTTTAAGTTTTAATAGTTTTTAATAGTTTTTAAATTGTTTTAATTAATTTTAAAATTTTCAAAAATAGTTTTAAATTAACTTAGGTCATTTTAGAGGTTTACAATTGAAAATATCTCATTTTGGGCTTTTTGTTAATTAAATTGATTTTTTTGGGCTTTAATTAGCATTAAAAAATTATTATTTCATTAAATAAAAGATTTGAGTGATTTTTTATTTTTTGTAAACTCTAATTACATTATTTAGGGTTTAATGCAATTTTCTAGGAATTTTTAGGGTAAATTTTTTTATTTTGGTACTTTTTTACGGTTTTACGTGTACGACATTTTCGTCTTAGTGTAATTCGTCATTGTAACCATCATTCTCTTCTTATCTCATTTTCTATTTTCTTTTCTCATAATCAATATAATCACAAAGTTAATCATCTCTCTACACAACACACTAGCCTCCTTGGGAACGAACTTTGAACCACATTGGTCATTAGTGCTTGGTTTTCCTAAACCGACACTTAATACTTTCCCTGTTTAGCTATCTTTTCCTAAAGAGGTGTGAAAACCACTACATCAATTTTGGCGTCGCTGCCGGGGAGGCGTGTTGTGTTTTGATTTGGCAATTGTTGTTTTTATATATAGCCATAATAGTATTTGTATTAGTAGCACTCTACTAATACATATTATCGGTTTTTTCGTTTTTTTGTGTGAATATTATTAATAAATTGTATACGTAGAACAATAAATTCACAAGTACTCCAAAAGTATGAAAACACAACCTTGACTTGGGAGGTCATTATCCAATCATTGTATTCGAATCTCAAACCAAAAGAAAAAGGCAAAAATAGATAAAATACTTTCGTGAAGCTCGATTTTGAAAAATACAAACTATAAGGTGGGTATAAGGCGGGTATTATAAAATATACCCTAAGGAAAAAGGCTCTTAAGTGCTTCGCGCCGCCTCGTTTCCCCCGCTTGCTTGTGAGTATTTTGATTTTGAGAGATAATCGAGGGTTTTGCCGCCCAAAGTATTATTAAGTATCATATATACTTTCTTGGTTTTATTTGATTAAACCCTCTTGAACGTTTTGGTGTTCCACCAACGTTCTAAAGTCATCGAAGGCGTTCACTTCACGTGTTCGTTTTCATTCCTTGAGGCTTCTTTAATCAAGAGATTTGATTAAGGAGGAGATTTGTAGATTTTGGTCTACCTAATACAATCACAAAAATCCAAAAAAAAAGTAAAAACAATCAAAAACCACAAAAAAAAAATTGGAAAAATACAAAACACCAAAAAGAATCTTCTTTGCTCATCCCCTTGTTGTACGTGACGTTTATGCAAACCCGCAACCAAGCAAGACGTGCACGTAAACGAAGAAACCGAAAGGAGTCAACACCTACTCCTAATCTTTCTAGTAAGGAGTCTCCTATTGACGAACCCATTGTAAGAGAGGAACCAACCATGGAGAATCGAACTATGATGGAGTTACTTCAAGCACCCACCGAGGGTTATTGAGAGGCTATTGTAATTCCCGCTATCCTTGTGGATATTTTTGAAGTGAAAACGGGTTTGTTGTCGATGATCCAAAACAACAAATTCCGTGGTGATGAAAAGGACAACACGCACAACCATATCCGCCAATTCAATCGTCTTACCACCACTTGCAAATTTAAGGATGTTGCTAATGACTCGATTAAGATGATGCTTTTTCCGTATTCCTTAGCGGGGCCCGCTAAAATTTGGTTGAGAAAGAGCCACCCAATTCTATATTGACGTGGAAGGATCTCGTTTCAAAATTTGTGAACCAATTTTTTCCGCCCTCTAAGACTACGCATTTGAAAAACGAGATTTCAAAATTTTCACAAGAATTTAATGAGAGTTTTTCAACGGCTTGGAATAGGTTTAAGGAAATGTTACATGAGTGTCCTCATCACGGTTTTTACGACTTGCATCAAATTGACACGTTTTACAATGGACTTAATGATCATGAAAGAGATTATCTAAATGCCGCCACGGGTGGTAATTTTTTGTGTAAAACGGTCGAGGAAGCTTTGGTGATAATTGAGAATAGATCTAAGGTGTATAGTCCTCCTAACACATCAAGTGTTCGTAAGCCTTCGTCTTCGGCTTCACCTTCTTTGTCTAATATCATCGATGCTTGCCAAATTGAGGCGAACTTGGAAGACAAAATCTTTGATAAGCTTAAAGGACTTTTAATTGAATTCAAAGTTGGAGAACAAAGTGCTCCCGCTACGGCTAAAGCGGTTGAGGCTTCATGTATGTATTGTGGTGGAGGTCATGATTTCTCCGAGTGCATTACCAACGGTGGTAACACTTCGAGTGCCTACGCGGCCACAGGAACTTGCAACCAAAACGGTCAAGTTACCCGCTCTAATCAATTGACTCCACCGGGTTTTGGTTCAAATCAAAATGCTAACAACAACTATCGAAACAATCAACTTGGTTTCAAAAACAATTACAACAAAGGAAACTATGGTAATCAAGGGGCTAACAATCAAGTTTCAAACAAAAATCAAAGTGATTTTCAAAACAACAACAAGAGTTTGCAAACTTTGAAAGATCTTCCAAATGAATTTGTTGAATACGCTAATAGAAACGATGCTAGATTTAACAACATTCAAAGAGAAATCATTAGCCAAAGATCCGAGTTTAAGAACGACTTGAATAAAGAGTTGAAAAATGAGTTAGCAAATGAGCTTAAAATCCATACAAACAAAATGGAAGGAAATGTAACTAGGTTACAACAAAACCAACAAAAAATGGAACAAGGGAAACATGAAATTAAGCAAGAAATGATTAAGGCCGAGAAGAGGCAATCCATGTTTAAGGATAAAATTTCATCTATGTTTGAGGCAATTATGGCGAAACCGCCTTCGAGTAGTCTTCCTAGCAACACCATATCAAACCCTAAGGGTGAGATGAAAGTGATTACCACACGTAGTGGTAAGACACTTAAGGAACCAACTCCTCAACCAATTTCTCCTACGGAGGATGCAATTGAGGAAGAACCCGAGGTGATGGTCGAAAAGGAGCATGTCCCAATCCCACGAAGTACTGCTCATGCCACACCTATGGTTGACCCATTACCAACATTGGAACCCGAGATTCCAAAGGCTATGCCTATGCCTCAACCCACACCACCTTTGCCCTATCCATCGAGACTTAGAAAGGAGAAACGTCAAGAGCGCGACAATTACCAATTTGAGCTTTTTATGAAAATGTTCGTGATTTGCACTTTAATGTGAGTTTCGTCGATGCTTTGCTCATGATGCCTCGACTTGCCGCTAACTTTAAGAGTATGTTGAACAACAAGGAGAAATTGCATCAATTGTCTAGTTGTTCATTGATTTATCTTAATCGCATACCTCAAAAAGTCGGTGATCCCAGTAAATTCTTGATTCCATGTGCAATCCAAGAAATGGAAGAGTGTTATGCCTTGGCCGATCTTGGTGCTAGCATTAACTTGATGCCACTTGCAATCTTCAAGTCGCTCATTCTTCCTAATCTCACTCCTTCACTAATGTCTATCGAGTTGGCTGACCATTCTACGATTCCCGCATGTGTATTGGCGGAAGACGTTTTTGTGAAAGTGGGAAAGTTCTATTATCCGGTAGACTTTATCGTTGTCGGTATTCCCACTGATCCTCAAGTTCCTCTCATTTTAGGGTGTTCGTTTTTAGATATGTCTATGGCTTTGATCGATGTGCATGCTAGAAAGATCACCTTACGTTTCAACGACGAGGAACTTGTTATAAACGCAACTCAAAACTCTCAAATTTCTCATGTTTATTCCGTTGCAACCATAAACCTTGTTGATATGATTGACGTTGTTTGCGAGGAATTTTCACAAGAAGTTCTAGGTTTTGGTGATGATGAAAATAATGGCAATCCCACTATGTTAGATCCCATTCTTGATAACTCGACACCAACCTTCACTCCATTTGAAGGTGGTGGTTTTACGTTGGAAGAAATCGATGTTCCGCGTACTTGTAACGAAGACCTCGACAATGATGAGGACTTCTCGATTATCAAGGATTTTCTTAACGATTTCCCATTTCCTCCCCCCGAGGAGGTTATGAGTATCGAGCCCAAATCTTCAATTGAGGAACCACCTATCCTCGAGTTGAAAGATTCACCTCCTCATCTCGAATATGTCTTTTTGGAGGAGGGCGACAAGTTGCCGGTTATTATTGCGAAAGAACTTTCGGATGATGAAAAAACCGCACTTGTCGATGTTCTTAAGGATCACAAAGGGGCAATTGCGTGGAAGTTATCCAACATTAAGGGGATCGATCCCAAATTTTGTACCCACAAAATCTTAATGGAGGAGGATTACAAGCCCGCAATCCAATGTCAAAGGAGGGTAAACCCTAAAATTCACGACGTCATCAAAAAGGAAGTCCTAAAACTCCTTGACGTGGAAATGATTTACCCTATTTCCGATAACCCTTGGGTGAGTCCTATTCATTGTGTCCCTACAAAGGGAGGAATGACCATTGTGCCAAACGATGCCAACGAGTTAATTCCCACTAGACTCGTGACCGGATGGAGAGTGTGCATTGACTATCGTAAGTTGAATGAAGCCACTCGTAAAGACCATTTTCCCTTGCCCTTCATGGACCAAATATTGGAGCGTCTTGCGGGAAACGATTTCTATTGCTTTTTAGATGGTTTTTCCGGTTACTTCCAAATCCCCATCGATCCTCGTGATCAAGAAAAAACTACGTTTACGTGTCCATATGGAACGTTTGCCTATCGTAGAATGCCATTCGGAGTTTGCAATGCACCGGGAACCTTTCAAAGGTGCATGATGGCTATTTTTCATGATATGATCGAGAAGATGATGGAAGTCTTCATGGATGACGTTTCCGTGTTTAGTTGTTCGTTCACTTCGTGTTTGTCGAATCTTGAGAGAATATTGAAACGTTGTGAGGAAACCAACCTTGTGCTTAATTGGGAAAAATGTCATTTTATGGTTAAAAGTGGAATCGTCTTAGGGCACAAGGTTTCGAAAGCGGGGATTAAGGTAGATCAAGCTAAGGTAGACGTCATCGCCAAATTACCTCATCCCAAAATCGTTAAGGGATTTAGGAGTTTCCTAGGCCACGCGGGCTTTTATCGTCGATTCATCAAGGATTTTTCAAAGATCTCTCGAGCTATTACACATCTCCTCGAAAAAGATGCACGTTTTTGTCTTTGACGAAGATTGTGTACGAGCCTTTGAAATCCTTAAGAGGGAAGTTACCGAAGCTCCCATTCTTGTTGCTCCCAATTGGAACCTCCCCTTTGAGCTCATGTGTGATGCTAGTGACTATGCTATTGGGGCCGTATTGGGGCAACGTCATGAAAAGCACTTCTTGCCTATTCACTATGCTAGCAAGACGATGACCGAGGCTCAACTAAAATACACTACAACGGAGAAGGAGTTCCTTGCTGTGGTGTATGCATTTGAGAAATTCCGACCTTATCTCGTCTTGACGAAATGCATAGTGTATAGGGATCATTCGGCTATCAAGTATCTTATGGCTAAACAAGATGCAAAGCCGAGATTACTTCGTTGGATTCTCATCCTTCAAGAATTTGATCACAAAATCGTTGACAAAAAAGGAGCCGAGAATCTAGCGACCGATCATCTTTCTTGTTTGGAAGATCCTCACCAAAGTGTTTACGAGCCCAAGGAAATCACCGAAACATTTCCGCTCGAGACACTTGGTGTAGTGAATTCTAAGCTTGATTCTTCCACCCAATGGTTTGCGGACTTCGCAAATTACCATGCGGGCAACTTCATCATCAAGGGTATGACGACTCAAGAAAAACGAAAATTCTTTCGTGACGTCAAGTTCTACTTTTGGAACAAACCTTACTTGTTTCGAACTTGTGTGGACCAAATCATCTGACGTTGTGTATTTGGCACCGAAGCTTCTAACATCCTTAGAGCTTGTCACGAAGGACCCACGGGTGGTCACCATGGTGATAATCTCACGGCTAAGAAGGTCTTTGATGCCAGTTTCTTTTGGCCTACTATTTACCGAGATTCACATGAACTTGTGAAGTCATGTGACTCATGTCAACGACAAGGAAAAGCCTCACAAAAAGATGAAATACCACAAAACATCATCCATGTATGTGAGATCTTTGACGTTCGGGGCATTGACTTTATGGGGCCGTTCCCTTCATCTCGTGGTAATAAGTACATCCTTTTCGCGGTTGACTACCTATCTAAGTGGGTGGGTGGAAGCTAAGGCTTTGCCCACCAATGATGCTCGTGTGGTAGTCAAGTTTTTGAAAAGCTTGTTTTCTCGGTTTGGAACCCCTCGTGTGATCATAAGCGATTGTGGAACCCATTTTTGTAACGACCAATTCGAAAGGGTCCTGAGGAAATATGGGGTTACACATCGTCTTTCTATGGCTTATCACCCACAAACGAGTGGGCAAGTCGAGGTTTCAAACCGAGCTTTGAAGAGGATCTTGGAGAGATCCATTGGGGAAAACCGACAATCTTGGTCGGATAAGTTGGAAGATGCTTTATGGGCTTTTAGGACCGCTCATAAGACGCCCATTGGGTGCACTCCTTATAAGCTTGTGTATGGGAAAAATTGTCACTTGCCAATTGAATTGGAACACAAGGCTTATTGGGCCCTAAAGCATTGTAATGATGACATGGAGACCGCGAGAAAACACCAGAAAATGCAATTAAATTAATTGGATGAATTAAGGGATATTGCTTATGAAAATTCATTGATTTATAAAGAAAAGACCAAAAAGTTGCATGATTCAAAAATTAAAAACCGGGTTTTTAACATTGGGGATCAAGTTTTGCTTTTTAACTCACGTTTGAAAATCTTTTCCGGTAAGTTGAAATCCCGTTGGTCCGGTCCATTCACCGTGACTCAAGTATTTCCATATAGGACCATCGAGCTAGCTCAAAATGATGGCCCCAATTTCAAGGTGAATGGACATAGGTTGAAGCACTACTTTGGCGGGGAAGTTCCATCTTTGAACTACCTCGACCAAATCACCTTCTCCAATGATGATTGGTATTGAGGGGATCGAGTCGAGCTCATGACTCGGTAATCAAAAACCGAGGTGCCTCGTGGGGGAGTCCCATGCTTATCCTATGTACATATTATCGCTTTCTAATGTAGTAACGTGTGGGGATTTGTGCCCTGCCAACCTTTGTTCCGTGGTTGTTTGTGAATTGTGGATTTTAGATGATCATTATCTTCACGATTGGAGCCTCTCGTGTTTGTTTTATGGGAGCACTCGATCATTTGCTTTGAAGAGTTTCTCAATATCCATGATATATCCTTTGATGTTCAAACCTTAGGTTTATAGCACACTTCATAAACGGCTTTAAATTTAACGGTTACACCCTTTCCATGCTAGATTAGGCATTGGACTACGTCTCTAGTATGGGGGTGTTTGCACCCCTAGACTCGAAACATTGAGGACAATGTTTAAATTTAGTATGGGGGGTGAATAGATACTTTCCTTGGCAAACCTTCACGCTTTCCAAAGTTTATCTTTTTGTTGCAAAATAAGGCTAAAAATGGCCAACTTTTAAAATTTTTCTCATGTTTTATAAGTGTTTGAAGACACGAATGTAGGTTTTCCAATGGCGAGAATAAGAGTAATTTTTGACTCGATCGTGCGTGTTGAGCACTTAGCTTTGATTCCTTAACTTCACATTAGGCTAAGTCTCTTAAATGAGGACGAGAAATGATAGAGTTAATTATAAGTTACTATGCTAAACTTAGAGTACTCGTATTCTTTCAAAAACTCATGTGTTCTCGTTGTTTGCTTATTCGCCCTTCGCTTGTAATTATTTTTTGCTTAATAAATGTTGACTTAGAGGTTTAGTCTTGATTGTTGGGTTTCTAGTCTTTTCTAGTAGCTTCCGTGTAATTAAATTGGGAAGACATTAAGGTATCGCCAGCGTCACGTTTTTGAAGTATTGGCACCCGAATAATCAAAATGTTCACCCAATAATAAGATTTCAAGTGCTCACCTAAATCAAGCAAACAATTTGAAGCCCACAAGGCCGAAAAATGCAAAATTGAAAGTGAATCAAGCCTTAATCTTTGAAGCTTTAAAGATCCAAAATTCGCCTTAGCGTGAGGATATACGTCTTTGGCTAATAAGACCACCGATGAGGTGGATAATAAAAGGCAAGGCAAGATCGAAGTCATAATAAAAGCTTCGTGGTGAAGTTAAATAAAAGATGGAGGTAAACCTATGATAATAAGGCCCTTTCGTTAGGGGGCGTATAAAAGTCTTGGTAATAAGTCTCATGTTCAAAACCGTTATAAAATCGTGTTTATCGATCCTTCTTGTTGACTTAATTTTTTGACATCGTTTTCTATTAGGAACGGTTATTGATTTGGTGGTCTTGGTTACACCGTTAGGACTCTATTTTTAGACCTAAATCTTTATTATCACATAAGTCAAACAATGTATCCTCGTGAAACATTCAAGACAAAATAAAATATAAGAGATACAACTTAGGATAATGGGAGGATAAGTACATGATTAGGGCATATGAGTAGTGTTAGCATTACTAACTTATAATGACAATGATCTCGTTTCACGCTTGGCATGGAATTGGGGTGAAAGTCGAGGACGATGATTATTTCTAACGAAGCATTCACGTGTTCTTATTCTATGATGAAAATCATACATTATGTATAAAACGCAAGTAGTAGTAATAGTAGTAGTGTATCTAGTTTATAAATCAATAAAAGTGAATAAAAATGAATTTTGGAGGTGCTACAATACTTTATTCTAGTATTGCGTGAGGGCACGACAATGGTTTAGTATGGGGGAGTGATGAGACTTCTTTTATACATAGTGTTATCGTCCAAAAAGGGCTTTAAATGCATAAAATATCGTCCAAAAAGGGCAATGGTTTAGTATGGGGGAGTGATGAGACTTCTTTTATACATAGTGTTATCGTCCAAAAAGGGCTTTAAATGACAAAAGATCACAAGAATCATGCAAAAACGAACACGAGAAACGAAGCCGCACATTGAACCAAGCCCTAATGAAGAATTTCCCAAGACAAACCCTTGAAGATTTGAAGATTTATGAAGAAGGGTCCTCCAATATTGAATAATTGACACTTTATAACCTTGTATATTCATAATTACAAGATTGGTCCCTAAAGTCTGTCAATATTACAAAAAAGGCCCTCCACTTTGAAGAATTGGCAATTTTAGTCCCTCAACAAAACTAAAATGTCAATATTACTCCTTCTCAAAGTCAAACATACCATGAAGAACTTTAAGTTACATGAAATTACAAGTTTGGTCCTTTAAAAATGTTAAATTGCAAAAAAGACCCTTGACTTTGAAGACTTGGCAAGAATGGTCCCTCAGAAATGAAGACTTGTCATTTTCAGTCCTCCAAAATGTCAATTATACAAGTCAAGACCATAATCCTTGAAGAAAATACCAAATAAGTCCTTCAAGAATCAAGAAATGGCAAGAAATACCCCTGAAAATACTTTGGAAAAGTATTTGGGGCAAAAGTGTGAAAATTAAAACTTGTATAACAAAGAGAAGTGAGTTTGGCCGGATTTATTTACAAGTGAAAAGGATTAAAGAGTTGAGGGGTAAAACATGTCAAACATGTAACCTTACCTAGATCAGTAGTGGAGTGACACGTGCCCCACTACCACTTCTCCACCAATCAGAATTCCCCATTGTGCCACCTCATTTCCCACCCATAACTAACCTTAACTAATCTGATTAGTTTATTTAAAAGTGGCGCCTAACACATTTATAAACTCTAATCCGGATCAAACACTCAACTATTCACCAAGAACACAATTTGCGGTTTTGTTATTTACTTATAATTAAACCCTAAGATTGTCCAAATTAGTGATTAAGCATCCGTTAATCACATCCCAACCTTGAAAATACTTGCCACATCACCCCTTAGTCCCACACAAGATTTCCCTGCTGCAAAAAAGAAGAAACTGCCAAAACTTGGCCAGTCATCCAACGTGTGTGATTCTAGCTTACTTTCTAAGCTCATTGTGAGCCATTGGATGCATTTTCACCATGCCAACTCCACAACAAAACAAGAATCAGTCACATGATCTTCAAAGTTCAAACTAATCAAAGGGCAAATCTGGAACTTCATTAGCTAGGGTTTCACATTTTTTAGCTTTCATAGTTCAATTGTATGCCTATATAAAGGCCTTAGGGTGCTTCATTTTTGCTTTGCTCTTGAATTTTCCTTTGTTCAAAATTTTGTAAATCTCATTTTCTAGTGAATGAAATGTGTTTGAATCTTTGAATAAAACTCAAGTGCCATTGTTGTTTACTGCTTATTATAGTTCTTTGTTAAGTAATCTTGAATCCTAAACCTGTTTTTAAAAGGAGTGTGCAAAAGTTTGCACATTTTCCACTTTTCTTGATATTTTGCTAAGACTAGTTCAAACCTTGGAATTCTTGGACTATAAAGCTGATCATAGCATCCTGATATTGTGTTATCGAGGTGTGGTGAAGCCTATAACGTGGGGATAATCAAGTGTGGGAAACTAAGGTTGCATTAATCAAGAATTTTTCACTTTTCTGTTTTGATATTGTGCTTCTAACCTTGTTGATCTTAGCAGGCTTTATTGTGTAAGCTTGTGCTTGTGCTTGTTCTTGATAGCACATAAGCTCAAAATTTGTGGGTGTGGATGTACATCCATGAGGTACACACCATTCTACCCAAAATCTGTTAAAATCTTGATTTTTGGTGAATTTATGTGTTGCTTGAGTTCTTGCTGATTTTGTGGTCTAATCTGCATATTATATCTGTTATTCTGTTGATTTGGGCTTGGGTGATCTTGGATAACACTTTTGATTTGAAAATTTGGATTTGAAAAGTTAAAAGGGTGTTTGGGATTACCTGTTTGAGATCATAAGTTGTTATTGTGTGGTTGGAAGTTTGTGTTTGTGCTTGTTACATGTTATTGGCTTGGTTGAGTGCTATTTGCTGCAAGTTTTTGGGTTTAAACCCTTGAATCAATGATTGTGCTATAACTTATTGAGTTTGACTGTTTTTTACCTAAAATCTTGGTAATACTTAGAGTATATGCATGTTTAGGGATATAAGCTGTTAAATCAAATTTATCATAACATATCTTAGATATCTGAGTGTTTGAATTTGGCTTGTTGGTCAATTGCATCAGCAAAGTAAAAATCTGCTTGTGTTAAGTGTTCATCAGTAACTTGTTGTGCTTGAATCTTGACTTGGACTTTGAATCAGTGCATGAAACCTGTTTAGACTTGTTCATTTAAGTTTATTATAGCTTGTGTATGCATTTGGTGAAGTTTGGTTGGATGAATTGTGCTATAAGTGCTTATTGAACCATAACTGCTTATTTGTTCAAGTCTGGTGCATGTCTGGTGATTAAATGAATTAACTGTACTAACTGGCTGATTGTGATTGTGATTTCTTTGTTGTTATTGACTCCTTATGATCCACTGATCATTTGGGTGCCTTTGTGTAACTTGAATCTCCAAAAAAGTCACTAAAGACAAAAAGTCAAACAATGGAAACTTTTCCCACTACTCAGACACCAAAACTAGCCCCTGCTAGTGTTAATTTTTAGTTAGCTTATTAATAAGCCATATTGGCTTATCCAGACCTGCAACAACTTACTTTTTGTGATCAATCTTCATCAATTGACCCATTTGTTTGAACTGGAGCTTATTAGGCTTTAGCTTTGACTTTTTGTTAGAAAACTCATAAAGTTGACTTTTTAAAGAAGTGCTTATTTGCTTATTTCAGCTTATTGAGTGAACTTATTTGAAATTTTTGTTGATTAAGCTTAGTTAAGTCATTTAAAAGCTTTTGAAACTAGAATCAGCTCTTGGGGTGGCCTAGAACTCGAAAATGACTATTTTCTCGTTTTGTGTAGATTGCTTATTGCATTTTTAGGCTTATTCCTTGGACTTTTTTCAAATTTATTTTTACATAAGTCTTAAGTAACTCAAAAGAAGCTTGTGTGTCTAATTTGAGCTTATGGCATCAGCTAATAGCTTAATGGGCCAAAAAGCCCATTAAGAATAAGCTGTTTGATATAAGCCAGCTTATTTCATATTTTCAGCTTTTCGGCCTTTCAAAAAATGTGTTCAGAATCAAATTTTGAGTCAGGTAGGAGCTTTTGGGCCATTTTTATAAACATTTTTCTTATTGGGCTTATTTTGACCCAATAAGGGTCTGTTTTGGACTTTGGCCCATTTGAAGGCCCATCAGGGGTATATTTGGTATTTCAAGTTCATTTTCTAATTATTTAGGTTAAATTAAGCTAGTTTGCAAGTTTTTAGAATTTTTTATAAATTTTGGATTTTTAATATTATTTTATTATTATTTTATTATTATTTTATTATTATTTTATTATTAAAAACTAAAATTTAGATTTTTCAAGTTTTTATATTTTTCTTAGGTTAAATACATTAAGTTAGAAATTTTACAACTTTTAGAATATTTTTATTGTCCTTAGATTAATTTTTATAATTATTTTAAGTTTTAATAGTTTTTAATTGTTTTTAATTACTTTTAATTAATTTTAAAATTTTCGAAAATAGTTTTAAACTAATTTAGGTCATTTTAGAGGTTTATAATTGAAAAAATATCATTTTGGGCTTTTTGTTAATTAAATTGATTTTTTGGGCTTTAATTTGCATTAAAAAATTATTATTTAATTAAATAAAAGGTTTTTGTGATTTTTGATTTTTTGTAAACTGTAATTACATTATTTAGGGATTATTGCAATTTTCTAGGAATTTTTAGGGTAAATTTTTAATTTTGGTACTTTTTACTGTTTTATGTGTACGACCTTTTCGTCTTAGTGTAATTCGTCATCGTAACCGTCATTCTCTTCTTATCAAATTTCTATTTTCTTTGCTCATAATCAATATAATCACAAAGTTAATCATCTCTCTACACAACACACTAGCCTCCTTGGGAAACGAACTTTGAACCACATTGGTCATTAGTGCTTGGGTTTTCCTAAACCGACACTTAATACTTTCCCTATTTTGCTCTCTTTTCCTAAAGAGGTGTGAAAACCACTACATCAATACCCAAGAAGAGGAAGCAAAATATCTAGCTACTCGTAATCCCCCGCTTCCTATTTATGACAATGACGAAAGCGATATCTTTGATCTCAACCCATCTTATGAGATCACTACTCCTATTCTTGATTCTTCCACTATGGAACCCGATTCCTTTCTAAGTATGGGGGACAAGGATCTTAGCACTAATCCTAGTGATGAGGTTCTTATTCCAATCCCAAGTGAGCCTACGGTTGTTTCCGATAGTGAGATTAGTGATTATGCTCTCGATGTATTTTTCAACGAAGATACTAACGAGGCAAATTAAGATAGTGAGTGTGAATCAATTTCATGTGATGATGTCTTTCCCAATGATACTTCGGGTATAGAATCAATGACTTTTTCGAACCCCCTTTTCGATGACGAATATTTTTCCACTAGTGATGACGAGTCACTACTCGACGAGGACGTTCATATCGACGAGTTTAAAATCTACTCAAATCCTCATTCCAAATTTGATGACATGATCATGTCCAATGACGTAAATTCTCTCTTTGATGAGACGTTCGAGGACATCGAGAGTGAGTATTCTTACGATCCTAAAGTTGATGAGCCGGATTTGCTAGTCACCCTCCCTAAGTCTCATGTGGATGAGCTTTCTTTTTCTACTTTTGATGCTTCTATTCTCAAGGGACCCTTCGATGGACCGCCTCTCGAAGAGAATGAGCATTTTAATGAGGCTTTTGCCTTTGACCCGGGAGGAAACTTTGAGACCCCTATTTTTAGTAATTCTCTTTCGACTTTGCCATTGTCTCAAAGTGACCATCCAATGTATATGGATGAAGACATTGTGATCTCTATGCTCACCCCACCTCCCAGGTTTGATGACTACATGTACTTCAAGTACGTAGTAAGGACTTTTTAGCCTTACAAGACCTATCCTCCGGCCTCGCCCATATTATTTTCCACCGAGAACGAGGATACCATCTTTGATCCCGGTATAGACTTTAGGAGGCTTCCCTAAGGACGATTGAATTCAGAGATCAAGTCGAGCTCATGACTCGGTTTTAAACAACGAGGTGCCTCGTGAGGGAATCTCATGCCTATCATTTTATCGTTTCTATTGTCTTTTTATTTTCTAATCATAGTTAATGTGAGGAGACTCGTACTCGTCTGATCCTTGTTTTCATGGTTGTTTGTGATTGTGATATTCTAGGAATCATCGTCGTCATTGAAGCCTCTCGTGTTCATTTTACATATCACTCGATCTTCGATCTTTTGTTTGAAGAACTTGATATCCAATGATATCCTTTTTGATATCTTTTAGCACACTTTATAAATGGCTTTTAGATCATTCATTATACGCTTTCCATGCTCGAGATTAAGCATTTGACTTTTCGTCTCTAGTATGAGGGTGTTTCACCCTTAAACCCAAAATATTGAGGACAATATTTATTTTTAGTATTGGGGGGAGGGGGGGTAAATAGATACTTTGGTTTGCTAAGTGTTCACGCAATCCAATTTTCATCGTTTTGTTGCTAATAAGTGCCAAAAATGGAGCAATTTTAAAATTTTCTCGTTTTTCATAAGTGTTTAAGACACGAATGTAGGTTTTCTGTTGGTGAGAATAAGAGTAATTGTTTACTCGACCGGGCGTGTTGATCCCTTAGCATCATTCCTTAACTAAATTAGGCTAAGTCTCAATAAATTGAGAATGAGAAATGATAGAGTCAATTATAAGTTACTATGCTAAAGCTACAATATTCGTATTCTTTCAAAAACTCATGTGTTTTAATTGTTTGCTTATTCTCCCATCGCTTGATATAATAAATTGTTAATAAATATTATTTTACGGTTTGAACATTATTATTGGTTTTTAGTTAATTCTAGTAGTTTACATGAAATTAAATTTGGAAGACATTAATAGACCGCTAGTGTCATGGATTTGAAGTATTGACAATCTGAATAATCAAAAGCTTTCCAATAATAAATTTTTAAGTCATTCACCCAAAAATAGCAAAAATTTGAAGCTCAAAAGGCCGAAAAATCTATATGAAACATAAGTGATTGGCTTAGAAACTCAAAGCTTTAAAGATCCAAAATCACATTTTGACGTTGAGGATATACGTCTTTGGCCATAATAAACACATCATGGCGAGGTTAAATAAAAGGCAAGGCAAAACCGAAGCCTTAAAAAGCGGAGGTAAAACAAAGATAATAAAGCCCATCCGGTAGGGGGCATATAAATGTCTTGGTAATAAGTCAAATGTTCAAATCCGCTATAAAACCATGTTTATCGAACCTTTCTTGTTGACTTAATTTTTTGACATCGTTATTTATTAGGAAAGGCTACTAATTTAATGATATTGCTTACGCAGTTTTCACCCTATTTTTGGGCCTTAATCTCTATTCACGCATAAGTCAAAATGTATTCTCGTGATCATTAAGACAAAAATAAAATATAAGAGATACTCACTAGGAATAAGGGAGTCTAAGTACGTGATTAAAGAATATGAGTAGTGTTAGCATTACTAACTTATACGCGACAATGATCTTGTTTCACGCTTAGCATGGAATTGAGTGAAAATCGAGGACGCCGAAATTATTTCTATGAAGCATTCACGTGTTCTTGGTCTATGACCCTAAAAGTCACATTTACGTGATGAAAATAATAAATTATGTCTAAAACGCATCTAGTTAAGTTTATTTTCAATAAATGTTGAATAAAAATAAATTTTAGAAGTGATACGGTACTTAATTCTATCATTACGTGAGGTCACGGCAATGGCTTCGTATGGGGGAGTGATGAGACTCATATTATATATGTTTTCATACCCTAAATCGGACTAAGAACGGATAAAAAACATCAAAAAACGTGCCAAATACCCTTGTATTTCTTTATTTGTGTATGTGCAGGCTCGAATATTGTGAATTCAATTAAAGATCATAAAAATAAGAAAACAAATAACACAGGAAACAAAATCACACAAGAAAACCAAAATCGGATGTGAATTTACTAATATACCCTTGAAGTTCTGAAGAATTACAAGAATAGTCCCTCAACTTTGGAACTTGTACAATTTATACCCTTGAAGAATCACTGTATACAAGATTGGTCCCAAAAGAATGAAGTTTGTACAAGAATAACCCTTAAATATTGAAGATATTGTGTTATAAGTCGTTGAAATTGGTTTAAGCAAGTTAAAGGACTGATATTGCCAATTCAAAAAATTAGAATGAATGTTAACTTCAAGTGTTAAATGTTAACTAATCACAGGGGTCTCTATGCCATTAATCTAAAGCTTGAATAAGGGACTAATGGTGCCAAAGTTTCAAAGTAACAACAAAACCAAGGTAGCAAAGTTTGAGGGGGTGAAAATGTCATCTAAGAAACTTCATTTGCAAAGAGATATGGCTGGAATCATTTTTTAAGAAGACATGGACTACTTTTTCAATTCCTAAAGATTAACAAAAGTTTAAAGGGGGGGGGGGGGGGGGGGGAACACCGATGTTTTTCCCTAAATAATATCAAACCTATGTTCTTACCTATAAACCCTAGACTAATTACCCAACTTTAATCAACCACGAGACAAAGGGTTTTGGTTTGATACTTTCTAGATAAGTAATTCACCTATAACATGACACAACCATGTGCTTCATTCATCCACCTCAGCAACATGGTCCTCATTCCAGCTAGCATAGAGTAACGAGTTTTGCAAGGAGCATACCATTTAGTGGTTATGATCGTATGACATGCTCATCACATCTTTTCAACGCCTAAGATCATCCAAGTACACTACTACATCACATGAGCTCATCAAATTCGAATGTGGCATATTTTCAAAATATCCAAGGGTAATTTTGGAAGTTTGAAGACGTTTTAGGGCTAGGGTTCTTGATTCTCTTCTTGTATATATATAGTAGCCTAATAGTTAACAACTTTCTTATTCCATTTTCTGAATTTGTAAAAATTCTTTTAATGATTTCCATTTTTATTTTAATGAAAGTTTTAATTTGAGCATTTAAATCTTTGTCTAATTTACTTTCCTGTCCACTTTTAATACTTGCAATCTTACTTTTCATGTCTTGTTCGTAAATTCTCAGTTTCTAAAAGTTTTTCATTAATATTGTTCTATAAGCTCAAATCTACAAGCTCTCTAACAAAGAGCTTGTGATTTGGTTTTTCTAATTGTTCTCAAAGTATTTTCAGTTTTCAGTTCCATTTGTGCTATTTACTTTAAGGATTTACAATTTAAATCTCAATAACCAACAAATTTTAAAGAGCTACTATAGAATAAGCTACTAAACAATTTTCTGACAATAAAATCTTTATAGTAAACTTATGTTGTGTGACAAGTGGTTCGAAGATGTTTGGAGATGAATTGGAGATGATTTGTTGATGTTTGAAGGAGTTGAAGATATATATGTTCTTCATGTTTTGTAAAAGCTTTTAAGCATTAGCCATAATCTCTTATAGCTCTTGATCTTGTTGAGAGAACTCGTGGATTTGGATTTATAAGTTGAGCTGTTGTGCACAAAGGTAAGTTCCCTTGTTTGAATTTATAGCTCACCCCTTTTGAGTTTGCTATACGTTTGTTGCTATGCATGTGATTAAGTGCTCATTTCCTTGTTTATTTTCTTATTTTTGTTGTCCTTTAATTTTTATGTCATTTATTTACATGCTTGTAGCTTAAATTTACAATTTACTTTGTTAAATTCTCAATTTCTGAATTTAAAGTTGTGTTTGGCATTAGTTTAATCTCTATCTTAGCATAGGATTTAGGCTTAAGTTCTGATTGCTTTTCAGCTATTAGGTTAATTGTAGCCTATGTCCACTTTTGTTATTTAGTAAAAACAGAAACAAAATAGACTTAGTTTTAAGTTTTTACTTAGAACACACAGTTTTGATTCATAGTTTTCGTTTGTTATCTGAATGTCTCTTTATGATCTTCTTATGATAATCTCTTTAGTTTGTGGTATAACGAGTTAAATTATGTCTTTAAGTTATGTTATAATCTGTTTAAGTAACTGGTGGGTCATGTATGCTTGAGCTTCTATAGACTGGTCATTCTTTCTGCTGTATTATAGACTAGGGATTGCTTGTTGTTTATCAGCTTGATTTAGCTTGATTTGAGTCACTACATAGCTTAAATTAATATGCGTTAATTGGTGTTTGAGCGGCGTTATAGATCTGTTGTTTCTACTTTGAAATTTGTTTATTATTGGTGGATTAATATAAATTGTTTGTTGGTTTGAATCGTTGCACTCTTAAGCTCGCACATAGCTAGATCTCTCACTCACTTTCATTTAGAACTGCTGTTATTGTCTAATTTGTAGCATGGGTGTTTGGTTTTGGTTTTAGACCTACATTTAGGAATGATTGAGTCTTAATTAGCTGTTGTAGTAGGTTGTTGTAGCAAAGAACTTGAGTGTCGGATATTAGTTACTGTTGTTGCCGTAATTGTAGGTTTGTTGTTTCTGTGTTGCTGTAGTACTTTGAATTGGTTTCTGTTTTAATGTAGTTGATTTTGTATCGTTGGTTCATTGCTCTTATAATTAGACCTAGCCGTGGCCTCCTGTAGCGATAATATTGTGGCTCATATAGTTTAGATAAGTGTTTCTTTGAGTTTTAAAGTAAACTGTTGTATATTGTCATAGATGTTGTTGTGTTTATTCTTGTTGAGGAATTAAAGATAACAATCTGTTATAGGTTGATATTTTTATTTGTTGAGATTTGGAAGCATCTGTTGTAATATTGTTTCAAGTTAAAAGTAAAAAATAAAGACATCAAGGTCAGTTGGTGTTTTGAACCCACGACCTTCCTCTCGTTTGCCCTAAACCTCAACCACTTTGTTTGTTAAATACTTTTGGTATACTTTTTCTTTTAGAACGTTAGATAGGTTAACTTGTTTACTTAATATTTTCAATAAACCTCTTTTACTATACTTCTTAAAATAAAAATTATTAATCTATATTATGTAGTACGTTCATTTTTCTTTCAAAATAAATAGTTTTTCTATACTTTTATTTAATAAATAGGTTTTATAATTAAAATTAGATTTTAATTTGTTTAAGAAATTCAAGATTTATGAAAAGTAATATTTCTTTTTAGGATTTAATTTGCTTTAGTTTTAGTTTAGTCGTGTTTAGAGTTATCGCGTGCCTTTTCGTGATCCTATAATTCACATTTTTAGTTTGAATCTTTGTAATTTTTAGAATCGTCTTTTAATATACCATTTAATTTCTCAATCAATAATCCAAATCGTCATTTTCTCGTTTACGTGATTTTTTATTGTTTCAATATTATTGTTACGTTTTAATTTTTTTGTCTCCGTCTTTTATTTTTTTATTCTTTTTACTATTATCCTTCGTCTTTGATTATAAATCCAATTTCATTTTTAAAGTTTCAAATTTCAACTCTCCGTCAAAACAACGAATCGTGGTTAATTTATATATATATATATATTCGTTTACGTTTATATTTAATTTACCCCTATAACTATGACTTATCATATGTATTACAGATCTCGCAAGCTATCTAAGAAACCAGCGAAAACACCACACTCCCCCTTCTTAATTCACTTAGTAAAAAAAAGAGAGACACTCTCATAAATGCACAAAGAATCATGAGACAATCGATCCTTAAATTAGGCTAATTAGGGTTTTAGAAAAACCCTAATCCACACAGTTCAAGAAAATAAATCATCAATTCAACCACAAATGGATCAATATCGAACCACCAATAAACCCTAGAACACGTCTAGGATCAAACCCTAATTTTACAATGATTCAAGAACTAACAATTGAGGTGACTACTAGCTATGATACCATGTCAAATAAAGAATCGCAAATCAAAACTAATATTATCACCCAACCAACCTCCCCTTTGGTGATTTATTGATTACTTCAAGATGAGTCCTCAAACGAGTGCCCAACAAAATAACTAAAACTTGTTGTCCTCAAACGAACGCAACACAAGAAATACAAGATCAGTCACAACAAGTACTCCTCAATAATACTTTCAATACTAGACTTCTAACAATATCAGGATGATGTTGATAATAATATTGATACAAAAGACTAAGACCAAAATCCCTAATTAAGAGTAACAAACTGTGTTTAATTGTAACACAAAGATGGAAGAGATGAATCAATAACGGCAGCTAGGGAGGAGTATATATACTCCATATTTCCACTGCAGTTCTCGAAGAATAGCAACCTATCAAAACAAGCACAAAACATACCAACCATACCAAACTATATGATGGAGGCCCAAGTATCGATGAACAGGCTAACTTGTTTCTAGAGGCTCAAGATCATGAAGAAAAAAGGGTTTACGAAAATGGTCATAACTTAGGCTCTGGAAGGAGTTAGAAGGCCCACGACCAGTCAAAGTGCTGGCATAAACGAGACGGACGAGGCTGTAGCCATACCTCATCTGATTACGGAAATTTCAAGGCCCAAAACACTATATTTTAGGAGTTTTTTTATTTTTATTTTTGTTACACTTTTGGTTGGACTTGTTTTAGTTCTAGCTCACGGCCTGTTTGTCTTTTGAGGCTCGTTTCAGTTTTGTGAGTCTATTTAAATAATATGTTGTAACCCTAGTACGTAGTTATCAGTTTCATAATAAAAACTAGGGTTGAGCATCGGCTCAAAACCTAACCGAAAACCGATTTTGAGAAAAACGTAAACCAAAAACCAAATCGATGGAAGTGAACAAAATCGAAACCGAGCCGAAACCAAGCCGAATCGAGAAAAACCGAATCGAATATATAATTTAGGCGTATCTTAGTTGGTTTTAACCCGAAACTAAACCGAACTGAACCGAGCAAACCAAAATAAATATGAAAAACAGAAAACCAAACCGAAAAAGATCGGTTCGGTAGGCTCAGTTTTTGGTTAAGTTTTCTCAGCCCTAATAAAAACAGTTATTGGCAGCTTTTCTCGTACTTTAACTCTAATAATGGGTATTCGTATAAAATCAACGATTATTGAATGAATTGTTCCTGATATTCATAGAATCAACATATCAAATTTATTATCTCGTATTTCAGTCTACATCACTATATACCAATATTACAAAAACAGTCCCCATACATATAACAAGCTAAAAGCCTCCAGAACCATACCATACTTTCAACAGAATATTTTCGCTAAAAACTACTACTAAACAAAATAACAAGTGTCTCATCTACATATTCAAAAAGTATAACTAAAAGTGTCATCTGTTATCATGTTTAGATTCAGTTGCGGGCACTTTGTTGTATGGGCGGAGCCATGAATTTTAGTTCAGAGAGGCTAATTATACTTAAGACAAAAAGTTATAGTCATAAGGGGGGCTTAATGTAGGAACTAGTAGAAAAACAACTTGTAATACACATATTATTTAATAAGTGAAGTAGGTTGATTAGAGATCTAGGATGTACGCGATCGCCCAGATAGCAGTCATATCCGTTTGGGATCGGGACGGGAGCGGGATCGATGTCGATTCGTCTGAGGATCAAATCTTGACCGAATCCCAAATCTTGGGATCGATCCTTGACCGACTCTGGAACGGATCTACATGTTTTTAGCCCATTTGGCCTGTTTTTTTAGGGTTTGTATGGGATGTAAATACAATGTAATTGTACACAGACGATTCACAACAATAATACATCATCTAAATCAATCGACAATAACCAATCACGTTTATAGCATATTGTTTTCCCAGAAATCCATAATACATCACAAATTCACAAGTTATGTCTTCTTCCCAGTCCCACAATACAACACAACAAACACAATCATCAACACAACAAACACAATCATCATCTTCAACCAATGAACAACCTCCATTGTGGGATTTCGTTGAAAAAATAGAAAGACAAGGTCCATCAGGAGGAGCATGGAAATTTAAGTGCAATGTTTGCCACCTTGTTCGAACCGGATCTTATTCAAGAGTTAAAGCACACTTGCTTGGAATAACCGGTAACGTTTTTTTTTGCATGTATACGGTTTATAAGTTTATAAGTTATAGTTTTTTTGCATATAATTGTGTAAACTGATAGTCATCTTCAAGAATATAGTTTTTAGGGTTCTTATAAAGTTATAAGTTTTAGGGTTTATAAGTTTTAGGGTTTATATGTGTGTAGTTAAGTATACTGTGTGTAGTTTTGTATCAGTAAAGAAGTTTTATAGGTTGTGAGATTGCATGGAACAATGGGATTAGATTACTCTAGACAACTTGGTGTAAACGAAAACTTGCATGAAAATTATAACTTATAAGTTTATCACTTGCATGAATTATAACTTATAAGTTTATCACTTTATCAGTAAACGACAACTTGGTGTTAGTGTATAAAGTGTAAACTTTTTTTTTAATTTGTGTAGTTTCATGTTACTTTATCAGTAAACGACAACTTTGGTGTTAGTGTATAAAGTTTTAAATATTGTGTAAACTTTTTTTAATTTGTGTAGTTTCATGTTACTTTATATTTTTTTCCGATGAGTTTGTTTAATTGCATAAAGTGGTTTTTCATGTATATTTGTATGAATTTATCTTAATGTGATCATCTTTTATAGGTTGTGGGATTGCAGCTTGCAAGCAAGTATCAACGAGTCAAAAACAAGAGATGAAAGAGTTAGAAGAAGCGTATGAACAGAAGAAAGCTGAGGCAAAAGAGAAAAATGTTGCGTTGCCATATGAGGCTAGTGTTGGATTTAAGAAAAGAAAAGGTATTACTAGCCCTATTGAAAAAGCTTTTGGTGTTGAAATTAGGGACCAACTAGATCAAGAAATTGCAAGGATGTTTTATACAGGAGGTCTGCCTTTTAATCTTGCAAGAAATCCACATTATCATAGGGCTTTTCAGTTTATGGCAGACAATAAAATTGATGGTTATGTCCCTCCTGGTTATAATAAGCTCAGAACAACCTTATTACAGAAAGAGAAGGCTAATGTCGAGCGGCAATTGGAACCCCTTAGGTCAACATGGAAAGAAAAGGGTGTGACTAGTGACTGATGGTTGGAGTGATCCTACTAGAAAGCTTCTTATCAATTTCATGGTTACAACAGGTAATAATGGTCCATTATTTTTAAAGGCGGTGAATTGTTTTGGTGAAGTAAAAGATAGACATTTTATTGCTAATTTAATGAAGGAAGTGATCAATGAAGTTGGTCATCAAAATGTTGTGTAATAAGTAGATTTTTCCAAGTATAAAAATTATGTTCGTTGTATGTGTCTAATCGAATTGATCACGGATTTAGCGTGATTCAATCGTCTATTGGTGGGAAACAACATATTGGTCGTTGTAGTAAAATTAAATTGCAAGACTTTAAAGTAAATGACGGGTAATTAAAGCTAAAACTGATTAAAAAGTAGATGGTGCAATATTAAAACTTTAAAAGTAATTAATTAAATGACAAAAATTAAAGCTCGACGAAAAGTAAATTTGACAATGTAATAAAAATGCAAACCTGAAATTAAAAACTAAAACAAAACAATTAAAATAACACTTAAAGAAATATAGCGGGAAAAATAAATGGTTGAAAATAAAAAGAGGATAAACAAAACCTGATTCGGAAACCAAAATACTGTCACCATCCTGAATACACCACAAGCTGCTTATCCGGAATAATTTCTTGATCCTTATCCGGAATCCAAATACAACATGTTATCCGGAATCCTATTTTTGAGGTCTATCTAGAATCTTGCTTAGTTGCCCTTATCCGGAATCCAGAAGTTGTCACTATCCGGAATCTTTATTCCGGACACTTATCCGGAATCCTAAAACCAAAAAATATTTGTTGCTTTCTCGATGTTTTCTCACATTTTAGATAAAACCCATGTTATGGGTACTATCCGGAATCCCCTTTCAATTCGTTATCCGGAATAAACACACTCCCACTATGCGGAATATGAAACCTCGAAACCTTATCCGGAATTGGCTATTCCACGGCTTATCCGGAATATGACTTTGACACCTTATCCGGGATTTGTCACAGTACCCTTATCCGGAATTGGAGATGTAGGATGTATCCGGAATGTTAAATCGACAGCTTATCCGGAATTTGGGTTTAATTACCTTATCCGGAATATTTTTCAAGGCACTAATTCGGAATGTTGAGTTCTTGTTTATCCGGAATATGAGGGTTTTAAATAAAACCCGGATAAGAACTATTGCAAATAAGCTAAAAACTAATATTAAGCTAAAAACAAATAAGCACTTAACTAAAACTTCTATCAAATCAAATTTAAGAAAAAGCTAATAAACCAAAATTTAAAAACTTTTAAAAACACTAAATAATAAAAATATTTAAAATAAACTTTTTATAAAAACCAACTAATAAGCACTTAATCAAATTTAAATCAAACACATAATAAGCTATAAAATCAATAAGCTAACATAATCATAAACATAAAGACATAACAAACAATCAAATAAGCATGACAATAAGCACATAAACATAAAGATTAAATCAAGACAAGAAAGGTAGAATGAGAGATTAATTAAAACTTGATTAAAATAAGATTCAACAATTAAAAGTAAAGATTAAACTTACAAATTTAAGGTGTAAGACAAGGTAATTAAATGACAATTAAGTAAATGACATTAAGAAAAGTACAAGTAATTCAATGGAAGAACTATTTTGTCAAGATAGTCAACACCTCCTAATGACACATTAGGAGGGTATTTATAGAGAGATTAGATGTCTTGATGCTTTCTTCCTTTTCTCGTCTTTTCCCTTTTATAAATTCTTCGACTTTCTCGACTTTGTCTCGGGATTAATTGAACTCGTCTTGTAATTTCTTCATTAATTAGACATGAGTTCTTCGGCTTTATTAAACTTCCGTCTTTAGACTTTTTCTTCGATAAATCTTCAGAATAGGCCTTGGACTTCCGCTCTTTTTGCACTCTTGATCTTTTGACTTCGTCTTTTGTCTTTTTCTTCGATAAAAGCCCGTGAAAGACCGCGTTTTCTTCCCTTTTCACATTTTGATCCTAAATCACAACAAAAACACAAACCACGCATAATTCCGACATTTACGACATAAAATACACGTTTTGGCTTGGTTATTATTATAATTAAGTGGTAAAAGGATACGTGTTTTCACACTTATTAAATCCCCTACACTTGACCATTGCAATGTCCTCATGCAATGCATTAATTACAAAGCAAGATTTACATTTTCCATCACAATCAATCCACATTGGCCTTTATTAAAGAGACAAAATATTTAAAGGAAGAAAACAAGTAAAAAGATCAAAAACATACCTTAGAGTTTTGGAATGTCATGAATGTTTATCACCCTCATGTTTCACGTTCCCCATACCAAGCTTAAAAACGAGATCATTGTTATTATAAGTTAGCAAACTATTACAAACTCATGTGGGCCAATTATTTACTTAGACTCCCTTATTCCTAGGTGTATCTCATATATTTTATTGTTGTCTTGAATGATCACGAAGATGCATTGTTGACCTATTTTGATAGTTGTTTAGGCTGAAAATAAAGTAGGACGATTTAATCAATAGTTAGCTAAAGGACAAAATCTTTTAAAACTGCTTCTCGGGACCTCATAAAGTTCATATCTTGGCATAACTCGCTTTACGATTTGAGACCTTTCTTGGACCGATATTTGGCGTTGACTTCATACTTCAAATCTTGAGAGGCGTTCATGAAATAATGGTCTTCTCTTCATAATAGGAATTTCTTCACTTGAACTTTTTGATAGATTCTTCATATTTGGACCACGACTTCTTCATTTTTCTCCAATCTTTATTTTTGATTTTGATATACAACGATCCGCCTCCTTTTAGGACTTGGATCTATTTATCCTCATACCTTGTTAGGGCCTTTTTGGATAGACTTCTCCACGATCTTTAGGGGAGTATTTGCTTTTCGTCGTGTGTCTCGATCCTTCATATTGATTTTTGATAAATGAATCTTCACATCACTTTGGATCTTTAGCAACCAAATGTATCCCTTATGCCTTGTTAGGGCCTTTTTGGACTCTCCAATCTTCGCATCCCGCTTCAATAAGTTATGCCTTGGATATGAACTCTAATCAATACCGAGCAACTTTTAAACGATCTTGGGCTAGAAGCTAAGTAACTTTTCAAATCGTACAACCTTACTTATTGCAAATAAATTTATTAACAAGCGATAGGAGAAAAAGCTTATAATCAACTCACATAAATTCATTAAAGAATACCAAACTTATAATTGACTCTATCATCTCTCGTTCTCCACAATTTAAAGTCTCAAAGAATGAGACTCGTGGATGCTTAGCCTATTAAATCAAAGTTTTGGGTTTTCAGGTCATCTATAGGATCTTGAAACTTCTTAGACTTATTCAAGTTTAGAATTCGCATTTTAAAGTTCCCTTGATAAACGACTTTCTAAGATCAATTATAGGAACTTGCGAAAAGTTCTTGTTCTTAACCCGTGAGAGTTAAGACTTTCGCGTTTTAAAGTTTCCTATATAAAAGCCTAGCAAAACTTGACTTAAACACATTAATGATACTAGCTAGAGTAAACTTAGATAAGTAAACTCGAGTTGAGTCAAAAGATTCATAACGTTTAAAAATTAAAACCACTTTATTAAAAATTTATTCTAGCAAAGAAAGAAAATAACTATAACATTGGTTTGAGTCTGTGTGGCGGTGGGCTCAAACCCCGTGGATTAGTCGGCCAGTGAGTCGGAAATCACGGTTACCAAAAAAATAACTATAACAAAGGTAAATACAACTAGGCCAAAATAGATCAAAACTTTTGAAAAATGTCGAAAAATCAATTTTCTGGTTAAAATGTGGACAATTACAGGGAAAAGCCCACTTAACTTCGATAGAAGTCCCCCTACACTTAATATAAACATTGTCCTCAATGTTTAAGCATGTGGAAGTAAACTCCCCTACACTTAGGACATTGTGCACTTTGTTTAAATCTTTCTAAGGAAGAGACAACTAAAGTGATTCCTATTTAATATTGAAGAATATAAAATAGAGAATCAAAAGAGTTTAGGATATAACCGGGAAGACGGGTACACGGAATCACGGGTCGTCAAAAGTCATCAAGAGTTGATCTTTAAAAGCTCGAATCCCTGCACATGATAAGAAAAAAAAAACAAACACATACTAGGGTCTCCCCCTACACTTATTATAAAAACAAAAGAAAAAGGATAGATACTGCGGGTTGCCTCCCGAGAAGCGCTTGTTTTTGTTTACCGAGTCGTGAGCCGGACTCGACCTTGATTAGCATAGGAAGAAGCTTGAAACACATCCACCGGGATCAAATACATGGTTTTCGTCCATCAAATAGCAAAGGCTTAAGGCGAAAAAGGCAAGCCAAAGAAGAGTAGGCAAGGTTCCCTTAAGCAGTTGTTGAGCACGGTGGTAGAGAGTGTGATGAGGTGCAAGCTTATCTCCATGGTTTCCAAAAATCTTTCCTTTTATTTCATCAGATAGATACTGAGATGGCTTAAAAATTGCAATACCAGGACCGAACACCTTTTCCTTTAGGGGAAAATAACACTCAGGCTTATTAGACCTTGAAGATGATCCGCTCATAAATCGCACAATCTCATCCTCAGAAGGTGGATAAAGAGGTGTCAAAAAATAAGTACTACGGATATCGGTGTCGTCCGGCTTATTCTCCTTTGAAACGGGTTTCTTCATATCCAAAGTAGGATAAAGAGCATCATCAAAATCCAAAGGAGGAGAATCACTCTCATTGGGGAAGTAAGTGTTGAGAAAAGTAGCAAAGTCTTTCTCAAATGAGTAGTCATCCAAAGTAGGATTAAGTATTGTTGTCGGAGGATCTTCATCAAAAGTAGGTGAAAGGTCATCATGAGAAGAATCACTCGAAAGAGTATCAACATCATCAAAGTCATCATAAGTTGGCATGTCTGGACACTCTGAAACAAAATTATCATAATCATCCCCATCGGAACTAGAATCATCATAATCATCATAGATCGGTGGAGACTCATGAATTGGTGGAGGATCTAAATTGGAGAGAGAATCATCCACATCATCTTGGAACAGTGGATTATCATAGCAAGAATCGAAAAGAGGATTGTTGTAGACGACAAAATCATCAAGCACATTAATCATATTCGCCGATTCTCTTCCATTGGGTTTGGTTATGATCTTCCCCATTTTAAAAACTTGTGCATCATTCGCGACTCTTAATATTAACTCACCTTCGGCAACATCGACTAATGCTTTTACGGTTCTCAAGAATGGCCGACCAAGTATTAACGGAATACGAGGGTCTATTTCATAATCAACAACAACAAAATCGACCGGAAAAGTGAAGGTGCCAACTTTAATGAACATATCTTCGGCAATACCAACGGGGTAAACGAGAGTGCGATTTTCTAGCTCAAGAGTCATCTTTGTTGGAGTAAGGTCGGGTAATGATATTGTTTTTCAAACACTTAAAGGCATCAGATTTATACTTTCCCCGAGATCAGCTAAGGCAGTAAAGTCTTCGGTTTGGTTAAAAGTACATGGGAGCACAAAATGACCGGGATCTCCAAGTTTTTCTGGAAGTTCTTTAAGAAGGATTTCAGAGCGATTTACATTCAATCGAATGTTAACAAACTCGGCCATCTTCTCCTTCTAATTAAGCAATTCCTTAAACATCTTAACAAATGTCGGCATTTGGGAAAGAGCTTCAACAAGGCCAAAGGTGATGGTCACTCCTGAAATCTTCTTCAAAACGTTCGACACTTGAATGTCATCCTTGGTGAGCAATATGCCTTTGTCTAAGCGAGAAGGATAACGAATGTTAGGTTAATAGGTGGAAGGTGGGGTTGGTGAAGGGTTTTTATTGGGTAATTCTTCATGCATAGGTGGAGACGGTAATGGAGAACTCGTACTAGGCGTGGTAGTAGGCGGGATAAATGGTGGTGGAAGAGGTGTAGATGGAATAACTAGGGGAGGGGTAGATGGTCCTACTAAGGTTGCTGCACTGCGTGTAGTAATAGCACTCACATTCGCTCTTGGGTTGGTGACGGTATTTGAGGGAAGAGAGCCCGAAGTAGAGGGTTGAGTAGTTGGTAAGAAACTAGCCAGCATATTCTTCAAATCATTTGTTTGAGTGATAAAAGAGGTTTGTATATCATGTCGAAGCTCGGATCTAATATCATTACCTTGCTTAGTGATATCTCCTTTCAAGTTGATAATTTGGCTTTGCAGATTCTTAATTTGCTCTCATGGGGTCCTCATGAAAGCTTCAACATCTTGATTAATAGGTGGTGGTTTTTGAGCGGGTGAGTGATAAGGATTAGAAGCTCGAGGTGGGTTTGGATTGCTTCTATTGTAGTTGTTGGTGTTGTGGTTTTGAGGAGGAAAACCGGGTGAAAGAAAGTTGTTAGAACGGTAACTTAGCTAGTTACGATCACCTTGAGGTCGAGCTTGATGGCTTTCCGTTGAATAATTACCATAAGCTGCACACACGTTTTCCGGATTGTCATGAGTAGAAGAACAATCAGTGTATGAATGAGGACCCCCGCAAATCTCACAAGAATTTGCAACAGCTTTAACTTGTTGTTGTTGATTTGTAGCCAAAAGTTGCCTGTTTTGCTCATTTCGACCATTGCGCGGGTCAATTCGGTGATATCAGGGTTTGAAGAAGTAGAAGAAACATTGACTCTCGGGTTATTCCTTGAAGATGCGGATGAATCCCAATTTTTGTGATGAGTAATCATGTTCTCTATAAGCTCTCTACACTCCTCGGGTCTTCTTTTCATCAATGTGCCATCGGCGGCTGCATTAATCGTATCATGATCACGAAAAGTTAAACCGTTGTAGAAAGTATCAATTAAGGTGACGGGGAGCATGTTGTGGTTTGGACATCGATCGATCAAAACATTATATCGTTCCCAAGCATCAAAAAGTGATTCATCGGGTTCTTGTGTAAATCCACTAATTTGATTTCGAAGGCTCGTGACCATGGATGGTGGAAAGTAGCGCGAAAAAAATCGTTGAGTCATCTCATCCCAAGTATGAATTGATCTATTCAGAAGACGATCAAACCATTTTTCGGTATGGTGGGATAAGGTGTGTGGAAATAGGTGAAGGCGAAGAAAATCCATAGTAACAACGGGTAACTTCGTGCTTTGAGTTACGGTAATGAACTTGTCGAGGTGTTTGTTGGCATCATCATCCGGTAATCCGCGAAATGGACAAGTGTTTTGAACTTGTTGGATCATGTGATGCTTCAACGAAAACTCTGGGGCCGTGATTTGCATCGGCGCAATCGGTCCTCCGCGTCCATTCATCGTAGGTTGACAAAGCTCCTCCATCGTTCTAAGATCAGGTGGGGGAACATTGTTGTTATTATTATTGTTGAGGTGGGGTGGATTATTGTTGTTGTGAACACAAGCCATAACTAAATCTTCACGAGTCTCGGGCTCTGAATAAGTCGAAGATCTAGTACGCATGCACCTGCAAAAGCAAAAGAAAAATATACCAAAGAAATAGAGGATATATATGTACGTGTAAAAATAAAAATCTTTTTGTATTTTTGAAATTTTTTAATTTTTATTGATTTTTAACAATTTTTAATTTTTATGGATTTTCGAAAATTTTTGAGCAAGAAAAATAATGTTCACGAGTGAACGGATCCCAAAATTCAACGCGTCTCTCACAGAAAACTGTTAATCTTCACGAAAAGAGTCAGCAGTGGCGCCATTTAATAACTAGATTTTGCCAAGTATAAAATTTATGTTCGTTGTATGTGTCTAATCGAATTGATCACGGATTTAGCGTGATTCAGTCGTCTTTTGGTGGGAAACAATATATTGGTCGTCGTAGTAAAATTAAATTGCAAGACTTTAAAGTGAATGATGGGTAATTAAAGCTAAAACTGATTAATAAGTAAATGGTGCAATATTAAAACCTTAAAAGTAATTAATTAAATGACAAAAATTAAATCTCGACGAAAAGTAAATTTGACAATGTAATAAAAATGCAAACTTGAAATTAAAAACTAAAACAAAACAACTAAAATAACACTTAAAGAAATATAACGGGAAAAATAAATGGTAGAAAATAAAAAGAGGATAAACAAAACCTGATTCGGAATCCAAAATATTGTCACTATCCTGAATACACCACAAGCTGCTTATCCCGAATAATTACTTGATCCTTATACGGAATCCAAATACAACCTGTTATCCGGAATCCTATTTATGAGGTCTATCCAGAATCTTGCTTAGTTGCCCTTATCCGGAATCCAGAAGTTGTCACTATCCGGAATCTTTATTCCGGACACTTATCCGGAATTGATGTTATGGGTACTATCCGGAATCCCCTTTCAATTCGTTATCCGGAATAAACACACTCCCACTATCCGGAATATGAAACCTCGAAACCTTATCCGGAATTGGCTATTCCACGGCTTATCCGGAATATGACTTTGACACCTTATCCAGGATTTGTCACAGTACCCTTATCCGGAATTGGAGATGTAGGACGTATCCGGAATGTTAAATCGACAGCTTATCCGGAATTTGGGTTTAATTAGCTTATCCGGAATATTTTTCAAGGCACTAATTCGGAACGTTGAGTTCTTGTTTATCCGGAATATGAGGGTTTTAAATAAAACCCGGATAAGAACTATTGCAAATAAGCTAAAAAGTAATATTAAGCTAAAAACAAATAAGCACTTAACTAAAACTTCTACCAAATCAAATTTAAGAAAAAACTAATAACCAAAATTTAAAAACTTTTAAAAACTTTTAAAAACATTAAATAATAAAAATATTTAAAATCAACTTTTTATAAAAACCAACTAATAAGCACTTAATCAAATTTAAATCAAACACATAATAAGCTATAAAATCAATAAGCTAACACAATCATAAACATAAAGACATAACAAACAATCAAATAAGCATGACAATAAGCACATAAACATAAAGATTAAATCAAGACAAGAAAGGTAGAATGAAAGATTAATTAAAACTTGATTAAAATAAGATTCAACATTTAAAAGTAAAGATTAAACTTACAAATTTAAGGTGCAAGACAAGGTAATTAAATGACAATTAAGTAAATGACATTAAGAAAAGTGCAAGTAATTAAATGGAAGAACTATTTTGTCAAGATAGTTAACACCTCCTAATGACACATTAGGAGGGTATTTATAGGGAGATTAGATGTCTTGATGCTTTCTTCCTTTTCTCGTCTTTTCGTCTTTATAAATTCTTCGACTTTCTCGACTTTGTCTCGGGATTAATTGAACTCGTCTTGTAATTTCTTCACTAATTAGACTTGAGTTCTTCGGCTTTATTAAACTTCCGTCTTTAGACTTTTTCTTCGATAAATCTTCATAAAAGGCCTTGGACTTCCGTTCTTTTTGCACTCTTAATCTTTTGACTTCGTCTTTTGTCTTTTTCTTCGATAAAAGCCCGCGAAAGACCGGTTTTCTTCCCTTTTCACATTTTGATCCTAAATCACAACAAAAACACAAACCACGCATAATTACGACATTTACGACATAAAATACACGTTTTGGCTTGGTTATTATTATAATTAAGTGGTAAAATGATAAGTGTTTTCACACTTATTATTGTGCAAATAATTACTGACAATGTAGCAAATTGTAAAGCGGCTGGACATCTTATAGAGAGTGAGTTTCCTCACATCTATTGGACACCATGCATTGTTCATACACTCAATCTTGCTCTGAAAAACATTTGTTCACCAAATAATGTAGAAACAAATGAACTAGTATATGAACAATGTGCGTGGATAAAAGATGTTCATGGGGATGCGCTTGCAATAAAAAAATTCATCATGAATCATAACATGAGACTCTCGATTCTCTCCAACTTTACTCATCTTAGGTTGCTTTCGGGTACCAATACCCGCTTTGCCTCCATCATTTTCATGCTTAAGAGACTGAGACTTATCAAAATAGCTCTTCAAGGTATGGTTATAAGCGAAGAATAGTCTTCTTATAGAGAAGATGACACTGCTAAAGCAAACTTTGTTAAAGAGAAGATTCTAAGTGATGAATGGTGGGATAAAGTATCATATATTCTTAGTTTCACTGGGCCTATATATGAGATGATTAGAGTTTGTGACACCGACAAATCATGTTTGCACTTGGTGTATGAGATGTAGGATTTAATAATAGAGAAAGTGAAAATTGAGATCTATAAGAAAGAAAAACGTCATATGGATGATTTATGTCTTTTTTATGATGTTGTCCATAATATTTTATTGTCTCGATGGGGGAAGAATAACACTCCGCTACATTGTTTAGCTCACTCTTTAAACCCAAGGTATATGATGAGAATTTTTAAACTATATGCTTGATTACTATTTATTATATACTTATGTTTTGACTTTTTAATATTGTAGATATTATAGTGATGCATGGTTAACTGAGGATCGTAAGAGAAGTGATCCGCATAGAGATGGAGAAGTTTCACAAGAAAGGAAAAAATGTTTTGAAAGGTGGTTTCCTAATAATGATGAGCAAAATGCAGTCTTTCAAGAGTATGCAATGTTTTCAACAAAGAGTGGAGCTTTTTCTGATTTAACAAGCATTACAATGATGGGTACTATGGAACCTAAGACTTGGTGGGTTAACTTTGATGCTCAAGCTCCTTTACTCCAGACTTTGGCTTTTAGATTACTTGGGCAACCTACTTCGTCTTCTTGTGCTGAGCGTAATTGGAGTGCGTATGCATTTATACACTCGCTTAGGAGGAATAAGTTGAATACAAGTCGTGCTCAAGACTTGGTTTACATTCATAATAATCTCCGATTATTGTCAAGAAATCCCAATGATGATGAAAAGGTGTGGGATTTGGGTGGAGATGCTTTTGATTCCATGGAAGATGTTGATTGTATGGAGTTTGCCGACCTTTCACTAGATGAGCCGGAGCTTGAGAATTTTTTGGTTAATTAATTGTTAGTTTTATTTTGAAAGATAGTAATTTGAAGTATAGAATTTACATCAATAAATATTTATTTTGAATTATAATATATTTATTTTTTTATATATTTTTATTGCCGTATCTATGCCGATCCCGTATCTTGATTTTTTTATTTTTGCCGATTCCCGTTCCCGTATCGCTCCAGTATCCCCGTTCCGCTCCCGTTTTGGTGCAACCTAGTTAGAGATGGCTTAACACCTACTAGTCACCTACTAGCTCCGTGTTTGCTTTGATAGATGTTGAGACCTTAAGTTGCAATATGAATATGTTGGTTAGTTGCTTTAATGCATGTCTAATTTCTAATTGCTTTTGGCCTTTTGGGTAATACAATTTTTTTGTAATTTGCATCCTATTACAATATACTTTGGCAAAAATCGCATAGTTGGCATTTTCTAATATTTTACAATATAGGGATCATACGGGTCAAATGGGTGAAAGTACAACAATACAGTTATAGAATAATCTCTGTTACATGCAATAACCTCACTCACTTCATAGACAATTGAAACAATAGCGTTTGAAAGTTTAGAAAAACGCTTGTGAAGAAATCGAAATGCTCTTTTGATCGACATGGTGGTTTAGTAGTAGTGAAGGGATATCAGCTGCTAATCTAAGAGAAAATCAAGATGTTTGATCGATAGCTTACCTAATTATCGGAGAAAGGTTTAGAACCCTAGTTTTGGAAGGGTTAGAACACGTACAACTAATATAATTACCATCCATGTGAGGTTATTGAAAATACTGATCTAGGCATTCACATATAATAAGACTCGCGTTTTCTACTAATAGTTTAGAATCAGAAGGATCAAACTGAATTAGGGCTCGTTTATAATATGGAAAAAGACTCATTACAATAACTTTTTAGGTCTAAAACAGTTTCGAAGAAACACAAAATATTATAAGTTCAATTAAGCACAAGCTATAAGCATAACATATCTTATTCAGAATACAAAAACATATCTTATTCAGAATAAGAAAACATTGTTGAAACAAAAAAAGAAAAAAAAAACTAAACCATGTTAAAAATATTGGTTTAGCTTTTAAAGATCAAACTAAAAGATATCAAACTTGAGTCTCCACCGCGAACCATGATTGAATCATGAACCCATCGCTTTTCGCCTTCTGAAGCGCACCACGACCAATCCTATGACCGCTCCGGCATAGTTGGAGTAGCTCATTCACAACGAACTTGATCTCTTCATCACCTTTAGACACTAAGTCGTCACTTATTTTCTTAGCTTTGTCCCTTATGTTTTTGCCTAGGTTACTAGCCACAACTTCATTCACGACCTTAGCTAGTTCATCCTCCATGTGCACACCCATATTGTCCCTTACTACCTCCTTCCCCATCCCAATCTCCACCACCAACCGAGCATTGACGGGTTGGTCAAGATGCATTGGCATTGCGATGATTGGAACACCAAATTCCATAGCTTCCATGACTGAGCTCCAACCGCAATGGCTTACAAATCCACCAATATTTTTGTGTCCCAATATTTTTGCTTGCGGTGCCCACCCTTCGACCAACAAACCTCTGGTTTTAACCCTTTCGATAAACCCGAATGGCAAGGCTTCTTTAAGAGTCATATTGTTTTCTCCTTTTGGAAACCTTATAACCCAAATAAAATTCACTTTGCTCTTTTCCAAACCTAATGCTATTTTTGTTATATCGGCTTTAGAAAGAAAATACTCACTACCAAAGGAAACAAAAACGGTGGATCCAGTGGTTTTTGTATCAAGCCACTTGATCACAGTGTTTTGCTCCGAGTCCACATCAAGAGGCTTGACCACAAGTGGACCGACCGGCACAACCCTTTTACTAGTTAAACTAGAAAGATAAGTCCCATATTTACCTTCAATCTCATTAAAGGATTTCACAAGCACGATATTTTTCGACCTCTTAACACCTTGCATGACACGATCTTTATCTTTGCACCCGTTAGCCGAGCTCTCAAGAATATCTTTCACATTCTTTTTCTCATACTCACGATAGTAAATCGAATCAAACGGAAAAGCATCACCCTGCTTCAAGTAAAGATGAAACATGTTAGCAGCCATCGTAGTACTAGTTGTGATAAACATCACAGAAGGGATCCCAAGGGCGCTAGCAGCCGATGGGGCCCAATGTTGTATCATGTCGTAAATCAACAAATCAGGCTTTAACATCGCCAGGATTTTAGAAAACTGTGGTTTTCCTAGGTCAAAAGCTTTCTTGAGACTAGCCATAAGATGGGGAGGTAAACCATTAGTGGTGTGAAGTTCGGATGGAAGGTCGGGTAGAGGTTCAAGGTTAAGATCTATGAAAGTGATCGCCTCGTTCGCTTCTGCTTGTTTAAGAGAACCGAGATTAGCAGGAGTCGAACAAAGGTAAACGTTGAAAAGATTTGTCTTGATGAGTTTTTTGCCTAGTTCTAAAAAAGGTGCAACATGGCCATGACCTAACCATGGAAACATCAATAGGTTTTGTTTTCTGCCATTGACGATGTTGTTGTTCATGGTCATCATGTTTACGAAAATAAAACTTTGTGATGGAATAAGATTGTTGTTTTATAGATTGTGAATGTGAATTCGTGTCCGGTTAGTATAAGAGTTGTACTATATATAGGAGATGTGCTATGGACAAAGATAAGACAAGACTTAATAATGTAAAATATTGCATGAAATATTGTTACGTATTATTTTATGCATGGATTCTTTAGGATTTTATATTTATTAAATGAAACTCCAAAATAAATAATTAATTTAGTTAAGATCGTTATATTTTCAGTTAAAAATTTGTTATAAATGAAAATTTCATGTGAGATTTGTATGTCTGTTAATTAACGTAGGTAATCAATGTAAAAACTAAACAAATAAAATCCAACAAACGAAATAATAACTTTATATAATATTATTAAAGATATCATAAACCAACTCAAATTAATAAATATAGTAATACTAAAAACTAGTTTATGTGCAAAACAAAATTACCAAACAAATCTTAAAGTTTAAATTATTCATAACATTTAAATTACTTGTATTGTAAAGTAAAAAATGGTGTGAAGTGCATGAAAATTTGTGAATCAATAACTACGTGAATTTTTCTTTTCATTTGAAATTAGTAACAGTAGAAAGTAAAAATTAATGAAACCCAAGATATAAAACTGAAATTAAGTAAATGATCCGAATTTTAGCCATGAATAACTATAATTGAATGATTTCCTTATTTAAACAATCCGTTATTGAGGTTATTATCCAAAACCATTATAACAAGATATGCAGTTATGAATTCCATGTATTCGATGACATATATTATTTGTTTAAAGAATTTACAAAATAAATTTTCATGTTTACCAATGGTTTGAATATTTATGGAAAATATAATTTGATGAATTTTTGAGGCAATGGCATAATTAAAGGGTATAAATCTGAGTCCTATTTTCATTTGAGATTGTGAACTATTTTCATTTGAGATTGTGAACTTTTTACCATATACACAATACGAATCTCATTTATCACTTTTTTTTATTAGTTGATAGATAGAACTCTTTACTCTAAACCTTTATATTTTAGCATACAAAATTCATAAAATATATTTAAACACTAATATTAATACATATGAAGTTTTTTAAATATAAGCGCGTGCATAATTATTAGTTGTACTATATTACTATTACAATACATTAAGCACATGAATTTATATATTCATATATTAAACAAAAATTTTAAAACAAAAAATTTGATATATGTGTAAGCCACATGCGTGTACAAGACTTATAACTAGCGAATGTATGAAGTTTGTGATTGAATAACTACGTGACTTTTTTTTCATTTGAAATGAGTAATAGTAAAAAGTAAAAATGGAACCCTAAACTGAAAATAAGTAAATTATACGAATTTTAGCCATGAACAACTATAATTGAATATTTTTCTTATGTGATCAATTCTTTTATTATGCAAAGACAAAAGTCATTTTGAAACTTTGATTTTTACTACAATCCAATGAATTACTTAAAATTCAAAAAAAACTCTGAAGGATTATTTTTGCCAAAATGTCCAAAAGTTTTAAAAAACGATAGAATGACTAAATAGTAAATATGACGAAAGTAGTTATCACATGTGATATTTCACTAGTGATAAAACAATGAAATATCACTAGTGATAAATTAAAACATTACTAGTGATATTTCATTAACATAGTTACTATGTAATATCCCAATAATATTTTATTAATTTATCAATAGTCATATTTTATTGTTTTCGCTAGTGAAATATCACTAGTGATAAATTATTACTTCGTCATATTCACAACTTTGGTACTTCCGCCCATTTTTACAATTTTTGGACATTCTCGCAAAAATGACCCTCCGTGTTTTTTTAAATCTTAGGTTAATCTCCACCATTAAATAAAAAAAATGAAAAGTATAGATTTATCTCTGATTAAAAAATAAGGATGCAAAATAACTGATCTGTTATCCAAAACCATTATAGCAAGATTTAAAGTTTTGAATATAATATGTAAGAAAAGTATATATTCGATGACATATTCATTGTCGCCAACGTTAAATTATTTATGGAACATAGTTTTATTAGGTTTTGTTTTTTGGTAATGACACAATTAAGGGTATAGATTTAAGTCCTATTTTCATTTTAGATACTCAGCTTTTTTATTCCTAAACTTATTATGTTTATTCACATGATATATGCTCAAAATGAGTCTCATTTATCACTTTTATCGGCAAGTTTTTCTTTATTTAAAGGAAACCAGCCTCTCAATCTTTAATAGAATCGAAACTAACCTCTCTATCTTTATACATAAAGAAAGATCAGAGGTCTTTTTTTTATTTTTGATAGAACCGGAACCAGCCTCTCTATCTTTGGTAGGGGTATGACTGTCTACGTCTTAACCTTCCTCTTACATTGTCCTAGACGATATTGAGACACATAACCCGTGGAAGATGTTATTGGAGCGTTACTTTAACAGTGCATAAAGACAATAATCATACTTGTAAAATCTTGGTTCTTGTGAAATTTTGCAAAATGTATGTTTTTAAAATACAAAGGATTTTTTTTAATTAATATGGTGTGTGTCTTCTTTAAGTTGTCAAGTTTAAAAATGATCAATTTATGGTATATTAAAAAGTAATTTAGGTAAATTACATTAATTTAAAGTTTAAGATTCAAGTTTAAAGAAAAAAATGTCAATATACACAAAAGTTATTTGAGTTTAACAAAATAGTTTAGCCAAGTATGGTTTACCGGTTACGTATGTTACCCTTATATATTCACCTATTGTTACCGGTTAACATCTACATGTCAATTAAGGTGGATTTAATTATTATTTATTTATTTAAACTAAATAAAATTATTAACTCATGATAAGAATACAAAGTCAAACTTTATAGTTTCCTCAAACATTATCACATATTCTATCAATCTGTTGTCACTCCATTACCATTTACAACCACGAAAAGTCACTAGAACCAACCATTTAATTCGTCGGTGCTGTCATTCTTCTTGTTTCAAATATTCACAAGCATGTTATGGTATTGTGGTTATCAGCACAACTCACATACCATCGCCGGCGGTAGTATTCGTCGATGCTGCCATTGTATTATGTTGCCATTCATCGGTGTTGCCTTTCTTCTACCACAACTCGCATACCGTCGCCGCTTGCAGCACCCGTCCATTTGTACTGTTGTTATCACGTGTTTTGGTTGTCATTTGTTAAATACTTGAGATCTAGATCTAATTTCTATATAATTGTTAACTTTTAAGAATTAGGGTTGACATTTATTTGATCTTGAGTTTTTTTTGCTTTATTTGTTAAATGAGAAAGTGTAGTAGTTTAAGAAGATTGGATGGTATTGATCTTTTTTTTTATTTGTTAACTATGAAAGTCTTGATTTTAAAAATGAGATGTTGATGTTTATTAAGAACGAGGATTTGAAGCGTATATGGGTGTCAATTCGAAGGTTTTTGAAGTGGATGCAAGTTATAGGTGACAGGTCAAAATTTTTTTTCCTTTGATCCCAATGAAGGAGTTGGAAATGAGATTTGACGAGGACATGTGAGATATGAATAAGATAATGAGGATGATCTCTGCTTAAAAATTTATACTGGTTTTGTTTAGATGTAATTACTGGTTAAATCCTGTAATTTGTGGTTCATGTAGACGAGTGGTGAATACCTGCAATAACACTTCCCTAAGTTTAAATATTACCTAGTATGATAAAATAGAATACGTACCTTATCAATTACTTTTAACATAGTCAACAAAAAAACACGAACTTCGTGGACTTTTTAAATGACTTGGACACATATTTGATGATGTGGTATAAAGAAACCGGTTGTTCATTAGGTTGTTGGTCAAGGGAGTAACGCGGATGTAACATCTTTAAACATTCAGTAAGCGAGACAATAAACTCGTATACTTGGGTAAACTATCGGTTAGGTTTTAAACTATAGTAACCAAATCAATTTTTTTTGTCAAACTTTAGTAACTTTTATGTATATTAACCCTATTTATAAGTAGAAGAGATGTTAAAACAAACATAATGTATCATTTCATATTCAATGCTTCATTCCATAACCATCATACCAAACAAGCTTTTAAAGGGCTGCTTGGTTTGACGGAATGAAATGAATAAGGTAATAAAATGCATAGATTGATTGAATGAGCCTTAGCCCTTCCATTATCATGTTTTGTTATTATTTTGGGATGAAATGATGCCATAAGTAATAAACATTCGATCCTATTCCATTTATCTCAAAATTATTGTCACGAGAAAAAAAAGAACATGATTTTAAAAAAAATATTTATTATTCACATAATGTTTGCAAATAATAAACTTTGTTAAAGGCAAACTTTAGCAATTTCAACAGCTTATATAGCAATGTATAATAGACAAAAAAATAAAGTTAAGAATAAGATCCAGATTAAACAAGAAAATAAAAACTAATACACCTGGTATATCGCTAACATATCTCCATCGATCAAAATTTTGCAAATCAAGATTACAAAAGTCGACGTCTAACCCACAAAGATCACACCATTACATAGGTCAAATGGTGCATAATAACTACCAAATAACTTATGCATGGTTTTAAATCATGAATATAACACTTGACTTCATCAAAACCAACAAAATACTTACTATCCTTAATCATTTTATTGACAAAAAGAAAATTCATAGTATACTCAAGTACCATAACCACATCAAACAAAACCACATAGCATGTCAGTTTAAGACTATCTATAGTAGTAGTATTAGCTATTATACCATTGAGATGACCTATAGTTAATTTCAAGCTAGAAATATCAACAACATTAAACTAGTATGATAGGAAACAGTCATGTGTTGATTAGCACCAGATTCAATAATTCATCCAGAATAATATGATATGTTTGAATATTAGTTTTAGCACATAAAATTTCTTGAATGTGTATATTGAAAAAGGTATTATCATTGAAAAAACTAATTTTATGTCAGACACATTAGTAGAAGGTTGTTCATTAATTAAACTTAACAGCTTCATCATCTATTTATTTGTAAAACTTGAAGACAAGGAACCAGATGAAGTTGAAGCAGTTTGAACAAGATCAAAGTTGTCACTAAATTTCTTAACAGTTTAGATAAATTAGGGTTTTTTCTTAAAACCAGAGGAACCCAACTAACTCATCGCATCTTTCAATAGTATGACAAGTTAAACCACAATGCTTGCAAACAACATTAGGATTAGATCCTTTGTTATTGTTGTTAATAGTATTAATCCTTATATTTCCAGGAATATTAGTCATATTATAAGTTTTAACAACAAAATCAGTTGGATTCTAAGTAGAAACTTTACCAATATCTAGTCCTCTATGAGACTCCTCTCTAGACATAATAACAAAGACATCCTTTTAATTAGGTAAATGTTCCCTTGCAAGAAAACTAGTCCTAACATGTTGATAAACATCATTAAGTCCTATAAGGAACTGCATGAGCGTAACCAACGGGTTATTCTTAAGTACTCCCTTATGAGCAGCACAAGTACAAGCAGGCAAAAGAATCAAAATATCAAATTCACTTCAAACAGAGTTTAAGGTATGATAATATTTAGGCACATGTAAATATTCTTATTTTTATTATTAATTTTATGAACCAAATTAAAGATTAAAAAAACCATCCATTTTATCATATGTTTCATGTAACTTATCCCAAACCTTAAAAGCAATTTTAGAGTAAACTTGATCCAAATCAAATCTTGCGACAAAGATCCAATAATAAAACCAACAGTAGCATTACATCCTTCCGATTGTTAGGCTAACACGTGACTAGTAACATGTTTATCACATGTACCATCAACAAACCTCATTAAACTGAAGAACCAAAGGATTACCACCATCAAGAGCATTAATCAAAACATCACCCATGATGAAAAATAAGCAAGAAACAAACAAATAGTAACACAATCAATCAAACAAGGAGACTAGACCAACTAAAAACATAAAAAAAAACAATAAAAGAAATAGAGAAGAAACAAACTCCCAATCAGTCATAGTTCACAGGCTTCCTGACCACTAAAGTGATAGGTGAAAAGTAAAAAACTAACAAAGAGGATCAAGATAGCCATAAGAAAGAAACAAACCCCAACGCCAAAAAGCACAACACCACTAGTGTCTCTAGTCCTAATCCTACCAAACTAAGCAAAAACAGAACTAAATGTAATAAAGAGAGCGTGATAAGTTGATGAGACTCGTATTATACATGATTTCATACCTCAAATCGGACTAAAAACGGATAAAATATCATAAAAAGGTACCAAATACCCTTGTATTTATTTATTTGTGTATGTGCATGCTCGGATATCGTGAATTCAATTAAAGATCACAAAAACAATAAAAAAACGAACACGGGAAACGAATCACACAAGAAAACCAAAATCGTATATGAATTTACCAAAATACCCTTGAAGTTTTGAAGAATTACAAGAATAATCCCTCAACTTTGGCACTTGTACACTTTATACCCTTAAATAATCACTTTATACAAAATTGGTCCCAAAAGAATGAATTTTGTACAAGAATACCCCTTAAAGATTGAAGAGATTGCCTTATAAGTCCTTGAAAATAGTTTAAGCAAGTTAAGGGACTGATATTGCCAATTCCAAAATTTAGAATGAATGTTAACTTCAAGTGTTGAATGTTAACTAATCACATGGGTCTCTATATCATTAATCCAAAGTTGGAATGAGTGACTAATGCTGCCAAAGTTTCAAAGTACCAACAAAACCAAGGTAGCAAAGTTTGAGAGGGTGCAAATGTCATTTAAGAAATTTTATTTGCAAAGAGATATGGCTGGAATCATTTTTTAATAAGACATGGACTACTTTTGCAATTCCAAAAGATTAAATTAAGTTTAAGAGGGAACACCCATGTTTTTCCCTAAATAAGATCAAACCCATGTTCTTAGCTATAAACCCTAGACTAATAACCCATCTTTAATCAATCACGAGAAAAGGTTTTGGTTTGATACTTTCCAGATAAGTAATTCACCCATAACATGACACAACTTCATTTGATTCATTCATCCACCTCAGCAACATGGTCGCCATTCCAGCTAGCATAGAGTAACGAGTTTTGCAAGAAGCATACCATTTAGTGTTTATGATCATACGACGTGCTCACCACATCTTTTCAACGCCTAATATCATCCAAGTACATTGTTACATCACATGAGCTCCAAGAATCAAATTCGAATGCGGCATATTCTAAAAAGATCCAAGGGAAATATTGGAAGTTTGAAGATGTTTTAGGGCTAAGGTTCTTGATTCTCTTCTTGTATATATATAGTAGCTTAATAGTTAGCAGCTTTCTTGTTCCATTTTTTGAATATGTAAAAATTCTTTGAATGAGTTCCAATTTTATTTTAATGAAACTTTTTATTTAAGCATTTAAATTTTGTCTAGTTTACTTTCCTGTTCACTTTTAATACTTGAAATCTTACTTTTCATGTCTTGTTCCTAAATTCTCAATTTCTAAAAGTTTTCATTAATATTGTTCTATAAGCTCAAATCCACAAGCTCTATGACAAAGCGCTTGTGTTTTGGTTTTTCTACTTGTTTTCAAAGAGTGTTCAGTTTTCAATTCCATTTGTGCTATTTACTTTAAGGTTTTACAATTTAAATCTCAATAATCAACAAATTTTAAAAAGATACTATAGCATAAGCTACTAAAGAATTTTCTGACAATAAAATCTAAATAGTAAGCTTATCTTGTGTGGCAAGTTGTTCGAAGAAGTTTGGAGATGAATTAGAGATGATTTGTTGCTGTTTGAAGCATTTGAAGATATATATGTTCTTCATCTTTGGTAAAGGCTTTTAAGCATTAGCCATAAGCTTTTATAGCTCTTGATCTTGTTGAGAGAATTCGTGGATTTGGATTTATAAGCTGAGCTGTTGTGCACAAAGGTAAGTTCCCTTGTTTGAATTTTCTGCTCACTCCTTTTGATTTTGCTATAGGTTTGTTGCTATGCTTGTGATTAACTGCTCATTTCCTTTTTTATTTGATTATTTTCGTTGTCCTTTAATTTTTATGTCATTTACTTACATGCTTGTAGCTTAACTTTACAATTTACTTCGTTAAATTCTCATTTTCTGAATTTAAAGTAGTGTTTGGCATTATTAAATCTCTAAGTTAGCATAGGATTTAGGCTTAAGTTTTGATTGCTTTTCATTTATAAGGTTAGTTGTAGCCTATGTCCACTATTGTTATTAAGTAAAAATCGAAGAAAAAAAATAGACTTAGTTTTAAGTTTCTGCTTAGAACACATAATTTTGATTCATAGTTTTCGTTTGTTATCTGAATGTCTCTTTATGATCTTATTATGATGATCTGTTTAGTTTTCTGGTATAACGGGTTAGATTATGTCTTTAAGTTATGTTATAATCTATTTAAGTAATTGGTGGGTCATGTATGCTTGAGCTTCTATAGACTAGTCATTCTCTCTGCTGCCTTATAGACTAGGGATTGCTTGTTGTTTATCAGCTTGATGTAGCTTGATTGGAGTCACTACATATATTAAACTGATATGCGTTTATTGGTGTTTGAGTGGCGTTATAGATCTGTGGTTTTGCTTTGAAATATGTTTATTATGGTGGATTACTATAAATTCGTTTCTGGTTTGAATTATTGCACTCTTAAGCTCGCGCATAGCTAGATCTCTCACCCACTTTCATTTAGAACTTTTGCTATTATCTAATTTGTAGCAGGGGTGTTTGGTTTTGGTTTTAGACATACGTTTAGGAATGATTAATTCTTAATTAGTTGTTGTAGTAGGTTTTTGTAGCAAAGAACTTGAGTGCCGAATATTAGTTATTATTGTTGTCGTAATTATAGGTTTGTTGTTTCGGTGTTGCTGTAGTACTTTGAGTTAGTTTTCGTCTTTGAATTTACTGTCATAGCTGCTATTGTGTTTATTTTTGTTGAGGAATTAAAGATAACAATCAATATGTTGGTAGGTTGATATTTTTACTTGTTGATTTGGAAGCATCTGTTGTAATATGGTTTCAAGTTAAAAGTAAAAATAAAGACATCAAGTTCAGTTGGGGTTTTGAACCTATATCATTCCTCTCGTTTTCCCTAAGCCTCAACCACTTTGCTAGTTAAATGCTTTTGGTATACCTTTTCTTTTAGAACGTTAGATAGGTTAACTTGTTTACTTAATATTTGCAATAAACCTCTTTTACTACACTTCTTAAAATGAAAATTATTAATCTATAGCATGTAGTACGTTCATTTTTCTTTCAAAATAAATAGTTTTTTAATACTTTTATTTAATAAATAGGTTTTATAAATAAAACAGATTTTAATTTGTTTAAGAAATTCTATATTTATAAAAAGTAATATTTCATTTTTAGGATTTAATTTGATTTAGTTTTAGTTTACTCGTGTTTAGAGTTCCCTCGTGTCTTTTCGTGATCCCGTAATTCACATTTTTAGTTTGAATCTTGGTAGTTTTTAGAATCATCTTTTAACATCCCATTTACTTTTTTTATCAATAATCTAAATCGTCATTTTCTTGTTTTACATGATTTTTATTATTTTAATATTTTTTTATGGTTTTTAATTTTTTGTCTTCGTCTTTTATTTTTTATTTCTTTTTTCTATTATCCTTCGTCATTGATTATAAATTCAATTTCATTTTTAATATTATAATTTTCAACTCTCCCTCAAAACAACGTCTCGTGGTTAATTTTTTTATATATATTCGTTTACGTTTAAAATTAATTTACCCCTATAACTACGACTTATCAAAATAGCGTCACTACGGGGGAGTTGATTTACGATTTTCTCGGAGTGTGTTTTTTGTTTTTTATCGAAGACCCTTTCATCCTTGAAAGGTTGTAAATTATGTGCATACTATTAGTAATTAATTTTTTTTTAAATCTATAAAAATCCAAAAAGTGTTATTTGAACTCAAATAACACACCAAAAGTACTTTTCGTTTTTGTTTTTGCTATCGATTTTATTCTTGGTGCTAATATATTATATACGTAGAACAAATAAATACACAATATCTCCAAAAGAGTGAAAACTCACCCCACTTATTATCGATCCGATAATATTTGGTGGTATCGATCAAAGAAAAATAAAGGCAAAATACATAAATACTACGAAACGTTTGAACTTAGGAAAATACGAATTATAAGGTGGGTATAAGACGGTTATAAAATACAACCTAAATAAAAAGGCTCTTAAATGCTTCGCGCCGTCTCGTTTCTCCGTTTTCTTGTGACTATTTTCGAGAGGAAAGACGGATTAGTGGTTTGCCACCCAAAGTATTATTAATCTTATATTTGCTTTTGCTTAATTATTAAACCCTCGAAACATTTTGGTTTTAACCAATCGTTTCAAAGTTGAACAGAGGTTTTTACTCCATGTAATTACTTTCATTCCTTTGGATTCTCTAATCGAGACTTTGATTTGAGGAGAGATTTTTTTGTGGATATATTATTAATATAATACACCAAAAATTGAAAATTTAAGAAAATGAAAAATATTCTTCTTTTCACTTCTTATTAACTAATTCTTCTTCTTAACCCTCTATTTGTTTAATTCTTATTACGTCATTCTTGTTTCGTCATGTCGGATCGTGGATATTTTTCTTGTCCATATTGTGGAGTTCTGCCCGACGGTGGTAATTGTCATAATTGCGAGATTTTAGGAGGAAGGGAGGGGTATATCTATAACTCTCCTCCAAATGATCATGGTTACGTATTCCAATCCTATGACCAATCTTCGCAATGTCCACCGTCATATTCATGTGAGTTTTGTGGTAACAAACCTCATTATAGGCATGATTGTCAACCAATGAATCAAAATACATTTTACGATAATCAATTCTTCGGTTTTGACCAGTCACATCCACAACATTTTTTTTATGATTATCTCGGAGCAAGTCGCGTTGATGAAGGATTTAAACGACTTGAAATACTCTTTCAACAAATAATAGAAAAAGAGGAAGTTGGAGTTGTTCGAAAAAGCATCTACGAGATGGAAAACCAGAAGAGACGAATTGGTGGCCAAATGAACACTGTTAATGCAAGTAATGCCTAAAAATATTATTAGTGTTGACTAATCTTTCTTAGTTTTGATCACGACAAATAAAAAAGACATTTATCGTCAAAGACAATCGTAAGACGAATTATTTGACAAACACTATCATCAAGGTAATAATCATTTAGATATTGCACAAACATATCTTAATCATGATTAGTGACCATAAAAAGTGATTATCTTTAAAACTAACATTTTGTCAAATGTGACAATATTTTAATAAACTTTCTTTTTAAGAAAATATCTTATTAAAATGGAAAATGTAAATTTGAATATGGCATATTCCAATTGCCATAGGAAAATCCTTTGAAGGTAAAACTGAACTCATATATTACTTCCCCACTAAAGGACAAAAAGGAGCGGAGTCTACTAATCACGATTCCTCAAATGGTTATGCGGTTCTTTACTAATAAGGAACCAAAGGCACTATAAATTGTGAATCAAATCTGCATTTTCCAAGAACCTTTTTAGACATTCTTTCTGCCTCTTTTCTCTTTTTTATATCCTAATCATTAGTAAATGATCACTTAATGTGTTAAGTATGTTTACTTATGATTATCCTCTTGATCCCTTTCTTTAATTGTCCAAAGAGAAGATCACTTACACATTTGTGATGTGATTAAAGATGAAGCCTTGATGAAGATCAACCTACCGTAGATCTAGTCTTGTTCATCATTTTTAATTGAGTCTCGTGTATATCCAATGTATTTGTGGATACTTGGATTAGTGTTGTGTTGACCCAATGTATTAGTGAATACTTGGATTAGCCTTGTGTAAATCCATTGTATATATGTATACTTGGATTTGTCTTGTGTGGATCCAAGTTACGTGTGTATACTTGGATATGTTTTATTGAGTTGTAAGTCTTGTGTGTAAGTTCTCACTAAACTATAGAGTGATGTGTGCATACGTCTTGTGAGTTCTCACTTAGCTTCAAATTGAAGAGTTGTGAAGATTGGTTCTAGCTTTGGATTAGAACTCGACATCTAGCCTTGTGTCAGAAAAATGGTAAAGTAGGCGACGTGTGTATATTGGTCCTAGCTATGATTAGGTCTCGATATTTAGCTTAGTGTCAGAAAATATTGTAAGCAACGCTGTAAGGTTTTCTCTGCCAAGAAGGGAGCTTGTGGATATAGTGGAAATCTCGAGTAAGGTTTACTCGAGGAGTGGAGTAGGAACGAGGATAGAGCTTCATTTCCGAGCCACTATAAATCTTGGTGTCGTTCTTTAGGTTGCTTTTTTCCTTACTCTTTACTTATATTTACATTCTTACATTGCATTCAATTGTTACTTATCATTGTTAATGCATTTAGAATTGAACTTAACCACTAGACATCTAGCCTTCAACAAAACTAAAATGTCAATATTAGTCCTTCTCAAAGTCAAACATACCATGAAGAACTTTAAGTGACAAGAAATTACAAGTTTGGTCCTTTAAAAATGTTAAATTGCAAAAAAGGACCCTTGACTTTGAAGACTTGGCAAGAATGGTCCCTCAAAAATGAAGACTTGTCATTTTCAGTCCTCCAAAATGTCAATTATACAATTCAAGACCATAATCCTTGAAGAAAATACCAAATAAGTCCTTCAAGAATCAAGAAATGGCAAGAAATACCCCTGAAAATACTTTGGAAAAGTATTTGGGGCAAAAGTGTGAAAATCAAAACTTGTATAACAAAGAGAAGTGATTTTGGCCGGATTTATTTACAAGTGAAAAGGATTAAAGAGTTGAGGGGTAAAACATGTCAAACATCTAACCTTACCTAGACCAGTAGTGGGGTGACACGTGCCTCACTACCACTTCTCCACCCATTAGAATTCCCCATTGTGCCACCTCATTTCCCACCCATAACTAACCTTAACTAATCTGATTAGTTTATTTAAAAGTGGCGCCTAACACATTTTTAAACCTCAATCTGGATCAAACACACAACTATTCACCAAGAACACAATTTGGGGTTTTGTTATTTACTTATAATTAAACCCTAAGATTGTCCAGATTAGTGATTAAGCATCCCTTAATAACATCCCAACCTTGAAAATACTTGCCACATCACCCCTCAGTCCCACACAAAATTCCCCTACTGCAAAAAAGAAGAAACTTCCAAAACTTGGCTAGTCATCCAACGTGTGTGATTCTAGCTTACTTTCTAAGCTCATTGTGAGCCATTGGATGCATTTTCACCATGCCAACTCCACAACAAAACAAGAATCAGTCACATGATCTTCAAAGTTCAAACTACTCAAAGGGCAAATCTGGAACTTCATTAGCTAGGGTTTCACGTTTTTTAGCTTTCATAGTTCACTTGTATGCCTATATAAAGGCCTTAGGGTGCTTCATTTTTGCTTTGCTCTTGAATTTTCCTTTGTTCAAAATTCTGTAAATCTCATTTTCTAGTGAATGAAATGTGTTTGAATCTTTGAAGAAAACTCAAGTGCCATTGTTGTTTACTGCTTATTATAGTTCTTTGTTAAGTAATCTTGAATCCTAAACCTGTTTTCAAAAGGAGTGTGCAAAAGTTTGCACATTTGCCACTTTTCTTGATATTTTGCTAAGTTTAGTTCAAACCTTGGAATTCTTGGGCTATAAAGTTGATCATAGCATCCTGATATTGTGTTATCAAGGTGTGGTGAAGCCTATAACTTGGGGATAATCAAGTGTGGGGAACTAAGGTTGCATTAATCAAGAATTTTTCACTTTTCTGTTTTGATATTGTGCTTCTAACCTTGTTGAATCTTAGCAGGCTTTATTGTGGAAGCTTGTGCTTGTTCTTGCTAGCACATAAGCTCAAAATTTGTGGGTGTGGATGTACATCCATGAGGTACACACCATTCTACCCAAAATCTGTTAAAATCTTGATTTTTGGTGAATTTGTGTGTTGCTTGTGTTCTTGCTGATTTTCTGGTCTAATCTTGTTCTAATCTGCATATTATATCTGTTATTGTGTTGATTTGGGCTTGGGTGATCTTGGATCACACTTCTGATTTGAAAATTTGGATTTGAAAAGTTAAAAGGGTGTTTGGGATTACCTGTTTGAGATCATAAGTTGTTATTGTGTGGTTGGAAGTTTGTGTTTGTGCTTGTTACCTGTTATTGGCTTGGTTGAGTGCTATTTGCTGCAAGTTTTTGGGTTTAAACCCTTGAATCAAAGATTGTGCTATAACTTATTGATTTTGACTGTTTTTGACCTAAAATCTTGGTAATACTTAGAGTATATGCATGTTTAGGGATATAAGTTGTTAAATCAAAGTTATCATAACATATTTTAGAGATCCGAGTGTTTGAATTTGGCTTGTTGGTCAATTGCATCAGCAAAGTAAAAATCTGCTTGTGTTAAGTGTTCATCAGTAACTTGTTGTGCTTGAATCTTGACTTGGACTTTGAATCAGTGCACGAAACCTGTTTAGACTTGTTCATTTAAGATTATTATAGCTTGTGTATGCATTTGGTGAAGTTTGGTTGGCTGAATTGTGCTATAAGTGCTTATTGAACCATACATGCTTATTTGTTCAAGTCTAGTGCATGTATGGTGATTAAATGAATTAACTGTCCTAAATGGCTGATTGTGATTGTGATTTCTTTGTTGTTGTTGACTCCTTATGATCCACTGATCATTTGGGTGCCTTTGTGTAACTTGAATCTCCAAAAAAAGCACTAAAGACAAAAAGTCAAACAAGTCAAGCAGTGGAAACTTTTCCCACTGCTTAGACACCAAAACTAGCCCCTGCTAGTGTTAATTTTCAGTTAGCTTATTAATAAGCCATATTGGCTTATCCAGACCTGCAAAAACTTACTTTTTGTGATCAATCTTCATCATTTGACCCATTTGTTTGAACTAGAGCTTATTAGACTTTAGCTTTGACTTTTTGTAAGAAAACTCATAAAGTTGACTTTTAAAGAAGTGCTTATTTGCTTATTTTAGCTTATTGAGTGAACTTATTTGGAAACTTTTTGTTATTAAGCTTAGTTAAGTCATTTAAAAGCTTTTGAAACTTGAATCAGCTCTTCGGGTGGCCTAGAACTCGAAAACGACTATTTTGTCGTTTTGTGTAGATTGCTTATTGCATTTTTAGGCTTATTCCTTGGACTTTTTTCAAATTTCTTTTTACAAAAGTCTTAAGTAACTCAAAAGAAGCTTGTGTGTCTAATTTGAGCTTATGGCATCAGCTTATAGCTTAATGGGCCAAAATGCCCATTAAGAATAAGCTGTTTGATTTAAGCCAACTTATTTCACATTTTCAGCTTTTGGGCCTTTGAAAAATTGTGTTCATAATCAAATTTTGAGTCAGATAAGAGCTTTTGGGCCATTTTTATAAACATTTTTCTTATTGGGCTTATTTTGGCCCAATAAGGGTCTGTTTTGGACTTTGGCCCATTTGAAGGCCCATCAGGGGTGTTTTTGGTATTTCAAGTTCACTTTCTATTTATTTAGGTTAAATTAAGCTAGTTTGCAAGTTTTTAGAATTTTTTATAAATTTTGGATTTTTATTATTATTTTATTATTAAAAATTAAAATTTAGATTTTTCAAGTTTTTATATCTTTTTGGTTAAATACATTAAGTTAGGAATTTTACAACTTTTAGAATATTTTTATTGTCCTTAGATTAATTTTTATAATTATTTTATGTTTTAATTGTTTTTAATTGTTTTTAATTGCTTTAATTGTTTTTAAATAGTTTTAATTAATTTTAAAAATTTTCAAAAATATTTTTAAATTAAGTTAGGTCATTTTAGAGGTTTACAATTAAAAAGTCTCATTTTGGGCTTTTTGTTAATTAAATTAATTTTTTGGGCTTTAATTAGCATTAAAAAATTATTATTTAATTAAATAAAAGGTTTGAGTGATTTTTGATTTTTTGTAAACTCTAATTACATTATTTAGGGTTTATTGCAATTTTTTAGGAATTTTTAGGGTAAAATTTTAATTTTGGTACTTTTTACGGTTTTACGTGTACGACCTTTTCGTCTTAGTGTAATTCGTCATCGTAACCGTCATTCTCTTGTTATCTCGTTTCTATTTTCTTTTCTCATAATCAATATAATCATAAAGTTAATCATCTCTCCACACAACACACTAGCCTCCTTGGGAAACGAACTTTGAACCACATTGGTCATTAGTGCTTGGTTTTCCTAAACCGACACTTAATACTTTCCCTATTTTGCTCTCTTTTCCTAAAGAGGTGTGAAAACCACTACATCAATTTTGGCGCCGCTTCCGGGGAGGCGTGTTGTGTTTTGATTTGGCAATTGTTGTTTTTATATATAGCCATAATAGTATTCGTATTAGTAGCACTCTACTAATACGTATTATCGGTTTTTTGTTTTTTGTGTGAATATTATTAATATATTGTATACGTAAAACAATAAATTCACAAGTACTCCAAAAGTGTGAAAACACAACCTTGACTTGGGAGGTCATTACCCAATCATTGTATTCGAATCTCAAACCAATAGAAAAAGGCAAAAATAGATAAATACTTTCGTGAAGCTCGATTTTGAAAAATACAAACTATAGGTGGGTATAAGGCGGGTATTATAAAATATAACCTAAGGAAAAAGGCTCTTAAGTGCTTCGCGCCGCCTCGTTTCCCCGCTTGCTTGTGAGTATTTGATTTTGAGAGCTAATCGAGGGTTTTGCCGCCCAAAGTATTATTAAGTATCATATATACTTTCTTGGTTTTATTTGATTAAACCCTCTTGAACGTTTTGGTGTTCCACCAACATTCTAAAGTCATCGAAGGCGTTCACTTCACGTGATCGTTTTCATTCCTTGAGGCTTCTTTAATCAAGAGATTTGATTAAGGAGGAGATTTGTAGATTTTGGTCTACCTAATACAATCACAAAATCCAAAAAAAGTAAAAACAATCAAAAACCACAAAAAAAAATTGGAAAAATACAAAACACCAAAAAGAATCTTCTTTGCTCATCCCCTCGTTTTACGTGACGTTTATGCAAACCCGCAACCAAGCAAGACGTGCACGTAAACGAAGAAACCGAAAGGAGTCAACACCTACTCCTAATCTTTCTAGTGAGGAGTCTCCTATTGACGAACCCATTGTAAGAGAGGAACCAACCATGGAGAATCGAACTATGATGGAGTTACTTCAAGCACCCACCGAGGGTTATGGAGAGACTATTGTAATTCCCGCTATCCTTGCGGAGAATTTTGAAGTGAAAACGGGTTTGTTGTCGATGATCCAAAACAACAAATTCCGTGGTTATGAAAAGGACAACCCGCCCAACTATATCCGCCAATTCAATCGTCTTACCGCCACTTGCAAATTTAAGGATGTTGCTAATGACTCGATTAAGATGATGCTTTTTCCGTATTCCTTAGCGGGCCCTACTAAAATTTGGTTAGAGAAAGAGCCACCCAATTCTATATTGACGTGGAAGGATCTCGTTTCAAAATTTGTGAACCAATTTTTTCCGCCCTCTAAGACGACGCATTTGAAAAACGAGATTTCAAAATTTTCACAAGAATTTAATGAGAGTTTTTCGACGGCTTGGAATAGGTTTAAGGAAATGTTACATGAGTGTCCTCATCACGGTTTTTCCGACTTGCATCAAATTGACACGTTTTACAATGGACTTAATGATCATGAAAGAGATTATCTAAATGTCGTCGCGGGTGGTAATTTTTTGTGTAAAACTGTCGAGGAAGCTTTGGTGATAATTGAGAATAGATCTAAGGTGTATTGTCCTCGTAACACATCGAGTGTTCGTAAGCCTTCTTCTTCGGCTTCACCTTCTTTGTCTAATACCATCGATGCTTGCCAAATTGAGGCGAACTTGGAAAACAAAATCTTTGATAAGCTTAAAGGACTTTTAATTGAATTCAAAGTTGGAGAACAAAGTGCTCCCGCTACGGCTAAAGCGGTTGATGCTTCATGTATGTATTGTGGTGGAGGTCATGATTTCTCCGAGTGGATTACCACGGTGGTAACACTTCGAGTGCCTACGCGGCCACGGGAACTTACAACCAAAACGGTCAAGTTACCCGCTCTAATCAATTGACTCCACCGGGTTTTGGTTTAAATCAAAATGCTAACAACAACTATCGAAACAATCAAGTTGGTTTCAAAAACAATTACAACAAACGAAACTATGGTAATCAAGGGGATAACAATCAAGTTTCAAACAAAAATCAAAGTTATTTTCAAAAAAACAACAAGAGTTTTAAAACTTTGAAAGATCTTCCAAATGAATTTGTTGAATACGCTAATGGAAACGATGCTAGGTTTGACAACATTCAAACAGAAATCATTAGCCTAAGATCCGAGTTTAAGAACGACTAAAAGAAAGAGTTGAAAAATGAGCTTAAAATCCATACAAACAAAATGGAAGGAAATGTAACTAGGTTACAACAAAACCAACAAAAAATGGAACAAGGGCAACATGAAATTAAGCAAGAAATGATTAAGGCCGAGAAGAGGCAATCCATGTTTGAGGATAAAATTTCATCTATGTTTGAGGCAATTATGTGCAAACCTTCTTCGAGTAGTCTTCCTAGAAACACCATATCAAACCCTAAGGGTGAGATGAAAGTGATTACCACACGTAGTGGTAAGACACTTAAGGAACCGACTCCTCAACCAATTTCTCCTACGGAGGATGCAATTGAGGAAGAACCCGAGGTAATGGTTGAAAAGGAGCATGTCCCAATCCCACGAAGTACCGCTCATGCCACACCTACGGTTGACCCATTACCAACATTGGAACCCGAGATTCCAAAGGCTATGCCTATGCCTCAACCCACACAACCTTTGCCCTATCCATCGAGACTTAGAAAGGAGAAACGTCAAGAGCGCGACAATTACCAATTTGAGATTTTTATGAAAATGTTTCGTGATTTGCACTTTAATGTGAGTTTCGCCGATGCTTTGGTCATGATGCCTCGATTTGCCGCTAACTTTAAGAGTATGTTGAACAACAAGGAGAAATTGCATCAATTGTCTAGTTGTTCATCGGTTTATCTTAATCGCATACCTCAAAAAGTCGGTGATCCTGGTAAATTCTTGATTCCATGTGCAATCCAAGATATGGAAGAGTTGTATGCCTTGGCCGATCTTGGTGCTAGCATTAACTTGATTCCACTTGCAATCTTCAAGTCGCTCATTCTTCCTAATCTTACTCCTTCACTAATGTCTATCGAGTTGGCCGACCATTCCACGATTCCCGCATGTGGATTGCCGGAAGACGTTTTTGTGAAAGTGGGAAAGTTCTATTATCTGGTAGACTTTATCGTTGTCGATATTTCCACGGATCCTCAAGTTCCTCTCATTTTAGGGTCTTCGTTTTTAGATACGTCTATGGCTTTGATCGATGTGCATGCTAGAAAGATCACCTTACGTTTCAACGACGAGGAACTTGTTATAAACGCAACTCAAAACTCTCAAATTTCTCATGTTTATTCCGTTGCAACCATAAACCTCGTTGATATGATTGCTGTTGTTTGCGAGGAATTTTCACAAGAAGTTATAGGTTTTGGTGATGATGAAATAATGGCAATCCCACTATGTTAGATCCCATTCTTGATAACTCGACACCAACCTTCACTCCATTTGAAGGTGGTAGTTTTACGTTGGAAGAATTCGATGTTCCACGTACTTGTATCGAAGACCTCGAAAATGATGAGGACTTCTCGATTATCAAGGATTTTCTTAACGATTTCCCATTTCCTCCACCCGAGGAGGTTATGAGTATCGAGCCCAAATCTCCAATTGAGGAACCACCTATCCTCGAGTTGAAAGATTTACCTCCTCATCTCGAATATGTCTTTTTGGAGGAGGGCGACAAGTTTCCGGTTATTATTGCGAAAGAACTTTCGGATGATGAAAAAACCACACTTGTCGATGTTCTTAAGCCCTTGGGTGAGTCCTATTCATTGTGTCCCTAAAAAGGGAGGAATGAACGTTGTGCCAAACGATGCCAACGAGTTAATTCCCACTAGACTCGTGACCGGGTGGAGAGTGTGCATTGACTATCGTAAGTTGAATGAAGCCACTCGTAAAGACCATTTTACCTTGCCCTTCATGGACCAAATGTTGGAGCGTCTTGCGGGAAACGATTTCTATTGCTTTTTAGATGGTTTTTCCGGTTACTTCCAAATCCCCATCGATCCTCGTGATCAAGAAAAAACTACGTTTACGTGTCCATATGGAACGTTTGCCTATCGTAGAATGCCATTCGGACTTTGCAATGCACCGGGAACCTTTCAAAGGTGCATGATGGCTATTTTTCATGATATGATCGAGAAGACGATGGAAGTCTTCATGGATGACTTTTCGGTGTTTGGTGGTTCGTTCACTTCGTGTTTGTCGAATCTTGAGAGAATGTTGAAACATTGTGAGGAAACCAACCTTGTGCTTAATTGGGAAAAATGTCATTTTATGGTTAAAAGTGGAATAGTCTTAGGGCACAAGGTTTCCAAAGCAGGGATTGAGGTAGATCAAGCTAAGGTAGACGTCATCGCCAAATTACCTCATCCCAAAACCGTTATGGGAGTTAGGAGTTTCCTAGGCCACGCGGTCTTTTATCGTCGATTCATCAAGGATTTTTCAAAGATCTCTCGACCTATTACACATCTCCTCGAAAAAGATGCACGTTTTGTCTTTGACGAAGATTGTTTACGAGCCTTTGAAATCCTTAAGAGGAAACTTACCGAAGCTCCCATTCTTGTTGCTCCTAATTGGAACCTCCCCTTTGAGCTCATGTGTGATGCTAGTGACTATGCTATTGGGGCCGTATTGGGGCAACGTCATGAATATCACTTCTTGCCTATTCACTATGCTAGCAAGACGATGACCGAGGCTCAACTAAAATACACTAGAACGGAGAAGGAGTTCCTTGCCGTGGTGTATGCATTTCAGAAATTCCGACCTTATCTCGTCTTGACGAAATGCATAGTGTATACGGATCATTCGGCTATCAAGTATCTTATGGCTAAACAAGATGCAAAGCCGAGATTACTTCGTTGGATTCTCCTCCTTCAAGAATTTGATCACAAAATCGTTGACAAAAAAGGAGCCGAAAATCTAGCGGCCGGTCATCTTTCTTGTTTGGAAGATCCTCACCAAAGTGTTTACGAGCCCAAGGAAATCACCGAAACATTTCCGCTCGAGACACTTGGTGTAGTGAATTCTAAGCTTTATTCTTCCACCCCATGGTTTGCGGACTTCGCAAATTACCATGCGGGCAACTTCATCATCAAGGGTATGAGGACTCAAGAAAAACAAAAATTCTTTCGTGACGTCAAGTTCTACTTTTGGAAAAACCCTTACTTGTTTCGAACTTGTGCGAATCAAATCATCCGATGTTGTGTATTTGGCACCGAAGCTTCTAACATCCTTAGATCTTGTCATGAAGGACCCACGGGTGGTCACCATGGTGCTAATCTCACGGCTAAGAAGGTCTTTGATGTCGGTTTCTTTTGGCCTACTATTTACCGAGATGCACATGAACTTGTGAAGTCATGTGACTCATGCCAACGACAAGGAAAAGCCTCACAAAAAGATGAAACGCCACAAAACATCATCCAAGTGTGTGAGATCTTTGACGTTTGGGGCATTGACTATATGGGGCCGTTCCCATCATCTCGTGGTAATAAGTACATCCTTTTCGCGGTTGACTACCTATCTAAGTGGGTGGAAGCTAAGGCTTTGCCCACCAATGATGCTCGTGTGGTAGTCAAGTTTTTGAAAAGCTTGTTTTCTCGGTTTGGAACCCCTCGTGCGATCATAAGCGATCGTGGAACCCATTTTTGTAACGACGAATTCGAAAGGGTCCTAAGGAAATATGGGGTTACACATCGTCTTTCTACGGCTTATCACCCACAAACGAGTGGGCAAGTCAAGGTTTCAAACCGAGCTTTGAAGAGGATCTTGGAGAGATCCATTGGGGAAACCGACAATCTTGGTCGGATAAGTTGGACGATGCTTTATGGGATTTTAGGACCGCTCATAAGACGCCCATTGGGTGCACTACTTATAAGCTTGTGTATGGGAAAAATTGTCACTTGCCAATTGAATTGGAACACAAGGCTTATTGGGCCCTAAAGCATTGAAATGATGACATGGAGACCGTGAGAAAACACCGGAAAATGAAATTAAATGAATTGGATGAAATAAGGGATATTGCTTATGAAAATTCATTGATTTATAAAGAAAAGACCAAAAAGTTGCATGATTCAAAAATTTAAAAAACCGGGTTTTTAACATTGGGGATCGAGTGTTGCTTTTTAACTCACGTTTGAAAATCTTTTCCGGTAAGTTGAAATCCCGTTGGTCCGGCCCATTCACCGTGACTCAAGTATTTCCATATGGGACCATCGAGCTAGCTCAAAATGATGGCCTAATTTCAAGGTGAATGTACATAGGTTGAAGCACTACTTTGGCGGGGAAGTTCCATCCTTGAACTACCTCGACCAAATCACCTTCCCTAATGATAATTAGTATTGAGGGGATCGAGTCGAGCTCATGACTCGGTAATAAAAAACGAGGTGCCTCGTGGGGGAGCTACATGCTTAACCTATGTACATATTATCGCTTTCTAATGTAGTAATGTGTGGGGATTTGTGCCCTGCCAACCTTTGTTCTGTGGTTGTTTATGAATTATGGATTTTAGATGATCATTATCTTCACGATTGGAGCCTCTCGTGTTTGTTTTATGGGAGCACTCGATCATTTTCTTTGAAGACTTTCTCAATATCCATGATATATCCTTTGATGTTCTAACCTTAGGTTTATAGCACACTTCATAAGCGGCTTTCAATTTAACGGTTACACCCTTTCCAAGCTAGATTAGGCATTCGACTATGTCTCTAGTATGGGGGTGTTTGCACCCCTAGACTCGAAACATTGAGGACAATGTTTAACTTTAGTATGAGGGGGTGAATAGATACTTGCCTTGCCAAACCTTCACGCTTTCTAATGTTTATCTTTTTGTTTATCGTTTTGTTGCAAAATAAGGCTAAAAATGGCCAAATTTTAAAAGTTTTCTCAAGTTTTATAAGTGTCTGAAGACACGAATGTAGGTTTTCCGATGCCGAGAATAAGAGTAATTTTTGACTCGACCGTGTGTGTTGAGCACTTAGCTTTGATTCCTTAACTTCACATTAGGCTAAGTCTCTTAAATGAGGACGATAAATGATAGAGTTAATTATAAGTTACTACGCTAAACGTAGAGTACTGGTATTCTTTCAAAAACTCATGTGTTCTCGTTGTTTGCTTATTCTCCCTTCGCTTGTAAATATTTTTTGCTTAATAAATATTGACTTAGCGGTTTAGTCTTGATTGTTGGGTTTCTAGTAGCTTCCGTGTAATTAAATTGGGAAGACATTAATGTAACGCCAGCGTCACGGTTTTGAAGTATTGGCACCCGAATAATCAAAAGCTTCACCCAATAATAAGATTTCAAGTGCTCACCTAAATCAAGCAAACAATTTGAAGCCCACAAGGCCGAAAAATCTATGCAAAATTGAAAGTGAATCATGCCTTAATCTTTGAAGCTTTAAAGATCCAAAATTCGCCTTAGCGTAAGGATATACATCTTTGGCTAATAAAACCACCGATGAGGTGGTTAATAAAAGGCAAGGCAAGACCGAAGTCATAATAAAAGCTTCATGGCGAAGTTGAATAAAAGATGGAGGTAAACATATGATAATAAGGCCCTTCTGTTAGGGGGCGTATAAAAGTCTTGGTAATTAGTGTCATGTTCAAAACCGTTATAAAACCGTGTTTATCGATCCTTCTTGTTGACTTAATTTTTTGACATGTTGTCTATTAGGAAGGGTTATTGATTTGGTGGTCTTGGTTATACCGTTAGGACTCTATTTTTAGACCTAAATCTCTATTATCCCATAAGTCAAACAATGTATCCTCGTGAAACATTCAAGACAAAATAAAATATAAGAGATACAACTTAGGATAATGGGAGGATAAGTACGTGATTATGGCATATGAGTAGTGTTAGCATTACTAACTTATAATGACAATGATCTCGTTGCACGCTTGGCATGGAATTGGGGTGAAAATCGAGGACGATGAAATTATTTCTAACGAAGCATTCACGTGTTCTTATTCTATGAACCTAAACGTCCCATTCTGCGATGAAAATCATACATTATGTCTAAAACGCAAGTAGTAGTAATAGTAGTAGTGTAGCTAGTTTATCATTCAATAAAAGTGGATTAAAAATGAATTTTGGAGGTGCTACGATACTTTATTCTAGCATTGCGTGAGGGCACGACAATGGTTTAGTATGGGGGAGTGATGAGACTGCTTTTATACATAGTGTTATCGTCCAAAATGGGCTTTAAATGCATAAAATATCATGAAAATACCCAAATATATGCTTGTGTTTGTTGCTTGTGTATTTTCGGTACGGATATTGAGAAAATGACAAAAGATCACAAGAATCATGCAAAAACGAACACGGGAAACGAAGCCGCACATTGAACCACGCCCTAATGAAGAATTTCCCAAGACAAACCCTTGAAGATTTGAAGATTTATGAAGAAGGGTCCTCCAATATAGAAGAATTGACACTTTATACCCTTATATCTTCATAATTACAAGATTGGTCCCTAAAGTCTGTCAATATTACAAAAAGGGCCCTCCACTTTGAAGAATTAGCAATTTTAGTCCCTCAAAAAACTAATGTCAATATCAGTCCTTCTCAAAGTCAAACATACCATGAAGAATTTTAAGTTACAAGAAATTACAAGTTTGGTCCTTTAAAAATGTTAAATTGCAAAAAGGACCCTTGACTTTGAAGACTTGGCAAGAATGGTCCCTCAAAAATGAAGACTTGTCATTTTCAGTCCTCCAAAATGTCAATTATACAAGTCAAGACCATAATTCTTGAAGAAAATACCAAATCAGTCCTTCAAGAATCAAGAAATGGCAAGAAATACCCTTGAAAATACTTTGGAAAAGTATTTGGGGCAAAAGTGTGAAAATCAAAACTTGTATAACAAAGAGAAGTGAGTTTGGCCGGATTTATTTACAAGTGAAAAGGATTAAAGAGTTGAGGGGTAAAACATGTCAAACATCTAACCTTACCTAGACCAGTAATGGGGTGACACGTGCCCCACTACCACTTCTCCACCAATCAGAATTCCCCATTGTGCCACCTCATTTACCACCCATAACTAACCTTAACTAATCTGATTAGTTTATTTAAAAGCGGCGCCTAACACATTTTTAAACTCTAATCCGGATCAAACACACAACTATTCAGCAAGAACACAATTTGGGGTTTTGTTATTTACTTATAATTAAACCCTAAGATTGTCAGATTAGTGATTAAGCATCCCTTAATCACATCCCAACCTTGAAAATACTTGCCACATCACCCCTCAGTCCCACACAAGATTCCCCTACTGCAAAAAAGAATAAACTACCAAAACTTAGCCAGTCATCCAATGTGTGTGATTCTATCTTACTTTCTAAGCTCATTGTGAGCCATTGGATGCATTTTCACCATGCCAACTCCACAACAAAACAAGAATCAGTCACATGATCTTCAAAGTTCAAACTACTCAAAGGGAAATCTGGAACTTCATTAGCTAGGGTTTCACGTTTTTTAGCTTTCATAGTTCACTTGTATGCCTATATAAAGGCCTTAGGGTGCTTCATTTTTGCTTTGCACTTGAATTTTCCTTTGTTCAAAATTTTGTAAATCTCATTTTCTAGTGAATGAAATGTGTTCGAATCTTTGAAGAAAACTCAAGTGTCATTGTTGTTTACTGCTTATTATAGTTCTTTGTTAAGTAATCTTGAATCCTAAACCTGTTTTCAAAAGGAGTGTGCAAAAGTTTGCACATTTTCCACTTTTCTTGATATTTTGCTAAGTCTAGTTCAAACCTTGGAATTCTTGGGCTATAAAGTTGATCATAGCATCCTGATATTGTGTTATCAAGGTGTGGTGAATCCTATAACTTGGGGATAATCAAGTGTGGGAAACTAAGTTTGCATTAATCAAGAATTTTTCACTTTTCTGTTTTGATATTGTGCTTCTAACCTTGTTGAATCTTAGCAGGCTTTATTGTGGAAGCTTGTGCTTGTTCTTGCTAGCACATAAGCTCAAACTTCGTGGGTGTGGATGTACATCCATGAGGTACACACCATTATACCCAAAATCTGTAAAAATCTTGATTTTTGGTGAATTTGTGTGTTGCTTGTGTTCTTGCTGATTTTGTGGTCTAATATGCATATTATATCTGTTATTGTGTTGATTTAGGCTTGGGTAGTCTTGGATAACACCTTTGATTTGAAAACTTGGATTTGAAGAGTTAAAAGGGTGTTTGGGATTACCTGTTTGAGATCATAAGTTGTTATTGTGTGGTTGGAAGTTTGTGTTTGTGCTTGTTACCTGTTATTGGCTTGGTTGAGTGTTATTTGCTGCAAGTTTTTGGGTTTAAACCCTTGAATCAAAGATTGTGCTATAACTTATTTAGTTTGACTGTTTTGACCTAAAATCTTGGTAATACTTAGAGTATATGCATGTTTAGGGATATAAGCTGTTAAATCAAAGTTATCATAACATATCTTAGAGATCTGAGTGTTTGAATTTGGCTTGTTGGTCAATTGCATCAGCAAAGTAAAAATATGCTTGTGTTAAGTGTTCATCAGTAACTTGTTGTGCTTGAATCTTGACTTGGAATTTGAATCAGTGCATGAAACCTGTTTAGACTTGTTCATTTAAGTTTTTTATAGCTTGTGTATGCATTCGGTGAAGTTTGGTTGGCTAAATTGTGCTATAAGTGCTTATTGAACCATAACTGCTTATTTGTTCAAGTCTGGTGCATGTCTGGTGATTAAATGAATTAACTGTACTAATTGGCTGATTGTGATTGTGATTTCTTTGTTGTTATTGACTCCTTATGATCCACTGATCATTTGGGTGCCTTTGTGTAACTTGAATCTCCAAAAAAGTCACTAAAGACAAAAAGTCAAACAAGTCAAGCAGTGGAAACTGTTCCCACTGCTCAGACACCAAAACTAGCCCCTGCTAGTGTTAATTTTCAGTTAGCTTATTAATAAGCCATATTGGCTTATCCAGACCTACAACAACTTACTTTTTGTGATCAATCTTCATCATTTGACCCATTTGTTTGAACTGGAGCTTATTAGACTTTAGCTTTGATTTTTTGCTAGAAAACTCATAAAGTTGACTTTTAAAGAAGTGCTTATTTTCTTATTTCAGCTTATTGAGTGAACTTATTTGAAAACTTTTTGTTGATTAAGCTTAGTTAAGTCATTTAAAAGCTTTTGAAACTTGAATCAGCTCTTGGGGTGACCTAGAACTCGAAAACGACTATTTTGTCGTTTTGTGTAGATTGCTTATTGCATTTTCAGGCTTGTTCCTTGGACTTTTTTCAAATTTCTTTTTACATAAGTCTTAAGTAACTCAAAAGAAGCTTGTGTGTCTAATATGAGCTTATGGCATCAGCTTATAGCTTAATGGGCCAAAAAGCCCATTAAGAATAAGCTGTTTGATATAAGCCAGCTTATTTCACATATTCAGCTTTTGGGCCTTTGAAAAATTGTGTTCAGAATCAAATTTTGTGTCATATAGGAGCTTTTGGGCCATTTTTATAAACATTTTTCTTATTGGGCTTATTTTGGCCCAATAAGGGTCTGTTTTAGACTTTGGCCCATTTGAAGGCCCATCAGGGGTATTTTTGGTATTTCAAGTTCATTTTCTGTTTATTTAGGTTAAATTAAGCTAGTTTGCAAGTTTTTAGAATTTTTTATAAATTTTGGATTTTTAATATTATATTATTATTATTTTATTAGTAAAAATTAAAATTTAGTTTTTTCAAGTTTTTATATTTTTCTTAGGTCAAATACATTAAGTTAGGAATTTTACAACTTTTAGAATATTTTTATTGTCCTTAGATTAATTTTTATAATTATTTTAAGTTTTAATAGTTTTTAATTGTTTTTAAATAGTTTTAATTAATTTTAAATTTTTCAAAAATAGATTTAAATTAAGTTAGGTCATTTTAGAGGTTTACAATTGAAAAAATCTCATTTTGGGCTTTTTTTAATTAAATTGATTTTTTGGGCTTTAATTAGCATTAAAAAATTATTATTTAATTAAATAAAAGGTTTGAGTGATTTTTGATTTTTTGTAAACTCTTATTACATTATTTAGAGATTATTGCACATTTCTAGGAATTTTTAGGGCAAATTTTAATTTTGTTACTCTTTACGGTTTTACGTGTACGACCTTTTCGTCTTAGTGTAATTCGTCATCGTAAATGTCATTCTCTTCTTATCTCATTTCTATTTTCTTTTCTCATAATCAATATAATCACAAAGTTAATCATCTCTCTACACAACACTAGCCTCCTTGGGAAACGAACTTTGAACCACATTGGTCATTAGTGCTTGGGTTTTCCTAAACCGACACTTAACACTTTCCCTATTTTGCTCTCTTTTCCTAAAGAGGTGTGAAAACCACTACATCAATACCCAAGAAGAGGAAGCAAAATATCTAGCTACTCGTAATACCCCGCTTCCTATTTATGACAATGACGAAAGCGATATCTTTTGATCTCAACCCATCTTATGAGATCACTACTCCAATTCTTGATTCTTCCACTATGGAACCCGATGCCTTTCTAAGTATGGGGGACAAGGATCTTAGCACTAATCCTAGTGATGAGGTTCTTATTCCAATCCCAAGTGAGCCTACGGTTGTTTCCGATAGTGAGATTAGTGATTATGCTCTCGATGAATTTTTCAACGAAGATACTAACGAGGCAAATTAAGATAGTGAGTGTGAATCAATTTCATGTGATGATGTCTTTCCCAATGATTCTTCGGGTATAGAATCAATGACTTTTTCAAACCCGCTTTTCGATGACGAATATTTTTCCACTAGTGATGACGAGTCACTACTCGAAGAGGTCGTTCATATCGACGAGTTTAAAATCTACTCAAATCCTCTTTCCGAAATTGATGACATGATCATGTCCAATGACGTAAATCCTCTCTTTGATGAGACGTTCGAGGACATCGAGAGTGAGGATTCTTACGATCCTAAACTTGATGAGCCGGATTTGCTAGTCACCCTCCCTAACTCTCATGTGGATGAGCTTTCTCTTTCTACTTGTGATGCTTCTATTCTCGAGGGATCCTTCGATGGACCGCCTCTCGAAGAGAATGAGCATTTTAATGAGGCTTTTGCCTTTGACTCGGGAGGAAACTTTGAGACCCCTATTTTTAGTAATTCTCTTTCGACTTTGACATTGTCTCAAAGTGACCATCCAATGTTTATGGATGAAGACATTGTGATCTCTATGCTCACCCCACCTCCTAGGTTTGATGACTACATGTACTTCAAGTACGTAGTAAGGACTTTTTAGCCTTACAAGACCTATCCTCCGGCCTCGCCCATATTATTTTCCACCAAGAACGAGGATACCATCTTTGATCCCGGTATATACTTTAGGAGGCTTCCCTAAGGACGATTGAATTCGGAGATCAAGTCGAGCTCATGACTCGGTTTTAAACAATGAGGTGCCTCGTGAGGGAATCTCATGCCTATCATTTTATCGTTTCTATTGTCTTTTTATTTTCTAATCATAGTTAATGTGAGGAGACTCGTACTCGTCTGATCCTTGTTTTCATGGTTTTTGTGATTGTGATATTCTAGGAATCATCGTCGTCATTGAAGCCTCTCGTGTTCGTTTTACATATCACTCGATCTTCGATCGTTTGTTTGAAGAACTTGATATCCAATGATATCCTTTTTGATATCTTTTAGCACACTTTATAAATGGATTTTAGATCATTCATTATACGCTTTCCAAGCATTTGACTTTTCGTCTCTAGAATAAGGGTGTTTCACCCTTAAACTCAAAATATTGAGGACAATATTTAGTTTTAGTATTGGGGGGTAAATAGATACTTTGGTTTGCTAAGTGTTCACGCAATCTAATTTTCATCGTTTTGTTGCTAATAAGTGCCAAAAATGGAGCAATTTTAAAATTTTCTCGTTTTTCATAAGTGTTTAAGACACGAATGTAGGTTTTCCGTTGGTGAGAATAAGAGTAATTTTTTACTCGACCGGGCGTATTGATCCCTTAGCATCATTCCCTAACTAAATTAGGCTAAGTCTCAATAAATTGAGAATGAGAAATGATAGAGTCAATTATAAGTTACTATGCTAAAGCTACAGTATTCGTATTCTTTCAAAAAACTCATGTGTTTTAATTGTTTGCTTATTCTCCCATCGCTTGATATAATAAATTGTTAATAAATATTTTTTTACAGTTTGAACATTATTATTGGTTTTTAGTTAATTCTAGTAGTTTACATGAAATTATATTTGGAAGACATTAATAGACCGCTAGTGTCGTGGATTTGAAGTATTGACAACCCGAATAATCAAAAGCTTTCCAATAATAATTTTTTAAGTCATTCACCCAAAAATAGCAAAAACTTGAAGCTCAAAAGGCCGAAAAATCTATATGAAACATAAGTGATTAGCTTAGAAACTCAAAGCTTTAAAGATCCAAAATCACATTTTGACGTTGAGGATTTTGGCCATAATAAACACATCATGGCGAGGTTAAATAAAAGGCAAGGCAAAACCGAAGCCTTAAAAAGCGGAGGTAAAAGAAAGATAATAAAGCCCATCCGGTAGGGGGCATATAAATGTCTTGGTAATAAGTAAAATGTTCAAATCAGCTGTAAAACCATGTTTATCGAACCTTTCTTGTTGACTTAATTTTTTGACATCGTTATCTATTAGGAAAGGCTACTAATTTAATGATATTGCTTACACCGTTTTCACCCTATTTTTGGGCCTTAATCTCTATTCACGCATAAGTCAAAATGTATCCTCGTGATCATTAAGACAAAAATAAAATATAAGAGATACTCACTAGAAATAAGGCAGTCTAAGTACGTGATTAAAGCATATGAGTAGTGTTAGCATTACTAACTTATACGCCGCAATGATCTTGTTTCACGCTTAGCATGGAATTGAATGAAAATCGAGGACGCCGAAATTAATTCTATGAAGCACTCACGTTTTCTTGTTCTATGACCCTAAAAGTCACATTTACGTGATGAAAATAATAAATTATGTCTAAAACGAATCTAGTTAAGTTTATTTTCAATAAATGTTGAATAAAAATAAATTTTAGAAGTGATACGATACTTAATTCTATCATTACGTGAGGTCACGGCAATGGCTTCGTATGGGGGAGTGATGAGATTCATATTATATATGTTTTCATACCCCAAATCGGACTAAGAACGGATAAAATATCATCAAAAAACGTGCCAAATACCCTTGTATTTCTTTATTTATGTATGTGCAGGCTCGGATATCGTGAATTCAATTAAAGATCATAAAAATAAGAAAAAAACAACACAGGAAACAAAATCACACAAGAAAACCAAAATCGGATGTGAATTTACTAATATACCCTTGAAGTTCTGAAGAATTACAAGAATAGTCCCTCAACTTTGGAACTTGTACAATTTATACCCTTGAAGAATCACTGTATACAAGATTGGTCCCAAAAGAATGAAGTTTGTACAAGAATAACCCTTAAATATTGAAGATATTGCATTATAAGTCGTTGAAATTGGTTTAAGCAAGTTAAAGGACTGATATTGCCAATTCAAAAAATTAGAATGAATGTTAACTTCAAGTGTTAAATGTTAACTAATCACAGGGGTGTCTATGCCATTAATCTAAAGCTGGAATAAGGGACTAATGGTGCCAAAGTTTCAAAGTAACAACAAAACCAAGGTAGCAAAGCTTGAGGGGGTGAATATGTCATTTAAGAAACTTCATTTGCAAAGAGATATGGCTGGAATCATTTTTTAAGAAGACATGGACTACTTTTTCAATTCCTAAAGATTAACAAAAGTTTAAAGGGGGGGAACACCCATGTTTTTCCCTAAATAATATCAAACCTATGTTCTTACCTATAAACCCTAGACTAGTTAACCAACTTTAATCAACCACGAGACAAAGGTGTGGAACCTATAGATCGTTCGACTCAATGGTTAGGAACCATATATCTAGGTTTGATCATTATTCATATGATAACATAGCGGAAAAGAACAATGATCATGACAAGGTGTTTGGGCACGAAACATGAATTAAAACGATTGGGATGTTTATTATATTAATAACAAACATCCACTAGACGTGTATACATTGAATCCCACGTCTAGTGCGACACACACTTTAGGTTTACATTGTGAATGAATAATGTTATTAAAACCTAAGACTCTTGTTCCTTTTATAGTGGAAGGAACAGAATCTACAAGAGATAATATCAAATAAACATCTAAATCTTCTATTTAGATAAACTATATATTGTGTATATCATAAATAATATACTCAAATATATTCCCTAAATAGAATTCTCCATCAAATCTTCAATATTCATCAGCGTTTGACTATTTGACCGTGTTTGACTTTTGTTGACTTTCTGTCAGTGCCTGAATTGCTCTTGTCAGTGCCTGAATTGCTCTTGTCAGTGCCTGAATATATTACTTGATATTTTCTTTGATTTTGAGTTTCTGCCACATCAACTTTTTGACCCAACAATCTTCCCCTAGTTGATAGTGGCAAAACTCTATGTGTATCTCTTGTAAGTTGTACATGATCTTCAAATTGCTTCCCCTTAAGTGTAGCACGTATTTTCTTCCCCTTTTTGTCACATCAACAAGGAAGTAAAAAAATGTAGACAATCTTGAAAATTCTCCAAAAGTAGCTCTATCTAATGATTCTGAAGAAAAATAACTTAAAGTAGTCTTGATGCAGAAGTAGAATACCACAAACCTATGTTCCATGTCTTGTTTATCCATGTGATGAAGAACTTATACCTGAAGAAAAATATAAGTAGACCTCGATCCCTTGTCAATATTCTCATCCTTTGTGAGACACTGAGCACGATAATGTAACTCCTTCAAGTGTTTATGACAAGTCTTCGTCACCAACTATGTAAGCACGAACAAGTTACCTTTAAAGTCAGTGGCTGGAAGTGCATGACTTTAAGATATGATAGAACACAAACTCGCGAAAATCTTCTTCAATCACCAAACTTCCCATAAGAATTCTTCCCCTTAAGCTAACACTTCTTCATGATGAATTTGAATGAAATAACATCGTCATACCATATGTAAAAGTCCTATATGGATAACTCTTTCGCAAGGCTATCCCGATTACATAGTTTAAAATATCCATCAAATCCCTTGAATAATTGCTAACTTACTTTAAAATCATTAATCCCTTTCAATATATCCGAGCCATAAATATCATCATGATATTCTGAATTAAACGGAGATTCCATGTACCTTTGTGTGTCTTTCCCTTCTTTTTGTGTGCTTAAAAACGTACCAGTTTTTCTCAAACAGCAGCTATCCATGTGTTGTCCAATATCTCTTCTGTCCAATATCTTGGTCAGATGTATTGTCCGATATCGGACAATACGTGTCAGCGTTGAAGTACATACATCGGATAACACTGTCAACCTAACAGTGTTGACTTATTCTGTCAGCGTCGAAACTCTTCCTGTCAGCGCTTGAATTACACACGTCAGCGCCAACCATAACTCTTGTCAGCGTCAATAATATACGCTGTCAGCGTTTAGATTTCAAACATCAGCGTTGATGTTAAACCTTGTCAGCGTCTTATGAAGTCTTGTCAGCGTTTACTTAAAAACTTTGTCAACATCTTTAAGCAAATAATCACGTCCAAGATCTTCATGCATCCAATTTCATGCGTCCAATCACAATTAGTTAACCGTGTGAACACAGCTATATTCCACCAATAAGAGACGAATGGCCGCATGTAACTATCTTCAATTGCAATTTACAAACCGTGTGAATGCAAAACTCTTATCCAATCATCATTCCCCCATCGTGTGAACATAAAACTCTCCACCAATAGAAACAAAGGACTCACGGTACTATCATGTACTAGCATGTAGGAGATCCGAACATGTGAATATTAGGGTTTTGTTTTGTGCCGTGTGAAAGCAAGATATCAAAACCAATCAACAAGTTCAAACCGTGTGTACATACCATCCTTAAACCAATAGGAACGAGAGGCTTATGTAATACGATACACTAGCATGTAGAGGATACTTGGATAACCGTGTGAACATGTGAATACCAAATATCCTTTACGTCTGTAACAACGAATCTGTATTAACGATCTAGGGTTTGGAGTTTTGAGCACTGAAACCCTAATTAGGGTTTATAAATTAACCTTAGATCGTGAATCTTCACACGTTATAACAGCCACAAACATCAATTCTTCCAGTTTTTTATATAGATCTAGGGTTTGAAGAACCCTAGTTCATGATTTCATGTGAAAGCAGAAAAACTGAAAATCTTGATCAGCCAACTTCGACGCTTAATAACTTTTGCCTGGGGATAAAACTCGACAATCCCTCCAGTGGATGTTTAGATCTATGTATGTAGAACACACATCTAAAATTTCGTGACGATCCAACGGTTAGATCAAAAGTTATGACCTTCTGAATACTGCTGCGCACACAAAAACGTCCAGAAAAATTCAATACGAATTTTTCTTCTCTTCACCATACACGAACACCTCGTCGGACCTAGATATCATGAGCCTTAGGCTCTGATACCAATTGATGAGTCCTATGATCGTTGGGCTCAATGGTTATGAACCATATATCTAGGTTTGATCATCATTCATATGATAACATAGCGGAAAAGAACAATGATCATGACAAGGTGTTTAGGCACAATAGACACGAATTAAAACGATTGGGATGTTTATTATATTAATAACAAACATCCACTAGACGTGTATACATTGAATCCCACGTCTAGTGCGACACACACTTTAGGTTTACATTGTGAATGAATAATGTTATTAAAACCTAAGACTCTTGTTCCTTTTATAGTGGAAGGAACAGAATCTACAAGAGATAATATCAAATAAACATCTAAATCTTCTATTTAGATAAACTATATATTGTGTATATCATAAATAATATACTCAAATATATTCCCTAAATAGAATTCTCCATCAAATCTTCAATATTCATCAGCGTTTGACTATTTGACCGTGTTTGACTTTTGTTGACTTTCTGTCAGTGCCTGAATTGCTCTTGTCAGTGCCTGAATTGCTCTTGTCAGTGCCTGAATATATTACTTGATATTTTCTTTGATTTTGAGTTTCTGCCACATCAACTTTTTGACCCAACAAAAGGGTTTTGGTTTGATACTTTCTAGATAAGTAATTCACCTATAACATGACACAACCATGTGCTTCATTCATCCACCTCAGCAACATGGTCCCCATTCAAGCTAGCATAGAGTAACGAGTTTTGCAAGGAGCATACCATTTAGTGGTTATGATCATATGACATGCTCATCACATTTTTTCAACGCCTAAGATCATCCAAGTACACTGCTACATCACATGAGCTCATCAAATTCGAATGTGACATATTTTTAAAATATCCAAGGGTAATTTTGGAAGTTTGAAGACGTTTTAGGGCTAGGGTTCTTGATTCTCTTCTTGTATATATATAGTAGCCTAATAGTTAACAGCTTTCTTATTCCATTGTTTGAATTTGTAAAAATTCTTTGAATGATTACCATTTTTATTTTAATGAAAGTTTTAATTTGAGCATTTAAATCTTTGTCTAATTTACTTTCCTGTCCACTTTTAATACTTGCAATCTTACTTTTCATGTCTTGTTCGTAAATTCTCAGTTTCTAAAAGTTTTTCATTAATATTGTTCTATAAGCTCAAATCTACAAGCTCTCTGACAAAGAGCTTGTGATTTGGTTTTTCTAATTGTTCTTAAATTATTTTCAGTTTTCAGTTCCATTTGTGCTATTTACTTTAAGGATTTACAATTTAAATCTCAATAACCAACAAATTTTAAAGAGCTACTATAGCTTAAGCTACTAAACAATTTTCCTACAATAAAATCTTTATAGTAAGCTTATGTTGTGTGACAAGTGGTTCGAAGATGTTTGGAGATGAATTGGAGATGATTTGTTGATGTTTGAAGGAGTTAAAGATATATATGTTCTTCATGTTTTGTAAAAGCTTTTAAGCATTAGCCATAATCTCTTATAGCTCTTGATCTTGTTGAGAGAACTCGTGGATTTAGATTTATAAGTTGAGTTGTTGTGCACAAAGGTAAGTTCCTTTGTTTGAATTTATAGCTCACCCCTTTTGAGTTTGATATACGTTTGTTGCTATGCATGTGATTAACTGCTCATTTCCTTGTTTATTTTCTTATTTTTGTTGTCCTTTAGTTTTTATGTCATTTATTTACATGCTTGTAGCTTAAATTTACAATTTACTTTGTTAAATTCTCAATTTCTGAATTAAAAGTTGTGTTTGGCATTAGTTTAATCTCTATCTTAGCATAGGATTTAGGCTTATGTTCTGATTGCTTTTTAGTTATTAGGTTAATTGTAGCCTATGTCCAATTTTGTTATTAAGTAAAAACAGGAAAAAAATAGACTTAGTTTTAAGTTTTTGCTTAGAACACACAGTTTTGATTCATAGTTTTCGTTTGTTATCTGAATGTCTCTTTATGATCTCCTTATGATAATCTCTTTAGTTTGTGGTATAACGAGTTAAATTATGTCTTTAAGTTATGTTATAATCTGTTTAAGTAACTGGTGGATCATGTATGCTTGAGATTCTATAGACTGGTCATGCTTTCTGCTGTATTATAGACTAGGGATTGCTTGTTGTTTATCAGCTTGATTTAGCTTGATTTGAGTCACTACATAGCTTAAATTAATATACGTTAATTGGTGTTTGAGCGGCGTTATAGATCTGTTGTTTCTACTTTGAAATCTGTTTATTATTGGTGGATTAATATAAATTGTTTGCTGGTTTGAATCGTTGCACTCTTAAGCTCGCGCATAGCTAGATCTCTCACTCACTTTCATTTAGAACTGCTGTTATTGTCTAATTTGTAGCATGGGTGTTTGGTTTTGGTTTTAGACCTACATTTAGGAATGACTGAGTCTTAATTAGCTGCTATAGTAGGTTGTTGTAGCAAAGAACTTGAGTGTCGGATATTAGTTATGGTTGTTGCCGTAATTGTAGGTTTGTTGTTTTTGTGTTGCTGTAGTACTTTGAATTGGTTTCTGTTTTAATGTAGTTGATGTTGTAACGTTGGTTCATTGCTCTTATAATTAGACCTATCCATGGCCGCCTGTAGCGATAATATTGTGGCTCATTTAGTTTAGATAAGTGTTTCTTTGAGTTTTAAAGTAAACTGTTGTATATTGTCATAGATGTTGTTGTGTTTATTCTTGTTGAGGAATTAAAGATAACAATCTGTTATAGGTTGATATTTTTATTTGTTGAGATTTAGAAGCATCTCTTGTAATATTGTTTCAAGTTAAAAGTAAAAAATAAAGACATCAAGGTCAGTTGGGGTTTTGAACCCACGACCTTCCTCTCGTTTGCCCTAAACCTCAACCACTTTGTTTGTTAAATACTTTTGGTATACGTTTTCTTTTAGAACGTTAGGTAGGTTAACTTGTTTACTTAATATTTTCAATAAACCTCTTTTACTATACTTCTTAAAATAAAAATTATTAATCTATATTATGTAGTACGTTCATTTTTCTTTCAAAATAAATAGTTTTTTCTATACTTTTATTTAATAAATAGGTTTTATAATTAAAATTAGATTTTAATTTGTTTAAGAAATCAAGATTTATGAAAATTAATATTTCTTTTTAGGATTTAATTTGCTTTAGTTTTACTTTAGTCGTGTTTAGGGTTATCGCATGCCTTTTCGTGATCCTGTAATTCACATTTTTAGTTTGAGTCTTTGTAATTTTTAGAATCGTCTTTTAATATCCCATTTAATTTCTCAATCAATAATCCAAATCGTCATTTTCTCGTTTACGTGATTTTTTATTATTTCAGTATTATTGTTACATTTTAATTTTTTGTCTCCGTCTTTCATTTTTTTATTCTTTTTACTATTATCCTTCGTCTTTGATTATAAATCCAATTTCATTTTTAGAGTTTCAAATTTCAACTCTCCGTCAAAACAACGAATCGTGGTTAATTATATATATATATATATATATATATATATATATATATATATATATATATATATATATATATATATATATATATATATATATATATATATATATATATATGTATATACTAGGCGAGTACCCGCGCATAGCGGCGGAATTGCCTGGCGGCAGATAATTAACGAAGCGCTATCAATATTCTAGAACATTATCAATCTCCCTATGTTCCATAACCTTATGATCCATGACACTATAACAAACTCAAAAACAAGCCAGAAAAAAACCAATAAACGGTTAAATGGTATCTGGAAATCATCAATGTAAGCAACCTTCTATTTAATTTTCCTGTCAATAAATCATTCTGCTGCAACATGCCTAACAAATAAGAAGCAGCTCTGACTTTGACTTAACTAACCCTTACTAATCAGCAAAGCATATAGACATAAATTGAGAGTACAAATTACACTAAGATTCAAACAAGTGCAGTAAACTAAGCCAAAAGGGACTTTGTACATGATAGGGTTGTAGGGGAAGCTTGCCTATTTTTATAAAGGACTCTAAGATTTAGCTGTTCAAACTTGGTTCAGCTTCAGGCGGTTTGGGGGTGGCTTCCAACACCATTCATCCTAGCGCGTGCCTCCGCAAACATCCTCTGCTGCTCGGCTAATGCTTCTTCTTCAGTCATTTCGGCACGGTTTGTGCATTTTCCAGCTCTAACAGTATCCTGTTTAATCATTTTGGTAAAAGTTAGCATAACATAAGCCACATCCTCAAAATACTCTCCATAAGTTAAAATCATAATATGGTCAAGCTATAACATTTATTTGTATTTTAATATAAGTAGCAACAAATAAATCATTACCACTATTTCGTGTTTCTGTTGTTCATAAGCAGCATAAACGTCTTTTATGTAATCCCCCAAACCAAGAACCTAAAAAAAGTACTAATCATTAGTTTGGTAAATAATACAACACGAACTAAGTGATATGATTACAAAGAATATGCAAGTACAATAATTAACAAACCTCTAATGCCTTGAGAACGTGCTCAGGTGCAATTGTTCTTTTATCTTCTCTACTGCAGACTTCATTTGATTATGATGAAATGAGATTAATAAACTCTGCAAACAAGAGAAAGGGGCCTTGTAAGAGACGTAGGGTTGATTGTATATGAGCAGGAAAAACAAATGCACGTGCATCAGGTCGGAGAGAATCATATATGATTCGTGAACGAATCATATATGATTCGTGAACGAATCATATATGATTCGTGAATGAATCATATATGATTTTCAGAAATCATATATGATTCGTGATATATAGATGTGCCCCTCGATATCATAAAATTACTACATTACAGTCACATATAATTTTAAACGTGTTTATACCAGAGGTAACAACCTGCATACATAACCACTTTCTTTTTATCAAGAAAGATTGTTAACACTCGTCGCAAAATCTTGGTACTGCATGATGTTGCCCGCATAGCCCTGACTGATTGTTACCTTCAACACATACCTGGGAGCAAATAGTAGGAAGTTTAAATGTTTGATCATGTTGTACCTATATACTTTACCTAGAAGTTCTTCTTTGTAAAAGTAATATGGGTTCCCTAGATCAACAACTTCCAATTCTTCTTTCTAAAGAATTGACCCATTTGGACCCGTAGTTATAAATCATAACTTATTGCTAAGGCTGCAATAATAAACTATTTAATTATTGATCATGGTTAAATTCAAAGATTTTCATGTAATGAGTTTTGTCCTCACAAAAGTTTTCTACATAATAGTATTGTAACTATTAGTATATTCTTACGTAACAGATGATAGATATATAGACCATACAAAACAAATTCTTATTATAATGTGGTTATAATGATCTAAAGTAATCAGATTGTTATTTATTACGAAATTTGTAACAGGAAAATAGGCATGATTAGGTGACCTTTGTGTGAATGGATATGCTCTTTAAAAAAGAGACTTGATGGTTCTAATAAGTTTTCCCGACAAGCAAGCCATCATCTAGGTTTGCAGCTTGATATAAGTGAGTACTTTGTAAGGTTCAATGTGACATGAAGCCATTGAGATTTTTTGGGGCACCAGTGAAATACACAAATAAAGGGCAGAGTTGGTTCCAGCTTACGTGAGGCTACTTATAGATAACGAACCTGAAGTGCATATTGCAGCTGCTGGAAAAGTCACCAAATTTTCTTGGATTCTCAATGCAGAGCTTGCAATTCAGCATATTCTTCCATGTGTGAAGGCTCATATCGGATCATAAGTCCTAAGTGTATAACTCACTCAAAAAGCTAGCTTTTTTGAGGAGGGGACACCTAGACATTATAAACCATCAACAATTCCCATACTTGGCCGCTATCGGATCATAACAGTTACTTACACTGATGATCATTCCAATATAATCACGTTGCCCTACATCAGTCACATACAATACTCCGTCTGCTTTTTCCGTGTAAAGTGCATCCCTACATGTGCAAACAGTAGAGGTTTTGAGCTTTTTCCCCAAGAAAATGTGCCAACTGAAATATTTTTGACAGAATCAACATTTATAGGAAGTAAACTAACCGCAAAGCTGTGAAATAAACCACCTCATCCCCATTATCACTGATCATAGTTGAAGCCATTTCCCTCAATAGATCAGAGCTTTTACCCTGCATATAAACAAAAACCGAGTAAAAAACAACAAAAATAAGAGGTCAAATCCTACTTAACATTAAACAGACAATCAAACAGCTTTACGTATTTTATATTTGAACATGTAGATGTATCTATAATGTGACTTCATAGAGCATGTAGATGCAGATAAAATGCGATTTAATTTAACAGACATTCAAGTAGCAAGACCAACTACATGTACCTTCATCTCCAGATAGTTAACGTCCAGATGATCCCCATCATGGATTCTTTGTTGAAGCACAATAACTCCAGAGTACTCGAGCATACGAGCCAACGCTTCTCCAATAAAAGTGGACCGTAAATGACCCATATGCATTTCCTCAGTTATATTTCGTGACAAAAAGTAAATAATTACTTTTTTCAGAGAAAGTTTTGGTGCCCATGTGTCTATACCATCCTTTAACATCTGCTGAATACTCTGCAAAATAACAAATGCCGATATTAAAATAAACAAGATATAAGGTCAGAATTGTAATGTGTGTTTTACAACAGTTCGAAAAGAAAATAATATTACCTTAGCTGTCCATCTCCTAGATAACTTAAACTTCACAAAACCAGGACCACATACGACGCATCTTTCCATCATGTCCTTATATTCAGAACCCATAATATTATCCTTGACAGCCTATATATATATATATATAAAAGAGAAAGAGTAAACAAACCTACGCAGTATCTTCAAAATCCATGATAATTCCACTCACAAAAAAATATTACCAGCCCAACATGTTTTGGTCCGTTATACGAAGTGTCCCTTAGTTGAGGCCATATGTGCAAGACACTGGTGCTATTACCAAATGTAGATACTCTGGATTAGTACTCGACTACTCGTCATTCAGAAAACAAAGAAAGTAAAAGTTCACACGTATGAGAAAGAACATATATACCATAGGTAATCACCATCGTCCTCCTTTTTGCAAGTAGAAATACTACAAGACCCTTCTTCTTGAAGATCGAAAGTACGTTCCAGTGACGTGTCGAACACCTTTTCAATTTCATCTTGAAGGCTCCATCTATTATCATCATCCTGTAATACCATACAAAATCGCTTTTTAACTATCATCATATCGTCCTCTATAGTTGACGTGTGTCACACGTTAATAGACTTACATCAGAATCTGCCATGGTTGATGTTGTACGGGCTCCAGATTTTCTTCCTTAAGTATAGATTTGCAGCAACAAATAAGATTAGATTCGCACAACAAAGGGATAGCAAGAACTTAGAACAAATATGATACATACAGAATACACAATTTAATTATTTTTATATATTTATCCAACGATCTGAACGCGGATCAAATTCTACTTCCAGATCGGCGTCTACTACATACTTTAATGCAGCGTAACACAGATCTAGAGAGCCATCTCTGCCTTTTATAATATTCCTACGACCCCAACCGCCATTGGGTTTGTCTAAGAAGTTAATAAACGCATGGCCATCGCAAACTTGATATGCTTCATGATTATATAAGTATTTCGCTAAGTTGCAATTCAGTTGTTTTCTTGGATGATGATCTTCTTTAGGATATTCGTCTATGTCATCAACCTCGTCAGTGGTAACATAGAGTTTGGCAGCCATCTGAACGGTAGAGTTAGAGGAGACTGGAAGTGAACAATAACACATATCATATAGACATTGATGACCCATGCATGTGACGTCCACGGGATTATTAAATTCACGGTTGAATATGTCAGAAAAAGCATTCAGCGGATCTGGTGAGAAGCCATTAGCTGTTGCTGCTACCCGAATAGTCCCAAAGAGCTTATGGTCTTTAACATTATGGTCATAGATAAGATAAGGGCTACACAACTCAAACCGAAGAGCTTCACCAAATAATTCCGTCCTGTAATAGAAACAGATAAACCAAGTAACTAACTATAATTTAGTGATACAAACTAAGCTGCTGAATAGTACTTGAATTATCGTTTTGATTTAGGTTATGTTTAGCGAAACATAGTGGCAAATAAAATGTGTTTGGTAACGTAGTTGTAGATGTAATTATAAAGTGCAAAATAAACGTAAAAAGGCATTAACATAAAAGAGGTTACTCACAGCTGGTGATGGTTTAGGTCCGAAAAGGGAGTTAATTTTTGTCTCTTTATTTCATCATTTTCTTCTTCTTTTGTCAGAAGAAGTCGTATTTGATGCACCTCGTCCTCCATATTCTCCTGCCATCAAATAAGCTCACATCAGGCAAAATAAATAAGCTGATAAGCTCACAAAATAAACTAAGGGGGTGTTTGTTTTCGGCTTATAATAGCGGCCTTATGGCTTATTTATTTTAGGCCTGTGTTCCATAAGCTCATTATTCGTGGCATATGAGCTTATTTGTGTATAAGCCTGGCTTATTTTGGGACTTGGGGGGTTGTTTGTTACGATATGATAAACTCATACAAGTCTCAAAATAAGCCAAAAACTTGAGGATTAAGCAAAAATCAAATAAGGTCATAAGCTCACACATAAGCCAAAACCTGGGCTTATGAGCTTATTTGATAAGCATGGACTACTTTGAGACTTGTGCGGTTATTTATTAAGCTCTCATATAAGCCAAAACGTGGGCTTACGAGCTTATTTGATAATCAAATAAGGTCATAAGCTTATATAATAAACACAGAATAAGCCAGGCTTATAAAATATAAGCCGAAATCAAATAAGGTGATATAAGGCGAAACAAATAAGGTGATAAGGTCACATATAAGGCAAAACAAACACCCCCATAGGATTGTTTCAGCTTATATGTGGGCTTATGAGCTTATTTTGAGACTTGTGGGCTTATTTATTAAGATATGATAAACACAGAATAAGCAAGGCGAAACAAAGAAGGTGATAAGATCACATATAAGCCAAAATAAGGTCAAATAAGCTGAAGCAACTAAGCTCAAACAAATAAGGTGAAATCAGGCGAAATCAAATAAGCTGATATAAGGTGAAATAAGCTGAAACAAATAAGGTGATAAGGTCACATATAAGCTAAAACAAACACCGCCATAAGATTGTTTCAGCTTATATGTGGGTGTATGAGCTTATTTGGGTTTTGGCTTATTTATTAGGATATAATAATCCCAGAATAAGGCAGGCTTAAGCCGAATTCAAACAAACACGGAATAAGCCAGGCGAAATCAAATAAGCTCCTAAACCCAAATGAATATATAGGATACTTAAGAGGGGTGTTTGTTTCAGCTTATTTGAGACTTGTGGGGTTATTTAGTAGGATATGATAAACACAGAATAAGCCAGGCGAAATCAAATAAGCCGAAATAAATAAGTTGAAATAAGCTGAAACAAATAAGCTGATATAAGCTGAAAGAAATAAGCTGAAACAAATAAGTTGATATAAGCTGATATAAGCTGAAAGAAATAAGCTGAAACAAATAAGCTGATATAAGGTGAAATAAGCTGAAAGAAATAAGCTGATATAAGTTGAAATAAGCTGAAATCAAATAAGCTGAAATAAGCTCAAACAAATAAGGTGAAATAAGGCGAAATCAAATAAGCTGAAATAAGCTGAAACAAATAAGCTGATATAAGCTGAAAGAAAGAAAAGAAAGATTACATAATAAAATCTTCATCTTCATCGATTGTTGTTGTCATCTTTTCTGCTATTCGATTTTATTTTATTTTATTTATTTAACGTGATTTAATCAAATAAGCTGAAATAAGATAAGGAATTTTTTAACGTGATTTAATTATATTTTTTTTAACCTGACAGGTCATTTTTTTTTAATAAAAGTTGTGTTTTGATATTGAACTTACAGTGCACGACTCTATACTAAAAAAACAAGTAGAAATGTTGGATTACATAGACCTTATTTCTCACAGATTTCAGAACACAGTTAAACTTACAGTCCACGACTCTATACTAAAAAAACAAGTTCATTTTTTGCATCATTACCTGCCCAAGAATACGAGCATTCGAATGCCAGAATGTATCACGACCTTCATCGCTATCGAAAGTGAATAATTTGAGCAGGCACTCACTTTCCAAAGGCCTTGACATATTCCACAACACTCCATCCACTTGAGAAATCAAAGCATTTGATGTTAAGCTTTTCGATAACTCTTTCGCTATATCGAATGGAGTTGTTTCCCATTTCTTTCCCTACTTCACGGTCCCGTCGGGTAATGTAACCCTGTTAAGTATTTTTAAAATAACACTATTAGCTAAAACACTTTAAGAAGTATACCATAAGACAAATGGGGCGTTTCGGTAAGCTTATATGTTACTGAGATGCAAGATTCAATAAGTTTTATAGACTTTAGCGTGCTTGTACAGAGCCAAACATCTCATGCTTAATAACATATTTAGGGGTGGTTGGTTAGTTCATTTTTTAGCAATTCAAACATGTGGATTCTTTTAATTGTTTAAGCATAATTGACAGGTAAATAAGTATCACATTTAACAATCGAAATTGATGATGTAACTCTAACAGCAGCTTTACCCGTCTAAAGCTATACACTAATAAGGTATTCTATAATAAAATGAAGCTATATTAATAAGCTAATCCAAACATCCCCTGATCAACCTAGAAAGTACCTAAAAACACATAATAAGCTAAAAGGGTCACCAAATCAGTAAACAAAAATCCGAATAAGCCCCAATAAACCTGCATTAACCCAAACACACACCATCTGTTCGACAAAATGCTTCGAAAAAAATGAAAACCAGACGACAATTAAACTTAAGTAAGCAATAAAAAGAGTCGCCAAATCACTATTGTAACTGAAGATTATTTTGCAGCAGGTTTACCCATCTATAACATATACACAAATAAGCTATTCAATAATAAAATGAAGCTAATCTAATAAGCTAATCCAAATAGCCCCTAATTAAACCTACAAAGCAATTAAAACACGATTTTCAGATGCTCGCCTACTTTTCAACAGATCGCTTCAAATAAACTCAGAAATCAAACATCATGATACAGTCAAAGCCAATGATTCCTCGAGTGGCTCTGACGTGAAGACCGTTTCATATTTACTCAGAAATCAAACAAGATGATACAGTCAAAGCCATACTACAAGTAGTTTATGTTTCCTTACTTCAAATATTGTAATTGGCGTTTTGATGAGATATGAAGAAAAATAATTAAAATTTAGTTTCTCTCTATAGTTGCTTGGATTCTTGCCCACTGAAAGGGCTTACCATATTTACCATCTATAATTGCTCTATAATACAGACAACTAACAAAATGGCTTATTAACTAAAAAAAAACATAAATTTGCCCAATGCACGCCACCTGCTCAACAAAATGCTTCGAAAAAAGCGAAAACCAAACAGCAATCTAACTACACCAAACAACTAAACAGCCAAAAGGGTCAGATCTACTAAAACATTTATTTACCTGTAATAAGAAACTTCAAAACTTGACTTATAATCAAAGATCTATTTTAAAACACTTCTAAAAAAACCTTTAGATTTTAAAGGCGGTGGAAACAAGGTTTCTGAGTGTGTGAGGCGACCGAGAGAGAGATATTAAAAGGGGTAGGGTTTTTGTTTACAGAGAGAGGTGACCGAGAGAGATACGGTTGTGCCATTTAATTGTTCAACATTTCTATGTATAAGTCATTTTCAACTTTTCAACATTTCTAAATATAGCAATTTTCAACCAAAAGGATAGATGCTTTATAATGTAGTAAAGATATATATATATATATATATATATATATATATATATATATATATATATATATATATATATATATATATATATATATATATATATATATATATATATATATATATATATATTCGTTTATATTTATATTTAATTTACCCCTATAACTATGACTTATCATATGTATTACAGATCTCGCAAGCTATCTAAGAAACCAGCGAAAACACCACACTCCCCATTCTCATAAATGCACAAATAATCATGAGACAATCGATCCTTAAATCAGGCTAATTAGGGTTTTAGAAAAAACCCTAATCCACACAGTTCAAGAACATAAATCATCAATTCAACCACAAATGGATCAAGATCGAACCACCAATAAACCCTAGAACAAGTCTAGGATCAAACCCTATTTTTACAATGATTCAAGAACTAACAATTGAGGTGACTACTAGCTATGATACCATGTCAAATGAAGAATCGCAAATCAAAACTGATATTATCACCCAACCAACCTCCCCTTTGGTGATTTATTGATTACTTCAAGATGAGTCCTCAAACGAGTGCCCAGCAAAATAACTAAAACTTGTTGTCCTCAAACGAACGCAACACAAGAAATACAAGATCAGTCACAACAAGTACTCCTCAACAATACTTTCAATACTAGACTTCTAACAATATCAGGATGATGTTGATAATAATATTGATACAAAAGACTAAGACCAAAATCCCTAATTAAGAGTAACAAACTGTGTTTAATTGTAACACAAAGATGGAAGAGATGAATCAATAACGACAGCTGGGGAGGAGTATATATACTCCATATTTCCACTGCAGTTCTCCAAGAATAGCAACCTATCAAAACAAGCACAAAACATACCAACCATACCAAACTATATGATGGAGGCCCAAGTATCGATGAACATGCTAACTTGTTTCTAGAGGCTCAAGATCGTGAAGAAAAAAGGGTTTTACGAAAATGGTCATAACTTAGGCTCTGGGAGGAGTTAGAAGGCCCACACCAGTCAAAGTGCCGGCAGAAACGAGACGGACGCGGCTGTAGCCATACCTCATCTGATTACGGAAATTTCAAGGCCCAAAACACTATATTTTAGGAGTTATTTTTATTTTTATTTTTGTTACACTTTTGGTTGGACTTGTTTCAGTTCTAGCTCATGGCTTGTTTGTCTTTTGAGGCTCGTTTCAGTTTTGTGAGTCTATTTAAATAATATGTTGTAACCCTAGTACGTAGTTATCAGTTTCATAATAAAAACTAGGGTTGAGCATCGGCTCAAAACCTAACCGAAAACCGATTTTGAGAAAAACATAAACCGAAAACCGAATCGATGGAAGTGAACAAAATTGAAACCGAGCCGAAACCGAGCCGAATCGAGAAAAACCGAACTGAACCGAGAAAAACCGAATCGAATATATAACTTAGGCGTATCTTAGTTGGTTTTAACCCGGAACTAAACCGAACTGAACCGAGCAAAACCGAAGTAAATATGAAAAACAGAAAACCAAACCGAAAAAGATCGGTTCGGTAGGCTCAGTTTTTGGTTAAGTTTTCTCAGCCCTAATAAAAACAGTTATTGGCAGCTTTTGTCATACTTTAACTCTAATAATGGGTATTCGTATAAAATCAACGATTATTGAAAGAATTGTTCCTGATATTCATAGAATTAACATATCAAACTTATTATCTCGTATTTCAGTCAACATCACTATATACCAATATTACAAAAACAGTCCCCATACATATAACAAGCTAAAAGCCTCCAAAACCATACCATACTTTCAACAGAATATTTTCGCTAAAAACTACTACTAAACAAAATAATGTCAAGTGTCTCATCTGCATATTCAAAAAGTATAACTTAAAGTGTCATCTGTTTTCATGTTTAGATTCAGTTGCGGGCACTTTGTTGTATGGGCGGAGCCAGCAATTTTAGTTCAGAGAGGCTAATTATACTTAAGACAAAAAGTTATAGTCATATGGGGGGCTTAATGTAGGAACTAGTAGAAAAACAACTTGTAATACATATATTATTTAATAAGTGAAGTAGGTTGATTAGAGATCTAGGATGTACGGGATCGCCCAGATAGCAGTCGTATCCGTTTGGGATCAGGACGGGAGCGGGATCGATGTCGATTTGTCTGAGGATCGAATCTTGACCGAATCCCGAATCTTGGGATCGATCCTTGACCGACTCTGGAATGGATCTGCATGTTTTTAGCCCATTTGGCCTGTTTTTTAGGGTTTGTATGGGATGTACTTAGTATAAATACAATGTAATTATACACAGACGATTCACAACAATAATACATCATCTAAATCAATCGACAATAACCAATCACGTTTATAGCATATTGTTTTCCCAGAAATCCAGAATACATCACAAATTTACAAGTTATGTCTTCTTCCCAGTCCCACAATACAACACAACAAACACAATCATCAACACAACAAACACAATCATCATCTTCAACCAATGAACAACCTCCATTGTGGGATTTCGTTGAAAAAATAGAAAGACAAGGTCCATCAGGAGGAGCATGGAAATTTAAGTGCAATGTTTGCCACCTTGTTCGAACCGGATCTTATTCAAGAGTTAAAGCACACTTGCTTGGAATAACCGGTAACGTTTTTTTGCATGTATACGGTTTATAAGTTTATAAGTTATAGTGTTTTTGCATATAATTGTGTAAACTGATAGTCATCTCCAAGAATATAGTTTTTTAGGGTTCTTATAAAGTTATAAGTTTTAGGGTTTATAAGTTTTAGGGTTTATATGTGTGTAGTTAAGTATACTGTGTGTAGTTTTGTATCAGTAAAGAAGTTTTATAGGTTGTGGGATTGCATAGAACAATGGGATTAGATTACTCCAGACGACTTGGTGTAAACGACAACTTGCATGAAAATTATAACTTATAAGTTTATCACTTGCATGAAAATTATAACTTATAAGTTTATCACTTTATCAGTAAACGACAACTTGGTGTTAGTGTATAAAGTGTAAACTTTTTTTTTAATTTGTGTAGTTTCATGTTACTTTATCAGTAAACGACAACTTTGGTGTTAGTGTATAAAGTTTTAAATATTTTGTAAACTTTTTTAATTTGTGTAGTTTCATGTTACTTTATATTTTTCTGATGAGTTTGTTTAATTGCATAAAGTGTTTTTTCATGTATATTTGTATGAATTTATCTTAATGTGTTCATCTTTTATAGGTTGTGGGATTGCAGCTTGCAAGCAAGTATCAGCGAGTCAAAAACAAGAGATGAAAGAGTTAGAAAAAGCGTATGAACAGAAGAAAGCCGAGGCAAAAGAAAAAAATGTTACGTTGCCATGTGAGGCTAGTGTTGGATTTAAGAAAAGAAAAGGTATTACTAGCCCTATTGAAAAAGCTTTTGGTGTTGAAATTAGGGACCAACTAGATCAAGAAATTGCAAGGATGTTTTATACAGGAGGTTTGCCTTTTAATCTTGCAAGAAATCCACATTATCATAGGGCTTTTCAGTTTATGGCAGACAATAAAATTGATGGTTATGTCCCTCCTGGTTATAATAAGCTCAGAACAACCTTATTACAGAAAGAGAATGCTAATGTCGAGCGGCAATTGGAACCCCTTAGGTCAACATGGAAAGAAAAGGGTGTGACTAGTGATTGACGGTTGGAGTGATCCTACTAGAAAGCTTCTAATCAATTTCATGGCTACAACAGGTAATAATGGTCCATTATTTTTAAAGGTGGTGAATTGTTTTGGTGAAGTAAAAGATAGACATTTTATTGCTAATTTAATGAAGGAAGTGATCAATGAAGTTGGTCATCAAAATGTTGTGTAATAACTAGATTTTTCCAAGTATAATAATTATGTTCGTTGTATGTGTCTAATCGAACTGATCACGGATTTAGCGTGATTCAATCGTCTTTTGGTGGGAAACAATATATTGGTCGTTGTAGTAAAATTAAATTGCAAGACTTTAAAGTAAATGACGGGTAATTAAAGCTAAAACTGATTAAAAAGTAAATAGTGCAATATTAAAACTTTAAAAGTAATTAATTAAATGACAAAAATTAAAGCTCGACGAAAAGTAAATTTGACAATGTAATAAAAATGCAAACTTGAAATTAAAAACTAAAACAAAACAATTAAAATAACACTTAAAGAAATATAGCGGGAAAAATAAATGCTTGAAAATAAAAAGATGATAAACAAGACCTGATTCGGAATCCAAAATACTGTCACCATCCTGAATACACCACAAGCTGCTTATCCGGAATAATTACTTGTTCCTTATCTGGAATCCAAATACAACCTGTTATCCGGAATCCTATTTTTGAGGTCTATCCGGAATCTTTCTTAGTTGCCCTTATCCAGAATCCAGAAGTTGTCACTATCTGGAATCTTTATTCCGGTCACTTATCCGGAATCCATGTTATGGGTACTATCCGGAATCCCCTTTCAATTCGTTATCCGGAATAAACACACTCCCACTATCTGGAATATGAAACCTCGAAACCTTATCCAGAATTGGCTATTCCACGGCTTATCCGGAATATGACTTTGACACCTTATCCGGGATTTGTCCCAGTACCCTTATCCGGAATTGGAGATGTAGGATGTATCCGGAATGTTAAATCGACAGCTTATCCGAAATTTGGGTTTATATAGCTTATCCGGAATATTTTTCAAGGCACTAATTCGGAATGTTAAGTTCTTGTTTATCCGGAATATGAGGGTTTTAAATAAAACCCGGATAAGAACTATTACAAATAAGCTAAAAACTAATATTAAGCTAAAAACAAATAAGCACTTAACTAAAACTTCTACCAAATCAAATTTAAGAAAAAGCTAATAAACCAAAATTTAAAAACTTTTAAAAACACTAAATAATAAAAATATTTAAAATCAACTTTTTATAAAAACTAACTAATAAGCACTTAATCAAATTTAAATCAAACACATAATAAGCAATAAAATCAATAAGCTAACACAATCATAAACATAAAGACATAACAAACAATCAAATAAGCATGACAATAAGCACATAAACATAAAGATTAAATCAAGACAAGAAAGGTAGAATGAGAGATTAATCAAAACTTGATTAAAATAAGGTTCAACAATTAAAAGTAAAGATTAAACTCACAAATTTAAGGTGCAAGACAAGGTAACTAAATAACAATTAAGTAAATGACATTAAGAAAAGTTCAAGTAATTAAATGGAAGAACTAGTTAAGTGCTTATTTGTCAAGATAGGGAGATTAGATGTCTTGATGCTTTCTTCCTTTTCTCGTCTTTTCGTCTTTATAAATTCTTCGACTTTCTCGACTTTGTCTCGGGATTAATTGAACTCGTCTTGTAATTTCTTCTTTAATTAGACTTGAGTTCTTCGGCTTTATTAAACTTCTGTCTTTAGACTTTTTCTTCGATAAATCTTCAGAATAGGCCTTGGACTTCCGTTCTTTTTGCACTCTTGATCTTTTGACTTCGTCTTTTATCTTTTTCTTCGATAAAAGCCCATGAAAGACCGCATTTTCTTCCCTTTTCACATTTTGATCCTAAATCACAACAAAAACACAAACCACGCATAATTTCGACATTTACGACATAAAATACACGTTTTGGCTTGGTTATTATTATAATTAAGTGGTAAAAGGATAAGTGTTTTCACACTTGTTAAATCCTCTACACTTGACCATTGTAATGTCCTCATGCAATGTATTAATTACAAAGCAAGATTTACATTTTCCATCACAATCAATCCAGATTGGCCTTTATTAAAGAGACAAAATATTTAAAGGAATAAAACAAGTAAAAAGATCAAAAACATACCTTAGAGTTTTGGAATGTCATTAATGTTTATCACCCTCAAGTTTCACGTTTCCCATACCAAGCTTAAAAACGAGATCATTGTTATTTTAAGTTAGCAAACTATCACAAACTCATGTGGGCCAATTATTTACTTAGACTCCATTATTCCTAGGTGTATCTCATATGTTTTATTGTTGTCTTGAATGATCACGAAGATGCATTGTTGACTTATTTTGATAGTTGTTTAGGCTGAAAATAAAGTAGGACGATTTAATCAATAGTTAGCTAAAGGACAAAATCTTTTAAAACTGCTTCTCGGGACCTCATAAAGTTCATATCTTGGCATAACTCGCTTCACGATTTGAGACCTTTCTCGGACCGATATTTGGCATTGACTTCATACTTCAAATCTTGAGAGGCGTTCATGAAATAATGGTCTTCTCTTCATAATAGGAATTTCTTCACTTGAACTTTTTGAGAGATTCTTCATATTTGGACCACGACTTCTTCATTTTTCTTTAATCTCTATTTGGGATTTTGATATACAACGATCCGTCTCCTTTTAGGATTTGGATATATTTATCCTCATACCTTGTTAGGGCCTATTTTGATCAACTTCTCCATGATCTTTAGGAGAGTATTTGCTTTTCGTCATGTGTCTCGATCCTTCATATTGATTTTTGATAAATGATTCTTCACATCACCTTGTATCTTTAGCAACAAAATGTAGCCCTCATGCCTTGTTAGGGCCTTTTCGGACTCGCCAATCTTCGCATCCCGCTTCAATAAGTTATGCCTTGGCTATGAACTCTAATCAATACCGAGCAACTTTTAAACGATCTTGGGCTAGAAGCTAAGTAACTTTTCAAATCATACAACCTTACTTATTGCAAATAAATTTATTAACAAGCGATGGGAGAAAAAGCTTATAATCAACTCACATAAATTCATGAAAGAATACCAAACTTATAATTGACTCTATCATCTCTCGTTCTCCACAATTTAAAGTCTCAAAGAATGAGACTCGTGGATGCTTGGCCTATTAAATCAAAGTTTTGGGTTTTAGGTCATCTATAGGATCTTGCAACTTCTTAGACTTTTTTAAGTTTAGAATTCGCATTTTAAAGTTCCTTTGATAAACGACTTTCTAGGATCAATTATAGGAACTTGCGAAAAGTTCATGTTCTTAACCCGCAAGAGTTAAGACTTTCGCGTTTTAAAGTTCCCTATATAAAAGCCTAGCAAAACTTGACTTAAACACGTTAAGGATACTAGCTAGAGTAAACTTAGATAAGTAAACTCGGGTTGAGTCAAAAGATTCATAAGGTTTAAAAATTAAAACCACTTTATTAAAATTTATTCTAGCAAAGAAAGAAAATAACTATAACATTGGTTTGAGTCTGTGTGGCGGTGGGCTCAAACCCCGTGGATTAGTCGGCCAATGAGTCGGAAATCACGGTTACCAAAAAAAAAGAAAATAACTATAACAAAGGTAAATACAACTAGGCCAAAATAGATCAAAAAATTTGAAAAATGTCGAAAAATCAATTTTCTGGTTAAAATGTGGACAATTACAGGGAAAGCCCACTTAACTTCGATAGAAGTCCCCACTACACTTAATATAAACATTGTCCTCAATGTTTAACCATGTGGAAGTAAACTCCCCTACACTTAGGACATTGTGCACTTTGTTTAGATCTTGCTAAGAAAGAGACAACTAAAGTGATTCCTATTTAATATTGAAGAATATAATATAGAGAATCAAAAGAGTTTAGGATAGAACCGGGAAGACGGGTACACAGAATCACGGGTCGTCAAAAGTCATCAAGAATGGATCTTTAAAAGCTCGAATCCCTGCACATGATAAGAAAAAACAACCAACACATACTAGGGTCTCTTTAACACCCCACTTTGATAAGTGGACCGTTACGCGTAATTATAGTGTGTCATCAAAGCATACAAGGATAAATATCTAAAACATTACATGACCATAGGGTAAACCTGAATCAAACATCGGTTCCCAAACATAAGCTCAAAACATAATAAAGTAAATGAAATAATGGAAGACTTAAACAAGCACAAATATATGAAGGCAAAAGGAAAAGAAGTCTATGGCACCTTCCATCCTATGCATGTCCTCCAAAATGCTCGAGTCCGTCCTTGGGTACCTGCCGTTTTGGGACATGGAAAGGAAAGTAACGGCTGAGCAAAACACTCAGTGCACGGATATAGACATAGTATAAATGACTAAAACATAATAAAGAATTAATAGCAACGGAAATGTATAAGTCCTGGAAAAACCTGGAACATGTTCATAAAACTGGTTTTATAGTTTGAAAAGCCTTATGTTTATCTTATGAAAACTGTTTAACATATTTTACCATTAGCCAATATAGGTCATGAAAATCCGCCATGCATGAATATTTGGAGGGGTGACCTCATCATGTAAATTAGAGGGGGTGCCTCTAATTTAATATACTGGTTTTGGGTAGGAGGGATCAGCTCCTTGTGAAGGATGCAAGGCACACACCACATTCACACTGAGTAATCTGCTGAAAACATGTAACTAGGATGCACCCATACGCCCCACATGATAAATATAATAATATGGCCAAAAGCTGAAGGGACGCCACGAGCAATCACTCTGCCGTGGGGAAGTCATAACACCAGTGCCTCTAATGTTATGGTTATGGTACCTCCATAACTAGGTGAAACTGGTCATGCATGTATATGGCTATAGGTATTCTAAATTAAACATAAGTAATTCAAACATATAAACTTATACTACGGAAAAACAGTTAGCTGCATACGGGGAATCCTAATAAGGAAAGAATGTCCATACTGAAAGGACGGGAATCCGTACCTTATGTCAAGTGAACGAAGAAGACGAACGGAAGAGAGTCCTACTTCGGTATCACTAATTCTGCATAAATACATACGTGTATAAGTATCTGATTACTAAATACGTAACTGGTTTTATGTCATGTCTTAGCTTATTTTACACGTTCATGTCATGTTTTACTGTTTTAAGCTTTATACTGTGTTTATCTTATATTCTGTCTATTCTGATGAAGTATTTCTTGTATTTCATGTATTATTATACTTGTTGTGTGATAATAAGTAACTTTCCAAAAATAGTAGGTTTCCTAAAATAGAAAGTTTCCAAAAATAGAAAGTTTCCAAAAATAGAAAAGTTTCCAAAAATAGAAAAGTTTACAAAAATAGAAAGTTTCCAAAAATAGAATTACTGTTTAAAATATATAAGTTTCTAAAAATAGAAAGTTTCCATAAACAGATTAGTTGCCTTAATTAAATAAGTTTCTAAAAATAGAAAATTTCCATAAATAGATTAGCTGCCTTAATTAAATAAGTTTCTAAAAATAGAAATTTCCATATATAGATATAAGCTGGTTAAATAAGCTAATTATATAAGCTTAAGTGTTTTCTGATTATTTTCTAAGTCATATTGATATAAGGTATAGTTTATTAATCATTACATGTAAATTAATTAAACTATAGGTTAAACGTATTTAATTAAATATATCATGTTTTTAATTAAATAAGTTAAAATACTTAGGTTAAAACATGTATTATTAATTACTAATAATATAACCTAAGTCATGTTGATTAATTAATTATAGTCATTGTTTTTAATAATTATTTAATTATAAAGTCTAATTAAAAATAAATACTTAGGTTAAAATTCGTGATCTAATAATTAAATTTATAACCTAAGTCATGTTAATTAAATTAATATGTCATGTTTTATTAATTTAATTTTTAACATATAACTATTAAAATCATAAACCTTAACATAATCAATGAACCGGATCGTGACTAGAAACCATGAACCGGACCCGTAATCAACACCATACCCCAAACCAAGGTCGGGGTACCCCTTGTTTGCTGCTGCCGTGGGACCCACACCACCATACTGAGACCATGAGGTCTCGGTGGTGGTTCATAAGCCAAGCCGAGACCCCTTCGGGGTTCGGTTTAGGCGGCGGCTAGAACAAACACCCCTATAAACCCTTGTTTTGATTCACCCCGTAATCATAGACATGTTTTAATAAATGTTTTTAATTAGTTTTTAAAACATTAAGATTTTATGTGATTCATAAATCAAAACATAAAAGAAAAGAGTTAAATAGGTTATACCGAATGTGTGGATCAATGAAGGATGAACACACACGAATGCTTGCCCAAAATCCAAGATCAAAATCAACCCGAACACTCCTTTGGTGTTCCTAAATGTGGCGGCCAAAAAGGAGAGGAAGAAGAGACTTTGTTATTTCTTGATTTTGTGATAAATGACACAAGATTTTCCCCTTTTTCTTGTTTAGTAAAAAAACAATGGGCTTGACCCTTTTCTTCCTAATTTTGTGGTTAGGGGCCCATATAAGGGTAACCCGTACATTTCTTGAGTCTAAATATTATAGTGTGTTCTCGTGTTCGTGTTTTACGTGTTTTAATTAGTTATCGATCGTGACTTAATATATTTATTCGTGCTCGTGATAAATATATATATACGTAATTAATATTTGCTCGTGATTAGATTACGTTCATGATTTCATGATCGCATGATTGTGATTAAAATTATTATTGGAATAATTATCGTGTGTTCATACGTAATAAATACTTATCGTGTTCTAACACGTACGTAATACTCGAAATTCTTATACGTGAAACGTAAACATATTATAAAAAGAAAGTTCTAACCATACACGTACGATCTTAAGGGTACTATTCATGGTAAAAGCATGTGGGTTTTACAACTCTTCCCCCTAAAAAAAATAATTTGTCCCCGAATTATAGATAACGTACTTAAAGAGAAACATACCCGAATTAAACTGAGAGGGTATGTAAGATAAATGAACGTGCAGGTGACCTGGCAGAAGGAACGCGGAACGTGACATGTCTTGAAAGGACATGGAACGTGACGTGACTGAAAGGACATATCTAATTGATAAGAGAAAAACAGATAATAAGTTCGGATGAACTTGTCCGTTTCAAAGTGGCTTCCCTCTTGGAACGATTCCTTCACAAGATCGTGACACTAATGATAAATCTTGGTCCTCCTGACCTTGACTCGGAATACGAAGAAATTTGTGGTTATCAACGGAAGGTAGATCCCCTAAATTCGATCGAGGGAATAAGAATTAACGTGTATGGCAACTGAAACGTTATTATGCAAAACACTCTCACTTAACTGATAATTAGCAACGATGCGCGAGACATAAAGAAACGTAGTACGTGAAAAAATTTGAACGTAATACGTGGAAAATTTTGAACGTGATACGTGGAAAATTTTGAACGTGATACGTAGAGATATGATGAGTGTAATATGAGTAAACATATCGTGATCCATGATACGTGTAACATATCTTGATCATGATATGAGGAACGTGGAATGAACATGACATGTGAAACATATCGTGAACTTAGAATATAATGGCGGTAACGCCAAACGCTACAAGGTGAGACATAGAATATGACGAGAAACGTCTATCTGAGGATATGGAGTTATACTAAACATGGGTTTGGTCTCTCAAGTTCTTGCAAAACTTCCCAGAACGAAAATGAACGTAAAATCGTAAGCCAAGATATGATCATCAACGTGAATAGTGTCATGAACGCGAGCGCAAACGCAAGTCGTGGAATTAGAATGAAGACGTGAAGTAAATAAGGGTCACAATTGAAAATATTTGTCTGACCCGATAACTGAGGGATTGCCAAGTGATCGGATGAGCCTTGGCTAGAACATGTCCGATCAATCTGTTGGTTCTAAAATTCTTGCGGATGTAAGGATTCTGCAGACTTGGTCAAACTGTTTAGAATAAACCAGATAGCATCATGCTTCTTCTGAGTTTGCGTTAAACTGGTAACCAAAATCCGTGGAGATCTTGTCCCATTTCAATTCACAATTTCAGATGATGGAAACATCCCAGTCTGTTGGTGTCCTATCTTAACATGTTGGTATGTCAGGTACCTAGATATGAACGTAATTGAATCTTGCTTCGTAGAACTTGATACATAGGAGTTTGCGCAACACTGGGTCTCTGAATCTAGACTTCTCCTAGCGTAGGATTTTCTAGAACACCTAATGTAGTGTAGGTTTCTCTCCTTTATGCATAAGCAGAGTCATGGTAAGATTATCCGTGGAAACCAATGTGATTCAGCGTGTCACTGTAATCAAACAAAATTGATATTGGAAAAGAATTTCCAGGTAAAATTTCTCTTGTCATAGAATTTGCAACATAGAGCATATATGGTCTCCTGTTCTTCTCTAGACTTAGAGGAAATCAGGTTATCCTTAATGAAAACGCTGATGAATTTGCTTATGAGTTCATGGAAACTCAATTTATTAAGTCCATAATGTTGTTGGAGCATTGATGAGACTAATTCAAAATCATAAATCTAGCATGATCGAGTCATGCACGAATAGCAGTCATGGACATGTCCTGCTCTTTCACCCGTCACTATTGGCAGCATGATCATGAATCCGATCTTGTCAATACGTGGAGGAGAGTAACGGTTGTAAATGGTGATTTGTTTAAAATCGACGGTAGTCGACACATAATCTTATGTTACCGTCCTTCTCCTTGAAGGTTCTTTTGGAGTGTAATGGAAAATTTTGGAATAATCTGTTGGTTATGCGTAAAAGGACTTTAGTAGTCGTGTCTTACTGACAGCTAGAAAAATTTAGCAATCATGGCTAACAAAGCACGTGCTTGGAAAGCATAGATAATTTGTACAGATTTTCCGGATGGAAAATCGAGCTGAATGTACTCAGGAGCCTGAACATTACTGCACATAATTATGAATCGTAGCATGGTGTGCTATTCATAGTCCATAATTAGGATAAAATTCAACTCGTGTATGTCCGAGGAAATGCGATAGCAGCTTGGATCTCATCATTAAGCTGAAGGAAAACCTTCGTATACGTGGGAATACGAAAGGCGTCCTTCATGGTCATGAATGTATGAGCTATGGTTACAAGAATGAAAGTGTCATCAGGAAACGTGATAGTTCCCACTGATGCGCCGGTAATGGTACTGAAATTCTTGTGGCCTGATTAATACCTGGCACAACAAAATGGATATACCCTTGGAGGGTACCCTAAATTTCTTAGAAATGTTCCATAATTAGACGTGAGTCATGTGTCTTGACTCGTGTCTTGGAAATATAAGCATGACATATGTATTAACTGGTGTCTTGACATGTGTCTTCAGAAAGTATACGTGAGACATGTGTCTTGACTGATGTCTTGACATGTGTCTCGAGACGTAAAACAATAGAACTACAATATTAGGTTACTATGCCAGAATTGGCAGATCGGTTGGACTACTAATCATTTGTATGTCTGATCACGTTCCCGACTGGAGCCTCGGTTGCGATTTCTAGGATAGTTATTGTCATAGTAGTGGTTACTATCATCCTGTCTGTCAGTTCCATGAAGGTCATTCTCATGACTATGATTCATGTAACTATTCAGCTGAGTGGCCGGCTGGTACCGGTTTTCGCTCATATGACTGAAACCACAACTGGATGACGTGTGACATGTAACTAAGAATTAAGGACAATGATTGATGAAAATCGTCTGATAGTGAACTATCTTCTCGTCCAATATCTTTGCTCTGACGCCTTTGTCTTCGTCTTGTAGGATCTCCAGGTTGTGAACAGCGTCCGCATCTCGTAGCGTCTCCAAACATCAGCAGCATCAACCTTTAGTAACATCTCCAAGCTATGAGCGGCATCAGCAATCTTGTAGAATATCAGCAAGTAGACATACGCCTGAGATGATTCAGAATCGGCTGACGAATACTCGTGAAGTATTGCAAGTGAAATACACATGGATTTAGGTACGTGTAATACACATGGAATACGGTACATGGAGTACACATGGAATGCACATGAAATGATCGGTATGGGGTCGATCATTTGTCATGATTTAAGGAAAGTATAACGGTTAAACGGTTAGGAAAACCATCATGATAACCTGGCAGTATTAGCATAGACATCATTCTGGTTGTATCGAGAAACGTTAAAGTGTGGTAACAAAAAATTCAACGATGATTTGCCTGACAGCATGATCAATGAAAACCAACCATGACTATCATGAAAGCAGGATTCAATGAAATCCAACAATGCCTTGCATGAAAGCATAAATAACAAAAGAGGCGTAAGATGTAATCAACATGAAGACGGAATTATCATGAAGAAACATGAAACCATCTATCATGAAAGAGTGTATAACATAATCAGCATGAAACTGAAGTTAACCATGACAGTATGAAAACATAGTTGACATAAAAACATATTAACTTATGAGGGGACATGAAAAAAATTTATGCCAATAAATCATGAGAAAAATTTTATGCATGAAAAACAGTGCATGAATGCGTAATGTAGTTTATAAATACATTTATATGTGCGAGGAGACGCCTATGGGTCGGTCCCAAAACAAAAGACATGGTGAGGGGACGCCTATGGGTCGGTCCCAAAGTTAAAAGTTTCGATAAAAGCACATGCGACTAAATAGGGTCAGTCCTGTACCAACCATTACTTAGTCATAATTCCTGCAACAATGATACATGAAACATAAATAAATGAAACTTATCTGTCAAAACTTATCAGAAAAATTTTCTGTGACTAATTATGAACTACTGGGGTTCAGTCCACATAGCCACAGTTCACGAGGAACATTATGTATGAAACAATGACACATAACTAAATATGAATGACGGTTGTCCATCCATATTAGTAAAACAATATCGATGAAAACATCAAGGCTAAAACCTCAAGGTGCTGAAAACATTGTGGTTAAAACAACAGTGCGTTGAAAACATCAATACGTAGGATAACAAACTTTGGCTTAGGAAGCTCCTGGTGACTACCCACTAGTCACAGGTCAAGTTTTAGAGCCTACAGGTCGAAGCCTTGGGCTCTGATACCATAATTGTAACACCCCCACTTTGATAAGTGGACCGTTACGCGTAATTATGGCGTGTCATCAAAGCATACAAGGATAAATGTCTAAAACATTACATGACCATAGGGTAAACCGGAATCAAACATCGGTTCCCAAACATAAGCTCAAAACATAATAAAGTAAATGAAATAATGGAAGACTTAAACAAGCACAAATATATAAAGGCAAAAGGAGAAGAAGTCTATGGCAGCTTCCATCCTATGCATGTCCTCCAAAATGCTCGAGTCCGTCCTTGGGTACCTGCCGTTTTGGGACATGGAAAGGAAAGTAATTTCTGAGCAAAACGCTCAGTGCACGATTATAGACATAGTATAAATGACTAAAACATAATAAAGACTTAATAGCAGCGGAAATGTATAAGTCCTGGAAAAACCTGGAACATGTTCATAAAACTGGTTTTATAGTTTGAAAAGCCTTATGTTTATCTTATGAAAACTGTTTAATATATTTTACCATTAGCCAATATAGGTCATGAAAATCCACCATGCATGAATACTTGGAGGGGTGACCTCATCATGCAAATTAGAGGGGCTGCCTCTAATTTAATATACTGGTTTTAGGTAGGAGGGATCAACTCCTTATGAAGGATGCAAGGCACACACCACATTCACACTAAGTAATCTGCTGAAAACATGTAACTAGGATGCACCCATACACCCCACATGATAAATATAATAATATGGCTAAAAGCTGAAGGGACGCCACGAGTAATCACTCTGCCGTGGGGAAGTCATAACACTAGTGCCTCTAATGTTATGGTTATGGTACCTCCATAACTAGGTGAAACTGGTCATGCATGTATATGGCTATAGGTATTCTAAATTAAACATAATCAATTCAAACATATAAACTTATACTACGGGAAAACAGTTGGCTGCATACGGGGAATCCTAATAAGGAAAGAATGTCCATACTGAAAGGAAGGGAATCCGTACCTTATGTCCTGTGAACGAAGAAGACGAATGGAAGAGAGTCCTACTTCGGTATCACTAATGCTACATAAATACATACGTGTATAAGTATCTGATTACTAAATACGTAACTGGTTTTATGTCATGTCTTAGCTTATTTTACACGTTCATGTCATGTTTTACTGTTTTAAGCTTTATACTGTGTTTATCTTATATTTTGTCTATCCTGATTAAGTATTTCTTGTATTTCATGTATTATTATACTTGTTGTGTGATAATAAGTAACTTTCCAAAAATAGCAGGTTTCCTAAAATAGAAAGTTTCCAAAAATAGAAAGTTTCCAAAAATAGAAAAGTTTCCAAAAATAGAAAAGTTTCCAAAAATAGAAAGTTTCCAAAAATAGAAAGTTTCCAAAAATAGGAAGTTTCCAAAAATAGAATTACTTCTTTAAATAGATAAGTTTCTAAAAATAGAAAGTTTCCATAAATAGATTAGCTGCCTTAATTAAATAAGTTTCTAAAAATAGAAAATTTCCATAAATAGATTAGCTGCCTTAATTAAATAAGTTTTTAAAATAGAAAGTTTCCATAATTAGATATAAGCTAATTATATAAGCTTAAGTGTTTTCTGACTATTTTCTAAGTCATATTGATATAAGGTATAGTTTATTAATCATTACATGTAAATTAATTAAACTATAGGTTAAAAGTATTTTATTAAATATATCATGTTTTTAATTAAATAAGTTAAAATACTTAGGTTAAAACATGTATTATTAATTACTAATAATATAACCTAAGTCATGTTGATTAATTAATTATAGTCATGGTTTTTAATAATTAATTAATTATAAAGTCTAATTAGAAATAAATACTTAGGTTAAATATCGTGATCTAATAATTAAATTTATAACCTAAGTCATGTTAATTAAATTAATATGTCATGTTTTATTAATTTAATTTTTAACATATGACTATTAAAATCATAAACCTTAACATAATCAATGAACCGGATCGTGACTAGAAACCATGAACCGGACCCGTAATCAACACCATACCCCGAACCAAGGTCGGGGTACCCCTTGTTTGCTGCTACCGTGGGACCCACACCACCATACCGAGACCATGAGGTCTCGATGGTGGTTCATAAGCCAAGCCGAGACCCCTTGGGAGTTCGGTTTAGGCGGCGGCTAGAACAAACACCCCTAAAAACCCTTGTTTTGATTCACCCCATAATCATAGACATGTTTTAATAAATGTTTTTAATTAGTTTTTAAAACATTAAGATTTTATGTGATTCATAAATCAAAACATAAAAGAAAAGAGTTAAAAAGGTTATACCGAATGTGTGGATCAATCAAGGATGAACACACACGAATGCTTGCCCAAAATCCAAGATCAAAATCAACCCGAACACTCCTTTGGTGTTCCTAAATGTGGCAGCCAAAAAGGAGAGGAAGAAGACAATTAGGGTTTCTTGTTATTTCTTGATTTTGTGATAAATGACACAAGATTTTCCCTTTTTTTTTGTTTAGTAAAAAAACAATGGGCTTGCCCCTTTACTTCCAAATTTCGTGGGTAGGGGCCCACATAAGGTTAACCCGTACATTTCTCGATTCTAAATATTATAGTGTGTTCTCGTGTTCATGTTTTACGTGTTTTAATTAGTTATCAATCGTGACTTAATATATTTATTCGTGCTCGTGATAAATATATATATACGTAATTAATATTTGCTCGTGATTAGATTACGTTCATGATTTCATGATCGCATGTTTGTGATTAAAATTATTATTGAAATAATTATCGTGTGTTCATACGTAATAAATACCTATCGTGTTCTAACACGTACGTAATACTCGAAATTCTTATACGTGAAACGTAAACATATTATAAAAGGAAAGTTCTAACCATATACGTACGATCTTAAGGGTACTATTCATGGTAAAAGCATGCGGATTTTACAGTCTCCCCTGTGGAAACCTTGGTTTCCGGATCTTTAAGGCTACTAGGAATGATCATTGTTCATATGATTAGATAATCAAAGCGGAATTAGAACAACAACCATTAACAAGGTGTAGGCACAAAACATGAATTAAAACAATTGGATTGCTCATTATATTAATAACGAACAATCACTAGACGTGTATACATTGAATCCCACGTCTAGTCGACACACGCTTTAGGTTTACATTGTGAATGAATTATATGAATAAAAACCTAAGACTCTTGTTCCTTTTATAGTGGAAGGAACAGAATCTACAAGAGATAAAATCAAATAAATAACTAAATATTCTATTTCTATAGATATATACTGAATATATTATTTAGAATATATCCAATATATTCTGTAAATAGAATTCTCCATCAAATCCATCAGCGTTGACCTTTGTTGACTGCGTTTGACTTTTGTTGACTTCTGTCAACGCCTACATTGCTCTTGTCAACGTCTATATTACTCTTGTCAACGCTTGAGTAAATGTCCTTCGATTTTGAGTTTCTGCCACATCAACTTTTTGACCCAACAATCTTCCCCTAGTTGATGATGGCAAAACTCTATGTGTATCTCTTGTAAGTTGTACATGATCTTCAAATTGCTTCCCCTCAAGTTTAGCATGTATTTCTTCCCCTTTTTGTCACATCAACAGGAAAGTAAACAATGTATGCAATCTTTGAAGATTCTCCAAATGTAGGCTCTATGTAATGATCTTGAAGAATAATTAATAAAGTATTCTTGATGTAGAAGTAGAATAACCCAACCTTGTGTTCCATGTCTTGTATTATCCACGTGATGAAGAACTTATACCTGGCAAATTATAAGTAGACCTCAATCCCTTGTCAATATTCTCATCCTTTATGAGACACTGAGCACGATAATCTAACTCCTTCAAGTGTTATGACAAGTCTTCGTCACCAAACATGTAAAGCACGAACAAGTTACCTTTAAAGTCTATGACTGAGAGTGCACAACTTTAAGATATGATAGAACACAAACTCGCAAAAATCTTCTTCAATCATCAAACTTACCATAAGAATTCTTCCCCTTAAGCCAACACCTCTTCATGACGAAACTTATTCTTCATATCATATGTAAAAGTTGTTGGATGGATAACTCTTTTACAAGGCTACCTCGATTACATAATCAAATCCAATAAATTACCTCACGAATTGTTGCTAACTCGCTTTAAGATCATAAATTCCGTTTAAAAATATCCGAGTCATAAATATCATCATGATATTCTAAATTAAAACGGAGATTCCATGTACCTTCGTGTGTAAATACTACCTTTTTGTGTGCTCAAAACGTACCAATTTTCTCAAACAGCAGCGATTCCTGTGTTGTCCAATATCCTTTTTCATCCAATATCTTTGGCAGATGTATTGTCCGATATCGGACAATACGTGTCAGCGTTCAAAATCTCATATATCGGACAACACTGTCAACTCTATCAACGTTGACTTATTCTGTCAGCGTCAAACTTCCAAACGTCAGCGTTAAAGTAAGTCTTGTCAGCGTCCACATCTCTTTTATCTGCTGACGTCATCTAGGATCCAAAAGTGGCTTAGCAGCCTTGTAAATAGATAAATACTTTCCATATACATGCATATTAACAGCTAGCCTTGAACTTGAATAAACTGCTTTATATCAATGACATATATCATGAGATAAACCCTAAAAAATAAGCATCTTTCTCCACGTTCAAATATATATCCTTTTGTTTACAGCAACTCACGTATCCATTAAGTATGGAATTAACCATAGTTCCTAAAAATCAGCCTGATGACCATGCAATATGCTCGACTGTTTTAAACTCAATCATATCCCATAATAATATCCTGAAAAACAGTTACTTACTTTGCAGTCACGTCCATATCTTCAAATGATTTATATTTCTTTTGATTTTCGTCCAACTGTCATATCCCTATAAATAAGGATCTAGGGAAAACTTACTTCTGCAACATGAAACGTGTTTATCCCATGAAAATAGAATGTGTAACTTCTTCACATATATGCACGAAATAACAGATCTTTTCCCATGTTTTGAAAAAGGAAGCAAATATATTTCCCAAATTCTTTTATCCGTTTCACAATCGCTGGACTTCCTCACGTCTGACTAAATTGAAAAGAGTAGATCTCACACATTGTGAGAAAATATCTCTTGTGATCTCCACGTCATTCCCATCCATGAAAATCATACCAAAGTTTTCTTTTCACATCACTCAAACGTATACTCAGAAAATACTACATGAATTCTTTGTGAACTGCTTCCATCACCATGATCTGCTGATATAATACCCTGCTGATTCATTCAGGTCTAAGGTTCTTCTCATCAAACCCTCATCCTAACAGACCTGAATCCCTCATAATTCGAAACCGAACAGTCATGATGAAGTATGTTCTTGCTGAAGTGTAAATCAACCTAGGGTTTGGGAAAAACCCTAAATATCACGACTCTATCATATGAGGGTTTAGTGATTCGTGTTCTCGTTTTATCAAAAGCACCTGCTGCTATATCTTTGAACAAAAACACATCTTCCTGTGTAGATACGATCTAGGGTTTTTAGAAAAACCCTTAAATCATGATTTTATGTGAAACAGGAAATCTAAAAATCATTCATCAGCCAACTTTGACGCCTAATAACTTTTTCCTGGGGATAAAACTCGACAATCCCTCTGGTGGATGTTTAGATATATGTATATAGAACACACATATAACATTTCGTGACGATCCAACGGTTCAATCAAAAGTTATGACCTTCTGAATACTGCTGCGCACACAAAATCGCCCAGAAAAACCCTAGACGGATTTTTCTTCTTTTCTCGAAACACGAACACCTTGTTGGTCCTAGCATCACGAGCCACGAGGCTCTGATACCAATTGTGGAAACCTTGGTTTCCAGATCTTTAAAGCTACTAGGAATGATCATTGTTCATATGATTAGATAATCAAAGCGGAATTAGAACAACAACCATTAACAAGGTGTTTAGGCACAAAACATAAATTAAAACAATTGGATTGCTCATTATATTAATAACGAACAATCACTAGACGTGTATACATTGAATCTCACGTCTAGTCGACACACGCTTTAGGTTTACATTGTGAATGAATTATATGAATAAAAACCTAAGACTCTTGTTCCTTTCATAGTGGAAGGAACAGAATCTACAAGAGATAAAATTAAATAAACAACTAAATATTCTATTTCTATAGATATATAATGAATATATTATTTAGAATATATCCAATATATTCTGTAAATAGAATTCTCTATCAAATCCATCAGCGTTGACTTTTGTTGATTGCGTTTGACTTTTGTTGACTTCTGTCAACGCCTACATTGCTCTTGTCAACGTCTATATTACTCTTGTCAACGCTTGAGTAAATGTCCTTCGATTTTGAGTTTCTGCCACATCAACTTTTTGACCCAACATCCCCCTACAATTATTATAAAAACAAAAGAAAAAGGATAGATATTGCGGGTTGCCTCCTGAGAAGCGCTTGTTTTTGTTCACCGAGTCGTGATCCTGACTCGACCTTGATTAGCATAGGAAGAAGCTTGAAACACATCCACCGGGATCAAATACATGGTTTTTGTCCATCAAATAGCAAAGGCTTAAGGCGAACAAGGCAAGCCAAAGCAGAGTAGGCAAGGTTCCCTTAAGCAGTTGTTGAGCACGGTGGTAGAGAGTGTGATGAGGTGCAAGCTTATCTCCATGGTTTCCAAAAATCTTTCCTTTTATTTCATCAGATGGATACTGAGATGGCTTAAAAATTGCAATACCGGGATCGAACACCTTTTCCTTTAGGGGAAAATAACACTCAGGCTTAGTAGACCTTGAAGATGATCCGCTCATAAATCGCACAATCTCATCCTCATAAGGTGGATAAACAGGTGTCAAAACATAAGTCCTGCGGATATCGGTGTCGTCCGGCTTATTCTCCTTTGAAACGGGTTTCTTCATATCTAAAGTAGGATAAAGAGCATCATCAAAATCCAAAGGAGGAGAATCACTCTCATTGGGGAAGTAAGTGTTGAGAAAACTAGCAAAGTCTTCCTCAAATGAGTAGTCATCCAAAGTAGGATTAAGTATTGTTGGTGAAGGATCTTCACCAAAAATATGTGAAAGGTCATCATGAGAAGAATCACTCGAAAGAGTATGAACATCATCAAAGTCAACATAAGTTGGCATGTCTGGATACTCTGAAACAAAATTATCATAATCATCCCCATCGGAACTAGAATCATCATAATCATCATAGATCGATGGAGACTCATGAATTGGTGGAGGATCTAAATTGGAGAGAGAATCATCCACATCATCTTGGAACAGTGGATTATCATAGCAAGAATCGAAAAGAGGATTGTTGTAGACGACAAAATCATCAAGCACATTAATCATATTCTCCGATTCTCTTCCATTGGGTTTGGTTGTGATCTTCCCCGTTTTAAAAACTTGTGCATCATTCTCGACTCTTAATATTAACTCACCTTCGGCAACATCGACTAATGCTTTTCCGGTTCTCAAGAATGGCCGACCAAGTATTAACGGAATACGAGGGTCCATTTCATAATCAACAACAACAAAATCGACCGAAAAAGTGAAGGTGCCAACTTTAATGAACACATCTTCGGTAATACCAACGGGGTAAGCGAGAGTGCGATTTGCTAGCTCAAGAGTCATCTTTGTTGGAGTAAGGTCGGGTAATGATAGTGTTTTCCAAACACTTAAAGGCATCAGATTTATACTTGCCCCGAGATCAGCTAAGGCAGTAAAGTCTTTGGTTTGGTTAAAACTACATGGGAGCACAAAACGACCGGGATCTCCAAGTTTTTATGGAAGTTCTTTAAGAAGGATTGCAGAGCGATTTTCATTCAATCGAGTGTTAACAAACTCGGCCATCTTTTCCTTCTAATTAAGCAATTCCTTAAACATCTTAACAAATGTCAGCATTTGGGAAAGAGCTTGAACAAGGCCAAAGGTGATGGTCACTCCCGAAATCTTCTTCAAAAGGTTCGACACTTGAATGTCATCCTTGGTGAGCAATCTGCCTTTGTCTAAGCGAGAAGGATCACGAATGTTAGGTTTATAGGTGGAAGGTGGGGTTGGTGAAGGGTTTTTCTTGGGTACTTCTTCATGCATAGGTGGAGACGGTAATGGAGAACTCGTACTAGGAGTGGTAGTAGGCGGGATAAATGGTGGTGGAAGAGGTGTAGATGGAGTAACAGGGGGAGGGATAGATGGTCCTACTAAGGTTGCTCCACTGCGTGTAGTAATAGCACTTACATTCGCTCTTGGGTTGGTGACGGTATTTGAGCGATGAGAGCCCGAAGTAGAGGGTTGAGTAGTTGGTAAGAAACTAGCCAGCATATTCTTCAAATCATTTGTTTGAGTGCTAAAAGAGGTTTGTATATCATGTCGAAGCTCGGATCTAATATCATTACCTTGCTTAGTGATATCTCCTTTCAAGTTGATAATTTGGCTTTGCAGATTCTTAATTTGCTCTCCTTGGGTCCTCATGAAAGCTTCAACATCTTGATTAATGGGTGGTGGTTGTTGAGCGGGTGGGTGATAAGGATTAAAAGCTCGAGGTAGGTTTGGATTGCTTCTACTGTAGTTGCTGGGGTTGTGGTTTTGAGGATAAAAACCGGGTGAAAGAAAGTTGTTAGAACGGTAACTTAGCAAGTTACGATCACCTTGAGGTCGAGCTTGATGGCTTTCTGTTGAATAATAAGCTGCACACACGTTTTCCGGATTGTCATGAGTAGAAGAACAATCAGTGTATGAATGAGGACCCCCGCAAATCTCACAAGAAGTTGCAACAGCTTTCACTTGTTGTTGTTGATTTGTAGCCAAAAGTTGCCTGTTTTTGCTCATTTCAACCATTGTGCGGGTCAATTCGGTGATATCAGGGTTTGAAGAAGTAGAAGAAACATTGACTCTCGGGTTATTCCTTGAAGATGTGGATGAATCCTAATTTTTGTGATGAGTAATCATGTTCTCTATAAGCTCTCTACACTCCTCGGGTCTTCTTTTAATAAATGTGCCACCGGCGGCTGCATTAATCGTATCACGATCACGAAAAGTTAAACCGTTGTAGAAAGTATCAATTAAGGTGACGGGGAGCATTTTGTGGTTTGGACATTGATCGATCAAAACATTATATCGTTCCTAAGCATCAAAAAGTGATTCATCAGGTTCTTGTGTAAATCCACTAATTTGATTTCGAAGGCTCGTGACCATGGATGGTGGAAAGTAGCGCGAAAAAAAATGTTGAGTCATCTCATCCCAAGTATGAATTGAATTATTCGGAAGACGATCAAACCATTTTTCGGTATGGTGGGATAAGGTGTGTGGAAATAGGTGAAGGCGAAGAAAATCCATAGTAACACCGGGCAACTTCATGCTTTGAGTTACGGTAATGAACTTGTCGAGGTGTTTGTTGGCATCATCATCCGGTAATCCGCGAAATGGACAAGTGTATTGAACTTGTTGGATCATGTGATGCTTCAACAAAAACTCTAGAGCCGTGATTTACATCGGCGCAATCGGTCATCCGCGTCCATTCATCGTAGGTTGACAAAGCTCCTCCATCGTTTTAAGATCAGGTGGGGGAACATTGTTGTTATTATTATTGTTGAGGTGGGATGGATTATTATTGTTGTGTACACCAGCCATAACTAAATCTTCACGAGTCTCGGGCTCTGAAAAAGTCGAAGATCTAGTACGCATGAACCTGCAAAAGCAAAAGAAAAAGATACCAAAGAAATAGAGGATATATATGTACATGTAAAAATAAAAATCTTTTTGGATTTTTTAAAATTTTTAATTTTTATGGATTTTTAACAATTTTTTATTTTTATGGATTTTCGAAAAAAAATTAGCAAGAAAAATAACGTTCACGAGTGAACGGATCCCAAAATTCAACGCGTCTCTCACAGAAAACCGTTAATCTTCACGAAAAGAGCCGGCAGCGGCGCCATTTAATAACTAGATTTTGCCAAGTATAAAAATTATGTTCGTTGTATGTGTCTAATCGAATTGATCACGGATTTAGCGTGATTCAGTCGTCTTTTGGTGGGAAATAATATATTGGTCGTTGTAGTAAAATTAAATTGCAAGACTTTAAAGTAAATGACGGGTAATTAAAGCTAAAACTGATTAAAAAGTAAATTGTGCAATATTAAAACTTTAAAAGTAATTAATTAAATGACAAAAATTAAATCTCGACAAAAAGTAAATTTGACAATGTATTAAAAATACAAACTTGAAGTTAAAAACTAAAACAAAACAATTAAAATAGCACTTAAAGAAATATAGCGGGAAAAATAAATGGTTGAAAATAAAAAGAGGATAAACAAAACCTGATTCGGAATCCAAAATATTGTCACTATCCTGAATACACCACAAGCTGCTTATCCGGAATAATTACTTGATCCTTATCCAAAATCCAAATACAACCTGTTATCCGGAATCCTATTTTTGAGGTCTATCCGGAATCTTGCTTAGTTGCCCTTATCCGGAATCCAGAAGTTGTCACTATCCGGAATCTTTATTCCGGACACTTATCCGGAATCTATGTTATGGGTACTATCCGGAATCCCCTTTCAATTCGTTATCCGGAATAAACACACTCCCACTATCCGGAATATGAAACCTCGAAACCTTATCCGGAATTGGCTATTCGACGGCTTATCCGGAATATGACTTTGACACCTTATCCGGGATTTGTCACAGTACCCTTATCCGGAATTGGAGATGTAGGACGTATCCGGAATGTTAAATCGACAGCTTATCCGGAATTTGGGTTTAATTAGCTTATCCGGAATATTTTTCAAGGCACTAATTCGGAATGTTGAGTTCTTGTTTATCCAGAATATGAGGGTTTTAAATAAAACCCGGATAAGAACTATTGCAAATAAGCTAAAAACTAATATTAAGCTAAAAACAAATAAGCACTTAACTAAAACTTCTACCAAATCAAATTTAAGAAAAAGCTAATAAACCAAAATTTAAAAGCTTTTAGAAACACTAAATAATAAAAATATTTAAAATCAACTTTTTATAAAAACCAACTAATAAGCACTTAATCAAATTTAAATCAAACACATAATAAGCTATAAAATCAATAAGCTAACACAATCATAAACATAAAGACATAACAAACAATCAAATAAGCATGACAATAAGTACATAAACATAAAGATTAAATCAAGACAAGAAAGATAGAATGAGAGATTAATTAAAACTTGATTAAAATAAGATTCAACAATTAAAAGTAAAGATTAAACTTATAAATTTAAGGTGCAAGACAAGGTAATTAAATGACAATTAAGTAAATGACATTAAGAAAAGTGCAAGTAATTAAATGGAAGAACTATTTTGTCAAGATAGTCAACACCTCCTAATGACACATTAGGAGGGTATTTATAGGGAGATTAGATGTCTTGATGCTTTCTTCCTTTTCTCGTCTTTTCGTCTTTATAAATTCTTCGACTTTCTCGACTTTCTCTCGGGATTAATTGAACTCGTCTTGTAATTTCTTCACTAATTAGACTTGAGTTCTTCGGCTTTATTAAACTTCCGTCTTTAGACTTTTTCTTCGATAAATCTTCAGAAAAGGCCTTGGACTTCCGTTCTTTTTGCACTCTTAATCTTTTGACTTTGTCTTTTGTCTTTTTCTTTGATAAAAGCCCGTGAAAGACCGCGTTTTCTTCCTTTTTCACATTTTGATCCTAAATCACAACAAAAACACAAACCACGCATAATTCCGACATTTACGACATAAAATACACGTTATGGCTTGGTTATTATTATAACTAAGTGGTAAAATGATAAGTGTTTTCACACTTATTATTGTGCAAATAATTACTAACAATGCAGCAAATTGTAAAGCGGTTGGACATCTTATAGAGAGTGAGTTTCCTCACATCTATTGGACACCATGCATTGTTCATACACTCAATCTTGCTCTGAAAAACATTTGTTCACCAAATAATGTAGAAACAAATGAACTAGTATATGAACAATGTGCGTGGATAAAAGATGTTCATGGGGATGCGCTTGCAATAAAAAATTTCATCATGAATCATAACATGAGACTCTCGATTCTCTCCAAGTTTACTCATCTTAGGTTGCTTTCGGTTACCGATACCCGCTTTGCCTCCATCATTGTCATGCTTAAAAGACTGAGACTTATCAAAATAGCTCTTCAAGGTATGGTTATAAGCGAAGAATAGTCTTCTTATAGAGAAGATGACACTGCTAAAGCAAACTTTGTTAAAGAGGAGATTCTAAGTGATGAATGGTGGGATAAAGTATCATATATTCTTAGTTTCACTGGGCCTATATATGAGATGATTAGAGTTTGTGACACCGACAAACCATGTTTGCACTTGGTGTATGAGATGTAGGATTTAATGATAGAGAAAGTGAAAATTGAGATCTATAAGAAAGAAAAACGTCATATGGATGATTTATGTCTTTTTTATGATGTTGTCCATAATATTTTAGTGTCTCGATGGGGGAAGAATAACACTCCGCTACATTGTTTAGCTCACTCTTTAAACCCAAGGTATATGATGAGACTTTTTAAACTATATGCTTGATTACTATTTATTATATACTTATGTTTTGACTTTTTAATATTGTAGATATTATAGTGATACATGGTTAACTAAAGATCCTAAGAGAAGTGCTCCGCATAGAGATGGAGAAGTTTCCAAGAAAGGAAAAAATGTTTTGAAAGGTTGTTTCCTAATAGTGATGAGCAAAATGCAGTCTTTTAAGAGTATGCAATGTTTTCAACAAATAGTGGAGCTTTTTCTGATTTAACAAGCATTACAATGATGGGTACTATGGAACCTAAGACTTGGTGGGTTAACTTTGGTGCTCAAGCTCCTTTACTCCAGACTTTGGCTTTTAGATTATTTGGGCAACCTACTTCGTCTTCTTGTGCTGAGCGTAATTGGAGTGCGTATGCATTTATACACTCGCTTAGGAGGAATAAGTTGAATACAAGTCGTGCTCAAGACTTGATTTACATTCATAATAATCTCCGACTATTGTTAAGAAATCCCAATGATGATGAAAAGATGTGGGATTTGGATGGAGATGCTTTTGATTCCATGGAAGATGTTGGGTATATGGAGTTTACCGACCTTTCACTAGATGAGCCGGAGCTTGAGAATTTTTTGGTTAATTAATTGTTAGTTTTATGTTGAAAGATAGTAATTTGAAGTTTAGAATTTACATCAATAAATATTTATTTTGAATTATAATATATTTATTTTTTTATATATTTTTATTGTCGTATCTATGCCGATCACGTATCTTGATTTTTTTATTTTTGCCGATTCCCGTTTCCGTATCCCCGTTCCGCTCCCGTGTTGGTGCAACCTAGTTAGAGATGGCTTAACACCTACTAGTCACCTACTAACTCCGCTTTTGCTTTGATAGATGTTGAGACCTTAAGTTGCAATATGAATATGTTGGTTAGTTGCTTTAATGCATGTCTAATTTCTAATTGCTTTTGGCCTTTTGGGTAATACAATTTTTTTGTAATTTGCATCCTATTACAATATACTTTGGCAAAAATCGCATAGTTGGCATTTTCTAATATTTTACAATATAGGGATCATACGGGTCAAATGGGTGAAAGTACAACAATACAGTTATAGAATAATCTCTGTTACATGCAATAACCTCACTCACTTCATAGACAATTGAAACAATAGCGTTTGAAAGTTTAGAAAAACGCTTGTGAAGAAATCGAAATGCTCTTTTGATCGACATGGTGGTTTAGTAGTAGTGAAGGGATATCAGCTGCTAATCTAAGAGAAAATCAAGATGTTTGATCGATAGCTTACCTAATTATCGGAGAAAGGTTTAGAACCCTAGTTTTTGAAGGGTTAGAACACGTACAACTAATATAATTACCATCCATGTGAGGTTATTGAAAATACTGATCTTGGCATTCACATATAATAAGACTCGCGTTTTCTACTAATAGTTTAGAATCAGAAGGATCAAACTGAATTAGGGCTCGTTTATAATATGGAAAAAGACTCATTACAATAACTTTTTAGGTCTAAAACAGTTTCGAAGAAACACAAAATATTATAAGTTCAATTAAGCACAAGCTATAAGCATAACATATCTTATTCAGAATACAAAAACATATCTTATTCAGAATAAGAAAACATTGTTGAAACAAAAAAAGAAAAAAAAAACTAAACCATGTTAAAAATATTGGTTTAGCTTTTAAAGATCAAACTAAAAGATATCAAACTTGAGTCTCCACCGCGAACCATGATTGAATCATGAACCCATCGCTTTTCGCCTTCTGAAGCGCACCACGACCAATCCTATGACCGCTCCGGCATAGTTGGAGTAGCTCATTCACAACGAACTTGATCTCTTCATCACCTTTAGACACTAAGTCGTCACTTATTTTCTTAGCTTTGTCCCTTATGTTTTTGCCTAGGTTACTAGCCACAACTTCATTCACGACCTTAGCTAGTTCATCCTCCATGAGCACACCCATATTGTCCCTTACTACCTCCTTCCCCATCCCAATCTCCACCACCAACCGAGCATTGACGGGTTGGTCAAGATGCATTGGCATTGCGATGATTGGAACACCAAATTCCATAGCTTCCATGACTGAGCTCCAACCGCAATGGCTTACAAATCCACCAATATTTTTGTGTCCCAATATTTTTGCTTGCGGTGCCCACCCTTCGACCAACAAACCTCTGGTTTTAACCCTTTCGATAAACCCGAATGGCAAGGCTTCTTTAAGAGTCATATTGTTTTCTCCTTTTGGAAACCTTATAACCCAAATAAAATTCACTTTGCTCTTTTCCAAACCTAATGCTATTTTTGTTATATCGGCTTTAGAAAGAAAATACTCACTACCAAAGGAAACAAAAACGGTGGATCCTGTGGTTTTTGTATCAAGCCACTTGATCACAGTGTTTTGCTCCGAGTCCACATCAAGAGGCTTGACCACAAGTGGACCGACCGGCACAACCCTTTTACTAGTTAAACTAGAAAGATAAGTCCCATATTTACCTTCAATCTCATTAAAGGATTTCACAAGCACGATATTTTTCGACCTCTTAACACCTTGCATGACACGATCTTTATCTTTGCACCCGTTAGCCGAGCTCTCAAGAATATCTTTCACATTCTTTTTCTCATACTCACGATAGTAAATCGAATCAAACGGAAAAGCATCACCCTGCTTCAAGTAAAGATGAAACATGTTAGCAGCCATCGTAGTACTAGTTGTGATAAACATCACAGAAGGGATCCCAAGGGCGCTAGCAGCCGATGGGGCCCAATGTTGTATCATGTCGTAAATCAACAAATCAGGCTTTAACATCGCCAGGATTTTAGAAAACTGTGGTTTTCCTAGGTCAAAAGCTTTCTTGAGACTAGCCATAAGATGGGGAGGTAAACCATTAGTGGTGTGAAGTTCGGATGGAAGGTCGGGTAACGGTTCAAGGTTAAGATCTATGAAAGTGATCGCCTCGTTCGCTTCTGCTTGTTTAACAGAACCGAGATTAGCAGGAGTCGAACAAAGGTAAACGTTGAAAAGATTTGTCTTGATGAGTTTTTTGCCTAGTTCTAAAAAAGGTGCAACATGGCCATGACCTAACCATGGAAACATCAATAGGTTTTGTTTTCTGCCATTGACGATGTTGTTGTTCATGGTCATCATGTTTACGAAAATAAAACTTTGTGATGGAATAAGATTGTTGTTTTATAGATTGTGAATGTGAATTCGTGTCCGGTTAGTATAAGAGTTGTACTATATATAGGAGATGTGCTATGGACAAAGATAAGACAAGACTTAATAATGTAAAATATTGCATGAAATATTGTTACGTATTATTTTATGCATGGATTCTTTAGGATTTTATATTTATTAAATGAAACTCCAAAATAAATAATTAATTTAGTTAAGATCGTTATATTTTCAGTTAAAAATTTGTTATAAATGAAAATTTCATGTGAGATTTGTATGTCTGTTAATTAACGTAGGTAATCAATGTAAAAACTAAACAAATAAAATCCAACAAACGAAATAATAACTTTATATAATATTATTAAAGATATCATAAACCAACTCAAATTAATAAATATAGTAATACTAAAAACTAGTTTATGTGCAAAACAAAATTACCAAACAAATCTTAAAGTTTAAATTATTTCTAACATTTAAATTACTTGTATTGTAAAGTAAAAAATGGTGTGAAGTGCATGAAAATTTGTGAATCAATAACTACGTGAATTTTTCTTTTCATTTGAAATTAGTAACAGTAGAAAGTAAAAATTAATGAAACCCAAGATATAAAACTGAAATTAAGTAAATGATCCGAATTTTAGCCATGAATAACTATAATTGAATGATTTCCTTATTTAAACAATCCGTTATTGAGGTTATTATCCAAAACCATTATAACAAGATATGCAGTTATGAATTCCATGTATTCGATGACATATATTATTTGTTTAAAGAATTTACAAAATAAATTTTCATGTTTACCAATGGTTTGAATATTTATGGAAAATATAATTTGATGAATTTTTGAGGCAATGGCATAATTAAAGGGTATAAATCTGAGTCCTATTTTCATTTGAGATTGTCAACTATTTTCATTTGAGATTGTGAACTTTTTACCATATACACAATACGAATCTCATTTATCACTTTTTTTTTATTAGTTGATAGATAGAACTCTTTACTCTAAACCTTTATATTTTAGCATACAAAATTCATAAAATATATTTAAACACTAATATTAATACATATGAAGTTTTTTAAATATAAGCGCGTGCATAATTATTAGTTGTACTATATTACTATTACAATACATTAAGCACATGAATTTATATATTCATATATTAAACAAAAATTTTAAAACAAAAAATTTGATATATGTGTAAGCCACATGCGTGTACAAGACTTATAACTAGCGAATGTATGAAGTTTGTGATTGAATAACTACGTGACTTTTTTTTCATTTGAAATGAGTAATAGTAAAAAGTAAAAATGGAACCCTAAACTGAAAATAAGTAAATTATACGAATTTTAGCCATGAACAACTATAATTCAATATTTTTCTTATGTGATCAATTCGTTTATTATGCAAAGACAAAAGTCATTTTGAAACTTTGATTTTTACTACAATCCAATGAATTACTTAAAATTCAAAAAAAACTCTGAAGGATTATTTTTGCCAAAATGTCCAAAAGTTTTGAAAAACGATAGAATGACTAAATAGTAAATATGACGAAAGTAGTTATCACATGTGATATTTCACTAGTGATAAAACAATGAAATATCACTAGTGATAAATTAAAACATTACTAGTGATATTTCATTAACATAGTTACTATGTAATATCCCAATAATATTTTATTGATTTATCAATAGTCATATTTTATTGTTTTCGCTAGTGAAATATCACTAGTGATAAATTATTACTTCGTCATATTCACAACTTTGGTACTTCCGTCCATTTTTACAATTTTTGGACATTCTCGCAAAAAAGACCCTCCGTGTTTTTTTAAATCTTAGGTTAATATCCACCATTAAATAAAAAAAATGAAAAGTATAGATTTATCTCTGATTAAAAAATAAGGATGCAAAATAATTGATCTGTTATCCAAAACCATTATAGCAAGATTTAAAGTTTTGAATATAATATGTAAGAAAAGTATATATTTGATGACATATTCATTGTCGCCAACGTTAAATTATTTATGGAACATAGTTTTATTAGGTTTTGTTTTTTTGGTAATGACATAATTAAGGGTATAGATTTAAGTCCTATTTTCATTTTAGATACTCAGCTTTTTTATTCCTAAACTTATTATGTTTATTCACATGATATATGCTCAAAATGAGTCTCATTTATCACTTTTATCGGCAAGTTTTTCTTTATTTAAAGGAAACCAGCCTCTCAATCTTTAATAGAATCGAAACTAACCTCTCTATCTTTATACATAAAGAAAGATCAGAGGTCTTTTTTTTATTTTTGATAGAACCGGAACCAGCCTCTCTATCTTTGGTAGGGGTATGACTGTCTACGTCTTAACCTTCCTCTTACATTGTCCTAGACGATATTGAGACACATAACCCGTGGAAGATGTTATTGGGGCGTTACTTTAATAGTGCATAAAGACAATAATCATACTTGTAAAATCTTGGTTCTCGTGAAATTTTGCAAAATGTATGTTTTTAAAATACAAAGGATTTTTTTTAATTAATATGGTGTGTGTCTTCTTTAAGTTGTCAAGTTTAAAAATGATCAATTTATGGTATATTAAAAATTAATTTAGGTAACTTACATTAATTTAAAGTTTAAGATTCAAGTTTAAAGAAAAAAATGTCAATATACACAAAAGTTATTTGAGTTTAACAAAATAGTTTAGCCAAGTATGGTTTACCGGTTACGTATGTTACCCTTATATATTCACCTATTGTTACCGGTTAACATCTACATGTCAATTAAGGTGGATTTAATTATTATTTATTTATTTAAACTAAATAAAATTATTAACTCATGATAAGAATACAAAGTCAAACTTTATAGTTTCCTCAAACATTATCACATATTCTATCAATCTGTTGTCACCCCATTACCATTTACAACCACGAAAAGTCACTAGAACCAACCATTTAATTCGTCGGTGCTGTCATTCTTCTTGTTTCAAATATTCACAAGCATGTTATGGTATTGTGGTTATCAGCACAACTCACATACCATCGCCGGCGGTAGTATTCGTCGATGCTGCCATTGTATTACGTTGCCATTCATCGGTGTTGCCTTTCTTCTACCACAACTCGCATACCGTCGCCGCTTGCAGCACCCGTCCATTTGTACTGTTGTTATCACGTGTTTTGGTTGTCATTTGTTAAATACTTGAGATCTAGATCTAATTTCTATATAATTGTTAACTGTTAAGAATTAGGGTTGACATTTATTTGATCTTGAGTTTTTTTGGCTTTGTTTGTTAAATGAGAAAGTGTAGTAGTTTAAGAAGATTGGATGGTATTGATCTTTTTTTTTTATTTGTTAACTATGAAAGTCTTGATTTTAAAAATGAGATGTTGATGTTTATTAAGAACGAGGATTTGAAGCGTATATGGGTGTCAATTCGAAGGTTTTTGAAGTGGATGCAAGTTATAGGTGACAGGTCAAAAAAAATTTTCCTTTGATCCCAATGAAGGAGTTGGAAATGAGCTTTGACAAGGACATGTGAGATATGAATAAGATAATGAGGACGATCTCTGCTTAAAAATTTATACTGGTTTTGTTTAGATGTAATTACTGGTTAAATCCTGTAATTTGTGGTTCATGTAGACGAGTGGTGAATACCTGCAATAACACTTCCCTAAGTTTAAATATTACCTAGTATGATAAAATAGAATACGTACCTTATCAATTACTTTTAACATAGTCAACAAAAAAACACGAACTTCGTGGACTTTTTAAATGACTTGGACACATATTTGATGATGTGGTATAAAGAAACCGGTTGTTCATTAGGTTGCTGGTCAAGGGAGTAACGCGGATGTAACATCTTTAAACATTCAGTAAGCGAGACAATAAACTCGTATACTTGGGTAAACTATCGGTTAGGTTTTAAACTATAGTAACCAAATCAAATTTTTTTGTCAAACTTTAGTAACTTTTATGTATATTAACCCTATTTATAAGTAGAAGAGATGTTAAAACAAACATAATGTATCATTTCATATTCAATGCTTCATTCCATAACCATCATACCAAACAAGCTTTTAAAGGGCTGCTTGGTTTGACGGAATGAAATGAATAAGGTAATAAAATGCATAGATTGATTGAATGAGCCTTAGCCCTTCCATTATCATGTTTTGTTATTACTTTGGGATGAAATGATGCCATAAGTAATAAACATTCAATCCTATTCCATTTATCTCAAAATTATTGTCACGAGAAAAAAAAGAACATGATTTAAAAAAAAAAATTATTATTCACATAATGTTTGCAAATAATAAACTTTGTTAAAGGCAAACTTTAGCAATTTCAACAGCTTATATAGCAATGTATAATAGACAAAAAAATAAAGTTAAGAATAGGATCCAGATTAAACAAGAAAATAAAAACTAATACACCTGGTATATCGCTAACATATCTCCATCGATCAAAATTTTGCAAATCAAGATTACAAAAGTCGACGTCTAACCCACAAAGATCACACCATTACATAGGTCAAATGGTGCATAATAACTACCAAATAACTTATGCATGGTTTTAAATCATGAATATAACACTTGACTTCATCAAAACCAACAAAATACTTACTATCCTTAATCATTTTATTGACAAAAAGAAAATTCATAGTATACTCAAGTACCATAACCACATCAAACAAAACCACATAGCATGTCAGTTTAAGACTATCTATAGTAGTAGTATTAGCTATTATACCATTGAGATGACCTATAGTTAATTTCAAGCTAGAAATATCAACAACATTAAACTAGTATGATAGGAAACAGTCATGTGTTGATTAGCACCAGATTCAATAATTCATCCAGAATAATATGATATGTTTGAATATTAGTTTTAGCACATAAAATTTCTTGAATGTGTATATTGAAAAAGGTATTATCATTGAAAAAACTAATTTTATGTCAGACACATTAGTAGAAGGTTGTTCATTAATTAAACTTAACAGCTTCATCATCTATTTATTTGTAAAACTTGAAGACAAGGAACCAGATGAAGTTGAAGCAGTTTGAACAAGATCAAAGTTGTCACTAAATTTCTTAACAGTTTAGATAAATTAGGGTTTTTTCTTAAAACCAGAGGAACCCAACTAACTCATCGCATCTTTCAATAGTATGACAAGTTAAACCACAATGCTTGCAAACAACATTAGGATTAGATCCTTTGTTATTGTTGTTAATAGTATTAATTCTTATATTTCCAGGAATATTAGTCATATTATAAGTTTTAACAACAAAATCAGTTGGATTCTAAGTAGAAACTTTACCAATATCTAGTCCTCTATGAGACTCCTCTCTAGACATAATAACAAAGACATCCTTTTAATTAGGTAAATGTTCCCTTGCAAGAAAACTAGTCCTAACATGTTGATAAACATCATTAAGTCCTATAAGGAACTGCATGAGCGTAACCAACGGGTTATTCTTAAGTACTCCCTTATGAGCAGCACAAGTACAAGCAGGCAAAAGAATCAAAATATCAAATTCACTTCAAACAGAGTTTAAGGTATGATAATATTTAGGCACATGTAAATCTTCTTATTTTTTATTATTAATTTTATGAACCAAATTAAAGATTAAAAAAACCATCCATTTTATCATATGTTTCATGTAACTTATCCCAAACCTTAAAAGCAATTTTAGAGTAAACTTGATCCAAATCAAATCTTGCGACAAAGATCCAATAATAAAACCAACAGTAGCATTACATCCTTCCCATTGTTAGGCTAACACGTGACTAGTAACATGTTTATCACATGTACCATCAACAAACCTCATTAAACTAAAGAACCAAAGGATTACCACCATCAAGAGCATTAATCAAAACATCACCCATGATGAAAAATAAGCAAGAAACAAACAAATAGAAACACAATCAATCAAACAAGGAGACTAGACCAACTAAAAACATAAAAACAATAAAAGAAATAGAGAAGAAACAAACTCCCAATCAGTCATAGTTCACAGGCTTCCTGACCACTAAAGTGATAGGTGAAAAGTAAAAAACTAACTAAGAGGATCAAGATAGCCATAAGAAAGAAACAAACCCCAACGCCAAAAAGCACAACACCACTAGTGTCTCTAGTCCTAATCCTACCAAACTAAGCAAAAACAGAACTAAATGTAATAAAGAGAGCGTGATAAGTTGATGAGACTCGTATTATACATGATTTCATACCTCAAATCGGACTAAAAACGGATAAAATATCATAAAAAGGTACCAAATACCCTTGTATTTATTTATTTGTGTATGTGCATGCTCGGATATCGTGAATTCAATTAAAGATCACAAAAACAATAAAAAAACGAACACGGGAAACGAATCACACAAGAAAACCAAAACCGTATATGAATTTACCAAAATACCCTTGAAGTTTTGAAGAATTACAAGAATAATCCCTCAACTTTGGCACTTGTACACTTTATACCCTTAAATAATCACTTTATACAAAATTGGTCCCAAAAGAATGAATTTTGTACAAGAATACCCCTTAAAGATTGAAGAGATTGCCTTATAAGTCCTTGAAAATAGTTTAAGCAAGTTAAGGGACTGATATTCCCAATTCCAAAACTTAGAATGAATGTTAACTTTAAGTGTTGAATGTTAACTAATCACATGGGTCTCTATATCATTAATCTAAAGTTGGAATGAGTGACTAATGCTGCCAAAGTTTCAAAGTACCAACAAAACCAAGGTAGCAAAGTTTGAGAGGGTGCAAATGTCATTTAAGAAATTTTATTTGCAAAGAGATATGGCTGGAATCATTTTTTAATAAGACATGGACTACTTTTGCAATTCCAAAAGATTAAATTAAGTTTAAGAGGGAACACCCATGTTTTTCCCTAAATAAGATCAAACCCATGTTCTTAGCTATAAACCCTAGACTAATAACCCATCTTTAATCAATCACGAGAAAAGGTTTTGGTTTGATACTTTCCAGATAAGTAATTCACCCATAACATGACACAACTTCATTTGATTCATTCATCCACCTCAGCAACATGGTCGCCATTCCAGCTAGCATAGAGTAACGAGTTTTGCAAGAAGCATACCATTTAGTGTTTATGATCATACGACGTGCTCACCACATCTTTTCAACGCCTAATATCATCCAAGTACATTGTTACATCACATGAGCTCCAAGAATCAAATTCGAATGCGGCATATTCTAAAAAGATCCAAGGGAAATATTGGAAGTTTGAAGATGTTTTAGGGCTAGGGTTCTTGATTCTCTTCTTGTATATATATAGTAGCTTAATAGTTAGCAGCTTTCTTGTTCCATTTTTTGAATATGTAAAAATTCTTTGAATGAGTTCCAATTTTATTTTAATGAAACTTTTTATTTAAGCATTTAAATTTTGTCTAGTTTACTTTCCTGTTCACTTTTAATACTTGAAATCTTACTTTTCATGTCTTGTTCCTAAATTCTCAATTTCTAAAAGTTTTCATTAATATTGTTCTATAAGCTCAAATCCACAAGCTCTATGACAAAGCTCTTGTGTTTTGGTTTTTCTACTTGTTTTCAAAGAGTTTTCAGTTTTCAATTCCATTTGTGCTATTTACTTTAAGGTTTTACAATTTAAATCTCAATAATCAACAAATTTTAAAAAGATACTATAGCATAAGCTACTAAAGAATTTTCTGACAATAAAATCTAAATAGTAAGCTTATCTTGTGTGGCAAGTTGTTCGAAGAAGTTTGGAGATGAATTAGAGATGATTTGTTGCTGTTTGAAGCATTTGAAGATATATATGTTCTTCATCTTTGGTAAAGGCTTTTAAGCATTAGCCATAAGCTTTTATAGCTATTGATCTTGTTGAGAGAATTCGTGGATTTGGATTTATAAGCTGAGCTGTTGTGCACTAAGGTAAGTTCCCTTGTTTGAATTTTCTGCTCACTCCTTTTGATTTTGCTATAGGTTTGTTGCTATGCTTGTGATTAACTGCTCATTTCCTTTTTTATTTGATTATTTTCGTTGTCCTTTAATTTTTATGTCATTTACTTACATGCTTGTAGCTTAACTTTACAATTTACTTCGTTAAATTCTCATTTTCTGAATTTAAAGTAGTGTTTGGCATTATTAAATCTCTAACTTAGCATAGGATTTAGGCTTAAGTTTTGATTGCTTTTCATTTATAAGGTTAGTTGTAGCCTATGTCCACTTTTGTTATTAAGTAAAAACCGAAGAAAAAAAATAGACTTAGTTTTAAGTTTCTGCTTAGAACACATAATTTTGATTCATAGTTTTCGTTTGTTATCTGAATGTCTCTTTATGATCTTATTATGATGATCTGTTTAGTTTTCTGGTATAACGGGTTAGATTATGTCTTTAAGTTATGTTATAATCTATTTAAGTAATTGGTGGGTCATGTATGCTTGAGCTTCTATAGACTAGTCATTCTCTCTGCTGCCTTATAGACTAGGGATTGCTTGTTGTTTATCAGCTTGATTTAGCTTGATTGGAGTCACTACATATATTAAACTGATATGTGTTTATTGGTGTTTGAGTGGCGTTATAGATCTGTGGTTTTGCTTTGAAATATGTTTATTATGGTGGATTACTATAAATTCGTTTCTGGTTTGAATTATTGGACTCTTAAGCTCACGCATAGCTAGATCTCTCACTCACTTTCATTTAGAACTTTTGCTATTATCTAATTTGTAGCAGGGGTGTTTGGTTTTGGTTTTAGACATACGTTTAGGAATGATTAATTCTTAATTAGTTGTTGTAGTAGGTTTTTGTAGCAAAGAACTTGAGTGCCGAATATTAGTTATTATTGTTGTCGTAATTATAGGTTTGTTGTTTCGGTGTTGCTGTAGTACTTTGAGTTAGTTTTCGTCTTTGAATTTACTGTCATAGCTGCTATTGTGTTTATTTTTGTTGAGGAATTAAAGATAACAATCAATATGTTGGTAGGTTGATATTTTTACTTGTTGATTTGGAAGCATCTGTTGTAATATGGTTTCAAGTTAAAAGTAAAAATAAAGACATCAAGTTCAATTGGGGTTTTGAACCTACATCATTCCTCTCGTTTTCCCTAAGCCTCAACCACTTTGCTAGTTAAATGCTTTTGGTATACCTTTTCTTTTAGAACGTTAGATAGGTTAACTTGTTTACTTAATATTTGCAATAAACCTCTTTTACTACACTTCTTAAAATGAAAATTATTAATCTATAGCATGTAGTACGTTCATTTTTCTTTCAAAATAAATAGTTTTTTAATACTTTTATTTAATAAATAGGTTTTATAAATAAAACAGATTTTAATTTGTTTAAGAAATTCTATATTTATAAAAAGTAATATTTCATTTTTAGGATTTAATTTGCTTTAGTTTTAGTTTACTCGTGTTTAGAGTTCCCTCGTGTCTTTTCGTGATCCCGTAATTCACATTTTTAGTTTGAATCTTGGTAGTTTTTAGAATCATCTTTTAACATCCCATTTAATTTTTTTTATCAATAATCCAAATCGTCATTTTCTCGTTTTACATGATTTTTATTATTTTAATATTTTTTTGTGGTTTTTAATTTTTTGTCTTCGTCTTTTATTTTTTATTTCTTTTTTCTATTATCCTTCGTCATTGATTATAAATTCAATTTCATTTTTAATATTATAATTTTCAACTCTCCCTCAAAACAACGTCTCGTGGTTAATTTTTTTTTATATATTCGTTTACGTTTAAAATTAATTTACCCCTATAACTACGACTTATCAAAATAGCGTCACTACGGGGGAGTTGATTTACGATTTTCTCGGAGTGTATTTTTTGTTTTTTATCGAAGACCCTTTCATCCTTGAAAGGTTGTAAATTATGTGCATACTATTAGTAATTAAAATTTTTTTAAATCTATAAAAATCCAAAAAGTGTTATTTGAACTCAAATAACACACCAAAAGTACTTTTCGTTTTTGTTTTTGCTATCGATTTTATTCTTGGTGCTAATATATTACATACGTAGAACAAATAAATACACAATATCTCCAAAAGAGTGAAAACTCACCCCACTTATTATCGATCCGATAATATTTGATGGTATCGATCAAAGAAAAATAAAGGCAAAATACATAAATACTACGAAACGTTTGAACTTAGGAAAATACGAATTATAAGGTGGGTATAAGACGGTTATAAAATACAACCTAAATAAAAAGGCTCTTAAATGCTTCGCGCCGCCTCGTTTCTCCGTTTTCTTGTGACTATTTTCGAGAGGAAAGACGGATTAGTGGTTTGCCACCCAAAGTATTATTAATCTTATATTTGCTTTTGCTTAATTATTAAACCCTCGAAACATTTTGGTTTTAACCAATCGTTTCAAAGTTGAACGGAGGTTTTTACTCCATGTAATTACTTTCATTCCTTTGGATTCTCTAATCGAGACTTTGATTTGAGGAGAGATTTTTTTGTGGATATATTATTAATATAATACACCAAAAATTGAAAATTTAAGAAAATGAAAAATATTCTTCTTTTCACTTCTTATTAACTAATTCTTCTTCTTAACCCTCTATTTGTTTAATTCTTATTACGTCATTCTTGTTTCGTCATGTCGGATCGTGGATATTTTTCTTGTCCATATTGTGGAGTTCTGCCCGACGGTGGTAATTGTCATAATTGCGAGATTTTAGGAGGAAGGGAGGGGTATATCTATAACTCTCCTCCAAATGATCATGGTTACGTATTCCAATCCTATGACCAATCTTCGCAATGTCCACCGTCATATTCATGTGAGTTTTGTGGTAACAAACCTCATTATAGGCATGATTGTCAACCAATGAATCAAAATACATTTTACGATAATCAATTCTTCGGTTTTGACCAGTCACATCCACAACATTTTTTTTATGATTATCTCGGAGCAAGTCGCGTTGATGAAGGATTTAAACGACTTGAAATACTCTTTCAACAAATAATAGAAAAAGAGGAAGTTGGAGTTGTTCGAAAAAGCATCTACGAGATGGAAAACCAGAAGAGACGAATTGGTGGCCAAATGAACACTGTTAATGCAAGTAATGCCTAAAAATATTATTAGTGTTGACTAATCTTTCTTAGTTTTGATCACGAAAAATAAAAAAGACATTTATCGTCAAAGACAATCGTAAGACGAATTATTTAACAAACACTATCATCAAGGTAATAATCATTTAGATATTGCACAAACATATCTTAATCATGATTAGTGACCATAAAAAGTGATTATCTTTAAAACTAACATTTTGTCAAATGTGACAATATTTTAATAAACTTTCTTTTTAAGAAAATATCTTTTTAAAATGGAAAATGTAAATTTGAATATGGCATATTCCAATTGCCATAGGAAAATCCTTTGAAGGTAAAACTGAACTCATATATTACTTCCCCACTAAAGGACAAAAAGGAGCGGAGTCTACTAATCACGATTCCTCAAATGGTTATGCGGTTCTTTACTAATAAGGAACCAAAGGCACTATAAATTATGAATCAAATCTGCATTTTCCAAGAACCTTTTTAGACATTCTTTCTGCCTCTTTTCTCTTTTTTATATCCTAATCATTAGTAAATGATCACTTAATGTGTTAAGTATGTTTACTTATGATTATCCTCTTGATCCCTTTCTTTAATTGTCCAAAGAGAAGATCACTTACACATTTGTGATGTGATTAAAGATGAAGCCTTGATGAAGATCAACCTACCGTAGATCTAGTCTTGTTCATCATTTTTAATTGAGTCTCGTGTATATCCAATGTATTTGTGGATACTTGGATTAGTGTTGTGTTGACCCAATGTATTAGTGAATACTTGGATTAGCCTTGTGTAAATCCATTGTATATATGTATACTTGGATTTGTCTTGTGTGGATCCAAGTTACGTGTGTATACTTGGATATGTTTTATTGAGTTGTAAGTCTTGTGTGTAAGTTCTCACTAAACTATAGAGTGATGTGTGCATACGTCTTGTGAGTTCTCACTTAGCTTCAAATTGAAGAGTTGTGAAGATTGGTTCTAGATTTGGATTAGAACTCGACATCTAGCCTTGTGTCAGAAAAATGGTAAAGTAGGCGACGTGTGTATATTGGTCCTAGCTATGATTAGGTCTCGATATTTAGCTTAGTGTCAGAAAATATCGTAAGCAACGCTGTAAGGTTTTCTTTGCCAAGAAGGGAGCTTGTGGATATAGTGGAAATCTCGAGTAAGGTTTACTCGAGGAGTGGAGTAGGAACGAGGATAGAGCTTCATTGCCGAGCCACTATAAATCTTGGTGTCGTTCTTTAGGTTGCTTCTTTCCTTACTCTTTACTTATATTTACATTCTTACATTGCATTCAATTGTTACTTATCATTGTTAATGCATTTAGAATTGAACTTAACCACTAGACATCTAGCCTTCAACAAAACTAAAATGTCAATATTAGTCCTTCTCAAAGTCAAACATACCATGAAGAACTTTAAGTGACAAGAAATTACAAGTTTGGTCCTTTAAAAATGTTAAATTGCAAAAAGGACCCTTGACTTTGAAGACTTGGCAAGAATGGTCCCTCAAAAATGAAGACTTGTCATTTTCAGTCCTCCAAAATGTCAATTATACAATTCAAGACCATAATCCTTGAAGAAAATACCAAATAAGTCCTTCAAGAATCAAGAAATGGCAAGAAATACCCCTGAAAATACTTTGGAAAAGTATTTGGGGCAAAAGTATGAAAATCAAAACTTGTATAACAAAGAGAAGTGAGTTTGGCCGGATTTATTTACAAGTGAAAAGGATTAAAGAGTTGAGGGGTAAAACATGTCAAACATCTAACCTTACCTAGACCAGTAGTGGGGTGACACGTGCCTCACTACCACTTCTCCACCCATTAGAATTCCCCATTGTGCCACCTCATTTCCCACCCATAACTAACCTTAACTAATCTGATTAGTTTATTTAAAAGTGGCGCCTAACACATTTTTAAACCTCAATCTGGATCAAACACACAACTATTCACCAAGAACACAATTTGGGGTTTTGTTATTTACTTATAATTAAACCCTAAGATTGTCCAGATTAGTGATTAAGCATCCCTTAATAACATCCCAACCTTGAAAATACTTGCCACATCACCCCTCAGTCCCACACAAAATTCCCCTACTGCAAAAAAGAAGAAACTTCCAAAACTTGGCCAGTCATCCAACGTGTGTGATTCTAGCTTACTTTCTAAGCTCATTGTGAGCCATTGGATGCATTTTCACCATGCCAACTCCACAACAAAACAAGAATCAGTCACATGATCTTCAAAGTTCAAACTACTCAAAGGGCAAATCTAGAACTTCATTAGCTAGGGTTTCACGTTTTTTAGCTTTCATAGTTCACTTGTATGCCTATATAAAGGCCTTAGGGTGCTTCATTTTTGCTTTGCTCTTGAATTTTCCTTTGTTCAAAATTCTGTAAATCTCATTTTCTAGTGAATGAAATGTGTTTGAATCTTTGAAGAAAACTCAAGTGCCATTGTTGTTTACTGCTTATTATAGTTCTTTGTTAAGTAATCTTGAATCCTAAACCTGTTTTCAAAAGGAGTGTGCAAAAGTTTGCACATTTTCCACTTTTCTTGATATTTTGCTAAGTTTAGTTCAAACCTTGGAATTCTTGGGCTATAAAGTTGATCATAGCATCCTGATATTGTGTTATCAAGGTGTGGTGAAGCCTATAACTTGGGGATAATCAAGTGTGGGGAAATAAGGTTGCATTAATCAAGAATTTTTCACTTTTCTGTTTTGATATTGTGCTTCTAACCTTGTTGAATCTTAGCAGGCTTTATTGTGGAAGCTTGTGCTTGTTCTTGCTAGCACATAAGCTCAAAATTTGTGGGTGTGGATGTACATCCATGAGGTACACACCATTATACCCAAAATCTGTTAAAATCTTGATTTTTGGTGAATTTGTGTGTTGCTTGTGTTCTTGCTGATTTTCTGGTCTAATCTTGTTCTAATCTGCATATTATATCTGTTATTGTGTTGATTTGGGCTTGGGTGATCTTGGATAACACTTCTGATTTGAAAATTTGGATTTGAAAAGTTAAAAGGGTGTTTGGGATTACCTGTTTGAGATCATAAGTTGTTATTGTGTGGTTGGAAGTTTGTGTTTGTGCTTGTTACCTGTTATTGGCTTGGTTGAGTGCTATTTGCTGCAAGTTTTTGGGTTTAAACCCTTGAATCAAAGATTGTGCTATAACTTATTGAGTTTGACTGTTTTTGACCTAAAATCTTGGTAATACTTAGAGTATATGCATGTTTAGGGATATAAGTTGTTAAATCAAAGTTATCATAACATATTTTAGAGATCTGAGTGTTTGAATTTGGCTTGTTGGTCAATTGCATCATCAAAGTAAAAATCTGCTTGTGTTAAGTGTTCATCAGTAACTTGTTGTGCTTGAATCTTGACTTGGACTTTGAATCAGTGCACGAAACCATTTTAGACTTGTTCATTTAAGTTTATTATAGCTTGTGTATGCATTTGGTGAAGTTTGGTTGGCTGAATTGTGCTATAAGTGCTTATTGAACCATACATGCTTATTTGTTCAAGTCTAGTGCATGTATGGTGATTAAATGAATTAACTGTCCTAAATGGCTGATTGTGATTGTGATTTCTTTGTTGTTGTTGACTCCTTATGATCCACTGATCATTTGGGTGCCTTTGTGTAACTTGAATCTCCAAAAAAAGCACTAAAGACAAAAAGTCAAACAAGTCAAGCAGTGGAAACTTTTCCCACTGCTTAGACACCAAAACTAGCCCCTGCTAGTGTTAATTTTCAGTTAGCTTATTAATAAGCCATATTGGCTTATCCAGACCTGCAAAACTTACTTTTTGTGATCAATCTTCATCATTTGACCCATTTGTTTGAACTAGAGCTTATTAGACTTTAGCTTTGACTTTTTGTTAGAAAACTCATAAAGTTGACTTTTAAAGAAGTGCTTATTTGCTTATTTTAGCTTATTGAGTGAGCTTATTTGGAAACTTTTTGTTATTAAGCTTAGTTAAGTCATTTAAAAGCTTTTGAAACTTGAATCAGCTCTTCGGGTGGCCTAGAACTCGAAAACGACTATTTTGTCGTTTTGTGTAGATTGCTTATTGCATTTTCAGGCTTATTCCTTGGACTTTTTTCAAATTTCTTTTTACAAAAGTCTTAAGTAACTCAAAAGAAGCTTGTGTGTCTAATTTGAGCTTATGGCATCAGCTTATAGCTTAATGGGCCAAAATGCCCATTAAGAATAAGCTGTTTGATTTAAGCCAACTTATTTCACATTTTCAGCTTTTGGGCCTTTGAAAAATTGTGTTCATAATCAAATGTTGAGTCAGATAAGAGCTTTTGGGCCATTTTTATAAACATTTTTCTTATTGGGTTTATTTTGGCCCAATAAGGGTCTGTTTTGGACTTTGGCCCATTTGAAGGCCCATCAGGGGTGTTTTTGGTATTTCAAGTTCACTTTCTATTTATTTAGGTTAAATTAAGCTAGTTTGCAAGTTTTTAGAATTTTTTATAAATTTTGGATTTTTATTATTATTTTATTATTAAAAATTAAAATTTAGATTTTTCAAGTTTTTATATCTTTTTGGTTAAATACATTAAGTTAGGAATTTTACAACTTTTAGAATATTTTTATTGTCCTTAGATTAATTTTTATAATTATTTTATGTTTTAATTGTTTTTAATTGTTTTTAATTGCTTTTAATTGTTTTTAAATAGTTTTAATTAATTTTAAAAATTTTCAAAAGTATTTTTAAATTAAGTTAGGTCATTTTAGAGGTTTACAATTAAAAAGTCTCATTTTGGGCTTTTTGTTAATTAAATTAATTTTTTGGGCTTTAATTAGCATTAAAAAATTATTATTTAATTAAATAAAAGGTTTGAGTGATTTTTGATTTTTTGTAAACTCTAATTACATTATTTAGGGTTTATTGCAATTTTTTAGGAATTTTTAGGGTAAAATTTTAATTTTGGTACTTTTTACGGTTTTACGTGTACGACATTTTCGTCTTAGTGTAATTCGTCATCGTAACCGTCATTCTCTTGTTATCTCGTTTCTATTTTCTTTTCCCATAATCAATATAATCATAAAGTTAATCATCTCTCCACACAACACACTAGCCTCCTTGGGAAACGAACTTTGAACCACATTGGTCATTAGTGCTTGGTTTTCCTAAACCGACACTTAATAATTTCCCTATTTTGCTCTCCTTTCCTAAAGAGGTGTGAAAACCACTACATCAATTTTGGCGCCGCTGCCGGGGAGGCGTGTTGTGTTTTGATTTGGCAATTGTTGTTTTTATATATAGCCATAATAGTATTCGTATTAGTAGCACTCTACTAATACGTATTATCGGTTTTTTGTTTTTTGTGTGAATATTATTAATATATTGTATACGTAAAACAATAAATTCACAAGTACTCCAAAAGTGTGAAAACACAACCTTGACTTGGGAGGTCATTACCCAATCATTGTATTCGAATCTCAAACCAATAGAAAAAGGCAAAAATAGATAAATACTTTCGTGAAGCTCGATTTTGAAAAATACAAACTATAGGTGGGTATAAGGCGGGTATTATAAAATATACCCTAAGGAAAAAGGCTCTTAAGTGCTTCGCGCCGCCTCGTTTCCCCGCTTGCTTGTGAGTATTTGATTTTGAGAGCTAATCGAGGGTTTTGCCGCCCAAAGTATTATTAAGTATCATATATACTTTCTTGGTTTTATTTGATTAAACCCTCTTGAACGTTTTGGTGTTCCACCAACATTCTAAAGTCATCGAAGGCGTTCACTTCACGTGATCGTTTTCATTCCTTGAGGCTTCTTTAATCAAGAGATTTGATTAAGGAGGAGATTTGTAGATTTTGGTCTACCTAATACAACCACAAAATCCAAAAAAAGTAAAAACAATCAAAAACCACAAAAAAAAATTGGAAAAATACAAAACACCAAAAAGACTCTTCTTTGCTCATCCCCTCGTTTTACGTGACGTTTATGCAAACCCGCAACCAAGCAAGACGTGCACGTAAATGAAGAAACCGAAAGGAGTCAACACCTACTCCTAATCTTTCTAGTGAGGAGTCTCCTATTGACGAACCCATTGTAAGAGAGGAACCAACCATGGAGAATCGAACTATGATGGAGTTACTTCAAGCACCCACCGAGGGTTATGGAGAGACTATTGTAATTCCTGCTATCCTTGCGGAGAATTTTGAAGTGAAAACGGGTTTGTTGTCGATGATCCAAAACAACAAATTCCGTGGTTATGAAAAGGACAACCCGCACAACTATATCCGCCAATTCAATCGTCTTACCGCCACTTGCAAATTTAAGGATGTTGCTAATGACTCGATTAAGATGATGCTTTTTCCGTATTCCTTAGCGGGCCCTACTAAAATTTGGTTAGAGAAAGAGCCACCCAATTCTATATTGACGTGGAAGGATCTCGTTTCAAAATTTGTGAACCAATTTTTTCCGCCCTCTAAGACGACGCATTTGAAAAACGAGATTTCAAAATTTTCACAAGAATTTAATGAGAGTTTTTCAACGGCTTGGAATAGGTTTAAGGAAATGTTACATGAGTGTCCTCATCACGGTTTTTCCGACTTGCATCAAATTGACACGTTTTACAATGGACTTAATGATCATGAAAGAGATTATCTAAATGTCGTCGCGGGTGGTAATTTTTTGTGTAAAACTGTCGAGGAAGCTTAGGTGATAACTGAGAATAGATCTAAGGTGTATTGTCCTCGTAACACATCGAGTGTTCGTAAGCCTTCTTCTTCGGCTTCACCTTCTTTGTCTAATACCATCGATGCTTGCCAAATTGAGGCGAACTTGGAAAACAAAATCTTTGATAAGCTTAAAGGACTTTTAATTGAATTCAATGTTGGAGAACAAAGTGCTCCCGCTACGGCTAAAGCGGTTGAGGCTTCATGTATGTATTGTGGTGGAGGTCATGATTTCTCCGAGTGCATTACCACGGTGGTAACACTTCGAGTGCCTACGCGGCCACGGGAACTTACAACCAAAACGGTCAAGTTACCCGCTTTAATCAATTGACTCCACCGGGTTTTGGTTTAAATCAAAATGCTAACAACAACTATTGAAACAATCAAGTTGGTTTCAAAAACAATTACAACAAACGAAACTATGGTAATCAAGGGGATAACAATCAAGTTTCAAACAAAAATCAAAGTTATTTTCAAAAAAACAACAAGAGTTTGAAAACTTTGAAAGATCTTCCAAATGAATTTGTTGAATACGCTAATGGAAACGATGCTAGGTTTGACAACATTCAAACAGAAATCATTAGCCTAAGATCCGAGTTTAAGAACGACTAAAAGAAAGAGTTGAAAAATGAGCTTAAAATCCATACAAACAAAATGGAAGGAAATGTAACTAGGTTACAACAAAACCAACAAAAAATGGAACAAGGGCAACATGAAATTAAGCAAGAAATGATTAAGGCCGAGAAGAGGCAATCCATGTTTGAGGATAAAATTTCATCTATGTTTGAGGCAATTATGTGCAAACCTTCTTCGAGTAGTCTTCCTAGAAACACCATATCAAACCCTAAGGGTGAGATGAAAGTGATTACCACACGTAGTGGTAAGACACTTAAGGAACCGACTCCTCAACCAATTTCTCCTACGGAGGATGCAATTGAGGAAGAACCCGAGGTAATGGTAGAAAAGGAGCATGTCCCAATCCCACGAAGTACCGCTCATGCCACACCTACGGTTGACCCATTACCAACATTGGAACCCGAGATTCCAAAGGCTATGCCTATGCCTCAACCCACACAACCTTTGCCCTATCCATCGAGACTTAGAAAGGAGAAACGTCAAGAGCGCGACAATTACCAATTTGAGATTTTTATGAAAATGTTTCGTGATTTGCACTTTAATGTGAGTTTCGCCGATGCTTTGGTCATGATGCCTCGATTTGCCGCTAACTTTAAGAGTATGTTGAACAACAAGGAGAAATTGCATCAATTGTCTAGTTGTTCATCGGTTTATCTTAATCGCATACCTCAAAAAGTCGGTGATCCTGGTAAATTCTTGATTCCATGTGCAATCCAAGATATGGAAGAGTTGTATGCCTTGGCCGATCTTGGTGCTAGCATTAACTTGATTCCACTTGCAATCTTCAAGTCGCTCATTCTTCCTAATCTTACTCCTTCACTAATGTCTATCGAGTTGGCCGACCATTCCACGATTCCCGCATGTGGATTGCCGGAAGACGTTTTTGTGAAAGTGGAAAAGTTCTATTATCTGGTAGACTTTATCGTTGTCGATATTCCCACGGATCCTCAAGTTCCTCTCATTTTAGGGTCTTCGTTTTTAGATACGTCTATGGCTTTGATCGATGTGCATGCTAGAAAGATCACCTTACGTTTCAACGACGAGGAACTTGTTATAAACGCAACTCAAAACTCTCAAATTTCTCATGTTTATTCCGTTGCAACCATAAACCTCGTTGATATGATTGATGTTGTTTGCGAGGAATTTTCACAAGAAGTTATAGGTTTTGGTGATGATGAAATAATGGCAATCCCACTATGTTAGATCCCATTCTTGATAACTCGACACCAACCTTCACTCCATTTGAAGGTGGTAGTTTTACGTTGGAAGAATTCGACGTTCCACGTACTTGTATCGAAGACCTCGACAATGATGAGGACTTCTCGATTATCAAGGATTTTCTTAACGATTTCCCATTTCCTCCACCCGAGGAGGTTATGAGTATCGAGCCCAAATCTCCAATTGAGGAACCACCTATCCTCGAGTTGAAAGATTTACCTCCTCATCTCGAATATGTCTTTTTGGAGGAGGGCGACAAGTTTCCGGTTATTATTGCGAAAGAACTTTCGGATGATGAAAAAACCACACTTGTCGATGTTCTTAAGCCCTTGGGTGAGTCCTATTCATTGTGTCCCTAAAAAGGGAGGAATGAACGTTGTGCCAAACGATGCCAACGAGTTAATTCCCACTAGACTCGTGACCTGGTGGAGAGTGTGCATTGACTATCGTAAGTTGAATGAAGCCACTCGTAAAGACCATTTTACCTTGCCCTTCATGGACCAAATGTTGGAGCGTCTTGCGGGAAACGATTTCTATTGCTTTTTAGATGGTTTTTCAGGTTACTTCCAAATCCCCATCGATCCTCGTGATCAAGAAAAAACTACGTTTACGTGTCCATATGGAACGTTTGCCTATCGTAGAATGCCATTCGGACTTTGCAATGCACCGGGAACCGTTCAAAGGTGCATGATGGCTATTTTTCATGATATGATCGAGAAGACGATGGAAGTCTTCATGGATGACTTTTCGGTGTTTGGTGGTTCGTTCACTTCGTGTTTGTCGAATCTTGAGAGAATGTTGAAACGTTGTGAGGAAACCAACCTTGTGCTTAATTGGGAAAAATGTCATTTTATGGTTAAAAGTGGAATCGTCTTAGGGCACAAGGTTTCCAAAGCAGGGATTGAGGTAGATCAAGCTAAGGTAGACGTCATCGCCAAATTACCTCATCCCAAAACCGTTAAGGGAGTTAGGAGTTTCCTAGGCCACGCGGTCTTTTATCGTCGATTCATCAAGGATTTTTCAAAGATCTCTCGACCTATTACACATCTCCTCGAAAAAGATGCACGTTTTGTCTTTGACGAAGATTGTTTACGAGCCTTTGAAATCCTTAAGAGGAAACTTACCGAAGCTCCCATTCTTGTTGCTCCCAATTGGAACCTCCCCTTTGAGCTCATGTGTGATGCTAGTGACTATGCTATTGGGGCCGTATTGGGGCAACGTCATGAATATCACTTCTTGCCTATTCACTATGCTAGCAAGACGATGACCGAGGCTCAACTAAAATACACTAGAACAGAGAAGGAGTTCCTTGCCGTGGTGTATGCATTTCAGAAATTCCGACCTTATCTCGTCTTGACGAAATGCATAGTGTATACGGATCATTCGGCTATCAAGTATCTTATGGCTAAACAAGATGCAAAGCCGAGATTACTTCGTTGGATTCTCCTCCTTCAAGAATTTGATCACAAAATCGTTGACAAAAAAGGAGCCGAAAATCTAGCGGCCGGTCATCTTTCTTGTTTGGAAGATCCTCACCAAAGTGTTTACGAGCCCAAGGAAATCACCAAAACATTTCCGCTCGAGACACTTGGTGTAGTGAATTCTAAGCTTTATTCTTCCACCCCATGGTTTGCGGACTTCGCAAATTACCATGCGGGCAACTTCATCATCAAGGGTATGAGGACTCAAGAAAAACAAAAATTCTTTCGTGACGTCAAGTTCTACTTTTGGAAAAACCCTTACTTGTTTTGAACTTGTGCGGATCAAATCATCCGACGTTGTGTATTTGGCACCGAAGCTTCTAACATCCTTAGATCTTGTCATGAAGAACCCACGGGTGGTCACCATGGTGCTAATCTCACGGCTAAGAAGGTCTTTGATGTTGGTTTCTTTTGGCCTACTATTTACCGAGATGCACATGAACTTGTGAAGTCATGTGACTCATGCCAACGACAAGGAAAAGCCTCACAAAAAGATGAAACGCCACAAAACATCATCCAAGTGTGTGAGATCTTTGACGTTTGGGGCATTGACTTTATGGGGCCGTTCCCATCATCTCGTGGTAATAAGTACATCCTTTTCGCGGTTGACTACCTATCTAAGTGGGTGGAAGCTAAGGCTTTGCCCACCAATGATGCTCGTGTGGTAGTCAAGTTTTTGAAAAGCTTTTTTTCTCGGTTTGGAACCCCTCGTGCGATCATAAGCGATCGTGGAACCCATTTTTGTAACGACCAATTCGAAAGGGTCCTAAGGAAATATGGGGTTACACATCGTCTTTCTACGGCTTATCACCCACAAACGAGTGGGCAAGTCAAGGTTTCAAACCGAGCTTTGAAGAGGATCTTGGAGAGATCCATTGGGGAAACCGACAATCTTGGTCGGATAAGTTGGACGATGCTTTATGGGCTTTTAGGACCGCTCATAAGACGCCCATTGGGTGCACTACTTATAAGCTTGTGTATGGGAAAAATTGTCACTTGCCAATTGAATTGGAACACAAGGCTTATTGGGCCCTAAAGCATTGAAATAATGACATGGAGACCGTGAGAAAACACCAGAAAATGAAATTAAATGAATTGGATGAAATAAGGGATATTGCTTATGAAAATTCATTGATTTATAAAGAAAAGACCAAAAAGTTGCATGATTCAAAAATTTAAAAAACCGGGTTTTTAACATTGGGGATCGAGTGTTGCTTTTTAACTCACGTTTGAAAATCTTTTCCGGTAAGTTGAAATCCCGTTGGTCCGGCCCATTCACCGTGACTCAAGTATTTCCATATGGGACCATCGAGCTAGCTCAAAATGATGGCCCAATTTCAAGGTGAATGTACATAGGTTGAAGCACTACTTTGGCGGGGAAGTTCCATCCTTGAACTACCTCGACCAAATCACCTTCCCTAATGATAACTAGTATTGAGGGGATCGAGTCGAGCTCATGACACGGTAATAAAAAACGAGGTGCCTCGTGGGGGAGCTACATGCTTATCCTATGTACATATTATCGCTTTCTAATGTAGTAATGTTTGGGGATTTGTGCCCTGCCAACCTTTGTTCTGTGGTTGTTTATGAATTATGGATTTTAGATGATCATTATCTTCACGATTGGAGCCTCTCGTGTTTGTTTTATGGGAGCACTCGATCATTTGCTTTGAAGACTTTCTCAATATCCATGATATATCCTTTGATGTTCTAACCTTAGGTTTATAGCACACTTCATAAACGGCTTTAAATTTAACGGTTACACCCTTTCCAAGCTAGATTAGGCATTCGACTATGTCTCTAGTATGGGGGTGTTTGCACCCCTAGACTCGAAACATTGAGGACAATGTTTAACTTTAGTATGAGGGGGTGAATAGATACTTGCCTTGCCAAACCTTCACGCTTTCTAAAGTTTATCTTTTTGTTTATCGTTTTGTTGCAAAATAAGGCTAAAAATGGCCAAATTTTAAAAGTTTTCTCAAGTTTTATAAGTGTTTGAAGACACGAATGTAGGTTTTCCGATGCCGAGAATAAGAGTAATTTTTGACTCGACCGTGCGTGTTGAGCACTTAGCTTTGATTCCTTAACTTCACATTAGGCTAAGTCTCTTAAATGAGGACGATAAATGATAGAGTTAATTATAAGTTACTACGCTAAACGTAGAGTACTGGTATTCTTTCAAAAACTCATGTGTTCTCGTTGTTTGCTTATTCTCCCTTCGCTTGTAAATATTTTTTGCTTAATAAATATTGACTTAGCGGTTTAGTCTTGATTGTTGGGTTTCTAGTAGCTTCCGTGTAATTAAATTGGGAAGACATTAATGTATCGCCAGCGTCACGGTTTTGAAGTATTGGCACCCGAATAATCAAAAGCTTCACCCAATAATAAGATTTCAAGTGCTCACCTAAATCAAGCAAACAATTTGAAGCCCACAAGGCCGAAAAATCTATGCAAAATTGAAAGTGAATCATGCCTTAATCTTTGAAGCTTTAAAGATCCAAAATTCGCCTTAGCGTGAGGATATACATCTTTGGCTAATAAAACCACCGATGAGGTGGTAAATAAAAGGCAAGGCAAGACCGAAGTCATAATAAAAGCTTCATGGCGAAGTTGAATAAAAGATGGAGGTAAACATATGATAATAAGGCCCTTCCGTTAGGGGGCGTATAAAAGTCTTGGTAATTAGTGTCATGTTCAAAACCGTTATAAAACCGTGTTTATCGATCCTTCTTGTTGACTTAATTTTTTGACATCGTTGTCTATTAGGAAGGGTTATTGATTTGGTGGTCTTGGTTACACCGTTAGGACTCTATTTTTAGACCTAAATCTCTATTATCACATAAGTCAAACAATGTATCCTCGTGAAACATTCAAGACAAAATAAAATATAAGAGATACAACTTAGGATAATGGGAGGATAAGTACGTGATTAGGGCATATGAGTAGTGTTAGCATTACTAACTTATAATGACAATGATCTCGTTGCACGCTTGGCATGGAATTGGGGTGAAAATCGAGGACGATGAAATTATTTCTAACGAAGCATTCACGTGTTCTTATTCTATGAACCTAAACGTCCCATTTTGCAATGAAAATCATACATTATGTCTAAAACGCAAGTAGTAGTAATAGTAGTAGTGTAGCTAGTTTATCATTCAATAAAAGTGGATTAAAAATGAATTTTGGAGGTGCTACGATACTTTATTCTAGCATTGCGTGAGGGCACGACAATGGTTTAGTATGGGGGAGTGATGAGACTGCTTTTATACATAGTGTTATCGTCTAAAATGGGCTTTAAATGCATAAAATATCATGAAAATACCCAAATATATGCTTGTGTTTGTTGCTTGTGTATTTTCGGTACGGATATTGAGAAAATGACAAAAGATCACAAGAATCATGCAAAAACGAACACGGGAAACGAAGCTGCACATTGAACCACGCCCTAATGAAGAATTTCCCAAGACAAACCCTTGAAGATTTGAAGATTTATGAGAAGGGTCCTCCAATATAGAAGAATTGACACTTTATACCCTTATATCTTCATAATTACAAGATTGGTCCCTAAAGTCTGTCAATATTACAAAAAGGGCCCTCCACTTTGAAGAATTAGCAATTTTAGTCCCTCAAAAAACTAATGTCAATATCAGTCCTTCTCAAAGTCAAACATACCATGAAGAATTTTAAGTTACAAGAAATTATAAGTTTGGTCCTTTAAAAATGTTAAATTGCAAAAAGGACCCTTGACTTTGAAGACTTGGCAAGAATGGTCCCTCAAAAATGAAGACTTGTCATTTTCAGTCCTCCAAAATGTCAATTATACAAGTCAAGACCATAATTCTTGAAGAAAATACCAAATCAGTCCTTCAAGAATCAAGAAATGGCAAGAAATACCCTTGAAAATACCTTGGAAAAGTATTTGGGGCAAAAGTGTGAAAATCAAAACTTGTATAACAAAGAGAAGTGAGTTTGGCCGGATTTATTTACAAGTGAAAAGGATTAAAGAGTTGAGGGGTAAAACATGTCAAACATCTAACCTTACCTAGACCAGTAATGGGGTGACACGTGCCCCACTACCACTTCTCCACCAATCAGAATTCCCCATTGTGCCACCTCATTTACCACCCATAACTAACCTTAACTAATCTGATTAGTTTATTTAAAAGCGGCGCCTAACACATTTTTAAACTCTAATCCGGATCAAACACACAACTATTCACCAAGAACACAATTTGGAGTTTTGTTATTTACTTATAATTAAACCCTAAGATTGTCCAGATTAGTGATTAAGCATCCCTTAATCACATCCCAACCTTGAAAATACTTGCCACATCACCCCTCAGTCCCACACAAGATTCCCCTACTGCAAAAAAGAATAAACTACCAAAACTTAGCCAGTCATCCAATGTGTGTGATTCTAGCTTACTTTCTAAGCTCATTGTGAGCCATTGGATGCATTTTCACCATGCCAACTCCACAACAAAACAAGAATCAGTCACATGATCTTCAAAGTTCAAACTACTCAAAGGGAAATCTGGAACTTCATTAGCTAGGGTTTCACGTTTTTTAGCTTTCATAGTTCACTTGTATGCCTATATAAAGGCCTTAGGGTGCTTCATTTTTGCTTTGCACTTGAATTTTCCTTTGTTCAAAATTTTGTAAATCTCATTTTCTAGTGAATGAAATGTGTTCGAATCTTTGAAGAAAACTCAAGTGTCATTGTTGTTTACTGCTTATTATAGTTCTTTGTTAAGTAATCTTGAATCCTAAACCTGTTTTCAAAAGGAGTGTGCAAAAGTTTGCACATTTTCCACTTTTCTTGATATTTTGCTAAGTCTAGTTCAAACCTTGGAATTCTTGGGCTAAAAAGTTGATCATAGCATCCTGATATTGTGTTATCAAGGTGTGGTGAATCCTATAACTTGGGGATAATCAAGTGTGGGAAACTAAGTTTGCATTAATCAAGAATTTTTCACTTTTCTGTTTTGATATTGTGCTTCTAACCTTGTTGAATCTTAGCAGGCTTTATTGTGGAAGCTTGTGCTTGTTCTTGCTAGCACATAAGCTCAAAATTCGTGGGTGTGGATGTACATCCATGAGGTACACACCATTATACCCAAAATCTGTAAAAATCTTGATTTTTGGTGAATTTGTGTGTTGCTTGTGTTCTTGCTGATTTTGTGGTCTAATATGCATATTATATCTGTTATTGTGTTGATTTAGGCTTGGGTAGTCTTGGATAACACCTTTGATTTGAAAACTTGGATTTGAAGAGTTAAAAGGGTGTTTGGGATTACCTGTTTGAGATCATAAGTTGTTATTGTGTGGTTGGAAGTTTGTGTTTGTGCTTGTTACCTGTTATTGGCTTGGTTGAGTGTTATTTGCTGCAAGTTTTTGGGTTTAAACCCTTGAATCAAAGATTGTGCTATAACTTATTTAGTTTGACTGTTTTGACCTAAAATCTTTGTAATACTTAGAGTATATGCATGTTTAGGGATATAAGCTGTTAAATCAAAGTTATCATAACATATCTTAGAGATCTGAGTGTTTGAATTTGGCTTGTTGGTCAATTGCATCAGCAAAGTAAAAATATGCTTGTGTTAAGTGTTCATCAGTAACTTGTTGTGCTTGAATCTTGACTTGGACTTTGAATCAGTGCATGAAACCAATTTAGACTTGTTCATTTAAGTTTATTATAGCTTGTGTATGCATTCGGTGAAGTTTGGTTGGCTGAATTGTGCTATAAGTGCTTATTGAACCATAACTGCTTATTTGTTCAAGTCTGGTGCATATCTGGTGATTAAATGAATTAACTGTACTAATTGGCTGATTGTGATTGTGATTTCTATGTTGTTATTGACTCCTTATGATCCACTGATCATTTGGGTGCCTTTGTGTAACTTGAATCTCCAAAAAAGTCACTAAAGACAAAAAGTCAAACAAGTCAAGCAGTGGAAACCGTTCCCACTGCTCAGACACCAAAACTAGCCCCTGCAAGTGTTAATTTTCAGTTAGCTTATTAATAAGCCATATTGGCTTATCCAGACCTACAACAACTTACTTTTTGTGATCAATCTTCATCATTTGACCCATTTGTTTAAACTGGAGCTTATTAGACTTTAGCTTTGATTTTTTGCTAGAAAACTCATAAAGTTGACTTTTAAAGAAGTGCTTATTTTCTTATTTCAGCTTATTGAGTGAACTTATTTGAAAACTTTTTGTTGATTAAGCTTAGTTAAGTCATTTAAAAGCTTTTGAAACTTGAATCAGCTCTTGGGGTGGCCTAGAACTCGAAAACGACTATTTTGTCGTTTTGTGTAGATTGCTTATTGCATTTTCAGGCTTATTCCTTGGACTTTTTTCAAATTTCTTTTTACATAAGTCTTAAGTAACTCAAAAGAAGCTTGTTTGTCTAATATGAGCTTATGGCATCAGCTTATAGCTTAATGGGCCAAAAAGCCCATTAAGAATAAGTTGTTTGATATAAGCCAGCTTATTTCACATATTCAGCTTTTGGGCCTTTGAAAAATTTTGTTCAGAATCAAATTTTGTGTCATATAGGAGCTTTTGGGCCATTTTTATAAACATTTTTCTTATTGGGCTTATTTTGGCCCAATAAGGGTCTGTTTTAGACTTTGGCCCATTTGAAGGCCCATCAGGGGTATTTTTGGTATTTCAAGTTCATTTTCTGTTTATTTAGGTTAAATTAAGCTAGTTTGCAAGTTTTTAGAATTTTTTTATAAATTTTGGATCTTTAATATTATATTATTATTATTTTATTATTAAAAATTAAAATTTAGTTTTTTCAAGTTTTTATATTTTTCTTAGGTCAAATACATTAAGTTAGGAATTTTACAACTTTTAGAATATTTTTATTGTCCTTAGATTAATTTTTATAATTATTTTAAGTTTTAATAGTTTTTAATTGTTTTTAAATAGTTTTAATTAATTTTAAATTTTTCAAAAATAGATTTAAATTAAGTTAGGTCATTTTAGAGGTTTACAATTGAAAAAATCTCATTTTGGGCTTTTTTTAATTAAATTGATTTTTTGGGCTTTAATTAGCATTAAAAAATTATTATTTAATTAAATAAAAGGTTTGAGTGATTTTTGATTTTTTGTAAACTCTTATTACATTATTTAGAGATTATTGCAATTTTCTAGGAATTTTTAAGGCAAATTTTTAATTTTGTTACTTTTTACGGTTTTACGTGTACGACCTTTTCGTCTTAGTGTAATTCGTCATCGTAAATGTCATTCTCTTCTTATCTCATTTCTATTTTCTTTTCTCATAATCAATATAATCACAAAGTTAATCATCTCTCTACACAACACACTAGCCTCCTTGGGAAACGAACTTTGAACCACATTGGTCATTAGTGCTTGGGTTTTCCTAAACCGACACTTAACACTTTCCCTATTTTGCTCTCTTTTCCTAAAGAGGTGTGAAAACCACTACATCAATACCCAAGAAGAGGAAGCAAAATATCTAGCTACTCGTAATACCCCGCTTCCTATTTATGACAATGACGAAAGCGATATCTTTTGATCTCAACCCATCTTATGAGATCACTACTCCAATTCTTGATTCTTCCACTATGGAACCCGATGCCTTTCTAAGTATGGGGGACAAGGATCTTAGCACTAATCCTAGTGATGAGGTTCTTATTCCAATCCCAAGTGAGCCTACGGTTGTTTCCGATAGTGAGATTAGTGATTATGCTCTCGATGAATTTTTCAACGAAGATACTAACGAGGCAAATTAAGATAGTGAATGTGAATCAATTTCATGTGATGATGTCTTTCCCAATGATTCTTCGGGTATAGAATCAATGACTTTTTCAAACCCGCTTTTCGATAAAGAATATTTTTCCACTAGTGATGACGAGTCACTACTCGACGAGGTCGTTCATATCGACGAGTTTAAAATCTACTCAAATCCTCTTTCCGAAATTGATGACATGATCATGTCCAATGACGTAAATCCTCTCTTTGATGAGACGTTCGAGGACATCGAGAGTGAGGATTCTTACGATCCTAAACTTGATGAGCTGGATTTGCTAGTCACCCTCCCTAAGTCTCATGTGGATGAGCTTTCTCTTTCTACTTGTGATGCTTCTATTCTCGAGGGATCCTTCGATGGACCGCCTCTCGAAGAGAATGAGCATTTTAATGAGGCTTTTGCCTTTGACTCGGGAGGAAACTTTGAGACCCCTATTTTTAGTAATTCTCTTTCGACTTTGACATTGTCTCAAAGTGACCATCCAATGTTTATGGATGAATACATTGTGATCTCTATGCTCACCCCACCTCCTAGGTTTGATGACTACATGTACTTCAAGTACGTAGTAAGGACTTTTTAGCCTTACAAGACCTATCCTCCGGCCTCGCCCATATTATTTTCCACCAAGAACGAGGATACCATCTTTGATCCCGGTATATACTTTAGGAGGCTTCCCTAAGGACGATTGAATTCGGAGATCAAGTCGAGCTCATGACTCGGTTTTAAACAACGAGGTGCCTCGTGAGGGAATCTCATGCCTATAATTTTATCGTTTCTATTGTCTTTTTATTTTCTAATCATAGTTAATGTGAGGAGACTCGTACTCGTCTGATCCTTGTTTTCATGGTTTTTGTGATTGTGATATTCTAGGAATCATCGTCGTCATTGAAGCCTCTCGTGTTCGTTTTACATATCACTCGATCTTCGATCGTTTGTTTGAAGAACTTGATATCCAATGATATCCTTTTTGATATCTTTTAGCACACTTTATAAATGGATTTTAGATCATTCATTATACGCTTTCCAAGCATTTGACTTTTCGTCTCTAGAATAAGGGTGTTTCACCCTTAAACTCAAAATATTGAGGACAATATTTAGTTTTAGTATTGGGGGGTAAATAGATACTTTGGTTTGCTAAGTGTTCACGCAATCTAATTTTCATCGTTTTGTTGCTAATAAGTGCCAAAAATGGAGCAATTTTAAACTTTTCTCGTTTTTCATAAGTGTTTAAGACACGAATGTAGGTTTTCCGTTGGTGAGAATAAGAGTAATTTTTTACTCGACCGGGCGTGTTGATCCCTTAGCATCATTCCTTAACTAAATTAGGCTAAGTCTCAATAAATTGAGAATGAGAAATGATAGAGTCAATTATAAGTTACTATGCTAAAGCTACAGTATTCGTATTCTTTCAAAAATTCATGTGTTTTAATTGTTTGCTTATTCTCCCATCGCTTGATATAATAAATTGTTAATAAATATTTTTTTACAGTTTGAACATTATTATTGGTTTTTAGTTAATTCTAGTAGTTTACATGAAATTAAATTTGGAAGACATTAATAGACCGCTAGTGTCGTGGATTTGAAGTATTGACAACCCGAATAATCAAAAGCTTTCCAATAATAATTTTTTAAGTCATTCACCCAAAAATAGCAAAAACTTGAAGCTCAAAAGGCCGAAAAATCTATATGAAACATAAGTGATTGGCTTAGAAACTCAAAGCTTTAAAGATCCAAAATCACATTTTGACGTTGAGGATTTTGGCCATAATAAACACATCATGGCGAGGTTAAATAAAAGGCAAGGCAAAACCGAAGCCTTAAAAAGCGGAGGTAAAAGAAAGATAATAAAGCCCATCCGGTAGGGGGCATATAAATGTCTTGGTAATAAGTAAAATGTTCAAATCAGCTGTAAAACCATGTTTATCGAACCTTTCTTGTTGACTTAATTTTTTGACATCGTTATCTATTAGGAAAGGCTACTAATTTAATGATATTGCTTACACCGTTTTCACCCTATTTTTGGGCCTTAATCTCTATTCACGCATAAGTCAAAATGTATCCTCGTGATCATTAAGACAAAAATAAAATATAAGAGATAATCACTAGAAATAAGGCAGTCTAAGTACGTGATTAAAGCATATGAGTAGTGTTAGCATTACTAACTTATACGCCGCAATGATCTTGTTTCACGCTTAGCATGGAATTGAATGAAAATCGAGGACGCTGAAATTAATTCTATGAAGCATTCACGTTTTCTTGTTCTATGACCCTAAAAGTCACATTTACGTGATGAAAATAATAAATTATGTCTAAAACGCATCTAGTTAAGTTTATTTTCAATAAATGTTGAATAAAAATAAATTTTAGAAGTGATACGATACTTAATTCTATCATTACGTGAGGTCACGGCAATAGCTTCGTATGGGGGAGTGATGAGACTCATATTATATATGTTTTCATACCCCAAATCGGACTAAGAACGGATAAAATATCATCAAAAAACGTGCCAAATACCCTTGTATTTCTTTATTTGTGTATGTGCAGGCTCGGATATCGTGAATTCAATTAAAGATCATAAAAATAAGAAAAAAAAACAACACAGGAAACAAAATCACACAAGAAAACCAAAATCGGATGTGAATTTACTAATATACCCTTGAAGTTCTAAAGAATTACAAGAATAGTCCCTCAACTTTGGAACTTGTACAATTTATACCCTTGAAGAATCACTGTATACAAGATTGGTCCCAAAAGAATGAAGTTTGTACAAGAATAACCCTTAAATATTGAAGATATTGCATTATAAGTCGTTGAAATTGGTTTAAGCAAGTTAAAGGACTGATATTGCCAATTCAAAAAATTAGAATGAATGTTAACTTCAAGTGTTAAATGTTAACTAATCACAGGGGTGTCTATGCCATTAATCTAAAGCTGGAATAAGGGACTAATGGTGCCAAAGTTTCAAAGTAACAACAAAACCAAGGTAGCAAAGCTTGAGGGGGTGAATATGTCATTTAAGAAACTTCATTTGCAAAGAGATATGGCTGGAATCATTTTTTAAGAAGACATGGACTACTTTTTCAATTCCTAAAGATTAACAAAAGTTTAAAGGGGGGGAACACCCATGTTTTTCCCTAAATAATATCAAACCTATGTTCTTACCTATAAACCCTAGACTAATTAACCAACTTTAATCAACCACGAGACAAAGGGTTTTGGTTTGATACTTTCTAGATAAGTAATTCACCTATAACATGACACAACCATGTGCTTCATTCATCCACCTCAGCAACATGGTCCCCATTCAAGCTAGCATAGAGTAACGAGTTTTGCAAGGAGCATACCATTTAGTGGTTATGATCATATGACATGCTCATCACATCTTTTCAACGCCTAAGATCATCCAAGTACACTGCTACATCACATGAGCTCATCAAATTCGAATGTGACATATTTTTAAAATATCCAAGGGTAATTTTGGAAGTTTGAAGACGTTTTAGGGCTAGGGTTCTTGATTCTCTTCTTGTATATATATAGTAGCCTAATAGTTAACAGCTTTCTTATTCCATTGTTTGAATTTGTAAAAATTCTTTGAATGATTTCCATTTTTATTTTAATGAAAGTTTTAATTTGAGCATTTAAATCTTTGTCTAATTTACTTTTCTGTCCACTTTTAATACTTGCAATCTTACTTTTCATGTCTTGTTCGTAAATTCTCAGTTTCTAAAAGTTTTTCATTAATATTGTTCTATAAGCTCAAATCTACAAGCTCTCTGACAAAGAGCTTGTGATTTGGTTTTTCTAATTGTTCTTAAATTATTTTCAGTTTTCAGTTCCATTTGTGCTATTTACTTTAAGGATTTACAATTTAAATCTCAATAACCAACAAATTTTAAAGAGCTACTATAGCATAAGCTACTAAACAATTTTCCTACAATAAAATCTTTATAGTAAGCTTATGTTGTGTGACAAGTGGTTCGAAGATGTTTGGAGATGAATTGGAGATGATTTGTTGATGTTTGAAGGAGTTAAAGATATATATGTTCTTCATGTTTTGTAAAAGCTTTTAAGCATTAGCCATAATCTCTTATAGCTCTTGATCTTGTTGAGAGAACTCGTGGATTTAGATTTATAAGTTGAGTTGTTGTGCACAAAGGTAAGTTCCTTTGTTTGAATTTATAGCTCACCCCTTTTGAGTTTGATATACGTTTGTTGCTATGCATGTGATTAACTGCTCATTTCCTTGTTTATTTTCTTATTTTTGTTGTCCTTTAGTTTTTATGTCATTTATTTACATGCTTGTAGCTTAAATTTACAATTTACTTTGTTAAATTCTCAATTTCTGAATTAAAAGTTGTGTTTGGCATTAGTTTAATCTCTATCTTAGCATAGGATTTAGGCTTAAGTTCTGATTGCTTTTTAGTTATTAGGTTAATTGTAGCCTATGTCCAATTTTGTTATTAAGTAAAAACAGGAAAAAAATAGACTTAATTTTAAGTTTTTGCTTAGAACACACAGTTTTGATTCATAGTTTTCGTTTGTTATCTGAATGTCTCTTTATGATCTTCTTATGATAATCTCTTTAGTTTGTGGTATAACGAGTTAAATTATGTCTTTAAGTTATGTTATAATCTGTTTAAGTAACTGGTGGATCATGTATGCTTGAGATTCTATAGACTGGTCATGCTTTCTGCTGTATTATAGACTAGGGATTGCTTGTTGTTTATCAGCTTGATTTAGCTTGATTTGAGTCACTACATAGCTTAAATTAATATGCGTTAATTGGTGTTTGAGCGGCGTTATAGATCTGTTGTTTCTACTTTGAAATCTGTTTATTATTGGTGGATTAATATAAATTGTTTGCTGGTTTGAATCGTTGCACTCTTAAGCTCGCGCATAGCTAGATCTCTCACTCACTTTCATTTAGAACTGCTGTTATTGTCTAATTGGTAGCATGGGTGTTTGGTTTTGGTTTTAGACCTACATTTAGGAATGACTGAGTCTTAATTAGCTGCTATAGTAGGTTGTTGTAGCAAAGAACTTGAGTGTCGGATATTAGTTATTGTTGTTGCCGTAATTGTAGGTTTGTTGTTTTTGTGTTGCTGTAGTACTTTGAATTGGTTTCTGTTTTAATGTAGTTGATGTTGTACCGTTGGTTCATTGCTCTTATAATTAGACCTATCCATGGCCGCCTGTAGCGATAATATTGTGGCTCATTTAGTTTAGATAAGTGTTTCTTTGAGTTTTAAAGTAAACTGTTGTATATTGTCATAGATGTTGTTGTGTTTATTCTTGTTGAGGAATTAAAGATAACAATCTGTTATAGGTTGATATTTTTATTTGTTGAGATTTAGAAGCATCTGTTGTAATATTGTTTCAAGTTAAAAGTAAAAAATAAAGACATCAAGGTCAGTTGGGGTTTTGAACCCACGACCTTCCTCTCGTTTGCCCTAAACCTCAACCACTTTGTTTGTTAAATACTTTTGGTATACGTTTTCTTTTAGAACGTTAGGTAGGTTAACTTGTTTACTTAATATTTTCAATAAACCTCTTTTACTATACTTCTTAAAATAAAAATTATTAATCTATATTATGTAGTACGTTCATTTTTCTTTCAAAATAAATAGTTTTTTCTATACTTTTATTTAATAAATAGGTTTTATAATTAAAATTAGATTTTAATTTGTTTAAGAAATCAAGATTTATGAAAAGTAATATTTCTTTTTAGGATTTAATTTGCTTTAGTTTTACTTTAGTCGTGTTTAGGGTTATCGCATGCCTTTTCGTGATCCTGTAATTCACATTTTTAGTTTGAGTCTTTGTAATTTTTAGAATAGTCTTTTAATATCCCATTTAATTTCTCAATCAATAATCCAAATCGTCATTTTCTCGTTTACGTGATTTTTTATTATTTCAGTATTATTGTTACATTTTAATTTTTTGTCTCCGTCTTTTATTTTTTTATTCTTTTTACTATTATCCTTCGTCTTTGATTATAAATCCAATTTCATTTTTAGAGTTTCAAATTTCAACTCTCCGTCAAAACAACGAATCGTGGTTAATTATATATATATATATATATATATATATATATATATATATATATATATATATATATATATATATATATATATATATATATATATATATATATATATATATATATATATATATATATATATATATATATATATATATATATATATATATATATATATATATATATATATATATATATATATGTATATACTAGGCGAGTACCCGCGCATAGCGGCGGAATTGCCTGGCGGCAGATAATTAACGAAGCGCTATCAATATTCTAGAACATTATCAATCTCCCTATGTTCCATAACCTTATGATCCATGACACTATAACAAACTCAAAAACAAGCCAGAAAAAAACCAATAAACGCTTAAATGGTATCTGGAAATCATCAATGTAAGCAACCTTCTATTTAATTTTCCTGTCAATAAATCATTCTGCTGCAACATGCCTAACAAATAAGAAGCAGCTCTGACTTTGACTTAGCTAACCCTTACTAATCAGCAAAGCATATAGACATAAATTGAGAGTACAAATTACACTAAGATTCAAACAAGTGCAGTAAACTAAGCCAAAAGGGACTTTGTACATGATAGGGTTGTAGGGGAAGCTTTCCTATTTTTATAAAGGACTCTAAGATTTAGCTGTTCAAACTTGGTTCAGCTTCAGGCGGTTTGGGGGTGGCTTCCAACACCATTCATCCTAGCGCGTGCCTCCGCAAACATCCACTGTTGCTCGGCTAATGCTTCTTCTTCAGTCATTTCGGCACGGTTTGTGCATTTTCCAGCTCTAACAGTATCCTGTTTAATCATTTTGGTAAAAGTTAGCATAACATAAGCCACATCCTCAAAATACTCTCCATAAGTTAAAATCATAATATGGTCAAGCTATAACATTTATTTGTATTTTAATATAAGTAGCAACAAATAAATCATTACTACTATTTCGTGTTTCTGTTGTTCATAAGCAGCATAAACGTCTTTTATGTAATCCCCCAAACCAAGAACCTAAAAAAAGTACTGATCATTAGTTTGGTAAATAATACAACACGAACTAAGTGATATGATTACAAAGAATATGCAAGTACAATAATTAACAAACCTCTAATGCCTTGAGAACGTGCTCAGGTGCAATTGTTCTTTTATCTTCTCTACTGCAGACTTCATTTGATTATGATGAAATGAGATTAATAAACTCTGTAAACAAGAGAAAGGGGCCTTGTAAGAGACGTAGGGTTGATTGTATATGAGCAGGAAAAACAAATGCACGTGCATCAGGTCGGAGAGAATCATATATGATTCGTGAACGAATCATATATGATTCGTGAACGAATCATATATGATTCGTGAATGAATCATATATGATTTTCATAAATCATATATGATTCGTGATATATAGATGTGCCCCTCGATATCATAAAATTACTACATTACAGTCACATATAATTTTAAACGTGTTTATACCAGAGGTAACAACCTGCATACATAACCACTTTCTTTTTATCAAGAAAGATTATTAACACTCGTTGCAAAATCTTGGTACTGCATGATGTTGCCCGCATAGCCCTGACTGATTGTTACCTTCAGCACATACCTGGGAGCAAACAGTAGGAAGTTTAAATGTTTGATCATGTTGTACCTATATACTTTACCTAGAAGTTCTTCTTTGTAAAAGTAATATGGGTTCCCTAGATCAACAACTTCCAATTCTTCTTTCTAAAGAATTGACCCATTTGGACCCGTAGTTATAAATCATAACTTATTGCTAAGGCTGCAATAATAAACTATTTAATTATTGATCATGGTTAAATTCAAAGATTTTCATGTAATGAGTTTTGTCCTCACAAAAGTTTTCTACATAATAGTATTGTAACTATTAGTATATTCTTACGTAACAGATGATAGATATATAGACCATACAAAACAAATTCTTATTATAATGTGGTTATAATGATCTAAAGTAATCAGATTGTTATTTATTACGAAATTTGTAACAGGAAAATAGGCATGATTAGGTGACCTTTGTGTGAATGGATATGCTCTGTGAAAAAGAGACTTGATGGTTCTAATAAGTTTTCCCGACAAGCAAGCCATCATCTAGGTTTGCAGGTTGATATAAGTGAGTACTTTGTAAGGTTCAATGTGACATGAAGCCATTGAGATTTTTTGGGGCACCAGTGAAATACACAAATAAAGGGCAGAGTTGGTTCCAGCTTACGTGAGGCTACTTATAGATAACGAACCTGAAGTGCATATTGCAGCTGCTGGAAAAGTCACCAAATTTTCCTGGATTCTCAATGCAGAGCTTGCAATTTAGCATATTCTTCCATGTGTGAAGGCTCATATCGGTTCATAAGTCCTAAGTGTATAACTCACTCAAAAAGCTAGCTTGTTTGAGGAGGGGACACCTAGACATTATAAACCATCAACAATTCCCATACTTGGCCGCTATCAGATCATAACAGTTACTTACACTGATGATCATTCCAATATAATCACGTTGCCCTACATCAGTCACATACTATACTCCGTCTGCTTTTTCCGTGTAAAGTGCATCCCTACATGTGCAAACAGTAGAGGTTTTGAGCTTTTTCCCCAAGAAAATGTGCCAACTGAAATATTTTTGACAGAATCAACATTTATAGGAATTAAACTAACCGCAAAGCTGTGAAATAAACCACCTCATCCCCATTATCACTGATCATAGTTGAAGCCATTTCCCTCAATAGATCTGAGCTTTTACCCTGCATATAAACAAAAACCGAGTAAAAAACAACAAAAATAAGAGGTCAAATCCTACTTAACATTAAACAGACAATCAAACAGCTTTACGTATTTTATATTTGAACATGTAGATGTATCTATAATGTGACTTCATAGAGCATGTAGATGCAGATAAAATGCGATTTAATTTAACAGACATTCAAGTAGCAAGACCAACTACATGTACCTTCATCTCCAGATAGTTAACGTCCAGATGATCCCCATCATGGATTCTTTGTTGAAGCACAATAACTCCAGAGTACTCGAGCATACGAGCCGACGCTTCTCCAATAAAAGTGGACCGTAAATGACCCATATGCATTTCCTCAGTTATATTTCGTGACAAAAAGTAAATAATTACTTTTTTCAGAGAAAGTTTTGGTGCCCATGTGTCTATACCATCCTTTAACATCTACTGAATACTCTGCAAAATAACAAATGCCGATATTAAAATAAACAAGATATAAGGTCAGAATTGTAATGTGTGTTTTACAACAGTTCGAAAAGAAAATAATATTACCTTAGCTGTCCATCTCCTAGATAACTTAAACTTCACAAAACAAGGACCACATACGACGCATCTTTCCATCATGTCCTTATATTCAGAACCCATAATATTATCCTTGACAGCCTATATATATATAAAAAAGAGAAAGAGTAAACAAACCTACGCAGTATCTTCAAAATCCATGATAATTCCACTCACAAAAAAATATTACCAGCCCAACATGTTTTGGTCCGTTATACGAAGTGTCCCTTAGTTGAGGCCATATGTGCAAGACACTGGTGCTATTACCAAATGTAGATACTCTGGATTAGTACTCGACTACTCGTCATTCAGAAAACAAAGAAAGTAAAAGTTCACACGTATGAGAAAGAACATATATACCATAGGTAATCACCATCGTCCTCCTTTTTGCAAGTAGAAATACTACAAGACCCTTCTTCTTGAAGATCGAAAGTACGTTCCAGTGACGTGTCGAACACCTTTTCAATTTCATCTTGAAGGCTCCATCTATTATCATCATCCTGTAATACCATACAAAATCGCTTTTTAACTATCATCATATCGTCCTCTATAGTTGACGTGTGTCACACGTTAATAGACTTACATCAGAATCTGCCATGGTTGATGTTGTACGGGCTCCAGATTTTCTTCCTTCAGTCTAGATTTGCAGCAACAAATAAGATTAGATTCGCACAACAAAGGGATAGCAAGAACTTAGAACAAATATGATACATACATAATACACAATTTAATTATTTTTATAAATTTATCCAACGATCTGAACGCGGATCAAATTCTACTTCCAGATCGGCGTCTACTACATACTTTAATGCAGCGTAACACAGATCTAGAGAGCCATCTCTGCCTTTTATAATATTCCTACGACCCCAACCGCCATTGGGTTTGTCTAAAAAGTTAATAAACGCATGGCCATCGCAAACTTGATATGCTTCATGATTATATAAGTATTTCGCTAAGTTGCAATTCAGTTGTTTTCTTGGATGATGATCTTCTTCAGGATATTCGTCTATGTCATCAACCTCGTCAGTGGTAACATAGAGTTTGGCAGCCATCTGAACGGTGGAGTTAGAGGAGACTGGAAGTGAACAATAACACATATCATATAGATATTGATGACCCATGCATGTGACGTCCACGGGATTATTAAATTCACGGTTGAATATGTCAGAAAAAGCATTCAGCGGATCTGGTGAGAAGCCATTAGTTGTTGCTGCTACCCGAATAGTCCCAAAGAGCTTATGGTCTTTAACATTATGGTCATAGATAAGATAAGGGCTACACAACTCAAACCGAAGAGCTTCACCAAATAATTCCGTCATGTAATAGAAACAGATAAACCAAGTAACTGACTATAATTTAGTGATACAAACTAAGCTGCTGAATAGTACTTGATTTATCGTTTTGATTTAGGTTATGTTTAGCGAAACATAGTGGCAAATAAAATGTGTTTGGTAACGTAGTTGTAGATGTAATTATAAAGTGCAAAATAAACGTAAAAAGGCATTAACATAAAAGAGGTTACTCACAGCTGGTGATGGTTTAGGTCCGAAAAGGGAGTTAATTTTTGTCTCTTTATTTCATCATTTTCTTCTTCTTTTGTCAGAAGAAGTCGTATTTGATGCACCTCGTCCTCCATATTCTCCTGCCATCAAATAAGCTCACATCAGGCAAAATAAATAAGCTGATAAGCTCACAAAATAAACTAAGGAGGTGTTTGTTTTCGGCTTATAATAGCGGCCTTATGGCTTATTTATTTTAGGCATGTGTTCCATAAGCTCATTATTCGTGGCATATGAGCTTATTTGTGTATAAGCCTGGCTTATTTTAGGACTTGGGGGGTTGTTTGTTACGATATGATAAACTCATACAAGTCTCAAAATAAGCCAAAAACTTGAGGATTAAGCAAAAATCAAATAAGGTCATAAGCTCACACATAAGCCAAAACCTGGGCTTATGAGCTTATTTGATAAGCATGGACTACTTTGAGACTTGTGCGGTTATTTATTAAGCTCTCATATAAGCCAAAACGTGGGCTTACGAGCTTATTTGATAATCAAATAAGGTCATAAGCTTATATAATAAACACAGAATAAGCCAGGCTTATAAAATATAAGCCAAAATCAAATAAGGTGATATAAGGCGAAACAAATAAGGTGATAAGGTCACATATAAGGCAAAACAAACACCCCCATAGGATTGTTTCAGCATATATGTGGGCTTATGAGCTTATTTTGAGACTTGTGGGCTTATTTATTAGGATATGATAAACACAGAATAAGCAAGGCGAAACAAAGATGGTGATAAGATCATATATAAGCCAAAATAAGGTCAAATAAGCTGAAGCAACTAAGCTCAAACAAATAAGGTGAAATCAGGCGAAATCAAATAAGCTGATATAAGGTGAAATAAGCTGAAACAAATAAGGTGATAAGGTCACATATAAGCTAAAACAAACACCGCCATAAGATTGTTTCAGCTTATATGTGGGTGTATGAGCTTATTTGGGTTTTGGCTTATTTATTAGGATATAATAATCCCAGAATAAGGCAGGCTTAAGCCGAATTCAAACAAACACAGAATAAGCCAGGCGAAATCAAATAAGCTCCTAAACCCAAATGAATATATAGGATACTTAAGAGGGGTGTTTGTTTCAGCTTATTTGAGACTTGTGGGGTTATTTATTAGGATATGATAAACACAGAATAAGCCAGGCGAAATCAAATAAGCCGAAATAAATAAGTTGAAATAAGCTGAAACAAATAAGCTGATATAAGCTGAAAGAAATAAGCTGAAACAAATAAGTTGATATAAGCTGATATAAGCTGAAAGAAATAAGCTGAAACAAATAAGCTGATATAAGGTGAAATAAGCTGAAAGAAATAAGCTGAAATCAAATAAGCTGAAATAAGCTCAAACAAATAAGGTGAAATAAGGCGAAATCAAATAAGCTGAAATAAGCTGAAACAAATAAGCTGATATAAGCTGAAAGAAAGAAAAGAAAGATTACATAATAAAATCTTCATCTTCATCGATTGTTGTTGTCATCTTTTCTGCTATTCGATTTTATTTTATTTTATTTTTTTAACGTGATTTAATCAAATAAGCTGAAATAAGATAAGGAATTTTTTAACGTGATTTAATTATATTTTTTTTAACCTGACAGGTCATTTTTTTTTTATTTTTTTTATAATAAAAGTTGTGTTTTGATATTGAACTTACAGTGCACGACTCTATACTAAAAAAACAAGTAGAAATGTTGGATTACATAGACCTTATTTCTCCAGATTTCAGAACATAGTTAAACTTACAGTCCACGACTCTATACTAAAAAAACAAGTTCATTTTTTGCATCATTACCTGCCCAAGAATACGAGCATTCGAATGCCAGAATGTATCACGACCTTCATCGCTATCGAAAGTGAATAATTTGAGCAGGCACTCACTTTCCAAAGGCCTTGACATATTCCACAACACTCCATCCACTTGAGAAATCAAAGCATTTGATGTTAAGCTTTTCGATAACTCTTTCGCTATATCGAATGGAGTTGTTTCCCATTTCTTTCCCTACTTCACGGTCCCGTCGGGTAATGTAACCCTGTTAAGTATTTTTAAAATAACACTATTAGCTAAAACACTTTAAGAAGTATACCATAAGACAAATGGGGCGTTTCGGTAAGCTTATATGTTACTGAGATGCAAGATTCAATAAGTTTTATAGACTTTAGCGTGCTTGTACAGAGCCAAACATCTCATGCTTAATAACATATTTAGGGGTGGTTGGTTAGTTCATTTTTTAGCAATTCAAACATGTGGATTCTTTTAATTGTTTAAGCATAATTGACAGGTAAATAAGTATCACATTTAACAATCGAAATTGATGATGTAACTCTAACAGCAGCTTTACCCGTCTAAAGCTATACACTAATAAGGTATTCTATAATAAAATGAAGCTATATTAATAAGCTAATCCAAACATCCCCTGATCAACCTAGAAAGTACCTAAAAACACATAATAAGCTAAAAGGTTCACCAAATCAGTAAACAAAAATCCGAATAAGCCCCAATAAACCTGCATTAACCCAAACACACACCATCTGTTCGACAAAATGCTTCGAAAAAAATGAAAACCAGACGACAATTAAACTTAAGTAAGCAATAAAAAGAGTCGCCAAATCACTATTGTAACTGAAGATTATTTTGCAGCAGGTTTACCCATCTATAACATATACACAAATAAGCTATTCAATAATAAAATGAAGCTACTCTAATAAGCTAATCCAAATAGCCCCTAATTAAACCTACAAAGCAATTAAAACACGATTTTCATATGCTCGCCTACTTTTCAACAGATCGCTTCAAATAAACTCAAAAATCAAACATCATGATACAGTCAAAGCCAATGATTCCTCGAGTGGCTCTGACGTGAAGACCGTTTCATATTTACTCAGAAATCAAACAAGATGATACAGTCAAAGCCATACTACAAGTAGTTTATGTTTCCTTACTTCAAATATTGTAATTGGCGTTTTGATGAGATATGAAGAAAAATAATTAAAATTTAGTTTCTCTCTATAGTTGCTTGGAGTCTTGCCCACTGAAAGGGCTTACCATATTTACCATCTATAATTGCTCTATAATACAGACAACTAACAAAATGGCTTATTAACTAAAAAAACATAAATTTGCCCAATGCACGCCACCTGCTCAACAAAATGCTTCAAAAAAAGCGAAAACCAAACAGCAATCTAACTACACCAAACAACTAAACAGCCAAAAGGGTCAGATCTACTAAAACATTTATTTACCTGTAATAAGAAACTTCAAAACTTGACTTATAATCAAAGATCTATTTTAAAACACTTCTAAAAAAACCTTTAGATTTTAAAGGCGGCGGAAACAAGGTTTCTGAGTGTGTGAGGCGACCGAGAGAGAGATATTAAAAGGGGTAGGGTTTTTGTTTACAGAGAGAGGTGATCGAGAGAGATACGGTTGTGCCATTTAATTGTTCAACATTTCTATGTGTAAGTCATTTTCAACTTTTCAACATTTCTAAATATAGCAATTTTCAACCAAAAGGATAGATGCTTTATAATGTAGTAAAGATATATATATATATATATATATATATATATATATATATATATATATATATATATATTCGTTTATGTTTATATTTAATTTACCCCTATAACTATGACTTATCATATGTATTACAGATCTCGCAAGCTATCTAAGAAACCAGCGAAAACACCACACTCCCCCTTCTCATAAATGCACAAATAATCATGAGACAATCGATCCTTAAATCAGGCTAATTAGGGTTTTAGAAAAAACCCTAATCCACACAGTTCAAGAACATAAATCATCAATTCAACCACAAATGGATCAAGATCGAACCACCAATAAACCCTAGAACAAGTCTAGGATCAAACCCTATTTTTACAATGATTCAAGAACTAACAATTGAGGTGACTACTAGCTATGATACCATGTCAAATGAAGAATCGCAAATCAAAACTGATATTATCACCCAACCAACCTCCCCTTTGGTGATTTATTGATTACTTCAAGATGAGTCCTCAAACGAGTGCCCAGCAAAATAACTAAAACTTGTTGTCCTCAAACGAACGCAACACAAGAAATACAAGATCAGTCACAACAAGTACTCCTCAACAATACTTTCAATACTAGACTTCTAACAATATCAGGATGATGTTGATAATAATATTGATACAAAAGACTAAGACCAAAATCCCTAATTAAGAGTAACAAACTGTGTTTAATTGTAACACAAAGATGGAAGAGATGAATCAATAACGACAGCTGGGGAGGAGTATATATACTCCATATTTCCACTGCAGTTCTCCAAGAATAGCAACCTATCAAAACAAGCACAAAACATACCAACCATACCAAACTATATGATGGAGGCCCAAGTATCGATGAACATGCTAACTTGTTTCTAGAGGCTCAAGATCGTGAAGAAAAAAGGGTTTTACGAAAATGGTCATAACTTAGGCTCTGGGAGTAGTTAGAAGGCCCACACCAGTCAAAGTGCTGGCAGAAACGAGACGGACGCGGCTGTAGCCATACCTCATCTGATTACGGAAATTTCAAGGCCCGAAACACTATATTTTAGGAGTTATTTATATTTTTATTTTTGTTACACTTTTGGTTGGACTTGTTTCAGTTCTAGCTCATGGCTTGTTTGTCTTTTGAGGCTCGTTTCAGTTTTGTGAGTCTATTTAAATAATATGTTGTAACCCTAGTACGTAGTTATCAGTTTCATAATAAAAACTAGGGTTGAGCATCGGCTCAAAACCTAACCGAAAACCGATTTTGAGAAAAACATAAACCGAAAACCGAATCGATGGAAGTGAACAAAATTGAAACCGAGCCGAAACCGAGCCGAATCGAGAAAAACCGAACTGAACCGAGAAAAACCGAATCGAATATATAACTTAGGCGTATCTTAGTTGGTTTTAACCCGGAACTAAACCGAACTGAACCGAGCAAAACCGAAGTAAATATGAAAAACAGAAAACCAAACCGAAAAAGATCGGTTCGGTAGGCTCAGTTTTTGGTTAAGTTTTCTCAGCCCTAATAAAAACAGTTATTGGCAGCTTTTGTCGTACTTTAACTCTAATAATGGGTATTCGTATAAAATCAACGATTATTGAAAGAATTGTTCCTGATATTCATAGAATTAACATATCAAACTTATTATCTCGTATTTCAGTCAACATCACTATATACCAATATTACAAAAACAGTCCCCATACATATAACAAGCTAAAAGCCTCCAAAACCATACCATACTTTCAACAGAATATTTTCGCTAAAAACTACTACTAAACAAAATAATGTCAAGTGTCTCATCTGCATATTCAAAAAGTATAACTTAAAGTGTCATCTGTTTTCATGTTTAGATTCAGTTGCAGGCACTTTGTTGTATGGGCGGAGCCAGCAATTTTAGTTCAGAGAGGCTAATTATACTTAAGACAAAAAGTTATAGTCATATGGGGGGCTTAATGTAGGAACTAGTAGAAAAACAACTTGTAATACACATATTATTTAATAAGTGAAGTAGGTTGATTAGAGATCTAGGATGTACGGGATCGCCCAGATAGCAGTCGTATCTGTTTGGGATCGGGACGGGAGCGGGATCGATGTCGATTTGTCTGAGGATCGAATCTTGACCGAATCCCGAATCTTGGGATCGATCCTTGACCGACTCTGGAATGGATCTGCATGTTTTTAGCCCATTTGGCCTGTTTTTTTAGGGTTTGTATGGGATGTACTTAGTATAAATACAATGTAATTATACACAGACGATTCACAACAATAATACATCATCTAAATCAATCGACAATAACCAATCACGTTTATAGCATATTGTTTTCCCAGAAATCCAGAATACATCACAAATTCACAAGTTATGTCTTCTTCCCAGTCCCACAATACAACACAACAAACACAATCATCAACACAACAAACACAATCATCATCTTCAACCAATGAACAACCTCCATTGTGGGATTTCGTTGAAAAAATAGAAAGACAAGGTCCATCAGGAGGAGCATGGAAATTTAAGTGCAATGTTTGCCACCTTGTTCGAACCGGATCTTATTCAAGAGTTAGAGCACACTTGCTTGGAATAACCGGTAACGTTTTTTTGCATGTATACGGTTTATAAGTTTATAAGTTATAGTGTTTTTGCATATAATTGTGTAAACTGATAGTCATCTCCAAGAATATAGTTTTTTTAGGGTTCTTATAAAGTTATAAGTTTTAGGGTTTATAAGTTTTAGGGTTTATATGTGTGTAGTTAAGTATACTGTGTGTAGTTTTGTATCAGTAAAGAAGTTTTATAGGTTGTGGGATTGCATAGAACAATAGGATTAGATTACTCCAGACGACTTGGTGTAAACGACAACTTGCATGAAAATTATAACTTATAAGTTTATCACTTGCATGAAAATTATAACTTATAAGTTTATCACTTTATCAGTAAACGACAACTTGGTGTTAGTGTATAAAGTGTAAACTTTTTTTTTAATTTGTGTAGTTTCATGTTACTTTATCAGTAAACGACAACTTTGGTGTTAGTGTATAAAGTTTTAAATATTTTGTAAACTTTTTTTAATTTGTGTAGTTTCATGTTACTTTATATTTTTTCTGATGAGTTTGTTTAATTGCATAAAGTGTTTTTTCATGTATATTTGTATGAATTTATCTTAATGTGTTCATCTTTTATAGGTTGTGGGATTGCAGCTTGCAAGCAAGTATCAGCGAGTCAAAAACAAGAGATGAAAGAGTTAGAAAAAGCGTATGAACAGAAGAAAGCCGAGGCAAAAGAAAAAAATGTTACGTTGCCATGTGAGGCTAGTGTTGGATTTAAGAAAAGAAAAGGTATTACGAGCCCTATTGAAAAAGCTTTTGGTGTTGAAATTAGGGACCAACTAGATCAAGAAATTGCAAGGATGTTTTATACAGGAGGTTTGCCTTTTAATCTTGCAAGAAATCCACATTATCATAGGGCTTTTCAGTTTATGGCAGACAATAAAATTGATGGTTATGTCCCTCCTGGTTATAATAAGCTCAGAACAACCTTATTACAGAAAGAGAATGCTAATGTCGAGCGGCAATTGGAACCCCTTAGGTCAACATGGAAAGAAAAGGGTGTGACTAGTGATTGACGGTTGGAGTGATCCTACTAGAAAGCTTCTAATCAATTTCATGGCTACAACAGGTAATAATGGTCCATTATTTTTAAAGGTGGTGAATTGTTTTGGTGAAGTAAAAGATAGACATTTTATTGCTAATTTAATGAAGGAAGTGATCAATGAAGTTGGTCATCAAAATGTTGTGTAATAACTAGATTTTGCCAAGTATAAAAATTATGTTCATTGTATGTGTCTAATCGAACTGATCACGGATTTAGCGTGATTCAATCGTCTTTTGGTGGGAAACAATATATTGGTCGTTGTAGTAAAATTAAATTGCAAGACTTTAAAGTAAATGACGGGTAATTAAAGCTAAAACTGATTAAAAAGTAAATAGTGCAATATTAAAACTTTAAAAGTAATTAATTAAATGACAAAAATTAAAGCTCGACGAAAAGTAAATTTGACAATGTAATAAAAATGCAAACTTGAAATTAAAAACTAAAACAAAACAATTAAAATAACACTTAAAGAAATATAGCGGGAAAAATAAAGGCTTGAAAATAAAAAGATGATAAATAAGACCTGATTCGGAATCCAAAATACTGTCACCATCCTGAATACACCACAAGCTGCTTATCCGGAATAATTACTTGATCCTTATCTGGAATCCAAATACAACCTGTTATCCGGAATCCTATTTTTGAGGTCTATCCGGAATCTTTCTTAGTTACCCTTATCCAGAATCCAGAAGTTGTCACTATCCGGAATCTTTATTCCGGACACTTATCCGGAATCCATGTTATGGGTACTATCCGGAATCCCCTTTCAATTCGTTATCCGGAATAAACACACTCCCACTATCCGGAATATGAAACCTCGAAACCTTATCCAGAATTGGCTATTCCACGGCTTATCCGGAATATGACTTTGACACCTTATCCGGGATTTGTCCCAGTACCCTTATCCGGAATTGGAGATGTAGGATGTATCCGGAATGTTAAATCGACAGCTTATCCGAAATTTGGGTTTATATAGCTTATCCGGAATATTTTTCAAGGCACTAATTCGGAATGTTAAGTTCTTGTTTATCCGGAATATGAGGGTTTTAAATAAAACCCGGATAAGAACTATTACAAATAAGCTAAAACTAATATTAAGCTAAAAACAAATAAGCACTTAACTAAAACTTCTACCAAATCAAATTTAAGAAAAAGCTAATAAACCAAAATTTAAAAACTTTTAAAAACACTAAATAATAAAAATATTTAAAATCAACTTTTTATAAAAACCAACTAATAAGCACTTAATCAAATTTAAATCAAACACATAATAAGCAATAAAATCAATAAGCTAACACAATCATAAACATAAAGACATAACAAACAATCAAATAAGCATGACAATAAGCACATAAACATAAAGATTAAATCAAGACAAGAAAGGTAGAATGAGAGATTAATCAAAACTTGATTAAAATAAGGTTCAACAATTAAAAGTAAAGATTAAACTCACAAATTTAAGGTGCAAGACAAGGTAACTAAATAACAATTAAGTAAATGACATTAAGAAAAGTTCAAGTAATTAAATGGAAGAACTAGTTAAGTGCTTATTTGTCAAGATAGGGAGATTAGATGTTTTGATGCTTTCTTCCTTTTCTCGTCTTTTCGTCTTTATAAATTCTTCGACTTTCTTGACTTTGTCTCGGGATTAATTGAACTCGTCTTGTAATTTCTTCTTTAATTAGACTTGAGTTCTTCGGCTTTATTAAACTTCCGTCTTTAGACTTTTTCTTCGATAAATCTTCAGAATAGGCCTTGGACTTCCGTTCTTTTTGCACTCTTGATCTTTTGACTTCGTCTTTTATCTTTTTCTTCGATAAAAGCCCATGAAAGACCGCATTTTCTTCCCTTTTCACATTTTGATCCTAAATCACAACAAAAACACAAACCACGCATAATTTCTACATTTACGACATAAAATACACGTTTTGGCTTGGTTATTATTATAATTAAGTGGTAAAAGGATAAGTGTTTTCACACTTATTAAATCCTCTACACTTGACCATTGTAATGTCCTCATGCAATGTATTAATTACAAAGCAAGATTTACATTTTCCATCACAATCAATCCAGATTGGCCTTTATTAAAGAGACAAAATATTTAAAGGAATAAAACAAGTAAAAAGATCAAAAACATACCTTAGAGTTTTGGAATGTCATTAATGTTTATCACCCTCAAGTTTCACGTTCCCCATACCAAGCTTAGAAACGAGATCATTGTTATTATAAGTTAGCAAACTATCACAAACTCATGTGGGCCAATTATTTACTTAGACTCCCTTATTCCTAGGTGTATCTCATATGTTTTATTGTTGTCTTGAATGATCACGAAGATGCATTGTTGACTTATTTTGATAGTTGTTTAGGCTGAAAATAAAGTAGGACGATTTAATCAATAGTTAGCTAAAGGACAAAATCTTTTAAAACTGCTTCTCGGGACCTCATAAAGTTCATATCTTGGCATAACTCGCTTCACGATTTGAGACCTTTCTCGGACCGATATTTGGCATTGACTTCATACTTCAAATCTTGAGAGGCGTTCATGAAATAATGGTCTTCTCTTCATAATAGGAATTTCTTCACTTGAACTTTTTGAGAGATTCTTCATATTTGGACCACGACTTCTTCATTTTTCTTTAATCTGTATTTGGGATTTTGATATACAACGATCCGTCTCCTTTTAGGATTTGGATATATTTATCCTCATACCTTGTTAGGGCCTATTTTGATCAACTTCTCCATGATCTTTAGGAGAGTATTTGCTTTTCGTCATGTGTCTCGATCCTTCATATTGATTTTTGATAAATGATTCTTCACATCACCTTGGATCTTTAGCAACAAAATGTAGCCCTCATGCCTTGTTAGGGCCTTTTCGGACTCGCCAATCTTCGCATCCCGCTTCAATAAGTTATGCCTTGGCTATGAACTCTAATCAATACCGAGCAACTTTTAAACGATCTTGGGCTAGAAGCTAAGTAACTTTTCAAATCGTACAACCTTACTTATTGCAAATAAATTTATTAACAAGCGATGGGAGAAAAAGCTTATAATCAACTCACATAAATTCATGAAAGAATACCAAACTTATAATTGACTCTATCATCTCTCGTTCTCCACAATTTAAAGTCTCAAAGAATGAGACTCGTGGATGCTTGGCCTATTAAATCAAAGTTTTGGGTTTTAGGTCATCTATAGGATCTTGCAACTTCTTAGACTTTTTCAAGTTTAGAATTCGCATTTTAAAGTTCCTTTGATAAACGACTTTCTAGGATCAATTATAGGAACTTGCGAAAAGTTCATGTTCTTAACCCGCAAGAGTTAAGACTTTTGCGTTTTAAAGTTCCCTATATAAAAGCCTAGCAAAACTTGACTTAAACACGTTAAGGATACTAGCTAGAGTAAACTTAGATAAGTAAACTCGGGTTGAGTCAAAAGATTCATAAGGTCTAAAAATTAAAACAGCAAAGAAAGAAAATAACTATAACATTGGTTTGAGTCTGTGTGGCGGTGGGCTCAAACCCCGTGGATTAGTCGGCCAATGAGTCGGAAATCACGGTTACCAAAAAAAAGAAAATAACTATAACAAAGGTAAATACAACTAGGCCAAAATAGATCAAAAAATTTGAAAAATGTCGAAAAATCAATTTTCTGGTTAAAATGTGGACAATTACAGGGAAAATCCCACTTAACTTCGATAGAAGTCCCCACTACACTTAATATAAACATTGTCCTCAATGTTTAACCATGTGGAAGTAAACTCCCCTACACTTAGGACATTGTGCACTTTGTTTAGATCTTGCTAAGAAAGAGACAACTAAAGTGATTCCTATTTAATATTGAAGAATATAATATAGAGAATCAAAAGAGTTTAGGATAGAACCGGGAAGACGGGTACACAGAATCACGGGTCGTCAAAAGTCATCAAGAATGGATCTTTAAAAGCTCGAATCCCTGCACATGATAAGAAAAAACAACCAACACATACTAGGGTCTCTTTAACACCCCACTTTGATAAGTGGACCGTTACGCGTAATTATAGTGTGTCATCAAAGCATACAAGGATAAATATCTAAAACATTACATGACCATAGGGTAAACCGGAATCAAACATCGGTTCCCAAACATAAGCTCAAAACATAATAAAGTAAATGAAATAATGGAAGACTTAAACAAGCACAAATATATGAAGGCAAAAGGAGAAGAAGTCTATGGCACCTTCCATCCTATGCATGTCCTCCAAAATGCTCGAGTCCGTCCTTGGGTACCTGCTGTTTTGGGACATGGAAAGGAAAGTAACGGCTGAGCAAAACACTCAGTGCACGGATATAGACATAGTATAAATGACTAAAACATAATAAAGACTTAATAGCAACGGAAATGTATAAGTCCTGGAAAAACCTGGAACATGTTCATAAAACTGGTTTTATAGTTTGAAAAGCCTTATGTTTATCTTATGAAAACTGTTTAACATATTTTACCATTAGCCAATATAGGTCATGAAAATCCGCCATGCATGAATACTTGGAGGGGTGACCTCATCATGCAAATTAGAGGGGGTGCCTCTAATTTAATATACTGGTTTTGGGTAGGAGGGATCAGCTCCTTGTGAAGGATGCAAGGCACACACCACATTCACACTGAGTAATCTGCTGAAAACATGTAACTAGGATGCACCCATACGCCCCACATGATAAATATAATAATATGGCCAAAAGCTGAAGGGACGCCACGAGCAATCACTCTGCCGTGGGGAAGTCATAACACCAGTGCCTCTAATGTTATGGTTATGGTACCTCCATAACTAGGTGAAACTGGTCATGCATGTATATGGCTATAGGTATTCTAAATTAAACATAAGTAATTCAAACATATAAACTTATACTACGGAAAAACAGTTAGCTGCATACGGGGAATCCTAATAAGGAAAGAATGTCCATACTGAAAGGACGGGAATCCGTACCTTATGTCCAGTGAACGAAGAAGACGAACGGAAGAGAGTCCTACTTCGGTATCACTAATTCTGCATAAATACATACGTGTATAAGTATCTGATTACTAAATACGTAACTGGTTTTATGTCATGTCTTAGCTTATTTTACACGTTCATGTCATGTTTTACTGTTTTAAGCTTTATACTGTGTTTATCTTATATTCTGTCTATTCTGATGAAGTATTTCTTGTATTTCATGTATTATTATACTTGTTGTGTGATAATAAGTAACTTTCCAAAAATAGTAGGTTTCCTAAAATAGAAAGTTTCCAAAAATAGAAAGTTTCCAAAAATAGAAAAGTTTCTAAAAATAGAAAAGTTTACAAAAATAGAAAGTTTCCAAAAATAGAATTACTGCTTAAAATATATAAGTTTCTAAAAATAGAAAGTTTCCATAAACAGATTAGTTGCCTTAATTAAATAAGTTTCTAAAAATAGAAAATTTCCATAAATAGATTAGCTGCCTTAATTAAATAAGTTTCTAAAAATAGAAATTTCCATATATAGATATAAGCTGGTTAAATAAGCTAATTATATAAGCTTAAGTGTTTTCTGATTATTTTCTAAGTCATATTGATATAAGGTATAGTTTACTAATCATTACATGTAAATTAATTAAACTATAGGTTAAACGTATTTAATTAAATATATCATGTTTTTAATTAAATAAGTTAAAATACTTAGGTTAAAACATGTATTATTAAATACTAATAATATAACCTAAGTCATGTTGATTAATTAATTATAGTCATTGTTTTTAATAATTAATTAATTATAAAGTCTAATTAAAAATAAATACTTAGGTTAAAATTCGTGATCTAATAATTAAATTTATAACCTAAGTCATGTTAATTAAATTAATATGTCATGTTTTATTAATTTAATTTTTAACATATAACTATTAAAATCATAAACCTTAACATAATCAATGAACCGGATCGTGACTAGAAACCATGAACCGGACCCGTAATCAACACCATACCCCGAACCAAGGTCGGGGTACCCCTTGTTTGTTGCTGCCGTGGGACCCACACCACCATACTGAGACCATGAGGTCTCGGTGGTGGTTCATAAGCCAAGCCGAGACCCCTTCGGGGTTCGGTTTAGGCGGCGGCTAGAACAAACACCCCTATAAACCCTTGTTTTGATTCACCCCGTAATCATAGACATGTTTTAATAAATGTTTTTAATTAGTTTTTAAAACATTAAGATTTTATGTGATTCATAAATCAAAACATAAAAGAAAAGAGTTAAATAGGTTATACCGAATGTGTGGATCAATCAAGGATGAACACACACGAATGCTTGCCCAAAATCCAAGATCAAAATCAACCCGAACACTCCTTTGGTGTTCCTAAATGTGGCGGCCAAAAAGGAGAGGAAGAAGAGACTTTGTTATTTCTTGATTTTGTGATAAATGACACAAGATTTTCCCCTTTTTCTTGTTTAGTAAAAAAACAATGGGCTTGACCCTTTTCTTCCTAATTTTGTGGTTAGGGGCCCATATAAGGGTAACCCGTACATTTCTTGAGTCTAAATATTATAGCGTGTTCTCGTGTTCGTGTTTTACGTGTTTTAATTAGTTATCGATCGTGACTTAATATATTTATTCGTGCTCGTGATAAATATATATATACGTAATTAATATTTGCTCGTGATTAGATTACGTTCATGATTTCATGATCGCATGTTTGTGATTAAAATTATTATTGGAATAATTATCGTGTGTTCATACGTAATAAATACTTATCGTGTTCTAACACGTACGTAATACTCGAAATTCTTATACGTGAAACGTAAACATATTATAAAAAGAAAGTTCTAACCATACACGTACGATCTTAAGGGTACTATTCATGGTAAAAGCATGTGGGTTTTACAACTCTTCCCCCTAAAAAAATTAATTCGTCCCCGAATTATAGATAACGTACTGAAAGAGAAACATACCCGAATTAAACTGAGAGGGTATGTAAGATAAATGAACGTGCAGGTGACCTGGCAGAAGGAACGCGGAACGTGACATGTCTTGAAAGGACATGGAACGTGACGTGACTGAAAGGACATATCTAATTGATAAGAGAAAAACAGATAATAAGTTCGGATGAACTTGTCCGTTTCAAAGTGGCTTCCCTCTTGGAACGATTCCTTCACAAGATCGTGACACTAATGATAAATCTTGGTCCTCCTGACCTTGACTCGGAATACGAAGAAATTTGTGGTTATCAACGGAAGGTAGATCCCCTAAATTCGATCGAGGGAATAAGAATTAACGTGTATGGCAACTGAAACGTTATTGTGCAAAACACTCTCACTTAACTGATAATTAGCAATGATGCGCGAGACATAAAGAAACGTAGTACGTGAAAAAATTTGAACGTAATACGTGGAAAATTTTGAACGTGATACGTGGAAAATTTTGAACGTGATACGTAGAGATATGATGAGTGTAATATGAGTAAACATATCGTGATCCATGATACGTGTAACATATCTTGATCATGATATGAGGAACGTAGAATGAACATGACATGTGAAACATATCGTGAACTTAGAATATAATGGCGGTAACGCCAAACGCTACAAGGTGAGACATAGAATATGACGAGAAACGTCTATCTGAGGATATGGAGTTATACTAAACATGGGTTTGGTCTCTCAAGTTCTTGCAAAACTTCCCAGAACGAAAATGAACGTAAAATCGTAAGCCAAGATATGATCATCAACGTGAATAGTGTCATGAACGCGAGCGCAAACGCAAGTCGTGGAATTAGAATGAAGACGTGAAGTAAATAAGGGTCACAATTGCAAATCTTTGTCTGACCCGATAACTGAGGGATTGCCAAGTGATCGAATGAGCCTTGGCTAGAACATGTCCGATCAATCTGTTGGTTCTAAAATTCTTGCGGATGTAAGGATTCTGCAGACTTGGTCAAACTGTTTACAATAAACCAGATAGCATCATGCTTCTTCTGAGTTTGCGTTAAACTGGTAACCAAAATCCGTGGAGATCTTGTCCCATTTCAATTCACAATTTCAGATGATGGAAACATCCCAGTCTGTTGGTGTCCTATCTTAACATGTTGGTATGTCAGGTACCTAGATATTAACGTAATTGTATCTTGCTTCGTAGAACTTGATACATAGGAGTTTGCGCAACACTGGGTCTCTGAATCTAGACTTCTCCTAGCGTAGGATTTTCTAGAACACCTAATGTAGTGTAGGTTTCTCTCCTTTATGCATAAGCAGAGTCATGGTAAGATTATCCGTGGAAACCAATGTGATTCAGCGTGTCACTGTAATCAAACAAAATTGATATTGGAAAAAGAATTTCCAGGTAAAATTTCTCTTGTCATAGAATTTGCAACATAGAGCATATATGGTCTCCTGTTCTTCTCTAGACTTAGAGGAAATCAGGTTATCCTTAATGAAAACGCTGATGAATTTGCTTATGAGTTCATGGAAACTCAATTTATTAAGTCCATAATGTTGTTGGAGCATTGATGAGACTAATTCAAAATCATAAATCTAGCATGATCAAGTCGTGCACGAATAGCAGTCATGGACATGTCCTGCTCTTTCACCCGTCACTATTGGCAGCATGATCATGAATCCGATCTTGTCAATACGTGGAGGAGAGTAACGGTTGTAAATGGTGATTTGTTTAAAATCGACGGTAGTCGACACATAATCTTATGTTACCGTCCTTCTCCTTGAAGGTTCTTTTAGAGTGTAAGGGAAAATTTTGGAATAATCTGTTGGTTATGCGTAAAAGGACTTCAGTAGTCGTGTCTTACTGACAGCTAGAAAAATTTAGCAATCATGGCTAACAAAGCACGTGCTTGGAAAGCATAGATAATTTGTACAGATTTTCCGAATGGAAAATCGAGCTGAATGTACTCAGGAGCCTGAACATTACTGCACATAATTATGAATCGTAGCATGGTGTGCTGTTCATAGTCCATAATTAGGATAAAATTCAACTCGTGTATGTCCGAGGAAATGCGATAGCAGCTTGGATCTCATCATTAAGCTGAAGGAAAACCTTCGTATACGTGGGAATACGAAAGGCGTCCTTCATGGTCATGAATGTATGAGCTATGGTTACAAGAATGAAAGTGTCATCAGGAAACGTGATAGTTCCCACTGATGCGCCGGTAATGGTACTGAAATTCTTGTGGCCTGATTAATACCTGGCACAACAAAATGGATATACCCTTGGAGGGTACCCTAAATTTCTTAGAAATGTTCCATAATTAGACGTGAGTCATGTGTCTTGACTCGTGTCTTGGAAATATAAGCATGACATATGTATTAACTGGTGTCTTGACATGTGTCTTCAGAAAGTATACGTGAGACATGTGTCTTGACTGATGTCTTGACATGTGTCTCGAGACGTAAAACAATAGAACTACAATATTAGGTTACTATGCCAGAATTGGCAGATAGGTTGGACTACTAATCATTTGTATGTCTGATCACGTTCCCGACTGGAGCCTCGGTTGCGATTTCTAGGATAGTTATTGTCATAGTAGTGGTTACTATCATCCTGTCTGTCAGTTCCATGACGGTCATTCTCATGACTATGATTCATGTAACTATTCAGCTGAGTGGCCGGCTGGTACCGGTTTTCGCTCATATGACTGAAACCACAACTGGATGACGTGTGACATGTAACTAAGAATTAAGGACAATGATTGATGAAAATCGTCTGATAGTGAACTATCTTCTCGTCCAATAGCTTTGCTCTGACGCCTTTGTCTTCGTCTTGTAGGATCTCCAGGTTGTGAACAGCGTCCGCATCTCGTAGCGTCTCCAAACATCAGCAGCATCAACCTTTAGTAACATCTCCAAGCTATGAGCGGCATCAGCAATCTTGTAGAATATCAGCAAGTAGACATATGCCTGAGATGATTCAGAATCGGCTGACGAATACTCGTGAAGTATTGCAAGTGAAATACACATGGATTTAGGTACGTGTAATACACATGGAATACGGTACATGGAGTACACATGGAATGCACATGAAATGATCGGTATGGGGTCGATCATTTGTCATGATTTAAGGAAAGTATAACGGTTAAACGGTTAGGAAAACCATCATGATAACCTGGCAGTATTAGCATAGACATCATTCTGGTTGTATCGAGAAACGTTAAAGTGTGGTAACAAAAAATTCAACGATGATTTGCCTGACAGCATGATCAATGAAAACCAACCATGACTATCATGAAAGCAGGATTCAATGAAATCCAACAATGCCTTGCATGAAAGCATAAATAACAAAAGAGGCGTAAGACGTAATCAACATGAAGACGGAATTATCATGAAGAAACATGAAACCATCTATCATGAAAGAGTGTATAACATAATCAGCACGAAACTGAAGTTAACCATGACAGTATGAAAACATAGTTGACATAAAAACATATTAACTTATGAGGGGACATGAAAAAAATTTATGCCAATAAATCATGAGAAAAATTTTATGCATGAAAAACAGTGCATGAATGCGTAATGTAGTTTATAAATACATTTATATGTGCGAGGAGACGCCTATGGGTCGGTCCCAAAACAAAAGACATGGTGAGGGGACGCATATGGGTCGGTCCCAAAGTTAAAAGTTTCGATAAAAGCACATGCGACTAAATAGGGTCAGTCCTGTACCAACCATTACTTAGTCATAATTCCTGCAACAATGATACATGAAACATAAATAAATGAAACTCATCTGTCAAAACTTATCAGAAAAAATTTATGTGACTAATTATGAACTACTGGGGTTCAGTCCACATAGCCACAGTTCACGAGGAACATTATGTATGAAACAATGACACATAACTAAATATGAATGACGGTTGTCCATCCATATTAGTAAAACAATATCGATGAAAACATCAAGGCTAAAATCTCAAGGTGCTGAAAACATTGTGGTTAAAACAACAGTGCGTTGAAAACATCAATACGTAGGATAACAAACGTTGGCTTAGGAAGCTCCTGGTGACTACCCACTAGTCACAGGTCAAGTTTTAGAGCCTACAGGTCGAAGCCTTGGGCTCTGATACCATAATTGTAACACCCCACTTTGATAAGTGGACCGTTACGCGTAATTATAGCGTGTCATCAAAGCATACAAGGATAAATGTCAAAAACATTACATGACCATAGGGTAAACCGGAATCAAACATCGGTTCCCAAACATAAGCTCAAAACATAATAAAGTAAATGAAATAATGGAAGACTTAAACAAGCACAAATATATAAAGGCAAAAGGAGAAGAAGTCTATGGCAGCTTCCATCCTATGCATGTCCTCCAAAATGCTCGAGTCCGTCCTTGGGTACCTGCCGTTTTGGGAAATGGAAAGGAAAGTAATTTCTGAGCAAAACGCTCAGTGCACGAATATAGACATAGTATAAATGACTAAAACATAATAAAGACTTAATAGCAGCGGAAATGTATAAGTCCTGGAAAAACCTGGAACATGTTCATAAAACTGGTTTTATAGTTTGAAAAGCCTTATGTTTATCTTATGAAAACTGTTTAATATATTTTACCATTAGCCAATATAGGTCATGAAAATCCACCATGCATGAATACTTGGAGGGGTGACCTCATCATGCAAATTAGAGGGGCTGCCTCTAATTTAATATACTGGTTTTGGGTAGGAGGGATCAACTCCTTATGAAGGATGCAAGGCACACACCACATTCACACTAAGTAATCTGCTGAAAACATGTAACTAGGATGCACCCATACACCCCACATGATAAATATAATAATATGGCCAAAAGCTGAAGGGACGCCACGAGCAATCACTCTGTCGTGGGGAAGTCATAACACTAGTGCCTCTAATGTTATGGTTATGGTACCTCCATAACTAGGTGAAACTGGTCATGCATGTATATGGCTATAGGTATTCTAAATTAAACATAAGCAATTCAAACATATAAACTTATACTACGGGAAAACAGTTGGCTGCATACGGGGAATCCTAATAAGGAAAGAATGTCCATACTGAAAGGAAGAGAATCCGTACCTTATGTCCTGTGAACGAAGAAGACGAACGGAAGAGAGTCCTACTTCGGTATCACTAATGCTACATAAATACATACGTGTATAAGTATCTGATTACTAAATACGTAACTGGTTTTATGTCATGTCTTAGCTTATTTTACACGTTCATGTCATGTTTTACTGTTTTAAGCTTTATACTGTGTTTATCTTATATTTTGTCTATCCTGATTAAGTATTTCTTGTATTTCATGTATTATTATACTTGTTGTGTGATAATAAGTAACTTTCCAAAAATAGCAGGTTTCCTAAAATAGAAAGTTTCCAAAAATAGAAAGTTTCCAAAAATAGAAAAGTTTCCAAAAATAGAAAAGTTTCCAAAAATAGAAAGTTTCCAAAAATAGAAAGTTTCCAAAAATAGGAAGTTTCCAAAAATAGAATTACTTCTTTAAATAGATAAGTTTCTAAAAATAGAAAGTTTCCATAAATAGATTAGCTGCCTTAATTAAATAAGTTTCTAAAAATAGAAAATTTCCATAAATAGATTAGCTGCCTTAATTAAATAAGTTTTTAAAATAGAAAGTTTCCATAATTAGATATAAGCTAATTATATAAGCTTAAGTGTTTTCTGACTATTTTCTAAGTCATATTGATATAAGGTATAGTTTATTAATCATTACATGTAAATTAATTAAACTATAGGTTAAAAGTATTTTATTAAATATATCATGTTTTTAATTAAATAAGTTAAAATACTTAGGTTAAAACATGTATTATTAATTACTAATAATATAACCTAAGTCATGTTGATTAATTAATTATAGTCATGGTTTTTAATAATTAATTAATTATAAAGTCTAATTAGAAATAAATACTTAGGTTAAATATCGTGATCTAATAATTAAATTTATAACCTAAGTCATGTTAATTAAATTAATATGTCATGTTTTATCAATTTAATTTTTAACATATAACTATTAAAATCATAAACCTTAACATAATCAATGAACCGGATCGTGACTAGAAACCATGAACCGGACCCGTAATCAACACCATACCCCAAACCAAGGTCGGGGTACCCCTTGTTTGCTGCTACCGTGGGACCCACACCACCATACCGAGACCATGAGGTCTCGATGGTGGTTCATAAGCCAAGCCGAGACCCCTTGGGGGTTCGTTTAGGCGGCGGCTAGAACAAACACCCCTAAAAACCCTTGTTTTGATTCACCCCATAATCATAGACATGTTTTAATAAATGTTTTTAATTAGTTTTTAAAACATTAAGATTTTATGTGATTCATAAATCAAAACATAAAAGAAAAGAGTTAAAAAGGTTATACCGAATGTGTGGATCAATCAAGGATGAACACACACGAATGCTTGCCCAAAATCCAAGATCAAAATCAACCCGAACACTCCTTTGGTGTTCCTAAATGTGGCAGCCAAAAAGGAGAGGAAGAAGACAATTAGGGTTTCTTGTTATTTCTTGATTTTGTGATAAATGACACAAGATTTTCCCTTTTTTTTGTTTAGTAAAAAAAACAATGGGCTTGCCCCTTTACTTCCAAATTTCGTGGGTAGGGGCCCACATAAGGTTAACCCGTACATTTCTCGATTCTAAATATTATAGTGTGTTCTCGTGTTCATGTTTTACGTGTTTTAATTAGTTATCAATCGTGACTTAATATATTTATTCGTGCTCGTGATAAATATATATATACGTAATTAATATTTGCTCGTGATTAGATTACGTTCATGATTTCATGATCGCATGTTTGTGATTAAAATTATTATTGAAATAATTATCGTGTGTTCATACGTAATAAATACCTATCGTGTTCTAACACGTACGTAATACTCGAAATTCTTATACGTGAAACGTAAACATATTATAAAAGGAAAGTTCTAACCATATACGTACGATCTTAAGGGTACTATTCATGGTAAAAGCATGCGGATTTTACAGTCTCCCCTGTGGAAACCTTGGTTTCCGGATCTTTAAAGCTACTAGGAATGATCATTGTTCATATGATTAGATAATCAAAGCGGAATTAGAACAACAACCATTAACAAGGTGTAGGCACAAAACATGAATTAAAACAATTGGATTGCTCATTATATTAATAACGAACAATCACTAGACGTGTATACATTGAATCCCACGTCTAGTCGACACACGCTTTAGGTTTACATTGTGAATGAATTATATGAATAAAAACCTAAGACTCTTGTTCCTTTTATAGTGGAAGGAACAGAATCTACAAGAGATAAAATCAAATAAACAACTAAATATTCTATTTCTATAGATATATACTGAATATATTATTTAGAATATATCCAATATATTCTGTAAATAGAATTCTCCATCAAATCCATCAGCGTTGACCTTTGTTGACTGCGTTTGACTTTTGTTGACTTCTGTCAACGCCTACATTGATCTTGTCAACGTCTATATTACTCTTGTCAACGCTTGAGTAAATGTCCTTCGATTTTGAGTTTCTGCCACATCAACTTTTTGACCCAACAATCTTCCCCTAGTTGATGATGGCAAAACTCTATGTGTATCTCTTGTAAGTAGTACATGATCTTCAAATTGCTTCCCCTCAAGTTTAGCATGTATTTCTTCCCCTTTTTGTCACATCAACAGGAAAGTAAACAATGTATGCAATCTTTGAAGATTCTCCAAATGTAGGCTCTATGTAATGATCTTGAAGAATAATTAATAAAGTATTCTTGATGTAGAAGTAGAATAACCCAACCTTGTGTTCCATGTCTTGTATTATCCACGTGATGAAGAACTTATACCTGGGAAATTATAAGTAGACCTCAATCCCTTGTCAATATTCTCATCCTTTGTGAGACACTGAGCACGATAATGTAACTCCTTTAAGTGTTATGACAAGTCTTCGTCACCAAACATGTAAAGCACGAACAAGTTACCTTTAAAGTCTATGGCTGAGAGTGCACAACTTTAAGATATGATAGAACACAAACTCGCAAAAATCTTCTTCAATCATCAAACTTACCATAAGAATTCTTCCCCTTAAGCCAACACCTCTTCATGACGAAACTTATTCTTCATATCATATGTAAAAGTTGTTGGATGGATAACTCTTTTACAAGGCTACCTCGATTACATAATCAAATCCAATAAATTACCTCACGAATTGTTGCTAACTCGCTTTAAGATCATAAATTCCGTTTAAAAATATCCGAGTCATAAATATCATCATGATATTCTAAATTAAAACGGAGATTCCATGTACCTTCGTGTGTAAATACTACCTTTTTGTGTGCTCAAAACGTACCAATTTTCTCAAACAGCAGCGATTCCTGTGTTGTCCAATATCCTTTTTCATCCAATATCTTTGGCAGATGTATTGTCCGATATCGGACAATACGTGTCAGCGTTCAAAATCTCATATATCGGACAACACTGTCAACTCTATCAACGTTGACTTATTCTGTCAGCGTCAAACTTCCAAACGTCAGCGTTAAAGTAAGTCTTGTCAGCGTCCACATCTCTTTTATCTGATGACGTCATCTAGGATCCAAAAGTGGCTTAGCAGCCTTGTAAATAGATAAATACTTTCCATATACATGCATATTAACAGCTAGCCTTGAACTTGAATAAACTGCTTTATATCAATGACATATATCATGAGATAAACCCTAAAAAATAAGCATCTTTCTCCACGTTCAAATATATATCCTTTTGTTTACAGCAACTCACGTATCCATTAAGTATGGAATTAACCATAGTTCCTAAAAATCAGCCTGATGACCATGCAATATGCTCGACTGTTTTAAACTCAATCATATCCCATAATAATATCCTGAAAAACAGTTACTTACTTTGCAGTCACGTCCATATCTTCAAATGATTTATATTTCTTTTGATTTTCGTCCAACTGTCATATCCCTATAAATAAGGATCCAGGGAAAACTTACTTCTTCAACATGAAACGTGTTTATCCCATGAAAATAGAATGTGTAACTGCTTCACATATATGCACGAAATAACAGATCTTTTCCCATGTTTTGAAAAAGGAAACAAATATATTTCCCAAATTCTTTTATCCGTTTCACAATCGCTGGACTTCCTCGCGTCTGACTAAATTGAAAAGAGTAGATCTCACACATTGTGAGAAAATATCTCTTGTGATCTCCACGTCATTCCCATCCATGAAAATCATACCAAAGTTTTCTTTTCACATCACTCAAACGTATACTCAGAAAATACTACATGAATTCTTTGTGAACTGCTTCCATCACCATGATCTGCTGATATAATACCCTGCTGATTCATTCAGGTCTAAGGTTCTTCTCATCAAACCCTCATCCTAACAGACCTGAATCCCTCATAATTCGAAACCGAACAGTCATGATGAAGTATGTTCTTGCTGAAGTGTAAATCAACCTAGGGTTTGGGAAAAACCCTAAATATCATGACTGTATCATATGAGGGTTTAGTGATTCGTATTCTCGTTTTATCAAAAGCACCTGCTGCTATATCTTTGAACAAAAACACATCTTCCTGTGTAGATACGATCTAGGGTTTTTAGAAAAACCCTTAAATCATGATTTTATGTGAAACAGGAAATCTGAAAATCATTCATCAGCCAACTTTGACGCCTAATAACTTTTTCCTGGGGATAAAACTCGACAATCCCTTCGGTGGATGTTTAGATATATGTATATAGAACACTCATATAACATTTCGTGACGATCCAACGGTTCAATCAAAAGTTATGACCTTCTGAATACTGCTGCGCACACAAAATCGCCCAGAAAAACCCTAGACGGATTTTTCTTCTTTTCTCGAAACACGAACACCTTGTTGGTCCTAGCATCACGAGCCACGAGGCTCTGATACCAATTGTGGAAACCTTGGTTTCCAGATCTTTAAAGCTACTAGGAATGATCATTGTTCATATGATTAGATAATCAAAGCGGAATTAGAACAACAACCATTAACAAGGTGTTTAGGCACAAAACATGAATTAAAACAATTGGATTGCTCATTATATTAATAACGAACAATCACTAGACGTGTATACATTGAATCTCACGTCTAGTCGACACACGCTTTAGGTTTACATTGTGAATGAATTATATGAATAAAAACCTAAGACTCTTGTTCCTTTTATAGTGGAAGGAACAGAATCTACAAGAGATAAAATTAAATAAACAACTAAATATTCTATTTCTATAGATATATACTGAATATATTATTTAGAATATATCCAATATATTCTGTAAATAGAATTCTCCATCAAATCCATCAGCGTTGACTTTTGTTGATTGCGTTTGACTTTTGTTGACTTCTGTCAACGCCTACATTGCTCTTGTCAACGTCTATATTACTCTTGTCAACGCTTGAGTAAATGTCTTTCGATTTTGAGTTTCTGCCACATCAACTTTTTGACCCAACATCCCCCTACAATTATTATAAAAACAAAAGAAAAAGGATATATATTACGGGTTGCCTCCCGAGAAGCGCTTGTTTTTGTTCACCGAGTCGTGATCCTGACTCGACCTTGATTAGCATAGGAAGAAGCTTGAAACACATCCACCGGGATCAAATACATGGTTTTCGTCCATCAAATAGCAAAGGCTTAAGGCGAACAAGGCAAGCCAAAGAAGAGTAGGCAAGGTTCCCTTAAGCAGTTGTTGAGCACGGTGGTAGAGAGTGTGATGAGGTGCAAGCTTATCTCCATGGTTTCCAAAAATCTTTCCTTTTATTTCATCAGATGGATACTGAGATGGCTTAAAAATTGCAATACCGGGATCGAACACCTTTTCCTTTAGGGGAAAATAACACTCAGGCTTAGTAGACCTTGAAGATGATCCGCTCATAAATCGCACAATCTCATCCTCATAAGGTGGATAAACAGGTGTCAAAACATAAGTCCTGCGGATATCGGTGTCGTCCGGCTTATTCTCCTTTGAAACGGGTTTCTTCATATCTAAAGTAGGATAAAGAGCATCATCAAAATACAAAGGAGGAGAATCACTCTCATTGGGGAAGTAAGTGTTGAGAAAACTAGCAAAGTCTTCCTCAAATGAGTAGTCATCCAAAGTAGGATTAAGTATTGTTGGCGAAGGATCTTCATCAAAAATATGTGAAAGGTCATCATGAGAAGAATCACTCGAAAGAGTATGAACATCATCAAAGTCAACATAAGTTGGCATGTCTGGATACTCTGAAACAAAATTATCATAATCATCCCCATCGGAACTAGAATCATCATAATCATCATAGATCGGTGGAGACTCATGAATTGGTGGAGGATCTAAATTGGAGAGATAATCATCCACATCATCTTGGAACAGTGGATTATCATAGCAAGAATCGAAAAGAGGATTGTTGTAGATGACAAAATCATCAAGCACATTAATCATATTCTCCGATTCTCTTCCATTGGGTTTGGTTGTGATCTTCCCCGTTTTAAAAACTTGTTCATCATTCTCGACTCTTAATATTAACTCACCTTCAGCAACATCGACTAATGCTTTTCCGGTTCTCAAGAATGGCCGACCAAGTATTAACGGAATACGAGGGTCCATTTCATAATCAACAACAACAAAATCGACCGAAAAAGTGAAGGTGCCAACTTTAATGAACACATCTTCGGTAATACCAACGGGGTAAGCGAGAGTACGATTTGCTAGCTCAAGAGTCATCTTTGTTGGAGTAAGGTCGGGTAATGATAGTGTTTTCCAAACACTTAAAGGCATCAGATTTATACTTGCCCCGAGATCAGCTAAGGCAGTAAAGTCTTTGGTTTGGTTAAAACTACATGGGAGCACAAAACGACCGGGATCTCCAAGTTTTTATGGAAGTTCTTTAAGAAGGATTGCAGAGCGATTTTCATTCAATCGAGTGTTAACAAACTCGGCCATCTTTTCCTTCTAATTAAGCAATTCCTTAAACATCTTAACAAATGTCGGCATTTGGGAAAGAGCTTGAACAAGGCCAAAGGTGATGGTCACTCCCCAAATATTCTTCAAAAAGTTCGACACTTGAATGTCATCCTTGGTGAGCAATCTGCCTTTGTCTAAGCGAGAAGGATAACGAATGTTAGGTTTATAGGTGGAAGGTGGGGTTGGTGAAGGGTTTTTCTTGGGTACTTCTTCATGCATAGGTGGAGACGGTAATGGAGAACTCGTACTAGGAGTGGTAGTAGGCGGGATAAATGGTGGTGGAAGAGGTGTAGATGGAGTAACAGGGGGAGGGATAGATGGTCCTACTAAGGTTGCTCCACTGCGTGTAGTAATAGCACTTACATTCGCTCTTGGGTTGGTGACGGTATTTGAGGGATGAGAGCCCGAAGTAGAGGGTTGAGTAGTTGGTAAGAAACTAGCCAGCATATTCTTCAAATCATTTGTTTGAGTGCTAAAAGAGGTTTGTATATCATGTCGAAGCTCGGATCTAATATCATTACCTTGCTTAGTGATATCTCCTTTCAAGTTGATAATTTGGCTTTGCAGATTCTTAATTTGCTCTCCTTGGGTCCTCATGAAAGCTTCAACATCTTGATTAATGGGTGGTGGTTGTTGAGCGGGTGGGTGATAAGGATTAAAAGCTCGAGGTAGGTTTGGATTGCTTCTACTGTAGTTGCTGGGGTTGTGGTTTTGAGGATAAAAACCGGGTGAAAGAAAGTTGTTAGAACGGTAACTTAGCAAGTTACGATCACCTTGAGGTCGAGCTTGATGGCTTTCTGTTGAATAATTACCATAAGCTGCACACACGTTTTCCGGATTGTCATGAGTAGAAGAACAATCAGTGTATGAATGAGGACCCCCGCAAATCTCACAAGAAGTTGCAACAGCTTTAACTTGTTGTTGTTGATTTGTAGCCAAAAGTTGCCTGTTTTTGCTCATTTCGACCATTGTGCGGGTCAATTCGGTGATATCAGGGTTTGAAGAAGTAGAAGAAACATTGACTCTCGGGTTATTCCTTGAAGATGTGGATGAATCCTAATTTTTGTGATGAGTAATCATGTTCTCTATAAGCTCTCTACACTCCTCGGGTCTTCTTTTAATAAATGTGCCACCGGCGGCTGCATTAATCGTATCACGATCACGAAAAGTTAAACCGTTGTAGAAAGTATCAATTAAGGTGACGGGGAGCATTTTGTGGTTTGGACATTGATCGATCAAAACATTATATCGTTCCCAAGCATCAAAAAGTGATTCATCAGGTTCTTGTGTAAATCCACTAATTTGATTTCGAAGGCTCGTGACCATGGATGGTGGAAAGTAGCGCGAAAAAAAATGTTGAGTCATCTCATCCCAAGTATGAATTGAATTATTCGGAAGACGATCAAACCATTTTTCGGTATGGTGGGATAAGGTGTGTGGAAATAGGTGAAGGCGAAGAAAATCCATAGTAACACCGGGCAACTTCATGCTTTGAGTTACGGTAATGAACTTGTCGAGGTGTTTGTTGGCATCATCATCCGGTAATCCGCGAAATGGACAAGTGTATTGAACTTGTTGGATCATGTGATGCTTCAACAAAAACTCTAGAGCCGTGATTTACATCGGCGCAATCGGTCATCCGCGTCCATTCATCGTAGGTTGACAAAGCTCCTCCATCGTTCTAAGATCAGGTGGGGGAACATTGTTGTTATTATTATTGTTGAGGTGGGATGGATTATTATTGTTGTGTATACCAGCCATAACTAAATCTTCACGAGTCTCGGGCTCTGAAAAAGTCGAAGATCTAGTACGCATGAACCTGCAAAAGCAAAAGAAAAAGATACCAAAGAAATAGAGGATATATATGTACATGTAAAAATAAAAATCTTTTTGGATTTTTTAAAATTTTTAATTTTTATGGATTTTTAACAATTTTTTATTTTTATGGATTTTCGAAAAAATTTAGCAAGAAAAATAACGTTCACGAGTGAACGGATCCCAAAATTCAACGCGTCTCTCACAGAAAACCGTTAATCTTCACGAAAAGAGCCGGCAGCGGCGCCATTTAATAACTAGATTTTGCCAAGTATAAAAATTATGTTCGTTGTATGTGTCTAATCGAATTGATCACGGATTTAGCGTGATTCAGTCGTCTTTTGGTGGGAAATAATATATTGGTCGTTGTAGTAAAATTAAATTGCAAGACTTTAAAGTAAATGACGGGTAATTAAAGCTAAAACTGATTAAAAAGTAAATTGTGCAATATTAAAACTTTAAAAGTAATTAATTAAATGACAAAAATTAAATCTCGACAAAAAGTAAATTTGACAATGTAATAAAAATACAAACTTGAAGTTAAAAACTAAAACAAAACAATTAAAATAACACTTAAAGAAATATAGCGGGAAAAATAAATGGTTGAAAATAAAAAGAGGATAAACAAAACCTGATTCGGAATCCAAAATATTGTCACTATCCTGAATACACCACAAGCTGCTTATCCGGAATAATTACTTGATCCTTATCCAAAATCCAAATACAACCTGTTATCCGGAATCCTATTTTTGAGGTCTATCCGGAATCTTGCTTAGTTGCCCTTATCCGGAATCCAGAAGTTGTCACTATCCGGAATCTTTATTCCGGACACTTATCCGGAATCTATGTTATGGGTACTATCCGGAATCCCCTTTCAATTCGTTATCCGGAATAAACACACTCCCACTATCCGGAATATGAAACCTCGAAACCTTATCCGGAATTGGCTATTCGACGGCTTATCCGGAATATGACTTTGACACCTTATCCGGGATTTGTCACAGTACCCTTATCCGGAATTGGAGATGTAGGACGTATCCGGAATGTTAAATCGACAGCTTATCCGGAATTTGGGTTTAATTAGCTTATCCGGAATATTTTTCAAGGCACTAATTCGGAATGTTGAGTTCTTGTTTATCCAGAATATGAGGGTTTTAAATAAAACCCGGATAAGAACTATTGCAAATAAGCTAAAAACTAATATTAAGCTAAAAACAAATAAGCACTTAACTAAAACTTCTACCAAATCAAATTTAAGAAAAAGCTAATAAACCAAAATTAAAAAACTTTTAGAAACACTAAATAATAAAAATATTTAAAATCAACTTTTTATAAAAACCAACTAATAAGCACTTAATCAAATTTAAATCAAACACATAATAAGCTATAAAATCAATAAGCTAACACAATCATAAACATAAAGACATAACAAACAATCAAATAAGCATGACAATAAGTACATAAACATAAAGATTAAATCAAGACAAGAAAGATAGAATGAGAGATTAATTAAAACTTGATTAAAATAAGATTCAACAATTAAAAGTAAAGATTAAACTTACAAATTTAAGGTGCAAGACAAGGTAATTAAATGACAATTAAGTAAATGACATTAAGAAAAGTGCAAGTAATTAAATGGAAGAAGTATTTTGTCAAGATAGTCAACACCTCCTAATGACACATTAGGAGGGTATTTATAGGGAGATTAGATGTCTTGATGCTTTCTTCCTTTTCTCGTCTTTTCGTCTTTATAAATTCTTCGACTTTCTCGACTTTCTCTCGGGATTAATTGAACTCGTCTTGTAATTTCTTCACTAATTAGACTTGAGTTCTTCGGCTTTATTAAACTTCCGTCTTTAGACTTTTTCTTCGATAAAATCTTCAGAAAAGGCCTTGGACTTCCGTTCTTTTTGCACTCTTAATCTTTTGACTTTGTCTTTTGTCTTTTTCTTTGATAAAAGCCCGTGAAAGACCGCGTTTTCTTCCTTTTTCACATTTTGATCCTAAATCACAACAAAAACACAAACCACGCATAATTCCGACATTTACGACATAAAATACACGTTATGGCTTGGTTATTATTATAACTAAGTGGTAAAATGATAAGTGTTTTCACACTTATTATTGTGCAAATAATTACTAACAATGCAGCAAATTGTAAAGCGGTTGGACATCTTATAGAAAGTGAGTTTCCTCACATCTATTGGACACCATGCATTGTTCATACACTCAATCTTGCTCTGAAAAACATTTGTTCACCAATAATGTAGAAACAAATGAACTAGTATATGAACAATGTGCGTGGATAAAAGATGTTCATGGGGATGCGCTTGCAATAAAAAATTTCATCATGAATCATAACATGAGACTCTCGATTCTCTCCAAGTTTACTCATCTTAGGTTGCTTTCGGTTGCCGATACCCGCTTTGCCTCCATCATTGTCATGCTTAAAAGACTGAGACTTATCAAAATAGCTCTTCAAGGTATGGTTATAAGCGAAGAATAGTCTTCTTATAGAGAAGATGACACTGCTAAAGCAAACTTTGTTAAAGAGGAGATTCTAAGTGATGAATGGTGGGATAAAGTATCATATATTCTTAGTTTCACTGGGCCTATATATGAGATGATTAGAGTTTGTGACACCGACAAACCATGTTTGCACTTGGTGTATGAGATGTAGGATTTAATGATAGAGAAAGTGAAAATTGAGATCTATAAGAAAGAAAAACGTCATATGGATGATTTATGTCTTTTTTATGATGTTGTCCATAATATTTTAGTGTCTCGATGGGGGAAGAATAACACTCCGCTACATTGTTTAGCTCACTCTTTAAACCCAAGGTATATGATGAGACTTTTTAAACTATATGCTTGATTACTATTTATTATATACTTATGTTTTGACTTTTTAATATTGTAGATATTATAGTGATACATGGTTAACTGAAGATCCTAAGAGAAGTGCTCCGCATAGAGATGGAGAAGTTTCCAAGAAAGGAAAAAATGTTTTGAAAGGTTGTTTCCTAATAGTGATGAGCAAAATGCAGTCTTTTAAGAGTATGCAATGTTTTCAACAAATAGTGGAGCTTTTTCTGATTTAACAAGCATTACAATGATGGGTACTATGGAACCTAAGACTTGGTGGGTTAACTTTGGTGCTCAAGTTCCTTTACTCCAGACTTTGGCTTTTAGATTATTTGGGCAACCTACTTCGTCTTCTTGTGCTGAGCGTAATTGGAGTGCGTATGCATTTATACACTCGCTTAGGAGGAATAAGTTGAATACAAGTCGTGCTCAAGACTTGATTTACATTCATAATAATCTTCGACTATTGTTAAGAAATCCCAATGATGATGAAAAGATGTGGGATTTGGATGGAGATGCTTTTGATTCCATGGAAGATGTTGGGTATATGGAGTTTGCCGACCTTTCACTAGATGAGCCGGAGCTTGAGAATTTTTTGGTTAATTAATTGTTAGTTTTATGTTGAAAGATAGTAATTTGAAGTTTAGAATTTACATCAATAAATATTTATTTTGAATTATAATATATTTATTTTTTTATATATTTTTATTGTCGTATCTATGCCGATCACGTATCTTGATTTTTTTATTTTTGCCGATTCCCGTTCACGTATCCCCGTTCCGCTCCCGTGTTGGTGCAACCTAGTTAGAGATGGCTTAACACCTACTAGTCACCTACTAACTCCGCTTTTGCTTTGATAGATGTTGAGACCTTAAGTTGCAATATGAATATGTTGGTTAGTTGCTTTAATGCATGTCTAATTTCTAATTGCTTTTGGCCTTTTGGGTAATACAATTTTTTTGTAATTTGCATCCTATTACAATATACTTTGGCAAAAATCGCATAGTTGGCATTTTCTAATATTTTACAATATAGGGATCATACGGGTCAAATGGGTGAAAGTACAACAATACAGTTATAGAATAATCTCTGTTACATGCAATAACCTCACTCACTTCATAGACAATTGAAACAATAGCGTTTGAAAGTTTAGAAAAACGCTTGTGAAGAAATCGAAATGCTCTTTTGATCGACATGGTGGTTTAGTAGTAGTGAAGGGATATCAGCTGCTAATCTAAGAGAAAATCAAGATGTTTGATCGATAGCTTACCTAATTATCGGAGAAAGGTTTAGAACCCTAGTTTTTGAAGGGTTAGAACACGTACAACTAATATAATTACCATCCATGTGAGGTTATTGAAAATACTGATCTAGGCATTCACATATAATAAGACTCGCGTTTTCTACAAATAGTTTAGAATCAGAAGGATCAAACTGAATTAGGGCTCGTTTATAATATGGAAAAAGACTCATTACAATAACTTTTTAGGTCTAAAACAGTTTCGAAGAAACACAAAATATTATAAGTTCAATTAAGCACAAGCTATAAGCATAACATATCTTATTCAGAATACAAAAACATATCTTACTCAGAATAAGAAAACATTGTTGAAACAAAAAAGAAAAAAAAAACTAAACCATGTTAAAAATATTGGTTTAGCTTTTAAAGATCAAACTAAAATATATCAAACTTGAGTCTCCACGGCGAACCATGACTGAATCATGAACCCATCGCTTTTTGCCTTCTGAAGTGCACCACGACCAATCCTATGACCGCTCCGGCATAGTTGGAGTAGCTCATTCACAACGAACTTGATCTCTTCATCACCTTTAGACACTAAGTCGTCACTTATTTTCTTAGCTTTGTCCCTTATGTTTTTGCCTAGGTTACTAGCCACAACTTCATTCACGACCTTAGCTAGTTCATCCTCCATGAGCACACCCATATTGTCCCTAACTACCTCCTTCCCCATCCCAATCTCCACCACCAACCGAGCATTGACGGGTTGGTCAAGATGCATTGGCATTGCAATGATTGGAATACCAAATTCCATAGCTTCCATGACTGAGCTCCAACCGCAATGGCTTACAAATCCACCAATATTTTTGTGTCCCAATATTTTTGCTTGCGGTGCCCACCCTTCGACCAACAAACCTCTGGTTTTAACCCTTTCGATAAACCCGAATGGCAAGGCTTCTTTAAGAGTCATATTGTTTTCTCCTTTTGGAAACCTTATAACCCAAATAAAATTCACTTTGCTCTTTTCCAAACCTAATGCTATTTTTGTTATATCAGCTTTAGAAAGAAAATACTCACTACCAAAGGAAACAAAAACGGTGGATCCAGTGGTTTTTGTATCAAGCCACTTGATCACAGTGTTTTGCTCCGAGTCCACATCAAGAGGCTTGACCACAAGTGGACCAACCGGCACAACCCTTTTACTAGTTAAACTAGAAAGATAAGTCCCATATTTACCTTCAATCTCATTAAAGGATTTCACAAGCACGATATTTTTCGACCTCTTAACACCTTGCATGACACGATCTTTATCTTTGCACCCGTTAGCCGAGCTCTCAAGAATATCTTTCACATTCTTTTTCTCATACTCACGATAGTAAATCGAATCAAACGGAAAAGCATCACCCTGCTTCAAGTAAAGATGAAACATGTTAGCAGCCATCGTAGTACTAGTTGTGATAAACATCACAGAAGGGATCCCAAGGGCGCTAGCAGCCGATGGGGCCCAATGTTGTATCATGTCGTAAATCAACAAATCAGGCTTTAACATCGCCAGGATTTTAGAAAACTGTGGTTTTCCTAGGTCAAAAGCTTTCTTGAGACTAGCCATAAGATGGGGAGGTAAACCATTTGTGGTGTGAAGTTCGGATGGAAGGTCGGGTAACGGTTCAAGGTTAAGATCTATGAAAGTGATCGCCTCGTTCGCTTCTGCTTGTTTAACAGAACCGAGATTAGCAGGAGTCGAACAAAGGTAAACGTTGAAAAGATTTGTCTTGATGAGTTTTTTGCCTAGTTCTAAAAAAGGTGCAACATGGCCATGACCTAACCATGGAAACATCAATAGGTTTTGTTTTCTGCCATTGACGATGTTGTTGTTCATGGTCATCATGTTTACGAAAATAAAACTTTGTTATGGAATAAGATTGTTGTTTTATTGTTGTTTTATAGATTGTGAATGTGAATTTGTGTCCGGTTAGTATAAGAGTTGGACTATATATAGGAGATGCCCTATGGACTAAGATAAGACAAGACTTAATCTCGTAAAATATTGCATGAAATATTGTTACGTATTATTTTATGCATGGAATCTATAGAATCTTATATTTATGTAATCAAATTCCAAAATAAATAATAAATTTGGTTAAGATCATTATATCTTTAGTACAAAATTTGTTGTAAATGAAAATTGCATGTATTTCTGTTAATTATTCGGTAATTAAAGGCAAAAACAAACACATAAAATCCAACAAACGAATAAGAACTTTATTCAATAATATTAAAAGGTATCACAAACTGACTCAAATTAATTAAATATACTAAAAACTAGTATATGTTTCAGGACAAAATTTAGGAATTTTAAAATTTTATTACTCACTTTTTCCAACATTTAAATTGATTATATTGTAAAGTCAAAAAGGGTACTCCGTAAGTAATGATGACTACGTGACTTTTTTTTATCATTTTATCATTTGAAATAGTAACTGTAGAAAGTAAAAATGAAACCAAAAAATTTAAAATTGAAATGAAGTAAATGATACGAATTTTAGCCATGAATAACTCTAATTGAATATTTTCCTTATTTAACCAATCCGTTATTGGAGGTTATTATCCAATTATCTAAAACCATTATAACAAGATTTTTTATAGAAATTATTATACATGTTCCTAGTTTTCTTGGGACTTTATGAAGTTTTTCTAGGCAATACACGTTCATAAGTAAAGAAGACATTCTGTTGTTCAATGTCATTACAACCTATTAACCACTAATATTTATCGTTAAAAATAAAATAAAATTATAAATTGAGATAAAAATAGGGAGACATACCTATTTGATTCATACAGATAAACATAACCGTAAATAGACTTTAATGCCCTTGGTTAGTTTTAGCCCTCTTTTCCATTTAATGTAAGAAATAAATTGCGTCTTCGTTGATGGATCAAAATCCTCTCAAGTTGAAAGCAACTTGATTGATCATGTTAACCAATTAAAATTTAGATAAATGTATAAAAGTTTTTTTTAATGAAATGCATGGGCCCATATTTATTTATCTTAATTGTAATTGAAGAACTTCACCTATTAAGTTGTCTTCAACTTGAGAGTATCTTTTTCCTTCGTTGATAATATCCACCCTAACCATTTAATCCATCACGTATTCACGTGTATATAACAACTAAGCTACATATCATTTAACAAAAAATTTATCACTATCTGTTACTTCCATAATTCCATGACAATCGAATGTATACGTCATGCAATTTGTATTCATGTTTGCCATAAGCTTTATTATCCGCAGTCCTTTTTACATATTTTACATGATTATTTTGGTTTTGATTTCATAATGAAGTATACCAAGTCTCAGGCATAACAAGTTTTACATGGACAATTTTAAGCTCAACATGTACACCATTATCTTACTATGAATATACAGAATTATATTAGCAAACAAATAAACTCAACAGACAAATCAAGTCAAGTATGTCCGAGATGACGAACTATATGCTAATATCTCTACATTTATATCGGTTGATGATTTAATAAAGAATGTGCGAGCATTTTATTACGCTAATAAGCTATGTTGCACGGAAACGCCCCTCGGGTGTTGTGCCCGTCCCGGAAACGTTTCAGAAACGGGAAACGGCTAGAAGCGCCCGGAAACGTGGCGGAAACGTTTCCCCGAAAAGGGAAACGTTTCATGAAGATCGAAAACGCCGAGGCTCTAGCAGAAACGCGAAGGAAAACGTTTCTTGGGCTTTTAACACGTTTCTGGGCTAGTTTTTGGGCCATGAAACATTTTTTGGTCCATTTATATTGTATATACATATGATAGGTCGTCATACCTTCTAACAAACTCTAAAAATTGACTATCAATATTTGTTTAGTGTTAAGTATATGTTATGTCTCACTATCAGTATTTATTTTTTCTTGCGTTATCGGTTAAAGATTCATGTTTATTTAATTTATTAATAAATATATATATAATTCAAAAACGTTTCCAGCCGTACCGGTTTCATGAATTTTGGGACATTGGCGTTTCTAAGTACCCGTCCCCGTCCCCGTTTCCGTATCCGTATCCGTCTCATTCCATAATCCTCCTACCAAACACGCCTTTAAAGGGTTGCTTGGCTGGACGGAATGAAACGAACAATGTAATGGCATGCATATAGTCGTTAAATGAGTCTTAACGATTCTGTTATCATGTTTGGTTTTCATTTTGGGATGGAATGATGCCATAAGTAATAAACATTCCGTAAAACAAAACAAACAAGAAAGTTAAGTATAGTATCTTTTTTTTTCGAACGGCAATGATTGAATTAAAACTGTTGATCCCAAACTTAGATCGATTTAGCTTTATGTATACGAGATTAGATCAAGTTATACACGTAGAGAAACCTTTGTATATGTATATGATAATCTAAGTGTTATGCGGAATTAACACTTAAACAAGAACACAAAAAGATGTAAACAAACTTTCACTTGATTAATGATAACAAACTTGCTTACAATGAAAGTGTTTAACGTATGAAAACTTATATGAACAATAACCTAAAGGTCTTCTTTTATAGACATAAGAAGCCTTGTACAAGAGTCTACGTATCAACTATTCTAGGTAAAGATAATTATAGAAAATACAATGTTGAACTTATCCTTACTAGAAACAAACTAGAAACAATATACGCGTAGACTAAATCTTTCCATCAGTGCTTGTCTTCAATGTATCAACGCTTGACTTCTTCTTGTCAACGCTTGATCTGTCAGCATTTGTTTTCTTCCTATCAACGCTTGTTTTACTCTTGTCAGCGCCAAGTGAACTGGCTATACTTTATTCCCAACAATCCTCCCCTAAACTTGATATCTACTCTAGTAATCAAGTTTCTGAATAAACATTAAGAACTAGGAGGAATCTTACAACGCTTATCATATTGGTAATAAATATGTCTGATCAAATCTTTGGCCACGTCACTTGAATAATCAGTTTCCAGCTATGTTGTCTTCATCTTCTCCAAGACTTCCTTGGACATGGAATACTGAGCATCTACAAGTAGATACTCAGCAAACTTGTAGAGCTCAAATAATATACACCAGCAGCTGAATACAAACGCCATTGAAGACCACAGAGGTTGATACAAATTATTTTGCTATGGGTTTAGAAGAAGTCGTATTTGATGCACCTCGTCCTCCATATTCTCCTGCCATCAAATAAGCTCACATCAGGCAAAATAAATAAGCTGATAAGCTCACAAAATAAACTAAGGGGGTGTTTGTTTTCGGCTTATAATAGCGGCCTTATGGCTTATTTATTTTAGGCATGTGTTCCATAAGCTCATTATTCGTGGCATATGAGCTTATTTGTGTATAAGCCTGGCTTATTTTGGGACTTGGGGGGTTGTTTGTTATGATATGATAAACTCATACAAGTCTCAAAATAAGCCAAAAACTTGAGGATTAAGCAAAAATCAAATAAGGTCATAAGCTCACACATAAGCCAAAACCTGGGCTTATGAGCTTATTTGATAAGCATGGACTACTTTGAGACTTGTGCGGTTATTTATTAAGCTCTCATATAAGCCAAAACGTGGGCTTACGAGCTTATTTGATAATCAAATAAGGTCATAAGCTTATATAATAAACACAGAATAAGCCAGGCTTATAAAATATAAGCCGAAATCAAATAAGGTGATATAAGGCGAAACAAATAAGGTGATAAGGTCACATATAAGGCAAAACAAACACCCCCATAGGATTGTTTCAGCTTATATGTGGGCTTATGAGCTTATTTTGAGACTTGTGGGCTTATTTATTAGGATATGATAAACACAGAATAAGCAAGGCGAAACAAAGAAGGTGATAAGATCACATATAAGCCAAAATAAGGTCAAATAAGCTGAAGCAACTAAGCTCAAACAAATAAGGTGAAATCAGGCGAAATCAAATAAGCTGATATAAGGTGAAATAAGCTGAAACAAATAAGGTGATAAGGTCACATATAAGCTAAAACAAACACCGCCATAAGATTGTTTCAGCTTATATGTGGGTGTATGAGCTTATTTGGGTTTTGGCTTATTTATTAGGATATAATAATCCCAGGATAAGGCAGGCTTAAGCCGAATTCAAACAAACACGGAATAAGCCAGGCGAAATCAAATAAGCTCCTAAACCCAAATGAATATATAGGATACTTAAGAGGGGTGTTTGTTTCAGCTTATTTGAGACTTGTGGGGTTATTTATTAGGATATGATAAACACAGAATAAGCCAGGCGAAATCAAATAAGCCGAAATAAATAAGTTGAAATAAGCTGAAACAAATAAGCTGATATAAGCTGAAAGAAATAAGCTGAAACAAATAAGTTGATATAAGCTGATATAAGCTGAAAGAAATAAGCTGAAACAAATAAGTTGATATAAGGTGAAATAAGCTGAAAGAAATAAGCTGATATAAGTTGAAATAAGCTGAAATCAAATAAGCTGAAATAAGCTCAAACAAATAAGGTGAAATAAGGCGAAATCAAATAAGCTGAAATAAGCTGAAATAAATAAGCTGATATAAGCTGAAAGAAAGAAAAGAAAGATTACATAATAAAATCTTCATCTTCATCGATTGTTGTTGTCATCTTTTCTGCTATTCGATTTTATTTTATTTTATTTTTTTAACGTGATTTAATCAAATAAGCTGAAATAAGATAAGGAATTTTTTAACGTGATTTAATTATATTTTTTTAACCTGACAGGTCATTTTTTTTTTAATAAAAGTTGTGTTTTGATATTGAACTTACAGTGCACGACTCTATACTGAAAAAACAAGTAGAAATGTTGGATTACATAGACCTTATTTCTCACAGATTTCAGAACACAGTTAAACTTACAGTCCACGACTCTATACTAAAAAAACAAGTTCATTTTTTGCATCATTACCTGCCCAAGAATACGAGCATTCGAATGCCAGAATGTATCACGACCTTCATCGCTATCGAAAGTGAATAATTTGAGCAGGCACTCACTTTCCAAAGGCCTTGACATATTCCACAACACTCCATCCACTTGAGAAATCAAAGCATTTGATGTTAAGCTTTTCGATAACTCTTTCGCTATATCGAATGGAGTTGTTTCCCATTTCTTTCCCTACTTCACGGTCCCGTCGGGTAATGTAACCCTGTTAAGTATTTTTAAAATAACACTATTAGCTAAAACACTTTAAGAAGTATACCATAAGACAAATGGGGCGTTTCGGTAAGCTTATATGTTACTGAGATGCAAGATTCAATAAGTTTTATAGACTTTAGCGTGCTTGTACAGAGCCAAACATCTCATGCTTAATAACATATTTAGGGGTGGTTGGTTAGTTCATTTTTTAGCAATTCAAACATGTGGATTCTTTTAATTGTTTAAGCATAATTGACAGGTAAATAAGTATCACATTTAACAATCGAAATTGATGATGTAACTCTAACAGCAGCTTTACCCGTCTAAAGCTATACACTAATAAGGTATTCTATAATAAAATGAAGCTATATTAATATGCTAATCCAAACATCCCCTGATCAACCTAGAAAGTACCTAAAAACACATAATAAGCTAAAAGGGTCACCAAATCAGTAAACAAAAATCCGAATAAGCCCCAATAAACCTGCATTAACCCAAACACACACCATATGTTCGACAAAATGCTTCGAAAAAAATGAAAACCAGACGACAATTAAACTTAAGTAAGCAATAAAAAGAGTCGCCAAATCACTATTGTAACTGAAGATTATTTTGCAGCAGGTTTACCCATCTATAACATATACACAAATAAGCTATTCAATAATAAAATGAAGCTACTCTAATAAGCTAATCCAAATAGCCCCTAATTAAACCTACAAAGCAATTAAAACACGATTTTCATATGCTCGCCTACTTTTCAACAGATCGCTTCAAATAAACTCAGAAATCAAACATCATGATACAATCAAAGCCAATGATTCCTCGAGTGGCTCTAACGTGAAGACCGTTTCATATTTACTCAGAAATCAAACAAGATGATACAGTCAAAGCCATACTACAAGTAGTTTATGTTTCCTTACTTCAAATATTGTAATTGGCGTTTTGATGAGATATGAAGAAAAATAATTAAAATTTAGTTTCTCTCTATAGTTGCTTGGAGTCTTGCCCACTGAAAGGGCTTACCATATTTACCATCTATAATTGCTCTATAATACAGACAACTAACAAAATGGCTTATTAACTAAAAAAACATAAATTTGCCCAATGCACGCCACCTGCTCAACAAAATGCTTCGAAAAAAGCGAAAACCAAATAGCAATCTAACTACACCAAACAACTAAACAGCCAAAAGGGTCAGATCTACTAAAACATTTATTTACCTGTAATAAGAAACTTCAAAACTTGACTTATAATCAAAGATCTATTTTAAAACACTTCTAAAAAAACCTTTAGATTTTAAAGGCGGCGGAAACAAGGTTTCTGAGTGTGTGAGGCGACCGAGAGAGAGATATTAAAAGGGGTAGGGTTTTTGTTTACAGAGAGAGGTGACCGAGAGAGATACGGTTGTGCCATTTAATTGTTCAACATTTCTATGTATAAGTCATTTTCAACTTTTCAACATTTCTAAATATAGCAATTTTCAACCAAAAGGATAGATGCTTTATAATGTAGTAAAGATATATATATATATATATATATATATATATATATATATATATATATATATATATATATATATATATATATATATATATATATATATATATATATATATATATATATATATATATATATATATATATATATATATATATATATATATATATATATATATATATATATATTCGTTTATGTTTATATTTAATTTACCCCTATAACTATGACTTATCATATGTATTACAGATCTCGCAAGCTATCTAAGAAACCAGCGAAAACACCACACTCCCCCTTCTCATAAATGCACAAATAATCATGAGACAATCGATCCTTAAATCAGGCTAATTAGGGTTTTAGAAAAAACCCTAATCCACACAGTTCAAGAACATAAATCATCAATTCAACCACAAATGGATCAAGATCGAACCACCAATAAACCCTAGAACAAGTCTAGGATCAAACCCTATTTTTACAATGATTCAAGAACTAACAATTGAGGTGACTACTAGCTATGATACCATGTCAAATGAAAAATCGCAAATCAAAACTGATATTATCACCCAACCAACCTCCCCTTTGGTGATTTATTGATTACTTCAAGATGAGTCCTCAAACGAGTGCCCAGCAAAATAACTAAAACTTGTTGTCCTCAAACGAACGCAACACAAGAAATACAAGATCAGTCACAACAAGTACTCCTCAACAATACTTTCAATACTAGACTTCTAACAATATCAGGATGATGTTGATAATAATATTGATACAAAAGACTAAGACCAAAATCCCTAATTAAGAGTAACAAACTGTGTTTAATTGTAACACAAAGATGGAAGAGATGAATCAATAACGACAGCTGGGGAGGAGTATATATACTCCATATTTCCACTGCAGTTCTCCAAGAATAGCAACCTATCAAAACAAGCACAAAACATACCAACCATACCAAACTATATGATGGAGGCCCAAGTATCGATGAACATGCTAACTTGTTTCTAGAGGCTCAAGATCGTGAAGAAAAAAGGGTTTTACGAAAATGGTCATAACTTAGGCTCTGGGAGGAGTTAGAAGGCCCACACCAGTCAAAGTGCTGGCAGAAACGAGACGGACGCGGCTGTAGCCATACCTCATCTGATTACGGAAATTTCAAGGCCCAAAACACTATATTTTAGGAGTTATTTATATTTTTATTTTTGTTACACTTTTGGTTGGACTTGTTTCAGTTCTAGGTCATGGCTTGTTTGTCTTTTGAGGCTCGTTTCAGTTTTGTGAGTCTATTTAAATAATATGTTGTAACCCTAGTACGTAGTTATCAGTTTCATAATAAAAACTAGGGTTGAGCATCGGCTCAAAACCTAACCGAAAACCGATTTTGAGAAAAACATAAACCGAAAACCGAATCGATGGAAGTGAACAAAATTGAAACCGAGCCGAAACCGAGCCGAATCGAGAAAAACCGAACTGAACCGAGAAAAACCGAATCGAATATATAACTTAGGCGTATCTTAGTTGGTTTTAACCCGGAACTAAACCGAACTGAACCGAGCAAAACCGAAGTAAATATGAAAAACAGAAAACCAAACCGAAAAAGATCGGTTCGGTAGGCTCAGTTTTTGGTTAAGTTTTCTCAGCCCTAATAAAAACAGTTATTGGCAGCTTTTGTCGTACTTTAACTCTAATAATGGGTATTCGTATAAAATCAACGATTATTGAAAGAATTGTTCCTGATATTCATAGAATTAACATATCAAACTTATTATCTCGTATTTCAGTCAACATCACTATATACCAATATTACAAAAACAGTCCCCATACATATAACAAGCTAAAAGCCTCCAAAACCATACCATACTTTCAACAGAATATTTTCGCTAAAAACTACTACTAAACAAAATAATGTCAAGTGTCTCATCTGCATATTCAAAAAGTATAACTTAAAGTGTCATCTGTTTTCATGTTTAGATTCAGTTGCAGGCACTTTGTTGTATGGGTGGAGCCAGCAATTTTAGTTCAGAGAGGCTAATTATACTTAAGACAAAAAGTTATAGTCATATGGGGGGCTTAATGTAGGAACTAGTAGAAAAACAACTTGTAATACACATATTATTTAATAAGTGAAGTAGGTTGATTAGAGATCTAGGATGTACGGGATCGCCCAGATAGCAGTCGTATCCGTTTGGGATCGGGACGGGAGCGGGATCGATGTCGATTTGTCTGAGGATCGAATCTTGACCGAATCCCAAATCTTGGGATCGATCCTTGACCGACTCTGGAATGGATCTGCATGTTTTTAGCCCATTTGGCCTGTTTTTTTAGGGTTTGTATGGGATGTACTTAGTATAAATACAATGTAATTATACACAGACGATTCACAACAATAATACATCATCTAAATCAATCGACAATAACCAATCACGTCTATAGCATATTGTTTTCCCAGAAATCCAGAATACATCACAAATTCACAAGTTATGTCTTCTTCCCAGTCCCACAATACAACACAACAAACACAATCATCAACACAACAAACACAATCATCATCTTCAACCAATGAACAACCTCCATTGTGGGATTTCGTTGAAAAAATAGAAAGACAAGGTCCATCAGGAGGAGCATGGAAATTTAAGTGCAATGTTTGCCACCTTGTTCGAACCGGATCTTATTCAAGAGTTAAAGCACACTTGCTTGGAATAACCGGTAATGTTTTTTTGCATGTATACGGTTTATAAGTTTATAAGTTATAGTGTTTTTGCATATAATTGTGTAAACTGATAGTCATCTCCAAGAATATAGTTTTTTTTAGGGTTCTTATAAAGTTATAAGTTTTAGGGTTTATAAGGTTTAGGGTTTATATGTGTGTAGTTAAGTATACTGTGTGTAGTTTTGTATCAGTAAAGAAGTTTTATAGGTTGTGGGATTACATAGAACAATGGGATTAGATTACTCCAGACGACTTGGTGTAAACGACAACTTGCATGAAAATTATAACTTATAAGTTTATCACTTGCATGAAAATTATAACTTATAAGTTTATCACTTTATCAGTAAACGACAACTTGGTGTTAGTGTATAAAGTGTAAACTTTTTTTTTAATTTGTGTAGTTTCATGTTACTTTATCAGTAAACGACAACTTTGGTGTTAGTGTATAAAGTTTTAAATATTTTGTAAACTTTTTTTAATTTGTGTAGTTTCATGTTACTTTATATTTTTCTGATGAGTTTGTTTAATTGCATAAAGTGTTTTTTCATGTATATTTGTATGAATTTATCTTAATGTGTTCATCTTTTATAGGTTGTGGGATTGCAGCTTGCAAGCAAGTATCAGCGAGTCAAAAACAAGAGATGAAAGAGTTAGAAAAAGCGTATGAACAGAAGAAAGCCGAGGCAAAAGAAAAAAATGTTACGTTGCCATGTGAGGCTAGTGTTGGATTTAAGAAAATAAAAGGTATTACTAGCCCTATTGAAAAAGCTTTTGGTGTTGAAATTAGGGACCAACTAGATCAAGAAATTGCAAGGATGTTTTATACAGGAGGTTTGCCTTTTAATCTTGCAAGAAATCCACATTATCATAGGGCTTTTCAGTTTATGGCAGACAATAAAATTGATGGTTATGTCCCTCCTGGTTATAATAAGCTCAGAACAACCTTATTATAGAAAGAGAATGCTAATGTCGAGCGGCAATTGGAACCCCTTAGGTCAACATGGAAAGAAAAGGGTGTGACTAGTGATTGACGGTTGGAGTGATCCTACTAGAAAGCTTCTAATCAATTTCATGGCTACAACAGGTAATAATGGTCCATTATTTTTAAAGGTGGTGAATTGTTTTGGTGAAGTAAAAGATAGACATTTTATTGCTAATTTAATGAAGGAAGTGATCAATGAAGTTGGTCATCAAAATGTTGTGTAATAACTAGATTTTGCCAAGTATAAAAATTATGTTCGTTGTATGTGTCTAATCGAACTGATCACGGATTTAGCGTGATTCAATCGTCTTTTGGTGGGAAACAATATATTGGTCGTTGTAGTAAAATTAAATTGCAAGACTTTAAAGTAAATGACGGGTAATTAAAGCTAAAACTGATTAAAAAGTAAATAGTGCAATATTAAAACTTTAAAAGTAATTAATTAAATGACAAAAATTAAAGCTCGACGAAAAGTAAATTTGACAATGTAATAAAAATGCAAACTTGAAATTAAAAACTAAAACAAAACAATTAAAATAACACTTAAAGAAATATAGCGGGAAAAATAAATGCTTGAAAATAAAAAGATGATAAACAAGACCTGATTCGGAATCCAAAATACTGTCACCATCCTGAATACACCACAAGCTGCTTATCCGGAATAATTACTTGATCCTTATCTGGAATCCAAATACAACCTGTTATCTGGAATCCTATTTTTGAGGTCTATCCGGAATCTTTCTTAGTTGCCCTTATCCAGAATCCAGAAGTTGTCACAATCCGGAATCTTTATTCCGGACACTTATCCGGAATCCATGTTATGGGTACTATCCGGAATCCCCTTTCAATTCGTTATCCGGAATAAACACACTCCCACTATCCGGAATATGAAACCTCGAAACCTTATCCAGAATTGGCTATTCCACGGCTTATCCGGAATATGACTTTGACACCTTATCCGGGATTTGTCCCAGTACCCTTATCCGGAATTGGAGATGTAGGATGTATCCGGAATGTTAAATCGACAGCTTATCCGAAATTTGGGTTTATATAGCTTATCCGGAATATTTTTCAAGGCACTAATTCGGAATGTTAAGTTCTTGTTTATCCGGAATATGAGGGTTTTAAATAAAACCCGGATAAGAACTATTACAAATAAGCTAAAAACTAATATTAAGCTAAAAACAAATAAGCACTTAACTAAAACTTCTACCAAATCAAATTTAAGAAAAAGCTAATAAACCAAAATTTAAAAACTTTTAAAAACACTAAATAATAAAAATATTTAAAATCAACTTTTTATAAAAACCAACTAATAAGCACTTAATCAAATTTAAATCAAACACATAATAAGCAATAAAATCAATAAGCTAACACAATCATAAACATAAAGACATAACAAACAATCAAATAAGCATGAAAATAAGCACATAAACATAAAGATTAAATCAAGACAAGAAAGGTAGAATGAGAGATTAATCAAAACTTGATTAAAATAAGGTTCAACAATTAAAAGTAAAGATTAAACTCAAAAATTTAAGGTGCAAGACAAGGTAACTAAATAACAATTAAGTAAATGACATTAAGAAAAGTTCAAGTAATTAAATGGAAGAACTAGTTAAGTGCTTATTTGTCAAGATAGGGAGATTAGATGTCTTGATGCTTTCTTCCTTTTCTCGTCTTTTCGTCTTTATAAATTCTTCGACTTTCTTGACTTTGTCTCGGGATTAATTGAACTCGTCTTGTAATTTCTTCTTTAATTAGACTTGAGTTCTACGGCTTTATTAAACTTCCGTCTTTAGACTTTTTCTTCGATAAATCTTCAGAATAGGCCTTGGACTTCCGTTCTTTTTGCACTCTTGATCTTTTGACTTCGTCTTTTATCTTTTTCTTCGATAAAAGCCCATGAAAGACCGCATTTTCTTCCCTTTTCACATTTTGATCCAAAATCACAACAAAAACACAAACCACGCATAATTTCGACATTTACGACATAAAATACACGTTTTGGCTTGGTTATTATTATAATTAAGTGGTAAAAGGATAAGTGTTTTCACACTTATTAAATCCTCTACACTTGACTATTGTAATGTCCTCATGCAATGTATTAATTACAAAGCAAGATTTACATTTTCCATCACAATCAATCCAGATTGGCCTTTATTAAAGAGACAAAATATTTAAAGGAATAAAACAAGTAAAAAGATCAAAAACATACCTTAGAGTTTTGGAATGTCATTAATGTTTATCACCCTCAAGTTTCACGTTCCCCATACCAAGCTTAAAAACGAGATCATTGTTATTATAAGTTAGCAAACTATCACAAACTCATGTGGGCCAATTATTTACTTAGACTTCCTTATTCCTAGGTGTATCTCATATGTTTTATTGTTGTCTTGAATGATCACGAAGATGCATTGTTGACTTATTTTGATAGTTGTTTAGGCTGAAAATAAAGTAGGATGATTTAATCAATAGTTAGCTAAAGGATAAAATCTTTTAAAACTGCTTCTCGGGACCTCATAAAGTTCATATCTTGGCATAACTCGCTTCACGATTTGAGACCTTTCTCGGACCGATATTTGGCATTGACTTCATACTTCAAATCTTGAGAGGCGTTCATGAAATAATGGTCTTCTCTTCATAATAGGAATTTCTTCACTTGAACTTTTTGAGAGATTCTTCATATTTGGACCACGACTTCTTCATTTTTCTTTAATCTTTATTTGGGATTTTGATATACAACGATCCGTCTCCTTTTAGGATTTGGATATATTTATCCTCATACCTTGTTAGGGCCTATTTTGATCAACTTCTCCATGATCTTTAGGAGAGTATTTGCTTTTCGTCATGTGTCTCGATCCTTCATATTGATTTTTGATAAATGATTCTTCACATCACCTTGGATCTTTAGCAACAAAATGTAGCCCTCATGCCTTGTTAGGGCCTTTCCGGACTCGCCAATCTTCGCATCCCGCTTCAATAAGTTATGCCTTGGCTATGAACTCTAATCAATACCGAGCAACTTTTAAACGATCTTGGGCTAGAAGCTAAGTAACTTTTCAAATCGTACAACCTTACTTATTGCAAATAAATTTATTAACAAGCGATGGGAGAAAAAGCTTATAATCAACTCACATAAATTCATGAAAGAATACCAAACTTATAATTGACTCTATCATCTCTCGTTCTCCACAATTTAAAGTCTCAAAGAATGAGACTCGTGGATGCTTGGCCTATTAAATCAAAGTTTTGGGTTTTAGGTCATCTATAGGATCTTGCAACTTCTTAGACTTTTTCAAGTTTAGAATTCGCATTTTAAAGTTCCTTTGATAAACGACTTTCTAGGATCAATTATAGGAACTTGCGAAAAGTTCATGTTCTTAACCCGCAAGAGTTAAGACTTTCACGTTTTAAAGTTCCCTATATAAAAGCCTAGCAAAACTTGACTTAAACACGTTAAGGATACTAGCTAGAGTAAACTTAGATAAGTAAACTCGGGTTGAGTCAAAAGATTCATAAGGTTTAAAAATTAAAACCACTTTATTAAAATTTATTCTAGCAAAGAAAGAAAATAACTATAACATTGGTTTGAGTCTGTGTGGCGGTGGGCTCAAACCCCGTGGATTAGTCGGCCAATGAGTCGGAAATCACGGTTACCAAAAAAAAGAAAATAACTATAACAAAGGTAAATACAACTAGGCCAAAATAGATCAAAAAATTTGAAAAATGTCGAAAAATCAATTTTCTGGTTAAAATGTGGACAATTACAGGGAAAAGCCCACTTAACTTCGATAGAAGTCCCCACTACACTTAATATAAACATTGTCCTCAATGTTTAACCATGTGGAAGTAAACTCCCCTACACTTAGGACATTGTGCACTTTGTTTAGATCTTGCTAAGAAAGAGACAACTAAAGTGATTCCTATTTAATATTGAAGAATATAATATAGAGAATCAAAAGAGTTTAGGATAGAACCGGGAAGACGGGTACACAGAATCACGGGTCGTCAAAAGTCATCAAGAATGGATCTTTAAAAGCTCGAATCCCTGCACATGATAAGAAAAAACAACCAACACATACTAGGGTCTCTTTAACACCCCACTTTGATAAGTGGACCGTTACGCGTAATTATAGTGTGTCATCAAAGCATACAAGGATAAATATCTAAAACATTACATGACCATAGGGTAAACCGGAATCAAACATCGGTTCCCAAACATAAGCTCAAAACATAATAAAGTAAATGAAATAATGGAAGACTTAAACAAGCACAAATATATGAAGGCAAAAGGAGAAGAAGTCTATGGCACCTTCCATCCTATGCATGTCCTCCAAAATGCTCGAGTCCGTCCTTGGGTACCTGCCGTTTTGGGACATGGAAAGGAAAGTAACGGCTGAGCAAAACACTCAGTGCATGGATATAGACATAGTATAAATGACTAAAACATAATAAAGACTTAATAGCAACGGAAATGTATAAGTCCTGGAAAAACCTGGAACATGTTCATAAAACTGGTTTTATAGTTTGAAAAGCCTTATGTTTATCTTATGAAAACTGTTTAACATATTTTACCATTAGCCAATATAGGTCATGAAAATCCGCCATGCATGAATACTTGGAGGGGTGACCTCATCATGCAAATTAGAGGGGGTGCCTCTAATTTAATATACTGGTTTTGGGTAGGAGGGATCAGCTCCTTGTGAAGGATGCAAGGCACACACCACATTCACACTGAGTAATCTGCTGAAAACATGTAACTAGGATGCACCCATACGCCCCACATGATAAATATAATAATATGGCCAAAAGCTGAAGGGACGCCACGAGCAATCACTCTGCCGTGGGGAAGTCATAACACCAGTGCCTCTAATGTTATGGTTATGGTACCTCCATAACTAGGTGAAACTGGTCATGCATGTATATGGCTATAGGTATTCTAAATTAAACATAAGTAATTCAAACATATAAACTTATACTACGGAAAAACAGTTAGCTGCATACGGGGAATCCTAATAAGGAAAGAATGTCCATACTGAAAGGACGAGAATCCGTACCTTATGTCCAGTTAACGAAGAAGACGAACGGAAGAGAGTCCTACTTCGGTATCACTAATTCTGCATAAATACATACGTGTATAAGTATCTGATTACTAAATACGTAACTGGTTTTATGTCATGTCTTAGCTTATTTTACACGTTCATGTCATGTTTTACTGTTTTAAGCTTTATACTGTGTTTATCTTATATTCTATCTATTCTGATGAAGTATTTCTTGTATTTCATGTATTATTATACTTGTTGTGTGATAATAAGTAACTTTCCAAAAATAGTAGGTTTCCTAAAATAGAAAGTTTCCAAAAATAGAAAGTTTCCAAAAATAGAAAAGTTTACAAAAATAGAAAGTTTCCAAAAATAGAATTACTGCTTAAAATATATAAGTTTCTAAAAATAGAAAGTTTCCATAAACAGATTAGTTGCCTTAATTAAATAAGTTTCTAAAAATAGAAAATTTCCATAAATAGATTAGCTGCCTTAATTAAATAAGTTTCTAAAAATAGAAATTTCCATATATAGATATAAGCTGGTTAAATAAGCTAATTATATAAGCTTAAGTGTTTTCTGATTATTTTCTAAGTCATATTGATATAAGGTATAGTTTATTAATCATTACATGTAAATTAATTAAACTATAGGTTAAACGTATTTAATTAAATATATCATGTTTTTAATTAAATAAGTTAAAATACTTAGGTTAAAACATGTATTATTAATTACTAATAATATAACCTAAGTCATGTTGATTAATTAATTATAGTCATTGTTTTTAATAATTAATTAATTATAAAGTCTAATTAAAAATAAATACTTAGGTTAAAATTCGTGATCTAATAATTAAATTTATAACCTAAGTCATGTTAATTAAATTAATATGTCATGTTTTATTAATTTAATTTTTAACATATAACTATTAAAATCATAAACCTTAACATAATCAATGAACCGGATCGTGACTAGAAACCATGAACCGGACCCGTAATCAACACCATACCCCGAACCAAGGTCGGGGTACCCCTTGTTTGCTGCTGCCGTGGGACCCACACCACCATACTGAGACCATGAGGTCTCGGTGGTGGTTCATAAGCCAAGCCGAGACCCCTTCGGGGTTCGGTTTAGGCGGCGGCTAGAACAAACACCCCTATAAACCCTTGTTTTGATTCACCCCGTAATCATAGACATGTTTTAATAAATGTTTTTAATTAGTTTTTAAAACATTAAGATTTTATGTGATTCATAAATCAAAACATAAAAGAAAAGAGTTAAATAGGTTATACCGAATGTGTGGATCAATCAAGGATAAACACACACGAATGCTTGCCCAAAATCCAAGATCAAAATCAACCCGAACACTCCTTTGGTGTTCCTAAATGTGGCGGCCAAAAAGGAGAGGAAGAAGAGACTTTGTTATTTCTTGATTTTGTGATAAATGACACAAGATTTTCCCCTTTTTCTTGTTTAGTAAAAAAACAATGGGCTTGACCCTTTTCTTCCTAATTTTGTGGTTAGGGGCCCATATAAGGGTAACCCGTACATTTCTTGAGTCTAAATATTATAGTGTGTTCTCGTGTTCGTGTTTTACGTGTTTTAATTAGTTATCGATCGTGACTTAATATATTTATTCGTGCTCGTGATAAATATATATATATGTAATTAATATTTGCTCGTTATTAGATTACGTTCATGATTTCATGATCGCATGTTTGTGATTAAAATTATTATTGGAATAATTATCGTGTGTTCATACGTAATAAATACTTATCGTGTTCTAACACGTACGTAATACTCGAAATTCTTATACGTGAAACGTAAACATATTATAAAAAGAAAGTTCTAACCATAAACGTACGATCTTAAGGGTACTATTCATGGTAAAAGCATGTGGGTTTTACAACTCTTCCCCCTAAAAAAATTAATTCGTCCCCGAATTATAGATAACGTACTGAAAGAGAAACATACCCGAATTAAACTGAGAGGGTATGTAAGATAAATGAACGTGCAGGTGACCTGGCAGAAGGAACGCGGAACGTGACATGTCTTGAAAGGACATGGAACGTGACGTGACTGAAAGGACATATCTAATTGATAAGAGAAAAACAGATAATAAGTTCGGATGAACTTGTCCGTTTCAAAGTGGCTTCCCTCTTGGAACGATTCCTTCACAAGATCGTGACACTAATGATAAATCTTGGTCCTCCTGACCTTGACTCGGAATACGAAGAAATTTGTGGTTATCAACGGAAGGTAGATCCCCTAAATTCGATCGAGGGAATAAGAATTAACGTGTATGGCAACTGAAACGTTATTGTGCAAAACACTCTCACTTAACTGATAATTAGCAATGATGCGCGAGACATAAAGAAACGTAGTACGTGAAAAAATTTGAACGTAATACGTGGAAAATTTTGAACGTGATACGTGGAAAATTTTGAACGTGATACGTGGAAAATTTTGAACGTGATACGTAGAGATATGATGAGTGTAATATGAGTAAACATATCGTGATCCATGATACGTGTAACATATCTTGATCATGATATGAGGAACGTGGAATGACATGACATGTGAAACATATCGTGAACTTAGAATATAATGGCGGTAACGCCAAACGCTACAAGGTGAGACATAGAATATGACGAGAAGCGTCTATCTGAGGATATGGAGTTATACTAAACATGGGTTTGGTCTCTCAAGTTCTTGCAAAACTTCCCAGAACGAAAATGAACGTAAAATCGTAAGCCAAGATATGATCATCAACGTGAATAGTGTCATGAACGCGAGCGCAAACGCAAGTCGTGGAATTAGAATGAAGACGTGAAGTAAATAAGGGTCACAATTGCAAATCTTTGTCTGACCCGATAACTGAGGGATTGCCAAGTGATCGAATGAGCCTTGGCTAGAACATGTCCGATCAATCTGTTGGTTCTAAAATTCTTGCGGATGTAAGGATTCTGCAGACTTGGTCAAACTGTTTACAATAAACCAGATAGCATCATGCTTCTTCTGAGTTTGCGTTAAACTGGTAACCAAAATCCGTGGAGATCTTGTCCCATTTCAATTCACAATTTCAGATGATGGAAACATCCCAGTCTGTTGGTGTCCTATCTTAACATGTTGGTATGTCAGGTACCTAGATATGAACGTAATTGTATCTTGCTTCGTAGAACTTGATACATAGGAGTTTGCGCAACACTGGGTCTCTGAATCTAGACTTCTCCTAGCGTAGGATTTTCTAGAACACCTAATGTAGTGTAGGTTTCTCTCCTTTATGCATAAGCAGAGTCATGGTAAGATGTGATTCAGCGTGTCACTGTAATCAAACAAAATTGATATTGGAAAAGAATTTCCAGGTAAAATTTCTCTTGTCATAGAATTTGCAACATAGAGCATATATGGTCTCCTGTTCTTCTCTAGACTTAGAGGAAATCAGGTTATCCTTAATGAAAACGCTGATGAATTTGCTTATGAGTTCATGGAAACTCAATTTATTAAGGCCATAATGTTGTTGGAGCATTGATGAGACTAATTCAAAATCATAAATCTAGCATGATCGAGTCGTGCACGAATAGCAGTCATGGACATGTCCTGCTCTTTCACCCGTCACTATTGGCAGCATGATCATAAATCCGATCTTGTCAATACGTGGAGGAGAGTAACGGTTGTAAATGGTGATTTGTTTAAAATCGACGGTAGTCGACACATAATCTTATGTTACCGTCCTTCTCCTTGAAGGTTCTTTTGGAGTGTAAGGGAAAATTTTGGAATAATCTGTTGGTTATGCGTAAAAGGACTTCAGTAGTCGTGTCTTACTGACAGCTAGAAAAATTTAGCAATCATGGCTAACAAAGCACGTGCTTGGAAAGCATAGATAATTTGTACAGATTTTCCGGATGGAAAATCGAGCTGAATGTACTCAGGAGCCTGAACATTACTGCACATAATTATGAATCGTAGCATGGTGTGCTGTTCATAGTCCATAATTAGGATAAAATTCAACTCGTGTATGTCCGAGGAAATGCGATAGCAGCTTGGATCTCATCATTAAGCTGAAGGAAAACCTTCGTATACGTGGGAATACGAAAAGCGTCCTTCATGGTCATGAATGTATGAGCTATGGTTACAAGAATGAAAGTGTCATCAGGAAACGTGATAGTTCCCACTGATGCGCCGGTAATGGTACTGAAATTCTTGTGGCCTGATTAATACCTGGCACAACAAAATGGATATACCCTTGGAGGGTACCCTAAATTTCTTAGAAATGTTCCATAATTAGACGTGAGTCATGTGTCTTGACTCGTGTCTTGGAAATATAAGCATGACATATGTATTAACTGGTGTCTTGACATGTGTCTTCAGAAAGTATACGTGAGACATGTGTCTTGACTGATGTCTTGACATGTGTCTCGAGACGTAAAACAATAGAACTACAATATTAGGTTACTATGCCAGAATTGGCAGATCGGTTGGACTACTAATCATTTGTATGTCTGATCACGTTCCCGACTGGAGCCTCGGTTGCGATTTCTAGGATAGTTATTGTCATAGTAGTGGTTACTATCATCCTATCTGTCAGTTCCATGACGGTCATTCTCATGACTATGATTCATGTAACTATTCAGCTGAGTGGCCGGCTGGTACCGGTTTTCGCTCATATGACTGAAACCACAACTGGATGACGTGTGACATGTAACTAAGAATTAAGGACAATGATTGATGAAAATCGTCTGATAGTGAACTATCTTCTCGTCCAATAGCTTTGCTCTGACGCCTTTGTCTTCGTCTTGTAGGATCTCCAGGTTTTGAACAGCGTCCGCATCTCGTAGCGTCTCCAAACATCAGCAGCATCAACCTTTAGTAACATCTCCAAGCTATAAGCGGCATCAGCAATCTTGTAGAATATCAGCAAGTAGACATATGCCTGAGATGATTCAGAATCGGCTGACGAATACTCGTGAAGTATTGCAAGTGAAATACACATGGATTTAGGTACGTGTAATACACATGGAATACGGTACATGGAGTACACATGGAATGCACATGAAATGATCGGTATGGGGTCGATCATTTGTCATGATTTAAGGAAAGTATAACGGTTAAACGGTTAGGAAAACCATCATGATAACCTGGCAGTATTAGCATAGACATCATTCTGGTTGTATCGAGAAACGTTAAAGTGTGGTAACAAAAAATTCAACGATGATTTGCCTGACAGCATGATCAATGAAAACCAACCATGACTATCATGAAAGCAGGATTCAATGAAATCCAACAATGCCTTGCATGAAAGCATAAATAACAAAAGAGGCGTAAGACGTAATCAACATGAAGACGGAATTATCATGAAGAAACATGAAACCATCTATCATGAAAGAGTGTATAACATAATCAGCACGAAACTGAAGTTAACCATGACAGTATGAAAACATAGTTGACATAAAAACATATTAACTTATGAGGGGACATGAAAAAAATTTATGCCAATAAATCATGAGAAAAATTATATGCATGAAAAACAGTGCATGAATGCGTAATGTAGTTTATAAATACATTTATATGTGCGAGGAGACGCCTATGGGTCGGTCCCAAAACAAAAGACATGGTGAGGGGACGCCTATGGGTCGGTCCCAAAGTTAAAAGTTTCGATAAAAGCACATGCGACTAAATAGGGTCAGTCCTGTACCAACCATTACTTAGTCATAATTCCTGCAACAATGATACATGAAACATAAATAAATGAAACTCATCTGTCAAAACTTATCAGAAAAATTTTATGTGACTAATTATGAACTACTGGGGTTCAGTCCACATAGCCTCAGTTCACGAGGAACATTATGTATGAAACAATGACACATAACTAAATATGAATGACGGTTGTCCATCCATATTAGTAAAACAATATCGATGAAAACATCAAGGCTAAAACCTCAAGGTGCTGAAAACATTGTGGTTAAAACAACAGTGCGTTGAAAACATCAATACGTAGGATAACAAACGTTGGCTTAGGAAGCTCCTGGTGACTATCCACTAGTCACAGGTCAAGTTTTAGAGCCTACAGGTCGAAGCCTTGGGCTCTGATACCATAATTGTAACACCCCACTTTGATAAGTGGACCGTTACGCGTAATTATAGCGTGTCATCAAAGCATACAAGGATAAATGTCAAAAACATTACATGACCATAGGGTAAACCGGAATCAAACATCGGTTCCCAAACATAAGCTCAAAACATAATAAAGTAAATGAAATAATGGAAGACTTAAACAAGCACAAATATATAAAGGCAAAAGGAGAAGAAGTCTATGGCAGCTTCCATCCTATGCATGTCCTCCAAAATGCTCGAGTCCGTCCTTGGGTACCTGCCGTTTTGGGACATGGAAAGGAAAGTAATTTCTGAGCAAAACGCTCAGTGCACGAATATAGACATAGTATAAATGACTAAAACATAATAAAGACTTAATAGCAGCGGAAATGTATAAGTCCTGGAAATACCTGGAACATGTTCATAAAACTGGTTTTATAGTTTGAAAAGCCTTATGTTTATCTTATGAAAACTGTTTAATATATTTTACCATTAGCCAATATAGGTCATGAAAATCCACCATGCATGAATACTTGGAGGGGTGACCTCATCATGCAAATTAGAGGGGCTGTCTCTAATTTAATATACTGGTTTTGGGTAGGAGGGATCAACTCCTTATGAAGGATGCAAGGCACACACCACATTCACACTAAGTAATCTGCTGAAAACATGTAACTAGGATGCACCCATACACCCCACATGATAAATATAATAATATGGCCAAAAGCTGAAGGGACGCCACGAGCAATCACTCTGCCGTGGGGAAGTCATAACACCAGTGCCTCTAATGTTATGGTTATGGTACCTCCATAACTAGGTGAAACTGGTCATGCATGTATATGGCTATAGGTATTCTAAATTAAACATAAGCAATTCAAACATATAAACTTATACTACGGGAAAACAGTTGGCTGCATACGGGGAATCCTAATAAGGAAAGAATGTCCATACTGAAAGGAAGGGAATCCGTACCTTATGTCCTGTGAACGAAGAAGACGAACGGAAGAGAGTCCTACTTCGGTATCACTAATGCTACATAAATACATACGTGTATAAGTATCTGATTACTAAATACGTAACTGGTTTTATGTCATGTCTTAGCTTATTTTACACGTTCATGTCATGTTTTACTGTTTTAAGCTTTATACTGTGTTTATCTTATATTTTGTCTATCCTGATTAAGTATTTCTTGTATTTCATGTATTATTATACTTGTTGTGTGATAATAAGTAACTTTCCAAAAATAGCAGGTTTCCTAAAATAGAAAGTTTCCAAAAATAGAAAGTTTCCAAAAATAGAAAAGTTTCCAAAAATAGAAAAGTTTCCAAAAATAGAAAGTTTCCAAAAATAGAAAGTTTCCAAAAATAGGAAGTTTCCAAAAATAGAATTACTTCTTTAAATAGATAAGTTTCTAAAAATAGAAAGTTTCCATAAATAGATTAGCTGCCTTAATTAAATAAGTTTCTAAAAATAGAAAATTTCCATAAATAGATTAGCTGCCTTAATTAAATAAGTTTTTAAAAAAGAAAGTTTCCATAATTAGATATAAGCTAATTATATAAGCTTAAGTATTTTCTGACTATTTTCTAAGTCATATTGATATAAGGTATAGTTTATTAATCATTACATGTAAATTAATTAAACTATAGGTTAAAAGTATTTTATTAAATATATCATGTTTTTAATTAAATAAGTTAAAATACTTAGGTTAAAACATGTATTATTAATTACTAATAATATAACCTAAGTCATGTTGATTAATTAATTATAGTCATGGTTTTTAATAATTAATTAATTATAAAGTCTAATTAGAAATAAATACTTAGGTTAAATATCATGATCTAATAATTAAATTTATAACCTAAGTCATGTTAATTAAATTAATATGTCATGTTTTATCAATTTAATTTTTAACATATAACTATTAAAATCATAAACCTTAACATAATCAATGAACCGGATCGTGACTAGAAACCATGAACCGGACCCGTAATCAACACCATACCCCGAACCAAGGTCGGGGTACCCCTTGTTTGCTGCTACCGTGGGACCCACACCACCATACCGAGACCATGAGGTCTCGATGGTGGTTCATAAGCCAAGCCGAGACCCCTTGGGGGTTCGGTTTAGGCGGCGGCTAGAACAAACACCCCTAAAAACCCTTGTTTTGATTCACCCCATAATCATAGACATGTTTTAATAAATGTTTTTAATTAGTTTTTAAAACATTAAGATTTTATGTGATTCATAAATCAAAACATAAAAGAAAAGAGTTAAAAAGGTTATACCGAATGTGTGGATCAATCAAGGATGAACACACACGAATGCTTGCCCAAAATCCAAGATCAAAATCAACCCGAACACTCCTTTGGTGTTCCTAAATGTGGCAGCCAAAAAGGAGAGGAAGAAGACAATTAGGGTTTCTTGTTATTTCTTGATTTTGTGATAAATGACACAAGATTTTCCCTTTTTTTTGTTTAGTAAAAAAAACAATGGGCTTGCCCCTTTACTTCCAAATTTCGTGGGTAGGGGCCCACATAAGGTTAACCCGTACATTTCTCGATTCTAAATATTATAGTGTGTTCTCGTGTTCATGTTTTACGTGTTTTAATTAGTTATCAATCGTGACTTAATATATTTATTCGTGCTCGTGATAAATATATATATACGTAATTAATATTTGCTCGTGATTAGATTACGTTCATGATTTCATGATCGCATGTTTGTGATTAAAATTATTATTGAAATAATTATCGTGTGTTCATACGTAATAAATACCTATCGTGTTCTAACACGTACGTAATACTCGAAATTCTTATACGTGAAACGTAAACATATTATAAAAGGAAAGTTCTAACCATATACGTACGATCTTAAGGGTACTATTCATGGTAAAAGCATGCGGATTTTACAGTCTCCCCTGTGGAAACCTTGGTTTCCGGATCTTTAAAGCTACTAGGAATGATCATTGTTCATATGATTAGATAATCAAAGCGGAATTAGAACAACAACCATTAACAATGTGTAGGCACAAAACATGAATTAAAACAATTGGATTGCTCATTATATTAATAACGAACAATCACTAGACGTGTATACATGGAATCCCATGTCTAGTCGACACACGCTTTAGGTTTACATTGTGAATGAATTATATGAATAAAAACCTAAGACTCTTGTTCCTTTTATAGTGGAAGGAACAGAATCTACAAGAGATAAAATCAAATAAACAACTAAATATTCTATTTCTATAGATATATACTGAATATATTATTTAGAATATATCCAATATATTCTGTAAATAGAATTCTCCATCAAATCCATCAGCGTTGACCTTTGTTGACTGCGTTTGACTTTTGTTGACTTCTGTCAACGCCTACATTGATCTTGTCAACGTCTATATTACTCTTGTCAACGCTTGAGTAAATGTCCTTCGATTTTGAGTTTCTGCCACATCAACTTTTTGACCCAACAATCTTCCCCTAGTTGATGATGGCAAAACTCTATGTGTATCTCTTGTAAGTTGTACATGATCTTCAAATTGCTTCCCCTCAAGTTTAGCATGTATTTCTTCCCCTTTTTGTCACATCAACAGGAAATTAAACAATGTATGCAATCTTTGAAGATTCTCCAAATGTAGGCTCTATGTAATGATCTTGAAGAATAATTAATAAAGTATTCTTGATGTAGAAGTAGAATAACCCAACCTTGTGTTCCATGTCTTGTATTATCCACGTGATGAAGAACTTATACCTGGCAAATTATAAGTAGACCTCAATCCCTTGTCAATATTCTCATCCTTTGTGAGACACTGAGCACGATAATGTAACTCCTTCAAGTGTTATGACAAGTCTTCGTCACCAAACATGTAAAGCACGAACAAGTTACCTTTAAAGTCTATGGCTGAGAGTGCACAACTTTAAGATATGATAGAACACAAACTCGCAAAAATCTTCTTCAATCATCAAACTTACCATAAGAATTCTTCCCCTTAAGCCAACACCTCTTCATGACAAAACTTATTCTTCATATCATATGTAAAAGTTGTTGGATGGATAACTCTTTTACAAGGCTACCTCGATTACATAATCAAATCCAATAAATTACCTCACGAATTGTTGCTAACTCGCTTTAAGATCATAAATTCCGTTTAAAAATATCCGAGTCATAAATATCATCATGATATTCTAAATTAAAACGGAGATTCCATGTACCTTCGTGTGTAAATACTACCTTTTTGTGTGCTCAAAACGTACCAATTTTCTCAAACAGCAGCGATTCCTGTGTTGTCCAATATCCTTTTTCATCCAATATCTTTGGCAGATGTATTGTCCGATATCGGACAATACGTTTCAGCGTTCAAAATCTCATATATCGGACAACACTGTCAACTCTATCAACGTTGACTTATTCTGTCAGCGTCAAACTTCCAAACGTCAGCGTTAAAGTAAGTCTTGTCAGCGTCCACATCTCTTTTATCTGCTGACGTCATCTAGGATCCAAAAGTGGCTTAGCAGCCTTGTAAATAGATAAATACTTTCCATATACATGCATATTAACAGCTAGCCTTGAACTTGAATAAACTGCTTTATATCAATGACATATATCATGAGATAAACCCTAAAAAATAAGCATCTTTCTCCACGTTCAAATATATATCCTTTTGTTTACAGCAACTCACGTATCCATTAAGTATGGAATTAACCATAGTTCCTAAAAATCAGCCTGATGACCATGCAATATGCTCGACTGTTTTAAACTCAATCATATCCCATAATAATATCCTGAAAAACAGTTACTTACTTTGCAGTCACGTCCATATCTTCAAATGATTTATATTTCTTTTGATTTTCGTCCAACTGTCATATCCCTATAAATAAGGATCCAGGGAAAACTTACTTATGCAACATGAAACGTGTTTATCCCATGAAAATAGAATGTGTAACTGCTTCACATATATGCACGAAATAACAGATCTTTTCCCATGTTTTGAAAAAGGAAACAAATATATTTCCCAAATTCTTTTATCCGTTTCACAATCGCTGGACTTCCTCGCGTCTGACTAAATTGAAAAGAGTAGATCTCACACATTGTGAGAAAATATCTCTTGTGATCTCCACGTCATTCCCATCCATGAAAATCATACCAAAGTTTTCTTTTCACATCACTCAAACGTATACTCAGAAAATACTACATGAATTCTTTGTGAACTGCTTCCATCACCATGATCTGCTGATATAATACCCTGCTGATTCATTCAGGTCTAAGGTTCTTCTCATCAAACCCTCATCCTAACAGACCTGAATCCCTCATAATTCGAAACCGAACAGTCATGATGAAGTATGTTCTTGCTGAAGTGTAAATCAACCTAGGGTTTGGGAAAAACCCTAAATATCACGACTGTATCATATGAGGGTTTAGTGATTCGTGTTCTCGTTTTATCAAAAGCACCTGCTGCTATATCTTTGAACAAAAACACATCTTCCTGTGTAGATACGATCTAGGGTTTTTAGAAAAACCCTTAAATCATGATTTTATGTGAAACAGGAAATCTGAAAATCATTCATCAGCCAACTTTGACGCCTAATAACTTTTTCCTGGGGATAAAACTCGACAATCCCTCCGGTGGATGTTTAGATATATGTATATAGAACACACATATAACATTTCGTGACGATCCAACGGTTCAATCAAAAGTTATGACCTTCTGAATACTGCTGCGCACACAAAATCGCCCAAAAAAACCCTAGACGGATTTTTCTTCTTTTCTCGAAACACGAACACCTTGTTGGTCCTAGCATCACGAGCCACGAGGCTCTGATACCAATTGTGGAAACCTTGGTTTCCAGATCTTTAAAGCTACTAGGAATGATCATTGTTCATATGATTAGATAATCAAAGCGGAATTAGAACAACAACCATTAACAAGGTGTTTAGGCACAAAACATGAATTAAAACAATTGGATTGCTCATTATATTAATAACGAACAATCACTAGACGTGTATACATTGAATCTCACGTCTAGTCGACACACGCTTTAGGTTTACATTGTGAATGAATTATATGAATAAAAACCTAAGACTCTTGTTCCTTTTATAGTGGAAGGAACAGAATCTACAAGAGATAAAATTAAATAAACAACTAAATATTCTATTTCTATAGATATATACTGAATATATTATTTAGAATATATCCAATATATTCTATAAATAGAATTCTCCATCAAATCCATCAGCGTTGACTTTTGTTGATTGCGTTTGACTTTTGTTGACTTCTGTCAACGCCTACATTGCTCTTGTCAACGTCTATATTACTCTTGTCAACGCTTGAGTAAATGTCCTTCGATTTTGAGTTTCTGCCACATCAACTTTTTTACCCAACATCCCCCTACAATTATTATAAAAACAAAAGAAAAAGGATAGATATTGCGGGTTGCCTCCCGAGAAGCGCTTGTTTTTGTTCACCGAGTCGTGATCCTGACTCGACCGTGATTAGCATAGGAAGAAGCTTGAAACACATCCACTGGGATCAAATACATGGTTTTCGTCCATCAAATAGCAAAGGCTTAAGGCGAACAAGGCAAGCCAAAGAAGAGTAGGCAAGGTTCCCTTAAGCAGTTGTTGAGCACGGTGGTAGAGAGTGTGATGAGGTGCAAGCTTATCTCCATGGTTTCCAAAAATCTTTCCTTTTATTTCATCAGATGGATACTGAGATGGCTTAAAAATTGCAATACCGGGATCGAACACCTTTTCCTTTAGGGGAAAATAACACTCAGGCTTAGTAGACCTTGAAGATGATCCGCTCATAAATCGCACAATCTCATCCTCATAAGGTGGATAAACAGGTGTCAAAACATAAGTCCTGCGGATATCGGTGTCGTCCGGCTTATTCTCCTTTGAAACGGGTTTCTTCATATCTAAAGTAGGATAAAGAGCATCATCAAAATCCAAAGGAGGAGAATCACTCTCATTGGGGAAGTAAGTGTTGAGAAAACTAGCAAATTCTTCCTCAAATGAGTAGTCATCCAAAGTAGGATTAAGTATTGTTGGCGAAGGATCTTCATCAAAAATATGTGAAAGGTCATCATGAGAAGAATCACTCGAAAGAGTATGAACATCATCAAAGTCAACATAAGTTGGCATGTCTGGATACTCTGAAATAAAATTATCATAATCATCCCCATCGGAACTAGAATCATCATAATCATCATAGATCGGTGGAGACTCATGAATTGGTGGAGGATCTAAATTGGAGAGAGAATCATCCACATCATCTTGGAACAGTGGATTATCATAGCAAGAATCGAAAAGAGGATTGTTGTAGACGACAAAATCATCAAGCACATTAATCATATTCTCCGATTCTCTTCCATTGGGTTTGGTTGTGATCTTCCCCGTTTTAAAAACTTGTGCATCATTCTCGACTCTTAATATTAACTCACCTTCGGCAACATCGACTAATGCTTTTCCGGTTCTCAAGAATGGCCGACCAAGTATTAACGGAATACGAGGTTCCATTTCATAATCAACAACAACAAAATCGACCGAAAAAGTGAAGGTGCCAACTTTAATGAACACATCTTCGGTAATACCAACGGGGTAAGCGAGAGTGCGATTTGCTAGCTCAAGAGTCATCTTTGTTGGAGTAAGGTCGGGTAATGATAGTGTTTTCCAAACACTTAAAGGCATCAGATTTATACTTGCCCCGAGATCAGCTAAGGCAGTAAAGTCTTTGGTTTGGTTAAAACTACATGGGAGCACAAAACGACCGGGATCTCCAAGTTTTTATGGAAGTTCTTTAAGAAGGATTGCAGAGCGATTTTCATTCAATCGAGTGTTAACAAACTCGGCCATCTTTTCCTTCTAATTAAGCAATTCCTTAAACATCTTAACAAATGTTAGCATTTGGGAAAGAGCTTGAACAAGGCCAAAGGTGATGGTCACTCCCCAAATCTTCTTCAAAAAGTTCGACACTTGAATGTCATCCTTGGTGAGCAATCTGCCTTTGTCTAAGCGAGAAGGATAACGAATGTTAGGTTTATAGGTGGAAGGTGGGGTTAGTGAAGGGTTTTTCTTGGGTACTTCTTCATGCATAGGTGGAGACGGTAATGGAGAACTCGTACTAGGAGTGGTAGTAGGCGGGATAAATGGTGGTGGAAGAGGTGTAGATGGAATAACAGGGGGAGGGATAGATGGTCCTACTAAGGTTGCTCCACTGCGAGTAGTAATAGCACTTACATTCGCTCTTAGGTTGGTGACGGTATTTGAGGGATGAGAGCCCGAAGTAGAGGGTTGAGTAGTTGGTAAGAAACTAGCCAGCATATTCTGCAAATCATTTGTTTGAGTGCTAAAAGAGGTTTGTATATCATGTCGAAGCTCGGATCTAATATCATTACCTTGCTTAGTGATATCTCCTTTCAAGTTGATAATTTGGCTTTGCAGATTCTTAATTTGCTCTCCTTGGGTCCTCATGAAAGCTTCAACATCTTGATTAATGGGTGGTGGTTGTTGAGCGGGTGGGTGATAAGGATTAAAAGCTCGAGGTAGGTTTGGATTGCTTCTACTGTAGTTGCTGGGGTTGTGGTTTTGAGGATAAAAACCGGGTGAAAGAAAGTTGTTAGAACGGTAACTTAGCAAGTTACGATCACCTTGAGGTCGAGCTTGATGGCTTTCTGTTGAATAATTACCATAAGCTGCACACACGTTTTCCGGATTGTCATGAGTAGAAGAACAATCAGTGTATGAATGAGGACCCCCGCAAATCTCACAAGAAGTTGCAACAGCTTTAACTTGTTGTTGTTGATTTGTAGCCAAAAGTTGCCTGTTTTTGCTCATTTCGACCATTGTGCGGGTCAATTCGGTGATATCAGGGTTTGAAGAAGTAGAAGAAACATTGACTCTCGGGTTATTCCTTGAAGATGTGGATGAATCCTAATTTTTGTGATGAGTAATCATGTTCTCTATAAGCTCTCTACACTCCTCGGGTCTTCTTTTAATAAATGTGCCACCGGCGGCTGCATTAATCGTATCACGATCACGAAAAGTTAAACCGTTGTAGAAAGTATCAATTAAGGTGACGGGGAGCATTTTGTGGTTTGGACATTGATCGATCAAAATATTATATCGTTCCCAAGCATCAAAAAGTGATTCATCGGGTTCTTGTGTAAATCCACTAATTTGATTTCGAAGGCTCGTGACCATGGATGGTGGAAAGTAGCGCGAAAAAAAATGTTGAGTCATCTCATCCCAAGTATGAATTGAATTATTCGGAAAACGATCAAACCATTTTTCGGTATGGTGGGATAAGGTGTGTGGAAATAGGTGAAGGCGAAGAAAATCCATAGTAACACCGGGCAACTTCATGCTTTGAGTTACGGTAATGAACTTGTCGAGGTGTTTGTTGGCCTCATCATCCGGTAATCCGCGAAATGGACAAGTGTATTGAACTTGTTGGATCATGTGATGCTTCAACAAAAACTCTAGAGCCGTGATTTACATCAGCGCAATCGGTCATCCGCGTCCATTCATCGTAGGTTGACAAAGCTCCTCCATCATTCTAAGATCAGGTGGGGGAACATTGTTGTTATTATTATTGTTGAGGTGGGATGGATTATTCTTGTTGTGTACACCAGCCATAACTAAATCTTCACGAGTCTCGGGCTCTGAAAAAGTCGAAGATCTAGTACGCATGAACCTGCAAAAGCAAAAGAAAAAGATACCAAAGAAATAGAGGATATATATGTACATGTAAAAATAAAAATCTTTTTGGATTTTTTAAAATTTTTAATTTTTATGGATTTTTAACAATTTTTTATTTTTATGGATTTTCGAAAAAAATTTAGCAAGAAAAATAACGTTCACGAGTGAACGGATCCCAAAATTCAACGCGTCTCTCACAGAAAACCGTTAATCTTCACGAAAAGAGCCGGCAGCGGCGCCATTTAATAACTAGATTTTGCGAAGTATAAAAATTATGTTCGTTGTATGTGTCTAATCGAATTGATCACGGATTTAGCGTGATTCAGTCGTCTTTTGGTGGGAAATAATATATTGGTCGTTGTAGTAAAATTAAATTGCAAGACTTTAAAGTAAATGACGGGTAATTATAGCTAAAACTGATTAAAAAGTAAATTGTGCAATATTAAAACTTTAAAAGTAATTAATTAAATGACAAAAATTAAATCTCGACAAAAAGTAAATTTGACAATGTAATAAAAATACAAACTTGAAGTTAAAAACTAAAACAAAACAATTAAAATAACACTTAAAGAAATATAGCGGGAAAAATAAATGGTTGAAAATAAAAAGAGGATAAACAAAACCTGATTCGGAATCCAAAATATTGTCACTATCCTGAATACACCACAAGCTGCTTATCCGGAATAATTACTTGATCCTTATCCAAAATCCAAATACAACCTGTTATCCGGAATCCTATTTTTGAGGTCTATCCGGAATCTTGCTTAGTTGCCCTTATCCGGAATCCAGAAGTTGTCACTATCCGGAATCTTTATTCCGGACACTTATCCGGAATCTATGTTATGGGTACTATCCGGAATCCCCTTTCAATTCGTTATCCGGAATAAACACACTCCCACTATCCGGAATATGAAACCTCGAAACCTTATCCGGAATTGGCTATTCGACGGCTTATCCGGAATATGACTTTGACACCTTATCCGGGATTTGTCACAGTACCCTTATCCGGAATTGGAGATGTAGGACGTATCCGGAATGTTAAATCGACAGCTTATCTGGAATTTGGGTTTAATTAGCTTATCCGGAATATTTTTCAAGGCACTAATTCGGAATGTTGAGTTCTTGTTTATCCAGAATATGAGGGTTTTAAATAAAACCCGGATAAGAACTATTGCAAATAAGCTAAAAACTAATATTAAGCTAAAAACAAATAAGCACTTAACTAAAACTTCTACCAAATCAAATTTAAGAAAAAGCTAATAAACCAAAATTTAAAAACTTTTAGAAACACTAAATAATAAAAATATTTAAAATCAACTTTTTATAAAAACCAACTAATAAGCACTTAATCAAATTTAAATCAAACACATAATAAGCTATAAAATCAATAAGCTAACACAATCATAAACATAAAGACATAACAAAAAATCAAATAAGCATGACAATAAGTACATAAACATAAAGATTAAATCAAGACAAGAAAGATAGAATGAGAGATTAATTAAAACTTGATTAAAATAAGATTCAACAATTAAAAGTAAAGATTAAACTTACAAATTTAAGGTGCAAGACAACGTAATTAAATGACAATTAAGTAAATGACATTAAGAAAAGTGCAAGTAATTAAATGGAAGAAGTATTTTGTCAAGATAGTCAACACCTCCTAATGACACATTAGGAGGGTATTTATAGGGAGATTAGATGTCTTGATGCTTTCTTCCTTTTCTCGTCTTTTCGTCTTTATAAATTCTTCGACTTTCTCGACTTTCTCTCGGGATTAATTGAACTCGTCTTGTAATTTCTTCACTAATTAGACTTGAGTTCTTCGGCTTTATTAAACTTCCGTCTTTAGACTTTTTCTTCGATAAAATCTTCAGAAAAGGCCTTGGACTTCCGTTCTTTTTGCACTCTTAATCTTTTGACTTTGTCTTTTGTCTTTTTCTTTGATAAAAGCCCGTGAAAGACCGCGTTTTCTTCCTTTTTCACATTTTGATCCTAAATCACAACAAAAACACAAACCACGCATAATTCCGACATTTACGACATAAAATACACGTTATGGCTTGGTTATTATTATAACTAAGTGGTAAAATGATAAGTGTTTTCACACTTATTATTGTGCAAATAATTACTAACAATGCAGCAAATTGTAAAGCGGTTGGACATCTTATAGAGAGTGAGTTTCCTCACATCTATTGGACACCATGCATTGTTCATACACTCAATCTTGCTCTGAAAAACATTTGTTCACCAATAATGTAGAAACAAATGAACTAGTATATGAACAATGTGCGTGGATAAAAGATGTTCATGGGGATGCGCTTGCAATAAAAAATTTCATCATGAATCATAACATGAGAATCTCGATTCTCTCCAAGTTTACTCATCTTAGGTTGCTTTCGGTTGCCGATACCCGCTTTGCCTCCATCATTGTCATGCTTAAAAGACTGAGACTTATCAAAATAGCTCTTCAAGGTATGGTTATAAGCGAAGAATAGTCTTCTTATAGAGAAGATGACACTGCTAAAGCAAACTTTGTTAAAGAGGAGATTCTAAGTGATGAATGGTGGGATAAAGTATCATATATTCTTAGTTTCACTGGGCCTATATATGAGATGATTAGAGTTTGTGACACCGACAAACCATGTTTGCACTTGGTGTATGAGATGTAGGATTTAATGATAGAGAAAGTGAAAATTGAGATCTATAAGAAAGAAAAACGTCATATGGATGATTTATGTCTTTTTTATGATGTTGTCCATAATATTTTAGTGTCTCGATGGGGGAAGAATAACACTCCGCTACATTGTTTAGCTCACTCTTTAAACCCAAGGTATATGATGAGACTTTTTAAACTATATGCTTGATTACTATTTATTAAATACTTATGTTTTGACTTTTTAATATTGTAGATATTATAGTGATACATGGTTAACTGAAGATCCTAAGAGAAGTGCTCCGCATAGAGATGGAGAAGTTTCCAAGAAAGGAAAAAATGTTTTGAAAGGTTGTTTCCTAATAGTGATGAGCAAAATGCAGTCTTTTAAGAGTATGCAATGTTTTCAACAAATAGTGGAGCTTTTTCTGATTTAACAAGCATTACAATGATGGGTACTATGGAACCTAAGACTTGGTGGGTTAACTTTGGTGCTCAAGCTCCTTTACTCCAGACTTTGGCTTTTAGATTATTTGGGCAACCTACTTCGTCTTCTTGTGCTGAGCGTAATTGGAGTGCGTATGCATTTATACACTCACTTAGGAGGAATAAGTTGAATACAAGTCGTGCTCAAGACTTGATTTACATTCATAATAATCTCCGACTATTGTTAAGAAATCCCAATGATGATGAAAAGATGTGGGATTTGGATGGAGATGCTTTTGATTCCATGGAAGATGTTGGGTATATGGAGTTTGCCGACCTTTCACTAGATGAGCCGGAGCTTGAGAATTTTTTGGTTAATTAATTGTTAGTTTTATGTTGAAAGATAGTAATTTGAAGTTTAGAATTTACATCAATAAATATTTATTTTGAATTATAATATATTTATTTTTTTATATATTTTTATTGTCGTATCTATGCCGATCACGTATCTTGATTTTTTTATTTTTGCCGATTCCCGTTCCCGTATCCCCGTTCCGCTCCCGTGTTGGTGCAACCTAGTTAGAGATGGCTTAACACCTACTAGTCACCTACTAACTCCGCTTTTGCTTTGATAGATGTTGAGACCTTAAGTTGCAATATGAATATGTTGGTTAGTTGCTTTAATGCATGTCTAATTTCTAATTGCTTTTGGCCTTTTGGGTAATACAATTTTTTTGTAATTTGCATCCTATTACAATATACTTTGGCAAAAATCGCATAGTTGGCATTTTCTAATATTTTACAATATAGGGATCATACGGGTCAAATGGGTGAAAGTACAACAATACAGTTATAGAATAATCTCTGTTACATGCAATAACCTCACTCACTTCATAGACAATTGAAACAATAGCGTTTGAAAGTTTAGAAAAACGCTTGTGAAGAAATCGAAATGCTCTTTTGATCGACATGGTGGTTTAGTAGTAGTGAAGGGATATCAGCTGCTAATCTAAGAGAAAATCAAGATGTTTGATCGATAGCTTACCTAATTATCGGAGAAAGGTTTAGAACCCTAGTTTTTGAAGGGTTAGAACACGTACAACTAATATAATTACCATCCATGTGAGGTTATTGAAAATACTGATCTAGGCATTCACATATAATAAGACTCGCGTTTTCTACAAATAGTTTAGAATCAGAAGGATCAAACTGAATTAGGGCTCGTTTATAATATGGAAAAAGACTCATTACAATAACTTTTTAGGTCTAAAACAGTTTCGAAGAAACACAAAATATTATAAGTTCAATTAAGCACAAGCTATAAGCATAACATATCTTATTCAGAATACAAAAACATATCTTATTCAGAATAAGAAAACATTGTTGAAACAAAAAAAGAAAAAAAAAACTAAACCATGTTAAAAATATTGGTTTAGCTTTTAAAGATCAAACTAAAAGATATCAAACTTGAGTCTCCACCGCGAACCATGATTGAATCATGAACCCATCGCTTTTCGCCTTCTGAAGCGCACCACGACCAATCCTATGACCGCTCCGGCATAGTTGGAGTAGCTCATTCACAACGAACTTGATCTCTTCATCACCTTTAGACACTAAATCATCACTTATTTTCTTAGCTTTGTCCCTTATGTTTTTGCCTAGGTTACTAGCCACAACTTCATTCACGACCTTAGCTAGTTCATCCTCCATGAGCACACCCATGTTGTCCCTTACTACCTCCTTCCCCATCCCAATCTCCACCACCAACCGAGCATTGACGGGTTGGTCAAGATGCATTGGCATTGCAATGATTGGAATACCAAATTCCATAGCTTCCATGACTGAGCTCCAACCGCAATGGCTTACAAATCCACCAATATTTTTGTGTCCCAATATTTTTGCTTGCGGTGCCCACCCTTCGACCAACAAACCTCTGGTTTTAACCCTTTCGATAAACCCGAATGGCAAGGCTTCTTTAAGAGTCATATTGTTTTCTCCTTTTGGAAACCTTATAACCCAAATAAAATTCACTTTGCTCTTTTCCAAACCTAATGCTATTTTTGTTATATCAGCTTTAGAAAGAAAATACTCACTACCAAAGGAAACAAAAACGGTGGATCCAGTGGTTTTTGTATCAAGCCACTTGATCACAGTGTTTTGCTCCGAGTCCACATCAAGAGGCTTGACCACAAGTGGACCAACCGGCACAACCCTTTTACTAGTTAAACTAGAAAGATAAGTCCCATATTTACCTTCAATCTCATTAAAGGATTTCACAAGCACGATATTTTTCGACCTCTTAACACCTTGCATGACACGATCTTTATCTTTGCACCCGTTAGCCGAGCTCTCAAGAATATCTTTCACATTCTTTTTCTCATACTCACGATAGTAAATCGAATCAAACGGAAAAGCATCACCCTGCTTCAAGTAAAGATGAAACATGTTAGCAGCCATCGTAGTACTAGTTGTGATAAACATCACAGAAGGGATCCCAAGGGCGCTAGCAGCCGATGGGGCCCAATGTTGTATCATGTCGTAAATCAACAAATCAGGCTTTAACATCGCCAGGATTTTAGAAAACTGTGGTTTTCCTAGGTCAAAAGCTTTCTTGAGACTAGCCATAAGATGGGGAGGTAAACCATTTGTGGTGTGAAGTTCGGATGGAAGGTCGGGTAACGGTTCAAGGTTAAGATCTATGAAAGTGATCGCCTCGTTCGCTTCTGCTTGTTTAACAGAACCGAGATTAGCAGGAGTCGAACAAAGGTAAACGTTGAAAAGATTTGTCTTGATGAGTTTTTTGCCTAGTTCTAAAAAAGGTGCAACATGGCCATGACCTAACCATGGAAACATCAATAGGTTTTGTTTTCTGCCATTGACGATGTTGTTGTTCATGGTCATCATGTTTACGAAAATAAAACTTTGTGATGGAATAAGATTGTTGTTTTATTGTTGTTTTATTGTTGTTTTATAGATTGTGAATGTGAATTTGTGTCCGGTTAGTATAAGAGTTGGACTATATATAGGAGATGCCCTATGGACTAAGATAAGACAAGACTTAATCTCGTAAAATATTGCATGAAATATTGTTACGTATTATTTTATGCATGGAATCTATAGAATCTTATATTTATGTAATCAAATTCCAAAATAAATAATAAATTTGGTTAAGATCATTATATCTTTAGTACAAAATTTGTTGTAAATGAAAATTGCATGTATTTCTGTTAATTATTCGGTAATTAAAGGCAAAAACAAACACATAAAATCCAACAAACGAATAATATTAAAAGGTATCACAAACTGACTCAAATTAATTAAATATACTAAAAACTAGTATATGTTTCAGGACAAAATTTAGGAATTTTTTTAAAATTTTATTACTCACTTTTTCCAACATTTAAATTGCTTATATTGTAAAGTCAAAAAGGGTACTCCGTAAGTAATGATGACTACGTGACTTTTTTTTTATCATTTTATCATTTGAAATAGTAACAGTAGAAAGTAAAAAATGAAACCAAAAAATTTAAAACTGAAATGAAGTAAATGATACGAATTTTAGCCATGAATAACTCTAATTGAATATTTTCCTTATTTAACCAATCCGTTATTGGAGGTTATTATCCAATTATCCAAAACTATTATAACAAGATTTTTTATAGAAATTATTATACATGTTCCTAGTTTTATTGGGATTTTATGAAGTTTTTCTAGGCAATACATGTTCCTAGTTTTATTATACATGTTCATAAGTAAAGAAGACATTCTGTTGTTCAATGTCATTACAACCTATTAACCACTAATATTTATCGTTAAAAATAAAATAAAATTATAAATTGAGATAAAAATAGGGAGACATACCTATTTGATTCATACAGATAAACATAACCGTAAATAGACTTTAATGCCCTTGGTTAGTTTTAGCCCTCTTTGTTGATGGATCAAAATCCTCTCAAGTTGAAAGCAACTTGATTGATCATGTTAACCAATTACAATTTAGATAAATGTATAAAAGTTTTTTTTAATGAAATGCATGGGCCCATATTTATTTATCTTAATTGTAATTGAAGAACTTCACCTATTAAGTTGTCTTCAACTTGAGAGTATCTTTTTCCTTCGTTGATAATATCCACCCTAACCATTTAATCCATCACGTATTCACGTGTATATAACAACTAAGTTACATATCTTTTAACAAAAAATTTATCACTATCTGTTACTTCCATAATTCCATGACAATCGAATGTATACGTCATGCAATTTGTATTCATGTTTGCCATAAGCTTTATTATCCGCAGTCCTTTTTACATATTTTACATGATTATTTTGGTTTTGATTTCATAATGAAGTATACCAAGTCTCAGGCATAACAAGTTTTACATGGACAATTTTAAGCTCAACATGTACACCATTATCTTACTATGAATATACAGAATTATATTAGCAAACAAATAAACTCAACAGACAAATCAAGTCAAGTATGTCCGAGATGACGAACTATATGCTAATATCTCTACATTTATATCGGTTGATGATTTAATAAAGAATGTGCGAGCATTTTATTACGCTAATAAGCTATGTTGCACGGAAACGCCCCTCGGGTGTTGTGCCCGTCCCGGAAACGTTTCAGAAACGGGAAACGGCTAGAAGCGCCCGGAAACGTGGCGGAAACGTTTCCCCGAAAAGGGAAACGTTTCATGAAGATCGAAAACGCCGAGGCTCTAGCAGAAACGCGAAGGGAAACGTTTCTTGGGCTTTTAACACGTTTCTGGGCTAGTTTTTGGGCCATGAAACATTTTTTGGTCCATTTATATTGTATATACATATGATAGGTCGTCATACCTTCTAACAAACTCTAAAAATTGACTATCAATATTTGTTTAGTGTTAAGTATATGTTATGTCTCACTATCAGTATTTATTTTTTCTTGCGTTATCGGTTAAAGATTCATGTTTATTTAATTTATTAATAAATATATATATAATTCAAAAACGTTTCCAGCCGTACCCGTTTCATGAATTTTGGGACATTGGCGTTTCTAAGTACCCGTCCCCGTCCCCGTTTCCGTATCCGTATCCGTCTCCGTGCAACATAGCTAATAAGTATGAGTTATTTATCGGGAAAAAAGTAAAGTGATGATCTTAATGATTTTCATATAAAAAACTTGGCACATAACCACGAACCATCTACCGATACGTTTGAGCATCCATTGTTTCGTCAATTACCATAATATAATCGATGTACTTAGTCATTCATGTTTGAAGGATACATTTCGAGTGTTTTTTTTTTTTGTATCTAAGCATATATATTCGTGCTCATTTGTATTGATTAACCTTTTTTTATTTAAAAATAAAAACATATATAATTGGGGGCATCAGTCAAGCGATCCGGAAAAATGACGGGAAGGAAACAAATACGAAGTATAGTAGCTGGTTTGGTGCAAGATTTTAAAACAATCAAATGATGATTAAATGTGAGGAGGATATAATGGTCTTTTTGTAATTGTATTTATGTGGATGAACCAAATTAGTATGTGTACATATCAATTCCTTAAAAATATTGTGTATATGGATCAAATTTATGAAAAGTAATTAATAAAATCTTAGAAGTTAAATTATAAGTAAATTATATTGAATTAAATGAAACTTGCAATACAATTTATTCTTTTTAAATTTTTATTTTAGAATGCAAAATTCATAAAATATATTTAAACATTTACATAATGAATTTTTTTATATATAATCCCGTGCATAATATTAGTTATACTAATACTATAATTACAAAACATTAAGCATGTAAACGTTTTTATGTATTCGCATATTAAACTAAAATATTAAAATAAGTTTGATTTATGTGTAACTCACGTGCATGTACGGGACTTATAAAACTAGTAAATGTATGGAATTTGTGAATTAATAACTATGTGACTTTATTTTCATTTGAAATTAGTAACAGTAAAAAATAAAAATGAAACCAAAAAAAATATTACTAAAATTAAGTAAATGAGGTTATATTATCCAAAACCATTATAGCAAGATTTACAGTTTTAAATTTCATGTTTAGGAAAAGTATATATACGATGATATATATTATTTGTTTAAAAAATTTACAGAATAAAATTTCATTAAAGGTTTGATTAGTTATGGAAAATATCGTATATGTTCCTAGTTTTATTAGGATTTAATGGAGTTTTTCAGGCAATGAGATAATTAAAGGGTATAAATTTGAGTCCTATTTTCATTTGAGATAAACTTTTTTATCCTCAAATTTGTTGTGTTTATTTACATCATTATACTAAAAACGAATCTCATTTATAACTTTAGTATTAGATTTTGTTTAATCCCCAAGCTTTTTTTTATTTAAGATATAACGTAAAATTGTGGTTTCGTTCGACTATTAATGTAAAACGTACATTTTTTAAATACAAAGCATATTTTTTGAAAAGTTAATATGGTGTGTGTTTTCTTTTAAGTTGTCAAATTTTAAAAATGATTAAACTTAAGGTGTTTTTTAAAAAAGACTTAAAAGTATGATGATATTTGTAAGTAGCAGAGACATACTCAAAACAAACATCATCTATCACTTTCATATCCACCGCTTCATTCCATAACCCTCCTACCAAATACGCCTTTAAAGGGTTGCTTGGCTGGACGGAATGAAACGAACAATGTAATGGCATGCATATAGTCGTTAAATGAGTCTTAACGATTCTGTTATCATGTTTGGTTTTCATTTTGGGATGGAATGATGCCATAAGTAATAAACATTCCGTAAAACAAAACAAACAAGAAAGTTAAGTATAGTATCTTTTTTTTTCGAACGACAATGATTGAATTAAAACTGTTGATCCCAAACTTAGATCGATTTAGCTTTATGTATACGAGATTAGATCAAGTTATACACGTAGAGAAACCTTTGTATATGTATATGATAATCTAAGTGTTATGCGGAATTAACACTTAAACAAGAACACAAAAAGATGTAAACAAACTTTCACTTGATTAATGATAACAAACTTGCTTACAATGAAAGTGTTTAACGTATGAAAACTTATATGAACAATAACCTAAAGGTCTTCTTTTATAGACATAAGAAGCCTTGTACAAGAGTCTACGTATCAACTATTCTAGGTAAAGATAATTATAGAAAATACAATGTTGAACTTATCCTTACTAGAAACAATATACGCGTAGACTAAATCTTTCCATCAGTGCTTGTCTTCAATGTATCAACGCTTGACTTCTTCTTGTCAACGCTTGATCTGTCAGCATTTGTTTTCTTCCTATCAACGCTTGTTTTACTCTTGTCAGCGCCAAGTGAACTGGCTATACTTTATTCCCAACAATCCTCCCCTAAACTTGATATCTACTCTAGTAATCAAGTTTCTGAATAAACATTAAGAACTAGGAGGAATCTTACAACGCTTTTCATATTGGTAATAAATATGTCTGATCAAATCTTTGGCCACGTCACTTGAATAATCAGTTTCCAGCTATGTTGTCTTCATCTTCTCCAAGACTTCCTTGGACATGGAATACTGAGCATCTACAAGTAGATACTCAGCAAACTTGTAGAGCTCAAATAATATACACCAGCAGCTGAATACAAACGCCATTGAAGACCACAGAGGTTGATACAAATTATTTTGCTATGGGTTCAGGATTAATCTCGGTATCTTCTCGAATTGATCACAACTCAAAGTGGAATGATTGTTCTTGGTGACAAATAGAGGGTTTAGGTTATTATCTATTTTAAATTACAAACAAGTATAAAAATGTTGTTGAACAAATTTAAAGCGTTTAAATATTAAACTAAAAGCTATTTAGAAAAAAACACTTTATGTAAAACTTTAAAACTTAAAAACATGTTCTATTGAATTATTGCAAATCATTTCTATCGGAATGTACTAAATTCATGACCATCGGAATACAACTAAAATGAACCATCGGAATACTCCAAGTGAAGGTCCATCGGAATGTCAGATACAATTCTGTCAGAATATGGTCTATCGCAATGATCACAATCGGAATATCCTAGATCGGAAAGTCAGATCGGAATGCACGTAAATACTTCTGTCGCAATATGCATCTATCGGAATGTACCAGATCGCAAAGTCAGATCGGAAAGTTGCTGTCGAAAAATGGGCAGAATTTTGTCTTAACCAAGACCTTAATCCCGTCGGAATATGCGATCGCAATAAGCGATCGCAATCCAGATCGGAATAAGGGAAAAAGTCAACCGATCGCAAAGTAAAACCCTTAAGGGTTATTGCGATCAAAATAGGAAATCCGTCGGAATGTGTATAAACCCTGATATTGCGATGGGATACAAAATCAATCCGAAAATGGTGGCAACCTTAGAACTCAATAAGCACAATCAATAAGCTATTTTACCCGCAACTTAAACACTTCAAAAGGCTTAAATTTGACAACTTTCAAGAACATAAAATCATAAACTTTATAAACGAAACTTCTGAGTGACTAAAACCTTGATGAAATCCGAAATCCAATAAGCTAAAACAAGAAATAAGCCAATAAGCATAGAGAGCTTCTAGCTCATACCTGTAAGAGCTTATGTATAAACTAAGACGTTTAATCCTTCAATCACGAAATCATCAAATCACATGAATGAAGTATGCAATTCGGATCAAAAACAAACCAAGGAATATAGAATGAGATTAAAGAACACTAAGCTTAAACTTAAACTTGAATTTAATTAATGGAATCCAAATGCAAAGATTAAAGAAAGCTTAAATTTAAAAGATGAAAACAAAGAAAAATTTAGTGAGAGAAAGTTGGGAACTTTCTCTCTCTAAAACTAGAGAAATGAAAAAACTGAAAAACTAACTAGCCCCCTAAAGTTGTGAAGTGTAAGCCTATTTATAGGCGTATGCTTTGTGGGCTTGTGAATGGGCTTTGTTCATGGGCTTCTCTTCTTCTTTCTTCTTTAGTCTTTACGTTTCTTTAATTAAACATTTCCGACTTTGGATTTTGAGAAGTGTCGGTGAATGATTCCAACTCGTCCTATAATCATTTGTTTAATAGACTCGAGTTCTTCGACATATATGAATCTTCCATCTTTGGCTCTATTCTTCGATAAATCTTCAAATAGGCACAATGACTTCAAATCTTTTGCATCTCTTGGACAATAGACTTCGTCTTGAGTCTTTTTCCTCGATAAACCCGTGCAATCCCATGTTTTCTTCAATATTCATCCGGTTGACTCTGAAAACACAATAAACACAAAAACCACACATAATTCCAAACAAATGATATTAAATACGTGTTTTGGTCTCGTTTTAGCCAGAAATAAGTGGTAAAAGGATGGGTGTCTTCACACCTATCAAATCCCCTACACTTAACCATTGTCATGCCCTCATGCAATGCTTAGTGATAAAGCAAATTTACACTTTTCTCATAATCAATCAACCTTGGCCTTATTAAAATACTACTAAACAAAAATTAAAGCACTAAGAGAAATTAAAATCTTTAAAGTAAACAAAAGGATAGAAAACCATTTTCACTTGAAAATAGCTATATGGAAATAACTTGCAAAGAGATCAAGGACTTACATTAGGGATTTCGTGCTGCGAAGATTTATCACCCTCAAGTTTCACGTTCCCTAAACTAAGCTTAAAAACGAGATCATTGTTATTATAAGTTAGCAAATCAAACACTTACACACATGGCTTAATTATATTCTTAAACTCCCTTATTCCTAGGTGTATCTCTTTTATTTTATTTTTGTCTTAGAATGATCACGAAGATGCATTTTTGGACTTATTTCGATAGCTTATTTAGGCTGAAAGCAAAGTAGGAAGATTTGATCAATAGTTAGCTAAAGGACAAAATCTCTTAAAACTGCTTCTCGGGATATCAAAAAGTTCATATCTTGGCATAACTCGGTTCACGATTTGAGACCTTTCTCGGGCCGATATTTGGCATGTACTTCATACTTCATATCTTGAGAGACGTGCTTGAGATAATGGTCTTCTCATCGTTAATAGAGTTTCTTCACTTGGAGACTTTTGAGGGGTACTCCAACTTTGTTGACCACGACTTCATGATTATTTCTTCAATCTCTAATTGGGATTTTGAGATACAACGATCCGCCTCCTTTTCGGACTTGGATCTATTTATCCTCATACCTTGTTAGGGTCTTTTTGGATAGACTTCTCCATGATCTTTATGGGAGTTGATTGCTTTTCGTCGTGAGTCTTGATCCTTCATATTGATTTTGGGAATAATGCTTTACACATCACTTTGGATCTTCAGCAATAAAATTGAATCCTCATGCCTTGTTAGGGCCTTTTCGGACTCGCCAATCTTCGCGCCCCGCTTCATAAGTTATGCCTTGGCTATGAACTCTTATCATTACCGAGCAACTTTTAAACGATCTTGGGCTAGAAGCTAAGTAACTTTTCAAATCGTACGACCTTACTTATTGCAGATAAATTATTAGCAAGTAATGGGAGAATAGGCAAATAATTACATCAAGTGAGCTTGTGCAAGAATACCGACTTAAAATTGACTCTATCATTTCTCATTCTCCACAATTTAAAATCTCAAGTAATGAGACTCGTGGATGCTTAGCCTAATAAACCAATTAAGGTCTACATGGTTAAGGATACTAGCTAGAATAAACTTGGATAAGTCTATTCGGGTTGAGTCAAAATAACCGCAACGGGCCTAATATGTCAAAGATCTCAAAACTAGCTACACCACTTTATTAATATTTTTGACTTTATTGCGGGATATATACATATGAAAGCAACGATAAATATTTAAAAATTACGACTAAATGGCCAAAGTTAATTAAAATTTTGAAAAATGTTGAAAAAGATGATTTTCCGGTTAAATGAAGGCATTTTAATGGAAAAGTCCACTTAAAACTTCGATAGAAGTCCCCCCTACACTTAAGATAAACATTGTACTCAGTGTTTAAGCATGTGGGAAAAGTCTCCCCTACACTTATGACATTATGCACGTTGGTTAAATCAAGCTAAGGAAGAGACGACTAACGTGGTCAATTTCAAATGTGAATATGAAGAAAATTGAATCACGATAGTTGAGAGATAGAACCGGATTTCGGATAACACGGGAGCACGGTTCTTCAAAGGTTCCAAAAGTGCATTCAACCCTGTAATCACATCACCAGACAAACACAAACACCTAAATAGGTCCCCTACACTTAGGAGGTTAAAACGGAAAAGGATAGATACTCGGGCTGACTCCCGAGGAGCGCTTGTTTTTGGTAACTGAGTCACGAGCCTGACTCGACCCAAAATTAGTTCATGGGGAACGTGGTGAGGGATGGAATCATCTCATGAGAGATGTCCTCACCAAAGTACAACTTTACTCGTTGGCCATTCACCTTAAAATTAGGTCCATTAGGTTGAGCGAGCTCGAGAGTACCATATGGAAAAATTTGGGCAATGGTGAATGGGCCGGACCAACGAGATTTCAGCTTGCCCAAAAAGATTTTCAACCGAGAGTTAAAGAGCAAAACTTTGTCTCCAACTTGGAACTCTCGGTTTTTAATCTTAGAGTCGTGAATGAGCTTAGTCTTCTCCTTATAGATCAAAGAATTTTCATAAGCCTCATTACGGAGATCATTCAGCTCATTGAGTTGGATTTTGCGTAGGTCACCGGCTTTGTTGATATCAAAATTAGCCCACTTCAAGGCCCAGTAAGCCTTGTGCTCCAACTCAATGGGGAGGTGGCACGCTTTCCCGTACACGAGGCGATATGGTGTACAACCAATCGGAGTCTTGTATGCAGTACGAAAAGCCCACAAAGCATCATCAAGTTTATCAGCCCATGAGGCACGATGCTCTCCCACGGTTCTTTCAAGAATTCGCTTTAATCCTCGGTTAGAGATTTCAGCCTGGCCATTAGTTTGTGGGTGGTAGGCGGTGGAAAGACGATGATTGACACCATACTTAGCCATGACTCTTGCGAATTGTTCGTTGCAAAAATGAGTCCCACGATCACTAATAATGGCACGAGGCACACCGAATCTAGCGAATAACGATTTCAAAAAGTTACAAACCACCCTTGCGTCATTAGTGGGTAAAGCTTTGGCTTCAACCCATTTGGAGACGTAGTCAACGGCTACAAGGATGTATTTGTTTCCTTTAGAGGAAGGTAATGGCCCCATAAAGTCGATACCCCAAACATCAAAGATTTCACATTCCTGAATGAAATTCTGAGGCATCTCATCTTTATGTGTGATTTTGCCTTGTTTTTGGCAAGCATCACAACGTTTAACCATCTCGTGAGCATCACGATAAATGGTTGGCCAATAAAATCCCGAGTCAAACACTTTTTTGGCGGTGTAGTTGGGACCAAAGTGACCACCGGTGGGTCCTTTGTGGCAAGCGTCAAGGATTTCTAAAGCTGCCGGTCCATCAACACATCGGCGAATAATCAAATCAGCAAATTGTTTGAATAGATACGGGTCATCCCAAAAGTACGTCTTAATGTCTTTGAAGAACTTCTTCTTTTGTTAGGATGTTAGCCCGTCAACGAGAATTCCACCAGCCAAGTAGTTTGCAATGTCCGCAAACTACAGGGTTTCATCAGAAGTCGAGTTGATAGACATTAAGGTCTCCAGGGTAAAAGAGTCATTGATCTCTTTGTTCGGATGTCCCCTTGGTAAGGATCCTCAAGTCTACTGAGATGATCCGCGGCTAGGTTTTCAGCTCCTTTCTTATCGCGAATTTCAATTTTAAATTCTTGGAGTAGCAAAACCCAGCGAGGAAGTCTTGGTTTAGAATCTTGTTTAGTTAACAAGTACTTCAACGTGGAATGATCGATATACACGATGGTGGTAGAAAGGACAAGATAGGGGCGGAACTTTTCAAAGGCATAGACAACAGCTAAAAGCTCTTTTTCGGTTGTCGTGTAATGTAATTGAGCCCCCGTCATTGTCTTGCTAGCGTAATGGATCGGTTGGAAGTGTTTGTTCACTCTTTGGCCCAATACCGCTCCAATAGCAAAGTCGCTAGCATCGCACATCAACTCAAAGGGAAGCTCCCAATTAGGGGTAACCAAGACCGGTGCCTTAGTTAGCTTATCCTTAAGCAAGTTGAAGGCTTCAATACACTCGTTGGAAAAGATAAAAGGAGTATCTTTCTCCAAGAGGTGGGTCATCGGGCGAGCGATTTTAGAAAAATCTTTGATAAAGTGACGGTAGAAGCTCGTATGACCGAGGAAACTTCTCACACCCTTCACGGTTGAAGGTGGAGGCAACTTAGAAATAACATCGACTTTAGCACGGTCCACTTCAAGACCGGCTTTGGAAATTTTGTGTCCTAGCACGATGCCCTCTTTTACCATGAAATGGCATTTTTCCCAATTAAGAACAAGGCGAGTGTCTTCACACCGCTTAAGCATACGTTCTAAATTGGCAAGGCAAGCAGAGAAAGAATCACCATAGACTGAGAAATCATCCATGAATACTTCCATAGTGTCTTCCACCATGTTATGGAAGATAGCCATCATACACCTTTGGAATGTCCCAGGAGCATTGCATAAACCAAAAGGCATGCGTTTGTAGGCAAATGTTCCGTAGGGACTGATAGGTGTGTAAACACCCATCTTTTCTACCACTTATTTCTTGCTAAAACAAGACCAAAACGCGTATTTAATGTCATTTGTTTGGAATTATGCGTGGTTTGTGTGTTTGTTATGTTTTTAGAGCCAACCGGATAAATATTGAAGAAAACATGGGATTGCACGGGTTTTATCAAGGAAAAAGACTGAAGACGAAGTCTATTGTCCAAGAGATGCGAAAGATTTGAAGTCAATGGGCCTATTTGAAGATTTATCGAAGAAAAGGACCAAAGACGGAAGATTTACACATGTCGAAGAATCTCAAGTCTATTTAACGAAGAAATTAAAAGACGAGTTGAATTTAATCGACGACAAATCCCGAATCAGAATCGAAAACGTCAACTTTTCTGAAAAGACGAGAAGACAAAAAGAAGGGAAGAAAGCCCACTCACCAACCAAGGGAGAAGCCTATAAATACTCCTCCCACTCACACATTCGGGGGCTCTCTCTTCTTCTTTTTCCAGTTTTTAGTATTCCTAGTTCTTAGGAACCATCTCCCTTAAGGAGTGGTTTTCTTTTTAGTTTGATTTCTTAAATCTTGTAAGTTTGATCTTTGAATTTGTTTGCTGAACCTTAAATCATTAATACAATCCTTCCTCTAATCTTTTGATTAATCTTGTTCTTCTTCATCTTTTTCTTTCAAGTTCTTAAGTTCTATTTGGTTCTAGTTTGATTCTAAAAAGTTGTTGAATTGGTGTTTTTATGATTGGGATTTGATCCTTGTAGTTAGTAGATGATTTGTGGTTGATTCGGTAAAACCTTTTTGCTTCGTTGAGTCCGATTTGGACAAATCCGTGTATCCTTGTTCTCCGTCCCAGCTACTGATCTTGCCCAGATTCCGAATAGGGAATCTGGGGTTGTGTCTATTCGGAACTTTTCTTTTATTCCGAATAGGGTTTAAATTTCGTGTCTATTCGGAACTTTCCATTATTCCGAATAGGGTTCTCTCTTTTTTGGTTATTCGGAACATTTCAGATTTTCCGAATAGAAGATTTTTTTCCGCATAGGATTGTTTGTGTTTCTCTATTCGGAACTTTTTCCGAATAACCCAATTTTCCGAATAATCTTACATTCCGCATAGAGATATTTTCCGAATAGGGTTTGTTTTCCGCATAGCACTTATATTCCGCATAGACTTTCCGAATAAAGAAAATTTTCCGCATAGCTGTATTATTCCGTATAGACCCTTTCCCAAATTATTCCGCATAAGTACTATTTTCCGCATAAGAGCTTTGTTCCGCATGGCATTGATTATTCCGAGTAAGGGGAACTTTCCGAATGAAGCAACATATTCCGCATAGGGATCCAGAGTTGGGTTTTCCATTCAGTGTTGAGGTACTTATTCTCAGTTATAATTTTTAGTTTAATTTAACTATTTCTAGTTCTTACATTTTAGTAGATTTAGACCAAAGCTCCCCCTTTTTAGTCACCAATTACAACGATTCCACTTTTGACCGTGTTCGATTCGAGAAGATACCGAGAACGAAACAACGATATATATCAATTGGGTACGAGCAACGCAAAGAGAGATCTTGCAAGCAAAAACTTTTTATTAACCAACTAAAAACTCAGTTATTAAAATGGCGCCGCTGCCGGCTCTTTTCGTAAGGATCAACGGTTTCTTGTGAGAAAAATTGGATTTTGGGATCCGTTCTTTCGGGAACGTTATTTTCAAGCACAAAAATTTTCAAAAGTCCATAAAAATATAAAATTTTCAAAAATACAAAAACAATATAAAACCTATAAAAACCAAAAATATTTTCTCTTGCATTTTCTTTTTAGTGTATGCGTACTCGATCCACGTCTTATTCAGAGCCCGAGACTCTCGAACAATTAGACATGGCAGGTGTACACAACAACAACAATAATATTCCACCCCCCCAAAACAACAACAATAATAATAACCCACCCAACCAAAATATGAATAATCCACCCGATTTACGAACCATGGAGGAGCTATGCCAACCCACAATGAACGGACGTGGAGGCCCGATTGCACCGATGCATGTCACGGCTCAGGAGTTTTCGTTGAAGCATCACATGATCCAGCAAGTACAAACGAATCCATTTCGCGGAATTCCGGATGATGATGCCAACAAACACCTCGACAAATTCATCACTATTACCCAAAGCATGAAATCTCCCGGTGTTTCTATGGATGACCTTCGCCTCCAACTCTTTCCTCACTCGCTTTCTCACCATGCCGAAAAATGGTTTGACCGTCTTCCAAAGAATTCTATTCATACGTGGAACGACATGACTCAACGCTTTTTATCGCGCTACTTTCCCCCATCCATGGTCACTAGCCTTCGTAACCAAATCAGTGGATTTATGCAAGAGAATGATGAATCACTTTTCGATGCTTGGGAACGTTACAATGATTTGATCGACCGCTGTCCTAATCACAATATGCTCCCCGTCACTCTCATTGACACCTTCTACAATGGTCTCACCTTTCGTGATCGTGACACGATCAATGCCGCCGCCGGTGGTACTTTTATGAAAAGGAGACCAGAGGAGTGTCGAGAGTTGATTGAAAACATGACTACTCACCACAAGAATTGGGATTCATCCGCATCCTCAAGATCTAACTCGAGAGTCAATGTTTCTTCTACTACCTCCAATCCTGAAATGTCTGAAATTTCTCGACAACTTGCTGAAATGAACAAAAATTTCATGACCATGGCCACAAACCACTTTCAACAAGCTAAAGCCGTTGCTATGTCTTGTGACACATGTGGTGGTCCTCATTCTTATAATGATTGTCCTTCCACTCAAGGCAATTATTCTGAAAACGTTAACGCAGCATACGGTACATATCCCACGGGAGGCTATCAAGCTCGCCCTCAAGGAGACCGTAGCTTGCTAAGTTATCGTTCCAACAATTATCTTGCACCTCCCGGTTTCCCTCCTGCAAACCAAACCCAACAACAAAACTATAACCGAAACAACCAATCCCAACCTCGTGCTCAAAACCAATATCCATCCCAAAGAAATACCTACCAAACTCAAGGAAATTCTCAAGCTTACCAAGCTCCACCTCTCAATCAACCGATGGCAGTGAATCCCGACGTCGAGTCGTTCATGAAGACCAATCGTGAGATGGTGACGAATCTTCAGAGTCAATTTGTCAACTTGAAGAATGACATGGTGAAACAAGGAAGCGATATTCGAGCCGAGCTACGGAATGATATGGCCAAACACAGCGATGCTATTAATGCCAACATGCAAAACTCTTTCAACAATCAAGCTCTTCACCTTCGTGATATGATTGGTTCGCTCATCCAAAGTAATCAACCCTCTTCCTCGGGTACTCTTCCGAGTAATACCGTTGCGAATCCAAGAGGGGAGATGAAAGCAATCACCACTCGTAGTGGAAAAGGTTATATGGAACCCGAGCTTCCTACACCTCCACCCGTGATTGTGAACAAGGAAAAAGAGCAATTTTCCCCACCTCCTTCACCTTCTATCCCCATTTCCCCACCACCCGTGGTTGTGAGTGATCCTATCCCCTTAAAGCCTTCTTCTTCATCCAATATACCTTATCCTTCAAGGTTGAGGAAAGAGAAGCAAAAGAGCAAGGATGATATTCAAGTTTCAAACTTCCTAAAAATGTTTAAACAATTAAATTTTAACATCTCCTTTGCTGAGGCTCTCGCTCACATGCCCAAATATGCTAAGATGTTTAAAGATCTTCTAAGTGATAAAGAAAAGCTTCTTGACATTGCTCAGACCCAACTTAATGAGAACTGCTCCGCAGTGCTCTTAAGGAAATTGCCCACCAAACTTGGTGATCCGGGTCGCTTCTTGATTCCTTGCAACTTCCCGGGAGTAGAGAATTGCATGGCCCTAGCTGATCTAGGTGCCAGTATAAACTTAATGCCTTTAAGTGTTTGGAAGCAATTATCTCTCCCCGAGCTAGTCCCCACACGAATGACTTTGGAATTAGCCAACCGTACGGTTGCTTATCCAGTGGGGATATCCGAAGATGTCTTCGTTGGCGTTGATAAATTCACCTTTCCGGCGGATTTTGTCGTCGTTGACTACGAGATGGACCCTCGTGTTCCATTAATCGTTGGACGTCCATTCCTGAGGACCGGTCGCACTCTCATTGATGTTGCCGCAGGCGAATTAATCATGAGAGTTGGTGACGATCAAATTGTTTTCAACATGGGTAAGATTTCTCAGCAACCTTATTCATATGAGAGTGTTAATGCTATTGATGTTCTCGATGAGACTTGTGAAGAACATTTTCATGATGCTTGCAAAAGTACTCTCTCTTCTCTACCCAATGTTGAGACCGTTGCCTCAATTGCTCCGGCATTCACTCCTTTTGGAGAAAGTGACTTGGATGAGTTCGAAGCTAGCTTGGGTCCTCTCGATATTAAGTATGATAATTCGTCCACCAATTGGGATGAAGATATTCGTACTATTGAGAGACTTCTCAATGAGGACCCATTCTCTCCTCCTGCTCCTAAAGAGGTGACTAATGATGATCCATCGTTAGTTTCACCATCTACTGAGGATCCTCCTACTCTCGAGCTTAAGGACCTACCGCCTCATCTTGAGTACGTTTTCCTAGAAGACGACGAGAAGCTGCCGGTCATCATCGCAAAGGATCTGAAAGAAGACGAAAAAGCCCGACTTGTCGCTGTGTTGAAGAAGCATAAACGCGCTATCGCTTGGAAAATCTCGGACATCCGTGGAATTGATCCTCATTTCTGCACACATAAAATTCTCATGGAGGACGACTTTAAGCCCACAATTCAAAGTCAACGAAGGGTGAATCCTAAAATCCATGATGTCATCAAAAAAGAGGTTATCAAACTTCTTGATGCGGGTATGATTTACCCTATTTCGGATTCACCATGGGTTAGTCTAGTCCATTGTGTGCCTAAGAAAGGCGGAATCACCGTTGTGCCAAATGCAAACAACGAGTTAATTCCTACCCGTCTCGTTACTGGGTGGAGAGTTTGTATAGACTACCGCAAACTCAATGATGCCACGAGAAAGGATCATTTCCCTCTACCTTTTATGGACCAAATGCTTGAACGTCTAGCTGGTAATGAATATTACTGCTTTCTGGATGGTTTCTCGGGTTATTTTCAAATACCCATCGATCCCCAAGATCAAGAAAAGACAACATTCACTTGTCCCTATGGCACATTTGCTTATAAATGAATGCCTTTTGGCTTATGCAATGCCCCCGGGACTTTCCAAAGGTGCATGTTGGCTATATTCCATGACATGGTTGATCAAACCATGGAAGTCTTCATGGATGATTTCTCGGTCTTCGGGGATTCCTTCTCTGCTTGCCTTGCCAATTTGGAACGCATGCTTAAGCGGTGCGAAGACACTCGCCTTGTTCTGAATTGGGAAAAATGCCATTTTATGGTAAAAGAAGGCATTGTGCTAGGACACAAAATTTCTAAAGCCGGTCTTGAAGTCGACCGTGCTAAAGTTGATGTCATAGCCAAATTACCTCCACCTTCAACCGTGAAGGGTGTGAGAAGCTTTCTGGGTCATGCGGGCTTCTATCGTCGATTCATTCAAAATTTCTCTAAAATCGCTCGCCCGATGACCCACCTCTTGGAAAAAGATACTCCTTTTATCTTTTCTAAAGAGTGTCTCGAAGCCTTCAATCTTCTCAAGGATAAGCTAACTAAGGCACCGGTCTTGGTTACCCCTAATTGGGAGCTGCCTTTTGAATTGATGTGCGATGCTAGCGATTTTGCTATTGGTGCGGTTCTGGGCCAAAGAGTGAATAAACACTTCCAACCAATCCACTACGCTAGCAAAACAATGACGGGGGCTCAATTGCATTATACGACAACCGAAAAAGAGCTTTTAGCTGTTGTCTATGCTTTTGAGAAATTTCGCCCCTATCTTGTTTTATCCACCACCATCGTATACACGGACCATTCCGCGTTGAAGTACTTGATGACTAAGAATGATTCTAAGCCAAGACTTCTCCGCTGGGTTTTACTCCTTCAAGAATTCAACATTGAAATTCGTGACAAGAAGGGTGCTGAAAACTTGGCCGCAGATCATCTGAGCAGACTTGAGGATCCATATCAAGGGGACCATCCAAACAAAGAGATCAATGACTCTTTTCCCCTTGAAACCTTAATGTCTATAAATCCCAATCTTGATGGCACCCCGTGGTTTGCCGATATTGCAAACTATTTAGCGGGTGGTGTTCTCATCCAAGGGTTAACATCCCAACAAAAGAAGAAGTTCTTGAACGATGTTAAGACTTACTTTTGGGAGGGCCCTTTTCTATTCAAACAATGCGCTGATCTGATTATTCGTCGGTGTGTTGACGGACCGGCAGCTTTTGATATTCTCCAAGCGTGCCACAAAGGACCCACTGGTGGTCACTTTGGTCCCAACTACACCGCCAAAAAAGTGTTTGACTCGGGATTTTATTGGCCCACCATTTATCGTGATGCTCACGAGATGGTTAAACATTGTGATGCTTGCCAAAAACAAGGCAAGATTACACATAAAGATGAAATGCCTCAAAATTTCATACAAGAATGTGAAATCTTTGATGTATGGGGCATCGACTTTATGGGGCCATTCCCGTCTTCTAAAGGCAACAAATACATCCTTGTCGCTGTCGACTACGTTTCTAAATGGGTTGAAGCAAAAGCTTTACCCACTAACGACGCGAGGGTGGTTTGTAATTTCTTGAAACAACTGTTTGCTCGTTTCGGTGTTCCTCGTGCTATTATCAGTGACCGCGGGACTCATTTTTGCAACGATCAATTTGCAAGAGTCATGGCAAAGTATGGTGTCAATCACCGTCTTTCCACCGCCTATCATCCTCAAACCAACGGTCAAGCCGAGATATCCAACCGTGGATTGAAGAGAATTTTGGAACGTACTGTGGGAGAGCATCGTGCCTCGTGGGCCGATAAACTTGATGATGCTCTGTGGGCTTTCCGTACCGCCTATAAGACGCCGATTGGTTGTACACCTTATCGTCTTGTGTACGGGAAAGCCTGCCACCTTCCCATCGAGCTGGAACATAAGGCATACTGGGCCTTGAAGTGGGCTAACTTCGACATCAACAAAGCCGGTGATTTTCGGAAGATTCAACTCAACGAGCTTCAAGAATTGAGGAATCAAGCTTACGAGAACTCATTGATTTACAAGGAGAAGACCAAGATTATCCACGATGCCAAAATCAAGAACCGAGAGTTCAACGTTGGTGATCAAGTCTTACTCTTTAACTCTCGGTTGAAGATCTTCTCAGGCAAGTTGAAGAGCCGCTGGTCTGGTCCATTCACCATCGCCAATGTCTTTCCCTATGGTACCATTGAGCTTTCTCAGCCAAATGGGCCTAACTTCAAGGTGAATGGCCAGCGTTTGAAGTTGTACGTTGGTGAGGACATCTCTAAGGAGATGATTCCATCCCTCACTACGTTTCCCTTAAATTAGTTCGGGACCGAGTCAGGCTCGCGACTCGGTAAACAAAAACAAGCGCTCCTCGGGAGGCAACCCGGGTATCTATCCCTCTTTCCCGTTTTTCATCATAAGTGTAGGGGGAGCTATATAGGTTGCTTGTTTTTGGATGGTGATGTGATTCCAGGGATTATTGCACTCTTGGAATCTTTGAAGAACCGTGATCCCATGTTATCCGAAATCTGGTTCTATCTCTCAACTATCGTGATTCAATTTTCTTTATACTCTCATTTGAAATTGATCACTTTAGTCGTCCCTTCCTTAGCTTAATTTAACCAACGTGCACAATGTCATAAGTGTAGGGGAGCCTCTTCCCACATGCTTAAACATTGAGGACAATGTTTATCTTAAGTGTAGGGGGACTTCTATCGAAGTTTTAAGTGGACTTTTCCATGAAAATGCCTTCATTTAACCAGAAAATCATACTTTTCAACATTTTTCAAATTTTTAATCAACTTTGGGCATTTTGTCGTAAATTTTAAATTTTTATCGTTGCTTTCATATGTATATATCCCGCAATAAAGTCAAAAATATTAATAAAGTGGTGTAGCTAGTTTAGAAGTCTTTGACATATTAGGCCCGTTGCGTTTATTTTGACTCAACCCGAATAGACTTATCCAAGTTTATTCTAGCTAGTATCCTTAACCATGTAGACCTTAATTGGTTTATTAGGCTAAGCATCCACGAGTCTCATTCCTTGAGATTTTAAATTGTGGAGGACGAGAAATGATAGAGTCAATTATAAGTCGGTATTCTTGCACAAGCTCAATTGGTGTAATTATTTGCCTATTCTCCCATCACTTGCTAATAATTTATCTGCAATAAGTAAGGTCGTACGATTTGAAAGGTTACTTAGCTTCTAGCCCAAGATCGTTTAAAAGTTGCTCGGTAATGACGAGAGTTCATAGCCAAGGCATAACTTATGAAGCGGGGCGCGAAGATTGGCGAGTCCGAAAAGGCCCTAACAAGGCATGAGGATTTAATTTTATTGCTGAAGATCCAAAAGTGATGTGAAAAGCATTATCTCCAAAATCAATATGAAGGATCAAGACTCACGACGAAAAGCAATCAACTCCCACAAAGATGATGGAGAAGTCTATCCGAAAAGACCCTAACAAGGTATGAGGATAAATAGATCCAAGTCCGAAAAGGAGGCGGATCATTGTATCTCAAAATCCCAATTAGAGATTGAAGAAATAATCATGAAGTCGTGGTCAACAAAGTGGAGTACTCCTCAAAAGTCTCCAAGGTGAAGAAACTCTATTATGATGAGAAGACCATTATCTCAAGAACGTCTCTCGAAGATATGAAGTATGAAGTACATGCCAAATATCGGCCCGAGAAAGGTCTCAAATCGTGAACCAAGTTATGCTAAGATATGAACTTTCTGATATCCCGAGAAGCAGTTTTAAGAGATTTTGTCCTTTAGCTAACTATTGATCAAATCGTCCTACTTTGCTTTCAGCCTAAATAAACTATCGAAATAAGTCCAAAAATGCATCTTCATGATCATTCCAAGACAAAAATAAAATATAAGAGATACACCTAGGAATAAGGGAGTTTAAGCATTTAATTAAGCCATGTGTGTAATTGTCTGAATTGCTAACTTATAATAACAATGATCTCGTTTTTAAGCTTAGTTTGGGGAACGTGAAACTTGAGGGTGATAAATCTTCGCAGCACCAAAGCCCTAATGTAAGTCCTCGATCTCTTTACAAATTATTCCCACATAGCTATGTTCTATCCTTTTGTTAACTTTAAATTTCTCCTAGTGCTTTAATTTTTGTTTAGTAGTATTTGAATAAGGCCAAGGTTAATTAATTATGAGAAAAGTGTAATGTTGCTTTATCACTAAGCATTGCATGAGGGCATGGCAATGGTTAAGTGTAGGGGATTTGATAGGTGTGTAAACACCCATCTTTTCTACCACTTATTTCTTGCTAAAACAAGACCAAAACGCGTATTTAATGTCATTTGTTTGGAATTATGCGTGGTTTGTGTGTTTTTATGTTTTCAGAGCCAACCGGATAAATATTGAAGAAAACATGGGATTGCACGGGTTTTATCAAGGAAAAAGACTGAAGACGAAGTCTATTGTCCAAGAGATGCGAAAGATTTGAAGTCAATGGGCCTATTTGAAGATTTATCGAAGAAAAGGACCAAAGACGGAAGATTTACACATGTCGAAGAAACTCAAGTCTATTTAACGAAGAAATTAAAAGACGAGTTGAATTTAATCGACGACAAATCCCGAATCAGAATCGAAAACGTCAACTTTTCTGAAAAGACGAGAAGACAAAAAGAAGGGAAGAAAGCCCACTCACCAACCAAGGGAGAAGCCTATAAATACTCCTCCCACTCACACATTCGGGGGCTCTCTCTTCTTCTTTTTCCAGTTTTTAGTATTCCTAGTTCTTAGGAACCATCTCCCTTAAGGAGTGGTTTTCTTTTTAGTTTGATTTCTTAAATCTTGTAAGTTTGATCTTTGAATTTGTTTGCTGAACCTTAAATCATTAATACAATCCTTCCTCTAATCTTTTGATTAATCTTGTTCTTCTTCATCTTTTTCTTTCAAGTTCTTAAGTTCTATTTGGTTCTAGTTTGATTCTAAAAAGTTGTTGAATTGGTGTTTTTATGATTGGGATTTGATCCTTGTAGTTAGTAGATGATTTGTGGTTGATTCGGTAAAACCTTTTTGCTTCGTTGAGTCCGATTTGGACAAATCCGTGTATCCTTGTTCTCCGTCCCAGCTACTGATCTTGCCCAGATTCCGAATAGGGAATCTGGGGTTGTGTCTATTCGGAACTTTTCTTTTATTCCGAATAGGGTTTAAATTTCGTGTCTATTCGGAACTTTCCATTATTCCGAATAGGGTTCTCTCTTTTTTGGTTATTCGGAACATTTCAGATTTTCCGAATAGAAGATTTTTTTCCGCATAGGATTGTTTGTGTTTCTCTATTCGGAACTTTTTCCGAATAACCCAATTTTCCGAATAATCTTACATTCCGCATAGAGATATTTTCCGAATAGGGTTTGTTTTCCGCATAGCACTTATATTCCGCATAGACTTTCCGAATAAAGAAAATTTTCCGCATAGCTGTATTATTCCGTATAGACCCTTTCCCAAATTATTCCGCATAAGTACTATTTTCCGCATAAGAGCTTTGTTCCGCATGGCATTGATTATTCCGAGTAAGGGGAACTTTCCGAATGAAGCAACATATTCCGCATAGGGATCCAGAGTTGGGTTTTCCATTCAGTGTTGAGGTACTTATTCTCAGTTATAATTTTTAGTTTAATTTAACTATTTCTAGTTCTTACATTTTAGTAGATTTAGACCAAAGCTCCCCCTTTTTAGTCACCAATTACAACGATTCCACTTTTGACCGTGTTCGATTCGAGAAGATACCGAGAACGAAACAACGATATATATCAATTGGGTACGAGCAACGCAAAGAGAGATCTTGCAAGCAAAAACTTTTTATTAACCAACTAAAAACTCAGTTATTAGGGACAAGTGAATGTGGTCTTTTCTTGGTCCTTGGGATCGATGGGAATTTGAAAATACCCGGAGAAACCGTCTAAGAAGCATTAATAATCATTACCAGCTAGACGCTCGAGCATTTGATCCATGAAAGGAAGAGGAAAGTGATCTTTTCTCGTGGCATCATTGAGCTTGCGATAATCAATACAAACTCTCCACCCAGTAACGAGACGAGTGGGAATCAACTCGTTGTGTTCATTGGGAACAACGGTTATTCCGCCCTTCTTGGGCACACAATGGACAGGACTTACCCATGGCGAATCTGAAATAGGGTAAATCAAGCCGACATCAAGAAGTTTGATAACCTCTTGTTTGATGACGTCACGAATGCGAGGATTAACCCTTCTTTGGCTCTGGATTGCGGGTTTAAAGTCATCTTCCATGAGAATCTTGTGAGTACAAAAGTTCGGATCAATTCCGCGGATATCGGAAATTTTCAAAGCAATTGCCTTCTTATGATCTTTAAGCACGGCGATGAGGCGAGATTTCTCTTCTTCTTTCAAGTCCTTAGCAATGATGACGGGCGACTTCTTCTTATCTTCAAGGAACACATACTCGAGATGGGGCGGCAACTCCTTAAGTTCTAAATCCAGATGATTTTCGATTGGAGGCGTATTCAAAGTCGGAGCATCGATAGCAATAACGGTGGGAGATGGTGGAGAAATATTGTCTTCTTTAAGAAGGTTCTCAATGAGGCGAAGATCTTCATCCCAATCGGTGGGAGAATCGTCATTAGCTAAGTTCACATCTCCCATGGTGGCTTCCAAATCTTTCCAAAGGAAATCACTTTCTCCAAATAGAGATAGTGATGAATCAATAGAGGAAACGGTCTCAACATTGGGAAGAGAAGTAGGAATACTTTTACAAGCATCTTTCAAGTGTTCTTCACAAGCCTCATCAAGAACGTCGATACAATTAACACTCTCGTATGAATAAGGTTGTTTAGAAAGCTTTCCCATGTTGAAGACGATTTTATCGTCACCAACTCTCATGATAAGCTCACCGGCTTCAACATCGATGAGAGTGCGACCGGTCCTCAAGAATGGACGACCAACGATCAATGGTACACGAGGGTCCATATCGTAGTCAACGACAACGAAATCGGCAGGAAAAGTGAATTTGTCGACTCCTACAAAGACGTCTTCAGCTATCCCCACTAAGCAACCGTACGGTTAGCTAATTCCAAAGTCATTTTGGTGGGGACTAGCTCAGGGAGAGATAATTGCTTCCAAACGCTTAAGGGCATTAAGTTAATACTGGCACCTAGATCGGCTAGGGCCATGCAATTCTCTACTCCCGGGAAGTTGCAAGAGATTAAGAAACGACCCGGATCACCAAGTTTAGTTGGCAATTTCCTTAAGAGCACTGCAGAGCAATTCTCATTAAGTTGGGTGTTAGCGATATCAAGAAGCTTCTCCTTGTAGCTAAGAAGATCTTTGAACATTTTCGCGTATTTGGGCATGTGAGCGAGAGCCTCAGCGAAGGAGATGTTAAAATTCAATTGTTTAAACATTTTGAGAAAGTTCGAAACCTGAATATCATCCTTGCTTTTGAGCTTCTCTTTCCTCAACCTTGAGGGATAAGGTATATCAGAAGAAGAGGAAGTCTTTGGAATCGAAGGATCACTCACATCCTTGGGTGGAGGAGGGGTAGAAGTAAGAGGTGTAGAAATTGGGGAAGTTGAAGGATGAGGAATAGGAGCAGGTGACTCGTTTGCCTTAGTCACAATCACTGGTGGAGGTATAGGAAGCTCGGGTTCCTTGGTACCTTTGCCACTGCGAGTGGTGATTGCTTTCATCTCCCCTCTTGGATTCGCAATGGTGTTACTCGGAAGAGTACCCGAAGAAGAGGATTGATTACCTTGGAAGAAACCAGCCATCATGTTCCTTAAGTCATTCGTTTGACTTGCCAAAGTGTTTCTCATATCAGCTCTCAAATCGTTTCCTTGTTTCACCATGTCTGCTTTCAATTTGAGCACTTCCCGCTGGAGATTTTCCACAATCACATCATTGGTCCTCATGTAGGTTTCAACATCTTGGTGTAATGCGGTGGGTTGGTTGGGAGGGGGAGCATGGTAGGCGGGTGGTTGATAAGCAGGTTGTTGGTAAACTTGGTTGTTTCTTTGAGGTGGATATAGTTGTTTGTGAGGTGGTAGGTATGGTGCACGAGGTTGTTGTTGTTGTTGAGGAGGGCGATTGAGGTTTTGTTGTTGGTTTGGGTTGCTAGGAGGAAAACCGGGCGGGGAAAGAAAGTTGTTAGAGCGGTAGCTAAGCAAGTTGCGGTCAACTTGAGGACGAGCTTGATAAGCGGCCGGAGGATAGGTACCGTATGCTGCATTAACATTCTCAGAAGGATAGTCTTGGGTGGCGGTACAAGTGGTGTAAGAGTGAGGACCCCCGCATATTTCACATGGTTGGCTTACAGCATTGACTTGAGCGGTTTTAGCGTTGATGCTGTTGGTGTTGCTGGCGGTTTGGGTAGCAAGCGATTCAAGAAGCGCGGTGATTTTGTCAAGTCGCTTGTCGTTGTCACTAGTGCTAGCACTAGCGGCATTGGTCCGCACACTCTTGGTTTGCACATGAGACTTATTCTCAATGATATCCCAAGCGGCATTAGAAGTCTTAACCAAAATATTACCCCCCGAGGCACTGTTTAGTGAATCTTGGTCATTCATGCTTAAACCATTATAAAAAGTATTAATTTGGTGCACTTTGGTAAAAGCATGTTGTGGGCATTTTCTCAAAAGATCTTTGAAACGGTCCCAAGATTCACTAAAAGACTCATCGTACTTTTGTTCAAAATTGATGATTTCATTTCGCAAAGCGGTAGTACGAGAGGGTGGGAAAAATTAATTTATGAACTTGGTCTCCAAATCTGTCCACGTCGGAATACTTTGTGGCGGTTCCTTAGCAAGCCAATGCCGGGCTTGTCCCTCTAAAGAAAAGGGAAAAAGTTGTAAACGGATTACCTCTTGTGGAACACCATTGAATTTGACCGTATTCGTGAGTTGCAAGAATCTCTTGATGTGGTCATGTGGATCATCAATGGTACGCCCCAAGAATGGTTGAGCAGAGACCATCTGGATAAAGCCGGATTTGAGCTCAAAGTTGTTGGCTGCAATCACGGGTATGACAATTGGATCATTGTTGCCTTCCACATGGGCTTGTAACAGTTCAATCATAGGGCGATTGTCCGGTAGAGGTTCATTTTTGTTGTTATTATTGTTGTTGAGAGGTGGATTGTTATTGTTGTTATTGTTTTGAGGTGGGTTATTGTTGTTGTTTTGTACACCGGCCATGTCTAAGTCTTCGAGAGGCTCGGGCTCTTGATAAGACGTTGATCGTCTACGCATGCACCTGCAAAAGAACTAACAAAGCAAGCAAGAAATATTTTTGGTTTTTATGGTTTTTTAATTTTTTCTTTTTTGTATTTTTGAAAATTTTATATTTTTTTAGGGTTTTTATGAAAAAGGTAACGTTCACGGCGAACGGATCCCAAAATCCAAGTTCTCACAAAAAACTGTTAATCTTAACGAGAAGAGCCGGCAGCGGCGCCATTTGATACAAATTATTTTGCTATGGGTTCAGGATTAATCTCGGTATCTTCTCGAATTGATCACAACTCAAAGTGGAATGATTGTTCTTGGTGACAAATAGGGGGTTTAGTTTATTATCTATTTTAAATTACAAACAAGTATAAAAATGTTGTTGAGCAAAATTAAAGCGTTTAAATATTAAACTAAAAGCTATTTAGAAAAAACACTTTATGTAAAACTTTAAAACTTAAAAACATGTTCTATTGAAATATTGCAAATCATTTCTATCGGAATGTACTAAATTCATGACCATCGGAATACAACTAAAATGAACCATCGGAATAATCCAAGTGAAGGTCCATCGGAATGTCAGATACAATTCTGTCGGAATATGGTCTATCGCAATGATCACAATCGGAATATCCTAGATCGGAAAGTCAGATCGGAATGCAAGTAAATACTTCTGTCGCAATATGCATCTATCGGAATGTACCAGATCGCAAAGTCAGATCGGAAAGTTGCTGTCGAAAAATGGGCAGAATTTTGTCTTAACCAAGACCTTAATCCCGTCGAAATATGTGATCGCAATAAGCGATCGCAATTCAGATCGGAATAAGGGAAAAAGTCAACCGATCGCAAAGTAAAACCCTTAAGGGTTATTGCGATCAAAATAGGAAATCCGTCGGAATGTGTATAAACCCTGATATTGCGATGGGATAGAAAATCAATCCGAAAATGGTGGCAACCTTAGAACTCAATAAGCACAATCAATAAGCTATTTACCCGCAACTTAAACACTTCAAAAATCTTAAATTTGACAACTTTCGAGAACATAAAAACATAAACTTTATAAACGAAACTTTTGAGTGACTAAAACCTTGATGAAATCCGAAATCCAATAAGCTAAAACAAGAAATAAGCCAATAAGCATAGAGAGCTTCTAGCTCATACGTGTAAGAGCTTATGTATAAACTAAGACGTTTAATCCTTCAATCACGAAATCATCAAATCACATGAATGAAGTATGCAATTCAGATCAAAAACAAACAAAGGAATATAGAATGAGATTAAAGAACACTAAGCTTAAACTTAAACTTGAATTTAATTAATGGAATCCAAATGCAAAGATTAAAGAAAGCTTAAATTTAAAAGATGAAAACAAAGAAAAATTTAGTGAGAGAAAGTTGGGAACTTTCTCTCTCTAAAACTAGAGAAATGAAGAAACTAAAAAAACTAACTAGCCCCCTAAAGTTGTGAAGTGTAAGCCTATTTATAGGCGTATGCTTTGTCGGCTTGTGAATGGGCTTTGTTCATGGGCTTCTCTTCTTCTTTCTTCTTTAGTCTTTACGTTTCTTTAATTAAACGTTTCCGACTTTGGATTTTGAGAAGTGTCAGTGAATGATTCCAACTCGTCCTATAATCATTTGTTTAATAGACTCGAGTTCTTCGACATATATGAATCTTCCATCTTTGGCTCTATTCTTCGATAAATCTTCAAATAGGCACAATGACTTCAAATCTTTTGCATCTCTTGGACAATAGACTTCGTCTTGAGTCTTTTTCCTCGATAAACCCGCGCAATCCCATGTTTTCTTCAATATTCATCCGGTTGACTCTGAAAACACAATAAACACAAAAACCACGTATAATTCCAAACAAATGATATTAAATACGTGTTTTGGTCTCGTTTTAGCCAGAAATAAGTGGTAAAAGGATGGGTGTTTTCACACCTATCAGAGGTCATCTTCAAGATCCTTCCAAATAGCAGGATCTTCATCTCTTGGTCCACACATTCTCTTGAATGTTGACCACAGTTTTATTGCATTGACTGAAGTAGGATCTTCAGTCTCATACTTGGCTTCTAACAACCTCCAAAGGTCTACCAAGTCTTCTCTATCAAAAATTGCAAACAAAGATATAAGAGTGGTAAAAGTGTGAACCTCTTTCCCATACCTGCCAATCTTCCAAAACCACATTCATCTTCTTCATAGCTTATAATAGGGTTTCTGAATCAAGAGGTAACACTTGTACCATATCTGAAGCTTCCAATGGTGAGAGCTTGAGGCTCCTTCTTATAATAGCTTCACTTGGATTCAACCTATCCATATCTTTGGGAAACTCAAGAGGGACTCCCTTCTTCAAAGGTCTAGGAACAATCATTGCCTTCTTAAGCTCCATCTCTTCTGCAAGTTCTTCTTTCCTTTCATCAGAAAGAAGTCTTAGAGTGTTTTCTTCCTGCACTCTTGCCCAAATGGGATATGCTTTGAACTCTAATTCTTCAAATGTCAATCCAATCAATTTCTTATAAGTCCATCCTGTTCCATGACATCTGAGTAGCATGTAGTACAACTCCCTTCTATCACTTTTTAGCAATGAGAGAATATTGCTAGCTCTGTGTTTCAGAATTACCTTGCAATCCTTTTATACTTTTAGAAGAATCTCCAAACCCCATATCTGGTCTGAAATAGTCAAATGTGGATTCTCCATACACCTATCTTCCCAAGCATGGTACATCTGAACAACTTTTGGCATGTCAAAATCAACTTGCAATTTCAACTCATTCAGCTTCTCTCTAGCCAACTCATCACCATACTCAAGTCTTTTTTGTTGTTCTATAATCATTACACTTGAGTCTGGACTGGCTTCATCACTTCCTTCTTGTTCTTCTGAAGTGACAACAAAAGGTGATTCACCAATCTTCTTTCTTTCTTGTTCCACAATTTGTGCAGCCAACCTTCTATCAAATTCAACCTGTGTTGCATGCTTTGGAACATCTACTTCTACCATAATACCCTTACCCTTATCTAATGGATCAATTATGGGTAAGGTAGATGTTAATACCTGTGAAGAAACTTCTTTAATGATGGATGATGACTAGAATACATCAACCTCATCTGCAGGTCTGTCAACGCTCAATTTTGCTTTGTCAGCGCCCAAGTTACTCATGTTAGCGTTCAACTCTTGCTTGTCAATGCCCAAGTTACCTGTCTCAGCGCCTCTTATAATTTCCTCCAACATAGCTGTAAAAGACAAGTTTAAGTTTGTAGGAGTGACTAGAGACGTATCAAAACCTGGTTGTTTCTTCAAACTAGTTAGGGCCTCAGCAACACCAAATGATTCACCATCATGTGAGCCCTTATCACTCACATTTATCTGTTCATCCTCCCCTTTGGAAGATTCCTCCATCCCACGCCTTGTGCTAGCATTTTCCAAAATAACAATCCTCTCCCTCAATTGCTTGAGTTCAAGGCCTTGTGTACTGACAATTTGTACCAAGTCTGCATTTTGCTTTTGCAAGCTAATGCAGACAGTCGTTAATTCCATTAATGTCATTGGTTCCAATCTGTCCTCCTCTAAAATGGGTATTTGACCTCCCAAGTTAGATTCATTGGGCATGGATGAGGTCTTAAAGATGTTGGGACTGTCTTGGCCAGCTTCTAAGCCAGAACCAATAGTCCCAGCCTCATCCATAGCACCAACCACACTTGTGGTGGTGGTTCTCTCTGCTACAAGGCTAGGACCACTAGAGGAGAACACTCTAGTATTCCTTTGGCGTTTTTGCAACCTATATTGTGTTGGGGGAGAAGAGGATGTGGATTGGGTGGATGAGGGTTGGTTAAGGGGTGTTTGGGTCTGTGAAGGATTGGTGTCAACGTTTGGATTAGGCATGTCAACGCCAACATTTAATGTGTCAGCGTCAACGGGTTCTTGGTTAATTTGCATGTGTTTTGGTGAAGGTAAAGGTTCAGGATTTGGGTCAAGTTGGGGTTGTGGGTCTGGTTGGGGTTGTGCTGCTTCAATGACAGCAATCATAGTTGGGGTTAGGGGTAAGTCATGGTGTGGGGGTGAGTTCATCTTTGTAAAAATAGTTTCTTTTGCACAGGGATCTCATAAAAATCATCATGATCCCTTGTGCAGTAATTTTGCACATCAAAAACCATTTGTAAAAATCTGGGATAAGCTAAGTCATTTTATTCCCTTTATTTTTACACATGCCCTCAAAAATCATTTTGGAATGATTAAACTTTTGCCCAGTAGCAATGCACACAATAGCACTAGCAATAGATCTATTGATCTCATTGTGTACAGTACACTTAGGACTCAAACATTGCAAAAGGACATGTATTAGGTACTTCCATGCTGGGGGAAACTCCTGTTTATGATATTTGTTTAAAGTTCCCTCATCAGGGAAAGGATAACCCAAAGCCCTTAGTCCTTGTTCTATTTCATGAATGGGGAGGGTGGTTATACCATTTGCATCATCAAGATGCAAAGCTTGGGGAACCAAAGCTTCAGTAACCACCCATGTGCGCCCATGAACAATAGATGATAATGTAGTCACTCTATTAACTGTTGAGGAACTAACATTGTTCCAAAACTGCTTAATATGTGTGACAGTAATGAGTGGAGCATGAGAAAGAGCATACCTAAGTGAGGATGCATTCAAATATGCCACCATTTAGGTATATTGGGGAAATAGAGTATCATCAGCGTCCAAATATGCTATCATGTTGTGTTGACTCCTGAATCCCAATTCCAAATCACTTGGTTTAAATTTTGGTGCCATTGTTGAAAGCTGTTTGAATGATTGATAAAGATGAAGTATAGGAGAAAATATTTGTTAGACAAGAATGATAGGTACCCTGTTTAAAATAGGAGCCAAATATATATGAGAGAAATATGCATGTGATTGGTCAAAAATTAGGCAACTATTTTCAAAAATACAATCATGAAAATATTGAAAAGAAATAAGTTTATCTCATGCATTAAACGAAAGTTATCTGCTCCCAAAATTACGGCCTGAAAATTCGTCAAAAACTAACAACTGGGTAGGTCCCATTGAGTGTCAACGGTCAAAAATAACCCATCAACGCCCAACGGCTATATTCTTGTCAACGTTTGCCAAAGCCTTGTCAGCGTCTAAATTGGTCACAACAACGCTTAGAAAAATACTTGTCAGCGTCCAAAAATAAAAATTTATAAAAATGAAAGATGACCTTAACAAAGTAATTTATCCTAGAGAAGATAACTTATAAGTTGATAATTATTATAGGGCGGCAAGCACTGTCCAGTTATGCACACTTGCTTATGCAAGATAGACATAACAGTCCTCTAGTGTCCCTTGCTAACCAAAACTCTTAACAACTAAGTTACCTCATAAAATCCCTTGTTACTCCCAGGTAAAATCCATGATAAAATCATTCCCAAGTCTCCCAACAGACCACAACCAATTCTAGGCCAAAAATGTCTTGGCAGCATGCATAGTATATCAACTTTGCATGCTACAATGCCTCATGATTTAGTAAAACTAACTCATACTCACCTGTGGACACAATCTAGAATTATGATAAGAGTATCATAAGGATACCCAAAAGTCCTAAAGGTTCCTAAAACCTCCCCTTAAACTGTGATACATATGTTGCCAAAATATGCATGAACATAAAAAATTTATGTCAAGATAGGAATAGAAAATTCCAACCATCATCCATAAATAAAAACATGCTCAAATGATTCTCCAAGGATCCATATGCAACTCTGTATCCAATGGTATAATGCTAACACCACCTGCACATTTAGATTGAAAACCACAAAACTAACATTGTTGCTGACAACGCCCCGATAACACTTGTCAGTGTTAAGGAAACATTTGTCAGCGTTAGAAAAATATATTGTTGACAACGTCACAATAACACTTATCAGCGTTAAAGTAACCTTTGTCAGTGTTAGAAAAATATAGTGGAAAATCTAAATCCTCAAAAGACCAATAACAATGCATTATCCTGTACATACTTTTACAAAAAGACTCCAAAACACATATTATGTGAGATTGATCATTCTAATACTTGTTACCAAGTATTGAAACCTTCCAGCATCAAAAGGTTTAGTTAGTAAATCAGACACATTTTCTTCTGTGTCAACCCTATCTGGTTGTATTAAACCCTTTTCAAAACAATCTCTTATAAAATGGTGTCTAATTTCTATGTGTTTAGTTTTAGAATGATGTACAGGATTCTTAATAATGCATAAAGTGCTGTTATTGTCAACAAATATCTTGGTATGCATGAAATTATACCCATAATCCAACAGCTGGTTCTGAATCCATAAAACTTATCCACAACAAGCAGCTACACCAACGTACTCTGCTTCAGTTGTAGAATTAGCCACCACTGTTTATTTCTTGCATTGCCAAGATATCAACCTGCTCCCAAGAAACTGACATCCACCAGTTGTGGATTTTCTATCAAACTTATCACCTCCATAATCACTGTCTGAATATGCAATAAGCTCCAAAGGTGAATCCTTTGGGTACCACAAGCCAAGACTACGATAACATCTTATGTACCTAAAGATTCTCTTGACAGCATAAAGGTGACATTCTTTGGGAGTCACTTGATGGCGTGCACAAGCACACACAGCAAACATGATGAGTCTGGAGGCTGTGAGATACATCAATGAACCAATCATTGATCTATAGTGCCTGACATCCACATCTTTTCCATCTCCAATCTTTCCCCAATGGTGTTCTCTATCCATAGGAGTAGTAGCACTCTTTTCATGTGGAGAAAATCCAAACTTCTTCAAGATCTCTGCCACATACTTATCCTGAGAGATGAAGATACCATCTTCTTTCTGCTGAACTTGTAACCCTAGAGAGAAGTTCATCTCCCCCATTGCACTCATCTTGAATTTGTCTGTCATAAGCTTGGAAAAGTCCTCACTCATCTTTGGATTTGTGGATCCAAAAATGATATCATCAACATAAACCTGAACAAGCAAAACATCCTTACCATCCTTTTTGGTAAATAATGTCTGGTCTATGGTGCCCCTCTTGAATCCATTTTTCACCAAATAAGTGGACAATGTACCATACCATGCTCTTGGGGCTTGATGAAGTCCATACATAGCCTTCTTAACTATATACACCTTGTCTGGATTATCTGGATCTTCAAAACCAGGAGGTTGCATCACATACACCTCCTCAACAATTGTTCCATAGAGAAAGGCACTCTTCACATCCATTTGATAGACAGTGAAGCCCATGCAGGAAGCATAGGCTAGAAATATTCTGATAGCTTCAATCCTTGCAACTGGTGCAAAGACCTCCTCATAGTCTATCCCTTCCTCTTGCGTGTATCCCTGAGCCACTAAACGTGCCTTGTTTCTGACCACAATGCCTCTTTCATCTCTCTTGTTTCTTAGAACCCATCTTGTCCCTATAGGTCTGACATATCTGGGACAATCAACCAGCTCCCAAACATCCTGAATTGCAAATTGGTGAAGCTCATCCTGCATTGCTTCCACCCAACTTGGTTCTTTGAGAGCATCAAAGATCTTCTTGGGTTCCTGTTGTGACAGAAAACAGGTAAACAAACATGCTTGCACAAGAGGGGTATCAACCTTCTTGTGAATATTGGCAATAAATCCACCAAGACTTTGATGAGATCTTCTAGTCTGAACAGGAGTCACAATATCACCAATGATTTGAGAAGTAGGGTGATTCTTCATAGTAGAAGTGAGAACTCCTCCTTCAAAAAGTCTGGTGTCTTCAATCTCGTTATCCATGTTGCCAATATCTTCTTCTTCAGACTCTCTTTCATCAATATTAGGATGAACCTCTTCATATAAATTGGAAGGTTCACCTTGTTCAAAATTAGAAGAGAAAAGATGCTCAAAAGTGTTGTCAACGCCTGAACCTTGGTTGTCAGCGTTTGAGCTATCAACGCTTGAAATGTTGTTGTCAACGTTTGAGCCATCAACGTCTGAATTTGTCCTGTCGGCGCTAGATTTGCCTTTGTCAGCGCCTGAAGGACCATGCATGTTATTAACTGGTGGTACTTGGGGACCACCATTATCCTTTCCAGCAGCAGCAGCAAAAGCATATGTCCATATGGGAATTGTGACATACTTTTGTATGGGAGATGACTTGTCTGCTTGTGATCCAACCTCTTCATTAACCTGTGTACCTGAAACATTAACAACTTGTTCTTCCACAACATTTGAAGTTACCTTCACAATGTCTGGATTAGTGACAGGCATATAATTTAAAGTCCTAGATAGAGGTTCCAAGTCAAACAACCAATTTGGACCACTTTCAGGATCACTAGGTTTACTCTCTAAAAACCTAACATGTACTCTTTCAAGTATACGTTTTTCCTTTTTAAGATAAACCCTATATCCCTTTCTCTGCACTGAATACCCCATGAAATAGCCTTCATCACCTTTTGCACTAAATTTACCTAAGGCATCACTAGTATCAAGAACAACTACATGACAGCCAAAAGGTTTAAGAAAACCAATATTAGGTTTCCTTCCCCAAAGTAATTCATAAGGTGTTTTGTTCTGTATCTTGTTGACCAATGCTCTATTTTGAACATAGCATGATGTATTCACAGCCTCAGCCCAAAAAGCTATGGGAAAGTGAGCATCAGCCAACATAGTTCTGGCTGCTTCAATTAAGGTTCTATTATTTCTCTCAGCAACCCCATTTTGCTGTGGGGTTCTGGCAACACTAAACTGCCTAGTAATCCCTTTCTTGGCACAAAAATCATCTAAAAGTTTATTCATAAACTCACCACCATTATCACTTCTATGCATTTTAACTTCATTACCATTTTTCTTCTCTATCTGAGTAATAAAATCAATTAAAGTGTCAGCAGTATCACTCTTCATAGCTAAAAAGAAAGTCCAAGTAAACCTAGAAAAGTCATCTGTGATGACAAAGCAGTATGATTTACCATTCAAACTCTCTATATTAGTTGGACCAAACAGGTCCATATGCAGTAAGTGAAGTGGTCTAGTACTAGAGTGCACCTGTTTAGACTTGAATGAGACCTTGTGTTGCTTGCCTTTAAGACATGTAACACAAGAGTGGTCATTGTGGAAAGCCTTTTCAGGCAAACCATCAACCAAGCCAAGTCTCACAAGCCTGTTTATATTCTTAAAGTTTATGTGCCCTAGTCTCCTGTGCCATAGATTACTCTCATCTACTGAAGCTTTAGCATAAAAACATGACATATTGTTATTCATCCTAATCCCATTCAGATTCACATTATAGATGTCTTTATGTCTAGTTGTTCTATAGTTAATATATTTCTCATCAGGGATTTTCTAATCTTTGCTTAACACCAAGCATTAAGTATCAGTAAACAGAACTTTATTTTTGTTATCACAAACTTGTGATACACTAAAAAGATTGTAATCAAGTTCCTTTACCAGAAATACGTTCTCAAAACGCAAGTTCTTGGTGAGAAGTGTTCCTTTGCCTGTGATAGTTCCATATCTGCCTCCAAAGTAAACCTTATCACCATCCTTAATGGGAGTGAAGTTAGTTAGATAATCTTCCTTCCCTGTCATGTGCCTGGAGCATCCACTGTCCCAATATCCATAATCATTGACCTGTTTTTGAATGCCCTGCACATAAAGAAAACAAGTTAGTTTTATTTGGGAACCCAAGCCTTAGAAGACTTGGATTCATCTGGTTGTTCAACAAGAACATACTTAGTTCTCATAACAACCCCTTGTTCATCCCTCTTTGGATGAAGTACCCAGTTAACCCCAGTAGGTTTTGTAATGACCTTTGAAATATAATTAAACCTGTTGCAGGTCATAGAAATCCCATTATCATTAGGGTTTTGATCTTTCTTAGGTCTCCATGTTAAGCTTGAAGAAGCTTTAGACCCCTTGCCCTGTGGTTGCAAATATTTAGGTCTGGTCACGTTTCTGTCAGCGTTGGATTTGGTCTTGTCAACGCTGAAATTACCCTTGTCAGCATTGAACCTAGGGTTTGCAATAGAAACCCATTGCCTGTTAGACCAAGTATTTGTCTTTTGAAATGGTCTTTGTCCATGAGTGTTAGACCCTCTAGTGAAGAAAGGGGTTGGTCTAACAACTTGTTGACTTTGCTCCACACAAGTTTTGGGTCTAACAACGTTTGACTTTTTGACAGCGTTAACCTTGGAAGCGTTGACACACTTATATGCTAAATGTGAAAAGCTACCACAAGTGTAACAAGCTTTTCTAGACACAACCCTAGGTCTAGAAGAGAAGAAGCCTGTTCCATCATTACTAACTTGGCTTTTAGGTGACCTAGTATTCCTATACATTTCTGCATACTTGATGCTAGGTTTTCTAACAGTGTTTGAGCCAAGGTCAACAGTCTTACCAGTAATTGGGTTTGTTACCTTAATAGGGTTTGACTCATTAGGACTTTCACACAACAAGCCACCCTTAACAAACAAGGTAGGGTTGGCTTTCTTCCATTCATTCAGGTCAGTCAACTTTTGCATATACTCTTCAACTAGGGTAATGACTCTTGGTGGAGGAATAAATTCCTCCTCTTGGAGTTCTGGTAAACCAGTCTAAGATAGGTCCTTTCTTTGGACACCATAGAAGTCTTCAGCTGGTGGTGGAACCACACTATAGTCTTTCATCCCAATCCTGGTCATGTCCTTAGGATCCCTTTGTTTATTAACACATTCTCCTAGGGTTTGTGTGGCCTTATCAAATCTCTGAATTTTAAGGCTAACATTATCCTTATTCTTAATAGCTTCATCTAACTTAGACTGTAACTCACTATTAACCCTTTCCATGATGTTCCTAACATCATTACTAGCATCTAACTCATGTTTTAAGATATTTATTTTATCTTTTAAGTCAAATTCCATTTTCTTGTACTCAGAAACTGTCTTCTCAGTTTGAATAAGAGCAATTTGATAGTTAGACAGTTTGCATCTCTCAGTACTCACATCATCTAACAATCTTAACACCTATTTGTTAAGTTCTCAGTATTTAACCTACAACCCTTACTACAAAAAGCATCATCGTATACCTCATTATCTGATGAAGAGGAGGAGTGTGTCATGAGAGCATATTGAACATGCTCTTCATCTTCTATCTCAGCAACCAAAGCTTTATCCTCTTCCACATCCTTAGCCAAATAGCTCCAGTCCAATCCCATACCATCAATTTCTTGCACTGCAACCATGGCCTTAGGATCCTGAACCTTAACAATTTGGCTTGAGGGTTTGCCAGCATCAGATCTTCTAGGAGATCTACATTCCCTCATGAAGTGCCCCATACGATGACAATTGTAGCATTCAACCTTGGATTTGTCAAATCCAGCAGTGTCCTTTGCATTAAAGGTCATCTTCTTCTTAAACCTTCTATTCCACCTATTTGCTCTTATACTAGCAAGAGCCATGTTTCACTTAATATCCATCTCCTCCAAGTGCTCATCACTTATTTTCTCAAGGTCCTTATATGTAATCACTGAACCATTGGGCAAAGAAGCAATGTATGCACACACAGTATCTAGATCCAAACCAGCAGGCTTAACTCTTGGAGAATCACTTTTGTATGTGTCAGCATCTGAATATGAGGCATTGACAGGACATGATCCAGCGTTGACACATGTTGATCCAGTAATTGGGTGCATGTAAGAGTCCTTCTGATCAAATTGGCCTTCACTATGTGAGAAGAAGGCCATGTTGCTATTAGTAACTTACTTCCATGCTCCAAAAGAGTTTCATCCTCCAACAGCCTCAGTTTGTTGTAGATATCATCAAAAGTAGAACTTTTGTGAGTGTTATTGGCAAGTATAGATCTTGCTTCAATCTTCCACGCATCACCAAGACTATTAAGAAAAGTGGCATTAATGTCAACATCACCAAGTTGTGTCCCCATGAAGGACAGATTGCTTGTAATGTCAAGCAGTCTGCTTCTCACACTGCTAAGCTTCTCATTGGGTTGAGCCTTGAAAACAGCATACTCATGCATGAGTTGCTTCTTCTTCTCTTCCCTAGTATCATCATTGCCAGCATATGCAACTTCAAGAGCTGCCCAAAGGTCTTTTGTAGATTCATAACCTCTGTATTTATGCTGATTCTCTTGTCCCAAAGAGAGTTTCAGAATGTTTAGGGTTTTCATATCGACCCTTCTCTTTGCTATGTCTTCAGCAGACACAGCTCTACCATCACCAGGTTTTTCTTTCTTATCTGCTTCTGTACATCCAGCAACAACAGTTCTTGTAGCAATGGCAGCAGCAACCTTTTCAGCTTTATTGTATGTGTTTCCATATTCAATGATCTCCTAGAGAGTGTAGTCATAGATTCCCAGATATTGCTTAAAGTTGAACTTCCATAGCTCAAAATTGTTTGCATCAAGCATGGGAATCTTGATGTTTGGTAAAGGTGAGGAAGAGGAGGTTACTTCTGGATTTGACATGATGTTTTTAAGGTTTTGTGAAAATTAGGGTATTGGTGATTTTAGGGTTCTTGTGTTCTTTAAGATCAAAAGTTTCTCAACAAGCTCTGATACCACTTGTTGATCCCAAACTTAGATCGATTTAGCTTTATGTATACGAGATTATATCAAGTTATACACGTAGAGAAACCTTTGTATATGTATATGATAATCTAAGTGTTATGCGGAATTAACACTTAAACAAGAACACACAAAGATGTAAACAAACTTTCACTTGATTAATGATAACAAACTTGCTTACAACGAAAGTGTTTAACGTATGAAAACTTATATGAACAATAACCTAAAGGTCTTGTTTTATAGACATAAGAAGCCTTGTACAAGAGTCTACGTATCAACTATTCTAGGTAAAGATAATTACAGAAAATACAATGTTGAACTTATCCTTACTTGAAACAAACTAGAAACAATATACGCGTAGACTAAATCTTTCTATCAGTGCTTGTCTTCAATGTATCAACGCTTGACTTCTTCTTGTCAACGCTTGATCTGTCAGCGTTTGTTTTCTTCCTATCAACGCTTGTTTTACTCTTGTTAGCGCTCAAGTGAACTGGCTATATTTTATTCCCAACAAAAACTAGCAAGAAGCTAGAAAAACAATTACAAAGAAGAAATCTCTAAAGGATTTCATAACCAATTGGTCCAAGAAATAGAAGAACTTTTGTTTCTGGTTGAATACCACCTATAGGAAGAATCGACTATCTTATCAAGTAAATTACTTCGTTTAGGAGGATTGGTACCAAAGAGTAGCTCATTTCGAAAGCTCCATAAGGGCCAAAGGACGACGCTACAGATCGTATCCACGATACAGATCGTATCCACGATACAGATCGTATCCACGATACGACGCTACAGTTATAACTCTGGTGCCTCCAGTGTTATGGTTATGGTACCTCCATAACTAGGTGAAACTGGTCATGCATGTATATGGCTTAGGCATTTAATTAAACATAAGCAAATCAAAACATATAAAACACATACTGGGAAAACAGTTGGCTGTATACGGGGAAATCCTAATAAGAAAAGAATGTCCATACTGAAAGGACGGAGAATCCGTACCTTATGTCCAGTGAACGAAGAAGACGAACGGAAGAGAGTCCTACTTCGATCTCACTAATGCTACATAAATAATATACGTGTATGCTGTGTTTATCATGTATTCTGGATATTCTGATTATGTATTACTTGTTATGGTGTGTTTATCATGTATTCTGGATATTCTGATTAAGTATTACTTGTATTTCTTGTATTATTATACTTGTTGTGTAATAGTAAGTCAGTTTTTAAAAATAGCAGGTTTCCTAAGATAGAAAGTTTCCAAAAATAGAAAGTTTCCAAAAATAGAAAGTTTCCAAAAATATATTAACTACTTTAAATAGATAAGTTTCTAAAAATAGAAAGTTTCGATAACTAGATTAACTGCTTAAAATAGATCAGTTTCTAAAAATAGAAAGTTTCTATATTTAGAAATAAGCTAGATTATTAAGCTAATAAAATAAGCTTAATTTTTACTGATTCATATTCTGTGTCATGTGAATAACAGTATAGTTTATTAATTAATACATGTAAATTAACTAAACTATATGTTATAAGATTTAATTAAATATAACATGATTTAATTAAATTAAGGTGTATATAATACATAGATTAAAATATGTATTAATATTTATATTAATATAACCTAAGTCATGGAAATTAATTAATTATATGTCATGTTTTAATAATTAATCAATTACTTTAGTCTAAATTTCATGATTAAATACTTAGGTTAAAATCATGTATTATTAATGATAATAATAAACCTAAGTCATGTTTTAATTAAATTAATTAAGTACCATGTTAAATTAATTTAATTACTTGTAAAAATAAATACACATGTAAAAATAATTAAACTTGTAAAATAAAATAATAAACCGAACCTATGTATTATTTATTAAAAACATGTCGTGAACCGGACCCGTAAACCCATGAACCGGCCCGAAACAAAACCCCACCACCAACCACCACCCACAGCCGCGGCTGCGGCGGCGGCTGGTGGCTGCCCTGCCAACGGCGGCGGATGCTGCTGCTGCCGCGCCGTGGCTTGCCGCTGCCAGGCTTCGAGATCCCACCGGCGCAAGCCGGTGGTCTCCCCTGCTGCCTCGCTGTTCCCCCCGTCCGACCCAAACAGCCACCGGCGCAAGCCGGTGGTGCTTGGTGCTGCACCGAGACCCATACCGATCCCCTTAGGGGGTCTCGGTTGTGGCTTAAAAGGGACACCGAGAGTCGTATGACTCTCGGTTGGCTGCTGAACCACAACAAACCACATAAAACCCTTTTTCCATGTTTTAATTAATCCCATAACATGTTTATTTAATTATTTTCATAGATCTAATAAATAAAAGATTAAAGATTAAGGTTTTTGTTTTACCTTGACGTGTGATTTAAAATAACATGAACACGAACCCAATAACAAAGATCCAAAATCAAAATTGAATCCTCCTTGTCTTGTGTGTAGGTGCCGCGGCTAAGGAGTCCAAAGGAAGCTAGGGTTTTAACTTTTTCTGTAAAAATATTTTATGAAAAACTCTGTAGTTTCTATTTACTTTAATTAAACTAAAAATGGGCTTGTGGGCCTCCTTTCCTCTTTGTGTGTTCCGCGGCTACATGGTCCCACCAAGGGAAAACCTGTAGTTTTCGTGTTCTAATATTTTACATGTACTCGTGTTCGTATTTACGTGACGTTATAATTAAACGTTCGTGTTATTATATATATATATACTTATACGTAATCGTAATATAATTACGTAGTTACATAATAATATGCTCGTGATTATTTACGTTCATGTTTTCATGTTCGTGATTATAATTATTGTTGGTAATAATTATCGTGCATTAATACATACTTAATATTTATCGTGTAATAATACGTACGTAATTCTTGTAACTAATATTCGTGAAACGTAAACATGTTATAAAAAGAAAGTTTTAATCATATACGTACGATTATAAAGATACTATTCATGGTAAAAGCATGCGGGTTTTACAGCTCTTCCCCCCTAAAAAGAATAATTCGTCCCCGAATTATAGATAACGTAAACTGGAAAAGAGGAACATACCGGAATTCAAAACTTGAAATGAGGGTAAGAAGCCCGGATAGACTCCTCGGTCTCCCAAGTGTCTTCCCGCTCGATATGATCCCTCCAAAGGATTTTGACGAATGGAATCGTCTTCCTCCTCATGACTCGTTCTTGTCTGTCAAGAACTCGTTCGGGTTCCTCTATGAAGGTAAGGTCTTCACGAATCTGTTCCAGTGGATACTGAACCATGTGAAGGGGATGATACTTGTACCCTCTGAGTAAGGACACATGGAAAACATCGTGAACATGAGAAAGCTGCGGAGGTAACGCTAAACGATAAGATACTTCACCGACTCGCTCAATGACATCAAACGGTCCGATGAATCGAGGACTGAGCTTCCCCTTGATTCCAAAACGTCTAACACCACGTGTCGGCGATACCTTAAGGAAGACGTGAATTTTTTTATATATAATCCCGTGCATAATATTAGTTGTACTAATACCACAATTACAAAACATTAAGCATGTAAAAGTTTTTATGTATTCGTATATTAAACTAAAATATTAAAATAAGTTTGATTTATGTGTAAGCCCCGTGCATGTACGTGACTTATAAAACTAGTAAAATGTATGGAATTTGTGAATTAATAACTATGTGACTTTTTTTTCATTTGAAATTAGTACCAGTAAAAAGTAAAACTGAAACCAAAAAAAAAATTACTGAAATTAAGTAAATGATACGTATTTTAGCCATGAATAACTATAATCGAATGTTTTCCTTATTTAACCAAGCCGTTATTGGAGGTTATTATCCAAAAATCTAAAACTATTATAACAAGATTTACAGTTTTTAATTTCATGTTAAGCAAAGTAAATATCCGATGATATATATTATTTGTTTAAAGAATTTACAAAATAATTTTTCATTTTCGCCAAAGGTTTACTTATTTATGGAAAATATCATATATGTTCCTCCTAGTTTTATTGGGATTTGATGAAATTTTCAGGCAATGACATAGTTAAAGGTTATAAATTTGAGTCTTATTTTTTTGAGATAGTCAACTTTTTTATCCTCAAATTTATTGTGTTTATTCACATCATTATGCTAAAACGAATCTCATTTTTCACTTTGCATTAGTTGTTTTATCCTCGAGTTTTTTTATTGAAAGTAAACAATGTGGAAAATAATTATACTTGTAAAATTGTGGTTTTGTTTGACTATTAATGTAAAATTTACATTTTTTTAGATACAAAGCATATTTTTCATAAAATTAATATGGTGTGTGTTTTTTTTTAAGTTGTCAAATTTTAAAATGATTAAATTTAATGTGTGTTAAAAAAAGACTTGCAAGTATAGGATGAGCAAAAGAATCAAAGAATCGAACTGGAACCAAGAATCGCACCGGAGCCACGAAGAATCAAACCGGAACTAGAACAGTTGGTTCCAGTTCCAGTTTTTGTTTTTGAGATTTTTTGGTTCTCGGTTTAGTTCGGTTCGGTTCGGTTCCACCGGTTCTCGGTTCCGGAACCAAGTATCCAATAATTATAAAAATATTATAATTTTTTTACAATACTATAAAGCTAATATCATAGGTAATATAAAAAACAAAACTAAGCTGCTCTCAGAAAAAATAAACCAAACACCTTTAACTCTAATCTTAATCATTTGAAACATAAACAACTATAATCATTATCAAATCAATAGAACTAAGTTTTATTATTTTTTATTTGCGTTCAAAGTATGTCTTTTTAGTATTACTGACATATGTATGTCTTGTTAGTACAAAATTACTAATCAGTAGATTTGTATAATATAAAAATTGGTTTGTATGTTATAATTGGTTATATGGTACGTTCAATAAGTTTCAATAATTTATGATTCTTTAATTTTACTTTATAACAAGAAAGTTTATATAATATAACTAGGCATATAAAATAGATTTCTTTTGTAAAACATAATGTAAAATGGTTAGTAATCTAACATTTTTGTTTTGCATTGCTTTTTAAGGTTATACAAATTTTACATGTATTGAGCCTCGTAACTCTGATTCAAATTTGGATAAAAAAAAAAGTAGTGCACCTATGAAAATATAAAATGTTTATTTATTTGAGCTTATGATTTAGGTCTTAAATATTATTGCTTTTAATGAATAGTTGTAAATACTTAGAATAATTATTTTTTTTTTCTTTTTTGACTTAATTCACTTTTCAATTTCTTTTTTTCTAGAAAATCGGTTCCTATACGGATAGAACCAAAGAATCAAAACCGAAATCAAAAAATATATTTGGTTCGGTTCTTGGTTTCTACTTTTCTCAAAATTTTGGTTCTCGATTCCACCGATTCCAGTTCCAGTTCCAACAGATCTAGATCCACGCTCATCCTTATGCAAGTATCATATTTATAAGTAGCAGAGGCATGCTCAAAACAAACATCATCTATCACTTTCATATCCATCGAATCATTCCATAACCCTCGTACCAAACACGCCTTTAAGGGGTTGCTTGGCTGAACGGAATGAAACGAACAAGGTAATAGCATGCATATAGTCGCTAAATGAGTCTTAACGATTCCGTTATCATGTTTGGTTTTCATTTTGAGATGGAATGATGCCATAAGTAATAAACATTCCGTAAAACAAACAAACAAGAAAGTCAAGTATAGTATCTGAAACCAGTTTAAACAAGAAAACCAGTTTACACTACTGGTCTTACGCTAACATAACTTCATCGATCAAAATATTGCAGCTTAAGATTACAAAAATCGACGTCCTAGCCACCAAGTTCGCACCATTACATAGGTCAAACCGTCAAATGGTGCATAATAAATACCAAATAGACTAATGGTCAGCTACATCTTAGTTTTAAAGTTAAGTTTGTTAGATCGCAGTTCAAAAATGACATCTATGTCGCTGCTATTCGTCATCTTCACTGCTCTCAATCACAACCACCTTTTTATTCTTTGCTCTCTTTGAACTTCTGTTCACACTTGTTTCCGGTTCTTCCTCGTTTTCTGATAATTCATTACCTTGTTGTTCTTCATCAGGTTCGTGCTGTCCAATTACTTCAAGAATTTTATCTCCGTACTTCTCAGTCTTTAATTTACCAATTATCTTCTCCAACTGCAAGTAACAGTAACGGGTCAAATGGATGAGTCAGGCGAGTTAAGTAGCGGGTCAAAACAGGATGGTCAAAAGGGTAATTTTTTACAGTTGAAACGGGTCAGCATTTGACCCAAAATTTCAAAATACATAAGCTGCAAGCTTTTGATGTACCTGTTCTGTTGTTTCTGGTTTTTGAGAGCACAACATGCCGATTTGCTGAGTAGACAAAATAGAATGAGGAAATATTCCGCCGTGCAAGGAGGAGAGTTCCTTTCTCAGATTATCAAGCTCAACTTCCAGTCCCGAGTACCTGCTCCGCTTGGAGGATTTTGCAACGCTGGTGCTACTTTTATGCCCACTAGTAACCTCAAGAGTTATATTCTTCTTCCCTGTGCGACACCACAATCAACAATACGTTATTTACATGCCAAATGAACCTTTTTTAATGAAGTGGCTTACCGTGCAAAACATGCTTTGCAAGTGGTCCAATTGTGACATAAGCATTAGTGGCATATGCTGTATGCGAAAATTCTTCTTTCTGCATGCATAAAATCAAACTAACTAAAGTAGAAACGCAACATAATTTGAAATGATATATGCAAAGGTGAATTAATTCTTACCAGTACTCTATCGAGAATAAGCTGAATCACAAGTTGCTCTAGTTCGTCCTTCTTCAACTCAAAGCCTAAACCATAAGTCAATTTATTTTCATCAGAAACGTTTGTATTACTAGGTTCATACGATGGCAGACTCATAACACAAAATGAGGTTTTAAGATGTGAGATTACATGCCTACTTTCTTGTTTTTAACCTTGAACTTTTCCACGAGTTGTAACATTGTCGCTCTCTGATCCATTTCTTGGATTTCTTGCAGCAATGATACAACTCCTTTTGCATGGCCTGCAATTCATAGAGTGTAAATACCCATATTATATAAGAAACAAAACAGGTTGGGTAGCATGTCAAAATGTAACTTTTTTTAGTGGTGCGGGATGAGTTGACTAAAAACACTTGTTGCACAAAAGTTGTGATAACTTTAGAACATAATTAGTTTATCAAATCCGATTTTAAAGTTTAATTAATTTTCAACAATAAACTATTGTTTCATATCTTGAATATAATGATTCCGAATTTCTATAACGGTAAGGATGCATACCAGTTGCATCAATTTCCTTGACCTCGCATGAAAAAGCACAATTATCACACATCCCTGCAAGAATGTATAGTATTATACGGTATCACTTCCCTTGCTAAAAGAACAAATATTTCAATATCCGAATATAATATAATATAGCAGAATAAGATACCGTTGCAGTCTTGCAGAGGCTCAGCAAAATGTTTAAAGAAAGCACTTCGACGACATTCTTTTTTGGACTGCACTTAGAAGATATCAAAATAGGTTTTAACATATCAGTTGAAAGTTATTTTCCTTTGTAATCGTTAAGATACAAAAAATATGTTTTAATGCGCACCTGACAATATCGGACCATGTCATAAAGATTTTGCAGCCCTGAATTCTCGTAGAAGACCATGGAGCTCTGTAGAGAACGAGAGTAAGTTAACTCGTATGAGAAAGATATATCAATCGAAATTTTTCTATCGTATGGCACGTTATAGTTTCTGTAATCATATGTAACACCTTATATACATTTTATTTTAAATTGGTAGGGTCTTACTGTCAACCCAAACCGTCTGAACCCGCACAAAATTATCATTTTGACCAGTTACCCAACCTGTCCGTGTCTCAAATTTATACCTGTCTAGGCACATCAGCAGGCCTAAAGTACAGTAAACATTCAGAAGGAAGCCCGTCACGTCCTGCCCGACCGCTTTCCTGGAAATATTAAATAAGTTACAAACAAGAAAATCAAATGCTAAACATAAGCTTTTCATAGAGTGCAAACCTGGTAGTAAGTCTCCATCGATTTACCCAGGCTGTGATGAATGACAAACCTGACTATAACAAAATAGCGCTTAAGACATGAAAAAATCATAGATATTACAAAATAAAAGACGATGGACCATTTTTTTTTTTTTTTTTTTTTTTTTGGTAACCGTGATTTCCGACTCATTGGCCGACTAATCCACGGGGTTTGAGCCCACCGCCACACAGACTCAAACCAGGTAAAGCCCTCCCTTTTCAGGAGGTTGGCGTGGCCAACGATGGACCATTTTAATAGATGGTCATTTGCCAAAAATACCAATGTACTAATTCATTTCTCCCGCTCTAGTTATTGAACTTTTCTGTACATCTGAGTTTAATAAAAATGGTTTTAAGTCCGGTTTGGATCATTTTGTAACCAAATACTAGGTAAAGAATGAGTACTAACCATCTGGCTTATTAATTCCCATGCCAAAAGCCACCTGTCACAAAACAAACCTACATTAATTAGCTCGAACTATAAATAGAGTTAATTATAACAGTCGAAAAACATACCGTCCCGACAATGACCTGCAACTTGCTATTGCTCCACCTGTCACAAAGTCATAACGTTATTAATTTAATACATTCGGCATAGTTTCAGTTAAGCATTGATAAAATTAAAGATAAAAATCTATAATAGACAGCATGTGAAAAAATAATTATGATTACCGCATATGAACTCTTTCACGAGCATTTACATCCATATCTGCGTGATAATGGTCAGCTGAAACCCCTCTCTCACGCAATTCTTTTGCGACCTATAGTCCTTAACATCACATGCAACAAATTGTCGTCAAACAAACGAACGATTTGAATAACAAACTTGGTGAAAAAATTTGAGTTCGACAAATACCTGCTCACACTCCTTTCGAGAAAAGCAATAAACAATTCCGGATTCGTTGTTTTTATAGGAACCTAGTATGAAGTCAGCTATGTCATCGATGACTGTCTTTCCAACTGATGATTTATCCCGAACCTGCAAAAATAGATAGTAGATTACTCGAAGGTGGAGGGGAACCATTTTTTACCCATTACTTTTTAAGCTATTTTTCCAGCTGGCAAGTTAGAATACAAATGACCGGAATCGACCCGTTTCCGTGAAATATAATTTTTCTTATTCTACCCATTTGACGAGTTGGTATAAAACATAATGGGTCAATACCGCAACCTTTGCTGAAAACCATGATAACTAGTACATAGTAATAACTTTACCATATAAAATAGGTTCGGTCTGTTCACAGTGCTAACAAATTTTACGCATTTTGGAATCTTTAGCATCTCCATCAAATCCAACTGAACCTTCTTCGTAGCTGTAGCCTGACAATAAATATACACAAATTTATTTACACGGTGGAAAGAAAATGGATAATATAGGATCTGAGAAAATACATACAGTCAAAGCAATAACAGGAACATTCGGAAACTGAGTCTTCAATATTCCAAGATTCTTATAGTCTGGACGGAAGTCATGGCCCCACTGACTACAACAATGCGCTTCCTGAAAATCACCCAATAATAGTCAACTTAGGAACTTAACCAAAACAAAAGTCAAAAGGGTCAAGAATGGTAGAACCGCTAAACTTTCGATATTTTCAATGCTTTAACCATCAAAAAGTAGAAAATTTAGCGGTTTTACCATTCTTTTTAATTTCTAATACATGTAAAAAGATAGCAAACATACGTCGATTGAAATCAAAGAAAGACGACCAGCATGATGGCATTTTTCAAGTTTTGACACGAATCTTTTGCTTTTGGAAACCTTTTCAGGTGTAACGTACAATACTCTAAGGTCCCCTTCACCCTTTTCAAGAGCCTTGTATATATATTTTTCGTCTTCCTTGTTAGTTGTTGAGGTTAGCATAGATGCTTGGATCCCTAACGCAGTCAAACCCATGACCTGTAACAAACAGATATCTTTGCTGTAATTTTATATCAGGTGCCGTTTAGAAAAACTAAGAGAAAGCAAAACAAAACAAAGCACCTGATCCTGAATAAGAGAAAGCAACGGACTAATGACAAGAGCAATTCCATTACGTAAAAGAGCAGGAAGTTGGTAGCATAGACTCTTCCCTCCACCGGCAGCCATGATCACAAGCACGTCTCTTCCGCTCATTACCGCGTTAATGATCTGTTAGGCAACTATCAATCACAAACAAAATGCATCTGCTAATACGCGGGTTTTTCCAAAGCACAACAACATACCTCGCGTTGGTTTGCACGATAACTAGGAATGCCAAAAATGTTAAATCTAGTATCATCAGCTTGATTATCCCATTCAAAAGATCCTGACCAGTTTTCTGGTTGAGGAGCTGCGTTGTCTTGTTGAGATTTCTCTAAATCTTGATAACTTTCGAGCACTGCCTTAAGTTCCGACTGTCTTTCATAGAGCTTCTCTTGTTTATCGAGTAACCTCTTTATTTCATCTGTAACGTACAAGTATGTGTTGCATTTATATATAGCAAGAAAATACTTTGATATACATATTATTTCAGCTTCGGCCCATTTAAAGTTCAAAAGAGCACGTGCACATGTAACATAAGGGGTGTTTGGGATTACATCGAGAAATAGATTATCTTAGATTATAGCGATTCGAAATGTCAGCTAATCGAATGCAACAATCTAATGTGTATTATATGGTTTCAAGGCGAGGTTATAAGTTTGGGGGCGTTTGAGATTACCTATTTTAGTACTTATTTTCTCATTCTGCAGTTTTGAGTGTTATGATGGTACCTGTTGCATACTTATTTCCAAAGTAGACAAGCACCATTGATAACCAATCCCGAACTCCCTATTAGAGATTATCCGGGATTGCTTATTAAAACTGCTCATCTACTTTAAAGATAACCATATACGCATTTCCTAACAAGCAACTCCCTGATATTAAACGGACAATTATCGTGAGGTATAGTCCGCTTTGGCACCTCTGCCTCACGTTTTTGCTCACAAGTTAAAGCCAAGTTCATACTTATAATATCCAGGTTTTCCTCTCTTCATGGGCGACGTGGGACAATGAATATCGAACAGATATCACTTCCAACACGACTATTCAAAAGTTCTTATTTTACTCTTCATTTACTAGATAAGCAGTTTGGACAAAACACTGAGGCGGTGTCTGTTTAAGCTTATTTATGGGCATATGAGTATACCTGTTTCCGGCTTCTATTTCATAAGCCCCAGTCTTTTGGCTTATTTTGAAATTTATAGGCCTATGCAAGATGTTTGTTTAAGTTTGTATTTGAGCTTATGAGCTTATTTGTTTCTTGGCTTATATTTCATAAACCCCAATTTAGTGGCTTGTTATGAGACTTGTGGGCTTATATAAGTTTATTGTGATACGATAAACTTATATAAGCCGATTAAGTCTCAAAATAAGCCGGAAAAGAAATAAGCTCATAAGCCAGAAATAAGCTTAACAAACTGTCATACCAAAGCCCACGAGTTTCAAAATTGAGGTTATGGATAAGCCGGAACCAGACAAGCTCATAAACCCATTAAAAAAGCTTAAACACATGACACAGCCTAATTCAAAACATAACATCATCTAATACTTTCCATTAACCAAGGGGGTGTTTGTTTCGGCTTACATAGGCGGCTTACTGCTTATTTGGTTTTGGACTTATGTTTCATAAGCTCACTTTTTGTGGCTTATCTAGAAACTTTTCGGCTTATATAAGTTCATTATCAGATAATAAGGTGGTGTTTGTTTCGGCTTATATGTGAGCTGATGAGTTTATTCAATTTCGCCTTATATTTACATAATCTTCAATTATCCGGCTTATTTTGAGACTTGTGGGGTTATATAACTTTAATACAATATAATAAACTAATATAAAGTCTGAAAATAAGCCAGAAATTAGAAGTTTATGAAATAGAAGTCGAAATTGAATAAGCTCATAAGTCCATATATAAGCCGAAAAAACACCCCCTAAACCTATATAAGCCGAAAAGTTCCCAAATAAGCCAAATGGAGAGCTTATTCAACATATGCCCAGAACCAAATAATCCAATAAAGTAGTAAGCTTTTCAATTTTCCAAGTCTATAACAATCCATTAATCACTGAAAACTTCCAAATGGGTAATCATAAATCACAACCAGACAACCTCATAAGCCTATTCCTAAGCTTGTCCTTTTTGGCTTATCTAGAAACTTTTTGGTTTATATAAGTTCATTAGCAGATAATAAGGTGGTGTTTGTTTCGGCTTATAAGCGGACTTATGAGCTTATCAATTTCGGCTTATATTTCATAAGCTTATTTTGAGACACGTGGAGTTATATAAGTCTATTACAATAGTAATAAACTAATATAAAGTCTGAAAATAAGCCGGAAAATTGAAGCTTATGAAATAAAAGCCGAAACTGAAAAAGCTCATAAGTCAACATATAAGCCGAAACAAACACCCCCTGAATCTATATAAGCCGAAAAGTTTCAAAATACGCCACATAAATTCCAAGTCCATAAGAATCCATTAATCACTTTTTGTGGCTTATTTGGAAACTTTTCGGCTTATATAGGTTTAGGGGGCGTTTTTTCGGCTTATATGTGGGACTTATGAGCTTATTCAATTTCGGCTTATATTTACATAAGCTTCAATTATCCGGCTTATTTTGAGACTTGTGGAGTTACAGTATATAAGTTTATTACAGTATAATAAACTAATATAAAGTCTCGAAATAAGCCTGAAAATTGGAGCTTATGAAAAATAATCTGAAATCAAATAAGCTCATAAGTCAACATAATAAGCCGAAAAAACACCCCCTAAACTTACATAAGCCGAAAAGTTCCCAAATAAGCCAAATGGTGAGCTTATTTAACATAAGTCCAGAACAAAATAAGCCAATAAAGTAGTAAACTTTTCAATTTTCCAATTCATTAATCAGTAAAAATTTCCATTTTCCAAATGGGTAATCATAAATCACAAAAAAGCACAAAACTTTATAAAAAAAGAATCAAGAACCCTCATAAGCCGATAAGTTTCAAAATAAGTCAAACATATAAGCCCAAAAAACACCCCCCCTAAACCTATAAGCCGAAAAGTTTCAAAATAAGCTCACTTTTGTGGCTTATTTTGAAACTTTTGGGCTAATAATATAAGCCGAAAAGTTTGAAAATAAGCCACAAAAAGTGAGGTTATTCAACACAAGCCCAGAACCAAATAAGCCAATAAAGTAGTAAACTTTTCAATTTTCCAAGTTGATAACAATCCATTAATCACTAAAAAATTCCAAATGGGTAATCAAAAAAGCAGACACCTTTATAAATATAAGCATTTCTTGATCATATAAAAGTATTAAAAAAAACAATATAAGCCGAAAAAACACCCCCTGAACCTATATAAGCCGAAAAGTTTCGAAATAAGCCACAAAAAGTGAGCTTATCAAACATAAGGCCAGAACCAAATAAGCCAATAAAGTAGTAATAAAGTTTTCAATTTTCCAAGACCATAACAATCCATTAATCAGTAAAAATTTCCAAATGGGTAATCATAACAAAAAAGCACACAACTTTATAATAAAAAAAGAATCAAGAACCCTTATAAGCCGATAAGTTTCAAAATAAGTCAACATATAAGCCTAAAAAACACCCTCTAAACCAATATAAGCCGAAAAGTTTCAAAATAAGCTTACTTTTTTTGTGGCTTATTTTGAAACTTTTGGGCTAATAATATAAGCCGGAAAGCTTCGAAATAAGCCACAAAAAGTGAGCTTATTCAACATAAGCCCAGAACCAAATAAGCCAATAAAGTAGTAAGCTTTTCAATTTTCCAATTCATTAATCAGTAAAAATTTCCAATTTCCAAATGGGTAATCATAAATCACAAAAAAGCACAAAACTTTATAAAAAAAAAAAAAATGAAGAACCTTGAACATCTTGAAGCTGAAACTCAACATTTAGAAGTTCTTGCATTACATCCTCTGTTTCACCCATTTTCAGCACCCACTGTGCAAACCCCTTCTTGTTTTAGGTTACCTCGTTGTTGGGGGTGTTTGGTTAAACTTATGAGTGGCTTAAGCTTATAAGCAAATATAAGCTTTTAAGTCCTTTTTTAAATGTTTGGTCTAATTTATATAACTAATATAAATAATGATTATTAAATAAAGGTATAAAAGTTTTTTTATATAAGCACAACTAATCTTACATAAGCTAAGTTATTAGCTTACTAAAATCCATTTTTATAAGCTTATAAGCCTATTTATATAAGTTTAACCAAACACTTAATTTTGGCTTATAAGCTTACATAAGCTAATAAGCTTATAAGCCTACTATATAAGCTAAAATTAGGGATGGCAACGAGTCGGATTTGGGTCGGGTTTTAGTGAACTCGTACCCGTACCCGTTTATAATATCCGTACCCGAATCCGCTCCATCACTAGACGGGTATCCGCTTAGTATTAGCCATCGGGTTTTCGGATTTTACCCGCGGGTACCGGGTATCCACAATTAAATTTTCATTGGCCATTATTGTGCGTATAATGGTAAGAAAAAACACTCGAAAACGAGCAAAATACCCTAATATATTTTTAAGTGTTTAGAAGATAAAAAAAATACTTTTTAATATTATTCACGCGATTTAATATATCGAATAAATCATGGTTTTTATTTTAAAATTACAAGATTCAAATATACTTGATCACAAACATGTTAATACACGAAAAATGTAACTAATATGACTATTCAATTCGTTCAACAATCTTCGTCTACTATTTCAGACAAATTTAGAACTTATATAAAATAGCAATAAAAGCGGGTACGGATTCGGATACGGGTAAACGGGGCGGGTATTAGTGGAACCCGAACCCGTACCCGCGAAAAAAAGAACATTCAAACCCGAACCCGTATCCAAACCCGCTAACCCGACTCCAAACCCGAGCCAACCGGTTCGGGTTTCAGTTTTCCCTATCGGTTTCGGGCGCTTTTGCCATCCCTAGCTAAAACAACCACCTGGGTGTGAACCGGGTCGGGTTAACCCGGTTGATCCTACACTTCTTCATGGAAGACTAAAAATTTACTCGGATCGGAAAACCGGACTCGACAATTTTGATTCGACATTTTGAATCATTTTGGTCGTCAGTTAAGTTCGATTCAGTCTTATAAAAAATCTTGGCGATTATGCCTACTAGAACAAAATCGAAACCAGAAATCGAACCGAACCAGACTGACCCGGACCGAACCATATTATTCTGGGGTTTCGGACTATTTTAGTTCTCGATCTAGTCCAATCTTAAACGGTTCGATCCGATTCAAACCTGATGTTCAGACCTACTTCAAAGTAAGCTTACCTAGATCGAGTTGGGCATAACCGTTTTTGAAAGTGTAGAATGTGGGCTAGTGCCTAGTGGGGACTAGGGGTGTAAACGAGCTGAGCTTTTAACGAGTTATTCAAGCTCGAGCTCGATTAACTCGATCTCGAGCCTACATATTTTCAAGCTCGAGTTGAGCTCGAACGAAAAAAGATTCTCGTTTAGTTAAACGAGTCGAGCTTTTAAAAGGCAATATTCGGCTCGTCTACTTACTCGAGCCGATCGAGCTTGTCGAGCTTAACGAGTCGAACGAGCTAATCGAGCCGAACGAGCTAATCGAGCCAAGCAATTAATTTTTTATAAAAAATTTATATATTACATTTTAGTAAGAATTGATAATTTAATTTTAATTAAAAAAATTAATTATTAAATATTAAACTTTATTAAACAAAAACACACTATGAAATCACACAAAACATGGACCAAGATGCTAAAACACATCTTAACTTTTTCATGCTTTCGCTTTACGATTGGTAAAACATTTCAACTTCGTAATTTCTTACAACTATCGATGTGACATGAGGTATTCAACAAAACATCTTCAAAGACACGTAATACAAAATAAAATTTGGATACAGTCATACATAAAATCAAAATCCATTATTCATTAATCAAATAGTCAAATGCAATGAGCAAAAGATGGTCGAATAAGTTATAAATAACATGTGATAACATTAAACTTTTACTATGATTACATGTTATTTGAATGTAGATTCAACTTTAAAGAGAGTGCGTAAATTGATCGAATATAATCTTTTAACTAGTATAAGAAGGACATGACTAGTAAAATTATCTCACATTACTTGAAGCAGAAAATTTTCATGGGAAAAAACTCTATATAAGCAAACTCTCATCCTAGTTTTGAACTTAGTTAAGCTTTAGATGTAACTGAACATTAATTTTGTATTCATAAACAACGTCTTTAAGCTTATAAGTTACATAAGTTTTAGTTTGAACAAAAAATTTTATAATTGTAAACGAGCTTTCGAGTTCGAGCTTTAGTGAACAAACGAGCCTATTAAGTTCGAGCATGAAAATTAGTTTATTGTAGAAGTACAAAAATATTAAAATTCTTAAACGAGCTTCGAGCTCGAGCTCGAACAACAACAAAAATGTTTGATTCGAGCTCGACCCTATTTGTAAAAGTTTGTTCGAGCTCGAGCCGAGCTCGAGCCAGGCAGTTAATAAACAAGTCTGGCTCGTTTAAGCCAAAACTCGACTCGGCTCGGATCGTTTACACCTCTAGTGGGGACACATGCTTTCTCAATAAAAAAATTATTTAGAAATTTGTGATAGTTGAATATTATTATGTTTAATAAAGTAATATTTTTTTTATTACGATTTGATGTAAATTATATATTTTTAAGCACATTTAATCTTTACGTGTTTGATTATGTTGTTGTTTTTATTTTGTTCCTTGTAAATTAATATAAGTTTAATTTAGTTTTTATTGTTCAAATTTTATACTCATTATAGTTTCAATATTTTTATTCAAAATACTTATATCTTTAACTATTAATCAAAAAACTATTTACGTCAAACTTAGAAGCACACAATCTGAGCGGATAATATAAAAGGTAATTGATATGAGCAAAAACTCATATCAATTAATCAACAAATCACCCTAAAACACAAGAAAAATACCTAACTTTTGTGCTATAAAGCGGAATTATGTGGTATGTTTTGTGTTTGTGTATAAATAGGTAAGAAGGATACATTTTCAAGCAAACAAGAAGAAAATCAAGCTTATTTGGATGAAAAAGACAAATAAGGATCAAAGATGACAAGACTTTGAAGACAAAGGACCTATCTTGACAACACTCCAAAGTTGAAGGACTAAAAGTGTAAATATGCCAAAGTCAAGATAAAAGTCAAACATGGTCAACTCTTCAGTCAACCAAATCAAAGGGTCAAATCAATCAATAATACAAGTGGAAGGACCATTTATGCCAAAGAAATGAAGTTCCTAGCCTTAATTGTGAATCTGCCATACTTAAGGGGCTGAAATTGCCATTTTCCAAAGATTAAACAAGCTTAATCCGTGTGATATAGTGTGGACCAATGAGAATGCAAGGAAAGTGGTACATGGAATGCCAAGTATTCAGGACACCTCACCATTGCATTAATGCGCCACAAAGAATTAATTACTCCCACTACTTCCAAAAGCAGCCAATAGGAGAACACCATGCCATAATTCAATTATCCATTTTGGATAATGATCCGTGTGATCATATTTCGCCTAACCAGAAAGTGCCACGTGGCCTTCTTCTTCAACAAATAACCCAGGGACGAATTTGAGCTACAATGAATTTTAGATCATGATTTCTACATGAAAAGTGATCGTTTTTTAGAGAGGATTACATTGGATACAACCAATTAAGCTCAAACTTGATGGATCAAAAATCCCCAATTCTTGAAGAACATAAGGATGAACACTTAGCAGCTTTGTGACACGTGGCAACAATTCAATGGTGGAAACACGTCATCAACTCTAAAACTTCCTCACATTTGTCTATAAATAGGACTGTAACTTCTCATTTGTACAAGGAGTTAATGTGTGTAAATTTCACACACATCTCAATTCTCTCTCATTCCTAGTTCTAGTTAGTTAGCTCAACCAACTCAAGAGTCTGACAAGCTCTTGAGTTAGTTAGCTTAGTTGTAACCAATTTACCAGCTTTGTAACAAACTTTCTCCTTCAATCAAATAAAATTCACATTCATCTTCTTCAGTTACCGTTCATACCTTGAATCTTGTTATCCTTGTGTTACTATTAGCTTGTTATGATCATAAATGATCATGATTAGCTAAGTTTGGAGATCTTGTAGCTGTTGGAGTGTTCTGTTCATCCAGTTGCAGTCCTAGTTGATTTTGAAGTTTTCTAGTTCAACAATGGTGGTTATGATGATTGTAGATGTTGATTGGTAGATTTTGATGCTAAGGTGGTGGTTTAGCATTGGTTAGAAAGCTTAGCGCTTCTCTACTACATCAATGGAGGCCTAAGCTAAAAGGTTTCAAGTTCTGAGTTCTTGTTCCACTAAAGTGTTGTCTGCCTGCTCAATTCCTAGCTAATACTTGATTGTTTGCATGATCAAATGTGCTTAGATTGAATTTGAACTGAATGTTGGTGATAGAGTAGCTTAAGTGTAGTTAAATTCTTGTTCCTTAACTTAAAACTTGTTACTGTTATCATTTCATCAGTCATTATTAGCTTATTAATCAATTAGAGTTTTAGCTTATTAAACTGATTGCTTCTAGTTTCTTTACACTTCATTTTGATCATCAAACTTTGTCTGATATGTGTTTTTAAACAGCTTAACCAATTGCCTTTAATCCTTTCACAAAAGCTTGTTATAATTCAGTAAAGTAGTGTTTGGGATTAGGTTTCAAGTTGTGTTCAAGTATTAGTAATTGGTTAATTTTAGTTCATTTACAGTCATTAAGTCATAATAAACCAAGTTTAGTAGTTTTCAAGTCATTTCTTAAGTCAAAAAGGCAATTGGTACAAAAAATAGTTTGGGTCAGTCTTTGTTAAGGAGTTTTCAGAAAAGTTGTTGATTTCAATCACTTAGCATTACTTTGTTTCTTGATGAAATTGATTCAAACCAGTTCTCATCTCTTACTTAACATCTGAACTTTTAGCCTTTTCAAGGAAATTATACAGTGTCTTGATTTGAGTGACAAATAAGCAAATGAATAAGCTGTTGAGATAAGTCAAGTTTCTGTAATCTTTGGCTAAACTGATTTCTCATATCTCCATTTCCACTTCAGAAACCTCTCAATTTTCTTTCACATTTGAGTTTAGAAAGTGTTCATGAGTGGATTTTGAAATTTTCAGATTTTTGAAAAATATGGTCAACGAAAGTCAAATAAGCTTGACTTAGCTTATTTCCATTTTCCAAGTTTATTACTGGATCATTTTTTATTTCAAAAGACATTCCATGCTCCTATTGGCTTGACAAACTAGTTTTGACAAGAAAATTGGATTGTGCACGTTTGGCTTATCAGTTAGCTTAATATTGGCTTATTAGGATTTGCTTATTTGAGTTTTAGTAAGTTTCAGCCTTATTCCTTTTACAAGCCTAGGTAGAATCAAGTTTTAAGTCTTTTGCTAGTTATTAGAGCTTATTTGGTTCATTGGTTTGCTTATACGAGCTTATTGAACATGTTAGCCCGTTTTTGATAAAATCTCACCTTTAATTGCACTTTAGTCCCCAGTTTTGGCTCTGTTTGCATTATTAGCTAATTGTCCACTTAATTGGGGTTTGCACTTTAGTAGTCCTTGTATTTTCCAAACTTAACAATTTCAGTTAGGCAGTTTCATAATTAGTTACATTTTGGTTAATTGTTTGTTACATTTGCATAGTTAGTCCTTGTAGTTTTTAGAATTTACATTTCAAGCATTTTAGTTTACAGAATTTACATTTTCAGTCCTTTTATTTCATAGATTTACATTTTTGTCTCTACTTGAATAAAATTTGGTATTTGACTATTTGTTTTACGGTTACGTAGTTAATATTTTTCAACTTTTTACGTGATTGATCAATTAGACATAGCAAATCCAAATAACCCTACCAACCAAAAACGATTATAAACCTGATATTGTTAGGACTTTTAATTGGTTAAGAGCTGAGAAAACGAACTTCAATTATACACAATATTAAATGGTGCCGCTGCCGGTTCTTTGACTTTACGAGAGACTATCGATTGACGGTTTTCATTGGCTTTTGGGATCCGTTCACCTAGTGAACGTTATTTTTACGTATCATAAATCAAAAACAATAAAAAATAAAAAATATAAAAATACATAAAAACTAAAAAATAACAAAAACAATTCTTTTCCTAAAGAATTGACCAAACAAATTAAAAAAATTCAAAAAGCAATCTTTTTCCTAAGAGATTGCACCCAAAAATATATATTATTGGATTCTCTCGGTTTTTATGTACATATAGTATTTTCTCTTAAAAACTCATAAATACAAAAATATTTTCCATATATTATTATAAGTAAATACGTATACGTATAAGAATAACCAACACACATATTCTCCATAAGTATTGCCGAGGCAATACACCGTGTTGAGGGGCGTTCCGGTCCTTGACACGTGTATCGATCAAACAGAATAAAGCAAGAATAGATCAATACTTCCAATAAGCAACAATTCGAAGAATACAAACAATTAAGTGGATAGAAAGGCGATGAGCTATAAAATGCCATCTAAGGGTCAATAGGTACTTAAGTGCTTCTCGCCACCTAACCCCCCCGTTCACTTGTGAGTATTCTAAGAAGGAAGGCTTCATTGGGGGTCTTGCACCCAAGTAGTACATACGTATATTATTATTTTCTTGTGGATATTTTATATTGAAACTCGAAGAGGATAATCCTTTTCTCTTCAAAGTCACACGAGAGCTTCTCTCTCATTCCTCGTATTGAGTTGCATGCTCACTCGCGGGCGTGCACAAATACCGATTGGTGTACAACCCCTTCCTCCGAAAAGGAAGAAAAAGAGAAAGAGTAGGAACACCACCGTCCATCAAGCCGATCACGAGAATCGTGCTTTGATGGTTTTATGGATAACTACTTGTCGTGGTCACTTATGCATAATTATAAGACTCAACGGGATAATGACCAAAATGAAGAAGTGATCACAAATATTGAAAGGGATGATATTGTTGGCATGGTACAAGATGCAATGGGAATTCCGAACGTGATGAATCGGCTGATGTAGATGAAGGAATTATGGATGATGATACCAAAAAAGTGTATAAGATGTTAAAGGATGGACAACGACCTTTTTTTAAGGGGAGTAAAAGATTCACAACACTTTCTTTTGTTACTCGACTTCTACATATAAAAGTTCTTGGTGGGTGGTCAAACAAGTCATGCACGATGGTGCTTGAGTTGTTTTTTGAGGCACTAGAAGAAATAGGAGATGTTATAATGCCAAAGTCTTATTATGAAGCCAATAAAATAGTTTATGAGTTGGGTTTTTCTTATGAAACATGGGATGCATGCCCAAACGATTGTATGTTGTTTCGTGGTGAAGATAAATCTCTTGATAGCTGTAGTATTTATGAGGCTTCTAGGTACAAAAAGCTTAATAGTGACAAGCAAGATGAAGATGACAACGTTACTTCCCAAAGGAAAATTCCTGCTAAACAAGTACGTTATTTTCCATTAACACCAAGGTTAAAGCGTTTGTTTATGTCTCCTCACACCGCATCTCAAATGACATGCCATTCAAAGGAACGGGTGGATGATGGTTTAATGAGGCATCCTGCGGACAGTCCAACATGGAAAACGTTTGATAAAAAATTTCCAGAATTTGGGTGTGAAAGTCGTAATGTCAGACTTGGGTTAGCATCTGATGGATTTAATCCATTCAGGACCATGACTATTTCACACAGTATATGGCCTATTGTTTTAGTTCCATACAACCTACCGCCATGGCTATGCATGAAACAACCTTCGTTTATTCTTTCTATTCTAATTGATGGTCCTAAAGCTCCGGGTGATAAGATTGATGTATATTTGCAGCTTTTAATAGATGAGCTAAAGGATCTATGGCCTGATGGTGTTTATACATATGATGCATCAAGTAAAAGTATGTTTCAATTACATGTTGCACTATTATGGACAATTAGCAATTTTCCAGCTTATGCAAAATTATCGGGTTGGAGCACACAGAGAAGACTTGAATGTCCAGCATGTAACATAAAAACCCGATCTTTTAGACTAAAGCATAGTCGCAAATTCTGTTTTTTGGGACACCGAAGATGGCTAAAAGAAAATCACAAGTTAAGGAGAGACAAGGCGGCTTTTAATGGAGAGCCTGAATGGGATTCACGACCAAAAGTATTATCAGGATCTGAATTACTTGACCAATTGAAGGATGTAGAGACAATATATAAAAAGGAAGATGTATTCAGAAAGAGAAAAATAGAAGAATTAGAAAAAGAGAATGAGAGGGAGAGAAAAGCTGCATTAAGAAGTGAGAAAAGAAAGATGAAAGATAAAATGAAAGGAAAGCGGAAGATGAATGTAAGTTTAAACAAAAAGCAACCAACTCGAACAAAACCGAAGGTAATGAACACGAGAGACAAGACAACTGGAAGAAAAAGAGTATTTTCTTTGAGTTGGTTTACTGGGAGTTTTTACTTATTCGTCACAATCTTGATGTCATGCATATAGAAAAAAATGTGTGTGACAACGTATTGTTTACACTTTTAGGCATTGTTGGAAAAAAAAAGATCACTTGAATGCTCGGCTTGATCTCAAAGAATTAAACATCAGACCTTCATTACACCCTCAAGAAACTAATTCTAGTAGAATTTTACTTCCACCAGCTTGTTTTACATTGGGAAAAGATGAAAAATATCAATTTTTGAAGTTATTGAAGGATCTTAAGGTACCCGATGGATACGCGTCTAATATTTCACGATGTGTCCATCTGAAAGAGCTTAGCATTTGGGGTTTAAAGAGCCATGAAAACCATATTATCTTGCAACAATTACTACCACTTGATGTTAGAAGACTTCTACCGAAGCATGTTGTTGAAGCCTTGATCGAGCTATCAAACTTTTTCAGAATTTTATGCTCGAAAGTTAACTCAAAATATGATCTACAAAAACTTCAAGATCGTATTTCACTTGCACTTTGCAACCTTGAAAAGATTTTCCCGCCATCTTTCTTCGACATTATGGAGCACTTGCCTATACACTTGGCTGAAGAGGCATTACTTGCTGGACTTGTCCAATATCGGTGGATGTACCCAATAGAGAGGTACATTTGTTTGTTAACTCATCTCAATATAAGTTTATTTTCTTTTATGTAACTATATATTTGTATTACTCAAGTACTTATTAACATTAAAGATGTATGTTCGTAACCGAGCCCGCCCAGAAGGGTGTATTGCTAAAGGAGCTTTAATGGAAGAATGCATGACATTTTGTGCAAGGTATCTAAAGTACATCGAAACTAAGTCGACGCGACCTGGCCGAAATTATGGTGGTGAAGATAATATGAGTTCTCATTTTGGAATAGAAACACCTTTTTTTCTAGATCGTATATCAATGGAGCAAGCACATCGTTAGTTACTCGCTAGTACCGACGCGGTTGCACCATATAGAGAGTATGTTGACAGTTTTCATTACACTTTTTATTAATTAAGTATGATATTAATTATTTTACATATTCTGTTATGTAGGAGACATTTGCGGTCCTTCCAAAAATTACCTCCTCATGAACGACAACGCCTTCACAATAAAGAGTTCCCGTTTTGGTTTAGAGCTGAGGTAAGGTTTGAATAGCAAAAATGTTTCATAAATTAGTATGTTATTTCTATGGTTTAATCTTTTTTAATGATTATAGGTATTAAAAGAAGTTGAAGAAAAGAAGGTATTAAGGACAGAGGTCATAGACATGGCAATGGGTTTGAAAGATATGGCTAAGAGATATAATGGATTTGTGGTTAATGGGTTTAGATTTAGAACAAAACAAATGGATAGTAGTAGAGTTACACAAAACAGTGGTGTTGTTGTGAGTGCAAGCACAACAAGCTTCTCAAGTCGAAAAGATAAAAATCCGATGTCAGGGGAGTTAACGTATTACGGGAAGCTGACAGATATCATAGAAGTGCCTTATACCGACGAAACAAAATTTGTCATATTCAAATGCCAGTGGGTAGACAATTGGACGGGGGTCAAAGTTGATAACTTTGGTGTTACATCAGTTAATTTTAGTCATTTGTTATACAAGGATAACAACCCAACTGATGAACCATTTATCCTAGCATCACAAGCTGAACAAGTTATGTATGTGGAAGACCCTATTGACCTAGAATGGGAAGTTGCCATCAAAATGACTAGTAGGGATACATTTGACATGGGCGAGGACGGAGATTCTAATACAACAGTTGCAGTGCCTCAAGCCCAACCATATAGTTCTTAAGAATTGGATAAACGAGCAAGTATACATGAGGGTGAAGAGATGTGGGTGAGACGTGGGGTTGAAGGAATAATTGTTGAAAAGATAGCAGCTCGATCACCTACAAGAGACAATCGACAACAAAATAATCTTATTCATGCTGTAGAGAGTGATTCTGATGAAGAAATTAAGGATGAATCAGCGGCTCATATCTCTGATGAATCTGAAGAAGAGTTCGATGAGACAATAGATGATACATTAGATACTACAGATGTTGATGACGATGGAGTTGGGAACATGAGAGATGATGAAACTGACGACGATTAGCTTGCCTAATTAAGTTTCACTGCTTATTTTTTGTCTTGATTAGATCAAAGACTTGGTTGTGTTTAATTGAGTGAAATTGTTCTTTTTATGTGTTTTTCTTGATTTGCAAAGGATAACTTTTTGTTCATATCTCATTTGCATTTGTGCTTTTAATATTGTCTCATTTATTTGTTTTCTTATTGTTTTTAAGTTACTGGTACTAAAGGTTTTTATTTATATGCAGGTTTTATTATGGCAGCTAGAAAGAGACGACGCACCTACACTTTCATGTCTGAAATGCCAAGGACAAATCAAGAAAACAACGAAAACCAAGATGTGGACACAAATGTCTCTAGTGATGCTTCTGTTCAGACTCCTCCAGTTCAAACTACTACAGAAGACAACCAGAATACTCATTCTACACCAACACAATTAGACGATTCGTCACAAGAACTAACTTGCAACAATACGACAGAGGCATCAGTTCAGTCATCATTAGCATCAAGTGAAGCAGGTACAAATATATGTTATTTTCTCATATTTATTATGCCAACTATACATATTAGCGAACTTTAGATAATGTTTCATATAGTGCGGGGGTACAAGCATAGTATGTTGGTAAACTTTAGTGTAAAAGAACCCAACTTCAAAATTAGGTAGGTTATTAGTCATTTATTTTACGCTTTTATCCTAGGTGATCATTTAGTCTTGATAGGCATATCCTTATATATTAATATGACACAACATATTGTTCGGTTGGAATTGTATAGGTTCTAGCACGAGCAATGATGTACGTAAGAAGGGTCGAGGACCAGCACTTGGCTATCAAAGAAAAGAGAAAATCAAGATTATTTTCAATGAATCCATGCAGCCTATCGGGGATAGTAGTACTGATCTCGCGAATTTACTTGGTGGAATTGCAAAATGTGGGGCTCGTGCTCCTCTTAATATTATTTCATGGAAGTCAATGCCAGATACCAATCTTGATTTAATGTGGCGAGATGTTAAGGTATTAGTATATATAAATACTCTTTGCACGCATTGTTTCCAACATGAAGTATAATATAAATAATTGTATCTATAGTATGGATAACCAAAAAAATTGTTGCATGCAGCATAAGACAGATGCTCCAGATGCTTATAAAGATGTTTGTTTGCAGTGGATTGGTGGTCTTTGGAAAAAATGGAAAAGCAGAGTAAAACACGATTTCTTTACTCCAAACAAAGATGATCCCGAAAAACTTCTAATTCCTCCTTCAGACAGTCGGGTAAATCCTGAACAATGGCCAGATTTAGTGAACTATTGGCAACGTGATGATGTTCAGGTAAGTATAACTTCCTTTGAAAAATGACTTTATATTTAACACCAGATCAAAACATATTGGTTAGGATGTATGTTTAAAATTTTGGGTTAAATATATTTTGCCCATGACAGTCTTCAGTTTATTTTATCAATTTACTTACTTTATTCAATTTTTTCAGGCCCAATCCTTGACAAATTCCAATAATCGAAAAAATCTAGAGTTTTTGCCAAGAACTGGTAGAACATCTCATGCCAACGTTCGAGAGGAGGTACAAACATCCATACTACATTCATTCAATTGTATATTACATATTTTGTATAGCTTCCAGGAAACTAACTAAATAATTTATAACTTCAGATGAAAGCTAACAACGAGGATTTGTGTCGCGCTAATGTTTTTATTAAAACACGTACTGAAAAAATGGTACCATACCAGATGAAGATACAAGGATAGTGGTTGTAAGTATTTATTTACATATATTTCACCCCAAGTTATATTACTTGATAATTTAGGATCACCCTTTGATGTACTAACAACTAAGGTATTTATTTATATTATTAACATATGTATATTTATGTTTACAGGACCGAATGAAGGAGAAGTTAAATAAGGTACCACAATCAGAGCAAACTGATTCATTTAAAGAGCAAGTTTTCATTGATCTGTTGGGCCCTGATGGACACGGAAGTGTCAAGACTTTTGGTGGAGGAGTATCTAGTCGTAGAATTTTTGGGCCTCGTTCATCATTAAGAGATACCACCTCTTCTGATGCAATAGAAAAGATGGTTCAAGCACAAGTAGCTGCACAGTTAGAGGCTAAGGTAGCTGAGCGAGTAGCAGATGTAGTAGCAAATCAAGAAGCGCAGATAGAGGCCAAAGTAGCAGTGCATATTTCTAATCATGAAAAAGCTCAAATGGAGTGGTTTAAGAAATTGGAATTACATCTAGGAAGGGAGTTGCCACCTCCTCCAGGTTATCACGCGCATATGTCAGGATCAAGCACTAATCAGGTATATCTATAACTAATTATTGTTAATCTATTATGGCAATTATTGCATTCAAATCTAACTATTAAATGATCAATGGAATTTTGTAGGTCCGAACTCCTTCAAATGAAAACTGATAGATGAGTGCACACATTTTGGCTTAGCTATCTTTTTAATGTAAGTATTAATTCCATACCTTAGCTTTGTTTTTTTGTCTTCAATAAAAACAGAATGCATTGACTATTATAGTTTGATTAAAAAGCCAAAATCATGTCTAGTAGAGACGCTAAGTATTACTAAAAGTTAATAAAAAAACACATGGATATTGATGAATGTGTTTAGATCAATGAAAATTAAGCTCAAGTATGGTCACTTTAGTAGCGTTTTTTCTTTTTGGTATTTTCTGATCATAGCATTAATAATAGTCTCTCAAACTCATATTAAGTATCATCAATGTAGCATGGAACAAGAATATTTCTTTGACCTTGTTGTATATTTTATTTATCTACTATGTGTGATGTTTCGGACCTACTGTGCACCTATTGCTTATATCAAATGAAACTAATTAGACATAATAGATACTGTCAGTAGGGTGTTTGGATTAGCTTATCTATCTTTTTACTGATTTCATACATATTTCTAATGTTAGAATTTTTTATTGTGCAGGGTTAACAATGAAGGACGTGTTCTAGTGAGCTTTATCCGTTTTCGTTAGTAACAAATAATCAAGAATGACTAGGAAGTCCAGGCAACTACCCGAGTTACAGAATGTGGCGTAGAGCTTTATATGGAGTTATGCTTTCAACTTTATGATTTTATAGACCATGGTTTACCTAAATGTTGGACATATTATTTTTTACTTTATTTGAGGATCTTGAATTTATTCTATTGATGATTAATAAAAGAACAAGTTCATTTTATTTTTGGCTTCAATTGATGTATATTTGTGAAAATTTAAGATTTTGATATGATGATTAATTGAATGCAAAATAGTGCCAAATGGTATTTACAACGAAAGCAAAAGCGTGCCAAATGTTTTTTGGGAAGGCGGATAAAAAGGTGCTAAATACGATTGGAAGCAAAAAAGGAAACCATACCAAATACATTTGTCACGGTAGATAAAACCGTCCCATTTAAATTTGGCACGATAATTAAAAACTGAACCAAATACATATTTGGAACAGGAAATGAATTGGTACCAAATACGTATTTAGCACGGGATATGAATGTGACAAATTCCCGTTTGGAACGGAAAGTTATTAGTCGTGCCAAATACATTACTCGAGGCACCCCAAAGTGAAACCGTCCCAATGACCGTGCCAAATACTATTTAGCACGGTTTCAACCCGACCCAAATGTATTTGGCACCCTCATATTTAGGACGGAGCCAAAAGCGTCCCAAAGCCGTGCCAAATAGCATTTGGCACGGTTTTTTGAATATTTGGCACGGTTTTCCACCGTCCTAAATACCCATTTTTCTTGTAGTGATTGTCCGAAACCATAATTATTGTTGTTCAGTTCATGAACCGAAGCTTAACTCAGTGTAAGTTCCTCTAGGGAGTATTCAACCTAAATACTCAAGTATAAACAAATATCAGTGCGACAAGGTACTTGAGACGGGGATAGTCAATCCTAATGGATCCACCCACAACATTCGCGCTTAGTACTCGAAATTAACGGTTCATGATCAGGAGAGGAAACTTAAGGCTAGACTAAAAAGCAATAATAATATTGAAAACCTGAAAATCATTCATGTTCTGGATAGCATACAAGTTCTAGATAGCATACAGTTTTTAAATGGTTGTGTTCCACCATGTAAAATCTCACCCCGTGTTTAGAAACCATGTACAAGTAAAAAGGGGCTATGAACTCACCTTAGCCACGAGGTAAGTCAATTACGGTACTCAGCAACTGAGTAGAAACAATGTAGTGAGACAATCACCGACGATATGGATGCCCGGGGAAACACGAAAACCGCAACCTATCACAATAAGGCGCGCGTTAAGAATCGAACTCAATATCGATATATATACCAAATACAATATGACTCAAATGTTTTCAAAGTATTAATGTTTCAAAACCATTGACACGAACCAAATGAATTCATACTAACCATTTATTCCAACACTATACGTTAAAACACTTGTACACTTGAAGTCGACCCGTCATAAGACGCCAAGTCAACACAAGTCAAACTATCCTTTTACCCTATTTGGACCAGTAGCTAAGTCATTTATATAATGACTAAGCACTTGAGTAAGTCACCATGTCCGATGGTGAATACTCAAACTCACGCAACACAAGCATTGAACTACGTGTCCAAAATAAAAATCAGCAAGTACACCCTGAATGTACATACCGATCTACCCTATCTAGACTTGTCCGTTCTAGATGAAAATTGGTGTCAAGGTCACTTATAACCTTTATAAGACCTCACCAAAATTTGAGCCAAAGTTCACACTTTAAAACCCATCAGCTCGACATTTTACTCGACTCCAAATTTGGGACAGATTTGTGCACTTGTTTTGTAAAACTGTTTGGACCATTTTAAAAGTACTAACTCGACAATCCGTCTTTTGAAACCACTACTAGACTCATCAAACTCAGTTTGTAAACTTTGAAAATCAGTAGATACACTTATCTAACCAAGCCTAAAGTCCCCGAGAGTCGACCCAAAATCAACCACAATTTCGGATTGTGCTGACTTGCGTCTCTCGGTACACAAATACTAAAACTAGCATAAATTTTGACTCGTAATGACTTAGAAGCTCTATCTTATACCAAAACGACCGTATCGGAAAACTCTACAACAGTATGAAATAATCTTAGCCTTTCTCAGAACTTAAACCCACGAAAAATCTGTTAAGACCTGCTGTCCTAAAATAGCCTCTTATAAAAAATGACAAATCAATTTTTTAATCAAAACTACTGATTCCCATACCTATAGGATCACTATACTATCATTCCTATCAACCAAACACTCCTAAAAACACTTGTATGGAAAATCTAACAAAAATCAATGATTAAAAACAAGACTTTTTATAATCAAAACAACACAATCTTACCAAAAACAACACATGCATGATGATTAAAACAACATACAACCATGAAATCATAAGTTTATAAAAACTTGATGCATGTGTACAAATTTAGTATCATTAGAATCACAATTAAATTCTAAGAAGGGGTCTTTAATTTGTTTTGATTACATCATGGTGGATGATGGTGTTTTGTGGTGTTTATGTGGCGGCAAAAATAGAGGTGGGAGAGAGTTGTGGTTTTTGATTTTTTTTAAGGTTGTATGTATGTGTTTTTGTGTAAGAAAAGAGTTTATATATGTTGGTAGTGGAGGGACCTAAGTTGCCAATTTGAAAACTTGTGGACTTAAAAACAATTAATAGTTTTAAAGGGTAGAAAATGGTTATTGGTAAATATTGAAAATATTTACGGGGCTCGGATTTCGTAAAATACTTTTCAAAAGTTACAATGCATCGTAAAAATGATTATATGATTTCTTGGCACGACCTAATACGTAATTAAAACGAGTTCGTCGAAAGTATTAATTATCGAAACAATCGATAAATAAATGTAATATTTTGGGCATCCGTCGGTATCGCGATCACTAGGAATTATCGTTGTTCATTGATTTGAATAAACTCGTTTGTAAAACGCACGCGGGTGATTTTAAATCAAAAACTTTGATTTAAATTAAATATGGAAAAATAAAATTAAAATTTTATAATTCCATACAAAGTATTTATCGATGATCAGAAAAATACTTAAAAAGTATAATTTAAAAATCTCAGGATTTACATATAGCAATACAAGAAAACGAAATACGTTGAAAAATTCAATAAGCACGAATAAAAAGAATAAAATAATGCTTGGAAAGTACGGGTTCTCACATTTCCCAGCAAGACACCGTACCAAAGGATCATCACAGCGAACCAATCACAACCAATCAAATAGAGATCCACGCCAACCAAAATGAGATGGAACTGATAGTGTTTGTTTATTTAAAACAGTAGAATCCGTGAACCAAATCTAGCAGGGAAAAACAACCAAGCTTCCAAAGGTTCCCACATCAAAAGCAAAAGAACGATACCAGAACCAAATAAAAGCATAACCATTCGCAACTGAAGTTACCGCTAGTAGTACTTTTAATTGAGAATGAATTACATTAAACATGGTAGTACCATAGTTTCGCATTACAAACACCCCTTACAGCCTATCGTCGCCCGGCGTCAACAGGGGCACTAAAAGCCACAATTGTCACGATCGTGGCCTGCTATGAATAGCGGCAACGAACCTTCAATTGAATGACTATACTTTTTTCTTAAAAAACAACTTATAAAACACCTCTTATCCCGAACCCCAAAATTAGGTTTCCAGAAAACCCCAAAATAAAGGGTTTCAATGAATTACACAGCTAATCGTTATCCAAATAATAAATACCTCGCATCCCATTTGTTTATTAGTTATATCTCTCACACAACCCTCTATCAAACCATAAATAACACATATTTCTCTATTAACTTATAAATCAGGATGAATCAAAGCAGAAAACTCACCAAGCCAGAATTAAAGTATCCATTAAAAGCGAGACCCCTTAAAAAAATTAGGGCTTCCATCAAACCCAAATTAGGGTTTCCATGGCCATAAAAGCGCCACCAACCTAGCAACAACGTCGCCTAGCGCAGATGGCGGCACCGAAGAGGTAGGGGCAACGCACAAAGAATGTAAAAACTTTGATCAAAGCGTACATTGGTTTTCATGAACCCTTTTTAATCAAAGTTTTCGATCACGCTCGTCTAATCAAGAAATCTATCAAACTATTAAGGTTTTAGATCAAACTCATAACCCATCTCATCAACAAAGATCTATAAAGCTATGAAAGTTTCACATCCAATGGATCAGTTTTAGATCGACGCAAGATGTACCTAAAGTCAGATTGAAAACATATTGTATAAATAATAACGAAGAAAATAAAATACAGGCACAAAGATTGAATACAAAAAAAAATCATACCTGATACTCAAAATATAGAATAATCAAATACGCTTGATGATCAGGCTTCATAGATCATTTTGAAGCTTCATATCTATGGAAGATGATTCGAGAGAGAGAGAGAGAGAAACGAAGAAGTTACTAGAATGAATGAGACGAATGAGATAATTTTGTGAGAGTGGTAGGGAAAATAAAATATATGTGTGTGTGAGAGGGATATTAAACAATTAAGGTGTGAGGGGTATGTGAGGGAGAAGGATATTTTTTTATTTCTTTTGTGAGTGAGGGTACTGGTCATTGGGAAACGCAATTCCCCTTATTTAGTAAAGATATAATTGTTAGCGACATATTCAATTACGTCGTTCAACAAGCGATGTGGTTAGCTACTTTTTAAAAAGACGTCTCCATTTAGCGATGTTGCTAGCGACTAGTGTCCGGACATCATAAACTTAGAATCACAATTATCGACGAATGAAGCGACATGGCAAACTTAGCGATACATTTTACGTCACAAGTACTTTGTGTTGTGTATCGTGACAACAGTTAGAAATCACTATCGTCTATCTACATCGCTATCTATGTCTCAATGGTGAGTTAATTTGTGTTAATGAGTCTAACGTGTTTGATGTTAATCAAGTTAATGTGAAGGCTTTTAAGTTTCTGGTAAGATATGAACCAAAATCTATGGCACTAAAGCTAGTATATGTGTGTGACGGTTTTCATAAATAGGTCTGAATAGTAATTCGTTTGTTGTTCTTAAAATGAAACTAGTTGGTTACCGGCGCAAAGCAGCGGGATAACTTTTTTGAAAAAAAATAAAACCTTAGTTGATTGTTGAGTGGTGATGCCGGTTTCGAATACGGTCGTGAGGACAAGCCGCAGAGCCAAATACGCTAGCCATAGGGGGCATGATACAACAAGTTTGATTACGAGTTAAACTATATAGTAAAATTTAAAATGAGCATGGTCAAGTAAAGTTAAAAACATTATAATTTAACAATTTAACATCAAACGTTGTGTTCGTATTCTTACATGAAACCTAATAAAAAGTGCAACTTGCTATTCATGAAGTTAGTAAATGAAATGGATTAATATGCATGATTCACTTTCAACTAATTAAATTATATCCTTAATAAAAGGGGGAATCTCGGTTCCTAATGAACAGTTCCCCCTCACACACCGAACATATTTTATTCTCTCCTCACAAATCACACAAACACAAAAAAATTCTCAAAAAAAAATCTCTCACACTAAATTGGTTTGTGTGTGTCAATGATCCTGTAGCATTTCATTTTTCTCCGCCGTTGATCTTGATCCGATTCCTGTAGCAGTCCTTCATTTGGTACCGTTGATTATCACATACCTAAAACATTTATCCCCATATGTGGGTTATAGTGAGATCAATAGACAAACAACTCTCATTTGGATATGGGTTCTCTCTAGAAAAATATATCTCATATTATTTGGATATGGGTTATAGTGAGATGATCGATTTAACTAGATGGCATAAGTCACCGCAGTTGATAACATCAGGTTTCTTCCTTATTATTAATTATGGTTATCAATTTTTTATAATGTATAATTATGCTTTAGTTTTAATTGATTTATCATTTGATATTATCTGATTTTGAAATTAGGGTTGTCATGCGATTTTCGAATAAGGGCTTATGCCAGAAATTAGGGAAAGATATGTGTCTCCATTCTAATTAACGTTTCCCAAATCTAAGTTCCATAATTTTTATTTGAAAAGGGCGTCTATATTATACTGAAACATTTTTTGGGTAAAAAGAAAGAGATCAGGCTATGATGCATTCAAATGAGAACCTTATGTTTGATAGGCTTATGTCCTGTTAAAGCCGATTATGAGCCTTCGATGCCACCGTTACTATCGTTGACGCTGTTAATGGCGGGCGACGAGAGGTGCGGCTGTGTGACGTTGGCGCCATGGTCTCATTAAATCACAAATTCGGACAAATTATTCGCTGTTTTAATGTGAAAGGGAAACTATATTTGTGGGGGAAAGTATTGTTGTGAAGGGGATAAACATTGCGAAATACACCATGTGCTTATCAGGTGTCACCTGTTCTCACAAAGAAACAAAAGCATTGGCTAGCAGAGGTTGGTACTTTAATTTGTCGGTTGCCTTGATTTGGATTGTGATTACCTATTTATGATCGTTGCGGATATTATTTTTGTATGCTGATTGTTATGGGTGTGTGACGCTGTTGATACCTAAACGAGTAAAATTTGGATTACGAGCCATCTATAAAGTGTGATTATATTTACTTGGCAATGATGATCCTTCAAGTATGGCACGTTGCCGCTAAAAATGGAAGGATGGCAGGGTGCACGAACTGTGTGCCTCAGCAACCTCCATGAGTGTGGCCACGACGTTGATTAATCTGAGCTACATTTATCACGAATTTTTTACAGTTGCTTACAGCCTTCATGACATGATTTGGTAAGCTCCGTTCTATTGTTTTGGTTCTCGACCTCCTACCATTTTATAAGATGTATTGGCGTTCATGAAATCTGTGTGTATGGAACGTTTTGGCAAGCTCGCTTTTCCAGAAACCGTATCTTGGCGGGGCGACCATTTGATCGTAACCATGATGGGTTTTGGGTGCGGTTTCCATTCATTTGGTCAGGCGTACAAAATAATGTTGTATGTGTGATTTTGGGGATCCCGCTTGCTTTTTGCTATTTGTTACAGTTGCCTTAAATGAGCTTCGTTCTAGGCTATGATATGTACATGAACAGTTGTTGTATTCTTTATTATTGGACGTAGTTATATGTGTACACTCTGTTTGTATTGTGATGGACATATGTTTCTGGGCTATGATGAACAATGACGGCCCCGGGACGAACTTGAGACCACCTGCATTTTGGCGGGGCAACCTGTTGCGGCTGCAGCCATGGTGGGTGTATCCGCTTTTTCCGTCATTGTGCCTTATCTGAGCCTATATGGTTATTGATTTTTGCCTCATATTTGCTTGATATTTGAGCACTTCTATGGCCTTGCTCCTGTGTTTTCTCCTATCACATAACACATATAAATGAATGGAAACCGCTTGGAATCTTGGCTAAGATGCAAAAAACAAGCCTAAGACCTCATCTAAGATGTTTTCAGCCGCTACTTCCAGGTTTGGCTTTCGTATGTATAGTCGGCTTTAATGATTCTTTAAAGTATTTTTTTTGTTTGGCTGAGGGTTGGTGTAGATGTAATAGTTTACAACCGCAAAATGGTGGATTTCAACGCGTACTGTTCCAAAAAGGTATACCGTGATCCAACTTAAAAATGTTTGCTTACAATTTTGAATCAGAGAAGTTTAACCAAACGATATTCGGGGTACATGTTTTGAATTTGATTATAAATCTTATGCAATTAATAAGTTTTTTCTTTTCTTTATATGTAACTTGGTTGTAGGAAGTTGTGGATAATGCGATGGCAGAGAAAGAGCACTATGAACTTTAGTTTTTGTTGGTGGTGAGGTATAAAAAACGCGTGAATATTCATGTTTCAGCATAATTGGATGCCCCCTTAACAAATACTACTATGGGGAAGGTAAAACTATGTCTCCTGTTTGTATCGTGATATATAAGTTGTTTGTTGCGATATATGATCCATTTGAGTGTCTGGATGTGGTTCACTCTCACGAGCATTTGGCTTTAGTTAACGAAACCTAACTTATCTTTCAGATTGACAAGACTCTGAAACATTGAGGCCATGACTCAATGTATGTAAACGAAGGTAGCATGTCGCGTCTAACTGATAAATGGTTCTACAAGAAAAGTCTCAATCGTGGACATAAGAGAAAAACAATTTGAAGATGATTACATAAAAGGTAAAGGAATTGGTAGTACAGATTTGCACTAACATATTATTATAAAAGAAAAAAGTCAGCTGGTAATTTTTTATTATTGAACACATGAGGTTATATGGGTATTGCACCTGCTCCAGTACCAATCATGAGTTCTGCGCCACCAATGATCATCGAGTCTCCACATGTACATGAACTACTGCAATTGATCAATATTTAATTTTGATTATGTTTCTACAAGATCACTGAGCGTGATGAAGAAGCTCTCAAATATATGGATTTATTTTTTTAGCAGGCTGACGCATGTGCCATCAAGAGTAAGGTATGTAAACTTTTACTCCTCAACTTTCATTGTATAGATTGCCATTTGTATGTTTGTGTTAGGCTGACGGGGCAAATGACGCAACACTCCTGAATATTGACATATGGGAGGATCCTAAGGGCCAAGTTCTGATAAGATCCTTCTTGGTCTTCACTGTTTTGGCGAGCATACAACTCATCATCTTACAGATTATTTGCAGCTCTTTCACTTGCAGATCTTACACATTGGGCTTTCAATTGCAGATCTTACGTACTCCTTCAGTAGCATCCCCTGAAAAACCTTGCCAAAACCGCCGCGGCGAAGTGCCGGCAAAAGCCCTAGTACCCAATAAATAAGAGGAAAATGATTATCGCATTCACATATCAACCGATGCAGATTCAGATTACTTTCATTATAAACAATATTATAGCTCGATTGAAAGGAGAGGAAGCCTTTAAAAGAAATCCCTTTTCGGTATTTTTTAAGGAACATATTATATTATAATATATATTAAATACGAAAGCAAACGACATCGTATTCAAGGACGGACCTTAGTAGAGACCAAGGAGGGCCACGGCCCTCCCGAAACTTTAAGTATTTACTTATATTTGCTTAAAGGACGTGCAGTTTTGGCTCGACCCTCCCAATAATATAGCACTCGGCCCTCCCAATAACACAACTCGGCCCTCCCAACAACTTCACTCAAGTTGCGTCTATGATCGTATTGTCTTTTAAAAAGTCGTTTTGCTCAAATGATGTTGTCGTTTGAAAAACATGCCAGAAAACAGTGGTCCACAAAGTGAATAAACTAAATACACATTTTTAAAAAAAAATATTGAAATAGTCATCGAAAATATTCGTTTCTTACAAGGCCAATCATTGACGTGAATAACCTTTCGTTTTGTCGGTCAACTATCAATCGTTAGTCCTAAACTCTTCGCCGCGAATTGCGGGTTATATATCTTGTTAGCATATAATCATGACGAAAACTAAAATTGATAGCTTAATTTACAATATTTAGAAAGGGCTTGCGGCGCAGCTTGTTGCTCGCTTGTCTTCTACGACTGTGTAATTAAATTTTAACCGACGTATACTACAATCTTTATTTGTATCATTAAGCTTCCTTCCATTGATAATGATCATGAGAGCTTTTAAGAGCGAAAACTCCTAAAAAAAAAAATTACAATATCAAAAGGAATCATATGAACAGATAAAAAAACAATACATTAAAAAAAAACATAAATTCGATCGGTAAAAAAAATGTTATAGAAAAATAATGAAGCACAATAAAAATAAATATTACTACTATAGTACTATATTGTTTACTCACGTCAAGACCAACACCATCTTTCTTATCTTATTTTTGGATCAGTTTTTCTATCGCACTTCCGTAAAATGATATCATCAGTATCAAAAAAAAAAAAAAAAAAAAACTCTAGATTCATTCTACATTTCCGTAACATGATATCATCATCAAAAAAGTGATAGAAAAAAGAAACTCTCAGATTTGAAGCACAACATTCAACAAGAAAAATTATTCAATCTACACTTCCATAAAATGATATCATCATCAAAAAAGAAATTCTCAGATTTGTTCGACTTCCATGGCTTCGAGTTCATCTGAAAACTTTTCCATTTTTCTTGGTGTCCGACTTCGACGATGTCAACGAATTCGATGAGCCGGGTTCGAGTTTGATCGTGGTGGTCGCAGTTTTGATGGTGGTGGTTCTAGCAACCGTGCTTCTGGCGATGGTGGTGGTTCCGGTGGTCCCAGTGGTGGTTTTGGCGGATCCCGGTGGTTTATGAGGATTGGCATATTTCTAGATTTTAAATCAATTTTTATTTTGAGTAAGTGGGGTTGTCTAAATTTTTTAGACTTTATAATAAAAATAAAAAGTTTCAAATGCTTTGTATTCCGTAATATATTATCATATGATCTTACTATTTTATAAAAGTTTATACCTTTTTCTAATTATGGAAGTTTTAAAACTTTCAGCCTAAAACATTTCTTAAATACGACATAATATACAAATCATTTCAATATAGATCATTCATGTTAAACATTGCAAACTTGTAACTGTTGAGATTTTTAAAACAAACTTTTACAACTATTTAAATAAAAAAAAGTCCCCTTAAACCCTCTTTAATTCAGTCAACTTGTAACATCTATCATTTACAGACCAATTCAAATGTTAATAAAATTCGAACCCTTAGTCAAAATGAGCAATAAAAATGTTATTAACAGTCTACATACGTTTTTTTATTCAAAAGTTATAACAACCCAATTTAAATGTATATAATAGCTTCCTTACAATCTGCACCACCCACACAACCGCCTCCTCATCTTCTAAAACATGAATAAAGATGAATTGAAAATCTTTTTTCCTTCTTTCTTTCTTTTTCCAAAAATTGATAAAGATGTTTTTAGTAATATAATGTTTTAAATCTATCTGGCTTTGTTGTTGAAGTTGAAAAGAAAACAATCCTCATCTATCCATTCTTCTTCTGATACTTACTTTTTGTGTGTTTGGGGATGAAAAGGTATCACATGATCTTTTTATTTTTCCTTCGATATGACCTTTTGTGTTTATGGGCTCAAAATAGCTGTTGTGGGCATATAAACATTTGACTAAAAGATTGGGCCTCAATATTTAGTACATTTAAGATACTTGTAGATTTCATATATAAAATACTAGCCTTAAGGCCCGCCCGCTAGGCGGTTTGTTTTAAAGTATTGGTTTAAGATAAATAACTAAAACATATAATGTAATGCATAGATAACCAAAATTTTATTTGTTGTATTTGAACTATCCTTATGTTTTTTATAAAGAAAGTTGATGCTTGCGTTCTGTCACGATATTGAAACGAATGTTGTTTTTGACGGCTTACGATAAGATTATCTTTGAAGAAACAAAAGTCAATAATAGAATATATAGAAAACATTAATGATTAAATATTCAAATAAAAAGTAAAAGATGAAAATAAGAATGGCAAAAATCCTTATAGATTGAGAAAGTAAACTTTACTTTCTTAAAAATAAGATAGCTATTGAAAAATAAGACTATCTTATATAAGATAAAAAAAGACTTCTTATAATTCTAAAAGAGGCGATATAATTTTCATGCATATATGTCAAAATTATGTTTAGTCCACACAGTAAATAATTACTACTGAAATAACTACAATTTGTAATTGTTTGGGCAGAATAATAAAGACTCCAATACACACTATATTTCAAAATTTTATTTATTTATCAAAGCATCCTAAAAAAATCCTTATGTTCCTACAAATAATATAGTTTTTAAAATAAATGTCAACAAACTTTCAAATGGACACTAAATATATATGAATAAGTGCGTTGCATAGTCAACATTAATACCTTCCAAATAACTCTACTGCTCTCAACTTTTATTGAAACAAAGAGCTAAAAATAATACATGTTTTAGTTATTGTTTTCCCTTGCGGCTATAAACTCGAGTTCATTAATGCTTCCTTGTCTTCTCGCCCTTATTGTCCAGGTAAGTCCTGCAGCAGTTGTATCAGTTTAAGAGTTGGTAATCATATGCCAAAAATATAAACAAAAAAAGTATGTGTCATGACTGATATACAATGTAACATAAGTCTTTATATGCCAAACATGTAAAGCAAGACCTTATGTGTCCTGTAGAATGTAACGTATTTCGCTTAAACTTCTTACAATTATATCTTAATTACTTTTTAATTTAAAAAATAAAGCATAGTGCAAAACTTCTTAAGTAGAGTCAATTCTTAAACGTCAACTCAAGTTCGGTTAAAGTGTTATCATGCAAAATTATATCTACACTAAAAGCAAAAATAACAATGAAACATAATCATGTCTGTATACCCAACAAACAAACACCTCAACATTTGACACTAAGTGACCATAAGCCTCATTTACCTTAAAATATACTTATAGTTAGTCAATTAACATTTGGACAAATTAAGCTGACCTTCGTCCAAACCTTTTGGGCTTTTTATCCAAGGATAAATATGAGATTAAAACAATTGGCTCATGTTGGGTTCACCCAGAACCTTTATATCCAACATATAAATTTAATGTTCACAAAAACTAATGTACAAAACTTAACTTTAGTCAGCTAAAGATGAAGGCTAAGTTCACAATATACGTACTATAGGATAGGTAGTAAGTACTAGAATGTTCTTTCAATTATGAAAAATGATGGAGAGAATCAAAGGTATTACAGAGCTCTAAGTATAGCTTAGAGTAATATTATCTTTTATGTGTCTAAAAATAGATATAAAAAGGTAGATATAAAAACCATAAAAGATTCATAAATGAGCAATAATATTTACCATTGCTATAGTGTTTTGTAAATAATCGCAAGTATATCGTACTTGTTGTTTCATGGTGGCCGTTTGCGTCCACTTTTACTAATCATCAAATGAATTTTATAGTTTCTTGACGCTCATAACATGTTAAGTCAGACTCATTTAACAAAGATACCAGTTGTCCAATATCGGCGAGAGCAAAATGATCCACAGTAGCAAGTTGTTACAAAAAAATAGCAAGTCGTGATTTGGAAATGACTTGTTTATGCTTATATTAAAGGTTTTGAATCTTATGAAAGTCTATGTTCTAAAGAAGCAATCTTTCGCCCAACCTCATCCCTAGTTTATAAGATAACATAAGAACACAATTAATGACCAGATGTAAGCTTTTACCAGACAGTTTTAAGTAATCAATGTTAAAGGTAAGATAAAAGTTCAGTGTTCCAGCTGAAGATTGCTTCTGCTCTCCATCTCTTCGACGCAATTCGACAACTAATTTAGCTTCATTGATTGGTCCAGGTAATGGTTATCTAAAAAATATAACAACATACATCCATTCATGATTATATTTTCTATATTGATTCAAAACAAAGTCTGTTTGTTTACTGAAATATAATAAGCAACAACTAACCTCGTTTTTCTCATCAGCAAGGATTACCTTATGTATTTAAAATGAATGAGGACTGCAATTTATAAGTTGAAGTAACTTTTCAGCTTGTTAATAAACAAAAAGATTTAGCCATATAAAAAAAACAATAATAGACAAGGAGAGAAGGGTTACCCGTTGGAATTCATGTTTCTCTAATAAAATCAGGTCTCCTTCACATGCTAAAAACAATGGGATCCACGTTTCTCAATTCGATCAAGAAAATTTACAAAATTGATTATTGTTTTAGGTTCATATATTTTGGGGGTTCTTTTTCTTTATGAATTTAAAGGATCACAACTCGTTTTGATATATCTATCGCCTGCTCTTGTGTTGTTGATTAAAGTTTGACTGTGTTTTTAATTTCATTGAATTGAGATATCAATTGCCGGCATGTAGGTTTTTTTAATGGTTTTGTTTTAGGGTTTAATTTTGGGAGGAAGTAAATGCTTAAAGGCTATAATGAAGGTGAGCCCTTGATTATTTCATATGGGACAGGTGTCATTTTTTTAAGATTTATGTTTCAAGATCATTTCTAAGAAAGCTTCTTTTATATAGTAGTAAGATAAGATATGTTTGATATTTAAAATCTTCAAAAATATATATAACTTCAATCAAAATAAATATATTGCAGCTAACGATATATATCAATAGTCCCATTTTCTGTTTATACAAAATCACTTTGCACTTTATAGTGAGATTTATTTTAATTTTTGTTTTAACATGCTACTTCTGTTACTCTTTTTAATTCGGACCTATTTTCAACATACGAGGCGCGAATAATATTGTTTGAGAAAATGTGAGGCGCGAATAATGATAAATTGATAATTATTCTCCAAATTAGTCATCGAGTACCCGCCGCCGCATTGCGCGGATACCCGACTAGTATGATATGAAGTATGATTAACTTCATATTTTCAAATTCAACTTGTCAACTTTCCTATTATTTTTAAAACCAAAGAAAAAATGAAGCAATTTTGCAAGTGCACAACTTGGCACGAGACATGGATATGCCAAAAATCTGACTTTAGTTTTGTTTCTACTAACCACATGTTTTCTCCATTTTGACCCTCTTTTATTCAAATTTGGCGTCCAAAATATGTCACTATCATTCTTCTAGTTGTAACACCTTCATAGATAAAAGATGTAATCCTCATGATGTAGTCCTTGCTTTTTATGGTTTGTTATCGGAGTATGTTTTTGCAAGACCAAGACATTTGACAAAATTAATGTGTTAAAAATCAATGCATGACGATGTCCGTTTCAAAATTTGAGAAAAATGGTCGTGAGCGAAATTACATATTGAACTCTTTCGAGAAGGAATTTTCATATAAAATATGTGCATATATACTAATAGTTATTAACGGGGAAAATTTTTAGGCCCTTAAAAATTTTGGGGCCTATACGATCGCTCATCTTACACACCCTCAAAGACTACCCTGTGATCAATGGCCGTCGTCTTTCCACCATTTTAGTCCTCACAACTTAATTATGGATAAACATTCTTTATTTCAATATGTATAAACATCAATCTTATATGCCTTTTGGAATCGACTGCTATGTAGAATAGTTATAAAAGAGATTTATATGAAAGAGAAGCCTAATAATCGAGCTATCATGAAATATTAAAGTGTCACAGAATGGAGTTAACAAGAACAAGTGTGAAACCAAATGGGTCAGACGTGTAACCGTGTGTTGAAAGGTCGACAAGTGTGAAACCATCTTCGTCTACATTAACGCCTCGTTGGTTATTAGTCACCCACTTACACTTGAATAATGGTATAGTTATCGAATGATAATCAAGTTCCCAAATTTCTTGTATCACACCATAGTACGGAATTTTCGCTATAGTTGACCTTGCATCATGAGTCATCCTATCAAATTTCATTCTTGAGGCTATAACTGTAACTCAACTATTTTGTGTCATACTCTTTTCATCTTGCTCTTTAGTGTGGAATGTATAACCGTTAATTTTGTACCCTTGGTATGACCTAACCACACATTTTGGACCCTCTCCTAACTTTTGCACTATTTTATCGATATTTTGTTTTCCAAAATTTTCCATTACCTTCTCTTTCAACCAATTTGCAAATTGTTGGCCATGCTTGGTTTGATACCATTTGTCGGTCCTTCCTGGATTTGTCCTATGTAACATTTCCATGTGCTTTTTTATGTATGGAGCAACACATGTCATGTGTTGTAGGACCATAGAATGTGCAATCTCTAAAAGATCACGATCTGGGTCAATCGCTCTTAGTCCAATCGTTCCAACCCCAAAAAGTATACCTTCGTGATGAGATCGAGGAATACCAATATTTTCTACACCTTTCAAACAACTTAAAGCAAATTCTATCAATTCCGCACAATAGTATCCTTGTACAATACTAGCATCAGGTCGGGCCCGGTTTCTAACAAAACCTTTTAAGAAACCCATATATCTCTCAAAAGGATACATGTAATGCAAGAAAACAGGACCTAAACCCTTGATTTCTCCTACAATATGAGATACAAGGTGAACCATGACATCAAAAAACGAAGGCGGAAAGTACATCTCTAGCTCGCAGAGTGTGACGATGATCTCCTTTTGCCATGAATCTAACAATTCAGGATCAATAACCTTTGAGTGAATCCTATTAAAAAACAAGCAAAGTTTTGTGATCGTATGTCGAAATTTTTTTGGCAATAAACCTCGAATTGCAATAGGAATCATGTGGGTCATTAAAACATGACAATCATGGGACTTCATACCAAGCAATTTACAGTCTTATAGTGATACTAACTTCTTAATGTTCGAAGAATAACCTGAAGGAACCTTAATATCGTGTAAACATTGACAAAATTGCATTATTTCTGCTTTTGACATAGTATAACACGCTGGTGGTAGATATGTTCCCCGTGTACCTTTCTCTTCTGGAGCAAGTTCTAACCGAATTCCCATTGCAACCATATCTTTTCGAGCATTAACCCCATATTTTGTTTTCCCCCAAAATATTCAATAATAATCCTATAAGGCTATCAAGAACATTCTTTTCAATATGCATAACATCGAGGCTGTGTCGAACATCCAAATGCTCCCAGTATTCTAAATCCCAAAATATGGACTTTTTTTCCATATTCCCTTTTCAATTCGACTATTTTTTCCTTTTCCAAACACAGTGTTTACATTTTGAACTCGGGAAAGTGCCTCTTTTGCATCAAGTCGTGTCCTTACTCTACCGTACTCGGGCTTCCCATCAAACACCTTTTTCTTTTTTCGATACGGGTGATTCCTTTCAAGCGATCTTCGCTGACCCATGAACACAGTTTTTCTACAATTAGGTAACCATCTTGAAGATGTGTGATCTTCACAAACGGGACACGCAAGTTTACCTTTTGTACTATACCCTCATAGATTATCGTACGCTGGGAAGTCACTTATAGTGCAAAAAATCATGGCTCGTAACTGGAACTTTTCCTTTCTATACGCATCATATACTTGAACGCCCGAGCCCCACAAAGTTTTCATGTCATTGATCAAAGGAGCAAAATAAACATCAATGTCGTTACCAGGTTGTTTCGGACCTTGAATTAACAACGACAATACGACATCATAATGTATTTACGTTTCATGCATAACCACGGTGGAAGATTATAGATGCATAAAAGAACGGGCCAAGTACTATGATTACTACTCATGGTTCCGAACGGATTGATACCGTCAGAACTAAGTCCAAATCGTATATTTCTGATCTCGGCCCCAAACTTATCAAACTTATTATCAATCTTTCTCCATTGAGATGAATCTGCCACATGTCTTAATTTTCCGTCCTTTTTATGACCCTCGGCATGCCAACGTAATAGTTTTGCATCTTTCTCGTTTGCAAATAATTGTTTGAGTCTTGGTATGATTGGAAAGTACCACAATTGTTTAGCTGGAGGTCCACTTTTGACTTCTTCATCGTTTTCATTTGTTTCTTCTCTACTATCGTTCTTATTTGTTTGCTTTTTACTTGCATCGTTATTTTCTTTTTGTTTTTTTCTTATACCTCGATTCCCCACAAGTAACACATTTAAGTAGACCCGCGTACATACCTCTATACAACATACAATCATTAGGACATGCATGTATAACTTCAACTTCTAATCCCATTGGACTCATCATTTTCTTGGCTTGGTATAACGAAACTAGCAACTGGTTATCGTCAGGAAACATTTCATGTAGAGCCTCTAATAAGTCTGTGAAACTTACGTCACTCCACCCATGTTTTGCTTTTAAGCTAAACAACTTTACCACTGCGTTACGTATAGAAAATTTCGTATAACCATTATATAACGGTTTAATAGCATCATCCAACAACTTTTGTATCTTTTCTTGAACATTGTCATCATCGGTACCTTCCATGTTGCAAAACATCCGATTTTATTTTTCGAAGCTCTCGTTAAAATATGAATCATTTTTATCATTCTTATCGTGCGAATCATTGTTGACGCATTATTACCGCCCGAATCGTTGTTATCATTATCATTAGAAAGACGAGCCCGCTTGCGACTATTAACTAGTAATTCACCATGACTTGACCAACAAGTATAATTTAGCATAAAACCACGTGTAATTAAATGGTCCTCAATAACACTAATATCACTAAATCTATATTCATTTTTACAATCTTTACAAGGACACCTTATTTCAAGATCTCCATTCTTCACCCGATCAGCTTTAGCAATTTCAAGAAAAGTAAGCACACTATTCACGTAAGCTTCTTCAGAATGTCCAATTTCGTATATCCATATACTACGATCCATCTGAAAAAATCAAATGTAACATGAAGTGAATGTACTATACAAATGAATGAAACAATAATGGTCACGGTTTGGCTCTAACCGACTTTTTGAATATTCCGCCTCATATGTATATAAGTTTTAACAACTTTACTATTTAAAAAAAAATTGGCAACATCTCCCCTCAACTCCTCAAGCATACGTATGAACAAACTCAAGGAGTAAAGGTGAGTGCGTACCAATTTATTTTAAATAGTAAACCCGTTAAAACTTATGTTGGGAATTATTTGTTAAGTGTCAAGTACCGTTAGTATATTCCAAGTACTGTTAGTGTTATGTAAGTACCGTTAGTATTAACACGGTACATAGTAAGTACTGCTACTTATAAAGTAAGTACTGTTATAATGATTAGGACGAATATATCTTTGTATAAGATATGTCATAGTTATAGTTAGAGTATATCTTATGTGATATACCTAAATAGTTAGAATATTGATAATATATCGTCTGTGATATAGTTATCTTTATAAAATATTCTAAGGTTTCTAGGGTTCCTTACTCTATAAAAGGAACATAGGTACAATGCCTTTCATGTACCTCATTCAAGTCGATTAATAAGAGAATCGAATAGTTAAAAGTAATTCTGTTCTTCTGTGCTTTATAAGTTAGATTCCGCATAACTTATTTAGTGTTAGTAAGAGTGCTCAAAGTGTTTTAGTTTGATTACAAACTATTATACTAATTCTTAACAGAATATAGATCCAACCAAAGGGATCAACAAGTTGTATCAGAGCTTGTTGAGAAACTTTGAAAAAGAAGAACACAATCCCAAACACTTCACACATACCAAATCTCAATGTCTCAACCAGATGGTAATAATGCTCACTTGGATGATGTTCAGAACCCTGATCCTGTTCTGCCACAAGGACAACCACAAGTTGTGCATCCTGCACCAGCACAAGGTGCTCAAGCCGTGAATGCTGTAGCTACCTCTACACCAACACCTTCTCATACTCTGTCTGCTGTTAAACTCCCAATTCTCAAAGGTGACAATTATGAGACACGGGCTATGCAGATGGAACATTACTTGAATCACACAGATCACACTGTATGGCAAGTTATCAAGAATGGGAATACACAAAAGAAGCTACACTGGTTGCCAGACATTACATGCTATGTTCTACCTGTTGTTACTGCTGAGGAGGTACAAGCAGAGATCAGAGAAAGAAAAGCCAGAACTGCTTTGTCTATGGCTCTTTTTGAAGACATTCTACCAAGCTTTCATCATTATAAAGATGCTAAAGCTATGTGGGATGCTATAAAACATAGATTTGGAGGCAATGACAAATCTAAGAAAATTAAGAAGATTGTTTTTAAGCAAGAATTTGATAACTTATCAATTACCAGTATAGAGGGGATACATGGTGGATATGAAAGGTTCAGCAAGTTGCTTATTCAGTAGCAGTTTATGGACAAGTAATTCCTAATGAAGAAGCCAATCTAAAATTCTTAAGAAGTGTTCCACCAGAGTGGAAAGCAATGGCTATGCACTTCATCACAACAGATGATTTGGAAACAATTCCTTTTGATCATCACTACAACAATCTTAGAGCATATGAGATGGATGTGAAAGGCACTGAAGTAAAGAGAACAACTACTTCAAAGTCTAACTTGGATTTTGTGTCAGATGGGAACAATGGTACTTACTTTCAAAATACCGCTAGTGTATCTAGCAGCTGTACATACTTCACAAATACCGCTGGAGGACTTACAAGCAGTACTTACCCACAAAGTATTGAAAGCAGTCCAATAGTCTCTCAAAATCCACTTGGAAGGTCTTCACCATTGTTTAATGACAATGATGCCTTCTCATTCTTTGCTGGACAAGACAACAGGCCAAGATTAACACTCAATGACTTGTTCCAAATGGATGATGCTGATGTTGAAGAGATGGATCTTAAATGGCATGTTGCTATGGTGTTAGTAAGATCTAATAGGTTTTTCAAGAAGACTAGAAGAAAAATGACTGTTGATCCTAATGAGCCATTAGGATATGACAAGTCCAAAGTTGAATGCTATAACTGTGGAAGGAATGGACACTTTGCAAGAGAATGCTCTAGAGATAAAGCTGAGACTAGCAATCAGAAGTCCAAGAACAGCTATAGAACTAGTCCAAGAATAACTGAAAGCTTTCCAAAAGGAAATAGCAGAAGTCCTAAAGGAACCAAAGCATTGGTTATTGTAGATGGAGTGGTGAATTGGGCAGAAGAAGAAGAAGAAGAAAAGCTTGGTTTAATGGCTCTCTCACATGAAGATACTGAGGTACATCCTTGTTCTAAAGATTGTATTCTTAAATTTAATAGCCTAAAAGTAGAACTAGAGGAACAGTATCAAAAGGTTAACACATGCACTGTAGAAGTAAAAGCTTTTAAACAGGGTGTTGTTAAATTAGAAGAAAATATAGTTTTGTACAAAAAGGCTCAACAAAACTATGAAGAGAAAATAAGGATTTTGACTCTTCAAATGAGGGAAAAGATGTGGAAATAAAATCTTTTGAAAGACAACTGTTAAAAATATCAACAGAAAATGAAGCTTTAAAAAACAGTCTTTTTAATGAAAGGGAAGTGATTAGTCATTGGCAACAATCCTCTAAAGGATTGGGAAAATTGATTAATTCACAAATGGGGTATTGTGATAAAACAGGCCTAGGATATATTGAGGACCAACATGAGATAACCTTAACTGACAAGGACTTATCAAAAGGGATTTTTGATGGTTCTAGTAAGGTAGATGATACACCTGAAAATGATAGATATACTGAAGGAATGAAGGCAGTTCCTCCACCATTATCAGGAATTTTCATGCCCCCTTGTAATGATACTAGTATAGAGTTAGAAGAACATAAGATTAATAATGTCTTAAACTCTAGTACTTTGTCCCAAGAAAAGACTGATGTGACCAAGAATATTGTTTATCCACCTTTAATGAACAACTTTGTTTCTGAGGAATCTAAGACTAGTTCTGCTCCCAAGCAGGTAAAACTCCTAGCAAGATATTGGAAAACAATATAAAACATAATAAAGTCAAAAAGGGTGGGCTAGGTTTTGAAAAAGTAAAGTCAAAACAACCTTTTGGGTCTTCTTTAAGAAGAAAAGGATGTTATGTTTGTGGTAGTCTAAATCACTTTATCAAAGACTGTACATTACATGAAGATAAAATTGTGAAACAAAAGGCTACACAAAGGGTCATGAAAAACAGTAATGGAAAAAATGCACAGGTTTATAGGAATCAGAAACTTAAAAATGACAAACCTAAGTTTGATCACACAAGGGTAGTTAAACAGGTTAAAATAACCCTACCAAAAGTTTTGTTCCTAGGGCAGTACTTATAAAACAAGGTCTAGTACCTTTAAAGTCTGGTAAACCAAGTACCGGCAAGTCTAGATCTGCAAGTACTGCTAGACCAAACTCAAGTACTGTTGGTTTAAAGTCTGTAAAACCAATGTTCTCCAAGACTTCTAAGAATTTTTTTGAAAAAGTTAAAACACCAAGAAGTAAGGACAAGAACAAACCAGTGCAAATGTGGGTTCCTAAAAGAGATAAATCATGTGTTAAAGCAAGTACCGCTAAAGCAATACTTAAGTCAAAGAAGTCAGAGCACATAGAGTCACCCTATAACTTTGACTATATAAATGAAACCATGAAGTATAAGAGTAAAAGTAACATTACTGGGAATGCTTCAGTACAAACTCTTAAATGTGTAGGTCCCACAAGATCCGAGCCAAATGTGGCTTGGGTCCCTGTTAAAAAATAATGAGTTTTATTTGTGTGCAGGGGAATCTCATTGATGAATTAAAAGATAAAGGAATAGTAGATAGTGGATGCTCAAGACACATGACAGGAAACAAAGATTTTCTTGCTGAATTTGAAGAATTCAGAGGAGGTCCAGTAGCCTTTGGGGCTAGCAAAGGTAGAATCACTGGCAAAGGGAAAATCAACACAGGAAAGTTGGAATTTGAAGATGTGTTCTTTGTAAAAGAATTGAATGAGTTCAATCTCTTTTCTGTATCACAAATGTGTGATAAGAAGAACCAGGTGCTATTCACAGACAAAGACTGCTTGGTGTTGTCCAAAGACTTTGAGATGCCTAAGGAATCTCAAATATTGCTTAAAGTGCCCAGGCAAAAAAATATGTACACCTTTAATCTTCATACTATTACTCCAACAGGTGGTATTACATGTTTGCTAGCTAAGGCTTATTTAGATGAGTCAAATTTGTGGCATAGAAGGTTAGGTCATGTGAATTTTAAGAATCTTAATAGATTGGTGAAAAGGATTTTGGTTAGAGGTCTACCTAACAAATCTTTTCAAAATGATTTCACATGTGCTGCTTGTCAAAAAGGTAAACAACATAGAGCCTCTTGTAAGACCAAGACTGTAAACACTGTGAAAACCTTTGCAACTTTTGCATATGGATTTGTTTGGTCCAGTTTCTATCAGAAGCATTAGTCATAAGACCTTTTGTCTAGTCATAACTGATGATTATAGTAGATTCAGTTGGGTTTTCTTTTTAGCCCTTAAAAGTGAAACAAGTGAATTACTAAAGGATTTTATCATTTTAGTTGAAAAGCAGTTCACTAAACAGGTATTAATCATTAAGACTGATAATGGGACAGAATTTAAGAATACTGAATTTGATGAATTCTGTAGGTCTAAAGGAATTAAGAGACAATTTAGTAATCCTAGAACTCCACAACATAATGGAGTAGCTGAAAGGAAGAATAGGACATTGATTGAGGCTGCTAGAACTATGCTGGCTGATTCACTTTTGCCAAATACCTTTTCGGTAGAAGCAATCAATACTGCATGTTATGTGTTAAATAGAGTCCTAGTAACCAAGCCTCAAAACAAAACACCTTATGAACTCTTGACTGATGTAAAGCCTAACATAAGTCATTTAAGACCTTTTGGGTGTCATGTGTCTATACTAAATACTCTTGATTATTTGGGAAAGTTTGATGGAAAGTCTGATCCAGGATATCTTGTAGGATATTCATTGCAAAGTAAAGCATATAGGGTTTACAATTTGGCAATTAAGAAAGTTGAAGAAAATGCTCATGTCAATTTCTTAGAAAATAAACCCAATTTTCCAGGAATAGGTTATGCTTGGATGTTTGATTTAGATTATCTAACTAACTCCATGGATTACTACCCTTTGCAAAAGGATTGTCAAACTAACAATGCAGGTAAGGAGTCAAGTGCAACTAATGCAGGTACTCAAGAAGATGTTTCTTCATCAGATGATGATATTCATGTCTATGTGCCCAACATGCCTACTGTTACTCCCATGACTGCAACTCCCAAGTAGCAAACCATGCAATCAAGTGATGATCAAGCCTCCCAGGAGCTTCAGAGGCTTCAAGATCAAGAAAAGAATGCTACATCTGCTAATAAGCATTCAGGAGAAGAGTCTTTTGAGTCACAACACTCAGCAGTACATACTACACCTAGCGGTACTTCATCTACAAGTACTGCTAAGTCAAAATCTGCCAAATCTGTTGACTCACTAGAAGAGATTTTACAAGCCTTGGACGATGAAGACTTATATGCTAGTCCAGCTGAAGGAATCTTCTCTAAAGCTTCATATGATGAGAAGGGTGCAGTAACTGATTTCAACAATTTGGAAACAGAAATTCCAGTCAGTTCTGTTCCCACTCATAAAGTCAACAACAACCATCCTACTACACAGATTATTGGTGATCCTAAATCTGCTGTACAAACCAAAAGACAACTGTAAACCAATATTGAAACTCATGCACTAGTGAGTTATGTCAAACAACAGCAGAGAACAAATCATAAAGATACTTAGCATTGTTTGTTTGACTGTTTCTTATCTCAAGTAGAGCCCAAAAACATCTCTCAGGCTCTTGATGAAGAAAGTTGGGTAGATGCCATGCAAGAAGAATTAACACAATTTGAGTTACAAAAAGTTTGGATTCTTGTGGATCTTCCCTCGGGTAAAAGAGTAATTGGTACTAGATGGGTCTTCAGGAACAAGAAGGATGAAAGAGGGGTTGTTGTGAGGAACAAGGCAATACTTGTTGCTCAAGGCTATAGACAAGAAGAAGGGATAGACTATGATGAGGTTTTTGCACATGTGGCAAGGATAGAAGCAATTAGGTTATTTTTGGTCTTTGCATTATATATGGGATTTATAGTCTATCAAATGGATGTGAAAAGTGCCTTTCCATATGGTACTATTTCAGAGGAGGTATATGTCTCACAACCTCCAGGTTTTGTAGATCCTATATTCCCTAATAGAGTCTACAAGGTGATCAAAGCACTTTATGGTCTGCATCAAGCTCCAAGATCCTGGTATGCAACCTTATCTAACTTTCTGCTAGAACATGGATATAGGAGAAGAACCATTGACAAAACTCTGTTCATCAAGAAGAATGCTAAGGACATCATTCTAGTTCAAGTTTATGTTGATGACATCATTCTTGGTTCTACCAAGAAGACATGGTGTGAAGAGTTTGAAGCTTTGATGAAAGGAAGATTTCAAATGAGTTCTATGGGAGAACTAACTTTCTTTTTGGGACTGCAAGTCAAACAAAGGAAAGATGGAATATTTATCAGCCAAGATAAATATGTTGCTGAAATCTTGAAGAAATTTTCATGTATGGATACAAGGAGTACAAGCACACCTTTTGAAGCCAAGAAATCTTTATCAAAAGATGAACATGGAGAAGATGTTGACATTCATCTATACAGGTCAATGATTGGTTCATTGATGTATCTTACTGCTTCAAGACCAGATATAATGTTTGATGTGTGTGCCTGTTCAAGGTTCCAAGTTCATCCAAAGGTGTCACATCTACATGATGTGAAGAAGATTTTTAAATATCTTAAAAGTCAACCCAATTTAGGATTATGGTATCCTAGAGATTCCACCTTTGAACTGGAAGCGTACTCAGATAGTGATTATGCTGGAGCAAATCATGATAGGAAATCCACAACAGGAGGTTGTCAATTCCTAGGCAGAAGACTCATATCATGGCATTGTAAGAAGCAAACCATTGTTGCTACTTCTACATCTGAAGCTGAATATGTAGCTGCTGCTCATTGCTGTGGACAAGTACTTTTGATTCAAAATCAGTTGTTGGACTATGGGTTTAACTTCATGAACACCAAGATTTACATTGATAATGAAATTACTGTATGCATTGTCAAGAATCCAGTATTTCACTCCAAGACCAAGCATATTGAAATAAGACATCACTTTATAAGAGATGCTTATGACAAAAAGCTTATTCAAGTCTTGAAGATTCATATAGACAACAATGTAGCTGATTTGTTGACCAAGGCATTTGATGCAAAGAGATTCGAATTATTGGTGACACACATTGGTATGCTCAACCAATAACATGCTGCATATGTTGAGGGGAGGTAATAGCTGTACAAATTTTTATAATTTTTATTGAATAGTCTATGTTTTGTGTTTTTGATGTTATTGTAGGTTTATAGGAAAAGATAAAAGAGGTTACATTGTTTGTGAAAAGCATGAACTGGTCAATATTATGAGGTACCGTTGTCACTCCAAGTACCGCTAGCACAAAACCAAGTACCTCTTATGTTCCATATACCGCTACATGTCCGTTGTACCGTTAAGGGTCTCTTTTGTAAATTTGGCGTTTTCTTCGCGCTTGGGTTTGTTATTTACTTAAATACTTACTCCAATTACACAATTGATTCACCTAATCTTTTATTTTTATCTCTTGATTCTATAACCTTCTATCTAATCTTTCGATCATCAAAAATACTAATGGCTGCTTTACAAGTAATCTCTAAGCATAATTTGGTTGCGAATCTTGCTACGAATGATGACTCTCTTGGTTTCCATGAGATGCTTGGTTTCCTATCTCGAAGTCATGTTCGCTTTGCACTCACTGTAAGTCCAGTTGTCTCTATACCAATTGTTGAACAATTTTGGGATACTGATGTATTAGGTACTCGGTTTGGCCAACCTTGCATTAAGGCTACGGTGAATCATAGAAATATATATGTCACTGAGGTACTGCTACAAGCAAGTTTGAGATTAAATGATGAAAATGGACTTAGTATGCTTAATAATACAGAGATTCATGATGGCCTTGTAGCCATGGGCAATGGAGGTGGTAGGGAAAGTCTTACTTTATTTAAAGCTTTGTTTTCACCTCAATGGAAATTGCTTTTTCATGCTATTATTCACTATTTAAGTTCAAAAAGTACATCTTTGGATCAAATACCTGCTGCATTGGTATCAGCTGGTGTTTGTCTAGCAAATAACAGGGTTTTTAATTTTTCAAAATTAATTTTTGAAGGCATGACTAGGAATTTGGAAGGGACTAAGAAGTTTTTAATGTATCCTAGATTCATTCAGACTTTAGTTAGTGACCAAATACCTAACCTACCAGAGTTAACTGATACAGGGGATGTTCCTTCATTCACAAAGAGAACTTTCTCTTTCTTGACCAAACAAGACAATGCCTTTACAGGAACAGTAACATCATTGTTTTCTCATATGTTAGCCCAACCTGCCAATCAAGAAGGTGAGGAACCTAGCAATGCTAGTGCTTCTCAGCAAACTCCTTCTCACCAGAGCTCCCATTCTCTAGAAGATTCACAATCTTCTTCTCACAATGTTGGTGTTCCAACAAACACTGATGAGATAATCCACACACCTGCTGCTTCTATTGCTGCTAGTGGTTCACCACAAGCACAAGCACTAGAGGTGGTGGATGTTGCAAATTTAACTGCTTTATGTACAAGTTTTTCCCAACAGGTACAGGTATTGCAGAAATAAAAGCTTGTTCAAGACAAGAGAATTGCTGAATTGGAAGCTAGCCTACTCAAGTTAAGGAACAAAGTGTCACCTTGGATGAGGCAATATAGATCTATTCAGAAGTCTGCAATCAAGAAGCAATGATTCAGGAACCACATGAAAAGGAAACTGAATGCAACCAAACAGGAGAGGAATTATGAAGGACAACCACCTTCTTCTAATAATCAGACAAGGATCTCTGGAAATGACATCAGTTTTGAATTGAATGAAGATGTCATGTGGACTTATAAAGATGGAATTGGTTTAGAGACTAGTGTGGATGGACCTTCAAACATGGAGATTCAACATGAAGAACCACAACCTACTCATGAGGAGCCACAAGTTGAAGAAATTTTGGTAACTCAGCCAGCACCACCACCTCAATCACCACTTCAAACTAATTGGAGTGCTTTCTATGAGAAGTTGGAGGAAATTACTATTCAGTTTCCTGTACATTCAACTCCATCACCACAAAGACAAGTATGGTTTCAAAGGAAACAGACTTTGCAAGTACTGTCTAGATCAAGAATGAGCAATGAATCAGACAAGACTGAAGAGGTACAAGTTGATATGATGGCTTCTATGGAAGCAAGAGTATCTGGGGATACACAAGTGATTGAAGAAACAAGTGTGTCTAATACTGGTGAAGTCAACATTGTTGAAGATCCAAGTACTGCTAAGCCAACTAAGCCGACTGCAAGTACTGCTGACATTGTTGAAGACCCAAGTACTGCTAAGCCAACTAAGCCGATTGCAAGTACCGCTGGTGATCATCCTTCACTAGAAAGTCAAACTCCTTTTGGAGAAGATGAGACTTTAGCCCTATTGCTGCTTGATTTAAGAAAGAAGAATTTAGTTGAGAAGACTAAACAAGCAGAAGTAGAGAAAAAGACACAACAAGAAGTTCTTGCCAAAAAGGATCAAATTCAAGGTAAGAAAGTTCAAGCTTCACACCCTACTAAAGGTATAGTTATTCAACAGCAAGCTAATGAAGAAAGAGCTACCAAGCTGAAGAAGAATCTACCTAAGATTGATCCAAAGGATAAGGGGAAAAAGCAATTATTATCATAATCTAAAGATGAAAGTGATTCAGATGATGATATAAACAAAGTCATGTACAAATTTAATCAAATAGACCATGATGAGGAATTTGCTTATAGAATGCAAGCACAAATTCGTGAAAATGAATTGCAGGAAGAACTTGCAGCAAAGTAGGATTTGCTAGAAGCTAAAAGAATACATCAAGAATGGAAGATACAAGAGTATGACAGGATTCAAGCTGAAATACATGCAAGTGAGCTTCTTGCAAACTCATTGATAGCTAAAGAGAGAGATTCATATGATGAAGAAGATGTTGAGTCCTATGATCGTTGGGCTCAATGGTTATGAACCATATATCTAGGTTTGATCATCGTTCATATGATAACATAGCGGAAAAGAACAATGATCATAACAAGGTGTTTAGGCACAAGGTACACGAATTAAAACAAATGGGTTGCTCATTATATTAATAATAAACAACCACTAGACGTGTATACATTGAATCCCACGTCTAGTGCGACACACACTTTAGGTTTACATTGTGAATGAATGATATGATGTAAAACCTACGGTCTATGTTTTCTTTATATAGTAGAAAACATAGCTTACAAAGAAAGCTAAAGTAATAATAAGACTCCAACGGCTTGTTCTTTTGCAACTTGTACTTTTTAGCCCTTGTCTTCTTATTTTGTTGTGTTTTGACTTATCAACTCAATAATTGGACCCAACAATCTTCCCCTAGTTGATGATGTCAAAACACTCTTCTTAAACATGAATCCTTTGTATGTAGTACATGATCTCCAAGAAGCTTCCCCTTAAGTATAGCACATATTCTTCCCCTTTTTGACATATCAATAGGGAATATGTGAAAGTATGCAATCTTGAAGATTCTCCAAAAGTAGCTCTATGTAATGATCCTAAAGAAAAATAAATACAGTTGTCTTGATGCAGAAGTAGAATACCACAAACCTATGTTCCATGTCTTGTTTATCCATGTGATGAAGAACTTATACCACATTATGCAAAAAATATAAGTAGACCTCGATCCCTTGTCAATATTCTCATCCTTTGTGAGACACTGAGCACGATAATGTAACTCCTTCAAGTGTTTATGACAAGTCTTCGTCACCAACTATGTAAGCACGAACAAGTTACCTTTAAAGTCAGTGGCTGGAAGTCCACGACTTTAAGATATGATAGAACACAAACTTGCAAAAATCTTCTTCAATCATCAATCTTACTATAAGAATTCTTCCCCTTAAGTCAACACCTCTTCATGAAGAAACTTAATCTTCATATCATATGTAAAAGAGACAAGACGGATAACTCTTTTACAAGGCTACCCCGATTACATAATCAAATCCAATAAATTACCTCACGAATTGTTGCTAACTCGCATTAAAATCATTAATCCCTTTCAAAATATCCGAGCCATAAATATCATTACGATATTCTATATTAAAACGGAGATTCCATGTACCTTTGTGTGTCTTTCCCTTCTTTTTGTGTGCTTAAAACGTACCAGTTTTTTCAAACAGCAGCTATCCATGTGTCGTCCAACATCTCTTATGTCCAATATCTTGGTCAGATGTATTGTCCGATATCTGACAATACGTATCAGCGTTGAAGCTCATATATCGGACGACACTGTCAACCTATCAGCGTTGACTTATTCCTTGTCAGCGTCGAAACCCTTCCTGTCAGCGCTTGAATTACACACGTCAGCGCCACATTTAAACCTGTCAGCGTCTATATTAAACCTTGTCAGCGTCTAAGGTTTAAACGTGACAGCGTTTAATTTGCTAACATCAGCGTCTCATAAATCTGTCAGCGCCCATACACTTGCTGACGTCATCCAAAAGTGGCGTATACCATATCTTTTGCATTCTGAACATCTCATGATGTTTTAGCCAATAGCGACGTCCAAATTCAAACCTATCCATGTCAAATCGTGTGAGTACACAAAGTTTCAACCAATGAAAACCTTGTAACCGTGTGAACACATGGTTAAGATCCAATCAGAATCAAGCTCTTCGTGTGAACACCATAATCCTCCACCAATGAAAATGAGGACTTACGGTAATACCATGATCAAGCATGTAGTGGATTCGAACATTAGGGTTTTAAGCTGTGTGAATGCTAGATTTCCAAACCGTGTGAAAGCAAATCTTCACCAATGAGATTTGTTAGGCCGTGTGAACATACTGGATATCAACCAATCAGGAACGAAAGGTTTGTAGATAGATGCAGCCCCCACGAGAACAAACCTAGACCAGCAAGTAGAGGATCAAAGCTATATTTAATACAGATCGTGTGAACAGAATCCATATACAGTACTTGCTTGGCCGTGTGAATGCACATGAAGATCTCACGTTCAAACTTTGTATAAGCAGCTGCTATAATATTTATCAAAAACCTTAAATTAAGGTTTTGTGAATTATATAAGCCCATAAGAACGACGAACATCTGCTGTAACACCATTCTTGATCGTAACCTGCTGCTTATAATACAAACCCTAGAACGAAGATTGTTTAATTCGAAACCCTAATTAGGGTTTTAAGCCTAATCAGATTCGAACTTAAACACCATAATGCATTATAACAGCCTCTAACTTCAATTCTTCCTGCTTTTTAAGTAGATCTAGGGTTTGAGGAACCCTAATTCATGATTTTATGTAAAAGCAGAAAACTGAAAATCTCTCATCAGCCAACTTCGACGCTTAATAACTTTTGCTTGGGGATAAAACTCGACAATCCCTCCGGTGGATGTTTAGATCTATGTATGTAGAACACACATCTAAAATTTCGTGACGATCCAACGGTTCAATCAAAAGTTATGACCTTCTGAATACTGCTGCGCACACAAAAACGTCCAGAAAAATTCAATACGAATTTTTCTTCTTCACCATACACGAACACCTCGTCGGACCTAGATATCAAGAGCCTTAGGCTCTGATACCAATTGTTGAGTCCTATGATCGTTGGGCTCAATGGTTATGAACCATATATCTAGGTTTGATCATCGTTCATATGATAACATAGCGGAAAAGAACAATGATCATAACAAGGTGTTTAGGCACAAGGTACACGAATTAAAACAAATGGGTTGCTCATTATATTAATAATAAACAACCACTAGACGTGTATACATTGAATCCCACGTCTAGTGCGACACACACTTTAGGTTTACATTGTGAATGAATGATATGATGTAAAACCTACGGTCTATGTTTTCTTTATATAGTAGAAAACATAGCTTACAAAGAAAGCTAAAGTAATAATAAGACTCCAACGGCTTGTTCTTTTGCAACTTGTACTTTTTAGCCCTTGTCTTCTTATTTTGTTGTGTTTTGACTTATCAACTCAATAATTAGACCCAACAGAAGAGAAATCAAAATTGATTGATGATCTGGTAAGGGAGCAACAAAGATTCTTTGATGAAAAGAGAAGGAAAGAAAAGATTAAGCCTCCAACTACTATGTAGATTAGAAATCAGATGATGAACTTTCTTAAGAAAGTTAAAGTAATTTACTCATATTCAGCTGGTCAAGAAGAATTTTGAAGAAATCAAGACTTTGTATGAGCAAAATAAGAGGACTGAATTGAATTTTGTTGAGATTGGATCTGAAGTAGATAGAAAAGCTGTTGAAGAATTTAAGAGACATCTGCAACAACAAAGGCAATTTGGTAGTACTCCTAGAATTGAGCCAAGCACTACTGAACCTACAAATACATCTCCACCTATCAAGACCACTTATGTGAGGAAGAATACAAAGGGGAAGGTAAGTTCAAGGGAGGAAGAGACTGCTCAAAGAATGAATACAGGAGTTGAAACTCAAGATATTGCTCAGACTGAAAATGTACAAGCAGTACATACACAGTCAACAGTACATACAACAGTACATACTGAGGAGACGGTACATACAAACTTGGAAGAGGGTTCAACAGAATTTGAGAGAATTTCCAAGGGTGTTAAAAGGAAAAGGTCAACAAAGACAAAGAAGAAAGCTAAGAGAGATAAATCAACAACAGAGGATAGTGATGATGATGAGAGCTTAAAGAAGTACTTGAAGATTGTGAAATTTGAAGATCAATGTATTGATACAGAGATTTTTGGAAAGAGAGCATCCATTGCTAAGTGGATTTACTCTATAGATCAAGGACTTGAAGCTCATGGAATTTAGAGAACTGATGGCACAACAAGAGTATTCAGACTTTTGGAGGATATTCTTCACATTCTTAACAGACAAGATATTCAAAATCTTTCAAGGTTAGTTCAAGAAGGTAGTGCAGGTAAAACTGAAGTATCACTATTATACTGGGAATTTCTCTTTATGTATGAGCCACACAATTATGATCAAGAAATGTTGAAGGAATTAGAGAAGCAGGTTCCTAGTTACTGGAGATATTACAGGTCATGTGGATCGCATATTTTGGATGTAGATGATGTTACATACTATATGCTGCAAGAGAAAACTTACCCTGACAAAAGAAAATTGTTGGAAAGGATGTTAGAACAACAATTAAAAGTTAAAGAAGAATCTGCTGATGCTTTGGAGTTAATCAGAATGGTTAAACAATAAATCAAGGTTTTGAAAGATGAGGAAGAAGTTGAGAAAGAGCCTTAAGTGTTTGACTTTTAGTCACACTTTACAAATGGTTCTCAGTTCACCATGTCTAACACACATAAGAACTGGCTAGTCCATAAACAAACGGTTTGTGGTAAAGACTTATCAAATCCGTTGAAAGCTGATAGTTTGCTAAAAACTATATGGTTCTAACTCACCTTGTTTCGAGACAAAGAGTTGGCTAATCCTAGACAACCGGTACTAGGTAAAGAATTCATCAAATCCGTTGATGGTTGACAATTTACCAAAAATTTTAAGGTTTTCATTACACCTTATTCTTTGTGAATAAAGTATTGGCTATTCCAAAGTGTACGGCTAACTGGTAAAGAATTTATCAAATCCGTTGATAGCTGGTGATTTGCTAAAAATCATGAAGCCAATACAGATTGGTGTTTGTTGTTAACTGTTTTATTTCAGGTATGAAGATTGCAGGCAAAGAAGTATTTAAAAAAATAAAAAATACTTAAAAGGTTTTGTTATCATCAAATCAAGACAAAGGTTCATGATTAAGAGTTCAAAGATTTAACTCAAGAAGACAATAACTGATGCTGCAAAGATAAGTGAATGTCTAGAAGACACAAGAAGATCATAGTTTGAAGACAAAGATGATACTCATGATGTTTGAAGATTATCTTATCTGAAGAAGATCTACATTTGAAGTGTTTGGCTACATTCAGTTGGATACAAATACAAATTACCAAGTTCAATCCAAGGATGAAGGAAAGACTGAAGACATGTATTTTTAATACATCCAGCACAAGAGAAACAAGAAGACAACAAGTTATCATTTCTTGTTTAGGGGAGGATTGTTGGGAATTATTTGTTAAGTGTCAAGTACCGTTAGTATATTCCAAGTACTGTTAGTGTTATGTAAGTACCGTTAGTATTAACGCGATACATAGTAAGTACTGCTACTTATAAGGTAAGTACTGCTATGATGATTAGGACGAATATATCTTTGTATAAGATGTGTCATAGTTATAGTTAGAATATATCTTATGTTATATACCTAAATAGTTGAATATTGATAATATATCGTCTGTGATATAGTTATCTTTATAGAATATTCTAAGGTTTCTAGGGTTCCTTACTCTATAAAAGGAACATAGGTACAATGTCTTTCATGTACCTCATTCAATTCGATTAATAAAAGAATCGAATAGTTAAAAGTAATTCTGTTCTTCTGTGCTTTATAAGTTAGATTCCGCATAACTTATTTAGTGTTAGTAAGAGTGCTCAAAGTGTTTTAGTTTGATTACAAACTATTATACTAATTCTTAACAGAATATAGATCCAACCATAGAGATCAACAACTTATACATCATATCCTAAATGAGACAAAATATTCAAAAAGCAGTCCTAAAAATGGGGACTTTCCAAAATTAATCTCTATTAGATTAACCTCGGACGGGTATAAAACTTAAGGCATATGATATGTATGATATGGAGTAACTAAATGATGATTTCAAACATACGCTACAAATATAACATTTAAAGTATGAAAATTGATAAACTTACCTCGTTTTTTATTAATTATATATGTGATGTTGGTAGCTTTTAATGTGATCGAATGTTTGTGACATTAATTGTAGATATAATGGTGATGATAATAAATGTAGATATGATGGTGATGATAAATGTGGTCGGAGTGTGTTTTGATTGGTGAAGAAAGCGTTTTTCGATAAGAAGAATAAAAATGTTTAGGTTTTTGAATTGGGATAAGAAGAGAAAATGTACCGTTGTAAAGTATATCAAATTAAAACATTTTCCGTACGATAATAATATTAATTAATCAAATAAATGAGATAAGGGTCGACCTTTTTCACGAAAGACAAAGACGGAGAGAGCAAGTTGTCTTACAACGGATGTTTCATGCCACGTACGATAATAATATAAAATATTATATTTTTACAACGGATGTCTAAAACCGTTTTAAATAATAAGATATAATAATATAAAATATTGTATTTTTTTAAAACGAATGTAAAAAACCGCTTCAAATAACAAAATATAATAATATAAACTATTGTATTTTTATAATGAATGTAAGAAACTTTTTCAAATAATAGCATTAAAATACACCGTAAATTAAATAAGATAAACAAATTGCATTTTTTAGAACCGTTCTAGCAACCCGTTTTAATTCACAAGATATTAAAGTATATTGTACATTAAATAATATAAACAATTTACATTTTTTAGAACGGTTCTACAAGGGTATTTTAAATGATAGGATATAATATAAAATATGCACGGATTCAAGAAAAACAACATTAAAATATTCTTTTTTAAAAAACGTTTATAGATGACCGCTTTAAATAACTATAGATTTGTAATATTAAATTTAACATGGCTATCAACCGTTTTAAATGATAAATTTTTTGTATAACGTTCAATTATTTAGCCATTCAAGATCTTCTATAAGTTGTTAACAACGGTGAAACTCAAAACCGTTATAAATAGTTCGTTCTAAAATGCTTATTCGCTACTAGTGACACGAGAAAGCTCGAAAGACTTGCAGTGGTTTTCCATTTCGACTGCTTACTTCAAGTGTTCTATGTGCTAATAAAACAAGTCCCCTTTATTGTTATCATCTTTATTTCAAAAGAATGGCTTATGAAAACTGATTTGGCATAAAATTACTAACTGTCTTGGGTGTTAAGAAATTGTCATGTTTTGAGTATATTGTTCCACTTGTCTTGTCTCTTTAAAGGAATGAAAGTTAACGAAATTTTAGCACTTAACGCATCAGAAAGTGTCGACTAAAATAAGGGTCTGTTTGTTTAGTCTTTTTATTAAGTCCTGTAAAATTAAAATGTGTGTAAAAATATATGTTGTCTGTTTGTAGACGGATATATGACTGTTTGTTTTGTGTGCTGAATATAGAGTCTGAATCAGAAAAGTTTACTATTTTGTCCTTTTAAATTAGTTAAGTGAGGGAGTTAGAGGGTAAATATGTAAAATAAAGATAATAAGTTATGACTTAATACAAAAAGCACTCTCCTGCTGGCTTTTTCCAGAAAGTCGTTAATTTATTTTAAGCACAAAACAAACAAATTATTTATGACTTAATTCATATTCCTATTTTTTAATTAAGAATATATAAGTTATTATCAAACACTACCTAAGATGGAAGAGATAAACGACAATCCACTAATGCACACACATAAATTTGTTTCATGCACATAAAGACAACTATAAGTAGACTATTATACCCTTCCTTATATTCAGTACATCTAGTAAATCAACCTCGTTAAAAACTCCTTACGTTTCTTCCGCCCTTAAAAACTTCCAATTACTTTCACAGCTCTGACTTTTACAAACTTACATCAGTTGGTTGATTTCACATGAAATCAAGACCATAATACAGTAACTTTTTATGTTATAAATCTCATTAACTAATTTCATCATATTAAAATTATACAAGTGAGCACCAACATACATGATTAAATACCAACCCAAAGACACTTTCAACATATTTATGTAAACACTTGCACAAGCCCTTCTAGGGTTCATCAAATAAAATCCAAGCACTATCAGTTCGTTTTTTGATTTTTTCCGATAAAAGTACATCGCGATAAGAATCACTTCAGCCACATTACAAAGCGACAGCCGACATGCTTCTATTTTCTCAAACCACAAATAGATATCCTACATCTTCTAGCGTAAAAAAAATCCCCCCACGCTCTTTAGACCATCACCCGATTCAAATATAAATCTATTAAGATTAATGTTGTCATTTTGAATTACTCGACTTGAGGAGTTCATTAGTTGCCTGCAAAGTCCAAACATATATTATGTTGGATATTCACATGAAGGTATTGGTGTTATACATGACTTTGTTCATACCTTAATGAAAACTCATATGTATTTCATGTAGTTACTAGCAGGGTACCTGCGCGATGCGGCGGCGGGTACCCTGTGATTAAATTTTTCGGTGTTATAGTTCATATTTTTTTATTATAATTTCTAATTCAACAGTTTTCCTCTAAAAACATGTTCTAAAAACGTAACTTCAATGTCAGGATATTATTACTTTTAACATTATATGTAATCTCTACATTATATATTATAGCTACACAACAGCACAAGTAAGCGTATTGATTTCATAATTTAATTGGTGCTTTTGTTTTTTGAAGATTTAAATATAGAGAATATGTTATTTTGTAAAGATTAATGAATCTGAACCAGAAACTCATGATTGTGAAGATGAATGTGTTGATACATAAACACAAGGAAGCTATGAGTGTTCTGTTCGAAAAGGTTACTCACGAGATGGTATGCTGTAAGACACTTCTGAAGTCAGCCCCTAATCATAAGGTGATAAGGGTATATGCTTATTTTGTCGATCCAAATTTTCTCACCCACCGTATATAAACGCTTTCCCCATTATTCTAACCATTTACAAATCCGGTTTTCCAATTTAGGTTTCGCATCTGGGAGTTCAATTAAGGTTTCGATTTGTGGTTTTTTTACGATCTTTTTCCCGATTAGGTGTTTTAGATACTTGATTTATATGATGCGTTTTCCTATTTTCAGAATTCAATTGTTTTGTAATTATTTTTGTGGATGATCGATTTTTTCCCTGTGCCTAATTGATTCTCTGGCTGATTAGTTTTTTTTCGTTGGCTAATTAATTCTTTTTCTGGAACAGGTTTGATTGAGATTCAGCAGTATCAAGGTCTGTATTCGTTAATTATGGTCGTGTTTTTTATGTCTGCTTTTGTTACGCCGCCTTTAATTGCCTCAGTAGAATGCGAGAGATCTCTCGTTGTTTTGGACTTTGAGAATTCGGTTGTGCGCCCCCTGTCCTGTTTTACCCCAGTTGTGTCGCCTACTCCTTTGCCTACCAGTCCGTTAGATTCATGGTTTCAACGGTCGGGAAGTGTAGCTGCCATAGGTAATTCGTTATTATTGTTTCTCTTTAGTCAGGAATTTTTATAGTTTTCAACCTTTTTATTTGTTGCAGGTTCGATGTCGTCATCATCTGCCTTATTTGTTAGACAGGAGGTTCCTAACCTTGCCTGTTTAACACCCTCGGCTGCCACGCTAGGAAGGGTTTGAACAAAACATTATGCTTTCAAGACTTGAAACACGTATTATTAAGATGCAAAAGACTCACTGGTAAGCTTTATATGCTTCTATGAGTTCACTTCTCTTTTCCCTTGCAGTTTGCTTTGCACCTGTACTTTGAAGCAAATGTTCCTATAAACAAAATCAAATGATAAAGCTGAGTTAGTTTTCTTTATGTTAGTGTCGGTCAATCAGAATGTCTATAAATTTATGTAGCAGACACATGATGAATTTTTAGAAACGCAGGAAAGGACTAAAACAACCTATATCATACCAACAATATATAACTAAGCATTATAATATTCACGCTGTGATTGTTATGAAGATTCATCACAGATATATAAAAATCCCTTCGTTTTGGTTAATACTTAATAGTGATGCATTTCTTCTTAACAGGGTATGAAGAAGAGACGAGAGATTAATTGCCATACACTAAAAGAGGGCCACGAATTTGCGGCTCAGGCACAAACGTTTCAACAGGTTCTGCAATAGAGTTCAGACGGTCACATTGGACAGATTTAGTGATTTATTTTACTTAAACGGATAGTGAATTGTGCTTAATGTTTTATGTACTTTGCCTTTTCAGAAAAAGGAAGACATTGAACATATGGCTTATTGGCTCTTTGTCACGTCGACATTGCTGTTTTTTTTCCAGAGGAGTTTAAGTCCTGGCGCTCCCAAACTGCAACAGCCAACATCAATTGTCGGAAGGATGACTCAGGTACTATCTTCTAATACCAATCCCATTTATGTCATGCATATATTAAAAAACAAGGGCTTATTAGATGTGGTTGGTTTGACAACGTGTCAAAAATGGGTGATCTTGGTATGGGTCAGGTTAGTTCGATCCAAACTAAACCACAAGCTTTTGGCCTAATGAGATCACCACTAATTCTTTGCCAAAATAAAAGAACATCAATAAAGTTTAGGATTTTCTATTATGTCATATTGATGCATCATAATTCTAATTCTCTGAACACAGCTATGAAAAATTATCTTATATATCTATGTAAAAAAAAGAAAAACGACAATCAAAAACTCAAAACATATAATAATATTAATGCATTAGTTATGCCACATGGACAATGTATTTATTGACCCATCGTGGTTGATCGTGAATGCTTCAATGCTAACAATTTGCCACTGACGCTAAGATAGTCCATGAGTTTTCCTTGTGCTAGGCAACCAACGCGCCCAGCTTCTTGCTGCATTGCCAACATGCTTCTCGATCCCATCCAAGCAAAGATTCTTAATCTTCTCAAATAGTTTAAAAGTGAGCAAGGTATTTGCTCCAGCCTACTATTCACAAATTCTGCCATCCAGCTTGACCCTAAGTGTGCTAGCCACTTAGTCCAGCCTACCATAAAGACCATCACAGTGCTTCATCAGACACTTGATTTCGTACACATCAGTCCCACAGTAAGTCATTACAAGAGGCTTAAACTTAGTGACATCATCTTAACCAAGTAACCAAAATTAAAAGCACTACGAAAGCTAACCCATGTCACCTCATCATTACAAACCACCCCAGATGAAACAAACAGCGGTATGAGGTACTTTATATGATCAGTTGATGTTAAACTTACCTTAAATGGAAATTAATATTGTTCCATTAAGAAATTGTTAATATTGCATTTTAGAATTGGAGAAAGGAAGAAGTTCATTTAACATGCCGTATGAACAAAATGTCGAAAAAGGTGTGTTCATACTAGAATAGACATCTATTCGCATTTGTTTCTGTCCACTTCACAAAAGGAAATTATAATTTGGAATGTTTTTTGCGTATGGCCATTATGGGCTAAAACAAAATTTGATATAACATTTTGCCTAAATAGACCATTAGTAATATTGCTTTCCTCATGCCTTTAGGTCTGCCTAAAGGTATCAATGTGGTTCCACCAACCAAAAGGTTGTGGCTTTAAGCAATTTTTTGAAACCTGGTTTTCAAATCGACCCGGTTGAGTCACCGCTTACGAGTCAACCCGGTTTTCTAAAAAAATATTTTTTTACTTTTAAAAATTAACAAAAATTATATATTAAAACCATAAAAACTCCCGTATAATTAAGATATAAATTGTTTACCAACCAATATAATATGTAAAAATAAAACTCGGTCGCAAATACGTAAAATTTACATATTTTTTTTAAAAACCCGAAAAAATCGAAACACTACCGGGTCTCGAGAACTGGGTTGACCCGGGTCACCCCAACCCGGCGGGTCTAACCGGGTTTCGAAAATGTAAAACCCGGGTTAATATAACCCTTTTTTTGGCCGGAACCGGGTCAACCAGTTGACCCGGCCGGGTCAACCTGGATTTCAAAACATTTTTAAGTCCCAATAGGGACATTTATGCGTGAGTTTTAACGTTTTAAGGAAAAAGAATGTAGCATTTATGTGGGTAGCACCTGACTACGGATTAAGAAAAGTATAATAGGCTATACTTTTTCATATATGAAAAACCTTTATGTGGTGATTATATGTTAAAATCGTTGAGACCAATGTTCCTAGGTTTTTTAAGTGAAGGATTGGCTTGAGTTTTTGGTAACACTTTGATTGAGATAGTCAGGGTATCTAGATTGAGATAGAATGGGCAGAATACTCTCACAAGCTAAATTCACGTTGATCTAGATTGAGATAGAAGTACACTACCAGTCTACCATATGAAGGTATACTTAAAATTGTGTGTGAAGTAATCTTTATATTATGTTATCCACTATTGTGTTATGGTGAGTGTATTTGTAAAGTGTATTTTCCTGGACACATGAAAACTGAAGGAACTGGTTTGCAAGTGCGTGAAAATGGATAGTCAGTAGCACTTTTTTCTTTTGTCAACCATGAAATTCAGAGTTATTATTTATCCTCTAAGCAGAGTCTCATTTCCATTTTATAGGTGTTACTCAACATCGTAACAGCTTTTTGGGCTTGCTCGCTTATTGACACATGATACAGCGCCTAAAATTCAGGCTGAAGGTGAATAATATTCGTTCAATATCTTTTAAATACAGTCGGTGTAAATATGTATTACAGATGTAGTTTTGGATTTCACTTCTAAAATTAACAGTTTCTAAAAGGTCATGTTAGTACATCAGGCCTTGCATCAGGAAAAACCAGTAGAAACTAAAACGAAGCGAGTAAGTGGGTCTTAAACCAATCATGTTATTACCAACACATATTGACCCTTAAACCAATTTTACCTATTACAAAATTCTTTGAGGCTGCGGATTGGCAGTACCTTAAGTTTAACAATCTCTTAAGTAACTTTTTCATTTTTGTAAAAAAAAAATCAAAACCTTGCATACAAATGAATACAATCCCAACTTTTGAGGTTTCTACTTTATATAATGTTCTAATGTTTGGATCCTTTATCATCCCTTAACAAAAAGAATGCATAGAATCAAAATTGTTGTATCAACTTAATCCGAATGTCCAGTTTTGTCAATGATCCCGTGGATTATAGCAACCAGATCCTTGGCCCAAAATGAATAATGTGCCTGTCCCATATTAGTAATCTTGAGAAAAAGTACAATACTTAGACGAAAGTAAACATAGAAACAAAAATCTGAACCCACAGTCTTGAGTGAAAATAAACACATAAAGCTTGAGTTGCATCTGCGGCTACTCTAACAGTCAGCATGATCATGACCAATATAAAGTTCATTTTATATGTGCACTTCATGATCTGCTTTAAGGGGTGTTTAGGTATGACTGATGCATCAGTTAAGCTGCTGCAACTACACTTTAAGGGGCGTTTGGCTCAATCTGCACACTTAACATATTTTTAGTGTTCAATTACATGCTAATCAAATGACTACCAGTTCTGAATTCTAAGTATCTTGAAGTTATGTCACAACTCTATGAATAAAAAGGCATGGATAGCATCAGATTTCGTCCTTACTCTGGCGAGGTATCTATTGCGTACTTTGGCCCATTTTGATAGCAACGACAGTAACTAAACACCCTTGACGCCGATCCTGGAATTCTCATGGTTGCTGGACAAACAACAACAACTAATGTTTTGTAAAATTTCTCATGGTTGCTGGACAAACGGATTCTCTGGTTGCTGAAGGTTAAAGCAGTGGTGACGTGTTGGATGTTCCAGTTGCTTATCCTCCAGCACAGGAAAGTGCTTCATACGTAGTGGCAATGCGGCTAATTAACTAACCGAACCGGATAACCCGATAACCGAACTGCTGAACAACCCTACTATATTTTGAATAGGATGTGAATACAGATGCTAATTAAACCAGACCTGTTCATACTCGAAGCACGGGTGATGCCTTCTGGAAAGGATGGTAATTATTTATCTATTATTTCATTTTAAAGTGGCAATCGACATTTCTTCCTCAACCGCCGTTTAATAAGGAGAATCTTTATTCCAAGTGTGCACTTAGCCAAGTTCTTCTTAATTTTTTGGTCCTATTGTAGCTGAAGTTTTGACTCCAAGAAGTTGTTCAAATTGGATCTGAGTTTATGTTTTGATGTTGAATAATCTGTTAGTCGGGAGTAGACGTTTTTGCTATAATGAAAGAAGTAATAGTGTCGGCTCCACAATATTCACACCCAAAATGACCAAAAATTTCCTGCCAGCGAATCACTATATTGTGTTGATATCAGCTGGTTGCAATAAGTAATTTATGGAAAAAAATTTATGTGTTGATATCAGGAGGGCTAAAAGGGACAATAGCAAGAAGGTTATGTTTGCTAAAAGGATGGTACCCAGACATGACGAATATTTAGCATGGGGCAAGTGGAGTGATCAAAGCATGCCAGTTAAGGACGTTATTTTTCTGCATTTATACAGCTTACAAAAGTTCAGCAATGAATGGAGTTTCTTGCATCAAGGCAAGGGGTCGCAACAACTATAAAAACAATGATTCATCGTCTACAGATTCTTGTGATAGGAGAGAGGTGTCCAAATCTAAAGAACTGTTGTCTCGTGCAGAGTTCGACCTAGGTCTATAGATGTTGATGTTTATATTGGATGCAACTTGAATGTTGGATTAGATATATATGAACATTCTTTTTATTTTTAATGAATACCCTTGTGAATAATAAAATTAATACTTATACAAGCCTGTGACTCAAGAACCGGTCTTTTTGCTCTCTTTAAAAGAGAGTACACCAAATTTACATTATTAGAAATTTAGTGAGTCAAACCATGACGGTGTAAACAAAACTTTATATCTATATCTATATCTATATCTATACTAACTATAAAGGCTGGATCCAAAATGTTGAAAGTTGAAAATTTTCAACACAGCTTCTCATGTAAGTTTTATAACTATAGAAAGTTTTTATATTTCCAAACTTATTATTTGACAATTCAAAATAAATCTTTATCAACAGTATGTATTCCTATGTTTCCAAATGTATAATTTGACTTTTTAACACGGCCAATATATAATCACGCTTTCTCTTAACCTAATACAGACAACAAAAATCCCTATTACGGTCCTTACAACCAAACACCTACAGTCGTCGCTACCATCTCCGCCGTTTGCCGAGATCAATACAGTATGTAGTTGATTTTTGGTGGGCTAGGTGGGCACGGTTGGCTTTGGTGGTTTCGGTAGATTTAGTTGATTTTGGTGGTTTTACGAAAGAATGGTGGTGGCTTCAATGGTGGTGACTTTGGTGATAACGAGCCTCACAATAATGGTGTAAACGATGGTTATTTAGATGTAGATCCAAAGATCTTGTTATATGTTACAGGAGATTCCGGGCCTCTACAAGATGGACTCGAATATCTTTGACGAAACATATAGCTCCGCAGAACCAGCTCACAACCACGATCACCATTTTTAGTTCGAAGGTATATTTTAGTTTTTAATATATTTATTTATATTGTCAACTTTTAATTTTATATACTTTTGTGGATTATAATTGTAGATCTAGATTTTTATAATTGTTTGATATTTTTAATAGCCCGGAATCAATGTCGCTTTTCCCTGGTGCCATTTGGATTCGCTAGAACAACGGGTTGTATAACTTTTTTCGTCCTTTGGGTCTAAGGTGATAAATATTCATTGTTTAGAGGGTACGGAGTGGTGGCGCCGTGGGGTGCCAAACCCACAGCTTGGCCGGCGCCATGATTCCGAGAAGCACAAAAACCCACGGCGTGAGCTATGGGCGTGGGAAAACCAACTTGGCGTGAGTCCAGGTTTTAGCCCCTTTTTTTGTGTATTATGTGTGTGTATTGGGGAAGAAGAAAGAGGTATTGTGTGTGTATGTGTGTGTATTGTGGGACTCACATTCACCCATCACTCCAAGTCATGACTCCCCACTTTTTTTCGTGTGAGTGGGTGAGTGAGTTTCGATGACGTGACACCTAAAAAACGTATCGCTTGGAGCCATGACTCCTTGTGCTCTTATGCTTCATTATTTATTTTCTACCCTTAAATATGAAAGTTTGTTTATTCCTATAAAAGTCAACTACTTCTGGTATATTGGATTTTTGAATGAAATTTGGTATTAAGACTTTTCTTTCTTTGGATTAATGCTCGGCTCTTTGATGATGTGTAGGCATTTTATTCTCATGTGAAATCTTTGTGTATATTTGTTTTTTAGTATGGAGCAAGAGACCGGGTTGCAAACCAGAAAATACATCAACATTAAATCCATAATTCTATTTAGTATATAATTATGTTATAGGCATGGATGTGAATCTTCTGGAATTTCAAAGTGTCAATTGAGTGTTTTCTTTATTTATTTATCAAAACAGATAAGCCATCTTAAAACACTTATGGAGTTATGGTCCAACAAGTTTAGAACCTTATAAACGTACATTGTGTTAAGATGTTTTCTTGTTTGATATATACACTCTAAGGAAAAATTTTAACACCTAGACCTTGTAATCAACTTATTTATAGGTATATGGGCTGAAATTTGCATCTTACAATATAATATATAACCGGTTTTCATGATAAATCACTTTTTTTATTGAATTGTAATACATACTGATTGGTATATACTTATTTGGTCTGAATTTTTTTAATAAAGGATGACTTACATAACGGTAATCAATGTGGTTTCAACTAATTTATTTTGCGTTCATTATTTACAATTATTTCCATCCTACATTGAAGCTACAAACTTTCTTTAATCATCCTTGTTATTTTTACTTTATATTAGATAAGATGAACAACCGGTTGTTGCTTCGAGTTCTCGTGTGATGACGGATGCAATGATGAATCTTTCTATTGGTACGAGTACGCCAGTTAAATCTGTCCCTTTGGCTCCATCATCTTTTAAACTCATCAAGCCTCCGGCTAGACCGGGTTTTGGGACGGTTCGAAAGAAAGTCATGATCACGGCTAATCACTTTCTTGTTCAACTTGGTAATAAAAATACTCACCAATATGATGTAAGTTTTCTTCAGATTTATTTTTATGGTACAATACTTTTGGTTTACGAATGAGGCTATCGATATCATGGCGAGGCGACATGTTAAGTTTCCAGCTATTTCGGGTATAAGCTCTTATTTTGATCAGCATGTATATAAAGATACACGTTACACACTCTTTTATGTGACGTGCTTGGTGAGCTTCTTGCCATTGGTGCGATATGTTTAAACCGCCGAATGTATTCACACTTTTTTTAAGCGTAGCCGATGATGATGAGCTTCTCCAACTGTGTTTTGTGAGCCTATTTTACGGGCAAACAAGTGATGTGGGTAAATCTTCTCTTTTTAGGTTCTGAGCTAACAGAAAGGCGATCACGAAAACTATAAGTTTCCGGTCATCATGATTCACGAACCCCAAGTGACTTAAGGTGAGTTGGTGGGATTGATTTTGGGGTGAAATAACCACTTTTCATTACCTAAATGTTGGGGATTGGTTTTCGGTTTCGGTTACGACATAAAAGTAACAGCATAAGAATAAGTGCTTTTCAAAATAGTGGTTCAATATGCTTATTTTGTCAAAGATATAGCCCTTTTTCGCTTATGTTAGTTGAATATGTTAGTTTCACAAGAAAAAAAGATGGTTTTAGAAATGTAAAAATGTCGGACCACGAGGTACTCATGGGCCTTGCAGCGTCTGGATTCATTCGTGCAGCGACTGATGGAACGGAAATTCAGTATGGTAGATCAACCGACATAGACCTTCAAGGTGAAAATGTGTTTTTACTTTTAAACGCACATTTGAAATATTTCTCTTATACCTAACTGTTGTTTCCGTTTGCAAAAACTATATGGAATTAGTGACCCGGTGCTCGAGACGAGTGACAGGAAGATGAAATACGAGACATAATTGGGTAAAAGCTTATTTCGTAGTCTTAGGAACATAATAGTTTTTATGTTCTTTGATTACAGTTTAAAAAAAATTTGGTGGTGTGCATTAGATTATTGAGCACAATTGTTAAATCTTTAACACAAACAGATTGTGTGTATCTCTACAGAGTGTATCTTGCATTGGTGCTGTTGAAAAGTACAAGGAATCAGCTAAATCAATTTGAGGCAGGAGGGGTTCATTTGTGCAAAGGTTTCTTAGAGTATGATACCTTTCATGCTTGCATCGATCTCAAAGATGATCAGGTACTTAAATACATTTAAGCCATTATAAACAACTATATCCAAGCTCATATTCCTATCAGTTATCATGAAGTGCATTAAGTATTCTTTTTGATAATTTAAATGACAATTACATAGCTTTACTTGTAGCAATAATGAAACAACTTTAGAAATTAAAATAATACCTTTGCAAGGATGAGGTCTAAGAACTCAGCGCTTGCTTTTGAATCACAAGGTTGTTTCCGTTGATAGCTTCAAGTAGATCACATAAACATAAACTCAGTTTAGAAACACAAAACTTTAACTATAAGCTAATTCAAACACCCATGAATAATACAAAAGCATACCACATTTACCATTATAGAGGCGGAACAGGCTCGCTAACCCATTTGAGTTTGTTATTAAAGTGTATATTTGTTTTGTGCAAAACGGTTGTCTTATTAACAAAGAGAACCAGACTTTGGCCTGCAAGACATATCATGCTATAAATAATATCGATATTCAGACATAGCGTTGATAATATTGGATACGTGTTCATAATAATTTATTGCACCATGTATATATAGTTTTGTCAACTTTTTTTGATTATTTCTACTATTATATGATGCCAAAATTTTCTACAACTTTGTTTATGGTGTTGTAAATTATTCAAAACTACCTCTAACTTTAAATCATATAATGGTTGTAAAGCCTCCTCGGTAGGACATAATGGCTTTATTAATAAAATATAGTATATAAGACAATTTATCATGGGATGCTAAGTCGTGAACCTTTATATTTTTCTTTTAATATATATTTTATGAATTATTTACAGCACCGTATAAGTCACATCACTTTCTTATGAAGTTGATGAATGGCATAACTATACATGCTTTCATGATCCATGAAGAAAAATATACATTAATTATACTTGGTGCATTCAGATTTAGAAAGAACCCCCTTTCATCACAGATATGTTCTTTTGAGTAATATGTTTCCCTAAATTGAAGGTTCCATAGAAGAGACCAAGGCAGCAGGTACCTGATGACACAATGGCTAACAGACAACTTGTTAAGTTGAAGTCGATGAAAAGACACTTTCAGAGGCAAAAATATGAATGTACCAAACATAATAAGTATACATTTACTACCTAATAAGTATACATTGAATCTGCTACATAATCTTTGCTTTTTTTAACACTGTGAATTAATGATACAGCTAAAGCAGTTAGAACACATGAGGATTCAACTTAAGGATATAGTTTTGGCCACCAAGAACTTTTCCTCTGAATATTGTATTATGTCAGGGGGATTTGGTACGGTGTATAAAACAGAACTTGAACATGTTAATAGAAAATATTTTTATGCAATAGAAGAGGATAATGTGCCTGAAGAGACCAAGAAAAAAAGCATAGTTTCTATAAAACGCATCATTGATACCGAAGATGAGTCAGTTGAACAAGGGTTTTATACATAAATTGAAATGCTTACAAGCTGTAAGCATTCCAACATACTCACTCTACTTAGATTTTGTGGCGAAGGTTTTGAAATGATTCTTGTTTACGAGTATTCTCACAATGGGAGTCTCGTTGATTATTTACTGGACAGAAGTAACATGGCCAATGACAGTTGCGCACAACGGATGAAAATCTGCCTTCAGGTTGCAAAGATGCGGAAAGTTATCTTCACACCAGTGAGGGGGACCGACAAGAGATAGTGCACCGTGACATCAAGAGCGCGAACATTCTATTGGACGAAAATTTGGATGTTAAGATAGGTGACTTTGGCCTCTATAAATTTCTCGATTATGAGAAGAGAAGACATAACAAGCACTTTCTAAAAGCAGTAATTGCAGGAACTAAAGTGTACATGGATCCTCACTATGCAAAGGAAGGTAAGTTAAAAAATGAATTAGATGTTTATTGTCTCGGAGTAGTTATGTCTGAGATCCTATGTGGAAAGTTGGCCTATGATTCAGTTTATAATTCGCACAATAGCAAGAGGCTTGCACTCACAGCACGAAGCCATGTTGATAACAAAACAGTGCAGGAATTTGTAGATCCTATAATGAAAGAAAGGATTACTGTAGCCATTTTACCTTCTATTAAACGCCTTTATCAAGGGGGTTCTTTCACATCACCTTAATGGTTGCTTTTTTTACCAATCTTCAGTTCTTCAATATGAACTGTTTTTTCTCTTCGTACTTAAATTGAGTAATTTAACACCGATATCCCTATTATCTTAACCTCTTTAACTTACCTGCCTGACCACGAAATGGAAGATAAATCTAATATACTGAATTACAAGTAAAGAATATTGTGAAAAGATAATACATGAATACGAGGATTGATAAGCTTCCAAAGTGGGAAGATGCTCTATTTGTTTTTATTTTTTCTGAAAAATATTAGAAAAGTAGATAAGTTTGGTTAAATAGACAAGATCTTGAATTAGTTAATATTTGTTAAATTTGATGTACCATGATGTTTCTGTTAACTTTTTGTTCATTGTCTGATAGATATGTCATCTTTGGTTTTTTACATACATTTTCTTAGGGTTATATGTCTGTCTATAAGGTCAACTCTATCTTTTACTTAAAGTTAGAAACCAACCCGTGAGGCCGCATACTTCTATGTACTGTATCTGTTTACACATTTGGTTTTCAAACTTCCAATCTTTGCAACAAGTGTAACTATATTCACATATATATATGTATATAATAGCCAAATAATACCATTCAATAATCGATAAGTTTTTCTATGAAACAATTAATAAGTGGACGATTTGTACATATAAATAGTCTGGATCAATCTTAAATTGAATTATCGCATGTTACGATATTTCGCAATTATAATTTGATCTTACCACGATATATCGTATCGTAATTTTTCTGCCGTCAGGCAATTCCGCCGCTATGCGCGGGTAATCGCCTATAAGAATAAATTAAGCGATACATCCTACATATAGACATATCATGTGCGTAATTTTAAACAAATAATAAAACAAATTTTCTTGCATGGCCAATTATATGTTTTTTTTTAAATTACGGTTTTCGCTCTTTAGACCGACATCCACGATTTAAACCTACTGTCACACATAATCAAACTAAGTAAAACTCTCTATAAATAGGAGGTCGGCATAGGCATTTCAGAGTTGTTGCGCTGTTTCATTTGTGAGCAATAATTCTTTTGTTGATAATTCATTTAATAAATAATTTAATATGTATATAATTGATTTTATTTACTCAACTCATAAAGGATATTTACATAACAATAAATAATTTAATATTTTTCCTTTACTTAGTAAGTTAAAATTAACTTTGTAAAAACTACTTATATTAAAATACAAAATTAAAAACACGTTTATATAACAAAAAAACCTAAGCCGTTATAACAAAAGCAATACTTGAAAAAAAAACATGACTGCTAATGCATAAAAAACAACTAAACTAAAACAAATATTAATAAATAAAATTAGAAGTCATACCCGTCCATCAGACGGGTTTTGCAACTAGTATATATATATATATATATATATATATATATATATATATATATATATATATATATATATATATATATATATATATATATATATATATATATATATATATATATATATATATATATATATATATATATATATATATATATATATATATATATATATATATATATATATATATATATATATATACATATGAAAGTTCAAGTAAAGGTTAAGTAAATGATTAAAGGAAAAACAACTAAACGCAACTTCAATTTCTCCTTCCACAACCTTTAAGGGTATGTGATATTGGGTTTTTTGGTAGAAGGTTGAGGAGAGGGTTTCAAAGGACTCTACTTAAGCAAAACCTCAGGTGCGATCTCAGAAAGTAAAGGGTCAGTCAAAGGTGGTATAGAACAAGGAGTGGCTATGGGAGAAGTCACCAAAGGGGAGTAGAACTCATTGTTACCTCCGGGACTTGTCTCTCCTTTATTGGCGAAGAGATGGAAGGACCCACAGTGGTTTTCCCACTCCTAGTTGTGATAGCATTCACATTGGCTCTTGGGTTGGTTTGGGTATTAGAGGGCAATGCACCTTGGTTTTGGGATTTAATATTTGTTGTTGTTGCTTATTGTTATAGATCTTAAAGGTTGTTTAGTTTGAGTGATGGAATACTAAATGGGTAAAAAATAGCATGACATAACACCAAGTACCGTCATGGATATATGGTTGGTTTCTAAAATCTACATGGTGGTGGCATCGATTATGGGTAGTGGTGATGGTGGAGGGTTGTGGGTTTAAATATATGGCTTTTAGATACTCATCTAAAGCAGGTGAGCCATAAGGCTATTGGTCCTGTTATGATTTTCCATAATGAAATCTGATGGCTATTGGTTTGGGTAAGGGTGAGGGTAGGTGTGGTGGGTTTAGAGATTTTTACCTCGTTGTGTTTTTTTTCTTCTTCAACTAAACTGAACTTATGGTGATTGCTGGTGAAGATGAAGTGAAGTGCTGGTGTGACCGACGAGTTTGAGAACAATGAAGATGAGATGATTCAGGTGGTTATGGTGATGAGACGATTCAACTGGTCGCTGGTGAAGGCTTATGAGATCTGGTTGAAAAAATAAAACAAGCATATCTAAATATCGATATGGTTAATTGTTTAAGGGATTTTTTTTAAATATTGACACCTAGATATATTTTTTCCATCTCATTAGTTGCAACCGGTATTAGAAGGTCAGAAAATCGCGAGTAACTAATGTAGCCGATTTAAAGAGTTGGGTAACCTATATGTTATTCAAACTTTAGTAACTAAATTTATTTTTTTGCTAAACTTTAGTAACTTTTGTGTATATTAACCCCTCATTTAACCAAGCAAACATAGCCTGCCTATAATTGTGAATAACCATGACATCAACCATGTTATGATTCCAACCAATCACAATCCTACGAAATGAAGGATTGTGATTAGAGACCCAACTCCAATTCCTAAACACCCCATTATAGATTATGTTAACATTCTTTGTCTTAAAATTAGTTTCAAGAATTGCACATAGATCAATCTTCTCATTAGTAATAAGTTTTTTAATCTATTTCTGCTTTCTATTCTTGCACGTTCCTCTAATGTTCCATGATGCAACTTTTTGATCCATATAACCAGACATAATTGATACTCCCATAATCTCTAACCAATATCTCATCATCCATAAAGTTATTAATAACTTTATTTAGATTCTCAAGCACCTCTTCTTCATCACTGTCTTCCTTGAAGATGAAAGTGAATGAACTCTTAATGCAAGTTTGCTTATGAATTATGGGGGACACATTAAACTTATCAACCAAAGCCTTGATATGCATTTTAAGCATGATCTATACTCTCATCACATATCTCATCATAATTTATGAGTAATAATCTTTATCACATAATGTTCTAGATTCTCTACGAAAATCAACAGGTTTGAAAGGACCGTGTGGAAACGTAGAAGGGGGGATACATTTTTAAATCTTTTGTATCAAATGTCGATCAATGGGACATGGTGTGAGAAGTGTTGGGATAATCAATGAATATATGAATCATGTAGCACATTGAGTGATCATAATATATGCAAGCAATGATTAGATGCAAGTATCACACCAACACCTAAGCTTGGATAGGTCACAACACCTTTTTACATCGCCTACAATATTTTCTGACACCTAAGCTTGGATGTCGTGTTCCTTGACATAGGTACAACAACTCCCTTCACACTTTTGAGGACTAAAATACTAACCAGACTATTACACAAGTAGTAGATGTATAGATACAATAATGGTGGATGTACGTATAGGTAACACTTAATACATCCACACAATTAAGAAATGAAGGATCAAATCTTGGAGATGTCTCTTAAGAGTTAGAGATCTGAGAAGAGAGATATTTAGACATGGTTCCGAGATGAAGCTTGATCTCGGATGTCTTGCATTCAACATAAGTAATCTCCATATTTACAAAGAGAAACACCAAAAGGGGAACAAGTATAGATCTAAGACCTACCTGTTAGATAGAAGAAGTGAGTGATAAAAGATCAGATATAGAGAGAAGGATAAGGAGATTATGATAAACAAAGGTGAGGTATAAGCTTGAAGAATGCTTGGTATTTATAAGCACCAAACTCATCAGTGCACGAACCCCGCAGACCTTTTTCAAAAGGGTCAGTCCCTTCACGAAAGGATCCGTGAGAGCTAATAAGTGTGAAAACACTTATCCTTTTACCACTTATTTCCAATAATAACTAGACCAAAACGTGTATTCTATGTCGTAAAAGTCGGAATTATGCGTGGTTTGTGTTTTTATTTTGTTTCAGGATAAAAATATGAAAAAGGGAGAAAACACGGGCTATCACGAGATTTTATCAAAGAGAACGAGAAAAGACGAAGTCAAAAGATCAAGAGTGCAAAAAGAACGGAAGTCCAAGGCCTATTCTGAAGATTTATCGAAGAAAAAGTCTAAAGACGGAAGTTTAATGAAGTCGAAGAATCAAGTCTACTTAAAGAAGAAAATTATAAGACGAGTTCAATTTATATCGACAAATCCCGAGACGACGTCGAGAAAGATAAAGAATTTAAATCGAGTCGAGACGAGAAGAAAGAGAGAAGGAAGCATCAACACTTAGCCTCCCCACCTCCTATATATACCCTCCTAATGTGTCATTAGGAGGGTGATTGTGGTATAATACGACCTTTAGGAAAATGTGCGTAAAAGCGGTAAGTATTAAGTGATGATTTAGGAAAATCAAGCACTAATGACCCAATGAAGTTCGTTTCCCAAGGAGGTATATGTGTGTGAAAAACTTGTTAAATGTTCGTGATTAATGATTGGTTTAGAAGGGGATGAGAAAAGAAGATGACGAAGACGTGAAAATTACTACTACGACGACAAAACGTAAAACCGTAAAAACTACAAAAATAAAAATTAATTCTAAAAATTACCAAAAATTCACCAAAAATCAAAATTAATAAACTAAGAGTTTACCAATGATCAAAACTTTTTCAAACCTTTTAAATAATTAAATATTCAAATTTTAAATGCTAATTAAAGCCCTAAAAATCAAATAAATTATCAAAAAGCCCAAATAAAGATTTTTCAATTGGTAAACCTCTAAAATGACCTAAAAAGATTAAAAACTATTTTTAGAAAATTTTAAACTAATAAAAACTATTTAAAATGATTTAAAAACTATTAAAACTTAAAATAATTATAAAAATTAATCTAGAAGTGATAAAATTATTCTAAAAGTTGCTAAATTCCTATTTTGATGTATTTAAGCTAAGAAAAATGTAAAAAGTTGGAAAATATGAAATTTGAAATATAATAATAAAATAATATCAAAAATCCAAAAATTATAAAATATTCTAAAAACTTGCAAACTAGTTTATTTTAACCTAAATAAACAGAAAATCAAAGTGAAATGACTAGAATACCCCTATTGGGCCCTCAAATGGGACAAAACCAAAAACAGCCAACCTTAATGGGCTTTTTGGCCCAAAAAGTCAAACTTGGCCCAATTGACTTGGAAAAGCCCTTGACTCAAAATTTAATTCTAAACACAAAACTCTAAAGGCCCAAAAGCTGAATGTGAGCTTATCACAACTTATTGTGCAAACAGCTTATCCTTATTGGGCTTTTCAGTCCATTAAGCAATAAGCCAATGTCATATGCTCTAATTTGACACACAACCTTCTTTTGGGATGCTTATGAGATCTGTAAAAAGAAATTTTGAAAAACACATTCAATAAGCCAGAAATAAGCAAAGTATTATTTCACTAAAAGACAAAATAGTCATTTTTGAGAAATAAGGCACCTCAGGACTTGATTCAACTTGCAAAAGATCACAAATGGACTCAATAAGCCAAAACAATCAACAAAATTCCAATAAGCAAAACCAATAAGCCAGGATAAGCACTTAAGCACTTATGAAAAAGTCAATCAAGTTGGTTTTCTAGTCAAACCCTAAAGTCAACCCACCAAATGCTCCAGTATGAACAAATGGGTCAAATAATGAGCACCTATTACAAAATCCAAGTTGTTGCTGGTTAAAATAAGCTATTATAGCTTATTGATAAGCTGAAACCAATTTAACACTAGCAGTGGTAACCAGCAGGGGAAAGGAGTTCCCACTGCTTTGACTATTTGACCAAGCTTTTTAGAGAGATTTAGTTGGTTTCAATTGGAAACAAGGGCACCCTTGTGATCAGTGAATCACAAGGAGTCAATTGCAACAAGAAAATCCAAATTTGGTTCACACAATAAGCCACAAATAATCAAGCAGTTACCAGATACACCACAGACATGAAAATAAGCAGTTATGCACTTAATAAGCAGATTTAGCAAGAATAAGCCAACCAAACTCAACAGGATGCATACACAAGCTATATTAACTATGAATAATCACAAATCAACTTATAACAAACACTGAATCAAAGTAAACAACAAGATCAAAGCATTCAAAGTTACTGATGAACAAGGTGCATATGCAGGAACTATTTTGCTGATCTATTTGACACTAGATCCAATTTCAGGCACTCAAATCTACTTCCCTGGTGTTGTTAACCTAGATTTAACACTTGTTAACCCTAGTCTATGATTAGATCTAGGTGTCCCCTAAATTTCAGTCAAATTCACCAAGTAGACAAGATTTTATACCCAATCTATGAATCTATGTGTTTCAAACCACAAAATGAGCAACAAAGCAACCAAGTATATCAGATACACAAGTAGGAGTCAATAGCATCAACAAACATCCACTCAAAACACCACAAATCCAAATTAAGCAGTTGACCCAAACACCCCTTAATCAACTACTTAACAAAGCAACTTGTGATTCTTACTAATAACCTACTGATTTTAATGATCAAAAACACTTACTAGGTAGCAACTAACAGAATCAAACTCAAAAATCACCAGCACAAACACAAGAACACAAAATCAAAGTACCAAATTCAAAACAGGCAGTAACATGAAATTTTGAGAGGAAACTTAATCAAGAGATTATACCTACCCTCCACAACATCCTAGGAGGGCCAGCTATGCTGCTTGGACCTTGTTCAACAACTAGAACAAGACCAAGGTACTTCAAAGAAGAAGATCAAAGCCTGTTGATGTTCAAAGTAGAACAAGGCTTTGATTATGATATGTCTTCAACACAAAACAGAAAACAACTCAACCAAAGGCTTAGAACTCTTCCCAGGCTTGGTGTCAACAAGCTTGAAGGAGCTCAAGGCTTATGGCTAAGGGTTAGTACAAAATGATAACCAAAAATCAGAAACAAGGATTTCAAGGTTTTTGAACCTTGAAAACCTTATAAACCAAGACGTGCCTTAACCATAAGATTAAGGAAGGTCTTAACAATCAAATGGAACTCAGATTTAGGCTATTCTAACACCAACTTTTAATCAATCACAAAAGAGAATTCAAAATTTTAAGAAATTCAAATTTTATTAACTTAAAAAGGAATTACAAAGATTGATAGCCTAAAACTGGAACAAAGGGACTCTCACATGTTGAGGTCTCCTTTTATAGGCAAATGCCTGGCTAACACTATTCACAAAACCTAGCACTGATTTCCCTAAAATGCCCTTGAGTCTTCTAGATCATTTGATGGAATAAGCTGTCCAAATGCATCCAAACCGTTTAAAATAGCTTTGATATGAAGCAAATGATGTGGGTTGTTGATCTTGACACGTGGCAAGCCTTGGAGAGGAAGTTGTCACATGATGGTGAAACGGGTTTGGTGGTGGGGCCTCTTGATGAGTGGGAGTGAGTGTTTAAAGGTTGGGATGAGATTCTGGGCGTGTGAATCAAGTGTGGGAAAGGGTAATTTCATTTTACCCTTTGTTTAAGTGAAGATAGTTACTGGGTTCATAGGGTGAACAATAACTATTTTGATCCGTTTTTGTAGGATTGGAAAGTTGTTTGGCGCATTTTTGGGTTTGAATGTTTCAAGTATACAACTTTGGCCCTTGTGTTTTGGTAAAAAGTGTATAACACGTTTTTCAGCCTTAAAACTTCCTTTCCTTTGTTATAAACTTTCACATCTTTACACTTTTGGCACAAACTTTTGGAAAAAGGTTTACAAGGGTTGTTTTTGTCATTTTGAGATATTTCAAGGGCTGATCTTAGACAATGTTGATCTTCAAAGGTCTTCAATATAACTTTGACTTCATGAGGGACCATAATTGGCAATTTGGAATTGTTGAGGGACTAATCTTGCCATTTCTTCAAAGTTGAAGGACCATTTGTGTAATTTTGACAAACTTAAGGGACCAAACTTGTAATTATCAATATACAAGGGTTTTAAGTGTCAATTCTTCATTCAATGAGGATAAATCTTGCACATCTTCAAGTCTTCAAGGATAAATGTTGGATAAATCATGATTTAGGGCCCGGTTCTTTGTACGGCTTCGTTTCTCGTGTCCGTTTTTCCTTGTATCTTGTGATCTTTTGTCTTTTTCACGATATCCATACCTAAAATACACAAGTAAACAAACACAAGCATATATAGGGTATTTTATGACATTTTTATGCATTTAAAGCCCGAAAAGAACGATGAGATCATGTATAAATGCCATCTCATCACTCCCCCATACTAAGCCATTGCCGTGCCCTCACGCAATGCTAGAATAAAGTATCTAAGCATCACCTAAGTTCAATTTTATTATCCTTTATTGAAGAGTAAAAGACTTGCAACATACTACGAAGATGTGTAAAGACATAATGTATGATTTTCATCACAAAAGTGACTTTTAAGGTCAAAGAATAGAAACAAGCAAATGTCCCTTAGAGTAAACTTCGTCATCCTTGATTCTCATACATTCCATGCTAAGTGCAAAAACGAGATCATTGTTGGTACAAGTCACAATGCTAACGCTAATCATACGTCCAAATTGTGTAATACTTTTTCTCACCGCAATCCTAGTTATTATAAAAAAGAAATGGGTTACTAGCACTTTTTACCTATTTGTCATGGATCACAAGTGATTCATATTGAGTTATTTGAGTAGTTATTAGTCCGAAAGCAAAGTAGCTTGATTTAATCGATAGCTAGCCGAAGGACAAAATCTTTTAAAACGGCTTCTCGTGTATCTCGTTAAGTTCATATCTTGGCATAACTCGTTTCACGATTTGAGACCTTTCTCGGACCGATATTTGGCATGTACTTCAAACTTCAAATCTTGGGAAGACGTTCTTGAAATTATGGTCTTCTCTTCATATATTTGGAATTTCTTCACTTGACGTTTTTGAGAGATTCTTCATATTTGGACCACGACTTCATCATTTTTCTTCAATCTTTACTTTGGATTTTGATATACAACGATCCGCCTCCTTTTCGGACTTGGATATATTTATCCTCATACCTTGTAAGGGTCTTTTTGGATAGAATTTCTCCATGATCTTTAGGGGAGTAATTGCTTTTCGTCGTGTGTCTCGATCCTTCATATTGATTTAGGAATAATGATACTTCACATTATCTTGGATCTTTAGCAAAAATAGAGCTCCTCATGCCTTGATAGGGCCTTTTTGGATGATCGCCAATCTTCGCGTCCCGCTTCAATAAGTTATGCCTTGGCTATGAACTCTATTCAATCCCGAGCAACTTTTAAACGATCTTGCGCTAGAGGCTAAGTAACCTTTTAAATCGTACGACCTTACTTATTGCAATTATGATTTATTCCTAATGCATTGATCTTATGGGAAGAAAAAGCCACAATTAAAAACATATGAGTTTTTGAAAGAACATTTTCATGTTCTACGTTTAGCATGATCACTTGTCTAACTCTATCATCTCTCGTTCTTCACTATATAAAGACCTCTAATTAAAGAGTCTCATGAATACTTAGCCATGCAAGTCAAAATTAAGCCAAATTTGGATTAGCTTTCATTAAGACTATATCAAATCAAAGTTTTGGGTTTTCAAGCCACCTATAGGATCTTGCTCTTTCTTGGACTTTTTCAAGTTTAGAGAATGCATTTTATAGTTCCCTTGATAAGTGACTTTCTAGGATCAATTATAGGAACCTGCGAAAAGTTCTTGTTCTTAACCCGTAAGAGTTAAGACTTTCGCGTTTTAAAGCTCCCTATATAAAAGTCTAGCAAAACTTGAATTGAGCGGGTTAAGGAATGTAAATGGCTCCAAATGCCCATCAAGTCAAAAATTAGCTCTTATTCTACCCATCGGAAAATATACATTCGTGTCTTAAAAACACTTATGAAAACTAAGAAATTTTTTAAAATTTGGCCATTTTTAGCCTTATTAGCAACCAAAAATAAAACATTGAAAATTGGAAAGCGTGAGGGCATAGCAAAGCAAGTACCTATTCACCCCCATACTAAAAGTAAACATTGTCCTCAATGTTTCAAGTCTAAAGGTGGAGCACCCCCATACTAGAGACGAAGAGTCGAATGCTTAGGATCTAGCATGGAAAGGATGATCAACAATATATCTAAAGCCGTTTATTAAGTATGCTAAAAGATAATTGTTAGAACAATAAAGGATATGTCATGGATTCGTGAAAAACTTCTTCAAATAAACGATGGAGGCTCACGTAAACGAACACGAGAGTCTTCAATCGTAGATGATGATGATGATCTAGATAACACAATCACAAACAACCACGAGACAACGAGTTGAAAGGGTACAAGTCCCCTTATTAGTGAATAGTAAGCATAAAGGATAAGCATGGGATCTCCCCCACGAGGCACCTCGTTTTTGATTACCGAGTCATGAGCTCGACTCGATCCCCTCAATGCTAATTATCATTGGGGAAGGTGACTTGGTCGAGGGCAACCATTGAAGGAATTTCCCCACCAAAGTAGTGCTTAAGCCTATGTCCATTCACCTTGAAATTAGGACCATCATCTTGAGCTAGCTCGATGGTCCCATAAGGAAACACTTGTGTAATGGTGAACGGACCCGACCAACGAGATTTCAATTTCCCGGAAAATATCTTAAGTCGAGAGTTAAAAAGTAACACTTGATCACCAACGTTAAAAACCCGGTTTTTAATCTTTGAATCATGAAACTTTTTAGTCTTTTCTTTAATAATTAATGAATTTTCATAAGCATTATCTCTTAATTCATCCAATTCATTCAATTGTATTTTCCGGTGATCTCCCGCGGTCTTCAAGTCAAAGTTTGCATGCTTAAGGGCCCAATATGCCTTGTGCTCCAACTCAATGGGCAAATGACAATTCTTACCATAGACTAACTTATAAGGAGTGCAACCGATAGGTGTCTTATAAGCGGTCCTAAAGGCCCATAAAGCGTCATCGAGTTTGTCGGACCATGAAGCACGGTTTTCTCCAATTAACCTCTCTAAAATCCTCTTCAAAGCTCGGTTCGAAACCTGGACTTGCCCACTCGTTTGCGGGTGATAAGCCGTAGAAAGACGATGAGTAACTCCATATTTCTTTAGAACCTTTTCGAATTGGTCATTACAAAAATGGGTTCCACGATCGCTTATAATAGCACGAGGGGTTCCGAACCGAGAGAATAGTTGCTTCAAAAACTTCACTACCACATGAGCATCATTAGTAGGCAAAGCCTTAGCTTCCACCCACTTAGAAAGGTAGTCCACCGCGACGAGGATATATTTGTTGCCATGAGACGATGGGAACGGCCCCATAAAGTCTATTCCCCATATGTCGAAAATCTCACACACTTGAATTATGTTTTGCGGCATTTCATCACGTTGAGACGATTTTCCTTGACGTTGGCACGAATCACACGACTTCACAAGTGCGTGTGCATCACGATAGATAGAAGGCCAAAAGAAACCGGCATCGAACACTTTCTTAGCCGTGAGATTAGCACCGTGGTGACCACCCGTGGGTCCCTCATGACAAGCTCTAAGGATATTAGAAGCTTCGGCACCAAAAACACAACGTTGAACGAGTTGATCCGCACAAACTCGAAAGAGATAAGGGTCGTCCCAAAAATAGAACTTGACGTCACGAAAGAATTTTCGTATTTGTTGTGTCGTCATACCCTTGATTATGAAATTGCCCGCATGGTAATTTGTAATGTCGGCAAACCATGGGGTGGTGTCTTTAGAATTCACTACACCGAGAGTCTCAAGAGGAAATGTTTCGGTGATTTCCTTGTTCTCGAAAACATCTTTGTGAGGATCTTCTAGATGAGAGAGATGATCGGCTGCTAGATTCTCGGCTCCTTTTTTGTCAAGCACGGTGACATCAAATTCTTGGAGGAGGAGCATCCAACGAAGCAATCTCGGCTTAACATCTTACTTAGCTAAGAGATACTTGATAGCCTAATGGTCGGTATACACGATGCTTTTAGTCAAGACGAGGTAAGGTCGGAATTTCTCAAAAGCATAGACCACGGCAAGGAATTCCTTTTCCGTTGTGGTGTACTTTAATTGAGCCTCGGTCATCGTCTTACTAGCATAATGGATAGGACGGAAATGCTTATCATAACGTTGTCCTAAGACGGCCCCTATAGCATAATCACTTGCATCGCACATGATTTCAAAGGGTAATTCCCAATTAGGAGCAACAAGAATGGGAGCTTCGGTAAGTTTCCTTTTGAGAGTTTCGAAAGCTCTAACACAATCCTCATTGAAATTAAAAGGAGCATCCTTCGCGAGAAGGTGTGTCATAGGTCGAGAGATTTTCGAAAAGTCCTTGATGAAACGACGATAAAAGCCCGTGTGGCCTAGGAAACTCCTAACTCCCTTAACGGTTTTGGGATGAGGTAACTTGGCGATGACGTCTACCTTAGCTTTATCGACCTCAATCCCCGCTTTCGACACCTTATGTCCTAAGACGATTCCTTGTTTACACATAAAATGACATTTTTCCCAATTAAGCACAAGATTGGTTTCTTCACAACGTTTTAACATTTGCTCGAGATTAGATAAACATGACGTGAACGAATTGCCAAACACCGAGAAGTCATCCATAAACACTTCCATCGACTTCTCGATCATATCGTGAAAAATCGCCATCATACACCGTTGAAACGTACCCGGTGCATTACAAAGTCCGAAAGGCATCCTACGATAAGCGAACGTTCCATAAGGACACGTAAACGTAGTCTTCTCTTGATCACGAGGGTCGATAGGGATTTGAAAGTAACCGGAAAAACCATCTAAAAAGCAATAGAATTCATTTCCCGCGAGTCGCTCCAACATTTGATCCATGAAGGGCAAAGGAAAGTGGTCTTTACGAGTGGCGTCATTTAACTTTCGGTAGTCAATACACACCCTCCAACCGGTCACAACACGAGTGGGAATTAACTCGTTGTTTTCATTAGGCACAACGGTCATTCCTCCCTTTTTAGGGACACAATGGATTGGGCTCACCCATGGGCTATCGGATATAGGATAAATCATTCCCGCGTCAAGGAGTTTAAGGACCTCCTTTTTAATGACATCGTGAATTTTGGGATTCACCCTTCTTTGACTTTGAATTGCGGGTTTGTAGTCCTCCTCCATTAAAATCTTGTGAGTACAAAATTTTGGGTCAATACCCTAAATGTCGGATATTTTCCACGCAATTGCCCCTTTATGAGCCTTAAGAACTTTCAAGAGCTCGGTTTTTTCATCATTGGCAAGACCTTTTGCAATAATAACCGGCAACTTGTCATCACCTTCCAAAAATGCGTATTCAAGGTGAGAAGGAAGATCTTTCAATTCAAGGATAGGTGGTTCCTCGATTGAAGATTTTGGTTCAACACTCATAACTTCCATCGGCGGAAGAAATGGTGGAATAGAAGTATCATCACTAATAAACACCTCATCTTCATTGTCGATTTCATTTGAAGTGAGATCGCCTCCTTGGAATGGAGTGAGATTTGGTGTGGAATTAGCAAGAATCGGATCCAAAATAGTGGGATTGCCACTTGACGAGCTATCGGAAAAACCTAACACTTCTTGTGAAAACTCATCGCAAACCATATCAACGATGTCAATGTGATTGATGGTAGCGATTGCATAAACATGAGAAGGTTTCAAGTTTTGAGTAGCGTTTATAACAAGTTCCTCTTCGTTGAATCTCAAAGTGATAGTTCTTGCATGAACATCGATAAGCGATCTCGAAGTGTCTAAAAATGAACGACCTAAAATTAGAGGAACTTGAGGATCCGCGGGGATGTCAACTACTATAAAATCAACGAGATAGTAGAACTTCCCCACTTTCACGAAAACATCTTCGGCTACTCCACATGCTAAAATCGTAGAATGATCGGCCATCTCGATAGACATGTTCGAAGGAATAAGAGCCGGAAGCGAAAGCGATTTCCAAATGGAAAATGGCATCAAATTAATACTCGCACCAAGATCGGACAAGGCGAGGCATTCTTTCATATCTTGTATGTCACAAGGAATGAGAAACTTTCCGGGGTCACCAACTTTTTCCGGTATGCGGTTAAGATAAACCGAAGAACAATTAGCAAGCTTTGAAAGCTTTTCCTTATCGCTCATCATACTTTTAAAAGTGGAAGCGAAACGAGGCATATACAACAACGCGTCGGCTAAACTCACATCAAAATGCACTTGTTGAAACATTTTTATAAAAAGCTCGATTTGTTGTTTGTTACGTTCTTGCAATTTCTCTTTGTTTCGTCTCGAAGGGTAGGGTAGAGGTGGTGTGGGTTGGTCATTAGGCAACGGCCTTGGAATCTCGGGTTCCACAATTGGTATTGGTTCAACCGGTACTTCGTGGGATCGTAATGTGCTCCTTTTTGACCATCACCTCGGGTTCTTTCTCGATTTCCTTCTCCGTAGAAGTACTTGGACGAGAGATTGGTTCCTTGAAAGTTTTACCACTTCGTGTAGTAATAACCTTCATTTCTCCCTTCGGGTTTGAAATTGTATCACTAAGAAGACCACCCGAGGAAGAGGGTTTACACATGATTGCTTCAAACATCTTAGCCATTCGGTACTCAAATTTTGATTGCCTAGCATCCGCTTTTAATAACTCTTGCTTAATCTCATGTTGTCCTAATTCCATCTTTTGTTGGTTTTGTTGAAGACGTTGGACATTTCCTTCCATTTTATTTGCATGAGTTTTAAGTTCATTAGCAAGTTCATTTTTTAGCTCGTTTTTCAACTCGGATCTTAAGCTAATCATTTCACGTTGCATGTTATCAAATTTAGCATCATTTGCTTTAGCATAATCCAAAAATTCTCCTTGAAGATTTTTAGTGTGAGCATTTTGAAAACCTTGTGTAGTGTTTTGAAAATCACGGTTTTGGTTTTGATTAGTGACTTGTCCATTCCCACTTTGATAATTCCCCTTGTTGTAGTTACGTGAATTGCCTTGGTAATTACCACCTTGGTTGTTGTTTCGATAGTTATTAGCATTTTGATTTGGTGGAGCTTGATTTTGGCGGGAACCTTGACCGTTTTGGTTGTAAGTTCCCGTTGCTACATAAGCACTCGAAGTGTTACCATCCGCGGTAATGCACTCAGAAAGATCATGAGCTCCACCAAAAGACAAACAACTCTTAGCAACCGCTTTAACCGAAGCGGAATTTGAAGCTTCTTGAGCTTTCCAATGGGACATAAGATTAGCAAATCTATCAAAAAACCGATTTTCCTCATTAGCTTCATCATGTAAGGCATTAATGCTACGAGACGATGAGGATGATGACGAACCCAAATTGGCAACACTCGGTGTGTTACGAGGGCTATAAACCTTAGATCTATTCTCGATGATTTTCAAAGCCTCATTTGTCGTCTTACACAAAAAATTACCACCCGCGGCGGCATTTAAATAATCTCGTTCATGATCATTAAGCCCATTATAAAAAGTATCAATTTGATGCAATTCCGAAAAATCATGGTGTGGACATTCATGTAACATTTCTTTAAAGCGTTCCCATGCCATTGAAAAACTTTCATTATTTCTTTGCACAAATCGTGAAATCTCATTTTTCAAATGTGTTGTTTTAGATGGTGGAAAAAACTTGTTCACAAACTTAGAAACGAGATCACCCCATGTCAAAATCGAATTTGGCGGTTCTTTCTCAAGCCAAATTTTGGCGGGTCCATCTAAAGAGTATGGAAACAACATCATTTTAATGGCGTCATGTGGAACATCCTTAAACTTGCTAGTAGCGGTGAGACGGTTAAAATTCCTAATGTGATAGTGCGGGTTGTCTTTCTCATGACCTCTAAACTTATTTGCTTGCAACATCGACATTAAACCTGTCTTAATCTCGAAATTTTCCACAAGGATGGCGGGAATCACAATGGCCTCTCCAAAACCCTCGGTGGGTGCTTGTAGCAACTCCATCATAGTACGATTAGCCATAACGACTTCTTGTTCTACAATAGGTTCAACAATTGGAGGTTGTTCTTCAATCAACGTCTCTTGATTGGCTTGCTTTTGAAGACGTTTACGAGCTCGTTTTGCTTGATTACGAGTGATCATAAACTTCAAGAAGAATGGGAGGTGAGCAAAGAAGATTCTTTTTGGGTGTTTTGTGAATTTTCAATTTTTTTGTGTTTTTGATTGTATTTAATTTTTTTTTGGATTTTGGTGTATCTTAGTAGACAACAATCTACAAAATCTCTCCTTAAATCAAACTCTTGATTAAAGAAGCCTCAAAGGAATGAAAACGATCACGTGGAGTGAACGCCTTCGAATGACTTTAGAACTTTGGTGAAAACCAAATTGTTCAAGAGGGTTTAATCACAAAGAAACCAAGCAAATATATTATACGTAATAATACTTTGGGCGGGAAAACCCTCGATTAGCTTTCAATCTCAAAATACTCACAAGCAAGCGGGGAAACGAGGCGGCGTGAAGCACTTAAGAGCCTTTTTCCTTAGGGTATATTTTATAATACCCGCCTTATACCCACCTTATAGTTTGTATTTTTCAAAATCGAGCTTCACGAAAGTATTTATCTATTTTTGCTTTTTTCTTTTTGTTTGAGATTCGAATACAATAATTAGGAGATCAAATCCCAATTAAGGTTGTGTGTTCACACTTTTGGAGATATTGTTTGTTGATTGTGATACTTAATACAATATAGTAATAATATCTTCACAAGAAAAACCAAGAAAACCGATAATACGTATTAGTAGAGTTCTACTAATACAAATACTATTTGGTTAATATTTAAAACAACAATGCAAATTAATCACGACACACCTCCCCGGCAGCAGCGCCAAAATGATTGTGGTATAATACGACCTTTAGGAAAAGGTGCGTAAAAGCGGTAAGTATTAAGTGATGATTTAGGAAAATCAAGCACTAATGACCCAATGAAGTTCGTTTCCCAAGGAGGTATATGTGTGTGAAAAACTTGTTAAATGTTCGTGATTAATGATTGGTTTAGAAGGGGATGAGAAAAGAAGATGACGAAGACGTGAAAATTACTACTACGACGACAAAACGTAAAACTGTAAAAACTACAAAAATAAAAATTAATTCTAAAAATTAGCAAAAATTCACCAAAAATCAAAATTAATAAAATAAGAGTTTACCAATGATCAAAACTTTTTCAAACCTTTTAAATAATTAAATATTCAATTTTTAAATGCTAATTAAAGCCCTAAAAATCAAATAAATTATCAAAAAGCCCAAATAAAGATTTTTCAATTGGTAAACCTCTAAAATGACCTAAAAAGATTAAAAACTATTTTTAGAAATTTTTAAACTAACAAAAACTATTTAAAATGATTTAAAAACTATTAAAACTTAAAATAATTATAAAAATTAATCTAGAAGTGATAAAATTATTCTAAAAGTTGCTAAATTCCTATTTTAATGTATTTAAGCTAAGAAAAATGTAAAAAGTTGGAAAATGTGAAATTCGAAAAATAATAATAAAATAATATTAAAATAATATTAAAAATCCAAAAATTATAAAAAATTCTAAAAACTTGCAAACTAGTTTATTTTAACCTAAATAAACAGAAAATCAAAGTGAAATGACCAGAATACCCCTATGGGGCCCTTAAATGGGACAAAACCAAAAACAGTCAACCTTAATGGGCTTTTTGGCCCAAAAAGTCAAACTTGGACCAATTGACTTGGAAAAGCCCTATCTGACTCAAAATTTAATTCTAAACACAAAACTCTAAAGGCCCAAAAGCTGAATGTGAGCTTATCACAGCTTATTGTGCAAACAACTTATCCTTATTGGGCTTTTCAGCCCATTAAGCAATAAGCCAATGCCATAAGCTCTAATTTGACACACAACCTTCTTTTGGGATGCTTATGAGATCTGTAAAAAGAAATTTTGAAAAAGCACACTCAATAAGCATAGTATTATTTCACTAAAAGACAACATAGTCGTTTTTGAGAAATAAGGCACCTCAGGACTTGATTCAACTTGCAAAAGATCACAAATGGACTCAATAAGCCAAAACAATCAAGAAAATTCCAATAAGCAAAACCAATAAGCCAGGATAAGCACTTAAGCACTTATGAAAAAGTCCATCAAGTTGGTTTTCTAGTCAAACCCTAAAGTCAACCCACCAAATGCTCCAGTATGAACAAATGGGTCAAATAATGAGCACCTATTACAAAATCCAAGTTGTTGCTGGTTAAAATAAGCTATTATAGCTTATTGATAAGCTGAAACCAATGTAACACTAGCAGTGGTAACCAGCAGGGGAAAGGAGTTCCCACTGCTTTGACTATTTAACCAAGCTTTTTAGAGAGATTTAGTTGGTTTCAATTGGAAACAAGGGCACCCTTGTGATCAGTGAATCACAAGGAGTCAATAGCAACAAGAAAATCCAAATTTGGTTCACACAATAAGCCACAAATGATCAAACAGTTACCAGATACACCACAAACATGAAAATAAGCAGTTATGCACTTAATAAGCAGATTTAGCAAGAATAAGCCAACCAAACTCAACAGGATGCATACACAAGCTATATTAACTATGAATAAGCACAAATCAACTTATAACAAACACTGAATCAAAGTAAACAACAAGATCAAAGCATTCAAAGTTACTGATGAACAAGGTGCAGATGCAGAAACTATTTTGCTGATCTATTTGACACTAGATCCAATTTCAGGCACTCAAATCTACTTCCCTGGTGTTGTTAACCTATATTTAACACTTGTTAACCCTAGTCTATGATTAGATCTAGGTGTCCCCTAAATTTCAGTCAAATTCACCAAGTAAACAAGATTTTATACCCAATCTATGAATCTATGTGTTTCAAACCACAAAATGAGCAACACAGCAACCAAGTATATCAGATACACAAGTAGGAGTCAATAGCATCAACAAACATACACTCAAAACACCACAAATCCAAATCAAGCAGTTGACCCAAACACCCCTTAATCAACTACTTAACAAAGCAACTTGTGATTCTTACTAATAACCTACTGATTTTAATAATCAAAAACATTTACTAGGTAGCAACTAACAGAATCAAACTCAAAAGTCACTAGCACAAACACAAGAACACAAAATCAAAGTACCAAATTCAAAACAGGCAGTAACATGAAATTTTGAGAGGAAACTTAATCAAGAGATTATACCTGCCCTCCACAACATCCTAGGAGGGCCAACTATGCTCCTTGGACCTTGTTCAACAACTAGAACAATACCAAGGTACTTCAAAGAAGAAGATCAAAGCCTGCTGATGTTCAAAGTAGAACAAGGCTTTGGTTATGATATGTCTTCAACACAAAACAGCAAACAACTCAACCAAAGGCTTAGAACTCTTCCCAGGCTTGGTGTCAACAAGCTTGAAGGAGCTTAAGGCTTATGGCTAAGGGTTAGTACACAATGATAACCAAAAATCAGAAACAAGGATTTCAAGGTTTTTGAACCTTGAAAACCTTATAAACCAAGACGTGCCTTAACCACAAGATTAAGGAAGGTCTTAACAATCAAATGGAACTCAGATTTAGGCTATTCTAACACCAACTTTTAATCAATCACAAAAGAGAATTCAAAATTTTAAGAAATTCAAATTTTATTAACATAAAAAGGAATTACAAAGATTGATAGCCTAAAACTGGAACAAAGGGACTCTCACATGTTGAGGTCTCGTTTTATAGGCAAATGCCTGGCTAACACTATTCACAAACCCTAGCACTGATTTCCCTAAAATGCCCTTGAGTCTTCTAGATCATTTGATGAAATGAGCTGTCCAAATGCATCCAAACCGTTTAAAATAGCTTTGATATGAAGCAAATGATGTGGGCTGTTGATCTTTACACATGGCAAGCCTTGGAGAGGAAGTTGTCACATGATGGTGAAACGGTTTTGGTGGTGGGGCCTCTTGATGAGTGAGAGTGAGTGTTTTAAGGTTGGGATGGGATTCTGGGCGTGTGAATCAAGTGTGGGAAAGGGTAATTTCATTTTACCCTTTGTTTAAGTGAAGATAGTTAATGGGTTCATAGGGTGAACAGTAACTATTTTGATCCGTTTTTGTAGGATTGGAAAGTTGTTTGGCGCATTTTTGGGTTTGAATGTTTCAAGTAAAAAACTTTGGCCCTTGTGTTTTGGTAAAAAGTGTATAACACGTTTTTCAGCCTTAAAACTTCCTTTCCTTTGTATAAACTTTCACATCTTTACACTTTTGGCACAAACTTTTGGTAAAAGGTTTACAAGGGTTGTTTTTATCATTTTGAGATATTTCAAGGGCTGATCTTGGACAATGTTGATCTTCAAAGGTCTTCAATATAACTTTGACTTCATGAGGGACCATAACTGGCAATTTGGAATTGTTGAGGGACTAATCTTGCCATTTCTTCAAAGTTGAAGGACCATTTGTGTAATTTTGACAAACTTAAGGGACCAAACTTGTAATTATCAATATACAAGGGTTTTAAGTGTCAATTCTTCATTCAATGAGGATCAATCTAGCACATCTTCAAGTCTTCAAGGATAAATGTTGGATAAATCATGATTTAGTGCCTGGTTCTTTGTACGGCTTCGTTTCTCGTGTCCGTTTTTCCTTGTATCATGTGATCTTTAGTCTTTTTCACGATATCCATACCTAAAATACACAAGTAAACAAACACAAGCATATATAGGGTATTTTATGACATTTTTATGCATTTAAAGCCCGAAAAGAACGATGAGATCATGTATAAATGCCATCTCATCAGAGGGTGTTAGTTAGTTCATTTTTAGTCTTCATTTTTTTTCTTTTGTAGTTAAAATTTTTTAGAGAGAGAAAGTGTTTAACTTTCTCTAACTAGGAAAACTTTATCTTTTATTTTATTTCTTGTTAATCTAATCTTTACTTTTTAGAGTTTAATCTTGTTTTAATCTTCATCTTCTTCTACCTTTCTTGATTGTTATTTATCTTTGATCCGAAATAATCATTGATCTTGTTTCATCTTGATGTTTATGTGATTAAAAAGTTTATCTTTTTGTTCATATATAAGTTTTTATATGATTTGAGCTTTGAGCTTATCATGCTTATTGGCTTATTTTGTATTTAGCTTATTTACTTTTAAGTTTTCTTAAAAGTTTCGTCTTTTTAAGGTTTGTTTTAAAAGGTTTGCTTATTTAAAGTTTTGAAAGTTTCTTATTCGTGCTTATTTAATTCTTTCATTATTAATTTGGTTAAGTGTTGGATTGTGCTTTTTAAAACGGAGCTTATTAATTTTGCTTATTACGAACTACATACCATCGGAAAAGGGTTTACCCTTTCCGACCATTATTCCGATCATTGTATCGGAAAAGGGTTTTGGATTCCGACGGTTATTCTGACGCTTCCATTGGATTAGGGTTTTGGGATTCTGATCGTTATTCCGATCGAGATTCCGACGGTAGTGATTATCTGTTATTCCGATCGTAGAGGTGAACCATTATTCCGACACTTGTTCCGACTTACATTCCGATAGAATTGGGTGTTCATTATTCCGATGCTTTCATAGTTATTCCGACATAATTCATTTTGATACATTCCGATGGATTATTCCGACGGGTTTATTCCGACAGTATTTCGACAGTAGCATTCCGAAGGGTTTAAGTTTTTATTTTTACAAAGTTTTAAGTTTTAAATTTACTTTTAAGTTTTTAATCATTTATTTTTAACTCGTAATTTTTTAGTTTAACTTTTAAAGCTTTCATTTTTACACAACGACATTTTCATATTGGCTTTTATTTTTAAATAGGTAATCAAACCATTTTATTTTCCACCAAGAACGACTGAGTCGCACTTTCAACTGGTAGTCAATTCGAAAAGACTGGTTCTACGAATCTTTTTCATACGATAAAATCTCTTGTATTAAATGTCGTCGCTGCCGGCTCTTTTCGTGAAGATTAACGGTTTATTGTGAAAGACGCATTGGATTTTGGGATCCGTTCACTTTTGAACGTTATTTTCGTGTCAAATATTTTCAAAAATCCATAAAAATTAAAATTTTCAAAAATCCAAAACAAAAATAGAAAAACATAAAAAACCAAAAATATTTCTTGTCTATCTTTCTTTTCCTTTTGTAGGTGTGTATGCGTACCCGTGCTCGTAAGAAAAAAGCAACTCAAGCCGAAGTCGAAACTCAAACTATTGTCGCCATGGACAATCGACCAATGATCGAGCTTTTGCAAGCACACGTAGAGGACAACACCGATGCTATTGTCATACCCGAGATTGGAGCCAACAACTTTGAGCTCAAATCCGGCTTCATTCAAATGGTCTCTGCTCAACCATTCTTGGGGCGTACACTTGATGATCCTCATGACCATAACAAAAGGTTCCTTCAACTCACTAATATGGTCAAGTATAATGGGGTTTCACAAGAGGTAATTCGCTTGAAACTTTTTCCTTTCTCCTTAGGGGAACAAGCCCGACATTGGCTTGCAAAGGAACCGCCACAAAGTATTCTTACATGGTCGGATTTAGAGACCGAATTCATCAACTACTTTTTCCCACCCTCACATACTACCGCTTTGCGGAATGAAATCATTAACTTTGAACAAAAGTACGGTGAGACATTTAGTGAATCTTGGGACCGTTTTAAGTAACTTTTAAGAAAGTGTCCACAACATGGTTTTACAAAAGTGCATCAAATTAATACTTTTTACAATGGTTTAAGCATGAATGACCAAGATTCACTAAATAGTGCCTCGGGGGGTAACATTTTGGTTAAGTCTTCTAATGCCGTGTGGGATATTATGGAGAATAAGTCTAGAGTGCAAACTAGGAGTGTTCAGGCTAATGTGGCTAGTGCTAGTACTAGTGATTCCGACAAGAGAATTGGTAAGCTTACTTCGATTGTTGAAGCACTTGCTTTACAAACCGCTAACAATGCCAAAAACAACAATGCGCAAGTTAATGCTTTGAGTCAGTCATGTGAAATATGCGGGGGTTCTCATTCATACACCGATTGTCCTTCGAGTCATGACAATCCGGAAAATGTGTATGCCGCTAACGGTAACTTTTCTAAGGGAGGCTATCAAGCACGTCCTCAAGGTGACCGCAATTTGCTCAGTTATCGTTCAAACAACTTCCTTTCACCACCCGGTTTTCCTCCTCAAAACCAAAACAACCTCAATCGCAACAATCAAAACCAAACTCGAGCTCCAAATCAATATCAAACCCAAAGAAACCCATATCCACCTCAAGGAAATAACCAAGTTTACCAACAACCCGTTTATCAACCACCTGCCTACCATGCTCCTCCTTCCAACCAACCCACCGCATTTAATCACAAGGTTGAAACTTACATGAGGACTAATGACGCGCTGGTGCAGAATCTTCAGCGTCAAATCATCAACTTGAAAGGAGATACGGCGAAACAAGGGAATGATCTTCGAGCCGATATGCGAAACTCTTTGAGCAGCCAAACAAATGACTTAAGGGATATGATGGCTAGTTTCTTCCCAAGTAATCAAGCCTCTAGTTCGGGTTCTTTTCCGAGTAACACCGTTGCTAATCCAAGAGGGGAGATGAAAGCAATCACCACCCGAAGTGGCAAAGGTTTAAAAGAACCCGAGATTCTTACACCTACACCGGTGATTGTGACAAAGGAAAACGAGTCCCCTTCTCCAATTCCTCCACCTTCTACTTCCACCCCTCCACCACCTAAGGATGTGAGTGAGAATTACATTCCAAAGGCTTCATCTCAATCTAATATACCTTATCCCTCAAGGTTGAGGAAAGAGAAGTTGAAGAACAAGGATGATATTCAGGTTTCTAACTTTCTTAAAATGTTTAAACAACTGAATTTCAACATCTCCTTTGCCGAGGCTCTCGCTCACATGCCGAAATATGCTAAAATGTTTAAAGATCTTCTCAGTGACAACGAAAAACTCCTTGATATCGCTCATACCCAACTTAATGAGAATTGCTCCGCAGTGCTCTTAAGGAAATTACCAACCAAACTTGGTGATCCAGGTCGTTTTCTCATTCCTTGCAACTTCCCCGGGGTAGAGAATTGTATGGCCCTAGCCGATCTAGGTGCTAGTATAAACCTAATGCCGTTAAGTGTTTGGAAACAATTATCTCTACCCGAGCTAGTCTCCACACGAATGACATTGGAATTAGCTAACCGTACGGTTGCTTATCCGGTGGGGATAGCCGAAGATGTCTCCGTCAGTGTCGACAAATTCACCTTTCCGGCGGATTTTGTTGTCGTGGAATACGAGATGGATCCCCGTGTTCCATTAATCGTTGGACGTCCATTCTTGAGGACCGGTCACACTCTCATTGATGTAGCCGCGGGCGAATTAATCATGAGAGTTGGTGACGATAAAATCGTCTTCAACATGGGTAAACTTTCTAAGCAACCTTATGAAAACGAGAGCGTTAATTTCATTGACGTTCTTGATGAGGCTTGTGAAGAGCATTTCAAAGACGCTTGTAAAAGTTGTTTTTCCTCTCTACCCATTGTTGAGACCGTTGCCTCTATTGCTCCATCATTGACTCCATTTGGAGAAAGTTATTACCTTTTGAAAGAATTCGAAGCAACTTTAGGGGCTGTGGACTTACAATATGACGATTCTCCCACCGATCGGGAAGAAGACATTCGTACCCTTGAGAAACTTCTCAATGAAGACCATATTTCTCCACCGTCTCCTAAGGAAATCTCTATCGATGATCCGAATTTGACTACGCCTTCCATCGACAATCCTCCGGATTTAGAGCTTAAAGATTTACCGTCTCATCTCGAATACGTGTTCCTTGAAGACAATAAGAAGTTACCCGTCATCATCGCAAAGGACTTGAAAGAAGAAGAAAAATCTCGACTTATCGACGTGCTGAAGAATCATAATAAAGCAATTGCTTGGAAAATTTCTGACATTCGCGGAATTGATCCAAACTTTTATACTCATAAAATTCTCATGGAAGATGACTTTAAACCCGCAATCCAAAGCCAAAGAAGGGTTAATCCTAGAATTCATGACGTCATCAAGAAAGAAGTTATCAAACTTCTAGATGCCGGAGATTTACCCTATTTTGGATTCGCCATGGGTTAGTCCCGTCCATTGTGTGCCTAAGAAAGGCAGAATAACCGTTGTTCCCAACGAAATCAACGAGTTGATTCCTACTCGACTTGTCACGGGTTAGCGAGTTTGCATAGACTATCGCAAGCTCAATGATGCCACTCGCAAGGATCATTTTCCTCTTCCTTTCATGGATCAAATGCTAGAGCGTTTAGCGGTTAATGACTACTATTGCTTCTTAGACGGTTTCTCCGGGTATTTTCAAATTCCCATCGATCCTAAAGACCAAGAGAAAACCACATTCACTTGTCCTTATGGAACATTTGCTTACAAAAGAATGCCTTTCGGCTTATGCAATGCTCCTGGGGCTTTCCAAAGGTGTATGATGGCTATATTTCTTGACATGGTTGAAGAAACTATGGAAGTCTTTAGGGAGGATTTCTCGGTCTATGGTGATTCTTTCTCTGCTTGCCTTGCCAATTTAGAACGTATTCTCAAACGGTGTGAAGATACTCTTCTCGTTCTTAATTGGGAAAAATACCATTTCATGGTAAAAGAAGGTATTGTTCTTGGTCATAAAATCTCCAAAGCCGGTCTTGAAGTCGACCGTGCTAAAGTTGAAGTGATTGCTAAATTACCTCCACCTTCAACCGTGAAGGGTGTGAGAAGTTTTCTAGGTCATGCGGGCTTCTATCGTCGTTTCATTCAAGATTTTTCTAAGATCGCTCGCCCGATGACCCACCTCTTGGAAAAAATACTCCTTTTATCTTTTCTAAAGTGTGTATTGAATCTTTCAATCTTCTTAAGGATAAATTAACTAAGGCACCTGTCTTGGTTACCCCTAATTGGGAGTTACCTTTTGAATTGATGTGTGATGCTAGCGATTTTGCTATTGGAGCGGTTTTGGGACAAAGAGTGAACAAACACTTCCAACCAATCCATTATGGTAGCAAGACAATGACGGGGGCTCAATTGCATTATACCACTACCGAAAAAGAGCTTTTAGCTATAGTGTATGCTTTTGAGAAGTTTCGCCCCTATCTTGTTCTTTCCACCACCATTGTCTATACCGATCATTCCGCGTTGAAGTACTTGTTAACAAAACACGATTCCAAACCAAGACTTCTTCGTTGGGTTTTGCTCCTACAAGAATTCAAAATTGAAATTCGTGATAAAAGGGAGCGGAAAACCTAGCCACGGATCATCTTAGTAGACTCGAGGATCCTTATCAAGGGGAGCTCCCAAGTCAAGAGATTAATGACTCTTTTCCCCTTGAGGCCTTGATGTCTATTAACTCCAATCTTGATGAAACCCCATGGTTTACGGACGTTGAAAACTATTTGGCGGGTGGAATTCTCATGGAAGGGTTAACGTCCCAACAAAAGAAAAAGTTCTTTAAGGACATTAAGCACTATTTTTGGGACGACCCTTACCTTTTCAAACAATGTGCAGATCTTGTCATTCGTCGGTGTGTTGATGGGCTGGCAGCTTTATTAATCTTAGAAGCTTGCCATAAAAGGACCAACCGGTGGTTACTTTGGTCCTAATTACACCGCGAAGAAAGTTTTCGACTATGGATTTTATTGGCCCACCATTTATCGTGATGCACACGAAATGGTTAAGCATTGTGATGCTTGCCAATGACAAGGAAGATCACACATAAAGATGAGATGCCTCAAAATTTCATCCAAGAATGTAAAATCTTTGACGTATGGGGCATCGACTTTATGGGGCCATTTCCATCATCCAAAGGGAACAAGTACATCCTCGTAGCCGTTGGCTACGTCTCTAAATGGGTTGAAACAAAAGCTTTACCTACGAACGATGCGAGGGTGGTTGTGAACTTTTTGAAACAACTTTTTGCTCGATTCGGTGTTCCTCGTGCTATCATCAGTGACCGCGGGACTCATTTTTGCAATGATCAATTTGCTCGAGTCATGGCTAAGTATGGTGTCAATCACCGTCTTTCCACCGCTTATCATCCCCAAACAAATGGTCAAGCCGAGATTTCTAACCGTGGACTGAAGAGAATTTAAGAGCGAACTATGGGAGAGCATCGTGCCTCGTGGGCCGATAAGTTAGATGATGCTTTGCGGGCTTTTTGTACCGCATATAAGACACCTATTGGTTGCACTCCATATCATCTTGTGTACGGGAAGGCATGCCACCTCCCTATTGAATTGGAACATAAAGCTTATTGGGCCTTGAAGTGGTCCAATTCTGATATCAAAAAAGCCGGTGATCTTCGGAAGATTCAACTCAACGAGCTAAATGAACTGAGGAATGAAGCTTATGAGAATTCATTTATTTACAAGGAGAAGCCCAAGCTCATTCATGGTTCTAGGATTAAGAACCGAGAGTTTCACGTTGGTGATCAAGTTTTACTCTTTAACTCTCGGTTGAAGATCTTCTCGGGCAAGTTGAAGAGCCGTTGGTCTGGTCCATTCACCGTCGCCAAAGTTTTCCCTTACGGCACCATTGAACTTTCTCAACCAAATGGGCCTAATTTTAAAGTGAATGGCCAGCGTGTGAAGCTGTACTTTGGCGAGGACATCTCTCATGAGATGATTCCATCCCTTACCACGTTTCCCTTGAATTAGTTTTGGGTCGAGTCAGGCTCGCGACTCGGTTAACAAAAACAAGCGCTTCTCGGGAGGCAACCCATTGATCTATCCTTTACTGTTTTCATAATAAGTGTAGGGGGAGCTACATAGGGTTTGTTGTCTTGTTTCTTATGATGTGCAGGGATTAAAGATTCATAGAGAACTTTTGATGACATTTAACGACCCGTGATCCCGTGTTCCCGTCTTCCCGATTCTATCCTAAACTGTTGTGATTCAATATTTCATATCTTATATGTTCACATTGAAATCACTATAGTTGTCCTTTCCTTAGCAAGATTTAAACAAAGTGCACAATGTCCTAAGTGTAGGGGAGTTTACTCCCACATGTTTAAACATTGAGGACAATGTTTATATCAAGTGTAGGGGGACTTCTATCGAAGTAAGTGGGCTTTTCCATTAATTTGTCCTCATTTTAACCGGAAAATTTGATTTTTCGACATTTTTTAAAAATTTTAATCTATTTTGGCCTAGTAGTTTTTCCTTTGTTATCGTTATTTATTTTCTTGCTAAAATAAAGTTTAATAAAGTGGTTTTAAATTTTTCAACGTTGTGAATCTTTTGACTCAACCCGAGTTTACTTATCTAACTTTACTCTAGCTAGTATCCTTAACGTGTTTAAGTCAAGTTTTGCTAGGCTTTTATATAGGGAACTTTAAAACGCGAAAGTCTTAACTCTTACGGGTTAAGAACAAGAACTTTTCGCAAGTTCCTATAATTGACCCTAGAAAGTCGTTTATCAAGGAAACTTTAAAATGAGAATTCTAAACTTGAATAAAGTCTAAGAAGTTGCAAGATCCTATAGATGACTTGAAAACCCAAAACTTTGATTTAATTGGCTAAGCATCCATGAGTCTCATTCCTTGAGATTTTAAATTGTGGAGAGCGAGAGATGATAGAGTCAATTATAAGTTTGGTATTCTTTCATGAATTTATGTGAGTTGATTATGAGCTTTTTCTCCCATTTCTTGCTAATAAATTTAATTACAATAAATAAGGTTGTACGATTTGAAAAGTTACTTAGCTTCTAGCCCAAGATCGTTTAAAAGTTGCTCGGTATTAATTAGAGTTCATAGCCAAGGCATAACTTATTGAAGCGGGATGCGAAGATTGGGGAGTCCGAAAAGGCCCTAACAAGGCATGAGGGCTACATTTTGTTGCTAAAGATCCAAAAGTGATGTGAAGAATCATTTTATCAAAAATCAATATGAAGGATCGAGACACACGACGAAAAGCAAATACTCCCCAAAAGATCATGGAGAAGTCTATATGAAAAGACCGTAGCAAAGTATGAGGATAAATAGATCCAAGTCCGAAAAGGAGGCGGATCGTTGTATATCAAAATACAAAATAAAGATTGGAGAAAAATGAAGAAGTCGTGGTCCAAGTATGAAGAATCTCTCAAAAACTTCAAGTGAAGAAATTCCTATTAAGAAGAGAAGACCATAATTTCAAAAACGACTCTCAAAGATTCGAAGTATGAAGTCGCTGCCAAATATCGGTCCGAGAAAGGTCTCAAATCGTGAAGCGAGTTATGCCAAGATATGAACTTTAAGAGGTCCCGAGAAGCAGTTTTAAAAGATTTTGTCCTTTAGCTAACTATTGCTTAAATCGTCCCACTTTATTTTCAGCCTAAATAAACTATCGAAATAAGTCAAACAATGTATCCTCGTGATCATTCAAGACAATATTAAAATATAAGAGATACACCTAGGAATAGGAATAAGGGGGTCTAAGTAAATAATTGGGCCACATGAGTTCGTGTTAGTTTCCTAACTTATTATAACAATGATCTCGTTTTTAAGCTTGGTATGGGGAACGTGAAACTTGAGGATGATAAACATTCATGACTACCAAAACCCCAATGTAAGTCTTTGATTTCTTTACTTGTTTTGTATATATTTCTATCTTTTAGTTTCCTTAGTGTTTACTATTTAATAAAGGCCAAGGTGGGTTATTTATGATGAAAAATATAAACCGTGCTTTGAAATTAATGCATTGCATGAGGGCATTGCAATGGTCAAGTGTAGGAGATTTAATAAGTGTGAAAACACTTATCCTTTTACCACTTATTTCCAATAATAACTAGACCAAAACGTGTATTCTATGTCGTAAATCTCGGAATTATACGTGGTTTGTGTTTTTATTATGTTTCAAGATAAAAATATGAAAAAGGGAGAAAACACGGGCTATCACGAGCTTTTATCGAAGAGAGCGAGAAAAGACGAAGTCAAAAGATCAAGAGTGAAAAAAGAACGGAAGTACAAGGCCTATTCTGAAGATTTATCGAAGAAAAAGTCTAAATACGGAAGTTTAATGAAGTCGAAGAACCAAGTCTACTTAAAGAAGAAAATTATTAGACGAGTTCAATTTATATCGACAAATCCCGTGACGACGACAAGAAAGACAAAGAATTTAAATCGAGTCGAGACGAGAAGAAAGAGAGAAGGAAGCATCAACACTTAGCCTCCCCACCTCCTATATATACCCTCCTAATGTGTCGTTAGGAGGGTGTTAGTTAGTTCATTTTTAGTCTTTATTTTTTTCTTTTGTAGGTAAAACTTTTTAGAGAGAGAAAGTATTTAACTTTCTCTCACTAGGAAAACTTCATCTTTTATTTTCTTTCTTGTTTAATCTAATCTTTACTTTTTAGAGTTTAATCTTGTTTTAATCTTCATCTTCTTCTACCTTTCTTGATTTTTATTTATCTTTGGTCCGAAATAATCTTTGATCTTGTTTCATCTTGATGTTTATGTGATTAAAAAGTTTATCTTTTGGTTCATATCTAAGTTTTTATACGATTTGAGCTTTGAGCCTATCATGCTTATTGGCTTATTTTGTATTTAGCTTATTTACTTTTAAGTTTTCTTAAAAGTTTTGTCTTTTTAAGGTTTGTTTTAAAAGGTTTGCTTATTTAAAGTTTTGAAAGTTTATTATTCGTGCTTATTTGGTTCTTTCATTATTAATTTGGTTAAGTGTTGGATTGTGCTTTTTAAAACGGAGCTTATTAATTTTGCTTATTACGAACTACATACCATCGGAAAAGGGTTTACCCTTTCCGACCATTATTCCGATCATTGTATCGGAAAAGGGTTTTGGATTCCGACGGTTATTCCGACGCTTCCATCGGATTAGGGTTTTGGGATTTCGATCGTTATTCCGATCGAGATTCCGGCGGTAGTGATTATCTGTTATTCCGATTGTAGAGGTGAGCCATTATTCCGACACTTATTCCGACTTACATTCCGATAGAATTGGGTGTTCATTATTACGATGCTTTCATAGTTATTCCGACAGAATTCATTTTGATACATTCCGACGGGTTTATTCCGACAGTATTCCGACAGTAGCATTCCGACAGTAGCATTCCGAAGGGTTTAAGTTTTTATTTTTACAAAGTTTTAAGTTTTAAATTTACTTTTAAGTTTTTAATCATTTATTTTTAACTCGTAATTTTAGTTTAACTTTTTAAAGCTTTCAATTTTACACAACGACATTTTCATATTGGCTTTTATTTTAAAATAGATAATCAAACCATTTTACTTTCCACCAAGAACGACTGAGTCGCACTTTCAACTGGTAGTCAATTCGAAAAGACTGGTTCTACGAATCTTTTTTATACGAGAAAATCTCTTGTATTAAGAGCTGACTTTGGTTTTGCCATAAATACCAAATCTCTTGTCCAAGATTACACTCAATGTCATTACTACATTGTAGTTGATTTTATTAATCAGATTTATTAGAGTGTGTATGTACCATTTTTGTGTTTGTAACACAATACAAAAATACGTGAGTTTAGAAAAAGACTTGCAATGATGTGTGAAGTATGTTGAGACAAGATATGATTACAAGTAATGTGTACATTTTACGTTATCTAGTTACAAGTTACATGTTTGTCATCAACAAAACATACAAAGATGTATAAATTAAATATCGTAATATTTACACTAACAGACCACGACCATCACATGCTTTAGCATTATTCTATTGGGTTTGAAGACTGTGAAAATCAGCATGTTTGGAAGGACCACGACAAGTCGACAATCACCTGATTCAACATTGTTCTCTTGGGTTTAGAGAGTCTTCCAAATTTGGAAGGGGTTGAGATTGCGAGAGTTGTTCGGTTTACCACCAGGAGGGCGCTTTTTAAACAAGCACATACTTTTGGGTAAAAAAAATTCGTCATTTTCCACAGCAGTTTGCACGATTCCGTAAGCTTGAGCGCCACAACACTGGAAGTAATAAATTAAGTATTATTATTTTAATTTTTAACTAAACATAAAATTCTATTAGCAGTTAACTAATCCAGCATTCCACCCATTCAACCCGAGAAAAAGTCCCATTTTGAACCAAAACCTTTTGATCTATTACACGAGACGTGAAGTGTTTGCCACCACTATTTCAAAAATATTCTATTGATTGAGCTATTTAGTAAGGATGCTTATAATACTATAGCAATCGTTAAAATTTGAAAAAGAAGCATAATCTGGTATTTGCAGGCTTACTCTTTTATGGGCGGAAACAAGATGCCTTCTACTCCTCTTATATTGATTCTAAGATTTACAAAATCAATTCAAGACCAACATGACCCGTATTGCTAGTAACTTGATACAATTCAGGCATATGCAAGTATTCACCTCTTCTCGTCTCAAGGTACAATAGAAGTTCTTGTTTCCTCATTTATTATGTATTTGAAGTATACTTGAGAAGTAGATGAGAAATGGCTAAAAACAAGATTTACGGTGTTTGGGATTAATGTGTTCAATAACTGAGTCTCTACATGTGCTATAATCACTTTTGTTTCGTATCATATAGCCTCTATATGATAAAGAAGAAAAAAAGAATGATGTACTAATTTACATATACTTATGAAAATACATGATGATGTATCAACTTGCATATAAATGTTTGAACAAAAAGAGACTTATATCCAGGAGTGAAATCTTCATTTGGAATCAAACAATCTACCATGGATATAATCTTTATAAATAGACATAGCCAATTGAATACCGTTTTATATCCGTTAAGGTGGACTCCTTTGAGAGAATCTGTTTAAGCTCATCAAGCCATTGACAATAGAACATAGATTATGAGGCAACATTGACCAGGTCTTGGTACTCTTCAAACACTCAAGGTTCCACCTATATAATGACATATCGAAGCTAGTGAGCCATACGTTCAGGTTAAGTGTGATTCCTTGTGTACATATTTAATAAATTACATAACCGTTGACTTACTTTTTCTTTAGATGGTTGGAACTCGATGCCAGCGACTAGTAATTTTTTCAGGAAAAGATGTTCTTCAAATTCAAATTGAAGGTCTCCATTTTTATGTTGGCTTGTAAAGTGATACAATGGAAAAATGAACAATTCATCTTCTCTCTCATGTATAGAAGGGTTAATAACGAAATTTTTTGTCTCCTCCTCCCCATCTACCTTGTATCTCAGGGGGTTATATGAATTGGAATCCCATCTATAATAACATCGAAAGACAAGATTGACTGTGTATGAGATTAGAGGTGTCAAGTATTGACCCCTCACATGTGCTATAAATCCATCCCAGTCATAGTCGTAACATCGCCCCTGGAAATCTGCAAAAAGAAATAATGACAAAGTACATAAGGTATTGATTACTTTCACTAAATACATAACTCACTCCTTGTTCAAAACAAAAGAGATAGAATTAGGATAATAAGTCACCTTGAATTAACAATGTCATAATGAGACAGATGTTCGTGGGCATCAATCTCAGCGAGATTCAGACAAGCTTCGGTGTAGATCCTTTCAATGTGTTCCCCCTTCTCGTTTACAGACAACCGCCACTACACGTCCATTTCAAAAATAAAGTTCTGAATTAGTTATTACAGTATATATTCCACATAGAAAAATTTCTCTAGCTAAACATAGCCATTTGTCAAAATATATAAAAGGGTTAATGGCCTCTAAATGTATCATAGTTGTCATGATTTCCTTTTATATGTAGCAAACTATTTTTTTTTTTGCAATTCCATGTACTAAACTTGCACTTTTGGGCATTTTAGTGTACTTTATGACCTATTTGCCCCTCCTAAGTTAATAAAATGAAGGATAAAATGGTCCAAAAGTACACTAAAATGCCCAAAAATACAAGTTTTTGTACATGGAATAGCAAAATAAATAGTTCGCCGCATTTAAAAGGAAATCGTGATAAATATGATACATTATCAAGCCTTTAACCCTATATAAAAATAAAAATTACAGATATGTTGCTAATTACCATTTTGCCCTTATTAACATGGATTCCTATGATGAGAAGCACTCTCAGTTCATCTAAGGGTGCATATTTCAAAGGAGGTACTGCAACGTAAACTGTTAAATAATGGGAATTATCGAGAAGTGTTTTTGTATTTCTGTATTTGATACTTTACAATGAGAGGGAACCACAATTTATACACAATTATAGTTGATCTAAATATAGAAAAAGGAATAATTGGTTTGCTGTCATGAAGAGGAAATATATGATTTCCTAATCATACAGGTGATGACTGATTGACCACCAATCTTGCTAATCCTTTGACCATTCCTTTTTAACACTCCCCCTCAAGTTGAGTTACGGGATTTCCGAAATTCAGCTTGCCTAGACATTCGTGAAGACTCTTCTCATTAATAGCTTTGGTTAAGATATCTGCAAGTTGATCTTTTGATCGAACAAATGGAAGTGCGATGATCTTTGCTTTTAGTGTTTCTTTGATGAAGTGTCGATCTACTTCTATGTGTTTTGTTCGATCATGCTGAACTGGGTTCTCTAAAATTTGAATGGCAGCCTTGTTGTCACTAAAGATTTTGGTGGGTTCTTGTGGGGAATATCCTATTTCAGTTAGGAGTCTCCGTACCCATAAAACTTCGGTTATTCCTCTTGCAATTCCTCGGAATTCTGCTTCACAACTAGAAAGAGCCACCACTTTTTGTTTCTTGCTTCTCCACGTAACCAGATTCCCTCCAACCAATGTAAAGTAACTTGAGGTTGATCTTCGGTCACTCTTATCTCCTGCCCAATCTGCGTCGGTATACAATTGTGTTTCAAGATGCCCGTTTGATTGAAACAAGACTCCATGTCCGGTGGTTCCCTTGAGATATCATATGATCCTCAAGGCTGCCTCCATGTGGGCCTTTTGGGGTTGATGCATAAACTGACTTACCACTCCCACAGCATAGCTATGTCGAGCCGGGTGTGTGAAAGGTATATTAGTTTTCCTACCATTAGTTGGTATCTTTCTTTTTCAGCCGGCTCTGCTTCCTCTTCCATATACAGTTTCTGGTTCATAATCATTGGAGTGTCAACTGGTTTACAGTCAACCATACCAGTTTCTGCAAGTAAATCCAGAATGTACTTCTTTTGACACATGAAGATCCCTCGTTTAGATCTTAGGACTTCAATTTCAAGGAAGTATTTAAGCTTCCCTAGATCTTTCATTTCGAATTCTGCGAACAAACTTTTCCTGAGTTTGGATATTTCTTCTTTATCATCTCCTGTAACAATCATATCATCAACATAGATTATTAAACAGGTTATGAGATTACCCCTTCGCTTGAGGAACAATGTATGATCTGAGTTGCTTTGCTTGAATCCATATTTTTTCGTGGCCAAAGTGAACTTCCCAAACCATGCTCTTGGGGACTGTTTTAGTCCGTACAGAGATTTTCTTAGAAGACACACCTCCCTTTCTACAAATCTGTCTGTAAATCCTTGTGGGGCTTCCATATAAACTTCCTCTTTAAGTTCTCCATGTAAGAAGGCATTCTTTACATCAAACTGGTGTAATGGCCATTTTTTATTTGCCGCTACAGAAAATAGAACCCTGATTGTATTGATCTTAGCGACCGGAGAGAAGGTTTCAGAGTAGTCAATACCGTAAGTTTGTGTATAGCCTTTAGCCACCAATCTCGCCTTGTATCTTTCAATCGTACCATCGGGATTGTATTTAATTGTGAACACCCACCGACATCCGACAGTTTTCTTCCCTAATGGTAAGACACAAGGTTCCCATGTCTTATTTTTCTCGAGAGCTCTCATTTCGTCTTCCATTGCCTTTCTCTAGTGTCTTGACTTTAATGCTTGTTCTATTGTGGTGGGGACTTCATTGGAATATAGTGACGAGATAAAGGCCTTGGCTCCTTTGGATAGATTTCCTTCTGCAATGTTTGCCACCGGATATTTACACCTTTTAGACTCCTTTTCTGGTGAATATCTCTTCGGAGGAACTCCCCGGTTTGATCTTAGTGGGAGTACATACCTCTCTGATACTGTCTCAACCGTTTCCATTTGCTCTTGTTCATGTGTATTTTCACTTTGTCCTGTATGGTCAGGAGTCTCAAAAAATGAACCCGTTTCAGAATCAGTGTTAGAATTACTTACCTCGGGTATCAAGTCAGGAGCAATTTCTGGGACGGTGGCACTCAAATCTTCAGGTTGTGTGGGAAGAGGTGTCCCAATTTGTGGACCATGGTTTCTTTCTTCTCCCGATGTAGCATGACTTAACCAACTCAGTGTCTCTTGGCTATTAGTATACTCCGTCTCCCCCTGACCAGTGTGTTGGGAGGCATAGTAGTACTCGGTTTCAAGAAAGTCACAATTCATTGTAGTGAACATATGCTTGGTTTTTGGGTTATAACATCGATAGCCTTTCTGTGTTACCCCATACCCAACGAATACACATCTTTCAGAACAAGGGTCTAACTTAGATCTATTAGATTTAGGTATATGAACAAAGACAGTGCAACCAAATATTCGTGGTTCAAGGGTAAGAACTGAAGGAGGTTTAGTGTATTCGGTGAGGGTTTGTAATGGGGTTTTCGTTTTTAGGATTCGGACGGGAAGACGGTTAATACGGTATACAGCGGTAACGAGGGCTTCTGGCCAAAAAAAACTTGGGAGCTTGTGATTCTATAAGGAGAGCTCGAGTTATTTCTAACAAAATACGGTTTTTGCGTTCTGCGACACCGTTTTGTTCTGGAGTATGGGGGCAGGTAGTTTGATGAATTATACCCTTGGTTTGAAAAAAAGATTTCATTTCAGAGTTGACAAATTCTCCTCCGTTGTCTGATCTAAAAATTTGGATATTTTTCTGAAACTGAGTTTGAACCATGTTATAAAAAACACTGAATTTATCAAGAACTTCAGATTTATTTTTCAATAAATATATCCAAGTCATACGTGTGCAATCATCGACAAATATGACAAAAAACGAAAGTTTTGCCCTCCTATGATTGGGGCGGGGCCCCACACATCTGAGTGAATCAAAGAAAAAGGTACGTCAACCCTAGTATTATTTGGTTTAAATGTTTTTCAGTGACTCTTGGCTAACACACAAGTATCACAATGTGACTTACAATTCGAGGGAAAATTTTTCGAAAATAACATATGTAAATAACCAATGGACGGGTGTCCCAGTCTCCTATGCCATAACCACGCCTCTCGTTCCTTTGTTCCATGAGACAATAGTACAGTTCCATTTTGAGCTACCTCATCCACATAATACAACCCTTGTCTTTCAGTGCCACGCCCAATTATCGCTCCCGTCCTGATATCCTGTAAAATACAGAAAGTAGGTTGCATAAGGACCGAGCAATTCAACTCCTTTGTTACATGACTTATCGACAAGAGTTTATGGGATAATGTTGGAACATAAAGATAATTAGAGAGTTTAAGTGTCGGTGAGATTTCAATAGTTCCACCGTTCTCTACGTTCATTTTTTCTCCATTTGCGGTTTGAATGTATGATTTTGTTGGTTTGGTGGATATAGAAAAATCAGAAAAATCATATGTCATAGTGTCGGTGGCTCCGCAATCAAAAATCCACGACTGCTCATGTTTTAATTTATTTCTTTGAGCCATATTCGCATACCCGTAAACATGAGGAGCCTGTTTGCAGTGCTCAAAGCTTTGTTGTTTTAAAAAAGAAAGAAAATCAGAAACATAGATGGGTTTTTGTGGAGGTATTGAGAAACCTTCTCTCTCACCCCATATACCTGTTTCCACCATGAATGCTTCATCTCCCTCATCAGGCGCTGCCGTTACGACACCGCCAAAGCCGGTGGTGTTTTTCCGATTGCTTCCATTATTAATGATGGGAGCCTTCCCCCTTTCTGATCCGAGACCTTTGTTGCCCTTCTTATGGACATCATTCCACCAATCAGGGTAGCCAACAAGCTCGAAACACTGCTCTTCGGTATGTCTCGTCTTACCGCAATTGCGACATTTTAGGTGTGTTTTTTCCTCTTTGATTGTTGGTCCATTCTTTCTCCCGCCTGAGTGGCGATACCCTTTGGTGGCGAGACCAACACCTTCAACTTCAGTGGCAGCAAGCCCTGCTGCTATTCCCTGTGACTCATGGTTAGTTTCTCCCAGAATGCTCTGGTGAGCGGCTTCCTTGCGAACAGTAGCATATGATGCTTCCGCGGAAGGCAATGATTCCAATCGAAGAATCTCTCTTTTGATTGATTCATATTTTCGATCAAGGGCATTCAAGAAATGAAAAAGCTTCTGTTCTGACCTTATTTTTGCGTAAGCCTTAATATCATCCGGGCACTTCATAGGGTTGGGATCGATCCTGTCGATTTCTCCCCACACGCCTTGGAGTGTAATCCACAGCTCTTCAAGAGGGCTGTCATTTTGCTTGATGTCATTGGCCTTGACATGGAGGTTAAAGGTTTGGAGCTTGTCTCTGCCACTACTGTAGGTAACCACCAAGGCATCCCATAGCATTTTTGCAGTTGGATACTCAGTTAGGTTTCCTGCTATAGTAGGTTCAATATTTTGAATTAGCCATGAAAAAACGATCAGATCTTCTTGTTCCCATTGCTCGTAAGATTCTGTGTCTTGACTTGGAGGATCAGAGGACAAATGAGATAAGAGGGCCTTGGATTTTCCGCCAATGGCAACTCGAATCATTCGAGTCCATAAAGCATAATTCTGGTTATTGAGTTTGAGGTTTATTTGAAGGTTATCTGAAAGTTTTGGAGTCTGGGTTTGAGGATTTATGCCATTCTTTAACAGATTGACAAGCTGTAATGATAAACTAGTTTCTGAGTCATCTCCTGACATGGCGACTTAATAGGAATTGAGTTTTTTTTTGTTTATGAGGTAGATGATGAGCACACCTGCTCTGATACCATGTTAAATAATGGGAATTATCGAGAAGTGTTTTTGTATTTCTGTATTTGATACTTTACAATGAGAGGGGAACCACAATTTATACACAATTATAGTTGATCTAAATATAGAAAAAGGAATAATTGGTTTGCTGTCATGAAGAGGCAATATATGATTTCCTAATCATACAGGTGATGACTGATTGACCACCAATCTTGCTAATCCTTTGACCATTCCTTGTTAACATAAACTATATCTTTATAATCCTTTTTAAATTCGTGAAACTCCTGCAATGCAAGTGATTCCTGAAGTTTTTCAATGACAAGAGACATCGTTGGCCGTTCTTTACGAAATCTATTCAAACATTTATATGCAATGTCTGCAAATATCTCCAAAGAATCCATATCCATTTGTTGTATCAATCCTTGAAACACAATCCCGCTTAATTGCTTCCGTTCGTAGCTTTGTTTCCACACAGGCAGATGAATTAACTTTATCCGACCGTTACTATATTCAACACATAGCTTCCCACACAAGACTTCAAATAAGACCACCCCAAAAGAGTATACGTCTGACTCTTTTGTGAGAGTGTATGTCTCAACATACACAGGATCAATGTATCCATGGGTACCTGAGGCTTCAGTGACAAGAATTGAATTTTGATGATTAGCTGGGCCTATTTTTGACAGTCCAAAATCAGCAACTTTAGCACTAAACTTCTCATCAAGTAGGATGTTGGCATTTTTATTATCACAATGGATAAGTCTTTGGTATGTCTCTTTGGGATCATGGAGGTAGCTTAGCCCCTTCGCAACATCAAGGCATACTTTGATACGCTGTGTCCAGGTGAGAGTGGCATCTTTTAAGTGTCCATTTAGACTTCCACGGGATGCATACTCATAGACAAGTATCATCTCATCCCGTCCGCTGCTAAACCCCAGGAGAGATATGATATTTTCATGTATGTAATATGAAAGCATTCTCACTTCTTCATGAAACTCGTTGTCTCCTTGACCACGTCTACGATCGAGACGCTTTAAAGCAACCACACTTTTCCCCTTGGAGTGAGAGTGAGACAGTTCCCCCTTGTAGACCTTACCAAAACCACCATGTCCGATAACATTCTTTTCATCAAAATTATTGGTGCTAATTTGATATCTTTAAGTTGAATTTCAAGATTTTCAAACCCTTCCACTAAAGACGCCATTATTTGTTATTGATCAAATAATAATGAGATAGATTTAGTTGTTGGATAAGCTGGTGAACTTTTAAAAAGAGTGAAAAAGAAGGATAAAGAAGATAAAGGGGTGTTTTGTAACTTTTGCCTAATGATTAGTGGGCCTAAAAAAGAACAGTAGAGCAAAACACGTGTCGAGCGCTGGAATGGGTAGAGTAGTATTAGGTGGATAATGGCTATAGCAGGAATCAAAATGTTGTCTGGCTGATAACGTCTACAAGGGTGGGGACATGGCTATAACAGGAATTTTCTCAATGTTTTATATAATACATGTAAAAAACTGTCAACTTTAATCTTTAAGATATCTCCTCACTTTCTTTCTCATCTACTGATCTACTGTTCTATACCATCACCGCAGCCACTTCAAAACTACTGCCATAGCCACCTTAAAACCACCATCGCAACCACTTTCAAATCACCACCGCAGCCACATGGAAACTACCACCGCAGCAACCTTCAAAGCCATCAGATAGTCTCGTTAAATGTGATCACGTACACCATCACTTTTTATAGTCCTATTCAGCCAAAACACAAAAGTTGGTTTGAAAAATGAAAAACACTATACAGTTTACTGTTTATGTAGGTCCCATTCATATACCTTCTTCTCCATTTAATTTTATTTTTTCATTTTAGGGTTTAAGGCATTTAATAGCTACGTACTTTCTCAAATATATTTATATCATACCTGTACTTATAAGATTGCCAAGATAATACTTGAACTTCCGGTTTACCTGTTAATATGGTACCTCAAACTTTTTTGTACCTATTTTACCCTTCAGCCCAATGCCAAATTTTGCATCGTTAACGATCATTTTTTAGAAAAAAATATTTAACTTAAAAAAATTATATTTTTTCCAAAAAAATTTGGAGTCAAAAAAACCTTTTTTTGCTTTTTACGCTTTTTCTGAAATTATTTAAATTCAGTTTCGATTTTTTTTTTGAAAAAGAAAAGTTTTTTTTTTCAAAAAAAGTTAACTTTTTTTTGTATATTTTTCTCTTAATTTTTTTTAAAGTTATAAATTACTTACATGATTTTCTTCTAAAAAAATTAAAAAACTTAAATTATTTAAAACATATTTATATTTTCCTAAATTAATAATTTTAAAACATTTTAAAACATTTCAAAAAATTTTAAAACATTTTAAATTATTACTTTAATGGTTTTTTTTATAAAAAAACTTAATTTTAAATTAAAAATTTACGTTTTTCTCATATTTCAGTTTACTTCTAAAAAAAGTTTATTTATTTCCAAAAATACAAAAAAAATATTAAAAATATTTAAATTTTTCTGGAAAAAAATCATTTAGTTATTTTTAACTTTTAAAAAATATTCAGAAAAAATTATTTTTTCTGAAAATATAAACTTTTTTTAAAAAGAATTAAACAAGATTTAAAACAATTTTAAAGTTTTTTAATGTAAAAAAAGGTTTTTGTAACTTAGAAAATTTTATTAACAGAATTTTTTTATAGTGTAAAGTTATTTTCAGAACCAAATAGAGGTACAGAACTGCGAGAACCACCTTTATATTTTTAACAATGCATATGTATTTTCTATATTATGTTTAAAATAACATTTAATAATTGTTTTGTTGGTTATAAATCCGAGTATAATGAGTAATATGAAAAGTGCACATGTATTTTCATATTATCTAACGGAAAGATAGTTATAATACATACAAAACAAATTCATGTGCATGGTCCTAGGATACATGTTCTTAGTGACCTACGACAATGAAAATTCATGTATTTCTATCTAATGAACTAACCCAATGAATATATATGTGCATTTTAAGAGCAACAAGGTGGTTCTCGTAGTTCTATACATTTATTTGATTTTGAAAATAGCCTCACCCTTTTTTATATTTTAAATATGTTTGGAAAAATTATAATTTTTTGTTAACTTAAAACTTTTTTTTTGAACAAAAACGATCGTTAGTTAAAGGACTAACGATGCATAATTTGGCAATGGGCTGAAGGGTAAAATAGGTAGAAACAAGTTTGATGTACCATATTAATAGGTAAACCGGAAGTTCAAGTATTCTCTTGGTAATTTTATGAGTATACGTATGATATGAATATATTTGATAAAAAAAAGTAACTATTAAATGCCTTAAACCCTTTATTTTATTCTATGTAACCTTTTCAAACCTTTCATATTCTTGTTTTAACCATCACAAGCAGTCACCTTCGGCCAACCAATCACCACTACAAACCAGCCCTAAGTAAATACTAACACCGCTGTTTATGCTCATACAAACACTTAAACACATAAGTCGTTCACCTCGAATCAAACCACCATCTCCACCAACTCGAGAGAAACCATCGTAGTGACCTCTCTGGTCAAATCACGATCTAACCCCAATCATCGTTGCTAACAATGTCAAAGGTAGTACGGGCTGAGCGAGGATTTTTAGTTAAGAGAGGCTAATTATACTTAAGGCAAAAATCATAGTGATAGGGGATGCTTAATGTACAAAATAATTGAAAAATGAATTGTAATACACAGAAATAATAAATGAAATAGGTTGGTTAGGGGAGGCTTAGCACCCACTAGTCCCCTACTAGCTCCGCCCCTGAACGGCGGTATATACCGTTATAGGTTCAACTAATGAGTCGATATGCTAGGGTTATACGTTAGAGGTTCAACTGATGAGTCGATATGTTAGGGTTATACGTTAGAGGTTCAACTGATGAGTCGATATGTTACGGTTATACGTTAGAGGTTCAACTAATGAGTCGATATGTTAGGGTTATACGTTATAGGTTCAACCGATGAGTCGATATGTTACGGTTATACGTTATAGGTTCAACCGAGTGTAAGACAATATGTTATACGTTATAGGTTCAACTAATGAGTCGATATGTAACGGTTATACATTAGAGGTTTAACGGATGAGTCGATATGTTACGGTTATACATTAGAGGTTCAACCGAGTGTAAGACAATATGTTATACCTTATACGTTCAACCGATGAGTCGATATGTTACGGTTATACGTTAGAGGTTCAACCGATGAGTCGATATGTTACCGTTATACGTTGCAGGTTCAATCGATGAGTCGATATACTAGGGTTATACGTTATAGGTTCAACTGATGAGTCCATATGTTACGGTTATACGTTAGAGGTTAAACTGATGAGTCGATATGTTAGGGTTATACGTTATAGGTTCAACCGATGAGTCGATATGTTACAGTTATACGTTATAGGTTGAACCGATGAGTCGATATGCTAGGGTTATACGTTAGAGGTTCAACCGATGAGTGGATATGTTACGGTTATACGTTAGAGGTTCAACCGATGAGTCGATATGCTAGGGTTATACGTTATAGGTTTAACTGATGAGTTGATATGTTAGGGTTATACGTTATAGGTTCAACCGACGAGTCGATATGTTACGGTTATACGTTATAGGTTCAACCGAGTGTAAGACAATATGTTATACGTTATAGGTTCAACTGATGAGTCGATATGTTACGGTTATACGTTAGAGGTTCAACCGATGAGTCGATATGTTACGGTTATACATTAGAGGTTCAACCGATGAGTCGATATGCTAGGGTTATACGTTATAGGTTCAACCGATGAGTCGATATGTTACGGTTATACGTTATTGGTTCAACCGAGTGTAAGACACTATGTTATACGTTATTGGTTCAACTGATGAGTCGATATGTTACGGTTATACGTTAGAGGTTCAACTGATGAGTCGATATGTTAGGGTTATACGTTATAGGTTCAACCGATGAGTCGATATTTTACAGTTATACGTTATAGGTTCAACCGATGAGTCGATATGCTAGGGTTCTACGTTATAGGTTCAACCGATGAGTCGATATGCTAGGGTTATACGTTAGATGTTATTATTGCTATGAGGTGACTATTAAACTCAAAATACTGAGCTTAAGCAGGGATACACATGTTATTATACAAAGGTTATACATTAGAGGTTCAATTGATGAGTCGATATGTTACGGTTATACGGGAACGCCTAAATTTGGCGGGAAATGTTGGCGGTAAATGCTGGCGGGAAAATGTTGGCGGGAAAGTTAGGGTCGACTAAGTCGTCCCTAAATGTGTCGACCCTAAATTTTTATCTTTATTTATGGCATCTCTTATCCTCACATACTCTTATCCTCTCATACCAAACTCACCACCGCCACCACTCGATTTTGCATAAGATGGATCCGCTTGAAGCTTATAAGTGTACATGTGGAAAGGGATATATAGTGTTGAGACAGTCACATCAACCTCATAGCTTTGGTAAACTTTACTATGCATGTCCTCTTTCGAAGGTAAACAATCTAATGTTTTATTTATGTAATACATGTGATTATTAAAATGACATGTCATGTTATTTGTTTACTTTGTAACAGCAAAAAAAAAGAAGATTATGGATGTAAATATTTTAAATGGAAGGATGATTTTGATCTCGAACTCCGTATAAGATCTTCCCCTGGATCTTCAACACCTCGAGGTTCACATCCAAGTTCTTCTATAGCTCCTTCTCAATCTGCACCCACTGAGTGCTCCAATTGCAAGATCAAAGATCTAAAGATAAAGATGCTAGAGGCAAGAGTAGAAATGGAAAGGCATCCTGAAGACCACGAATGTCAATCGGCTGCAATACTTCATGAGCTTTTAAATGAAATGGAAAATCTTAGCTTTGAGTAGTAATCTGTTTGTTATTTTAACGTGTTAATTTGTATTTTATTATTATGTGTTAATCTGTATGTTTAGTTTGAACTAGTTTGTGATGTGTTTTTTTCTTATTTATGAATCCATTATCGTTGTAATATCTATGTTTAATTAAACGCGTGTTTAAGTGTTAAATATATATCTAAAGTTTTTTTTAAATACGTATAAGTTTTTTTTAAATAAATATAAAGTTTTTTTAAAATATATATAAAGTTTTTTTAAAATATACATAAAGTTTTTTTTAAATATGTATAAAGTTTTTTTTAAATATGTATAAAGTTTTTTAAATAAATATAAAGTTTTTTTAAAATATACATAAAGTTTTTTTAAATATGTATAAAGTTTTTTTAAATATGTATAAAGTTTTTTTTTAAATATGTATAAAGTTTTTTTAAATATGTATAAAGTTTTTTTTAAATATGTATAAATTTATTTTTAAATATGTATAAAGTTTTTTTAAAATATGTATAAAGTTTTTTTTAAATATGTATAATGTTTTTTTTAAATAATATATAAGTTAATTTTAAATATATATAAAGTTTTCACTTAGGGACGACTTCCCTATGTAATTTAGGGTCGAAAAAGTCGTCCATAAATTTATCCGCTTTTACCGGGTCATTTAATTTATTAGCGGGATATTTAAATTTTTTGGAAAATTTTCATAAAATATGGGGGGAAATTTAGGGACGACTTCCCTATGTAATTTAGGGTCGAAAAACTCGTCCCTAAAATTTTTCAATATATTTCCCACTTTTATCTAAAACTTTTTACAGAAAAATAATTATATTAATTTTAAATAATTTTAAATAAGTAAAAGTGATAAAAAAGAGAAAAAATAAATTTGCTTCACCTAGGGACGATTTAGTCGTCCCTAGGATACATGGGCCCCACATTAATTTTAAACTTTTTACAGAAAAATATTTATATTAATTTTAAATAATTTTAAATATTTAAACGTGATTAAAAAAGGGGAAAAATAAGTTTTTCTTCACCTAGGGACGACTTAGTCGTTCCTAGGATACATGGAGCCCACTTTGTCCCCCACAGCCTTCTTGACTTGGTTTTTCTTGTGAAACTGATGGGCCCCACTTAATTTTGGGACGACTAAATCGACCTTAGAAAAATGACGACCCTAAATACTTATTTTGTTGTAGTTTATCCCAACGGCTAGTCAACTGTAGACCGATGCGGTCAACAGCGTGAAACTGCCGCTCACTTGTGTTAATATATTTACTTTGACCGGAAATGCATGTAACAGGTGTCGGTACACAGATTATGGAGATTGTTTTAAAAGACGGTTAATTTTAGTAGAGATTGAGGCTGAGAGAGAAGTTAATGTGTTATCGGTGAAAGTTTGAAATGTGAGATAAAGAGATAAATATATTTAAACAGTAAATATAATATAAAATGACATAAGAGAGTACTACTGTACGTGTGGTTATTTTTAAAAGCTAAAGTGAAAGTCAGTGGTGTCAAAATACCAAAGCTTTTATAATCTAATTCCTTAAACTTTTGAAAGTTTAGAACTTTTTAGCTTCCAAAAATAAACAATGTATATATATGCCATACAAACCCTCAACTGACCAAAATACACATTCCAAACCCTCATAAAATTAATGTGCAGGGGTTTAAATGTTAGTTTAGTCGAATATGATAAGGAATGTTTGGTCGCTCTGATTCATAGACCTTTACCAAAACCACCATGTCCAGTAATATTTCGTTCATTAAATTTATCGATGGCTTATTTGACCTCTTCAAGTTAAATTTCAAGGTGTTCCTTTCATGCAGTGTGGAAAAATCGGCTTTGGCGACCGATTCATCGGGGATAAATCAGTCTTGATAGCCGATTAATCGGTAATAAATCGTTTGGCGGGGATTAACCGTCACGATTTTTATTAATCGGCTTTATTAATTGGTTGGTCTAAATCGGTCAAAAATCGGATAAATCGGGGATATATCAGGGATAAATTGGTCAAATCTTAAAAAAGTTTCGAATTTAAATCGGCTATATTGAAAAATATCAGATAAATCGGATAAAAATCGGAAAAATCTGCCTAATTAGGCATATACTTTCAAAATTTTATAATTTTATACATAAAAAACCAAATCCGATTAATATTTGATTAATCCCCGCCAAATCGATTAATCGCTTGGCGGTACCCGACCGCCTAGCTAATGCCGAGCGCTTTTTGTAACCTTGCTTGCTTTCATGTATGACGCCAATATATAATTGGTCAATCAAATAAAAAAAATGAAAATACATTAAATTTCGTGTTTCCTAGACATTGCAAGTGCAGAACCTCATATGAGACCAGTGCCAAAATCTAGTGTCGTATGCATTAAGGTTGTGAAAATTCCGATCTTTATTTTAAAATCTTATGATTTATGATATTGAAAAGTAAAAACGATCTGAATTTTACGAAGGATCTTTGCATGCTTAAGATCTTATAGGATCCCGATCTTGATAATAATATCTTAAGATCTACTAGGATCCGTTCTTACTTTTTTTCCAGCGAAAAATTAAAAATTTAAAGGTTCTATTTTGTATAATTTAAAAAACAACTTGTAAATTTTCTTATACATTTCATAATCATAATTTAAGACAATATTTTTATGAAATATTCGTATTATTTTCTGTTTACGATATATATTAATTTGTAAATTTGTAAAAATATTAGAAATACTAGTAAGAAAATTAGCTTATAGTAGGATTCTACGATTCCGATCCTATTTTACGATCTCGATCTTTTAAAGACGAAAACGATTTTAAGTAAAATCCCGATTATAGGTAAGATCCCGATTTTTAAAATTTTGGTATGCATACTTATGGTAGGCGAGATTCCTTCATCACATTATTGCATTACAAATAATGTTATTTTTATTTGAGTAGCGAGGCGTCCTTTCTTGGATTTAATATGAAAGACAAATCATAGAAAAGTCTATTGTCTGGTACCTTTCTAGGGTTCACATGTGTTAAATTTACTTTTTAACTTAACGCTAAGAGAGCTAGGAGTCATCACTCCAAGTGACTCTATTTTGAGGTGACACGTCAGCGAAACTCACTCACTCACTGATATGAAAAAACAGGGGAGTCATCAATTAAAGTGATTTCCAGTTTTTCAGAATTTTACAAAAGACCCTCTAAACAAACTTAAATATTTCATTAAACATAACCAACATTACAATACTTTTAAAATAAAACATACATAATAAAAAAGACATACGAAAATTAAAAAAACATACGAAAAATAAGAAAAAACGTACGAAAAATTAAAAAATCATACGACCAGCCGTTTAGTTTTCTTCATCTTCATATGCATCTTCATCTTCGTGGTCAATTTGATTCCAGATATGATCCATAAGGTTTTGTTGAAGAGTTTGATGGGTTTCTCGGTCGCGTAGTTCTCTGTTTTTTCGGCGGTAAACCTCACACCGATCAACCCATGTTCGTTGCATATTTCTTGACGGGTTAACGTAATTTTCGTTCCAATCTAAAACCTCCATATCCTGATCTTTCAAAATCATGATATGAAGTATGATGCACGTATACATGATTCGTCGTATGGTGTTACTTCATACGCGCGTGCTGGTTGACGTAGTATTCCCCAACGTCCTTGGAGAACACCAAATGCACGTTCAACATCTTTCCGTGCACCTTCTTGACGCCTTTTGAAGTGAGCATGTTTGGCGTCAGTTGCAACCGCGAAAGACTTCACGAAACTCGCCCATTTTGGGTAAATACCATCAGCTAAGTAATACCCATTTTGATACTCAACTCCGTTAACCGTATACGATTTTACCGGTTCTTCGTCATTCAGAAGGTCATCAAATAACGGAGAATTATCTAAAACATTAATATCGTTATTTGCACCTGCCATCCCAAAAAACGCATGCCAAATTCACAGATCTTGCGAAGCAACAACTTCAAGCATCAAAGTAGGGTATCTTTTATAACCACCAGCGTATTGTCCATGCCATGCAACTGGACAATTTTTCCATTCCCAGTGCACAACCAATGCTGCCAAGCATCCTCGGAAAACCATGTTCGTAAGATGTAGATCATATATGTGATCAACATCGGCCGGAGTTGGTTTTCTTAAATACTTGGCCATATACAAGTCAATAACACACATATTAAAATACATTAGACACTTACGTCCGGTTCGATCAGCAATTTGCAAATATTCATCAAATGCATCCGGCGTGTTGCCGTATGCCAATTGACGTATAGCCATTGTGCACTTCCTAATAACATTAATACTCATTCGACCCGTAGTATCGGGTCGAGAAGTAAAATAATGAAAATGCGCAGGAAGAGGATCGACCTGATAATTTCTTATGTCGTTAACTATTTTTAAAAATAGTCTTCGGCTCATTCGAAATCTTTGACGAAACTTAACCAAAGTATACCTACAATTATCAACGAAATAATCGTTCATGAGCCGTTCCTCAACACCTTCTCGGTCACGGTTAACTGGGGTCCGAGATACTCTTGGACGATTCTCTTCTTCAAGCAACTGTTGATAATGATCGTGTGCTAGTGGCAAGAAGTAAGCATCGAATTCCTCATCGGTTTCAATAACTGACGGAACGTGATTGGGATTCATATTTGTTTGTAGAGAGTGTTTGTGTTTTGGTGTGTAAGAAATGGTTGATTTTGAGTTATATTTATAGACGTATCAAAAAATACAGCCGTTAGAATTCGAATTTGAAAAAACTAGCTGTTGGAGGGGTGAAATGAAACATTTTCAAAATTATATACGTTGGGGGGGGGGGGGGGGGGGGTAAAACGAATTTTTTTAAAAAAAAAACACACCCACGCGACGTGGGTTTACCCACGCTGAGCTCCCGCGCTGCGGGTTTTTGTCTTGGCCGGAATCATCACGCCATCGGCGCCGCGGGTTTTTGTCTTGGCCGGAATCATCACGCCATCCGCGCCGCGGAAATGGGCCACCGCGGCGCGATGGCTCCTAGCTTTCTAAGTGTGTGAAACTTAAGAGGCGATTTTTACACATCATTCTTGTTTCAATGTGAGCGTTTATACAGCTCAAAGTAGGGTGAGCAAAAACCACACCGCATACCGCAAAAAACCCCGCTAAAATCGCAAAAAACCGCACCACAAAAACCGCACCGCAACAAAAACCGTTGGATCGGTTTTAAGAAAAAGCAAAACCGCAAAATGCGGTGCGGTTGCAGTTTTACCTGTAAAAACCACACCACAAAATCCGCACCGCACCGCATATTAGTTATATAAAACCGAAAAATGGCACATTGATAATTTAACGTGTGTTATAATGGTTTTAATGCATATTATCATTAATATTCTATTCTAAGTAACTTGTATGTTTCCACTAAATATATGCATTGTTATAACTGAAAATACTAACTTTGTGAAACAAAAACCGTAAAAACCCACATTACTTATATAAAGTAAAAGTTAACATCCACAAAACCCACAAAAACCGCATAAAAACTGCAAATCCGAACCCGCAAAACCCGCGCGGTACGGATCCAAAAATTTTAAAAACCGCAATTGCGGATGTGGTGCGGTTTTGCCAGAATCCGCACTGCACTATGCTCACGCAAAGTCTCAAACATTATTATATATTTTTAGAGTTAGGATTAAATTACAAACTTTAGTCTATATATGATAATTTTGTTCTTCTTTTCCATCTTTTTGTGAATGTTTGTGGTGGAAGAAAATGTTGACACGACAAACTAAGAAGCCAACAAACCACAACGTTTCCACTCGTGCTTCTAAAAGACGTTACAATCAAATCAACAAGATACCTCATTGTTAAAAATCTGGATATTGGCGCACACATAAAATGTAGTATATGTGAAAATTGTGAGATATAAAATGTAAAAAATACTAAATGAAATTCTAAGAAACTTTATACTTTCAGAGTATTTAGTAGTGTAATAGCGATTGTGTTATAGGGAAAATCCAATAAACATGTTCAGACATATGCCAATAGAAGAAAAAAAATATATCTCCATGTGCTTTGGGTTCCATTCTTGACAATCATAAAAATATCTGATATGTTTTGATCTGATTACCATTTTGCACAAATTGGATCTAAGCTTTAATGATATCTCCCGTGGACCAGCCATCTTTTGACTCCTGATTATAAGTGCGTTCACCGTGGTCACAAAGAGTCTTGCGTTAAAAAGAGGCTGACTCTATATGTGTCTAAGCTCAATGCCCTGTACCATAAGTGATATAGTAGTTTTTACTACCCTTTAGGAAAAGAGCGTAAAAAGCGGTAAGTATTAAGCGTATGTTTAGGAAAACGTAAACACTTATGACCCTAGATGGGGATCGTTCTCTCGAGGAGGCACGTGTGTTGTGTAATGAATGATTGATTATGTTTTTGATTATTAATGAGAAGAAAAGAAGAGAAAATGACGAAGACGAAAAAATAGAAAAATAAGGCAAAAACACTACTAGAAAGTTACGACGTAGAAACGTAAAAAGTGCAAAATTTAAAATTTTAATCTAAAAATTCCTAAAAATTACTAAAAATCCACAATAAAATTCTAAGAGTTTACAAAAAAATCCAAACTTGCCAAAACCTTTTAATTAATTTAATAATGACTTTTTAATGCTAATTAAAGCCCTAAAAATCACTTTTAAATATTAAAAAGCCCTAAACAAGATTTTATAGTTTGTAAACCTCAAAAATGACCTAATTAAGCTAAAAACTATTTTTAAAAATTTTAAAAACAAATTAAACTATTTTTAAATTCCTAAAAACTATTAAAATCTATTAAATCTTAAATTAATTCTAAAAATTAATTGAAAAGCCTAAAAATTATTCTAAAAATGGGAAAAGTCCTAATTAATGATAAAGAACCTAGGAAAAATGAAAAAGAAATAAAAATAAAACTTTGAATTTTAATGAATAAAATAATAATAAAATATTCCAAAAATAAAAAGTTAATAAAATTAATTCTAAAAAATTTCTAAAATCTTAAAATAATCTAACTAAGAGAAAAACACAAATTAAAGTTCCTAAACCCTTTTTTATAATTTTATAAAATTTATTAAAGTTTGTAAAAAACCTTAAAATAATATAAAATTAAAAATTGAAGTTTTTGAAACCAAAACTTAATGTAAACCTCAAAAATGACCTAATTAAACTAAAAACTATTTTTCCTAAAAATTAAAACTCTTTTTTCTATTTTTTATTGATTTTTCAAAAACCGGCAATTAAATAAATTCTAGAAAATAAATAAATAAAGGGAAAAATATAAAAACAAGCTAGGAAAATCTAAAAACCTAATATGGTCCTAGGAAAAATAAAAAGAGGCAAAATAGCTTAAAGAATAAGCCCAAAAGATGGAATATAAGCTACGGCTTATTATTAAGCTGACAAACCAAAAACGTGTTAAATAACGTTTGAAAACAAACATAAACGTAAAAAGGTATCCAGATCAACGGTAGAACTCTTAACCCTCCAGCGAGAGGTCTAGGGTTCGAGTCCGTTGCGGGTATTCTTTTTATAAAAATTTCTTTTTGATTTTTTTTTTTTTTTTTTTTACAATCCAAACCTGTGACCTTTGTATGTTATGAAAACACAAATCCAATCTCTTTTTACCTTTTCTAGCTAGATTAAACAAGATTGAAAGTCCCTAATCAATGCGAGAAACCCTAATCTTAACTTAATCAACACAAGGTATTACTTTTCAAACGTAATCTTATTATTGTATAATAAAGAATTACAAGTGTTATGGATAACACCGTTTGATGACAATGTGTTGTGCACACTTTGAACAACAATAAACCTTAACTTATGAATACAGTCGTAGTTGTTTGATTCACTAAGTTACACGCACTAATGTTCTTAATATCTCAAAGTGTTAAATATTAATGCAAGGATACACATCCTATTTATAGTGTTACGAGTTTGACTTGAACAGTACTTGATGTCGACTACACAACTTTTACAAGTTCCCACATCAGTCACATGATGTCCTTCTATTCTTGGTAGTCTTCCATTATGCTTTAAGGAACAGTTGTCCAAAACAGTTTCCTTATTCTTCATATTCTCGAACACACAAATGGCATGTCCAAAGTGTGCTGAGAGTTATCAGGGTATTGCCACCCTTGTTAACTCTCAACCCCTCAGAGTCCCTAATACATCTTGGCTGTTATCCATCACAGCCAAGGAGTATGTCTTCAGGTAATCTTCGACTTCCCTGACAATGTCTCTGACATGGACTCCTCTGAGGTTGCTCACAGAGATTCGGATCTCTGTGAGTCTTGTGAAACTTGCCTGCCTCCTAGGCACAGGCAAGGGACTATCTATCAGCCTAATTATGTTTAAATCAATGAACAGGGAATCTAACAAGTTTAGATTCCCAACAATCTCCCCCTATTTAAACATAAATAGTGCTAGATCTAACTAAGTTAAGGTAAGTGAGTTTAACAGCTTCTTCTTACACATAACAGATCTAAACAAACATACCTCATTATTTTATTAAGACTTAAAGAAAAATTACAAGTTCAATACATAAGTTAAATAAAAGATGAAGGTAAAAAGGGCTGATACTATCTTCAATAGTCATCATTTTTTATTCTTTCTTCAGCTTCGGCCACATCTAATCTGTTATCAATTTCATCCTGCAAAGTCTTTGCAAACTTCTTGGAATACTCTGAGTTGATCTTGAGACACTTCCTGTGACAGAGTAGCTGAATAGTTGAGGCCAGGCAAAGCTCATCTTCCCTCTGAAAAGCATATTGGCAGGCTTTGTTCATAAACGCCATTCCTCTTTCAGGCACTGAGTAAGTCTGACCATCAACAGGGCCAACTATACCATTAGGTAGGATCAGATCCCTGTGCATGCCATCCACACGAACATCTTCAGTAACAAAAGTTTCATCAATGATTTGGGAAATTCTTCTTCTTTTGTTGCCTGTCTTTGGGGGTCCTTGTTCGAAAAGCTGTGGTGGAGGATCAATCTTGAGTTTGGCAGCTGTTTCCTTGATCCAGTTAAACTTAGCCTTAAGAGTTTTGAGCAGAAGGAAATTTGCCTGTCCAGACTTTTTGGCAGCTAAGGCTTCGAGTTCAAACCATTCTGATAACCCAAGTGTTTTTAACCTGAAGTTGTCAAACACATCCATATTCCCGGTTTGATTATCCCTCCATAAGATCATCTGTGGGGTGTTTATGGACTTGTGAATGGTGTATCTAAACTTGGTTATCTTGCCAGCAGCATACCTGTTGTTCACGCAGGCATCATAATCAGCTTTGACTTTCTTTAAGGCCTCAGCGCGTTTAAGTTCCATTTCCCTCAACCTTTGTTTTTGTTTTTCTTTTTCAGGTGGTGACATCTTCCTCAGAGTAGCTTCATTTAATTCTTTGGCTGCCTTGAGCTCACTTAGTCTTTTGAATTCCTCAGCCTGTTGCTCTATTTCTTCAGGCGTTAAAGGTCTCTCATCGGAAGGTGTAAAGGTTGAAAAGTGGGAAAGGTCTGTTGTGGATCCTCCTGTCTCTAGCATCGCAGCTATCTTCTTAAGTTTGGTGTCAGTATCAACCAAAACTATCTCTTTACCTTTCTTTGAGACAGAGGACTCCACACTTATGTTTTTAAAATCATCAGCTCTTTTGAGGAACGCTGTCTGAGCCTGATTTTGAATGGATTTTGGTAGGGAGCTCACAGTGAATTTAAGTTTCTTGGCTGCTGGTTCATCATCATCCTCAGGCTTGCTGATGTTAACTAGGATCATGGATTTAGATGAGTCAGCGCCATCTTGTGATTGTTGCTCCCCCTGAGTCTGATCCTCATCATCAGGTATTATAACTGGTTTGATGACTTGAAGAGGAACAGGTGTTGTTGAAGGATTGGCTGAAGATGAGCCTTGTTCAGCAGATGCAAGACTGAGTTTAGTATTCTTCTCCCCCTCACGTTCATCCTTACTTCTCTTATGCTTGGATGAACGTGCCTGAAATCTTCTTGCAATCTGCTCCACAGAGGCAGCCATGGCACGCTGTCTTTTTCTTGATGCCCTGGCAATCTTCAGCAATAAGTTGGCATTGGCATTGGTATTTGCCTGAACTCGCCTGACAATAAAACCAGCATGGTTGTATTGCCTGTTGCGCACTGCATTGAAGTGTCTGTTCATGTTGTTTTCTTGTTCTTGGAACAATGCAGGGACAACTGAGTCAATGGCATTCTTGATTCGTGTCGAGAGATGACTTAGTCCCTGAGCCACACCTTTTCTTGTACCCTCCTGAATAGGCTCAGTGACAGCCTCAGTCACAGCCTTCTTTATAATACCTGGAAAGGTGACAGTAAAATTGTGCATCTCTGACTTGATCACGTCCAACTTTCTTGACAAGCGCTCAATATCAGACTGATGGTGTACAGGCTGAATATTCTTGATATTGAGGCTTTGTTGAGCAAAATCATCCTCCCTTGGAATCAAGTCGAAGTTAGTCTGGGTATGATGATCAAACAAAAGGAATTCAGCTGTTGGATCATATATTGGTCTTTGGAAGACTGTTGTTGCAGATGTAGCAGAGTTTTGTGTGTCAACATCTTCCTTAAGAGGAGAAGTCTTGTCATCTTCTTTAGGAGGAGAGGCTGACAGCTGGTCATCCTCATCTTCTTCCTCTTCCTCATCAAACATTCCCTCAGGGAATTCATCCTCAGGCATGGGTTCAAATTCAGCGACATAATCTTCTACAGAAAGCAATTCTTCATCAATATTGAGCTCAAGTTCTTCTTCATGTGGAATGTCCTGAGTTATTGTTTCAGCCTCCTTTTCATGTACCTGAGGTTCTTTGACTGGCTGTACAATTTCAGCCTGCAAGTTTGTTGAAATTAGTAACAGGGAAAATATAAAGTGAGTGGTCGCCATTTCGCTGTCCCAGAGAGGCTGAGGGTGATTACTCAGCCACTCCAAAGGATAAATCCTTGGGATTCTTTTAAGTGTGAATGAAGTGTGGTTAATGGTCGCCATTCGCTGCCCCTAGGAAAGCTGAGTGTGATTATTCAGCCCCCCCAAAAGGTTAAAACCTTTGGGACTCTTTTGATCGTGAAACATATGTTGTTTAATGATCGCCATTTCGCTGCCCCTAGGAAAGCTGAGTGTGATTATTCAGCCCCCCCAAAAGGTAAAACCTTTGGGACTCTTTTAAAAGTGAAACATATGTTGTTGTAGGTCGCCTGTTACGCTGCCCCTAGGAAAGCTGAGGGTGATGATTCAGCTCCCACTGAAAGGATAAATCCTTTGGGACTCTTTTAATGAGGGAACCAAGAGGCTGAGTGAAGTACAGCCATCAAGGTTGAGACATAAATGTATTCAGGTTGTTGTTAGCCTGAATACTGTCTAGAGGGTTCAGGGTCATCGGGGTGCTTTATAAACACAAATGAATCACTCCCTGGTGCAAAGACAGAGTGTACAGAAGTCTTAAAGAATTCTAAGTGAAATGACAGACTTCTATGGGTTGAGGATTACCCTAACTTCACCACTCTCTCCTACAGACAAATGAGAGTGGTTGATTGTGAACCTCTAAAAATGTACACTGATTACCTGTGAGATATCAGCTTGGTTTGGCTGGTTTCCTGTAGTCTCTGCTGACCTAGAGACACTAGACGCCTGTTGTTTGTCAGCCAAAGATTCTGTATCCACAAGAGTATCTGGACCAGAGGCGGTTTCAATCTTCTTTTCCTTGGCCTTGCTAACAGCTTTAGGTTGGGAAGAAGAGGGGTTTTTCTTCTTCTTTAGCTGTTGGCCAGATGAAGCCTTGGACTTAGTAGTGTGCTGCCCAGAGGTCAAAGACGTAGACTTGCCAGCGACACTAGAAGTATTCACCTTCTCAGAGGAAGGGAGCAAGGGCTTCTCAGTGTTGGGTACCTGGTTAGCCACGTTCAGCATGTGTGCAGTCACAGGGATATCCTCAGCTCCTATCTCCTTGTAGATGGCGCCTGTGATGCGATATGGCTTCAGAGCTGTCAAGGCCTTGTTATGGTAGTTCTCTCCCAGCAAACTCTCAAAGATCAGGGACAAATAACGCACATAGCAGATGTTCTTTTCCCTGACCTGATTCCGTCCTTTCAGCTGTTCTACCAGGTTAGAGAAAAGGATGCTTCCAACGTCAACATCAGCTCCCCATATTAATCCATACGCAATAGTCTGATGTTTGAACGACATTTGATCTTGTGATCCCTGCATGCCTCCCAGGGACTTCACAATGTGGGTGAAGAGGACACGCCACATAGGAGAAAAATACTTAATCTTCAGAGGGGCTTTAGCAAGGATTTCAGCTGGTGTGAGGGCAGGGTTAATGTCATGACAAGGGTTGAGTGTGGCCAATGCTTCCTTGACAGCCTTTTTGTCAACGGTCTTCAGGCATTCATCTCCATGTTTAAGTCCGGCCACACTGGCAAAATCAGCAAGGGAAAAGGCAAAAGGATGTTCATTGCAAGAAAGGCTAAAAGTAATGGTGTCTTCTTCAACTTCAGCAGAATACCAGAATTCCCTAAGGTATTCTTGGTAAAAGGTGGAAGGTGTTTTGGTGAAGGCTTCGTTTAGGTCACAATTCTGCATGAAATTTACCAGATCTGAGTAGGTGTTGTTGGGTGCCTTGATCCATCCAATGGCGTTATTAGAAGCGATGATGCTCTCGTTGATCTCGAAGTTCACATTGGAGGCTTTTGGTACTGGAAACGCCATTGATTTAAGGTAGAAGGAGAATGAAAATGGCGGATGGTTGAGAGAGATAAGAGTTTTAGAGAGAGAAGATGATTTTGAGAATGGTGGTGGGTGAGAAGAGAAAGAAGACAATATATATATTCAAACTTAGAGTGAACAGTTATTCAACCGCATTAAATGCAAAAGCAAAAATGACTGCTCAAGTGGGTCCCCTTGACCTTTCAAAACGTTTGTCTCCTCGTTATCCGAAACTTAAATGATTAAAAAATGTGAGAATGTTTTTCGCATTTACTTGGAACGCAACTACCTAGTTACATGTGAAAAACATTTAATAAAACATTTAATATAGAATCAATCATTTAATGAACACATTTAATATCAAGCCACAGGCTTTGAGATATTGAGCATCCCTAGCTCAGCAACTAGCCTGTTGAACGTAGGTTCAGCCAAAGGCTTTGTAAAGATATCAGCTAGTTGCAGCTCTGTGGGAACAAAATGCAGCTCAATATCTCCCTTCATAATATGATCCCTGATAAAATGATACCTGATATCAATGTGTTTGGTACGAGAGTGAAGAACAGGGTTGTTGGATATGGCAATGGCGCTGGTCTTGTCACAAAAGATTGGCACTTTGTCATACAAGATTTCATAGTCAGCCAATTGACTTTTCATCCAGAGCACTTGAGCACAACAGCTGGCTGCAGCGACATATTCAGCTTCAGCTGAAGACATAGCCACAGAGTTTTGCTTCTTAGCACTCCATCCAACCAATTTTCCTCCTAGGATTTGACAGCTGCCTGAAGTACTTTTCCTGTCAATACAGCATCCAGCATAATCTGAATCTGAATAGGCCTTGAGATCAAAGCCTGATTCCTTTGGATACCATAGTCCTAGGGATGGTGTTCCTTTGAGATACCTGAAAATTCTCTTAACAGCCACTAGATGGGATTCTTTTGGGTTAGCTTGGTACCTTGCACAGAGACATGTGGAGAATTGGATATCTGGACGACTGGCTGTTAGATACATCAGCGACCCAATCATGCCTCTATACAAAGTCTCATTGACAGAGACCCCTGACTCATCAGGGCCCAAGTTGTTGGGTGGAAGCATGGGGCATTTTACTGAAGCACAATCAGCCAAGTCATATTTTTTAAGTAAATCCTTAACATACTTTTCTTGACAAATAGAAATTCCCTTAGGACATTTTTTAATTTGAAAACCCAAAAAGTAAGTTAATTCACCCATCATACTCATCTCATATTTCTTGGTCATTAATTTAGCAAAACGTTTACTAAGATTGACATTTGTTGACCCAAAGATGATATCATCCACATAAATCTGCACAATGATGAAATCACTCTTGTCCTTGAAGGTAAAGAGTGTTTTATCAATAGAACCCCTGATAAATTTGTTTTCAGATAAGAAATTTGAAAGAGTTTCATACCATGCTCTTGGAGCTTGTTTCAGACCATACATTGCCTTGTGAAGTCTGTATACATGGTTGGGAAACTCGCTGTTTTCAAATCCTTCAGGTTGAGCAACATAGACTTCCTCAGCCAAATCACCATTGAGGAAGGCACTCTTTACATCCATCTGATAGACAGTGATGTTCATGTAGGCAGCATAAGCAAGAAAGATTCTGATGGCTTCAAGTCTAGCAACAGGTGCAAAAGTTTCATCATAATCAATTCCTTCAGTTTGGGAGTATCCCTGTGCTACCAATCTTGCCTTGTTCCTGATGATGTTCCCAATTTCATCCATCTTGTTTCTATAGATCCATCTAGTGCCTGTGATATTCTTTCCAGGTGGAGCTGGCACTAGTGTCCATACTTTGTTCCTTTTGAACTGATTGATTTCTTCTTGCATAGCAGCTACCCATCCATCTTCTACCAGCGCCTCAGCAACTCTTTTAGGTTCAATTTGAGAAAGGAATTCAGCAAATAGACATTCATTGGCTGAGGCTGACTCAGAGTCTTGGATTCGCTGTCTGGTTGTGACCCCTGCATTTGGTTCCCCAATAATGTTGACAATAAGAATGTGTTGATCTCTTGACCACTTATTTTGAGGAGCTGGAGTTTCAAGAACAGGGGAACTTGAGGGCACAGCTGGAACAATTTGAGTCTCATTCTGCTGACTAGGAGGGCTTTCTTCAAAGACTACGTCAGTGTCTGAGTCTTCTTCAGCCACATCAAGGGAAGCAATTTCATTATCAGCAGGAGTAATTTCAGAGGTTTGAAGAATTTGTGAGTCATTAATATCTTGAGAAGGACCATCAGAGATTTGAGGTTCTTCTTCATCAAGTCCCTGAGAGGTAGGAACTTCTATGTTGTGAGTGGACAGAGGATCAAAAGCAGGAACATAAGGAGTGAGAGTGTTGGAGTGGTGATGACTGGTAGGTCTGGGTTCTGTGAACTCGTCACTTGGGAAAGAAATATTTTCATTAAAATCTACTTCATCACCCTCTGTTCCTGTTCTCTGTATGACTTCATTATCTTCATTAAATCTGACATGGAAAGTTTCTTCTACTTCTTGTCTTCTGATGTTGAATACTCTGAAGGCTTTGGCTGTTGGAGAGTATCCCAAAAAGAATCCATCATCAGCCTTTTCATCAAACTTTCCAAGTTTATCCCTGTAGTTATAAATAAACACAGGGCATCCAAACACATGAAAATAGCTGACGTCTGGAGATCTTTTTCTGAAAACTTCATAGGAGGTTTTGCCATGTCTTTTGACAATGATTGATCTGTTTTGAGTATAGCAGGCATTGTGTACAGCTTCTCCCCAAAATTGCTTTGGTAAGGCTGCACCATTTAACATAGTTCTTGCTGCTTCAATCAGAGTCCTGTTTCTTCTTTCAGCCACACCATTTTGTTCAGGAGTGCCAGCTGAAGAGAAGTTCTGTGAAATCCCTTTTTCATCACAAAATGATTCAAGTTGATGATTCTTGAATTCTGTGCCATTATCACTTCTTAGAGCTTTGACTCTAACATCATTCATATTTTCAACCTGTCTGATGAAGGACATGATGGCATCAGCTGCATCACTTTTCCTTCTGAGGAAGAACACCCATGTATATCTTGAAAATTCATCAACTATGACCAAGGTGTATTTGTTGTGATTAATGGTTTGAGGTTTGACAGGCCCAAACAAGTCCATGTGAAGGAGATGTAAGCACTTGTCAATAGAGAATGATTGCCTAGTCTTGAATGAAGACCTGTGATGTTTTCCTTTGACACAGGCAGAACAAGTTTTGTCTTTGGAAAACATTACTGAAGGTAGACCAGCAACCAAGTTTTGAGTGGCTATCTTATTGATGTTCTTGAAGTTGATATGAGACAGTCTCTTGTGCCACAGCCAGTTGACACTTTCAGAGGCTTTGGCAAGAAAACAATTTGAGCTGTCTTCAGAGCACACAGCCATGTTGATGACATACACATCTCTCCTTCTAGGTGCAACCAGCACAACATCATTATTTTTGTTGAATATGGTTCCCTGAGTCTTAGTAAACAAAACCTTATAATCAGCATCACATAACTGGCTGATGCTAATAAGATTGTGCTTAAGACCATTCACATATGCAACCCTGGTAAAAGTGATCCCATTGCAATTCACTGAGCCATATCCTTCTGTGTCACCTGAAGAGTTATCTCCAAACACCACTTTGGGACCTGGCTCCTTTGAGTATCTGTGCGGGTATTGTTGAATCCCTGTCATGTGTTTAGAACAGCCACTATCTAGATACCATACCGATTCCTTGAGATATTTCTGCACAGATACATAGAAACAGATTAGTTCCTATGGTGAACCCACTTTCCAGTGGGTTCCCTGAATTGCTTGTTAGCAACTCTTGTGTTCCTGAAAAACTTTTGGCGTTGGGATGGACAGTTCATAGTTTCATGGTTATAACTCCCACAGATATCACACCCAGGGAAGTCACCACACTCGTCTGAGTGATGGTCTGTGAACCCACAAAATTTACAGGGAGGATAAGAATTGTAATTTCCCTGTTGTCTTTTGGAACTCTGTGGTCTGTCCCTAGAGGGTGTCTGAGCTCTTTTAGCTGCCATGTGTCTGTCATGATCTAAGGTCGAGTGGTGAGTATTCTTACAAACATTGCAATAAGGTTTGATTAACCTTTCCCCTTTGGGTTCACCTAGGACTGACTTAGGTTCATGAGAAGTAGAGCATTCTGCGGAAGGCTTAATGTGTTGTTTCAAGAGTTCTACTTCTTTCATAAGAGACAATAGGCGATCTTCAGTGGTGGGGTCAACCTTATTCACAGCTTTAGTAGAAACAGGCTTAAAAGCTACTTGTTTACCAGTTGGTTTAGCAGGCACACGAAAAACTTTGGCTGGAGGATTCTCAATATCTATCTTAAGTTCATCCTTAGCAGATCTAGAAGAACTGCTAGGTTCAACTCCAGAGAGTTTGGGCAGGGGTGGAAGCTCAGCCACATCTTCAGAGACAGGGTCATTAGTCAAAGAGGGATCTGACATATGAATAGTCTCTGTAGATTTAAAGACAATGTCTTTGGGTTTGGTGATAATCCTCAGCTTTTTATGCTTAGCAGTTATATCCCTGTTTAAGTCAGCAGGCACTTCATCCCTAAGCAATTCATCAATAGTAAACCTAGCACACAGCCATTTTTCAATAACTTTGTTTAATTCAGTGACTTGATCATTTAAAGCTAAGTTTTTCAAGGTTAATCTAGCTACTTCATTTTGCAGGGATATTTTTTCTAAGTTAACCCGCCTGAGAGTTTCACATTCAGCCTTAGCATTAATCATTTCAGTTTTAACACAGTGAAACTTGTCAAGTAGGTTCTTCCTTTGTTCCTCAACAAAGTGTAAGTCAACAATGGTGTAATCAAGGACATGCTTACGTTCATCACAATCAGTCATAGATAGAAGCCTGTGTACCTTTTTCATTGTGATGTCGACCCATTGTCCTGATCTTGCATCACCTTTTCCAACAGCTGGTTCATCCTCAGTTATTGCCATAAAAGCCCTGACTCTTGTGGTGTCTTCTTCATCTGAAGTCAATGGTTCATCATTCCAATCATAGGTTTCAACAACCAACCCTTTCTCAGCCTTTTTCTCACCACCTTTCTTTTTGGACATAGCTTCAATCTTCAAGTTCATCTGTTCTAACTCAGCTTTAAGTGCCTTATACTTGTTTTTGTAATCTTTCTTCTCAGTGTCTGAAGAATTGGATTGAGATGAGTTGTTATGTTGTTTGAACTTGTAGGGTTTGGATGAAGATGATGGATAAGAGGGTGAGGATGTTTTGGTGGAAGGACATTCTTTTTGAAAATGTCCAAGCTTTCCACAGGCAAAACATGTTTCTTTTGACCTGTCAGTTGGTTTGCTAGCTGATCCTACTCTTCCAGATCTTTTATAGTATCTTCTTTGGTTGGCTAGCAGTGCTCTTTCATGAAATTCTGCATTTAGGTCTGACAAGAACTCTTGGCTGCTACGGGTATCTTCTTCAATATCAGAATCGCTGTCAAGAGGATGTGTTGCAGAGATCAAAGCTTTGGAAGATGCTCCTTGGACTACAAATCTTTCAGTCTCTGATTTGTAGATAGTATCGATCAGCCCTTCTTCATAATTGTACTTTCCATAGAGCTGAGCAAGGGTATCATTTTTGATTGAGTTGTTAGCTCTCTGAGTCTGATTCATGCTCAGCCACTTTCTTGGAAGGCTGTTGACAAAAGTGGCATTGATCTCAGCTTGACCAATAGTAACATCATTCATAGCGAGGTCATTTAGAAGAATCTTCAGCCTAGTATAGGTTTGCTGAACCTTTTCACCTTCAAGAGACTTAAAAGCATTAAACTGAAGTCTGAGTGCCTGAATCTTTGTCTCTCTTGTTTCAGAGGGTCCTTCATGGCCAAGAATGAGGTCTGTCCACATTTGTTTGGCTGTGGGACACTGAATGACAGACTTCATGATATGCTTTGGAAGACAGGAAATTATGATGCTTTTGAGACGTTTATCTTGGTTTGCTAATTTCCTATCAGCTGCAGTCCATTGTTTGACAGGCTTGGGAAGAGGGTTTTCTTCAGTAGAAGTAAGTGCCATAGGAATATATGGACCATTTTCTAAAATTTCTAAGAGAAAAGGTTCAAGTCCATCAAGGTATACAAGAAATTGACTCTTCCAACTGGCAAAGTCTTCTTCATCAAAGACTGGTACACTGGTTACGTGTGATCCACCTCTTGAGTCAAGAAGTTGGGGTAGATCATCGTCATTTGGTGGGGGGGTAAGTCTTGGTGAAGATGGATTTCTGGAAGGTGAGTGTGGGCTAGAGGTTTCCGGCATGGTGGATCTTGATTATAAAACGGAGAACGATGTTTCTTGAAGGTTTTAATATCAAACACCGCTCTGATACCAATTGAAAGTCCCTAATCAATGCGAGAAACCCTAATCTTAACTTAATCAACACAAGGTATTACTTTTCAAACGTAATCTTATTATTGTATAATAAAGAATTACAAGTGTTATGGATAACACCGTTTGATGACAATGTGTTGTGCACACTTTGAACAACAATAAACCTTAACTTATGAATACAGTCGTAGCTGTTTGATTCACTAAGTTACACGCACTAATGTTCTTAATATCTCAAAGTGTTAAATATTAATGCAAGGATACACATCCTATTTATAGTGTTACGAGTTTGACTTGAACAGTACTTGATGTCGACTACACAACTTTTACAAGTTCCCACATCAGTCACATGATGTCCTTCTATTCTTGGTAGTCTTCCATTATGCTTTAAGGAACAGTTGTCCAAAACAGTTTCCTTATTCTTCATATTCTCGAACACACAAATGGCATGTCCAAAGTGTGCTGAGAGTTATCAGGGTATTGCCACCCCTGTTAACTCTCAACCCCTCAGAGTCCCTAATACATCTTGGCTGTTATCCATCACAGCCAAGGAGTATGTCTTCAGGTAATCTACGACTTCCCTGACAATGTCTCTGACATGGACTCCTCTGAGGTTGCTCACAGAGATTCGGATCTCTGTGAGTCTTGTGAAACTTGCCTGCCTCCTAGGCACAGGCAATGGACTATCTATCAGCCTAATTATGTTTAAATCAATGAACAGGGAATCTAACAAGTTTAGATTCCCAACAAAGATCAAAGATTAAAAACGAATGCAGTTCACTCTTTTGAAGAACACAGATTTGTGTGTTCTTTCTTTTATCTTCACAAGTGGAAAGGACCCAAGAGGAGCTTGGGATTGCTTGTTTGATGTGATTTCTTGGGACAAAGGGCACCCCTTCACTCTTTCTGAGTGAAGGGAGTCAAGACAAGCAAAAATTACACACTTTGCACACCAAATGATCAGCAACCAAGCATACACAAGCTTATCAAGTTTCTGAGATCTTTTTACTAGGTCTGTGGACTTAAGCTATGACAGATTGCACACAAGTGACTTTCAAAGCCCCAAACTTAGCATACACTAGCTCCAAATAGCACACAACATACTTACAATCCTGGATTAGTCTTTATCTAAACAGAATGCAAGAATCAAACTCACAATCTCATGAAATTCAAGCAGATAGAGACTTAAGCAGATTTTTGCTATATGTTTTTCTTTTTAACTCTTAATCTTGCCTCAAATCTTACACTAAACTAACTACCAACTAACATATAATCTTCCTTAACCCTACTTACCAATTCAAACACGTTTTCATACCACAAATCTTTCAAAATTCACCCACAGAACTTAAATCCAAACACCCCTTTTAATCTCTTTTTCACACTTTTTTCTAACAATTCACTTTTAAACTCAATCAAAATGATTGTTCTCTACTCTAACATGCAAGATAACATCAATGAACTCAAATTAAATCAACAAATCACACTTAAGCATGCAGTTGCACAAAATCACACAATTTTACTCTAAAACAGAAAAAAATGAAAAGGGTAGAGATTCTTACCCTAGAACCTTACATCCAAGGTTCCTTGTGGATGATAAATCCACCTCCCATATGCCCGGGCATATGCAGAAACAACAATCAACAACAATCTTTAAACCTGCCAAGGAAAAGTCAAAGCAAAACACAAATATTGGATATATTCTGTTTTCTCTTTTTTCTTCCTTAAAAACTTACTCAAACCTTTTTAAACCTCACAAACACGTTTTAAAAACACTCAAAATCCACAAATCAACAGTTCCTTTCCACTTTCACTTCAAAGAACTATGACTTATGAAATTTGACCCTATTTTGAAAACCTTTTTGAAAATTTGAATTACTCAAAACTGTCACCAATTAAATGTGGAACTCAGCCTTTGCATTACTCACACCAAACTTTTTATAAAAGATAAAAGGATCAAACACCAACTTTATATTATAAAAAAGGAATTACAAAAGGATTTGCAAAAACTGGAACAAAGGTGCATTCACATGCGAATGCCCTTTAAATACTAACTGAGAGAACATTCTAGGTCACTAAACCCTAGCAACTAAAATTCCAATGCTGCCCTTGGTCTTTGCTTGAAGAATCTTGGTCAAAATTGGCCTTCATGTGAGCTTGTACTAGATGACAGATTGATAAAATGATCTTGGACGTTTATTTGTCCTTGGGAACAAAGGGATGCTTGTGGGGCGTTCATTTGGTCAGATGTCATGTGATGGGTGTAGCAGGGGAGGGGACAAAAGGTGGAGGGGTCATTTTCTGGGTTGTGGGGTGTGTTGGGAGTGGGGTAGGAAGTAAAAACCCTAATCTTAATTGGGATTTAGGTTAGAAATGAGGGTGATTAGAACTGGGTTGTTTTAGGGTTTATGTGATGAAGATGGATAAACAGGAGGTGATTGATTTAGTTTAGGATAATTAAGTTTTAAAAAAAACATTTACCTCCAAACTTAACTGATTAAATTAAATTAGTTAATTTAAAAAGATAGTGGAAGATGACATGGAGTGAGGGTGGCACGTGATTGGTGGGATGGTTTAATGGGGTGACGTGTCGTGTGGTGAGTGGGAGGTTTAAGTTTCAATGTCTGGCCCAAATAACCCCCCAAAGTTTCATCTTTTGTTCAAGTTGTAATAAAATCCCATCAACGCCCCATTTGCCTTTGTCAACTTTTGACAACTTGTCAAAAGTGGCACAAAACCTTTAAAAACTTTATCCAAGGGCTCCTTTTGTATTTTCTTGATTTTCCAAGGGCTGAACTTGTAATATCTTCAAACATAAAGGATCATACTTGTACATTTAATATTTTGAGGGTCAAATGTGACAAGTTCTTCAAAGATGAGGGACTAATCTTGACAATCTTCAATTCTTCAAGGGTCTTTTTGCAAAATTCCAAACTTGGGCCCGGTTCATTGTGCGACTTCATTTCCCGTGTTCGTTTTTGATTGATTCTTGTGATCTTTTGCCAATTCCTCAATATCCGTACCTAAAAATACACAAGTAACAAACACGAGCATATATTTGGTCTATTTTATGATATTTTATGCATTTTAAGGCCGTTTTGGACGATGTGACCATGTATAAAAGCAGTCTCATCACTCCCCCATACTAAACCATTGCCGTGCCCTCACGCAATGCTAGAATAAAGTATCAAAGCACCTCCAAAATTTTATTTTATTCCATTTTTATGAAATGATAAACTAGCTATACTACACTATTACTACTACTTGTGTTATAGACATAATGTATGATTCTCATCGCAAAATGGGATGTTTAGGTTCATAGAATAAGAACACGTGAATGCTTCGTTAGAAATAATTTCATCGTCCTTGATTTTCACCTTAATTCCATGCCAAGCGTGCAACGAGATCATTGTCATTATAAGTTAGTAATGCTAACACTACTCATATGCCCTAATCACGTACTTATTCTCCCATTATTCCTAAGTTGTATCTCTTATATTTTATTATGTCTTAATGATCACGAAGATACATTGTTGACTTATGCGATAATAGAGATTTAGGTCTAAAAATAGAGTCCTAACGGTGTAACTAAGACCATCAAATCAATAATCCCTCCTAATAGACGACGATGTTAAAAAATTAAGTTGACAAGAAGAATCGATAAACACGGTTTTATAACGGTTTTGAACATGAGACTTATTACCAAGACTTTTATACGCCCCCTAACGGAAGGGCCTTATTATCTTTGGTTTACCTCCATCTTTTATTCAACTTCGCCATGAAGCTTTTATTATGACTTCGGTCTTGCCTTGCCTTTTATTATCCGCCATCATCGGTGGTTTTATTAGCCAAAGACGTATATCCTCACGCTAAAGCGAATTTTGGATCTTTAAAGCTTCGAAGATTAAGGCTTGATTCACTTTCAATTTTGCATAGATTTTAGGCCTTGTGGGGCTTTCAAATTGTTTGCTTGATTTAGGTGAGCACTTGAAATCTTATTATTGGGTGAAGCTTTCGATTATTCGGGTTGCCAATACTTCAAAACCGTGACGCTGGCGATACCTTAATGTCTTCCCAATTTAATTACACGGAAGCTACTAGAAAAGACTAGAAACCCAACAATCCTAACTAAACCGCTAAGTCAATATTTATTAAGCAAAAAATATTTACATGCGAAGGGAGAATAAGCAAACAACGAGAACACATGAGTTTTTGAAAGAATACGAGTACTCTACGTTTAGCATAGTAACTTATAATTAACTCTATCATTTCTCGTCCTCATTTAAGAGACTTAGCCTAATATGTAGTTAAGGAATCAAAGCTAAGTGCTCAACACGCACGGTCGAGTCAAAAATTACTCTTATTCTCGCCATCGGAAAATCTACATTTGTGTCTTCAAACACTTATAAAACATGAGAAAAATTTTAAAATTTGGCCATTTTTAGCCTTATTTGCATGAAAACGATAAACAAAATGATAAACTTTGGAAAGCGTGAAGGTTTGGCAAGGCAAGTATCTATTCACCCCCCCATACTAAAGTTAAACATTGTCCTCAATGTTTCGAGTCTAGGGGTGCAAACACCCCCATACTAGAGGCGTAGTCGAATGCCTAATCTAGCATGGAAAGGGTGTAACCAATAAGTAATAGCCGTTTATGAAGTGTGCTAAAAACCTAAGGTTAGAACATAAAAGGATATATCATATGTGGATATTGGGAAAGGCCTCCAAAGCAAACGATCGAGTACTCCCATGAAACGAACACGAGAGGCTCCAATCGTGAAGATGATAATCTAAAAGACACAATTCACAAACAACCACGGAACAAAAGTTGGAAGGGCACAAATCCCCTCACATTACACTAATTAGAAAGCAATAATATGTACATGGATAAGCATGGGTCTCCCCCACGAGGCACCTTGTTTTTTATAACCGAGTCAAAAGCTCGACTCGAATCCCCATAAATGTGATCATTTAGGGATAATCATGGTTTGGTCAATTTTTGGTGGGACTTACATGTAATCAAGGCCCAAAAGCACGTGGAGTACTTTAAAAATCCGATAAACGTATACCGGGGTCAAAGATAGCGTCCTCGTTTTCGGATGAAAGACGAGACAACACAACTCCAACACAAATCCCAATGGGATAGAAGAAAATAGGAGATAAGAAATAGAAGGGTGGGACAATGGGTAAGGCAAAACATTGAGCTACTCGAGGTAGACTCGCACCAATCAAATGAAAAGATTTTCCATTTATTGCATCGGTGGAAGACCGAGATTTCCCTATAAAAGCAATTCCAGGATCAAATATCTCGTCCTCGGTGGAGAAAGGGGAGGGAACATAAGGGGCTTCCCCCACACTAGGTCCACACAAAGCATCGTCAAAAGGAGAAGACGAGCTTGTAGTACTCAATAAACGCGGTGATGACGGAGTTAGAATTGTAGAAAAATCTTTTAAATTAAATTCAAAATCTTTTCCTTTTTCATCTTTAACACTCTCCTTGTGAAAACCCGATTTGATTATGTCAAAAATATTTGGTGTATCTAAAACAATGTTAGTCACACTAAAAATTCTCACATTTTGAAACCTTTTTGGTTTAGGGTGGCAAGTTTTCAAATTTTTTGTCAACAAAGAAAACCTCCCCATCGGGATCAACGTATTCATCATCCGAAGATTCACTCGAGATTGGAATCATAGGCTTAACACTCTTAACCTCCATCGGCGGAGGGGACGGAACTTCATTTTTATCAACTCCTAAAACTCTATTTGAAATCTTTTGACAAATGTTTTTGATTGGATTGACATTGTACAAAGATGTGATCGAATAAACATGAGAAAGAGTGGAGTTTTGGGTTGCATTAATGACGAGTTCTTCCTCATTGAAACGAAGAGTGATTTTTCTTGCATGCACATCGATAAGTGCTCTCGAGGTATCCAAAAAAGATCAACCTAAAATTAATGGAACTTTAGGATCGATGGGAATATCAACAACAATGAAGTCCACGGGATAATAGAATTTCCCAACTTTCACAAAGACGTCCTCGGCAACTCCACAAGCTAGAATCGTAGAATGATCGGCCATTTTGATTGACATTCTTGAAGGAGTGAGATTTGGAAGATTGAGTGATTTAAAAATCTCAAGAGGCATCAAATTAATACTAGCACCAAGATCGGCCAAGGCGTAGCATTCTTCCATGTCTTGGATAGCACATGGGATTAAAAACTTTCCAGGATCACCGACTTTTTGAGGTATGCGGCTTAGAAAAACCGAAGAACAACTAGACGATTTTTGCAATTTCTCTTTGTTATTCAACATACTTTTGAAGTTCGCGGCAAATCGAGGCATCATGACTAAGGCGTCGGCAAAACTTATATTAAAATGCAAGTCACGAAACATTTTCATAAAAAGTTCAAATTGATAATTATTTCGTTCTTGTGCCTTTTCCTTGTCTCGTCTTGAAGGGTAGGGTAAAGGTGGTGTGGGTTGGGGCAAATTAGGCATAGGCATCGGCCTTGGAATCTCGGGTTCCATAATGGGTATAGGTTCAACCGTAGGTGTGGTTTGAGCGGTACTTCGTGGGCTTGTAATGTGCTCCTTTTCAACCACAACCTCGGGTTCTTTCTCTTTTTCCTTCTCCATAGAAGTACTTGGACGAGAAATGGGTTCTTTGAAAGTTTTACCACTACGAGTGGCAATAACCTTCAATTCTCCTTTCGGGTTCATGATGGTGTCACTAGGAAGACCACCCGAAGAAGAGGGCTTACACATGATAGCTTCAAACATTTTAGCCATACGGTCTTCAAACTTAGATTGCCTAGCATCCGCTTTTAACAACTCTTGCTTAATCTCATGTTGTCCTTGCTCCATTTTTTGTTGATTTTGTTGGAGTCGTGTGACATTTCCTTCCATTTTATTAGCATGAGTTTTAAGTTCATTAGCAAGTTCGTTTTTAAGCTCGTTTTTCAACTCGGACCTTAAGCTAACCATCTCACGTTGCATATTGTCAAACTTAGCATCATTAGCCTTAGCATAATTCAAAAATTCTCCTTGAAGATTTTTGGTGTGATCGTTTTGAAAACCTTGGGCATTAGTTTGAAAATCACGGTTTTGGTTTTGATTAGAAATTTGCCCATTTCCACTTTGATAATTACCTTTGTTATAATTCCTTTGATTTCCTTGGTAATTTCCACCTTGATTGTTGTTTCGATAGTTATTAGCATTTTGATTTTGTGGAGCTTGATTTTGGCGGGAACCTTGACCGATTTGGTTATAAGTTCCCGTGGCTACATAAGCATTCGAAGTGTTACCATCCGCGGTAATGCACTCGGAAAAATCATGAGCTCCACCACATGAAATACAACTCTTAGCAACCGCTTTAACCGAAGCGGTGTTTGAAGCTTCTTGAGCTTTCCAATGAGACATAAGAGTCGAAAACCTATCGAAAAACCGATTCTCCTCATTTGCTTCATCTTGCAAGGCATTAATGGAACGAGATGATGACGAGCCCAAATTGGCAACACTCGGTGTGTTACGAGGGCTATAGACCTTAGACCTATTTTCTATGATTTTCAAAGCCTCATTGGTCGTTTTGCACAAAAAATTACCACCCGCGGCGGCGTTTAAATAATCTCGTTCATGTTCATTAAGCCCATTATAAAAAGTGTCAATTTGATGCAATTCGGAAAAATCATGGTGTGGACATTCATGTAACATTTCTTTAAACCTTTCCCAATCCATTGAAAAACTTTCATTTGGTCTTTGTGTAAAACGTGAAATCTCGTTTTTCAAGTGTGTTGTCTTAGATGGTGGAAAAAATTGATTCACAAATTTAGACACGAGATCGGCCCATGTCAAAATCGAATTCGGCGGTTCTTTCTCAAGCCATATCTTGGCGGGTCCATCTAACGAGTAAGGAAACAACATCATCTTAATGGCATCGTGTGGTACATCCTTAAACTTGCTTGTCGCGGTGAGACGATTAAATTGCCTAATGTGATAATGTGGGTTGTCTTTTTCGTGACCGCGAAACTTGTTTGCTTGAAGCATAGACATTAAACCCGTCTTGATCTCAAAGTTCTCCGCAAGGATGGCGGGAATCACAATGGCCTCTCCAAAACCCTCGGTGGGTGCTTGAAGCAACTCCATCATAGTACGATTAGCCATGATAGCTTCTTGTTCTACAATAGGTTCCTCACTTGGAGACTCCTCACTAGAATGAGTGAGTGATTTGTTTCTTCGTTTACGAGCACGTCTAGCTTTAGAGCGAGTTTGCATAAACGTCACGTACAACGAGAAGGCGAGCAAAGAAGATTCTTTTTGGTATTTTGTGTTTTTTCAATTTTTTTGTGGTTTTTGATTGTATTAACTTTTTTTTTTTTTGGAAATTGGTGAATGTATTAAGTAGACAAAAAGTCCACAAATCTCCTCACTAATCAAATCTCTTGATTAAAAAGGCCTCAAGGAATGAAAACGATCACGTGGAGTGAACGCCTTCGATGACTTTAGAACGATGGTGGAACACCAAATCGTTCAAGAGGGTTTAATCAAATGGAAACCAAGAAAATATATATGATATGTAATAATACTTTGGGCGGCAAAACCCTCGATTCACTTTCAAAATCAAATACGCACAAGCAAGCGGAGGAAACGAGGCGGCGCGAAGCACTTAAGAGCCTTTTTCCTTTAGGTTGTGAAATACAACCGCCTTATACCCACCTTATAGTTTGTATTATCAAGATTAAGCTTCACGAAAGTATTTATCTATTTTTGCCTTTTTCTTTGGTTTGAGATTCGAATACAATGATCGAGTGATGAAATCCCGAGTCAAGGTTGTGATTGCTCACGTATTTGGAGTACTTGTGTATTTATTGTTCTACGTATACAATATAGTAATAGTATTCACACAAAAACCGAAAAACGATAATACGTATTAATAGAGTGCTATTAATACAAATACTATTATGGCTAATATATAAAACAACAATGGTTCAATCAAAACACAACACGCCTCCCCGGCAGCGGCGCCATTTTGATATAGTAGTTTTTACTACCCTTTAGGAAAAGAGCGTAAAAAGCGGTAAGTATTAAGCGTATGTTTAGGAAAACGTAAACACTTATGACCCTAGATGGGGATCGTTCTCTCGAGGAGGCACGTGTGTTGTGTAATGAATGATTGATTATGTTTTTGATTATTAATGAGAAGAAAAGAAGAGAAAATGACGAAGACGAAAAAATAGAAAAATAAGGCAAAAACACTACTAGAAAGTTACGACGTAGAAACGTAAAAAGTGCAAAATTTAAAATTTTAATCTAAAAATTCCTAAAAATTACTAAAAATCCACAATAAAATTCTAAGAGTTTACAAAAAAATCCAAACTTGCCAAAACCTTTTAATTAATTTAATAATGACTTTTTAATGCTAATTAAAGCCCTAAAAATCACTTTTAAATATTAAAAAGCCCTAAACAAGATTTTATAGTTTGTAAACCTCAAAAATGACCTAATTAAGCTAAAAACTATTTTTAAAAATTTTAAAAACAAATTAAACTATTTTTAAATTCCTAAAAACTATTAAAATCTATTAAATCTTAAATTAATTCTAAAAATTAATTGAAAAGCCTAAAAATTATTCTACAAATGGGAAAAGTCCTAATTAATGATAAAGAAGCTAGGAAAAATGAAAAAGAAATAAAAATAAAACTTTGAATTTAATGAATAAAATAATAATAAAATATTCCAAAAATAAAAAGTTAATAAAATTAATTCTAAAAAATTTCTAAAATCTTAAAATAATCTAACTAAGAGAAAAACACAAATTAAAGTTCCTAAACCCTTTTTTATAATTTTATAAAATTTATTAAAGTTTGTAAAAAACCTTAAAATAATATAAAATTAAAAATTGAAGTTTTTGAAACCAAAACTTAATGTAAACCTCAAAAATGACCTAATTAAACTAAAAACTATTTTTCCTAAAAATTAAAACTCTTTTTTCTATTTTTTATTGATTTTTCAAAAACCGGCAATTAAATAAATTCTAGAAAATAAATAAATAAAGGGAAAAATATAAAAACAAGCTAGGAAAATCTAAAAACCTAATATGGTCCTAGGAAAAATAAAAAGAGGCAAAATAGCTTAAAGAATAAGCCCAAAAGAGGGAATATAAGCTACGGCTTATTATTAAGCTGACAAACCAAAAACGTGTTAAATAACGTTTGAAAACAAACATAAACGTAAAAAGGTATCCAGATCAACGGTAGAACTCTTAACCCTCCAGCGAGAGGTCTAGGGTTCGAGTCCGTTGCGGGTATTCTTTTTATAAAAATTTCTTTTTGATTTTTTTTTTTTTTTTTTTTTTACAATCCAAACCTGTGACCTTTGTATGTTATGAAAACACAAATCCAATCTCTTTTTACCTTTTCTAGCTAGATTAAACAAGATCAAAGATTAAAAACGAATGCAGTTCACTCTTTTGAAGAACACAGATTTGTGTGTTCTTTCTTTTATCTTCACAAGTGGAAAGGACCCAAGAGGAGCTTGGGATTGCTTGTTTGATGTGATTTCTTGGGACAAAGGGCACCCCTTCACTCTTTCTGAGTGAAGGGAGTCAAGACAAGCAAAAATTACACACTTTGCACACCAAATGATCAGCAACCAAGCATACACAAGCTTATCAAGTTTCTGAGATCTTTTTACTAGGTCTGTGGACTTAAGCTATGACAGATTGCACACAAGTGACTTTCAAAGCCCCAAACTTAGCATACACTAGCTCCAAATAGCACACAACAAACTTACAATCCTGGATTAGTCTTTATCTAAACAGAATGCAAGAATCAAACTCACAATCTCATGAAATTCAAGCAGATAGAGACTTAAGCAGATTTTTGCTATATGTTTTTCTTTTTAACTCTTAATCTTTCCTCAAATCTTACACTAAACTAACTACCAACTAACATATAATCTTCCTTAACCCTACTTACCAATTCAAACACGTTTTCATACCACAAATCTTTCAAAATTCACCCACAGAACTTAAATCCAAACACCCCTTTTAATCTCTTTTTCACACTTTTTTCTAACAATTCACTTTTAAACTCAATCAAAATGATTGTTCTCTACTCTAACATGCAAGATAACATCAATGAACTCAAATTAAATCAACAAATCACACTTAAGCATGCAGTTGCACAAAATCACACAATTTTACTCTAAAACAGAAAAAAATGAAAAGGGTAGAGATTCTTACCCTAGAACCTTACATCCAAGGTTCCTTGTGGATGATAAATCCACCTCCCATATGCCCGGGCATATGCAGAAACAACAATCAACAACAATCTTTAAACCTGCCAAGGAAAAGTCAAAGCAAAACACAAATATTGGATATATTCTGTTTTCTCTTTTTTCTTCCTTAAAAACTTACTCAAACCTTTTTAAACCTCACAAACACGTTTTAAAAACACTCAAAATCCACAAATCAACAGTTCCTTTCCACTTTCACTTCAAAGAACTATGACTTATGAAATTTGACCCTATTTTGAAAACCTTTTTGAAAATTTGAATTACTCAAAACTTTCACCAATTAAATGTGGAACTCAGCCTTTGCATTACTCACACCAAACTTTTTATAAAAGATAAAAGGATCAAACACCAACTTTATATTATAAAAAAGGAATTACAAAAGGATTTGCAAAAACTGGAACAAAGGTGCATTCACATGCGAATGCCCTTTAAATACTAACTGAGAGAACATTCTAGGTCACTAAACCCTAGCAACTAAAATTCCAATGCTGCCCTTGGTCTTTGCTTGAAGAATCTTGGTCAAAATTGGCCTTCATGTGAGCTTGTACTAGATGACAGATTGATAAAATGATCTTGGACGTTTATTTATCCTTGGGAACAAAGGGATGCTTGTGGGGCGTTCATTTGGTCAGATGTCATGTGATGGGTGTAGCAGGGGAGGGGACAAAAGGTGGAGGGGTCATTTTCTGGGTTGTGGGGTGTGTTGGGAGTGGGGTAGGAAGTAAAAACCCTAATCTTAATTGGGATTTAGGTTAGAAATGAGGGTGATTAGAACTGGGTTGTTTTAGGGTTTATGTGATGAAGATGGATAAACAGGAGGTGATTGATTTAGTTTAGGATAATTAAGTTTTAAAAAAAACGTTTACCTCCAAACTTAACTGATTAAATTAAATTAGTTAATTTAAAAAGATAGTGGAAGATGACATGGAGTGAGGGTGGCACGTGATTGGTGGGATGGTTTAATGGGGTGACGTGTCGTGTGGTGAGTGGGAGGTTTAAGTTTCAATGTCTGGCCCAAATAACCCCCCAAAGTTTCATCTTTTGTTCAAGTTGTAATAAAATCCCATCAACGCCCCATTTGCCTTTGTCAACTTTTGACAACTTGTCAAAAGTGGCACAAAACCTTTAAAAACTTTATCCAAGGGCTCCTTTTGTATTTTCTTGATTTTCCAAGGGCTGAACTTGTAATATCTTCAAACATAAAGGATCATACTTGTACATTTAATATTTTGAGGGTCAAATGTGACAAGTTCTTCAAAGATGAGGGACTAATCTTGACAATCTTCAATTCTTCAAGGGTCTTTTTGCAAAATTCCAAACTTGGGCCCGGTTCATTGTGCGACTTCATTTCCCGTGTTCGTTTTTGATTGATTCTTGTGATCTTTTGCCAATTCCTCAATATCCGTACCTAAAAATACACAAGTAACAAACACGAGCATATATTTGGTCTATTTTATGATATTTTATGCATTTTAAGGCCGTTTTGGACGATGAGACCATGTATAAAAGCAGTCTCATTAATAAGCCAGCTAAGATCCTTCTTAACAGGATGCTTAAACATATGATGTATTCGATTTTTAAAACAAACTCAAAAAAACGATTTAATCAACCAAGCTCCCCTTTATTTTTCTATAACTGCGTTAGGCTATCACTTCAAATGTGATACCTAGCTTTGTGATCGTACTTACAACTCAGAAAGAAAAGAAAATAAACGTATGATTGATCTTACAAATCAAGATCAATATACGTATACAAAACCAACAAAATCGCTCAAAGTAACAATGGTGGAACAATGTGAGAGATGAAAACAAGAAACAAAAACAGACTGAATGACGAAGTAAACAATAAAATGAGTATATATGCTATCTTGACTAGGGTTGACTCAAGTTGTGTCCACTTGCTACATTTAGTCCTCCACCTTCACTAAACCTGTCAAACACAAACCAAAATATCCAAAGCAGAAAATATAAAAGAAACATATTTACCTTTCTTACCCTTATACTTTAATCAGTTGTCAACTTACACTTTAATACCCCCTCTTAAGTTGACTTCTGATAGAGATCAACAAGCTTCAACATTTCACAAAAAGAATTGTGATCTTTAATAGACAATCCGTTGGTAAACAAGTCTGCAACATTATCTTCAGATTTGATCTTAACAGTTTTGACTAAACCTGCAGACACCTTTTCCCTTAAGAAATATAAGTCTATGTCAAAATGTTTAGTTCTTTCATGAAATACAGGATTGGCTGCAATTTGAATTGCAGAACTACTATCACAACTGATAGGCACAGGTAAGTCCACTTTCACCTTAAGATCATTCATAATCTTAAGTATCCACATGATTTCACAAGTAACACTGTTCATAGCTCTATATTCAGCTTTAGCTGAAGATTTAGCTAAAACAGATTGTTTCTTGCTTTTCCAGGATACAAGATTATCACCCAGATATACAGTATATCCAGTAACAGATTTTCTAGTAATCTTACACTTAGCCCAATCTGAATCTACAAATGCATTAAGATTCAGATTGTTATGTTGTTTAAAGGATATACCAGTTCCAGGAGACCTTTTAAGGTATCTAAGCACATGAAAAGCTAATTTCAGATGAGATTTATAAGGATCATGCATAAACTGACTTAAACAGTGAACAACATAAGCAATACCAGGCCTAGTTAAAGTCAGATATATCAGTTTGCCAACAATCTTTTGATAACAAGTTTTATTATCAAGCATAGTATCAACCTCATCTTCAATAAGTTTTTTCTTTTTCTTAGAAGAATCTGGTATAAGAGCTTTAGCTGGCTTACAAGCCAACATTCCATACTCAGATAGTAACTCTAAACAGTATTTCCTTTGATTAAGACACAATCCTGAGTCAGTATCAAGTACTTCAATACCCAAGAAATATTTGAGTTTTCTAAGGTCTTTAATTTTAAATTTAGAACTCAAATATTCTTTAAAGTCATTGATAATACTTTCATTGTTCCCTGTTATGATAATATCATCAACATAAACAAGCAGGGCAACAAAAGACTCATTCTCAGTCTTAGTAAACAAAGAAACATCACTTTTACTTTGACAAAAACCATTTTCAGTTAACACACTTGTTAATTTTTCATTCCATTTTCTAGGTGCCTGTTTTAACCCATATAAAGACTTGGTTAGCTTGCACACCTTGTTTGAGTTAGAGCCATACCCTTCAGGAAGATTCATATAAATTTCTTCATCTAAATCTCCATATAGAAAGGCATTATTTACATCTAACTGATAAACAGGCCAATTATTGTGCACAGCAACAGAAAGAAGACACCTAACAGTCACAATTTTCACAACTGGTGAAAATGTTTCTTCATAGTCTATACCCTCTTTTTGACTAAACCCTTTTGCTACAACTCTAGCTTTATATCTCTCAACATCACCACTAGATTTATATTTCACCTTCCATAACCATTTACATGCAACAGGCTTCCTACCTTGAGGTAAGTCAACTATAACCCATGTATTGTTTCTATTAAGTGCTTCCATCTCCTCATTCATAGCCTCAACCCACCTAGGGTCTTTGGCTGCCTCATTATAGGATTTAGGTTCATGTATTTTGTTCAAGTTATTAGTGAACACAAAATTATGCATAGACAAGTTATTATAGTTCACCACAGTATTAATATCATATTTAACTCTTTCGTCAAGCACATAATCACTAAGTTTACCAGGTAGCTTATGTGGTCTACTAGACCTTCTTAGCTCAGTTTTCTCTGGACTATTATTTTGAAAATGTTGATTAAACTCTATAAACTCTTCACCCTCATAATCATAATTTTCATCATCAAGGGCAACATTATTGTCTAAATCACTAGCATCATTACTGCCTAAGTCATACTGGTTTCCAAGACTATGATCTTTATCATTCATAGACTCTGAACCCTCAGTATTACTGGTAACAATGATAGGAGTATCAGTAGATACTTTCTCAGCTAAGACGGACTCTTTTAAAATGCTACCTCTATCTCTTAATCTTTCATCTCTCATATCATCATAGGGATCATTAGAGTTGTTTACTGCTAAGTCAAAGATATTTAGACTATTTATACCCTGATCTTCAAAGATCAAATCACTCTTACAAACATCATTTTTGAATGGAAACACTGTTTCATAAAACTTGACATCCCTTGAGAAAAACACATTTTTTGACTCAAGACCAAACAATTTATAACCCTTTTTAGTAAAGGAGTACCCAATGAACACACACTTTTCAGACCTAGCAGCAAACTTATCCACATTATTAAGCACAGTACTAAAACAAAGACACCAAAAACTTTTTAAATGAGAGATGTTAGGTTCAATTTTATAAATCATTTCATAAGGACTTTTTCCAGAGAGGACTGAGCTAGGAATCCTATTAATCAGATAAACAGCAGTAAGAATAGATTCAGGCCACATGTTCAAAGGTAATCCCCCCTGAAACATGAGGGCTCTAGCAACATTAAGTAAATTCCTATGTTTTATCTCAGCTATACCATTCTGCTGTGGAGTATACACACAAGTAGTTTGATGAATAACTCCATTTTCCTTAATAAAACCTTCAAATTTATGATTAACAAACTCTGTTCCATTATCACTTCTAAAAACTTTGATAGCAACATCAAACTGACTTTTAATTAGCTTATGAAATTTAACAAGTTTATCAAAAACCTCATCTTTGCCTTTAAGCATGTATAACCACACAGTCCTGGTATAGTCATCAACAATAGTAAGAAAGAATCTAAATCTATCTCTACTTTTTACTCTATAAGGACCCCAAACATCCAAATGAACAATTTCACCCAAACATTTGGTCTTATGATCACTTATAGGAAAAGGATCTCTAGTTTGCTTAGCCATGTGACACACATCACAAGGCTGAACATTACTAGCAGAATCAAGATGAATTTTATCCTTAAGAATAGCTAAAACTTGGTCTGAGGGATGACCAAGTCTGTTATGCCACACACACTTAGACAAATTACACTTAGTGATAGCACTATTAATAAACTTCCTACCTGAATCAAACAAGTAAAGTCCATTATTTTCACTACCAGTCCCCAAGAGGGACTTTTGATGAGAATCCTGAACAAAACACTTAGACTCAGTAAAGGACACAACAAACTTATTATCTTTAGCCAACTTGTGTACAGAAATAAGACTGACCTTATAACCTGGAACAACCAACACATTTTTCAAAGTAATTTTATTTGATAGTTTAAAATTTCCTACATGCTTAACATGTTCAATAGTGCCATTAGGATGTGAAACAGAAATGTTCAATTTTGACACATCAATAATATCAAACAAGTATTCAGTAGAAAAAGTCATATGTTGTGATGCTCCAGAATCAAAGATCCAACCAATATAAGTACTATAAGTACTTATATTGGTATTATAGTTAAAAAATCTACAAGTGACAAAGCTAATAACATGATTAGAACCAAATTTTATACCTGCAGCACAAGACTGCACATCACCAATGTCAGGCTTAGAATTGATCAAAGCCATGAGTCTATTTATTTGATCAGCAGTAAAGGGAAGAGACTTCCCAGATCCCTGATCAACATTATTACCAAGAGAACTAGTGACATTATTAGAACCATTAGATCCTCCAGTATTTCTTTTCTTGAAACCTGGAGGATATCCATTAAGCTCAAAACATCTATCAACAGTATGACCATTCATATTACAATGAGTGCAAACAAACTTATTGTTATTCTTATTAGGACCTCTGTTTTGACCATTTTGATTGTTTTGAGTATTTTTATTACCATTCCAATTATTAGGTTTAGCAACAAAAGCAATAGCAGTATTCTTATCACTAACAACATGAACCAGATTGTTCTTATGAGACTCAACCCTAGAAAGAGTAGCAAAAGCAGATTTAACATCTGGCAAAGGGTCTGCAGTTAGTAATTGACTCCTAACAACACTGAAAGTGTCATCAAGACCTATCAAAAACTGCATGAGTCTTATAAGAGCATTATGACTCTTCATTTGAGGAGCACCATCACACTTACATGAAGGAAGATTGACAAGAGAGTTAAACTGCCTCCATAGACTGTTGTAATTATGATAGTATTCAGACAAAGAAGAACCAAATTGAGTGAGAGAACAAATTTTATAGTGCAAATTATAGATAACAGATCCATCAATTTTATCATAAGTTTCTTTAAATTTATCCCACACATCTTTAGCATTTTTTGAGAAAATTTGTCCTTGATATAACTCAAAAGAGATACATCCAAGAATCTAAGATAAAACCACAGCATTACATCTATCCCATTGATCAGATAATACAACATCATCAATATTTTTCTCACAAGTACCATCAATAAACCCCAGTTTGTTCTTAGTATGTAATGCAAGCTTAAATGCAGCAGCCCAAACCTTATAGTTTTCAGGACCAGTGAGTTTAACACTCACAATGGGCTGCCTATTTGTGTCAGTAGGGTGTAAATACAAAGGGTCATTAGTATGAATGACAGTTTCAGTTTCAGTTTCAGTATCACTAACAGGATTATCATCCTGACCATCTTTCTTTGGATCAGTCATGATGAAACCACACAAATATCACACAAGAGAAACAAAGAACCCCTTGTACCTCCTCTACAAACAACTACCAAATAGCACAAATGAAAACTGAATCAATCCACCAAGACTACCTAATCCCTTCGACACCTAAAACCCCTCTAAACAAAAAATAAAACACAAGAGAGTGCAAGAGAGGTGTTACAACACGCGCAGCTACCAGCAAAAAATAGCCAAGAATCAATGAGATCAAGAAGATCTCACCACAACCAACAAGCACAGCGGAATAACAACCTGAAAAATGTTAGTTATAACAAATAACCAACAAAAGATAACAAATACCCAAAAATTGAATGAAACCCTAATTTCTGAAATTTGGGGTTTCTTCAATTAACCTTACCAGAGATACAATTAAGCTCAATTAATCAATAAAGAACCCAATTAATTACCACAGAACACAAAGAATCAGAAAACACCTCAATTTTAAGACCCTAAAAAAATTAATTGATAAAAAACTTGTAATTAACCACAATTAGCACACGATTAACCACAAGATTAATCAAGATCTTTAATAAAAACAGTTTAAAACTCATATATCAAGAAACAAAGGCTCTGATACCATATTCGATTTATAAAACAAAGTCAAGAAAACGATTTAATCAACCAACCTCCCCTTTATTTTTCTATAATTGCGTTAGGCTATCACTTCAAATGTGATACCTAGCTTTGTGATCGTACTTACAACTCAGAAAGAAAAGAAAATAAACGTATGATTGATCTTACAAATCAAGATCAATATACGTATACAAAACCAACAAAATCGCTCAAAGTAACAATGGTGGAACAATGTGAGAGATGAAAACAAGAAACGAAAACAGACTGAATGACGAAGTAAACAAGAAAATGAGTATATATGCTATCTTGACTAGGGTTGACTCAAGTTGTGTCCACTTGCTACATTTAGTCCTCCACCTTCACTAAACCTGTCAAACACAAACCAAAATATCCAAAGCAGAAAATATAAAAGAAACATATTTACCTTTCTTACCCTTATACTTTAATCAGTTGTCAACTTACACTTTAATATGATGCATATAAACTGTTTCAGGAGTCTTGCTTGTATCAAACTGCCATACTTTTACTTCCATCCGACCATCACTCCTCTGTCGTGGAATAGTTCATCGTGTATCTGTTTAGTGGATTTTAACAAACACCTAATTTGGTTCCAAAAACTGAGTTAGAACAGTATATATGGTTGTTAACAACATTGATAGGCTCTTAGGAAACCTTTAAAAGACCCATATAAAGGATACATACAGAATCTGTTTGACTAACTTTTAAGTTTAATATGATATATATTAATAACGTGTCTAAGAAACAACATCAATGTAATCAATTTACAGTTTTAAACATGCGAAAACATATACATTCAACAGCAAGAAACAGAGATGTGTAATGGTAAAATGTAAGACAGTGTTGTTTTTCACAATCACTTCAATAAACTAATACGTGCTATAATACAAGGCATTCAAGCCGGTAAAATGGGTGGGTCCAGTAACGGGTCAAGACAGGTAACTTTCTGGTAATGTTATCTTATAGTAGTAGATAATTAGCAGGTTAAATATGATCATAAAGATGGATTATTATAGCAAACGTCCATTTTTTAAACTAATATGTGCTTGTGTCTCTATCGGATATCCGTACAAGCCTTGTACGTCAAATGTGCTCAAGTTCCTAATTTGCGTTTTACTTTCACATCGTGTATGTGGCAATTCTGACCCATTTCCCTAAATCGGTCAAATTGGGCTGTAATTTATCTCTAAACGGGTCAAATAGGTATGTTTTAAGCTTGGTTAAATTGGATAGGTAGTGTGAGTTCAAGAGGTTGAATGTCACCAAACATGTTTTCAACTGATTCTAAAAAAACACAAACATGTTCCGAAAGCTTCAACTGCTGGCAAATTAAGAAATAACAATTTAAGAAATCCGAAAAAGTTTTCTATAAATGGCAACAAGATTTACGAAACAAACAAAAACAATACAAAGTCAAAGTACAAAAAATACTACGACAAACACAGCTACCAAACAAGATGGTTGGACTGTGTTAGTATCCTAAATACTACTCCAGAAATAATCTAAAGAAAGGGGTACAAACTTACCATTCTTAGATCAATGAGCATTCATCGGCAGAAGAGCTGGAAAAGTGTCAAAACCCTCTAAGAGACAAAAGGCATGTATCAATGATATTACCCTTTGGCAATCAGGTGATTCAGCCAACGAATTGTCATTAGTGTACTTTGTATATGCTCGGAGTATATAATCCACCAGAATCCAGAATCAACAGGTGGAACACGTCCTATTGCACTCTCACAAAGGTCTGTCATTAAGGTGTCGGTATTGCTAACCGGATCATGAAGGACTTCAAAACTAGCTGGCATCACTCACGACCCCAATTCAAAACAATTAACCCCTTTGTCTCCCATCCTTGGAGACGAAGAGTCTTCAGTAGAAAATTCTTGACGATTTCAGGTTTGCCCTTCATTAGGAAGGCTAAACCACTTGGAACAAAATCTCACAAAAACCTATAAATGAAGGAAGTTGACAAAAACTAAGCAAAATGATTGCTTTACAATATAAGCATATAGTTTCTAATATACTGGTTATCATTATTGAATAAATGATCCATAAATACATCAGCAAAGCTTTAAATACAACTTGACATCTTAAAACACTGCTACAAATCTGAACCACTGCTACAAATGAAGCCCCAACTTCTCCTTCCCTAACCTGCAAAAAGGGTATATGGATCTAATCTCTATGCCTTGCACAAAGATCCTTCTTAAGAGGATTCTCAACCTTAAGCTTCATTGAAACTGTTCCAGGAGTACTCCACGTTCTAAACCCCATACTATTACTTCCATCCAAGCATATGTTGTATCAGGTGATAGCGTTGTGGGTATTATTTCACTCACAAGTTTCAAATTTGTAGCCACCATTTATTACAAGCACTTCTCCGAATCTGCAAAAACTTAAAGCTCAGTTTATGTGTAATAGAGATGCTAGCAAGATTTATACAAAATAGTTGCCAAAACCCACGGAAAATTGTTAAATCTTCCATGTAATTATTATGATGTTTTTTTATATGTTGTATCATTATGATTCAAGATTAGTTTCTCAAAATGCACTAGTACTTTAAAGTTGTCTCTTAATCAACTATATATGATTTATGATGTTTTAAGATTTATAAAGTATTGAATCTAACAATTTATTAGTTTTAACTAAGCTTAAAATTCTATTGGCAGTTTACTAATCCACCAATCCAACCCGAGAAAAAAGTCATGTTTTGACCCAAATCATTTACCTGACCCGAGATGAACTGTTTGCCACCACCATTTTCAAATATTCTAGTGATTGAACAATTTTTTTAAGAATGCTTGAGATGCAAAAACCATCATAAAAAGTTGACAAGAAGAATAAACTGGTATTTGTAGGCTTACTTTTTAAAGGGGCTGAAACAAGATGCCTTCTATTTTTATATTGTATATATGGTAGTCAAAATCAATTTTGAGATCAACAAGACCCCCATTGCTAGTGACTTGATACAACTCAGCCATTGGGAAGTCACCATACATCTTGTTTGAAAGCACAATAGTTCTTCTCTTCCCATTTACTCTGTAAGTGAGGTTTACTACATCAAATGAGCGACCGAGAAAGACCAGGTTCACAGTGTATGGGATTAATGGGTTCAATAACTGAGTTTTTACATGTGTTCTGAATCTCATTTGTTTTGTATTGTATAAGCCTGCTGGAAATCTGTATGATAAAGAAGAAGCAAAGAATGATGTATCAATTTACATATACTTATCAAACTCCAGGATGAGTCCGAGGAGGACAAGTCACCTTGAGTTGAAGTGAGACTCGTATTGTTCTTTCGCCTTAAGATAGTAGTAGTGAGACCCATATTGAGAAGGGAAATCTTGATCCGAAATCAAGCAATCTTCCATAGATATCATGTGACAGTTTTCTCCTTTCTTATTAAGTGAAAACCACTACAGAAGTAGTCAGTTGGGAATTAGTTTTGCTCATATTATCTTTATATTTAGAAATAGACAATTAAATACAGTACCGTTTTGTATCCGTCAAGGTGGACTCCTTTCAATAGAATTTGTTTAAGGTCATCAAGGGATGTATAGAATAAAGATTGTGAGGCAGCCTCGACTATCCCTTGGTACTCTTCAGACACTTGAAGTTCCACCTACATATATGATATATCCAAGCAAGTAAGCCATACATTCAGGTAATGTTTCATTTTTAAGGTAAAGCATAATCATTGAAAATAAAGTTCTTACTTTGTCTTCAGATGGTTGGAACTCAAAGCCACCAACCAGCAGAACGGCATAACATTCTTCAAAATGAAATTGAAGGTCTACAGTTGTGTGTTGGCTTATGAACTCATATAAAGGAACGACGAATTGTCCATCTTCTCTTTCATGTATAGAAGGGTAAATGATAAAAACTTTGGTCTCATCCTCCCCATCTATTTTGTATTTCAGGGGGGCAAATCTATCGAGTTGATATTGATAGTTATATCGGAAGACAAGGTTGAGGGTGTATGAGATACGAGGTGTCAAATATTGTCCTCTGACACGTGCTTTCAAGTTACTCGATTCATAAGTGTAAAATTGGTGCCCCGGAAATCTACATAAAAAATAATTAAAGAATGAAAAAAGTTAAAAAGCTTATAATTATACATATTATAATAAAGATAAAGAGAATTAGTTAGTGACCTTGAATCAACAACATAGTTATCCCAATGTATAACTTGGCGATTTATATCATCGGGGTCCACACAGGCTTCGATGAAGATTCTTTCGATATGTTGTCCTTTCTCATTCAAATAAAACTGTACATATCCGTTAGCATTTTTCAATTCCTCAAATATGTTAAACAAAGATCCACGATAGTGATAAAGAAGTCTAATTTGAATTGGAAGAAGGTTAAGAAAAATAATCATATCTTGTAATACGAAAATCTCAAGCAAACGCTAGCTAATTAATTACCGTTTTGTCTCCCTTAAGGGCGATCCCTCTAGTGAGAAGGCGTTTTAGTTCTTCTACAGATCTGTAAAACAAAGGAGTTACCGAAGCCTTAAGTATCTCTTCATACTCTATGACTTCCACTGGATGTTCCACCTGAGAAAAATTAGCATATGAGACAAAATGTTAATTGAAGTAGCTAATATTTCAAGTAAACCAACCATGAATATATAAGTAGTAAGAGCATATATGATTTAAATACATTTTTATTATATAATACTTTAAGAAGTATAGATTTGAAGAAACAACTGAGCTTTCTAAAGTCTTTGTAGAATTCATGAAGCTATTGATCTAATGCAAAAAATAACATTTTAAAAGGGTTTTAAAAAAAAGGAAAAACTTTGTTCAACTTGACTCATTGTAGGTTCTCGAAAGTACTGTTGCCATGTAAGTGCCTCGTAATTGAAATTTTTGACATTCGGCAACTACTTTTTTTTAATAGTATTTGTTTTTTATGACAATTACTTTACATATTGAAGTTTTGAGGTAAATGATGATACACTATTTCTAATTCATTTTTCTTTTCTTATTTTAAATGTTCAAGTATAAGAAAACATGTATCTTATAAGTGTGCCTTTTTTTACTTTTTTTATTTTGGGGGTCCAAAACTCTCGAGATATACGCAATGGTTACTTTTTATGTTTGTTAATTTATACAATTTGTGAAAAAACATCGTGTTATTAAAAATTATTCATGAATTGTCTTATGAATGTAAAGAAAGAGCGTTTACTAGCTTGAATTGTTTATAGTTTGTGTTTTATTAATTATACTTTTATTAGTGTTTTAGTTATTAAATTAATTACCAAATTAGTGTTACAAATTTTCATTTAATTTCCATGATGTTGAAATGGTTTGTTATTGTGAAGCATTTGGTACGACTAATTTAATTTTCAAAATTTGAAATGAATTGTTAAGGATAGGTGTTTTTGTTTTTTTTTTTCACTTCCATAAGGATTACGGTGAATCTTTGATTTTTATATGGATTTCTTTTCAAGTTTTATATTTTATAAGAAAAATTTATAATAAAGGAAAAGCCATAAATGACCAAAATGACATAGATGAATAAAACAAGCTTACCCTTCCTAAGGGTTGGAATTCAATATTGTAAAGTAACCTCGGAGCTTACAGTCTTGAAATATAATTTCAAGATCAAGAACACTTGTGTCGCCCTCATTGTTAAAATGAAATAAAACAGCCACCAACCATCCATCTTCCCTTGTATCTGCTGCAACGTTCACCAACGAAATTTTTGTCTCCCCTAGTAATTTGTACTTAACAGGAAAAGACTCTTGTTTCATCTCCTCTATTTCACTATAATGGAAGACAAGGTTTACTCCGTATGTCACATGTGGTGACAAGAATACTGGAGTTATCACACGTATTTTAAATTTCATCGTATGTGCTTTGTAACAGCCAACTATAAATCTGGATGAAGTAACAACAAAAATAATTACCTTACTGCATAGTTGATACTTATTTTGAAGTACATTAAGTAAATGCTAATACCTTGAATATTCCTTTACCAAATATTCATCACGGTGATCTTTGTTTGAATCATCACGAATCAAACAGTCTTCTATGGATAACATTAGACAATGTTCTTCTTTGTCATTTATAGAAAACCACTGCATATCGATCAATTAAATAAGTTACCGAAATTAGACGTGCAAATAAATACGTAAGGGTATAAATGAAGGGTTTTGCTAATAAACACTCTATGTGTATTTTTTAAGCTTGCAAAACCCATATGTAATGTAAAGGTCAACTTGTACTTTCGTAGCTTATTTATTTATCATTTACTTGTATCATATGTAAGGGGGTTTAAATACCACAACTAAACTAGAGGTGCAAACAAGCTAAATTTTATCAAGTAACTCGAGCTCGAGCTTATGATTCACTCAATTGAATTGAGCTTTTATGAAGCTTAAGCCTTAGACCAAATCCTATAAACAAGCTCGGAACACATAATAAGTCAAGCTCGAACTTTTAATAGCTTGACCTCGAGATTTTATCGAGCTTTTTTAGCATTAAAAAACATATATATTTTTAGTATACATAAATATATAACAACTAAACACTAATTAAAATATTGGTATAATAATTAAATATTTGTAAAATTGAAGGACTATTTAAACCACAATTCTCCTCAAAAAATTTGTATAAAGTCTTTCCCTCAATTTCATCACATGTTTTCCTGAATTTGTTAACGAGTTTCACGATTAGATTTAGTGTTTATGTATGAATTCAGGTTTTTTGAGTCAATCTCGAACTTTACTTGGGCCTTACACGAGTTGAGCTCAAGCCTGAGTTATTAAAGCCTGTCTAACTATCAAGCCAAAAACAATCATACCTTATTTATTTGAAGCTAAGCTCAGCCTTGTCAAGCTCGAGCTGAGCTTGACTCAATTACACCCCTAACCTCAATTAGTCACCATATTTTGTGGTGACATACATGTTTTCTCTTTTACTCTCAAATGTACATCATTTGTATTTTCTCTCACTATATTTCTTATCCATTTAAGCTTGAATCATGAGACCACAAATAAAGATATGCACAATTTCAAAAAAGTAACTAAAAATATTTTGTGTATAGGATATCATTACATAGTGTTCTTCATTTTCATTTTTAGAAAAATATGGTCAAATGCCCGTTCATAATAACAGAATATTATAACGTCATATATTTATAGTTGTTATATTTTGGTTAAGTGAAAGCCATCCGTTGACCATATTGGGAACGTAGAACACCCTAAACAAGCTAATAGAGGGAACTATATTTAAACGGCGCCAACTAACTTTAAAGTGGCCTATTTTATATGCATATTACAGTGTAGTTGCGAGATATGGAAGTCGTAATATTCTAAGAGATTTACAAAGAATCTAATCAAGGGGATGCGGTAGTTAGCCGTATCAAACAAGCGAGTATACAATCCTATTTTACCAGGGGGGTTGTCAGTGATAGCTTCTAATTGCCTGGGTAAAATGGGATGGATGTCCTCAGGGATGTAATATTTAGAGCAGAAGTTATGCCCTAGGAACTCATTGAGTACGGACGTGATGGTGGCTGTGTCCTTAACCATGTTTTACTAAGAAAGTGAGAAGGGCGTGGTAAACTAACCTGGGGAAAGAAGGATCCATGTAAAAACGTGGGTGTGTGGAGGATGAAGGTGCAACAATGGCGGAATTTATCTTAACTGTTGTGTGTGTACAGTCACATTCAATGTTACATATAGGGTTATTTCGATTCTCGTGTATCGATGGATGATTTCCACGTGTATTCCACTCATCCAATCAAATGGATAAGGATTAGTGGGTAGTTGTAACGTAAGAAGGACCCACGCGGTCTAATCAAACGCAGTTTTGTGTGGCTCGAGAGGCAGGCATCACTTGGGTCTTTTTTAGGTTGTGTCAGGTGAATAGTTGCTTACGTGGTATGTTGTTTTACCGTGCATGACTGGAATTAATTATGTTCATTAAAGAGGTTATGGTATACCGTGGCTCACGTAAGTCTAGTAGTAACGTCTGCGGCTGTAACCACTAGAATGTGGTGACATGATGACGTATAGTCCCCAGCCGGGTTATGAACTCGGCCCACGAGTACTACTTGTATCCCGGCCAACAAGTATAGGTTGGGTAATCATTGCCTTGGGCTCGTAAGGCCCAGATGGCAATAGCCGCACGCGGCATCGTACGGACCGCGTATATGCCGTACGCGGAATAGGTTAGACAGAATCACAACTTAAGTAAGATTGTGATTCGCCTAAGTCAAGGAGATATTCACTGGCCTTATTTAGAAGATAAGGATCAATCCCTACATGGTAATTATCTCTTGCTTGGGGCTCAAGATTCGGTAAGCCAACTATGGGTTAACCGCCTATATAAGGAACCCACAAGTGTTCCACAAAAGGTACGATTCACAACACATATTTACCCTAACCGATTACTAAACCCTAAAAATCGATTACTTACTCCCGCGCCGGAGTCTAATCGTGAGAAACAATCCCACGGTAAGCCTAACGGTGTGTTGTTCTTTAGTGTGCAGGTTCTCGTTAGAAGTTCACTTGTACGAGAGCCGGAGTCCCGGATACACGAATTAAGCCTAATTCGAGTTAGTGAAGGTCCATCCAACTTTTGTATCAACAGTGATGTTTATGCATATAATATAAAATACTAAAATGATGAAAGTGTAATTCAAACATGTTGTAATATACGATAAAACAAGTAAAAGAATAATATAAATAAATTATTAGGAAATATATAAAAGGTTGTAAACCTCAATCGAAATCATATACATAAAAAGTCTTCTCATTTCATTGCATTAATGGGGTAGTAAATTGTTAATAGTTCTCTCGATTAGTACACAAAATGAATGGTTTTCTAGTTTTCGATTACTATATTGTTACTAGTTTCATAAGTTATAAATTTTTAAGAATTCAAGAATTAAAATGAGTTGTATAAATATGTGTGTGTGATTAGAGGAATAACAATATACCAGTCCAACATTTTCAATTCCTCTTCAAAAGAGGTGCCGCAAAACCGCAGAGAATGCTAAAGCACGGGCTTGAATTAGAAGCTACACCTCATAGTTCAAATTCACACATCCAACTTATATTGTCAGCTATTTTGTTTTAAAACTTCATGCGTCCTAATTAAGCAGGATTTGAATTCATAACCAGGATACAAGCCTTTTCGGATGTTTTCAAATAAATGAAAGTGTTGACGGGTGATTACAATTATCTAACATATTATCAATGCATGTTTTTTTTTAGTTATATGTCTTCAGATTTATGTTATTAATACATTATATAGGATAGTGATATCAATTAAAAACAATAATTTACCAATTTCAAGAAACGTATAAATAAATAATTACCATGTTACCCCTGTTAAGGAGGATCCCTCTAAAGAGAAGCACTTTGAGTTCCTCTACTGATGTGTAGAAGACATGAGGTACTGCAACCTTGAGTATCTCTTCGTACTCTACCGCTGGATGTTCCACCTAGAAACACACATATATAGGACAATATAATCGACCATGATAGTAAAATTTTAGCATTATCCAAAGTAACTCGTTATTCCTAATATATAGCTATAGAAAATGATATAGATAGTATTCGTCAACTTACTCTTTCCAAGGGTTGAAATTGGATGCCTTCTATGTATAAGTAACCTGAAAACTGACAGAATTCAAATATAATTTCAAGATCAGTAATACTCTTGTGGCTAACCGATACAGTTCCGCTACCAACCATCCATCTTTTCTCCTATCTGCCAAGTACACAAACGAAATTTTCTTCTCCCCTTGTATTGTGTACCGGACGGGTACATATTGTTGATTTAACTGCTCTCTTTCTTCATACTGGAAGACAAGGTTTAACCCATATTTGACGTTTGGTGATAACAATAATGGAGTTAAGACGCTTATTTTGAAACTCGTGTCATTTGCTCTGTAGCAACTAGCTGTGAATCTGCATGATCAATCAGCAAGAAAGAATGACTATTTCACTGCAAATGTGTAACATATTTTGAAAATGGTTGAAAAAAAGAGATTAGTAGGAGGTGGCCAAGTCACCTTGAACTTTTCTTAAACGAATATTCAACACTGTAATCTCGGTTTGGATCTTCTTGAATCAAACAATCTTCGATGGATATGATCACACATTGTTCTTCTTTGTGATTTAATGATAACCGCTGTCCATAAACAAATTAATATAAACTATGAATTGGTTATGCATGAGTATGTATAACTTACCAACATTGTACTTTTTGGCACTACAATTCGGTACTATCTCTATTGAAAATACGAGTTTATCTTCGACGACATGTCGATGGAGATAGTTTTTCTCGGCGTCATGTCGATGGGAACGTTCGATGGGATACTTTCCCAGCGACTTTCCTCGACGACTACGTGGAGCCCACGCATTTTCTATCAACCAAATTTGTTCAACGGTGGACGCCTATTCCCGGCGATATGTCATCGGGGATTGTACTGACGAATTAACTAAGTTAATTAATTTAGTGATAATCTCGCCACGCGTCCACTTTTTTCCCGGCGACATGTCGCCGAGAATAACTATTGACCAAACCAAAAAGTCAAACAAGACCATTGTTTTCCTGTGCGACATGTCGCCGGAGAAAAGTATGCATCTTTTTTAAATAGCAGCCTGCACAGCACGCGTATTCTAGATTTTATTCCGAATTTTTTCAAAAAAAGTCTACTAAAACGTGAAACATGTATAAACCAATATGGAACCTACCCAAATACATTACAACTTGTACCAATATACAATGTAACTGATCGACGCATTTGATATGTTAAAGCTAGATTCGTCCAAAATCATACTAAACACATATAGTCTCAAAATGGGTGATTATATATTCACCTAGCTAAAAAGATGTTCTAATTAAACATATCGGAAACCAAACGTTCATTTAAGGGATGCCAAAATAAACTACAAGACACAAAATAACATATTATTACCCCAAGTGTAAATAGGGTTAGATGAACCGGACATCGGAGTCTAACTATTTAAGATATTTAATGTCAAAATCGTTATTTATCTTGCAATTTTAGGTTTTCGTAATGAGAAATGATAGAACCACAAAGAAACATCCACAAATTTTTTTACAAAATGAGTTGTCATTTTATTATTAGTATACTCAAATTTACTTTTAATTTCTTTTTAATATATGCATCCACAAATTAGATGACACGTCATTTTAAAAAAAGTTTTTATAGATTTTCTTTGTAATTCTATCATTTCTCTTTGGTAATATAGTTAGGACAGCTTTAGGTTGGTTTCTGAATTAGTTATCACGCCGGACAAAATGAAATCTATAAATTTGACCTTGTCATTTCCCGCAAAAACAATATTGTTGGTAATTTAAAAAAGAAAAAACAAACCGAAAAAACAAACAAAGCCAGAACTTTATTCAAAATACCCAACCAAATTCAAGTATGTAATTACGTTGACAAAGGGCTTCGATAATTCAGACGCCTCATTTGCGATACATAATGGCCCAGTTATATGATAATTATGATCTAAATACTAATACCAAAGAAATCATTGAGAAACTATATTACAACTATAATCTATTTTATATAATAAAACAAAATATATTACAAGTCTATAAAGCACAAATATTAAATGCAAGAATTAAATTGCTTACCATAAATAGTCCTAAGTACAAGTATTCCAATGCCACAATTTTTATTCCAGTGATTTTAAAGTCATGGACACTACCATATTTAACCTATTTAAATCATTCGTATATAACATTTTTTTAACTAAAAATGATAATGAAATAGGTGTACAAGGGTGTTTTTCAATTATTTTTGTAAAGTTGTGTTATATTTGTAAAAAGTTGTATACTTTTAAACGTGGTGTATAAAAAATTGTAGGTTTATTTTTTAAGTAAATTTATTTTGTGTGTCTCAAAAAATAAAATAAGATAAAAAAAACTCATGATAACTCATTATTTTTATAAAAAAAAAAATTTCAAAAAATATATTTTTGAAATCGTTTATGAATAAAAAGTATGAAAATAATATTTCTTTTAAAATTTTAAAAATTCAAAACGAATGATAAGTACAAATAAAAATTCATAATAGATTTTTATAATAAATCCAAAAAAAATGACCTTTTTTTGTATTTTAAAATGTTACCTAAATAAACTTATTTAAGTTATTTAAAGAAGGCTACAAACGAAACCAACTCATAACTATGGAAAGTCTAAGATATATTAAAATTAAAAGGAAATGTGTATTTTAAATTTAAATAAATATAAATATGATATATGTATGGCAAGTATTAATAATTATTTAAATGTTTTTGGATAAAAAGTAAATAAATTTGAAAACTTATAATGGTGAATGAAACATAATACCAGTATTAAAATTTACGTTATATAATTTTTTGAATTTTGAATACGCATTAATTGGAGATAATTTATTTTTGGTAAAAATCGTTATTTTTATAAACCCATAAATATTTTTAATAACGCGGTTATATTATTTTGACTAAAATCACTATCAATTAAAAGCATCCGTTTCAATACAATTCAGATATATTCAAATCAATTTAAATCATCCTCTAATCTATGCATGCTCCAATATAAATTCAGATCAATTTGATCATTCATTCACCATCTTAATGTTTTTTCTAATGTTTCATTTCATCTATATAATGATCTTTTTTTTAGATCTGTTTGATTAATTGCTGATTTTTTTTCTTTGTTTGTTGCAGGAACAAGAACAGATGTAGTCAGTTGATCAAGGTAATCTTTCATTATTATCCACAGAAAAAACCAAGAGAGCGCCATCATTATTAAATCGGCTATGTGGATTTGCCTTTGCAAAATAGTTAAGAACTTGCATTGAACATTGTCTATTGTTATTTGCATGTGCTCATCTTCATTTCTAAATAACTTTGCGTGTACATTGAACTTATATTAAACGTTGTCACACGTTCAGGTGGGACTGTACATCTTGCGTCGTGGTGGATAAAGACTATTTCATTTTCCTCATCATATCGGTTGGACACCCTGACAGGTTATTCTTTTCCTATGTGTTTATTGGATTCATGATTGATTACTTTTGGGGTGCTTGGAATCGACTCTTTTGAACTGCTTTTTAAACTGTCTCCTATTACGGAGTTTAAATTTTTTATCAAACGCACATCTCTGCATATCTGAAAAAAATGTTATTACTAAATGCATCAAATTCTGTTCCTGAGAGGTAACGGTCATTTTAGAGATGAGAATAATCAATGGTGCCTTTTAATCAGAGAGATTTAAGAATTGTATCCTATCAGACTTTTCCGAAATTATTTAGCTTGGTTATGTGATGCGGTCAAAAGTAGCTAAAAACGTTACATGCTTAAGTTGCTTAATGATCTTGCAATACGAAACAATAGCTAAGGGTATAATGAAATTGGGGTTTTGTTGCTTAATTATGTGCTCCTACTGTGTTAGTCAAACTTGTGCGCTAAATTGAAATTATCAGTAAACGAAATCATTTTAAGTTGTTTGACTATTGATTAATATATTTGTGCAAAAGGCTACTGATGTTGCTTTTGCTTTTGATTAAATAAACGATCGATGCTCATACTTAACATATATTATTTTCTATGGATTTTCAAATATTCACATGTACTGTTATTTTCGGTTCATATAGATAACTGCAGTATAGTTCAATAATATCGCACCAAAACTCCACTATCATGGATGGGTCTATTGAGAAAGATTAACGAATCCAAATGGTTGAGGGTTTCATCTAGGACAAATGTGTAGACTGTAGAGTCAAAGAATTGTGTTTGTGAGTTTGCCGTTAAAATTCAAACATTATAAATTAAGCAATCTGAGGTAGAGAAGTTAAAAAGTAATAACTTTTATATGGAATTATGTTGTAGGAATGTGGTATCACACAATTCTTCCAGACTTAAAATAGGTAGAACGAGATGGTTATTTATTTTATATGTGCCTTTGCTAAACCCACATTATAGCAATGCTTCTGTGTAAAGTATGAAAAGTTGTCCATTGTTACTATTTTGAAATGTAATGATAGGTATTGTTCAAAAGTTTAAGATAACAAAGAAGAAGCCTGGGTCTCACAATGGCACATCGAAAGCAAATAGATTGCACATTGTTTTTCTAATTGCTGCATCTTTGTAATTCTACTAGGTATCTCAGGTGTACCATTATTTTATTAGACCTCTCAATAATAAAAAAATTTCATGTTAACAGCTCGAACTTAAGATTTGTGATGGCCTTCGGGACATAAAAAACGAAGCAATGTCTTGCAGCTTTAAATAAGAGGTTGTATGAGACAAAGATCGTGTCTGAGATTCACCACTTCTTTGGTATTTTTCCTTTGATACAAGCCACTGAATGATCCATAAAAAACTGAAAACAAAATTCTGAGCAACTTCTGTCCAGGCCTTCATACATTATGGAAGCGTCACGGGTGGCTACTTTGTATTAGCTTAGGAACTATGTTTAACTTTGCATTAATTTCATACTACACATGAATTTCATCTTATATCACTCTTTAGCAAATGTTAGCTATAATTTTTCATATTTTTAATTTCATTTTATATCATTATTTTGCAAATGAGTCATGTTTAGTGAATTTAGAGATGGCAAATAATGTCCACATGTTTAAAATTGGCTATTTGGTCTTTTTTGAATTAATAGACTAAATGGTTATTGACTTTTATTTTAGTTAAACTATTTAGACAACATAAAAGCATTGAGTTAAATAAATAGGCCTTATGGATAATATGTGATGGGTATTTTTTGCCAGTTAATAAATCTTGAATCTATTTGTTTCTCCCCAAATCCGTTTAGTCGAATGTCCATTTGGCCCAAGTCTATTTGGTCCAAATATTTAAAATTATCCATTTGATCCGCGTCCATGAACCAACGTCCGTTTGGCCCATTGTCCATATTCGTTCTACCCACCCATTTAGCCAACCCTACGTGAATCATATAATAGCTGGGTCATATTGAGAAGAAGACTAATGTATGAGAGGAGGTCTAAGCTTCCAAAGTTTGATCTACTATGATATCTCCTTTTTAAAGAACATTTGTTAAAGGGAATTAATATCGGTGACCATGTCAGCAATATGTTAGCTTATGATAAAAGAAAGAATGAAAACAAAATTGGTTTTGAACAATCTATGAGCAATCTTAGGCTTATGTTTATGTAAACTGTGTTGACTATGTGTAAAACCCGCATGCTTTTACCATGAATAGTGCCCTTAAGATCGTACGTCCTAGATTAAAACTTACCTCATTTAGTATTGATCACATTCATGTGCTAATAATCAAGCAAGTGCATACGTGTATGACATGACAAGTATCGATTACGTACGAACTCATGATAAACACTAATAAATATATCACGTGAACATAATTAAATCATGATCACCATTTAAAATACGAGCTAGAATAATTACGTAAATACTTATAATATAATTACGAGCGTTAAGTTTACGATAAACGACACGTTAAAAGAAACAGAAACACTTTAAACACGAGCACGTTTAACCACGAACGAACACGAAACATCGGGACACGAGAAAGGTACGGGTACCCCATGTGGGGCCCCCATACCCACGACACACAACAAGAAATGGGCCTAGCCCATGGACTTTGCAAGTAAAGGGGGGTAAAGAGTAAAACATGTTTTCATTTTTCACTTTCAAGGAAATAAACAAAAAACCCTAAAAGAGTTTTTCTCCTCTCCTTTTTCTCCTTTTGTGCCGCCACCTTCACACCACCATTGGAGGGTGATTGGTTGATTTCTGATCTCAAAAACTATTGTATAATCAGTGTTTGTTCATCCTTTTTCCAAGCTACATAGTGGTATACCTTTCTAACCCTTCTTTTAAATTCTTTTTAATTCTTTTAATCTTTGATTATTTTCATGAACATGTTATTATTATTTTTATTTAAACATGATAATTAATCATTGATCTAACATGTTTTGGTATTAAATAAAAACAAAGAATGATTTAAAAGGGGTGTTTGTTTTGGCCGCCTAGCAAACAAACCCGAGGGGGGTTTGGTTTGCTATTGCCGCCACCACCAAGACCATTTTTGGTCTTGGTTGGCTCATGTGGGACCCACGGCAGCAAGGAGGCACACGTGCTCCGGGTTTGGCTCGGGGTACGGTGTCGAATTCATGCCCGATTCATGGTTCGTTGGTTAAATCATGATTTATGCTACATGTTAATTTTTATGAATCATGAACTTAGGATATAATTAATTAATAACATGAAATATTAATTAAATCATGACTTAGGTTATTTTAATTATTAGTTTAACATGACATTAATTTAACCTAAGTATTTTATGTTATAAGTTATAATTAATTAATTATTAAAAACATGCCTATAATTAATTAATTTAGACATGACTTAGGTTATATTATTAATGATAATAATACACATTTTAACCTAAGTATTTTATTTCATTTTAATTAATACATGTTATACTTTAATTAAAATGCTTAACCTATAGTTTAATTAAAATACATGAAATAATAATTAAACTATACACTATATCATATGACTTAAGAAATCAGCTCATAACACTTAGACTTATATGTTAGCTTATGTAATCAGCTTAATTCTAATTATGGAAACTTCTATTTATAGAAACTTAATTAAATAAGGCAACTAATCTAATTATGGAAACCTTCTATATATGGAAATCTATCTATTTCAGGCAGCTAATCTAATTATGGAAACCATCTATATATGGGAACTTATTTAATTAAGGCAGTTGATCTATTTTTGGAAACTTTCTATTTTTAGAAACTAATCTATTTTAAGCAGTAAATTCTATTTTTGAAAACTTTCTATTTTTGGAAACTTTCTATTTTTGGAAACTTTCTATTTTTGGTAACTTTCTATTTTTGGAAACTTTCTATTTTTGGAAACTTTCTATTTTTGGAAACTTTCTATTTTTGGAAACTTTCTATTTTTGGAAACCTGCTATTTTTGGAAAGTTACTTATTATTACACAGTAAGTATAATAATACATGAAACACCAGTAATACTTAATCAGATTAATCAGAATACTAGATAAACACAGTTTAAGGCTTTAAACAGTGAACCATGACCTAAAACATACCAAATCAGCTAAAATGAGACACAAAACCCAGTACGTAATCAGTGAATCGATACTTATACACGTGTGTATTCATGTAGCGTTAGTGATCCAGAAGTAGGAGTCTTTCTTCCGTTCATTCACTGGACTTGAGGTACGGATTCCCGTCCTTTCAGTATGGACATTCTTTCCTTATTAGGATTTCCCCGTATGCAGCCAACTGTTTTCCCCAGTATTTGTTTTATTGTTTTGAACTGCTTATGTTTAATTAGCATAATCTATAGCCATATACAAGCATGACCAGTTTCACCTAGTTATGGAGGTACCATAACCATAGCATTGGAGGCACCGATGTTATGACTTCCCCCCGGCGGAGTGATTGCTCGTGGCGTCCCTTTCAGTTTTGGCCATATTATTATATCAGGTGGGGCGTATGGGTGCATCCTAGTTACATGTTTTATTCAGTTTATCATGGTGAATGTGGTGTGTGCCTTGCACCCTTCACAAGGAGCTGATCCCTCCTACCCAAACCAGTATATTGATTAGAGGCATCCCCTCTAATCAGCATGATGAGGTCACCCCTCCAAGTATTCATGCACGTGACCTTTTCATGACCTATATGGGCTATGGTATATATATGTTAAAACAGTTTTCACAAGATAAACATAAGGCTTTTCAAACTATAAAACCAGTTTTCTTGATACTTAACCAGTTTACTCAGAACTTAGTCTTCCGCTGTTATATGTTACATGCTTATCCTATTTCATGCTATATTGTACATCCGTGCACTAAGCGTCTTGCTCAGCCGTTTTCCTTTCCATGTTCCCAAAACGGCAGGTACTCAGGGACGCTCGTAGATCTCAAACGTACGTGCATATGGATTGAAAGCTTTACTGTCTTTCTTTACTTTATGCATTTCCTTTACTTTGATACAGTTGCTATGGACATTGTTTCGTCCTTTCCTATTACAGTATTTATGTTTGTGTGTGATGAGCTTTACTTTGGGGTACCGATGTTTGATTCTGGTATTTCCCTTTATGGTTGAATAATGCTTAGACATTTATCCTTGTATGCTTTGATGACACGCCATGATTATGCGTAATATTCCATTTCCAAAATGGGGTGTTACAATTATGGTATCAGAGCCAAGGCTTCGACCTGTAGGCTCTCAAATATGACCTGTGATTAGTGGGTAGTCACTACGGTCTTCCTAGAACTGACAGTTGTTTTCATGCATTCATCGTTTTTAAGCATACATATACATGTCATTGTTACAGGGTTTTTGACTAAGTAATGGTTGGTACAGGACTGGCCCTATTTAGTCGCATGTGTTTTATCGAAACTTTTAGATTTGGGACCGACCCATAGGCGTCCCCTCGATATGTCTTTTATTTTGAGTGAACTGACCGGAGGCGTTCACTCTCGAGCATCAAAAGTTTTCATAAAACTGCATCATGCATTCATACAAAGATTTTCTTACATAAAATTTTTCTCGTGAAATTTTGGCATAAAATTTTTTTATATTTTATGTTTGAACTGTTAATCATATGTTTTATGTTATACTGTCAGATGGTTCTCACACGCGAGCAAGAGCAGCTCAATGCTGCAATTCAGGCTGCCATGCAAGCCTTACTTCCTTAACTGAGGAATGACATTCGTGCTGAAGTCCAAGCTGCCAACAATCAGCAGCAGCAGAATCAGGCACCTCCTCCTCCTCCTCCTCCAGTGACACTAGCGGTATGGTTGGAAAGATTTAACAAGCTCCGTCCTAGAGCTTTTGAAAAGACTGATAGCCCCAGCGATGCTGAAAGCTGGCTGACTCACATTGAGAAAATCTTCAATGCTATGGGATGTGACCCCGCCTTCAAGGCAAGATTGGCGTGCTACAGGTTTGAAGGCGATGTACTCAACTGGTGGCTAGCTTTGACGCAGTCAGAAGGAGGTGATGAATGGGTCGCTGGTTTGACATGGGCCCAATTCAAGGAGAGAGTGATGGAACAGTTCTTTCCTAAAGCAGAGCAGGACAAACTCAAGCGTGAATACCACGAGATACGTCAGAGAGCGGGCGAGAATAGCAACGAATTCATGCAGCGCTTTCTTCGCCTAGCTGGTTTTCTAGGAGCAGCGGCTGGTACTCCTGAGGAACAGGCACACCATTTTAGGTGGGCACTTCGCACCTCGGTCGCGAACAATCTGGTATGTGCTACGTTCAATACAGTAGCACAAGTGGCCGACGCAGCAAGGAAGCTTGAGATGTTACAGGAACGCGATGAGTTCGGGGAAGCTGAAAGACCCGACAAGAGGTAAAACATTTCGTGTTCTAGCGTTAACCAGATCGCATCCTATCATTATATGTTCTATAATCATCTCTTAAACTGTATCTTCCAGGCAGAAAACTGGGGACCGGTCTCAGCCGGCTACTCAGCAGCAGCCTAATCAGCCCAAAGGAAACGGTCACTCTAACGACCGTTCTGTTGTGGAAAGGCGCAACGGTAATGATAATTACCGTAACAATGCGGGACACTCCAACAACAGCAGGTCCTACTATTTACGCATCTTCTTATGATTTCATGTTATCTTTCCCATGCTGACACTACATTAATCTCTACCAGGAACCACGGTAACGGAAGGGACCAGAACCACAGGGGTTCTCAGCCTAACCGTTCAGCTAACACTGGTAAACATCTTATGACGCTTACGTCCTATACTCGTGCATATACTTTATTCTTAACACGTTTTGTCATCAGCAGGCCCTCAGCAAGCAAGGACTCCTGCTGGAGGATTCACTCATCCTCTTTGCAGCACTTGCCATCGCAGACACCCTGGCCCATGTCGTCGTGACTCCGACGCGTGCTACAAGTGCGGCCTCCCTGGCCATCGTATGAGAGATTGCCGTAAGGGTGAAATGGAGGGTACTTCGGGTCATGCTGATACTAAACCGCCTCCTACCACTGGGCGTGTCTACACGACATCGCGCGATCAGGCAAACAAATCTACAGGTACCATTACTGGAATTTTGTATATGTACGGCCAAGCTGCATGTGTTCTTTTCGACACGGGTGCCACCCATTCAGTTATTTCCACTACTTATGCTAAGAACATCAGGACACTTCCCTTGCCCTTAGAAATTAAGCTTACCATTTCCACGCCTCTGAGGGACTCTGTAATACTAACTCATGTATACAAGAGTCTTCCTCTAGAGTTTGACGATAAAGTTCGTGCAGTAGATGCACTTCCCCTAGACATGATTGAGTTCGATTTGATTCTTGGCATGGACTGGCTATCCAGGCACCATGCTACCATAGACTGCCACTCATATCGGGTGATCTTCGGCTACATTAATGCACCAGAGTACATTCATAACGGGTTCATACCCGGACGGTCTGTACAGGTCATATCTACCTTGCAAGCACGTGCATTACTGTCACATGGCTGCGAAGGTTACCTAGCTACGGTTCATGACATGGATGCTGAATCCCCATCGATTCAGGATCGACCAGTAGTTTCGGAATTTCAAGACGTCTTCCCAGATGAACTTCCAGGCATACCACCTGCAAGAGAAGTGGAGTTCAACATCGACCTTGTTCCAGGAGCTGAGCCAATCTCTAAGGCTCCGTATCGTATGGCTCCCATAGAGCTAAAAGAACTGAAGGACCAACTGCAGGAACTTCTTGAACGAGGGTTCATTAGACCAAGCGCATCTCCATGGGGCGCACCGGTCTTGTTCGTTAAGAAGAAGGACGGCAGCATGCGACTTTGCATTGACTACCGTGAACTTAATAAGATTACCATCCGCAATAGATATCCACTGCCACGTATAGACGATCTGTTTGACCAACTTCAAGGATCCAAACACTTCTCAAAGATCGATTTAAGGTCAGGCTACCATCAGCTAAGGGTTAAAGAGCAGGATATTGCCAAGACTGCTTTACGTACCCGCTATGGCCATTATGAGTTTGTAGTCATGCCATTCGGCCTGACTAACGCTCCAGCAGTATTCATGGATCTGATGAACAGAATATTTCATGAATTCCTTGATAAATTTGTCATTGTATTCATCGATGACATCTTGATCTTCTCAAAGTCCACGGAGGAACACGAAGATCATCTCCGTACTGTATTACAGATTCTTCGTCAGAAGCAGCTGTATGCGAAATTCTCCAAGTGTGAGTTCTGGTTAAACAAGGTGGCATTCTTAGGTCACATTGTATCAGCAGAAGGGATCACTATGGACCCAGCGAAGGTTGAGGCTATCACTAAATGGCCAAGACCAACATCAGCGACAGAAGTCCGCAGTTTCTTAGGCTTAGCTGGATATTATCGAAGATTCGTGGAGAACTTTTCCCGCCTGGCATTGCCTCTCACCAAACTGATGCGAAAAGGAGAGAAATTCGTCTGGACGGAAGAACGAGAGAAGAGCTTCGAAGACCTAAAGCAGAAGTTAGTATCTGCACCTATTCTTACTCTCCCATCTGGTACAGGTGGATTTCAGATCTATAGCGATGCATCGGGAAAGGGACTGGGCTGTGTTCTCATGCAACATGGGAAAGTGATCGCGTATGCTTCACGGCAGCTTAAGCCCTATGAAGAAAACTACCCTACGCATGACCTGGAACTTGCTGCAGTGGTGTTCGCATTAAAGATATGGAGGCATTACTTATACGGAGAATCATGCGACATTTTCACGGATCACAAGAGCTTGAAGTATATCTTCACACAACGAGAATTGAACATGAGACAAAGGAGATGGTTGGAACTGTTGAAGGATTATGATATTAACCTACAGTATCATCCCGGGAAAGCTAATGTAGTAGCAGATGCACTCAGCAGAAAGTCCGGAATGATCAACGGCATTGAGATCAAGGAACAAAACATAAGAGACTTGGAGCGGCTAGACATCGAAATCATGGTACGTGGGCAGCACGGATACTGGGCGAATCTTAGAGTAGAACCTGAATTACTGACTAGGATTAAGGAAGCGCAGAAGGATGATGGAGAGATTTGGGCGATAATTCAGAATTTGGAGAAGCAGACAGAATTCAGAATGGACGCAGACGGTATCGTTTGGCAGGGCACGAAACTTTGTGTTCCTGACAATCCAGAACTCCGGGAAGCATTGTTAGCTGAAGCTCACAGCTCCCCATTTTCTATACATCTTGGGTCGACAAAAATGTACCATGACATCAGACAGCACTTTTGGTGGAGTGGTATGAAACAGGATGTAGCCACGTATGTCTCCAAATGTCTTACCTGCCAGCAGGTTAAGATTGAACATCAGCGATCTGGCGGTCTCCTTCAACCGTTGGATATTCCAGAGTGGAAGTGGGACAAAATCACCATGGATTTTGTTACCGGTCTTCCGCCTACCAAGAAGAAGCACGATGCTATTTGGGTCATTGTTGATAGACTCACCAAATCAGCTCATTTCTTACCGATACGCAAGGAAGATCCGGTAAGTAAACTCGCAGATACTTACAGAAGGGAGATCATGAGACTCCACGGCACTCCCTCCAGCATCGTCTCAGACAGAGATCCTCGTTTCACGTCGCGATTCTGGAAAGGTCTGCAAAAAGCTTGGGGTACACAACTTAAGCTGAGTACGGCCTTTCATCCTCAAACGGACGGACAGTCAGAGCGAACAATTCAGACATTAGAAGATATGTTAAGGTCGTGTGCGTTGGAATGGACAGGTGATTGGGACGATTACATCTGTTTGGTCGAGTTTGCATACAACAACAGCTGGCACGCAAGTATCAAATGTGCTCCTTTCGAAATGTTGTATGGCAGAAAGTGCCGCGCTCCAACTTGCTGGGATCAAGTGGGAGAGCGAACACTCAAAGGACCAGAGATTATAGAAATGACCAATGAGAAGATCGAAGTAGCTAAACAGAAACTGCAGGAAGCACGATCACGTCAGAAGAGTTACGCCGATAAGCATCGTAGGGACATACATTTTAATGTGGGAGATCACGTCTTCCTCAAGGTTTCGCCGGCACGTGGTGTTAAACGCTTCGGGATCAAAGGGAAACTCAGTCCTCGGTTCATCGGACCATTTGATATCGTTGAACGAATCGGCGAAGTATCTTACCAATTGGCGTTACCTCCTCAGCTTTCGCACGTGCATAACGTGTTCCATGTGTCCTTACTCAGAGGGTACAATTATCATCCCCTTCACATGGTTCAGTATCCACTGGAACAGATACGTGAAGATCTCACTTTTATAGAAGAACCCGAACGAGTACTCGACAGGCAAGAACGAGTCATGAGAAGGAAGACGATTCCTTTCGTCAAAATCCTTTGGAGGGACCATACCGAGCGGGAAGCCACTTGGGAAACAGAGGAGTCTATCCGGGCTTCTTACCCTCACTTCATATTTTGAGTTCGGGTATGTCACTTCTTTTCAGCTTACTTTATCTATAATTCGGGGACGAATTATTCTTTTTAGGGGGGAAGAATTGTAAAACCCGCATGCTTTTACCATGAATAGTGCCCTTAAGATCGTACGTCCTAGATTAAAACTTACCTCATTTAGTATTGATCACATTCATGTGCTAATAATCAAGCAAGTGCATATGTGTATGACATGACAAGTATCGATTACGTACGAACTCATGATAAACAGTAATAAATATATCACGTGAACATAATTAAATCATGATCACCATTTAAAATACGAGCTAGAATAATTACGTAAATACTTATAATATAATTACGAGCGTTAAGTTTACGATAAACGACACGTTAAAAGAAACAGAAACACTTTAAACACGAGCACGTTTAACCACGAACGAACACGAAACATCGGGACACGAGAAAGGTACGGGTACCCCATGTGGGGCCCCCATACCCACGGCACACAACAAGAAATGGGCCTAGCCCATGGACTTTGCAAGTAAAGGGGGGTAAAGAGTAAAACATGTTTTCATTTTTCACTTTCAAGGAAATAAACAAAAAACCCTAAAAGAGTTTTTCTCCTCTCCTTTTTCTCCTTTTGTGCCGCCACCTTCACACCACCATTGGAGGGTGATTGGTTGATTTCTGATCTCAAAAACTATTGTATAATCAGTGTTTGTTCATCCTTTTTCAAGCTACATAGTGGTATACCTTTCTAACCCTTCTTTTAAATTCTTTTTAATTCTTTTAATCTTTGATTATTTTCATGAACATGTTATTATTATTTTTATTTAAACATGATAATTAATCATTGATCTAACATGTTTTGGTATTAAATAAAATCAAAGAATGATTTAAAAGGGGTGTTTGTTTTGGCCGCCTAGCAAACAAACCCGAGGGGGGGGGGGGGGTTTGGTTTGCTATTGCCGCCACCACCAAGACCATTTTTGGTCTTGGTTGGCTCATGTGGGACCCACGGCAGCAAGGAGGCACACGTGCCCCGGGTTTGGCTCGGGGTACGGTGTCGAATTCATGCCCGATTCATGGTTCGTTGGTTAAATCATGATTTATGCTACATGTTAATTTTTATGAATCACGAACTTAGGATATAATTAATTAATAACATGAAATATTAATTAAATCATGACTTAGGTTATTTTAATTATTAGTTTAACATGACATTAATTTAACCTAAGTATTTTATGTTATAAGTTATAATTAATTAATTATTAAAAACATGCCTATAATTAATTAATTTAGACATGACTTAGGTTATATTATTAATGATAATAATACACATTTTAACCTAAGTATTTTATTTCATTTTAATTAATACATGTTATACTTTAATTAAAATGTTTAACCTATAGTTTAATTAAAATACATAAAATAATAATTAAACTATACACTATATCATATGACTTAAGAAATCAGCTTATAACACTTAGACTTATATGTTAGCTTATGTAATCAGCTTAATTCTAATTATGGAAACTTCTATTTATAGAAACTTAATTAAATAAGGCAACTAATCTAATTATGGAAACCTTCTATATATGGAAATCTATCTATTTCAGGCAGCTAATCTAATTATGGAAACCATCTATATATGGAAACTTATTTAATTAAGGCAGCTGATCTATTTTTGGAAACTTTCTATTTTTAGAAACTAATCTATTTTAAGCAGTAAATTCTATTTTTGGAAACTTTCTATTTTTGGAAACTTTCTATTTTTGGAAACTTTCTATTTTTGGAAACTTTCTATTTTTGGAAACTTTCTATTTTTGGTAACTTTCTATTTTTGGAAACTTTCTATTTTTGGAAACTTTCTATTTTTGGAAACTTTCTATTTTTGGAAACTTTCTATTTTTGGAAACCTGCTATTTTTGGAAAGTTACTTATTATTACACAGTAAGTATAATAATACATGAAACACCAGTAATACTTAATCAGATTAATCAGAATACTAGATAAACACAGTTTAAGGCTTTAAACAGTGAACCATGACCTAAAACATACCAAATCAGCTAAAATGAGACACAAAACCCAGTACGTAATCAGTGAATCGATACTTATACACGTGTGTATTCATGTAGCGTTAGTGATCCAGAAGTAGGAGTCTTTCTTCCGTTCATTCACTGGACTTGAGGTACGGATTCCCGTCCTTTCAGTATGGACATTCTTTCCTTATTAGGATTTCCCCGTATGCAGCCAACTGTTTTCCCCAGTATTTGTTTTATTGTTTTGAACTGCTTATGTTTAATTAGCATAATCTATAGCCATATACAAGCATGACCAGTTTCACCTAGTTATGGAGGTACCATAACCATAGCATTGGAGGCACCGATGTTATGACTTCCCCACGGCGGAGTGATTGCTCGTGGCGTCCCTTTCAGTTTTGGCCATATTATTATATCAGGTGGGGCGTATGGGTGCATCCTAGTTACATGTTTTATTCAGTTTATCATGGTGAATGTGGTGTGTGCCTTGCACCCTTCACAAGGAGCTGATCCCTCCTACCCAAACCAGTATATTGATTAGAGGCATCCCCTCTAATCAGCATGATGAGGTCACCCCTCCAAGTATTCATGCACGTGACCTTTTCATGACCTATATGGGCTATGGTATATATATGTTAAAACAGTTTTCACAAGATAAACATAAGGCTTTTCAAACTATAAAACCAGTTTTCTTGATACTTAACCAGTTTACTTAGAACTTAGTCTTCCGCTGTTATATGTTACATGCTTATCCTATTTCATGCTATATTGTACATCCGTGCACTGAGCGTCTTGCTCAGCCGTTTTCCTTTCCATGTTCCCAAAACGGCAGGTACTCAGGGACGCTCGTAGATCTCAAACGTACGTGCATATGGATTGGAAGCTTTACTGTCTTTCTTTACTTTATGCATTTCCTTTACTTTGATACAGTTGCTATGGACATTGTTTCGTCCTTTCCTATTACAGTATTTATGTTTGTGTGTGATTAGCTTTACTTTGGGGTACCGATGTTTGATTCCGGTATTTCCCTTTATGGTTGAATAATGCTTAGACATTTATCCTTGTATTCTTTGATGACACGCCATGATTATGCGTAATATTCCATTTCCAAAATGGGGTGTTACACCATGTGATGTGTATCATGACGAATAGTTTTTGTTAATTCAATCAACTTTATGCAATTATGTTTTTCTTTTAGCTATTTTTTGGTTGGAGATGTCTATTGTTCTTATTTGAGGTATAATATTGCACTTATAATATTGAGTGAAAACATAATACACGTCAAATAAGAATGTTATGTCTAACCCATTAGGTTGCAATGGCCACTCTTTATTTACAGAACAACCAAACGTTAACTTATCGAATGTAAAGTTTATACCATATAACTCATTTGCCTAAAAATATATTAATGTAGCTGTGTATTACACGGGTTATTTACTAATAAAAACTAAGGACAATTTTTTTAAAATGTAGGTTTGTACCTCTCATGTCCTGTTTTCAATCATGGCCAACCGTACTTAACGGTTTCAAGAGTGAAAAGCAAGAAATGATTGAATGTTGTTGTTTGTGATCCGGATAGAACGTATCTAGAACGACTACAAATGGGGTTTGTATAGATAAAATCGAACATGGAAAACCATAGAATGTCTTTAAAAGTTGCGAGAGCATAGATAAAACTGAACATGGCGCTACTATAGACCAGTCCTTTTTCTCTACATAATTTATTAATGAGTTGAATTCTCAGGTGTTCCAAACCGTAAAATCCTTTAAAAGTTGGAGTTCTGGTTATGTTGTTGCGAAATATAGATCAAGCAAACGGTTTGTGTAATGGGACAAGACTACAAGTTCTACATTTAACAAGAACTTCGATTAGTGCACAAATCATTAACGGAACAAAATTTGGAAAAAAAGTTATCATACCGAGGTTGAGAATTACTCCGAGTGATAAACGTTTACCGGTAACGATTGTAAGAAAGAAACTTCCTTTGTCACTTTCTTTCGGAATGACGATTAACAATAGTCAAGGCCATCGCTTAAAGTTGGTTTGTATCTTCCACGACATGTTTTTACCCATGGACAACTTTACGTTGCTGTTTCACGAGTAATAATCAGACATGGGTTGAAAGTTGTCGTTTGTGATGAGGATGGTAATATTTCCAAGACTACTACACACGTGGTGTATAAAGAAGTTATTCATGGTCTATGAGCAATGTTCAACAAGTATTTGGTTTATATTCTCACATTTTATTACATGTTTTGTCAATGATTCATTTTTCAACACAACATTTAACTAAAGTCTAAATAATTTTATGTCAACAAATAGGTGTTCACGCATTGGAATTTGGCAACCAACTACGCAGCTATGGCAAACATCATCTCATACTCAAGATCATCAACTTTGGAATTGAAAAACGCATGGAACCCTTTATTTTAATTTTTGCCAAATTATAACATTAATGTGTAATGATATATGTTTACTCTCGGCTTTTCTTTATTTTATATATTAATGCTTTATGTTTACATTATTCATTGAGTATTTCTCTTAATTTACTTTCACATAACACTTTTTACAAATTAAATTTTCTAAGATATCTCGTGATTCCACGGGTCTTTAAGCTAGTATATCAATAAAGTAAATAAGTAATCATTCAAAGTCACCTGAATGATTTGCAATTCACATAGAAGATGTAACAGTTAAACCTTTTTAGTAAAACCTTTTTAGTTTAATCGTGGATTAAAGTTATCAATTAATTACCTTTTATAAATCAGTTTCATTATGAGCTATTATCATCTATTTGTAACAATTATTTTTGTCTAATTTAATTTTAATTAATTTAACATGATCTCTATGTAAGAACTGGTTTAGTCTTTTGCTCAATTTCAAGTTAATTTAATGTATTTTTCATTTTTTACCTTACAATGATTCTTGATGAGTACAACATATCTTTGATATTCATGAAAAAAATAGTGCAACAAAAAGAACAACTTTGATATTTTAATTAATGTCAATTGCCATAATTAATCAATCATTTTGCATGTTAAAAAAAACATCATTTTTCATAGTTGTGTCAACCAAACAGGCTGTGCAATTTATACTCTGGAATTTGAAATTTTCTATAATGAACCAAACGCCCCCTAAGGGTGTAATATGTCATGTTTGGAAAAATTGCTCAACAAACTAATAGAATTGAAGTTCCTAGCCAAACATATCTTTTTGTCCTTATGTAAACTTAAGTGTTGTGTTTATCGGTTTTGATAGCTGGCACATAAAAATGAAAATTTTAGCATTCTCATAGTCTTAGATAGAAGTGTCAAGCAATTACCATTTTTCCCTTGTTAAGGAGGACGCCTTGGGAGAAAAGCATTTCTGGATCTTCTATGAATCCATAGAACAAAGGAGATGCCACATCCGTAACTATCTCTTTTTTCGCTACTACCACCAGACGTTCCACCTATAAAGCGCACATATTGGAATAGATTACTCCACCATGCAAGAAAAATCATAGATATTATTCATTGTAAATAAGCCATGTATATATTTGGGCTCTATTTCTTGCAATCAAAATAGTCTTCTTGTCTCCGACATTTATTTGGGGTAAAAGTTTTTTATTTTAAAAAGAATACTAAAACCATCTATGATAGTTAAATAGTCAGCTTACATGTTTCAAGGGTTGAAACTCGACACCTTCAATGTAGAAGTCGCCCGAGAACCCACAGTCTTCCAACAAAATTTCAAAATCTGAAATGCACTCTCCGGTGCTGTTAAACTGGTATAGTCCTGCCACCAACCCTCTATCATCTTTCTTATCTTCAAAGTTCACAACCGAAACTTTTGTCTCCCCTTGAAATTTGTATCTGATACCTACATGTTGTTGTTTCATATTCTCTCTTTCACTTTCACAACAGTGGAAGACTAGGTTTAACCCATATGTGACATCTGGTGACAAAAATAATGGAGTTCTGACAAGTAGTTTGAAATTCATCTTATCTGTTTTGTAGCAGCCAACTGCAAATCTGTATTAAGAACAACAAAGAATGAATACACATTACTGTACATCCGATACTTACATTGAAAATAAATTAGAAACACACAAGATATAAGTAGCAGAATGCCAAGTCACCTTGAAAATTTCTCTAACGAATATTCATCACTGTAATCTTTGTTTGGGTCTTCCCGAATCAAGCAGTCTTCTATAGATAATGTCAGACAATGTTCTTCTTTGTCATTTAAAGAAAACCACTGCATATGCAATAAACAAATAAACTATCTATGTATGATGATAAACCACAAGTGTTTCTATTCTTTTAACATCATTCGCATAAAACTGCGGTAGATACTTAGTAACTATTTTTTGGCTCAAATTAATGTTAAATCGTGAAAAAATTGAATAAAAATAAAATAACTGTTGAATTAAATAGCGCAAATTTTAGAAAATATAATGAAATTGGATATGTCACTAATTACCGTTTTGCCCTTATTAATGTGGAACCCGTTGGTGAGAAGCACTTTCAGTTCATCTAAGGATCTAAATTTCAAAGGAGGTGCTGCCGCCTTAACTATCTCTTCATACTCCTTTGGCATTTCGTGATCGTGAAGCACCTGAAATGCTAGTGATTCCTGAAGTTTTTCAACGACAAGAGACATTGCTGGCCGTTCTTCACGGAATCTCTTCAAACATTTATATGCAATGTCTGCAAATGTCTCCATAGAATATGGACTCATTTGTTCCATCAGACCTTGAAAGACAATCGCGTCTAATTTCTTCTCTTCGTAGCTTTTCTTCCAGAAAGGCACACGAACCTTTAAGTGACCGTTGATATTTTCAACACATAGTTTCCCGGACAGTACCTCAAACAGGACTACCCCAAAAGAGTATACATCTGACTCTTTTGTAAGTTGGTATGTTTCCATGTACAGTGGATCACAGTATCCAGGGGTACCTACGGCATTGGTGATAATAACTGAGTACTGCTGACCACTGGAGCCCATTTTTGACAGCCCAAAGTCAGAAACTTTGGCATTCAGATTATCATCAAGTAGGATATTAGCACTTTTAATATCACAATGGAGTACCCTTTGTTGGCTCTCGTTGGGTTCGTGAAGGAAGCTTAGTCCAATCGCTGCATCAAGGCATATCTTAATCCGTTGCTTCCATGTAAGAGTGACATTATTTAAATACCGTTCAAGACTACCGCGAGATGCATGCTCGTATATGAGGATCATCTCACCTTCTTCGATGCAATATCCTAGGAGAGAGATGAGATTTTCATGTCGGTATTGGGAAAGCATCATGATCTCCTTCCAGAACTGAGGGTCTCCTTGCCCATATTTACGATCAAGACGTTTTAAAGCAACTAGGCTTTTCTTTTTGGAGTTAGAGTGACACAATTCTCCCTCATAGACCTTACCAAAACCACCAAATCCAATAACTTTTTTTTCATCAAAGTCATTGGTGGCTGACTTGATATCTTTAAGTTGGATTTGAAGATGTTTATACTCTTTCATGAAAGAAGCCATTGATAATTTGACTAAGTAATAATGTGAAAGATTTAATGTATAAGGATGGAGAAGGGCAAGGCAGAAAAGATTTATTTGCTGTGATTTAGTTCGATCAAAAGAAATGCCTTTATATAAACTAATTTCAATTACTTTAACTAGCCCTAATTAATCAGATACCAATTATTCAAAATGAGATAGGATTAAACCACCTAATCCATAAAAGGTGCTATTAAACATGCATATATCATGAAAGTCAGCTCTTTGCATGTTAGGTAACATCTTCTGATTTATTCACATTTATTTATGTAATGAATTTTTTATATACTCATATTTGTTAATAAACTAAAAAAAGAAAAAAAAAATCCACACTATTTATAAGTGTGTAAAATAAAGTGTGGAATATGCCAGCTTTTTTTGTAGTGAGGGTGTCGGCGCCCCATGGCTTGAAGAAAAAGACGAGATTAAACATGCGTGCGTTGATTTGACAGGGGTTTCTCCTCTCGTGGGGCTAGGCAGTCGAGATTTTACAGCGGGTCAGGCTGCTATAAAAGCCGCCTCGTGCAAAGTGACTAAACACGAGAAAGCATGTGTTGAAAATCAACACGTGTTTATTCCTTTCGCGTTTGATACATTTGGTTTCCTTGCACCTGAGGCGGTGGAGCTACTTACGAGAATACAACGTGTTATGAATAATAATGTTTTGACTCCCAAATCCACAAAGGTTGTATTTAATAGACTTGGTTTTGCTATACAAAAAGGGCTAGCGGCGCAGCTTGTTGCCCGTTTGCCTTCTCCTAATATGTAAATTATAATTATTAATAGCTACACTTGAAAAAAAAAAAAAAAAAGATTAGAGTGTAACTTTTCTGCAATTTTGATTGTGTTTTTAAATGTTCCCATTCGAAATGTAAATTGCCCCATTTCACATTGAAATCTAACTTCTAACACAATTGTTCAAATGCTTGCAAATAATAGTACAATTTAATTTCTTCAATAACTTAGCCATTACAGGTGTAGCTTGTAGCAATAGGGTCCTTATCTTAAACTAGTTGTTGTGTGTTCAGCCTCTCGAATACGTTACCGAAAATCATATCAACCAATGATCTGAACAATAGATCGACCTCGAGGATTAATTATCTTACACAATTAATACTGTGCAGCACTTCATATGATATTCTATGATATACATTAATCAAGATAGCATATAAGATGTGCTCAAATTCAACCCATAGTTTGTGTCCAACTGTCATGGGCTATACAAATAGTGATTAGTTGTTATCATGCAAGTATGCAACCTTAATTTGAAATTATTGCGTGTTAGCTGAGATGTCTGGATAACAACCTAGTATAATCAAATGATAATAATAATGTGGATATATAGTAAAGAAAATGCGGGGTTGTTAGGGTCCTTTTGTTTGACAAAAGAAATTTACTATTCAGCAGATAACATTGAACATAGTAAAAAACATACACTTCTAGCTTCATTTTATATGACACCACTGATTGAAACTTTTAACATTTGCGTTCACTTGAACCAGTTTCATATGTGTATGCGCCACTTTGAAATTAATATCACAAGCAATTTCATATGCAGAACTTGAAAGGAAATGCCAACTTTTCTAATGAAGCTAGGGTCAGATGCCCAAAGTCAACTCACAATGTGTATGCGCCAGACTAGATGCCCTGGCCCTTGATAAACAATGTATATGTCCAGCTCTTACTGATCAAACAAATAGCAATCAATTGGTATCATGTCCCTTTCTTCAACCTAGGATATTAGTTGGCTGCAATATTGTAATTCATCTTAGTGGGCATTACGAAAGTCAGCTCTTTTTGTGCACATGATGGTTACATAAAAAGAAATTACATCTGGTTGTTAACACATTGAATAACAACATTCGCAGAGCATACATACATACTTTTTCAAAGGGGCGGTAAATTACATACGTACATGGGAATTCACTCATTAGTTGTCTTTTACGGACACTTCTAGCGAAATAAAAGGACATTAGAACAATTATTACTAATCGACAGCATTGAAAAAAATCAATTTACAGTTTTGAACATCCAAACGACGGATCAAACAGAAGCAGCAAGCAGAAACAGAGGTTACGGAAAAGAATATGGGATAGTGCTGTTTATAAAATAAATTCAGTAAAGTAAGCAGTGGGCAAAATAAGTACTGTAATTTTCAGGTACAGGTTTTGCTTGCACATAACAACATTATTTGGAAAAGGGGGAGTACTGTTTCTAGTGATACAACATTATTTGGTGACATAATATGATGTCACTTCGTATGTGTCATACATAGGATTACATAAGAAACAAGTCTCGGGAATTTCAGATGAAGGGTTTGGGATGTATGGCTTGAAATCCTTAAAACATGAAAAATTAACGTGATTATAACTTTCCAGATCAGATCAAATAAGTAATAGGTTGTGTATGTCATCCTACATGATCTCATCACATTATTGCATAACAATGTTTAATACTAATTGGATTATATTCAGGGTTAAGTTCATATATTGGTAATATACTATCCATCATTTACACATCTAGGTAATGTATTATTTTTATTACTAATATCGCTACAAAAATCGGCTAAACTTTTATGTGACCGGATAGGACAGGTTACAAATCGAAATTAGGAACAAACACTTCATTTTTTCATCTCCTTCATCTTTTCATCTAGAACAAACGCTTCATTTTTTTCATCTGGAACAAACGTTTATTTTTTTTCTTTCAAAAAATCTTTAAAAACAAGAATCTATACTCGGATATGAAACCAATAACCAAGATCCATGTAGCTGCGTTTACCATCTAAATGTTCACGAAGGGTTCCGTTAGTAACATATTTTAGCATGATAATACGCTCACCAGCATGATCAATGTAACCATAAAATCTGACCACATTTAAATGCTCGATCTGTGATAATGTTATAATTTCATTTTTGAAATCCAATGGAGCCCCGTGGTCATAATTGTCTTGCCACAAAAAAAACGTAAATAATTAATAGATACTTTTTAATACCCCATGGAATTTGAATTATAATGCTTTTCTATATAAAAACTTTTATATATTCTAAATACCATAATGTTGATAACTTGATCGTGTTGCTTTAGAATCACAAGATTCGATTCTTGAGTGTTATTTGACAAACACACGCGTATTAGATATTTATATCAGACATTAGCAACCAATTTACAAGCTAAGAATTTGTTTAGCAGTATATTTATTTTCAATTTATCGAGGTATTAGTTTTTTTGTTCCAAATTTCGAGTTCTAACATGTCATAGCCGGTTACATTACCTATATTAGAAAAGTTTAGCCAGTTTTTATAGCGATATTAGTAATAAAAATAGTACATTACCAAGATGTGTAAACTATGGATAGTATATTACCAATATATGGACTTAACCCTTATATTCACTATTATTATTGCATCTCAAATAAGACCATTCAACGTAAATCAAAATCGGTCGCGTTCATTATTGTTATGTAGGATTAGTAGTTACACTTCTAGCCAATAATTGAAGTTGAAATTTTACGTCTTAAGTGAGGTGTCGAGATAACCTATAGTTATGAAAAAATAAAATATTAAACTACTTGTGTGGTGCGTCGTACTACTTGACATCAGAAATTTGTTAGAGTTAATGTGTTGAATAGGTGTAGGTGTGTAATCAATAATATGCATGTACTCACTTCACCTATTAAGCATTGGGGATCTGAGATCCCAGCTTAAGTTTATATATGCAGTTAGGTGTTCAGTACTTCCTATTCATCGCATTGATATGTAGCATAACCTTATCCAATAGGCAAATAGCGCGTCATAGGGCTTGAGATTAACTCTTATTCATACAAATTTCTAATGCATACCCTTATTAACAAACTGTATCATCAGTTACAGGAGTAAATGAGTATATTGTACTGAAAACGTTTTCAGAAATTGGTCCGGTTCTAAATCAGTTCAATTTTCATGATAAACCATATTGTGAGCACGAGGGACGGATCTACATGGGAGCCGGGTGTGGCAAAGGCCACACCCATTTTGAGGTTACGAAGTGTAATTTCTTCTAAAGAGTGTTTCTTTTTTAGTATGTGCAACACCCAAAATAAATTGTTTTACTTTAATTTAGCCTAACAATCTTCGCAACTCTCTCTAAACAAAATTGTGCAACACCCGAAAAAAAAAAATCTGGATCCGCCCCTGGAGAGCACCCCAAGCCTTATGTTACAACATAAAGGATACTAGTAAAAAAGTAGTAAGACTTGATACGAGTGTCATTTTTTGTTGTCTGTACTCCGTTTACTATATCGAAAATGGGTAAATTAGTTTATACAAAAGAAACATAATCGAGTTAAACTATATAGGCTAGTGCAGAAGGTCTTTGTTGTAAAGTTTTCCAGGAAAACATTTACACTGGGAAAATGGGTGAAACAACTGAGTACTTGTTAGATTTACTAGGATAGGAGTATCAACCTTTATGGGCTAAACACAGGGCCTGGCAAAACAGAAAGTATTACCATCAATTTCCTGTACTGAACATGAAGAAAATACAAATTAATTACCTGATGAAGTTGGGACATAGTACCCAATGTCAATCATCCTTGTGTCTCGGCATATACTTGATGCTTAGACAGCAGGATAATTACTTGCATTAAAAAATGCCTGTTCGAGCAATTATGGCTTAAATAATATAAATAAGTAACAACCCTGGTAAAAATAGAATCAAAAAATTTGTATTATTACAATGGATTTAAATAGCATATACTGTGGGTCTGGTAATGGGTCAAATTAGGCAATTTTTTTGGGACCTTCTGGTAGACCGGTTACATATTTTGTCCAAATCCTTTAAAGTAACTAAATACAATGTCAAATAAGAATTACAGAAATGTGTATTTTTGTTATTTCCACTGCAATATTAAATTGTCATTTACACTCGGCAACAGAAAATATACGTTAGATCGGAATAAAATATAGTTCCAGCAAAGCCCAGACATAATAAGATCTAACAATTAAAAACGGAATCATATATGCCGAAAGTAAACCAAAAGATTTTGTGTGTGTACGAGAAACTGTCTGAAGACAAGGTTGATGGTATATAAGATTGATGTGTACGAGAAAGGTCGTCCACTTTAAGCTACACTTCTTGCAATCCCATGTGCGCAACTTCAAAAGAGATCCTAATATATAGGAGTGCATAACTAAGCTGAACCAAGGGCCAATAATCAACCTACAGACGTCTCTCATTACATGAATGCATAAAAATATATTCTTGTCCTGCTATTAAGGAGTAAACACATAGTAATCAGCTGTTACCATCCAACCTTAATAGCCACTACCAAAATTCAATTTTTTTACACGAACCTTTTTTATATTGTGATGAAGTTGTGTAGAACGGATAATTCTAACTGTAGAGATTTTATAATCAGTCTTTTAATATATGGAGTAATCACTGTTGCTCACACAAAGTAAATAAGCACTACCAACTACAATTCAAATATTTCCCGTGTGTTGACATTTTTACCCTTAATATATGTGTTGAAATTTGTCTATTCTAGAAATGTAAGGGTATAAATATCCACATACAAACATTTTGAATGTGTCGATCAATTATGTAGTGTGCGAATCACCTCCCCTTGTAATATCTCAGATGAGTGCAAAAGAAAGATTCATAAAAGTAACTGTATTCATACGGAGATGAAAAGTGGTGGATACATATTCATAACATATAAAGAATTACAGTTCTCTATAATTTTTATATTCCACTTTATACTGGGGCAACATAAAATAGACAATAATATATGTTAGATCAAAATGAAATCTCATGAAAGGAAATGATTTTTAAAATGCTTTCATCACATGATTAGATGAAGTATAGTTCCAGGAAAGCCGAGACCTAAATATGGGATCATATATATGCTGAAAGTCAACCCGAAGCTTTTGTGTGTGTGCGAGTATCACATGGAAGCATAAAAAACTGTTTTTTTGGATTAAACAAATAGTGATGAGTTGTTATCATGCAACCTTAAACAAATTTTTCTTGCCAATAATCGAGGTCAGGTCTTTTTTGTGTTAGAGCACAGGGAATCCGTGAGCCATGGCTCAAAAAGTGCTGCCACGCCAGTATTTTCTCCATGGCACCAGTTTTTCTCACAGCACCAGATTTCACTGATTTCACTGGTATCCCTGAGTCGTGGGGAAACTGGTGCCGTGGGAAATTTTTTATTTATTTTTTTCTTTTTTGTAATTAAAATTCATTAAAATTAAAAAACCGTTACATGAACTTAAACATTACATAAAATTAAACATGACATAAAAAAAACACAAACTAATCTTCGTCATCCCATAGGTGCTCGACAAGTTCTTCTCGGAGATCATTGTGCACTTTCCTATCTCGAAGTTCTTTTGTCTTCCTCAAATGTATCTCACATCTCTCATGCCAGTCTCTAACAATGGTCGGTGTTGGATCTACTGACAATGGTTTGCTTAAAATAACTAAAGTACTCAGGCATAGGCTCAGCTTCATAATCTAAAATACCGTTAAGTATTCTATCAAAAAGTGTAGAGCTCATACCATACCTGGGACGAAAACGTTCTTCTGGATATTTAGGTTCATATTCGTCGTCCCCAAAGTAATCATCGAGTAGCCTTTCTTCCGCTAATTCGTGTTCACGATAAATGTATGTCCTCCTCCTCTTTGGACCATCACGTGAACCACCGGCTCCTTGGGATTGCTCACACAAACTCAAATAATGTTGATACGATTCATGATCGCGCATAAATCGATCATATTCGGGTTGAAAGAAAGCATCATAATGATCGTATGTATCGGTTCCGTCGAAATCGTTAGCATTATTTGGATCCATTTTTATTTTTTTGGGAGAAATGAGAGTTAGAAATATATATGAAAGTGTGTGTGAAGTTTGGTAATATAAGGGGGTATTTATAGGTTTCTTAAAAGGGTAAAAATGGAATTTAGGGGTTTTTAAAAAAATAACGCTCCCCAACGGATATATTACCGTTATATTTAAAAAAAAGTTTAAAAACTCCACCGCGAGAGCTGGTGGGTATAGCGCAGACCCACGGAGCCCCGCGGTGGTTATTTGTTGCGCAGTGGCAATGGCGCCTCGCCGTAGCCCTGGATTCCCCTGCTCTTAGGTGATGCACATCTCCCATCTCGAGATAAGGTGATTTTATACTGTATCAATATAATAATACTAGTAATATAATTTCAGTTAGAATAAAAAAGTCGAGGGGTGAATAGTTGAATCCCATCAAAACTTTTCATATGCCAAACATAGTTATGTTTTACTTGATGAGGTGTTAAGATAAAAGCTAGTAAAAGCCTACAAAGCAGTTTACTACTTCCTATTAATCCCATATATATGTAGCATAAAACTTCAATTATTTGTAGTCAAACAACTTTAACGATCATCATGTTGGAGCATAGTTTGGCTGGGCCGGCTCGACGACACTCCTGGGCCGTTGGTCGTCTGCCCGAATCCTGAGTAATGCTGCAAACAAAGGTAAACCGATTAGACGTGGACCCGAGGCCGGAGCCCCGGGGTCCACCTCCGACGGTCAAGTTAGTATTGATCGATATATTGTATAAGAGGTGTGGTTAAGAGAGAGAACCTGATTATAATAAGACCCCTACCCCTGTTTATATAGGCTTATGGTTTCTTGAAGGATAAGTTAGGTGTGTGTGGGCCGGGCCGAATACCGACTGTACGTCGACATGTCCCCCAGTCTAGTATGATATGGTCCATGATCATGTTATGCTAGACTCATTCGTGTATCATGCTCACTAAACAACCGCGTGCGGCTTGCTGCTAAGACATCCTCGTGGGTCGTCGGTAACATATGGCTCCACTCGTAATGGGCTTCCTTTAGCAAAAAGATGATGGGCTGGGATTGCGAATAGTGAGCGTAGCCACTATACGCCATCATGTCCCCCCAGTCTAGTATGCGAGGTTGTCACCGAGGTTACTAGACTTTACACCATATCCGCTACCTGTAAGCATATCCACGTCGAAAGAAATGGGAAAACATGTATACGTAAGACGGGTGGTTGTGCTCGAATGCTTGGTTTCCCGTGTTTGGACGGTAAAGACCCCGTAAGAAGAAAACGCGTTTCTATAGCCAGGGTAACACTGGCATTGGCAAGGTATCATTCTTATTCATCTCTAACGTGAGGACGATAAGAAGGTTTTATGAAGGTGGAGGTGGAACCCGTATGCTGCATCATGAACATTTGAAGGCGTACTTCTTATACCCACTAATGATGCAGCATAGCGCGAATATTTCATTCGTCTTAAGGCCAACAGAAGACGTAATTCCGTGGCATGTTTATGCGGATATTATATCCGTCTTGCGGCCACGATATCTGATAATGAATGCCAAAATTTATTGCGGTTTGTCCTGAACCAAACGTAGTTGATCAGGCTCCGTCTAATTAAGGCCAAACGATATAAACTTTTGTAAAATCACTCCATGGCCGGGCAAAGTAATTCGTCACGGAAGATGTACTTCCGTAACAAAGATATGAACCAACAGAAGACGTACTTTAGTGGCAGATCGAGCCAGTGGAAGGCGTACTTCCACGGTAAAAGATAACGATGCGCCGTGGAAGAATACTTCCATGGGGAAAATAACAATACGCCGTGGAAGAGATACTTCCACGGCGAAAATAATAAGCACGTGGAAGAGATACTTGACTTGGTTTAAAAATGCGTTTTGCGATCCATTGCGCTAAAGGTCCCAAAATTTGTTGCGTAATGCGTGATGCGATTGCGAACGCAATTTAGACGCGATGCGTTTAGTATAAAATAAAGTAAATAATTTATTTAAAAATAGTATAGTTTCTCAAGTATGAAGTAAGTGAAATAATGTTACAAAATAAGTTACTAGCATATTGTAATTAGGCGTATAATCCTTTATAATACAAATAAGTCGAAAGTAAAGCTTGACAAAAAACACTTAACAAAATGCAAGATACTAAATATTCATTATTGTGTTTGCTTTTTAACAAGTCTTATCTTTAACGATCCATTAAAATATGTAGGTCTCTTTTATATTGTTAAAATTTGATAAAAATGACCTAAGTACTAGATTGCGAAAATTGCTATCGTTGCAAGCATCACACAAATGCGGTAAATTGCGGCTTAATGCGAACGCAATCTGGGATGGCAATGCATTAGGCTCCCTAATGCGAAACTTTGAATGCAACGCATTGATGCGTGCAATTTGCGCAATGATGCGCGCATTTTTAAACATACTTCCACGGCGAAGATAAGAAGCACGTGGAAGAGATACTTCCACGGCGAAAATAATGAGCACGTGGAAGAGATACTTCCACGACGAAGATAATGAGCACGTGGAAGAGATACTTCCACGGCGAAGATAAGAAGCACGTGGAAGAGATACTTCCACGGCGAAGATAATAAGACCGTGGAAGAATACTTCCACGGCGAAAGATAATGAGACCGTGGAAGAATACTTCCACGGCGAAAGATAAGGAGCACGGGGAAGAATACTTCCACGACGAAAGATAACGAGAACGTGGAAGAATACTTCCACGGCGAAGATAGTAAGCACGTGGAAGAGATACTTCCACGGCGAAGATAATAAGCACGTGGAAGAGATACTTACACGGCAAAGATAAGAAGCGCGTGGAAGAGACACTTCCACGACAAAGATAATAAAACTGTGGAAGAATACTTCCACGGCGAAAGATAATGAGACCGTGGAAGAATACTTCCACGACGAAAGATAAGGAGCACGTGGAAGAATACTTCCACGGCAAAAGATAACGAGCACGTGGAAGAATACTTCCACGGCGAAGATAGTAAACACATGGAAGAGATACTTCCACGACGAAGATAATAAGCACGTGGAAGAGATAATTCCACGGCAAAGATAAGAAGCACGTGGAAGAGACACTTCCACGACAAAGATAATAAAACCGTGGAAGAATACTTCCACGACGAAAGATAATGAGACCGTGGAAGAATACTTCCACGGTGAAAGATAACAAGCACGTGGAAGAATACTTCCACGGCGAAAGATAACAAGCACGTGGAAGAATACTTCCACGGCGAAGATAGTAAGCATGTGGAAGAGATACATTCCACGGCGAAGATAATAAGCACGTGGAAGAGATACTTCCACGGAAAAGATAAAAAGCACGTGGAAGAGACACTTCCACGGCGAAGATAATAAGCACGTGGAAGAGATACTTCCACGGCGAAGATAATAAGCACGTGGAAGAGATACTTCCACGGCGAAGATAATAAGACCGTGGAAGAATACTTCCACGGCGAAAGATAATGAGACCGTGGAAGAATACTTCCACGACGAACGATAAGGAGCACGTGGAAGAATACTTCCACGGCAAAATATAACAAGCACGTGGAAGAATACTTCCACGGCGAAGATAGTAAGCACGTGGAAGAGATACTTCCACGGCGAAGATAATAAGCACGTGGAAGAGATACTTCCACGGCAAAGATAATAAGCACGTGGAAGAGATACTTCCACGACGAAGATAATAAGACCGTGGAAGAATACTTCCACGGCGAAAGATAATGAGACTGTGGAAGAATACTTCTACGGCGAAAGATAAGGAGCACGGGGAAGAATAGTTCCACGACGAAAGATAACGAGCACGTGGAAGAATACTTCCACGGCGAAGATAGTAAGCACGTGGAAGAGATACTTCCACGGCGAAGATAATAAGCACGTGGAAGAGATACTTCCACGACAAAGATAAGAAGCGCGTGGAAGAGACACTTCCACGACAAAGATAATAAAACCGTGGAAGAATACTTCCACGGCGAAAGATAATGAGACCGTGGAAGAATACTTCCACGGTGAAAGATAAGGAGCACGTGGAAGAATACTTCCACGGCGAAAGATAACGAACACGTGGAAGAATACTTCCACGGCGAAGATAATGAGCCAGTGGAAGGAGTACTTCCACGGCGAAAATAATGAGCACGTGGAAGAGAACTTCCATGACGCAAAAATAATGAGCACGTGGAAGAGATACTTCCACAGCGAAGATAACAAGTGCGTGGAAGAGATACTTCCACGGCGAAAATAATGAGCACGTGGAAGAGATACTTCCACGGCGAAGATAAGAAGCACGTGGAAGAGATACTTCCACGGCGAAAATAATGAGCACGTGGAAGAGATACTTCCACAGCGAAGATAAGAAGCACGTGGAAGAGATACTTCCACGGCGTAAATAATGAGCACGTGGAAGAGAACTTCCACGACGCAAAAATAATGAGCACGTGGAAGAGATACTTCAACGGCGAAGATAACAAGCGCATAGAAGAGGTACTTCCACGACGAAAATAATGAGCACGTGGAAGAGATACTTCCACGGAGAAGATAAGAAGCACGTGGAAGAGATACTTCCACGGCGAAAATAGTGAGCACGTGGAAGAGATACTTCCACGGCGAAGATAAGAAGCACGTGGAAGAGATACTTCCACGGTGAAAATAATGAGTACGTGGAAGAGAACTTCCACAACGCATGAATAAGCCAACGGAAGTGGAAAAGGCATAAGCCAATGGAAGAGATACTTCCATGACGAAGAAACAAGCGCGCAGAAGAAGTACTTCCGCGGCGAAGGAATAAGCCAATGGAAGAGATACTTCTATGGCAAAGGAATAAACCGTCAGAAGGCGGACTTCTGCGGCAAAGGAATATATCCGAAGATATTTGTGTGACGTGCACATAAACAGTGGTATTATTATACCCTAGTAGCCCCCCAAGTTTAATGGTGCTGCACTCGATTAGTAGTATTAAACTTTAATCAAGTATTCAAAAAATTACGATCACGTAGACCAGCGCAAATGGACGTACCATAGCCGCGTATGAAAGATAGAAATTGGGTTCGAACGTGCGAACCAACGCAGATGGGTCTTGCCATAACTGCGGATTGTTACATAGTATAAGACGTATCTTAACTAACTTATGGGATAAGCTATGCCGTTATGTGCGGCGTACCGCTACTACCATAAGGACGGTCAAAGTTTTGACAAAATTTTGTTAGACGTGCACAGTGTGTCTTTTAACAAGTCCGGCTCGGGAGGCACGGTATGTTTTTGAAACTTACTACAACGTCTTGTGAGCAAGGTGTCTAACAAGGATACATGTTCCGTGGTCGTTGGGGTTGCATCCCTCTTACACGACAAGTTGAATTATTAGGTTCACTCAATCCTCTTATTCCACCTGGGAACGATGTGTACATGTACGCCCGTAGGCTAAAGATGTCCGAATGTACGAACTAGCGCGGATGGACGTACCATAACCGCGATAAAAAACATAAAATATATTATTCAAATTATATGTAATAATAGATGAATGTGTAGACAAGTGCGGATGGATGGACCATGACCGCGGATGAAAAGGTTGAGTCGCGACACGGTATTAGTAGGTCGGATCGCAACTTATAAAGAAAATATAGTAACCAAATTTAAAGATATATGTAATATCTATTTACCGATTTAAAAGATATACGTAATATCTTTTATTAATATAAAAAATATCGATAATATTTTTGAATAAAAGATATAGGTAATATCTTCTATCAGTTTAAAAAGATATGCGTAATATTTTATACGTTTAAAAAATATCAGAATATATCTTTATCAAATTAAAAAGATAAATAACATCTTTTTATGAACTCAAAAGATATCCGTAATATCTCTTATGAATATAAACAATATGCCCGAATATATGGACTAACGCCGAAGGGCGCGGCTCATGACCGCGGATAATAAAAAGTAAAAATAAAATAAGATAGGTTCGGACGTACGAACGATCGCGGAAGGACGTGCCATAAATGCGAAGAAAAGAATAAAATATAAAATAAAGTAGGTCCGTACGTGTGGATTATCACGAAGAGACGCGGCTCATGATCGTAGTGAAAAGAATAAAAAAACGTATACCCGAGCGTGAACTCAAAATATATCCATAAATATTTATGATCGAATATTGTAAAAGTCTATTATATCAAACCAAGTAATAATATATACGAAGATAGTACCTCCGTATGTATATATATCATAATGTTCAAAATTTTGACTTATGCAAATAAGATATACTCTACTTACTAAGAATATCTCACAAGATAATATCATGTGAATAGATTTATCATCGTATCTTTTATTATTTATTCGGATAAATATGTTTTTCAGAAAAGACTCTTGCTGAAATACAATTTGAGGTGGTGTCGTTGCCGATCGTAAAAACAAGAGAAAAAAAACGACACATGTGAGTTGGTCCCACGGGGAATATGTGCATGTTATAGGATGGCAAGGTATTAGCAAAAACTACGTGTATAGTATTTTAACATACATGTGATATATGTCATGAAGACAAGCATCACGTAGATACATATATGCGGATCGATACACATTTAATAGATCGAACATGTACAATTATATAACTGATCGAAAACAAAAGCAGGAAGAGTTTTAGAGTAACCGATTTTCGAAATCGATCTTTTGTTTTTCGATATGTTTGAGAACACGATATAGAGTTTATGCGTGCCCCACGGATGGCGCCAACTTGTTGGAGCATAGTTTGGCTGGGCCGGTTCGACGACACTCCTGGGCCGTTTGTCGTCTGCCCGATACCTGAGTAATGCTGCAAACAAAGGTAAACCGGTTAGACGTGGACCCGTGGCCGGAGCCCCGGGGTCCACCTCCGACGGTCAAGTTAGTATTGATCGATATATTGTATAAGAGGTGTGGTTAAGAGAGAGAACCTGATTATAATGAGACCCCTACCCCTGTTTATATAGGCTTAGGGTTTCTTGAAGGATAAGTTAGGTGTGTGTGGGCCGCGGGCCTGTTGGGCCGGGCCGAATACCGACTGTACGTCGACACATCAAAAAGGAAACACGAAGGTAGAAAGGCAAAAGGAAAAAGGGAAAATGCAAAATAGTGTTGAAGGTGCTACCATCACATAGCTAATAGAAAAGAAGAAAAAGGAAACAGGAACATACAGCGAATTCACGCTATTAGTTGTGCTACACGTCTTATCGAGCAGTTAGTAGGCATTGCATACATACAACACCGAATGCATACAACACCGAATGCATGCCATTATTAAAAAACTGTATCTCAAATAAAGAATAAAACGAGTATATACCTATTTAGCCAGGGAGGTCAAATCTCAGTCGAGCATTCTATCCAAGGCCGTCCCATGAATTTCGGAGGCCCTGTGTCATTACTGCATATGAGGCCCTTCGTACAAAAAAGTTTGTATAGATGCAAATTAAGTTAATTGATGCTATCAATTAAAAACGTACATGATGACTTAAACGTTAATTGGTTAATTTAACCACATTGTCGATAAGGGAAAAAAGAGAGTAAAGAATAACCGAAATAGAAAACATGTAAGTCGGCCTTTTTTGTGCCATTTTGACCAAATATATAAATCGCATTAAAGCAACACAAAATACTTAAATATATAACTATATAGTAAAAGGTAAGAGTCCTAATTAAAACATAAAAATAACAAAGTTGCATCAATTCTTAAAAATATGTAAAAAAAATGAATATGAGTGGGCTGATGAGTGCAAATTGTAATTTTTGTTAACATGTTTGCAAGTATTTGAAATAAAAACCAAAATATGAGAAACATATTGTAAAATTTTTAAAACATAAGGTGTAAAGTGAACACTCTCTGTATTAGTCTTCTTCTTCTTCATCTAATTTGCCATGTACTCTTTTTTTTGTTCGCTTTTATGAATCATCTTAAATAAAAATGAAATTTTACTTATATAATTTAGATCTTAAGTTTTAAAACACGTACATATCAAACTTAAGCTTAATCGAGAATAATATCTGCATCTTCCTTATAAATTGGAGGCCTCCAAAAATTTGGGGCCCTGTGCGGTTGCACCGCCTGCACACCCTAAAATACCTGATTCTATCGTACACCTTACTTCCTTTCGTGTTTCGAAATTCGTTTTCAAAGAATTGAGTTTAGGGTTAAAACATTTTTTGTAATACTAAAGAATGAGTAAGACTGTTGGGAAACACACGGGGCCTTTTAGGCTAATACTAGAGGAAGAGATAGGTTTTCCACTTTAAGCTACACTTCTTGCAATCCCATGTGCACAACTTCAAAAGAGATCCTAATATATAGGAGTGCATAACTAAGCTGAACCAAAGGCCTATAATCAACCTACAGATGTCTCTCATCACATGAATGCATAAAATTATATTCTTGTCCTGCTATTAAGGAGTAAACAAATACTAGTAATCAGCTGTTACCATCTAACCTTAATTAGCCATTACCAAAATTCAATTTTTTTACCACGAACCTTTATTATATTGTGCAAAAGAAAGATTCATAATTCATAAAAGTATCTGTATTCATACGGAGTTGAAAAGTGGTGGACACATATTCATAACATATAAAGAATTACAATATTCCATAAATAATACTGTTCACATGGCATTTTTGTTATTTATACTGGGCAACATAAAATAGAAAATAGAGTGAAATGCACATATCGTACCTGTGGTATGTCCAGATTGCAGATTTAGTAACTGGTCTTCTGAAAGTGCAGGTGGCCTACCTGGTATTTAGGTAAGTGTTCAGTTTCATACTTTGACCCTAACCCTCGTTATCCTTTGACCCTTACTTAAGGGGCAGTGTTGTCTTTTTCTTTTCTTTGTCTTTCTTCTCCAACACACCACTCATCACCACACCATCACCACACCACCATCACTCCTCCCACTCAACTACCATTGCTTAACATAACCGAGATCATAATTCAACGCAATAAAGTAGAATGATCCTTTCCCTCAATTTAATATATTTTATATAAAAGCGTGTACAATTGGGATAACCCAAAACATTCCCCCAAAATCTGAAAACCAATCAAATTAGGGTTCATTAAACACTCAAAATGGGACGAATTTGAATGGAGTCGGGAAAAACATTATTAGAAGTGGCGGATTGGCTTTCAAAATAGTCCGCTTCTAGCATAACCATCACTTACCCCATGATAAAAAAGATAATGATAAAAAAACGTTTATGGGGAAAGCTTGGTCCAACTTCGAAGCCAGCATTCAAAATGACATTACCAGGATGTCAAACACATTAAATTACGTAGGTATCTAAAACATTTGTCAAACTAATGGCCTTTGGGTTAGCAGTATCCGAATGGGCTTAAGAGGAGAACACATGAATAGTAATTTACTTATAGTAACTAATTTATTTATTTTTGACAAAAACTTATAGTAACTGATTAAGAACATACCTATGGATACTTTTGGATAGTTAACCCCAGTAAGTAGAAGATCATCAACGATAGGCCAACAATCACTATTACCAGCCGCGACACTTTCAATTTGTACCAGCAAGCAATATTACGAGTCCACTTCCCTTTGTCGTTCTTCGGAATAACTGGTCTTATGTTGAGCAGTGGTAGTTGAGTGGAAGGAGTGATGGTGGTGTGTTGGAGAAGAAAGACAAAGAAAAGAAAAAGACAACACTGCCCCTTAAGTAACGGTCAAAGGATAACGAGGGTTAGGGTCAAAGTATGAAACTGAACACATACCTAAAGACCAGGTCCACTTTCAGAAGACCAGTTACTAAATCTGCAATCTGGACATACGACAGGTACGATATGTGCATTTCACTCATAGAAAATATTATATGTTAGATCTAAATGAAGTCTCATGAAACGATATGATTTTTAATATGCTTTCATCACATGATTACATAAAATATAGTTCCAGGAAAGCCAGACTTGATAAGGTCTAAACAATTAGTATATACCATAATTGTTTGTATACACACCTTAAAAATGGGATCATATATATGCCAAAAGTCAAGAAAAAGATTTTGTGTGTGCGTGTATCACATGGAAGCATAAAAAACTGTTTGTGCGCAAGTGTTAAGGATTAAACAAATAGAAATAGTGATGAGTAGTTATCATGCAACCTTAAAAAAAATTTCTCGCCAATACTCGAGGTCAGGTCATGCACATGTCCAGACTCGAGATGAGGTAATTTTATATCAAAATTTCAGTAAGAGTAAAAGTAGCGAGGGGTGATTAGGATGTCCTTTTATTTGACATTAGAAAGTTGATACTTAACGAGTTGCAATCAAGCTTATGAGTGTAATCTACAGTATACAGTATATGCTTATAAAGCTGCTGACCACTTCCTAGTATCCATCAATATGTTGCATAGCACTATAACTATTTTTATTCAAGAAACTTTAATTTAATGATGATAAAAAAAGGGAGCGGAAACGTAGAAAGGCAAAATGCAAAATAGTGTTGCCTTCTTTGCCTTCTTGTCTTCCTACTCTTCGGGGCGACTTCCCAATCAGTTTCTTCGTCCGACCTTCTGAGCAGTTTTCCCTCTCTTCTGAGCAGTCATCTCCGCAATTTCCATCTCAAGAGTTTCCTGAGGAAGGACAGCACCTGGAGGTAAGTAGTATGAGTGGCCTTTGATTGTAAAGCAATACCACTCTGTTTTTGGTAACATTACACATTTCTAACAATAAAAATATAAATGTAATAAGTAACTCTTTAGAATATTGTATTGCTTCCCCATATACAAGTGAATATGTATGTGTAGGTTGCACAACATCTACATCTGAAATATAAATATACCCGTTGAGCAGTGTCATCTTAAGCAGTGTCATTTTGACCAGTGACATTATTGGATTGGAAACAATTTCCAAGAGTTGAGTAGAGAATCATTGCCTTATTTCTACTAATTTTGAACAATTTGAGTTTTGGCTGAATCTGAATAGTCCTGTAATAATCAAATATAAACATATATCAGACATAATTGGCCATTTATTCCCCAACCTCTATTTCAAAACCTGGTGAAGTGCAAGCTGTCACAAATCCAACCCACGGACCCATTTTACCCGATTTTTTTAAAGTACAGGTATTTGTCAGCTTACAGTATCTAGGGGCTGAAAAAGGATGCCTTCTACTTCTATGTTGTAGACTTGTAGTTAAAATCGTCAAAAATAATTTCAAGATCAAAAATACTCCCATCGCTAGTGAATTGATACAATTCAGCCATATGAAACATTTCCTCATCTCTCTTTTTTGTAAGGTACAGAGTAGAAGTTTTTGACTTCCCTCTTAATCTGTATTTGAGGTATACCACATGCCTAACTTTTGCAGGACTGAAAAAGGAAAGGTTCAGAGTATATATGATTGATGGGGACAAAAACTCAGTCTTGACATGTATTTTAAATCCCTTTCTGTTTACTTGATAAAGACCCGCTGGAAATCTGCATGAAGAAGAAGAATGATGCATCAATTTAAATATACATATAAATTATAAAACAACAAGAATAACTTTGAGTATGACAAATCACCTTGACCGACTATGAGACTTGTATTGAGAAGGAAAATCTTCATTTGGAATCAAACAATCTTCCATTGATATCATGTGACAATGTTCTCCTTTCTCATTAAGTGAAAACCACTGCATAATTAGTAAGTTGGGAATTAGTTGTGCTCAGATTATATGTATAGATAGTCAATTGAATACCGTTTTGTACCCGTTAAGGTGAACTCCTTTCTCATTAGTTCTGATCATATTATCTTTATAGTCAGACATAGCCAATTAATTACCGTTTTGTAATCTTTCAGGTGGATTCCTTTCGAGAGAATCTGTTTTAGTTCCTGAAGAGATGTGTAGGCAAGATAATGTGAGGCAGGCTTGATTACATATTGGTACTCTTCAAACACTTGAAGATCGACCTATAAAATGACATTTTCAAGCAAGTCAGCCATACATTCGGGTTAAGCAAGCATAACCATTGGCAATAAAGTGCTTACTTTGTCTTGAGATGGTTGGAACTCGAAGCCAGCGACTAGTATAGTGGCATAATAATGCTCTTCAAACACAAACTTAAGGTCTGTAATTGTGTGTTGGCTTGTAAACTGATACAATGGAACAACGAACCATCCATCTTGTCTCATACATGTTGGGTAAAGTATACAAACTTTTGTGTCATTCTCCCCATCTATTTTGTATCTCAGGTGGTTATTTGAATGGACATTCCTTTCAAGATAACATCGAAAGACAAGGTTGAGCGTGTATGAGATTTGAGGTGTTAAGTATTCACCTCTCACGCGTGCTTTGAATTCATCCCAGTAAGCGTAACATCGCCCCCCTGGAAATCTGCATAAAGAAAGCAATTAAAGAATGACAAACTAAATGGACAACTGACTCCTTATTCAAAAACAAAAGGGATATGAACAAGATAAGTCACCTTGAATTCACAATGTCATCAGACAGATGCTTTAGATAGGGTTGATAATAACTGGTATTCAGACAAGCTTCAATGTAAATCCTTTCAATGTGTTCCCCCTTCTCATTTATAGACACCCACTAAAATTAAAATTAGGAGTTATATGACTTATGAGAATCTGGACATAATTTTGGTCACGCCTTTTAGATTTGGGTCAATGTAATTGGGCCCAAGTCTAATAGATTTTGAGTAAATTATAGTATTTCTTCCCTCCAAAGATGAACATAGTTGAGATGTAAATTTTTAAAAAAGTACATGAAATGGATTAAACTTCTTCAAAAGGTTTAAATCATTAAATCAGCCTCAAAGCCCTGACGCGAGCACTCTTTTGGGTGTCGCAGGCTATGAGCACCTGTTTGAGTGACCTTTTAGCAAGGAGTTGTGATTGAACCCATGACCTATTTCTCCAAAAGCCCTCTTTTGACGAGTGACGTTTGCGGTGGGGAGTGATATCATTAGAGCAATGCTCCTTTGGTATGAAATGGATTAAACTTGATGACTAAATTTTGACACATTTGAGATGTCATTTTAAAAAAATTCAGTCATATTGGTTTTATCAATGTTTTAAAAACACCGTCTTCAATCGATTTGGTCATTCAATGGATTACTGGTTCGATCATTAGGTCAATCCGGCATATATATAAATTATAAATATTTCATATATTGAACTTGAAACCTATTTATTAACAAATATAACATGTAAAAATAAAATTGTAAATATACGTAACTAACTTACTTTAATTTTCTTAAAACATGAAGAAAAAAAAAAAGCACGGCCGGTCAACCCGGGTTACTTTAAACCTAATGGTTCTAACTAGTTTCGAAAATAAAAAACCCAATTTAATTTGACCCATTTTTTTGACTGAACCATGTTCATCAAGGACGGCTGGGTCAAACAGGTTTCAAAACATACGATTTTACAAGTAAAGATACATGTGTATAAGTCAAATTCTACAGAAAAAAGGTTGACATCAATTTCTCCAGAAAAAGGGTGCCATGTTTTTAAACATTATATGTGCACCCGCATATAACTGCGGAAATTGCAGAGCGGAAAATAATTAACGATATAATAATCGACACGTTGATCAAACCGGTAATCCGGTGACTCGATCGGGTTAACCGGATGGTCGAATCAGTGACCGGTGGCTCGACCGGGTTGATCTCGTGGCCGAACCTGTGCACTGATAACTCGACCGTGTTGACCCGGTGGTCAATCCCGTGACGTGGTGACTCGATCAGATTGACCTGATGGTTGATCACGTGACCCGATGACTCGACCGGGTTGACCCGTGGTCGAACCCGTGACCCGGTGACTTGACCGAGTTGACCCAATGGTCGATTCCATGTCGACCGGGTTGATCCGATGGCTCGACTGGATAGACTCAGTAATCGAACCCGTGACCAAGTAATATATTGTGAAAAAAGCAATCACGTGACACGGTGACTTGACGGGTTGACCCTGGGTTTGGCCTCAGTTCCAAAATCAATGCTCAAATTCTTCAATCAATTTGCAGCTCATAATCATATATTATGGATCCCGTCACGCGATGACCCGACTAGACTGACCCGATGGTCGATCCAATGACCCGATGACTCGACCGGGTTGATCTGATGGTCGAACCCGTGACCAAGTGACTTGATCGGGTTGACCCAGTGGTTGATCCGGAGTCGAACTAGTGACTCGACCGGATTAACCCGGTGGTTGAATCCGTGACCAGATATATTGTGTGAAAAAAGCAATGTTGGATATCAGTAACACTTTCAACAAAAGAGATACACTCTTTATATATAGTAGTAGACAAGGAGATAATCTAATACTATACTATAATTTTCAAATAAACAATTTAAAGTAATGTAGCTAATTACCTTTTTGCCCTCATTAGCGATTAATTCCGTGGAGAGAAGAAGCTCTTTGAGTTGCTTTCCAGTTTTGTATATTAGAAAAGAATCAGAAGCCATAAGTATATTTTCATGCTTTGATAAAATACCAAGCCTGAAATCAGGAAATTCCTGTGATTCAAGTGCAATCTCCAGTTCTTCCACAACACGGGACATTGTTGGCCTTTCTTCACGAGCGTTCCGTAAACATTGATATGCAATGTCTAAGAATGTTTTCATTGAACTCGGATCCATTTGTTGCTTGAGGTCTCTCAAGATAATCTCTTCCAGTTGATTATCTTCGTATCTTTTTTTCCAGAAAGGCACGTAAACCTTTAACTGACCATTGATATTTTCAACACATAGTCTGCCACTCATGACTTCAAACAGGACTACCCCAAAAGAGTAAACATCGGACTCTTTTGTTAAGGAGTATGTCTGCATATACAATGGATCACAGTACCCAGGGGTACCTACTGCACTGGTGATAAGAACTGAATACTGCTGATTAGCAGGGCCCATCTTTGAAAGCCCAAAGTCAGAAACCTTGGCAGTCATATTCTTATCGAGTAGGATGTTCGCACTTTTAATGTCACAGTGCAGTACTCTTTGCTGTGTCCCTTTTGGGTCATGCAGGAAGCTTAGTCCCTTTGCAGCGTCAATGCATCCTGAGACGCTGCATCCAGCTGAGATCGGCAGAAGTTAGATAGCGATCAAGACTTCCACGGGATGCATACTCGTAAACGAGGATCATCTCACCCCCTTGGCTGCAAAATCCCAGGAGAGATATCAAGTTTTCATGCCTGTAACATGAAAGCATTCTGATTTCTTTAAAAAACTCTGGGTCACCTTGCCCATATTTAAGATCAAGACGCTTTATAGCGACAAGGCTTTTCTCCCCTGATTGAGAGTGCGACAATTCTCCAGCAAACACTTTTCCAAAACCACCACCTCCAATAACCTTGGTTTCATCAAAGTTGTTGGTGGCTAATATGATCTCTTCCAGTTGGATTTCAAGATGGCTGAACTCAGTCACAAAGGATGCCATCGTTAGTTGATAAAAAAATTAGAAAGATCAACAAAAAGAAGCACCGAAAGATGTTTAAGAATGGAGAATAGGCAGAGAAATATTTATTTTCTGTGATTAGTTCAATGAATGGAATGCATAATAATTATATAGGCTTACAAGCACATCAACATTTTAATTTTTCGAGATATGATTAAACTAATAATTTTAATGCATAATAATGTTTTATTTCAAGGGGATTTGGGAAATGATATAGTTAATTTGGTTCTTCAGTTTTGGGGTTTTACTACTGCTTAATGTTTAGTGACAAAGAAATGGCATCTAGGATTACATACTGTCTGATTTCAGAACCCGCTGCTTCGTTTGCGTTTGTTTGGCTACAATTACTCAGTTAGTAATGTTCATGCGTTTGTCTGGACATCCAGACGCCACGATGGATAATTGCATTAAAGAAATGCCTGTTCGAGCAATTATATCCTAAATAATCTAAAAACAATAGTTTTAATTAACATGTATTATATCTAATAAAACAGAGTTTTTTACAAGTTTTTAAAGCAGCCAATGTACAAGTCTATAAGCAACCCCTAATTATTTTTTTCTAAAAATACTAAGACCTACTATTACGCCACGTGTACAACTGAATTTTTGGAAATCTTTTAATTTGCTACCAAATTCAATATTTAGAAAAAGGTTGAATCCTACATGTTTTAGTTTTATAATTTTGTTTTATCATTTAAACTTATAATCAGTTGACTTTAATTTATATAATTTTCAAGATAGCTTGGAAAGTACAACACGCAATCAATCATTATTTTTCATCCCATATTCAATCGTATAAAATTTTCCCCTTTTGACTAAATGTAAGAAAACGGTTCCCTTTAAATGTTGGTTTAGTATCAAAACAACTGTATGGCCATAATAAAACGTCATTAATTTGAGATTTTGACTATAGCAAGCGATATAGTAAGGCTACTTGCAACAACGACTTTTAGCGACCTTAATTTTTCAGCTTTCTCTATCCTGCGATCTAATGCGACCTATTTGTCCCAACAAGGTGACCTACTGCGACCAAGTTCAGCTTTTAATATATATTTTTTATTCAAATAATTATTTAAATAAAATAAAAACATTACAATAATATTTATATACTTTCTATTTTTGGAAACTTTCTATTTTTGGAAACTTTCTATTTTTGGAAACCTGCTATTTTTGGAAAGTTACTTATTATTACACAGTAAGTATAATAATACATGAAACACCAGTAATACTTAATCAGATTAATCAGAATACTAGATAAACACAGTTTAAGGCTTTAAACAGTGAACCATGACCTAAAACATACCAAATCAGCTAAAATGAGACACAAAACCCAGTACGTAATCAGTGAATCGATACTTATACACGTGTGTATTCATGTAGCGTTAGTGATCCAGAAGTAGGAGTCTTTCTTCCGTTCATTCACTGGACTTGAGGTACGGATTCCCGTCCTTTCAGTATGGACATTCTTTCCTTATTAGGATTTCCCCGTATGCAGCCAACTGTTTTCCCCAGTATTTGTTTTATTGTTTTGAACTGCTTATGTTTAATTAGCATAATCTATAGCCATATACAAGCATGACCAGTTTCACCTAGTTATGGAGGTACCATAACCATAGCATTGGAGGCACCGATGTTATGACTTCCCCACGGCGGAGTGATTGCTCGTGGCGTCCCTTTCAGTTTTGGCCATATTATTATATCAGGTGGGGCGTATGGGTGCATCCTAGTTACATGTTTTATTCAGTTTATCATGGTGAATGTGGTGTGTGCCTTGCACCCTTCACAAGGAGCTGATCCCTCCTACCCAAACCAGTATATTGATTAGAGGCATCCCCTCTAATCAGCATGATGAGGTCACCCCTCCAAGTATTCATGCACGTGACCTTTTCATGACCTATATGGGCTATGGTATATATATGTTAAAACAGTTTTCACAAGATAAACATAAGGCTTTTCAAACTATAAAACCAGTTTTCTTGATACTTAACCAGTTTACTCAGAACTTAGTCTTCCGCTGTTATATGTTACATGCTTATCCTATTTCATGCTATATTGTACATCCGTGCACTGAGCGTCTTGCTCAGCCGTTTTCCTTTCCATGTTCCCAAAACGGCAGGTACTCAGGGACGCTCGTAGATCTCAAACGTACGTGCATATGGATTGGAAGCTTTACTGTCTTTCTTTACTTTATGCATTTCCTTTACTTTGATACAGTTGCTATGGACATTGTTTCGTCCTTTCCTATTACAGTATTTATGTTTGTGTGTGATGAGCTTTACTTTGGGGTACCGATGTTTGATTCCGGTATTTCCCTTTATGGTTGAATAATGCTTAGACATTTATCCTTGTATGCTTTGATGACACGCCATGATTATGCGTAATATTCCATTTCCAAAATGGGGTGTTACAATTATGGTATCAGAGCCAAGGCTTCGACCTGTAGGCTCTCAAATATGACCTGTGATTAGTGGGTACTCACTACGGTCTTCCTAGAACTGACAGTTGTTTTCATGCATTCATCGTTTTTAAGCATACATATACATGTCATTGTTACAGGGTTTTTGACTAAGTAATGGTTGGTACAGGACTGGCCCTATTTAGTCGCATGTGTTTTATCGAAACTTTTAGATTTGGGACCGACCCATAGGCGTCCCCTCGATATGTCTTTTATTTTGAGTGAACTGACCGGAGGCGTTCACTCTCGAGCATCAAAAGTTTTCATAAAACTACATCATGCATTCATACAAAGATTTTCTTACATAAAATTTTTCTCGTGAAATTTTGGCATAAATTTTTTTTATATTTTATGTTTGAACTGTTAATCATATGTTTTATGTTATACTGTCAGATGGTTCTCACACGCGAGCAAGAGCAGCTCAATGCTGCAATTCAGGCTGCCATGCAAGCCTTACTTCCTCAACTGAGGAATGACATTCGTGCTGAAGTCCAAGCTGCCAACAATCAGCAGCAGCAGAATCAGGCACCTCCTCCTCCTCCTCCTCTAGTGACACTAGCGGTATGGTTGGAAAGATTTAACAAGCTCCGTCCTAGAGCTTTTGAAAAGACTGATAGCCCCAGCGATGCTGAAAGCTGGCTGACTCACATTGAGAAAATCTTCAATGCTATGGGATGTGACCCCGCCTTCAAGGCAAGATTGGCGTGCTACAGGTTTGAAGGCGATGTACTCAACTGGTGGCTAGCTTTGACGCAGTCAGAAGGAGGTGATGAATGGGTCGCTGGTTTGACATGGGCCCAATTCAAGGAGAGAGTGATGGAACAGTTCTTTCCTAAAGCAGAGCAGGACAAACTCAAGCGTGAATACCACGGGATACGTCAGAGAGCGGGCGAGAATAGCAACGAATTCATGCAGCGCTTTCTTCGCCTAGCTGGTTTTCTAGGAGCAGCGGCTGGTACTCCTGAGGAACAGGCACACCATTTTAGGTGGGCACTTCGCACCTCGGTCGCGAACAATCTGGTATGTGCTACGTTCAATACAGTAGCACAAGTGGCCGACGCAGCAAGGAAGCTTGAGATGTTACAGGAACGCGATGAGTTCGGGGAAGCTGAAAGACCCGACAAGAGGTAAAACATTTCGTGTTCTAGCGTTAACCAGATCGCATCCTATCATTATATGTTCTATAATCATCTCTTAAACTGTATCTTCCAGGCAGAAAACTGGGGACCGGTCTCAGCCGGCTACTCAGCAGCAGCCTAATCAGCCCAAAGGAAACGGTCACTCTAACGACCGTTCTGTTGTGGAAAGGCGCAACGGTAATGATAATTACCGTAACAATGCGGGACACTCCAACAACAGCAGGTCCTACTATTTACGCATCTTCTTATGATTTCATGTTATCTTTCCCATGCTGACACTATATTAATCTCTACCAGGAACCACGGTAACGGAAGGGACCAGAACCACAGGGGTTCTCAGCCTAACCGTTCAGCTAACACTGATAAACATCTTATGACGCTTACGTCCTATACTCGTGCATATACTTTATTCTTAACACGTTTTGTCATCAGCAGGCCCTCAGCAAGCAAGGACTCCTGCTGGAGGATTCACTCATCCTCTTTGCAGCACTTGCCATCGCAGACACCCTGGCCCATGTCGTCGTGACTCCGACGCGTGCTACAAGTGCGGCCTCCCTGGCCATCGTATGAGAGATTGCCGTAAGGGTGAAATGGAGGGTACTTCGGGTCATGCTGATACTAAACCGCCTCCTACCACTGGGCGTGTCTACACGACATCGCGCGATCAGGCAAACAAATCTACAGGTACCATTACTGGAATTTTGTATATGTACGGCCAAGCTGCATGTGTTCTTTTCGACACGGGTGCCACCCATTCAGTTATTTCCACTACTTATGCTAAGAACATCAGGACACTTCCCTTGCCCTTAGAAATTAAGCTTACCATTTCCACGCCTCTGAGGGACTCTGTAATACTAACTCATGTATACAAGAGTCTTCCTCTAGAGTTTGACGATAAAGTTCGTGCAGTAGATGCACTTCCCCTAGACATGATTGAGTTCGATTTGATTCTTGGCATGGACTGGCTATCCAGGCACCATGCTACCATAGACTGCCACTCATATCGGGTGATCTTCGGCTACATTAATGCACCAGAGTACATTCATAACGGGTTCATACCCGGACGGTCTGTACAGGTCATATCTACCTTGCAAGCACGTGCATTACTGTCACATGGCTGCGAAGGTTACCTAGCTACGGTTCATGACATGGATGCTGAATCCCCATCGATTCAGGATCGACCAGTAGTTTCGGAATTTCAAGACGTCTTCCCAGATGAACTTCCAGGCATACCACCTGCAAGAGAAGTGGAGTTCAACATCGACCTTGTTCCAGGAGCTGAGCCAATCTCTAAGGCTCCGTATCGTATGGCTCCCATAGAGCTAAAAGAACTGAAGGACCAACTGCAGGAACTTCTTGAACGAGGGTTCATTAGACCAAGCGCATCTCCATGGGGCGCACCGGTCTTGTTCGTTAAGAAGAAGGACGGCAGCATGCGACTTTGCATTGACTACCGTGAACTTAATAAGATTACCATCCGCAATAGATATCCACTGCCACGTATAGACGATCTGTTTGACCAACTTCAAGGAGCCAAACACTTCTCAAAGATCGATCTAAGGTCAGGCTACCATCAGCTAAGGGTTAAAGAGCAGGATATTGCCAAGACTGCTTTACGTACCCGCTATGGCCATTATGAGTTTGTAGTCATGCCATTCGGCCTGACTAACGCTCCAGCAGTATTCATGGATCTGATGAACAGAATCTTTCATGAATTCCTTGATAAATTTGTCATTGTATTCATCGATGACATCTTGATCTTCTCAAAGTCCACGGAGGAACACGAAGATCATCTCCGTACTGTATTACAGATTCTTCGTCAGAAGCAGCTGTATGCGAAATTCTCCAAGTGTGAGTTCTGGTTAAACAAGGTGGCATTCTTAGGTCACATTGTATCAGCAGAAGGGATCACTATGGACCCAGCGAAGGTTGAGGCTATCACTAAATGGCCAAGACCAACATCAGCGACAGAAGTCCGCAGTTTCTTAGGCTTAGCTGGATATTATCGAAGATTCGTGGAGAACTTTTCCCGCCTGGCATTGCCTCTCACCAAACTGATGCGAAAAGGAGAGAAATTCGTCTGGACGGAAGAACGAGAGAAGAGCTTCGAAGACCTAAAGCAGAAGTTAGTATCTGCACCTATTCTTACTCTCCCATCTGGTACAGGTGGATTTCAGATCTATAGCGATGCATCGGGAAAGGGACTGGGCTGTGTTCTCATGCAACATGGGAAAGTGATCGCGTATGCTTCACGGCAGCTTAAGCCCTATGAAGAAAACTACCCTACGCATGACCTGGAACTTGCTGCAGTGGTGTTCGCATTAAAGATATGGAGGCATTACTTATACGGAGAATCATGCGACATTTTCACGGATCACAAGAGCTTGAAGTATATCTTCACACAACGAGAATTGAACATGAGACAAAGGAGATGGTTGGAACTGTTGAAGGATTATGATATTAACCTACAGTATCATCCCGGGAAAGCTAATGTAGTAGCAGATGCACTCAGCAGAAAGTCCGGAATGATCAACGGCATTGAGATCAAGGAACAAAACATAAGAGACTTGGAGCGGCTAGACATCGAAATCATGGTACGTGGGCAGCACGGATACTGGGCGAATCTTAGAGTAGAACCTGAGTTACTGACTAGGATTAAGGAAGCGCAGAAGGATGATGGAGAGATTTGGGCGATAATTCAGAATTTGGAGAAGCAGACAGAATTCAGAATGGACGCAGACGGTATCGTTTGGCAGGGCACGAGACTTTGTGTTCCTGACAATCCAGAACTCCGGGAAGCATTGTTAGCTGAAGCTCACAGCTCCCCATTTTCTATACATCCTGGGTCGACAAAAATGTACCATGACATCAGACAGCACTTTTGGTGGAGTGGTATGAAACAGGATGTAGCCACGTATGTCTCCAAATGTCTTACCTGCCAGCAGGTTAAGATTGAACATCAGCGATCTGGCGGTCTCCTTCAACCGTTGGATATTCCAGAGTGGAAGTGGGACAAAATCACCATGGATTTTGTTACCGGTCTTCCGCCTACCAAGAAGAAGCACGATGCTATTTAGGTCATTGTTGATAGACTCACCAAATCAGCTCATTTCTTACCGATACGCAAGGAAGATCCGGTAAGTAAACTCGCAGATACTTACAGAAGGGAGATCATGAGACTCCACGGCACTCCCTCCAGCATCGTCTCAGACAGAGATCCTCGTTTCACGTCGCGATTCTGGAAAGGTCTGCAAAAAGCTTGGGGTACACAACTTAAGCTGAGTACGGCCTTTCATCCTCAAACGGACGGACAGTCAGAGCGAACAATTCAGACATTGGAAGATATGTTAAGGTCGTGCGCGTTGGAATGGACAGGTGATTGGGACGATTACATCTGTTTGGTCGAGTTTGCATACAACAACAGCTGGCACGCAAGTATCAAATGTGCTCCTTTCGAAATGTTGTATGGCAGAAAGTGCCGCGCTCCAACTTGCTGGGATCAAGTGGGAGAGCGAACACTCGAAGGACCAGAGATTATAGAAATGACCAATGAGAAGATCGAAGTAGCTAAACAGAAACTGCAGGAAGCACGATCACGTCAGAAGAGTTACGCCGATAAGCATCGTAGGGACATACATTTTAATGTGGGAGATCACGTCTTCCTCAAGGTTTCGCCGGCACGTGGTGTTAAACGCTTCGGGATCAAAGGGAAACTCAGTCCTCGGTTCATCGGACCATTTGATATCGTTGAACGAATCGGCGAAGTATCTTACCAATTGGCGTTACCTCCTCAGCTTTCGCACGTGCATAACGTGTTCCATGTGTCCTTACTCAGAGGGTACAATTATCATCCCCTTCACATGGTTCAGTATCCACTGGAACAGATACGTGAAGATCTCACTTTTATAGAAGAACCCGAACGAGTACTCGACAGGCAAGAACGAGTCATGAGAAGGAAGACGATTCCTTTCGTCAAAATCCTTTGGAGGGACCATACCGAGCGGGAAGCCACTTGGGAAACAGAGGAGTCTATCCGGGCTTCTTACCCTCACTTCATATTTTGAGTTCGGGTATGTCACTTCTTTTCAGCTTACTTTATCTATAATTCGGGGACGAATTATTCTTTTTAGGGGGGAAGAATTGTAAAACCCGCATGCTTTTACCATGAATAGTGCCCTTAAGATCGTACGTCCTAGATTAAAACTTACCTCATTTAGTATTGATCACATTCATGTGCTAATAATCAAGCAAGTGCATACGTGTATGACATGACAAGTATCGATTACGTACGAACTCATGATAAACAGTAATAAATATATCACGTGAACATAATTAAATCATGATCACCATTTAAAATACGAGCTAGAATAATTACGTAAATACTTATAATATAATTACGAGCGTTAAGTTTACGATAAACGACACGTTAAAAGAAACAGAAACACTTTAAACACGAGCACGTTTAACCACGAACGAACACGAAACATCGGGACACGAGAAAGGTACGGGTACCCCATGTGGGGCCCCCATACCCACGGCACACAACAAGAAATGGGCCTAGCCCATGGACTTTGCAAGTAAAGGGGGGTAAAGAGTAAAACATGTTTTCATTTTTCACTTTCAAGGAAATAAACAAAAAACCCTAAAAGAGTTTTTCTCCTCTCCTTTTTCTCCTTTTGTGCCGCCACCTTCACACCACCATTGGAGGGTGATTGGTTGATTTCTGATCTCAAAAACTATTGTATAATCAGTGTTTGTTCATCCTTTTTCAAGCTACATAGTGGTATACCTTTCTAACCCTTCTTTTAAGTTCTTTTTAATTCTTTTAATCTTTGATTATTTTCATGAACATGTTATTATTATTTTTATTTAAACATGATAATTAATCATTGATCTAACATGTTTTGGTATTAAATAAAATCAAAGAATGATTTAAAAGGGGTGTTTGTTTTGGCCGCCTAGCAAACAAACCCGAGGGGGGGTTTGGTTTGCTATTGCCGCCACCACCAAGACCATTTTTGGTCTTGGTTGGCTCATGTGGGACCCACGGCAGCAAGGAGGCACACGTGCCCCAGGTTTGGCTCGGGGTACGGTGTCGAATTCATGCCCGATTCATGGTTCGTTGGTTAAATCATGATTTATGCTACATGTTAATTTTTATGAATCATGAACTTAGGATATAATTAATTAATAACATGAAATATTAATTAAATCATGACTTAGGTTATTTTAATTATTAGTTTAACATGACATTAATTTAACCTAAGTATTTTATGTTATAAGTTATAATTAATTAATTATTAAAAACATGCCTATAATTAATTAATTTAGACATGACTTAGGTTATATTATTAATGATAATAATACACATTTTAACCTAAGTATTTTATTTCATTTTAATTAATACATGTTATACTTTAATTAAAATGCTTAACCTATAGTTTAATTAAAATACATGAAATAATAATTAAACTATACACTATATCATATGACTTAAGAAATCAGCTTATAACACTTAGACTTATATGTTAGCTTATGTAATCAGCTTAATTCTAATTATGGAAACTTCTATTTATAGAAACTTAATTAAATAAGGCAACTAATCTAATTATGGAAACCTTCTATATATGGAAATCTATCTATTTCAGGCAGCTAATCTAATTATGGAAACCATCTATATATGGAAACTTATTTAATTAAGGCAGCTGATCTATTTTTGGAAACTTTCTATTTTTAGAAACTAATCTATTTTAAGCAGTAAATTCTATTTTTGGAAACTTTCTGTTTTTGGAAACTTTCTATTTTTGGAAACTTTCTATTTTTGGAAACTTTCTATTTTTGGAAACATTCTATTTTTGGTAACTTTCTATTTTTGGAAACTTTCTATTTTTGGAAACTTTCTATTTTTGGAAACTTTCTATTTTTGGAAACTTTCTATTTTTGGAAACCTGCTATTTTTGGAAAGTTACTTATTATTACACAGTAAGTATAATAATACATGAAACACCAGTAATACTTAATCAGATTAATCAGAATACTAGATAAACACAGTTTAAGGCTTTAAACAGTGAACCATGACCTAAAACATACCAAATCAGCTAAAATGAGACACAAAACCCAGTACGTAATCAGTGAATCGATACTTATACACGTGTGTATTCATGTAGCGTTAGTGATCCAGAAGTAGGAGTCTTTCTTCCGTTCATTCACTGGACTTGAGGTACGGATTCCCGTCCTTTCAGTATGGACATTCTTTCCTTATTAGGATTTCTCCGTATGCAGCCAACTGTTTTCCCCAGTATTTGTTTTATTTTTTTGAACTGCTTATGTTTAATTAGCATAATCTATAGCCATATACAAGCATGACCAGTTTCACCTAGTTATGGAGGTACCATAACCATAGCATTGGAGGCACCGATGTTATGACTTCCCCACGGCGGAGTGATTGCTCGTGGCGTCCCTTTCAGTTTTGGCCATATTATTATATCAGGTGGGGCGTATGGGTGCATCCTAGTTACATGTTTTATTCAGTTTATCATGGTGAATGTGGTGTGTGCCTTGCACCCTTCACAAGGAGCTGATCCCTCCTACCCAAACCAGTATATTGATTAGAGGCATCCCCTCTAATCAGCATGATGAGGTCACCCCTCCAAGTATTCATGCACGTGACCTTTTCATGACCTATATGGGCTATGGTATATATATGTTAAAACAGTTTTCACAAGATAAACATAAGGCTTTTCAAACTATAAAACCAGTTTTTTTGATACTTAACCAGTTTACTCAGAACTTAGTCTTCCGCTGTTATATGTTACATGCTTATCCTATTTCATGCTATATTGTACATCCGTGCACTGAGCGTCTTGCTCAGCCGTTTTCCTTTCCATGTTCCCAAAACGGCAGGTACTCAGGGACGCTCGTAGATCTCAAACGTACGTGCATATGGATTGGAAGCTTTACTGTCTTTCTTTACTTTATGCATTTCCTTTACTTTGATACAGTTGCTATGGATATTGTTTCGTCCTTTCCTATTACAGTATTTATGTTTGTGTGTGATGAGCTTTACTTTGGGGTACCGATGTTTGATTCCGGTATTTCCCTTTATGGTTGAATAATGCTTAGACATTTATCCTTGTATGCTTTGATGACACGCCATGATTATGCGTAATATTCCATTTCCAAAATGGGGTGTTACACTATGTGATGTGTATCATGACAAATAGTTTTTGTTAATTCAATCAACTTTATGCAATTATGTTTTTCTTTTAGCTATTTTTTGGTTGGAGATGTCTATTGTTCTTATTTGAGGTATAATATTGCACTTATAATATTGAGTGAAAACATAATACACGTCAAATAAGAATGTTATGTCTAACCCATTAGGTTGCAATGGCCACTCTTTATTTACAGAACAACCAAACGTTAACTTATCGAATGTAAAGTTTATACCATATAACTCATTTGCCTAAAAATATATTAATGTAGCTGTGTATTACACGGGTTATTTACTAATAAAAACTAAGGACAATTTTTTTAAAATGTAGGTTTGTACCTCTCATGTCCTGTTTTCAATCATGGCCAACTGTACTTAACGGTTTCAAGAGTGAAAAGAAAGAAATGATTGAATGTTGTTGTTTGTGATCCGGATAGAACGTATCTAGAACGACTACAAATGCGGTTTGTATAGATAAAATCGAACATGGAAAACCATAGAATGTCTTTAAAAGTTGCGAGAGCATAGATAAAACTGAACATGGCGCTACTATAGACCAGTCCTTTTTCTCTACATAATTTATTAATGAGTTGAATTCTCAGGTGTTCCAAACCGTAAAATCCTTTAAAAGTTGGAGTTCTGGTTATGTTGTTGCGAAATATAGATCAAGCAAACGGTTTGTGTAATGGGACAAGACTACAAGTTCTACATTTAACAAGAACTTCGATTAGTGCACAAATCATTAACGGAACAAAATTTGGAAAAAAAGTTATCATACCGAGGTTGAGAATTACTCCGAGTGATAAACGTTTACCGGTAACGATTGTAAGAAAGAAACTTCCTTTGTCACTTTCTTTCGGAATGACGATTAACAATAGTCAAGGCCATCGCTTAAAGTTGGTTTGTATCTTCCACGACATGTTTTTACCCATGGACAACTTTACGTTGCTGTTTCACGAGTAATAATCAGACATGGGTTGAAAGTTGTCGTTTGTGATGAGGATGGTAATATTTCCAAGACTACTACACACGTGGTGTATAAAGAAGTTATTCATGGTCTATGAGCAATGTTCAACAAGTATTTGGTTTATATTCTCACATTTTATTACATGTTTTGTCAATGATTCATTTTTCAACACAACATTTAACTAAAGTCTAAATAATTTTATGTCAACAAATAGGTGTTCACGCATTGGAATTTGGCAACCAACTACGCAGCTATGGCAAACATCATCTCATACTCAAGATCATCAACTTTGGAATTGAAAAACGCATGGAACCCTTTATTTTAATTTTTGCCAAATTATAACATTAATGTGTAATGATATATGTTTACTCTCGGCTTTTCTTTATTTTATATATTAATGCTTTATGTTTACATTATTCATTGAGTATTTCTCTTAATTTACTTTCACATAACACTTTTTACAAATTAAATTTTCTAAGATATCTCGTGATTCCACGGGTCTTTAAGCTAGTATATCAATAAAGTAAATAAGTAATCATTCAAAGTCACCTGAATGATTTGCAATTCACATAGAAGATGTAACAGTTAAACCTTTTTAGTAAAACCTTTTTAGTTTAATCGTGGATTAAAGTTATCAATTAATTACCTTTTATAAATCAGTTTCATTATGAGCTATTATCATCTATTTGTAACAATTATTTTTGTCTAATTTAATTTTAATTAATTTAACATGATCTCTATGTAAGAACTGGTTTAGTCTTTTGCTCAATTTCAAGTTAATTTAATGTATTTTTCATTTTTTACCTTACAATGATTCTTGATGAGTACAACATATCTTTGATATTCATGAAAAAGATAGTGCAACAAAAAGAACAACTTTGATATTTTAATTAATGTAAATTGCCATAATTAATCAATCATTTTGCATGTTAAAAAACATCATTTTTCATAGTTGTGTCAACCAAACAGGCTGTGCAATTTATACTCTGGAATTTGAAATTTTCTATAATGAACCAAACGCCCTCTAAGGGTGTAATATGTTATGTTTGGAAAAATTTCTCAACATACTAATAGAAGTTCCTAGCCAAACATATCTTTTTGTCCTTATGTAAACTTAAGTGTTGTGTTTATCGGTTTTGATAGCTGGCACATAAAAATGAAAATTTTAGCATTAAGCAATTACCATTTTTCCCTTGTTAAGGAGGACGCCTTGGGAGAAAAGCATTTCTGGATCTTCTATGAATCCATAGAACAAAGGAGATGCCACAGCCCTAACAATCTCTTTTTTCGCTACTACCACCAGACGTTCCACCTATAAAGCGCACATATTGGAATAGATTACTCCACCATGCAAGAAAAATCATAGATATTATTCAATGTAAATAAGCCATGTATATATTTGGGCTCTATTTCTTGCAATCAAAATAGTCTTGTCTCCGACATATTTGGGGTAAAAGTTTTTTATTTTAAAAAGAATACTAAAACAATCTATGATAGTAATTAAATAGTCAGCTTACATGTTTCAAGGGTTGAAACTTGACGCCTTCAATGTAGAAGTCACCCGAGAACCCACAGTCTTCCAACAAAATTTCAAAATCTGAAATGCACTCTCCGGTGCTGTTAAACTGGTATAGTCCTGCCACCAACCCTCTATCTTCTTTCTTATCTTCAAAGTTCACAACCGAAACTTTTGTCTCCCCTTGAAATTTGTATCTGACACCTACATGTTGTTGTTTCATATTCTCTCTTTCACTTTCACTACAGTGGAAGACTAAGTTTAACCCATATGAGACATCTGGTGACAAAAATAATGGAGTTCTGACAAGTAGTTTGAAATTCATCTTATCTGTTTTGTAGCAGCCAACTGCAAATCTGTATTAAGAACAACAAAGAATGAATGCACATTACTGTACATCCGATACTTACATTGAAAATAAATTAGATACACACAAGATATAAGTAGCAGAATGCCAAGTCACCTTGAAAATTTCTTTAACGAATATTCATCACTGTAATCTTTGTTTGGGTCTTCCCGAATCAAGCAGTCTTCTATAGATAATGTCAGACAATGTTCTTCTTTGTCATTTAAAGAAAACCACTGCATATGCAATAAACAAATAAACTATCTATGTATGATGATAAACCACAAGTGTTTCTATTCTCTTAACATCATTCGCGTAAAACTGGCGTAGATACTTAGTAACTATTTTTTGGCTCAAATTAACGTTAAATCGGGAAAAATTGAATAAAAATAAAATAAATGTTGAATTAAATAGCGCAAAATTTTAGAAAATATAATGAAATTAGATATGTCACTAATTACCGTTTTGCCCTTATTAATGTGGAACCCGTTGGTGAGAAGCACTTTCAGTTCATCTAAGGATCTAAATTTCAAAGGAGGTGCTGCCGCCTTAACTATCTCTTCATACTCCTTTGGCATTTCGTGATCGTGAAGCACCTGAAAGGCTAGTGATTCCTGAAGTTTTTCAACGACAAGAGACATTGCTGGCCGTTCTTCATGGAATCTCTTCAAACATTTATATGCGATGTCTGCAAATGTCTCCACAGAATATGGACTCATTTGTTCCATCAGACCTTGAAAGACAATCGCGTCTAATTTCTTCTCTTCGTAGCTTTTCTTCCAGAAAGGCACACGAACCTTTAAGTGACCGTTGATATTTTCAACACATAGTTTCCCGGACAGTACCTCAAACAGGACTACCCCAAAAGAGTATACATCTGACTCTTTTGTAAGTTGGTATGTTTCCATGTACAGTGGATCACAGTATCCAGGGGTACCTACGGCATTGGTGATAATAACTGAGTACTGCTGACCACTGGAGCCCATTTTTGACAGCCCAAAGTCAGAAACTTTGGCATTCAGATTATCATCAAGTAGGATATTGGCACTTTTAATATCACAATGGAGCACCCTTTGTTGGCTCTCGTTGGGTTCGTGAAGGAAGCTTAGTCCAATCGCTGCATCAAGGCATATCTTAATCCGTTGCTTCCATGTAAGATCAGTGACATTATTTAAATACCGTTCAAGACTACCGCGAGATGCATGCTCGTATATGAGGATCATCTCACCTTCTTCGATGCAATATCCTAGGAGAGAGATGAGATTTTCATGTCGGTATTGGGAAAGCATCATGATCTCCTTCCAGAACTGAGGGTCTCCTTGCCCATATTTACGATCAAGACGTTTGAAAGCAACTAGGCTTTTCTTTTCGGAGTTAGAGTGACACAATTCTCCCTCATAGACCTTACCAAAACCACCAAATCCAATAACTTTTTTTTCATCAAAGTCATTGGTGGCTGACTTGATATCTTTAAGTTGGATTTGAAGATGTTTATACTCTTTCATGAAAGAAGCCATTGATAATTTGAATAAGTAAGAATGTGAAAGATTTAATGTATAAGGATGGAGAAGGGCAAGGCAGAAAAGATTTATTTGCTGTGATTAGTTCGATGAAAAGAAATGCCTTTATATAGGCTTGCAGAACTAATTTCAATTACTTTATCTGTACAACTATCCCTAATTAATCAGATGCCAATTATTCAAAATGAGATAAGATTAAACCACCTAATGCATAAAAGGTGCTATTAAACATGCATATATCATGAAAGTCAGCTCTTTGCATGTTAGGTAACATCTTCTGATTTATTCACATTTATTTATGTAATGAATTTTTTACATACTCATATTTGTTAATAAACTAAAAAAAGAAAAAAAATCCACACTATTTAAAAGTGTGTAAAACGAAGTGTGGAATATGCCAACTTTTTTTGTAGTGAGGGTGTCGGCGCCCCATGGCTTGAAGAAAAAGACGAGATTAAAGTGTAACTTTTCTGCAATTTTGACAGTGTTTTTAAATGTGCCCATTCGAAATGTAAATTGCCCCATTTCACATTGAAATCTAACTTTTAACACCCTAAAACTTAAAAAATTTTCATTTTTAAGTTAATATTTTTGGTTTTTATTCGGATTTTAATTTTTTTTGTCTTGTTATTGTCAATTTTTTTTGCCCCCATTGTCCAAATTTCTGCGCCTGCCACGCCGTGTGTGTTTAATTGCTTTTAATTGTTCAAATGCTTGCAAATAATAGTACAATTTAATTTCTTCAATAACTAAGCCATTACAGGTGTAGCTTGTAGCAATAGGGCCCTTATCTTAAACTAGTTGTTGTGTGTTCAGCCTCTCGAATACATTACCCAAAATCATATCAACCAATGATCTGAACAATAGATCGACCTCGAGGATGAATTATCTTACACAATTAATACTGTGCAGCACTTCAGATGATATTCTATGATATACATTAATCAAGATAGCATATAAGATGTGCTCAAATTTGATAAAAAATATAAAGTCAACCACCAAAAAGTTACCCAGAAGAACTTTATTAACTAATCAAGAACAGTCCCCAAACGGATGCTGTTCAACATACAAAACAAAGAAGATAGTCCCCAAACGGATGCTATCTTGAAACATACATCAAGAACAAAACAAAACTTAAACAACTAAACTAACTAAGATCCATACGTCTACATTTAGATCGTATGGATCTATTTAGGATTTAAAGGAAAGCTGATTAGAGTGAGTGAGTGAGGATGAGAGGATGAGAGTGGTGGTTGAGAGCGATAAGAATGATGTGTGTGTGTTGTGTGTTAAACCCAAAGCTGCGTATCCAAAGATATATCAACCCTAGTCAACAACACGCTCCAGTCAACAAACAAACTTCAAATGTGCACCTTTGGTCCCTGCACAAAACACAAACAACAAAACAAAGCCCAACGGCTAATAACGTTTATAAAAAAGATACATAAACACCCCTTCAAGCTTATGAACTTGACATAACCATAAATCATATTTCCAACACCCTTCCTCAAGATCATAAGCCAAAGAAATTCTTTAAACATAATCTGGAGCATAAAGTTTTATGCTGATGATTTCCAAGGCCTTTAGTAAGAATGTCAGCAACTTGATTCTCAGAAGAGACCTTCACGGTCTTAAACAAGCCCCTAGACAGTGGAATATAAAGCTTGTTGAGTTTCTTAGTAATGCTTAGATTTAATTAAATAAACCCAAACAGCTCTTGAAAAATCATCAACAATGGTAAGAAAGTACCTAAACCCTTCCTTAGAGGTAACCCGGTAGGGTCCCCATAAGTCTAGATGGATGAGATCACCCACCATTTTAGACGTATGATTACTCAAGGAAAAGGGTTCTCTAGTCTGCTTAGAAAAGTGACAGATATCACAAGGAGTAATGTGTTCAGGTCTACTTATTTTAAGAGCATCTTTTAGAACATGTAAGACATTATCAGAAGGATGACCAAGACGATTGTGCCAAACATTTTTGGAAACATGAAAACAAGCAACAGATAAATTACTCTTAACTTGAGGTAACTTACATTCAGAATCAAACAAGTATAAGCCATCACACTCATTACCAATCCCCAGAATATTTTCCCTTTTCAAATCCTGGATAATACAATTATGTTCAGTAAAACCAACATGAAGCTTGCTATCTTTGATCAACTTGTTAACAGACAACAGACTAACAGTGTAATCAGGTATAACCAAAACATCAAATAAGACCACATTACTAGTAAGTTTAAGGTTACCAATACAAGTGATTTTAGCAACAGTCCCATTGGGATGACCAACAGTAATGTTTAAGTCAGAAATATCAATCACATGTGTCATGTTTTTAGTGGAATTAGTGATGTGTTGATTAGACCCAGAGTCAATTATCCAACCAAAATTGACTTTAATCCCATTATAATTGATCTTAGCAACAAAGAACTTATAAAAGTGATTGTTAAAAAACACATTTCCATTAAAGAAACTAAAATTAATACCTGCCATGTTATCTTGAACACCACAATTCTCCTTTTCACTAATCAGATTCATGAGTTTGGCAATTTGGTCATTAGTAAAGGGTAAGGTGGTGTTAGAACTCTGAGTATCAACACTGTTACTGGAACCAACTCTGTTATTATTATTCACCTTAAAAGGAGTCCTATTGTTACCAGTATTAGAATTCTTTTTATATCCAGGAGGATATCCAATTAACTCAAAACATCTGTCAACAGTATGACCTTTCATATTGCAATTAGTACATAACAAAGAGTTGTAATTGTTCCGGTTTCCCCCATTGCTGTTGTTACTATTGGAAAACTGATTTGACTGATTTCTGTTTCCCCCATTGTTACCATTAAAAAACTGATTAGAATTTCTGTTGTTAGAAGATCTATTCTGATTCTGATTTTTGGGAAAATCATTGGCTTTAGCAGCAAAGGAGGAAACCTGGGGTTTTGGGACCCCAGAATTGGAGTTAAGACCCCTATGGGACTCTTCTCTACACACAATAACAAAGGCATCCTTAACATCAGGTAAAACAGGTTGGGTCAACAAGGAACTTCTTATAGGTTGATAAACTTCATCCAAACCCATTAAAAACTGCATTAATTTCATAAGTTGTTGGTGTTTGCTAGACTCAGCTCTAGCAATGCAAGTACAAGGAGAAAACTTGGTAAGAATATCAAACTCTCTCCATAGAGAGTTCAATTTGTGATAATACTCAGACACAGATAAACCATTTTGTTTGAAATTATTGATTTTCTGAATCAAATTAAACAGAATTGAACCATCAAGTTTATCATAAGTCTCCCTAAGTTCATTCCAAACCTCAGCAGCATTTTCAGAATACACTTGACTTAAATAAAGATCTTCAGATATACAACTTAATAACCAAGACAATACCACAGCATTACACCTATCCCATTGATTAGAAAGAGCCTCACTATTAGCATAAGCAGTTTTAAGACAAGTACCATCAACAAATCCCATTTTATTTCTAGCTTGTAAAGCAATTTTGACAGCATTAGCCCAAAGTCTATAATTGTCACAACCAGTAAGCTTAATACTAACAAGAGCCCCAAGATTATGATCATTAGGTTGCAAATGCAAAGGATTGCCAACATCTAAAGAACTAATCAACACAGGAGTAGGAGCAGGAGTAGTCATAATGAAAAAAAAAGTAAACAACACAGAAGACAAACAAGCAAAGAACAAACAAATAAATCAGCAAATAATAAGGAGAGAGAGAACTTGAATCTCAATAATCACCAAATCTAGCTTGTGGACTGGGGTTGGCCAGAGCAGGTATCCACACCAGTCATGCTGGAGGTTCAAGGTGTTAACCGAACCCGTTTGCACCCACCTCACTAGATCAATGATCAAAAAAGAAACAAGAACTTACAGTGCAAAAGAGCGGAAGCAGAAACACCACTTGTGCTCTTGATTCACTTAGTCAAGAGACACAAGTGGAAAATAGTACCAATATCACCAGAGACAAACAACCAGAACTCAAAAGCCAACAATTAGGGTTACACAAACCCTAATTTTAAGCTACCAACAATACTGAAGATACCAAATCAAAAAGCCCCAAAAATTAAAAAATTAGGGTTTCACAAACCCTAATTTTAAATTTTCAGAAACTAAGAGATTTAACCTCCAATGAAAAGAACCAGCTGCAGGAAGAGTTAGATAACAAGAATATAGAATAAAAACTTACCAATCAAGAAACCCTAATTTCTGATTTTAGGGTTTTTTGAAAAAAATCAAAGAAATAGTAAATTAACCACGTTAATCAATGATTAACACTCAAAAAAGTAGTTCCCAATCCAAATTAAGTGAAACCCCCAAAAAAGTTGAAACCCTAATTTTAAAAGATTATAGATCAAAACGTAGACCAAAAAACAAGATTTATCAAAAAAATTTTATCCCAAAGAACAGAGCCTAAAGCTCTGATACCATGATAAAAAATATAAAGTCAACCACCAAAAAGTTACCCAGAAGAACTTTATTAACTAATCAAGAACAGTCCCCAAACGGATGCTGTTCAACATACAAAACAAAGAAGATAGTCCCCAAACGGATGCTATCTTGAAACATACATCAAGAACAAAACAAAACTTAAACAACTAAACTAACTAAGATCCATACGTCTACATTTAGATCGTATGGATCTATTTAGGATTTAAAGGAAAGCTGATTAGAGTGAGTGAGTGAGGATGAGAGGATGAGAGTGGTGGTTGAGAGCGATAAGAATGATGTGTGTGTGTTGTGTGTTAAACCCAAAGCTGCGTATCCAAAGATATATCAACCCTAGTCAACAACACGCTCCAGTCAACAAACAAACTTCAAATGTGCACCTTTGGTCCCTGCACAAAACACAAACAACAAAACAAAGCCCAACGGCTAATAACGTTTATAAAAAAGATACATAAACACCCCTTCAAGCTTATGAACTTGACATAACCATAAATCATATTTCCAACACCCTTCCTCAAGATCATAAGCCAAAGAAATTCTTTAAACATAATCTGGAGCATAAAGTTTTATGCTGATGATTTCCAAGGCCTTTAGTAAGAATGTCAGCAACTTGATTCTCAGAAGAGACCTTCACGGTCTTAAACAAGCCCCTAGACAGTGGAATATAAAGCTTGTTGAGTTTCTTAGTAATGCTTAGATTTAATTAAATAAACCCAAACAGCTCTTGAAAAATCATCAACAATGGTAAGAAAGTACCTAAACCCTTCCTTAGAGGTAACCCGGTAGGGTCCCCATAAGTCTAGATGGATGAGATCACCCACCAATTGGGCAATTTTTTTGGGACCTTCTGGTAGACCGGTTACATATTTTGTCCAAATCTTTTAAAGTAACTAAATACAATGTCAAATAAGAATTACAGAAATGTGTATTTTTGTTAAATCGGAATAATATATGTTAAATCGGAATGAAGTCTCATGAATGGAAATGATTTTTAAGATGCTTTCATCACCTGATTACATGAAATATATTTCCGGCAATTAAAGCCCAGACATAATAAGGTCTAACAATTAAAAATGGAATCATATATGCCGAAAGTCAACCAAAAGATTTGTGTGTGTCACATGGAAGCAAAAATAAAAAATAGTGATGAGTTGTTATCATGTAACCTTAAACAGAATTTTCTAACCAATAATCAAGGTCAGATCTTTGTGTGTTATGTGATTGCACATGCCCATTTTGACCAAACCAATTTCCACCTATTACCAAACAAGACCCAACCTTTTTACCACTTGTTTCGTAAGAGTAATGAAATGAATATTAGAAAGTGACTGGTGATTAAAGCCCTTCTACCCCTTCTATATTAGTTCCAGGATCATCAAATATAATTTCAAGCAAGATTCTCCCATGGCTAGTGAACTTAATACAATTCCGCCATAAATTTAAACCCATTACCTTCGCTTTTATTTGCAACGTACACAGTAGGAGTTATTGTCTCCCCTTTTAATCTGTATTTGAGGCCTGCATATGCCATATAAGTTTAATTGAATTTTTGTTAGCAATCCATGTGCGCAACTTCAAAAGAGATCCTAACATATAGGAGTGCATAACTAAGCTGAACCAGAGGCCTATAATCAACTTACAGATGTCTCTCATCACATGAATGCATAAAAATATATTCTTGTCCTGCTATTAAGGAGTAAACAAATAGTAATCAGCTATTACCATGGAACCTTAACTAGCCATTACCATAATTCAATTTTTTTACACGAACCTTTAATATATTGTGATATCACTACAAAATAAATGACATTTAATATAAGGTCTAAACAATTAGTATATGCGATAATTGTTTGTATACACATATTAAAGCTGGGATCTTATATGCTGAAAGTCAACCCGAAGATCTTTTGTGTGTGTGCGTGTATCACATGGAAGCATAAAAAAAAGTGTTTGTGTCCAGGCGTTAATGACTAAACAAATAGTTATGAGTTGTTATCTTGCAACCTTAAACAAAATAATCTGACCAATTATCGAATCCAGGTCTTTGTGTGTTAGGTGATGCACAAGTTCAGACTCGAGATAAATGTAATTTTATAGAAAAAGAATATTAATATAATTTCAGTTGGATTAAAAAAAAATTAGGGGTGATCAGGACGTCTTTTATCTGACTTTACAAAGTTGAGACTTAACACGTTGATATATTCAAACTTAAGAATGTAATCTACTGTAGTGCACCATGTACTTGCTACACCTATGAAGCTTCCGGGTATCTGAAATGGTGGAATCCCCAGCAACTCTATATATGCAAAACAGAGTTATCTTTTTCCTTATAAAGATATAAGAGAAAAGGTAACAAAGCTGTTCACTGCTTCATATTGATCCCATACATATGTAGCATAACACTATAATTATTCTTATTCAAGCAACTTTAACGATGATCAACAACAAGGACACGGAAAGGTAGAAAGGAAAAACGCAAAATAGTGTTGATGGTGCATGCTACCATCACAGAACCAATTAAAAAAGAGGGAAATAAACAGAAACTAAATGCCGATTCACGAACATAACAACTGTATTTGTTGCTACACATCTTATCAAGCAGTTGGTAAATGAGATTGTATTCAGTCCATCCATTCACACATCCGATTCAATGAAATTTTTTGCGAGAGACCAACAACAGATCTGTATTCACACATCCCTCCCAATCTGTCAATTTGATCCTGTTTTTTGAAAAACCTGAGTAATCACTTCATATTTTGACTGTTCCAATTTATTCTTATGATCTAATTCGTATTGAATCGTGCTATGTGGGTTCATAAGGGTTTCTTAACCCTAAGCTTGATTATGAAGATCAATTTAGTGCGTTTGGGTATGATTTGTCATAGTGGGGTTTGATTATAAGACGATTAAAGAGTCACCACAACCCCACTAGTTTCAGTTTTTAGGTTCTGTTTTTATTCTCATTCATAATGGGGTGGAGTGAGGAAACAAGAAGACCAACACACATGTACTTATGCTAGACAATTGTGGGACATATGTGAAGAATATGGTAAGGTTGTCGATTATTTTATTCCATCTAGGGTGTCTAAAGAAAGGAAAAAAGTTGGCTTCATTCGATTTATTAAGGTGATGAATCTTGACGTTCTAGTTGGAATTTAAATACTATTTGGATTGGTAAGTTCAAGTTACATTTTAATATAGCCAGGTTTCAATGAGGAGCTAAAAATGTAGTAGGGGTTAGTTTACGGACAATCACAACATGAAAAGGTTAAAAGTACAGACACAACTAGTTTCACGGCAGCAGTTTCGAATGATTTACTCCCTAAAAAAGTTGCGAAGGAGATTGAAGACAAACCAGTTATGGTGATCGATGAAGAATGTTTGATTGATAAGAAATTTGACCTAACTTTGGTGGCAAAAGTGATATTTTTAAATTTATGCCAAATCTTCGTGTCATTTGTAATAATGAAGGTTTTGAGAATATGATGATTAGGTATTTAGGAGGCTATTGGGTTTCTTCGGAATTTTCTGATATTGATGCAAGTGAGAAGTTCTAAAAACATACTGGGACGATGTCATGGTTTTCTGTTACCCGATCATGGATAAATGAATTTAGGGTTAAGAAACATACATCACAAGTAATCAATTCCATGTCTTGACAGGTAAAGAAAATAGATCAAACAGGGACTCCCAAGAAAATAGAGATATCGAAAGGAAATGTAAACTAGGGGGTTGTTTTTCCACATCAATTTAATTAAATTACGATCCAAGGAATAAAAAGAACTGATAATGGGTCATAAATCATAATAGGTCATTTACACTTTGCGACAAATAATAATATAGTGAAGTCTCATGAAAGGAAAGATTTTTTAGATGCTTTCATCACTTGATAACATAAAATACAAATGTTTTACAAACCGGTTCCACCCGGCGACTGGTGACCCGTAATGTTACCGGGTTGTTGCGTGGCGGTTTAAGGTCTAAACAATTACTGATAATTGTTGGTATACACATATTAAAGTTGGGATCATATACGCCGAATGTCAACGCAAATATTTTGCGTGTGTGTATCACATGGAAGCATAAAAAAATGTTCGTGTTCAGGTGTTAATGACTAAATAAAAAGTGACAAGTTGTTATCATGCAACCTTAAACAAAATAATCTGGCCAATAATCGAAGTCAGGTCTTTGTGTGTTAGGTGATGCACAAGCAAAAATCCAGACTCGAGATAAAGGTAAATTTATAGAAATAAATACTCAGTTAAGAAAAAACAATTCGAGGGGCAGTTAGGATGTCCTTTTATTTGACATTAGAAACTTGATACTTAACGCGTTGCAATACTCGAGCTTGTAATCTACAGTATATGCTTTACCTGTGAAGCATCTAGGGATATGAAATAGTAGAATCCCAGCAAAACTTTATATAGATAAAACAGAGTTAGGTTTTTCTTGAAGAGGTGTTTATTTCTTTATGTAATTCTTCTTAGCTTTTGCTAGTCTAATAAAATCCGTTGTTTAAAAAAAAGTAAGAGGTAACAAAGATGTTCACTACTTCCAGACCATAAATATATATAACATAAGACGTAATTATTTTGAATGGAATGACTTTAACGATAACCAACAATTGAACAGAATGGTAGAAATGCAAAATGCAAAACAGCGCGCTGTGGGTGCTACCATCACAGAACCATTAAAAAAAGGAACATAAACAGAAACTAAAAAGCCCAGTGCTACACATCTGATTCAACATATGTTTCAATATATATTTCAACGTGTTTACGAGTTTACTTTAACTCTCATCCATACAACACCAGAATGCATACCATTATTAACAAAATCTATCCTCAAATTTGCGCTAGAAGCCAAGTAATCTGTTAATTTTGCAATCTTTCCATATGTTTATTATGCTTTGTGTTATGTTTTTGGTTTTATTTCAGGTTTAGTGCTTTGGGCCTCTCTTTTGTCTTGGTGGGCTTGTTGCTTGTTACCGTTGGAAGCCCAACAGTGGCCCCTTGCTTGACGAGTTTATATCCCTAGTCTGTGACTAGGGTTTCTTCTCATCATTCATTTCACACACACATAGCTGTGTGCGCAACTCTCTCATCTCTCTCTCTCTCTCTTCATGTTTATGACTTGACCTGGGAGTTTGATTTTCATCTTGTATAGAGTGTGTTTGAGTGATCTATGTATGTGAGGGAGATCAGATCAACCTAGTTGGGACGATCTCATCATTTCTTTTGTAATCGTTCGACTAGCATCCATTTGGGGACTATTCTTTATCTTTTTTTTCTTGTACTCTCATTATTAATAAATTACACCAAGGGGTGGTTGGTTGGGTGTTTTTAACATGGTATTAGAGCTTTAGGTTGTAGATATTTCAGCCTATCTAAGCTCTCTCAGTTTTTTTGTTATATCAGTTTTGATTGGTGAAAAGCCTAATTTATTTTTTTAGGGTTTTTTTTACCTTTTTGGTGGTGATCTTTGCTCTCTTGACGTCTCTGGAAGCTTGTATTGGTGGTGTCGTTCCTTTTCTCAAAATTTATTATTAGGGTATTCACAAACCCTAATTTTATTTTTTTGGGGTTCTGATTCTTTGGTGCCCAGGAAGCTTTAATTGGTGGTGTTGTTGCTTATTTCGGGGGTGCCGTTAAAAATCTTGAAGATTGAATTAGGGTTTCTTGAAACCCTAATTTAATTTTTTTGGGTTTTTACTTTTTTTGGTATCCTGGTATCACTTTTGGTGGTGCCGTTACTTTTTTGACTAAGTGAATCTAGAGATTGGGTAATTTTTTAATAGATACTGGTTGCTGTTAATGCACTGTAAGTCCTCTTTAATTTTCTTACTTATCTCTCTCTTGGTTACTTTTGTGAGCTACTGTTGTTCAAATTGTGGGTGCAAACAGATTCGATTAACATCTTGACCCTCCAGCCTTGACTAGTGTGGATACCTGCTCTGGCCAATCCCAGTCCAAAACTTGACATTTTTAGTGCTCATATTCTGAGTGTTAATTGTGATTATCTTGTTTTGTCTGGCTTGCTATACTTGGTTTTTTGTTCTTATTTGTTTATTGTTTATTATCTGCTCTCTCTTTGTGTGACTCATGAGTGCTGGTGGTGGAAGAGGTCTTCCTAAAACCACTACCAATCTTGTTTCTCTCAATAGAAATTTGGATGCTGGAAACCCACTTCATATTCATAATAGTAGCTCTGTTATTGTTCCTTTCAAGTTATTGGGAACTGAAAATTATAGAATGTGGAACAATGCTATGAGACTTGCTTTACAAGCTAGAAACAAGTATGATTTTGTTGATGGTTCTTGTTTAAGAGAGTCTTATACTGATGATGTCTTATGTGCCCAATGGGATATTTGCAATGCTATGGTTCTTACTTGGATTATGAATGTTGTTTCTAATGATGTGTATATGGGCCTTGTTTACTCTGAAAATGCTGCTAATGTTTGGAAATACCTTAATGAAACCTATGATAAGGTTGATGGCTCTATTGTCTATAACTTACTTCAAAAGATTGGGTCTGTTAAACATGGGGTAGTTCTTTATCTGATTATTATCACAGGTTGAACTCTCTTTGGAGAGAGTTTGATGTTGTTTCTAAAATTCCTAAATGTGTTTGTGCTGTTAAATGCTCTTGTTCTGCTAGCACTGAATTGGCTTTGCATCAGCAAATCATGAGGCTTATGCAGTTTCTGATGGGGCTTGATGATTGTTATCAACCTGTTAGAACTGCACTTCTCACCAGGGATCCACTTCCTGATGTTAAGGAAGCCTATGTCACTGTATCTAGAGAGGAATCCCATAGGGGTGTTCCTAATAACTCTGACCATACATAGGCAAAATTGAATGCTACTTCTTTTGCTGCTAAGACCTTTAATCAAAATAGGAGAAGTACTTCCAATTCTTCTAATAGAACCCCTAACAAGGGCAATTGGTCCAAAAGTTATAGGGGTACTAACCCTAACCTTTTGTGCACTCATTGCAATCAAATTGGTCATACTGTTGATAGATGCTTTGAATTGGTTGGTTATCCCGCTGGTTACAAAAAGGGGGGTAATAGTCAAAGGAAAACAGGTTTTAAATCTAATTTTAATGCTAATTATGACATTAAAAATGGAGAAAAACATGCTTCCACTTGTAATTATCCAAACGCTTTCACCACTGAACAAATGCATAAGCTTCTTTATCTGATCAATGACACCTCTGGCAACACTCAGTCTAATATGTCAGGTAGAATATCCTTTTTTAATGTTAACGTTTGGTTCAATATAAATTTTTCCAAGTTTATTTGTGGCAACTCTAAATTTTCTATCAAAACCATCACTTTGGGATGGATTATTGATTTTAGGGCAAACCAACACCTAACCACTTCCACAGTTGATATGTGTAATGTTGTTGACATTTCCAATCTCAACATTTCTGTTGGTCATCCCAATGGCACTATTGCCAATATTAGTCACATTGGTGACCTCAAACTTTCTAATAATGTTGTTCTTCATGATGTGTTGGTTGTGCCTGAATATTGTGTTAGCTTGTTATCAGTTAACAAACTTATTAAAGAGTAAGTTGTTTGTTGGTTTTGATGAGGATAAATGTTATATTCAGGACTTGACCAAGGCGACCACTCTGGGGACTGGTAGTGAATCTGGGGGGCTCTATTTGTTTGATGACCTTAAGACTAAGAGCTTAGGTACTGTTAACAATGCCATGATTTTTAACACTTCTAAAGACATCTGGCACTACAGACTTGGTAATCCCTCTGACCAAGTCCTCAATGCTCTCATAACTGACCTCAAACTTTCCAAAAACACCACCATTTCTGTTTGTGAAACTTGTCATAGGGCTAAACAAACAAGGGAACCTTTTCCCTTGAGTGATCACAAATCCAGTTAACTTGGTGACCTTGTTCACTTGGACTTGTGGGGCCCTTACAAAGTTCAAAGTAAGGAAGGGTATAGATACTTCCTTACCATTGTGGATGACTACTCTAGGGCTGTGTGGACTTACCTCTTGAAATCTAAGGATGAAGTTTTTGATTGGTTAACTCAGTTTATTAATCTTGTTAAAAATCAGTTTGATTCTAAAATCAAAGTTTTTAGATCTGACAATGGGACTGAATTTGTTAACAACAAAGTTCACACTATGCTCTCTTCTTTGGGTATCATCCATTAGACCTCTTGTCCTCATACCCCTCAGCATAATGGGATTGCTGAAAGGAAACATAGACACCTGCTTAATGTAGCCAGGAGTCTTATGTTTCAGGGTGGGATTCCTATTAATTTTTGGTCTGAACGTATTTTAACTGTTGTGTATTTGATTAACAGGTTCCCCTCTTCTGTCTTAAATGGTAGGTCCCCCTATGAATTGCTCAAAAAGAAAAAACCTTACCTCTCTCACTTAAAGTGTTTTGGATGTTTGTGTGTTTCTACTTGTCTGAATAACAGTGACAAACTCACATCTAGGTCTGAGAAATGTGTTTTAATTGGTTACTCTTCTTTTAAAAAGGCTTACAAATTGTTTAGCTTAGATAATAGAAGAACTTTGTTTTCTAGAGATGTGAAGTTCTATGAAACCGTTTTTCCTTTCAAAATGAAAAACAATATTGGAAATGATTCAACAGATGTAATCATTACAAGTGATATTGAACTCTTAACCTTTTTGATAACCAAACACCTTCAAGTCCCAATGATGATGAGAGAGCAACACCTGGTGTGGATGGTAGGGTTCACACCACTATTGATGATGCCTTTCATCAGGAGGAGGACTCTGCAACCACCATGGGTGAAAATGTGCAAACCTGCTCTAAGGGTATTTTTAATAATGAAAATTCTTTTAACACCTTTATTGAGCATAGTGGGGACCATCCTCAAGTAGGGGAGCAACCTGTTAGAAAGTCAAATAGACCCACTAAATTGCCTGCTAAACTCGATGATTTTGTTCTTGATAGCAAGCTTAAGTATGGTATTGAGAAGCATGTTAACTACTCTAAGTTGAACACTACTGATTTTTGCTTTGCTACCACACTTAATCAATCTGTTGAACCTTCTACCTACTATGAAGCTGTGAAAGATAATAGGTGGGTTGAGGCTATGAACAATGAAATTGAGGCACTTTTAAGGAACAATACATGGACCTTATGTGATTTGCCTGTTGATAGAAAGGCTATTAACAATAAGTGGATTTATAAGATTAAATACAAGTCCTCTGGCCTTGTTGACAAGTTTAAATCTAGAGTTGTTGTTAAAGGCTATAGTCAAAGGGAAGGCATTGATTTTGATGAGACTTTTAGTCCTGTTGTTAAAATGGTTACTGTTAGGTGTCTTGTTAGCATAGCTGTTTCTAATGATTGGCCTCTTTTTCAACTTGATGTTAATAATGCCTTCTTGTATGGTGATCTTGATGAGGACATTTATATGACTCTTCCTTTGAGCTTCAATTGCAAGGATAAAGGTAAGGCATGTAAGCTTAATAAAGCTTTATATGGTCTTAAGCAAGCCCCCAAGGCAGTGAAATACTAAACATACCACTGTCTTGGTTGAGCATGGCTTTGTCCAAAGTAAGTTTGATTACTCACTTTACACTAAACAGAATGGCAAAATGTTTATTGCTCTTCTTGTGTATGTTGATGACATTATCATTACTGGTAACTACATAAAGGAAATTGAATCATTTAAAAGCTTTCTAAAAACCAAATTCATGATTAAGGATCTTGGGATAATGAAATAATTCTTAGTTATTGAGATTCTTGAAAATTCTGATGGGATCTGCATGACCCAAAAGAAATATCGTTTAGAGCTTATTCTTGAGTTTGGTTTACTTGCTGCTAAACCAGCAGCAACACCTCTGCCTGAAAACTGTGTTTTGGCTGTTGATGAAAGTAATGATGATAAATTACTATTAAATATTTTTGAGTATCAAAGATTACTTGGGAGACTCATTTACCTTACTCATACCAGACCTGATATATCTTATGTTGTTCATTACCTTAGCCAGCACATGCATGCCCCCTTCAATCTCATCTAAAGGTTGCTTTGAGGGTTATTAGATACCTCAAAAATTCACCTGGGACTGGTATCCAGTTTTATAAAGATACCTCTTTAAGGGTGTCTTGTTTCACTGATGCTGATGGGGCCAAATGTCTTAAAACCAGAAAATATGTATCTAGATACTGTGTCTATCTTGGGAGGTCTCTTGTCTCTTGGAAGAGCAAGAAGCAACCCACAATATCCAGATCTTCAGCTGAGGCTGGGTATAGATGTATGGCAAGTGCTACTTGTGATGTTATTTGGATCACTAATTTACTTAGTGATCTAAGGATTAAAAACCTGTTTCCTGTGAACCTCTATAGTGACAGCAGCTCTGCTATACAGATTGCTGCCAACTCTGTGTTTCATGAGAGAACCAAACATTTTGAAGTTGATGTTCACTTGGTAATTAAGGGAAAAGGTACAAGATGGTGTGATCAACACTATCAAGGTTGCTTCACTTGATCAAACTGCTGACAATTTTACTAAGACACATGGTATTAACAAACACTTGAAATTATGTAAAGAACTGAGGCTTGTGAACATGTTTGGTAGATGAATTATTGCTCTCTCATATGTCAGATTGAGGAAGGGTGTTAATTTGGCAATCTTTCCATATATTTATTATGCTTTGTGTTATTTTTTTGGTTTTATTTCAGGTTTAGTGTTTTGGGCCTCTCTTTTGTCTTGGTAGGCATGTTGCTTGTTACCGTTGGAAGCCCAACATTGTCCCCTTACTTGACGAGTTTATATCCCTAGTCTTTGACTAGGGTTTCTTCTCATCATTCATTTCACACACACATAGCTGTGTGCGCAGCTCTCTCATCTCTCTCTCTCTTCAAATTTATGACTTGACCTGGGAGTTTGATTTTCATCTTGTATAGAGTGTGTTTGAGTGATCTATGTATGTGAGGGAGATCGGATCAACCTAGTTGGGACGATCTCATCATTTCTTTGTAATCGTTCGACTAGCATCCATATGGGGACTAGTCTTTATCTTTTTGTTCTTGTACTCTGATTATTAATAAATTACACCAAGGGTGGTTGGTTGGGTGTAAGATCTATTTCTGTTTCTTTGATATTATGTTTTTAACATAATTGAAAAAAGAAATGGGTAGGTTTGGTAATGGGTCATAATGGATCGGGTTGGCCCGTTGCATATATTATATTAAATCATTTTATCACTCAACGAAATGTAAAATAATGTTATAAAATTATTTGATTACAGAGGTACAATATTTTCTTAAATACAGAAAGTTATGAGGGTGCATGTGTTAACAATACATTTTGGCCATATATTTCGACATACTAGGTACATTTCACCCGTTCCTTTTGGCTAAATGCATCTTTTGACCCCTTAAACCTATTGAACCCGTCATCTTTTAGCTGAAATATATATTTAAGTCAATCAAACCAATAAAAAAATATCAAGTGTGATGCGGTTATAAAAAAATTTTGAGTGTGATGCCGTTCTAAGAAAACCAATAGAAAGAAAAACGTATCCAAAATTCATTCAAAGTAGTTGGGAATCCATCCTAATAATTAATAGTCTTCAAATAGCAGTATTGTGATTTCCGCAACGACACTATATCGGATTACCCGGGTCAATTACGCTCGCCAACAGATGTTAGATCTGAATAAAGTCTCATGAAAGGAAATGTTTCTTTAGCTGATAAAGTTAAGACCTGCAGCGGGGCAAGTGCAGATGCTTTCATCACATGATTGCATAAAAAAATAGTTGTAGCTAAGCACAATGTTAATGACTAGCTAAAAAGTTAGTATACATGATATTATTTGTATACACGCAAAATTGTTGAGATATATGCCAAAGTCAACTCAAAGTTTTTTTTTATTTGCGTGTATCACATGGAAGCATATATTTTTTTTTGTGTACAGGTGTTCAGGACAATAGTGATGAGTTGTTATCATGCAACCTTAAACAAGATTTCTGGCCAATAATCGAAGTCAGATCTTTGCGTGTTCGGCGATGTGATCGGACTCGAGATAAGGTAATTTTATCAAAAAAATGATAATAATATATTTATATACTTTCGCTTAAGAGTAAACAAAGGGGTGGTTAGGATGTCCTTTTAAATTACACTACTTTAAAACCCGTGTATTGTTGTTTAAGTTTGTGTGAAAATAGAAGATATTCATATCAGAATTTCTGAATTATTATTTTCTTAATTGTTTGATCTCTGAAGTTAATACTGCACTAAAAAAACTAAATCAAATAAAGATCATTTGAGTCTGCAAACGATTTATAATAAAGACATTACTTTAGTCTTTAGATGTGTAGTTCATAACGCAAACGTATGTTTGAGCCATAAAGAACTACATAAGTGGTAAACAAATATGAATCATACTCTACAGGTATATACATGATGTTTCAAGTGATTAAAACAACCTCTTCTCGAAAACATAATAGGTTCAAACACATTATATATAATCCTGAGAATAAGAAATCAGGCTAGACATTGTAATTTTTTTATAAACCAACTAATAATTTAGTAAATCAGAGTACTTTTAGTTATTCGAGTGATTCTTTCGGTCTTTCATGGTATTCAGTTAATTTGATTATCACTGCGAATCAGATAACATAACCCCAAAGTCAACCGTGGATTAAATTATCTTCAACTAATAGACTGTTCATACTAAGACCATATTATCATGTGTAAAAATTTAGGAAAAACAACTATGCAAAGTCTCATTCTCGCTGCATACTGCATAATAAAAGCTTATGAGTGACATACGAACACATTCCACGCTATAGAAGCTATACTCCCTCCGTCCCTTATTAAATGTCCACTTTGACTTTTTTAAGTCTTTCATTATTAACGTTGACCTTAAATATTATTGTATGTGTTATATAATACTTGATAGTATATGAGTAGATTGTGTTTTGAATGTATTTTTCATTGGCATAAACTCCAACAAATATTATAAAACACAATAAAAGTCATTTACAGTCAAACTTTATAAAGTAAAACTTTAAAATTCAAATTTGGACATTTAATATTGGACAGATAGAGTATTTCTTTGGAAGATCAACAAAATCAGAAAATCACATTGGTTCATGCATTTCATCAAACAGTTCATATGCATTCAAAGCTCTGAAGTCATCCATTACTTGTCCTAGGTTGAACAATTTTATAATTGAAAATATATTTCTATCATTACATGCTAGTATGGTGTCCGCGCAATGTGACGACGAGTACTCAATAATCATTTATGAAGAACAAATGTCACTATCTTACTTATTGAGTTCGTATTTACATTGATGTTGAATGGGTAAAAATATGAAATCGAGATAAACCCGCTAAAAAACTGAAAATTAATAAAAATTATAGTGAACTTAGATTATGAAAATAATAAATAGATAAAAAGATATATTAATTTAAAATAAAAAAATTATTTTAATAAACTGTTGTTAGAAAAAGTTTACAAAATATTTTATATGATAAAGACAAACAACTTATTACATTTAGTAAGTAAACTTAGCTAAAAATTCGCTAAATTTGGAAAGTCCCAAATACTTATAATATATGTACAAATATAAATTATAGATAGCTGACCCTATCATTTAAAATAAAAAGTCTGTACAGGTCTAATCTCTATGGCTTGTATAATAAGCCCACAAAGATCCTTCTTAACAGGATGCTCAACCTTAAGATTAATTGAAACTGTTCTGGGAGTACTAAATGTTTGAAAATTCCATACTTGTACTTCCATCCAACCATCATTCCTCTGTCGTGGATGAGTGCTTTGTTTGTGTCTATTTTGTGGGTTGTAACTGTTTTCCTCAAGCTTTTGTCCGATAACTGGGGTGTTTGAAGGGCTTACTAAATAGCTATATGTATAGTGATAGGTGTGTAAACACCCATCTTTTCTACCACTTAATTACAATAATAACCGGACCAAAACGTGTATTTTATGTCTTTTATGTCGGAATTATGCGTGGTTTGTGTTTTTGTTGTGATTTAGGACGAAAAGGTGAAAAGTGGAGAAAACACGGGAATTCACGGGAATTTACGGACTTTTATTGAAGAAAAGGATGAAAGACGAAGTCAAGAAGTCAAAAGTGAATAAAGAACGGAAGTCCAAGACCAATTCTGAAGATTTATCGAAGAAAAAGTCAAAAGACGAAAGTTTACTTAAAGCCGAGGAACTCAAGTCTTATTTATCGAAGAATTAAAAGACGAGTCCAAAGAAATCCCGAGCCAAAAGTCATCACATTCCAAGATTAACAAAAAGATTAAGAAGGAAGGACTTGATGGTGCAATTAACAAGAAAGGAAGGAGAGAGGAAGCTTCCTCTAACCACTCCCTAATCACCTATATAAACCCCTCATTTTCATTCATTAAGTTTTGTTGACTAATCGTGACAATTAGTTCTTCCATCTTTATTTTATGCACATTTAATTACTTGCACATTTAATTACTTGTCTTGCACCTTTAATTACTTTTAATTTCAAGTAAGTGTTTCTTTTTAATTACTTGCACCTTTACTTTATCTTGTTCATCTTCTTCTACCCTTCTTTGATTTACACGCGTTTTTATCTTGTTGATTTGTTAAAGGTTTGATTTTTATGCTTTTGATTGTTTTAAATCATTTGTTTTCATAGCTTATTTGATTTATTTTCAAGTTTATATAGTTTTTATAAAAGTTAGTTTTATATAAAAATTGTTTTTCTTAAAGTTTATCTTTTTCATGTCTTAAAAGTTTTTAACTTTCAGTTTTATAGCTTATTTTTACACGGTTTACTTTTGGATTTCGTCTAGAGCTTATTTAGGACTTTAGCTTAATTGTTTAGCTTATTTTTGGTACATTTCCCCGTATTCCGATTGGCACCAATCTGAAAAGGGTTTTACTTTCTGATTGGGGGGCTTCTTGGTATTCCGATCAGGATTAGGTGGATATTCCGATTGAGTGCTAGTGACAAGTATTCCGATTGGCGTTCTATACTATATTCCGATTGAGATGTTTATTGGATATTCCGATCGTGTGTAGTGACAGTATTCCGATTATAGGGGTTCCGATTAAGCATTCCGACCAAGATTAGTAACATTCCGATTGGAGGTAAGTTTGGGTATTCCGATTGGGGAGGTGACAGCTTTCCGATTGGTATTTTCCGATCCATATTCCGATAAGAGTGGTAAGAGTATTCCGATTGGTGAACCGATCGGAATATATTCCGATTGGAGGGTATTTTTCTCTTATTTTGTCTTGTTTATTTTTAGCTTAAGTTTTTAATACTTGTCCATTTTTAATTCTCGTCACTTTTATTTTTAGTCACTTAATCAATTTACTTTCCGTCACATTTTTAAATATCGCACCTTTCTTTTCAATTAAACTTAGATTTATTTTTCACGTTCTTCAAATACTTGCGCTTTACTTTCAACGACATTTACTTTTAAGTTTTGCACATTTAAATTTAAAACCAACCAAAAATATTTGTTTCCACCAAAATAAAACTGAGTCACATAGAAAGCCTAGATCAATTCGATTAGACCAACACATCAACGAACACATAATTTTTATACGGGCAAAAACCATGTATTAAATGGCGCCGCTGCCGGCTCTTTTCGTTAAGATCAATAGTTTTCTGTGAGAGACACGTTGCTTTTTGGGATCCGTTCACTTGTGAACGTTAATTTTCTTGCATAAAAAAATTCAAAAAATCATAAAAATTAAAAATTGATAAAAAACCATAAAAATTAAAAATTTCAAAAATCCAAAAAGATTTTATCTTTCTTGTGTATATATATTGTCTTTGTTTTTGGTTTTGTTTTCTTTTGCATTTTCAGGTGTATGCGTACTAGATCTTCTAATTATCAAGAGCCCGAGCCTCAAGAAGATTTAGATATGGCAGGTGTTAACAACAACATTCCACCGAACCTGAATAATAACAATAACAACAATGCTCTTCCACAGCCCGATCTTCGGACCATGGAGGAACTTTGTCAACCAACAATGTTTGGACGAGGAGGACCGATTGCGCCGATGCAAATCAACGCTCCTGAGTTTTCGTTGAAGCACCACATGATTCAGCAAGTGCAAACAAACCCATTTAGAGGATTGCCTGATGATGATGCCAACAAACACCTCGACAAGTTCATTACTATCACCCAGAGCATGAAGTTGGCTGGGGCCACTATGGATGAACTTCGCCTACAACTCTTTCCACACACTCTATTACATCATGCCGAGAAATGGTTTGATCGTCTCCCGAAGAATTCTATTCACACTTGGGATGACATGACTCAACGCTTTCTTTCGCGCTACTTTCCACCATCCATGGTCACAAGCCTTCGCAATCAGATCAGCGGTTTCATGCAAGATCCCGATGAATCTCTTTTTGACGCTTGGGAGAGATATAATGTCTTGATCGACCGATGTCCAAACCACAATATGCTTCCGGTCACCTTGATCGATACTTTCTACAACGGATTGACTTTTCGAGATCGTGATACGATTAATGCTGCCGCCGGTGGCACATTCATGAAAAGGAGACCCGAGGAGTGTAGAGAGTTAATTGAGAACATGACTACTCACCACAAGAACTGGGATTCCTCTGCATCTTCTAGGAACAACCCGAGAGTCAATGTTTCCTCAACCTCAGCAAACCCTGAGATGACCGAACTCACCCGCATGATGACTGAAACGAGCAAAAGTATTCCGCTTCTCGCTTCAAATCAACAACAACAACAAGTTAAAGCGGTTGCTAATCCTTGTGAAACATGTGGCGGTCCTCACTCATACACCGATTGTCCTTCGACACAAGGAAATCCGGAAAATGTGTATGCAGCTTACGGTAATTATTCACCGGAAAATTACCAAGCTAGACAACAAGGGGATAGAAATCTGCTGAGTTACCGATCCAACAATTACCTTTCACCCGGTTTTTCTCCTCAAAACCAAAACCCCGCCAACAACTATACTAGAAGCAACCAAATCCCACCACGAGCTTCTAATCCTTATCACCCACCTACCCAACAAACCCCACCCATTAATCCCGATGTTGAGGCCATCATGAGAACCCAAGGTGAGCAAATCAAGAACTTGCAGAGCCAAATTATCAATCTGAAAGGAGATATCACAAAGCAAGGAAATGAGATAAGATCCGAGCTTCGAAATGATATTCAATCCTCCTTCAGCAATCAAACCAATAATTTGAAGAATATGTTTGCTAGTTTCTTGCCCCCTGCTCAACCTTCTTCTTCAAGTTCTCTACCTTCAAACACCGTCACCAATCCGCGAGCCAATGTGAGTGCTATTACTACTCGTAGTGGAGTCACCATTATAGGACCACCAATCCCACCCCCATCATCTTCACCTCCTCCACCACCATGTATCCCTACTCCTCCTACACCTAGTATTAGTGCACCATTACCGTCTCCGCCTCGACGTGATGAAGTTCCCACCAATGATCCTTCAACATCTCAACCTTTACCTACACCTGCACCGTCACCACCCAAACCCAATATCCCTTATCCTTCTCGCTTGGGCAAGAACAAAATGCTAAACAAGGAGGACGCTCAAGTGACTAGCTATATCAAGATGATTTCTCAAATGAATTTCAACATTAGCTTTCTTGAAGCACTTGTCCACATGCCCAAATTTGTTAAAGCATTTAAGGAATTGCTTAACAAGAAGGAGAAGCTGATTGAACTCGCCAACACACGCTTAAATGAAAACTGCTCTGCAGTTATTCTTAAAGAACTTCCGGAAAAACTTGGAGATCCCGGTCGTTTTGTGTTGCCTTGCGTGTTCAACAAAACTGAAGAATTTACTGCCCTTGCTGATCTCGGGGCTAGTATTAATTTGATGCCTTTGAGTGTTTGGAAAACACTATCATTGCCCGACCTCACTCCAACAAAGATGACTCTTGAACTTGCAAATCGCACTCTCGCTTAGCCTGTTGGTATAGCCGAAGACGTGTTCATTAAAGTTGGCACATTTACTTTCCCGGTCGATTTTGTCGTAGTTGATTATGAAATGGACCCTCGTATTCCTTTAATACTTGGTCGGCCATTCTTGAGAACCGGACGTGCTTTAGTAGATGTGGCCGAAGGTGAGTTAATCTTACGAGTCGGGGATGATGCAAAAGTTTTCAAAATGGGGAAGCTTACTAGTTTAACTTTTGGAGGCCGAGAATCAGTGAATATGATTAATGTGCTAGATGACTTTACCGTCTACGAAAATCCTCTATTCGACTCTTGCATCAATAATCCACTTTTTCATGATGATGTGGATGATTCTCTCCCTACTTTGGACGCTTCTCCCATTTATGCTTCGTCACCGGTCTTTGACGCTTATGATGATGATGATTCTAGCTCAGATTCGGATGATTTTGATTGTACTTCTGAGTATCCCGAGCTGCCCACTTTCGATGATTTTGATGAGGCTGATACTCTCTCGAGCGATTCCTCACACACTGAAGATCCTCCACCATCACTCGATCCTACTTTGGACGATTACTCATTTGAGGAAGATTTCTCTAAATTTCTCAACACATACTTCCCTCATGAGAGTGATGCTCCTCCTTTTGACTTTGAAGATTATCGCCTTGATCCTACTTTGGATTTGACGAGCATTTTGTCAAAGGAGAAGAAACCGGTTGACACCGAAATCCGTTGCACGTATGATTTGACACCTCTTTGTCCCACTTCTGAGGACGAGGTTGTGCTTCTTTGCGGATCTTCTTCACACTCGGCTAAGCCGGAGTGCTATTTTCCCCTGAAGGAAAAGGTGTTCGATCCCGGTATTGAAGTCTTTAAGCCATCTCAGTATCCACCTGATGAAATAAAAGGAAAAATCTTTGGAACTATTGCAGACATGCTTGCACCACTTCATCCTTACTTCTACCGTGCTCCATCACTGCTTAAGGGAACCCTGCCATTTCTCTTTTGGCGTGCCTTGTTTGCCTTCAGCTCGTGCTTATTGATGGATGAAAACTATGTCTTTGATCCTGGTGGATATGTCTTATGCTTCTTCTGTTAATGATCAAGGTCGAGTCAGGCTCACGACTCGGTTAACAAAAACCAAGCGCTTCTTGGGAGGCAACCCATGCATCTATCTTTTCGCTTTCTTTACCATAAGTGTAGGGGGGACCCCTTTGGATTGCTATTTCCTCTCCTCACTTCTTAATCAGGGATTCGAGCTTCAATGATCCAATCTTGATGATTCTTGACGACCCGTGATTCCATGTTCTACTTCTTCCCGGTTCTATCCTAAACTCTTTTCGATTCACTATTTTATATTTTCTCAATATGAAAATAGGAATCTCTTTAGTTGTCCTTTCCTTAGCGAGATTTAAACAACATGCACAATGTCCTAAGTGTAGGGGAGTTTACTCCCACATGCTTAAACATTGAGGACAATGTTTATCTTAAGTGTAGGGGGGACTTCTATCGAAGTTAAGTGGTCTTTTCCTTGTTTTTGTCCTCATTTTAACCGGAAAATCAATTTTTCGACATTTTTCAAAATTTTTGATCTATTTTGGCCTATTAGTTTTTCCCTTTCTATAGTTATTTTCTTTCTTTGCTAGAATAAATGTTTAATAAGTGGTTTTAATTTTCAAACGTTGTGAATCTTTTGACTCAACCCGAGTTTACTCTAGCTAGTATCCTTAACGTGTTTAAGTCAAGTTTTGCTAGGCTTTTATATAGGGAGCTATAAAACGCGAAAGTCTTAACCCTCACGGGTTAAGAACAAGAACTTTTCGCAAGTTCCTATAATTGATCCTAGAGAGTCGTTTATCAAGGGAACTTTAAGATGCGATTTCTAAACTTGAAAGAGTCTAAAGAATTTGCAAGATCCTATAGGCGACTCGAAAACCCAAAACTTTGATTTAATAGGCTAAGTATCCACGAGTCTCATTACTTGAGATTTTAAACTGTGGAGAACGAGAGATGATAGAGCCAATTATAAGTTCGGTATTCTTTCGTGAATTTATGTGAGTTAATTATGAGCCTATTCTCCCATCGCTTACTAATAAATTTATCTGCTAATAAATAAGGTTGTACGATTTGAAAAGTTACTTAGCTTCTAGCCCCAGATCGTTTAAAAGTTGCTCGGTAATGACGAGAGTTCATAGCCAAGGCATAACTTATGAAGCGGGGCGCGAAGATTGGCGAGTCCGAAAAGGCCCTAACAAGGCATGAGGGCTATATTTTGTTGCTAAAGATCCAAAAGTGATGTGAAGAATCATTTATCGAAAATCAATATGAAGGATCGAGACACACGACGTAAAGCAAAACTCCCAAAAAGTCATGGAGAAGTGCATCCGAAAAGACCCTAACAAGGTATGAGGATAAATAGATCCAAGTCAATAAAGGAGGCGGATCGTTGTATATCAAAATCCAAAATAAAGATTGGAGAAAAATGAAGAAGTCGTGGTCCATATATGAAGAATCTCTCAAAACTTCCAAGTGAAGAAATTCCAATTATGAAGAGAAGACCATTATTTCATGAACGTCTCTCAAGATTTGAAGTATGAAGTCGCTGCCAAATATCGGCCCGAGAAAGGTCTCAAATCGCGAACCAAGTTATGCCAAGATATGAACTTTCTGATATCCCGAGAAGCAGTTTTAAAAGATTTGGTCCTTTAGCTAACTATTGATTAAATCGTGCACTTTATTTTCAGACTAAATAATTATCGAAATAAGTCAAACAATGCATCTTCGTGATCATTCAAGACAAATACTAAAATATAAGAGATACCCATAGGAATAAGGGAGTCTAAGTAAATAATTGGCCCACATGAGTTCGTGTTAGTCTACTAACTTATAATAACAATGATCTCGTTTTTAAGCTTGGTTTGGAAAAAGTGAAAAGTTGAGGATGATGATTATTCATGACATTTTCAAAACCCAAGGTATGCTTTTAATTTCTTTGCTTTGCATTTTTATAATTTTCTATCTCTTTAATAAAGGCCAATGTGGATTGATCATGATGAAAAGTGTAAACATGCTTTGTAACTAATGCATTGCATGAGGACATTGCAATGGTCAAGTGTAGGGGATTTGATAGGTGTGTAAACACCCATCTTTTCTACCACTTAATTACAATAATAACCGGACCAAAACGTGTATTTTATGTCTTTTATGTCAGAATTATGCGTGGTTTGTGTTTTTGTTGTGATTTAGGACGAAAAGGTGAAAAGTGGAGAAAACACGGGAATTCACGGGCATTTACGGACTTTTATTGAAGAAAAGGATGAAAGACGAAGTCAAGAAGTCAAAAGTGAATAAAGAACGGAAGTCCAAGACCAATTCTGAAGATTTATCGAAGAAAAAGTCAAAAGACGAAAGTTTACTTAAAGCCGAGGAACTCAAGTCTTATTTATCGAAGAATTAAAAGACGAGTCCAAAGAAATCCCGAGCCAAAAGTCATCACATTCCAAGATTAACAAAAAGATTAAGAAGGAAGGACTTGATGGTGCAATTAACAAGAAAGGAAGGAGAGAGGAAGCTTCCTCTAACCACTCCCTAATCACCTATATAAACCCCTCATTTTCATTCATTAAGTTTTGTTGACTAATCGTGACAATTAGTTCTTCCATCTTTATTTTATGCACATTTAATTACTTGCACATTTAATTACTTGTCTTGCACCTTTAATTACTTTTAATTTCAAGTAAGTGTTTCTTTTTAATTACTTGCACCTTTACTTTATCTTGTTCATCTTCTTCTACCCTTCTTTGATTTACACGCGTTTTTATCTTGTTGATTTGTTAAAGGTTTGATTTTTATGCTTTTGATTGTTTTAAATCATTTGTTTTCATAGCTTATTTGATTTATTTTCAAGTTTATATAGTTTTTATAAAAGTTAGTTTTATATAAAAATTGTTTTTCTTAAAGTTTATCTTTTTCATGTCTTAAAAGTTTTTAACTTTCAGTTTTATAGCTTATTTTTACACGGTTTACTTTTGGATTTCGTCTAGAGCTTATTTAGGACTTTAGCTTAATTGTTTAGCTTATTTTTGGTACATTTCCCCGTATTCCGATTGGCACCAATCTGAAAAGGGTTTTACTTTCCGATTGGGGGGCTTCTTGGTATTCCGATCAGGATTAGGTGGATATTCCGATTGAGTGCTAGTGACAAGTATTCCGATTGGCGTTCTATACTATATTCCGATTGAGATGTTTATTGGATATTCCGATCGTGTGTAGTGACAGTATTCCGATTATAGGGGTTCCGATTAAGCATTCCGACCAAGATTAGTAACATTCCGATTGGAGGTAAGTTTGGGTATTCCGATTGGGGAGGTGACAGCTTTCCGATTGGTATTTTCCGATCCATATTCCGATAAGAGTGGTAAGAGTATTCCGACTGGTGAACCGATCGGAATATATTCCGATTGGAGGGTATTTTTCTCTTATTTTGTCTTGTTTATTTTTAGCTTAAGTTTTTAATACTTGTCCATTTTTAATTCTCGTCACTTTTATTTTTAGTCACTTAATCAATTTACTTTCCGTCACATTTTTAAATATCGCACCTTTCTTTTCAATTAAACTTAGATTTATTTTTCACGTTCTTTAAATACTTGCGCTTTACTTTCAACGACATTTACTTTTAAGTTTTGCACATTTAAATTTAAAACCAACCAAAAATATTTGTTTCCACCAAAATAAAACTGAGTCACATAGAAAGCCTAGATCAATTCGATTAGACCAACACATCAACGAACACATAATTTTTATACGGGCAAAAACCATGTATTATATAGTGATAGTAACTGTATCCATACGGACAATTGCTCACTTTCAGTGGAGACTCAAATGAGGATTGGTCCTGTGGTAAACTATAGACAAGATAACATGCATATGATGTATCAAGTGATAATGTTGTGGGTTTTATTTCACTCACAAGTTTAAACTTGTCACTAGCAGCTATTACAAGTTGTCCCCCAAATCTGTAGAAACATAAGAAAGCATTTCAAGTGTAATAGAGATACCAGTTAGATTCGTACAAGATACTTGTAGAAAACAATGGAAAAATTGTTAAATGTTCCACGTATTTTTTTATGCGTTAACATGTGGCGGAACTGTTAAATTATTTTAATAAAAAAGGTTCTATAAGTGCTTTCCCTTAATTACACTAGAATCTGAACAATTGGTCAAAACACATGTGAACTTCAAACAATGATTGCATTTTAAGATAAATAAAATTAGCAATGGAAAATTTCTATGCCAATGTACTAAAAATAAAGTCCTACTATGCTTTGGCCTACAGGTACAAAATGCATCGTTTATACCTCTTTTTCTACAGTAAACTTAATCACATTTACCACCATTATACATCATTTTATCACATTAATTTGATTTTAGATGACCTCATGTCAAAAACAGTGCTTTTGATGATTGAAGTTGTAGATAAAAGCATCACGTATTTTAAAATATGGTTCTGCAAAAATTAGAATACTAAAAACAGTCACAAAAAGTTACTTTTATCAACTCCTACTCTTAAGAAAAAGACTAAGTAATAGAGGAGACCATTAAACGTCTAAAAAGTAAGCAAAAGTATGCAAAAAGAGTAGGTAAAAGTGTAAAGCTTTTAATGACTTTTTATTATGCAAAAGAGTAAGTTAAAGTTGTGGGTTTCTTTTGCCTACTCTTATATTCATTGTGTTTTATTAAAAAAAAGTTATAAATCTTATTATTAGGCAAACTTTTAGTAAGTAAATGTCTAAAATTTTGTAGTGCATGTACAAAATCCAACGTTTAAGGTCACTTCTAAAGCTTTTAATAATTGATTGCTTATGTTCTATTTTTCGAACAACGAAATTTTATTAAAACTCCAAACTGACTGGCAAGAAGCTAGACAAAAAGAACAACCAGAAAAACCAGCAAAACACCTTAGGATTGCTTATGTTCTTAAGTCTATTCAGATTTACTATGCTTCAGTAATCAAGGAGGTATGCTTTTCTTCATTAACTGTTACATTCAATCCATACACTAATCTAGTGAAAAGAACTCACAGCTCATTAGATCGTAAGACTAACAAAGAATGTCTATGACGAGGTCATTTCCTTTTCAATTATCACAATGAACGAGGAGATGACCCAAAAGGCCCATGTACTTTCAATAAGGGACTGTATGACCCTTGTGTAAGATTGACCCACAACAGGATGTTTCAGGTTGAAAGATTTGGATTAAAATAGAATGAAGCTCAAATCATCAAGCATTTACGGGATATTGTAGTGTCATAAAGTGTCTATATCTTAACTATTACCCATTCACGGGATATAATATATTCACACAATGGAGTTAAAAAGCAGAAGTTTTTGCTAAATGAAACACGAGACTTTTAACAGATGGAGATGAAAGAACTTGTATGAGACGAGAGATGAAGTAATTCATAGTGTCCATAAATTACGAGTGGGGAATCAAATTCAGTGGCATACAATATATCCTCAAGTTACAAGCATCTCAGAGCCTCTAATCCTTTGTGTAAAGATGTAGCCCTTTGGGAAGCTATTAGAAGGTGGTTTTAGTCCGTAATGTACTCTTAGTGTAATCCTAGACATAAAAATCTCTTATGAATGGATATTCAAGTAAAAGCTACAAACACAGAATAAGTTACTAGATAGGGATAGGTGTGGGTTATCTAATCAGTGAAAATATATTATTCAAATTTTTTCTCCTAGAAGTTGTGAAAACGACATAGGGAGACTCCTTAGAGGAAAAAAGAGTTGGGACGTGCTGTATGAAAGGATTAGTGAAACTACAAAGCTTAAGGCAATGAGTTTTAAGGTGAAGCCAACTCAGGCCACCCTCCATATAGCAAAGTTGTGGAATGTGGGTGTGAATATTCAAAAGTCTTATTAAAAAGTGTGAAAGAGGTAACCAGGATTTATAGAACGAGCTGTGTTTTTCAAGCCCGAGAGAATTGTTGACATTACTTTCTAGTGATGGTTTGGATTGTGAAAACAGTTGTGCAGGATGGATTGCTTATTGTATAGGTTTCAATACTAGTCTACACATATATAGTTCACAACTAAAGGTAAAAACTAGATTCTACATTTTTTTGGCAATATTAATAAAATTTTAAATGTGTGCAACAGAAAAATTCATAAATATATTAAATTCTTCACAAAAGTTTGTGTATTCATAGGTAGTTTCAGAGTGGTGCACACATATGAATAACATATAAACTATAATAGGAAAACTGGCTAGAAAAAGTAGAGTAAGAACCTTGTTTCGTTGGGAGACTTGCAAGCCGAGTTCTTATCATCTATCACGCAAGTCGCTTTTGCAGATAGCATTACATATTTCTTCCCATGATTATCAACAACGAACCACTGTCAATCCATATAGACATGTAAGTGTAGGTAATATTACAATTTAATTAGGTTCGAAAAAATGACAGTACTCTTATAATTTCTCTAAAAAATACCTGTTGACCATTGTCGATTAGGAACCCTCTTCGGAGAATTGAGTAGAGTTCCTTCTTCGTTGTCCACATCAGATTGGCTATTGACAAATTGAGTATTTCTTCATAATCATTTGGAAGCTTATGTTCCCAGTAAGCGTCTGATTCCGTATCAGATATGGTTTGGATATTCTCCACCTTGTCTTCCGTTGATACCTTATATTCCACCTATTATTACAAAGTAATTGGTTTACCAGTTTTAGTATTTGGTTTAGCTCTACCTATAAAAGAATTTGATTCATAACTTTTATATATTTTGTATCGATCTCATATGACAATTTATGTCTTTTAAGGAAATCACATTTCATACTTTTTACCCGTGACTCATAACAAAAAATGTCCCATTTTGACCCAAACCAATTTCAACCTCTTATTAGATCCAAACTTTTTCCACCGTTATTCTAATGATATTAGTAGTTGTTTACCGGTTTCATAAGAATAATCAAATGATAATTAAAAACTGACTCAGATGATTAAACAAGTATTTCGCATCTTACAATTTCCAGGGGCTGAAACAGGATGCCTTCTACTGTTAAATTGGTTCCATGGTCTTCAAAATCAATTTCAAGATCAACAATACTCCCATCGTTATAGAATTGAAATAATTCAGCCATACACAGATCATCCTCATTTCTCCAATTTGAAAGGTACACGGTAGAAGTTGTTTTCTCGCCTTTTAATTTGTATTTGAGGTCTACATACATTCTTTTACACACAAGGTTGATGGTGTATGTGATTGATGGAGTCAATAATTGAGTCTTTACATGTGTTCTGAATCCCTTTTGTTCCGTCACGTACATGCCTGCTGGGAATCTGCATGATAAAAAAGGAATGAATGATGCATCAATTTATATATACTTATGAAACAAAAATAGGGGTAAGTATGAGTATGACAAGTCACCTTGAATGGTTATGAGACTCGTATTGAGAAGGGGAATTTTCATTTGGAATCAAACAGCCTTCCATGGATATCATGTGACAGTGTTGTCCTTTCAAATTAAGTGAAAACCACTGCATAATAGCAGTAAGCTGGGAATTAGTTATGCTCATATTATCTTTATAAGTAGACATAGTCAATTGAATACCGTTTTGTATCCGTTAAGGTGGATTCCTGTCGAGAGAATCTGTTTTAGTTCCTGAAGGGATCCGTAGACGAGAGATTGTGAGGCAGCCTCGATTATGTATTGGTACTCTTCAAACACTGGAAGTTTCACCTATATAATGACATAACGAAGCAAGTGAGCCACACATTCTAGTTAAGTGACATTTTTTTTACATCTTCTATAAATAACATGACCATTGACAATAAAGTGCTTACTTTCTCTTCAGATGGTTGGAACTTGATGCCAACGACTTTCAGACTGGACGAAGGGAGTTCAAACTCGAATTGAAGATCTACAGTTGTGTTGGATTTTAATCCATTAATCTTTTATTAGGCCCAAGCCCAAAACCCTAATTTAGGTTAGAAACAAAAGGAACGGTTGTGAATGAAAAGGCAAAAACGGTTGTGAATGAATAAACACACCGTATGGTTTATCTAAACCATCACACCTCTTCAAATCAACACACCGATTCACTCTTATATATAGTTTTCATTGTAAACGATTCTTGTAACCCCACTTTATTTATTATCAATAAGATCTGCAGAAGGGTTCATCCCAACTTTTGTTCTTGTTCCTTTTATTTATGATATGATGTTGATGTTCATGAGTGTTGTTTGATATTTCGATCCTGGAAAGTGCGATTAAAGGCCTGCGAACATTGGTATCAGAGCGAATGGATCAAGCAACTCCAAAATCATGGAGTCATCATCAATCAATCATACCTTGGATAAAAAGGCAGCAAATTCAGAAAAAAGGAAGGGGCAGAAGGAAAGATCAAGGAGGAACAGAAAGAAAGAAAGAAAGAAAGAAGCGGAAAAACATGGCTGTTTTTTTAAAAGAACACATGATCACATGGATATAATGAAGATCATAGAAGAATTCATTTGAGGGGATTTACCTTAAACGAAAAAGACAATCGGCGAACGTGGATTTAACGTAACCAGAGAATAACAACGAAAAGCCATGAAGATTATACGTTTCTGAAGATCACAAGACGTAGATGAAAACTATCAAGATAGTATGGAACAGTTTGGCCAAGTTTTTTTGGAAGATCCTGGAAATAAGGATGAAGACTTGCAGCATGATCTTGGGAATAAGGATACATGATCCTGAAAAAACAACAAACTGCATACTTCAAGAAGAACAGGAGAATGAACAAAAGATAGAAGCATCAAAGATTAATAGATTACGGGGGAATATGTTGGATTTTAATCCATTAATCTTTTATTAGGCCCAAGCCCAAAACCCTAATTTAGGTTAGAAACAAAAGGAACGCTTGTGAATGAAAAGGCAAAAACGGTTGTGAATGAATAAACACACCGTATGGTTTATCTAAACCATCACACCTCTTCAAATCAACACACCGATTCACTCTTATATATAGTTTTCATTGTAAACGATTCTTGTAACCCCACTTTATTTATTATCAATAAGATCTGCAGAAGGGTTCATCCCAACTTTTGTTCTTGTTCCTTTTATTTATGATATGATGTTGATGTTCATGAGTGTTGTTTGATATTTCGATCCTGGAAAGTGCGATTAAAGGCCTGCGAACAAGTTGTGCCTTGGCTTGTAAAGTGATACAATGGAACAACGAACCGTCCATCTTCTCTCATGTTTGTTGGGTAAATTATGAAAACTTTTGCCTCTCCATCTCTTTTGTATCTTAGGGGGTTATATGAATTGACATGGCATTCATGTTCAAATCGGAATACAAGGTTAACCGTGTATGAGACTTGAGGTGTCAAGTATTCACCTCTCACACGTGCTTTGAATTTATTACAGTAACTGTAACATAGGCCACCTAGAAATCTGCATAAAGAAGAATGAAGGCAGCAACTAAAGAACGACAAACTAAATAAGTTATTGAACTTTCACCAAATGTATAACTCACTCCTTATTCAAAACAAAAGGGATATGAATAAGTCACCTTGAATCAAAAATGTCATGTTTCAGAGACGAAGGGTAGATCTCATCGGGACTGAGACAGTCTTCAATGCCAATCCATATAATGTGTTCCCCCTTCTCAGTTATAGACAACCGCTACACGTCCAATTAAAAATTAGTAGTCTTTCCTTGATAACAATATTTTATTTTGTGTTTTGTGTCAAGTTTCTACATAGATTTTGAGTAAATTATATTCTTCCCTCCAAAGATGAACACACTTGAGATGTCACTTTACAAAATACTAACGGCATGAAATTGACTAAATTTGATGGAAAAATATATAATTAACTTACTTTATTTTTTTAAAAAAACACGAAGAAAAAATATACAAAACATGAACTCGTGGGTTATGTCAAACCAGATGTGTCTAATCGGGTTTTGAAGATACTCGATTTTTATCGAAACATGTTCAACAAGTTGAACTGGCTGGATCGAACCGGGTTTTAAAACATTGGGCTTTGTAATTAAGTATCAATTTGAATAGAAAAACGGCTAAACTTTTTTTAAACATTACTTATAAATCTAGAAATAAATAACTTAAAACAATGTATTAATTACCGTTTTGCCCTCATTAACGACTAAGTCTTTGGAGAGAACCTCTTTGAGTTGCTTTCCAGTTTTGTATATTAGAAGAGGATCAACAGCCATAAGTATATCTTCATACTTTGATAGCACTTCAAGCCTGAGATCAGGAAATTCCTGTGATTCAAGTGCAATCTCCAACTGTTCCACAACACGAGACATTGTTGGCCGTTCTTCACGAGCGTACCGTAGACATTGATATGCAATGTCTGAGAATGTTTTCATTGAACTCAGATCCATTTGTTGCTTAAGATCTTGCAAGATAATGTCATCCAACTTATTATCTTCGTAGCTTTTTCTCCAAAAAGGCACGATAACATTCATGTGACCATTGCTATTTTCAACACATAGTCTGCCACTCATCACTTCAAACAGGACTACCCCAAAAGAGTATACATCCGACTCTTTTGTTAAGGAGTACGTCTGATAATACAATGGATCACAGTACCCAATGGTACCTACTGGACTGGTGATAAGAGCCGAATACTGCTGATTAGCAGGACCCATCTTTGAAAGCCCAAAGTCAGAAACCTTGGCAGTCATATCCTTATCAAGTAGGATATTGGCACTTTTAATATCACAGTGCAATACTCTTTGCTGTGTTCCATTTGGATCATGCAAGAAGCTAAGTCCCTTCGCAGCATCCAGGCATATCTTGAGACGCTGCGTCCAAGTGAGAGCAGCACAACTTAACCAGCGATCGAGACTTCCGCCAGATGCATGCTCGTAAACGAGGATCGTTTCAACCCCAGTTTGTTGGAAAAATCCCAGGAGAGATATCAGGTTTGGATGCCTGTAACATGAAAGCATCCTGATTTCTTTGAAAAACTCTGGGTCACCTTGCCCAGATCTAGATCTATGATCAAGACGCTTGATAGCAACCAGGGTTTTCTCTCTTGATTCAAAGTGAGACAATTCTCCTTCATAAACTTTTCCAAAACCACCTCTTCCGATAACCTTGGTTTCATCAAAGTTGTTGGTGGCTGATATGACATCTTCAAGTTGGATTTCAAGATGTTTGAACTCGGTCATGAAGGATGCCATTGTTAGTTGTTCGAATAATATTGAAAGATGTTTATTAATGGAGAATGACAAATTATAAGACAGAAAAAAGATTTATTTTGTTGTGATTAGTTCAATGAATGTAATACCTTTTTATAAGCTTACAGAGCATGTTAATTTCCATGAGATACGATTAAACTAATAATTTTAACATTGTCACGAAGTTTAATATTCAGACCACGCAGCTTCATTTGTGTTTCTTTTGCTACAGTTAGTAATGTTCATTTGTGCAGAACATGAAGAAAATACAAATTAATTACCTGATGAGGTTGGGACATAGTATTACTAGATGCCTAGACACCATGATAATTACTTGCATTTAAAAAATGGCTGTTTGAGCAAATATAGCCTAAATAATTTAAAAACAATGTGATTCACTGTAACAACTAACTACCATGGTACTGTGGGTCTGGTAATGGGTCAAATTGGGTAACTTTTTTTGGGACGGTTCTGGTTGTCTGGTTACATATTTTGGCCGAATCCTTTAAATTAACTAACTACAACAATGTAAAATAAAAATTACAGAACTGTATAATTACAATATGTTAGATCTGAATGAAGTCTCATTAAAGGAAATGATTTTTAAGATGTTTTCACCACATGATTACATAAAATAAGGTCTAACAGTTGTATATACGATAACTGTTTGCAAACACATAATATTAAAAATAGAATCAAATATGCCGAAAGTCAACAAAAAGATTTTGTGTGTATGCGTGTATCACATGGAAGCATAAAAAACTGTTTGAGCCCAGGTGTTAAGGATTAAACAAATAGAAATAGTTATGAGCTGTTATCATGCCACCTTAAACAAAATTATCTCGCAAATAATCGAGGTCAGATCTTTGTGTGTTAGGTGATACAGATGTCCAGACTCGAGAGAGTAGAATAAAAGTAATTTTATATCAAAATAATAATCCAGTTATATAATTTCAGTTAGAGTAAAAATATCGAGGGGTGATTAGGATGTCCTTTTATTTGACACTAGCTTCAAAGCCCACCCGTTGGGCTGCGAGCTTTAAAAATATGTTTGGAGTAACATTTACATTCTGATAGTTGTTTTATATTTAGGTTGTCTATATATTTTTTACTTTTCACATAACTTGGTAGTAGTTCAATGGAGTTTTGTTTTTCGCATTTGAAAACAAACACAAATATTCAATTGTATCACATGATTTCAAGCCAGTTCAAAGCTAATGAGTAAAATTACATATTTAGACATGTTTTTTTTACTGAAACATAAAAGATCTATTGAGAATTTCATATCTATACTACATTATAAAGGGTGTATCTCTTTCGTTTAAAGTTGAAAATGTTGAATGGTTGAAAATGTGGGTCCCACTAATTTATATCTATACTACATTATAAAGGGTGTATCCCTTTGGTTGTAAGTTGAAAATGTTGAATGGTTGAAAAATATGGGTCCCACTAATCTATATCTATACTACATTATAAAGGGTGTATCCCTTTGGTTGAAAGTTGAAAATGTTGAATGGTTGAAAAATGTGGGTCCCACTAATATATATCTATACTACATTATAAAGGGTGTATCCTTTGGTTGAAAGTTGAAAATGTTGAATGCTGGAAAAATATGGGTCCCACTAATGTATATTTATAATACATTATAAATGGTGTATCCCTTTGGTTGAAAGTTGAAAATGTTGAATGCTTGAAAAATGCGGGTCCCATTAAAAACTACTACATGCAAATCTTATTCATTAAAAAAGATATAATCTTTCGTTAATTAAACAAATGGCACCCTTTCATCCAATTGAAACATACTTATAAGATATTTTGAATTATAACATGTTACAACGCTTTGAAATAAAAGTTTAATCTTTTGACGTTATATTTTGAACTTCACCGAAACATTTACCACAATATCGCATCGTTTTAATTATCTGTTGCTAGACAATTTCCGCCGCTATGCGCGGGTACTCGTCTAGTTATACTAAAGGAATGTACACGCTTGCTTGGATAACTATATTCTATAATGTAGTTAGCTGCTGCTTGGTTTTCTTCTCTAATGTAGTTAGCACATGAACATCTGCAAACTGAAAGATACTGAAGTTTTGTAATGTAGTTATTTAACTTCTCTCATTCTGCAATGGAGAACTAAAGAATAAATACGCTTAGTACTATTGGGATAAATCTATTAAAGAATAATAAATCAGTTTATGCGTTTTATGTATTTGTGGTGATGACGTGTCAGTTAGTTCAGGTCAAATGGTTAGGTGTTCTTTTTCGGTTATCCTAATCTTAATTTATAAGGTTGCCATTTCAAACACACCCAATTAGTTAAGATGCAAGCTACTTTGTTTTAAAATCAAATTTTCAAAAGATTGTTTTTCAATTATACAGATGTACAACAACAAAAACATAAGACAATTACCTTTCATTCACCATACAAAGGAGTTATACTAACTTTCTGAAATTTTGTAAACTGATCATAATAGCCACCTTGGAATGAAGCAATTAATAAGATAATGCCTTGTAGATAATGCATTAATGCTTCTCACAATATTGCCATGATGGAAACCAAGGATCTATACTAACTTTTTGCTTAAAACAGATATGTATGCTTAAATTTAAATGACTTCAAATTCTTAAAATCTCTATAATTTAGCAAACATGCATGCATTAACATGATCATGAAAAGATATGTGGTATTTTAAGTGTTATACTTCATTAACATCAGAATTCTTAAGCACACTACAACAATTTTGAAGCCTAGGGACGACTTATTCGTCCCTAGGTAGGCCATTTTTCAACCCTAAACACCTAGGGACGACTAAGTCGACCCTATGTTTTTGTTCCTAAAAAATCGTCTCTAGGTTTCTAGGTACGACTCACTCTTTGAAACCTAGGGACGGCTTTGTGGGTCCCACTACCCACTACGTTGAATATATTGACTACCCTAGGGACGAATTGCCTTTGCAACTTAGGGTCGACAAAGTCGTCCCTAAGTTTTTAATAAAAATAACATTTTTTAAATTTTTAATAAAAATTCTTTTTTTAATTATTTTTAATAAAATCTTTTTTATACAAATTAATAAAAACATTTTCGGAAAAAAAAGAAGTTAAATATAATCCTAGGGACGACATAGTCGTCCCTAGGCTTTTCAAATTTATTCCAGTATTACCCCTGGGGACGACTTAGTCGATATGTTACGGTTATACGTTAAAGGTTCAACTGATGAGTCCATATGTTACGGTTATACGTTGGAGGTTCAACTGATGAGTCGATATGTTACGGTTATAGGTTATAGGTTCAACCGATGAGTCGATATGTTAGGGTTATATGTTAGAGGTTCAACTGATGAGTTGATATGTTACGGTTATACGTTAGAGGTTCAACTGATGAGTCCATATGTTACGGTTATACGTTAGAGGTTCAACTGATGAGTCCATATGTTACGGTTATACGTTATAGGTTCAACCGATGAGTCGATATGCTAGGGTTATACGTTAGAGGTTCAACTGATGAGTCGAAAATGTTGGCGGGAAAATGTTGGCGGGAAAATGTTGGCGGGAAAATCTTGGCGGGAAAACCTTGGCGGGAAAATGTTGGCGGGAAAACTAGGGTCGACTAAGTCGTCCCTAAATGTGTCGACCCTAAATTTTTATCTTTCTTTATGGTAGCTCTTATCCTCACAAACTCTTATCCTCTCATACCAAACTCACCACCACCACCACCCGATTTTGTATAAGATGGATCCGCTTGAAGTGTGGAAACCTTGGTTTCCTCGAATCTTTTAGCTACTAGGCATAGCCATTCTTCATATGTTTATAAAATCAAAGCGGAAAAGAACAATAACTATGTAACAAGGTGTTTGGGCACAAAACACATGAATTAAACAATTGGATTGCTAATTATATTGATAATCAACAATCACTAGGTGTGTATACATTGAATCCCACACCTAGTCGACACACGCTTTAGGTTTACATCTTGTATATGAAAGTTATGAATAAAACCTAATACCCTTGGTTCCTTTTATAGTGTAAGGAATAGGGTTTACAAGAGATAATTATGAATAAACATGAATATCTTCTATCTAAATAACTAATACAGAATATATTCTGCATACTTATCCTAAATAGAAGCTTCCAACAACGTTTGACTTTTGTTGACTTCTGTCAACGCCTGATTTGTTCTTGACAATGCTTGGATTACACTTGTCAACGCCTGATTTGTTCTTGTCAACACCTGGATTACACTTGTCAATGCTTAGACAAATGCCTTCATGTTTTCTTCGTTTTTGAGTTTCTTCCACATCAACTTTTTGACCCAACAATCTTCCCCTACTTGATGTTGGCAAAACTCTATGTGTATCTCTTGTAAGTTGTACATCATCTTCAAATTACTTCCCCTCAATTGTAGCATGTATGTCTTCCCCTTTTTGTCACATCAACAGGGAAGTAAACAATGTATGCAATCTTGAAGATTCTCCAAATGTAGGCTCTATGTAATGATTTTGAAGAAAAATAAATATAATATTCTTGATGTAGAAGTAGAATAACCCAAACCTATGTTCCATGTCTTGTAGTATCCACGTGATAAAGAACTTATATCAGTAGAGAAGTATAAGTAGACCTCGATCTCTTGTCAATATTCTCATCCTTTGTGAGACACTGAACACGATAATGTAACTCCTTCAAGTGTTATGACAAGTCTTCGTCGCCAACCATTAAAATCACAAACAAGTTATCTTAAAAGTTAATTGTAATGGTGATTACTTTTAAGATATGATAGAACATAACCTCGCGAAAATCTTCTTCAAACATCAAACTTACCATAAGAATTATTCCCCTTAAGCCAACACCTCTTCATGACGAATTTTAATGAAATAACATCTTCATACCATATGTAAAAGTGTTGGACTGGATAACTCTTTCTCAAGGCTATCCTGATTACATAATCTAAAATATCCATCAAATTCTTTACGAATTGTTGCTAACTTACTTAAAAAATCATTTACTCCTTGTAAAAATATCCGAGCCATAAATATCAACTTGATATTCTAAATAAAAACGGAGATTCCATGACCTTTGCATGTAAATACCTCTTTTTGTGTGCCAAAATCTACCAATTTTCTCAACAGCAGCTATTCCTTTTGTTGTCCAACATCTTCCTTTGTCCAAGATATAAGCACTGTGTGTTGTCCAATATCGGAAAACACTTGTCAGCGTTTGAAAATGTATATATCGGACAACAAGTGTCAGCACTTCCTAACAGTGCTTAACTTATTACTATCAGCCCCAATATTTTACCTGTCAGCGCCTGGCCATCAGTGCCTCATCTATGCCTTGTCAGCGTCACACCAACATCTATCAGCGTCACACCAACATCTATCAGCATCTACATAACACACATCAGCGGCTAATCGATCTAGGGTTTTATAAACTCTAAATCACGATTTTATGTGAAAACCATAAACTGCAGTGAACATTGACATCGAATAACTTCTTCATGAGAGCTCAGATCGAAGATCCCTTCGGTGAGATCCCAGACACAAGTGTCAAGAACCTACAGCGCGAATTTCAGGACGATCCAACGGTTAACGAAGGAGAAATCGCGTTTTTACTATTACTGTTCACAGAAAACAGCATATGATCACTGCTGACTTCGACGCTTAATAACTTTTTCTTGCTGACCGATCTCGACAATCCCTCCAGTAGATATCTAGATATATGTGTGTAGAATACACACAAAGAATTTCGTAGCGATCCAACGGTTCAATAAAAAGTTATGGTCTTCAGAATACTGCTGCGCACACAAAATCGACCAGAAAAACCTATACGGATTTTTCTTTTCTTCTCAAAACACGAACACCTTGTTGGTCCTAGCATCACGAGCCACGAGGCTCTGATACCACTTGTTGATCCCAAACTTAGATCGATTGGGCTTGTGTAAACGAGATTAAATCAAGTTAAACATGTAGAGAAACTCTGTTATGTATAAAACAATTTAAGTATTATACAGAATTAATACTTAAACAAGAACACACAAACAATTGTAAAACAAACTTTCACTTGATTGATGATAACAAACTTGCTTACAATGTAAGTGTTTAAACGTATGAAAACTTATATGAAACATAACCTAAAGGTCTTCTTTTATAGACATAAGAAGCCTTGTACAAGAGTCTACGTATCAGCTATTCTAGGTAAAGATACTTATAGAAAATACATTGTTGATCCTATCTTTACTAGAAACAAACTAGAAACATAATACGCGTAGACCATATCTTTCTATCAGTGCTTGACTTCAACCTATCAACGCTTGACTTCTTCCTGTCAACGCTTGATATGTCAACGCTTGTTTTCTTCTTATCAACGCTTGTTTTCTTATTGTCAGCGTTCAAGTGTACTGGCTACATTTTATTCCCAACAATCCTACCTAAACTTGATATCTACTCTAGCAATCAAGTTTCTGAATAAAAATTAAGAACTAGGAGGAATCTTACAAACCTTATCAAATTGGAAATAAACATGCCTAATCAAATCTTTGGCCACGTCACTTGAATAGTCAATCTCCAGCTGTGTTGTCTTCATCTTGTCCAAAACTTCTTTGGACATGGGATACTCAGCATCTAGAAGAAGATACTCAGCAAAGTTTGTAGAACTTAAATAATACACACCAGCAGCTGAATACAAACGCCATTGAAGTCCACTGATATCATCCTCAAGATCCTTCCAAACAGGATCTTCTTCTTCTGGTGCACACATTCTCTTGAATGTTGACCAAAGCTTTATTCCATTGACTGAAGTAGGTGCTTTAGTCTCATACTTGGCCAGGAACAACCTCCAAAGGTCTGCCAAGTCTTCCCTATCCATACTTGCAAAGAGAGACATAAGAGTAGTAAATGTATGTACCTCTTTCCATATCTGCCAATCATCTAAAACCCACTTGCATCTTCTTGATAGCTAATGATAGGGTTTCTGGCATCAAGAGGTAACACTTGCACCATATTTGAAGCTTCTATGGGTGAGAGATTAATGCTCCTTCTAAGAACAGCTTCACTAGGATTCACTTTATTTAAACCTTTAGGGAACTCAAGTGGAACTCCCTTCTTCAAAGGCCTTGGAACAATCATTGCCTTCTGAATCTCCATCTCTTCTGCAAGTTCTTCTTTCCTTTCATTTGAAAGAAGTCTAATAGTATTCATTTCCTGCACTCTTGCCCAAATGGGATAAGCCTTGTACTCCAATTCTTCAAAGGATAATCCCTGCAATTTCTTGAAGGTCCATCCAGTTCCATGACATCTGAGTAACATGTAGTAAAGCTCCCTTCTATCCCTCTTCAGCAGTGAGAAAACATTGCTAGCCTTATGCTTCAGAATTACATTGCAGTCTCTTTGAACTCTTAGAAGAATCTCCAATCTCCAAATTTGGTCTAAAATTGTCAAATCTGGATTCTCCATAATCCTATTCTCCCAAGCATGGTACATCTGAGCAACTTCTGGCATATCATAGTCTACTTGCAATTTTAACTCTCTAAGCTTCTCTCTTGCCAAGTCATCACCATATTCAAGTCTTTCTGGTTGTTCAATTATCATAACACTTGAATCTGAACTCCCTTCATCACTTCCTTCTTGTGCCTCAGAAGTGACAACAAATGGTGATTCACCAACCTTCTTCATTTCTTGTTCCACTGTTGTGCAGCCAACCTTGAATCAAACTCTTCTTGTGCTGCATCCTTTGGAACTTCTACTTCTACCATAATTCCTTTACCATTATCTAATGGATCAATGATTGGTAAAGATGATGACGGTACTTGTGAAGACACTTCTTTGATGATAGCTGATGACTGGAATACATCAACCATATCTGTAGGTCTGTCAACGCTCAAATTTTGTGTATCAGCGCCCAACTTACTCTTGTCAGCGTTCAATTTTTGCTTGTCAACGCTCACCTTACCTGTCTCAGCGCCTCTTGTAAACTGCTCCAACATAGCTGTAAAAGACAAGTTCAAACTTGTAGGAGTAACCAGAGATGTATCAAAACCTGGTTGCTTCTTCAATTCAGTGAGGGATTTAGCAACACCCAAAGATTCTCCATCATGTGAGCCTTTGTCACTCACATAGATCTGCTCATCCTCCCCTTTGGAAGATTCCTCCAGTCCACGCCTAGTGTTAGCATCCTCCAAAATAAAAATCCTCTCCCTTAATTGCTTGAGTTCAAGGCCTTGTGTACTGACTGTTTGTACCAGGTCTGCATTTTGCTTTTGCAAGCTAATGCAGACAGCTGTCAATTCCTTCATTGTATATGGTTCCAATATGCCCTCCTTTAGAATGGGTATTTGACCTCCCAAAGTAGAGTCATGGAGCATGGATGAGGTCTTAAAGATGTTAGGACTTGCTTGGCCTGCATCTAAGCTAGTACCAATAGTCCCAGCCTCATCCATAGCACCAACCACACTTGTGGTGGTGGTTCTCTCTGCAACATGGCTAGGACCACTAGAGGAGAACACTCCAGTAGTCCTTGGGAGTTTTTGCAACCTATATTCAGGTGGGGTAGAAGATGATGTGGATTGGGTGGTAGTTTGAAGGTTAAGGGGTGTTTGGGTCTGTGAAGGAAAGGTGTCAACGTTTGGATTACCGGTGTCAACGCCAACGTTTAATGTGTCAACTTTGAAGGATTCTTGGTCAATTTCCATGTGTTGAGGGGAAGACAAAGGTTCTGGTATTGGGTCAAGTTGTGGTTGTGGGTCTGGTTGCGGTAGTGCTGCTGCAATAACAGCAAGCATAACTTGCGTAAGGGGTAATTTACGGTGAGGGGGTGAGTTCATCTTACTAAAAATACCTTTCTTTTGCACAGGGATCTCATAAAAATCATCATGATCCCTTATGCAGTACCTTTGTTCATCAAAAATCATTTGTAAAAATCTGGGATAAGCCAAAGTCATCTTATTCCCTTTGTTTTTACACATGCCATCAAAAATTAGTTTTGAAAAATTATACTTTTGCCCATTTGTTATGCACACAATTGCACTAGCAATAGATCTGTTAATTTCATTATGTGCAGTACATTTGGGACTCAAACATTAAAGGATGACATGTATGAGGTACTTCCAGGCTGGGGGAAATTCTTGTTTATGATATTTATTTAAAGTACCCTCATCAGGGAAAGGATACCCCAAAGCCCGAAGTCCTTGTTCTATTTCATTAATGGGGAGAGTGGTTATACCATCTGCATCATTAAGATGCAAAGCCTGGCGAACCAAGGCTTCAGTAACCACCCAAGTGCGCCCATGAACAATAGCTGTTAATGTAGTCACATTATTAAGCGTTGAGGAACTAACAGTGTTCTAAAACTGTTTAATATGAGTGACAGGGATGAGAGAAGCATGAGAAAGAGCATACCGTAATAGAGATGCATTCAAATACGCCACCATCTGAGTGTATTGTGGAAACAAAGTATCATCAGCCTCCAAATAAGCAATCATGTTGTGCTGACTCCTGAATCCCAATACCAAGTCACTTGGTTTAAACTTTGGTGCCATTGTTGAAGAAAGCTGTTTGTAAAAGATTGATGAAAGATGAATAATAGGAGAAATGTGTTAGACAAGAATATGATAGTACCCTGTTTCAAAATAGGAGCCAAATATATAGGAGAGATAGGCACATGTGATTGGTCAAAAATTGAGGAAGTATTTTCAAAATATAATGATGAAAATATTTAAAAGAAAATAAGTTATCTTGTGCATTAATTAAAAGTTATCTACTCCCAAAATTACGGCCCCAAAATTTGTCAAAAATAACAACTGGGTAGGTCCCAGTGAGTGTCAATGGTAAAAAATAACCCATCAACGCCCAACGGCTATATTCTTGTCAACGTTTGCAAAAGCCATGTCAGCGTCTAAATTGGTCACAACAACGCTTGGAAAAATATTTGTCAGCGTCCAAAAATAAAAGTAATAAAAATGAAAAAGGACCTTAACAAAGTAATTTATCCTAGTGAAGATAACCTATAAACTGAAAATTATTATAGGGCGGCAAGCACTGTCCAGTTATGCACACTTGCTTATGCAAGATAGACATAACAGTCCTCTAGTGTCCCTTGCTAACCAAAATTCTTAACAATTAAGTTATCTCATAAAATTCCTTGTAACTCCCAGGTAAACCCATTATAAAACATTCCCAAGTCCCCCAACAGACCACATCCAATTCTAGGCCAAAAAGGTCTTGGCAACATGCATAGTATATCAACTTTGCATGCTACAGTGCCTTATGAGATAGAAAACTAACTCATACTCACCTGTGGACACAATCTAGAATTATGATAAGAGTATTATAAGAATACCCAAAAGTCCTAAAGGTTCCTAAAACCTCCCCTTAAACTGTGATACACAAGTTGCCAAATAATATGCATGTAAATAAAAATTTATGTCAAGATAGGAATATAAATATTCCAACCATCATCCATAAATTGAAACATGCTCCAATGATTCTCCAAGGATCCATAAGCAACTCTGTATCCAATGGTACAATGCTAACAACACCTGCATACTTAGATCAAAAACCACAAAACTAACATGTTGCTGACAACGTCACGATAACACTTATCAGCGTTAAGATAACCTTTGTCAGCGTTAGACAAATATAGTGGAAAATCTAACTTCTCAAAAAGACCAATAACAATGCATATCTTGTACATACTTTTACAATAAGACCCCAAAACACATATTAAGTGAGATTGATCATTCCAATACTTGTAACCAAGTATTGAAACCTTCCAGTATCAAAAGGTTTAGTTAATAAATCAGACACATTTTCTTCTGTGTTAATCCTATCTGGTTGTATTAAGCCCTTTTCAAAACAATCTCTTATAAAAGGATGTCTAATTTCTCTGTGTTTTGTTTTAGAATGACGTACAAGATTTTTAATAATGCATAAAGTACTGTTATTGTCTACAAAAATCTTGGTATGCATGAAACTATACCCATAATCCAACAGCTGGTTCTGAATCCATAAGACTTGTCCACAACAAGCAGCTGCAGCAACATACTCTGCTTCAGTTGTAGAATTGGCCACTACTGTTTGTTTCTTGCATTGCCAAGATATCAACCTACTCCCAAGAAACTGACGTCCACCAGTTGTGGATTTTCTATCAAATTTGTCACCACTATAGTCACTGTATGAATATGCAATAAGCTCCAATGGTGAATCTTTTGGATACCATAATCCCAAGTCTGGATAACATCTAAGGTAGCTAATGATTCTCTTGACAGCATGAAGTTGACACTCTTTGGGAGTCACTTGATGGCGTGCACATGCACACACAACAAACATAATGTCAAGTCTTGAAGCTGTGAGATACATCAATGAACCAATCATTGATCTATAGTGCCTGACATCCACATCTTTTCCATCTCCAACTTTTCCCCAAGGGTGTTCTCTATCCATAGGAGTACTAGCCCTTTTTCTCATGTGGAGAAAAGCTAAACTTCTTCAAGATTTCTGCTACATACTTAATTTGAGAGATGAAGATACCATCTTCTTTCTACTGAACTTGTAACCCTAGAAAGAAGTTCATCTCCCCCATTGCACTCATCTTGAACTTGTCTGTCATAAGCTTGGAAAAGTCTTCACTCATCTTTGGGTTTGATGATCCAAAGATGATATCATCCACATAAACCTGAACAAGTAAGACATCCTTACCAGTCTTCTTTGTAAATAAGGTATGGTCTATGGTGCCCCTTTTGAATCCATTTTCCACCAGATAGGTGGACAATGTGCCATACCATGCTCTTGGGGCTTGATGAAGTCCATACATAGCTTTCTTAACTCTATATACCTTGTCTGGATGCTCTGGATCTTCAAAACCAGGAGGCTGCATTACATAAACCTCCTCTAAAATTGTGCCATAAAGAAAAGTACTCTTCACATCCATTTGATAGACAGTAAAGCCCATGCAAGAAGCATAGGCTAGAAATATCCTTATAGCCTCAATCCTTGCAACTGGTGCAAAGACCTCCTCATAGTCTATCCCTTCCTCTTGTGTATATCCTTGAGCCACTAAACGTGCCTTGTTTCTGACCACAATGCCTCTTTCATCTTTCTTGTTTCTAAGAACCCATCTTGTCCCAATAGGTCTAACATATCTGGGATAATCAACCAACTCCCAAATATCCTGAATAGCAAATTGGTGAAGCTCATCCTGCATTGCTTCCACCCAACTTGGTTCTTTGAGAGCATCAAAAATCTTCTCGGGTTCCTGTTGTGACAGAAAACAGGCAAACAAACATGCTTGAACAAGAGGGGTATCAACCTTCTTGTGTATATTGGCAAGAAATCCTCCAAGATTCTGATGAGATCTTCTAGTTTGAACAGGAGACATCACATCACCAATAATCAGAGAAGAGGGGTGATCCTTCATTGTAGAAGTAAGAACTCCTCCCTCAAAAAGTCTGTTGTCTTCAATCTCATCTTCCATGTTAACAATATCTTCTTCACACTCTCTTCCATCAATATCTGTATAACCTCTCCATTTCTGCTTGAAGTTCACCTTGTTCAAAATTGGAAGAGAAAATATGGTCAAAAGAGTTATCAACGCCTGAACCAAGGTTGTCAGCATTGGAGCCATCAACGCCTAAAAGACCATGCATGTTTTTAACTTGTGATACTTGGGGACCAGCATTTTCCTTTCCAGCAGCAGCAGCATCAACAAAAGCATCTGCCCATATGGGAATAGTGACTTACTCAAGTACGGGAGATGACTTGTCTGCTTGTGATCCAACCTCTTCATTAACCTGTGTACCTGAAACATCAACAACTGGTTCTTTCACAACACTTGAAGTTACCTTCACAATGTTTGGATTAGTAACAGGCATATAATTCAAGGTCCTAGATAGAGGTTCCAAGTCAAATAGCCAATTTGGACCACTTTCAGGATCAGTAGGTTTACTTTCTAAAAACCTAACATGTACTTTTTCAAGTATACGTTTTTCCTTCTTAATGTAAACCCTATATCCTTTACTCTGCACTGAATAACCTATGAAGTAGCCTTCATCACCTTTAGCACTAAATTTTCCTAAGGTATCACTAGTGTCCAACACAACTACATGACAACTAAAAGGTTTAAGAAAACCAATATTAGGTTTCCTTCCCCAAAGTAACTCATAAGGTGTTTTGTTATGTATCTTGTTGACTAATGCTCTATTCTGAACATAACAAGCTGTATTCACAGCCTTAGCCCAAAAAGCAATGGGAAAGTGAGCCTCAGCTAACATAGTCCTGGCTGCTTCAATGAGGGTTTTATTCTTTCTCTCAGCAACCCCATTTTGTTGTGGGGTTCTGGCAACACTAAACTGTCTAGTAATCAATTTCTTGGAACAAAAATCATCCAATAGCTTATTCCTAAACTCACCACCATTATCACTTCTAAGCATCTTAACTTCATTACTAGTTTTATTCTCAATTTGGTTAATAAAGTTAATTAAAGTATCAATAGTGTCACTTTTCAAAGCTAAAAAGAAAGTCCAAGTAAACCTAGAAAAATCATTAGTGATGACAAAACAATAAGATTTACCATTCAAGCTTTCTATATTAGTTGGACCAAACAGGTCCATATGCAGCAAGTGAAGTGGTTTAGAACTAGAGTGCACCTGTTTAGACTTAAATGAGACCTTGTGTTGTTTGCCTTTAAGGCATGCGACACAAGAGTGGTCATTGTGGAAATCCTTTTCAGGCAAACCATCAACCAAGCCATGTCTCACAAGTCTGTTAATATTTTTAAAGTTAATGTACCCTAGTCTCTTGTGCCATAGATTACTCTCATCAACTGAAGCTTTAGCATACAGACAAGACAAGTTATTATTCATCCTAATACCATTAAGATTCACATTATAAATGTCCTTATGCCTAGGTGTCCTATAATCAATGAATTTCTCATTTGGTATTTTAAAATCCTTGCTCAACACCAAGCACTCAGTATCCGTGAAAAGAACCTTATTTTTGTTATCACAAACTTGTGATACACTAAAAAGATTATAGTCAAGTTCTTTTACTAGAAACATGTTTTCAAAACGCAAATTGTTGGTGAGAAGAGTTCCTTTGCCTGTGATAGTTCCATATCCGCCTCCAAAGTAAACTTTATCACCATCCTTAATGGGAGTGAAGTTATTGAGATAATCTTCCTTCCCAGTCATGTGCCTAGAGCATCCACTATCCTAATAGCCATAATCATTAACCTGTTTTTGAATGCCCTGCACATAAAGAAAACAAATTAGTTTTCTTTGGGAACCCAAGCCTGAGCAGACTTGGATTCATTTGGTTGTTCAACAAGAACAGACTTAGTCCTCATAACAACCCCTTGTTCATCCTTTTTTGGATTAAACACCCAGTTAACCCCAATTGGTTTTGTGATGACCTTTAAAATGTAATTAAATCTGTTACAGGTCATAGAAATCCCATTAGAATTAGGGTTTTGATCTTGCTTAGGTCTCCATGTCAAGCTAGAAGAAGATTTAGACCCCTTTCCCTGTGGTTGCAAATATTTACCATTATTTGGTCTGGCAACGTTTCTGTCAGCGTTTGATTTGGTCTTGTCAACGCTAAAATTACCCTTATCAGCGTTGAACCTAGGGTTTGCTACAGGAACCCATTGCCTATTAGACCATGTATTGGTCTTCTGAAAAGGTCTTTATCCATAAGTGTTAGACCCTTTTGAAAAGAATGGGGCTGGTCTAACAACTTGTGGACTTTGCTGAACAAAAGTTTTGGGTGTGACAGTATTTGACTTTTTTGGCAACATTGACCTTGGAAGCGTTGACACACTTATAGGCTAAATGTGAAAAGCTACCACAAGTATAACAGGCTTTTCTAGACATAACTCTAGGTCTAGAAGAAAAGAAACCTGTTCCATTATCACTAATTTGGCTTTTTGGTGACCTAGTATTTCTATACATTTCTGTATATTTAATGCTAGGTTTTCTAACAACGTTTGAGCCAAGGTCAACATTCTTGCCAGTGATTGGGTTTGTTACTTTGATAGGGGTAGACTCATTTGGGCTATCACAAAGCATGCCACCCTTGACAAACAAGGTAGGGTTGGCTTTCGTCCATTGGTCCAAATCAGTCAACTTTTGCCTATATTCTTCTACTGGGGTAAGGACTCTTGGTGGAGGAATAAATTCCTCTTCTTGGAGTTCTGGTAAACCAGTCCAAGATAAGTCCTTTATTTGGACACCATAAAAGTCCCCAGCTGGTGGTGGAACACCAGCATACTCTTTCATCCCAATCCCAGTCATATCCCTAGAATCCCTTTGTTTACTAACACATTCTCCTAGGGTTTGTGAGGCTTTATCACATCTTTGAATTTTAAGATCTATATTATTCTTATTCGTGATAGCCTCATCTAACTTAGCCTGTAATTCAGCATTGAACCTCTCCATGATGTTTCTAATATCAGTACTAGCATTTAAATCATGTTTTAAGATATTAATTTTATCTTTTAGGTCAAGCTCCATTTTCTTATACTCAGCTACAGTCTTTTCAGTTTGAGTAAGAGCAAGTTGATAGTTAGACAACTTGCATCTCTCATTACTCACATCTGTTGACAATCTTAAAACCTCTTTGTTAAGTCTTTTAGTATTTAAACAACAACCCTTACTACAAAAAGCATCATCATATACCTCATTGTCTGATGAAGATGAGGAATGTGCCATGAGAGCATAGTGAACATGCTCTTCTTCTTCCATCTCAGCAACCAAAGCTTTATTCTCTTCCTCATCCTTAGCCAAATAGCTCCAATCCCATCCAACACCATCAATTTCTTGCATTGCAACCATGGCCTTGGGATCCTGAGCCTTAACAATTTGGCTTGATGGTTTTCCAGCATCAGATCTTCTTGGAGATCTACATTCTCTCATAAAGTGTCCCATACGATGACAATTATAACACTCAACCTTGGATTTATCAAATCCAGCAGTGTCCTTAGCATTAAAAGTCATCTTCTTCTTGAATCTTCTATTCCATCTGTTTGCTCTTATACTTGCAAGAGCCATATTCCACTATGTCCATCTCCTCCAAATGCTCATCACTAATTTGCTCAAGGTCCTCATATGTAATCACTGAACCATTGGGCAATGAAGCAATGTAGGCACATACAGTATCCAGATCAATACCAGCAGGCTTAACTCTTGGTGAGTCAATTTTGTATGTGTCAGCGTCTACATGTGAGGCGTTGACAGGATATGTTCCAGCGTTGACACAGGTTGATCCAGTAACTAGGTGCATATATGACTCCTTCTGATCAAATTGACCTTCACTATGTGAGAAGAAGGCCATGTTTCCATTTGTAGACTTGCTTCCATGATTCAAAAGAGTTTTATTCTCTATCAGCCTCAGTTTATTGTACACATCATCAAAAGTAGAACTTTTGTGAGTGTTATTAACAATCATAGACCTTGCTTCAATCTTCCATGCATCACCAAGGCTTTTAAGAAAAGTGGCAATAATGTCAACATCACCAATCACTGTCCCCATGAAGGACAACTTGCTTGTAATGTCAAGAAGTCTACTTCTCACACTACTTAGCTTCTCATTAGGTTGAGCCTTAAAAACAGCATACTCATGCAAGAGTTGCTTCTTTTTCTCTTGCACAGTATCAGCATTACCACCATAAGCAACTTTAAGAGCTGCCCAAAGATCTTTTGCAGACTCATAGCCTCTGTATTTGTGCTGATTTTCTGTTCCCAAAGAGAGTTTCAGAATGCTTAGGGTTTTCATATCAACCCTTCTTTTTGCTATATCCTCAGTTGAGACAGCTCTACCATCATCAGGTTTTTCTTTTCGTTCCTCTTCAGTAGAACCTTGAATAGCTGTTCTTGTAGCGATGGCAGCTGCAATCTTTGTTGCCTTATCGAATGTGTTTCCATATTCAATAATCTCCCATAGAGTGTAGTCATGGATTTATAGATATTGCTCAAAGTTAAACTTCCACAGCTCAAAATTGTCTGGGTCTAGCATGGGAATCTTGATGTTGTGGTTTGAGGAGGATGAGGAGTTTGCTTCTGGGGTAGACATGATGTTTTTAGGGTTTTGTGAAAATTAGGATTTTTGGTAATTTAGGGTTCTTGTGTTCTTTAGATCAAAGTTTCTCAACAAGCTCTGATACCACTTGTGTAAACCTTGGTTTCCTCGAATCTTTTAGCTACTAGGCATAGGCATTGTTCATATGATTATACAATCAAAGAGGAAAAGAACAATAACTATGTAACAAGGTGTTTGGGCACAAAACACATGAATTAAACAATTAGATTGCTAATTATATTGATAATCAACAATCACTAGGTGTGTATACATTGAATCCCACACCTAGTCGACACACGCTTTAGGTTTACATCTTGTATATGAAAGTTATTAATAAAACCTAATACCCTTGGTTCCTTTTATAGTGTAAGGAATAGGGTTTACAAGAGATAATTATGAATAAACATGAATATCTTCTATCTAAATAACTAATACAGAATATATTCTTCATACTTATCCTAAATAGAAGCTTCCAACAACGTTTGACTTTTGTTGACTTCTGTCAACGCCTGATTTGTTCTTGATAATGCTTGGATTACACTTGTCAACGCCTGATTTGTTCTTGTCAACGCCTGGATTACACTTGTCAATGCTTGACAAATGCCTTCATGTTTTCTTCGTTTTTGAGTTTCTGCCACATCAACTTTTTGACCCAACATGAAGCTTATAAGTGTACATGTAGAAATGGATATATTGTGTTGAGACAGTCACATCAACCTCATAGCTTTGGTAAACTTTACTATGCATGTCCTCTTTAGAATGTAAACAATCTAATGTTTTATTTATGTAATACGTGTGATTATTAAAATGACATGTCATGTTATTTGTTTACTTTGTAACAGCAAAAAACAGATGATTATGGATGTAAATATTTTAAATGGAAGGATGATTTTGATCTCAAACTCCGTATAAGATCTTCCCCTGGATCTTCAACACCTCAAGGTTCACATCCAAGTTTCTACAGGTCCTTCTCAATCTGCACCCACTAGAAATGGAAAGGCATCCTGAAGACCACACATGTCAATCGACTGCAATACTTCATGAGCTCTTAAATGAAATAAAAATCTTAGCTTTGAGTAGTAATCTATTTGTTATTTTAATGTGTTAATTTGTATTTTATTATTATGTGTTAATCTGTACGTTTAGTTTTAACTAGTTTGTGATGTGTTTTTTTTCTTATTTATGAATTTATTATCGCTGTAATATATATGTTTAATTAAGCGCGTGTTTAAGTGTTAAATATATATCTAAAGTTTTTTTTTAAATACGTATAAGTTTTTTTAAATAAATATAAAGTTTTTTTAAATATGTATAAAGTTTTTTTAAATATGTATAAAGTTTTTTTTTTAATATGTATAAAGTTATTTTTAAATATGTATAATGTTTTTTCTAAATATGTATAAAGTTTTTTTAAATATGTATAAAGTTTTTTTAATATGTATAAAGTTATTTTTAAATATGTATAATGTTTTTTTTAAATATGTATAAAGTTTTTTTAATATGTATAATGTTATTTTTAACTATAATAAAGTTTTTTTAAATAAAATAATTAAATTAATTTTAAATAATTACAAGTGATAAAAAAGGGAGAAATAAATTTGCCTTCACCTAGGGACGACTTAGTCGTCCCTAGGTTACATGGGCCCAAGTTAATTTTAAATTTTGTTAAAAAAATATTTATATTAATTTTAAATAATTTTAAATAATTAAAAGAGATAAAAAAACTAAATAAAGTTGCCTTCACCTAGGGACGACTTAGTCATCCATAGGTTACACGGGCCCCACCTTTGTTTTAAACTTTTCTTTAAAAAATATTTATATTGATTTTAAATAATTTTAAATAATTAAAATAGATAAAAAAACTGCGAAAATTAAATTTTTCTTCACCTAGGGACGACTTATTCGTCCCTAGGTTGGGTGGACCCCACTTTGTCCCCACAACCATCTTCACTTTGTTTTTCTTGTAAAACTGATGGCCCCCCCTTAATCTAGGGACGACTAAGTCGACCCTAGAAAAAGGGCGATCCTAAACTCAGAATTATTGTAGTGGCAGTAGTATAGATTTAAACCTTTTGCCTCGTGTAGACCTATAGTCAAAACTCAATAGCCACCAAGAATTTTTTGTTATACTAAAATAGCTGAGTTCAATTATCACAAAAACAAACGGATGACAAAAACAAAAAGAGGTTATTCTTCACAGCCCCATTATTGGTGGATAATGTTGGGTTAATATTGTATAAAGTCTGACAAAACTGATGCATACAATGTGATTGTGAGAGATTACTATCTTATTGATATTTGACACATATATATGTTTATGTAGTTAATGAAAGATGTGAAAGTAGCATCAAGGTTTATCTATCTCACTCTAAGTCTGTCAACTAACAAACCTTATGCTTTATAAAAAGAGAATATAATCTTGTAATCATGTTGGACCGAGTAGCTATTTTTTTATACAGTAAATGCTCCGAACTAACCCAACCTGGTCCAAAGTGAAATAACTCATTTTGATGACCCATTACTTGATGCGACCCACTTTGCCACAACAAATTAAAATGGGCAGAATCATAAACTCTATTGAACGAAAAAGAAGGTTCAAAGATACGAACCTTGAACATGTTGGCATTGATACTTGTCTCAGCTTTTTATTGATCAAAGTCACCAAAACATCATATTCACTCCCTGACCTTGACTTTTCCTATAAACATATCTCTTTTCTGAATTACAGCCTTAAATTCATTTGGCTCTCCAAGTGTGCTTTATAGACCCGATTAATCTTAAATGAAGTACTATAATTTACCTTTTAATTTCGGTCCTTTGAAGAATGACTTCTATGTCAATGACATCTCTCTTTTTATCTTTTCTCTCTGTACCAGACGAAACATATTACTCCTAAGTCGTAACTATTGTAAGCAAAAACCACCTTAGACAAAAAAAAAGATAATGAGCGAGAGATAATATAGTAACAGTTAGAGGTGGGTGAGAATAGGTTGGTTGAGTATAGTGCAATATGTATGATAGAAAGAGCTTATTTAAGAAATCTGAGCTGCTACTCTACTCTGCAATGTGTCGTATGTAAACAGCTCGACTTCCTTGTCGGGAAGGACATATACTAACTGCAATAGTTTGTGACACCATTAAAAAGATATGTTACACGAAACACCGTCGGGGTGGTGTCTCTATACCGGAATCGTTTCAAAAACGAAAAACGCCTGGGAAAGTCTTCGAGAAAGTAGAAACGTTTCTTTAATTGGGGTATGCAGTCTTTATCTTGAAACGCTTGGGGAAACGTTTCTGGGAAAAAAAATCACGTTTCTAAATGCCCTATGGTGGCTTTCTAATTTCAGATATTAGCTCTTTTAAATACATTGTATGAGAACGGATTATAGAACGAAAATAAAGATTCACGTTTCTAAATGCCCTATGTGTGCTCTGAAACAAGTTTTTTAAGGAGAAGTTTTCTTTTATTGATTGATTTATGATAAGAATGCATTTCAGCCGTTGATTATTTATGATTTAACAGGTGTCATTTTATTATAATTTTGAGTGTAAGATCAGGTTTTTCAAAACCCTCTTTTATATAGGTAGTAGATTAGAAAGTTGATACTTATCAAGTTTCAATCAAGCTTACACTACAACAAATTAATTGGTTGATTTTTCACTTTTATTAGGCTACTTGTTCATAATTTAAAATGTGTAAATTTGAAAAGTTCACCTTTTCATTAGTTTTCTTGGTGCGAACAAAGTGGGTGTAACAAATAAATTCACACTTTTATGTGTGAACTTTTTAAAAATTCACACTTTTATGTGTGAATTTTTTAATACTTCATACTTTTGAAAGCTTAACGCTTGCACTTACAAATAATGATTACAATTTTTTAAGTGTGAAGAAAAAAATGTGAACAAACTCTAAATTTGTTGTAGTGTTATGGGTGAAATCTACAGTATACATGTATTCACTTTACCAATGAAGCATTCATCTGTAATAGTGGAATCCCAGCAAAACTTTTATGTGCTTATAAAGCTGCTTACCACTTCCTAGTATTCTCATCAATATGTTGCATAAAACTAACTATTTTTGTTCAAGCAACTTTCACGACGATAAAAAGGGAGCGGAAACGTAGAAAGGCAAAATGCAAAACAGTGTTGCGAACGCTACCATCACGAATATAGAAACGTATTAGTTGGGCTACACACATCTTATCTAGCAGTTAGTAGGCACTGCATATATAAGCCTAATTTGTAGCAATTAAAATAACTATTACGTCTATTAATTCAAGATATATGTTAATGTGTTTACCTGTTCACTTTAACACTCTCATTCATACAACCAAATGTATACCGTTATTAATAAACTGTATCCTCAAATAAAGAGTAAAAAAAGTAAACACCAATTTAGCCAGGGAAATCAAATTTCAGCCACTCACTTATTTTTTTTGTCTCGAAATTTGTTTTCAAAAATTGATTTTCCTATTGAATCCGAATTGTGAACAGCCTTATTAGTAGACTAGGCGAGTACCCGCGCATATCAGCGCGAATTTCTAACGTAAGATAACTAACTACATGTGATATTATTGTAAGTGTATCGTATAAAGTTAATCACATATGCAATTCTCATACGCAGCCCGCATACCAAGTAGGATTTCAGTCCTCATTTTTTTTAGAATAAAGGATTTTAGCAAAAAGGATAACGAGAATATGTAACTGGATGTCGCCGTGCTAGTTCAAGTTCTTCGCCTTCTTGAGCTTCTTGCTCACAAGTAACGTGCATTATTAGTTATTTCATAATTAATGCAATGCTTTATTTTTAGTTTTACAAAAAAATTTCTATATGATCTTTGATACATCTTAAGAATTTTTGGTTGAGTCACATTATCGCATGTTAAAACCGTTTCCAATTACATTATGTAAATTTAACATGTTATTTTGAACAACACAGGAATCATTATCGCGTACAAAACGGTTTGCTGTTACAAATTTTTCATTGCTATGTGCAGATATTCGCCTGGTAATAAATAATATAATAGTCTTATTTTTAACAATAACATTGATGCATTTCCATTCCTTCAATCATATAACTTCAACATAATATTTAATAAATTTCATAGAAACTATAATTTATAGGTTATTGATTTAAATTCATGCTAATTGGATGAAGTGTATTTCTCATCACAACCATCTTCATCATGCCTAACTTAAATAAATGGACATTTTTTTGAGTTTCAAAACTTCTTGAGTTGGGCTGCTTTTTTCTAAGAAAGCCTTTGGACTTTTCATCATTAATGTGATACATTTTTTTAAAGGAAATAATTAGATTAACTAAAGAAAAACACCAAAGTACAACAATATGATTCACGTTATCAACAAGCTAGTTAAGGCACTGGACCCAAAAAAGAAAGAACAATAGGATACAACAAAATCCTAACCAAATACCAAAACAAGCTATCGGCAGCTAAGGAAAAAAAATACATGCCAAATAGAAATTGACCAAATTACTATCTTAAGAAGGAAGGGAGGCCCACAACCAAAAGCCCAATATTTAAAAGTAGTATGTGGAACTGCAGGCAAATCCCAAACATACAGACACCAAATGCAGACCCCAAAACGCTGACACAAACTTGCAGCTTCAATCTATAACACACTAAAATGAAGTAACCATACGAGGACAAATGCAACCCGAAAAAAATGCAGCTTACTCTCAAACACCAGTCGCAGCCATGATCCAACCAGAGCCTAAACCAAACGCCATATTTAGAACCTAAACGCTGAGGAAAAAATATCAGATATGCACATCAACTCTAAACCATCTATGCAGACCCTGAGAGTAAAATATGAGTATCCCAAATATCAAGATAGCCACTATCCAACTATGCACCATACCCATCCCAAAACTCAATAGAAAATAATTTAAACTCGACATTTAATAGGATTGAAGAGCCAATGTTGCCAATTCATTTCACTTTTCTTTCTGGATCTTCTCACTATCCATTTGAAACATTTAAGTTGAATATCTTGGACAATTTTATTTAAACTTGAAGCTTTCTCTCTAAAGACACGTGTATATGGGATACATGAATGTTACGTACATTTAACATCGGCATAAAGCATGATCAACTGTACCTCCCCATCATATACCTATAAGACAAATGTAGAGTTGTAACATTAAGTATGTCTTCAAAATCCAGTACTTTCCAAACATAAATATAATTATAGTAGCCGTTGTAACTAAAAGACTAAGATCATATTTTTAGTAAAAAGACGACAGTAAGGATAAGTGGAAAAGAATGTCGGAGTATGTTTAATAAAATCCAATCATACACTGGAAAACTGTTGGGAATCTAAGTTTGTTAGATTCCCTGATCATAGATTTAAACACAAATTAAGCTGTTAGATAGTCACTTGCTTGTGCCTAGGAGGCAGGCAAATATAGCAAGACTCACAGAGATCCAAGTCTCTGTGAGCAACCTCAGAGGAGTCCATGTCAGAGACATTGTCAAGGAAGTCGAAGATTACTTGAAGACATACTCATTAGCTGTGATGGATAACAACCAAGATGTATCAGGGATTCTGGGGGGTTGAGGGTTAACAGGGGTGGCAATACCCTGTTAACACTCAGCACACTTTGGACATGCCATTTGTGTGTACGAGACAATGAAGAAAAAGGAAACTGTTTCAAGATCTGTTTCCTTAAAGCATTATGGCAGACTACCAAGAATAGAAGAGCATCTTGTGACAGATGTCTGAAAAGTGAATGTCTTGTGTAGTCACCATCAACTAGTACTTAGGTCAACCTCGTATCACTATAAATAGGATGTGTAGCCCAGCATTAATGTTTAACACTTTGAGAATATTTACACCATTAATGCTTAGAACTTATTGAATCAAACAGCTGTGACTGTATTCATAAGTTAGGGTTTTTTAGTTGTTCAAAGTGTGCACAACACATTGTCATCAAACGGTGTTATCCATAACACTTGTAATTCTTTATTATACAATAATAAGATTACGTTTGAAAAGTAATATCTTGTGTTGATTAGTTAAGTTTAGTGTTTCTAGCATTGATTAGGGACTTTCAATTGGTATCAGAGCGGTGTTTGATATTAAAACCTTTAAGAAACATCGTTCTTAGTTTTATAATCAAGATCCGCCATGCCAGAAACTTCTAACCCACCACAATCGCATTCTGGAAACAACAACAATACATCACCATCTTCACCAAGACTCACCCCTTCACCTCCTAATGACGATGATCTACCCCAACTTCTTGACTCAAGAGGCGGATCACATGTCACCAGCGTACCAGTCTTTGATGAAGAAGATTATGCTAGTTGGAAGAGTCAATTCCTTGTGTATCTCGATGGACTTGAACCATTTCTTCTAGAAATTCTAAAAATGGTCCTTATGTTCCCATGGCGCTTACCTCTACTGAAGAAAACCCTCTTCCCAAACCTCTCAAACAATGGACTCCTGCTGATAGAAAATTGATAAACCAAGATAAACGTCTCAAAGGCATCATCATATCCTGTCTTCCCAAACACATCATGAAGTCTGTCATTCAGTGTCCCACAGCCAAGCAAATATGGACAGACCTCATCCTTGGCCATGAAGGACCCTCTGAAACCAGAGAAACCAAGATTCAGGTACTCAGACTTCAGTTCAATGCTTTCAAGTCACTTGAAGGTGAAAAGGTTCAACAAACCTATACAAGGCTGAAGATTCTTCTCAATGACCTCGCTATGAATGATGTCACCATTGGTCAAGCTGAGATTAATGCCACATTTGTCAACAACCTTCCAAGAAAGTGGCTGAGTATGAATCAGACTTAGAGAGCCAATAACTCAATCAAGAATGACACCTTAGCTCAGCTTTATGGAAAGTATAATTATGAAGAAGGGCTGATTGATACTATATACAAGTCAGAGATTGAAAGATTTGTAGTTCAAGGAGCAACTTCCAAAGCCTTGATCTCTGCACCACATCCTCATGACAGCGACTCTGATGTTGAAGAAGACACCCGCAGCAGCCAAGAGTTCTTGACAGACCTTAATGCTGAGATTCATGAAAGAGTCTTGCTAGCCAATCAAAGAAGATTCTTCAAAAGATCATGGAGAATAGGATCAGCTAGTAAACAAACTAACAGATAAAAAAAACTTGTTTTGCCTGTAGAAAGCTTAGACACTTCCAAAAAGATTGTCCTTCCACCAAGACATCTCACCTTCCTATCCATCATCTTCCACCAAACCTTACAAGTTCAAACCATAACACAACAACTCATCTCACCAATCCAACTCATCAGACAATGAGAAGAAGGATTACAAGAACAAGTACAAGGCACTTAAAGCTGAGTTAGAACAGATGAATTTGAAGCTTGAAGCTCTGTCTAAGAAGAAAGGAGGTGATAAAAAGACAGAGAAAGGGTTGGTAGCTGAAGCATATGATTGGAATGATGAGCCGCTGACTTCAGATGAGGAAGATACTACTAGAGTCAGGGCTTTCATGGCTATAGGTGAGGATGAACCAGTTGTTGGGAAAGGTGATGCAAGATCAAGAAAATGGGTTGACATCACAATGAAAAAGGTACACAGGCTTTTATCTATGTCTGATAGTGATGAACGCAAACATGTCCTTGATTACACCATTGTTGATTTGCACTTCGTTGAGGAACAAAGAAAGAACCTGCTTGATAAGTTTCACTCTGTTAAAAATGAACTGCTAAATGCTAAATCTGAATGTGAAACTCTCAAACGGGTTAATTTAGAGAAAATATCCCTTCAAAATGAAGGTTAACCTTGAAGAATAGTGCCTTAAATGATCAAGTATCTGAATTAAACAAGGTTATTGAAAAATGGCTGTGTAATAGGTTCACTATAGATCAATTGCTTAATGATGAACTGCCTGCTAACATTAAAAGGGATGTATCTGCTAAGAAAAATAATCTGAAAATTCTCACCAAACCCAAAGAGATTGTTTTTAAATCTATAGAGACTATTCATATGTTAGATCCCATTTTGACTGATGACCCTGTCTCTGAAGATGTGGCTGAATTACCACCTTTACCCAAACTCTCTGGAGTTGAACCCAGTAGTTCCTCAAGAGGAGCTAAGGGTGAACTTAAAACAGAATTTGAGAAACCACCAGCTAAAATATTTTATGTACCTGCTAAACAATCTGTTAAGCAAGTTGCATTTAAGCCTGTCTCAACAAAAGCTTGACTCCTCAACTGAAGAACGCCTGTTGTCACTAATGAAAGAAGTAGAACTCTTAAAACAACACACTAAGCCTTCCGCTGAATGCTCTACTTCTCGTGAACCTAAGTCTGTCCTAGGTGAACCCAAGGGGGAAAGGATAGTCAAAACTTATTGCAATATCTGTAAGAATTCTCATCACATGACCTTAGACCATGATAGACAAATAGCTGTAAAGAGAGCTCAAACACCTTCTAGGGAAAGACAACAGGGTTCTAAAAGACAACAAGGGAACTACAGAACTTATCCTCCCTGTAAATTCTATGGATTCACAGACCATCACTCAGATGAGTGTGGTGACTTCCCAGGTTGTGATATCTGTGGAAGTTTTACCCATGAGACAGCAAATTGTCCTTCCCATCGCCAAAAGTTCTACAGGAACTCAAGAGTTGCTAATCAGCAATTCAGGGAACCCACTGGAAAGTGGGTTCACCATAGGAACTAACTTGTTTCTATGTATATGTGCAGAAACATCTTAAGGAATCGGTATGGTATCTAGACAGTGTCTGTTCTAGACACATGACAGGGATTCAACAATACCTGCACAGATACTCAAGGGAGCCAGGTCCTAAAGTGGTGTTTGGAGATAATTATTCAAGTGACACAGAGGGATACGACTTAGTGAACTACAATGGGATAACTTTTACAAGGGTTGCATATGTGAATGGTCTTAAACACAATCTCATTAGCATCAGCCAATTGTGTGATGCTGACTACAAGGTTTTGTTTACTATGAATCAGGGAACCATATTCAACAAGAACAATGATGTAGTGCTTATTGCACCAAGAAGGAGAGATGTTTATGTCATCAACATGGTTGCTTGCTCTGAAGACAGCTCAAATTGTTTTCTAGCTAAAGCCTCTGAAAGTGTCAATTGGCTGTGGCACAAAAGACTGTCTCATCTCAACTTCAAAAACATCAACAAGATAGCCACACAAAACTTGGTTGCTGGTCTACCTTCAGTGATGTTTTCTAAAGACAAGACTTGTTCTGCTTGTGTCAAGGGAAAGCATCACAGGTCTTCTTTCAAGACCAGGCAATCATTTTCTATTGACAAGTGCTTACATCTCCTTCACATGGATTTGTTTGGGCCTGTCAAACCGCAGACCATTAATCACAACAAATACACCTTGGTCATAGTTGATGAGTTTTCAAGGTATACATGGGTTTTCTTCCTTAGAAGGAAGAGTGATGCAGATGATACCATCATGTCCTTCATCAGACAGGTTGAAAATATGAATGATGTTAGAGTCAAAGCTCTAAGAAGTGATAATGGTACTGAATTCAAGAATCATCAACTTGAATATTTTTGTGATGAAAAGGGAATATCACAAAACTTCTCTTCAGCAGGCACCCCTGAACAAAATGGTGTGGCTGAAAGAAGAAACATGACTTTGATTGAAGCAGCCAGAACTATGTTGAATGGTGTAACTTTACCAAAGCAATTTTGGGGAGAAGCTGTTCACACAGCCTGCTATACCCAAAATAGATCAATCATTGTCAAAAGACATGGTAAAACTTCCTATGAAGTTTTCAGAAACAGAGCTCCAGATGTCAGCTATTTTCATGTTTTTGGATGCCCTGTGTTCATTTACAACAACAGGGATAAACTTGGAAAATTTGATGAAAAAGCTGATGATGGTTTCTTCTTGGGATACTCTCCAACAGCCAAAGCCTTCAGAGTATTTAACATCAGAAGACAAGAAGTAGAAGAAACCTTTCATGTCAGATTCAATGAAGATGATGATGTCATACAGAGAGCTGGAACATAGGGTGATGAAATTGATTTTAATGAACATGTTTCATTCCCATGTGATGAATTCTCCAAACCAAGACCTACCTGTCATCACCATCATCTCTCCAACACTCTCACTCCTTATGTTCCTGCTTTTGACCCTCTGTCTACACACAACATTGAAGTTCCTACCTCTCAGGAACTTGATGAAGAAGAACAAAAGCCTTCTTTTAGTCCTTCTTCCTCTACTGTTATTGATGACTCACCAATTCTTCAAATCCCTGAAGAATCTCCTGCTGATAATGAACTTGTACCCCTTGATATGGCTGAAGTAGACTCAGACACTGAAGTAATCTTTGAAGAAAGCCCTCCTAGTTAGCAGGATGAAACTCAAATAGTACCAGCTATTCCCACAAGTGTCTCTGTCCATGATTCCCCAGCTCCTCAAACCAAGTGGTCAAGAGATCTACACATTCTTCTTGTCAACATCATTGGGGAACCTAATGCAGCGGTTACTACTAGACAGCGAATTCATGACTCAGAGTCTGCCTCAGCCAATGAATGTCTCTTTGCTGAATTTCTCTCTCAAATTGAACCTAAGAGAGTAGCTGAGGCTCTTGTAGAAGATGGGTGGGTAGCTGCTATGCAGGAAGAAATCAATCAGTTCAAAAGGAACAAAGTATGGACACTAGCGCCAGCTCCACCTGGTAAGAATATCACAGGTACTAGATGGATCTACATAAATAAGATGGATGAAATTGGAAACATCATCAGAAACAAGGCCAGGCTGGTGGCACAGGGATATACACAGACTGAAGGAATTGATTATGATGAAACATTTGCTCCTGTAGCAAGACTTGAAGCCGTCAGAATCTTCTTGGATTATGCTACTTATATGAACTTCACTGTGTATCAAATGGATGTTAAGAGTGCCTTCCTCAATGGAGATTTGGCTGAGGAAGTATATGTTGAACAACCTGAAGGATTCAAGAACAGCGAGTTTCCCAATCATGTGTACAGATTACACAAAGCCATGTATGGGCTGAAGCAATCTCCAAGAGCATGGTATGAAACTCTTTCTAATTTCTTAACTGAAAACAAATTTGTCAGGGGTTCTATTGATAATACACTCTTTAACTTCAAGGATAAGAGTGATTTCGTCATTGTGCAGATTTATGTGGATGATATCATCTTTTGGTCAACAAATGTTAATCTTAGTAAACGTTTTGCTAAATTAATGACCAAGAAATATGAGATGAGTATGATGGGTGAATTAACTTACTTTTTGGGTTTTCAAATTAAACAATGTCCTAAGGGAATTTCAATTTGTCAAGAAAAGTATGTTAAAGATTTACTTAAAAAATATGACTTAGTTGATTGTGCATCAGTGAAATGCCCCATGCTTCCACCCAACAACTTGGGTCCTGATGAGTTAGTGGTCTCTATTAATGAGACTTTATATAGAGGCATGATTGGGTCACTCATGTATCTAACAGCTAGTCGTCCTGATATCCAATTCTCCACATGTCTCTGTGCAAGGTACCAAGCTAACCCAAAAGAATCCCATCTAGTGGCTGTTAAGAAAATTTTCAGGTATCTCAAGGGAACACCCTCCCTAGGTCTATGGTATCCCAAGGAATCAGGCTTTGATCTCAAGGCCTATTCAAATTCAGACTATGCTGGATGTTGTATTGACAGGAAAAGCACCTTAGGTAGCTATCAAATCCTAGGAGGAAAATTGGTTGGATGGAGTGCTAAGAAGCAAAACTCTGTGGCCATGTCATCAGCTGAAGCAGAATATGTCGCTGCTGCCAGCTGTTGTGCTCAGGTGCTCTGGATGAAAAGTCAATTGGCTGACTATGAAATCTTATATGACAAAGTGCCAATCTTTTGTGACAACACCAGCGCCATTGCCATCTCCAACAACCCTGTTCTTCAGTCTCGTACCAAACACATTGATATCAGGTATCATTTTATCATGGATCACATAATGAAGGGAGATATTGAGCTGCACTTTGTTCCCACAGAGTTGCAACTAGCTGATATTTTCACAAAGCCTTTAGTTGAACCTTCGCTCAACAGGCTAGTTGCTGAGCTAGGGATGCTCAATATCTCAAAGCCTGTGGCTTGATAATAAATGTGTTCATTAAATGACTGATTCTATATTAAATGTTTTTCACATGAAACTAGGTAGTTACTTTCCAAGTAAATGCTAAAAACATTCTCAATATTTAATCATTTATTTTCGAATAACGAGGAGACAAATAAGTTTTGAAAGGTCAAGGGACCCACATGAGCAGTCATTTTCCCATTTTGCATTAAATGCGGTTGAATAACTGTTTAATATATATATTGTCTCACGTCTCTCATCACCTACCACTATTCTCATTTCACAATTATCTCTCTCTCTCTAAGCTTTCTCTCTCTAAATCCATCCTCCATTTTCGCTCTTCTTCAACCTTAAATCCATGGCATTCCCAGTTCCCAAGGCAGCAAACGTCAACTTTGAACTCAATGAAAGCATTCTTGCATCGAACAACTCCATTGGATGGCTCAAGGCTCCAAATGAATCCTACTCAGATCTGGTAAAGTTCATGCAAAATTGTGATGCAAGTGAAGCATTCACAAAATCCCCAACCACCTTCTACCAAGAATACCTTAGGGAATTCTGGTACTCTGCTGAAGTCGTTGATGACACCATTACCTTTAGCCTCTCTTGCAACGAACACCCATTTGCTTTCTCACTCAAAGACTTTTCTAGTGTGGCTGGGTTAAATCATGGTGATGAATGCCTAAAGGCGATTGACAAAAAGGCTGTTAAGGACGCCCTGGCCACACTTAAACCCTTTCATGATGTGAACCCTGCTCTTACACCTGCTGAGGTCCTCTCCAAGTCTCCTCTGAAGATCAAGTATTTTACCCCTATGTGGCGTGTCCTCTTCACCCACATAGTTAAATCCCTGGGAGGAATGCAGGGATCCCAAGATCAGATGTCCTTCAACCACCAATCTATTGCATATGGGCTGATCTGGGGAGCTGATGTTGATGTAGGAAGTATTCTCTTCTCCAATCTAGTTGAACAAATGAAAGGAAGGAACCAAGTCAGGGAAAAGAACATATGCTACGTTCGCTTTCTATCGCTGATCTTCGAAAGCCTGTTGGGTGATAGCTATCATAACTCTACACTCACTTCTCTGAAGCCCTATCGCATCACAGGTGCCATCTACAAGGAAATTGGAGCTGAAGATGTCCATATCACCTCCCACATGCTTAACATTGCAAACAAACAACCATCTGCTGAGAAGTCCTTGCTCCCTTCATCAGAGAAGGTGATTACCTCTGGTGTGTCTGGCAAGTCTAAGTCTTTGACCTCTGGGCAGCACACCACGACGTCCAAGGCTTCAACTGGCCAACAGCCTAAGAAGAAGAAAAACCCATCTTCCTCTCACACCAAAACTGTTGCAAAGGCCAGGGGAAAGAAGACTGTGAACCTCGACACCTCCTCTGTTCCAGATACTCATGTGGAATCAGAGACTTCAACTGACTAACAACAAAGGTCTAGTGTCTCAATATCAGCCGAGACAACAGCGAACCAGCCGAATTCCGCTGATATCACACATGTAATCAGTGTAAATTTTTAGAGGTCCACAAGCAGCCACTCTCAAATGTCTGTAGGTGAGAGTGGTGAAGTTAGGGTAATCCTCGACCCATAGAAGTCTGTCTATGCACTTAGAACTCTTTAAGAATTCTATACACCTTGTCTATGCACCAGGGAATGATTCATTTGTGTTTATAAAGCACCCCGATGACCCTGCACCCTCTAGACAGTATTCAGGCAAACAACAACCTGAATACATATATGTCTCAACCTTGACCAGTTGTACCTCACACAGCCTCTTGGTTCCCTCAGAAAAAGAATCCCAAAAGTTTTACTTTTAGGGGAGCTGAATAATCATCCTCAACTCTTCTATGGACAGTGTAATAAGACAATCTTAACCCATATCTTTTTCACCTTAAAAGAATCCCAAAGGATTTATCCTTTTCAGGGGGAGCTGAATCATCACCCTCAGCTTTCCTAGGGACAGCGTAACAGGCGACCTTCACCCACATATGTTGCATCATTAAGAGAGTCCCAAAGGTTTCTTAACCTTTGGGGGGGCTGAATAATCACCCTCAGCCTTCCTAGGGGCAGCGAATGGCGATCCTTAACAACATATGTTTCACAATCAAAAGAGTCCTAAAGGTTTTAACCTTTTGGGGGGGCTGAATAATCACACTCAACTTTCCTAGGGGCATCGAATGGCGATCATTAACCATATAATTTTCACCCTTAAAAGAATCCCAAGGATTTATCCTTTGGAGTGGCCGAGTAATCACCCTCAGCCTCTCTGGGACAGCGGAATGGCGATCATTCCCTTTACTTACTTCCCTGTTACTAATAAAAACAACTTGCAGGCTGAAATTGTACAGCCAGACACAGAATCCCTGGAGCAACAAGATAAAGAGGCTGATACAATCATTCAGGATCAACCAAATGACGAAGAGCCCCTGCTTGATATTGAAGAAGAAGTACTTTCATTAGTTGATGATTTCTATGAACCTGAATCGATGCCCGAGGATGAAATCCCTGAGGGGATGTTTGAGGAGGAGGATGAAGAAGCAGAAGATGATCAACAATCTGTGTCTCCTCCCAAAAGAAATAGCTGTGTCCACACCAGTTGATAATAACACTCCTCCTCCCAAGGAAGCTGTTGTCACTCCCACCTCTGCTACCTCCACCACAACAGTCTTCCAAAGACCTGCTTATGATCCAACTACTGAATTCCTTATGTTTGATCATCCTTCCCAAACCAACTTTGATCTTTTGCCAAGGGGGGATGATTATGCACAACAAAGCCTGAACATCCATAATCTTCAGCCTGTTCATCATCAATCATATATTGAACGCCTATCAAGAAAGCTGGATGTTATCAAGTCTGAGATGCATAACTTCACTGTCACATTTCCAGGGATCATCAAGCAGGCAGTCACAGATGCAGTCACTGAACCTATCAAGGATGGTGCAAGAAAAGGCGTATCACAAGGACTTAGTCATTTGTCCACAAGAATCAAGGATGCCATTGTCACAGAGGTCCCTACTCTCTTTCATGAACATGAGTTAACAATGCACAGAGAGTTTGAAGCTGTTCGTAGCAGGCAATATCATCATACAAACTTCATTATTAATCGTGTTCAGGGAAACATAAATGGAAATTGCAACCTTCTGCTGATGATTGCCAGAGCTTCAAGGACAAGGCAACGTGATATGGCTGCCTCTGTTGAACAAATTGCAAGACACTTTCAGGCACGTTCATCCAAACTTCTGAAGAGACAGGCTGAACGTGAGGGGGAGAAGGAAAAGGTACTTAACCTTGAATCTGCCCAACAGGGCTCAACATCTGCTGATAACACCATTTTTTCACCTGCCCCCCTCTAAGTCATCACACCTGTTATCATACCTGATGATGAGGATAACACTAAGGGGGGGGGGGAACAAAATAATGATGGAGTTGATTCATCAAAGTCCTTGACTTTGGTTAACACCAGCGAGTCTGGGGATGATGGTGAACCAACTGCCAAGAAGCTAAAGTTTACTGTTAGCTCCCTACCCAAGGCCATACAAACTGAAGCTCACACAGAGTTTATCAAAAGAGCTGAGGAACTAAAAACATAAGCATGGAATCCTCTGTCTCGAAGAAAGGAAAGGAGATACTTTTGGTTGACACAGATACCAAACTAAAGAAGATAGATGCGATGTTAGAGACAGGAGGATCCATCACAGACCTTTCCCAATTTTCAACATTCACACCTTCCAATGAGAATCCATTAACACCTGAAGAAATAGAGAAACAAGCTGAGGAATTCAAGAGACTAAATGAAATCAAGAACACTAAGGAACTAAACGAGGCAACTCTAAGGAAGATGACTCCACCTGAAAGGGAGAAGCAGAGACTAAGGTTGACGGAAATGGAAGCTAAATGCGTAGAGGCACTAAGAAAAGTCAAAGCTGATTATGATGCCTGCGTTAACAACATGTATGCACCTGGTAAGATAACGAAGTTCAAATACACAATTCACAAGTCCACCAACACACCACAGATGATTTTGTGGAGAGACAACCAACAGGGTAATATTAATGTATTTGAGGACTTTAGGTTAAAGAAACTTAGGTTATCTGAATGGTTTAAACTTAAAGCCTTGGCTGCTAAAAGAACTGGTCAGGAAAATTTCCTTCTGCTTAAAACTCTTAAGGCTAAGTTCACGTGGATCAATGAAACAGCAGCCAAACTCAAAATATATCCCCCACCACAACTATATGAACAAGAACCCCCAAAGTCTGGCAAGAAAAGAAGAAGGGTTTCTCAACTTGTTAAGGAAACCTTTGTCACAGATGATGTTCAAGTGAATGGAATGCACATGAATTTGATCCTACCAAATGGAATCGTTGGCCCTGTTGATGGTCAGACCTACACAGAGCCTGAAAGAGGTATGGACTTCATAAATAGAGCTTGCCAGTATGCATTCCAAAGAGAAGATGAGCTTGTCTTAGCATCAATAATTCAGCTGCTTTTCTCAAAAAGGGACTCAAGATTAACTCAGAGTAATCCAAAGTTTTTGCAAAATCTTTGCAGGCAGAGTTGGATACTAGAACAGACATAGCTGAAGCTGAAGAAAAGATCAAAAATGATGACTATTGAAGAAATTCACAGCTCAATTTTACCTTCACTTTTTATTTCATTTTTGTAATGTACTTTTAATTTTCTTTAAGTATGAATAAAATCATGAGGTATGTTTGTTTATATCTGTTATGAGTAAGAAGAAGTTATTATCTCACTTACATAAACTTAAATAGATCTAGCTATATTTATGTTTAAATAGGGGGAGATTGTTGGGAATCTAAGTTTGTTAGATTCTCTTATCATAGATTTAAACACAAATTAAGCTGTTAGATAGTCACTTGCCTGTGCCTAGGAGGCAGGCAAGTATAGCAAGACTCACAGAGATCCAAGTCTCTGTGAGCAACCTCAGAGGAATCCATGTCAGAGACATTGTCAAGGAAGTCGAAGATTACTTGAAGACATACTCATTGGCTGTGATGGATAACAGCCAAGATGTATCAGGGACTCTGAGGGTTGAGGGTTAACAGGGTGGCAATACCCTGTTAACACTCAGCACACTTTGGACATGCCATTTGTGTGTACGAGACAATGAAGAAAAAGGAAACTGTTTCAAGATCTGTTTCCTTAAAGCATTATGGCACACTACCAAGAATAGAAGAGCATCTTGTGACAAATGTCTGAAAAGTGAATGTCTTTTGTAGTCACCATCAACTAGTACTTAGGTCAACCTCGTATCACTATAAATAGGATGTGTAGCCCAACATTAATGTTTAACACTTTGAGAATATTTACACCATTAATGCTTAGAACTTATTGAATCAAACAGTATGCACAACACATTGTCATCAAACGGTGTTATCCATAACACTTGTAATTCTTTATTATACAATAATAAGATTACGTCTGAAAAGTAATAACTGGTGTTGATTAGTTAAGTTTAGTGTTTCTAGCATTGATTAGGACTTTCAAAAACTTATATCACATTTTTACAATTTAATTAAATTAAGTTCAAACTAAGAAAATTTTCTTTTTCTTTTCAATGTTCGTTGTTTCATTTTAACTTTACTTGTACTCTAAGGTTGGTTTAGATAAACGTAGAGCAAACAAAAATCACGCTTTTTAAATAAAACGAACAAAAAAGGACAAAACTTAATAACAAACATCGTCTTTTTATGTAACATGTATGAGTTCCAAGATTATAATACAAAGTTACAACAGTAGACATAAAAGTAGAAGTATCACAAAATATAGTTCCATGCATTCAAGTCGTCATGACAATCTGGAACTTGTATGGCTTTCCAATTACCTAAATAAACAGAGTAGTAAGTTCAAGATAAATAAACAGGCGGAAGTTGTAAATTTGTAGTCGACTTCCTATTTGCAATTGATAGGGATAGAATAGTTTTTGAAATATAATACTCAATATAAATGCATATTCAAACTTGTAGAATCAATATAAATGCATAGGTGATTTGATAGTGTCCGTTCTCATATAATCTAAATTGGACGCATCTCTTTACCTATACATGGCCAAACACAAATGTTTATTTCACTTTAGTTTGCATGAGTGACTTTACTACGGGAGGACTTGCAACAAATTGACTACATTTTACTTTGTACACCATCTCATCATTGAAGTTACTCACTTGGGTGCAGATTGTTACGCTTCAAGGTAATTTACTTATGGGGGAAGATTAGACCACGATCGATTCAGGGACTGGAGGCTTGATGTCGATAGGATGTCTTATGAGGTTTGTTTATTATGAATTTGAATTTGTTTTTCAGGTTTTCTTAATTAGACAAATATATTTGCTTAATACAGTATTAAGTTTTTTCATTGGTTGCATAATGTGCGGGTCTGACATAGTAAATGACACAAAACAGCTTTTTGTCAATAAAATTGTACTTTAAAAAAGTCGATGTATTAAAACTATTAAAGTGTTTTCATAACATAGTTTGGGACTGTATCATATGCATGAAAAATGCGCTTAATGGCGATTTTTGACCCATCACATTCCTAGCTAAAAACGTATTTTTCCTATTTGATAACATTACCCAAACTGACACATTCTTAGTAAAGGGGCTGAAATTGTCATCTTTTTATTCTTTATCGAAAAGGTTTAGATCATTAAAAAATCGATTTCACATTGAATGGTAAAAGTTTTAATTTTATCACACTCAGCCACCCATTCAAACCTGCAAATTAACAGGAAAACATACTTTTTAAAACATATATGGTATGCTAGAGGCAGACATAATACTTATATATGTGAGTCACCAAGTTATGTGTTAATACCAACAATAATAAAGATGTACATTTTAGTAACTCAATAGGTCTAAACTGGGGAGAAAGAAATATAACCTTGATTCCGGCATAGATTTCCATGTCCAATTTTTCTTTCCAATCATAGAATTCCATATCGACCCTTTTTGCAAAACTACTGTTGCCGGTAACATATGGCGCTTCTTCATATTTTTTTAAACAGAAAACCACTATTCATGAATAAAACATATTGTTAGATGAGATGTCAAGGAAGCACTTTGCTTGGTCTCTAGCACAAAAAAGAATTTTTGTACGCTCTTTGGAACAAACATACATAGTAAGGTGAACAATTGTTTCGAGACTGAATCCCTTAAGCACCACTGAAAATGACCCAAAAACATAACTTTAATAGAGACAAACACCCCTTAAAAGTGGATACTTTCAGCAGCTAGAAACACCGCTTAAAACAACCCAGATAACATTTTTAAAAAGCAGTTTTTAGTAGACAAAGGCACAACTTTAATAAAACCAAACACACCTTTAAAACTACCAGGTTGTAGTAGCCCAAACACCCATTAAACTCTACTTTTGCATATTATTAACCTGATATATAAATCGAAGTTAGCCTTATTGTTAATTAATTCAAGACTACATGGTTTATTCAAAAATTTCCTTAATTAGCTTATTTTCAGCTATAAAAGTGTTCATTCCTGTCATTCAGCCAATAGCTCATAGGTAAAAACTACAGCTTACCCTTTTAATAAACCTTTATGCTTAAGATAATAAAGTTGAAAGGAAGCTGCATACATAGAAGAAATTCTCAATCACACACACACATACACACCATAAGTCTATAAAAGTTGAAAAAAATAGGCATTTATATTCATGCAACTATGAAAGTGTATAAAAATTGCCTAAACTCACTATTTCTAACATATCATACTTTTACAATCATAAGCTAATCCAAACACCATTTCTAAGTGTTCGCCATTAATGGTATAAGCAGTGAAACTAAACAATTTCAACTATAGTAAAAAAAAGTATAGACTGATAGGAAGTACCTTTCTATGAGACCCTCTTTATAAAGTTCAATAAAAGCTTCTACTTTTGATCTTTCACCACCCATGGTAAAACACTGTCATCACCAAAAACCAGTATTAAAACTTACAATAAATAAAAATTAATGATCCAAAATAGGAAGAAGGCACTACTATGGTTGTTTCATTGATTTTGAAAGCTTTGATGTTTTGGAAAAAAAAGTAATAGATCCACTTGTTAAAGAATAGATTATTTCTGCTTCTAAAAAAATAACAAACCTATTAAGCCCGTTTATTGTGCTCGTTCACTACCACCACCATCACCGTCATCACACACCATTCTCTGACAAGAAAGGATAACAACCACCATCACCGCCGTCACACACCATTCTCCGACAAGAAACGATAACAACCACCATCATAATCGTCACACACCCATCACCATCGTAACACACCCTTCACCAACAATAAAGGATAAATGGCTGCATCGAGGGAATGGAGGCATCGAAGCGATGGCAGACAGCTTCATGTGTGGCGAGTTTTTTTTAGTTGTAAAGTGCGTGTTTTTTAATATGTAGCAGAGATATCCGAGAATTATGGTGCTTTCAGTGGAAGCTTTATGTTTTGGGGTCGGTTACAACTGGCTGAGGTGAACAAGATAATAAAGAGGTTAATGGGTATTATAATGCTTCTTTTTTTGTAGCAAAATTTAATTTTTAATATTTAAATTTTCAACACTACCTTATAAGTCTTTTACTTATTCAACATAGTCTGTTTTTTTAGGACGACAAATGTTAGTGGTTAGTGGGTCGAGTCGTGCAATAACATCCAAGCGGAAGAATGTCTTCTTCGAACCTTCGCCTAGTTATGTTAAACTCTTTATCCGCTTCGCCTGAAAGGCCCTTGGCAGGTCTTGAACCCAAGACCTCCAGGAATCCTTCCACAAGGAAATCACTCAGTGAACCTTGGTGGCCAACTGAGCTAAGCCAGTTGGTTATTCAACATTGCCATGTATTTTGCAAAATGAAACACGCATCTCAAAACATTTCCAAAAATGTAAAGTTTTTCAACTTTTAACTTTCAACATTTCAACATTTTAGATAAATGCTTTATAGGGTATATAGATAATTATAGCCCGGCCCAGTTTGTGGTTTTGGTCAATTAGGGTTTGTTTGTGTCTGTACTCTATAAATTATGAGGAATAATACAAAACAACCGATAGGGTTTTAAACTTTTAATCATTCTAATATGGTATCAGGCCATACCCCCCGATCCTCAAACCCTAACACTAAAAAAACTGCCGCCACATTCAAAAAAAAAAACATCTTTCGTTGCAATTTTTTCTTTTGTTCTTTTTGTGGTTTGCTCATGCTTGTGGGTCAGGGGAAAAGAAAGCACGATCAATGAAGCGAATGATGCCGACATCGGATTCGGCGCATGATATTTGTGTTTATTCTATTTACTAATGTTTGTGTGTAACGACAAAAAAAGGAAGTATTGTTTATGTTTTTGTTATTTTTTAGTCGAATCTAAGGTATTAATTCCAAAGACGACTAGTTTCTCATCATCATTATTTTTGTCTTGCGACCGAAAAGTATTCCTAGTTTTCGAAATAGTTGGTCAAAAAAATGTCGCGCCTAACCTAAAGGCAAAGCAAGCCACGCAAAGGAGGAAGCCGCAAGCAGCGACAACAAAGAAGATGATACAAGAAGGTGCTTTCAACATATAAATATAGCCCGGCCCGGTTTCTGGGTTGGGTCCATTAGGGTTTGTTTGTGTCTGTACTCTATCAATTGTGATGAATAATACAAAACAACCGATGGGATTCTAATAAGCCTAACCCCTATGTTACAGCATAGTGATAGTAAAAAATGAGTTAAACTTGATAGCTCAGTATCACTTTTTTGTTTTTCGTACTCCCTTTATTCTTATAAAAATGGATAAAAATATTTTACACACAAGAACATAATCGAAATAATTACATAGTGTGAAAGGTCTTCGTTTGCTAGTTGTAAAGTTTTCCAAGCGAACTTTTGCATTGGTGAACTAAAGGGTGATGGAACAGAGTACCTACGATACATACGAAAACAGGGACAGATAGAAGAAAAAACAGAGAGCTTGAATGAAAGTTCATATTTTGATGTTAATACCCGGCCTTGATATTTGTTTTCTTAACGGTGAGCTTGTATTTGGTTGATGAGAGTAATAAGAACTAGCAAACATGCCTTGTTACGGGTGTGTTTGGGAATTGCTTTAAAACAGTGTTTGATAGTTCAAGAGTTTGGGAAAGGGATAGTATATCTAATCAATTATATGCCATTTGATCAATTGATTTTGAACAATCAGACTGCGAGTTGCATTTTCAAAACTACTTGTTGAATCAATAAAAGTTCTCGAGACGCTCACAAATAGCAGCAGCTGCCAGCTTATACAGTAACAAGGATTGTACCCTCTGCATCTACCAGCAGCAACTGTTATGTGTCTTTTTGTAATCATTCGGCAACTTTTGTTTCAAATAAGTGTCTGATTCTGAATCCTCTTATATGGTTTCGATATTCTCCACCTTCTCATACGTTAATACTTGAACTTCCACCTATTTTCACAAAGTAATTGGTTTACAAGTTTTAGTTTCAGCTATATAAAAACTGATTCATAACTTCTATTAAGTTTGTAAAGGTCCCTTCGACTATTTCAGTTTTAAAGAAATCTAAAATTCCATTCGCAGTTAACATTTTATTCAGCGTTTTGACCAAACCACTTTCCACCTATTACCAGACCCTTCTACCCGGTAGAAGTTCCAACGTACACAATAGAAATTGTTGTCTCCCCTTTTAATCTGTATTTGAGGCCTGCATATGCTTGTCCAGCATATGAGAAACTTTCAAAGACAAGGTTGACCGTATATATGATTGATGGATACATATAAATTTTTATTGAACTTTAGTTTGCAAAATAAAGATCGAAACCTTTTTTGTTTGACAGATAAGCCAACAGCCATTCCTGCTATTAAGGAGTAACAAATACTAGTAATCATCTGTTACCATCGAACCTTAATTAGCCATTACCAAAATTCAAGTTTTTACCACGAACCTTTATTATATTGTGCAAAAGAAAGAAAGATTCATAAAAGCATCTGTATTCATACGGAGTTGAAAAGTGGTGGACACATATTCATAAGAATTTTAATATTCCATAAATAATACGGTTCACATGGCATTTTTGTTATTTATACTGGGCAACATAAAATAGAAAATAATATATGTTAGATCTAAATGAAGTCTCATGAAAGGATATGATTTTAATTTAAGATGCTTTCATCACATGATTACATAAAGTATAGTTCCATGAAAGCCCAGACTTAATAAGGTCTAAACAATTAGTATATACGATAATTGTTTGTATACACACCTTAAAAATGGGATCATATATATGCCGAAAGTCAACAAAAAGATTTTGTGTGTGCGTGTATCACATGGAAGCATAAAAAACTATTTGTGCCCAGGTGTTAAGGATTAAACAAATAGAAATAGTGATGAGTTGTTATCATGCAATCTTAAACAAAATTTTCTCGCCAAACTCGAGGTCAGGTCACGATAAGGTAATTTTATGGGCTGTGGGTATACAAACACCATCAACCTAGTAACCGAACACTGGTAGACACCATCAATCATTTTCAAAGTAACAAAACTACATAAAACAAACAAATAACAACAAAAATGTCTTTCTCACATAACTTTCAGTTTTTCACAATTGACCCACACCCTCATTAACACACACACTCTCTCTCACACACACATTAAAAAAATACTGTAAAACTATACAACCGGATCTTACCTATTCTTCTGTATAAATTCCACCATTAACCCTCGAGTCACTACTACAATTTTGAGTTTAGGGTCGCCCTTTTTCTAGGGTCGACTTAGTCGTCCCTAGATTAAGTGGAGGCCACCAGTTTTACAAGAAAAAAAAAGTTAAGAAGGCTGTGGGGACAAAGTGGGGTCCACGTAACCTTGGGACGACTAAGTCGTCCCTAGGTGAAGAAAATTTATTTTTTTATCTCTTTTAATTATTTAAAATTATTTAAAATTAATATAAATATTTTTTTAAAACTTAAAAATTAAGTTGGGACCTACGTAACCTAGGGACGACTAAGTCGTCCCTAGGTGAAAAAAATTTATTTTTTCAGTTTTTTTATCTCTTTTAATTATTCAAAATTATTTAAAACTAATATAAATATTTTTTTAAAAAAGTTTAAAACTAAGGTGGCGTGTAACCTAGGGACGACTAAGTCGTCCCTAGGTGAAGGCAACTTTATTTTTCCCAGTTTTTTATTTCTTTTAATTATTTAAAATTATTTAAAATTAATATAAATATTTTTTTAAAAAAGTTTAAAATTAAGGATGGGCCCATGTAACCTAAGGACGACTAAGTCGTCTCTAGGTGAAGGCAAATTTATTTTTCCCTTTTTTAATCACTTTTAATTATTTAAAACTATTTAAAATTAATATAATTATTTTATTTAAAAAAAACTTTATTATATTTAAAAATAACTTTATACATATTAAAAAAACTTTATACTTATTTAACAAAAACTTTATACATACTTAAAAATAACTTTATGCATATTAAAAAAACTTTATACATATTTTTAAAAAACTTTATACATATTTAGAAAAAACTTTATACATATTTAAAAATAACTTTATACATATTTAAAAAAACTTTTTACATATTAAAAAAAATTTATACATATTTAAAAAAACTTTATATTTATTTAAAAAAACTTATACGTATTTAAAAAAACATTAGATATATATTTAACACTTAAACACGCGCTTAATTAAACATATATATTACAGCGATAATAGATTCATAAATAAGAAAAAAAACACATCACAAACTAGTTAAAACTAAACATACAGATTAATACATAATAATAAAATACAAATTAACACATTAAAATAACAAATAGATTACTACTCAAAGTTAAGATTTTCCATTTCATTTAAAAGCTCATGAAGTATTGCAGCCGATTGACATGTGTGGTCTTCAGGATGCCTTTCTATTTCTAGTCTTGCCTCTAGCATTTTTATCTTTAGATCTTTCATCTTGCAATTAGAGCACTCAGTGGGTGCAGATTGAAAAGGACCTGTAGAAGAACTTTGATGTGAACCTTGAGGTGTTGAAGATCCAGGGGAAGATCTTATACAGAGTTCGAGATCAAAATCATCCTTCCATTTAAAATTTTTACATCCATAATCTTCTGTTTTTGTCTGTTACAAAGTAAACAAATAACATGACATGTCATTTTAATAATCACACGTATTACATAAATAAAACATTAGATTGTTTACCTTCGAAAGAAGACACGCATAGTAAATTTTACCAAAGTTATGAGGTTGATGTGACTGTCTCAACACTATATATCCCTAGGGTAGTCAATATATTCAACATAGTGGGTAGTGGGACCCACATAGTCGTCCCTAGGTTTCAAAGAGGCAGTCGTACCTAGAAATCTAGAGACGATTTTTTAGGCACAAAGCCCTTGGATCGACTTAGTCGTCCCTAGGGGTTTAGGGTCGAAAAATGGCCTCCCTAGGGACGAATAAGTTGTCCCTAGGGTTCAAAATTGTTGTAGTGAGTGTTACCAGCATCCGTTTATATGAATTCCAACACAAGATCTACGAGGTTCACCACTGGATCTAATCAATTTATCATCGGATCTAACCTGTTTAAAACTGTAGTGGCGGTTTAGTGATGTCAACGTCAGTAGGTTGGTCGCTATTGTGATAGTTGATGATTATTGAAAACTAAATTATGAAAGTAATAAATTAATACATGAATTTTGTGATCTTTTTCATAAAGATCTGTTACTAAAAATGTTAAGAGGGAGAGGGGTATTTATTTGTTTAATATAAAATGTTAAAAAGAAAATGATAAGGTCACTTTCAACACATAGAAAAAAAACATACAGTGAGTTAATGTCAGCTTTTTCTTTTTCTTAACTGACTTCGCATTGGATACACACTTATTTATATAAGCCGGTGTCTAAAACACACAATGAGTCGTATGCTACGCACACCATCTGATTTTTAATTGTGATTTTCAATAAAAAGCTGACATAAAGTACAATCAAACTTTTCTTCTACAGTAAAACACATAAATGATATAATAACCATTTGTCTTTCATATATTATCTTAGTACAAATAATGTCTGTGTTTGCCCACATTAATTTTCAACCACAACCGGGCATCATTCATGGTCACCTCCGGTCAAAACATCGTAGCTGGTTAAACATGTAAATTGGACACCACTTGCGGTAAAATCACCACAACCATCGTCAACTGCGGTCAAAACACTACAGCTACGATACCTCTGTTACAAACCACCATCGTATATCCGGCCACTATCCCTCCAAAAAAATACCACTACTACATCCGTAGATCGCCTCACCGACTTTCTCACATTTTTAGTGAAGAGGAGTTTTATAACTCAAGATCGAAAACCCTAGTTACTGGATCTTAGATCTGTTAGCCATTTCGGCTTTGAAGCCAAATTTCAAATCCAAGCAGCGTGTACTATACTTGTAGGTTCCAGTTTGCATAGTGATTATGTGGTGACCGACTGGATCACCTGTGGCGAGTGGTGGTATCCACAGGCAGCGTTTGAAACACCATTACCGAAGTCATAACCCATTGAACGTGGTTACTAAAATTTCTTATCCCACTGGTTATTTTCGTTGGTGCTAGAGAGAAATAAGAATGATTGATAAATTTATAATTATACAGTATTTTTATTTGAGTGAAACATAATTTCTAAACTTACTGTTAACTTGTTTTAGGTTGGAGAAAAAGAAGACAATATAGTTTGTTTAAATAAATGCAACAGTATTATATATATATATATATATATATATATATATATATATATATATATATATATATATATATATATATATATATATATATATATATATATATATATATATATATATATATATATATATATATATATATATATATATATATATATATATATATATATATATATATATATATATATATATATATATATATATATTTGAACGGCGAGTTAGTAGTTAGTGACTCGAACTTACAGTGACATCTAATTGGGCAGTATGTAAGCCTCAAACCTTCTCCTTAAGGGATAAACCTCACTCCTGCTTCTATTTAATTTGGGCCCCTCAAGGGTCTTGGTGAGACTCGAACTCGAGACTTTCCAAGAATACCTCCCCAAGGTTACCCTTGGTGGCCAACTGAGTTAGCTCAGTTGGTTAAATGCAACAGTATTATATACAGTAAATGTTTTCTTGATCAATGTGAAAAGAAGAAAAATAGGTTTTGATAGAAGAGGTTCATGTCTCAATTTGACATTTCATTTTCAGTTAACTACTTAAGTATATATGATAATGATTAATGGTGTATCATGGTGTCCAGCTACAAGATTGGAAGCTACAAGATTGGTGGTGTCTGTATACCCTAAGCCTAATTTTATATCAAAATAATAATAATATAATTTCAGTAGTGAAAACAATCGAGGGGTGATTAGGATGTCGTTTTATTTGACATTAGAAAGTTGATCATTGTTGATGAGAATTGAGCAGAGTTCTTCTTCGTTGTCCACAGCAGACAATCTTTAGATAAGTTGTGTATTTCTTTGTAATCATTCGAAACTTTTTTTCCCAATAAGTGTTTGATTCTGAATCTAATATGGTTTAGGTATCCTCCACCTTTTCATACACTATGAAACTATGATACTCGATCTTCCACCTATTTTTACAAAGTAATTGGTTTACAAGTTTTAGTTTAAGATATAAAACTTGATCATAACATTTACAAATTTTGTATATACCTCCATTGACTATTTACTAGTTTAAGGAAGATCTAAAATTGCATTAGCAATTCATTTATTAACCCGTACATCCGACTTAGAACAAAAATGGCCCAGTTTGGCCCAAACCAATTTCAACCTATTACCAAACCCAACTTTTTTGCCATGATTATAGTAGTTTTACTTGTTTCCTAAGAGTAATAAAACGATGATTAAAAATTTGACTAAGATGATCAAACAAGTGTTTGTCATCTTACTATTTCCGGGGGTTGAAACATTATTCCTTCCACTCCGTCTATATCAGTTCCAGGATCCTCAAATATATTTTAGAGATCAAACATTTTCCCATGGCTTGTGAACTTGATACAATTCAGCCATATACAACACCTCACCTTCTCTTTTATTTGCAAGGTTCACAGTAGAAGAAGTTGTCTCCCCTTTAAATCTGTATTTGAGGTCTAAATAGGCTTGTTTACCATACAAGAAACCGTCAAAGACAAAGCTGACGGTATGTGTGATCGATGGAGACAATGATTGGGTCTTCAAATGTCTTTTAACTCTCTTCTTTTTGTTCGATAAAAACCGTCTGGAAATCTGCATGACAGACGATTCTATATACTATATACTTATGAAACAATAGGGATTAATCTGAGTATGAAAATTCAGCTTGCCCAACAATGAGACTTGTATCAAGAAGGGAATCTTCATTGGGCTAATTACCCAAATAGACCACTTTTGAAGTGCATTTGTCAAAATATCCTAAGCTACTTTAAAGTTCCATAAATAGACCAAGCGACCTCAAGCCACCTTATGCCACTTAATGCTACGTTAAGATACCCTAAGCAACTTTAAGCTACCTAAGCGACTTTAATATTAAATTAATAAAAATACTATTCATCTAAAAAAAGTACTTTTTTTGTAAGAATTATGTAATGATACTTTTTTATGCGACTGTATTTTTTAATTAATTAAAATTCAATCTTATTATTATTTTAATCATTAAAAAACATTTTATATTATTTAAACTTAAACTTTTTTATGCAACCTTTTTCTAAACTTATGCTAATGTACCTTGTACTTACTTTTTGCAACATTTTTTTATGCAACTTTTTACAAATAAACTTATGCTACATTAACCTCTCACCCAACCCCCCCCCCCCCCCCTTTCACACACACAGTCACATTTAACCACCCCCACCCCTGACAACCCTTCGTCCCCAACCCTTACCCCAATCCTTAGCTCATTTGTACCCCACTATTCACCTGCATTGATCATGATACTTTTTAATCTGCTTAATTAATATCGATACCCAAACTTGTATTGAAGAATGAATTAGTGCAGTTTCAATCCGGTCTAAATTAATTCCGTAACAGATATGGATCCAGTGGAGATTGGTCCAATGCCGATCTATGACGCGAAGGTAAGCTTTAGATCCAAGATGAAGTTTTTACAAATAATCAAGGCTAAGCTTATGCAAAACCTCGCACATCATTTATGTTTTAGAAATACTGTTTTTGGTCCCTAGTTAGATGTTAATAACAACCAAAATGACAACCACTTGCTCAATTATATCCTACAACAACAAGAAAATGTAGTTGTTCCCAGTAGCGATTGTCCCCTTTTTATCTTCAACATAGGTGGTCATAATGTTAGTTTTGGACGAAATGAGTTTTGTTTAGTGACTGGTTTCAGGTGTGGTGATGTATCTTTAGCATATAACAAAATTAGCTCATTTTGTTCCCATGTGTTTCCTAAAAAAAGGTTAAATGTTAAGTCTAGAGAGTTATTAGAAATTATTGAGAACGAAAAAAAATGGGCTGAATTAGAAGATATGGATGCAGTTAGGGTTTGTTTATTGTTTCTTGAGGAGGTTGTGTTTATGGGGCGTGAGGAGTTTTTAAATTTTCCAAAGCATGTACTTTGTCTAGTTGATGATATTGATGCATGGAATGAATATCCATGGGGAGAATTCATGTGGCAGTATTTTTATGAGAGGACATTGAATTTGGTCCCGAGATATGCTGCCAAACATTATAAGAGCAACAACCCTAGTATGCACATGGGAACATATAATCTGAATGGGTTTCAATGGGCCCTCAAGGTGAATTGTTCTACTTTTAGTTTATTAAAGTTAATGCTGCCAAACATGCCCACCATTTAAAGTAAGCTTTTGTTTTCTTTCGGCAGATGTGGATACTAGAAAAATTCCCTAATAGCCATATTTGGTGGAGACGTGTACCTGGCAGAATTCCACGTGGATTTGGTTGGACAAATGAAAGGAGGTTCCGTAAGATTGATTACCCCTTGCTGTTTCCACATGTAAAGTGTTTTTTTCATTTAGAACATTATATACCCTTTATTTTTATTTCATAAATTTTCTTACTTCAGTTATTATGTATTAGGAGATTCTCCCTAAGTTTGTGCTCATTCCAACTGAAGAAGAGTTGAGGCAGACATAGCTTATACGTAGTATTGCTTTCTTCGTGGAGACGAGGTTCCGTTTATTCAAGCTGTTGTACCGATTGTTCCACAGCATGGTCGCTTAATACCAGTAGCTGTAGAAGGTGTTATACCTAATGAAGCACAGCATGATGGGCTAGTACCTGCAGCTGTAGAAGCGGTTAACCATCATGTCATGTTGGGTCCACAATTAGATGAAGTAAGAAGTCACCTCTTCGTGAATCAGATATTGGTCCATCATCTAATGCACCGAGTAGTTCAAATGTAAACCAAACCGATTCCCAAGGGTTACTGGATAATGTTGACTCAATATTTTAAGTGGTCCTTGATGTAAAACTAGAATGGGTTGGAAGGGTGGGCCATTTGAGATCGCAGCTTGTTCAAACATTGTTAGGTCCAGAGAATCCCCAGCAAACACAAGTTGTGGATGTATGTGTGATCCAAATTTATGTTTCATTTTAATATATTATTGATCTTTTCCCTTTTTGGTTTACATATGAATTTCCTGATTATTTCAGCAGTTAAAAGGTGTTAATGTTGACCAGAATCGCAAATCTGAAGGTTCTTCTATTGACGAAAAAATAAATGACTCCAATGTTGCTGAGTGCCGTACTTCAGAAGTTTTTGTGAACGAAGATATTGTAGATGACTGCATAAGAACAGAAGATTATGAGATTGAAGATAATTTGTTTTTTGATGGATCAACACAGGGGTCTATGCAACAACTACTAAATGCGGTTGAAGGTCTTGAATCCCTTTGGAGGTGACATTAAATTATTTTTATTTTACCTATCTTATGTTACTTTTTATTTTACTTATCTTATTTTACTTTTTCTATAACTTTTTGTGTTGTATATTCTTAGGATACTGATGTCATGGATCAAAATTTAGAAGACGAGGGTAGCTTACTAAATGTTGTTGATGTTCATGAATCCCCTTTGGAGGTAACATTAACTAAAGATTTTACATATTTAAGTATACATGTCGTTTTCTTTTACTAATCTTATGTTACTTTTTGTTTTGGGCATTGGTAGGATACTGAGGTCATGGATCAAAATTAGGAAGACAATGGTAGCTTACTAAATGCTGTTGATGGTCTTGAATTCCCTTTCGAGGTGACAACTACTGATACGTTTTCCTATGTCACCTTACATTTCATTTTCCTCAAGACAATAATTTATGTTAGTTATTGTGTTGTATATTTGTAGGATAACGATGTTATGGATCACAATTTAGGAGTGGATGATAACTTTTGTTTAGATTCAACTTCTATTGGATTAGAAGAGAACAAACAAAACAATGCAACAAAAGTTACTACGATTGACAGAGAAACCACCTTCAATTCTGTTAGGAACGATGTTACCCACAACGTACAGACAATGACAAACTTGTTTGTTAATCAATCTACACATTGTAAGGGAACATCATCCTTTAAAGAAAGCACACATACTATTCCCAAGGTAAGTTTTGTCTAATATATTACTTTTCTAATATATTATAAATTATCAAAGTACACGAGCTAACATTGATGTAATAATAAATTATTCCTTGTAGCCCAAAGTCCCTGATTTGGATCAGTTTATAGCCGATTTTAACCATGTTCAGAATTCATCTTCCAGCCTGTAAATGCTATTAATACTATTATCACTTTAGATATATTTAATCATTATTTTGTTATTTTTAGAGCTTACAGTATCCATTCTATTAGGCTGAAGATGTGAACTTCATTGGAAGACCGTCCTTGGAAACGGTTTTTGCTGATATTGGAAAAAAGAAAAAGCCAAATAAGGCTTTCCAGGAACCATATGAGCAGCAATGTCCCACTACACCTATTCAAAACAAAGGGATATGAACAGGATAAGTCACCTTGAATTCACAATGTCATCAGACAGATGCTCTAGCTATGGTTGATTATAACTATTAGTAGCATTGATGTAACTGGTATTCAGACAAGCTTCAATGTAAATCCTTTCAGTGTATTCCCCCTTCTCATTGATAGACAACCACTACACGTGCAATTAAAATTAAAGTTAGGGTTATCTGTTATATGACTTATGAGAATCAGGACATAATTTTGGTCACGCCTTTTAGATCTGGGTTAATGTAATTGGGTCAGTCTAATAGATTTTGAGTAAATTATATTTATTCCCTCCAAATATGAACATAGTTGAGATGCCATTTTTTAAAAAAAGTACATGAAATGGATTAAACTTCTTCAAAAGGTTTAAATCAACGGAAAAACCCTGACCCCGACACTCTTTTGGCTGTCCCAGGCTATGAGCACCTGTTCCAGTGACCTTTTAGCAAAGAGTACGGTGGGATTGAACCCATGACCTATTTCTCCAAAAGCCCTCTTTTGATGAGTGACGTTTGCGGTAGGGAGTGATATCATTAGAGCAATGCTCCTTTGGTATGAATGGATTAAACTTGATGACTAAATTTGACACATTTGAGATGTTGATAACGACCTAAATATACAAATTCAATCCGTTACTATTATGTCACATTGTATTATAAATAAGAAATTTTGATACTTAATACATTGCGTTTTAAACAAGACTTATGAGAAGAAAATTCTGGAACACACAAAAGTGCGGCACACAAACTGAGAAGTGCGGCGCATAATTCCCACCTCTAAAGTGCGGCGCACATGTACCCCTAGTCTGCACTATAAATAGGGACCCTCTCATCTCATTTTACACACACTTCTTATCTGCTACTCTACAAATCCGAGTATTCTTAGCTTTCTTAGTTATATTTCAGTATATTCCACTTTTGTGAAATACTTGTAACGAGAGTATCTTACTCTTTGGTTCTTGGAAAGACTATACAATCGTGACACTTGTGTACTCGTTCATTTGATCAATCTAAGTATGATGTTCTCTTACTCTTTTCTATTTGTTACTTTGATTACCATGTTAGGCTAAGTTATTTGTGACTTTATGGGTATATGACTATAACTAGTGATGATGCTATGATATGATCCTTTATAATTGATTTCAAGCTAATGTTGTAGAACCATTTTGCTACTTAGTTCTATCACCATATTTTATCTAAAGTTGATTTATTACGATAATTTGACGTCGAGAGAGTCAAGTTGTTATAATAAGTTTTTAAGAACTTGTCTATGGTTTTGAATCTTTGGTTGGAGAGATCCGCTTAGATACTTTGATAAAATATTGAACTTATTGGAAACTTGTTTTAAGCTTAGCCACTTAATCAAACATAAGTCTTGAATCATACCAAAGTAAATTGTGGAATACCATTTTGACGAAAAAGGAGTATCAGTCTTTACCTAAATAAATATATCTCGGTCATTATTATCATCGTCACGAACGTATACGAACTATCGCATATTAGTCACACTTGTTATTATTGTTACTTATTCAATCATTCCTTTCTTCAATTATTATATTGATTACCAAAACAAAACTAAGTCATTGCGAAGGATCCTGGCTTACCACTACAAAACTATATTACGAACGAAGGGGTATACTTGCCCGTGTTTGTATTCTAGTCCCTTTTTTGGCGCCGCTGCCGGGGACAGACAATCCTGTTTTGTAACCAAATTTTTCATAAACCCTGAACAATTGAACCATTTATCACTCGAAACAACCCAAAATTTTTCTTTCAGTATAGAAAGTACGCCGCACAACCCAAAAGTGCGCTGCACTTCCTGTAGCGAAGCAAAGTACGCCGCACATTTCAAAAGTGCGACGCACATTCCATACTGTAACAGCAAAACCATTGTTGGATACACACCCGTTCATCCTAAACTCCACCAGTATCACCATTATAAGAACCTGAGCGTACCCTTAACCGAAGGTTACGTAGACTTCATCGCCGTGTACCTTTAGATAGGAGATACGAGCAACCTCAACCTCGCGAAATCAACCAACCTTTTGACAACCTCTCTTAATTTTTATTTCTCACCAAACTCATCGAACGTTACGATCCAATGTCGGACACCAATGAAGAACCAATGTGGTCAGCCGATAGAGTTGTAGCACCAACTCCTGGCTCTGCAATCGTTTTACCAGAAATTGCAAACGACTTTGCAATCAAAGGAAACTATTTGACACTTGCAAAAACAACCAATTTGATGGTCTAATCAAAACTGATCCTCATAAACACATCCATGAATTTAGCGGAATTTGCAAATATTCAATTATGGAGAAGGACAAGCCGAAGCCGTTAAACTCATAATGTTTCAATCATCCCTTATTGGAGAAGCCAAGTTATGGCTCGACGAACAAACAAAGGAACCATTCGAACATGGGAAGGTCTCAGAACCGCTTTTATTAGCTGATTATTTCTTCCTTCCCTATTTGAAAAACTCCTCGGAGAAATCCGAAGCTTTTCTCAACAAGATCGAGAAACTCTCACTGACGCATGGTTAAGAATATAAGAACTACTCAGAAACTGCCATGGTCATGGACTCAAAAAGGAAGGTATAATCAATATTTTCTATCATGGTCTTGATGATGCTACTCAAGATGCATTGAACGTCACAGCGGGCGGTATTTTCCTTTATAAAACTCCTAACCAAGCTTACCAATTGTTAGATGATAAAGTCTTACTAAAGCTTGTTTGGTCCAAAAACCATAAAAACAAAAACTCTCGAAAACCCGTAGCTTTTGCCGAAGAAAGCGACAACCCAACTGACACCGAAAAAATTATGGCTCGTATGGATGGCATGTCTCTTAAAATTGATACTCTATACAAAGAGATGAAGAACAAATCTCGTGAAACTTGCAAACATCATGGAGAAAACCATCCTTCAAATGAATGTGATGACGATGACACACCCATGACAAAGGAAGAAGAAGCCAATTTCATGAACACCTTTCGTCGAACTTGATTTTATAACGATTATCGTACATTTCGCCCGTTCCTTTTGGCTAAATGCATCTTTTGACCCCTTAAACCTATTGAACCCATCATCTTTTAGCTGCAATATATATTTAAGTCAATCAAACCAATAGAAAAAAATAGCAAGTGTGATGCGGTTATGAAAATAAATTAAGTGCGGTGCCGTTCTAAGAAAAACCAATAGAAAGGAAAACGTATCCAAAATTCATTCAAAATAGACGGGAATCCATCCTAATAATTGAGGTCTCATGAAAGGAAATGTTTCTTTAGCTGATAAAGTTAGGACCAACATTGTGGCAAGTGCAGGTGCTTTCATCACATGATTGCATAAAAAATAGTTGTGGCTAAGCACAATGTTAATGACTAAAAAGTTAGTATGCATGATATTGTTTGTATACACGCAAAATTGTTGAGATGTATTCCAAAGTCAACTCGAAGTTTTTTTTATTTGCGTGTATCCCATGAAGCATTTTTTTTTGTGTATAGGTGTTCAGGACAATAGTGATGAGTTGTTATCATGCAACCTCAAACAAGATTTCTTGCCAATAATCGAAGACCTGACTTCGATTATTTATATACTTTCGCTTAAGAGTAAACAAGGAGTGGTTAGGAAGTCCTTTTAATTTACACTACTTTTAAACCCGTATAATACACGGGTTGTTTAAGTTTGTGTAAAAATAGAACATATTCATATCAAAATTTCTTAATTATTATTTTGTTAATTGTTTGAACTCTAAAGTTAATACTGCACTAAAAAAACTAAATCAAATAAAGATCATTTGAGTCTGCAAAGGATTTATAATAAAGACATTACTTTAGTCTTTAGATGTGTAGTTCATAACGCAAATGTACGTTTGAGGCATAAAGAACTACATAAGTGGTAAACAAATATGAATCATACTCTATGGGTATATACATGATGTTTCAAGTGATTAAAACAACCTCTTCTCGAAAACATAATAGGTTCAAACAGATTATATATAATCCCGAGCATAAGAAATCAGGCTAGACATTGTAATTTTTTTTAAACCAACTAATAATTTAGTAACTCAGAGTACTTTTAGTTATTCGAGTGATTCTTTCATGATATTCAGTTAATTTGATTATCACTGTGAATCATATAACATAACCCCAAAGTCAACCGAGGATTAAATTATCTTCAACTAATAGACTGTTCATACTAAGACCATTTTATCATGTGCAAAAATTTAGGAAAAACAACTATGCAAAGTCTCATTCTCACTGCATACTGCATAATAAAAGCTTATGAGTGACATACTAACACATTCCACACTATAGGAGCTATATTTCTTTGGAAGATCAAGAAATCAGAAAATCAGATTGGTTCATGCATTTCATCAAACAGTTCACATGCATTCAAAACTCTGAAGTCAACCATTACATGTCCTAGGTTGAACAATTTTATAATTGAAAATATATTTCCATCATTACATGCTAGTATGGTGTCCGTACAATGTGGCGACGAGTACTCGATGATCATTTATGAAGAACAAATGTCACTATCTTACTTATTAAGTTCGTATTTACATTGATGTTGAAGGGGTAAAAATATGAAATCAATATAAACCCGCTAAAAAACTAAAAATGAATAAAATTTATTGAAATTGATATTGAATTAAAAAGAACAAAGATTTAGAAATTATGGTAAACTTAGATTATGAAAATAATAAATAGATAAAAAAATATTTCAATTTAAAATAAAAAATTATTTTAATAAGTTGTTATAAAAAGTTGTTAAAAAAGGTCTACAAAATATTTTATATGATAAAGACAAACAACTTATTACATTTAGTAAGTAAACATGGTTAAAAATTCAGCCTTGCTAATTTTAGAAAGTCCCAAATACGTACAATATATGTATAAATATAAATTATAGATAGCTGACCCTATCATTTAAAATAAAAACTCTATACAGGTCTAATCTCTATGGCTTGTATAATAAGCCCGCAAAGATCCTTCATGACAGGATGCTCAACCTTAAGATTCATTGAAACTGTTCTCAGACTACTAAATGTTCGAAAATGCCATACTTGTACTTCCATCCAACCATCATTCCTCTGTCGTGGATGAGTGCTTTGTTTGTGTCTATTTTGTGGGTTGTAACTGTTTTCTTCAAGCTTTTGTCCGATAACTGGGGTGTTTGAAGGGCTTACTAAATAGCTATATGTATAGTGATAGTACCAGTATCCACACGGACAGTTGCTCACTTTCAGTGGAGACTCAAATGCGGATTGGTCCTTTGGTAAACTGTAGAGAAGATAACATGCATATGATGTATCAAGTGATAATTTTGTGGGTTTTATTTCACTCACAAGTTTAAACTTGTCACTAGCAGCTACTACAATTTGTCCCCATAATCTGTAGAAACAAAAGAAATCATTTTAAGTGTAATAGAGATACTAGCTAGATTCATACAAGATACTTGTAGAAAACAATGGAAAAATTGTTAAATGTTCCATGTATTTTTTTGCGTTAACATGTGGCGGAACTGCTGATTTATTTTAATAAAAAAAGGTTCTATAAGTGCTTTCTGTTAATTACACTAGAATCTGAACAATTGGTCAAAACACATGTGAACTTCAAACAATGATTGCATTTTAAGCTAAATAAAATTAGCAATGGAAATTTATATGCCAATGTACAAAAAATAAAGTCCTACTATGTTTTGGCCTACAATGACGGTACAAAATACATCGTTTATACCTCTATTTCTATAGTAAACTTAATCACATTTACCACCATTTTACATCTTTTTATCACATTAATTTGATTTTAGATGACCTCATGTCAAAAAGTGCTTTTGATGATTGAAGTTGTAGATAAAAGCATCACATATGGTTGTGCCAAAATTAGAATACTAAAAAGAGTCAAAAAAAGTTACTTTTATCAACTCGTACTCTTAAAAAAAGACTAAGTAACAGATGAGATCACTAAACGTCTAAAAAGTAAGCAAAAGTATGCAAAAAGAGTAAGTAAAAGTGTAAAACTTTTAATCACTTTTTTTATTATGCAAAAGTGTAAGTAAAAGTTGTGGGTTTCTTTTGCGTATTTTATATTCATTGTGTTTTATTAAGAAAAAGTTATAATGACTTAAATAGTTATAAATATTATTATTAGGCAAACTTTTAGTAAGTAAATGTCTAAAGTTTTGTAGTGCGTGTACAAAATCCAACCTTTAAGGTCACTTCTAAAGTTTTTCATAATTGATTGCTTATGTTCTTAAGTCTATTCAGATTTACTATGCTTTAGTAATCAAGGAGGTATGCTTTTCTTCATTAACTGATACATTCAATCCATACACTAATCTAGTGAAAAGAACTCACAGCTCATTAGATCGTAAGACTAACAAAGAATGTCTATGATGAGGTCATTTCCTTTTCAATTATCACAATGAACGAGGAGATGACCAAAAAGGCCCATGTACTTTCAATAAGGGACTGTATGACCCTTGTGTAAGATTGACCCATAACAGGAGGTTTCAGGTTGAAAGATTTGGATTAAAATAGAATGAAGCTCAAATCATCAAGCATTTACAGAATATTGTAGTGTCATAAAGTGTCTATATCTTAACTATTACCCATTCACGGGATATAATATATTCACACAATCGAGTTAAAAAAGCAGAAGTTTTTGGTAAATTAAACACGAGACTTTTAACAATGGAGATGAAAGAACTTGTATGAGACGAGAGATCAAGTAAACTCTCATAGTGTCCATAAATTACGAGTAGGGAATCAAATTCAGTGGCATACAATATATCCTCAAGTTACATGCATCTCAAAGCCTCTAATCCTTTGTGTAAATATGTAGAGCTTTGGGAAGCTATTAGAAGGTGGTTTTAGTCGGTAATGTACTCTTAGTGTAATCCTAGACATAAAAATCTCTTATGAATGGATATTCAAGTAAAAGCTACAAACACAGAATAAGTTACTAGATAGAGATAGATCTGGATTATCTAATCACTGAAAATATGTTATTCAAAAATTTTCTCCTAGAAGTTGTGAAAACGACATAGGGAGACTCCTTAGAGGAAAAAAGAGTTGGGACGTGCTGTATGAAAGGATTAGTGAAACTACAAAGCTTAAGGCAATGAGTTTTAAGGTGAAGCCAACTCAGGCCGCCCTCCATATAGCAAAGTTGTGGAATGTGGCCGGGTGTGAATATTCAAAAGTCTTATTAAAAAGTGTGAAAGAGGTAACCAGGATTTTATAGAACGAGCTGTGTTTTTCAAACCCGAGAGAATTGTTGACATTACTTTCTAGTGATGGTTTGGATTGTGAAAATAGTTGTGCAGGATGGATTGCTTATTGTATAGGTTTCAATACTAGTCTACACATATATAGTTCACAACTAAAGGTAAAAACTAGATTCTACATTTTTTGCCAATATTAATAATCTTTTAAATGTGTGCAACAGAAAAATTCATAAATATATTAAATTCTTCACAAAAGTTTGTGTATTCATAGGTAGTTTCAGAGTGGTGCACACATATGAATAACATATAAACTATAATAGGAAAAGTGGCTAGAAAAAGTATAGTAAGAACCTTGTTTCGTTGGGAGACATGCAAGCCGAGTTATTATCGTCTATCACGCAAGTCGCTTTTGCAGATAGCATTACATATTTCTTCCCAAGATTATCAACAACGAAACACTGTCAATCCATATAGAAATGTAAGTGTAGGTAATGTTACATTTTAATTAGGTTCGAAAAAATGACAGTTCTCTTACAATTTCTCTAAAGAATACTTGTTGACCACTGTCGATCAGGAACCCTCTTCTGAAAATTGAGTAGAGTTCCTTCTTCGTTGTCCACATCAGATTGGCTATTGACAAATTGAGTATTTCTTCATAATCATTTGGAAGCTTATGTTCCCAGTAAGCGTCTGATTCCGAATCAGATATGGTTTGGATATTCTCCACCTTGTCTTCCGTTGATACCTTATATCCCACCTATTATTACAAAGTAATTGGTTTACCAGTTTTAGTATTTGGTTTAGTTCTACCTAAAAAAGAATTTGTTTTGTAACTTTTATATATTTTGTATCGATCTCATATGAGAATTTATGTCTTTTAAATCACATTTCATACTTTTCACCCGTAGGTCCGACTCATAATAAAAAATGGCCCAATTTGACCCAAACTAATTTCAACCTCTTATTTGATCCAAACTTTTTGCCACCGTTATTCTAATGATATTAGTAGTTGTTTACCGGTTTCATAAGAATAATCAGATGATAACTAAAAACTGACTAAGATGATTAAACAAGTATTTCACATCTTACAATTTCCAGGGGCTGAAACAGGATGCCTTCTAGATCAACAATACTCCCATCGCTAGAGAATTGAAATAATTCAGCCATACACAGATGATCCTCATTTCTCCGATTTGAAAGGTACACGGTAGAAGCTTTTTTCTCCCCTCTTAATTTGTATTTGAGGTCTACATATTTTTCTTCACACACAAGGTTGATGGTGTATGTGATTGATGGAGTCAATAATTGAGTCTTTACATGTGTTCTGAATCCCTTTTGTTCTGTCACGTACATGCCTGCTGGAAATCTGCATGATAAAAAAGAAAAGAATGATGAATCAATTTATATATCCTAATGAAACAAAAATAGGGGTAAGTATGACTATGACAAGTCACCTTGAATGGTTATGAGACTCGTATTGAGAAGGGGAATCTTCATTCGGAATCAAACAATCTTCCATTGATATCATGTGACAGTGTTGTCCTTTCAAATTAAGTGAAAACCACTGCATAATAGTAGTAAGCTGGGAATTAGTTCTGCTCATTTTATCTTTATAAGTAGACATAGTCAATTGAATACCGTTTTGTATCCGTTAAGGTGGATTCCTGTCGAGAGAATCTGTTTTAGTTCCTGAAGGGATCCGTAGACGAGAGATTGTGAGGCAGCCTCGATTATGTATTGGTACTGATGTAGACTAAAACAAACAAAGCAACACAGATAAGTAATTGGATATGTTGATTCAACAAGAATGCCAGAAACAATTCTGCTAATAATCGTTGATTCTGAAGAATGCCCGAAAATTAGGGTAAAACACGGCAACTCAACGGCCAATGGTTTAACTTTTATTAAACTGATAACTGTCTTGCTAGGGTTACAGCAGATTCATTAAATAATGACTGCAAACAAAGAAAAACCCTAAAAATCCAACGGGCTGGACTGTAGCCCAATGACAAAGTCCAACTGAAAGTGAAAAAAACATAAAAATGCAAAAAACTGATAGTAAAAAGGCTTTTCGGGCCTTGAAAAATCCGCAACCAGCTAAAAGATGGTTACAGCGTCGTCGGTCTCCTTTTTACGTACGTTTTGACAGGTCACGGGCTGAAAACGGACTTAGGATGCAAAAGTTATGCCCATTTTACTAAACCCCTCTTCGTCACGCGATCTCGGGCCTCCAGAAACAAGTCAGCCCGTTCATCAATACTTGGGCCTCCATCATTCCCCCCTGGATAAGAAAAATTCGCCCTCGAATTCCCAGCTGTATCATCATCGGAAGAATCACCATGGTAAGGCAACAAGTGCTTCACATTAAAAACATCAGAACAACGAATATGACTTGGCAACTACAAACGATAAGCATTTGAGTTCATCTTATCCACAATTTCCACTGAACCAATCTTCTTAGCAGACAATTTATTATACTCACCAACTGGAAAACGATTCTTAGTCAAAACAGCCCACATAAAGTCTCCTACTTCAAAGTCAACATGTCTCCTCTTTTGATCTGCATCCTGCTTGTACTTCGAATTAGCGCACACCAAGTTGTCATGAACAGATTTATGGACATCATGCAACCCCTCAACAAAATCCTACACTTTCTTCGGAACAGACCTAGAAATCTAAGGAGTCATAAGATCAAGAGGACCACGTGGCTGAGCAGAATAAACCACCTGGAAAGGACTAAACCCAGTGCTCCGATTAACAGCATGATTATGAGCAAACTCAGCTTGATACAACTTCTGATCCCATGCCTTCACATGATCACCCACCAAACACCTTAACAGGTTACCAAGGGACCTGTTAACAACTTCGGTTTGCCCATCTGTTTGAGGATGATAAGCACTACTAAAATTGAGTTGAGTATTCACCATCTTCCACAAACTACGCCAAAAATGACTCAAAAACCTGGTGTCCCGATCAGAAACAATGGAGGAAGGTAAACCATGTAAACGGTACACATCCCTAAAGAAAAGTTGGGCTACATTAACTGCATCCGTTGTCTTCTTGCAAGGAATAAAATGAACCATCTTAGAAAAACGATCAACAACAACAAATATTGAATCATTACCCCTTTGAGTACGAGGTAGTCCCACCACAAAATCCATGCTAATATCAACCCAGGGCTGCAAAGGAACTGGCAAAGGCATATAAAGACCTGCATTAGTAGCCGTCCCCTTTGAAACTTGACAAATACGACACCTCTTGACGTAACGATCCACTTCCTTCCTCATAGTAGGCCAAAAATAAGATGCTTGAACCAACTGTAAAGTGCGATCACGACCAACATGTCCTTCACCATGCAACTCCTTAATAATTTGTAAGCGAAGACTTGAATCAGGAATACAAAGTTGATTCCCTTTGAATAGGAACCCATCATGCATAAAAAAATCTGTTTTCTCTCCGGATTGCAAATCCTGTAGAACAATTGAAAAGTATGGATCCACAGTCACCATGTCACGAATGACATCCAGTCCAGGAACATCAACCCGCATGGTTACAAGTAAACTACTTCTCCTGCTTAAGGCATCAGCAGCACGATTGGAAGCACCCGTTTTATGTTTCACCACAAAAGTAAATTTCTCAAGAAAAGCCAACCAACGCCCATGTTTATGTGAAACCTTATCTTGAGTACGAATATGCCTTAAGGAATCATGGTCAGTGAACAAAAAAACTCCTTATGAAACAAATAATGGCGCCAATGCTTCACAGCTTGAACCACTGCATAAAACTCCAAGTCATAAGTAGAGTACCTCGACTTCGGCCTTGTCAACTTCTCGCTAAAATAGGCAACAGGCCGCCCACCCTGACTAAGAACTCCACCAATTGCAACCTTAGAAGCATCAGTATGAAGCTCAAAAACTTTAGAAAAGTCAGGCAATACCAGGATTGGCGCTGTAGTAAGCTTTTTCTTGACAACCTGAAAAGCCATCTCTGCTTCCTCCGTCCACACAAATGACTTACCCTTCATACAGTCTGTCAAAGGGGCCATAATGGAACTGAAATTAGAGATAAACCGCCTATAGAAAGAAGCAAGACCATGGAAACTCCGAACTTCAGTAATGGTAGTTGGAGTTGGCCACTCCTGATTAGCTGCTACCTTAGATTCATCCACCTGTATGCCATCACCAGAAACAACATACCCTAAAAACAAAACTTTAGGGGTCATGAACACACACTTCTTCGTGGCTGCATAAAAGTTATCCTTCCGAAGCAAGGTCAAGACCTGCCTCACATGATTGACATGCTCATTATAAGAAGCACTATAAATAAGACTGTCATCAAAATAAACAACCACAAACTTGCCAATAAAAGGCCTGAGCAGTTGATTCATCACACGCATAAATGTGCTTGGTGCGTTTGATAAACCAAAAGGCATGACCAACCACTCATACAACCCTTCACGGGTCTTGAAAGCGGTCTTCCACTCGTCACCAGGTCTAAGACGAATCTGGTAATTACCACTCTTCAAATCCAGCTTCGTGAAAATGGTAGCACCACTAATCTGGTCAAGCAAATCATCAAGGCGAGGAATAGGAAACCTGTACCTCACAGTAATCTTATTGATGGCTCGACTATCAACACACATACGCCATGTACCATCCTTCTTTGGAGTCAATAGGGCAGGAACAGCCACGGGCTCATACTCTCACGAACATGACCCTTGGAAACCAGCTCCTCAACCTGCCTGTGCAACTCCTCATGTTCTCCCGGGCTCATCCTATAATGTGGCCTGTTAGGCAACTGTGACCCAGGCTCTAGATCAATATGATGTTGTATGTCACGCAATGGTGGCAAACCATCAGGTAATTCATCAGGGAAAACATCAGAGAATTCCTCAATTAAAGGGATCATGGCTTCAGGAACTTCACCGTCTTCAGAAACCTCCTTCCCTATTAATACAAAAACATCACCTCCCACCTCCAGCTCGTCTTCAAACTGCGAAAGAGTTAGTAAAGTACCAGTGGGTTTATTAACTACTTCCTTAGGTTTATTTGGCATCAAAGTAATCTTCACACCCCCAAACAGGAAACTATAAGTATTAGTTCTCCCATGGTGAGTTACATCACGGTCATACTCCCAAGGTCTACCCAACAATAAGTGACAAGCATCCATAGGTATCACATCACACCAAAGATTATCCTTATAAGTTGTTCCTACAGAAAACGGAACTTGGACACGCTTGGAAACAGTTATCTCCCCACCCTTTTTAAGCCACTGTAACTTATAAGGTTTGGGACGATCTTCATTTTTCAGCCCTAATTTCTGGACTGCTCCTTCAGCTATCAAATTATCACAACTACCTGAATCGCATACAAAAGTGCAAACCTTACCCATAATGGTACAAGTTGACTGAAAGATGTTGTGTTTGAGCCAATCATCACCATCAGCTTTAGGTGTTAAGCAGGAGCGCCTTACCACCAAATTCACCCCCACATCTCCAGACACATACTTCTCCTCATACTCAGGTTCTGCATCATAAACCGCGTCTCCTACTTAGTCATCATAAGCCACATCATCATCTTCCTTAGGTTCAATAAATAACTGCCTCTTCCCAGCCTTCTTACACTCTGATTGTCAGTGACCAGGTTCACCACAGTTAAAGCACTTGAACCCACCACTGCCGGCCGCTTTAGGAACTGGTCCAGTATTCCCACCAACTGCTTTAGCCTGAGTTGGGGAAAAACGCGATGCCGCATTACCCGAACCAGAAGCACCTGTTATTGCAGGAGAAGAAGAACTCCCCACTCGTCGGTTCTGCTTCTCAAAAGTCAGTGCTCGTTGATACGCTTCAGAAAGTGTCATCGAATCAAACATGTTAACAGAATCCATGATCTGGACTCTTAAACCACCAATGTATCGAGAGACAAGCTGATCTTCTGTCTCTTGAACGTCATTCCTTGCAATTAGTTGGTAAAATTCGGTCGTGTAATCTTCAACAGACTTGGCCCCCTGTTTCAGATTCTGTAACCGCTGGTACATCATTCGCTGGTAGTTATGAGGAATAAAATTATCCCTCATGACTTTCTTCATCTTCTGCCAACTCGTGATCTTTGACTTCCCAACTCTGTTCCTCGTCAGTTTCAATTGTTGCCACCACGCGGATGCCCGACCACGTAACTTGGTAGCGATCAACGAAACCCTTTTGTTTTCTGGAACTTCTTTGAATTCAAATACTTCTTCAACAGCAACAAGCCAATCAATAAACTCATCAGGCTTTAAAGTGTCCCCATTAAACTCAGGAATATTAACCCTCATTCCGGTCTCCCAACGCCTATCATTATTCCCACTGCGATCTCTCATCCGTCGCCCTACTGATTGTTCATCATCAGACAAACCATCACCAAACGGATTTTCTTCCAGATCTGCATCTTCTTCCTCATGACGGCGATTACGAGGCCTCCTATTGCTCATCAAAGTGTTCATCTGGTCGGTCAATTGATCAAACATTTGATCGAATCTCTCCTCCATTCTTTCCATCATACGCTGCTCAAATTCCTGTTCATTCACATCGTGAATAGGCCTAGTTCTCCTTGGAGGCATCTTGATCAGGAACTTTGGCTCTTGATACCAACTGATGTAGAATAAAAAAAACAAAGCAACACAGATAAGTAATTGGATCTGTTGATTCAACAAGAATGCCAGAAACAATTCTGCTAATAATCGTTGATTCTGAAGAATGCCCGAAAATTAGGGTAAAACACGGCAACTCAACGACCAATGATTTAACTTTTATTAAACTGATAACTGTCTTGCTAGGGTTACAGCAGATTCATTAAATAATGAATGCAAACAAAGAAAAACCCTAAAAATCCAACGGGCTGGACCGTAGCCCAATGACAAAGTCCAACTGAAAGTGAAAAAAACATAAAAATGCAAAAAACTGATAGTAAAAAGGCTTTTCGGGCCTTGAAAAATCCGCAACCAGCTAAAAGATGGTTACAGCGTCGTCGGTCTCCTTTTTACGCACGTTTTGACAGGTCACAGGCTGAAAACGGACTTCAGATGCAAAAGTTATGCCCATTTTACTAAACCCCTCTTCGTCACGCGATCTCGGGCCTCCAGAAACAAGTCAGCCCGTTCTTCAATACTTGGGCCTCCATCAGGTACTCTTCAAACACTGGAAGTTTCACCTATATAATGACATAACGAAGCAAGTGAGACACACATTCTAGTTAAGTGACATTTTTTTTACATCTTCTATAAATAACATGACCATTGACAATAAAGTGCTTACTTTCTCTTCAGATGGTTGGAACTTGATGCCAGCGACTTTCAGACTGGACGAAGGGAGTTCAAACTCGAATTGAATATCTACAGTTGTGCCTTGGCTTGCAATGTGATACAATGGAACAACGAACCATCCATCTTCTCTCATATTTGTTGGGTAAATTATGAAAACTTTTGCCTCTCCATCTCTTTTGTATCTTAGGGGGTTATATGAATTGACATGGCATGTATGTTCAAATCGGAATACAAGGTTAACCGTGTATGAGACTTGAGGTGTCAAGTATTCACCTCTCACACGTGCTTTGAATTTATTACAGTAACTGTAATATAGGCCACCTGGAAATCTGCATAAAGAAGAATGAAGGCAGGAACTAAAGAACGACAAACTAAATAAGCTATTAAACTTTCACCAAATGTATAACTCACTCCTTATTCAAAACAAAAGGGATATGAATAAGTCACCTTGAATAAAAAATGTCATGTTTCAGAGACGAAGGGTAGATCTCATCGGCACTGAGACAGTCTTCAATGCCAATCCATGTAATGTGTTCCCCCTTCTCAGTTATAGACAACCGCTACACGTCCAATTAAAAATTAGTAGTCTTTCCTTGATAACAATATTTTATTTTGTGTTTTGTGTCAAGTTTCTACATAGATTTTGAGTAAATTATATTCTTCCCTCCAAAGATGAACACACTTGAGATGTCACTTTACAAAATACTAACGGCATGAAATTGACTAAATTTGATGGAAAAATATATAATTAACTTACTTTATCTTTTTTTAAAAACACGAAGAAAAAATATACAAAACATGAACTCGTGGGTTATGTCAAACCAGATGTGTCTAATCGGGTTTTGAAAATACTCGATTTTTATCGAAACATGTTCAACAAGTTGAACTGGATCGAACCAGGTTTTAAAACATTGGGCTTTATAATTAAGTATCAATTTGAATAGAAAAAAGGCTAACCTTTTTTTAAACATTACTTATAAATCTAGAAATAAATAACTTAAAGCAATGTATTAATTACCGTTTTGCCCTCATTAACGACTAAGTCTTTGGAGAGAACCTCTTTGAGTTGCTTTCCAGTTTTGTATATTAGAAGAGGATCAACAGCCATAATATATCTTCATACTTTGATAGCACTTCAAGCCTGAGATCAGGAAATTCCTGTGATTCAAGTGCAATCTCCAACTGTTCCACAACACGAGACATTGTTGGCCGTTCTTCACGAGCGTACCGTAGACATTGATATGCAATGTCTGAGAATGTTTTCATTGAACTCAGATCCATTTGTTGCTTAAGATCTTGCAAGATAATCTCATCCAACTTATTATCTTCGTAGCTTTTTCTCCAAAAAGGCACGATAACATTCATGCGACCATTGCTATTTTCAACACATAGTCTGCTACTCATCACTTCAAACAGGACTACCCCAAAAGAGTATACATCCGACTCTTTTGTTAAGGAGTACGTCTGATAATACAATGGATCATAGTACCCAGTGGTACCTACTGGACTGGTGATAAGAACCGAATACTGCTGATTAGCAGGACCCATCTTTGAAAGCCCAAAGTCAGAAACCTTGGCAGTCATATTCTTATCGAGTAGGATGTTTGCACTTTTAATGTCACAGTGAAATACTCTTTGTTGTGTTCCATTTGGATCATGAAGGAAGCTTAGTCCCTTCGCAGCATCAAGGCATATCCTGAGATGCTGCGTCCAAGTGAGAGCAGGGGAACTTAACAAACGATCGAGACTTCCGCCAGATGCATACTCGTAGATGAGGATCATGTCACTCCCTTGGCAGCAAAATCCTAAGAGAGCAATCAGGTTTTCATGCCTGTAACATGAAAGCAACCTGATTTCTTTGAAAAACTCTGGGTCACCTTGCCCATGTTTACGATCAAGTCGCTTTATAGCGACCAGGCTCTTCTCCCCTGATTGAGAGTGAGACAGTTCTCCTATATACACTTTTCCAAAGCCACCTCTTCCGATAACCTTGGTTTCATCAAAGCTGTTGGTAACTGATTTTATATCTTCCAGTCGGATTTCAAGATGTTTGAACTCAGTCACAAAGGATGCCATTGTTAGTTGATCAGATAATAATAAGAAAGAACAAATTGTTGAAAAAGAAGCACTGGAAGATGTTTATGAATAAATAATAACAAATTATAAGGCAGAGAACGATATATTTGTTGTGATTAGTTCGATGAATGTAATACCCTTTTATAAGCTTACAGAGCATGTTAATTTCCATGAGATACGATTAAACTTATAATTTTAATACTGTCATGAAGTAAAATATTCAGAACCTGCAGCTTCATGTTCGTTTATTTTGCTACAGTTAGTAATGTGCATGTCATCAGTAAAAGAACCTAGAAAATATTAAATCGGTCACATAATAAGGTCTAACAATTAGTATATACGATAATTGTTTGCATACACATTAAAAATGGAATCATATATGCCCAAAGTTAGCAAAAGATTTTGTCACTACAAGAATTGCCTTGTTTAGGGTCGAAATTTTTGACCCTACACCTCACATGGAAGAATAAAAAAAGAGTGATGAGTTGTTAGCATGCAACCTTAAACAAAATTTTCTCACCAATAATCGAGGTCAGATCATTGTATGTTAGGTGATGCACATGCCCATTTTGACCAAACTACTTTCCCCGTCTATATTAGTTCCAGGATCATCAAACATAATTTCAAGATCAAACAACTTTCTCCCATGGGCTACTGCTTATTTATTTTTTATTGAATTTTAGTTCCCATGTGCGTAACTTCAAAAGAGATCCTAATATATAGGAGTGCAAAACTAAGCTGACAGTCAACCTAGAGATTTCTCTCATCACATAAAATGCCTAAGAAAATGTTCTTGTCCGGCTATTAATTAAGGAGTAAACAAATAGTAATCAGCTGTTACCAAATTTCAATTTTTTTACACGAAGCTTTATTATATTGTGATATAGTTGTGTAGAATGGAATTGTAGAGATTTTATAATCAGTCTTTTGATATATGGAGTAATCATTGTCGGTCACACAAAGTAAATAAGCACTATGCAACTAGATATATTTCTGCTCTTGTAATAATATCTCAGTTGAGTGCAAAAGAAAGATTCATAAAAGTATCTGTGTATTCAGTTGAAAAGTGGTTGAAACATATTCATAACATATAAAGAATTACAGAACTGTATAATTACAAAATTCCATAAATAATACTCTTCACATGGCATTTTTGTTATTTATACTGGGCAACATAAAATAGAAAATATTATATGTTAGATCTAAATGAAGTCTCATGGAATGTAACACCCCATTTTGGAAATAGAAATATCACAGTAATTATGGCGTGTCATCAAAGCATACAAGGTAAAATGTCTAAACATTTTTTGACCATATAAAAGAAAATACCGGAATCAAACATCGGTAGTCCAAAAGTAAAGCTCATCAGACACAAACATAATATAGTAAAGGAAAAGGACTAAACAATGTATAAAGCATAAGTATCATAAAGAAAGGAAATGCATAATGTAAAGAAGGCTAGACAGCTTCCAGTCCATATGCACGTACTCTTAGTGTCTACGAGCGTCCCTGAGTACCTGCCGTTTTGGGAACATAGAAAAGGAAAACGGCTGAGCAATACGCTCAGTGCACGGATGTACAATAAAGCATGAATAGGATAAGCATATAACATAATAACAGCGGAAGAAACTAAGTCCCGAGTAATCTGGTTAAGTCTTAATAAAACTGGTTTATAGTTTGAAAGTCTTATGTTTATCTTATAAAAACTGTTTGTCATATTTTACCATTTAGCCAATATAGGTCATGAAAATCCACCGTGCATGAATAATTGGAGGGGTGACCTCATCATGCAAATTAGAGGGGCTGCCTCTAATTTAATATACTGGTTTATGGGTAGGAGGGATCAGCTCCTTGTGAAGGATGCAAGGCACACACCACATTCACCATGTAATCCTGAATAAAACGTGTAACTAGGATGCACCCATACGCCCCACATGATAAATATAAATAAATGGCCAAAAGCTGAAGGGACGCCACGAGCAATCACTCCGCCGTGGTGAAGTCATAACATCAGTGCCTCTAATGTTATGGTTATGGTACCTCCATAACTAGGTGAAACTGGTCATGCATGTATATGGCTATAGGTAATCATATTTAAACATAAGCAATCAAACTCATACTTATACTACGGGAAAACAGTTGGCTGCATACGGGGAAATCCTAATAAGGAAAGAATGTCCATACTGAAAGGACGGGAATCCGTACCTTATGTCCAGTGAACGAGAACGATGAACTGCGAGAATCCTACTTCCGAAACACTAGTGCTACATAAATACGTACATGAAATAAGTATCTGCTTACTAAATACATAGCTGGTTTAATATCATGTCTTAGCTTATTTTAGATGTTGTTACTACGTTTTACTGTTTAAAGCCTTAAACTGTGTTAAATCTTATATTCTGCTTAATCTGATTAAGTATTTCTGATATTTCATGTGTTATTATACTTACTGTGTAATAATAAGTAACTTTCCAAAAATAGCAGGTTTCCTAAAATAGAAGTTTCCAAAAATAGAAAGTTTCCAAAAATAGAAAGTTACCAAAAATAGAAAGTTTCCAAAAATAGATTTACTGCTTAAAATAGATAAGTTTCTAAAAATAGAAAGTTTCCATAAATTGATTAGCTGCCTTAATTAAATATGTTTCCATAAATAGATTAGCTGCCTTAAATAAATAAGTTTTTAAAAATAGCTGGTTTCCATAATTAAATTAACTGCCTTATTTAATTAAGTTTCTAAAAATAGAAAGTTTCCATAATTAGAAATAAGCTGATTAAATAAGCTAAGTAAATAAGCCTAAGTGTTTTCATGATTATTTTCTAAGTCATATGATATATTGTATAGTTTAATAATTATTTCATGTAATTTAATTAAACTATAGGTTATAATATTTAATTAAAGTATAACATGTTTTTAGTTAAATATATTAAATACTTAGGTTAAAATGTGTATTATTAAATATTACATGTTAATTAATTAATTATATCCATGGTCTTTAAAATAATTAATTAATTATAAGTCTTAATAATATAAATACTTAGGTTAAAATAATTTCATGATTATTAACAACTAATTAACCTAAGTCATGTTATTAAATTAATTACATCTTTATTAATTTAATTTTATCCTAAGTTCATAACATAAAAAAAAACTAACATAACCATGAACCGGATCTAAGCTTAAAAACATGAACCGGACATGAATCAACACCGTACCCCGAACCAAATCGGGGTACCCCTTGCTGTCGTAGGACCCACATGCACCAACCAAGACCAATATGGTCTTGGTGGTGTCGGCTAAGCAAACCGAAACCCCCTTGGGATCCGTCGGTTGCAGCCTGTGGCCCAAAACAAAACACCCCTTAATCGACTCTTTGATTTGTTTAATCATTAAAACATGTTAGATCTATGATTAATTAATTTGTTTTTATAAAAAACATCACGTGTTCATAATTAATAAAAAGATTAAATTAAAAGAAAAGGTTTAAAAAGGTTTTACCGTATTCGTGGATCAAGAGGGTGAAGAACAAACACGAACAAACAACAAATCTTCAAGATCCAAGATCAATGAATCACCTTGTATGGTGATGTGTAGGTGGCGGCACAAAAACAAGGGAGGAAGGGGTTTCAGGTTGTTCTTAAAAATTCTTCTGTAACTTAATTTGAGTAGTGAAAACTAATTATAACCCCCCTTTAGTAAAATTGGTAATGGGCTTGGCCCATTACCCTTGTTTTGGCCGCGGGTAGGGACCCCCCATGGGGTTCCCTACCTCTTTTCGTGTCTTGTTATTTAGTTAGTCGTTTGTGTTTAATTATGTTCGTGTTTTAAATGTTCTCGTTACGTAAATACCATAATCTGATATATTTAATTACGCTCTTATTAAATATATATACGTAATTAATAATAGCTCGTGTTTTAATTACGCTCGTGATTTCGTGATCGCATGTTCGTGATTAATTATTGCTAAATAATTATTACGTGATCGTTCATATAAAATACTTATCGTGTTCTAACACGTACGTAATACATAAACTCCTAACACGTAATCGTAATCATGCTATATTAGGAAAGTTTTTAACTAGTACGTACGATCCTAAGGGTACTATGCATGGTAAAAGCATGCGGGTTTTACAACTCTTCCCCCCTAAAAAGAATAATTCGTCCCCGAATTATAGATAAAGTAAACTGAAAAAGAAGAACATACCCGAATTTAAAATATGAAATGAGGGTAAGAAGCCCGGATAGACTCCTCTGTTTCCCAAGTGGCTTTCCTCTCGGTATGATCCCTCCATAGAATTTTGACGAATGGAATCGTCTTCTTTCTCATGACTCGTTCTTGTCTGTCAAGAACTCGTTCGGGTTCTTCTATAAAGGTGAGATCTTCACATATCTGTTCCAGTGGATACTGAACCATGTGAAGGGGATGATATTGGTACCCTCTGAGTAAGGACACATGAAACACATTGTGCACATGCGAAAGCTGCGGAGGTAACGCCAATCGGTAAGATACTTCACCGACTCGTTCAATGATATCAAACGGTCCGATGAAACGAGGACTGAGCTTCCCTTTAATCCCGAAGCGTCTAACACCACGTGCCGGCGAAACCTTAAGGAAGACGTGATCTCCTATGTTAAAGTGTAAATCCCTACGATGCTTATCGGCGTAACTCTTTTGACGTGACCGTGCCTCTTGAATTTTCTGCCTAGCTACTGCGATCTTCTCATTTGTCATCTCTATGATTTTCGGTCCTTCGAGTGTTCGCTCGCCAACCTGATCCCAGCAGATTGGGGCGCGACACTTTCTGCCATACAACATCTCAAATGGAGCACACTTGATGCTTGCGTGCCAGCTGTTATTGTATGCAAACTCCACCAAACAAATGTATTCGTCCCAATCACCCGTCCATTGCAACGCACATGACCTCAACATATCCTTCAATGTCTGAATGGTTCGCTCCGACTGTCCGTCCGTTTGAGGATGAAAATCCGTGCTAAACTTAAGTTGTGTACCCCAAGCTTTCTGCAGACTTTTCCAAAAGCGTGAAGTGAATCGAGGATCTTTGTCTGAGACGATGCTGGATGGTGCACCGTGGAGTCTCATGATCTCTCGTCTATACGTATCTGCGAGTTAACTTACCGGATCTTCCTTGCGGATCGGTAAGAAATGAGCTGATTTGGTGAGTCGATCAACGATAACCCAAATTGCATCGTGCTTCCTTTTGGTAGGCGGAAGACCGGTAACAAAATCCATGGTGATTTTGTCCCACTTCCACTCTGGAATATCTAACGGTTGAAGGAGACCGCCAGATCGCTGATGCTCGATCTTAACCTGCTGGCAGGTAAGACATTTGGAGACGTAAGTGGCCACATCCTGTTTCATACCACTCCACCAAAAGTACTGCTTGATGTCATGGTACATTTTAGTTGAACCAGGATGTATCGAGAATGGGGAGCTATGAGCTTCAGATAACAAAGCTTCCCAGAGTTCTTGGTTATCAGGAACACAAAGTCTAGTGCCCTGCCATACGATACCATCTGCATCTACTCTGAATTCTGTCTGCTTCTCCAAATTGTACTATCGCCCAGATTTGTCCGTCGTCCTTCTGAGCTTCCTTGATCTTAGATAGTAACTCGGGTTCTACTCTAAGATTAGCCCAGTAACCGTGCTGTCCACGTACCATGATCTCGATGTCTAGTCGCTCCAAGTCTCTGATGACTTCCTCTTTGATATTAATGCCGTTGATCATTTCGGACTTCCTGCTAAGGGCATCTGCTACTACATTTGCCTTTCCGGGATGATACTGCAGATTAATGTCATAATCCTTCAACAGCTCTAACCATCTCCTCTGCCTCATGTTCAATTCACGCTGTGTGAAGATATACTTCAAGCTCTTGTGATCCGTGAAAATGTCACATGATTCTCCATATAAGTAGTGTATCCATATCTTCAATACAAACACGACTGCAGCAAGTTCCAGATCGTGCGTGGGGTAATTTTCTTCATAAGGCTTAAGATGCTGTGAAGCGTACGCGATTACTTTCCCATGTTGCATGAGAACACAGCCAAGTCCCTTCCCCGATGCATCGCTGTAGATTTGAAATCCACCTGTACCAGATGGTAGAGTAAGAATAGGTGCAGATACTAGCTTCTGCTTCAGGTCTTCAAAGCTCTTCTCTCGATCTTCAGTCCAGACGAATTTCTCCCCTTTCCGCATATGTTTGGTCAATGGTAGTGCTAGGCGGGAAAAGTTCTCTATGAACCTACGGTAATAGCCAGCTAAGCCTAAGAAACTGCGGACTTCCGTCGCTGATGTCGGCCTTGGCCACTTAGTGATGGCCTCAACCTTCGCTGGATCCATAGTGATTCCTTCTGCTGATACAATGTGACCTAAGAATGCCACCTTGTCTAACCAGAACTCACACTTGGAGAATTTAGCATACAGCTGCTTCTGGCGAAGAATCTGTAGTACTGTACGAAGATGGTCTTCGTGTTCCTCCTTGGACTTTGAGAAAATCAGGATGTCATCGATGAAGACAATGACGAACTTGTCCAGAAATTCATGGAAGATTCTGTTCATCAGATCCATGAACACCGCTGGAGCATTTTTCAGGCCAAATGGCATAACTAAAAACTCGTAGTGGCCATAACGAGTACGAAAGGCAGTCTTAGAAATATCCTGCTCCTTGACCCGTAGCTGGTGATAGCCTGACCTAAGATCGATCTTGGAGAAGTGTTTGGCCCCTTGGAGTTGGTCAAACAGATCGTCAATGCGTGGCAGTGGATACCTATTCTGAATGGTAATCTTGTTGAGCTCGCGATAGTCTATGCAAAGACGCATACTGCCGTCCTTCTTCTTAACAAACAAGACCGGTGCGCCCCATGGAGATGCGCTCGGTCGAATGAAACCTCGTTCAAGAAGTTCTTGCAGTTGATCCTTCAGCTCCTTCAGCTCTATCGGAGCCATGCGATAAGGAGCCTTGGAGATTGGTTCAGCTCCTGGAACCAGCTCGATACTGAATTCCACTTCTCGTGCAGGTGGTATGCCCAGAAGTTCTGCTGGAAACACGTCTTGGAATTCCGACACTATTGGTTGATCCTGAATCGATGGAGATTCAGCATCCATGTCGTGAACCGTAGCTAGATAACCCTCGCAGCCATGTGACAGTAGTGCACGCGCTTGCAGGGTGGATATGACTTGTACAGACCGTCCGGGTATGAACCCATTATGAATGTACTCTGGTGCATTGACATCACCGAAGATAACTCGATATGAATGGAAGTCTATGGTAGCATGATACTTGGATAGCCAATCCATGCCCAAAATCATGTCGAAGTCATTCATGTCCAGCGGAAGTGCGTCGACAGGTCGAACCTTATCATCAAATTCTAGGGGAAGACTCTTGTATACATGGGTGATTAATATAGAGTCCCTCAAAGGCGTGGAAATAGTAAGCCTATTTTCTAGTGGCAAGGGAGGCATCCTAATGTTCTTAGCATAAGCAGTAGAAATAACCGAGTGAGTAGCACCCGTATCGAAAAGAACACATGCAGCGCGACCGTACATATACAAGATTCTAGTGATGGTACCTGTAGACTTGTTGGCCTGGTCTCGAGATGTCGTGTAGACACGCCCGACAGTAGGAGGCGGCTTGGTATCAACATGTCCGGATGTACCCTCCATCTCGCCCTTACGGCAATCCTTCATAATATGGCCAGGGAGACCACACTTGAAGCACACATCAGTATTACGGCGACATGGTCCTGGGTGCCTACGGTGGCAAGTAGAGCAAAGAGGATGAGTTTATCCTCCAACAGGTGCTCTGGCTGGCTGAGGACCTGATAAAACATTTTACATGAGACATAATAGTTGGGTACAAAGGACGAAGCGGATAATCGTAAGATTGAATACCAGTGATAGCTGGACGGCTAGGCTGCGAACCTCTCTGGTTCTGGTCCCTACCGTTTCCATGGTTCCTGGTAGAAGTTTGCTAAAGTGTCAGAATATGAGTTATAACATAAAACATAAGGAATTTCGTAAGTATTAGGACCTGCTGTTGCTGGATTGCCCGTCGTTGTTACGGTAATTGTCATTACCGCCACGCCTATCCGTAGCAGAACGGTCGTTAGTCTGACCGTTTCCCTTGGGCTGATGAGGCTGCTGCTGAGTAGCCGGCTGAGACCGGTCCCCAGTTTTCTGCCTGGAAGATACAGCAAAAGAGATGAATAATTGACATATGGAAAGTTTACGGATTGGTCACCGCTTGAATACGAATCTTGTCGGGCCTTTCAGCTTCCCCGAACTCATCCCTCTCCTGCAGCATCTCCAGTTTCCGTGCTGCATCGGCCACTTGTGCCACAGTATTGAACGTAGCACACACCAGATTGTTTGCGACCGATGTGCGAAGAGCCCATCTGAAGTGATGTGCCTGCTCTTCAGGAGTACCTGCTGCCGCACCAAGGAAACCAGCCAAGCGAAGAAAGCGCTGCATAAACTCGTTGCTATTCTCCCCAGCTCTCTGACGGATCCCGTGGTACTCTCTCTTGAGCTTGTCCTGCTCAGCCTTGGGAAAGAACTGATCCATCACCCTGTCCTTGAACTGAGCCCAAGTCAAACCAGCAACCCACTCATCACCACCTTCAGATTGCATCAAAGCTAACCACCAGTTGAGTACATCGCCTTTGAACCGATAGCATGCCAACCTTGCCTTGTATGCGGGGTCACAACCCATAGCGTTGAAAATCTTCTCGATGTGAGCCAACCAGCTTTCAGCATCGCTGGGGCTATCTGTCTTCTCAAAAGCTCGAGGGCGGAGCTTGTTGAATCTCTCCAGCCATACTGCTAATGTCACTGGAGGAGGAGGAGGAGGTGGCTGATTGTGCTGCTGATTGTTGGCGGCTTAAACTTCAGCTCGGATGTCATTCCTCAGTTGAGGAAGCAAGGCTTGCATGGCAGCCTGAATTGCAGCATTGAGCTGCTCCTGTTCGCGTGTGAGAACCATCTGACAGTATAACATAAAACATATGATTAAACAGTTCAAAACATAAAATATAAATATATACATGAAAAAAATTTATACTAAAAATTTCACGAGAAAAATTTTATGCAAGAAATTTTTTGTATGAATGCATGATGCAGTTTTATGAAAACTTTGTATGCTCGAGAGTGAACGCCTCTAGTCAGTTCACCCAAAACAAAAGACATATCGAGGGGACGCCTATGGGTCGGTCCCAAATCTAAAAATTCCATAAAACACATGCGACTAAATAGGGCCAGTCCTGTACCAACCATTACTTAGTCAAAAACCCTGTAACAATGATATGTATATGTATGCTTAAAAATGATGAATGCATGAAAACAACTGTCAGTTCTAGGAAGACCGTAGTGACTACCCACTAATCACAGGTCATATTTGAGAGCCTACAGGTCGAAGCCTTGGGCTCTGATACCATAATTGTAACACCCCATTTTGGAAATGGAGATATCACAGTAATTATGGCGTGTCATCAAAGCATACAAGGTAAAATGTCTAAACATTTCTTGACCATATAAAGGAAAATACCGGAATCAAACATCGGTAGTCCAAAAGTAAAGCTCATCACACACAAACATAGTATAGTAAAGGAAAAGGACTAAACAATATCCAAAGCATAAGTATCATAAAGAAAGGAAATGCATAATGTAAAGAAGGCTAGACAGCTTCCAGTCCATATGCACGAACTCTTAGTGTCTACGAGCGTCCCTGAGTACCTGCCGTTTTGGGAACATAGAAAAGGAAAACAGCTGAGCAATACGCTCAGTGCACGGATGTACAATAAAGCATAAATAGGATAAGCATATAACATAATAACAGCAGAAGAAACTAAGTCCCGAGTAATCTGGTTAAGTCTTAATAAAACTGGTTTATAGTTTGAAAGTCTTATGTTTATCTTATAAAAACTGTTTGTCATATTTTACCATTTAGCCAATATAGGTCATGAAAATCCACCGTGCATGAATAATTGGAGGGGTGACCTCATCATGCAAATTAGAGGGGCTGCCTCTAATTTAATATACTGGTTTATGGGTAGGAGGGATCAACTCCTTGTGAAGGATGCAAGGCACACACCACATTCACCATGTAATCCTGAATAAAACGTGTAACTAGGATGCACCCATACGCCCCACATGATAAATATAAATAAATGGCCAAAAGCTGAAGGGACGCCACGAGCAATCACTCCGCCGTGGTGAAGTCATAACATCAGTGCCTCTAATGTTATGGTTATGGTACCTCCATAACTAGGTGAAACTGGTCATGCATGTATATGGCTATAGGTAATCATATTTAAACATAAGCAATCAAACTCATACTTATACTACAGGAAAACAGTTGACTGCATACGGGGAAATCCTAATAAGGAAAGAATGTCCATACTGAAAGGACGAGAATCCGTAACTTATGTCCAGTGAACGAGAACGATGAACTGCGAGAATCCTACTTCCGAAACACCAGTGCTACATAAATACGTACATGAAATGAGTATCTGCTTACTAAATACATAGCTGGTTTAATGTCATGTCTTAGCTTATTTTAGATGTTCTTACTACGTTTTACTGTTTAAAGCCTTAAACTGTGTTAAATCTTATATTCTGCTTAATCTGATTAAGTATTTCTGATATTTCATGTGTTATTATACTTACTGTGTAATAATAAGTAACTTTCCAAAAATAGCAGGTTTCCTAAAATAGAAGTTTCCAAAAATAAAAAGTTTCCAAAAATAGAAAGTTACCAAAAATAGAAAGTTTCCAAAAATAGATTTACTGCTTAAAATAGATAAGTTTCTAAAAATAGAAAGTTTCCATAAATAGATTAGCTGCCTTAACTAAATAAGTTTCCATAAATAGATTAGCTGCCTTAAATAAATAAGTTTCTAAAAATAGTTGGTTTCCATAAATTAACTGCCTTATTTAATTAAGTTTCTAAAAATAGAAAGTTTCCATAATTATAAATAAGCTGGTTAAATGAGCTAAGTAAATAAGCCTAAGTGTTTTCATGATTATTTTCTAAGTCATATGATATATTGTATAGTTTAATAATTATTTCATGTAATTTAATTAAACTATAGGTTATAATATTTAATTAAAGTATAACATGTTTTTAATTAAATATATTAAATACTTAGGTTAAAATGTGTATTATTAAATATTAATAATATAACCTAAGTCATGTTAATTAATTAATTATATCCATGGTTTTTAAAATAATTAATTAATTATAAGTCATAATAATATAAATACTTAGGTTAAAATAATTTCATGATTATTAACAATTAATTAACCTAAGTCATGTTATTAAATTAATTACATCTTTATTAATTTAATTTTATCCTAAGTTCATAACATAAAAAAAACTAACATAACCATGAACCGGATCTAAGCTTAAAAACATGAACCAGACATGAATCGACACCGTACCCCGAACCAAGTCGGGTACCCCTTGCTGCCGTGGGACCCACACGCACCAACCAAGACCAATATGGTCTTGGTGGTGTCGGCTAAGCAAACCGAAACCCCCTTGGGGTCGGTTGCAGCCTGCGGCCCAAAACAAAACACCCCTTAATTGACTCTTTGATTTGTTTAATCATTAAAACATGTTAGATCTATGATTAATTAATGTGTTTTTATAAAAAAACATCACGTGTTCATAATTAATAAAAAGATTAAGTTAAATGAAAAGGTTTCAAAAGGTTTTACCGTATTCGTGGATCAAGAGGGTGAAGAACAAACACGAACAAACAACAAATCTTCAAGATCCAAGATCAATGAATCACCTTGTATGGTGATGTGTAGGTGGCGGCACAAAAACAAGGGAGGAAGGGGTTTTAGGTTTTTCTTAAAAATTCTTCTGTAACTTAATTTGAGTAGTGAAAACTAATTATAACCCCCCTTTAGTAAAATTGGTAATGGGCTTGGCCCATTACCCTTGTTTTGGCCGCGGGTAGGGACCCCCCCATGGGGTTCCCGTACCTCTTTTCGTGTCTTGTTATTTAGTTAGTCGTTTGTGTTTAATTATTTTCGTGTTTTAAATGTTCTCGTTACGTAAATACCATAATCTAATATATTTAATTACGCTCGTATTAAATATATATACGTAATTAATAATAGCTCGTGTTTTAATTACACTCGTGATTTCGTGATCGCATGTTCGTGATTAATTATTCCTAAATAATTATTACGTGATTGTTCATATAAAATACTTATCGTGTTCTAACACGTACGTAATACATAAACTCCTAACACGTAATCGTAATCATGCTATATTAGGAAAGTTTTTAACTAGTACGTACGATCCTAAGGGTACTATGCATGGTAAAAGCATGCGGGTTTTACATGGAAGGATCTGATTTTTAATATGCTTTCATCACATGATTACATGAAGTATACTTCCAGGAAAGCCCAGACTTGATAAGGTCTAATGTCTAAACAATTACTACGATAATTGTTTGTATACACACCTTAAAATATATATGCCGAAAGTCAACAAAAAGATTTTGTATGTGCGTGTATCACATGGAAGCATAAAAAACTGTTTGTGCCCAGGTGTTAAGGATAAAACAAATAGAAATAGTGATGAGTTGTTATCATGCAACCTTAAACAAAATTTCTCGCCTATACTCGAGGTCAGGTCATGCACATGTCCAGACTCGAGATGAAGTAATTTTATATCAAAATTTCAGTTATATAATTTTAGTAACAGTAAAAGTAGCGAAGGGTGATTAGGGTGTGCTTTTATTTGACATTAGAAAGTTGATACTTAACGAGTTGCAATCAATCTTACGAGTGTAATCTACAGTATACATGTATTCACTTTACCAATGAAGCATTCATCTGAAATAGTGGAATCCCAACAAAACTTTCATATGCTTATAAAGTTGCATAACACTATAACTAATTTTATTCAAGCAACTTTAACGATGATAAAAAAGGGAGCAGAAACGTAGAAAGGCAAAATGCAAAATAGTGTTGCCTTCTTTGCCTTCTGTCTTCCTACTCTTCGGGGCAATTTCCCAATCAGTTTCTTCGTCGGCCACCTTATGAGCAGCTTCGTCGGCCACCTTCTGAGCAGTTTTCCCTCTCTTCTGAGGAGTCATCTCCGCAATTTCCATCTCAGGAGTTTTCTGAGGAAGGACACACTACAACAATCCAGCCCTTCCCCATCGGGGTTTTCCCCAGCGACATGATGTTGCTGGGGAAAAGACGCTAAACGACAAAAACTTTCTGACGTGGCAAACTTTCTCGTAAAAATTTTGACCAAAAAATAAAGAAAAGTTTCCCCAGCGACATGTCGCTGGGGGAAAGTTGACTGAATTTTGACCAAACTATTTCACAAAAAATGCAAGCGGGAGATTAACCCGCCAACTTTTCCCCAGCGACATGTCGCTGGGGAAACTTTCTTCCACGTCTAATCCAAGTGATTAGTGGTTAATGCGTTGTTTAATTTATGTCCAAACTTTTCCCCAGCGACATGTCGCTGGGGAAACTTTTTAGGCTTCCCTCCAAAGATTTTCCGTTAACGCGCCTATTTTACAAAAAACGAACAAATCCTTCCCCAGCGACATGTCGCTGGGGAAACGTTGACTTCTATTTGACCACCAATTTTCAAAAAATGTGTAATGTTTATATAATATTTTAGTAAATATAATATATATATTAAAAAATATAGTTATTAAAATTTAAAATAGTATATCTCTTTTTATGATAAAAAAAAGTGAGCCAAATGGTTAATTTTCCCGCCAACGTTTTCCCGCCAACATTTTGCCCGCCAAAAGTTAACATTCACTGATAATTGTTAACATTCATTGTAAATATTAATTAAAAATTGTTAACATTCATTGAGGCTTAAAAACAGACACGCCTAAACCTAACTTTATTCTACACGGACACTTAAACACGCGCTTAATTAAACATGGATATTAACATATACATCATAAACTAGTTCAAACGAATGTTCCCCATGTCATCGTAAAGGTCGTGAAGTAGTGCAGCTAAATCCAATGTGTGCCTATCGGAGTTGCGGTACAACTCTATCGTACGCTCAAGTACCATTATTATTCCATTCAAGCGCACACAGTTTGCACACGCTGAAGAGCTTGGAGAAGAAATTGGAATCGTTGAAGGTCTGGTAGAAGAGCTTGGAGGAGAAAAGCTCGTTGAAGGTCTTGAAGAAGAGCTTGGAGGAGAAAAGCTCATTGAACCTCCAATAGAATTGATTAGTAGTTGGACGCGTTCGTCTTTCCATAAAAAAATTTTTGCATCCATATGAAACTGGAGGTTGAACCCGTGAACGTGGACAAGCATAGTACAGTCTACCAAAGTTTTCAGTTGTCCACGATTCTCGAAGAACTACATCTCCATGTCCACACCTGCACGGAAAAGCTTCATGCTTCAACATGTACATAATAACAATTTGTTTATGATGATAAGTGTGTGTGATCTGCTGGTGGTTGTGATGATAAGGAGTGTGTGTGGTTCTCTTTTTATGCTAAAAAAGTGAGGGAAATTGTTAACATTTTTCCTCCAATGTTTTCCCTCCAATGAACATCTAATACGTTGAACCTCTAATGTTGAACCCTATCTAATACGTTGAACCTCTAATGTTGAACCCTATCTAATACGTTGAACCTCTAATGTTAAACCCTATCTAATACATTGAACCTCTAATGTTGAAACCTATCTAATACATTGAACCTCTAATGATGAACCCTATCTAATACAATGAACCTCTAATGATGAACCCTATCTAATACAATGAACCTCTAATGATGAACCCTATCTAATACATTGAACCTCTAATGATGAACCCTATCTAATATAATGAACCTCTAATGATGAACCCTATCTAATACATTGAACCTCTAATGTTGAAACCTATCTAATACATTAAACCTCTTATGTTGAACCCTATCTAATACATTGAACCTCTAATGTTGAAACCTATCTAATACATTGAACCTCTAATGATGAACCCTATCTAATACAATGAACCTCTAATGATGAATCCAATCTAATACATTGAACCTCTAATGATGAACCCTATTTAATACATTGAACCTCTAATGTTGAACCCTATCTAATACATTGAACCTCTAATGATGAACCCTATCTAATACATTGAACCTCTAATGATGAACCCTATCTAATACATTGAACCTTCAATGTTGAACCCTATCTAATACGTTGAACTTCTAATGATGAACCCTATCTAATACATTGAACCTCTAATGATGAACCCTATCTAATACATTGAACCTCTAATGATGAAACCTATCTAATACATTGAACCTCTAATGATGAACCCTATCTAATACATTGAACCTATAATGATGAACCCTATTTAATACAATGAACCTCTAATGATGAACCCTATCTAATACAATGAACCTCTAATGTTGAACCCTATCTAATACATTGAACCTCTAATGTTGAAACCTATCTAATACATTGAACCTCTAATGATGAACCCTATCTAATACATTGAACCTCTAATGATGAACCATATCTAATACATTAAACCTCTAATGATGAACCCTATCTAATACATTGAACCTATAATGATGAACCATATCTAATACATTGAACCTCTAATGATGAACCCTATCTAATACAATGAACCTCTAATGATGAACCCTATCTAATACATTGAACCTCTAATGTTGAAACCTATTTAATACATTGAACTTCTAATGTTGAACCCTATCTAATACATTGAACCTCTAATGTTGAAACCTATCTAATACATTGAACCTCTAATGATGAACCCTATCTAATACAATGAACCTCTAATGATGAACCCTATCTAATACAACGAACCTCTAATGATGAACCCTATCTAATACATTGAACCTCTAATGTTGAAACCTATCTAATACATTGAACCTCTAATGATGAACCCTGTCTAATACAATGAACCTCTAATGTTGAACCCTATCTAATACATTGAACCTCTAATGTTGAAACCTATCTAATACATTGAACCTCTAATGATGAACCCTATCTAATACAATAAACCTCTAATGATGAACCCTATCTAATACATTGAACCTATAATGATGAACCCTATCTAATACATTGAACCTCTAATGATGAACCCTATCTAATACATTGAACCTATAATGATGAACCCTATCTAATACATTGAACCTCTAATAATGAACCCTATCTAATACAATGAACCTCTAATGATGAACCCTATCTAATACATTGAACCTCTAACGTTGAAACCTATCTAATACATTGAACCTCTAATGTTGAACCCTATCTAATACATTGAACCTCTAATGTTGAAACTTATCTAATACAATGAACCTCTAATGATGAACCCTATCTAATACATTGAACCTCTAATGTTGAAACCTATCTAATACATTGAACCTCTAATGATGAATCCTATCTAATACATTGAAAGTATTAGATAGGGTTATATAACTATACATTGAAAGTATTATATAAAAATAAAATATATAACTATATAAAACTTATTATTATTAATAATTTAAAACTAAACTACATAAATCTTATATAAAAAAATATACAATTATATAAAACTTATTATTATCAATTATCTAAAAGTAAAATATACAATTATATAAAACGTATTATTATCAATCATTTAAAACTAAATTACATAAATATCATATATAAAAAATATACATTTATATAAAACTTATTATTTTTAATTATATAAAAGTAAAATATTCAAATATATAAAATTATTATTATTAATCATTTAAAAGTATATAACATCAACCATCTAAAAGTAAAATATACAATTATATAAAACGTATTATTATCAATCATTTAAAACTAAATTACATAAATATCATATATAAAAAATATAAAATTATATAAAACTTATTATTTTTAATTATATAAAAGTAAAATATACAAATATATAAAATTATTATTATTAATCATTTAAAAGCATATAGCATAAATTGTTTCCCCAGCGACATGTCGCTGGGGTAAGTTTTGTTTATCAATTTTAGAAATCCCTCCAAAAACTTTCATTAACGCGCTTCTTTCCCAAAGCGACAAAATACACTTTTCCCTAGCGACATGTCGCTGGGGAAAAGTTCGTTAATTTCTAAGGTTTATTAAACCAGCTGCGCAAAACGACAAAGTCTAAGGTTTCCCCAGCGACATGTCGCTGGGGAAAATTCGTCAAGAAAAAGGAAAGTTTCCTCAGCGACATGTCGCTGGGGAAACTATTGACCAGACCTTATCCTTATACGATTTACAAAAACATCACTTATCTCCCAAACCTCTCTTATCTCTTTCTCTTCTCTGCGTAAAAATACCACCATCACCACTGCCCATCTCCATCAGCACTGATCATCTCCATCACTCCCACCATCACCACTGCTAATCACCACCACCGTCACCCATCTCCATCACTCCCCAGCGTAAAAATACCACCATCACCACTGCCCATCTCCATCACCATTGATCATCTCCATCACTCCCACCATCACCACTGCTAATCACCACCACCGTCACCCATCTCCATCACTCCCACCATAACCACTGCGAATCACCCCCACCATCACCACTGCTAATCACCACACCACCACCACAACAAGATTTATGTAATTTAGTTTTTAATTCAATTGTTTATATAATCTAAAGGTTTTGTTTTTTTAATTCAATTGTTTTTTATAAATTGAGTTTTTATATAAATTTATAGTTTTTATTAATTGAATGTTTAATTAAGTTTTTACTTTAATGTTTTATATTATTGTAGCCGACCGCAGCCGACCACAGCCGAAAGCAGCCGACCATAGCCGACAGCAGCCGACCACAGTCAAACACCACAAATAACAGGTATGTTTTTTTTTAATTCTAACTGATAATATATGTTATTTACTGATTTTTATCATTTTAGTTTCCCCAGCGACATGTCGTTGGGGATTTTTATCATTTTGGTTTCCCCAGCGGCAGCGTAGGTAGCAGTAGTAGTAGGCAGCGTAGGTAGCGGTAGGCAGCGTAGGAAGCGGTAGGCGGAAGTAGGCAGCGGTAGGCAGCGTAGGTAGCGGTAGGCGGCGGCAAACAGCGGTAGGCAACTGTAGCAGCGGCAAGCAGCGGGAAGGTATATTTTATATATAAAAATCTTGTTTGGTTTCCCCAGCGACATGTCGTTGGGGATTTAAAAATGTTATTTTCTTGTGTTAAATTTAAATCCAAACACTCCTTATATATGATGCCTAACCGAAGAGAACACTTTATTTTGATATAAGCTGTTTTCCAACAGCTTATTCGTATAAGCTTATCAGAACAGCTTTTTCTGATAAGCTTATCAGAATAAGCTGTTTTCAAACAGCTTATTCCGCTAAGCTTATCGGGATAAGCTGCTTCAAACAACTTATCCTGATAAGCTTATCAGGATAAGCTGTTTGAAAACAGTTTATTCGGATAAGCTTATCAGAATAAGTTGTTTGAAAACAGTTTATCCCGATAAGCTTAGCGGAATAAGCTGTTTGAAAACAGCTTATTCTGATAAGCTTATCAGGATAAGCTGTTTTCAAACAGCTTATCCTGATCAGCTTATCCAAATAAACTGTTTTCAAACAGCTTATTCCGCTAAGCTTATCGGGATAAACTGTTTTCAAACAACTTATTCTGATAAGCTTATCCGAATAAACTATTTTCAAACAGCTTATCCAACTGTTTTCAAACAGCCTATCCAACTGTTTTCAAACAGCTTATTCAGATAAAGCTTATTAGAATAAGCTATTTGATATAAATGTTTTATTGAATTAAACCTTAGGAATGTTTTAGGATTTTAGCGATTAATTTCAGAAAATTCCCGTCTGAAATTGATCAACCTATAGAAAACCCGTCCGAAGTTAATTTAATAGGAATTAACTTCGGAAAGTCCCATGTTTGGAACTGCTTTTTGATTGTTTTGTCTCATTTAGGATATGAATGCGTATAACTGGTTTACTATTTGAGATGATTTCGACAGTGTTTCTCCTTTACTCCTACGAATATGTCTTTAAACACATATTTGGGGAGTTGAGGGGAAATGCTGCCGAAATTTTCTCAAATAGTAAATCGGTTATATGCATTCATATATGAGACGAAGCATCAAAGAGTGGGTTAGGATTGCCTTCCATAGTTTCACTAGGTTAACAAAACATCTAGGATTGCTTTCCATAATTGCCTTCCATGTAATAATAACTAAATATACGGATAAAACGCAGTTATGGTATTCGCTGATAAGAGTTGGATAAAAAACCGAAACTTTCCAAAGAATTTAATGACGGTCTTACAAAGTTCGTCAATCACTGCCGGCCGTTGGTGAATTCTACGGGGAAAATTAGATGTCCATGCAAAAAATGTCGAAATGTATTATGGAAACCCATCGATTGGATTGGAGAGGAAATTGCTATAAACGGGTGGGACCCACTTTATACCACATGGCTCAAACACGGTGAACCGGCTCCACGTGTGCCAGTGATAGATAACCTAGGAGAACCTATGATGAGTGACATGACAACGTTACTCGATGATTTTAGCTATATTCCTTCGAATGAACCAACACAAGGAGATAATATTGGTGAGACTAGTAGCCAACCGACTCAACCACCTCAAGCCACTCGTACCAAGTTTGAAGAGTTGTATGCAATTGCCAACGAGGCGCTGTATGATGGTTGTGAACATGTGTCTCGACTAGACTTTATGGCAAAATTTACCTATTTTAAGGCTAAAGGAAAAATGCCAGATTCTTTATTCAATGAAATATTAGAGTTTCTCCGATATATGTTACCCGATAGTAAAGGATTCAAGTTCCCACTGAACTACTATGAAATAAAGAAGATATTTAAAACGATCGGGTTAGGTTACGAGTCGATACATGCTTGTGAACACGACTGCTGCTTGTTTTGGGAGGATAATAACAATCTGCAATTCTGTCCGGTGTGTAAAACGAGTAGATGGAAAGACACTAACACACCGGGGAAGAAAGTTCCTAGGAAGGTGTTGCGTTACTTTCCGATCATTCCTAGACTACAACATTTGTACAAGTCTAGACACACTGCAAAAGACATGACTTGGCATGCTACTGGAAAGTGTGCGGAGCCTGGTAAGATGCAACAACCGGTTGATGGCGCGGCTTGGAAGAAGTTTGACTTGAAGTATCCAGAGTTTGCAGCAGAACCAAGAAATGTTCGACTAGGGTCGTGTGCTGATGGTTTCAATCCGTTCGGCAACCTTAGTCAGACCTACAGCATGTGGCCGGTGGTATTGGCAACATACAATCTGCCTCCTTGGTTATGTATGAAAGAAAGTAACTTTATGCTGACGTTGTTAATTCCTGGCCCTAAATCCCCGGGCAAGGACATTGATATTTACTTGCAGCCTTTGATTAAAGACCTGAAGACTTTGTGGAACAAGAACGGTGTTGATACTACAGACATTATTTCACAAAAGCAGTTCAAGATGAGAGCGATGCTTTTATGGACCATAAATGATTTTCCTGCTCGAAGTAGTTTGTCTGGGTGGAGTGGGCAAGGTTACTATGCATTCCCTACATGTAACCTAGAAACTCCATCTATTCCTGTCACAAGCAAAACAGCTTATGTTGGCCATAGAAGATGGTTAAAGAAGCCCCATAAATGGAGGAGTTCACGTGCTGACTTCAATGGCCAAACTGAACAGAAAGATCCACCTAAATATTATAACCAACCGGATGTAATCAAAGCGCAACATGCTAGATTGCTATGGCGTACGTCGGGTAAACATCCGAAACATGGGGGTGTGAAGATTTCCCGCAATGTTACAGTCGAGCTTAACTGGACTAAAAGGTCTATTTTTTACGAGCTCGAGTATTGGCCTTTTATTTCACTAAGACACAATTTAGACATCATGCATATCGAAAAAAATGTGTTGGAGGCCATCTTGAACATTTTGTTAATGAATGACAAAAGTAAAGACACCGCAAAAGCAAGACAAGACTTGAAAAAGATGGGCATTCGAAGACCTTTGTGGCTAACCGTAAACCACAAGGGGAAGACTGTGAAGCCCCAGGCTGCGTATTCTTTAACACCAGAGAACCGAAAAAAGTTTTGTCAGTACATCAAAAGTGTTAAACTACCAGATGGGTTCGGATCATGCTTCAAGCACAAAGTGACCGATAATGATACAAATATAACGGGCCTGAAGTCTCATGACTGTCATATAATGATGCAACGTTTACTTCCTTACGGACTTCAAAATTACTTGCCCAAACATATTGCAAAACCAATAATCAATCTGTGTTCCTTGTTTAAGAAACTCTGCTCTACAACTTTGATGGAGGAGGACATGTTGAAAGCTTCGGTCAAGGTGGTTGAAATTATATGCGAGCTTGAGCGCATATATCCTCCTGCTTTCTTTGACATTATGATTCACTTGCCCATCCATTTAGCTCTAGAGGCTCTTGAAGGCGGGCCTATTCAACCCCGGTGGATGTATCCATTTGAAATATTCATGAAGAAGCTAAAAGGTTATGTAAGAAATAAAGCTAATCCGGAAGGTTCGATCGCGGAGGGTTATGTTGCAGAAGAAGCATTCACTATAAGTTCTCAATATTTTCGGGGTGTTACCACGAAATTTAATCGTCCCGATCGTAATGTGGACCCCCCTCCCTCAACGTGTAAGTTTTAGGTGTTCCGATCGGTATGCAAGCCGATTGGTTTACTGTCCTTTCCTTATTTTCCTATCGAGGAGTACAAGAAAGCGAGATGGTATGTACTTAACAACAGTCCTGAGATCGACACGTACCAAGACCAGTTCCGGAGGTACGCGTTTTTTAATTTTGTAACTTTTTTTTCTTAACTTATCATTTCGACGACTTATTCTAATAGCATGAACGTTTTTCAGGTTATTTCTAGAAAAAGACAAGCTAGAAGAATTCCCCTACTGGTTTAAGACGCTTGTAAACTAACACTTATTTTGTGTACTTAAGTGTAAAAATAACAATATCATATTTTTAGTTTTCTATCTAATCCTATCTTCTTCATAGATCTTTGAACGTCACGCACAAAATCCCCAAGACCCAGAGTTTAGCCGAACCAGCGAGTTATTCGCTTTGGCTAATGGACCATCAAGGGCTCCAATGTCAGTAAACTGTTGCGTAGTAGATGGTGTGAGGTATGTCGTGCAGAGCCGCGATGAACGTCGCGTAACTCAAAATAGCGGCGTTTATTCGACTGATCCTGACGGGAAAACTAACACTTATGGTCGGCTTCAAGAAATCCTCGAGTTTGACTATTTGTCGTTTAAAGTTGCGTTGTTCAAAGTTAAGTGGTTCGACACTCGCAACACCGTTGGTAGAGTCAAGAAACTTATCATTAGAAACGGAATGACACAAATCGTCGGCTCTGGTGAGTGGTGGAAAAGTGAACAATACATCCTCGCAACACAAGTCAAACAAGTCTTCTACCTTGTAGATCCAGCCAAACCCAACGTGAAGGTCGTCGAACATGTTAATCATAAAAAGTTTTTGAACAACGGTGCAATCGTGGTAGAGAACGAACCTGATATTATTCATTTGGACAACTCATCTGATCTCCCACCTTCTACTAGTGATCTCCCACCTTCTACTAGTGATCTCCCACCTTCTACTAGTGGGAATGACTTCGGTAATTACACCTTCTATATAGATTTGCATATAGATGGTGAATCAACGGTGGTTAACGCACCACCAGATAACGATGATGTTCCTAACGAAGACGATGATGATGAAGACCCCCTTCCTCATGATTTAGCAGATTCTGATGTTGAAGACCTCATCAAAGATGATGATGGTGTTGAGAAATTTTATTCTAGTGACGAAGAAGATTAACTTTGTGTTGTAACTTGTAAAATACACTTATATATTTAAATGAATGAATGAATGAAATTGTTGTGGATTGTTTAAATGTGTAAATTTATTTTGATATTTAGATTTGTGCATGCTTGTATTATTTTGTTCATGAATTTCTACATGTTATGCTAATTGTACCTGTATATAGATGACTGATGTTGCACGGGGACATGGCGGGGACGGTGGTGGCGAGGATCCTTCACGTCCACGTCCTCCATCATTCGGTTGCGGGGGTTGCTTCGTCATCCGGGGTAAGAATTTCTGGATTATTGTAATACAAATTTGATACACATATTTAACTTGTTTGCCTTAACGTTTATGACTTTATCACTCACTTGATTTTGTAGGAAAAGGAAAGAAAAAGCCTAATTTGGGCGGGAGGAGAGCCGGCAGGCAGAATACCCGGGAGAAGACCCGCAGCCTGAAATTACTGGATGCGGTGGCCGAGAATCACAACCGGCCGGTCGAGATCGACTTTGTAGCCGGTAGAGGTGACCTTGTTATACCTGTCGGCCCCTACTCAGATCATTGGGGAAACTTATTCGGGTGTGTCGTTAGGGAAATACCTTTGTATTACCCTTCGTGGAGCAAGGTCCCCGAAGGGCACAAGGCGGCGGCCCGGGCTGCTATTGGGGTAAGTTATCATTTTATATTTATTTAATTATCATGTTCATTTATTTAATTGTATATATTTATTTAAATTTGTTTTTTTATTTATATCATCTAAATAAATAAACAAATTTAAATAAATATATAAATTATATTTCTAACTCCGTTTTTAATGTGTTGTATTGTGTATATTTATTTAAATTCGTTTATTTATTTATATCATATAAATAAATAAACAAATTTAAATAAATATATAAATTATATTGCTAACTCTTTTTTTAATGTGTTGTATTGTGTATATTTATTTAAATACATTTATTTATTTATATCATATAAATAAATAAACGAATTTAAATAAATATATAAATTATATTTCTAACTCTGTTTTCAATGTGTTGTATTGTGTATATTTATTTAAATTCATTTATTTATTTATATCATATAAATAAATAAACAAATTTAAATAAATATATAAATTATATTTCTAACTCTGTTTTCAATGTGTTGTATTTGATTGCAGAAAAAATATGATCTTGCGCCGCACATGAGCACCCCTCGGTGGAAGAGTATTTATGATACCATTAATCAACAGTTACAAAAATCATACAACACCAGCAAGGCTAGTCTGAAGCGAGATTACTGTGTAAAAGACCCCGAGACTGGAGAATACGATGTGGATCAAATTAGGCGGAACAGACCCGACGAGCACACACCTGAAATGTGGGAGAAACAGATAGAGTTTTGGACTGACGAAGCTAACAAGAAGCGATCCTCAACAAACAGCCAAAATCGGTCCAAGGCAACACTTGTCTCCCGACATGGTTCTCGGTCGATCCCTCGCACTCGACAGCTCATGGTAATTATTATTATTATTATTATTATTGATTTTACATTATTATGGTTTTTTATTTTTTTTATTTTATTATTATTATTATTGTTTTTTATTTTTATTATTTTATTATTATCATTATTGATTTTACATACATATTATTATTGCCGCATTTAATTAGATTGATCTTACTTACGTGTGTATGTACAGCAAAAGGCGTCCGAAAACCAACAGGAGCCTACAGAGATCGACATGTTCTATCGTCTGCATACGAATTCAGATGGTGTATTTATAGATGAGCAGTCTCTCCAGTTGTATGAAAGTATTCTTTTCAAAACACACTTTAATGAATCATTGATTAATAATCTAGCAACCCGACTAATATATTTACTATCTTGTGTTATTGTCACCACACAGGATCAGATGAGGGAGCTAGAGGCGACGGGTGAGCACACCACTGCCGAGATCAACAGGATGGTGCGATGAGGCAAGTTTCGCGGCCACCATCCTGGCGTGGGTATGGTATTGCCGGGATACACCAGTACTCCCTCGTGCTTTTCGCCACCCCCCCCCCCCCCCCCCGAGACTCGTCGGGATCGGGATGTTGATTTCATGATGGGCGTGCTGAGAAACGACGGCAGGTATGGCGATCCTTTTGCGAGATATGAGAGTGGTGGTGCCAGTGGGAGTGGGAGTCGCCCGGGTGATGATGCTGGTGCCAGCGGGAGCGGGAGTCGCCCGGGTGATGATGCTGAGGATCGGGAGGGTGGCGAGGATGGTGGCGATGACGCGAGCTAGTCGTGTCATATATGTGTTTGTTAGTATGGTACATAGTTTCTTTATGTTCATCTTGACTTGGTTCCCTATTATCCTAAATTTGAACGCTTGTTTCCCTAGTATCCTTAACTATCCCGACTTATTCCTAGTATCCTTGACTAAATTAGAACGTTATATTATATTTTGGTGCAAGTTTGAACTTATTCCGCTTTTGTGTTGATTTGTATTTCAAGTTTACTTTATATGTGTCTTTTGGTGAGCAAATACAGGTTTTTGTTACAGGTTTTGGTAGATTTTTTAGGAAAAATTCCAGAAAAATCTAGAAAACGCGTGCTGTGCAGGCAATTTTAAAAAAAACCTGCAGACTCTTCCCCAGCGACATGTCGTTGGGGAAACTTTGGTTATTCGTTGACAAGTCAAACGCAAAGCGTTGACAAGTCAAATGTATCGAGAGTTTCCCCAGCGACATATCGCTGGGGAAACTTTGGAAATCGTTGACAAGTCAGCGACAACGCGTTGACAAGTCAAATAAAAGGAAAGCTTTCCCAGCGACATGTCGCTGGGGAAACTTTGTAATTAGCTAAAATGGTTAAGTTTAACTTAATTTTTTTGTTTAATAAGGACTTTTCCCCAGCGACATGTCGCTGGGGAAAATGTTGCCACCGTGGCAATCTGTTCTTTCAGGAAAAGTCTGTGGGGCCCGCGGGTCGCTGGGGTAAGTCGCTGGGGATACTTTTAACAACTAGCATACCCCAACGAATTTTCCCCAGCGACATGTCGCTGGGGAAACCCCAAAATTATCGTTGGGGTAGGGCGCGAATGTTGTAGTGACAGCATCTGCAGGTAAGTAGTATGAGTGGCCTTTGATTGTAAAGCAATACCACTATGTTTTTGGTAACATTACGCATTTCTAACAATAAAAATATGAATGTAAGTACTGTTTAGAATATTGTATTGCTTCCCCATATACAAGTGAATATGTATGTGTAGGTTGCACAACATCTACATCTGAAATATAAATATACCCGTTGAGCAGTGTCATCTTAAGCAGTGTCATTTTGACCAGTGACATTATTGGATTGGAAACAATTTCCAAGAGTTGAGTAGAGAATCATTGCCTTATTTCTACTAATTTTAAACAATTTGAGTTTGGCTGAATCTGAATAGTCCTGTAATAATCAAATATAAACATATATCAGACATAATTGACCATTTATTCCCCAACCTCTATTTCAAAACCCGGTGAAGTGCAAGCTGTTACAAATCCAACCCGCAGACCCATTTTACCCGATTTTTTTAAAGTACAGGTATTTGTCAGCTTACAGTATCTAGGGGCTGAAAAAGGATGCCTTCTACTTCTATGTTGTAGTTACAATCGTCAAACATAATTTCAAGATCAAAAATACTCCCATCGCTAGTGAATTGATACAATTCAGCCATATGAAACTTTTCCGCATCTCTCTTTTTTGTAAGGTACAGAGTAGAAGTTTTTGACTTCCCTCTTAATCTGTATTTGAGGTATACCACATGCCTAACTTTTGTAGGACTGAAAAAGGCAATGTTCAGAGTATATATGATTGATGGGGACAAAAACTCAGTCTTGACATGTATTTTAAATCCCTTTTTGTTTATTTGATAGAGAGCCACTGGAAATCTGCATGAAGAAGAAGAATGATGCATCAATTTAAATATACTTATAAAAAAACAAGAATAACTTTGAGTACGACAAATCACCTTGACCGACAATGAGAATGGTGACAATGTTCTCCTTTCTCATTAAGTGAAAACCACTGCATAATTAATAAGTTGGCAATTAGTTCTGCTCATATCTTTATAGTCAGACATAGCCAATTAATTACCGTTTTGTAATCTTTCAGGTGGATTCCTTCCGAGAGAATCTGTTTTACTTTTTGAAGGGATGTGTAGGCGAGATAATGTGAGGCAGGCTCGATTACATATTGGTATTCTTCAAACACTTGAAGATCGACCTATAAAATGACATTTTCAAGCAAGTCAGCCATACATTCGAGTTAAGCGTGATTTTTCCCTTTTAAATCTTTTAACCAAAGCATAAACATTGACAATAAAGTGCCTACTTTGTCTTGAGATGATTGGAACTCGAAGCCAGCGACTAGTAGAATGGCATAACACTCTTCAAACACAAATCAAAGGTTTGTAATTGTGTGTTGGCTTGTAAACTGATACAATGGAACAATGAACCATCCATCTTGTCTCATACATATTGGCTAAATACCTGCATAATATAATAATATATTGTATGATCAACAATGCTATTGAATAATTGCGAATGATTTTATTCTTGTGTTCAAAATGATTTTAGTTTTTTTCCCACACAAAACCATACTCTAAAACATGTCTCAAGGAAACACTTCTGCAAACAAGAAACAAAACAAACGAAAAGCTACTCGAAGCAACCCATCGACACCGGAAAAGGTACCAGAGACAATCCCTCCACAACCTTACCCTCCACAACCTTATCCAAACACGATGGGTGAATCATTCGTTCTTACTATTCATCAACCAGAGAGCCCTGTTGAAGAATACCAGGTACCTGCTGAGGTCCGTCTTACTGAGGAACAAGAATATCAACTGCTTAATGATGAAGAAGCATTACGTAAAGCATTAGCAGAAGAAGAACGGTACCGATACCCGTACCGGTACCGGTACCGATTCCCGTACCGGTACCGATACCCGAATCCTGTTCGGTATGGTACTGGTACCATAAATTTATGCTCGGGAAATAACCGGTACTATTCGGGACGGGTTCAGGACATAATTTTGGTCACGCCTTTTAGGCTGGGGGGGGGGGAGTGGGAGTAAAATCCCACGGGCGACATCTATGTGGCAAAAGCCACCGCATAAACCCCACTAAAACCCACACGTGGGTTACACTTTAAAAACCCACTACTTGTCACTTACTCACCACTAGTGAGTTTATAAATGGTGGGCCCCAATGTTTTTTTTTAATTTTTAATAGATTGTGAGTGAGGATTATTTAGTGGGGGTATTTAATAAGGTATATTTTATATAAAATGAAGGTGAGGTGGAGGTGAGTTTTTTTTCCTTAGTAACCTTAAAAAGTGAGTTTTGAGTGAGTTGAGGTGGCGCTAGTGTGGCGGTAGGTTTTTGTGTTACCACTCCTCCAGCCATAGATTTTGGTCAATGTAATTGGGCCCAAGTCTAATAGATTTTGAGTAAATTTATTTTTTCCTACAAAAAGTACATGATATGGATTAAACTTGATGTCTAAATTTGATATGTCATTTTTAACAAGTTCAGCCATATTGGTTTTATCAATTTCTTAAAAACAAGGTCTTTAATCGATTCGGTCGGTCAATAGATTACTTATTCGATCATCAGGTCATTCCGGTATATATATATATAAATTAACAAATATAGCATGTAAAAATAAAATTATAAACATACATAAATAACTTGTTTTAATTTTCTTAGAACATGAAAGAAAAAAAAGCATGGCAGGGTCAACTCAGGCTACTTAAAACCTAATGGTTCTAACTAGTTTCGAATATAATAAACTCAATTTAATTTGACTCATTTTTTTACTGAACGATGTTTGTAAAGGACGGCTAGGTCAAACCGGTTTCAAAACATTTACTTTTATAAGTAAAAATACATGCGTAAAAGTCAATTTTAACAGAAAAAATCTCACATCTATTTCACCAGGAAAAAGGATGACATATTTTAAACACTATGCTAATTGTATAGCGGCGAATAATTAATGATATGCTAATTGACTCGTTCATCGAACCGGTAAACCGGTGACTCGACTGAGTTGACTCGATAGTCAAATGAGTAACCCGGTGACTCGACCGGGTTAACCCCATGGTCGAACCCGTGCGTCGATGTCTCGACTGGGTTGACCCTGGTCAATCCCGTGACCTGGTGACTCGACCGGATTGACCCGATGATTGATCATGTGACCTGATGACTCGACCGGGTTGACCCGTGGTCGAACCCATGACCCAGTGACTCGACCAAGTTGACCCGGTGACTCGACTGGGTAGACCAGTAATCGAACCCGTGACCTGATAATGTTTGTAAAAAAGGAAATCGCATGACAAGGTGACGTGACGGGTTGACCTTGTGTTCGAAGTTTGGCCTTTTTTCAAATTCAATGCTTAAATTCTTCAAGCGTTTTGCTGCTCATAATCATATTATGGATCCCGTGACCCGATGACTCAACCAGGTTGACCTAGTGGTCGATCTCGTGACCCGATGATTCGACTAGGTTGACTCGATGGTCGAACCCGTGACCTAGTGACTCGATCGGGTTAACTCAGTGATGGATCCAGGGTTGACCTGGTGACTCGACCGGGTTGAATCGGTGGTCGAACCCGGGACCCGATATATTGTGTGAAAAAATCAATGTTGGAAACCACTACCAAGTGGCCTAGTCGTAAGGTCAAGGACTCTCAAAGAAGAGGTTAAGGGTTCAAACATCATTAAGTTTTTATATTTGGGGGTGGCAACGGAGGTTCACATGCGACAACTTCGAGCTATTTAAAAATATAGTCGCCTTGGGATTATATCGAGTCGAAGCAATTTTCGATATCCATATTAGGAAATGTTCAAAATTCAACAATTTCCACAAATATAAATAATTAAATACTCTCCTATACTTTTCAAATAAACAACTTAAAGCAATGTAGCTAATTACCTTTTTGCCCTCATTGGCGATTAATTCCGTGGAAAGAAGCTCTTTGAGTTACTTTCCAGTTTTGTATATTAGAAGAGGATCAGCAGCCATAAGTATATTTTCATGCTTTGATAAAATACCAAGCATGAAATCAGGAGATTCCTGTGATTCAAGTGCAATCTCCAGTTCTTCCACAACACGAGATATTGTTGGCCTTTCTTCACAAGCGTTCCGTAAACATTTATATGCAATGTCTAAGAATGTTTTCATTGAACTCGGATCCATTTGTTGCTTGAGATCTCTCAAGATAATCTCGTCCTGTTTATTATTCTTCGTAGCTTTTTTTCCAGAAAGGCACGTAAACCTTTAATTGACCATTGATATTTTCAACACATAGTCTGTCTCTCATGATTTCAAACAGGACTACCCCAAAAGAGTAAACATCGGACTCTTTTGATAAGGAGTATGCAGGGGTGACAATTCGTGTCGGGTTCGAGTTAGCGGGTTCGGGTTGTCAGGTTGGCGGGTCAGAAAATCCCAACCCAAATCTAACCCATTTAAATAATCGGGTTAGTTATGTCAACCCTAACCCGTTTACACATAGCCCGAACCTAACCCATTTAACCCATGTATATATCTGGGTTGACGTTAAATATGTTACATAGGTTGAATAAGTTAAACGAGTTTATATATTGATCCATTCAACAAGTTTTATATATAAAAGTAGGCACATTACACGTGTTAAACATGTTAAATGTGTTTATGTTTGGTCTATTTAACCTAGTTAACACGTATGATAAAATATTAATCATTTTTAATATAAGGAAAAAATCATAAACGGGTTGTCGGGTCGACCTGTTTAATTTTTTTTCCAACCCAAACCTAACCTGTTTAATAAATGGGTCAGATAGGCTGACCCAAACCTGACCTTAGATTCAATATATTCAACCCGAACCTGTTAATTTTCATGTCGGTTTCAGGTCAGGTTTCGTGTCGGGTCAGAAATTGCCACCCCTAGGAGTATGTATGCATATACAATGGATCAAAGTACCTGTTAAATTTTAGGACCTAATCATTGACCTCAACTAGACTTCAGGGACTTATTGTGGATGGTTACATTGTTTCAGTTATAGTTTGGATGGTTGGTGATAGCAGCTTATGAGGTGGAGGACCTTTTTTGTCTACTTTGGAAAGATTGAAGCCCATGTTCTGCTTTTAGCCCAAGATATATTGAAGCCCACAAAGGACTTCCAACGTCTCTTTGTGGTTGGTATACATACTAGACGCTCCTCTCGTTGACCAGTTATCTGGGTTATTTCATCTATGTGTTTTTGAGTGTGTTTTCTCTCTTTCATAAAAATGTAACCCAGATCTAGTTTTGATCTTTTATTCTTGTAAAAACTATTATCACTTAGATAATAGGATCATACCAGATTAGCTGTGGTGATCTTGTTCTTATTTTTATCTTCAAACTCGTTTATCTATTTAAAGGTTTTGATTTTGAGTTTCATATCTTGCTCATTTTACCTTTATCCTGCTTTTCTTCATGGTATTAGAGACTGGTTGCTCTAAAATCGTTGAGAAAAAAAATTAGGGTTTCAAACATTTTTTGGGGTTTTTTGAATTTGACATGTTTTTTATAAGATCTTCTATTGAGATAGCTGGATCTAAAAAAGGTCTTCTATTTTACGTTTTAATCAGTCAAAAAAATTTTAGGGTTTCAAAACTTTTTATGGGTTTTTGAAATTGACATGTTTTTTGATAAGATCTGCTATTGAGATAGCTGGATATAAAAAAGGGTTCTTCTATTTTACGTTTTAATCAGTCAAAAATTTCTTTAGGGTTTCAAATTTTTTTGGGGGTTTTTGATTTTCTATATGCTCTAACCTTGTTCTTGCTGCAGGAAAGTTGTTTCTTTGGATCTATTACTTAGATCCGTTGGTGATTGCACTTTTCCCTAATTTTTCAAATTAGGGTTTGGTGAAGAGGTTATGTTTTCTTCTAGACTAAGTGAATCTAGAAGAAACAGTTCGATTGGGCTTTTGTGTATGCACTGTAACACCTCTGCTCTCTCTCCTTTTTTGTTGATTGTTTATGGTATATTTATCTTCATATACGTGTTTTTTGGCTGATTATTGTGATTATTACTCTCTCTTTTGCTGGCTTGTTTGTTATTAGGTTATTCTGTTTATTTGGACCCTTAATCATTGTCTTTCCCTTGACCTGCCATCCTTGAGTGGTTTGGAAGCCTAGGAACTTTGTTGACCTTGATTAAGTTCTTTTTTTGGGGTTTGGTTTCTGTGATTGCACACCATGACTAGTGGTCATGGTGACACAGACACTGAACAACAAGATGACCAGATTGGGGAAGAATCTGTTGTCACCTTGATCAGTAAACTTGATATTAGTGACCCTTTGCACCTTCACCCAAATGACTCTGCCACATTGACTGTGATTTCTATTAAACTCAAAGGAACTAAGAACTATCAAATTTGGTCTAATGCTATGCTGTTGGCTTTGGAAGGAAAAAATAAAACTGGTTTCATAAATGGGTCTTGTAAAAGATCCCTAACTAATGATGTGTTGGGAAAACAATTGGACAGAGTCATTGCTGTGGTGTTAGGTTAGATTCTTAATTCTGTACCTGATGAATTGTTTCTTGGTCAAATTTTCTCTAAGAAAGCTGAGCATGTTGGAAATGATTTAAAGGAGACTTATCATAAGGTTGATAGGTCTGTGATATTTAATCTTCATCATAAAATTAACACCTTAAAGCAAAATGGTTCCAACTTGTCTGATTATTATCATAGTTTGAATGCTTTGTGGAAACGATATGATGTTATGGTTGAGCTTCGTAATTGTGTTTGTGCTGCTACTAATGAATTCAAGAATCATAACAAGTTGTTGAAATTGATGCAATTTTTAATGGGTCTTGATGACACTTATATGACCATTAGAAGTTTTATTCTCTCTAGAGAGGTTTTACCTGATATCAAAGGTGCTTATGCCATCATCTCTAGTGAGGAGTCTCACAGAGTTGCTATTGACAATTTGTCTGGTACCTCTCAGAGGAATCAGACTTCTGCCTTTCTTTCAAATAGGCCCACCAGAAATGTGTTTCAAAGCCACCAGAATGTTAATCCTAATACTTTCAGACCTAATGGTGGCTTTAGACCTAACTATAATAGCAGCCCTAGACCTAACATGGCCAATAGACCTAATACTTATAGACCTAATGGGAACTCTGAAGTGGTCTGTGAAAACCGTGGGTACAATGGGCATACTATTGATAGGTGTTTTAAACTCATTGGGTTTCCTACTGATTTTGGGATAAAGAAATCTGGTCAAAATTCCAAAGGAAAAAACTTTTCTAACAACTCTGTTGTTTCTTTTTTGTAATTAGATCTGCGGTTTTTTTATGGTTGGGTTAGGATAAGTGACGTGATGGATTGTTTGATGATGGATGTTCGTTTGTGATTTGTTGATAACTTTAGATCTGGGTTTCGTTGATGAAGCTGAAAACAAAAATGGTGGTGAAAGTTTTGTATAAGGATTTTTAGTTGAACAATGGATGGTTTTTTCGCTCGTGGGTGATAGTAGTTTATATCTTTTTTTTGTACGAGGGTGATGTTAATCATGGGATGGTGTTAGCGGTGATGTTTTGTTATTTTGTTTATATGTCATATAATCGGTGTAAATGTGATATACGAAAAGGGAAGTGTTTGGGAAATAGCTTAAAAGAGCAATGTGGGATGAGATGAGGGACTCATAAAAGATTGTTAAGGGGTTATTTAAGACAATTGTTTAACAAATAATCAAGTTGAAATACGCCTGAAGCCTAAACTTTTGATATTACTTAAAGTTGATACCTTAATGTGAACACAATCTCCAAGACTGTAAAGGCATCACCAATATTAGCTTGAAGATAACGACATTCGACATTTAAATGCACTTCGTCCTTTTCACTAGAACTGCATCATATATCAAGCTCAGTTTAAAGAAAGAAAATGAGATCGCATAAATGCACTTCGTCCTGTTTCAGTAGAACTAGAAGCATACATGATTAAACAATGATGTTAGTATAAAAAAATTGATTCTTCTTGAGCAGAGACTCTCCCAGGCTCTGATATGTCACACCCCAACATGGCGGAACATGGGGCACGACGTATGTATATCATCACAACATGGCGTGTCTATAGAGATAACTAAATGAAATGGAAATGTCATAAAATGGTGACACAAATGTCATGACAATATCTACACAAAATGCAGGAGTCTAGGCAAGTAGGTAACAATCCTACCTCTTACCCAAGACAAACAATTACCACAAACAAAACATCATAAGGGTGTCCAAAAAGTATCACTTATTCAAAACACACATAAATAAACTAAGAAGGAACGGGGACCTCCTTCTAAATGCAATCCTAATGCCTCCAAAACTAGCCACTTCTATTCTCAAGCTTAACCACACTCTCACCTGAAAGAGACACTAAAACACGTCAACATAAAGTTGGTGAGAGTCATAGGTTTAGACTCCAACGCCAAAATCAAACCATAAGCTGTGAATAATAACCAAATATAAGAACATATAGACAAAGTGATACAAACATGCATTAACAACTAATATTCAAGATTTAACAAACTAAACCAAATCCAAATCCAAATCCAAGGCTCCCAGCCTTACCAAACACCATGGTACCATAGGCGCCCATACACCTATGTACCAATCCCAAGGCCCTGCCTTGTCATTATCCATTGGTCCCATAGATGCTCACACATCTATGTACCTCCCCAAGGCCCCGCCTTGTCAACATCCCCTTGGTACCAAGTCAAAACATAAACAATCATGAATCAACTAGCAGTTAATCACATAAGTATGCACAAGTCCATCACCAAACATAAAACATTCACAGCATAATTTATAAAAACAAGACAGTGTCTCTTCCATCCCATCTGGAAGTCAAAATCATTAGTAGACATGGGGCTAGGAAACTCACCTGATTGAGCTTCTCCAAAAATCCGTGCACTAGCAAAAAGCTAACAAACAAAAGCACACAATCAAAACATGAACCAAACTCTAAGAAGGCTCATCAACCTATGATGGACATCTAACCTTCTCCCATATATATACCTCATTTATATGCTCTAAGCATCTCATTACACCTCTCTATAAAGCCCTTAACTTAGTTTACTTCATAACCCGTCTCCTTAACAATTTACCCAAAACAGTCCCGGTTTTTAGGTCTCCAAACTATAAGCCAAACGCCCACCTAACCATACCCATGATCTCTGTAAAAAACATCCTATAACCTTACATATGTCAGCTAACTTCTCCCTTTTGCCCCAACCTTAAAGCTACTATTAAGGCCCCGATATATATATATATATATATATATATATATATATATATATATATATATATATATATATATATATATATATATATATATATATATATATATATATATATATATATATATATATATATATATATATATATATATATATATATATATATATATATATATATATATATATATATATATATATATATATATATATATATATATATATATATATATATATATATAGAGTTAGGATCAAATAAGAAGATTAAGTAAAATGAGAAGAATGAGAAGAAACCACAGCCACATATTTCAGATGCACCTACAAAGTTAGATGCATCTCCCCTTAAAATTCTCCTTCCTTTATGGAATTTGTGGTCAGGATTTCTTCTTATTCTTCTCATTTTAATTTTTCTTCTTACTTGATCCCTACTCTATATATATATATATATACACTTCTGCCTATCCGCATATTACCGATTTTGAACATACAAAAAGTTTGTTATGATTAGGGAGTCTTAACCTAACCCATTTGCTTAGCCACCCTTCAGGTCTCTTATTTAATATATGAACCAACTACCATGCTCATTAGAGGGCTCAAGTGTACTCTTAAGTACCCCAATCATCTTAAAACATTAAATTAAACCCGACTGATATCAAAACTGTTTTGGCCTCCGACTGTTGTGACCTGTATTTGACCCACTTCCCGACCTCCAATTTAGTTCTCGTTTCTTGCATTTGAAAGCCAACTCAATTACCTTTCCAGGGATACATGGATCTCAAAATAATAGTTTGTAGAACTCTATATATAATCAAAACAATTGACCTAAAATTCTGCCCAGTTTTTAAAAACGAATTTAACACAATTAACCTAATTAATTACCATCACCATATATATATATTTATGAACCCTAATTATTCTAATCATGTTTATATCATTAATATACAGATTTCATAATTAACCTAGCCCTAGTTCCATCGTGTATTGATTAAGAAAACATTAAAAACAATTTAATTAAAAAGGGATTTGAGGTTTTACCTTAAGATTAATGGAAGATAAAAAAAACAATGAAACCCTAAAACAAATCTTGTGAACCGTCGACTTTTATTTTTCTCTAGGGATTTATGATGTGTTTTGGTTTATAACAATGCTTTACATAATTAACATACTAATCCTAGCCCAATACAATGTTTCCTTTTTCTCTTTTTTCTTTTTTTTCTTTCCTTCCTTATGTTTTTATTGCATATACCGACTATATACCCCATAATTTCTTTTTTTTATTTAATTTATTAATACTTGTAATAATAATATTACCTTAATTTTCCTTAATTTATTTCAGCTCCTAAAACCTCCAAAACCTCAAAACCGTAAAACTAGTCAAATTTACGCGTATACCGTAAAAGACGTAAAAATATACAGTTTTATAAAAACTCTTGAAATATGAAATAAACAAATTAACTAAGTCCTAAATGACTTAAAACCATCCTGAAAAATACTCCCGTGACTAAATACCTCTTCCGAGACCCCTAAATGCAAAACCCTAAACCGTAAAAATACGATTTTCTATAATACATATACGTATACGTAAAACACCAAAATAACACCATTTCATTTCATAGTCACTAATTTGTGAGCTCATGAACATGAAATAATCGTTCCTCGATTTACTTATGAGTACTTTATACCCATAAACGATATCCTCACCAACCTCGTTCACGCAAAATAACATGTAAACACGTAAATCACATAGTCACACATAAATTAACCTTAAAATAAGACCAAGTGACGAACCTCAAAACCACGGTTGTCACATCACTCCCTCCTAATAGAAATCTCGTCCCGAGATTTACTCCTTAGGATCGTCATTATCAATTAGCTGAGGATACTTGCTCCTTATAAATCCTTCCCGTTCCCACGTGAACTCTAGTCCACGTTCCAAATTCCATCTACCCATAACTACGGTATATTACCCTTTTTATCCAACGTCCTAGCTTCACAACCCAAAATCTCCATCGGCTCTTCGATAAAACAAAGACTCGTATCCATACTAATATCATCTAACGGTACTTGCAAGTCAGTTCTTGCTAAGCATTTCCTCAAGTTTGATACATGAAATATGTCATGCACACTACTCAATTCCTCCGGTAATCTCAACCTATATGCCACTAGCCCAATCCTTCCAAGGATTTCAAATGGACCCACAAATCTAGGTGCTAACTTCCCTTTTCTTTCCAAACCGCATCACCCATTTCCATGGTGAAACCTTTAGCATAACTTTATCTCAAATCTCAACGGCTTACGCCTCTTGTCCGCATAGCTCTCTTGTCGGTTGTTTGCTATTTTCAACCTCTACTTAGTCACTGCCACCACCTCCATAGTTTTCCGATCCACCTCTGGTCCAATACGTTGGCCGCTTCTAACTTCATCCCACTGTAACGGTGATCCACCTCATCTCCTATGAATTAACTCCAGCAGTTTCTACTACAATTCCTATCACCATACCTAACGGCTTCTATCCTCTACAGATTTTCCATCATTCGGAAGTTCTTCCAACCTTAAACACATCCAGTGGTATATACAGGATTGCATAACCAAAAGCTTCCCATAATATTGACAAGAAACATGTCATAACCACCACCTCATCCTTGCTTTCCCATGCTCGGCACCAAGTAACTAACCATCCTTCATACTAACATGTGTTACACCTTTTCTCTAGGTGGACGTTCCATTGTTCGTGACTACTAACCTCTTGCACTAACGGGTTCTCTTCAATATCACCCCACTATCTTCACAACCTCTTGCTCCCTCGAATCATTCTTCCTCCATACTACTTTTCACTTGTCTCTCCACAATCTTAATTTCCATGCCATCTTATATCCCGTCTTCAGCCTATAATTTAGGTGTTTCCTCCTTTATTCCCTACATCCTCATCAATGGGGAACATGCCCCTATCACCGGTGACTCTCTCTTTGTAGGATAATTCTTCCTAATATAATGCGTTCTCCAACTATCTCCAAATCTCACGCCCATGCTCTAGGCGTCTTTCTCAATTACCTCTATAGTATGCTCATACCAACCATTAGTCTATCAACGATATACTACGCTTGCTTTGCATCGTTTCTTCCCTTGCCATAATCCTTCATAAGGCATTCCATACCTATTAGGTTAACTTTCACACAAATATCCTATTCCATCGCATTTGTGCGCAATCCTTCCAACTTCTCAACTATGTGACTTCTCATTCCTCTTGAAATATGGGATGAATTAGTCCGTCCATCGACTATCACCCAACTCTCATCGTACTTATTCCTCCACCGCATTATGTATCCCTTCCACCAAATTCGTCCTTACATTGCCCTTTCTAAGCCACTCCTATCTATGTAGGAAGTATAGTCTACGTCCCTTTTCTCCATATGATTGTCCAAGCCACGCAACATTAATGTTGGCGCGTTCTCTGCTTTAGACAACTCAACTCGTGCAACCTACATCCTTCATCCAAACCACCCTAATACGTCATCCATATAGTTCAAGTTCGTCTCAGCTTCACTTCGTTCTTCTTATTCCATGTCTCATCAACCATGCTTGCCTTTCCCAGATGGTACTTGGCCTTGCAAATTTCTTTCATCACTTAACTCCACCCATCACCTTTTCCAAATATTCAGTCAAGATGATTAAATATGTGTTGGAGACGTTCATGATCTGTATAGATCATTCTCTACGTCTCGTACCCCAAATGCCTCTAGCATTCTAGGCAGATATAACAATCCAGCTCCACTAACTAAGTCTATCTAGTTCTTCCAAATCTTTAGTTCCCACAAAGTATAAACAACCGCCTTTCTTTGTCGTTCTCGTATACATCCAAATCCTTTCTCTACGTATCGTCATGCTTCGAATTCATCCAGTCCTTCCGATAATTCCAAGATTTGCTCATTATCCAATCCACCACTTCTGTGACAATCCGTCAATTTACGATTGATATTTTATTCTCAAATATTATTTGAAAATATTATTTTAATGATACAATATGAACTCACTTATTTTTTTGGGAAGAAATTTGGATTTACGACTTGGAGTAGCATCGACTACGTCTAAACCGGAGGATTCAACGTTACGTGCTTACGTTTACATACACCGTCTTTGGTGACAGTCTGACATTTCAGAAAATAAATTTGTCCATGAATATTATTTTGGAGTTTTAAATTTGTGTTGGTTCATAAACTCACAAATTTACGAGAAGAGATTAGGACTTACGATTTTATTTTAACGTCCTTTACGACTAAACCGGAAACCTTAGGATTACGTATTTACGTTTTCGAACTCCGTTTTTGATGAGACAATTTTTATTGGATTCGTTTTGTGACGTTGATTCATAATTTATAAAAATGTTTTTCGTAAAACGACCCGAGGGCACGCAAATCGAGGAAACCAGAATCGAGGAGTACCCGTAAATAAATGGGGATGAGACAAAACCATTTTTGCCCCACCCCCACTCAATATGGACGGCCAAATGTGAAGGTGGCAAGTTTTCACTAAAGAAGCTAACACTTGTCCTAAGTTGCTTACATGGTAAGCTAACCAAACCTCAAAACCATGTAGCTAAACCACTTCCCACACACACAACATGCAAACCACCATTTTCTTCCATCTTTCTCTCTATATCCCGTCCCACCCTACACAAAAACACCCTCACTTGATCTTGATTCTACCATAAAATCTCATGTTATTTACACACATGTTGATGCCCTCTTGAAGCTCTCTTGAATGGTGGTGATTATAACATCCAAGGAGGAGTTTCCATGGAGTATCAAGGCTGATTTTCCACAAGTAGTTCATGGAGCATGGTGGTCTTGAAGATGGTCTTGGCTATGCACAAGTTTCTCCATCAAAATCCATGTTTTGATCACAACTTACATCATCATGGTGGTATAAAGATTGTCCTCCTCAACTTCTTGTTATTTTGATTATGTAAACATGTATTTTATTTCCTATTGTATATGTATATGATGATTATATGATGATAAAAATGTTATGTGGGGATTTGTTGTTGATAATCATGTATAAAAAAATGAAAAACCATAAGAAACAAGGCTAAAATCTTGTCTAAATTTGAGGGCTGTGTAAAACAGTAAATAAACAGGTCATGGACTGATAATATGATGAAGTAGAATTGATATACAGTAAGCTATGAGTCTTGTACACATGTGAGAGTTGGCCATGCAGTGGAATCAAAGTAATGAGTAAGATATGATCAAAACAAGTTTAGGGTATAAATCTGAAGTTACTGTTTTGGACGATTTTTAGAAAATACTTAAAGGATGATTCAACAGTAGCTATAGAAGAGTTAAATGTATCACATATCATGTTGTTTATGTGATAAAAATTTGAGCTTCTATCTCCATGTAGAACTCAAGATATGGCAGTTTTGGTGAAAGTGAGGTTAAAAATCAGATTTTTGGAAATAATGTTTATTATTATTATATAAGCACTCACATTATAATATATAAAATGTAAAATAAAAACCCACTAACTTATAAAACTTATTTATATAAATATATATAAAAGTTTAATCAAATGGATAAATTATATAAATGATGGTGAAATAATGATTATAAGTAATAAAAACTATAAACATGATTTTTACGACTTTTCGGCTATCGCCGTGAAATTAACGTTTTTCGCCAAATAAAACTTAGACGACCAAACCCGTCTAATGTAAAGTTTATAAAAGTCATATACTGATGTTTAAGTAATTAATACAAGTAAAAACCGATAAAACCCGAACTATAAGAAATACGGACGTTAACGGACTAAATTAACGTTATTGGACTAATAATACAACAAAAATGGACTAGAACACTTATAAACTTATTATTGGACTTAACCCATTTGGGCCCAACTTGAAAGTGTATGTACTGATAATATAAGTACAAAAAGGATTAATACATGTTAAGAACTTATAATAGGCTTATTGGACCTAAAACACGTAAATAGGTAAAACGAGAAAACTAGTATAAAAGTTATCAACACATAACACAAAAATGAGTAAATGAGGATATGTAAACCCACTTGATCATCATATATATATAATCATCATATGTATACATAATTGTTATTTTTATAAAGTCATTGGACATGAGTCTAAGACGAGTATTATTTGTCTAGGTTTCCGTGATTGAAGCACGTACCGTACGTCCGAATTGCCGACAACCCGCCTTCCCACATCAACGTGAGTTCATAGCCTCGCACTCTTTTAAATGTTTTATAAATGCTTTATAAACCCGCGAGGGAGATAACATGTTAGTTGTATAAAAGTTTGGACACCATTTGTCCCGATTGTTTGTTTATTGATTTTGGACCCGAATGATTGAATGACCCGATTGTATGACCCGATAAATGATTAATGGACCCGATAGAAGAAAATAAATGGATTATTAAAGTTAGGTTATGTCACTAAAAGTCCCATTAGCATGAATTGTGAACTACCGGAAGTTGGTAGACGCTTATGCATTTAATAGTACTATTTGGGGACGATCACCCCAGTTCGCGCCTTGACGGTTGATCCCCGTCGTGCCACATTGATTGGTAAGCGAATTAATGTATGAGAAGATTTCCATAGCGTGACCTTTGTGACGACACGCTACTTTAGATGGGCAAAATTGGTATCGGGTTAGCTACTCGTTGTTGGTTTAGTAAGGTAACAATGTCATGCGGCTTATAATAATCCGAATTAACAAAATAATAATAGACGCTCCGAATTACGATGTATTGCCTGACTAGTAATACAGGGTCATACTAATGATATTATGATTGTATTTTGGTTTTCATAACCATATTCATATAACGGTTTATAATTGAATTTATACGACGTCATAAGACGTATTGTATGATGTTTTTACGACATTGGCTCGTATAATGATTTTTAAGGCAAATGCCTATATCATGATTTTCGATAAGGATTTGTATAAAAATGATTTTGGCTATTTTATGGCCTATTACAATGATTTGTACGAATTGATTTTTGGTACTAATTTTATACCAAAGTTATATTGATGAAATTTATTAAACTCTATGAATTCACTCGGCGTTATCGCTGACCTTTTCTTTTAACATGTTTTATCTCAGGTACTTGAAGGTAATTCTCGGGAAGACGACAAGAATTCATGGCCCGCACTTAAACAATATTTTTCCATTCAACACTTTGTAAAACTTTTGTACGAAATGTAATGACTTGGGACCGATGTAACTTGGATATTTATGAATGGAAATGATTTATTATTAAACAACGCGATTTTTATGCGTTGTCTATGATGTGAGTAATGTGCTATCCCGTAACACCAACTAGTCTTCCGCTGTACTAAGTTGTATAAATTTGGGGGTGTTACAGTTTGGTACCAGAGCTCTCGTTATAGAGAACGAAAGATTTTTAAAACCAAGGTTTTGAATAAAACTTTTCAAAATCTTTTAACTATAAACATTTTTCTAAAAATGTCTAAAAATCTTTTGACTATAACGGTGCCGAAGAATTCCCGAGTTACCGACAAGGCCAAGACTGAGAAGTGTTATTTTAATATATATATAACTTGGATTATATATATATATGATGTAATTTTATTACATGATTGTTTGATGATTATTTTGATTTTTATACGAGGTATTTATACGACGTCGATTGTCACAAGTAACCCTAAATCCCCTAGTAAATTAGTCGAAGCTATTCTCGTAGGAATTCTAGCTACCCTAGATCTAAACCAAGTTATGGATATTTATGATCCCAACAAATGGTTGATATTCGTAGAATTGTAGACATTAGTTGATTGTGATATTAGAAAAGAATTGGCGAGATTAAATCTGATATCGATGTCATGACGATCTTTTCTTAAAGAGTGGAGTTTGACAAAACGTTACCACCTAGAAAGATGTCATCTGATTCGTTGTCATCCAATTCTTAAATTTGAAATCGAAAGGGTGAATGTTGCACTTGAGGCTGTCATTGGAACCATTACCCAAAAGCCTCATGCCACTAATACCTTTCCGAGAATTCTAGTTGAATGATCAAGTCATTTCATATTAATGACTCATTTGATAATTGTTGTTGTAAGAGCTAATAGGATTGGAATCTAAGTGTTGATTCATATTGAGATTGTATTGCCTTTACAAGGCCGAAGAATAAGGTTGTAAGTATTGAAGAATGAGGTAGAATATCGCATTGAGTATAAATTGGTTGAAACTTGGATAAAGTAAAATTTAACTTGTATGAAATATGAGATTGTTAAGAAGAAGTCGTTAAGTCCTGTAATTGAATTATAAGGTTTTAATTGATTGTTGATTCGTGTTAAGGGTTGTTCCTAGGCCATTGTCCACTAACGAGGATGCCCAGTGTCCAAGAAATAAATTGAAGAAATCTTCTTCTGAATTGAGACCGATGGATCTTCTGGGACAGGCAGGACACCTAATGACTCTTGTAGATTATTATTCATTGTGGTATCTTTTAAAAATCCCTAACTTAACTGAGATATCAGTTGGTAGGATGAGTTCTGAGAATTGTATGACATAGTGACACATAATGTGTTACGGTACAATTTGACTTGTTTGTGATTAATGAAAAAGACTACCTTTGATTGCTAAATCCTACATATATCGATGTTATCTATCTTTTCTTACTTCATCCTAATGTTCACATTAGTGATGCAACCATTGAACAAGTACTCATCTCGATTTGAGTTACGTTGTGGATTATTCTTCTTGAGTGCCAGCGAGGTCATGAACCTCATGATTAATAGGCTAAGCTCATTTCCTGATATATTGTAGTTAGTTCTTGATGAACAAGCTTTCATCACTTTTCTGCAGATCACACATTGTTTTTATAAAGTTAAAACGGTATCCTTTGAGGAAATTAAATTTTCATCACAATAAGGATTATTCAAAGTAAGATTTATAAGTGATTGATATCAAAATGAAGTTGTTTATGAGACACTTTGGAAAACTTGATTGTTTTCATAACAAAGAAAATATTTGTAAATTTATTCTTGATTCTTATTTAAGAATTAAGCCTGAAAATGTTTTACTATAAACATGATGACAAAATTTTGACGAACTGAGTATTGCATCGTTAATCTTGAAATTGTATATAGTTGCGCGCCTACATACAATTTGGAATGGACCATGCAAGGCTGATTAGTAGTCGCCATAAAACTGATTAATAAACACTAAATTTTCTTTGAAGATTATGAAAGATTAACATTTTATGAGATCTGCAAGAAGTAAAAAATAGGGACATAGTGTTAGGGACACCTACATATGCGCCTGTAACACCTATTCTTCTGAGTCAAATTTACTCATCTGTAGAAATTGTCTTATTTGGCAATTGACAATTCTTTCTTGTCTAATTCTCTCGTAGTGAGATTCTTCGGAAAAGTGTTTGATTTCCGAGTGTTGATACCCGACTGGATGTATTAACGTTCTTATCATTTCTTTTGATTTGATTTCATTTGAATGACCTGGGTAACGATCCGAGGAGCTTTCAAATGCGTACTCAAATTATGAAAACATGGGATATATTCATATTCTATGAATGTTTTCGTCTGTATCTGATTTGAAATTCTCTCGCGTAGATTATGCGTTGACCTTACTCTTTTAAGGTAGTTATGTCTCCAGATATCCTTGAATTTGTGAAGGATTATGAGATATTATTAGACTTTTGAGAAGTTCACATCTTATCGACGGCAATAAAACTAGAAGGTTGATAGTGCCAGTAGAATGGATTGATTGATTATGACGTGACGACATTGTCTTAATTGATGGGAACTCGAGTAGAAATCCCCTAAAAGATAAGATGTTGATTATCAAAAGTAATCTAAATAATTCTCGATGGATGATCATATCCTGTATTTAGACTTGAGATTATACCGTGAATGGTTGTGAACTAGTTATAGATATTATAATCTAGAAAGAACTTAATGTGAATTTATTAAAAGATATTTATGTTATCTGAAACTTTAGGAGGTATTTGTTGGTGAATTACCTAGACTTTCGCCATTAAGGCAAGTAGAAATTGGTATTGATTATATTTCCGGTGCTGCACTTGTGGCTTGTGCACTGTACGTCAGCACCATCTAAATTAAAGGAATTACCGTACAACTGAGAAAGTTGTCGGAGAAAGATTTTATTATACCAAGCCTGTCATCCTGAAGAGCTATGGTGTTATCATTCCTTATATTTATAGATTACTGTGAACTGAGTAAATTGACAATCGAAAACGATATCCATAACTCGAAATGGAAGATTTGTTCGATCATTCACAAGGTTTTTGATCCTCAGCATGGTTATCATCAACTTCGCATCTGCGAAAAGGATTATCTATTCCAATCACTACATCCGGTACTTGCAATGAATATTATGAGTTTCAAGTGATGTCGTTTGGATTGACTAACACACATGTAGCATTCATAAATTTGGTGAATCACGTGTGTAGGCTGTAAATTGATAAATTCATGCTTGAGATCATTTAAGGACCAATTGTTTGTATATAAGAATAATAATGAGTTAATAATTATTTATAAATTGCCCTGAATTGGCCAAACGATAAAAACCTGTACCTTGAATAATTAACACGTGATTAAAGACTTAACACTTTACATGATTTAACCGTGTGATTAATAGATAATGGAAGCTATATTGACTTTTCAAAGATTAGAACCATTAACGCTTAGGGATTAAAAACTTAATCCTTTACATAAAATGACCGTTGGATTAATAATGGTAAGATGTATGCATATAGACTCTTCAAAAAAAAAATTAAGAGCCCTTTTAAGACATTGGATTTTACCAAAAAGAAATGGAAATATGCTTTGACAAATGTTTTAACAAAGGATTTTAAGGGATTATTCCCTTATACACAAACCATTTAACTAAACTTCTGTTTAGGGGTAAATGTTTGTGTATACCTCAAGATAACCTAAGAAGGATTGAGGAAACCATTTAAACCATGACTTGAAAACTTAAAACGACAATTTTTGCTTTTCAACTAAGAAAACTTTGACCAAAGTATAAACAAAGGTTTTTCGAACATTTAAGAAATCTTATTAAATATTTTCGATAAATCAACAAAAATCTTGTTAATTAAATTCAAATTATTTTTGAACATTTTATATAATTGGTCGAACTAAGAAATTTTAAACTTTTACGTTTACGCTTCACAAAAATTAACTAATAATTAGTTAATTAATTATAATAATTATCGACGCTTTAGACGACGGATTGAGTAAAACGGATAAAAATGATAGTAAAGACGAAACTAAAACATAGAAGATATGAAGAAAGAATTTTGAATAAATACGGTTATGATATTTATTTCATGAGGAAAGTGAATGTAGATACTGACACATTATGTATAAAATATAAAGAACCAATTAGGACATGTTCCTTAATAATGAAGGTGCAAAATAAATTGCCGAACAATATAAAAATAAACGATGTTTGTAAGAAGGATAATATAGATAATAAAAGGGGGTTCGCGGCTAATGTGAACCATCAGAATTGAGAAGCCGATAGCGTTAAATATTTTAAAAGACCACTTGTGATTGTCTAAATATGAAGATTGTGAGATATAGTTATGTTGGAATTTGTAAGTATAAGTATTCTATTTATGTCATTTATGACTAAAAGTATCTTTGTCTGAAGAAGTTGTACTAATGGCAATTATGAAGGCAGACATCGCCTCATACATTAGTAAACGTCTAGCTATTGTAAAGGTCATCATCTGAATTTGATTCGATTTAGGTCATCGTCGACAGACTGACCAAATCTGTTAATATCATTCTCGTTAATGATAAATGCAAAAGAGTTATGTAAACATAGCGTGCCTGTATCGATCATCTATATCAAGATCCTCGCTTCGCATCGAATTTCTAGAGATTTGCTCAGAAATCATTGAGAACGAACCTTGATGAGAGTACTATGTACCACCCCAAATCGAAGGGACGAGGTAAAGTAACGATACAAGGTAATACTAGTGCTGTTCTATGTTTGAATGATTGACCTTTGGTAATAGACCGTATAATCCCTTTCCTTTGGAGAGATTATCATTGATAATTATCGTATTAGGATCGAGATCTAATCTTGTTAGGATCTAAATCTTAGAGCATCTGTAAGCAAGAGTTGAGATGAAGACACCCGACATACACCCATTGTGAGTTGGACATGTCTCTTAGGTTTAAGGTTTCCTATGATGGCGAACCTCTCCCTTAAAAAATACCCGACCCGCGAGATCTGAAATGATTGTTGAAATTAGGATTTGATTATTAACTGCCGATAGTGGGCAAGAGGTTATGTGAATGTGAAATGTAGATCCTGAAGTGCCAAATGGGTAGCGAAGTTATGCCACAATTTTTAACCTTGGAAAAATGAATTCATGATCTGACAAATCATGGGATATAAGTCCCCGTTGTTTGGGACCATTGAGATGATGTGAAAGATTGGTTTGAAAGGCATATAAGCTGGATCTACCCTAGGACTTCAAAGACTGCGTGAATTATGTTTTGTAAATCGAACTTGATGGAATATCTGTCAAGTGAAAATCTGATTGTTCTTAGTAAAGCTTAGATCGGCGAAAAGTTGCATTCATCAGAAACCCGTGAATATCATGGATAGAGAAAGTAAGTCAACATTTAGCCTGATCTTATTCCCGTAGTTATGTTTGATGAAACTCGCGTATTGTAATTACACTTGTGAGAAAAGACCGAATGTGGAGGAAATACCCACATGGCTTTAACTCTATAAGAAGCGAGTAGTAAGGTAAGATGATCTTTGAGGACAAAGATCCTGTTTAGGGGTAAATGCTGTGACAATCCGTCAATTTACGATTGATATTTTATTCTCAAATATTATTTGAAAATATTATTTTAATGATACAATATGAACTCACTTATTTTTTTGGGAAGAAATTTGGATTTACGTCTTGGAGTAGCATCGACTACGTCTAAACCGGAGGATTCAACGTTACGTGCTTACGTTTACATACACCGTCTTTGGTGACAGTCTGACATTTCAGAAAATAAATTTGTCCATGAATATTATTTTGGAGTTTTAAATTTGTGTTGGTTCATAAACTCACAAATTTACGAGAAGAGATTATGACTTACGATTTTATTTTAACGTCCTTTACGACTAAACCGGAAACCTTAGGATTACGTATTTACGTTTTCGAACTCCGTTTTTGATGAGACAATTTTTATTGGATTCGTTTTGTGACGTTGATTCATAATTTATAAAATGTTTTTCGTAAAACGACCCGAGGGCACGCAAATCGAGGAAACCAGAATCGAGGAGTACCCGTAAATAAATGGGGATGAGACAAAACCATTTTTGCCCCACCCCCACTCAATATGGACGGCCAAATGTGAAGGTGGCAAGTTTTCACTAAAGAAGCTAACACTTGTCCTAAGTTGCTTACATGGTAAGCTAACCAAACCTCAAAACCATGTAGCTAAACCACTTCCCACACACACAACATGCAAACCACCATTTTCTTCCATCTTTCTCTCTATATGCCGTCCCACCCTACACAAAAACACCCTCACTTGATCTTGATTCTACCATAAAATCTCATGTTATTTACACACATGTTGATGCCCTCTTGAAGCTCTCTTGAATGGTGGTGATTATAACATCCAAGGAGGAGTTTCCATGGAGTATCAAGGCTGATTTTCCACAAGTAGTTCATGGAGCATGGTGGTCTTGAAGATGGTCTTGGCTATGCACAAGTTTCTCCATCAAAATCTATGTTTTGATCACAACTTACATCATCATGGTGGTATAAAGATTGTCCTCCTCAACTTCTTGTAATTTTGATTATGTAAACATGTATTTTATTTCCTATTGTATATGTATATGATGATTATATGATGATAAAAATGTTATGTGGGGATTTGTGTTGATAATCATGTATAAAAAAATGAAAAACCATAAGAAACAAGGCTAAAATCTTGTCTAAATTTGAGGGCTGTGTAAAACAGTAAATAAACAGGTCATGGACTGATAATATGATGAAGTAGAATTGATATACAGTAAGCTATGAGTCTTGTACACATGTGAGAGTTGGCCATGCAATGGAATAAAAGTAATGAGTAAGATATGATCAAAACAAGTTTAGGGTATAAATCTGAAGTTACTGTTTTGGACGATTTTTAGAAAATACTTAAAGGTTGATTCAACAGTAGCTATAGAAGAGTTAAATGTAGCACATATCATGTTGTTTATGTGATAAAAATTTGAGCTTCTATCTCCATGTAGAACTCAAGATATGGCAGTTTTGGTGAAAGTGAGGTTAAAAATCAGATTTTTGGAAATAATGTTTATTATTATTATATAAGCACTCACATTATAATATATAAAATGTAAAATAAAAACCCACTAACTTATAAAACTTATTTATATAAATATATATAAAAGGTTAATCAAATGGATAAATTATATAAATGATGGTGAAATAATGATCATAAGTAATAAAAACTATAAACATGATTTTTACGACTTTTCGGCTATCGCCGTGAAATTAACGTTTTTCGCCAAATAAAACTTAGACGACCAAACCCGTCTAATGTAAAGTTTATAAAAGTCATATACTGATGTTTAAGTAATTAATACAAGTAAAAACCGATAAAACCCGAACTATAAGAAATACGGACGTTAACGGACTAAATTAACGTTATTGGACTAATAATACAACAAAAATGGACTAGAACACTTATAAACTTATTATTGGACTTAACCCATTTGGGCCCAACTTGAAAGTGTATGTACTGATAATATAAGTACAAAAAGGATTAATACATGTTAAGAACTTATAATAGGCTTATTGGACCTAAAACACGTAAATAGGTAAAACGAGAAAACTAGTATAAAAGTTATCAACACATAACACAAAAATGAGTAAATGAGGATATGTAAACCCACTTGATCATCATATATATAATCATCATATGTATACAAAATTGTTATTTTTATAAAGTCATTGGACATGAGTCTAAGACGAGTATTATTTGTCTAGGTTTCCGTGATTGAAGCACGTACCGTACGTCCGAATTGCCGACAACCCGCCTTCCCACATCAACGTGAGTTCATAGCCTCGCACTCTTTTAAATGTTTTATAAATGATTTATAAACCCGCGAGGGAGATAACATGTTAGTTGTATAAAAGTTTGGACACCATTTGTCCCGATTGTTTGTTTATTGATTTTGGACCCGAATGATTGAATGACCCGATTGTATGACCCGATAAATGATTAATGGACCCGATAGAAGAAAATAAATGGATTATTAAAGTTAGGTTATGTCACTAAAAGTCCCATTAGCATGAATTGTGAACTACCGGAAGTTGGTAGACGCTTATGCATTTAATAGTACTATTTGGGGACGATCACCCCAGTTCGCGCCTTGACGGTTGATCCCCGTCGTGCCACATTGATTGGTAAGCGAATTAATGTATGAGAAGATTTCCATAGCGTGACCTTTGTGACGACACGCTACTTTAGATGGGCAAAATTGGTATCGGGTTAGCTACCCGTTGTTGGTTTAGTAAGGTAACAATGTCATGCGGCTTATAATAATCCGAATTAACAAAATAATAATAGACGCTCCGAATTACGATGTATTGCCTGACTAGCAATACAGGGTCATACTAATGATATTATGATTGTATTTTGGTTTTCATAACCATATTCATATAACGGTTTATAATTGAATTTATACGACGTCATAAGACGTATTGTATGATGTTTTTACGACATTGGCTCGTATAATGATTTTTAAGGCAAATGCCTATATTATGATTTTCGATAAGGATTTGTATAAAAATGATTTTGGCTATTTTATGGCCTATTACAATGATTTGTACGAATTGATTTTTGGTACTAATTTTATACCAAAGTTATATTGATGAAATTTATTAAACTCTATGAATTCACTCGGCGTTATCGCTGACCTTTTCTTTTAACATGTTTTATCTCAGGTACTTGAAGGTAATTCTCGGGAAGACGACAAGAATTCATGGCCCGCACTTAAACAATATTTTTCCATTCAACACTTTGTAAAACTTTTGTACGAAATGTAATGACTTGGGACCGATGTAACTTGGATATTTATGAATGGAAATGATTTATTATTAAACAACGCAATTTTTATGCGTTGTCTATGATGTGAGTAATGTGCTATCCCGTAACACCAACTAGTCTTCCGCTGTACTAAGTTGTATAAATTTGAGGGTGTTACATCTTCAGCCTCCAAAACGCTTTCTCATCCTTCTTCACTTTGCCCCTTGCTGGTTCCACGATATGACATCATCTCTGACTACTCGTCCTGGCCAACTTAATCCTAATACTCACACTTGAAAATCTCATGTATAATTCCCTTTCGTAACAACTCCAAAACCAACTCATAATTCGCCTCACTCTCCTTCTTAGATTTGAGTAGATCAAGATGTTGTCGATGCTCCCGATGACAACTCGTTTATATATTGTCATGCACCCCCGGTTCATTGACTCCATGAAAACTGCTAGCGCCTCGGCGAAGCCAAAATCATAACCGTAAACCCAAACATACAACATCCTTAGCAATTTCAACTACGTCCTCCTTACACCCTCTCTTAGAAGCAATACGAATAAATTTCTACCTCGTTCTACTCGCGAAAATCTACACGTATTCTAAAAGACCAATACTTCCTCTTATCAGACCACTCAACCGCTTTTCACAGCCAATCTGCTACTAAGCAACTCAAATTTTACCTTGCATCTGTTGCAATTTCTAACAACTCTTGCTCTTAAAATCATTCCATCAACAATTTCCTTGGAAAGGCACTAACTACAACTCCTCTCACTTCTCCTACTAGCTCTATTTATGGTTCTACCTCACAGTAATAGGCAAACCTACTAAATCTCAAGAAATTTTCGGAAAACTTACATGCCTTACGAACAATCATAAATACCTTTGAGGTATTATATCCCCTTCCAACACTCTCTATGGCGCGTTACTTGTGCCAATATCCATACATTATACAAATCTCTATTCATCTCCCTTGGCACTCCTAAGAGACCTCATGACCACATTAGTTCGTCTACGAACTTTTAACTCTTTCATCCCCACTAAGGGCATTCCGACCATTCTCTCAGTGCCACCTACTTAATTGTGTAGGCGCGACCAAGTCTTTCATATGTCTACCTCAACGCTCCCAATCAATACGAACCCAAAACTACATCCTGAATCCACTAGATACGATCAACGAATCAAACACAAGGATAACTAACGACATTTCACTTGCACGAGTTAAAACATACCAAAACCACGAAAACTCAAAAGGAAAACTCAAACATCCAAGAAACACTTAATGACAACCAAAACATCTTATGCCCCGCGACATATTATTTAAACCGTGCACAAGATCGACTTTTCCAAAAGAATATTTTTTTTTTCTTCACCACATCTATGTGACTCAAACAATCTACAAACAACCTTCTAGACGATCTCAAAACTCAACTCAAAGACTAGGTATCCCGTGCATCCCAAAACAAAAAAAAAACTACTATTCAAAACTCAACCTTGAACCCATCACTTGTACCAAAATTTCGATCAAGCTAATAGCACCCCATGACTATGCATACCAAATATTTGAGAAGTACATTCCGAATACATAATTTTAGGCTTTTGTATCACCCAAAAAACTTTAAAAACGAACAAGTTACGACCAAAACAATTTTATACTAGTTGTTTTAAAAACTAAAGAATAAACTTAGCGATTAATGCAATCCTTTTAAATGAAATAAATAATTGTATGTGAAATTTTCATGAACTCAATTTAACCTTGTATAAATAATTATAAATGACTTAAATCGGTTAAACTCAATTATATAAACTATGTAAGTAGAAAGATATTTTATTTCGCTTTATTTAAAAAAAAAATCTTTTAGAATTTTGAAATAAATAATTGTTGATTAAGAATTCTTATGTTACATCTTGTTTAAAACACGATTCCAACACCTTACCCTTATGTTACCGTATACAACCAACTATCCAACCCTATAGTAGATTTCCAAGTCTATTCAATATATACCGACAAAAAGGAATGTAAGACTAAACACAAAAGATTTCATTATCCCAAAAGAAATCTCAATTTAAAATATACTTAACACCAAGGACACCATTTTTAAACGAACACGTGAAATAGGAAACTCGAAGAATACGCAACAATGGAGGTTTAATATCAAAAAAAAAACGAGCTAGCCACCCTCCTAAGGATACAATCGATAATTGTAGGGGATCATAAATATATAGGCATATCGGGATACATATACTTAAATCCGTCTAACATCTACTATACAAGCATGTACTAACCTCTTTCATGCAATCATACTTAGGAATCCATTGAAGTTGTGGTACTTGTATAACTATGTTGGCCACCATACTTATACAATTACACTTCCCCAATGCACTCCTTCCTATGATGACACTTATAAGATTTAATACAACACATAACACATATATCCATCTACTCACATAAGCTCATAACCACATAACCAAAAAAAGTCCAAAACTCCATCCATTAAAATAACATAGTCAAACTCTTGAAATACATAAATCCATAGTCTAGCTAAAACAGCATAGACTAAATCCAAAACGAAAACATAATCAGTTATAAGTCATGTCGCCCATAAGAGTGGAAACAACTTAAAATCCTTCACATCCACCTACTCCTAATAACTCGAACCACCACATGATTCTTAGGGAACATGACTTAAACATCAAAAGAAAAATACTATACCTCAGGTACATAAAATAACCCAACAAAAGATAGAAACTACCATGTACCAAATTATGTACTATAATGTACAATTTAAGCAAAATACGACAGTGACTAGCGTGGATGATTATGGTTCAACCAGCACTAGTCACACCCCGAAAAGAAAATAACATGTGGCTAAGTATGAACTACTATGGTTCAACCCATAATAGTCAAAACTTAACAAACATCGCAAGTAAAAACCAATAACATCCAGAAAACATTAATTAATATAAAATGCACACATACTCCTATGACGCCTATATGTAGGGACCCTTAAGCTATAGACTAGGTTATTAGACTAGGCAACCTAATTATCTATAACCATTGGCTCTGATACCATTCTGTCACACCCCAACATGGCGGAATATGGAGCGTGATGTATGTATATCATCACAACATGGCGTGTCTATAGAGATAACTGAATGAAATGGAAATGTCATAAAATGGTGACACAAATGTCGTGACAATATCTACACAAAATGCAGGAGTCTAGGCAAGTAGGTAACAGTCCTACCTCTTACCCAAGACAAACAATTACCACAAACAAAACATCATAAGGGTGTCCACAAAGTATCACTTATTCAAAACACATAGAAATAAACTAAGAAGGAACGGGGATCTCCTTCTAAATGAAATCCTAATGCCTCCAAAACTAGACACTTCTATTCTTAAGCTTAACCACACTCTCACCTGAAAGAGACACTAAAACACGTCAACATAAAGTTGGTGAGAGTCATAGGTTTAGACTCCAACGCCAAAATCAAACCATAAGCTGTGAATAATAACCAAATTTAAGAACATATGGACAATGTGATATAAACATGCATTAACAACTAATATTCAAGATTTAACAAACCAAACCAAATCCAAATCCAAATCCACGGCTCCCAGCCTTACCAAACACCATGGTACCATAGACGCCCATACACCTATGTACAAATCCCAAGGCCCCGCCTTGTCATTATCGATTGGTCCCATAGATGCTCACACATCTATGTAACTCCCCAAGGCCCCACCTTGTCAACATCCCCTTGGTACCAAGTCAAAACATAAAACAATCATGAATCAACTAGCAGTTAATCACATAAGTATGCACAAGTCCATCACCAAACACAAAACATTCACAACATAATTTATAAAAACAAGACAGTGTCTCTCCTATTCCATCTAGAAGTCAAAATCATTAGTAGACATGGGACTATGAAACTCACCAATTGAGCTTCTCCAAAAATCCGCGCACTAGCAAAAAGCTAACAAACAAAAGCACACAATCAAAACATGAACCAAACACTAAGATGGCTCATCAACCTATGATGGACATCTAACCTTCTCCCATATATATACCTCATTTACATGCTCTAAGCATCTCATTACACCCCTCTATAAAGCCCTTAACTTAGTTTACTTCATAACCCGTCTCGTTAACATTTGACCCAAAACAACCCTGGTTTTTAGGTCTCCAAACTATAAGCCAAACGCCCACCTAACCATACCCATGATCTCTGTAAAGGAAACCCTATGCCCTTACATATGTCAGCTAACTCCTCCCTTCTGACCCAACCTTAAAGCTACTGTTAAGGCCCCGATATATATATATATATATATATATATATATATATATATATATATATATATATATATATATATATATATATATATATATATATATATATATATATATATATATATATATATATATATATATATATATATATATATATATATATATATATATATATATATATATATATATATATATATATATATATATATATATATATATATATATATATATATATATATATATATATATATATATATATATATATATATATATATATATATATATATATATATATATATATATATATATATATATATATTTATATATATATATATATATATATATACGTCTGCCTATCCTCATATTACCGATTTTGAACATACAAAAAGTTTGTTATGATTAGGGGGTCGTACCCTAACCCATTTTCTTAGCCACCCTTCAGGTATCTTATTTAATATATAAACCAACTACCATGCTCATTAGAGGGCTCAAGTGTACTCCTAAGTACCCCAATCACCTTAAAACATTAAATAAAACCCGACTGATTTCAAAACTGTTTTGACCTCCGACTGTTGTAACCTGTATTTGACCCACTTCCCGACCTCCAATTTAGTTCTCGTTTCTTGCATTTCAAAGCCACCTCAATTACCTTTCCAGGAATACTAGGATCGCAAAATAAGAGTTTGTAGAACTCTATATATGATCAAAACAATTGACCTAAAATTCTGCCCAATTTTTAAAAACGAATTTAACACAATTAACCTAATTAATTACCATCACCATATATATATTTATGAACCCTAATTATTCTAATCATGTTTATATCATTAATTTACAGATTTCATAATTAACCTAGCCCTATATACATCATGTATTGATTAAGAAAACATTAAAAACAATTTAATTGAAAAGGGATTTGAGGTTTTACCTTAAGATTAATGGAGGATAAAAAACAATGAAAACCTAAAACAAATCTTGTGAACCGTCGACTTTTATTTTTCTCCAGGGATTTATGATGTGTTTTGGTTTATAACAATTCTTTATATAATTAACATACTAATCCTAGCCCAATACAATGTTTCCTTTTTCTCTTTTTTCTTTTTTTTCTTTCCTTCCTTATGTTTTAATTGCATATACCGACTATATACCCCATAATTTCATTTTTTTTATTTAATTTATTAATACTTGTAATAATAATATTACATTAATTTTCCTTAATTTATTTCAGCTCCTAAAACCTCCAAAACCTCAAAACCGTAAAACTAGTCAAAGTTACGCGTATACCGTAAAAGACATAAAAATATATAGTTTTATAAAAACTCTTGAAATATGAAATAAACAAATTAACTAAGTCCTAAATGACTTATAACCATCCTGAAAAATACTCCCGTGACTAAATACCTCTTCCGAGACCCCTAAATGCAAAACCCTAAACCGTAAAAATACGATTTTCTACAATACATATACGTATACGTAAAACACAAAAATAACACCATTTCATTTCATAGTCACTAATTTGTGAGCTCATGAACATGAAATAACCGTTCCTCGATTTACTTATGAGTACTTTATACCCATAAACGATATCCTCACCAACCTCGTTCAAGAAAAATAACATGTAAACACGCAAATCACATAGTCACACATAAATTAACCTTAAAATAAGTCCAAGTGACGAACCTCAAAACCACGGTTGTCACATGATACCACTTGTTGGGTCCACTAGATGTGGATCTTGCAGCCTATTAAGGATGGTGAACGACTTCTGTAATCAAAAGTCTATTCACAGAGAGACTCTTAATGAAACACACAGTATAAGTGCGGAATACAAATACTATGAACAAGAAGAAATAGAATAACTAAACAACTTGATCCTTACTAAGGATTTCTACTATTAATATGAAATGAATAATGATGAGGAAGGTGTGTCTAACCCTTCTGCCAATGGGTTCCTTTTATACTACAAGGAAACCCTAATACTACATTAAACCAAAACATGTAACTTCTGATATGCATATCCTTTCCCAACATATCTCATGCATATCCTAACAAACTACTAAGAATAATAATGTTTGACTTTCTACTAGACTAGGAGCACGTATTGCTCCTACTACTACTAGGACCAGGAGGAACTACATACCTCCTAGCTTATCTATTACAAATATCTAATCCAGAGGTCCTAACAATCCCCCCCTAAACTTGAATTTGACTGGTTGAGTTCAAGTTTCTTGGTAGATCTTTTAAAACAGCTTAAAGATTGAAACAACAGCACAAACAACAACAATATAACCATCAGTATTGAAAACATAAAGACTGCTGCAACGAGTAACACCGAGAAGCTTCTTGAAAGCTTGAAACAGATCTACACCTTGTTGAATCTTTACAGCAACATGAGCGGATTTGATGAGCCTTTACCAAGTAGTTGCTCGCTCTTGGGCTAGCTAGTCTTTGAGGTGGAATAAGCATCACCCTGGGAGACCAGAACCCAACCCAACTCTTAGAACGTAAATCAATGGTGAGTGGGGGTAGCCTAATGATTTTGGGCAAATCATCACAGCCGTCAATGGATTTGATATGAGTCTTTACCAGAAGCCGTACCCTTCCGGACTAGCAAATTGTTAGCAATAAAGCATCGGTGAGCTGAAAACCCTATAGCTTTGAGCAAGCTATTACAGCTATCAACGGATTTGATATAGGTCTTTACCAAGAGTCGTACCCCCTTGGACTAGCCACTTTTCAGTCTAGGACCAAGGCAAGTGAAAACCCTCCAATTTTGGGTAAACTGGCAACCATCAACGGATTTGATAATCACACCAGAATCGTACCCTCATGGTGAATCAAATATTTCTTATCTGCAAGACATGGTGAGTTGAGCACCATTTGTTATGTGGACGAGGTCCAACACTAGAAGTACTTCTCAAGACAGCCCAAGTGTGAAAATACCAAGTGGAAAATAGTTTCAAGATGGAAAAGTATAAGCAGATATTATATGATTTACAAGTTTTGAAATTCCATCACATGTCAAAAGTATAAGCAGATATTATATAAAAGTATGATTTTTTTATATTTTTTTAAAACAACGAACTAAAGTAAAATGTGAGTCACCAATCACTGTACATATTGGTGAAAAGAATGTATGTATATAAAAAAGATAGAAGAAAACAAACCAATCACATACTAGAAGATGCAACCTTGTCTGCATGCAGCCGAGCTTGAATTCCCTCAACTTAGGTAGTGGCCACGACAGACTCGTTACCAGAAGGAGCATTAGACACTAGTAGGTGGCACTCCAACATAGCTTCCATAGTAGCAATGGTCAACGGGTACTCCACATCAGTAAGCATAAACACAACAGCACCAAACGCTAGTTCCAACACATAAACACCACACCCAGCATATAACTTCCACCTCCTTATCACCCAACGAGGTTGGTCCTTCCAGATGCCAGCATGAGGAGAATCAGGAGGGGAATCCAACATTAACTTCAAATCACCCCAAATAGTCAACCCGGGCCAGTTAGGAAGCTCACTAGGAGACTTAGGAATCTCAGCATCAACCAAACCATACAACAACATAAGATCACAACGCTCCACCCACGACAAAATACTTTTCAATCTAGAGACATACCGGGTGTAGCCATCACTAGTCGTAATCTTATGAGTAAAGGTACTACGAGAAATGGGGGATGGCCGAACCTCCCAAGCCAAAATCAAGCTTTTACCAAGGGGTAACTCAGTCTCACTATCAGAAGTAGCATCTATGAGATTAGCAGGATCCCTCTTCTCAAATGGGACAGACTTAACACGACGAGCCTTCTTCTTCCGAATAAAAAGGCGAGGGGTGGGGACACCAGAAGAAGATTCCTCCTTAACCTTTACATCAGCAGTAGCAGCAGCAGCAGGAACAAAGTCATCAACAACCGTAGGTTCAGAAGTGGCTGCACCAGCTGATGGAGTAGGAAGTGGTTCAGTCACCGGTGTGGGTGTAGGCTGAACAACAGGAGTAACAGGTGTGGTAGTACTAGTAGGAGTGGGAGTAGCTTCAACAGTGGTGGTAGTATCAACAGTAGAGTAAGTAGGGTCAACCTTTGAAGAGGTGGTGGTAGGAACATCAATAGAAGTGTTGACAACACGAGGAGGTGAGCGATAGATAGCATGTTCAGGCACAGGTGTATCCCTATGCTTGATCATCTTGGTGTAAAGATCTTTAAGCTCATCAAAAGAAAGCCTCCTCACCCTCTCCCATGTCCACCCAATCTGATAATAAGCAGCCAATTGATTCTTAACATACTGCTACATCAACCGTCTCTCCTCAGCACGCGACAGAGGTCTGTTACGGCATTGTTCATGAAGTTGGGCAACTAGATTTTCCTGTTTTTTTCGCATCAATGCCATTGCTCGTTGAACATAGTTGCCTTGATTCACATCTGCACCCAACAAATCGGGGAGCAGAGAGTAGTCTAAAGTAAGGATGGTAAGCACATTCATCAAGTCATGGTTATCCCAATGCATGGCATTGTGCCTCAGCTGCTCACGTCTCTGTTGTTACAGGGATTCATCCTCAGCCTTATCTTGATGGTCAAACTCTTCCTGCAATCTCTGAGCAGCCTCTTCCCCCAATCTTTCTTCCTCTAATTGTCTGCGAGTTCGCTTTTTGGGAGGAGAGGGAGCATTAGTCATAGGGGCTTTTCCCTTGGGATCATGAGAAGGACCAGCAGTGGGAGATGAAGGACCAGCAGTGTCATCCATTGGCTTGGGATCAGCAGCAGCAGTAGGAATACATGAAGGACTAGGAGGAGCAGGCATGTCATCACTTAGCTTATCAGCAAACACAACCCTTGCCAAAATAGTCAACCCATCCTCCTCAACATCTTCATTAGAATCAGTGAGCACCACTTTCTTCCTATGGCGCTTTAGTTGCGTCTCTAACAATTTGACCCTGATCGCCAATGGGAGCACGAAATCCCGTGTGAGCTTGCGGTGTTGGTTGAGCTCATCGTCCAAAGAAACAATCTTGGCATAGTACCTGTGCATAAGAGCAAGCAAAGAAGTCAAAGTAACCGGTTCATCATCTTCCCCACCAAGAGGACTTGGCTTGGGGGATGCGTCATTGAGACCAGAAGCAACGGATGGGTCATCTATATGGGCATGAGAACTAGAAGGCTTCTCAGTAGAATGTGGAGCTGGGCTAGGAGGGGGAGAATCTACAAATGGGGACTCATGTGGGCGAGAAGAAGGGGCAGCCTTTGAGGTAGATGGCAATTCTACCACCACCTCTATAGGTGGCTCCTCAACCTCCACACGGGGCACACCAGTAGCAGGGTTATCCTCCTCTATAGGATCATTCACCAATGGAGGTTCCTCCTCGGCTTGGCCAGCCTGAGGAACCACATTGGGACCCCCTTGGGCAAGGCCCAGCATAGCATCAGTGAGAGGCCTCAAAGGACCCGTATAACCAAGTGACATATTCGCATAAACCTTTGGAGTAAGCTTTGGGGGCACATATTCCTTCCTATTCCTAGGTAAGCACATAAGAACCTGCTGCAAAAACATAGGGTACATCAAGAACTTCTTCCTAGAACCAGTATCACTAAGATTACTAATCATTCCATCAAACAGGTAACGAGAAAAGTTAAAAGTGCGACCCTGAGCAATACAAATCAAACCAGTAGCAAGGGGATGGGAAACGCATCCCAACTCCCAGATTTTGGACTTAAACAATGAATCAAAAAGTGAACCAACAGCTTCCATTGAGGGGGAAATCTATTTTCTGGAAATTAAACTTCCCCTCATGATTATAAAATATAGCAGCCATACCATCCAACACCTCTGAATTGGGAAGAGAGATAATGCCATCTTCATCTTGGAGATGAAGGGCAGACCTAATGGATACCTCAGACACCACATAGGAGCGACCATCTATAGTAGCATGGAGCTCTAATGGGCGACCCAAAACAACATTGGTGTTGGCAGTTGCCAAAAACTGACGGATAACAATATCATACACAGTGGGGCAATGTCACACCCCACCATGGCAGAATATGGGGCGCGACGTATGGATATCATCACAACATTACGTGTCTATAGAAATAAATATATGAAATAAGAAATGTCATAAAATGGTGACACAAAAGTCATGACAATATCTCAACAATGCAGGAGTCTAGGTAAGTAGGTAACAGTCCTACCTCTTACCCAAGACAAACAAATAACATAACCAAAACAAACATATAGGTGCCAGCATTATCACTTATTAAATAATCAAAAGAAACTAAGAAGGAACGGGTATCCCTTCTAAATGCACTCCTACGCTCTCCAAATCCTAGCGACTTAGATTCCTCTAGCTTAACCACATCCTCACCTGAAAGAGACACTAAAATACGTCAACATAAAGTTGGTGAGAGTCATAGGTTTAGACTCAAACGCCAAAATCAAACCATAAGCTGTGAACAACAACCACTAACAAAAGAATATATGGACAATGTGATACTAACATGCATTAACAACTAATATTTAAGATTTAACAAAACAACCCAAATCCAAGGCTCCCAGCCTTACCAAACACCATACTCCCATAGGCGTCCAAACACCTATGAACCAATCCCAAGGCCCCACCATGCCAATATCCCCTTGGTACCAAGTCAAAACATAAAACAATCAAGAATCAACTAGCAGTTAATCACATAAGTATGCACACACAAATCCATCACCAAACAAAAAACATTCACAACATAATTTATAAAACAACACAGTGTCTCTTCCATCCCATCTGGAAGTCAAATCTTAAAAAAACATGGGACTATGAAACTCACCTGATTGAGCTTCTCCAAAAGTCTGCGCACTAGCAAAAAGCTAACAAACCAAAAACACATAATCAAAACATGAACCAATCACTAAGATGGCTCATCAACCTATGATGGACATCTAGCCTTCTCCCATATATGACCCTCATTAATATGCTCTAAACACCCCATTACCCTTCCCTAACAAGTCCTTAACTTGGTTAAGTTTAATAACTATCCCGTTCATATTTTACACAAAACAGTCCCAATTTTAGGTCACCAAACTATAAGTCAAACGCCTACCTAAACATACCCATGATCTCTATAAAGGGAATATTTATACCCTTACATATGTTAGCTAACACCTCCCATTTTACCCAACCTTAAAGCTACTGTTAAGGCCTCGATATATATATATATATATATATATATATATATATATATATATATACTTGTGTCTATCCAGATTTTATTGATTTTAAACATACAAAAAGTTTGTTATGATTATGGGGTCTTACCCTAACCCACAATCTTAGCCCCAATTCAGATACTTCCTATAATATATAAACCATCTCTCATGTTCGTTTGAATGTCCCAATGCAACCCTAAGTACCCCAAACAACCCAAAACTTAAAAAGAAAATAGGCTGACTTCAAAACTGTTTTGACCTCCGACTGTTGTAACCTGTTTTTGACCCACTTCCCGACCTCCAATTTAGTTTTTTTTTTAATTTTTATTATTAATTAATATCTTATTAATAATACCTTATTTTTTCCTTAATTTATTTCATCTCCTAAAGCCTCCAAAACCTCAAAACCGTAAAACTAGTCAAATTTACGCGTTTTACCGTAAAAGACGTAAAATATACAGTTTTATAAAAACTCTTGGAATTTGAAATAAACTTTATATTTAAGTCCTAAATGACTTAAAACCATCCCGAAAAATACTCCCGTGACTAAATACCTCATCCGAGACCTCAAAATGCTAAACCATAAATCGTAAAAATACGATTTTCTATAATACATATACGTATACGTAAAACCACCAAATAACACCATCTCATTTCATATTCACTACCATGTGAGCTCATGAACATGAAATCATCACACATCGTTTCACTCACAAGGTACCCCGTATCGGAAACGATATCCAAACCACCATCTATACACACCAATTAGCACATAAACATGTAAAGACACATAACTAGCACAAAATAAAACTAAGTGACGAACCTCAAAACCGCGGTTGTCACATCACTCCCTCCTAATTGAAATCTCGTCCCGAGATTTACTCCTTAGGATCAAAACATACCATTAGCAAACAACTGAGGATACTTGTTCTAAATGAACTCCTCTCATTTCCACGTGAACTTTAGTTCAAGTCTCAAATTAGCACATATACTAACCAACAATATTTAAATTCATTGCCAAACTCTTGACCTTATAGTCAATAAATCTCACAAATGACTATTTGATAACACAAACCCTTATTAACACAAATCCCGAATAACCGTACATGCAAATATGCATTCTCAAACAACATTTACCAATCTTAATACATGAATTATATCATGTATACCACTCATTTTCCCCAAGTAATTCTATACTCATAAGCTACTGGTCCGATCTTTCCAAAGATCATAAATGGACCTACAAAACTCTACATCAACTCTTCCATTTTACCAAAACATACCACCCGTTACTATGGGTGAAACTTCATACATAACTTTGTCACTAACTCTAGTGGTTTCCTCCTTTTCTACATAGCATCCTTTGTTGCCCTCATCCTTTCCACAAACATCATTACCACATTAATAGCCTATTTAACCAAATTCTAGTCCACAATGGGGGCAACTCACCCTATCCTTTCATATAGTGCCTCAAATGGCATTTATCGTCTTCTAGTATGATAACTATCATTATATGAAAACTTAGTCATCGCTAAAGAGTCTCCTAACTCCCTCTAAATCAATCACTCATGCCCTCAGTGTAACTCCTAAGGTTGCATAAATATCTCACTTGCCCATCCTTTTCCTGTTAGTTGGATATACTCATATCCAATCATGTTCATCAACTCCCTTTAGTCCGTACCCCAAACTACTTAAAAATTCCAATTTCCTTACAAAGTAACCTATGACGGTCTTTCACATATCCATTAGTTCTTCCAATCCAAATCAACTTATGATCTATACACATCATCAAAAGGACGGTTATCTCAGTTAGTCTATCAACTGCCATCCAAACTCATGCTACAACTACTTCCATTAAATTTGGATAGCTCATTAGTAGCACCTATACACTTCTTTCTCACTTTTCTTCATGAGTTTTTTTTATACCCAACACTTCCTTTATACCTACACAATGTCCTACCTTCAAGGTCATATTGCTCCTCATCTTGTCTCAGTTAGACCAAGCCCTTCGTCCCTATGGCACATCACACCTATAACTCCTCATCCATTCGATTATCGATACTAAGCCTCCTAAACAATCAGTATAGGTCAGTGCCATTTCCTTTTCCACACTACGACATATTAGCCTGCGTTGTGCTTTATTCTAAACATTAAGCTCTACCAAAGTTTTACCTCCGGTTCCTATCTCGACCTATTTCATTCATGCTTCGCTTCTATACACACTTCCTTCTTTCTTCCTCAACTCATTCCATACATCACGATGTGATGCTTCCCATCGTTTCTTCCCTTGCCATAATCATTCATAAGGCATTCCATACATATTAGGCTAACTTTTACGCAAAACCATCTATTCCATCACATCCGTACGCAATCCTTCCAACTTCTCAACTACGTGCCTTCTCATTCTTCTTGAAATATGAGATGAATTAGTCAGTCTATCGACTATCACCCATCTCTCGTCGTACTTATTCCTTCACCCTATTATGTATCCCTTTCACCAACTTTGTCCCTACATCGCCCCTTTCTAAACTACTCCTATCTATGTAGAAAGTATGGTCTACGTCCCTTTTCTCCATATGATTGTCCAAGACAAGCAACATACATGTTGACGCGTTCTCTGCTTTAGACAACTCAACTCGTGCAACCTACATCCTTCATCCAAACCACCCTAATACGTCATCCATATAGTTCAATTTCGTCTCAGCTTCACTTCATTCTTCTTATTCCATGTCTCATCAACCATGCTTGCCTTTCCCAGATGGTACTTGGCCTTGCAATTTTCTTTTATCACTTAACTCCACCCATCACCTTTTCCAAATGTTCGATCAAGATGATTAAATATGTGTTGGAGACGTTCATGATCTGTATAGATCATTATCTACGTCTCGTACCCCAAATGCCTCTAGCATTTTAGGCATATATAACAATCCAGCTCCACTAACTAAGTCTATCCAGTCATCTATACGCCAAAATTTTCCAAGTAGCTTCACTTGTTTTTCTCACAACAAGTTCTCCTACTCCCTCCTAATAGGGACAGACTAGAGTTTCATGTGATTCCATGCGGATCACACTCTCATCTTATACCCACATTAGTTTCCATTGTCTACTAAGCCATATTTTGAATTCTTATTCAAATCTCATACTTCTACTATGATCTTGCACCCAACATGAGGTACTTTCAATCGTCATCTTCTAGGAATACTTGGTTATCCTCTTCCATGGTTCTCCCTATTCCTACACTGTCCCGTCCAACAGAAATTCGATACTTCATTCCTCAAATCTATGGAAATCACTAGTGCATTGGATAATGCATAGCTGTCTCTTCCAAAGATCTTTCATAATACACTCACAAAACCGACTCTCTAATCACTTCTCCACGAACTTATTCAGCTCAGCTTCACTACTCATCCCTCGATATTGATTGCCACAAAAATTCTATCCGCGTAGTCACTCGACTCCCCTTGTTACTTCCACGATTTCCTAATCTCCCATGTAATGTATTCACTTCATCACGATCCACTAGTTCAGCTTTTTGTAGCTCCACTCTGATACTCGATCTGCCCTTCTTCGTCACGAACCATACGCAAATTTCCCATCATAGTGCTTGTCACCTTTCCAGTCCTTGCAACTTTCATGACTCCTTCGAAGTCTCTTGCATCCTTCTTGCAGCCGACACGTAGTCCTTTGAACTCCTTGCTTCACGATGTAGCTCTTTACGCACTCCTTCTCGTCTCCATGATGTTACCTAGGAACTTCACACTACGTAGTAGCTTCTAACTTCAACTCATCAACCACAATATTTCTAAAAGTACTTCAACCAACTTCTCATAGCATGACATCTCGTTCCCATGACCACTCAACTAACTTTACTTACTCCCTTATTCCCGTAACTAATCTAAGTTTCAAAACTCCACAACTCTTAATCATTCCTTCAACACAACCTTTAAACTAAAACACATCTCTCCATTATAGTATCTAACCATAAGTAATACTACCCAACTCTATCCTCTCATCCTAACGTTTCCACAACCGCATAAATAAATCAACCACGACGTGTAACCAAAGAATTCCAAACAATCGTGTCCCAACATAAAATATAGGGTAAAACGAACCCTAGCCAAAACAACTGAAAACAAAACAATGTAATCCGAAAGATCAATGGAGTGTTCCAACAACGAAAAATTAGACTCGTCACGATTAGTATTACCAAATTTTGATATGTTAGAAAATTTAAAACTTTCATCCAAATTAGTTACTTCTCATAAGTACCGAACTCCCATACTACTAAAACCAATCATACTCATTATTAACCATAAACCCACCCTTTATCTTCATCATTTTATCTAGATATCAACTAGTTAGTATACTACAATCTTATTCTAACCATTATCTTGTTTACACATATTAAACTTATTTCACTTGTTATTATGAAACCAATACATGTTTACAAAATACAGTGTTTTTTTTATTATTTTATAAAATCCATTTAGGCTGGTTATAACTAAACTACTACGTGTTTACAAGGTGTGGTGTTGTTATTATCATTACTATAATAAAATCTCATTTTTTACTCTTTCCATCTAGTTAAATACTTCTAAAATTTTAGTTACACTTAAGCAAATTTTTGTAAAATTTCTTTACCCCTTTAAAATGTATTATCACATGTTACATACAAAACTAATCCAATTATTTTCAAGATAAATTTTTTTTATAGCTTACTACCACAAACTTAAAAAAATATGTAAGTCACAATATCATACCATACACTTACAAATTATTTTCAAAACCGTTTCCTATAATTAGTCAGACTTATTTGCAGGAAAACTTAGTAGTTCGCATTAATAAAAATACATACCCAAATGTAGACACACATCCAAGAGACTCAAAATGTCGTTGGAACTCCATCAAACTCCAGCACCATAAAACACGAACAAACACAAGGTACGTTCAAGTTATAATAACTAGTGAACGACCATACACCATAACTTAACACATAGTAGTATATATGCATCCGCATATATATATATCTATTAAATCACCCAAAACATACTCGTTACCATACATATCAGATCAACCAATCGCGTCATACACTCGTTTTTCCATACGAGTATTCACCATCTTACCACAAGGCATAAAACCCATCACTAAAACCAGTCCATATCGTGTGACCCCATAATCACACAATCATGAGTATAACCCAAAACATATAACTAACTTAAAAATAGCCATATCGTAGGCAGCCGTTACATAAACCCATATACTATAAATATACCAATAATCCACATCTCATCATATACAAGCATGTACTAACCCTTTTTCATGCAATCATACTTAGGAACCCATTGAAGTTGTGGTACTTGTATAACTATGTTGGCCACCATACTTATACAATTACCCTTTCCCCAATGCACTCCCTCCTATGATGACACTTATAAGAATCAATACAACACATAACACATAAATCCATCAACTCACCTAAGCACATAACCACATAAACAATAAGGTCAAAAACTCCATCTATTAAAAGAACATAGTAAAACTCTTGGAATACAGAAATCCATAATCTAGCTAAAACAGCATAGACTAAATCCAAAACGAAAACATAATCAGTTATAAGTCATGTCGCCCATAAGAGTGGAAACAGCTTAAAATCCTTCATATCCACCTACTCCTAATAACTCGAACCACCACATGATTCTTAGGGAACATGACTTAAACATCAAAGAAAAATACTATACTTCAGGTACATAAAATAACTCAACAAATGATAAAAACTACCATGTACCAAATTATGTACTATAATGTATAATTTAAGCAAAATACAACAATGACTAGCGTGGATGATTATGGTTCACCCTGCACTAGTCACAACCCGAAAAGAAAATAAAATGTGGCTAATTATGAACATACTATGGTTCAACTCATACTAGTCAAAACATCGTAATAAATAACATCCAAACACATCAATTAATATAAAATGCACACATACTCATATGACGCCTATATGCAGGGACCCTTAAGCTATAGACTATGCTACGGGACTAGGCAACCTAATTCTTTATAACCATTGTATCTGATACCATTCTGTCACACCCCACCATGGCGGAATATGGGGCGCGACGTATGGATATCATCACAACATGGCGTGTCTATAGAGATAACTATATGAAATAAGAAATGTCATAAAATGGTGACACAAAAGTCATGACAATATCTCAACAATGCAGGAGTCTAGGTAAGTAGGTAACAGTCCTACCTCTTACCCAAGACAAACAAATAACATAACCAAAACAAACATATAGGTGCCAACAGTATCACTTATTAAATAATCAAAAGAAACTAAGAAGGAACGGGGATCCCTTCTAAATGCACTCCTACGCTCTCCAAATCCTAGCCACTTATATCCCTCTAGCTTAACCACATCCTCACCTGAAAGAGACACTAAAACACGTCAACATAAAGTTGGTGAGAGTCATAGGTTTAGACTCAAACGCCAAAATCAAACCATAAGCTATGAACAACAACCACTAACAAAAGAACATATGGACAATGTGATACTAACATGCATTAACAACTAATATTCAAGATTTAACAAAACAAACCAAATCCAAGGCTCCCAGCCTTACCAAACACCATACTCCCATAGGCGTCCAAACACCTATGAACCAATCCCAAGGCCCCGCCTTGCCAATATCCGCTTGGTACCAAGTCAAAACATAAAACAATCAAGAATCAACTAGCAGTTAATCACATAAGTATGCACACACAAATCCATCACCAAACAAAAAACATTCACAGCATAATTTATAAAACAACACAGTTTCTCTTCCATCCCATCTGGAAGTCAAATCATAAAAAACATGGGACTATGAAACTCACCTGATTGAGCTTCTCCAAAAGTCCGCGCACTAGCAAAAAGCTAACAAACCAAAAACACATAATCAAAACATGAACCAATCACTAAGACGGCTCATCAACCTATGATGGACATCTAGCCTTCTCCCATATATGACCCTCATTAATAAGCTCTAAACACCCCATTACCCTTCCCTAACAAGTCCTTAACTTGGTTAAGTTTGATAACTATCCCGTTCATATTTTACACAAAACAGTCCCAATTTTTAGGTCTCCAAACTATAAGTCAAACGGCCACCTAAACATACCCATGATCTCTGTAAAGAGAATATTTATACCCTTACATATGTTAGCTAACACCTCCCATTTGCCCCAACCTTAAAGCTACTGTTAAGGCCCCGATATATATATATATACTTTTGTCTATCCACATTTTACTGATTTTTAAACATACAAAAAGTTTGTTATGATTTTGGGGTCTTACCCTAACCCACAATCTTAGCACCAATGCAGATACTTCCTATAATATATAAACCATCTCTCATGTTCGTTTGAATGTCTCAATGCAACCCTAAGTACCCCAAACAACCCAAAACTTAAAAAGAAAACAGGCTGACTTCAAAACTGTTTTGACCTCCGACTGTTGTAACCTATTTTTGACCCACTTCCCGACCTCCAATTTAGTTTTTTTTTTTAATTTTTATTATTAATTAATATCTTATTAATATTACCTTAATTTTCCTTAATTTATTTCAGCTCCTAAAGCCTCCAAAACCTCAAAACCGTAAAACTAGTCAAATTTACGCGTTTTACCCTAAAAGACGTAAAATATACAGTTTTATAAAAACTCTTGGAATTTGAAATAAACTTTATATTTAAGTCCTAAATGACTTAAAACCATCCAGAAAATTATTCCCGTGACTAAATACCTCATCCGAGACCTCAAAATGCTAAACCGTAAATCGTAAAAATACAATTTTCTATAATACATATACGTATACGTATAACCACCAAATAACACCATCTCATTTCATAGTCACTACCATGTGCGTTCATGAACATGAAATCATCACACATCGTTTCACTCACAAGGTACCCCGTACCGGAAACGATATCCAAACCACCATCTATACACACCAATTAGCACATAAACACGTAAAGACACGTAACTAGCACAATATAAAACTAAGTGACGAACCTCAAAACCGCGGTTGTCACAGGAAAATAGTAAGAGCATACCTTAGATTGGAAGCTTCAATGTATTCCGGGATGTCTGTGAACTCGTCTCTTTTAGGACCTTCGCCAAGATAGGCCACCTTGTTATGATCGGGCTTGTACTAGAGTGATGCCATTGATGATGATTGAAACAGTGGAAGATGATTGATTGAAGAGGGTGAAGGGTAGGAGCGTATGTGTGTGTTTATGTTTTAATAATTGAGTCAAATGAGTAATTTGACCATAAATAATAGTCTAAAAACTGTTCATTGACCCCTAATTATGGGGGTTGCCCTTTCAAAATTAATTCATTAATGCTTAAGTAACCACTTGCCCCTTAAACCATTATTTGAAAATCCCAGTTACCAAATATAAACAAAAGATGTGCACCAGAAGTAACTCGCGTTGACTGAAAGTCAAAACGCATAAAGGTCAACACTAGGAGCAGCGAGTGGTCAACGAAAGTCAACGAAGTGAACAGTGACCCAAAATTGATACTAGAAGCCAACCACAAATGAAGAATAAGGGTTTGTACCTGCTAGGAGCAAAAGACTGCCACTAGGAGTAACCAAAATATTCCACTAGAAGTTGCACACACCGAGAATACCCATGAAAACTGTTGTTAGAAACTACCATATGTATGACTGTACAAGTAAATATGTACAATAAGCCTCCCCTTAGGCTTAGACTCCCCTCAACCCTAGGCCTTAAGGATTGACCATACCAATGTGAACCACCAAGTGGTTGAATCTCGGGCCATCAAATGCTTTAGTCAATAAATCAACAACATTATCATCCGTATGTACTTTAAGAACCTGTATCAGCTTCTTCTCATTGGCATCCCGTATAAAATGGTGCCGAATCTGTATATGCTTGGTTCGTTGATGAAAGACAGGATTCTTCACAATGCAGATAGTGCTTTGATTGTCGATGAAAATTTTGGTGTTCATGAAGTTGAACCCATAATCCAGCATTTGATTTTGTATCCACAAGACTTGTCCACAACAACTAGCAGCAGCTACGTATTCAACTTCTGTTGAAGAGGTAGCTACTATTGTCTGTTTCTTACATTGCCATGAGATAAGTCTTCGACCCAAAAACTAACAACCACCGTTAGTAGACTTCCTATCATTATTAGCACCTGCATAGTCACTATCACTATAGGCTTCAAGAACAAAAGGTGATTACCTTGGATACCACAAGCCTAGCTTAGGTTGTGCCTTGATATACTTGAAGATTTTCTTGACTGCATTCAAGTTAGATACGGTTGGAGCCACCTGATGTCTAGAACAATCACTTACTGCAAACATAATGTTCGGACGTGATGTAGTCAAATACATGAGTGAGCCAATCATTGACCTGTACATGTGAACATTTACCAGAGGATCTGGCTCATTCTTGAGTTTGACGTTAGTGACTTCATAAGGTGTTGCTGATGGTCTAAGAGGTTACACATCAAACTTCTAAATGATCTCATGAACATACTTGTCTTGACTAATGAAGATACCATCCGACTGCTGCTTGACTTGAAGACCAAGGAAAAATGTGAGTTCTCCCATGGCACTCATCTGAAATTCGCCTTTCATTAGCTGTTCAAACTCATCAAACCATTCCTTCCTAGTAGAACCGAAGATAATATCACCCACATACACTTGAACCAGGATGATGTCCTTGGCATTCCTTTTAAGGAACAGTGTTTTGTCAATAGTGCCTCTTCTATAGCCGTGTTTCAACAAGAAAGTGGACAGACGCTCATACGAAGCTCCAGAAGCCTGATGTAGTCCATAAAGAGCTTTGACCACTTTGCAGACTTTCTTGGGATGAAGTGGATCCAAAAAGCCCTTAGGTTGAGTGACATAAACTTCCTCGTCAATCTTGCCCTATAGAAAAACACTCTTGACATCCATATGAAAAACCGTAAAGCCAACATAAGAAGCAAAAGCCAAAAACCGACGAATGGCCTCAATCCTAGCAACAGGAGCAAAGACTTCAGTATAGTCAATTCCTTCGAGTTGTGTGTGACCTTGTGCGACCAGCCTAGCCTTATTTCTCACCACAATACCCCTTGCATCTTTCTTGTTTTTAAGAATCCATTTGGTACCAATTGCTTTCTTTCCATCTAGTAAGTCAACTAGGATCTAAACATTCTGAAACAAGAACTGCTGCATCTCCTCCTGCATAGCCTCAACCCAACTTTGATCCTCAAGAGCATGTGAGACTGCCCTAGGTTACACGTGTGAAAGAAAACATGCAAACAAACAGTAAAGAAAGTATGTGTGATTATTACACTTTTGGTCTTCAATGTAGCTCACAAGAGCATGATGACCAGACGTTGCTTTCTTATGCATGCGGCGAGTCTTGACAGTAGAACCATGATCCCCTATGATTTGAGTAGTAGGATGGTCTTTGTTGATCTACTGAACAGGAGTATGAGCTACATCCACTTCTGATGCCAAGTTATTAAGATCCCCAACAATGTCATCATCATATGTAACAGAGTCGAAAATCCCATCTATTGGTTGCTTATGAATATCATCCAACTTAGTAGAAGTCTTCTTCTGAAAGTTTCCTAAGTCAGAAGGACCAGAGAACCAAGTTGTGGAAGCGGGATCACTAACTGGACCACCAATAGGTGTTAAACTTGCACTAGGAGTAAAACTAGGATCACTAGGAGTAACTGGTACAACAGGAGTACTCAAGGGAAACTCAAAGCCCCCTCGAGTAGCTTCTGTAGTAGCATCTTGTTATTGCTTGAGCAATGTGTCAAGAGCTCCTTGTGAGTCCATAATGTTTGATGAAAAAGCATCAATAGGAGTAGCATTGGTGTTGGGAGAGACCATGGTGGAATAGGATGGTACAACAAAAATGTCATCATCCTCATCTTAGTCCGAAAAGCTAGAATGAGCACCTGCACTAGAAGTTGCAAACACTTGTGGACCTGCATCTTGGTTAGTTTTGAAACGAAAATATCCCAATGAGTCACTAAGATAATCAAGATCAAAATACCATTCAGGACCTTTGCCTTGGATTTTTGTCTTCTCCTCAAAGTACCTGATATTTAGAGTTTCAATGACACGCTTACCATGGAGATTATAAATGCGATAAGTTCTCGAGTGAGCTGAATATCCCACTATGTAGCCTTCATCTTCCTTGCCATCAAATTTCCCTAAATAGTCATTAGTATTCAGAATGGTGACAAGACAGCCAAATGGCTTCAAATGAGCAATGCTTGGGACTTTGGCTGTGAGTAGCTCATAGGGTGTCTTCTTATGAGGATTGGTAATGGAAACACTATTCAACACATAACTTGCAGTGTTGACAGCTTCTGTCCAAAACATAGTTGGAAGCTTGGAATCTACAAGCATGGTTCTTGCAGCTTCTATAAGAGTCATGTTCTTCCTTTCTGCAACACCATTCTGTTGAGGAGTCCTGGCAGCACTATAAACTCTTTTGATACCTTTGGAGTTGAAAAGTGCTATGAGGTCTACATTTTTGAATTCTGTTCCATTGTCACATCAGATACCTTTCACCTTCTTGGACAACTGATTCTCAAGGAGTGTAAGGAAGTCTTTGAGTATGGAGTAGGTCTCACTTTTAGCAGCCAGAAAGGAAACCCACATGAACCTGCTATACCCATCAGTTACCACAAGGCAGTATTGTTTATGGTCAATGCTCCTAATGGAGGTAGGACTAAACAAATCCATGTGTAGTAGCTACAATGGTTCAGTTATGAGGCTGAGAGCAATAATGGCCTTGAAGGATGCTTTGTGTTTTTTGCCTTTACTGCACGCAAGGCAATTGATGTCATTTCTGAAAGTTTTGGGAGGTAAATCAGAGACCAAGTTCATATTTGCCAGTTTGTGAATGGTCTTGAAGTTTACATGTCCCATCCTTCTATGCCTTTTGATGGCTTCATCTTATGATGCTTTGGCAACAAAACATGCTAGTTTGCCAGTAGGATTAACTTCATTCAGCTTGATGTTATAGAGGTTGTGTCTTCTAGGGATTTTGAGAAGAACTTAGGAGTCATCCGGTAGCTTAAAGTGTTCGGATAACACCAGTGCTTCAGTATCCGTAAAGAGGACAAACTGTTTCTTGTCACAAATCTATGAGACATATATCAAGTTGAAGTGTTGAAGTGCTTCCACATAGTAAACCTACTCAAAACTAAGGTTAGGTGTCTGAATAGTTCCTTTGCGAGAGATCCTTCCTTCACCACCTTCGAAGTAAACCTTTCCGCCTTGAAATGGTACAAAGTTAGTCAAAAGTCCTTTATTTCATGTCATGCTTCTAGAGCAGCCACTATCTACTATTCCAAGACTTGGATCTTGGTATGGAGTAATCTATAACAACAGAAAAGTTATATGCAAAAGTTAGTGTCTTAAGGGGACCCATACCTTTTCAGGCTTGAGTCTGCCTTGTGGATCTTTAGTAGATAGCCAAGAAGATTGATGAGATCCACTGTTGTTCTTAGGTTGCATGTTCATCATATGGGTGTTATTTTGTGACCAAGAACAACCTGCTGAGGGCTTAACATCAGAACCCAAATGTCCTAACCCAAAATGAATTTGGTCTGAATTAAAAGCATAATTCTGATTAAAGTTCTGAAAATAGTTGTTGGTTGGTCTATTATAGGCATAAGCATTGCTTCTCTAAAGATTAGAAGCTGAAGGAGAAGACCTTCTAGAAGAAGAATAAGGTTGGACACATGGGTTTAGTCTTCTAGAAGAAAAAGGAGCAACTCCTGGAGGACCAGGAGCAGGATAAGCTTGACAACCAGAAGTCGGTTGATCATAAAAATCACAATCCTTAATCAAATGAAATTTACTACCACAAACAAAGCATGTTTTAAAAGACCTTTTATTCAAATGATATTGTTTCACACTGCTAAACTTATTACAAATAATTCTAGGATAATCAACATTCCTAGGACTCAACAAACTAGAACTAGAAACAGTGGAAGTAGAAGCATAAGCAATTCTTTCATCACTCATCCTAGCATTAGTAGCAGCAGGGTCATTTGTCTTGGGACTCAAAGGTCTTGACTCTTCACTTGAACCATAGGATTCATAGTCACTGGCCTTGTTACTGAAAGTACAAGAGACAAAGTCATTAGTATTAGTAGAGCTTTTTGGAGACTCATGCATCTGTGATCCATCCAAGTCATTATGCCTAGATATGGGCATAAAAGTTCCTGTAATAGGTGGAGGAACAACATGCATTGCTGCAGCTGGTTTAAACCTATTGTAACTAGGTTTTCCCTCCTCCTCCTTGTCAGGATCAAAGACACTTGAAAAATATAAATCAAATACATCTTCTGAATCAATATATTTATCAAAGCCTAATCCTCTCTTAGTTCTACCAGACATACTACTATCTATTAACTTTGAAAGATTCCTGGGTGCTTTTTGCCATTTTTCAAATCATAAAAGAGTAGCATCCAATTTTTCTTGCATGTCTTGCTTAGCCTTAATACTGTCATTGTTAAGTTTTTCAGTATATGTAAGCATGTTAGTGGTGTTCTCTAAATCAATGATTAGAATTCTAATCTTATCCTCATATTCACGTTGAGTATCTTGAAGCCACTTCTTTTGTTGTTCCAAAGTTTTTAGAGAACTCTTATACGCTTGAACTTCTAAAAAATATTGGTCATTTTGTTCATTTAGTTCATTGTATTGATTCAAGAGTTCTGAATATTTATCATGACAACCAAGAGGGCAATTTTGTACCTGAGGCGAGATTCCCATAAGAGCAAATTCTTCTGCTTCCTCGGTATCAGATAAGTGCCCAGCAATCATATCAAATACATCAGTAGAAGCTTCAGCTGATTCCAAGGTAGCAGTCTGATGATCATTCCAGTTAACCATGGAGTCAACAGACACCAAATCTTTCTTTTCATCCTTGAGCTCTTGAACCTTGAAGGCTGAATACCTGTTCTTCTCCTGGTCATTTTTGTTAGGGCATTTCCTAGCAAAATGTCCTTGCTGCTGGCAGTTATAGCATCTGACCTTGCTTCTATCAAACCTGGCTGGCTCTCTTGGGTTGTAGTTGAATTTTTGACCAGCTTTCTTTTCAAACTTATGAACCCAGAGAGTGAGCATAGCCATCTGCCATTTTAGATCCATTTCATCCAATTCAAGTTTATCAACTTGTTTGAAATTATCAAAAGCAAGTTGCTGTTGTGGATTAACATCAGAAACAAAATAGTGAAGAACAGCTTCTACCATGCTACCAGTCTTGGCTTTTGATTCAGGAGTAGAAGTATATTGAGATGACAGAGTATAGCTTGGGCTACTAGCATAAGACATTGGACTAGATCCCATGGAACTCACAAAAGCAGAGTTAGCAGGAGTTGGAAAGGAATCACTTGAGTATTCTCTCACGTGAGACTCAAAGGTTTAGAGTTTATAAAACAAGTCATCAAAAGAAAGATAGTAAGGCCTCCTTTTGCCTTTAGAGAGATGACTACCTGATTTCATGAATGAGGCAGGGCTCTAAGAAACCTGGAATTGATATCTTCATTTTCAGGTTTAGACCTGAGTTGATTTAACTGGCTATGATCTTTTGAAACCTATCATATCCTTGATGAAGACCTTCTGTTTCAGAAATCTTGAATTATGTGAATTCATCTCTCAGCATTGATTTGCGCATCTTCTTGGATTCCTCATTCCCTCTAAATCTTGCCATTATTCCATTCCAAATCTCCCTAGCATCATCCAAGTGATAAAAATCCCCCATATGATCATCAGGAAGGGACTGAAGCAAAATAGTTTTTTCTTTGATTTCCTTCTGAACAACAGTGATTTCTTCATGAGTTTTAGGATCGAGAATGGTGATATTACCATTCTTATCTCTACTAGTAGTTTTCTTGTTGTTGCCATTCTGGACAATCTTCCAAAGGTCCAGATCAGTATTGGTGATCCAGCATTCCATCTTCATGGCCCAGCTATCATACTCATCCTTCTTCAAGAGTGGGAATTTTACATTAGTATTGGAAATAGTAGTAACGATTTGTTGTGTTTGCTGTGTTCTAGAGGTGCTAGCTTCTCCTGTTTCAGTAGAACTAGAAGCAGACATAATTAAACAATGATGTTAGTAAAAAGAAAAATTGATTCTTCTTGAGCAGAGACTCTCCCAGGCTCTGATACCACTTTTTGGGTCCACTAGATGTGGATCTTGCAGCTTGTTAAGGATGGTGAACGACTTCTGTAATCACAAGTCTATTCACAGAGAGACTCTTAATGAAACACACAGTATAAGTGCGTAATACAAATACTATGAACAAGAAGAAACAGAATAACTAAACAACTTGATCCTTACTAAGGATTTCTACTATTAGTATGAAATGATAATGATGATGAAGGTATGTCTAATCCTTCTGCCAGTGGGTTCCTTTTATACTAGAAGGAAACCCTAATACTACATTAAACCAAAACGTGTAATTTCTGATATGCATATCCTTTCCTAACATATCTCATGCATATCCTAACAAACTACTATGAATAACAATGTTTGACTTTCTACAAGACCAGGAGCACGTATTTGCTCCTACTACTACTAGGACCATGAGGAACTACATACCTCCTAGCTTATCTATTACAAATATCTAATCCATAGGTCCTAACAGCATGAATGTGACAATGGAAGATACAAGGGATATGAGTTGCACTCACTTCAGTATCCAACCCTGTCCCTCACGTCTTTTGGCCTTCAAAATTAAGAATGCTTAATAACTCAAATTCTGCAAGAGTACAAATATAACAACAAAATGAAGCAACTTGACACTAATGAAAAGAGATTAGTAACAACACAATATAATTAAGAAAGGTGAAGTAAAAGCTTTTATAGGGTCTCCTTGTCAGATATGTTTTAGTACTTATGAAACTTAGCAAATGTTAACATTGTTAATATAATTGCTCACATATTGCAGGGTACTATGATAATGCTTGATTTTCCTTACAAATGAATAATAATATGTATACCAGCGAAAAATTAGCAGAGTAACACTTAATTTACCATACATCAACTTTTGATTAGGAGAAAGAATCATGCCTCTTAAAGCAGAGACTTCAGTTAGCAATATACATTCAGGTTTGTTGAGCTGTGTATCCATCCTGTTGCGTTAACTAAAATGAATTGCTATGTTATTTCAAGTAAATTTATGTTTTGTGTATATACCTTTGGATAAAATCCCGCGTCAACGCGTACACTAACATCCTTGTTTTAATATCTTGCTTAGCATTTATGACCAGAATAAAGTTACATTAATTGTGATGGAAAAAAATGTAATATAAGGATTGTCATCAATAAACTAGTTTTGAAGCCTGAAATAATTTTTTACATTCAACTCATTTTGGTTTTTGATTTACCTTGAAACAAGCATCATAATTCACATATGCACATATGCATGATGCACCGTAACAAATCACAATGCGACAAAATTCGATGCTTTGAAAACGCTTAATCATGCTCAGTTGCTCAGTTATAAAGAATGAGTAAAAAAACAATTAACGATAATTTCGTGTCAAAAGTTATCATTGTTCATGACTCGCTAGAATTGAGCCTTTGACAGTGGTTTCCTCATCATCGACTCCTCAGCGAACTAAAGGTTTATGTTATTTACTTATTTTCTTTTTGAGTTCTCAACTTCTGTAATTAAGATTTTTCTAAGAATAGTATGAGAAAAAATAAAATTCAGTAAAAAACAAGGTGAAAGGAAACTCGTAGCAAAGCGCGGGCTTTTAAACTTGTGAAACAGACAAATACATAAATCGAATAAATTTATAAAACATATAAAGATTGATGCAATTTATATATTATTTTCTCTCAGCCTGATCATGAACTCATAAACAAGATGGAGTCTCGATCAAACTTGCGTTCCCCAGGCGCTACGAAATGGGGGTCTTTCATTCGCCTATCATATGTTTAACACATTGATGATACATATAGTATTGAAAATTGGAATCAACGGGCTTAACCGGAAACAAGAGACGCTACATGTTCAGTTAGCCAATAAAAACAGTTTGAAAACAAATTACAGAGGACCGGTCGGAACCGATAAAAGCGGTGTACCACGAAGGAGATCATTTTATTTTTAAAATTTTCAGGTTAATCACACGCATCAATGCACTATTTTCTTCTTTCGCCACCAACGCTTATTCATGGGCTGGTATAGATTCAAGAGCAATATTATCAACTAAAAATGGACATACTGTCACAAAACAATAACACGTATCATTGATTATGTACCGCTATGTATTCCGCCGTTATATGCGGGTAATCGTCTAGTTTTATTTAATATGTCATAAAGGTAAATATCAAACGAATACTTAAATATGAGTATTAAATGAAGACTAAAAGTACGAAATACTTGAATCTTGATGAAAGCTAGATTATGAAAATGTTTTTCTAAGTATATTTAATTAAATGAGGAAGAACCCATTCTTTCCACATTATATATGATTCTCTCAGACATGACTTAAGAAAAAAATCGGAAAAAAATTCGTCGAAAGTATATACATGTACCCCTCGATAGAAATATGATTTAATTATAGTTGCAATGGTGTATTTTTTTTCGTTTGACGATTTACCGTTTGTGAGATATTTAATTTTTAAAAAGTGGTGGGAAATGGGTTTTTAAAAAAAATGGGTGATTATAATTGGTTAAATGGGTGTATGTTAATTTAAGGGTCTACATAAATTTTAACTCATATTTCTCAAATAAAAAAGTTATAAGGGTGCATGTGTTAACAATACATTTAGGTCATATAGCTTTCGACATGCTAGGTACATTTCACCCGTTCCTTTTGGGTAAATGCATCTTTTGACCCCTTAAACCTATCGAGCCCGTCATCTTTTAGCTGAAATATATATTTAAGTCAATCAAACCAATAGAAAAAAAAATAGCAAGTGTGATGTGGTTATAAAAATAAATTAAGTGCGGTGCCGTTCTAAGAAAAACCAATAGAAAGAAAAACGTATCCAAAATTCATTCCAAGTAGATGGGAATTCATCCTAATAATTAATAGTCTTCAAATAGAAGTATTGTGATTTCCGCTACAACACTATTTCGCGGGTCAATTACCCTCGGAAACAGATGTTAGATCTGAATGAGGTCTCATGAAAGGAAATGTTTCTTTAGCTGATAAAGTTAGGACCTGTAGTGGGGCAAGTGTAGGTGCTTTCATCACATGATTGCATAAAAAATAGTCGTAGCTCAGCACAATGTTAATGACTAAAAAGTTAGTATACATGATATTGTTTGTATACACGCAAAATTGTTGAGATGTATCCCACAGTCAACTCAAAGTTTTTTTTATTTGCGTATATCACATGGAAGCATATATTTTTTTTTTTGTGTACAGGTGTTCAGGACAATAGTGATGAGTTGTTATCATGCAACCTTAAACAAGATTTCTGGCCAAAAATCGAAGTCAGTCTTTGCGTGTTCGGCGATGTGATTGGACTCGAGATAAGGTAATTTTATCAAAAAAATGATAATAATATATTTATATACTTTCTCTTAAGAGTAAACAAAGGGGTGGTTAGGATGTCCTATTAATTTACACTACTTTAAAACCCGTGTATTGCTGTTTAAGTTTGTGTGAAAATAGAAGATATTCATATCAAAATTTCTGAATTATTATTTTGTTAATTGTTTGATCTCTGAAGTTAATACTGCACTCAAAAAACTAAATCAAATAAAGATCATTTGAGTCTGCAAACGATTTAAAATAAAGACATTACTTTAGTCTTTAGATGTGTAGTTCATAAAGCAAACGTATGTTTGAGCCATAAAGAACTACATTAGTGGTAAACAAATATGAATCATACTCTACAGGTATATACATGATGTTTCAAGTGATTAAAACAACCTCTTCTCGAAAACATAATAGGTTCAAACAGATTATATATAATCCTGAGAATAAGAAATCAGGCTAGACATTGTAATTTATTTGAAACCAACTAATAATTTAGTAAATCGGAGTACTTTTAGTTATTCGAGTGATTCTTTCGGTCTTTCATGATATTCAGTTAATTTGATTATCACTGCGAATCAGATAACATAACCCCAAAGTCAACCGAGGATTAAATTATCTTCAACTAATAGACTGTTCATACTAAGACCATATTATCATGTGCAAAAATTTAGGAAAAACAACTATGCAAAGTCTCATTCTCGCTGCATACTGCATAATAAACGCTTATGAGTGACATACGAACACATTCCAAGCTATAGAAGTTATACTCCCTCCGTCCCTTATTAAATGTTCACTTTGACTTTTTAAGTCTTTCTTTATTAACGTTGACCTTAAATATTATTGTATGTGTTATATAATACTTGATAGTATATGAGTAGATTGTGTTTTAAATGTATTTTTCATTGGCATAAACTTCAACAAATATTATAAAACACTTTAAAAGTCAAATGTGTACATTTAATATGGGACAGATAGAGTATTTCATTGGAAGATCAACAAAATCAGAAAATCAGATTGGTTCATGCATTTCATCAAACAGTTCATATGCATTCAAAACTCTGAAGTCATCCATTACTTGTCCTAGGTTGAACAATTTTATAATTGAAGATATATTTCCATAATTACATGCTAGTATGGTGTCCGCGCAATGTGACGACGAGTACTCAATAATCATTTATGAAGAACAAATGTCACTATCTTAGTTATTGAGTTCGTATATATATTGATGTTGAATGGGTAAAAATATGAAATCGATAACGCTAAAAAAACTGAAAATTAATAAAAAATTTTGAAATTGATATTGAATTAAGAAAACACAAAATTATAGAAATTATAGTGAACTTAGATTATGAAAATAATAAATAGATAAAAAGATATATTAATTTAAAACAAAAAATTATTTTAATAAGTTATTATAAAAAGTTGTTAGAAAAAGTCTACAAAATATTTTATATGATAAAGACAAACAACTTATTACATTTATTAAGTAAACTTAGCTAAAAAATTTAGCCTTGCTAAATTTGGAAAGTCCCAAATACTTATAATATATGTATAAATATAAATTATAGATAGCTGACCCTATCATTCAAAATAAAAAATCTTTACAGGTCTAATCTCTATGGCTTGTATAATAAGCCCACAAAGATCCTTCTTGACAGGATGCTCAACCTTAAGATTAATTGAAACTGTTCTGGGAGTACTAAATGTTTGAAAATTCCATACTTGTACTTCCATCCAACCATCATTCCTTTGTCGTGGATGAGTGCTTTGTTTGTGTCTATTTTGTGGGTTGTAACTGTTTTCCTCAAGCTTTTGTCCGATAATTGGGGTGTTTGAAGGGCTTACTAAATAGCTATATGTATAGTGATAGTAACTGTATCCATACGGACAATTGCTCACTTTCAGTGGAGACTCAAATGAGGATTGGTCCTGTGGTAAACTATAGACAAGATAACATGCATATGATGTATCAAGTGATAATGTTGTGGGTTTAATTTCACTCACAAGTTTAAACTTGTCACTAGCAGCTATTACAAGTTGTCCCCCAAATCTGTAGAAACATAAGAAAGCATTTTAAGTGTAATAGAGATACTAGTCATTCCCCATGTGGGGGATTTTCCCAGAATTGGCAGCCGGGTTTGAATCCCATCGCAATGCCTTGAAGCCCCTTAATGGGAAACTAGATGGCTAGCATGGGGTTGATATTCTCTTCGTGAGATGATTCGAACTCGGGTTGAGAGACTTGGTGCCTCGGTGGCACGCAAGATACTCCGCTGCACCAAACTGCCGTCAAAAAAAAAAATAAGTGCTTTCCCTTAATTACACTAGAATCTGAACAATTGGTCAAAACACATGTGAACTTCAAACAATGATTGCATTTTAAGATAAATAAAATTAGCAATGGAAAATTTCTATGCCAATGTACTAAAAATAAAGTCCTACTATGCTTTGGCCTACAGGTACAAAATGCATCGTTTATACCTCTATTTCTACAGTAAACTTTATCACATTTACCACCATTATACATCATTTTATCACATTAATTTGATTTTAGATGACCTCATGTCAAAAACTGTGCTTTTGATGATTGAAGTTGTAGATAAAAGCATCACGTACTTTAAAATATGGTTCTGCCAAAATTAGAATACTAAAAACAGTCACAAAAAGTTACTTTTATCAACTCCTCTGAAAAAGACTAAGTAATAGAGGAGACCATTAAACGTCTAAAAAGTAAGCAAAAGTATGCAAAAAGAGTAGGTAAAAGTGTAAAACTTTTAATGACTTTTTATTATGCAAAAGAGTAAGTTAAAGTTGTGGGTTTCTTTTGCCTACTCTTATATTCATTGTGTTTTATTAAAAAAAAGTTATAAATCTTATTATTAGGCAAACTTTTAGTAAGTAAATGTCTAAAATTTTGTAGTGCATGTAAAAAATCCAACGTTTAAGGTCACTTCTAAAGTTTTTCATAATTGATTGCTTATGTTCTATTTTTAGAACAACGAAATTTTATTAAAACTCCAAATTGACTGGCAAGAAGCTAGACAAATAGAACAACAAGAAAAACCAGAAAAACACCTTAGGATGGCTTATGTTCTTAAGTCTACTCAGATTTACTATGCTTTAGTAATCAAGGAGGTATGCTTTTCTTCATTAACTGTTACATTCAATCCATACACTAATCTAGTGAAAAGAACTCACAGCTCATTAGATCGTAAGACTAACAAAGAATGTCTATGACGAGGTCATTTCCTTTTCAATTATCACAATGAACGAGGAGATGACCCAAAAGGCCCATGTACTTCCAATAATGGACTGTATGACCTTTGTGTAAGATTGACCCACAATAGGATGTTTCAGGTTGAAAGATTTGGATTAAAATAAAATGAAGCTCAAATCATCAAGCATTTACGGGATATTGTAGTGTCATAAAGTGTCTATATCTTAACTATTACCCATTCACAGGATATAATATATTCACACAATGGAGTTAAAAAGCAGAAGTTTTTGCTAAATTAAACAAGAGACTTTTAACAGATGGAGATGAAAGAACTTGTATGAGACGAGAGATGAAGTAATTCATAGTGTCCATAAATTATGAGTGGGGAATCAAATTCAGTGGCATACAATATATCCTCAAGTTACAAGCATCTTAGAGCCTCTAATCCTTTGTGTAAAGATGTAGCCCTTTGGGAAGCTATTAGAAGGTGGGTTTAGTCCGTAATGTACTCTTAGAGTAGTCCTAGACATAAAAATCTCTTATGAATGGATATTCAAGTAAAAGCTACAAACACAGAATAAGTTACTAGATAGGGATAGGTGTGGGTTTTCTAATCATTGAAAATATATTATTCAAATTTTTTCTCCTAGAAGTTGTGAAAACGACATAGGGAGACTCCTTAGAGGAAAAAAGAGTTGGGACGTGCTGTATGAAAGGATTAGTGAAACTACAAAGCTTAAGGCAATTAGTTTTAAGGTGAAGCTAACTTAGGCCACCCTCCATATAGGAAAGTTGTGGAATGTGGGTGTGAATATTCAAAAGTCTTATTAAAAAGTGTGAAAGAGGTAACCAGGATTTATAGAACGAGCTGTGTTCTTTCAAGCCCGAGAGAATTGTTGACATTACTTTCTAGTGATGGTTTGGATTGTGAAAATAGTTGTGCAGGATGGATTGCTTATTGTATAGGTTTCAATACTAGTCTACACATATATATAGTTCACAACTAAAGGTAAAAACTAGATTCTACATTTTTTTGCCAATATTAATACATTTTTAAATGTGTGCAACAGAAAAATTCATAAATATATTAAATTCTTCACAAACGTTTGTGTATTCATAGGTAGTTTCAGAGTGGTGCACACATATGAATAACATATAAACTATAATAGGAAAACTGGCTAGAAAAAGTAGAGTAAGAACCTTGTTTCGTTGGGAGACTTGCAAGCCGAGTTCTTATCATCTATCACGCAAGTCGCTTTTGCAGATAGCATTACATATTTCTTCCCATGATTATCAACAACGAACCACTGTCAATCCATATAGACATGTAAGTGTAGGTAATATTACAATTTAATTAGGTTCGAAAAAATGACAGTACTCTTATAATTTCTCTAAAAAATACCTGTTGACCATTGTCGATTAGGAACCCTCTTCGGAGAATTGAGTAGAGTTCCTTCTTCGTTGTCCACATCAAATTGGCTATTGACAAATTGAGTATTTCTTCATAATCATTTGGAAGCTTATGTTCCCAGTAAGCGTCTGATTCCGTATCAGATATGGTTTGGATATTCTCCACCTTGTCTTCCGTTGATACCTTATATTCCACCTATTATTACAAAGTAATTGGTTTACCAGTTTTAGTATATGGTTTAGCTCTACCTATAAAAGAATTTGATTCATAACTTTTATATATTTTGTATCGATCTCATATGACAATTTATGTCTTTTAAGGAAATCACATTTCATACTTTTTACCCGTGACTCATAACAAAAAATGTCCCATTTTGACCCAAACCAGTTTCAACCTCTTATTAGATCCAAACTTTTGCCACCGTTATTCTAATGATATTAGTAGTTGTTTACCGGTTTCATAAGAATAATCAAATGATAATTAAAAACTTACTAAGATGATTAAACAAGTATTTTGCATCTTACAATTTCCAGGGGCTGAAACATGATGCCTTCTACTGTTAAATTGGTTCCATGGTCTTCAAAATCAATTTCAAGATCAACAATACTCCCATCGTTATAGAATTGAAATAATTCAGCCATACACAGATCATCCTCATTTCTCCAATTTGAAAGGTACACGGTAGAAGTTGTTTTCTCGCCTTTTAATTTGTATTTAAGGTCTACATACATTCTCTGACACACAAGGTTGATGGTGTATGTGATTGATGGAGTCAATAATTGAGTCTTTACATGTGTTCTGAATCCCTTTTGTTCCGTCACGTACATGCCTGCTGGGAATCTGCATGATAGAAAAGGAATGAATGATGCATCAATTTATATATACTTATGAAACAAAAATAGGGGTAAGTATGAGTATGACAAGTCACCTTGAATGGTTATGAGACTCGTATTGAGAAGGGGAATTTTCATTTGGATTCAAACAGCCTTCCATGGATATCATGTGACAGTGTTGTCCTTTCAAATTAAGTGAAAACCACTGCATAATAGTAGTAAGCTGGGAATTAGTTATGCTCATATTATCTTTATAAGTAGACATAGTCAATTGAATACAGTTTTGTATCCGTTAAGGTGGATTCCTGTCGAGAGAATCTGTTTTAGTTCCTGAAGGGATCCGTAGACGAGAGATTGTGAGGCAACCTCGATTATGTATTGGTACTCTTCAAACACTGGAAGTTTCACCTATATAATGACATAACGAAGCAAGTGAGCCAAACATTCTACTATTCTAGTTAAGTGACATTTTTTTTACATCTTCTATAAATAACATGACCATTGACAATAAAGTGCTTACTTTCTCTTCAGATGGTTGGAACTTGATGCCAGCGACTTCCAGACTGGACCAAGGGAGTTCAAACTCGAATTGAAGATCTACAGTTGTGCCTTGGCTTGTAAAGTGATACAATGGAACAACGAACCGTCCATCTTCTCTCATGTTTCTTGGGTAAATTATGAAAACTTTTGCCTCTCCATCTCTTTTGTTTCTTAGGGGGTTATATGAATTGACATGGCATTCATGTTCAAATCGGAATACAAGGTTAACCGTGTATGAGACTTGAGGTGTCAAGTATTCACCTCTCACACGTGCTTTGAATTTATTACAGTAATAACTGTAACATAGGCCACCTGGAAATCTGCATAAAGAAGAATGAAGGCAGCAACTAAAGAACGACAAACTAAATAAGTTATTGAACTTTCACCAAATGTATAACTCACTCCTTATTCAAAACAAAAGGGATATGAATAAGTCACCTTGAATCAAAAATGTCATGTTTCAGAGACGAAGGGTAGATCTCATCGGGACTGAGACAGTCTTCAATGCCAATCCATATAATGTGTTCCCCCTTCTCAGTTATAGACAACCGCTACACGTCCAATTAAAAATTAGTAGTCTTTCCTTGATAACAATATTTTATTTTGTGTTTTGTGTTAAGTTTCTACATAGATTTTGAGTAAATTATATTCTTCCCTCCAAAGATGAACACACTTGAGATGTCACTTTACAAAATACTAACGGCATGAAATTGACTAAATTTGATGGAAAAATATATAATTAACTTACTTTATTTTGTTTTAAAACACGAAGAAAAAATATACAAAACATGAACTCGTGGGTTATGTCAAACCAGATGTGTCTAATCGGGTTTTGAAAATAAGTTGAACTGGCTGGATCGAACCGGGTTTTAAAACATTGGGCTTTATAATTAAGTGTCAATTTGAATAGAAAAAAGGCTAAACCTCTTTGAGTTGCTTTCCAGTTTTGTATATTAGAAGAGGATCAACAGCCATAAGTATATCTTCATACTTTGATAGCACTTCAAGCCTGAGATCAGGAAATTCCTGTGATTCAACTGCAATCTCCAACTGTTCCACAACACGAGACATTGTTGGCCGTTCTTCACGAGCGTACCGTAGACATTGATATGCAATGTCTGAGAATGTTTTCATTGAACTCAGATCCATTTGTTGCTTGAGATCTTGCAAGATAATCTCATCCAACTTATTATCTTCATAGCTTTTTCTCCAAAAAGGCACAATAACATTCATGCGACCATTTCTATTTTCAACACATAGTCTGCCACTCATGACTTCAAACAGGACTACCCCAAAAGAGTATACATCTGACTCTTTTGTTAAGGAGTACGTCTGATAATACAATGGATCACAGTACCCAGTGGTACCTACTGGACTGGTGATAAGAACCGAATACTGCTGATTAGCAGGACCCATCTTTGAAAGCCCAAAGTCAGAAACCTTGGTAGTCATATTCTTATCGAGTAGGATGTTTGCACTTTTAATGTCACAGTGCAATACTCTTTGTTGTGTTCCATTTGGATCATGAAGGAAGCTTAGTCCCTTCGCAGCATCAAGGCATATCCTGAGACGCTGCATCCAAGTGAGAGCAGGGGAACTTAACAAACGATCGAGACTTCCGCCAGATGCATACTCGTAGATAAGGATCATCTCACTCCCTTGGCAGCAAAATCCTAAGAGAGCAATCAGGTTTTCATGCCTGTAACATGAAAGCAACCTGATTTCTTTGAAAAACTCTGGGTCACCTTGCCCATGTTTACGATCAAGTCGCTTTATAGCGACCAGGCTTTTCTCCCCTGATTGAGAGTGAGACAGTTCTCCTATATACACTTTTCCAAAGCCACCTCTTCCAATAACCTTGGTTTCATCAAAGTTGTTGGTAGCTGATTTTATATCTTCCAGTCGGATTTCAAGATGTTTGAACTCAGTCACAAAGGATGCCATTGTTAGTTTATCAGATAATAATAAGAAAGAACAAATTGTTAAAAAAAAAGCACTGATAGATGTTTATGAATGGAGAATGACAGATTATAAGGCAGAGAAAGATGTATTTGCTGTGATTAGTTCGATGAATGTAATACCTTTTTATAAGCTAACAGAGCACGTTAATTTCCATGAGATACGATTAAACTAATAACTTTAATATTGTCATGAAGTTTAATATTCAGAACCTACAGCTTCATGTTCGTTTATTTTGCGACAGTTAGTAATGTGCATGTCATCAGTAAAAGAACCTAGAAAATATTAAATCGGTCACATAATAAGGTCTAACAATTAAAAATGGAATCATATATGCCCAAAGTCAGCCAAAATATTTGTGTGTCACATGGAAGAATAAAAAAAGAGTGATGAGTTGTTAGCATGCAACCTTAAACAAAATTTTTTCACCAATAATCGAGGTCAGATCTTTGTTAGCATGCTTTCCCCGTTATATTAGTTCGAGGATCATCAAAGATAATTTCAAGATCAAACTCCTTTCTCCCATGGCTACAGCTTATTTACTTTTTATTGAATTTTAGTTCCCATGTGCGTAACTTCAAAAGAGATCCTAATATATAGGAGTGCATAACTAAGCTGACTCATCACAAAAAATGCCTAGAAATGCCTAAAAAAATGTTCTTGTCCGGCTATTAAGGAGTAAACAAATAGTAATCAGCTGTTACCAAATTTCAATTTTTTTACACGAAGCTTTATTATATTGTGATATAGTTGTGTAGAATGGATAATTCTAATTGTAGAAATTTTATAATCAGTCTTTTGATATATGGAGTAATCATTGTCGCTCACACAAAGTAAATAAGCACTAGCAACTAGAATTCAAATATGTGCACTTTTGTGTTCACTTGTGAACTGATATAATGGAACAACAAACCATCCATCTTCTCTCAAATTGGGAGGAGGGTTAATAATGAAAACTTTGGTCTCATCCTTGATCCTCCCCATCTATTTTGTATCTCAGATGGTTATTTGAATTGACATCAGATTGCCATATACATCGGAAAACAAGGTTGAGGGTGTATGGGATTTGAGGTGTCAAGTATTCACCTCTTACACGCGCATTGAATTCATCAGAGTAATTGTAACATAAGCCACCTGGAAGTTTGCATAAAGAAAATTAAGGCAACAACTAAAGAATGACAAACTAAATAAGTTATTAACTACCCCTTTGGGACTGTTTGGTTAAGCAATACGGAATCAAAGTAACGGAATCAATCCTTGTTGCATCTGTTTGGTTAACAATAACTCATCACAATAGGAATGAAAATTTGTCAGTATCCCCATAGAATCATAGAGGGGGTCACACGTAACTATCAATAATCATTCCCTCACTTACCACTTTACCTCATCTCCACTCACATTGTTTTTTAATTACAGCATCAATATTGCTTATCTACATCCATCCTTTACAGATTTTGTCTTCAACATGTATATATACTTATAATCACTGTTGATGCTTATGTTCATACTCATGGTAGCTGTTGGTTCGATGTAGCCACTTTAGGTTCAGAAATCATAAGGCTAGTCGGAGTCGAAGAACAAGATCATCATTTGTGGCTAGTTGGATTCAAAGAACATGATTACCATTTGTCACAACCCATTCTATTGGAGAAGACGATCAAAAATAGGTTCCAAATCATAAGAACATCCGATGTTTAATTGTGGGTTTACATCCCCTCAGGCTTTTGATCTACTTACGATGTCATGATGAAATAAAAGAAATGATGAAAGGCAATTTTTAATTTTATTTTGAGAATTACAGTAGTATAGTAGTTATTTTAGGTGGAGAGGTTGAATACCAATAATAGCAAGAATTTTATTCCTTGATCAAACCAAACAATATTATTGAAAGTGATACCAATTATTATACCCATTCACATTCCACCCCTTAATTATACTCATAGTGATTCTGATTAGCACACCAAACGCCTCCTAAATATAATTGAATGAATAACTAAACTCTATTCAAATCAAAAAAAAGATATGAACACGATAATAAGTCACCTTGAATTAATAATGTCATAACATGACGGATGTTGTAAATAGCCACGTTTTATTTCATCTAAAACAGGGCATAAATTGGGTCAGGCTTTTAAGATTTAGCCATTTTGGTTAAGGGAATTAGTAGAGTTTGAGTAAATGAAGACCTGGATTCAAAGCAAAATTTAATATTGAAGTTGAATTAAGAAAATCTTTTTCAAATGAAACCTAACGATATTGGTTTACAATGCGAAAATCAGCTGACGTTATAAATAGAGTGACACATGGCGTCACGAAATAACTAATCTTTCCATTTTATTAATCATAAAAAGTCACTGTCTATTTTAAGGCATGATATGATTTAAAGCGGATAAATAATAAAAGTTTTTTTTTAACTTATTATATTTATATCATATTTCAAATATACTAAGGTGCCGTTTGGTTCAAGATATTAAAATTCTAGAATTCTAAATTTCAGTATATTAAAATTCCTCATAATTTAAAAATCTAGAATTTAAAATGCCTAAGCTTGTTTGGTTGGCAGAATTTATAATTTTTTGAAATCTTGATTTTATGTTGAACCAATTAACGAGTAAATATTTTTTTTTATATATATTTTCTATTTAAAAGATAAAAATTCGAATTTTCACATTTTATATAAATTTTAAAAAAATTATATAAATTTTATAAAAAATATATAATAAAATTTATAAAAATATATATATAAATATATAAGAATTTATATAAATTTTATAAAAGCATTATATAAATTTTTTAAATTCTTATACAAAATTTATAAAAAGTTTATATAAATTTTATAAAAATATATATATAAACCTTATAAAAAGTTTATATATTATAAAAAAAATCAAAAATTTTATAAAAAAAATTATATAAATATTATAAAAGAATTCATTAAGTTTTATAAATATTTAATAAAATTTTAAAAAAAAATTTATAAATTTTATTAAAATCTTATACAAAACTTATTTAAATTTTATATAAGTTTTATAAAAAATTCATTAAAACTTTTAAAAAATCATTTAATTTTATAAAAAAAATTATATATATTTTATAAAAAATTCATTAATTTTATAAAAAAGTATTTAAATTTTTTATGAAATTTCAATAAATTTTATAAAAATTATATATATATTTCATAAAAAATTTCTATATAAATATTTACTTAAATTTATATATATTTTAAAAATTTTATATAAATTTTTAAATTTTTATAATTTTTTATTTGAACATAAAAAACGAAATAATAACGACAAGAAAAAAAAGTTTATGAAAAATAATTTTCAAGTAAATTAAAATTCCTCACTTTTTGGAGGAATTCTAATATCCCTTATTTTGGGAATTCAAGGAAATTTAAATTTCTTCTTTGGTTATACCAAACGCAATATTTGGGGATATTAAAATGTAAAAATTTTAAATATCCCCAATATCCTTGAATATCCCCGAACCAAACGACACCTAAGTTTACAAAAAGTATCATAGACACTTGACTAGTAAAAAGCTTTTGTACTAAAAAACGAATATATATATATGTTTTACCAAAATTATATATGCATCAAATGTTTTTCATTTATATATATATATATATATATATATATATATATATATATATATATATATATATATATATATATATATATATATATATATATATATATATATATATATATATATTTATATATATAATCTGTTTTACCAAAATTCAACTACGCATCATAACTTATCGCTTATTATCACGTTTTCACTTTTTTTCTCACGTCAACGACTTGATCTACTATTCAACATAAAGTTCAAACCTTGCACCTTTGGGATACTTTAAGTGTGGCATGACGTGTCCTTTATAACAATGTTCCATTTTTTTGTCATCTATTGACAAAATACTATAAATGGATCTGCATATAATAACAGAAAGGAAAGTTCGATGACTCGGTGAACCAATATGTCAGAAAATAAGTTAACTTCTATGGTTTGTTTTGTAAATTTATTTTAAGTAATTTATTTGGTTTATTTTACAAGTGTTGTTATTTTTGTCATGTTTGAATTTGATAGGTTTTAGAACATTGGTTCTTTATAAATAAAGGTCGACGACATTTGTTTTTTTGTACGTTTCTAATTAAATTAGCGTTTGGTACCTTCTGGTGTTTGCTTTCTAATCTGGTTTGGTATTTGAAAAACATTTCCACATAATCTGTTCATAATGGCTTATTTGTAACGTTTGTTTGAGTTACGAACAAGTGGTATGAAAAAGCTAAGTCGATTCACCATGAAGAAAAAGAAGAAGAATATAAGTTTTGTTCAAGATTTTGTGATATTAGTTTGTGTTAGCATTATTACGAATAATAGTTATACTATGGATTTGAGAATTTACCTTTTGAGCTTTGTTTCTGATATTTTATGTTTGAGCCCGGTTGGACCCAGGCCTGATCATCAATCGGTAACCGACCCCCTCACCCTATAAAAGGAGGTGAGGGGTGATGCTCAATCATACCGCATCTTCTATTCTTTACTGAAGGTCTAATAAAGAATTCGTTCGATTAACTTTGTGGGTTTCGCTTTCGTGTTCATTGTGATTGTAACTCTGCGATCTTCTTTAAGGGATCTAGGTTTTCGCGTTTCGATCTTCAGGTTTGTTGGTGTCGAATAAAAAAAGTGGTATCAGAGCTCAAGGTTCGTTGGGTTCTGAAGATCGGTGCTAGATCAAGAAGGATCGTGGAAGACAAGGGTTTCGAGGTTTCTGTTTTCGAGTTGTAGGTTGAAGCGAGGTTGAAGACGAAGTACAGTCACGTGAAGGAAGAGAAACAAAAAAAAACCATAGAGAAATTCAATCTCATCATTGATTGGTGTGTGGTTTTTTTAATTACGTGGGTAGTACTAGTACACAAAAAGCAATTGCTTTTCTTAAAACTATTTTATTAATTAATAGTTTTTTGGTTAATACTTTGTTATTAGTGCTCAGTTGCTTGTGGTGTTTTGGTTTATATTATTAAGCCGACTTCGGGTATCGTCTTTTAAGGTTTTTAAAAGTCGATTTAATCGAAGGTTCTTGTTGTAGGTTTCTTGTGGTTTAAGTTTGATCGTGGTTTGTTTGGGTTTTTAAGTTTATGATCGACTGTGCTTGTACGTGATCAAGGTTTAGGATTATTCTAATTAATTCGATTTGCAAGAAGGGTTTTTTACGCAACAAGGGTGAAAGAATATGTCATCGATAGCAAAGTTTGACGTCAAAAAATTCGACGCGTCTAATGACTTCGGGTTATGGCGTGTGAAGATGCGGTGTTTATTAATTCAACATGGTTAGGAGGTTGCGTTAGATCCATTCCCGGATACCATGACGGACGCTGATAAGATTGCGGCCTTGAAGACGGAAGTCTAAAAAAAAGAACACAGTACCTTACTCTTGTGCTTGGATAACAAGGTGTTGAGGGAAGTCAAAAAAGAAAATTATGTTGCGAGGGTTTGGTTAAAGTTGGAAACTTTGTATATGACAAAGTCTTTAGCCAATAAGTTATACTTGAAGAAGAAGTTGTTCACTTTCGACATGCATTCAGGTAGGAAACTATCTAAACATATTGATGAGTTTAATAAGTTTATCAGTGACTTGGTGAACATAGACGTTGATATTGATGACGAATATTAGGCACTCATGTTACTTACATCATTACTGTCCTCGTATGATAACTTTGTGGAGACATTGCATTATGGAAGGGAGTCGCTCACTTTGGAGGATGTCTTGTCTACCCTCAATTCACGAGAGTTGAAGAAGAGGACAGATGCAAAGGATGATGGTGATGGGTTATTTGTAAGGGGGAGGTCGGAGCATCGGGATAATCAAGGACGTGGTAGTTCGCGATCAAATTCAAAAGGTAAAGCAACTTATAAACTAAAGTGTTACATGTGCTATTCTGAGGACCACCTTAAGAAAGACTGTCCAAAATGGAACAAGAAGAAATCAACTGTCTTTGTCAACAAGAATGCAAAACAGGATGTTGGGACGTATTCTCAGGGTTATGACAATGGTGATTTGTTGATGGCGGTGAGTAAGACAAGGTTCTTAGAGTGGATCATGGACTCTGGTGGTTCCTATCACATGACGCCTAAGAGGGACTTCTTGTTTGATTTTAAGGAGCTTGATGGTGGTATGGTTTTGCTCGGTGATAATAGAGCATGTGCCATCAGGGGGACAGGGAAGGTTAGAGTACAAATGAAAGATGGTTCAAGTTTTGTGCTTGAGAATGTGTGTTACATTCCCTAGTTGAAAAGAAATTTGTTATCTTTGGTCACTTTGGATCGATAGGGCAATACCGTACAATTGTAGAATGGAAGAGTAAAAGTGATCAAGGGTTCTTTGATGGTTTTGTCAGGAACATTGATGGAAAATTGTGTGTACTCCTTGGATGCATGGGCTGAATCAGGCGAAGCTAGTGTTGGTATAGAAGAAAAGGAAAGTCTTGCGCAGGTGTGGCATAAATGCATGGGTCACATTAGTGAAACAGGCTTGCATGAACTTAAAATAAGAGAGGTGCTGGGGAAGAAAGGTAAAGGTAAGCTCGAATTCTGTGAAAATTGTGTTCTTGGAAAATCGACCAGGGTAAGTTTTGGTCGAGGTCAACACACAACAAAGGGAGTTATAGACTATGTCCATGCAGATCTCTGGGGTCCTTGTCACACCCCCACCATGGCGGAATATGGGGCGCGACGTATGGATATCATCACAACATGGCGTGTCTATAGAGATAACTATATGAAATAAGAAATGTCATAAAATGGTGACACAAAAGTCATGACAATATCTCATCAAATGCAGGAGTCTAGGTAAGTAGGTAACAGTCCTACCACTTACCCAAGACAAACAATAAACATAAACCAAACAAACATATAGATGCCAACATGTATCACTTATAAAAAAAAACATGAAGGTAAACTAAGAAGGAACGGGGATCTCCTTCTATATGCAATCCTAAGGCATCCAAGTCTAGCCACTTCTATCCTCAAGCTTAAACACATTCACACCTGAAAGAGACACTAAAACACGTCAACATAAAGTTGGTGAGAGTCATAGGTTTAGACTCCAACTCTAAATCAGTTACAAGCTGTGATTGAAGCACGTGCCGTACATCCGAATTGCCGATAACCCGCTTTCCCACATCAACGTGAGTTCATAGCCTCGCTCTCTTTTAAATGTTCTTATGAAATATTTTATAAACCCGCGAGGGAGATAACATGTTGGACACTATTTGTCCCAATTGTTTGTTTATTGATTTGGACCCGAATGATTGTATGACCCGATTAATGAATATATGACCCGATAAATGAAATAAAATGGATTATTAAAGTTAGGTTATGTCACTAAAAGTCCCATTAGCATGAATTGTGAACTACCGGGATTTGGTAGACGCTTATGTATATAATAGTACTATTTGGGGACGATCACCCCAGTTCGCGCCTTGACGGTTGATCCCCGTCGTGCCACATTGATTGGTAAGCGAATTTATGTATGAGAAGATTTACACAAGCGTGATTATTGTGACGACACACTAATTTAGATGGGCAAATGAGTTTCGGGTTAGCTACCCGTTGTTTGATGTAGTAAGGTAACAATGTCATGCGGCTTATAAAAATCCAAAAATAACGAAATACTGCTTTATGCTTTGAATTACGATATGTTGCCTGACTAGCAATACAGGGTCTTATTATTGATTTTATGTTCGTGTTTTGGTTTTATATAACCATATTCATATAACGGTTTTTATTTAATCTATACAACGTTATAAAACGTATTGTATGATGTTTTTACGACAATGTTTCGTATAATGATTTTGAAGGCTAATGCCTATATTATGATTTTTGATAAGGATTTGTATAAAATGACTTTGGCTATTTTATGGCCTATTATAAAGATTTGTACAAAATGATTTTCGGTAATAATTACATACCAATGATATATTAATGGTTTTGTTAAACTCTATGAATTCACTCGGCGTTATCGCTGACCTTTTCTTTTAACATGTTTTATCTCAGGTACTTGAAGGTAATTCTCGGGAAGGCAGCAAGAATTCATGGCTCGCACTTAAACAACAATTTCCATTCAAATATTTTGTAAAACTTGTATGAAATAATATGACTTGGGACCTATGTAAATTTGATATTTATGAATGGAAATGCTTTATTATTAAACGACGCGATTTTTAAGCGTTGTCTATGATGTGAGTAATGTGCTATCCCGTAACACCAACGAGTCTTCTGCTGTATTGAATTGTATAAATTTGGGGGTGTTACAGTTTGGTAACAGAGCTCTCGTTATAGAGAACGAAAGATTTTTAAAACCAAGGTTTTGAATAAAACATTTCAAAATCTTTTAACCATAAACATTTTTCTAAAAATGTCTAAAAATCTTTTGACTATAACGGTGCTAAAGAATTCCCGAGTTACCGACAAGGCCAGACCGAGAAGTGTTATTTTAATATATATATATATATATATATATATATATATATATATATATGTATATATATATATATATATATATATATATATATATATATATATATATATATATATATATATATATATATATATATATATATATATATATATATATATATATATATATATATGATGTAATTTTATTACATGATTGTTTGATGATTATTTTGATATTTATACGAGGTATTTATACGACGTAGATTGTCACAAGGAACCCTAAATCCCCTAGTAAATTAATCAAAGCTATTCCCGTAGGAATTCTAGCTATTCCAGATCTAAACCAAGTTGTGGATGTTTATGATCCCAACAAAATGGTTGATATTCGTAGAAATGTTAGTATTAGTTGATTGTGATATTGAAGAAGAATTGGGAAGATTCAAACTGATATTGATGTTATGACGATCTTTCCTTATAGAGTGGAGTTTGACAAAACGTTACCACCTGGAAAGGTGTCATCTGATTCGTTGTCATCCAATTCTTAAAATGAAATCGTTAGGGTGAATGTTGCACTTGAGGCTGTCATTGGAACCATTACCCAAAAGCCTCATGCCACTAGTACCTTTCCAAGAAGTCTAGTTGAATGATCGAGTCATTTCATACTAGTGACTTATTTGATAATTATTGTTGTAAGAGCTATAGGATTAGAAATTGAGTGTTGTTCATATCGAGCTTTTATTGCCCTTTTAAAGTTTAAGAATAAAGTTGAAGTATCGGGAAATGAGGTAGGATATCGAATTGAGTATAAAATTGGTTGAAACTTGAATAAAGTAAAACTTAACCTATTGGGAATATAAGATTGTTAAGAGTAAGTCATTAAGTTCTGTGATTGAATTATAAGGTTTTAATTGATTGTTGATTCATGTTAAGGGTTGTTCCTAGGTCATTGTCCACTGACGAGGATGCCCAGTGTCCAATAAATAAATTGAAGAAATCTTCTTCTGAATTAGGACAGATGGATCTTTCGGGACATGTGGAACACCTAATGACTCTTGTAGATTAGTATTCATTGTGGTATCTTTTAAAATCCCTAACTTAACTGAGACATCAGTTGGTAGGATGAGTTCTTGGAATTGTATGACATAGTGACACATAATGTGTTATGGTACAATTTTGACTTGTTTGTGATTAATGAAAAGACTACCATTGATTGCTAAATCCTACATGTATCGATGTTATCTATCTTTTATTGCTTCATCCTAATGCTCGCATTGGTGATGCCACCATTGAACAAGTACTCATCTTGAATTAAGTTACGTTGTGGATTATTCTTTTTGAGTGCTAATAAGTGTGAAAACACTTATCCTTTTACCATTTATTTCCAATAATAACAAGACCAAAACGTGTATTTTATGTCGTAAAAGTCGGAATTATGCGTGATTTGTGTTTCTATTGTGTTTTAGGACCAAAATATGAAAAAGGAAGAAAATACGGGCTTTCACGGGCTTTTATAGAAGAAAACGAGAAAAGACGAAGTCAAAAGATCAAGAGTGCAAAAAGAACGGAAGTCCAAGGCCTATTCTGAAGATTTATCGAAGAAAAAGTCTAAAGACGGAAGTTTAATGAAGTCGAAGAACTCGAGTCTAAATTAAAATTATCAAGACAAGTTCAAATCCCGAGACGACGTCGAGAAAAGACAAAGAATTAAATCGAGTCGAGAAGACGTGAAGAAAGAAAGAAAGAAAGAAGATGCAACACATGCACTCCTTCCACTTTCCCTATAAATACCCTCCTAATACACATTAGGAGGGTGGTTAGTTTTTAGTTTAAGTTTTTCATTTTTTACTTTTCTTTCTAGTTTTAGAGAGAGAAAGTTCTAAACTTTCTCTCACTAAGTTTCATCTTTTCTTTTAATCTTTCAAGATTAAACATTTGTGTATTGCTTATTTCATTAATCAAGTTCTAGTTAAGCTTTTAATCCTTAATCTCATTCTACATTTCTTTGATTTTAGTTAACTTTTGGTGCGAATTTCATATGATCCGTGTTGTTCTTAATGATTTCGTGCTTAAATAGTTGATCTTTTTGTTCCTACATAAGCTTTCATTCGATTAAGGTTTAAGTTCCTTGTGCTTATTGGCTTATTCGTCTCTTTTAGCTTATTTACTTTTAAATGTTTTCTTAAAAAGTTCATCTTTTTATGATTTGGTTAAAAAGTTTGCTTATTTAAAGTTAGTAAAAGTTGTTATTAGTGCTTATTTGATCTGTTCCATTATAGACTCATTTTAGTTTTGGTGATAAGCTTATCAAAGTAGCTTATTCATTGGCTTATTTTCGAATTCCACCAAAATCGGAAAGGGTACAAACCCCTTTCCGATCGTGATATTCCGACCAGCAGCCTTACCCTCTTTCCGATTGGCAAATAGGAAAAGGGTTTTGAGTATTCCGATTTGCACCTCAGTTATTCCGATCAAAGTGATCGGATTAGGGTTTACATATTCCGACGGCAAGATTTTGAACATTCCGATCTGGCCCCTTTTTGTATATTCCGATTTGGACTTTTGTTAAGTATTCCGATTGAGTGGGTTTGTGAACATTCCGATTAGGTAATATTTGCACATTCCGATTAGAGGTATTTGTCATCATTCCGATCTGGATCCTTTGTTAGATATTCTGATCAGGGTGGTTTTGCTATTATTCCGATTGCCCCAATTTGCAACATTCCGATCACCAGATCGGAATATATTCCGATCTGGACATTTTTGGTTATTCCGATTGCAGTCACTATTCCGACGAGAATATTAGGGATATTCCGATTTGGTCCATTTCCAACATTCCGATTAATGCATTTTGAACATTCCGATTTGGCTGTAATTGTTTGTTTTCCAATGGTTTAGTTTCTTGTTTTTACAAAGTTTCTATGTGTTAGTTTTATTTAGTGTTCAAATGTTTTTCTTATATTTTCCTTTAAGTTTCCAAGCATTTATTTTAACTCGTCACTTTAGTATTAATCTTTAAACTTCTACTTTACTCAACGACACTTACTTATTTGCTATTAGTTAAAATAGATAATCAACCAAACCATTCTCTTGTTCACCAAAAGACGATTGAGTCGCACTTTAGATCGGTAATCAATTCGAAAAGATTCGGACGATAAGATTTTATACTTGGTTGCAAAACCGAGTATTAAATGGCGCCACTGCCGGCTCTTTTCGTTAAGATTAAAGGTTTTTAGTGAGAGACGCATTGAATTTTGGGATACGTTCTTTGAACGTTATTTTCCTTGCTTTAAAAATTTTAAAAAATCCTAAAAAATATAAAATTCTTCAAAAATACAAAAACATTAAAAAAATCCGAAAAGAAATTCTTTTCAAAAGGTTTTGCACCAAAAAGATTATATAGATATTCTCTCTGTGTATATTTTGCTTCTGCAGGTGTATGCGTACTAGATCTTCGAATTATTCTGAACCCGAGACTCGTGAAGATTTAGATATGGCTGGTGTTAATAACAACAATAATAACCCACCTCTACCCAATTTGAATAACAACAACAACAACAACAACAATGTCCCCCTACCTGATTTACGAACAATGGAGGAATTGTGTCAACCCACCATGAACGGACGCGGAGGCCCGATTGCGCCGATGCACGTCACGACTCAGGAGTTTTCGTTGAAGCATCACATGATCCAACAAGTGCAAACTAACCCATTTCGCGGAATTCCGGATGATGATGCCAACAAACACCTCGACAAATTCATTACCATCACCCAAAGCATGAAGTGCCCCGGTGTTTCTATTGATGACCTTCGTCTTCAACTTTTTCCCCACTCGCTTTCTCACCATGCCGAAAAATGGTTTGACTGTCTCCCTAAGAATTCTATTCATACGTGGAATGACATGACTCAACGTTTTTTGTCGCGCTACTTCCCACCATCCATCATCACAAGCCTTCGTAACCAAATTAGTGTATTCATGCAAGACAATGATGAATCGTTCTTCGATGCTTGGGAACGATACAATGATTTGATCGACCGGTGTCCAAATCACAACATGCTGCCCGTCACTCTCATTGATACCTTCTACAATGGTCTCACTTTTCGTGATCGTGACACGATCAATGCCGCCGCCGGTGGTACTTTTATGAAAAGGAGACCAGAGGAGTGTAGAGATTTGATTGAAAATATGACTACTCACCACAAGAATTGGGATTCATCCGCATCCTCAAGATCTAATCAGCGAGTCAATGTTTCATCTACTTCTTCCACCACCGACATGTCCGTCATGGAACGTGCTATTCTGGATATTAACAAAAGTCTCCAAATTTTGACTTCTAACCAAACTCAACAAGATAAAGCCGTTGCTATTTCTTGTGACACATGTGGTGGTCCTCATTCTTACAATGATTGTCCTTCTACTCAAGGCAATTTGTCTGAAGACGTTAACGCAGCATACGGTACTTACCCCACGGGAGGCTATCAAGCTCGTCCTCAAGGAGATCGTAGCTTGCTAAGTTATCGTTCAAATAACTATCTTGCTCCACCCGGTTTCCCTCCTACAAACCAAAACCAACAACAAAGCTATAACCGAAACAACCAATCCCAACCTCGTGCTAACAATCAATATCAAACCCAAAGAAACCCATACCCAACTCAAGGAAATTCTCAAGCTTACCAAGCTCCACCTCTCAATCAACCGATGGCAGTGAATCAAGACGTCGATACGTTCATGAAGACTAATCGAGAGATGGTGACGAATCTTTAGAGTCAAATCATCAACTTGAAGGGAGAAATGGCGAAACAAGGGAGCGATATTCGAGCCGAGCTAAGGAATGACATGGCAAAACAAAGCAATGAAATTCGTGGCGACATCAGAGACTCTTTCAGCACTCAAGCGCTTAACATTCATGATATGATTGGTTCGCTCATCCAAGGTAATCAACCCTCTTCTTCGGGTACTCTTCCGAGTAACACCGTTGCGAACCCAAGAGGGGAGATGAAAGCAATCACCACTCGTAGTGGAAAAGGTTATACGGAACCCGAGCTTCCTACACCTCCACCCGTGATTGTGAATAAGGAAAAAGAGCAACTTTCCTCACCTCCTTCACCTTCTATCCCCATTTCCCCACCACCCATGGTTGTGAGTGATCCTATTTCCCTAAAGCCTTCTTCTTCATCCAATATACCTTATCCTTCAAGGTTGAGGAAAGAGAAGCAAAAGAGCAAGGATGATATTCAAGTTTCGAACTTTCTAAAAATGTTTAAACAATTGAATTTTAACATCTCCTTTGCCGAGGCTCTCGCTCACATGCCCAAATACGCGAAAATGTTTAAAGATCTTCTAAGTGATAAGGAAAAGCTTCTTGACATTGCTCAGACCCAACTTAATGAGAACTGCTCCGCAGTGCTCTTAAGGAAATTGCCCACCAAACTTGGTGATCCGGGTCGCTTCTTGATTCCTTGCAACTTCCCGGGAGTAGAGAATTGCATGGCCTTAGCCGATCTAGGTGCCAGTATAAACTTAATGCCTTTAAGTGTTTGGAAGCAATTATCTCTCCCCGAGCTAGTCCCCACCAAAATGACTTTGGAATTAGCCAACCGTACGGTTGCTTATTCAGTGGAGATAGCCGAAGATGTCTTTGTTGGCGTTGACAAATTCACCTTCCCGGCGGATTTTGTTGTCGTTGACTACGAGATGGATCCTCGTGTTCCGTTAATCGTTGGACGTCCCTTCCTGAGGACCGGTCGCACTCTCATTGATGTAGCCGCGGGCGAAATAATCATGAGAGTTGGTGACGATAAAATTGTCTTTAACATGGGTAAGATTTCTAAGCAACCTTATTCATATGAGAGTGTTAATGCTATTGATGTTCTCGATGAGGCTTGTGAAGAACATTTTCATGATGCTTGCAAAAGTTATCTTTCTTCTCTACCCAATGTTGAGACCGTTGCCTCAATTGCTCCAGCATTGACTCCTTTTGGAGAAAGTGACTTGGATGATTTCGAAGCTAGCTTGGGTCCTCTCGCTATTAAGTATGATAATTCGTCCACCGATTGGGATGAAGACATTCGTACTATTGAGAGACTTCTCAATGAAGACCCGTTTTCTCCTCCTTCTACTAAAGAGGTGACTAATGATGATCCATCGTTAGTTTCACCATCTATTGAGGATCCTCCCACTCTTGAGCTTAAGGACCTACCTCCTCATCTTGAGTACGTTTTCCTTGAAGACAACGAGAAGTTACCGGTCATCATCGCAAAGGACCTGAAAGAAGAAGAAAAAGCCCGACTCATCGCCGTGTTGAAGAAGCATAAAAGAGCTATCGCTTGGAAAATCTCCGACATTCGCGGAATTGATCCTCACTTTTGCACACATAAAATTCTCATGGAGGACGACTTCAAGCCCACAATTCAATGCCAACGAAGGGTGAATCCTAAAATCCATGAAGTCATCAAAAAGAGGTTATCAAACTTCTTGATGCGGGTATGATTTACCCTATTTCGGATTCACCATGGGTTAGTCCAGTCCATTGTGTGCCTAAGAAAGGTAGAATCACCGTTGTGCCCAATCAAAACAACGAGTTGATTCCTACCCGTCTCGTTACTGGGTGGAGAGTTTGTATAGACTACCGCAAACTCAATGATGCCACGAGAAAGGATCATTTCCCTCTTCCTTTTATGGACCAAATGCTTGAACGTTTAGCGGGTAATGAATATTACTGCTTTCTTGATGGTTTCTCGGGTTATTTCCAAATACCAATCGATCACCAAGATCAAGAGAAGAAAACATTCACTTGTCCCTATGGCACATTTGCTTACAAAAGAATGCCTTTTGGCTTATGCAATGCCCCCGGGACTTTCCAAATGTGCATGTTGGCTATCTTCCATGACATGGTTGAGCAAACCATGGAAGTCTTCATGGATGATTTCTCGGTCTTTGGGGATTCCTTCTCTTCTTGCCTTGGCAATTTGGAACTTATGCTTAAGCAGTGCGAAGACACTCGCCTTGTTCTGAATTGGGAAAAATGCCATTTTATGGTAAAAGAAGGCATTGTGCTAGGACACAAAATCTCTAAAGCCGGTCTAGAAGTCGACCGTGCTAAAGTTGATGTCATAGCCAAATTACCTCCACCTTCAACCGTGAAGGGTGTGAGAAGTTTTCTGGGTCATGCGGGCTTCTATCGTCGATTCATTCAGGATTTCTCTAAAATCGCTCGCCCGATGACCCACCTCTTGGAAAAAGATACTCCTTTTATCTTTTCTAAAGAGTGTATCGAAGCCTTCAATCTTCTTAAGGATAAGCTAACTAAGGCACCGGTCTTGGTTACCCCTAATTGGGAACTGCCTTTTGAATTGATGTGCGATGCTAGCGACTTTGCTATTGGTGTGGTTTTGGGTCAAAGAGTGAATAAACACTTCCAACCAATCCACTATGCTAGCAAAACAATGACGGGGGCTCAATTGCATTATACGACAACCGAAAAAGAGCTTTTAGCTGTTGTCTATGCTTTTGAAAAATTTCGCCCCTATCTTGTTTTATCCACCACCATCATATACACGGACCATTCCGCGTTGAAGTACTTGATGACTAAGCATGATTCTAAGCCAAGACTTCTTCGCTGGGTTTTACTCCTTCAAGAATTCAACATTGAAATTCGTGACAAGAAGGGTGCCGAAAACCTAGCCGCGGATCATCTGAGTCGACTTGAGGATCCATATCAAGGGGATCATCCTAACAAAGAGATCAATGACTCTTTCCCCCTTGAGAACTTAGTGTCTATAAATCTCAATCTTGATGACACCCCGTGGTTTGTGGACATTGCAAACTACTTAGCGGGTGGTATTCTCATCAAAGGGTTAACATCCCAACAAAAGAAGAAGTTCTTGAATGATGTTAAGACTTACTTTTGGGATGACCCTTATCTATTCAAACAATGTGCTGATTTGATCATTCGTCGTTGTGTTGATGGACCGGCAGCTTTGCAAATCCTTGATGCTTGCCATAGAGGACCCACCAGTGGTCACTTTGGTCCCAACTACACCGCGAAGAAAGTGTTTGACGCTGGATTCTATTGGCCCACCATTTATCGTGATGCTCACGAAATGGTTAAGCATTGTGATGCTTGCCAACGCCAAGGCAAGATCACACATAAAGATGAAATGCCTCAAACTTTCATACAAGAATGTGAAATCTTTGATGTATGGGGCATCGACTTTATGGGCAATTTCCATCATCTAAAGGGAACAAGTACATCCTCGTCGCAGTTGACTACGTTTCTAAATGGGTTGAAGCCAAGGCTCTCCCTACGAACGATGCGAGGGTGGTTGTGAACTTTTTGAAGCAGCTTATCGCTCGATTCGGCGTTCCTCGTGCTATTATCAGTGACCGCGGGACTCATTTTAGCAATGATAAATTTGCAAGAGTCATGGCTAAGTATGGTGTTAATCACCGTCTTTCCACCGCCTATCATCCCCAAACCAATGGGCAAGCCGAGATTTCCAACCGTGGATTGAAGCGAATTTTGGAGCGTACTGTGGGAGAGCATCACGCCGCGTGGGCCGATAAGTTAGATGATACTCTGTGGGCTTTCCGTACTGCTTATAAGACCCCGATCGGCTGTACGCCTTATCGTCTTGTGTACGGGAAAGCATGCCACCTCCTCATCGAGCTGGAACATAAGGCGCACTGGGCCTTGAAGTGGGCTAACTTCGACATCACCAAAGCCGGTGATCATCGCAAGATTCAACTCAACGAGCTCAACGAGCTGAGGAATGAAGCTTACGAGAACTCGCTGATCTACAAGGAGAAGACGAAGATCATTCATGACGCAAAAATCAAGAACCGAGAGTTCCATGTTGGTGATCAAGTCTTACTTTTTAACTCTCGGTTGAAAATCTTCTCTGGCAAGTTGAAGAGCCACTGGTCTGGTCCATTCACCGTCACCGAAGTCTTTCCATATGGGACCATTGAGCTTTCTCAGCCAAATGGGCCCAATTTCAAGGTGAATGGCCAGCGTTTGAAGCTGTACTTTGGTGACGACATCTCTCACGAGATGATTCCATCCCTCACCACGTTCCCCATGAACTAAACTGGGTCGAGTCAGGCTCGTGACTCGGTGAACAAAAACAAGCGCTTCTCGGGAGGCAACCCGTAATCTATCCTTTACTGCTTTCATAATAAGTGTAGGGGGAGCCCCGTATGTGTTTGTTGTCTTGTTTCTTGTGCTGTGCAGGGATTAAAGCTTCAAAGATCCACCTTGATGACTTTTGACGAACCGTGATACCGTGTTCCCATCTTCACGGTTCTATCCTAACGCTCTTGTGATTCAATATTTCATATTTTATATGTTCACATTGAAATCACTTTAGTTGTCCTTTCCTTAGCAAGATTTAAATAAAGTGCACAATGTCCTAAGTGTAGGGGAGTTTACTCCCACATGCTTAAACATTGAGAACAATGTTTATCTCAAGTGTAGGGGGGACTTCTATCGAAGTAAGTGGTCTTTTCCATGAATTTGCCCTCATTTTAACTGGAAAATTTGATTTTTCGACATTTTTCAAAATTTTTAATCTATTTTGGCCTAGTTGTATAGTTGTATTTTCCTTTATTATGTTTATTTTCTTTCCTTACTAGAATAAATTTTAATAAAGTGGTTTTAAATCTTTCTTAGTCATGAATGTTTTGACTCAACCCGAGTTTACTTATCTAAGTTTACTCTAGCTAGTATCCTTAACGTGTTTAAGTCAAGTTTTGCTAGGCTTTTATATAGGGAGCTATAAAACGCGAAAGTATTAACTCTCACGGGTTAAGAACAAGAACTTTTCGCAAGTTCCTATAATTGATCCTAGAGAGTCGTTTATCAAGGGAACTTTAAAATGCGATTTCTAAACTTGAAAAAGTCCAAGAATTTGCAAGATCCTATAGATGACTCGAAAACCCAAAACTTTGATTTAATAGGCTAAGCGTCCACGAGTCTCATTCCTTGAGATTTTAAACTGTGGAGAACGAGAGATGATAGAGTCAATTATAAGTTTGGTATTCTTTCGTGAATTTATGTGAGTTAATTATGAGTCTATTCTCCCTTCGCTTGTTAATAAATTATCTGCAATAAATAAGGTTGTAAGATTTAAAAGGTTACTTAGCTTCTAGCCCAAGATCGTTTAAAAGTTGCTCGGTATGGATTAGAGTTCATAGCCAAGGCATAACTTATTGAAGCGGGATGCGAAGAATGGTGAGTTCGAAAAGGCCCTAACAAGGCATGAGGGCTACATTTTGTTGCTAAAGATCCAAAAGTGATGTGAAGAATCATTTATCGAAAATCAATATGAAGGATCGAGACACACGACGAAAAGCAAATACCCGCCTAAAGATCATGGAGAAGTCTATCCAAAAAGGCCCTAACAAGGTATGAAGATAAATAGATCCAAGTCCTAAAAGGAGGCGGATCGTTGTATATCAAAGTCCAAAATAAAGATTGGAGAAAAATGAAGAAGTCGTGGTCCAAAGATGAAGAATCTCTCAAAACTTCAAGTGAAGAAATTCCTATTATGAAGAAAAGACCATAATTTCAAGAACGTCTCTCAAAGATTCGAAGTATGAAGTCGCTGCCAAATATCGGTCCGAGAAAGTTCTCAAATCGTGAAGCGAGTTATGCCAAGATATGAACTTTATGAGGTCCCGAGAAGCAGTTTTAAAAGATTTTGTCCTTTAGCTAACTATTGATTAAATCGTTCACTTTATTTTTGGCCTAAATAACTATCAAAATAAGTCAAACAATGCATCCTCGTGATCATTCAAGACAAAAAAAAATAAAATATAAGAGATACACCTAGGAATAAGGGAGTCTAAGTGAATAATTGGCCCACATGAGTTCGTGTTAGTTTGCTAACTTATAATAACAATGATCTCGTTTTTAAGCTTGGTATGGGGAACGTGAAACTTGAGGATGATAAACGTTCATGGCAGCCAAAACCCAATGTAAGTCTTTAATTTCTTTACTTGTTTCTATCTTTTCATATTTAGTATTTAATAAAGGCCAAGGTGGGTTATTTATGATGGAAAATGTAAACCGTGCTTTAGAAGTAATGCATTGCATGAGGGCATTGCAATGGTCAAGTGTAGGGGATTTAATAAGTGTGAAAACACTTATCCTTTTACCACTTATTTCCAATAATAACAAGACCAAAACGTGTATTTTATGTCGTAAAAGTCGGAATTATGCGTGGTTTGTGTTTTTATTGTGTTTTAGGACCAAAATATGAAAAAGGAAGAAAATACGGGCTTTCACGTGCTTTTATCGAAGAAAACGAGAAAAGAAGAAGTCAAAAGATCAAGAGTGCAAAAAGAACGGAAGTCCAAGGCCTATTCTGAAGATTTATCGAAGAAAAAGTCTAAAGACGGAAGTTTAATGAAGTCGAAGAACTCGAGTCTAAATTAAAATTATCAAGACAAGTTCAAATCCCGAGACGACGTCGAGAAAAGACAAAGAATTAAATCGAGTCGAGAAGACGTGAAGAAAGAAAGAAAGAAAGAAGATGCAACACATGCACTCCTTCCACTTTCCCTATAAATACCCTCCTAATACACATTAGGAGGGTGGTTAGTTTTTAGTTTAAGTTTTTCATTTTTTACTTTTCTTTCTAGTTTTAGAGAGAGAAAGTTCTAAACTTTCTCTTACTAAGTTTCATCTTTTCTTTTAATCTTCCAAGATTAAACATTTGTGTATTGCATATTTCATTAATCAAGTTCTAGTTAAGCTTTTAATCCTTAATCTCATTCTACATTTCTTTGATTTTAGTTAACTTTTGGTGCGCATTTCATATGATCCGTGTTGGTCTTAATGATTTCGTGCTTAAAAAGTTGATCTTTTTGTTCCTACATAAGCTTTCATTCGATTGAGCTTTAAGTGCCTTGTGCTTATTGGCTTATTCGTCTCTTTTAGCTTATTTACTTTTAAACGTTTTCTTAAAAAGTTCATCTTTTTATGATTTGATTAAAAAATTTTGCTTATTTAAAGTTAGTAAAAGTTGTTATTAGTGCTTATTTGATTTGTTCCTTTATAGATTCATTTTAGTTTTGGTGATAAACTTATCAAAGTAGCTTATTCATTGGCTTATTTTCGAATTCCACCAAAATCGGAAAGGGTACAAACCCCTTTCTGATCGTGATATTCCGACTAGCAGCCTTACCCTCTTTCCGATTGGCATATCGGAAAAGGGTTTTGAGTATTCCGATTTGCACCTCAGTTATTCCGATCAAAGTGATCGGATTAGGGTTTACATATTCCGACGGAAAGATTTTGAACATTCCGATCTGGCCCCTTTTTGTATATTCCGATTTGGACTTTTGTAAAGTATTCTGATTGAGTGGGTTTGTGAACATTCCGATTAGGTAATATTTGCACATTCCGATTAGAGGTATTTGTCATCATTCCGATCTGGATCCTTTGTTAGATATTCCGATCAGGTTGGTTTTGCTATTATTCCGATTGCCCCAATTTGCAACATTCCGATCACCAGATCGGAATATATTCCGATCTGGACATTTTTGGTTATTCCGATTGCAGTCATTATTCCGACGAGAATATTAGGGATATTCCGATTTGGTCCATTTCCAACATTCCGATTAATGCATTTTGAACATTCTGATTTGGCTGTAATTGTTTGTTTTCCAATGGTTTAGTTTCTTGTTTTTACAAAGTTTCTAAGTGTTAGTTTTATTTAGTGTTCAAATATTTTTCTTATACTTTCCTTTAAGTTTCCAAGCATTTATTTTAACTCGTCACTTTAGTATTAATCTTTAAACTTCTACTTTACTCAACGACACTTACTTATTTGCTATTAGTTAAAATAGATAATCAACCAAACCATTCTCTTGTTGACGATTGAGTCGCACTTTAGATCGGTAATCAATTCGAAAAGATTCGGACGATAAGATTTTATACTTGGTTGCAAAACCGAGTATTAAGTGCCATCAAGGTCATCAACCTCATGATTATTTGTCTAAGCTCATTTCCTATTATATTGTACTTATTTCTTGGTGAACAACTTTTCATCACTCCTTTGCAGATCACTAATTGTTTTTATAAGTTAATACAGTATCCCTTGAGAAAAATTGGGTTTTCATCACCATATGGATTATTTAATGTGAGACTTATAAATAATCGTTATCAAAATGAAGCTGTTTATAAAACACCTTGGAAAACTTAATTGTTTTCATAACAAAGAAAATCTTTGTAAATTTATTCTTGATTCTTACTTAAGAATTAAGCATGAAAATGTTTTTATTATAAACATGATGATAAAATTTTGACGAACTGAGTATTGCATCGTTAATCTTGAAATTGTATATAGTTGCGCGCCTACATACAATTTGGAAGTGACCATGCAAGACTGATTAGTAGTCCACATGAAATTATTAATAAACACTAAATTTTCTTTGAAGATAGTGAAAGATTAAATTTTATGAGATCTGCAAGAAGTGCAAATTAGGGACATATTGATAGGGACACCTACATATGTGCCCATAATATTTATTCTTCTGAGTCAAATTTACTCATCTATGGAACTTATCTTATTTGACAATTGATATTCCTTTTCTGTCCAATTCTCCCGTAGTGAGATTCTTAGGAAAAGTATCTGATTACTGAGTGTTGATACCCGACTGGATGTATCGACATTCCTATCATTTCTTTTGATTAGATTTCATTTTAATGACCTGGGTAACGATCCGAGGAGCTTTCGAATGCGTACTCAAATTATGAAAACATGGGATATATTCATATTCATTAAATGTTTTCGTCTGTATCTGATTTGAATTTCTATCGCGTAGATTATGCATTGACCTTACTCTTTTAATGGTAGTCGTGTCTCCATATATCCTTGAATTTGTGAAAGATTATGAATTATTATTAGTCTTTTGAGAAGTTCACATCTTATCGACGGCAATAAAACTGAAAAGTTGATAGTGCCAGTAGAATGGATTGATTGATTATGACATGACGACATTGTCTTAATTGATGGGAACTCGAGTAGAATTCCCCTAAAAGATAAGATGTTGATTATCAAAAGTGATCTAAACAATTCTTGATGGATGACCATATCCTGCATTTAGACATGAAATTATACCCTGAATGGTTGAGAACTAGTCATAGACCTTGTAATCTAGAAAGAACCTAATATGAATTTATTAAAAGATGTTTCTGTTATCTGAAACTTTAGGAGATAATTGCTGGTAAATTACCTAGACTTTCGCCATTAAGGCGAGTTGAATTTTGTATTGATTATATTCCCAGTGCTGCACCTGTGGCTTGTACATTATACGTTAGTACCATCTGAATTAAAGGAATTACCGTACAACTGAGAGAGTTGTCGGAGAAAGATTTTATTCTACCGAGCTCGTCATCATGAAGAGATATGGTGTTATCATTCTTATGTTTACTGATTATCGTGAACTAGGTAAACTGACGATTAAAAATCTATATCCACTACCCAAGATGATAGATTTGTTCGATCATTTACAAGGTTCTAGCGTATGTTTTAAAGATTTGATCCACGACATTGTTATCATCAACTTCGCGTCCGCGAAAAAGATTATTTATTCCAATCACTACATCCAGAACTTGTAATAAACATTATAAGTTTCACGTGATGACGTTTGGATTGACTAATACACATGTAGCATTCATAAATTGGGTGAATCACGTGTGTAGGCTGTAATTTGATAAATTCATGCTTGTGATCATTAAGGACCATTTGTTTATTTATAAGAATAAGAATGAGTTAATAATTATTTATAGAATGCCCTTAGTCGGCCGAGTAGTGAAAATTTGTACCTTGAATATTTAGCATGTGATGAAAGACTTAATCCTTTATATAATTTGACCGTGTGATTAATAGAAAATGGAATATATTGACTCTTCAAAAATTGGAACCATTAAGGCTTTGGGTTTTACCAAAAAGAAAATGGAAATATGTTTTGACAAATGTTTTAACAAAGGATTTTTAAGGGATTATTTCCTTATACACAAATCATTTAACTAAACTCCTGTTTAGGGGTAAATGTTTGTGTATACCTCAAGACAACCTAAGAGGGATTGAGGAAACCTTTTAAAACCATGACTTGAAATTTGAAACAATAATTTTTGCTTTTCAACTAAGAAAACTTTGACCAAAGTATAAACAAAGATTTTTCGAACATTTACGGATCTTATTAAGTATTTTTGATAAATCAACAAAAATCGTGTTAATTAAATTCAAATTTGTTTTGAAAATTTTATTTTAATTGGTCGAACTAAGAAATTTAAAGTTTTAACGTTTACGTTTCATAAAAACTTAATATTTATTGTTAATTTACTTGTAATAATTATCGACGCTTTAAAACGTCGGATCAAACAAAACTGATAAAAATAATAGTTGAGATAGAACTAAGACTTAGAAAATATGAAGGAATAATTTCTGAATAAATACGGTCATGATATTTATTTCATCAAGGAAGGTGAATATAATTACTGACACATTATGTAGAAAAGATAAAGAACCAATTAGGACATGTTCCTTAATAATGGAGGTGCAAAATAAATTACCGAACAATATAAAAATAAACAATGATTCTAAAAAGGAAAATATAGATAATAAAAAGGGGTTTGCGGCTAATGTGAACCATCAAAATTGAGAAGCCGATGGCGTTGAATGTATAACAGGCCACTTGAGGTTGCCTAAAAATGGAGATTTTGAGATATAGTTATGTTGGAATCTTGTAAGTATAAGTACTCTATTCCTGTCATTTCTGATTTAATGTATCATTATCAAAAGAACTTGTACTGATGGCAAATTATGAAGGCAGACACCGCCTCATACATTAGTAAACGTCTAGCTATTGCAAAGGACATCATGTGAATTTGATTCGATTTGGGTCATCGTCGACAGACTGACCAAATCTTCTAATATCATTCCTGTTAATGATAGATTCTTGATGAAGAAATTGACTCTTTTGTATTTAAAGGAGTTATGTAAACATGGTGTGCCTGTATCGATCATCTCTATCAAGATCCTCGCTTCACATCGAATTTCTAGAGATTTGCTCAGAAGTCATTGAGAACGAATCTTGATGAGAGTACTGTACCACCCCAATCGAAGGGACGAGGTAAAGTAACGATACAAAATACTAGAAGTCTTGTTTTATGTTTGAATGATTGACCTTTGGTAATGAACCGTATAATCTCTTTCCTTTGGAGAGATTATCATTGATAATTATCGTATTAGGATCGAGATCGAATCTAGTTAGGATCTAAATATTAGAGCATTTGTAAGCAGGAGTTCAGATGAAGACACCCGACATACACCCATTGTGAGTTGGACATGTCTTTTAGGTTTAAGGTTTCCTATGATGATAAACCTAACCTTGCAAAATACCCAACCCGCTAGACCTGAAACGATTGTTGAAATTAGGATCTGATTATTGACTGCCAGTAGTGGGCAGGAGGTTGTATGAATATGAAATGTAGATCTTAAAGTGCAGGATGGGTAGCGAAGTTATGCCAAAAATTTTCACCATAGAAAGATGAGTTGAAGATCTGAAAGATCATGGGAATTCAGTCCCCGTTGTATGGGACCATTGAGATGATGTAAAAGTTGGTTTGTAAGGCATATAAGCTGGATCTACCCTATGACTTCAAGGGCTGCGTGAATTATGATTCGTAAATCTAACTATTCCTTAATGAAGTTTAGATCGGCAAAAAGTTGTATTCATCAAAAACCCGTGAACATCATGGATAGAGAAAGTAAGTCAACATTAAGCCTGATCTTAATCTCGTAGTTATGTTTGATGAAACTCGCGTATTGTAAGGAATTACACTTGTGATAAAAGACCGAATGTGGAGGAAATGCCCACATGGCTTTAACTCTATAAGAAGCGAGTAGTAAGATAAGATGATCTTTGAGGACAAAGATCCTGTTTAGGGGTAAATGCTGTGACAATCCGTCAATTTATGGTTTATATTTTATTCTCAAATATTATTTAAAAACATTATTTTAATGTTATATTATGAACTCACTTATTTATGGGAAGAAATTTGGATTTATGTCTTGAAATAGCATCAACTACGTCTAAACCGGAGGATTCTACGTTACGTGCTTACGTTTACATACACAGTCTTTGGTGACAGTCCGACATTTCAAGAAATAAATTTATCCGTGAATATTATTTTGGAATTTTAAATTTGAGTTGGTTCATAAACTCACAAATTTACGAGAAGAGATTAGGACTTACGATTTTAATTTAATGTCCTTTACGACTAAACCGGAAACCTTAGGATTACGTATTTACGTTTTCGAACTCCGTTTTTGATGAGACAATTTTTATTAGATTTGTTTTGTGCCGTTGATTCATAATTTATAAAAGCGTTTTTCGTAAAACGACCCGAGGGCACACAAATCAAGGAAACTAGAATCGAGGAATACCCGTAAATTAGCGGGATGGGACAAACTAATTTATCCCACCCCACTATCTAAAGGGACGACCAAACTTGGACACCACATCAAAGATGTGGCATCCTTACACTCTATACACTTACACTTGTAACATTTGCTTCATTTTGAAGCTACTCTTCCCACTGAACTAACAAAACCAACTAGCTAAACCATTAGCTCCCCTTTCATACATGCAAATCAACTCAAAAACTCTCTCACTCTCTCTAACTTGTCGTCCCACTCCAACACCATACACCACCATTTGATCTTTTCTAGCCACAAGATACATGTTATCTAGCTATATTATAGAGAAACCTTGAAGCCTTGATTGATTGGTGGCCATTTTAACAACAAAGGAGGTGATTTGCTTGTGTCCTAGGGATAATTTCTCAACAAACTATCTTGGTGATTGATTATCTTGGAGATATATTTGGTGTTCATCAAGTTGTTGTCTTCCAAAAACAAGATATAATCTTGGTTGGTAAAGAAGATCATCCTTTCCATTTCTCTTGTTATTTTTGTAAAGATCAAATGTATTTTCTTTCTTGTTGTAAATGTATATGATGAATATATGATGATAAAAATGTTGTGTGGGGATCAAGTGTTGATAAATATGCTTAAAAAGATGAATAACCATAAGAAACAAGGCTAAAATCATGCTTAAATTGTTGGCTGTATAAAAACAGTAAGTAACCAAGACTTAAGCTGATAAATTTTCATGGTGGAATCCATTTACAGTAAGTATAAGATGTCATACACATGTGAGAGTTGGCCATGCAATGGAATCATCAAAATGAGTGAGATATGATCAAAACAAGATGAGTGTGCTAATCTGAATAGTCTGTTTTGTAGGGACTGTTAAGGATAGTTAGACATAGAATGAGCAGTAGCTATAGCTAACTTAACTGTAGCACATAATATGACGTTCATTCCATCAAAAAATGAGCTTCTAACTCATTGTAGAACTCTAGATATGATAAAAATGGTGAAGATGAAACTAAAAATCAGATTTTGAAGAATTAATGTTTAATACTATTATATAAGCACTCAAATAATATAGTATAAAATGTGAAATTAAAACCCACTAAGGTTAAATAAATGGACACTTTATAAAAATGGTAGTTGAATAAGATTTATAAGTTATAAAAACTATAAACATGATTTTTACGACTTTTTCGGCTATTACCGTAAAATTAACGTTTTTCGCAAATTAAAACTTAGACGATCAAAACCGTCTAATGTAAAGTTTTTTTAAGTCTTATACTGATATATAAGTATCTAATACAAGTAAAAACCGATAAAACCCGAACTATAGGACATACGGACATTAACGGGCTAAGTTAGCGTTATTGGACTAATAATACAATAAAATGGGCTAAAACACTTATAAACTTATTTATTGGGCTTAACCCATTTGGGCCCAATATATAAAGTATAATACAGATAATAAAAGTATAATTGGGCTAATGAATAGTATTGGTCTTGTAATAGGCCCATTGGGCTTCAAAATGTAAACAAGATTGAACTAGTATAACTAGTATAAAAATGTTACCAACACATAAACACTATAATGAATGAGTAAAGATGTATAAACCCACTTGATCATCGTCATATATATAAAATCATCATATGTATACATAATTGTTATTTTTATAAAGTCATTGTACATGAGTCTAAGACGAGTATTATTTGTCTAGGTTTCCGTGATTGAAGCACGTGCGTACATCCGAATTGTTGATAACCCGCTTTCCCACATCAACGTGAGTTCATAGCCTCGCACTCTTTTAAATGTTTTAATGAAATATTTTATAAACCCGCGAGGGAGATAACATGTTAGTTTTGATAAAATAGGGCACCATTTGTCCCAATTGTTTGTTTATTGATTTGGACCCGAATAATTGTATGACCCGATTAATGAATATATGACCCGATAAATGAAATAAAATGGATTATTAAAGTTAGGTTATGTCACTAAAAGTCCCATTAGCATGAATTGTGAACTACCGGGATTTGGTAGACGCTTATGCATATAATAGTACTATTTGGGGACGATCACCCCAGTTCCCGCCTTGACGGTTGATCCCCGTCGTACCACATTGATTGGTAAGCGAAATTATGTATAAGAAGATTTAAACAAGCGTGATTATTGTGACGACACGCTAATTTAGATGGGCAAATGAGTTTCGGGTTAGCTACCCGTTGTTTGATGTAGTAAGGTAACAATGTCATGCGGCTTATAATAATCCAAAAATAACGAAATACTGCTTTATGCTTTGAATTACGATATGTTGCCTGACTAGCAATATAGGGTCTTATTATTGATATTATGTTCGTGTTTTGGTTTAATATAACCATATTCATATAACGGTTTTTATTTAATCTATACAACGTTATAAAACGTATTGTATGATGTTTTTACGACAATGTTTCGTATAATGATTTTGAAGGCTAATGCCTATATTATGATTTTTGATAAGGATTTGTATAAAATGACTTTGGCTATTTTATGTCCTATTATAAAGATTTGTACAAAATGATTTTCGGTAATAATTACATACCGATGATATATTAATGGTTTTGTTGAACTCTATGAATTCACTCGGCGTTATCGCTGACCTTTTCTTTTAACATGTTTTATTTCAGGTACTTGAAGGTAATTCTCGGGAAGACAACAAGAATTCATGGCCCGCACTTAAACAACAATTTCCATTCAAATATTTTGTAAAACTTGTATGAAATAATATGACTTGGGACCTATGTAAATTTGATATTTATGAATGGAAACGCTTTATTATTAAACGACACGATTTTTAAGCGTTGTCTACGATGTGAGTAATGTGCTATCCCGTAACACCAACGAGTCTTCCGTTGTATTGAATTTTATAAATTTGGGGGTGTTACAAACTAGATTAGATCTCTAATCTCCTTGTTCATATAGATCCTCCTTAGTAACTTTTTAGCAAGAAAGGTATACACATCATGATCTTCTTTTTCTTCATGCATGCATCATCATATATCTATAAACACAAATGTATAACATGATTAAAAATCAAGATTTATAAAGTCATGACCATTATAGGTCACGGCATATTTATAAAAATCATGCTCATGAATTCAATCTTTTAAACCTATAACTTGTATCCTATGTTTTAAACTTAATTCAAAAACCATATGAGACGTTTTGTAAATCTAAATGTTGCATGAGTTACAAATCTTGTTTTATGGGACTATGGTTAAACCAATAGTCATAGATCTCATAAAATGAATGTGTGTAACCTAAAAATCTTGAAGACCATGACCTTAAAGGTCACAACATACATGGTTAATGTGTATGTGATTTATGTGTTAAGTTTAAATGATGGAATATAAAATGATACGTGTTAAATGGACTATTAAAAATCACTAAAATAACTTATGGAATATATGTAGTCGTGGGTTACATATGACCCTAAATGGGTTAGATGTACATGCATGTCATTATATAAACCTAGATCTAGTGATAAGTATTAACTTAACATGATACACATGAAATAAGCTAGTAGATCTTATGGGAATATTGGGAGAAAACAATATAGCTGTGGGCTATACATTGTTTCTTAGAATAATAGTAGCCTTGGGAACATGCATGTAACCTAGATAATCATGATGTGTTTTTGTGAATATTTGCAAGACTTAAAACTAGTTAAAGTGACATCTTGGAAATACCAAGATCTAAAAATATAGCCGTGAGCTATATATGAGGGTACATAGATCTATGTTTGATTTTTAGGTCTAGACCTAGTTTAGATCTTATTTTGGACTTGTGATTTATTTTCTTAATGTGTACATAATTAGATCTATGTTTGTATCACTTATAAATTATATACAACCTTAAAATGAGACTTGACTTATCTAAATAAGCTATAACTAAATCTTAGCCGTGGGATATAAACTCCTACTAGGGCTATTGACTTACTTGTAACCTTATATAAACCTAGATCTAATTTGTTATAACTCATAAAACAAATTTTAGGTTTTATTCATCTATTTAGATTTAAAACTAAATATTAATAAGCTCATAATAAGCTTATAAAAATATTCTAAGTAAAAACATACATAAAATATAAAGTAATGTTAATGGACTAATTAAGTCCATGAAATGTTAATCTAAAACTTAATGGACCCAATAAGCCCATTTGATAAATCTTAGTAACTTAAATGGACTTAAGATTACACTTAGGCCCATTTAACTATTTAAATGGGCTTAAAAATGTATTAAGCCCAATAAATGATTTAAAGGTCCATTTAAATAAATTAGTGGACTTGGAATATATTTAAGCCCACTAAAATAGCCCATTAGATGTTTAGCCCATTTAATGAGCCCATATAAAGTTTAAATGTTAAAATAAAAGCTTTTATAATAAAATATAACTTATAAAAACGTTTTGGACGAAAATGACAATTTATAAAACTTAAGGACTAAAACCATAACTTATGAAACTTGTTTTGATAAACTAGTAAACACAAGCACTGAAAATGTAAATATCCAAAAGTCTAGGGTTTGATAAATACTATCCGTGGAAAATTAAACCCTAAGGACCATTTTGGGAAGTTTCTAAAAGTTATTTTGTCATTTTAAAACCCTAAGGACTATTATTGTAATTTGCCTAAACTTAAAGAAGCCCTAGGGGCTGTTTTGTAATTTTAGTAAAGCTACAAAACCTAGATATAACTAGGGGGACTAAATCTGCCATAAGCCGAAACTTTAACAAGCCCTAGGTACTAAATATGTAAAATCCGAAAACTTTACTTGTTTAAAATATAGAGGGACTAGTTTTGCCATATTCCGAAACATTAACAAGCCCTAACTTTAAAAATAACATAATTAAAATACATAGACCATAAGAATTAAGGTATAAATTCCTAAGTTTAAATTATTTTATAAATATTAAAATAATTTATGGAGACTTTAAAGTTAAATAAAATATTATACTTTATTTTAAAATAATTATATTTACTTTAGGAAATAATAGTATAAACAATTATGAATATATATATATTACTCATACATAAACTCATATACTTATAGAAAATAAAATCTATATGAACGTTGGAGAAATTGAAAGTTAAAATTTAAGTAGAACATCTTACGTCTACTTAAAATATGAAACTTAATATTAAAGTTTAAATGAATGAGTATAATACATAAACTACGAACGTGAACTAATATTAAGTAAAATCTTTACAATTACTTAATAATGAAATTTAAAAGTAAATGAGTAATTATAATACTTGAACAGAGAACGTAAATTAATATTTTAAGTAAGACATTATGTGTCTACTTAAATAAGAAACTTAATTGTAAGTTGAATGATTATTATAATTACATGTATGCTAACTGATATTAACAGTTAAACATTTTATGTTTACTTAGAAATGAAACAAATATAGATAAGTTAAATGAATATTGATGATACTTGAACTACGGTTATTTAGATAAATACCGTAACATAAATGAACTGACTAAAATCTGTATAAGCATACATATATGTTCTTTGTACTATCTATTAAGACTGTACTATCTAATTAGGCATAACTTTGATGTGAGCTTTAATTGGATATTCACATTAAACATCTATTGCCTACTCCCAGGTGAGTTTACAGCCCCATATAAACTTTTGATAAAACTTTCTCTTTTGAAAGAAAATATGAAAACATATAATGGACACAACTGGATTGTATAAACTTGACTATGATTGATTATTATTGAAACTGTTAAATTGTTGTAAATCGCCCGAATGTTATAAATAGATATATTAGGGATTGACCATCCCCATCTGGGTGAGTCATGCTCACTGTGCCTTGGCCGGGACAACAGACGTATACCATGTTGGAACTGGAATGGGTGTCTTTTTGTAAGACACTACGTCCTCATCTGTTGAGGACTATGGAGGTTAAGCTTCAGTTTCTAATAATAAATAAATGTTATCTACATTTTAGTGAGAATGCTTTGTGTATTGTCACTTCTATGCTTAATGTATGTCCAAACTAATTAATTGTTAAAATCTGTAAAATCACCAACTTTATGTTGACCCCCGTTAGTATGTTTTTCACAAGAATATGAAGTTAGTACGTGGTGTGTGCATGGTCTCCAACATCTTAGTAATCTGCATTGTAGGACTCGTCAGGGGTTCTATTTGGGAAACTCAAACAATCACTCTTCACCATGTTTAAGACAATTTTTATTTATTTGTTTAAATAAACATGTAATCTGATTTGACTAACTTTTTATCTTATGCGCTATGGACTATATTCTATCGATCCACCCTAGTGACATCTCCGTGGATATTTCCGCATATTTTGATCCTACCAGGGGTGTCACAGAGAATGGTATCAGAGCATTAGTTATAGAGAACCAGATAAATTTTAAAATAAAATAAAAATAAAATGATTTTTCTTTTATTTAAAACTGGACTATAACTTATAAAAATCTTTTTGGGATTTTATTTTGGGACCATATTAGTTAAGCATATAGATCTTAGGGCATTTTATGTTATGTGAACTAGTTGTATATATATATTTACTAAACTTGATTATTAATACTGTTTAGTGAAATATTGCTATGAAAAATGTTAGACATGCTAAACTTGAAAATTTTACACTATACAGTAAAATACTGAAATGAGAATATGGGTAATATTAAACCAAACTTCACACTTACAAATTGATAAATGAACTACTTACATGATAATACATATATATATGTATATATATAAGTATTAATATTTGCAACCTTAAAACATTATAATAATTGTTTAAAAGGGATATATTTCATGAAGCATGTAATATAAATAATATTGTTCTTTGTTTGTAAGCTTATAGTCACTTCAAACTTAAAATAATACTATTTCAAAGCATCATGACTCCACCTACTGCATCCACGACTCTTCTACCCAGAGTAGCTCCTACTCTCGTTGTTTGTTCATCCCCACGATCGACGTAGTGTGGATGGTTGTCAGCCTCGGATTCAGAGGATGACCCAGCCACCGAAGCTGTACTCCCAGAGGACCCGTTTTCCATCTCAGCATCAGCCACACTGGCCCCAACCTCCATGGAGGAGGACCGGGTCCCTTCTAGCATACCATCTTCCATGCCTCCGTCCTTATCATCAGGCTATATCTCCGGACCCGCACCCGTCTCCACTTATGAGATCGGGGAAGGCTCTGGGGCAGGACGTGTCGATTCCGTCCAGGCCCAGATCTCCGCACTGGCTGCACGCCATGAGCGAGAGATGTCCGACCTCCGCAGCCAGTTGACAATCAGTCAACAGAGCCATGCCGTCATCTATGAACGTATCGACACTCTTTTCCACACTATGAGGGGGGACTCCCAGACTGCTAAGGGCATCCAGGCTAGGACGGACGATGCACTGAAATGGTTATTGGATGAGAACTACCGCCTCCACCAGCGCATTCAGGTCATGGAGGGTCTGCAGCATCAGACCCATGCTGCTCTTGCCGCTCAGGAACAATCATTATCCATCTTCTTTGATCTCGCCACTGTCTGGCATGATGGGGTTACTGGGGAGATGGCTTATCTCCGAGGGGTCATCGATAGACTCCGGAACCAGCTACTGTTTGCACTCCGTACGCTCAAGGAGACCCGAACAACACTTCGGACTTTGTGGAACACCAGGAGGAATTCTGCAGCCCCACCAGCTCCATCCGCACCGTCAGCCCCGAAATCATCTAGTGGACCATCCAGGCATGATTAGTATAGACGTACTAGACTTCTTGTATGTCATGATAAGCCTACGGGTTGCATCCCGACTATCATGACATAGGGCCTTTGTACTTTTATCTCTTTTTTAGCTTTTGGTGATGTAACCCCGTACCTTATCTTTTCTTTTCTTTTGGGACATGTAACTTTGGGATATGATGTTTTTTAAGACTTTGTGTATCATTAATTTGGATTAGGCCCAACCGGCCTATGACTTAGATTGTGTTATACTAAGATGACTGTTAAATTTCTCATGGAAATTCTTTATTATATCTGTTGTGCAATGTATTATATTATGAGATCTTGACAGGTTATCCAAATTTGTTATGAAATCAGTTCATAAGTTTCCTCGTGCAAATAATATAAAAACTGTACTAACGCTTGAACTAATAATCTCATTTTGTATATGATTATAGACAAATGGTGATTACGAGGTCAAATCCTAATAACGCAACCACTTCCAATGCCGACAATGCTGAATCCCCAGAAGCTACTCGAAATGTCACTGCCGCACAACTGCGGGAAATGATAAGTGAAGGCATCACAGCAGCCATGGCAGCCAGAGGAGCTAACCCAAATGCAAACAATGATCCAAACTCCGATGCACGCAGAAACAACACCAACAGGGGTTGCTCTTACCCCGACTTCTTAAAATGTAAACCCTCATACTACCGAGGGAAATAAGGAGTTGTTGAATTGATGCATTGGTTTGAAAGACTAGAGACAGTCTTCCGCATCAGTGGTTGCGCTGAAGAGAACCGAGTTAAGTTTGCTACGTGCACCTTGCTCGAGAGTACCCTTACCTGGTGGAACTCTGTGGTCGCTATCCTTGGACATGACGCTGCTTATACTCTCACTTGGGCCAACCTTAAGGAAAGAATGACTGAGAAGTATTGTCCCATAGGAGAAATAAAGAAGTTGGAAGTCGAGCTATGGGATCTCAAGTGTAAGAACAATGATATCATTTGGTACAACCAAAGATTTCAAGAGTTAAGCTTGATGTGCACCAGAATGTTTCCTCTAAGGAGTGACAAGATTGAAAAGTATGTCAGCGGACTCCCTGACAACATTCATGACAGTGTGCTAGCTTCAGGACCCACCACTGTTGAAGGTGCCATGGAATTTGCGACTGAGCTGATCAACAAACGAGCCCTAATCTGTCCGAGAGGCAAACAGACAACAAGAGAGAATCCGATGAAAACTCTCGTAGCCAGCACCAACAGCCTTTCAAAAAGCAAAACGTTGGGCAAGCAGATGACACTACTCCCACAACCCGCACTAAGAACTACTCAGGGACCAAGCTCAAGTGTTCAAAGTGCAACTACCATCATGTTGCTGGAGGACAATGCCAAGGATGCTACAAGTGTGGCCAACAGGGCCATTTTGCTCGCAATTGTCATACCAATGTTGCTACCCCAGGTCGACCCAATACCGATCCCGGGAACAGCAACAAGGGCAAGTCTAATGCACGTGGGAGTGGAAGTAGGCAGCAGGGAAACCGAAACCCCACTGGTGGGAGCAGTAGCGGATCGAAGAAAGCTGTGGTATGTTACGAGTGTAGAACCCCTGGGCATGTGAGACCTGATTGTCCCAATTGGGCCAACCAGAAGAAGGATAACAAGGGAACTCCTTCACATGTGTACATGGCCGGCAATGCCCCAGCAAATCCAGGCTCCAACATCGTACCTGGTACGTTCTTACTAAACCAATGATATGCCTCTATCTTGTTTAAATACATGAGTATACCAAAGCATTGCAATTGCTAAACTTAGTAAGAAATTGGAAATCCCTCCGTTAATTCTAGACCCCTACTAGACTGTGGAATAGTTGATGGAAAGGTTATGATGGTTAAACACCATCATTCGAGGTTTTTCTTTAAAACTTTCCAAATCGCCATTCTACTTCAATAAGATCATAGAAAGTCTTGATAGCTATAATGTCGTCATTAGCATGTATAGACTAGCAAGTACCACGCAATTATTCCATATGCCCACAAATTGGTTAGCTTAACCTGGGAAGATGAAACCTTACTTATACTGGGGAGCCATAACCTCGATATAGTTAACACTAGATTTAATGTCATCTCTAGCACCAACAAGCCAGAGAGTACTTGGTCCGGGAATACTCTATTTCCCTAACTTGTCTCTTCTCTGCCTAAACCTGAAAGGCACATCCAACTCACAATGGGTGTACTTTGTAGGGCTATGCCCGGCATTCCCCGTAAGGAGATGTTGAATGTCCCATGTTTTTGGACATTCCTATTTCCACTTCGGGTCCAATTAGTTCGACAATACCATCACCCACTAGACTCTGGGAGATGTGATATTCCTCTCTGTAAGATGTCAGAGTTGGTGCAAATTTTGAACCAATAATAGTGAGTGCATGAACCTTGTTACGACACCCTGCAAGGCGCGCACTTCTTTATTCTTGGTATCTTCTTTTATTTCCACCATTTGAGGTACTTCTTTTATGTGCCTCTCTCGCTCAACCACGCGGCGAAGGAAGCGGATTCTTTGCAACTTCTTACGCAATCACCATCAACAACAATCTTAACCTCTTTGTTGGGTAGAAAATTTAGTAGCATTAACTAATGTTTGTGTCCCGCTGGCTTGAGGTAAAAGATCGTAAGTCTTTTCTTAAAGCTGTTGATATAGGAGGGATTAAAGTTAAAATGTCTTGTTTTACCTTCAACCCCCAATTCATCCTCAGGTATGGAGATATAACTTGTATCTCACTCATGAAAAGGACGTAGAAATAGTGCATCCCTGGATTCCCCAGCGTATGAAACATGCTGGCGTGTCCTCCTCATATCAGAAACCATTTGCAATGGATTTGTCCTCCTAACCAAATCCACAACGCCATTGGTCTTCTCGCAGATCCTGGAAGGGTATGGCTACGACCCCGTTAAGCATTCCGCGCCTATCCATCCACAGTAGCATTCTCCTTTACTGATCTATCGGATGTATAGTACGATCGTGTCCTCCTCATATCATAAACCATTTGCAATGGATTTGTCCTCCTAACCAAATCCACAACGCCATTGGTCTTCTCCCAGATCCTCGAAGGGTATGGCTACGACCCCGTTAAGCATTCCGCGCCTATCCATCCATAGCAGCAGTCTTCTTTACTGCTCAATCGGATGTATAGTGCGATCTAGATAAAGATCTCTTTGCATTCCTTGCCTATCCATCCACAGCAGCAGTCTCCTTTACTTCTCAATCGAATGTATAGTACGATCCAGATAAAGATCTCTTTGCATTCCTTGCCTATCCATCCACAGCAGCAGTCTCCTTTACTGCTCAATCGGATGTATTATGCGATCCGAATAAAACTCTCTTTGCATTCTCTTCTGTTCACCTGTAATGACAGAAGTTTCCATTAATGCCGAATCAGACATATAAAAGTAACCTAGGTATAGACCACTTCGCGTTCATGCCGCCATCCGCACCTAAGAGAGAACCTGAAACAAATAATATACTTAGAACATCTATCACTTAAAATATGACTATGTTTTTAATAGCTTTGAGGACAAATCTAAAATAAAGGGGTGGTGCTGTAAAATCAATGATTTTACCATGATTTTATATAATAGATTTCCACCCAATAATCCTAGAACACTTATTCATATGTTATGTTTCCTTAAGATCAAGGTTGTAGAAGTCGCTAGGCTCTAGTGAGGCGGCCGACGACCTTCGAGGCGGAATTCATCTAGGCGGCGCCTAGGCGGATTGGAATTTTATGCACATAAATATTATAAATAATATGTATGACATAAAAAATACTTCTAATTTCAAATAATTAGAATTTCTTGCAAAATAGACAAATAAAACATAACAATTTAAGTGCTTAAAACTTCAAACGTGAACATATAATTCAATTGGTTCCAATTTCATACGAAAACTCATTACTTTATGTTTATAATCATTCATTTGTCTCTTATTTAATACGTTAGGCTAAAATAAATATGGGCACTATATATTAGAAAGAAAACCCTTGATTTTTTGTAAAACAATATTGACTTTTTGTTGACTTTTTTGACCGCCTAGCTCCTAGGCGCCGTCTAGGCGGAGTATGACCGCCTAGCGCCTAGGTGGCGCCTAGGTGGCGCCTAGGCGGACGCCTAGCCCTTGTTTTACAACAATGTTAAGATGTGAATAAACATGTCTATCATTTAACTATACGTCTACATTCATCTTTGTTAAAAATAACTTTACAACTTAAACCATGAACTCACAACTAAGTAAAACAAGTAATGAAGTGTGTTTTTAACTATAAACAACACTTAACAAATATGTAAAACATACTACACAATGTACTTATAATGTATGTGTGCATGCATATTATAACATGCTTAAACTCTCATGGACCAGCCCAAGGTTGTGCTCTAGCCCAACATAGGCCCAACACAAGCCCACCCTACCCCTTTGGATAACCTTACACGGCAACCCACCTTAGGTGGAAGGAGAAGACATGCATGGGAAAGATAAAGGCTTACACTTAGCAAGAATTCTCTTACCAAGACAAGTCATGCCTTTTTGCCTTCCTTTCTCTCTTCTCTTTAAGCCGAAACACATACACACATTCTCTCATACATGCAAACTCACTTCTCTCTATATTTTTCTCTCTCAAACATTTCGGCCATAAGCCATAAAATCCAAAGTTGATTCATTAAATCAACTAAATCTTTGTCCCATCTTGATTACAAATCATTTGGTGGCATCATCCTTTTTGGAATCACTACAACCAATCCCTAGCCAAATCATTATAGGTCACGGCTTGGTTTGTATTAGGGTTTTCTCCATCAACTAGATTAGATCTCTAATCTCCTTGTTCATCTAGATCCTCCTTAGTAACTTTTTACCAAGAAAGGTATACACATCATGATCTTCTATTTCTTCATGCATGCATCATCATACATCTATAAACACAAGTGTATAACATGATTAAAAATCAAGATTTATAAAGCCATGACCATTATAGGTCACGTCATATTTATAAAAATCATGCTCATGAATTAAATATTTTAAATCTATAACTTGTATCCTATGTTTTAAACTTGATTTAAAAACCATATGAGACGTTTTGTAAATCTAAATGTTGCATGAGTTACAAATCTTGTTTTATAGGACTATGGTTAAACCAATAGTCATAGATCTAATAAAATGAATGTGTGTAACCTAAAAATATTGAAGACCATGACCTTAAAGGTCACGACATACATGGCTAATGTATATGTGATTTATGTGTTAAGTTTAAATGATGGAATATGAAATGATACGTGTTAAATGGACTATTAAAAATCACAAAAATAACTTATGGAATATATGTACCTGTGGGTTACATATGACCCTAAATGGGTTAGATGTACATGCATGTCATTATATAAACCTAGATCTAGTGATAAGTATTAACTTAACATGATACACATGAAATAAGCTAGTAGATCTTATGGGAATATTGGGAGAAAACAATATTGCCGTGGGCTATACATTGTTTCTTGGAATAATAGTAGCCTTAAAATATGAAACTTAATATTAAAGTTCAAATGAATGAGTATATTACATAAACTACGAACGTGAACTAATATTAAGTAAAATCTTTACAATGACTTAATAATGAAATTTAAAAGTAAATGAGTAATTATAATACTTGAACAGAGAACGTAAATTAATATTTTAAGTAAGACATTATGTGTCTACTTAAATAAGAAACTTAATTGTAAGTTGAATGATTATTATAATTACATGTATGCTAACTGATATTAATAGTTAAACATTTTATGTTTACTTAGAAATGAAACTTATATAGATAAGTTAAATGAATATTGATGATGCTTGAACTACGGTTATTTAGATAAATACCGTAGCATAAATGAACCGACTAAAATTTGTATAAGCATACATATATGTTGTTTGTACTATCTATTAAGACTTTACTATCTGATTAGGCATAACTTTGACGTGAGCTTTAATTGGATATTCACATTAAACAGCTATTGCCTACTCCCGGGTGAGTTTACAGCCCCATATAAACTTTTCATAAAACTTTCCCTTTTGAAAGAAAATATGCAAACATATAATGGACACAACTGGATTGTATAAACTTGACTATGATTGATTATTATTGAAACTGTTAAATTGTTGTAAATCGCTCGAATGTTATAAATAGATCTATTAGGGATTGACCATCCCCGTCTGGGTGAGTCATGCTCACTGTGCCTTGGCCGGTACAACAGACGTATACCATGTTGGAACTGGAATGGGTGTCTTTTTGTAAGACACTACGTCCTCATTTGTTGAGGACTCTAGTTTCTAATAATAAAGAAATGTTATCTACATTTTATCGAGAATGCTTTGTGCATTGTCACTTCTATGCTTAATGTATGTCCAAACTAATTAATTGTTAAAATCTGTAAATTCACCAACTTTATGTTGACCCCCGTTAGTATGTTTTACACAGGAATATGAAGTTAGTATGTGGTGTGTGCATGGTCTCCAGCATCTTAGTAATCTGCATTGTAGGACTCGTCAGGGGTTCTATTTGGGAAACTCAAACAATCACTCTTCACCATGTTTAAGACAATTTTTATTTATTTGTTTAAATAAACATGTAATCTGATTTGACTAACTTTTTATCTTATGCTCTATGGACTATATGCTATCAATCCACCCTAGTGACAACTCCGTGGATATTTCCGCATATTTTGACCCTACCCGGGGTGTCACAAAGGGGAACCATGGCTGCGGCAGCAGGGGGAAAACCGGCTAGCCGGTGGGAACTTTTGCTAGCCGGCGGCTAGCCAAGATCAAGGGAACCACCGGCGTGGGCCGGTGGCTATTTTACACAAACAGTGGCAACCGGCTAAGCCGGTTAGCCACTGTTAAGGGTGCGTTTGTTGACCGGTTCACGGGTCCGGTTAACGGATTCACGGGCACAGTTCACGACTTAATAAATTTTACAAGTTTAGCTATTTTACAAGATTATTTATTTACAAGAATAATTGAATTAATTTAACATGTTACTTAATTAATTTAATTACATCATGACTTAGGTTATTATTATTATTAATAATACATGGATTTTTAACCTAAGTATTTATTATTTAAATTAGACTATATAATTAATTAATTATTAAACATGCCTTATAATTAATTAATATACATGACTTAGGTTATATTAATAATAGATATTAATACATGTTTTGACCTAAGTATTATTACCTCTATTTAATTAAATCATGTTATGTTTAATTAAATACTTTAACCTATAGTTTATTTACTTTACATGAAATAATTAATAAACTATACTATATATCACATGACTTAGAATATAAATGAGTAAACACTTAATCTTATATTATTAGCTTAATAATCCAACATATTCTATTTTTATGGAAACTTTCTATTTTTAGAAACTTATTTAATTAAGGCAGTTAATCTATTTACGGAAACTTCCTATTTTTAGAAACTTATCTATTTTAAGCAGTTAATCTATTTTTGGAAACTTTCTATTTTTGGAAACTTTCTATTTTAAGAAAACCTGCTATTTTTCGAAAGTTACTTATTATTACACAACAAGTATAATAATACAAGAAATACAAGTAATACCTAATCAGAATAGACAGAATACATGATAAACGCAGTATAAAGCTTAAATCAGTAAAACATGACATGAACATATAAAACAAGTTAAGACATGACAAAAAACTAGTTACGTACTCAGTAATCAGAATACTTATACACATATATTATTTATGTAGCATTAGTGATATCGAAGTAGGACTCTCTCCCGTTCGTCTTCTTCGTTCACTGGACACAAGGTACGGATTCTCCGGCCTTTCAGTATGGACATTCTTCCTTATTAGGATTCCCCGTATACGGCCAACTGTTTTCCCAGTATATGTTTTATATGTTTTTGAATTGCGTATGTTTAAGTTAGATACCTAAAGCCATATACATGCATGACCAGTTTCACCTAGTTATGGAAGTACCCTAACCATAACACTGGAGGCACCAGTGTTATAACTTCTCCACGACGGAGTGATAGCTCGTGGCGTCCCTTCAGCTTTTGGCCATATTATTATTATTATCATGTGGGGCGTATGGGTGCATCCTAGTTTACATGTTTTTAACAGATTAGTCAGGTGAATGTGGTGTGTGCCTTGCATCCTTCACAAGGAGCTGATCCCTCCTACCTAAATAGTTATATTAATTAGAGGCAGCCCCTCTAGTTACATGACGAGGTCACCCCTCCAAGTATTCATGCAGGTTGATATTTCATGACCTATATTGGCTAATGGTAAACATGTTAAACAGTTTTATAAGATAAACACAAGGCTTTTTAAACTATAAAACCAGTTTTACTATGATATACCAGGTTATCCAGGACTTAGTCTTTTCCGCTACTCTATGCTTATATGCTTATATTATGCATTCTTTACTTGTATATCCGTGCACTGAGAGTTATGCTCAGCCGGTTTTCCTTTCATGTTCCCAAAACGGCAGGTACTCAAGGACTCTCGTAGACTTTAAGCGTACGTGCATATGGATTGGAAGCTTCCTAGCCTTCATTACTTTGTGCATTTCATTATACTTTGATACTCATTTCCATGGACCTTGTTTAGTCCTTTTCATTTACAGTACTTATGTTTGTGTGTGATGAGTTCTACTTTTGGGGTACCGATGTTTGATTCCTGTATTTCCTTTATGGTCATGTGATGTTTTATACATTTATCCTTGTATGCTCTGATGACACGCCATAATCACGCGTGGCATTCCATTTATCAAAATGGGATGTTACAATTATGGTATCAAAGCCAAGGCTTTGACCTATAGGCTCTCAAAACACGACCTGTGATTAGTAGGTAGTCACTATGGTCTTCCTAGAACTGAGAGTCGATTTTCATGTATTCATCATTTTCATGCATACATATGTATGTCATTGTCGCAGGTTTATGACTAACTAATGGTTGGTACAGGACTGGCCCTATTTAGTCGCATGTGCTTTTATCGAAACTTTTAGCTTTGGGACCGACCCATTGGCGTCCCCTCGCCATGTCTTTTGTTTTGAGTGAACTGACCATAGGCGTTCACTCTCGCGCATACAAAAGTTTTCATAAAACTGCATCATGCATTCATGTATAAATTTTCTTGCATAAAATTTTCTCATGATTTATTGGTATAAATTGTTTTCATGTATATAGTTTATGTTGAACAGTTTAATCATGTATTTTATGTTATACTGTCAGATGGTTCTCACACACGAGCAGGAACAACTCAATGCAACAATCCAAGCTGCAATGCAAGCTATGCTTCCTCAGCTGAGGAACGAAATCAGGGTTGAAGTGCAGGCTGCCAACAATCAGCAGCAACACCCAGTACCTCCTCCTACTCCAGCAACATTGGTCACATGGTTGGAGAGATTCAATAAGCTACGCCCTCGATCTTTCGAGAGAACAGATAGCCCCAGTGAAGCTGAAAGCTGTTTGGCTCACATTGAGAAGATCTTTGATGCTATGGGCTGTGACCCTGTCTTCAAGTTGAGGTTGGCCTGCTACAGGTTCGAAGGTGATGTGCTATCATGGTGGACGACACTGAAGCAGTCTGAGGGAGGTGATAATTGGGTGGCTGGTTTGACTTGGGCTCAGTTCAGGGATTTGGTGATGGGACAGTTCTTTCCCAAGGCTGAGTAAGACAAGCGGAAGAGAGAGTACCATGGAATCCGATAGAGAGCTGGGGAGAATAGCAACGAGTTCATGTAGCGCTTTCTTTGCTTGGCTGGTTTTCTTGGTGCAACAACAGGTACTCCCGAAGAGCAAGCACACCACTTCCGGTGGGCTCTTCATACATCGGTCGCAAACAACTTGGTGTGTGCTACGTTCAACACGGTGTCACAAGTGGCCGATGCAGCACGTAAGCTGGAGATGCTGTACGAAAGAGAAGAGTTTGGGGAAGCAGAGAGACCCGAGAAGAGGTAAACATTCATATTCAACGGTGACCAATCTGTATTCTTTCAATATATGTCAATATTTACATCTCTTTTAAACTGTATCTTCCAGGCAGAAGACTGGGGACCGGTCTCAACCGGCTACTCAGCAACAGCCTACTCAGCCCAAGGGAAATGGTCAGACTCACAACCGTTCTGCTATGGATAGGCGTGGCAATAATGATTATTACCGTAACAACGCTGGACACTCCAACAGCAGGTCCTTTTACTTACTCATTTTCTTATGATTACATGCTATAATACTTAATTCTGACACATTAGAGAATCTTCTACCAGGAATCATGGTAACGGGAGGGACCAGAACCAGAGAGGTTCATAGCCTAACCATCCAGCTATCACTGGTAATCCATCTTACGATTTATCCACATTGTCCTTTGTACCTTTTATCATGTCTCATGTATATTGTTCTTATCAGGCTCACAGCCAGTCAGGACACTTGCTGGAGGATATACTCATCCTCTTTGAACTACCTGCCACCGTAGGCACCCAGGGTCATGTCGCCGTGACAGTGACGCATGCTACAAGTGTGGTCTTCTTGGCCATCGCATGAAGGACTGCTACAAAGGCGAGATGGAGGGCACATCGGGACATGCTGATACCAAGCCGCCTCCTACTAGTGGACGCGTTTACACGACATCTCGCGATCAAGCCAACAAGTCTATAGGTACCATCACTAGAATCTTGTATATGTATGGTCAAGCTGCATGTGTTCTGTTTGACACGGGTGCTACTCACTCGGTCATTTCTACTGCTTATGCCAAGAATGTTAGGATACTCTCCATGCCACTAGAGAATAAAATGGATATTTCCACGCCTTTGAGAGACTCTGTACGCATAACCCATGTGTAAAAGAGCCTTCCCCTAGAGTTTGATGACAAGATTCGTCCTGTTGACGCACTTTCGCTGGACATGAATGATTTTGACATGATTTTGGGCATGGATTGGCTATCCAAGCATCATGCTACCATAGACTGCCATTCATATCGAGTCATCTTCGGTGATGTTAATGCACCAGAGTACATTCACAACGGGTTCGTACCCGGAAGGTTTGTACAAATCATATTAACCCTGCAAGCACGTGCATTACTTTTACATGGTTGTGAGGGCTATCTAGCTACTGTTCATGACATGGATGCTGAATCCCCATCAATTCTGAATCAGCCGATAGTGTCAGAATTTCCAGATGTATTTCTAGAAGAACTTCCGGGCATACCACCTGTACGTGAAGTAGAATTTAACATCGAGCTCATCCGAGGAGCTGAGCCGATATCCAAGGCTCCTTATCGCATGGCTCCCATAGAGTTGAAGGAGTTGAAGGATCAATTGCAAGAACTTCTGGAACGAGGCTTTATTCTACCGAGCGCATCTCCATGGGGCGCACCGGTCTTATTCGTTAAAAAGAAGGATGGCACTATGCGTCTTTGAATAGACTATCGCGAGCTCAACAAGATTACCATCAGGAATAGGTATCCACTACCACGTATAGACGATCTGTTTGACCAACTCCAAGGGCCCAAATATTTCTCCAAGATTGATCTAAGGTCAGGCTATCACCAGCTACGGGTTAAAGAACAGGACATAGCCAAGATTGCTTTTTGTACACGCTATGGCCACTACGAGTTTGTAGTCACGCCATTTGGCCTTACCAATGCTCCAGTAGTGTTCATGGATTTGATGAACAAAATCTTCCATGAATTTCTTGACAAGTTCGTCATTGTCTTCATTGATGATATCCTGATATTCTCTAAGTCCAAGGAGGATCACGAAGACCATCTTCGTACAGTACTACAGATTCTTCGCCAGAAGCAGCTGTATGCTAAATTCTCCAAGTGTAAGTTTTGGTTAGACAAGGTGACATTCTTAGGTCACATTGTATCAGCAGAAGGAATCACGATGGATCCAGCAAAGGTTGAGGCTATTACCAAGTGGCCAAGACCGACATCAGTGACTGAAGTCCGCAGTCTCCTAGGCTTAGCTGGTTACTACCGTAGGTTCGTGGAGAACTTTTCCCGTTTAGCACTACCATTGACCAAACTGATGCGGAAAGGGGAGAAATTCGTCTCGACTGAAGAAAGAGAAAAGAGCTTTGAAGACCTAAAGCAGAAGTTAGTATCTGCATCGTTTCTTACTCTCCCATCTGGTACAAGTGGATTTCATATCTACAATGATGCATCGAGAAAGGGACTTGGCTGTGTTCTCATGCAACATGGAAAAGTGATCGCGTACGCTTCACGGTAGCTTAAGCCTTATGAGGTAAATTACCCTACGCATGACTTGGAACTTGTAGCAGTCGTGTTTGCATTGAAAATATGGAGGCACTACTTGTATGGAGAATCATGCGACATTTTCTCGGACCACAAGAGCTTGAAGTATATCTTCACTCAACGTGAATTGAACATGAGACAGAGGAGATGGTTAGAGCTATTGAAGGATTATGACATTAATCTGCAGTATCATCCCGGCAAGGCGAATGTAGTGGCAGATGCACTTAGCAGAAAGTCCGGAATGATAAACGACATTAAAATTGAGGAGGAAATTATAAGAGACTTGGAGCGACTAGACATAGAGATCATGGTACGTGGACAACACGGTTACTAGGCTAATCTTAGAGTAGAACCCGAGTTACTCTCTAGGATCAAGGAAGCTCAGAAAGATGATGGTGAAATCTGGGCGATAATTTAGAATTTTGAGAAGTAGATAGAATTTCGAGTAGACTCAGATGGTATCTTATGGCAGGGCACGAGACTTTGTTTTCCTGATGATCAAGAACTCCAGGAAGCATTGTTAGCTGAGGCTCATAGCTCCCCATTATCTATTTATCCTGGTTCGACCAAGATGTACCATGACATCAATCAATACTTCTGGTGAAGGGGTATGAAACAGGATGCTGCGACTTACGTCTCCAAATGTCTTACCTGCCAGCAGGTTAAGATCGAACATCAGCGATATGGCGGTCTTCTTCAACCGTTAGATATTCCATAGTGGAAGTGGGACAAGATCACCATGTATTTTGTTACTGGTCTTCCGCCGACAAAGAAGAATCACGATGCGATTTGGGTTATCGTTGATCGACTTACCAAGTCAGCTCATTTCTTACCGATCCACAAGGAGGATTCGGTCAGTAAACTCGCCGATACTTACAAGAAGGAGATCATGAGACTTCATGGTGCTCCATCCAGCATCGTCTCAGACAGAGATCCTCGGTTCACTTCGCGGTTCTGGAGAAGTCTGCAGAAAGCTTGGGGGATAATAAGTTTGATAACACTTATCCTTTTACCACTTAATTATAATAATAACCAAGCCAAAACGTGTATTTTATGTCGTAAATGTCGGAATTATGCGTGGTTTCTGTTTTTGTTGTGATTTAGGATCAAAATGTGAAAAGGGAAGAAAACACGGTCTTTCACGGGCTTTTATCGAAGAAAAAGACAAAAGACGAAGTCAAAAGATCAAGAGTGCAAAAAGAACGGAATTCCAAGGCATATTCTAAAGATTTATCGAAGAAAAAGTCCAAAGACGGAAGTTTAATGAAGTCGAAGAACTCAAGTCTAATAAATGAAGAAATTGTAAGACGAGTTCAAATAATCCCGAGACAAAGTCGAAAAAGTCGAAGAATTTAGAAGAGGAAATGACGAGAAAAGGAAGAAAAGATGAAGACTTGCTAATCTCCCTATAAATACCCTCCTAATGTCGCATTAGGAGGTGTTGGCTATTTGACACATAGTTCTTCCACCATTTATTTTCATGTCATTTAGTTTCTTGTCAATTTAAATTCCTTGTCTTGCACCTTAAATTTGTAAGTTTTAATCGTTACTTTTAATTGTTGAATCTTTTCCTTTAATCAAGCTTTTCATTATCCATCTTATTCTACTTTTCTTGTTTTTGATTTTGATCTCGATTCGGATTAAGTATGCATTTTACTTAATCTTATTGCTTATTTGATTAAAAAGTTTATCTTTTTATTCCTATCTAAGTTTTTATATGATTGAAGCTTTAAGCTTGTTATGCTTTTTGGTTTATTTCTTATCTAGCTTATTGTCTTATAAGTTTTCTTAAAAGTTTCGTCTTTTTAAGGTTTGTTTTAAAAGTTTTCTTATTTAGAGTTTTGAAAGTTTCTTACTTGTGCTTATTTAACTTTTTCATTATTGAGTTGTTTACGTGTCGGATTGTGCTTATTATCAAAAGAAGCTTTTTGGTTTTGCTTTTTACGTTTTTTAAACCGTCGGAAAAGGGTTTACCCTTTCCGACAGTTTTTCCGACGCTCCCATCGGATTAGGTTTTTACATTCCGACGGGTTATTCCGATAATCGGAAAAGGGTTTTGGGATTCCGATCATTATTCCGATCGAGATTCTGATTGTTGTTATTATCAGTATTCCGACGCTACTTTCCGACACTATTCCGATAGTCTTCAATTATTCCGACAGAAAGGGTTTTCGTTATTCCGATAGTAGTGGTAAGCATACATTCCGATCGGATTCCGATAGGATTCCGATGGTGGTATTCCGACAGTAGGTATTTATTATTTTGTCTTAGTTTATTTTTAAGTTTTCAAATTTTACTTATTGTCAAGGTTTAGTTTCTCGTCATTTACTTTTAAAGTTTTTAGTTTTCGCCATTTACTCTTTAATCATTTTCACTTTATTTACCTTGTCATTTACTTTAAAGTTTTGCAATTTTATTTTAAACAACGACCAAATCTATTTCATTTCTACCAAGAACAACTGAGTCACATGTTAAACTAGTAATCAATTCGAACAGAATCAAGAACAATTTTTCTTATTTAAAAACCAGTTATTAAAATGGCGCCGCTGCCGGCTCTTTTCGTGAAGATTAACGGTTTTCTGTGAGAGACGCGTTGAATTTTGGGATCCGTTCACTCGTGAACGTTATTTTTCTTGCTAAAAAATTTTCAAAAATCCATAAAAATTAAAAATTTTCAAAAATAGAAAAACATTTAAAAATCATAAAAAGCATTTATTTTTCAAAAGTTTTGCACCAAAAATATTTTATTTTTACAAGTACATATATATTCTCTATTTCTTTGGTATCTTTTTCTTTTTCTTTTGCAGGTGTATGCGACTAGATCTTCATCTTATTCTGAGCCCGAGACTCGTGAAGATTTAGATATGGTTGGTGTGCACAACAATAATAATCCACCTCACCCCAACATGAATAATAACAACCATGGCCCTCAACCAGACCTTCGAACGATGGAGGAGCTGTGTCAACCAACAATGAATGGACGTGGAGGACCGATTGCGCCGATGCAAATCAAGGCTCCAGAGTTTTCATTGAAGCATCACATGATCCAACAAGTTCAAAATACTTGTCCATTTCGCGGATTGCCGGATGATGATGCCAACAAACACCTCGACAAATTCATTACCGTCACTCAAAGCATGAAGTTGCCCGGTGTTACTATGGATTTTCTTCGCCTTCACCTATTTCCACACACCTTATCCCACCATGCCGAAAAATGGTTTGATCGTCTTCTGAAGAATTCAATTCATACTTGGGACGAGATGACTCAACGATTTTTGTCGCGCTACTTTCCACCATCCATGGTCACGAGCCTTCGGAATCAAATCAGTAGATTTACACAAGAACCTGATGAATCACTTTTTGATGCTTGGGAACGATATAATGTTTTGATCGATCGATGTCCAAACCACAACATGCTCCCCGTCACATTAATTGATACTTTCTACAACGGTTTAACTTTTCGTGATCGTGATACGATTAATGCAGCCGCCAGTGGCATATTTATGAAAAGAAGACCCGAGGAGTGTAAAGAGCTTATCGAGAACATGACTACTCATCACAAAAATTAGGATTCATCCGCATCCTCAAGGAATAACCCGAGAGTCAATGTGTCTTCTACTTTATCACACACCAAGATGACCGAATTCACCCGTATGATGGCCGAAATGAACAAAGGTATCCAACTCTTGGCTACAAATCAACAACAACAAGTTAAAGCTGTAACACTTTCTTGTGAGATCTGCGGCGGTCCTCATTCATACACTGATTGTCCTTCTACTCATGACAATCCAGAAAACATGTATGCGGCTCATGGTAACTATTCAACAGAAAGCTATCAAGCCCGACCTCAAGGTGATCGTAACTTGCTAAGTTACCGTTCTAACAAATTTCTTTCACCCGGTTTTTATCCTCAAAACCACAACCCCAACAACTAAAATAGAAGCAATCCAAACCCACCTCGAGCTTCTAATCCTTATCACCCACCCGCTCAACAAGCACCACTCATTAATCAAGATGTTGAAACTTTCATGAGGACCCAAGGAGAGCTAGTTAAGAATCTGCAAAGCCAAATCATCAACTTGAAAGGAGATATCACTAAGCAAGGGAATGATAATAGAACCGAGCTTCGACATGATATGCAAACCTCTTTTAGAAATCAAACAAATGATTTGAAGAATATGCTGGCTAGTTTCTTCCCAAGTACTCAACCCTCTACTTCGGGCTATCTTCCTTCGAATACCGTCACCAACCCAAGAGCGAATGTGAGTGCTATTACTACACGCAGTGGAGCAACGCTAGTAGGACCATCTATCCCTCTCCTAATTACACCATCTACACCTCCTCCACCACCATTTATCTCGCCTACTTCCACGCCTAGTATTAGTTCTCCATTACCGTCTCCACCTCTACAAGTAGAAGTACCCCAAGAAACAACCTTCACCAACCACACCTTCCACCTTTAAACCTAACATCCCTTATCCTTCTCGATTAGACAATAGCAAAGTGCTTACTAAAGAGGATGCTCAAATCACTTCTTTTCTGAAGATGATATCACAAATGACCTTCAACATTAGCCTCGTTTTAGCACTTGTCCAAATGCCGAAATTTGTGAAAGCATTCAAGGAATTGCTTAATAAGAAGGAAAAGATGGCTGAGTTTGTCAACACACGCTTAAATTAAAACTGTTCTGCAGTCATTCTTAAAGAACTTCCGGAAAAACTTGGAGATCCTGGTCGTTTCGTGTTGCCTTGCAATTTTAACAAAGTTGAAGAATTTACTGTCTTAGCCGATCTCGGGGCAAGTATAATTTGATGCCTTTAAGTGTTTGGAAAACACTATCACTACCCGATCTTACACCAACGAAGATGACTCTTGAGCTAGCAAATCGCACTCTCTCTTACCCCGTTGGTATTGCCGAAGATGTCTTTATTAAAGTTGGTACCTTCACTTTTCCGGTCGACTTTGTTGATGTTGATTATGAAATGGACCCTCGTATTCCATTAATACTTGGTCGGCCATTCTTGAGAACCGGAAAAGCCTTAGTCGATGTTGCCGAAGGTGAGCTAATCTTAAGAGTCGGGAATGATGCTCAAGTGTTTAAAATAGGGAATATCACAACCAAACCCAATGGAAGAGAATCGGCGAATATGATTAATGTGCTTGATGATTTTGTCGTCTACAACAATCCTCTTTTCGATTCTTGCTATGATACTCCACTTTTCCAAGATGATGTGGATGATTCTTTCTCCAATTTAGATCCCCCACCAATTTATGAGTCTCCACCAACCTATGATGACTATGATGATGATTCTAGTTCTGACATGGATGATTCTGATGATTTTTCTTCTGAGTATAACGACATGCCAACTTATGATGACTTTGACGATGTCGATACTCTTTCGAGTGATTCTTCACATGGTGACCTTGTTCCTACTTTTGATGAAGATCCTCCACAAACAATGCTTGATCCTAATTTGGATGACTACTCATTTGAGAAAGACTTTGCTACTTTTCGCAATACTTACTTCCCCAATGAGAATGATTCTCCTCCTTTGGACTTTGATTATGGTCTTTATCCTCCTTCGAATATGAAGAAACCCATTTCAAAGGAGAAGAAGCCGGAAGACACCAATATCCGTAGTACCTATGTATTGACACCTCTTTACCCACCTTCTGAGGATGAGATTGTGAGATTTATGAGTGGATCTTCTTCAAGGCTACCGAGCCTGAGTGTTATTTTCCCCTAAAGGGAAAGGTGTTCGATCCCGGTATCACAATTTTTAAGCCATCTCATTATCCATCTGATGAAATAAAAGGAAAGATTTTTGGAAATAATGGAAATAGGCTTGCACTTCATCACACTTTCTACCACCGTGCTCAACAACTTCTTAAGGGAACCTTGCCTACTCTGCTTTGGCTTGCCTTGTTCGCCTTAAGCTTGTGCTATTTGATGGACGAAAACCATGTATTTGATCCCAGTGGAAGTGTTTCCAGCTTCTTACCATGATAATCAAGGTCGAGTCAGGCTCACGACTCGGTTAACAAAAAACAAGCGCTTCTCGAGAGGCAACCCGCATTATCTATCCTTTTTCTTTGTTTTTACAATAAGTGTAGGGGGAGACCCTAGTATGTGTTTGTTGTTTTCTTTCTTATCATGTGTAGGGATTCAAGCTTTTAAATTGATGACTTTTGACGACCGTGATTCCGTGTATCCGTCTTCCCGGTTCTATCCTAAACTCTTTTGATTCATTATTTTATCATTTATGATTGAAATAGGAATCACTTTAGTTGTCTCTTCCTTAGCAAGATTTAAACAACATGCACAATGTCCTAAGTGTAGGGGAGTTTACTCCCACATGCTTAAACATTGAGGACCATGTTTATATTAAGTGTAGGGGGGACTTCTATCGAAGTTAAGTGGGTTTTTCCATGAATTTGTCCTCATTTTAACCGGAAAATTGATTTTTCGACATTTTTCAAAATTTTTGATCTATTTTGGCCTTGTAGTTTTTCCTTTGTTATAGTTATTTTATTTCGTTGCTAGAATAAATTTTAATAAAGTGGTTTTAATTTTTAAATGTTGTGAATCTTTTGACTCAACCCGAGTTTACTTATCTAAGTTTACTCTATCTAGTATCCTTAACGTGTTTAAGTCAAGTCTTGCTAGGCTTTTATATAGGGAACTTTAAAACGCCAAAGTCTTAACTCTTACGGGTTAAGAACAAGAACTTTTTGCAAGTTCCTATAATTGATCCTAGAAAGTCGTTTATCAAGGGAACTTTAAAATACGAATTCTAAACTTGAAAAAGTCTAAGAAGTTGCAAGATCCTATAGATGACTTGAAAACTCGAAACTTTGATTCAATAGGCTAAGCATTCACGAGTCTCATTTCTTAAGATTTTAAAGTGTGGAGAACGAGAGATGATAGATCCAATTATAAGTTTAGTATTCTTTCATGAATTTATGTGAGTTAATTATGAGCTTTTTCTCCCATCGCTTGTTAATAAATTTAATTGCAATAAGTAAGGTCGTACGATTTGAAAAGTTACTTAGCTTCTAGCCCAAGATCGTTTAAAAGTTGCTCGGTATTAATTAGAGTTCATAGCCAAGGCATAACTTATTGAAGCGGGATGCGAAGATTAGCGAGTCCGAAAAGGTCCTAACAAGACATGAGGGCTACATTTTGTTGCTAAAGATCCAAAGTGATGTGAAGAATCATTTATCAAAAATCAATATGAAGGACTGAGACACACGACGAAAAGCAAACACTCCCCAAAAGATCTTGGAGAAGTATATCAAAAAAGACCCTAGAAAGGTATGAGGATAAATAGATCCAAGTCCTAAAAGGAGGCGGATCGTTGAATATCAAAGTCCAAAATAAAGATTGGATAAAAATGAAGAAGTCGTGGTCCAAATATGAAGAATCTCTAAAAACTTCAAGTGAAGAAATTCTTATTATGAAGAGAAGATCATTATTTTGAAGAACGTCATTTCAATATTTGAAGTATGAAGTCACTACCAAATATCGGTCCGAGAAAGGTCTCAAATCGTTAAGCGAGTTATGCCAAGATATGAACTTTATGAGGTCCCGAGAAGCAGTTTTAAAAGATTTTGTCCTTTAGCTAACAACTGATTAAATCGTCCTACTTTATTTTCAGCCTAAATAACTATCGAAATAAGTCAACAATGCATCTTCGTTACCATTCAAGACAACAATAAAATATAAGAGATACACCTAGGAATAAGGGAGTCTAAGTGAATAATTAGGCCACATGAGTTTGTGTTAGTTTACTAACTTATAATAACAATGATCTCATTTTTAAGCTTGGTATGGGGAACGTGAACTTGAGGATGATAAACATTCATGACATTACAAAACCCTAAGGTAAGTCTTTTATCTCTTTACTTGTGTTCTTCTTTCTAATATTTTGCAATTTTCTATCTCTTTAATGTCTTGTTGAATAAAGGCCAAGGTAGGTTAATTATGATGGAAAATGTAAATCTTGCTTTGTAACTAATGCATTGCATGAGGGCATTGCAATGGTTAAGTGTAGGGGATTTAATAAGTGTGAAAACACTTATCCTTTTACCACTTAATTATAATAATAACCAAGCAAAAAGGTGTATTTTATGTCGTAAATGTTAGAATTATGCGTGGTTTGTGTTTTTGTTGTGATTTAGGATCAAAATGTGAAAAGTGAAGAAAACACGGTCTTTCACGGGCTTTTATCGAAGAAAAGACAAAAGACGAAGTCAAAAGATCAAGAGTGCAAAAAGAACGGAAGTCCAATGCCTATTCTGAAGAATTATCGAAGAAAAAGTCCAAAGACGGAAGTTTAATGAAGTCGAAGAACTCAAGTCTAATAAATGAAGAAATTATAGAGGAGTTCAAATAATCCCGAGACAAAGTCGAAAAAGTCGAAGAATTTAGAAGACGAAAAGACGAGAAAAGGAAGAAAAGATCAACACTTGCTAATCTCCCTATAAATATTCTCCTAATGTCACATTAGGAGGTGTTGGCTATTTGACACATAGTTCTTCCACCATTTATTTTCATGTCATTTAGTTTCTTGTCAATTTAAATTCCTTGTCTTGAACCTTAAATTTGTAAGCTTTAATCTTTACTTTTAATTGTTGAATCTTTTCCTTTAATCAAGCTTTTCATTATCCATCTTATTCTACTTTTCTTGTTTTTGATTTTGATCTTGATTTGGATTAAGTATGCATTTTACTTAATCTTATTGCTTATTTGATTAAAAAGTTTATCTTTTTATTCCTATCTAAGTTTTTATACGATTTAAGCTTTAAGCTTGTTATGCTTTTTGGCTTATTTCGTATCTAGCTTATTGTCTTTTAAGTTTTCTTAAAAGTTTTGTCTTTTTAAGGTTTGTTTTAAAAGTTTGCTTATTTAGAGTTTTGAAAGTTTCTTACTTGTGCTTATTTAACTTTTTCATTATTGAGTTGTTTACGTGTCGGATTGTGCTTATTATCAAAATAAGTTTTTTGGTTTTGCTTTTTACGTTTTTCAAACCGTCGGAAAAGGGTTTACCCTTTCCGACAGTTTTTCCGACGCTCCCATCGGATTAGGGTTTTACATTCCGACGGGTTATTCCGATACCTTGTATCGAAAAAGGGTTTTAGGATTCCGATCATTATTCTGATCGAGATTCCGATTTTTGTGATTATCAGTATTCCGATGCTGCTTTCCGACACTATTCCGATACCTTGTATCGGAAAAGGGTTTTAGGATTCCGATCATTATTCCGATCGAGATTCCGATTGTTGTGATTATCAGTATTCCGATGCTGCTTTCCGACACTATTCCGATAGTCTTCAATTATTCCGACAGAAAGGGTTTTCGTTATTCCGATAGTAGTGGTAAGCATACATTCCGATCGGATTCCGACAGGATTCCGATGGTGGTATTCCGACAGTACGTATTTATTATTTTGTCTTAGTTTTATTTTTAAGTTTGCATTATTTTTAAGTTTTCAAATTTTACTTTTTGTCAAGCTTTAGTTTCTCGTCATTTACTTTAAAAGTTTTTAGTTTTTGCCATTTACTCTTTAATCATTTTCACTTTATTTACCTTGTCATTTACTTTAAAGTTTTGCAATTTTATTTTAAACAACGACCAAATCTATTTCATTTCCACCAAGAGCAACTGAGTCACAAAATTAAACTAGTAATCAATTCGAATAGAATCAAGAACAATTTTTCTTATTTAAAAATCAGTTATTAGGGGACAAAACTTAAGCTTAGCACGACTTTTCATCCTCAAACAGACGGGCAATCGGAGCGAACAATTCAGATATTGGAAGACATGTTGAGGTCATGTGCGTTGGAATGGATGGGAGATTGGGACGATTACATCTGTTTGGTAGAGTTTGCATACAACAACAGTTGGCACGCAAGTATCAAGTGTGCTCCCTTCGAGATGTTGTATGGCAGAAAGTGTCGCGCCCCAATCTGCTGGGATCAGGTTGGTGAGCGAACACTTGAAGGACCAGAAATGATTGAGTTGACCAATGAGAATGTCGCAGTAGCTAAGCAAAAACTGCAAGAAGCAATGTCACGTCAGAAGAGTTATGCAGACAAGCATCGTAGGGACTTACATTTTAACGTAGGAGATCACGTTTTCCTTAAGGTTTTGCCGGCACGGGGTGTTAGACGTTTTTGAATCAAAGGGAAGCTCAGCCTTGATTCATCAAACCGTTTGATGTCATTTAACGAGTCGGTGAAGTATCTTACCGATTAGCGTTACCTCCGCAGCTTTCTCATGTTCACGATGTTTTCCATGTGTCCTTACTCAGAGGGTACATGTATCATCCCCTTCACATGGTTTAGTATCCACTAGAACACATTCGTGAAGATCTCACTTTCATAGAAGAACCCGAACGAGTTCTTGACAGACAAGAACGAGTCATGAGAAGGAAGACGAGTTCATTCGTCAAAATCCTTTAAGGGATCATACCGAGCGGAAGCCACTTAAGAAACAGAGGAGTCTATCCAGGCTTCTTACCCTCATTTCATATTTTGAATTCGGGTATGTTCTTCTTTTCCAGTTACATTATCTATAATTCGGGGACGAATTATTCTTTTTAGGGGGGAAGAGTAGTAAAACCCGCATGCTTTTACCATGAATAGTACCCTTATGATCGTACGTACATGATTAGAACTTTCCTTTTATAGCACATTTACGATTCACGAAAAAGATTTACAAGTATTACGTACGTGTTATAACACGATAAGTATTTAATACGTATTAAGACACGATAATTATTTCAATAATAATTATAATCACGAACATACGAACATGAAATCATGAACATAAATAATCACGAGCTTAATATTATGTATTTACGTATATTTATTACGATTATGAATAAATATATTACGACACGAACGATATCTAAATAAATCACGTAGAACACGACACGAGAACACGTATAATATTTAGACATGGAAAACAATGGGTTACCCCTTGTGGGCCCCTCTTACCCGCGGCTAGAACCCAAGAAAGGGCCAAGCCCATTTGATTTTTACTAAATAAGAAAATAAAGGGAAACATATTTTTCATAATCATAGAAAATTAGAAAATATTAAAAACCCTAATCTCTCTTTGCTCTCTCTTGGCCGTCGGGTAGAACACACACATAGGGTGTGTTTGTTGATTTTTGGTGATTGGTTTATTGCAAGATCGTTCGTGTTATCAATCCTTGATTATTCCACGTATTGGTAATCTTTTAAACCCTTTCTTTTTTATTCCTTTAATTATGTTATGAAATCAAGAATACATGAAATCTTAAGTTATTAAAAACAAGTGTTAAAAACATGTAATTAATCATGGGGGGTTTAAAAACATATGATTTTCAGGGGTGTTTGTTCGGCCGACGCAAGGGAACCGAGACCCCATGTTCTCGGCTTGCTTGGTTTCGCAACAACCGAGACCTTATGGTCTCGGTGTGGTGTTGTTGGTCTCGGCCGAAAGAGCAATGGAAACCCCGACTCACGTCGGGGTGTGTTCTGGTGTTTGGTTGGGTCTCGGCATAAACAAGAACCACCATCGGCTTAAGCCGGTGGCTAATTATAGAAAGCAGGGGGAACCATGGTTGCGGAATCAGGGGGAACACCGGCTAGCCGATGGGAACTTTTGCTAGCCGGCGGCTAGCCAAGACCAAGGGAACCACCGGCGTGGGCCGGTGGCTGTTTTACACAAACAGTGGCAACCGGCTAAGCCAGTTAGCCACTGTTAAGGGTGCGTTTGTTGACCGGTTCACGGGTCCGGTTCACGGGCACGGTTCACGACTTAATAAATTTTACAAGTTTAGCTATTTTACAAGATTATTTATTTACAAGAATAATTAAATTAATTTAACATGTTACTTAATTAATTTAATTACATCATGACTTAGGTTATTGTTATTATTATTAATAATACATGGATTTTTAACTCAAGTATTTATTATTTAAATTAGACTATATAGTTAATTAATTAATACATGTTTTAACATAAGTATTATTACCTCTATTTAATTAAATCATGTTATATTTAATTAAATACTTTAACCTATAGTTTATTTAATTTACATGAAATAATTAATAAACTATAATATATATCACATGACTTAGAGTATAAATCAGTTAACACTTAAGCTTATATTATTAGCTTAATAATCCAGCTTATTCTATTTATGGAAACTTTCATTTTTTAGAAACTTATTTAATTAAGACAATTAATCTATTTATGGAAACTTTATATATTTAGAAACTTATCTATTTTAAGCTGTAAATATATTTTTGGAAACTTTCTATTTTTGGAAACTTTCTATTTTAGGAAAACCTGCTATTTTTAGAAAGTTACTTATTATTACACAACAAGTACATAATACAAGAAATACAAGTAATACTTAATCAGAATAGACAGAATACATGATAAACGCAGTATAAAGCTTAAATTAGTAAAACATGACATGAACATATAAAACAAGTTAAGACATGATATAAAACCAGTTACGTACTTAGTAATCAGAATACTTATACACGTATATTATTTATGTAGCATTAGTGATATCGAAGTAGGACTCTCTCCCGTTCGTCTTCTTCGTTCACTGGACACAACGTACGGATTCTCCGTCCTTTCAGTATGGACATTCTTCCTTATTAGGATTCCCGTATGCAGCCAACTGTTTTCCCAGTATATGTTTTTGAATTGCTTATGTTTAACTTAGATACCTAAAGCCATATACACGCATGACCAGTTTCACCTAGTTATGAAGGTACCATAACCATAACACTGAAGGCACCAGTCTTATGACTCTACCACGACGGAGTGATAGCTCGTGGCGTCCCTTCAGCTTTTGTCCATATTATTATTATTATTATCATGTGGGGCGTATGGGTGCATCCGAGTTTACATGTTTTAAGCAGATTAGTCAGGTGAATGTGGTGTGTCTTGCATCCTTCACAAGGAGCTGATCCCTCCTACCCAAACAGTTATATTAATTAGAGGTCGCCCCTCTAATTGCATGACGAGGTCACCCCTCCAAGTATTCATGCATGTTGATATTTCATGACCTATATTGGCTAATGGTAAACATGTTAAACAGTTTTATAAGATAAACACAAGGACTTAGTCTTTTCCGCTTCTCTATGCTTATATGCTTATATTATTCATGCTTTACTTGTATATCCGTGCACTGAGCGTTATGCTCAGCCGTTTTTCCTTTCATGTTCCCAAAATGGCAGGTACTCAAGGACGCTCGTAGACTTTAAGCGTACGTGCATATGGATTGGAAGCTTCCTAGCCTTCATTACTTTGTGCATTTCATTATACTTTGATACTCATTTCCATGGACATTGTTTAGTCCTTTTCATTTACAGTAGTTACGTTTGTGTGTATTGAGTTCTACTTTTGAGGTACCGATGTTTGATTCCGGTATTTCCTTTATGGTCATGTGATGTTTTATACATTTATCCTTGTATGCTTTGATGACACACCATAATCACGCGTGACATTCCATTTATCAAAATAGGGTGTTACATTGGTCGTCGGTTCAATTCGATTAAGTCTTATAAAAATCTCGGCGATTATACCTAACAGAACTAGATCGAACCGGGGACCGAACCGAACCAGACCGACCCAGACCGAACCATATTGATATGAGGTTTCTGACCATTTCGGTCCTCGATCCAGTTCGATTTTGACTGGTTCGATCCGGTCCAAGCCTGATGCTCAGGCCTACTTTAAAGTAAACTTTCCTTAATCGAATTGGGCAAAACCATTTTTGAATGTGTACAAGCTGGGGTAGTGGGGACCAATATTTTGAAACCCGGTTTTTGAATCGACTCGTTAGAGTCATCGAGTCCTGGTCAACCCGGGTCGAATCGGGTTAACCTGGGTATTTAAAAAGAATATTTTTTTTCATATTTTTAATAATTATCAAAAACTATATAATCATAAAAACTTCCGTATATTGAAGATATAAGTTGTTTACCAACCAATATAATATGTAAAAATAAAAATCTATCGCAAATACGTAAAATTTACATATTTTTTTATAAAAAAACCCGAAAAATCGATGCCTGACCGGGTCTCGAGAACCGGGTTGACCCCGGTCACCCCAAACCCGACGGGTGTAGCCGGCTTTCAAAAATATGAAACCCGCGTTAAAATGACCCCTTTTTTACCGAAACCGGGTTAACCGATTGACCCGACGGAGTTGACCCGGGTTTGAAAACATTGGTGGGGGACACATACTTTCTCAATTAAAAAGTTATTTAGAAATTTTTAATAGTTGAATATTTATGTTTAATTAAGTAATAATTTCGTTATTTTGATTTGATATAAATTATGTATTTTTCAAGCACATATAATCTTTTCATGTTTGATTATATTGTTTTTTTTTACTTTGTTTTTCGTAAATTTATATAAATTTTCTTCAATTTTTATTGTTTGAATTTTATACTCATTTTACTTTTAATATTTTTATTTCAAATACTTATATCTTAACTTTTAATCAAAAAAACTATTTACATCAAGTCTGGAAGCACACAATCTGAGCGGATAATATAACAGGTAATAATATTTGAATAATTTTTTTTGAAATTAAAAATTGTGACAAATCATAAATTCATGATTTAATAATGTTAAACATTATTTTATAAAATTATAATAAATTTTTAATGCTTAAATATTTATAATACTCATGCACGCACGAGTTATACGTAATTTTTCACGATGTGTTAATATCAATTGATATTTGTTATGTTTTAATAATAAGTTACCCAATGACATTGCTTGATTTTGTTAAGTTTCAAAATAGAAATACAGAATAATTTATGTTTTCATTTTAACAATTATAATAATTGAATATTAAAAAAAACATATATGTTTTATTTTAACATATAAAGTGTGATGTAAATTTTAAAAGTTATTTTTTTAGCTTTCAAATCATTGAGAAATATAAAAAAATTATAAGTGTTTATTTAAGTCTATCTGATTTATATAAATTTTGAACTATTAAAGTTTTATTAATTATTCTCTCTTTTTCTAAAAGTGTTTATTTTAAAAAATTTACACAAATTGACACCAGTATCTTGATCTCTTTTTTGCATACATAAAAGTTTTTATTTTGACTAACTTGTATCTTTCTTTACCTTTTTCAATCAATCACATTGCACAATTTTTACTTACGTTTCAAAATCAAACAATTTGATAAAGATGACCTTTTAAGTGAGTTTTCGATAGGCTGTGTAGTTTGAGTAAAAAAACTATAAAGTTTATATTTTTGTAAAATTGTTTGGCGGGTTAGTTTGAGCTAAAACTTATTAATATAATTTTACATAAAAAATTAAATTAAAATTACATTTATGTCCAAGTTTTGTGTAATAATATATTATATTTTGAATAGGCGCTACAAAAAAAATTATATTTTGTCACACTCTTTTTACATTGTTTTAGATAGTGTAGAAAATATTTTAAGGTTACTAACAAGTATAAATTTGTAAAAGAATTATTACATAAATAAGTGCGAACAAAATGAAAGCAATCACACATATAATAATTGTAAATAAAAATCAACAACTTTTAGTATGAATTATATTACGTCTCCACACTTTCAAATGTAGACCCTATTTTCTTACACCATAATTCCTTATGTTTCTCATTTTTGAGAAGTGTGGCAAATTATAATGTAACAAAATTGGATTGGCAAATTATGATGTAACAAAATTGGATTCCTATTTGAAGGTGTGAAGAAGCTATGAAGTATTCCACACTAAAAATGTAAACTTTTATTTACAATTATTATATGTGTAATTTTCAAAATTTGTTCATACGTAATCATTCGTTTACACGATTATTAATGTAAAACAAATTAAAATTACTTTACACATTTATTTGAAGTCAGAGGGGGCCCATGTGTATGGTAGGTGGTTCTCAGGAACCAACTTAAAAACTGAGACTTTTTACGAGCTATATGTGATTTTTTTGAGGATCTACCTTAGGAAAATATAGGGAACTACCTTGAGATGAAGATGAGTTAAAAGGAAGTGAATATTAAGTACGTATTTACATAATTAATTTGAGGAACATGAAAATGGTGGAAGAAGGGAGAAAGAAATTTGGGGAAGATGAGGCAAAAGAAACTTTAGTACTATTAGATTTTGACTTTTACGGTTCCCAATGTGAACATGATCACGTGGGATTTTTTCTCGCTAGTTTTTTTACTTTAATATTTTAGTTGCTCCATCATAAGCCACTCCCTGTCTTTATTTATCGACACTTCGTAAGCTTCTTGGGCGGCTTGCCTTTTGAGTCGAAACCCGACGGTTAAAGCATCCCAAATGGGTTCGACCACTACTTGCTCCCGTGCTTAAATAGTTATAATACCCATGCACGCAGGAGTTGTACGTAATTTTTCACGATATATTCATATCAATTGATATTTGTTATATTTTAATAATAATTTACCCAATGGCATTGCTTGATTTTGTTAAGTTTCAAAATAGAAATAAAGAATAATTTATGTTTTCATTTTGACAATTATAATAATTGAATATTTAAAACAACATATATGTTTTCTTTTACCGTATAAAGTGTGCTGTAAAGTTTAACGAGTTATTTGTTTATCTTTCAAATCATTAAGAATATAAAAAAATTATAAGTTTTTACTTAAGTCCATTTATTTTATGTAACTTTTGAACTATTAAAATTTTATTAATTATTCCCTCTTTTCCTAAAAGTTTTTAATTTCACAAATTTACAGCAGTATCTTTATCTCCTTTTTGCCTACATAAAAGTTTTTAATTTGACTAATTTGTATTTTTTTTATTTTTTTCAATCAATCACATTCCACGATTTTGCTTACATGTCAAAATCAAACAATTTGATAAGGATGACCTTTTAAGTGAGTTTTCGATAGGCTGCTTAGTTTGAGCAAAAAAAATAAATTATACAGTTTATATTTTTGTAAAACTGTTTAGCGGATTAGTTTGAGCTAAAACTTATTAATGTATGTTTACATAAAAAATTAAATTATAATTACATTTATGTCCAAGTTTTGTGTGATAATATATTATATTTTGAATAGACGCTACAAAAAAATTATATTTTGTCACATTTTTTTTACATTGTTTTAAATAGTGTTGAAAATATTTTAAGGTTATTTACAAGTATAAATTTGTAAAAGAACAAGTTTTTGCTACCCGCGCTTCGCTGCGGCACGTTTTGTATAGAGATTTTCTCATTAGTCATTAGTCATTCTAGAGCGTTCTTTTATTTTTAAGCAATACGTGGCTGATTAACGATTTACGTTCTACATTCTAAGAGACCAACTATAACAGCCGTACTAAAACAGTGTAAACAACTTGTCAAAACAACTACCATAGAAAAAGTATCATTTTATACAAACCAAAATTTGTGTAGTGATGTATCCAGGCGAACATCTCCCTTAACATATTCCTTGGATTTAAGAATCTGCATAAGCTTAATCAGGTGCGAATTTGGTACAGTGATTTCTGGATGCTTGGCCAGGTAGAAATCCTTCTTTGGCTAAAGACCCTGTCTGCAACAAAAAAATAATTATATCAAAGACCCTGTGCATACACAATAACACTCGCTGACAGTAAAAAGTTGCAAATAACAAATGAGATGTTTCGACACACTTATTTGATGGCCTAATGAGCTTATTAAAGTGAGCTTATCTAATCTGACTTGTCTAAATTTTTTCCTTCAAAGTGATTAGTGCGTACATCAAAGATAATAATTACTATGTGTAGCCTTTAACATGCATTATATGCTAATAATCATATTAATTTTCATGCTCTATAAAAGAGTTTATTAATTGAATTGAAAACTTTCTTTTGTGCATGACATTGTTCATTCTGGGTATCTAACTACCAAAATGACATTTGGTACATGGACAACATGGACTACAATTTCTTTTTGCACAAAACATGTACATATATCTAAACTACCAGAGTTAAATAATCTAATTTGCAAGCATAAACAATTCATTTCATTTCCTATTGCGTCTATTCTACATTCCCCATGAGGAAACACGTAACTGCTAGAAATATATAGTACATGAATAAAGAGGAGTGAAATATTTACATTAGGTACCACACTGCTCGTGCTGGAATCGTTATGAAATTCGTTAAACGTATTGAATCCATATGAAAATCAACAATCCTTAGAGTTGTCCGAGGTCTAGCCCTTCTATTAACAACGTGTACAACTGTGTTGATATCATTGGTGTCTGAATCTGTAAATAATCGTAATAATCGTGGCGTGGTATAAGATTTAAGACAATGGGGAAATAGTCTGGGTTCAATATTTATTTACAAAGGAAGTGGCATGAGGATCATGCTTCCATGAGTAGTCCCGGAGATGATTAGGATTGTGGTGTCATGTTGATTGGTCAAGTCCTCGTCTTAATGAGAAGGCTGGTCCAAGAAACTGACACCGCCAATCAGGAGTGGTGATGCGACTTCTTAGATACTCTATCTTTAAAAAAGGTTGGTCTAACAAATGATGGCCACTTTCCATCCCATATGTTACCTAATGTACCATCTCTACAAGAAAGGTATGTGATGATGACGGTGTGTCTTTACTTACAATATAGAAGAAACGGTATTAGGTGAAGGTAGGGCTGTATCCACATGATTGAAAAATCATACAATCAACAAATGTTTTTCATCTAGCACGCGGAAAACAGAAATTAACATGTGAATGAATATAAGTTGTATTAACAAAGTAAAAGAAACTTACCTACATCGAAGAATAGCATACTACACATACGATAAGAGCTGCCACCACAACATATACACCCAGCAATTTTAACATACACCTGTGTCTGGCTTTCTCTCACCCAACCATCGCAGAAATCTCCACAGAAAACACCACTCGAGAGTGAGTCATATTACCTGCAAGGCTGCAACTTCAAGTGGTAGCTATTTAGCTGCGTAAAACAATAACCTTTTCATAATTAAATCCATAACAATTAAGGAAATAGCTACCTCACCGACCTCTGGTCATTTCGAGTTGACAACTATACTTTCAAAAACATTTACTTCACTCGCTCTGTTTGTGTGTCTGTTGTCGTGGGTATTTGAATATTTAGACATTTCTCGTATTCCCTTGATTCCCCGTTACACATATTCTCCACTTGTTGAATTTCCATTTTTCTATACATGTAAGAAATCGTGATACATGTCATTGTATAAACAAATCCAAACAACCCGCTAAAATGAAAACACTAAATTTTACCTTCATTGTTTTTGGTTTCATATCCAGAAGACGAAATCTAATCTCACCTGAACAAAGATCCAAGAATTGATGGAACCTATTATCACAAAAAAATACAACAAACCTTTTTTACACTTACCGCAATGTACCAAAACCCAAAAATCTAAGAAAAATTAAAAAAAATGAGCCGCAAAATTTATATCCCCAACTAATCTTGCAAGGTATAACCCCACAAAACCACTACATTATGATTTACATTTGTTCGGTCATTCAATTAGGTAAAAGAATCCCAAATCAATATTTAACTATAAAAAAATTGCTCATGCATAGATGCTAAACATAATTAACACATAATTCATCAAACAGAAAACATATAAAGACCCACATCGAAATAACAGTTCGAAATGAAAAAAGAAAGAAATAATTAGAAACGAAGCTCTATTACCTTATAAAAACATCCAAGAAATTTGTTTAATGATTATGACTTGTGGAAGTGATGGTTCGGGGATCACTGTTGGTGATGATAGTTTCTCCAGCACTTTGATCTCATATTTTTTTTTTGGCAATAAAGTGACTTTTGGGTTTGATGAATCAAATCAATATATGTATTTTGAAGGACATGTGTCTTTTTTTATCAGGAAATGGATGAAAGACACGTAGATGGGATCAGATAGAAGATGTCAGATTTGTTTAAAAATATAGTTACTGTTCATAAGATTAAACAAATATTATTTTGAGGTTACTGTAGCTATGTGAGGAGGCAACATCATGATATTTGTATATATATATAATTATTACATAAATAAGTGTTAACAAATTTTAAGCAATCACACATACAATAGTTGTAAATAAAAATCAACAGTTTTTAGTATGAATTATATAACGTCTCCATACTTTCAAGTATGGACCCTATTTTGTTACATCATAATCTCTTACGTTTCTAATTTTTGAGAAGTGTGACAAATTATGATGTAACAAAATTGGATTCCCATTTGAAACTGCCTTGAAGGTGTGAAATAATTTTTTTTTTAAAATTATTGAAGCGATCAACTTGAATATATATTTCCTCTGTTAAATATACTTGACCCTTTCATTAAAAATAATTTTTTTTAGCATTTCATCAAACAGTTCATATGCATTAAAAAAATAAGCTATATTTCTTTGGAAGATCAATAAAACAGAAAATCAAATTTAGCATTTCATCAAACAGTTCATTTGCATTAAAAACTCTAGAGTCATCCATTATTTGGCATAGGTGGAACCATTTTCAAATTGAATATATTTTTCCATCATTTAAAAGAAAGAATCTATATGGGTCTAATCTCTATGCCTTGTATAATAAGTCCACCAAGATCCTTCTTACCAAGATGCTCAACCTTAAGCTTCATTGAAACTGTTTCTAGAGTCTCCTCGGTTTCAAAACCCCATACTTTTACTTCCATCCAACCATCACCCCTCTGTCTTGGAAGAGCACTTAGTTTGTGTCTATTCAGTGGGTTGTAACTGTTTTCCTCAAGCTTTTGTCCAATGAAAGGGGTGTTCGGAGGGCTTACCAAATATATATTATTAGAGTAGAAAGAGACACCTTTGAGAGGAGACTCAAATGAGGATTGGTCTTGTGGTAACTTGTAGACAAGATAACTTGCATATTTTGTATCAAGTGATAGCATTATGGGTTCTATTTCACTCTCAAATTCAAATTTGTAGCCAGCAGTCATTACAAGGTGTTCCTGAAATCTGTAGAAGCATAACAAATCATTTTATGTGTAATAGAAATGCTAGCTAGATTTGTACAAGATACTTGTGCAAAACCATCAGAAAATTCTTAAATGCTCCACGTAATTAATCTGTTGTTTTTTTATACGTTAACATGTGGTGGAACTGCTGATTTTTTCAAAATAAAATAAAATTTATACGTTCTTTCCCATTGATTACAAATAGATCGAACAATTGGTTTAAACACATCTGAACTTCAAACACTGATTGCATTTCAAGCTCAATAAAATCAATCAATGGAAAATTTCCATGCCATTGTACAAAAAATAAAGTCCTATGCCTACAGTGGCGGAACAAAATCCATGGTTTACACTTTACACCTCTATATCTACAGTAAATTTAATCATATTTACCATCATTTTATATCTTTTTCATCACTTTAATTTGATTTTAGATGTATCTCAGGTCAAAAATAGTGCCTTTTATGATCAAAGTTGTAGATAATAGCATCACTGTAAGTATGGTTCTGCAAAAAATTTACGTTTCATCACAGGTGGTCATAACTCGTGCAATCAAACAGTAATAACATTAAAACTGAGTCGAATTGGTCAACGAAAAACTTACGTGCCATCACACACCAATCCAAAGTCCTACGCTGCTTTGGCATACAGTGGTGTACAAAATCCAACGTTTAGGGATCACTTCTAAAGCTTTTCATAATTGATTTCTTATGTTTTTTGGTCTATTCAGATTTACTAGGCTTCAATAATGGAGTTATGCTTTTATTCATTAACTGATACATTGAATACATACACTAATCTAGTGAGATAGCTCACAACTCACTAGATCGAACACTAACAAAGAATTGCTTTTATTCACTAATATTATAATAAAGCACAAAAGGCCCCTGTACTTTCAATAAGGGACTGTATGGCCCTTGGGTAAGATTGACCCATAACAGGAGGCTTCGGGTTGAAAGATTTGGATTAAAATAGAATGAAGCTCAAATCATCAAGCATTTACGGAATATTGTACTGTCATAAAGTGTCTATCTTAACTATTACCCATTCACAGGATATAATTTATTCACACAACGGTGTTAAAAGGCAGAAGTTTTTGCTAAATTAAACACGAGAGTTTAAACAGTTGGAGATGAAAAAACTTTTATGAGACGAGAGATAAAGTGAACTCTCATAGTGTTCATAAATTACAAGTAAGGAACCAAATTCACTGGCATATAATATATCCTCAAATTACAAAAAAACTCAGATCCTCTAATCGTTTGTGTAAAGATGTAGCGGTTTGGGAAGCTATTAGAAGGTGGTCTTCGTCGGTATCATACTTTTAGTGTAATCCTAGACATACGAATATCCTATGAATGGATATTCAAGTAAAAGCTATAAACACAGAATAAGTTACTAGATTGGGATAGGTGTGGTAACAATATGTCCATTATATTCATAATCGTGATGCATATACACATATATTTTTTTACCCGCCCTTTTGCACATAATATATGGGTCAAGTTGCTAACAATGATGGGTTATCTAGTCACTCGGAATATATTATTCAGATTTTTCTCCTAGAAGATGTGAAAACCACATACGGAGCATCCTTAGAGGAAAAAGTGAGTTGGGACATCTGTATGAAAGGATTAGTGAAACCTCAAAGCTTAAGGTAATGAGTTTAAGGTGAAGTCAAATGAGGCAGCCCTCCATGTAGAAAAGTTGTGCAATGTGGGCATGAATATTCAATAGTCTGATTCGAAAGTGTGTAAGAGGTAACCAAGATTAATAGATCGAGCTTGTTCTTTCAAGCCTGTGAGAATTGTTGACATTACTTTCTAGTGATGCTTTGGATTGTGAAAATAGTTGTGTAGGATGGATTGCTTATTCTATCGATTTGAATACTAATCTAAATATATAGATCATGACTAAAGGTAAAAACTAGATTCTAGATATTTTTGCCAACATAATTAATGTCTTAACTGTGTGCAAGAGAAAAATTCACAAATATATTAAATTCTTCACAAAAGTTTGGTATTTGTAGGTAGTTTAATAGGAAATTCGCTAGAAAAAAGTAGAGAAAGAACCTTGTTTCGTTGGGAGACTTGCAAGCCGAGTTCTTATCATATATTACGCAAGTCGCTTTTGCAGATAGCATTACACATTTCTTCCCATGTTTATCAACAGTGAACCACTATCAATCCATGTACATATGTAAGTGTAGGGAATATTACATTTAAATTTGTTTCGAAAAAATGACAGTACTCTTATAATTCCTATAAAGAATACCTGTTGACCATTGTTGATCAGGAACCCTCTTCTGAGAATTGAGTAGAGTTCCTTCTTCGTTGTCCACATCAGACTATCTTTTGACAAATTAAGTATTTCTTCATAATCATTTGGAAGCTTATGTTCCCAGTAAGCGTCTGATTCCGTATCAGATATGGTTTGGATATTCTCCACCTTGTCTTCCGTTGATACCTTATATTCCACCTATTATTACAAAGTAATTGGTTTACCAGTTTTAGTATTTGGTTTAGCTCTACCTATTAAAGAATTTGATTCATAACTTTTATATATTTTGTATCGATCTCATATGACAATTTATGTCTTTTAAGGAAATCACATTTCATACTTTTTACCCGTGACTCATAACAAAAAATGTCCCATTTTGACCCAAACCAATTTCAACCTCTTATTAGATCCAAACTTTTTCCACCGTTATTCTAATGATATTAGTAGTTGCTTACCGGTTTCATAAGAATAATCAAATGATAATTAAAAACTGACTAAGATGATTAAACAAGTATTTCGCATCTTACAATTTCCAGGGGCTGAAACAGGATGCCTTCTACTGTTAAATTGGTTCCATGGTCTTCAAAATCAATTTCAAGATCAACAATACTCCCATCGTTATAGAATTGAAATAATTCAGCCATACACAGATCATCCTCATTTCTCCAATTTGAAAGGTACACAGTAGAAGTTGTTTTCTCGCCTTTTAATTTGTATTTGAGGTCTACATACATTCTTTTACACACAAGGTTGATGGTGTATGTGATTGATGGAGTCAATAATTGAGTCTTTACATGTGTTCTGAATCCCTTTTGTTCCGTCACGTACATGCCTGCTGGGAATCTGCATGATAAAAAAGGAATGAATGATGCATCAATTTATATATACTTATGAAACAAAAATAGGGGTAAGTATGAGTATGACAAATCACCTTGAATGGTTATGAGACTAGTATTGAGAAGGGGAATTTTCATTTGGAATCAAACAGCCTTCCATGGATATCATGTGACAGTGTTGTCCATTCAAATTAAGGGAAAACCACTGCATAATAGCAGTAAGCTGGGAATTAGTTATGCTCATATTATCTTTATAAGTAGACATAGTCAATTGAATACCGTTTTGTATCCGTTAAGGTGGATTCCTGTCGAGAGAATCAGTTTTAGTTCCTGAAGGGATCCGTAGACGAGAGATTGTGAGGCAGCCTCGATTATGTATTGGTACTCTTCAAACACTGGAAGTTTCACCTATATAATGACATAACGAAGCAAGTGAGCCACACATTCTAGTTAAGTGACATTTTTTTTACATCTTCTATAAATAACATGACCATTGACAATAAAGTGCTTACTTTCTCTTCAGATGGTTGGAACTTGATGCCAGCGACTTTCAGACTGGACGAAGGGAGTTCAAACTCGAATTGAAGATCTACAGTTGTGCCTTGGCTTGTAAAGTGATACAATGGAACAACGAACCGTCCATCTTCTCTCATGTTTGTTGGGTAAATTATGAAAACTTTTGCCTCTCCATCTCTTTTGTATCTTAGGGGGTTATATGAATTGACATGGCATTCATGTTCAAATCGGAATACAAGGTTAACCGTGTATGAGACTTGAGGTGTCAAGTATTCACCTCTCACACGTGCTTTGAATTTATTACAGTAACTGTAACATAGGCCACCTGGAAATCTGCATAAAGAAGAATGAAGGAAGCAACTAAAGAACGACAAACTAAATAGGTTATTGAACTTTCACCAAATGTATAACTCACTCCTTATTCAAAACAAAAGGGATATGAATAAGTCACCTTGAATAAAAAATATCATGTTTCAGAGACGAAGGGTAGATCTCATCGGGACTGAGACAGTCTTCAATGCCAATCCATATAATGTGTTCCCCCTTCTCAGTTATAGACAACCGCTACACGTCCAATTAAAAATTAGTAGTCTTTCCTTGATAACAATATTTTATTTTGTGTTTTGTGTTAAGTTTCTACATAGATTTTGAGTAAATTATATTCTTCCCTCCAAGAACACACTTGAGATGTCACTTTACAAAATACTAACGGCATGAAATTGACTAAATTTGATGGAAAAATATATAATTAACTTACTTTATTTTTTTTTAAAACACGAAGAAAAAATATACAAAACATGAACTCGTTGGTTATGTCAAACCAGATGTGTCTAATCGGGTTTTGAAAATACTCGATTTTTATCGAAACATGTTCAGCAAGTTGAACTGGCTGGATCGAACCGGGTTTTAAAACATTGGGCTTTATAATTAAGTGTCAATTTGAATAGAAAAAAGGCTAACCTTTTTTTAAACATTACTTATAAATCTAGAAATAGATAACTGAAAGCAATGTATTAATTACCGTTTTGCCCTCATTAACGACTAAGTCTTTGGAGAGAACCTCTTTGAGTTGCTTTCTAGTTTTGTATATTAGAAGAGGATCAACAGCCATAAGTATATCTTCATACTTTGATTGCACTTCAAGCCTGAGATCAGGAAATTCCTGTGATTCAAGTGCAATCTCCAACTGTTCCACAACACGAGACATGTCTGAGAATGTTTTCATTGAACTCAGATCCATTTGTTGCTTAAGATCTTGCAAGATAATCTCATCCAACTTATTATCTTCATAGCTTTTTCTCCAAAAAGGCACAATAACATTCATGCGACTATTGCTATTTTCAACACATAGTCTGCCACTCATGACTTCAAACAGGACTACCCCAAAAGAGTATACATCCGACTCTTTTGTTAAGGAGTACGTCTGATAATAAAATGGATCACAGTACCCAGTGGTACCTACTGGACTGGTGATAAGAACCGAATACTGCTGATTAGCAGGACCCATCTTTGAAAGACCAAAGTCAGAAACCTTGGCAGTCATATTCTTATCGAGTAGGATGTTTGCACTTTTAATGTCACAGTGCAATACTCTTTGTTGTGTTCCATTTGGATCATGAAGGAAGCTTAGTCCCTTCGCAGCATCAAGGCATATCCTGAGACGCTGCGTCCAAGTGAGAGCAGGGGAACTTAACAAACGATCGAGACTTCCGCTAGATGCATACTCGTAGATGAGGATCATCTCACCCCCTTGGCAGCAAAATCCTAAGAGAGCAATCAGATTTTCATGCCTGTAACATGAAAGCAACCTGATTTCTTTGAAAAACTCTGGGTCACCTTGCCCATGTTTACGATCAAGTCGCTTTATAGCGACCAGGCTTTTCTCCCCTGATTGAGAGTGAGACAGTTCTCCTATATACACTTTTCCAAAGCCACCTCTTCCAATAACCTTGGTTTCATCAAAGTTGTTGGTAGCTGATTTTATATCTTCCAGTCGGATTTCAAGATGTTTGAACTCAGTCACAAAGGATGCCATTGTTAGTTTATCAGATAATAATAAGAAAGAACAAATTGTTAAAAGAATAAGCACTGATAGATGTTTATGAATGGAGAATGACAGATTATAAGGCAGAGAAAGATGTATTTGCTGTGATTAGTTCGATGAATGTAATACCTTTTTATAAGCTAACAGAGCACGTTAATTTCCATGAGATACGATTAAACTAATAACTTTAATATTGTCATGAAGTTTAATATTCAGAACCTACAGCTTCATGTTCGTTTATTTTGCGACAGTTAGTAATGTGCATGTCATCAGTAAAAGAGCCTAGAAAATATTAAATCGGTCACATAATAAGGTCTAACAATTAAAAATGGAATCATATATGCCCAAAGTCAGCCAAAATATTTGTGTGTCACATGGAAGAATAAAAAAAGAGTGATGAGTTGTTAGCATGCAACCTTAAACAAAATTTTTTCACCAATAATCGAGGTCAGATCTTTGTTAGCATGCTTTCCCCGTTATATTAGTTCGAGGATCATCAAAGATAATTTCAAGATCAAACTCCTTTCTCCCATGGCTACAGCTTATTTACTTTTTATTGAATTTTAGTTCCCATGTGCGTAACTTCAAAAGAGATCCTAATATATAGGAGTGCATAACTAAGCTGACTCATCACATAAAATGCCTAGAAATGCCTAAAAAAATGTTCTTGTCCGGCTATTAAGGAGTAAACAAATAGTAATCAGCTGTTACCAAATTTCATTTTTTTTACACGAAGCTTTATTATATTGTGATATAGTTGTGTAGAATGGATAATTCTAATTGTAGAAATTTTATAATCAGTCTTTTGATATATGGAGTAATCATTGTCGCTCACACAAAGTAAATAAGCACTAGCAACTAGAATTCAAATATGTGCACTTTTGTGTTCACTTGTGAACTGATATAATGGAACAACAAACCATCCATCTTCTCTCAAATTGGGAGGAGGGTTAATAATGAAAACTTTGGTCTCATCCTTGATCCTCCCCATCTATTTTGTATCTCAGATGGTTATTTGAATTGACATCAGATTGCCATATACATCGGAAAACAAGGTTGAGGGTGTATGGGATTTGAGGTGTCAAGTATTCACCTCTTACACGCGCATTGAATTCATCAGAGTAATTGTAACATAAGCCACCTGGAAGTTTGCATAAAGAAAATTAAGGCAACAACTAAAGAATGACAAACTAAATAAGTTATTAACTACCCCTTTGGGACTGTTTGGTTAAGCAATACGGAATCAAAGTAACGGAATCAATCCTTGTTGCATCTGTTTGGTTAACAATAACTCATCACTATAGGAATGAAAATTTGTCAGTATCCCCATAGAATCATAGAGGGGGTCACACGTAACTATCAATAATAATTCCCTCACTTACCACTTTACCTTATCTCCACTCACATTGTTTTTTAATTACAGCATCAATATTGCTTATCTACATCCATCCTTTACAGATTTTGTCTTCAACATGTATATATACTTATAATCACTGTTGATGCTTATGTTCATACTCATGGTAGTTGTTGGTTCGATGTAGCCACTTTAGGTTCAGAAATCATAAGGCTAGTCGGAGTCGAAGAACAAGATCATCATTTGTGGCTAGTTGGATTCAAAGAACATGATTACCATTTGTCACATCCCATTCTATTGGAGAAGACGATCCAAAATAGGTTCCAAATCATAAGAACATCCGAAGTTTAATTGTGGGTTTACATCCCCTCAGGCTTTTGATCTACTTACGATGTCATGATGAAATAAAAGAAATGATGAAAGGCAATTTTTAATTTTATTTTGAGAATTACAGTAGTACAGTAGTTATTTTAGGTGGAGAGGTTGAAGACCAATAATAGCAAGAATTTTATTCCTTGATCAAACCAAACAATATTATTAAAAGTGATACCAATTATTATACCCATTCACATTCCACCCCTTAATTATACTCATAGTGATTCCGATTAGCACACCAAACGCCTCCTAAATATAGTTGAATGAATAACTCAACTCTATTCAAATCAAAAAAAAATATGAACACGATAATAAGTCACCTTGAATTAATAATGTCATAACGTGACGGATGTTGTAAATAGCCACGTTTTATTTCATCTAAAACAGGGCATAAATTGGGTCAGGCTTTTAAGATTTAGCCATTTTGGTTAAGGGAATTAGTAGAGTTTGAGTAAATGAAGACCTGGATTCAAAGCAAAATTTAATATGGAAGTTGAATTAAGAAAATCTTTTTCAAATGAAACCTAACGATATTGGGTTTACAATGCGAAAATCAGCTGACGTTATAAATAGAGTGACACATGGCGTCACGAAATAACTAATCTTTCCATTTATTAATCATAAAAAGTCACTGTCTATTTTAAGGCATGATATGATTTAAAGCGGAAAAATAATAAAAGTTTTTTTGTAACTTATTATATTTATATCATATTTCAAATATACTAAGGTGCCGTTTGGTTCAAGATATTAGAATTCTAGAATTCTAAATTTTAGTATATTAAAATTCCTCAGAATTTAAAAGTCTAGAATTTAAAATGCCTAACCTTGTTTTGTTGGCAGAATTTATAAATTTTTGAAATCTTGATTTTATGTTGAACCAATTAACGAATAAATATTTTTTTTATATATATTTTCTATTTAAAAGATTAAAATTCGAATTTTCACATTTTATATAAATTTTAAAAAAATTATATAAATTTTATAAAAAATATATATTAAAATTTATAAAAATATATATATAAATATTATAAGAATTTATATAAATTTTATAAAAGCATTATATAAATTTTTTAAATTCTTATACAAAATTTATAAAAAGTTTATATAAATTTTATAGAAATATATATATAAACCTTATAAAAAGTTTATATATTATAAAAAAAATCAAAAATTTTATAAAAAAAATTATATAAATATTATAAAAGAATTCATTAAGTTTTATAAAAATTTAATAAAATTTTAAAAAAAAATTTATAAATTTTATAAAAATCTTATACAAGACTTATTTAAATTTTATATAAGTTTTATAAAAAATTCATTAAAATTTTTTAAAAAAATCATTTAATTTTATAAAAAAAATTATATTTATTTTATAAAAAATTCATTAATTTTATAAAAAAGTATTTAAATTTTTTAAGAAATTTCAATAAATTTTATAAAAATTATATATATATTTCATAACAAAAATCTATATAAATATTTACTTAAATTTATATAAATTTTATAAATTTTATATAAAATTTTAAAATTTTATAATTTTTTATTTGAACATAAAAAACGAAATAATAACGACAAGAAAAAAAGTTTATGAAACATAATTTTCAAGTAAATTAAAATTCCTCACTTTTTGGAGGAATTCTAATATCCCTTATTTTGGGAATTCAAGGAAATTTAAATTCCTTCTTTGGTTATACCAAACACAATATTTGAGGATATTAAAATGTAAAAATTTTAAATATCCCCAATATCCTTGAATATCCCCGAACCAAATGACACCTAAGTTTACAAAAAGTATCATAGACACTTGACTAGTAAAAAGCTTTTGTACTAAAAAAACGAATATATATAATCTGTTTTACCAAAATTATATATGCATCAAATGTTTTTCATTTATATATATATATATATATATATATATATATATATATATATATATATATATATATATATATATATATATATATATATATATATATATATATATATATATATATATATATATATATATATATATATATATATATATATATATATATATATATATATATATATATATATATATATATATATATATATATATATATATATATATATATATATATATATATATATATATATATATATATATATATATATATATAATCTGTTTTACCAAAATTCAACTACGTATCATAACTTATCGCTTATTATCACGTTTTCACTTTTTTTCTCACGTCAACGACTTGATCTACTATTCAACATAAAGTTCAAACCTTGCACCTTTGGGATACTTTAAGTGTAGCATGACGTGTCCTTTATAACAATGTTCCATTTTTTGTCATCTATTGACAAAATACTATAAATGGATCTGCATATAATAACAGAAAGGAAAGTTCGATGACTCGGTGAACCAATATGTCAGAAAATAAGTTAACTTCTATGGTTTGTTTTGTAAATTTATTTTAAGTAATTTATTTGGTTTATTTTACAAGTGTTGTTATTTTTGTCATGTTTGAATTTGATAGGTTTTAGAACATTGGTTCTTTATAAATAAAGGTCGACGACATTTGTTTTTTTGTAAGTTTCTAATTAAATTAGGGTTTGGTACCTTCTAGTGTTTGCTTTCTAATCTGGTTTGGTATTTGAAAAACATTTCCACATAATCTGTTCATATTGGCTTATTTGTAACGTTTGTTTGAGTTACGAACAAGTGGTATGAAAAAGCTAAGTCGATTCACCATGAAGAAAAAGAAGAAGAATATAAGTTTTGTTCAAGATTTTGTGATATTAGTTTGTGTTAGCATTATTACGAATAATAGTTATACTATGGATTAGGGAATTTACCTTTTGAGCTTTGTTTATGATATTGTATGTTTGAGCCCGGTTGGACCCAGGCCTGATCATCAATCGGTAACCGACCCCCTCACCCTATAAAAAGAGGTGAGGGGGTGATGCTCAATCATACCGCATCTTCTATTCTTTACTGAAGGTCTAATAAAGAATTCGTTCGATTAACTTTGTGGGTTTCGCTTTCGTGTTCATTGTGATTGTAACTCTGCGATCTTCTTTAAGGGATCTAGGTTTTCGCGTTTCGATCTTCAGGTTTGTTGGTGTCGAATAAAACAAGTGGTATCAGAGCTCAAGGTTCGTTGGGTTCTTAAGATCGGTGCTAGATCAAGAAGGATCGTGGAAGACAAGGGTTTCGAGGTTTAAAAGCATTTTGTTTTCGAGTTGTAGGTTGAAGCGAGGTTGAAGACGAAGTACAGTCACGTGAAGGAAGAGAAACAAAAAAAAACCCCAGAGAAATTCAATCTCATCACTGATTGGTGTGTGGTTTTTTTTATCACGTGGGTAGTACTAGTACACAAAAAGCAATTGCTTTTCTTAAAACTATTTTATTAATTAAAAGTTTTTTGGTTAATACTTTGTTATTAGTGCTCAGTTGCTTGTGGTGTTTTGGTTTATATTATTAAGCCGACTTCGGGTATCGTCTTTTAAGGTTTTTAAAAGTCGATTTAATCGAAGGTTCTTGTTGCAGGTTTCTTGTGGTTTAAGTTTGATCGTGGTTTGTTTGGGTTTTTAAGTTTATGATCGACTATGCTTGTACGTGATCAAGGTTTAGGATTATTCTAATTAATTCGATTTGCAAGAAGGGTTTTTTACGCAACAAGGGTGAAAGAATATGTCGTCGATAGCAAAGTTTGACGTCAAAAAATTCGACGCGTCTAATGACTTCGGGTTATGGCGTGTGAAGATGCGGTGTTTATTAATTCAACATGGTTAGGAGGCTGCGTTAGATCCATTCCCGGATACCATGACGGACGCTGATAAGATTGCGGCCTTGAAGACGGAAGTCTATAAAAAAGAACACAATGCCTTACTCTTGTGCTTGGATAACAAGGTGTTGAGGGAAGTCAAAAAAGAAAATTCTGTTGCGGGGGTTTGGTTAAAGTTGGAAACTTTGTACATGACAAAGTCTTTAGCCAATAAGTTATACTTGAAGAAGAAGTTGTTTACTTTCGACATGCATTCAGGTAGGAAACTATCTAAACATATTGATGAGTTTAATAAGTTTATCAGTGACTTGGTGAACATAGACGTTGATATTGATGACGAATATCAGGCACTCATGTTACTTACATCATTACCGTCCTCGTATGATAACTTTGTGGAGACATTGCTTTATGGAAGGGAGTCGCTCACTTTGGAGGATGTCTTGTCTACCCTCAATTCACGAGAGTTGAAGAAGAGGACAGATGCAAAGGATGATGGTGATGGGTTATTTGTAAGGGGGAGGTCGGAGCATCGGGATAATCAATGACGTGGTAGTTCGCGATCAAATTCAAAAGGTAAAGGAACTTATAAACTGAAGTGTTACATGTGCTATTCTGAGGACCACCTTAAGAAAGACTGTCCAAAATGGAACAAGAAGAAATCAACTGTCTTTGTCAACAAGAATGCAAAACAGGATGTTGGGACGTATTCTTAGGGTTATGACAATGGTGATTTGTTGATGGCGGTGAGTAAGAAAAGGTTCTTAGAGTGGATCATGGACTCTGGTGGTTCCTATCACATGACGCCTAAGAGGGACTTCTTGTTTGATTTTAAGGAGCTTGATGGTGGTATGGTTTTACTCGGTGATAATAGAGCATGTGCCATCAGGGGGACAGGGAAGGTCAGAGTACAAATGAAAGATGGTTCAAGTTTTGTGCTTGAGAATGTGTGTTACATTCCCTAGTTGAAAAGAAATTTTTTATCTTTGGGCACTTTGGATCGAGAGGGCAATACCGTACAATTGTAGAATGGAAGAGTAAAAGTGATCAAGGGTTCTTTGATGGTTTTGTCAGGAACATTGATGGAAAATTGTGTGTACTCCTTGGATGCATGGGCTGAATCAGGCAAAGCTAGTGTTGGTATAGAAGAAAAGGAAAGTCTTGCGCAGGTGTGGCATAAATGCCTGGGTCACATTAGTGAAACAGGCGTGCATGAACTTAAAATAAGAGAGGTGTCGGGGAAGAAAGGTATAGGTAAGCTCGAATTCTGTGAAAATTGTGTTCTTGGAAAATCGACCAGGGTAAGTTTTGGTCGAGGTCAGCACACAACAAAGGGAGTTATAGACTATGTCCATGCAGATCTCTGGGGTCCTTGTCACACCCCACCATGGCGGAATATGGGGCGCGACATATGGATATCATCACAACATGGCGTGTCTATAGAGATAACTATATGAAATAAGAAATGTCATAAAATGGTGACACAAAAGTCATGACAATATCTCATCAAATGCAGGAGTCTAGGTAAGTAGGTAACAGTCCTACCACTTACCCAAGACAAACAATAAACATAAACCAAACAAACATATAGATGCCAACATGTATCACTTATCAAAAAAAACATGAAGGTAAACTAAGAAGGAACGGGGATCTCCTTCTATATGCAATCCTAAGGCATCCATGTCTAGCCACTTCTATTCTCAAGCTTAAACATATTCACACCTGAAAGAGACACTAAAACACGTCAACATAAAGTTGGTGAGAGTCATAGGTTTAGACTCCAACTCTAAATCAGTTACAAGCTGTGAATAACGAACACAAATACAATAACATATGGACAATGTGTTACATGTATGCATCAACAACTATCAATTCAAGATCAAACATTTCAAACCAAAACCAAGGCTCCTACCTTGCCAATCAACATCATGGTACCATAGATGATCACACTATGTACCTATCCCAAGGCCACTACCTTGGCAAACCACAAGGCCACTACCTTGTCAAACCACAAGGCCACTACCTTGTCAAACCACAATAACTGAGACGGCATGTGTCCCCCGATCCAAATCATACACAATCAAAAATCACATATCAGTTAATCACATAATGTACACACAAGTCCATCTCAAATCACAAACACATTCACAACATCAATTTAGAAAATAACTCAACACAGTGTCTCTTCCATCCCATCTGGAAGTCAAAATCAATATTAAACATGGGACTATGAAACTCACCTGATTGCTTCTTCACAAGTCCTCGCACTAGCAACAAGCTGACAAACCAAAAACACGCAATCAATACATGAACCAATCACTAAGATGGCTCATCAACCTATGATGGACATCTAGCCTATTCATATTTTACACAAAACAGTCCCAGTTTTTAGGTCTCAAAACTTTAAGTCAAACATCCGCTTAAACATACCCATGGTTTCTGTAAAAGGAATATTCACACTTTTATACATGTTAGCTAAAACCTCCCACTTGCCCTAACCTTAAAGATACTGTTAAGGCCCAGTTATATGTGTATATATTGCTACCTATCCAGAATTCACTGATTTTAAACGTATGAAAAGTTCATTACCATTAGAGGGTCTTACTCTAAACCACAATCTTAGCCCAAGTGCAGATCCTTACTACAATATATAAACCATCTCTCATGTTCGTGAGAAGATCCCAATGCAACCCTAAGTACCCCAAACAACCCAAAACTTAAAAAGAAAACAGGCTGAATTCAAAACTGTTTTGACCTCCGACTATTGTAACCTGTTTTTGACCCACTTTCCGACCTCCAATTTAACTCTAGTTTCTTGCATTGGAACGCCACTTCAATTACCTTTTCAGGGATACTTGGATCGCAAAATAAGAGTTTGTAGAACTCCCATTATGATCAAAACAATTGACTCAAAATTCTGTCCAGTTTTTAAAAACGGGTTTAATCAAATTAAACTAATTAATTAACCCTAACCCCACTAATTACAAACCCTAACTTATGTAATCATTATAACCTCATTATTATAACATTAATTTACTGTTTTTAAATTAAACCCTAACCTAATTCCATCATAAGATGATTAAACAAAACATAAAAACAATTAAATTAAAAAGGGATTTGAATATTTACCTTTGATTTATGAAAACCCCAAAATTTTATGAAGAACCCTAATATTCTCAATTAAATTCGACCTAAGATTGATCTCCAGGGGTTTATGATGTGTTTTTAGTTAATAAAAGCCTTTATATAATTATCATACTAATCCTAGCCCAATACAAGGTTTCCTTTTTCTCCTTTTTTCCTTTTTTCCTTTTTTTTTCTTTTCCAACCGTCTATACCTTTTCCATATCCATTAAATTTCGTTTTTTTTTCTTTTTATTGTTTAATATTATGTTATTAACAATACCTTAATTTACCTTAATTTATTTCAGCTCCTAAAACCTCCAAAACCTCAAAACCGTAAAACTAGTCAATTTTTACGCGTTTTACCGTAAAAGTCGTAAAATATACACTTTTAAAAAAAATCTCAAATTTTGAAATAAACTTTATAACTAAGTCCTAAATGACTTAAAACCATCCCGAAAAATATTCCCGTGACTAAATACCTCTTCCGAGACCTCAAAATGCTAAACCGTAAATCGTAAAAATACGATTTTCTATAATACATATACGTATACGTAAAACCACTAAATAACACCGTTTCACTTCATAGTCACTACCATGTGAGCTCATGAACATGAAATCATCACCCATCGTTTCACTCACAAGGTACCCCGTACCGGAAACGATATCCAAACCACAATCTATACACACCAATAAGCACATAAACACGTAAAGACACCTAACTAGCACAAAATAGAATTAAGTGACGAACCTCAAAACCACGGTTGTCACATCACTCCCTCCTAATAGAAATCTCGTCCCGAGATTTACTCCTTAGGATCAAACATACAAACAACAAATCACATGAGGATACTTGTTCTAAACGAACTCCCCTCATTTCCACGTGAACTTTAGTTCGAGTTTCAAAATACCACATATACAAACCAAAAATAATTAAACTCATTGCCAAACTCTTGACCTCACAGTCAATAAATCTCACAGATGACTCTTTGATAAAACAAAGACTTTTATTAATACAAGTCCCGAATAACCGTACATGCAAAATGCATTCTCAAACAACCTTTACCAATCTCAATACATGAAATGTATCATGTATACAACTCACTTTCCCCAGGTAATTCTATACTCATAAGCTAATGGTCCGATCTTTCCAAAGATCATAAATGGACCTACAAAACTCTACATCAACTCTTCCATTTTACCAAAACATACCACCCGTTACTATGGGTGAAATTCCCTGCATAACTTTGTCACTAAATCTAGTGGTTTCCTCCTTTTCTACATAGCATCCCTTGTTGCTCTCATTCTGTCCACAAACACCATTACCACATTAATAGCCTCTTTTACCAATTCTAGTCCACATTAGGGATAACTCACCCTATCCTTTCATATAGTGCCTCAAATGGCATTTATCGACTTCTAGTACGATAACTATCATTATATGAAAACTCAGCCATCGCTAACGAGTTTTCGAACTACCTCTAAATCAATCACCCATGCCCTCAGTGTAACACCTAAGGTTGTATAAATATCTCACTTGCATACCCTTTTCCAGTTAGCTGGATATACTCATATCCAATCATGTTCATCAACTCCCTTTAGTCCATATGGTTGTCCAAGCTACGCAACATACATGTTGACGCGTTCTCTGCTTTAGACAACTCAACTCGTGCAACCTACATCCTTCATCCAAACCACCCTAAGACGTCATCTCAGCTTCACTTCATTCTTCTTATTCCATGTCTCATCAACCATGCTTGCCTTTCCCAGATGGTACTTGGCCTTGCATATTTTTCTTTCATCACTTAATTCCAACCCTCACCTTTGCCAAATGTTCAATCAAGATGATTGAATATGTGTTGGAGACGTTCATGATCCGTATAGATCATTCTCCACGTCTCGTACACCAAATGCCTCTAGCATTCTAGGCAGATATAACAGTCCAGCTCCACTAACTAAGTCTATCCAGTTCTTCCAAATCTTCAGTTCCTGCAACGTATAAGCGATCGCCTTTCTTTGTCGTTCTCGTACGCGTCCAAGTCCTTGCTCCACGTATCGTCATGCTTCGCGAATTCATCCAGTCCTTCCGATAATACCAAGATCGGCTCACTATCCAATCCACCTCTTCAGCCTCCAAAATGCTTCCTCATCCTTCTTCACTTCGCCCCTTGCTGGTTCCATGATATGCCATCATCTCTAACTACTCATCATGGTAGACTTAATACTAAAACTCACACTTGAAAATCTCACATATAATTCCACTCCAAAACCAACACATACTTCGCCTCACTCTCCTTCTTAGACTTTGAGTAGATCAAGATGTCGTCGATGCTCCCGATGACAACTCGTTTATACACGTTCATGCACACTTGGTCCATTGACACCGTGAAAAACGCTAGTGCTTTGGCGAAGCCAAATGCATAACCGTAAACCCGAAGCGTTCATACAACATCCTTAGCAGTTTCAACTATGTCCTCCTTGCATCCTCTATTAGCGGCAATACGAATAAATTCCTACCTCGTTCTACTTGCGAAATTCTACACGCATTTTAACAGACCAACACTTCCTCTCATCAGACCACATTAGTTCGTCTACGAACTTCTTTCCTCCCCACTAAGGGTATTCCGACCGTTCTCTTATGGCACCTAATTAATCGTGTAGGCGCGACCAAGTCTTTCATATGACTACCTCACCGCTCCCGAACAATACGAAACCAAAACTACATCTGAATCCATCAGATACGATCAGCGAATCAAACCCACGGATAACTAACGACATTTTACGTGTACCAGTTAAAACAAGTCAAAAACCACGAGTCTCAAAAGAAAACTCAAACCCAAAACGTGTATCAATTCAAAATGACCCATGACAACGAAAAATAATCCAAGAAACACACAATGGCAACCAAACATATTACGCCCCGCGACATATTTTTTTTAAACCGTGCAAAAGATCGACTTTTCCAAAAGAATATATATCTTTTTTTAATTACTATTTATTCTCCCACATCTATGTGACTCAAACAATCTACAAACAACCCTCTTGACGAACTCAAAACTCAACTCAAAACTAGGCATCCCGTGCATCCCAAATCATAAAAATAAACTACTATTCAAACTCAACCTCTAACCCGACACTTGTACAATAATTTTGGCCAAGATACTGACCACCCATGACTATACATTCTGAATATTTGAAAAGTACGTTCCGAGTACATAATTTTTGGCTTTTGAATCACACAAAAAGCTCTAAAAACGAACAAGTTATGACCAAATCAGTTTTATACTAGTTGTTTTAAAAAAAACTAAAGAATAAACCTAGTGATCAATGTAATCCTTTTAAATGACATATATAATTGTATGTGAAATCTTCATAAACTCAATTTAACCTTGTATAAATAATTAAAAATGACATAAATCGGTCAAACTCAATTATATAAACTATGTAGGTAGAAAGAAATTTTTACTTCGCTTTATTTCAAAGAAAGTCTTTTAGAATTTGAAATATATAAGTGTTGATTAAAATGAAATCTTATGTTACATCTTGTTTGAAACATGACTTCAACACCTTACCCTTATTTTACCGAATACAACCAACTATCTAACCCTATAATAGATTTCCAAGTCCCCCTTTTTCTCAACATATACCGACCAAAAGAAATGTAAGACCCAACACAAAAGATTTAATTATCTCAAAAGGAATCCAAAGTTATTTCAATAGACTTAAAACCAAGAACACCAATTTAAAACGTACACGTGAAATACGAAACTCAAAGAATACGCTACCAGACACACTTCAAAAGATTCAAAACGTCGTTGGAACTCCATTAAACTCCAGCACCATAAAACACGAGCAAACACAAGGTACGTTCAAGTTATAATTACTAGTGAACGACCATATACCATAACTTAACACATAGTACTATATATACATCCGCATATATATACCTATTAAATCACCCAAAACATACTCGTTAATATACATATCAGATCAACCAATCGCGTCATACACTCGTTTTTCCATACGAGTAATCCCCATCTAACCATCTCACCATGCCACAACAAGGCACAAAACCCATTACCAAAACCAACCCATATCGTGTGACCTCATAATCACATAACACGACTATAACTCAAAACATATAACACACTAAAAAAATAGCCGTATCGTTGGCAGCCGTTACATATACCCATATATTATAAATATACCCAAAATCCACATCTCATCATATACAAGCATCTACTAACCCTCTTTCATGCAATCATACTTGAGAACCCATTGAAGTTGTGGTACTTGTATAACTATGTTGGCCACCATACTTATACAATTACCCTTTCCCCAATGCACTCCCTCCTATGATGACACTTATAAGAATCAATACAACATATAACACATAAATCCATCTACTCACATAAGCTCATAACCACATAACCAAATAGGTCCAAAATCCCATCTATTAAAATAACATAGTAAAACTCTTGGAATACCGAAATCCATAGTCTAGCTAAAACAACATAGACTAAATCCAAAACGAAAACATAATCAGATATAAGTCATGTCGCCCATAAGAGTGGAAACAGCTTAAAATCCTTCCTACCCATGTACTCCTAGTAACTCGAACCACCACACGATTCATAGGGAACATGACTTAAACATCAAAAAAAATAAAATAAAAAATAACATACCTCAGGTATGTAAAATAACTCGACAAAAGATAGAAACTACCATGTGCCAAATTATGCACTATAATGTACAATTTAAGCAAAATACGACAATGACTAGCATGGACGATTATGGTTCAACCCGCACTAGTCACAACCCGAAAAGAAAATAACATGTGGCTAAGTATGAACTTACTATGGTTCAATTCATACTAGTCAAAACATCGCAATAAATAACATCCCAACACATCAATTTATGTAAAATGCACACATACTCCTATGACGCCTATATGCAGGGACCCTTAAGCTATAGTCTAGGCTACGCGACTAGGCAACCTAATTCTCTATAACCATTGTCTCTGATACCATTCTGTCACACCCCACCATGGCGGAATATGGGGCGCGACGTATGGATATCATCACAACATGGCGTGTCTATAGAGATAACTATATGAAATAAGAAATGTCATAAAATGGTGACACAAAAGTCATGACAATATCTCATCAAATGCAGGAGTCTAGGTAAGTAGGTAACAGTCCTACCACTTACCCAAGACAAACAATAAACATAAACCAAACAAACATATAGGTGCCAACATGTATCACTTATAAAAAAAACATGAAGGTAAACTAAGAAGGACCGGGGATCTCCTTCTATATGCAATCCTAAGGCATCCAAGTCTAGCCACTTCTATCCTCAAGCTTGAACACATTCACACCTGAAAGAGACACTAAAACACGTCAACATAAAGTTGGTGAGAGTCATAGGTTTAGACTCCAACGCTAAATCAGTTACAAGTTGTGAATAACGAACACAAATACAATAACATATGGACAATGTGTTACATGTACGCATCAACAACTATCAATTAAAGATCAAACATTTCAAACCAAAACCAAGGCTCCTACCTTGCCAATCAACATCATGGTACTATAGATGATCACACTATGTACCTATCCCAAGGCCACTACCTTGGCAAACCACAAGGCCACTACCTTGTCAAACCACAAGGCCACTACCTTGTCAAACCACAAGGCCACTACCTTGTCAAACCACAATAACTGAGACGGCACGTGTCCCCCGATCCAAATAATACACAATCAAAAATCACATAGCAGTTAATCACATAATGTACACACAAGTCCATCTCAAATCACAAACACATTCACAACATCAATTTAGAAAATAACTCAACACAGTGTCTCTTCCATCCCATCTGGAAGTCAAAATCAATATTAAACATGGGACTATGAAACTCACCTGATTGCTTCTTCACAAGTCCTCGTACTAGCAACAAGCTAACAAACCAAAAACACGCAATCAATACATGAACCAATCACTAAGATGGCTCATCAACCTATGATGGACATCTAGCCTATTCATATTTTACACAAAACAGTCCCAGTTTTTAGGTCTCAAAACTTTAAGTCAAACGTATGCTTAAACATACCCATGGTTTCTGTAAAAGGAATATTCACACTTTCATACATGTTAGCTAAAACCTCCCACTTGCCCTAACCTTAAAGATACTGTTAAGGCCCAGATATATGTGTATATATTGCTACCTATCCAGAATTCACTGATTTTAAACGTATGAAAAGTTCATTACCATTAGAGGGTCTTACCCTAAACCACAATCTTAGCCCAAGTGCATATCCTTACTACAATATATAAACCATCTCTCATGTTCATGAGAAGATCCCAATGCAACCCTAAGTACCCCAAACAACCCAAAACTCAAAAAGAAAACAGGCTGAATTCAAAACTGTTTTGACCTCCGATTGTTGTAACCTGTTTTTGACCCACTTCCCGACCTCCAATTTAACTCTAGTTTATTTAAGTGGAAAGCCACTTCAATTACCTTTTCAGGGATACTTGGATCGCAAAATAAGAGTTTGTAGAACTCCCAATATGATCAAAACAATTGACTCAAAATTCTGCCCAGTTTTTAAAAACGGGTTTAATCAAATTAAACTAATTAATTAACCCTAACCCCACTAATTACAAATCCTAACTTATGTAATCATTATAAACTCATTATTATAACATTAATTTATGTTTTTAAATTAAACCCTAACCTAATTCCATCATAAGATGATTAAACAAAACATAAAAACAATTAAATTAAAAAGGGATTTGGATATTTACCTTTGATTTATGAAAACCCCAAAATTTTATGAAGAACCCTAATATTCTCCATTAAATTCGACCTAAGCTTGATCTCCAGGGGATTATGATGTGTTTTTAGTTAATAAAAGCCTTTATATAATTACCATACTAATCCTAGCCCAATACAAGGTTTCCTTTTTCTCCTTTTTTCCTTTTTTCTTTTTTTTTCTTTTCCAACCGTCTATACCTTTTCCTTATCCATTAAATTTCGTTTTTTTTCTTTTTATTGTTTAATATTATGTTATTAACAATACCTTAATTTACCTTAATTTATTTCAGCTCCTAAAACCTCCAAAACCTCAAAACCGTAAAACTAGTCAATTTTTACGCGTTTTACCGTAAAAGTCGTAAAATATACACTTTTAAAAAAAATCTCAAATTTTAAAATAAACTTAATAACTAAGTCCTAAATGACTTAAAACCATCCCGAAAAATATTCCCGTGACTAAATACCTCTTCCGAGACCTCAAAATGCTAAACCGTAAATCGTAAAAATACGATTTTCTATAATACATATACGTATACGTAAAACCACTAAATAACACCGTTTCACTTCATAGTCACTAGCATGTGAGCTCATGAACATGAAATCATCACACATCGTTTCACTCACAAGGTACCCCGTACCGGAAACGATATCCAAACCACAATCTATACACACCAATAAGCACATAAACACGTAAAGACACGTAACTAACACAAAATAAAATTAAGTGACGAACCTCAAAACCACGGTTGTCACAGTCCTTCTCAGGTGGAATCGATGAGTGGTTTTCGTTACTTCTTATCGATTGTTGATGATTATTCGAGGAGGGTTTGAGTTTATTTTCTTAGACACAAGAGTGAGGCGTTCAACAAGTTCAAGGAGTGGAAGCAGTTGGTAAAAAACCAGACAGGTATAAAACTGAAGAAAATTCGAACGGATAATGGTTTGGATTTTTGTAATCAGGAGTTTAATAACTTGTGAAAGGAGAGCAGGGTAGGAAGACATTTGACGGTTGCTGGATATCCGCAACATAATGGTCTAGCTGAACGAATGAACAGGACGCTCTTGGACAAGGATAGGTGTTTACTGATTCAGTCTGGTTTGCCAGAATCATTCTTGGCTGAAGCAACGGTGACGACAACATATCTGATCAATAGGTCTCCATCTAAAGCACTGGAGAAGAAGACACCTATAGATTTATGGTCAGGACATCCGGCAAATTACGAGATGTTGAAGATATTTGGTTGTGTTGCTTATTCACACGTGAATCAGGGGAAGCTCAAGCCTAGAGCTATAAAATGCATATTGCTGGGGTATCCAGAGGGTGTTAGTGGATACAGTTTATGGAGGTTAGATGATGTTAAACCGAAGATAATCATAAGCAGGGATGTGGTCTTTAATGAGATCCTTATGTATAAGGATATTCTCAAGGGTGTTGGTGTTGTAGATTCTGGGAAGGAAATTGAGTTTGAGGCGGAACTTCAAGGAAGTCGGGTCAAACCTACTGTGGATCCTCATACTGGGGTAAATCCAGGGAATGAATATGAGGATCAAGTTGAAGATGCAGTAGATGCAATGCCTCAACAACAAAATCTGGACAACAATGTTCTGGTGCGTGATAGAGCTAAGAGAACAAGTACTATACCTACAAGGTATAGGAATGAAGATAAGGTATCATTGTCTAGATCATCAGGGTCTAGGGAAGAAGATGATATTACGGCTAATGCATTTGCTATTGCCGAGCTAGGAAGATTGATGTATGTATTTTAGTCACTTACTTTTAGGAAAAAGCAAATAACCGTAGCAAGTATTAAACATTCAAGTTTAAGAAAACGCGAATGCTCGATAAATGCGAGTTCGTTCTCGAAGGAGGTGTGTGAAGTGTGCCAATAATATAAAATCAAGTTTTGGTTAGTGACGTTTTTGGGGTTAAGAAAGAGAGAAATTAAAAGACGCGTTACGCTAAATTACACTACGGCGTAAAACGTAAAACGTATACGTTAAGACGTAAAACGTGACGAAAATAAAATTTTAATCTAAAAATTAATTAAAAATCAAAATTAAGTCTAAAATAATATAAATAAGAATAAATATTCAATAAATAAATTTAAAAACTTATTATCAATTAAATATTTAATTTTAAATGCTAATTAAAGCCCTAAGATTAAATATAATTAACAAAAATTCCAAAATTATATTTTATTAAACAAGTATCTTATTATATCAACTAATAACTAGAAAGTATTTTTCTAAAATTTTTAAAACTATTTTTCTATTTTTAAAAGGCTAAAAACTAACTTTTTTAATTAAAATAATGATAAAAATTATAAAATAATGAGAAAAATAATTTTACTTTTTCAAAAGACCTAATTTACTTAACTAAAGCTGGGAAAAATGAAAAAAGTTATTTTTGACCTAATAAGACAAAATCAAAAATATTAAAAACTAATTATAATTCAAAATATTGCTAAAAATAATAAAATAATCAGAAAATTAAAATTTCTTTTTTAAAAATCTTAAAATAAATAACTTAACCTATGAAAATTGAAAATCTAAAAAATACTACTTTTAGAACACTAAAGACAAAATACAAGAAACTGATAGTGACTGGTGGTTTTACTTTGTACTTTAGCAAAGTAGCAGGGAAATTAAGCTAGCAGTGGGAACCTTGTCCCACTAATGGATCACAGAAACAGAAAAAGAGCTTTTTGAGCTTTGTTTGTTGTTGTTTTTGAACATACAAGGCACCCCCTCACTCACTGGAGTGTGAGGAGTCAATAATAAGCAAAAAAACAAACAAGTCTAACACATAAAAGCACACAAATCGAAGAAAAATGCTCACTGTATTAGAGAAACATGGAATCTGGTAGGTCTGATGGCGGTCTGGCGCAATCAGTGATCCACAAGGTGGGTTTCTAGCTATGCAAACTTGACCAAAAACCTATAAAACCTAAAACAAGACTCTAACAACCTTTAACTAATGTGTAATCTAACTATTCACCAAGATTCAAAAACCAAAAATCAAAGAAAAACACCTAAGTAGCCATGCTGTTCTAAGTAGACAGGTAAAGAAGAAAGCCAAAGCAAACTTTACTTAATATTACAAAGATTGAAACAGAAGTTGGACTCAAAACTAAGACACCTTAAACAAGCAAATTCAGGCTAACCATTAGACATTTGTTGTCACCACAAACTCCTAAACACCTAAACCAAACACCCTTACACTTGCTGATAGAAATTTTAACAAGGAAATTTTAGAACAAACCAATTTGAAAATACTTAGAACCTTTCTAACAAGCAATCCTAATCTAAATAACACCAATTAAGTATGAAACCAACAAACATACAGTTCTAAACCAACAAACACCAATAAATCAATGCAACAAAAACTTTTAGCACATAGGAGGGTTCAAGCAGGGGTAGTACCTTATGGGACCCACTTACATGCCCCACTATGGCCGATAAGCCATCTCCTTATTAGCTAAGAGTGAGCTTGTGGGCTTTGTGGAAGTTGTTTGATGCAACAGTGAGGGAAGGTGGGACTACAACAGTCCTAACACCACATATATCTTCCAATTTTGAACCTATGATGAACACATCACAAGAAACAAATAGACAAGCTCAAAAATCTTTAACAAAAACCATATATCACTTGGCTTTTACATAAGCTTTTTGAACTGTGAATGAAATTAGCAAAATAGAAACCTTTTTTTTAGAAACTCAAGTTTTGGAACCTATCTTTTTGAAACCAACTGAAAATGAACACCACTCAAGGACTTAGATTATAGCTTAGGTGTCAAATAAGCTATAAGCTGAGCTTATTTGAGTAGTAGATCTCTAATAAAATCAGAACTGATTTTTTAGATTTTGATAAACTTTAAAGTGATTTTGCAAAAATTTAAACAACTAATCAGTGAATAAAATGTAAATAGCAAAGAAATTAAGTGGAACACAACAATAAGTAAGGCACAAAATCCACTTTAAATATTCCGAAAATGTGGTTTACAAAAAGCTGGAACAAGAGTGCATATACAATCCATATGCCTCTTTTATACTAGCTAATAAAACTATCTAGAAAGCTAAAAACATAAACCCTAATGAGGCTTGAAATTCCATATATACCCTTGGTTTAAATTCGGATCTTGGTCAAAAGAGGTATCATGTGAATGATGTTGACATAGCCAGCTGTGAAGGTTAATCTTGGCCACTCTTTGATTCCTTTGGGAGAAAGAAAACGTCCTGGAGCATTGATACACTGGCAAAAATTATCTTGGAGTCAAAAGTGTATGCAGGAGAGGCCACGTGGGAGGTGTGAGGTGATGGGGGGGACCATTCTTGGGATTGCAAAGTGATTAAACTGTTGTTAGTTATTGTTCTAGAGGTTTTAGGGGGATAACCCTTTGATTGAGAGTATCCCCAAGTTAGGGTTTTTGAATGGAGGAGAGAGTAAACAGTGGGTTTTGATTAGGATTTAGGGTTTAAAAAAGGTGTTTCCCACGTTTTAGATATTAAACACAGTTTTTTTAAAAGTTTGTCTAATAATAAAAGGGGTTAGTGGAGTGGTTTGACTGGGGAGGTTGACTGGGTGATGTGGCGTGAGTGAGGTGGCAGCAAGGGTGAGGTGGCGATGTATGAGTGGTGGGGGAGGGTTTTGTATCTGGGCAGGAATGGTCCCTTGGCTTCCCAAACTTCTTCATAACAAGTTTTCACAGCTTACTCCCCATATTTCTTTGATAACAAGTATGAAAGAATGGTAGTTTAGTCCCTCTACTTGAATATTCATGATGTAGGGATTATACTTGCATATTTATCAATCTGCAAGGGCTTCTTGTGTACATTATTGAAACTTTAGGGACCAAACTTGTATAAATAAGATTTACAAGGGCCAAAAGTGACAAGTCTTCAAAAGAGGAGGGACCAATCTTGACAAATCTTCAAACTTCAAGGACTTCAAGGGAAAATCATGATTCGGGTCCAGTTCTTTGTGCGGCTTTGTTTCCCGTGTTTTTTTTTTGCTTGATTCCTTTGATCGTTTGTTGAGTTCACGATATCCGTACCTAAAATACACAATGAACAAACACAAGCATATTTTGGGGTATTTTATGACATTTTAAGCGTTTTAAGCCCAATTTAGACAATGAGACTATGTATAAATGCAGTCTCATCACTCCCCCATACTAAACCATTACCGTGTCCTCACGCAGTGCTAGAACTAAGTACCATAGTACTTCCAAAATTCATTTTTAGGTGACATTTATTGAAACGTAAATTTAAATAAACTACTACATGCATTTTAGACATACTGTATTGTTTTCATCGCAAAATGGGACGTTTAGGATCATAGAATAAGAAAACGTGAATGCTTCGTTAGAAATAGTTTCGTTGTCCTCGATTTTCACCCAATTCCATGTTAAGCGTGAAACAAGATCATTGTCATTATTAGTTAGTAATGCTAACACTACTCATATGCTCTAACCACGTACTTAGACTCCCTTATTCCTAAGGTGTATCTCTAATATTTTATTAAATTATTAATGATCACGAGGATACGTAATTGACTTATGCGTGAATAGAGATTAGGTCCAAAAACAGAGGCTTAACGGTGTAACCAAAATCATTGAATTAATAATTCATCCTAATAGACAACGATGTCAAAAAATTAAGTCAACAAAAAGGATCGATAAACACGGTTTTATAACGGTTTTGAACATGAGACTTATTACCATGAATTTCATCATCGGTGGCTTTGATTATCATGGTTTACCTCCATCTTTTATTCAACTCCGCCATGGAGCTTTTATATGACTTTGGTCTTGCCATTGTCTTTTATTTAACCTCGCCATGAGGTGTTTATTATGACTTGACGTATATCCTCACGCTAAGGCAAATTTTGGATCTTTAAGGCTTCAAGATATAAGACATTCACTTTCAATTTTCGTATAGGTTTTTCGGCCTTGTGAGCTTCGAATTTTTGCTTGATTTAGGTGAAGAGGAACTTAAATTATTATCGGGGAAGCCTTTGATTATTCGGGTTGCCAATACTTTATAACCGTGATGCTGGTGATACCTTAATGTTTTCTCATTTTAATTAAATGGAAGCTACTAAAATAAATTAGAAACCAACAATAGAGACTAAACCGCTAAATCAGTATTTATTAACAATTTATTATATTAAAGCGTGGGGAGAATAAGCAAATAATTAAAACACATGAGTTTTTGAAAGAATACGATTTCACCTACTCTACGTTTAGCATAGTAACTTATAATTAACTCTATCATTTCTCGTCCTCAAATTAATGAGACTTAGCCTAATATAGTTAAGGAATCGAAGTTAAGTGCTCAACACGCACGATCGAGTAAAAAATTACTCTTATTCTCACCATTAGAAAACCTACATTCGTGTCGTAAACACTTATGAAAACGAAAAAAAAAATTAAAATTTGGCCATTTTTAGCCTTATTTTGCATAAAAAGATAACAAAAAGATGAAAATTGGATTGTGTGATGACGTAAGCAAGGTGAAGTATTTACTCACCCCCCCATACTAAAACTAAACGTTGTCCTCCATATTTTGAGTCTAAGGGTGAAACACCCCCATACTAGAGACGAAATTCGAATGCTTAATCTCGAGCATGGAAAGGGTAAAACGAATAACCTAAAAGCCGTTTATGATTTATGCTAATAAGATAAACGTTATAACATAAATGGATATCATTGGATATCAGAATCTTCAAAGGCAACGATTGAAGCTCGAGTGATCCATAAAACGAACACGAGAGGCTTTAATGATGACGATGAACCTAATAAATCACAATCACAAACAACCACGAAACAAACGCTGGAAGAGCACAAGTCCCCTCACATTAAACTAATTAGAAAGCAATAATATTTACAAGGATAAGCACGATAATCCCCCACGAGGCACCTTGTTTTTGATAACCGAGTCAAAAGCTCGACTCGCATCCTCATAAATGTGATCATTTAGGGATTATCATGGTTTGGTCATTTTTGGTGGGACTTACATGATAAACAATGCCCAAAAGCAATCGATATTAAGGATTAAGTCCTTTGATGATGCAAAATACCGGGATCGAAGATGGCGTCCTCGTTGTCATAGGATAAACGAAACAACGCCACTTCAACATGTGCCGAAACCTCAAAGAGGTAGAAGAAAAGAGGTGAGAAATAGAAGGGTGGCACAATGGGTCGAAACATACAATAAGCTACTCGAGGTAGACTCACACCAAGCAAATAGATATATTTTCCATTTATTGCATCAGTGGAAGACCGAGACTTCCCTTTACAAGCAATTCCGGGATCGAATATCTCGTCCTCGGTGGAGAAATGTGAGGGAACATAAGGGGCTTCCCCCACACTAGATCCACACAAAGCATCGTCAAAAGGAGTATATGAGCTTGTAGCACTCAAAACACGATGTGATGACGGAGTTAGACTTGTTGAAAAATCTTTAAATCAATTTCAAAATCTTTTCCTTTTTCATCGTTCAAAAACTCTTTATGAAAACCCGATTGAATTATGTCGAAAATATTTGGTGTTTCCAATTCAATATTAGTCACACTAAAAATCCTCACATTTAAGTCGCGGGTGGGGGTGGTGGATTGTATAAGTTCTCAAAACGTTGATCAACAAAGAAGACCACCCCCTCGGGGTCAACATATTCGTCATCCGCTTGAACGTTAATCTCTTCGATTTCTTCATCATAGATCGGCTCGTCAAACCAAGGTTTGCCGTTCCCCTCATTGAGGATTTTAGAAACTCTCTCGAAAAGATCAAGATCAAGCACAAAACCATCATTCTTTTGTGGGGATCGTTGATAAGTTAGATCCTCACGAATGGGGTAAACGTCATTCTCGTTTGAGGAGTGTTGATTAGGTAACTCCTCGAGAATGGGATTTTGGGTCACGTGAGTTGGTTCGTCATTATGAATGAGACGTTCCAACTCATCAAGTTCAGCCTCGATATTGGAAAAATCAACCTCACTTGTAGGTGGAAGTAGAGGTAAAAGAGCAAGCTCTCGTTCAATTTATTTCCTCAATCTCGGGCTCGAATTCAAAATCATTGTACTCACCACACGTAGAATTCTTTTTAGGAGAACTAAAAATAGCTTGTGGATTTTTGAGTACATGATCAATTTCGGCAAAATCGCCATCATCATCATCATCAAGGAAAGAGTCGATGTGAGAACTCACAACCATGGTCTTACAAGTCAATCGACTATGCTTAGGTGACTCTTCAATGATGAGAGGATCGATATCGATAAAACCTTTCGCCTCAATGGATATTGGGCTAGGAAATGGAGGCACTTCAATGGAATTAGAATTTAAAGCCTCAAAGACGTGGTCCTTCGAAGGTGGTGAAACGAGTCCATTTTGGTCATTGTCGTGATGGAACTAACGTCTCCCTTCAGAATTGTTTGTTCACTTGTTTCGCCGAATATATATCCCAAAATGATTTTTCATCCATAAATTTACGAATACCCTTTTGAATTAAGTAAACGTATTCTTTATCGTTAAAATCCTCATCTTTAAAACCGTTCATTTTCATTCTTTCAAAACATGCATCTAGCCTCATTTTTTCCGCAAAAGTATGAGCTTTGATATTATCGAATTTTGAAATATCGGTTTTAGTAACCTCTGTTTTATCATGTTCATTTGAAACTTGGGATCTATTTGCGAAAAATTTCATTTTGTTCTCCCCATATTTCATAGTTAATTTCCCACCGTGAACGTGGATTACGGATCGAGCCGTCGATAAAAAGGGTCGACCTAAAATAATGGGACATTTAGAATCACACTCATAATCGGATATGACGAAGTCCGCGAGAAAAACAAACTTTCCAATTTTAACATAAACATCCTCGGCTATTCCAATTGGTTTTAATGGTGTACAATTTGCTAGCTCGATTGTCATGTTTGTGGGGGTAAGTCTAGGCAATTTCATCAATTTCCAAGAGAATGAGGCATGAGATTGATGCTAGCACCTAAGTCGGCAAGGGCTAAACATCCCTCAATCTCGGAAAAATCACAAGGTAGTAGCAATTGGCCCTGATCCTCTTCCTTTCTCGGCATATGCCTTTTGGGTTTTTAAAGAAGGATCGAAGCACAAGTTTCTTCAAGGGTCACATTGGTAAGGTCTATAAAGCTCTCTTTTTGAACCGTGGATGGAATTTGAGATACACGAGGGTGTGCACCTTTTTCATTGGTGTCCACTAGGGGTGTTCACGGGTCGGTTCGGTTCGGTTAGTTAGACGATTTTGACTATCCATCGCGGTTCGGTTAGTTAAATTTACTATCCGTAACCGAACCGTACAAGGCGGTTAACCGGACATACGGTTACCCGAAATGAGCGGTTACCCATGGTTCGGGTCATGGTTAACCATTAAATAAGTTTCATAAAGTTTTAATTTATAAATAATAACATGGCTTATAACATAGAATGTCGTTTTCGTATAATTCAACGACATTAAATAGATAAAAATCATATAAAAATTATTTTGTTATAAAAAAAGTGCATTAGAATATTCATAAATAACATATTAACTAAAAAATATTTATTTGATATTTAAAAACTACAATCACATTAATTAAATTTACACATACATGTTTAATACATGTACTATAATTAGAATATTTAGTTAAAAAAATTCATTTATAATAAAAGTAGGGTACTAATACAATTAATACATGTACTATAATTTGAATATTTAGTTAAAAAATTTCAAGTATAATATGTGCGGTTCGGTTCGGTTAACCACGGATATCTAAAAATAAAAACCGTAACCGAACCGTTATAAGCGGGTTTTTTCGGTTTCGGTTTTTTTTCGGTTTCGGGTTTTTTCGGTTTCGGATTGAGCGGTTCGGCTCGGTTCGGCGGTTTCTCGGTTTTTTTGAACACCCCTAGTCTCCACGTTCATCCCCTCGACTTTAGAACATGAAGGCGTTTTAGAAGTCGAGGATTGAGAAGAAGGAACAACTCTAAATCCATCAAGGTTTGGGGTAATCACACTACTTTCTCCACGAGACGAGGTGGCTTTAATATGTTCCTTCGGATTAGTAACAGTGTCACTAAGTAACGAACTCGATGATGCACCCGAAGACTTGTTCATTATGGCCGAAAACATCTTTTTAATGTCGATTTATCCTTGCTCGATTTTAGTGTTTTGAATTTTCAACGTGTTGGAAAAGTCGTTTTTCAAAGTACCAATTTGTCCCTCTAATCGTCTCATATTAGCCTCATTCACTTTCATGTATTCTTGAAACTCGTTTGACGAACTAATTTGATTAGAATTAATGTTCCCTTGGTTTTGATTATTTCTTTGAAAATTCCCTTGATTACCACTTGAAAAATTGTTTCCTTGATTAGCGTTGTTTGAAAAATTAGAGTTTTGATTGTTGTTGTTATCTCGATTTTGCCAACCTAAATTACGACCTTGATTATAACCTTGATTACCATGATTATTTCCTTAAAAATTGTTTCGGTTTTGATTTTGAAAATCATTTCCTCGATTAAAATTGTTGCCTTGGTTATAATTTCCCTTTGATGGACCCGCGCTATTTTTATTTTGAAAATTGTTGTTTCCATTTAACGCGTTAACACTCGACGTTTAGCCATCCGTATCCGCACACTCGTAATAATTATGAGGTCCACCACACAACGTACACGATGCCTCAACCACTTTAACCGTAGCGGGAGAGTCTTTCTTTTGCATCTCGATTAAGAATGACGTAAACACATTCGTCAACTTATCGACTTTCGCATCAAGCCTTTCAATGTCGCGATTAGAATTACTAACATTGGCGACATTGGCAACACTCGGTGTGTTAAGGAGTTGGTAAACCTTGGATCGATTCTAGATAATCATTAAATCGTCTTTCGGAGTTTTATACAAAAAATTGCCACCAGCGGCGGAATTTAACGAATCTTGTTCTTGAAAACTAAGACCGTTGTAAAACGTATCGATTTGGTGTAACTAGTAAAATCATGGTGAGGACATTGCCTAATAAATTCCTTAAAACGATCCCACGCGTCTCTAAACGAATCATTCGGCTTTTGTTCGAACCTCGTGATCTCTGTAGAAACTAGAAGGGGGGTTGAAAAGTTTCTTAAATTTGCTTGTAAAAGTTTGATTTTAAAAAATCCTTTTTCAAAAACTTAAGCTTGAGTATTTATGTGAAACCTTCTTATACACAATATGAACAATGTATAGTGAAACTAACTAATAATCACAAGTATAAAGAATAATGAATGTAACTAAACTAATAATCACAAGTATAAAGAATAAAGAATGTAAAGAGATAAAGGAAGGAAAGATCAAACAAAACACCAAGGATTTATAGTGGTTCGGCAACGAAGCTCACTCCTCGTTCCTACTCCACTCCTCGAGTACTCCTTATTCAAGAGTTCACTAATCAACAAGCTCCTTAAGGTGGAGAAACCATACACAACGTCGCTTAACCAATTTCCGACTCTATGCTAAAAGTCGAGCCCTAATCTTAGCTAGGACCAATGATAGGTGTGTAAACACCCATCTTTTCTACCACTTAATTACTATAATAACCGGACCAAAACGTGTATTTTATGTCTTTTATGTCGGAATTATGCGTGGTTTGTGTTTTTGTTGTAATTTAGGACGAAATTGTGTAAAGTGGAGAAAACACGAGAATTCACGGGCATTCACGGCTTTTATTGAAGAAAAAGATGAAAGACGAAGTCAAGAAATCAAGAGTGGAAAAAGAACGGAAGTCCAAGACCAATTCTGAAGATTTATCGAAGAAAAAGTCAAAAGACGGAAGTTTATCTAAAGCCGAGAAACTCAAGTCTATTTTATTGAAGAAATTAAAGACGAGTTCAAAAGATATCCCGAGCCACAAGTCCTTAAAGTCCAAACTTAAAAGAAAGATGAGAAGAAAAGGACTTAATCCCGCAATTAACAAGAAATGAAGGAGGGGAGGAAGCTTCCTAATCCTCCCCTATAAATAGATTAGATTAGTTATCATTTGTTTTTGTTGGCTAAGTGTGACAATTAGCTCTTCCACCATTTTAAATACTTGTCATTTACATTAATTGTCAATTTAATTACCTTGTCTTGCACCTTAAATTCATTTAATTTCAAGTAAGTTTCCTTTTAATTATTGTTAATCTTTACTTTATCTTGTCAATCTCTCATCTACCCTTCTTATTCTTTGATTTGTGGTGTTTATGTTCATGTTCATGCTTTTATTTTGATCCAAAGTGTTTTTGATTATTATGGTTAAAGTTGTTTAATTTCACGTTTTTGATTGATTGTTGATGCTTATTTGTGGGTTCGTTACTGTTTTTATTGATACGCGTGTTTGATTTTGATTACTTTTTGTTTATACCTGCTACTGTATTACCTTCCTTGTTCTTCGGAAGATTTTGCTTGTTTCTGTGTTTCCAGATTTAGTTCCGAACCAAGGAAGGATTGAAGGTTTCATTCGGAAGTCAAAACTTCCGGACCAAGGTTTCATTCGGAAGTCAAAACTACCGAACCAAGGTTGTTCTTTCGGAACTCAAAAAGTTCCGAATCAAGGAAACTCATTCGGAACTTCACAAGTTCCGAATAAAAGGACTTCATTCGGAACTTCAAAAGTTCCGAACCAAACTTACTCATTCGGGAGTCAAAACTTCCGAACCAAAGATCTTCATTCGGAACCTTCCGAATCAATAACTTCCGAACCAATTCTAGAAGTTCCGAACCAAGGGCCTTCATTCGGAACTTCAAAAGTTCCGAATCAAGGATCTTCATCCGGAAAGTTCCGAATCAAGAGGTGACCAAATCTTCCGAATCAAGACAAGTTCTACAAGATTCCGAATCAGCAAGTTCCGAATGAAAGATTGTTTTGGATAAGTGACATATTCAGACAAGTTTGTTCCGGATCAAGGACTTTGGTAATATTCCAAGTGAAGAAGAATCATTTCAACCAAAGGTGACATTTAGGTCGAGTGATTATTCCAAACGAAGGTTTATTCCGAATGAGCTGTATTCAGGTTCTTATTAGCTTTTATCTTTAATTTATATCTTCAAACTTTATTTTACTTGCCTTTTATTTAATTGCACTTTTAGATTATTGCCTTAGTTTTAGTCACACTTTAAGTTTGCCTTAGATAGATTTAAGTTTGCGTCATTTTACTTTAGTGCCTTCTAATTTTAGTCACGTTTTTAAATACTCGCACTTTATTTTTAATTAGACTTAGATTTACTTTTAGAGCACTTTTACTTTTAAGTCTTTGCATTTAAATTTAAAATCAACCAAAAATATTCTTTTTCACCAAAGATCATCTAAGTCACACATAGAGAACTAAGATCAATTCGTTAAGATACCGAGAACAATAATTGAACCTAGTGAAAGCTTAGTTATCAAATGGCGCCGCTGCCGGCTCTTTACGTTAAGATCAACAGTTTTCTGTGCTAGACACGTTGCTTTTTGGGATCCGTTCACTTGTGAGCGTTATTTTTCTTGTATAAAAAAAATTCAAAAATCATAAAAATTGAAAACTGATAAAAAACCATAAAAATTAAAAATTTCAAAAATCCAAAAAGATTTTATCTTTATTATGTATACATATTGCCTTTGCGTTTGGTTTCTTTTTCTTTTGCATTTTCAGGTGTATGCGTACTAGATCTTCTAACTACCAAGAGCCCGAGCCTCAAGAAGATTTAGATATGGCAGGTGTTAACAGCAATAATCAACTACCGCACCTCAATAATAATAATAATAACAACAATGCTCCTCCACAGCCCGATCTTCGGACCATGGAGGAACTTTGTCAACCAACAATGTTTGGACGAGGAGGACCGATTGCGCCGATGCAAATCAACGCTCCTGAGTTTTCGTTGAAGCACCACATGATTCAGCAAGTGCAAACAAAACCATTTAGAGGATTGCCTGATGATGATGCCAACAAACACCTCGACAAGTTCATTACAATCACCCAAAGCATGAAGTTACCTGGGGCCACAATGGATGTACTCCGCCTACAACTCTTCTCACATACTTTATCGCATCATGCCGAGAAATGGTTTGATCGTCTCCCGAAGAATTCTATTCACACTTGGGATGATATGACTCAACGCTTTCTTTCGCGCTACTTTCCACCATCCATGGTCACAAGCCTTCGCAATCAGATCAGCGGTTTCATGCAAGATCCCGATGAATCTCTTTTTGATGCATGGGAGAGATATAATGTCTTGATCGACCGTTGTCCAAACCACAACATGCTTCCGGTCACCTTGATCGATACTTTCTACAACGGATTGACTTTTCGAGATCGTGATACGATTAATGCAGCCGCCGGTGGCACATTCATGAAAAGGAGACCCGAGGAGTGTAGAGAGTTAATAGAGAACATGACTACTCATCATAAGAACTGGGATTCTTCTGCTTCTTCTAGAAATAACACGAGAGTCAATGTTTCCTCTACCTCAGCAAACCCTGAGATGACCGAACTCACCCGCATGATGGCTGAAATGAGCAAAAGTATTACACTTCTCGCTTCAAACCAACAACAACAAGTTAAAGCGGTTGCTAATCCTTGTGAAACATGTGGCGGTCCTCACTCATACACCGATTGTCCTTCGACACAAGGAAATCCGGAAAATGTGTATGCAGCTTACGGTAATTATTCACCGGAAAATTACCAAGCTAGACAACAAGGGGATAGAAACCTGCTGAGCTACCGTTCAAACAATTACCTTTCACCCGGTTTTTCTCCTCAAAACCAAAACCCCGCCAACAACTACAATAGAAGCAACCAAATCCCTCCTCGTGCTTCTAACCCTTATCAACCACCCTCCCAACAACACCCACCCATTAATCCCGATGTTGACACAATCATGAGAACTCAAGGTGAGCTAATCAAGAATCTGCAGAGCCAAATAATTAATTTGAAAGGAGATATCTTGAAACAAGGTAATGACATCAGAACTGAGGTTCGTGATAATCTTCAATCCTCTTTCATCACTCAAACAACTGAATTAAAGAATCTGTTGGCTAGTTTCTTGCCCGAAGCTCAACCTTCTTCTTCCTCGGGTTCTCTACCTTCAAACACCGTCACCAATCCGCGAGCTAATGTGAGTGCTATAACTACGCGTAGTGGACTTACCATTATCGATCCACCTATCCCACCACCATCATCTACACCTCCTCCACCACCATGTATCTCTACTCCTCCTACACCTAGTAATAGTGCACCATTACCGTCTCCGCCTCGTCATGACGATGTATCTCGGAAGGACCCTTCAACATCACAACCTTCACCAACTACACCTCCACCCAATCCTTATCAGCCCAGAATTCCATACCCTTCTCGCATAGGCAAGACCAACGAGCTAACCAAGAATGATTGTAATGTAATGAAATATGTGGATATGCTATCTAAAATGACCATCAACATTAGCCTTGTTGAAGCACTTTGCCACATGCCGAAATTCGTCAAAACATTCAAGGATTTGCTTAGCAAGAAGGAGAAGTTACTTGAACTTGCCAACACACGCTTAAATGAAAACTGCTCTGCAGTCCTTCTTAAAGAACTTCCGGAAAAACTTGGAGATCCCGGTCGTTTTGTGTTGTCTTGCTTATTCAACAAAACTGAAGAATTTACTGCCCTTGCTGATCTCGGGGCTAGTATTAATCTTATGCCACTCAGTGTTTGGAAAACACTATCATTGCCCGATCTCATTCCTACAAAGATGACTCTCGAACTTGCAAACCGCACTCTCGCTTACCCCGTTGGTATAGCCGAAGACGTGTTTATCAAAGTTGGCACATTTACCTTCCCGGTCGATTTTGTTGTAGTTGATTATGAAATGGACCCTCGTATTCCTCTAATACTTGGTCGGCCATTCTTGAGAACCGGACGTGCTTTAATAGATGTGGCCGAAGGTGAGTTAATCTTACGAGTCGGGGATGATTCTAAAATTTTTAAAATGGGGAAGCTTACCGGCAGATCTTTTGGAGGCCGAGAATCAGTGGATATGATAAATGTGCTCGATGACTTTACCGTCTATGACAATCCTCTATTCGCGTCTTCCACTGATAATCCACTCTTTGAAGATAATGTGGATGATTCTCTCCCTACTTTGGACGCTTCTCCCATTTTTGATTCTCCACCGGTCTTCGATGCTTATGATGATGATTCTAGCTCAGACTCGGATGATTTTGATTGTACTTCTGAGTATCCCGAGCTGCCCACTTTCGATGATTTCGATGAGGCCGATACTCTCTCGAGCGATTCTTCACATGATGAAGATCCTCCATCATCACTCGATCCTACCTTGGACGATTATTCATTTGAGGAAGATTTCTCTGAATTTCTCAACACATACTTCCCTCATGAGAGTGATGCTCCTCCTTTAGACTTTGAAGATTATCGCCTTGATCCTACTTTGGATTTGAAGAGCATTTTGTCCAAGGAGAAGAAACCGGTTGACACCGAAATCCGTTGCACTTATGATTTGACACCTCTTTGTCCCACTTCTGAGAACGAGGTTGTGCTTCTTTGCGGATCTTCTTCACACTCGGCTGAGCCGGAGTGCTATTTTCCCCTGAAGGAAAAGGTGTTCGATCCCGGTATTGAAGTCTTTAAGCCATCTCAGTATCCACCTGATGAAATAAAAGGAAATATCTTTGGACCCATTGACGACATGCTTGCACCGCACCATACTTGTTTCTACTGTGCTCCATCACTGCTTAAGGGAACCTTGCCACTTCTCTTTTGGCTTGCCTTGTTCGCCTTAAGCTTGTGCTATTTGATGGATGAAAACTATGTCTTTGATCCTGGTGGATTTGTTTCATGCTACTTCCGTTGATGATCAAGGTCGAGTCAGGCTAACGACTCGGTTAACAAAAATCAAGCGCTTCTTGGGAGGCAACCCATGCACCCATCTTTTCGCTTTCTTTACCATAAGTGTAGGGGGGACCCTTTGGATTGCTATTTCCTCTCCTCACTTCTTAATCAGGGATTCGAGCTTCAATGATCCACTCTTGATGATTCTTAACGACCCGTGATTCTGTGTTCTACTTCTTCCCGGTTCTATCCTTAACTCTTTTCGATTCACTATTTTATATTTTCTCAATATTAAAATAGGAATCTCTTTAGTTGTCTTTTCCTTAGCGAGATTTAAACAACGTGCACAATGTCCTAAGTGTAGGGGAGTTTACTCCCACATGCTTAAACATTGAGGACAATGTTTATCTTAAGTGTAGGGGAGACTTCTATCGAAGTTAAGTGGTCTTTTCCTTGTTTTTGTCCTCATTTTAACCGGAAAATCAATTTTTCGACACTTTTCAAAATTTTTGATCTATTTTGGCCTATTAGTTTTTCCCTTTTGTATAATTATTTTCTTTCTTTGCTAGAATAAATGTTTAATAAGTGGTTTTAATTTTCAAACGTTGTGAATCTTTTGACTCAATCCGAGTTTACTCTAGCTAGTATCCTTAACGTGTTTAAGTCAAGTTTTGCTAGGCTTTTATTTAGGGAGCTATAAAACGCGAAAGTCTTAACTTTCACGAGTTAAGAACAAGAACTTTTCGCAAGTTCCTATAATTGATCCTAGAGAGTCGTTTATCAAGGGAACTTTAAAATGCGATTTCTAAACTTGAAAGAGTCTAAGAATTTGCAAGATCCTATAGGCGACTCGAAAACCCAAAACTTTGATTTAATAGGCTAAGTATCCACGAGTCTCATTACTTGAGATTTTAAACTGTGGAGAACGAGAGATGATAGAGCTAATTATAAGTTCGGTATTCTTTCATGAATTTATGTGAGTTAATTATAAGCCTATTCTCCCATCGCTTGCTAATAATTTATTTGCTAATAAATAAGGTTGTACGATTTGAAAAGTTACTTAGCTTCTAGCCCCGGATCGTTTAAAAGTTGCTCGGTAATGACGAGAGTTCATAGCCAAGGCATAACTTATGAAGCGGGGCGCGAAGATTGGCGAGTCCGAAAAGGCCCTAACAAGGCATGAGGGCTATGTTTTGATGCTAAAGATCCAAAGTGATGTGAAGAATCATTTATCAAAAATCAATATGAAGGATCGACACACACGACGTAAAGCAAAACTCCCCAAAAGTCATGGAGAAGTGTATCCGAAAAGACCCTAACAAGGTATGAGGATAAATAGATCCAAGTCATAAAAGGAGGCGGATCGTTGTATATCAAAGTCCAAAATAAAGATTGGAGAAAAATGAAGAGGTCGTGGTCCAAGTATGAATCTCTCAAAACTTCAAGTGAAGAAATTCCAATTATGAAGAGAAGACCATTATTTCATAAACGTCTCTCAAAGATTCGAAGTATGAAGTCGCTGCCAAATATCGGCCCGAGAAAGGTCTCAAATCGCGAACCAAGTTATGCCAAGATATGATCTTTCTGATATCCCGAGAAGCAGTTTTAAAAGATTTGGTCCTTTAGCTAACTATTGATTAAATCGTGCACTTTATTTTCAGACTAAATAATTATCGAAATAAGTCAAACAATGCATCTTCGTGATCATTCAAGACAAATAATAAAATATAAGAGATACCCATAGGAATAAGGGAGTCTAAGTAAATAATTGGCCCACATGAGTTCATGCTAGTTTACTAACTTATAATAACAATGATCTCGTTTTTAAGCTTGGTTTGGAGAAAGTGAAAAGTTGAGGATGATGATTATTCATGACATTTTCAAAACCCAAGGTATGCTTTTAATTTCTTTGCTTTGCATTTTTATAATTTTCTATCTCTTTAATAAAGGCCAATGTGGATTGATTATTATGAAAAGTGTAAACATGCTTTGTAACTAATGCATTGCATGAGGACATTGCAATGGTCAAGTGTAGGGGATTTGATAGGTGTGTAAACACCCATCTTTTCTACCACTTAATTACTATAATAACCGGACCAAAACGTGTATTTTATGTCTTTTATGTCGGAATTATGCGTGGTTTGTGTTTTTGTTGTAATTTAGGACGAAATTGTGTAAAGTGGAGAAAACACGAGAATTCACGGGCATTCACGGCTTTTATTGAAGAAAAAGATGAAAGACGAAGTCGAGAAATCAAGAGTGGAAAAAGAACGGAAGTCCAAGACCAATTCTGAAGATTTATCGAAGAAAAAGTCAAAAGACGGAAGTTTATCTAAAGCCGAGAAACTCAAGTCTATTTTATTGAAGAAATTAAAGACGAGTTCAAAAGATATCCCGAGCCACAAGTCCTTAAAGTCCAAACTTAAAAGAAAGATGAGAAGAAAAGGACTTAATCCCGCAATTAACAAGAAATGAAGGAGGGGAGGAAGCTTCCTAATCCTCCCCTATAAATAGATTAGATTAGTTATCATTTGTTTTTGTTGGCTAAGTGTGACAATTAGCTCTTCCACCATTTTAAATACTTGTCATTTACATTAATTGTCAATTTAATTACCTTGTCTTGCACCTTAAATTCATTTAATTTCAAGTAAGTTTCCTTTTAATTATTGTTAATCTTTACTTTATCTTGTCAATCTCTCATCTACCCTTCTTATTCTTTGATTTGTGGTGTTTATGTTCATGTTCATGCTTTTATTTTGATCCAAAGTGTTTTTGATTATTATGGTTAAAGTTGTTTAATTTCACGTTTTTGATTGATTGTTGATGCTTATTTGTGGGTTCGTTACTGTTTTTATTGATACGCGTGTTTGATTTTGATTACTTTTTGTTTATACCTGCTACTGTATTACCTTCCTTATTCTTCGGAAGATTTTGCTTGTTTCTGTGTTTCCAGATTTAGTTCCGAACCAAGGAAGGATTGAAGGTTTCATTCGGAAGTCAAAACTTCCGGACCAAGGTTTCATTCGGAAGTCAAAACTACCGAACCAAGGTTGTTCTTTCGGAACTCAAAAAGTTCCGAATCAAGGAAACTCATTCGGAACTTCACAAGTTCCGAATAAAAGGACTTCATTCGGAACTTCAAAAGTTCCGAACCAAACTTACTCATTCGGGAGTCAAAACTTCCGAACCAAAGATCTTCATTCGGAACCTTCCGAATCAATAACTTCCGAACCAATTCCAGAAGTTCCGAACCAAGGGCCTTCATTCGGAACTTCAAAAGTTCCGAATCAAGGATCTTCATCCGGAAAGTTCCGAATCAAGAGGTGACCAAATCTTCCGAATCAAGACAAGTTCTACAAGATTCCGAATCAGCAAGTTCCGAATGAAAGATTGTTTTGGATAAGTGACATATTCAGACAAGTTTGTTCCGGATCAAGGACTTTGGTAATATTCCAAGTGAAGAAGAATCATTTCAACCAAAGGTGACATTTAGGTCGAGTGATTATTCCAAACGAAGGTTTATTCCGAATGAGCTGTATTCAGGTTCTTATTAGCTTTTATCTTTAATTTCTATCTTCAAACTTTATTTTACTTGCCTTTTATTTAATTGCACTTTTAGATTATTGCCTTAGTTTTAGTCACACTTTAAGTTTGCCTTAGATAGATTTAAGTTTGCGTCATTTTACTTTAGTGCCTTCTAATTTTAGTCACGTTTTTAAATACTCGCACTTTATTTTTAATTAGACTTAGATTTACTTTTAGAGCACTTTTACTTTTAAGTCTTTGCATTTAAATTTAAAATCAACCAAAAATATTCTTTTTCACCAAAGATCATCTAAGTCACACATAGATAACTAAGATCAATTCGTTAAGATACCGAGAACAATAATTGAACCTAGTGAAAGCTTAGTTATCAAATGTAGACTTCTATCGAAGTTAAGTGGTCTTTTCCTTGTTTTTGTCCTCATTTTAACCGGAAAATCAATTTTTCGACACTTTTCAAAATTTTTGATCTATTTTGGCCTATTAGTTTTTCCCTTTTGTATAATTATTTTCTTTCTTTGCTAGAATAAATGTTTAATAAGTGGTTTTAATTTTCAAACGTTGTGAATCTTTTGACTCAATCCGAGTTTACTCTAGCTAGTATCCTTAACGTGTTTAAGTCAAGTTTTGCTAGGCTTTTATTTAGGGAGCTATAAAACGCGAAAGTCTTAACTTTCACGAGTTAAGAACAAGAACTTTTCGCAAGTTCCTATAATTGATCCTAGAGAGTCGTTTATCAAGGGAACTTTAAAATGCGATTTCTAAACTTGAAAGAGTCTAAGAATTTGCAAGATCCTATAGGCGACTCGAAAACCCAAAACTTTGATTTAATAGGCTAAGTATCCACGAGTCTCATTACTTGAGATTTTAAACTGTGGAGAACGAGAGATGATAGAGCTAATTATAAGTTCGGTATTCTTTCATGAATTTATGTGAGTTAATTATAAGCCTATTCTCCCATCGCTTGCTAATAATTTATTTGCTAATAAATAAGGTTGTACGATTTGAAAAGTTACTTAGCTTCTAGCCCCGGATCGTTTAAAAGTTGCTCGGTAATGACGAGAGTTCATAGCCAAGGCATAACTTATGAAGCGGGGCGCGAAGATTGGCGAGTCCGAAAAGGCCCTAACAAGGCATGAGGGCTATGTTTTGATGCTAAAGATCCAAAGTGATGTGAAGAATCATTTATCAAAAATCAATATGAAGGATCGAGACACACGACGTAAAGCAAAACTCCCCAAAAGTCATGGAGAAGTGTATCCGAAAAGACCCTAACAAGGTATGAGGATAAATAGATCCAAGTCATAAAAGGAGGCGGATCGTTGTATATCAAAGTCCAAAATAAAGATTGGAGAAAAATGAAGAGGTCGTGGTCCAAGTATGAATCTCTCAAAACTTCAAGTGAAGAAATTCCAATTATGAAGAGAAGACCATTATTTCATAAACGTCTCTCAAAGATTCGAAGTATGAAGTCGCTGCCAAATATCGGCCCGAGAAAAGTCTCAAATCGCGAACCAAGTTATGCCAAGATATGAACTTTCTGATATCCCGAGAAGCAGTTTTAAAAGATTTGGTCCTTTAGCTAACTATTGATTAAATCGTGCACTTTATTTTCAGACTAAATAATTATCGAAATAAGTCAAACAATGCATCTTCGTGATCATTCAAGACAAATAATAAAATATAAGAGATACCCATAGGAATAAGGGAGTCTAAGTAAATAATTGGCCCACATGAGTTCATGCTAGTTTACTAACTTATAATAACAATGATCTCGTTTTTAAGCTTGGTTTGGAGAAAGTGAAAAGTTGAGGATGATGATTATTCATGACATTTTCAAAACCCAAGGTATGCTTTTAATTTCTTTGCTTTGCATTTTTATAATTTTCTATCTCTTTAATAAAGGCCAATGTGGATTGATTATTATGAAAAGTGTAAACATGCTTTGTAACTAATGCATTGCATGAGGACATTGCAATGGTCAAGTGTAGGGGATTTGATAGGTGTGTAAACACCCATCTTTTCTACCACTTAATTACTATAATAACCGGACCAAAACGTGTATTTTATGTCTTTTATGTCGGAATTATGCGTGGTTTGTGTTTTTGTTGTAATTTAGGACGAAATTGTGTAAAGTGGAGAAAACACGAGAATTCACGGGCATTCACGGCTTTTATTGAAGAAAAAGATGAAAGACGAAGTCGAGAAATCAAGAGTGGAAAAAGAACGGAAGTCCAAGACCAATTCTGAAGATTTATCGAAGAAAAAGTCAAAAGACGGAAGTTTATCTAAAGCCGAGAAACTCAAGTCTATTTTATTGAAGAAATTAAAGACGAGTTCAAAAGATATCCCGAGCCACAAGTCCTTAAAGTCCAAACTTAAAAGAAAGATGAGAAGAAAAGGACTTAATCCCGCAATTAACAAGAAATGAAGGAGGGGAGGAAGCTTCCTAATCCTCCCCTATAAATAGATTAGATTAGTTATCATTTGTTTTTGTTGGCTAAGTGTGACAATTAGCTCTTCCACCATTTTAAATACTTGTCATTTACATTAATTGTCAATTTAATTACCTTGTCTTGCACCTTAAATTCATTTAATTTCAAGTAAGTTTCCTTTTAATTATTGTTAATCTTTACTTTATCTTGTCAATCTCTCATCTACCCTTCTTATTCTTTGATTTGTGGTGTTTATGTTCATGTTCATGCTTTTATTTTGATCCAAAGTGTTTTTGATTATTATGGTTAAAGTTGTTTAATTTCACGTTTTTGATTGATTGTTGATGCTTATTTGTGGGTTCGTTACTGTTTTTATTGATACGCGTGTTTGATTTTGATTACTTTTTGTTTATACCTGCTACTGTATTACCTTCCTTGTTCTTCGGAAGATTTTGCTTGTTTCTGTGTTTCCAGATTTAGTTCCGAACCAAGGAAGGATTGAAGGTTTCATTCGGAAGTCAAAACTTCCGGACCAAGGTTTCATTCGGAAGTCAAAACTACCGAACCAAGGTTGTTCTTTCGGAACTCAAAAAGTTCCGAATCAAGGAAACTCATTCGGAACTTCACAAGTTCCGAATAAAAGGACTTCATTCGGAACTTCAAAAGTTCCGAACCAAACTAACTCATTCGGGAGTCAAAACTTCCGAACCAAAGATCTTCATTCGGAACCTTCCGAATCAATAACTTCCGAACCAATTCCAGAAGTTCCGAACCAAGGGCCTTCATTCGGAACTTCAAAAGTTCCGAATCAAGGATCTTCATCCGGAAAGTTCCGAATCAAGAGGTGACCAAATCTTCCGAATCAAGACAAGTTCTACAAGATTCCGAATCAGCAAGTTCCTAATGAAAGATTGTTTTGGATAAGTGACATATTCAGACAAGTTTGTTCCGGATCAAGGACTTTGGTAATATTCCAAGTGAAGAAGAATCATTTCAACCAAAGGTGACATTTAGGTCGAGTGATTATTCCAAACGAAGGTTTATTCCGAATGAGCTGTATTCAGGTTCTTATTAGCTTTTATCTTTAATTTCTATCTTCAAACTTTATTTTACTTGCCTTTTATTTAATTGCACTTTTAGATTATTGCCTTAGTTTTAGTCACACTTTAAGTTTGCCTTAGATAGATTTAAGTTTGCGTCATTTTACTTTAGTGCCTTCTAATTTTAGTCACGTTTTTAAATACTCGCACTTTATTTTTAATTAGACTTAGATTTACTTTTAGAGCACTTTTACTTTTAAGTCTTTGCATTTAAATTTAAAATCAACCAAAAATATTCTTTTTCACCAAAGATCATCTAAGTCACACATAGAGAACTAAGATCAATTCGTTAAGATACCGAGAACAATAATTGAACCTAGTGAAAGCTTAGTTATCAACCAATCTACACCAATATAATTTGAGGACTAAGTATTAGCCCTAATAAATACACAAATTCCAAATAGACACAACTACTTGGATCTTCACAACAATGACACAACAATGAATTAATAAGTTTGGATCTTGAATGGATCTTTGAGGTAGACACAACACTTCAACAATGATAGTGTTCTTCTCTTTGCACTTTAAGAGGAAAATATGGGAGGAGAAAGGTTCACTTCTAAACTAGTAGTAATCAAACAAATTATCAAGGATTTGAGTGATTTAAGAAGTATGTAAGAATCTGAAAGTTTATGTGCAAAAGAGGTGGATTGAAAGTCTGAAAATGGTCCACTATTTATAAGATAAATGTCCAACGGCTATATATGCCCGACGTTCTTTATTCCAGCCCGCGGTTCCTTATTGATAAGGAACCACCATAGGCGCTAAGGAACCGCCAGCGTAGAGTCCGCTCCCTTTTGTCTTTTAGTGGGTTGGATCGAATCTGGGGATTAAAATATCCTGAAAGGATATTCCAAACCAAGATAGAATATGCCTTTTTCAAATTTCAAATTTTCAAACAATTAATTTTATAAAACATTTTCTTAAAAAGAAATTTTAATAATAAAACTTTGTCACACTTAATAAAAAGTGAGTTTTAAGAAAAGATTAAATCTTTGAGTTCAAGTATTTTTCATTTCGATCATTTTGTTTTGAGAAATAATGCAAAATGCTTAAGGTTATATAGAGAAAGTCCAAGATAATTTGGGGGTGGTCAAAGGGTTGAAACAAAGATTCCAAAAAGTGTTGGAACAAATTTGGAGTTTCAGGAATACCCGAAAAATAAGGTACTGGGCGCGGTTCTTTAACTCAGCCGGCGGTTCCTTATCACTAGGGAATCGCGGTGTCAATAAAGAACCGCTCACAGTGGGTTGAGTTTAGTGAAGAGGGAGAATTTTCCAATTCAGAAAATCCTATTTTTCTTGTCTAACTAATCATGGGGATATTCTAAGAAGCAAAGATAGACAAAGAAAACACACAAGAGCTCACCAAACAAGGTTTAGATCAAAATACATAGATTTTTAGTAAAATCAATGTAGGAGGTGTGTAGAACTAGCCACAAGGTCATAATACAATGATCCTCCATAGTTCTCTTTTGTTCTTGCTATATCTGAGAGACCCATACATATGAATTATGTAAGCTCATTATGAATAGCAAGAAGCTATGAAAAACGTTTTTGTATTGAATTTACAATGCAAAAACATTTCTCGACCATTTTCGAAAAAGCTTTGAGAATTTTGAAAAAGAAGAGAAATTTTCAAAAAGAGTTTATTAAACTTAAGAACTTAAAGAAAGAAAATACTCAAAAGATAAAAGATAATAAGAATGCACAATTAAGGAATATGTTCCATTAAGCCTAGACCTAAACACAAGTAATTAAAAGGTTCCCTCTTAAGTGGCTTAGTGAAGATATCGGCTAAGTTTTTTACCGAGGGTACCTTCTCTATCAAAATGTTCCCCTTTTGAACATTATCCCTAAGAAAATAGTGGTGAATCTCTATGTGCTTAGTTCGCGAATGTTGCAAGGGATTCTGGCTAAGGTCTATTGCACCCTTGTTGTCGCACATGATGGGAACATCATCAAGAGAAATCCCGTAATCAACAAGCGCGTGCTTCATCCATAGAGCTTGTTGACAAGCTTTATCGGCACTCACATACTCGGCTTCCATGGTGGATATAGCAAGATCGGTTTGTTTCTTGGAGAACCAAGAAGTTAAACAACAACCCATTAAGGTACAAACTCCACTAGTGCTTTTCTGGTCCACACAGTCTCCCGCATGATCCGAGTCCGCGTAGATAATGGTTTCTACGGCGGTCTCTTTAGGATACAATAATCCTAAATGTATAGTGCCCTTAATGTATCGGAAGATACGCTTAACCGCTTCAAGGTGAGAGATTTTGGGATCCTCTTGGAAGCGAGCACAAAGGCAAACACTAAACATGATATCCAATCGACTTACCGTTAGGTACAACAAACTACCAATCATACCTCTATATTTGGTGTTGTCTACCGACTCACAATCATCATCTACGGTGAGTTTAGTATCTGAGGCCATAGGGGTCTTCATAGGTCTAGAGTCTTCTAATCCAAATTTCTTTAGCATTTCTTTCACATACTTGGATTGATTAAAGAAAATACCATCGTCCATTTGTTTAATTTGGATTCCTAAAAAGAAGTTAAGTTCTCCCATCATACTCATTTCAAACTCGTCATGCATGATTTTGGCAAAGTCATCACACAATGATTGACAAGTTGAACCAAATATAATGTCATCAACATATATTTGTACGATAATAAGGTGAGAACCTTTATTCTTTGTAAAGAGTGTATTGTCTACCATCCCTATGGTATACTCATGTTTTATAAGAAACGCTTTAAGTCTATCATACCAAGCTTTGGGTGCTTGTTTAAGACCATAAAGAGCTTTCTTAAGCTTGTAAACATGATCCGGTTTCTCAAAATCAATGAAGCCGGGAGGTTGAGCCACATATACCTCCTTATTGATCAAACCGTTAAGAAATGCACTATTTACATCCATTTGTTGAAGCTTAAACTCTAAAGAACAAGCGTAACCTAATAGGATTCTAATGGATTCCAATCTAGCTACGGGTGCGTATGTCTCGTCATAATCAATACCTTCTTGTTGATTATAGCCTTGAGCTACAAGTCTAGCCTTGTTACGAGACACAACACCATTCTCATCTAACTTATTCCTATATACCCATTTGTTTTCTATGATGGTCGAACTTCGAGGCGGAGGAACAAGTTCCCAAACGTCATTAGCAATGAATTGATTCAATTCTTCTTGCATAGCGATGACCCAACTCTCATCCATCAAAGCTTCTTTAACATTCTTTGGTTCAATAAAGGAGACGAAACAAAAGAAGTTACTTTGATTTTGGTCTTTAGATCTTATGGTCATTTTATTTAATTCGCCTATGAAATTATCAAGAGCATGATCCTTAGACTCCTTAATGCTTACTCCCTTTTCAAAAATAAGGTCTTCAACTCCTATGTTTCTAATATCTTTGGCATTAACTATGTCTATTTCATCTAAGTCATCATCTACCAAAGGTGTTGTCTTAGATGAAGGTGGGGTTTCATCAAATGTCACGTTAATTGATTCTTCAATTACACCCGAGGTTCTATTGAGGACTATGTAGGCTTTTCTAGTTTGAGAATAACCTAAAAAGATACCTTCGTAAGACTTTGGGTCAAACTTAGTCAGGTAGTCTTTGGTGTTGAGAATGAAGCACTTGCTTCCAAACACCCTAAAGTATTCTAATGAGGGCTTCTTACCTTTAAGAATCTCTTAGGGGGTCATTCCTAGAAAAGGTCGAATAAGAATTCGGTTGAGAATGTAAGTCGATGTGTCCACGGCATTGCACCAAAATTTTTGAGGCAACGATTGCTCATTTAACATCGTCCTACTCATCTCTTGGATGGTCCTATTCTTCCTTTCAACTACCCCATTTAATTACGGAGTGTCAGGAGCCGAGAAGTTATGGATAATACAATGAGCTTCACAAAAGGCACCAAATTGCACTTCATTATCAAATTCCCTACCATGATCCGTCCTAATAGAGACAATTGAACATCCTAGTTGATTTTGAATTCTTTGACTAAAGGTTTCAAAGTGATCGAAAGCTTCATTCTTAGACGCCAAAAATCTAGTCCAAGTGAATCTAGAGTAGTCGTCAGCTATAACTAGGGTATAAAGGTTACCTCCATAACTCCGTATGTCGGAAGGTCCAAAGAGATCCATATGTAGGAGCTCTAAACACCGAGAGGTCGAAACTAAATTCTTGGCTTTGTGACTTGAGTGAACTTGCTGCCCAATTTTGCAAGCATCATAAAACTGACTATCAAACTTCATCTTGGGGAGGTGTCTTACCAACTCCTTAGAGACTAAATATTGAATTAAACGCATATTAGTGTGACCTAATCTCCTATGCCAAAGAGTAGAACTATCATCTAATATCGCTAGACATAAGTTATCCTTTGACTTCCTATTGACCTTCATGATATAAAGCACATGCTTTCTGACACCTTTTCTAATGACTTTTCCATCTTTTATTATTTCACTGTCATATTCCGAAAAGATGACCTTACACTTATTATCATAAATTTGACCTATACTTAGAAGGTTAAAACCTAAGTTATCTACGTGCTCTACATATTCTATAGTCATAGAGTCAAAAGAGATCGTACCTTTGCCAATGATATTACCACGTCTATTACTAGCGAATGTAACGTTACCTCCATCATATGTTTTGTAGTGTGAGAACAAACTTCGATTACCCGTCATGTGTCTGGAACAACCACTATCCTTAATCCACTCGTCGGTCTCTAGATCGATTACCAAGCATATCTAGGTAACAACACACAAGATCAAACATTTGGTCCCCAATATCTCATGGGTCCAAAATTGTTAGTTCCAAACATCCCTTGCATTTGGTTGGGATGCATGAATGAAGGAGAAATTCCCCATGGGGAAAAGTATTATTGTTGAAAATTATTCCAATTCATATGGCCATTTTATTGTCCATAGTTTCTCCTAGGTGTCTTTGATCTTGATCTAGTATTATTATTATTCCTCCTAGGTGTTGGGGTTTTACTCCTAGGTCGTGGTTTAGCTTGATCATCTCTTTTTAGCGTAGGTGTTCTACTTCTAGGTTTAGATTCATTTCATACTTTTGGAGGAGTAGATGTTTGTCTAGATAAGTTTCTAGTTCCCATTAGAGGTTTAGTCAAGAGCTTGTAGAATTTATCTAGAGTAGGCTTTTGAATTATAAGTACTTTGACCTTGTTAATAAGAATATGTTTTGGTCCTTCACCTAAAATTGACTTTTCAGAAATTTTTGGATTTTCACAAAAATCATCTTCTGGACGCGGTTCCATAGCTCCATCAGCGGTTCCATAATGATAAGGAATCGCCCCATATATTGGAGCACCGCGTGCAGGGGATTGTTTTTCTGAAAACCTAACTTGTTATGGTTCACTAGTTGATGCTTCACTAGTGTTATATCCTAACCCAAGTTTTTCCTTAGAATGAATTTGTTTGTTTAACAAATCATCAAGAGCATTAGTACCTCTCATGAACTTTTCAAGTCTAATGGAGGTGCTCTTAAGGTTTTCATTTTCTTGCCTAAGGTTTTCACATTTTAAGCATCCTAGGTCTATTTCTTTATTTTTCTCAAGCTTAGCTAATTTTTCTTTTAGCTCACTAATCTCGCTTTCAAGCTTAGTTCTATTTGATTTTAGCACTTTGTTCTTTTCAATAAATTTTAGACTAAGCTTATGCAAGTTATTACATTGGCCTTCTAATTCACTATCATCTTGAGAAGAATTATTATTGCTATAATACTCGATTTCGGAAAGTACCTCTTTAGAAGTGTGAGCCATGAGACACATCTCATCTTTGGGGTTGTCATCAACATCTTCACCGCTATCGCTCCATGAACCTCCAATGAACGCCGTGTGGTTCTTGTCGCATGAAGGCTTAGGACAATCACCAATGAAATGATTTGGATCACCACATCTAAAGCATTTCCTATCACCTTTATCGTCTTTGGCGAATCGGTTTATGGAGAAGGGTTTCTTGTCGTTGTTTGGTTACCTCACGTATTGACCTCGTATTTTGAAGAACTTCTTAAAGTCTCTAACCGCCAAGGCATATTCCTCATCATCACTATCCGAGGAACATTCATGATCACTTTGTGCCTTCTTGGCCTTAAGTGCAAGAGACTTTCTTTCACTTTTAGTTTTCACCATTTCCGAGTCCTTCAAAATTATCATCTCATGAACCTTCAAGTTACCAATGAGTTCATCGAGTGATAATTTGGCGAGATCCTTTGACTCTTCATTCGCCGTGACTTTAGCTTTCCATTTTGGATGCAACGCCCTAAGAAACTTCCTAACATTTTTCTTGCTAGAAAAACCTTCATCAAGTGCTTTTAGACTAGTAATAATAGTGTTAAATCTAGCAAAGGCACTATCTATGGTTTCATCTTCTAAGATGACAAATTGTTCATATTGTTGAACAAGAAGATCGATTTACTTTCTTTGACTTGGCTATTACCTTGGTGAGTTACTAAAAGAGTATTCCAAATGTCTTTGGCGGTTTCACACATAAAAATCCTTTCGTACTCTTTCTTTGGTAAAGCATTATAAATCACCATTTTAGCCTCATTATTTTTATCAAGTTTTCTTTTAGTATCATCATTAGCTTTATCAAAAGTAACTATCTCCTTACTTTTAGAAACTTCATTATATTGAAATGGCAAAAAAATCACCATTGGTAATAACGTGCCAAAGATCTAAATCTTTTGATTTCACAAAAGTCTCAAACCTATTTTTCCAATAAATAAAACTATCGGTTTCAAAAAGAGGTGGTCTTTGCATGGATTGCCCTTCTAGATACTTGTTGGAATCCATAGATCGATTCAAGTTTTAAAATACAATATATTTTAAAAAGTCTTCAACAACCATGCTCTGATACCAATTGTAGAAACTAGAAGGGGGGTTGAATAGTTTCTTAAATTTGCTTGTTAAAGTTTGATTTTAAAAAATCCTTTTTTTCAAAAACTTAAGCTTGAGTATTTATGTGAAACTTTATTATACACAATATGAACAATGTATAGTGCAACTAACTAATAATCACAAGTATAAAGAATAATGAATGTAACTAAACTAATAATCACAAGTATAAAGAATAAATAATGTAAAGAGATTTGGGAAGGAAAGATCAAACCAAACACCAAGGATTTATAGTGGTTCGGCAACGAAGCTCACTCCTCGTTCCTACTCCTTACTCGAGTAATCCTTACTCGAGAGTTCACTAATCAACGAGCTCTTAAGGTGGAGAAACCGTACACAACGTCGCTTAACCAATTTCCGACTCTAAGCTAAAGGTCGAGCCCTAATCTTATATAGGACCAATCTACACCAATATACTTTGAGGACTAAGTATTAACCCTAATAAGTGTGAAAACACTTATCCTTTTACCACTTAATTATAATAATAACCAAGCCAAAACGTGTAGTTTATGTCGTAAATGTCGGAATTATGCGTGGTTTGTGTTTTTGTTGTGATTTAGGATCAAAATGTGAAAAGGGAAGAAAACATGGGCTTTCACGTGCTTTTATCGAAGAAAAAGACAAAATACGAAGTCGAAAGATCAAGAGTGCAAAAAGAACGGAAGTCCAAGGCCTATTCTGAAGATTTATCGAAGAAAAGTCTAAAGACGAAAGTTTAATAAAGTCGAAGAACTCAAGTCTAAATAAGTGAAGATATTATAAGACGAGTTCAATTAATCACGAGACAAAGTCGAAAAAAGTCGAAGAATTTAGAAGACGAAAAGACAAGAGAAGAAAGAAAGGAGCAACACATGCTAACCTTCCTAATCACCTATAAATACCCTCCTAATGACACATTAGGAGGTGTTTGCTAACTTGACAAACTAGTCTCCCACCATTTTCATTACTTGCACCTTTAATTACTAGTACTATCTTATTGTCATTTATTAATTGCACCTTTAATTTCTTGCCTTTAATTTCAAGTAAGTCTTTTAATTTTGTTATTGAATCTTTACTTTTAATCGAGTTATTATTTTTAATCTCTCATTATACCTTTCTTGTTTTGCTTAATCTTTATGTTTATGTGCTTATTGTTATGCTTATTTGATTAAGTGTTATGTTTTTATGCTTTTGATTGTTTTAGATTATTGACTTTATAGCTTATTTGTGTTTATCTTTAAGTTACTTAAGTTTTTATAAAAGTTATTTTTATATTAAAGTTTTTTTCGTATATATTTTTCATTTAAGTGTTTTCAAAAGTCTTTAATTTTTAGTTAATTAGCTTCTTCTTATACGTGTTTATGTTATGTTTTTAGTCTAGTGCTTATTAGGTCTATAGCTTATTTTTATCTTGCTTATTACGAATTTGTACTGCATTCCGATCACCCAAATCGGAAAAGGGTTTCTAATATTCCGATCAGTAGATCGGAAAAGGGTTTGTGATTCCTTTTGGGATTCCGATTTGAAATTCCGATCGGGGGTGTTTGTTTGGTATTCCGATTAGGTTTTTGGTGACAGCATTCGGACTAGGATTCCGATCTACATTCCGACGACTGTCTATTTGACATTCCGATTGGGGATTCTGACCACATTCCGATCATTCCAAGGTTTGTTATTTCGATGAGGACACATTCCGACCACATTCTGATTGGAGAGGTAAGTGTGCATTCCGACGAGTGCATTCCGATCGGATTCCGACAGGGTTTGTTTTAATCTTTCGTCTTAGTTTAATTTTTAAGTTTGCATTGTTTTAAGTTTTCAAATTTTCACGCTTCCCGAAATCTCTGTTTTTACCAAGTGTTTTTCTAGTAACTTTTAGTTTAATTTTTTAAAGCTTATTTTTTCGCCATTTTACTTTTTTGTTATTTTAATCATTTTTTCTTTATTTTAAATTTCAAGTTTTCATTTTTATTACATTGTCAAATTAATTTTTCGTCAAGCTTTAATTTTTTGTCATTTAATTAATTACTTTTAAATTTTTAATTTTGCACAATTTACTTTTTAATTAGGTTTAGCTTTAATTAACCGTCATTTACTTTAAGGTTTTGCACATTTAAATTACTTCAACGACAAATCTATTTGTTTTCACCAAAAGACGACTGAGTCGCACGTTAAACCAGTAATCAATTCGAATAGACATAGGACAAAGAACTATTTAACTGAGTAAAATCTAGTTATTAAATGGCGCCGCTGTCGGCTCTTTTCGTGAAGATTAACGGTTTTCCGTGAGAGTCGCGTTGTATTTTGGGATCCGTTCACTCTTGAACGTTATTTTTCTTGCTCTAAAATTTTTCAAAAATCCATAAAGATTAAAAGTTGTTAGAAATCTATAAAAATTTAAAATTTCAAAACTCCAAAAAGATTTTTATTTTTATTTTTACACGTACATATATATTCTCTCTTTCTTTGGTATCTTTTTCTTTTTCTTTTGCATGTGTATGCGTACAAGATCTTCAACTTATCCAGAGCCTGAGACTCGTGAAGATTTAGATATGGCAGGTGTGAACAACAACAATAATCCACCCCACCTCAACAATAATAATAACAACAATGTTCCCCCACCCGATCTTAGAACGATGGAGGAGCTTTGTCAACCAAAAATGAATGGACGAGGAGGACCGATTGCGCCGATGCAAATCACGGCTCTGGAGTTTTCGTTGAAGCATCACATGATCCAGCATGTTCAAAATACTTGTCCATTTCGAGGATTACTGGATGATGATGCCAACAAACACCTCGACAAATTCATTACCGTTACTAAAAGCATGAAGTTGCCCGGTGTTACTATGGATTTTCTTCGCCTTCACCTATTTCCACACACCTTATCCCACCATGCCGAAAAATGGTTTGATCGTCTTCCGAAGAATTCAATTCATACTTGGGATGAGATGACTCAACGGTTTTTGTCGCCCTACTTTCCACCATCCATGGTCACGAGCCTTCAAAATCAAATTAGTGGATTTACACAAGAACCTAATGAATCACTTTTTGATGCTTAGGAACGATATAATGTTTTGATCGATCGATGTCTAAATGACAACATGCTCCCTGTTACTTTGATTGATACTTTCTACAATGGTTTAACTTTTCGTGATCGTGATATGATTAATGCAGCCACCGGTGGCACATTTATGAAAAGAAGACCCGAGGAGTGTAGAGAGCTTATAAAGAACATGACTACTCATCACAAAAATTGGGATTCATCCGCATCTTCAAGGAATAACCCGAGAGTCAATGTTTTTTCTACTCCTTCAAACCCTGATATCATCGAATTGACCTGCGCAATGGTCGAAATGAGCAAAAACATGCAACTCTTGGCTACAAATCAACAACAACAAGTTAAAGCTGTAGAAACTTCTTGTGAGATTTGAGGGGGTCCTCATTCATACACTAATTGTCCTTCTACTCATGACTCCGGAAAACGTGTATGCGGCTTATGGTAAGTATTCAACGGAAAATTACCAAGCCCAACCACAAGGTGATCGTAACTTGCTAAGTTACCGTTCTAACAACTTTCTTTCACCCGTTTTTTCTCCTCAAAACCACAACCCCAACAACTAAAATAGAAGCAACCCAAACCCACCTCGAGCTTCTAATCCTTATCACCCACCCGCTCAACAAGCCCCACCCATTAATCAAGATGTTGAAGCCTTCATGAGGACCCAAGGAGAGAAAATCAAGAATCTTCAAAGCCAAATCATCAATTTGAATGGAGATATCACTAAGCAAGTGAATGATATTAGATCCGAGCTTCGACTTGATATAAAAAGCTCTTTTAGCACTACAAAAAAATAAGTTAAGGCAACACAAATAAAGTGTTGTATTATGCCTTTAAAATGTTGCATTACGCATAATGTGACACTTTGGCAAGTGCTATATTATGCAACGTCGCCTTAGGTATATGTAACGCTTATATTGGGTAATGCAACACTTTTTAAAAGTGTTGCTCATGTGTAAAAATTGTGATACTTAAATGTGCAACACTTCATAAATAAAATGCAACACTTATACACACATGTGCAACAATTTTAGATCCAATAACAACACTTTCACATTTCTTTACAACACTTTTAGATTCAATAACAACACTTTTTACGTTTATATGTAACACTTTTTCATTTGGACCTAGCAAGCATAAAACACTTTAATGTATCAAGAGCAACACTTTATGATATTTTATCATATTAATGCAACACTTCTTCTATTGACTTGTAGCACTTTTATTTCATGCAACAATACATAAAATTATAAGCAACTCTTAAAGAGAAATTTATATTCATATTCCATAACATAAATATTTAGATAGAATAAGAAAATATATATCGTAGTTTGATCAAGTTATTCAATATAAAGTAGCTAACATAATCTGATAAAAAAATATCTATGAATATTTAAGAAATCTTGATGTGTTCTTTGAAGATCTGTGCGTGCAGTTTTTTGTTGTCAACCACGTCAAAGAAATGTAGCCTGGTACACACGAAAATGATACAAGATTAGTTTTTTACATATGAAATTGAAAGGACAACTACTATTGGTATAACAAAAAACTCCTAAAAATCTGTACATATTATTCAAGTAGTTCTCTTAAAAATCTAATCAATGTAAAAATAAACTCATAGACCTTGTACTCTTGTAGCATACATGACATTTTGAGTCGTTTATGGGGATAAGGCGTAGTGTAATTGTTAGATTTATTTCATATCGTCTAATGTATCGAAATCTATGAGCGATTAATGTGAACAGATCTACATTCTTCATTGTCAAACTAGCATTACATGCGAATGTCACTTATAATATTTCAACACATAATATCGAATAGAATATGTATTAATAATTTGTACCTTCTACAAAAACATCGATATTAACTGACGCTAGAGCATGAATGTAATCGTCACGTTCCACCACAAGCTTGAATGGTTCTGTAAAGGAAGCATCCCTAGATGTCATCTTTGAGATATCCATGGTGTGTATAAACAAGTAAATCATGATACAAAATATCTACTAGAACAATCATGAGTTAAATATAAAAAAATGAACCATTTTTTTAAAAAACTAGCAACAAAAAAAGAATGTTCAGAAGATTGAAACTATAAAATTGATCACAATAGATCAGTAATGGAAAGACGTAGGGAATATCCCATACCTTAAGTGACTCGCAGATTGTGACGATATGATTATCGTCAATCGCGTCAACGAGTGATTACATAATACGGTGCTTCCTTACGCAGCTCATGTCAAAGCCGTACAGGCGTACACATTGTTCCAGACTGTAGGTCATGAAGGCCCCAATTGAAAGATTAGCACATTACTCAATCACGTTGAGTCGTACTTGAACTTTCATATATAACAAAAATGCATGTTCTTTTGTGTGTGTGTAAATCACTTACATTCAATCTTGTCCTCTTTGTATTTGGACTCCTCAGCTACTATCTGAAAAACCATTTTCTTTAACAATCTCTAGTTCCTTCACAATTGTTCTACACGGACCAAAAGAATACCGTAGTTAGAATAAGATATAAAAAAATTGACACATTTTAGGTTCACCTCTAGTCATTTTTAAGTCAGGTCATACGGCCATTTTTAACACAGGTTTGATTCACCTTTAATCATTTTTTACATTATTTTTTTATTGATATTTGATGTGCTAGATAGGATGACAAATAAAATTTTGGTACAGCTAATAACCCAAACTATTAAATAACAATTCACAATGGACGAATTTTAGCTGATGGATAAACTATGAACAATATAACCTCATTCATAATTCTCACTACCTACTTCTTAGAGCAAAAGAAAATATACAGTTCAATCGAATTCAGTGTCATGATATCATGGTTTTCTTGTCAATTTCCAGGGTAGAAAAGAATAACTGATCGTTAATAGGATTTATGAATTGGCAAGCAGAGACTGGGATCTAGGATGAAGTTCCATATATGACTTCTTAAAACTAGAAAACAATGCTCACCTCTTTAGTTGATGATATCACGGAATCCCTATCGAAAGTTAGATGGCCACTAAGCGTCCTACATAAAGTCTTGAAATGTCAAAATCTCCTTAACATTTTATTAACTGAGTTATTGTTCATAAATACTTTTTGTAGTCATTCCAACACAACAATCACCTGAATATATTGAGTTCAAAATTCTTTTTGGGTCAACCTGACCTATTTTAGCTATTTAGCCAAACTATCTGACCCGCCATTATGCCACCAAAAGGAAATAACTTGGCTTCTAGTTCTCTGTAAGATACAGACATGATAAATGCCTACAAATCACAATACGAAAAATTCCTTTCATTGACATCTCAACAAAAGATAAAATTTGGATCTTAAAGAGCCGAGTCCCCTGCAAAGACAGAACTTTAAAGAGAAAATAGAGCCAAAAGGCCAAAAACTTTCGTAGATTACATGAAACTTAGAAAATGATACTTGTAATAACTTAAAAAATCACTTAAACCATGACACACACATAATTTATTGTGTTTCATACTCAAAAGTCTTCAAAGACAATGTCCCTAAGCATAAGTGAATGAAAACAAGGAATATAATTGACATGGATATAATTTTTTGAACCAAGTGTCAACTTCAGTGATTTTTCTGCTCCAGTTTCTATTACAGTTTTCTTTCGAGTATCCAGTGGGTCAGTTCTCAAGTGCTTCAGTCTGCACGTATGATGTTACGCTTATTTAGTCTACAAATTTTTCATATGCGAGCTTGTATGATAAGTGTTAAATGTTTCAGACTGTATGTCAGTATGCATGATCATGTATTTCTGTGGTATAAGTCTGCAATTCTACAAGGGTGTGGGCTACAAGTCTGCAATATTGAATGTATGCTTATTTGGTATTTGCTGCAAATCCACAAGTGTGAAGTATGCAAGTGCGCAAGTTTGAGGCTTTTGTATCATTATAATCGAATGTATTTGGTAATATTGTTGTTGTCTGGTCTTGTATAAATGTAGTGCTCCATGTTCTTTTTTCTTTGTCTCTTGATGACTAAGTGGTTCCATCCTCGGTTTATATCTATGATATGCTTTTCAATACATTAAACTCATTACATGTTTATACATATGTTGTACTTTTATGTTGTTAGTCTTATGTGCACCTACCATTAACACATACACATGCTCACCATAAAATGAATTTAAAAATTCAGATAGTCATCCTATCCATCTTTAAATGCAAAATTTAGATTCAATACAATAACAATATTACTGGTTAATTTAGTTGTCAAGGTTTGATTAATACACATCTTTACAGTCAAAGACATGATAATACTTCTCAAGAAGACTAATACACATACCTCTTCTGTAGCTTTAATAGTGGATTTGCAGTTGGTCTTTTATTGGCATTCATACATAGTTCTCGTATGGTTCTTGAGTTCATCCTTTAGACCTAGAAAGCTGCACAAGGTATATTTTATTAAACATAGTTAAGCTACATGTCCTTGGTTCAATGCACTACTTACATCTTGCAGCAAGTCATACTGCCATGACATTTTATTAAATTAAGTAAATAAAATTAAAAGGAGGTAGTAGAGAAGGGTGCTCGGCCCCCTTTGATAGGTCCAGTTACTTACGTAGATGCTTCGTTGAATAAAAGTCCCTACCACCCAGACTTATCTTTAAGTAAACGCCTCCTTTAAATGTCGGTTTTCAGCTAGGAAATCTTGGCTACATAGTATTTTAGTCTGAGAAATTAAGAAAACCTTTGGCTGCAATTTATTTAGGCATATCTCTTCCCACAACATTACAAGAAGATTTATTAGATTCACAGTACACAAGCATAAAAAAGATAAACATGTGTTCCAGTTCAAAACAAACAAAATAATTAGGGGAAATAAACCTAACACAAACATAGTACAATAATACTTATGGGAAATAAAAAACTGCATCTAAATCAGTCCAAAATCAAAATGATAAAAATTCAAAAGGTATTATTTACATTATCAATTTAATCAAGAAAAAGACCTGCGAGAGGATAACCAAATCAACGCCAATTACATTTGGGGTGTGATGGATGTGAGAATCATTCGATTAGAGATACTTTCCCTTGGTGAAACTTCAGTAGGAGATGCACATCACGCAATAGCCTATCAAGTGTGAAATTGAGATTTGGAAAGGATGCTATTGGTGTAGTGATGGGAAATTGAGAGCCTGGGGAGGAAAAGGAACCAAGGGGTAATTTTGATTTTTGGGTAAAAAAATAGGCAGAGGGAAAAGGAAGAGCCGAAGGGGGGGATTTCGATTTTAGATGAAAAATAGGCGGATCGTTTTCGCGGTGAAAACCTAATTTAATTTTTGGGTGAAATTGAAAAAAATGAACTATATTTTCACTTTACATTTAAAAAAATACGAAATGTAATTTCGTTTTATCCACTAATGTTGAGGTGTATGACGGGTTAGTAACAGCAACACTATCAAAAAGTGTTGCTTTATCATATGAAATTTGCCACACTTAGAAGTAAGTGTTGGTTTAGTCGTTAAAATGCAACACTTATCTTAAAAGTGTTGTCTTAAAACCAATATTGTCACAAATGTAACACCTTATAAAAGTGTTGCTCGTAAAATGTTGTATTAGGCTCATTTTCTTGTAGTGTAGCACTCAAACAAATGATTTGAAGAATATGCTGGCTAGTTTCTTACCAACTCCTCAACCCTCTACTTTGGGCTATCTTCCTTCTAATACCGTCACCAATCCGAGAGCGAATGTGAGTGCTATTATTACACGCAGTGGAACAACCTTAGTAGGACCATCTATCTCTCCCCCAGTTACTCCATCTACACCTCCTCCACCACCATTTATCCCTCCTACTCCCACGCCTCGTATTAGTTCTCCATTACCATCTCCAACTCTTACTAAAGTACCCAAGAAGAACCCTTCACCAACCCCACCTTCCACCTTTAAACCTTCAACATCTCAACCTTTACCTGCTACACCTTCCACCTATAAACCCAATATCCCTTATCCTTCTTGCTTAGACAAGGACAAATTGATCACCAAGGATGACATTCAAGTGTCGAACTATTTGAAGAAGATTTCGGGACTGACCATCACCTTTAGCCTTGTTGAAGCTCTAGCCCAAATGCCTAAATTTGTTAAGATGTTTAAGGAATTGCTTAATAAGAAGGAGAAGATGGCCGAGTTTGTTAATACTCGATTGAATGAAAACTATTCTGCAGTCCTTCTTAAAGAACTTCCGGAAAAACTTGGAGATCCCGGTCGTTTTGTGCTACCATGTACTTTTAACCAAACCGAAGAATTTACTGCCTTAGCCGATCTCGGGGCAAGTATAAATCTGATGCCTTTAAGTGTTTGGAAAAAGTTATCATTACCCGACCTTACACCAACAAAGATGACTCTTGAGCTAGCAAATTGCACTCTCGCTTACCCCGTTGGTATTGTCGAAGATGTGTTTGTTAAAATTGGCACCTTCACTTTTCCGGTCGATTTTGTTGTTGTTGATTATGAAATGGACCCTCGTATTCCTTTAATACTTGGTCGGCCATTCTTGAGAACCGGAAAAGCATTAGTCGATGTTGCCGAAGGTGAGTTAATCTTAAGGGCCGGGAATGATGCACAAGTTTTTAAAATGGGGACGATCACTACCAAATCAAATGGAAGAGAATCAGCGAATAGGATTAATGTGCTTGATGATTTTGTCGTCTACAACAATCCTCTTTTCGATTCTTCTTATGATAATCCACTGTTCCATGATGATGTGGATGATTCTCTCTCCAATTTAGATCCTCCACCAATTCATGAATCTCCACCGATCTATGATGACTATGATGACGATTCTAGTTCTGACATGGATGGTTCTGATGATTTTTCTTCTGAGTGTAAAGACATGCCAACATATGATGATTTTGACGATGTAGATACTCTCTCGAGTGATTCTTCACATGATGACCTTGCACCTACTTTTGATGAAGATCCTCCGCCAACAACACTTGATCCTACTCTGGATGACTACTCATTTGAGGAAGATTTTGATACTTTTCTCAATACCTACTTCCCCAATGAGAGTGATGCTCCTCCTTTAGACTTTGATGATTTTGGTCTTTATCCTCCTTTGGATATGAAGAAACCCGTTTCAAAGGAGAAGAAGCCGGACGACACTGATATCCGCAGTACTTATGTCTTGACACCTCTCTATCCCCCTTCCAAGGATGAGATTGTGTGATTTATGAGCGGATCCTCTTCAAGGTCTACTGAGACCGAGTGTTATTTTCCCCTAAAGGAAAAGGTGTTCGATCCCGGTATTGCCATTTTTAAGCCATCTCAGTATCCATCTGATGAAATAAAAGGAAAGACTTTTAGAAACCAAGGCGATATGCTTGTGCTGCATGTCTACCACCGTGCTCAACAACTGCTTAAGGGAACCTTGCCTACTCTTCTTTGGCTTGCCTTGTTCGCCTTAAGCTTGTGCTATTTGATGGACGAAAACCATGTATTTGATCCCGGTGGATGTTCTTCAAGCATCTTACCATGATAATCAAGGTCGAGTCAGGCTCACGACTCGGTTAAAAAAAACAAGCGCTTCTCAGGTGGCAACCCGCAATATCTATCCTTTTTCTTTGTTTTTATAATAAGTGTAGGGAGACCCTAGTATGTGTTTGTTGTTTTATTTCTTATAATGTGCAGGGATTCGTGCTTTCAAAGATCCATTCTTGATGACTTTTGACGACCCCTGATCCCGTGTACCCGTCTTCCCGGTTCTATTCTAAACTCTTTTGATTCTCTATTTTATATTCTTCAATATTAAAATAGGAGTCACTTTAGTTGTCCTTTCCTTAGCAAGATTTAAACAAAGTGCACAATGTCCTAAGTGTAGGGGTGTTTACTTCCACATGCTTAAACATTAAGGACAATGTTTATATTAAGTGTAGGGGGACTTTTATCGAAGTTAAGTGTTCTTTTCCTTGTATTTGTCCTTATTTTAACCGGAAAATTGATTTTTCGACATTTTTCAAAATTTTTAATCTATTTTGGCCTAGTAGTATAGTAGTATTTTCCTTTGTTATCGTTATTTACTTTCTTTGCTTGAATAAATTTTGAATAAAGTGGTTTTAGTTTTTAAACGCTTTTGACTCAACCCGAGTTTGCTTATCTAAATTTACTCTAGCTAGTATCCTTAACGTGTTTAAGTCAAGTTTTGCTAGGCTTTTATATAGGGAGCTTTAAAACGCGAAAGTCTTAACTCTTATGGGTTAAGAACAAGAACTTATCGCAAGTTCCTATAATTGATCCTAGAAAGTCATTTATCAAGGGAATTTTAAAATGCGAATTCTAAGCTTGAAAAAGTCTAAGAAGTTGCAAGATCCTATAGATGACTTGAAAACCCAAAACTTTAATTTAATAGGCTAAGCATCCACGAGTCTCATTCCTTGAGATTTTAAATTGTGGAGAACGAGAGATGATAGAGTCAATTATAAGTTTGGTATTCTTTCATGAATTTATATGAGTTGATTATAAGCTTTTTCTCCCATCGCTTGTTAATAAATATATTTGCAATAAGTAAGGTTGTACGATTTGAAAAGTTACTTAGCTTCTAGCACAAGATCGTTTAAAAGTTGCTCGGTATTAATTAGAGTTCATAGCCAAGGCATAACTTATTGAAGCGGGATGCGAAGATTGGCGAGTTCGAAAAGGTCCTAACAAGACATGAGGGCTACATTTTGTTGCTAAAGATCCCAAGTGATGTGAAGAATCATTTATCAAAAATCAATATGAAGGATCGAGACACACGATGAAAAGCAAATACTCCCCTAAAGATCATGGAGAAGTCTATCTAAAAAGGGGAACGTAAAACTTGAGGATGATAATCATTCATGACATTTCCAAAACCCTATGGTAAGTTTTTGATCTTTTTACTTGTTTTCTTCCTTTAAAATTTTTGTCTCTTTAATAACTAAACAAGATGCGGAATATAGTGTTTAGCACAAGAACAAAATGATTAAAGCAAACGTTGAACTTTAATATATCAAAGATATACGAATACCCAATAATGGTATTAGGGTTACAAAAACCTTAAAGTATGAAATGAAAGACAATAGAGAAAGACACACATTGCATGATAACCTAGTGAGTCCTTTTATAGGCATAAGGACTCACGTACAAGATTACTACTAACAAACTTGGAAAGTATCAAGGAATAGTAACATAAACGCGTAAAAATCTATTCCAAGTTTATCGCTAGCGGTAGGGCCTTTGACTTCAGCAGGGGAACCAATCCCCCTGCCTTTGTTATTTGGCAGGGGGAACTTACTCTAGCAGGGGGACAAATGACCAACTAGCAGGGGTAACAAATATACATAGATTTATTCCCAACAGAGTGCATTCCGATCGGATTCCGATCAGATTCCGACAGGGTTTGTTTTAATCTTTTGTCTTAGTTTAATTTTTAAGTTTGCATTGCTTTAAGTTTTCAAAATTTTCACGCTTCCCGAAATCTCTGTTTTTACCAAGTGTTTTTCTAGTAATTTTTAGTTTAATTTTTTAAAGATTATTTTTTCGCCATTTTACTTTAGTGTTATTTTAATCGTTTTTTCTTTATTTTAAATTTCAAGTTTTCATTTTTATTAATTTGTCAAATTAATTTTTCGTCAAGCTTTAATTTTTTGTCATTTAATTAATTACTTTTAAATTTTTAATTTTGCACAATTTACTTTTTAATTAGTTTTAGCTTTAATTAACCGCCATTTACTTTAACGTTTTGCCCATTTAAATTACTTCAACGACAAATCTATTTGTTTTCATCAAAAGACGACTGAGTCGCACGTTAAACCAGTAATCGATTCGAATAGACATACGACAAAGAACTTTTTAACTGAGTAAAATCTAGTTATTAAACCCTAATACATACACAACTTCCAAATAGACACAACTACTTGGATCTTCACAACAATGACACAACAATGACACAACAATGAATAAATAAGTTTGGATCTTCAATGGATGTTTGAGGTAGACACAACACTTCAACAATGATAGTGTTCTTCTCTTTGCACTTTGAGAGGAAAAGATGGGAGGAGAAAGGTTCACTTCTAAATAAGTAGTAATCAAACAAATGGTCAAGGATTTAAGTGATTTAAGAAGTATGTAAGAATCTGAAAGTCTATGTGCAAAAGAGGTGGATTGAAAGTCTGAGAATGGTCCACTATTTATAAGACAAATGTCCAACGACTATATCTGCCCGCGGTTCTTTATTGCAGCCCGTGGTTCCTTATCGATAAGGAACCGCCATAGACGCAAAGGAATCACCGGCGTAGAGTCTGCTCCCTTTTGTCTTTTAGTTGGTTGGATCGAACCTTGATGAAACCATAATTCACGGATCGATTAAGCTTACAAGGATAATCAGCATTCATATGATAAACATAGGGGAATTAGAACATTGATTATAACAAGGTGTTGTGGACAAGATGAATTTTCCCAAATGTTACTTGCATTATTAAACACAAAAAACCTCTAGACGTGTATACATTGAATCCCACCTCTAGACACACGAATTGCTTGTAGGTTACATTGTGAATGATTGTTATGAATAAAAACCTACGTATGTTTTGTTTATATATTAGAAAACATAGCTTACAAAGAAAGCTAATAATAAGACAACTAGATGTTCTATTATTCTGTGATAATATCTTCTACAAGTTTGTCCACCAGCTTGTAGAATTCTTCGTTGTCAGATTTAGTCCTTGTCTTTTGTGTTTTGACTTATCAACTCAATAATTCAACCCAGCAATCTTCCCCTAGTTGATGATGTTAAAACACTTCCCTTAAGCGCGAATCCTTTGTATGTAGTACATGATCTCCAAGAAGCTTCCCCTTAAGTATAGCACATCTTCCCCTTTTTGACATGATCAAATAGGGAACCATGAAAAAGCATGCAATATTGAAGATTCTCCAAAAGTAGCTCTTTGTAATGACCTTGAAGAAAAATAAATATAATAATCTTGATGTAGAAGTAGAATAACCCAAACCTGTCTTCCATGTTTTGCACTATCCATGTGACGTCGAACTTATATGACACAAAAAATATAAGTAGACCTCGATATCTTTGTCAAAATCGTCATCCTTTCTGAGACACTGAGCACGATAATGTAACTCCTTCAAGTGATATCATGGTATCTAATTTCTAGATTTGACAAGTCTTCATCACCAAACATTTAAAGCACGAACAAGTTATCATCAAAATCAGTGGTTGTTGACATTAAAGATATGATAAAACACAAACTCGCAAAAATCTACTTCAAGCATCAATTTTACCATAAGAATTCTTCCATTTAATCATATACCTTTTCTAAGAAGAATATCTGAGCCATAAATATCAAAACGATATTCTGAGTAAAACAGAGATTCCATGTACCTTCGTGTGTAAATACCTCGTTTTGTGTGCCAAAACCGAATCAAATTACCAAACAGCAACAAATCATCATTTATCCGAGATCCTTCACTGTCCAAGAACCTATCATTGTGTGTTGACATATCTCTGACAACACTAAATTTCTGTCAGCGTCTGACTTATTCTTCTTCAGCGTTAAGTCATCAGCGTCTAAATCACGCTTTGTCGGCGGCTAAGGTATCCGCTGACATCATCGGCGTCTTATTTACGAATGTCAGCGGATAAATACTTTTTCAAGCAACAACTTCCAATTTTACCATCACTTATTTTCAGCAGCTTTTTCTCGTGCCTTTCATCCCTTTTTCTTTGCTCATGTGAATATACCCACGTGATGTGTAGACAATAATACTATATGATCCCACACTCTTGTTTCCTGGGCCCACAATAAAGTATTGCGTTTGCTTTTGGACCAGCGTTTGCATCCCTTGCATCGAAACATCAACAATGAATGTTGTACCTAAATCAGATTTACTTGTAGATCCCTCTTCCGAGACATACTGATGTACCAGGGACCACAACAGCATATATACACATCGTATATATTCTTAAAATAAAGAACCGAATATACCTTTTCCTCCTTTTTTCTTGCAGCAAAATCACAGGACCATTGTAGCCTATCGTTCTGACTTTTCTTTTGGCAAAATCACAAACTTCGTTTTGTCCAATAGTACATCAAAGTCGCCACTCATTCTGTCCCACTAGCACAGATTGGGCCACATTCTGATCTCTATTTGCTTCCTTTTATCTTCAATGTTGGACCACGTTTTCTTTTGAAACACATGCTGTTAAGATCTTCTACAACCAACTTCGACTGCTAATATCTCCCTCATAGTTAATTAGATCGACAATCGCTCCGGTGAGATCCTAGACACACGTTCCAAGAACCTACACCTATAATTTCACGATGATCCAACGGTTAACTAAGGAGAAATCGTATTTTTAATATGGCTGTCTACAGAAAACTGCATGTGATCACTTATTCTACTGCTGACTTCGACGCCCAATAACTTTTTCTTGGGGAAAGATCTTGACAATCCCTCCGACTTCGACGCCCAATAACTTTTTCTTGAGGAAAGATCTTGGCAATCCCTCCGGTGGATATCTAGATATATGTGTGTAGAACACACACACAAAATTTCCTAGCGATCCAACGGTTCACGGAAAAGTTATGCTCTTCACATCACTGCTGCGCACACAAAACTGCATAAAAACCCTAGACGGGTTTTCTTCTTTCTTCACTACGAACGAACACCTCGTTGATCCTAGCATCGAGAGCCACCCGCTCTGATACTAATTGATGAAAATAATTCACGGACGATTAAGCTTACTAGGATAATCAACATTCATATGATAAACATAGCGGAATTAGAACATTGATTGTAAGAAGGTGTTGTGGACAAGATGAATTTTCCCAAACGTTACTTGTATTATTAATAACAAATAACATCTAGACGTGTATACATTCAATCTCACGTCTAGACACACGAATTGCTTGTATGTTACATTGTGAATGATTGTTATGAAAAAAAACCTACGTATGTTTTCTTTATATATTAGAAAACATAACTTACAAAGAAATGTAATAATAAGACAACTAAATCTTCTATTATTCTGTGATAATATCTTCTACAAGTTTATCCACCAGCTTGTAGAATTCTTCATTTTCAGATTTAGTCCTTATCTTTTTGTTTTGACTTATCAACTCAATAATTCGACCCAACAAATCTGGGGATTAAAATATCCTGAAAGGATATTCCAAACCAAGATAGAATATGCCGTTTTCAAATTTCAAATTTCTAAATAGTTAATTTAATAAAACATTTGCTTAAAAAGAAAGTTTAGTAATAAAACTTTGTCACACTTAATAAAAAGTTAGTTTTAATAAAAGATTAAATCCTTGACCACTTAATTAGTATAATTACTTGTTTGTTCATACCTTAAGTGATAATTGTCGAAATGAAAAATACTTGAACTCAAGAATTCGTTTTTTATTGTTTTCATAAATGCTTGTTTTTACATATTTTCGTAATCAAAACAAAGCGAGACCGAAAAATGCAAGTAACGTTTTTTAGGCATCATTGCATTAACAATCTCGTTTTTGAAAAACATGGTCTTAGACGGCGGAAAGAAATGATTAACGAATTTGGAAACGAGATCCTTCTACGTAATTATGGAACTAGGTGGCTCTTTCTCGTACCAATCCTTGGCGGCAACATCGAGCGAGTACGGAAAAAGCATAAGCTTAACGACATCGGTGTCGACGTTTTTAAACTTGCTCGTGGCCAAAAGAGGATTAAAATTCCAAATGTGATCGTGAGGATTATCCGCCTCACGACCTATAAACTTTGTTGCTTGAATCAACGATAGCATTCCGCTCTTAATCTTAAAATTATCCGCTTCGATAGCGGGAATAACGATCGCGTCTCCATATCCCTCGGTGGGTGCTTGGAGAAATTCCATCATCGAACGATTTTCGACCATCTTGTCTACGGTTTCGACAATGATATTAGGAACGTCGGTTTCTAAATTTCATCTTCGTCGTCGACTCCTTCGATTTCGATTGCGTCGATTCGTAACGTCGCTAGAATTAAAATAATCCTTCTATCGAGTGCGCATGCATTAAACGTAGAATGGGGGTAGCAAAGAAGATTCTTTTTGGGGGTTTTCATTTTTTCAATTTCTTTGGTTTTTGATTGTTTTTTAGTTTTTTTGGATTTTCGGTGTATTACGTAGACTCAAATCTACAAATCTCTCCTAGAATCAATCTTTCGATTAAAGGAGCCTCAAGGAATGAAAACGATCACGTTGAGTGAACGTCTTCGATGACTTTAGAACGTTGGTGGAATACCAAAACGTTCAAGAGGTTTTAATCTTTGACAAACAAGCAAATATATGATACGTAGATAATACTTTGGTTGGCAAATCCTCGATTAGCCCTTTTTCTCAAAACACGCACAAGCAAGCGAAGGAAACGAGGCGGTGTTAAGCACTTAAGAGCCTTTTTCGTTTAGGTCGTGAAATACAACCGCCTTATACCCACCTTATAGTTTGTGTTAATCAAAATTAAGCCTTTCGAAAGTAATTATCTATTTTGCCTTTTTCTTTTTGTTTTGGATTCGAATACAATAATTGAGTGATGAAATCCCAATTAAGGTTGCGTTTTCACGCTTTTGGAGATATTGTGAATTTATTGTGATACGTAATACAATATATTAATAATATTCACAAAGAAAAATGAAAACTAATACTAGGATATCTATAATATAGTAAAAGATTGTTGTGTGTTTAATTGAGGACAACTAAACACGATTTATTTGGATATTTATAATATAGTAGAAAAAATAACAAACGAGTATGTATTTTAGTCACTTACTTTTAGGAAAAAGCACCTCCCCAACAGCGGCGCCAAAATGATGTAGGTATTTTAATCACTTAATTTTAGGAAAAAGAAAATAACCGTGGCAAGTATTAAACCTTCACGTTTAGGAAAACGCGAATGCTCAATAAATGCGAGTTCGTTATCGAAGGAGGTGGGTGAAGTATGCCAATAATATAAAATCAAGTTTGGATTAGCGACGTTTTTGGGGTTTAGAAAGAGAGAAAAATAAAAGACGAGTTACACTAAATTACATTACGACGTAAAACGTAAAACGTATACGTTAAGACGTAAAATGCGACGAAAATAAAAATTTAATCTAAAAATTATTTAAAAATCAAAATTAAGTAAAAAATAATATAAGTAAGAATAAAAATTCAATATATAAATTTTAAAACTTATTATCAATTAAATATTTAATTTTAAATGCTAATTAAAGCCCTAAAATTAAATATAATTAACAACAAGTCCATAATTATATTTTATTAAACAAATATTTTACTTATATCAATTAATAACTAAAAAGTATATTTCTAAAATTTTTAAAACTATTTTTCTATTTTCAAAAGGCTAAAAACTAATTTTTAATTAAAATAATGATAAAAAATAATAAGATAATGAGAAAAATAATTTTACTTTTTCAAAAATCCTAATTTACTTAACTAAAGTTGGGAAAAATGAAAAAAGTTGAAAATAGTTTTTTGACCTAATAAGACAAAAGCAGAAATATTAAAAACTAATTAGAATTCAAAATAATGCTAAAAATAATAAAATAATAAGAAAAATAAAATTTCTTTTTCTAAAAATCTTAAAATAAATAACTTAACCTATGAAAATTGAAAAATCTAAAAAATACTACTTTTAGACCACTAAAGACAAAAATACAAGAAACTGATAGTGACTTGTGATTTTACTTTGTCCTTTAGCAAAGCAGTGGGAAAATTAAGCTAGCAGTGGGAACAAGGTTCCCACTGATGGATCACAGAAACAGAAAAAAGAGCTTCTTGAGATTTGTTTGTTGTTGTTTTTGGACATACAAAGCACCCCTACACTCAGTGGAGTGTGGGGAGTCAATAATAAGCAAAAAACAAACAAGTCTAACATAAAAGCACACAAATCAAAGAAAAATGCTCACTGTATCACAAAAACATGGAGTCTGGTATGTCTGATGATGGTTTGGTGCAATCAGTGATCCACAAGGTGGGTTTCTAGCTATGCAAACTTGACCAAAAACCTCTAAAACCTAAAACAAGACTCTAACATCCCTTAACTAATGTGTAATCTATCTAATCACCAAGATTCAAAAACCAAAAATTAAAAAAAACACCTAAGTAGCCATGCTGTTCTAAGTAGACAGGTAAACAAGAAAGCCAAAGAAAACTTTATTTAATATTACAAAGATTGAAACAAAAGTTGGACTTAAAACTAAGACACCTTAAACAAGCAAATTCAGGCTAAGCATTAGACACTTGTTGTCACCACAAATTCCTAAACACCTAAACCAAACACCCTTACACTTGCTGACAGAAATTTTAACAAGGAAATTTTAGAACAAACCAATTTGAAAATACTTTGAACCTATCTAACAAGCAATCCTAATCTAATAAACACCAATTAAGTATGAAACCAACAAACATACAGTTCTAAACTAACAAACACCACTAAATCAATGGAACAAAAACTTTTAGCACATAGGAAGGTTCAAGCCGGGGTAGTACCTTGTGGGACCCACTTCCATGCCCCACTATGGCTGATAAGACATCTCCTTATTAGCTAAGAGTGAGCTTGTGGGTTTTGTGGAAGCTGTTTGATGCAAGAGTGGGGGAAGGTGGGACTACATCAATCCTAACACCCCACATATCTTCCAATTTTGAACCTATGATGAACACAACACAAGAAAAAAATAGACAAGCTCAAAAATATTTAACAAAAACCAGATATCAGTTGACTTTCGCATAAGCTTTTTGAACAGTGAATGAAATTAGCAAAATAGAAACCTTTTTTTTGGAAAATCAAGTTTTGGAACCAATCTTTTTGAAACCAACTGAAAATGAACACCACTCAAGGACTTAGCTTATAGCATATATGTCAAATAAGCTATAAGATGAGATTGTTTGAGTAGTGGATCTCTGTTGGAAATACATTTTTCCAAGGAAAGTCTCGGTCACATCATTATTAGCATAGATCACGAGCTATAGACTATTTAGGACATTGTAACTTGGAGTGACCTCCCTTTGGGGGAGATTGTTGGAAATACGTTTTTACGTATTTTGAAAGGATCGGTCACTCCAATGATATTGGGCTCGTGATCCAATATATCCCATATAGCCCACATGTAGGGTGGGCTATATAAACCCCCTCCTAGCATGTTAGGAGGGGTTGAACACTTACATTTTACATAATCAATCTTTCTTCTTCTTTCTCTTTTTTCTCTCTCTTCTTTCTCTCTCTAAGTTCTCCATTCTCCATCTATCTCAATAGATAATCCAATAATGCCTAATCCTTAGAAAAACACGATCCTACAATTGGTATCAGAGCTTGGTTGATTCTTCGGATTGACACGTTTTATCTATTGATTTGGTGGTAAAGTTTCTTTCTTTCACAATTTTTTCTTTCTTTCGTCTATTTATTCTTTAAGGTTTCGGTTTGATAAAATTTTATCAAATCTTTCTACAAAAATCTTTCTATTAAATTTTTTACTCTTGTCTCTTATCAAATTTTGTTAAAGAGTTCACTTTTATCAACTTTTTTTTGTCAAATTTAGTCTATTTGATATTATTTACTTTTCTACTGTTTTTAATTAATTTACTTATCTACTGTTTTTTTTGTTCTTTGATAAAAAGTTTTCTGTTTTGTCTTTCTTTCTATCCAAGTTTTTCATCTTTTTCTATTTTGTCTTTTTTATCAACGTCTTGTATCTGAAAAGGGTATAGTATTTCGATGTTTAATTTTTTCATATTCCGATAGCAAGTTGCCATATTCCGATCGTAACTTCACCAGATTTGTACATCGATCGCAATAACCCTCGGGTTCTACTTTGCGATCAAATTTTTTCCGACACCCTTATTCCGACGTGGGTTGCGATTGCACTTTGCGATCGTGATTGCGACGGGTTTAAGGAAAAGTGAGTCGAAACTCTGCCGAAATTTTCATAGAGACATTCCGATGGTGAGTTTTTGAACATTCCGATGGAAGTAGGTTGATATTGCGATGGAAAGGTCTAACTGTTTTGCGATGGAATACTAGATATTGCGATGGAGTGAGTAAGCATTGCGATGGAATATTTTTTAACTGTTATTGCGATGGAATGAAAATATTGCGATAGAAATTTTGTTATGCGATGGCAGTGTATTAAATTTTTTTTCAAATTTTGATAGAAAGTTTTAGACTCACAATTTTAGACTAAAAGTTCTAGACTCGACTCAAACACAAATCAACATCGACTAGACGGACTCACATACTCGACAAACGTCTCTTATTTTTCACCCTCGAAACCAAAACCCCTCAATCCACAAACACACAGACTCATCACTCGAACACACACTCACCCAACAACAACAGCCTCGACTCCTCACCCCCACCCTCGACACATCTCAACAAAACCAACATCACTCGACCCACTCTCAAAGACTCACCCTAACCCTCGAATCCCTCACCCAATCCTCTCTTGACTCTACCCACAACCTGCCCAGACCTCTCCAACATCAACAAAAAGACTCCACACTTAGACCAACACCATACCCATCCTCGACCCACACAACCACCCACCCTGTTTCCAAAACTGACTCGACTCTCGATAAGACCCACAACCTTGACACAACTCGACAACCAAAAACAAAACCAAACCGTCTCGTTTTCGTCTTAATCACCCTCGACTCGACACAAACACCAAGGGATACGACTCAATCAATCAACATTCGACACATTTTTTTTTTGAAATCAACTACCCATACAAATCAAGATCTCAGTTTAAAACATTCATTGATCAAAGACTCAAAATCACACCAACGAAACAAGAAAATCAAATACATATAAACCTACCCGAGACCTCTTTTTACGAGATCTTGAAGATGGCTTTTTTTTTCTTCATGTCTGGTGTTCAATCAAACGAAATTAAAAGATTTTGATTAATATTTGTTTTTTTCTTCGTGATTTAGATAAGATTTGAACAGAGGGTGTATTTGTAGATTTCATTGGCAGATTGAGATTGAGTGTTTGTGAGGATCGTTGCTTTAGGTAAATAGGAAGAAGGGGACGCAGGAGCTGAGATAGATTACATGAGATTTGGGTCTGAATTTATGTTTTGAGATTAGAGGTGTATTATTTGGTGGGAGAGAGAAAATACTGTGCAGCGGAGGAAACAAGAAACTGAGTTGGTTTTGAGGTGAGAGAGATGTACGAGCACATATTATTAGGGCGAAGGAAACAAGAAACTGAGTTGGAGCAGATATTACTAGATTTTTGAACACGTCAGAACACGTGTTGATAATAAAGTCTGTGATTCACTTTTCCTCCACGTCGCCTCCCCACATGGTTTTCTCTTATTTTTAGTGGTATACAAGGCCACATTTTTTATTATTCTTTTTAATTGGCAATTTTTTTTTTGCTAAAGATATAGAAAGGTCTTCTTTTTATTTAGCATATTTTTAGTTGGCAATTTTATTTAGGTCTAATTTTAGGGATTTGGTGAATATATATCTCATTGCATTTGATTATTATTATAAAATCCAGTTAATTCAAATTTTCACGAATTGTATAATTCCGTAAAGGCTCGACAGTTAAAAAGGTCGTATCTTTCATCGAAACTCAATGGAATCTTTAGTTCGACAGTTCAAAAGGGTGAATCACGTCACATGAAAATTACAGCTAGAGATAGTAGAATGACTTTATTTCTACCACTTCGGTCCCATCTGTCGAATATTTCTCTACTTAAAGCAGGAAGCGGATTTGTGACACTCTTCGGTCAAGATCGTACCATTTTCGTCCACTAAATGCTCCTCAAATTTAACCAACTACTAGAGCAGATCAACATAGAAGACATTAATCAAATTGAATCCTCACATTCACTTCAAGTTTTAGAGCAACATTTTTCGAGTTTCTTTCAATTTGATCCTGCCAAGGTTGAAGCTTCAACGATCTGCCAGTCATTCTTTGAAGACACACAAATCGAGGTTAAAGACTTCAGTGATAGATTGCTCAATTTCATGAAATCTATTGCACTTTTGATTCATGAAAGTTCACAACTTCAACTAGAGCATGATAATGGAATACAAGAAAATCCGATGCAGATGCCAGAGAAAACAAATGGTCATACGGATGACTCAAAGGAAACCACCTCAGTTAACAATGATAGCAACACCATTTCATCATGCCAACATGATTCAAGCATGCATGACGAAGAGCCCATAGTTGGGGTACAATTTAATCCTGTATCTAACAATGATTTACAACATGTTGAGCATTCCGACCCTATCTATGCCGAACGTGGGATGGAAAAGAGTGATAGCAATACCACTTCTGATTCATCCGATGTGAATCATAATGAGGGAGAAAATGATCAGAATGCTAAAGATCATGATATGTGCTTTATGACTGCTACGTTAACCAATTCTGCTTCTAGGATTAAAGATATTGAAATGATTTTAGCTCAGCAATCAAAAGAACTTGAGGATGCCAAAATTGAATTTTCGAAGAAAACGGAGAAATTTGAAACATATTTTGAAAAACTTGAAAAGTCAAACGTTGTTCTTGAATGAAAATTGGATCAAACTGCTCTAGATTCTAAAGCTGAAAAGGATAATCTTTTGAAACAAATTAAGTTGCTTGAATCTAAAGTGGCATCCCAAGATAACTTGCTCAAAGAGAATGAGACTTTAAAGGCTCAAGTACAGGAAAAGGTTTTTGTTATAGCTGCTTTGAGAAATGAATTAAGGAAAACTAAAGGAACTAGTGTGGAAACTAAGCTTGAAAAACCATCAATCTTGGGGAAACCGCCTACAAATCAGGTTATTCGACAACTGACTGCATTTAGATCCGAGCGATCGCAATCCTCGACACCGCGGTTTGCCTCCCAAGTTGATATGGTTCATCTTTCTACACCAGTCACTCCACCAACTAGGGCCAATGTGACTAAAACAGCTTTTGCAAGACCTACTCACATGATTGCCTCTAGTCTTCCTGGACATAGTCTAAAGACCATGTCTAGAACTAGTTCAAATGACGTTCACTATAAATCTGGTCTGAGGGAAGTTAAGCAAAAGACACAAGTAAGAGATAGGAATTTCAACCCTAGACAGATGCCTTCTAGATTACCCAACACTGCTAACCGTAGCATATCTAATCCTAGGAGCATCAATCAATCATCAAGGAATTCTAGATCTTACTCGGACATTAAATATGCTACTTGTAAAACATGTAGAAAATGTGTCTTTACGGCAAATCATGATTCTTGTATCAAGAAACTACTTAATGAGGTGAACTCCCGTGTTAGAATTAAATCCCAGTGGGTAGCTAGAATCAAACCCATTGGTAAAATGTGGCGCCCCACTGGTAGAACTTTCACTCTTGTAGGAAACGAGTGCCCTTTAACTAGGATAGTCTCCGATTCTACTAAGACTACTAGGGAGGAAATTGAAAAGGATGATACTTCACTTAAGCCTAAACTTAAGGTTTTCTATAAAAGGAAACGTTTGCCATCTAAGACAAGTGATTCATCTCCTCAGGTCACCTCTGGCACAAGTAAGTCCAATTGTGAACCCCCACTTGCTTCTAAGATAGATATCGCTAACCCATATCCAAGCATGCAAGTTCCTAATGAAAATGCAGGTACCAAAGAGGATGTTCCAAAAGAACGAAGCGGTCCAGTCATTGTATACCATTCAATTAAGGACACTCTCAGAGTTTGGTTGCTAAAGAAGCTGATATCTAAGAAACAAGTGTCTTAGGGGATTTCCAGTTAAGCTTACAGTGCATAAGGACTTATAGTCACATCACAGACTATAACTCGTTCTTCAAAGAAAGGAAAGTTTATCGCCGATGGTAAACTTATCCTAACAACGAGAAATTCCTTTTTCTCGGGCATGAGCTTATATAAAAAACATTCCAAGTTTTTAAGCTCATGCCCAAAGGCTCACATTCAAATCACAGTCTGTGACCCGTTCTTCAGAGAAAGGGAAGTTCATCTACGCAACGATAACTTACCCTCAAAACGAGAAATTAAGTTTTCTCGGACATGAGCTTATATTAAAACTATTCAACGGTTTTAAGCTCGTGTAAATGGATCCTCGTTAAATGACAGACGATGACCCGGACTTCAGAGACAGGGAAGTTTATCTACGCAACGATAACTTACCCTCTTAACAAGAAATTAAGTTTTCTTGGACACGAGCTTATCCTAAAACCATTCAAAGGTTTTAAGCTCGTGTATATGGCTTATCGTTAAATATCAGACGATAACCCGTGCATCAAAGAAAGGAAAGTTTATCGCCGATGATAAACTTATCCTTACAACGAGAAATTAACTTTTCTCGGGAATGAGCTAATAATAAAAACATTCGAAGTTTTTAAGCTCATGCACAATGACTTACAGTTAAATATCAGACTGTAACTCGGATTTCATATTTAGGATAGCTTATCCTCATAACGGGAAATTAAATTTTTCTCGGTCATGAGCTTGTATTAAAACATTCCAAGTTTTAAGCTCAGAAAGGAAAGTGTATCTTTTAAATAAGAGAACTTTTCCTCATAACGGGAAATTCATCTTTCTCGGTCATGAGCTTTACGTTAAAACATTCCAAGTTTTTCAAGCTCGTGAAAACGACTTCTAAGTAAATGTCAACTTAGGACTCGTTCTTCAGTTAAAAGGAAAGTTTATCACCGATGATAAACTTATCCTTAACAACGGGAAGTTTACAACTTCTCGGACTTGAGCTCGTTTTGTAAGATATTCAACATCTTAAGCTCAAGTAATTGGTTTTCAAAACATTGAACACAATTTTTCGAGAATTTCTCAAAAAGTTTTTCTAAATCTTTCAAAATTGTGTGTTCAAAAAATGTTTTGATAAAAAGAGCATGTCTTCTGGAATCGATAATATTTACGATACTAGAAATGTAATTCAATAATGACACGGGGTTGTAAATAAAGTTCGAGCAGAAGTTCAAATGTTTTAAAACATGCTCAAAATGGTTTGCTATTATTTCAGATAGTAACCCGCTTTTCATACCCAAGTCAAGCATTTCACCGGAAAGCTTTGACTCAACAACGGGAATTAATTTTCTCGGGCATGGTTTACTTTATAACCATGTAAGGGATTGTGTTTACGTTAAAACACAATCTAACACGAATATATGTACGATTCAGTGTATTTATTTGTTAAAACAAGAGAAGTCTTGTTTTTTATGAAGTTATCATCTCCACCAACCGTAGAAATTTACAATTGATATCTACATACTCGACGATGCGACTACTCAAACGGCGACTACAGCTCTTTCAATAGAACACGGGTCAACAATTGAGGGTGAGCAATTGTCCAGCATTAAGAATCTTTGACGCCGAAAGTGCCAAGTTCACATGTTGGTGTCAAGACAACGATATCAATCAAATGGAGTCAAGAGATAACTTCAGATGTGATGAGGCGACCAACATTCGTGAACAAGAACCATGTGCTTCTTTCATATGATGTTCTCCATCATTCAGGTCCAACCTCATAAATCGCTAATCTTGTGATTACATAATCATATATGATCTTTGCACGTGATAAATACCTTACACTTGTGTTTAAAAGGTATTTAATTTACGTTTCAAGCACACCCTCATTAATTCGAGGGGGAGCTTGTGTAATTCATGAAGATAATTGGATTTTCATCTTTCTTCCCAAATTTTCTTAAAATGCTATTAAATCAATTGATATTAAAAACATCGATTGGGTTAATGTTTTTAATATGGGGGAGAAAATGTGATTTAATATGGGAAATGATTAATCACAAATGGTTTGACTTAACGTGATAGCTCATCCCGACATGTGCGAAATGTTTTCGAATATCGTTGCATATGTTAAGGGGGAGAAAAATGGATTTGTACTTCAAAATAGATATCATGGTGATTTATCCTTACCTGCAACCCATTTATTTCACGACGATGAAGATTATGGTGACATAAGGATGGTAGGATAGGTTAAAGTCCAATGATTCCTCTAGAACAAGAGGAATCTTCCCAAGGACATTCCATAGCTTGAAATAGTAGTCCTTAGGAAAGATGGAGAAAGATTGTGAACGTAGCTGAATGCCGACCAAGTACTTAAGATAGCACTGGAACAATCACAACAAGGTGCTAGTGATGACGTATTGGTAAGCATTGAAGGGGTTGAAGAATGAAAAAGAATTGTAATGATAAAGGGTGTAAAGAAAGAAGCCCTCTTTACAACTTAGGCAGAAACCGGGTCAATTCATATGCTATTGAGATCGTTTTTAATGATTCTTGATATTGAAGATAGACATCATGGACCCAGTGATGCAAGGCACAACCCATCCCAGATAACTCAGATATCTCTCAAAAGATATTTGTTTTAATCACACGGAGACAACGCATTATCTATTGATTTATTCACTCCGAATAAATTGGTATTGAAAAGGTGGCACTCCTCTCCAGCCTCCAATCACTAAAATCCAAAATGCACGATCGAGTCTAGAGCCATTTGAGATCATCAAATATCTCATTAGGACACACTTTCATATTTCCTTGCTTCTTCACACACTGTGAAAAGTAAGAAAGATCTTAAGAGTCCTACGCAAAATCTTCATGATCTTGCCTGAACATCCGAGTAATACGAAAGTATTTACAATGAAGATGGAAATCCTTCTTGAGCGAATATCAAAAAGCTCATGGTAGGTGACTTGTGCGATTCTTTATGAATCAAACTTGTGATAACTGGAAAGCAACAGTGGTTTAATTCTTAAATGAATTTAAACACGTTCCAGGCCTCTACGCAATATCTTAGTGATCTTGCCAGAACACTCAGAGTGATACCTTAGTGTTCACAGTGATGAGTGGAAATCCTTCTAGTGTTAACCTCAAACAGCACTTGGTAGGTAACTTGCAAGATTCTATACGAATCAAGCTCGTGACAACTGGAAAGCAACGATGGTGCAGTTCTTAATTGAATTTCACTTGTTACAGGAACATGAATTGACGGCTTCAAATCATGCGGATATTATTATCCAAATGATTCACTCTTTACGTTCGCAGTCAGCTTTGGACGGTCGAGTAAAGAGAACGGGTTTACCCGCGAAATCTTGTCAAGGAGGTTCTTTATTGAAACTACCTGCCACAAGTACGATATTTAATATCGTCCAACGGTCTTCACTTACCGGAGGTAAAATGCTACCGAATTAGAATGAAATGTTCAAGGCCATTTCATCCGTGTATATGGTTTGTTGCTAACTGTCTTATGCAGCGTAACAAGAAGGTGGCATTGCGGTGTACAATCCAGAAGAAGTCGTCACCACATGCTTATACTGCATACACTCAGTACTTCAACGAATTCAAGAAAGTCTGAAGGTCAAGTCTTCCGCTGTATCAAACTCTGAAGCTTTCAAGAATTATAAAGGTATAAGTATGTGGAACATGAAGTCACAAAGAGGCGAATATCACAAGTGATGAATGCACAAGGTCAAGGCAAGGAAACATGCTCAAGGCTAAAGTCAAAGATCACATCAAGCATATTCACAAGAAGAAGATCGAAGACTCAAGCATAGTATGCTAGGTTTAAGATTTTGTAAGATGGTGTGACCTCCCTTTGGGGGAGATTGTTGGAAATATGTTTTTCCAAGGAAAGTCTCGGTCACATCATTATTAGCATAGATCACGAGCTATAGACTATTTAGGACATTATAACTTGGAGTGACCTCCATTTGGGGGAGATTGTTAGAAATACGTTTTTACGTATTTAGAAAGGATCGGTCACTCCAATGATATTGGGCTCATGATCCAATATAGCGCATATAGCTCACATGTAGGGTGGGCTATATAAACCCCCTCCTAGAATGTTAGGAGGGGTTGAACACTTACATTTTACATAATCAATCTTTCTTCTTCTTTCTCTTTTTTCTCTCTCTTCTTTCTATATCTAAGTTCTCCATTCTCCATCCATCTCAATAGATAATCCAATAATGCCTAATCCTTAGAAAAACACGATCCTACAATCTCTAATAATAGCAGAAAACTGATTTTTTAGATTTTGATAAACTTGAAAGTGATTTTGCCAAAATTTAAACAACTAATCAGTGAATTGAAAGTAAATACCAAAGAAATTAAGTGGAACACAACAATAAGTAAGGAACAAAATCTACTTTAAATATTCAAAAAATGTGGTTTACAAAAAGCTGGAACAAGAGTGCATATACAATCCATACGCCTCTTTTATACTAGCTAATAGAACTATCTAGAAAGCTAAAAACATAAACCTTAATGAGGCTTGAAATTTCCTGTATGCCCTTGGTTCAAATTCGGATCTTGGTTAAAAGAGGTGTCATGTGAATGATGTTGACATAGCCAGCTGTGAAGGTTAATCTTGGCCACTCTTTGATTCTTTTAGGAGAAAGAAAACGTCATAGAGCATTGATACACTGGCAATAATTGTCTTGGAGTCGAAAGTGTATGCAGGGGAGGCCACGTGGGAGGTGTGAGGTGATGTGGGGACCATTATTGAGATTGCAAAGTGATTAGACTGTTGTTAATTAGTGTTCTGGAGGTTTTAGGAGGATAACCGTTTGATTGAGAGTATCCCCAAGTTAGGGTTTATGAATGGAGGAGAGAGTAAACAATGGGTTTTTATTAGGATTTATGGTTTAAAAAAGGTGTTTCCCACGTTTTAGATATTAAACAGAGTTTTTTTAAAGTTTGTTTAATAATAAAAGGGGTTAGTGGAGTGGTTTGACTGGGGAGGTTGACTGGGTGATGTGGCGTGAGTGAGGTTGCAGCAAGGGGTGAGGTGGCGATGTATGAGTGGTGGGGGAGGGTTTTGTGTCTGGGAAGGAATGGTCCCTTGGCTTCCCTAACTTCTTCATAACAGGTTTTCACAGCTTACTCCCTATATTTCTTTGATAACAAGTATGAAAGAATGGCAGTTTATTCCCTCTACTTGAATATTCATGATGTAGGGATTATACTTGCATATTTATCAATCACCAAGGGCTTCTTGTTTACATTCTTGAAACTTTATGGACCAAACTTGTATAAATAGGATTTACAAGGGCCAAAAGTGACAAGTCTTCAAAAGATGAGGGACCAATCTTGACAAATCTTCAAACTTCAAGGACTTCAATGGAAAATCATGATTGGGGTCCGGTTCTTTATGTGGCTTCGTTTCCCGTGTTCGTTTTTTTCTTGATTCCTTTGATCTTTTGTTGAATTCACGATATCCGTACCTAAAATACACAATGAACAAACACAAGCATATGTTGGGGTATTTTATGACATTTTTAAGCGTTTTAAGCCCGATTTGGACGATGAGACTATGTATAAATGCAGTCTCTTCAAAGATACTTGGTATGGAGATTGTCAGGGATAGGGGTAACCAAAACCTGAAGGTGTCTTAGTCGAGATATGTGCGGAAAATTCTGAATAACTACAGAGTGGATAATGGAAAGTCGGTCTCTCTACCATTGGGAGCACAGTTCAAGGTATCTTTCAAGGATTGTCCATCGAGTGACTAGGATATGGAAAGAATGAGTAAGGTCCCATATGTGAATGTTGTAGGTAGTTTAATGTATTTGATGGTTTGCACTAGACCGGATATTATGTATGTTGTTAGCATTATGAGCAGGTATTTGGTGAATCCGGGTAAAAATCACTGGGAAGCGGTGAAGTGGATTTTGAAGTACTTGAAGGGAACTGCTGATGTAGGTCTAGTGTATGGTAGAGATCAAGGTAAACACGTGGATGTTGACGGTTTCATGGATAGCGATTATGCTAAAGACCCTAACAATGGTAGGTCGATAACCGGGTACGTGTTTATGGTACATGGTTGTTTTGTGAGTTGGAAAGCAACTCTGCAGCATGTTGTTGCATTGTCTACTACACAGACGGAGTATATGACGCTTACGGAAGCTGTTAAGGAAAGCATTTGGCTTAAAGGTCTACTAATCGAGCTGGGAATAAACCTAAGGTCAGTGGTTGTGAATTGTGATAATCACGGTACAATTCATCTCTCAAGAAATGTAATGTTTCATGAGAGAACAAAGCATATCAACGTGAGGTATCACTTCATCAGGGAGATCGTATAATCTAAAGAGATCGAAGTGGCAAAGACAGGCACGGAGGATAATGCAGCTGACGCGTTTACAAAGGTGGTTGCAGGTCCGAAGTTCAAGTATTGCATGGAGGTACTTTGTGTCGCGATTAACTAGTCTTGTCACTAAGGTGTAAATTGTTAGTATTAGTTCCTAAGTCTAGTTAAGATTAGTATAAGCCATGTTTCCTTTTCTAGGTAAGCTTTGTTTAAGGTAGATTGTATTTGAGCCGGATGGATCTGAGCCCAATCCCTAGTCAGTGAAGACTAGGGAACCGACCCCTCACCCTATAAAAGGAGGTGAGCGGGTGATGCTCAAATCACACTGATCTTCTATTCTTTCATGTAACAATTAAGATTAATAAAATGAAACGTTCGTTACCTTTATAGTGTTTTTGTTCTTCTCGTTCTTTACAGGGTTTCGTTGAAGGTTGCAACTTCTGCTGGATTAATCACATGATCTAGTGATTCCGCGATCGAGCTTCGGTTTGTTGGGTTTTCGTCCAACAGTTTGAAAGAACGATTGTTTGGGTTTTTAGATTTGTGAGTTTAAGATCAGTTTTGTCTTAATGACTTTGGATTCGAAATTGTTGTTTATGGTGAAGTAACTAGTTGGTATTTGTTTTGAGATTCGATTGTTAGGATTTATTTTGGATTGTTTTCAAATTTGATTATTTGTTTGGTTTTAGATCGTTTTCAGATTCTGTCATTTGTTTAGTTTTTGGTCATTTTCAGATTAATCAGTTAGTTGAATTTGTATAGTATCCCTAGCTTTTGAAAATTGAGATCTGAAATTTGGATTGGAACATATGGACAGTTTAACTCACGATGGAAATTGTTGAAAACTGACTTAAACTTTATGGTTTGTTTGCTAATTTTACGTCATAAAATATATCACATGTGATCTATGATTATAAAATATGATTCAGATTTGTCAAATCACACGTGATTTGTGAAAAAGCAAATCACACATGATTTTTCATGTTGCAAATTCAGCACACGTGAAATTTTGAAAGAACAAATCTAATGATTTTTAGTATATTAATATGCACGTCTACTAAAAGACTAGTAATTTTTTGTCACAAATGTTTATTTTTTGTTTTATGATAATTTACTGTTTGTTAAGAATTTTATGTTAAAAAGTCATAAATTAGGGTTTTTCTTTCATTTTTATAGAAAATAAATAATTATCATTACATGGGTTGATTTTTCACGCTAATTATTAAATTTCTTTACACTTTAAAATGTGAATTTGTACTATTGTTGTTTTTTTTTGAACAAATTGCGTGTAGCAATTATTTTCATACTTTTAAGTGTGAATATTTATAATAAACTTTTCATTTTTAATATAAAGTGTGATGAGGTTGAAACAATTTTTTACTATTTTGGGTATAATTTATTCATCACACTATGTGTGAACTTTTTACCATTCATAAGTGTAAATATTTAAAGTGTAAGTAAAAACGTAAAAAATGGGTATGATCGGTACATGCGATCTTTAAAGTTATTTTTTAGTGGAAAATGCATATATGGTCACTGTGGTATGTCAATTTTGCATATATCCTACCTGTTCTTTTGAAAGTGCAGACGCTCTACTTGTGAGGATAGTTTGAGTTCATTTTAATACCTTGACCAAACAGAGGTTATGTGTTGACTGTTACCATGGTTTAACCAAAGGATAAAGTTGTCGTTTCTAATTTTTTTTAACAATCACAATCAATTTTATACCATAACAACACCAGCCATTATATTAGGTCATTTGCTAAATAAAAAAATTTGGTCGTTTTTTTTCATCAATCTGGCTTTACCGAATATTAACTTTATGTATGAACTATAAAATGACACATGGGTATTTCATACCTTTGCATTAACTTCATGTATGAACTCAACAAGATCTTTGTTTTGATTTCAAGCTTCATTTTGACATTTGAAATTAATATTATTGGATTGATGATCTTGTCAAACAATATGTTAAATTGCTTCCAGCTATAATTGTAACTATTGTTGAGTAAGTAATGAATATATTTCTATTGAATGAGAATTCCAGCTGTTATTACAAAATGTGCCGATGAAGGAAGTTTTAGCATTACGAATTAATGATTGATTTTTTATATGTTATGTTATAATTCTTCTAAAAGTAATAATTATATGCGCCGTTTATTTTTTAAGAATTTGTCAAGAAATATCTATACATATCTGTAAATCGTTGTGGAAGTAATATGGTTCCATGTTTGTGAAATTAGGGGATCTGAAATCTGGGAAAAAGTTGGATCATCCTTTGGTCTCAGCCCATATTAATTTGCTAGTTATTAGGGAAATGTAATGCTATAAAACGGAAAATTGATGACAGTAGTTTGTGATTTGGGTAAAGCCAGATTGGGATAAAAGAAAGCGACTACATTTTTTTAGCAAATGATCTTAAATATAGAATGGGTTGGCGTTGTTGTGGTATAAAAATGAATGTGATTGTTAAAAAACTAGAAAAGACAACTTTGTCTTTTAGTTAAATCATGACAACGGTCAACACATAACCTCCGTTAGATTAAGGTATCAAAATGGACTCAAACTATTTTTACAAGTAGGATATCTGCACTTTTAAAAGACCAGGTAGTATATATGCAAAATTGACATACCAGAGTGACCATATGTGCATTTTACTCTTTTTTTTAACTTGAAACCCATGAAAATTGTTAGCATCCGACATGGTAAACTCAAAAGCTATTGTAGGGTGATTGTGCATACACAATATTTATTTTGTAGTTTTAATCACATAAAATCATTAATCTAACATTTTATAAATTTATCTCTTAACAAAAATTAATTGTTAAACAGTTTCAAAAAGAGTAGTTAATTATTGTTTTGCCCCCATTAAGGAGGACTCCTGTAGAAAGAAGCAGTTTGAGTTCCTCTACGGATTTGTAGATAAGAGGAGGTACCACAGCCTCAACTATATCTAGATGCTCCTTTGGTATAAGATCAACAAGCTCCTGAGATTTGAGTGCCATCTCTAGTTTGTTCACAACATCACACATCTTTGGTCGCTTTTCACGTGATTCCTACAAACATTGAAAGGCAATCTCTGAAAACACTTCCAAAGAACTCTAATCGAATGCTTGCAAAAGATCATCTCTAAACACAATCTCTCATAACTTTTTCTCTTCGTATCTTTGTTTCCAGATATGCACTATATTCCCACTACGAGCATTGCTATGATCAAAACACTGTCTTCCACATAATACTTCAAAAAGGACAACACCGAAAGAGTATACGCCAGACTCCTTCGTTAGAAAGCCCATGCGCAGATACATTGGATCAATGTAACCATGTGTGCCCACAGTATCGGTCATTAAAAACGTAAACGACTGATTAGCAGGTCCTAGTTTTGCCAGTCCCATGTCAGAGACTTTAGCCTTCCACTTCTCGTCAAACAGAATGTTGGAACTTTTTATATCTCTGTGAAGAACTCTATGATGTTTACCTTTATCCTCATGCAGGTAGCTTAATCCCCTTGCCGCATCAAGGCATATCTTGATACGCTGAGTCCACGTGAAAGTAGTGGAACTAAAATGGCGATCAAGGGTGCCATTAGCTGCATGCTTGTACCCCCAAGATCTTCTCACCACCCTCGTCACAAAATCCAAGGAGAGAGATCAGATTGTAGAAAAACATGATCAGATGAACCTCAAACACAAAAACCTTTTATTTAACAAAGATTTAAAAGACAAAGTAAACTGAAAATTAAATCTACCAGTGATAATCACGTGTAGCTCTATTATCTACATGATAATAGTCTTACAATCAACAATAAAAAGATACAAGATCAAACTAGGGTTTGAGATCAAAATGATAGAGAGAGAGAGAGCGATGTGTGTTTGATAAACACACAGTTACATTGAGGCGATACAAACCAGAATGAGAACGCTCCTCTCTATATAAAACCTGAAGGGCCTAAAAAGCTGTTTGAGGCAAATGGGCGTGATATGTGGGCTTGGACACCAACATGGGCTGAGTCCAATAACAAGAATAGCAGCCATCCAACTTTAGTCCTTCAATCCATAAAAGCATTACACCAATCGTTCAAAGTTATAACTGAAAGAATGAAACACAACATAATAAGTCCTTATAGTCACAATAGGTTAGCAGATTAGGTCCTCATTTTAACATCCCCCCTTAATCTGATAACCCATACAGGTTTATCATTCCAAGTTCTTTAACAAACTTTTGGTGCAATTCCATGTCCAACCCTTTGGTCAAGATATCTACAATTTGATTTGTAGATTCTACTTTAACAGTTTTAATCACACAGCTCAAAATTTTTTCCCTCACAAAATGAAGGTCAAGTTCAAGATGTTTAGTTCTTTCATGAAAAACTGGGTTGGCAGCTATTTTAATAGCTGAGTTACTATCACAGTGAAGAGTAACTAGAAGTAGGTTCTCAACTTGTACGTCTTTTAAGACTTTGAGAACCCAAATCACTTCACTGGTTATTGATGCAAGAGCTCTATACTCTGCCTCAGTAGAAGATTTAGAGAGAGTGTTTTGTTTTTTGCTTTTCCAGGAAACCAAGTTTCCATTAATAAACACACAATACCCAGTCACTGACCTTCTAGTGACAACACATTTTTCCCAGTCAGCATCAGAATAAGCATCAAGAATCATACCTGAGTTTCTTGTGAAATGAATACCCAAACCTGGAGAGCTTTTGAGGTATCTTAGCACCTTAAAAGCAATTTTGAGATGAGAGTTCAAAGGACAATGCATGAAATGAGTCAAACAATGCACAACATAAGAAATGTCAGGCCTGGTGTTAGTCAGATAAATGAGCTTTCCCATAAGCTTTTGATAATCAACAATGTTATCAAGAAGAGGGTCCTCATTAGTAGGTTGATTAGTGATGACAAGTTTAGATGGTAAAGGAGTTTTAGTAGGCTTACAAGCAAGCATACCATACTCAGATAACATGTCCAACACATACTTTCTTTGGTTTAAACAAACACCATTCTTAGTGTCAACAACTTCAATTCCCAAAAAATACTTGAGTTTACCCAAGTCTTTAATCATAAACTTGGTTCTTATAAAACTCTTAAACTTTTCAGTTTCAACAATATTATTCCCAGTTATGATTATATCATCAACATACACAACAAGGAATAAGTTACCCTGAGATTTAGTGTATAAAGAATAATCAGACTTGCTTTGAATAAAGCCATTTTCACTAAGAACATAAGTAAGCTTAGCATTCCACTGTCTAGGAGCTTGTTTAAGCCCATACAGAGATTTCTTGAGCCTGCAAACCAAGTTATCACCCCCAGGAAGATATCCTTGGGGTGGTTTCATGTACACAGTTTCATCAAGATCACCATAAAGAAAGGCATTGTTGATATCAAGTTGGAAAACAGGCCAAGATTGTATGATAGCAAGGTTAATCAAACACCTAATAGTGACCATCTTAACAACAGGGGCAAAGGTTTCATCATAATCAATTCCCTCTTTTTGGCCAAAACCTTGGGCAACAACCCTAGCCTTATATCTCGCAATCTCACCACTAGCTTTAAACTTTAATTTCCAAATCCATTTACACCCTAAAGCATTCCTACCTTTAGGGAGTTCAACAATGTCCCAAATGTCATTTTCAAGCAAGGCAACAAGTTCAGTGTTCATAGCATCAACCAAATGATGATTCTGAGATGCTTCAAAAAAACTTTTTGGTTCACTCATTTTGTTAAGTTGAGTGACAAAGCAAAAATTTTCTTTATCAAGTTTGTAATATCCAACAAAATTTTCAAGTCCATACTTGACTTTAGATTGGACGACTAAATCATTATAGTTTCTGGGAAAAACAAAAGGTCTTGAGGACCTCCTCACACCTTGACCACCCTGAACATTGTTTATACAGTCATCCCCAAGATTTCCTTCCATGTTTTGAACATGAGGGGAAGGAATGGGATTAGTTTCTAAGTTTCCCTCAGAGTCATCATTCTCATCAAGTGTGGCAGCCTCTTCCCTATTCAAGCTGGCATCACTGGTATCATTGCCTGAGTGTCCATTGTCACCTAGACTTGGAGGTGGGCTACTAACACTTGGTGACCAATTGTCACCATTATGTTTAGCTACTCTCTCTTCATCATTGGGAAGTTCAGGGTCATCAAGGTCAAAAAAATTCAACAGATTTAAGTCTTGAAAAGCATTTGAACTATTTTCTTTATTAAACTTATTTTTATTATAATAAAAAACAGAGTCTTTAAAAGGAAATATGGTCTCAAAAAACTTAACATCTCTAGAAACAAAGAAATGATGCCAATTAAGACTGTAAATCCTATATCCTTTTTGAGAGCTAGAATAACCCATCATAACACATTTTTCAGATCTGCTAGAAAACTTATCTGAACTATTAAGAATAGTAGCAAAACACAGACATCCAAACATTCTGATATGAGAGAGCCTAGGACAAGTATTGTAAATCTATTCAAAAAGGGTTTTTCCATTTAGCACAGAAGAGGGCAATCTGTTAATAAGATAAGTAGCAGTTAGCACACATTCAGTCCAAAAATTAAGAGGAATTCCCCCCTGAAACATAAGACATCTAGCAACATTCAAGAGATTTCTATGTTTCCTTTCAGGAATCCCATTTTGTTGTGGTGTATATGCACAGGAAGTTTGGTGTATGATGCCATTTTTTTCACAAAAGACTTTGAAGTTTTGATTAACAAATTCAGTTCCATTATCACTTCTGAAAGTTTTAACATTATCTTTAAATTGATTTTTAATCAGATTATAAAAATTTTGGATGTTAGAAACAACTTCATCATTGGTTTTTATGAGAAACAACCAAACTGCCCTAGTATAATCATCCACAATAGTCAATAAGTATCTATGGCCAGAGTGACTAGCAACCCTATAAGGACCCCACAAGTCTAAATGAATAATATCACCAAGGTTTCTAGTTTTATGATCACTTAAGGGAAAAGGATTTCTGGTTTGTTTAGCTCTTTGACAAATTTCACAAAAAAAGGTTTTCTCATCGTTGTCAATTTTTAAAGATTGTCTAAGAACATTAAGGGCAGGATCAGCAGGGTGTCCAAGTCTATAGTGTCAATCATAATGGGACATAGAGCAGGTAACAAAATAGTTTTGATTTTTACAATTAATACCTTCAGTATCTAGATAGTATAAACCTCAACATTGTTTACCAATCCCCAACACCTTTTTCAGATTCAAATCCTGATTAACAAAGAAGCACTTGTTTTCATCAAACACAACAAATATCGTATTATCTTTAGCAAGCTTATGCACAGATATCAGAGTAACACAATACTCAGGGATAACCAACACATCAACAAGAACCAAACCATTAGGAAGTTTAAGGTTACCAATTTTAGTTAATAGCCTCAGTCCTATTTGGGTGGGCAACTTTGATTTTAAGATGAGAAATATCAAAAACATTATCAAGTTCCCTATCACTATTAGTCATGTGTTGGTTAGCCCCAGAGTCAACAACCTTTCCATTGTAAGTCATGCCAATTTTAGAACTTGTGTTTGAACAATAAAACTTATCAAAGTTTTCATTAAAGACCTTGTTGGAGTTAAAAACAGTACCTGCCATATTGGCTTGTACATTCTTTCCTGTTCCATTGTTATCTTTAAAAAGAGAGAGAAGTGTAGCCATTTGTTCATCAGAGAATCCAGTAGGACTAGTAGTAGAAGAACCAATAGAGTTATTGGACACCTTTTTGCCTTTAAAGTTTTGACTACCCCTTTTCTTCCCATGAACAAAGTCACTGGGGTACCTAATGATCTTAAAGCACCTATCAATGGTGTAACCATTGTACCCACAGTTTTCATAAAGAACATCAGAGTTAGAGACAAAATTGGGTCTAACACCATTTTGATTGTCAGGCCTAACATTTCCAAGACCAGCATTACCATTGTTAGGTCTAAAGTTGCCTTGATTACCATTCTGATTAAAGTTGTTGGTTATGGGTCTCAATATATTAGCATTAGGGTTCTGATTTCTTTGAAAATTGTTTCTGGTGGGACCATTAGACAAAAATGCAGAGGTCTAAGCCCTTTGGGAGTGCCCAGAACTACTGCCAGAAGCCATTCTGTGAGATTCCTCAGCAGAGATAATGACATAAGCCCCCTTAACATCAGGAAGGCTTTCCCTAGACAAAATAGAACTCCTAATACTCATATAAGAATCATCCAAACCCATCAAAAACTGCATAAGTTTCAATAACTGATTATGTTTTTTAAACTCACTAGAAGCAGAACAAACACAAGTAGGTAATTCAATCATAGCATCATATTATTTCTAGAGAGCATTCAACTTATGATAATAATCAGACATATTACAACCATTTTGTTTCAAGGTATTAATCTTGTGGTGCAAGTTAAACATGACAGAACCATCAACCTTATGATATGTTTCCTTTAATTCTTACCAAACATGTTTGGCCTTTTTTGAAAAAATTTGTCCAAGGAAAAGTTCCTCAAATATAGAGTTAAGAATCCAACCCAATACAACAGCATTGACCCTGTCCCATTGTCTTGCTAAAACCTCATAAGTTACAGATCTTTTACAAGTACCATCAACGAAACCAATTTTATTTTTACCTTCCAAAGCAAGTAACATAGCATTAGCACAAACTTGATAATTTTCAGTTCCTTTAAGTTTCACAGTGACAACAGTTAAAACAGCCGAATCATTAGGGTGCAAGTGCACTGGATCACTCAGGTCAAGCTTACTAATAAGTGTAACTGGGTCAGTTACACTTATAGCATCATCATCACCATGTTCAGACATGGTGAAGGGTCAAAAGGTCAAAAAATGAACTCACAATACTACACACAAAGTTCCCAGGAATTCAAACCACTCAAGGGTGGCAGGTCAAGGGCAAGCAGCAAGTGAGGATCCAAAATAAAGGGTATAAATAAATGGACTACCAATCTCCCAAAATACAAGTAATAATAAAAAACAAATAGCAGATAACAAATAAAGAAATAGAGATGTAGAAGTGTTACAGTGCTTTCAACCAAAGCTCAATCAAACTGTCACTCTTAGATTCACTTGGTCTAAGAAGTGACAGAACCTCCACGTCACAAACCCCAAAAATTTCTTCGAGGAAAAAATTGGGGAAAGTGACCAAACCAGCGAACAAACCACCGAATCAAAAAGGAAAAGGTATGAATCACCACCAATCGAATAAGCCACCAATCAAAAGTGAAACCCTAATTTTTTTCGCAAGAAAAAAATTAGGGAAAATCACTTTAATCAAGAGACAAGACCACCAATCAAACCAATCGTCAATAATAATGAATAAGAGAGCAGATCTCAGAAACCCTAATTTTTTCTCAAAAACATTAACGGTTCATAACTTTGATTCAAGAAGTAATATTAACAGATCTAGCCATTTCAATAGCAGATCTTCCCAAAAAATTATAAGAAACCAAAAAACCCCAATTTTAAACAAAACCCTAAAAAAATTTCATCGATTTTTAACAACCTGGCTCTGATACCATGTAGAAAAACATGATCAGATGAACCTCAAACACAAAAACCTTTATTTAACAAAGATTTAAAAGACAAAGTAAACTGAAAACTAAAGCTACCGGTGATAATCACGTGTAGCTCTATTATCTACATGATAATAGTCTTACAATCAACAATATAAAGATACAAGATCAAACTAGGGTTTTAGATCAAAATGATAGAGAGAGAGAGAGAGCGCTGTATGTTTGATAAACACACAATTACAATGAGGCGATACAAACCAGAATGAGAACGCTCCTCTCTATATAAAACCTAAAGGGCCTAAAGAGCCGTTTGATAGACACCAACATGGGCTGAGTCCAATAACAAGAATAGCAGCCATCCAACTTTAGTCCTTCAATCCACAAAAGCATTACACCAACAGTCCAAAGTTATATCTGAAAGAATGAAACACAACATAATAAGTCCTTATAGTCACAATAGGTTAGCAGATTTGGTCCTCATTTCAATACAGATTTTCGTGAGTGTAACGGGAAAGCATCATGACCTCCTTCCAAAACTAAGGGTCACCTTGCCCATGTTTACGACTTAAACACTTAAAAGAAGCCTTAGTTTTCCCCCTTGATTGAGATAGTTTTCCCTCATACATTTCCGAAACCACCCTTTCCGATAATTTTGGTGTCGGTAAAGTTGTCAGTGGCTGATTGGACATCCTCCAGTTTGATTACAAGATGTTCAAACTACTTCATGATGGAATCCATTTTACTATACGTTAAGTTGATGAAAGAATGATTTAATGAGAAAAAGTATTTTGAGCAATTGCAAGTGCGGAACTAAACTAATAACTGAGATGGTAATATATAGCAAAGATGAAGTTGGGATAAGATGCATAAAGTGAAGTCTTATTTGCATATGGTAGATGAAATATCTTTAATCAATAATTCTAACCAGTTGTATTGCTTGACTAGGCCTTTCTTGGATTATCATGTGAAAGACAACCATAAAAAAAACTTGTGGTTCTCCTAAACATTACGAAGTACTTATTTAGGCATTATCTTTCTCATATATCATGTGAAAACCCAAACTGGACAAATTAGTTTTAGTTAGCATTTAAAAAGTCACAATTAGCTCAAATTAAATTTGATCAAACTGTGTTAAACTTCGTTAGCCAAAAAGTACCTACAATATTTTGTAGTAAATATTGTGCCTAGTAATATGTTGATAACACTTTAGGAATATGAATTTATGTCCAAGACGCGACACAATTATGTATCCCGGGCACTGTATTTGTATATTTTGGTGATTTATTATTATTATTGTTTCAAATATCATTTTTATATATTATGGAATCTGGAAAATGTCAAACCTGGAATATGTGCGATTATGTTTTTGGAAAATAACTATGGGAAATCTATGAGAATATATCCGTGGGAAATATGTGGAAAATAACCGTGGGAAACACGTGGGTAAATGACTGTTAGAATTTGTGGGAAATCCGTGGGAAAATGTTAGTTGGAAATTTGTGGGAAAATGTTCGTGGGAATTCCGTGGCAAAAAGCCACTCTTTTTTGTGTGAAATTTGGTTGATAAAATCCGTGGAAAAGTAGTCAACGCTCCATGGGAAAAATATTTACCCACGGGGTTTTTAGCAACGGAATATTTCCGTGGGAAATCCTGTGAAAGAGCCCTTTCCCACGGAATTTCCCACATATCATGTTGTGGGAAAACTATGTTTGTGTAGTAGTCCGCGCTGAACTGTTTGCCACCACCATTTCAAAATATTCTAGTGAGTGAACTATTGTTTAAAAATGTTTGAGATATGTGGCACGAATTTCCGATCGTTTCGCTTCGTCAATACTTCTTAGCTTTAGTTGTGTATTTATTAAGATATAAGTACTTCTTTTTCGAACGTAATATGGCATGTGGTCGTATAACATACTATCAAAAATATCTTACTCACTTAAGAAACTTAATTATAAAAGTAAACAAAAAGACCGTTAATGAGATGACGAAATAGCAAATACGCCACGATGAAAATGTCGATGCAATTTGACAGCCTCATGTAACCAAAAAAGCCCTATAACAAATTACCCGCCATCACACTTGACACCCAAGCTTTTTAAATCAGAAAAAAAAAACCTAAAAGTTTACAAAATCTTTTTTACCTATTCTTTTTTACAAATTACGTAAAAGCTAACAAAACAAACACAAAACATCACCTAAAGTGTCGTCCCTGGGCATAGAGGAGCATAAATACTACCCACTAAATGAAATAATATAAAAGTTACTAGAAGATAAATGATATAAAAATAGTGCCCGTAACTGTACATCTTTCATCTCCATCTCATCTCCATCTCCTATCTTTCATGTAAAACCCGCATGCTTTTACCATGAACAGTACATATATAATCGTACGCACATGATTAAAACTTTCCTTATATAACATGTTTACATTTCACGAATATTAAATACAAGTATTACGTACGTGTTATTACACGATAAGTATTTAATACGTATTAAGACACGAAAATTAATATCAACAATAATTATAATCACGAACATGAAATCATGAACGTAAATAATCACGAGCATAGTATTATGTATTTACGTAATTACTATTACGACTACGTACAAGTACATATTATAACACGAACAACTAATAATAAAGTCACGTAAATACGAGCACGAGAACACGTAACATTTTAGAACACGAAAAACGTTGGGTTTCCCCTCGTGGGCCCCACATACCCGCGGACACAAGACAAAGGGATGGCCAAGCCCACTTTAATTTTGCATAGGAAAAAGGGAAAAACATATTTCCATATTACAGAAGATTTAGAAAATTACAAAACCCTAGCCCCTTTTTCTCCTTCCTTTGGCCGCCTGTTTCAACACCATAAGGAGAGGGTGTTTATTGATCTTAGTTGATTAAATTCAAGTGTGGTGTTCGTGTTATTGTCATCCAACTGTTTCACGCATTTTTTTATTAAAAACTAGTAATTAAACATGTAAATTTAATCATAGGGTAATAAACATGGATGTTTTGGGTTGTTTGGTTCGGCCGACGCAAGGAACCGAGAGCCAAAGCTCTCGGTGGTCTTTGAATCACCACCAGCCGAGACCCATGGTCTCGGTGGGGTTTTTTGTGTCTCGGCCGCAAGGAACAAGGGACCCCGATGCATGTCGGGGTAATATTTTGTTTTGATTGGGTCTCGGCTGAAAACAAACAAGCACCACCGGCCCAAGCCGGTGGCTAATATGATCAAGCGGGGGAACCACCGGCTAACCGCCGGTGGGAACTCTGCATGGGCAGCGGCTAGCCGAGAGACCAAGGGAACCACCGGCTTAGGCCGGTGGCAGTGAACCGAAGGCAGGGGCAACCGACATGGGCCGGTTTGCCACTCTTTTCGGTAGGGTTTGATTCGGGCCGATTCACGGGTTACGTGTCCGGTTCACGACATGTTTTAATAAAATAATACATGGATTCGTTTTATTATTTTATTTTATAAGCTTAATAATTTTTACAAGTTTATTTATTTACAAGTAATTAAATTAATTTAACATGTTATATATTTAATTTTATTAAAACATAACTTAGGTTTATTATTATTATTAATAATACATGATTTTTAACCTAAGTATTTAATCATGAAATTTAGACTAAAGTAATTAATTAATTATTAAAACGTGACATATAATTAGTTAATTTCCATGACTTAGGTTATATTAATAATAGATATCAATACATGTTTTAACCTAAGTATTTTATACACTTTAATTTAACTAAATCATGCTATATTTAATTAAATCTTATAACATATAGTTTATTTAATTTACATGTATTAATTAATAAACTATATTATTAATCACATGACTTAGAATATTAATCAGTAAAACTTAAGCTAATTTTATTAGCTTAATGATCCAGCTTATTTCTAAATATGGAAACTTTCTATTTTTAGAAACTTATTTATTTTAAGCAGTTAATCTATTTATGGAAACTTTCTATTTTTAGAAACTTATCTATTTTAAGCAGTTAATCTATTTTTGGGAACTTTCTATTTTAGAAAACTTTCTATTTTTGGAAACTTACTATTTTAGGAAACCTGCTATTTTTAGAAAGTTACTTATTATTACACAACAAGTATAATAATACAAGAAATACAATTAATACTTAATCAGAATATACATAATACATGATAAACACGGCATAATGATAAAATCGGTAAAACAAGACATGAACATATAAAACAAGCTAAGACATGATATAAAATCAGTTACGTACGCAGTAATCAGAATACTTATACACGTATACTATTTATGTAGCATTAGTGAGATCGAAGTAGGACTCTCTTCCATTCGTCTTCTTCGTCACTGGACACAAGGTATGGGTTCTCCTTCCTTTTAGTATGGACATTCTTTCCATATTAGGATTTCCCCGTATGCAGCCAACTGTTTTCCCAGTATATGTTTTATATGTTTGATTTGCTGATGTTTCATTAAATGCCTAAGAAATATACATGCATGACCATTTTCACCTAGTTATGGAGGTACCATAACCATAACACTAGAGGCACCAGTGTTATGACTTCACCACGGCGGAGTGATAGCTCGTGGCGTCCCTTTCAGCTTTTGGCTATATTATTATATTATCATGTGGGGAGTATGGGGGCATCCTAGATTACATGTTTTTACAGATTATTCAAGTGAATGTGGTGTGTGCCGTGCATCCTTCACAAGGAGTTGATCCCTCCTACCCAAACTTATATTAATTCGAGGCAACCCCTCTAATTGCATGATGAGGTCACCCCTCCAAGTATTCATGCACGATGATATTTCATGACCTATATTGGCTAACGGTAAACATGTTAAACAATTTTCATAAGATAAACAAAAGGCTTTTCAAACTAGAAAACCAGTTTTACTAAGTTATACCAAGTTTTCCAGGACTTAACCAATGTTGTATATGCTAATGTTATTCATTTTATGCTTGTATATCCGTGCACTGAGCGTTATGCTCAGCCGTTATCCTTTCATGTTCCCAAAACGGCAGGTACTCAAGGGCGCTCGTAGACTCTAAGCATACGTGCATATGGATTGGAAGGTTTCTAGCCTTCATTACTTTATGCATTTATTCATACATTCTGCTACTTATTTCCATGGACATTGTTTAGTCCTTTTCATTTACAGTACTTATGTTTGTGTGTGATGATCTTTTACTTTCGGGTACAGATGTTTGTTTCTGGTATCCTTTATGGTCATGTAATGTTTAAGACATTTATCCTTGTCTGCTTTGATGACACGCTACAATCACGCGTGACATTCCATTTATCAAAATGGGGTGTTACAATTATAGTATCAGAGCCAAGGCTTCGACCTGTCGGCTCTTAAAACACGACCTGTGATTAGTGGGTAGTTACTATGGTCTTCCTAGAACTGACAGTCGGTTTTCATGCATTCATTGTTTTCATTCATTCATATATATGTCATTGTCGCAAGTTTATGACTAAGTAATGGTAGGTACAGGACTGGCCCTATTTAGTCACATGTGTTTTATCGAAACTTTTAACTTTGGGACCGACCCATTGGCGTCCCCTCGTCATGTCTTTTGTTTTGAGTGAACTGACCATAGGCGTTCACTCTCGCGCATATAAAAGCTTTCATAAAACTACATCATGCATTCATATACCAGTTTTCCTGCATAAAAATTTTCTCATGATTTATTGGTATAATTTTTTTCATGTATTTATATTTTATGTTTTGATCAGTTTAATCATGTATTTTTATGTTATACTGTCAGATGGTTCTCACACGCGAGAAGGAACAACTCAATGCAACAGTCCAAGCTGCGATGCAAGCTATGCTTCCTCATCTGAGGAACAAAATCAGGGTTGAGGTGCAGGCTGCCAACAGTCAGCAACATCACCCAGTACCTCTTACTCCTCGTCCAGCAACATTGGTCACATGGCTGGAGAGATTCAATAAGCTACGCCCTCGATCCTTCGAGAAAACGGATAGCCCCAGCATACCTGAAAGCTAGTTGGCTCACATATAGAAGATCTTCGACGCAATGGGCTGTGACCCCGTCTTCAAGTCGAGGTTGGCCTGTTACAGGTTCGAAGGTGATGTGCTATCATGGTGGAAGGCACTGAAGCAGTCTGAGGGAGGTGACGATTGGGTGGCTGGTTTGACTTGGGCTCAGTTCAGGGAGTTAGTGATGGGAAAGTTCTTGTTGATCCCAAACATAGATCGATTTAGCTTTGTGTTATCAAGATTAAATCAAGTATAACACGTAGAGAAACTTTGTTGCATTGAACAAACTAAGTGTTATGCGGAATTTAACACTTAGAACAGAGAACAAAACAATTTAAACCAAACTTTCACTTTGATTAATAATATCAATGAATGATTACAATGAAAGTGTTATGAGATATGTAGAAGAGGTGTATGTGAGATGTGTCTTATGTCTAACCCTAAGGCCTCCTTTTATAGGTTTAAGGAGCCTTGTACAAAAAGCTAAGATCAACTATTTTAGGAAGAGACATAAGATAAACATACCCAAATAACTTATTGACTAAATCTTTTAAACACTTAAGAATATATTCTGAATTCTTATCTTCATATTTTGTCCACCAGCTTGAGGAATTCATCATTGGAAGATTTAGTCCTTCTCTTTGTGTTAAGATTCTTCTTGTCAGCGCCTTGATAATTCTTATCAACGTCTCATCTGTCAACGCCTCATTTACTCTTGTCAGCGTCTAAGTTCCTCTTGTCAGCGTCTAGGGACTTAGTCAATTTTATTCCCAACAATCCTCCCCTATACTTGATATCTACTCTAGTAATCAAGTTTCTGAATAAAATAAAACATACAGAGAGGATTCTTACAAACATGCTCTATCCTTGAATTTGAGTATGAATATACCTCAAAAAGTCAATCACTCAAATCACTTGTATAGTCAGCCTTCACTTGGTCTTAATCATCTTCAGCACCTGTAGAGTCTTTGGAGCTTTCTTTATTTCTTTTGTCACTCAAATTCGATTGCTCCTCCCCTTCTTAAGACTCCTCTCCAAGATCAAAATACAAGGACGGAACTAAGAACGTCCTCCTTGCATCATCTTCCAAAATAACAAGTCTATCAGTTCAAAACTGTTATCCTTGACAATTTGTACCATTTCTGTATTATGCTTTTACAAGCTAATACAGATTTTTGTCAATTCCATTAATGTCAAAGGTTTCATACTGTCCTCATCCACATTCGGGAAATGAATCCTCAGTGTTGATTAATAGGACATGGGGATGGACTTACTGATGATAAAACTGACTTGACCTGCATCAAAGCTAGTGCCAATAGTCTCAGCCATCTCCATAACACTATACACCCTTGTGAAAGTGATCGCTGCTGCTACTAGATGTCAATCACTAGGAAAAACATCTCAATGATCATTAGGCTTCAAGATATCCAAAAATTTGAAAAATTAAAGGGTGATGAAACATTTTGGGACTATAAATGTAACACCCCCAAATTTATACAACTCAATACAGCGGAAGACTAGTTGGTGTTACGGGATAGCACATTACTCACATCATAGACAACACATAAAAATCGCGTCGTTTATTAATAAATCATTTCCATTCATAAATATCAAAGTTACATCGGTCCCAAGTCATTACATTTCATACAAAGTTTTACAAAGTATTTGAATGGAAAATATTGTTTAAGTGCGGGCCATGAATTCTTGTCGTCTTCCCGAGAATTACCTTCAAGTACCTGAGATAAAACATGTTAAAAGAAAAGGTCAGCGATAACGCCGAGTGAATTCATAGAATTTAATAAAATCCATCAATATAATATCAGTATAAAATTATTACTGAAAATCATTTTGTACAAATCATTTTAATAGGCAATAAAATATCCAAATTCATTTTATACAAATCTTCATCAAAATCATAATATAGGCGTTTGCCTTAAAAATCATTATACGAACCAATGTCGTAAAAACGTCATACAATACGTCTTATGACGTTGTATAAAAATAAAAACCGTTATATGAATATTTTTATGAAAACCAAAACACGAACATAATATCAATAGTATGACCCTGTATTGCTAGTCAGGCAATACATCGTAACTCGGAGCGTCTAGTAGTATTTCGTTAATTTGGATTATTATAAGCCGCATGACATTGTTACCTTACTAAACCAACAACGGGTAGCTAACCCGATACTCAATTTGCCCATCTAAAGTAGCGTGTCGTCACAAAGGTCACGCTATGGAAATCTTCTCATACATAAATTCCCTTACCAATCAATATGGCACGACGGGGATCAACCGTCAAGGCGCGAACTGGGGTGATCGTCCCCAAATAGTACTATTATATGCACAAGCGTCTACCAAATCCCGGTAGTTCACAATTCATGCTAATGGGACTTTTAGTGACATAAGCTAACTTTAATAATCCATTTAATTTCATCTATCGGGTCCTTTAATCATTTATCGGGTCATACAATCGGGTCATTCAATCATACGGGTCCAAATCAATAAACAAACAATCGGGACAAATGGTGTCCTATTTTATAAAAACTAACATGTTATCTCCCTCGCGGGTTTATAAAACATTTCATAAAAACATTTAAAAGAGTGCGGGGCTATGAACTCACGTTGATGTGGGAAGACGATTATCGGCGATTTGGATGTACGGTACGTGCTTCAATCACGGAAACCTAGACAAATAATACTCGTCTTAGACTCATGTCCAATGACTTTATAAAAATAACAATTATGTATACATATGATGATTATTTATATATGATGATCAAGTGGGTTTACATATTCTCGTTTACTCATTTTAGTGTTATGTGTCGATAACTTTTATACTAGTTTACTAGTTTTACCTATTTACGTGTTTTAGGTTCAATAAACTTATTATAAGTTCTTTAACTTGTATTAATCCATGTTATACTTATATTATCAGTATTTAAACTTTACAAGTTGAGCCTAAATGGGTCAAGCCCAATAATAAGTTTATAAGTGTTTTAGTCCATTTTTGTTGTATTATTAGTCCAATAACGTTAATTTAGTCCGTGAACGTCCGTATGTCCTATAGTTCGGGTCTTATCGGTTTTTAATTGTTATACATGTTTATATATCAGTATATAAATTTTATAAAGTTTATATTAGACGGGTCCAACCATCTAAGTTTTATTTAACAAAAACGTTAATTTTACGGTATTAGCCGAAAAAGTCGTAAAAATCATGTTTATAGTTTTATAACTTATAAAACTTAACAAGTTACCATTTTTATTAAAATGTCCACTTATTTACCATTGTACATATTTATATAAATGTTTATATAAGTTAGTGGGTTTTAATTTATATTTTATACTATTAAATTTTGAGTGCTTATATAATAGTATTATACTTTAATTTCCAAAATCTGATTTTTATTCTCATCTTCACCAAAACTGCCATATCTAGAGTTCTATATGGAGATAGAAGCTCAAATTTTTATCACATAAACTACATGATATGTGCTCCGTTTAACTCTTCTATAGATACTGTTGAATCATCCTCTAAGTATTTTCTAAAAATCGTCCAAAACAGTGAACTCAGATTTGTACCTTAAACTTGTTTTGATCATATCTCACTCATTACAATGATTCCATTGCATGGCCAACTCTCACATGTGTACAAGACCCATAGCTTACTATAAATACATTCTAATTCATCATTTTATCAGTTCATAACATGTTTCTTTACTGTTTTATACAGCCATCAAATTTAAACAAGATTTTAGCCTTGTTTCTTATAGTTTTTCACCTTTTTAATCATATTTATCAACACCAAATCCCCACATAACATTTTTAATCATCATTCATCATCATATACATATACATAAGTAAAATAAATACAATATTACATAATAAAAAATAACAAGAAGATGGGGAGAACAATCTTTATACCACCATGATGATGTAGGTTGTGATCAAAACATGGATTTTGATGGAGAAACTTGTGCATAGCCAAGACCATCTTCAAAACCACCATTCTTCATGAACTCCTTGTGGAAAATCAGCCCTAATACTTCATGGAAACTCCTCTTTGGATGTTAAAACTTGCACCAATCTTCATCTCTTTGAATGGAGATTAACATATGTTAATTATAACATATGTTTGTGGTTAAAATTTGATCAAGTGATGGTGATTTGGGGTGTAGAATGGGACGGCCAAAATGGCTTAGAGAGAGAGTGTGTGTTTTGCATGGAAGGAAATGAATGTGTGTGTAGCTAGTGGTAAATGGTGAAGTGGTGTAGCTAGTTGGTGGTATGTGTAAGCTTAATTGCTAAGCTACTATGACAAGTGTTAGTGTATTGTTTACACTTTGACACCTCAAAGGGTGTTGTGTAGCTAGTTTTAGCCGTTGGTTTGTGGGGGTGGGGCAAGTGTCCCACTTGTCTCATCCCAATTTAATTACGGGTACTCCTCGATTCTAGTTTCCTCGATTTGCGTGCCCTTGGGTCGTTTTACGAAAAACATTTTTATAAATTATGAATCAACGTCACAAAACGAATCTAATAAAAATTGTCTCATCAAAAACGGAGTTCGAAAACGTAAATACGTAATCCTAGGGTTTCCGGTTTAGTCGTCAAGGATGTTAAAATAAAATCGTAAGTCCTAATCTCTTCTCGTAAGTTTATGAGTTTATGAACCAACACAAATTTAAAACTCCAAAATAATATTCACGGATAAATTTATTTTCTGAAATGTCAGACTGTCACCAAAGACGGTGTATGTAAACGTAAGCACGTAACGTTGAATCCTCCAGTTTAGACGTAGTCGACGCTACTTCAAGACGTAAATCCAAATTCTTCCCAAAAATAAGTGAGTTCATATTATAACATTAAAATAATATTTTTAATTAAATATTGAGAATAAAATATCGACCATAAATTGACGGATTGTCACAGCATTTACCCCTAAACAGGATCTTTGTCCTCAAAGATCATCTTACTACTCGCTTCTCATAGAGTTAAAGCCATGTGGGTATTTCCTCCACATTCGGTCTTTTCTCACAAGTGTAATTCATTACAATACGCGAGTTTCATCAAACATAACTACGGGAATAAGATCAGGCTTAATGTTGACTTACTTTCTCTATCCATGATATTCACGGGTTTTTGATGAATGCAACTTTTCGCCGATCTAAATTTATCAAGAAGAATTCAGATTTTCACTTGATAGATATTCCATCAAGTTCGATATACGAAACATAATTCACGCATCTCTTGAAGTCCTTGGGTAGATCCAGCTTATATGCCTTTCAAACCAAATCTTTTACATCATCTCAATGGTCCCATACAACGGGGACTGGTATCCCATGATTTGTCATATCATGAATTCATTTTTCCAAAGTAAAAAATTTTGGCATAACTTCGCTACCCATCTGGCACTCCAAGATCTACATTTCATATTCACATAACCTCTTGCCCACTACCGGCAATCAATAATCAAATCCTAATTTCAGCAATCATTTCAGATCTCGCGGGTCGGGTATTTTGTAAGGTTAGGTTCACCATCATAGGAAAACTTAAACCTAAAAGACATGTCCAACTCACAATGGATGTATGTCGGGTGTCTTCATCTCAACTCCTGCTTACAGATGCTCTATTATTTAGATCCTAACAAGATTCGATCTTATTCCTAACACGATGGTTATCAATGATAATCTTTTCAAAGGAAAAAGATTATACGGTCTATTACCAAAGGTCAATCATTCAATCATAAAACAGCACTTATATTACTTTGTATCGTTACTTTACCTCGTCCCTTCGATTGGGGGTGGTACATAGTACTCTCATCAAGGTTCGTTCTCAATGATTTCTGAGCAAATCTCTAGAAATTCGATGCGAAGCGAGGATCTTGATAAAGATGTTTGATACAGGCACATTATGTTTACATAACTCTTTTGCATTTATCATTAACGGGAATGATATTAGCAGATTTGGTCAGTCTGTCGACGATGACCCAAATCGAATCAAATTCAGATGATGACCTTTGCAATAGCTAGACGTTTACTAATGTATGAGGCGATGTCTGCCTTCATAATTTCCATAGTACAACTTCTTCAGACAAAGATACTTTTAGTCATAAATGACATAAATAGAATACTTATACTTACAAATTCCAACATAACTATATGTCAAAATCTCCTTATTTAGGCAACCACAAGTAGCCTTTAAAACATTTAACGCTATCGGCTTCTCTATTCTAATGGTTCATATTAGCCGTGAAACCTTTCAATATTTATATTATCCTTTTTACAAACATTGTTTTATTTTAAATCGTTCGGCAATTTATTTTGCACCTTCATTATTAAGAAATATATCGTAATTGATTCTTTATCTTTTATACATAATGTGTCAGTAATTATGTTTACTTTCTCCTGATGAAATATATATCATAACTGTATTTATTCAAAATTCTTTCTTCATATCTTTTATGTTTCAGTTTCGTCTCAACTATCATTTTTATCATTTTTTCTCAATCCGGCGTCTAAAGCGTCGATAATTATTATATGTAAATTAACAATAATTATTTAATTTTTATGAAGCGTAAACGTTAAAAGTTTAAATTTCTTAGTTCGACCAATTATATAAAATGTTCAAAATAAATTTGAATTTAATTAATTAGATTTTTGTTGATTTATCGAAAATATTTAATAAGATTCGTAAATGTTCGAAAAACCTTTGTTTATACTTCGGTCAAAGTTTTCTTAGTTTGAAAAGCAAAAATTGTCGTTTCGAATTTCAAGTAATAAGTTATATAGTTTCCTTAATTCTTCTTAGGTTGTCTAGAAGTATACACAAACATTTACCCCTAAACAGAAGTTTAGTTAAATGGTTTGTGTATATGGTAATAATCCCTTAAAATCCTTTGTAAAAACATTTGTCAAAATATATTTCCATTTCTTTTTGGTAAAATCCAAAGTCTTAAAAGGGCTCTTAATTGTTGAAGAGTCTATATGCATATATCTTACCGTCATTAATCCAATGGTCATTTTATGTAAATGATTAAGTCTTTAATCTCATGTTAATTATTCAAGGTACAGGTTTTAATTGTTCGGCCAATTCAGGGCAATCTATAATTAATAATTAACTTCATTCTATTTTTATAAACAAATGGTCCTTAATGATCACGAGCATGAATTTATCAATTTACAGCATACACACGTGATTCACCAAATTTTTGGATGCTACATGTGTATTGGTCAATCCAAACGACATCACGTGAAACTCATAATGTTCATTACAAGTACAGGATGTAGTGATTGGAATACATAACCCTTTTTCGCAGATGCGAAGTTGATGATAACTATGCCATGGATCAAAAACCTTGTAAATGATCGAACAAATCTTCCATTTCGAGTTATGGATATCGTTTTTGGTTGTCAATTTACTCAGTTCACAGTAATCTATAAATATAAGGAATGATAACACCATAGCTCTTCATGATGACAGGCTTGGTAGAATAAAATCTTTCTCCGACAACTCTCTTAGTTGTACGGTAATTCCTTATATTCAGATGCTGCTGACGTACAGTGCACAAGCCACAAGTGCAGCACCGGAAATATAATCAATACCAATTTCAACTTGCCTTAATGGCGAAAGTCTAGGTAATTCACCAACAAATACCTCCTAAAGTTTCAGATAAGATAAACATCTTTTAATAAATTCATATTAGGTTCTTCTAGATTATAATATCTATGACTAATTCACAACCATTCGCGGTATAATTTCAAGTCATCCATCAAGAATCATTTAGATTACTTTTGATAATCAACATCTTATCATTTAGGGGAATTCTACTCGAGTTCCCATCAATTAAGACAATGTCGTTATGTCATAATCAATTAATCCATTCTACTGGCATTACCATCTTTCCAGTTTTATTGCCGCCGATAAGATGTGAACTTCTCAAAAGTCTAATAATAACTCACGATCCTTCACAAATTCAAGGATATTAGGAGACATAACTAACCTTAAAAGAGTAAGTTCAACGCATGATTTACGCGATAGAATTTCAAATCAGATACAGACGAAAACATTTAATGAATATGAATATATCCCATGTTTTCATAATTTGAGTACGCATTCGAAAGCTCCTCGGATCGTTACCCAGGTCATTCAAATGAAATCAAATCATAAAAAAAAATGATAAGAACGTCAATACATCCAGTCGGGTATCAACACTCGATAATCAGATACTTTTCCTAAGAATCTCACTACGGGAGAATTGGACAAGAAAGAATTGTCAATTGTCAAATAAGACAATTTCCACAGATGAGTAAATTCGACTCAGAAGAATAGATGCTACAGACACATATGTAGGTGTCCCTAACATTATGTCCCTATTTTTCACTTTTTGCAGATCTCATAAATCTTAATCTTTCACAATCTTCAAATAAAATTTCGTGTTTTATTAATAAGTTTTATGGTGACTACTAATCAGCCTTGCATGGTCCATTCCAAATTGTATGTAGGCGCGCAACTATAACGATGCAATACTCAGTTCGTCAAAATTTTTATCATCATGTTTATAATAAAAACATTTTCATGCTTAATTCTTAAATAAGAATCAAAAATAAATTTACAAAGATTTTCTTTGTTATGGAAGTAATTAAGTTTTCCAAGGTGTTTTATAAACAACTTCATTTCGATAACATTCACTTATAAATCTCACTTTGAATAATCCTTATAGTGATGAAAATTCAATTTACTCAAATGATACTGTTTTATCTTATAAAAACAATGAGTGATCTGCAAAAGAGTGATGAAAAGTTGTTCACCAAGAACTAACTACAATATAATAGGAAATGAGCTTAGCCAAATAATCATGAGGTTCATGATCTCGATGGCACTCAAAAGAATAATCCACAACGTAACTCAATTCGAGATGAGTACCTGTTCAATGGGTGCATCACTAATGCGAACATTAGGATGAAGCAATAAAAGACAGATAACATCGATACATGTAGAATTTAGCAATCAAAGGTAGTCTTTTCATCAATCACAAATAAGTCTAAATTGTACCGTAACACATTACGTGTCACTATGTCATACAATTCCAAGAACTTATCCTACCAACTGATGTCTCAGTTAAGTTAGGGATTATTTTTTAAAAGATACCACAATGAATACTAATCTACAAGAGTCACTAGGTGTCCCACCTGTCCCGGAAGATCCATCGGTCCCAATTTAGAAGAAGATTTCTTCAATTTATTTCTTGGACACTGGGCATCCTCGTCACTGGACAATGGCCTAGGAACAACCCTTAACACGAATCAACAAACAATCATTTAAAATCTTATAATTCAATCACAGGACTTAACGACTTCTATTAATAATCTCATACTCCATATGGGTTAAATTTTACTTTATTTAAGTTTCAACCAATTTTATACTCAATTCGATATCCTACCTCATTTTCCAATACTTTCAATCTTATTCTTACACCTTAATAGGGCAATAAAATCTCGATATGAACAACACTTAATTCCAATCCTATAGCTCTTACAACAACAATTATCAAATGAGTCATTAGTATGAAATGACTTGATCATTCAACTAGACTTCTCGGAAAGGTACTAGTGGCATGAGGCTTTTGGGTAATGGTTCCAATGACAGCCTCAAGTGCAACATTCACCCTTTCGATTCTCAAATTTAAGAATTGGATGACAACGAATCAGATGACATCTTTCTAGGTGGTAATGTTTTGTCGAACTCCACTTTATAAGAAAAGATCGTCATGACATCGATATCAGATTTAATTTCGCCAATTCTTTTTCAATATCACAATCAACTAATATCTACATTTCTACGAATATCAACCATTTGCTGGGATCATAAATATCCAAAACTTGGTTTAGATCTAGGATAGCTAGAATTCCTACGAGAATAGCTTCGATTGATTTACTAGGGATTCAGGGTTCCTTGTGACAATCTACGTCGTATAAATACCTCGTATAAATATCAAAATAATCATCAAACAATCATGTAATAAAATTACATCATATATATATAATCCAAGTTATATATATATTAAAATAACACTTCTCAGTCTTGGCCTTGTCGGTAACTCGGGAATTCTTCGGCACCGTTATAGTCAAAAGATTTTTAGACATTTTTAGAAAAATGTTTATAATTAAAAGATTTTGAAATGTTTTATTCAAAACCTTGGTTTTAAAAATCTTTCGTTCTCTATAACGAGAGCTCTGGTACCAAACTGTAACACCCCCAAATTTATACAACTCAATACAGCGGAAGACTAGTTGGTGTTACGGGATAGCACATTACTCACATCATAGACAACGCATAAAAATCGCGTCGTTTATTAATAAAGCATTTCCATTCATAAATATCAAAGTTACATCGGTCCCAAGTCATTACATTTCATACAAAGTTTTACAAAGTATTTGAATGGAAAATATTGTTTAAGTGCGGGCCATGAATTCTTGTCGTCTTCCCGAGAATTACCTTCAAGTACCTGAGATAAAACATGTTAAAAGAAAAGGTCAGCGATAACGCCGAGTGAATTCATAGAATTTAATAAAATCCATCAATATAATATCAGTATAAAATTATTACTGAAAATCATTTTGTACAAATCATTTTAATAGGCCATAAAATAGCCAAAGTCATTTTATACAAATCTTCATCAAAATCATAATATAGGCGTTTGCCTTAAAAATCATTATACGAACCAATGTCGTAAAAACATCATACAATACGTCTTATGACGTTGTATAAAAATAAAAACCGTTATATAAATATGGTTATGAAAACCAAAACACGAACATAATATCAATAGTATGACCCTGTATTGCTAGTCAGGCAATACATCGTAACTCGGAGCGTCTAGTAGTATTTCGTTAATTTGGATTATTATAAGCCGCATGACATTGTTACCTTACTAAACCAACAACGGGTAGCTAACCCGATACTCAATTTGCCCATCTAAAGTAGCGTGTCGTCACAAAGGTCACGCTATGGAAATCTTCTCATACATAAATTCGCTTACCAATCAATGTGGCACGACGGGGATCAACTGTCAAGGCGCGAACTGGGGTGATCGTCCCCAAATAGTACTATTATATGCACAAGCGTCTACCAAATCCCGGTAGTTCGCAATTCATGCTAATGGGACTTTTAGTGACATAACCTAACTTTAATAATCCATTTAATTTCATCTATCGGGTCCTTTAATCATTTATCGGGTCATACAATCGGGTCATTCAATCATACGGGTCCAAATCAATAAACAAACAATCGGGACAAATGGTCTCCTATTTTATAAAAACTAACATGTTATCTCCCTCGCGGGTTTATAAAACATTTCATAAAAACATTTAAAAGAGTGCGAGGCTATGAACTCACGTTGATGTGGGAAGACGATTATCGGCGATTTGGATGTACGGTACGTGCTTCAATCACGGAAACCTAGACAAATAATACTCGTCTTAGACTCATGTCCAATGACTTTATAAAAATAACAATTATGTATACATATGATGATTATTTATATATGATGATCAAGTGGGTTACATATTCTCGTTTACTCATTTTAGTGTGTCGATAACTTTTATACTAGTTTACTAGTTTTACCTATTTACGTGTTTTAGGTTCAATAAACTTATTATAAGTTTTTTAACTTGTATTAATCCATGTTATACTTATATTATCAGTATTTAAACTTTACAAGTTGGGCCTAAATGGGTCAAGCCCAATAATAAGTTTATAAGTGTTTTAGTCCATTTTTGTTGTATTATTAGTCCAATAACGTTAATTTAGTCCGTTAACGTCCGTATGTCCTATAGTTCGGGTCTTATCGGTTTTTACTTGTTATACATGTTTATATATCAGTATATAAATTTTATAAAGTTTATATTAGACGGGTCCAACCATCTAAGTTTTATTTAAAAAAAACTTTAATTTTACGGTATTAGCCGAAAAAGTCGTAAAAATCATGTTTATTGTTTTATAACTTATAAAACTTAACAAGTTGCCATTTTTATTAAAATGTCCACTTATTTACCATTGTACATATTTATATAAATGTATTATATAAGTTAGTGGGTTTTAATTTAAATTTTATACTATTAAATTTTGAGTGCTTATATAATAGTATTATACTTTAATTTCCAAAATCTGATTTTTATTCTCATCTTCACCAAAACTGCCATATCTAGAGTTCTATATGAAGATAGAAGCTCAAATTTTTATCACATAAACTACATGATATGTGCTCCATTTAACTCTTCTATAGCTACTGTTGAATCATCCTTTAAGTATTTTCTAAAAATCGTCCAAAACAGTGAACTCAGATTTGTACCTTAAACTTGTTTTGATCATATCTCACTCATTACAATGATTCCATTGCATGGCCAACTCTCACATGTGTCCAAGACCCATAGCTTACTGTAAATCCATTCTACTTCATCATTTTATCGGTTCATGACATGTTTCTTTACTGTTTTATACAGCCATCAAATTTAAACAAGATTTTAGCCTTGTTTCTTATAGTTTTTCACCTTTTTAATCATATTTATCAACACCAAATCCCCACATAACATTTTTAATCACCATTCATCATCATATACATATACATAAGTAAAATAAATACAAGATTACATAATCAAAAATAACAAGAAGATGGGAAAAACAATCTTTATACCACCACGATGATGTAGGTTGTGATCAAAACATGGATTTTGATGGAGAAACTTGTGCATAGCCAAGACCATCTTCAAAACCACCATTCTTCATGAACTCCTTGTGGAAAATCAGCCCTAATACTTCATGGAAACTCCTCCTTGGATGTTAAAACTTGCACCAATCTTCATCTCTTTGAATGGAGATTAACATATGATTGTGGTTAAAATTTGATCAAGTGATGGTGATTTGGGGTGTAGAATGAGACGGCCAAAATGGCTTAGAGAGAGAGAGTGTGTGTTTTGCATGGAAGGAAATGAATGTGTGTGTAGCTAGTGGTAAATGGTGAAGTGGTTTAGCTAGTTGGTGGTATGTGTAAGCTTAATTGCTAAGCTACTATGACAAGTGTTAGTGTATTGTTTACACTTTGACACCTCAAAGGGTGTTGTGTAGCTAGTTTTAGCCGTTGGTTTGTGGGGGTGGGGCAAGTGTCCCACTTGTCTCATCCCCATTTAATTACGGGTACTCTTTGATTCTAGTTTCCTCGATTTGCGTGCCCTCGGGTCGTTTTACGAAAAACGTTTTTATAAATTATGAATCAACGTCACAAAACGAATCTAATAAAAACTGTCTCATCAAAAACGGAGTTCGAAAACGTAAATACGTAATCCTAGGGTTTCCGGTTTAGTCGTCAAGGACGTTAAAATAAAATCGTAAGTCCTAATCTCTTCTCGTAAATTTATGAGTTTATGAACCAACACAAATTTAAAACTCCAAAATAATATTCATGGATAAATTTATTTTCTGAAATGTCGGACTGTCACCAAAGACGGTGTATGTAAATGTAAGCACGTAACGTTGAATCCTCCGGTTTAGACGTAGTCGACGCTACTTCAAGACGTAAATCCAAATTTCTTCCCAAAAAAAAATGAGTTCATATTATAACATTAAAATAATATTTTTAATTAAATATTGAGAATAAAATATCGACCATAAATTGACGGATTGTCACAATAAAGAAGTTTATAAATCACACCAGCTAAGATGTCATAGCATAAAATGGACTTGAGAATGGAATACTTTAGTTAGAACATAAACAAAGGTAATAATCCTAAGGAAATTAACTAGTCTCTAATAAGCAAGAGTGACAAACACTGTTCATGCATACACTCATGCAAAAGCATGATAGACACACATGAACTCTAGAGTCCTTTGTTCACAAATGCCCCAAAGAGAAAGTTAACTCATATAAAACCTTTGCAACTCCCCAAGTAACCCAAAAATAATAACTACCCCAAGTCACCCATACAACCACACCCAATTCTAGGTCAAAAGTCTTGGCAACATGCATGCAAAATAAACTACGTGCATGCTACAGTGCCTCGAGGTTTAGAAATTCCAACAATTTCATAAGGAAAGATCCTTCATTATTTCTAACCCCCACTCACCAGTGGACACAATCTAGAATTGTGCAAGAGTGCTCTAAGAGTACCCAAAAACCTAGAGGTTTACCTCCCCTTAATAGAAGCATACAAATCATTATATGTGAAGAAGCAAAATTTTATCTCAAGATAGAAATGTAAACACTCCAACCATCATAAATACAAGTTTGCAATTCTGTATCCATCCAAATGTAGCTCCACATTCCTACATAGTTAGACAAAAACCACAAAAACACACAAACAGAGGCTACCCTTTCCCACAACAATGGGTAGAGATAACATGTTAGTGGATAAAAATAATAACAGTGGAAAGACCAAAAATGCATGTTCCTTGAGCATCCACTATCCCAATATCCTTGATCATTAACCTGCTTTTGGATAGTCTGCTCAAAAAGAAAACAAATTAGTTTTCTTTGGAGATCCAAGCCTTGTCAGACTTGGATCTGTCTAGTTGTTCAACTAGAGTGGTCTTATTCTTTGCCACAAATCCCTGTTCATCCCTTTGTGACCTAAACACCCAATTTGTTCCAATGATACTAGTAATGACCTTCTCAAGATATTTAAATCTATTGCAAGTCATTGAAATACCATTAAAATTAGAGTTTTGCTCTTGTTTAGGTTTCCATGTTAAGTGGGATGATGCTTTAGACCATTGACCCTTATTAACCAAGTATCTTTGTTTATATTGTCTAAAATAAGGTCTCATACCAAACTTGGAGCTGTCAGCGCTGCATTTGTGCCTGTCAGCATTGAATTTGTTCCTGTCAGCGCTGAATTTTTCCTTGTCAACGCTGAATTTGTTCCTATCAGCGCCCAAATTAGGGTTTGCTACAGGAACATACTGTCTGTTTGACCAAGTGTTGGTATTTTGAAAGGGCCTTTGTCCATGGGTGTTAGCTGCCTTAGAGAAGAAAGGAGCTGGTCTAGTAGCCTGTGGTCTAGTGTGGACAAAAGGTCTATGGTTGACATTGGATGACCTATTGTCAGCGAATGAATTGTATTCACTCACACAATTATTTGTCAAATGTGAGATGCTCCCACATGAGTAACAAGCCTTTTTGGACACAAACTTAGGCTTAGACTGATAAAACCCTATCCCATTAACACTTTCTTGGCTTCTTAATGACCTAGGTTTCCTATACATTTCAGCGTATTTAACACTAGGTTGTTTCTTAATTGGGGAGCCAAGATTAACAGCTTTTCCAGTGATGGGATTTGTCACAGTTATAGGTGTAGATACGACTGGACTCTCAATGGGTGTAGTCACAAATGGACTCTCACTAAGTATCCCACCTTTAACAAATAAAGTAGGGTTGGCCTTTTTCCACTCTTCTAGGTCAATAACCTTTTGTTGATATTCCTCAACTGGGGAAAGAACTCTAGGTGGAGGAATAAATTCCTCTTCTTGGAGTTCTGGAATACCAATCCAAGAGAGATCCTTTCTATGGACACCATAGAAGTCCCCAGCTGGTGGTGGAACAACAGTATAGTCTTTCATCCCAATCCCAGTCATGTCCTTAGGATCCCTCTGTTTACCAACACATTCTCCTAGGGTTTGTGAGGCCTTATCAAATCTCTGAATTTTAAGGTCTACATTATCCTTATTTTTGATAGCCTCATCTAACTTAGCCTGTAATTCAACATTGACTCTCTCCATGATGTTTCTAATATCCATACTAGAGTTTGAATCATGTTTTAAGATATTAATTTTATCTTTTAGGTCAAACTCCATTTTCTTGTATTCAGAAACTGTCTTTTCAGTTTGAGTGAGAGCAATTTGATAGTTAGACAACTTGCATCTCTCAGTACTCACATCTTCTAACAATCTTAAAACCTCTTTGTTAAGTCTTTCAGTATTTAACCTACAAGAAGAGTCATTACATACCTCATTATCAGAACATGAAGATGAATTGGAACTTGTGGAATTTGAAGTAGACGTGGCCTTAACTGAAAACATCATCAGATTCTTCTTCACCTTCTTCCTTAGCCTGGTTCACCTCACGATATTGGATTTCGTTCTTCAAATCAAAGTTTCTCAACAAGCTCTGATACCACTTGTTGATCCCAAACTTAGATCGATTTAGCTTTGTGTTATCGAGATTAAATCAAGTATAACACGTAGAGAAACTTTGTTGTATTGAACAAACTAAGTGTTATGCGGAATTTAACACTTAGAACAAAGAACAAAACAATGTAAACCAAACTTTCACTTTGATTAATAATATCAATGAATGATTACAATGAAAGTGTTATGAGATATGTGGAAGAGGTGTATGTGAGATGTGTCTTATGTCTAACCCTAAGGCCTCCTTTTATAGGTTTAAGGAGCCTTGTACAAAAAGCTAAGATCAACTATTTTAGGAAGAGACATAAGATAAACATACTCAAATAACTTATTGACTAAATCTTTTAAACACTTAAGAATATATTCTGAATTCTTATCTTCATATTTTGTCCACCAGCTTGAGGAATTCATCATTGGCAGATTTAGTCCTTCTCTTTGTGTTAAGATTCTTCTTGTCAGCGCCTTGATAATTCTTATCAACGTCTCATCTGTCAACGCCTCGTTTACTCTTGTCAGCGTCTAGGGACTTAGTCAATTTTATTCCCAACAGTTCTTTCCTAAGGCTGAGCAAGACAAGCTGAAGAGAGAGTACCATGGAATCAGACAGATAGCTGGGGAGAACAGCAACGAGTTCATGTAGCGCTTTCTTCGTTTTACTGGTTTACTTGGCGCAGCAGCAGGTACTCCCGAAGTTCAAGTATACCACTTCCGGTGGGCTCTTCGTACATCGGTCTCAAACAACTTGGTGTCTGCTACGTTCAACACGGTGGCACAAGTGGCCGATGCAGCACGTAAGCTGGAGATGCTGCAAGAAAGAGAAGAGTTCGGGGAAGCAGAGAGACCCGAGAAGAGGTAAACATTCGTTATTCAACGGTGACCAAACCGTATTCTTTCAGTATATGTCAATATTTATATCTCTTTTTTAAATTTCATCTTCCATGCAGAAGACTGGGGACCGGTCTCAGTTGGCTACTCAACAACAGCCTACTCAGCCCAAGGGAAACGGTCAGACTCACGACCGTTCTGCTATGGATAGGCGTGGCGGTAATGATAATTATCGTAACAACGCTGGAAACTCCAACAACAGCAGGTCCTTACATTTACTCATTTCTTATGATTACATGCAATAGTTCATAATTCTGACACATTAGCAATCTTCTACCAGGAATCATGGTAACGGGAGGGACCAGAACCAAAGAGGTTCACAGCCTAACCGTCCAGCTATCACTGGTATTACATCTTATAGATCTTTCGCATTGTCCTTTGTACCTATAAACCATGTCTTACATATATTGTTCTTAACAGGCTCCCAGCCAGCAAGGGCACCTGCTGGAGGGTATACTAATCCTCTTTGCACTATTTGCAACCGTAGGCACCCAGGGCCATGTCGCCGCGACAGCGACGCATGCTACAAGTGTGGCCTTACTGGTCATTGCATGAAGGAATTCTGTAAGGGCGAGATTGAGGGCACATCTGGACAGGCTGATACTAAGGCGCCTCCTACTAGTGGACGCGTTTACACGACTTCTCGCGATCAGGCCAACAAGTCTACAAGTACCATCACTGGTATCTTGTATATGTATGGTCAAGCTACATGTGTTCTATTTGACACGGGTGCTACTCATTCGGTCATTGCTACTGCTTATGCTAAAAATGTTAGGATATCCCCTATGCCATTAGAGAATGTACTGAACATTTCCATGCCTTTAAGAGACTCTGTACGCATAACCCATGTGTACAAGAGCCTTCCCCTATAGTTTGACGACAAGATTCGTCATGTTGACGCACTTTCTGCTGGACATGAATGATTTTGACATGATATTGGGCATGGGCTGACTATCCAAACATCATGCTACCATAAATTGCCATTCATATTGGGTCATATTCGGTGATGTTAATGCACCAGAGTACATTCACAACGGGTTCATACCCGGAAGGTCTGTACAAATCATATCAACCCTACAAGCACGTGCATTACTTTCACATGGTTGCGAGGGCTATCTAGCTATTGTTCATGACATGGATGTTGAATCTACATCAATTTAGAATCAGCCGATCGTGTAAGAATTTCCAAACGTATTTCCAGACGTTTTTTCTAGAAGAACTTCCAGGCAACCACCTGCACGTGAAGTAAAGTTTAATATCGAGCTCATCAGATGAGCTGAGCCGATTTCCAAGGCTCCTTATCGCATGGCTCCCATAGAGTTGAAGGAGCTGAAGGATCTATCGCAAGAACTTCTGGAACGAGGCTTCATTAGACCGAGTGCATCTCTATGGGGCGCACCGGTCTTATTCGTAAAGAAGAAGGACGACAGTATGCGTCTTTGCATAGATTATCGCGAGCTCAACAAGATCACCACCAGGAATTGGTATCCTCTACCACGCATTGACGATTTGTTTGACCAACTCCAAGGGGCCAAACATTTCTCCAAAATTGATCTGAGGTCGGGCTATCATCAGCTACGGGTTAAAGAGTAGGACATCGCCAAGACTGCTTTTTGTACACGCTATGGCAACTACGAATTTGTAGTTATGCCATTTGGCCTTACCAATGCTCAAGTTGTTTTCATGGATCTGATGAACCGAATCTTCCATGAATTTCTGGACAAGTTCGTCATTGTCTTCATTGACGACATTCTGATATTCTCTAAGTCCAAGGAGGAACACGAAGACCATCTTCGTACAGTATTACAGATTCTTCGCCAGAAGCAGCTGTATGCTAAATTCTCCAAGTGTGAGCTCTGTTTAGACAAGGTGGCGTTCTTAGGCCACATTGTATCAGCAGAAGGAATCACCATGGATCTAGCAAAGGTTGAGGCTATTACCAAACCAGCAAAGGTTGAGGCTATTCGAAGTTCCCTAGGCTTAGCTGGTTACTACCGTAGGTTCGTGGAGAACTTTTCCCGCTTAGCTCTACCATTGACCAAACTGATGCGGAAAGGGAGAAATTCGTCTGGACTGAAGAAAGAGAGAAGAGCTTTGAAGACCTAAAGCAAAAGTTAGTATCTGCACCGATTCTTACTCTCCCATCTGGTACAGGTGTTTTTCAAATCTACAGTGATGCATCGGGGAAGGGACTTGGCTGTGTTCTCATGCAACATGGGAAAGTGATCGCGCACGCTTCTCGACAGCTTAAGCCTTATGAGGAAAATTACCATACGCATGACTTGGAACTTGCAGCTGTAGTGTTTGCATTGAAGATATGGAGGCACTACTTGTATGGAGTATCATGTGACATTTTCACGAACCACAAGAGCTTGAAGTACATCTTCACTCAACGTGAATTAAACATGAGACAAAGGAGATGGTTAGAGCTGTTAAAGGATTATGACATTAATCTACAGTATCATCCCGGCAAGGCAAATGTAGTGGCAGATACACTTAGCAGAAAGTCCGGAATGATAAACGGCATTAAAATTGAGGAGGAAATTATAAGAGACTTGGAGAGACTAGACATTGAGATCATGGTACATGGACATCATGGTTATTGGGCTAATCTTAGAGTGGAACCAGAGTTACTCTCTAGGATCAAGGAAGCTCAGAAGGATGATGGTGAAAACTGGGCGATAATTCAGAATTTGGAGAAGCAAACAGAATTTCGAGTAGACGTAGACGGTATCTTATGGCAGGGCACGAGACTTTGTGTTCCTGATGTTCAAGAACTCCGGGAAGCATTTTAGCTGAGGCTCATAGCTCCCCATTCTCTATTCATCTTGGTTCGACCAAGATGTACCATGACATCAAGCAATACTTTTGGTGGAGTGGTATGAAACAGGATGTTGCGACTTACGTCTCCAAATGTCTTACCTGCCAGCAGGTTAAGATAGAGCATCAGCGATCTGGCGGTCTTCTATAACCGTTAGATATTCCAGAGTGGAAGTGGGACAAAATCACCATGGATTTTGTTACCGGTCTTCTGCAGACAAAGAGGAGGCATGATGCGATTTAGGTTATCATTGATCGACTTACTAAGTCAGCTCATTTCTTACCGATCCGCAAGGAAGATTCGGTCAGTAAACTCGCTGATACGAATAAGAAGGAGATCATGAGACTTCATGGTGCTCCATCCAGCATCGTCTCGGACAGAGATCCTCGTTTCACTTCGCGATTTTGGAGGAGTCTGCAGAAAGATTGGGGTACAAAACTTAAGCTTAGCACGGCTTTTCATCCTCAAACAGACAGGCAATCAGAGCGAACGATTCAGACATTAGAAGACATGTTAAGGTCATGTGAGTTGGAATAGACGAGAGATTGGGACGATTACATCTGTCTGGTAGAGTTTGCATATAACAACAGTTGGCACGCAAGTATTAAGTGTGCTCCATTCGAGATGTTGTATGGCAGAAAGTGTCGCGCCCTAATCTGTTGGGATCAGGTTGGTGAGCGAACACTTGATGGACCAGAAATGATAGAGTTGACGAACGACAAGGTCGCAGTAGCTAAGCAAAAATTACAAGAAGCACGGTCATGTCAGAAGAGTTATGCCGAAAAGCATCGTAGGGACTTACACTTTAACGTAGGAGATCACGTCTTCCTTAAGGTATCGCTGGCACGTGGTGTTAGACGTTTTGGAATCAAAGGGAAGCTCAGTCCTCGATTCATCGGACTGTTTGATGTCATTGAGCGGGTCGGTGAAGTATCTTATCGTTTAGCGTTACCTCCGCAGCTTTTTCATGTTCACGATGTTTTTCATGTGTCCTTACTCAGAGGGTACAAGTATCATCCCCTTCACATGGTTCAGTATCCACTGGAACAGATTCGGGAAGATCTTACCTTCATAGAGGAACCCCAACGAGTTCTTGACAGGTAAGAACGAGTCATGAAGAGGAAGACGATTCCATTCGTCAAAATCCTTTAGAGGGATCATACCGAGGGGGAAGCCACTTGGGAAACAGAGGAGTATATTCGGGCTTCTTACCCGCATTTCATATTTTGAATTCGGGTATGTTCCTTTTTTCCAGTTTACGTTATCTATAATTCGGGGACGAATTATTCTTTTTAGGGGGGAAGAGTTGTAAAACCCACATGCTTTTACCATGAACAGTATATATATAATCGTACGTACATGATTAAAACTTTCCTTATATAACTTGTTTACATTTCACGAATATTAAATACAAGTATTACGTAAGTGTTATTACACGATAACTATTTAATACGTATTAAGAAACGATAATTATTATCAACAATAATTATAATCACGAACATGAAATCATGAACGTAAATAATCACGAGCATATTATTATGTATTTATGTAATTACTATTACGACTACGTACAAGTACATATTATAACACGAACAATTGATAATAAAGTCACGTAAATACGAGCACGAGAACAAGTAACATTTTAGAACACGAAAAATGTTGGGTTTCCCCTCGTCGGCCCCACATACCCGCGGACACAAGACAAAGGGAGGGCCAAGCCCACTTTAATTTTGCTAAAATAGGAAAAAGGGAAAAACATATTTTCATATTACAGAAGATTTAGAAAATTACAAAACCCTAGCCCCTTTTTCTCCTTCCTTTGACCGCCGGTTTTAACACCATAAGGAGAGGGTGTTTGTTGATCTTGGTTGATTAAATTCAAGTGTCGTGTTCGTGTTATTGTCATCCAATTGTTTCACGCATTGGTAATCCTATAACCTTTTTTTATTTTTTTATTAGATCAAGAACACATGAAATCATGGGTTTATTAAAAACTAGTAATTAAACAAGTAAATTTAATCATGAGGTAATAAACATGGATGTTTTGGGTTGTTTGGTTTGGCCGACGCAAGGAACTGAGAGCCAAAGCTCTCGGTGGTCTTTAAATCACCACCAGCCGAGACCCCATGGTCTCGGTGGGGTTTTGTGTGTCTCGGCCGCAAGGAACAAGGGACCCCGACGCATGTCGGGGTACCGTTTGGTTTTGATTGGGTCTCGGCTGAAAACAAACAAGCACCACCGGCCCAAGCCGGTGGCTAATATGATCAAGCAGGGGGAACCACCGGCTAACCGTCGGTGGGAACTCTCCATGGGCAGCGGCTAGCCGAGAGACAAAGGGAACCACCGGCTTAGGCCGGTGGCAGTGAACCGAAGGCAAGGGCAACCAACATGGGCCGGTTTGCCACTGTTTTTGGTGGGGTTTGATTCGGGTCGGTTCACGGGTTACGGGTCCGGTTCACGACATGTTTTAATAAAATAATACATAGATTCGTTTTATTATTTTATTTTATAAGCTTAATAATTTTTATAAGTTTATTTATTTACATGTAATTAAATTAATTTAACATGTTATATAATTAATTTAATTAAAACATGACTTAGGTTTATTATTATTATTATTAATACATGATTTTAACCTAAGTATTTAATCATGAAATTTAGACTAAAGTAATTAACTAATTATTAAAACATGATATATAATTAATTAATTTCCATGACTTAGATTATATTAATAATAAATATTAATACATGCTTCAACCTAAGCATTTTATACACTTTAATTTAATTAAATCATGCTATATTTAACTAAATCTTATAACATATAGTTTATTTAATTTACATGTATTAATTAATAAACTATACTATTAATCACATGACTTAGAATATTAATCAGTAAAATTTAAGCTTATTTTATTAGCTTAATGATCCAGCTTATTTCTAAATATGGAAACTTTCTATTTTTAGAAACTTATTTATTTTAAGCAGTTAATCTGTTTATGGAAACTTCCTATTTTTAGAAACTTATCTATTTTAAGCAGTTATTCTATTTTTGGGAACTTTCTATTTTTGGAAACTTTCTATTTTTGGGAACTTGCTATTTTAGGAAACCTGCTATTTTTAGTAAGTTACTTATTAGAGTGAATTACGTAAATCGTCCCTGTGGTTTGATGATTCCTACAAGATTCGTCCCTTAACTTTTTTTTCACTGTTTTTGGTCCCTGTGGTTTCTTTTTCCTACAGACCTAGTCCCTTATCCAAATTTTCCATTAAATACAAATAAAAAGGCAGGGGTATTTTGGTCATTTTCAAAAAAATATTTTTTTAAAAAAAAAAATTTCGAAAAAATATTTTTTTAAAAAACTTTTTTTTCGAAAAAAAATTTTTTAAAAAACTTTTTTTTCGAAAAATATTTTTTTAAAAAACTTTTTTTTCGAAAAATATTTTTTTAAAAACTTTATTTTCGAAAAACATTTTTTTTTAAAAAAAAATCGAAAAATTACATTTTTTTAAAAAACTTTTTTTTCGAAAAACTTTTTTTTTAAAAACTTTATTTTCGAAAAACATTTTTTTAAAAAAAAAAAATCGAAAAATTACATTTTTTTTAAAAACTTTTTTTTCGAAAAACAATTTTTTTAAAAACTTCTATTTCGAAAAACATTTTTTTAAAAAAAAAAAATTCGAAAAATTACATTTTTTTAAAAACTTTTTTTTCGAAATAATATTTTTTTTAAATAAGTTTTTTCGAAAAAGTTTTTAAAAGAAATATTTTTCGAAATAAAGCTTTTTGTTTTTTAAAGAAACATTTTTCAAACATGAATTTTCTCAAACGATATATTTTTTTCTTATTTCAAAAAAAAGTTTTTAAAAAAAGTGTAATTTTTCGAATTTTTTTTTAAAAAAAAATGTTTTTCGAAATAAAGTAATGTTTTTCGAAAAAAAAGTTTGTAAAAAAAATGTAATTTTTCGAATTTTTTTTTAAAAAAAAAAATGTTTTTCGAAAATAAAGTTTTTAAAAAAAATATTTTTCGAAAAAAATGTTTTTTAGAAATTTTTTTTCGAAAAAAAAGTTTTTTAAAAAAATATTTTTTCGAAATTTTTTTTTTTTTTAAAATATTTTTTTGAAAATGACCAAAATACCCCTGCCTTTTTATTAGTATTTAATGGAAAATTTGGATAAGGGACTAGGTCTGTAGGAAAAAGAAACCACAGGGACCAAAAACAGTGAAAAAAAAGTTAAGGGACGAATCTTGTAGGAATCATCAAACCACAGGGACGATTTACGTAATTTACTCTACTTATTATTACACAAAAAGTATAATAATACAAGAAATACAAGTAATACTTAATCAGAATATCTAGAATACATGATAAACACAACATAATGATAAAATCAGTAAAACAAGACATGAACATATAAAACAAGCTAAGACATGATATAAAATCAGTTACGTACGCAGTAATTAGAATACTTATATACATATACTATTTATGTAGCATTAGTGAGATCGAAGTAGGACTCTCTTTCGTTCGTCTTCTTCGTTCACTAGACACAAGGTACGGATTCTCCGTCCTTTTAGTATGGACATTCTTTCATTATTAGGATTTCCCCGTATGAAGCCAACTGTTTTCCTAGTATATGTTTTATATGTTTGATTTGCTTATGTTTCATTAAATGCCTAAGCCATATATACATGCATGACCAGTTTCACCTAGTTATGGAGGTACCATAACCATAACACTAGAGGCACCAGTGTTATGACTTCACCACGGTGGAGTGATAGCTTGTGGCGTCCCTTTCAGCTTTTGGCCATATCATTATATTATCATGGGGCGTATAGGTGCATCCTAGATTACATGTTTTTACAGATTATTCAGGTGAATGTGGTGTGTGCCTTGCATCCTTCACAAGGAGTTGATCCCTCCTACCCAAACTTATATTAATTAGAGGCAACCCCTCTAATTTCATGATGAGGTCACCCCTCCAAGTATTCATGCACGTTGATATTTCATGACCTATATTGGCTAACGGTAAACATGTTAAACAGTTTTCATAAGATAAACATAAGGCTTTTCAAACTATAAAACCAGTTTTACTAAGTTATACCAGGTTTTTCAGGACTTAATCAGTTCCGCTGCTATATGTTGTATATGCTTATGTTATTCATTCTATGCTTGTATATCCGTGCACTGAGCGTTATGTTCAGCCTTTTTCCTTTCATGTTCCCAAAACGGCAGGTACTCAAGGGCGCTCGTAGACTCTAAACGTACGTGCATATGGATTGGAAGCTTTCTAGCCTTCATTACTTTATGCATTTATTCATACATTCTGCTACTCATTTCCATGGACATTGTTTAGTTCTTTTCATTTACAGTACTTATGTTTGTGTGTGATGAGCTTTTACTTTGGGGTACCGATGTTTGTTTCCGGTATTTCCTTTATGGTCATGTAATGTTTAAGACATTTATCCTTGTATGCTTTGATGACACGCCGTAATCACGCGTGACATTCCATTTATCAAAATGGGGTGTTACATTTCATTCTTATTTTCAAAACAGAGCTCAAATCTATACTTCATTTCAAATGGGTGTAGCACATTCAGAAAATATCTAAAGTTCGATAAAGAAACTACCTTTCACCGTGAAAAACTATGTGTGACACGTGCCACACGTGGCTCATACATACATCCGCCCCTGCCTAAAACCATCGTTAAAAGTTGATAAAGAAGAATAAATTGGTATTTGTAGGCTTACTTTTTAAAGGGGCTGAAACAAGATGCCTTCTATTTTTAGATTTCTTCCATGGTCGTCAAACTCAACTTTGAGATTAACAAGATCCCCATTGGTAGTGATTTGATACAATTCAGCCATATGGAAGTAACCATACATCTTGTCTGAAAGCACATTATAAGTTCTTGTCTCCCCATTTACTCTGTATTTGAGGTCTACGTAAAAAGAGTGAGCGAGAAAGACCAGGTTCACGGTGTATGGGATTAATGGGTTCAATAACTGAGTTTTTACATGTGTTTTGAATCTCCTTTGTTTTGTATCGTATAAGCCTGCTGGAAATCTGATGATAAAGAAAAAGCAAAGAATGACTGTATCAAATTACATATACTTATCAAACTACAGGATGAGTCCGAGGAGGACAAGTCACCTTGAATAAAAGTGAGACTCATATCGACGAGCGAAATTGTCATTTGGAATCAAACATTCTTCCATGGATATCATGTGACAATGTTCTCCTTTCTCATTAAGTGAAAACCACTACAATTAGTAAGTTTGGAATTAGCTCTGGTCATAATATCTTTATAATTAGACATAGCCAATTGCATACCGATTTGTATCCGTGAAGGTGGATTCCAATCGAGAGAATCTGTTTTAGTTCCTGAAGGGATCTGTAGGCAACAGATTGTGAGGCAGCCTCGAGTATGTATCGGTACTCTTCAAACACTTGAAGTTCCACCTATATGATGAAATATCAAAGTAATTAGCCATATATTCGGGTTACATAACCATCGAGAATAAAGTGCTTACTTTGTCTACAGATGGTTGGAACTCAAAGCCAGCGACTAGTAGATTGGCATAACGGTTTTCAAACTAAAATCGAAGGCCTACAGTTGGTTGTTGGCTTGTAAATTGATACAATGGAACAATGAACCATCCATCGTCTCTCTCATGCATAGAAGGGTAAATTATGAAAACTTTGGTCTCGTCCTCCCAAGCTATTTTGTATCTGAGGAGATATTTTAAATTGGCACTGTAGTGCCAAGAATATCCAAAGACTAGGTTGACCGTGTATGAGATATGAGGTGTCAAATATTCACCTCTAACACGTGCTTTTAATTTCTTTGCATATTCGTAACATTGCCCCCCAGGAAATCTGCATAAAGAAGAATTAAAGAATGGAAAAAAAACCATATAATATGGATAAAAAAATTCAGAATTAGTTAGTCACCTTGTATTAACCCAGTCATCAATATTACGTTTTACAAAGAGAGCTTTATCAGGGTCCAAACAGGCTTGAATAGAGATTCTTTCAATATGTTGTCCCTTCTCATTCAAATAAAACAACTGTATGAACATTCATTAGATAAGTTTTAATTAGCATTTTCAATAAGAATTGGGTCAGGCGTGTTAAACGAATTGGGCCCAAAAACAAAATCTTAAATAAAAAAAAAACTAAAAGCTAGTAAAGTCTAGTGACTCTGACCGACTCTTTATGGTCGATTACAAAGTTTTTGTCTGCAGGTTTCATTATGTGAATAAACCGGAAAAACCGAACTGAACCGAAAAAACGGAAATGAACCAAATTAGATGTTATGTTTTCGGTCTGGATATTGGCAAAATGATAATCGACCGAATTCACATAAATATATACAGTATCTTTTTAAAAAACAAATTAAAACTCTTTTTTGTTATAAATATAAACTTTTTATGCATAGAAAGAAAACAATTGAGCAAAAAATGTATATGATTAAATTACTAAATAACTAAGAATATGTAATCAGGGTTAGGTTTAATCTAATTTAAATTCACTTCGGTCCGGTTTTCGGTTTTACCCAACAAAAATTTAATCAAAACCAGGCAAACCGAACAACCCGATAGCAAAAACTTAATTAACTTAATATGGAAAATTAAATTTATAAAGTCATGTGAAAAGCAATGTTTTAAAACCTGGTTAGACTCGGTCGGGTGACTGCATACAAGTTTTGGGAGAAAACTTTGGTTGAACCGCTGGTTAAACCATGCCTGGTGGCTCAATCGGTCATTTAAAAAAACGGTTTTTAAAATATTTCAAAATAGCTGTTTACATTATAAAATATATCAAAAGAAACCCCTCAAACTATAGTAAACTTATATAAGTAAAAGTAAAGTAACACCGAAAAACGTCTTCCAACACCACGAGTTATATGAATCCTTATAGATCTTTATAGTAAATTTATCAGAGTAGGTAATTACCGTTTAGCCCCCATTAAGGATTTTGGAGAGAAGCACTTTGAGTTCCAGTATGGATCGGTAGATCAGAGGAGGTACCACAGCCTTAATTATATTTTCATACTCCTTTGGTATGAGACCAACACGCTCTTGAGAATTGAGTGCTAGCTCTAGTTTTTCCACAACATGAAACATCTTTGGTCGTTCCTCACGTGATTCCTGCAAACATTGAAAGGCAATCTCTAAAAATATTACCAAGGAACTCTGATCCAATACTTGCAAAAGATCATCTTTAAACACAATCTCATCCAACTTTATCTCTTCGTATCTTTGTTTCCAGATATGCACTATATTCCCACTACGAGCATTGCTAGAATCAAAACATAGTCTTCCACATAATACTTCAAAAAGGACAACACCGAAAGAGTATATGTCAGACTCCTTCGTTAGAAAGCCCATGCGCAGATACATTAGATCAATGTAACCAAGTGTGCCCACAGTATCGGTCATTAAAAACATAAACGACTGATTAGCAGGTCCTAGTTTTGCCAGTCCCATGTCAGAGACTTTAGCTTTCCAGTTCTCGTCCAATAGAATGTTGGAACTTTTTATATCTCTGTGAAGAACTCTCTGATGTTTACCTTTATCCTCATGCAGGTAGCTTAATCCCCTTGCCGCATCAAGGCATATCTTGATACGCTGAGTCCACGTGAAAGTAGTGGAACTCAAATGGTGATCAAGGCTGCCATTAGCTGCATGCTCGTACACCAAGATCTTCTCACCACCCTCGTCACAAAATCCAAGGAGAGAGATCAGATTTTCGTGAGTGTAACGGGAAAGCATCATGACCTCCTTCCAGAACTGAGGGTCACCTTGCCCATGTTTACGACTTAAACGCTTAAAAGCAGCCTTAGTTTTCCCCCTTGATTGAGATAGTTCTCCCTCATATACATTTCTAAAACCACCCTTTCCGATAATTTTGGTGTCAGTAAAGTTGTCGGTGGCTGATTTGACTTCCTCCAGTTTGATTACAAGATGTTTAAACTCCTTCATGATGGAATCCATTATACTATACGTTGATGAAAGAGTGATTTGATGAGAAAAAGTGGTTTGAGAATGTAGAAAAACATGATCAGAATAACCTCAAACATCAAAACCTTTCATTTATCAAAGATTCAAAGGACAAAAATAAGATAAAAGCAAAAAGTTACCAGTGCTAGTCACGTGTAACTCTATTATCTATTTGATAATAGTTTTACAATCAAGCATAAATAAAAAACAAGATCAAACTAGGGTTTACAAGATCAAGGTGAATGAGAGAGAGAGAACTGTGTGTGACTCACACACAGTTACATAATGAAACGATACAAAACAAATGAGACGCTCCCCATCAATATAAAACCCTAAAGGCTTATTAGCCGTTGGGTATTTAACACATTTGGGCTTGGATGGGCTTGATCCCATCAAGACTTCACTTTGGCATCTTCACACTTATGGTCCTTCAAGTCCAATATGTCCATCCTTCCAGATCCTTAAGACTAACTGAAAGTTTGAAACAAGGCAAAGTAAGTCCTCATGGTTATAAGTGGTTATCAGATTAGGTCATAATTTTAATATCCCCCCTTAATCTGATAACCCATATAGGTTAATCATACCAAGTTTTTTAACAAACTTGTTATGCAAATCTGTTTCCAACCCCTTTGTAAGGATGGCTGCAATTTGATTTGCAGAATCCACCTTTTCAGTTTTGACAACACCACTCAAGATTTTTTCTCTCACAAAATGAAGATCAATTTCTAAATGTTTTGTTCTCTCATGAAAAACAGGGTTGGCTGCTATCTTGATAGCTGAATTGCTATCACAGTGAAGTGTAACTAGGAGCAAGTTATCACATTGCAAGTCATTTAAGACTTTTAGCACCCAGATCACTTCACTAGTTACTGAGGCAAGAGCTCTATACTCTGCCTCAGTAGAAGATTTAGAGAGAGTGTTTTGCTTTTTGCTTTTCCAAGAAACTAAGTTTCCATTAATAAACACACAATACCCAGTCACAGACATTTCAGTGACAACACATTTAGCCCAGTCAGCATCTGAATAAGCATCAAGAATCATACCTGAGTTCCTTTTGAAATGAATACCCAAACCTGGAGAGCTTTTGAGGTATCTTAAAACCTTAAAAGCAATTTTAAGATGAGAGTTCAAAGGAAAATGCATGAATTGACTCAAACAATGCACAACATAAGAAATATCAGGCCTAGTGTTGGTCAGATAAATGAGCTTACCCATAAGCTTTTGATAGTCAACAATGTTGTCAAGAAGGGGGTCCTCACTAGTGGGCTGATTAGTAATGACAAGTTTAGAGGGTAAAGGAGTTTTAGCAGGTTTACAAGCAAGCATACCATACTCAGATAACAAGTCTAACACATACTTTCTTTGGTTTAAGCAAACACCATTCTTAGTGTCAACAACTTCCCAAAAAATACTTGAGCTTACCCAAGTCTTTGATCATAAACTTGGTTCTTAAAAAATTCTTAAACTTTTCAATTTCAGCAATGTTGTTCCCTGTTATGATAATATCATCAACATACACAAGTAACATAAGAAATAAATTACCATGAGACTTGGTGTATAAAGAATAATCAGACTTGCTTTGAGTGAAGCCATTTTCACTAAGAACAGAAGTAAGCTTGGCATTCCACTGCCTAGGAGCCTGTTTAAGCCCATACAAGGATTTTTTGAGTTTGCAAACCAAGTTATCACCCCCAGGAAGATATCCTTTGGGTGGTTTCATGTAAATAGTTTCATCCAGATCACCATAAAGAAAGGAATTATTGACATCAAGTTGAAAAATAGGCCAAGATTAAATGATAGCAAGATTGATTAAGCATCTAATGGTAACCATTTTAACAACAGGGGCAAAGGTTTCATCATAGTCAATACCCTCCTTTTGCCCAAAGCCTTGGGCAACAACCCTATCCTTATACCTTTCAACCTCACCACTAGATTTAAGTTTTAATTTCCAAATCCACTTACATCCTAAGGCCTTTCTACCTTTTGGAAGTTCAACAATATCCCAAGTGTCATTTTCAAGCAAGGCAGCAAGTTCAGTGTTCATAGCATCAAGCCAGTGATGATTCTGAGATGCTTCAAAAAAGCTTTTTGGTTCATTCATTTTGTTAAGTTGAGTGACAAAACAAAAATTCTCTTTATCCAATTTTGAATATCCAACAAATTTTTCAAGTCCATACTTGACTTTGGACTGCACAACAAAATCATTATAATTTCTGGGAAAAACAGAGGGTCTTGAAGACCTCCTTAAACCTTGATTTTTCTGAACATTGTTAGTTGAATCAACCCTAATGTTTCCTTCCATGTTTTGAACATGAATGGAAGGAATGGGATTGATATCAACATTTCCCTCAGAGTTTGCATTTTCATCAAGTGTGGCAGCCTCTTCCCTGTTCAAGCTGACATCACTGGTATCATTGCCTGAGGCAATGTATCCAGTGTCACCTAGACTTGAAGGTGGGCTGCTATCACTTGGTGACAGATTGTCACCATTGTGTTTAGCTGCTCTCTCTTCATCATTGGGAAGTTCAGGGTCATCAAGGTCAAAAAAATTCAACAGATTTAAGTCTTGAGAAACATTTTCTTTATTAAAATTATTTTTATTGAAATTGAAAGCAGAATCTTTAAAAGGGAAAATAGTTTCAAAGAACTTAACATCTCTAGAAACAAAAAACTGATGCCTATCAAGACTGTAAATCCTATATCCTTTCTGAGAACTAGAATAACCCATCATAACACATTTTTCAGATCTGCTAGAAAACTTATCTGAGCTATTAAGAATAGTAGCAAAACATAAACATCCAAACATTCTAATGTGAGAGAGCCTAGGACAAGTATTATAAATCATTTCAAAAGGGGTTTTTCCATTCAGCACAGAAGAGGGCAGTCTGTTAATAAGATAAGTAGCAGTTAACACACATTCAGTCCAAAATTTAAGAGGAATACCCCCCTGAAACATAAGGCATCTAGCAACATTCAAAAGATGTCTATGTTTCCTTTCAGCAATTCCATTTTGTTATGGTGTGTATGCACAGGAAGATTGGTGTATGATGCCATTTTTTTCACAAAAAACTTTGAAGTTTTGATTGATAAACTCAGTTCCATTATCACTTCTAAAAACCTTAACATTACCTTTAAATTGATTTTTAATCAAATTATAAAAGTTTTGAATGTTAGAAACAACCTCATCTTTGGTTTTTATGAGAAATAACCAAACAGTCCTAGTATAATCATCCACAATAGTCAAGAAATACCTATGGTCAGAGTGACTAGTCACTCTATAAGGACCCCATAAGTCAAGATGAACAATATCACCAAGCCTTTTAGTGACGTGATCACTTAGGGGAAAAGGGTTTCTGGTCTGCTTAGCTCTTTGACAAATTTCACAAAAGAAAGTTTTCTCACTTTTATCAATATTCAAGGACCTTTTAAGAGCATTAAGGGCTGGGTCAGCAGGGTGGCCAAGTCTACAGTGCCAATCATAATGAGACAGAGAACAAGTAACAAGATGGTTTTGATTTCTACAACTAATACCTTCAGTATCTAAATAGTATAAACCTCCACATTGTTTACTAATCCCCATCACCTTTTTCAGATTCAAATCCTGATTAACAAAGAAACACTTGGACTCATCAAACACAACAAATATCTTGTTGTCTTTAGCAAGCTTATGCACAGATATCAAAGTAACACAATACTCAGGGATCACCAACACATCAAACAGAGTTAGACCATTAGGAAGTTTAAGGTTACCAATTTTAGTTATAATGGCCTCAGTCCCATTTGGGTGAGTGACTTTAATCTTAAGGTGAGAGATATCAAATACATTATCAAGCTCCTTATCATTATCAGTCATGTGTTGGTTAGCCCCAGAGTCAACAACCTTCCCATTATGAGTCATCCCAAGTTTAGAACTGGTGTTGGAGCAATAAAACTTATCAAAATTTTCATTAAAAACTTTGCTAGCGTTAAAAAAAGTACCTGCCATATTGGCTTGTACATTTTGCCCAGTTCCACTGTTACCTTTAAAAAGAGAGAGAAGTGTAGCCATTTGCTCATCAGAAAAACCAGTAGAACTAGCTGAACCAACAGAGTTATTAGCCACATTTTTTCCTTTAGGATTTTGATTTCCTCTTTTTTTATGAACAAAATCACTGGGGTACCCAATAATCTTGAAACACCTATCAATGGTGTGACCATTGTACCCACAGTTTTCACAAACCAATTCAGCATTAGAGGTAACATTAGGTCTCACAACATTCTGATAATTAGGTCTAAAGCCTGTATTAGCATTCTTAGGTCTAAAGTTGTTTTGATTACCAGTCTGATTATAGTTGTTGGTTATGGGTCTCAATATGTTAGCATTAGGGTTCTGATTTCTTTGAGCATTGTTTCTGGTGGGCCCATTAGACAGGAAGGCAGTGGTCTGAGCCTTTTGAGAGTGCCTAGAACCACCACTAGAAGCCATTCTGTGAGATTCCTCAGCAGAAATGATGGCATAAGCTCCCTTAATATCAGGGAGGCTTTCTCAAGACAATATAGAACTCCTAATACTCATATAAGAATCATCCAATCCCATTAAAAACTGCATAAGTTTCAAAAGCTGATTATGTTTTTTAAACTCACTAGAAGCAGAACAAACACAAGCAGGCAACTCAATCATAGCATCATATTGTTTCCAGAGAGCATTAAGTTTATGATAATAATCAGACAAGTTACAACCATTTTGTTTCAAAGTATTTATCTTATGATGCAAATTAAACATAACAGAACCATAAACCTTATGATAAGTTTCTTTAAGCTCTTTCCAAACATGTTTTGCCTTTTTTGAAAAAAATTGTCCAAGGAAAAGTTCCTTAGAAATAGAGTTAAGAATCCAACCCAACACAACAGCATTGACCCTGTCCCATTGCCTTGCTAAAACATCATCAGTAACAGACCTTTTACAAGAACCATCAATAAAACCAATTTTATTTTTCGCTTCCAAAGCAAGTAACATGGCATTAGCCCAAACTTGATAGTTTTCAGTTCTCTTAAGTTTAACAGTGACAACAGTTAAAACAGCAGAGTCATTAGGGTGCAAGTGCAATGGGTCACTCAAGTCAAGCTTACTAATAAGTGTAACTGGGTCAGTTACACTTATAGCATCATCATCACCATGTTCAGACATGGTGAAGGGTCAAGGGTTCAAAAAGAACTCACAATACTGCCAACTAAGTTCCCAGGAATCCAAAACCACTCAAGGGTGGCAGGTCAAGGGCAAGCAGCAAGTGAGGATCCAAATAAAGGGTATGAAGAAACAAAAAAACAACTACCAAACCCCCAAATAATCAAGCAATAAAAAAACAGATAAAAGTAAATAACAATTAAAGAGAGGGAAGCAGAGGTGTTACAAAGCAATAAACCAAAGCACAATCGAACTGCCACTCTTAGATTCACTTAGTCTAAGAAGTGATAGAACCTCCAAATCACAATCCCCAATAATTTTCTTCAAGGAAAAAATTGGGGAAAATGAAAGAACCAACCACCAATCGAACAAGTAACCAAAGAGAGTCACCACCAATCGAACAAGACACCAATAAAGATGAAACCCTAATTTTTTTTGAAAAAAATTAGGGAAAATCACTTTAATCAATGGACAATACCACCAATCAACCCAATCGAAAGTAATAATGAATAAGAGAGCAGATCTCAGAAACCCTAATTTTTTCTCAAAAAAAATTAAAGCTTCAAAACTTTGATTCAACCGTAATATTAACAGATCTAGCTATTTTAATAGCAGATCTTATCAAAAAAGTGTGAATAACCAAAAACCCCCAATTTTAAACAAACCCTAAAAAAATTTTCATCAAAAAATTAGTAACCAGGCTCTGATACCATGTAGAAAAACATGATCAGAATAACCTCAAACATCAAAACCTTTCATTTATCAAAGATTCAAAGGACAAAAATAAGATAAAAGCAAAAAGTTACCAGTGCTAGTCACGTGTAACTCTATTATCTATTTGATAATAGTTTTACAATCAAGCATAAATAAAAAAAGAGATCAAACTAGGGTTTACAAGATCAAGGTGAATGAGAGAGAGAGAACTGTGTGCGACTCACACACAGTTACATAATGAAACGATACAAAACAAATGAGACGCTCCCCATCAATATAAAACCCTAAAGGCTTATTAGCCGTTGGGTATTTAACACATTTGGGCTTGGATGGGCTTGAGCCCATCAAGACTTCACTTTGGCATCTTCACACTTATGGTCCTTCAAGTCCAATATGTCCATCCTTCCAGATCCTTAAGACTAACTGAAAGTTTAAAACAAGGCAAAATAAGTCCTCATGGTTATAAGTGGTTATCAGATTAGGTCATAATTTTAATAGAGAAATTACAAGTGCACAACTAAACTAATACTAATTGATATGTTAAATGTAGCAAGACGAAGTTGGGATGAGTTGCCAAAAGTCAAGTCTTATTTGCGTATGGTAGGTGAGATTTCTCTAAACAATAATTCTAACAAGTTGTTCTGCTTGACTAGGTCTTTTTTGGATTATATGCATAAGACAAGTAGACAACCATATAAAAAACTTGTGGTTCTCATAAACAATACGTTGTTGATGACCCAACTTGTCCATTTTGACCCTTCCCTTATTCAAACTTGGCGTCCAACACATGCATGCCAAGTTTTAGTTATTACAGTTTTGATGTCCGAGACTTTTAATTTTATAGTTATATAGTTTTCCGTAAAAAAATATCATTGTTAAAACTGTCTTGAACATAGCCACTGTAGGGAACTCAGCATAATAAAACGGAGATCGTGCAGGGGACACACAAATCATGTATAAGTGATAAATGTAGTAGGCGAGGTTTATGCATCTACTTTTCTTTTTCTTTGTACATAATGCTTTTTCTTAAAAAAGGCAATGTTCTGTTCCTAAAAAATCCATTGTTACTCAATAAATCAAAAGGATACAATAAAGAATTAGGGAGTCAAACGGTCTTTTTGGGGATAGAGAGACTTGAACCCTCATGATTGTTGAAATCGACGGATTTTCCTATTACTATAAATATCATTGTTGCGAGTATTAACATATAGATCGGGACACTCTATCTTTATTCTCGTCCGATTAATCAGCTCTGGGGCTTTAAGGGATCGGGCAGGGTTGGAACCCTAACACACAGGAAGGGAACTATAACAGTGAAGCTTCATAAGGTATTTCTGTCCGTTAATTTCCAAAGAACAATTACATAACAATACTCTTTAATTGCTTTAATTACAATGAGAAAGATCAAATTCTGTTTTTCAAGTAACGTCTCATTCATACGGAAAAAATTTTCCTTCTGCTCTGGGTTTCCTATGAGCTCTATCCACTCTTCTTGAGTTTCACTCCTCTTTCGTGAGATCACCGCCATACTCCTCCGTGAGTACATCCTTTTCATTTATCTATTGCTTCACCAATTAACATGTATCTAATCTTCAATTATCAATTTCAACACCAATATACCCTATCCCCAGTGTCCTTTGTCATTGATCAGTTAATCCATATTTCTACATGCAATTCCTAATCTATATACCATCTGATTGCAAGTGCACAACTTGGCATGAGACATGGATGCCAATAGTCTGACTTTTTGTTTGTAAACCAAAATAAATGTGGGGTGCAGTGGTTATCATGTCATTTTAATTGACTATGGCTATATCTATATCTTTACAACCCTATAAAGAAACACACACAAATCCTAAATGGAAACACTCATACCAAACAAGCCCTTAAAAAAAACACACACAAATCCTAAATGGGTTGTGAACTAGTTCGACATGGCCGATTAAGCTAAAAAGAAACAAGCCCAATTTGTGATAATTTGTGATCTACACGAACTCGATAAAACGATGGAGTGAATGAAGCCAAATGACATTAATTATCAATCGTGTGACTTGGGATCAAGTATTCTAGCTAATAGAGAGTAAACATTGTCGGGACTTATCGGGTTGATCCAATCATAGTCACAGGAAACGCTCACTCGGCCGCGTTTCGCATTTCGGATGGTTTGTCCCAAAAGGGTTACGATCGCGATCTCGAACGCTATATTTGGTGTTCCCTAACAACATCAATCAGCATACCAAAATGGATCGGTACGACATATCAAAGTGAATTGGTACGGCCTACCAAAGTGAATGTGTTATGATTTGTAGAAATATAATTAAAAATGATTTAATATATAATATTAAAATAAATAAAAGTTTGTAAATATGTATATAGAGAATATATAAATACATGTTTAGATCTTATATATGTATAAATATAATATGGTACATTGTACCAAATTAGGTACATCGTACCAAATTATATGGTACATCGAACCAAAGCGAACTCGGGCGTACAGAAATGAGCCTACGCCCCTTCGTACCGGATTTTAAGGACTCCGTGTACCCGATTACCCAATAACAAAAATTATCTAACCCTAACCTGGCCCGATAGCAACGTCGGGTTCTCAGGTTCGGGTCAAACTAACCCGATAAGCTTTTTCAACCCGACCCGATAAGGCTTATCGGGTTCGGGTCGGGTCAACACCCTACCCATAGGACACGTTTATGAGACCAATTCCGCACCAAGCAAAATTCTACTTCTACAGATAACACATGTGTAACCTTTCTCACATAACACCAAACAATGATCGACTGATTCATACGCATAAGTACACAATGATGATTGACATATTCCACCGCATTTTTACAACAAGGATAAATAATAAAATTGAGAAGGATACCTTTTATAGCTGGAGGTCTACCGAAAGTAGTATCCTTACCCGCAGGTCTTCCCACGGTTAGGGGTATGACTTGTCTATATGCCACCCTGCTTTGGCAGGATTGGGTATCGTTTTTGTTGTTGTTGTTGTTGTTGTTGTTGTTGTTGTTGTTGTTGTTGTTGTTGTTGTTGTTGTTGTTGTTGTTGTTGTTGTTGTTGTTGTTGTTGTTGTTGTTGTTGTTGTTGTTGTTGTTGTTGTTGTTGTTGTTGTTGTTGCTCCAAACAAACCGTAGCTTCCATTTCCACATGTCCTTAACAAAAACATTAAATTTTCTAGGGACAATGATTTGTTCGTAGACATATAAACCATAAGCCAATGTTTCATAATCCAGTTTGACAAGGCCTTAACCCCCTTCAAAACTACGCTCCACTTCGGCCTAGTCTAAGGAGGCCAAACCCAGTCCACGTTCCATTATTACACCTATAAAAGAGAAGGGTAAGGTAACAGGAATTAACAGCCCATTCACGAACAAAATAACGTTGTTAGTTCTGCTAGATGTTTTATCGGACATTTGGTTGGCATTACATATCAGCTTTAGTTGTATAAAAATAACTAACTATTTTGTGCATATATTGTCAATGTGTTAATGAGTTTACTTTACCTTTCATTCATATGCATACCTTTAACAAATTGTGTCCTCAATTAAAGATTAACACGAGTATATATTGTACCTCTTTAACCAGTGAAGTCAAATTTCACTTAACACCTGAATTCATTTTTTGTATGGGAAAAACTCAAAAGGGTCCATTTTACTGATAAACATGTACGGGAAGCTATTGGAAATCAAACTCCAGCAGTGCAATGGTTTTCCTTGGTAACTCTCAGTGTAATCCTAGACATACAAATCTCCTATTGATAGGCAATTCGAGAAAAGTTACAAACACATAATAGGTTACTAGATGGGGTAGGTGCAGTTATGGTATGCCCATAATATCCTTCGAAGACTAGCACTTCCTGTTGCCGACTTCTTATGACAGGAAAGAGATTAAAGTATCTAAGAGATGAAATAATGATTCGGGAGGTGCTGTATGAGTTTTAAAGTGAAGCCAATTGAGGCAGTCCTCCATGTAGCAAAGCTGTGAAATGTGCACATGAATATTAAAAAGTCTGATAGAGGTACAAAGATCAATAGAGCTGTGTTCTGGAAGCCACTGTGATGGTTTGAATTGTGAAGAAAATTGTATCGAATGGATATTCTGATTTTATAGATTTCATTATCAGTCTTCTACTATATGGATTACAACCATGGGAGGTATCCTTGTCGCTCGCCTGAGGTAAATAAGCACTACCAAACTAGAATTTAAAGATTAATATGAAATTTAAAAATAAATAAGAAAATTGCATATGCAATAAGTATACCCAATCCTGCCGGAGAGGGTTATGGGAGGGCTTCAGAAAGACCTCCGCAAGAGTAGATATAGGTTTAAGAATAAAGACATATAAGATATCAAGCTTAAGAGCTTGTATAATCTCAAAAGCCAAAGACTAAAAGCAAGATTTTTAAATCCCTACCGGAGTGCTTAAATTAGCTTAATTTATGAGCTAGTCAGCTTATAAAAATTCTAAAAAGCTGAAAACTAAAAGCTTGAAATTTTGAACTTTTATGGACTTAAAAAGCCATAAGCTCAAGCTCATTAGCCTGAAAAATTAAGTTATCAACATTTCTAGATTACAACAACATCATTAAGAGGTCGGGTGTTTGTCTACGCTTATAATTTGGGCTTGTAAGTGATAACAGCTGATGATAACTAAGCTGATAAGCCAAGCTTAAGTTCTTGGATTAGCTTATCAAAAACACCTTAAATAAGCTCATAAGCCTAAGCGGTTATGAAAAGACTTGAATGTGGTTAAGAATCATATACATTATTTGCAGATAATGTTTTGTTAAGAATGATACTACGTATATGAATATACAAGAATCATATATGATTCTATATGGGTCGTATATGATTATACACATCTCATCTATGATTTACTATGAATCATACTTAATACAAATCAGTAGTAAGTACATCATATGCGATTTATGGAAAATTTGTAATACTTAGCATGAATCATATATGATTTGTTATAAATCAAATATGATTTGTTATGTATCGTATATGATTCATGCATAATCATACATGATTCTCCAAGATCACAAACTAAAAATATTGATTCTTAGGATGAGACCTCACAACTTGTATCAAATCCGTTGGAATATCAAACAAAAATATTCAGTTTAATATAGTCGTATTAAGAGTCGCATAACAAATTTTTGATAGTACAACTAAAATATGAAAATATCTAAATCTAAACAAAGTATGATATGAAAAATACAAATTTAAACAAAGTATGATGATGTTCATGAAGTGTAGTCGCTTGTTGAGTTGCATGAATTCATGTGGCTTGTTTCTCAATTGCTTAAATATTTTAAATCGGATCTCTTGTTTTCCGCAAAGAATGATTAAGCTCTTGAACATCGACTTTTCTCCATAATTATTCCATCTCACAACCCTCTTTCATTTTAAAGTCTTGTAATTGAATGTGTTACATAATCATTGATTTTGGTTCGAAGTTATGTTTTTTACCATATAAAAGAACATAGTTGTATATGCTTCGTGTTGAACCATATATGATTCATTCTGAATCATATATGATTTTAGCTGAATCATGAATCATATATGATTTTCACGTTCTTCATAATCATTTAAAAAAAACACAATATTTACCATGAACTTAAATGAATTTCGCTTTCCATCTACATCTAGATCGACATCTTTGATTTGAGGCTCAATCATAATTTAATTAGGGTCAATTAACGATGTACCATTACGGTTTGGTGGCAGTTTGGTGGCAGGGGTTGGTGGCGGGGGTTGGTGGCGGTGGTAGTTGGTGTCGGTGGTGGTTGGTTGGTGGGTTTGAAGAATCCTAATTTAATTAGGGTTAATCAGTGGTTGTTAGTGACAGGTTGGTGGCGGGTTGGTGGTGGTGGTTGGTTTGTTGGCGGTGTTGGTTGGCGACGGTGGTGGTTGGTAGTGGTTGGTTAGTAAGATGAGAGATTTGAGAGAGGTGTGTGTGTTTTTTCTAGAAAAAAATATAAAGTGTGTATGAAAAGTGGTGTAAGGTAGGTGAAATCTGGACCACTGAATAAAAATAAGATGAATGGATGAGATGTGCTTACTGGATCCCTAATGCAGTCAAACCCATGACCTGTAACAAATAGATATCTTTATTGTAATTTTATATCAGGTACTTGGTGTTGTTTAGAAAAGAGAAAGCAAAACAAAACAAAGCACATGATCCTGAATAAGAGAAAGCAACAGACTAATGACAAAAGCAATTCCATTACATAAAAGCACCCGAAGTTGGTAGCATAGACTCTTCCCTCCACCAGCAGCCATTATCACAAGCACGTCGCTTCCGCTCATTACCGCGTTAATGATCTGGTAAGCAACTATCAATCACCAACAACATGCATATGCTAATACGCGGGTTTTTCCAATACACAACAACATACCTCGTGTTGGTTTGCACGTTAACTAGAAATGCCAAAAATTTAAATCTAGTATCATCAGCTTGATTATGCCATTCAAAAGACCCTGACCAGTTTTCTTGTTGAGGAGCTGCATTGTTATCTTCATATTTTGTCCACCAGCTTGAGGAATTCATCATTGGCAGATTTAGTCCTTCTCTTTGTGTTAAGATTCTTCTTGTCAGCGCCTTGATAATTCTTATCAACGTCTCATCTGTCAACGCCTCGTTTACTCTTGTCAGCATCTAGGGACTTAGTCAATTTTATTCCCAACAGTTCTTTCCTAAGGCTGAGCAAGACAAGATGAAGAGAGAGTACCATGGAATCAGACAGATAGCTGGGGAGAACAGCAACGAGTTCATGTAGCGCTTTCTTCGTTTTACTGGTTTACTTGGCGCAGCAGCAGGTACTCCCGAAGTTCAAGTATACCACTTCCGGTGGGCTCTTCGTACATCGGTCTCAAACAACTTGGTGTCTGCTACGTTCAACACGGTGGCACAAGTGGCCGATGCAGCACGTAAGCTGGAGATGCTGCAAGAAAGAGAAGAGTTCGGGGAAGCAGAGAGACCCGAGAAGAGGTAAACATTCGTTATTCAACGGTGACCAAACCGTATTCTTTCAGTATATGTCAATATTTATATCTCTTTTTTAAATTTCATCTTCCATGCAGAAGACTGGGGACCGGTCTCAGTTGGCTACTCAACAACAGCCTACTCAGCCCAAGGGAAACGGTCAGACTCACGACCGTTCTGCTATGGATAGGCGTGGCGGTAATGATAATTATCGTAACAACGCTGGAAACTCCAACAACAGCAGGTCCTTACATTTACTCATTTCTTATGATTACATGCAATAGTTCATAATTCTGACACATTAGCAATCTTCTACCAGGAATCATGGTAACGGGAGGGACCAGAACCAAAGAGGTTCACAGCCTAACCGTCCAGCTATCACTGGTATTACATCTTACAGATCTTTCGCATTGTCCTTTGTACCTATAAACCATGTCTTACATATATTGTTCTTAACAGGCTCCCAGCCAGCAAGGGCACCTGCTGGAGGGTATACTAATCCTCTTTGCACTATTTGCAACCGTAGGCACCCAGGGCCATGTCGCCGCGACAGCGACGCATGCTACAAGTGTGGCCTTACTGGTCATTGCATGAAGGAATTCTGTAAGGGCGAGATTGAGGGCACATCTGGACAGGCTGATACTAAGGCGCCTCCTACTAGTGGACGCGTTTACACGACTTCTCGCGATCAGGCCAACAAGTCTACAAGTACCATCACTGGTATCTTGTATATGTATGGTCAAGCTACATGTGTTCTATTTGACACGGGTGCTACTCATTCGGTCATTGCTACTGCTTATGCTAAAAATGTTAAGATATCCCCTATGCCATTAGAGAATGTACTGAACATTTCCATGCCTTTAAGAGACTCTGTACGCATAACCCATGTGTACAAGAGCCTTCCCCTATAGTTTGACGACAAGATTCGTCATGTTGACGCACTTTCTGCTGGACATGAATGATTTTGACATGATATTGGGCATGGGCTGACTATCCAAACATCATGCTACCATAAATTGCCATTCATATTGGGTCATATTCGGTGATGTTAATGCACCAGAGTACATTCACAACGGGTTCATACCCGGAAGGTCTGTACAAATCATATCAACCCTACAAGCACGTGCATTACTTTCACATGGTTGCGAGGGCTATCTAGCTATTGTTCATGACATGGATGTTGAATCTCCATCAATTTAGAATCAGCCGATAGTGTCAGAATTTCCAAACGTATTTCCAGACGTTTTTTCTAGAAGAACTTCCAGGCAACCACCTGCACGTGAAGTAAAGTTTAATATCGAGCTCATCAGATGAGCTGAGCCGATTTCCAAGGCTCCTTATCGCATGGCTCCCATAGAGTTGAAGGAGCTGAAGGATCTATCGCAAGAACTTCTGGAACGAGGCTTCATTAGACCGAGTGCATCTCTATGGGGCGCACCGGTCTTATTCGTAAAGAAGAAGGACGACAGTATGCGTCTTTGCATAGATTATCGCGAGCTCAACAAGATCACCACCAGGAATTGGTATCCTCTACCACGCATTGACGATTTGTTTGACCAACTCCAAGGGGCCAAACATTTCTCCAAAATTGATCTGAGGTCGGGCTATCATCAGCTACGGGTTAAAGAGTAGGACATCGCCAAGACTGCTTTTTGTACACGCTATGGCAACTACGAATTTGTAGTTATGCCATTTGGCCTTACCAATGCTCAAGTTGTTTTCATGGATCTGATGAACCGAATCTTCCATGAATTTCTGGACAAGTTCGTCATTGTCTTCATTGACGACATTCTGATATTCTCTAAGTCCAAGGAGGAACACGAAGACCATCTTCGTACAGTATTACAGATTCTTCGCCAGAAGCAGCTGTATGCTAAATTCTCCAAGTGTGAGCTCTGTTTAGACAAGGTGGCGTTCTTAGGCCACATTGTATCAGCAGAAGGAATCACCATGGATCTAGCAAAGGTTGAGGCTATTACCAAACCAGCAAAGGTTGAGGCTATTCGAAGTTCCCTAGGCTTAGCTGGTTACTACCGTAGGTTCGTGGAGAACTTTTCCCGCTTAGCTCTACCATTGACCAAACTGATGCGGAAAGGGAGAAATTCGTCTGGACTGAAGAAAGAGAGAAGAGCTTTGAAGACCTCACTACAAGAAAATCAAGTTTAGGCAACACTCATAAAGTGTTGTATTATGCCTTTAAAATGTTGCATTATGCATAATGTGACACTTTATCAAGTGCTGCGTTATGCAACGTCGCCTTAGGTATATGTAACACTTATATTGGTTAATGCAACATTTTTAAAAGTGTTGCTCATATTTGGGAATTGTGATACTTCATTATGCAACACTTCTAAAAAATGCAACACTTTTTAGAATCAAATGCAACACTTATATACACATATGCAACACTATTAGATTCAATAGCAACACTTTTCACATTAATGTGTAACACTTTTTCATTTAGAACCAATACACATACGACAATTTAATGCAACACTTTTTTAATGATTTGTAGCATATATATTTCAGGCAACACAAATGTTTGATGTTTATAACACACAAATGTTTCAGCAAGTCTAGTAGATAAATTAAAATTTCCATTCCATAAAAGAAATAAGTAAATACAATAAAAATATGATGTTGTACTTTAACCAAGTTATTTAATGTAAAATAGCTAACATACATTATCTAATAGAAAAAAGTTATCTAATGAGAATTCCAGAGATCTTTACATCTTCGAAGCTCTTTATGTTTGAATTTTTTGGTAAACTAAGTCGAAGCAATGTAGCCTGCCATAAACAAAACGATATAAGATTAGTTCTTTTCTACATATCTTAGAAAATAAAGAGTTGGCTGTTAGGTAACATTTCATTAAAAGTAGTCCAATGAAATACCCAAACACCAAACTCAGCATATGAAATATAGTCTTTCCCGTGTTTACAATTTGTAAAGAATACTTCTTTTCATGTACTATATTTGTAGATCAGAAGTTTTAGTCAGAATCTTGTATGAGTTAAAGCGAAAACCGTAATCCATTAACCTGAAAGAGGGAAAGTGTTCCAGATACTACAATTCCTTCCATCTTCTAGTGCTTAGTGTTGCTCCTTCAACCTTAAAATCATACATTTACAAACACCCTTATTATTAGATTCTAATCAACACTTAAAAAACCAAAAAGATGTAACTTGACAAGCTGAAGTTCTTGAACCAAAAACAAAATCAGCTGGAAAATCATCACTTCTATATACATCAAATCAATGTAGCCTGTTATACACAAAAAACAATAAGAATCATCACTTCTAGAGATATAATCATGTTAATTTTAAATGAATTTACATATAAAAATCTGTTTGTCATGACTACAATAAGAATCAAAATCTTTGAACACTGTAATAAGAAATGCTTTCAAACAACTCTCACCTTATTTGACCCTTCTGACCAATTTGTACCCGTTCACCTTTCAACTAAGAGATTCTGACCAATTTTCACCCGTCACCTTCAAACAATTGATTCAGCTCATTCGACCAATTTGCACCCAGTCACCTGTTCAAATAACTGACATGATGCTTTTAGTACAGGTAAAAAAAGACAAGATTCGATCAACTTTTCCTGGATATACATTCATGTTAATTTTAAAGAAAATTACAAATAAAATATATGTTTTGACAACCGTAAGTATCAAATCTTTAAACAATGTAATAACAAATGCTTTCAAACGACTCTCGCCTTGTTTGACCCTTCCAACCAATTTGCACCCGCTCACCTTTCAAATAAACGATTGAGTTCATCTGATTAAAAACATTACATCACTCATATCTTAGTGGTTTGATAGTGCCACATATATGAAAAATATTAAAGAGCTTACAATGGCATGTGGTGTGATGTGTGCATTGCCATGAATTGCTGAACCCCAAACGCATCTACAAAAAATTAGTCGTAGTACATTTAGTGGAACATAATAAGATGAAGAAAAAAAATTAATCGATCAAGAATATAAGGTGGCAAGTGGCAACTCTAAACATCAATCTTTACGTTATTGAGTATTTGAGTTGTATATATAAGAAAACTTAGAATAACACATTCGCTTATATGTATTTTTCTAAACAACCCATAAAAAATTTAAGTGATACAAACAAGTCTACTAAAGTGTAATTAATATTAACAATTTGTAGACATCATCAACTTTAATCTGTACCATTGTGACTTAATATAAACTATAATCATCTAAAAAGCTAAGCTGTAAGGAATTGAAATTTCAATTCTAAGATGCATTAGTCAAATGCATCACATTTATATGGTTAAAAGTACAAAACAATCGTTATTAGTTTCGTCTATCAAGAAACAAAAACAAGAGACACCAATAGTCAACTCCCTTTTTGAGTGTTAATTGACGTCTAGCTCTAAAGATTCCTTCAAATTTAAATATTTGTTGGTATTAAGGTCGGTTTCTTAGTCGTGATTAATAGGGGTGTAATCGAGCCGAGTTGGGCCCGAGTTCAACGGGGCTCGAGCTCGGATCGAAACATAAAGGTGGGCTTGAGCTCGGCTCGATACCTCGTCGAGCTTTAACAGTTAAGGCATACATCACTATGATTTACACACCACCACAAATTCTATATTTTAGTAAACTATGATAACAATTACCAATAAATTATTTAATATTTTATAGAGTTATCATTTATAATAAGGTTAATATTCAAATAAACGTTTGTTTACTTATATAAAAATATATATTTATACTAAGGCTCGAAAAACTCGATAAGAGCTCAAGCCTAGCTATCAAAAGCTCGAGATCGGCTCATTATACGTTTCGAGCCATGTTATTGGGCTTGAGCTCGACAAAGATAGGCTCGATCGAGTCGAGCTTGAACTCAAGCTCGAATAGCTTGATAAAAACTCGGCTCGTTTGCACCCTTAGTCGTGAATCTCACCAAAAATCATTCCTCAATCCTTTATAACTTGAAGCCTAGCTACTTTTTGTTGAAACAATACGAGATCAGGGCATACCAAAATATCTAGTTTATACGCTAACATTTTGCTTGATTCAAGTACGGTGATGCGGTACTAATAACCTAATTAAGTTGTCTACATGGGAAAATAATCTAATTCGGTTGAAGTGATATATATTGATATGTATATCAGGCGTTGTTAAAAAGCCCTTATCCATCAACATCATGCACACATAATGCTTATAGACAGGTCTTATGCAGAGCCGTAATATATATTACATATCAATAGGTCTCGGTGATGCAAACTACCATCCTCTATGATACACTAAAACCGTACTTTAAGCATAGTAAGTTTATTGTTTTAGTTAAATTTAAGGTACTTTCATGTTGCCTTTATAATGTTTATAGATATCATCAGTATTTTAAAAATAGTCAAGTTGCTTTAACTGCTTTTTGTAACAAAGATTCAGGAGTTTCTAGTCCTTTAATAAAAGTGTATATCATAAACAAAATTCTAACATCATCACTCCAAGTTAATAAAATAATTTGAGAAAGCTTATTGTTGAACCATAAAAGCAAAAAGAGCAGCCATTGGAATATATGCCATTCTCATATTGATTGTTGCCATAGTAGTAATCATATTCATAATATAATAAAGAAAACCACCATTTTAGTTCAATTTCATTCCTACCTGATGCCTATCTTACACACTTTTGAAGTAAAAGTTATGGGAAGAAAAATCAATGAGCTGGGTCGGTTTGAGTCAGATCATGAATTAAGTTATCCGAGTTGTAACAAGTCTGTGCTTCCTTTTGGATCCCAACTTAACCAACAGTATAATACATCAAATAAAAATAACAGCATATATATATGTACAAAGAAATAGGAGATGGGCGGGTTGAGTATGATATTAAAACAAGTTCACATCTAATGGATCACATTGTATTTTGGGGAGTGTTAACTAGCTTATGATGTTAATTTATATCTTTAGCATTTCATACGTAACTATTTGATGTTAACTAGCTTATAATGTTAATTTATATCTTTAGCATTTCATTACTCGAGCCTATCAACCTACACTAAGTCGACAAATCTAGATTAACTTAACATAATTACTCTTAAACCTTAGTTACTCTTAAACTATACGGGATCCAAAAGGCATATTAATAGTAAATCAGAACATTTTTTCATTCAGCGAGTTAACTAACCTTATCAGCTGAATGATATTGAGCATTCGGATGCTCATATTTAACATTTACAATCAAGTATTCCAAGCATGCCACGAACTTCAGCTTCACATGTAAATTTCACAAGACATATCCCCTCGAAAGACTAGGTTCGACAGATGGTGGTTCACAACTTAATAATCATAAGATTTTCATAAACAAATGATCTATTCTCGCAACCAATGAGACTGAGATAGTCTCTCTTGAAGACTTCCCATCAGTTTCTTCATGTGAGCACACCTGATATAATTTATAACAAACCAATTCAGGAAAGCCTAAGACAGAGTCAATGAAATTTGATAGGTAGATAGTAAATATTATGCTAATAATAATATGATAAAATTATTGCTTATAGAAGGAAATGATACAAAATTAAAAACCTATGTAGAGTGTCAATGGCTACACTCGATGAACTCTAAAAAGCTCAATAGATATTTCTGCAAAACCAAATTACTAACACACACCCACTCCCACCAGAAATATGAAAACTAACTGTAAGCATAGATGAATAAACAAAATATAAACCTTTGAAACCCTTGTAGAGCTTACTTAAGGAATTCGAGTTAGTGCAAGCTCGATGTGAAAGCACACCCCTAATTTCACCCAAATGATCTCTATATCATAGACAAAATCTACTTCAAAAATAGATTATACGATATTGGTAGGGGCAAGTACAACACTAAGAAACAAATTGATTCTAATACAATATTGCTGGAACTTCATAAAACAATAAAATAACAATTGCCTTGATCATTTTAGCATAATACGTAAACTGAGAATATAATCAGATTCTTGGAATAAGAAAAAGAATATATCAATTTTCAATTCATGAAATCTAACCAAATAACATAATAAAAGACAATCAAAGATCCGAAAATATAATAATATACATAAAACTATATTAAAATTAATTTGTTACCAGGATAAGCATTTTAGAGTCAATAGGCACACTTTTTTCGGTTTATATGTTTGATTGTGTCTCGAGAAATAATTGGTGATGAAATAGTGAGATGGTGAGAGAGCCTTGATTTGAGGAAAAAGATGTGAGGGACAATGGTTAGGGTAATTTAAAATTATTGATTAGAGAGAGGGGAAACATATTTGGGGTAAAATATTTTTGGAGGAGCGGCAATCTAAATTTTCATCTTAGGAGCGGGCGGCAGTTCAAATTTTTAATTAAAAAGATGGCAACACTTTAAAAAAAATGTTGCACTACACCTCCTAACGCAATACTTACGATGAAAGTGTTGCTTATTGTTTGATGTTTTCTAAAAAGCCACATATTTTAAAAGTGTTGCTTATAAAATGTTGCATTAGCCACTTTTTGTTGTAGTGCCTAAAGCAAAAGTTAGTATCTGCACCGATTCTTACTCTCCCATCTGGTACAGGTGTTTTTCAAATCTACAGTGATGCATCGGGGAAGGGACTTGGCTGTGTTCTCATGCAACATGGGAAAGTGATCGCGCATGCTTCTCGACAGCTTAAGCCTTATGAGGAAAATTACCATACGCATGACTTGGAACTTGCAGCTGTAGTGTTTGCATTGAAGATATGGAGGCACTACTTGTATGGAGTATCATGTGACATTTTCACGAACCACAAGAGCTTGAAGTACATCTTCACTCAACGTGAATTAAACATGAGACAAAGGAGATGGTTAGAGCTGTTAAAGGATTATGACATTAATCTACAGTATCATCCCGGCAAGGCAAATGTAGTGGCAGATGCACTTAGCAGAAAGTCCGGAATGATAAACGGCATTAAAATTGAGGAGGAAATTATAAGAGACTTGGAGAGACTAGACATTGAGATCATGGTACATGGACATCATGGTTACTGGGCTAATCTTAGAGTGGAACCAGAGTTACTCTCTAGGATCAAGGAAGCTCAGAAGGATGATGGTGAAAACTGGGCGATAATTCAGAATTTGGAGAAGCAAACAGAATTTCGAGTAGACGTAGACGGTATCTTATGGCAGGGCACGAGACTTTGTGTTCCTGATGTTCAAGAACTCCGGGAAGCATTTTAGCTGAGGCTCATAGCTCCCCATTCTCTATTCATCTTGGTTCGACCAAGATGTACCATGACATCAAGCAATACTTTTGGTGGAGTGGTATGAAACAGGATGTTGCGACTTACGTCTCCAAATGTCTTACCTGCCAGCAGGTTAAGATAGAGCATCAGCGATCTGGCGGTCTTCTATAACCGTTAGATATTCCAGAGTGGAAGTGGGACAAAATCACCATGGATTTTGTTACCGGTCTTCTGCAGACAAAGAGGAGGCATGATGCGATTTAGGTTATCATTGATCGACTTACTAAGTCAGCTCATTTCTTACCGATCCGCAAGGAAGATTCGGTCAGTAAACTCGCTGATACGAATAAGAAGGAGATCATGAGACTTCATGGTGCTCCATCCAGCATCGTCTCGGACAGAGATCCTCGTTTCACTTCGCGATTTTGGAGGAGTCTGCAGAAAGATTGGGGTACAAAACTTAAGCTTAGCACGGCTTTTCATCCTCAAACAGACGGGCAATCGGAGCGAACGATTCAGACATTAGAAGACATGTTAAGGTCATGTGAGTTGGAATAGACGAGAGATTGGGACGATTACATCTGTCTGGTAGAGTTTGCATATAACAACAGTTGGCACGCAAGTATTAAGTGTGCTCCATTCGAGATGTTGTATGGCAGAAAGTGTCGCGCCCTAATCTGTTGGGATCAGGTTGGTGAGCGAACACTTGATGGACCAGAAATGATAGAGTTGACGAACGACAAGGTCGCAGTAGCTAAGCAAAAATTACAAGAAGCACGGTCATGTCAGAAGAGTTATGCCGAAAAGCATCGTAGGGACTTACACTTTAACGTAGGAGATCACGTCTTCCTTAAGGTATCGCTGGCACGTGGTGTTAGACGTTTTGGAATCAAAGGGAAGCTCAGTCCTCGATTCATCGGACTGTTTGATGTCATTGAGCGGGTCGGTGAAGTATCTTATCGTTTAGCGTTACCTCCGTAGCTTTTTCATGTTCACGATGTTTTTCATGTGTCCTTACTCAGAGGGTACAAGTATCATCCCCTTCACATGGTTCAGTATCTACTGGAACAGATTCGGGAAGATCTTACCTTCATAGAGGAACCCGAACGAGTTCTTGACAGGTAAGAACGAGTCATGAAGAGGAAGACGATTCCATTCGTCAAAATCCTTTAGAGGGATCATACCGAGGGGGAAGCCACTTGGGAAACAGAGGAGTATATTCGGGCTTCTTACCCGCATTTCATATTTTGAATTCGGGTATGTTCCTTTTTTCCAGTTTACGTTATCTCTAATTCGGGGACGAATTATTCTTTTTAGGGGGGAAGAGTTGTAAAACCTACATGCTTTTACCATGAACAGTATATATATAATCGTACGTACATGATTAAAACTTTCCTTATATAACTTGTTTACATTTCACGAATATTAAATACAAGTATTACGTAAGTGTTATTACACGATAACTATTTAATACGTATTAAGAAACGATAATTATTATCAACAATAATTATAATCACGAACATGAAATCATGAACGTAAATAATCACGAGCATATTATTATGTATTTATGTAATTACTATTACGACTACGTACAAGTACATATTATAACACGAACAATTGATAATAAAGTCACGTAAATACGAGCACGAGAACACGTAACATTTTAGAACACGAAAAATGTTGGGTTTCCCCTCGTCGGCCCCACATACCCGCGGACACAAGACAAAGGGAGGGCCAAGCCCACTTTAATTTTGCTAAAATAGGAAAAAGGGAAAAACATATTTTCATATTACAGAAGATTTAGAAAATTACAAAACCCTAGCCCCTTTTTATCCTTCCTTTGACCGCCGGTTTTAACACCATAAGGAGAGGGTGTTTGTTGATCTTGGTTGATTAAATTCAAGTGTCGTGTTCGTGTTATTGTCATCCAATTGTTTCACGCATTGGTAATCCTATAACCTTTTTTTATTTTTTTATTAGATCAAGAACACATGAAATCATGGGTTTATTAAAAACTAGTAATTAAACAAGTAAATTTAATCATGAGGTAATAAACATGGATGTTTTGGGTTGTTTGGTTTGGCCGACGCAAGGAACTGAGAGCCAAAGCTCTCGGTGGTCTTTAAATCACCACCAGCCGAGACCCCATGGTCTCGGTGGGGTTTTGTGTGTCTCGGCCGCAAGGAACAAGGGACCCCGACGCATGTCGGGGTACCGTTTGGTTTTGATTGGGTCTCGGCTGAAAACAAACAAGCACCACCGGCCCAAGCCGGTGGCTAATATGATCAAGCAGGGGGAACCACTGGCTAACCGTCGGTGGGAACTCTCCATGGGCAGCGGCTAGCCGAGAGACAAAGGGAACCACCGGCTTAGGCCGGTGGCAGTGAACCGAAGGCAAGGGCAACCAACATGGGCCGGTTTGCCACTTTTTTTGGTGGGGTTTGATTCGGGTCGGTTCACGGGTTACGGGTCCGGTTCACGACATGTTTTAATAAAATAATACATAGATTCGTTTTATTATTTTATTTTATAAGCTTAATAATTTTTATAAGTTTATTTATTTACATGTAATTAAATTAATTTAACATGTTATATAATTAATTTAATTAAAACATGACTTAGGTTTATTATTATTATTATTAATACATGATTTTAACCTAAGTATTTAATCATGAAATTTAGACTAAAGTAATTAACTAATTATTAAAACATGATATATAATTAATTAATTTCCATGACTTAGATTATATTAATAATAAATATTAATACATGCTTCAACCTAAGCATTTTATACACTTTAATTTAATTAAATCATGCTATATTTAACTAAATCTTATAACATATAGTTTATTTAATTTACATGTATTAATTAATAAACTATACTATTAATCACATGACTTAGAATATTAATCAGTAAAATTTAAGCTTATTTTATTAGCTTAATGATCCAGCTTATTTCTAAATATGGAAACTTTCTATTTTTAGAAACTTATTTATTTTAAGCAGTTAATCTGTTTATGGAAACTTTCTATTTTTAGAAACTTATCTATTTTAAGCAGTTATTCTATTTTTGGGAACTTTCTATTTTTGGAAACTTTCTATTTTTGGGAACTTGCTATTTTAGGAAACCTGCTATTTTTAGTAAGTTACTTATTAGAGTGAATTACGTAAATCGTCCCTGTGGTTTGATGATTCCTACAAGATTCGTCCCTTAACTTTTTTTTCACTGTTTTTGGTCCCTGTGGTTTCTTTTTCCTACAGACCTAGTCCCTTATCCAAATTTTCCATTAAATACAAATAAAAAGGCAGGGGTATTTTGGTCATTTTCAAAAAAATATTTTTGTAAAAAAAAAAATTTCGAAAAAATATTTTTTTAAAAAACTTTTTTTTCGAAAAAAAAATTTTTAAAAAATTTTTTTTCGAAAAATATTTTTTTAAAAAACTTTTTTTTCGAAAAATATTTTTTTAAAAACTTTATTCTCGAAAAACATTTTTTTAAAAAAAAAATATCGAAAAATTACATTTTTTTAAAAAACTTTTTTTTAGAAAAACTTTTTTTTTAAAAACTTTATTTTCGAAAAACATTTTTTTTTAAAAAAAAAATCGAAAAATTACATTTTTTTTTAAAACTTTTTTTTCGAAAAACAATTTTTTTAAAAACTTCTATTTCGAAAAACATTTTTTTAAAAAAAAAAATTCGAAAAATTACATTTTTTTAAAAACTTTTTTTTCGAAATAATATTTTTTTTTAAATACGTTTTTTCGAAAAAGTTTTTAAAAGAAATATTTTTCGAAATAAAGCTTTTTGTTTTTTAAAGAAACATTTTTCAAACATGAATTTTCTCAAACGATATATTTTTTTCTTATTTCAAAAAAAAGTTTTTAAAAAAAGTGTAATTTTTCGAATTTTTTTTTAAAAAAAATGTTTTTCGAAATAAAGTAATGTTTTTCGAAAAAAAAGTTTGTAAAAAAAATGTAATTTTTCGAATTTTTTTTTTTAAAAAAAATGTTTTTCGAAAATAAAGTTTTTAAAAAAAATATTTTTCGAAAAAAAAGTTTTTTAGAAATTTTTTTTCGAAAAAAAGTTTTTTAAAAAAATATTTTTTCGAAATTTTTTTTTTTTTAAAAATATTTTTTTGAAAATGACCAAAATACCCCTGCCTTTTTATTAGTATTTAATGGAAAATTTGGATAAGGGACTAGGTCTGTAGGAAAAAGAAACCACAGGGACCAAAAACAGTGAAAAAAAAGTTAAGGGACGAATCTTGTAGGAATCATCAAACCACAGGGACGATTTACGTAATTCACTCTACTTATTATTACACAAAAAGTATAATAATACAAGAAATACAAGTAATACTTAATCAGAATATCTAGAATACATGATAAACACAACATAATGATAAAATCAGTAAAACAAGACATGAACATATAAAACAAGCTAAGACATGATATAAAATCAGTTACGTACGCAGTAATTAGAATACTTATATACGTATACTATTTATGTAGCATTAGTGAGATCGAAGTAGGACTCTCTTCCGTTCGTCTTCTTCGTTCACTAGACACAAGGTACGGATTCTCCGTCCTTTTAGTATGGACATTCTTTCATTATTAGGATTTCCCCGTATGCAGCCAACTGTTTTCCTAGTATATGTTTTATATGTTTGATTTGCTTATGTTTCATTAAATGCCTAAGCCATATATACATGCATGACCAGTTTCACCTAGTTATGGAGGTACCATAACCATAACACTAGAGGCACCAGTGTTATGACTTCACCACGGTGGAGTGATAGCTTGTGGCGTCCCTTTCAGCTTTTGGCCATATCATTATATTATCATGGGGCGTATAGGTGCATCCTAGATTACATGTTTTTACAGATTATTCAGGTGAATGTGGTGTGTGCCTTGCATCCTTCACAAGGAGTTGATCCCTCCTACCCAAACTTATATTAATTAGAGGCAACCCCTCTAATTTCATGATGAGGTCACCCCTCCAAGTATTCATGCACGTTGATATTTCATGACCTATATTGGCTAACGGTAAACATGTTAAACAGTTTTCATAAGATAAACATAAGGCTTTTCAAACTATAAAACCAGTTTTACTAAGTTATACCAGGTTTTCCAGGACTTAATCAGTTCCGCTGCTATATGTTGTATATGCTTATGTTATTCATTCTATGCTTGTATATCCGTGCACTGAGCGTTATGTTCAGCCTTTTTCCTTTCATGTTCCCAAAACGGCAGGTACTCAAGGGCGCTCGTAGACTCTAAACGTACGTGCATATGGATTGGAAGCTTTCTAGCCTTCATTACTTTATGCATTTATTCATACATTCTGCTACTCATTTCCATGGACATTGTTTAGTTCTTTTCATTTACAGTACTTATGTTTGTGTGTGATGAGCTTTTACTTTGGGGTACCGATGTTTGTTTCCGGTATTTCCTTTATGGTCATGTAATGTTTAAGACATTTATCCTTGTATGCTTTGATGACACGCCGTAATCACGCGTGACATTCCATTTATCAAAATGGGGTGTTACATTTCATTCTTATTTTCAAAACAGAGCTCAAATCTATACTTCATTTCAAATGGGTGTAGCACATTCAGAAAATATCTAAAGTTCGATAAAGAAACTACCTTTCACCGTGAAAAACTATGTGTGACACGTGCCACACGTGGCTCATACATACATCCGCCCCTGCCTAAAACCATCGTTAAAAGTTGATAAAGAAGAATAAATTGGTATTTGTAGGCTTACTTTTTAAAGGGGCTGAAGCAAGATGCCTTCTATTTTTAGATTTCTTCCATGGTCGTCAAACTCAACTTTGAGATTAACAAGATCCCCATTGGTAGTGATTTGATACAATTCAGCCATATGGAAGTAACCATACATCTTGTCTGAAAGCACATTATAAGTTCTTGTCTCCCCATTTACTCTGTATTTGAGGTCTACGTAAAAAGAGTGAGCGAGAAAGACCAGGTTCACGGTGTATGGGATTAATGGGTTCAATAACTGAGTTTTTACATGTGTTTTGAATCTCCTTTGTTTTGTATCGTATAAGCCTGCTGGAAATCTGATGATAAAGAAAAAGCAAAGAATGACTGTATCAAATTACATATACTTATCAAACTACAGGATGAGTCCGAGGAGGACAAGTCACCTTGAATAAAAGTGAGACTCATATCGACGAGCGAAATTTTCATTTGGAATCAAACATTCTTCCATGGATATCATGTGACAATGTTCTCCTTTCTCATTAAGTGAAAACCACTACAATTAGTAAGTTTGGAATTAGCTCTGGTCATAATATCTTTATAATTAGACATAGCCAATTGCATACCGATTTGTATCCGTGAAGGTGGATTCCAATCGAGAGAATCTGTTTTAGTTCCTGAAGGGATCTGTAGGCAACAGATTGTGAGGCAGCCTCGAGTATGTATCGGTACTCTTCAAACACTTGAAGTTCCACCTATATGATGAAATATCAAAGTAATTAGCCATATATTCGGGTTACATAACCATCGAGAATAAAGTGCTTACTTTGTCTACAGATGGTTGGAACTCAAAGCCAGCGACTAGTAGATTGGCATAACGGTTTTCAAACTAAAATCGAAGGCCTACAGTTGGTTGTTGGCTTGTAAATTGATACAATGGAACAATGAACCATCCATCGTCTCTCTCATGCATAGAAGGGTAAATTATGAAAACTTTGGTCTCGTCCTCCCAAGCTACTTTGTATATGAGGAGATATTTTGAATTGGCACTGTAGTGCCAAGAATATCCAAAGACTAGGTTGACCGTGTATGAGATATGAGGTGTCAAATATTCACCTCTAACACGTGCTTTTAATTTCTTTGCATATTCGTAACATTGCCCCCCAGGAAATCTGCATAAAGAAGAATTAAAGAATGGAAAAAAAACCATATAATATGGATAAAAAAATTCAGAATTAGTTAGTCACCTTGTATTAACCCAGTCATCAATATTACGTTTTACAAAGAGAGCTTTATCAGGGTCCAAACAGGCTTGAATAGAGATTCTTTCAATATGTTGTCCCTTCTCATTCAAATAAAACAACTGTATGAACATTCATTAGATAAGTTTTAATTAGCATTTTCAATAAGAATTGGGTCAGGCGTGTTAAACGAATTGGGCCCAAAAACAAAATCTTAAATAAAAAAAAACTAAAAGCTAGTAAAGTCTAGTGACTCTGACCGACTCTTTATGGTCGATTACAAAGTTTTTGTCTGCAGGTTTCATTATGTGAATAAACCGGAAAAACCGAACTGAACCGAAAAAACGGAAATGAACCAAATTAGATGTTATGTTTTCGGTCTGGATATTGGCAAAATGATAATCGACCGAATTCACATAAATATATACAGTATCTTTTTAAAAAACAAATTAAAACTCTTTTTTGTTATAAATATAAACTTTTTATACATAGAAAGAAAACAATTGAGCAAAAAATGTATATGATTAAATTACTAAATAACTAAGAATATGTAATCAGGGTTAGGTTTAATCTAATTTAAATTCACTTCGGTCCGGTTTTCGGTTTTACCCAACAAAAATTTAATCAAAACCAGGCAAACCGAACAACCCGATAGCAAAAACTTAATTAACTTAATATGGAAAATTAAATTTATAAAGTCATGTGAAAAGCAATGTTTTAAAACCTGGTTAGACTCGGTCGGGTGACTGCATACAAGTTTTGGGAGAAAACTTTGGTTGAACCGCTGGTTAAACCATGCCTGGTGGCTCAATCGGTCATTTAAAAAAACGGTTTTTAAAATATTTCAAAATAGCTGTTTACATTATAAAATATATCAAAAGAAACCCCTCAAACTATAGTAAACTTATATAATTAAAAGTAAAGTAACACCGAAAAACGTCTTCCAACACCACGAGTTATATGAATCCTTATAGATCTTTATAGTAAATTTATCAGAGTAGGTAATTACCGTTTAGCCCCCATTAAGGATTTTGGAGAGAAGCACTTTGAGTTCCAGTATGGATCGGTAGATCAGAGGAGGTACCACAACCTTAATTATATTTTCATACTCCTTTGGTATGAGACCAACACGCTCTTGAGAATTGAGTGCTAGCTCTAGTTTTTCCACAACATGAAACATCTTTGGTCGTTCCTCACGTGATTCCTGCAAACATTGAAAGGCAATCTCTGAAAATATTACCAAGGAACTCTGATCCAATACTTGCAAAAGATCATCTTTAAACACAATCTCATCCAACTTTATCTCTTCGTATCTTTGTTTCCAGATATGCACTATATTCCCACTACGAGCATTGCTAGAATCAAAACATAGTCTTCCACATAATACTTCAAAAAGGACAACACCGAAAGAGTATATGTCAGACTCCTTCGTTAGAAAGCCCATGCGCAGATACATTGGATCAATGTAACCAAGTGTGCCCACAGTATCGGTCATTAAAAACATAAACGACTGATTAGCAGGTCCTAGTTTTCCCAGTCCCATGTCAGAGACTTTAGCTTTCCAGTTCTCATCCAATAGAATGTTGGAACTTTTTATATCTCTGTGAAGAACTCTCTGATGTTTACCTTTATCCTCATGCAGGTAGCTTAATCCCCTTGCCGCATCAAGGCATATCTTGATACGCCGAGTCCACGTGAAAGTAGTGGAACTCAAATGGTGATCAAGGCTGCCATTAGCTGCATGCTCGTACACCAAGATCTTCTCACCACCCTCGTCACAAAATCCAAGGAGAGAGATCGGATTTTCGTGAGTGTAACGGGAAAGCATCATGACCTCCTTCCAGAACTGAGGGTCACCTTGCCCATGTTTACGACTTAAACGCTTAAAAGCAGCCTTAGTTTTCCCCCTTGATTGAGATAGTTCTCCCTCATATACATTTCTAAAACCACCCTTTCCGATAATTTTGGTGTCAGTAAAGTTGTCGGTGGCTGATTTGACTTCCTCCAGTTTGATTACAAGATGTTTAAACTCCTTCATGATGGAATCCATTATACTATACGTTGATGAAAGAGTGATTTGATGAGAAAAAGTGGTTTGAGAATGTAGAAAAACATGATCAGAATAACCTCAAACATCAAAACCTTTCATTTATCAAAGATTCAAAGGACAAAAATAAGATAAAAGCAAAAAGTTACCAGTGCTAGTCACGTGTAACTCTATTATCTATTTGATAATAGTTTTACAATCAAGCATAAATAAAAAACAAGATCAAACTAGGGTTTACAAGATCAAGGTGAATGAGAGAGAGAGAACTGTGTGTGACTCACACACAGTTACATAATGAAACGATACAAAACAAATGAGACGCTCCCCATCAATATAAAACCCTAAAGGCTTATTAGCCGTTGGGTATTTAACACATTTGGGCTTGGATGGGCTTGATCCCATCAAGACTTCACTTTGGCATCTTCACACTTATGGTCCTTCAAGTCCAATATGTCCATCCTTCCAGATCCTTAAGACTAACTGAAAGTTTGAAACAAGGCAAAGTAAGTCCTCATGGTTATAAGTGGTTATCAGATTAGGTCATAATTTTAATATCCCCCCTTAATCTGATAACCATATAGGTTAATCATACCAAGTTTTTTAACAAACTTGTTATGCAAATCTGTTTCCAACCCCTTTGTAAGGATGGCTGCAATTTGATTTGCAGAATCCACCTTTTCAGTTTTGACAACACCACTCAAGATTTTTTCTCTCACAAAATGAAGATCAATTTCTAAATGTTTTGTTCTCTCATGAAAAACAGGATTGGCTGCTATCTTGATAGCTGAATTGCTATCACAGTGAAGTGTAACTGGGAGCAAGTTATCACATTGCAAGTCATTTAAGACTTTTAGCACCCAGATCACTTCACTAGTTACTGAGGCAAGAGCTCTATACTCTGCCTCAGTAAAAGATTTAGAGAGAGTGTTTTGCTTTTTGCTTTTCCAAGAAACTAAGTTTCCATTAATAAACACACAATACCCAGTCACAGACATTTCAGTGACAACACATTTAGCCCAGTCAGCATCTGAATAAGCATCAAGAATCATACCTGAGTTCCTTTTGAAATGAATACCCAAACCTGGAGAGCTTTTGAGGTATCTTAAAACCTTAAAAGCAATTTTAAGATGAGAGTTCAAAGGAAAATGCATGAATTGACTCAAACAATGCACAACATAAGAAATATCAGGACTAGTGTTGGTCAGATAAATGAGCTTACCCATAAGCTTTTGATAGTCAACAATGTTGTCAAGAAGGGGGTCCTCACTAGTGGGCTGATTAGTAATGACAAGTTTAGAGGGTAAAGGAGTTTTAGCAGGTTTACAAGCAAGCATACCATACTCAGATAACAAGTCTAACACATACTTTCTTTGGTTTAAGCAAACACCATTCTTAGTGTCAACAACTTCCCAAAAGATACTTGAGCTTACCCAAGTCTTTGATCATAAACTTGGTTCTTAAAAAATTCTTAAACTTTTCAATTTCAGCAATGTTGTTCCCTGTTATGATAATATCATCAACATACACAAGTAACATAAGAAATAAATTACCATGAGACTTCGTGTATAAAGAATAATCAGACTTGCTTTGAGTGAAGCCATTTTCACTAAGAACAGAAGTAAGCTTGGCATTCCACTGCCTAGGAGCCTGTTTAAGCCCATACAAGGATTTTTTGAGTTTGCAAACCAAGTTATCACCCCCAGGAAGATATCCTTTGGGTGGTTTCATGTAAATAGTTTCATCCAGATCACCATAAAGAAAGGAATTATTGACATCAAGTTGAAAAATAGGCCAAGATTAAATGATAGCAAGATTGATTAAGCATCTAATGGTAACCATTTTAACAACAGGGGCAAAGGTTTCATCATAGTCAATACCCTCCTTTTGCCCAAAGCCTTGGGCAACAACCCTAGCCTTATACCTTTCAACCTCACCACTAGATTTAAGTTTTAATTTCCAAATCCACTTACATCCTAAGGCCTTTCTATCTTTTGGAAGTTCAACAATATCCCAAGTGTCATTTTCAAGCAAGGCAGCAAGTTCAGTGTTCATAGCATCAAGCCAGTGATGATTCTGAGATGCTTCAAAAAAGCTTTTTGGTTCATTCATTTTGTTAAGTTGAGTGACAAAACAAAAATTCTCTTTATCCAATTTTGAATATCCAACAAATTTTTCAAGTCCATACTTGACTTTGGACTGCACAACAAAATCATTATAATTTCTGGGAAAAACAGAGGGTCTTGAAGACCTCCTTAAACCTTGATTTTTCTGAACATTGTTAGTTGAATCAACCCTAATGTTTCCTTCCATGTTTTGAACATGAATGGAAGGAATGGGATTGATATCAACATTTCCCTCAGAGTTTGCATTTTCATCAAGTGTGGTAGCCTCTTCCCTGTTCAAGCTGGCATCACTGGTATCATTGCCTGAGGCAATGTATCCAGTGTCACCTAGACTTGAAGGTGGGCTGCTATCACTTGGTGACAGATTGTCACCATTGTGTTTAGCTGCTCTCTCTTCATCATTGGGAAGTTCAGGGTCATCAAGGTCAAAAAAATTCAACAGATTTAAGTCTTGAGAAACATTTTCTTTATTAAAATTATTTTTATTGAAATTGAAAGCAGAATCTTTAAAAGGGAAAATAGTTTCAAAGAACTTAACATCTCTAGAAACAAAAAACTGATGCCTATCAAGACTGTAAATCCTATATCCTTTCTGAGAACTAGAATAACCCATCATAACACATTTTTCAGATCTGCTAGAAAACTTATCTGAGCTATTAAGAATAGTAGCAAAACATAAACATCCAAACATTCTAATGTGAGAGAGCCTAGGACAAGTATTATAAATCATTTCAAAAGGGGTTTTTCCATTCAGCACAGAAGAGGGCAGTCTGTTAATAAGATAAGTAGCAGTTAACACACATTCAGTCCAAAATTTAAGAGGAATACCCCCCTGAAACATAAGGCATCTAGCAACATTCAAAAGATGTCTATGTTTCCTTTCAGCAATTCCATTTTGTTATGGTGTGTATGCACAGGAAGATTGGTGTATGATGCCATTTTTTTCACAAAAAACTTTGAAGTTTTGATTGATAAACTCAGTTCCATTATCACTTCTAAAAACCTTAACATTACCTTTAAATTGATTTTTAATCAAATTATAAAAGTTTTGAATGTTAGAAACAACCTCATCTTTGGTTTTTATGAGAAATAACCAAACAGTCCTAGTATAATCATCCACAATAGTCAAGAAATACCTATGGTCAGAGTGACTAGTCACTCTATAAGGACCCCATAAGTCAAGATGAACAATATCACCAAGCCTTTTAGTGACGTGATCACTTAGGGGAAAAGGGTTTCTGGTCTGCTTAGCTCTTTGACAAATTTCACAAAAGAAAGTTTTCTCACTTTTATCAATATTCAAGGACCTTTTAAGAGCATTAAGGGCTGGGTCAGCAGGGTGGCCAAGTCTACAGTGCCAATCATAATGAGACAGAGAACAAGTAACAAGATGGTTTTGATTTCTACAACTAATACCTTCAGTATCTAAATAGTATAAACCTCCACATTGTTTACCAATCCCCATCACCTTTTTCAGATTCAAATCCTGATTAACAAAGAAACACTTGGACTCATCAAACACAACAAATATCTTGTTGTCTTTAGCAAGCTTATGCACAGATATCAAAGTAACACAATACTCAAGGATCACCAACACATCAAACAGAGTTAGACCATTAGGAAGTTTAAGGTTACCAATTTTAGTTATAATGGCCTCAGTCCCATTTGGGTGAGTGACTTTAATCTTAAGGTGAGAGATATCAAATACATTATCAAGCTCCTTATCATTATCAGTCATGTGTTGGTTAGCCCCAGAGTCAACAACCTTCCCATTATGAGTCATCCCAAGTTTAGAACTGGTGTTGGAGCAATAAAACTTATCAAAATTTTCATTAAAAACTTTGCTAGAGTTAAAAAAAGTACCTGCCATATTGGCTTGTACATTTTGCCCAGTTCCACTGTTACCTTTAAAAAGAGAGAGAAGTGTAGCCATTTGCTCATCAGAAAAACAAGTAGAACTAGCTGAACCAACAGAGTTATTAGCCACATTTTTTCCTTTAGGATTTTGATTTCCTCTTTTTTTATGAACAAAATCACTGGGGTACCCAATAATCTTGAAACACCTATCAATGGTGTGACCATTGTACCCACAGTTTTCACAAACCAATTCAGCATTAGAGGTAACATTAGGTCTCACAACATTCTGATAATTAGGTCTAAAGCCTGTATTAGCATTCTTAGGTCTAAAGTTGTTTTGATTACCAGTCTGATTATAGTTGGTTGTTATGGGTCTCAATATGTTAGCATTAGGGTTCTGATTTCTTTGAGCATTGTTTCTGGTGGGCCCATTAGACAGGAAGGCAGTGGTCTGAGCCCTTTGAGAGTGCCTAGAACCACCACTAGAAGCCATTCTGTGAGATTCCTCAGCAGAAATGATGGCATAAGCTCCCTTAATATCAGGGAGGCTTTCTCAAGACAATATAGAACTCCTAATACTCATATAAGAATCATCCAATCCCATTAAAAACTGCATAAGTTTCAAAAGCTGATTATGTTTTTTAAACTCACTAGAAGCAGAACAAACACAAGCAGGCAACTCAATCATAGCATCATATTGTTTCCAGAGAGCATTAAGTTTATGATAATAATCAGACAAGTTACAACCATTTTGTTTCAAAGTATTTATCTTATGATGCAAATTAAACATAACAGAACCATAAACCTTATGATAAGTTTCTTTAAGCTCTTTCCAAACATGTTTTTCCTTTTTTGAAAAAAATTGTCCAAGGAAAAGTTCCTTAGAAATAGAGTTAAGAATCCAACCCAACACAACAGCATTGACCCTGTCCCATTGCCTTGCTAAAACATCATCAGTAACAGACCTTTTACAAGAACCATCAATAAAACCAATTTTATTTTTCGCTTCCAAAGCAAGTAACATGGCATTAGCCCAAACTTGATAGTTTTCAGTTCTCTTAAGTTTAACAGTGACAACAGTTAAAACAGCAGAGTCATTAGGGTGCAAGTGCAATGGGTCACTCAAGTCAAGCTTACTAATAAGTGTAACTGGGTCAGTTACACTTATAGCATCATCATCACCATGTTCAGACATGGTGAAGGGTCAAGGGTTCAAAAAGAACTCACAATACTGCCAACTAAGTTCCCAGGAATCCAAAACCACTCAAGGGTGGCAGGTCAAGGGCAAGCAGCAAGTGAGGATCCAAATAAAGGGTATGAAGAAACAAAAAAACAACTACCAAACCCCCAAATAATCAAGCAATAAAAAAACAGATAAAAGTAAATAACAATTAAAGAGAGGGAAGCAGAGGTGTTACAAAGCAATAAACCAAAGCACAATCGAACTGCCACTCTTAGATTCACTTAGTCTAAGAAGTGATAGAACCTCCAAATCACAATCCCCAATAATTTTCTTCAAGGAAAAAATTGGGGAAAATGAAAGAACCAACCACCAATCGAACAAGTAACCAAAGAGAGTCACCACCAATCGAACAAGACACCAATAAAGATGAAACCCTAATTTTTTTTGAAAAAAATTAGGGAAAATCACTTTAATCAATGGACAATACCACCAATCAACCCAATCGAAAGTAATAATGAATAAGAGAGCAGATCTCAGAAACCCTAATTTTTTCTCAAAAAAATTAAAGCTTCAAAACTTTGATTCAACCGTAATATTAACAGATCTAGCTATTTTAATAGCAGATCTTATCAAAAAAGTATGAATAACCAAAAACCCCCAATTTTAAACAAACCCTAAAAAAATTTTCATCAAAAAATTAGTAACCAGGCTCTGATACCATGTAGAAAAACATGATCAGAATAACCTCAAACATCAAAACCTTTCATTTATCAAAGATTCAAAGGACAAAAATAAGATAAAAGCAAAAAGTTACCAGTGCTAGTCACGTGTAACTCTATTATCTATTTGATAATAGTTTTACAATCAAGCATAAATAAAAAACGAGATCAAACTAGGGTTTACAAGATCAAGGTGAATGAGAGAGAGAGAACTGTGTGTGACTCACACATAGTTACATAATGAAACGATACAAAACAAATGAGACGCTCCCCATCAATATAAAACCCTAAAGGCTTATTAGCCGTTGGGTATTTAACACATTTGGGCTTGGATGGGCTTGAGCCCATCAAGACTTCACTTTGGCATCTTCACACTTATGGTCCTTCAAGTCCAATATGTCCATCCTTCCAGATCCTTAAGACTAACTGAAAGTTTAAAACAAGGCAAAATAAGTCCTCATGGTTATAAGTGGTTATCAGATTAGGTCATAATTTTAATAGAGAAATTACAAGTGCACAACTAAACTAATACTAATTGATATGTTAAATGTAGCAAGACGAAGTTGGGATGAGTTGCCAAAAGTCAAGTCTTATTTGCGTATGGTAGGTGAGATTTCTCTAAACAATAATTCTAACAAGTTGTTCTGCTTGACTAGGTCTTTTTTGGATTATATGCATAAGACAAGTAGACAACCATATAAAAAACTTGTGGTTCTCATAAACAATACGTTGTTGATGACCCAACTTGTCCATTTTGACCCTTCCCTTATTCAAACTTGGCGTCCAACACATGCATGCCAAGTTTTAGTTATTACAGTTTTGATGTCCGAGACTTTTAATTTTATAGTTATATAGTTTTCCGTAAAAAAATATCATTGTTAAAACTGTCTTGAACATAGCCACTGTAGGGAACTCAGCATAATAAAACGGAGATCGTGCAGGGGACACACAAATCATGTATAAGTGATAAATGTAGTAGGCGAGGTTTATGCATCTACTTTTCTTTTTCTTTGTACATAATGCTTTTTCTTAAAAAAGGCAATGTTCTGTTCCTAAAAAATCCATTGTTACTCAATAAATCAAAAGGATACAATAAAGAATTAGGGAGTCAAACGGTCTTTTTGGGGATAGAGAGACTTGAACCCTCATGATTGTTGAAATCGACGGATTTTCCTATTACTATAAATATCATTGTTGCGAGTATTAACATATAGATCGGGACACTCTATCTTTATTCTCGTCCGATTAATCAACTCTGGGGCTTTAAGGGATCGGGCAGGGTTGGAACCCTAACACACAGGAAGGGAACTATAACAGTGAAGCTTCATAAGGTATTTCTGTCCGTTAATTTCCAAAGAACAATTACATAACAATACTCTTTAATTGCTTTAATTACAATGAGAAAGATCAAATTCTGTTTTTCAAGTAACATCTCATTCATACGGAAAAAACTTTCCTTCTGCTCTGGGTTTCCTATGAGCTCTATCCACTCTTCTTGAGTTTCACTCCTCTTTCGTGAGATCACCGCCATACTCCTCCGTGAGTACATCCTTTTCATTTATCTATTGATTCACCAATTAACATGTATCTAATCTTCAATTATCAATTTCAACACCAATATACCCTATCCCCAGTGTCCTTTGTCATTGATCAGTTAATCCATATTTCTACATGCAATTCCTAATCTATATACCATCTGATTGCAAGTGCACAACTTGGCATGAGACATGGATGCCAATAGTCTGACTTTTTGTTTGTAAACCAAAATAAATGTGGGGTGCAGTGGTTATCATGTCATTTTAATTGACTATGGCTATATCTATATCTTTACAACCCTATAAAGAAACACACACAAATCCTAAATGGCAACACTCATACCAAACAAGCCCTTAAAAAAAACACACACAAATCCTAAATGGGTTGTGAACTAGTTCGACATGGCCGATTAAGCTAAAAAGAAACAAGCCCAATTTGTGATAATTTGTGATCTACACGAACTCGATAAAACGATGGAGTGAATGAAGCCAAATGACATTAATTATCAATCGTGTGACTTGGGATCAAGTATTCTAGCTAATAGAGAGTAAACATTGTCGGGACTTATCGGGTTGATCCAATCATAGTCACAGGAAACGCTCACTCGGCCGCGTTTCGCATTTCGGATGGTTTGTCCCAAAAGGGTTACGATCGCGATCTCGAACGCTATATTTGGTGTTCCCTAACAACATCAATCAGCATACCAAAATGGATCGGTACGACATATCAAAGTGAATTGGTACGGCCTACCAAAGTGAATGTGTTATGATTTGTAGAAATATAATTAAAAATGATTTAATATATAATATTAAAATAAATAAAAGTTTGTAAATATGTATATAGAGAATATATAAATACATGTTTAGATCTTATATATGTATAAATATAATATGGTACATTGTACCAAATTAGGTACATCGTACCAAATTATATGGTACATCGAACCAAAGCGAACTCGGGCGTACAGAAATGAGCCTACGCCCCTTCGTACCGGATTTTAAGGACTCCGTGTACCCGATTACCCAATAACAAAAATTATCTAACCCTAACCTGACCCGATAGCAACGTCGGGTTCTCAGGTTCGGGTCAAACTAACCCGATAAGCTTTTTCAACCCGACCCGATAAGGCTTATCGGGTTCGGGTCGGGTCAACACCCTACCCATAGGACACGTTTATGAGACCAATTCCGCACCAAGCAAAATTCTACTTCTACAGATAACACATGTGTAACCTTTCTCACATAACACCAAACAATGATCGACTGATTCATACGCATAAGTACACAATGATGATTGACATATTCCACCGCATTTTTACAACAAGGATAAATAATAAAATTGAGAAGGATACCTTTTATAGCTGGAGGTCTACCGAAAGTAGTATCCTTACTCGCAGGTCTTCCCACGGTTAGGGGTATGACTTGTCTATATGCCACCCTGCTTTGGCAGGATTGGGTATCGTTTTTGTTGTTGTTGTTGTTGTTGTTGTTGTTGTTGTTGTTGTTGTTGTTGTTGTTGTTGTTGTTGTTGTTGTTGTTGTTGTTGTTGTTGTTGTTGTTGTTGTTGTTGTTGTTGTTGTTGTTGTTGTTGTTGTTGTTGTTGTTGTTGTTGTTGTTGTTGTTGTTGTTGTTGTTGTTGTTGTTGTTGTTGTTGTTGTTGTTGTTGTTGTTGTTGTTGTTGTTGTTGTTGTTGCTCCAAACAAACCGTAGCTTCCATTTCCACATGTCCTTAACAAAAACATTAAATTTTCTAGGGACAATGATTTGTTCGTAGACATATAAACCATAAGCCAATGTTTCATAATCCAGTTTGACAAGGCTTTAACCCCCTTCAAAACTACGCTCCACTTCGGCCTAGTCTAAGGAGGCCAAACCCAGTCCACGTTCCATTATTACACCTATAAAAGAGAAGGGTAAGGTAACAGGAATTAACAGCCCATTCACGAACAAAATAACGTTGTTAGTTCTGCTAGATGTTTTATCGGACATTTGGTTGGCATTACATATCAGCTTTAGTTGTATAAAAATAACTAACTATTTTGTGCATATATTGTCAATGTGTTAATGAGTTTACTTTACCTTTCATTCATATGCATACCTTTAACAAATTGTGTCCTCAATTAAAGATTAACACGAGTATATATTGTACCTCTTTAACCAGTGAAGTCAAATTTCACTTAACACCTGAATTCATTTTTTGTATGGGAAAACTCAAAAGGGTCCATTTTACTGATAAACATGTACGGGAAGCTATTGGAAATCAAACTCCAGCAGTGCAATGGTTTTCCTTGGTAACTCTCAGTGTAATCCTAGACATACAAATCTCCTATTGATAGGCAATTCGAGAAAAGTTACAAACACATAATAGGTTACTAGATGGGGTAGGTGCAGTTATGGTATGCCCATAATATCCTTCGAAGACTAGCACTTCCTGTTGCCGACTTCTTATGACAGGAAAGAGATTAAAGTATCTAAGAGATGAAATAATGATTCGGGAGGTGCTGTATGAGTTTTAAAGTGAAGCCAATTGAGGCAGTCCTCCATGTAGCAAAGCTGTGAAATGTGCACATGAATATTAAAAAGTCTGATAGAGGTACAAAGATCAATAGAGCTGTGTTCTGGAAGCCACTGTGATGGTTTGAATTGTGAAGAAAATTGTATCGAATGGATATTCTGATTTTATAGATTTCATTATCAGTCTTCTACTATATGGATTACAACCATGGGAGGTATCCTTGTCGCTCGCCTGAGGTAAATAAGCACTACCAAACTAGAATTTAAAGATTAATATGAAATTTAAAAATAAATAAGAAAATTGCATATGCAATAAGTATACCCAATCCTGCCGGAGAGGGTTATGGGAGGGCTTCAGAAAGACCTCCGCAAGAGTAGATATAGGTTTAAGAATAAAGACATATAAGATATCAAGCTTAAGAGCTTGTATAATCTCAAAAGCCAAAGACTAAAAGCAAGATTTTTAAATCCCTACCGGAGTGCTTAAATTAGCTTAATTTATGAGCTAGTCAGCTTATAAAAATTCTAAAAAGCTGAAAACTAAAAGCTTGAAATTTTGAACTTTTATGGACTTAAAAAGCCATAAGCTCAAGCTCATTAGCCTGAAAAATTAAGTTATCAGCATTTCTAGATTACAACAACATCATTAAGAGGTCGGGTGTTTGTCTACGCTTATAATTTGGGCTTGTAAGTGATAACAGCTGATGATAACTAAGCTGATAAGCCAAGCTTAAGTTCTTGGATTAGCTTATCAAAAACACCTTAAATAAGCTCATAAGCCTAAGCGGTTATGAAAAGACTTGAATGTGGTTAAGAATCATATACATTATTTGCAGATAATGTTTTGTTAAGAATGATACTACGTATATAAATATACAAGAATCATATATGATTCTATATGGGTCGTATATGATTATACACATCTCATCTATGATTTACTATGAATCATACTTAATACAAATCAGTAGTAAGTACATCATATGCGATTTATGGAAAATTTGTAATACTTAGCATGAATCATATATGATTTGTTATAAATCAAATATGATTTGTTATGTATCGTATATGATTCATGCATAATCATACATGATTCTCCAAGATCACAAACTAAAAATATTGATTCTTAGGATGAGACCTCACAACTTGTATCAAATCCGTTGGAATATCAAACAAAAATATTCAGTTTAATATAGTCGTATTAAGAGTCGCATAACAAATTTTTGATAGTACAACTAAAATATGAAAATATCTAAATCTAAACAAAGTATGATATGAAAAATACAAATTTAAACAAAGTATGATGATGTTCATGAAGTGTAGTCGCTTGTTGAGTTGCATGAATTCATGTGGCTTGTTTCTCAATTGCTTAAATATTTTAAATCGGATCTCTTGTTTTCCGCAAAGAATGATTAAGCTCTTGAACATCGACTTTTCTCCATAATTATTCCATCTCACAACCCTCTTTCATTTTAAAGTCTTGTAATTGAATGTGTTACATAATCACTGATTTTGGTTCGAAGTTATGTTTTTTACCATATAAAAGAACATAGTTGTATATGCTTCGTGTTGAACCATATATGATTCATTCTGAATCATATATGATTTTAGCTGAATCATGAATCATATATGATTTTCACGTTCTTCATAATCATTTAAAAAAACACAATATTTACCATGAACTTAAATGAATTTCGCTTTCCATCTGCATCTAGATCGACATCTTTGATTTGAGGCTCAATCATAATTTAATTAGGGTCAATTAACGATGTACCATTGCGGTTTGGTGGCAGTTTGGTGGCAGGGGTTGGTGGCGGGGGTTGGTGGCGGTGGTAGTTGGTGTCGGTGGTGGTTGGTTGGTGGGTTTGAAGAATCCTAATTTAATTAGGGTTAATCAGTGGTTGTTAGTGACAGGTTGGTGGCGGGTTGGTGGTGGTGGTTGGTTTGTTGGCGGTGTTGGTTGGCGACGGTGGTGGTTGGTAGTGGTTGGTTAGTAAGATGAGAGATTTGAGAGAGGTGTGTGTGTTTTTTCTAGAAAAAAATATAAAGTGTGTATGAAAAGTGGTGTAAGGTAGGTGAAATCTGGACCACTGAATAAAAATAAGATGAATGGATGAGATGTGCTTACTGGATCCCTAATGCAGTCAAACCCATGACCTGTAACAAATAGATATCTTTATTGTAATTTTATATCAGGTACTTGGTGTTGTTTAGAAAAGAGAAAGCAAAACAAAACAAAGCACATGATCCTGAATAAGAGAAAGCAACAGACTAATGACAAAAGCAATTCCATTACATAAAAGCACCCGAAGTTGGTAGCATAGACTCTTCCCTCCACCAGCAGCCATTATCACAAGCACGTCGCTTCCGCTCATTACCGCGTTAATGATCTGGTAAGCAACTATCAATCACCAACAACATGCATATGCTAATACGCGGGTTTTTCCAATACACAACAACATACCTCGTGTTGGTTTGCACGTTAACTAGAAATGCCAAAAATTTAAATCTAGTATCATCAGCTTGATTATGCCATTCAAAAGACCCTGACCAGTTTTCTTGTTGAGGAGCTGCATTGTCTTGTTGAGATTTCTCTAAATCTGGAAAACTTTTAAGCACTGCCTTAAGTTCTGACTATCTTTCATAGAGCTTCTCTTGTTTATCGAGTAACCTCTTTATTTCATATGTAACGTACAAGTATGTGTTGCATTTATATATAGCGAGAAAATACTTTGATATACATATTTTTTTTAACTGCTGATTATATAAAAAAAATTGTAGCAAGAAGCAAGAAATTACAAAATTTTAACTAACAAAGGATTTTGAATCCATATATCCCAAGAAACATGAATCTTTCTACTCCTATTAGAAAACCAAAAGAAAGAATAACTAGGAATGTGATAAAAAGGTCTCTCATTTGCCAGTCTTTTTTGCCAAACACGAGATCGTTGTGAAACTTCCAAATAACCCAAAGAGAGACCCCAATAATAGATTCTAGCGCCAATTTTATTGAAGCTCTAATATTTATACTATCAAGCCAAAAATACACCTCTAATAAAGAGCCCGCTGGATTTGGGTAATGATCAACCTATTTGAAGATTAAAACCCAAATAGATGATGTTAGATCACATGCCCATTTGATATACATATTATTTCAGCTTCAGTCCATTTGAAGTTCAAAAAAAACCCGAGCTTTATGCTAGAGTTAGTAAACTGAATAGTAACATCTAGGTAATAATAGTATTTGTTACATTAATCATGTAGTTTGCGGTTGTCAATTTTGGATTGTGTTCAAAAGAGCGTCCACACGTGACATAAAGGGTGTTTTGGATTGCATATTTTAAGTACTTATTTTCCCTATTGCATACTTATTTGCAAAATAGACAAGCACCAGTGATAACCAATCGCGAACTCCCTATTAGAAGTTATCCGAGATTGATTATTAAAACTGCTCATCTACTTTTAAAATAACCATATACGCATTTTCTAACAAGCGACTCCCTCATATGCACAGACCAATTATCGTGAGATATTGTGCGCTTTGGCTCCTCCGCCTCATGGTCTTGCTCTAAATACAACAATGCCCATACACTATACTAAAACGATTCTCACAAGTTAATGCCAAGTTTAGGGGCGTTTGAAATTGCCTGTTTTAGTACTTGTTTTCTTATTCTATAGTTTTGAGTGTTTTGATGTTACCTGTTGCATACTTGTTTCCAAGTTAGAACATGCACCATTGATAACCAATCCCGAACTCCCAATTAGAGATTATCCGGGATTGCTTATTGAAACTGCTCATCTACTTTGAAGATAACCATATACGCATTTCCTAACAAGCAACTACCTATTATTAAACGGAAAATTATTGTGAGGTATAGTCCTCTTTGGCACCTCTGCCTCACGTTTTTGCTCACAAGTTAAAGCCAAGTTCATACTTTTAATATCCAGGTTCCCTTCTCTTCATGGGCAATGTGAGACAAGGAATATCGAACATATATCACTTCTAACATGACTATTCAAAAGTTCTTATTTTACTCTTCATTTACTAGATAAGCAGTTTGGACAAAACACATAGGCGGTGTCTGTTTAAGCTTATTTATGGTCATATGAGTATACCTGTTTCCGGCTTCTATTTCATAAGCCCCAGTCTTTTGGCTTATTTTGAAATTTATAGGCCTATGCAAGATGTTTGTTTAAGTTTGTATTTGAGCTTATGAGCTTATGAGCTTATTTGTTTCTTGGCTTATATTTCAAAACCCCAATTTAGCGGCTTTTTATGAGACTTGTGGGCTTATATAAGTTTATTGTGATATGATAAACTTATATAAGCCGATAAGTCTCAAAATAAGCCAGAAAAGAAATAAGCTCATAAGCGAAAAATAAGCTTAACAAACTGTCATACCAAAGCCCACAAGTTTCAAAATTGAGGTTATGGATAAGCCGCAACCAGACAAGCTCATAAGCCCATTAAAAAAGCTTAAACACGTGACATAACCTAATTCAAAACATAACATCATCTAACACTTTCCATTAACCAAGGGGGTGTTTGTTTCTGCTTACTTAGGCGACTTATTTGGTTTTGGACATATGTTTCATAAGCTCACTTTTTGTGGCTTATCTAGAAACCTTTCGGCTTATATAAGTTCACTACAGATAATAAGGTGGTGTTTGGTTCGGCTTATATGTGGACTTATTAGCTTATTCAATTTTAGCTTATATTTACATAAGCTTCAATTATCCAGCTTATTTTGAGACTTGTGGAGTTATATAAGTTTATTACAATATAATAAACTAATATAAAGTATCGAAATAAGCCTGAAAATTGAAGCTGGTGAAATATAATCGGAAATCAAATAAGCCCACAAGTCCACATATAAGCCGAAAAACACCCTGAACCTATATAAGCCGCAAAGTTCCCAAATAAGTCAAATGGTGAGCTTATTCAACATAAGTCCGGAACAAAATAAGCCAATAAAGTAGTAAGCTTTTCAATTTTCCAAGTCTATAAGAATTCATTAATCACTAAAAACTTCCAAATGGGTAATCATAAATCACAACCAGACAACCTCATAAGCCTATTCCTAAGCTTGTCCTTTTTGGCTTATCTAGAAACCTTTTGGCTTATATAAGTTCATTATCAGATAATAAGGTGGCGTTTGTTTCGGCTTATAAGCGGACTTATGAGCTTATTCAATTTCGCCTTATATTTCATAAGCTTAATAAACTAATATAAAGTTTATTAAGTTTATATTTCAATTTCGCCTTATATTTTGAGAGTTGTGGGGTTATATAAGTTTGTTACAGTAAAATAAACTAATATAATGTCTCGAAAATGAAGCTTATGAAATATAAGCCGAAATCAAATAAGCTCATAAGTCCACATATAAGCCCAAAAAACACACCCTAAACCAATATAAGCCGAAAAGTTTTAAAATAAGCTCACGTTTTTGTGGCTTATTTTGAAACTTTTGGGCTAATAATATAAGCCGAAAAGTTTGAAAATAAGCCACAAAAAGTGAGCTTATTCAACATAAGCCCAGAACCAAATAAGCCAATAAAGTAGTAAACTTTTCAAATTTTCAATTCATTAATCAGTAAAAATTTCCAATTCGAAATGGGTAATCATAAATCACAAAAAAGCACCCAACTTTATATATATTAAAAAGAATGAAGAACCTTGAACATCTTGAAGCTGAAACTCAACATTTAGAAGTTCTTGCATTACATCCTTTGTTTCACCCATTTTCAGCACCCACTGTACAAACCCCTTCTTGTTTTAGGTTACCTCGTTTTTGGGATGTTTGGTTAAACTTATGAGTGGGCTTAGTCTTATGTTATATAAGCTAATTATGGCTTTTATTTAATAAGCTTATAAGTTTTTTTTAATGTTTGGTTTAGGTTATATAACTGATATGATCAACTGATAAGAAAATTACATAAAAGATGTAATTATTAAATGATGGTAAAAAAATTTCTATATAATATATTTATATAAGCACAACTAACCTTACATAAGCCACAAATTCTTGAATTACTAAAACCCCTTTATATAAGCTTATAAGCTTACTAATATAAGTTTACCCAAACACTTAATTTTGGCTTATAAGCTTACATAAGCCAATAAGCTTATAAGCCCACTATATAAGCTAAAACATATACATGTGGGTGTGAACCGGGTCGGGTTGACCCGGTTGATCCTACACTTCTTCATGGCAGACTCAAAACTTATTCGGATTGGAAAACCAGACTCGACAATTTTGGTTCGGCATTTTGGATCATTTTGGTTGTAAAACCCGCATGCTTTTACCATGAATAGTACCCTTATGATCGTACGTACATGATTAGAACTTTCCTTTTATAGCACATTTACGACTCACGAACAAGACTTACAAGTATTAAGTACGTGTTACAACACGATAAGTATTTAATACGTATTAAGACACGATAATTATTTCAATAATAATTATAATCACGAACATACGAACATGAAATCATTAACGTAAATAATCACGAGCTTAATATTATGTATTTACGTATATTTATTACGATTATGAATAAATATATTACGACACGAACGATAACTAAATAAATCACGTAAAACACGACACGAGAACACGTATAATATTTAGACACGGAAAACAATGGGTTACCCCTTGTGGGCCCCTCTTAACCGCGGCTAGAACACAAGAAAGGGCCAAGCCCATTTGATTTTTACTAAATAAGAAAATAAAGGGAAACATATTTTTCATAATCACATAAAATTAGAAAATATTAACAACGTTAATCTCTCTTTGCTCTCTCTTGGCCGCCGGGTAGAACACACACAAAGGGTGTGTTTGTTGATTTTTGGTGATTGATTTCTTGCAAGATCGTTCATGAAATCAATCCTTGATTATTCCACGTATTGGTAATCTTTTAAACCCTTTCTTTTTTATTCCTTTAATTATGTTATGAAATCAAGAACACATGATTTTTAGGGGTGTTTGTTCGACCGACGCAAGGGAACCGAGACCCCATTGTCTCGGCTTGCTTGCTTTCGCACCAACCGAGACCTCATGGTCTCGGTGTGGTGTTGTTGGTCTCGGCCGCAAGAGCAAGGGAAACCCCGACTCACGTCGGGGTGTGTTCTGGTGTTTGGTTGGGTCTCGGCAGAAACAAGAACCACCACCGGCTTAAGCCGGTGGCTAATTATAGAAAGCAAGGGTGTAAATCCATGATTTTATATAATAGATTTCCACCCAATAATCCTAGAACACTTATTCATATGTTATGTTTCCATAAGATGTGAATAAACATGTCTATCATGTAACTATACTTCTACATTCATCTTTGTTGAAAATAACTTCACAACTTAAATCATGAACTCACAACTAAGTAAAACAAGTAATGAAGTGTGTTTTTAACTATAAACAACACTTAACAAATATGGAAAACATACTACACAATGTACTTATAATGTATGTGTGCATGCATATTATAACATGCTTAAACTCTCATGGACCATCCCAAGGTTGTGCTCTAGCCCAACATAGGCCTAACACAAACCCACCCTACCCCTTTGGATAACCTTACACGGCATCCCACCTTAGGTGGAAGGAGAAGATATGCATGGGAAAGATAAAGGCTTACACTTGGCAAGAATTCTCTTATCAAGACAAGTCATGCCTTTTTGCCTTCTTTTCTCTCTCCTCTTTAAGCCGAAACACACACACACATTCTCTCATACATGCAAACTCACTTCTCTCTACATATTTCTCTCTCAAACATTTCGGCCATAAGCCACAAAAATCCAAAGTTGATTCATTAAATCAACTAAATCTTAGTCCTATCTTGATTACAAATCATTTGGTGGCATCATCCTTTTTGGAATCACTACAAACAAGCCCTAGCCAAATCATTATAGGTCACGGCTTGGTTTGTATTAGGGTTTTCTCCATCAACTAGATTAGATCTCTAATCTCCTTGTTCATCTAGATCCTCCTTAGTAACTTTTTAGCAAGAAAGGTATACACATCATGATCTTCTATTTCTTCATGCATGTATCATCATACATCTATAAACACAAATGTATAACATTATTAAAAATCAAGATTTATAAAGTCATGACCATTATAGGTCACGACATATTTATAAAAATCATGCTCATGAATTAAATATTTTAAACCTATAACTTGTATCCTATGTTTTAAAATTGATTTAAAAACCATATGAGATGTTTTGTAAATCTAAATGTTGCATGAGTTACAAATCTTCTTTTATGGGACTATGGTTAAACCAATAGTCATAGATCTCATAAAATGAATGTGTGTAACATAAAAATCTTGAAGACCATGACCTTAAAGGTCACGATATACATGGTTAATGTGTATGTGATTTATGTGTTAAGTTTAAATGATGGAATATGAAATGATACGTGTTAAATGGACTATTAAAAATCACAAAACTAACTTATGGAATATATGTAGTCGTGGGTTACATATGACCCTAAATGGGTTAGATGTACATGCATGTCATTATATAAACCTAGATCTAGTGATAAGTATTAACTTAACATGATGCACATGAAATAAGCTAGTAGATCTTATGGGAATATTGGGAGAAAACAATATAGACGTGGGCTATACATTGTTTCTTAGAATAATAGTAGCCTTGGGAACATGCATGTAACCTAGATAATCATGATGTGTTTTTGTGAATATTTGCAAGACTTAAAAACTAGTTAAAGTGACATCTTGGAAATACCAAGATCTAATAATATAGCCGTGAGCTATATATGAGGGTACATAGATCTATGTTTGATTTTTAGGTCTAGACCTAGTTTAGATCTTATTTTGGACTTGTGATTTATTTTCTTAATGTGTACATAATTAGATCTATGTTTGTAACACTTATAAATTACATACAACCTTAAAATGAGACTTGACTTATCTAAATAAGCTATAACTAAATCTTAGCCGTGGGATATAAACTCCTACTAGGGTTATTGACTTACTTGTAACCTTATATAAACCTAGATCTAATTTGGTATAACTCATAAAACAAATTTTAGGTTTTATTCATCTATTTACATTTAAAATAAATATTAATAAGCTCATAATAAGCTTATAAAAATATTCTAAGTAAAAACATACATAAAATATAAAGTAATGTTAATGGACTAATTAAGTCATGAAATGTTAATCTAAAACTTAATGGACCCAATAAGCCTATTTGATAAATCTTAGTAACTTAAATGGACTTAAGATTACACTTAGGCCCATTTAACTATTTAAAGGGGCTTAAAAATGTATTAAGCCCAATAAATGATTTAAAGGTCCATTTAAATAAATTAGTGGACTTGGAATATATTTAAGCCCACTAAAATAACACATTAGATGTTTAGCCCATTTAATGAGCCTATAAAGTTTAAATGTTAAAATAAACGCTTTTATAATAAAATATAACTTATAAAAACGTTTTGGACAAAAATGACAATTTGTAAAACATAAGGGCTAAAACCATAACTTATGAAACTTGTTTTGATAAACTAGTAACACCAGGACTGAAAATGTAAATATCCAAAAGTCTAGGGTTTGATAAATACTATCCGTGGCAAATTAAACCCTAAGGACCATTTTGGGAAGTTTTTAGAAGTTATTTTGTCATTTTAAAACCCTAAGGACTATTATTGTAATTTTCCTAAACTTAATGAATCCCTAGGGGCTGTTTTTGTAATTTTAGTAAAGTTACAAAACCTAGATATAACTAGAGGGACTAAATCTGCCATAAGTCGAAACTTTAACAAGCCCTAGGTACTAAATATGTAAAATCCGAAAACTTTACTTGTTTAAAATATAGAGGGACTAGTTTTGCCATATTCCGAAACATTAACAAGCCCTAACTTTAAAAATCCATTTTAATTATAATAAAACAAAATTAAAATACTTAGACCATAAGAATTAAGGTATAAATTCTTAAGTTTAAATTATTTTATAAATATTAAAATAATTTATTGAAACTTTAAAAATAAAAAGGCCATCATTGGGGCAAACGATGCAATAGCTTCGGTTAGAGCAAAGCCCAAAATGGCATAACCAAATGATTGTTTATCCAATGATGGAAAAGTTAAATAAAATATTATACTTTATTTTAAAATATTTATATTTACTTTAGGAAATAATTGTATAAAAAATTATGAATGTATATATTACTCATACATAAACTCATATACTTTTAGAAAACAAAATCTATATGAACGTTGGAGAATTGAAAGTTAAAATTTAAGTAGAACATCTTAAGTCTACTTAAAATATGAAACTTAATATTAAAGTTCAAATGAATGAGTATATTACATAAACTACGAACGTGAACTAATATTAAGTAAAATCTTTACAATGACTTAATAATGAAATTTAAAATTAAATGAGTAATTATAATACTTGAACAGAGAACGTAAATTAATATTTTAAGTAAGACATTATGTGTCTACTTAAATAAGAAACTTAATTGTAAGTTGAATAATTATTATAATTACATGTATGCTAACTGATATTAACAGTTAAACATTTTATGTTTACTTAGAAATGAAACAAATATAGATAAGTTAAATGAATATTGATGATACTTGAACTACGGTTATTTAGATAAATACCGTAACATAAATGAACTGACTAAAATCTGTATAAGCATACATATATGTTCTTTGTAATATCTATTAAGACTGTACTATCTGATTAGGCATAACTTTGATGTGAGCTTTAATTGGATATTCATATTAAACAACTATTGCCTACTCCCAGGTGAGTTTACAGTCCCATATAAAGTTTTGATAAAACTTTTCCTTTTGAAACAAAATATGCAAACATATAATGGACACAACTGGATTGTATAAACTTGACTATGATTGATTATTATGGAAACTGTTAAATTGTTGTAAATCGCCCGAATGTTATAAATAGATCTATTAGGGATTGACCATCCCCGTCTGGGTGAGTCATGCTCACTGTGCCTTGGCCGAGACAACAGACGTATACCATGTTGGAACTAGAATGGGTGTCTTTTTGTAAGACACTACGACCTCATCTTTTGAGGACTATGGAGGTTAAGCTTCAGTTTCTAATAATAAAGAAATGTTATCTACATTTTAGTGAGAATGCTTTGTGCATTGTCACTTCTATGCTTAATGTATGTCCAAACTAATTAATTGTTAAAATCTGTAAATTCACCAACTTTATGTTGACCCCCGTTAGTATATTTTGCACATGAATATGAAGTTAGTACGTGGTGTGTGCATGGTCTTCAGCATCTTAGTAATCTGCATTGTAGGACTCGTCAGGGGTTCTATTTGGGAAACTCAAACAATCACTCTTCACCATGTTTAAGACAATTTTTATTAATTTGTTTAAATAAACATGTAATCTGATTTGACTAACTTTTTATCTTATGCGCTATGGACTATATGCTATCGATCCACCCTAGTGACATCTCCGTGGATATTTCCGCATATTTTGATCCTACCCGGGGTGTCACAGAGAATGGTATCAGAGCATTAGTTATAGAGAACCAGATAAATTTTATAATAAAATAAAAATAAAATGATTTTTATTTTATTCAAAACTGGACTATAACTTATAAAAATCTTTTTGGGATTTTATTTTGGGACCATATTAGTTAAGCATATAGATCTTAGGGCATTTTATGTTATGTGAACTAGTTGTATATATATATTTACTAAACTTGATTATTAATACTGTTTAGTGAAATATTGGTTTGAAAAATGTTAGACATGCTAAACTTGAAAATTTTACACTATATAGTAAAATACTGAAATGAGAATATGGGTAATATTAAACCAAACTTCACACTTACAAATTGATAAATGAACTACTTACATGATAATACATATATATATATATATATATATATATATATATATATATATATATATATATATATATATATATATATATATATATATATATATATATATATATATATATATATATATATATATATATATATATATATATATATATATATATATATATATATATATATATATATATATATATATATATATATATATATATATATATATATATATATATATATATATATATATATATATATATATATACACTAGCGTCATAACCCGCCCAACGGGCGGGTTCGTTTCGTAATTCTTTCTTAAAAGTACGTTTGTGTATTAGTTATTATCTATTTGTAGTGACATTCGTTTTTTTTAAAAGAAAACAAAAAAGAAACTATTTTTTCGATATTTTTAGGCCTTGGGCCACCTAAGAGTTGCATTTTATCCTATATGAATCTTTGAATGTACAAATACCGATTTGTGTTGTTTTTATTTTTGTTGCTTAAACGTAAACTAAACTTTGTTGGTGTTAGGTTTTGATACCACCATTGACTGTGTTTGGTGTCATGTTAATTTACGAATGTACATAAATCTACGTCAGGTTCGCTTTTTAAATCTTTTCTAAAGGTACCTTTGAATATGTCTTATATTACAAAAAAAAAATACTTTTTGCAAAGTAAAAAAAATACTTTTGTAGAAAAAAAATTATTTTTCTTCCTTTTAGTTAATTTAAAACGACCGTTCATATAAAAAATGACTAATGTTGCCAATGATTGTTAGCCAAATAAATTTAACATTGCTACATTATAACCAACAATACAGACCTTTGATTCAAGTTGGACAAAAAATTTAAAGTATGTTGATGATATCTGTACTAAAAGAGTAACTATTTAATTATGATAAATTTTATAAAGTTCGTTGTTATATCTATAGCGCCTTTAAACATAAGTTATATAATAGAGTTTACATTCATGTTATATTTAAAATTACAATATTCTATTTTATTAAGTGGCAACTTTTCAAAATCCTTAAGCAACTTACAGTAATCTTCTAGATATGATATTGTTTTGAACTCTGATAAGCCTATCTGACTTACTGTTTCATGTTTAAACCTCTCTCTACAAATAAGTCAGTAGCTTGCTTCTATGGTATAATTATGTCAAGTTATTTTCTTATATACATTTCTATTTCATCATCTCGAACGTTATTCTGTATTGCCCTTTAGAGAATACGGTATGGTGTTGTGGTGTGGTGTTATAAAAAAAGTGTGTGTCACGTCTGCATCTCACTCCATAATAGCATAATCTCCATAACACCATAAAAGTGGCTGTTTGGTTAACACCAGATTTATGGTGTTGTAATGGTCTCACTTTTAATAATTATAAAAAAAAATCTTGAAAAAATTCACGACGCGAGCCACGGTATAGTTCTCACGCCGTGGGCTCGCGTTATCGCCACCATTTTAGGTTGAAAACTACGGAGCCAAACCCTATAACGCTACGCACGGTGTGGATCTTGGCGCCGTAGAGGTGGCGGTTTGGATATGGGTTGAGTGATAAAACACCATACCATTTGCTCTTATGGTTGCAAATAAAAGCATTACGTAATTATATGACTTGGTAAACGATATTCTATTATTTAATTAGCTAAGGTACAGTATACGGAATTAGCTTTAATACTCCTCATACGAAACGATATCGAGACTTACAATAGGTTTATTTCAATCCACTTCCATGTCATGGCTTCATACATAAAGTTATTAACCAAGGGCATGTTAATTAGATGTGCGCTTTAAAAAGCATTTTGTGATATTGATTTATTAACTACGATAATCAGTAGCAAGTTATAGGATTGCAAAATGTAGTGTTTGGACGTGCTTTTGGTGTTTAAAGTAGTATTGATCAAGCTGCTCTTCAAACATTGATACTCTTATAATTTATAAAACTGATTGCTAAAATAAATAAATATATAATACAAAAAAGGTATTCTTATACGAACAGGATGGATACCATCTTCGTGTCGTAACTCGCCCAACGGGCGGGGTCGTTGTTTTCTTGTTCCGGAGGATTTATGGTTCGTGCGTTTTTAGTTTATTGAATTTGTAATTTAATATTTAATATATTTTAGTTATAGTTTACGCTTACATAACATTTTTTTTGTGATCAACGGGCGTGGTTGTCTTTTTTTCATGATTTGAATGAACCGTTAATGATGAATCTGTGACCCGATGATTCGATCGTGCATACTATATGACTTTTCTATTGCCTTTCATTGAAAGTACTTATTAAAACCAGACATGGACATATCAATCTCCCACTAATTGTAAATTCTTTTTAAAAATACGTTTGTGTATAATTACATATGTTTGTAGTAGGGTCGTTTTGTGTTAACAAAAAATTTAAACGAAACCAACTTTTGATATTTTTAAGACTTGACCGACCCAACAGACTTATAATATCTCATGTTAATCTTTTGTTGTACTAATACCACTAAATAAAATTTTGGAGTTTTTCTCCCCTAAAATACTTATATATGATATAAACTGGTTAAATTTGAGAGATTTATTTTAATATGATATTCATTTATTAAAATAGAGGATATAATTTTCCATTAAAAATAAAAAACTCTCATTTCACCTTTAAAATAAAACAATATATATCACAAATGATAAATCGTCAAACGACAAATACACCATTGCGACAAAAAATAAATCATTTTTCTATAAAGGCACATGTTATATATTTTCGCCATTTTTCTTTGATTTTTATTTCAATTAGTTCTAAGAAAATAATATATACTTCGTTCTCAAAATTAACTTAAGAAAATAATTGAAAAAAAGTTTGTTAAAAGTATATATACATGTGCCTTTTATAGAAAGATTATTTAATTTTCGTCGCGATGGTATAATTGTTTTGTGTAAAGACTAACGATTTATGAGATATTTAATTGTTTTTAAAAGGAAAGAAATTGTGTTTTTTACACAAAAAATGGATATATAAGATTGCGGTCTATCATAATCATGAGTTTATATTAAACTTTTGTTTTACTCCGTACTATATAAATGTGTGAAAACTACTCCAACAATGCGACACGCGTTTTCGTATTACTCTAAAATCTTTTAAGTTTGGATTGTCATCGGCTTTTAATAATAATAATAGTGACATGGGCTTTTTAAGTCAGTTTGCAGCAACATGCACTCAATCTCACCAGGGAAGGAAAAAAATCGACACATTGGTTATGTAAGAAAAAATTATGTCTTTCTGAAGGGTATATTGATTTCCAAATATGATGAGAAAGGACCGGCATTCTAAGTAATTGTTTTTAGCATCACCAGGCTGGAAGGAAATCGATACATTGGTTATCTACAAAATGCTTGCTACTCATTTTATTTCAGTCCATTTAATAGTAGATGCTACTTTTATAGTTGGGCACTATTTGAATCAATTAAAGTAATAAAGTATGTACCGCAGTGCCTTTATTAGGGAAGTCAAATGATCACGAGAAAATTGTATTTTCTGCAATCATGGGAATGATCTTAGGATATTTTCTGGGTGTTTCGTTTCCCTATCTTTCGTTTACTAAGAATAATATACATCCAAGCTTTCTTTGACCATTAGATACACACGGGGATCATCATGAACGCCGTTTTCCCGAAAACCTTGGTTAATCTAAAACACCTGAACTTACTAAGTTACGTTGCCATGAATCCCCGCGGAGCAGAGTCATTACCTCCCATAATTGTAGTTTCAGAGACCGACCTTTATTTGAGAAAATTATGGGGTAAACCTGCAGAAACAATGATATGCTAAACATCACCTTATGGAGGTTTTCTATACTGTATTGTTACCATAAACATAGGCTTTAATAAATAGGAAAAATTATGTTAATTTTACTCTAGAATAGCACTTGAAATCAACAAAGTTGGTATAAGCACTTAAAAAAAACCCTTGAAACAGGCATATATGCTTCGACCAAGAAATCCCCACATTCACTCTACACACGAACCAAGAAGAGTTTTAGTTATTATTTTGAGTTAAAAACCACAAGTTAAGCACCAACAAAGCATAATATTGGGCTCTTGGCTTCTTGTTTGAGCTGCAATCAGTTAGTTACTTAATAAAAACCAAATAGAGAGTCAGCCAACCTTGTGAATTTCTTTTTATTCGATAATACTGTGTTTGACTTATACTAAGCAATTGCAGTCATTGTCGAGCGGACTTCTTTTATTCCTTCACTTAAAATTTACAAGAGTAGAAAGAAAATTCTTCTAATTAGATGACAGGATTAAAAATTACTGAGATAAAGTAATTATAGTTACTTGGATAAAAAAAATTAGATGACATGTTACTGTGATTAATTACTGAGATGTTGTACCCTCATTCAGAAACAAAGCGGGAGCAACAAAAGTGGTATAAACAACCGTCATTACAACTATGGCGGTTCAAATAGTGTGTGTAAAGGAGTGGGGAGGAGGGGACAGTTCTTCAGGTCTAAATAATCACATCTTGAAATGTGCATTCGAATATTGACTATGTTCTTGCATTTCCAAAGTCCTCCGTTCATATTAACATTGTATAAGCAAAGGTCCAAGGTACTTAATCAATACGACACATTCCACTCGCTAGTAATGATATGATAGAAGCAGTTTGAAATCCCAAACATCCTATAGTTTGATTTAAAGCATGTTATGTTTGTTTAACTTGCTGATAAATTTATCCTCCTTTTTGTTATAGGATGATGGTCCTAAGCCTGGTCAAGCCCCACGCCCAGGTGGTACTGGTGGTCCCCCACCTGTTCGCTCTTAAGGTTGGGTTCTCCCTATGTGGTTCTAAGTCTTGATCTGCATCACGCCTATTGCTAAGTCTAGTCTTTAATCTCCGGTTTCAAAGATATTTCTGAACTTCTCTTTTTGAGATGCCTTTCTTAATATTACTATTTAGGTTTTGACATTGACAAGGAATTTGAGGGTGTTGAAGAGTGTCCTATTTTTTATAGTGCGATTCACCCTACATATCATAATCTCCCTAAACTTGCTTGTATAAGTGGTTCACAAACTCAAACAAATCTATAAGTTGTTCACAACCTCAAACAAATCTGATTGTCCCGTATGCCAATACCCTAGGAGATCGGAATAGGACTTCTATATCAATGTTCATGGCAAGAAGCTTGTTTTAGGAACACTTAATTCTGAGAGGTTAACTCAGCAACTATTTAACGGGTGTTTGACCAAATGTTTTCTATATCACACACCTGGAATAATGGAAGTGTGTACTTCTTTGGCTTAGTCACATCTTTCAGCACCACTTTACACAACACCAAATAATCATTAATGTACTATCAAACTCCATACCAAACAAAGGCCTTAGTCACATCTGATATAATCTTACAAAAATGATCATACCAGCTACCTAGGAGGTAAGTCAAACGTTATTCTAATTGAGATTTGACCTTTAAGGCGACTGTGATTCCCTTGTCTAAACAGGTACAACGCCCCTTTAACCCCAGGGAGAACTCAGATGGCTTGACAACTTCTAATCCAAGAAGTTCCATCGTACCTGCATAAAACTACTTATATTAAAGAGGGTATCGATTGTAGAAAAAAGGTTAGTTAAGGATGAGACTTACAATGATAAGATCAAGAACTTTGGTGACTTGTGGTGATGGAATTCCGGTTGGGTATTCATGCGCTAGTTTCGAGTCCAAAGCTGCAAAAAAGGCGTGGAGTAATGTATTTCCTACAAATTTCTATTAAAAAGGTGGGAAGTAACTTCTTATATACGTGTGAAAATCAAAACTGAAGCAATTATCTTACCAAGTCATTTAGACTTAAAGATTATCATATACAGGAAACAATGGTGAACACTTTAAATTCATCTGACATTGGGCTTTCCTGTAAATACGAGAAAATGATAGTTGTAAATTTATTTTTACTTGAAAACCCCCCGTGTGCATCAGGTGCAGCATACTTCCAAAGGTCTAATAGTTGGAATGAAAGGTCTAATATTTGGAATGAGAGAACCGAGTGATGGCGTAATTTTGAGCTACCATTGTGTCACACTATACACCATCGGTCTCAATATTTTTCTTATGGCGCCCCCATATCGTGTGCAATTTTTTTTACCACTACCACAAATATTGACAAAAAGGACAGACTGGATCAACATTTGTTGCTTTCATACATTTCATTGGTCAAAGATATCACTAATCAATAAAACCTGTTTTCTTGCTCTAAAAAAAGTAAGCCGGTTCGTTGCTCAACACAACTAAGGCAGAGCATTACATAAAACTTACTACTTACACTCATGTTTGGAAGCTAATAGCACTGCTGCCACTTCTTGCAGAGAAGGGTATTTCTTTGAAAAATCCACCCATGTGTTGTGTCCCTCACAAAGCTCCTTCACCACTGCTGCCACTTCCTCTACGCTCACAAAGATATGTTCCTAACTATCAAGCTCACGACTTAACATTGATGATGTTGAAACCACGGTCACACTAAATGGCACACCACTTTGATCTGCTCTGGTGTATTGTTGATATATTGTTGAATCATCTGTATATTGAGATATCAGGCTCTTATTGTTAGTGCAATCATGTCAATTTCACATAAATAGCCAAGTTACAAATTCAGATATACGAGTTCACTGAAACTTTTATTTGTGTTATTTGAATATACAAAAGGGGCGGTTTTACTACTCTATGGGAGTTAAAAGTACATATAACAACAGAAAATCAAACAACACTTTCAGATAGCCAAGTTCTTATGAAGCATAATAATTAGAGTTTATATGGAGGGGGTGTTTGGGTAAGCCTAATTCCATTGTGTTATGCATGTGTAAAGCATACTCTAAAACAACATTTCATGCTTTTGAAAAGCCCCAAGCTTAACAGAAGCTCGATAAGCTATATGTAATAATAAATGGGGAATGACACGAGTTTGGTGAAGCATCCCGTTCAAAGAATACAACCCGATAAGATCCCTAATGGCAAATGCGACGGGTTTGGCGTAGCATATCGCACCAATGGGGCGCCCTAATATAATCCCGATGATGTTTGGGGCGGGTTTTAAGGATGGTTTATGTAACCTTGTTAAAGAATGGCCGCCCCGTCCTATTGCCATTCTTGATGACTATTAACAAAGATAATAACAATAGTCATGAAAGCTGACCTGCCATATTGCACGAGTCAAAATATCATGTAACACCCCCAAATTTATACAACGCAATACAGCGGAAGACTCGTTGGTGTTAAGGGATAGCACATTACTCACATCATAGACAACGCTTAAAAATTGCGTCGTTTAATAATAAAGCATTTCCATTCATAAATATCTAAGTTACATAGGTCCCAAGTCATAGTCATTTCATTCAATTTTAAAAAAGATTTGAATGGAAATTTGTTATTTAAGTGCGGGCCATGAATTCTTGTTGTCTTCCCGAGAATTACCTTCAAGTACCTGAGATAAAACATGTTAAAAGAAAAGGTCAGCGATAACGCCGAGTGAATTCATAGAGTTTAATAAATTCCATCAATATAACTTTGGTATAAAATTATTACCATAAATCATTTCGTACAAATCATTGTAATAGGCCATAAAATAGCCAAAGTCATTTTTATACAAATCCTTATCGAAAATCATAATATAGGCATTTGCCTTAAAAATCATTATACGAGCCAATGTCGTAAAAACATCGTACAATACGTCTTATGACGTTGCATAGAGTTAAATAAAAACCGTTATATGAATATGGTTATGAAAAACCAAAACACGAACATAATATCAATAGTATGACCCCGTATTGCTAGTCAGGCAATACATCGTAATTCGGTGCGTATAGTAGTATTTCGTTAACTGGATTATTATAAGCCGCATGACATTGTTACCTTAATAAACCAAACAACGGGTAGCTAACCCGATACTCAATTTGCCCATCTAAATTAGCGTGTCGTCACAAAGGTCACGCTATGGAAATCTTCTCATACATAAATTCGCTTACCAATCAATGTGGCACGACGGAGATCAACCGTCAAGGCGCGAACTGGGGTGATCGTCCACAAATAGTACTATTATATGCATAAGCGTCTACCAAATCCCGGTAGTTCACAATTCATGCTAATGGGACTTTTAGTGACATAACCTAACTTTAATAATCCATTTTATTTCATCTATCGGGTCCTTTAATCATTTATCGGGTCATACAATCGGGTCATACAATCATTCGGGTCCAAATCAATAAACAAACAATCGGGACAAATGGTGTCCTATTTTATAAAAACTAACATGTTATCTCCCTCGCGGGTTTATAAAACATTTCATAAAAACATTTAAAAGAGTGCGAGGCTATGAACTCACGTTTATTTGGGAAGGCGGGTTATCGACAATTCGGACGTACGGTACGTGCTTCAATCACGAAAACCTAGACAAATAATACTCGTCTTAGACTCATGTCCAATGACTTTATAAAAATAACAATTATATATACATATGATGATTATATATATATGATGATCAAGTGGGTTTACATATTCTCTTTTACTCTTTTTAGTGTTTACATATTGGTAACTCTTTTTATAAGTGTTTAACTTATTTAGTCTAATTATTAGTCCAATATGTTTACTTAGTTCGTTAATGTCCGTATGTCCTATAGTTCGGGTTTTATCGGTTTTTACTTGTATTAGATACTTATATATCAGTATATGACTTTTAAAAACTTTACATTAGACGGGTTTGATCGTCTAAGTTTTAATTGGCGAAAAACGTTAATTTTACGGTAATAGCCGAAAAAGTCGTAAAAATCAAGTTTATAGTTTTTATAACTTATAAATATTATTCCACTACCATTTTTATAATTTATCCATTTATTTAACCTTTAACATATTTATATAAATAAAATTCATGAGTTAGTGGGTTTTAATTTTACATTTTATACAATATAATTTTGAGTGCTTATATAATAGTAATAAACATTAATTCTCAAAATTTGATTTTTATTTTCATCTTCACCAACACTGCCATATCTAGAGTTCTATATGGAGATAGAAGCTCAAATTTTTATGACATAAACTACATGATATGTGCTCCATTTAAATCTTCTATAGCTACTGTTGAATCAACATCTAGGTATTTTCTAAAAATCGTCCAAAACAGTGAACTCAGATTGGTATTCTAAACTTGTTTTGATCATATCTCACTCATTACAATGATTCCATTGCATGGCCAACTCTCACATGTGTACAAGACCCATAGCTTACTGTATATCAATCTATTCAAGTCATTTTACCAGTTTACCATATGATTTTTTACTGTTTTATAAAGCCATCTAAATTAAGCAAGATTTTAACCTTGTTTCTTATTGTTTTTCATCTTTTTAATCATATTTATCAACACCAAATCCCCACACAATACTTTTATCATCATATATTCATCATATAAATATACAATAGGAAAGAAAATACATGATTACATAATCAAAATAAAAAGAGGATAGGAAGAAACAATCTCTATACCACCAAAGTGATGAAATGACGAGTTTTTAGATGAACAAGACTTGGTTTTGGGTAACCAATCTTATGAGATATCAACACCACCTCTAGGATCACCAAGTATTTGTAGACTCCTTGAAAAATCAGCCCTTTATCTTCATGAAATCTCCTTGCTAGTTGTTAAGATCACCTCCAATCTACAAGTCTTCAAAGGGTTTTCATCTTGATCAAGTTTAAACACAAGATTTGTGGTAGAAACTTGATCAAATAATGGTGTTTTGTGGTGGTGAAAAGTTGATGAGGATGGTGATTTTGGGAGGGTTATGAACGTCCAAAGAAAGAGAGAGAGTGAGATTGGGAAAGGTTTAAGCTAGTATTGCATGTAAGAAAAGTAAGAAAATGGTTTTGAGGTAGTAGTTTGGTGGTTTAGTAAGCTTTGAGGACAAGTGTCCCTCATGCTTGTAAAATCTTGCCACCCATAGTGGGGGTGAGACAAGTGTATACTTGTTTCATCCCCACCAATTTACGGGTACTCCTCGATTCTAGTTTCCTCGATTTACGTGCCCTCGGGTCGTTTTACGAAAAACGTTTTTATAAATTATGAATCAACGGCACAAAACGAATCTAATAAAAATTGTCTCATCAAAAACGGAGTTCGAAAAAGTAAATACGTAATCCTAAGGTTTCCGGTTTAGTCGTAAAGGACGTTAAATTAAAATCGTAAGTCCTAATCTCTTCTCGTAAATTTGTGAGTTTATGAACCAACACAAATTTAAACTTCCAAAATAATATTCACGGATAAATTTATTTTCTGAAATGTCGGACTGTCACCAAAGACGGTGTATGTAAACGTAAGTACGTAACGTTGAATCCTCCGGTTTAGACGTAGTCGACGCTACTTCAAGACGTAAATCCAAATTACTTCCCAAAAATAAGTGAGTTCATATTGTAACATTAAAATAATGTTTTCAAATAAATATTTGAGAATAAAATATCAATCATAAATTGACGGATTGTCACAGCATTTACCCCTAAACAGGATCTTTGTCCTCAAAGATCATCTTACCTTACTACTCGCTTCTTATAGAGTTAAAGCCATGTGGGTATTTCCTCCACATTCGGTTTTTTCTCACAAGTGCAATTCATTACAATACGCGAGTTTCATCAAACATAACTACGGGAATAAGATCAGGCTTAATGTTGACTTACTTTCTCTATCCATGATGTTCACGGGTTTTTGATGAATGCAACTTTTCGCCGATCTAAGCTTTATTAAGAAGAATTCAGATTTTCACTTGATAGATATTTCATCAAGTTCGATATACGAAACATATTTCACGCAGCTCTTGAAGTCCTAGGGTAGATCCAGCTTATATGCCTTTCAAACCAATCTTTTACATCATCTCAATGGTCCCATACTACGGGGAGTTATATCCCATGATTTGTCAGATCATTAATTCATTTCTCCTAGGTTAAATTTTTTGGCATAACTTCGCTACCCATGTGGCACTTCAAGATCTACATTTCATATTCACATAACCTCCTGCCCACTACCGGCAGTCAATAATCAGATCCTAATTTTGACAATCATTTCAGGTCTCGCGGGTCGAGTATTTCGTAAGGTTAGGTTCGCCATCATAGGAAACCTTAAACCTAAAAGACATGTCCAACTCACAATGGGTGTATGTCGGGTGTCTTCGTCTCAACTCTTGCTTACAGATGCTCTATTATTTAGTTCCTAACAAGATTCGATCTCAATCCTAATACGATAATTATCAATGATAATCTCTCTAAAGGAAAACAATTATACGGTTTATTGCCAAAGGTCAATCATTCAAGCATAAAACAACACTTATAGTATTTTGTATCGTTACTTTACCTCGTCCCTTCGATTTGGGGTGGTAAACAGTATTCTCTTCAAGGTTCGTTCCCAACGACTTCTGAGCAAATCTCTAGAAATTCGATGTGAAGCGAGGATCTTGTTAGAGATGATCGATACAGGAACGCTATGTTTACACAACTCCTTTAAATACAAAAGAGTCAATTTCTTCATCAAGAATCTATCATTAACAAGAATGATATTAGCAGATTTGGTCAGTCTGTCGACGATGACCCAAATCGAATCAAATTCAGATGATGACCTTTGCAATAGCTAGACGTTTACTAATGTAAGAGGCGATGTCTGCCTTCATAATTTGCCATCAGTACAACTTCTTCTGATAATGATACATTAAATCAGAAATGACATAAATAAAATACTTATACTTACAAGATTCCAACATAACTATATCTCACAATCCTCCATATTTAGGCAACCACAAGTGGCCTTTAAAACATTTAACGCTGTCGGCTTCTCAATTTTAATGGTTCACATTAGCCGCGAACCGCTTTTTATTATCTATATTATCCTTTTTACAAACATCGTTCATATTTAAATTGTTCGGCAATTTATTTTGCATATTCATTATTAAGAAATACATCCTAATTGGTTCTTTATCTTTTATACATTATGTGTCAGTATCTACATTCACTTTCCTAGATGGAATAGTTATCATGTCCGTATTTATGCAAAAATTATTTCTTCACATTTCTCTGTTTTAGTTTTGCTCAATCTGACGTTTAAAGCGTCGATAATTATTACAATTAATTAAATAATAATCAGTTAATTTTTATGAAACGTAAATGTAAAAATTTTGAATTTCTTAGTTCGACCAATTATATAAAATGTTCAAAAATAAATTTGAATTTAATTAGCAAGATTTTTGTTGATTTATCGAAAATAATAAAAATAATTAATAAAATCCGTAAATGTTCGAAAAACCTTCGTTTATTCTTTGGTAAAAATTTTCTTAGTTGAAAAGCAAAAATTGTCATTTCAAATTTTAAGTCATGGTTTAACAATTTCCTCAATCCCTCTTAGGTTGTCTTGAGGTATACACAAACATTTACCCCTAAACAGGAGTTTAGTTAAATGTTCTGGGTATAAGGGAATAATCCCTTAAAAATCCTTTGTCAAAACACATTTGCACTTTCTTTTTGGTAAAACCCAAAATCTTAAAAGGGCTCTTAATTTTTGAAGAGTCAATATAGATTCCATTATCTTTTAATCACACGGTCAAATAATGTAAAGGATTAAGTCTTTAATCACATGTTAATTATTCAAGGTACATGTTTTTATTGTTTGGCCAATTCAGGGCAATCTATAAATAATTATTAACTCATTCTTATTCTTATAAACAAACAAATGGTCCTTAATGATCGGAAGCATGAATTTATCAAATTACAGCCTTCACACGTGATTCACCAAATTTATGAATGCTACATGTGTATTAGTCAATCCAAACGTCACCACGTGAAACTCATAATGTTCATTACAAGTACCGGATGTAGTGATTGGAATACATAATATTTTCCGCAGATGCGAAGTTGATGATAACCATGCCGTGGATCAAATCTTTAAAACATACACTAGAACCTTGTAAATGATCTAACAAATCTTCCATTTCGAGTTATGGATATCGTTTTCGATTGTCAATTTACTCAGTTCACAGTAATCTATAAATATAAGGAATGATAACACCATAGGTCTTCATAATGACGAGCTTGGTAGAATAAAAGCTTTCTCCGACAACTCTCTCAGTTGTACGGTAATTCCTTTAATTCAGATGGTGCTGACGTACAGTGCACATGCCCCAGATGCAGCACCGGGAATATAATCAATACCATTTTCAATCTGCCTTAATGGCAAAAGTCTAGGTAATTCATTAACAAATACTTACTAAAGTTTCAAATAACAGAAACATCTTTTAATAAATTAATATTACGTTGTTTATAGATTATAATATCTATAACTAGTTCACAACCATTCACGGTATAGATTTCAAGTCTAAATGTAGGATACGGTCATCCATCAAGAATTATTTAGATCACTTTTGATAATCAATATCTCATCATTTAGGGGAATTCTATTCGAGTTCCCATCAATTAAGACAATGTCGTCATGTCATAATCAATCAATCCATTCTACTGGCATTATCAACTTTTTAGTTTTATTGCCGTCGATAAGATGTGAACTTCTCAAAAGACTAATAATAACTCATAATCCTTCACAAATTCAAGGATATATGGAGACACAACTATTATTAAAAGAGCAAGGTTAACACATAATCTATGCGAGAGAATTTCAAATCAGATACAGATGAAAACATTTAATGAATATGAATATATCCCATGTTTTCATAATTTGAGTACGCATTCGAAAGATCCTCGGATCGTTACCCATGTCATTCAAATGAAATCAAATCAAAAGAAATGATAGGAACGTCAATACATCCAGTCGGGTATCAACACTCAGCAATCAGATACTTTTCCTAAGGATCTTACTACGGGAGAATTGGACAAGAATGAATTGTCAATTGTCAAATAAGACAATTTCCACAGATGAGTAAATTCGACTCAGAAGAATAGATGCTACAGGCACATATGTAGGTGTCCCTAACACTATGTCCCTATTTTTCACTTCTTGCAGATCTCATAAAATTTAATCTTTCACAATCTTCAAAGAAAATGTAGTGTTTATTCATTAGTTTTATGGTGACTACTAATCAGTCTTGCATGGTCCATTCCAAATTGTATGTAGGCGCGCAACTATATACAATTTCAAGATTAACGATGCAATACTCAGTTCGTCAAAATTTTATCATCATGTTTATAATGAAAACACTTTCATGCTTAATTCTTAAATAAGAATCAAAAATAAATTTACAAAGATTTTCTTTGTTATGAAAACAATTAAGTTTTCTAAGGTGTTTTTTAAACAACTTCATTTTGATAACAATCACTTATAAATCATACTTTGAATAATCCTTATAGTGATGAAAATTCAATTTTTCTCAAGGGATACTGTTTTATCTTATAAAAACAATGAGTGATCCGCAAAAGAGTGATGAAAGCTTGTTCACCAAGAACTAACTACAATATAATAGGAAATGAACTTAGCCAAATAATCATGAGGTTCATGACCTCGATGGCACTCAAAAAGAATAATCCACAACGTAACTCAATTTGAGATGAGTACTTGTTCAATGGTTGCATCACTAATGCGAGCATTAGGATGAAGCAATAAAAGATAGATAACATCGATACATGTAGAATTTAGCAATCAAAGGTAGTCTTTTCATTAATCATAAACAAGTCAAAATTGTACCGTAACACATTACGTGTCACTATGTCATACAATTCTCAGAACTCATCCTACCAACTGATGTCTCAGTTAAGTTAGGGATTTTTAAAAGATACCACAATGAATACTAATCTACAAGTGTCATGGGGGTTCCACCTGTCCCGGAAGATCCATCGGTCCCTATTCAGAAGAAGATTTCTTCAATTTATTTCCTGGACACTGGGCATCCTCATTATTAAACAATGGCCTAGGAACAACCCTTAACACGAATAACCAATCAATTAAAACCTTATAATTCAATCACAGAACTTAACGACTTCCTCTTAACAATCTCATATTCCATACAAGTTAAATTTTACTTTATTCAAGTTTCAACCAATTTTATACTCAATTCGATATCCTACCTCATTTCCCAATACTTCAACTCTATTTTTAAACCTTAAAGGGGCAATCAAATCTCGATATGAACAACACTTAATTTCCAATCCTATAACTCCTTTATCAATAATTATCAAATGAGTCACTAGTATGAGATGACTCACACATTCAATTAGATTTCTCGGAAAGGTACTAGTGGCATGAGGCTTTTGGGTAATGGTTCCAATGACAGCCTCAAGTGCAACCTTCACCCTTTCGATTTCAATTTAAGAATTGGGTGACAACGAATCAGATGACATCTTTCTAGGTGGTAACGTTTTGTCGAACTTCACTCTATAAGGAAAGATCGTCATGAAATCGATATCAGATTTAATCTCGCCAATTCTTCTTCAAGATCTCAATCAACTACTATCTACATTTCTTCGAATATTAACCATTTTGTTGGGATCATAAATATCCACAACTTGGTTTAGATCTAGGATAGCTAGAATTCCTACGAGAATAGCTTCGATTAATTTACTAGGGGATTTAGGGTTTCTTGTGACAATCTACGTCGTATAAATACCTCATATAAATATAAAAATAATCATCAAACAATCATGTAATAAAATTACATCATATCTATCTATTTTATATAATAAAACAAAATATTTTACAACCCTTTAAAGCACAAGAATTAAATGAATGAATTAAAAACATTACCATATAAAGACTGTTGTACAACACCTCAATGCAACAAACAATTTAATTCATTACCAAAATTAACTCTATTAAGTATGAGGTTGGAAATTAAAAGCACAGAACATTCAAATTTTAAAATTTAGAACAATGAAATGCTAGGATATATATTTTTGGCAATGTTTTAATGATCATTAAAAGGAAAACGCGTTTTATTGTTAACAAATACGCTCCTCTCCTAATATTTTGCAAAGGTAACCCTAAAAACTCAAATCTATATAAATCATGTAAGACATTTGCATCTGCATCCTCCAACCTGCTGCAAATCTCTCTCTTCCTAATCTCCATGTTCTGAATATTGTGCAAGCGCTTAGATCAAAAACTCTCTTCTTAATCTCCATTCTTTGTCGTCTTGCCATTAATCGAATGAATTGATGTTCATTCACGCTACAACATTAATCTAAGCGCTCTAAAGGATAATGTGATCCTACGCACAAATATGCAACAGGTTTTGGATCAGATAATTAGCAACATTAAATTGAACGGAATGGATGAACGCAATAAGTTTTTCCTGTAATATGTATATAAAAATTATCGTAAATTAGTTTAAGAATAAAAAAATCGTGTATATCAGTTATGATTTAAGATTTAAATAATAGGAATGAAGATTGTGATGATGGGAGTAAAATAAATTGATTTCTGCTATCCTTTTGTATAGCACACTCTGTTTCTCATTAATCTTATCCATTTAATGCAAATATTTTAACTCATTAAAAGTGTGTCTTTTAGATCCAGAACCCATGCTTTGGTATCAATAGATTATTGTTATAAGTTTTAATCCCCATTCAATTTCAGTGATTCAATTTTTTTATGTGTTGATACTAATTAATTGATTTAAATGCATTAGTAAAATCTATTTAATGTGTTGTTTTTATTTAGGGTTTGGCTTTTGATTAATTTCAATTCAAAAGAATGATAATTTTCTTTTTTGATTATGCAGGTTAAATTCAAATCAGAAAATCTCTCCACATGTTCATTTTGTGGCAGTTTCTATAATTTTCATACCAGGGTAAGTATCCAATATATTTAACTATTTATTTTGTAAGTTATTTATGTAATCTCATCGTTACAATGTTTCACGTCAGTGGCATTGGTTAAACAGGTTTAGTGCAAGTTATTTTTAAGATTATCTCATCAGCTTTTTGTTGGTATTTTATGGCAGTGGTAAATTAGTTTTGTTAAACATTATAATGCTTATTGAATATTAGCAGGATCTAAATTAGCATTTTAAAAGATGGAGAAAAATAGTGCTGCAACTAAAAAACGTAGTATCACATTATAGCTTTCTATTTAACTTTCAAACCAGAGGTGGCAAGTGTACGGGTCTGTTGGGTAACGGGTAACACACGCGACTGCACTCGGGATCGGTAGACCTCTGTAATTATTTCTGTCCAATTTCCTTTATTGACATTAAAATGTAATGCGGGTTTTCCTTTTAACTAATGGCCCAAATTGAAATTAAAATGTTTGATACTTGGTTCAACAAAGCTGATATATTTATCATGAATATTTGCACAATAGAGATGAAAGGATGTTTGGTGTCGCGTTTTCCAAGTGATTATATAGTTATCGTCTTTCAATTTTTGGAATGATTGTTGATTTATGGACTTTATATTATTGATTTACAGAATGACTATTGATTTACGAGTAACTTATTTGTATTTGACGAAGTTAATTTGTATTTTTACCGAATTATTATTTAGCTGAATTTTACAGAATAATTTTTGATATATGATCAGTTTATATGCTTATAAAAAAAGTGGATTAGTATCTGTTAGTGAGAAATTTGTTTTTTAGACTGGAAATTGTATGATTCTGGTGTAACAGCATATGTTATTTTGTTACTGAATTCATCTGTTATGAACTGCGGTTTAAACGAGGCAAAATTCTGTTTGTTTTAGTTGACTGATTATTAGTTTTGAGTTTAGGTTGTAGTGACTTTTCCCGTGAATATATAAAATTTTACCCTAATAATATATATATATGTCCATGTATGATTTAACTTCTTTTGCTAACGAGTGACTTTGTGACTACAGGCGCACATTGACGGGGATGGAATCTTATGTTAGGAATGTTTCTAAGAAGCCTTTCCGCTTGAATCAAAGGTTTGATGTCGTCCCTCTCATATCTTTAGCCGTATAAATTAAAAGCATCACATGATTTACTCAACTCATGTTTAAATAAAATATTTTCCGAACCCTTCTTACCACCATCGACTCTAATATATTTTGGTACATTTGGTATTCTTGAATGAGGGTATATATCTCTTCTTCAAGATCTCTTTAGCACAGGACTCACATTGATAAGAGACACAATGCCACATAAATAAATATGAAAACGATTAGTCAGACTAGAACTAATACTTTATGACACGTAAATGGAATCTCCTTTGATAATACTGAATCTAAGCTCTAGGACGTTATAATTAATGTCAATAGTAATGTATATGTTCATGTAAATACCCATTTAGGCTTCTTATTTGATCCTGTTAACTCTAATTGGAGTATCTTTAGTAATGGCATTCACGGCATTTTTACAAATCTTCTCAGGTTCGTTGCCATTTCTATTTTCAATAATTTTATATTCACAATGGTTTCTATGTTGTTGATTACTAATGTTACAGGGCGAAAGATGTACATGTAACCTCTGTATCAAGAATTCCAAACTCACATATAGTAAATGCGTATATATAGTTTGTTTGAGTCCTAATAAGCGGTAAAGTAAGCGATACCTGAACCCTTGAAATTTGCAAGCTCTTTCCTAAAATTTGTCCATGTTGTTACCCCTGAAGTGACTATGATTCCTGTAACTGAAGAATTAGTATTTAACAGAGGTTATAGCCTGAAGAATTAGTATTACGAGATGTTATAGCTTGAAGATAGTATTCTAAGTTGTAAAAGTCATTTTAAATATTCGTTTGAAATTGTTTATATGATCCTTAACATGTTAAAGAAACATTTTGTTTACGTATTATTAGTTTCCTGGTATCTATATTGTTATTTTTTATGTTGGTGGTGTCATCGAGTTCTAATAGAGTGAAATTGTTGTTTGATCAAATTTTTCCATGTTTGATTGATATTGTGTCATGCTATTGATAATAAATTTGATTAACACCTTATTCGGCATTTTCTAATCCTTTATTTCTATCGTAATGGTATTTTTGATGAACAAGTAAAAAATCTCCACAATCATAATTAAATTATTTTCAGTTATTAATAATGTATAGTGAGAATGTGTTACATGTATCATAGCCACAATATAATACGCATAAACTCAAGTCAAGATTTACTTAAAAAATCAAGTGTCGTTATGGTTAGTGTGTGTAAAAAAACGTGACTTGAGATCATATTTACAACTCCATTGTCTTATTGAAGTTCTAACACAAGAAGTGGCACAAACTAAGAACATGTTGTTTCTTTTCCCATTCGAGAACATAGTTTTGTAATGTCGTTCTTTTATTGCAGCAACTTTTAGCACTGGCGCCGCAATTATATCAATTTTAGTAGTCCTTTTTCTTTAAGTTCAAGATTTCATCAAGGTATAACAAGGAAAAAAAATGCTAATGTGGAATCCTTTGTAAAGAATCATTGGCCTATTGATCTAAAAGGTACACTTATTCGAATGTAAGTAGGATGAAAGATTCCTTCAAAGCTAATTAGGCCAAGAATGTCATGGTTTTGTGTACTGTATACTCCTATCAACAACTTTTTTATCGTTTCACTCATTTTTTTGATGTTTAAGGCATGACTCGGTTGTTTGTCGTTTACTCCATACTTTTTCTCTTCAAGACTATTAAAGTTAGAAAAGATCCTACATACACGTTTATTATTTTCATAGTTACAAACAAAGTTTCTATCGAATCATTTACTTAATATTACTTATTATTCTATTAAAAAATAATTGAACATGTTTACTGGCGTTATTGTTTCTTGTGTTATTGTTTTTTTATTTTATTCACACACATAACTTCTTAATAGATAATTACTTCAAAATTCCCCTTGATCAATGTTCTACATATGGGTACAAAAATAAAGAAAAATGGCATGTTTTATATCATACTTTAAGTTAACATATACTCTTATCATCAAACTTACTTTTAATATGACTTTTGTTAATCTTTAGGTGTTCACGTAATGAATGTCACTTATGTGAGTGTTTGCTGGTGATTACATACTTTTTATTTTTCAAAACTATCTACGACTGGTATACAACCATGACTAACTTATTATCTCATTATTTCTTTCAAATATTTATAAAACATGTATACGTTCGTTGTTTTTCTTACATTATTCACACATAAAACTTCTTACAAAAATATTTCTTTAAAATTTTCCGCAATTTTGCGGGTCTTTAAGCTAGTTTTATATAATAAAACAGAATATGTTACAAGTCTTTAAAGCAGAAGAATTAAATGAATGAATTAAAACACCTACCATAAATAACCTATGTAAAAGACCTCAATGCAAAGAACAATTAAATTAGTTACCAAAATTAACTTTTCACACATCTCTTTTATACGTCTGTTTTGTATTGTATTTGTATTTTGTATGTACAACAAGCCATCTAAAACATTAAGAAACCGGATAATTAAATTAATTTTTTATAAACGAAATAATAATTGAAAAAATATTTGTATAAATTCTTTTTTGAAAACGTTTATTTTTTAAGTATAAATAATTTTTGTGAAAAAATATCGTGTTTGTGTTTTTTGTATGTTTTGTTAAATAAATATGTGTGTGATTTATCTATTTTTGTAAATGTTTTAATAAAATTATGTATTTTTGTAAAGCCTTAAATAAAATTTAATGACATTGCGTTTATTTTGGAAAGAATTTAAAACAAAACGCGTTTCAACAACCTTTTCCTTCTTATCTTTGACAAAAATTTCAAAATTTAAACATTGGTAATTATTTTTGTAAACTAAATAAATATTGATTCATACGTTTAATGTGCTTCTATATAATTCCGATTGGAGATGTGTTTATTTTCACAATTCAAAAAACAATTTTATACAGCAAAGCTTTTTAATCACAACTATGGCTAATTTTGTTGCAGGTTTTCTGAATGATTTGTCCCCAGTGAAGGACAATATTATTTTACGTGTGAGAATTCTTAGGGCATGGATGCAAAAAATGTATGGAAAAGAACATATTCAAAACTTGGAACTCATCATTATGGATGAGAATGTACGTGAACTTTTTAATTTTGTATCGTTGATAGTAAATGTTTGTTCAATTGTGTGTGAATCTGTATTCTGATCTTAATGTTTTGTTGTTTTTGCAGAACACACGAATGCAAGCTACTATTCGTATGGCTTTGGTGAAACAATTTAAGGATCAGCTTGTGGAAGGAACTGCTGTTAGTTTAGAACGGTATAGTTTGGGTGAAATTCAGCCAAAATATCGTATGGTCAATAAAGCCCTGCGAATTAGTTTTTTGTCCAACACCGTTGTGAAACCATTGTCTGATTACACTGGATCAGTATATGGTTTTGATTTCAGAGCTTATACTTCCACTATTGGATTGAAACAAGAAGAAGATGGCCAGTTTGGTATGTTGTTTTTGTACATATTTTTACCATACGATTGATTTGACATGGCTAAATAATTTGTTTTGATTCTAATGTTAAATAATTTGTTTTTATTTACAGATATCATTGGACATGTGACTGCTTGTGATGATTTGGACAACTATGATAAGAACGGAAAGTCTGGAAAAAAGAAGCCACTGACTTTGCGTGATTATGAGTATGAACATATATTTTTCCATTTAATAAAATCTGATCTTTGTTTCTGTTGAACTATATATGTGATTCCCTTTTGTAAATATTTGTAGGGGTAACGAACTTAAGTGTACATTGTGGGGTAACTTTGCTCAACAATTCAATGACTTCTTGAGTACTTGTGCTGATCATGGAAAGATAGTTGTAGTCCTTCAACTGGGGATGATGAAAGTTTGGGATGGTTAGTTTTACAAGTTTTATCGTAATAGATACAAACAATCACTGTATACACTTATTTATTATCCCTTACTAAAATGTAATCATATTATGTGCAAGGTCAAATGTGTGTGCAAAATGGATATAATGGCACTAAGTTGTTTCTGTTTGATGCTACCCTCCCAATGGAAAAGGAGGAATTTCATAATGTGAAGGAATACATTCAAAGGTAATGTGTGTAAACATGTTAGTGGTTTATAAATATTTAGTTTTGTAAATTGTTAGTTTTTTATAAATATTTATGTATATTATGTTCTAAAATTTGTCCTTCCCATATCATTTGTCAACAGGTTGTTCAATGCAGATGCGAATGAAAACTCTGATAATATGTCAATTCGTATTTCAACAGCATCTAGAAACTCAACTAAAGACCTTTTCACAACTCAACATCCTCCAAAAAACATTGCTGAGTTGTTGGACGTTGCTCAGGTATTCTGAACTTCAATATGTGTTTTATTATATAAATTCAGCATTGCTACATAAAATGAGGATAGAGGTTGATAAAATTTTTTGTTTATAAATCATTTTAGGGGGTTACTACTATTATAGTAGGAACTATAATTGCAATTCACGAAGATGAAGGCTGGTGGTACATTGGTTGCCACAAATGCAACAAAAAGGTTGTACGTTCGCAAGACATTGTTGATCTTGAAGAAAGCGATACTAAAAAGACAGTTGGTGTCAAGGATGATTGGTATTGCACCAAGTGCAATAGTGTTACAACTATTAAAACCTTGTGAGTTTATTTTTTAGTATATTTTCTTTTTAGTATAATATTCATTTAGTTTAAAGTCATAATATTGTTATACATTTATCTTTGGTGTGGCAGGTTCAAGGTTCAGTTACGTGTTCAAGATGAAACCGGGACCATTTCGTTAACCTTATGGAACGACGAGGTTCAACCATTAGTGGACAGATCAGCTTATCAAATGTGTGACAAATATGGGAAGGTATTATACAGTTTGTTTTGAAAATAATATAGTGCACTATTCTAATCATATGCAAAATTGTTTAAATTTGAAGGTTGAGTTCAAGGATAAGTTCCCCACTGAGATTACTGCATTGGTTGGAAAAAAATATGCTTTTAAAGTCACAATTGACTCTTACAATATCAAGAAATTACTTCCTGTGTTCACTGTTTTGCGATTGTCTGATGATCCTGATATCCTTGATAGTATCCGTATTGGCGTCACACCAAACAAGGTAGATAATAGCACATATGTCGTTTAAAACTAATTTGTACAACAATTTATGTTGTCTCAAGCGTAAACTAAAACAATATTGTAATTTGTGCAGAACGATTCTGAAGCAACAAGTTCTACCCTGCGTAACATAACTCCATTGGATTTGGAGTCACAGGATGAAAATACCACCCCATTGCAGACACAAAAAAACAAAAATACTGAACATGGTGAAATTGAAGTGATTTCTAATGGGAAACACAAGAGGCCAGCAGATGGTGAAGTTGGTAGTGAGTCTACCAATGTGAAGAAAAAGGTCGTCGAAGTGAAGATTGAGAAAAGCCTTTGATTGTTTCCCATCATATGGCTTTAAAAAATGCAAATTATTTGCATTGCTGAAATTCGAATTTTGTGATTGTGTGTTTTCTTTTAAATAATTTACCAGCATCACAATATGTGTTTTGCTTGGTTTAATTCCTGATTAGTTTGAAATCAGGAATTGGTTTTATCTTTGTTTGTTACTTTTGGAAGACTATTTATATATTCAGTTTTTTGTTAATGTATTTTGGGTAATCTATTTTGGGCTTTATTCTAAGTACTTTTAGCCAATAGTGAAAGTGGTGAACAATACTGTGATTGCATTAATCTATGTGGTTTTATTAATGTTGTTTAGAAGTCTTGCAACAATATGCTGATTGTATCTATGTGGTTTTGTAAATACAAGTTTTATGAATGTTGTTTATTAAACTTAAACGAATGCTATTGTCCAACTAAAACATTTGATTATGTAGTACAAGAAGTCTATAAGTTGTTTATTGAACTTAAACGAATGCTATTGTCCAACTAAAACATTTGATTATGTAGTACAAGAAGTCTATAAGTTGTTTATAAAACTTAAACGAATGCTATTGTCCAACTTAAATAGTTAGTAACTAAAACAAATAAAATAACTTATACACCACAATAAGATATAGTTGATTACTAATATAGGCCCAAAGTACACAATATTCATAGCTTGGTTGGCGTTATGGATACAATTATCATAACATAAAAGTACCTGTTGGGAATAAATTAAGGCCAGATCACTTGAACGCTGACAAGAACAACTCAAGCGTTGACAAGAGCAAAGTGAGCGCTGATAGCATAAGCGTTGACAAGTTAAAGTCAAGCGTTGACAGATTGAAGACAAGCACTGATGGAAGATGTGAGCTACACGTTTATTATATTCTGGAATACTTCTAGTAAAGACAAGCTCGACATTGTATTTTCTATTATTATCTTTACCTAGAATAGTTGATTTGTAGCTTATTGTACAAGACTTCTTAATCTATAAAAGAAGGTCTTTTAGGTTAATGTTAAATATAAGTTTTCATAAGTATTCGCAAGTTAAACCTCTTTCATTGTAATCAAGTACGATCATTCTAATACAAGTGAAAGTTTGTTTAACATCTTTGTGTTTTAGATCAAGTGTTAATTCCGCATAACACTTTGTTACTTCATTCATAAGCAAAGGTTTCTCTACGTGTAGTACTTGATCTAATCTCGTATACACAAAGCTTAATCGATCTAAGTTTGGGATCAACAAGTGGTATCAGAGCTTGTTGAGAAACTTTTGATCTTTAAGTAACGCAAAAACCCTAAAATTCTCAAAACCCTAAAAACACCATGTCTGGCACAGATCAACCTGCTGCTTTGCTACAAAACAACTCCTCAAATCCTAGTATCAAAATTCCCATGTTTGATGCCAGGAACTTTGAGCTTTGGAAGTCAAATTTTGAGCAATATATAGCTATTCATGACTACACTCTTTGGGAGATTGTCGAATATGGGAACACATTCGACAAAGCAGCAAAGATTGCTGCTGCAATTGCCACAAGGACAGCTGTTCCTAATTGTCCTGAAGCTGATAAGAAGGAAAAGCCTGGAGATGGGAGAGCTGTAGCTGTTGAAGATATAGCCAAGAAGAGGGTGGACATGAAAATCTTGAACATCATGAAACACGCCCTAGGTCATGAGAATCAGCACAAGTACAAACGCTTTGAGTCTGCAAAAGAGCTTTGGGAAGCTCTTGAAGTAGCACATGGTGGCAATGCTGACACAAAAGAAGAAAAGAAGAAGCAACTCTTGCATGAGTATGCTGTCTTTAAAGCTCAACCCAATGAAAATCTCAGCAGTGTGAGAAGTAGACTTCTTGACATCATAAGTCAACTTTCCTTCATGGGAACACAGATTGATGACCCTGAATTGAATGCTACTTTTCTCAAAAGCCTTGGTGATGTATGGAAGATTGAGACAAGATCCATTCTTGTCAATAATACCCACAAGACCTCCAGGTTTGATGACATCTTCAACAAACTAAGACTGTTGGAGAATGAATGGCAATTGGATAGTGATAATAAATCTTCCAGTAGTAACATGGCCTTCTTCTCACAAAGTGAAGGCCAATTTGATTCCATGAACTTCTATGGACATCCAGCCACTAGATCTCAAGGTGTCAGCGCTGGATGTCAGTCTGTCAGCGCTGGATCATATCCTGTCAACGCTTTATACTCAAGCGCTGACACACACAACTTTGGCGCTGATAGACTTAAACCTGCTGGTTTAGATCTAGATACTGTGTGTGCATTCATTGCTTCTTTGCCCAGTGATTCAAGGATTACATATGAAGATCTTGAGCAGATAAGTGATGAACAATTGGAAGAGATGGACATCAAGTGGACTATGGCTCTTGTAAGCTTAAGAGCAAACAGGTTTAATAAAAGGTTCAAGAAGAAGATGACCTTTAATGCTAAGGATGTTGCTGGCTTTGACAAGTCCAAGGTTGAGTGCTACAACTGTCATAGGATGGGGCACTTTATGAGGGAATGTAGATCTCCAAGAAGATCTGATGCTGGTAAGCCCTCAAGCCAAATGGTTAAGAGCCAAGATCCCAAGGCCATGGTTGCTGTTCATCAAATTGATGGCGTTGGAGAATGGGACTGGAGCTGGATGGCCAAGAATGAGGAAGAGGATAGAGCTTTGGTTGCAGAAGTTAAAGAAGAGCATGTTGAATATGCTCTCATGGCACACTCCTCCTCTTCATCAGATAATGAGGTATATGATGATGCTTTCTGTTCTAAGGGTTGCCGTTTAAATACTGAAAAACTAAATCAAGAGATAGTAAAATTATTAGATGAGGCAAGTACTGAAAGATGCAAAGTATCTAATTATCAAATTGCTCTTACCCAAACAGAAAAGACAGTAGCTGAGTATAAGAAAATGGAGTTTGATTTAAAGGATCAAATAAATATCTTAAAACATGAGTTACATCAGAGTAAAGATGTTCAAGATATAGTAAATAGGGTTAATCTTGATTTGATAGCTCAGTTAGAGGAGGCTAACAAAAATAAAGATAATGTGAGTCTTAAAATCCAGAGATTTGATAAGGCCACACAATCCCTAGAAGAGTGTGTTAGTAAACAAAGAGACTCTAAGGATATGAGTGGGATTGGGATGAATAATTATACTGGTGTTCCACCACCAGCTGGGGATTTCTATGGTGTCCAATCAAAGGATTTATCTTGGACTGGCTTGCCAGAATGCCAAGAGGAGGAATTCATTCCTCCACCTAGAGTGACTTCCCCAGTTGAGGAATACAAGCAAAAACTGACTGACCTGGATGAGTGGAAGAAAGCTAACCACACCTTGTTTGTTAAGGGAGGGTTGTTGTGTGAAAGTCCAAATGATCCCACACCAAACATGATACCAATTGTGGAGTCCAATGATCCTAAACCTATTAAGATCACACACCCTACCACTGGCAAAGCTGTTGACCTTGGCCCACAAACTGTTAGAAAACCTAGTGTTAAGTATGCAGAGATGTATAGGAATACTAGGTCACCAAAAAGCCAAGTTAGTAACCAAGGAACAGGCTTCTTTGCTTCTAGACCTAAGACTATGTCTAGAAAAGCTTGTTACACATGTGGTAGCTTCTCACATTTGGCCTACAAATGTGTCAACGCTTCCAATGTCAACGCTGATAGGAACCATTTCAGCGCTGACAAAAGTCAACATAGGTCAAACACTGTCAGACCCAATACTTATGTGAACAAAAGTTCACAAGTTGTTAGACCAGCCCCATTCTTTACCAGAGGGTCTAACACACAAGGCCTAAGACCTTTTCAAAAGTCAAACACTTGGTCAAATAGGCAATGGGTTCCTGTAGCAAACCCTAGGTTCAACGCTGATAAAGGCAATCGGGGCGCTGACAAGAGCAATTTCAGCGCTGATAGACACACTGCCAAACCTAGGTATTTGCAACCACAGGGAAATAGGTCTAAAGCTTCTACTAGCTTAACATGGAGACCAAAACAAGACCAAAACCCTAATTTTACTGGTGTTTCTATGACATGCAACAGGTTTCATTATATTTCAAAGGCATTGTCAACACCAATTGGGGTTAACTGGGAATTTCATTCAAACAGGGATGAAAATGGGGTTGTTATGAGAACCAAGTCTGTTCTTGTTGAACAACCAAATGAATCCAAGTCTTCCAAGGCTTGGGTTCCCAAAGAAAACTAATGTGTTTTCTTTATGTGCAGGGCATTCAGAAGAAGATCAATGATTATGGATACTGGGATAGTGGATGCTCAAGGCACATGACAGGGAAGGAAGACTATCTGACTAATTTCTCTCCTATTCAAGATGGTGATAAGGTATACTTTGGAGGGGGCTATGGCACCATCACAGGAAAAGGAACCCTTGTCACCAACAATCTACGATTTGAGAATGTCTTCCTGGTAAAAGAACTGGATTATAATTTGTTTAGTGTATCACAAGTGTGTGATAACAAAAATAAGGTTCTTTTCACAGATACTGAGTGCTTGGTGTTAAGCAAAGATTATAAGATCCCTGAGGAAAAATACATAGATTTTAGAACACCAAGGCATAAAGACATATATAATGTGAATCTTAATGGAATTAAGATAAATAATAAAATGTCATGTCTGTATGCTAAAGCCTCTGTAGATGAAAGTAATCTTTGGCACAGGAGATTAGGGCACATAAACTTTAAGAATATCAATAGACTTGTGAGGCTTGGTTTAGTTGATGGTTTGCCTGAAAAGGCTTTCCACAATGACCATACTTGTGTTGCATGTCTTAAGGGCAAGCAGCACAAGGTCTCATTCCGGTCTAAACAGGTGCACTCTAGTTCTAAACCACTTCATTTATTGCATATGGACCTCTTTGGTCCAACTAATATAGAAAGTTTGAAGGGTAAATCGTATTGTTTTGTTATCACTGATGATTATTCCAGGTTTACATGGACTTTCTTTTTAGCCAAGAAAAGTGAAACTGCCCAAAGTCTGATTAATTTCATTACCCAAATTGAAAAGAAGAATGGTAATGAGGTCAAAATTATTAGAAGTGACAATGGGGGTGAGTTTAGAAATCAGTTGTTAGATGATTTTTGTGCCAAGAAAGGGATTACTAGGCAGTTTAGCATAGCTAGAACCCCACAGCAAAATGGGGTTGCTGAAAGGAAGAATAGAACCCTTATTGAAGCAGCCAGAACCATGTTGGCTGACGCCCACTTTCCTATAGCCTTTTGGGTTGAAGCTGTTAACACAGCTTGTTATGTTCAAAATAGGGCATTGGTCAACAAGATACATAATAAGACACCTTATGAATTACTTTGGGGAAGGAAGCCCAACATTGGCTTTCTCAAGCCTTTTGGATGTCATGTAGTTGTTCTAGAAACTAGTGAGGCCCTAGGTAAATTTGATTCAAAAGGTGATGAAGGCTACTTCACGGGTTATTCAGTGCAGAGCAAAGGATATAGGGTTTACATTAAAAAGGAAAAACGTATACTTGAAAAAGTACATGTTAGGTTTTTAAAGAGTAAACCTAGTGATCCTGAAAGTGGTCCAATTTGGTTGTTTGACTTAGAACCTTTATCTAGAGCTTTAAATTATATGCCTGTTACTGATCCAGACATTGTGAAGGCAACTTCAAGTGTTTTGGAAAAGAGAATTGGTAATGTTTCAGGTATACAGGTTGCTAAGGAGAATGGACCACCAGCAGTTGAATCATCTCCCACACCAGAATATGTTACACTTCCTATATGGACAGATGAGTATTATGCTGCTGCTGCTGCTGCTAGAAAAGATAATGGTGGTTTTCAAATACCACCAAATACAAACATGCATACTTCTTCAGGCGCTGACAAAGGGAAATCAAGCGCTGACAAGACAAATCAGACGCTGATGGCTTAGACGCTGACAACAACACTTCAAGCGTTGTTAGCCCAAGCACTGACAAACAAGGATCAGACTTTGGTGACACCTTTACACAGCTTTTCTCTTCCCATTTTGAACAAGGTGGACCTTCCAATGTCCATGAAGAGATTCATGTTGATCAAAGAGAGTCTGATGAAGAAGATATTGGCAACATGGAGCGTGAAGTTGAGGACACCAGACTTTTTGAAGGAGGAGTTCTCACTTCCACAGCAAAGGATCACCCCACATCTCAGATTATTGGTGATGTTATGGCTCCAGTTCAGACAAGAAGATCCCATCAAAGTCTTGGTGGATTTATTGCCAATATACACAAGAAGGTTGATACCCCTCTTGTACAAGCATGTTTGTTTGCCTGTTTTCTGTCACAGGAAGAACCCAAGAAAATTTTTGATGCTCTCAAAGAACCTAGTTGGGTGGAAGCAATGCAGGATGAGCTTCACCAATTTGCTATACAAGATGTTTGGGAGCTGGTTGATTGTCCTAGATATGTGAGACCAATTGGGACAAGATGGGTTCTAAGGAACAAGAAAGATGAAAGGGGTATTGTGGTCAGAAACAAGGCACGTTTGGTAGCTCAGGGATATACACAAGAGGAAGGAATTGATTATGAAGAAGTTTTTACACCAGTTGCAAGAATTGAAGCTATCAGAATTTTCCTAGCTTATGCCTCTTGCATGAACTTCACTGTTTATCAAATGGATGTGAAGAGTGCTTTCCTCTATGGGACAATTGTTGAGGAAGTATATGTCATGCAACCTCCTGGTTTTGAAGATCCTGAGAATCCAGACAAGGTTTATAGAGTGAAGAAAGCTATGTATGGACTTCATCAAGCCCCTAGAGCATGGTATGGTACCTTGTCTACATACTTGGTGGACAATGGATTCAAGAGGGGCACCATAGATCAGACACTATTCACAAAGAAGAAAGGAAAACATGTGTTGCTTGTGCAGGTCTATGTTGATGACATCATTTTTGGGTCTACTGATCCAAAAATGAGTGAGGACTTTTCCAAACTCATGACAGATAAATTCAAGATGAGTGCAATGGGTGAGATGAACTTCTTTCTAGGTTTACAAGTTCAGCAGAAAGAAGATGGTATCTTCATCTCTCAAGACAAGTATGTAGCTGAAATCTTGAAGAAATATGGATTTTCTCCACATGAAAAGGATGCTTCCACTCCTATGGATAGGGAACACCCTTGGGGAAAAATTGGAGCTGGAAAGGATGTGGATGTTAGGCACTATAGATCAATGATTGGTTCATTGATGTATCTTACAGCCTCAAGACCTGACATCATGTTTGCTGTGTGTGCATGTGCACGCCATCAAGTGACTCCCAAAGAATGTCACCTTTTTGCTGTGAAGAGAATTTTTAGGTACCTAAGATGTTATCCAGATCTTGGCTTGTGGTACCCAAAAGATTCTCCATTGGACCTTATTGCATATTCAGACATTGACTATGGTGGTGACAAGTTTGATAGGAAATCCACAACTGGTGGATGCCAATTTCTTGGGAGTAGATTGATATCTTGGCAATGCAAGAAACAAACAGTGGTGGCAAACTCTACAACTGAAGCAGAATATGTGGCTGCAGCTGCTTGTTGTGGACAAGTCTTATGGATTCAGAACCAGCTGTTGGATTATGGGTATAATTTTATGCATACCAAGATTTTTTTAGACAATAACAGTACTTTATGCATTATTAAAAATCATGTACATCATTCTAAAACCAAACACATAGAAATTAGACATCATTTTATAAGAGATTGCTTTGAGAAAGGTTTAATACAACCAGATAGGGTAGCCACAGAAGATAATGTGGCTGATTTATTAACTAAACCTTTTGATGCTGGAAGATTTCAATATTTGGTAACAAATATTGGAATGGTTAATCTCACTTAATATATGTGTTTTGGAACCTTTTTGTAAAAGTATGTACAGGATAATGCATTGTTATTGGTCTTTGTGATGATTTAGATTTTCCACATTATTTTTCTAACACTGACAAAGGTACATGTAACGCTGATAAGTGTTATTTTGCCGTTGTTAGAGATATTATTGTCTAACGCTGACAAGAGTTCCTTCAACGCTGATAAGTGTTGTCGGGACGCTGTCAGCAACAAATGTTAGTTTTGTGGTTTTTCATCTAAATGTGTAGGTAGGTGGTAGCTTTATGCCATTAGATACAGAGTTGCTTATGGATCTTTGAAGAGCTATTTGGACATGTTTTTGTTTATGGATGATGGTTGGAATATTCATATTCCTATCTTGACATAAATTTTTAATGTTCATATATTTTTTTTAAGAAACTCATGTATCATAGTTTAAGGGGAGGTTTAAGGAACCTTTAGGACTCTTGGGTATTCTTATAATACTCTCATCACAATTCTAGATTGTGTCCACAGGTGAGTATGGGTTAGTTTTACTAAACCATGAGGCACTGTAGCATGCATAGTATATCAACTTTGCATGCTGCCAAGACATTTTTGGCCTAGAATTGGTTGTGGTCTGTTGGGAGGCTTGGGAATTCTTTTGATATGGGTTTTACCTGGGAGTAACAAGGATTTTATAAGGTAACTTGGTTGTTAAGAATTTTGGTTAGCAAGGGACACTAGAGGACTGTTATGTCTATCTTGCTTATGCAAGTGTGCATAACTGGACAGTGCTTGCCGCCCTATGATACTTATCAGCTTTTGGTTATCTTCTCTAGGATAAATTACTTGTTAAGGTCATTTTTCACTTTTTAAAACAATTTTATTTTTGGACGCTGACAAGATTTTTCCAAGCGTTGTTGTGACCAAAATGGACGCTGACATGGCTTTAGGCGAACGTTGACAAGATTATAGCCGTTGGGCGTTGATAGGTTATATTTGACCGTTGACAATCAATGGGACCTACCCAGTTGTTACTTTTTGACATATTTTCAAGCCGTAATTTTAGGAGTTGTTACTTTCATTAAATGCATGAGATAACTTATCACTTTTTCAATATTTTCATGATTAGTTTTTGAAAATCTTTGCCTATTTTTGGGCCAATCACATGCATTCATCCACTCCTATAAATTTGGCTCCTATTTTTAAACAGGGTATCTATAATTCTTGTCTAACAACTTTTCTCTTATCAACCTTCATCTTTTATACTTCAAATTAACAGCTTTCATCAATGGCACCAAGATTTAACTCAGCAGAATTGGATTTGGGATTCAAGTCTCAACACAACATGATTGCTTATCTTGTTGCTGATAATACTTTGTTTCCTCAATACACACAGATGGTGGAGTATTTGAACGCATCCCCATTAAGGTATGCTCTTTCTCATGCGCCACTCATTCCAGTCACACACATTAAACAGTTTTGGAACACTGTTAGTTCCTCAACAGTTAATGGAGTGACCACATTAACTTCTATTGTTCATGGGAGATCTTGGGTGGTTACTGAGGCCTTGGTACGCCAGGCCTTGCATCTTAATGATGCTGATGGTATAACCATTCTTCCCATATCTGAAATAGAACAAGGGCTTAGGGCTTTGGGATACCCTATTCCTGATGAAGGTACTCTTAATAAGTACCATAAGCAGGAATTTTCCCCAGCCTGGAAGTACCTCATTCACATTCTCCTTCAATGTTTGAGTCCCAAATGTACTGCACACAATGAGATCAATAGATCCATTGCAACTGCTATTGTGTGTATTGCAACAGGGCAAAAATATAACTGGTCTAAAATGATTTTTGAAGGAATGTGTAAAAACAAGGGGACAAAAATGACTTTAGCTTATCCCCGTTTTCTGCAAATGATTTTTGATGCTCAAAGATATTGTTCAAGGGATCACAATGATTTTTGTAAAATCCCTGAACAAAAGAAAGCTATTTTTACCAAGATGAACTCACCACCTCATAGAGACCTACCTTTAACCCCAGCCATGCTTGCTGTTATTGCAGCAGCACAACCCCAACCAGACCCCCAACCTCATATTGACCCTCACCCACAACTTGAACCTATCCCTGAATCTTTACCCTCACCTGACCAAATGCAAATAGACCAAAATCCCTTTGACGCTGACACATCTAATGTGGGCGTTGATGTGCCTATTTCCAACACTGACACCCAACCATCACAATCCCAAACACCCCTTAACCAACCCACATCTACACCTTCTTCTACACCATCTTCCACACCACCTGAATATAGGTTGTTTAAACGCCAAAGGACTGCTGGAGTGTTCTCCTCTGGTGGTCCTAGCCATGAAGCAGAGAGAACCACCACCACAAGTGTGGCTGGTGACCTGGATGAGGCTGGGACTATTGGTTCTAGCTTAGTAGCTGGCCAAGGCAGTCCCACCATAATTAAGTCCTCATCCATGCCCAATGAACCTGACTTGGGAGGTCAAATCCCCATTTTGGAAGAGGGCAGACTGGAACCTATGACGCTTTTGGAATTGACGGCTGTCTGCATTAGCTTGCAAAAGCAGAATGCAGACTTGGTACAAATTGTCAGTAACCAAGGCCTTGAACTCAAGGAATTGAGGGAGAGGATTGTTGTTTTGGAGAGTGCTCATGCAAAGGGAGGTATGGAGGAGTCTTCCAAAGGGGAGGAAGATCAAAGAAATCTGAGTGATAAGAGCAGTCAAGATGGTCAATCATTGGATGTTGCTGAAGCTCTTACTACTTTGAAGGAACAAACAGGTTTTGATACGTCCTTGATCTCTCCAACCAATTTAAATTTATCATTTACAGATATGTTGAGAGAGGTTACACAAGGCGCTGAGGGAAAATATTTGAGCGTTGACAAGGCAAGTTTGGACGCTGATAGAAGTATTTTGGGCGCTGATAGAGGAAATTTGGGCGTTGACAGATCTGCATATGGAGGTGATGTATTCCAGTCATCATCTATCATCAAAGATGTTCCTACTCAGGTATTATCATCTACTCTACCAACAATTGCACCAACAGATAAGGGTAAGGGTAAGTTGGTAGAAGAAGTTGTTCCAAAGAATGCAGCTCAGGTTGAATTTGATAGAAGATTGGCTGAGCAAATGATGGAACAAGGTGAAAAGGAAAAGTCACCATTTGTTGTGACTTCTGAAGAAGAAAGTGATGGAGCTAGCTCAGATTCAAGTGTGATGATTGTTGAACCAGAAAGACTTGAGTATGGTGATGAGCTTGCTAGGGAAAAGCTGAGAGATTTGAAGTTGCAGATTGATTTTGATATGCCAGAGGTGGTTCAGATGTACAATTCTTGGGAAGAAAGCTGTATGGATAATCCAGACTTGACCATTTCAGATCAGATATGGGGTTTGGAAATTCTTCTTAGAGTTCAGAAGGATTGTAAGGTGATTTTGAAGCACAAGGCAAGCAACATTCTCTCTGAGTTGAAAAGGGATAGAAGGAAGCTCTACTTTATGTTGCTCAAATGTCATGGAGTTGGATGGACACATCAGAAGCTGAAGGCTTTGACATTTGATGAGTTGGAACATAGGGCTTATCCTATTTGGGTGAAAGTGCAGGAAGAAAACACTTTCAGACTTCTTTCAGATGAAAGAAAGGAGAAACTTGCAGAAGAGATGGAAATCAAGAAAGCTATGATAGTTCCCAGACCAGTAAAGAAGGGATTTGTACTTGAGTTTCCAAAAGATATGAATCAACTATATCCAAGTGAAGCAGTTATTAGAAAGAGCCTCAAGCTCTCCCCATTAGAAGCTTCAGATATGGTGCATGTGTTACCACTAGATTCCAGGAATCCAATTGTGAGTTATGATGAAGATGAATGTGGATTCTGGAAAATTGGAAGATTTGGCAAGGAGGTACACACTTTTACCACTCTCATATCTTTATTTGCAAGTTGTGATAGAGAAGACTTGGTGGACCTTTGGAGGTTGCTAGAGACCAAGTATGAGGCTGAAGCACCAACTTCAGTCAATGGAATAAAACTTTGGACCACATTCAAAAGAATGTGTGGGACAAAAGAAGAAGATCCTGAAATATGGAAGGATCTTGAAGATGATCTCAGTGGTCTTCAATGGAGGTTATATTCAGCTGCTGGTGTATACCATTTGAGTTCTACAAAGTTTGCTGAGTATTTACTTGTAGATGCTCAGTATTTCATATCCAAGGCTGTTTTGGAAAAGATGAAGGACACCCAGTTGGAGATAGACTATACAAGTGACGTGGCAAAGAATTTGATCAGATTTATTTATTACCAATATGATAAGGTTTGTCAGACTCCTCCAAGTTCTTAGTGTTTATTCAAAAACTTGATCATAAGAGTGGATATCAAGTTTAGGGGAGGATTGTTGGGAATAAATTAAGGCCAGATCACTTGAACGCTGACAAGAACAACTCAAGCGTTGACAAGAGCAAAGTGAGCGCTGATAGCATAAGCGTTGACAAGTTAAAGTCAAGCGTTGACAGATTGAAGACAAGCACTGATGGAAGATGTGAGCTACACGTTTATTATATTCTGGAATACTTCTAGTAAAGATAAGCTCGACATTGTATTTTCTATTATTATCTTTACCTAGAATAGTTGATTTGTAGCTTATTGTACAAGACTTCTTAATCTATAAAAGAAGGTCTTTTAGGTTAATGTTAAATATAAGTTTTCATAAGTATTCGCAAGTTAAACCTCTTTCATTGTAATCAAGTACGATCATTCTAATACAAGTGAAAGTTTGTTTAACATCTTTGTGTTTTAGATCAAGTGTTAATTCCGCATAACACTTTGTTACTTTATTCATAAGCAAAGGTTTCTCTACGTGTAGTACTTGATCTAATCTCGTATACACAAAGCTTAATCGATCTAAGTTTGGGATCAACAGTACCCTACATTGATGCTTATAGCATGCATTGTTCGTCAAAATATAGGGAAAATGTGCCAACCAATAAGCCAATATAAACATGGCATTAGTCTTAAAATGATTACATAAGTCTACCACTTAAACAGCTAAGGTACTAACGCACCAACACCTGCAATGGAAAAATACTTCATATTTGTTTTTGTGGCTTGATCCAACAGCTTCTTTAACACATATGAAAGACTGGTATCATGACTGGGTGTCTTTCATCAACTGTCTGAACACCGTCACGAACTTCCTCAACAATTTTGAATCTGACCATTTTGTTATTCTTGAAACCACATTTCTGCACCACATTCTTCCATTCAGTTTTGATTGTCATGTGATCTTTTCTTTCAGGTCTTTCTGGATGAGGTTCCAAATCAATATCGACATAAAATGAATTATCATCATGACTCAAAATGGCATTGTGATACTTGATAATCCTATGTGTCCTAACAAATTCGGCTGGAATTGTCTACAAAATATAAAAAAGTATATAAACATAAGCGATATCATTCTATTTACGCAGGATGGTTAATTAATAACATTAAAATAATAACATTAATCAGTTTGTATAGATACATTATTTCATCAACTTACAAGGCGGTTCCGTGCAGTTACATAGGCCAAAATGGGACTATAAAAGCATTTCTTTTCATTCTCATGTTCAGAGTGTCGTTTCCATACACATTCATGTTGCATCCTTTCATCTACGATTGTCAAAAGAAACAATTTAAATTTAACCAAACTATTTATATTAATACCAAAGCCAAGTAATGTGCAAATAATTAAGCTATACTAAACCAATCAATAAAGATGTACCCTTTATACAACATACAAATAAGTAAGTGTAGCAGTAACATACCTTTATCAGTTGGGTTTCGCATGAATGGAAAACGACTGTTCAAAGGCATCCTTGGGACAGTCTCAAAACGAAGGGCAAAACCTTCATCATTAAATGGTACCATCGACACACTGTTCTCCAACAGATTAGTGAAAACTAATCTGTTACCAGCATCAAGCCACTCAACGTTAGTCACAGTCTTCCATCCTTTACCATGAAATACATGGCCAACACGACCATCAGATAGTTTCACACGACGACGAGATACGGTAGAAACTTCCGTATCAGAAACCTTAACAGTAACAGCATTTCCGTAGAAATTTTGAAGGAATTGAAAAGGTAGTGGCTGCAATAAAGTGAAGTCAAATGAAGAAATGAGTGACATTATTTTACATTGTATATTAATACTGAAATAAATATATAACAATATAAAACAGTTTGTGACTTCATTTACTGGAGTTTCATTGATGTTTCCAAGAGTTACCAAACATCTCATTTGTCTGTGACCAAGTTTATTCAAATCATACCCATTAATTTCAGCCCCGGTATTGTCATATCCTGTGACATAAAATTCATCTTCACCCTCCCGAATGAAGTGGAACATACTAACTCCAGTATATTTACTGTCATCCAGAAAATCCTTCCATTCATTGGAGTACAGAGCATAGTACTGTGTACCACTTAATTTCTTAATCCACACCTTATGCTTTGTCCGTTTGTTGTTGACCAGATACAACCATGGGCTGCCGGACCAAACAATTGGAGCGAAAAAAGTTGGTAACATCTGTGTGTTATTACACAAAAGGAAAAATTATGCAGCATTTTTTACAAAGCATTTTAGTTAAAATAATATGTCAATGATATTGAATAAAAGGGCTGACAAAAAGCACGTAGTATACACTTACCTGCTCGGTTTTAATGTTTCGTTGGTTCGCGTCGAAAATAAACTGGATACTCATACTGTAGATGATAAATATAAACATATAGATCGTAAGTAAAACGTAAAGTTTGAGATACTTTGTACTGAAATCAGTTTAACTGTTTATTCTACCATTTTCAAATAACCATTATTTTTTACTAAAATTTGAAACGCTAAAATCTTCAGAATTTGATATATGTGCTTTAGCCATTTGTTATTTAATAACATTTTCTTATTGGCGTAACCCATTTAAGTACAAGTGATCTGAATCAATTTGCTATATAGATGCCTCAAACAAATTTACAATAAGGATATAGATGTCACAGAATTAGCTGAACATGAAAGATACATATCTGAACAGCTAAACAAAATCAAGGGAAATAGGCTGAATCAAGCTTCGTACACAGAGTTACACATTATGCAGTAAAAGCTGGCTAAGCATATATATGATGCGTGATATATTTAGTCGTACATTTGTAGCAAAACCTCATAATAAATCATTTACTGTGATCTTATATCTAATGTTTTGTTTGTATTACATATGTGCATAATCTATGTTTGAATAACCAGTTTCGAAAAAAAAGGTTTATTGCATAACATCTAATAACCAAATTCTACGACAACATGCATTTTCTTCACTTACAAAACATGTGCCACAAAATATAAATACTCCATAAACTGACGTTGTTATATAAAGGACTATGCCATTATTCAACTTTCTCCTCTTATATTCTCTTATTCATAACTAAGTTCTTACATTTGAATGATTAGACGTTGCTCACATATTCATACGGTCAAATTAATTTGTTTGGTTATTTAAGAAAAAATTGAATCAAATATTAGCCTAAGTTTAGCAAATATGGAAAAACCATAACTGTAATGGTACACATTAATCAAAGGTTCATGATATTATATTTTGAGAGAATGACTATAACATGAAAACATTTTATCCATTTATGTTTCTAATTATGGCCATATTTTATATATTCAAATTCTAACATCGACTTTACAAGTATACAATTATATACTAAACTATATAATTTCATTTTCAAACATAAGGTAAAATAAATCTGTAACGGATATTTAACAAAAAAATTAATAATAACCATATTAACATGGAAATTATATCACTAAACAAATAAGATAATTCTCTACTTAAAAGATTTATTGCTACTAAATCGATTTTATAAACAAAACCTGATCATAAAGATCGTGGATTCTTGAGCAACAATATATGATATTACAATCTAATTCTTTACTTTAAATAGATCCCAAAAAAAATCATCTATTAATAACTATAATCAAATAAATATATTCGAATCACTTAATATTAAAAAATTGATAACATAAACAATATATTAGTGATTAAGATCAACCGATCTATAGACATGCAAGTTGATTTATATCTTTTTGGTGTTATTAGCTATCAAATCATCTACCATATAGCAGTAAAAGATATACATATATGCGTTAATTTCAACAAAAACAAATGAATAGATGAAGTTGAAACTCATACCTGATAAAAAGTTGATTGCGGTGATTATGTTTTTGTTTGTGTTAGTGTTTCATGTTAATGAAAGTGATGATGATGAATGAAAAGAGCTGTATAGGCGGCGGTTGAGTGTGTTTCTGTTTAACATACTTAATGAATGCATGGTAAGTTGGGTCAAAAACAATCATTACTTTGTTGAAATAATTAATAATAATATATTTCCATTTTATATATGTTAAAAAAATTTATATATGTTAAATAAATGAATAGGCATTATTTACTTTTTAGGGATACTAAATAAATGATACGTTATGAAGTTCTATAAAAGGGGCATAAAATTCGGTTTTTTTGTAGTTGGACTAAATGATAAAACCAAAAATTAATCAATTATTTGCATGTAACTAATTTATGGATAACTACTAAAAAGATTATTATTTATAACAACTTTTATTAATTAGTCATACATCTTAAATATATTTGATTTTTAGTATAGTTTCTTAATATATATATTTCATTTGAACACTATAAATTGTATGTGATTTTTAACTTCTGCCAATGTGAAAAGTTATAAAATTCAAGCATGGAACCTAAAATACCATGCAATAATGACGATATGGCCACACCTTCTAAGACGGTCAATGTCTCCAACGACAAGTCTGTTATCAATTTATCTGATGATGACGATGTAAGAAATTCATTACCATTACATACGTCTAAATAATATGTATTTATTTTTAGTTTAGAAAATAACATTATATGTGATTTTTTTACATAATGTTCAGTTTATGCCCGACAATCGCAAACGCGGAGGAATAACTAATAATGATCCGGATGTAAACAATAATGTTGTTGACGTGATTGTGGTCGATGATGTTAAGGAGGTAGTTGAGATTGTATCTTCGGATGATGAAAAAATTATATCATCAAAAAACACAAAATCGCCTGATATGGATTTCCAAAAGAATGACATGGTTATATGATACAATTTTTTTGGTTATATTATTTAATTTTTATTTTATACACCATATTTTTTTTTTAAATATATTTATACAACATGTACTGCATATGTACTATAAACATTCCTATTATTATATGTAGGAAGATGATGATGAAGATACAATTATATTTAAACGTCCAAATAAAAAAGCAAACCATTCACGTGCCAAAGTACCAAAATTCACTCTTATGGATGAAGATACGGATGAAGAGAGTAACGAAAAAATAGAAGACATGTTACATGAAAACAACAGTGATATTGGAATTGATTTACAAGATTCTGAAAATGATGACGATGATTTGAAAGATGATTTAACAGATGATGTAGAAGACGGCGATGATGATTTCATTAATGATGATTCTGAAACTGACTATGAAAGCACTGATGAAGATACGGATGAAGATTTTTGATTGGAACAAATTATTGTTTTTTCACCAAAATTTATTAATGTTTGTTTGCTTTTTTCAAGTTGTTTTTTTAGACATTAAGTTTACATTTATGATGTTAATTTTGTTTGATCGTTTTTACATTTATGAATAAAAGTTTTTATATTATACTTCAATCTTTATGTACACTTAATTTTGTCTATATAAATTAAATTTATCATTCTCAATAAATAACTAAACAATTAATTATTAAGGTTACAAAACATATATGCTATGATGTAATAACGTTTTTACATTCATTTTTAAACAAATAGTGTTTTAGTTAACTAAATCAACCTAAAAATAATTTAGTGTTTATAGCCCCATTTATTGACCAACCTTTTTACATTCAAACGTTTTTGTTTTATTTTAACTTGATTTTGTTGCTTTAAATATACACTTTCATTCTACTTCAATTAGCAAACTGTAACCGACAGTTACCACAACTTTTAAGGTCATTGTATTTTTGGTTGAAATTTTCTCATTAATGACAGAAAGTTTATAAACTTTATATTAAAATTAATGTATCATGTATTTTATCTTAAACCCCTAAACTGCATGTACACTTTGAATCATGAAGGACTGATGTGTAACTATTAACAATAAAATCATCTATAAATATACTGTTTAGCCATATGTTCATGTCAATTAAAGTGTTTCATTAATCATGTCTACATCAAAAAATGATATGGGAAAAGCAAAAAAACAATCTGCTATTCAAGAAGCTTCGAAATTTCATGCTACCATGTCCGACCCTTTCAAACCATCCTCCATGTTTATAAAGGAAAAGGAAGTTGATACCAACGAGAAAAAAAATGTCAATGATAAAGTAGACGATGCCTTGAAGTTTCTTACATCAGTTTTTGAATCCGGTCACTCATCAAAAGGAGTTAAAGGTAAGTAAATATATATTTGTTTTCGAAATTCAACCTAATCGTATGTGTTTAAGCTTTTGTTTTTTTATCAGATGACCTCGATGAATCCGTTTTTATTGACTGGCTTAAAGAAAACTGTTGTGATCATGCTGAGTTTCTACAAGTCTTTAACGAAGTGAATGACAGGATTTCAAAGGCTGATTCATTGTGCAATGAAATACGTGGAATAGGTCATGATTTAGATGATGACGACTTAGTGAATGTCAACTTTTTCTGTAAAGATTAAAAGTTTTAAATCTTGCAGGGTGTCAGCAAGTCGAAGTCTTTCAAATTTAATAATTTCAAGATTTTATTTTTAAGTTTTAGCATGGATTTAAATGGATGTTATGAAATTGTGATAATTATCGGAAAACATTAGTTTGCAATGTGATTTGGATGATCAATTTTGAATTTAAAGATTGTTAGACGTAATAATTTTCTTTGTTTGTTTTTAATTTATATGGATTTACATATATGTTATACCTTTTTTGTGTAATAACTTAAATAACTGGATTTTACATGATTTGTTTAAAAATAAGATTATTTTCATATTTACAATTAGTTTCATTAATTGTGTATTAACTTTCACACATTATTTATTTGTAAACCGTTACAATTCAAAATATCCCTAATTAACATACTAACCCATTAATACGCCATTAAGCAAATGATATACGTATATTTTAGCTCCAAAATTTTCTCCTGTGATTTAGTTTTTTAAACAATTACTTTCATATCAAGTAAATATCAACTTAATTATATCCATAAATTTTGTTTTTATCAATTTCACAGCTAAACATTAACTATAAATAATAATAAAAAACTTTCAACAAGTTTTATCTTCTTAAAGTTTTCATCATAGTAAGTAACTACCATGGATGAAAACAATCAGTTACCTACAAGAAAAAGGAATAAGAAAGTCGTTTCCACCAACATAACTCAATCTTCATTCCAAAATTCACCAGAAGCTGTATCTCTTTCAAATACTCTACAAAGTAATACTTCAGAGCTTGTGACACCATCTTCAAACAGGAGAGTTTCTTTGGCTGAATTACTAAAATGTATGATTTATATAAAATAGATAAATGAATACGTTTATTTATATATGTACGTGTGTCTAACAAATACTTTTTTTCTGAATAGATGATCCACTTACTACGAATACATCCACGCTATCAGTGTCAAATACACTTTCAAAACAATCATCAAAGTTCACAGGTATTTCAAAGATAGTTTCTAATCTTTAAAATATATTTTTTAAACTATTTTTATCATGTAATTTGTATTATGAAACGTATTTTATCCTTTACTTCTACTATATTCACATGTCTAAACGTTTCATCATAACAATAATTGTTAATGTTTGTTATGTTTAACTAACCGGTTCATCTATGCAACCACGGGCTACACAATCATCTGGTCACAAGAGATTACCTTTTAAAGATGTTACTAATAGTAAGTTGGCAGCATATTTTTATAGACTTAAGTTTTTTAACAAATCAAATTTTAAACATCTGAATCTTACATATGAAATTATACTTTTTTATAAATGTAGATTTGACGCAAAGGTTGAATACATTATCAGACAGTGGTATTCAAATCTCAGGTTCAACATTTGTTCCAGGTGCGTATTTTGCATCTATATAATTTAAAATTAAAAGTATCCATAATTTTTAAATAATATTACACAGCTAAGCATTTTGTTTTTAGGTATAAACGTGCAATCAACGAACACGACTGGGCAAACAATAATTAAAAAGACTTGTGCAACTCAGTTACTACCATTAGGAGGGAATTTGTGTACACCTTTTAGGCAAAGTATTATTCCAAGTTTTCCTTCGCAATTAGGTGAAAAAATTGAATTTATATATTTTACATAAATATATTTATTTGTCTACAATTACATGTTAGTTTATATTTAATACACTACTGTTTTTTTCATGAATTAGGTACAAATGATATAATTTATAATAGTGCAAGGAAAAAAAACAACAATACTACACAAAATTCTGGCTGTGTTTCTCATATTCAGCAGACACAAACAAATGATTTGTGTCAAAATCCATCTTTCGGTCCTTTAAGGATATTAAATACACAAAACTCTAATGGTTAGTAACATACATAATTATATTTTTGAACAATGATTGAAATTTTAAGTTATTTGTTGACTGAGAATGTATGTTTATATGCAGTTACGCCAAGACAATTAAAAAACGCAACAACAAGTCCAAATGTTGCAAACATACTTTGTAAGCAGAAACATTTACTATTTTTGTTTTGGTAAATGCACCGCTATAGTTGATGTAACTCTTTTCATTTTTTATTGTAGTATCACCATCACCATTTAATTCAAACACGGTTGATAGCTCAAACGGTAACATCATTACACATTTTATTACAATTCCTTTTTTTTATAAAACTACTGACTCTTCCAAAAAAACTAAAATTATTTATAATAATGTAGTTGTTACAAACTCTTTTGGAACAAGGCTTGATCATTGAACTCCGGTTGCATCACAACGTAAACGACAAACAAATTTGAGTGAATCCAGTTTGAGTCATATGTTTTCACCTGTTCCTAATTCGTTGGTAACATGTGTTGATCAAACTACATCAGTCGTTGTTACACGAAAACGGCAAACTTCTTTGGTTCATACCTCAAACGGTAACTGTCGGTATACATTTTAGTGCAATTCCTTTTATCACATTATTATATGCTTAATGCAACTAACATACAATTTTTTGTTCATGTTTTTTTCAGATGGTTTCACTACACCTGATGGAAGTAACGTTACGCAACGCACCAAACAAAATACAACAGCTGGTCTTACAACAGCCACATATGCTTTACCAAAAACAAATTCAACATATCAAGCAGGTGAATCATCACGACAAACCAAAAGATCCAAGAGAACAAGTATACCACGCACGCCAGTAACTTTTAATCTAAATGATGTTGATGGAAATGTTAGAAAAGTGTATGATAAATAGGTTGGTATATCTGAAGGTACTTCTATATTTACTTTACACATAATTTAAAAAATCTTGCATAACGACATTTTAAAGAACAATCATTTTTAATTTGCAGAATATTATGATCATGGTGATCCTGTATTTGAGTGTACGGAATGCCATGCTTTGGTGTGGGAAGCGGAGGCAAGAAGAGGCAACACAAATCCAAAAAACAAACCGTACAGTATATGTTGTGGCAAGGGAAAAGTTTTTATTAAGCAACCAGAACGCGCTCCAAAAGAAATTGTTGATTTGTTTGTTAATGATGATGAAAAAAGTAAAAATTTTAGAAACAACATTCAATCATACAATAGCATGTTTGCATTTACTTCGATGGGTGGAAAGGTCGATGAAAAAATCAACCAAAGAGGTCGTGGTCCATATGTTTTTCGGTTGCATGGACAAACATACCATAAAATTGGTAGTTTGCTGCCAAAAGTAGGCGACACACCAAAGTTTGCCCAACTGTATATATATGATACCGAGAACGAAGTTGAAAACCGGGCAAAAGCGTTAAGGTAACATTTATAGCATTGTTCAATTTTGCGGTAATACTGTCTTTATAATTTTTCATTATATAATTGCACGTACGTTATTTCTGACGTAAAGTTTTAATATATTACAGCAACTCTGCGTCAACATCTGATAATTCAAAGTCAAAACATCCAAATGATCGAAATATTATACGTGAAGTGAGAGACGTTTTAGATACTTCAAGTCACTTGGTTAAAACTTTTAGAAGGGCGCGTGACAGAATCAATGAAGACAACGAAAAAAATATTAAAATTAAGCTGGTAGCAAAGAGAGGAAAAGATGGACGAACTTACAATCTTCCTACTGCTAACGAGGTAGCTGGTCTTATCGTAGGTGACTTAGATACATGCGTAGAGCAGAGAGATATAATTATAGAAAAACACCGTGAAGGTTTTGAACGTATAAACCTATTTCATCCTTTGTATCTTCCGTTGCAATACCCGCTCTTGATGCCACGTGGGCAAGATGGGTATCATTTGGAAATACCGCATAGAAAGCAACGTTTTCAAACTGAAGAAAGTGATGATGATATCCCAGATACACCACAATCTGATCCACAACAGTCAACAAATGAAGTTTGACCTGCAACAGATAAAACAAAAAAGAAGAAAAAAATGGTATCTATGCGAGAGTGGTTTGCGTTTCAAATTCAAGATCGACCGAATCAAGAAAATTTATTTGTTCGTGGAGGTCGTTTGTTTCAACAATTTCTTGTGGACGGATACACTATGGTAGAAACAGAACGTTTGTATTTTCAAAGAGCAAAACAGACAAAGCTTAGGTGTGATACGTACTCCAGCATAGTTAAAAGTATTGCTTCAGGGAATTCAGACCCAACAGTCCTTAGAAAATCAATTGTGTTGACATCTTCATTTACTGGTGGACCAAGGTACATGAAACAAAACTACATGGATGCCATGGCTTTGTGTAGATGGTATGGTTGCCCCTATTTGTTTATTACAATGACTTGCAATGCTAACTGGCCAGAGATCGGACGTTTCATGCGAAAGCATAATTTAGCATCTGCGGATAGGCCTGATGTGATATCAGGAGTTTTTAAGCAAAAGCTGGACCTACTAACAAAGGATTTGAGGGACTTACGTTTATTCGGTCGTATGCAAGCACGTATGTTTCAAAACATCTTTTTATATACTATGCTACAGTCGTGTTATGTCATTAACATATGATTATATAAAACTTTTGTTTATTGAATTAACATGTTACATTTTGATGCAGTTGTATACACAGTTGAGTTTCAAAAAAGAGGGCTTCCACACGCACACATATGTTTGTTCTTGCATAAGGATGACAAGGTACCAAGCGCTGATCAAATTAACAAATACATTTCTACCGAAATACCAGATAAGAACGATGATCCAGATTTGTACAAATTAGTATCCGATTTTATGATGCATGGTCCGTGCGGTTGTGATGACCCAAATCAAGCGTGTATGATCGATGAAAAATGTAGCAAGCATTTTCCAAAGAAATTCACTCAACGAAGTTCTGTTGACACAGAAGGATATCCGGTTTATAGAAGACGTGACGACGGGAGATATGTTGAAAAGAGCGGAACTAAATTACACAACGGTTATGTAATTCCGTATAATGCTACACTCTTAAAACGTTACCAATGCCATATTAACGTTGAATGGTGTAACCAGACAGGGTCCATAAAATATTTGTTCAAATATATCAACAAAGGTCCTGATAGAGTGTCGGCACAGTTGTATGAACCTGTTACCATGGCAGATGGTACACAAGTACAAAAACCGGTTGATGAAATTAAAGCGTTCTATGATTGCAGATACCTATCGACTTGTGAGGCGGCATGGAGAATATTTGGATTTGAGATACATTACAGATACCCTGCTGTTGAACGGCTATCGTTTCATTTGCCGGGGGAGCAACAGATTTTATATGAAGAGAACTCAGATCTTGAAAGTGTTATTCACAAACCGTCAGTTGGACATAGTATGTTTGAAGGTTGGATGACAATGAATGAACTGTATCCGGCGGCACGTGAGCTAACTTACGCAGAATTTCCAACTAAGTTTGTGTGGAATGCGACACAACGAAAATGGACATTTAGGAAGAAAGGAAAATCGATTGGTAGAATTCATAGTGTTCCAATTGCGACCGGCGATGCGTACTATTGTAGAATGTTACTAAATAGTGCAAAAGGATGTTTTAACCATGATCAAATAAAAAAGGTGAATGGTATTATTTATCCTACTTTCAAAGAAGCTTGCTATGCAGCGGGTCTTTTAGAAGACGACAAGGAGTATGTTGATAGTATTAAAGACGTCGCACATTGGGCACCACCTGCGCAACTTCGAGACCTTTTTGTTACATTGCTGTCTCAAAAAGAACTTACTATGCCGTTGACAGTTTGGTTACAAACATGGCACCTAATGGCCGACGATGTTCAACACAAAAGAAGACTATTACTAAAGATTCCAGGTTAGATTAAATACCTTTTTTAGTATTTTTATTTATGATTGCTTAAAACTAAACATATTACCACCATATGCTTTAATCCTTTAAGACTTAACTGTTTGTTAAGTCAAACATAAAATCATTCATAACTATTTAGTGATGTATTTTGTCAAGACATAATTCATCTTAAGTATACCTGCACGTGGTACGTAAATTAGACATTTAGACCAATATAGGATGGTTTAGGTATTATCATTAGTGAACTTATATCAAATGCAGTGCGTAATATCCGTTTTATGTACAAATTATATTGGTATTTCACAACTCATAGGTAAACTGATGATTCCAGTCACGACTGTCTGTCGTATATTTACTGGAAACTAATCTGTGTCTAATTTTGTTAAAGCTGTATATAACAGGAACTAATATTATAGATTTTGATTAGTTTAATGTGTACTGCATCTTTTGTTACAGGTAAGACTTTCGTATAAGTGTTTTTCAATTTGTACAACAAATATGCAGAATTTATAGTTTTATACCTAATATATGTTTATATTTAGTAAATATAACTTGGTATAACACGTTTTAAAAACTATAATCTAATCTGTAATTTCTTTTATAAATAGATTGTACTTTTTTTCTAACAAAAAAACGCTATATATCTTATGTATGCAGATTTGATCATTTCTGATGAAGAAAAAAAAATGTTTGTTTGTTCTACATCGAAAAACTTTTGCAATCACGAGGTTGTTCTTTAAAAGCTTGGCCAGAAATTCCATATCCGGATGATAGATACATAACAGACTTTGGGAATCGACTTATACATGACGAGACAGATTACAACCCTATACACTTACATGCTGAGTATGAACAGTTATACGGATCTTTAACCACTGAACAGAAAGGTGTCTACGACACAATAATGGGTTCTGTTGAAGCAGGTACTGGTGGAGTTTACTTTGTATACGGATATGGAGGAACAGGGAAAACGTTTTTATGGAAAACCCTTGCTGCCGGGATTAGAAGAAAAGGGGATATAGTATTAAATGTGGCATCCAGCGGTATTGCATCATTGCTAATGTCTGGTGGTAGAACTGCTCATTCAAGGTTCCATATTCCAATAAACGTTGACGAGACTTCCACTTGCTCAATTAGTCCAAATAGTGATTTGGGTGCATTATTAAAGAGATGTAAACTTATAATTTGGGATGAGGCACCAATGGCTAATAAGCTTTGTTTTGAAGCATTAGATCGTTCTTTGAGAGATATAATACGTAAGAGTAGATTTGAAATGTGTGAAGAACCATTAAGAAATATGACTATGGTATTCGGTGGTGATTTTAGACAAATTTTACCTGTTGTTCCTAAAGGTTCACGACAAGACATTGTCAGTGCCTCTTTAAAGGAATCTTATTTGTGGGATCATTGTAAGGTTCTACGGTTAACCGCCAATATGAGGCTAACCGTGGGAGCACGACCCGAAGATGTGTCTGAGATACGCGAATTCGCTGATTGGATATTAAAAGTTGGAGACGGGGAACTTGGTGATCCTAATGACGGTGAGGTTGAAATAGATGTACCCGAAGAAATACGAGTAGATGAAAGTGATGACCCGGTAAAATCTATTGTCGATTTTACCTATCCAAACCTTTTGGATAATATTGACGACCGTGCATACTTCCAAGAAAAAGCTATTCTTGCTCCAACAAACGAAATTGTAGACAATATTAACGAGAAATTGTTGGAGAAATTCCCCGGAGAAGAAATGGTTTTCTTAAGTTGCGATAGCATAGATAAAACCGAACGTGGCGCTGCTATAGATCAGTCGGTTTTCTCTACAGAGTTTATTAATGGGTTGAAATTCTCAAGTGTTCCAAACCATAGAATCGTTTTAAAAGTTGGTGTTCTGGTAATGTTGTTGCGAAATATAGATCAAGCAAATGGTTTGTGTAATGGGACCAGACTCCAAGTTCTACATTTAACAAGAACTTCCATTAGTGCACAAATCATTAACGGAACAAACTTTGGAAAAAAAGTTATCATACCGAGGTTGAGAATTACACCGAGTGATAAACGTTTACCGGTAAAGATTGTAAGAAAGCAGCTTCCTTTGTCACTTTCTTTCGCAATGACTATAAACAAAAGTCAAGGCCAATCTCTTTCAAAAGTTGGTTTATATCTTCCACGACCTGTTTTCACCCATGGACAACTTTACGTTGTTGTTTCACGAGTAAAAAGCAAAAAGGGGTTGAAAGTTGTCGTTTGTGATGAGGATGGTAATATATCAAAGACTACTACCAACGTGGTGTACAAAGAAGTTCTTCACAATCTATGACCGATGTTCAACAGGTATGTTCATTTTATATTCATGCATTTTACTACATGTTTTGTCAATATTTCATTTTTTATCCAAGACATGTTTATTTAAAGACTAATTGCATTTTTATGCCAACATATAGGTGTTGATGCATTGGAATTTGCCAAACAACTACGCATGTATGGAAAACATCGTCTCACACTAAGATCATCAACTTTGGAATTGAAAAACGCATGGATATCTTTATTTTAATGTTTTCAAAAATAATAACATTATATCGTGTAATGATACATGTTTAGTCTCGGATTTTTTATTGTTTCATATATTAATGCTTCATGTTTACATTATTCATTGTGTATTTCTCTTAAACACTTCTTACAAATTAAATTTTCTAAGGTATCCCGTGATTCCACGGGTCTTTAAGCTAGTATATATATATATATATATATATATATATATATATATATATATATATATATATATATATATATATATATATATATATATATATATATATATATATATATATATATATATATATATATATATATATATATATATATATATATATATATATATATATATATAATCCAAGTTATATATATATTAAAATAACACTTCTCAGTCTGGCCTTGTCGGTAACTCGGGAATTCTTCGGCACCGTTATAGTCAAAAGATTTTTAGAAATTTTTAGAAAGATGTTTATAGTTAAAAGATTTTGAAATGTTTTATTCAAAACCTTGGTTTTAAAAATCTTTCGTTCTCTATAACGAGAGCTCTGATACCAAACTGTAACACCCCCAACTTTATACAACTCAATACAGCGGAAGACTCGTTGGTGTTACGGGATAGCACATTACTCACATCATAGACAACGCTTAAAAATTGCGTCGTTTAATAATAAAGCATTTCCATTCATAAATATCTAAGTTACATAGGTCCCAAGTCATAGTCATTTCATACAATTTTAAAAAAGATTTGAATGGAAATTTGTTATTTAAGTGCGGGCCATGAATTCTTGTTGTCTTCCCGAGAATTACCTTCAAGTACCTGAGATAAAACATGTTAAAAGAAAAGGTCAGCGATAACGCCGAGTGAATTCATAGAGTTTAATAAATTCCATCAATATAACTTTGGTATAAAATTATTACCATAAATCATTTCGTACAAATCATTGTAATAGGCCATAAAATAGCCAAAGTCATTTTTATACAAATCCTTATCGAAAATCATAATATAGGCATTTGCCTTAAAAATCATTATACGAGCCAATGTCGTAAAAACATCGTACAATACGTCTTATGACGTTGCATAGAGTTAAATAAAAACCGTTATATGAATATGGTTATGAAAAACCAAAACACGAACATAATATCAATAATATGACCCCGTATTGCTAGTCAGGCAATACATTGTAATTCGGTGCGTATAGTAGTATTTCGTTAACTGGATTATTATAAGCCGCATGACATTGTTACCTTACTAAACCAAACAACGGGTAGCTAACCCGATACTCAATTTGCCCATCTAAATTAGTGTGTCGTCACAAAGGTCACGCTATGCAAATCTTCTCATACATAAATTCGCTTACCAATCAATGTGGCACGACGGGGATCAACCGTCAAGGCGCGAATTGGGGTGATCGTCCCCAAATAGTACTATTATATGCATAAGCGTCTACCAAATCCCGGTAGTTCACAATTCATGCTAATGGGACTTTTAGTGACATAACCTAACTTTAATAATCCATTTTATTTCATCTATCGGGTCCTTTAATCATTTATCGGGTCATACAATCGGGTCATACAATCATTCGGGTCCAAATCAATAAACAAACAATCGGGACAAATGGTGTCCTATTTTATAAAAACTAACATGTTATCTCCCTCGCGGGTTTATAAAACATTTCATAAAAACATTTAAAAGAGTGCGAGGCTATGAACTCACGTTTATTTGGGAAGGCGGGTTATCGGCAATTCGGACGTACGGTACGTGCTTCAATCACGGAAACCTAGACAAATAATACTCGTCTTAGACTCATGTCCAATGACTTTATAAAAATAACAATTATGTATACATATGATGATTATATATATATGATGATCAAGTGGGTTTACATATTCTCTTTTACTCTTTTTAGTGTTTACGTATTGGTAACTCTTTTTATAAGTGTTTAACTTATTTAGTCCAATTATTAGTCCAATATGTTTACTTAGTTCGTTAATGTCCGTATGTCCTATAGTTCGGGTTTTATCGGTTTTTACTTGTATTAGATACTTATATATCAGTATATGACTTTTAAAAACTTTACATTAGACGGGTTTGATCGTCTAAGTTTTAATTGGCGAAAAACGTTAATTTTACGGTAATAGCCGAAAAAGTCGTAAAAAACAAGTTTATAGTTTTTATAACTTATAAATATTATTCCACTACCATTTTTATAATTTATCCATTTATTTAACCTTTAACATATTTATATAAATAAAATTCATGAGTTAGTGGGTTTTAATTTTACATTTTATACAATATAATTTTGAGTGCTTATATAATAGTAATAAACATTAATTCTCAAAATCTTATTTTTATTTTCATCTTCACCAAAACTGCCATATCTAGAGTTCTATATGGAGATAGAAGCTCAAATTTTTATAACATAAACTACATGATATGTGCTCCATTTAACTCTCATATAGCTACTGTTGAATCAGCCTCTAGGTATTTTCTAAAAATCGTATAAAACAGTGAACTCAGATTGGTACTCTAAACTTGTTTTGATCATATCTCACTCATTACAATGATTCCATTGCATGGCCAACTCTCACATGTGTACAAGACCCATAGCTTACTGTATATCAATCTATTCAAGTCATTTTACCAGTTTACCATATGATTTTTTACTGTTTTATAAAGCCATCTAAATTAAGCAAGATTTTAACCTTGTTTCTTATTGTTTTTCATCTTTTTAATCATATTTATCAACACCAAATCTCCAGACAATACTTTTATCATCATATATTCATCATATACATATACAATAGGAAAGAAAATACATGATTACATAATCAAAATAAAAAGAGGATAGGAAGAAACAATCTCTATACCACCAAAGTGATGAAATGACGAGTTTTTAGATGAACAAGACTTGGTTTTAGGTAACCAATCTTATGAGATATCAACACCACCTCTAGGATCACCAAGTATTTGTAGACTCCTTGAAAAATCAGCCCTTTATCTTCATGAAATCTCCTTGCTAGTTGTTAAGATCACCTCCAATCTACAAGTCTTCAAAGGGTTTTCATCTTGATTAAGTTTAAACACAAGATTTGTGGTAGAAACTTGATCAAATGATGGTGTTTTGTGGTGGTGAAAAGTTGATGAGGATGGTGATTTTGGGAGGGTTATGAACGTCCAAAGAAAGAGAGAGAGTGAGATTGTGAAAGGTTTAAGCTAGTATTGCATGTAAGAAAAGTAAGAAAATGGTTTTGAGGTAGTAGTTTGGTGGTTTAGTAAGATTTGAGGACAAGTGTCCCTCATGCTTGTAAAATCTTGCCACCCATAGTGGGGGTGAGACAAGTGTATACTTGTTTCATCCCCACCAATTTACGGGTACTCCTCGATTCTAGTTTCCTCGATTTACGTGCCCTCGGGTCGTTTTACGAAAAACGTTTTTATAAATTATGAATCAAGGGCACAAAACGAATCTAATAAAAATTGTCTCATCAAAAACGGAGTTCGAAAAAGTAAATACGTAATCCTAAGGTTTCCGGTTTAGTCGTAAAGGACGTTAAATTAAAATCGTAAGTCCTAATCTCTTTTCGTAAATTTGTGAGTTTATGAACCAACACAAATTTAAACTTCCAAAATAATATTCACGGATAAATTTATTTTCTGAAATGTCGGACTGTCACCAAAGAAGGTGTATGTAAACGTAAGCACGTAACGTTGAATCCTCCGGTTTAGACGTAGTCGACGCTACTTCAAGACGAAAATCCAAATTACTTCCCAAAAATAAGTGAGTTCATATTGTAACATTAAAATAATGTTTTCAAATAAATATTTTAGAATAAAATATCAATCATAAATTGATGGATTTTCACATATCATACCCATAGATCTGTATGAGAGTAAGCAAAAACAGAAAAAGGAGTATCATGAAATATGATAATTTTTATAGAAATAGGTGATATGTATTATAAAGAGAGGTGATACATACCACCACTAACAGATTTCAACTTGTCACCAGAAATTACTGTTTCACTTTGAGGCTCTTCTTCAATCACTTTTAGTCCGTCCGCAGACTGCAACTATAAAAAATAGTAACCACATACGTATTAAAATCCAAATCAAAAGCTTCACCCAGATAACTTTAAATAAAAAGAAGTGGACTTCTTATACATAAGCATACCTATCCCTTCGATACCTGCCACCACAACACTTGCTACTAAACATCCCAATCACCAGTTTGACCAAGGATAGTGGCTTGATTTGTGTATGCCTGCATAAGTTGTATATATTATTAATACATATATATTATTGTAACCGGTATGTTTAGTCTAGAAATGTAATACATGCAGTTGGCGATCTTGTTTCGGGTACGTTTGGGTTTTAGGTAGTAGTTTGTTGCGGATATCCTTGATAGTTGAAGCCCTGAATTTCTTGGAGTATTCGATAATTTGGTAGTTGATGATGTATTTTCTATATGTATTGAGAGTTAAGGAAATTTACCGTTGTATCGTGTGACCCAACACAAAGAAACTGTGATGATAACATGTTTAATATACTCAATGTACACTTGATTTGTAGGTAATACTACATGTCCTCCCATACAGTAGCCATGATATTTCGGGCGTGTGTTTCTAGAACAATTCCTTATGCACGCTGCATACCACAACCGCGCAACAGAATGCTGACAACTTTGATCATAACTTCCAAGATGCATATATCCAGATGGCGGGCCTGTGGAAATAAGAAAAGTGGTGAAACAGAAGTTAGTAACATTGTAATTGGTTATCAGTTACGTGATTGAGGATTACCTGAAGAGCCCGATTCTCGAACAGAACTACCACTTCCTAGCAATATATCCTGTGGTCCTGAAATAAACAAAAACTGGTACATTGATGAGCAGTAAATTAAAGATGGTGTCATATGTAAAACAAAGGGTAGATGGTTTGATTAAATGCCGAAAAAAAAGCTAAAAAATGCATTAGTAGTGACAAAGAGAGATATTTTGTGGACCAAGAATTCGAGCTTCTTGATAGTATTAAAAATAGGCAAATAAGTAAAATTACCTTTAGGTATTTAATTAGTATTGTCAGATTTTGTAATGATCTATTTGCAATTTGTTTTATCAGGAACCAAATGTGAGCTGAGCAAGAGACCTATAGAATCCCAAAGAAGCAACTACATCATAATTTGAACTCTGCGGTGCAGAGCCAACCTATCTTTTTGTGAGCACCCAAGTAGCCTCATATGTTATGATGCAATCATTGGCCTGCAAAAAAATGCTCAAATTTCATTATGTAGACCAAAAAGATCCCAAGAATGTGTTTGTGTTACATCCTGGAAATGTCAAAAACTATTAATAGACGTTGAATTGATTATTGGGCGCTTAAATTTCAATCAGAAATTTTCCATCCTTTCAAGAGTTTCGGTGTTATCTTTTCACTAATATCCTCATCAGAGATAGATGATACCAATCAGGCGCCTTGATAGTCTTCTCTGGTGCAGCAACTGCATAATATACAGAGTATAAAAGGACAGCTTAACAAATTGTTCTTCTATAGTTGCAAATGCGGTTTGGACATCGCAATACTTAGATATATTATATCTATAATACATTGAAAAATAAAACCCTTTAATGGTTGATTCTGTTAATCAGAAAACCTAACATAATTCACTAAAGTGCTAAATAAAATAGCATGCAGACACCCCTAAAGAATCCACCAAGAGACTGAAATGAGTAAATTTTTACAGTGGGAAGGCACACAAAAATGAAAGCTGAATGTAAGAAAAGTTGTTATTGGTTTACAACTTTCAAGCCTTGCCATGAGCGCCATAACTTACATTGTGTATTACATTGGCAAACCAACTCACCACTTTGTTTCTCTTTTGTAGCTCTTCACATCATCATGCATATCTACTAAGAAAGACAAACAAAATCCAGTTATGGCATAATTGACCATCAGTAAGATGCATTCGATATTAAAAAGATATTAGTTTAAATGCTACATTATTAATGCAGTCAAGCAGAGCGGTGGTAGCATAAATTCATTATATAGAATAAAAATCATGGAATTGCGGCGTTCTGAAAATTGTTTTACCCAACAAAGAGTAGCAAAAGAATCTTTTCCATTATAGGGAATTTCACTTGGAGAATTCACACACGTGGTTATCCTCACTTCATAATAAGTGATGGTTTGAAGGTCAAGTTTCGGCAAGGACCATGGAATGGTGAACGATTTAGTGGTGGCATTCCATCTACACGTACTTTTCATTCCTTTTCACCTGCTGCAAAAAGAAAACATGCAAGATTATATGCATAACCGATACCACATGAAACCTATAGTTGCGGATGCTGATATTATTGTTCTTAGTGATTCAGAATTACTTTTAAGACCTTATTTAGTCTAATAAAATTCCAAACTGTTTACATGCGTTAAGAAAACAAAATAACAGTATACGCACGTATATGCTATCCCAAACACCCTCTAAGACACACACACACGTAGGGAAGTGTATACCTTTTCATGTAGCCATTGCGTGTAGAGGGCACCCCGTTTTCCATGATAGTATCAACCTGCATTTGCATATTCGGATTTGGATCGTCAGTCAATTTGTTGAATCCATTTGGTCTTGTTATTGGTGATGATGCATGATATCAATGATTTACTGCAAAAATAACTGTTTATTTGAAGACCCATATGTAGATCAGTGTGGAACCAACTGACCACATACACAAGCTTATAGGAGTTTCTGGTACACTCCATTACAGCCTTGGTTTAGCAAGGCTGCACGACTTGTCTTAGCAAGGTCATCCCCGGGTACGACGGTGGGGGCTTGGTAGCAAATTCCACATCTGAAACCACCAGGTTACCTAAAACACGGGAAAAATGTTGATAATAAATGTTTTCTTGATGATAGAGGTGGGAGTTTGGTTGCGCGTTTGAGGTTTCAGCTCATACTCGGACGACATCTATTTGGCACAAAGCAAGTCCCAAACCTCAACGTCAAGGGACCAACAACACCAGCACCAACAGCCCCCGTACTTTATTGGTTTTTCCTTATGGTCCAAGCTGCTTAAACTCCGTGTTACACGTGCATCCATGACAGAGAATGGATAGTCAAAGAAACTGGCTTCAACATTCTGCAAAGAGGGGCCAACTATGATTTTGTAAATAGAATACCTGTACAAAAATGAATACAGCATGAGAAAAATCATCATGGTAAAAAGGGTTATGATTTTTTACAGGTTCTCGTGCTATTGTGTGTGTGTTTATTATCATTGCGTATATTCTAAGTAAAAGGTTTCAGCAATATCACATTCTGGCTATATTTCAGATTTAGCAAAATTGAATTTTCATATAGAAATATGTGAAACCCATGTTTTGACGGGTTATTAGAACATGTGCCAACGTTGCTGCAGCTAATGATAGAAAAGTAGCAGAAAAAGCTTAGCATTGTCTTTGTTGCACACTGAAAGATGTAAATATGATATCCATTTGGGAAGTCTGACTGGATACCTCCATTATAGATTCCATCTGGATACTCATTTAAATCTTACACCTTGCCACACAAAATAAAGAAACTAAGTCTGAGGTGGTCCATGACGGTGTTGCCTTGAACCTGCAGAGCCATCATTTCCAAAACCATCATTCCACCATCCCATCCCACCTTGATCTGGTTGTAGCATTATATCGACTTTTTACCACTTTCAACCCATTTGACCCTTTTGATTTAGCTAAAAGAAAGCTTATTTGACCGATTTAAGTTAAATAAATATTATAAAATTTTTTAAATCATGATCTAATCAAGAAAAATCACAATTCATTTAATCAGTGGTTAGAATGATTATTAAAGTTGTTATCAAATAAAAAGTCGAATACAAATTAAACTAATCTTTAAAATGTTTAGAAAATAAAACCCACCAATTCGAATTAATATAATAAATTCAAGAATAAACATACCTTATTATGTAAGATTTACAATGGATTTTGTTATAGAAAAAAATGGAGTGCTATTGATAATGGATGAAAATGTAATGGTTTATTAGGTTTAAGATATAAGAGAAGAAGGAGAAGGGTTTCAAGAAAAGGGAGGCGTGGGTTTTTATTTTTTTTTATTTTAGGGTTAAGAATGATATCCAGGACTTTGGCAAAATAGGAGACCCCGTATAAGAAAATACCATTTTTTTTACAAAAATGCGTTTGCAAAACGTGGTTTTCCCAATAAATCCGAAAATTTTAGAGTTATTTTAGGAAAATGTGAGATTCTTTAGGATTTAAACAAAATTTATTGGTTAAAAGATGTGACTGGGATATGACTGGATTAAAAAGTGTGGTTTCAAATCATAACTATACCTATATATAATATAGAGATAAGTATTAATATTTGCAACCTTAAAACATTATAATAATTGTTTAAAAGGGATATATTTCATGAAGCATGTAATCTAAATAATATTGTTCTTTGTTTGTAAGCTTATACTCACTTGAAACTTAAAATAATACTATTTCAGAGCATCATGACTCCGCCTACTGCATCCACGACTCTTCTACCCAGAGTAGCTCCTACTCCCGTTGTTTGTTCATCCCCACGATCGACGCAGTGTGGATGGTTGTCAGCCTCGGATTCAGAGGATGACCCAGCCACCGAAGATGTACTCCCAGAGGACCCTTTTTCCATCATAGCATCAGCCACACTGGCCCTAACCTCCATGGAGGAGGACCGGGTCCCTTCTAGCATACCATCTTCCATGCCTCCGTCCTTCTCATCAGGCTGTATCTCTGGACCCGCACCCGTCTCCACTTATGAGACCGGGGAAGGCTCCGGGGCAGGACGTGTCGATTCCGTCCAGGCCCAGATCTCCGCACTAGCTGCACGCCATGAGCGAGAGATGTCCGACCTCCGCAGCCAGTTGACAGTCAGTCAACAGAGCCATGCCGTCATCTATGAACGTATCCACTCTTTTCCGCACTATGAGGGGGGGACTCCCAGACTGCTAAGGGCATCCAGGCTAGGACGGACGAGGCACTGAAATGGCTATTGGATGAGAACTACCGCCTCCACCAGCGCATTCAGGTCATGGAGGGTCTGCAGCATCAGACCCATGCTGCTCTTGCCGCTCAGGAACAATCATTATCCATCTTCTTTGATCTCGCCACTGTCCGGCATGATGGGGTTACTGGGGAGATGGCTTATCTCCGAGGGGTGGTCGATAGACACCGGAACCAGCTACTGTCTGCACTCCGTACGCTCAAGGAGACCCGAACAACAGTTCAGACTTTGTGGAACACCAGGAGGAATTCTGCAGCCCCACTAGCTCCATCCGCACCGTCAGCCCCGACATCATCTAGTGGACCATCCAGGCAGGATTAGTATAGACGTACTAGACTTCTTGTACGTCATGATAAGCCTACGGGTTTCATCCCGGCTATCATGACATAGGGCCTTTGTACTTTAATCTCTTTTTTAGCTTTTGGTGATGTAACCCCGTACCTTATCTTTTCTTTTCTTTTGGGACATGTAACTTTGGGATATGATGTTTTTTAAGACTGTGTGTATCATTACTTTGGATTAGGCCCAACCGTCCTATGACTTAGATTATGTTATACTAAGATGACTGTTAAATTTCTCATGGAAATAACATGTAATCACTTTCTTTATTATATCTGCTGTGCAGTGTATTATATTATGAGATCTTGACAGGTTATCCAAATTTGTTATGAAATCAGTGCATAAGTTTCCTCATGCAAATAATATAAAAACTGTACTAACGCTTGAACTAATAATCTCATTTTGTATATGATTATAGACAAATGGTGATTACGAGGTCAAATCCCAATAACGCAACCACTTCCAATGCCGACAATGCTGAATCCCTAGAAGCTACTCGAAATGTCACTGCCGCACAACTGTGGGAAATGATAAGTGAAGGCATCACAGCAGCCATGGCAGCCAGAGGAGCTAACCCAAATGCAAACAATGATCCAAACTCCGATGAACGCAGAAACAACACCAACAACGGTTGCTCTTACCCCGACTTCTTAAAATGTAAACCCTCATACTACCGAGGGAAAGAAGGAGTTGTTGAAATGATGCAGTGGCTTGAAAGACTAGAGACAGTCTTCCGCATCAGTGGTTGTGCTGAAGAGAATCGAGTTAAGTTTGCTATGTGCACCTTGCTCGAGAGTGCCCTTACCTGGTGGAACTCTGTGGTCGCTATCCTTGGACATGACGCTGCTTATGCTCTCACTTGGGCCAACCTCAAGGAAAGAAAGACTGAGAAGTATTGTCCCATAGGAGAAATGAAGAAGTTGGAAGTCGAGCTCTGGGATCTCAAGTGTAAGAACAATGATATCATTTGGTACAACCAAAGATTTCAAGAGTTAAGCTTGATGTGCACCAGAATGTTTCCTCTAAGGAGTGACAAGATTGAAAAGTATGTCAGCGGACTCCCTGACAACATTCATGACAGTGTGCTAGCTTCACGACCCACCACTGTTGAAGGTGCCATGGAATTTGCGACTGAGCTGATCAATAAACGAGCCCGTAATCTGTCCGAGAGGCAAACAGACAACAAGAGGAAATCCGATGAAAACTCTCGTAGCCAGCACCAACAGCCTTTCAAAAAGCAAAACGTTGGGCAAGCAGATGACACTACTCCCACAACCCGCACTAAGAACTACTCAGGGACCAAGCCCAAGTGTTCAAAGTGTAGCTACCATCATGTTGCTGGAGGACAATGTCAAGGATGCTACAAGTGTGGCCAATAGGGCCATTTTTCTCGCAATTTTCAAACCAATGTTGCTACCCCAGGTCGACCCAATACCGATCCTAGGAACAGCAACAAGGGCAAGTCTAATGCACGTGGGAGTGGAAATGGGCAGCAGGGAAACCGAAACCCCACTGGTGGGAGCAGTAGCGGATCGAAGAAAGCTGTGGCATGTTACGAGTGTGGAACCCCTGGGCATGTGAGACCTGATTGTCCCAAGTGGGCCAACCAGAAGAAGGACAATAAGGGAACTCCTTCGCAAGTGTACATGGCTGGCAATGCCCCAGCAAATCCAGGCTCCAACATCGTACCTTGTACGTTCTTTCTAAACCAATGATATGCCTCTATCTTGTTTAAATACATGAGTATACCAAAGCATTGCAATTGCTAAACTTAGTAATAATCTGGAAATCCCTCCGTTAATTCTAGACCCCTACTAGACTGTGGAATAGTTGACGGAAAGGTTATGATGGTTAAACACCATCATTCGAGGTTTTTCCTTAAAACTTTCCAAATCGCCATTCTACGTCAATCAGATCATAGAAAGTCTTGATAGCTATAATGTCGTCATTAGCATGTATAGACTAGCAAGTACCACGCAATTATTCCATATGCCCACAAATTGGTTCGCTTACCCTGGGAAGATGAAACCTTAATTATACTAGGGAGCCATAACCCCGATATAGTTAACACTAGATTTAGTGTCATCTCTTGCACCAACAAGCCAGAGAGTACTTGGTCCGGTAATACTCTATTTCCCTAACTTGTCTCTTCCCTGCCTAAACCTGAAAGGCGCATCCAACTCACAATGGGTGTACTTTGTAGGGCTATGCCCGACATTCCCCGTAAGGAGATGTTGAATTTCCCATGTTTTTGGACATTCCTCTTTCCTCTTCAGGTCCAATTAGTTCGACAATACCATCACCCACTAGACTATGGGAGATGTGATTTTCCTCTCTTTAAGAAGTCAGAGTTGGTGCAAATTTTGAACCAATAATAGTGAGTGCATGAACCTTGTTACGACACCCTGCAAGGCGCACACTTCTTTATTATCGGTATCTTCTTTTATTTCCACCATTTGAGGTACTTCTTTTCTGCGCCCCTCTCGCTCAACCCCATGGCGAAGGAAGTAGATTCTTTGCAACTTCTTACGCAATCACCACCAACAACAATCTTAACCTCTTTGTTGGGTAGAAAATTTAGTAGCATTAACTAATGTTTGTGCCCGTTGGCCTGAGGTAAAAGATCGTAAGTCTTTTCTTAAAGTTGTTGATATAGGAGGGATTAAAGTTAAAATGTCTTGTTTTACCTTCAACCCCCAATTTTCATCCTCAGGTATGGAGATATAACTTGTATCTATCTCATGAAAAGGACGTAGAAATAGTGCATCCCCAGATTCCCCAACGTATGAAACATGCCGGCGTGTCCTCCTCATATCAGAAACCATTTGCAATGGATTTGTCCTCCTAACCAAATCCACAACGCCATTGGTCTTCTCCCATATCCTGGAAGGGTATGGCTACGACCCCGTTAAGCATTCCGCGCCTATCCATCCACAGCAGCAGTCTCCTTTACTACTCAATCGGATGTATAGTGTGATCGTGTCCTCCTCATATCAGAAACCATTTGCAATGGATTTGTCCTCCTAACCAAATCCACAACGCCATTGGTCTTCTCCCAGATCCTGGAAGGGTATGGCTATGACCCCGTTAAGCATTCCGCGCCTGTATCCACAGCAGCAGTCTCCTTTACTGCTCAATCGGATGTATAGTGCGATCTAGATAAAGATCTCTTTGCATTCCTTGCTTATCCATCCACATCAGTAGTCTCCTTTACTGCTTAATCGGATGTATAGTACGATCCGGATAAAGATCTCTTTGCATTCCTTGCCTATCCATCCACAACAGCAGTCTCCTTTACTGCTTACTCGGATGTATAATGCGATCCAAATGAAAATCTCTTAGCATTCTCTTCTGTTCACCTGTAATGACAGAAGTTTCCATTAATGCCGAATCAGACATATAAAAGTAACCTAGGTATAGACCACTTCGCGTTCATGCCGCCATCCGCACCTGAGAGAGAACCTGAAACAAATAATATACTTAGAACATCTATCACTTAAAAGATGACTACGTTTTTAATAGCTTTGAGAACAAATATAAAATAAAGGGGTGGTGCTGTAAAATCCATGATTTTACCATGATTTTATATAATAGATTTCCACCCAATAATCCTAGAACACTTATTCATATGTTATGTTTCCTTAAGATCAAGGTTGCAGAAGTCGCTAGGCGCTAGTGAGGCGGCCGACGACCTTCGAGGCGGAATTCATCTATGCGGCGCCTAGGCGCCGCCTAGGCGGATTGGAATTTTATGCACATAAATATTATAAATAATATGTATGACATAAAAAATACTTCTAATTTCAAATAATTCGAATTTCTTGCAAAATAGACAAATAAAACATAACAATTTAAGTGCTTAAAACTTCAAACGTGAACATATAATTCAATTGGTTCCAATTTCATACGAGAACACATTACTTTATGTTTATAATCATTCATTTGTCTCTTATTTAATAGGTTAGGCTAAAATAAATATGGGCACTATATATTATAAAGAAAACCCTTGATTTTTTGTAAAACAATATTGACTTTTTGTTGACTTTTTTGACCGCCTAGCTCCTTGGGGCCGTCTAGGCGGAGTATGACCGCCTAGTGCCTAGGCGGACGCCTAGCCCTTGTTTTACAACATTGTTAAGATGTGAATAAACATGTCTATCATTTAACTATACTTCTACATTCATCTTTGTTGAAAATAACTTCACAACTTAAACCATGAACTCACAACTAAGTAAAACAAGTAATGAAGTGTGTTTTTAACTATAAACAACACTTAACAAATATGGAAAACATACTACACAATGTACTTATAATGTATGTGTGCATGCATATTATAACATGCTTAAACTCTCATGGACCAGCCCAAGGTTGTCCTCTAGCCCAACATAGGCCCAACACAAGCCCACCCTACCCCTTTGGATAACCTTACACAGCATCCCACCTTAGGTGGAAGGAGAAGAGATGCATGGGAAAGATAAAGGCTTACACTTGGCAAGAATTCTCTTACCAAGACAAGTCATGCCTTTTTGCCTTCCTTTCTCTCTCCTCTTTAAGCCGAAACACACACACACATTCTCTCATACATGCAAACTCACTTCTCTCTACATTTTTCTCTCTCAAACATTTCGGCCATAAGCCATAAAAATCCAAAGTTGATTCATTAAATCAACTAAATCTTTGTCCCATCTTGATTACAAATCATTTGGTGGCATCATCCTTTTTGGAATCACTACAAACAAGCCCTAGCCAAATCATTATAGGTCACGGCTTGGTTTGTATTAGGGTTTTCTCCATCAACTAGATTAGATCTCTAATCTCCTTGTTCATCTAGATCCTCCTTAGTAACTTTTTAGCAAGAAAGGTATACACATCATGATCTTGTATTTCTTCATGCATGCATCATCATACATCTATAAACACAAGTGTATAACATGATTAAAAATCAAGATTTATAAAGCCATGACCATTATAGGTCACGGCATATTTATAAAAATCATGCTCATGAATTAAATCTTTTAAACCTATAACTTGTATCCTATGTTTTAAACTTAATTCAAAAACCATATGAGACGTTTTGTATATCTAAATGTTGCATGAGTTACAAATCTTGTTTTATGGGACTATGGTTAAACCAATAGTCATAGATCTAATAAAATGAATGTGTGTAACCTAAAAATCTTGAAGACCATGACCTTAAAGGTCACGGCATACATGGTTAATGTATATGTGATTTATGTGTTAAGTTTAAATGATGGAATATGAAATGATACGTGTTAAATGGACTATTAAACATTACAAAAATAACTTATGGAATATATGTACCCGTGGGTTACATATGACCCTAAATGGGTTAGATGTACATGCATGTCATTATATAAACCTAGATCTAGTGATAAGTATTAACTTAACATGATACACATGAAATAAGCTAGTAGATCTTATGGAAATATTGGGAGAAATCAATATAGCCGTGGGCTATACACTGTTTCTTGGAATAATAGTACCCATGGGAACATGCATGTAACCTAGATAATCATGATGTGTTTTTGTGAATATTTTCAAGACTTAAAAACTAGTTAAAGTGACATCTTGGAAATACCAAGATCTAAAAATATAGTCGTGAGCTATATATGAGGGTACATAGATCTATGTTTGATTTTTAGGTCTAGACATAGTTTAGATCTTATTTTGGACTTGTGATTTATTTTCTTAATGTGTACATAATTAGATCTATGTTTGTAACACTTACAAATTACATTCAACCTTAAAATGAGACTTGGCTTATCTAAATAAGCTATAACTAAATCTTAGCCGTGGGATATAAACTCCTACTAGGGCTATTGACTTACTTGTAACCTTATATAAACCTAGATCAAATTTGGTATAACTCTTAAAACAAATTTTAGGTTTTATTCATCTATTTAGATTTAAAACTAAATATTAATAAGCTCATAATAAGCTTATAAAAATATTCTAAGTAAAAACATACATAAAATATAAAGTAATGTTAATGGACTAATTAAGTCCATGAAATGTTAATCTAAAACTTAATGGACCCAATAAGCCCATTTGATAAATCTTAGTAAATTAAATGGACTTAAGATTACACTTAGGCCCATTTAACTATTTAAAGGGGCTTAAAAATGTATTAAGCCCAATAAATGATTTAAAGGTCCATTTAAATAAATTAGTGGACTTGGAATATATTTAAGCCCACTAAAATAGCCCATTAGATGTTTAGCCCATTTAATGAGCCCATATAAAGTTTGAATGTTAAAATAAAAGCTTTTATAATAAAATATAACTTATAAAAACTTTTTGGACGAAAATGACAATTTATAAAACTTAAGGACTAAAACCATAACTTATGAAACTTGTTTTGATAAACTAGTAAACACAAGGACTGAAAATGTAAATATCCAAAAGTCTAGGGTTTGATAAATACTATCTATGGCAAAATAAACCATAGGGACCATTTTGGGAAGTTTCTAAAAGTTATTTTGTCATTTTAAAACCCTAAGGACTATTATTGTAATTTGCTGAAACTTAAAGAAGCCCTAGGGGCTGTTTTTGTAATTTTAGTAAAGTTACAAAACCTAGATATAACTAGGGGACTAAATCTTCCATAAGTCGAAACTTTAACAAGCCCTAGGTACTAAATATGTAAAATCCGAAAACTTTACTTGTTTAAAATATAGAGGGACTAGTTTTGCCATATTCCGAAACATTAACAAGCCCTAACTTTAAAAATCCATTTTAATTATAATAAAACATAATTAAAATACTTAGACCATAAGAAATAAGTTATAAATTCTTAAGTTTAAATTATTTTATAAATTTCAAAATAATTTATGGAAACTTTAAAGTTAAATAAAATATTATACTTTATTTTAAAATATTTATATTAACTTTAGGAAATAAATGTATAAAAAATTATGAATATATATATTACTCATACATAAACTCATATACTTTTAGAAAATAAAATCTATATGAACGTTGGAGAAATTGAAAGTTAAAATTTAAGTAGAACATCTTAAGTCTACTTAAAATATGAAACTTAATATTAAAGTTCAAATGAATGAGTATATTACATAAACTACGAACGTGAACTAATATTAAGTAAAATCTTTACAATGACTTAATAATGAAATTTAAAAGTAAATGAGTAATTATAATACTTGAACAGAGAACGTAAATTAATATTTTAAGTAAGACATTATATGTCTACTTAAATAAGAAACTTAATTGTAAGTTGAATGATTATTATAATTACATGTATGCTAACTGATATTAATAGTTAAACATTTTATGTTTACTTAGAAATGAAACTTATATAGATAAGTTAAATGAATATTGATAGCTTGAACTACGGTTATTTAGATAAATACCGTAGCATAAATGAATTGACTAAAATCTGTATAAGCATACATATATGTTCTTTGTACTATCTATTAAGACTTTACTATCTGATTAGGCATAACTTTGACGTGAGCTTTAATTGGATATTCACATTAAACAACTATTGCCTACTCCCAGGTGAGTTTACAGCCCCATATAAACTTTTCATAAAACTTTCCCTTTTGAAAGAAAATATGCAAACATATAATGGACACAACTAGATTGTATAAACTTGACTATTATTGATTATTTTTGAAACTGTTAAATTGATGTAAATCGCCCGAATGTTATAAATAGATCTATTAGGGATTGACCATCCCCGTCTGGGTGAGTCATGCTCACTGTGCCTTGGCCGGGACAACAGACGTATACCATGTTGGAACTGGAATGGGTATCTTTTTGTAAGACACTACGTCCACATCTGTTGAGGACTTCAGTTTCTAATAATAAACAAATGTTATCTACATTTTAGTGAGAATGCTTTGTGCATTGTCACTTCTATGCTTAATGTATGTCCAAACTAATTAATTGTTAATATCTGTAAATTCACCAACTTTATGTTGACCCCCGTTAGTATGTTTTACACAGGAATATGAAGTTAGTATGTGGTGTGTGCATGGTCTCCAGCATCTTAGTAATCTGCATTGTAGGACTCGTCAGGGGTTCTATTTGGGAAACTCAAACAATCACTCTTCACCATGTTTAAGACAATTTTTATTTATTTGTTTAAATAAACATGTAATCTGATTTGACTAACTTTTTATCTTATGCTCTATGGACTATATGCTATCAATCCACCCTAGTGACATCTCCGTGGATATTTCCGCATATTTTGACCCTACCCGGGGTGTCACAAAGGGGAACCATGGTTGCGGCAGCAGGGGGAACACCGGCTAGCCGGTGGGAACTTTTGCTAGACGACGGCTAGCCTAGACCAAGGGAACCACCGGCGTGGGCCGGTGGCTGTTTTACACAAACAGTGGAAACCGGCTAAGCCGGTTAGCCATGTTAAGGGTGCGTTTGTTGACCGGTTCACGGGTCCGGTTTACGGGTTCACGGGCACAGTTCACGACTTAATAAATTGTACAAGTTTAGCTATTTTACAAGATTATTTATTTACAAGAATAATTGAATTAATTTAACATGTTACTTAATTAATTTAATTACATCATGACTTAGGTTATTATTATTATTAATAATACATGGATTTTTAACCTAAGTATTTATTATTTAAATTAGACTATATAATTAATTAATTATTAAACATGCCTTATAATTAATTAATTTACATGACTTAGGTTATATTAATAATAAATATTAATACATGTTTTGACCTAAGTATTATTACCTCTATTTAATTAAACCATGTTATGTTTAATTAAATACTTTAACCTATAGTTTATTTAATTTACATGAAATAATTAATAAACTATACTATATATCACATGACTTAGAATATAAATTAGTAAACACTTAAGATTATATTATTTGCTTAATAATCCAGCTTATTCTATTTTTATGGAAACATTCTATTTTTAGAAACTTATTTTATTAAGGCAGTTAATCTATTTACGGAAACTTTCTATTTTTAGAAACTTATCTATTTTAAGCAGTAAATCTATTTTTGGAAACTTTCTATTTTTGGAAACTTTCTATTTTTGGAAACTTCCTATTTTTGGAAACTTTCTATTTTAAGAAAACCTGCTACTTTTAGAAAGTTACTTATTATTACACAACAAGTATAATAATACAAGAAATACAAGTAATACCTAATCAGAATAGACAGAATACATGATAAACGTAGTATAAAGCTTAAATCAGTAATATGACATGAACATATAAAACAAGTTCAGACATGACATAAAACTAGTTACGTACTCAGTAATCAGAATACTTATACACGTATATTATTTATGTAGCATTAGTGATATCGAAGTAGGACACTCTCCCGTTCGTCTTCTTCGTTCACTGGACACAAGGTACGGATTCTCCGGCCTTTCAGTATGGACATTCTTCCTTATTAGGATTCCCCGTATGCAGCCAACTGTTTTCCCAGTATATGTTTTATATGTTTTTGAATTTCGTATGTTTAAGTTAGATACCTTAGCCATATACATGCATGACCAGTTTCACCTAGTTATGGAGGTACCATAACCATAACACTGGAGGCACCAGTGTTATGACTTCTCCATGACGGAGTGATAGCTCGTGGCGTCCCTTCAGCTTTTGGCCATATTATTATTATTATTATTATTATCATGTGGGGCGTATGGGTGCATCCTAGTTTACATGTTTTCAACAGATTAGTCAGGTGAATGTGGTGTGTGCCTTGCATCCTTCACAAGGAGTTGATCCTTCCTACCCAAACAGTTATATTAATTAGAGGCAGCCCCTCTAATTGCATGACGAGGTCACCCCTCCAAGTATTCATGCACGTTGATATTTCATGACCTATATTGGCTAATGGTGAACATGTTAAACAGTTTTATAAGATAAACACAAGGCTTTTCAAACTATAAAACTAGTTTTACTATGATATACCAGGTTATCCAGGACTTAGTCTTTTCCGCTGCTCTATGCTTATATGCTTATATTATACATGCTTTACTTGTATATCCGTGCACTAGGCGTTATGCTCAGCCATTTTTCCTTTCATGTTCCCAAAACGGCAGGTACTCAAGGACGCTCGTAGACTTTAAGCGTACGTGCATATGGATTGGAAGCTTCCTAGCCTTCATTACTTTGTGCATTTCATTATACTTTGACACTCATTTCCATGGACATTGTTTAGTTCTTTTCATTTACAGTACTTATGTTTGTGTGTGATGAGTTCTACTTTTGGGGTACCGATGTTTGATTCTGGAATTTCCTTTATGGTCATGTGATGTTTTATACATTTATCCTTGTATGCTTTGATGACACGCCATAATCACTCGTGACATTCCATTTATCAAAATGGGATGTTACAATTATGGTATCAGAGCCAAGGCTTTGACCTATAGGCTCTCAAAACACGACCTGTGATTAGTGGGTAGTCACTATGGTCTTCCTAGAACTGAGAGTCGATTTTCATGTATTCATCATTTTCATGCATACATATATATGTCATTATCGCAGGTTTATGACTAAGTAATGGTTGGTATAGGACTGGCCCTATTTAGTCGCATGTGCTTTTATCGAAACTTTTAGCTTTGGGACCGACCCATTGGCGTCCCCTCGCCATGTCTTTTGTTTTGAGTGAACTGACCATAGGCGTTCACTCTCGCGCATACAAAAGTTTTCATAAAACTGCATCATGCATTCATGTATAAATTTTCTTGCATAAAATTTTCTCATGATTTATTAGTATAAATTTTTTTCATGTATATAGTTTATGTTGATCAGTTTAATCATGTATTTTATGTTATACTGTCAGATGGTTCTCACACACGAGCAGGAACAACTCAATGCAGCAATCCAAGTTGCAATGCAAGCTATGCTTCCTCAGTTGAGGAACGAAATCAGGGTTGAGGTGTAGGCTGCCAACAATCAGCAGCAACACCCAGTACCTCCTCCTCCTCCAGCAATATTGGTCACATGGCTGGAGAGATTCAATAAGCTACGCCCTCGAGCTTTCGAGAGAACAGATAGCCCCAGTGAAGCTGAAAGCTGGTTGGCTCACATTGAAAAGATCTTTGATGCTATGGGCTGTGACCCTATCTTCAAGTCGAGGTTGGCCTGCTACAGGTTCGAAGGTGATGTGCTATCATGGTGGACGACACTGAAGCAGTCTGAGGGAGGTGATAATTGGGTGGCTGGTTTGACTTGGGCTCAGTTCAGGGATTTGGTGATGGGATAGTTCTTTCCCAAGGCTGAGCAAGACAATCTGAAGAGAGAGTACCATGGAATCCGATAGAGAGCTGGGGAGAATAGCAACGAGTTCATGCAGCGCTTTCTTTGCTTAGCTTGTTTTCTTGGTGCAGCAGCAGGTACTCCCGAAGAGCAAGCACACCACTTCCGGTGGGTTCTTTATACATCGGTCGCAAACAACTTGGTGTGTGCTACGTTCAACACGGTGGCACAAGTGGCCGATGCAGCACGTAAGCTGGAGATGCTGCAGGAAAGAGAAGAGTTTGGGGAAGCAGAGAGACCCGAGAGAGGTAAACATTCATATTCAATGGTGACCAATCCGTATTCTTTCAATATATGTCAATATTTACATCTCTTTTAAACTGTATCTTCCAGGCAGAAGACTGGGGACCGGTCTCAGCCGGCTACTCAGCAACAGCCTACTTAGCCCAAAGGGAAACGGTCAGACTCACAACCGTTCTGCTATGGATAGGCGTGGCGGTAATGATTATTACCGTAACAACGCTGGACACTCCAACAGCAGCAGGTCCTTTTACATACTCATTTTCTTATGATTACATGCTATAATACTTAGTTCTGACACATTAGAGAATGTTCTACCAGGAATCATGGTAACGGGAGAGACCAGAACCAGAGAGGTTCATAGCCTAACCGTCCAGCTATCACTGGTATTCCATCTTACGATTTATCCGCATTGTCCTTTGTACCTTTTATCATGTCTCATGTATATTGTTCTTATCAGGCTCACAGCCAGTCAGGACACCTGTTGGAGGATATACTCATCCTCTTTACACTACCTGCCACCGTAGGCACCCAGGGCCATGTCGCCGTGACAGCGACGCATGCTACAAGTGTGGTCTTCCTGGCCATCGCATGAAGGACTGCTGCAAGGGCGAGATGAAGGGCACATCAGGACATTCTGATACCAAGCCGCCTCCTACTAGTGGACGCGTTTACACGACATCTCGCGATCAGGCCAACAAGTCTATAGGTACCATCACTAGAATCTTGTATACGTATGGTCAAGCTGCATGTGTTCTGTTTGACACGGGTGCTACTCACTCGGTCATTTCTACTTCTTATGCCAAGAATGTTAGGATACTCTCCATGCCATTAGAGAATATACTGGATATTTCCACGCCTTTGAGAGACTCTTTACGCATAACCCATGTGTAAAAGAGCCTTCCCCTAGAGTTTGATGACAAGATTCGTCCTGTTGACGCACTTCCGCTGGACATGAATGATTTTGACATGATTTTGGGCATGGATTGGCTATCCAAGCATCATGCTACTATTGACTGCCATTCATATCGAGTCATCTTCGGTGATGTTAATGCACCAGAGTACATTCACAACAGGTTCGTACCCGGAAGGTCTGTACAAATCATATTAACCCTGCAAGCACATGCATTACTTTCACATGGTTGTGAGGGATATCTAGCTACTGTTCATGACATGGATGCTAAATCCCCATCAATTCTGAATCAGCCGATAGTGTCAGAATTTCCAGATGTATTTCCAGAAGAACTTTCGGGCATACCACCTATACGTGAAGTAGAATTTAACATCGAGCTCATTCGAGGAGCTGAGCCGATTTCCAAGGCTCCTTATCGCATGGCTCCCATAGAGTTGAAGGAGTTGAAGGATCAATTGCAAGAACTTCTGGAATGAGACTTTATTCGACCGAGCGCATCTCCATGGGGCGCACCAGTCTTATTCGTTAAGAAGAAGGACGGCAGTATGCGTCTTTGCATAGACTATCGCGAGCTCAACAAGATAACCATCAGGAATAGGTATCCACTACCACGTACAGACGATATGTTTGACCAACTCCAAGGGGCCAAATATTTCTCCAAGATTGATCTAAGGTCAGGATATCACCAGCTACGGGTTAAAGAACAGGACATAGCCAAGACTGCTTTTCGTACACGCTATGGCCACAACGAATTTGTAGTCACGCCATTTGGCCTTACCAATGCTCCAGCAGTGTTCATGGATTTGATGAACAGAATCTTCCATGAATTTCTGGACAAGTTCGTCATTGTCTTCATTGATGATATCCTGATATTCTCTAAGTCCAAGGAGGAACACGAAGACCATCTTCGTACAGTACTACAGATTCTTCGCCAGAAGCAGCTGTATGCTAAATTCTCCAAGTGTAAGTTCTGGTTAGACAAGGTGACATTCTTAGGTCACATTGTATCAGCAGAAGGAATCACGGTGGATCCAGCAAAGGTTGAGGCTATTACCAAGTGGCCAAGACTGACATCAGCGACTGAAGTCCGCAGTTTCCTAGGCGTAGCTGGTTACTACCGTAGGTTCGTGGAGAACTTTTCCCGTTTAGCACTACCATTGACCAAACTAATGCGGAAAGGGGAGAAATTCGTCTGGACTGAAGAAAGAGAGAAGAGCTTTGAAGAACTAAAGCAGAAGTTAGTATCTGCACCGTTTCTTACTCTCCCATCTGGTACAGGTGGATTTCATATCTACAATGATGCATCGAGAAAGGGACTTGGTTGTGTTCTCATGCAACATGGGAAAGTAATCGCGTACGCTTCACGGCAGCTTAAGCCTTATGAGGAAAATTACCCTACGCATGACTTGGAACTTGTAGCAGTCGTGTTTGCATTGAAAATATGGAGGCACTACTTGTATGGAGAATCATGTGACATTATCTCGGACCACAAGAGCTTGAAGTATATCTTCAGTCAACGTGAATTGAACATGAGACAGAGGAGATGGTTAGAGCTATTGAAGGATTATGACATTAATCTGCAGTATCATCCCGACAAGGCGAATGTAGTGGCAAATGCACTTAGCAGAAAGTCCCGAATGATAAACGGCATTAAAATTGAGGAGGAAATTATAAGAGACTTGGAGCGACTAGACATTGAGATCATGGTACGTGGACAGCACGGTTACTAGGCTAATCTTAGAGTAGAACCCGAGTTACTCTCTAGGATCAAGGAAGCTCAGAAAGATGATGGTGAAATCTGGGCGATAATTCAGAATTTGGAGAAGCGGATAGAATTTCGAGTAGACGCAGATGGTATCTTATGGCAGGGCACGAGACTTTGTTTTCCTGATGATCAAGAACTCCAGGAAGCATTGTTAGCTGAGGCTCATAGCTCCCCATTCTCTATTCATCCTGGTTCGACCAAGATGTACCATGACATCAAGCAATACTTTTGGTGGAGGGGTATGAAACAGGATGTTGCGACTTACGTCTCCAAATGTCTTACCTGCCAGCAGGTTAAGATCGAACATCAGCGATCTGGCGGTCTTCTTCAACCGTTAGATATTCCAGAGTGGAAGTGGGACAAGATCACCATGGATTTTGTTACTGGTCTTCCGCCGACAAAGAAGAATCACGATGGGATTTGGGTTATCGTTGATCGACTTACCAAGTCAGCTCATTTCTTACCGATCCACAAGGAGGATTCAGTCAGTAAACTCGTCGATACTTACAAGAAGGAGATCATGAGACTTCATGGTGCTCCATCCAGCATCGTCTCAGACAGAGATCCTCGGTTCACTTCGCGGTTCTGGAGAAGTCTGCAGAAAGCTTGGGGGATAATAAGTTTGAAAACACTTATCCTTTTACCACTTAATTATAATAATAACCAGGCCAAAACGTGTATTTTATGTCGTAAATGTCGTAATTATGCGTGGTTTGTATTTTTGTTGTGATTTAGGATCAAAATGTGAAAAGGGAAGAAAACACGGTCTTTCACGGGCTTTTATCGAAGAAAAAGACAAAAGACGAAGTCAAAAGATCAAGAGTGCAAAAAGAACGGAAGTCCAAGGCCTATTCTGAAGATTTATCGAAGAAAAAGTCCAAAGACGGATGTTTAATGAAGTCTAAGAACTCAATTCTAATAAATGACGAAATTGTAAGACGAGTTCAAATAATCCCGAGACAAAGTCGAAAAAGTCGAAGAATTTAGAAGAGGAAATGTCGAGAAAAGGAAGAAAAGATCAAGACTTGCTAATCTCCCTATAAATACCCTCCTAATGTCGCATTAGGAGGTGTTGGCTATTTGACACATAGTTCTTCCACCATTTATTTTCATGTCATTTAGTTTCTTGTCAATTTAAATTCCTTGTCTTGCACCTTAAATTTGTAAGTTTTAATCTTTACTTTTAATTGTTGAATCTTTTCCTTTAATCAAGCTTCTCATTATCCATCTTATTCTACTTTTCTTGTTTTTGATTTTGATCTTGATTCGGATTAAGTATGCATTTTACTTAATCTTATTGTTTATTTGATTAAAAAGTTTATCTTTTTATTCCTATCTAAGTTTTTATACGATTTAAGCTTTAAGCTTGTTATGCTTTTTGGCTTATTTCGTATCTAGCTTATTGTCGTTTAAGTTTTCTTAAAAGTTTTGTCTTTTTAAGGTTTGTTTTAAAAGTTTGCTTATTTAGAGTTTTGAAAGTTTCTTACTTGTGCTTATTTAACTTTTTCATTATTGAGTTGTTTACGTGTCGGATTGTGCTTATTATCAAAATAAGTTTTTTGGTTTTGCTTTTTACGTTTTTCAAACCGTCGGAAAAGGGTTTACCCTTTCCGGCAGTTTTTCCGACGCTCCCATCGGATTAGGGTTTTACATTTCGACGGGTTATTCCGATACCTTGTATCGGAAAAGGGTTTTAGGATTCCGATCATTATTCCGATCGAGATTCCGATTGTTGTGATTATCAGTATTCCGATGCTGCTTTCCGACACTATTCCGATAGTCTTCAATTATTCCGACAGAAAGGGTTTTCATTATTCCGATAGTAGTGGTAAGCATACATTCCGATCGGATTCTGACAGGATTCCGATGGTGGTATTCCGACAGTAGGTATTTATTATTTTGTCTTAGTTTTATTTTTAAGTTTGCATTATTTTTAAGTTTTCAAATTTTACTTTTTGTCAAACTTTAGTTTCTCGTCATTTACTTTTAAAGTTTTTAGTTTTCGCCATTTACTCTTTAATCATTTTCACTTTATTTACCTTGTCATTTACTTTAAAGTTTAGCAATTTTATTTTAAACAACGACCAAATCTATTTCATTTCCACCAAGAGCAACTGAGTCACAAATTAAACTAGTAATCAATTCGAATAGAATCAAGAACAATTTTTCTTATCTAAAAATCAGTTATTAGGGGAAAAAACTTAAGCTTAGCACGACTTTTCATCCTAAAACAGACGGGCAATCGGAGCGAACAATTCAGACATTGGAAGACATGTTGAGGTCATGTGCGTTGGAATGGATGGGAGATTGGGACGATTACATCTGTTTGGTAGAGTTTGCATACAACAACAGTTGGCACGCAAGTATCAAGTGTGCTCCATTCGAGATGTTGTATGGCAGAAAGTGTCGCGCCCCAATCTGCTGGGATCAGGTTGGTGAGCGAACACTTGAAGGACCAGAAATGATTGAGTTGACCAACGAGAAGGTCGCAGTAGCTAAGCAAAAACTACAAGAAGCAAGGTCACGTCAGAAGAGTTATGCATATAAGCATCGTAGGGACTTACATTTTAACGTAAGAGATCACGTTTTCCTTAAGGTTTCGCCGGCACGTGGTGTTAGACGTTTTAGAATCAAAGGGAAGCTCAGTCCTTGATTTGATGTCATTGAACGAGTCGTTGAAGTATCTTACCGCTTAGCGTTACCTCCGTAGCTTTCTCATGTTCACGATGTTTTCCATGTGTCCTTACTTAGAGGGTACAAGTATCATCCCCTTCACATGGTTCAGTATCCACTGGAACAGATTCATGAAGATATCACTTTCACAGAAGAACCCGAACGAGTTCTTGACAGACAAGAACGAGTCATGAGAAGGAAGACGATTTCATTCTTCAAAATCCTTTAAGGGATCATACCGAGCGGGAAGCCACTTGGGAAACAGAGGAGTCTATCCGGGCTTCTTACCCTCATTTCATATTTTGAATTCGGGTATGTTCTTCTTTTCCAGTTACATTATCTATAATTCAGGGACGACTTAGTCTTTTTAGGGGGGAAGAGTAGTAAAACCCGCATGCTTTTACCATGAATAGTACCCTTATGATCGTACGTACATGATTAGAACTTTCCTTTTATAGCACATTTACGATTCACGAACAAGATTTACAAGTATTACGTACGTGTTATAACATGATAAGTATTTAATACGTATTAAGACACGATAATTATTTCAATAATAATTATAATCACGAACATACGCACATGAAATCATGAACACAAATAATCACGAGCTTAATATTATGTATTTACGTATATTTATTACGATTATGAATAAATATATTACGACACGAACGATAACTAAATAAATCACGTAAAACACGACACGAGAACACGTATAATATTTAGACACAGAAAACAATGGGTTACCCCTTGTGGGCCCCTCTTACCCGCGGCTAGAACACAAGAAAGGGCCAAGCCCATTTGATTTTTACTAAATAAGAAAATAAAGGGAAACATATTTTTCATAATCACAGAAAATTAGAAAATATTAAAAACCCTAATCTCTCTTTGCTCTCTCTTGGTCGTCGGGTAGAACACACACATAGGGTGTGTTTGTTGATTTTTGGTGACTGATTTCTTGCAAGATCGTTCGTGTTATCAATCCTTGATTATTCCACGTATTGGTAATCTTTTAAACCCTTTCTTTTTTATTCCTTTAATTATGTTATGAAATCAAGAATACATGAAATCATAAGTTATTAAAAACAAGTGTTAAAACAAGTAATTAATCATGGGGGGTTTAAAAACATATGATTTTTAGGGGTGTTTGTTCGGCCGACGCAAGAGAACCGAGACCCCATGGTCTCGGCTTGCTTGGTTTCGCAACAACCGAGACCTCATGGTCTCGGTGTGGTGTTGTTGGTCTCGGCCGCAAGAGCAATTGAAACCCCGACTCACGTCAGGGGTGTGTTTTGGTGTTTGGTTGGGTCTCGGCAGAAACAAGAACCACCACCGGCTTAAGCCGGTGGCTAATTATAGAAAGCAGGGGGAACCATGGCTGCGGAATAAGGGGGAACACCGGCTAGCCGATGGGAACTTTTGCTAGCCGGCGGCTAGCCACGACCAAGGGAACCACCGGCGTGGGCCGGTGGCTGTTTTACACATACCGTGGCAACCGGCTAAGCTGGTTAGCCACTGTTAAGGGTGCGTTTGTTGACCTGTTCACGGGTTCACGGGCACGGTTCACGACTTAATAAATTTTACAAGTTTAGCTATTTTACAAGATTATTTATTTACAAGAATAATTAAATTAATTTAACATGTTACTTAGTTAAATTAATTACATCATGACTTAGGTTATATTATTATTATTAATAATACATGGATTTTTAACCTAAGTATTTATTATTTAAATTAGACTATATAGTTAATTAATTATTAAACATGCCTTATAATTAATTAATTTACATGACTTAGGTTATATTAATAATAGATATTAATACATGTTTTAACCTAAGTATTATTACCACTATTTAATTAAATCATGTTATATTTAATTAAATACTTTAACCTATAGTTTATTTAATTTACATGAACTAATTAATAAACTATAATATATATCACATGACTTAGAGTATAAATCTGTTAACACTTAAGCTTATAATATTAGCTTAATAATCCAGCTTATTCAATTTATGGGAACTTTCTATTTTTAGAAACTTATTTAATTAAGGCAGTTAATCTATTGATGGAAACTTTCTATTTTTAGAAACTTATCTATTTTAAGCTGTAAATCTATTTTTGGAAACTTTCTATTTTTGGAAACTTTCTATTTTTGGAAACTTTCTATTTTAGGAAAACCTGCTATTTTTAGAAAGTAACTTATTATTACACAACAAGTACAATAATACAAGAAATACAAGTAATACTTAATCAGAATAGCTAGAATACATGATAAACGCAATATAAAGCTTAAATTAGTAAACCATGACATGAACATATAAAACAAGTTAAGACATGACATAAAACCAGTTACGTACTTAGTAATCAGAATACTTATACACGTATATTATTTATGTAGCATTAGTGATATCGAAGTAGGACTCTCTCCCGTTCGTCTTCTTCATTCACTAGACACAAGGTACGGATTCTCCGTCCTTTCAGTATGAACATTCTTCCTTATTAGGATTCCCCGTATGCAGCCAAACTGTTTTCTCAGTATATGTTTTATATGTTTTTGAATTGCTTATGTTTAACTTAGATACCTAAAGCCATATACATGCATGACCAGTTTCACCTAGTTATTAAGGTACCATAACCATAACACTGAAGGCACCAGTCTTATGACTCTACCACGACGGAGTGATAGCTCGTGGCGTCCCTTCAGCTTTTGGCCATATTATTATTATTATCATGTGGGGCGTATGGGTGCATCCTAGTTTACATGTTTTCAGCAGATTAGTCAGGTGAATGTGGTGTGTGCCTTGCATCCTTCACAAGGAGCTGATCCCTCCTACCCAAACAGTTATATTAATTAGAGGCAGCCCCTCTAATTGCATGACGAGGTCACCCCTCCAAGTATTCATGCACGTTGATATTTCATGACCTATATTGGCTAATGGTAAACATGTTAAACATTTTTATAAGATAAACACAAGGACTTAGTCTTTTCCGCTTCTCTATGCTTATATGCTTATATTATTCATGCTTTACTTGTATATCCGTGCACTGAGCGTTATGGTCAGCCGTTTTTCCTTTCATGTTCCCAAAACGGCAGGTACTCAAGGACGCTCGTAGACTTTAAGCGTACGTGCATATGGATTGGAAGCTTCCTAGCCTTCATTACTTTGTGCATTTCATTATACTTTGATACTCATTTCCATGGATATTGTTTAGTCCTTTTCATTTACAGTACTTATGTTTGTGTGTGATGAGTTCTACTTTTGAGGTACTGATGTTTGATTCCGGTATTTCCTTTATGGTCATGTGATATTTTATACATTTATCCTTGTATGCTTTGATGGCACGCCATAATCACGCGTGACATTCCATTTATTAAAATGGGGTGTTACATTGGTCGTCGATTCAATTCGATTCAGTCTTATAATTATCTCGGCGATTATACCTAACAGAACTAGATCGAACCGGGGACCGAACCGAACCAGACCGACCCAGACCGAACCATATTGATATGAGGTTTCGGACCATTTCGGTCCTCGATCCAGTTCGATTTTGACTGGTTCGATCCGGTCCAAGCCTGTTGCTCAGGCCTACTTTAAAGTAAACTTTCCTTAATCGAGTCGGGCAAAACCATTTTTTAATGTGTACAAGCTGGGCTAGTGGGGACCAATATTTTGAAACCCGGTTTTTGAATCGACTCGTTAGAGTCATCGAGTCCTGGTCAACCTGGGTCAAATCGGGTTAACCTGGGTATTTAAAAAGAATATTTTTTTCATATTTTTAATAATTATCAAAAACTATATAATCATAAAAACTTCCGTATATTGAAGATATAAGTTGTTTACCAACCAATATAATATGTAAAAATAAAAATCTATCGCAAATACGTAAAATTTACATATTTTTTTATAAAAAAACCCGAAAAATCAAAGCCTGACTGGGTCTCGAGAACCGGGTTGACCCCGGTCACCCCAAACCCGACGGGTGAAGCCGGGTTTCGAAAATATGAAACCCGCGTTAAAATGACCCCTTTTTTACCGAAACCGGGTTAACCGATTGACCCGACGGAGTCGACCCGGGTTTGAAAACATTGGTGGGGGAAACATACTTTCTCAATTAAAAACTTATTTAGAAATTTTTAATAGTGGAATATTTATGTTTAATTAAGTAATAATTTCGTTATTTTGATTTGATATAAATTATGTATTTTTCAAGCACATATAATCTTTGCATGTTTGATTATATTGTTTTTTTTTACTTTGTTTTTCGTAAATTTATATAAACTTTCTTCAATTTTTATTGTTTGAATTTTGTACTCATTTTACTTTTAATATTTTTATTTCAAATACTTATATCTTAACTTTTAATCAAAATAACTATTTACATCAAGTCTGGAAGCACATAATCTGAGCGGATAATATAACAGGTAATAATATTTGAATATTTTTTTTTGAAATTAAAAATTGTGACAAATCATAAATTCATGATTTAATAATGTTAAACATTATTTTATAAAATTATAATAAATTTTTAATGCTTAAATATTTATAATACTCATGCACGCACGAGTTATACGTAATTTTTCACGATGTGTTAATATCAGTTGATATTTGTTATGTTTTAATAATAAGTTACCCAATGACATTGCTTGATTTTGTTAAGTTTCAAAATAGAAATAGAGAATAATTTATGTTTTCATTTTAACAATTATAATAATTGAATATTTAAAAAAACATATATGTTTTATTTTAACATATGTGTGATGTAAAGTTTAAAAAGTTATTTGTTTATCTTTCAAATCATTGAGAAATATAAAAAAATTATAAGTTTTTATTTAAGTCTATCTGATTTATATAAATTTTTAACTATTAAAGTTTTATTAATTATTCTCTCTTTTTCTAAAAGTCTTTATTTTCACAAATTTACATAAATTGACACCAGTATCTTTATCTCTTTTTTGCATACATAAAAGTTTTTATTTTGACTAACTTGTATTTTTTTTTACTTTTTTCAATCAATCACATTGCACAATTTTTAATCACGTGTCAAAATCAAACAATTTGATAAAGATGACCTTTTAAGTAAGTTTTCGATAGGCTGCGTAGTTTGAGCAAAAAAATTATAAAGTTTATATTTTTGTAAAATTGTTTGGCGGGTTAGTTTGAGCTAAAACTTATTAATATAAGTTCACATAAAAAATTAAATTAAAATTACATTTATGTCCAAGTTTTGTGTAATAATATATTATATTTTGAATAGGCGCTAAAAAAATTCTATTTTGTCACACTCTTTTTACATTGTTTTAAATAGTGTAGAAAATTCTTTATGGTTACTAACAAGTATAAATTTGTAAAAGAATTATTACATAAATAAGTGCGAACAAATTGAAAGCAATCACACATATAATAATTGTAAATAAAAATCAACAACTTTTAGTATGAATTATATTACGTCTCCACACTTTCAAGTGTAGACCCTATTTTGTTACACCATAATTCCTTATGTTTCTCATTTTTGAGAAGTGTGACAAATTATGATGTAACAAAATTGGATTGGCAAATTATGATGTAACAAAATTGGATTCCTATTTGAAGGTGTGAAGAAGCTATGAAGTATTCCACACTAAAAATGTAAACTTTTATTTACAATTATTATATGTGTAATTTTCAAAATTTGTTCATACGTAATCATTCGTTTACACGATTATTAATGTAAAACAAATTAAAATTACTTTACACATTTATTTGGAGTCAGAGGGGGACCCATGTGTATGGTAGGTGGTTCTCAGGAACCAACTTAAAAACTGAGTTTTTTTACGAGCTATATGTGATTTTTTTTGAGGATCTACCTTAGGAAAATATAGGAAACTACCTTGAGATGAAGATGAGTTAAAAGGAAGTGAATATTATGTACGAATTTACATAAGTAATTTGAGGAACATGAAAATGGTGGAAGAAGGGAGAAAGAAATTTGGAAAAGATGAGGCAAAAGAAACTTTAGTACTATTAGATTTTGACTTTTACGGTTCCCAATGTGAACATGATCACGTGGGATTTTTTCTCGCTAGTTTTATTACTGTAATATTTTAGTTGCTCCATCATAAGCCACTCGTTGTCTTTATTTATCGACACTTCGTAAGCTTCTTGGGCGGCTTGCCTTTTGAGTCGAAACCCGACGGTTAAAGCATCCCGAATGGGTTCGACCACTACTTGCTCCCGTGCTTAAATAGTTATAATACTCATGCACGTAGGAGTTGTACGTAATTTTTCACGATACATTAATATCAATTGATATTTGTTATATTTTAATAATAAGTTACCCAATGGCATTGCTTGATTTTGTTAAGTTTCAAAATAGAAATAAAGAATAATTTATGTTTTCATTTTGACAATTATAATAACTGAATATTTAAAACAACATATATGTTTTCTTTTAACGTATAAAGTGTGCTGTAAAGTTTAACGAATTATTTGTTTATCTTTCAAATCATTAAAAAATATAAAAAAATTATAAGTTTTTACTTAAGACCATTTGATTTATATAACTTTTGAACTATTAAAGTTTTATTAATTATTCCCTCTTTTTCTAAAAGTTTTTAATTTCACAAATTTACACCAGTATCTTTATCTCCTTTTTGCCTACATAAATGTTTTTAATTTGACTAATTTGTATTTTTTTTATTTTTTTCAATCAATCACATTCCACGATTTTGCTTACGTGTCAAAATCAAACAATTTGATAAGGATGACCTTTTAAGTGAGTTTTCGATAGGCTGCGTAGTTTGAGAAAAAAATAAATTATAAAGTTTATATTTTTGTAAAACTGTTTGGCGGATTAGTTTGAGCTAAAACTTATTAATGTAAGTTTACATAAAAAATTAAATTATAATTACATTTATGTCCAAGTTTTGTGTGATAATATATTATATTTTGAATAGGTGCTACAAAAAAATTCTATTTTGTCACACTTTTTTTACATTGTTTTAAATAGTGTTGAAAATATTTTAAGGTTATTAACAAGTATAAATTTGTAAAAGAATTATTACATAAATAAGTGTTAACAAATTTTAAGCTATCACACATACAATAATTGTAAATAAAAATCAACAGTTTTTAGTATGAATTATATAACGTCTCCATACTTTCAAGTGTGGACCCTATTTTGTTACATCATAATCTCTTACGTTTCTCATTTTTGAGAAGTGTGGCAAATTATGATGTAACAAAATTGGATTCCCATTTGAAACTGCCTTGAAGGTGTGAAATATTTTTTTTTTTAAATTATTGAAGCGATCAACTTGAATATATATTTCCTCTGTTAAATATACTTGCCCTTTCATTAAAAATAATTTTTTTTAGCATTTCATCAAACAGTTTATATGCATTAAAAAATAAGCTATATTTCTTTGGAAGATCAATAAAACAGAAAATAAAATTTAGCATTTCATCAAACAGTTCATTTGCATTAAAAACTTTAGAGTCATCCATTATTTGGCATAGGTGGAACTATTTTAAAATTGAATATATATTTCCATCATTTAAAAGAAAGAATCTATATGGGTCTAATCTCTATGCCTTGTATAATAAGTCCACCAAGATCTTTCTTACCAGGATGCTCAACCTTTAGCTTCATTGAAACTGTTTCCGGAGTCTCCTCGGTTTCAAAACCCCATACTTTTACTTCCATCCAACCATCACCCCTCTGTCTTGGAAGAGCACTTAGTTTGTGTCTATTCAGTGGGTTGTAACTGTTTTCCTCAAGCTTTTGTCCAATGAAAAAAGAGGTGTTCGGAGGGCTTACTAAATATATATTATTAGAGTAGAAAGAGACACCTTTGAGAGGAGACTCAAATGAGGATTGGTCTTGTGGTAACTTGTAGACAAGATAACTTGCATATTTTGTATCAAGTGATAGCATTTTGGGTTCTATTTCACTCTCAAATTCAAATTTGTAGCCAGCAGTCATCACAAGGTGTTCCTGAAATCTGTAGAAGCATAACAAATCATTTTATGTGTAATAGAAATGCTAGCTAGATTTGTACAAGATACTTGTGTAAAACCATCAGAAAATTCTTAAATGCTCCACGTAATTAATATGTTGTTTTTTATACGTTAACATGTGGCGGAACTGCTGATTTTTTCAAAATAAAATAAAATTTATACGTTCTTTCCCATTGATTACAAATAGATCGAACAATTGGTTAAAACACATCTGAACTTCAAACACTGATTGCATTTCAAGCTCAATAAAATCAATCAATGGAAAATTTCCATGCCATTGTACAAAAAATAAAGTCCTATGCCTACAGTGGCGGAACAAAATCCATGGTTTACACTTTACACCTCTATATCTACAGTAAATTTAATCATATTTACCATCATTTTATATCTTTTTCATCACTTTAATTTGATTTTAGATGTATCTCAGGTCAAAAATAGTGCCTTTTATGATCAAAGTTGTAGATAATAGCATCACTGTAAGTATGGTTCTGCAAAAAATATACGTTTCATCACAGGTGGTCATAACTCATGCAATCAAACAGTAATAACATTAAAACTGAGTCGAATTGGTCAATGAAACATTTATGTGGCATCACACACCAAACCAAAGTCCTACGCTGCTTTGGTCTACCGTGGTGTACAAATCCAATGTTCAAGGATCACTTCTAAAGCTTTTCATAATTGATTTCTTATGTTCTTAGGTCTATTCGGATTTACTAGGCTTCAGTATTAAAGGAGTTATGCTTTTATTCATTTACTGATACATTGAATACATACACTAATCTAGTGAGACAGCTCACAACTCACTAGATCGAACACTAAGAGGGCACGGTACGGTGCATCGTCGCTCGGCTGGCCACCACGGTGCGAGCTGACGGCGGCGCCAACCGTACCGTGAGTCGTGGGTTTTGGGCTGGCTATCTCCAGCCGACGCCATGGACGACGACGCGACCCCATGGAGCAGCCAACCACACCGTGGCTCGCGCCTTGGGGCTGCGTTATGCATTTTTTTTGAAATTTTATAAACTTTACCGTTGGAATAACGGCTAGTTTTTTTTTGAATGAGTTTTTGACTGTTTGGAGTCTAAAAAACCCCATTTTTTCATCTTTTTTACCTATAAATCCCCACTAAATTTAACAAAATATTACTACTTCTTCTATAATTCATTACTTCTCATTTCCATTTTTTTTTAGCCACCATGAGTCAAAATCCAAATCCAAACCAATACCCGAATCAATGGTTAAACAATTTCTTTTCCGATCCTCAAAATCAAATTCCGACTACTCAACTACCGAATTCGTCTACTTCGTCTAACCCGAATACTCCCTCATCCGCAACATCTAGCACTTCAAGATCTAACAAAGTTTCTTCATTTGGCAACTATAATCAAATACCAAATCCTTTTAACTTCCAAAATCAAAACCCGTTTGTTAATTGTACACCCGAGCAATTCAATTTATGGTTCCAACAAACTCAACAATCACAAGTCTTCCAACAATCACAACAAAAAAATTTCCAAAGCTTTCCTCAACACTCTTCACAAGCACCCGAGGAAAAACCCGATGAAACTGATGAGCCCGATGCGCCCGAGGAACAACTCGCGGGTCCATCGAAGAAAGGTACGAAAAAGAAACATATGTCTAAGCGAAACACGAAGAAAGACCCACCACCCCTGAAGAAAGACCCACCACCCCAAACACCACCCCGAAGTCGGACCGTTCTTTTTGGAGCCAACGTTAGGAAGAAGTTTTGGCCGAATGTTGGATTGAAGTATCTGAAGACCCGAAGGTTGGAACCGATCAACCATTGATTCGTTTTGGTTCATAATTTTGGATATGTTTAACGATCGGCTTAAGGTTGAGGGTTATAAACCTCAAAACAAAAATATGTCGACCGGGAAGTGGACGAATTTGAACCGCGAGGTTCATAGGTTTAATAGTTTTTATGAAAAAACCAAACTTTTGAGTGGGGAAAATCAAGACGTTTTGATGACTCTTGTGATGAGTTTGTATCGAGATGAAAATGGGAACAAGGAGTTTCCACACAAAAGTGCTTGGCTTGTTTTGAAAGACAAGTATAAATGGAAAAAGCCCGATTCAACTCGACCACGCCGTGCCCGAGGAAAGATAGCCGATCTAGATCCGGATCTTTTCATCACGATGAGATCCCTCGGCCATCCGGTGTTCCAAGAAAGTCCAAGATTCAACGTTCCTCAAGCTCATCCGCCACTTCGGGGTCTAAAAAAACAATTGGTTGAATTGCTACAACAACAAATGATATCGGTCCGTGATGCCAAAAAGGAACGATTGGAACGAGAGGTTGTGGCAAGACTAGAAGTGGTTGAGCTTCAAAAAATGAACGAAAAATTGCAAATCCTTCGATTCGACACAAGCGGGATGAGTGTCGAAGACGTGGCGAGGATCGAAAAGCTTAAAGACGAGGCGGGCGCAAAGTATTTTAATTTTTAAGTTGTATTTTTTTATTAGTTTTTTTAATTCGTGTTTTTTTTAATTCGTATTTTTTTTAAGTGATTGTACTTTTATTTTTATTAATGAAAAATTTAAGTTTAAAATAAATTGTTGAAAAGAAAAGTGGTGGGTAACGACGACACAAGAATGTTAGTGTTAACCAGGGAGGGGGTTGTGGGGTTATGGGGAGTTTTGGTGTCATGGGAGAAAAAAGTGATGTGGCATCACTTTTTGCCCACGACGCGAACACGACGACTCAACCGTACCGTTCTGTCTAACAAATAATTGCTTTGATGAGGTTATTTCCTTTTCACTTATCACAACTCACATATTATTTTCACTCATATTATAATAAAGCACAAAAGGCCCCTGTACTTTCAATAAGGGACTGTATGGCCCTTGGGTAAGATTGACCCATAACAGGAGGCTTCGGGTTGAAAGATTTGGATTAAAATAGAATGAAGCTCAAATCATCAAGCATTTACGGAATATTGTATTGTCATAAAGTGTCTATCTTAACTATTACCCATTCACAGGATATAATTTATTCACACAATGGTGTTCAAAGGCAGAAGTTTTTGCTAAATTAAACACGAGAGTTTTAACAGTTGGAGATGAAAACAAATTTATGAGACGAGAGATAAAGTGAACTCTCATAGTGTTCATAAATTACAAGTAAGGAATCAAATTCACTTAAAATATATCCTCAAATTACAAAAAACTCAGATCCTCTAATCATTTGTGTAAAGATGTAGCGGTTTGGGAAGCTATTAGAAGGTGGTCTTCGTCGGTATCATACTCTTAGTGTAATCCTAGACATACGAATATCCTATGAATCGATATTCAAGTAATAGTTACAAACACATAATAAGTTACTAGATTGGGATGGTTTTGGTAACAATATGTCCATTATATTCGTCATCGTGATGCATATGCACATATTTTTTTTACCTGCCCTTTTGCACATAATATACGGGTCAAGTTGCTAACAATGATGGGTTATCTAGTCACTCAGAATATATTATTCATATTTTTCTCCTAGAAGATGTGAAAACGACATAGGGAGCATCATTAGAGAAAAAAGTGAGTTGTGACATCTGTATGAAAGGATTAGTGAAACCTCAAAGCTTAAGGTAATGAGTTTAAGGTGAAGTCAAATGAGGCAGCCCTCTATGTAGAAAAGTTGTGCAATGTGGGCATGAATATTCAAAAGTCTGATTCGAAAGTCTGAAAGAGGAAACAAGGATTAATAGGTCGATTTGTGTTCTTTGACGCCCCAGAGAATTTTTGACATTACTCTCTAGTGATGGTTTGGATATTGAAGATAGTTGTGTAGGATGGGTTGCTTAGTGTATAAATTTTAATACTAGTCTATACATATATATATATATATATATATATATATATATATATATATATATATATATATATATATATATATATATATATATATATATATATATATATATATATATATATATATATATATATATATATATATATATATATATATATATATATATATATATATATATATATATATATATATATATATATATATATATATATATATATATATATATATATATATATCACAGCTATAGCAAAATAAGAATTACCAAACTAGATTCTACATATTTTTTCCCAATATTGATAACGTCTAAATTGTGTGTAAGAGAAAAAATCATTAATACATTAAATTCTTCATAAAAGTATGTGTATTCATAGGTAGTTTCAGAGTGGTGCACATATGAATAACATATAAACTATGATAGGAAAATTGGCTTGAAAAAGTTGAGAAAGAACCTGTTTTCGTTTGGAGACTGGAGTTCTGTAAAAAATATGAAATCAAACACCAGAAGTTTTCCCAAGTCTTTTAATACTCAAAAACAACTTGAACAGTCCCCAAAATGGATGCTGTTCTACAAAAGAAAAGATAGTCCCCAAACGGATACTATCTGGAATACATCAAGAACAAGAACAACTTACACTAACCTAATCTAAACTAATAACCAAACGTTTACATCTTAAACGTTTGGTTATACTTTATGTGATAATGATTATGAGTAGCAGGTGAATGAGTTTGAGAAGAAGGAGTGGTTGAGAGAGATGAGAGAGATGTGTGTGAGTGAAGATAACGTTGTGAGACGTTTGGGGCTATCAAAACAAGTATATAGTCAGTCAACACCAACCACGCTCCAGTCAACAAGAGTTCCAAGAAGTGCCACAAATGGTACCTGCACATTCAACCAACAAGCAAACAAAGCCCAACGGCTACACAAGAGTAAATAAGTTACACATTAAGTCCCTTGAGACTTAAGGACTTGCCATATCACAACACAACTTTCAACACCCTTCCTCAAGGACTTAAGCCAAAACAATTTCTCAAACCCAATCTGGAACATAGCTCATTATGCTGATAACTTCCAAGACCTTTGGTCAGGATGTCAGCAACTTGGTTTTCACAAGAAACTTTTACAGTTTTCACAAGGCCAGAAGCAACCTTTTCTCTTACCAAGTGAACATCAATGTCAAAATGCTTGGTTTTTTCATGCATAACAGGATTAGCTGCTATCTGAATAGCAGAGCTATTGTCACAAAATAGAGAAGCGGGGATACAAGCAGGAACATTTAAGTCCTTTAAAACTTTGTTGAGCCACATAACTTCACACACAGTAGAAGCCATAGACCTATATTCAGCCTCAGCAGAGGATCTGGATAAGGTGGCCTGCTTTTTACTTTTCCAAGACACAAGATTGTTGTGTATGAAAACACAATAACCAGAAACAGATCTTCTGGTCATCTTACATTTAGCCCAATCAGAATCAGAAAATACTTTAATAGTATTGGATTGGGTCTTAATGTAAGTAATGCCAGCACCAGGTGCACTTTTGAGGTATCTAAGAACCTTAAAAGCAGCATCAAGGTGAGATTGAAGGGGAGCATGCATATGTTGGCTTAAGCAGTGAACAGAATAGGAGATATCAGGCCTAGTATTACAGAAATAGATCAATTTTCCCACAATCTTTTGATAATTAGTAATATTAGCCAAATACTTATCACCTAAGCTTTCCTTGTGAGCCAAAATCCCATTTTCAGTCATAGGGGTGCAAACAGGTTAGCATCCAAGCATCCCATATTCATGGAGAAGCTCAATGCAGTATTTCCTTTGATTAAGACAAATGCCATTGTTAATTCTTAGAACTTCAATTCCCAGAAAATATTTCAACTCACCTAAGTCTTTGATTTTAAAACTTTTATTAAGCAAGTATTTAAACTTGTTAATCTCATTGTCATTGTTACCCGTAACAATTATGTCATCAACATAAACAAGAAGCACAAGAAAAACCCCACCTTTGCTCTTTGTAAACAAGGAGTGATCATTTTTACTTTGCAAAAAATCAGCTTTGGTGAGAAAGTTAACGAGTTTTATATTCTATTGTCTGGGTGCTTGTTTTAAACCATAAAGAGCCTTTTTCAATTTGCACACCCTTTTTTCATTCTTATAAAAAAAACCAGGAGGGGGAAGCATGTAAACATCTTCACTTAACTCCCCATACAAAAAAGCATTGTTAATGTCCATTTGAAAAATACTCCAACTATTTTGCACAATTAAATTAATAACACATCTAATAGTGCTCATTTTAACAACAGGACTAAAAATTTCATCATAATCAATCCCCTCTCTCTGCCCACAACCCTTAGCCACTAACCTAGCTTTATATCTTTCAATTTCCCCATCAGGTTTATATTTTATTTTATAAACCCATTTGGAAGGTATAGCTTTCCTGTTGAGGGGCAGAGTGGTAAGAGTCCAAGTATCATTAAGGTATAAGGCTTCCATCTCATTGTTCATAGCATGAATCCAATTAACATTCTTAACAGCATCATAAAAACATGAAGGTTCAGAAGTTCTATTAAAATTAGATATAAAGCATCTATTAAAATCAGATAACTTGGTGTGATTAGCATACCTATGCAGACCATACTTAACTTTGTTGTCCAAGACAAAGTCGTTTAATTTTTCAGGTAACTTAAGAACTCTACCAGACCTTCTAGGGCTAAGCGAAGGACTTTCATCATCTGTCCCATTGTTGGAATTAAACATAGGAACGTTGTCATTGTTTGGGACATTGCCCTCAGATATGTGTATAGTGTCATCTATGGGTGATGCAGTATGGTCATCATTCCCAACTGACTGCTCCTCTGCAGTATCAGTCAATGATTGATCCACAATTACCGGTCCTGCATCACCAGATGATCCCCTTCCATCATCATCGGGTCATACGACATTTTGGTATTGAAGATCAAAGAAATCAAAAAAGGTTTTATTATTAACTTCTTTATTTAAAACTTTATTGTTAGAACTCATTTTATAAGGGAAAACATTTTCATAAAATTTAACATCTCTAGAAAATAAATAACTTCTGTTTTCTAAACTCAAAAGCTTGTAAGCCTTTTTGGTACTAGAGTACCCAATCAAAACACACTTTTCAGATTTATGAGAAAATTTATCACTACTATTTAAAATTGTTGCAAAACACAAACAACCAAAACATCGTAAATGGGAAAGGGATGGTTCTCTGCGGTAAAGCATGAGAAAAGGGAATGACCAGCAAGGACAGATGACGGAAGCCTGTTAATCAGGTAGGCAGCAGTTAAGACACAATCAGTCCAAAAACACATAGGAACACCACTTTGAAACAAAAGGGTACGAGCCACATTCAAAAGATGTATGTGCTTTCTCTCAGCAATGCCATTTTGCTGAGGAGTATAAGCACATGAGGTTTGGTGCACAATCCCATTATCACTTAAGTAGTTATCCATTTTGTTATTTATAAATTCAGTTCCATTATCGGATCTGACAACTTTAACTCTTGTTTGAAACTGATTAGAAATGAGATTCACAAAATCCACAAAGTAATTAAACACCTCATCCTTGGTTTTTATCAAGTAAAGCCAAACAGCCCTAGAGAAGTCATCTACAATTGTTAGAAAATATCTAAACCCTTCCTTAGAGGTAACCCTATAGGGTCCCCACAAGTCTAGATGGATGAGATCGCCCACCTTTTTCGACTTGTGATTACTCAAGGGAAAAGGTTCTCTGGTTTGTTTAGAGAAGTGACAAATCTCACAAGGACTAATGTGTTCAGGTTTATTAATACCAAGAGACCCTTTTAGAACTTTTAACACATTATCAGATGGGTGACCTAAACGATTGTGCTAAACCCCTTTAGAAGCGTGAAAACACATAACAGACAGGTTACTTCTAATCTAAGGTAACTTACATTCAGAATCAAACAAATACAAGCCATCACACTCATTACTAATCCCCAGAGTACTTTCCCTTTTCAAATCCTGAATAATACAATTATGTTCATTAAAACCAACATGAAGTTTACTATCTTTGATTAGCTTGTTAACAGATAAAAGACTAACAGTGTACTCAGGTATCACAAGCACATCAAACAGAACCACATTATTAGTAAGTTTTAAATTTCCAACATAATTAATTTTAGCGGAAGTACCATTAGGATGCCCAACAGTGATGTTTAAATCAGAGATATCAACCACATTAGTCATGTTTTTGGTAGAATTAGTAATGTGTTGAATGGCACCAGAATCAATAATCCACCCAAAGTTAAAGTTGAACCCATCAACTTTAACTTTGGCAACAAAAAACTTATAAAATTGATTGTTGAAAAAAACATTTCCATTAAAGAAACTAAAATGATTACCTGTCATATTATCTTGAGCACCAAAATTTTCTTTTTCACCAATTAAACTCATAAGTTTAGCAATTTGATCATTTGAAAAAGGTAAATTGGTGTTAGCAGATTGAACACTTGAAGTCTGAACATCAGCACTATTACTAGAACCAGCCATATTGTTGGCCTTAAAAGGAACTCTACTGTTACCAGTATTGGAGTTCTTTTTATAGCCGGGAGGGTACCCAATCAACTCAAAACATCTATCAATGGTGTGGCCTTTCATATTGCAATTAGTACAAAGCAAAGAATTATATTGATTTCTGTTTCCACCCTCATTGTTGCTATTAAAAGTCTGGTTTGATTGATTTCTGTTTCCACCATTGTAACCATTAAAACCAGAGTTTTGATTCCTGTTGTTATTATTAAAACTACTGTTGTTGTTGTTGTTAAAACTTCTGTTTTGACCTTTTGGAAAATCATTAGTTTTAGCAACAAATGAGCTAACCTGGGGTTTTGACACCCCAGGAGTGGAACCAAGACCCCTATGAGACTCTTCTCTACACACAATGACAAATGCATCCTTAACATCAGGCAAAATAGGTTGAGTCAACAAAGAACTTCTTATAGGTTGATAAACTTCATCTAAACCCATCAAAAACTGCATTAATTTCATAAGTTGTTGATGTTTACTAGACTCAGCCCTAGCATCACAGATACAAGGTGAAAATTTTTTGAGAATGTCAAATTCTCTCCATAGGGAATTCAACTTGTGGTAATATTCAGAAACAGGTAAGCCATTTTGCTTGAAATTGTTAATTTTTTGTATGAGATTAAACAAAATAGAACCATCAAGTTTATCATAAGTGTCCTTAAGTTCATTCCAAACTTCGGCAGCATTTTCAGAATACACTTGACTCAAATAAAGATCCTCAGAAATACAACCTAACAACCAAGATAACACAACAGCATTGCACCTATCCCATTGATTGGATAGAGGTACACTGCTAGCATATGTGGCCTTAACACAAGTACCATCAACAAATCCCATTTTATTTCTCGCTTGCAAAGAAATCTTAACAGCATTAGCCCAGAGTCTATAGTTTTCACAACCAGTAAGTTTGATATTAACCAAAGCAGTGATATTGTTATCATTAGGTTGCAAGTGTAATGGATTACCAGCATCTAAAGAATTAATTAAATCAGGACTAGGACTAGAACTAGGAGTAGTCATGATAACAAACAGATAAGCACAGAACAGATAAACACAAACAATCAACAAATGAAAAAAAACCTCAACAATTAAGTAAGAGACGAAAGAAAGACTTGAACCTCAACACACCAATACTAGCTAGTGGACTAGGGTTTGCCAGAGCAGGTATTCACACCAGTCAAGCTGGAGGGTCAAGGTGTTAACCGAACCCATTTGCAACTTACAGAGCTTAAAAGGCTGAGCAAGAGAAGGAACAATTTGTGCTCTTGATTCACTTAGTCAAGAGACACAAACAGAACCCAACAAGAATCAAGAAACCTCAATAAACAGCAATTAGGGTTATACAAACCCTAATCCAAGATAGTCAAATGCCAAAGAATCACCATAACAAAAAAGCCCCAAAATATAAATTAGGGTTTCACAAACCCTAACTTAAAAATTTCAGAACACAATAGCAAATACACCTCCAAAGAGCAAGAACTCGCTGCAAAAGGTTAGAAACACAATAGATAATGAATTAAACTTACCAATCGAGAAACCCTAATTTCTGATTTTAGGGTTTTTTGAAATTAATCAAAGAATATTAAAGAAAGTATAGTCAATCATCGATTAACCACCAAAAATTAGTACCCAAGCCAAGATTTGAGAAAACCCCCAAAATTGTTTGAAACCCTAAAATTTTTAAAACATTAATTAAGTAAAGATCTATGATAAGACTACCAAAAAACACTATATTTGAAAAGATTTATCCCAAAAACAGAGCCAATAGCTCTGATACCATGTAAAAAATATGAAATCAAACACCAGAAGTTTTCCCAAGTATTTTAATACTCAAAAACAACTTGAACAGTCCCCAAAATGGATGCTGTTCTACAAAAGAAAAGATAGTCCCCAAACGGATGCTATCTGGAATACATCAAGAAAAAGAACAACTTACACTAACCTAATCTAAACTAATAACCAAACGTTTACATCTTAAACATTTGGTTATACTTTATGTGATAATGATTATGAGTAGCAGGTGAATGAGTTTGAGAAGAAGGAGTGGTTGAGAGAGATGAGAGAGATGTGTGTGAGTGAAGATAACGTTGTGAGACGTTTGTGGCTATCAAAACAAGTATATAGTCAGTCAACACCAACCATGCTCCAGTCAACAAGAGTTCCAAGAAGTGCCACAAATGGTACCTACACATTCAACCAACAAGCAAACAAAGCCCAACGGCTACAAAAGAGTAAATAAGTTACACATTAAGTCCCTTGAGACTTAAGGACTTGCCACATCACAACACAACTTTCAACAAGTTCTTATCATCTATTACCCAAGTTGCATTTGCAGATAGCATTATACATTTCTTCCCATGTTTATCAACAGCGAACCACTATCAATCCATATAGATATGTAAGTGTAGGGAATATTACATTTAAATTAGGTTCGAAAAAATGACAGTACTTTTATAGTTCATATAAAGAATACTTGTTGACCATTGTCGATCAGGAACCCTCTTCTGAGAATTGAGTAGAGTTCCTTCTTCGTTGTCCAAATCAGATTGTCCTTTGACAAATTTATTATTTCCGCATAATCATTTGGAAATTTATGTTCCCAGTAAGTGTCAAATTCTGAGTCAGATATGGTTTGGATATTCTCCATCTTGTCATCCTTTGATACTTTATCTTCCACCTATTTTTACAAAGTAATTGGTTTACCGGTTTTTTAGTTCTTGCTATAGAAAAATATAATTCATAACTATTATATATTTTGCATCGATCTCATATGACAATTTATGACTTTTAAAGAAATCACAGTTCATAGTTTTACCCGTACGTCTGTTACACATGTTCTTGATGGACGTTTTCTTCCAGGAACGAATGATCATAGCAACATTCATGAACATCATCATCATAAATAAAAGAACAAAAAGAACAAAAAAGACGGGGTATGAACCCTAAATAAACTGATATTGATAATGAATGGGTTAAGTTGTTTACAGGATTCCTAATCTATATATATATAATATGAAACGGTATGATTTAAGGGATGTGATGGTTAACAACCATCGTGCCTTTTCACAATAATTGTTCTGAAACTAATTATTCTAACCAACGGGTCAGTTATGGGCTTTTGACCCATACTACAATTGTACAGATTTACAACAAAGATTAATGGATTATATTTTCCAACATATTCCCCCCTAATCTAATTAATCTTTGTGTCTTCTTCAATCTTCTTGTTCATGATGCTCCAATCTTTCATGGTTTCTAGTTTGTTGCAAAAGTTCTTCTTTGTTTTAATTTCTTCATGAATCTGTTCCGTGCTGAAAATCTTTTTTTGCATCTTCTGTGGATTTTCATGCACTTCATGTGTTTTTCATGTGAACACAGAATGTGTTCTTCCTTTTTTTTGCAACAAAATTCAGCTATGTTGTCTCTTTTCATCTTGTTCCTTTTTTAATCTTCAAATCTGCCAATTTTTCTTCTTCCTTTTTGCTTCTTATCATAAACCAAATAAGAATCCTTTTGAAAACCTTTTCTTATCATAATCCAAATAAGAAATCTTGAAAAATCTTAAAAACTTGTTTTTATCATAAACCAAATAAAAACTTAAAAATCTTAAAAAAAACTTGTTGCTTATCATAAATCAAATAAGACAACTGTGAAAAAAAAAACCTTTCTTTCTTGATGATGACTCCATGATTTTAGAGTTGCTTGATCCCTTCGCTCCTGGAAGAAAACGTCCATCAAGAACCTGTGTAACATTGGTATCAGAGCCAGGTTATCGATCTCTTCGCTCCTGGAAGAAGATAAATCTCAAGTGACATGTTATCGATGTTAAAAGCTTGGACACTATGCCTATGAATGTCCAAACAAATGCAAGAATCAAGTTAGAGAACACTCAAATTTTATTGAAGAAGACTTAGAGGCAACCGTGCTTACGGCGGCTCTAACCGGAAAGAAATGATACAACTAGAAACCGTAGAGAATGCAGAAAACGTAGAGCACAGAGAATGGAGAATTCGCAGGGAATGTTGAAACCGCAGAGAATGCTGAAACCGCAGAGAATGCTGAAATTGCAGGGAATGCTGAAACCACAGAGAATGCTAAAACCGCAGAGAATGCTAAAATCGCAGAGAATACTAAATCCGCAGAGAATGCTTAACTCGCAGGGAATGCTGAAACCACAGGGAATGCATAAACTTATAAAATTAGAAGACTAAATGAAGAACGACGATTACGCGAGACGACTACAAGAGACTTAAAGATCTACATTACAGATTTTGTGATTAAGGGAGAGATGTTGGGCCGAATTCCTCAGCCCAATGGGTTAATCACAAATCCTGGATATTAAGGCAGTTACAAAAATGGCGGTTACATGGCACTTACACTACCAACTGACACAATGGTTCAAAGAACCATTATACTTCACTTGTACCGCTTAGATTAGTATAAATATGTAAAGATTTGTATAGAACGATTAGATGACAGATTATTATTCATATCAATATAATTTGCATATTTTGGTATATCTTGATTAAAGTTTGAACGATCCACACACACAGATGTTATCCCAACAACGTCCGACAAATAACAAAAAATGCCTCATTTTGACCCAAACCAATTTTTCAATCTCTTACTAGACCCAACCTTCTTGCCACCGTTTTTCAAATAAGTATAGTAGTTGTTTACCGGTTTCATACCAATAATGAATGATAGTTAAAAACTAACTGAGATGATTAAACAAGTATTTCACATCTTACTATTTCCAGAGGCTGAAACAGGATGCCTTCTACTCTTATATTGGTTGCATGGTCTTCAAAATCAATCTCAAGATCAACAATACTCCCATCGCTAGTGAATTGAAATAATTCAGCCATATACAAATAATCCTCACTTCTTTGATTTGAAAGGTACACGGTCAGGGGCGGAGCCACCTTGTAAGTACTGGGGGCAGTTGCCCCCAATAAACCTCTAGTAGACACACATAATCATGTAGGAAAAATATCAAATTTGTAGAAAAAAATGCAGTGCCCCCAGCTTAGTAATCCAAGTGCCCTCTACAATCACTGAGAAGTACTGATCTGAGTGGCAGCTAAGTTTTAGTGTCCATCAACCATTTTTTCCGATGGTTTTGTTTGCTCAGTGTCTCAGTGAAGAAGAAAGAGTGGGGTAGTGGGGAGTGGATATTATTTGGCAGTGGATGGATATAAATTAGTCAAAAGTCTTATTAATATAGTAATATTATGATAATTTTTTTTTTCTTGGTATTTGTTTTGAACATTTTTTATTCTTGGTATTTTAGTTTGTAAATAAGATAATAATAGTTAAATTCAAGATAATCTAAATTCTCTTTAAAGGGTAACTTTTTTTCCTTTTAGATTATAATATGATTAAGCTACAATATTTTTGTTAAGCGGTACAGTTAACATAATTTGAGTTGTGTTTTTGTTTTCTGTTTTTTTTCTGTCACATTTATTTATTTTAGCTATAAAAATAAATAACGTAAATCGACCCATTTTAAGATAAAAAGGTCAAAGTAACTAAATAACGGGTTTTTGATGCTTAAATATAAAATCGCATATTGTTGTTGATGCATAAAGATAAAGGTTTTCAAAATGTCGATTAAAACCCGACCCGACTTGTTTTAATGTACGCTTACTAATAAGCACGTCAAGGAACAAAAAATTTTTTGCCCCCTATTATCTAATCTTGTGGCTCCGCCACTGTACACGGTAGAAGTTGTTTTCTCCTGTCTTAATTTGTATTTGAGGCCTACATATTCTTGTCTACATATAAGGTTGATGGTGTATGTGATTGATGGAGACAATAATTGGGTCTTCACATTTGTTTTAAATCCCTTATTCTTTGTTTGATAAAATCCCGCTCGAAATCTGCATGAAGCAGCAGATCAGCAAAGAATGACGCATCAATATGTAGTTACTTATGAAACAATAGGGTTAAGTCTGAGTATGTCACCTTGACTTATAATGTGATTCGTATTGAGAAGCAATCTTCATTTGGAATCAAACAGTCTTCCATGGATATCATGTGACAGTGTTCTCCTTTCACATTAAGTGAAAACCACTGTATAATTAGTAAGCTGGGAATTAGTTCTACTTAAATTATGTTTATAAATAGACATAGCCAATCAAATACAGTACCGTTTTGTATCCGTCAAGGTGGACTCCTTTCAAGAGAATATGCTTAAGGTCATCAAGCGATGTATAGAATAGAGATTGTGAGGCAGCCTCGACTATTCCGTGGTACTCTTCACACACTTTAAGTTCCACCTACATATGATATATCCAGGAAAGTGAGCCATACATTCAGGTAATGTTTCATTTTTTAGTTAAAGCATAGATAACCAATGAAAATAAAGTGCTTACTTTCTCTTCAGATGGTTGGAACTCGAAGCCAGCGACTAGCAGATCGTCATAACGGTATTCAAACTGAAATTGAAGATCTCTAGTTGGTTGTTGGCTTGTAAACTCATATAATGGAACAACGAACCATCCATCTTCTTTCATATGTGTAGAAGGGTAAATTATGAAAACTTTGGTCTCATCATCCCCATCTATTTTGTATCTAAGGGGTTATGTTTAATGACATCTGATTGCCATCTATATCGAAAGACAAGGTTGAGGGTGTATGGAATTCCAGGTGTCAAGTATTCACCTCTCACACGTGCTTTGAATGTATAAGCATAGTCGTAACACGCCTATGGTTTGTAGAAAAATAACACCGACAATTTTTTTCAAGGACTTTCCATGAAATTTGTGGTTTGGACAAATTGCATATGGTCTCTAAAAAGATTATCAATGTTATTCTTGGCGAAGTTAAAGACTATTCATGCAGCGTTTAAATTCGATGAACTAAAGTTGCAATTTGATCGAAACAAGTAACTTTGTCAAGAATTAAAGAACGAAAAAAACAACAATATAATACGGATAAACAAATTGAGAATTAGTTAGTCACCTTGAATCAAGACAGGCATCCCAATGTTTTACTCTGCTAGCTTTATCATCGGAGTTCAAACAAGATTCGATAAAGATTTTTTCGATATGTTGTCCTTTCTCATTCAAACAAAATAGCTATACATGCATAAAAAATAAGGTGTAAATGGTCAATTTCTCAAAGAGTTGTTCACATCTATTGTATGTTTTATTATTTTTATCATATTATCTTATAAAACATGTTATACACCCTTTCTTTATTAAGTTTTTAAGTAATACAAATTTTAAAATATATTTTACAAGTCAATTAAACATTGTTTGTAAAACATCTTATACACTCTCTCATCAATAAAATTTTAAGTAATACAAATTTTAAAATATATTGTAAGAGTCAATTAAGCATTACCATTACTTTTTTAAAATTAGTTTAATTAATATATTCTAAAGCATATGTTACATGTAAACATTAATTAATAAATTAAACACCCTGATTAATAATATTTTAAAAATACCCTTAAAATGGAAAATACATCTTATTATACACATTATACACCTATTAAAACACAAAAAAACTTTATATCACTTACAAGTTTGTGGTACATAGAGTTTTAAAATTAGAACATGTCAACGGGTTTAAACAAAAACTAAAGAAAACCGGCCGAAACGCATGCAAATGAGCGAACCGGGATCGTTTTTTATAACTTTCTCCGATTAATCACAGGATACCCGCCGCCGCAACACGCGGATACCCTGCTAGTTATATTTAATATTCTTTGTGTTCTTTTATTACGTAGTATATCACTTTTGTATGGCAAAACAAACATCTCAAAGCTTTAAATGTAAATCCAGTAAGTAGTTGGGCCAGGCCTCTTCGGCTTTAGGTGGAGGAAGTTCGGTCCATTAATTGAATTTGGAAGGAGGGTAAAGAAAAATATCATATTCAAATCTCAAGCTAATTAATTACCGTTTTGCCTCCGCTTAGAAGGATCCCTCTAGTGAGAAGCAATTTTAGTTCCTCTATAGATCTGTAAAACAAAGGAGTTACCGAAGCCTTAAGTATCTCTTCATACTCAACGACTTCCACCGGATGTTCCATCTAAAGAAGAATTTGCATACGAGTAAGATGTTAATTGAAAATGTAGAAAAATTTAGCCGTCCATAATAAATGACAAACGACATAGATGAATAAGATAAGCTTACCCTTCCCAAGGGTTGGAACTCGATGCCTTCTATTTCATAGTAACCGGAGAGCCCACAGTCTTGAAATATAATTTCAAGATCAAGAATGCTTGTGTCGCCCTCTTTGGTAAAATGATACAAAACAGCCACCAACCATCCATCTTCTCTTGCATCTGCAACGTTCACCAACGAAATTATGGTCTCCCCTAGTAATTTGTACATAACAGGAAAAGACTCTTGTTTCATCTGCCCTATTTTGCTATACTGGAAGACAAGGTTTACTCCGTATGTCACGTGTGGTGACAAGAACAGTGGAGTTATGACATGTATTTTAAATTTCATCATATGTGCTTTGTAGCAGCCAGCTACAAATCTGCATGAAGTAAAACAACAAAGATGATCACATTACTGCATATCTAATCGAAGATGATTAGATACTAACATGAGGTGCTGTATCACCTTGAATCTTTCTTTAATGAATAGTTGCCACTGTAATCTGTGTTTGGATCATCATGGATGAGACAGTCTTGTATGGATAACATTACACAATGTTCTTCTTTGTCATTTATAGAAAACCACTGCATATCCATTAATTAGTTCAATAAGTTAACAGGATTAGCTCTGCAAATAAATACGAATGTAGATACCATGATGATAATGGCATCATTGTTTTTAATCAAATCGAACAACCCAATAGCAAAAACTTAATTGACCAAATATGGAAAAACTAAATTTATAAAGTCATGTGAAAAGCAATGTTTTAAAACCTGGGTAGAACCGGTCGGTTGAACCGTGAATTAAACCATGACCCTCTGGCTCAATCGGTCATTTAGAAAACCGGTTTTTAAAATATTTCAAAATAGCCCTCAACATTATAAAATATTCCAAAAAAAACCCTCACACTATAAAACATTAATATAAATCCCCCCCTAAACTTACTAATTTTTGAAAAACCCTTCTACGCTATGTAATATTTATAATAACGGCCCCGTAATTATAAATTTATCAAGAAAAACCCTTACGCTATAAAATATTACTAAGACAACCCATTACGCTATACACTAATATTTTAATAAACCCCCTAAACTATAAATATTTCAAAAAACTCTTACGCTATACTAACATTTATATACAAATTCCTCTATATTACAAAACATTTTCATAAAAAAGTCTCTCAAACCTATAAAGACCTTGATAAAAAAATCTTTGCCTTTAAAGATTGATTGAGTTACACAAATAATCTCTTTGGTTGACAACGATGTTTGTTTACAGTTTAATTATAATTAAAGAAACCAAATAACTATTTAATAATTTTACATCCTGCAGCAACGCGCGTGTAAAACACTTGTTAAGAAACAATCTGAAGCAGAGTAGTTAATTACCGTTTTGCCCCCATTAAGGATGACGCCTTTGGAGGGATGCACTTTGAGTTCCAGTATGGATCTGTAGATCAGAGGAGGTACCACAGCCTTAACTATTTCTTGATACTCCTTTGGTATGAGATCAACAAGCTCCTGAGATTTGAGTGCTATCTCTAGTTTTTCCACAATGTTAGACATCTTTGGTCGCTTTTCACGTGATTCCTGCAAACATTGAAAGGCAATGTCTGAAAACATTTCCAAGGAACTCAGGTCCAATGTTTGCAAAAGATCATCTTTAAATACAATCTCATCCAACTTGTTCTCTTCGTATCTTTGTTTCCAGATATGCACTATATTCCCACTACGAGCATTGCTATTATCGAAACACAGTCTTCCACATAATACTTCAAAAAGAACAACTCCGAAAGAGTATACGTCAGATTCTTTCGTTAGAAAGCCCATGCATGCGCAGATACATTGGATCAATGTAACCAAATGTACCCACAATATCGGTCATTAAAAACGTAAACTGGCTAGAAGGTCCTACTTTTGCCAGTCCCATGTCAGAGACTTTAGCTTTCCAGTTCTCGTCCAATAGAATGTTGGAACTTTTTATATCTCTGTGAAGAACTCTCTGATGTTTACCTTTATCCTCATGCAGGTAGCTTAATCCCCTTGCCGCATCAAGGCATATCTTGATACGCTGAGTCCACGTGAAAGTAGTGGAACTCAAATGGCGATCAAGGCTGCCATTAGCTGCATGCTCGTACACCAAGATCTTCTCACCACCCTCGTCACAAAATCCAAGGAGAGAGATCAGATTTTCGTGAGTGTAACGGGAATGCATCATGACCTCCTTCCAGAACTGAGGGTCACCTTGCCCATGTTTACGACTTAAACGCTTAAAAGCAGCCTTAGTTTTCCCCCTTGATTGAGATAGTTCTCCCTCATATACATTTCCGAAACCACCCTTTCCGATAATTTTGGTGTCAGTAAAGTTGTCAGTGGCTGATTGGACCTCCTCCAGTTTGATTACAAGATGTTCAAACTGCTTCATGATGGAATCCATTTTACTATATGTTGATGAAAGAATGATTTAATAATATTTTGAGCAATTGCAAGTGCGGAACTAAACTAATAACTAAGATGATAATATAGCAAGATGAAGTTGGGATAAGATGCATAAAGTGAAGTCTTATTTTCATATGGTAGATGAAATATCTTTAATCAATAATTCTAACCAGTTGTATTGCTTGAATAGGCCTTTCTTGGATTATTATGCGAAAGACAACCACACAAAAAACTTGTGGTTCTCCTAAACATTACCAAGTACTTATTTAGGCATTATCTTTCTCATATATCATGTGAAAACCCAAACTGGACAAATTAGTTTTAGTTAGCATTTAAAAAGTCACAATTAGCTCCAATTAAATTTGATCAAACACTTTAGGAATATGAATTTATGTCCATATTTTGAAGTAAATATTGTGCCTAGTAATATGTCGATAACACTTTAGGAATATGAATTTATGTCCAAGACGCGACACATTTATGTATCTCGAGCAATGTATTTGTATATTTTGGTGATTTTTGATTATTATTGTTTCAAATATCATTTTTATATATTCTGAAATCTGGAAAATGTCAAACCTGGAATATGTGGGATTATGTTTGTGGAAAATAACTGTGGGAAATCTATGAGAATATATCCGTGGGAAATATGTGGGAAATAACCATGGGAAACACGTGGATAAATGACTGTTAGAATTTGTGGGAAATCCGTGGGAAAATGTTAGTCGGAAATTTGTGAGAAAATGTTCGTGGGAAATCCGTGGCAAAAAACCACTCTTTTTTGTGTGAAATTTGGTTGATAAAATCCGTGGGAAATCCGTGAAAAAATAGTCAACGCTCCGTGGGAAAAATATTTACCCACGTGGTTTTTAGCAACGGAATATTTCCGTGGGAAAGGGCTCTTTCCCACGGAATTTCTCACGGATCATGCTGTGGGAAAACTGTGTTTGTGTAGTAGTGCGAGCTGAACTGTTTGCCACCACCATTTCAAAATAGGGGAAAGGCTGAATTAATGTAACATTTTTGTTCAAATTAATTAATGTACGTAAGATACTTTTTTTATTTTATATCTACGTAACATACTTTCAAATACTTACTAATCTACGCAATATTGACCAAAATGTGACTTGTTTAACCGGTTACCAATTAGAAAAGTTACAGTTTGGTCCTTTGGTCTGTGTGGACTTCTCCTGTTAGTCCTTTGACATTTTTTTCGTTAAAAACTTAGTAATGATACTTTGACTTAAATACACACATTTTTATACACGATTTTTTTACACACTTTTTTATACGTGCAATTATATACACGGTTTTATATGCGAGAAAGTTTGAACTTTGACAGACGATTTTAGCGTCAAAACTGATCCCATAGACTCCGAAAATCTCGCGCTAAGTCAATGTATACGTTCTCTACAACTTTCACGTTTTATGTTTTTCATGAAAAAGATAATTAGATGGTCGAAACCCCAATTTAAAACTATGACATCAATACCAGCATTTTCGGTAATTAAGTAAATCTGAATTTCGACGGTCTCGGTTAGTGCTAAAAACTTACTTTTATGTCTCTAAACCTATCAGTGACTAAATATAGACAGTCTATATGTAAAATATTATTAAATAAAGTTTAAAACTTATAACGATAGTAGTATGATAAGAAAAATGGAAAATTAATAAGCGCATATCGATTCCATTGCGTACCTAAAAAATATAACAGTGAAAAGAAATTGCTCGAAAAACTTCCCGTTTAAAATCAAACTCAAACACATAACATGCGTTTATATTGAAGTGTGTGTATACAAACGTGTATAAAAACGAGTGTATAAAAAGTATATAAAACTGTGTGGATAAAAAAGCGTAAAAAACATTTATATACACACGTTTTACGCAATTATATAAATATTTTTTACGCAATTATATAAATATTTTTTACGCTTTTTAATACACACAATTTTATACACACGTTTTTATACACACTTCGATACACATTTTTAGACACATGTTTTGTGTTTGAGTAAAATTTTAAACGAGAAGTTTGTCGAGCAATTTCTTTTCACAGGTTTTTTTTAGATACGTAATGGAATCGATCTGGTGTACTTATTAAATTTTCCATTTTTATCATACTACTATTTTTATAAGGTTTACACTTTGTTTTATAATATTTTACGTATTGAATGTTTATATTTAGTCATTGATAGGTTTAGAGAATTCAAAGTAAGTATTTAGCACTAACCGAGACCGTCGAAATTCGGATTTACTTAATTACCGAAAATACTAGTATTGTTGTCATAATTTTATATCGGGGTTTCGACCATCTAAATGTCTTTTTCATGAAAAACATAAAACATGAAAGTTGTATAGAACGTATACATTGACTTAACGTGAGTTTTTCGGTGTTTACGGGTTAAGTTTTGACGTTGAAATCGTCTGTTAAAGTTCAGAATTTTTCGCGTATAAAACGTGTATATAATAACACGTTTAAAAAGTGTGTATAAAAACGTGTAAAAAAATACGTGTATTAAAGTCAATGTATCATTACTAAGTTTTCTAATGAAAAAAATGTTAAAGGACTAACGGTGGAAGTCCACGCAGACCAAAGGACCAAACTGTAACTTTTCTAAGTGGTAACTGGTCAAACAAGTCACATTTTGGTCCATATTGCGTAGATTAGTAAGTATTTGAAATTATGTTGCGTATATCCAGAATAAAAAAAGTATCTTGCGTACATTAGTTAATTTAAACAAATAAGTTACATAAATTCATTCTTTCTCCTTTCAAAATATTCTAGTGATTGAACTATTGTTTAAGAATGTTTGAGATGCAAAAACCATAATGTGGCACGAATTTCCGCTCGCTTCGCTTCGTCAATACTTCTTAGCTTTAGTTGTGTATTTATTAAGATATAAGTACTTCTTTTTCGAACGTAATATGACATGTGGTCGTATAACATACTATCAAAAATATCTTACTCACTTAAGAAACTTACGTATAAAACTAAACAAAACGACCGTTAATGAGATGACGAATTTTTTAGAAATTACGTAAAAGCTAACAAAATAAACACAAAACATCACCTAAAGTGTCGTCCCTGGGCATAGAGGAGCATAAATACTACCCACTAAATGAAATAATATAAAATTAACTAGAAGATAAATGATATAAAAATAGTGGCCATAACTCTACATCTTTCATCTCCATCTCATCTCCATCTCCTATCTTTCATTCTTATTTTCAAAACAGAGCTCAAATCTATACTTCATTTCAAATGGGTGTAGCACATTCATAAAATCTCTAAAGTTCGATAAAGAAACTACCTTTCACCGTGAAAAACTATGTGTGGCACGTGCCACACGTGGCTCATACATAGATCCGCCCCTGCCTAAGACCATCGTTAAAAGTTGATAAAGAAGAATAAACTAGTATTTGTAGGCTTACTTTTTAAAGGGGCTGAAACAAGATGCCTTCTATTTTTAGATTTCTTCCATGGTCGTCAAAATCAATTTTGAGATCAACAAGATCCCCATTGGTAGTGATTTGATACAATTCAGCCATACGGAAGTAACCATACATCTTGTCTGAAAGCACATTATAAGTTCTTGTCTCCCCATTTACTTTGTATTTGAGGTCTACGTAAAAAGAGTGAGCGAGATAGACCAGGTTCACGGTGTATGGGATTAATGGGTTCAATAACTGAGTTTTTACATGTGTTCTGAATCTCCTTTGTTTTGTATCGTATAAGCCTGCTGGAAATCTGATGATACAGAAAAAGCAAAGAATGACGTATCAAATTACATATACTTATCAAACTACAGGACGAGTCCGAGGAGGACAAGTCACCTTGAATAAAAGTGAGACTCATATCGACGAGCGAAATTGTCATTTAGAATCAAACAGTCTTCCATGGATATCATGTGACAATGTTCTCCTTTCTCATTAAGTGAAAACCACTACAATTAGTAAGTTGGGAATTAGTTCTGGTCATAATATCTTTATAATTAGACATAGCCAATTGCATACCGATTTGTATGCGTGAAGGTGGATTCCAATCGAGAGAATCTGTTTTAGTTCCTGAAGGGATCTGTAGGCAACAGATTGTGAGGCAGCCTCGAGTATTTATTGGTACTCTTCAAACACTTGAAGTTCCACCTATATGATGAAATATTAAAGTAATTAGCCATATATTCGGGTTACATAACCATCGAGAATAAAGTGCTTACTTTGTCTACAGATGGTTGGAACTCAAAGCCAGCGACTAGTAGATTGGCATAACGGTTTTCAAACTCAAATCGAAGGCCTGCAGTTGGTTGTTGGCTTGTAAACTGATACAATGGAACAATGAACCATCCATCGTCTCTCTCATGCATAGAAGGGTAAATTATGAAAACTTTGGTCTCGTCCTCCCAAGCTATTTTGTATCTGAGGAGATATTTTGAATTGGCACTGTAGTGCCAAGAATATCGAAAGACTAGGTTGACCGTGTATGAGATATGAGGTGTCAAGTATTCACCTCTAACACGTGCTTTTAATTTCTTTTCATATTCGTAACATTGCCCCCCAGGAAATCTGGATAAAGAAGAATTAAAGAATGGAAAAAAAATAAAAACCATATAATATGGATACAAAAATTCAGAATTAGTTAGTCACCTTGTATTAACCCAGTCATCAATATTACGTTTTACAAAGAGAGCTTTATCAGGGTCGAAACAGGCTTCAATGGAGATTCTTTCAATATGTTGTCCCTTCTCATTCAAATAAAACAACTGTATGAACATTCATTAGATAAGTTTTAATTAGCATTTTCAATAAGAATTGGGTCAGGCGTGTTAAACGAATTGGGCCCAAAAACAAGATCTTAAATTAAAAAAAAAACTAAAAGCTAGTAAAGTCTAGTGACTCTGACCGACTCTTTATGGTCGATTACAAAGTTTTTGTCTGCAGGTTTCATTATGTGAATAAACCAAAAAAACCGAACTGAACCGAAAAAAGGAAATGAACCAAATTAGATGTTATGTTTTCAGTCTGAATAATGGCAAAATGATAATCAACCGAATTCACATAAATATATACAGTATCTTTTTAAAAAACAAATTAAAACTCTTTTTTGTTATAAATATAAACTTTTTATGCATAGAAAGAAAACAATTGAGCAAAAAATGTATATTATAAAATTACTAAAATAACTAAGAATATGTAATCCGGGTTAGGTTTAATTCTGCGGTCCGGTTTTCGGTTTTACCCAACAAAAGTTTAATCAAAACCAGGCAAACCGAACAACCCGATAGCAAAAACTTAATTAACTTAATATGGAAAATTAAATTTATAAAATCATGTGAAAAGCAATGTTTTAAAATCTGGTTAGACCCGGTCGGGTGACTGCATACAAGTTTTGGGAGAAAACTTTGGTTGAACCGCTCATGCCTGGTGGCTCAATCGGTCATTTAAAAAAACAGTTTTTAAAATATTTCAAAATAGCCCTTTACATTATAAAATATATCAAAAGAAAAACCTCAAACTATAGTAAACTTATATAAGTAAAAGTAAAGTAACACCAAAAAACGTCTTCCAACACCACGAGTTATGAATCCTTATAGATCTTTATAGTAAATTTATCAGAGTAGGTAATTACCGTTTTGCCCCCATTAAGGATTTTGGAGAGAAGCACTTTGAGTTCCAGTATGGATCGGTAGATCAGAGGAGGTACCACAGCCTTAATTATATTTTCATACTCCTTTGGTATGAGACCAACACGCTCTTGAGAATTGAGTGTTAGCTCTAGTTTTTCCACAACATGAAACATCTTTGGTCGTTCTTCACGTGATTCCCACAAACATTGAAAGGCAATCTCTGAAAATATTACCAAGGAACTCTGATCCAATGCTTGCAAAAGATCATCATTAAACACAATCTCATCCAACTTTTTCTCTTCGTATCTTTGTTTCCAGATATGCACTATATTCCCACTACGAGTATTGCTAGAATCAAAACATAGTCTTCTACATAATACTTCAAAAAGGAAAACACCGAAAGAGTATACGTCAGACTCCTTCGTTAGAAAGCCCGTGCGCAGATACATTGGATCAATGTAACCAAGTGTGCCCACAGTATCGGTCATTAAAAACGTAAACGACTGATTAGCAGGTCCTAGTTTTGCCAGTCCCATGTCAGAGACTTTAGCTTTCCAGTTCTCGTCCAATAGAATGTTGGAACTTTTTATATCTCTGTGAAGAACTCTATGATGTTTACCTTTATCCTCATGCAGGTAGCTTAATCCCCTTGCCGCATCAAGGCATATCTTGATACGCTGAGTCCACGTGAAAGTAGTGGAACTCAAATGGCGGTCAAGGCTGCCATTAGCTGCATGATCGCACACCAAGATCTTCTCACCACCCTCGTCACAAAATCCAAGGAGAGAGATCAGATTTTTGTGAGTGTAACGGGAAAGCATCATTATTAGTCGATCATAGTCTGTATATATTATGGTTACCTGTTTTGTAATGGCCCATGGCCATGTGTTAGGCCTAAGCCCACTCTCTAGAATATTCTACTGTAACCTATATATATTTGGTGAATTGATGAATAAAATCAAGGTGAGAATTATACCTTCCAATATGGTATCAGAGCCAGTTTTTATCTCCTAATTTTTCTCCACAAATCACGAATCCTCCTTCCTGCTCTTTTATTCTGCCGACACCTAAACACTCTATCACCACCACCTCAACCCCAAATCGGCACCCATGGCCGTTGAAGACATTCCACCTTCACCACCTTCGACTGACAAAGTAATCCCCTTTAGCATCTCCAACAAGGTTCCTATCAAATTAGACCTTGAAAAACACAACTATGATCGACTAGATTTGTCCTATCAAATTAGTCTGGCAGGGGGTCTTCAGTATCTTACGTTTACACGACCAGATTTGTCCTATGCAGTTCAACAGGTTTGTCTTTATATGCATGATCCGCGAGAGCCACATTTTGCTGCTCTTAAGCGTATCTTGCGATATGTTCAGGGTACGTTGGATCTCGGGCTTCACTTGTATGCCTCCTCTACTACCAGTCTTATTGGTTATACAGATGCTGATTGGGCGGGTTGCCCATCTACACGCCGGTCTACTTCCAGTTATTGTGTATTCTTGGGTGACAACCTCTTATCTTGGTCTGCTAAACGACAACACACTATTTATCGCTCCAGTGCTGAAGCTGAATATCGGGGTGTTGCCAACGTAGTAGCAGAGACTGCCTGGCTTCATAATCTTCTCCGTGAGTTACACTCTCCTTTGTCTACTGCTACTCTGGTATACTGTGATAATGTGAGTGTTGTTTATATGTCTGCTAATCCCGTTCAACATCAACGAACGAAGCACATCGAGATTGATATTCATTTTGTCCGTGACATGGTTACTGCTGGTCATGTTAGAGTTCTCCACGTCCCTTCTCGGTTCCAGTATGCTGATATTTTCACAAAGTTTACCTTTCGCGTTGTTTGAGGATTTTCGTTCCAGTTTGAGCGTCCAGCCTCCTCCCGCTCCAACTGCGGGGGCGTATTAGTCGATCATAGTCTGTATATATTATGGTTACCTATTTTGTAATGGCCCATGGCCATGTGTTAGGCCTAAGCCCACTCTCTAGAATGTTCTGTTGTAACCTATATATATTTGGTGAATTGATGAATAAAATCAAGGTGAGAATTATACCTTCCAATAATCATGACCTCCTTCCAGAACTGAGGGTCACCTTGCCCATGTTTACGACTTAAACGCTTAAAAGCAGCCTTAGTTTTCCCCCTTGATTGAGATAGTTCTCCCTCATATACATTTCCAAAACCACCCTTTCCGATAATTTTTGTGTCAGTAAAGTTGTCGGTGGCTGATTTGACTTCCTCCAGTTTGATTACAAGATGTTTAAACTCCTTCATGATGGAATACATTATACTATACGTTGATGAAAGAGTGATTTGATGAGAAAAAGTGGTTTGAGCAATTACAAGTGCACAACTAAACTAATACTAATTGATATGTTAAATGTAGCAAGACAAGTTGGGATGAGTTGCCAAAAGTCAAGTCTTATTTACGTATGGTAGGTGAGATTTCTCTAAACAACAATTCTAACAAGTTGTTCTGCTTGACTAGGTCTTTTTTGGATTATATGCATAAGACAAGTAGACAACCATATAAAAAACTTGTGGTTCTCATAAACAATACGTTGTTGATGACACAACTTGTCCATTTTGACCCTTCCCTTATTCAAACTTGGCGTCCAACACATGCATGCCAAGTTTTAGTTATCATAGTTTTGATGTCCGAGACTTTTAATTTTACAGTTATATAGTTTGCCGTAAAAAAATATCATTGTTAAAACTGTCTTGAACATAGCCACTGTAGGGAACTCAACATAATAAAACGGAGATCGTGCAGGGGACACACAAATCATGTATAAGTGATAAATGTAGTAGGCAAGGTTTATGCATCTACTTTTGTTTTTCTTTGTACATAATGCTTTTTCTTAAAAAGGCAATGCTCTGTTCCTAAAAAATCCATTGTTACTCGATAAATCAAAAGGATACAATAAAGAATTAGGGAGTCAAACGGTCTTTTTGGGGATAGAGGGACTTGAACCCTCATGATTGTTGAAATCGACGGATTTTCCTATTACTATAAATTTCATTGTTGCGACTATTGACATATAGAACGGGACTCTCTATCTTTATTCTCGTCCGATTAATCAGCTCTGGGGCTTTAAGGGATCGGACAGGGTTGGAACCCTAACCCAGACCAGGAAGGGAACTATATCTTATAAGACTATCACACACGAGACTCGCCTGGGCTCTCATCGAGACTAAGTCACTTCCCTCTTCCTTGCTTCCCCCCCCCCCCCCCTCCCCCCCCCCCGATCCAAAGCCAATCCCAGGGAACAGTGAAGCTTCATAGGGTCTTTCTGTCCGTTAATTTCCAAAGAACAATTACATAACAATACTCTTTAAAGTATCAATTTCAACACCAATATACCCTATCCCCAGTGTCCTTTGTCATTGATCAGTTAATCCATATTTCTACATGCAATTCCCAATCTATATACCATCTGATTGCAAGAGCACAACTTGGCATGAGACATGGATGCCATTAGTCTGACTTTTTGTTTGTAAACCAAAATAAATGTGGGGTGCAGTGGTTATCATATCATTTTACTTGACTATGGCTATATCTATATCTTTACAACCCTATAAAGAAACACACACAAATCCTAAATGGAAACACTCATACCAAACGAGCCCTTAAAAAGAAACACACACAAATCCTAAATGGATTGTGAACTAGTTCGACATGGCCGATTAAGCTAAAAAGAAACAAGCCCAATTTGTGATAATTTGTGATTTACACGAACTCGATAAAACATGGAGTGAATGAAGCCAAATGACATTAATTATCAATCGTGTGACTTGGGATCAAGTATTCTAGCTAATAGCGAGTAAACATTGTCGGGTCTTATCGGGTTGATCCAATCACAGTCACAGGAAACGCTCACTCGGCCGCGTTTTTGCATTTCGGATGGTTTGTCCCAAAAGGGTTACAATCGCGATCTGGAACGCTATATTTGGTGTTCCCTAACAACATCAATCAGCGTAGCAAAATGGACCGGTACGACATATCAAAGTGAATTGGTACGGCGTACCAAAGTGAATGTGTTATGATTTGTAGAAATATAATTAAAAATGATTTAATATATAATATTAAAATAAATAAAAGTTTGTAAATATGTATATAGAGAATATATAAATACATGTTTAGATCTTATATATGTATAAATATAATATGGTACATTGTACCAAATCAGGTACATCGTACCAAATTATATGGTACATCGAACCAAAGCGAACTCGGGCGTATAAAAATGAGCCTACGCCCCTTCGTACCGGATTTTAAGGACTCCGTGTACCCGTTTCGCGATCGCATTTCGTGTGACTATGGACCCGATTACCCAATAACAAAAATTATCAAACCCTAACCTGACCCGATAGCAATGTCGGGTTCTCGGGTTCGGGTCAAACTAACCCGATAAGCTTTTTCAACCCGACCCGATAAAGCTTATCGGGTTCGGGTCGGGTCAACACCCTACCCATGGGACACGTTTATGAGACCAATTCCGCACCAAGCAAAATTCTACTTCTACAGATAACACATGTGTAACCTTTCTCACATAACACCAAACAATGATCGACTGATTCATACGCATAAGTACAGAATGATGATTGACATATTCCACCGCATTTTTACAACAAGGATAAAGAATAAAATTGAGAAGGATACCTTTTATAGCTGGAGGTCTACCCGAAAGTAGTATCCTTACCCGCAGGTCTTCCCACGGATAGGGGTATGACTTGTCTATATGCCACCCTACTTTGGCAGGATTGGGTATCGTTGTTGTTGTTGTTGTTGTTGTTGCTCCAAACAAACCGTAGCTTCCGTTTCCACATGTCCTTAACAAATATATTAAATTTTCTAGGGAAAATGATTTGTTCGTAGCCGTATAAACCATAAGCCAATGTTTCATAATCCAGTTTGACAAGGCTTTAACCCCTTCAAATTTACGCTCCACTTCGGCCTAGTCCAAGGAGGCCAAACCCAGTCCACGTTCCATTATTACACCTATAAAAGAGAAGGGTAAGGTAACAGGAATTAACAGCCCATTCACGAACAAAATAATGTTGTTAGTTCTGCTAGATGTTTTATCGGACATTTGGTTGGCATTACAGATCAGCTTTAGTTGTATAAAAATAACTAACTATTTTGTGCATATATTGTCAATGTGTTAATGAGTTTACTTTACCTTTCATTCATATGCATACCTTTAACAAATTGTGTCCTCAATTAAAGATTAACACGAGTATATATTGTACCTCTTTAACCAGTGAAGTCAAATTTCACTTAACACCTGAATTCATTTTTTGTATGGGAAAAACTCAAAAGGGTCCATTTTACTGATAAACATGTACGGGAAGCTATTAGAAATCAAACTCCAGCAGTGCAATGGTTTTCCTTGGTAACTCTCAGTGTAATCCTAGAAATACAAATCTCCTATTGATAGGCAATTCAAGAAAAGTTACAAACACATAATAGGTTACTAGATGGGGTAGGTGCAGTTATGGTATGCCCATAATATCCTTCGAAGACTAGCACTTCCTGTTGCCGACTTCTTATGACAGGAAAGAGATTAAAGTATCTAAGAGATGAAATAATGATTCGGGTGGTGCCGTATGAGTTTTAAAGTGAAACGTAGTCGTTCATGCAGCAAAGCTGTGGAATGTGTAGAGGTACAATGATCAATAGAGCTGTGTTGTGGAAGCCACTGTGATGGTTTGAATTGTGAAGAAAATTGTATCGAATGGATATTCTAATTTTATAGATTTCATTATCAGTCTTCTACTATATGGATTACAACCATGGGAGGTATCCTTGTCGCTCACCTGAGGTAAATAAGCACTACCAAAATAGAATTGAAAGATTAATATATGAAATTTATAACTAAATAAGAAAATTGCATATGCAATAAGTATACCCAATCCTGCCGGAGAGGGTTATGGGAGGGATTTAGAAAGACCTCCGCAAGAGTAGATATAGGTTTAAGAATAAAGACATATAAGATATCAAACTTAAGAGCTTGTATAATCTCAAAAGCCAAGAACAAAAGCAAGATTTTTAAATCCCTACCGGAGTTCTTAAATTAGCTTAATTTACGAGCTAGTCAGCTTATTAAAATTCTAAAAAGCTGAAAACTAAAAGCTTGAAATTTTGAGCTTTTATGGACTTAAAAAGCCATAAGCTCAAGCTCATAAGCCTAAAATATTTAAGCTATCAGCATTTCTAGATTATAACAACACCATTAAGAGGTGGGGTGTTTGTCTATGCTTATAATTTGGGCTTGTAAGTGATAACGGCTGATGATAACTAAGCTGATAAGCCAAGCTTAAGTTCTTGGATTAGCTTATCAAAACCACCTTAAATAAGCTCATAAGCCTAAGCGGTTATGAAAAGACTTGAATGTGGTTAAGAATCATATACATTATTTGCAGATAATATTTTTTTAAGAATGACACTACGTATATGAATATACAAGAATCATAGAAACTAAAAATTCATGTAATCTTAACACTAAAACGAAGCTTCTTCTATAATAATCAAGTTACAACAATTATTCATTAAAAACTTATATAATTTCAAATAAATATATTTGAATAAGTTAATATGAAAAGCATAAACTGAAACAATATTTACCAAATTACAGCAATTAATTACCCTTCCAAACGTATTAGGGGTAGAGAAGAGATTGATGTAAGTAACCAGTGGTTTATGATCGGTGGTCGGAGGAGGAATATTCCGGTCACCGGACCGGTGGACCTGTTTATTTGGGCCTTGTTACGAATCATAAGGTAGTGTTTTGGACTTTGCTTATTTCTATACACAAAAACTAAAAAGCCCAAGTAGTTGTAAGTTATAAACATAAGCGATAAAACAAATTTTTTAATTAAGTTTGTGTCATTTATTAAAAAACATTGTAACTTTTTATAGGAAATCATCACATTTCATTCACATGTTTGGAATTTAAACGCGAGAATTTAGACAGTTGAGAATCAAAGAACTTGTTAGAGGTAAGTGGAGTCTCGTATTGTCCATTAATTAACAAAGGTGTGAAACGTGGGAACGAATATTCTGATGTTTGATAGAGGAAACAATCTCTCTAAACACACTTGTAGGTGTGGACAATAAATTGTTTTTCCGCACTTTTACATGTAAGATTTTACTTTATTACACACATTTCTTAACCACGCAACATTTCTCCATACACCAAGGATCAAAATGAATATATATTTCTTCCATTACATATACTTGACCCAATGAAAAAGTTTAACATAGACCTCATTTATAACACAGACTCGATCTCCACCTTTCATTTTTTAAGATCTAAGGGTTCTCATTAATTGTTATGTTATAAAATAAAAAATTATTAACACACAAAAATACACACATCAGGAGATCATCGGGGGATTTGTGAACCACCATCACCCCTACCCATCAACCACCGCCACCACCACCCATAAACCATCACCACCAACCACCACACACATATACACATACAAATGTTCGATCTACTAAATCTAATCCATTTCGATTAAAACCACTTTATTCCCATCAGATCGACACTATTCTGATCAAATCCGCTCAACCAAACCTTAATTTTTAGCCCCAAATTTCATTATTGATGGATATACGAGATGAAATAGATGCTGACGATGGTAAGTTGTTTTGATTATGCTTATTTTTATGTTTTTTCATTTGATTATGCTTAGATAGCACTTGATAAGATTTTCATAATTGTTTGCTTAGTTTATGGATTTATGCTTATGTTTATGCTTATTTATTTTCTGGTAGAGAATCATATATGATTCTTGTCAGAGAATCATATATGATTTTGTTGATGAGCTGAGGTATTTTGGTATCTAGTTTATAAGAAGTTTTTTATCGTCGTGGAGAAGGTATCCAGAGTACAATGCATATATGGTTCTTGTAGAATAATAAATGATTCATAGATGAATCATATACGATTCATAATTCAAGTGTTGTAATAAAATCATATGTGTTGTACTACAATCATACATGGCAAGAATCACACATGAAATCATATTGATACAAGCACATGTTTTTTATTGCTTTTATATCAAGTGTTGATGTGTTTATGTTTTTCTTGAAGTTCTACAAGGAAAAGCAATGAAATGCTTAATGATCCAACGATTTGCTTAGGAAAAGCTAAATAGTTCTAGGAAAAGCAATGGAATGCTTAACGACTCGACGATGTTTTGTATTTTCAGTTTTCTACTTTGCCAAGAATAGTAATTGTTGAAGTGTTTGGGCATGTCCAACACTTTTGGTATATTTTTGGCTTGGGTATGTTTATTTCCTGTATTTTGTTGAAAATCATATGATTTTTTGAATAAAGTATTGTTAAGAGTCATTTTTCATATACATTATTTGCAAATAATGTTTTGTTGAAAATCATAATGTTTTGTTAAGAATGATACTACGTATATGAATATACAAGAATCATATATGATTCTATATGAGTCGTATATGATTATACACATCTCATCTATGATTTACTATGAATCATACTTAATACAAATCAATAGTAAGTACATCATATGCGATTTATGGAAAATTTGTAAATACTTTTCCTGAATCATATATGATTTGTTCTAAATCATATATGATTTGTTATGTATCATATATGATTCATGCATAATCATACATGATTCTCCAAGATCACAAACTAAAAATATTGATTCTTAGGATTAGACCTCACAACTTGTATAAAATCCGTTGGAATATCAAACAAAAAATATTCAGTTTAAAATAGTCGTATTAAGAGTCGCATAACACATTTCTGATAGTGCAACCAAACTATGAAAATATCTAAATCTAAACAAAGTATGATATGAAAAATACAAATTTAAACAAAGTATGATGATGTTCATGAAGTGTAGTCGCTTGTTGAGTTGCATGAATTCCTGTGGCTTGTTTCTCAATTGCTTAAATATTTTAAATTGAATCTCTCGTTTTCAGCAAAGAATGATTAAGCTCTTGAACATCGACTTTTCTCCATAATTATTCCATCTCACAACCCTCTTTCATTTTAAAGTCTTGTAATAGAACGTGTTACATAATCACTGATTTTGGTTCAAAGTTATGTTTTTTACCATATAAAAGAACATAATTGTATATGCTTCGTGTTGAATCATATATGCTTTATTCTGAATCATATATGATTTTAGCAGAATCATGAATCATATATGATTTTCACGTTTTTCATAATCATTTAGAAAAAAACACAATATTTACCATGAACTTAAATGAATTTCGCTTTCCATCTGCATCTAGATCGACATCTTTGATTTGAGGCTCAATCATAATTTAATTAGGGTTAATTAACGATGTACCATTGCGGTTTGGTGGCGGGGGTTGGTGGCGGGGGTTGGTGGCGGTGGTAGTTGGTGTCAGTGGTGGTTGGTTGGTGGGTTTGAAGAACCCTAATTTAATTAGGGTTAATCAGTGGTTGTTAGTGATAGGTTTGTGGTGGGTTGGTGGTGGTGGTTGGTTTGTTGGCGGTGGTGGTTGGCAACGGTGGTGTTTGGTAATGGTTTGTTGGTAAGATGAGAGATTTAACAGAGGTGTGTGTGTTTTTTCTAGAAAAAAATAAAGTGTGTATGAAAAGTGGTGTAAGGTAGGTGAAATCTGGACCATTGAATAAAAATAAGATGAATGGATGAGATGTGTTTATTGGATCCCTAATGCAGTCAAACCCAAGACCTGTAACAGATAGATATCTTTATTGTAACTTTATATCAGGTACTTGGTGCTGTTTAGAAAAGAGAAAGCAAAACAAAACAAAGCAGCTGATCCTGATCCTGAATAAGAGAAAGCAACGGACTAATGAAAAGAGCAATTCCATTACGTAAAAGCGCAGGAAGTTGGGAGCATAGACTCTTCCCTCCACCAGCAGCCATTATCACAAGCACGTCGCTTTCGCTCATTACCGCTTAAATGATCTGGTAAGCGACTATCAATCACCAACAACATGCATCTGTTAATACGCGGGTTTTTCCAATACACAACAACATACCTCGCGTTGGTTTGCACGATAACTAGAAATGCCAAAAAATTTAAATCTAGTATCATCAGCTTGATTATGCCACTCAAAAGACCCTGACTAGTTTTCTGGTTGAGGAGCTGCATTGTCTTGTTGAGATTTCTCTAAATCTTGATAACTTTCAAGCACTGCCTTAAGTTCTTACTATCTTTCATAGAGCTTCTCTTGTTTATCGAATAACCTCTTTATTTCATCAGTAACGTACAAGTATGTGTTGCATTTATATATAGCGAGAAAATACTTCGATATACATTTTTTTGAACTGCTGATTATATAAAAAAAATTCTAGCAAGAAGCTAGGAATTACAAAATGTAAACTAACAAAGGATTTTGAATCCATATATCCCAAGAAACATGAATCTTTCTATTCCTATTATAAAACCAAAAGAAAGAATAACTAGAAATGTGATAAAAAGGTCTCTCCTTTGCCAGTCTTTTTTGACAAACACGAGATCGTTGCGAAACTTCCAAATAACCCAAAGAGAGACCCCAATAATAGATTCTAGCGCCAATTTCATTGAAGCTCTAATATTTATACTATCAAGCCAAGAATACACCTCTAATAAAGTGCCCGCCGGATTTGGGTAATGATCAACCCATTTGAAGATTAAAACCCAAATAGATGATGCTAGATCACATGCCCATTTGATATACATATTATTTCAGTTTCAGCCCATTTGAAGTTCAAAAAAGACCCGAGCTTTATGCTAGAGTTAGTAAACTGAATAGTAACATCTACGTAATAATAGTATTTGTTACATTAATGAAAGTTACCAGTGGTTTATTATCGGTGGTCGGAAGAGGAATATTCCGGTGATCGCACCGGTGGACCTCTTAATTTCCGGTGGATAACAATGGTGGGTGGGTGTTTTATTTGGGCCTTGTTACGGATCATAAGGTAGTGTTTTGGACTTTACTTATTTCTATAGAAAAAGGGTTTTGCTAATGACAGCCTAAGGGTTGTCGTTAAGAAGTAAAGTTTTATTACATGATTATAATGAATGATTTTGATTGGATGGATATTTCGAAAAAAGTGGAGACAATCGCTGAAAATATGGATTAACAATTAATACTTGATTCTGATTGGTTAATTTAATTCATTACAACCAATTGTAATAAAAATTCAATTCTTAACGACAACACTAAGGGCTGTCATTAGCAAAACCCATAGAAAAAACTTACTTTTTCATTAATAATAATAAAAAATACAACTTAAAAAAAGATACACGAAAAAAAAATATAACAAAAAAAATATAATTAAAAGCAAGCCGTTGTTGTTTAAAAAGGAATTTATAATAAAAAAATAGATTAAAAGTGAGAGTTTTCGTACTTCAAACGGTAAAAAATTCAAACATATACAAAAACTAAGCCGTTGTAACGGCTATAAATTCAAAAATTAAAAAAATAAATAAATAATATAACGTGACCGACGGCGCGAGCCACGGTGCAGTTTTCACGTCGTGGGCTCGCGCCATCAGCCATAACGTCGGCTGGTAGGTACGGCGTAAACCGCCATAACGTGAGCCACGATACAGTTGGTTGCGCCGTCGGCTCGCGCTATCGTGGCCAGCCACTGTACCGAAAGCTCTAAAAGATAAGACGAAAACCAAATAAGCAATAAGCTCATTGTTTAAGGGACTATTTGTTTATCTTATATAAAAACTAAAAGTAATCTTATTTTAGCTTATATAACATAGGTTCAGTGACGAATCTAGAATTACTCACTCGGGTGAGCCAAAACAAAAAACATGAAAAAGATACCAATAATTTAACAATACAAAATAAAATGTCATACAACAATAGTTTTCCATTTAAATCGTACATGACGTTTTTTATCACTAAAATCATCTAAACTGCTATCTAAACTAAAGGTTTCCACAATATTCTTTTCAATATAAAATAAATAATGGAATAAATTCCTTTATATGAAGTACTAAATTATTGGAAAGAATTTTACCCACAAAATTATCAAAAAAAAAGATCATCACCCATTTTACCTTGTCAATCATTAATCATAAACTTAAGTTCTTATAAGTTAACCACTAAAAGCTAAATCCCATCCAGTTATACATATTTAAAAAATGTAAAACACAACTAGACGATTACCCGCGCATAGCGGCAGGATTGCCTAGCGGCAGATAATTAATGATACTTTATACCGTGGTATGATCAATCTGTAATTGGCAAATGTCTTAACGTGCGATAATTCAACTTTAGAAAAAATCTTCAATAAGCATGTATCAAACAACATATAAAAAATATTTAAGCTGAAAAAACTTAAATGAGAGTGGCATTCGTGCAAGAAGTTCATCACATGTGGTAAGCTGAAAAAACTAAAGTGTTTCCCGAAAAGGATTAGCAATGGATATGATTTACTTTGCATCACTAACTATTACAGTATGTAACAATGTAATATTATGATTAATAAAAAAATCCTAAATCAACTAAGAGAGGATTAACAAAAAGGTTTAATTAGAACAAGGTTTCTAGAATGATAAAATGGTTCATATAAATGAAGAATAAGAGAACCAAAAGTACATATTTATTCCCCCTTAGATTGAGACTTTGATAAGCAGAAGTAGATGAGCGAATAACACTATTTCCAAGCTCAGTCGATCGAGCATCCTTTCGTATGAAATTTTCCAAAAGTACGTTACTGTGACTTTGAAATAGTGATATTCAAGATATTAACATCTTGATATGGTGTATCCCCCTTGTACGTCTCCACTTTCTCAATCGCCCTGAAACCAAAGGCTTGTTTGAGAAACATTTCACCTAAACCACTTTACAATATAGTCACGAATATCAAAATTAAAGGGAACATAGTATAAAGTTGATAACATGGAAGAATAAAAACTTAATATCAAAGTGAATATTTTTATCAGTGATGGTGTTCATACCTTCTTGTTTAAAGTTATAGCCTTAAAACACGAAGCTTTTTCTTGTTGTCATATTCCACTATTTGGTTTGCGCGCTTAATGATGTATGAAGAGTTATCTCAAGCGTTGTAAGATGAGGCTGACATCCACTGTGGTTGTTTCTCCCTGTATCAACAATACACAAAAGCCTTAATAATGTGATAAACCAAAATCATGCGATGATTCAGATAGTATTGTAGATGTACCTTATCGAAGTCTTTGAAAAAACTTTTTAAAGGCGCCTCAATATTTTCAAACAGAGTACCCATGCACGTCTCCACATGCCGCATCACAAAGATACTAGAATTTGTTTGCATTCCATCACTTTGTCATTCAAACTCACCAACACCTTGTTCGGATTCAATGATGATTTTCACTTTCGTATGATTCTTTGCCATCTCGTCTGAAATTATGTCGCTGCAATGTATACCATATTCTATTAGCATATGTTCAGATTTTTTGTACAATTTTAAAGCTGGTTTGTAGTAATTAATGTATCAATTAATTGGACATAATAATTATACATACCACATAGCTGCTTCTGTTACGCTCTCGCACATTCAGTTTTCTTCTTATTAATTTATTTGCAGTTGTGTGTTGTGGTTCAGATGGTGCCGCGATTTGTTTTAGTTTCCCGGACACATCTTCAGGCGTATCAAAGAATGGAACATTTAACTCAACAATAAAACTCATTATTACTACAATTAGGCTATTTTTACGCACAATGTTGCAAGTATTCGGTAGTTTTTTCTAAAGAATGCCAAAATAAAAGGGAAGTTGTCATATCCACTCACCTCTCAAGAATGTAGTTTGCCAAGATCCATGGACTCATTCGCTAATTGTGACAAAGTCATGATGTTAGTGTTGTATGGAAATGGTTATTGAAAAAAACGCAAACTACTTATTTCTAAAATCACATAACAATCTGACCCGAACCACATGGACTCATATTGAACACACTTAAGATAGCAAGTAATACTACTTATCTCAAATGGAAAATGTAGCAAATAATTAGAGTTTGTTTGTACTACATTCGCTTAGCTCTTGAGAGGTACCAGGCCCACGTTGTTTCTCTATAAATTATGCAAATAAGGACTTCCACTTAAATAACCATATAACTTTTAAGATAGCTATTGAGAATTATACAAATAGCACTAAAAGTTAAGTGGTTCAATGCAACAGAGATTTTGGTCTTGAAGTAGAATAAGAGAAGACACGTATGTATAGAGAATGCAGGTAGAGGAGTTTGAGGAGGTCTGAGACCTATTGAATATATATCAGTTCTGAATTATAATGTTTGTGTTTTATCTCTTTGAGGTCAGTGGGTGATTTTGTATTAGTGAGTTTTGGGTGACCTTAATATACTTTTGGTTATTTTGTTGATTTTGGATTATCTTAGGGAGTTTTCATGTCATGTGTTGACATATAAGTTTCTTTAGAACACAACCATTTAGAAGCTATAATGTGAAAGAATGTTGCATATTCTAACCCACTTGTGTAACTCAAACGGGGACATAGATAATATTAAGAAGTGGCATTTAACTTTTGTATGGTTTCAAGTGGATATATAATTTTATTTTTTCTTACAGATATGTTATGAAATTTAGGCAACTAATTTATTGAGCTAGATTAGTTCTCTTTTACGCCATAACTTGATATGCGTAACCATAGTTTTCTTGTAAAGTTTTGTTGGGGACTGTCATATATTTTTCGTATTGGATTATATATTCTCAGCGTGGAATAGATTTATTTTCTTTATATTTTTCATATACCTGTATAACAGTATTAAGATTTTTGTCATTTTTAGGAAATTCTTTGCTTCGATCTGGTGTGATAAGTTATTAGGTTTTCAAGCGAAAATTCAGATTTATTTTTGAAAGAACAAACCTCCTTACTAATCCTATATAGCTTACAACTATTGCATCATGATCAGATACTTGCAGAATAATGATCCATGAGGACCTTGGGGTAAACTATATAATTTCCAACTAATGTCAAACTGAGGATGCACAATATAGATAGAAACCATGTCCCATCTGTGCAGCAATATGACTGGAGCATGTCATCACGCATAAGTTCAACATTCGATGCCAGCTTTATGTAATGCTAGTCTCAAACTAAATCGAGAACTGCTAACTAAAAGAAACATAATCCATCAGTGTATTTCTTACAGGCCTTTGAACGGATTTTTTTATATAGTCTATATCATGCATAACTTATACGTGAATTCACCCAAACATACATGTTTGTTTTTAGTTTCCGAGGGATTTGTATGGCCTGTCGCCTATTGCCATTTATCTACAGACTATAAAATGGTAGTTAACACTAAATGGAACATCCTCTTTTCGCATTTAATCTATTAATTTATTTAGAAAAACAAAGAAAGCTCCATAGATATACCTGGAAGTTGCATATGCTAAGACGCCTGTATATGAGTAGTCATTTCTAAGCGAAAGATTTTTGTAACAGCTGTTGCCCGCACCATCTATATTGTAACATTGTAGTTATATTTTCACGCTATAGACGAAGAAATAATTGGAACAAAGATGGTACGAATGTAGTTTAGGATGTTTGTATGAGTGTTTATTAGGTAGGTTAGGCTTCACCCAATAGTTTATATCTGATATGATCCCAAAACCATGTGATTATAGTGAATATTTTATTTTTTCAAAAGAAAATTGGATGACATGTTTCCCTTTTAACTAAGTTTTTATCCTTACTTTACATTGGAGATAAACCGCAACCTACATAGACCGACGATAAGAAAATGTACCAACTAAAAGAGGATATGCCTACCCGATAAGCTTTTCATATACCTCAATAAAAGTCTGCTTTAACTTTTCTTGCATGTGGCTGAGTTCATTTTGATTATGACCTGCATACACAAACACACCGGTTATTGTGATAGGCAACAGTGGGAAACCTACAAGAGAGACGCGTGTTTTTTATATTTTCTTATTACAAAGTATTATTGGATTGATAAACCGAAAGTAACTCTCTTTGTACCTATAATAGAGAGGGAATTTTTTTACCTCTAAGTTTTCTTGAAAATGACACAAAAGATGAAAACTGGCGCAGGTGGCGATGATCAACACACCACTCATTTTTCAACAGCTTCACCCACCCGCTGCACTATGTTATTCTTCGCCTCATGAAACTCATTTTGGCTATTGTCAGCAGCATACTCACCCGTAAGGCTTGCTGCAAACAAAAACACAATAAGCCATAGTCGAAGCCAACTGTCATATATCGTTAGTAAATAAGACACAATCAACACTGTCAAGAATAAACTAAAACTACCACATCGTATCCATACCCACTAAACTTGAAATCCACTCACATCCAAACATCCAAATATCCAAACAAAACACCACCAAAACCACTAAAATTTAAAACCAGTCAGATCCATAGATCAAACTAATTATATTGTGGCGGTATCGGTTTCAAAATATTGTGGTGAAGGCTACACATGGAGGCAGTGGCGATTGACGGGTTTGATTTAGGGTTAAATGGGTGAGTATCAAGTAATATTTTTAGCACATGTATTTTTTAATAAGAGGAGTATCACAGAAGTTTTATCAAAACACCATCATTGACAAAAAAACATAGCACACTTTTTTCGATCAACAGATCAAAGAGAAACATTTAATTATTAATCAAAACATGAATTAGGGTCTTCAATTATGATTAGAAAACTAATATCTAAATTAACAATGAAAGCAGAATAAAAAAATACATATAAATGTATTTACCTTATTAATCGTATGACGATTGATGTTTTTCTATTGATTCAAATGAACCGTGGTGGTGGTGGTTAGATTTATCATTTATGGAGAGGGATTAGGGTTAATGAGGGGTTGGGTGGGTTAAAACTGGATATGTTCTGGCATTTGACTTGATTTTCCTATGTCAACTTTAAGATTCCTATATTTCCTTATTTAGTTTCAACATTTCCGAAAATAAGGTGGTTGAAAAAAAAAGTGGTTTTTCTTTTATAAAGGGGTAGAGATAATCAATTAAGAAATTACATACTTGATGAGTTGATTCATTAAAACCAAATAATCATAAAAAACATAAAGTTACATATCTAATTATTTTTAAGCCGTTAATTAAAAAATATGGATAGAAGTTATATCATAAAGAGGTTTCGGGAATGATGGATATTGAAATTGATGTAAGTCAACGCTAAATATTTACTTTCAACTCATAATGACATAATTTTTTTTTCTGTAAATGGGCTTTTTAATTTTATCTGGAATGGGCCATTTCAAATTTTACATACAAAGTCAATATAAAAAATACACATTAAAAAGTTAGGAGGTGTTTGGTTAAGCTTATGTATTGGGCTTATATAATGTTTTATAAGCTATTTATGGCTTATATATAATAAGTTTATAAGCCTTACTTAAGTGTTTGGTATAACTTATATAGTTAATAAAATTAAATGACAAAAAAGTATATAAAAATAAAAAAGCTGTAATTTTTAAATGAGGGTATAAATGTTTTTTATATAATATTTCTTATATAAGCCACCCACCCATATATAAGCTACAAATTCTTGGCTTACAAAAAACCCCTTATATAAGCTTATAAGCCTACTTATAAAAGCATAACCAAACACGATTTCGTCTTAGAAACTTATATAAGCTAATAAGCTTATAAGTCCACTAGATAAGCGAAAACAAACACCCCTTAGGGTTGGTTTTGGCCCACCCTGGTTATATAGTACCTCCGTCTCTACATAGGCCTCAATTTTGTGGCTTATTTGAAAACTTACGAGTTTATAGATATAATAACTTAAAAGTCTTCAAATAAGCTTAAAATTGAGCTTTATGATATATATAAGTCAAAATATGCTTTTTGACATATGATTGCAAGTACCAATGTGTAAAAAAAAGGACACCGAAGAATTTTAGTATTCTCAAAATGGATCATATATTCTATTAGAAAGTGGAAATGGTACTTATAGATACAAAAGAAGGTAACTGATAAGCCTATACACATTCTGCTATTAATACTATCTAATGACTATTTACATAATCAACCCTAGAGTATTTAACACTATATATTATACATGCTCAACTTGTCACTAGGGTTGATCTGAGACCCTAGTCTTGGTTTCCTCAACATATTTACAAGTTTTTCCCTCGAACGAACCCAATATGGTTCAGTTGATGGAGGTTCACGAGATTTCCCGGTTAGTTTTTCATGTGCAAAGTGACAATCGACTTCAGTATGTTTCGTCCGTTCATGAAATGTCTGGTTTTTAGAGATATGAATGGCAGCTTCATTATCGTAATACATTTTCATCTGTCCCAAAGAAAACTCTCCCATCTCTTGAGACAAACACCGAACCCATGTAAGTTCACAGGCGGTTCGAGCCATTGCTCAATATTCAGCTTCAACACTAGATAATTCAGCCTTCTACAGATCATCCTCACTTCTCTGATTTGAAAGGTACACGGTAGAAGTTGTTTTCTCCCCTCTTAATTTGTATTTGAGGTCTACATATTCTTGATTACATATAAGGTTGATGGTGTATGTGATTGATGGAGACAATAATTGGGTCTTCACATTTGTTTTAAATCCCTTATTGTTTGTTTTATAAAATCCCGCTCTAAATCTGCATGAAGAAACAGAAGCAAAGAATGATGCATCATGTAAAACCCGCATACTTTTACCATGAACAATACATCTATAATCATACGTACATGATTATAACTTTCCTTTTATAGCATGTTTACGTTTCACGAATATTAGTCATAAGTATTAAGTACGTGGTATTACACGATAATAATTAATTATAATAATAATAATCACGAGCATAAAATCACGAACATATAATTATGTGCTTACGTAATTATTAAAATGACGAATGTCGTTATGTAATGATAATTATAATATCACGAATAATTAATAACGACATAACACGTAAGCACGAGCATTTAACACAATTATTAATATTACGTATAACACATGAAGTTATTACAAGATATTTCACGACAATAATTTATACAAGAAACCGAATACGTATTTAATTAAACGCGTACGTTTTATTAAACGAATAATACAAACATATAAGAATAAGGTTTTGGGCTGTTTTTGACAAGTAGAAAAGAGGAAGGACTTGGGCTCTAGGCCCAAGTGTATGTTTCGGCTTATACAATAAAACAGACGGGGGTGGGGGGGGGGGGGGTATAGTTTTATTTTACTTTTAGACACAGATTGTAAAAAACCCTAGAACTAATTTATTCAGCCGTCACTTTTCTTTTGTGCTTTTTCTTGGTGCCGACGTGGGAAGAAGCAAAAACAAGGGCTGTCGTGAGTTTTCGGATACAAGGGATCGAGATGATTCATGTTTTGTTATTCCTAAACCCTAAATCACATGTAAGAAACCCTAATCCCATTATCTATTTTTTTAAATGATCACGAATAAAACTTAATCAGGGGCGGGTCGGATTGTTTTTAGTTCGGCTTGCACCAAACCGAGAGTCTATGACTCTCAGTGGTGGGTTTTCCTTCGAGCCGCTGCAAACCAAACGACCAGTGGGCCTTTTTCTTCTTCAGCCGCAACCCCTGCTGACAGCAGGGGTGCGTTTGTGTAACACCCCCACAAATGCTATGTACAGCGGAACTACAACATTTGGGTGCTACGTAGTTATCATCACACCTAAGTTATATTAAACGACTCAAAGAGACGTAAAAGTTTAAACATAAATTAAAGATTGATTAAATCATCAAAGTCTACAGTTTTCCAAATCCCAAGATAATACAAAACAGAGTTTGTGTTTTGGTCCCCACTGAATCTCAACCCAAAAGTACATTTTCGTTCACATGACACAATATAAAATAATTAAGTGTTAAAAGGGAAGAAAAACAAAGTAGACCGCCAAGCCACAACAACTTCCATCCTCGCATGCTCCGCTGCTATCAATCTTGGTTACCTGAAACACATGCTTAAAACCGTCAACACAAAGGTTGAGCGAGTCTATAGGTTTATCAAATCATCAGTTGAACATAAGTATTAAAAAAAAACCAATCATGATCATTCAATAGCATTGTGGCCATACAATCTATTATTCAAGGATATGACAATTGTGTTTAAGCTCATGACACTAAACCGTTAACTCAATCACCCGCGTAATAATTACCGGCGTGATTCAGATGAAACCAAGGCCCCTAATAAGGCATCAGTTGCAATTATACCTTATCTCTTATCACAAATTATCCGTCCGCAGGGGGTATCAACGTACTAGCCCTCGTCTCGGATAGGGTAGTCAACCCCATAGTACTATCACTTTGTATAAGCGGCTATTTCCCCCCTCGCAAGGGCAAGACAATAGTTAATAGTTCATGAAATTAGGGACTTTTGCAACTAGGTACTCAACACAATTTCGAGGCAACATTCGGGTCCAACAATCATTCATGACTTATGTTCATTTTCCTTTAAATAGCATGTATCCCCCTCGCGGGTAAAAACATTTGAAATAAGTAAAGAGCGAGGCTATAGACTCACCTTGCGTAATAGTAGTGGTAGTATTAGTAACTACGACGTAAACGAAATCGATCACCGACGATGAGGATGCCCCGGGAAATCAAATACAACACCTAACGAATAAACACGTAATGAATCAACACATTCAAGTACCTTCAAGTACTGTATGTATATAATTTAGAACACTCAAGGTTCATATAAACTCACGCCAAAAACCCATACAAGTGATATTTACTAGACACGTCCACGTTATTAACGTTATCCCCTTTTTACACATTTTTCGCCGATACTTACCAAAAGTACGGACTGTTTTACTAGACTTAACCCTTTTTATAAAAATTGGGAAAATTCTCAAAAATACCTTAAGACCTGTAGAAAATCCATTTTTAATCCCATTAAAAGTTTTTGCTTTTACGACCCGTTACTCAACACATTACAAAACCTACATTTTTCGGACTGAAATTGCACTTTGACCAAGTCGGACTCATTTGACCCATTTAAAATATACCATTGACCTCTACGACACCTAAGTCTAATAATAGACTCACATACACAGGTTTGAGACCAAAAATCAACTTTCAAACATTTACCAAACTCTATCTATGGTCCCCGGGATTTGACCCAAAACCAAACACAAATTCGGATTGTGTTGATTCTCATCTCCCAGTACACATATTTTCAAAGTATCGTAACTTTTGACTCGTTTGGAGTTAAAAGCTCTATCTTATACCGAAACGAAGCTAAAAAGAAGCTCTACAACAATATCCTATATTCTCAACCTGGACTTAGACTTAAACCCACGAAAAATACCCTTAAACAATCTGTTCTAAAATCACTTCTTCAAAATCATTCCAACACTTGTTTTGACCCATTTCCCACTTCGCCAATACATCAATTAACCTATATTTATCATCTATAACAATCCTTAAACTCCTAACCACTTGTATGATCAATATGACTTTACTAAAAATTATAAACAAACGCATGCACTCAAATGAAAACAATTAAAATAATATTAACAATAACAATAGAACCTTACATTGATTAAATGGATCAAAACCACCAAGAACACCCAAACCCCCACAAATTCGTGGGTTTTGGGGCTGTGGAACACCAAATACATAATCCCCATCTTGTTCTATTAATTATCTTTACTCATAAACACATTTAAACACAAACCCACGAAATTAATTTGATCAAAACATAGTTTTTATCAAAATATTTCAAAAATTGAATCTTGAAAAAAAAAGTTGTTGCATGTTGGATTTTTGTGGTGGGATTCACTTATCTTGATGTTTTAAGGATGAGTCATTGCTTGGATTTTTCAAAAACAAGTTTTTGATGGTGGATTCATGGTGGTGGGGGTTAGCCGTGGGTTTTGAGAGAAAAAGGAGGAGGAGAGAAATTTTTGAATGTGAAAAATGAGTGTTTGAGAAAAAAATAAGTTTATATATCGTGGTGGAGGGACCTTTGTGCAAATATGTCTTTCTTTTGGCCTTTTTTGAAAAATAACTTTTAAAGAAGGCAAAAATGGTACCTAGTAAGTTTTTATAAATTTACGAGAGTCGGGTTTTGTCCCGGCTACCTCAAAATTCTTTTAAATGGTTTAAACGCACACAAAACGAATATACCTATGGTTCCGACTCGACTTAACACGTAATAAAATAAAAATCTCGAAAAACTCAAATATCGATCAATCGATAATAAAAGATAAATTTTGGGCATCCGTCGGTATCGTAGTCGTCATCGGTTCTTCTTAAATCGTCAAACGTTAAATTACGACCGTAAACGTTGGTTTCAACTTAAACCGTCAAATATATCCACGATAAAAATTCTTAAAAATTTCAAAAATATCCGTAAAATAGGATTAAATAAATAACGTTGGGCTCGGGATATCACATCCACAAGTGAGTCACGACTTAAGAGAGATGCTCATACTCAACAACTCTTGAGACAATAACTTAGCGTCATACGGCATTTTCACTGGTGTTACATCCTTCCCCCTTAAGGGAGCGACGTCCCGGCGCTCTCCGGTTCTTATACTCGCATTTCGTACTACTAGGAAGATAAGGGTACTTCTTCCTAAAGAGGTCTTTACGTTCCGAAATGGACTTCGGTTCACGTCTCGGGTTCCATCACACCTTCACCATAAGGATTATACCTTGCTTCAATCTCTCAACATCTCGATCCATGATCTCCACTTCAAGTTCTCAAATTCTTCCTACGGTTATCAACCCATCTCTTACCACAGCTTCTCGCAGTTAACAAGTGATTCTAAATCTGCACCATCTCTTCCGCAGTCTCTCGAATCCTCTCAAGTCCATTCAACTTACTTTTTCCTACTTCATTCTATCCAACTGGCGATCTATATGTTCATCATCGTTTTTCCTCAAAGGCTGCAGCTTTAATGCTATCGTGGTAAATGTCGTTGTACAAAGATACTACCAGCGGCAAGTGTCGATCTCAACAACTACCAAAATCAATCACACACGCTCGGAGCACGTCTTCCAACTTTCGAATCGTCCTTTCACTTGGTTCATCATCTCATAAAAACAACTACTCACAAAATAAAATCGCACGGGTCACACATAACCCCATCGAAAACGTTCAGAATATACAAGACGAAGTAATTATTACTAGTCGTACAAAATCACCTTGTCGCAATATTAGGTACATACAAACCTATTCCGTCAAAACGAATTCATCAATACGGAATCATCCGATGTAAACATAACTCTCTCGAAAACGTCACAATCCAATCAAATACAAAATCCATTATGAAACACATACCACCAAATTACGACATGTTTGCAAAATAGCCAAACCATGCCAAGTAAAATAAGTTCAATCAAGTTAACTCATGCTTGCTAATCAGCCAAGCCATGATAAAATAAGAATATTCGACATATTTCTCGGATGAGTCTAGTTAAAAGAAGATTGCAAGTTAAAGAAGGTTCACGAGCTTGCTAGCTATGGATGCATATCCATAAGGAAAGAAAAATACATACATATGTCATCGCAGGGCGCTCACCCATGGATTCATACACAAAAGATATTACAAGAACACCATCTCACTTTCGTCCCAAACGTGGTCAAAATCTCAATAAGCATCATCGTTCACAGTATAAAAAAAAAAGAAAAAAATATACATATATATTTCATGGCACGTGTTCTCCATGATCGGACTTCTTTGGACAATGTCATCCCAAGTTCTCACAACTTACGATCACTCGACTAGATCAGATACAACATAAACACATAAAAGACAAGGGTTCACCATAAAAACATCAACTATGGCTATCTATCGTTTAACCATCGATAATCAAGGATGGTTGAGTCAAGCAAAGAGGATTCCTCACTTAAATAAATGAAAACGACAATGGAATTGTCTTCCAATTACTGATGCACAGTTGGTAAACTTCAACAATTTATCATGTGTCGTTTAAACATATCAAAAGAACAAGAAAAGAAATTATATAAGGTACGATACATTTGATGTAGGAGAAGTCTTCGTCATTTCCTCAGAGTTATTCGAACTCGGGGTTCCTCTACTTCGGCAGTCTTCTATTTTTGTTAAAAACTCTTCTCAGTGTCGATACGAGCCCCTTAGGTATTTAATCAACACCCTCGTGGTTCCGATGAAAGTCGCACGTTACACGCACACATAAAAACATTTTCCAAAATTACTCGGTCACAGTGACTTACTAAGTCAACGCCAAACAAAAGAAAAGATTTTAAAGAACACAAGAAAATTCAAAAATTTTCTTTAAGAATCAAAGAAATTACGACTACTTGCAAAAATGATCCACCATTTTAAAAAGAAACGTTCTCATCCAAACGTTCATCAAAACACTACAAGTTTCAAGATGACCAATTTGTTTTACACGATCGTGCCCTTCCTAAACTATGCATAATTAGCCAGATCATGCATACTTAAGGATCAAGCAACAACAACCAACAAAACAGGACTCTTCCCGAATTATGCATAGTTAGCTAAGCTGTGCATAATTGAGGATCGAGTGACGACACAAACATTATTATTACATACCAAATATGACTACGAAAGTTTTCGACCTAATCTTCAAAATAATTAAACACATTAAACATTTTTCATACACTTTGAAAACATATTTTTGCTTTGCCTTTTTATGAGAAAATAAATAAATAATTAAATAAAGAAATCGAAACCCTTTACATTTGGTTGAACGAACCATTTGACACACTCATACACATTTTCAAAATAGACTATTCACAAAATAACGGTAAGGTGGTTCAAGATTAGAGATCATTGCAAGCACAACAAGTAATAAAGTCAAAAATCAATGAGATCGAACGAGGTAAACGAGCAATATAATTGCCAACTAAAATTAACTACATCAGAAACGAAAATGCTTCAAATATATGACAAAAGTCTCGGGATAACAACAGTGATCTACGCATACATGGAGTAAAAATTGAATATCACACAAGCGTCAAAAATAAAACAACGCTCATAATTCCCATCGTCTCGAGTTGCACACACATTCCACCAAGGGCATACGGGAAGAGGAAAATAATCACTTGGTCGAATAGAATCAATTTCACCATGAATATCGAGTTCTTTCACCTCTACAATTCGGTAAAGCGGCTTCACCTCCTCGCTTTTGTTCAATATAAATAAATAACCAATTTGATGAAGATTTATAGCATCATTCAAGTAAATACAGAATTTTAGGTTCCATTAACCGTAAGAAGAAAAATCACGGCGTCCATTAACAGGACAAAAATATACCGGGTGACATACCCTCATCATCAAGTACGAGCGAAGTAGCAACCCAAAAATAAATATAATAATAATGGTTTCATATCATGGAAAATATTAAAATGAACAGTCACATGACGACTCAAGTTCAGATATAAACTCGCAAAGTCGAAGAAGAGATGTCGTACGATCGAACCATCGTGACTCAAAACATTATATATACATCTTTATAAAATATTATACAAGTAGGCGTGTGTTGTATAATCCAGTTGCGTATAAGAATTAGTGTTACCTTGTACATTGTAAAACCGAACATTTACACATTTTTTTTTAATTTGTGTTACACCATTAAAGAATTTATACCTTTCATTTTCCAATCTTTACAACGTTTTCATTTCTGGAAAAATTTCAATCTCTCGACAATTATTAACATTAGTAGATGCGGTGACTCGGTCATTATAATTGGTGAAATCATTAGGTTTGAAAATCTCCATACTTGTGTCAAAACCTCTTTAATATCAATATTTTAAGTACCCAAACGTATACAGTAAGAATTTTCCAAGTTTTACGTTTTTATTATTACGACTTATATTGTCACATATATACACATATCCAACATGACTCAAACTAGTCCAATTAACTCTTAAAATCAACTTTTGGCTTTTTATTATACATAAGTCTTCCTTAAAACTAGTTTGTTAAATCACATTCGTGCGCTTCGACTCAAATGATAAAGAGGTTTCACGTAGTTTTATCTCAGATAATTTACTGATTTTAGTCAATACTTGAATCTCGTTGATAATAATAAAATAATAAATAATTAAGATGCTTATTTCGATAATTCAAAGATATATAAAATTCAACTTTTAACTCTTAGCCCATTATCAAACGGTTTTAAAATTAACACATCTCGCAGCGGAATAAAACAAAAGATTTTTCAAACGATTTTAAACAAGCATCATCGAGTTATGCATAGTGATTCTATATAACGACAATTTAAATAAACAAATGATTTCCAATGACGTTCCATCAATGTTTAAAAATTTATTTCAAGCGTTAGAATTTCTCACTTATAGTGTATATTCCGATTTTATCTCAGTTTATTCACTACAACAAGTAACGTGTTCTAGTTTACACCAATGCATACGTAAACATAACCTTATGTTTAAAATAAAACCAGTTTTATAAAGCCTCTAGCTCCAAAATACATGACCAATTCTTCTACTCATGTTTTATATTACAAGATACGCCAAAAGTTTGCTACATTGACCCGGAAATTAATTCATACTAAATCCAAGTTATATATACTCAACAGTCATATCGTAAATTTTATTATAAACTCCCCTTTTTATTTTAAATTATATTAAACAAATTCTTGACAAATCCATCACAAGCTTCTAGTATTAAATTATTAATATATGAAAACAAAGATTTTACGAGTAACAATAATTACTTATTAAGATTTACCAACCAAGGTTGAAGGGAAAAAAAATATATATATTCACTTTGTCCATTTACACTTTACACATATTTTATTGGTTACAAAACACATCATAAGTCATTTTTATCCAAAAGTTTCATCCGCCAAGTATTAAATATGTAAAACACTTTATGTTTAAACCATTTAATCAACATAGTTCGATGCTTACTTAACTCGCACAAATGCCGGACCTCGTCATGTAAAATATTAACTTCAAAATAATGAAACAACAAAACAAAATGAAATAAATGGAACGAGAATACGTATGTCAACTAAATGTTGTTATCGGCCTCGGATGAGTCTCGAAATCGTACACCACCAGATTAACACAAAAACCAACCAAATTCCAAGTTATCACGCTTGAACACAACGCTAGTCTATTTTTAAAACGCATACTTAAATCCAAGTAGGATTATAAAAACGATTAAATGGCAACACGCCTCAACCACGTTTTATAACACACACAAATGTGATTCTTCGCTACGATGAACGCATCGTTGATTGTACTTCGTCTATATTATAGTTACGCGAACTAATATATCAAACCCATAAGGAATAAAGGAAATAAAAATAGTACGTTAGTAATTTACGATTCAAAAGAAAATGTCCACAATGACACATCACAGTGCGATAACGACAATCGAGATCAATCTAGTCAATATACAATATGTTACGAAGCGTTATTTACGTATCTAGAGTACCAAACGAGGTTCATATTCGGTTACCCGAACAATAAATTAATTATCAAGATTGATAATTTACGGTGAGGCCGAATTCTCAACAAAACCGCATTATAACATGTACGATCATCACTCAAGGACCATTGCTTCACGTGCAATGCCAAAAAAATAAATACCATAGTATATACATACTTATACATACAATCATTCCTACATACACGTAGGATTACAACGCGGCGTTGCCATGTAATGCAATGTAGCCCGTTATGCCAATTACATGCAACATATACGATAATCTTTACAGGAATTTGCAAATTACGATGATAAGTACTCAACGTACAAAACAATATATCTCAATATATATCAAAGTATTTACTTACTAAATACTAGGGAATTCATATCAATTTTGAGGGATACATCTAAAATATAAAGCAATGCTAAAGAATTCTTACCGGAGCCATGCAGGATAGTTGTGTGCTTGGACAATTTCTTACGACACCAAAAGTTATAGTTTAGGATTTTGCAAAATGACCTAGTTCTCTATACTCATGGCTCTGATACCAATTTGTAACACCCCCACAAATGCTATGTACAGCGGAACTACAACATTTGGGTGCTACGTAGTTATCATCACACCTAAGTTATATTAAACGACTCAAAGAGACGTAAAAGTTTAAACATAAATTAAAGATTGATTAAATCATCAAAGTCTACAGTTTTCCAAATCCCAAGATAATACAAAACAGAGTTTGCGTTTTGGTCCCCACTGAATCTCAACCCAAAAGTACATTTTCGTTCACATGACACAATATAAAATAATTAAGTGTTAAAAGGGAAGAAAAACAAAGTAGACCGCCAAGCCACAACAACTTCCATCCTCGCATGCTCCGCTGCTATCAATCTTGGTTACCTGAAACACATGCTTAAAACCGTCAACACAAAGGTTGAGCGAGTCTATAGGTTTATCAAATCATCAGTTGAACATAAGTATTAAAAAAAACCAATCATGATCATTCAATAGCATTGTGGCCATACAATCTATTATTCAAGGATATGACAATTGTGTTTAAGCTCATGACACTAAACCGTTAACTCAATCACCCGCGTAATAATTACCGGCGTGATTCAGATGAAACCAAGGCCCCTAATAAGGCATCAGTTGCAATTATACCTTATCTCTTATCACAAATTATCCGTCCGCAGGGGGTATCAACGTACTAGCCCTCGTCTCGGATAGGGTAGTCAACCCCATAGTACTATCACTTTGTATAAGCGGCTATTTCCCCCTTCGCAAGGGCAAGACAATAGTTAATAGTTCATGAAATTAGGGACTTTTGCAACTAGGTACTCAACACAATTTCGAGGCAACATTCGGGTCCAACAATCATTCATGACTTATGTTCATTTTCCTTTAAATAGCATGTATCCCCCTCGCGGGTAAAAACATTTGAAATAAGTAAAGAGCGAGGCTATAGACTCACCTTGCGTAATAGTAGTGGTAGTATTAGTAACTACGGCGTAAACGAAATCGATCACCGACGATGAGGATGCCCCGGGAAATCAAATACAACACCTAACGAATAAACACGTAATGAATCAACACATTCAAGTACCTTCAAGTACTGTATGTACATAAATTAGAACACTCAAGGTTCATATAAACTCACGCCAAAAACCCATACAAGTGATATTTACTAGACACGTCCATGTTATTAACGTTATCCCCTTTTTACACATTTTTCGCCGATACTTACCAAAAGTACGGACTGTTTTACTAGACTTAACCCTTTTTATAAAAATTGGGAAAATTCTCAAAAATACCTTAAGACCTGTAGAAAATCCATTTTTAATCCCATTAAAAATTTTTGCTTTTACGACCCGTTACTCAACACATTACTAAACCTACATTTTTCGGACTGAAATTGCACTTTGACCAAGTCGGACTCATTTGACCCATTTAAAATATACCATTGACCTCTACGACACCTAAGTCTAATAATAGACTCACATACACAGGTTTGAGACCAAAAATCAACTTTCAAACATTTACCAAACTCTATCTATGGTCCCCGGGATTTGACCCAAAACCAAACACAAATTCGGATTGTGTTGATTCTCATCTCCCGGTACACGTATTTTCAAAGTATCGTAACTTTTGACTCGTTTGGAGTTAAAAGCTCTATCTTATACCGAAACGAAGCTAAAAAGAAGCTCTACAACAATATCAAATATTCTCAACCTGGACTTAGACTTAAACCCACGAAAAATACCCTTAAACAATCTGTTCTAAAATCACTTCTTCAAAATCATTCCAACACTTGTTTTGACCCATTTCCCACTTCGCCAATACATCAATTAACCTATATTTATCATCTATAACAATCCTTAAACTCCTAACCACTTGTATAATCAATATGACTTTACTAAAAATTATAAACAAACGCATGCACTCAAATGAAAACAATTAAAATAATATTAACAATAACAATAGAACCTTACATTGATTAAATGGATCAAAACCACCAAGAACACCCAAACCCCCCACAAATTCGTGGGTTTTGGGGCTGTGGAACACCAAATACATAATCCCCATCTTGTTCTATTAATTATCTTTACTCATAAACACATTTAAACACAAACCCACGAAATTAATTTGATCAAAACATAGTTTTTATCAAAATATTTCAAAAATTGAATCTTGAAAAAAAAAGTTGTTGCATGTTGGATTTTTGTGGTGGGATTCAATTATCTTGATGTTTTAAGGATGGGTCATTGCTTGGATTTTTCAAAAACAAGTTTTTGATGGTGGATTCATGGTGGTGGGGGTTAGCCGTGGGTTTTGAGAGAAAAAGGAGGAGGAGAGAAATTTTTGAATGTGAAAAATGAGTGTTTGAGAAAAAAATAAGTTTATATATAGTGGTGGAGGGACCTTTGTGCAAATATGGCTTTCTTTTGGCCTTTGTTGAAAAATAACCTTTAAAGAAGGCAAAAATGGTACCTAGTAAGTTTTTATAAATTTACGAGAGTCGGGTTTTGTCCCGGCTACCTCAAAATTCTTTTAAATGGTTTAAACGCACACAAAACGAATATACCTATGGTTCCGACTCGACTTAACACGTAATAAAATAAAAATCTCGAAAAACTCAAATATCGATCAATCGATAATAAAAGATAAATTTTGGGCATCCGTCGGTATCGTAGTCGTCATCGGTTCTTCTTAAATCGTCAAACGTTAAATTACGACCGTAAACGTTGGTTTCAACTTAAACCGTCAAATATATCCACGATAAAAATTCTTAAAAATTTCAAAAATATCCGTAAAATAGGATTAAATAACTAACGTTGGGCTCGGGATATCACATCCACAAGTGAGTCACGACTTAAGAGAGATGCTCATACTCAACAACTCTTGAGACAATAACTTAGCGTCATACGGCATTTTCACTGGTGTTACAGTTTGGCTTAACAGTGGGGTTCAACAGGGCAGCAAGGGGTGTTTGGGTTTGGTCTGGCAGTGGGAACCCACGGCTGGCAAGTTTAGCCTGTCGGTGGGAGTTTTAAAACAAGCAGGGGAAACACAAAACTGCCAGGGGTAACTGGCGGGTTAGGGGGCTGTTTGGTTTTGGGCTTATAAGCAACTTAAGGGTGCGTCTGGCTGTCAGATTAATAAGCATAATTAAGGGCTGTTTGGTTCGGTGTATATGTAAACATAAAAACAACACGTTTCTACGGGTTTGAGTCACGACGCTTTTTAATAAAATAATACATGGTTACGGGTTATCCTTTTAAAAGTTATTAGCTTTAACATGTATGTTAATTTACAAGGTAAATTAATTAATAAAACACGACTTATTATTACAAGATTATTTGTTACAAGATTAATTAAATTAATTTAATATGCTAGATAATTAATTTAAATAAAGTATGGACTTAGGTTTATTATTAATAAATAATACATGGATTTTAAACCTAAGTATTTATTATTAGACTATATAATTAATTAATTATTAAAACCATGACCTATAATTAATTAATTCTCATGACTTAGGTATATTAATATAATTGATAATACATGTTTTAACCTAAGTATTTATATCTTTATTTAATTAAATGACATTATATTTAGTTAAATGCTTTAATCTATAGTTTATTAAAATACATGGAATAATTAATAAACTATACTTTATAATTACATGACTTAGAATAATAAACGGGAAACACTTAAGCTTATATATTTAGCTTATTTAACCAGCTTATTTCTATTTATGCAAACTTTCTTTTTTTAGAAACTTATTTAATTAAGGCAGCTAATCTATTTATGGAAACTTTCTATTTTTAGAAACTTATCTATCTTAAAGTCGGTATATTTTGATAAGTACGATGGTATTGTATAGTTTTTACCCTAATTCTATTTTAGGAAACTTTCTATTTTTGGTAACTTTCTACTTTGGAAACATTCTATTTTAGTAAACCTCCTATTTTTAGAAAGTTACTTATTCTTACACAGCAAGTATGATAATACATGAAATACAAGTAATACTTGATCAGAATAGACAGAATATAAGATAAATACAGTATAAAGCTTAAAACAGTAAAACATGACATGAACTTATAAAATAAGCTAAGACATAACATTAAACCAGTTACGTATTCAGTAATCAGATACTTATACACGTATGTATTTATGTAGCATTAGTGATATCAAAGTAGGACTCTCTTCCATTCGTCTTCTTCGGTCACTGGACATAAGGTACGGATTCCCGTCCTTTCAGTATGGACATTCTTTCCTTATTAGGATTCCCCGTATGCAGCTAACTGTTTTCCCGTAGTATAAGTTTATATGTTTATTTGCTTATGTTTAATTTAGTATACCTATAGCCATATACATGCATGGCCAGTTTCACCTAGTTATGGAGGTACCATAACCATAACGCTAGAGGCACTGGTGTTATGACTTCACCACGGCGGAGTGATTGCTCGTGGCGTCCCTTCAGCTTTTACAGCAGATTACTCAGTGTGAATGTGGTGTGTGCCTTGCATCATTCACAAGGAGCTGATCCCTCCTACCCAAACTAGTATATTAAATTAGAGGCAACCCCTCTAATTTGCATGATGAGGTCACCCCTCCAAGTATTCATGCACGGTGGATTTTCATGACCTATATTGGCTAATGGTAAAATATGTTAAACAGTTTTCATAAGATAAACATAAGGCTTTTCAAACTATAAAACCAGTTTTATGAACATGTTCCAAGTTTTCCAGGACTTATGCATTTCCCCTGCTATTAAGTCTTTATTATGTTTTAGTCATTTATACTACGTCTGTATCCATGCACTGAGCGTTTTTCTTAGCCGTTACTTTCCTTTCCATGTCCCAAAAAGGCAGGTACCCTAGGAAAGACTTGAGCATTTAGAGGACGTGCATAGGATGGAAGCTGCTAGAGACTTCTTTTCCTTTATGCCTTCATATACTTATGCTTGTTTAGTATTTTCATTCATTTCTTTTGCTTTATTTTGTTTTGGGCTTATGTTTGTGAACCGATGTTTGATTCCGGTTATCCCTATGGTCATGTAATGTTTTAGACATTTATCCTTGTATGCTTTGATGACATGCCATAATTACGCGTGACATTTCATTATCAAAATGGGGTGTTACGATTATGGTATCAGAGCCAAGGCTTCGACCTGTAGGCTCTAAACTCGACCTGTGACTAGTGGGTAGTCACCAGGAGCTTCCTAAGCCAACGTTTGTTATTCCATGTATTGATGTTTTTAGCGCATTGTTGTTTTAACCATGACGTTTCAGCACCTTGAGGTTTTAACCTTGATGTTTTCATCGATATTGTTTTACTAATATGGATGGACAACCGTCATTCATATTTAGTTATGTGTCATTGTTCATGCATAATGTTCCTCGTGAACTGTGGCTATGTGGACTGAACCCCAGTAGTTCATAATTAGTCACATAAAAATTTTTTCTGATAAGTTTTGACAGATGAGTTTCATTTATTTATGTTTCATGTATCTTTGTTGCAGGGATTATGACTAAGTAATGGTTGGTACAGGACTGGCCCTATTTAGTCGCATGTGATTTTATCGAAACTTTTAACTTTGGGACCGACCCATAGGCGTCCCCTCGCCATGTCTTTTGTTTTGGGACCGACCCATAGGCGTCCCCTCGCACATATAAAGGTTTTTATAAACTACATTACGCATTCATGCACTGTTTTTATGCATAAAATTTTTTCTCATGATTTAATTGGCATAATTTTTTTTTATGTCCCTTCATAAGTTACTATGTTTTTATGTCAAGTATGTTTTCATACTGTCATGGTTAACTTCAGTTTCATGCTGATTATGCTATAAACTTCTTCATGATAGATGGTTTCGTGTTTCTTCATGATAATTCCGTCTTCATGTTGATTATGTCTTACGCCTCTTTTGTTATTTATGCTGTCCTGCAAGACATTGTTAGATTTCATTAAATCCTGCTTTCATGATAGTCATGGTTGGTTTTCACTGATCATGCTGTCAGGCAAATCATCGTTGAATTTTGTGTAACCACACTTTAACGTTTTCGAAATAACCAAAATGATGTCTATGCTAATACTGCCAGGTTATCATGATGGTTTTCCTAACCGTTTAACCGATATACTTTCCTTAAATCATGATAAATGATCGACCCCATACCAATCATTTCATGTGCATTCCACGTGTACTCCACGTACCGTATTTCATGTGTATTACACGTACCTTAATCCATGTGTATTCCACTTGCAATACTTCACGAGTATTCGCTAGTCGATTCTGAATCACCTCAGGCGTATTTTCAATTGCTGATATTCTACAAGATTGCTGATGTCGTTCATAACTTGGAGATGTTACTAAAGCTTGATGCTACTGACGTTCGGAGACGCTACGAGATGCGAATGTTGTTCACAACCTGGAGATCCTACAAGACGAAGACAAAGGCGTCAGAGCAAAGCAATTGGACGAGAAGATGCTTCACCACCAGACGATTTTCATCAATCATTGTCCTTAATTCTTAGTTACGTGTCACACTTCATCCAGTTGTTGTTTCAGTAATATGAGTGCAAACCGGTACCAGCCGGCCACTCAGCTGAATAGTTACATGAACCACGGTCATGAGAATGACCATCATGGAACTAACAGACAGGACGATAGTAACTACTACTATGACAGAAACTATCCTAGAAATCGCAACTGAGGATCCGGCCGCGGACGTGATCAGACATACAAAGGATCATTAGTCTAACCGATCCGCCAAGTCTGGCATAATAACCTAATATTGTAGTTCTATTGTTTTACGTCTCGAGACACATGTCAAGACATCAGTCAAGACACATGTCTCACGTATACTTTCTGAAGACACATGTCAAGACACCAGTCAAGACATATGTCATGCTTCCAAGACACGAGTCAAGACACATGACTCACGTCCAACTATGGAACATGTCTAAGAAATTCAGGGTACCCTTTAAGGGTATATCCATTTTGTTGTACCATGTATTAATCAGGCCACAAGAATTTCAATACCATTATTGGCGCATCAGTGAGAACTGTCACGTTGCCGATGTCACTTTCATTTCATTCACCATATTTCATATATTCATGACCATGAAGGACGCCTTTCGTATTCCCACGTATACGAAGGTTTTCCTTCAGCTTAATGATGAGATCCAAGTTGCTAACGCATTTCCTCGGACAGGCATGAGATGAATTTTATCCTAATTATGGACTATGAACAGCACACCATGCTACGAGTCATAATTATGTACAGTAATGTTCAGGCTCCTAAATACATTCAGCTTGATTTTCCATCAGGAAAATCTGTACAAATTATCTATGATTACAAGCATGTGCGTTGTTAGCCATGGTCGCTAAAAATTTCTAGCTGTCAGTAAGACACGACTACTTAAGTCCTTTTACGCATAGCCAGTTGATTATTCCAAAATCTTCCCATATATTCCAGAAGAACCTTCAAGGAGAAGGACGGTACCATGAGATTATGTGTCGACTACCGTCGATTTAAACAAATAACCATTCATAACTGTTATTCTCCTCCACCTATTGACAACATGTCCAATCGACCTTATAGTGTTAATCACTTTTCCAAGATCGAACTCATGATCATGCTGCCAACAGTGACGAGTGAAAAAAAAAAGCAGGACATGTCCATGACTGCTATTCGTACACGACTCGGTCAGGCTAGATTTATGATTTTGAATTAGTCTCATCAATGCTCTAACGGCATTATAAGAATGAGTTTCCATGAACTCATAGCAAATTCATGAGTGTTTTCATTGAGGATAACTTGATTTCCTTAAGCCTAGAGAAGAACAGGAAGACCATACCTACACTATGTTGCAAATTCTTTGACAAGAGAAATTTTACCCTAAATTTTTTTCCAATATCAGTTCTGTTTGATTACAGTGACACGCTGAATCACATGGGTTTCTACAGTTAATCTTACCATGACTCAGCTTATGCGTAAAGGAGAGAACCCTTGACTACATTAGGTGTTCTAGAAAATCCTACGCTAGGAGAAGTCTAGATTCAGAGACTCAGAGTTTCACAAACTCCTATGTATCAAGTTCTACGAAGCAAGATACAATTACGTTCATATCTAAGTACCTGACATACCAACAGGTTAGGATAGGACACCAACAGACTAGAATGTTTTCATCATCTGAAATTGTGAATTGAAATGGGACAAGATCTCCACGGATTTTGGTTACCAAATTAACGCAAACTCAGAAGAAGCATGATGCTATCTAGGTTATTGCGAACAGTTTGATCAAGTCTGTAGAATCCTTACATCCGCAAGGATTTCAGAACCAACAGATTGATCGGACATGTCCAGCCAAGGCTCATCCGATCACTTGGCAATCCCTCGATTATCGGGTCAGAAAAATATTCATAATTATGCTCCTTATTTACTTCACGTCTTCATTCTAATTTCACGACTTGCTTTCGCGTTCGCGTTCATGACACTATGGTATCTCGGCTTACGATTTTATGTCCATTTTCCTCATTCTAGGAAGTTTTGCAAGAACTTGAGAGACCAGACCCAAGTTTAGTATAACTCCCTATCCTCAGATAGACGTTTCTCGTCATATTCTATGTCTCACCTTGTAGCATTCGGCGTTACCACCATTATATTCTATGTTCACGATATGTTTCACATGTCATGTTAATTCCACGTTCCTCATATCATGATCAAGATATGCTACACGTATCATGGTCACGATATGTTTACTCATACAACACTCATCATATCTCCACGTAGCACGTTCAAAAATTTTCACGTATCACGTTCAAAATTTTTCACGTACTATGTTTCTTTATGTCTCGCGCATCGTTTCTAATTATCAGTTAAGTCAGATTTTATTGCATCGTAACGTTTCAGTACCCTTGCACGTTAACTCTTATTTTCCTCGATCGAATTTAGGGTATCTACCTTCCGTTCTTAAACAAGAATTTCTTCGTATTCCAAGTCAAGGTCAGGAGGACAAAGATTTATCATTAGTGTCAAGATCTTATGAAGGAACCGTTCCAAGAGGGAAGCCACTTGGAAACGGACAAGTTCATCCGTACTTCTTATCCGTTTGTCTCTTATCAATTACATATGTCCTTTCAATCACGTCAAGTTCCATGTCCATTCAAGACATGTCACGTTCCGTGTTCCTTCTGCCAGGTCTTCTAGACGTTCATTTATCTTACATACCCTCTCGGTTTGATTCGGGTATGTTTCTCCTTCAGTTACGTATCTATAATTCGGGGACGAATTATTCTTTTTAGGGGGAAGAGTTGTAAAACCCGCATACTTTTACCATGAACAGTACATCTATAATCGTACGTAAATGATTATAACTTCCCTTTTATAGAATGTTTACGTTTCTCGAATATTAGTCATAAGTATTACGTACGTGGTATTACACGATAATTATTAATTATAATAATTATAATCACGAGCATCAAAATCACGAACATATAATTATGTGCTTACGTAATTATTAAAATGACGAATGTCGTTAGGTAATGATAATTATAATATCACGAATAATTAATAACGACATAACACGTAAGCACGAGCATTTAACACAATTATTAATATTACGTATAAAACATGAAGTTATTACAAGATATTTCATAACATAATTTATACAAGAAACCGAAAACGTATTTAATTAAACGTGTACGTTTTATTAAACGAATAATACAAACATATAAGAATAAGGTGTTGGGCTGTTTTTGACAAGTAGAAAAGAGGAAGGACTTGGGCTCTAGGCCCAAGTTTATGTTTCGGCTTATACAATAAAACAGACGGGGGGGGGGGGGGGTATAGTTTTATTTTACTTTTAGACACAGATTGTAAAAAAACCCTAGAACTAATTTATTCAGCCGTCACTTTTCTTTTGTTCTTTTTCTTGGTGCCGACGTGGGAAGAAGCAAAAACAAGGGCTGTCGTGGGTTTTCGGATACAAGGGATCGAGATGATTCATGTTTTGTTATTCCTAAACCCTAAATCACATGTAAGAAACCCTAATCCCATTATCTATTTTCTTTTTTTTAATGATTACGAATAAAACTTAATCAGGGGCGGGTCGGATTGTTTTTGGTTCGGCTTGAACCAAACCGAGAGTTTATGACTCTCGATGGTGGGTTTTCCTTCGAGTCGCTGCAAACCAAACGGCCAGTGGGCCTTTTTCTTCTTCAGCCGCAACCCCTGCTGTCAGCAGGGGTGCGTTTGGCTTAACAGTGGGGTTCAACAGGGCAGCAGGGGGTGTTTGGGTTTGGTCTGGCAGTGGGAACCAACGGCTAGCAGGTTTAGCCTGTCGGTGGGAGTTTTAAAACAAGCAGGGGAAACACAAAACTGCCAGGGGTAACTGGCGGTTTAGGGGGCTGTTTGGTTTTGGGCTTATAAGCAACTTAAGGGTGCGTTTGGTTGTCCGATTAATAAGCATAATTAAGGGCTGTTTGGTTAGGTGTATATGTAAACATAAAAACAACACGTTTCCACGGGTTTGAGTCACGACGCGTTTTAATAAAATAATACATGGTTACGGGTTATCATTTTAAAAGTTATTAGCTTTAACATGTATGTTAATTTACAAGGTAAATTAAATTAATAAAACACGCTTATTATTACAAGATTATTTGTTACAAGATTATTTGTTACAAGATTAATTAAATTAATTTAATATGCTAGATAATTAATTTAAATAAAGCATGGACTTAGGTTTATTATTAATAAATAATACATGGATTTTAAACCTAAGTATTTATTATTAGACTATATAATTAATTAATTATTAAAACCATGACCTATAATTAATTAATTCTCATGACTTAGGTATATTAATATAATTGATAATAAATGTTTTAACCTAAGTATTTATATCTTTATTTAATTAAATGACATTATATTTAGTTAAATGCTTTAATCTATAGTTTATTAAAATACATGGAATAATTAATAAACTATACTTTATAATTACATGACTTAGAATAATAAACGGGAAACACTTAAGCTTATATATTTAGCTTATTTAACCAGCTTATTTCTATTTATGCAAACTTTCTTTTTTTAGAAACTTATTTAATTAAGGCAGCTAATCTATTTATGGAAACTTTCTATTTTTAGAAACTTATCTATTTTAACCAGTAATTCTATTTTAGGAAACTTTCTATTTTTGGTAACTTTCAACTTTTGGAAACTTTCTATTTTAGGAAACCTGCTATTTTTAGAAACTTACTTATTATTACACAGCAAGTATGATAATACATGAAATACAAGTAATACTTAATCAGAATAGACAGAATATAAGATAAATACAGTATAAAGCTTAAAATAGTAAAACATGACATGAACTTATAAAATAAGCTAAGACATAACATTAAACCAGTTACGTATTCAGTAATCAGATACTTATACACGTATGTATTTATGTAGCATTAGTGATATCGAAGTAGGACTCTCTTCCGTTCGTCTTCTTCGTTCACTGGACATAAGGTACGGATTCCCGTCCATTCAGTATGGACATTCTTTCCTTATTAGGATTCCCCATATGCAGCCAACTGTTTTCCCGTAGTATAAGTTTATATGTTTGATTTGCTTATGTTTAGTTTAGTATACCTATAGCCATATGCATGCATGACCAGTTTCACCTAGCTATTAAGGTACCATAACCATAACCATAACACTAGAGGCACTGGTGTTATGACTTCACCACGGTAGAGTGATTGCTCGTGGCGTCCCTTCAGCTTTTGGCCATATTATTATATTCATCATGCGGGGCGTATGGGTGCATCCTAGTTACATGTTTTACAGCAGATTACTTAGTGTGAATGTGGTGTGTGCCTTGCATCTTTCACAAGGAGCTGATCCCTCCTACCCAAACCAGTATATTAAATTAGAGGCAGCCCCTCTAATTTGTATGATGATGTCACCCCTCCAAGTATTCATGTACGGTGGATTTTCATGACCTATATTGGCTAATGGTAAAATATGTTAAACAGATTTCATAAGATAAACATAAGTCTTTTCAAACTATAAAACCAGTTTTATGAACATGTTCCAGGTTTTCCAGGACTTATACATTTCCGCTGCTATTAAGTCTTTATTATGTGTTAGTCATTTATACTACGTCTGTATCCGTGCACTGAGCGTTTTTCTCAGCCGTTACTTTCCTTTCCATGTCCCAAAACGGCAGGTACCCTAGGAAAGACTTGAGAATTTGGAGGACGTGCATAGGATGGAAGCTGTTAGAGACTTTTTTTCCTTTATGCCTTCATATACTTATGCTTGTTTAGTCTTTTCATTCATTTCTTTTGCTTTATTATGTTTTGGGCTTATGTTTGGGAACCGATGTTTGATTCCGGTTATCCCTATGGTCATGTAATGTTTTAGACATTTATCCTTGTATGCTTTGATGACACGCCATAATTACGCGTGACATTCCATTATCAAAATAGGGTGTTACACATCAATTTGTAGGATAAGTCTGAGTATGACAAGTCACCTTGAAAAACAATGAGACTCATATCGAGAAGTGAAATATTCATTTGGAATCAAACAATCTTCCATAGATATCATGAGACAATTTTCTCCTTTCTCATTAAGTAAAAACCACTGCATAATTAGTAAGCTGGGAATTAGTTCTACTTAAACTATCTTTATAAACAGACATAGCCAATCAAATATAGTACCGTTTTGTATCAGTTAAGGTGGACTCCATGGGAGAGAATATGTTTAAGGTCATCAAGGGATGTATAGCATAGAGAATTTGTTTTGTATCCGTTAAGGTAATACTCTTCAAACACTGGATGTTCCACCTATATAATGACAAGTGAGCCATACATTCGGGTAATGTTTCATTTTTCTCTTTTAAATTTTTTAATAAAAGCATAACCATTGAGAAAAAGTGCTTACTTTGTATTCAGATGGTTGGAACTCGAAGCCAGCGACTAGTAAATCGGCATAACGATATTCAAACTGAAATTGAAGATCTGCAGTTGGGTGTTGGCTTGTAAAGTGATATAATGGAACAATGTACCATCCATCTTCTCTCATATGTATAGAAGGGTTAGTTATGAAAACATTTGTCTCATCGTCCCCATCTATTTTGTATCTTAGGGTGTTATTTGAATTGACATAAATTTGCCATCTATATCAGAAGACAAGGTTGAGGGTGTATGGGATTTGAGGTGTCAAGTATTCACCTCTCACATGTACTTTGAATTCATTTGTATAATGGTAACATCTCCGTCATGGAAATCTGCATAAATAAGAATTAAAGAATGAAAAATATAAAAACCATATAATATGGATACAGAAATTGAGAATTAGTTAGTCACCTTGAATTAACCTAGTCATCATAGTCATTATCTCCATCACTTTTAACAAAGAGAGTTGTACGGCGGTTCAAACAGGATTTGATGACAATTCTTTCAATATGTTGTCCCTTTTCATTCAAACTAAACACCTATATGTAATAATTAGCATTTTCAATTATTTCTCAAACAAATGGGCCGGACCTCTGCCGCTTTTGGTCGACGAGTTCAGTTTAAGTCTAGTGAGTGACTCTTTTATAAAAGAACAAACATTAATGCTCTTTTATTATAAAACTAAGGGTTCAATTCTTAGAACACCCTAATTCTCTAATATTTGAAGTATTGTACTAAGATGGAAATTCAATCCTTAGGATATTTTCATTTATGCACTGGTTTTGTTAATGTTAATTTTCAAGCAAAAGGAATTGTACTATATTGGGGAGGATTGTTGGAAATATAGTTCAATTGTGGACAAGTTCATACTGGTGAATAAGGAAGGAGGTACGGAGTGTACACCCATAAGTCCCTGAACACCCTGACTCTTGTTGTGGTTAAAGGTTGTTCATCATTGCTGATGATCTTCAGTGAGTTAACTCTTCAGGGAGTTGAACTCTGGACTGAAGGTATTCATCAGGGAGTAACTCTTTGAAGACTTGTCTTCAGTGTTCACTTATCAGTGAATCTTCTACAGTATCAAAAGCTTCAGTGGGAACATCCTCAGGATGGTTGATGCTTCAGTGGGACTGAAGGATAGATGCTGGAGCTGAACATGAATACTTGTAACGGTCATTTGACTAATTCAAGTGCTTTAAAGACCACATTTAATTGGTCTTGTAACCACTAGGTCCTGGTATTATGGATTTTATTAAGAGGAGATTAATGGGCTGCTAATTCCTCTTAATACCATTGACTAGGGTTGAGTACTCCACCTATAAATTGGTGATCATAACTTGCATGAAAAAACACATAAGCAATAAACACATAGCAACAAAAGGGTTAGAGATTTGTACCTAAATCACTAACTGCATTTGGTCTTATCCCAAGTAGGTATTCGTGATACCCATGCATTATGGTCGAATAATTTACTTTGGAAAATGATTATTGTTGGAAATACGTTTTTACGTATTTAGAAAGGATCGGTCACTCCAATGATATATTCATGTGTTGGGCTCGTGATCCAGTTTGTAGTAAATATAATCCTTATAGCCCACATGTAGGGTGGGCTTATATATACCCCCTCCTAGCATGTTAGGAGGGGTGGTTCTTTCATTTTCATATCTTTCATTTTAATAAAAAAAACACACTTTCTCTCTCTACCTTCTTTTCTTCTCCTCTTTCTCTCTCTAGTTCATCTTCTTTCTCCATCTTCTCCATTCCATTTTAATAGATTTATCTTAGATTGCCTAATCCTAAGATAACGTAGACCTTCAATTTGTATCAAGAGCCATGGTTAAATCTTAGGATTTGCGTTTTTTATCTATTGATTTGATTAAATATCCTTTCTTTCTAAATTGTATTATAAATTTTTTGATGTTTCGTCTTGTTTAGATCAATCTTTCATATATCATCAGTTTTTTCTTCTTTTCTATAATCTTTTTGGTGATGGAGTTTTCACGGATTTTTTAGCAACAATTTTTTAGATCTATCAATTTTTTTAAATAATCAGTTTTTATCAAACTTTTTAAATTAATCAGTTTCTTTTTAAAATCTATCAATTTTATCAGTTTCCACAATCATCAGTGTTTTAATATTTTATTATTATTATTTTTTTTATTTTTTTTTCTTTCTTTTGTTTTATCGGTTTTTATTTCTGTTTCTATCAATTTTTGTCCAATTAAGTCCAATCTGTCCTTTCTGTCCAGTCATTTGGGAGTTTCTGGTAATAGTCTTCTTGTCCAAACAGTCAATCTTCCGATTGAAAAATTCCTTCAAAGATATTCCGTATAGCAATTTATTCCGTATAGACGTTTATTCCGTATAGACGTTTATTCCGAATAGGCTTTTATTCCGTATAGGCTTTTATTCCGTATAGGCTTTTATTCCGTATAGGATTTTATTCTGTATAGGATGTTATTCCGTATAGGATTTATTCCGTATAGGATTTATTCCGTATAGGATTTATTTCGTATAGGATTTATTCCGTATAGGAGTGATTCAAACAAAACGGGAAACTAGACTTAGACTCGAAACAAACAGAAAATCAGTATCTCAGATTAGTTCTATATTTAATAAACCTTTTTTGTAGATCTTGATTTTTTTGAACAAAATCATCAGTGATTCGTGTTACCACAACCGAACACCAAACACACCAGAATCATCACCTCTCGTCCAACACTCTCGACATCAAACCCATATTTTATTTTTTTTCAGTTGTGACACAAACAAATCCACACTCAACACCACTCGATTTCACCAAACGACTCTCCCCACTCGACTCGACTCCAACACAAACCTACTCTCGAACTCACACCCATCCTCTACTCTCGACTCCAATATCTAAACCAACAATCACTCGACACCCCAACACCCCCGATATCTTTCAAAACATACACTTCTTGACTCGAACAAACTCAAAACCAAGATCTCAGATTCATTTTTTGTTGTGATTCAACATGTATGCATAGATCAATTAAGATCTAACACGAAAACGAGCATTTCATCATAGATCTGTCATTAATCTACAAAAATAAAGAAGATTAATAACAACTTTGTTACAATCTTTCTTTAATTCGATCAATCGATCAAAGAAAAACATCACTAGACAGAAAGACTCGACAAATGATAGAAAGACTCGACAAACAATCAGGAAAAACCTACCCGCGACCTTGATTGATCAAGATCTTGAAGTCCTTGTCTTCTACTTTCATCAACTCAAGTATCCTTTCAAGGATTAAAGATTAGATGGGTTTTGTGGATTGATTAGATGTGTTATAATCAACGGATCTTGAAACTGGTTTTGTGTTGGTGTTGATAGCGATTAGGTTAGAGAGAGAGATAAAGAAAAGGTAGGGTTGTGTTTTTGAGACAGAGAGATATAGTAACAGAGATAAACGTTATATTTTTTATATTAATTTTGAGCAGTGGACGGAGTTTACAAAGGAGGACACGTGTGTCAAATTGATTGGGAAGTGGGGCGGTCGTCAGATTCTCTGCCACGTTTTTTGTGGGATTTTTTCTTATCAATGTTTTTTTTTCATATTCACGTCTAATTAATTTCAATTTTTTTCAAAATGGGAAGTAATTAATTTGGGATTGTTTTTGGTAGCTAATTTATTTCAAATTTTTCCATATTGGGATTTTTCTTTTAAAATTGGTTGATTGTTCGAGTTTTAACGTGACAACGAGTCGGGATTAAGTGACAAAAATTAGTTGACGAGACCACGAAAAATTAGATATAAATTGTCGGGCTGATCATTATATTAACCGTAGCTTGGATTTATTTGTTGACGGGCTTTATTTTTAGAGTGAGCCGAATTTTACTTGGTCTCCGGTTTGTTTTATTAAGTTTGAACCAACAAATATTATTGAGTCAAGAAAAAGGCAAATTACCAAACAAAGGGTTCAAGAATTTTTCATCAAACTTCAATGGAATCGTTTCAAGAGGGAAAATTGCATCAAATGCAAGTCAAAGCTAGAGAAAGTGGTATAACTTTATTTCAAATGCTTCAGTCTCATCTTGTCACTCTTTCGAGGATTCAAGGAGGAGCGAATTTGTGACCATCTTTGGACAAGATCGTCATATATTCATCAATTCAATATTCACCACTTTGACCCAACTCGCCGAATAACTCAACAATGAAAACTTTAATCACTCTGCATCGGCACTTGCTTATAAGGATCTTGTGACACAACTCACGCCTTTCCTCCAATTCAATATCATCACGTCTGAAAGTTCAGTGATTTGCCAATCATTTCTTCGAGATACACATACCGAGCTTCGAGTTTTCCGTGATACAATATTGAAACTCATGACATCGGCCTCATCTTCGATTTATCAAAGATCACAACTTCAGCAAGTGTATGATACTGGATTGCAAGAATCAAGGACGCAGATGCAAAAGGAGAATGGTCATACGGTTGACAACTTGGAGCATACCGATGGTAAGAGCACGGAATCAGGAGGACAACATGATACCAGTGGCACGTCAAGGAATGTTCACGAGATCTCTTTTGATGACACCTTACCCGTTTATGACGAAGAGCCTGCAAACATGGTACAATGTAATGTTGTTTATGATGTATATGCTGATGCCATGCCGCATATTGAGCATTCTGAACCTAATTATGACAAACATGGGATGGAAAAGAGTGATAGAAATACCACTTCTGATTCATCCGATGTGATTCATAATGGGGGAGAAAGTGTTCAAAATGCTAAACATCATGATAATTGTATTTTGACTGCTTCATTGACTGTTTCTGATTCTAAGATTAGAGAGATCGAAATGATTGTAGCTCAACAATCAAAAGATCTTGAGGATGCCAAACTTGATTTTTCTAAGAAAACGGACAAATTTGAAGTATACTTTGAAAAACTTGAAAAGTCTAACGTTGTTCTTGAAAGAAAATTGGATCAAAAAGTTTTAGATTCTAAAGCTGAAAAGGATAATCTTTTGAAACAAATTCAGTTACTAGAGTCTAAATTGGCATCCCAAGATAGAGTGCTTAAAGAGAATGAGACATTAAAGGCTCAAGTACAGGAAAAGGTCATTGTTATAGCCGCGTTGAAAAACGAGTTAAGGAAAAGTAAAGGACCTAGTGTGGACACTAAGCTTGAAAAACCATCAATCTTGGGGAAACCGCCTACAAATCAGTTCGTCAGACAACCTACTGCATTTAGATCCGAGAGACCACAATCCTCGAGACCGCGGTTTGCCTCCCAAGTTGATTTGGTTCATCTTCCTAGACCAGTCACTCCAGCAACTAGGCCCAATGCGATCAAAACAGCTTTGGCAAGACCTAATCACATGATTGCCTCTAGTTTCCCTAAAAATACCAAGACCACGTCTAGAACTAGTTCAAATGACGTTTGCCATAAATCTGGTCTAGGGTAAGTTATGCAAAAGACACATGTAAGAGATAGCAATGTCAATCCTAGTCACATGCCTTCTAGATTACCCAACAATGCTAACCGTAGCATGTCATCTCCAAGGAGCATCGATCAATCATCTAGGAATTACTCGGACATTAAATATGCTACTTGTAAAACATGTAGAAAATGTGTCTTTAGAGCCAATCATGATTCCTGTATCAAAAAATTGCTTAATGAGGTGAACTCCCGTGCTAGACTTAAATCCCAGTGGGTAGCTAAAATCAAACCCATTGGTAAAATGTGGCGCCCCACTGGTAGAACTTTCACTCTTGTAGGAAACGAGGGCCCTTTAACTAGGATAGTCTCCGATTCTACTAAGACTACTAGGGAGGAAATTGATAAAGATGATACTTCACTTAAGCCTAAACTTAAGGTTTTCTATAAAAGGAAACGTTTGCCAGCTAAGATAAGTGAATCATCTACTCAGGTCGCCTCTGACACAAGTAAAGCCAACTGTGAACCCCCACGTGCTTCTATATTTGATATCGCTAACCCATGTAAAAGCATGCAAATTTCTAATGAGAATGCAGGTCCCAAAGTTTATGTTCCAAAAGAACGAAGCGGTCCAATCGTTGTATACCGTTCAACAAAGGATACTCTCAGAGTTTGGTTGCTGAAGAAGCAGATATCAGAGAAACAAGTGTCTCAGGGGATTCATGGTTAAGCTTACCTCAGGACTTACAGTCACATCACAGACTGTAACTCGTTCATCAAAGATAGGAAAGTTTATCGTCGATGATGAACTTATCCTAACAACGAGAAATTAATTTTTCTCGGGCATGAGCTTATATTAAAACATTCCAAGTTTTTAATCTCATGCACAAAGGCTTATAGATAAATGACAGTCTATAACCCGCTCTTCAAAGGCAGGAAAGTTTATCGCCGATGATAAACTTATCCTTACAACAAGAAATTAAGTTTTCTCGGGCATGAGCTAATATTAAAAACATTCGAAGTTTCTAAGCTCATGCATAATGGTTCATTGTTAAATGTCAGACAATGACCCTGACTTCAAATAAAGGAAAGATTATCTTTTATGATAACTTATCCTCTTAACGAGAAATTCACCTTTCTCGGCCATGAGCTTCTATTAAAACATTCGAAGTTTTAAGCTCAGAAAGGAAATTGTATCTTTTAAATAAGAGAACTTTTCCTCATAACGAGAAATTAACCTTTCTCGGTCATGAGCTTTCCGTTAAAACAGTCAAAGTTTTCAAGCTCATGAAAACGACTTCTAAGTAAATGTCAGCTTAGAACTCGTCCTTCAGATAAAAGGAAAGTTTATCGCTGATGGTAACTTATCCTTAAACAACGAGAAGTTTACAACTTCTCGGACTTGAGCTTTCCTAAGATATTCCAAATCTTAAGCTCAAGTAATTGGTTTTCAAAACGTTGAACACAAATTTTCAAGAATTTTTCAAAAGGTTTTTCTAAATCTTTCAAAATTGTGTGTTCAAAATGTTTTGATAAAAAGAGCATGTCTTCTGGAATCGATAATATTTACGATCCTAGAAATGTCATTCAATAATGACACAGGGTTATAAATAAAGTTCGAGCAGAAGTATAAATGTTTTAAAACATGCTCCATTTGGTTTGCTATTATTTCCGATAGTAACCCACTTTTCACATTAAAGTCAAGCATTTCACCGGAAAGCTTTGACTTCAGAATCCGAAGTTATCAACTCCACAATACGAAGTTCGTTGCAATTGATATATACATACTAGACGATGCGACTGCTCAAACGACGACTACAGCTCTTTAAGTAGAACACGGGTCAACAATTGAGGGGGAGCAATTGTCCAGCATTCAGAATCTTCGATGCCGAAAGTGCCATAGTTCACAAGCTGGTGTCAAGACAACGATATCAATTTTCCATGTGGTATAAAAGGGAAGATAATTTTAGAAGTTACGAGGAAGACCAACATTCGTGAACAAGAACCATGTGCTTCTTTCATATGATGTTCTCCATCATTCAGGTCCAACCTCGTAAATTGCTAATATTGTGAATTCATTATCAGATATGATCTTTGCACGTGATAAATACCTTACACTTGTGTTTAAAAGGTATTTAATTTACGTTTCAATAGTACACCCTCATTAATTTGAGGGGGAGCTTGTGTAACTCATGAAGATACTTGGCTTTGCACTTTTCTTCCCAAATTTTCTTAAAATGCTATTAAATCAATTGATATTAAAAACATCGATTGGGTTAATATTTTTAATATGGGGGAGAAAATGTGATTTAATATGGGAAATGATTAATCACAAATGGTTTGACTTAACGTGTTAGCTCATCCCGACATGTGCGAAATGTTTTCGGATATCGTGGCATATGTTAAGGGGGAGCAAAATGGATTTGCACTTCAAAATGGATTTCATGGTGACATACACTTACCCAAAACATCTCTATTCACGACGGTGAAGATTGTGGTGACATAAGGATGGTAGGATAGGTTAAAGTCCAATGATTTCTCTAGAACCGGAGGAATCTTCCCAAGGACATTCCATAGCTAGAAATAGTAGTCCTTAGGAAAGATGGAGAAAGATTGTGAATGTAGCTGAATGCCGACGAAGTACTTAAGTTAGCACTGGAACAATCACAACAAGGTGCTAGTGATGACGTATTGGTAAGCATTGAAGGGGTTGAAGAATGAAAAAGAAATGTAAAGATAAAGGGTGTAAAGAAAGAAGCCCTCCTTACAACTTTAGGCAGAAACCGGGTCAATACATATGCTATTGAGATCATTTATTAATGATTCTCGATATTGAAGACAGACATCATGGACCCAGTGATGCAATGCACAACCCATCCCAGCTAACTCAGATATCTCTCAAAAGATATTTGTTTTAATCACACGGAGACAACACATTTTCTATTGATTTATTCACTCCGAATAAATTGGTATTGAAAAGGTGGCACTACTCTCCAGCCTTCGATCACTAAAATCTAAAATGTACGATCGAGTCTAGAGCCATTTGAGATCATCAAATATCTCATTAGGACACACTTTCATATTTCCTTGCTTCTTCACACACTGTGAAAAGTAAGAAAGATCTTAAGAGTCCTACGCAAAATCTGCATGATCTTGCCTGAACATCCGAGTAATACGAAAGTACTTACAATGAAGATGGAAATCCTTCTTGAGCGAATATCAAAAAGCTCATGGTAGGTGACTTGTGCGATTCATTATGAATCAAACTTGTGATAACTGGAAAGCAACAGTGGTTTAATTCTTAAATGAATTTAAACACGTTCCAGGCCTCTACGCAATATCTTAGTGATCTTGCCAGAACATTCAGAGTAATACTATTAAGTATTTACAGTGACGAATGGAAATCCTTCTAGTGTTAACATCAAACAGCACTTGGTAGGTAACTTGCAAGATTCTATATGAATCAAGCTAGTGAGAACTGGAAAGCAACGATGGTGCGGTTCTTAATTGAACTTCACTTGTTCCAGGAACATGAATTGACGGCTTCAAATCATGCGGATAATATTATCCAAATGATTCACTCTTTACGTTCGCAGTCAGCTTTGGACGGTCGAGTAAAGAGAACGGGTTTACCCGCGAAATCTTATCAAGGAGGTTCTTTATTGAAACCACCTGCCACAAGTACGATATTTAATATCGTCCAACGGTCTTCACCGACCGGAGGTAAAATGCTACCGAATTAGAATGAAATGTTCAAGGCCATTTCATCAGTGTATATTGTTTGTTGCTAACTGTCTTATGCAGCGTAACAAGAAGGTGGCATTGCGGTGTACAATCCAGAAGAAGTCGTCACCACATGCTTATACTACATACAATTAGTACTTCAACAAATTCAAGAAAGTCTGAAGGTCAAGTCTTCCGCTGTATCAAACTCTGAAGCTTTCAAGAATTTAAAGGTATAAGTATGTGGAACATGAAGTCACGAAGAGGCGAATGTCACAAGTGACGAATGCACAAGGTCAAGGCAAGAAAACATGCTCAAGACTTAAGTCAAAGATCACATCAAACATATTCCCAAGAACAAGGTCGAAGACTCAAGCATAGATGCTAGGTTTAAGATTTTGTAAAATGGTGTGACCTCCCTTAGGGGGAGATTGTTGGAAATACGTTTTTCTAAGGAAAGTCTCGGTCACATCATTATTAGCATAGATCACGAGCTATAAACTATTTAGGACATTGTAACTTGGAGTGACCTCCCTTAGGGGGAGATTGTTGGAAATACGTTTTTACGTATTTAGAAAGGATCGGTCACTCCAATGATATATTCATGTGTTGGGCTCGTGATCCAGTTTGTAGTAAATATAGTCCTTATAGCCCACATGTAAGGTGGGTTATATATACCCCCTCCTAGCATGTTAGGAGGGGTGGTTCTTTCATTTTCATATCTTTCATTTTAATAAAAAACACACTTTCTCTCTCTACCTTCTTTTCCTCTCCTCTTTCTCTCTCTAGTTCATCTTCTTTCTCCATCTTCTCCATTCCATTTCAATAGATTTATCTTAGATTGCCTAATCCTAAGATAACGTAGACCTTCAATTACACGATTCCAAGTGATATCCGGTAACCATTGTTTTGGTACGTAGCTAGGTTTTGATTGTCTTACCATGGTTGGGACGAATAAACCCCAACACTAATTAATTAGAGTCTTTATAAATATTGTAATAACAACTTCAAACAAATTAAAGTATTATTGGTAACATGATCAAATTTTCTTATTTATTTTTATTAATGAAAAATTAAATTGAAATATAAAAATACGTGAACAATAAAAGTAAGGCAGAGACATTAAGTAACAAATTTGAGCCCGCGTGACGAAAATAAATATGATCGCCTTACTTCATGAATGCATCTTATGTGTATATGCAGATACATTTTATATAGAAAATTATACATTATGATGCTTATGAAATATTAGGTGCTCAATTGATCAAAGTCGATGCATTTCTGATGTATTATTTGTCATATTTCCCATTTAAATGTTTCTTATCTTATGATCCTAAATTTGGCGCACAAATTTTTTTGAAATTGAAAATAATGTGAAATAGTTAAGATCATGTATTTAAAATTATCGATTTTAATTAGACGCGTCTCTATTTATTTTTATTATCTATATGCATTCAGTTAATTTTGAAAGTAATTTTTAATTGAAAACCATACAAATTATAACTAGTAACAGATTAGAACAGTAAAGAATGAAAAATACATAAGAGCACATTCGCAAATTCAACCAATAGTTGTTGTGTGTGTACGAGTCAAGATACCCTCATCACATAATTGCATAAAATATATTTATGTCGAGCTCTAGACTAAATAATTAGTACAATCATGTCTTGTAGGCAACCCTACACATTGATTGGTGGTCAATAAAATAAATTATAATAATGAACAATGAAAAATCAAGTCTTTGCATGCTGTCCATATTATTTAATTATCTAATATAATACAAATTTATTCATGTTTTTTAAAAGACCAAAGGTATGTTTGGTATGCTTAATAAAATCAGTATGTATATAAGTTTAATAATGACGTGTGACGAGGGATTCAGCATGCCTTTTGCCGCGAGATGATGTAAATGCAGAAGCAACTAAGATCTTATATGAAAACAAATGAATAAAATGCCGAGGCTGCTTCAACTTTGAAAATTCAGAAGCAACTATGATCTTATATGAAAACAAATGAATAAAATTTTGAGGCTGCAACTTTTCTACAACAAGCAAACTTGACCCACTCATCTTTATCATGTGCAAAACCATACCATAATGTCTTTTGATAGTGCAAATCAATAGCCGTTCCTCATGCCCATAAGCAAAGTGCAAACACTTTTAAAATTTACTTTATTAAATAAAGTTAAAAAAAATAGTAACCAACATATCATGTATTAAAATGCAAATCAATAACAGCTAAACCAAGAAAGGTATTTTAAAGTGCTTATTTTTTACCTGTTGAATGCTTATTTCAAAGTATGGTTGGATTATTAAGTTTCAATATACTAATCATAAGAAATAAAAATGACCCATTTTTACCCGTTATCCTATATATCCATCATACATTGAATTGAAGACCAATTAAGAAGTTAATGGAAGAGATCAATAAATCAGAAAATCAAATCGGTTCATGCATTATCAAACAGTTCATATGTATTAAAAACTCTGGAGTCGTCGATTACTTGTCCTTGGTGGAACTATTTTCAAACTGAATATATATTTCCATCATTACATATATACCTGACCCTATCATTTAAAATAAATATCTATATAGGTCTAATCTCTATGCCTTGTATAATAAGCCCACAGAGATCCTCGTTACTAGGATGCTCAAGCTGAAGATTCATTGAAACTGTTTCAGAAGTGTTCTTGGTTTGAAAATCCCATACTTTTACTTCCATCCAACCACTCCTTTGTCGTGGAAGAGCGTTTCGTTTGTGTCTATTCAGTGGGTTGTAACTGTTTTCATCAAGCTTTGATCCGATAACAGGGGTGTTTGAAGGGCTTACTAAATAGATATACCAGCCTTTATCCTAATTCTAATAATTTTGCACATACATTGGAGCCTCTAACGTGAATTGGTCTTTTGGTAATTTGTAGACAAGGTAACTTGCATATCTTTTATCAGGTGATAGTGATACATATTTTATACGAGTATGACTCACAATGTCCAACGTGTTGGAATTTAGTAGTAAACTTATATATAGTTTAGGGACTAAAAGTGTACTTTGTAATATAGATCAGGAATAGACTAGTATTAGGAAATATTTAGGCTAACCTCCTTAAGTTGGTTTATAGGAAGTTTCCTATTTAACTTAAGGAGGTACATACCCTCTCATCTCTATAAATAGGGATGAGGGGGATCCTAGTTCATTGTATTCTTCTTCCTCAATGTAGTCTTTATTAGGGTTATTAATAAAGAGGTAGTTGAGGGTATACCGTGTGCATATATTTGTCGGTTCTTTGTAGTCTCTCGTGTTCGCTAATTATGCTCGATGCAACTCGTGATCTAGCGGTTCCGCGTTATCGAACTTCAGGTTTGTTGTCGGTATCGTACAACAAGTGGTATCAGAGCTACGGGTATCGTGGTCTCCGAAGATCGAGTGCTAGATCGAGGGTACGAGTTGGTTAAAATATCAAGGTTCGAGTTACGGGTTTTACGAAACTTCAAAGTCGGCGATCGTTTCAGGTTTTAAATCGGTTTGAGTAGCGATCGGCAAACGAGAAAACAATAGGTTTTTACGTGAAGAATAGAAAACAAAGTTGTTTTTGTTTTGCATCTCACGTGGCTTAATAAGTCGACATTACAAATTCGACGATGCTTCATTAATGAAGGGTTTTTTTACCCCACTATAATTACTTTAGATTACTTGTAAAACCCGTATTTAAAATCCTCGAGTATTGTTGAGTCTTAGGATCTAGACTCATTTGGGATATGATGATTATGATTATAATAAGCACAACAGAATCATAAAGAACACAATCATAACCAAGAATAAGGCTTTCACTAATAAAGATTACTATTAATAAAGCTAATGACTATTCTTGGTGCCTTATTGGCTTGATACCAAGAGGAACGCACACACACCTATGGTTTACATTGTTTGTGAATGAGGGAATAACCATGTGTGCCTAACCCTCTTTATATAATAGAGGTACTAGGGTTACATCACAACCCTAGCTTACTATAGAAGCTAATATATTACTACTAGGTCCTTCACCTTGTTTTGTCATATCAACTCAAGATCTCTAAGTCCCAACAATCTTCCCCTAGTTGATTTGACAAAACTAGTAAGCACAAGCTTCCCCTGAAGCTAATATTGATGAAGGTTAAGCTTCCCCTTGATCCATGCATTCTTCCCCTTTTTGTCACATCAACTCAACCGGGATCGTCTTCCCCTTAAGAAGTGCACAACAAATCCAGTAGGCTCCATGGAGAGATCACTGATGAAGAAAATCAAGTATAACGAATTTGATGAAGAAGTGGAATCTCCCAAACTTGTGTCTTATGTCTTGCACTAACCACGTGACGTCGAGCTCGAACAAAATCCTAAAATAAATGAGACACTGAGCATAATAACGTAACCCCTTCAAGCGATAGCAAATGTACACATAGAGCAAGTTATCTTAAAAAGGATCCTAATCTTTTTAAGATATGAATAGATCTTACCCCTTCGCTAGATGTGTCAAGTCTTCGTCACCATACAAACCAAGCAAGTTATCTTAAAAAGGTGCTCCCTTCCTTTTAAGATATGATAAGAACACAAAACCTGTGAAAATCAACTACAATATAAAATAAGTGATAATCAAATGTCTTCTTCAATGAATTTCCCCAATAAACTGATGATGGCTGAGAACTCCTCCTCCAGTAATAGTAGTGACATCAGACTAGTCATTAAATCGGAGTAGTAGCAATCTTACTTGACTAGTAGGAACCAAAACCGGCCAAAGAAAAGTTAGTATACAACAAGCGAACAGGAACCAACCCCTTCTGAAGTCAGCAAGAATATAAGCCCACCAGTAGGACCAGTAGAAACCGACTAATATTACCAGGAGGAACCAAGAACACAACCAACATGAATATATGAGACCAATAGGAACCATAGCTCACCAGTAGGAATAACGAAAATCTACCAGTAGCATCTCAAACCACCTTTCTCTTTTCTCTTTTTTTTCTTTTTTAACATTCTGTCATCACCTGTTGCTGAAACTGTTGTTGCTGGTTAAAACGAATAGACACGGACATTACTTATAAACAGCCCAACCCATAAAGCAGCAAACCACGTCCAAACCATCACCAAATATCGTTCCTAAAAATTAGTGAGAAATACTTTAAAATCGTCACACTAATATACTCCTATAAAATCTGCATATATCTCTTTCAAAAATGTATGAGATATTATAAGGTCAAATATAAGCGCTGAAAATCAGGAAACCATAACTTCCATTCCACATATATCCACGTACAACCATATTACCATAAATTGTGGAGACAAAATCAACCAATATATGGACAAGAAAATGTCTGGTATAAACTTCCCCTTAAATGTAGTTACCATCCAAAGATCATTAAACATTATCAAAACCCACTGTATCCTCCCAAATATTCACGCATCACATTCCCACGTTCAAATATATATAAGATTTTAAGGAACCTTTAAGAAAGTAGTCCCTAAAAATCAGCACCCAATCACGTAGGACATATACCATGTATATACACACTTCTTTGACCTCATTAAAGCCAACATAAATCACGGATCAAAAATAGGTTGAGGTCATTCTTATACCTTTTACTTTTTGTGGAAGATTAATAACACATTTTTATTGGAAGATTAATCATACAGTGTAACCGAATCAGCAGCCATTACCCCATATATATACCATAAATAATAATATGATCATACCAGAAAAATAGGAGGGTGGTATTTGAAGAAACTTACAAAAGCCATCCCAAAAATCACGCCTCGTTATTGACTGCTTTTTGTCATACTCATCCTTTCACATCTTCCAACAGTAACACAAAGCCTGGATTGTGAAAATGTTAGCCTTTATCAGATTTGCATGGTCCAGACGTTTCGTGTCTCTTGGTAACAACACAAACGTTACTTCTTTCATCTTTTGAACAGTACATCCGATTCACCATGGACCACACTTCACAGCCATGTGAAACTTAACCATTCGTCAGCAACCATGATTCTGCTAGGGTTCATCATGGATCAGTGATCAACTCACCAAAGCTAGCAGATTCTGTATCATTACAAGAACATCAGCATCAAGTATCAACAGCAGCAGCAATCATCTAGGGTTAACACCAAAACCACACAAACCTGTTGCCTCTAAAAAATGAATCTAGGGTTTTTTTACAAACCCTAAGCATTAAGAACAGCAGCCGTCTTCACCTTCTACAGCAGCAACATCAGGCACAAATCATCTAAGGTTTGTTGGGAAAAACCCTAGATCAACGCTTTATTTATTTAAAAACAGAAAATACTAACGAAAACCTTGTAGATCAACCAGATCGAGAGCCAACAAGCTCTGATACCACTTGTTGAGTCTTAGGATCTAGACTCATCTGGGATATCATGATTATGATTATAATAAGCACAACGGAATCATAAAGAACACAATCATAACAAAGAAAAAGGCTTTCACAAATAAAGATTACTATTAATAAAGCTAATGACTACTCCTGGTGCCTTATAGGCTTGACACCAGGAGGAACGCACACACACCTATGGTTTACATTGTTTGTGAATGAGTGAATAACCATGTGTGCCTAACCCTCTTTATATAATAGAGGTACTAGGGTTACATCACAACCCTAGCTTACTATAGAAGCTAATATATTACTACTAGGTCCTTCATCTTGTTTTGTCATATCAACTCAAGATCTCTAAGTCCCAACAAGTATTAAATACGCGTAGTCTCAGCTTTAACTTTAATTAAAAACAGTAAATACGCAGTCTCAGTTTATTTAAATACTACAACAAAATAATTATTCAAAAAATAATTAAACGTTAACAGTAATTACGCAGTCTCGGTTTTATTTAAATATTACAAATGATCAGTTATTCAGAAAATGATTATTAAGTTTCAGAAAATACGTATGTATTATTTGTTATACAGAAAAGAATTAAACGTTTCAGAAAAATTAAAACACAAGAAATATAGTTACGTTTCAGAACAAGATTTTTAAGTACGAGCTTTTCGTAAATAATTAAACACGAATTAAAAATAGAAAATGGGTATTTGTGCTTTTGGGCTGGATATTATAGAAACAAAAAGAGAAGGGACAATTGGGCTTTAAGCAAGAAATAACGGGGTAACCCCCTTTTTGTCACAACCGTAAGAAAAAAAAAGAATAAACTAGGGTTTTGTGTTTGTGGCTGTCGACAGAAAGACAAAGAAGAAGGGAGGATCGAGATTTGTTTAGTGTGATCCAAATGATTGTTTTGTGTTCCTCACAAATTGTTTCAACGATATTTTCTATTCTTTATTCTTTATGTCACGAAATCTTTATCTAAATCCAGAAAACACATGAAAAGTTCTAATAAAACATGAAATTATAATGTAATCATCAAGAAGGGCTGTCGGGTTTTGGGTGTGACCACGAAAACCGAGACACATAAGTGTCTCGGTGGGCTGTGATGATGAACACAAAGACCATCAAGGTCTCGGTGCTTTCTGTTTTGGCCAGCCGCGACCAAGTTGGGTGCGGTGGTGGCTGTGGTGCCTGTGTTCGATCCACAACAGCCAAACAAACCCAACAGAGGGAGCGTTTGGGTCTGCGGTTACAGTCAGGGATGTTTGGGTTTAGGTTTTATTGCAGGGGTGTGTGTGTTTAACAGTGGGAACGAACGGGGAAAACAAAGATATGGCAGTGGGAGTTTAACAGTGGGAACGAACGGGGGAAATAAAGGCAGAGCAGTGAGAAATTTTTAAACAGCAAAAAAGGGGTTTTAGTTCTGAAATTAGCGACAGATTAGCGACGCTAATTTTTGTCGCAGATTCATTTAATGACAGTTTTAGATACTCAGCTTTTAGTTACAGTTTTTAGCGATAATTTTTCTTTCGTTAATTCATTTGGGCAGATTTTACATATTTTATTGTATTGTTTTAGTGCGACCGGGAAGGGGTATCTCGGTAGGCTCGGGACATAGTTAAAAATAATAAAAACAAAGATTTTTAAATAATACCTTTTATTACTTATTTTTATAAATGTCTAAATTGTATTTTAAAAGAATTAAATTAAAATAATTTTGTAATAATAAAAAGGGTATAATTTTGTTAAATAGATTATAAATGATTTTAAAAACTTTCTAATTTAGGAAACTTTCTATTTTTAGCAGGCTACTCATTATAGTATTAATCTAACGTCAGAATACGTTTTACCGTACTTAATAGTAGGTCGATAATACATTGAAAAAAATTACTATAAGATCAGATTTTTTAGTAGTACATAATTTCAGAAATAAAATAAATAAATGAGAAGCCAATAAGATCAGTAAATGAAATAAATGAATATAAGTTAACTTATTCGCGTCCTTTATTCATGTAGCTCGCGTGAAATCAGAGTAGACTTTCTGTCAGTTGATCTTGGTCGGTTACTGGACACGAGGTACGGATTTTCCGTCCTTTCAGTAAGGACTTCCTTTCCTATGCATGATTAGGATTCCCCGTCTGCAGTCAAATATTTCCCCAGTATATGTTTAAGCTTATGAGTAACCATGTTAATAACTAAATAAGTTGCCTGAGCATTATATACAAGCATGTCCAGTTTATGTACTAGTTACGGAGGTACTGTAACCATGGCACTAGAGGCACCGGTGTCGTGACTCACATGCAGGAGAGTGATATCCTGCATCGTCACACTTAGCTCAGCTTGGCCATTTTATCAGTATTATTAGTGGGGCGTATGGATGCATCCTAGGCTTATCAGTTTACAGTTATCAGGGTGAACGTGGTGTGTTCTCTACATCCTTCACATTGGAGCTTATCCCTCCACCCAACACAGTATTTAGAGGTCACCCCTCTATAGTTATTTAGAGGTCACCCCTCTACAACATGACGAGGTCACCCCTCTAAGTATTCATGCAGCAGTTGTTACAACACACTGAATCCTCATGCCTTGTTAGGGCCTTTTCGGACTCGCCAATCTTCGCGCCCCGCTTCATAAGTTATGCCTTGGCTATGAACTCTTATCATTACCGAGCAACTTTTAAACGATCTTGGGCTAGAAGCTAAGTAACTTTTCAAATCGTAAGACCTTACTTATTGCAGATAAATTATTAGCAAGTGATGGGAGAATAGGCAAATAATTACACCAAGTGAGCTTGCGCAAGAATACCGACTTATAATTGACTCTATCATTTCTCGTCCTCCACAATTTAAAATCTCAAATAATGAGACTCGTGGATACTTAGCCTAATAAACCGATTAAGGTCTACATGGTTAAGGATACTAGCTAGAATAAACTTGGATAAGTCTTATTCGGGTTGAGTCAAAATAAACGCAACGGGCCTAATATGTCAAAGATTTCTAAACCAGCTACACCACTTTATTAATATTTTTGACTTCATTGCGGGATATATACATATGAAAGCAATGATAAAAATTTAAAAATTACGACTAAATGGCCAAAGTTAATAAAAAATTTGAAAAATGTTGAAAAATAGGATTTTCCGGTTAAATGAAGGCATTTTCATGGAAAAGTCCACTTAAAACTTCGATAGAAGTCTCCCCTACACTTAAGATAAACATTGTCCTCAATGTTTAAGCGTGTGGGAAAAGTCTCCCCTACACTTATGACATTGTGCACGTTGGTTAACTCGAGTTAAGGAAGAGACGACTAAAGTGATCAATTTCAAATGTGAGTATGAAGAAAATTGAATCACGATAGTTGAGAGATAGAACCGGATTTCGGATAACACGGGAGCACGGTTCTTTCAAAGATTCCAAGATTACAGTTATCCCTGTAATCACATCACCACACAAACACAAACGACCAAAATAGGTCCTCCCCTACACTTAGGGGGTTAAAGGGATAGATACTCGGGCTGCCTCCCGAGGAGCGCTTGTTTTTGATAACCGAGTCACGAGCCTGACTCGACCCAAAATTAGTTCATGGGAAACGTGGTGAGGGATGGAATCACCTCGTGAGAGGTGTCCTCACCAAAGTACAACTTCACTCGTTGGCCATTCACCTTAAAATTTGGTCCATTAGGTTGAGCGAGCTCGAGAGTACCATATGGAAAAATTTGGGCAATGGTGAATGGGCCGGACCAACGAGATTTCTACTTGCCCGAAAAGATTTTCAACCGAGAGTTAAAAAGTAAGACTTTGTCTCCAACATGGAACTCTCGGTTTTTGATCTTGGAGTCGTGAATGAGCTTAGTTCGTTCCTTATAGATCAAAGAATTTTCATAAGCCTCATTCCGAAGTTCATTCAGCTCATTGAGTTGGATCTTGCGTAGGTCACCGGCTTTGTTGATATCAAAATTAGCCCACTTCAAGGCCCAATAAGCCTTGTGCTCCAACTCAATGGGGAGGTGGCACGCTTTCCCGTACACAAGACGATAAGGCGTACAACCGATCGGGGTCTTGTAAGCAGTACGAAAAGCCCACAAAGCATCATCAAGTTTATCAGCCCATGCGGCACGATGCTCTCCCACGGTTCTTTCCAGAATTCGCTTTAGTCCTTGGTTGGATATTTCAGCCTGGCCATTAGTTTGTGGGTGGTAGGCTGTGGAAAGACGATGGTTTACACCGTACTTAGCCATGACTCTAGCAAATTGGTCATTGCAGAAATGAGTCCCACGATCACTAATAATGGCGCGAGACACACCGAATCTAGCGAAAAGAGCTTTCAAAAAGTTACAAACCACCCTTGCGTCATTAGTAGGTAAAGCTTTGGCTTCAACCCACTTTGAAACGTAGTCAACGGCTACAAGGATGTATTTGTTTCCTTTAGAAGAAGGGAATGGCCCCATAAAGTCGATACCCCAAACATCAAAAATTTCACACTCTTGAATGAAATTCTGAGGCATCTCGTCTTTATGTGTGATTTTGCCTTGCTTTTGGCAAACATCACATCGTTTAACCATATCGTGAGCGTCACGATAAATGGAGGGCCAATAAAATCCCGAATCAAACACTTTCTTAGCGGTGTAGTTGGGACCAAAGTGACCACCGGTGGGTCCTTTGTGACAAGCATCAAGGATTTCAGACGCTACCGGTCAATCAACACATCGGCGAATAATGAGTTCGGCACATTGTTTGAATAGGTAAGGGTCGTCCCAAAAGTAAGTCTTGATGTCGGTGAAGAACTTCTTCTTTTGTTGGGACGTCAACCCTTCCTTGAGAATTCCACCCGCCAAGTAGTTTGCAAAGTCCGCAAACCACGGGGTTTCATTCGGCTTCGAGTTTATAGACATTAAGGTCTCCAAGGGGAAAGAATCATTGATTTCTTTGTTCGGATGATCCCCCTGGTAAGGATCCTCAAGTCTGCTAAGATGATCCGCGGCTAGGTTTTCTGCTCCTTTTTTATCGCGAATTTCGATTTTAAATTCCTGGAGCAGCAAAACCCAGCGAAGAAGTCTTGGTTTGGAATCTTGCTTTGTCAACAAGTACTTCAACGCGGAATGATCGGTATACACAATTGTGGTGGAAAGGACAAGATAGGGGCGGAATTTTTCAAAGGCATAGACAACAGCTAAAAGCTCTTTTTCGGTTGTCGTATAATGCAATTGTGCCCCCGTCATTGTCTTGCTAGCGTAATGGATTGGTTGGAAGTGTTTGTTCACTCTTTGTCCAAGAACCGCTCCAATAGCAAAATCACTAGCATCGCACATCAACTCAAAGGGTAGCTCCCAATTAGGGGTAACCAAGACGGGTGCCTTAGTTAGCTTATCCTTAAGCGAGTCAAAGGCTTCAAGACACTCTTTGGAAAAGATAAAAGGAGTACCTTTTTCCAAGAGATGGGTCATCGGGCGAGCGATTTGAGAAAAATCTTTGATGAATCGACGGTAGAAGCCCGCACGACCCAGGAAACTTCTCACACCTTTCACGGTTGAAGGTGGAGGCAACTTTGCGATAACATCGACTTTAGCACGGTCAACTTCAAGACCGGCTTTCGAGATCTTATGTCCAAGCACGATGCCTTCTTTTACCATAAAATGGCATTTTTCCCAATTCAGAACTAGGCGAGTGTCTTCGCACCGCTTTAGCATGCGTTCTAAATTGGCAAGGCAAGAAGAGAAGGAATCCCCGAAGACCGAGAAATCATCCATGAAGACTTCCATGGTTTTTTCAACCATGTCATGGAAGATAGCTAACATACACCTTTGGAAAGTCCCGGGCGCATTACATAAGCCAAAAGGCATTCTTTTGTAAGCAAAAGTGCCATAGGGACAAGTGAATGTAGTCTTCTCTTGATCTTGGGGATCGATGGGTATTTGGAAATAACCCGAGAAACCATCAAGAAAGCAGTAATATTCATTTCCTGCTAAGCGTTCAAGCATTTGGTCCATAAAAGGTAGAGGGAAATGATCCTTTCTCGTGGCATCATTGAGTTTGCGGTAGTCTATACAAACTCTCCACCCAGTAACGAGACGAGTGGGAATCAACTCGTTGTGTTCATTGGGAACAACAGTTATTCCGCCCTTCTTGGGCACACAATGGATTGGACTAACCCAAGGTGAATCCGAAATAGGGTAAATCATACCCGCATCAAGAAGTTTGAGAACCTCTGTTTTGATGACTTCATGGATTTTTGGATTCACCCTTCGTTGGCTTTGAATTGTGGGCTTAAAGTCGTCCTCCATGAGAATTTTGTGTGTGCAGAAGTGAGGATCAATTCCACGAATATCCGAAATTTTCCACGCAATAGCCTGCTTATGATCCTTTAACACAGCGACAAGTCGGGCTTTCTCTTCATCCTTCAAATCCTTAGCAATGATGACTGGCGACTTCTTTTCTTCTTCGAGGAATACATACTCAAGATGGGGCGGCAACTCCTTAAGTTCCAAATCCGGAGGATTTTCGACGGGAGGCGTATTCGAAGTCGGAGTATCGATAGCAATAACAGTGGGAGATGGAGGGGAAGGATGGTCTTCTTTGAGGAGGTTAGCAATGAAACTTAGATCGTCATCCCAATTGGCAGTAGAATCGTCATTGTCTTGCTTCACATCTTCCAAGGTGGCTTGCAAATCTTTCCAAAGGAAATCACTTTCTCCAAATAGAGATAGTGATGAGTCGATAGAGGAAACGGTCTCAACATTGGGAAGAGAGATAGGAATGTTTTTACAAGCATCCTTGAAGTGTTCTTCACAAGCCTCATCAAGAACGTCAATACAATTAACACTTTCGTAAGAATAAGGCTGTTTAGAAAGCTTTCCCATGTTGAAGACTACTTTATCGTCACCCACTCTCATGATAAGCTCACCGGCTTCAACATCAATGAGAGTGCGACCGGTCCTCAAGAATGGACGACCAACAATGAGTGGCACACGGGGGTCCATCTCGTAGTCGACGACAACAAAATCAGCAGGGAAGGTGAATTTGTCGACTCCTACAATGACGTCTTCGGCTATCCCCACTGGATAAGCAACCGTACGGTTGGCTAATTCCAAAGTCATTTTGGTGGGGACTAGCTCTGGGAGAGATAATTGCTTCCAAACACTGAGAGGCATGAGATTAATACTGGCACCTAGATCGGCTAGGGCCATGCAATTCTCTACTCCCGGGAAATTACAAGGGATAAGAAAACGACCCGGATCACCAAGTTTGGTTGGCAATTTCCTTAAGAGTACTGTAGAGCAATTCTCATTAAGTTGGGTGTTGGCAATATCGAGGAGCTTTTCCTTGTCGCTCAGAAGATCTTTAAACATTTTTGCATATTTGGGCATGTGAGCGAGAGCCTCAGCGAAGGAGATATTGAAATTCAGTTGTTTGAACATTTTTAGGAAGTTTGAAACTTGAATATCATCCTTGCTCTTTTGCTTCTCTTTCCTCAACCTTGAAGGATAAGGTATATTGGAAGAAGAGGAAGACTTTGGGAGAATAGGATCACTCACAACCACGGGTGGAGGAGGGGTAGAAGGAAGAGGTGGAGAAATTGGGGAAGGAGAAGGATGAGGAATAGGAGCAGGTGACTCGTTCTCCTTAGTCACAACCACCGGTGGAGGTATAGGAAGCTCGGGTTCCTTGGTACCTTTGCCACTTCGAGTGGTGATTGCTTTCATCTCCCCTCTTGGGTTCGCAACGGTGTTACTCGGAAGAGTACCCGAAGAAGAGGGTTGACTACTTTGGAAGAAACTAGCCATCATGTTCCTCAGATCATTAGTTTGGCTATCCAACGTATTTCTCATATCTGCTCTCAAATCGTTTCCTTGCTTGACCAAGTCTGCTTTCAGGTTGAGCACCTCTCTCTAAAGATTTCCCACTATCGCATCGTTAGTCCTCATATAAGTTTCCACTTCTTGGTGAAGAGCGGTGGGTTGGTTGGGAGGAGCATCGTATGCAGGTGGTTGGTAAGTAGGTTGTTGGTAGACTTGGTTGTTTCGTTGAGGTGGTTGTTGCTGCTTGTGAGGTGGGATGTATGGTTGTCGAGGTTGTTGTTGTTGTTGAGGAGGGCGATTAAGGTTTTGTTGTTGGTTTGGGTTGGCAGGAGGGAAACCAGGTGGTGAAAGATAGTTGTTGCTGCGGTAGCTAAGCAAGTTACGGTCACCTTGAGGTCTAGCTTGATAAGCAGGTTGTTGATAGGTGCCATATGCCGCATTCACATTCTCAGCAGGGTAATCTTGGGTGGCGGTACAAGTTGTGTAAGAGTGAGGACCACCGCATATCTCACAAGGTTGGCTCACAGCGTTCACTTGAACGTTTTTGGTGTTGTTGCTGTTGTTGTTGCTGACGGTGTGGGTGACAAGCGATTCAAGAAGCGTAGTGAGTTTGTCTAATCGCTTGTCGCTGTCACTAGTGCTAGCACTAGCGACATTGGTCCGAACACTCTTGGTTTGCACACGAGACTTGTTCTCAATGATATCCCAAGCAGCATTGGAAGTCTTAGCCAATAGATTACCCCCCGAGGCACTGTTCAGTGAATCTTGGTCACTCATGCTTAAACCATTGTAAAAAGTATTGATTTGATGTACTTTGGTAAAACCATTGTGGGCATTTTCTTAAAAGATCTTTAAAACGATCCCAAGATTCACTGAACGACTCATCGTACTTTTGTTCAAAGTTTATAATTTCATTCCGCAATGCGGTAGTACGAGAGGGTGGAAAAAAGTAATTGATAAACTTTGTTTCCAAATCCGTCCACGAGAGAATACTCTGTGGCAGTTCCTTTGTCCCTCTAAAGAAAAGGGACAAAGTTGTAACCTTATAACTTCTTGTGGAACTCCATTGAACTTGACCGTGTTGGTGAGTTGTAGAAATCTCTTGATGTGGTCGTGTGGATCATCAATGGTTCGTCCCAAGAATGGCTGAGCGGAGACCATCTGGATAAAGCCTGACTTGAGCTCAAAATTGTTGGCGGCAATTGGAGGTATGACAATTGGATCCGTGTTGCCATCGACATGAGCTTGCAGCAGTTCAATCATCGGGCGATTATCCGGAAGGTGCTCATTATTGTTGTTATTGTTCATGTTGTTGAAAGGTGGGTTGTTGTTGTTATTATTGTTTGGAGGTGGTACACCGGCCATGTCTAAGTGATCGAGAGGCTCGGGCTCTTGATATGACGTGGATCGAGTGCGCATACACCTGCAAAAGAACGAACAAAGAAAAACAAAGCAAAAATATTTTTGGTTTTTATGGTTTTTTTTTTTTTTTTACTTTTTAGGATTTTTGAAAATTTTATATTTTTTTGTGTTTGTGAAAATTTTTGTGAAAAAGTAACGTTCACGGGGAACGGATCCCAAAATCCAAATTCTCACAAAAAACTTTTGATCTTAACGAGAAGAGCCGGCAGCGGCGCCATTTGATAACCAGGTTTTGTATGGGTTCAAAATATTTCTCGGAATCCTCTCGAATTGATCTCAGTCTAAAGTGGAATGATTTGTTCTTGGTGACAAAAAGTGTATTTGGTTTTCTATTCTAAATAAATGAAGTAAATAAAGATTAAAGACTGAAACAGTAAATCAAAAACAATTAAATGATAAAACTGAAAAATACCCTATGCTGAAAATGACTTATGCGGAATGTAAGTCTAAGCGGAATAAAGTGCTATTCGGAAAGTCAAACAAGCCTATGCGGAAAAATGCCCATATTCGGAAAACAATGTCTATTCGGAAAATTGTGCTATTCGGAAAAAGAATGCTATGCGGAATAATTGCCTTATGCGGAAAACAAGATCTATTCGGAATAAAAAAACTCTTATGCGGAAAAGTAATGCTATTCGGAAAAGTTGAGCTATGCGGAAAATTTGGCTTATGCGGAAAGTTCCTCTATTCGGAAAAGCACAGTCTATGCGGAAAATTTTGCTCTATTCGGAATAATATGGTCTATGCGGAAAAATAAGCTATTCGGAATATTTTAAAATATTCCGAGTAAAAGAAAGTTAAAAACTCTATTCGGAATACCCAAAATTCCGAATAAGGCAAATAGAGACTCGCCTATTCGGAATATTGGGTCTGTTCGGAAAGAACTGAGAATCAAAGAACAGTAACAGCAGAAGCCACCCGATTTTTCAATATAAACACCAAAGTACTCAAAAAGGTTTTACCAAATCAAACACAAATCATTTAAATACCATAAGAAACAAATCCCACCAATAAAAACACTAAATCAACAACTTTTGAAGATCAAACTTGAATCAAATAAAAAACTTAAGAACTTGCACTAGAAGATGATGAAGAACAAGATGAATAGAAAGATGGAATGAATAGATTAATGGAAAAGTAACAAGAGTAATGATTAACACTTACATGATTGAAAAAGAGAATGAAAAATCACCAAACACCCTAATGGTGTTTGTGATGCTACGAACCTAGAACTGGGAAAAAGAAAAAAAATGAACTCACTCCCTAAAAAGTGAAGGGAGAGATCTATTTATAGTCCTAGTGGTTGGTTGGTGAGTGGGCTTTCTCCCTTTCTTCTTGTCTTCTCGTCTTTTCAGAAAAGTTGACGTTTTCGATTCTGATTCGGGATTTGTCGTCGATTAAATTCAACTCGTCTTTTAATTTCTTCGTTAAATAGACTTGAGTTTCTTCGATATATATAAATCTTCCATCTTTGGTCCTTTTCTTCGATAAATCTTCAAATAGGCCCATTGACTTCAAATCTTTTGCACCTCTTGGACAATAGACTTCGTCTTGAGTCTTTTTCCTTGATAAAACCCGTGCAATCCCATGTTTTCTTTAATATTCATCCGGTTAGCTCTGAAAACACAATAAACACAAAAACCACGCATAATTCCAAACAAATGATATTAAATACGTGTTTTGGTCTTGTTTTAGCCAGAATTAAGTGGTAAAAGGATGGGTGTTTACACACCTATCACACATGCTTTCTATTTGAAATTATGTGGATGGGACCATATCCATCCGCCCTACGAGGGTTTTATGTTCAACAGAGTGATAATATTTCCATGCTAAGACACAAAAGGATTTCAGTAAAATCATGTCTACATAATAAATCATGTTTGGTCTTCATCAGGCATGTCTTCATGCTCACCATTGTTGAAATTCCATTTGATCATATTCTTGAACCTCTATACAACCAATATTAAGTCTACGCAGGAATCACCAGGCTATCATGCTACTCATTTCAGTTCAGTTTACTACTGTTTAAATCAATTTATCTTTACCTTGATCATGTCAGACGATTGACACCAGTATCGATCATATCAACAATTTTTCAGTGGTACTACATGTACAGTATCCATCGTGTACTTCACGTACAATATTCAGGTGTACTTCATATACCGTACTCCATGGGTACTGTTAATCGATCCTTAATCACCTCAGGCGTTTCCACTTGTCGACATTCTACCAGAAGTTGATGCTGCTTGTGAGTTGAAGATTTTACCAGATATTGATGCTGCTAACACTTTGAAGACCTCACAAAATGCTGGTACTGCTGATACTTTGGGATTTCTCAAGATGTTGAGGCTGTTTATACTATGAAGACTCTGCAGAACAAGGACGGAAACTATAAATTTGAAATTTCTGACAAGAATAAAATTCAATCATCAGAAAATACCATTTTATTCCATGCTTATTTTCTCAGCTAGATGTCACACTTCACTCTCAATCAGAAGAGTGGGAACCGGTACCCAGCCGAACACTCAGCAGAATAGTTACAGGAATCCCGGTCATAATAATGACCGTCGTGAAACTGACAGACAAAGCAGTAATGACAACAATCGTGCTTATATTTATCAATCAGTAGCCATCGGAACTCCGGAGCGGACGTGGCCTGAAATACAGAGGTCAGCAGTCTAACCGGTCCGCCAACCCTAGCAGTTACCATAAATTCTTAACATTATTCAGACTCACCCATTAAAATACATGTCCAGACAACAGTTAAGACACAGGTCTCTAGTATCATTTCGAAGGACACTTATCAGGACACCAGTCATGGTACGCATCATACGAACATCTTCTCAAAGTACGAGCCAGAACTCATAACTCCGTATGTTTTCTAAACCATGCCCTAAGAAATTCAGGGTACCCTCCGGGGGTATACCCGTTGTGTCATGCCACGCGTAAATCATACCATTCAAATTCAGTCACCACCACTGGTGTATCATTCAGGTTGGACACGCAGTATTCACTATGTGCGGTTACAAACGAACACATTCAATGAAAGTCGCCACGTTTACTTCACGTATTCATATGTCAGCTTTATCTTAAATCAGGCATTACCTACCTCCCAGCCAGAAAAGACTCCACAGAATCACCATATTTATAAAGGCTTTTCCTTCTAGTTGAAGACGAGATTCGTCTTACTAATTCTTGATTTGTTCATTTTATTTCCGCCAGAGAAATCAGTACAAATTGTTTTAGCTTTACAAGCACGTGAATTATAATCTTATAGCTGCGAAGACTTCTAATCACCATTCATGATGCAACTTCTAAAATTCTTTAAATTCATGATCAGCAGTTTATCCCAAAGTTTCCAGATGTCATTCCAGAAGGTTTTCCAGAAATTCCTTCCTAACCACGAGACAGAGTTTAACATCGAGCTTGTCTCAAGGACATAGACTGTTTTCAGAACTCTTTATTCCAGGGCTTCGACTAAGTTAAAAGAGTTGCAGCAATTGTTGCAAAAGTTACCGGAACGAGGCTTTATTCGCCTTAGCGCACCATCAGAAGGTGTATCGTTTCTGTTTTTCAGAAAGAAGGTCGGTAATATGAGATCATGTATCGATCACCAATTTTTTTTGAAAAGATCACCATTCATAATCGATGTTCATCTCATGTATTGAAGGTTTATCTGATCTGCTACGATGTCTTAAACATTTTCCAAAACGAATTCCGGTCATGCTACCATCAGTGGTGAGAGAAAGAACATGATGTTTTCCAGACTGCTGTTGCGCATATTACAGTCTCTCTAAAATTTTTGATTTTATCCTTCTGAGCTCCCTAATGCTCCAACTATATTATGAAATTTATGAATAAAATTTTTCCATGATTCTCAGACAAGATCGCCAGTATATTCATTGATCACATTCTAATTTGCTAAATTCTAGAGAAGAACATGAGAATCATCTTCTCACAGTTGTACAAAATCTTTGATAGGAGAAAATTTTATACATAACTTTCCAGATATGAATTCCAATTGAACAAAGTGGCGTTTCTGAGCCATCCTACTTCAGCAGAAAGAAACTTCAGAAAATATTGCGAAGGTGAAGGCCATCACCACATGGTCAAGATCGACGCCCGTGAATAAAGTATTGAATTTTCTAGAAATCAGTTGACTGATACCGCAGAAATTACGGATAGTTACCACGATTAGCCTTCCATGGCTAAGCTTACACGTGAAGGAGAGGACCTACACTAAACTTTTGTATCACTAAGATCCTACGCTAGGAGATATCCATTTTACCCAGACTCAAAATTCTTTCATGACTATTCACCCAGATTCCACCAGAATGTACCATAACCCCATGCAGAATTTTGATAGAAGCAATATAACACATCGATGCAGCTATGTTCATATCTAGATTCCTAACATGCCAACAGGGTCAAGATAGAACACCGTCATACTAAGTGAGTTATTACAATCATTAGAAACTTCTGAACAGAAATGAGGCAAAATTTCATGGAATTTGTTATCGGTTACCACAGACTCAGAAAAAGTATGATGCTATCTAAGTCATTATCGATCATGTAATCAGCCTACGCGTTTTCTTTCATCCGAAAAGATTACGCAGTAGTGGACTTGAAGAAAATTCAGCAGTAAATCGATTTCAAGGCATTCCATCGACCATCATATCAGACAGAATTCTTTTTCACGATGACGTGTATGTTTACGTTCACTTTACGTTCACTTTACGTTCACGTTTATTTTCACTTTCACGTTACGTCTCATTCGTAGTATGATGCTGTTTCAGTTCATGTTTTATGTTATCTCATGATTTAATCTCACGTTTACGTTCATGATATTGTTCACGTTCAAGTTCATGTTCTATTCCGCGATACACGTTTCACAGATTACCGAATACGGTTATAGAAAGCTTAAGAAAACCAGACTCAAGTATTGTACAACTTTTTCATATCCAGGCAGACGTTCACGTCTCAGGTTGTATCGTTTGACATTCCTCCCTCAGCAGCATACGTTCACGATACATTCCATGCCCAGCGTTCCTCACATAATCGTGAACCACGTTTACAATTGTTCACGTAGTTTCTCCCTATATATTTTCAACAGCTTGCTCAGAGATATAAATGTTATCTTTCAGGATAATTGTACGTACCGTTTCATGTATATTACATGCTATAGCTTATTCATTCAGATTCAGAAAATCTATCTTAAGTATAGAACCAGAAACTATTCAACATCATCAGGACAGGGTCATCAGGACCAAGATTGTTCATTATGTTTAGACCTTAGAAGGAATCGTTTCGAGCGGGAAGCCACTCGAAACGGAGGAGTCCATCCGGACCTCTCATCCTTTTCCTTCAATAATTCAGTTAAGTTCTTTCAGTCATGTTACGTTCCAGGTTCTCTTCAATCAGGTCACATTATACTCTTTCAGTAGCAGTATGTTCTAAATCAAGGACAAATGGTCTTTAAGCTTATATGTCTTTCAGCTTTCATGTCCTTTCAGTCTATGTGTCTTTCAGCTTATATAAACCTCATCAGCTTAAATTACCTTTAATTCGAGGACAAATTTTCTTTTTAGAGATGGAGAATTGTAAAACCACAGCATAATCGCATCCTTAATTCGAGGACGAATTATTTTTTTAGAGGGGAAGAATTTTAAAACCCGTATTTAAAATCCTCGAGTATTAAATACGCGTAGTCTCAGCTTTAACTTTAATTAAACATAAACAGTAAATACGCAGTCTCAGTTTATTTAAATACTACAACAAAATAATTATTCAGAAAATAATTAAACCTTAACCGTAATTACGCAGTCTCAGTTTTATTAAAATATTAAAAATGATCAATTATTCAGAAAATGATTATTAAGTTTCAGAAAATACGTATGTATTATTTGTTATACATAAAAGAATTAAACTTTTCAGAAAAATTAAAACACGAGAAATATAATTACATTTCAGAACAAGATTTTTAAATACGAGCTTTTCGTAAATAATTAAACACGAAATAAAAACAGAAAATGGGTATTTGTGCTTTTAGGCTGGATATTATAGAAACAAAAAGAGAAGAGACAATTGGGCTTTAAGCCCAGTATGCTATTAAACACTAAGCTCAGTTGTTGTGTTATAGAGATGCTAACTAGATTCATTCAAGATACATGTGCAAAACCATCGGAAAGTTGTTCAGTGTTCCACGCGATTATTCTTTTTCTTATGCGTTAACATGTGGCGGAACTTCTGAAATATTCTATCAAAGAAGGTTCCCTTCATTGTTTTCTCCTCAACTGTATGTTTTGACAGTTTCAGTATTTCTTCAGATTTATTTGGCAATTCTTGTCCCCAATACGCATTTGAATCCAATTCTAATATGGGTTGGATATCTTCCAGCTTGTCTTCCCGAAATACTTGATCTTCCACCTATATTAAAGCAACTGGTTTATAATATTCATGATGTTTTTAGATTTATCAAGAATTAAATCTGACAATCGATTAGTTTTAACGAAACTTTAAATTCTATTAGCTGTCACTAATCCACCCATCCAACCAGAGAAAACAGACCCGGTTTGACCCAAACCATTTTGAAATATTACCCGAAACGACCTGATTTGTTTTCCATTCTAGTGATTGAACAATTTTGTAAGAATGTTTGAAATGCTAAAACCATTGTTCAAAATTGACAAAGAAGAATAAACTGGTATTTGTACGCTTACTTTTTCAAGGGGCTGAAACAAGATGCCTTCTAATCCTTTTATACACATTTCAATTCCAATTCCAGGAAATGCAAAATCAATTTCGAGATCAACAACACCCCCATTGCTAGTGACTTGGTATAATTCAACCATTTGCAAGTAATCACGTGTAATCTTCACAAGGAGCCTAGTATAAGTTAGTGTCCCCCCATTTATTCTATATTTGAGGTCTATGTATCCTTCGTAACCATATACGTTATGGTAAAACACAAGGTTCACGATGTACGGGATTAATGGGTTCAATAATTGAGTCTTTACATGTGTTTTGAATCCCTTCATTTTTGGAAGATAGATGCCTGCTGGAAATCTGTATGATAAAGAAAAAGCAAAGAATGACGTATCAATTTAGATATACTTATCAAACTCCAGGATGAGCCCGAGGAGGACAACTCACCTTGACTTGTTTTCAGAATTGTATTGTGGAGGGAAATATTCATTTGGAATCAAACAATCTTCCATGGATATCATGTGACAGTGTTGTCCTTTCTCATCAAGTGAAAACCACTACAAAATTAGTAAGTTGAGAATTAGTTCGGCTCATAATATCTTTACATTTAGACATAGCCAATTGCATACCTCTTTATATCCGTTAAGGTGGATTCCTTTCGAGAGAATCTGTTTTAGTTCCTGAAGGGATCTGTACACAAGAGGTTGTGAGGAAGCCTCGAGTATGTGTTGGTACTCTTCAAACACTGGAAGTTCCACCTATATAATGACAAGTGAGCCATCTATTTGGTTGAAAGTTGAAAATGTTGAATGGTTGAAAAATGTGGGTCCCACTAAAAACTACTACACACAAATCTCAATCGTTGTTAATTAAAAAAGATATAAACTTTGGTTAATTAAACAACATGGCATCCTTTCATCCGATTGAAACATAGTTATAAGATATTTTGAATTATAACATGTTACAACGCTTTGCAATAAAAATTTAATCTTTTGACGTTATATTTTGAACGTCACACGAAACACTTACCACAATATCGCATCGTGTTAATTATCCGTCGCTAGGCAATTTTCGCCGCTATGCGCGGGTACTCGTCTAGTTCAGGTAAACTTTACAATCTTTTTCATTTAAAATTTTTAATAAAAGTATAACCATTGAGAATAAAGTGCTTACTTTGTCTTCAGATGGTCGGAACTCGAAGCCCTCGACTAGTAGAGTGGTATCACGGTATTCAAACTGAAATTGAAGGTCTGCTATTGTGTGTTGGCTTGTAAAGTGATACAATGGAACAATGAACCACCCATCTTCTATTTCATGTATACAAGGGTAAATTATGAAAACTTTAGTCTCATCCTCACCATCTATTTTGTATCTCAGGGGGTTATATTTATTGACATAATCTTGCCATCTATATCGAAAGACAAGGTTGAGGGTGTATGGGATTTGAGGTGTCAAGTATTCACCTCTCACACGTGCTTTGAAATCCCACTTATTATATTCATAACATGACCCCCCTGGAAATCTACATAAAGAATAATTAAAGAATGAAAAGATAAAAAACTATATAATAACACAGATAAATAAATTCAGAATTCGTTGGTCACCTTGATGATATAAGCCAGTTACGATAAGTTCTTTTCTTGGTAACATCGTCCAAACAGGATTGGATGAAGATTCTTTCAATATGTTGTCCTTTCTCATCAAGTGAAAACCACTACAGAATTAGTAAGTTGAGAATTAGGTCTGCCCATAATATCTTTATAATTAGACATAGCCAATTGCATACCTCTTTATATCCGTTAAGGTGGATTCCTTTCGAGAGAATCTGTTTTAGTTCCTGAAGGGATCTGTACACAAGAGGTTGTGAGGAAGCCTCGACTATGTGTTGGTACTCTTCAAACACTGGAAGTTCCACCTATATAATGACAAGTGAGCCATACATTCAGGTAAATTTTTTAATAAAAACCATTGAGAATAAAGTGCTTACTTTGTCTTGAGATGGTTGGAACTCGAAGCCAGCGACTTGTAGAGTGGTATCACGGTATTCAAACTGAAACTTAAAGTGTACAGTTGTGTGTTGGCTTGTAAAGTGATACAATGGAACAATGAACCACCCATCTTCTCTTTCATGTATATAAGGGTAAATTATGAAAACTCTTTTTTCATCCTGCCCATGTATTTTGTATCTGAGGGGGTCATATGAATTGACTTGTGATTGATCTTTATATCGAAAGACAAGGTTGAGGGTGTATGGGATTTGAGGTGTCAAGTATTCACCTCTCACACGTGCTTTGAATGAATATTCATATCGGTAACATCGCCCCCCTGGAAATCTGCAAAAAGAAGAATAAAAGAATGAAAAAATAAAAAAACGATATAATAACACAGATAAATAAATTTAGAAGGGGTTTGCTAAATTGGCACTTTACTTTTACTTTTTAGACACCAATTAAATTACAATTATTTGAATAATTACACTTTTACAAAATAAGACCAGCAATAAATGACACCAATTATTAATATTAAACATAATATTACTAAAACTAGCAATTAATGATATAAGCAACTTATTTTTTTATTAATCTTTTTATTTTTATAAAAATGATAATAGTTATTTAACATAAACATAGTTACCAACGTTAGTTTGCTGTTATATCTTGACATTTAAATATACAAATATATGAAACCTTTTATTTATTTGTTTATTTTGTGATTGTGGATATATGAGTGAGCAACCAAAAAAAAATTCATCACGAAAGCATTATGTTTTTAAGGATTTTTTGTTTTTATATTTTCTAGAAACATTAAGTTTATCGCAAAAAAATAGCCGATGGGTATCCGTTGCCATATTCTCCGCATTACGCAACTCAATGCTAGTATTAATATAAGAAAAACACGAAGCAACCAAACATCATCTAACAAAATAATAAAAAATATTATCATCTAACCAAATATCGTCTAGCTATGACATATTTGATAGACTTTGCGTTGAAAGAATTATAACAAAATATAAGTTAACTAACTTATAAATATATTAAATCTTAAGAATGTTTAAACCCAAAAAGAAATTAATTATGATGTTAATTAATAAGACATGTCAAACTTTAATGTTTTTGACTACATGATTTTAAATGTAAATAAAAAGTTAGATTAGTGTCTAATTAGTGGATATGGTGTCAATTTAGTAGGACCCATTCAGAATTCGTTGGTTACCTTGAATTAAGCCAGTCAGGATAAGTACTTATCTCGGTAACAACGTCCAAACAGGATTCGATGAAGATTCTTTCAATATGTTGTCCCTTCTCATTCAAACAAAACAGCTGTATGATAAGTTGAAAGTTGTAATTAGCCTTTTCAATTTCTCAAAGAATTAGACCAAATTTGTTAACTCTATCATTGAAGACCAAGTTTTATTATTATGTTACTTAATATTCTTTGTGTACTTTTACAATGCTTTAAAACATCTCAAAACTTTAACTAAAAGCTATGTGGAAGTTTGGTCCAAACTTTGTCTTTGGTTATAACTAAATTCACGTAATAAAGTTATGTTCTAACTATAAATTATTCAAAGTATTATCTTTAATAAAAGAATTAGATTTTATTTGAAAAATTTAGTTAAAAGTGGAGGTCGTAGATAATATAATTGAACCAATCAAATAGTTTGATTTTAACATATAAGCAAAATGGAACGATATGATTGATGAAAAAAGTCAAAATTAGATTCAATTTAGTAAAATTAAAAATTTTGGTGGAGAAATTTGATGAAAACACACAAAGATATATGTGTTAAATTTGTGAAAGTTAAAACTTAAAAAAAGAGGAGGGGATTGATAAAACTTTATTGGTTTAGTTTAAATAAATTAGATGGACTTAAGAGTAAATTTATAAGTTTTCATAGTTTTTTGTAACTTTATAAAATAAACAAAATACCCGTTAAACTTTATACTTTCTAGACTTTTTATTTAAAGAATATAACATATATGTTATATTAAAAAATAAACAAATCACATGATTATAAATACTCAAATAAAAACAAAATTATTGTCTATTTATATTTTGACACTTAAAAAATCAAACGATGCAATATACGTAAATTATTATTAACATTAATATAAATACCAGAATAAGTGTCGGACCTCAGACATCGGTGTGAGATGAAAATAAATAGACAGGATCCTACATATTACAACAACATATATTTTTCCAAGGTCGTTATGTGTTACTAAACACACAAATGTCTAGAAAAAGATAGCTAACAGTTGATTTAAATAAATTCAAATCCTTTGTGCAACAAATATTTATACAAAATATCAATTAATATTATCATATAATGCAAAATCATGTAAAATTTGTGGGTCCATGGGCACCGTAACTATTTATATATTAAAAATTTAATATTGTTTTATAAAATAATATTAAGCATTACAAAATAATGAATTTGTAAATCGTGTAACTGTAAGGTTGATGTAAAAGGTAAATGGGTTGTTGATTAATAACTATAATTCGTATATAAAAAGAGTATAAAATTCGAAAAATAAAAATCGAGTTGAGTTTATATTAATTTACATGATGCACAGTAAAAGAATAACATAATCAAACATATAAAAATTAGATGCGTTAAAAATTATATATTATATAAATAAAATAGCAGTAACAAAATTATTATTTAATTTATCGTTTATATTTAAGTTTCGTGCGTGCACGGGTATTAAAACTAGTTAGAGAGAAACAAGATTTATGATAATGGTAGAGAAGGTTTAATTGAATTGGAATGACGTAAATAAAAATAATCATATTTGGTAATCTAGAAATCTAAGTAACCGCTAGATAGCTAATTAATTACCGTTCCCCCCCAATTAAGGAGGATCCCTCTAGTGAGAAGCTGTTTTAGTTCCTCTTTAGATCTGTAAGACAAAGGAGTTATCGTATCGTTAAGTATCTCTTCATACTCTACGACTTCCACCGGATGTTCCATCTAAAGAGGAATTTGCATATGAGTAAGATGTTAATTTACAATGTAAAAAAACTTTACCTATCCATAATAAATGATTAAAACGACATAGATGAATAAAACAAGCTTACCCTTTTTCTCAAGGGTTGGAACTCGATGCCTTCTATTATAAAGTAACCCCGGAACCCACAGTCGTCAAAGATAATTTCAAGATCACGAATACTTGTGTTGTCCTCATTGGTAAAATGACACAGAACTGTCCCCAACCATCCATCTTCCCTTGTATCTGCAACGTTCACCATCGAAATTTTGGTCTCTCCTAGTAATTTGTACTTAACAGGAATAGACTGCTGTTTCATCTGCTCTATTTTGCTATACTGGAAGACAAGGTTTACTCTATATATCACATGCGGTGACAAGAAACATGGAGTTTTGACACGTATTTTAAATGACATGATATGTGCTTTGTAGCAGCCAGCTACGAATCTGTATGAAGTATCAATAAAAATAATCACTTTACTGCATATTTGATACATATTTGAAATAGATTAAATAAATGCTAAGTCACCTTGAATTTTTTTCTGAAGAAAATTCGGCACCGGAATCATCCTGAATCAAACAGTCTTCTATGGATAACATTATACAATGTTCTTTGTCATTTATAGAAAACCACTGCATATCCATTTTAGTTCAATAAGTTAACAGGATTAGCTCTGCAAATAAATACGGACTATGATAATGGCATCATTGTTTTTATAAAAATTCATTACATCATTTTGGGGCAACACCAATCGAATCTTTATCTAATGAATAGCTGCCACGGTAATCTTTGTTTGGAATCATCCTGAATCAAAAAGTCTTTTATGGATAACATTATACAATGTTCTTCTTTGTCATTTATAGAAAACCACTGCATATCCATTAGTTTAATAAGTTAACAGAATTAGCTCTATAAATAAATACGGGTGTAGAAAATCCATTTTACTTTGTTAAAGGTTAAGAGAAGAGTCTCACTCAATTTCTAAACTACCGTGAATAGTAATTCACTCCAGTATCCACATTACATTTATAATAAAAGGAAACAAAACCACGAAAACTTTTAATTACGTCACATATAATCGATTACTGATATTTTTATATGAAGTAAGCTTGCACTATAACTTTTAAAATTATTAAATCGATTCCGGCGAGTCATTGGATCGCCGGTTCGATCGGCGTTGACCCTGTTTTTTTTAAAAGTTATAAAAAATTATATGATTTAAGTTCATTTGGATACCAAACTTATCTAAGATATGAGGGGACTCATCTCCACCCTCCATCTCCATACCATCTAATGACTGAGATTAAATCCCTATTTTACACTGCAGGGGTATTTTTGTCATTTCATCTGCCCACTATATAAATCATTTTCTTTTTTAATAATTTTCATTCAACACACACACATCGATGTGTGTTTTCTCTTTCTACTAACAAATACCAGATCTGTAAACTTCTATCTAGCAACATCGATCCATCATCTTTTTTTTTTTTGCTACAATCAATCATGAAGAACATCAAAAACATCTTATTGCTCGATCCATCATCACGAATCGATCAATCCATCATCAATAATAGATCGATCAAAAATCACGAATCGGTTGGTTGATCATCAGGTATAGTTTATTCATATGTTAGCTTATTTATGTCAATAAGCTTATTAATTTACCACTACTTGAATTTATAAGCTTCTATTTAGCTTATTTTGAACGAATTATAAGCTAGCTTATTATGTGAGTTATGTGAGAGCTATGTGAGTAAGTGTATGAATTAGAGGAGAGTTATGTGAATAAGCTTATATATTAGTGAAGATTTATAAATAAGCTAGCTTATTAGCTTATTTTGGTGAATTATTAAGTTTTATAAGTATGAGAGATAAGAATAAGCTTATGTTAGTATAAATAAGCTGTACTAGGCATTTTTAACTTTGTTGCTGATGTAAGCTATAAGTCTGATGTATCATATATGATACCTTTTTTTATCATATATGATAGTTATATGATATGTGATGTATGATAGGTTTATCATATATGCTACCTCATATGTATCATATATGACATATCTAACAAACCACTGAAAAACCAAAATTTGTGACTAATTTCACAAAATCTATTTAAACTATTCAAACCTGTTTCTATCATATATGATACAGTTGTTGATTGCATGCTACCTAATATGTTTTTTTCTGTCTTTTATAAATGCAGATTGTGTGAACAATGAAGGGATGTTTTCTATCATAACAATCGGACGTGCACGAGTATGAAGAAGAATTGGTTAAAGAAAGAAGAAGAGTAGTTTTAATAATAAGAATTTATTTGGTGTTAATCATGAATGAATTTAACAGATTCTTTTGTTTTTTTAATTTTTTATTATGAATAAGTGTTTATCATATATGATATTATATATAAATACATTCTGTTTGAATTATCATATATGTTACTTTCAAAAAGTACTCTTTTTTATTTACTGAACAAGTGTTTTATCATGAATCCAGTATACTCTTTGTTTTAATCATGAATTCAGCAGCCTCATTGTTTAATCTATCAAACTTTTTTTTGAGTATCATATATGATAATGCATTATCATATATGATAATGCAGTATCATATTTGGTAGATGTTAAGGATTACACGGATTATCATATATGATATATCACTATCATATATGATAAGGTAAAAAAAGCTATGCTTCAAATGATAAAAGCATCAACAAAATAGGCATATTATCCAAACTTACATCCGTGGATGTTTCACCATTTCCATATTCAAGAAAAAACTCAATGATTTAGTCGCATTACAAAGTTAAAGCATTACAACGTCATACACAAATTACTAAAATATAAACAAGTCAAATGGCTAAAACAATGGATCTTGATTCCATGCATCAACACTTTGGTTGCAAACTCGACACTCGTCTTTAGTCGTCTCATGCACACGCCGTTGTTTGTTCTTTCGATACTTGTTTTATGCTCACTTCTTTGGCCTTGAGATGATTGAGTTTTTCAATATGCATTGAAAACACCTTTCACTACACAAATAAAAAGATTTGGTTTTAGTTTCAACATGATTATCAAATATGATATCTTAGAAAAGCTGAATTTCAACCAGATTATCATATATGATATATTCTAGAAGTTGAATTTCAACAATACTATCAAATATGATAATATGCGCACAACTAACTTTTATTTACCAACCAGAAGATCCCAGACATTTTTGTATTTGTTTTCAAGCACATTAGCATGTTATCATATATGATACTTTCATATATCATATATGATATATTTATCATATATGATGTATGGATGTATCATATATGATACATCTGTTTATTGTAACTTACAGTTTCTGCACATCTTTCCTTATAAGCTTATTCACAAACATCACCTTATGCTTATCCTATAGCTTCAACAAACTCTTTTTGTAAGCTTATTCACATAACTCTATTTTAATTCATAAGATTACTCACATAACTCTCCTAATAAGCTTATTTACATTAAGCTTAAGTACAACACATCAAATAAGCTTAATTATAACATATCAAATCAGCTTAATAATAACACATCAAATAAGCTAGCATATCCTTATGAAAAAAAGCTAACACATTCATAATCACATCAAAATAAGCTTATTTACATCAAATAAGCTAAAAAAGATAAATACGATGATGATATAACCTGGTATTTTTTCTTCAATAGCTTCGACATCTTTTTCTTTACTTTGTTAACGTGATTTACTGATCTTTTTTTGTTTGTATGTGTGTTTAGTATGTGTTTTGGATTGGGATGGTGGATAAAGCTGTGTGTGTTTTTTGTGTGTGTGTTTGTTACGATCTGAGAAAGGGACGGGGTAGGTTGTATTTGGAAGATGGGAGTGGGTGGGCTGTAAAATGACGAAAATACCCCTCCGTTTTTTTTTAATTAAAAAGTAAAGATTAATCTGGACTGTTGATTTTTGGTAGATGGAAGGTGGGGATTAGTCCCCTTGTATCCAAAGGATACAAGGTATCCAAAATAACCGGACTCAAATTATATTTGTAACTATTAAAAAGTCTTTTAAAAATCATGCGATCTTTCATATATTGAGCATACAAACTATTACTAACATTGGTAATATATAAAAATAAAAATACGTCTCAAATATATACAATTCCCATATTTATAAGAATACACGAAAAATCGAAAAACCGGGTTAACCCGATCACTCTGACCCCGGCTATTCTAACCGGATTACTAAAATGCGAAACACGGTTTAATCTGACGCATTTTTTGGTCAAGTTTCAAAACAATGGTTAACCATATAAATAAGCTAGTACACAATATACAATTAACCGTTCTTAAAAATTAGAAAAACGCAAAAAGCAAAGTAGTAGCAAATTACCGTTTTTCCTCCATTAATGAGGAATCCTTCGGAGAGACGCTCCTTCAGCTCCTCTATGGACCTGTAAGAGAAAGGAGATACTGCAGCCCTAGCTATCTCTATATACTTCTTTGCCACTGGATGCTTTCTAATCATATCATACTCTTCCTGATTTTGAAGTGCAACCTCAAGTTCTGTCACAACCTCGGCCATTGTTGGCCTTTTTTCGCGGGATTCATTCAAACATTTATAGGAAATGTCTGAAAATAAGTTTAAAGAACTCTGGTCCATTTGCGTCATGTCCAGTCCTTTAAATACGATCTCTTTTAGTTTATTCTGCTCATAGCATCCCATCCACTTAGGAACAAAAACCAACAACTCATTATGGCCTATGACATCATAACACAATCTTCCACATAAAACCTCAAATAGCGTTACGCCAAAAGAGTATATGTCCGATTTTTCTGTAAGCGTGTAAGTCTTGTAATACTGTGGATCTGAGTATCCACTGGTACCTGTTGCATAGGTAACAAAATATGCGTTCACAGGGCTAATTTTTGATAGCCCAAAGTCGGAAATTTTAGCATTCCATTTGTCATCGAGCAGTATGTTCGCGCTTTTGATGTCGCGGTGAATAACTGGGAGGCGTGATTTGTTAGAATCATGAAGGTACCTTAGTCCCTTCGCGGCTTGAAGGCATATCTTCAAACGCAGAGTCCACGTGAGATTAGGAGAATTTAGACAGCGGTCAAGGCTTCTATTGGACGCGTACTCGTACACAAGAATAAGCTCTTTCCCTTCCATGCAATATCCCAATAGAGTGATGATATTTTCGTGCTTGTATTGGGAAAGCATTTCAATCTCCTTAAAGAACTCAGTTTCCCCTTGCCCATATTCACGGTCTAGCTTCTTAAAAGCAACCGTGCCTCGCTCCTTGAACCGGGAAAGTTCTCCCTTATAAACTTTTCCGAAACCACCACCTCCAAGATAGTTTTCGCTGTGGAAGGTGTTGGAAGGTATCTCTTTCCATGGGATTTCAAGATCTTTATGCTGCTCCATTATATTGAATGAAAATGATAGTGATATGATAAAAGCAAAACAAGGGCTGGAAGAAAATTGCAATTGCACAACTTAACAAGAGAAGTGTCCAATATAGCGTATTACTGAATTAAAAGATAATGACTTTGTGTGTTCTCAGAATGAGGGAACAAAAGATGGTTAGGAATTGTATATCAAGAAAGGTTTATTTGCTGTGATTGATTAGTTCAATGAAAATCACGCCCTCATTATATAGAAATAGAAAGGCGAAAAGTTGACATTACAATGCGTAGTTGGGACAAGATGCTAAACTCACGGTTATTAAGCAGAATAAAGATTTAATTATGTTAAAGTAGTTAGAGGAATCACAAAAATAGTCTTTGTAATTTGGTCAAATGGTATATTTTGTTTTCGTATATATATGAAAAGATTTCATGATTTTTATTTATAAATTTTCTTAATCGTTGGAAATATGATATTTAAAAAAAAAATTGGATTGACCCGAGTTGAACAGTTTAACCGACGACTCGATCCATTCGATTAAAAAAAACTGAATTTTCAAAGATCGTATTAATGTGTATATATATCTAGTATTTCAGGACATTTAGGCCATAAGACGGGCTGTTCTTTTATTTATTTATAAGGAAGTGGAACTTTATTATTGAGAACTGTTCAAGCAAAGGCGGAATTACATAGGTGCCGGGTGTGGTACAAGCTACACTCGTTTCAAAGTCATTAAATGAAAAAGATCTTCAAAAGGATTTTTTTTATGGTTTGTGCAACCCTCAAATTTATTTTTGTTACCATAGATTTTTAGGATGTAAATTTAGTTAGCTTTTTTTTTTCAACACCTTTTTAAAAATCTTGAGTCCGCCCTTTTGTTCAAGCCTATTTAATTCCAATTCTTGAACTAAGTTACGCAAATTATATTCATGTCATGTATTGGACATCCGCATAAGATGGACACGAAACTGAAGCGTCTCTAACATGCATATATGGCTAGATCACAGGGCTGCGTATAAAATGCTTAAACAAAGTTATTTATTAAATAACTTTGGTGTAATTATCATGCATTTTTAGTTGACCTTTGACAAATTAGATGCCTGAAGAATATACTTTTAACTAGAATATATAATTTCGAAATATATTTGAAAAAAATGCATTTTATTGATAATTCTTTGAGTAAAATTGGCATATTTTTCATCAGGTCCAAAACAAACTTGTTATAATGTAACATCTAACTAGGTCTCCTTTTAGGCCGTTCTACACCCAGCCCCACATTGTGATTCATTTGTAGTTGTTTATGAACATTTAGAAGGAGGAATATTATTCGTGGTTGTTGGTGATGTACCAGCTTCGTGTTTCATGATGCAACTATTGGCACTAAAGATATAGCAATGAGGTAGATAGATAAGCATATAAGCAATGAAACTTTATAGGAACGAACCTTACGTTTTTATGCTATTTGTATCACTGCGCATCATATTTCCATTTCTACAAAAACACTACCGATATCATTCATATCAGTACATGATAGAACCAATAATGCTACCATTTACTAAACTATATTTTCGTTGCTACCATTCATCATTGCCGGATTTAAGCATGTGCGGTAAGGGCAAGCACAGGGCCTCCTCTTTTTAAGGGTGTCCGTTTTTTAAACTTCGGTGAAAGTGTCAACTCATATTTGGGTATTTAATAGCTTTATTAGCTAAAATTCAAGATGAAAAGTATAAGTCCTATAACGTGAAGAAAAGAAAAAGCTTGGAATTGCATTTTTCATGGAGGAAAAGAAACGTGAGGTTCATTGGCGAAGATGACCTAAATCAGTCAAACAAGTTATTTGTGGGCTTTTAATTTTATTTTCCATTTGGTCTCTTAGTTTTTTTTCAGTTTTAATACATCCTTGTGGAGAACAATGATAATCTTTGTATTTCAAGAGGGTTGATGTATTTTTAGAGAGAGAAACAAGAGACAGAAGTGAGACAAAAGTATGTGTATTAACTAGAGAAATGAAACAACCAACACATCTTGTAAGAGGTTTATATACCCAAGTCTTTAATGAACTTGGGCCTCTGGCCCATGAACATGCTCATGGGTCGGGCTTAACATAAATGTAACTTAAACACTACTATGAGCCTATAACTATGTTGTTGGAGTGACCGAGACTTTCTTTATACGTAAAACGTATTTCCAATAATCTCCCCCAAAGGGAGGTCACTCCAAATTTACAAAGTCCTAATCTAGCATGTTAGATCTTGTTCTTGAGCTCGTAGTCCGCTTTCACTTTCCTTCTTTCTTTTTCTTCTTTTTGTGAATATGTGTTGAATAATATCAGGCTTTTGCTTGGAACAAGTTCTTTTGGCCTTTCACGTGCAATATTTATCTTCTTGTGATGTTCGCCTCTTCGTGACTTCATGTCCCACACACTTATCTTTTGTTGAATTCTTGAAAGTTTCAGAGTCGATACAGCGGAAGACTTTTAGGTCATACTTTCTTGAATTTGCAGAAATATTTGATGCAGAAGGAATAAGTATGTGAGGACGACTTCAACAGGTACACCGCAACGCCACCGCCTTCGAATGCAGCAACATAATAAGACACGAATAAAATGGATTTGACATTTTATTCTAATTCGGTAGCATTTTACCTCCGGTCGGTGAAGACCGTTGGACGATATTAGATACCGTACCTGTGACGGATAGTTTCAATTAAGTAACTTCTTGAGAGGATTTCGCGGGTAAACCCGTTCTCTTTATTCGACCGTCCAAAGCTGACTGCGAAGAGTGAATCATTTGGATTAAAAATCGTTATGATTGAAGCCGTCAATTCATGAAACCTGGAACAAGTGAATTTCAATTAAGATTTTCACCATCGTTGCTTTCCAGTTGTCACGAGCTTGATTCAAATAGAATCTTGCTTGTCACCTACCAAGTGCTGTTTGATGTTAACACTAGAAGGATTTCCACTCGTCACTGTGAACACTAAAGAGTGTCACTCTGAGTGTTCTGGCAAGATCATATGATAATGCGTAGAGGCCTGGAACGAGTTTAAGTTCAATTAAGAATTAAACTACTGTTTCTTTCCAGTTTTCACATGATTGGTTCTTAAAGAACCACACGTGTCACCTACCATGAGCTTGTTTGATGTTGGCTCAAGCAGGATTTCCATCTTCATTGTGATACTTGCGTATCACTCGGATGTTCTGGCAATATTACAAGAATACTGCGTAGGACTCATAAAAATCTCTTACTTTTCACAGTGTGTGAAGAAGCAAGGAATAAATGGGAAGTGTCCTAATGAGACTTTTGATGGTCTCGTGGCTCTAGACTCGATAGTGCGTTTTGATTTAGTGAGCGATGGCTGGAGAGGATTGCCACCTATTTAATATCAGTCTATTAAGAGTGAATAAACCAATAGATAACGTGTTGAACTCCGTGTGATTAAAACAAATACCTTTTGAGAGATATCTGAGTTAGCTGGGATGGGTTGTGCATTGCATCACTGAGTCCATGATGTCTATCTTCAGTATCGAGAATCATTAAAAAAATGATCTCAATAGCATATGTATTGACCCGGTTTCTGCCTAAGGTTGTAAGGAGGGCTTCTTTCTTTACACCCTTTATCTTTACAATTCTTTTTCATTCTTCAACCCCTTCAATGCTTACCAATACGTCATAACTAGCACCTTGTTGTGATTGTTCCAGTGCTAGCTTAAGTACTTGGTCGGCATTCAGCTACGTTCACAATCTTTCTCCATCTTTCCTAGGACTTCTAATTCTATCTAGGGAATTGTCCTTGGGAAGATTCCATCGGTTCTGATGAATCATTGGACTAATACCTAAACCTACCACCCTTTTGTCACCACATCTGTCGTGAATTAATTGTGTTTTGGGTAAGTATTGTCACCATGAAAAATCCATGAAAAAATCACTTAAAGCACTTGTGATATTATAATCAAAGTTTTTTGTACCTTAAGTGTTTTGTTCATAAAAAACGCTCCCCCTTAACATGTGCATTACACATATTAAGTTGGTTTATCTTTTAAGACTTTTTCATTGTTTAGCCAAGTATCATTAAGTCTCCTTAATCCCATTTTCTCCTGTTTCCGAAATGTTAACCATAAATATTTTGGATATTAATAGATTAACCGGTCTTTGGGTAATAAAATGAAATTAGATGTTGGCCAAAGAACATATTAATGCTCCCTCTCAAATTAATGAGGTTAGTTGTAGGGCTCGAGTATGATATGTTTGAAAGATTTAGAATCTCGAGAGAAATTCTTGAAAAATATCATACTTTTACACTACAACATGCCACAAAAGCTAATTATACATAAATTAACATATTCACAATAATAGACATATGGAGTTGACCTGTTATAAGACGATCCATAATTAAATGGATCGTTCTGTGAACCTATGGTGAGCTCCATATGGTCGTCCACCGACGAATCGTTCCACACTTCGTAGTAACCGGCGCTTCCTTAGAAGTTCCTCGATCTTCTTGATCGCGTACTTAGCTCCTCTTTTGCATTGGCTTGTCCAGGGTACTTGACTGCTGGAAGCGGTAGGTCAACATTGAGAACCGTCAGATCATCTCGAACATGCTTGAGCGTACCATCGCTGAATTTGTGTTGTTCGGAAAATCGCATAAACTGCATGACGCCAGTCTCATTTGGATAAAAAAATCCCTGCTTCCGGTGTCGTGGTCCCCATGTAAGGCTTCTTGTTGTTATGGAAATTACTGAGTGGAGTTGTATGGGGACGTTGCAAGTTTAGCTGCTTCTGATAGCTCTCGACTCCAAGTTGAAAATATTTCACCCGGTTTTGGATGACGATTTTTCTAGCATATTGACGAAAGTTGGAGCTGGCAATGACTATCTCAGGTGGTAAATGATCGACTTTTTCCTGAGCCAATATCAACAAAAGATCTTCGATGTCTTCAAGGCGAAGGTACTGGAGATCACTTTCGTCAATTCTGTATTCCTTTTCATCAGTACGTTTGAACACGATTACATTCAAGTAATCATAACCAAATACAGTATGAGTAGTTACTCCTTGGATGCTTTTAATTCTATGATCTGAAAAAATAGAAGAACCTCTCTTTGGACAATGGAAGTGATTGTAAGCTAACCTTTTCTTTGGAGTCCAGTGAAAGATGCCAAGTGATGCATAAGTGTCATAAAACTTGAGCAATTCCCTTCTCCATAACGCATCAGGTACTTTATCTTCTATCTACGGTACGTTCTCCAAGTTGATTGCCTTGATCATAGTAAGTGATGTGGCATACTTCTTCGCGCCTTTTTCAAGGTACTCGAGATCATGACATGCAAAGTGTTCTATTGGTATTGTTGCAGAACCAGCGATGACTGTGGGTGTGAGAGGTCGTAACACTAGAGTCTGAATTCCCGTAGTTGTCGCTCATGGCCTTTGTAAGCTCATTAAAATGATATTCTGCCTCATTATGGCTGATCTTCAAGGTATCAAAGAAATCCACATTTGCGGCTGCCATTTTGATAAGGTCCGGATTCATTGTCGGTTTCCCATGAGAATACCTTAGAAAGGCCGAGAAATCGATAGGATTGTTTAGGAATTGAGTGAGCTACATTTCAGTTGCTGTAGCGAAAGGATGTTGTGGTGCAGCATTTGTGAGCCAGAGTTGCTCCTGTTCCGTGTCATCGATGATAAGAGATTTAACAAACGTGAGTTCTGGCACATTTAAATCTTCTACTTCCATATCTGAAATGTGTTGATCTTCAGATGGTGTTGAAGGTTGTTATTGTGTCACCGATATATCATCATGAGGTTCGTCTTCTAGCATTGACCCTGTGGGTTCTTCTTCTTGCGTAGACACAGGAATTTCGTCTTCTTGAATATGTTCTACAGATTCATTGTGAGAATCAGTAGTAAAAATTTGTTCAGTAGATATACTTGTTTCAATATGTTGAGATTCTGGTACAGTAGACTCCACCGTCTTTTCTGCGGTTTCAGCAACGCTTTCTGCAGCTTCCTCAATACCTTTCTCAGTAGCCTTATCACCTTCATCCTTAGTTGACTCTTCGGCATTAGTACCCGTTTTGTCATTCGTATCACCCTCGTTGGTTCCATTTCCGTCGTCATTATCATCATCTTCATCCTCATCCTCATCTGTATCCTCGTCCTCATCTTCATCTACATCCTTATCCTTTTCTTCCTTATCCTTTTCTTCCTCATCCTCTTCTTCCTCATCATCTTCTTCCTCATCATCTTTTTCCTTATCCTCTTCCTCATTTTTATCATTTTCACCATCATCCTCATCACCATTACCCTCGTTATCTGCCTCCTCGAGCTCTTCTTCATCCTTAGACTCAAAGTCTTCAGTGTCGGCAGGTGTATCTTTAATGATTGCTTTCTTGAGATATTGCAGAACCTTGCGTTTATATTTAGATTTACTAGTCCTCATATCGTGCTGTCGTGTCTGTAGCAATTTCATTAGTTGAAAAGTAGATAAACAAGTACCGAAAAGAGTTGGTAGCTCCTGATCAACATACGACTTTACTTCTCGTCGAATGATCTTGGTCATCTTCTCATTAATTGACCCAAGAAAGGCAGCATTCTCTTTATCACGAGTTTTCTTCTCTCCAAGAAATGATTTGTGTTGTTCTTTAAGTTTAGACACTCTGTCGGATATTTTCTAAAGTGTAGGCTCATCAGGTTGCGGTTCCTTGAGAGTTTGTGTATCAGGAGTGGTGAATCTTTTAGTCAATGCAGCTATTTGTTTAGCTTGAGCCTCCAGCTGTTGTTGAAGAGACTGGATTAGTGGATCACTGGCTGTGAGGAATGGGTTGGAGGTGGATGATACTTGTTGTACTGATGGTGGAGGTGTAACCATGACTGTTAAAGTGGTGGTGGATGATACGGGTTGTTCAAGGATAGGTGATGATGTAGATTCAGTGATTTTGGCGGTAGTTGATACAGGTTGTTCAACTATTGATGACGGTGTTGATTCAGTCGTTGGGGTGGTAGTGGATACTGGTTGTTCAACAGGTACTGGTGTGATGACTTCAGCGATGACTGAGGTGGAGAGTGGTGAAATGGTAGTTGATGTAACAGAAGTTATGGGAACATCCACCGTGTTTTCATTTGTCGATGGATCAATATTTGTAACCTCGACACCCTACCCTTCCAAATTAAGATATTTCATCACGTCATCAGATCCGGAAGTAGACTTACTTTGAAGTTGAGTTGCTGGTATGAAAGTTGCATGAGCATCGTCGTTAATCACGGTGTGAGTTAGTTCTGGTAAAGATGTGGTGATATTGGCGTCTTGATACATCAAATTTGTATATGTGTTTGCACTGCTACCACCCTCTTCACTTTGCTCACGACTTTCAAAATGGAAGTTATAAGCATCTTCATAAACATCTTCATCGTTAGAATCTTCATAAAAGGCAATATCAGCATCAGGTTCACCAAATTCCTCTAAGTCATCAAACACTCTTGAGCCTGATCCTTTGTATGTTGCAGAGGCCTCCACTCTGCTTCGCTGAAGAGTAATATGTAGTTGTTTGGCTTCAGAAATGGTTTGCTTAGCTGGTTCAGCTGAAGCAACAAGTGCTTCTTTACCTTTGGTTTGCTTTGCTTTCTTTGGCCTTCTTATTGGTACTTCTTCGTTGTCATCCTCAGTGTGGGTTGTCTCATCTTCTTCAGCATCTTCATCAACTAATTGCTCTTTCCCTGTGCCTTTATCTTTTGATGAAGCAGACGATTGGCGCTTGGAAATTCTTTTCTTTCGTTTACCTTTTTGCGTCTCTGATTGTTTCTCGGAGGGAGTTGCATTTGCTCGTTTGAACTGTGCTTCAATATCTTGTAGCATCTCTCGGTACTGATCACTTTCCCTGATTCCTTCATTCATCATGATGTCTGGCACTGGATCTGGTCTGAGTGAATACTTTGTGAATTGATTATCCGCAGTCATAGTATCCAACACATCGTCACTGTCTTGAGTATGATAGAAGAAATTCCCACGAGGATCAATATCTGGGTCACTCTTCATGAAGAAATTGATGATTAGTTTAGTGAACTTGGAAATGGGAGATGCACCGCTTTCCTCTTGGAACTTGTGAATTGATGACAGAATTCCTCCCAAAGTTGTAATGCATAGTCCACTTTAGATCCAGTGTAGAGACCCCAAAAGATAATTGCCTAAGAGGGTCCCAATGCGTCTGATCCGCGAATCTTGGAGGTAAGGCATTTTACTAATGTAGTGACAATTGCTTTCCAAGGTTGCCCAATATGTGAGGTGTTAAACTGAGAAAGGAAACCAATTTCACCCTCATAATTCAATTCTCGGATTACTCGAAGCAGTTCTTCTGAATCTGGGTCAGGCACAAAGTGTTCCCCTTTTACTAACTTAGGAAGCTTGAATAGTTGCCTAAATTGACGCAAGTCAAGTGTCAAGTCTTTGTTGTTTAGAGTAAAAGCGATAATCTTCTTTGACAATTGTTTTGACTGTGTGATTGTGGTTGTTGCCCAAAATTCGTGCATGTATACTTCAAGAACTTATGCAGTGACATGTAATGCATCCTTTATTGGTGAACAATCTAGGATGTCCGTTGCAATTTTGAATGCCCCCAAAGAAGGATCGAAATCGTCTTTCAGACGAAAATTGTTTGGTGCATGTTGCATTCAAGCATTAAGTAGAACAAGGATAAGATCTAGTCGTTTTTGTTCTTCTTCGGTTATCGACATTTTCCTGCTTTTAGATAAACACAAGCACACTTGATATATACACATATATATATCTCATAAACTATGTAAATCCTAAGCATAGGAAATAAATCACAACAAATGTCACCACATATGATTGAGTAACAAAATACAAACATAGTTCATATGGACTAAGTTCATACATTCAGAATCACACTTAGAATTATGAAAGATATGCCACAGACAATTTATTCTAAGGAGATAACGACCTAGCATTAGTTCTTTGAATATTTGGATTTCTTGGTTGTCATAACCAGAACATCAGTAGGTCTAGTTTTAGTTTCAACCATAACCTCAGTAGGTCTTGGTTTGGTTTCAACCACAACTTCAGTAGGCTTTGGTTTAGTTTCAACCACTACTTCAGTAATTTTTGGAGTATCCTCAACCCAGATTTCAGTAGGCTTGAACACATGGTTAGACAACGATGAAACTTTGTCTTCCATGGCTTGGATACAAAACACAAGACATTGAATAAGTAATTTGTATCTCTTTTGTTTACAGAATTGTCAACTTATTAAATAAGATGAACTTCTGTAATAAGAAACCTTTCAAGTATTCTTATGAGATAAAATTAATTAATTTCAATATAACTTGGTTTTGTTTTAATGGCCCTAATTTACTTAAAGCCTAATAAAGTGGGAATGCTTTCTAGACCGAATTCATTAGATAGTCTTTGGCATGTGCACAATTCTTAAAGTCCATTACAAGCCTAACAAGTGTTACAATGAAAACCCTTATCGCAATCTAAAAGACATTCAAGGAAAAGGCATTGCAATACTAAGTCCTTTTTGGTGCTTAACATATCTAAACAAACTTGCAAATTTTTTGTACATCGTAACTATGCATCGCATTGGGATCGTATTGAGGCCATCGCAGCGAGTCCATCGCATTGAACCCATCGCAATGGGCCCATCGCAACGGACCCATCGCAACAGACCCATCGCAACAGATCCATCGCAACAGATCCATCGCAACAGACCCATCGCATTGGACCCATCGCATTGGACCCATCGTATTGGACCCACCGCATTAGACCCATCACAACGGACCCATCGCAACGGATCCATCACAACGGATCCATCGCAACGGACCCATCGCAACGTGTCCATCGCAACAAGCTATCGCAATGGACGCATCGCAACGAGCCCATCGTAATGGTGCCATCGCAGCGAATCCATCACAGTTATGCCATCGCAATCAATGCGATGAGAAGCCATCGTAGTCAGACATCGTATTCTGGGCGATAGAACCAAGGCAAATCTTTTGAGTTTGATTACGAGAATTAGAAGCTGTTATAGGCCTAACTAGGTAAAACCAATATTAATCTAGGCTAGATGAATAAATCCCACTACTTAAAACTCATTTTCATCATGAAACTGAAAACCCTAATTTGTTCAGATTCGATGGATACATGTTTGAGTTATGAGAGGAGCATGAGATAATCATCTAAATAATACACAATGATAGTAATAAGTATACCTAGATCAGATAATCGAGTAGCACAAATAGATGGATATAGGAAGCTTTAACAATGGCGGTTTGGAGTTGTGATTGTTGTGTGTGTAACAGTTATGAAAAAGATACGAGTAGGGGGGATATATTTGACTTTGGTCAAACCAAGTTGCATGAAATTGCAACTTGGTCCCCCTTTTTGCAATTGTGCAATGTTTTACCCCCAAGGATTAACTAATCACATGTAAAAAACACATGAACTAACAAACACCTTAAACCGTAACGTCTTATCTTTGAAAACAAACACGAACACATACATTTAACGCCTAATTTCAAATAACCTATTCCTCAAGTTATATGCACACTTAGCATTTATTGATGACGATTAACTATTTATGTTTTCTGAAAACCCTTTTTGAAGACCAATTTTAATTCCAAGAAAATTTAATATTTTCTCCCCCTTAAACACGGACCCGTTTTCTATTTAAAGAGCTGTAGTCAATGATTTTAAAGAAGCAAATATCCATGAATACATTTTCCGGTTTAGTGATTGATTGGAACGATTCTGGTGGCAATAAGATTTCTCTTATTTTTACAAAATAAGTGCACTGAAATGTACACTAATTTGTGTTAGACCAAGTTATAAAGTAAACTTGATCCCTTATAAGGTTTTTAAGTAAACCTTGCCCGAGAAAATTAATTCCCGTTGTGAGCCAACGTTTTCAAAAGAAATACGTGACTTTAATGCGAAAAGCGGGTTGCAGTCTGAAATAACTACAAGCCATAATGGGCATGTTTTAAAACATGTACAACTTTTATACGGACTCTATTTATGGCGTCGTGTCAATGTTAATCGACATTTCTAAGGCCGTAAATATTACCGTACTAAAAGACATGCCCGTTTTAAAAATGAAAAATATTTTTGGATTTTCTTGATTTTATATTTTTATGGTTTTTGTATGTTTTATATTTTTGTCTTTTTCTTTTGGTGGTTTAAATATATACGATAATATACAAGATCACGATCAAAGGATAATCTAGAATAGTTTACCACCACTATTCTTCAGATTCTTCTCCCAACTCCTTAAGTGTCACTGGTGAGAATGATTTCATGCCTAGCTTTTCGATCAAAAACTCGATACGTCCTCGATCTAAGGCCTTTATGAATATATCTGCCAGCTGGTACTCAGTGTTGACGAAGTACAGTTCGATCACTCCATTTTCCACTTGCTCTTTGATGAAGTGGTAGCGTATGTCAATGTGCTTCGCCCGGGAATGTTGAACGTAGTTGCAGCACAGAGCAATTGCACTTTTGTTATCACAGTACATCGGGATTTTGTTGATTCCAAGACCGTAGTCAGTTAATTGTGATCTCATCCAAAGAACCTGAGCACAACAATCGGACATAGCAATGTATTCAGCCTATGTACTTGATATCGCAGCGCTTTTCTGCCTTTTTGATGCCCAACTAACAAGTCTATCTCCAAGAAGTTGCACACTGCCAGAAGTGCTACGTCTAGTATCTTGACACCCAGCATAATCCGCATCTGCATATGAGATTAGTGCAATAGAGGAATCCTTCGGATACCACAGACCACGATTAAGTGTTCTGTTAAGATACCGAAAGTTCCTTTTCACAACATAAGTGCTTTTCAGTAGGCAAGCCTGATACCGGGCACACATGCATATAGCAAATTGCAAATCAGGCCTGCTAGCAGTCAGATAGAGAAGGGTGCCGATCATTCCACGGTAAAGTTTAGGATCGACAGCTGTCCCTTCCTTATCTTTATCTAACTTGGATCTATCCACCATTGGAGTATCCAGTATCCACGGGGTCACAGTTTTCAAAATGATACTTCTTTAATGATTCAAGAGCGAATTTTTATTGATTAATGAAGATGCCTCTGGGATTCTGAGAAATTGCAACCCTAAGAAAAATGAAATTTTTCCCATCATCGACATCTTAAAACGTATGGACATAATTTTCTCAAAATGGTCAGACAGTCTTTGATTAGTAGCAGCAAATATTATATCATCAACATAAATTTGCACCAGTATCATGTCGTTGTCCTCCTTGAGAATAAATAATGTTGGGTCCACTTTGCCTTTGGAGAAGCCTTTCGAAATGAGATAAGACGATAGGAGATCGTACCACGCGCGTGGAGCTTGTTTCAACCAATAAAGAGCCTTCTTGAGCTTGTACACGTGATTAGGATACTCCGAGTTGACGAATCCATTCGGCTGGCTTACGTAGACATCTTCCCTTAATTCTCCATTGAGAAATGCCGTTTTAACATCCATTTGGTAGACGATCATGTTCATGTGAGCAGCATGAGCAATGAATAGTCTAATTGCCTCCAATCGTGCAACAGGAGCAAATGATTCTTCTAAGTCAATACCCAAAGCTTGTTTGTAACCTCTAGCAACCAATATAGCTTTGTTCTTCAGCACTCCACCTAACTCATCGAGTTTAACCTTATATACCCACAACAATGTAAGGATTTCAACGTTGTTGGGTAAAGGAACTAATTCCCACACTTCAAGACTTTGAAATTCATTAAGTTCCTCTTGCATGGCTTCATTCCAAGATGATTTTGTCATGGCTTGTTTCCAATTTTTAGGTTCGGTATCGGAAAGAAATGCATCAAAGTAGCAATATAATGCATGTTCTTGGAGTTGGTGGTGTGTTAAGACTGGTCGATTGATGTCACCAATAATATTACAGATTGGGTGATCCTTTGTCCATTTTGTATTGTGATTTTCAATCCGCGGTGGTCGGGAGTGAACGATTGCAGGAGCTTCCTCTGAGGTAGACGCACCGTTAGGGTCTTCAGGTATGTGTGAACCAAAGAAAGGAAGCTCTTGTAAGTGAGCAAATTCCAAATCGTGATCATAAGGATCCTCTTCAACATCATTAGGAACGAGTGGGGGTGATGATTCAGGTGTAGTTTGTGAATTGGTGGGGGATGGGACATCTGGTTCAAGAGTAACAGTAGATGTCTCGGACTGATTTCCATTATCTTGAGCAACAACTTCGGGAAACGGAGCTACTGCTGCAGGTGCTGTAGAATCATTACTAGGTGGATCAAAGAATTCATCAAACATAGGTTGAAATAACTCATCCCACTCGGACCTTGTAGGTGGTATAAATGATGGAGAAGTAGGATTATTGGGAGTTAATCCGGAACTGATTGTACCGGTTCCCATCTCATGTAATGCGGGTTTAGAGCTGTGTTGCTCAGAAGCCATCGTTGTCAGCTCATCGAAATCGGCATCCAAAGTTTATACTATCTTGCCAAGACGACGGTTATAAATTCGGTAAGCTTTCTTTGCAGGCGAGTAACCAATGAAAATTCCAATATCAGCCTTCGGTTGAAGTTTGCCCAAATTCTCACTATTTGGGTTTGGATAACACAGTGCACCAAACACATGAAGAAATGAAATATCGGGTTTGTGTCCATGAAGTAGCTCATATGGAGTTTTACCATGGCGTTTACGAATGATGGAGCAGTTTTGGGTATAACATGCGGTTGCCACTGCTTCAGCCCATAAGAATAAAGGAGCATTCGCATAAATCAACATAGTTCTAGCAGCTTCCATGAGTGTACGGTTACGTCTTTCCACGACACCGTTTTGTTGTGGAGTGCGGGCAACAGAATTTTCATGTGAAATACCTACCTTTTCATAATAGTCTCGTAGAGTTTGATAAACGAACTCAGTTCCATTATCAGTGCGAATGTGGCGAACAGTGGCATGAAGACGTACTTGGATCATCTTTAAGAAAGTAATAATATACTTTGGTGCTTGATCCTTGGATGCTAAAAATTTCACCCATGTAAATCTTGAGAAATCATCCACCACGACGAGGATGTATTTTCTACCACTCACACTAGCCGTACACATTGGACCGCAAAGATCCATGTGGAAAAGATACAGTGGTTCTTGGGTGGTGTCTTCAGCTTTAGGTTTGTATGATTTCTTGGTGCTTTTCCCCAAAGAACACGTGGAACATAAATGATCCTTGTCGAACTTAAGTTTTGGAAGACCACGAACAAGTTTGTTTTTAGCCAAATGGTTTATAGCATCAAAGTTAAGATGAGTTAACCGGCGATGCCACAACCATGACTTGGTCTTGGATGCTTTGGAGAGAAGGCATACAGGAGAGGCGGCCATCATGTTTTGAACGAACAGTGTGTAGAGATTATCCCCTCGAGAACCCTTTAACAAATCATTTCCTGCAAGATCGCGAATAAAGCAAGTATGTTGTCGAAAAGCCACCTCAAGGTTTGAATCGCAAAATTGTCCCACTGAAAATAGATTGTGACCAAGTCCCTCCACATAATAAACCCTTGAAATCGTAACATTCCCAATTTGGTATTCACCATAACCCATGATCTTCACAATATGGTCGTTGCCAAATTAACCGTTCCTAGAAACTTGCTGACGAAATTTCTAAGCATCGAGCGATCTCCGGTCATATGCTTTGAGCATCCAGAGTCCAAGTACCAGAGGATGATTTGGACCACCTGAAAATATCACCAGACAAAGACGATGTATCGGAATCTAGTAGTTCCTCTGTGTTAGCAGGTACAGATATATTTATCTTAGATTTGCTAACTGAAGAATTCTTAGGCTTCCAAACTTGCTTCCTAAATGCCGGCTTAGATTCTAGTTTTCTAAGATCCTGAGGTACTTCTTCACTGGTAGGCACAATAGTGGGGGCAGACCTAATTAAAGGGCGCTTTTTCCATTTCTTAGTGCTAGTGTTCCTATTTAAAGGACGCTGAGACCTAACTTCCGTGGATGTGATCCTAGTTAAAGGGCACTTAGTTCCATTAGCAGTACAGGTCCTACAAGTGGGTTTCCATTGCCAACCAACTTGGGTGAATTTCTTCCCCGTTGGAATCCATTCAAGATTGTTCCTAATTGCATACATTTCATTCACGTGATCAACAAGGCATAAATCATGGCGCTGAGAAAACATGAATTCATTACAATGCCAACATCGCAAATTTAAATTCACATTTTGCTTAGGCTTCTGCACAGAAGCAGATCCTTTTTTCTTAGATACATGATTCTTTTTATTTGAAACTGAAATAACATTCCTATGGTGGACTTCTACTTTCTTCTTGGCAGTCCTACTAGTGGAAGGCTTGATCCTATCTTTCTTATCTTGAGATCCTTTAGCCTTAGTAGACATAATTACTCCTGTAGAAGCCATGGGAACATTAATGACAGATTTTGATGTAGCCTTGATGGGTGTGTTTAATATAGGCTTAGATCCTAGATTCTTATTGAATGGAGTAATGGCAATGGTGGGGGTTTTTTGTTTCGGAGGTACAGATATCGGTTGCCTAATGTACTCTAAGTTTGCTAAACAATCCTGAACGCGATCCACATATAATAAAAGCTCATATAGAAGATGACTTGTGGGATCTAGTTCACGCATGTCATCAACAATCTCTCTAGCTAGATCTGCATGTTCTAAGACATTTTTTATGTATGTGGCAAACTTATTTGGACTATTCTTAAATTTTTGGTCCCGATATAGCACATGTGGGTTGGGTTTGGGAGCACTAGAGGTCGTGGCAGAGATGGTGGCTGGATTATCAACAACTTCTTGTTCTTTGAGTTGAAGTGTCTCCTTTAATTCAGCTAAAACCATGTTTTTGTCTATGAGTTGAATATTTAAGTCAGAGATTTCCTCGCACTTACGGTTCAATTGGTCAAGGAGTGACTTTTGCTCTACCGCATTAAAAGTGAAGCGTTCTTCTAACGAACCATAAATATCTGAGAAACCCTGCTTTACTTTATCAAACTCCCCTAGCATAGAAGTAATTCTATCTTCTAGGGCATGATTTTTAATCTCTACAGCCTTTAGTTCCAATTTCTCTACTATTGATTCTCTCTTAAGGCTCATAATTTCTTCCTCTAATGCCTGAACCACTTGAATCATCTTGTCATTAGTCTCAATGGAGTTTTCACAATCATTTTTTTTAAAGAGTTTCATTTTTAGATTGATTTTCAATTTCAAGAGATATACAATGTTGTTAAAGCTCATTAAAACATTTTGAAAGTGTGTTATAAGAATCTTGAAGCTTTAAAAACTCAGCGTTGGATTCATTACAAGAATGATTATCTACATTAAGCACATGCTCAACAATATTCACAGACATATCATGCACATCATCACATTTATTCACAGCAGATGTAATCTAAGGAGCATATTCATTAGTAACAACTTGCATCACTTCGAGAGACACTATATGTTCTAAGAATCGGTCATATTCGGATAAAATCTTTTCTTTCTCAATTAAATGTTGTTCATAAGCATCATCTATTTCATAGAATACTTTTTGAACTTCACCCATTTCAAAACTTAGATTTCCCGCGAGATAATAGACTCCATTTTTAATATTGTTTACAAACGGAACGATCTCTATCTCAAACACCGTTTTCATGTGTTCGAAAGCCCATTCTCCAGTGGTTTGAGCCGTTGAAGTCGTACATTCCAGGATGACCTTGTCAAACTTGATAAGGTATCGCTCAATCTCTTCCAAGCTTAGCTTTATCGTACTTACCGGTGAAAGATTCTTAGGAATTTCCTTCGGTTGTCTGAGTTAACAAGTGTAGGAAGTATACTAAGGCTTTCTCTAGTAGGCATGTAAGCGGATGTATGGATAGATTCCTTTTGCATATTAAATCGAGTTCTAAGATCTATTTTTGCATTGGATGCATTCATTTGTGCATAATCATACTCAGGATATGTAGGAAGTAATTTTAACCGATTCTCTTCATGTAGTGACATGCTCTCAAATTCATTTAAAAACACTATCGGATCTAATACCAATCCTAGCTTGGTTGCATCATAAAGTCGTGGGTTGTGGTGAAATGCTTGCTTTGCATACCCGGGTTAGGTGGTAGGTCTATTAGACGTGATAGATTGAACTCTTGAAAAGAAGAATGGAACAAGTGTATTAAATGTGAAGCAGAGTATTGTTTTAAAAGCAAAATTTCAGTCTTTTTAACTCTCTCAGACGCCTTAATTTCCGTTTCAACCCTTTTTGACTCGAGAATTTCGAAATCCGTTTGTAGTTTTTGAAAATTATTAACGACTAACTCTTTTTCTTTAAGTTCTTTCAAAAGATTTGCTCTTAAACTCTCAATTTCTAGCAGATTATCCATTTGGACTTGCCTAAACCTATCAAATTCAGGATTGGTTAAGGTAGTGGACACTGGAGTTAATTCCAAGGTTTTAACCTTTTCCTTATGCAAAGCAAGCTCGGCAGATAAAGTCTTGTTGGAAATACGTTTTTACGTATTTATGAAGGATCGGTCGCTCCAACGATATATTATTGTATTAGGCTCGTGATCCAGTTTGTACTAAATATAGTCCATATAGCCCACATGTAGGGTGGGCTATATATACCCCTCCTAGCATGTTAGGAGGGGTGGTTCATTCATTCAACAATTATTCATTTAATCTAATCTCACTTTCTCTCTCTACTTTTCTTTTCTCTCCTTTCTCTCTCTACACTTCATCTTCCTCCTTCCCCATTTCCACCATTAATCAAAAGATCTAATCCATCATTTACCAAATCCTTAGAATTCGTAGACCTTCAATTGGTATCAAGAGCCATGGTTAAATCTTAGGATTTGCATATCTTTTTATCTTTTGATTTGGTGGTAAAAATCTTTTCTTTTCTTATTGTCTATTTTTTTTTTTTTTATCATCTTTTTATCTATCCATTTTATAAAGTTATTTATCAAGTTTATCAATTTTATAAAGTTTTTTCAATTTTATAAAGTTATTTTTGGATTGTGTTGCTTTTTTAGTTTTTGAATCAATTAGTGATCTTTAGAAAAAATCAATCTTGAATCTTGTTGTTTTTGGTGTTTTTGTTATTGGGATTGATTGATAAGGATTGGGTTTAGTTTTTTTTTGGTAAAAATCATAAAACTTTTTGTGGTTTTTGATCAAAAAATCGGATTTAAGGCTGTTTTTTCCGAATAGGCTGTTTTTCCGAATAGACTGTTTTTTCCGAATAGGCTGTTTTTCCGAATAGGCTGTTTTTCCGAATAGGCTGTTTTTTCCGAATAGGCTGTTTTTTCCGAATAGGCTGTTTTTCCGAATAGGCTGTTTTTCCGAATAGGCTGTTTTTTCCGAATAGGCTGTTTTTCTGAATAGGCTGTTTTTCCGAATAGGCTGTTTTTCCGAATAGGCTGTTTTTCCGAATAGGCTGTTTTTTCCGAATAGGCTGTTTTTTCCGAATAGGCTGTTTTTCCGAATAGGCTGTTTTTTCCGAATAGGTTGTTTTTTCCGAATAGGCTGTTTTTCCGAATAGGCTGTTTTTTCCGAATAGGCTGTTTTTTTTTCAAATAGGCTGTTTTTAAGAGGGAAAATTGCATATATATACAAGAAGCAGCCACAAGAGAAAAGAATCAGGAGGAAAACGGGAACCAAGTAGCATGTCAGGTACAGATAATATTCTTCATATGTTGTCTGAAATGAATGCGCTAATTAACAATCCTGCTAATAGTTTTACGACTGCTTCATTAACCAATTCTGTGTCTAGGACTGAAGAGCTTGAAACCATTTTCGCTCAGCAATCCAAAGAGCTTGAGGATGCCAAAATTGAATTTTCAAAGAAAACGGAGAAATATGAAACATATTTTGAAAAACTTGAAAAGTCAAACGTTGTTCTTGAACGAAAATTGGATCAAATAGTTTTAGATTCTAAAGCTGAAAAGGATAATCTTTTGAAACAAATTAAGTTGCTTGAATCTAAGTTGGCATCCCAAGATGAATTGCTCAAAGAGAATGAGACCTTAAAAGCTCAAGTTCAGGAAAAGGTTTTTGCTATAGCTGCGTTGAAAAACGAGTTAAGGAAAACTAGAGGACCTAGTGTGGACACTAAGCTTGAAAAACCATCAATCTTGGGGAAACCGCCTACAAATCAGTTTGTCAGACAACCGATTGTCAGACAACCTACTGCATTTAGATCCGAGCGACCACTATCCTCGAGACCGCGGTTTGCCTCCCAAGTTGATTTGGGTCATATTTCTAGAACAGTCACTCCACCAACTAGGCCTAATGTGAATAAATCAGTTTTAGCAAGACCTCATCACATGATTGCCCCTAGTTTCTCTAAGAATAGTTCAATGAACACGTCTAGAACTAGTTCAACTGATGTGCGCCATGATTTTGGTCAAAGGGAAGCTATTCAAAAGACACATGTAAGAGATAGCTATGTCCAACCTAGTCAGATGCCTTCTAGATTACCCAACACTGCTAACCGTAGCATGTCACATCCTAGGAGCATCAATCAATCATCTAGGAATTCTAGATCTTACTCGGACATTAAATATGCTACTTGTAAAACATGTAGAAAATGTGTCTTTACGGAAAATCATGATTCTTGTATCAAGAAATTACTTAATGAGGTGAACTCCCGTGCTAGACTTAAATCTCAGTGGGTCGCTAAAATCAAACCCTTTGGTAAAGTTTGGCGCCCCACTGGTAGAACTTTCACTCTTGTAGGAACCGAGTGCCCTTTAACTAGGATAGTCTCCGATTCTACTAAGCCTACTAGGGAGGAAATTGATAAAGATGATACTTCACTTAAGCCTAAACTCAAGGTTTTCTATAAAAGGAAACGTTTTCCAGCTAAGATAAGTGAATCATCTACTCAAGTCGCCTCTGACACAAGTAAAGCCAACTGTGAACCCCCACGTGCTTCTAAAATTGATATCGCTAACCCATGTCAAAGCAAGCAAATTCCTAATGAGAACGCAGGTACCAAAGTTGATGTTCCAAAAGAACGAAGCGGTCCAATCGTTGTTTACCGTTCAACTAAGGACACTCTTAGAGTTTGGTTGTTGAAGAAGCAGATATCAGAGAAACAAATGTCTCAGGGGATTCATGGTTAAGCTGCAAAAAAGGACTTATAGTCATATCACAGACTATAACTCGATCTTCAAAGAAAGGGAAGTTATCTACGCAACGATAACTTACCCTCAAAGCGAGAAATTAAGTTTTCTCGGACACGAGCTTATATTAAAACTATTCAACGGTTTTAAGCTCGTGTAAATGGTTTATCATTAAATATCAGATGGTGACCCGTTCTTCAAGTAAAGGAAAGTTTATCGCCGATGATAAACTTATCCTAACAACGAGAAATTAAGTTTTCTCGGGCATGAGCTTATATCAAAAAACATTCGAAGTTTTTAAGCTCATGCACAATGACTTACAGTTAAATGTCAGACTGTAACTCGAACTTCAAATAAAAGGAAAGTTTATCATTAATGATAAACTTATCCTCATAACGAGAAATTCAATTTTCTCGGTCATGAGCTTGTCTTAAAACATTCGAAGTTTTAAGCTCAGAAAGGAAAGTGTATCTTTTAAATAAGAGAACTTTTCCTCAAAACGAGAAATTAACCTTTCTCGGTCATGAGTTTTCCGTTAAAACAGTCAAAGTTTTCAAGCTCATGAAAACGACTTCTAAGTAAATGTCAGCTTAGGACTCGTCCTTCAGATAAAAGGAAAGTTTATCGCCGATGGTAACTTATCCTTAACAACGGGAAGTTTACAACTTCTCGGACTTGAGCTCGCTTTTAAGATATTCAACATCTTAAGCTCAAGTAATTGGTTTTTCAAAACTTTGAACACAATTTTTCAAGAATTTCTCAAAAGGTTTTTCTAAATCTTTCAAAATTGTGTGTTCAAAAATGTTTTGATAAAAAGAGCATGTCTTCTGGAATCGATAATATTTACGAACCTAGAAATGTCATTCAATAATGACACGGGGTTGTAAATAAAGTTCGAGCAGAAGTTTAAAAGATTTAAAACATGCTCCATATGGTTTGCTATTATTTCAGATAGCAACCCGCTTTTCATAATCAAGTCAAGCATTTCACCGGAAAGCTTTGACTCAACAACGGGAATTAATTTTCTCGGGGACGTGACGAGGTGACCAACATTCGTGAACAAGAACCATGTGCTTCTTTCATATGATGTTCTCCATTATTCAGGTCCAACCTCGTAAATTGCTAATCTTGTGAATACATTATTATATATGATCCTTGTACGTGATAAATACCTTACACTTGTGTTTAAAAGGTATTTAATGTACGTTTCAAGTACACCCTCATTAATTTGAGGGGGAGCTTGTTAAAATCATGAAGATAATTGGATTTGCATTTTTCTTCCCAAATTTTCTTAAAAGGCTATTAAATCAATTGATATTAAAAACATCGATTGGGTTAATATTTTTAACATGGGGGAGAAAATGTGATTTAATATGGGATATGATCAATCATAAATGGTTTGACTTAACGTGTTAGCTCATCCCGACATGTGCGAAATGTTTTCAAATATCGTAGCATATGTTAAGGGGGAGCAAAATGGATTTGCACTTCAAAATGGATTTCATGGTGACATACACTTACCCAAAACATCTCTATTCACGACGGTGAAGATTGTGGTGACATAAGGATGGTAGGATAGGTTAAAGTCCAATGATTTCTCTAGAACCGGAGGAATCTTCCCAAGGACATTCCATAGCTAGAAATAGTAGTCCTTAGGAAAGATGGAGAAAGATTGTGAACGTAGCTGAATGCCGACCAAGTACTTAAGTTAGCACTGGAACAATCACAACAAGGTGCTAGTTATGACGTATTGGTAAGCATTGAAGGGGTTGAAGAATGAAAAAGAATTGTAAAGATAAAGGGTGTAAAGAAAAAAGCCCTCCTTACAACCTTAGGCAGAAACCGGGTCAATTCATATGCTATTGAGATCATTTTTAATGATTCTTGATATTGAAGAAAGACATCATGGACCCAGTGATGCAATGCACAACCCTTCCCAGCTAACTCAAATATCTCTCAAAAGGTATTTGTTTTAATCACACGGAGATCAACACATTATCTATTGATTTATTCACTCCGAATAAATTGGTATTGAAAAGGTGGCACTCCTCTCCAGCCTCCGATCACTAAAAATCCAAAATGCACGATCGAGTCTAGAGCCATTTGAGATCATCAAATATCTCATTAGGACACACTTTCATATTTACTTGCTTGTTCACACAATGTGAAAAGTAATAAAGATATTAAGAGTCCTACGCAAAATCTTCATGATCTTGCCTGAACATCCGAGTAATACGAAAGTATTGACAATGAAGATGGAAATCCTTCTTGAGCGAATATCAAAAAGCTCATGGTAGGTGACTTGTGCGATTCTTTATGAATCAAACTTATGATAACTGGAAAGCAACAGTGGTTTAATTCTTAAATGAATTTAAACACGTTCCAGGCCTCTACGCATTATCATATGATCTTGCCAGAACACTCAGAGTGACTCTTTATTGATTATAGTGACGAGTGGAAATCCTTCTAGTGTTAACATCAAACAGCACTTGGTAGGTAACTTGCAAGATTCTATACGAATCAAGCTAGTGACAACTGGAAAGCAACGATGGTGCGGTTCTTAATTGAACTTCACTTGTTCCAGGAACATGAATTGACGGCTTCAAATCATGCAGATATTATTATCCAAATGATTCACTCTTTACGTTCGCAGTCAGCTTTGGACGGTCGAGTAAAGAGAACGGGTTTACCCGCGAAATCTTGTCAAGGAGGTTCTTTATTGAAACTACCTGTCACAAGTACGATATTTAATATCGTCCAACGGTCTTCGCCGACCGGAGGTAAAATGCTACCGAATTAGAATGAAATGTTCAAGGCCATTTCATCCGTGTATATTGTTTGTTGCTAATTGTCTTATGCAGCATAACAAGAAGGTGGCATTGCGGTGTACAATCCAGAAGAAGTCGTCACCACATGCTTATACTACATACAATTAGTACTTCAATAAATTCAAGAAAGTCTGAAGGTCAAGTCTTCCGCTGTATCAAACTCTGAAGCTTTCAAGAATTTAAAGGTATAAGTATGTGGAACATGAAGTCACGAAGAGGCAAATTTCACAAGTGATGAATGCACAAGGTCAAGGCAAGGAAACATGCTCAAGACTAAAGTCAAAGATCACATCAAGCATATTCACAAGAACAAGATCGAAGACTCAAGCATAGTATGCTAGGTTTAAGATTTTGTAAAATGGTGTGACCTCCCTTAGGGGGAGATTGTTGGAAATGTGTTTTCCCAAAGAAAGTCTCGGTCACATCATTATTAGCATAGATCACGAGCTATAGAATATTTAGAACTTTGTAACTTGGAGCGACCTCCCTTAGGGGGAGATTGTTGGAAATACGTTTTTACGTATTTATGAAGGATCGGTCGCTCCAACGATATATTATTGTATTAGGCTCGTGATCCAGTTTGTACTAAATATAGTCCATATAGCCCACATGTAGGGTGGGCTATATATACCCCTCCTAGCATGTTAGGAGGGGTGGTTCATTCATTCAACAATTATTCATTTAATCTAATCTCACTTTCTCTCTCTACTTTTCTTTTCTCTCCTTTCTCTCTCTACACTTCATCTTCCTCCTTCCCCATTTCCACCATTAATCAAAAGATCTAATCCATCATTTACCAAATCCTTAGAATTCGTAGACCTTCAAGTCTGATTAACACTGAGGGTTTCAAGGACCGCATTATTCATTTGGCTAAGCATAGATGCGGAGACCATAACCAAATCAGGTTGAGCAAACGAATTTGTAGTCGTAATAGATCCCGGTTGTGGTTTACTCAAAGTCTGGGGACTTGCATTTATATTGCTATCATTGTTTGTCTTCTCGATTATGTTACTGACGACCGGAGGCTATTCTGGATACTCAGACACTTGCTCAACTTGATAAGGTACAATACTAGTATCCATAGCAGTATTTGGTACCTCAGAAATTGTGTCAGCTCCATAAAGTGAAAGATTTGCCATGGCAGCTGCTTTGGAAGTATTGAGATCATCACATTCAGAGTCGTATGTATCCAAATCATCACATTGATATGCGACATTGTTTGTGATGGCTGTTGTGAGACCGTCATTGTCCGCGACTCCCGGGTCTGTGAGAAATGCCAACTCTTCTTCATCGAGCTCACGTCCTTGGGCTTGAGCATTCACCAAGTAGATCTTCTCCTGAAACCATGTGCTATCCCTTTTCCTCTTGGACTGCTTACACTCTCGGGCCATGTGCCCTTCCCCTTTGCAGTTGTAGCATATAATCATCTTCATTTTTCTAGTGCTATTACCTCTTGTAGCAGCAGTGTTAGATAAACGTGCACCAGCAGTAGATGAATTGGGTCTCCCCTGAAGTGGTTGCACCATGACTCTGCCATGTTGAATTGTAGCCTGTTGTCGAGAGTTAGAAGAGTTCCTTAACTGACTGTTTGTTGTTGCTGGTCCTCTGTAACTTTGTTTGTTCAATGTTTGAGTGAGATAAGCAGACATTTGAGCAAGTATATCAGTACGACTATCCCCTTATCTAAACTCGGGGACAGGGATCTCGTCATCACAATAGAATGCTGGTGTTGATTGAGCTACAAGCTGATTTGATGGAACACTAACTTGTTGTGAGTAATGGTGTTGAGGAGCCTCAAGTTGTTGATATGTAATAGCAGGGTTTGTTGGAGGTTGATAAGGTGAATACTAGTATGAAGCATAAGGTAACTGATGTGAATCTCCTTGTGATGATGTTGTTGGTTGCTTGTATTGTTGGAGATAAGATGTAGGCGGTTGTGGCAAGATCGAATACTGTGGGAAACTTGGTGTTTGATACAATGGTTGATAGGAAGATTGGTGTCCCAAAGCAAACGGAGAGTTGTGATATGACAATATTGGATGGTTTGCCATTAATGCCAATGGTTCTTTATAAGATCGCTGAGAGATGCGTTTTTGGATCACGTGCTTCTCGTGTTGTTGCAAGAAGGCATAGAGTTGATCTAAATTTGACTTGTGCAAATCTCAAATCATCTTGACATCGGTGACATATTGGCTCCATTCTTGGGGTAACGTGTTCAAGAACTTTTTGTTTAGTTGAAACTGAGAAATCCTTAGATTATACACGTTCATGTCATTCATCAAAGTAGTGAAACACCAGTAGTAATCGTGAAGAGTCTCCCCTGGAATGTATGTAAACCTATCAAACAAGTCATACAATTGACACTCTCGTTCTTGCTTAGTTATAGAGGTCCCTTGTAACAAAACAGCTAATCGATACCAAAGATCCTTTGCCACGGTGTGTTCACTTACCATTCTATAGATATCGGGTGGAAGGGCTTGAAGTATTGTCTGAACGGCCCTTTTATCTGCATAGGCAATGATTTTGTTAGCATCGGTTAACTCATGATACAACCTTTCCCGCGTCACATTGTTGACGGTAACTTCTCCCCAATCTAATGGACCTTTTTCAATTGATTGAAGCATAAGTCTACCATTGGGTTTGCCCATAATGTAAGTTTTCATGCGACCTTGCCATGCTTCAAATAAATATTTGATGAGCAAAGGTGGGCGAGTGTCGATACCCGAGATGATTGAGATATCGGTAAGCGAAGTCATGGATGGCATATATGAATTTGAATTCATTTTATGATCCCTTGAAAAAAGATTATCAAAAAATAATCGAGCAATGAAATAAGATTATGTGTTTTAATGTTGTTTATATAAAGATATTATGATCTTTTGGTTGTGTGTTTTTGTTAATGTCTACAAATAAATGCATAGATGAAAAAATCCTCTAAGTGTAGCAAATGATGGTTGATCGTACTCCTAGATCGGACTCCCAGATCGTACCCTATCGGTCGTACTCCCTATCGATTCCTAGATCGTACTCACTGATCGTATCCGTGATCGTACTCCCTGATCGTATCCAGATCGTACTCACCTATCTTATTCAAGCGATCGTATCCTGATCGTACTCAAGCTATCGTAACCTGATCGTACTCTAGATCGTATCCTGATCGTACTCAAGTTTTCGTATCCCGATCGTATTCAAGCTATCGTAACCTGATCGTACTTAAGCTGTCGTATCCTGATCGTACTCAAGCTGTCGTATCCTGATCGTATTCAAGCTATCGTAACCTGATCGTACTCTAGATCGTACTTGTGATCGTAGTGGTGATCGTGGTCACTGATCGTAACGTTGATCGTACTTGTGATCGCAGTGATGATCGTAGTATGGGATCATGACTATGGATCGCAAGTAGAAACCCCCAGGGTTTATGCAATCACAAAATCAGATCATAACACACAAAATAAGCCGAGACTTTAAAACAACAATAAAGAACGGATTTTTACCTTGGGATTAGTGATTCTAGCCAAACGAATGGTACCAAATCGTTACTTAAACTATTTAGAAGAGATATAGATCACTTAGAACCACAAAAACACGAAAATGTTTTGAAACTTTTGGAAAAATCAATCAAAAAACACATATACACACTTAGAAAAGTATGAACAACACAAAACCAATCTTTATTTCATCCCATGGCTCTTGATACCAATTGTAGAACAATGATAATCTTTGTATTTCAAGAGGGTTGATGTATTTATAGAGAGAGAAACAAGAGAGAGAAGTAAGAGAAAAGTATGTGTATTAACTAGAGAAATGAAACAAACAACACCTCTTTCCATGGTGGAAAGAGGTTTTTATACCCAAGTCCTTAATGGACTTGGGCCTCCGGCCCATGAACATGCTCATGGGTCGGGCTTAACATAAATGTAACTTAAACACTACTACGAGCCTATAACTATATTGTTGGAGTGACCGAGACTTTCTTTATACGTAAAATGTATTTCCAACACCTTGCTTTATAAAACTAAACATTCCAACTCTTATCATTGATCTATTTGTGTTTAAAAGTCAATAAGATTAAAAAAATGGCTAATTTAAAAAGAGGACCAAAAGCATATGGCCACCTAAAAAAGAGTCCAAGGGAGTATCAATTAGCCAATTAGCCTATTCGACCTATTCGTCCTATTCGACCGGTGACACTTAGCATTTTCTCTAATCATAGGATAGTACATGTGGGACCTACTCAAGTACATACAAGTACACTATGTGTAAGTGTACTTGTTATTCTACTACCAGTCACCTCGATTATTCGACCCGTGATTTTTGAATAAAATAATATTTATTAATAAATCAATCTCCAATTATTATGTTATTCGACTTTGACTTAAATATTATTCGACCTGTACTTTTAATTAATAAAAAATATAAAAACTTTCTCCCAAATAGATCCTTTTGTTATTCGACTTGTACAATTTACTTATTCGACTTGTACTTTTTAAAATAATTAAAATCTTTTCCCCACAAACCCCTTTTACCCACAAACCCCTTTTACCCATATCCTAATTACTGGTAACCACACATATTTTTCCCGAATCCCAAATCTTAAACAATCATCATCACTGAGAGTAAAGTGAATTGAAAGGGAATGGTAAGCATTCAAATTCATAGATCTAAGTGGATACAAATCTTCACACTTAATTGACTTTTTGGTACTTTTTTCAGCATAAAATGATATACATCATCTAGATCTCTAATGATTGGAAAACTTTATAGAGGTATTTCCTTGATGCAAACAATGAGAATGATGACGATGAAGAGGAGAAGGATCAAGATGAAAATGGTGACACCGGTTTAGAAAAGAGGTATGTCCATCTGTTAAATCATTTATGAAGATATTTTGTAGACTAGCCGACTAGGTGATATTTGGGTTGATTATGGATGTGGGTTTTTCTCTTCTTATGAATGTAATGTGGATATTCTAGGTGTGTTTTTATTTATGCACACAAAATGTTTGTGAAAATGCTTGTTAAAAAGATGGGGTTGATGGGTAGTGTTTGGATCTAGATACTGCTGTTAAGGATGGGGCTTTGGGCTGTGGTGGTCGTGGAATAGGGTTGGGGTTTGGAGGTATGTTTAGTTAGAAAGTTGATTTGAAAAAGATGATTATGGAGCTGGATTTGAGTGAGGTACCATCAGTGTTTATCTGCCCTATTTCGCTAGAACCTATGATAGACCCTGTTACACTTTGTACCGGGCAGACTTATGAGAGGTGTAACATATTGAAATGGTTTAGTTTGGGCCATTTTAGTTGTCCTAATACTATGCAAGAGCTGCGAGTGACTACAATATAACATTATTGTTCAAAACGGACCCCTAGTAAATCATCCGAAGAGTGGCTTGCACGAATGTTTGTTGCTTTAATTTTGTAATCATTGAAACCTTCCAATCTCACAACTCTTTATTCTAGCATTCGCCAAAATTAAATTTTTTGATTTGTACGGCACGATGCCCAAACTAATACGTACAAAATTTATATATTTTCATTCACTGAGTGGTGTTGAAAAACACAAAGGAAAAACGGTGGTTATGTGTTATAATAATGTTGTTTTCTTATAATTGAATTATGATAGATGGTGTCAGATCCAAACTTTTTTTTAAGTTGGTCAGCCTTATTTGAGAGCTCAAGTTTTACAAAAATTAACTTCTCAAACTTATGTTAGATTCAAAAGTACTGTATGATTAGAACGATGATATTACAAAGAATCAAAAATTGTCTTGAAAAAGAAGTTACTTGTTCCTGTTTTCGCAAGTCGACACGATAACTAGAATATCAACTTCGACCGAAGCCTCAGAACTAAACTAATGCTACAGCAAATGAGCTAAAACTAGCTCTAGCTCGAGCTCAACTCTAAAAATTAAGTTAAACTTAATGAAATACTTTGGTTAACCTTAGCTTATTGATATGATGTAAGATAGAGATGGGCTCAATGAAATTTCGAGTCGGATTCGCTAGCTCAGATTAACCAAAGTTATCTATATGATCATAGACTGAAAACTCATAAGAATAGACTGCGGGTATTACAATGAGGCAAAGATTATGTCTAGAAAACTAGCTGCATCGAAACGTGATCCCAAAATACGTAGTTGCATAATGTCAATTCTACATCAAACTCAACTGCGTATATATATTAAACTTGTTTTTGTATAACTCAAACTCCAACTTGATTCAACTTGAATCGGAAGCTAGATTTAAATCTCATACAGAATTCGGTCATTAATCATTAGACGAGGATAGCGTCGATTTCAGTACACATGTTCTACATTTGGTAGGGATGCGGTCATTGATCATTAAACAAAAGACGTTATCGAATTCAGTATTCATGTTCTACACTTCTTGGTAGGGATGCCATTATTTATAACTAGACTAGAATCATGTCGATATCATTACTCATGTTCTGCCCTTTTTGCTAGGAGTGTGGTCACTTTCAAGCCATAAATCATATACAAAATTAAATGGGTCAGATATGAAATTTGAGCTCTAAATCAAGTTTTATAATCTAAAATTAGATCTTGATCACTACTTCACTAGTTACTGAAAACAATTGAATTTAAAGGTTTTTGTAGCAGCGATGTTTCGGCTACTGCTGCACTCTTTGTGGCAAACTATTTTAAGAATTTAGTTTCTTCTGGGGCTAGAAAGTGAACTAGGTTTTGATTTTGGATGACCTGCAAGTCAAAACATACATTACTCACAACACACAAACACACTCGCTGGAGGAAAAGAATAGGAAATGAAAATGGATAACGTTGGCACCATGGGAATGGCGTAGTTTCGGGGTACCATGGCTCACGTCATAGGTCCAGATATTGGCCTATGGGGGCCCCTTACAGTGTGCATTATTTCTTTCTACCACAAACATTGATGAGATGGCTAATTGAACAGATTACATCAGCATTTGTTGCGTTCATACATTTCATTGCTCAAAAATCTCACTAGTCAGTAAAACCTGTTTTTTTGCCCTAAACAAAAGTAAGCCAATTTGTTGTTGAACACAACTAAGGCAGAGCTTTACATAAAATTTAGTACTCTGTGCTCATATTTGGAACTCCAAAGGTGATTGGTTCAGTGTATTTTTTTGAAACACTCGCCCATGTTTTCCGTCCCTCACAAAGCTTCTTCACCATTGTTGCAGCTTTTTCCACGCTCACTAAAATTGGAAACTTAGTATCCCGCTCACGAAGTGACACTGATGATGTTGAAACCACGGTAATACTGAATGTGACAACCCAAAACCGAGGTCATTGCTTAATCTTATTTTATGATTATTTTTGAAATTTTTGGATGAGTTTGAACGACATTTATTTTTAGAGGTTTAAGTTTAAACCGATGTTGGAAGCTTTATATTTTCTTATTTATTAAGTATAAGGAGTATTAGCAAGCGTGATGTCGATGGATGCCAAATATTTTACGTCTTATTGTCGGTTGTTCGATTTTTGTTATTTTTGAGGTTTTATTTTAAATGACGTGTTAAGTCGAGTCGAGAGTCGATATTATTATTTTTGAGGTACGTTTTAAATTTTTAAAAGTATCTTTATGAAACCCGAGCCCCGTAAATATTTTGAAAATTGACTAATAGTTATTTCCTGCTTTTTAGCTAACTATTAACAATTTTAGCCACAACTATTGCCAAATTGCAACCAAGGTCCCTACCCCACTATATATAAAGCTTAAACAAACACACACACACCATTTCACCACTTAAAAATTTCACCCATTCTCTCTTTCTCTCTCTATTTTGCAGAAACCTTCACCACCACCCCAAATCCATACATTTTTCGAATTAACTCAAGTTTGACGATGAATTAAGCTAAACTAATCATAGACCCACTCTTAGAATTGATCAAGGATCACATTGTTATAAGAAATTTTTACATGCAAGCATTTTTTTTCTTGATGTTAGTAGGTAGAAGCCATGATCATGCATGGTGTTTTTAGCATGATCAATGGTGGTTCTTGCTAGAAACTTTGTTAAAACTTCATTTTGATCTAAAGGTTTTAATTTTGATTATTATTTAGATGTTATGGTTGATATATGATGATATTAAGGTATAGAAATGATCATTTTTATGGTTGGTTTTGATCAAAAAGTTTATTTTGTTCAAGATTTTGGTAGTCATTTTATAACAGTAAGTAAAGTGTAAAATCCGAATTTTTATGTTTTGAAAATGGCTTAACTTATAGCCTAGGGTTTTAGATAAATTTATTAGCTTCGATTTGATATAAGGTAGAACTTCTAGCTCCAAACGAGCGCGAAGTTATGATGTTTTGAATGATCGTGTACCGGGAGACGAGTATCGGCACTACATATAGTTGTTGTCGATATTTGGATCGAATCTCGGGGACTCTAAATGGAAGTTTTGAAATATGTAACCTACTGATAATGAGGTGTTTACTTTATAGGTTGAGTTTATTTTAAAACCCGAGTGTCGGTTTTGTAAACGGAGTCGTTTAAATAAGTTAAAACGGTTGTATGAAAAATTAACGTAAATATGTCCGGATTTTGTAGTTTGAAAATGAGTCGGATAAAGGACTTTAAAAGTAATTTCATTTGATAAACTTGTAGGAGGACTTTCTATATATAGTAAGTTAGTTTATCGAGTCGTTTCATAAACGGTTGACGAGTTTAAAAGGGGTAAATAAGCTAGTACATGTAGTATGTACCGGCGGATTTTGTTAAAAGTGTAAAATGGTAAAGTAAATATGTAGTAAAGTATAATGAAGTTATTTATATCGTTTTCTCTCGAGTTTATCGTGACTTTATGAGTTTGAGTTTGATGTCGTTATGTATGATTTATTTCTCGAGTCATTATTAATGAACGCGCCTTATATGATAGGTAGCGGTTCTCGTGTTTGAAAGGCATCCATTATCGTCGATGATCATCTCGCTAGATCTCTTATACTAAGGTGAGTCTGTAGCCTCGCTTTTTATGCTAGCTACTAAATTTTTTATACCCGCGAGGGGGATACATGCTATTTGAAAATAAATGAACACAAGTCATGAGTAATTGTTGGACCCGAATGTTGCCTAAAGTTGATTTCATTGTATTGCGTAACTTGTTGCTAAAGACCCTAAATTCATGAGCCGTTAACTATCTTCTGACTTGATGTTGTGAGTCGGGAATAGCTGCTTATTCTAATGATAGTACTATTGGGTTGACCACCTTATCTGATACCAGGGCATTACGTTAAGTAACCCGCTGGGAAGGATAATTTTACGTGAATAAGATTGTGGTATTCTAGCAACTGATACCCTAGAGGGGAAATGGTTTTATTCTAGTCATGACGGCATTTGGCGTGGGTGACTATTTGGTTAAGGGGTCGGTGTCATGAGCTTAAATACAATGTTTGTTTAATATCATTATTATTACTGCCTTGAATATAGATTGTGTGTACGACAATTCTATAAATGATTATGATTGATTTTCTTCTTGTGTTCAAATGTGATTTGATAAACCTATAGACTCGCTCAACATTATTGTTGACTCGTTTTATGCATGTATTTCAGGTAATAGGAAGTGATGGAGCATGGAGCTTTGCTATAGAGGTTGTGGCTTGGCTTTGGAAAAATGTTGGTCTAAAAACTGTTTCTACTTTTTACTATTGAACAATTTACTTTATGTTGTGTACTGTACTAAACTTGTGTTGGTTGTTGGTCGAGATCCATGAGGACTAAACGCTTTACTCTGGTGTCGTGTCAGTACACTTATGGGATGAAATTTATGTTTTAGACCTTTTATGAAAATCTTGTTTATATTTATGTGTAAACGTCTCACTTTTGAGTCGTTCAATATACCTTGTGTTATGATGCTTGTGTCTAGCACCCAATTGTGTATTTCCGCTGCGCAATGTAAATTGGGGGTGTTAGAGATTGGTATCCGAGCTACAAGTTATAGAGAACTGGGTCGATTTTGAAAATTGTCCTAAACTATAACTTTGGTGTCAAAAGTATTTATTCTTCAAAAGCACACAACTCCTCTGCAACGCTCCGATAAGATCACTTTTAGTTTTGTTTTGCATTGTAGATGTATCCCTCATAACTGAAATGATTTCCCGAGTATTTATTAAGTAAATACTACGATATTGTATTGGAATTATTGAAAGTACGCTGAGTACTTGTCAGTATCATATTTATTTTTTATTTTTTTTGCGAGCATTGCATAAACATCATTTGCATTGTGTTGCATAGCATGGATTACGTATGACATTTGCATGAGCATGGCATAGTAGTTATTATTTTATTAACGATGACCTTAAGTATCCTTGAACCCTTATAATTGTAGAAAATGGCTGGTTTACCTCGTGAGGATGGATGGATTGATATGACTAATGTTGTGGATGGTGAGGAAGTGGATAACTTTGGTGCTAGTGACGATGAGGAGCCTTTTGAGTTTTTAGATGATGGGATTCCACTTACTGCAGTTGGTCAGACAGAGCCTGAGTTGATACAAGGTAGTTATGTTCCAAGGGTTAATGTTATGCCACAGACTGTTCCAGATTGTCAGCGACCTGTTGTTCGTTCTTCGACTCCTACTTGTGATGCTTATATTAGTAGTTTGCATGGGATTGCATTTGCTAGGGGTGATGTTCCTGTTGAGTCGAGTAGGGCTGCTAGTGCTTGATCTATTCATGATGGAATTCCTAAGGTTTATTGTCCAGGTCCTAGGTCTTATGATGATATTTTCTGGTTTCTTAAGAAGTTTGATAGGTCTTTGTTTGAAAGGTATTTGGTTGAGACTCGTGTGATTAGGAGGTTTGAGCAGAATGAGAAAAAGTTTGACAGGTTTGTTGGTAGTGTGAGGAGATCAGAGTTTGTTAGGGCAAGGGAAATGGATGAAGTTGTTAGATTAAGATCTATGGTGTTGAATTTGAGTGGGCAAGTTGAAAATTTGTGTAGGGAGCAAGAAAGGAATGCAAGGTTGAGTGCGTGTGGTTTGCCGGTGAGATCTTTTCCTAGTTGAGGTGTTGTGATTCGTGATGTGCCGAATCAGGTTGAAGCTCAAGTGTTGGTGAAGCCGAGTGAAGGAGGTAGTCGTAAGAGGAAGGAAATAGTGGAGGAAGAATCTGAGGATGATGATGGCAGCAGTGATGACGAGCCGGTGTACAAGAAGCTGCGGGGATCTGATGTTTAGTTCTCTATGTTGTTTTTATTTAGCCTTGTTGTAATAGAACTTATGTAGACTCGTACTCTAGTTTGTGATGAAACTTAATGACTTTAAGTTGCTGTGATGAAGGATTCTAGTGACATTACTTGTCACGATTTTGTGGAGATTTTCCAAAGAAATCTAAAATTACCTTCATGACTTATGATTTGTCTTATTAGTTCTTGTGTGAATTGGTTAATGATTCATTGCGAATTGTGTTGTTGGTGCATGTAGTATCCATGTTACATCTTGATAGAGAAATCCTTCTTCTTATCTTGATATGAATACTTACTTGTTCTTTTTCTGTTATGGTTACACAGGAAGGAGTTGGGAGGCATTTTTCTGACTTTACTAAATTGTTGTTTGGTTAGTTTCCTTTAAACATGCCGCCTAAATTGACGACTGCTACTGTTAATACCATGATTGAGCAAGCTATCGCTAGAGCTTTGGAAGCTGAACGTGCTGCAAGGAACCAAGAGACTGAGAATAGGAATGCTTCTGGTCAGGTTGAAGGGAATGTTGAAAATCAGGTTGGAGGAAATGCTGATGAGCAAGCAGAAGGAAATGCTACGGGACAAGTTGGAGGTAATGCTGCTATTCAGCAGGTTCAAAAGGAATGTTCTTATGCTAGTTTCATGAAATGCGGACCTACCCAATTTCGTGGTACTGGTGGTGCATTGGAATTAAGGAGGTGTATTGAGAAGATTGAAAGTACTTTTGAAATCAGTGGATGTTTAGAAGCTAGTAAGGTGAAAGTTGCTGCAGCTACTTTTCAGGATGATGCATTGAGTTGGTGGAATAGTCAAGTAGCTACTGTGGGTTTGGTTGAAGCGAATGCTAGAACATGGACTGTGACCAAGGGACTGTTGACTGCTAAGTTTTGTCCTGAGGAAGAGTTAGGTCAGTTGGAAGATGAATTGAGGCCTTTGGTGCTGAGGAACAATGATATTGTAGCTTATACAAGAAGATTTTCTGATTTATGTTTGTTATGTCCTGATGCGTTTGCTGATGACCGTAAGAAGATGAAGCAGTATATTAGGGGTTTATCTAGTAATATCAAGGGAGAAAATACTTCGTCGAAACCCAAGTCATTTGATGAAGCTATTCAAATGGCTCATGCTTTAATGGATGTAAAGCTGCAGGATCGAAAGGATAGTATTGCTGAAGGGAATAAGAGAAAGTGGGAAGCTGAACACTCAAGTCAAGGGCAGAATCGAGGTGGTTATCATAGTAACAATAACCAAGGACCGAATAGGAATCAGCAATATAATTTGAGAAGGAATGATGGTGTTCGTGCTGCCACAGGAAATCAAGGTAACAAGGTGAATCCGAAGTGTGGTCGGTGTAATCTGTATCATGTTGGAAATTGTCCACCTGCTTGCAACAAGTGTGGGAAGGCCGGACATAAGATGGCAGATTGTATAAACAAGGGTGTAGCCACTGGGGCCAATGCTGTTAAGGTAGTTTACTGTTCTGGATGTGGAGGCCGTGGACATAAGCAAGGGAACTGCCCGAGGGTTGGCATACGACAGGGAGGCAATGTTGCTGCTGTTGCTGCTCCAGCCTATGTCTTGGGAGATGCTGACAAACCTCAAGGGCCGAATGTGGTGACTGGTACGTTCTTACTTGATGCTTGTTATGCTAGTGTGTTATTTGATTCTGGATCCGATAGAAGTTTCGTAGATGTTAGATTCAGTCGACAATTGGATAGAGAACCAGTGAGATTGACAACTAGTTATAATGTGGAGTTAGCTGATGGTAAGGTTGTAAGCACTAGTTCTATACTGAAAGGTTGTTCTTTGAAGTTAGGTAATTATGTGTTTAGTATTGATTTGATGCCAATAGAGTTAGGATCTTTTGACGTGATTATTGGAATGGACTGCTTAGTTGGTAATGGTGCAGTAATTGTTTGTGGAGAAAGATTAGTTCAGATACCGCTAAGGAATAGGGTATTGACGGTGAAAGGAGATGAATGTACTTCTCGTTTGAGAGTTGTTTCTTGTTTAAAGATGATGAGGTATATAGAAGAAGGTTGTGATGTGTTTCTTGCACAGATAAGTAATGATCGTGTGAATGAAAGGAAATTGGAGGATGTGCCTGTGATTAGAGAGTATCCTGAGGTTTTCCCTGAGGAATTGCCAGGATTACCGCCGCATCGTGAAGTGGAGTTTCGTATTGATTTAGTGTCGGGTGCTGCTCCTGTTGCTCATGCACCGTATCGTTTAGCTCCATCTGAGATGAAAGAATTATCTGATCAATTGAAGGAATTGATGGATAAGGGATTTATCAGACAGAGTTCGTCGCCGTGGGGTGCGCCTGTTTTGTTTGTTAGGAAAAAAGATGGTTCTTTTAGAATGTGTATTGATTATAGAGAGCTTAACAAATTAACTGTCAAGAATCGGTATCCACTGCCGAGGATTGATGATTTGTTCGATCACTTACAAGGGTCATGTGTATACTCGAAGATCGATTTGAGGTCTGGGTATCATCAACTGAGAGTTAGGGAAGAAGATATTCCTATAACAGCTTTCCGTACTCGATATGGACATTTCGAATTTCAAGTGATGCCTTTTGGGTTAACAAATGCGCCTGCTGTATTTATGGATTTGATGAATCGTGTATGTAAGCCGTATTTAGATGAGTTTGATATCGTATTCATTGATGATATTCTCATTTATTCCAAGAGTGAAGAGGAACATGAGAAGCATTTGAGAACAATTTTGGAATTGTTGAAGAAGGAGAAGCTGTATGCGAAATTCTCTAAGTGTGAATTTTGGTTGAAATCAGTGCAATTTTTGGGGCACGTGATTGATAGTGAAGGTGTTCGTGTGGATCCTCCTAAGATTGAGGCAATTAAGGATTGGTCAGTACCGAAGACGCCGACTGAAGTTCGCCAATTTCTTGGTTTGGCTGTGTATTATAGAAGGTTTATTGAGAAGTTTTCGTTAATTGCTAAGCCGTTGACTAAACTTACGGAAAAGAATCGAGTGTCTGAATGGGGATTGGAAGAGAAATCTGCATTTAGTATGTTTAAGGATAAGTTGTGTTTTGCGCCGATATTGTCTTTGCCAGAAGGATCTGAGGATTTTGTAGTGTACTGTGACGCGTCTCATAAAAGATTTGGAGCTGTATTGATGCAAAGGGAGAAAGTAATAGCGTATGCATCGAGACAATTAAGGAAGCATGAAGAAATCCTCTAAGTGTAGCAAATGATGGTTGATCGTACTCCTAGATCGGACTCCCAGATCGTACCCTATCGGTCGTACTCCCTATCGAATCCTATATCGTACTCACTGATCGCATCCGTGATCGTACTCCCTGATCGTATCCAGATCGTACTCGCCTATCTTATTCAAGCGATCGTATCCTGATCGTACTCAAGCTATCGTAACCTGATCGTACTCTAGATCGTATCCTGATCGTACTCAAGTTTTCGTATCCCGATCGTATTCAAGCTATCGTAACCTGATCGTACTTAAGCTGTCGTATCCTGATCGTACTCAAGCTGTCGTATCCTGATCGTATTCAAGCTATCGTAACCTGATCGTACTCTAGATCGTACTTGTGATCGTAGTGGTGATCGTGGTCACTGATCGTAACGTTGATCGTACTTGTGATCGCAGTGATGATCGTAGTATGGGATCATGACTATGGATCGCAAGTAGAAACCCCCAGGGTTTATGCAATCACAAAATCAGATCATAACACACAAAATAAGCCGAGACTTTAAAACAACAATAAAGAACGGATTTTTACCTTGGGATTAGTGATTCTAGCCAAACGAATGGTACCAAATCGTTACTTAAACTATTTAGAAGAGATATAGATCACTTAGAACCACAAAAACACGAAAATGTTTTGAAACTTTTGGAAAAATCAATCAAAAAACACATATACACACTTAGAAAAGTATGAACAACACAAAACCAATCTTTATTTCATCCCATGGCTCTTGATACCAATTGTAGAACAATGATAATCTTTGTATTTCAAGAGGGTTGATGTATTTATAGAGAGAGAAACAAGAGAGAGAAGTAAGAGAAAAGTATGTGTATTAACTAGAGAAATGAAACAAACAACACCTCTTTCCATGGTGGAAAGAGGTTTTTATACCCAAGTCCTTAATGGACTTGGGCCTCCGGCCCATGAACATGCTCATGGGTCGGGCTTAACATAAATGTAACTTAAACACTACTACGAGCCTATAACTATATTGTTGGAGTGACCGAGACTTTCTTTATACGTAAAACGTATTTCCAACACCTTGCTTTATAAAACTAAACATTCCAACTCTTATCATTGATCTATTTGTGTTTAAAAGTCAATAAGATTAAAAAAATGGCTAATTTAAAAAGAGGACCAAAAGCATATGGCCACCTAAAAAAGAGTCCAAGGGAGTATCAATTAGCCAATTAGCCTATTCGACCTATTCGTCCTATTCGACCGGTGACACTTAGCATTTTCTCTAATCATAGGATAGTACATGTGGGACCTACTCAAGTACATACAAGTACACTATGTGTAAGTGTACTTGTTATTCTACTACCAGTCACCTCGATTATTCGACCCGTGATTTTTGAATAAAATAATATTTATTAATAAATCAATCTCCAATTATTATGTTATTCGACTTTGACTTAAATATTATTCGACCTGTACTTTTAATTAATAAAAAATATAAAAACTTTCTCCCAAATAGATCCATTTGTTATTCGACTTGTACAATTTACTTATTCGACTTGTACTTTTTAAAATAATTAAAATCTTTTCCCCACAAACCCCTTTTACCCACAAACCCCTTTTACCCATATCCTAATTACTGGTAACCACACATATTTTTCCCGAATCCCAAATCTTAAACAATCATCATCACTGAGAGTAAAGTGAATTGAAAGGGAATGGTAAGCATTCAAATTCATAGATCTAAGTGGATACAAATCTTCACACTTAATTGACTTTTTGGTACTTTTTTCAGCATAAAATGATATACATCATCTAGATCTCTAATGATTGGAAAACTTTATAGAGGTATTTCCTTGATGCAAACAATGAGAATGATGACGATGAAGAGGAGAAGGATCAAGATGAAAATGGTGACACCGGTTTAGAAAAGAGGTATGTCCATCTGTTAAATCATTTATGAAGATATTTTGTAGACTAGCCGACTAGGTGATATTTGGGTTGATTATGGATGTGGGTTTTTCTCTTCTTATGAATGTAATGTGGATATTCTAGGTGTGTTTTTATTTATGCACACAAAATGTTTGTGAAAATGCTTGTTAAAAAGATGGGGTTGATGGGTAGTGTTTGGATCTAGATACTGCTGTTAAGGATGGGGCTTTGGGCTGTGGTGGTCGTGGAATAGGGTTGGGGTTTGGAGGTATGTTTAGTTAGAAAGTTGATTTGAAAAAGATGATTATGGAGCTGGATTTGAGTGAGGTACCATCAGTGTTTATCTGCCCTATTTCGCTAGAACCTATGATAGACCCTGTTACACTTTGTACCGGGCAGACTTATGAGAGGTGTAACATATTGAAATGGTTTAGTTTGGGCCATTTTAGTTGTCCTAATACTATGCAAGAGCTGCGAGTGACTACAATATAACATTATTGTTCAAAACGGACCCCTAGTAAATCATCCGAAGAGTGGCTTGCACGAATGTTTGTTGCTTTAATTTTGTAATCATTGAAACCTTCCAATCTCACAACTCTTTATTCTAGCATTCGCCAAAATTAAATTTTTTGATTTGTACGGCACGATGCCCAAACTAATACGTACAAAATTTATATATTTTCATTCACTGAGTGGTGTTGAAAAACACAAAGGAAAAACGGTGGTTATGTGTTATAATAATGTTGTTTTCTTATAATTGAATTATGATAGATGGTGTCAGATCCAAACTTTTTTTTAAGTTGGTCAGCCTTATTTGAGAGCTCAAGTTTTACAAAAATTAACTTCTCAAACTTATGTTAGATTCAAAAGTACTGTATGATTAGAACGATGATATTACAAAGAATCAAAAATTGTCTTGAAAAAGAAGTTACTTGTTCCTGTTTTCGCAAGTCGACACGATAACTAGAATATCAACTTCGACCGAAGCCTCAGAACTAAACTAATGCTACAGCAAATGAGCTAAAACTAGCTCTAGCTCGAGCTCAACTCTAAAAATTAAGTTAAACTTAATGAAATACTTTGGTTAACCTTAGCTTATTGATATGATGTAAGATAGAGATGGGCTCAATGAAATTTCGAGTCGGATTCGCTAGCTCAGATTAACCAAAGTTATCTATATGATCATAGACTGAAAACTCATAAGAATAGACTGCGGGTATTACAATGAGGCAAAGATTATGTCTAGAAAACTAGCTGCATCGAAACGTGATCCCAAAATACGTAGTTGCATAATGTCAATTCTACATCAAACTCAACTGCGTATATATATTAAACTTGTTTTTGTATAACTCAAACTCCAACTTGATTCAACTTGAATCGGAAGCTAGATTTAATTCTCATACAGAATTCGGTCATTAATCATTAGACGAGGATAGCGTCGATTTCAGTACACATGTTCTACATTTGGTAGGGATGCGGTCATTGATCATTAAACAAAAGACGTTATCGAATTCAGTATTCATGTTCTACACTTCTTGGTAGGGATGCCATTATTTATAACTAGACTAGAATCATGTCGATATCATTACTCATGTTCTGCCCTTTTTGCTAGGAGTGTGGTCACTTTCAAGCCATAAATCATATACAAAATTAAATGGGTCAGATATGAAATTTGAGCTCTAAATCAAGTTTTATAATCTAAAATTAGATCTTGATCACTACTTCACTAGTTACTGAAAACAATTGAATTTAAAGGTTTTTGTAGCAGCGATGTTTCGGCTACTGCTGCACTCTTTGTGGCAAACTATTTTAAGAATTTGGTTTCTTCTGGGGCTAGAAAGTGAACTAGGTTTTGATTTTGGATGACCTGCAAGTCAAAACATACATTACTCACAACACACAAACACACTCGCTGGAGGAAAAGAATAGGAAATGAAAATGGATAACGTTGGCACCATGGGAATGGCGTAGTTTCGGGGTACCATGGCTCACGTCATAGGTCCAGATATTGGCCTATGGGGGCCCCTTACAGTGTGCATTATTTCTTTCTACCACAAACATTGATGAGATGGCTAATTGAACAGATTACATCAGCATTTGTTGCGTTCATACATTTCATTGCTCAAAAATCTCACTAGTCAGTAAAACCTGTTTTTTTGCCCTAAACAAAAGTAAGCCAATTTGTTGTTGAACACAACTAAGGCAGAGCTTTACATAAAATTTAGTACTCTGTGCTCATATTTGGAACTCCAAAGGTGATTGGTTCAGTGTATTTTTTTGAAACACTCGCCCATGTTTTCCGTCCCTCACAAAGCTTCTTCACCATTGTTGCAGCTTTTTCCACGCTCACTAAAATTGGAAACTTAGTATCCCGCTCACGAAGTGACACTGATGATGTTGAAACCACGGTAATACTGAATGTGACAACCCAAAACCGAGGTCATTGCTTAATCTTATTTTATGATTATTTTTGAAATTTTTGGATGAGTTTGAACGACATTTATTTTTAGAGGTTTAAGTTTAAACCGATGTTGGAAGCTTTATATTTTCTTATTTATTAAGTATAAGGAGTATTAGCAAGCGTGATGTCGATGGATGCCAAATATTTTACGTCTTATTGTCGGTTGTTCGATTTTTGTTATTTTTGAGGTTTTATTTTAAATGACGTGTTAAGTCGAGTCGAGAGTCGATATTATTATTTTTGAGGTACGTTTTAAATTTTTAAAAGTATCTTTATGAAACCCGAGCCCCGTAAATATTTTGAAAATTGACTAATAGTTATTTCCTGCTTTTTAGCTAACTATTAACAATTTTAGCCACAACTATTGCCAAATTGCAACCAAGGTCCCTACCCCACTATATATAAAGCTTAAACAAACACACACACACCATTTCACCACTTAAAAATTTCACCCATTCTCTCTTTCTCTCTCTATTTTGCAGAAACCTTCACCACCACCCCAAATCCATACATTTTTCGAATTAACTCAAGTTTGACGATGAATTAAGCTAAACTAATCATAGACCCACTCTTAGAATTGATCAAGGATCACATTGTTATAAGAAATTTTTACATGCAAGCATTTTTTTTCTTGATGTTAGTAGGTAGAAGCCATGATCATGCATGGTGTTTTTAGCATGATCAATGGTGGTTCTTGCTAGAAACTTTGTTAAAACTTCATTTTGATCTAAAGGTTTTAATTTTGATTATTATTTAGATGTTATGGTTGATATATGATGATATTAAGGTATAGAAATGATCATTTTTATGGTTGGTTTTTATCAAAAAGTTTATTTTGTTCAAGATTTTGGTAGTCATTTTATAACAGTAAGTAAAGTGTAAAATCCGAATTTTTATGTTTTGAAAATGGCTTAACTTATAGCCTAGGGTTTTAGATAAATTTATTAGCTTCGATTTGATATAAGGTAGAACTTCTAGCTCCAAACGAGCGCGAAGTTATGATGTTTTGAATGATCGTGTACCGGGAGACGAGTATCGGCACTACATATAGTTGTTGTCGATATTTGGATCGAATCTCGGGGACTCTAAATGGAAGTTTTGAAATATGTAACCTACTGATAATGAGGTGTTTACTTTATAGGTTGAGTTTATTTTAAAACCCGAGTGTCGGTTTTGTAAACGGAGTCGTTTAAATAAGTTAAAACGGTTGTATGAAAAATTAACGTAAATATGTCCAGATTTTGTAGTTTGAAAATGAGTCGGATAAAGGACTTTAAAAGTAATTTCATTTGATAAACTTGTAGGAGGACTTTCTATATATTGTAAGTTAGTTTATCGAGTCGTTTCATAAACGGTTGACGAGTTTAAAAGGGGTAAATAAGCTAGTACATGTAGTATGTACCGGCGGATTTTGTTAAAAGTGTAAAATGGTAAAGTAAATATGTAGTAAAGTATAATGAAGTTATTTATATCGTTTTCTCTCGAGTTTATCGTGACTTTATGAGTTTGAGTTTGATGTCGTTATGTATGATTTATTTCTCGAGTCATTATTAATGAACGCGCCTTATATGATAGGTAGCGGTTCTCGTGTTTGAAAGGCATCCATTATCGTCGATGATCATCTCGCTAGATCTCTTATACTAAGGTGAGTCTGTAGCCTCGCTTTTTATGCTAGCTACTAAATTTTTTATACCCGCGAGGGGGATACATGCTATTTGAAAATAAATGAACACAAGTCATGAGTAATTGTTGGACCCGAATGTTGCCTAAAGTTGATTTCATTGTATTGCGTAACTTGTTGCTAAAGACCCTAAATTCATGAGCCGTTAACTATCTTCTGACTTGATGTTGTGAGTCGGGAATAGCTGCTTATTCTAATGATAGTACTATTGGGTTGACCACCTTATCTGATACCAGGGCATTACGTTAAGTAACCCGCTGGGAAGGATAATTTTACGTGAATAAGATTGTGGTATTCTAGCAACTGATACCCTAGAGGGGAAATGGTTTTATTCTAGTCATGACGGCATTTGGCGTGGGTGACTATTTGGTTAAGGGGTCGGTGTCATGAGCTTAAATACAATGTTTGTTTAATATCATTATTATTACTGCCTTGAATATAGATTGTGTGTACGACAATTCTATAAATGATTATGATTGATTTTCTTCTTGTGTTCAAATGTGATTTGATAAACCTATAGACTCGCTCAACATTATTGTTGACTCGTTTTATGCATGTATTTCAGGTAATAGGAAGTGATGGAGCATGGAGCTTTGCTATAGAGGTTGTGGCTTGGCTTTGGAAAAATGTTGGTCTAAAAACTGTTTCTACTTTTTACTATTGAACAATTTACTTTATGTTGTGTACTGTACTAAACTTGTGTTGGTTGTTGGTCGAGATCCATGAGGACTAAACGCTTTACTCTGGTGTCGTGTCAGTACACTTATGGGATGAAATTTATGTTTTAGACCTTTTATGAAAATCTTGTTTATATTTATGTGTAAACGTCTCACTTTTGAGTCGTTCAATATACCTTGTGTTATGATGCTTGTGTCTAGCACCCAATTGTGTATTTCCGCTGCGCAATGTAAATTGGGGGTGTTAGAGATTGGTATCAGAGCTACAAGTTATAGAGAATTGGGTCGATTTTGAAAATTGTCCTAAACTATAACTTTGGTGTCAAAAGTATTTATTCTTCAAAAGCACACAACTCCTCTGCAACGCTCCGATAAGATCACTTTTAGTTTTGTTTTGCATTGTAGATGTATCCCTCATAACTGAAATGATTTCCCGAGTATTTATTAAGTAAATACTACGATATTGTATTGGAATTATTGAAAGTACGCTGAGTACTTGTCAGTATCATATTTATTTTTTATTTTTTTTGCGAGCATTGCATAAACATCATTTGCATTGTGTTGCATAGCATGGATTACGTATGACATTTGCATGAGCATGGCATAGTAGTTATTATTTTATTAACGATGACCTTAAGTATCCTTGAACCCTTATAATTGTAGAAAATGGCTGGTTTACCTCGTGAGGATGGATGGATTGATATGACTAATGTTGTGGATGGTGAGGAAGTGGATAACTTTGGTGCTAGTGACGATGAGGAGCCTTTTGAGTTTTTAGATGATGGGATTCCACTTACTGCAGTTGGTCAGACAGAGCCTGAGTTGATACAAGGTAGTTATGTTCCAAGGGTTAATGTTATGCCACAGACTGTTCCAGATTGTCAGCGACCTGTTGTTCGTTCTTCGACTCCTACTTGTGATGCTTATATTAGTAGTTTGCATGGGATTGCATTTGCTAGGGGTGATGTTCCTGTTGAGTCGAGTAGGGCTGCTAGTGCTTGATCTATTCATGATGGAATTCCTAAGGTTTATTGTCCAGGTCCTAGGTCTTATGATGATATTTTCTGGTTTCTTAAGAAGTTTGATAGGTCTTTGTTTGAAAGGTATTTGGTTGAGACTCGTGTGATTAGGAGGTTTGAGCAGAATGAGAAAAAGTTTGACAGGTTTGTTGGTAGTGTGAGGAGATCAGAGTTTGTTAGGGCAAGGGAAATGGATGAAGTTGTTAGATTAAGATCTATGGTGTTGAATTTGAGTGGGCAAGTTGAAAATTTGTGTAGGGAGCAAGAAAGGAATGCAAGGTTGAGTGCGTGGGGTTTGCCGGTGAGATCTTTTCCTAGTTGAGGTGTTGTGATTCGTGATGTGCCGAATCAGGTTGAAGCTCAAGTGTTGGTGAAGCCGAGTGAAGGAGGTAGTCGTAAGAGGAAGGAAATAGTGGAGGAAGAATCTGAGGATGATGATGGCAGCAGTGATGACGAGCCGGTGTACAAGAAGCTGCGGGGATCTGATGTTTAGTTCTCTATGTTGTTTTTATTTAGCCTTGTTGTAATAGAACTTATGTAGACTCGTACTCTAGTTTGTGATGAAACTTAATGACTTTAAGTTGCTGTGATGAAGGATTCTAGTGACATTACTTGTCACGATTTTGTGGAGATTTTCCAAAGCAATCTAAAATTACCTTCATGACTTATGATTTGTCTTATTAGTTCTTGTGTGAATTGGTTAATGATTCATTGCGAATTGTGTTGTTGGTGCATGTAGTATCCATGTTACATCTTGATAGAGAAATCCTTCTTCTTATCTTGATATGAATACTTACTTGTTCTTTTTCTGTTATGGTTACACAGGAAGGAGTTGGGAGGCATTTTTCTGACTTTACTAAATTGTTGTTTGGTTAGTTTCCTTTAAACATGCCGCCTAAATTGACGACTGCTACTGTTAATACCATGATTGAGCAAGCTATCGCTAGAGCTTTGGAAGCTGAACGTGCTGCAAGGAACCAAGAGACTGAGAATAGGAATGCTTCTGGTCAGGTTGAAGGGAATGTTGAAAATCAGGTTGGAGGAAATGCTGATGAGCAAGCAGAAGGAAATGCTACGGGACAAGTTGGAGGTAATGCTGCTATTCAGCAGGTTCAAAAGGAATGTTCTTATGCTAGTTTCATGAAATGCGGACCTACCCAATTTCGTGGTACTGGTGGTGCATTGGAATTAAGGAGGTGTATTGAGAAGATTGAAAGTATTTTTGAAATCAGTGGATGTTTAGAAGCTAGTAAGGTGAAAGTTGCTGCAGCTACTTTTCAGGATGATGCATTGAGTTGGTGGAATAGTCAAGTAGCTACTGTGGGTTTGGTTGAAGCGAATGCTAGAACATGGACTGTGACCAAGGGACTGTTGACTGCTAAGTTTTGTCCTGAGGAAGAGTTAGGTTAGTTGGAAGATGAATTGAGGCCTTTGGTGCTGAGGAACAATGATATTGTAGCTTATACAAGAAGATTTTCTGATTTATGTTTGTTATGTCCTGATGCGTTTGCTGATGACCGTAAGAAGATGAAGCAGTATATTAGGGGTTTATCTAGTAATATCAAGGGAGAAAATACTTCGTCGAAACCCAAGTCATTTGATGAAGCTATTCAAATGGCTCATGCTTTAATGGATGTAAAGCTGCAGGATCGAAAGGATAGTATTGCCGAAGGGAATAAGAGAAAGTGGGAAGCTGCACACTCAAGTCAAGGGCAGAATCGAGGTGGTTATCATAGTAACAATAACCAAGGACCGAATAGGAATCAGCAATATAATTTGAGAAGGAATGATGGTGTTCGTGCTGCCACAGGAAATCAAGGTAACAAGGTGAATCCAAAGTGTGGTCGGTGTAATCTGTATCATGTTGGAAATTGTCCACCTGCTTGCAACAAGTGTGGGAAGGCCGGACATAAGATGGCAGATTGTATAAACAAGGGTGTAGCCACTGGGGCCAATGCTGTTAAGGTAGTTTACTGTTCTGGATGTGGAGGCCGTGGACATAAGCAAGGGAACTGCCCGAGGGTTGGCATACGACAGGGAGGCAATGTTGCTGCTGTTGCTGCTCCAGCCTATGTCTTGGGAGATGCTGACAAACCTCAAGGGCCGAATGTGGTGACTGGTACGTTCTTACTTGATGCTTGTTATGCTAGTGTGTTATTTGATTCTGGATCCGATAGAAGTTTCGTAGATGTTAGATTCAGTCGACAATTGGATAGAGAACCAGTGAGATTGACAACTAGTTATAATGTGGAGTTAGCTGATGGTAAGGTTGTAAGCACTAGTTCTATACTGAAAGGTTGTTCTTTGAAGTTAGGTAATTATGTGTTTAGTATTGATTTGATGCCAATAGAGTTAGGATCTTTTGACGTGATTATTGGAATGGACTGCTTAGTTGGTAATAGTGCAGTAATTGTTTGTGGAGAAAGATTAGTTCAGATACCGCTAAGGAATAGGGTATTGACGGTGAAAGGAGATGAATGTACTTCTCGTTTGAGAGTTGTTTCTTGTTTAAAGATGATGAGGTATATAGAAGAAGGTTGTGATGTGTTTCTTGCACAGATAAGTAATGATCGTGTGAATGAAAGGAAATTGGAGGATGTGCCTGTGATTAGAGAGTATCCTGAGGTTTTCCCTGAGGAATTGCCAGGATTACCGCCGCATCGTGAAGTGGAGTTTCGTATTGATTTAGTGTCGGGTGCTGCTCCTGTTGCTCATGCACCGTATCGTTTAGCTCCATCTGAGATGAAAGAATTATCTGATCAATTGAAGGAATTGATGGATAAGGGATTTATCAGACAGAGTTCGTCGCCGTGGGGTGCGCCTGTTTTGTTTGTTAGGAAAAAAGATGGTTCTTTTAGAATGTGTATTGATTATAGAGAGCTTAACAAATTAACTGTCAAGAATCGGTATCCACTGCCGAGGATTGATGATTTGTTCGATCACTTACAAGGGTCATGTGTATACTCGAAGATCGATTTGAGGTCTGGGTATCATCAACTGAGAGTTAGGGAAGAAGATATTCCTATAACAGCTTTCCGTACTCGATATGGACATTTCGAATTTCAAGTGATGCCTTTTGGGTTAACAAATGCGCCTGCTGTATTTATGGATTTGATGAATCGTGTATGTAAGCCGTATTTAGATGAGTTTGATATCGTATTCATTGATGATATTCTCATTTATTCCAAGAGTGAAGAGGAACATGAGAAGCATTTGAGAACAATTTTGGAATTGTTGAAGAAGGAGAAGCTGTATGCGAAATTCTCTAAGTGTGAATTTTGGTTGAAATCAGTGCAATTTTTGGGGCACGTGATTGATAGTGAAGGTGTTCGTGTGGATCCTCCTAAGATTGAGGCAATTAAGGATTGGTCAGTACCGAAGACGCCGACTGAAGTTCGCCAATTTCTTGGTTTGGCTGTGTATTATAGAAGGTTTATTGAGAAGTTTTCGTTAATTGCTAAGCCGTTGACTAAACTTACGGAAAAGAATCGAGTGTCTGAATGGGGATTGGAAGAGAAATCTGCATTTAGTATGTTTAAGGATAAGTTGTGTTTTGCGCCGATATTGTCTTTGCCAGAAGGATCTGAGGATTTTGTAGTGTACTGTGACGCGTCTCATAAAAGATTTGGAGCTGTATTGATGCAAAGGGAGAAAGTAATAGCGTATGCATCGAGACAATTAAGGAAGCATGAAGAGAATTACACTACGTATGATTTAGAACTTGGGGCTGTTATTTTTGCTTTGAAGCTGTAGAGACACTACTTGTATGGAACCAAGTGTGTGGTTTTCACTGATCATAAGAGTTTGCAATATATTCTGGATCAAAAGGTCTTGAATATGCGGCAAAGGAGATGGGTTGAGTTGCTGAGTGATTATGACTGTGAGATTCGTTACCATCCTGGTAAAGCGAATGTAGTAGCTGATGCACTTAGTAGAAAGGAAAGAGATAAGTCTATAAGAGTTAGAGCTTTGATGATGTTGGAAAGTGTTGATTTGACAGAAGCGATATTCAAAGCCCAAACTAATGGTTTGAAGGAAGAGAATCATGAGGCAGAAAATTTGGGTAGAATGTTGAAGCCATTGTTTGAAGTAAGGTAAAATGGATTGAGGTATTTTAAGAATAGGATTTGGTTACCGTTGTGTCCGTCTGAGGAAGATTCGTTAGGGGTGCGAGATTTGGTGATGAATGAATCTCATAAGTCGAAGTATTCAATACATCCTGGATCGGACAAGATGTATCAAGATCTTAAAAAAGTTTATTGGTGGTCGGATATGAAGGCAGATATAGCACAGTATGTTAATAAGTGTTTAACTTGTGCGAAAGTGAAGGCTGAACATAAGAAACCATCGGGATTATTAGTGCAACCTGAGATTCCTGAGTGGAAATGGGAGAAGATTACAATGGATTTTGTGACAGGTTTGCCAAGGACTGCAAATGGTTGTGATATGATATGGGTGATTGTAGATACATTGACTAAGTCTTCTCACTTTTTGCCAATGAAGAAGACAGATAGTATGGAAAGGTTAACAACAGTGTATGTGAAGGAGATTGTTTGTCGACATGGTGTGCCTTTGTCGATAATTTCTAATCGTGATAGTAGGTTTACATCAGAATTTTGGAAGTCTTTGCAGAAAGCGATGGGAACGGAGTTATGTTTAAGTACAACATATCATCCGGAAACTGATGGAAAAAGTGAGAGAACGATTCAAACGTTAGAGGATATGCTTCGTGCATGTGTGATTGATTTTGGAAATGGTTGGGATAAGCATTTTCCATTGGTTGAATTTTCGTACAATAACAGTTATCATGCTAGTATTAAAGCCGCTCCATTTGAAGCTTTGTATGGACGTAAGTGTAGATCTCCAGTGTGTTGGAGTGAGGTAGGAGAAAGTCAATTGACTGGGCCTGAAATGATATTTGAGACGACTAAAAAGATTGTACAAATCAAGAAGCGTTTGTTATCTGCCAGGAGTAGACAAAAGAGTTATGCTGATAACAGAAGGAAACCGTTGGAGTTTGAAGTAGGAGACATGGTTATGTTGAAAGTATCTCCATGGAAAGGAGTAATTCGTTTTAGAAAGAGAGGAAAGTTGAGCCCGAGATATATTGGACCATTTAGGATTATCCAAAGGATTGGATTGGTGGCTTATAAGTTAGAATTGCCTGATGAGCTTAAGGCTATTCATAATACTTTTCATGTGTCTAATTCGAAGAAGTGTTTAGCTGAAAGGGATGTGGTGATTCCATTGGAGGAAATTCAACTTGATGATAAGTTGCATTTTATAGAGGAACCTGTAGAGATAATGGATAGGGAAGTTAAGAAGTTGAAGCATAGTAGAATTCCGATTGTGAAAGTGAGATGGAACTCTAGACGTGGGCTAGAGTTTACGTGGAAACGTGAGGATTTCTTTAAGGACAAGTATCCTCATTTTTTTAGGAAGGATTAAGCACCGCAGACATCGCTTCTTTTAATAAGGGGGGGATGTGACAACCCAAAACCGAGGTCATTGCTTAATCTTATTTTATGATTATTTTTGAAATTTTTGGATGAGTTTGAACGATATTTATTTTTAGAGGTTTAAGTTTAAACCGATGTTGGAAGGTTTATATTTTAATATTTATTAAATATAAGGAGTATTAGCAAGCATGATGTCGATGGATGCCAAATATTTTACGTCTTATTGTCGGTTGTTTGATTTTTGTCATTTTTGAGGTTTTATTTTAAATGACGTGTTAAGTCGAGTCGAGAGTCGATATTATTAATTTTGAGGTACATTTTAAAATTTTAAAAGTATCTTTATGAAACCTGAGCCCCGTAAATATTTTGAAAATTGACTAATAGTTATTTCCTGCTTTTTAGCTAACTATTTACATTTTTAGCCACAACTATTGCCAAATTGCAACCATGCTCCCTACCCCACTATATATAAAGCTTAAACAAACATACACACACACCATTTCACCACTTAAAAATTTCACCCATTCTCTCTTTCTCTCTCTATTTTGCCGAAACCTTCACCACCACCCCAAATCCATAAAATTTTAAAATTAACTCAAGTTTGAGGATGAATTAAGCTAAGATAATCATAGACACACTCTTAGAATTGATCAAGGATCACATTGGTATAAGAAATTCTTACATGCAAGCATTTTTTTTCTTGATGTTGGTAGGTAGAAGCCATGATCATGCATGGTGTTTTTAGCATGATCAATGGTGGTTCTTGCTAGAAACTTTGTTAAAAACTTCATTTTGATCTAAAGGTTTTAATTTTGATTATGATTTAGATGTTATGGTTCATATATGATGATATTAGGGTATAGAAATGATCATTTTTATGGTTGGTTTTGATCAAAAAGTTGATTTTGTACAAGATTTTGGTAGTCATTTTATAACAGTAAGTAAAGTATAAAATCCGAACTTTTATCTTTTGAAAATGGCTTAACTTATAGCCTAGGGTTGTAGATAATTTTATTAGCTTCGATTTGATATAAGGTAGAGCTTCTAGCTCCAAACGAGCGCGAAGTTATGATGTTTTGAATGATCGTGTACCGGGAGACGAGTATCGGCACTACATATAGTTGTTGTCGATATTTGGATCGAATATCAGGGACTCTAAATGGATGTTTTGAAATATGTAACCTACTGATAATGAGGTGTTTACTTTATAAGTTGAGTTTATTTTAAAACCCGAGTGTCGGTTTTGTAAACGGAGTCGTTTAAATAAGTTAAAACAATTGTATGAAAAATTAACGTAAATCTGTCTGGATTTTGTAGTTTGAAAATGAGTCGGATAAAGGACTTTAAAAGTAATTTCATTTGATAAACTTGTAGGAGGACTTTCTATATATAGTAAGTTAGTTTATCGAGTCGTTTCATAAACGGTTGACGAGTTTAAAAGGGGTAAATAAGCTAGTACATGTAGTATGTACCGGCGGATTTTGTTAAAAGTGTAAAATGGTAAAGTTAATGTGTAGTAAAGTATAATGAAGTTTTTTATATCGTTTTCTCTTGAGTTTATCGTGACTTTATGAGTTTGGGTTTGATGTTTTTATGTATGATTTATTTCTCGAGTCATTATTAATGAACGCGCCTTATTTGATAGGTAGCGGTTCTCGTGTTTGAAAGGCATCCATTATCGTCGACGATCATCTCACTAGATCTCTTATACTAAGGTGAGTCTGTAGCCTTGCTTTTTATGCTAGCTACTAAATGTTTTATACCCGCGAGGGGGATACATGCTATTTGAAAATAAATGAACACAAGTCATGAGTAATTGTTGGACCCAAATGTTGCCTAAAGTTGATTTCATTGTATTGAGTAACTTGTTGCTAAAGACCCTAAATTCATGAGCCGTTAACTATCTTCTTACTTGATGTTGTGAGTCGAGAATAGCCTCTTATTCTAATGATAGTACTATTGGGTTGACCACCCTATCTGAGACCAGGGCATTACGTTGAGTAACCCGCTGGGAAGAATAATTTTACGTGAATAAGATTGTGGTATTCTAGCAACTGATACCCTAGAGGGGCAATGGTTTTATTCTAGTCATGCCGGCATTTGGCGTGGGTGACTATTTGGTTAAGGGGTCGGTGTCATGAGCTTAAATACAATGTTTGTTTAATATCATTATTATTACTGCCTTGAATATAGATTGTTTGTACGACAATTCTATAAATTATTATGATTGATTTTCTTCTTGTGTTCAAATGTGATTTGATAAACCTATAGACTCGCTCACCAATATTGTTGACTCGTTTTATGCATGTATTTCAGGTGATAGGAAGTGATGGAGCATGGAGCTTTGCTGTGGAGGTTGTGGCTTCGCTTTTGGAAAAATGTTGGTCTAAAAACTGTTTCCACTTTTTACTGTTGAACAATTTACTTTATGTTGTGTACTGTACTAAACATGTGTTGGTTGTTGGTCAAGATCCATGGGGACTAAACGCTTTACTCTGGTGTCTTGTCAGTACACTTATGGGATGAAATTTATGTTTTAGACCATTTATTAAAATCTTGTTTATATTTATGTGTAAACGTCTCACTTTTGAGTCGTTCAATATACCTTGTGTGACGATGCTTATGTCTAGCACCCAATTGTGTATTTTCGCTGCGCAATATAAATTGGGGGTGTTAGACTGAATGGCGCACCAATTCCATCTGCTCTTGCGTATAGTTCATATATTGTTGAATCATATATATATATATTATTAAGATATTAGGCTCTTATTGTTTGTCCGCGTCAATTTTACAAAAAATGGGCCAAACTTTAAAATCAGATATACGAGTTCATTGAAACTTTTATTAGCGTAATCATAATATATAAAAGGGGCGTATTTACTTTTATAAACACTATACAATTTGATCTTATATCTGATAAAACCCCATCTGTTTACCATGTTCATGCATTGATAAGGTCAAAAGGTTTAAGATCGCCAGAGGTAGCAAAAGTGATTCATGTCAATTATTAATTGCCAGAGGTAGCAAAAGTGATTCATGTAAATTATTGATCAGATTAGATGGTGGCAACGATGATGACAATTGGCAACTAACTGTAAGATGTAGCCTTCCAGGGAAATGGGTTCTTCACTCGGGAGTTAATTATGTCAACGATATTGGCAGGTTTGCTGAATCGTGTACTCACACTATTTTTCACTCGTGTATATCTTTCGATATATTCAATCAACTCCTAACACCACTTCACATATTTGAACTTGCATATATGATATATGTTCAAGTATGCTCTTAGTAGTAATGATCATTGATGAGACTGTAATTATACATAGTCTCATCGTCCAAATCAGGCTTAAAACGCTTAAAATATCATCAAAATACCCAAAAATATGCCTGTGTTTGTTCATTGTGTATTTTAGGTACGGATATCATGAAATCAACAAAAGATCACAAGAATGAAGCAAAAACGAACACGGAAAACGAAGCCGCACAAAGAACCGGACCCGAATCATGAATTTCCTTTGAAGTCCGTACAGTTTGAAGAATTGGCAAGATTGGTCCCTCAACTATTGAAGACTTGTCACTTTTAACTCTTGTAAATCTCAAATATTACAAGTGGATCCTTAAAGTTTCAAGAATATGCATGAATAGCCCTTGGAAATGGTCAAAATTGCATAAATGGTCCTTATATCAAGTTTGCAAAATACCTTGTGCCATTTTTGACAACATCACCAAAGTTATTGCAAAAGAGAATAGAGATATGCTGGTGAGAACATTGTATGCACATATTTTGGAAGATCAGGGGGCAATGTTGCCATAAACTAAACCCATACCCTATTTCTACCCGTTTTTAGCCCACCTTCTATCATACCCAGCCCAAGTCAAAACACTCTGGTCAACTTCTAACAAAAAAAAAAGAACGGGGGATAGGAAGTGTTTATAACTTAAACACAATCTACACCAACTTAATCACCATCTTCATATCTTGAACCCAAGATTATTTCCAGAATCAATCCAAGATATCCCAATTAATATTAGGGTTATTGTTGGTTGCTATCAAGAGAACAAACCCACATGGCTAAGTTTCTTCCAGTTCATCCCCATACCCCACAACCAGCTCACCTCTTCACGGGTCTTCACAAAGTTACAAATTTTGCCAGAGAATCACGACCAAATCAAGGGCTAGGATGGAGTCGCTTGTTCACTACTCAAATCCAACGAAGATAAAGCCTTTAGTACTCTGCAACATCACATGGTATTGGAAGAATCACAAGACTTCAACAATTCAAATCAAGCATCAAGGGATATTCTCAAGCATCTTCACAAGGGCTCTTTAGGAATTTTATGCACGAATTAGGGTTTCTTGTAGTCTCAGCTTATTTGTATAAATACCGTAGAGTAGTAGCTTTAGCTTTTGTTCCAACTTTTCTTGAATTTTATTGTAATTTTGATACAATATAAATGAAAGAAGTTTGAGTTCCATTTGTCTTTTAATTACGTTTACTTTTCCAGCATTTAATTTCCAGTCGTTTACATTCTTTTCAAAATTACATTTTATGTTTTATTCAAATTAAGATTCTTGACTGAATTTTAGCTTGAAGATCCACAACACTTGATCAAATTCGTGGTGTGAGTTTGTGTTATTTTACTGTTGGTTACCATTTAAGTTTTCTTTGCAAAAGTTTTGAAAAGTTGGTATCTTGTGTATTCGAAAAAAAAAGGTTTGTGTGAGTAAAGTTTTCAAGAAAGAAAGTGGAAGAAAAAAAATCAGTTTGCTATTATTGTTCACGTTTGTTGATCTTAGCAGGTACCTTTGGAGGCTTGTGCTTGTTTCGCTAGCACATAAGCTTGACCATTCCAAGGTGTGGATGTACACCTTGTAGGTTCGTCTTATCCCCCTTTTTCATTTTTCGTCCATTTAGTGTTTCTGAATGTATTCTTGTTGTAGGAATGTGTGTTATGTGATTATAATAAGTGATTATAATCTGTGATTTGTGGGGTATTTTTTCATTATCAGTTAAAATCTGGCCATTGGTGGCATTTTCATAACAAAAGCTTTAATAAATCTTCCTTTTCTAACTTAATAGGATGTTTGGGACAGTGTGGGTTAAGTGTATGAGTTATCTACAATAGCTCTGTGTATCTCTTAGGTGTAGGAGAGTCGGTTTTCACAAAAAAAATTAGGGTGTTTAGTTTTAAACTTTGTTTTTCAAGTTTTGGTATAAATCTGCTCATAACCAGAAAACCATTAGCTATAGATTTTGAGTTGGACTTTGTGTTTGGAAGAGTTCATATTTCCTTTCAGTAGCTTAGTCTTACGTTTAAGTTCAATTTCATTTGAATTCTAAGGTTAGTAGTAGTAGACTTCTACTTAAGATTTCACTTGGTACTCATTAAATCAAAATCTAGTCATTCTCGTATTTTCAAGTCTTAAAGTAATCAGATAGGTATAGGTGTATTTAGGATTTTGTGGTTTGAGATTTGCCCTTTGAAACCTATTAGGCCTAGGTCTATTTTAGATTTTCAGTCAATTTGTGTTCGTGGATCTAGGTACTTGTTTCTGTGGATAGAGTATTCTTAAGGGTAATTAAGTGCGGCTCGATTTGTGTTATCACGTTGTTGAGTTTGTGGTTTTGAGTGCCTGTGTATTCCAACACCAAACAGCAAATTCGAAGTGAACACCTAAGGAAAAAGTGTCCCTGCTTGATTTGTGGTGCCTGATAGTACGCGTGTAGTGTTCTTGTGATTTAGTACCTGGCATCCCCCAAGTCCCACAAGCAACTGCTTGTGGGATGCATAGTTGAACCAACAGCAAAAATAACAAACCCACTGCTTTCTCAGAGTCAGCGCCTAAATTGTTGTGGTTTAAGGATTTTGAAAGTAGCATTTGGAGTTGGTTCTAGCTTGCTGGCGCATAGGAGTCGGGATTTAAGATTATTAGTGGTTCGTTGTTAAGATTTTAGATAGTATGTGCTTGGTTCTTGTGTGTTTGTTGCCTGAGTAACCAACAACAAACAGTAGAAAGCGACCCAAAAACAAACAGTGACCTGCAGTCATTGGTGTCCTAAGTTGTGGCGTGAATTGTGATTAGAGGACGAGTTTTGTTTGTGCTTTGCCTAGGTTTGGGTACCCACTGCCATTACCACAGCAAAAACCAAAGACACCAAAAAGAATTAAGAGTGTGGACTGTTGTGTCTATCACAGTCAGATTTAGGCGTAATTTGTTGATGTTGGTTGTGTAGCATTTGGTGTTTTTGGCTATTTGACTGTACAAGTGAGCATTCCCCAAATCCCACAAGCCAAAACGCTTGTGGGTTTCCTTGTGAACCAACAACTAAGACTAGCATACCAAAGAATACCAAAGAAAGATTTAGGACTTGCAAGTTTCTGATAAAATCTGGTATTTTTGGTTGTGATTGTGTTGAATCTTTAAGTGTTTTAAATATTGAGTAGTGGTTAGTAGTCTGTGCACCAAATCTAAACAAGAAGAAAAAAAATAAGTTACAAAAAAAATTATGGGCTGCCAAGTATCGAACCCCCGACCTCAACTCTTTAAACACACTTAATACCACACACACAAACCACTCCGCCCTAGGGACTTTGCTGTCCAAAGTGGGAGTAGTTTGTCCTTTAAAGACTCTTTTCTTTTTGCTTTTCAAAATAAGCCGTAGCTTTTATACTTCTTTTTAGCTTATTTATTTTGGAACTCAGCTTTATTTCATTTTTCTCTGATTTTAGAACCAGTTTAGGATTTTTGGGTAAAGATTTTGAGATTTTCCATTTATTAATTTCTTTTCTAAGATTATTTTCATTCTAAAATTAAGAAAAAGTCATAAAAAATAGAAAAAAGTTTTAAAAAAAATTCAGAAAAAATATTTTTAGTTTTAAAAAAGTGTAAACTAGGTTTACGAATAATAAAGTTTGAATTTTGTACTTTTCTTAGTTAATTTATTTTTAGGATTTTTTTATTTACTTTAAAAATTAATAATAAATAATTTAAAAGTTTTCAAAATTTTTGGTTTGCGGATTTTTCTAAATTAGGATTTTTTGAACTTTTTAGTAATTTTTAATTAATTTTTAGGTGAAATTTTTCGTTTGGTCGCGTTTTCACGTTCATACGTTGAAGCGTTTTCGACCGTTTTTAACATAATTCGTCTCCTTTTTCTTTTCTTTTCGTCTTTCCAAAAACGTAATCACTCGATTAAAAAACGTCTAATATTGTTGGCTAAACACCATACCTCCACCGAGAACGAACTCGATTATTCGTCTTTACGTTTTTCCTAAAACGTATTGATTAATACTTACCGACGACTTTTGTGTTGCTTTGTTTTCTAGGGGTGAGCAAAAAAACCGAAAAACCAAAACCGAACCGGAAAACCGAAAAAATCAAACCGGAAAAACCAACCGAATATAAAAACCAATGGTTCGGTTTTTACGTTTTCAAAAACCGAAAAGTTTCGGTTCGGTTTCAGTTTTCATCCAAAAACCGAACCATAAAAACCGAACCGAACCGAACCATATTATTATATAAAAAATATAAATATAATATAATACAAATAAATAAGTAATATATCAAAATTATAAATAAATAATTATTTTTATGAAAATAGGAGTAATATATTTATCTTATTATTTATACGCGAGTTTCACATATATATGTGCTTACTTGACAATATATCATTACATATGTGACAATAATCGTTTGTATGCATGTTTATTTGCATATTTGTTTATCTTATTAATATGTGTGTAATTATAGATTAGAAATTTGACATAAACATTGTTAGGCTTAAATTGAAAATAAAGAAAAAACTACTTTTTTCACGTAAAACAAGTTTTTAAAACTAAAACAGACGTACCCATATATAAACGGTTTTAAAACCGAAAAAACCGAAAACCGAACCGAAACCGATTACAAACCGAAAAACCGAACCGCCCAAAACCGAACGGTTTCGGTTTTTGATTTTTTAAAAACCGAATATGTCGGTTCGGTTTCGGTTTTAGCCAAAAACCGACCCAAACCGAACCGTGCACACCCCTATTGTTTTCTACTAAAATTAAGTATATACAAAAATACTACATCAAAAATGGCGCCGCTGCCGGGGAGGTGTGTTTAGCCATATTTATTTATCGTGTTTGTTTGAGTGTTTACGTTTTAACGTAAATACTTCTTTTTATTTTTCTATACTATTAGCCATACAAATAAATAGTGTTAAATTGAACTCAATTAACACAAAATCGTTTTCTAGTATTTATTGTGCATAATATATTGTATTTACGTAGAACAATTAACACACAATAATTATCCAAATACGCGAGAAATCGCACCTCAATAGTTGAGCGTACCGGTCACTATTGTTGTATCGAATTCAAACGAAATCAAAGGCAAAATAGATAAATACTCTTAATTGATTTAATCTCGATAAATACAAACTATAAGGTGGGTATAAGGCGGTTGTATTTCACAACCTAAGGAAAAAAGGCTTTTAAGTGCTTCGCGCCGCCTCGTTTTCTCCGCTCGCTTGTGCGTATTTTGAAAGTGACGATCTATTAGGGGTTTGCCACATCAAGTATTATTAATCTATTTTTGTGAGTTTTAACTATTGAACCTCGAGACGTTTTGGCATTCCGCCAACGTTTCAAAGTCGACGAGGGTTTTTACTTCACGTAATTACCTTCATTCTTCTTGTATTCATTAATCGAGACCTTTGATTAGTGGATAATTTTTGTAGATTAATTTCTACCTAATACACCGAAATTACAAAAAAATTAAAAAACCAAAAACACAAAAAGATTCTTCGATTTTTTCTTTTATTTTCATAATTCTCTTCTTTCACCCTCTATAACGTTTAATTCTCGAAACGACTTTCTCGTGGCATCATGTCGTATGATGGTGGATATTATTCGTGTCCATATTGTGGAGGCCCGCCCGATAGTGCCAATTGTTTTAATTGTAAGGTTATTGGAGGTCGAGAGGGTTATATCTATAACTCCGCTCCACGTGGTCTTGGTGACAATTTTCAATCTTACGACCAAGATTACCCATCGTCTTCGTTCTACTCGTCATATGATTCGTCTTTTAATTGTGATCAAAATCAAAATGATGAAATGAATCAAAACGCCATTTGTGATTATATGAGACAAAATAATGCAAAATTAACGATGATTCAAGAACAAGTTACGAATCTTAAGGAACATTACGACAAACAATTGGAAACTCAAAAGGAATTTTACTTAAAGGAAATGGCCTCCATGAGAACCGAGTTGGAAAACGAATATGATGCCGCTTCTAAAGAACAAGAACGTTTATTTGACCTACTTGACGAGAGATGGGATAAAATTGTTGATAAAGTTGTGGAGGCTTACACTAATAAGCAAAATGAACTTCTTTCAACGATTGAGACCTTAGAGAAAAAAGTAGCTTCTTACGAGTCGAGTTCTTCATCGAACGTCACCAATCCTAATCTCGAGGGAGAGGTTCAAGTTATTTCAACTCCTAAGACTCGTACGTCTCGTATTGATCCCAATCTCTCGAATTTTAGAGTCGTGCAACCTTCATCGTCTTGCAAAAACGTAGAGGAAACAAAAACGTCATCCAACGAAGTTTTCAAAAATGTTTTTGAAAATAAACCAAAGGAAAAACTCGTAGGATACTTGGGATTATTAAATCTTGTACCTTCTAAACCTAATTTTTCTAATGAGGATGAAATTATTGAGGATTTTCTAAATCAATATACACTTAATTTTGACAAAGAAATTCCATTAAGTGATTTTAAAGAAGAAAAATGTGAAAAGGTTTTTAAGGAAAGCATTAAACCCTCGTTTTTACAAGATGAACGAAAATTAATTCCGAAGGGACGTGTTAGTAGTTTTGCTAAAATGTTTGAAAACCCACGTTCGATCCCTTCGAAGGACAAAGTTGAAACCGTCAAGGAAAAATCGTCACGAGACGAGCCTTTTACTCCTAATCCCACATCGAGTGAGATTTTGGATTTATCATGTGAGAAGTCCGCCGATGGTCTTGCTCACATCGATACGTTTTTCGATATCGAGGTCGAAACGACAAAGGAAAAATCTTCAATCGAAGAGCCTTCTATTCCTAGTTTCACGACGGTTGAAGCTAACGAATCGATTATCGACGACTTGATTTCCCAACCTCTTCCACGAGGAAGAGAAGACGTTTTTGATCCCGACGGTGATTTTTCCGAGATCAAACGTATACTTGATGATCCGCCTTCAATTTTTAAGTTTGATGAGGACCGTTGCGTTAGCCCGGAGGGGGATGTTTTATTAATCGATTCAAGTTTTAAAAATTCAAATCCTCGTCCCGCCTTCAAGATAAATGTGGAAATTTTAAGTGTGCCTAGAATTGTTTTAGAAACACCAAATATTTTCAATTTAATCAACTTGGGTTTTCGTAACAAAGAGTTAAAAAATGAAAAAGGGAATGATTTTAAAATTGATTTTAAAGATTTTCCAAAGTTAACTCCGTCATCACCTCGTTTAATTGAACTTGCTACAAACTCGTCTACTTCTTTTGACGACGTGTTGTGTGGATCTAGTATGGGGGAAGCCCCATTTGTTCCCTCACGCTTCTCCACCGAGGACGAGATTTTTGACCCCGGTATCACGTTTAAGATAAAATCTCGGTCTTTTACCGAAGTAGTCACTAGAAGATCCTTCTACACTTACGGTATGAGTTTACCTCGAGTAACTCGATCTGTTTGCCCACCCAATGTCCCACCCTTCTCTTCTCATTCTATTTTCTTGTGTCCCATTGGGACGTTGTTACTTGAAGTCGTGTTGTTTCGTTTATCATCCGAAAACGAAGACACGATCTTTGATCCCGGTATAGAGGATTTGCCTTTATACACGGTTGCTTTTGGGCCTTGATTACATGTAAGTCCCACAAAAAATGACCGAACCATGATTATCCCTAAATGATCACATTTATGGGGATTCGAGTCGAGCTTTTGACTCGGTTATCAAAAACAAGGTGCCTCGTGGGGGAAACCCATGCTTATCCATGTATATATTATTGCTTTCTAATTAGTTTAATGTGAGGGGATTTGTGCCCTTCCAACCTTTTTCTCGTGGTTGTTTGTGATTGTGTAATCTAGGTCCTTATCATCACAATGAAGCATCTCGTGTTCGTTTTACTCGAGCTTCATTCGTTGCTTTGAAGAATTTCTCGATATCAACATGATATATCCTTTGATGTTCTAACCTTAGGTTTTTAGCACACTTCATAAACGGCTATTAATTTAACGGTTTTACCTTTTCCATGCTCGAGATTAAGCATTCGACTTCGTCTCTAGTATGGGGGTGTTTTCACCCCTAGACTCGAAACATTGAGGACAATGTTTAGTTTTAGTATGGGGGGTGAGTAGATACTTCACTTTGCTTACGTCGACACGCAATCCAAAATTTCATCTTTTTGTTATCGTTTTGTTGCAAAATAAGGCTAAAAATGGCCAAATTTTAAAAATTTTCTCATGTTTTATAAGTGTTTGAAGACACGAATGTAGGTTTTCCGATGGCGAGAATAAGAGTAATTTTGGACTCGACCGTGCGTGTTGAGCACTTAGCTTTGGTTCCTTAACTTCACATTAGGCTAAGTCTCTTAAATGAGGACGAGAAATGATAGAGTTAATTATAAGTTACTATGCTAAACGTAGAGTACTCGTATTCTTTCAAAAACTCATGTGTTCTCGTTGTTTGCTTATTCTCCCTTCGCATGTAAATATTTTTTGCTTAATAAATATTGACTTAGCGGTTTAGTTAGGATTGTTGGGTTTCTAGTATTTTCTAGTAGCTTCCGTGTAATTAAATTGGGAAGACATTAAGGTATCGCCAGCGTCACGGTTTTGAAGTATTGGCACCCGATTAATCAAAAGCTTCACCCAATAATAAGATTTCAAGTGCTCACCTAAATCTAGCAAACAATTTAAAGCCCCACAAGGCCTAAAATCTATGCAAAATTGAAAGTGAATCAAGCCTTAATCTTCGAAGCTTTAAAGATCCAAAATTCGCTTTAGCGTGAGGATATACGTCTTTGGCTAATAAAACCACCGATGAGGCGGATAATAAAAGGCAAGGCAAGACCGAAGTCATAATAAAAGCTTCATGGCGAAGTTGAATAAAAGATGGAGGTAAACCAAAGATAATAAGGCCCTTCCGTTAGGGGGCGTATAAAAGTCTTGGTAATAAGTCTCATGTTCAAAACCGTTATAAAACCGTGTTTATCGATTCTTCTTGTCAACTTAATTTTTTAACATCGTTGTCTATTAGGAGGGGTTATTGATTTGATGGTCTTGGTTACACCGTTAGGACTCTATTTTTAGACCTAAATCTCTATTATCGCATAAGTCAACAATGTATCCTCGTGAAATATTTAAGACAAAATAAAGTATAAGAGATACAACTTAGGAATAATGGGAGGATAAGTACGTGATTAGGGCATATGAGTAGTGTTAGCATTACTAACTTATAATGACAATGATCTCGTTGCACGCTTGGCATGGAATTGGGTGAAAATCGAGGACGACGAAATTATTTCTAACGAAGCATTCACGTGTTCTTGTTCTATGATCCTAAAAGTCACGTTCTCGTGATGAAAACAATACATTATGTCTAAAACGCGTGTAGTAGTTTATTTAAATTTATGTCTTGAATAAAAGTCATCATAAAATGAATTTTGGAAGTGCTAAGATACTTAATTCTAGCATTGCGTGAGGGCACGGCAATGGTTTAGTATGGGGGAGTGATGAGACTGTAATTATACATAGTCTCATCGTCCAAATCAGGCTTAAAACGCTTAAAATATCATCAAAATACCCAAAATATGCCTGTGTTTGTTCATTGTGTATTTTAGGTACGGATATCATGAAATCAACAAAAGATCACAAGAATGAAGCAAAAACGAACATGGGAAACGAAGCCGCACAAAGAACCGGACCCGAATCATGAATTTCCTTTGAAGTCCTTACAGTTTGAAGAATTGGCAAGATTGGTCCCTCAACTATTGAAGACTTGTCACTTTTAACTCTTGTAAATCTCAAATATTACAAGTGGATCCTTAAAGTTTCAAGAATATGCATGAATAGCCCTTGGAAATGGTCAAAATTGCATAAATGGTCCTTATATCAAGTTTGCAAAATACCTTGTGCCATTTTTGACAACATCACCAAAGTTATTGCAAAAGAGAATAGAGATATGCTGGTGAGAACATTGTATGCACATATTTTGGAAGATCAGGGGGCAATGTTGCCATAAACCAAACCCATACCCTATTTCTACCCGTTTTTAGCCCACCTTCCATCATACCCAGCCCAAGTCAAAACACTCTGGTCAACTTTTAACAAAAAGAAAAAAAAGAACGGGGGATAGGAAGTGTTTATTACTTAAACACAATCTACACCAACTTAATCACCATATTCATATCTTGAACCCTAGATTATTGCCAGAATCAATCCAAGATATCCCAATTAATATTAGGGTTATTGTTGGTTGCTATCAAGAGAACAAACCCACATGGCTAAGTTTCTTCCAGCTCATCCCCAGACCCCACAACCAGCTCACCTCTTCACGGGTCTTCACAAAGTTACAAATTTTGCCAAAGAATCACGACCAAATCAAGGGCTAGGATGGAGTCGCTTGTTCACTACTCAAATCCAACGAAGATAAAGCCTTTAGTACTCTGCAACATCACATGGTATTGGCAGAATCACAAGACTTCAACAATTCAAGTCAAGCATCAAGGGATATTCTCAAGCATCTTCACAAGGGCTCTTTAGGAATTTTATGCACGAATTAGGGTTTCTAGTAGTCTCAGTTTATTTGTATTAATACCGTAGCAGTAGTAGCTTTAGATTTTGTTCTAACTTTTCTTGAATTTTATTGTAATTTTGATACAATATAAATGAAAGAAGTTTGAGTTCCATTTGTCTTTTAATTACGTTTACTTTTCCAGCATTTAATTTCCAGTCGTTTACATTCTTTTCAAAATTACATTCTATGTTTTATTCAAATTAAGATTCTTGACTGGATTTTAGCTTGAAGATCCACAACACTTGATCAAATTCGTGGTGTGAGTTTGTGTTATTTTACTGTTGGTTACCATTTAAGTTTTCTTTGCAAAAGTTTTGAAAAGTTGGTATCTTGTGTATTCAAAAAAAAACGGTTTGTGTGAGTAAAGTTTTCAAGAAAGAAAGTGGAAGAAAAAAATCAGTTTGCTATTATTGTTCACGTTTGTTGATCTTAGCAGGTACCTTTGGAGGCTTGTGCTTGTTTCGCTAGCACATAAGCTTGGCCATTCCAAGGTGTGGATGTACACCTTGTAGGTTCGTCTTATCCCCCTTTTTCATTTTTCGTCCATTTAGTGTTTCTGAATGTGTTCTTGTTGTAGGAATGTGTGTTATGTGATTATAATAAGTGATTATAATCTGTGATTTGTGGGGTATTTTTTCATTATCAGTTAAAATCTGGCCATTGGTGGCGTTTTCATAACAAAAGCTTTAAGAAATCTTCCTTTTCTAACTTAACAGGATGTTTGGGACAGTTTGGGTTAAGTGTATGAGTTATCTACAATAGCCCACACTTAGCTCTGCGTATCTCTTAGGTGTAGAAGAGTCGGTTTTCACAAAAAAAAAATTAGGGTGTTTAGTTTTAAACTTTGTTTTTCAAGTTTTGGTATAAATCTGCTCATAACCAGAAAACCATTAGCTATAGATTTTGAGTTGGACTTTGTGTTTGGAAGAGTTCATATTTCCTTTCAGTAGCTTAGTCTTACGTTTAAGTTTAATTTCATTTGAATTCTAAGGTTAGTAGTAGTAGACTTCTGCTTAAGATTTCAATTGGTACTCATTAAATCAAAATCTAATCATTCTCGTATTTTCAAGTCTTAAAGTAGTCAGATAGGTATAGGTGTATTTAGGATTTGTGGTTTGAGATTTGCCCCTTTGAAACCTATTAGGCCTAGGTCTATTTTAGATTTTCAGTCAATTTGTGTTCGTGGATCTAGGTACTTGTTTCTGTGGATAGAGTATTCTTAAGGGTAATTAAGTGCTGCTCGATTTATGTTATCACGTTGTTGAGTTTGTGGTTTTGAGTGCCTGTGTATTCCAACACCAAACAGCAAATTCGCAGTGAACACCTAAGGAAAAAGTGTCCCTGCTTGATTTGTGGTGCCTGATAGTACGCGTGTAGTGTTCTTGTGATTTAGTACCTGGCATCCCCCAAGTCCCACAAGCAACTGCTTGTAGGATGCATAGTTGAACCAACAGCAAAAATAACAAACCCACTGCTTTCTCAGAGTCAGCGCCTAAATTGTTGTGGTTTAAGGATTTTGAAAGTAGCATTTGGAGTTGGTTCTAGCTTGCTGGCGCATAGAAGTCGGGATTTAAGATTATTAGTGGTTCGTTGTTAAGATTTTAGATAGTATGTGCTTGGTTCTTGTGTGTTTGTTGCCTGAGTAACCAACAACAAACAGTAGAAAGTGACCCAAAAACAAACAGTGACCTGCAGTCATTGGTGTCCTAAGTTGTGGCGTGAATTGTTATTAGAGGACGAGTTTTGTTTGTGCTTTGCATTGGTTTGGGTACCCACTGCCATTACCACAGCAAAAACCAAAGACACCAAAAAGAATTAAGAGTGTGGACTGTTGTGTCTATCACAGTCAGATTTAGGCGTAATTTGTTGATGTTGGTTGTGTAGCATTTGGTGTTTTTGGCTATTTGACTGTACAAGTGAGCATTCCCCAAATCCCACAAGCCAAAACGCTTGTGGGTTTCCTTGTGAACCAACAGCTAAGACTAGCATACCAAAGAATACCAAAGAAAGATTTAGGACTTGCAAGTTTCTGATAAAATCTGGCATTTTTGGTTGTGATTGTGTTGAATCTTTGAGTGTTTTAAATATTGAGTGGTGGTTAGTAGTCTGTGCACCAAAGCTAAACAAGAAGAAAAAAAATAAGTTACAAAAAAAATTATGGGCTGCCAAGTATCGAACCCCCGACCTCAACTCTTTAAACACACTTAATACCACACACACAAACCACTCCGCCCTAGGGACTTTGCTATCCAAAGGGGGAGTAGTTTGTCCTTTAAAGACTCTTTTCTTTTTGCTTTTCAAAATAAGCCGTAGCTTTTATACTTCTTTTTAGCTTATTAATTTTGGAACTCAGCTTTATTTCATTTTTCTCTGATTTTAGAACCAGTTTAGGATTTTTGGGTAAACATTTTGAGATTTTCCATTTATTAATTTCTTTTCTAAGATTATTTTCATTCTAAAATTAAGAAAAAGTCATAAAAAATAGAAAAAAGTTTTAAAAAAATTCAGAAAAAATATTTTTAGTTTTTAAAAAGTGTAAACTAGGTTTACGAATAATAAAGTTTGAATTTTGTACTTTTCTTAGTTAATTTATTTTTAGGATTTTTTTTATTTACTTTAAAAATTAATAATAAATAATTTAAAAGTTTTCAAAATTTTTGGTTTGCGGATTTTTCTTAATTAGGATTTTTTGAACTTTTTAGTAATTTTTAATTAATTTTTAGGTGAAATTTTTCGTTTGGTCGCGTTTTCACGTTCATACGTTGAAGCGTTTTCGACCGTTTTTAACATAATTCGTCTCCTTTTTCTTTTCTTTTCGTCTTTCCAAAAACGTAATCACTCGATTAAAAAACGTCTAATATTGTTGGCTAAACACCATACCTCCACCGAGAACGAACTCGATTATTCGTCTTTACGTTTTTTCTAAAACGTATTGATTAATACTTACCGACGACTTTTGTGTTGCTTTGTTTTCTACTAAAATAAAGTATATACAAAAATACTACATCACTCATCATTTGTTACTCAATACCTGTAGTGAATGGGATCAGCCTCCCGTTGAGATGAGAGCGGCAGACTCTATTACCATAAAGGTATTAAATATGGTGATTGAATTGTATTATGCTTGAGTGCACTTAAATACTTTATTAGCAGAGTGCTTAATATTGTTTACCTTCATCTTTCAGGACTATGCAATTGAGACCCCTTTGACAAAATCATCAACATCGATAGAAGCAGATTCAGTTTACGAAGTGAAGATTGATTTTAACACTAAAAGTTCAATTGCATCTATAAATTTTGTACTAAAGGTACTAGTTGAGATTGTTAGTGGTAATGATTGTTGGTTATAGTCCTTCATTTGCTTTGTACTTTTTGCGTTTTGCTACTAATTAACTTCCAATGGGTTTAGGACGAGGAAACTGGATCCTCGTATCAGTACAAAGGGAGAGATTATAAGGTGTCACTTGTCTATTTCTCCAACGATGATGACAATACTGTAGGAATTAAACCGGGATTTGCCATATGGCCAGGTTAAATAATACTAATGCATCATATTTTTTAAAATTTAAAAAACTAGAACCTTATAGCTAACAAACATTTTGAATGAGGGCTTTCGGGGCAATTTTCCAGCACGGTGTTCCAATCAAACGACACACAATCTGAAGACGAAAACAAAAACGGTAACTTGAAGGAATCTGTTCAGCAGAAGATCAGCCTTGAAAGTTTCTTTGAAGATCACTCAATTGCAAAAGAAACTTCCGTTACAAACTCAATGAGCGTTTATATAAAATCTTCAGAAGCATCCAATCACCTTGTGCATATAGAGACCGATATTCCTGGTGATGTTATTGTCCATTGGGGAGTCTGCAAGGACGAGAGTAAGCAGTGGGAAATTCCTTCTGAACCATTTCCTGTTAATACATCCATCTTTAAGAACAAAGCTTTGCGTACTCAATTGCAGCAAAAAGAAGGCGAAAACGGCTCCTTTGGAATATTCCCATTAGATATAGAAACTTGTGGTTTCGTTTTTGTTATAAAACATAGCGATAACACATGGATTAATTGTATGAGGAATGATTTGTTTGATGGCATGCCCTCTAGTCTCTACTCTCTATCTCGCCTTGCGTCGAGTAAACTAAGATCAACATTTTCGTGACAGAATCTGATATACAGAAGAGTATCAAAATTTAAATGAGCAGAAACTTGTGATTTTGGTCACGGCTAACATTTTCGTGACAGAATCTGATATACAGAAAAATGTTGGGAAGTGGAAGCCCGTAAAGTGCAGGGTTCCCATCGTACGATGAAGCACCAAAGCTTTTTTAACTGAGTGCTAGTTGGTATACTACCTAACAGATCTAGCCAACATTGTGAAACCCAAATCATAATCTCATATAATCAGATAAGCGGATTTGAGAGACAGGATGTAATAGGATTTTACCGCTACAAAACTATGCGTGCTTGGATATGGGTTCAAACTTCATTGTATTACTATGGGCGCCCATATACAAATGGGTTTAAAAATGTTTTTTTTAATTAATAGTACAAGTCGAATAATAAGATAATACAAGTCGTATAATCATAGAAATAAAAAAGGATTTATTTGGGAAAATGTTTTTAATTTTTTATTAATAAAAAGTACGGGTCGAATAATATAATAGTACAAGTCGAAGAACTAGAGAATATATTTGGGAAAAAGTTTTTTTTATTATTAAAAAGTACGAGTCTAATAAAATATAGGTCAAAGTCGAATAACAAAACTATTTGGTATCATTTAGTAAAAATTAATATTTTATTATAAAAAGTACGGGTCGAATAATTGATTTGACTTATGGTCGAATAGCAAGTACACTTACATATTTTGTACTTGCATATACTAGGTGGGCCATACTAGTACAAACCAATAATTACCTACTCATTAGCACAAATGACATGTGTCAACAAAATATGAAGGTCGAATAGGCCGAATAAGTCGAATAGGGTTAATTAGCTAATTTTGTTTTGAGATGTCATTTTTTAGTGCCAGGTACCTGTTAGTCCTCTTTCCAAATTAGCCCTAAAAAAATAGTTACTCTTTTAGCTAGGACTTGAAATTATGTGTTAGAAAAAAAAACGTTTAGGTGAAAGTAATGCATAAAAATTGTATTTAGAGTCTACTTGTTGTGATAAAAAAATTTTAAAGCTTAATCATCAAACGTAAATACTAAAAGATACCGTAAATTATAGTAAGATTGATAGGTTTCTATTTGATCGACAACCGAAAGTGATGCATTATGAGGTTACTATTTGCAAAGTTTACGAAGATTTTATATTTCAAAGTTAATAGGCCGGTTTTGGAAATACGTCAAAATGGCCTCCAAATTTCACGAGATGCTCCTGCCAATTTTTATTATTATTAATGAACTTTTATTTTTTGTAACAATTAATTTTTCTGTGATTTACGAGAGGCCTTCATTCGTAGTTTCGCATCGGGCTACCCAAATATGTGGGACAACCTTTTCATTCATACATAACTATTATATACCCCAAATATATATACAAATGTCATCCATTACATAGCTGTAAGAATCCAGATTCAGCTACAAAAAGATAATTCTCTATAAATTGGATGGGAACCCATCGCTTTGATTCAAAGTCCATAATCTACACAATACCTCAACACGCTTTCTTCTTTTTCATTGAACTTCCTTTAATGATGACCAACATCCTCCTCATTTATGTAAAAGGAACTTTGAAATCTATTGACATTCGTAATTGCACAATTGAGATGTTTATTGATCTTTTGACTGCCTTCGAAGCAATGATGACGTGCATAGATTTTCATTCCTATGGTTTGAGCTAATCACAACATACTTAATTGATATGGAACACAGACTGATAACATATAAACTAGATTCAGAGATATAGTAGAATTGGTTTTGCTATACAAAAGAGCTGGTGACGTAGCTCGTTTCTCGTTTGGTTTCTCCCACGATGTAAATAATAAAAATTAAGTAAATAATAAAATTAAGTAAAGTTGAACATCAAGATTCATGAGATTAGTTGTAGTAACAAGTTCACCAACTATAAAAGATTTGACGAAATTAACTTTAAATTCAACCAACGCTAGAAGATTGTCTCACAGACATGTAAAAACGTAATAATTGTGTGTTTTTATAATCCTTTAAATCTAAAACAAGGTTTTCCTACCGTGTGAACTTCTTTAACCAAAAACATTTCACTCAGCTTCATTGAGGAGAGTGACATCGTTCAGCAAGGTATCGCAAACCTTGAGACACTAAACCTATTCTTTTGGATCATGTGCTTCAATCACTTAACCGTATTAGTTTATGAAGAGAAAACTAAAAGTCTGAAGAAGTTAGGTGTAGAACTTATTCTTCAGAACTACTAAATTTATAAGGTTTAAGACATTAAATAATCACGTACTGTTAAAAGTAATCTTATCTAGAAATATATTACATGGACTAATTGTGTATATGTTGTAAATTTGTTTCATTTATATAGCAAGTTTGGTGCAATACTGTAAAGTCTGGAAGTTAACGGATTTATTGGTATGTTGGCTAAAGTTGGAGCAGTATATAAGTTGGAGTCAACGCCAGAAGTTCATAACTTTCACCTACTATCAACTTAGATTCATACTTATTCTGGTTGTTTGATTAAGAGATTGATATTTCTAATTTTATTGTTTACTGGTTTTAATTGTAAAACTATTATCATTCTAGGTAATAGAATCACCACAGATTAGTTGAGGGTGATTTGATTAGGATTAATAAAATTTTTTATCTATCTTGAATCAAGATTCACAACAGTACTGTTTTATTCTAAATCCTTTCACGGTAACAGAGCAACACCTTCTTCTTACTCTTAATCGATTGTTTTTGAAAAAAACTGATCAGTTATTTTACAACAAACTTATGGTTAATTGATCGGGATCTTTAATAACTGACTTTTGGTTGGTTAATAAAAAGGTTTTTGCTTGCAAGATCTCTCTTTGCGTTGCTCGTACCCAATTGATAAATATATCGTTGTTTCGTTCTCGGTATCTTCTCGAATCGATCACGATCAAAAGTGGAATAGTTGTAATTGGTGATTAAAAAGGGGGAGCTTTGGTCTAAATCTACTAAAATGATAAAGACTAGTAATAATAAAATTAAGCTAGAAACTAGAAATGAAAATAAATCCAGAATTGAAATGAAACAGTAAGAAAATACCTTTATGAAGAATAAAACTGGAAATCACTTATTCGAAATATCTGCTCTTACTCGGAAAAGAACTGCTATGCGGAATATTATAACAAAAACTCTTATGCGGAATAATCTATTATGTGGAATGTTGAACTCTATGCGGAACATTAACCTTACTCGGAATATTTGCCTTATGCGGAATAAATGGAAAATGCCCTATGCGGAAAGTATCTCTTATGCGGAACAATGAACTCTATGCGGAACACGAGGTCCTATGCGGAAAGTAAGTTATGCGGAAAACGAGATCCTATTCGGAAAAATTGCCTTACTCGGAATAATTGAAAAATCTCCTATGCGGAATAATCTGGAAGAAGCCCTATTCGGAAAGTTTGGGCTATTCGGAATAATAGGACTATTCGGAATATGGAAAATATTCCGAATAGAGGAAATGGAAGTCAGCCTATGCGGAATATTTTTAAACAGAACACTTATTCGGAATATTTGGAAAGAAGCACTACTCGGAATATTAGAAATATTCCGAATAACCAAGAAAAAGAAAACCCTACTCGGAATAATAGAAATATTCCGAATAGACACAACCCCAGGATCCCTGTTCGGAATCTGGGAAACTCAGAACTGTAGAAGTGAAGAACAGGGGACTCAGTTTCAATCCAAAATCAAACTCAATAAGCAAAAAGGTTTTACCAAATTAACCACAAATCATTTAAATATTATAAGTGACAAATCCCAACAATGAAAACATAAATTCAACAACTTTTTAAAATCAAACTTGAACCAAATAAAAACTTAAGAACTTGAAATAAAAAGATGATGAAGATCAAGATGAATGAGAAGATTAAAGGAACACTTGTATTAATGATTTAGATTCAATAACAAAAATAAAAGATTACACTTACAAGATTGGAAGAAAAATCAAACAAAGATTAAAACCACTCCTTAAGGGAGTTGGTTCCTAAGAACTAGGAAAGCTAAAAACAGAAAAGGAAGATGGAGAGAGAGAGACGGATGTTTGAATGGGAGGAGTATTTATAGGCTTCTCCCTTGGTTGGTGAGTGGGCTTTCTTCCCTTCTTTTTGTCTTCTCGTCTTTTCAGAAAAGTCGACGTTTTCGATTTCGATTCGGGATTTGTCGACGAATAATTTCAACTCGTCTTTTAATTTCTTCCTTTAAAAGTCTTGAATTTCTTCGACATAGGTAAATCTTCCGTCTTTGGTCCTTTTCTTCGATAAATCTTCAAATAGGCCCATTGACTTCAAATCTTTTGCACCTCTTGGACTATAGACTTCATCTTTTCGTCTTTTTCCTTGATAAAACCCGTGCAATCCCATGTTTTCTCCAATATTTATTCGGTTGGCTCTGAAAACACAACAAACACACAAACCACGCATAATTCCAAACAAATGACATTAAATACGTGTTTTGGTCTTGTTTTAGCAAGAAATAAGTGGTAAAAGGATGGGTGTTTTCACACCTATCAAATCCCCTACACTTAACCATTGCAATGCCCTCATGCAATGCTTAGTGATAAAGCAACTTTACACTTTTCTCATAATTAATTAACCTTGGCCTTATTCAAATACTACTAAACAAAAATTAAAGCACTAAGAGAAATCAAAACTTTTAAAGTAAACAAAAGGATAGAACATAGCTATGTAGAAATAACTTGTAAAGAGATCGAGGATTTACATTAGGGCTTTGGTGCTGCGAAGACTTATCACCCTCAAGTTTCACGTTCCCCAAACTAAGCTTAAAAACGAGATCATTGTTATTATAAGTTAGCAATTCAAACACTTACACACATGGCTTAATTAAATGCTTAAACTCCCTTATTCCTAGGTGTATCTCTTATATTTTATTTTTGTCTTAGAATGATCATGAAGATGCATTTTTGGACTTATTTCGATAGTTTATTTAGGCTGAAAGCAAAGTAGGACGATTTGATCAATAGTTAGCTAAAGGACAAAATCTCTTAAAACTGCTTCTCAGGATATCAAAAAGTTCATATCTTGGCATAACTTGGTTCACGATTTGAGACCTTTCTCGGGCCGATATTTGGCATGTACTTCATACTTCATATCTTGAGAGATGTTCATGAGATAATGGTCTTCTCATCATAATAGAGTTTCTTCACTTTGGAGACTTTTGAGGGATACTCCAACTTTGTTGACCACGACTTCATGATTATTTCTTCAATCTCTAATTGGGATTTTGAGATACAACGATCCGCCTCCTTTTCGGACTTGGATCTATTTATCCTCATACCTTGCTAGGGTCTTTTCGGATAGACTTCTCCATGATCTTTATGGGAGTTGATTGCTTTTCGTCGTGAGTCTTGATCCTTCATATTGACTTTGGGAATAATGCTTTTCACATAACTTTGGATCTTCAGCAATAAAATGGAATCCTCATGCCTTGTTAGGGCCTTTTCGGACTCGCCAATCTTCGCGCCCCGCTTCATAAGTTATGCCTTGGCTATGAACTCTCGTCATTACCGAGCAACTTTTAAACGATCTTGAGCTAGAAGCTAAGTAACTTTTCAAATCGTACGACCTTACTTATTGCAGATAAGTTATTAGCAAGTGATGGGAGACTAGGCAAATAATTACACCAAGTGAGCTTGCGCAAGAATACCGACTTATAACTGACTCTATCATTTCTCGTCCTCCACAGTTTAAAATCTCAAGTAATGAGACTCGTGGACACTTAGCCTAATAAACCAATTAAGGTCTACGTGGTTAAGGATACTAGCTAGAATAAACTTGGATAAGTCTATTCGGGTTGAGTCAAAATATTCACAACGGGCCTAATATATCTAAGATATCTAAACTTGCTAAAACTATTTTATTAATTTTTCTGAATTTATTGCGGAATATACACATATGAAAGCAAAATAAAAATTTAAAAATTACGACAAAATGGCCAAAGTTGATTAAAAATTTGAAAAATGTTGAAAAAGATGATTTTCCAGTTAAATGAAGGCATTTTAATGGAAAAGCCCACTTAAAACTTCGATAGAAGTCCCCCCTACACTTAAGATAAACATTGTCCTCAATGTTTAAGCATGTGGGAAAAATCTCCCCTACACTTATGACATTGTGCACGTTGGTTAACTCAAGCTAAGGAAGAGACGACTAAAGTGATCAATTTCAAATGTGAATATGAAGATAATTGAATCACGATAGTGGAGAGATAGAACCAGTATTGTGGATAACATGGAAGCACGGTTCTTCAAAGATTCCAAGAGTGCAATAATCCGTGTAATCACATCACAATCCAAAAATAAGCAACCTATATAGCTCCCCCTACACTTATGATAAAAAAACGGGAAAGGGGGATAGATACTCGGGCTGCCTCCCGAGGAGCGCTTGTTTTTGTTTACCGAGTCACGAGCCTGACTCGATCCCAAACTAATTTAAGGGAAACGTGGTGAGGGATGGAATCATCTCTTGAGAGATGTCCTCACCAAAGTACAATTTCAAACGCTGGCCATTCACCTTGAAGTTGGGCCCATTTGGTTGAGAAAGCTCAATGGTGCCGTAGGGAAAAACATTGGCGATGGTGAATGGACCAGACCAGCGGCTCTTCAACTTGCCTGAGAAGATCTTCAACCGAGAGTTAAAGAGTAAGACTTGATCACCAATGTTGAACTCTCGGTTCTTGATTTTAGCATCGTGGATAATCTTGGTCTTCTCCTTATAAATCAATGAGTTCTCGTAAGCTTGATTCCTCAATTCTTGTAGCTCGTTGAGGTGAATCTTTCGAAAATCACCGGCTTTGTTGATGTCGAAGTTAGCCCACTTCAAGGCCCAGTATGCCTTATGTTCCAGCTCGATCGGGAGGTGGCAGGCTTTCCCGTACACAAGACGATAAGGTGTACAACCAATCGGCGTCTTATAAGCGGTACGGAAAGCCCACAGAGCATCATCAAGTTTATCGGCCCACGAGGCACGATGCTCTCCCACAGTACGTTCCAAAATTCTCTTCAATCCACGGTTGGATATCTCGGCTTGACCGTTGGTTTGAGGATGATAAGCGGTGGAAAGATGGTGATTGACACCATACTTAGCCATGACTCTTGCAAATTGATCGTTGCAAAAATGAGTCCCGCGGTCACTGATAATAGCACGAGGAACACCGAAACGAGCAAACAGTTGTTTCAAGAAATTACAAACCACCCTCGCGTCGTTAGTGGGTAAAGCTTTGGCTTCAAGCCATTTAGAAACGTAGTCGACAGCGACAAGGATGTATTTGTTGCCTTTAGAAGACGGGAATGGCCCCATGAAGTCGATGCCCCATACATTAAAGATTTCACATTCTTGTATGAAATTTTGAGGCATCTCATCTTTATGTGTGATCTTGCCTTGTTTTTGGCAAGCATCACAATGTTTAACCATCTCGTGAGCATCACGATAAATGGTGGGCCAATAGAATCCCGAGTCAAACACTTTTTTGGTGGTGTAGTTGGGACCAAAGTGACCACCGATGGGTCCTTTGTGGCAAGCCTGGAGAATGTCCAAAGCGGCTGGTCCGTCAACACATCGGCGAATAATCAAGTCAGCGCATTGTTTGAATAGAAAAGGGTCATCCCAAAAGTAAGTCTTAACATCGTTCAAGAACTTCTTCTTTTGTTGGGATGTTAACCCTTGGATGAGAACACCATCCGCTAAGTAGTTTGCAATATCGGCAAACCACGGGGTGCCATCAAGTTTGAGATTTATAGACATTAAGGTCTCAAGGGGAAAAGAGTCATTGATCTCTTTGTTCGGATGATCCCCCTGATATGGATCCTCAAGTCTGCTCAGATGATCCGCGGCCAGGTTTTCAGCACCCTTCTTGTCATGAATTTCAATGTTGAATTCTTGAAGGAGTAAAACCCAGCGGAGAAGTCTTGGCTTAGAATCGTTCTTAGTCATCAAGTACTTCAACGCGGAATGGTCCGTGTATACGATGGTAGTGGATAAAACAAGATAGGGGCGAAATTTCTCAAAAGCATAGACAACAGCTAAAAGCTCTTTTTCGGTTGTCGTATAATGCAATTGAGCCCCCGTCATTGTTTTGCTAGTATAGTGGATTGGTTGGAAGTGTTTATTCACTCTTTGGCCCAAAACCGCACCAATAGCAAAGTCGTTAGCATCGCACATCAATTCGAAAGGCAGCTCCCAATTAGGGGTAACCAAGACCGGTGCCTTAGTTAGCTTGTCCTTGAGAAGATTGAAGGCTTCGAGACACTCTTTAGAAAAGATAAAAGGAGTATCTTTTTCCAAGAGGTGGGTCATCGGGCGAGCGATTTTAGAGAAATCCTGAATGAATCGACGATAGAAGCCCGCATGACCCAGAAAACTTCTCACACCCTTCACGGTTGAAGGTGGAGGTAACTTGGCTATGACATCAACTTTAGCACGGTCGACTTCAAGACCGGCCTTATAGATTTTGTGTCCTAGCACAATGCCTTCTTTTACCATAAAATGGCATTTTTCCCAATTTAGAACAAGGCGAGTGTCTTCGCACCGCTTAAGCATACGTTCCAAATTGGCAAGGCAAGAAGAGAAGGAATCCCCGAAGACCGAGAAATCATCCATGAAGACTTCCATGGTTTGCTCAACCATGTCATGGAATATAGCCAACATGCACCTTTGGAAAGTCCCGGGGGCATTGCATAAGCCAAAAGGCATCCTTTTGTAAGCAAATTTGCCATAGGGACAAGTGAATGTTGTCTTCTCTTGATCTTGGGGATCGATGGGAATTTGAAAATAACCCGAGAAACCATCCAGAAAGCAGTAATATTCATTACCCGCTAGACGTTCAAGCATTTGGTCCATAAAAGGTAGAGGGAAATGATCCTTTCTCGTGGCATCATTGAGTTTGCGGTAGTCTATACAAACTCTCCACCCAGTAACGAGACGGGTAGGAATTAACTCGTTGTTTGCATTGGGCACAACGGTAATTCCGCCTTTCTTAGGCACACAATGGACTGGACTAACCCATGGTGAATCCGAAATAGGGTAAATCATACCCGCATCAAGAAGTTTGATAACCTCTTTTTTGATGACGTCATGGATTTTAGGATTCACCCTTCTTTGGCTTTGAATTGTGGGCTTAAAGTCGTCCTCCATGAGAATTTTATGTGTGCAGAAATGAGGATCAATTCCACGGATGTCGGAGATTTTCCAAGCGATAGATCTTTTATGCTTCTTCAACACAGCGACAAGTCGGGCTTTTTCGTCTTCTTTCAGATCCTTTGTGATGATGACCGGTAACTTCTCGTCGTCTTCTAGGAAAACGTACTCAAGATGAGGCGGTAGGTCCTTAAGCTCGAGAGTAGGAGGATCCTCAGTAGATGGTGAAACTAACGATGGATCATCATTAGTCACCTCTTTAAGAGTAGGAGGAGACAATGGGTCCTCATTGAGAAGTCTCTCAATAGTACGAATATCTTCATCCCAATTGGTGGACGAATTATCATACTTAATGTCGAGAGGACCCAAACTAGCTTCGAACTCATCCAGGTCACTTTCTCCAAAAGGAGTAAATGCCGGAGAAATTGAGGCAACGGTCTCAACATTGGGTAGAGAAGAGAGAGTACTTTTGCAAGCATCATGAAAATGTTCTTCACAAGCCTCATCGAGAACATCAATAGCATTAACACTCTCATATGAATAAGGTTGCTGAGAAATCTTACCCATGTTGAAGACAATTTGATCGTCACCAACTCTCATGATTAATTCGTCTGCGGCTAAATCATTGAGAGTGCGACCGGTCCTCAGGAATGGACATCCCACGATTAATGGAACACGAGGGTCCATCTCGTAGTCAACGACGACAAAATCCGCCGGGAAGGTGAATTTATCAACGCCAACAAAGACATCTTCGGCTATCCCCACTGGATAAGCAACCGTACGGTTGGCTAATTCCAAAGTCATTTTAGTGGGGACTAGCTCGGGGAGAGATAATTGCTTCCAAACACTTAAAGGCATTAAGTTTATACTGGCACCTAGATCGGCTAGGGCCATGCAATTCTCTACTCCCGGGAAGTTGCAAGGAATCAGGAAGCGACCCGGATCACCAAGTTTGGTGGGCAATTTCCTTAAGAGCACTGCGGAGCAGTTCTCATTAAGTTGGGTCTGAGCAATGTCAAGAAGCTTTTCTTTATCACTTAGAAGATCTTTAAACATCTTAGCATACTTGGGCATGTGAGCGAGAGCCTCGGCAAAGGAGATGTTAAAATTCAATTGTTTAAACATTTTTAGGAAGTTTGAAACCTGAATATCATCCTTGCTCTTTTGCTTCTCTTTCCTCAACCTTGAAGGATAAGGGATATTGGATGAAGAAGAAGGCTTTAAGGGAATAGGATCACTCACAATCACGGGTGGTGGGGAAATGGGGATAGAAGGTGAAGGAGGTGAGGAAAGTTGCTCGGTTTCCTTATTCACAATCACGGGTGGAGGTGTAGGAAGCTCGGGTTCCATATAACCTTTTCCACTACGAGTGGTGATTGCTTTCATCTCCCCTCTTGGATTCGCAACGGTATTACTCGGAAGAGTACCCGAAGAAGAGGGTTGATTACCTTGGATGAGCGAACCAATCATATCACGAAGGTGAACAACTTGATTATTAAAAGAGTTTTACATGTTGGCATTAATAGCATCGCTGTGTTTGGACATATCATTCCGTAGCTCGGCTCAAATATCGCTCCCTTGTTTCACCATGTCATTCTTCAAATTGACAAATTGACTCTGAAGATTCGTTACCATCTCACGATTAGTCTTCATGAACGACTCGACGTCAGGATTCACTGCCATCGGTTGATTGAGAGGTGGAGCTTGGTAAGCTTGAGAATTTCCTTGAGTTGGGTAGGTGTTTCTTTGGGATGGATATTGGTTTTGAGCACGAGGTTGGGATTGGTTGTTTCGGTTATAGCTTTGTTGTTGGTTTTGGTTTGCAGGAGGGAAACCGGGAGGAGCAAGATAATTGTTGGAACGATAACTTAGCAAGCTACGGTCTCCTTGAGGACGAGCTTGATAGCCTCCTGTGGGATATGTACCGTATGCCGCGTTAACGTTTTCAGAATAATTGCCTTGAGTGGAAGGACAATCATTATAAGAATGAGGACCACCACATGTGTCACAAGAAATAGCAACGGCTTTAGCTTGTTGAAAGTGGTTTGTGGCTATGGTCATGAAATTCTTGTTCATTTCAGCGAGTTGTCGAGAAATGTCAGTCATCTCAGGATTGGAGGTAGAAGAAGAAACATTGACTCTCGAGTTAGATCTTGAGGATGCGGATGAATCCCAATTCTTGTGGTGAGTAGTCATGTTTTCAATCAACTCTCGACACTCCTCTGGTCTCCTTTTCATAAAAGTACCACCGGCGGCGGCATTGATCGTGTCACGATCGCGAAAGGTGAGACCATTGAAGAAGGTATCAATGAGAGTGACGGGAGCATATTATGATTAGGACAGCGGTCGATCAAATCATTGTATCGTTCCCAAGCATCGAAAAGTGATTCATCATTCTCTTGCATAAATCCACTGATTTGGTTACGGAGGCTAGTGACCATGGATGGTGGGAAGTAGCGCGATAAAAAGCGTTGAGTCATGTCGTTCCACGTATGAATAGAATTCTTAGGAAGACGGTCAAACCATTTTTCGGCATGGTGAGAAAGCGAGTGAGGAAAGAGTTGGAGGCGAAGGTCATCCATAGAAACACCGGGGGATTTCATGCTTTGGGTAATGGTTATGAATTTGTCGAGGTGTTTGTTGGCATCATCATCCGGAATTCCGTGAAATGGATTCGTTTGCACTTGCTGGATCATGTGATTCTTCAACGAAAACTCCTGAGCCGTGACATACATCGGTGCAATCGGGCCTCCACGTCCGTTCATCGTGGGTTGACATAGCTCCTCCATGGTTCGTAAATCAGGTAGAAGGACATTGTTGTTGTTGTTGTTGTTGTTCAAATTGTGTTGAGGTGGGTGATTATTGTTGTTATTAACACCAGCCATATCTAAATCTTCGAGAGTCTCGGGCTCCGAATAAGACGTTGATCGAGTACGCATACACTAAAAAGAAAATGCAAGAGAAAATATTTTTGGTTTTTATAGGTTTTTTAATGTTTTTGTATTTTTTTTTTTTGAAAATTTTATATTTTTATGGATTTTTGAAAATTTTTGTGCTTGAAAATAACGTTCCCGAAAGAACGGATCCCAAAATCCAATTTTTCTCACAAGAAACCGTTGATCCTTACGAAAAGAGCCGGCAGCGGCGCCATTTTAATAACTGACTTTTGGTTGGTTAATAAAAAGGTTTTTGCTTGCAAGATCTCTCTTTGCGTTGCTCGTACCCAATTGATAAATATATAGTTGTTTCGTTCTCGGTATCTTCTCGAATCGATCACGGTCAAAAGTGGAATAGTTGTAATTGGTGATTAAAAAGGGGGAGCTTTGGTCTAAATCTACTAAAATGATAAAGACTAGTAATAATAAAATTAAGCTAGAAACTAGAAATGAAAATAAATCCAGAATTGAAATGAAACAGTAAGAAAATACCTTTATGAAGAATAAAACTGGAAATCACTTATTCGAAATATCTGCTCTTACTCGGAAAAGAACTACTATGCGGAATATTATAACAAAAACTCTTATGCGGAATAATCTATTATGTGGAATGTTGAACTCTATGCGGAACATTAACCTTACTCGGAATATTTGCCTTATGCGGAATAAATGGAAAATGCCCTATGCGGAAAGTATCTCTTATGCGGAACAATGAACTCTATGCGGAACACGAGGTCCTATGCGGAAAGTAAGTTATGCGGAAAACGAGATCCTATTCGGAAAAATTGCCTTACTCGGAATAATTGAAAAATCTCCTATGCGGAATAATCTGGAAGAAGCCCTATTCGGAAAGTTTGGGCTATTCGGAATAATGGGACTATTCGGAATATGGAAAATATTCCGAATAGAGGAAATGGAAGTCAGCCTATGCGGAATATTTTTAAACAGAACACTTATTCGGAATATTTGGAAAGAAGCACTACTCGGAATATTAAAAATATTCTGAATAACCAAGAAAAAGAAAACCCTACTCGGAATAATAGAAATATTCCGAATAGACACAACCCCAGGATCCCTGTTCGGAATCTGGGAAACTCAGAACTGTAGAAGTGAAGAACAGGGGACTCGGTTTCAATCCAAAATCAAACTCAATAAGCAAAAAGGTTTTACCAAATTAACCACAAATCATTTAAATATTATAAGTGACAAATCCCAACAATGAAAACATAAATTCAACAACTTTTTAAAATCAAACTTGAACCAAATAAAAACTTAAGAACTTGAAATAAAAAGATGATGAAGATCAAGATGAATGAGAAGATTAAAGGAACACTTGTATTAATGATTTAGATTCAATAACAAAAATAAAAGATTACACTTACAAGATTGGAAGAAAAATCAAACAAAGATTAAAACCACTCCTTAAGGGAGTTGGTTCCTAAGAACTAGGAAAGCTAAAAACAGAAAAGGAAGATGGAGAGAGAGAGACGGATGTGTGAATGGGAGGAGTATTTATAGGCTTCTCCCTTGGTTGGTGAGTGGGCTTTCTTCCCTTCTTTTTGTCTTCTCGTCTTTTCAGAAAAGTCGACGTTTTCGATTTCGATTCGGGATTTGTCGACGAATAATTTCAACTCGTCTTTTAATTTCTTCCTTTAAAAGTCTTGAATTTCTTCGACATAGGTAAATCTTCCGTCTTTGGTCCTTTTCTTCGATAAATCTTCAAATAGGCCCATTGACTTCAAATCTTTTGCACCTCTTGGACTATAGACTTCATCTTTTCGTCTTTTTCCTTGATAAAACCCGTGCAATCCCATGTTTTCTCCAATATTTATTCGCTTGGCTCTGAAAACACAACAAACACACAAGCCACGCATAATTCCAAACAAATGACATTAAATACGTGTTTTGGTCTTGTTTTAGCAAGAAATAAGTGGTAAAAGGATGGGTGTTTTCACACCTATCAATCTTAGATTGATACAATACTGTGACTTCTTGGAAAACACATAATTGTTTGAGAAAAAATAGTGTTTGATAATTTGGGAGGTTTTTGTGCTTAAGGCTTCTGGTGTTCAATTAACATGGGATTAATCTTAATTTTCTTTGTTTGTTGTTTTTCTTTATTCATTTTTTTTATTGTTTGATCTACTTGCTATCATGTCTATTCATGGTTATACTGATGATGAATATGGGCATTTAAGTGAAAATGTTGAGAATGTAACATTAATCAGTAAATTAGATTTAAGTCACCCCTTGCATTGGCATCTTAGTGATTTTGGTACTCTTATTGTTGTTTCTATTAAACTCAAAGGGACTGATAATTACCAAGTTTAGTCATGTGCTATGCAACTTGCTTTAAAAGGAAAGAATAAAATTGTTGTATAGATTGTACATGTAGGAGGTCTAATACTGATGAGGTATTCGGTATACAGTGGGATAAGGTTAATGCTATTGTTTTAGAGTGGATATTGAACTCTATATATGAGGAATTATATCATGGGCAAAAAAATTCTAAGAAAGGCCTCTCATGTTTGGAAGGAACTTAAGGAAACTTATGATAGTGTAGATGGGTCAGTGACTTTTAATTTGCATCATAAAATAAATTCTTTGTCTCATAATGGGTTGTTTATTAATGATTTTAATCATAAGTTAAATGCATTATGGACACAGTTTAATGCTTTAGTTAAATTGCCTAGATGTACTTGTAATGCTGATATGGATTTGAAGTAACATAATGACTTGATGAAACTTATGTAATTCTTGATGGGTCTTGATGAGTCTTATATGTAAATCAGAAGCTATTTTGTCTAAAGATCCTTTACTTGAAGTTGTGAATGCTTATTCTATTGTTTCCAGTGAGGAGTCACATAAACCTATTACTTCTTGTAATAACTCTAATGTCTCTTCAAGGTATCAAAATTCTGCATTTAACGCTAATGTTCTTAATAAAAGGATCTCCAGAGGCCACGAGCTTTTGGTAATGGATTTAGACCCTCTAATCTTGCTAGACCTAATGATGCATGGAATAAAAGGGTCGTTGGGGGTCCTACTTTAGTTTGTGAAAATTGTGGTTTTAATTGTCATATTATTGATAGATGTTTCAATTTGATTGGATATCTTGCTGATTTTGGAAAAAATAAAGATAACATGAATGTTAAAGGGAATAATAAGTCTAATAATTCTGTTAAACAACTTCCACTCGTAATGGGGAAAGTGTTCACGCCAATATGGCACGTACTTTTTTGAATACCTGAACTGTTTTTCATAAAAACGTTGAGAAGTTTTTTATTCTAATAGCAAAATTCATTCTAAACTTGTAATCAATATGTTAATTATTCATTATGAGGCTAAGCAACACATGACTCATACAGATAAATTTCTTCAAAATATTATTGATATTTCTCATTTAAAAATTAAAGTGTATCATCCTAATGGGATTGAGGCTATATGCCTTTGACTAATTACTTGACTTTGTTTGATGTGTTGGTTGTTCATTAGTAATATATCAGTTTGATGTGTGTTCATAAACTTTTTAGAGACGGTAAATTGATTTTTCCAATTGATGAGCTTAAAGGTTATATTTAATCTGATGGAAATCAAGTATAAGGTTTGAGAATGAGAGAGGGCATTCTCAGGGCCAGACAGTAGTTTCTAGTAAGGATGAAATGGTTCCTACCTATAAGGACAAACAAGTTAGAGATAGTTCTAAAGGAAATGTTCCTCTGGGTCATTCTCAGGAAGATGACATTCATTTTGTGCTTAATAATCAACCTTTTCTTAGAAAGTCTTCTAAACAGTATGTGTTTCCTAATAATTTTAATGATTTTGTGGTATAGTCTAGGTTCAAATATGGTCTTGAATGTTTGTTAACTATTTCTAATTTGACTAAAGACAATATCCATTATACTTATGTTCTTAATAAGACATGTGAACCTAAGAATTTTGGGAAGCTTCAAAGCATCAGCATTGGTTTGAAGCTATGAATGATGAAATGAAATGGATGGTTTATATAGAAACAATATTTGGGAACTTGTTGATCTTCTTGATGGAAGAGAGGCTATTAGTTCTAAACGAGTTTATTAGGTTAAGTTTAAATCTAATGGGGGTGTTAACAGATTTAAAGTAAGACTGTTGGCTCAAGTGTTTAATCAAAGGAAGGGAATAGACTTTGTTGAGACTTTTTCTCTAGTTGTTAAGATTGTTATTGTTAGATGCTTTATTAACCTTGATGTCCAGTCGGGTTGGTATTTATATTAGCTTGACATTAATAATGCTTTCTTATATGGAGATTTAAATGAGACTTTTATATGAAATTACAATCTAGATATTTTCCAATTGATTAAAAGAGAGTGTGTAAATTGAATAAATATTTGTATGGTTTAAAACAAGCAATTAAGTAGTAGAATGCTAAGCTTACTTTTGTTCTTTTATAAAATGGATTTAAGCAAAATAAAAATGATTATAGCTTGTTTACTAAGTCTTGGGATAACTGTTCTATTGTTTTACTTGTGTATGTAGATGATATAATAATCACTGGTAATAGCTAGCCCGCTATTGAAAATTTTGAACGAGTTTCTTAAATCTAAATTCCTGATTAAGGATTTAGGAATGTTTGGAATAGAAGTCTTAGAAACTCCTACAGGTGTTTGTTTGAACCAGGGAAAGTTTTTTCTTGATCTTATTGATGAGTTTGTCTTGTTAGCTAGTAGAGCTTTCATATTCCTATGCAGCATAATAAAAGTGTAGCTACTAAGCCATGTGATGATGCTATTTTGCTTGAGAATATAACTGATTACCTAAAATTTGATTGGGAAGTTAATATACTTAACTACTACTAGACTAGATACTGCTTACATTGTTTCATGTCTTAGTCAGTTTATGCACAGTCCTCTTAAAACCCATCTGAAAACTGATTTGAAGGTAATTAGATACCTTAAGGGTTCTCCAAATAAAGGTATTGATATGTGTAAACAGTATGCATCTTGTGTTAGTTTAAAATCTTATACTAATGCAGATTGGCCAGGTGTACTATTACTAGGAGGTCTATTACTGGTTATTGTGTTTATGAATGGGTCTTAGGTCTCTTTGAAAAGTAAAAAAAAACTATTCTAAAAGTTCAATAGAGGCAGAGTATAAAGCTCTTGAATCTGTTACTTCTAAGATAGTTTGGATTTTAAAGATACTGAAAGATTTAAATTGTAAAACTCTTTTCCCAGTACAAGTGTTTTGTGATAATAATTATGCAATTAAAATGGTAGCCAATCCTATCTTTCATGAAAGAACAAAAAATTTAGAGATTGACTTACATTTTTAAGAGAAAAAGTAATTGTTGAGGTTATTCAAACTGTGAAGATAGGTGTTTCATATCACACTGCATATGTTCTAACAAAAGGATTGGACATTAAACATCATAACTTGTTATGTTATAACATGGGGCTTATTGACTTGTTCCGAAATAAGTTTAAGGGAGGGTGTAAAAACAAATCGTATCTCGTAATATACTAAAACTACTAATTGTGTATATGTTGTAAATTTGTTTCACTTATATAACGAGTTTGGTGCAATATTTTTATGTCTGGAGGTTATTGGACTCATCCATGAAGTTCATAACTTTCAGCTACTATCAATTTACAATTCATACTTGTTCTGGTTGTTTGATTAAGATATTAAGATCCCTAAGTTTTTATTGTTTTATGATTTTGATTATAAAACTATTATCAATCTAGATAACAGAATCACCATAGATTAGCTATGGGTGTTTTGATTAATAAAGTTGTTTTGATCTGTCTTGAATCAAGATTCAAGATAGTAAGTTATTTTAAGTTAATTTTTTTTCTTCATTTAAATACAACAATTTATTAACTAACACTTAATTTTTCATTAGAATAAACTTAAAAATACAACTAAAAAATAAAACGAAAAAACTTCAGTTTTTCTTAGCAACACTTTTTTGTCTCCCTTTTTCTTTGAAAGACACATGGGTTGTTCTTCGACTTCATCGGGCTCTTCGGTTTCTGGAGGTTGTTGAGACAAGTGTTGAGGAAAGTTTTGTTAATTTTGTTGTTGGGTTTGTTGGAAGAGTTGCTATTGTTGAGAATTTAGTTGTTAGGATTGTTGGAACCATAAATTGAATACCTCGGTGTACAATTAACAAATGGGTTTGGTTGTGAGAAGTTAGCGAAATGATTTGGTATTTGATTATAGTTGGAAAATGAAAAAAATTGATTAGTTCTTGAAGTGCTAGACGTTTTCGATGAGAGCTTGGTTTAAAAATGCATTTTGCGATCCATTGCGCTAAAGGCCCCAAAAGTCATTGCGTGATGCGATCGCGAGCGCATTTTGGACGCGATGCGTTTAATATAAAAAAGTACAAGTTATTTAGAAATAGTATATAGTCTACAAAGTACCAAGTAAATGCCATAAAGTTATTAAATAAGTTACTAGCATATTGAAATTAGCACTATAATCCCTAATAAAATAAATAAATTGAATGTAAAGTTTGACAAAAAAAACACTTAACAAATGCAAGATACTATATTGTTGTTATTGTGTTTGTTTTAGATGTTTTTTTAACAAGTATTATCTTTAAAAAGGCATTAAAATATGGTCTCTTTTATATGGTATAAATTTGACAAAAATGACCTAAGTACTAGATTGCGACAATTGCTACCGTTGCTAGCATTATACAAATGCGATAAATTATGTTTTAATGCGAGCGCATTCTGGGATGGCATTGCATTAGGCACCTTGATGCGAAATTTTAAAAGCAACGCATTGATGCGTGCAATTTGCGCAATTATGCGTGTATTTTTAAACCAAGGATGACAGTATTTGGGTTAGACGAGGATGGCAATTTTTGTAATTGAGTATTCGGTATTTGATTTTGGGGATTGCTAAAAATATTGTTTATCTATCGATTCAGATATTGGTTTGAATTTTGACTCATGATAGATGTGAGAAAAATATAAAAGTAAGTAGTAGTGAGAAGAGAAGATGGTATAATTTTTGTTTGTAGTTTGAAAGAGAATTTTTAGTTAAAAAATAGGTAAAATGTGTTTTTTTAGGTTCAAACGGTCAAAAAATCAAACTAAAGCCAAAACTAGCTGTTACAACAGCTATAAATTCAAAGAAAAAAAGGCATAACGCGACTGACAGCGTGAGCCACCAATTTTTAAAACTCTGTATTTCAAAGCCTCACAACATTATAACATAAGTAAATTACACGATTCGCCCGCATGGTTTAACCAATATCCCTAATTGAGTTTATATTTATTTTTTTGCTTAATTGATCTTTATAATGAAACTACGTAACACCATCCGGTCCTATCGCTCATTTGAGGTATATTTACCTATCAACTCTCTTCACATGCCTTCCACATGAGAGTAAATTTGTCAATTTACCCACACATGAAAAATAGTAGATATTTCTTCTTTGTTTTCTCCACTTCTCTTTTTGGCATTTTCACTCTGTTCCTTAGTTTTTTGTGAGACAAAAGAAGAGAAGAGGCAACAATGAAAAGAAGAGAAGAGGAGAGGTATGCTATTTTAATTTTGTATATGTTCTCAAGTTGAAAAAGCAAAGAAGAGATAACTAGTGATTTTACAATTTTACCCTTTGTTATATAGAAAAGTTATATTTTATATTAGGTCAATTTAGTAATTATATTTATTTAAGGCTTCTTAATACATGTTCCTTCCAAATCATCCCATTTTTGGGAAGAAGTTTTTGGATAGAAGTTATGGAAAATTTTCTATCCTCTTCTTTTCTCTTCTTTTCTGTAAAAACTCTGAAACATAAAATTATTTTGTTTTCTTCCAACTTCTTTTCTCTTCTTTCGAAAATAAAACTCAGGCGGTGTTTGTGCACTACAAGTGTATCATTGACTGTATCTACGAAGTATCAAAATAAACTCAAAATTGGCCAACCAAACATGAGTTATCTCGGATTTTAAAATCAAAACCATCAAAATACACTCAAAATTGAAACGAAACAGCCCTACGTGTTTTTACATGTTGGCCCTGTTGAATCTCTTTTCTTCCTTAACATTTTTGACAAACATTATGTTTTTAACGTTTTGAGACGCAATGTTTGTTTTGCATCCTCGACTAATTATAACGAATTTTAAAAAGCTATCCCATTATTGACACCAACCTTTGCAGATCCAGTTTCATACATCAATACAGACAAATTCAATGTTTCAAACTTATTTTTCAAAAGCAATACAAGTACAAATGGAACATTAATTAGAAATAATATCAATCCACATTCTTTCAGGCATACCGTACTTTCACGGTGACATTTGGCTGTCTCCTTCCATTAACACTTTTTCCAGCATAGTTTACTCTATCATCCATTTCAGACGCTTGATCAGTATCTTGTGAATGAACTGCTGGACGAACTTGGCTTAGTGTGAGAGCAGCTGTAGTGTTGTCACTAGTATTAGCAGCCGAGTCATCAATTAATGATAGGTTCTTAGGAGCTCCAACACAATCCAAACCGGGTCCTTCATCATCAGCTACAGCATACCCACGGTCGCCAGTAACGTCTGATCTCACTATCCGGTCCTGAGCTTTCGATGAGATTGTTTGAGGACGATTCTGATACACGTCAGATTGATCTTCACCAGCTGCTCCTTTTACACGATCACCATCAGCGGTAACCAGTTCAGGGTCGCCTGATCTCACTAGCCGATCCTGAGCGATAGATGAGAGTGATTGAGGACGAGTCTGATACACGAGTGGTTGATCTTCACCTGAGTTGCTCATATTCGTCATGGTTGGAAAGTCTGGAGCACCTGAACTCATTTTGAACCTGAAGAGAAGTCTTCTGATTGGGTGTTTTAGGAGTTTAATTATTTTTCATATATGTACAGACTTGAGTAACTATTTATATGTCAATGTATAACATGGGATCTAGTCGAACACTTGGTTCTCTACCTTCATTGAACACATGGGTACTCAATAACTTATTTCATACCTACATGACATCACTTCCTATGTCACCTTACTTTCTGGTTAGTTAAGTTAACATAGTTGTTAGCCTAGATGTTTCGTTACATAAGATCAGGAGACTCAATACACATAAAACAGGTGCCTAGGACCCACGTGTGTCACACACATATAACAGGGCGGATCTATGCATTAGACTCAGGGTGTCGGCGTTTCTCATGGTTTGAACAAAAAGATGAGATTAGTGTTCTTCAACTTTGACAGTTTTTCTTTAAATGCCCCCATTCGAAACGTAAATTGCCCCCACTCCAGATTGAAATCTAACTTTTAACCCTCTAAAACATAGAAAATTTTCATTTTTAAGTTAATATTTTCGGTTTTTATCCGGATTTTAGTTTTTTTTTCCTTGCTATTGTCAAATTTTTTGTTGCTTTTACTGTCCAATTTGCTGCGTATGCCACCCCGTGTGTGTTGAGTTGCTTTTAATTGTTCAAATGCTATCAAATAATAGTACGATTTAATTTCTTCCATAGCTAAGCCATTACAGGTGGTAGCATAGGCTCCTTATCTTAAACTAGTTGTTGGGTGTTCAGTCTCTCGAATACGTTACCGAAAATCATATCAAACAATTAATGATCTGAACAATACCGCTCGACCTTGAGGATTTAATATTGTGCAGCACTTCAGATGATATTCTATGATATGCATTCACTATAAACAAATTTAGTACTTGTTCATATTTTTTTCTTCGCACTTTGAAAATATGAACTTTTTTGTAAAATATTTACACTTGTAAGTGTGAAGTATTAAAAAGTGTGAATTATAAAAAAGTTCACACATAAAAGTGTGAAGTTTTAAAAAAGTTGACACATAAAAATGTGAATTTTTAAAAAGTTCACACATAAAAGTGTGAAGTATTATAAATCTTCACACTTAAAAGTGTGAAGTTATATGTTACACCCATTTTGTTCACACCAAAAACACTACTAAAAAGGTGAACATTTTAAATTCACACATTTTAAAGTGTGAACAAGTGCCATAATAAGTGTAAAAAAGTCAACCTATTTGTTGTAGTGATTAATCAAGATAGCATATAAGATGCTTAAATTCAACCCATAGTTTGTGCAGTCCTCATTATGTGATTGTAATTAAAAATGTTTGTGTCCAGCAGTCATGGGCTATTCAAATTGTGATTAGTTGTTATCATGCAACCTTAAATTTGAAATTATTGCGTGTTAGCTGAGATGTCTAGATAACAACCTAGTATAATCAAGAGATAACAAATGTATCTAATTTGTCATTTTTTTTAAGTTCTATCTATCATACTATTTTTTTTGCAGATCTAGCCTACTTTTGAATTGCCGCACTTCCGTCTATCGTAAAATCGTAAGCAAAAATTTTACGATTTTATGATACTGTAAAACAAAAACGATACAGTAAAGCAAAAATGTTACTACGATTTTACGATACTGTAAAGTAAAAACGATATAAATTTCAAAGTGGCCATATACATTTTTTTTAGATCTATGTAGCCTACTTTTAAATAGGTGTAGGTGTGTAATCAAAAATATGCCTGTACTCACTTCACCTATGAAGCATTGGGGATCTGAGATCCCACCTTAAGTTTGTATATGCAATTAGGTGTTCAGTACTACCTATTCATGGCATTGATACAAATTTCTAACGCACACCCTTATTAACAAACTGTATCATCAGTTACAGAGTAAATGAGTATATTGTACTGAAAATGTTTTCAGAAATTGGTCCAGTTCTAAATCGGTTCAATTTTCATGATAAACCAAATTGTGATAGCACCCCTAGCCTCATGTTACAACATAAATAATACTCGTAAAAAAGTAGTAAGACTTGATATGAGTGTCATTTTTTGTTGTCTGTACTCCGTTTACTCTATCGAAAATGGGCAAAATAGTTTTTACAAAAGAAACATAATCGAGTTAAACTATATAGTGTAGAAGGTCTTTGTTGTAAAGTTTTCCAGGAAAGCATTTACACTGGGAAAATGGGTGAAACAACTGAGTACTTGTTAGATTTACTAGGATAGGAGTATCAACCTTTATGGGCTAAACTCAGGGCCTTGTAAAACAGAAAGTATTACCATCAACCGCATGTGCAGAACATGAAGACAATACCCTGATGAGGTTGGGACATAGTGCCCAAAGTCAATCATCCTTGTGTCTCGGCATATACTAGATGCTTAGACACCATGATAATTACTTGCATTAAAAAAATGTCTGTTCGAGCAATTATCGCTTAAATAATTTAAAAACAATTCACTGTAACACCTAACAACCCTGGTAAAAATAGTATCAAAAAATTTGTATTATTACAATGGATTTAAATAGCATATACTGTGGGTCTGGTAATGGGTCAAATTGGGCAATTTTTTGGGACCTTTTGGTAGACCGGTTACATATTTTGTCCAAATCCTTTATGGTAACTAAATACAATGTCAAATAAGAATTACAGAAATGTGTATTTTTGTTATTTCCACTGCAATATTAAATTCTCATTTACACTGGGCAACAGAAAATAGAGAATAATATATGTTAACTCGGAATGAAGTCTCATGGATGGACATGATTTTTATGATGCTTTAATCACATGATTACATAAAATATAGTTCTAGCAAAGCCCAGACATAATAAGGTCTAACGATTAAAAATGGAATCATATATGTCGAAAGTCAACCAAAAGATTTTGTGTGTGTCACATGGAAGAAAAAAAATAGTGATGAGTTGTTATCATGTAACCTTAAACAGAATTTTCTAACCAATAATCAAGGTCAGATCTTTGTGTGTTATGTGATTGCACATGCCCATTTTGACCAAACCAATTTCCAGACCCAACCTTTTTACCACTTGTTTCGTAAGAGTAATAAAATGATTATTAGTTCCAGGACTATCGAATATAACTTCAAGATCAAAGATTCTCCCATGGCTAGTGAACTTAATACGATTCCGCCATAAATTTAAACCCATTACCTTCGCTTTTATTTGCAACGTACACAGTAGGAGTTATTGTCTCCCCTTTTAATCTGTATTTGAGGCCTGCATATGCCATATAAGTTTAATTGAATTTTTGTTAGCAATCCATGTGCGCAACTTCAAAAGAGATCCTAACATATAGGAGTGCATAACTAAGCTGAACGAGAGGCCTATAATCAACTTACAGATGTCTCTCATCACATGAATGCTATTAAGGAGTAAACAAATAGTAATCAGCTATTACCATGGAACCTTAACTAGCCATTACCAAAATTCAATTCTTTTACAAGAACCTTTAATATATTGTGATATCACTACAAAATAAATGACATTTAATATAAGGTCTAAACAATTAGTATATGCGATAATTGTCTGTATACACATATTAAAGCTGGGATAATATATGCTGAAAGTCAACCCGAAGATCTTTTGTGTGTGTGCGTGTATCACATGGAAGCATAAAAAAAATGTTTGTGTCCAGGCGTTAATGACTAAACAAATAGTTATGAGTTGTTATCTTGCAACCTTAAACAAAATAATCTGGCCAATTATCGAAGCCAGGTCTTTGTGTGTTAGGTGATGCACAAGTTCAGACTCGAGATAAAGGTAATTTTATAGAAAAATAATATTAATATAATTTCAGTTGGATTAAAAAAAAATTAGGGGTGATCATGACGTCTTTTATCTGACTTTACAAAGTTGAGACTTAACACGTTGATATATTCAAACTTAAGAATGTAATCTACGGTAAGCTTCCGGGTATCTGAAATGGTGGAATCCCCAGCAACTCTATATATGCAAAACAGAGTTATCTTTTTTCTTATAAAGATATAAGAGAAAAGGTAACAAAGCTGTTCACTGCTTCATATTGATCCCATACATATGTAATCACTTTTTGAAAAACCTGAGTAATCACTTTGATTAATATCATATTTTGACTGTTCCTATTTATTCTTATGATGTAATTGGTATCGAATCGTGCTATGTGGGTTCATAAGGGTTTCTTAACGTACCCTAAGCTTGATTATGAAGATTAATTTAGTGCGTTTGGGTATGATTTATCATAGTGGGTTTGATTAGAATGGGTTATTTATCACTTGTTAATGCTTGCCGTATCATCATTTCATGGTTTCGATTATAAGACGATTAAAGAATCACCACAACCCCATTAGTTTCAGTTTTTAGGTTTTGTTTTTATTCTCAATCATAATGGGGTGAACAATATGGCAAGGTTGTCGATTCTTTTATTCCATCTAGGGTGTCTAAAGAAAGGAAAAAAGTTGGCTTCATTCGATTTATTAAGGTGATGAATCTTGACGTTCTAGTTGGAATTTAAATACTATTTGGATTGGTATGTTCAAGTTACGTTTTAATATAGCCAGGTTTCAATGAGGAGCTAAAAATGTAGTAGGGGTTAGTTTACGGACAATCACAACATGAAAAGGTTAAAAGTACACACGGCAGCAGTTTCGAATGACTTACTCCCTAAAAAAGTTGCGAAGGAGATTGAAGACAAACCAGTTATGGTGATCGATGAAGAATGTTTGATTGATAAGAATTTTGACCTAACGTTGGTTGCAAAAGTGATATTTTTAAATTTATGCCAAATCTTCGTGTCATTTGTAATAATGAAGGTTTTGAGAATATGACGATTAGGTATTTAGGAGGCTATTGTATTGGGTTTCCTCGGAATTTTCTGATATTGATGCAAGTGAGAAGTTCTAAAAACATACTGGGACGATGTCAGGGTTTTCTGTTATCCAATCATGGACAAATTAATTTAGGGTAAAGAAACATACATCACAAGTAATCAATTCCATGTCTTAACATGTAAAGAAAATAGATCAAACAGGGACTCCCAAGAAAACCGCGACATCGAAAGGAAATGTAAACTAGGGGCTGTTTTTCCATATCAATTTAACTAAATTACGATCCAAGTATAAAGCGTATTGGTAATGGGTCATAAATCATAATAGGTCATTTACACTTGGCAAGAAACAATAATATAATGAAGTCTCATGAAAGGAAATGCTTTTTTAGATGCTTTCATCACATGATGTAATGGGTCATAAAATAGAGTTCCAGCTAAGACAGCCCAGAGTTAAGGTCTAAACAATTACTCAAAATTTTTGGTATGCACATATTAAATTTGGGATCATATACGCCGAATGTCAACGCAATTATTTTGCGTGTGTGCGTTTATCACATGGAAGCATAAAAATATGTTTGTGTTCAGGTGTAAATGACTAAACAAATAGTGATGAGTTGTTATCTTCAGGGACGGAGCTACACTTATGCTTGGGTTGGCCAAGGCCCACCCCAAAGTTCTTAGAAGTGCTACATATTTGTTAAAATTCTTGGGCCTAATCAGATACCATATCTAAACTAGAGGGACTAATTCTGTTTACTTTGTATCTTTCAGGTTACTTTGGTCAAGCCATGAAAGATGTTGATGAGGTGGAGAGCTTAAGCTGGCACATTGGAAAGTTGGATGGCTTGGTTGTATATAGAGACTAACGTCTCTTGGAAGCTTTGACCAGTCTTGGCTTTTTGGAGATATATTGGGACGCTCCCATTTCTTGCATCTCATCTGGGTGTTTTTGTGTGTGTTTTCTGGTTAAGAAATACTCTCTCTAAAATGTAACCCAGATCAATGTTTATTCATTTTTGTTCTCGTTCTTGTAAGACTATTATCATTCAGATAATAGGGTTACACCAGTGTAGCTGTGGTAACCTTTTAATCTTTTGTTTCGTACTCGTTTTGATTAATAGAAGTGTTTGATTCAGTGTTCAAATCTTCTTATTTACCCTTATTCATTATTTCTTCATGGTATCAGAGCCCTGGTTCTCTGAAATCGTTGGAAATATATTTTAGGGTTTCAAAATTTTTTTGGGGGTTTTTTAAATTGAAACGTTTTTTGGATAGATCTGCTATTGAGATAGTCAGATTTAAAAAGATTTTGTTCTTATTGTTTCTTATTCATCCTAAAATCGATTTTTTAATTTTAGGGTTTCAAAATATTTTGGGGTTTTTTTATATTATACTTGTTCTTAACTTTGTTCGTGGTGCAGGGACGTTACTTAATAGATCTATTTCATAGATCTGTTGCTGGTTGCACTTTTCCCTAATTTTTCTTAAATTAGGGTTTGGTGAGGAGGTTCTGTTTCCTCTAGACTAAGTGAATCTAGAAGAAACAGTTCGATTGTGCTTTTGGTTTATGCTTTGTAACACCTCTGCTCTCTCTCCTTATTTGTTTATTCTGTTATCTGCTTATTTACTTGTTCATACTTGTTCCTTTGGTGCTATCTGTGTTTATACTCTCTCCTCTTTTGATACTTGCTTTTTGGCTGATCTTATTTTTGATTGTTGGGGTTTTTTGCTTATTTGGACCCTTAATCACTGTCTTGCCCTTGACCTGCCACCCTTGAGTGGTTTGGAAGCCTGGGAACTTTGTTGACTTTGATTAAGTTCATTTCTTTGGGAGTTTAGTTTCTGTGTCCCTTCACTATGACTAGTGTTCAGGGTGACACAGACACTGAACATCAAGATGACCAGATTGGGGAAGAATCTGTTGTCACCTTGATAAGTAAGCTTGATATTAGTGACCCTTTGCATCTTCACCCAAATGACTCTGCCACATTGACTGTCATTTCTATTAAACTCAAGGGAACTGAGAACTATCAAATATGGTCTAATGCTATGCTTTTGGCACTGGAAGGAAAAAATAAAACTGGTTTTATAAATGGATCTTGTAGAAGGTCTTTAACTAATGAAGTGTTGGGAAGACAATGGGACAGAGTCAATGATGTTGTGTTAGGATGGATTCTTAATTCTATTTCTGATGAATTGTTTCTTGGTCAAATCTTTTCTAAGAAAGCTGAGCATGTTTGGAATGATTTGAAAGAAACCTATCATAAAGTTGATGGGTCTGTGATATTTAACTTGCATCATAAGATAAATACCTTGAAACAAAATGGCTCAAATTTGTCTGATTATTATCATACCTTGAATGCTTTGTGGAAACAGTATGATGCTATGGTTGAGCTTCCTAATTGTGTGTGTTCTGCTACTAGTGAGTTTAAAAACCATAATAGTCTGTTGAAATTAATGCAATTCTTAATGGGTCTTGATGACTCTTACATGACTATTAGAAGTTCTATTCTTTCTAGGGAGTCTTTACCTGATGTCAAAGGGGCTTATGCTATTATCTCTAGTGAGGAGTCTCATAGAGTTGCCTCTGGCAATGTGTCTAGTTCCTCCCAAAGGAATCAGACATCTGCCTTCTTTGCTAATGGGCCCACCAGAAATGTGGTTCAAAGAAATCAGAGTAATAACTCTGGTGGCTTTAGACCTAATTTCAATACTAACCCCAACTACAATAGTAACCCTAGACCTAATGTGCCCAATGGGAATACCTATAGACCCAATGGGAACACCTACAGACCTAATGTGAACTCTAAAGTGATTTGTGAAAATTGTGGGTACAATGGGCATACTATTGATAGATGTTTTAGACTCATTGGGTACCCTGCTGATTTTGGTAAAAAGAGACCTGGGCAAAACCCTAAAGGAAAAAATGTTTCTAACAATTCTGTGGGGACTAATCCCAATTCTGTCTTTTCTGATGAACAACTTTCTGCTTTACTTTCTCTTATCAAAGAGAACAATGGAAGTGAGAAGGGTGTGCAGGCCAATATGGCAGGTACTTACCTTAATTCCAGTAAAGCTTTCAATGATAACTTTAGTAACTTTTTTTGTTCTAATATTCATTCTAAAGTTACTCAACATGGGAAAGTGGTTGACTCTGGGGCTAACCAACATATGACTAATGATGAAAAAGAACTGGACAATGTTTTTGATATTTCTTATTTAAAAATTAAAGTCAGTCATCCAAATGGGACTGAAGCTTTCATATCTAAGATTGGAAATCTGAAACTGGCCAATGGCCTTGTCTTGTTTGATGTGTTGGTTATTCCTGAGTATTGTGTTACCTTGATATCTGTGCATAAATTAGCCAAGGATAACAAGATTTTTGTAGTTTTTGATGAGAATAAATGCCTTTTTTTGAATCAGGATTTGAGTCTGAAAAACATTCTAGGGATTGGTAATCAATGTGGTGGTTTATACTACTTAGATACTAAAGGTACTAAGTGTAATGCTAGTCAAACTGTCCCTATTTGCTCTTTATCTTATTATGATTGGCATTGTAGACTTGGCCATCCTGGTGACCCTGCTTTAGATATCTTAAAAGCCACTTTGAAACTTGATAAAAATGATAAGTATGACTATTGTGAAGTTTGTCAAAGGGCTAAACAATCTAGAAAGCCTTTTCCTTTAAGTGACCATAAGACTAAGTGCTTGGGGGACATTGTTCATCTTGATTTATGGGGTCCTTATAAGGTGACATGTCACACTGGCCATAGATATTTCTTAACCATTGTGGATGATTTTACCAGAGCTGTTTGGGTATATCTCATTAAGTCCAAGGATGAAGTTGTTACTTTTTTAGATGTTTTTCATAAAATGATTAAAAATCAGTTTAAAAGAAACATTAAAGTCTTTAGAAGTGACAATGGGACAGAATTTGTTAATCAAACTTTTAATAAGTTTTGTAACAACAATGGCATCCTTCATCAGACTTCATGTGCTTATACCCCACAGCAAAATGGGGTGGCTGAAAGGAAACATAGACACCTATTGAATGTTGCTAGGTGTCTTATGTTTCAGGGGGGAATTCCTTTGAAATTTTGGTCTGAATGCATTCTAACTGCTACTTTTCTCATTAACAGATTACCCTCTTCTGTGTTAAATGGAAAGTCCCCTTATGAAATGATTTATAATACTTGTCCTAATCTCTCTCTTATCAGAATGTTTGGCTGTTTATGTTTTGCTACTATCTTGAATAGTCATGATAAACTGTCTAATAGGTCTGAAAAATGTGTTATGATGGGTTATTCTAATTCTCAGAAGGGTTATAGGCTTTTTAGTCTTGATAGGAATCAGTTTATTGTCTCTAGAGATGTAAGTTTTTTTGAGTCTATATTTCCTTTTAAGGACTCTTTCTCAAAAAACAAGCATAATGAGTCTAATGTCCCTAGTCCTGGTCAAGATAAAAATTTGCTAACTTTTTTGATTTAGATAACCCTGAGCTACCTAATGATGATGAGAGAGTAACAAGTAGCCATAATAGTGACAATGAGTCACAAAGTGAGGGTAGCCACTCTCCCAACCTTGGGAACAATATGGACACTGTTGATTCTCCAAATATTGGAGATGATGCTCATAACAGTGAGGATATTGAAGCTAGGTTGGAAGAGGAGGCAGCAACACTTGATGAAAACAATGAGTCTGAAGGTCACTTGAATCATATTCCAAGTGCTCCTACTCAGGGTGTTAGAAGGTCTACCAGACCTTCTGTCTTTCCTAAAAATTACAATGATTTTGTTGTTAACTCTAAGGTTAAATATGGTCTTGAAAAGTTTGTAGGGTATTCTAGACTTAGTCATGAAAACTTCTGTTTTGTCACCCAACTTAACAAAAACAATGAACCTAAGAATTTTTTTGAAGCCTCTCAGAACCCTTATTGGGTTGATTTTACTGCCCTTCTTGAGAATGACACCTGGGATATTGTTGAATTGCCAAAGGGTAGGAAGGCCTTAGGTAGTAAGTGGGTTTGGAAACTTAAGTTTAAGTCTAGTGGTGAAGTAGAAAGATACAAGGCTAGGGTTGTTGCTCAAGGCTTTGGTCAAAAGGAAGGTATTGACTTTGATGAAACCTTTGCCCCTGTTGTCAAGATGGTTACTGTTAGATGTTTGCTTAATATTGCTATTGTGAATTCCTGGCCTGTGTTCCAACTTGACATTAATAATGCTTTACTTTATGGTGATCTTGATGAAACTGTTTACATGAAACCACCACAAGGATATCTTTGTGGTGGTGACAACATGGTTTGTAGACTTAAGAAGTCATTGTATGGGCTTAAACAAGCTCCCAGGCAATGGAATGCTAAGCTTACAGCTGTGTTAAGTGAAAATGGTTTTGTCCAAAGTAAATCTGATTATTCTTTGTACACTAAGTCTTTTGGTAATATTTTCCTTGCTTTGCTTGTGTATGTTGATGATATCATTATTACTGGGAACAATGTTGGTGAAATTGAAAAGTTCAAGATATTTCTTAAAACTAAGTTTATGATTAAAGACTTAGGCAAGTTGAAATACTTCTTGGGTATTGAAGTCATTGATACTAATGGTGGCATTTGCTTGAATCAAAGGAAGTATGTTTTGGATCTTCTTTCTGAGTATGGTATGTTGGCTTGCAAACCTGCTAGCACTCCCTTGGTTACTAAACTTGTTATCTCTAATGAGGCCACCATTGATGACCCTTTACTTGATAATATTGTTGATTTTCAAAAGCTGATGGGTAAGCTTATTTACTTAACCAATACCAGACCTGATATATCCTATGCAGTTCACTGCTTGAGTCAATTTATGCACTCTCCTTTGAGATCTCATCTCAAAACTGCCTTCAAGATATTAAGATATCTTAAAGGTTCTCCAGGTTTGGGCATTCACATTAAGAAGACTTCTGGTATGTTTCTAAATGCTTATTCAGATGCTGATTGGGCTAAGTGTGTTGTTACTAGGAGATCTGTTACTGGTTATTGTGTTTTTGTTAATAACAACCTTGTTTCCTGGAAGAGTAAAAAACAAAACACTCTCTCCAAATCTTCTACTGAAGCAGAGTATAGAGCTCTTGCTTCAGTCACCAGTGAAGTCATCTGGATTTTAAAGATTTTAAAAGACTTAAAATGTGAAAATCTTTTGCCTGTTACTTTGTACTGTGACAGCAACTCAGCTATTAAGATAGCTGCTAATCCAGTCTTTCATGAGAGAACTAAGCACTTAGAAATTGACTTACACTTTGTAAGGGAGAAAATTTTAAGTGGTGTTGTTAAGACTTGTAAGGTGGATTCTGCTAATCAAATAGCAGACATCCTCACAAAGGGACTGGATACATTGCAACACAATGCCCTTGTTAAAAAACTTGGCATGTGTAATCTGTATGAGGTATCTGATTAAGGGGGGATGTTAAAATTCTTGGGCCTAATCAGATACCATATCTAAACTAGAGGGACTAATTCTGTTTACTTTGTATCTTTCAGGTTACTTTGGTCAAGCCATGAAAGATGTTGATGAGGTGGAGGGCTTAAGCTGGCACATTGGAAAGTTGGATGGCTTGGTTGTATATAGAGACTAACGTCTCTTGGAAGCTTTGACCAGTCTTGGCTTTTTGGAGATATATTGGGACGCTCCCATTTCTTGCATCTCATCTGGGTGTTTTTGTGTGTGTTTTCTGGTTAAGAAATACTCTCTCTAAAATGTAACCCAGATCAATGTTTATTCATTTTTGTTCTTGTTCTTGTAAGACTATTATCATTCAGATAATAGGGTTACACCAGTGTAGCTGTGATAACCTTTTAATCTTTTGTTTCGTACTCGTTTTGATTAATAGAAGTGTTTGATTCAGTGTTCAAATCTTCTTATTTACCCTTATTCATTATTTCTTCAATATTTCATACTATTGGCTTAAATTTACATTAAAATGCATGTTGGCTCACCTAAAATCTCATAAACTTAGAAAGCTTGCAAGGTGCAAAAAGGTATAGTCTAATGCAGTCATGCATACACTTTTAGTCTAATGCATGGCACATTTACTATATCATCTGTTACTCATTCAAACATAAAGTGGATATTACATTACCATATTAACGCATTACTAATTATTAGATGCTACGAATCAGTTTAAGCATACATTTCGATACATTTTTAGTCTAATTTTACCATCAAAAGTGGCTTACAAAGAAAATTTTGAAGTGTTATTATGCAAATCATCTTGGCTTGTGTCCATGATTCCAACGTTTGAAATAGAAAAACATATGTAAACTAATTTCTAGCAACGGCATTATATTAGTTAATTGGTTGCGGTGTTTATATTTGGCCCACCCGTATATTGAATCCTGGCTTCGTCACTGGTTATCTTGCAACCTTTAACAAAATAATATGGCCAATAATCGAAGTCAGGTCTTTGTGTGTTAGGTGATGCACAAGTTTAGACCGTTTTTACAACACTGATCCATACAACACCCGAATACATACATTATTAACAAAATATATCCTCAAATACAGACTAAAACAAGTAAATACCTATTTAGCCAGGGAAGGCAAATTTGAGTTGATCATTTTAAACTACTTGGCTGGGCTAGCAGCCAAGTAATTAAAAATAAAATTGGGTAGGTTTGGTAATGGGTCATAACGGATCGGGTTGACCCGAAACATTGAGTTTTTGATTCATTTTATAACTTAATGACGTATAAAATTAGGTGTTGTGTCCAGACTCAAGATAAGGTAATTTTATCAGAAAACAATAATAATATAGTTATATATTTTCAGTTAAGAGTAAACAATCGAGGGGTAGTTAGAATGTCCTTTTATTTGACATTTGAAAGTAAGATACTTAACTCGTTGCAATATTGAAGTTTAATGGTGTAATCTACGGTACACATGTACATGATTTACCCATGAAGCATCCTGAAATACTGGAATCCCTGCAAAACTTTATATGCAAACCAGAGTTATGTTTTTCTTGATGAAGCTTTAAGATAAAATGTAACAAATCTGTTCACTGCTTCATATTAATCCTATAACAGTTGCGGAAACCGTATCAGAGTAAAATTAGTATAAACCTCTTCAGCCGGGAGGGTCAACATTTTATCAGACACCTAATTTTATTCCAAAAACCGCTTTCAGTAATAAGTTTGGTTCTAAATCTGTTCGATTTTCGGGATGAAACCAACTTGTGACCACGTTAGACTTATGTTACAACATACTGATAGTAAAAAATGAGTAAGACCTGATATCAGTGTCCCCTTTGTGTGAATGAAATTACATAATTAGGGATTATATCTGATTGTTAACACCCTGGGACAACAACGGTGATAGGCTCCTAGAAAACCTTTAAGAGAACAATATAGAAGATACATACAGAATCTGTTTAACTGGCTATTAAGTTTAACAGCATATTTATACACGACGTGGCAAAGAAACAACATCAATGTAATCAATTTACAGTCTTAAACATGCCAAAACAGATAGTATTAAACATAACAGCAAGAAACAAAGGCTTAATGGTATAATATAAGACATTGTTGTTTTTTACAATCACTTCAATAAACTAGTATGTGCTATAATCCAAGAAATTCAAGCTGGTAAAATGGGCGGGTTGAGTAATGGGTCAAAAAGGTAACTTTCTGGTAAATTATCTTATAGTACTAGTAGTGGATAATTAGCCGGTTAAATATGATCATAAAGATGAACTATTATAGCAAGTCCGTTGTTTTTATATGGTCCTCATACACGTCCTTAGACTGTAGCCAGGCAAGGTTTGTATAGAGTCGGGCTGTGAACACGTATTAGAAAGCTTCAACTACTTGAACCTTTTAAATCAGTTTCTTTGTAATCTTACTCAAGCCATCAAGTATAGATTTAATTAGATGGAAATAGGCATGTTGATGGGTCATCCAACAACCCGGACGTTTTGTACACATTGCCATTACTTCTTTTGACCCATTACCCTACACGCCCAATTCCCATTTTCCACTTATACCAATAACAATCTAAGAAATCTGAAAAAAGTTTTTTATAAATGGCACGAAGATTTATAAAACAAACAAAAACAATACAAAGTCAAAGAAAAAATCAGTCAAACACAGCTTCCAAACAAGATGGTTGGAGTGTGTCAGTGTTGCGAACCCGAATCATGAAGGACTTTAAAACTAGCTGGCATCACTCACAACCCAAATCAAACGATCAATTTTTTTCTCCCGGCCTTGGAGACGAAGAGTCTTCAGTCGAAAATTCTTGACGATTTCAGGTTCGTCCTTAATTAGGAAGGCTAAACCACTTGGAACAATATCTCTCACAAGGACTAATAAATGATGGAAGTTGACAAAAAACTAAGCAAAGATATTGTAGTAAAACTCGATGATTTGCCAACTGTGAATAAAAAACTTAATTGCAGATTAAAATTATACCAATTGGACATTCGAGTAAAAAGTCTACTCAGTTACATATGTAACTCTATAATATCCATCACAATAGATCGCCAACTGTGGTCAACTTTACGCTTATGTAAACTATAGTTTGCAAGAACTGGGCCGAATGATTGTTTTTCTTTTAGAATAATGTGTGATCAGCAGCTCATTTTATTCGCCTTCTGATGGCAAATTATCTGCTATGCATTTAAATACGATAAAAAGTCACCATAGTTTTGAAGAATAAGTTGTTTAGGATATGTGTCTTAAGTGTAAATTAAAAAAGAATAAATCATTTTGCCCAGTTCTTGCATAAAATTGGTCATTAAGGGAAAGTGGGCAGCTTGTGCACATGTAATGGTTTTCCTTTTCAACATTTTTGCAAGAACAATGGATGGTCTACCATGACCACTGTCTTCTCAAGCATTTGCATCTGCAGCTGCATCTCCGCCAGCTCCTTAATTATTCAATTGGTGCAATTCGCTCACCATCCGGTGCTCTTAATATAATCTGGTTACCACCACGACTGATTCATACTAAAGAGATGGTGTCCTTGCTCGAGCTAATGTTGTGTACCCTAGTGAAACCGTATAGAATCCCAACACACATTATCCTAAGGCTTCAGTTAGCATTCTGTTGAGAAACAAGATACTGATTGGGATTCTTTGAAAGAAGAATAACCATTTTGCTAACCAGCTGAGCTAGCTCAGTTGGCCACCAAGGATAACCTTGGGGAGGTATTCTTGGAGAGGTCTCGAGTTCGAGTCTCACCAAGAACCTTCAGGGGTCGGAATTAAGAAGCAGGAGTGGGGTTTATCCCTAATGAGAAGGTTCGAGGCTTGCATGCTGCCCAATTAGATGTCACTGTAAGCTCGAATCACTAACTACTAACTCGCCGTTCAAAAAAAAAAAGAATAACCATTTTGCTGCAGATATTAAGAGTAATCATCCATAGTGACATATATGTCGTGCACTCATGCTCATGGGCCAATTTTCTTGCTTCTTTGATAAGGGATTTTGGCATCAAATTTTGTAAGTAGCATGTAAACCTGAAACCATTAACAAACTGGCCCATGGACTCGATAACTCGAACATCTCGTGTTCCAAGCACACATACAAGCACAATTCTAAGAAACAGTAAACACGTATCCATTTTACGACTCCAGAATAATTCCATACATCAAGTCAGCAAATCAGTTTCAGTCCCTTGAAATTACCAATATTGGAGCATGTGACAGTTAATTACAAGATATCAGAGGTTACTTAAATAGTTACATGACATGCACTAAAACATACGTAGTAGTACATAAACAACATTAACATAAGATGCACTACCATATCATAATCTTCAAGTATTAATAATCACGGACCCAACTAACCAAGCTTCAGGGAAGTTAAGGGTTATTCGGTTAATTTGATTATCACTGCAAATCACATAGCACAAACCTAAACTCCAACAAGGATCAAATTATCTTCAACTAATAGACTGTTCATACTAAGACCATGTTATCATGTGCACAAATTTAGGAAAACAACTATGCAAAGTCTCATTCTCACTGCATATAGAAGCTATATATATTTGGAAGATCAATAAATCAGAAAAACAAATTGGTTCCAGGCATTTCATCAAACAGTTCATATGCATTAAGAACTCGGCAGTCATCCATTACTCGTCCTAGGTGGAAAAATACAAGAATCACTTTCACGTCGTTGAACTATTTTCAAATTGAATATATGTTTCCATCATTACATATACCTGATCCTTTCCTTAAAAATAGAGAATCTATACGGGTCTAATCTCTATGCCTTGTGAAATAAGCCCACGAAGACCCTTCAAACCATGCTGTTTAATTAAAAGTTATAATAAAACTGTTTCAGGAGGCTTCTTGGTTTGAAATTGCGATACTTTTACTTCCATCCAACCATCACTCCTCTGTCTAATGGGTTGTAACTGTTCTCATCGAGATTTTGTCCGATAACTGGGGTGTTTGAAGGGCCTACTAGATAGCTATGTGTATAGTCAGCATAGCGGTATCCACTGGTATTCTTGCTCACTTCCAGTGGAGACTCAAATGAGGATTGGTCTTGTGACAACTTGTAGACAAGATAACTTGCATATGTTGCATTAGGTGATATTGTTGTGGGTTATTACACGCACTTCTCCAAATCTGCAGAAACATAAAGCTCAGTTTATGTGTAATAGAAACGCTAACTAGATTTATACAAGATACTTGTGCATAACCAACGGAAAATTGTTGAATGTTCCCTATAATTATTCTCTTGTTTTTTAATGCTTAACATGTGGCGGAATTTTTCTAAAATAAAGGTTATATAAGTGATTTCCCATGGATTACAGATAGATTGAACGGTCAAAACACATGTGAGATTCAAACAACAATTGCAGTTAAGATAAATTAAATTAGTCAATTGAAAATTTCCATGCCATCATACACAAAATAAAGTCCTAAGATGCTTTGGCCTGCAGCGGGGGTACAAAATCCATTGTTTACGCCTCTATATCTACAATAAATTTAATCATATTTACCAGCATTTTATATCTTTTTCACCATTTTAATTTGATTTTAGATGTACTTCAGGTCATATACTGCTTTTGTTGATCAATTTAGGTAAAATAATAGCATCAGTTTAAACTATGATCCTGCCAAAATTTAGAGTATCTAACTTGTGTGTAAGAAAAAGATACAGATATATAATATCTTCATAGAGGGTCTGTATTCATTGGTGGTTGCAAAGTGGCAGGGCCGGATTTTGACACGTGCAGGGTGGGCAACCACAGGGCCTCTAATTTTACGGGGCCTCCGATTTCTGAAAATTAGTGATAAACTAAACTGACTTACAGAAGATCTAGACGCACTAAATGTTGTTTATGTCGATCAATAAACATTTTACAAAGTTTAGGCATTAATTATTGAAGCTTTTAATAGAACAGAGCTTGAAATGGTTATACTAGTAGGTTTTCTCGTGAAGAAGATGATCCGAAAGAAGTTTATATATAAATTTTTATTGTTTAACCCCTCTGAATCATGTCACTTGATAATTCCGACCTTAGTATTAAAAAATGTACAAAATTATCTGTTGGACACTAACCATGACACCGATTTTCGAGAAAGGAGGAAGCATATGAACGACTTCTATTTACAACGATTATTTTCCAACATCAAATGTTAACTTTCGGAAATTTTGTCATGAAAATTTTCGGATTAAAAAATATATTTAAAAAGATAAAAGATACGTAAAAATAAAAAAGACAAACGCATGTGTTACCATTGCCATCGTAACGTATCTAAGTTAGAGCATCTGATCGAAAAAATCAGCCTTTTTTGCGTATTTTCAAATTTTCGTGGATCAAGGGCCTACATTTTGACACAAGGCCTCCGAAAACCATGAGACGGCGTGCACTTATATACATGAGTATAAAAACTTCTACTCTAAAAACTGACAAGATAACAGAGAAAGAACCTTGTATCAATAGATGACTCCCAAGTTGAGCGGCTTTCTTCTGTTATACAAGTTCTTGCCGATAGCATTTGGCATTTCTTCCCATTATTATCAACAGTGAACCACTATCAGTCAACATAGATGTGTAAGTATAGGAAAAGTATGTCAACATAGATGTGTAAGTATAGGAAAAGTATGTTCACAGAAGGTTTCCATAAAGACGGTAATGTATCCCTTGGCAAAGCGTTTCGTCTACAAATTACCTGTTGACCATTGACGATTAGGAACCCTTGACAAAGGATTGAGTAGAGTTCCTCCTTTTTTTCCCCACCACACTATGTTTTGACTGTATCAGAATTTCTTCAGAATCATTCGGCAATTTTTGTCCGTATCTGAATCTGAATCTAATATTAGTTGGATATCCTCCACCAAACATCCTCTAACACTTGATCTTCCACCTGTATTAAAAAGCAATTGGTTTATAACATTTAAGATTATAGTTGTCTCTTAAGCAATTATATATGATTTATGATGCTTTAAGATTAGCAAGTATTAAATCTGACAATTTATTTTTTGAACGGCGGAGATTTATTAGAAAAAAGTCACATGCTAGTAAGAAGCTAGCATGGATAAAAAAGTAACATGTTATAATTACACTTGAATACAAAGCATACTTTGACAATTTATTAGTTTTAACTAAACATAAAATTCTATTAGTAGTTCACTAATCCACCCATCCAACCCGAGAAAAAAGTCCCGTTTTAACCCAAACCATTTGACCTATTACCCAACCCGAGCTGAACTGTTTACCACCACCATTAAAAAATATTATAGCGATTGAACTATTTTTTATTAATGTTTAAGATGCTAAAACCATCGTTAAAATTTGACAAAGAAGAATAAACTGGTATTTGTAGGCTTACTTTTTAAAGAGGCTGAAACAAGATGCCTTCTATTATTAGATTGCTTCCATGGTCGTCAAAATTAATTTCGAGATCAACAAGACCCCCATTGCTAGTGACTTGATACAATTCAGCCATATGCAAGTAATCATACATCTTGTTTGAAAGCACGGTAGAAGTTTTTGTCTCCCCATTTACTCTGTATTTGAGGTCTACGTACGTAAAATGAGCGAGCGAGACCAGGTTCACGGTGTATGGGATTAATGGGTTCAATAATTGATTTTTTACATGTTCTGAATCTCTTTTTTTCTGTATCATACAAGCCTGCTGGAAATCTGTATGATAAGAAGAAGAAGATAATGATGTATCAATTTACATATACTTATCAAACTCCAGGACGAGTCCGAGGAGGACAACTCACCTTGAATAAAAATGAGACTGATATCGAGGAGCCAAATCTTCATTTGGAATCAAACAGTCTTACATGGATATCATGTGACAATGTTCTCCTTTCTCATTAAGTGAAAACCACTACATAATTAGTAAGTTGGGAATTAGTTGTGCTCATAATATATTTATAATTAGATATAGCCAATTGCATACCGATTTGTATCGGTTAAGGTGGATTCCTATCGAGATAATTTGTTTTAGTTCCTGAAGGGATCTGTAGGCAAGAGATTGTGAGGCAGCCTCGAGTACGTATTGGTACTCTTCAAACACTTGAAGTTCCACCTATATAATGACATATCGAAGCAAGTGAGCCATACAGTCTGGTAATGTTTCATTTTTTCCTTTAAGATCTTTTAATAAAAAAATAAGAGTAATATGCATATATGGTTACTGTGGTATGTCAATTTTGCATATATCTTACCTGGTCTTTTGAAAGTGCAGGCGCCCTACCTGTGAGGATACTTTGAGTCCATTTTGATACCTTGACCTAACGAAGGTTACGTGTTGACTGTTACCATGGTTTGACCAAAGGACCCAGTTGTAATTTTTTTAACAATCACAGTCAACTTTATACCCAAGAAATTGTTAGGCCCGAACCATAACATCACAAAATTACAACTGTCGAATTGTATAACCTAATCTATATTGGATATTCCCTCACGTCTGCTAGTGTTGCAGCCCTTGCTCTAGCATCACATACGTAAAATTGACTGTGATTGTTAAAAAAATAGAAAAGACAACTCTGTACTTTGGTTAACCCATGGTAACGGTCAACACATAACCTCAATTAGGTCAAGGTATCAAAATAGACTCAAACTATCCTTACAGGTAGGGCGCCTGCCCTTTCAAAAGACCATGTAGGATATATGCAAAATTGACATACCGCAGTGACAATATATGCATTTTACTCAAAACATAACCATTGACAATACAGTGCTTACTTTGTCTACAAATGGTTGGAACTCAAAGCCAGCTACTAGTAGATTGGCATATGATACAAACCTGATCGATAGAAAAGATAAAAGGATAGATAGATTATATTAATAGGATAACCCGACCCCCGATGGCTTATATTAGTGAGATAAACCGACTCTCCAATTAACTAAGAAAACAATAAACCAAAATAAAACATAGTCATATATCTCTGCCTAATTCATATTACAGACCTAATCTCTATTTATAATAGACGATAAACTTATTCATTAAGAACTAATAAAAGGAAAGTAAATAAGCTAATAAAATAGATAATACTAGTTGCCTTTGTCTTGTCTCTGCCAGAACCGTATCATTACTCCGCCCCGCAAAAACACCTTGTCCTCAAAGTGTTGTTATCTTGCCTGATGTGATTCCGGGATCCCAAGTTCTTCGTTTTATCCCCTTTGTGCGCTTCAAGAGCAAGCAACACGCTTGGTATATGTATTTGAGCTTTGTGCAGACTCCTAATTCTTCACGTGAATCTGATCTTTCAAATCCAGTGCCAAGGGAGGTACCTAGCTTTGTAGGTTTTCTAGTTCGGACACGTGCCACCACAAACTTATTCCAAAACAGCCTTGCCTTGATCTTCTTGTTAGGAACCCGTTGATTTAGCTGGACCCCTAAAGAATCTGTTCCATCTTTTTACAGCTTCTTTCTCACGGCTTCTGAATATGACCCGAGACGAACAACTTCACCACACTTTTCTGTGGTGGCAGGTTGTGTTGGAGGCTTTTGAACAGGCGAGATGAAAGACTGAATTAGATTTATCATCTCTTCAATCTTTTGATTCCATGCTTCACGCCTCTTATCCTCTTCAATCTTGTGATTCAATTCTATACGCCTATTCTCCTCTTCATAAGCTCTAATAGCCATTTGTTCCCGTCTTTGATTCCATTCATGCCATTCTTGACACCTCCGATTCCATTGATGCCATTCTTGACACCTTTGATTCAATTGATGCCATTCTTTCCACCTCTGTGCTTCCGCTTCCATTCCAGTAACTTATTTTTTGAAGATGAACAGTAACTGACGATGAACAGTAACCGATGGACAACTTTTTTTTTGAACCCTAGAATCGAAACATCTCTGATACCAATTGATAAGAACCGGATCGATAGAAGAGACAAAAGGATAGATAGTTTATATTAATGAGATAACCCGACCCCCGATGGCTTATATTAGTGAGATAAACCGACTCCCCTATTAATTAAGAAAACAATAAACCAAAACAAAACATAGTCATATATCTTTGCCTTATTCATATTACAGACCTAATCTCTATTTATAATAGACAATAGACTTATTCATTAAGAAATAATAAAAGGAAAGTAAATAAGCTAATAAAATAGATAATAATAGTTGTCTTTATCTTGTCTCTGCAAGAATCGTATCAGCATAATGGAATTCAAAATGAAATTGAATGACTGCAGTTGGGTGTTGACTTGTAAAGTGATATAATGGAAAAACAACCCATCTATCTTCTATCAAATGGGTGGAAGGGTAAATTATGAAAACTTTTGAGTGTCATCTTTAGTTTCTTCACGACATCAGACATCTTTGGTCGTTTTTCACGTGATTGCCGCAAACATTGAAAGGCAATCTCTGAAAACATTTCCAAAGAACTATGATCCAATGCTTGCAAAAGATCATCATTAAACACGATCTCATCCAACTTAGATATGCACAATATTCCCACTATGTGCATTGCTAGAATCAAAACATAGTCTTCCACATAAGACTTCAAAAAGGACAACACCGAAAGAGTATACGTCAGACTCCTTCGTTAGAAAGCCCATGCGTAGATACATTGGATCAATGTAACCAAGTGTGCCCACAGTATCTGTCATTAAAAACGTAAACGACTGATTAGCAGGTCCTAGTTTTGCCAGTCCCATGCCAGAGACTTTAGCTTTCCAGTTCTCGTCCAACAGAATGTTTGAACTTTTTATATCTCTGTGAAGAACCCTCGTCACAAAATCCAAGGAGAGAGATCAAATTTTCGTGAGTGTAACCAGAAAGCATCATGACCTCCTTCCAGAACTGAGGGTCACCTTGCCCATGTTTACGACTTAAACGCTTAAAAGCAGCCTTAGTTTTCCCCCTTGATTGAGATAGTTCTCCCTTATATACATTTCCGAAACCACCCTTTCCGATAATTTTGGTGTCAGTAAAGTTGTCAGTGGCTGATTGGACCTCCTCCAGTTTGATTACAAGATGTTCAAACTGCTTCATGATGGAATCCATTTTACTATACGTTGATGAAAGAATGATTTAATGAGAATAAGTATTTTGAGCAATTGCAAGTGCGGAACTAAACTACTAACTAACTGAGATGGTAATATATAGCAAAGATGAAGTTGGGACAAGATGCATAAAGTGAAGTCTTATTTGCATATGGTAGATGAAATATCTTTAATCAATAATTCTAACCAGTTGTATTGCTTGAATAGGCCTTTCTTGGATTATTATGCGAAAGACAACCACACAAAAAACTTGTGGTTCTCCTAAGCATTACCAAGTACTTATTTAGGCATTATCTTTCCTATATATCATGTGAAAACCCAAACTGGACAAATTAGTTTTAGTTAGCATTTAAAAAGTCACAATTAGCTCCAATTAAATTTGATCAAACACTTTAGGAATATGAATTTATGTCCATATTTTGAAGTAAATATTGTGCCTAGTAGTATGTCGATAACACTTTAGGAATATGAATTTATGTCCAAGACGCGACACATTTATGTATCCCGAGCAATGTATTTGTATATTTTGGTGATTTTTGATTATTATTGTTTCAAATATCATTTATATATATTCTGAAATCTGGAAAATGTTAAACCTGGAATATGTGGGATTATGTTTGTGGAAAATAACTGTGGGAAATCTATGAGAATATATTCGTAGGAAATATGTGGGAAATAACCATGGGAAACACGTGGATAAATGACTGTTAGAATTTGTGGGAAATCCGTGGGAAAATTTTAGTCGGAAATTTGTGAGAAAATGTTCGTGGGAAATCCGTGGCAAAAAACCACTCTTTTTTGTGTGAAATTTGGTTGATAAAATCCGTGGGAAATCCGTGAAAAAATAGTCAACGCTCCGTGGGAAAAATATTTACCCACGGGGTTTTTAGCAACGGAATATTTCCGTGGGAAATCCGTGGGAAAGGGATCTTTCCCACGGAATTTCTCACGGATCATGATGTGGGAAAACTGTGTTTGTGTAGTAGTGCGAGCTGAACTGTTTGCCACCACCATTTCAAAATAGGGGAAACGCTGAATTAATATAACATTTTTTTCAAATTAAATAATGTACGTAAGATACTTTTTTAATTCCATATCTGATTGCGGTAAATTTAGATAACTTGCTTTAGGAAAAACAAGCAACTAAATATGAGCGGTAAGTATCGAGTGACGGTTTAGGAAAACCGTGCACTAATGACCCTCAATCACTTAAAAAGAGATGAAAGATTCGTTTCCCAAGGAGGTATGGTGTTGTGAATTAACTTGTATGTATTTGAGATTAATATTGATGAGAATGAATGACGGTTTCTTGGAACTTATACTATGACGTAAAAAAACGAAAACGTAAAACCGTAGAAAAATTACTAAAATTAAAAATTAATAAAACCAAAAACAAAATCAAGAAAAGATTAAAAAAACTAAAACAAGTCTAAAATAATATAAATAAAGACAAAAATCCAATAAAGATATTTTAAAACCTTTTATTAATTAAATAATTAATTTTAAATGCTAATTAAAGCCCTAAAATTAAATTTAATTAATTCAAATGTCAAAAATATGATTTCATTGAATAATTACTCAACTTATATTATTATAAGACTAAAAAGTAATTTTCTAAAAATTAAAACCTATTAAAATTATTTTTAAAACTCTAAAAATAAATAAAAACTAATTAAACTTAAAATAATTATAAAAATAAATCTAAAAGCTATAAAAATAATCTAAAAATGGAAATAGTCCCAATTAATGACAAAGAACCTAGGAAAAATGAAAAAGAAAGAAAAATAAAATTTTGAAAATTAATTAATAAAATAATATTAAAATACTCCAAAAAACATAAAAGTCACTAGTTGCGCCGCAACTAGTGGGGTCTTGCGCCGCAACAAGTGTTGCGAGATCACCAAGGTCAGCAGCACCTTCAGTTGCGCCGCAACAAGTATGACTTGCGGCGCAATTCGTGTTACGGGAAAAACTTTGGCCTGCAGCTCCTTGTGTTGCGCCGCAATCTTCTGTCTTGCGGCGCAATTCGTGTGACGTGTCTGGTTGTTTTGCTGATGTTCAAGCTTCTTCCAAGTATGATACAAGCCAAGAGGACTTGGCAATGAGCTTTGTTTGGAGATATTGTTGGAACAATTGGGCACCCTTGTGCTCAATGAAGCACAAGGAGTCAATTAACACACAATAAACAACAAGAATCAAAGATCAACAATCAAAGATCATGCACAAAGTTCATCACAAATCAAGCAAATTAACACTTATGCAGATTTTTAACACCCTTTATCCTTTTAAACACTCCAAATTTACTCCAAACTTGATCAAATGATTACACAACAATAAAACAATCTATCTCAAACCTTAATCAAGTTGTCTAACATCTTTTAGCAACACAAATCAATGATTGTACCCTGCTTAAACCTGTTGCCAAACACCCTTTAAACTTCTAAAAACCAACTTTTAACATACCAACATGCTTACAAAGGCTACCAAATTGATATCAAAGCTTCATAACATGTATATCAACTCAAAATAACATCAAATCAACAGCTAAATCACACTTAAACACATAATCAAATAATATCATATAAACTAGCACTTTTATGAACTTTTTCAAGGTAAAAGGAAGATACCTTAGGTTCTTACATCCAAGAACCTAGAGGATGAAAATCCTCCTCCAATCCAACCCGGGTTGGAGCTGAACCAAATCAACAAGCCTTCAACCTATTTGAACACAAAACAAAGAAACAAGAACAAAAATAATATGAAATGATATGATTTTTTTTTTTTTCTTTTTAAAACTCTTCCAAAACCTTTTTAATCTTCTTAAAATGTTTCTATAACACTTAAATCACCAACAAACATGAACTCCTAACAACAAAAACCTTTTGAGAAGATTTTACCAAAATCTCTCAAAATCTCAAAACCTTAAACAACTTTGAAAATCAAAGTTGCTTAACCAAACAAAAGTGGAACTCAGAATCAATCTCCTCACAACACACAAACTTTTAAAAACAATAAAAAAGGAATTACACTTGAATATTTCAAAAACCAAACTTTTTATTTCTTTAAAAAGGAATTACATGTGAGAGACTAGAAACTGGAACAAGGGCTTCACACAAGTTGTGAGCTCCTTTTATAGAGTCCTAAGAAGATACTAGAAGGCTAAAAACATAAAACCCTAATACATAGAAAATCCCAAATGTGCCCTTGAATGATTTTGAGTGCATATGAGCTGTCCATTTGATCTTGGCCTTTAAATTTTGCTTTGTGAGCAAGCATATCATCTTGGACGTTCATTTTGCCACGTCACTAGTCTTGGAGGTTAAGAAATGATGTGATTGGTGGATTGGGGAATTGGGGTTTTGGTGCACATGAGTGGGATGCAGGTTTTTAGGAGTGGGAAGGGTTTTGGAGTGTGTGAATTAAGTGTGTGCAAGTTTAATTGAGTTTTACCCAAGTAAATGTGAAGGTAAATTCTGGGGAAGTAAAAATGATGAACAATGGTCCTTTGATCCGTTTTTTGGGGGAGAGAGTGTGTTAGGCGCATTTTTTGTTCAAATGTTTCAGCTTTGTCACTTTTGGTCCTTGTTTTTTCAGATTTTTGGCTTTTAAGGTTTCCAGCCCTATAACTTGACTTTCCTTTGTATTTAAGTTTCATCACTTGACAATTTTGGCACCAACTTTTGATAAAAGGTTATCAAGGATGTAATTTGACATTTGGTGATTCTTTAAGGACTAATCTTGGACAATGTTGATCTTCAAAGGTCTTCAATGAGTCTTTCACTTGTTGAGGGACCATTATTGGCAATTTGAAATTGTTGAGGGACTAATCTTGCCATTTCTTCAAAGTTGAAGGACCTTTTTGTAATTTTGACAAACTTAAGGGACCAAACTTGTAATTATTAATATACAAGGGTTTTAAGTGTCATTTCTTCATTCTTGGATGATCAATCTTGTATTGTCTTCAAGTCTTCAAGGGTATTTGATGAAAATTCCATGATTAGGGCTCGGTTCTTTGTACGGCTTCGTTTCTCGTGTTCGTTTTTCCTTGTATCTTGTGATCTTTTGTCTTTTTCACGATATCCATACCTAAAATACACAAGTAAACAAACACAAGCATATATATGGTATTTTATGACATTTTTATGCATTTAAAGCCCGAAAAGAACGATGAGATCATGTATAAATGCCATCTCATCACTCCCCCATACTAAGCCATTGCCGTGCCCTCACGCAATGCTAGAATAAAGTATCTAAGCATCACCAAAGTTCAATTTTATTAACCTTTATTGAAGAGTAAAAGACTTGCAACATACTACGAGATTGTGTAAAGACATAATGTATGATTTTCATCACCAAAATGTGACTTTTAGGGTCAAAGAATAGAAACAAGTTAATGTCCCTTAGAGTAAATTTCGTCATCCTTGATTGTCATACATTCCATGCTAAGTGCAAAAACAAGATCATTGTTGGTACAAGTCCCAATGCTAACACTACTCATACGTCCAAATTGTGTAATACTTTTTCTCCCCGCAATCCTAGTTATTATAAAAGGAAATGGGTTACTAGCATTTTTTATCTATTTGTCATGGATCACAAGTGATTCATATTGACTTATTTGAGTAGTTATTAGTCCGAAAGCAAAGTAGCATGATTTGATCAATAGTTAGCCGAAGGACAAAATCTTTTAAAACGGCTTCTCGTGTATCTCCTTAAGTTCATATCTTGGCATAACTCGTTTCACGATTTGAGACCTTTCTCGGACCGATATTTGGCATGTACTTCATACTTCAAATCTTGGGAAGACGTTCTCGAAATTATGGTCTTCTCTTCATATATTTGGAATTTCTTCACTTGACGTTTTTGAGAGATTCTTCATATAGGACCACGACTTCATCATTTTTCTTCAATCTTTACTTTGGATTTTGATATACAACGATCCGCCTCCTTTTCGGACTTGGATATATTTATCCTCATACCTTGTTAGGGTCTTTTTGGATAGACTTTCTCCATTCTTTAGGGGAGTAATTGCTTCTCGTCGTGTGTCTCGATCCTTCATATTGATTTTGGAACAATGATACTTCACATCATCTTTGGATCTTTAGCAAAAATAGAGCTCCTCATGCCTTGTTAGGGCCTTTTTGGATGATCGCCAATCTTCGCGTCCCGCTTCAATAAGTTATGCCTTGGCTATGAACTCTATTCAACCCCGAGCAACTTTTAAACGATCTTGCGCTAGAGGCTAAGTAACCTTTCAAACCGTACGACCTTACTTATTGCAATTATGTTTTATTCCTAATGCATTGATCTTATGGGAAGAAAAAGCCACAATTAAAAACATATGAGTTTTTGAAAGAACACTTTCATGTTCTACGTTTAGCATGATCACTTGTCTAACTCTATCATTTCTCGTTCTTCACTATTTAAAGACCTCTAATTAAAGAGACTCGTGAATACTTAGCCGTGCAAGTCAAAATTAAGCCAAATTTGGATTAGCTTTCATTAAGACTATATCAAATCAAAGTTTTGGGTTTTCAAGCCACCTATAGGATCTTGCACTTTCTTGGACTTTTTCGAGTTTAGAGAATGCGTTTTATAGTTCCCTTGATAAGTGACTTTCTAGAATCAATTATAGGAACTTGCGAAAAGTTCTTGTTCTTAACCCGTATGAATTAAGACTTTTGCGTTTTAAAGCTCCCTATATAAAAGTCTAGCAAAACTTGAATTGAGCGGGTTAAGGAATGTAAATGGCTCCAAATGCCCATCAAGTCAAAAATTAACTCTTATTCTCTCCATCGGAAAATATACATTCGTGTCTTAAAAACACTTATGAAAACTAAGAAAAATTTTAAAATTTGGCCATTTTTAGCCTTATTAGCAAAACAAAACATTGAAAATTGGAAAACGTGAGGGCGTAGCAAAGCAAGTACCTATTCACCCCCCCATACTAAAAGTAAACATTGTCCTCAATGTTTCGAGTCTAAAGGTGGAGCACCCCCATACTAGAGACGAAGAATCGAATGCTTAGGATCTAGCATGGAAAGGGTGATCAACAATATATCTAAAGCCGTTTATTAATTATGCTAAAAGATAATTGTTAGAACAATAAAGGATATGTCATGGAATCGTGAAAAACTTCTTCAAACGAACGATGGAGGCTCACGTAAACGAACACGAGAGTCTTCAATCGTAGACGATGATGATGATCTAGATAACACAATCACAAACAACCACGAGACAACGAGTTGGAAGGGTACAAGTCCCCTTATTAGTGAACATAAAAAGCATAAAGATAAGCATGGGATCTCCCCCACGAGGCACCTCGTTTTTGATTACCGAGTCATGAGCTCGACTCGATCCCCTCAAAATGTGAACATTTAGGGATATCATGGTGTGGTCAATTTTTGATGGGGCTTACATGATAAACAAGGCCCAAAAAGCAACCGGTATAAAGGACTAAGTCCTTAGGTGATGCAAAATACCGGGGTCGAAAATGGCGTTCTCGTTCTCATGGAAAAAACAATTCAACGTTACTTGAACATGTGCCTTAAACTCAAAGAGTTTGAAGAAAATAGATGAGAAGTAGAAGGGTGAGACAATTGGTAAGACAAACGTTTGAGCTACTCGAGGTAGACTCGCACCAAGCAAATAGATATAGTTTCCATTTATTGCATCGGTGGAAGACCGAGATTTCCCTTTACATGAAATTCCGGGATCGAAAATCTCGTCCTCGGTGGACAAGGATGAGGGAACATAAGGGGCTTCCCCCATACTAGAACCACACAAAACATCGTCAAAAGGAGTAGACGAGTTTGTAGCACTCAAATCACGCGGTGATGACGGAGTTAGATTTGTAGAAAAATCAATTAAATCACATTTAAGATCATTTCCTTTTTTATCTTTTAAACTCTCCTTACGAAAACCTTTGTTGATTATGTCGAAAATATTTGGTGTTTCTAAGACGATGTTAGTCACACTAAAAATTCTCACATTTTGAAACCGTTTTGGTTTTGGTGGTGGCAAGTTCTCAAAACGTTTATCGACGAAGAAAACCTCCCCATCGGGGTCCATATATTCATCATCCGAAAGATCTTCCGTAGAAACCGGCAACTTATCAACACTTTTCAAAAATGAAGGTGAAGGATTTTTTGATTCAAGTATTGATGGTTTCTTCTTTGTAGGCTTTACACTCATAACCTCCACCGGCGGAGGAAATGGTAGATTGTTTTTGGAGACATTTCCTAAAACTCTTGGTGAAAATTCTTTGCAAACGACATTGGTCGAGTCACCATGGTTTAAAGTTGCAATAGAATATACATGAGAAAGATTGGAGTTTTGTGTTGCATTGATGACAAGTTCTTCTTCATTGAAACGAAGGGTGATTTTACGAGCATGAACATCGATAAGTGCTCTTGATGTATCCAAAAATGAACGACCCAATATGAGAGGAACTTTTCGATCGATGGGAATGTCTACAACGATAAAGTCAACGGGATAGTAAAACTTTCCGACTTTAACGAAAACGTCCTCGGCTACTCCACATGCCAAAATCGTAGAATGATCGGCCATCTCGATGGACATGTTCGAAGGAGTAAGAGCCGGAAGCGAAAGCGATTTGAAAATCTCGAGAGGCATTAAATTAATACTAGCACCAAGATCGGCCAAGGCGTAGCATTCCTCCATATCTTGAATAGCACACGGAATCAAAAATTTACCGGGATCACCGACTTTTTGTGGTATGCGGCTTAGAAAAACCGATGAACAACTAGACGATTGTTGTAACTTTTCTTTGTTGTTTAGCATACTTTTGAAGTTTGCGGCGAATCGAGGCATCATGATTAAAGCATCGGCAAAACTTATGTTAAAGTGCAAATCACGAAACATTTTCATAAATAGCTCAAATTGATAATTGTTTCTTTCTTGTGCTTTCTCTTTGTTTCGTCTCGAAGGGTAGGGTAAAGGTGGTGTGGGTAGGTCATTAGGCAACGGCCTTGGAATCTCGGGTTCCACAATTGGTATTGGTTCAACCGTAGGTGTGGTATGAGCGGTACTTCGTGGGATTGTAATGTGCTCCTTTTCGACCATCACCTCGGGTTCTTTCTCGATTTCCTTCTCCGTAGAAGTACTTGGACGAGAGATTGGTTCTTTGAAAGTTTTACCACTTCGTGTAGCAACAACCTTCAATTCTCCCTTCGGGTTTGCAATGGTATCACTAGGAAGACCACCCGAAGAAGAGGGCTTACACATGATTGCTTCGAACATCTTAGCCATTCGGTCCTCAAATTTTGATTGCCTAGCATCCGCTTTCAATAACTCTTGCTTAATCTCATGTTGTCCTAATTCCATCTTTTGTTGGTTTTGTTGAAGACGTTGGACATTTCCTTCCATTTTATTTGCATGAGTTTTAAGTTCATTAGCAAGTTCATTTTTAAGCTCGTTTTTCAACTCGGACCTTAAGCTAATCATCTCACGTTGCATATTATCAAATTTAGCATCATTTGCTTTTGCATAATCTAAAAATTCTCCTTGCAAATTTTTCGTGTGAGCATTTTGAAAACCTTGTGTAGTGTTTTGAAAATCACGGTTTTGGTTTTGATTAGAGATTTGTCCATTCCCACTTTGATAATTCCCTTTGTTGTAATTGCGTGTGTTGCCTTGGTAATTACCTTGGTTGTTGTTTCGATAATTGTTAGCATTTTGATTTGGTGGAGCTTGATTTTGGCGGGAACCTTGGCCGTTTTGGTTGTAAGTTCCCGTTGCTACGTAAGCACTCGAAGTGTTACCATCCGCGGTAATGCACTCGGATAAATCATGAGCTCCTCCACACGATAAACAACTCTTAGCAACCGCTTTAACCGAAGCGGAATTGGAAGCTTCTTGAGCCTTCCAATGGGACATTAGATTAGCAAATCTATCAAAAAACCGATTTTCCTCATTAGCTTCATCATGTAAGGCGTTAATGCTACGAGACGATTGTGATGACGATGACGAACCCATATTGGCAACACTCGGTGTGTTACGAGGGCTATAAACCTTAGATCGATTTTCAATGATTTGTAAAGCCTCATTTGTCGTCTTGCACAAAAAATTACCACCCGCGGCGGCATTCAAATAATCTCGTTCATGATCATTAAGCCCATTATAAAAAGTATCAATTTGATGCAATTCCGAAAAATCATGATGAGGACATTCATGTAACATCTCTTTAAATCGTTCCCATGCCATAGAAAAACTTTCATTGTTACGTTGCACAAATCGTGAAATCTCATTCTTCAAATGTGTTGTTTTCGATGGTGGAAAAAACTTGTTCACAAACTTAGAAACGAGATCGGCCCATGTCAAAATCGAATTTGGCGGTTCTTTCTCGAGCCAAATTTTTGCGGGTCCATCCAACGAGTATGGAAACAACATCATCTTAATGGCGTCATGCGGGACATCTTTGAATTTGCTAGTGGCGGTGAGACGGTTGAAATTCCTAATGTGGTAATGCGGGTTGTCTTTCTCGTGACCTCGAAACTTGTTTGCTTGTAGCATCGACATTAATCCCGTCTTAATTTCGAAATTCTCCGCAAGGATGGCGGGAATAACAATGGCCTCTCCAAAACCCTCGGTGGGTGCTTGTAGCAACTCCATCATAGTACGATTAGCCATTACGACTTCTTGTTCTATAATAGGTTCAACAATTGGAGGTTCTTCAACAATCAACGATTGATTGGCTTGCTTTTGAAGTCGTTTACGAGCTCGTTTAGCTTGATTACGAGTGATCATAAACTTCACGAAGAATGGGAGGTGAGCAAAGAAGATTCTTTTTGGTCGTTTTGTGGATTTTTAATTTTTTTTTTTTGTGTTTTTGATGATATTTAATTTTTTTGGATTTTGGTGTATCTTCGTAGACAACAATCTACAAAATCTCTCCTCGAATCAAACTCTTGATTAAAGAAGCCTCAAAGGAATGAAAACGATCACGTGGAGTGAACGCCTTCGAATGACTTTAGAACTTTGGTGAAAACCAAGTTGTTCACGAGGGTTTAATCACAAAGAAAACCAAGCAAATATAGTATACGTAATAATACTTTGGGCGGCAAAACCCTCGATTAGCCTTCAATCTCAAAATACTCACAAGCAAGCGGGGAAACGAGGCGGCGCGAAGCACTTAAGAGCCTTTTTCCTTAGGGTATATTTTATAATACCCGCCTTATACCCACCTTATAGTTCGTATCTTTCAAAATCGAGCTTCTCGAAAGTATTTATCTATTTTTGCCTTTTCTTTTTGTTTGAGATTCGAATACAATGATCGAGTGATGAAATCCCGAATCAAGGTTGTGTTTTCACACTTTTGGAGATATTGTATGTTTATTGTGATACTTAATACAATATATTAATAATATTTACAAAGAAAAACCGAGAAAACCGATAATACGTGTTAAGGGAGTTCCACTTAACACAAATACTATTATGGATAATATCAAAAACAAAATTTTCCAAATTAAATCACGACACACCTCCCCGGCAGCGGCGCCAAAAATGATTGCGGTAAATTTAGATAACTTGCTTTAGGAAAAACAAGCAACTAAATATGAGCGGTAAGTATCGAGTGACGGTTTAGGAAAACCGTGCACTAATGACCCTCAATCACTTAAAAAGAGATGAAAGATTCGTTTCCCAAGGAGGTATGGTGTTGTGAATTAACTTGTATGTATTTGAGATTAATATTGATGAGAATGAATGACGGTTTCTTGGAACTTATACTATGACGTAAAAAAACGAAAACGTAAAACCGTAGAAAAATTACTAAAATTAAAAATTAATAAAACCAAAAACAAAATCAAGAAAAGATTAAAAAAACTAAAACAAGTCTAAAATAATATAAATAAAGACAAAAATCCAATAAAGATATTTTAAAACCTTTTATTAATTAAATAATTAATTTTAAATGCTAATTAAAGCCCTAAAATTAAATTTAATTAATTCAAATGTCAAAAATATGATTTCATTGAATAATTACTCAACTTATATTATTATAAGACTAAAAAGTAATTTTCTAAAAATTAAAACCTATTAAAATTATTTTTAAAACTCTAAAAATAAATAAAAACTAATTAAACTTAAAATAATTATAAAAATAAATCTAAAAGCTATAAAAATAATCTAAAAATGGAAATAGTCCCAATTAATGACAAAGAACCTAGGAAAAATGAAAAAGAAAGAAAAATAAAATTTTGAAAATTAATTAATAAAATAATATTAAAATACTCCAAAAAACATAAAAGTCACTAGTTGCGCCGCAACTAGTGGGGTCTTGCGCCGCAACAAGTGTTGCGAGATCACCAAGGTCAGCAGCACCTTCAGTTGCGCCGCAACAAGTATGACTTGCGGCGCAATTCGTGTTACGGGAAAAACTTTGGCCTGCAGCTCCTTGTGTTGCGCCGCAATCTTCTGTCTTGCGGCGCAATTCGTGTGACGTGTCTGGTTGTTTTGCTGATGTTCAAGCTTCTTCCAAGTATGATACAAGCCAAGAGGACTTGGCAATGAGCTTTGTTTGGAGATATTGTTGGAACAATTGGGCACCCTTGTGCTCAATGAAGCACAAGGAGTCAATTAACACACAATAAACAACAAGAATCAAAGATCAACAATCAAAGATCATGCACAAAGTTCATCACAAATCAAGCAAATTAACACTTATGCAGATTTTTAACACCCTTTATCCTTTTAAACACTCCAAATTTACTCCAAACTTGATCAAATGATTACACAACAATAAAACAATCTATCTCAAACCTTAATCAAGTTGTCTAACATCTTTTAGCAACACAAATCAATGATTGTACCCTGCTTAAACCTGTTGCCAAACACCCTTTAAACTTCTAAAAACCAACTTTTAACATACCAACATGCTTACAAAGGCTACCAAATTGATATCAAAGCTTCATAACATGTATATCAACTCAAAATAACATCAAATCAACAGCTAAATCACACTTAAACACATAATCAAATAATATCATATAAACTAGCACTTTTATGAACTTTTTCAAGGTAAAAGGAAGATACCTTAGGTTCTTACATCCAAGAACCTAGAGGATGAAAATCCTCCTCCAATCCAACCCGGGTTGGAGCTGAACCAAATCAACAAGCCTTCAACCTATTTGAACACAAAACAAAGAAACAAGAACAAAAATAATATGAAATGATATGATTCTTTTTTTTTTTTTCTTTTTAAAACTCTTCCAAAACCTTTTTAATCTTCTTAAAATGTTTCTATAACACTTAAATCACCAACAAACATGAACTCCTAACAACAAAAACCTTTTGAGAAGATTTTACCAAAATCTCTCAAAATCTCAAAACCTTAAACAACTTTGAAAATCAAAGTTGCTTAACCAAACAAAAGTGGAACTCAGAATCAATCTCCTCACAACACACAAACTTTTAAAAACAATAAAAAAGGAATTACACTTGAATATTTCAAAAACCAAACTTTTTATTTCTTTAAAAAGGAATTACATGTGAGAGACTAGAAACTGGAACAAGGGCTTCACACAAGTTGTGAGCTCCTTTTATAGAGTCCTAAGAAGATACTAGAAGGCTAAAAACATAAAACCCTAATACATAGAAAATCCCAAATGTGCCCTTGAATGATTTTGAGTGCATATGAGCTGTCCATTTGATCTTGGCCTTTAAATTTTGCTTTGTGAGCAAGCATATCATCTTGGACGTTCATTTTGCCACGTCACTAGTCTTGGAGGTTAAGAAATGATGTGATTGGTGGATTGGGGAATTGGGGTTTTGGTGCACATGAGTGGGATGCAGGTTTTTAGGAGTGGGAAGGGTTTTGGAGTGTGTGAATTAAGTGTGTGCAAGTTTAATTGAGTTTTACCCAAGTAAATGTGAAGGTAAATTCTGGGGAAGTAAAAATGATGAACAATGGTCCTTTGATCCGTTTTTTGGGGGAGAGAGTGTGTTAGGCGCATTTTTTGTTCAAATGTTTCAGCTTTGTCACTTTTGGTCCTTGTTTTTTCAGATTTTTGGCTTTTAAGGTTTCCAGCCCTATAACTTGACTTTCCTTTGTATTTAAGTTTCATCACTTGACAATTTTGGCACCAACTTTTGATAAAAGGTTATCAAGGATGTAATTTGACATTTGGTGATTCTTTAAGGACTAATCTTGGACAATGTTGATCTTCAAAGGTCTTCAATGAGTCTTTCACTTGTTGAGGGACCATTATTGGCAATTTGAAATTGTTGAGGGACTAATCTTGCCATTTCTTCAAAGTTGAAGGACCTTTTTGTAATTTTGACAAACTTAAGGGACCAAACTTGTAATTATTAATATACAAGGGTTTTAAGTGTCATTTCTTCATTCTTGGATGATCAATCTTGTATTGTCTTCAAGTCTTCAAGGGTATTTGATGAAAATTCCATGATTAGGGCTCGGTTCTTTGTACGGCTTCGTTTCTCGTGTTCGTTTTTCCTTGTATCTTGTGATCTTTTGTCTTTTTCACGATATCCATACCTAAAATACACAAGTAAACAAACACAAGCATATATATGGTATTTTATGACATTTTTATGCATTTAAAGCCCGAAAAGAACGATGAGATCATGTATAAATGCCATCTCATCAATATCTACGTAACATACTTTCAAATACTTACTAATCTACGCAATATTGACCAAAATGTGACTTGTTTAACCGGTTACCAATTAGAAAAGTTACAGTTTGGTCCTTTGGTCTGTGTGGACTTCTCCCGTTAGTCCTTTGACATTTTTTCGTTAAAAACTTAGTAATGATACTCTAACTTAAATACACACACTTTTATACACGACTTTTTACACACTTTTTTATACGTGCAATTATATACACGTTTTTATATGCGAGAAAGTTTGAACTTTGACAGACGATTTTAGCGTCCAAACTGATCTCATAGACTCCGAAAATCTCGCGCTAAGTCAATGTATACGTTCTTTACAACTTTCACGTTTTATGTTTTTCATGAAAACGATAATTAGATGGTCGAAACCCCGATTTAAAACTATGACATCAATACCAGTATTTTAGGTAATTAAGTAAATCCGAATTTCGACGGTCTCGGTTAGTGCTAAAGACTTACTTTTAAGTCTCTAAACCTATCAGTGACTAAATATAGACAGTCTATATGTAAAATATTATTAAATAAAGTTTAAAACTTATAACGATAGTAGTATGATAAAAAAATAGAAAATTAATAAGCGCATATCGATTACATGGCGTATCTGAAAAATATAACAGTGAAAAGAAATTGCTCGAAAAACTTCCCGTTTAAAATCAAACTCAAACACATAACATGCGTTTATAGCGAAGTGTGTGTATACAAACATGTATAAAAACGAGTGTATAAAAAAGTATATAAAACTGTGTGTATAAAAAAGCGTAAAAAACATTTATATACACACGTTTTACGCAATTATATAAATATTTTTTTACGCAATTATATAAATATTTTTTACGCTTTTTAATACACACAATTTTATACACACGTTTTTATACACACTTCGATACACATTTTTAGACACATGTTTTGTGTTTGAGTAAAATTTTAAATGAGAAGTTTGTCGAGCAATTTCTTTTCACAGGTTTTTTTAGATACGTAGTGGAATCGATCTGGTGTACTTATTAAATTTTCTATTTTTATCATACTACTATTTTTATAAGGTTTACACTTTGTTTTATAATATTTTACGTATAGAATGTTTATATTTAGTCATTGATAGGTTTAGAGACTTCAAAGTAAGTATTTAGCACTGTCCGAGACCGTCGAAATTCGGATTTACTTAATTACCGAAAATACTAGTATTGTTGTCATAATTTTAAATCGGGGTTTCGACAATCTAAATGTCTTTTTCATGAAAAACATAAAGCATGAAAGTTGTAGAGAACGTATACATTGACTTAACGTGAGTTTTTCGGTGTTTACGGGTTAAGTTTTGACGTTGAAATCGTTTGTCAAAGTTCAGAATTTTTCGCGTATAAAACGTGTATATAATAACACGTTTAAAAAGTGTGTATAAAAACGTGTATAAGAATACGTGTATTAAAGTCAAGGTATCATTACTAAGTTTTCTAATGAAAAAATGTTAAAAGACTAACGGTGGAAGTCCACGCAGACCAAAGGACCAAACTGTAACTTTTCTAAGTGGTAACTGGTCAAACAAGTCACATTTTAGTCAATATTGCGTAGATTAGTAAGTATTTGAAATTAGGTTGCGTATATCCGGAATAAAAAAAAGTATCTTGCGTACATTAGTTAATTTAAACAAATAAGTTACATAAATTCATTCTTTCTCCTTTCAAAATATTCTAGTGATTGAACTATTGTTTAAGAATGTTTGAGATGCAAAAACCATTATGTGGCACGAATTTCCGCTCGCTTCGCTTCGTCAATACTTCTTAGCTTTAGTTGTGTATTTATTAAGATATAAGTACTTCTTTTTAACATAATATGACATGTGGTCGTATAACATACTATCAAAAATATCTTACTCACTTAACAAACTCAAGTATAAAACTAAACAAAACGACCGTTAATGAGATGACGAATTTTTTAGAAATTACGTAAAAGCTAACAAAACAAACACAAAACATCACCTAAAGTGTCGTCCCTGGGCATAGAGGAGCATAAATACTACCCACTAAACGAAATAATATAAAATTAACTAGAAGATAAATGATATAAAAATAGTGGACATAACTATACATCTTTCATCTCCATCTCCTCTTCATCTCCTATCTTTCATTCTTATTTTCAAAACAGAGCTCAAATCTATACTTCATTTCAAATGGGTGTAGCACATTCTGAAAATCTCTAAATGTAAAAACTTATGAATCAATGACTAAAATCAACAAGAACGAATAACAGAGAACCCAGCCAACCTCCCCTTGGCTCTCTTTATCAATGATTAAGTATACAATATCAGATTACAAGAACAAAACTAAGAACAATACTCACAAACTTAACAAACTCACAAGATTTGATCAAGAAAGATCAAACCCAGTTTTCTCTCTCTAGAAACAATATCAGAAACGAAGCAAATGAAAAAGTAAAAACAAATGAGGTCAACGATTGATTATATAAGCTTCATGTTGCACCAGAGTCCCAGTCTTTCACAAATTTGCACTTCTAGTCCCTCTTGTTGTAAAGTTTTTACTTCCTTTATTACGTTCGTCCTTCATCTTTCACTTTAGTGCAAACTAGTCCTTCAGGTTTTGGACTTATGCTTCTTAACACTCCCCCTTAAGTCCTTAACCTGCAAAAGCATTGTACAAACCCAACATACTACAAAACTTTTTATGGTCAGTAACAAGCAAGCCTTTGGTAAAAATATCTGCAGTATTATTTTCAGACTTAACCTTAATAGGCTTAATGTATCCTGCAGAAATTTTTTCTCTTAAGAAATAAAGATCAATTTCAAAATGCTTGCTTCTTTCATGAAGTACAGGATTCATGGAAATTTGAATAGCAGAATTTTTATCACAATTCATATCAACATGTAAAGCCACATCCACATTCATATCTGTCAACACTTTGTGAATCCACATGACTTCACAACACACATTACACATAGCCCTATTTTCAGCTTCTGTAGAAGATCTAGAAACAACACTTTGTTTCTTACTCTTCCAAGAAACTAAATTACCACCCAGGAAAACACAATAACCAGTTAAAGACCTCCTGGTGATTTTACATTTAGCCCAGTCTGAGTCAACAAACACATTCAACTTGCTACAATCACCAATCTTAAAAGTGATACCTAAACCAGGTTCACCTTTTAAGTATCTAAGAACCCTGAAAGCAAGTCTTAAGTGAGATGTCATAGGACTATGCATGACTTGACTAAGACAATGAACTGCATAAGCTATATCAGGTCTTGTCATAGTCAAGTAAATTAATTTTCCCACAAGTTTTTGATATGAAGTTGTTGGATTGTAACACACGACTTATAATGATATAGAAATGTAGATGAAGATTAAACCAAAAAAGAAAGATTAGATTAGATGAAAGAAAAGAGAAAAAACAAAGTTGTGAATTCCTAGTGAGAGAAACACATACGTTTCTCTCTCTAAAACAAATGAAATGGAAAACACACACACAAATGAGGCTTAGGAGGCCTTTTATACTAAGTAGTAAGTGTTTAGGAGGCCTTCCTCATTTGTGTGTTCGGGACTAATTCCCGTTACATAAACATTAATAACTAAGAACTCTCGACACCGTTGAATAGTATTTTTCACGAGCTTCGTAACGGTATATTATATGACCATCACTTTAAATACGGCTAACAATCTCCCCCTAAGGGGTGGTCATGTAATATGTGACTTCACTTTGTTGGTGTTGCAGACTTTGAAGCTCGTTGTCTTGAGAATTCTTTCATAGTTCCTTTCATGACTTGTGATCTTGGATCTTTGATCTTTGCCAGCTTGTGTTCTTGTGTCTTTCTCCACATACTCATCTTTTGTGTTGACTTGAAAGCTTGTAAACAATATCCCTTGATCATCAGAGTAGCGGAAGTCTTTGTCTTTATATGTTCTTGAGCTTTCTTCAATAATCCTGAATATGTGGCCTTGAATTGCGACTCTGGAGATAACGCCACCGTTTGCATTCCACCGGTTTCCCGTTACACAGTACGAATACTGTACCTGTGATCAGGTAAGTTCATGGAACTTCCTTGACATGATTTCCAGCTGTGGTAGCCGTTCTCAATACTTGAATATATCGAAAGATAATTCAAAGTAAGGAGTGAATCATGCAGTTCCATTCTGCTGATTAAGTCGTCAATTCACTTTCCTGGAACAAGTCTGAATCAATTAAGAATCAAACCATCGTTGCTTTCCAGTTGACACAAGTTTGATTCATATAGAATCGCACAAGTTACCTACCGCAGTGCTGTTTGATGATGACACTGGAAGGATTTCCATTCGGCACTGTAAATACTGAAAAGTATTACTCTGAATGTTCTGGCAAGATCATAAAGATATTGCGTCGAGTCCTGGAACGAGTTTGAATCAATTAAGAATCAAACCACTGTTGCTTTCCAGTTAACATATGTTTAATTCAAGTGAATCTTACATATGACCTACCGCAGTGCTGTTTGATGTTAACACTGGAAGGATTTCCATTCATCACTGTGAATACTACAGAGTATCACTCTGAATTTTCTAGCAATACCACAAGGATAGAGCGTAGGACTCTGTAAATCATCGCTTGTGTTCTAATGATGAACAACAATTGATCTATGGAATAAGTGTCCTAATGAGATTTTTTGATGAATCTCGTTGGCTCTAGACTCTATAAGTGCACGTTTATTTGGTGATCGGAGGCTGGAGCAGACTGCCACCTATTCAATATCTACTATCTCGGAGTGAGAAAGTTGATAGAAATGAGTTGAACTCCGTGACAATAAAACAAACTTCTTTTGAGAGAAGCTTGAGTAGGCTGGGAAGGGTTGTGCATTGCATCACTGGGTCCATGATGCTTTGTCTTCAGTATCAGAAATCATCAAAGTGATTCTGATAATAGATGTATTGACCCGGTTTCTGCCTAAGTTGTATGGAGGGCTTCTTTCTTTACACCCTTTATCCTTACATTTCTTTTTCATTCTTCAACCCCTTCAATGCTTACCAAGACGTCATAACTAGCACCTTGTTGTGATTGTTCCAGTGCTAGCTTAAGTCATTAGTCGGCATTATTCCCGTACACTCAACTACTCCATCTTTCCTAAGGACTTCTAAGTTCTAATGGATTGTCCCTGGGAAGATCCCTTCGGTTTTGGTTGGATCATAGGACGAATACCTAACCACCTTTTGACACCAATACCATCGTGAATTTATGTGTTGAAGGGTATAGATATCGTAACCAGAAAAATCAATTGAAAATGCAGTCAAGGTGTTGATGAAATCAATGTTTACACCTTGAAAGTTTTCTATATCACCAAAAACGCTCCCCCTACATATGTGCATCATAAAAAGAGAGATTTTTTGCACATATTAGGAAGAGAAAGCACTTATATGAAAGATCGTATTCAAGATAACACATTTTAATCACTATTCTCCCCCTCAAAAATTGCATGAAATTGAAATTTTTGTGAAACTAGTGATGAAACATGGAGAGAATAATGTGTCATGAAACTTTGGAACAAATGTTTATGAAATCATTATACTCCCCCTCGAAAAGAGATTCTATTTAAATAGGGGAGTATATGAGCACATTGTTTTGAAGTACTTTGAAAAAATGTGCTCAAAAGTCCGAGAAAAATTGTGTTCATGAGCTTAAAACTTTGAATGTTTTGATATAAGCTCATGACCGAGAAAAGCGAATTTCTCGTTGTTGAGGATAAGTCAACGACTTTCCTTTCTTTTGGGACCGGGTTATAGTCTGACATGTGACTATAAGCCATTATGAGAAGAAAATAGAAAAGACATGTTTTGAAAGCATTTGAACTCTCATTCGAACTTTATGTACGTACCCGTGTCGTTATTGAACAACATTTCTAAGCACGTCCATATTATCGATGCTGAGAGACATGTCGGAGAAGAATATTTTTGGTATTTTTTGAAAGGTTTTCTCATTTTTTTATTTTGTTTTTATAGGTTTTATATTTTTGTATTTTGATTTTCTGATAAATATATACAAGATTACTGCGAATGTGCAAGACGTTCAAGTTCATCAGGAGTGAAACTACACATACCAAGTCGACGAACCAAGAATTCAAATCTGTCTTGAGGAAGAGCTTTGGTGAAGATGTCGACTAGTTGGTAGTCCGTCTTGACAAAGAACAGTTCGATCGTTCCTTTTTCCACATGCTCCTTAATGAAATGGAATCGGACAGCTATGTGCTTGGTCTTGGAATGTTGGACCGGGTTGCAGGATATGGCTATGGCTGATTGTGAATCACAATAAATAGGGACTTTGTTAAAGTAAAAGCCATAATCCGTGAGTTGTGTTCTCATCCAAAGGACTTGAGCACTACACACGGATAGAGACACATATTCTGCTTCCGCGGTTGACAACGCCGTATAGTCTTGTTTCCTTGATGACCAGCTCACTAGCTTCTCGCCTAAGAATTGTGCTCCACCGGAAGTGCTCTTGAATGTATCATGACACCCTGCATGATCGGCATCTGAAAAACCAGTGAGATTAAAACTAGAATCCTTCGTATACCAGAGACCCATGTTAATGGTTCCCCGGAGATAACGAAAGATCCGTTTAACCTCCTTGAGGTGCTTCTCGGTTGGCTTAGCCTGGTACCGAGCACATAAACAAGTAGCATGCACAATGTCCGGTCTGCTTGAGGTTAAGTACATAAGGGACCCGATCATACTTTGGTATTTTGTAGCATCTACAAATGTCCCTTTCTTATCCAAATCAAGCTTGTGTTTAGTGTCCATTGGAGTACCAATAGGATCACAGTTATCCATACCAAATTTCGTTAGAATATCAAGCACATACTTGGACTGATTTATGAAAATACCACAGGGGGATTGGTGAACTTGGAGACCAAGAAAGAACGTCATTTCCCCCATCATGGACATTTCGAATCGACTTTTCATAAGGTCAGCAAATAATATGGAATATTTTGGGTTAGTAGAACCAAATATAATATCATCTACATAGACCTGAGCCACCAAGATGTCGTTTCCGTAGTGCTTGATAAACAACGTTGGATCAATGGTTCCTTTGCTGAAGTGATTTTGGAGAAGAAATGATGATAATTCGTCGTACCATGCCCTCGGTGCTTGTTTCAAACCATAAATTGCCTTTTTCAACTTGTAGACATGGCTAGGATGTTCAGTATTGATGAAACCTTCAGGTTGACATACATACACATCTTCTTTTAACGGCCCATGCAAGAAAGCCGTCTTCACGTCCATTTGATACACAGTGAACGATCTGTGTGCAGCATATGCCAAGAAAATCCTAATAGCTTCCATCCGAGCAACCGGGGCAAAGGATTCTGCGAAGTCAATTCCCTCCTTTTATTTATAACCTCTCACAACTAACCGAGTTTTGTTCCTAATGACCGTTTGCTCCTCATCCATCTTGTTTTTGAATAACCATTTCAGAGTGAGGGGATCGATATTGTTTGGTCGAGGTACTAACTCCCATACATCAAGCCGGATGAACTGATTGAGTTCTTCTTGCATAGACTCAATCCATGATGCATCGGTCATTGCTTCTTTCACACTTGCTGGTTCCATTGTGCTGACTGATAGTGCATAGATACACATATCACCATCGATACGCAGCTGATTTCGTGTTGAGACCGGTCGTGAGAGATTGCCAATCACTTGAACCAAAGGATGATTCTTAGTCCATTTGTGTTCATGTGGAAGTGTATGAGAAACTTGATGCAAGCTCGACGGATCCACATATGGTGTTGAAGGCTGAGTCGTACTTGTGGAAGCCGCAAATGGATTAACAAAATCATGTTCGTTGAGCATCGCATTGTTTGCATTTTCAGCAACTATTTCATTCTGAAGATGAACATGATTAGGAATTTGCTGAGAATGTTGTTGAGTTGCGTCAGCAGTCGGAGAAGTGGTTGGCATATTTGGAGGCAATATGGTTAAGGTTGACGTAGATGGTGTAGGAGTAGGTGCCGCTGGTGTAGATGCAGTCGGAGGTTCTTGAACTACCGCAGCAGGTGCAGCCGGGGCATTTTGAGGAACACCAAATGACGAAGGACCCTCCATATATTCATCATAGATTGGCCCAAATAAAACTTCCAAGTCACGTTCCGATGGTTGTAACGATGAGATTGCTGACGGTGAAAATTGAAGCGCGAGTCCTGAACTTACGTGTCCAGAAGTATGACCTTGAAGCTCGGGATGTGAGCTTCTATGCTGAGAGGCCATACCCGAGAGTTCATCAAAGGTAACGTTCATAGTCTCCATTACCTTTCTTGTCCTTCGATTATAAACCTTGTAAGCACAAGCAGTTGAAGAATAACCAATGAGAAAGCCAATATCACCTTTAGGTTCAAGTTTACCGATATCTTCACGATCATTCTTCGGATAACATAATGCACCGAAGACATGTAAAAAAGAAATATCCGGTTTTCTTCCATTAATGATCTCATAAGGTGTTTTGTTGAAACGGGTGTGAATAATGGAGCGGTTTTGAGTATAACATGCAGTTGCTATAGCGTCGGCCCAAAGGAATAACGGTGCACTAGAGGAGAGAAGCATCGTTCGAGCTGCTTCAACTAACGTACGATTCCTCCGTTCCACAACTCCATTCTGCTCTGGAGTTCTTACAGCCGAAGTTTGATGAGAAATCCCAACTTCGTCAAAATAAGCTTTCAATTTCTGATTTGTGAATTCTGTACCGTTATCCGTTCTCACAATAATGACAGGGGCTTGCAGTAGAACTGATGTTTTCTTCAAGAAGTTAATAATTACATCAGGGGTTTCATCTTTTGAAGCAAGAAAATGAACCCATGTGTAGCGAGAATAGTCATCCACAATGACAAGGACATACCGCTTTCCATTAATACTTTTGATTCTCATTGGGCCACACAAATCCATATGTAGGAGATGTAACCTATTCGTTGAGTTGGGAACAGGTTTGGGTTTGTGAGGCTTCTTCTTACTTTTACCTTGCTCACATGAAGGACAAAGATGGTCTTTTGTATATTTGAACTTTGGAAGACCGGTAACGAGATCATCTTTCGCGAGATGGGTGATGGCATCGAAATTGAGATGAGATAACCTTTGATGCCATAACCATGACTTTGTTGATGTGGCTCGGGCCATGAGACAAATTGGAGAAGCAGCAGACATTTGAAAAAGATCAATGGTGTAAAGGTTGGTGGTACGATTTCCTTTCAACAGATCAATTCCTTCAAGATCTCTTACAAAACATGTATGACTTCTGAAAGCTACCTCCAAGTCTGAATCACAAAATTTCCCAACCGAGAACAAGTTATGTCCCAAGCCATCAACAAAAGAGACTCTGGTGATGATTATGTTTCCCCAATGAAGATCACCATAGCCTAGAATTGCTGCAACATGATCATTTCCAAATCGAACAGTTCCCATGAAACGCCATACAAAGTTCTTGAGAAGGCTTCGATTCCCAGTCATATGTTTGGAACAGCCCGAGTCCACGCACCAGAGACAAATTTCAACAGCCTGCCAGTGATAAGAGAAACAAATATTTTGGCAACCGATGAAATAGGTTCCTGTAGGGTTAGAAGATAATTAAGCCGTATCACATACCGACGTTTCACTGTTAGTATGAGATCTACTAGTGTCGATAATTTTGCCACTACAGTCAAAATTTCTACCAGTAGGCAACCATTTAGAGGTGAGTCTAGGGCTACTAGGCTTAGCAAGACTTTCTGTGGACCCTACATGCGTACTTTTTGGAACATACACCTTAGCCTTAGGAGTGCGTTGTTGTTCACTGACTGACAGCTTGTCAATTCGAGTGTAACCACCATAATTCAAACCATTCATAGTCAAACCACAAGCATCATGACTAAAAGTAAAGAAACATTTATTACATTTAGCACAAATAACTTTAGATTTTTCATTCCGAATAGCAAGCTTAAAGTCATTACATTCAGATGAATTAGGTTTCTGATTATGATTAAAAAGCGGTAAATTCCTAGGGTGTTCTTCTACTTCCACATTATTGATCTTGGGGCGACTACTTCTAGAGGCAAAAGGGACCCTATCATTCCTTGTATTGCTCGTAGGCTGTGGCCTTCTGCTCTTAGTGTAGTTGTTTATTCCTGTAGAAGAAGACACGCGTCTATTAGAATTAGCACTTTTTAAATCAATAACTTGTGGTTGAGTTATAGTGATCGGTTTTGTCCTAACGCTTGCTGTACGTTGTTTGCTAGGCACAGAGGGAGAACTAACACGAAACATTCCTGGGGCAATCACAGCAGCTTTCGTTCCAGCAACCTTGGGAAACGGTGTCACAGCAATACGAGTGGGTCCCGAGGATGCTGGTTTCTGGATCATCGTATCCACAATCGAGCTAGATTCAGAAGTCTTATCTTTTAACAAGGCCTTTAACTTACAGTTCTCACAGATTTTATCAATAAGTTTCTGATAGACAGACTTACTTTGTTCAACAGCCCGCTTATATGTAACAACAACAGATTCTAAATCTGCAATCTTAGCCTTAAGCTTCTGAACATTAGCACCACTAGCACTCTCTAACCCTGACGAGGCCAAATTTGTTTCCGAAACCCCTCCTAACTGAGCCTGCAACCTTATGATAGTTTGTTGCATTTCATTTTGAGCTTTTTCATACGAAATCTTGTCATATTTGCATTCATCACATTTTTTGACAAATTTATTCCAAAGATCGGTGAATTCTTTATCCTTTTTAATGACATAAGATTCCATTTTCTCTTTCATATGATCAAGCTCAGTTTGGAGGTTCTCATTATGCGACATAGAGGTACCTAACTCGACAGGGCTACTATCAATACAATCACGAGCTTTAGAGAGGCGTTCAAGATCGTTTTCCAAAACTTTGATTTTATCAAGAGATTCATCAGCTTCCTTCGTCAAAGATTTAAAGTCTTCAACAAAGTTTGCTAATTCTTTTAGAAAAGCGTTTTCCAAATTTCCTAACCGAGCATCAACTTGATTAATAATCGGATTAATATCGTTTTGAAGAATTTTCTGAACCTCAATCTGAACAGGTGATGTAAAATTACCTCCAGTTATTTTTGAATTAACAACACGTTTAAGGATGACAAAGTTATCTTTAAGCTCGTTTAGAAATCGGCGAGTGATACTCGGTTTAGGAGGGTCATCAGACAATTCCTCACTTGGTAGCAAAAGCATTTCAGTATTCGTTTTAGACCGAACAAAAACAGTTGGCGGGTTAACTTTCGGATAATAAACGGGTATCACTTCTTGATCAAGCTTTTGCATTCTTAAACGAGACTCTACAGCGAGTTCAGTAGTTTCCTCGGAATCATGCACACTAGGAGGATCATGCTCATCAGACAATAGCACACTACCATTATATAAAGTTTCATTAGTGGCCTGAACTTGCTTAAGGTATCCTGGATTAGGGGGAAGAGGACAACCTAAAGCCATTTTGTATCGAGTGTAATTTATCTCATTCACTTTTGGTGCGATCATATTTATCGTCTGCATAGTTTGGACACGTTTTACTAAAAGGTTGTCTAATTCTCTAATCCTATCCTGTGCTTTGCAAAAATCCTCAAGAAGCCCATCTTCTCGAATTTTGAAATCATGTTTTAGCTGTTTTCGTTCTTCTTTTAATTCCACAATAATAGATTTTTCAGTTGAAAGCTGTTTATTAAGAGAAGTGATTTCATCATTCAATTCGCTTATCTTTTTAACACTACTTAAGTGTAAGGCATTTAATTTCTTAGTGGTGCATTTTTCTTGATAAACCGATGTAGCATGAGCTTGTTCAAGTTCCTTGATTTTAGCATGATGAATCTCAAAACTTTTCTCCCGTTCCTTATATCCCGCAAGCTCAGTGGTCAATTTGGCATTAGTTTCTCTAAACTTATTATTAACCACCGTAGCATGATCTACATCCTTAGCAAGCTTATCAAAAAGAGATTTATAATACGCATGTGTCTCATCAGGAAGGGTTGTAGGCTGAGCAACTTGATCCACACTAAGGTCCACACTAGGCTCATTCGAAATAATATTACTATTATTCGTTTGGTCCTCGTGTGTCTCAATGTAGGGCTCAAGCATCTCAGTATACTCTTCCTCCTGATTAGACATATTATATATATCATTATCATCAAAACTTGGGTGTACCTCAGAGGGACCGTCTGCATCATAGACGGGAGCTCTGTCATCATGCATTCTTGAGGTTGATGCTTGCTGTAAGTTTGCCATCAAGATGTAGTTGGCATTCACCTCTTCTTCCTCGTCATATTCTGCAGCAGAAGCCATAAGATCAAATTCCTCAGCTTGAAGTGGGATTCCTGCCTCTTCTTTTTGTGCTATGAGAAGCTGAGTCTGAAGATAAGCAGCATCCCTCTTCTTTTTGGCTGTGCAATCCCGAGCATAATGACCAAATCCCCTGCAGTTGTAGCACTGAACCTGACGATTGTTGTTTCCATTTCCCGTACCAGTATTCTCAGCCCTTGCAGCCACAATGTTTCCCATCTGGTTACCAACCGCTGGCACAACAATTAACCCATTCTGATTACCCGCATTCGGAACACCCGGATTTTGACCACGGTTTTGACCATACTGATTTCCTGCATTGCCAACGGTCTGCCCAACATTCTGACCATATTGTTGAAACTGAGTCCCCGTGTTTCCAGCAACTACCAATTGGCGATCTTGATTCACATTCATGAAAGGTTGAGCAATCTGCCTATTTCTAGTGTTCGAGGAGATTCTCTGATTGTTGTTGGTGGGGTTAATGGTGAATTTGAATGCCTTAGCAAGAAGGGCAGGACGAGTATTAATAGCATGAGTAGGATCGGTAATGTCATCAAAACAGGCAATGGGTTGTTGTAAGTAATTCATAGTAGCAGGATGTTGATATCCATAAGCAGTGAGTTGTTGTTGTTGTTGTTGTGGCATGAAGTTACTAGATGAGGGTTGATGGTAGGGTACCATGGGATATGACATAGATGATGGAGAGTTTGCCATAAAAGCCAATGGATCTTGTGTCTTGGCACGTCTTTCTGCCCTAACTTCGTTAGCTTCATCTTGATTCATCTTCAAATAGTCATACACTTGAGTGTAGTCCACGACATGAAGATCCTTGGTTTGATTGACAAGAGTGACATATCGTGACCATTCAGAAGGAAGATTATCAAGAAATTTGATGTTGGCAGCAATTTGTGCAGGTTCATGTTTGTTTCTTCTAAGATGGTTCATGAGGGTTGAAAACCGATGATAATAAGGTTCAATTTGTTCCCCTTCAGTAGACGTAAATTTCTCCCATTCACGAAGCAACTTAGTTTCCTTTTCTTGTAAACCGATTTCTCTACCCTTCATCATTTTCTGAATCCTAAGCCACATCTCGTGTGCGGTTTCACAACTATCGACAGCAGCATAAACATCTTCAGGAAGTCCCATAAGAATGACTTGAATTGCTTGATCATCAGCGTCGAGTTGTTTGGATTCAGCTTCAGTTAATTCTTCATCTGTTTGCTCATGACTTGAATCAGCTACTGGGTTAGCATTCGTAGGGTCCCCAGGCACAATAATTGTTCTTCTAACGTACGGACCCTTTTGAATCGAGTTGACAATCAACTTTCCCAGAGGTTTACATTTTGCATAACGAAGGAGACGACTAGCCCATGTAGTGTAATTCTCCTTGGTAAGCATGGGTGGACGATTCTCAGTACCCGCAGCATAGATATCTTGTTGAGACGTCATCGAAGAAGTCGTGTGAACAACAGGATCTCAATTCGTAAAAGCGTGTGGTGATGTTGAAATTCCGAAACTTCCGATTTTTTTTTTTCAATCCGACAATAAATTCCTCAGTCCGACAAAACGGTAAGCTGAAAAAATTATGTATCACCAAATTTTGAAATTGAGTTCGAGATAGCCTAAAACTAGTAGGGAAAAAATTTGATTCTACTTGACATAAAAACTTTAACTCTTTTTTTTTTTTTTTTTTTTTTTTTTTTTTTGATCTTCGTGTAAACTATGTTCTGAGACTAGTCTAGATGGTGGCTAACACTAAAAATTACTCTAACAAAAAAATTCCATCGGAATGTCCAACGATCGGAATGTCTCTCTATCGGAATGTCCTTTGATCGGAATGTTGATCTGTCGCAATGTTGCTTGTATCGGAATGTTTTACGATCGGAATGTCCTTCTATCGGAATCTTAGATCGCAATGATGATCTGTCGGAATGCTTAGATCGGAATAACTTCAGATCGGAATGCTGACAAAATTGAAGCAGAGTAACGACTCAAAGTTCCTTAAGAGCCGTCGGAATCCCAGATCGCAAAGAACGATCGGAATGTCCAGATCGGAATAAGGTATCGAAATGTTTAGATCGCAAAGTAGAACCTAAGGTTATTGCGATCTGGCCTCACGTGCTTTGTACTTTCCGATGGAGAAACTTGCAAGAATTTCGGAAAGATGAACAAACAAGAAATTTATCAACTTTTGATCCAAAAACTTGAGTTTTAGCCAAAACCAAGATGCCTAAATCACTACTACACGATTTAAAGAACGTATACGACTTAGACACACAAACAAACACGAAAATGTTTTTGATGTTTTGGCGAAAAACAATCAAAATCACACGAAATGCTTCAATACGAATCCCTTGGCGAATGATACCACTTGATGGATTGATTCACACGACTTATAAGAACAAGAAATAAAGATGAATAAGATCAAGATTAAAACTAAGAATGGAATATTAGATTAGATGAAGAAGAACTAGAAAGATACAAGGTAGATGATTCTAGTGAGAGAAACTAAGGAGAGTTTCTCTCTCTAAAACAAGAAGAAGAGAAAAGATACAATGGGAGACACACACACAAATGAGGCTTAGGAGGCCTTTTATACTAAGTAGTAAGTGTTTAGGAGGCCTTCCTCATTTGTGTGTTCGGGACTAATTCCCGTTACATAAACATTAATAACTAAGAACTCTCGACACCGTTGAATAGTATTTTTCACGAGCTTCGTAACGGTATATTATATGACCATCACTTTAAATACGGCTAACAGAAGTAATCTCAGTAAGTTTTTTATCTTCACCAAACCTTTTATTCAATTTCTTACTATCTGGATTAACTTCAATAGGAGCATTGCATGGCTTGCATCCTAACATACCAAACTCAGACAACAATTCAGTGCAGTATTTTCTCTGGGTTAAACAAATACCATTATCAATATCAATAACACTCAATACCCAAAAGATATTTAAGTTTCCCAAGATCTTTAATAAGAAACTTAGTACTTAAAAATTCCTTAAATTTGTTAACTTCATCAAGGTTATTTCCAGTTATAACAATATCATCCACATAAACCAGTAAGACCAAGAAAACATCATTGCTGTTCTTAATGAAAAGAGAAAAATCATTTGGACTTTGTATAAAACCATTTTCAATAAGCACAGATACAAGTTTCTCATTCCATTTTCTTGGTGCTTGCTTTAACCCATACAACGACTTAACCAATTTGCACACTTTGTTACTATTATCATCATCATAACCTTCAGGAATTTTCATATAAACTTCTTCATCAAGTTCACCATACAGAAAAGCATTATTGACATCTAACTGAAATAATGGCCAGTTATTACTCACAGCTAGACTCAAAACACATCTTACAGTAACAATCTTGACTACTGGTGAAAAAGTCTCATCATAATCAATACCTTCCCTTTGGTTAAACCCTTTTACAACAAGCCTAGCTTTAAATCTTTCTATATCACCACTAGATTTGTATTTAACTTTCCAAATCCATTTGCATGGAATAGCCTTTCTTCCCTCAGGAAGATCAGTAACAATCCAAGTATTATTTCTGTTTAAGGCTTCCATTTCCTGATTCATAGCATCAATCCATCTACTATCTTTAATAGCTTCAGAATATGTATTAGGTTCATGAATTCTATTAAGATTAGTAGTGAACACAAAATTATCAACACTCAAATTAGCATAGCTAACAACTTTGTTTATACTATACTAAACATTTTTATTAAGTACAAAATCTTTATACTTAGAAGCAGGAAAAACACTTTTTCTACTAGTTCTCCTAACAGTATTATCTGCTGCTGGTTCTGGTGACCAATTAAACACATTACCAAAAGACTCAATACCTTCATCCTTAGAGGAATTTTCTTCATCATTATCAATGTTTGGTATACCCTCAGAAATATTTTCTGTTGCATACTCATCCCTAATGTCCTTCCTACTAGAATCAGTATTTGTATCTGATGATCTATCTACCTCAGAAACAACATTTGTATCAGTAGTATGAACATCTTTTCTACTTTTACTAGACTCTACAGTGCTGTCATTAGGTTCTACATTGATTTCAGGTATAAGCCCATGCTTTCTACCTATACTATCTCCATTTTCATCATAGGATTCACTAGGCACTTGACTGTTTATGTTAAAAAAATTTAAATCATCAACACCATTATCACAAAAAATAAACTCTTTACTAATCATATCATTTTTTAAAGGAAAAACTGTTTCATAAAACTTCACATCTCTTGAAAACAAATATCTTTTATTTTCCAAACTAAACAGTTTATAACCCTTTTTGTCAAAAGCATAACCAACAAAAACACATTTTTCATACCTTGACTAAAACTTATCAGACACATTAACAACATTAGAAAAACACAAACAGCCAAACACTTTCAAATGGAGTATACTAGGTTTAGACTCATAAACCATCTCATTAGGACTTTTACCAGACAAAACAGCAGTAGGTAACCTGTTAATCAAATAAGTAGCAGTTAGGACACACTCAGGCCACATGTTTAAAGGTATGCCCCCCTGAAACATGAGGGCTCTAGCAGTATTAAGCAAATGCCTATGCTTCCTCTCAACAACACCATTTTGTTGAGGGGTATAAGCACAAGTGGTTTGATGAACTATACCATTTATTTTTACAAAATCAGAAAATCTTTGATTTACAAATTCTGTCCCATTATCACTTCTGAAAACCTTAACTTTTTTATTAAACTGATTGTCAAGAAATTTAACAAAATTTTCAATACAACCAAATACTTCAGTTTTGTTTTTTAATAAAAACACCCAAACAGATCTAGTATAATCATCAACCACAGTCAGAAAAAACCTAAAACCATCTCTACTAGTAACTTTATATGGACCCCACACATCAATATGAACAATATCACCAAGATTTTTAGTTTTATGTTCACTTAAAGAAAAAGATTCTCTAACTTGTTTAGCTTTATGACACACATCACAAGGTTCTATTCCTTTAAGTTTAATATCAATATTATATTTTCTTAGAACATCCAGCACTTGATTAGCTGGATGTCCTAGACTATTATGCCAAATAGAACTACTAATCTGACAACATCTCACATTTTTGCTAAAAACAGCCCTACCTTCATCAAGAAAGTATAAACCATCTTTTTCACTACCAATCCCCATCAGGACATTGTGAGTTAAGTCCTGAATCATACAACAACTTTCATTAAAACTAACATTAACCTTATTATCTTTAGACAATCTTTGAACAGATAAAAGACTAACTTTGTATCCAGGAACAACCAGCACATCTTTAATAACCAAATTATTAATTTTAAAAGAACCAATCTTTTTTACATGTTCTAAAGTACCATTAGGATGAGCAACACTTATATTAAGATATGAAACATCAATAACATCAAATAACAATTTTTCTGAATATTTAATGTGCTGACTAGCTCCTGAATCTATAATCCAACCAATATAAGTACTATAAGTACTTATATTTGAATTATAGTTAAAAAATCTACAAGCAAGAAAACTAACAACACAATTATTCACTTTAAAGGTACTTGCAATAGTAGCAGAACCCATAGAATTCTCTCCTGAAACACTCAGTAATCTCATAAGTCTTTGATATTGATCAGAAGTAAGAGTATGAGATGTACTCTTATTCTGATCACATTTATTATCATTAACACTAACATTATGAACATTATTTTTAGTTGAATTGTTATTATTTCTTTTAAAGTTAGGTGGATAACCAATCAACTCAAAACACCTGTCTATAGTGTGACCATTCATATTACAATGTTTACAAACAAGATTACCATTTCTATAACCATTAGACCCAGTCCTGTTATTTCTATTAGTGTTCCCAGTATTATAATTCCCAGTATTAGAATTATTACCACCTCTGTTCCAATTATTAGAATTTCCACCAGACTTAACAACAAAAGCAGATGGTCAAGATTTATTATTTTTTGGCCATTTCTATGTGATTCATCTCTAGACAATGTTGCAAAAGCAGTTCTCACATCTGGTATGGGATCAGATGTCAGAATCTGACTTCTCACAACACTATAACAATCATCAAGACCCATAAGAAACTGCATCAGTCTGAGAAGCTGATCATGTTCCTTAAGTTCTTCAGAACCATCACAAGTACAATTAGGCAAATCAACAAGAGCATCAAATTGTCTCCACAAAGAATTACACTCATGATAATATTCAGATAAAGACATTCCAGATTGAGTAAGAGTATAAATCTTATGATGTAGATTATATATCACAGAACCATCTTGTTTATCATATGTTTCTTCTAATTCATCCCAAACATCTTGAGCAAATTTAGAAAATATTTGACCCTTATATAAATCTGGTGAAACACACCCCAATAACCAAGAAAGAACCACAGCATTACATCTTTCCCATTGGTCTCTAGCTGGACCATCATTAGTATCTTGAACACATTTACCAGTTATAAACCCAAGTTTATTTCTAGTTTGTAAAGCAAGTTTAACAGCAGCAGACCACACTTTATAGTTCTCAGTTCCTTCAAGTTTGAAGGTAATCAATTGAGAACCAATATCTTGAGGGTGCAAATAAAGAGGATCATAAACATCAAATTTAACCACATCAACTCCCCCTTTAGGTGGACCATCACCCTTAGGGGAACTAGGACCAGACCCAGTCATAGAGAATCAACAAGAATAAACCAAAGAACAAAGAACACACACAACAGGTCAAAAAGCAGTTCTCAGGCTTCCAAACCACTCAAAGGGTGGTAGGTCAAGAGCAGTGACCTGAATGTGGTCTAAACAAGAGCAAGCAGAACAAAAATCACAACCTCCTTGTATCTCCTCTACAAATAATCAATTAACTACCACAAACCTCAAAACAACAACACCAGAATCAAACTAATCCCATCGACACCTAATCTCCACTAAACAACAAAACCTAATAAAACCAAAAATATAAAAGGAAAGTGTCAAAGGTGTTACAAAGCACGCGCAACAAACCAAGCAAGAACTCTGGATCAAGACAATCCAGAGAACCCAAACCTCAACCACAAGATCAAGAAGATCTATAACCAACGCAGCCGAAAAAACAACCTGCACGTGAACAAACAAACAAAGAGATAACAATAATCACAAACCCTTACCAAGATTAGAAAACCCTAACTTCTGGATTTAGGGTTTTCTAATTAATCAACATAAAACACAAATAAGACCCCAAAATTAGTACCCACAGCTCACCAATAAGATCATAAACGATTATAACAAAAAACCCCCAAATTTTCTTGAAACCCTAATTTTTTAAAAATCCAATTAAACTTGTAAAAAACCAAATTAACGAGTTAAAATCAATGATTCACCAACAATTAAACAAGATCTATACAACAAGATCAAAACCCACAATTTTTTTAAAACCCTAATTTTTTTAAAAGATTTTAATCACGATTCAGAGCAACCTGTCTCTGATACCATGTAAAAAACTTATGAATCAATGACTAAAATCAACAAGAACAAATAACAGAGAACCCAGCCAACCTCCCCTTGGCTCTCTTTATCAATGATTAAGTATACCATATCAGATTACAAGAACAAAACTAAGAACAATACTTACAAACTTAACAAACTCACAAGATTTGATCAAGAAAGATCAAACCCAGTTTTCTCTCTCTAGAAACAATATCAGAAACGAAGCAAATGAAAAAGTAAAAACAAATGAGGTCAACGATTGAGTATATAAGCTCCATGTTGCACCAAAGTCCCAGTCTTTCACAAAGTTGCACTTCTAGTCCCTCTTGTAGTAAAGTTGTTACTTCCTTTATTATATTCGTCCTTCATCTTTCACTTTAGTGCAAACTAGTCCTTCAGGTTTTGGACTTATGCTTCTTAACACTCCCCCTTAAGTCCTTAACCTGCAAAAGCATTGTACAAACCCAACATACTACAAAACTTTTTATGGTCAGTAACAAGCAAGCCTTTGGTAAAAATATCTGCAGTATTATTTTCAGACTTAACCTTAATAGGCTTAATGTATCCTGCAGAAATTTTTTCTCTTAAGAAATAAAGATCAATTTCAAAATGCTTGCTTCTCTCATGAAGTACAGGATTCATGGAAATTTGAATAGCAGAATTGTTATCACAATTCATATCAACAGGTAAAGCCACATCCACATTCATATCTGTCAACACTTTGTGAATCCACATGACTTCACAACACACATTACACATAGCCTTATATTCAGCTTCTGTAGAAGATCTAGAAACAACACTTTGTTTCTTACTCTTCCAAGAAACTAAATTACCACCCAGGAAAACACAATAACCAGTTAAAGACCTCCTGGTGATTTTACATTTAGCCCAGTCTGAGTCAACAAACACATTCAACTTGCTACAATCACCAATCTTAAAAGTGATACCTAAACCAGGTTCACCTTTTAAGTATCTAAGAACCCTGAAAGCAAGTCTTAAGTGAGATGTCATAGGACTATGCATGACTTGACTAAGACAGTGAACTGCATAAGCTATATCAGGTCTTGTCATAGTCAAGTAGATTAATTTTCCCACAAGTTTTTGATATGAAGTAATCTCAGTAAGTTTTTTATCTTCACCAAACCTTTTATTCAATTTCTTACTATCTGGATTAACTTCAATAGGACCATTGCATGGCTTGCATCCTAACATACCAAACTCAGACAACAATTCAGTGCAGTATTTTCTCTGGGTTAAACAAATACCATTATAAATATCAATAACCTCAATATCCAAAAAATATTTAAGTTTCCCAAGATCTTTAATAAGAAACTTAGTACTTAAAAATTCCTTATATTTGTTAACTTCATCAAGGTTATTTCCAGTTATAACAATATCATCCACATAAACCAGTAAGACCAAGAAAACATCATTACTGTTCTTAATGAAAAGAGAAAAATCATTTGGACTTTGTATAAAACCATTTTCAATAAGCACAGATACAAGTTTCTCATTCCATTTTCTTGGTGCTTGCTTTAACCCATACAATGACTTAACCAATTTGCACACTTTGTTACTATTATCATCACCATAACCTTCAGGAATTTTCATATAAACTTCTTCATCAAGTTCACCATACAGAAAAGCATTATTGACATCTAACTGAAATAATGGCCAGTTATTACTCACAGCTAGACTCAAAACACATCTTACAGTAACAATCTTGACTACTGGTGAAAAAGTCTCATCATAATCAATACCTTCCCTTTGGTTAAACCCTTTGGCAACAATCCTATCTTTAAATCTTTCTATATCACCACTAGATTTGTATTTAACTTTCCAAATCCATTTGCATGGAATAGCCTTTCTTCCCTCAGGAAGATCAGTAACAATCCAAGTATTATTTCTGTTTAAGGCTTCCATTTCCTGATTCATAGCTCAAATCCATCTACTATCTGTAATAGCTTCAGAATATGTATTAGGTTCATGAATTCTATTAAGATTAGTAGTGAACACAAAATTATCAACTATAACACCCCCAACAAATGCTATGCGCAGCGGAACTACAACATTTGGGTGCTACGTAGTTATCATCACACATAAGCTATATTAAACGACTCAAAGAGACGTAAAAGTTTAAACATAAATTTAAACATTATTAAAATCATACAAGTCTACAGTTTTCCAAATCCCAAGATAATACTAAACAGAGTTTGCGTAGGTCCCCACTGAATCTTAACCCAAAAGTACACTTTTGCTCACATGACAGAAAAATAAAAGAGTTTTAAGTTAAATAAGGGTGGAAAAACAAGTAGACCGCCAAGCCACGACAACTTCCATCCTCGCATGCTCCGCTGCTATCAATCTTGGTTACCTGAAACCCATGCTTAAAACTGTCAACACAAAGGTTGAGCGAATCTATAGGTTTATCAAATCATAAGTTGAACATAAGTATTAAAAACCAATCATGATCATTCAATAGCATTGTCGCGCAAACAATCTATTATTCAAGGATAAGAAAATTGTGTTTAAGCTCATGATACTAATCCGTTAACTCAATCACCCGCGTAATAATTACCGGCGTGATTCAAATGAAACCAGTGCCCCTACTAAAGGCATCAGTTGCAATTATACCTTATCTCTTATCACAAATTATCCGTCCGCAGGGGGTATCAACGTACTAGCCCTCGTCTCGGATAGGGTAGTCAACCCCATAGTACTATCACTTTGTATAAGAGGCTATTTCCCCCTTCGCAAGGGCAAGACAATAGTTAATAGTTCATGAAATTAGGGCCTTTTGCAACTAGGTACTCAACACAATTTCAAGGCAACATTCAGGTCAAACAATCATTCATGACTTATGTTCATTTTCATTTAAATAGCATGTATCCCCCTCACGGGTAAAAACATTTGAAATAAGTAAAGAGCGAGGCTATAGACTCACCTTAAGTAGTAGTGGTAGTATTAGTAACTACGGCGTAAACGAAATCGATCACCGACGATGAGGATGCCCCGGGAAATCAAATACAACAACTAACGAAATAACACGTAATGAATCAACACATTCAAGTACCTTCAAGTATTGTATGTACATAATTAAGAACACTCAAGGTTCATATAAACTCACGCCAAAAATCCATACAAGTGATATTTACTAGACACGTCCAATTTTATACTTTATTAGAACTATTGCGCATTTTACAATTCTGCCGGTACATACCGAATGTACGGGCTGTTTTACCCCACATAGACCACTCCTAAAAATCTGAGAAAATTTGTAAAAATCACTTTTAATCTGTAGAAACGCCATACCAAATTTCATAAAAAGTTTTCACTTCTAAGACCTTCTGCCCGACACATCTTTGAAGTACAAAATTCAGACAGTTTTGCACACTCGACTTGTAAGATTATTTTGACCATCTTAACCAATACCATTTGCAAATCCGACTCTTGATTATGAAAATAGACTCAAAATGCTAAGTTTAGATCCTGAGAACAGACCTTGACCATTTTTGAAACTCAACTTATAGTCCCCGAGATTTGACCCAATATCGACAACGATTCCGTATTGTGTCGATACGCATCTCCCGGTACACGAAAATTCAAACTAGCGTAACTTTTGACTCGTTTGGAGTCAAAAGCTCTATCTTATACCAAAACGAAGCTAAAAAGAAGCTCTACCACAATATCCTATCATCTCAACCTGGACTTAGACTTAAACCCACGAAAATGCCCTTAAAGTTTCTGATCTAAAAATACCCTTTTAAAATCATATCAAAACACCTTTCCAACACTTTTTCTTACATCCTAGACCTATTATAACATCTTATAATCAATCTAATACAACCTAATTACCCTTAGTCACTTGTATGAACATTTCTTATAAAAACCCATTTGATAAATCACACATGCAATATAATTAAACCAATCAAAAACATCAATAACATGATTACCAACATAAACCCATGACAAAATAAGATCAAAATCAAAGAAACCAAACACACCCATTTGGGCCGTGGGTTTTATGAACAAAAACACCAAATAAAACTTTGATTCTAGCTAATTTAATTATTTCCCCATGTTTATAAACACCTTAATTAAACATTTATTCAAGAAAATTTAATCAAAATCCACTTGTTCATAAGATTTATTTTTTGGAAAAATTAAGTTGTTGCATGTTTGATTTTAATGGATTAAAAGACTTACAATGAAGAAATAGGAGGTGGTCTTTGATTAGATTTTAGCAAAACCTAAAAAAATGGTGGTGTGTGGTGGCCTTAGGTTGGCTGTGGGTTTCAAAGAGGGAGGGGGGAGAGATTTTGATCTTTGAGTGTGTGTTGGTGTGTGTGTTTTATTGTTTGTGTATTTTGTAAAAGTATGGAGGGACCAAAGTGGCACTTTTTGTTATCTTTTGGCCTTGCTTAATAAACGACCAACTTAGTTGCGGGAAACGGCTAGTAGTTGGTTTTGAAAATTTACGGGATGTCGGGATTTGTAAAAATTACTTTCCAAAGGTTATAACCACTACTACAAATTGAACATAAGACAACACTCAAAAAGTGTTGTATTATGCTTTAAAAGTGCTACATTATGGTTAATGCAACACTTTTTGAAGTGCCGCGTTATGCAACGTCGCCTTAGATCTAAAGCAACACTTTTCAAAGAAAATACAACACTTTTTGAAAGTGTTGCCTCAGTTTAGTAAAATGCAACAATTGAAGTGCAACACTTTTGAGACTCAAATGCAACAATTTTTTACTTTAAAACAACACTTTGTACATTTAAGGCAACACTTATATATATAAGCACCAACCAACGACAACACTTTTATTTAATAAACGCAACACTTCAAGTTGTATTATTCATATAAGTGCAACACTCTCTCACATCTATCGCAACACTTTCTTCTATATATTAATTTTCGTTCCATTAAACTAAAATAATATACACTAAATGTTTGTATGATACTCAATTCAAATGGATGCAATAATACTAATTTCTTGAATAAAACCATTATAGTAAATACAATGCTGTATGTTATAAATCTGTACGATGTCAATGTATTTATAAAGAGTACAAGTAATGGTAGTTAATATAAAATGATCTATAAGTACAATCATATAAATATTGGGATTATCCTCACAAGTCTTTATCCACCACTTCCGTCTTTAAATACTTCATGTCAACATAGCCTGGAACATACGAAAATGAGTAAAAATGTTGTTAGTTATTTCAAGTTATAAACGTTTCTTGGTTAGTACTCCGTAATAAAATTCTTGCTTATCATGAAACACTAGTGTAAAATTTATTTTCAATATTATTACTCAAATTTCAAAAAACACTTCAGTAGGTTCATTGTTGAACCATAAGTTGGGATACTTCCATTTCATATATTGATTCCTGAAAGATTATGAATCTTACTATAATATACTTTAATCAAGATAAACCTAATTCTTGTTTAATATCGTAGCTTATCTTGTAAGTAAATACTATAAGTGGTCTAATACTCTAATACCATAATGTGGGCATACCAATTAAATGTTCACCCCCTAATGAAGACTTCAGAATTCTCGCCATCTTGGAATCTCTAAAAGATATGCTATCACTCTTTTTGACATGACTGCATAAACCAAACCAAGAAACTATTAATTACACTGGGTATCATCTAATCATACATATTTCACAACAACAACAACAGTAGCTAATCCAGTCAATACCAGGTATAGAAAGGTAAAGAATGATAACTTAAGACAAGGAAAACAGGAAATTAACTATAAAGACTATATATATAACAACTAACCTTAACTTCTTAATACTTTTGTCAAAGTGAGAAATCTTTTGTTGACTTAGCGTCCTCCTTTAAATCCACCACAGGAGTTTGTATCACCTAGACTCTCACTTCCAGCAAGATCGACAAGACTCTAGAAATTTTAGTGACGTAAGAAACAATCAAAAACGAATTATCAAAAGAAAAAATGAATGTGAAAATACGAAGTATACCAAACTCACGAAGAGAGATCTTACACCTCCTGATGTATCAAGGGGTCTGCTCTTAATAGTCTGAAACGAAAAGCCGGATGATGTCATTATAATTGTTAGTCGCTATATGAGAAGTCTTACAAAAACCAAACTAGTACAATTACATGCATGTGGCTTAATAGTTAATAATATATCTAAAACAAGCATGTAATACAAATATAACAGACATGTAGTCAGAAACGGATATTTTTGTACGCTAACTATGCAGACATCTTTGAACAGAGGTACATAATTACCTTCTTCCTATTTTCCTCATATTAAGTACATCAACAAGAATACACGTGAATTCTTGATTTAACTTTACTAAGAAATAGTAAAGATATATTAGAACATTTCTCGGAATCTAGCAAGAGATTTATTTTGAATCAACGTCAAGTAGATATCACCAGCTTGGACCTCAAGGTTCGGATCTAACTTCTTTGGTTGACTTTCAGCTTCTGCTCTCTTTTCTGTCAATTGCGTCTGCACAGGCTCCACCATACCACTTCCATCCTTTCCCAACCCCTGCGTACCAGATCCCAAAGGAATACACGAAACAACAACCCCCTGATTTAAAGTCAGACACTTTAACATTCTGATAAAATTATTCATCATTATACATGCCAGCTGCTCCACCTTTCCAGAACTGGATTACATAAACATAGTTTCACCAATTTTATATCCTCCATGAAACTTTCATATAGATCTAGGTCAAGAATGATTGTCACTCTCATTACCTAGAAAGTTATTTTTTACCTATGGAAATTCTAAATTGCGTCCACAACTATACGAGTCCAGATAGAAATTCAGGACTTTAACTTACTAATATGTCGATTCAGGAGTCAAACAGGCGCTTTAAGGAGTTTTTAATTCATGAAACCTTTTAAGGTGTTTTTTAGATATAAGAATATCATCAGGCACTTATTGTATAAAACTTCTCTAAAATTGGAGAAAAGTACTCCAGCACCAAGAACTACCACTTTTGACTCTTATTCTTAAACCACCAAATCCTCCCGTTCCCTACCTCTAGAAAGCCTACATGTGATAAACTTTAATGGTAATGTATAAAGCCTACGTGTTGTTTAGAGTGTAGAAACAAAAGAAAATTCCTAAAGAGATCGCATAGTTGAAGGATGACATGTTGCTAACAGAAAAAGGAGACAACTGCGACAGCCATTGGTTTACTACAGGGGTCAATGTTTCATTTGTCTGGGTCATTCACCAAGTCAAACAATTCCATTTGGTATCTATATGGTATAGGAGTTCATTTTAGACCCTATTTACTTGACATGAGGATAATCGGGGTTTTTAAAACATTGGGTTAAAGTAGTACCAATATTACTCTTTGGAGATGCCAAGATTAAGGTTACAAGTGAGACACCCTGTTAGCTTCATTATGCATGAGACAAAACATGAACATGACAAGCATAATGAAACTAAGAAGTTGAATTAAAGTATTGTTAAGATTACCAATTTTAGTAAATAACGTGATCGTTCGATTATTTAAACGTGTTTCACCCATGACTCACATATACAAGTTAAGAAGAAAAACTAGGATATAATGCATTGAGACATACGTTATACAATTGTCAAAAATTAGAATATACCCCCAACTGGCCACGTACATGTTCTTTAACATGTAGACATTATGCAGTCACTTAGTTCTTACCAAAACTAACATTCCTTATATATTCAATTTTAAACAAGCAATAGCCTCCAATATTTCTACATTAAAACTCGCCAGTTGACCTCGAAACTATAATAGTAAGAACTATAAAATTTCAAAAAATCAAATCGATAGTTGCAATGACAAATAGAACCCTTAAATATCTTACTTAGCATTGCTGAATTGGGATATCAAGATACTCGATAACAATGTGCTTAGTTTTATGAGATAAGGCCTTGATAAAAACAAGTAGCGAATTTTTGAACTTGATTAAAAGCAGGAACATTGTGTAACATGATAAATCATCTACAAATATATATAAAAAAAGGATGCCAGAACGTAATAACACACCTGTGCTGGAAGTTTCTTTCAGTTTTTGTTCCATTTTTTGATCATCAATAAGCAAAGAAAAAACATCCCCGTGAGCTAATAGATCACCCGGTACATGACCACCAGTCATGATAGGTTGTTGGAAGGTAATTTTCTGGCTAGCTCTCTGTAAAACATTCTCTTCAATGGTCATTTTACATATTAACCTATTCACCGTAACCTGCAAAACAAGAATATAAGTTTTAGCGACTCAAAATTTAGCAAAAAGTATGCACCTAGTTTGAATGTAATAGGAAAAGAGATGACAAAACAAGATTCAACCTGTCACAGAGTTACCATTATAGCTTTAACATGTCTTGGGGCATTGAAGTAAGTATTTTAGATGGTCCATAATCTTCAGCTTTTTTAATTGAAAATTTCACAATATGTTTGCTCTGTACAAGACTAGTTCACCTGTTGGTAATTCTCAACTTAAAATTTGTGAGGTTTCATGATTGAATGATCCATCCAAAAACTAATTTACATACGAATAAGACAATATTTTCTCTTGTGAAAACTTATCATTTTATTATGCAAACACACCTGCAATAAATTGTTGAAACCATTCTGGAAATCCTAACAGAATGAACAAGGTTTAATGGGTTGAATCTAAAACTTATGCCAATAATATATAACTACCAACTAATCTACTTCTAATAAAAATTATTTCCATGTTCACCAGAATACAAGGTACAACAACCCCCACCCTCACCCAATATTGAAACCATAAGGAAAAATAAACCATAACCTAAAAACTGTAGGGTGTAGGCAACATACCATAGTATGAATAGCACAATCACAATTTCAACCAAATAGCCTCGATATCATTGACAACTTCGATAGCAAAACCAATCATAGGGTACCGGTAATAGTAGGTATAAATATTAAACAAGCAAAATGGTTCTTACACTATACCCTAATTATACATTTATTGGCAATACAATTAACAATCAAACATACTACTACAATGGCAATTGTTTTGTTACCTCAATAAAGGCTCTAGAGTCGAGCAAACATGGCTGCAAAACAGATCTTCGAGGAAAAAATATAGGTGATGAAATAGTGAGACGTGACAAAGTGGCCAGATCTGAATGAAGGAGGTTTGGAGGATGGAAGGAGAATCGGCGGCTAATTGGCTAAATAAATAAATTTTCATTTTTGGGTGAGAAAGAGGAAAATTAATCTGGGGAAAAATAATTTTTGGATTGGCGGGACGAGTGAAATGTAATTTCATTTTAGGAGGGATGAGGGATGGGGGATGGCGGTTCTAAATTTTTATCCATTAAGTGTGTACTAGATTTGCAACACTTTTGAAAACTGTTACATTAGGTCTGAAATCGCAACACTTATTTTTAAAATGTTGCTTTAGTTATAATAATTTGTAAAATGCAACATTTTAAAAAGTGTTGCTTATAAAATGTTGTATTTGCCTCATTTTCTTGTAGTGAACGCACACAAAACGAATATACACATGGTTCCGACTCGACTTAACACGTAATAAAAATAAAATCTCGAAAAACTCAAATATCGATCAATCGATAATAAAGGTAAATTTTGGGCATCCGTCGGTATTGTAGTCGTCATCGGTTCTTCTTAATTCGTCAAACGTTAAATTACGACCGTAAACATTGGTTTCAACTTAAACCGTCAAATAAATCCACGATAAAAATTCTTAAAAATTTCAAAAATATACGTAAAATAGGATTAAATAAATGAAGTTGGGCTCGGGATATCACATCCACAAGTGAGCCATAACTTAAGAGAGATGCTCATACTGAACAGCTCTTGAGACAATAACTTAGCATCATACGGCACATTCACGGGTCTTACATCCTCCCCTCCTTAAGGGAGCGACGTCCCGGCGCTCTTCGGTTCTTATACTCGCATTTCGTACTACTAGAAAGATAAGTGTGATTCTTCCTAAAGGAGTCTTCACGTTCCGTTGTGGACTTCGGTTCATGTCTCGGGTTCCATCACACCTTCACAATGAGTATTATACCTTGCTTCAATCTCTTAACATCTCGATCTATCCGTAGCCTCCCAAATCATTTCAAGTCCATTCAACTGACTTTTTCCTACTTCATTCTATCCAACTGGAGATCTACCTTTTCATCAACATGATCCTTCAAATGTTGCATCTTCATTGTTAATATGGTAAATGTCGTTGTACAAAGGTACTACCAACGGCAAGTGTCGATCTCAACAACTTATCAAAGTCAATCACACACGTTCGGAGCATGTCTTCCAACTTTCGAATCGTCCTTTCACTTAGTTTCATCGTCTCATAAAAATAATTATACACAGAGAAAAAAAATGACACGGGCCACACATAACCTCGTCAAGAATGTTCAGAATATACGATACGAAGTAACTAATATCAATCGTACAAAATCACCTTATTGCAATATTACGTACATACAACCCTAGCTCATCAAAAACGAATTCATCGATACGTTAATCATTCGACGTATACATAACTCTCTCGAAAACATCACAAACCAATCAAACACAAAAGCCATTATGAAGCACATAAAGCCGTATCACGACATGTTTGCGAAATAGCCAAACCATGCCAAGTAAATAAGTTCAACCAAGTTAACTCATGCTTGCTAATCAGCCAAGTCATGATAAAATAAGGATATTTGACATATTTCTCGGATGAGTCCAGTCAAAAGAAAATTGCACGTTAAAGAAGGTTCACGAGCTTGCTAGCTATGGCTGCGTATCCTAAACAAAGAATAAAATTCATACATACGTCATCGCAGGGTGCTCACCCACGGATTCATACCCAAAAGATATTACAAGAACACCATCTCACTTTCGTCCCAACCGTGGTAAAAATCCTAATAAGCATCATCGTTCACAGTAAAAAGATATATATATTACATGGCACGTGTTCTCCATGATCGGACTTCATTGGACAATGTCGTCTCAAGCTCTCAAAACTTACGATCACTCGACCAGATCACTTACCACATAAATACATAAAAGGCAAGGGTTTACCACACAAACATTAACTATGGCTATCTATCGTTTAACCATCGATAATCAAGGATGGTTGAGTCAAGCAAAGAGGATTCCTCACTTAAATAAACGAAGACGGCAATGGAATTGTCTTCCAACTACCGATGCACAGATGGTAAACTTCAACAGTTTATCGCGTGTCGTTAAACATATCAAAAGAACGAGAAAAGAAAATAAATAAGGTACAATACGTTTGATGCAGGAGAAGTCTTCTTTATTTCCCTCAGAGTTATTCGAACTCGGAGTTCCTCTACTTCGGCAGTCTCCTATTTTTGTTTAAATTTCTCCTCAGTGTCGGTACGAGTCCCTTTGGTATTTCATCAACACCCTCGTGATTCCGATGAAATTCGCACGTTACACACACACATAAAAACGTTTTTCCAAAATTACTCGGTCACAGTGACTTACTAAGTCAACGCCAACCAAAAAGAAAAGATTTCAAAGAACACAAGAAAATTCAAAAATTCTCTTTAAGATTCAAAGAAATTACGACTACTTGCAAAAATGATCCACCATTTTAAAAAGAAACGTTCTCATCCAAACGTTTATCAAAACACTACAAGTTTCAAGATGACCAATTTGTTTGACACGATAGTGCCCTTCCTAAACTATTCATAATTAGCTAGATCATGCATACTTAAGGGTCAAGCAACGACAACCAACAAAATAGGACTCTTCCTGAATTATGCATAGTTAGCTAAGCTGTGCATAATTGAGGATCGAGTGATGACACAATCATTATTATTACATACCAAATATGACTGCGAAAGTTTTCGACCTAATCTTCAAAATAATTAAATCATTTGAAATGAAATTTGAAATGGGAAAATATTGTTACCATCGTTTTAAGAAACACATCAAACATTTTTCGTCTACTTTGGAAACATACATTACTTTGCCTATTTATGAGAAAATAAATAAATAAATAAATAAATCGGCACCATTTACATTTGGTTAAACGAAACATTTCACACTCATACATATTTTCAAAATAGACTACTCACAAAATAACGGTAAGGTTGTTCAGGATTAAAGATCATTGCAAGCACAAAAAGTAATAAAATCCAAAAATCAATGAGATCGAACTAGGTAAACAAGCAATATAATTGCCAACTGAAATTAACTACATTAGAAATAAAGATACTTGGAACATATGACAAGAGTTTTAGAATAATCAACGGCAATCTACGAATACATAGAGTAAAAATTGAATATCAACACAAGCGTCAAAAATAAAACAACGCTCATAATTCCCATCGTCTCGAGTTGCACACACATTCCACCAAGGGTATACGGGGAGAGAAGAATAATCACTTGGTAAAATAGAAACAATTTCACCAGGAAGATCGAGTTCTTTCACCTCTACAATTAGATAAAGCGGCTTCGCCTCCTTGCTTTTGTTCCATTAAAAATAAATAACCAATTTAATGAAGATTCATAGCATCATTCAAGTAAATACAAAATTTTTAGGTTCCATTAACCGAAAGAAGAAAAGTCACAACGTCCATGAACAGGACAAAATATACCAGGTGACATACCCTCATCATCAAGTACGAGCGAAGTAGCAACCCAAAAATAAATATAATAATAATGGTTTCATATCATGGAAAATATTAAAATGAACAGTCACATGACGACTCAAGTTTAGATATAGACTCATAAAATCAAAGAAGTGATGCTGTACGATCGAACCATCGTGACTCAAAATATTACGTCTTAAGAAAATAATACAAATATGCGTTTGTTGGGTAATCCATTTGCATTTTCTAGTTACTGTTACCTTGTATATTGTAAAACCGAACATTTGCATATTTTTAGTTTGGGTTACACCATTAAAGAATTTATACCTTTCATTTCTCAATCTTTACAAAGTTTTTATTTCTGGAAAAATTACAATCTCTAGGTAATTATTAACATTAGTAGATGCGGTGACTCGGTTATTATAACTGGTAAAATCATTAGTTTTAAAAATCTCGATACTCGCGTCAAAATCTCATTAATCTTCATATCTTAAGTACCAAAAACGTTTATAGTAAGAATTCTCAAAGTTTTACGTTATTACTACATATCTTATTACGTATATACAAATATCCAAAATAACTCAATCTAACCCAATTAACTCTTAAAAATCAACCTTTGACTTTTTATTATACACATGTGTTCCTTAAAACTGATTTGTATGCTATATTTTATTCACGCGACTCGAGCCAGGCGTCAAAGACGTTTCACGCAGTATTATCTCGGATAAATTACTGATTTTAGTCGAGACTTGAATCTCAAAAATAAGAACAATATAATAATATAATAATTAATCAGAAATGCTTATTTCAATAATTCTAAAATGTGGTAAATTCAACTTTTAATCCTTAGCCCATTATCAAACGATTTTTAACATTAACACATATCGCAGCGGAATAAAACAAAAGATTTTTCAAACGATTTTAAACAAGCATCATCGAATTATGCATCGTGGTTCTATATAACGACTATTAAGTAAACAAATGGATTCCAATGACGTTCCATCAATATTTAAAAATTTATTTCAAGCGTTAGAATTTCTCACTTATAGTGTATATTCCGATTTTATCCCAGTTTATTCACTACAACAAGTAACGTGTTCTAGTTTACACCAATGCATACGTAAACATAACCTTATGTTTAAAATAAAACCAATTTTACAAAGTTTTTAGCTCCAGAATACATGACCAATTCTTCTACTCATGTTTTATATTACAAGATACGCCAAAAGTTTGCTACATTGACCCGAAAATTAAGTCATACTAAATCCAAAGTTACATATACTCAATAGTCATATCGTAAATTTTATTATGAACTCCTTTTTTAAAAATATATTAAACAAATTCTTAACAAATCCATCACCAGCTTCTAGTATCAAATTATTAATATATAAAAACAAGGATTTTACGAGTAATATAAATCACTTATTATGATATACCAATCAAGGTTGAAGGAAAAATAATTTCACTTTGTCCATTTCTTCTCTACACTTATTTTTACTTGTTACAAGACACATCATAGGTCATTTTTATCCAAAAATTTCATTCACCATTTATTTAATATGTAAAACACTTTATGTTTAAACCATTCAATCAACAAAGTTTAGTGCTTACTTAACTCACACAAATGCCGGACCTCGTCATATATACTATCAAATTTAAAATAATAAGACAACAAGAACAAAAATGAAATAAACGAAGCGAGAATACGTATGTCAACTAAATGTTGTTATCGGCCTCGGATGAGTCTCGAAATTGTACTCCACAAAATTAACACAAAAACCAACCAAATTCCAAGTTATCGCGATTGATCACAACGCTAGTATATTTTAAAACACATCTTTAAAATTCAAGTAGAATAGTAAACAACGATTAAATGGCAACACGCCTCAACCACGTTTTATAACACACACATGTGATTCGTCGCTACGATGTACGCATCGTTGATTATACTTCGTCTATATTATAGTTACGCCAATTAACATATCAAACCCATAAGGAATAAAGGAAAATAAAGTAATACGTGAGTAATTTACGTTTCAAAAGAAAATGTCCAAAATGACACATCACGGTGCGATAACGACAATCGAGATCAATCTAGTCAATATACAATATGTTACGAAGCGTTATTTACGTATCTAGAGTATCAAACGAGGTTCATATTCGGTTATCCGAACAATAAATTAATTATCAAGATTGATAATTTGCGGTAAGGTCGAATTCTCAACAAAACCGCATTATAACATGTACGATAATCACTCAAGCACCATTGCTTCACGTGCAATGTCTTTAAATACCATAGTATATACATATTTATACATAAAATCATTCCTACATACACGTAGGATTACAACGCGGTGTTGCCATGTAATGCAATGTAGCCCGTTATGCCAATACATGCAACATATAAGATAATCTTACGAGAATTTGTAAATTACGATAATAAGTACTCAACGTACAAAACAATATATCTTAATATATATCATAGTATTTACTTACTAAACACTAGGGAATTCATATCAATTTGAGGGATACATCTAAAATATAAAGCAATGCTAAAGAATTCTTACCGGAGCCATGCAGGATAGTTGTGTGCTTGGACAATTTCTTACGACACCAAAAGTTATAGTTTAGGATTTTTCAAAATGACCTAGTTCTCTATAACTCATGGCTCTGATACCAATCTATAACACCCCCAACAAATGCTATGCGCAGCGGAACTACAACATTTGGGTGCTACGTAGTTATCATCACACATAAGCTATATTAAACGACTCAAAGAGACGTAAAAGTTTAAACATAAATTTAAACATTATTAAAATCATACAAGTCTACAGTTTTCCAAATCCCAAGATAATACTAAACAGAGTTTACATAGGTCCCCACTGAATCTCAACCCAAAAGTACATTTTTGCTCACATGACAGAAAAATAAAAGAGTTTTAAGTTAAATAAGGGTGGAAAAACAAGTAGACCGCCAAGCCACGACAACTTCCATCCTCGCATGCTCCGCTGCTATCAATCTTGGTTACCTGAAACCCATGCTTAAAACTGTCAACACAAAGGTTGAGCGAATCTATAGTTTATCAAATCATAAGTTGAACATAAGTATTAAAAACCAATCATGATCATTCAATAGCATTGTCGCGCAAACAATCTATTATTCAAGGATAAGACAATTGTGTTTAAGCTCATGACACTAATCCGTTAACTCAATCACCCGTGTAATAATTACCGGCGTGATTCAGATGAAACCAGTGCCCCTACTAAAGGCATCAGTTGCAATTATACCTTATCTCTTATCACAAATTATCCATCCGCAGGGGGTATCAACGTACTAGCCCTCGTCTCGGATAGGGTAGTCAACCCCATAGTACTATCACTTTGTATAAGCGGCTATTTCTCCCTTCTCAAGGGCAAGACAATAGTTAATAGTTCATGAAATTAGGGCCTTTTGCAACTAGGTACTCAACACAATTTCAAGGCAACATTCGGGTCCAACAATCATTCATGACTTATGTTCATTTTCATTTAAATAGCATGTATCCCCCTCGCGGGTAAAAACATTTGAAATAAGTAAAGAGCGAGTCTATAGACTCACCTTAAGTAGTAGTGGTAGTATTAGTAACTACGGCATAAACGAAATCGATCACCGACGATGAGGATGCCCCGGGAAATCAAATACAACACCTAATGAATCAACACATTCAAGTACCTTCAAGTATTGTATGTACATAATTAAGAACACTCAAGGTTCATATAAACTCACGCAAAAAATCCATACAAGTGATATTTACTAGACACGTCCAATTTTATATTTTATTAGAACTATTGCGCATTTTACAATTCTGCCGGTACATACCGAATGTACGGGCTGTTTTATCCCACTTAGACCACTCCTAAAAATCTGAGAAAATTTGTAAAAATCACTTATAATCTGTATAAACCCCATACCAAATTTCATAAAAAGTTTTCACTTCTAAGACCTTCTGCCCGACACATCTTTGAAGTACAAAATTCGGACAGTTTTGCACACTCGACTTGTAAGATTATTTTGACCATCTTAACCAATACCATTTGCAAATCCGACTCTTGATTATGAAAATAGACTCAAAATGATAAGTTTAGGTCCTGAGAACAGCCCTTGACCATTTTTGAAACTCAACTTATAGTCCCCGAGATTTGACCCAATATCGACAACAATTCCGTATTGTGTCGATACGCATCTCCCGGTACACGAAAATTCAAACTAGCGTAACTTTTGACTCGTTTGGAGTCAAAAGCTCTATCTTATACCAAAACGAAGCTAAAAAGAAGCTCTACCACAGTATCCTATCATCTCAACCTGGACTTAGACTTAAACCCACGAAAATGCCCTTAAAGTTTCTGATCTAAAAATACCCTTTTAAAATCATATCAAAACACCTTTCCAACACTTTTTCTTACATCCTAGACCTATTATAACATCTTATAATCAATCTAATACAACCTAATTACCCTTAGTCACTTGTATGAACATTTCTTATAAAAACCCATTTGATAAATCACACATGCAATATAATTAAACCAATCAAAAACATCAATAACATGATTACCAACATAAACCCATGACAAAATAAGATGAAAATCAAAGAAACCAAACACACCCATTTGGGCCGTGGGTTTTATGAACAAAAACACCAAATAAAACTTTGATTCTAGCTAATTTAATTATTTCCCCATGTTTATAAACACCTTAATTAAACATTTATTCAAGAAAATTTAATCAAAACCCACTTGTTCATAAGATTTAATTTTTGGAAAAATTAAGTTGTTGCATGTTTGATTTTAATGGATTAAAAGACTTACAATGAAGAAATAGGAGGTGGTCTTTGATTAGATTTTAGCAAAACCTAAAAAAATGGTGGTGTGTGGTGGCCTTAGGTTGGCCGTGGGTTTCAAAGAGGGAGGGGGAGAGATTTTGATCTTTGAGTGTGTGTTGGTGTGTGTGTTTTATTGTTTGTGTATATTGTAAAAGTATGGAGGGACCAAAGTGGCACTTTTTGTTATCTTTTGGCCTTGCTTAATAAACGACCAACTTAGTTGCGGGAAACGGCTAGTAGTTGGTTTTGAAAATTTACGGGATGTCGGGATTTGTAAAAATTACTTTCCAAAGGTTATAACGCACACAAAACGAATATACACATGGTTCCGACTCGACTTAACACGTAATAAAAATAAAATCTCGAAAAACTCAAATATCGATCAATCGATAATAAAGGTAAGTTTTAGGCATCCGTCGGTATTGTAGTCGTCATCGGTTCTTCTTAATTCGTCAAACGTTAAATTACGACCGTAAACGTTGGTTTCAACTTAAACCGTCAAATAAATCCACGTTAAAAATTCTTAAAAATTTCAAAAATATACGTAAAATAGGATTAAATAAATGACGTTGGGCTCGGGATATCACATCCACAAGTGAGCCATAACTTAAGAGAGATGCTCATACTAAACAGCTCTTGAGACAATAACTTAGCATCATACGGCACATTCACGGGTCTTACATCAACACTCAAATTAGCATAGCTAACAACTTTGTTTATACTATACTTAACATTTTTATTAAGTACAAAATCTTTATACTTAGAAGCAGGAAAAGCACTTTTTCTACTAGTTCTCCTAACAGTATTATCTGCTGCTGGTTCTGGTGACCAATTAAACACATTACCAAAAGACTCAATACCTTCATCCTCAGAGGAATTTTCTTCATCATTATCAATGTTTGGTATACCCTCAGAAATATTTTCTGTTGCATACTCATGCCTAATGTCCTTCCTACTAGAATCAGTATTAGTATCTGATGATCTATCTACCTTAGAAACAACATCTGTATCAGTAGTATGAACATCTTTTCTACTTTTACTAGACTCTACAGTGCTGTCATTAGGTTCTACATTGATTTCAGGTATAAGCCCATGCTTTCTACCTATACTATCTCCATTTTCATCATAGGATTCACTAGGCACTTGAATGTTTATGTTAAAAAAATTTAAATCATCAACACCATTATCACAAAAAATAAACTCTTTACTAATCATATCATTTTTAAAAGGAAAAACTGTTTCATAAAACTTCACATCTCTTGAAAGCAAATATCTTTTATTTTCCAAACTAAACAATTTATAACCCTTTTTGTCAAAAGAATAACCAACAAAAACACATTTCTCAGACCTTGACTCAAACTTATCAGACACATTAACAACATTAGAAAAACACAAACAGCCAAACACTTTCAAATGGAGTATACTAGGTTTAGACTCATAAACCATCTCATAAGGACTTTTACCAGACAAAACAGCAGTAGGTAACCTGTTAATCAAATAAGTAGCAGTTAGGACACACTCAGGCCACATGTTTAAAGGTATGCCCCCTGAAACATGAGGGCTCTAGCAGTATTAAGCAAATGCCTATGCTTCCTCTCAACAACACCATTTTGTTGAGGGGTATAAGCACAAGTGGTTTGATGAACTATACCATTTATTTTTACAAAATCAGAAAATCTTTGATTTACAAATTCTGTCCCATTATCACTTCTGAAAACTTTAACTTTTTTATTAAACTGATTGTCAAGAAATTTAACAAAATTTTCAATACAACCAAATACTTTAGTTTTGTTTTTAATAAAAACACCCAAACAGATCTAGTATAATCATCAACCACAGTCAGAAAAAACCTAAAACCATCTCTACTAGTAACTTTATATGGACCCCACACATCAATATGAACAATATCACCAAGATTTTAGTTTTATGTTCACTTAAAGAAAAAGATTCTCTAACTTGTTTAGCTTTATGACACACATCACAAGGTTCTAATCCTTTAAGTTTAATATCAATATTATCTTTTCTTAGAACATCCAACACTTGATCTGTTGGATGTCCTAGTCTATTATGCCAAATAGAACTACTAATCTGACAACATCTCACATTTTTGCTAAAAACAGCCCTACCTTCATCAACAAAGTATAAACCATCTTTTTCACTACCAGTCCCCATCAGGACATTGTGAGTTAAGTCCTGAATCATACAACAACTTTCATTAAAACTAACATTAACCTTATTATCTTTAGACAATCTTTGAACAGATAAAAGACTAACTTTGTATCCAGGAACAACCAGCGCATCTTTAATAACCAAATTATTAATTTTAAAAGAACCAATCTTTTTTACATGTTCTAAAGTACCATTAGGATGAGCAACACTTATATTAAGATATGAAACATCAATAACATCAAATAACAATTTTTCTGAATATGTAATGTGCTGACTAGCTCCTGAATCTATAATCCAACCAATATAAGTACTATAAGTACTTATATTTGAATTATAGTTAAAAAATCTACAAGCAAGAAAACTAACAACACAATTATTCACTTTAAAGGTACCTGCAATAGTAGCAGAACCCATAGAATTCTCTCCTGAAACACTCAGTAATCTCATAAGTCTTTGATATTGATCAAAAGTAAGAGTATGAGATGTACTCTTATTCTGATCACATTTATTATCATTAACACTAACATTATGAACATTATTTTGAGTTGAATTGTTATTATTTCTTTTAAAGTTAGGTGGATAACCAATCAACTCAAAACACCTGTCTATAGTGTGACCATTCATATTACAATGTTTACAAACAAGATTACCATTTCTATAACCATTAGACCCAGTCCTGTTATTTCTATTAGTGTTCCCAGTATTAGAATTATTACCACCTCTGTTCCAATTATTAGAATTTCCACCAGACTTAACAACAAAAGCAGATGGTCCAGATTTATTATTTTTAGAGCCATTTCTATGTGATTCATCTCTAGACAATGTTGCAAAAGCAGTTCTCACATCTGGTATGGGATCAGATGTCAGAATCTGACTTCTCACAACACTATAACAATCATCAAGACCCATAAGAAACTGCATCAGTCTGAGAAGCTGATCATGTTCCTTAAGTTCTTCAGAACCATCACAAGTACAATTAGGCAAATTAACAAGAGCATCAAATTGTCTCAACAAAGAATTACACTCATGATATAAAAGGAAAGTGTGAAAGGTGTTACAAAGCACGCGCAGCAAACCAAGCAAGAACTCTGGATCAAGACAATCCAGAGAACCCAAACCTCAACCACAAGATCAAGAAGATCTATAACCAACGCAGCGGAAAAAAACAACCTGCACGTGAACAAACAAACAAAGAGATAACAATAATCACAAACCCTTACCAAGATTAGAAAACCCTAACTTCTGGATTTAGGGTTTTCTAATTAATCAACATAAAACACAAATAAGACCCCAAAATTAGTACCCACAGCTCACCAATAAGATCAGAAACGATTATAACAAAAAACCCCCAAATTTTCTTGAAACCCTAATTTTTTAAAAATCCAATTAAACTTGTAAAAAACCAAATTAACTAGTTAAAATCAATGATTCACCAACAATTAAACAAGATCTATACAACAAGATCAAAACCCCCAATTTTTTTAAAACCCTAATTTTTTTAAAAGATTTTAATCACGATTCAGAGCAACCTGTCTCTGATACCATGTAAAAAACTTATGAATCAATAACTAAAATCAACAAGAACGAATAACAGAGAACCCAGCCAACCTCCCATTGGCTCTCTTTATCAATGATTAAGTATACCATATCAGATTACAAGAACAAAACTAAGAACAATACTCACAAACTTAACAAACTCACAAGATTTGATCAAGAAAGATCAAACCCAGTTTTCTCTCTCTAGAAACAATATCAGAAACGACGCAAATGAAAAAGTAAAAACAAATGAGGTCAACGATTGAGTATATAAGCTCCATGTTGCACCAGAGTCCCAATCTTTCACAAAGTTGCACTTCTAGTCCCTCTTGTTGTAAAGTTGTTACTTCCTTTATTATGTTCGTCCTTCATCTTTCACTTTAGTGCAAACTAGTCCTTCAGGTTTTGGACTTATGCTTCTTAACACTAAAGTTCGATAAAGAAACTACCTTTCACCGTGAAAAACTATGTGTGGCACGTGCCACACGTGGCTCATACATAGATCCGCCCCTACCTAAAACCATCGTTAAAAGTTGATAAAGAAGAATAAACTGGTATTTGTAGGCTTACTTTTTAAAGGGGCTGAAACAAGATGCCTTCTATTTTTAGATTTCTTCCATGGTCGTCAAAATCAATTTTGAGATCAACAAGATCCCCATTGGTAGTGATTTGATATAATTCAGCCATATGGAAGTAACCATACATCTTGTCTGAAAGCACATTATAAGTTCTTGTCTCCCCATTTACTTTGTATTTGAGGTCTACGTAAAAAGAGTGAGCGAGAAAGATCAGGTTCACGGTGTATGGGATTAATGGGTTCAATAACTGAGTTTTTACATGTGTTCTGAATCTCCTTTGTTTTGTATCGTATAAGCCTGCTGGAAATCTGATGATACAGAAAAAGCAAAGAATGACGTATCAAATTACATATACTTATCAAACTACAGGATGAGTCCGAGGACGACAAGTCACCTTGAATAAAAGTGAGACTCATATCGACGAGCGAAATTGTCATTTGGAATCAAACAGTCTTCCATGGATATCATGTGACAATGTTCTCCTTTCTCGTTAAGTGAAAACCACTACAATTAGTAAGTTGGGAATTAGCTCTGGTTATAATATCTTTATAATTAGACATAGCCAATTGCATACCGATTTGTATCCGTGAAGGTGGATTCCAATCGAGAGAATCTGTTTTAGTTCCTGAAGGGATTTGTAGGCAACAGATTGTGAGGCAGCCTCGAGTATGTATCGGTACTCTTCAAACACTTGAAGTTCCACCTATATGATGAAATATCAAAGTAATTAGCCATATATTCGGGTTACATAACCATTGAGAATAAAGTGCTTACTTTGTCTACAGATGGTTGGAACTCAAAGCCAGCGACTAGTAGATTGGCATAACGGTTTTCAAACTCAAATCGAAGGCCTGCAGTTGGTTGTTGGCTTGTAAATTGATACAATGGAACAATGAACCATCCATCGTCTCTCTCATGCATAGAAGGGTAAATTATGAAAACTTTGGTCTCGTCCTCCCAAGCTATTTTGTATCTGAGGAGATATTTTGAATTGGCACTGTAGTGCCAAGAATATCGAAAGACTAGGTTGACCGTGTATGAGATATGAGGTGTCAAGTATTCACCTCTAACACGTGCTTTTAATTTCTTTGCATATTCGTAACATTGCCCCCCAGGAAATCTGCATAAAGAAGAATTAAAGAATGAAAAAAAAAACCATATAATATGGATACAAAAATTCAGAATTAGTTAGTCACCTTGTATTAACCCAGTCATCAATATTACGTTTTACAAAGAGAGCTTTATCAGGGTCCAAACATGCTTCAATAGAGATTCTTTCAATATGTTGTCCCTTCTCATTCAAATAAAACAACTGTATGAACATTCATTAGATAAGTTTTAATTAGCATTTTCAATAAGAATTGGGTCAGGCGTGTTAAACGAATTGGGCCCAAAAACAAAATCTTAAATAAAAAAAAAACTAAAAGCTAGTAAAGTCTAGTGACTCTGACCGACTCTTTATGGTCGATTACAAAGTTTTTGTCTGCAGGTTTCATTATGTGAATAAACCAGAAAAACCGAACTGAACCGAAAAACAGAAATGAACCAAATTAGATGTTATGTTTTCGGTCTAGATATTGGCAAAATGATAATCGACCGAATTCATAAATATATACAGTATCTTTTTAAAAAACAAATTAAAACTCTTTTTTGTTATAAATATAAACTTTTTATGCATAGAAAGAAAACAATTGAGCAAAAAATGTATATGATTAAATTACTAAATAACTAAGAATATGTAATCCGGGTTAGGTTTAATCTAATTTAAATTCACTTCGGTCCGGTTTTCGGTTTTACCCAACAAAAATTTAATCAAAACCAGGCAAACCGAACAACCCCATAGCAAAAACTTAATTAACTTAATATGGAAAATTAAATTTATAAAGTCATGTGAAAAACAATGTTTTAAGACCTGGTTAGACCCGGTCGGGTGACTGCATACAAGTTTTGGGAGAAAACTTTGGTTGAACCGCTGGTTAAATCATGCCTGGTGGCTCAATCGGTCATTTAAAAAAACGGTTTTTAAAATATTTCAAAATAGCCCTTTACATTATAAAATATATCAACCGAAAAACGTCTTCCAACACCACGAGTTATGAATCCTTATAGATCTTTATAGTAAATTTATCAGAGTAGGTAATTACCGTTTTACCCCCATTAAGGATTTTGGAGAGAAGCACTTTGAGTTCCACTATGGATCGGTAGATCAGAGGAGGTACCACAGCCTTAATTATATTTTCATACTCCTTTGGTATGAGACCAACACGCTCTTGAGAATTGAGTGCTAGCTCTAGTTTTTCCACAACATGAAACATCTTTGGTCGTTCTTCACGTGATTCCTGCAAACATTGAAAGGCAATCTCCGAAAATATTACCAAGGAACTCTGATCCAATGCTTGCAAAAGATCATCTTTAAACACAATCTCATCCAACTTTTTCTCTTCGTATCTTTGTTTCCAGATATGCACTATATTCCCACTACGAGCATTGCTAGAATCAAAACATAGTCTTCCACATAATACTTCAAAAAGGACAACACCGAAAGAGTATACGTCAGACTCCTTCGTTAGAAAGCCCATGCGCAGATACATTGGATCAATGTAACCAAGTGTGCCCACAGTATCGGTCATTAAAAACGTAAACGACTGATTAGCAGGTCCTAGTTTTGCCAGTCCCATGTCAGAGACTTTAGCTTTCCAGTTCTCGTCCAATAGAATGTTGGAACTTTTTATATCTCTGTGAAGAACTCTCTGATGTTTACCTTTATCCTCATGCAGGTAGCTTAATCCCCTTGCCGCATCAAGGCAAATCTTGATACGCTGAGTCCACGTGAAAGTAGTGGAACTCAAATGGCGATCAAGGCTGCCATTAGCTGCATGCTCGTACACCAAGATCTTCTCACCACCCTCGTCACAAAATCCAAGGAGAGAGATCAGATTTTCGTGGGTGTAACCAGAAAGCATCATGACCTCCTTCCAGAACTGAGGGTCACCTTGCCCATGTTTACGACTTAAACGCTTAAAAGCAGCCTTAGTTTTCCCCCTTGATTGAGATAGTTCTCCCTCATATACATTTCCAAAACCACCCTTTCCGATAATTTTGGTGTCAGTAAAGTTGTCGGTGGCTGATTTGACTTCCTCCAGTTTGATTACAAGATGTTTAAACTCCTTCATGATGGAATCCATTATACTATGCGTTGATGAAAGAGTGATTTGATGAGAAAAAGTGGTTTGAGCAATTACAAGTGCACAACTAAACTAATACTAATTGATATGTTAAATGTAGCAAGACGAAGTTGGGATGAGTTGCCAAAAGTCAAGTCTTATTTGCGTATGGTAGGTGAGATTTCTCTAAACAATAATTCTAACAATTGTTCTGCTTGACTAGGTCTTTTTGGATTATATGCATAAGACAAGTAGACAACCATATAAAAAACTTGTGGTTCTCATAAACAATACGTTGTTGATGACCCAACTTGTCCATTTTGACCCTTCCCTTATTCAAACTTGGCGTCCAACACATGCATGCCAAGTTTTAGTTATCATAGTTTTGATGTCCGAGAGTTTTAATTTTACAGTTATATAGTTTGCCGTAAAAAAATATCATTGTTAAAACTGTCTTGAACATAGCCACTGTAGGGAACTCAGCATAATAAAACGGAGATCGTGCAGGGGACACACAAATCATGTATAAGTGATAAATGTAGTAGGCGAGGTTTATGCATCTACTTTTCTTTTTCTTTGTACATAATGCTTTTTCTTAAAAAGGCAATGCTCTGTTCCTAAAAAATCCATTGTTACTCGATAAATCAAAAGGATACAATAAAGAATTAGGGAGTCAAACGGTCTTTTTGGGGATAGAGGGACTTGAACCCTCATGATTGTTGAACTCGACGGATTTTCCTATTACTATAAATTTCATTGTTGCGAGTATTGACATATAGAACGGGACTCTCTATCTTTATTCTCGTCCGATTAATCAGCTCTGGGGCTTTAAGGGATCGGGCAGGGTTGGAACCCTAACCCAGACCAGGAAGGGAACTATATCCTATAAGACTATCACACACGAGACTTGCCTAGCCAATCCCAGGGAACAGTGAAGCTTCATAGGGTCTTTCTGTCCGTTAATTTCCAAAGAACAATTACATAACAATACTCTTTAAATTATCAATTTCAACACCAATATACCCTATCCCCAGTGTCCTTTGTCATTGATCAGTTAATCCATATTTCTACATGCAATTCCTAATCTATATACCATCTGATTGCAAGAGCACAACTTGGCATGAGACATGGATGCCAATAGTCTGACTTTTTGTTTGTAAACCAAAATAAATGTGGGGTGCAGTGGTTATCATATCATTTTACTTGACTATGACTATGTCTATATCTTTGCAACCCTATAAAGAAACACACACAAATCCTAAATGGCAACACTCATACCAAACGAGCCCTTAAAAAGAAACACACACAAATCCTAAATGGGTTGTGAACTAGTTCGACATGGCCGATTAAGCTAAAAAGAAACAAGCCCAATTTGTGATAATTTGTGATTTACACGAACTCGATAAAACAATGGAGTGAATGAAGCCAAATGACATTAATTATCAATCGTTTGACTTGGGATCAAGTATTCTAGCTAATAGCGAGTAAACATTGTCGGGTCTTATCGGGTTGATCCAATCATAGTGACAGGAAACGCTCACTCGGCCGCGTTTCGCATTTCGGATGGTTTGTCCCAAAAGGGTTACGATCGCGATCTGGAACGCTATATTTGGTGTTCCCTAACAACATCAATCAGCATAGCAAAATGGACCGGTACGACATATCAAAGTGAATTGGTACGGCGTACCAAAGTGAATGTGTTATGATTTGTAGAAATATAATTAAAAATGATTTAATATATAATATTAAAATAAATAAAAGTTTGTAAATATGTATATAGAGAATATATAAATACATGTTTAGATCTTATATATGTATAAATATAATATGGTACATTGTACCAAATCAGGTACATCGTACCAAATTATATGGTACATCGAACCAAAGCGAACTTGGGCGTACAGAAATGAGCCTACGCCCCTTCGTACCGGATTTTAAGGACTCCGTGTACCTGTTTCGCGATCGCAATTCGTGTGACTATGGACCCGATTACCCAATAACAAAAATTATCAAACCCTAACCTGACCCGATAGCAATGTCAGGTTCTCGGGTTCGGGTCAAACTAACCCGATAAGCTTTTTCAACCCGACCCGATAAAGCTTATCGGGTTCGGGTCGGGTCAACACCCTACCCATGGGACACGTTTATGAAACCAATTCCGCACCAAGCAAAATTCTACTTCTACAGATAACACATGTGTAACCTTTCTCACATAACACCAAACAATGATCGACTGATTCATACGCATAAGTACAGAGTGATGATTGACATATTCCACCGCATTTTTACAACAAGGATAAAGAATAAAATTGAGAAGGATACCTTTTATAGCTGGAGGTCTACCCGAAAGTAGTATCCTTACCCGCAGGTCTTCCCACGGATAGGGGTATGACTTGTCTATATGCCACCCTGCTTTGGCAGGATTGGGTATCGTTGTTGTTGTTGTTGTTGTTGCTCCAAACAAACCGTAGCTTCCATTTCCACATGTCCTAAACAAATATATTAAATTTTCTAGGGACAATGATTTGTTCGTAGCCGTATAAACCATAAGCCAATGTTTCATAATCCAGTTTGACAAGGCTTTAACCCCCTTCAAATCTACGCTCCACTTCGGCCTAGTCCAAGGAGGCCAAACCCACTCCACGTTCCATTATTACACCTATAAAAGAGAAGGGTAAGGTAACAGGAATTAACAGCCCATTCACGAAAAAAATAATGTTGTTAGTTCTGCTAGATGTTTTATCGGACATTTGGTTGGCATTACAGATCAGCTTTAGTTGTATAAAAATAACTAACTATTTTGTGCATATATTGTCAATGTGTTAATGAGTTTACTTTACCTTTCATTCATATGCATACCTTTAACAAATTGTGTCCTCAATTAAAGATTAACACGAGTATATATTGTACCTCTTTAACCAGTGAAGTCAAATTTCACTTAACACCTGAATTCATTTTTTGTATGGGAAAAACTGAAAAGGGTCCATTTTACTGATAAACATGTACGGGAAGCTATTAGAAATCAAACTCCAGCAGTGCAATGGTTTTCCTTGGTAACTCTCAGTGTAATCCTAGAAATACAAATCTCCTATTGATAGGCAATTCGAGAAAAGTTACAAACACATAATAGGTTACTAGATGGGGTAGGTGCAGTTATGGTATGCCCATAATATCCTTCGAAGACTAGCACTTCCTGTTGCCGACTTCTTATGACAAGAAAGAGATTAAAGTATCTAAGAGATGAAATAATGATTCGGGTGGTGCCGTATGAGTTTTAAAGTGAAGCCAATTGAGGCAGTCGTTCATGCAGAAAAGCTGTGGAATGTGTAGAGGTACAATGATCAATAGAGCTGTGTTGTGGAAGCCACTGTGATGGTTTGAATTGTGAAGAAAATTGTATCGAATGGATATTCTAATTTTATAGATTTCATTATCAGTCTTCTACTATATGGATTACAACCATGGGAGGTATCCTTGTCGCTCACCTGAGGTAAATAAGCACTACCAAAATAGAATTGAAAGATTAATATATGAAATTTATAAATAAATAAGAAAATTGCATATGCAATAAGTATACCCAATCCTGCCGGAGAGGGTTATGGGAGGGCTTCAGAAAGACCTCCGCAAGAGTAGATATAGGTTTAAGAATAAAGACATATAAGATATCAAGCTTAAGAGCTTGTATAATCTCAAAAGCCAAGAACAAAAGCAAGATTTTTAAATCCCTACCGGAGTTCTTAAATTAGCTTAATTTACGAGCTAGTCAGCTTATTAAAATTCTAAAAAGCTGAAAACTAAAAGCTTGAAATTTTGAGCTTTTATGGACTTAAAAAGCCATAAGCTCAAGCTCATAAGCCTAAAAAATTTAAGCTATCAGCATTTCTAGATTATAACAACACCATTAAGAGGTGGGGTGTTTGTCTATGCTTATAATTTGGGCTTGTAAGTGATAACGGCTGATGATAACTAAGCTGATAAGCCAAGCTTAAGTTCTTGGATTAGCTTATCAAAACCACCTTAAATAAGCTCATAAGCCTAAGCGGTTATGAAAAGACTTGAATGTGGTTAAGAATCATATACATTATTTGCAGATAATGTTTTGTTAAGAATGACACTACGTATATGAATATACAAATCATAGAAACTAAAAATTCATGTAATCTTAACACTAAAACGAAGCTTCTTCTATAATAATCAAGTTACAACAATTATTCATTAAAAACTTATATAATTTCAAATAAATATATTTGAATAAGTTAATATGAAAAGCATAAACTGAAACAATATTTACCAAATTACAGCAATTAATTACCCTTCCAAACGTATTAGGGATAGAGAAGAGATTGATGTAAGTAACCAGTGGTCGGAGGAGGAATATTCCGGTCACCGGACTGGTGGACCTGTTTATTTGGGCCTTGTTACGAATCATAAGGTAGTGTTTTGGACTTTTCTTATTGCTATACAGAAAAACTAAAAAGCCCAAGTAGTTGTAAGTTATAAACATAAGCGATAAAACAAATTTTTTAATTAAGTTTGTGTCATTTATTAAAAAAAAGGGTTTAAGGGTTCATACCCACCCTATATAGGATATCTACCCACCATTTGACTTTAATGATTAATTAACTAATCATGGACTATAAATGAAAGGAATTAATTTAATAAGTGAATTTAGATAAAATTTCTAACAAAATTACAAATTTTAATATATTTGACTTTGTTTAATTCCCCACAACGTATATTAGGCTACTCATAACGGTTATGGGTCACGACCTAGTTTTTCAGTTTTCCCTCTCCTGCGACTCAGTGCGACCTATTTGTCACAGCAAGACGACCTAATGCGACCTAGTTATGTGTGTGAAAAATGGTTGAATAAATGAGGTATTTATATAGGTAGAGGGTAAAATATTTTTTTAAAAAAATTTACACACAAACACAGACACAGCAACGTTACTTTCTTTCTATTAGGTCGTGGGTAAGACCTATTTGAGCACGACCTAGTAGCGCGACCGACTAGCCACAACGGGGCGACCGAATCGCGACCAAGTGCGATCGATCGATTTGGCTTACCGTTGTGGGTAGCTTTAAAAAAAGTTTTTATCTAGTTTTAGAAAAAGTTTAGTAATTGGATTATAGATTATGCATAAAGTACATAATTATGTTATATAGTATTATGTTGTATTAAAGTGTGATGCAAGTCTATCAATACGTAAAAACTTTCATACGTAAAACGCTAATTTAAAATTTATGCTAGACGGCCCAAAAATACTTAAATACAATACTTATTTAAAACAAATTATTTTACAATATTAAAATAAAAAAATTAATGACACTTAATGCTAATAATTGGTAGTAATTAAAAACATTTATGTGAGAGTTTTAATGGGTAACAACATTTAATGTATGTAAAAAGTAGTTTGCACAAAATTTAATGGTTAAATTTAAGTCAAAGTGGGTAGAAACCATAGGACTCAAAAAAAATTGTAACTTTTTATAGGAAATCGTCACATTTCATTCACAAGTTTGGAATTTAAACGTGAGAATTTAGACAGTTGAGAATGAAAGAACTTGTTAGAAGTAAGTGGAGTCTCGTATTGTCCATTAATTAGCAAAGGTGTGAAACGTGGGAACGAATATTCTGATGTTTGATAGAGGAAACAATCTCTCTAAACACACTTGTAGGTGTGGACAACAAATTGTTTTTCCGCACTTTTACATGTAAGATTTTACTTTATTACACACATTTCATAACCACGCAACATTTCTCCATACACCAAGGATCAAAATGAATATATATTTCTTCCATTACATATATACTTGACCCAATGAAAAAGTTTAACATAGACCTCATTTATAACATAGACTCGATCTCCACCTTTCATTTTTTAAGATCTAAGGGTTCTGATTAATTATTTTGTTATAAAATAAAAAATTATTAACACACAAAAATACACACATCAGGAGATCATCGGGGGATTTGTGAACCACCATCACCCCTACCCATGAACCACCGCCAACACCACCCATAAACCATCACCACCAACTACCACACACATATACACATACAAATGTTCGATCTACTAAATCTAATCCATTTCGATAAAAACCCCTTTATTCCAATCAGATCGACACTATTCTGATCAAATCCGCTCCACCAAACCTTAATTTTTATCCCCAAATTTCATTATTGATGGATATAGGAGATGAAATAGATACTGACGATGGTAAGTTGTTTTGATTATGCTTATTTTTATGTTTTTTTCATTTGATTATGCTTAGATAGCACTTGATAAGATTTTCATAATTATTTGCTTAGTTTATGGATATATGCTAATGTGTATGCTTATTTATTTTTTGTTGAGAATGATATATGATTCTTGTCAGAGAATCATATATGATTTTGTTGATTAGCTTAGGTATTTTGGTATCTAGTTTATAAGAAGTTTTTGATCGTCGTGGAGAAGGTATCTAGAGTACTATGCATATATGATTCTTGTAGAATAATAAATGATTCATAGATGAATCATATAAGATTCATAATTCAAATGTTGTAATAAAATCATATGTGTTGTACTACAATCATACTTGGCAAGAATCACACTGAAATCATATTGATACAAGCACATGTTTTTTATTGCTTTTATATCAAGTGTTGATGTGTTTATGTTTTTCTTACAGTTCTACAAGGAAAAGCAATAAAATGCTTAATGATCCAACGGTTTCTTAGGAAAAGCTAAATAGTTCTAGGAAAAGCAATGGAATGCTTAACGACTCGACGGTGTTTTGTATTTTCAGTTTTCTACTTTGTCAAGAATAGTAATTGTTGGAGTGTTTGGGCATGTCCAACACTTTAGTATATTTTTGGCTTGCGTATGTTTATTGCCTGTATTTTGTTGAAAATCATATGATTTTTTGAATAAAGTTTTGTTAAGAGTCATTTTTGTTAAGAATCACATACATTGTTTGCAGATAATGTTTTGTTAAGAATGATACTACGTATATGAATAAACAAGAATCATATATGATTCTATATGAGTCGTATATGATTATACACATCTCATCTATGATTTACTATGAATCATACTTAATACAAATCAATAGTAAGTACATCATATGCGATTTATGGAAAATTTGTAAATACTTAGCATGAATCATATATGATTTGTTCTAAATCAAATATGATTTTTTATGTATCATATATGATTCATGCATAATTATACATGATTCTCCAAGATCACAAACGAAAAATATTGAGTCTTAAGATCAGACCTCACAACTTGTATCAAATCCGTTGGAATATCAAACAAAAATATTTAGTTTAAAATAGTCGTATTAAGAGTCGCATAATACATTTTTGATAGTACAACCAAAATATGAAAATATCTAAATCTAAACAAAGTATGATATGAAAATCCAAATTTAAACAAAGTATGATGATGTTCATGAAGTGTAGTCGCTTGTTGAGTTGCATGAATTCATGTGGCTTGTTTCTCAATTGCTTAAATATTTTAAATCGTATCTCTCGTTTTCCGCAAAGAGTGATTAAGATCTTGAACATCGACTTTTCTCCATAATTATTCCATCTCACAACCCTCTTTCATTTTAAAGTCTTGTAACAGAACATGTTACATAATCACTGATTTTGGTTCAAAGTTATGTTTTTTACCATATAAAAGAACATAATTGTATATGCTTCGTGTTGAATCATATATAATTCATTCTGAATCATATATGATTTTAGCTGAATCATGAATCATATATGATTTTCACGTTTTTCATAATCATTTAGAAAAAAACACAATATTTACCATGAACTTAAATGAATTTCGCTTTCCATCTGCATCTAGATCGACATCTTAGATTTGAGGCTCAATCATAATTTAATTAGGGTTAATTAACAATGTACCATTGCGGTTTGGTGGCGGGTTGGTGGCAGAGGTTGGTGGCGGGGGTTGGTGGCGGTGGTAGTTGGTGTCGATGGTGGTTGGTTGGTGGGTTTGAAGAATCCTAATTTAATTAGGGTTAATCAGTGGTTGTTAGTGACAGGTTGGTGGCGGGTTGGTGGTGGTGGTTGGTTTGTTGGCGGTGGTGGTTGGCGACGGTGGTGGTTGGTAGTGGTTGGTTGGTAAGATGAGAGATTTGAGAGAGGTGTGTGTGTTTTTTCTAGAAAAAAAATAAAGTGTGTATGAAAAGTGGTGTAAGGTAGGTGAAATCTGGACCACTGGATAAAAATGAGATGAATGGATGAGATGTGCTTATTGGATCCCTAATGCAGTCAAACCCATGACCTGTAACAAATAGATATCTTTATTGTAATTTTATATCAGGTATTTGGTGTTGTTTAGAAAGAGAAAGCAAAACAAAACAAAGCACATGATCCTGAATAAGAGAAAGCAACAGACTAATGAAAAGAACAATTCCATTACGTAAAAAGTGCCTGAAGTTGGTAGCATAGACTCTTCCCTCCACCAGCAGCCATTATCACAAGCGCGTCGCTTCCGCTCATTACCGCGTTAATGATCTGGTAAGCAACTATCAATCACCAACAACATGCATCTGCTAATACGCGGGTTTTTCCAATACACAACAACATACCTCGTGTTGGTTTGCACGATAACTAGAAATGCCAAAAAATTTAAATCTAGTATCATCAACTTGATTATGCCATTCAAAAGACCCTGACAAGTTTTCTGGTTGAGGAGCTGCATTGTCTTGTTGAGATTTCTCTAAATCTTGATAACTTTCAAGCACTTCCTTAAGTTCTGACTATCTTTCATAGATCTTCTCTTGTTTATCGAGTAACCTCTTTAATTCATATGTAACGTACAAGTATGTGTTGCATTTATATATAGCGAGAAAATACTTTGATATACATATTTTTTTTGAACTGCTGATTATATAAAAAAAATTCTAGCAAGAAGCAAGAAATTACAAAATGTTAACTAACAAAGGATTTTGAATCCATATATCCCAAGAAACATGAATCTTTCTATTCCTATTAGAAAACCAAAAGAAAGAATAACTAGAAATGTGATAAAAAGGTCTCTCCTTTTCCAGTCTTTTTTTCCAAACACGAGATCGTTGCGAAACTTCCAAATAACCCAAAGAGAGACCCCAATAATAGATTATAGCGCCAATTTCATTGAAGCTCTAATATATATACTATCAAGCCAAGAATACACCTTTAATAAAGATCCCGCCGGATTTGGGTAATGATCAACCCATTTGAAGATTAAAACCCAAATAGATGATTCTAGATCACATGCCCATTTGATATACATATTATTTCAGCTTCAGCCCATTTGAAGTTCAAAAAAGACCCGAGCTTTATGCTAGAGTTAGTAAACTGAATAGTAACATCTGCGTAATAATAGTATTTGTTACATTAATCATGTAGTTTGCGGTTGTCAATTTTGGATTGTGTTCAAAAGAGCGTCCACACGTGACATAAAGGGTGTTTGGGATTGCATATTTTAAGTACTTATTTTCCCTATTGCATACTTATTTGCAAAGTAGACAAGCACCAGTGATAACCAATCCCGAACTCCCTATTAGAAGTTATCCGAGATTGCTTATTAAAACTGCTCATCTACTTTGAAAATAACCATATACGCATTTTCTAACAAGCGACTCCCTCATATGCACCGGCCAATTATCGTGAGATATTGTGCGCTTTGGCTCCTCCGCCTCATGGTCTTGCTCTAAATACAACAATGCCCATACACTATACTAAAACGATTCTCACAAGTTAATGCCAAGTTTAGGGGCGTTTGAAATTGCCTGTTTTAGTACTTGTTTTCTTATTCTGCAGTTTTGAGTGTTTTGATGTTACCTGTTGCATACTTGTTTCCAAGTTAGAACAAGCACCATTGATAACCAATCCCGAACTCCCTATTAGAGATTATACGGGATTGCTTATTGAAATTGCTCATCTACATTGAAGATAACCATATACGTATTTCCTAACAAGCAACTCCTTGATATTAAACGGAAAATTTTCGTGAGGTATAGTCCGCTTTGGCACCTCCGCCTCACGTTTTTGCTCACAAGTTAAAGCCAAGTTCATACTTTTAATATCCAGGTTCCCTTCTCTTCATGGGCAATGTGAGACAAGGAATATCGAACATATATCACTTCCAACATGACTATTCAAAAGTTCTTATTTTACTCTTCACTTACTAGATAAGCAGTTTGGACAAAACACTTAGGCGGTGTCTGTTTAAGCTTATTTATGGTCATATGAGTATACCTGTTTCCGGCTTCTACTTCATAAGCCCCAGTCTTTTGGCTTATTTTGAAATTTATAGGCCTATGCAAGATGTTTGTTTAGGTTTGTATTTGAGCTTATGAGCTTATTTGTTTCTTGGCTTATATTTCAAAACCCCAATTTAGCGGCTTTTTATGAGACTTATGGGCTTATATAAGTTTATTGTGATATGATAAACTTATATAAGCCGATAAGTCTCAAAATAAGTCGGAAAAGAAATAAGCTCATAAGCGACAAATAAGCTTAACAAACTGTCATACCGAAGCCCACAAGTTTCAAAATTGAGGTTATGGGTAAGCCGCAACCAGACAAGCTCATAAGCCCATTAAAAAAGCTTAAACACGTGACATAACCTAATTCAAAACATAACATCATCTAATACTTTCCATTAACCAAGGGAGTGTTTGTTTCGGCTTACTTAAGCGACTTATTTGGTTTTGGACTTATGTTTCATAAGCTCACTTTTGTGGGTTATCTAGAAACTTTTTGGCTTATATAAGTTCACTATCATATAATAAGGTGGTGTTTGGTTTGGCTTATATGTGGACTTATGAGCTTATTCAATTTTAGCTTATATTTACATAAGCTTCAATTATCCAGCTTATTTTGAGACTTGTGGAGTTATATAAGTTTATTACAATATAATAAACTAATATAAAGTATCGAAATAAGCCTGAAAATTGAAGCTTGTGAAATATAATCGGAAATCAAATAAGCTCATAAGTCCACATATAAGCCAAAAAACACCCTGAACGTATATAAGCCGCAAAGTTCCCAAATAAGTCAAATGGTGAGCTTATTCAACATAAGTCCAGAACAAAATAAGCCAATAAAGTAGTAAGCTTTTCAATTTTCCAAATCTATAAGAATTCATTAATCACTAAAAACTTCCAAATGGGTAATCATAAATCACAACCAGACAACCTCATAAGCCTATTCCTAAGCTTGTCCTTTTTGGCTTATCTAGAAACTTTTTGGCTTATATAAATTCATTATCAGATAATAAGGTGGTGTTTGTTTCGGCTTATAAGCGGACTTATGAGCTTATTCAATTTCACCTTATATTTCATAAGCTTAATAAACTAATATAAAGTTTATTAAGTTTATATTTCAATTTCGCCTTATATTTTGAGAGTTGTGGGGTTATATAAGTTTGTTACAGTATAATAAACTAATATAATATCTCGAAATAAGCCAGAAAATTGAAGCTTATGAAATATAATCCGAAATCAAATAAGCTCATAAGTCCACATATAAGCCCAAAAAACACACCCTAAACCAATATAAGTCGAAATGTTTTAAAATAAGCTCACTTTTTTGTGGCTTATTTTGAAACTTTTGGGCTAATAATATAAGCCGAAAAGTTTGAAAATAAGCCACAAAAAGTGAGCTTATTCAACATAAGCCCAGAACCAAATAAGCCAATAAAGTAGTAAACTTTTCAATTTTCCAATTCATTAATCAGTAAAAATTTCCAATTCCATATGGTTAATCATAAATCACAAAAAAAGCACCCAACTTTATATATATTAAAAAGAATGAAGAACCTTGAACATCTTGAAGCTGAAACTCAACATTTAGAAGTTCTTGCATTACATCCTCTGTTTCACCCATTTTCAGCACCCACTGTGCAAACCCCTTCTTGTTTTAGGTTACCTCGTTTTTGGGGTGTTTGGTTAAACTTATGAGTGGGCTTAGGCTTATGTTATATAAGCGAATTATGGCTTTTATTTAATAAGCTTATAAGTTTTTTTTAATGTTTGGTTTAGGTTATATAACTAATATGATCAACTGATAAGAAAAATACATAAAAGATGTAATTATTAAATGATGGTAAAAAAATTTCTATATAATATATTTATATAAGCACAACTAACCTTACATAAGCCACAAATTCTTGAATTACTAAAACCCCTTTATATAAGCTTATAAGATTACTTATATAAGTTTATCCAAACACTTAATTTTGGCTTATAAGCTTACATAAGCCAATAAGCTTATAAGCCTACTATATAAGCTAAAACAAATACCTGTGGGTGTGAACCGGGCCGGGTTGAACCGGTTGATCCTACACTTCTTCATGGCAGACTCAAAACTTACTCGGATCGGAAAACCGGACTCGACAATTTTGATTCGGCATTTTGGATCATTTTGGTTGTAAAACCCGCATGCTTTTACCATGAATAGTACCCTTATGATCGTACATACATGATTAGAACTTTCCTTTTATATCACGTTTAGGATTCACGAACAAGATTTACAAGTATTACGTACGTGTTATAACACGATAAGTATTTAATACGTATTAAGACACGATAATTATTTCAATAATAATTATAATCACGAACATACGAACATGAAATCATGAACGTAAATAATCACGAGCTTAATATTATGTATTTACGTATATTTATTACGATTATGAATAAATATATTACGACACGAACGATAACTAAATAAATCACGTAAAACACGACACGAGAACAAGTATAATATTTAGACACGGAAAACAATGGGTTACCCCTTGTGGGCCCCTCTTAACCGCGGCTAGAACACAAGAAAGGGCCAAGCCCATTTGATTTTTACTAAATAAGAAAATAAAGGGAAACATATTTTTCATAATCACAGAAAATTATATTAAAAACTCTAATCTCTTTTTGCTCTCTTTTGGCCGCCGGGTAGAACACACACAAAGGGTGTGTTTGTTGATTTTTGGTGATTGATTTCTTGCAAGATCGTTCGTGTTATCAATCCTTGATTATTCCACGTATTGGTAATCTTTTAGACCCTTTCTTTTTTATTCCTTTAAATATGTTATGAAATCAAGAACACATGAAATCATAAGTTATTAAAAACAAATGTCAAAAACATGTAATTAATCATGGGGGGTTTAAAAACATATGATTTTTAGGGGTGTTTGTTCGGCCGACGCAAGGGAACCGAGACCCCATGGTCTCGGCTTGCTTGGTTAGCACCAACCGAGACCTCATGCTCTCGGTGTGGTGTTGTTGGTCTCGGCCGCAAGAGCAAGGGAAACCCTGACTCACGTCGGGGTGTGTTCTGGTGTTTGGTTGGGTCTCGGCAGAAACAAGAACCACCAGCTTAAGCCGGTGGCTAATTATAGAAAGTAGGGGGAACCATGGCTGCGGCAACAGGGGGAACACCGGCTAGCCGGTGGGAACTTTTGCTAGCCGGCGGCTAGCCAAGACCAAGGGAACCACCGGTGTGGGCCGATGGATGTTTTACACAAACAGTGGCAACCGGCTAAGCCGGTTAGCCACTGTTAAGGGTGCGTTTGTTGACCGGTTCACGGGTCCGGTTTACGGGTTCACAGGCACGATTCATGACTTAATAAATTTTACAAGTTAAGCTATTTTACAAGATTATTTATTTACAAGAATAATTAAATTAATTTAACATGTTACTTAATTAGTTTAATTACATCATGACTTACTACTTAGGTTATTATTATAAATAATACATGGATTTTTAACCTAAGTATTTATTAGTTAAATTAGACTATATAATTAATTAATTATCAAACATGCCTTATAATTAATTAATTTACATGACTTAGATTATATTAATAATAGATATGAATACATGTTTTGACCTAAGTATTATTACCTCTATTTGATTAAATCATGTTATATTTAATTAAATACTTTGATCTATAGTTTATTTAACTTACATGAAATAATTAGTAAACTATACTATATATCACATGACTTAGAATATAAATCAGTAAACACTTAAGCTTATATTATTAGCTTAATAATCCAGCTTATTCTATTTATGAAAACTTACTATTTTTAGAAACTTGTTTAATTAAGGCAGTTAATCTATTTACGGAAACTTTCTATTTTTAGAAACTTATCTATTTTAAGCAGTAAATCTATTTTTGGAAACTTTCTAATTTTGGAAACTTTCTATTTTTGGAAACTTTATATTTTTGGAAACTTTCTATTTTTGGAAACTTTCTATTTTAGGAAAACCTACTATTTTTAGAAAGTTACTTATTATTACACAACAAGTATAATAATACAAGAAATACAAGTAATACTTAATCAAAATAGACATAATACATGATAAACGCAGTATAAAGCTTAAATCAGTAAAACATGACATGAACATATAAAACAAGTTAAGACATGACATAAAACCAGTTACGTACTCAGTAATCAGAATACTTATACACGTATATCATTTATGTAGCATTAGTGATATCGAAGTAGGACTCTCTCTCGTTCGTCTTCTTCGTTCATTGGACACAAGGTACGGATTCTCCGTCCTTTCAGTATGGACATTCTTCCTTATTAGGATTCCCCGTATGCAGTCAACTGTTTTCTCAGTATATGTTTTATATGTTTTTGAATTGCTTATGTTTAAGTTAGATACCTAAAGCCATATATATGCATGACCAGTTTCACCTAGTTATAGAGGTACCATAACCATAACACTGGAGGTACCAGTGTTATGACTTCACCATGACGGAGTGATAGCTCGTGGCGTCCCTTCAGCTTTTGGCCATATTAATATTATTATCATGTGGGGCGTATGGGTGCATCCTAGTTTACATGTTTTCAGCAGATTAGTCAGGTGAATGTGGTGTGTGCCTTGCATCCTTTACAAGGAGCTGATCCCTCCTACCCAAACAGTTATATTAATTAGAGGCAGCCCCTCTAATTGTATGACGAGGTCACCCCTCCAAGTATTCATGCACGTTGATATTTCATGACCTATATTGGCTAATGGTAAACATGTTAAACAGTTTTATAAGATAAACACAAGGCTTTTCAAACTATAAAACCAGTTTTACTAAGATATACCAAGTTATCCAGGACTTAGTCTTTTCCGCTGCTCTATGTTTATATGCTTATATTGTTCATGCTTTACATGTATATCCGTGCACTGAGCGTTATGCTCACCCGTTTTTCCTTTCATGTTTCCAAAATGGCAGGTACTCAAGGACGCTCGTAGACTTTAAGCGTACGTGCATATGGATTGGAAGCTTCCTAGCCTTCATTACTTTGTGCATTTCATTATACTTTGATACTCATTTCCATGGACATTGTTTAGTCCTTTTCATTTACAGTACTTACGTTTTGTGTGATGAGTTCTACTTTTGGGGTACCGATGTTTGATTCCGGTATTTCCTTAATGTTCATGTGATGTTTTATACATCTATCCTTGTATGCTTTGATGACACGCCATAATCACGCGTGACATTCCATTTATCAAAATGGGGTGTTACAATTATGGTATCAGAGCCAAGGATTCGACCTGTAGGCTCTCAAAACACGACCTATGATTAGTGGGTTGTCACTACGGTCTTCCTAGAACTGAGAGTTGGTTTTCATGCATTCATCATTTTCATGCATACATATATATGTCATTGTCGCAGGTTTATGACTAAGTAATGGTTGGTACAGGACTGGCCCTATTTAGTCGCATGTGCTTTTATCGAAACTTTTAACTTTGGGACCGACCCATTGGCGTCCCCTCGCCATGTCTTTTGTTTTGATTGAACTGACCATAGGCGTTCACTCTCGCGCATACAAAAGTTTTCATAAAACTGCATCATGCATTCATGTATAAATTTTCTTGCATAAAATTTTCTTGTGATTTATTGGTATAAATTTTTTTCATGTATATAGTTTATGATGATCAGTTTAATCATGTATTTTATGTTATACTGTCAGAGGGTTCTCACACGTGAGCAGGAACAACTCAATGCAACAATCCAAGCTGCAATGCAAGCTATGCTTCCTCAGCTGAGGAACGAAATCAGGGCTGAGGTGCAGGCTGCCAACAATCAGCAGCAACACCCAGTACCTCCTCCTCCTCCTCCAGCAATATTGGTCACATGGCTGGAGAGATTCAATAAGCTACGCCCTCGAGCTTTTGAGAGAACAGATAGCCCTAGTGAAGTTGAAAGCTGGTTGGCTCACATTAAGAAGATCTTCGATGCTATGGGCTGTGACCCTGTCTTCAAGTCGAGGTTGGCCTGCTACAGGTTCAAAGGTGATGTGCTATCATGGTGGCGGCACTGAAGCAGTTTGAGGGAGATGATAATTGGGTGGCTGGTTTGACTTGGGCTCAGTTCATGGATTTGGTGATGGGACAGTTCTTTCCCAAGGCTGAGCAAGACAAGCTGAAGAGAGAGTACCATGGAATCCGATAGAGAGCTGGGGAGAATAGCAACGAGTTCATGCAGCGCTTTCTTTGCTTGGCTGGTTTTCTTGGTGCAGCAGCAGGTACTCCCGAAGAGCAAGCACACCACTTCCGGTGGGCTCTTCGTACATCGGCCGCAAACAACTTGGTGTGTGCTACGTTCAACACGGTGGCACAAGTGGCCGATGCAGCACGTAAGCTGGAGATGCTGCATGAAAGAGAAGAGTTCGGGGAAGCAGAGAGACCCGAGAAGAGGTAAACATTCGTATTCAATGGTGACCAATCCGTATTCTTTCAGTATATGTCAATATTTACATCTCTTTTAAACTGTATCTTCCAAGCAGAAGACTGGGGACCGGTCTCAGCCGGCTACTCAGCAACAGCCTACTCAGCCCAAGGGAAACGGTCAGACTCACGACCGTTCTGCTACGGATAGGCGTGGCGGTAATGATAAATACTGTAACAACGCTGGACACTCCAACAGCAGCAGATCCTTTTACTTACTCATTTTCTTATGATTACATGCTATAATACTTAATTTTGACACATTATAGAATCTTCTACCAGGAATCATGGTAACGGGAGGGACCAGAACCAGAGAGGTTCACAACCTAACCGTCCAGCTATCACTGGTATTCCATCTTACGATTTATCCGCATTATCCTTTGTACCTTTTATCATGTCTCATGTATATTGTTCTTATCAGGCTCACAGCCAGTCAGGACACCTGCTGGAGGATATACTCATCCTCTTTGCACTACCTGCCACCGTAGGCACCCAGGTACATGTCGCCGTGACAGCGACGCATTCTACAAGTGTGGTCTTCCTGGCCATCGCATGAAGGACTGCCGCAAGCGCGAGATGGAGGGCACATCAGGACATGCTGATACCAAGCCGCCTCCTACTAGTGACGCGTTTACACGACATCTCGCGATCAGGCCAACAAGTCTATAGGTACCATCACTGGAATCTTGTATATGTATGGTCAAGCTGCATGTGTTCTGTTTGACACGGGTGCTACTCACTCGGTCATTTCTACTACTTATGCTAAGAATGTTAGGATACTCCCCATGCCACTTGAGAATATACTGAATATTTTCACGCCTTTGAGAGACTATGTACGCATAACCCATGTGTACAAGAGCCTTCCCCTAGAGTTTGATGACAAGATTCGTCCTGTTGACGCACTTCCGCTGGACATGAATGATTTTGACATGATTTTGGCCATGGATTGGCTATCCAAGCATCATGCTACCGTAGACTGCCATTCATATCCAGTCATCTTCGGTGATGTTAATGCACCAGAGTACATTCACAACGGGTTCGTACCCGGAAGGTCTGTACAAATCATATCAACCCTGCAAGCACGTGCATTACTTTCACATGATTGTGAGGGCTATCTAGCTACTGTTCATGACATGGATGCTGAATCCCCATCAATTCTGAATCAGCCGATAGTGTCAGAATTTCCAGATGTATTTCCAGAAGAACTTCCGGGCATACCACCTGTACGTGAAGTAGAATTTAACATCGAGCTCATCCGAGGAGCTGAGCCGATTTCCAAGGCTCCTTATCGCATGGCTCCCATAGAGTTGAAGGAGCTGAAGGATCAATTGCAAGAACTTCTGGAATGAGGCTTTATTCAACCGGGCGCATCTCCATGGGGCGCACCGGTCTTATTCGTTAAGAAGAAGGACGGCAGTATGAGTCTTTGCATAGACTATCGCGAGATCAACAAGATTACCATCAGGAATAGGTATCCACTACCACATATAGACGATCTGTTTGACCAACTCTAAGGGGCCAAACATTTCTCCAAGATTGATCTAAGGTCAGGCTATCACCAGCTACGGGTTAAAGAGCAGGAGATATCCAAGACTGCTTTCCGTACACGCTATGGCCACTACGAATTTGTAGTCATGCCATTTGGCCCTACCAATGCTCCAGCAGTGTTCATGGATTTAATGAACAAAATCTTCCATGAATTTTTGGACAAGTTCGTCATTGTCTTCATTGATGATATCTTGATATTCTCTAAGTCCAAGGAGGAACACGAACACCATCTTCGTACAGTACTACAGATTCTTCGCCAGAAGCAGTTGTTTGCTAAATTCTCCCAGTGTGAGTTCTGGTTAGACAAGGTGGCATTCTTGGGTCACATTGTATCAGAAAAAGGAATCACGATGGATCCAGCAAAGGTTGAGGCTATTACCAAGTGGCCAGGACCGACATCAGCGACTGAAGTCTGCAGTTTCCTAGGCTTAGTTGGTTACTACCGTAGGTTCGTGGAGAACTTTTCCCGTTTAGCACTACCATTGACCAAACTGATGCGGAAATGGGAGAAATTCGTCTGGACTTAAGAAAGAGAGAACAAATTTGAAGACCTAAAGTAGAAGTTAGTATCTGCACCGATTCTTACTCTCCTATCTGGTACAGGTGGATTTCAGATCTACAGTGATGCATCGAGAAAGGGACTTGGTTGTGTTCTCATGCAACATGGGAAAGTGATCGTGTATGCTTCACGACAGCTTAAGCCTTCTGAGGAAAATTACCCTACGCATGACTTGGAACTTGCAGCAGTTGTGTTTGCATTGAAAATATGGAGGCACTACTTGTATGGAGAATCATGTGACATTTTCACGGACCACAAGAGCTTGAAGTATATATCCACTCAACGTGAATTGAACATGAGACAGAGGAGATGGTTAGAGCTATTGAAGGATTATGACAATAATCTACAGCATCATCCCGGCAAGGCGAATGTAGTGGCAGATGCACTTAGCAGAAAGTCCGGAATGATAAACGACATTAAAATTGAGGAGGAAATTATAAGAGACTTGGAGCGACTAGACATAGAGATCATGGTACGTGGACAGCATGGTTGCTAGGCTAATCTTAGAGTGGAACCCGAGTTACTCTCTAGGATCAAGGAAGCTCAAAAAGATGATGGTGAAATCTGGGCGATAATTCAAAATTTGGAAAGCATACATAATTTCGAGTAGACGCAGATGGTATCTTATGGCAGGGCACGAGACTTTGTGTTCTTGATGATCAAGAACTCTGGGAAGCATTGTTAGCTGAGGCTCATAGCTCCCCATTCTCTATTCATCCTGTTTCGACCAAGATGTACCATGACATCAAGCAATACTTTTGGTGAAGTGGTATGAAACAGGATGTTACGACTTACGTCTCCAAATGTCTTACCTGCCAGCAGGTTAAGATCGAACATCAGCGATCTGGCGGTCTTCTTCAACCGTTAGATATTCCAGAGTGGAAGTGGGACAAGATCACCATGGATTTTATTACTGGTCTTCCGCCGACAAAGAAGAAGCACGATGCGATTTGGGTTATCGTTGATCGACTTACCAAGTCAGCTCATTTCTTACTGATCCACAAGGAGGATTCAGTCAGTAAACTCGCTGATACTTACAAGAAGGAGATCAAGAGACTTCATGGTGCTCCATCCAGCATCGTCTCAGACAGAGATCATCGGTTCAGTTCGCAGTTCTAGAGAAGTCTGCAGAAAGCTTGGGGGATAATAAGTGTGAAAACACTTATCCTTTTACCACTTAATTATAATAATAACCAAGCGAAAATGTGAATTTTACGTCGTAAATGTCGGAATTATGCGTAGTTTGTGTTTTTGTTGTGATTTAGGATCAAAATGTGAAAAGGGAAGAAAACACGGTCTTTCACGGGCTTTTATCGAAGAAAAAGACAAAAGACAAAGTCAAAAGATCAAGAGTGCAAAAAGAACGGAAGTCCAAGGCCTATTCTGAATATTTATCGAAGAAAAAGTCCAAAGACGGAAGTTTAATGAAGTCGAAGAACTCAAGTCTAATAAATGAAGAAATTATAAGACGAGTTCAAATATTCCCGAGACAAAGTCGAAAAAGTCGAAGAATTTAGAAGACGAAAAGACGAGAAAAGGAAGAAAAGATCAACACTTGCTAATGTCCCTATAAATACCCTCCTAATGTCACATTAGGAGGTGTTGGCTATTTGACACATAGTTCTTCCACCATTTATTTTCATGTCATTTAGTTTCTTGTCAGTTTAAATTCCTTGTCTTGCACCTTAAATTTGTAAGTTTTAATCTTTACTTTTAATTGTTGAATCTTTTCCTTTAATCAATCTTTTCATTATCCATCTTATTCTACTTTTCTTGTTTTTGATTTTGATCTTGATTCGGATTAAGTATGTATTTTACTTAATCTTATTGCTTATTTGATTAAAAAGTTTATCTTTTTATTCCTATCTAAGTTTTTATACGATTTAAGCTTTAAGCTTGTTATGCTTTTTGGCTTATTTCGTATCTAGCTTATTGTCTTTTAAGTTTTCTTAAAAAGTTTCGTCTTTTTAAGGTTTGTTTTAAAAGTTTGCTTATTTAGAGTTTTGAAAGTTTCTTACTTGTGCTTATTTAACTTTTTCATTATTGAGTTGTTTACGTGTCGGATTGTGCTTATTATCAAAAGAAGCTTTTTGGTTTTGCTTTTTACGTTTTTCAAACCGTCGGAAAAGGGTTTACCCTTTCCGATAGTTTTTCCGACGCTCCCATCGGATTAGGGTTTTACATTCCGACGGGTTATTCCGATACCTTGTATCGGAAAAGGGTTTTGGGATTCCGATCATTATTCCGATCGAGATTCCGATTGTTGTGATTATCAGTATTCCGACGCTGCTTTCTGACACTATTCCGATAGTCTTCAATTATTCCGACAGAAAGGGTTTTCGTTATTCCGATAGTAGTGGTAAGCATACATTCCGATCGGATTCCGACAGGATTCCGATGGTGGTATTCTGACAGTAGGTATTTATTATTTTGTCTTAGTTTTATTTTTAAGTTTGCATTATTTTTAAGTTTTCAAATTTTACTTTTTGTCAAGCATTAGTTTCTCGTTATTTACTTTTAAAGTTTTTAGTTTTCGCCATTTACTCTTTAATCATTTTCACTTTATTTACCTTGTCATTTACTTTAAAGTTTTGCAATTTTATTTTAAACAACGACCAAATCTATTTCATTTCCACCAAGAGCAACTGAGTCGCACGTTAAACTAGTAATCAATTCAAATAGAATAAAGAACAATTTTTCTTATTTAAAAAGCAGTTATTAGGGGACAAAACTTAAGCTTAGCACGGATTTTCATCCTCAAACAGACGGGCAATCAGAGCGAACAATTCAGACATTGGAAGACATGTTGAGGTCATGTGCGTGGGAATGGACGGGAGATTGGGACGATTACACCTGTTTGGTAGAGTTTGCATACAACAACAGTTGGCACGCAAGTATCAAGTGTGCTCCATTCGAGATGTTGTATGACAGAAAGTGCCGCGCCCCAATCTGCTGGGATCAGGTTGGTGAGCGAACACTTGAAGGACCAGAAATGATTGAGTTGACCAACGAGAAGGTCGCAGTAGCTAAGCAAAAACTGCAAGAAGCACGGTCACGTCAGAAGAGTTATGCAGACAAGCATTGTAGGGACTTACATTTTAACGTAGGAGATCACGTTTTCCTTAAGGTTTCGCCGGCACGTGGTGTTAGACGTTTTGGAATCAAAGGGAAGCTCAGTCCTCGATTCATCGGACCATTTAATGTCAGTGAACGAGTTGGTGAAGTATCTTACCGCTTAGCGTTACCTCCGCAGCTTTCTCATGTTCACGATGTTTTCCATGTGTCCTTACTCAGAGGGTACAAGTATCATCCCCTTCACATGTTTCAGTATCCAATGGAACAGATTCGTGAAGATCTCACTTTCATAGAAGAACCCGAACGAGTTCTTGATAGACAAGAACAAGTCATGAGAAGGAAGACGATTTCATTCGTCAAAATCCTTTGGAGGGATCATACCAAGCGGGAAGCCACTTGGGAAACAGAGGAGTCTATTCGGGCTTCTTACCCTCATTTCATATTTTGAATTCGGGTATGTTCTTCCTTTCCAGTTACATTATCTATAATTCGGGGACAGTTATTCTTTTTAGGGGGAAGAGTTGTAAAACCCGCATGCTTTTACCATGAATAGTACCCTTATGATCGTACATACATGATTAGAACTTTCCTTTTATAGCACGTTTACGATTCACGAACAAGATTTACAAGTATTACGTACGTGTTATAACACGATAAGTATTTAATACGTATTAAGACACGATAATTATTTCAATAATAATTATAATCACGAACATACGAACATGAAATCATGAACATAAATAATCACGAGCTTAATATTATGTATTTACGTATATTTATTACGGTTATGAATAAATATATTACGACACGAACGAGAACTAAATAAATCACGTAAAACACGACACGAGAACACGTATAATATTTAGACACGGAAAACAATGGGTTACCCCTTGTGGGCCCCTCTTACCCGCGGCTAGAACACAAGAAAGGGCCAAGCCCATTTGATTTTTACTAAATAAGAAAATAAAGGGAAACATATTTTTCATAATCACAGAAAATTAGAAAATATTAAAAACCTTAATCTCTCTTTGCTCTCTCTTGGCCGCCGGGTAGAACACACACAAAGGGTGTGTTTGTTGATTTTTGGTGATTGATTTCTTTCAAGATCGTTCGTGTTATCAATCCTTGATTATTCCACGTATTGGAAATCTTTTAAACCCTTTCTTTTTTATTCCTTTAATTACGTTATGGAATCAAGAACACATGAAATCATAAGTTATTAAAAACAAGTGTTAAAAACATGTAATTAATCATGGGGGGTTTAAAAACATATGATTTTTAGGGGTGTTTGTTCGGCCGACGCAAGGGAACCGAGACCCCATGGTCTCGGCTTGCTTGGTTTCACACCAACCGAGACCTCATGGTCTCGGTGTGGTGTTGTTGGTGTCGGCCGCAAGAGCAATGGAAACCCCGACTCACGTCGGGGTGTGTTTTGGTGTTTGGTTGGGTCTCGGCAGAAACAAGAACCACCACCGGCTTAAGCCGGTGGCTAATTATAGAAAGTAGGGGGGACCATGGCTGCGGCAGCAAGGGAAACACCGGCTAGCCGGTGGGAACTTTTGCTAGCCGGCGGCTAGCCAAGACCAAGGGAACCACCGGCGTGGGCCGGTGGCTGTTTTACACAAACAGTGGCAACCGGCTAAGCCGGTTAGCCACTGTTAAGGGTGCGTTTGTTGACCGGTTCACGGGTTCACGGGCACGGTTCACGACATAATAAATTTTACAAGTTTAGCTATTTTACAAGATTATTTATTTACAAGAATAATTAAATTAATTTAACATGTTACTTAATTAATTTAATTACATCATGACTTAGGTTATTATTATTATTAATAATACATGGACTTTTAACCTAAGTATTTATTATTTAAATTAGACTATATAGTTAATTAATTATTAAACATGCCTTATAGTTAATTAATTTACATGAGTTAGTTATATTAACAATAAACATTAATACATGTTTTAACCTAAGTATTATTACCTCTATTTAATTAAATCATGTTATATTTAATTAAATACTTTAACCTATAGTTTATTTAATTTACATGAAATAATTAATAAACTATACTATATATCACATGACTTAGAATATAAATCAGTAAACACTTAAGCTTATATTATTAGCTTAATAATCCAGCTTATTCTATTTATGGAAACTTTCTATTTTTAGATACTTATTTAATTAAGGCAGTTAATCTATTTATGGAAACTTTCTATTTTTAGAAACTTATCTACTTTAAGCAGTAAATCTATTTTTGGAAACTTTCTATTTTTGGAAACTTTCTATTTTTGGAAACTTTCTCTTTTAGGAAAACCTGCTATTTTTAGAAAGTTACTTATTTTTACACAACATAATAATACAAGAAATACAAGTAATACTTAATCAGAATAGACAGAATACATGATAAACGCAGTATAAAGCTTAAATCAGTAAAACATGACATGAACATATAAAACAAGTTAAGACATGACATAAAACCAGTTACGTACTTAGTAATCAGAATACTTATACACATATATTATTTATGTAGCATTAGTGATATCAAAGTAGGACTCTCTCACGTTCGTCTTCTTCGTTCACTGGACACAAGGTACGGATTCTCCGTCCTTTCAGTATGGACATTCTTCCTTATTAGGATTCCCCGTATGCAGTCAACTATTTTCCCAGTATATGTTTTATATGTTTTTGAATTGCTTATGTTTAAGTTAGATACCTAAAGCCATAAATGCATGACCAGTTTCACCTAGTTATGGAGGTACCATAACCATAACACTGGAGGCACCAGTGTTATGACTCCACCACGACGGGGTGATAGCTCGTGGCTTCCCATCAGCTTTTGGCCATATTATTATTATTATCATGTGAGGCGTATGGGTGAATCCTAGTTTACATGTTTTCAGCAGATTAGTCAGGTGAATGTGGTGTGTGCCTTGCATCCTTCACAAGGAGCTGATCCCTCCTACCCAAACAGTTATATTAATTAGAGGCAGCCCCTCTAATTGCATGAAGAGGTCACCCCTCCAAGTATTCATGCACGTTGATATTTCATGACCTATATTGGCTAATGGTAAACATGTTAAACAGTTTTATAAGATAAACACAAGGCTTTTCAAACTATAAAACCAGTTTTACTATGATATACCAGGTTATCCAGGACTTAGTCTTTTCCGATGCTCTATGCTTATATGCTTATATTATTAATGCTTTACTTGTATATCCGTGCACTGAGCGTTATGCTCAACCGTTTTTCCTTTCATGTTCCCAAAACGGCAAGTACTCAAGGACGCTCGTAGTCTTTAAGCGTACGTGCATAAGGATTGGAAGCTTCCTAGCCTTCATTACTTTGTGCATTTCATTATACTTTGATACTCATTTCCATGGACATTGTTTAGTCCTTTTCATTTACACTACTTATGTTTGTGTGTGATGAGTTCTACTTTTGGGCTACCGATGTTTGATTCCGGTATTTCCTTTATGGTCATGTGATGTTTTATACATTTATCCTTGTATGCTTTGATGACACGCCATAATCACGCGTGACATTCCATTTATCAAAATGGGGTGTTACATTGGTCGTCGGTTCAATTCGATTCAGTCTTATAAAAATCTCGACGATTATGCCGAACAGAACTAGATCGAACCGGGGACCGAACCGAACAAGACCGAACCATATTGATATGAGGTTTCGGACCATTTCGATCCTCGATCCAGTTCGATTTTGACTGGTTCGATCCGGTCCAAGCCCGATGCTCAGGCCTACTTTAAAGTAAACTTTCCTTAATCGAGTTGGGCAAAACCATTTTTGAATGTGTACAAGCTGGGCTAGTGGGGACCAATATTTTGAAACCCGGTTTTTGAATCGACTCGTTAGAGTCATCGAGTCCTGGTCAACCCGGGTCGAATCGGGTTAACCCGGGTATTTAAAAAAGAATATTTTTTTTCATATTTTTAATAATTATCAAAAATTATATAATCATAAAAACTTCCGTATATTGAATATATAAGTTGTTTACCAACCAATATAATATGTAAAAATAAAAATCTATCGCAATTACGTAAAATTTACATATTTTTTTATAAAAAAAAACCCGAAAAATCAAAGCTTGACCGGGTTGACCCCGGTCACCCCAAACCCGACGGGTGTAGCCGGGTTTCGAAAATATGAAACCCGCATTAAAATGACCCCTTTTTTTACCGAAACCGGGTCAACCGATTGACCCGACGGAGTCGACCCGGGTTTGAAAACATTGGTGGGAGACACATACTTTCTCAATTAAAAAGTTATTTAGAAAATTTTAATAGTTGAATATTTATGTTTAATTAAGTAATAATTTCGTTATTTTGATTTGATATAAATTATGTATTTTTTAAGCACATATAATCTTTGCATGTTTGATTATATTTTTTTTTTACTTTCTTTTTTGTAAATTTATATAAATTTTATTCAATTTTTATTGTTTGAATTTTATACTCATTTTACTTTTAATATTTTTATTTCAAATACTTATATCTTAACTTTTAATCAAAAAAACTATTTACATCAAATCTGGAAGCACACAATCTGAGCGGATAATATAACAGGTAATAATATTTGAATAATTTTTTTTTTGAAATTAAAAATTGTGACAAATCATAAATTTATGATTTAATAATGTTAAACATTATTTTATAAAATTATAATAAATTTTTAATGCTTAAATATTTATAATACTCATGCACGCACGAGTTATACGTATTTTTTCACGATGTGTTAATATCAATTGATATTTGTTACATTTTAATAATAAGTTACCCAATGACATTGCTTGATTTTGTTAAGTTTCGAAATAGAAATAGAGAATAATTTATGTTTTCATTTTAACAATTATAATAATTGAATATTTAAAAAAACATATATGTTTTATTTTAACATATAAAGTGTGATGTAAAGTTTAAAAAGTTATTTGTTTATCTTTCAATTCATTGAGAAATATAAAAAAATTATAAGTTTTTATTTAAGTCTATCTGATTTATACAGATTTTGAACTATTAAAGTTTTATTAATTATTCTCTCTTTTTCTAAAAGTGTTTATTTTCACAATGTTACACAAATTGACACCAGTGTCTTTATCTCTTTTTTGCATACATAAAAGTTTATATTTTGATTAACTTGTATTTTTTTTTTTTACTTTTTTCAATCAATCACATTGCATAATTTTTACTTACGTGTCAAAATCAAACAATTTGATAAAGATGACCTTTTAAGTGAGTTTTCGATAGGCTGCGTAGTTTGAGCAAAAAAATTATAAAGTTTATATTTTTGTAAAATTGTTTGGCGGGTTAGTTTGAGCTAAAACTTATTAATATAAGTTTACATAAAAAATTAAATTATAATTACATTTATGTCAAAGCTTTTTGTGATAATATATTATATTTTGAATAGGCGCTACAAAAAAATTCTATTTTGTCACACTTTTTTTACATTGTTTTAAATAGTGTAGAAAATATATTAAGGTTACTAACAAGTATAAATTTGTAAAAGAATTATTAAATAAATAAGTGCGAACAAATTGTAAGCAATCACACATATAATAGTTGTAAATAAAAATCAACAACTTTTAGTATGAATTATATAACGTCTCCACACTTTCAAGTGTGGACCCTATTTTGTTACACCATATTTCCTTATGTTTCTCATTTTTGAAAAGTGTGGCAAATTATGATGTAACAAAATTGGATTGACAAATTATGATGTAACAAAATTAGATTCCTATTTGAAGGTGTGTAGAAGTTATGAAATATTCCACACTAAAAATGTAAACTTTTATTTGCAATTATTATCTGTGTAATTTTCAAAATTTGTTCACACGTAATCATTCGTTTACACGATTAATAATGTAAAACAAATTAAAAATACTTTACACATTTATTTGACGTGAGCGGCGGACCCATGTGTATGGTAAGTGGTTCTCGGGAACCAACTTAAAAACTGAGACTTTTTACGAGCTATATGTGATTTTTTTGAGGATCTACCTTAGGAAAATATAGGGAACTACCTTGAGATGAAGATGAGTTAAAAGGAAGTGAATATTAAGTACGAATTTACATAAGTAATTTGAGGAACATGAAAATGGTGGAAGAAGGGAGAAAGAAATTTGGGGAAGATGAGGCAAAAGAAAATTTAGTACTATTAAATTTTGACGTTTACGGTTCCCAATGTGAACATGATCACGTGGGATTTTTTCTCGCTAGTTTTTTTACTGTAATATTTTAGTTGCTCTATCATAAGCCACTCGTTGTCTTTGTTTATCGACACTTCGTAAGCTTCTTGGGCGGCTTGCCTTTTGAGTCGAAACCCGACGGTTAGAGCATCCCGAATGGGTTCGACCACCACTTGCTCTGTGTTTAAATAGTTATAATACTCATGCACGCACGAGTTGTACGTAATTTTTCACGATATGTTAATATCAATTGATATTTGTTATATTTTAATAATAAGTTACCCAATGACATTGCTTGATTTTGTTAAGTTTCAAAGTAGAAATAGAGAATAATTTATGTTTTCATTTTGACAATTATAATAATTGAATATTTAAAACAACATATATGTTTTCTTTTAACGTATAAAGTGTGCTGTAAAGTTTAACGAGTTATTTGTTTATCTTTCAAATCATTTATAAAAAAATTATAAGTTTTTACTTAAGTCCATTTGCTTTATATAAATTTTGAACTATTAAAGTTTTATTAATTATTCCCTCTTTTTCTAAAAGTTTTTAATTTCACAAAATTACACCAGTATCTTTATCTCCTGTTTGCCTACATTATTTTTTAATTTGACTAAATTGTATTTTTTTTACTTTTTTCAATCAATCACATTGCACGATTTTGCTTACGTGTCAAAATCAAACAATTTGATAAGAATGACCTTTTAAGTGAGTTTTCGATAGGCTGCGTAGTTTGAGCAAAAAAATAGATTATAAAGTTTATATTTTTGTAAAACTGTTTGGCGGATTAGTTTGAGCTAAAACTTATTAATGTAAGTTTACATAAAAAATTAAATTATAATTACATTTATGTCCAAGTTTTTTGTGATAATGTATTATATTTTGAATAGGCGCTACAAAAAAATTCTATTTTGTCACACTTTTTTTACATTGTTTTAAATAGTGTTGAAAATATTTTAAGGTTATTAACAAGTATAAATTTGTAAAATAATTATTAAATAAATAAGTGTTAACAAATTTTAAGCAATCACACATACAATAGTTGTAAATAAAAATCAAGAGTTTTTAGTATGAATTATATAACGTCTCCGTACTTTCAAGTGTGAACCCTATTTTGTTACACCATAATCTCTTACGTTTCTCATTTTTGAGAAGTGTGGCAAATTATGATGTAACAAAATTGGATTCCCATTTGAAACTGCCTTGAAGGTGTGAAATAATTTTTTTTTTTTAATTATTGAAGCGATCAACTTGAATATATATTTCCTCTGTTAAATATACTTGACCCTTTCATTAAAAATATTTTTTTAGCATTTCATCAAACAGTTCATATGCATTAAAAAAATAAGCTATATTTCTTTGGAAGATCAATAAAACAGAAAATCAAATTTAGCATTTCTTCAAACAGTTCATTTGCATTAAAAACTCTAGAGTCATCCATTATTTGGCATAGGTGGAACTATTTTCAAATGGAATATATATTTCCATCATTTAAAAGAAAGAATCTATATGGGTCTAATCTCTATGCCTTGTATAATAAGTCCACCAAGATCCTTCTTACCAGGATGCTCAACCTTAAGCTTCATTGAAACTGTTTCTGGAGTCTCCTCGGTTTCAAAACCCCATACTTTTACTTCCATCCAACCATCACCCCTCTGTCGTGGAAGAGCACTTAGTTTGTGTCTATTCAGTGGGTTGTAACTGTTTTCCTCAAGCTTTTGTCCAATGAAAGGGGTGTTCGGAGGGCTTACTAAATATATATTATTAGAGTAGAAAGAGACACCTTTGAGAGGAGACTCAAATGAGGATTGGTCTTGTGGTAACTTGTAGACAAGATAACTTGCATATTTTGTATCAAGTGATAGCATTGTGGGTTCTATTTCACTCTCAAATTCAAATTTGTAGCCAGCTGTCATTACAAGGTGTTCCTGAAATCTGTAGAAGCATAACAAATCATTTTATGTGTAATAGAAATGCTAGCTAGATTTGTACAAGATACTTGTGCAAAACCATCAGAAAATTCTTAAATGCTCCACGTAATTAATCTGTTGTTTTTTTATACGTTAACATGTGGCGGAACTGCTGATTTTTTCAAAATAAAATAAAATTTATACGTTCTTTCCCATTGATTACAAATAGATCGAACAATTGGTTAAAACACATCTGAACTTCAAACACTGATTGCATTTCAAGCTCAATAAAATCAATCAATGGAAAATTTCCATGCCATTGTACAAAAAATAAAGTCCTATGCCTACAGTGGCGGAACAAAATCCATGGTTTACACTTTACACCTCTATATCTACAGTAAATTTAATCATATTTACCATCATTTTATATCTTTTTCATCACTTTAATTTGATTTTAGATGTATCTCAGGTCAAAAATAGTGCCTTTTATGATCAAAGTTGTAGATAATAGCATCACTGTAAGTATGGTTCTGCAAAAAATTTACGTTTCATCACAGGTGGTCATAACTCATGCAATCAAACAGTAATAACATTAAAACTGAGTCGAATTGGTCAACGAAAAATTTACGTGCCATCACACACCAATCCAAAGTCCTACGCTGCTTTGGCATACAGTGGTGTACAAAATCCAACGTTTAGGGATCACTTCTAAAGCTTTTCATAATTGATTTCTTATGTTTTTTGGTCTATTCAGATTTACTAGGCTTCAATAATGGAGTTATGCTTTTATTCATTAACTGATACATTGAATACATACACTAATCTAGTGAGATAGCTCACAACTCACTAGATCGAACACTAACAAAGAATTGCTTTTATTCACTAATATTATAATAAAGCACAAAAGGCCCCTGTACTTTCAATAAGGGACTGTATGGCCCTTGGGTAAGATTGACCCATAACAGGAGGCTTCGGGTTGAAAGATTTGGATTAAAATAGAATGAAGCTCAAATCATCAAGCATTTACGGAATATTGTACTGTCATAAAGTGTCTATCTTAACTATTACCCATTCACAGGATATAATTTATTCACACAACGGTGTTAAAAGGCAGAAGTTTTTGCTAAATTAAACACGAGAGTTTAAACAGTTGGAGATGAAAAAACTTTTATGAGACGAGAGATAAAGTGAACTCTCATAGTGTTCATAAATTACAAGTAAGGAACCAAATTCACTGGCATATAATATATCCTCAAATTACAAAAAAACTCAGATCCTCTAATCGTTTGTGTAAAGATGTAGCGGTTTGGGAAGCTATTAGAAGGTGGTCTTCGTCGGTATCATACTTTTAGTGTAATCCTAGACATACGAATATCCTATGAATGGATATTCAAGTAAAAGCTACAAACACAGAATAAGTTACTAGATTGGGATAGGTGTGGTAACAATATGTCCATTATATTCATAATCGTGATGCATATACACATATTTTTTTTTACCTGCCCTTTTGCACATAATATACGGGTCAAGTTGCTAACAATGATGGGTTATCTAGTCACTCGGAATATATTATTCAGATTTTTCTCCTAGAAGATGTGAAAACCACATACGGAGCATCCTTAGAGGAAAAAGTGAGTTGGGACATCTGTATGAAAGGATTAGTGAAACCTCAAAGCTTAAGGTAATGAGTTTAAGGTGAAGTCAAATGAGGCAGCCCTCCATGTAGAAAAGTTGTGCAATGTGGGCATGAATATTCAAAAGTCTGATTCGAAAGTGTGTAAGAGGTAACCAAGATTAATAGATCGAGCTTGTTCTTTCAAGCCTGTGAGAATTGTTGACATTACTTTCTAGTGATGCTTTGGATTGTGAAAATAGTTGTGTAGGATGGATTGCTTATTCTATCGATTTGAATACTAATCTGAATATATAGATCACGACTAAAGGTAAAAACTAGATTCTAGATATTTTTGCCAACATAATTAATGTCTTAACCGTGTGCAAGAGAAAAATTCACAAATATATTAAATTCTTCACAAAAGTTTGGTATTTGTAGGTAGTTTAATAGGAAATTCGCTAGAAAAAGTAGAGAAAGAACCTTGTTTCGTTGGGAGACTTGCAAGCCGAGTTCTTATCATATATTACGCAAGTCGCTTTTGCAAATAGCATTACACATTTCTTCCCATGTTTATCAACAGTGAACCACTATCAATCCATATACATATGTAAGTGTAGGGAATATTACATTTAAATTTGTTTCGAAAAAATGACAGTACTCTTATAATTCCTATAAAGAATACCTGTTGACCATTGTTGATCAGGAACCCTCTTCTGAGAATTGAGTAGAGTTCCTTCTTCGTTGTCCACATCAGACTATCTTTTGACAAATTAATTATTTCTTCATAATCATTTGGAAGCTTATTTTCCCAGTAAGTGTCTGATTCTGAATCAGATATGGTTTGGATATTCTCCACCTTGTCATCCTTTGATGCTTTATCTTCCACCTATTTTTACAAAGTAATTGGTTTACCACTTTTAGTTTTTGTTTTAGTTCTAGCTATGAAAAAATTTGATTCCTAACTTTTATATATTTTGTATGGATCTCCTATGAAAATTTATGACTTTTAAGGAAAGCACAGTTCATATTTTTACCCGTACGTCCGACTCAGAACAAAAAATGGACCATTCTGACCCAAACCAATTTCAACCTCTTACTAGACCGAAGCTTTTTGCCACCGTTATTCAAATGATTATAGTAGTTGTTTACCGGTTTCATAAGAATAATGAAATGATAATTAAAAACTGACTATGATGATTAAACAAGTACATCTTACTATTTCGAGGGGCTGAAACAGGATGCCTTCTACATATAAATTGGTTGCATGGTCATCAAAATCAATTTCAAGATCAACAATACTCCCATCGCTAGTGAATTGAAATAATTCAGCCATATACAGATGCTCCTCACTTCTCCAATTTGAAAGGTATACGGTAGAAGTTGTTTTCTCCCCTCTTAATTTGTATTTGAGGTCTACATATATTTCACTAGATATAAGGTTGATGGTGTATGTGATTGATGGAGACAATAATTGGGTCTTCACATTTGTTTTAAATCCCTTATTGTTTGTTTGATAAAGTCCCGCTTGAAATCTGCATGAAGAAGCAGAAGCAAAGAATGATGCATCAATTTGTATATAGTTATGAAACAATAGGGATAATTTAGTATGACAAGTCACCTTGACTGCCAATGAGACTGATATTGCGGAGGGACATCTTCATTTGGAATTAAACAGTCTTCCATGGATATCATGTGACAGTGTTCTCCTTTCACGTTAAGTGAAAACCACTGTATAATTAGTAAGCTAGGAATTAGTTCTACTCACATTATCTTTATAAATTGATGTAGCCAATCAAAAACAGTACCGTTTTGTATCCGTCAAGGTGGACTCCTTTGAAGAGAATCTGTTCAAGGTCATGAAGGGATGTATAGAAAAGAGATTGTGAGGCAGCCTCGACTATTCCTTGGTACTCTTCAAACGCTGGAAGTTCCACCTACATATGACATATCGAAGCAAGTGAGGCATACATTCAGGTAATGTTTCATTTTTTAGTTAAAGCATAACCACTGAGAATAAAGTGCTTACTTTGTCTTCAGATGGTTGGAACTCAAAGCCAACTACTAGTAGATTGGCATAACGCTTTTCAAACTCAAATCGAAGGTCTGCAGTTGGGTGTTGGCTTGTAAAGTGATATAACGGAACTACAAACCATCCATCTTCTATCAAATGGGTGGAAGGGTAAATTATGAAAACTTTTGTCTCATCCTCCCCATCTATTTTGTATCTCAAGGGGTTATATGAATTGACTTCAGATCCATATTCATATTGGAAGACAAGGTTGAGGGTGTAGGGGATATGAGGTGTCAAGTATTCACCTCTCACACGTGCTATGAATCTACTTGTATAATAGTAACATGTCCCCCTGGAAATCTGCATGAAGAAGAAGGATTAAAGAATGAAAAAAAAATAAAAAAAATAATACAGATAAATAAATTCAGAATTCGTTCGTCACCTTAAATTAACCCATTTATCATCATCTTCTTTGACATTGAGACGTCGTTCATCGGAGTTCAAACAGGATTCGATGAAGATTCTTTCAATATGTTGTCCCTTCTCATTTATACAAAACAGCTGTGTACAAGCATTAAAGATTCTTTCAATATGTTGGCACTATAAAAACCGAATCTACATAAATAAATACTTTTTTATAAAAAACAAGCATTATTAAAAGGCTCTTTTATTTTAGAATAAGTTTTATAAACCATATAATCATTTAATCAAGAATAAAAATAAAAATTACCTTTTTTCCATCGTTAAGGAGGACCTCTTTGGAGAGAAGCTCTTTCAGTTCCTCTAAGGATCTGTAAACGAGACGATCTACAGCAGCATTAGCTATGTCTTGATACTCTTTTGGTATCTTCCATATCAAATCATAAGGCTCCTGCACTTCAAGTGCTTTCTCAAGGTTTTCCACAACAAGTGACATCGCTGGCCGTTCTTCACGTTGTCTCTTCAAACATTGATATGCAATGTCGGCGAACCTTTCGAAAGAAGTCGGGGCCATTTGTTTCTTGAGATCTTCCAAGACAATCCTCTCTAATAACTTTTTGTCTTCATAGGCTTTTTTCCAAAAGGGCACATAAACCTTTAACTGACCGTTGATATTTTCAACACATAGTTTCCCGGACAGGACCTCAAACAAGACTACCCCAAAAGAGTACACATCTGACTCTTTTGTAAGTTGGTACGTCTCCATGTACAGTGGATCACAGTATCCAGGGGTACCTACGGCATTGGTAATAATAACTGAGTATTGCGGACCAGTAGAGCCCATTTTTGACAACCCAAAGTCAGAAATCTTGGCATTCAGATTATCATCAAGTAGGATGTTGGCACTTTTGATGTCACAATGGAGTGCCCTTTGATGTCGCTCGTTGGGATCATGAAGGAAGCTTAGTCCCTTCGCAGCATCGAGACATATCTTAATACGATCTGTCCATGTGAGACTTGAATCTTCTAAATAGCGTTCTAGACTACCACGAGCTGCATGCTCGTATATGAGGATCATCTCACCCTCTTCGATGCAATATCCTAGGAGAGAGATGAGATTTTCGTGTCTGTATCGGGAAAGCATTGTGATTTCCCTCCAGAACTGAGGGTCTCCTTGCCCATGTTTACGATCAAGACGTTTCAAAGCAACTAGGCTCTTCTTCTCGGAGTCAGAGTGACACAGTTCTCCTTCGTAGACCTTACCAAAACCACCTTCTCCGATAACTTTATTTTCATCAAAGTTGTTGGTGGCTGATTTGATCTCTTTGAGTTGGATTTGAAGATGTTCATACTCTTTCATGAAAGAAGCCATAGTTTTTTTAAAAGTAACGATGATGTGGGAGATTTAATTGTTCAAAAAGAAGCACCACCAAAATGGTGTTTGAAAGATGTTTAGAAATGTAGAATAGCAGGAATGACTGTATTTTCTGTGATTACCGATTAGTTCAATAAAATGAATGACCTATATAGGCTAACATGCACATTAAATTCCATTTCTTTAATGACACCACTAACCTTAATTTATCACTATTTTTAAGAAATAAAAATACAAAAAATAGAAGTTGTTGCACATATGATATGAACATGCGATTTTTATGTGCCTTGATAAAAATAATTTGTATGTAGTTTTGCTACAACTAGTATAGTTTGGGATCGGTAAAAGAACCTCTAGGTGCTAAACTCAGGGACTTGCTAAATAACCATCAATAGTGCCCAAAGTCAACCATCCTGTGTGTCAGCAATACTAGACGTCTAATCCTATTCATCAATTTGGCCTATTCATCAATTTGCATTAAGAAAAGCCTATTCATCAATAATGATGGCGAGACCATTATAAATGCAAGAAACCACACAAATAACAAACAAACAAGAACTCGATAAAACCCTCAAACACGGATACTCAACCGCGACTTCAAGAGAAACACTCTTATTTTATAAACTCATAATATGCCTTCAACTCTAATCCTATTATATATATTTATATTACAAAAATACTTAATGAGAAAGCTAACAATTTCTAAAATAAAGAAACAAAATAAAATCAAAACAAATCTTGAAACCATAAGAAAAATGCAAATATTAAAAGATAGATAACGACAACTAGCGTCGTTTTACATTTCAATCTTTTCGAACCAATTGACACACTGGATTTCATGTGTTTACCGAAAAACCGACCGCTCAGCCCGAAGAGCCGGAGCTCGAACATGCCCTGCATCATAATTATAACCATCTCTTTAATATGCATAGACTTGATTAAAATTAATTTCTATTCATTTAGATGCATCCTAATTAGTTTCGAAAATGAAAACAATGCAAAGTATTACTAGCAACAAACTTGACCACATGAGACGAAAAATAAATATATTTAGTCTAACTATATGAATGTTTCTTATATGTGTGTTAACCACTCAAGGGTGGCCTAGTGGCAAAAGGGTTTGTGGCTATCACTATAAAGTGTGTGAGGTCTCAAGTTCAATTCCTGCTAGGTGCAAACAACCTTGAAGTGTCCACGCCAACCTCCTGAAAATGGAGGGCTTTACCTGGTTTGAGTCTGTGTGACGGTGGGCTCAAACCTTGTGGATTAATCGGCCAATGAGTCAGAAATCACAGTTACAAAAAAAAGGATTAGGTGCGCAATTGATTCAAGTCAGTTTATCTCTAATGTGGTTATACTTATTTGTCATCGTTTCCATTAATTTTCTTTCTCATTTGATTCTTTTTCTAAAAGGAAAAAAACTTAAATTGAGAATGATTTAGGATCACGTATTCAGAAATGTATCGATCTGAGTTAGATGCTACTCATTTATATTATTTACTAACTAAAAGACCCGTAAAATTAACGGGTATTTTAAAAAAAACGTCAAAAAATGTGGAAATTACACTACATATTATGAAGCTATTAGTTACAAAAAAAACCACTTTTAGATAAAGAAACGTAAAGTAAAGTATACAAATAATTGTGTTCATACAAACATCACATGAAACACAATAGGTAAATCACAAAAAATAAAAACACCAATCCTTTATTATACGAATGCGACATATGCATACATGTATGTCTGATCATAAATTGTGAAATACTTCTTTGTAGCCCATGTTGGTCGTGGTATTAGTGATATTTCGGTTTTCGTCTTAAATAACCATCTTCGATCCTTTTCTTCTCTTAGCATGACGACTACAAATAGTTGGCCATGTGTAAAAACAGGCTGTGAAAAAGACAAATCGACTTGCCCGAGAGATTTTTTTTACTTTTGTTGATTGTCATCGCAAAAGAGACACATACAACAAATTGCTTGCTTATTATCTTTATCGCCAAACGTTTATGAGAAGGTGATATTCTCATCCTTCCACTTATCACTTAGTTACCAAAATAGATTTCATTGATTATGGTTGCATGAATTGCACTTTTCAGCAATCGATTTACATGAAGTCGTGTTTCGTTGCACAACCATATTTTTCAACCAAAATGGCTTCCGTTAATCTCAAGTCAAAGCCATTATCACCTGGTTTGCAGTCCGCGTTTGACTTATAGGACAATAACTTATATAAGTGTTATTCTTTTTACCATTGATTTAGTTAATATGTCAAGTAGGAGGATGATAAATGCAACACACAAAGGAGTGTAAGGAGGATGAAGCGCATATAATTCTATATGAATGATATATTTTTTATGAGCTACAATTCTTTTGCATATTCCACCAATGCTAAATTGTTGTTCATAGTTGATCGTTACCATGCTTAGATATCCTACTACAAATTCCATCTTCTAACGTGCGTTTAATGGTGGGTTGGCATGTTGATTATAGGATTTGAGTAAAAGAGTTACACTTTTTGGTGCAGGTTGTGTTGTGTTGTGTGCATTAGTGTTTAACTCGTTTGTTTCTAGATTTTAAGATTCTTGTCTTTTTTACTTGTTTGACCCCTAAAAGATGGAATATATAACCTGGATGTTAAAGCTTAGTTAAGGCATGAGATGCGGCCTCAAATCTTTCGCCTAAAAGTTTCAGTTCAGATCACGGACTAAACCGGTGTATCAATTTTGACCCTTAATCGACTATAGTAATAATTATAGACAACCGTTTTCTGTTCCAATAGTTTCAAATGTTTGGTTTCAATGTGGTTCGGCTTTGGACATTGCACACCCATAGAAGGGAAAAATTGCCTAGGTCATTTATTGTCTAGCAAAATACTTACGTGTATATGTTTCTGAATAAGAACATAAGAGGGATTTTGGGATCGTTTAATATTTCCATGTACCTGTTTATTATTATGGGGGTGCTCGTCTATGGTTACCTTTTAATATTAATCTACATGTTCAATAAGTAACTTATAGTTTATGAATAATATGCTCATAGGCTCATGTTGAGTGTTTGGAATTTGGATTAGCTTATACCTATATACACGTTACCATAGTATTCGGAACACTTAAATAAATTATAGATTTATGTAAGTTGTATGTTAGGATTCTAGGAACTAAAATAAAATTTTCCTTTTTACAACATTTTACCTGCTGTAAAATGACCCGTTTGGAAAAATTAAAGTATAACCAACATAGTAACAGATGGTGATGCCGAGCTAGTTGCTTCAGTCTCCTGTTTCACAAAATTTTGTTTCAATAAAATGCCTTTGTAAAATAAAAATAAAATGACTATACTTGTTTACCTTGGTTGGAGTAGCCATTGGACAAATAGAATCAATTATATCCGGATCGCATGATAGGCATGACAGTGAACACAGACAATAATATCTTGATCATCACTGGCTATCACATGTCCAGTCACATCTCTACACAAAATATGTCAAATCAGTGTTATTTTTACGTATCCTAAATAGTAAACAAATGTGGATAACGTTAAAACATTACATACTAAATTGGCCATTTTTCTCCTCCTGGAAATCAGTAATGGATTCGTAGGTACTAAAATCAAACCCATAATATCAACCAGTAAAATCATTTCATGGATCTTATTTGACAGAAAACTTACTTGCTCATCCATGATTACAAATTCCAGATTCGAATGTGTTTTGCTATAAATTTGTTGCATCCAACAGATAACTATGCGAACGTAATATAATGTTGGTCTTTAGAGCGCTTAAATTGTTGATATAGCCTGCAGGTCGGCAAAAAAAGTAGCCATTAGTTAATTCCTTGTTAATAACCTTTGAAAGTGTTTTGAGGATTGAGTAGTACAGAATTAACCCTAATTCAAAAGTCTATATATAAGACAAACACCTTACCCTAAACATGGCAACGATTAAAAAAATTATCAAAAAAAGAAAAAAATAATCAGCTTGTAAGCATACCACAAATAATCTTGTCGTTTGAATAAAACCTTTATTTTAGGAGAGGAGCGTGTGAGTAATGAACGAAACATATTTGTTTGAAAAGAAGATTGTGACTGGAGTCAAAGAAATTCGAATTAGGGTATGCTTAGGGCATCCACTATGGTAAACCTGTTTATAGGTCTATAAAATTGCCACATTACATAATGTCATTAATTTATTAGCTTTAACACATTATGAACCTAGTCACACTATGGATTAAACCTTTTGAGGTTTATAAATTGTTTAGTTTCTAACATAAATTAAATGTATATTATGTTTTAGACCTCTTCAAAATCCTAGACCTCTTCATGACACCTAGGCATGAAATGGTTTCTCACTATTTCAAAGAAAAATAAAAATTTAAACTTCTTCATAAAATTTTAGACCTTTTCTTGAAACATCATAGTGGATGCTCTTATAAAAAAATGAGGAGCGTCTTTAATTTTAATGACATATCAAAAATAGGGCAAAGAATTCGGATCCTCTTAATTATACAGCTTGTACAAATGGCTTTTAAACTTTTAAAACTATTGTGCATAAGAGCATTCGGTTAATTTTGGAAGGTCCGTTAATGGTCATTTAAATGTCCAAGCTTAAGCAATTTGTAAAAAACATCGATCCGATTTTGAAAATTTTAATTCATTAGGACATTGTACAAAATGCCAATTGTGCCATTCTTATAATGACGCTTTTAATGTTTATAGTTTAATGAATTGTAATTTTTTTTTGTTTTTATTTTAAATAATTGTCCTTCATATTTTATATAATAATTGTTGAATTTCTTTTTTAACAAAATTATCTTAACATTTAAACTTCTAATTATTTTTACGATTCTAAAACACTATATATATATATATATATTTTTTTAGTGTTTGAATAACAAAAATATATTATAATTTATTTAAGAATTGATTTTTGAGAAGATACAAAAAAAATATGTCTATTACTTTTCTGTGCAAAATATTTTTCTGTTGGCTAAAAAATAATGGCTTAATTAAAGAAATATTTTTTTAAGAAATATACACTTGCACAACATAATTTTAGCTGACTTTTTTAATATCTAATTTCCAAACATAGGATTTTTCTAAGTTTATTAGTCAAATATTCATGCCATGTGTCAAACCGTGAGGCTTAGTTATTTTTGGAAAAAAATAATTAAAAGGATAATTTAAGAGTTGTACAATAGCTACTTTAAAAAGCTGTACAAAACTGTGGTTTATTATATATAATAGATATCCATTCAGTTAACTTCGAAAGTAATTTTGAATTAAAAAGAAATTATTGCTTGCAACAAATTAGACCCGTAATGAATGAAAAATACATGAGAGAAAATTCACAAACTCAACAAGAAGAGTTGTTGTGTGTGTATGAGTCTAGATGCCCTCATCACATCTATTTTATCTAATAAAATGCTACAAATTACAAGTTCTTAAAGCTTGAAGCATTAAAAACTTTTTCTTAAATAAACCACATGTACAAGCCTTATAAAGCATCAAAATGGCATAGCATTAAAAACATTTCCATAAATAAGGCATATTTAGGCAAAAAATTGTAGGTATAACCTTAGCAGGATCGATTATGGATCAAAAAGCCCAACTATCCCAAACCCGACTCACTAATTAATTAGCACGCTCCATTCATTCAACAAACTGTTAAGGTATTTTTGGAAATGTTTTTATGGCATTTAAACAATGAAACGCGTCTCATATTTAACGAGGACGCTCCTCCTACAATTTGAATTTGAAAACTTGAATATTAACAATATATAAACACCACACAACTCATACATTTGCTTCCCATTGATCCGTAAGTTTATGCTATGCAAGCACTTAGATCCAATACACACCCTTCTTCTCTAATTCTGTGTTGTGCTGCCAAAGAACGAAATGGATTGCACATACCATTCCTACAATAGCACATGATCTAAGTGCTACCATTGAGGTTAACCTTAATGGTTGTCATACACTAAACCTGAATAGCTAGCATGTTGATATATTTGTGCTGCCATAAGACGGAATGGATTGCACATACCATTCCTACAACAGCACATGATCTTCTAACACCCTCAATTTTATATTGCGCAGTGGAAATACACAATTGGGTGCTAGACACAAGCATCATCACACAAGGTATATTAAACGACTCAAAAGAGAGACGTTTACACATAAATATAAATAAGATTTTCATAATAGGTCTAAAACATAATTTCATCCCATAATGTACTAAAACGACACCAGAGTAAAGCGTTTAGTCCCCATGGATCTCGACCAACAACCAACAAGTTTAGTACATTACACAAACATATAACAAATTGTTCAACAGTAAAAGGATAGAAATAGTTTTTAGACCAACATCTTCCAAAAGCCAAACCACAACCTCCACAGCAAAGCTCTGTTTTCCATCACTTCCTATTACCTGAAACACATGCTAAAACGAGTCAACAATAATGTTGAGCGAGTCTAGGTTTATCAAATCACATTTTAACACAAGAAGAAAATCAATCATAATCATTTATAGAACTGTCGTACACACAATATATATTCAAGGCAAAACATTGTATTTAAGCTCATGACACCGACCCCTTAACCAACTAGTCACCCACGCAAAGTGCCAGCATGACTAGAATAAAACCATTGACCCTATAGGGTATCAGTTGCTAGAATACCACATTCTTATTCCCGTAAATTATCATTCCCAGAGGTTACTCAGCGTAATGCCCTGGTCTCAAATAGGGTGGTCAACCCAATAGTACTATCATTAAAATAAGCGGCTATTCCTGACTCACAACATCAAGTCATAATATAGTTAACGGCTCAGGAATTTAGGGTCTTTAGCAACAAGGTACTCAATACAATGTAAACAACATAGGCAACATTCGGGTCCAACAATTACTCATGACTTGTGTTCATTTATTTTCAAATAACATGTATCCCCCTCGCGGGTAATAAAACATTTAGTAGCTAGCATGAAAAGCGAGGCTACAGACTCACCTTAGTATAAGAGATCTAGCGAGATGATCGTCGATGATAGAGGATGTCTTTCAAACACGAGAACCGCTACCTATCAAATAAGTCGCGTTCATTAATAATGACTCGAGAAATAAATCACACATAACAACATCAAACTCAAACTCATAAAATCACAATAAACTCGAGTGAAAACGATACAAATAACTCTATTACACTCTTCTATATATTTACTTTACCATTCTATACTTTCAACAAAATCCGCCGGCACATACTACATGTAGTAGCTTATTTACCCCTTTTAGACTCGTCAAACGTTTATAAAACGACTCGAGAAACTAACTTACTATATATAGAAAGTCCTCCAACAAGTTTATCAAATGAAATTACTTTTAAAGTTCTTTACCCGACTCTTCTTCAAACTACAAAATCCGGACAGATTTACGTTAATAATTCATACAACCGTTTTAACTTCTTTAAACGAATCCATTTACAAAACCGCCACTTCGGTTTGAAAATAAACTCACCCTCTAGGGTTTACACTTCATTATCAGTATGTGACTCATTTCAAAACTTCAATTTATAGTCCCCGAGATTTGATCCGAATATCGACAACAACTATATGTAGTGTCGATACTCGTCTCCCGGTACACGAATAATCAGAACATCATATCTTTGCGCTCGTTTGGAGCTAAAAGCTCTACTTTATATCAAATCGAAGCTAATAGAATTCTCTAAAACCCTAGGCAATTAGTTAAACCATTATCACAACATAAAATTCTCAAAAATACAGTTTACCCTACTGTTGTAAAATACCTTTCAAAAACTTGTATAAAATCATATTTTTAGCCAAAACCAACCATAGTTATGATCATCGCATAACCCTAACACTAACATATATCAACTATAACACTAGAATCATCATCAAAATTAAAACATTCAAATGAAAATCAAGTTTTTAACAAAACGTTTAGCAAGAACATCTCTTGATCATCCCAAAAACAACATGCATGAGCATAATTCTCACCTACCAACTTGAAAAAAATAAAACTTCTTGCATGTACATAAATTTTATACCAAAATGATCTCCTTACAAAATTAGAGATGCGACTTGTGTTATTTTAGCTTAGATCATCATAGAAATTGAGTTAAAATTGATTGAATGTGTGTTTTGGGGTGAATGGGGGGTCACGGCAAGCTTAAGAAAAAGAAGAGAGAGAATGAATTTTGAGTTGGTGGATTTGTGTGTGTAATTGTGTGAAACAAAATCCTTTTATATGGTGGTTGAGGGACCAATGCTGTCAATTTGCAATAGTTATGACTCAAAATGAAAATAGTTAGCTAAAAAGCGGGAAATAACTATTAGTCAATTTTAAAAATATTTACGGGGCTCGGGTTTCATAAAAGATACTTTTAAAAATTTAAAACGTACCTCAAATATAATAATATCAACTCCCGACTCGACTTAACACGTCATTTAAAAGAAAACATCAAAAATGACAAACGACGAACAACCGACAATAAAACGTAAAATATTTGGCATACATCGACATCACGCTTGCTAATACTCCTTATACTTATTAAATATAAAATATAAACCTTCCAAAATCGGTTTAAACTTAAACCTCCAAAAATAAATATCATTCAAACTCATAAAAAATTTCAAAAATAGTCATAAAATAAGATTAAGCAATGACCTCGGTTTTGGGTTATCACATCCCCTCCTTCTTAAAAAGAGCGACGTCTGCGGTGCTTAATCCTTCCTTAACAAATGAGGATACTTATCCTTAAAGAAATCCTCATGTTCCCAGGTAAACTCTGGTCCACACCTAGAGTTCCATCTCACTTTCACAATCGGAATCCTACTATGCTTCAATTTCTTAATTTCCCTATCCATAATCTCTACGAGTTCCTCTATAAAATGCAACTTATCATCAAGTTGAATTTCCTCCGATGGAATCACCACATCCCTTTCAGCTAAACACTTCTTCAGATTAGACACATGAAAAGTATTATGAATAGCCTTAAGTTCATTAGGAAACTCTAACTTATAAGCAACGAATCCAATCCTTTGGATAATCTTAAATGGTCCAATGTATCTCGGGCTCAACTTTCCTCTTTTTCCAAAACGAATCACTCCTTTTCCATGGAGATACCTTCAACATAACCATGTCTCCTACTTCAAATTCCAACGGTTTCCTTCTGTTATCAGCATAACTCTTTTGTCTACTTCTGGCAGATAACAAACGCTTCTTAATTTGCACAATCTTTTCAGTCGTCTCAAATATCATTTCAGGCTCAGTCAATTGACTTTCTCCTACTTCACTCCAACACACTGGAGATCTACACTTACGTCCATACAAAGATTCAAATGGTGCGGCTTTAATACTAGTATGATAACTATTATTGTACGAAAACTCAACCAATGGCAAATGCTTATCCCAACCATTTCCAAAGTCAATCACACACGCACGAAGCATATCCTCTAACGTTTGAATCGTTCTCTCACTTTGTCCATCAGTTTCCGAATGATATGCTGTACTCAAACATAACTCCATTCCCATCGCTTTCTGCAAAGATTTCCAAAATTCTGAAGTAAACCTACTATCACGATCAGAAATTATCGACAAAGGCACACCGTGTCGACAAACAATCTCTTTTACGTACACTGTTGTTAACCTCTCCATACTATCCGTCTTCTTCATTGGCAAAAAGTGACCAGACTTAGTCAATCTATCTACAATCACCCATATCATATCACAACCACTTGCAGTCCTTGGCAAACCTGTCACAAAATCCATAGTAATCTTCTCCCATTTACACTCAGGAATCTCAGGTTGCACTAATAATCCAGACGGTTTCTTATGTTCAGCCTTCACTTTCGCACAAGTTAAACACATATTAATATATTATGCTATATCTGACTTCATATTCGGCCACCAATAAACATTCTTAAGATCTTGATACATCTTGTCCGATCCAAGATGTATTGAATACTTCGACTTATGAGATTCATTCATCACCAAATATCGCACTCCTAAAGAACATTCCTCAAACGGACACAATGGTAACCAAATCCTATTCTCAAAATACCTCAATCCATTTGGCCTTACTTCAAACAATGGTTTCAACATTCTACCCAAATTTTCTGCCTCAATATTCTCTTCCTTCAAACCATTACCTTGGGCTTTCAATATCGTTTGTGTCAAAGCAACACTTTCCATCATTGCCAAAGCTCTAATTCTTATAGACTTATCTCTTTCCTTTCTACTAGGCGCATCAGCTACCACATTCGCTTTACCAGGATGTTAAACGAATCTCGCAGTCATAATCACTCAGCAATTCAACCCATCTCCTTTGCCTCATATTCAATTCCTTTTGATCCAAAATATATTGCAGACTCTTATGATCAGTGAAAACCACACGCTTGGTTCCATAGAAGTAGTGTCTCCATAACTTCAAAGCAAAAATCACAGCCCCAAGTTCCAAATCATGAGTAGTGTAATTCTCTTCATGCTTCCTCAATTGTCTCAATGCATATGCTATTACTTTATCCCTTTGCATCAATACAGCTTCAAATCCTTTATGAGACGCGTCACAATAAACTACAAAATCCTCATATCCTTCTGGCAAAGAAAATAGCGGCGTAGAACACAACTTATCCTTCAGCGTACTAAATGCATATTCCTCTTCCAATCCCCATTCAAACACTCGATTCTTCTCCGTAAGCTTAGTCAACGGTTTAGCAATTAGTGAAAACCTCTCGATAAACCTTCTATAATACCCAGCTAGACCAAGAAATTGGCGAACTTCAGTTGGCGTCGTTGGTACTGACCAATCTTTGATTGCCTCAATCTTAGCAGGATCCACACGAACACCTTCACTATCAATCACGTGCCCTAGAAATTGCACTAGTTTCAACCAAAATTCACACTTAGAGAATTTCGCATACAGTTTCTCTTTCTTCAACAATTCCAAAATTATTCTCAAATGCTTCTCATGTTCTTCTTCACTCTTGGAGTAAATGAGAATATCATCAAGGAATACGGTAACAAACTTATTCAAATACGGCTTGCATACACGATTCATCAGATCCATGAATACAGCAGGCGCATTCGTTAACCCAAAAGGCATCACTTGAAATTCAAAATGTCTATATCGAGTACGGAAAGGTGTTATAGGAATATCTTCTTCCCTAACTCTCAGTTGATGATACCCAGACCTCAAATCGATCTTCGAGTATACACTTGAGCCTTGCAACTGATCAAACAAATCATCAATCCTCGGCAATGGATACCGGTTCTTTACAGTCAATTTGTTAAGCTCTCGATAATCAATACACATTCTAAAAGAACCATTTTTCTTCCTAACCAACAAAACAGGAGCACCCCACGGCGACGAACTCGGTCTAATAAATCCCTTATCCATCAATTCCATCAATTGATCAGATAATTCTTTCATCTCAGATGGAGCTAAACGATACGGTGCACGAGCGATTGGCGCAGCTCCCGACACTAAATCAATACGAAACTCCACTTCACGATGTGGCGGTAATCCTGGCAAATCTTCAGGGAAAACCTCAGGATACTCTTTAATCACAGGCACATCCTCCAATTTCCTTTCATTCACACCATCATTACTTATCTGTGCAAGAAACACATCATAACCTGCTTCTATATACCTCATCATCTTCAAACAAGAAACAACTCTCAAACGAGAAGTACATTCATCACCTTTTACAGTCAATACCCTATTCCTTAGCGGTATTTGGACTAATCATTCTCCACAAACAATCATTGAACCATTACCAACTAACCAATCCATTCCAACAATCACGTCAAAAGATCCTAATTCTATGGGCATCAAATCAATACTAAACACATAATTACCTAACTTCAAGTAACAACCGTTCAGTATAGAACTAGTGCTTAAAACCTTACCATCAGCTAACTCCACCTTATAACTAGTTGTCAGTCTCACTGGTTCTCTATCCAATAGTTGACTGAATCTAACATCTACGAAACTTCTATCGGATCCAGAATCAAACAACACACTAGCATAACAAGCATCAAGTAAGAACGTACCAGTCACCATATTCGGCCCTTGAGGTTTGTCAGCATCTCCCACGACATAGGTTGGAGCAGCAATCCCAGCAGCAACAGCAGCAACATTGCCTCAGTAACACCTCACTTTGATAAGTGGACCGTTACGCGTAATTATGGTGTGTCATGAAAGCATGCAAGGTAATATGTAGAAAAACATACATGACCATAGGGAAAACCGGAATCAAACATCGGTTCCAAAAATAATCCCAAAACATAAATAAAGTAAATGAAATGAATGAAAGACTAAACAAGCATAAGTATATGAAGGCAAAAGGAGAAGAAGTCTATGGCAGCTTCCATCCTATGCACGTCCTCCAAATGCTCGAGTCTATCCTTGGGTACCTGCCGTTTTGGGACATGGAAAGGAAAGTAACGGCTGAGCATAACGCTTAGTGCACGGATATATGACATAGTATGAATGGTTGAAACATAAATAAGACTAACAGCAGTAGAAATGTATAAGTCTTGGAAAACCTAGTTGTCTGTCATGTTAACTGGTTTTAGTTCTGAAAACATAGCGTATGTTACTTACGAAATCTGTATTAGTTAATGTACCAAAAGCCAATATAGGTCATGAGGTCAACAACGTGCATGAATACTTGGAGGGAGACCTCATCATGCAATTAGAGGGGTTGCCTCTAATTAACTGGTAAGTGGGTAGGAGGGATCAGCTCCTTGTGAAGGATGCAAGGAACACACCACATTTACCATGAAATCCTGACTGATACATGTAACTAGGATGCACCCATACACCCCACATGATAATATAATAATATAATGGCCAAATAACTGAAAAGGGACGCTACGAGCTATCACTCCGCCGTGGTGAAGTCATAACACTAGTGCCTCTAGTGTTATGGTTATTGTACCTCCATAACAAGGTGAACTGGTCATGCATGTATATGGCTAAAGTAACCAATAAAACATAAGCATTTAATCTGTAACTACTGGGGAAAATAGTTGGCTGCATACGGGAAATCCTAATGAAGGAAGAGATTGTCCTTACTGAATGACGGGAAATCCGTACCTTAAGTCCAGTTAACGAAGAATACGAACGGAAGAGAGTCCTACTTCGATCTCACTACTGCTACATAGAAGGATACGTGTATAAGTATATTCTCTACTGCGTACGTAACTGATTATAGTATGTCTTGACTCGTTTTATATGTTTTGGTCTTGTTTTACTGATGTTAATGTTACACTGCTTTTATCATGTGTTTTAAGCCTTCTGATTAAGTATTAACTGATATTCTTGTATTATTATACTTGTAGTGTAATAATAAGTAACTTTCTAAAAATAGCAGGTTTCCTAAAATAGAAAGTTTCAAAAAAATAGAGAGTTTCCAACAATAGAATTAAGCTAAATTTATAAGCTAATAATATAAGCTTAGTTTTACTGATTAAATATACTAAGTCATGTGATTAATAGTATAGTTTATTACTTATAACATGTAAATTAAATAAACTATAGGTTATAAGATTTAATAAATATATAAACATGATTTAATTAAATTAAGTGTATAAAATGCTTTGGATAAAACATGTATTAATATTTATATTAATATAACCTAAGTCATGATAATTAATTAATTACATGTCATGTTTTAATAATTAATTAATTACTATAGTCTAATTTAAATAATAAAATACTTAGCTTATAATCATGTATTATTAATAATAATAATAATAAACCTAAGTCATGTTTTAATTAAATTAATTAGGTATCATGTTAAATTAATTTAATTAACTTGAAAAATATATGCACATGTAAACTAATTAAACTTGTAAAAACAATTAACCCGATCCCGTGTATTATTTATTAAACCGTGCCGTGAACTGAACCCGTGAACCAACACCCCCGAAAACTGTGTCAAATCGGCCTAAGCCGGTTGCCCCAGCTCTCGGCAAGTTGCCAACGGTTGCTGCCGGTGGTCTTGTCCTGCTCGCGCAGCCGCTGACCACAAACCAACCACAAGGACACCCCCGACGTGAGTCAGGGTGCCTTGTTCCCTGCAGTCGACCGTAACCCAACACCACCGAGACCTTTGTCTCGTGTGGTGGTGCGAACCAAGCGACACCGAGAGTCGTATGACTCTCGGTTATGTGGCGGCTGAACACCAAAACCCGAAAACAACCTTTGTTATTACCCAACATGATTTTAACATGTTAATTAATCTTAATTAATTATTCCCATGATCACATGTTTATAAAAACATAAAAAATTAAAAAGAAAGGTTTTCGGATTACCCAAAACACGTGGAATCAATAAATCTTGATCTCACGAACACACTTCTAATCAATAATTCAAATCAAAACCCCGTCCTCCTTTTGGCTTGCTACCGGAGGCTAAACCAGAACGTCACGTTCTCCTTTTGGGTGCTGCTAGCGGCATAACCAGAACATCGCGTTCTCCTTTTGGGTACTGATGGCGGCATAACCAGAACATCACGTTCTCCTTTTGGGTGCTGCTGGTGGCATAACTAGAACCAGCGGCCACCATGAGGTCTTCTAGGGTTTTTGCTTTGTTTTGAAAATGTGATAAATGAAAAAGTAATGATTAACCTTCGTGACATATTTTTGTGAAGTGGGTTGGGCCATAAGGCCCGTTTCCTTTCTTTGTGTCCGCGGTTAGGTGGGCCCCACAAGGGAAACCCGAACCTTTTCATGCTTAATAATTACGTGTTCGTACGTTTGTATTGTTACGTTATTATAATTTATTTGTGTTATTATAAATAATTGTACGTAATCGTAATAATAATATACGTAAATACATATTTATGTGTTCGTGATTCTTACGTTCATGATTTCATGTTCGTGATTATAATTATTATTGATAATAATTATCTTGTATTAATACATACTTAATACTTATCGTGTAATAACACGTACGTAATTCTTTGTAATTAATATTCATGATTCGTGTTCATGTTATATAAGGAAAGTTGTAATCTTGTACGTATGATTATTAGTGTACTGTTCATGGTAAAAGCATGCGGGTTTTACATCTCTTCCCCCCTAAAAAGAATAATTCGTCCCCGAATTATAGATAAAGTAAACTGAAAGAGAAACATACCCGAATCAAACTGAGAGGGTATGTAAGATAAAAGGACATGTAGGTGACATGGTAGAAGGAACGTGGAACGTGACATGTCTTGAAAGGACATGGAACGTGACGTGACTGAAAGGACGTATCTAATCGATAAGAGAAAACGGATAAGAAGTCCGGATGTACTCCTCCGTTCCAAGCGGCTTCCCGCCCAGAACGATCCTCTAAACGGTCTTGGCGGAAATAACCATATTAGTCTTCATGACTTTTGGTTGACGATACAGAAAGTTTCTGGTTTACCAACATCAGATAGATCAGCATGAATCTGTCGAGTGGATAAGAATTAACGTGCAAGTGTAAATGAAACGTTATAATACAAAATAACTTAGACTAACTGATATTAGTCCCGTCTTAGCAATAATGCGCGAGACATACTGAAACGTAGTACGTGAGCAATTGTGAACGTGATATGTGAACAATTGTGAACGTGATACGTGGAGATATGGTGAGTGTAATAAGAGAAAACATATGGTGATCAATGATACGTGTAACGTATCGTGAACATGGTATAACTAAGGAGGTAACGCCGAACGCTATAAGGTGAGACGTGGAAGGTGACGTGAAACGTCTGTCTGAGAATAGAGAGTTATACTAAACTTGGGTCTGGTCTCTCAAGCTCTTGCAAAACTTCCCAGAACAAAAATAAACATAAAATCGTAAGCCAAGAGACAATCATGAACGTGAATAGTGATATGAACGTGAGTGTGAAAGCAAGTCGTAAAATTTGAACAAATACGTGAACGTAAATAAGGAGCACAAATGTGAACCTTCGTCTGGCCCGATAGTTGAGGGATTACCAAGTGATCAGATGAGCCCTGGCTGGAACACGTCTGGTCAATCTGCTGGTTCTGAAATCCTTGCGGATGTAAGGATTCTGCAGACTTGGTCAAACTGTTGACAATAACGCAGATAGCACCATGCTTCTTCTGGGTTTGTGTTAATCTGGTAACCAAAATCCATGGAGATCTTGTCCCATTTTTGTTCACCTTTTTCAGATGATGGAAAACATCCTGGTCAGTTGGTGTTCTATCTTAGCCTGTTGGTATGTCAGGTACTTAGATATGAACGTAACTATATCTTGCTTCGTAGAAACTTGATACATAGAAATTTGCGGAACTATAAGTCTCCGAACTTAGACTTCTCGTAGCGTAGGTTTTTCTGGAACACCTAATGCAGTGTAGGGTTCTCACCTTTACGCATAAGCTGAGTCATGGTAAGATTAACTGCGCGAATCCATGTGATTCAGCGTGTCACTGTAATCAACCCGAATTTATATTGGAAAATTTCAAGGTGAAATTTCTCCTGTCGTAGAGTTTGCAACATAGTGCAAATATGGTCTTCCTGCTCTTCTCTAGACCTAGACAAAAATCAGGTTGTTCTCGATGAAAATACTGATGAATTTGTTTATGAGTTCATGGAAACTCAATTTATTAAGTCTATAATGCTGCTGGAGCATTTATGAGACTAATACAAAATCATGAATCTAGCATGACCGAGTCGTGTACGAATAGCAGTCATGGAAATGTTCTGCTCTTTCACTCGTCACTGTTGGCAGCATGATCATGAGTCCGATCTTGGAAAGGTGATTAACACCCTAAAGTCGATTGGACGTGTTGTTAATACGTGGAGGAGAATAACGGTTATTGATGGTGATTTGTTTTAAATCGACGGTAGTAGACACATAATATCATGTTACTGTCCTTCTCCTTGAAGGTTCTTCTGGAATGTATGGGAAGATTTTGGTATAATCGGCTGGTTATGCGTAAAAGGAACTTCAGTGGTCGTGTCTTAACTGACAGCTAGAAAATTTTAGCAGTCATGGCTAACAAAGCACGTGCTTGGAAAGAAGAGATAATTTGTACAGATTTTCATAATGGAAAACCATGTTGAATGTATTCAGCAGCCTGAACATTACTGTACAAAATCATGAATCATAGCAGGGTGTGCTCCTCGTAGTCCATAATTAGGATTAAATTCAACTCGCATCTGTCCGAGGTAATGCGTTAGCAGCTTGGATCTCATCATTAGGCTGAAGGAAAACCTTCGTATACATGGGGGATACGAATGGCGTCCTTTATGGTCATGAATATATGAAATATAGGTGCAAGAAAGGAAAGTATTATCGAACAATCGTGACAGATCTCACTGATATGCCGGTGCTGGTACTGAAATTTTTGTGGCCTGATTAATACATGGCACCACAAAATGGATATACCCTTTGGAGGGTACCTTGAATTTCTTTGGGATGTTCCAGAATTAGACGTGAGTCATGTGTCTTGACTCGTATCTTGGGAGGTATAAGCATGACATGTGTCTTGACTGGTGTCTTGACATGTGTCTTGAGATGTGAAACAAATAGAACTACAAATATTAGGTTATTATGCCAGAATTGGCGGATCGGTTGGACTACTGATCCTTTGTATTTCTGATCACCTCCGCGGCCGGAGCTTCGGTTGCGATTACTAGGATAGTTGTTGTCATAGTAGTGGTTACAATCGTCTTGTCTGTCGGTTCCATGACGGTCATTCTCATGACTATGATTCATGTAACTATTCAGCTGGGTGGCCGGCTGGTACCGGTTCGCACTCATATGACTGAACCGACAACTGAATGACGTGTGACATGTAACTAAGAATTAGGGACAATGATTGATGGGAATCGTCTGGTGGTGAAGCATCTTCTCGTCCGATCGCTTTGATCTAATGCCTTTGTCTTCGTCTTGTAAGATCTCCAGGTTGTGAACAGCATCAACATCTCGTAGCGTCTCTAAAATCCACAGCATCAACCCTTAGTAACATCTCCAAGCTATGAGCGGCATTAGCAATTTGTAGAGTATCAGCAAGTGGAATATGCACATGGGATACGGTACATGGAGTACACATGGAATGCACATGAAATGATCGGTATGGGGTCGATCATCTGACATGATTTTAAAGGAAACTAATTGGTTAAACGGTTATATAGACCATCATGATAACCTGGTAATGCCATTATATACCTAATTCTGGTTGCATAGTGAAACGCTAACGTGTGGTTAAACGAATTTCAACGATGATTTTCCATAAAGCATGATTAATGAAAACCAACCATGACTATCATGAAAGCAGTATTTAAATGAATTCCGACAGTGTCTTGCATGAAAGCATAAACAACAAAAGAGACATAAGACGTAATCACATGAAAACGAAATCATCATGAAGAAACATGAAGCAACCTAACATGAAAGAGTGTATAACATAATCAGCATGAAACTGAAATTAACCATGACAGTATGAAAACATACTTGATATAAAAACATAGTAACTTATGAGGGGACATGAAAAAAAATCATGCCAATAAATCATGAGAAAAATTTTATGCATGAAAACAGTGTGTGAATGCATGATGCAGTTTATAAAAACCTTTATATGCGCGAGGGTAAACGTCAATGGTCAGTTTACCCAAAACAAAAGACATGGAGAGGGGACGCCTATGGTTCGGTCCCAAAGTTAAAAGTTTCAATAAAAGCACATGCGACTAAATAGGGCCAGTCCTGTACCAACCATTACTTAGTCAAAATTCCTGCAACAATGATACATGAAACATAAATAAATAAAAATCATCTGTCAAAACTTATCAGAAAAAGAAATTTATGTGACTAATTATGAACTACTGGGGTTCAGTCCACATAGCCATAGTTCACGAGGAACATCATGCATGAAACAATGACACATAACTAAATATAAATGACGGTTGTCCATCCATATTAGTAAAACAATATCGATGAAACATCAAGGTTAAAACATCAAGGTGCTGAAAACATCATGGTCAAAACAACAATGCGCTGAACACATAAATACGTGGAATAACAAGCGTTGGCTTAGGAAGATCCTAGTGACTACCCACTAGTCACAGGTCAAGTTTTAGAGCCTACAGGTTGAAGCCTTGGCTCTGATACCATAATTGTAACACCTCACTTTGATAAGTGGACCGTTACGCGTAATTATGGCGTATCATCAAAGCATGAAAGGTAATATGTAGTAAAACATACATGACCATAGGGAAAACCAGAATCAAACATCGTTCCCAAAATAAACCCAAAACATAAATAAAGTAAATGAAATGAATGAAAGACTAAACAAGCATAAGTATATGAAGGCAAAAGGAGAAGAAGTCTATGGCAGCTTCCATCCTATGCACGTCCTCCAAATGCTCGAGTCTGTTCTTGGGTACCTGCCATTTTGGGACATGGAAAGGAAAGTAACGGCTGAGCATAACGCTCAATGCACGGATATATGACATAGTATGAATGGTTAAAACATAAATAAGACTAACAACAGCATAAATATATAAGTCCTGGAAAACCTAGTTGTCTGTCATGTTAACTGGTTTTAGTTCTGAAAACATAGCTTATGTTACTTATGAAATCTGTATTAGTTAATGTACCAAAAGCCAATATAGGTAATAAGGTCAACAACGTGCATGAATACTTGGAGGGGAGACCTCATCATGCAATTAGAGGGGTTGCCTCTAATTAACTGGTAAGTGGGTAGGAGGGATCAGCTCCTTGTGAAGGATGAAAGGCACACACCACATTTACCATGAAATCCTGACTGAAACATGTAACTAGGATGCACCCATACGCCCCACATGATAATATAATAATATAATGGCCAAATAACTGAAAAGGGACGCCACGAGCTATCACTCCGCCGTGGTGAAGTCATAAAACTAGTGCCTCTAGTGTTATGGTTATGGTACCTCCATAACTAGGTGAACAGGTCATGCATGTATATGGCTAAGGTAACTAATAAAACATAAGCATTTAATATGTAACTACTGGGGAAAACAGTTGGCTGCATACGAGAAATCCTAATGAAGGAAGAGAGTATCCTTATTGAAGGACGGGAAATCCGTACCTTAAGTCCAGTGAACGAAGAAGACGAACGGAAGAGATTCCTACTTCGATCTCACTACCGCTACATAGAAGGATACGTGTATAAGTATACTGTCTACTGCGTACGTAACTGATTATAGTATGTCTTGACTCGTTTTATATGTTTTGGTCTTGTTTTACTGATTTTAATGTTACACTGCTTTTATCATGTGTTTTAAGCCTTCTGATTAAGTATTAACTGATATTCTTGTATTATTATACTTGTAGTGTAATAATAAGTAACTTTCTAAAAATAGCAGGTTTCCTAAAATAGAAAGTTTCACAAAAATAGAAAGTTTCCAAAAATAAAATTAAGCTGAATTTATAAGCTAATAATATAAGCTTAGATTTACTGATTAAATATACTAAGTCATGTGATTAATGATAGGTGTGTAAACACCCATCTTTTCTACCACTTAATTACAATAATAACCGGACCAAAAGGTGTATTTTATGTCTTTTATGTCGGAATTATGCGTAGTTTGTGTTTTTGTTGTGATTTAGGATGAAAAGGTGAAAAGTGGAGAAAACACGGACATTCACGGGCATTTATTGACTTTTATTGAAGAAAAGGATGAAAGACGGAGTCGAGAAGTCAAAAGTGGAAAAAGAACGGAAGTCCAAGGCCAATTCTGAAGATTTATCGATGAATAAGTCAAAAGACGGAAGTTTATCAAAAGCCAAAGAATTCAAGTCTATTTTATTGAAGAAATTAAAGACGAATTCAAAAGAAATCCCGAGCCACAAGTTCTTAAAGTCCAAGCTTAAAAGAAAGATTAGAAGAAAAGGACTAATGACGCAATTAATGAAGAATTAAGAAGAAAGGGGCTTAATCTTGCAATTAACAAGAAATGAAGGAGGGGAGGAAGCTTCCTTAATCCTCCCCTATAAATAGTTTAGATTGTTAAGCATTTGTTTTTGTTGGCTAATCGTGACAATTAGTCCTTCCACTTTTTATTACCTTGTCATTTAAATACTTGTCCATTTTAATTACCTTGTCTTGCACCTTAATTACCATTTAATTCAAGTAAGTTTTTCTTTTTAATTCTTGTCAAGCTTTATCTTTATCTTGTTAATCTCATTCTTCCTTTCTTAATCTTTGATTGTTATTGTTTATGTTTATGTTCTTGATTTTTGTTGATTTATTTAAGTGGGTTTTGATTATCTTGATCTTTATTGTTTGATTTGTTGTTTTGGATTGATTGTTTATGTTTATTAGATGTTTTGTTATTAGTTTGGTTTAATCTTTTTGTTGATTTGGTTAAGTTTTTATTTAATTCGTGCTATCTCTTTTTCCTTGTTCTTCGTTTTACTGTTTCTGATATTTCCCAGACTCGAGCCCAGATTATTCCGAATCAAGGATTTGAAGGGCTGCTTATTCGGAATATTGAATTATTCCGCGTAAGGGTTTTGTAGAAATTGCTTATTCGGAATATTAAATTATTCCGCATAGGGGTTTTGAAGAAATTTCTATTCGGAATTTCCAGTATTCCGAATAGGGGAGGTTTTCAGCATAGAGCGTATATTCCGAATAGGTGACAGTATTCCGAATAGAGCTTACATTCCGAATAGACTGAATATTCCGAGTAGAACTTTATTCCGAATAGGGATAGATATTCCGAATAGAGGATTATTCCGCATAGGAGGTTTATTCCGCATAGGGTCAATCATTCCGCGTAGACAAATATTCCGAATAGGGTTAATCTTTCCGAATAGGTGACAGATATTCCGAATAGCATTTATTCCGAATAGGAGTTTATTCCGTATAGGGAAATCTTAGTTTTTAGTTTTCTGCCTTTTCATCTTAAGCTTTATTTTCCCCGCCTTTTTCTTAATTGCACTTTAAGTTTATTTGCCTTAGTTTAAGATTTAGTCTTAGTTGCGTTTTAAGTTTGCCTTAGTTAGATTTAAGTTTGCGTTATTTAATTTATTGCCCTTTAATTTTAGTCTCGCTTTTAATTACTTGCACCATTTATTTTAATTAGACTTAGATTTACTTTAATTGCACTTTTACTTTAATTGTTCTGCACCTTTTATTTTCAAACACTACAACGACACATCTTTGTTTCACCAAAGTTCAACTGAGTCACACATTAAACATAAGTTTTTTAATTCGAAGAGATTGGTATAACGAATCTTTTTAACTGGGAAAATCTTAGTTATTAAATGGCGCCGCTGCCGGCTCTTTTCGTAAAGATCAACAGTTTTCTATGAGAGACACGTTGCTTTTTGGGATCCGTTCACTTGTGAACGTTATTTTTCTTGCATAAAAAATTCAAAACAATCATAAAAAATTAAAAATTGATAAAAAAACCATAAAAATTAAAAATTTCAAAAATCCAAAAAGATTTTATCTTTCTTGTGTATATATATTGTTTTTGTGTTTGGTTTTGTTTTCTTTTGCATTTTCAGGTGTATGCGTACTAGATCTTCTAATTATCAAGAGCCCGAGCCTCAAGAAGATTTAGATATGGCAGGTGTTAACAACAACATGCCACCGCACCTCAATAATAATAATAACAACAATGCTCTTCCACAGCCCGATCTTCGGACCATGGAGGAACTTTGTCAACCAACCATGTTTGGACGAGGAGGACCGATTGCGCCGATGCAAATCAACGCTCCTGAGTTTTCGTTGAAGCACCACATGATTCAGCAAGTACAAACAAACCCATTTAGAGGATTGCCTGATGATGATGCCAACAAACACCTCGACAAGTTCATTACAATCACCCAGAGCATGAAGTTGGCTGGTGCCACTATGGATGAGCTTCGCCTACAACTCTTTCCACACACTCTATTACATCATGCCGAGAAATGGTTTGATCGTCTCCCGAAGAATTCTATTCACACTTGGGATGACATGACTCAACGCTTTTTGTCGCGCTACTTTCCACCATCCATGGTCACAAGCCTTCGCAATCAGATCAGCGGTTTCATGCAAGATCCCGATGAATCTCTTTTTGATGCATGGGAGAGATATAATGTCTTGATCGACCGTTGTCCAAACCACAACATGCTTCCGGTCACCTTGATCGATACTTTCTACAATGGATTGACTTTTCGAGATCGTGATACGATCAATGCAGCCGCCGGTGGCACATTCATGAAAAGGAGACCCGAGGAGTGTAGAGAGTTAATTGAAAACATGACTACTCATCATAAGAACTGGGATTCCTCTGCTTCTTCTAGAAACAACACGAGAGTCAATGTTTCTTCTACCTCAGCAAACCCTGAGATGACCGAACTCACCCGCATGATGGCTAAAATGAGCAAAAGTATTACGCTTCTCGCTTCAAACCAACAACAACAACATGTTAAAGCGGTTTCTAATCCTTGTGAAACATGTGGCGGTCCTCACTCATACACCGATTGTCCTTCGACACAAGGAAATCCGGAAAATGTGTATGCAGCCTACGGTAATTATTCACTGGAAAATTACCAAGCTAGACAACAATGGGATAGAAATCTGCTGAGCTACCGTTCCAACAACTACCTTTCACCCGGTTTTTCTCCTCAAAACCAAAATCCCGCCAACAACTACAATAGAAGCAAACAAATCCCACCTCGTGCTTCTAACCCTTATCAACCACCCACCCAACAACACCCACCCATTAATCCCGATGTTGACACAATCATGAGAACTCAAGGTGAGCAAATCAAGAATCTACAGAGCCAAATAATCAATTTGAAAGGAGATATCTTGAAGCAAGGTAATGACATCAGAACCGAGGTTCGTGATAATCTTAAATCCTCTTTCATCACTCAAACAACTGAATTGAAGAATCTGTTGGCTAGTTTCTTGCCCGAAGCTCAACCTTCTTCTTCTTCGGGTTCTCTACCTTCAAACACCGTCACTAATCCGCGAGCTAATGTGAGTGCTATAACTACGCGTAGTGGAATTACCATTGTCAATCCACCTGATTCACCACCATCATCTACACCTCCTCCACCACCATATATCCCTACTCCTCTTACACTTAGTGACAGTACACCATTACCGTCTCCGCCTCGTCATGACGATGTATCTTAGAAGGACCCTTCAACATCACAACCTTCACCAACTACACCTTCTTCTAACCCTTATCAACCTAGAATCCCATACCCTTCTCGCATAGGCAAGACCAATGATCTAACCAAGAATGACTGCCAAGTATCGAAATATGTGGATATGCTATCTAAAATGACCATCAACCTTAGCCTTGTTGAAGCACTTTGCCACATGCCGAAATTTGTCAAAGCATTCAAGGAATTGCTTAGCAAGAAGGAGAAGCTGATTGAACTCGCCAACACACGCTTAAATGAAAACTGCTCTGCAGTTCTTCTTAGAGAACTTCTAGAAAAGCTTGGAGATCCCGGTCGTTTTGTGTTGCCTTGCGTGTTCAACAAAACTGAAGAATTTACTGCCCTTGCTGATCTCGGGGCTAGTATTAATTTGATGCCACTGAGTGTTTGGAAAACACTATCATTGCCCGACCTTATTCCAACAAAGATGACTCTCGAACTTGCAAACCGCACTCTCGCTTACCCCGTTGGTATAGCCAAAGACGTGTTTATCAAAGTTGGCACATTTACTTTCCCGGTCGATTTTGTTGTCGTTGATTATGAAATGGACACTCGTATTCCTTTAATACTTGGTCGCCCATTCTTAAGAACTGGACGTGCTTTAATAGATGTGGCCGAAGGTGAGTTAATCCTACGAGTCGGGGATGATTCTAAAGTTTTTAAAATGGGGAAGCTTACAGGCAAATCCTTTGGAGGCCGAGAATCAGTGAATATGATAAATGTGCTCGATGACTTTACCGTCTACGATAATCCTTTATTCGAGTCCTCCACTGATAATCCACTCTTTGAAGATGATGTGGATGATTCTCTCCCTACTTTGGACGCTTCTCCCATTTATGATTCTCAACCGGTCTTCGATGCTTATGATGATGATTCTAGCTCAGACTCGGATGATTTTGATTGTACTTCTGAGTATCCCGAGCTACCCACTTTCGATGATTTCGATGAGGCTGATACTCTCTCGAGCGATTCTTCACTTAATGAAGATCCTCCATCACTCGATCCTAATTTGGACGATTACTCATTTGAGGAAGATTGCTCTGAATTTCTCAACACATACTTCCCTCATGAGAGTGATGCACCTCCTTTGGACTTTGAAGATTATCGTCTTGATCCTACTTTGGATTTGAAGAGCATTTTATCAAAGGAGAAGAAACCGGTCGACACCGAAATCCGTTGCACGTATGATTTAACACCTCTTTGTCCCACTTCTGAGGACGAGGTTGTGCTTCTTTGTGGATCTTCTTCACACTCGGCTGAGCCGGAGTGCTATTTTCCCTTAAAGAAAAAGGTGTTCGACCCCGGTATTGCAATCTTAGAGCCATCTCAGTATCCACCTGATGAAATAAAAGGAAAAATCTTTGGAAATCTTGAAGACAAGCTTGCACTTCACCCTTGCTTCCACCGTGCTCCATCGCTGCTTAAGGGAACCCTGCCACTTCTCTCTTGGCTTGCCTTGTTCGCCTTAAGCTTGTGCTTTTTGATGGATGAAAACTATGTCTTCGATCCTGGTGGATATGTTGCATGCTTCTTCCGTTGATGATCAAGGTCGAGTCAGGCTAATGACTCGGTTAACAAAAATTCAGAGCTTCTTGGGAGGCAACCCATGCATCTATCTTTCCGCTTTCTTTACCATAAGTGTAGGGGGGACCCTTTGGATTGCTATTTCCTCTCCTCACTTCTTATCAGGGATTCGAGCTTCAATGATCCACTCTTGATGATTCTTGACGACCCGTGATTCCGTGTTCTACTTCTTCCCGGTTCTATCCTAAACTCTTTTCGATTCACTATTTTATATTTTCTCAATATTAAAATAGGAATCTCTTTAGTTGTCCTTTCCTTAGCGAGATTTAAACAACGTGCACAATGTCCTAAGTGTAGGGGAGTTTACTCCCACATGCTTAAACATTGAGGACAATGTTTATCTTAAGTGTAGGGGGGACTTCTATCGAAGTTAAGTGGTCTTTTCCTTGTATTTGTCCTCATTTTAACCGGAAAATCAATTTTTCGACATTTTTCAAAATTTTTTATCTATTTTGGCCTATTAGTTTTTCCTTTGTATAGTTAATTTCTTTCTTTGCTAGAATAAATGTTTAATAAGTGGTTTTAATTTTCAAACGTTGTGAATCTTTTGACTCAATCCGAGTTTACTCTAGCTAGTATCCTTAACATGTTTAAGTCAAGTTTTGCTAGGCTTTTATATAGGGAGCTATAAAACGCGAAAGTCTTAACTCTCACGGGTTAAGAACAAGAACTTTTCGCAAGTTCCTATAATTGATCCTAGAGAGTCGTTTATCAAGGGAACTTTAAGATGCGATTTCTAAACTTGAAAAAGTCTAAGAAGTTGCAAGATCCTATAGGCGACTCGAAAACCCAAAACTTTGATTTAATAGGCTAAGTATCCACGAGTCTCATTACTTGAGATTTTAAACTGTGGAGAACGAGAGATGATAGAGCCAATTATAAGTTCGGTATTCTTTCGTGAATTTATGTGAGTTAATTATAAGCCTATTCTCCCATCGCTTGCTAATAAATTTATCTGCTAATAAATAAGGTTGTACGATTTGAAAAGTTACTTAGTTTCTAGCCCCAGATCGTTTAAAAGTTGCTCGGTAATGACGAGAGTTCATAGCCAAGGCATAACTTATGAAGCGGGGCGCGAAGATTGGCGAGTCCGAAAAGGCCCTAACAAGGCATGAGGGCTATGTTTTGTTGCTAAAGATCCAAAAGTGATGTGAAGAATCATTTATCGAAAATCAATATGAAGGATCGAGACACACGACGAAAAGCAAAAACTCCCAAAAAGTCATGGAGAAGTGTATCCGAAAAGACCCTAACAAGGTATGAGGATAAATAGATCCAAGTCAATAAAGGAGGCGGATCGTTGTATATCAAAATCCAAAATAAAGATTGGAGAAAAATGAAGAAGTCGTGGTCCATATATGAAGAATCTCTCAAAAATTCCAAGTGAAGAAATTCCAATTATGAAGAGAAGACCATTATTTCATGAACGTCTCTCAAGATTTGAAGTATGAAGTCGCTGCCAAATATCGGCCCGAGAAAGGTCTCAAATCGCGAACCAACTTATGCCAAGATATGAACTTTTTGATATCCCGAGAAGCAGTTTTAAAAGATTTGGTCCTTTAGCTAACTATTGATTAAATCGTGCACCTTATTTTCAGACTAAATAATTATCGAAATAAGTCAAACAATGCATCTTCGTGATCATTCAAGACAAATAATAAAATATAAGAGATACCCATAGGAATAAGGGGGTCTAAGTGAATAATTGGCCCACATGAGTTCGTGTTAGTTTACTAACTTATAATAACAATGATCTCGTTTTTAAGCTTGGTTTGGAGAAAGTGAAAAGTTGAGGATGATGATTATTCATGACATTTTAAAAACCAAGGTATGCTTTTAATTTCTTTGCTTTGCATTTTTTATAATTTTCTATCTCTTTAATAAAGGCCAATGTGGATTGATTATGATGAAAAGTGTAAACATGCTTTGTAACTAATGCATTGCATGAGGACATTGCAATGGTCAAGTGTAGGGGATTTGATAGGTGTGTAAACACCCATCTTTTCTACCACTTAATTACAATAATAACCGGACCAAAACGTGTATTTTATGTCTTTTATGTCGGAATTATGCGTAGTTTGTGTTTTTGTTGTGATTTAGGATGAAAAGGTGAAAAGTGGAGAAAACACGGACATTCACGGGCATTTATTGACTTTTATTGAAGAAAAGGATGAAAGACGGAGTCGAGAAGTCAAAAGTGGAAAAAGAACGGAAGTCCAAGGCCAATTCTGAAGATTTATCGAAGAATAAGTCAAAAGACGGAAGTTTATCAAAAGCCGAAGAATTCAAGTCTATTTCATTGAAGAAATTAAAGACGAATTCAAAAGAAATCCCGAGCCACAAGTTCTTAAAGTCCAAGCTTAAAAGAAAGATTAGAAGAAAAGGACTAATGACGCAATTAATGAAGAATTAAGAAGAAAGGGGCTTAATCTTGCAATTAACAAGAAATGAAGGAGGGGAGGAAGCTTCCTTAATCCTCCCCTATAAATAGTTTAGATTGTTAAGCATTTGTTTTTGTTGGCTAATCGTGACAATTAGTCCTTCCACTTTTTATTACCTTGTCATTTAAATACTTGTCCATTTTAATTACCTTGTCTTGCACCTTAATTACCATTTAATTCAAGTAAGTTTTTCTTTTTAATTCTTGTCAAGCTTTATCTTTATCTTGTTAATTTCATTCTTCCTTTCTTAATCTTTGATTGTTATTGTTTATGTTTATTTTCTTGATTTTTGTTGATTTATTTAAGTGGGTTTTGATTATCTTGATCTTTATTGTTTGATTTGTTGTTTTGGATTGATTGTTTATGTTAATTAGATGTTTTGTTATTAGTTTGGTTTAATCTTTTTGTTGATTTGGTTAAGTTTTTATTTAATTCGTGCTATCTCTTTTTCCTTGTTCTTCGTTTTACTGTTTCTGATATTTCCCAGACTCGAGCCCAGATTATTCCGAATCAAGGATTTGAAGGGCTGCTTATTCGGAATATTGAATTATTCCGCGTAAGGGTTTTGTAGAAATTGCTTATTCGGAATATTAAATTATTCCGCATAGGGGTTTTGAAGAAATTTATATTCAGAATTTCCAGTATTCCGAATAGGGGAGATTTTCAGCATAGAGCGTATATTCCGAATAGGTGACAGTATTCCGAATAGAGCTTACATTCCGAATAGACTGAATATTCCGAGTAGAACTTTATTCCGAATAGGGACAGATATTCCGAATAGAGGATTATTCCGCATAGGAGGTTTATTCCGCATAGGGTCAATCATTCCGAGTAGACAAATATTCCGAATAGGGCTAATCTTTCCGAATAGGTGACAGATATTCCGAATAGCATTTATTCCGAATAGGAGTTTTTTCCGGATAGGGAAATCTTAGTTTTTAGTTTTCTGCCTTTTCATCTTAAGCTTTATTTTTCCCGCCTTTTTCTTAATTGAACTTTAAGTTTATTTGCCTTAGTTTAAGATTTAGTCTTAGTTGCGTTTTAAGTTTGCCTTAGTTAGATTTAAGTTTGCGTTATTTAATTTATTGCCCTTTAATTTTAGTCTCGCTTTTAATTACTTGCACCATTTATTTTAATTAGACTTAGATTTACTTTAATTGCACTTTTACTTTAATTGTTCTGCACCTTTTATTTTCAAACACTACAACGACACATCTTTGTTTCACCAAAGTTCAACTAAGTCACACATTAAACATAAGTTTTTCAATTCGAAGAGATTGGTATAACGAATCTTTTTAACTGGGAAAATCTTAGTTATTAATTAATAATATAGTTTATTACTTATAACATGTAAATTAAATAAACTATAGGTTATAAGATTTAATTAAATATAAACATGATTTAATTAAATTAAGTGTATAAAATACTTAGGTTAAAACATGTATTAAAATTTATATTAATATAACCTAAGTCGTGATAATTAATTAATTACATGTCATGTTTTAATAATTAATTAATTAATTACTATAGTCCTATTTAATTAATAAAATACCTAGGTTATAGTCATGTGTTATTAATAATAATTATTAACCTAAGTCATGTTTTAATTAAATTAATTAGGTATCATGTTAAATTAATTTAATTAACTTGAAAAATATATGCACATGTAAATTAATTAAACTTGTAAAAATAATTAACCCGATCCTGTGTATTATTTATTAAACCGTTCCGTGAACCGAACCCGTGAACACCCGTGAACCAACACCCCCGAAAACTGTGTCAAACCTGCCTAAGCCGGTTGCCCCTGCTCTCGGCAAGTTGCCACCGGTTGCTGTTGGTGGTCTTGTCCTGCTCGCGCAGCCGCTGACCACAAACCAACCACAAGGACACCCCCGATGTGGATCGGGGTGCCTTGTTCCCTACTGCCACCGTAACCCAACACCACCGAGACCTTTGTCTCGTGTGGTGGTGCGAACCAAGCGACACCAAGAGTCGTAGGACTCTCGGTTGTGAGGCGGTCGAACACCAAAACCCGAAAACAACCTTTATTATTACTCACCATGATTTTAACATGTTAATTAATCTTAATTAATTATTCCTATGATCACATGTTTATAAAAACATAAAAAAATTAAAAAGAAAGGTTTTCGGATTACCCAAAACACGTGGAATGAATAAATCTTGATCTCACGAACACACTCCTAATCAATAATTAAAATCAAAACCTCGTCCTCCTTTTGGCTTCTACCGGCGACTAAACCAGAACGTCACGTTCTCCTTTTGTGTGATGCTGGCGGCATAACCAGAACATCACGTTCTCCTTTTGGGTACTGATGGCGGCATAACCAGAACATCACATTCTCCTTTTGGGTGCTGCTGGTGACATAACTAGAACCGGCGGCCACCATGAGGTCTGTTAGGGTTTTTGCTTTGTTTTGAAAATATGATAAATGAAAAAGTAATGATTAACCTTCCTGACATATTTTTGTGAAGTGGGTTGGGCCATAAGGCCCGTTTCCTTTCTTTGTGTCCGCGGTTAGGTGGGGCCCACAAGGGAAACCCGAACTTTTTCATACTTAATAATTACGTGTTCGTACGTTTGTATTGTTACGTTATTATAATTTATTTGTGTTATTATAAATACTTGTACGTAATCGTAATAATAATATACGTAAATACATACTTATGTGTTTGTGATTCTTATGTTCATGATTTCATGTTCGTGATTATAATTATTATTGATAATAATTACCTTGTATTAATACATACTTAATACTTATCGTGTAATAACACGTACGTAATTCTTGTAATTAATATTCGTGATTCGTGTTCATGTTATATAAGGAAAGTTGTAATCTTGTACGTATGATTATTAATGTACTGTTCATGGTAAAAGCATGCGGGTTTTACAGCCTCCCTGTCGTATGCCAACCCTCGGACAGTTCCCTTGCTTATGTCCACGGCCTCCACATCCAGAACAGTTAACTACCTTAACATCATTGGCTCCAGTGGCCACACCCTTGTTTCTACAATCTGCCATCTTATGTCCGGCCTTCCCACACTTGTTACAAGCAGGTGGTCAATTTCCAACATGATACAGATTACATCGACCACACTTTGGATTCACCTTGTTACCTAGATTTCCAGTGGCAGCACGAACACCATCATTCCTTCTCAAATTGTATTGCTGATTTCTATTCGGTCCTTGGTTATTGTTGTTACGATAACCACCATGATTTTGTCCTTGGTTTGAGTGTGCATTCTCTTATTCCCCTCAGCAATACTATCCTTTCGATCCTGCAGCTTTACATCCATTAAAGCATGAGCCATCTGAACAACTTCATCAAATGACTTGGGTTTCGACGAAGTAGTCTCTCCCTTGATATTACTAGATAAACCTCTGATATACTGCTTCATATTCTTACGGTCATCAGCAAAAGCATCAGGACACAACAAACATAAATCAGAGAATCTCCATGTATAAGCCATAATATCATTGTTCCTGAGCACTAAATGCCTTAACTCATCCTTTAACTGACCTAACTCTTCCTCAGGACAAAACTTAGCAGTTAACAGTCCCTTGGTCACAGTCCACGTTCTAGCATTAGCTTCAACCAATCCTAGAGTATCTACCTGACTATTCCACCAGCTTAATGCATCATCCTGAAAAGTAGCTGCATCGAATTTCACCTTACTGGTTTCTGAACATCCACTGATTTCAAAAGTACTTTTAATCTTCTCAATCCACCCCCTTAATTCCAAAGCACCACCCGTACCACGAAATTGGGTAGGTCCACATTTCATGAAACTAGCATAAGAACATTCCTTCTGAATCTGCTGAACAGTAACATTACCTCCAACTTGTCCCGCAGCATTTCCTCCCACTGGTTCATCAGCATTACCTGCAACTGGATTTGCAGCATTCCCTGCAACCTGACCAGCAGCATTCCCATTCTCAGTCTCTTGGTTCCTTGCAGCACGTTCAATTTCCAGAGCTCTAGCGATAGCTTGCTCAATCATGGTATTACAGTAGCAGTCGTCAATTTAGGCGGCATGTTTTAGGAAACTAACCAAACAACAATTTAGTAAAGTCAGAAAAATGCCTCCCAACTCCTTCCTCCCTGTGATGACATAGAAGAAAAGAACAAATAAGTATTCATATCAAGATAAGAAGAAGGATTTCTCTATCAAGATGTAACATAGATACTACATGCACCAACAACACAGTTCACAATGAATCATTAACCAACTCACAAAAGAACTAATAAGACAAATCATAAGTCATGAAGGTAATTTGGATTGCATTGGAAAATTTCCACAAAATTGTGACAAGTAATGTCACTACAACCCTTCATCACGTCAAACTTAAAAGTCATTAAGTTTCATCATAAACTACAGTACCAGTCTACATTAGTTTTGTGGATTTGCTTTTCACTAATCCGGTGGTCTAGTAGGGTGGTAGATGGTTGTGGAAGCCATGGATGAGTTGAGAGAGAAAAGATTGTGTGTGAAAGAAAGAAAAGATGTACTAAACACAAATGAAACACAAGCAACACCCCTCCTTGGAAGCCTTGGAGGGGTATATATAGTCACACACGACACTTAAATATACATTGTTTCCTAGTCTAGTCTAAGCGTGTGTGACTATGATAACTAATGGGAATTCTTAAATGTCGTCACATAAAGTGAATTTCCAACAATCTTCCCCCATGGGACGACGTGTAGAATTCCTTACAATATTTTTCCCAACAAGTACATAATGATTAAGAACAAAAGCTTTCATGAAGCGTCCAATGCTGATGATGTCTTCTGAGGCCTTTGACTTCAAGTCTTCACTTCAAAACGACTCATCTTTAAAGTAACTTGTAGTAGAAATACTGTAACGACGCAAGCTATGTAATCCATATACTTTTGGTTAAGGAGAAGATTCTGAATTAACTTCCCCCTAATTCATGCTACATAAACTTGATGTAGAAGATTTTAAATAGCTTCCCGCTAAACCGACAATCCTCATAAGCAACTTCAAAGCTTTCAACAAAGCTTAGAATGATTAAGCGCACAACGGAATTTAAAAAACAAACCCCATCATATAACATGATAATGTTGCTATGAGGGATTGAAAGTAAGGGGCACACCAAGTAGATCAACAACGTCTCTTCTCACGCTTGAATAATTCTTATGAATTTTTCTTCCCCCTGAGAGTTCAAGTTATGCATACTAGAAAGAATCAAGACATTTCTTCCCCCACTAGTTGAAGAAAATAAACCAATCCCAAGTATGAAGCTCAAATACTGAAGTGGACACTTTGTCCCATTCATGAAGTTGACATCGTAACACCAGAGTCAATTATGTCCCGAAAATGCACATATCTTCTTTCGGAGAAGCACCAGAGTCAATTAAGTCCCGGAAGTGCATATCTCTCCATATAGGATAATGATGATGAATAATTGCAACATCAAAACAATTAAACATCTAATCAGTAGTGTACCTTTAGAGATTGATAACGCCACGAGTCAAAACACTGATTTTCTCTGCGGTTATGACAAATGTCATCCCAGAATGTCTTCAAATCAAAAGAAGGTATGAAGTTCATCACGTGTACTCGTTGTGCGTTCAATGTGTCTTCTTCTTCCCCCTTGATGGTTTTAAAACTCGGAACCATCAATAAATCGTACGCACATGCACCTGAAATCTCGTGATAATAATAAATAAGCAGAATTATATATTTTGTGAGAATCGACTGCTGATCGAAATACTCTACTCATAAACTCTCCATGGCCATCTTTACCAACCCCTTGTAGGCAATTTGAAGTGACCACTGATAGAATGAACCAGATACATCAAACATGAAACTAAATAAAAATCCTTCGATCTTGTGACTTAAGCTTGCACATTTGTTGAATGAGGAACGGTGGAGAAATTTCTAAGTACCCAATACATCACTGAAGAAGTATATAAGCACAACACCTCTTGAAATTATCCACGTTGACTAAGCGCGTGACACTGAGTACAACAATGTAACCCCTTTAAGTGATAGTTATCCGAGTCATCAACCAACCGCCCCGAACCCGGAAACTAGATAAACAAGTCTTCATTCTAATATTAAGCACGAGCAAGTTATCTTCAAAGATAGAATAAGTTCATGCCTTCAAAAAATCCGTCTTCAATTTCACATAATTAATACCCGATCAAAACAAATCCGTAGCCACTAAAAATATAGCCATTTTTCTCTTGGTCTCGTCAAAATAATTCTTGTCACTTGGTAACGTCTTTTTGTCTCGTCACGTATTTTTGTCTCGTCACTTTTAAAATCATTAATCAAAATATTTAACATTTATCACATAAAATGATAAATAATATTTAGATGTAACAAATTTTTTATCCAAACCAAAATCTGATCCATGGTTGAGTGTGTTAAATCTCGGCTCATTACACACGAAACTCAATTTAAACATTCAGAAATTACTTGGCCCATTGCTTTGGTTAATTGTCTCACATTGGTCCATTACAAAGAAACAATACCCGGTCCAAATTTGTTATACAAATACTCCCCAACCCTAATCTCACTCATGAGTTAACCTAATCACCAAAAACTTAGTAACATCCGCCCCCAAAATCCTCTCACTACTCCCCTTCCTCCGCCTCCCTCAAATAATCAGATCAAAACAATTAATCTGCTCCCATATTTATCTAATCTTCCATCTCAAAAACAAATCAGCCTTAATCTCATTTATCAAATCCATCTCTTTCTCGAAATGAAGCCAGTCACACTCACGAATTCAAAACCATGAAGAACACAAGGTTGTATGGCTTCAAGATCTAAATAAAGATCTCGGGTAGGTTCGATCAGTGATGCATGTTGGTTTTTTTTTATTAAAGAATCGAAACAAAATAAGGATAATAACAAGTGTGTTATTGATCTTATTTAGTTTCGTATATTAAGATTGGGTTTAAAACCAAACACGGATTTATGATGATTAATTTTTATTGGGGTCGATCTATATAGATCTTGCCTAGCATATTGAGCCATAATAAAATGATTCTGAGATCTTTTGAATATTGTTGTTCGAGTCTAGATGATTTATATATGGGATTAGGCGACGAAGGGATTAGGATAGATGATTGTTGTGGATTTGATTTGGAGTGACAAGGTGGTGCTTTGGATCAAGTATGGTCTCCGTATAGTTTTAAACTAGTCATGCTGTCGTTTCTTGTCATCGCAATGTTTTATGTCTTTAGCCCATCGCAATGTAAAAAAATAAGCCATCGTAGACTGTTTTTTTAAAACCTATCGCAATGTTTTCTTAAATAAAAATCATCGCAATGTTTTTACTTCATCGGAATGATGGAAAAAATTCAGCAGCATGACGTCATAATATACCATTGCGATAGTTCAAACCACCCATCGCAATGAGACCCATCGGAATGAGTCCCATCGCAATAGGTACAGTCAAACCCATCAGAATGTGTCAAAAAAAACCCCATTGCAATCCATGCGATCGAAAGTGGCCATCGGAATGATAGCATTGGAATGCATGCATCGAAATGTGTCTATCTGAAAACTTACCCAACAGTTGTACTATTTCCGATTATTGTGGATCTTACTTTGCTGGGTACAAATCTTCATGTGGGTTTGATTTTCTGGGCATATATGAGTTTATGGGCTCAACTTCATGTTGATAACATTAAGAAACCCAAAAAAATTACTTATAAACTTTTTCATTAGCCATAAAATGACTTGAGATGTTTATGCATCATCTAAAACATAAGCTTAGAATATAATATGACTTGAGTGAAAAAGGTAGATATTGACCATATTAAAAAAATGAAACCAGTGGACAGATAGACAGGTTATGAACCCGAGAAACAAAAACCATGGACTAATAAGAAAACTAAGACCATATGTGACAAAACGAATGTTAAGACTGCTATGACACACAGAAAGAGACAAAAATTTTAGAAATATTTGACCATCGTGACAAAAAAATCAACAGATCGAGACCAAAAAATTTTAGACCACCAAATCGAAAACAAAAACACGATCCAAGGATTGAACCGAGGCTCTGATGCCAATTGTGGATTTGCTTTTTACTAATCCGGTGGTCTAGTAGGGTGGTAGATGGTTGTGGAAGCCATGGATGAGTTGAGAGAGAAAAGGTTGTGTGTGAAAGAAAGAAAAGATGTATTAAACACAAATGAAACACAAGCAACACCCCTCCTTGGAAGCCTTGGAGGGGTATATATAGTCACACACGACACTTAACTATACATTGTTTCCTAGTCTAGTCTAAGCGTGTGTGACTATAATAACTAATGGGAATTCTTAAATGTCGTCACATAAAGTGAATTTACAACAAGTTCTATTACAACAAGGCTAAATAAAACAACATAAAAGAACAAATCATCTGATCCCCGCAGCTTCTTGTACATCGGCTCATCATCACTGTTGCTATCATCTTCCTCTGAATCTTCCTCCACTTTTTCCTTTACCTTTCGACTTCCTCCTTCACTTGGCTTCACCAACACTTGAGCTTCAACCTGACTTGGCACATCACGAATCACTACGCCTCGACTAGGAAAAGATCTCATAGGCAAACTCCACGCATTCATCCTTGCATTCCTTTCTTGCTCCTCACGTAACCTTTCAATTTGCCCACTCAAATTCAACACCATTGATCTTAACCTAACAACTTCATCCATTTCCCTTGCTCTAACAAACTCTGATCTCTTCACACTATTAACAAACCTGTCAAACCTCTTCTCATTCTGCTCAAACCTTCTAATCACACGGGGTTCAACTAAATACCTTTCAAACAAAGACCTATCAAACTTCTTGAGAAACTAGAAAATATCATCATAAGACCTAGGACCTGGACAATAAACCCTAGATATGCCATCATGAATAGATCGAGCACTAGCAGCACTACTCGACTCAACAGGAACATCACCCCTAGCAAATGCCATCCAAGGCAAACTGCTCATATAAGCATCACAAGTAGGCGTCGAAGAACGTACAACAGGTCGCTGACAGTCCGGAACAGTCCGTGGCACAACACTAACTCTTGAAACATAACTACGTTGAATCACTTCAGGCTCGGTCTGTCCAACTGCAGTAGGAGCAATTCCATCATCTAAATACTCATAAGGATCCTCATCGTCACTAGCACCAAAGTTATCTACTTCTTCACCGTCCAATACATTAGTCATATCAATCCATCTATCCTCACGAGGTAAACCATCCATTTTATACAATTATAAGGGTTCAAGGATACTTAAGGTCATTGTTAACAAAACAAAAATTAGTATGCAATGCTTATGCAAATGTTATACGTAATCCATGCTATGCAACACAATGCAAATGATGCTTATGCAGTGCTCAAAAAAAAATATGATACTAACAAGCACTCAGCGTACTTTCAATATTCCAATACAATATCGTAGTATTTACTTAATAAATACTCGGGAATTCATTTCAGTTATGAGGGATACATCTTTAGTTCAAAACAAAACTAAAAGTGATCTTACCAGAGCGTTGTAGAGGAGTTGTGTGATTTTGAAGAATAATTACTTTCAACACCAAAGTTATAGTTTAGGACAATTTTCAAAATCGATCCAGTTCTCTATAACTTGTAGCTCTGATACCAATCTCTAACACCCCTAATTTTACATTGCGCAGCGGAAATACATAATTGGGTGCTAGACACAAGCATCATCACACAAGGTATATTGAACGACTCAAAAGAGAGACGTTTACACATAAAATATAAATAAGATTTTCATAATAGGTCTAAAACATAATTTCATACCATAATGTACTAAAACGACACAAGAGTAAAGCGTTTAGTCCCCATGGATCTCGACCAACAACCAACAAGTTTAGTACAGTACACAAACATTTAACAAATTGTTCAATAGTAAAAGGATAGATATGGTTTTTAGACCAACATTCTTCCAAAATCCAAACCACAACCTCCACGGCAAAGCTTCGCCTTCCATCACTTCCTATTACCTGAAACACATGATAAAACAAGTCAACGGTAATGTTGAAAAAGTATATAGGTTTATCAAATCACATTTGAACACAAGAAGAAAATCAATCATAATCATTTATAGAATTGTCGTACACACAATCTATATTCAAGGAAAAACATTGTATTTAAGCTCATGACACCGACCCCTTAACCAAATAGTCACCCACGCCAAATGCCAGCATGACTAGAATAAAACCATTTCCCCTCTAGGGTATCAGTTGCTAGAATACCACATTCTTATTCTCGTAAATTATCCTTCCCAGAGGATACTCAGCGTAATGCCCTGGTCTCAAATAGGGTGGTCAACCCAATAGTACTGTCATTAGAATAAGCGGATATTCCCGACTCACAACATCAAGTCAGAACATAGTTAACGGCTCATGAATTTAGGGTCTTAAGCAACAAGGTACTCAATACAATGTAAACAACATAGGCAACATTCGAGTCCAACAATTACTCATGACTTGTGTTCATTTATTTTCAAATAGCATGTATCCCCCTCACGTGTAATAAAACATTTAGTAGCTAGCATGAAAAGCGAGGCTACAAACTCACCTTAGTATAAGAGATCTAGCGAGATGATCGTCGACGATAGAGGGTGCCTTTCAAACACGAGAACCGCTACCTATCAAATAAGGCGCGTTCATTAATAATGACTCGAGAAATAAATCAAACATAACAACATCAAACTCAAACTCATAATATCACGATAAACTCGAGTGAAAACGATACAAATAACTCTATTACACTCTTCTATATATTTACTTTACCATTTTAACTTTTCAACAAAATCTGCCGGCACATACTACATGTACTCGCTTATTTACCCCTTTTTGACTCATCAAACGTTTATAAAACGACTCGAGAAACTAACTTAGTATATATAGAAAGTCCTCCAACAAGTTTATCAAATGAAATTACTTTTAAATTTCTTTACCCGACCCTTCTTCAAACTACAAAATCCGGACAAATTTACGTTAATAATTCATACAACCGTTTTAACTTCTTTAAACGACTCAATTTACAAAACTGACACTTGGGTTTGGAAATAAACTCACCCTCTAGGGTTTACACTTCATTATCAGTATGTAACTCATTTCAAAACTTCAATTTATTGTCCCCGAGATTCGATCCAAATATCGACAACAACTATATGTAGTGTCGATACTCGTCTCTCGGTACACGAATAATCAAAACATCGTAACTTCTCGCTCGTTTGGAGCTAGAAGCTCTAGTTTATATCAAATCGAAGCTAATCGAATGCTCTACAACCCGGCTATTAGTTAAACCATTATCACAACATCAAATTCTCAAAAATACAGTTTACCTACTGTTGTAAAATACCTTTCAAAAACTTGTACAAAATCATAGTTTTAGCCAAAACCAACCATAGTTATGATCATCGCATAACCCTAACACTAACATATATCAACTATAACACTAGAATCATCATCAAAATTAAAACATTCAAATGAAAATCAAGTTTTTAACAAAACGTTTAGCAAGAACATCTCTTGATCATCCCAAAAACAACATGCATGAGCATAATTCTCACCTACCAACTTGAAAAAAATAAAACTTCTTGCATGTACATAAATTTTATACCAAAATGATCTCCTTACAAAATTAGAGATGCGACTTGTGTTATTTTAGCTTAGATCATCATAGAAATTGAGTTAAAACCGATTGAATGTGTGTTTTGGGGTAAGGGGGTCACGGCAAGCTTAAGAAAAGAAGAGAGAGAATGAATTTTGAGTTGGTGGATTTGTGTGTGTAATTTTGTGAAAATAAGCCTTTTATATGGTGGTTGAGGGACCAATGTTGTCAATTTGAAATAGTTATGGCTCAAAATTAAAATAGTTAGCTAAAAAGCGAGAAATAACTATTAGTCAATTTTGAAAATATTTACGGGGCTCGGGTTTCATAAAGATACTTTTAAAAATTTAAAACGTACCTCAAATATAATAATATCAACTCCCGACTCGACTTAACACGTCATTTAAAAGAAAACATCAAAAATGACAAACATCGAACAACCGACAATAAAATGTAAAATATTTGGCATCCATCGACATCACGCTTGCTAATACTCCTTATACTTATTAAATATAAAATATAAACCTTCCAACATCGGTTTAAACTTAAATCTCCAAAAATAAATATCATTCAAACTCATCAAAAATTTCAAAAATAGTCGTAAAATAAGATTAAGCAATGACCTCGGTTTTGGGTTATCACAGATCTTGATGCAAACATTGATTTTAAACTTAATGGTTGGCACAGCATAAACATATCTTCCCTGTTGATCTTTTTGTGCTGCCATAGAACGGAATGGATTGCACATACCATTCCTGCAACAACACATGATCTTTTTGCAGCCATTGAGTTTAAACTTAATGGTTGGCACAACATAAACATATATTCCCTGTTAAACTTTTTGTGTTGCCATAAAACTTTACGTATTCCACATAGAAATCCTGCAACTGCACATGATATTTGGCACCATTGAGGTTTAACCTTAATGGTTGGCAGATCATACACCTGTATCTCAAAATTGGTCTTTCTGTGCTACCATACTTTAGGAATAAAAAAAGTGGTCATCCTTGCAACATCACAAACTACAGGCTCACATTTGGTTGGAAACATAAATATGAAGATGTAAACATTCATGTTACCATTCTATAATCTTTAAGGTAAAACCCTAAACTTGATCTTTATTTGTAAAAATAAAATAATTAAAAACAAAATATAGGAACATATTTTTACCTCTGTTATCTGGATTTGTAATTAATAAATTTAATTATAAATTAACTATATTGATGGTATGATCATATTTTGTCAAGTCAACAAATACAGTTGTGGTAAGAAACAATTGAACCACTATTTGTATTTATTTAGATAGAGTACACCACAAACAAAAAAATTAGGACATTTTTAGGATATCTTTAAAAAAGTTTAATGGAGTTCTTTTAAAATAAAGATATTCCCAACAAGTTACAAATTACTGTATGAACATTTTTACTTCTTCAACAACATGCTTCTAAATCGCCATTTAAAATTGGAAGTTTCAAACCCAAACTTGATACTCTTTATTTTTTACAAAAATAAATTAGCAATCTGATGCATCAGCTTCTTTAAACACTTCGCCACCTAATATGAATGGGTTCCAATAGTGGCATACTATGTGTTAATATACTATGCAATCTATAATTAAAACATGTGAAAACAATATATTGTTGTTATAAATCGTATTGACAATTGATAAAACAAACGCAATTTTAAAACGTAGTTCATCAATTGCGTTATGAAAACTATGTTTGAAAATGCAGTTTATTAATAATTGCCTTTTCATATCACAAATTTGAATTGCATCATACTGTTAACATATTGTTGAACTACATACACAATTTTAATGACAGTACTCTTTAAAACAAAAATACTTAATGATAGTTTTTTGTAAAAAATTATGAAGATAATTATTAATTGTATATTTTGACTTTTTAAACACTTAAATATGTTAACTTATTTTTGGTAAGGTTGTTTAATTATATAAAGTATTAATTGAGTTAATTATGGCATAAAATATATACTTTCCCTTAGTAATAATAGTTTTTTACGATTGTAAAAGATATCTTCGGCATATCATTTTTGAATCAAACCCTAAAAAAGTCCTGTGCATATATAACCAGCATTTGTCCCATATAGAGTTTCATAACAAACTTTAAGTTGTATTCTCAAATTCATAAAATCGTTTTAGCATAATGGCAAACTTTGTTGCCGGTTACATCAGCGACCTCTCTGGGGTCAAAGATAATGTTTTTCTTAGGGTTCGTATACTCAGGTGTTGGATGCAGAATGTGTATGGTAAAAGTAACATAAAAAACATGGAGCATATATTAATGGATGAGAAGGTAATCCATTAGATCCATTCTTTTAATGAGGTGTTACTATGTTGTATACAATTGTTTAATATTATGCTCACATTGTTTCATGTTATGTTACAGAATGACCGAATGCAAGCTACGGTTCGCATGGGATTAGTGAATCAGTTTAAAACAAAACTGGTGGAAAAAAACTGTGTGTTAATCAAACACTACACATTAAGAGAGATACAACCAAACTTTCGCATGGTAGACAGAGCTATACGATTGAGATTTTTGTCTAACACATAGGTTGAGCCATGTACCGATTGGAATGGATCAGTGAATGGATTTTCATTCAGGAACTTTGACACCATTACTAATCTACAAAAAGAGCAGCCTGGACATATTGGTATGTAATTATGATACTTTTTCAATAATTATATAAATATTGAGGTTTAAAGTTTTATGTTTTAATGTATCTTAAATTATGTTTGTCAGATATCGTTGGCCACATTCGTTCCTGTGAAGATTTGGATGCATATGACAAGAATGGTAAAGCAGGGAAGAAAAAATCCTCAATGTTGGTTGATGCAAAGTGAGTTTTGAACTAATATATGCATGTAAATTTTATGATTTAATTGAATGCATAGTAACCTGCATTTTATGTTTTGTGATATAAAACAGTGGCCATGAATTGAGGGCCACTATGTGGGGAGATTATGCGCAACAATTGAGTGATTTCCGGAATAAATTCTCAAACCATGGTAAGATCGTGATGGTTATTCAACTTGCTATGATGAAAATATGGGATGGTAAGTAATTACAATCATGAATAATTTTTTTTAAATAATTGTTTTTTACACTCTATATAGATTATTAATTTGTTGAGTTTTCTTGAAAATGCAGGTCATATGTGTGTTCAAAATGGATATAATGCAACCAAGGTTTTCCTTTTTGACTGTTCGTCGCCTATTACTGACGAAAATTTTTCCGACGTGAAGGAATATTGTGGAAGGTAATTGTACAATTAAAGATTACTTATTAAATTATCCATGTTGATATGTCAAGTATCAATATGTTTTTCAGGTTGTTTGCTAACGATAAACAACAAGAGTCTAAAAACACAGTCACACACATCTCAACCGCCTCAAAGAATTCCACCAAGGATGTTTTTGTTACAGGATTCCCTACTAGGAATATTACTGAGCTTTTGGAAGTTGAACATGTAATATTTGTGATTTATTGATGTTTAGTAAACTTTTTTGATTTAGGCATAGTGACAAATGCTGTTAGACATGAATCTAACAATTGGAAATTATTAATTCAGGGTGTTTCGAGTGTTATTATTGGTACGATAACAGCCATTCATGAAGAGGAAGGATGGTGGTATCTCGGATGCAAGGCGTGTAAGAAGAAGGTCGTTAAGTCGTCGAATACTATTGATCTCGATGATGAGAAAGCAATTAGACCTGCTGATGGGAAGGACGAATGGAAATGTCAAAAGTGCAACATTGTTCTAGTTATTAAAACTTTGTAAGTAATAATATTCTTACTAAATAACTTAGAGCTAAATCTTTTTAGCTAAACTTCTCAAAATTGATTTGATGTTGTTAGTAACGTGAGTTTTGTAATGTTTTGTTTGGTAGTTTCAAGCTTCAAATCAGAGTACAAGATGAGAGTGGAACAATGTCATTGACTTTGTGGAATGATGAGGTTCAGTCATTGGTTGGAGTATCTGCTTACCTTCTATGTGAAAAGTTTGGAAAGCTGGATGTGTTCCCTCCAGTTATTACTGGGTTAGTTGGAAAGAAGTTCGCGTTCAAAGTAAGCAGAGACGAATTCAATGCTAAGAAAATGCTTCCGGTATTTACGGTTTTGCGTACTGGTGAGGTTGATATCATAGAAAGTATACGTCCAACGGTTACACCTATGAAGGTAAATCACTAATTAACAAGTTTTTAAATAAGTCACGTTCTTATGCTTTGACTTAATCACTCATTTTTTTTTACTATATTTATGTTGATAATTTCAGGATACTGAAGCAACAAGTTCTATTGTAATCTCTGCCATTCCTTTGGTGAGTGTATTCATTCAAAGTTTGGTTATATGATTTTGTAATAAATGAAATAAGATATATGATTTGTATTTAATTAAATTTAATAAAATATTACATTATGATTGTAGGATTTGGAGTCATAAACAGATGAGAGTCATACTCCACTGGCTGCACAAAAAGCCAGTGGACCAAGTCCGGGTGACAAACATGCTCCTGAAGACGATATCGGTGGTGGCAGCTCTAATGGCAAAAAAAACTGTTGAAGTCAAAATTGAGAAAAATGTTGTTTGAATCAAACTTTTATTATTTTTGAGTAGAATAACGTGAGATAACAATCAAATTTCTCACCATGGAATGATTTCCGTTTTGAAACAATTTTTCTTCTTACTTTATGATTGGGGAGTCCCAATTTATTATTTGTTTTTTTTATGCAACAACTTATGTTTGAGACCTTTTTATATAATGTTATCCTTTAGTTGGGGAGTCCCAACTATTTTTTTCACTGATTGTTCAAGGTAAGATTTGGATTAATATTAGTAATCTTAGATAATGAAACTATTTGTAGAGTACCATGTACTAAACTCTCCAGTTTTTTTAATGCTTTTTAGTTTTAAAACGTTTATTTAATAATTATACATTTTCCAATGTTTAAACAGAAAAATATTATTGTACACTTGAAATACTTGTTGTATGCAATTTTTAAGCACAAAATACTCAAACAATAAATTTTGTTTCATTAACTATGTTTACAAATGTACACTGACTTCACACAGCAAACTAAGATTTTTCTTAGAAGTTTAGAAAATAATTATTACATGCATGCATATAACTTCCTGTAACCAACTTTTGCCTGTTCGTTTTCTTTGATCAGAGTATATAAAGACCTCATTGGGTGCAATGGATAACCTGAAACCAACAATCAAACATGTCTGGATCTTCCAAGAGAAACTCATATGCTGCAAATCTTGAAGACATCCAACCCAATATGAACAAGTAAGTTAGTTAAAATAATTAGTATACTAACTTTTTCATATCATAAACAATCTCTAATATTATGTGTTTTGTTTTTCAGGAAATCCCGTGTTGAATCTTCCCAACAAGAGAATTTAATTGCAGAACCCTAAATTCTGCCTGAAGTGAAGCCCTGTAATGATGATCAACATGATGAGGATCAATACTATGTTCAGGAGGCTGAGTTGCAACGGCAATGGAGGTTAGAAGATGAAGAAAAATCCTGACTCGAAGAGCAGAGGTTGGATGAAGAAAATAGAACGCGACTTGAACAACAAAGAAGGGAGCAGCAAGAAAGATACGAGGCGCAAAGAAATGCAAAACTTGATCTCGGTGTTAAAGGAGGAACTTGCTGAGGTTAGAAGGGAGATAAATGAGGAGGAAGAGGGTGAGGACTACTATCATTATGAACCATGTGAATCAGAAGAAGACTACGACAAAGACGAAGATGATTTTGAGGGGTCGAACGATTATGATGAAGTGCATCATTCATTTGACCCTGAGAAATATCCTAAGTTCAATTTTTAGTTTATGTTATTTTGTATTTTCATTTTGCATATTTCTGTTTTAAAAATCATGTAATGGACATTTTGTTCAATCAGTTTTAAAACTGTTTATTGCAACTGCTTTTGATTTATGTTAATTCAATATGTTAGTATATTTCTGTTATTTTATATTTTTCATTTAGTTTACCCAATAAATATATTGTAATCTCTATTTTTTGCATTACTTTAATTAAAAACAACAATTATACAAAGTATCCAAAATGTATATTCATCTTTGGTTGGATCATGTGGCCCAATATTACATATATACTATTGGGTTGGATAATAGTGTCCCAATATATGACTTTTCGATAAAATGGATAATCCTTCAAAATATTTTGGACCAACAATATTAAGTTTGGCCATTACAGTCTTTTTGTGCCAGCACATTTTTAAAATGACATAAAATATGCTTTGATCATCATTAAATAACATAATACACATAGAATGATATTCATAAGAAAACTAAGGATTACATATCTTAGGTAATGCATACATTATGGTATGATAGTCATGCTATAGTAACGTTAATAATACTAAGAAACATTAGACATATGTTCAAAATACACAAACTTCATCAAGTTATTATCGCTACCACGTAAACATAACCAAGTCTAATTGATACCCATAACATAGTTCAAAAGACAACAACTTACCCAAGTCTAATTGCTACATAAAAAATAACAGCATGCCTTAACGTTTCGACAATAAACCAAGTCTAAACAGAAGCAATAAAAACATGTTTTTGGTTCAACATGCATAAACGACAAAGATGGATGACAGAAGATAAACGTGAGCATGACTTAACATATGAGCAATGTTCAACATACTTGGAAGAGGGGAACCCGCATGTTTTCACCATCAACAACTTCCTAAACAATATCCATCAGCTTCATCTGCATCATTTTAGGTATCTTAGAACCACATGTTTCTCCAAAGATCCTCCACTTCCCAGCCATTTTTACGTGGCTCATCCTTTCCGGCCTCAGTCGATCTGGAATCATGTTCAACTTCATAACAAACCTTACATCATCATGAACAATTAGTGCTCTCCTCTATGTATGCATCATATTTGTTTTGAAGAATTCAGTCGGCAACGCCTAACAATACCCGCAAAACACACATTATCACAAGACCATATATTACTACTAAATTGATTACGTGTAAAAAGTTCTTAATAAGGTTTGTTACCAGTTGAGAAAGGTCATAGACAGGAGCATTCATATCAACGTGAATAACGTTCACTTCATCGTTGTGAGTCAAATGACATTCCTATCCGCAATAGTGTCGGGCTCTTTTATCTGCCAGTCACAGTTACCATAAATATTTTGATATAGTGTTCCTAAAAGCAATTATTTAAATTTGGTAAAGAAAATGAACAAACCTTTAGCAGCATACATCAGGATCACACGAGGCGGCATCCTCAACATTGTTGGGTAGATATGTGTGTTGTACTTTGCTATTACATTGTTATTAAAAACAGAGAGATGTAGCCTATACTCTCCCATGTTAGTAAACACCAATGTTTGTCCTTCCTCGAGATGTAGGTCAGCAGCCATCCTATCCCAATGTCCTCCAAATAGCCCGTTTGAACGTACAACACTATTTGGGTCCGTTTGAACCCTTTCATGATTGACCTTATTACCTTGTGTTGTTGGTGTATACTTTGAATTTGGTTTTCCAAATGTCTTGCAAGAAATCATCATGAAGATTCTGCAAAACAATATAATTGGTATTCTCAGTTTACATTTATTTGATGTTAAATTCAAAAAATATCAAGTTTGACGGATTAATTATTGAGTGTACCGTTCCTCCTTTTGTAAAATGCACGAGACACTTGGGAACTCTGTTTCCCACAGTACGCCTTTCATAACCTTGGCATTCCCATCCTTCTTTTGTATAGCATGTGACGTAAAATATGTCATCTCCTTCTTTCACATAGTGTAGCATCCTCACACTATCATCCAGATTGTCTTTTGCAAAATCTTTCCATTTGTCCCCATACAAATGTAGCTTTGTTTCATCTCTTTTGAGGAGATATACATAACAATACCTGTTTGGTCCGTTAAGGAAAACGTATAGCTGACCATTGAAGAACGTTACTTTGAATACTTTTGGTAATACCTACATGTGCGATTTTGTTTGTTATGATTGTGTAAACTAATCTACTGACAAACAACAATACGACTGTGAAGATTAATATGAATACACAACAGAAAGCTTTGTACTCTTGAGTGCACATTGGGAAAATAAATTCGTCTGCCATGTTGCCCTAAAAACACAAAAAATACAAATGGTAAACATTGTATTTTTTTACATGCCGTTTATATCTATTGGATCAAATTCATAACACAATGACAGTGTATTGATCAATAGTTTTGTATTGAGCTTCAAACTAGATTACATCCCTAAGTTGTAGTATCTATCATTTATAATTAGGAAAATCTACATAATTGTGAACAACAGTATAGTAACAAAAGTTCAAAGTTTGACTATGAAACATTCATTTACACCCAATAAGGTAAAACACCTTTCCATTTTGTGATATTGGTGTATCCTTACTGATATTGGTGATTCCGACGATGAATGCATGGGATTACTCATAATTTGCAGGATGAAAATAAGGATAAACAGCTTTCAGTATCCCGTGCATCAAAAAAATCAAATCCTTCAACCTCCAAACCGGAACCTTTCCATCTTATTGATGAAGTCACCGACGAAGAACTTCCTAATAGTGACACTTTTGTCAACATGACACAAAATGTGTATAAGGATGACCCTGTTGAAACAACTGATGATGAAGCCGTTATTGATTTGGAACACTCGGAAGGCGTAAACGAAGAATCTCCAGAACCAACCACCGATGACGGTGATTTCATTGATGATGAAGGTGCAACCAATTATGATACTGATGATGAATATGATCCTAATAATGGTGATACGGATGATGAAGATGACAAAAATTGACACTAATGATAGAAGTGATGATGAATATAATCCCAGCAGTTTAAGTACGAATGTTGAAGATGATGAATAAAAAAATAAGAAGAACGTGTTTTCTCAAAATAAGTTAATAAGTTTACGTTTAATGTTTTTTTTGTTTTTTTTTTTTGCAATTTTGTTTTATTTGTCTTTATTTATACATATTCTTTTCGTGAGTTATAATAAACTAATATTTTTATGTTTCTTTTATATGTATTAGCAATATAATCTATTTTGTTAAGTTAATATTTTTGTTAAAACTTGTTACATTTACATTTTATGAAAAAAATAAACGCAAATATGTTACATTTGCATGAAACGAAGGACTAAACATAATAAATTGCATTAGATCAAGGTCCATAAATGTAAATTGACATTAACACCAATTTTGTGAAACAAAATGTATATAAACAACTCATAACCAATTGAGTAGTACGTACAAAAAAATATGTCTTCATCAAAACATAAAACCGGTGAAAGTTCATTTGTGTTTCTATCTTATGCTGAACACCAAATTATTATTCAAGAATCAAAGGATCAAAACAAAGATCCACATGAAAGAAAACAAGATGATGTTGTGCATGAACACAAACAAAAATTGAAAGCAAAAACAGATGAAGCAATGGCATTCTTGGCATCAATATTTGGAAAAGGAGAATCATCAAACAGTGTATATCTAATCTACACATTATATTAAATATGAAACAATTATTTCTTTTTTTAAGTATGAATATGTTTTTATTTTGTTGTAGGTCATGTAGATGAATCAGTTATGCTTGATTGGCTTAAAGTTAATGTTGGCGACCATGAAGATTGTCAAGAGGTTATGAGATGTGTGAATGACAGATTCATGAAGGTCGATTCAATGCTTCCTGAAATCCGCGCGATGGGCCATGAGTTAACTGACAAATATTTGGTGGACATTAACTTCTTCAGTGAAGATTAAAATTCAAAAGCATATTAAGAATGTTAAGAAAATAATGTTAAGTATGATTTTATGTGTTTAATGAGAATCAATTTGCACTTATTATCTCCTTAAATTGCTCAATTACTGTTACAAACCTATTTTAATGACATTTAAATTGCGATATAATTGCTTAAAATATATTGATTCTTGTTTAAATGTTCCACAAATTAAGCTACTAATTTGTTTCTTATTTAGGCTATGTTTGGCAAGAGCTTTTTTAAAGCTTTTTCAGTGTTGTTAACTTTTTTGTTAAAAAAATAATCCAATAGCTCTGTTTGGTACAACAAATTTTAAGAGCTGTTAGCTTTTTATTTTCACCAAGTAGCTCTTAAATAAAAGCTGTCTGATACAGCTTCTTAAATTGTTAAGAGTTGTTAAAGCTGTAAATTACTAATATACCCTCCAACCATATTATAATTTATTTAAATATGTCCTTTTAAGTCATTTTACATTTTAATTTTTACAGTTAACAGCTAATATACCAAACACTTCTATTAAAAATATAGCTTTTTAGTAAACAGCTTACAGCTAACAGCTTACAGTTAACAGCTTACAGCTTACAGCTAATTTTACCAAACATAGCCTTAATCATCCAAAGTGGTTAAATAGGTAACTGGATTCATACAGATTGTTCAAAAATGGCTGAAAACAATCAAATAGAAACAAGAAAGCGAAAAAAAATGTTGATCGAAATAAAAAAGATCATATACTTCAAAGGAAAATGCTTCTTTGAGTGTCAACGGAACCCCAGTGCAAGTTTCAAAGAAAAGGGTTTCACTTGCTGAATTACTACATTGTATGTTAATCTGCACGCAAAGTATCCATAATGTTAAGAAGTGGTATGATTTTTCTTACCTATTTTTTTGCTTTGTTATTAGATGATCCGCTTGAGAATAATAATCAAATGGCGGATGGTTCGAATACACCTTCTACAACAAAACCAAACAATACAGGTTTAATATCGATGTTTTAATTACTGTTGTTTTTCATGAGTCACTATACTTGCACAATTAAGTACCATTTCGTTTATAATTTATGTTAAAGACTGCATTGTTTCAATCTGTTAGGTTCAAGTTCGCAAAGTCGAATGGCGCGACAAGCAATTCGTAGTAGAAAACCTCTATCTCATATTAGTAACTGTAAGACAATGTTGTTTATCCAATGCGTATTTCAGTTAATGAATAAGTTTACGAATTACTGAATCTAAACATATACCTCTTTTGTTGTAATGAAATAGCAGTCTTGCCAAAGATTAACAATAGTTTTGGAACTCAACTATCAACATTCTTGGGCAATGCGTCTACATCAATTAGCCAAATAATACCAACAACATTTCAATCACCACCAGGTACCAGCATATGAATCTCTTTCTCCCATACCTTGGATTACAAAAAAGTCATTCACACTCGACAATATGATGCTTTCACTAACGGGTCTATCAAATGATTCTATAATGTCGCACAACTTACAATACGCCACCGACTTCCCTTCTTTGTAATTGTAAGTAATACATGTTGTTTAACATACTTATTTATGACCACTTAAAAACTCCGTTGACTAAGCAATAATGAGTCTGTTGTTGTAACGTGTAACAAGTTTTGCACAGAATAGAACCTTTATGTCAAGTCATTTATCTCCCTTATTTGCCCAAGTGAGTTCAAATTTTAGACAAAAATCAGAAACAACAACACAATCTCCATTAGGTGTGTCCTTAACTTACCTTATTATTAAGTTTGTTTGTATATTATGTTACTAAAGTGTGTTTGTTGTTAATTTTATTTTTATCACTTATGTTTGTATGAATATTAGGAAGCAAACCTATAATGCAAAATAATGCAAAAGCAGCATCAAATATGAATGGGAAGAAACAAACAAAGCGCTCTACGTCTACTAACGACATTCATAAAAAGTTTGCCACATCTTTTGGGACCTTGGATGTTATAGGAGATACAATGGTGCAAGATTCAGTTGGTTAGTAACATATATATCTTAAATTTTATTATGGTTCAAATCCGTGTGAGCTCTAACAATATTATGTTGCTTTGTAGCATCTCCAAGTGTGTTGCCAACCAGTGGTGTTGAGCAAAATTTAGTTCTGCAATGCTTAAAAGACAAGCCAATGGCAAGCGTTATGCGGCTGCTAAAAACAAACAGACAAACGTTGCTACAGCTTCTGCGTCGTTACAAAATATCATAACTTCAAGTATGCCGAATTCAGTTGGTTAGTAAAATATAAGTCTTATTTGTGTTTGCTACAATGATACTAAATTGTCAAACTAATAACATTATTTTGCTTTTTAGTATCTCCAAACATGAAACCAACAAGAGGTGTTGGACAAACTTCCGTCCCTGCAACGCGAAAAAGACAAACCATGTTAGCTGATTCATCACTAGGTAAATTAACAAAACAACAAAATATGTGTATGTTGTTGTGGAACAAAGCTTTATGCGTAGTTTTTAATCAAATTCAACATTTGCTATGGCAGCCACGTCAACAAAAGAAGGTATCAACATCTCCACATTTCCTTTCTACAATGACAACCATAGATACTGGCCAATCATTAGGTATTAAATAGTTTGCACCTTTCTTACTCATGTTATCTACTTTAGTTCAATAGCTACCCTCTAATTACATGCCATATTTTTCAGTATTATCACCAACTCCAGTCAATAACTATACGAAAAAGAATGTCAATGGTGTTGTTAATGTATCAGAGTCTTTGCAAACGCCAGTGGTTCGTGGTGTTACAACAAGAAAAGCTAAGAAAGTTATAACGCTTCCTTCACAACCATCACCTCCAAATTTAATTGGTATTATATTATATTTTCAAAGGTATTTTATGACACCTTGAATGTGGTATATATCATACTGAGTTTAGTTTAACTTTTTGTGTCTTTCTGACCCACAAAGTTCAAATTTTAGCATAGCAAATCCAAATTTTAATCGTTTTATAAGCTCCACAAGCTGTTTGGATACACGTGTTAGCCAAGGAGTACAACAACATCAACACGTACCCGTAATTCTCCACTGAGTGATGTTACAAACGGTAACCTTCACACACTTGATCGTTTGTTAATTATGTTATTAAGTTTCCTGTGAACAAATCTCAACTTACTGAAATACTTGGCCAATGACTATCATTTCAGTGTCTTTGCAAACGCCTAACGTTGGTGATGTTACACAAACATGTAAAACGAAAACAAGACCTTACGTTAGAAGAACCATTCCATCGGCGCCAACAAAAAACTCTATAAATGAAGTTGGTGAATCCTCATATGCGCCAAAAAAATACAACCGACTGCCTAAAAAAGCTTGCACACCAGTTAGATTTGATCTTGGTGACAGCGATGCGAATGTTAGAAGAGTTTATGACAAATACATTGGAATATCCAAAGGTATTTTTTTGTAATTTTGTTCCGAAGGAATATTCAAGTTATAAGCTAATTATATGTGGGATACAAAGTAACAACCTCTTACTGTTTGTAATTTACAGATTACTATGACCATGGAGACCCTGTATATGAGTGCACAAAATGCCATGCTATGATATAGGAGAAAGAAGCAAGAGCAGGCAACTACAATCCGAATAACAAATCCTATAGCATATGTTGTAAAAAGGGGAAGGTGTTTATTAAACAACCGCCGCCTGCACCAAAAGAAATATCTGATTTGCTTAATAACAACGATGCCAAGAGTCAAAACTTTAAAACAAACATCCGATCATATAACAACATGTTTGCTTTTACTTCTATGGGAGGTAAGTTTGATGATTCTGTCAATAGAAACGGACGTGGTCCTTATGTTTTTCAGTTGCATGGTCAGACTTACCATAAAATAGGAAGCTTAGTTCCCCAATATGGTGATACGCCCAAGTTTGCACAACTTTATATTTATGATACTGAGAACGAAGTGGAAAATAGAGCGAGAGCAATAAGTTAATCTATTTAATTTTTATGGTAATGGATTATTCTCCTTAAAGAGAAGAATATTAGATTGATGACATGAGTTTTTTATTTGCAACAGCTCTAACGCGTCCTCTGCTCCTGCCAATGTAAAGCATCCAATTGACAGAGACATAATCCATGAAGTAAAAAAAGTGTTGGATGGCTCAAGTGATGTGGTTAAAACATTTAGAAGGGCGCGGGACAGCTTTAGTCAAGACAGTGAGCAAAATATTAAAATAAGGTTGGTAGCTAAGCGAGGCAAAGATGGAAGGATGTACAATCTACCAACCGCTAATGAGGTCGCTGGACTGATTGTAGGCGACATTGATACTTGCGTAAACCAAAGAGATATTGTAGTTGAAAAACGTAAAGAAGGCTTCCAACGTATTAATATTCTTCATCCTATGTACCTTTCATTGCAATACCCGTTGTTAATGCCACGTGCGCAAGATGGTTATTATCTGTAAATACCTCATCAAAAGAAGGGTGGTAAACCATCTCGCGATGATAAGGAAGACGAAAAAAAAGACGAAGAAGAAAAACGTAAATATGTTAGAATGCGCGAGTGGTTTGGTTTTCAAATACAAGACCAGCCAAATAAAGAGAATTTATTTGTGCATGGGTCCGTTTATTTCAGCAGTTCCTTGTGGATGGTTATACGATGGTTGATACAGAACGTTTGTATTTCCATCGGTCCAAACAGTCGAAACAGAGATATGATACATACTCAAGTATCCGCAAAAGCATTGCAGAAGGAGATACCGATCCAATCGTGCTTGGCAAACCTATAGTCTTGCCTTCTACGTTTATCGGTATTCCAAGGTTCATGAAGCAAAACTATATGGATGCAATGGCGTTGTGTAGATGGTACGACTGCCCGGATTTGTTCATAACTATAACATGCAATCCTAACTGGCCTGAGGTTGGGAGATTCATGCAATCCTAACTGTGTATCGTGGGACCGGCCAGACGTGCTATCAAGAGTTTTCAAACAAAAACTTGACCTGCTGGTGAAGGATTTGAAAGATTTGCGTTTGTTCGGACGTACCCAAGCAGGTAATGTCTACATCGTACAAGTTTTACTTCAAAATCGTAAACAATCATTTTTTTGTTTGTATAAAACTATGTGGTTTGATTAACATGTTTTTATTTTTTAGGTCTCTTTAAATAGTTGTGTATACAGTTGAATTCCAAAAAAGAGGGCTCCCTCACACACATGTTTGTGTGTTTTTGCATAAGGACGACAAGGTGTCAAATGTTGAGCAGATTGACAGATACATTTTGGAAGAAATACCTGATAAAGACGAGGATCCGGATTTGTTTAAATTGGTTTTTGATTTTATGATGAACGGTCCTTGCGGTGAAGATAACCCGAACCAGATGTGCATGGTTGATGGTAAATGTACCAAAAGATTTCCTTTTAAATTCACAGAGGGCAGTTCCGTTGACTCAGAAGGGTATCCAGTTTATAAAAGACGCGATAACGAAAGGTATGTGGAAGCTGCTAAAGGAGTTCATTTGCATAAATGATATGTGGTACCGTATAATGCATATCTTTTAAAACGCTATCAGTGTCACATAAATGTTGAGTGGTGCAACCAGACCGGATCAATAAAGTATTTCTTTAAATACATCAACAAAGGTCCAGATAGAGTGTCGGCGCAGTTGTACAAACCGGTAACAACGACCGATGGTGAACAAGTTAAAATAGCGGTTGACGAAATTAAGGCATACTATGACTGCAGATACGTCTCTGCGTGTGAGGCGGCGTGGAGGATATTTGGTTTTGAGATTCATTACCGAACACCTTCTGTTGAACGGTTGTCGTTTCACTTGCCTGGGGAGCAGCAAGTAGTTTATGACGAGAACTTGGATCTTGAAGAAGTTATTCACAAGCCTACCGTTGGCCAAAGTATGTTTGAAGGCTGTATGAAAATGAATGAGTTGTATCCCTCTGCGCGAGAACTTACGTATATCGAGTTTCTAACAAAATTTGTATGGAAAGCGTCTAAGATAATTTAGACGTTTAGGAAGAGAGGAAAGTCCATTGGAAGAACTCATAGTGTTCCCATATCCAGGAGAAGCATTTTATTACAGGATGCTACTCAATAGTGCCAAAGGATGTAGAGATCATGATGAGATTAAAGCAGTTAACAAAGTTGTTTATCAAACATACAAAGACGCTTGCTATGCGACAGGGCTTTTAGAGGACGACAACGAATATGTGGAGAGTATTAAAGACGTTGGACGTTGGGCAGCTCCTGAAAAAATACGTGAGTTGTTTGTAACGTTTCTTACACAAAAGGAGCTTACTAAACCTTTACACGTTTGGTTAGAAACATGGCAATTGATGGGACAGGATGTGCAAGGAAAGAAAAGACAACTTCTTAATATTCGAGGTACACAATTTAATTTGTTTATGTTACTATTTTGTAACATCTTCTTCAAAACATCTATTTGATACAGTTTTTAAAAAAATATATTGTGTGCAGATTTGATTATGAGCGATGAGGAAAAGAAGAATGTTTGTTTGTTTTATATAGAAGAACTTATGCGTTCCAGAGGAACTTCTCTACGTGCCTGGCCTGAGATGCCTTACCCGGATGACAGATACGTGACCACACTTGGTAATCGTATGATATATGATGAGACGGATTATAATCTTGCTGAGTTACAGTCTGAGTATGAAAGGTTATACGCTTCCTTAACAGCATAACAAAAGGGCGTTTATGACACTATAATTGTTTCTGTTGAGGATGTGACGTGAGGCGTGTACTTTGTGTATGGATACGCATGTACAGGAAAAATGTTCTTATGGAGAACACTAGTCGCCGGTATCAGGAGACGCGGAGACATAGTGCTAAACGTTGCTTCTAGTGGTATTTCATCATTGTTTATGCCAGGCGGTCGGACTGCACATTCAAGGTTTCGTATTTCAATCAATGTTGATGAGACATCCACCTACTCCATATCTCCTCAGAGCGACATAGGAGAGCTTTTAAAGAAGTGCGAACTTATTATTTGGGACGAGGCTCCAATGGCAAACAAACTTTGTTTTGAGGCACTCGATCGTACATTGAGGGACCTGCTTAGGAAAAATAGGCAGGATATGTGTCAAGATCCATTTGGGGGCATGACGGTGGTGTTTGGAGGGGATTTTAGGCAGGTTCTACCCGTAGTTCCAAAAGGTTCGCGTTCAGACATTGTAAGTGCTTCTCTTAAGCAGTCTTACTTGTGGGATCATTGCAAAGTCCTTAAGTTGACGGAGAACATGAGGCTGACTGTTGGTGCACGGCCAAAGGATGTTGATGAGATCCATAAATTTGCTGAGTGGATTCTGAAAGTAGGAGACGGTGAGCTTGGAGAGGACAATGACGGAGAAGTTTCAATTGATGTGCCTAAGGAGATTCTGGTAGACAAGAGCGACGACCCAATTGCGTCTATTGTGGATTTCACTTATCCAAATCTTTTGGATAACATCTATGATCCAGCCTACTTTCAAGAAAAGGAAATGCTTGCGCCAACTAACGAAATCGTAGACACTATAAATGAGAAATTGTTGGAAAGATTTCCTGGCGAATAATTGCTCTACTTGAGTTGCGACAGCATCGACAAAAGTGAACGTGGTGTTTCTGTAGATGAATCCATTTTCTCACCTGAGTTTATAAATGGATTAAAGTTCTCAGGTGTCCCAAACCACAAGTTAGCCGTAAAAGTGGGTGTGCCTATCATGCTTTTGAGAAATATTGATCAAGCAAATAGTTTGTGTAATGGGACGAGGTTGCAGGTTCTTAAGTTAACACGAACAGTAATTAGTGCACGAATTATCAATGGGACGAATTTTGGAAAAGTAGTTATCATACCGCGGTTAAGAATCACTCCATCCAACAAGCGATTACCGCTCAAGATCGTCAGAAAACGGTTCCCTATCTCCATATCATTTGCAATGACCATTAACAAAAGTCAAGGTCAATCGCTTTCAAAAGTCGGATTGTACCTACCACGTCCTGTTTTCACGCACAGACAGCTATATGTAGCGGTATCTAGAGTTAAAAGAAAGAAAGGATTGAAGGTGGTTGCTTGTGATTCAGATGGGAATGTATGTATCACGACTGTAAATGTAGTTTACAAAGAAGTGTTACATGGAATTTAGTCAAAAGTTTATGAAGGTATGTAATTTATTATATTTTAAATTATTGGTTAACAAAAGTAATGTCTATTAATCTTAGCTATTGTTTTACTTTAGGTGTTAGCGTAATGGGGATTGTCTTCCCACTTAAATGGAATCACATACAGCATGCTTGAAGATCATAAAGGATTAAAAACTACTTTTATTACTGTTAAAAACTTTACTTGCTTATTGAATATTCCATGTTTTTTATATTATTGTTTTCATATATTACGTGAACCCGTTTCATGTTTTGAATATAGAGATCTTCTTAAATTTTATTACAAAAATCATTCTTTAAATTAGTCCCGGCGTTAGACTGGTCTTTAAGCTAGTAATTGCATAAAATATATTTATGTCAAGATCTCAACTAAATCAATATTAATAAATTGTAATCCAGTTTCGTAGGCAACCTATCTTAGACATTGATTGGTGGCCAATAACATAATTTATAATAACGAACAACATAAAAATCAATTCTTCGCATGTTAGGTGAGATGTTCATATTTTTTAATTGTCTAACATAATACAAAGTTGTTTGTGCAAATGATGTCTAGCTCAGCTGGATTGATGTACAGGTTATAGTCCTTATGTGGGGGATTTTTCTCTAAACGGATGTCGGGTTCGAATCCCAACTGATGCCTTGAAGCCCTATAAGGAAACTGGATGGCTAAGCTGGGGGTGGTTATTCTCCTTGGAGAGGTTTCGAACTCGGGGCGTCGTGCCTTGGTGCACAAGGTGGCACGATGAAACTCCGTTGTACTAACAGACGTTAAAAAACAAAAAAATACAAAGTTGTTTGTGTTTTTTAAAAGACGAGAGATGTGTTTGGTATGCTTAACGAAATCACAATGTATATAAATTTTGTAAAATAACACAATACTGTTTATTGATTGAATGAACATTACAAGACATGCATATGTATTTATATTAAATACATAGCTTAGATAATAAGCTATTATAAAACCCTAAACCTAATGACCTCAAGCCCACAAACGGGCTTGGGCTAATGACTCCTAATACTCCCCCGCAGTTTGAACGGGAGTCTTTCGGACAAACAAACTGGATATAATGTTGAAATCACCATTCTCTTCTTTTTCTTTGTTTTTAGCGAATCATAATTGTTTTTGGCGGCGTTGTTGCTTAATGCTTGCGGCATCCTCCTTTGTGTGGCTTGCTTTGCCTTTAGAAGGGAGCGGCAATTATATTATCAACTTTTGTTGTCAACAACAATGATCTTCGACAGCGAACACAATTGATGATGAGGAGAAAAAAAAATGACTCAACATAATTATTTTTTAACGGCTTGGGTTTAGGGTTATGAATTAGAAGAAAGAAACAAAATCCCAAAAAAAAAGAAAGGAAAAAATAACGAGGATTCCTCCGGATCATCGGCATGTCGACAGATGACCGAAGGATAACAAATTTCGTTAGTGGATCTAACTTGCTCTTGATACCATGTAAAATAACACAATACTGTTTATTGATTGAATGAACATTACAAGACATGCATATGTATTTATATTAAATACATAGCTTAGATAATAAGCTATTATAAAACCCTAAACCTAATGACCTCAAGCCCACAAACGGGCTTGCGCTAATAACTCCTAAATAGTGGAGTGTAACGAGGGATTCAGCCCGCTCGCTGAAGGATGTTGAATCTCATGTTATTTTGCGCTTACAAACAATGTCGAAGCAACTATGATCTTATTTGAAACTAAAGGAACAAAATGCAAAGAACTTTCCTTAGAACAAACATATATGAACAAACTTGACCTGCCCATCTTAGTGTCAAGTAAAGTCTAATCCTTGTCTAATGAAGCCATTTCGCCCTAGATTAATAAAAAACACTTTTAAAATTTACTTTTGCAAATAAACTTACAAAAATGAGTAACGTACTTCTTTATGACATTAAAATTTTTCTATAACTAAAATTTTCATGGACATGTAATTTCCCTCTTTCTTCTTTGAACAACATTGATTTAGTAACGAATAGTCTTCCTTTTTCTGAATGTGACTTTTTTCTTAAGTTATGATTTCATGTTGTAAGTCTTGAGTTTTCAATTAGAGATAATCATATAGATCGGTAATCAATGTGTTGAGGTGGTAAATGAGTTTGGTTTTTTTTTGGTTTATGGAAATACCATAAATGAGTTTGGATTTGAGTATGCAGATTGGCATAACATGTATGCTAATTATATTAGTATTGTGGCATGCTACTTTCGTCCTCATACTTTTTTTATAAGCAAACTTTTACATTTAAAATCAAGCGGTGCAGTTCATATGGTTCGTAACTGCCAATACATAAAGATGTATAATAATAAGGGTTAAATGTGTTGTGAAAAAAATGGTTAAACGAATCAATACGGAAAGACGTAAAAAACTGTATTTGTATATTAGTCTAATCAATCCTAAATAGCTCTTAATGTGAAGCTCTATAGTCATTATTGTATTGTAGGTAACTAGCTAAAAGACCCGTGAAATTCACGGGTATCTTAAAAGAGCGTTGAAAAGATTAATAAATCACATGGTTTATATGTTAGAAAGAGATGCATGGATAATCAAATGTAAGGTATGCAATTGATAATAACCTCATAATTAAAAATACGTTGTATGAGATACAATAGTCAAAATATCAAAAAAGAAAATTGAACAACTTTAATACTGTATCTTCATACGTGCACATGTAGACGTAATCATAAATCATGTAACACTTATTTTTAAATTACGTTAGTGGTGGTATCAATGAGATTATCATCTTCACGAATAACCATCTTCAAACATTGTTTTTGCTCCTAAAGCCAAAGACATCTGCATATACCCCTCAATGTGTAAGTATACGACATTAAAAATATAAACCGACTTGACTGAGAGATTGTCTTTAATTGTCAACGTGAAAGAGATTCTCTCATTATACCCATGTTTGATCATATGTGCTAAAGTTATTGCAAGATGGAAGTGTTGCTAATATTGAGTTGTCTCAGCCACTATTTTGGTCTTTTTATGAATATTTTTTCCTTTTCGTCAAACATACTAATAATATGTTTGTCGTTTTACCTAACATTCTGGTTGAGTACTATTTATTTTGATCTTGATAAGTTTCTTCTTTTAGAAATCGAATGATTGTCTATATAGTTAATGATATAAGATATAACGTTTAGTTGAAATAATCGAGATATTTCATCGCCAAACCTCACACCTGTAATGCCAACAAAAGAAAATTTTAATCCTTTAAACTGTATTTATTCAAAGTATATATTTGAGAACTTTCAGGTTTTGCTACAACACAAATGAACTGAACTCAATTATTCTAAATTTAATTTAAATCTAAAAAAAGAATTGAATAAATGAGAAAACTAACAATTTTATGGCGTTTGCAACTGGTTGAATCGAAACAATTTCCGTCTGGTATCAAAGAATGTACATCGGTTTCTCTTTCTAACGAATTGTAACTTATTGTACTTGTGAAGTTTCAATCAAGTGATATGTTTATATCAAATTAAATATTGGGGACGATGTGGTTTTGGAAACACGTGTGGGTTTGAAGATGAGTTTCAAATAATATGATTTAGTCAAATGATATTTTATTGTGGCTAATGTTAAGGTTTGCGATTTGATTGAGACACATTAAACATTAGTAATTAATAATACGTTTTCAAGATGGGTATCTGTTTAATTTTCAATGAAGGAGGTTGTATTATGTATAAAATTAGGGCTAAAGTTTCGGTCAGTCAAAACATTCCGAGTTATGGCTTTGTAGTTTTTATGCATTTGGTCATTGTACAAATTGTCTAATTATGGTATGATATTGATTTCGATTTTAATGAGATTTTATAAATATGCGTATATTTATTTGAAAAGGTTAAGAAAGATTACAAAAATATATTTATTAACCTATAATCAGTTTGTATACTTGAAACAAACTTTAAGGACTTTACAAACATAGAGTTACCGTAATAAATTGTATACGTGTAGTATTTTTTTCCAATACAATAAAGCGCATGTTTCAATTGATCACATAATTATTATTTTTAATTGTTTTTTAAAACATGTTTTTATTTTTGTAAGTTAATTATGAAATGGTTTTCACGACACAATTAATAGCAAGCTTTACAAACTTGTACAAATATATTATTTTAGCAAGGATATTAATTTTTGCAAGGTTAATGAACTTGTAAAGAACTTCATTTTATTAGAGTAAATAGACAAATAGATTTTTGTTATAAACTTTTCACGCTAGAATTATTTTTCTTTATAAACATTTAATTAAAACTTTCCTAAACAACTTGTATTTTTTAAACCTTTATAAAAATTTGTACACTCTGATGAACAATATAAAAATGAAGGATAATTATTTTTTAATATGTTATCTAAAGGATACATAATTTTTCTTAAAGTATATCTATGAGAACTTTCAGGTTTTGCTACAACACAAATGAACTAAACTCAATTATTCTAAATTTAATTTAAATCTAAAAACAGAATTGAATACATGAGAAAATTACCAATTTTATGGCGTGTGCAACTGGTTGAATCGAAACAATTTTCGTGTTTCTGAATCAACGATATTGAGGCGTATTCTAAAGTGGTGGTGTCAAAGAATGCACATCGGTTTTTCTTTCTGACGAATTGTAACTTATCGTACTTTTGAAGTTTCAATCAAGTGATATGTTTATATCAAATTAAATATTGGGGACGATGTGGTTTTGGAAACACGCGTGGGTTTGAAGATGAGTTTCAAATAATATGATTTAGTCAAATGATATTTGATTGAGGCTAATGATAAGGTTTGCGATTTGATTGAGACACATTAAACATTAATCATTAATAATACGTTTTCAAGATGGGTATCTTTTTAATTTTCAATGAAGGAGGTTGTATTATGTATAAAATTAGGGCTAAAGTTTCGGTCAGTCAAAACATTCTGAGTTATGGTTTTGTAGTCTTTTATGCATTTGGTCATTGTACAAATTTTCTAATTATGGTATGATATTGATGTCGATTTTAATGAGATTTTATAAGTATGCGTATATTTATTTGAAAAGATTAAGAAAGATTACAAAAATATATTTATTAACCTATAATCAGTTTGTATAATTAAAACAAACTTTAAGGACTTTACAAACATAGAGTTACTGTAATAAATTGTATACGTGTAGTATTTTTTCCAATACATTAAAACCCATGTTTCAATTGATCACATAATTATTATTTTTAATTGTTTTTTAAAACATGTTTTTATTTTTGTATGTTAATTATGAAATGGTTTTCACGACACAATTAATAGCAAGCTTTACAAACTTGTACAAATATATTATTTTAGCAAGGCTATTAATTTTTGCAAGGTTAATGAACTTGTAAAGAACTTCATTTTATTAGAGTAAATAGACAAATAGATTTTTGTTATAAACTTTTCACGCTGGAATTATTTTTCTTTATAAACATTTAATTAAAATTTCCTAAACAACTTGTATTTTTGAAACCTTTATAAAAATTTGTACACTCTGATGAACAATATAAAAATGAAGGATAATTACTTTTTAATATGTTATCTAAAGGATACATAATTTTTCTTAAAGAATAATAACTATTTATAAAAAAATCGTGTTTTAACTTTTTTTTATAAACACTTAGTTTAGAATTATTTATTTTTATAAAATCTATTAAAACTATTTTTTACTAAATTCGCACAGCTGATATTTATAACATTTTTTATAATTTTTTTACTAAATCTTTGTTAAATAATATTTTGTAAAAACTTTTTCATTCCCGATTCTTTTTTTAAAAATTTCTTTAAAAACTCTTATTTTTGGAAATGCTTTTAATAGCCATTTAATTTTGTTGCATTATGTTCTTGTACATTTAGGCTAATAACTTTTGAAACAAATTACTACTATAATAGATGATGGTTCAAAAATACACGTGACAGCACCATACTTAAAGTTATATTAGGAAAAAATTAATTAGACGGATGCTTTAAAAGTTGTATAATGACTGCTTTAGAGAGCTGTACAAAACTGTGTTTTATTATATATAATAGATAATTGATTAGGTATAACCACATTTCTAGAAATACATGTTATCATACTATTTATATCTATATACCCTATAAAGGGTGTATGTTGATTGTTGAAAATGTTTAAAAATTTCGACAATTCTATATATAAACTTGTTGCAAACCGTGGTATTTTAACCCTGTGCTTTTAAGATTCACACTAAAGGAAATTATACAATCTATAAACCAATAGCTGGTAATAGCGGAAAGTATTTTGTTGGACATTTGTAAAGGAAGGTATTAAATATACAATTGTAAGCTTCGTCTACACTACATTCAATTTTCAGTTTCAATCTACAATAGTAATGGAGTGAAAGTTTGAAAACCAGAATCAACGTTGCATATTTGGAGAAACTTTGAAAATTAAATCATTGATTGATAGATATGTTTATTTGAAAATCATAAGTATGCCTAAAATTCCTCATAATAACGTGTACTCCTCATCAGAATTTCAAAAATTCCTTAATTAAGTGTTGCCCATGAAAACTACATACTGTCTGTCAATTACAAACTATTTTCGGAAGGTAATGAAATTTCTCACATCTGTATGCGTGGGAATGTTTGCTCAAATTGCAGAAAGTTTGAAAAATCAAAAAGGGAATGTATTTGATATTCTTGGAAGGTATTGGTTGTATATGCGACTTTAATACATAAACAACTCTCATGCCTATATAAACACAACCCACCAATTATTTTCATCTCTCTATAATACACACAGTCCCCTCTCTCTTTCAAAATACCCACCGATAGCCGCCACAATAAATTCCATTCTCGTCACAGCCTTCTAGAATTGCCACACCATCACAGTTGTTAGGTGGTTTCATAGGGCTAGGTGGTTTCATTGGGTAAGAAATTGTTGGTTGTTTCGAGGTATTTTGAGAGAAATATGTGTTATCTTTGTGATCTTCACCACTGTCATCCAATACAAGCACCAGCTTTGTCACGTTTGCTGATTTAGGTTGTAGATTTGATGCTTTTTGTAGGTTTTAAATAATGACTTCTTTTTTATTATATATTTACTTCAAAAATATTTTTAGGCCGATTATGTTCCTGGCTGTTCTATTTTTGAGCCTTTCGTCTTAGATCTTTCGAGCTATATGATTTTTTGAGGCCATAAAAATGTAACGGTATCATGTTTTCTTAGTTTCAACACATATGTGTTTGGATATGTTGATCTATTTTGTTTATATTTCATTTCATTCAAGTTTTTTTTGTGGTTTACAGTGAGTGTTATTACTTACAAAACATGCAAGCTATGGTTTTATTTTGAGATTTGATGGTTCTGTGCTACCATTCTTTTGAGAATTCCTGATTTTGAAACCGAGGTTATGACATTTCTAGGATAACTCCTGATTTCAAAATTGATTTTGAGGGTGGTGAGAATGATGGTAGATCGAAAGATTTTTGTTATAATAACAACATTTTCTCTTTTTTGTTAAATCTTACGAATTATGGGCTTATGGTTCATGGGGTTAAGTTACGAACAGTGGGGGTTGTTTTAAAATGTTTTGATTGGCTGCTTATAAACAATTCGGAGTGTTCCAAGGGCTGTTGTAATCTTATTAGAGGTGCTTGGTTGTTATAATCTTATCAAAACCATGCTATTTTACAGGAAATACAAGCTTAAAATTACAGATTTGAAAAGCATTAGTAGTAATGAAGAAAAGTTCAATCGGAAGGACAAATGTGAACCAAGGCTGAAGAAAAAAAGGTTTCATTCAGATATACTTTAACTTGAAAAAATTTGAAAACTCTAATTCGAAAAAAAAGGGTCAACTTTATAGTGAAAATTATGCTAAACACTTGATTAATTATGAAATAGCTAAGAATCATATCTTACGAACTACGAAGTCAAGAGATAAAAGATAAGCAAAGCTCTCCATTAAATTGACTCAAAAACGTAAATCATGAATGTAATACTTAATACCAATTCAGTTTCTAAACAAAAACGTAAATCATTCTCATTAATTACGAAATCGAACTTATAAATAAATTACAATTTTCATAATATATCTAACACATTTAAAAACTTGTTACACTAAATCATTGCGACATATATAGTTGAGCATCATTATTCATACAACCACGACATAATCTCTTTTACTCTATGTAATGATTATTTATTTAAGTTTAATCACTGAAAATACTACATCGACATCGCCTCCAAGAAAAAAGCTTACAAGAAGAAACAAAATATTCGAAACAAAGGAAGGAAACTAAAAGCAAAACAACAAAAATGTTCAACAATGCACAACCAACCAACCTAACATTTTGATTACCTGTTTTAGTAATAGTTTATCAAAATCAAATTGTCTAAGTGATGATTGATCAAGGTTTGGTCTCACTAAATATTCTTATATGTTTTTTATACAAGTTAAGATTTTTTTTATGTGGTTTAATTATCATTACAACTATATTTGCAATTAGAATTTAATTAGTATGTTGTATTTTAAAAATACACGAAATACTTATCACAATACTGCATATTGTTAATTATGTGTTGCTATAATTTTTTGTAGCATCTCGATCTATGTCTTTTATCTATACTTTTACTACATATAATAAGTGTAGCTCGAGTTCTTGAAAACTCAAAATGTATAGCCTTAATTAAGTTTTTATATGAAAACACACTAACATTTATAAAAATTCTTAACGAAAACATTATCTATGAAAGTCACCATTAACTTAGGACGTAAATTGTATTTGGAAAGAAGAAACGACACTTTTCGCCAATTTTAGAAAACATGCGACTCTTCAATTTTAAATTAAGTTAGAAAGTTTTATTAATCAAACCATAAAGTATATCATAAGCAAATAGCTGATTCTAATAGAAGGCTAGATATATTTTAAAACGGGGAAGTATTGTAATATTGCTGAACAAATAAGCCATCAAATAGTGTCGCATTTAAACCCAAGAGAACTCAATTATGTGGCTTTTATATGTTAATAATTTTTTCTTCACATGTTACTCGTTTGCAATTTCATTTGATCTTTTCATGTTGTATTTTAAACGTTTCATGAAACATCTATCATAATATCGCATATCGTATATTATCCTATGTTAGGCATTTTCACGCTATAATGTAGGCACTCGCATGTTTTAATAATCCTGGTAAGGTCAATAAACTTTGGTCACAAGGTACCAAAGGTGATAGTGAAAACCATTCAAGGAGTTTAGTTAAAGAGAAGTATACACCTCAAATATCGTGTATCAATAAGTTTTATGCGACGAGTAAATGCATTGTTAATCCTAACTCATAATTGATGTAATGTTTCACTTTTGGTTTTAATAAATGTTTTATATGTTCTTTGATAAATGTTAACAATTTATCGGATGTTTTGAGCATTTGCAATTTAATCTTCACATTTGCACGTTTTATTTTAAACGTGACACGAAACTCTTACCACAATATCAGATAGAGAAATTCTGCCGCTATGCGCGAGTACTCGCCTAGTACCCTCTAAAGGGTGTATAAGATTTGTTGAAATATTGAAAGTTGAAAAAGGTTTAATTTATAGTAATGTTGAAAAAGTTGGAATTTATAGAAAGGTATATAAGGTAAAACGTGTGGTGAAACAAAGATTATGATATGAGCTGTAAAATCATGCGCTTGCAAAGTTGAATATTAGAGATACATATAAAATGACGAGTGGCTATTTAAAGGAAAACGTGTGATTATCATTAGATTGTTTATATCACATTTAAAAACATATTAAATATTAATCAATATCAAATCACATATGTTCTTATCGAAATGTATAGGCGGAAATTTTGGGTTTCAAATTCAAACAACAAAAATACCTATATAAACAATCCAATTTATCTTCATTGTATTCATAGCAAAATCCTATTCATTGCATTCATACCGAAAGACCAGAACAAAACCAAATCTCTTAGGTCATTTTATACAACAATAACAATTTCACGAATCTTCATTGATTCATGTATCCTCTCTCCATCAAAGTATTAACCCAACTGCTACTATGGCTGTTGTGTGTGTTTGGGGCTTTGTTTGTGTGTTTTCTTGGAGGATGTGTTCTTATAATGTTTCAAGCTTCATCTTTTTCCTTCTTTCATTTTTTCTCATCATTTAATATGAAGTACAATTTTGTAGGTAATCTATTCAATATCTTCTAGAATTAACACTATAAGGTATGTGATTCATATATAAAGTCAATTGTATTTTAATCAATGTTTGCTTTTAGATTTGCACTGCGAGTCTAAGGCTTACAGTGCAGTTTATTTATAAATTTTCAAATTTGATTTTGACTCCAACGAGTATTATTACTTAATGAAGTTTATTATTTTGCTTTATTTTGCTCCATTTTCTAATTGTTTTAGGTGGCACCAAAACTTGAAGGTTAGTGAATATTGTGCTCTATACTTGTTATAGGTGGATTACATACTCATAAATCCTATATAATTCCTCTAATTCTCTCTTGTGATATGATTTGATCTGAACTGTGGGCTTGCGCAGGCGACATGGGATGAATATTTATTCGAACTTACGTGTGAACTGGTTATTTGATTGAGAAGTAAAGTATTGTAAAAATAGTTTGATTCACGAACGTGACACTGAAAATTTGATGAAAATTTGATTATGGAGTATACGTTTTACCTTTTTAAGTGGCAATATCATTTGGTTCTTGTTAAATCATCTTGTTTCCATGTCGATTATTTTGTCATTTTTGTATTAATAGATATAAAACTAAACGATACGACGTTTAACCATAATTTTCTATGGTTCGGTAATTTTAATCATTTGTTCTTTCTATATCTTTTTATATAGTTTGTTTCATGAACTTTGAGACCTTATTTGTAAAATATTCATTGCCTTTTTTGTTGTGTAATCAGATATATTTATACTTTACTGTGATATTTATTGCCTCATATATATAAAACAATAACAAGAACAATACTTAAATAATTGCATTTGACTAAAAAAAAACTTGACATATGTTTAAAATAAATTAATGAACAATATATTTATACTTTACTATGATATTTATTGCCTCATATATGTAAAACAATAACAAGAACAATACTTGAATAGTTGCATTCGACTACGAAAAAATTGACATATGTTTAAAATAAATTAACCAACAATTTCAAATTTTCAATGCATGCAAAATACAGGTTTGAAAAAATTAGTGAATTTTAGTGTTTTTTTAAACAAACATTAGACTTAAACTTTTCATCAATGTCATCTGTTTTCCAGGCTATGTTTTTTTGGAGTTACTTCAGAAGAGGTTATTTCTATTGTTCTTTACTCGAGCTCAAGCCTAAAAGTTTTCAAACTCGAGTCGAGCTCAAAGAAAAGATCATGCCAATTTAGTTAAACGAGCCAAACTTTAGTGGCTTAGCTCTCTTTAACTTGATAAGTGAGTGCATTACTAAACTAATAGGTATTTTAAAGGAACTCAAACTGTTGTTGAGTAATGTTAAGAGTATTGTCTCATGTTAAAAGATTCCGTACTTATTTTTTTTCATTTTTTCACGTCTTATTTTGAACATTACATGAAACATTTATTAAAATTTCACATATCATTAATTATGTGTCGTTAGATGTTTCCGCCGCTATGCGCGGGTACTCGTCTAGCCTTATAAAAAAGATTAGACATTCTCTCTTTATTTAGTGCTAAAAAATTAATTAATACAACAAATATAACATAATGTACAATATCTTAATTCATCTAAGAAAATCAAATTTAAGTAATACAAGATTTTAATGCATATGTACAACTTTATATCTCTAATATATATAAAGCATTTAACAATATTTAATTAAAACGTAATTAATAATACAATTAAAACACCACATCACCAAAGTTTACAAGCAAAACAACACGTTTTACAAATCTCTTCCATCATATTTTTTCCTTTTTCCTTACAATCATATGTACAAACCACTTTTAGGTTGATCTTGTCATTCAAATATTCAAAAAAAAATATTTGTTAATTCTCGCGCTTAATTCAGTTATGAAAATAAATTTACACATATTACATATACGCCACAACTAATAATATCTCTATATCAAAATAATAGTGATTACGTTTTTGAGACATGTTTTTAAGTGAAAACTATCATCATTTATAAATTATTGATATGAAAGCCGAATAACCGAATAACATTTACTCACAAAAAAATTTAGTTATAGAGTACCTACTGCCGCATCACATGGGTACCCTGCTAACTATGAATGAAAATGATTTATGTTTTCTTAATAAAAAACAACTTGCATTGCTAATCACAAAAGTTAGTTATGTGGTATCGTCGCCACATTGCGCGAGTATCCTACTAGTATTAAAAAATTAAGAACCTTGAACATCTTGAAGCTCAAACTCAACATTTAGAAGTTCTTGCATTACATCCTCTATTTCACCCATTTTCAGTACCCACTGTACAAACCCCTTCTTGTTTTAGGTTACCTCGTTTTTAGGGTGTTTGGTTAAGCTTATGAGTTATGAGTGGGCTTACGTTTACGTTATATAAGCAAATTATGGCTTTTATATAATAAGGTTATAAGTTTTTTTTAAATGTTTGGTTTAGCTTATATAATTAATATGGTAAAATGATTAAACAAATATAAAAATAAAAAGGATGTAATTATTAAATGAAGGTATAAAAGTTTTTTATATAATATTTTTATATAAGTCAAACTAACCTTACATAAGTCACAAAATCTTGGCTTTACTAAAACCCATTTATATAAGCTTATAAGCCTACTTATATAAGCTTAACCAAACACTTAATTTTGGCTTATAAGCTTATATAAGCCAATAAGCTTATAAGCCCACTATATAAGCAAAAAGAAACACCTGTGGGTGTGAACCGAGTCGAGTTGACCCGGTTGATCCTGCACTTCTTCATGGTAGACTGGAAATTTACTCATATCGGAAAACCGGACTCTAACAATTTTGATTCGGCATTTTGAATTATTCCAGTTGTCGGTTCAGTTCGATTCAGTCATATAAAAAATCTCGTCGATTATGCCTAACAGAACTAGATCGAACCGGTGGCCGAACCGAATCCGACCGACCCGGACCGGACCATATTGATATGAGGTTTCGGACCATCCGGTCCACGATCTAGTTCGATCTTGACCGGTTCGATCTGGTCCAAACCCGATGCTCAGGCCTACTTCTAAGTAAACTTACCTTAATCGAGTTGGGCAAAACCATTTTTAATGTGTACAAGCTGGGCTAGTGGGGACCAATGTTTTAAAACCCGGTTTTTGAATTAACTCCGTAGAGTCATCGAGTCCTGGTTAACCCGGGTCGAACCGAGTTAACTCGGTTTTCTAAAAAGAATATTTTTTTTTCATATTTTTAATAATTAGCAAAAACTATATATATAAATCATAAAAACTTCCGTATATTAATGATATAAGTTGTTTACCAACTAATATACTATGTAAAAAAAATCTATCGCAAATACGTAAAATTTACATATTTTTTATAAAAAACCCCAAAAAATCAAAAACCGGCTGGGTCTCAAGAATCAGGTTGATCCGGGTCACCCCAAACCCGACGGGTCTTGCCGGGTTTTAAAAATGTGAAACCCGGGTCAAAATGACCATCTTTTTACCGAAACTGGGTCAAACGATTGACCTGACGGTGTCGACCCGGGTTTGAAAACATTGGTGGGGAGACACATACTTTCTCAATTAAATAGTTATTTAGAAATTTGGTGTTTAATTAAGTAATAGTTTCCTTATTTTGATTTGATATAAATTATGTATTTTTTAAGCACATATAATTTATACTGATTATATTATTTTTTATTACTTTGTCTTTTGTAAACTAATATAAATTTCTTTCAATTTTTATTGTTCGATTTTTTACTCATTTTACTTTTGATATTTTTATTTCAAATACTTATATCTTAACTTTTAATCAAAACACTATTTACATCAAATCTGTAAACATACAATCTGAGCAGATAATATAACAGGTAATAATTTTGAATAAATTTGTTTCAAAATTAAAGATTGTGACAAATCATAAATTCATGATTTAATAATGTTAAACATTATCTTATAAAATTATAATAAAATGTTAATGCTTAAATAGTTATAATACTCATGCACGCACGAGTTATACGTAATTTTTCATGATATGTTAATATCAATTGATATTTGTTATATTTTAATAATAAGTTACCTAATGACATTGCTTGATTTTATTAAGTTTCAAAATAGAAATAGAGAATAATTTATATTTTCATTTTGACAATTATAATAACTGAATATTTAAAACAACATATATGCTTTCTTTTAACGTATAAAGTGTGCTGTAAAGTTTAACGAGTTATTTGTTTATCTTTTAAATCATTTAAAAATATAAAAAAATTATAAGTTTTTACTTAAGTTCATTTGATTTATATAAATTTTGAACTATTAAAGTTTTTATTAATTATTCCCTCTTTTTCTAAAAGTTTTTATTTTCGCAAATTCCCAGTATCTTTATCTCCTTTTTGCATGCATAAAAGTTTTTAATTTGACTAATTTGTTTTTTTTTTTTACTTTTTTCAATCAATCACATTGCACGATTTTACTTACGTGTCAAAATCAAACAATTTGATAAGGATGACCTTTTAAATGAGTTTTCGATAAGCTGTATAGTTGGAGAAAAAAAATTTATAAAGTTTATATTTTTGTAAAACTGTTTGGCGGATTAGTTTGAGCTAAAACTTATTAATGTAAGTTTACATAAAAAATTAAATTAAAATTACATTTACGTCCAATTTTGTGTAATAATATATTTTTTTGAAGGCGCTACAAATTTTTATTTATTTTGTCACACTTTTTTTACATTGTTTAAATAGTATAGAAAATATTTTGAGGTTATTAACAATTATAAATTCGTAAAAGAATTATTAAATAAATATGTGTGAAAATATTTTAAGCAATCACACATATAATATTGTAAAAAAAAATCAACATCTTTTAGTATGAATTATATAACCTTTTCACACTTTCAAGTGTGGACCCTTTTTTGTGTTTCTCATTTTTGAGAAGTGTGGCAAATTATGATGTAACAAAATTGGATTCTTATTTGAAGGTGTGAAGAAGTTATGAAGTATTCCACACTAAAAATGTAAACTTTTATTTGCAATTATTATATGTATAATTTTTCGAAATTTGTTCACACGTAATCATTCGATTACACGATATTAATGTAAACAAATTAAAAATACTTTACATATTTATTTGAAAGTCAGAGGCGGACCCATGTGTATGGTAGGTGGATCTCGCGAACCAGCTTAAAAACTGAGACTTTTTACGAGCTATATTTGATTTTTTTGAGGATCTACCATAGGAAAATATAAGGAACTACCTTGAGATGAAGATGAGGTAAAAGGAAGTGAATATTAAGTATGAATTTACATAAGTAATTTGAGGAACATGAAAATGGTGGAAGAAGGGAGAAAGAAATTTGGGGAAGATGAGGCTAAAGAAACTTTAGTACTATTGAATTTTGACTTTTACGGTTCCAATGTGAACATGATCACCTGGGCTTTTTTCGCGCTAGTTTATTTACTGTAATATTTTATGTATAATGTTTTCACTTTTGACATTGGAAATGAAAATTATACATTTTAACTTGTGAACAATAAAAGAAGTAAAAGAATGCAACTTCAATACACACAGTAGTACTCCAGATATCTTATGTGTTTGGTTTTACTTGATAAAATTTATAGTGTACGTATAAAGAAGTTTTAAGAACCTATTGCATGTTATTCGTATAAAACATCAGCATAGTACTGATCTCATATCGATTTTGTACTAATTTTTTTGAGCATAAATTAGAGGAAAAAGAGTGATCACACCACCACACCAAAAAACACCATGTTACTTCAGGTTTTTTACTTCCACCTCCACACAAAAAAAACACACCTTATCATCACACCATCACACCAAATTTTCCACTTATTTTCATAAACTACCTCAACAATTAATTTATTCAAATCCTAATTTACTTTATTCATAAAATAAAAACCCATTACATCCTAAAAAAAAACAATATGAAAATTATAAAATAACAATACGAAAATAAAAAAAAAACAAATTTTACTTCGATCAAGTTTCTTTTTTATTTCTTCTTTTTCGCATTAATCAAACTAACCTCATAACCCCGAGTCGATGTTGTGAGAAACTTTAGTTGCTCCATCATAAGCCACTCGTTGTCTTTGTTTATCGACACTTCGTAGGCTTCTTGGGCGGCTTGCCTTTTGAGTCGAAACTCGACGATTAGAGCATCCCGAATGGGTTCGACCCACTACTCGCTCCCGTGCTTAAATAGTTATAATACTCATACACGCACGAGTTGTACGTAATTTTTCACGATATGTTAATATCAATTGATATTTGTTATATTTTAATAATCAGTTACCCAATGACATTGCTTGATTTTATTAAGTTTCAAAATAGAAATAGAGAATAATTTATGTTTTCATTTTGACAATTATAATAATTGAATATTTAAAACAACATATATGTTTTCTTTAAACGTATAAAGTGTGCTGTAAAGTTTAGCGAGTTATTCTTTATCTTTCAAATCAATAAAAAAAATAAAAAAATTATAAGTTTTTACTTAAGTCCATTTGATTTATATAAAACTATTAAAGTTTTATTAATTATTCCCTCTTTTTCTAAAAAATTTTATTTTCACAAATTTACACCAGTATCTTTATCTCCTTTTTGCCTACATAAAAGTTTTTAATTTGACTAATTTGTATTTTTTTTTTTACTTTTTTCAATCAATCACATTGCACGATTTTGCTTACGTGTCAAAATCAAACAAATTGATAAAGATGACCTTTTAAGTGAGTTTTTGATAGGCTGCGTAGTTTGAGCCAAAAAAAATTATAAAGTTTATATTTTTGTATAACTGTTTGGCGGATTAGTTTGAGCTAAAACTTATTAATGTAAGTTTACATAAAAAATTAAATTATAATTACATTTATGTTCAAGTTTTGTGTGATAATATATTATATTTTGAATAGGCGCTAAAAAAAATCTATTTTGTCACACTTTTTTTACATTGTTTTAAATAGTGTAGAAAATATTTTAAGGTTATCAACAAGTATAAATTCGTAAAAGAATTATTACAAAAATAAGTGTTAACAAATTTTAAGCAATCACACATACAATAGTTGTAAATAAAAATCAACAACTTTTAGTATGAATTATATAACATCTTCACACTTTCAAGTGTGAACCCTATTTTGTTACACCATGATCTCTTACGTTTCTTATTTTTGAGAAGTGTGGCAAATTATGATGTGACAAAATTAGATTCCCATTTGAAGCCTTGAAGGTGTGAAATAATTTTTTTTTAAAATTATTGAAGCGATCAACTTGAATATATATTTCCTCTGTTAAATATACTTGACCCTTTCATTAAAAATAAATTTTTTTAGCATTTCATCAAACCGTTCATATTACCCCCTATATACAATAAGGGGAATTGAAAAACACAATATTAAAAAACAATATAAACTTATGTGAGGGAGGAATATTAGAACTACATATCTGCCGTTAGATTTTCCCCAAAAACTGTTCATTGGTATGGGCTTGACAAAAAATTACATCTCAACCGTTTGTGTTGGTTTGAAAACATGTTCACTGGTATGGGCATGTGGTTCTTATGCCCTCACTCACTATATCCCACCTACCTTTCTCTCTATTTCTCTCGAATCTGCTCTTTATTATTGATGATGATCTTTGGATCATATGCTCTCTATTAAGTTCTTGATAATCTCCTCTTTGTTATTGATGATCTTTGGATCAAATGCTTTGTATCATCTGCTCTCTATTATTAAGTTTATAATGATCTGTGGGATGATGTTTAGATCATCTGGTCTCTTTTGGATGATCTTTGATGTTTCTTGATCTGCTCTATTTGGGACGATTTGTGGGATAAATTTTGTTTTTATCATAATTACCTCTAATAGAGTTGATCTTTCGATTTGGGAGGATTTGGTATTATCACAAGTGATGTTGATTAGTTCTTCAGTTGGTGCTCAATACACGCCCAAGATATTTAGCAAACTTTGTAAGTAGGTATTATCCCTATGGCCGCCTGATTTTACTGTTTATTACGTTTATTACAAGTATACTGGGGTCGTGGTAGGGTGACCCTTTAAGGTTGGCTTATATAGGGGTGCGCGGCTTATTTGATTTCATATTATGTTTTATAAGCATATATGCCTTTGGTTAAGTATGATGGTCATGTCATGTTATGTAGTATTATATACAGGGCAATGATGATATTTACAAATGAATTCGAGTCAATGAATTTGAACAAAGTCTGAGATTGGCCGTATCTTGGCGGGGTAATTCATTGTCAATGTTTTGCAGCCATGGCGGTTTTATCCTCTTTGGTCATACATTTTTCTCTTACAGATCTGAGCCTCTTAAAGTCTAAATTAAATGACGATATTTGTTGTTTAGGCTTATATGATAAGTTTATTACATGATTGCTTATGTTTTTACTGCTCACTTTTGGTGACTTTCTAATGGGTCAGTTGGGGCGGTTCTTAGAATAGTTTGTGTTGTCGCAAAAGGCATATAGGCTTATAAAACATAATATGATCCAAAGATCATCATCAATAATCGAAAGATCAGCTCTATTAGAGGTAATTATGTTTTATAATAGGGGTGTGCGGCTTATTTTTATTAGATCATCATCAATAATCGAAAGATCAGCTCTATTAGATCATCATCAATAATCGAACCGCCCCAGTGAACATGTTTTCAAACCAACACAAACGGTTGAGATGTAATTTTTTGTCAAACCCATACCAATGAACAGTTTTTGGGGAAAATCTAACGGCAGATATGTAGTTCTAATATTCCTCCCTCACATAAGTTTATATTGTTTTTTAGCTGCGTGTATCTTGGCAGGGCAACCTCTCAGGTTGCAGCCATGGCACGTGTATTCTTTCTACCTGATGAGTGTCCAATTTGAGCCTCATTACAAGTGTCGTACTTTTGGAATAGAAATATTTACGGCTGTGGGGTGTTTTCATGTCCTTAGCGGCCAGCTTATGTAACAGGTTGGTGGCTTAACTGATTTTGGGCGACCCTCGCTGTCACCGGTCCTTTCGTTGCCGCTATATGTCGGGTAGCGAATGTGATCGGTGTCCGATGGTGTAACGATTATTGGTGATGATGAAAGCTGCCTGTATGGAATGTTTTAGTAGCCTTGCTTTGTTAAAAACCGTATCTTGGCGGGGCGACCATGCGGTCGCAGCCATGACGGGTGTTGGGTACGCCTTTCGTTCTGCCATGTTTATATCAAGTTTCCGTTATTTCTGTTTCACAAAGTTACTGATATGTAGCCTCATCGTAATCCATATGTGTGGTTTTCGAATAAGCTCATAACCTGCTAACTATGTAGCTTTTAAAATAAGGTGGTGTTTGTTTCTGGTTATATTGTCGTCTTACGGCTTATTGGTTTAAAAATAAGCTATAAAACGTATGCTCATGAAACATAGCTATAATGTCGCGAATGCTAATGGTAATGATGATAATATTTAAGCCTTTGTAATCCCATTCTGTTAGATTCTTGATTCTGGTGGGTGTGTGACGATGTTCATGCCCAGACGGTATGGTAACCATGTCTATTCCATTGCACGTTTTAACGGTCCCAACAGGCTATGATGATAATATTTGAACATCCCTAAGCGGGTTCGATTACATTTTAGAAGGCGTATATCTTGGCGGGGAAAACTTGCAATGTTTGCAGCCATGACGTTGTATCCTCATATTCGACATACCCGATTGGTTATTTATCTGAGCCTCTAAACACTAAAATAATTTTTTTGTTTTTGGTAACCACTCTTTGATTTCCAGAATGTATGGCGGGCCAACCTTTTAAGGTTGCAGCCATGGCGGGTCCATTGTCTCTTCCAAAGCAGTCGCACGCTAAAACATTCAGTGCCAACGCACCATTGTACAGGCCCAGCGGGGTCGATCAGATGGTCCCACAATGTCAGGTCTGAGCCTAGAATTATAGAAGGAATACCACTATTTCTGTCAACTGACATATGTGAAATCCAAAGGACCCTATGGACGGATAAACATGAATAACTGAGACTCGCTGCAGACCAGTAAGCATACTATACTATTACATTGTTTAAATCATATGTCTTGATTGTTAGAAAAGAGCTACAAAATCTGCTACTGATAGATCTGCATTTTTGGTGTGTCTATTCTAAATAAATCAGGTATTACTTGCTATAGGCGATGACGATAACCACCTTCCATTGTGTTTCGTGACCCATGATTTACGGATGCCCGTGTGTTGGCTGGGCAGCCACAGTAAGACTGGTTGCAGCCATGACGGGTACCCATTATGGGCCCACAATGTCAGGTCTGAGCCTCAAAATATAGAAGGAAACAATTGCAATCTTTTTTTTTTCGTCCTCCATGTTCGGTGGGGTGAAGCTTTTGGAGAAAAAAAGGGCATAGATGTTTTCTGCCCTGGATGCTGCTGGATACACCTTTACTGCCATTGAAAAGGTAGTCTATTATTTAGAGTAAACTACATTTATGTTTCTTACGTTATCAAAGATTATTTAAGGATGTTAAAATATGTCGCTGGTAAAACTGTCTGACCGTAACGGTCATGGATTTACGCAATTTTCACAATTTCGACCCGTTTACTTTGTCAGTTTTGGTTTTGTTATATCTCTAATGGGTCAAACGTCTTAATATTTAAAAAGATGCTAAAATTTGAATTTATCAAATTATAAGATCATATCCATAGTTAGGGTTTATGTGGCAAAAGATGCTAAAAACTGAATTTATCAAATTATGAGATCATATCCATGGTATGCCCAACAGATTGCAACTTGGGAAGCGAAAGAGAATGCTGGCGGTCAGCGACAGCTGGTGATTGGTAAGCAATTTCGAGCTTTTCCGTCTTATTTTTTTTATAAATCGAAGCTTCCTTTCAGATGTGCTTATTTATTATATTTTGTCTAGGCGCGAGATAATTAGGCAGAAGAGAGCGATAAAAATCAGCACAAACCGAAGAAAGTGTAGGTAAGAGCTATTTAGTTCTGCGTACCGCTGCAAGTAACAGTGGAGAAGGCTACACTACTGTTCACAATGAAGGTAAACATCATGCACTGCCTCGAGCCATAGAGTTGAATAAACGAGTCCTCTTTTGAGGCAGACTTATCGTATGCACGATTTGTATTTTGTTGCCACATTGTTCTTCAAATTTTTTTGCACTTTTAGCGTTCTTTATTTATAAAATGCAGGACTCTAATGCTAGAAAGGCACAAGTTTGGGTTGAAGTGGAGAAATCACTAAACATTCCACTTCTGGTATGGAATACTATAAATCAAAATAAATAACATACCGAGTATTTTCATACGGTGGTCTAATTTGGACATTTTCTATTAGGACCCTTTGGCGCAATGTAGAATGACATTGCTTTGACGTCACATCTGTATAGGTAAGATCCATAATATCTCAGGTACTGTTAGTAGCATATTCGGTTCTAATTTCAGAACTCGGGGGAGGTTTTATGTGAGTTTTATTGTGGTTGAGAGAAAGCCACACACAGGGGGTTTTGCTTTGCATAAATTACCAATTTACTTATTCATTGTCCATGTTTAGTCACTCAGTCACTTACTTTTTATACATACGATTCATAAGATATTAGGCATCTCTTTTGGGTCATTTGTAACCGACATTCTTAACAGTTCTATACATGAACTTGACTTTGAAACAAAATTATATTTCAACCACTAATAACAGGATAAATGAAAGGAATATATGTTAAAATCGTTGCAAAAGAACCATATAATTAGGTGTCTTATGGTTTGCAGGTGTGTGCGAGCAAGTAGAAGACATTTGTGTTAGTTGATAATGGACGTTTATATGGATTTGTATGGATAGGGTCCGGGAGCTTCGGATTTCCAAATAGAGACGTGTCTGATAAAGTGTTGCAGCCTACCAGAGTTTACAGTCTAGAGGATCATCATATTTCACAAGTGAGCACAGGTTTGTATGACTCGGTTGCACTCACTTATTGTTACCGGATACTTGGATTTGATGTCGTTGTTTCAAAATAGTAAATGTGTTTGTGCATATTTGATAGGGTTGAGGAGCAGCCGCCGAAAGATAGGCAACAAACTCTTTTTATGTAAACACATTATGTATCCACCCCGCGGCGGAGCGCGGGCATTGATCCTATGCAATTAAAAAATAAGCTATATTTCTTTGGAAGATCAATAAATCAGAAAATCAAATTTAGCATTTCATCATAAGTTCATTTGCATTACAAACTCTAGAGTCATCCATTATTTGGCATAGGTGGAACTAATTTCAAATTGAACATATATTTCCATCATTTAATAGAAGAGGAATGCTAGAACCAAGGTTTTTAAGATCGGAATCTTACCTAGCATCGTTTTCGTCTTTGTAAGATCGAGATCGGAAAGTAGGATCGGGATCGTAAGATCCTACTATTATGTAATTTTCTTACTAGTCTTTGCAATATATTACAAATTTATAAATTAATATACATGTAAATAAAAAATTATATGAATATTTCATAAAAATGTGGTCCTAAATTATGATTATAAAATGTATAAAAAAATTGACATGTTGTTTGTTAGATTATACAAAATACAAACTATAAATTTGTAGTTTTTTTAGTTTGACGTTCGAGAAAAAGTAAGATCGGATCGTAATAAATCTTAAGATCTTATGATCAAGATTGGGATCCTATAAGATTTTAAGGATGGAAAGATCCTACATAAGATCCGGATCGTTTTTTGCTTTACAGAATCGTAAAATCGTAAGATCTTAAGATTAAGATCGGGATCTTGACAACCTTGGCTAGAACCACAAAACAATATCCACAAAGACACTTACAAAGTGAGTTGTCATTTTATTTATGGATACATGTATGAAAGAGAATTCAAATGTAAATATAAGTGTGCCAATAATTACATGACAACTCACTTTGTAAATATATTTGTGGATATTTCTTTGTAAATCTAGCATTTCTCTTAAAAGAAAGAATCTATATGGGTCTAATCTCTATGCCTTGTATAATAAGTCCACTAAGATCCTTCTTACTAGAGGTGGCAAATGGGTTAGTTTGGTTGGGTTTAGATCAGGGGTCAAATGCGTTGTGGGTCAAATGGTTATAGGTCAAATGGGTCATCATTTAATAATGGGTCTAACGGGTTGTGGGTCAAATGGTTTGGGTTGGGTTAACCCACTAACTTACAATATTTTCCTATCTTTTAACATGTTCAAACGTTTTTATCTGTATTCGTTTGATTTTTACATTTTGGTCAATTATTTTTAGTTTTTCATCGATTTTTACGTTTTAATCAGTTTTATTTACGTTTTCATCAGTATTTTTACGTTTTCGTCAGAAAATATACGTTTTCGTCAGTAAATTTGCGTTTTCGTCAGAAAATTTACGTTTTCGTCAGTAAATTTACGTTTTCGTCAGTAAATTTACGTTTTCGTCAGAAAATTTACGTTTTCGTCAGAAAATTTTCGTTTTCGTCAGTAAATTTACGTTTTCCTCGGTAAATTTACCTTTTACCCAGTAAATTTACGTTTTGGTCAGAAAATATTTACGTTTTCGTAAGAAAATTTACGTTTTCGTAAGAAAATTTACGTTTTCGTCAGTAAATTTACGTTTACGTCAGTAAATTTACGTTTTCGTCAGTAAATTTACGTTTTCATCAGTAAATTTACGTTTTCGTCAGTAATTTTAAGTTTTCGACAGTAAATTTACGTTTTCGCCAGAAAATTTATGTTTTCGTAAGAATATTTACGTTTTCGTCAGTATATTTACGTTTTCGTCAGTTATTTTAAGTTTTCGTCAATAAATTTACGTTTTCGTCAGTAAATTTACGTTTTCGTCAGTAAATTTACGTTTTCGTCAGAAAATTTATGTTTCGTCAATAAATTTACGTTTTTGTCTGTAAAAGAATGACTTTATTGTATAGGCTAACATACACATTAAATTTCGTGTCTTTAATGACACCACTAACCTTAATTTATCACTATTTTAAGAAATAAAATTACAGAAAATAGTAGTTGTTACACATATGAATATGAACATGCCATTTTATGTCCTTGATTAAAATAATTTGTATGTTAGTTTTAACTAGTAATGTTTGTGATCAGTAAAAGAACATCTAGGTGCGAAACTTATGTGAAACATAGTACCCAAAGTCAACTATCCTGTGTTTCAGCATATACTAGACGGTCTAGACTCTAGACACCATGGTAGTAATAATTACTTGCATTAAGAAAAGGGAGGTGATTTGCACGCTCAATAAATTGATTGACATACTCAAAATGTTATGTGTTGCCATTTTTACCCTTAATATATGTGTTAAAATTTATCTACTCCATAATGTAAGGATATAAATGTCCACACACAAATATTTTGAATGTACCAATCATTTTATAAAGTGTGCAAATCACCTCACTTAAGAAAAGCCTATTCGATCAATTATAGCATAAATAATATATAGATGAATCTCGTGTAAACTCAGGTATTCTAATAAATAATTACCAGGGCAAAAATAAATTTATAATGTTACTATAATTGAACTATTTAAACTGAAATCAAAAGCAATTGCACTAATTTATCTAATGAACTTGGGAGCAGAAGCCCAAAGTCAATCCACATTGTGAGCTTGTGCCCCTTCTATTTAGACTATACAAATCATGATCCCTAATCCATTGTTCCGGTCCCAATAGTGTAGAGATTTAGTCAAAAGAAAACTTAAAATGAAAAAGTTGAAAAAATAATTGTAACTATCATTCATACTATCTTATAAAAGAGATTAGACATTCTCTTTTCATTTAATACCAAAAAATTAAGTAGTATAACAAATACAACATAATGTATAATATATTAATGCAGCCATGAAAATTAAATTTAAGTAATACAAGATTCTAATGCATATGTACAACTTTATATTTCTAATATATACAAAGCACTTAATCATACCTAATTAAAACATAATTAATAATACAATTAAAACACTCCATCACCACAATTTACAAGCAAAACAACACATCGTACAAATCTCCTCTAACATATTTTTCTCTTTTTCCTTGCAATCATATGTACAAACTACCCTTAGGTTGATCTTCTCATTTAAATGTTCAAAAGAGGTTATATCAATTCTCTCACTTAATTGAGTTCCAAAAATAAAATTACACATATTACATATTACCTATACGCCACAAGTAATAATATCCCTATATGAAAATTACGTTTTTAAGACATGTTTTAGGTGAAAGTAGTCGTGAAACTATCGTTATCCATAAATTATTGCTATGAAAAAAATAGCCGAATAATATTCACTCTAAAAAAATTAATCACACGGTATCCGCCGCCGCATCGCGCGAGTACCCTACTAATCTCTTTAATATGCATAGACTCGAATAAAATTAATTTCTACTCATTTCGATGCATCCTAATTAGTTTCAAAAGTGAAAACAATGGAAAGTATTACTAGCAACAAATTTGACCACGTAAGACTAAAAATAAATATATTTCGTCTAATTTTATGAATGTATCTAAAATGTGTACATATAAATTTTAACTAGAAAATTATACATTATTATTCATATGAAAGATTAGGCGCGCAATTGATTCAAGTCAATTTATCACTAATGTGGTTATACTTATTCGTCATCGTTTCCATGAATTTTCTTTCTCATTTGATTCTTTGTCTAAAGGAAAAAAACTTAAATTGAGAATGATTCAAGATCACGTATTTAGAAATGTATCGATTAGAGTTAGATGCATCTCTACCCATTTATATTATTTATATGCATTCAGTTAACTTCGAAAGCTATTTTGAATTAAAAACAAATTATTGCTTGCAACAAATCAGACCCGTAATGAATGAAAATACATAATAGAAAATTCGCAAATTCAACAAGGAGAGTTGTTGTGTGTGTACAAGTCTAAATGCCCTCATCACATAATTGCATAAAATATATTTATGTCAAGCTCTTGACTAAATAAATAGTAATCAATTGTAACCCGATTTCGTAAGCAACCTGGCTTCGACATTGATTGGTGGCCAATAAAATAATTTAAAGAAGAACATAAAAAATCAAGTCTTGGCATCTTAGGTGAGATGTCCATATTTTTTAATTATCTAATATAATACAAAGTTGTTCATGCTTTTTAGAAGTCTAGGGGTATGTAAGCTTAATAATGAGGTGTAACGAGGGATTCAACCCGCTCGCTGAAGGATGCTGAATCTCATGTTGTTCTCCCGCTTACAATTTTACAAACAATGTAGAAGCAACTATGGTCTTATTTAAAAATAAAAGAACAAAATGCAAAGAACTCTCCTACAACAAACATATTTGAACAAATTTGACATGGTCCATGTTTAGTAGGTGCACACCATACTATCAAATAAATTCTGACCCTTGTCTAAATGATCCCATTTCGCCGTGGAAAAGCACTCTTAAAATTTACTTTTCTAAATAAACTTTAAATAATGAGGGGCATACTTCTTTATGATATTAAAATTTTTATGTTACTTAAAATTTTCCTGGACATGTAATGTAAAACCCGTATTTAAAATCCTGGAATATTAAATACGCGTATTCTCAGCTTTAACCTTAATTTAACGTAAACAGTAAATACGCAATCTCGGTTTATTTAAATACTACAACAAAATAATTATTCAGAAAATAATTATTATGTTTCAGAAAATATTACGTATGTATTATTTATTATACATAAACAATTAATCGTTAACGGTAATTATGCAGCCTCAGTTTTATTTAAAACGTTACGTAATTAATTATGTCAGAAAAATAATTAATACTTAGTCAAGTATTATGTAAGTAATAATTTTTCAGGAAAATAAATAGATACGAAGCGAAACGAAAACAAATCTTATGGGTTGTGTTGGGTTGCTTTTTAAAAAGAAGAAACGAATATGGGCTTTGAGCCCACTACACTACTAAACAAAGATGAAATAAAAAAACGGGGTAACCCCATTCTCTGTTTCTTAAGAACAGTAACACAACCAATTAGGGTTGTTTGCTCTTTCTTCCTGCCGACACAAAAGACAAAAAAAAAAGAGAAGTGGCCGCCCGCTAATTAAGAAGAAAAAGAGGGTTTCGATTTTGTTGCATCAAGTATTCGTGTGTTTATAAATTCCTTACAAATCTTCGACGGTAATCAATTCCTTTACATTATTTTCGGTATACAGCGATTTGATATTCAAGATTTTATAAAAAAATGAAATTATATGTTAACATGAAATAATGAATCAAAGGGGAGTCGGGTTTGATCAGTTCACGAAAACCGAAACCTAAAAGGTCTCGGTGTGCCTACTGTGTGGCCAGCCGTGACCCAAACGGGGCGGCGTGGTGTTGTTTTAGCCTACCGTGAACAGCAACCCCAAACCGGGGTGTTTGGTTGTTAAAACAGTGAGTAACCCGAACCAACAGGGGTGTTTGCGGTTACTCGCTATAAGGGGGTGTGTGGGTGTGTCTGGAGTGGGAACATAACTATGGCAGTGGAAAAATAGCAAAACGGGGGGGACCATAACAAAGCAGTGGGAACTGTTAGAACATCAACAATGGCCACTGTTGGTGTTGGCAGTGGGACCACAGCCAACCGGCTGTGGTGTTTGTTGTTCACGTTTGACAAAGACGAGGGTCTCCGGGAGGGTTTGACTAGGGATGTCGGGAACGCGCACGTTAAGGAAATTTAAAAGAAACATTACTAGCATAAAATCATTTTATGAATTAAGACTTATTTTGGTTAACATTTTATAAATATTAATTTAATTTAATTAGACATTTAATAAGTCTTGACTAGTTTCAAAATAAAATGTATAATTTTATTTAAATGATTTAAGCCTCATTGAATTTATTTATACTTCGAAATTATCAACCAAGCTTATCATTTTGGAAATTATCTATTTTAAGAAACTTTCTATTTATGTCAGGTTACTATTTATAGTAATATTATAATACCAGAATAGAGTATATTAACATATCAGAATACAGTATAATATACAGGTAATCAGAAATACAGGATATAAACTGTTCAGTAAATATTTAAAGAACAGTCGAATTTCTCAGAAATACAGTAGATAATCAGATTAATCAGTTTATACGCAACCATTAAATTAATACGAGAACACGCGAAATGAATTAAGAATAGTAATAAACAGTAATAAGAGACAGTAATCAGACAACTCATACACGTCCCTTATTTTTGTAGTATCCGTGAAGTCGGAGTCAATCTTTCAACTTTCATCCTTATTTCATTACTGGACACGAGGTACGGATTTTCCGTCCTTTAGTAAGGACTTCCTTTCTATGCATGATTATGATTCCCCGTCTACAGCCAAATATTTTCCCCAGTAGGTGTTATAAATTATCAAAAATTATTTTAATAACTAAGATATTGCCTGAGCCTTATATACAAGCATGACCAGTTAGTTGTACTAGTTACAGAGGTACCGTACACTTGAGGCACCGGTGTCATGACTCACCTGTAAGAGAGAGATATCCTGCAGCGTCCCATTCAGCTCAGCTTGGCCATTTTATCAGTATTATTAGTGGGGCGTATGGATGCATCCTAGTCTATCAGTTTACAGTTTATCAGGTGAATGTGGTGTGTGCTCTACATCCTTCACATTGGAGCTGATTCCTCCACCCAGCATATTATTTAGAGGTTACCCCTCTACAACATGACGAGGTCACCCCTCCAGTTATTCATGCAACAGTTATTACAGCACATGACCTATATAAGCTCTTGGCAATTAAAATACAGTAAATACATGTTTTCTGATTTAATAGTTAACTAGTTCAGCTTTATTATTTATAAATCATACTTTTCAGATTATATACAGATTTCTGCTACAACTTTACTTATCAGTCTTAGAACTTCAGTATTTTATCATCTGCTTCATTTCAGTATTTCTTATCATGCTTTATATCCGTTCACTGGGCGTTATGCTCAGCCGTAGTTCCTTTCATGTTCTAACGGCAGGTACACCAGGACGCTCTTAGGATTCTGAGAGCATGTGCATTTGCATGGAACCTATCTAGACTTCTTACATTATTCTATTTATTTGGACATTGTTTAGTCCTTTCCTTCAGTATTCACTTTTTATGTTTTGAGCTTATGTTTGGATTACCGATGTTTGATTCTGGTATTTCCTTTATGGTCAGTTAATGTTTTAGGACATTTACCTTATGCTTTGATGACACGCCATAAATACACGTAACGGTCCACTTATCCAAGCGGGGTGTTACAATTATGGTATCAAAGCTATAGGTTTGACCTGTAGGCTCTAAAACTTGACCTGTGACTAGTGGGTAGTCACTAGGAACTTCCCAGATTTTGGCGTTTGTTATCTTTCATGTTTCTCGTGCAATTATCAATCAATTTTCTTCATTTATCAGTCAGTTTTCTTAAATTCTTTTGACTAAGTAAAAGGTTGGTACATGACCGGGCATATTTAGTCGCATGTTCTTTTCTGCGAATTTTGTTTTGGTAAACCGACCCATAGGTGTTCACCCTTGCCCGTTCAGATTTTGTATTGGTGAACCGACCCATATGCGTTCATCCTTACTCATGACAGATTCATGCTTCCAGTTGAATATTACTTGGTGAACCGGCCCATATGCGTTCACCGTTCCTTAGGTTAAATTTCATGCTTTTCAGTCGAATGATGTTTTGTGAACCGATCCACGGTTGTTCACCTTTGTCATATCATGACATTTCATAAAACTTTTACAAGTATGGATTGGACTACAGCCAACCATATTTAGTCCCAGATTATAAATTTCTATACATGACAGTTATCAGAAAATTTTGACAAGTATGGATCGAACTAGAATCGCTCATACTTAGTCACATGTTTTCTCCTTTGAATTATGTGGATTTAACCATAGCCGTCCACACCAGTTGATGTTAAACCTCAGTTGATTACCGTTTACATTCTTTGTAACAGTAAAGTTTTCATGCTCTCACGTGGATGTTGTTTTCATGCTAATTAAGATTCATGTCTCCTTACGAGGATTATGTTTTCAGCAAAGTGATGATGTTTCATGCTAAGATACATAAGGACTACAGTAAAATCTTGTCTTCATGATAAATCATGTTTGGTCTTTATCAACCATGTCTTCATGCTGACCATTGATGAAAACTTTGTTTAATCATGCTTTTGAGTCTCTATAGAACCATCATTAAGTCTACGCAAGAATTACCAGGCTATCATGTTACTCATTTCAGTTCAGTATACTACCGTTTAAATCAAGTTATTATTTGATCATGTCAGACAATTGACACCAGTATTGATCATCCCATAAAATTTCCACCAGTGCCATGTACAGTATTCCATATGTACCTCATGTACAGTGTCTCAGTTATACTTCATGTACAGTATTTCATATGTACTCCAGGTACCGTGTCTCAGATATGCTCCATGTACAGTATTCATTTTGTACTTCATGTACAGCAGTCCAGGTGTACTCCATGTACCCTACGCCATGGATATTACTAATCGATCCTCAATCATCTCAAGCGTTTCCACTTGTCGATATTATACTAGATGCTGATGCTGCTCGTGAGTTGAAGATTTTACCAGATACTTATGCTGCTACCACTTTTAAGACCTCACAAATGCTGATGTTGCTGATACTTTGGAGATTTCTCAAGATGTTGATGCTTTTTATACTATGAAGACCCTGCAGAACAAGGATGAAAACTATAAATTTGATTTAATTTCTGACAAGAATAAACTTCAACCATCAGACACTACCATTCTATTCCATGCCTTTACTTTCTCAGCTAGATGTCACACTTTACTCAACTAACCTTCATTCAGAAGAGTGGGAACCGGTACCCAGCAGGCCACTCAGCAGAATAGTTACAGGAATTCCGGTCGTAGAAATGACTGCCGTGAAACGGACAAACAAAGCGGTAATGACAACCAACGTGCTTATATTTATCAGTCAGTAGTCATCATAACTCCGAACGGACGTGACTAGAAATACAAAGGTCATCAGTCTAACCGGTCCGCCAACGCTAGCAGTTACCAGAAACTCTTAACCTTATTTAGACTCACCCATTAAAATACATGTCCGGACAACAGTCAAGACACAGGTCTCAAGTATCATTTCAGAAGACACATGTCAGGACACCAGTCATAGTACACGTCATACGAATACCTTCTCAAAGTACGAGTCAGATTCATAACACCAGTATACCTCCTAGACCAGGTCCTCCGAAATTCAGGGTACCCTCTAAGGGGGTTTAACCGTTCTGTTATGTCACGCATAAATCAGACCATTACAATTCAGTTACCACCACCGGAGTATTATTCAGGTTAGACACGCAATGTTCATTTTGTGATGTTACAGACGAACATATTCAGTGAAAAGTCACCATGTTTACTTCAAGTATTCATATGTCAGCTTTATCTTAAATCAGGTATTACCTACCTTCCAGCCAGAAGGACTCCACAATACCACCTATATTTATTAAGGTTTTCCTTTCTTTTAGTTAACGACGAGATCCGTCTTACTAAATCCCAAATATAGTCATTGTACTTTCTGCAAGAAAATTTGTAAAAGTTGTTATACTGTACAGGAAGTGATTTATTATTCTAAACTATGAAGACTTTTCAGCTACCGATTATAAAGTCACTTCTGAAATTCCTTAAATTCATGACCAACAAATTTTTCCAGATTTCCCAGACGTAATTTCAGAAAGTTTCTAGAAATTCCTTTCTAACCACGAGACAAAATTGTACATCGAGCTTGTCTCAAGAACAGAACCTATTTTCAAAACTTCTTGCTACAGGCTGTAGCTAAGTTAAAAGAGTTGCAGCATTGGCTGCAAGAATTACCGGAACGATGCCTTATTCACCCTAGAGCATCAGGAGATGCACCGTCTCTGTCTATCAGGAAGAAGGCCGGTAACGTGAGATCGTGTATTGATCATATATATTTTTACGAGATCACAATTCTTAATTGATGTTCATTCCACGTATAGAAATCTTATATGATCTGCTACGATGTCTTAAACATTTTCAGAACAATTCCCGATCATGCTACCATCAATGGTGAGAGGAAGAACATGATGTTTTCCAGATTGCCGTCGTACATATTATAATATCTCTAAAATTTGGATTTATACTTCTGAGCTCCCTAATACTCCAGCAATAGTATGAAATTTATGAATAAAAATTTTCCCATGACTTCTCAGACAAAATACTCAGTATATTCATTGATAACATTTTGATCTACTAAATTCTAAGAGAGGTACAAGAGAATCATCTTTTCACAGTTGAACATAATCTCCAATAGGAGAAAATTATATAAGCAGCTTCCCAGATGTGAATTCCATTTGAACAAGGTGGCATTTCTAAACCACCCTATTTGAGCAGAAAGAAATTTCAGAAATCCTGCGAAGGTGAAGACTATCACCAGATTGTCAAGACCGACGTCTGTGACTAAAGTATGAAAATTTTCTAGAACTCAACTAACTGCTACCGCAGAAATTGCTGACAGTTCTCATGACTAGCTTTCCATTACTAAGCTGACGCATAAAGGAGAGGACATACACTAAAATTTTGTATTCCATAAGATCCTACTCTAGGAGAGATCCAATTTACCAAGATTCAAAATTCTTTTACGACTATTCACCCAGATTTCACAAGAATGTACCATAATTCCAGACAGAATTTTAATAGAAGCAATATAACACGTGGAGGCAACTATGTTCATATCTAAATGCATGTCATACCGCAGGTTCAAGATAGAACACCGACATGCCAGTAAGTTACTACAACACTTAGGAATTTTTTAGCCGAAATGAGGCAAGACTTCATGAGGTGGTTATCAGTTATCACAGACTAAGAAGTGGTATAATACGATCTAAGTCATTATCGACCATTTAACCAGCTTACACGTGTTCTTTCATCCAAAAGGAATACGCAGTAGCAGATCGGCTGGAAATTCAGCAGTAGATCGTACGATTTCAAGGTATTCCCCAAATAATCACGTCAGATAGAATTCATGCTCACATTATGATATTATTTCAATCCACAACTGTGCGATCTCAGGATTTAAGTCCACGTCCACATTTATGACATGGTTCACGTTCAGATTCGTGTTCCATCTCATAATATACATTTCATAGCTTGTTACTGTATACGGTCACAGGAAGCTTAAGAAACCAAACTCAAGTTAGCACAGCTTTTCCATACCCAGGAAGACGTTTCACGTCTCAGGTCGTATCGCTTGGCATTCTTTCCTCAGTCAGCCTATGTTCATGATATGTCCTTGTATCACGTTCGCAGTATGTTTCACACATCACGATCACGATATATTCTCTAATCAACATTCATCAGATAATCGCGAACCATGTTCACAATTGCTCTCGTAGCACGTTCACAATTGTTCACGTAGTTCGTCTCGATATGTTCCCAGCAGCTTTGCTCAGAGTTATAAAAGTTATCATTTCACGTTAGTTTGTACTTATCGTTTCATGTATTCCTACATACTATAGCTTATTCATTCTATCAGATTCAGAAGATCCATCTTAAATATGGAACCAGAAACTATTCAACATCGACAGGACAGGGTCATCAGGACCAATATTTTCATAGTGTTTAGACCTTTGAAGGAATTGTATCGAGCGGGAGGCCACTCGAAACGGAGGAGTCTATCCGGACCTCTCATCCCTGTTCCTTCGATAAATCCATTTAAGTCTTTCAATCATGGTACGTTCCATGTTCACTTCAGTCATGTCACGTATATACCCTTTCAGCAGCATCATGTTCTAAATTATGATGAATGATCCTTCATCTTATCTGTCTTTTCTGCCTTCATGCCCTTTCAGCATATATGTCCTTTCAGCTTTTATACCTTCACAAGCTTATTACCTTTAATTCAAGGACGGATTTCTTCTTTTTAGAGGGGGAGAATTGTAAAACCACGACATAATCGTATCCTTAATTCGGGGATGAATTATTCTTTTTTAGAGGGGAAGAATTGTAAAACCCGTATTTAAAATCCTGGAATTTTAAATACGCGTAGTCTCAGCTTTAACCTTAATTTAACGTAAACAGTAAATACGCAATCTCAGTTTATTTAAATACTACAACAAAATAATTATTCCGAAAATAATTATTATGTTTCAGAAAATATTACGTATGTATTATTTATTATATAGAAACAATTAAACGTTAACAGTAATTATGTAGCCTCATTTTTATTTAAAACGTTACGTAATTAATTATGTCAGAAAAATAATTAATAGTAATTAGTCAAGTATTATGTAAGTAATAATTTTTTAGGAAAATAAATAGATACGAAGCGAAACGAAAACAAATCTTATGGGTTGTGTTGTGTTGTGTTTTAAAAAGAAGAAAGGAATATGGGCTTTGAGCCCACTACACTACAAAACAAAGAAGAAATAAAAACAACGATTTCTCACGAGCAGTAACACAACCAATTAGTGTTTTTTGCTCTTTCTTCCTGCCGACACAAAAGACAAAAAAATAAAGAAGTGGCCGCCGACTAAAGAAGAAGAAAAAGAGGGTTTCGATTTTGTTGCATCAAGGATTCGTGTGTTTATAAATTCCTTACAAATCTTCGACGGTAATCAATTCCTTTTCATTATTTTCGGTATACAACGATTTGATATTCAAGATTTTATAAAAAAACAAAATTATATGTTAACATGAAATAATGAATCAAAGGGGAGTCGGGTTTGATCAGTTCACGAAAAACCGAGACCTAAAAGGCCTCGGTGTGCCTACTGTGAGGCCAACCCTGACCCAAACGGGGCGGCGTGGTGTTGTTTTAGCCTGCCATGAACAGCAACCCCAAACCGGGGTGTTTGGCTATTAAAATAGTGAGTAACCCGAACCAGCAGGGGTGTTTGAGGTTACTCGTTGTAAGGGGGTGTTTGGGTGTGTCTAGAAGTGGGAACATAACTATGGTAGTGTAAAAAATAGCAAAACGGGAGTGGGGACCATAACAAAGCAGCGGGAACTGTTGGAACAGCAGCAGTGGCCACTGTTGGTGTTGGCAGTGGGACCACAGCCAACCGGTTGTGGTGTTTGTTGTTCAAGTTTGACCGAGATGAGGGTCTCAGGGAGGGTTTGACTAGGTATGTCGGGAACGCGCACATTAAGGAAATTTAAAAGAAACTTTACTAGCATAAAATCATTTTATGAATTAAGACTTACTTTGGTTAACATTTTATAAATATAAATTTAATTTATTTAGACATTTAATAAGTCTTGACTAGTTTCTATATAAAACGTATAGTTTTATTTAAATGATTGAAGCCTCACTGAATTTATTTATACTTCGAAATTATTAACCAAGCTTATAATTTTAGAAATGATCTATTTTAAGAAACTTTCTATTTATGTCATGTTACTATTTATAGTAATATTATAATACAAGAATACAATATATTACCATATCAGAATACAATATAATATACAGGTAATCAGAAATGCAGGATATACACTGTTCAGTAAATATTTAAAGAACAGTCGAATTTATCAGAAATACAGTAGACAATTGGATTAATCAGTTTATACGCAACTAGTAAATTAATACGAGAACACTCGAAACGAATTAAGAACAATAATAAACAATAATAAGAGACAGTAATCAGACAACTCATACACGTCCCTTATTTTTGTAGTATCCGTGAAGTCGGAGTCAATCTTTCAACTTTCATCCTTATTTCATTACTGGACACAAGGTACGGATTTTCCGTCCTTCAGTAAGGACTTCCTTTCTATGCATGATTAGGATTCCCCGTCTGTAGTCAAATGTCTTCCCCAATATGTGTTATAAATTATCAAAAATTATTTTAATAACTAAGATATTGTCTGAGCCTTATATACAAGCATGACCAGTTAGTTGTACTAGTTAGGGAGGTACCGTAACCATGACACTTGAGGCATCGGTGTCATGACTCACTTGTAGGAGAGTGATATCCTGCAGCGTCCCATTCAGCTCAGCTTGGCATTTTATCAGTATTATTGGTGGGGTTTATGGATGCATCCTAGGCTATCGGTTTATAGTTTATCAGGTGAATGTGGTGTGTACTCTACATCCTTCACATTGGAGCTGATAACTCCACCTAGCACATTATTTAGAGGTCACCCCTCTACAACATGACGAGTTCACCCCTCCAGTTATTCATGCAACAGTTGTTACAACACATGACCTATATAAGCTCTTGGCAATTAAAATACAGTAAATGCATGTTTTATGATTTAACAGTTAATTAGTTCAGCTTTATTATTTATAAATCAGACTTTTCAGATTATATACAGATTTCCGCTGCAACTTTACTTATCAGTCTTACAACTTCAGTATTTTATCAACTGCTTCATTTCAGTATTTCTTATCATGCTTTATATCCGTTCACTGGGCGTTATGCTCAGTCGTAGTTCCTTTCATGTTCTAACGGTAGGTATACCAGGACGCTTTTAGGATTCTGAGAGCATGTGCATTTGGATGGAAGCTATCCAGACTTCTTACTTTATGCACTTTTTATATTATTATGCTTATTTAGATATTGTTTAGTCCTTTCCTTCAGTATTTACTTTTTATGTTTTAAACTTATATTTGGATTACCGATGTTTGATTTCGGTATTTTCTTTATAGTCAGTTAATATTTTAGGACATTTACCTTATGCTTAGATGACACGCCATATATACACGTAACGGTCCACTTATCCAAGTGGGGTGTTTCATGTAATTTACCTCTTTCTTCTTTAGAAAATATTATTTAGTAATGAATTGTGTTCTTTTTTTATTTGAATTTCATCTTAAATTATGTTTTCATGCTGTAGTCTTGAGTTTTCAATCAGTGATAATCATATCAGCAATCAACGTGTTGAGGTGGTAAATCAGTTTGGAATTTTTAGGGTTTAAGGGGATACCATGATACGACCCGTTAGGATTGTATCGATGGTAGCACCCCTTCAAGCATGATGCTTGCTCCTAAAAAGAAAAGAGAGAAACACATATACTTTTTTTTACAGAACTTGATTGTTTTTTTTCATATGATGTCTTTAAATACTAACATCGAGATAATCTCAAACAAACACAAATAACTATCCTAAAACAACTCAAACACATCTCCTAACACATATCTTAAACAATGAGATAATTATGAATAATGGTTTTCCTAACCAATCACATAATCCTTGTGCCAGACGGGGACAACTGTGGCCCTTTTGGTTCGTCCTCTACCCTTATCATCAGTCGTAACATTCCCCTCTTCTTCGAAATGCACATTGTCCTCAAGGTAGTAGTTGAAGGTGCATGTACTGGACTGTTTCCTCTTCCCTCATAAGCAACATAAATTTACAGGGATATTTATGATCGCGCATCCATTTGCTATAAAAAATGAAACACAACTCTTGGTTAAGACGCTCTTGGCGTTCCTCTAGTGAAATCCATTTGATGGCCGGTGGTGTCGTATTAGTATTGGTAGCACGTTCAGCGGCCATGGGCAGCAATATGGAGTGACAAAAAGGGCTAGTTGTTCTTGAGCATGTACCCCTGAGTTGATGTCGATTGGTTTGGCAATGGTTGTAGTGGACGACTGATCTGCGAATAGGGATTCAGTGATACGTGCTAAGGAAAAAGCTTTGCCTAAGCTGGTGGGTTTCGACACCAATAACTCACGTTGTAATGTCGGTTTTAGACTAGAGATGTAAAATGAGATTAGCAAACTTTCAGAAACATTCATAACCCTGTTCATTAGCTTCTCAAAGTCACTCTGATATTGATCCACCTTCGTCGTGTGCAATAACTTGGATAAGGCTCCTTGAGGATCCTCGTACTTGGAAGGCCCAAACCAGTTTTGTATGCTTTCAAAAAAACCATCCCAACTAGTGATTAGTTTGTTGTGTGTCATCCAACGATACCATTCCGCAACATCTCTTTCAAGATTAAACCCAATAATGCGCAGTCGTTGTTCTGGGGTCATCTCGAGTAGTGCAAAGTATTTGTTAACTGAAAAGATCCAGCTTTCGGGATCGGTTCCATTAAACGTCAAGACATCAAGTCGCATTGTGCGAGGGATTCCTTGATCGCTGCTTCTGGCCCCATGACAGTTCGAACCCGGCGCCTTGATTGTTTGCAGTTCCAATGTTAGGGCTGCGAGTTGACTTGTGAAGGCGTCAAACTTTTCTTTCAAAAGTAACCTGATTGCTTGTTCATCCATAAGAATGAAAGCACCAGTTGATAAGACCCGTTAAGATTGTATCGATGGTAGCACCCCTTCAAGCGTGATGCTTTCTCCTAAGAAGAAAAGAGAGAAACACAATTACTTTTATTTGACATAACTTGATTTTTTTGTTCATACGATGGGTTTAGATACTAACATTGAGATAATCTCAAACAAACACAAATACCTATCCTAAAAAAATCAAACACATATCCTAAACAATTAGATAATTATGAATAATGGTTATCCTAACTAATCACATAATCTTTATGCCAGACCGGGACAACTGTGGCCCTTTTGGTTCGTCCTCCACCCATATCCTCAGTCCTAACATACCATCGTAAATTGCACAAAGTTTGTTAAAAGATAAATTAGTTTGGATTTGAGTATGCAGATTGGCATAGCATGTAAGTTAATTATATTCGTATTGTGGCATGCTACTTTCATCCTCATATAAGCAAATTATTACATTTAACATCAACCTGCAGGTCATGTGTTTCGTAACATGCCAATACATAAAGATTTATAATAACAAGGGTTAAATGTGTTGTGAAAAAACTTGTTAAATGGGTTATATTGGTATATTAATGTGAAGTTCTATAGTCATTATTGTGCCACATTTATGAATGTTTATGGACTTAAAGTTAATAGTCGTGAGATAGGATCGAACTCGGGATCACGGGATTGCACACATAAAGTAAAGGTTTAATTTATTTATTAAATATATTATATATATATATTTATTAAATCAAAACAAAGCTTAACTAACGATCGTTAATAAATAAAAGTTAAGTATAAACAACCGTTATGGAAACAAATAGAAGGAAAAAGAAGAAAGACAAAAATTACGCAAACACCCCCTTGGGGGCTTGCGACCGTCGGCCAAAGGAGAGGGGGAAAAGGGAAAGATTTTCTTTCCTAATTCTTGTTTATTACTTGGAGTCCAAGGATTGCCAAGCCTATATAAACAACCCCAAGGCCTTCATAATTTTTTGTCCCTCCCCTTCTCTTCCTTCCTGCGATCGCCATCCACACACCCTTAGGGGTTTTCATTGGTTTTCGATTTAGCTATTTATCTAGTCCTAGCCCCTCTCTAGGGTTGTTGGGTAGATATTCCATAAGCGTTGAAGCTCGGTTTGTTCGTGCTAGACTCACGGTTAACTCGTCACATTACGTGTGTTCAAGAACGTGATATAGTCTTACTTTAGACTATATTCTTGGTGGTGTTCGTGATAAACCCTAGTTGCCGTTTGTTCCGTCGTCTTGTGGATCTTGCTAGGATAAAGGTATGTAACCCTAATCTTGATTAATATAATTGTGTTAAATTAATGATCTTGTTAATTTGCTTCAGCTGTGTGTTCTTTGATCCATACTAGGGTTTTAAATAAATGTTATGATAAATATAAACCTTCAGTGGCATCGAGAGCCGTTTTAACATGATTATAATTATCAAGATCTAAAGTTTTTTTAACTAATATTGATTTGTGTTAAAAATTACATGTTGTTTTTTAGGTTTTATAAAATTAGGATTTTTTGTTTTTATTGTTTTTAAAATCGGATCTGGCTATTTTTTTTATTAAAAAAAAATTTAAACCCTAAAATTACATGGTAATTAACTTTAGATGTTTTGCATGAATTAATTGTTATGTCATGTGTGGTTACGATCCGTAGTTTTTTAATTGTTAAGAGAATATGGGAGATCCGTCATAAACATGCATGTTTTTACGGATCATATAATTTTGATTGTTATTTGCTTTATTTGATTCAAAGTTTTAAAATTAGGGAAGAATTTTTATGTTTATAAAAACCCTAGATTTGATGTTCTTTGAATAAATTGTTATGCATGTGGCTATTTGATTTAGTTTTTTTTGTACTACTTGTTTTCATGCATTTTTTTATATTGTATGTTGTAAACAAGGGTAGTTTTTTTTAAGAAAAATAATTTGGACTAAATCTTATCAAAATTAATGAATTGTTTTGAGGTCTAAATTACATATGATTTGCGTTGATTAGAATTACAATAACAACTTAACGGCCTACTCAATTTTGGCAAACTATAAAGTGGGTATAACGCACCGTTGGTCAAGTACCCGGTTAAGGAAGGAGGTGTTATGCTTCAGCGCTGACCAAATTCCCGGCTCGCCTGTGCGTCAAAATTGGAATTACCTAAGGTTGTTATTTGTATAATTCTTTAAGGTTGATTTAACTGCATTAATTCACATCCGAAACACAATGAATAAGGTTATTGCTTTGTGCTTTAGCTAAATACTAGAAAAAGTACGGTGTGAATTTAGTTGTGTGTAAAATCTTTAATTGGTTTAACCAATACCTCAACTTGCAAATATATGATGAACTTTTAGTCTCACCAAAAAGTTTACTAATTTTTTTTTATTAAACTTATGTTATGGAGATGTATGCATGCTTCTCCATACATGATTTTGGCACCAAAATCTATACCCTAAAAATTTAAGTCATATGCCATCTAATTGACGAACACTTGAAGTTACAATTGTCGTCATATAAGATATTGGACGATGTTGTAATGGAGGAAAACTTCATGACTGAATAAGATTGTACATGAAGGTTTTACGTTCTTTAGATTAGTCGACTTAATTGAGTTACTCAGTGAGAACCAGAAACTTAAGGCATAAAGTAGGGATGAAACATGTTTACAATGCAAATGATTTTGGCAATGTAAATACTTAACGTATCTAGAAATTTTAAATTTGTTTGTCATTTATTGTTCGACAAGTTATTGTGTTGAATACATTTGTCACTTGCAGATCAACTGATGTGATGAATCTATGTCAATATGGATTCTAGTTTCAAGGAAATACTATGGTTTTATTACCGGGGTAATTTTATTTTCTTGAATTGTATTATCAAAAATACTAATGTTTGAACTTATTTCTCTAGAAATGGCTCAACCCGAAAGCAATCTGACAATAAGCTCGGCGTTCAAAGCTTTCTTTGAATGTCCTGAACTTACTGGCCCTAATTTCAATGACTGGTATCGCTCACTAAGAATTGTTCTGAGAGCAGCGGGTACTATCAATATCTTGGAAACTCCTTTTCTTGAGGATCTTGCTGAAGGAGCATCTGATGCGGAAAGGCTTCAACACGCTGCTAACGTTAAGAAGAACCATGAGGTGGCTTCTGTAATGTTAGGGAGAATGGCTCCATCACTTCAAAGGAAGTATGAGCTATTTCCACCTCAGCAAATGCTTGAAGAACTCAAGGCTGTGTATGAAACGCCGCAAGCTGTAGAGATCTATGATTTGGTTGATGCTCTACATAATTGCAAGCAAGCTCCTGGAAAGTCCGTAAGTGCTCATTATATGGAGATGAGGGGATATATGGAAAAAATCATCGCACTAGGACAACCTGTTGATCATAATATGGCTATTAACTTGATCAATAGGTCCCTTAATAAGGACTTCAATGATTTTGTTCGTAACTATAATATGCATTGCACGGGGAAGACAGTTAATGATTTGCATGAAATGCTCATTGACTTTGAAAAGGGGTTGAAAGATAAGGCATCCACTGCTGCTCCTCAAGTACTTTATGTGCAAAAGGGTAGAGTGACGAAACCAAAACCGCAAGTGAATAAGAAGCAGAAAGGCAAAGGCAAGTTTTATAAGAGCAAAAAGTTGCGACTACATCAAAATCGAAGCAGAACTTTGTCAAGAAATCTCAGAAAGATGAGACTTGTCACTACTGTAAGATGATTGGGCACTGGAAGAGGAATTGCTCTCTCTATCTTCATGAAGTGTCAGAACATAAGAAGAAGGCTGAGCTAGCTGCTGCAGCACCATCTTCGGGTAACTTATTTTTGATAGAGTTATTTAGTCTTTCATACAAATCAAACTCCTGGGTATATGATACGGGATGTGGTATTAGTATTTGTAATACCCTGCAGGGATTTGAGTTGAAGAGGAGGCTTACCTATGGGGAACAATTTCTACAAGTGGGCAATGACGCACAAGCAGCAATTGAAGCTATAGGAATATTTAAATTAGTTTTACCTTCGGGTTTAGTACTGTTTTTAAATAATTGTCATTATGCACCTACAATTGTTAGGGGTGTCATTTCCTTTTCTTGTATGTTGGATCTTGGATTTAATCACACAATTTATAATAATAGAATTTATGTTTTCAAAGATGGTTTACTCTATTTTGATGTAATTTCTGTGAATGGTGTTTTTGAAATTAACATGCATGATAAAAATGCCAAGAGGAAAAATAATTCTGTTTTTAGCATGAATAAGAAGAGAAAGTTAGACAAGAACTCTTCTTATCTTTGGCATTGTAGACTTACCCATATTGGGAAGACTCGCATAGGAAAGCTTCAACGTGATGGTCTTTTGGAAAATATCAATGATGAATTATTTGATAAATGCGAATCTTGTATCTCTGGAAAGATGACCAATAAACCTTTTAATAGCAATATTGAAAGGGCTACTGAACTACTTGGTTTGATACATACTGATGTGTGTGGACCACTTAGACATGTGTCAAGGAAAGGTGATAGCTACTTCTTAACGTTTACGGATGATTATAACCGTTATGGTTATGTTTATTTACTTAAGCATAAACATGAGGTATTTGAAACATTCAAAACGTTTAAAGCAGAAGTAGAGTTACAACTAGGAAAGAAGATTAAAGGTCTTCGTTCTGATCGTGGTGGTGAATATTTAAGTCAAGAGTTTAAAGATTATTTAAGTAAGAATGGAATTGTTCAGAAACTTACTTCTCCATATACTCCACAACAAAATGGTGTATCTGAAAGGAGAAATCATACATTATTAGATATGGTGCGATCTTTGTTTAATCTTACAACTTTACCATTATCCTTTTGGAATTATGCTCTTGAATCTACTGTTCATATTCTGAATATGGTTCCCACAAAGAAGGTTGATAAGACACCATATGAACTATGGCATGGCAAGAAGCTATATTTGTCTTATTTGAAAGTCTGGGGTTATGAGGCGTATGTGAAACGTGACTTTGGAGATAAGCTCCAACAACGCTCAGTAAAATTTATCTTTGTAGGTTACCCTAAGGAAACTATGGGTTACTACTTTTATTATACGGCTGAGAACAAAATAGTTGTGGCTCGGTATGGAGACTTCCTTGAAAATGATCTTGTAAATCAAGAATTCAGTGGGAGAAATTATGATCTTAAAGAAATTCAAGAAGATACATTGCCTTATGAAAATACTAGCGAAGAAATTCCTGTAGAACCAGAAAGTCTGAGTGCTCCACCGGAATTAATTCCTCCACGTAGGTCTCAAAGAACCATTCGTGCGCCAGACAAACTATGTCTGTACATAAAGGATGATGAGGAGGAAGTAGGGGATCTTGGTGAACCTGCTAACTATCGATCCGTAATGTCTGATCCAGAAAAAATCAAAATGGATAGTTGTGATGAATGAGGAAATGAAATCCATGGAAATCAACGATGTTTGGATTCTTGTGGATGCACCTAAAAATGCTAAAGTAGTGAAAAATAGGTGGATCTACAAGAAGAGAACTGATATGGATGGTGAAATACAATCCTATAAAGCACGTTTAGTAGCTAAGGGTTTTACTCAAACTTTTGGCATAGACTACGAGGAGACCTTTTCTCCTGTAGCAGACTTACGAGATATTCAGATTCTCATAGCTATAGTAGCATACTATGACTATGAGATATGGCAAATGGATGTTAAAACTGCCTTCTTGAACGGTCGCTTAGATGAAGACATCTATATGCAACAACCGGAAGGGTACGTTGATCCTAAAAATATAAAGCGCGTGTGTAAACTTCAAAGATCTATTTATGGTTTGAAGCAAGCATCAAGTCAATGGAATAAGCGATTTGATGAAGAAATCAAAAAGTTCGAATTTATTCAAAATTGTGATGAGCCATGTGTATATCGCAAAGCTAGTGGGAGTAATGTAGTGTTCCTAATTTTATATGTCGATGACATATTAATCATGAGAAGTAACATTTCAAGACTTAAGGAAGTTAAGGATTATCTTGGTAAATGTTTTTCTAAGAAGGATTTGGGAGATGCTGCATATATTCTGGGAATTAAAATCTATCGAGATAGAAGTAGACTGTTATGTGGTCTTAGTCAAGATGCTTATATTGATAAGATATTGAAGAAGTATCACATGCATAACTCTAAGAAAGGTTTTCAACCGATGGAGGTTAAGCATGAGTTAAGTCATGAGAAAGATGCATCAACACCCGAAGAGGTGTCTTACATGCGAAAGGTGCCTTATGCTTCGGCAGTAGGATCTATTATGTATGCTGTAAGATGCACAAGGCCTGATGTGGCGTTTGCTCAGAACTTGGTCAGTAGATACCAACAGAATCCAGGAAAGTTCCACTGGACTGCTGTTAAGCATATTCTAAAGTATTTGAGAAGTACGAAAGATATGTTTTTTTTATTCGGGGGTAAACCAGACACAGAATTGAATGTAACAGGATTCTGTGATGCGTCCTGGCAATTTGATAAAGACGATACGAAGTCTCAGACGGGTTACGTGTTTGTCATCAATGGAGGAGCAGTTAACTGGAAGAGCAGTAAGTAGAAAACCATTGCTATGCATGCGACTCAATCCGAGTACATGGCCGCTTCAGAAGCTGCAATGGAAGCTGTTTTGATTAGGAAGTTTACTGGAGATCTTGGAGTGATGCCTTCAATTAAAGAACCTATTGATATATATTGCGACAATTCTGCTGCAATAATATTCGCCAATGACCTTGGAGTTATGAAAGGCGCTAGACACTTTAAACGTAGATATCACTACGTTCGAGAACAAGTGGAAGCTCGAGAAATAAAATTAATAAAAGTTCACACAGATGATAACGTAGTTGATCCTTTTACTAAGGCTTTATCTAGGCCAAAGGTAGTTAAGCATGCCAAGGCTATCTGGCTGCAACTAGCTAGCGAATTCATGCAATAAATCTGTTGATTAGTATTTGGATAAAGGATATAAGACATTATTGAATTGATGAAATAAAGATTGGATTTTGTTTATTTTTCTATTATTTGATTTTGTATCCTATTTTACATGTTTTAATCCATGGGCATTATGATGTTTCTAAATGTCCATTGTCGATTAATAATATGGGAGTATTATTAAACTAAGACAATTCAAAATAGTGACAGAGTATACTTGAAAGTATATTGGTCAATTTTGGATGATATTTGATGGATCAAATATTGGACTCATCCCAACCATATGATTTTAATTTATGGATCTTTGTAATTAAGTAAATCATAAATAGTTATCCTTAGACCTGGGATACCAGAAAACTGCATTGAATGTAGTTCATTTCTGTGAGGTAACCTAACGCTAAACGTAACTAGTAGCTATAAGGGTTATTTTCAGAAGTGTTGCAAAGTTCATGTGTTTTGATAGTAGTCAAAATGAGATTTGTTTCCTTCAAATTATTTTGAAGTATAAATATAGTTGGGCCTCTCGGGGGAGTAGTAAGATGTTTGTGTGGCCACACCCAAATGTGTTTTGGTAATCTTGCTATATCCGTAAACGAGAAACAGAATAGTTAATGAAAGGAATGACTGAGATCCATATCCTTATTAACATTGTATTTGAAATGAAAGGATAATAATAATGATATAATCATTAAAAGGTTCTTGTCCAGGAGACCTTACCCGGTTTGTACTAGTGACATTGCTAGTGTAACTAGACGCTAGTCAATGTGATCACGATATTAGAATTTTGTCCAAGTGGGAGCTGAAAGTTTATGGACTTAAAATTAATATTCGTGAGATAAGATCGAACTCGGGATCACGGGATTGTACACATAACGTAAAGGGTTAATTTATTTATTAAATATATTATATATATATATATATATATATATATATATTTATTAAATCAAACCAAAGCTTAACTAACAATCGTTAATAAATAAAAGTTAAGTATAAACGACCGTTATGGAAACAAATAGAAGGAAAAAAAAGAAAGACAAAAATTACGCAAACACCCCCTTGGGGGCTTGCGACCGTCGGCCAAAGGAGAGGGGGCAAAGGGAAAGATTTTCTTTCCTAATTCTTGTTTATTACTTGGAGCCCAAGGATTGCCAAGCCTATATAAACAACCCCAAGGCCTTCATAATTTTTTGTCCCTCCCCTTCTCTTCCTTCCTGCGATCGCCACCCACACACCCTTAGGGGTTTTCATTGGTTTTTGATTTAGCTATTTATCTAGTCCTAGCCTCTCTCTAGGGTTGTTGGGTAGATATTCCATAAGCGTCGAAGCTCGGTTTGTTCGTGCTGGACTCACGGTTAACTCGCCGTATTACGTGTGTACAAGAACGTGATATAGTCTTACTTTAGACTATATTCTTGATGGTGTTCGTGATAAACCCTAGTTGCCGTTTGTTCCGTCGTCTTGTGGATCTTGCTAGGATAAAGGTATGTAACCCTAATCTTGATTAATATAATTGTGTTAAATTAATGATCTTGTAAATCAAGAATTCAGTGGGAGAAATTATGATCTTAAAGAAATTCAAGAAGATACATTGCCTTATGAAAATACTAGCGAAGAAATTCCTGTAGAACCAGAAAGTCTGAGTGCTCCACCGGAATTAATTCCTCCACGTAGGTCTCAAAGAACCATTCGTGCGCCAGACAAACTATGTCTGTACATAGAGGATGATGAGGAGGAAGTAGGGGATCTTGGTGAACCTGCTAACTATCGATCCGTAATGTCTGATCCAGAAAAAATCAAAATGGATAGTTGTGATGAATGAGGAAATGAAATCCATGGAAATCAACGATGTTTGGATTCTTGTGGATGCACCTAAAAATGCTAAAGTAGTGAAAAATAGGTGGATCTACAAGAAGAGAACTGATATGGATGGTGAAATACAAACCTATAAAGCACGTTTAGTAGCTAAGGGTTTTACTCAAACTTTTGGCATAGACTACGAGGAGACCTTTTCTCCTGTAGCAGACTTACGAGATATTCAGATTCTCATAGCTATAGTAGCATACTATGACTATGAGATATGGCAAATGGATGTTAAAACTGCCTTCTTGAACGGTCGCTTAGATGAAGACATCTATATGCAACAACCGGAAGGGTACGTTGATCCTAAATATACAAAGCGCGTGTGTAAACTTCAAAGATCTATTTATGGTTTGAAGCAAGCATCAAGTCAATGGAATAAGCGATTTGATGAAGAAATCAAAAAGTTCGAATTTATTCAAAATTGTGATGAGCCATGTGTATATCGCAAAGCTAGTGGGAGTAATGTAGTGTTCCTAATTTTATATGTCGATGACATATTAATCATGAGAAGTAACATTTCAAGACTTAAGGAAGTTAAGGATTATCTTGGTAAATGTTTTTCTATGAAGGATTTGGGAGATGCTGCATATATTCTGGGAATTAAAATCTATCGAGATAGAAGTAGACTGTTATGTGGTCTTAGTCAAGATGCTTATATTGATAAGATATTGAAGAAGTATCACATGCATAACTCTAAGAAAGGTTTTCAACCGATGGAGGTTAAGCATGAGTTAAGTCATGAGAAAGATGCATCAACACCCGAAGAGGTGGCTTACATGCGAAAGGTGCCTTATGCTTCGGCAGTAGGATCTATTATGTATGCTGTAAGATGCACAAGGCCTGATGTGGCGTTTGCTCAGAACTTGGTCAGTAGATACCAATAGAATCCAGGAAAGTTCCACTGGACTGCTGTTAAGCATATTCTAAAGTATTTGAGAAGTACGAAAGATATGTTTTTTTTATTCGGGGGTAAACCAGACACAGAATTGAATGTAACAGGATTCTGTGATGCGTCCTGGCAATTTGATAAAGACGATACGAAGTCTCAGACGGGTTATGTGTTTGTCATCAATGGAGGAGCAGTTGACTGGAAGAGCAGTAAGTAGAAAACCATTGCTATGCATGCGACTCAATCCGAGTACATGGCCGCTTCAGAAGCTGCAATGGAAGCTGTTTTGATTAGGAAGTTTACTGGAGATCTTGGAGTGATGCCTTCAATTAAAGAACCTATTGATATATATTGCGACAATTCTGCTGCAATAATATTCGCCAATGACCTTGGAGTTATGAAAGGCGCTAGACACTTTAAACGTAGATATCACTACGTTCGAGAACAAGTGGAAGCTCGAGAAATAAAATTAATAAAAGTTCACACAGATGATAACGTAGTTGATCCTTTTACTAAGGCTTTATCTAGGCCAAAGGTAGTTAAGCATGCCAAGGCTATCTGGCTGCAACTAGCTAGCGAATTCATGCAATAAATCTGTTGATTAGTATTTGGATAAAGGATGTAAGACATTATTGAATTGATGAAATAAAGATTGGATTTTGTTTATTTTTCTGTTATTTGATTTTGTATCCTATTTTACATGTTTTAATCCATGGGCATTATGATGTTTCTAAATGTCCATTGTCGATTAATAATATGGGAGTATTATTAAACTAAGACAATTCAAAATAGTGACAGAGTATACTTGAAAGTATATTGGTCAATTTTGGATGATATTTGATGGATCAAATATTGGACTCATCCCAACCATATGATTTTAATTTATGGATCTTTGTAATTAAGTAAATCATAAATAGTTATTCTTAGACCTGAGATACCAGAAAACTGCATTGAATGTAGTTCATTTCTGTGAGGTAACCTAACGCTAAACGTAACTAGTAGCTATAAGGGTTATTTTCAGAAGTGTTGCAAAGTTCATGTGTTTTGATAGTAGTCAAAATGAGATTTGTTTCCTTCAAATTATTTTGAAGTATAAATATAGTTGGGCCTCTCGGGGGAGTAGTAAGATGTTTGTGTGGCCACACCCAAATGTGTTTTGGTAATCTTGCTATATCCGTAAACGAGAAACAGAATAGTTAATGAAAGGAATGACTGAGATCCATATCCTTATTAACATTGTATTTGAAATGAAAGGATAATAATAATGATATAATCATTAAAAGGTTCTTGTCCAGGAGACCTTACCCGGTTTGTACTAGTGACATTGCTAGTGTAACTAGACGCTAGTCAATGTGATCACGATATTAGAATTTTGTCCAAGTGGGAGCTGAAAGTTTATGGACTTAAAATTAATAGTCGTGAGATAAGATCGAACTCGGGATCACGGGATTGTACACATAACGTAAAGGGTTAATTTATTTATTAAATATATTATATATATATATATATATATATATATATATATATATATATATATATATATATATTTATTAAATCAAACCAAAGCTTAACTAACAATCGTTAATAAATAAAAGTTAAGTATAAACGACCGTTATGGAAACAAATAGAAGGAAAAAGAAGAAAGACAAAAATTACGCAAACACCCCCTTGGGGGCTTGCGACCGTCGGCCAAAGGAGAGGGGGCAAAGGGAAAGATTTTCTTTCCTAATTCTTGTTTATTACTTGGAGCCCAAGGATTGCCAAGCCTATATAAACAACCCCAAGGCCTTCATAATTTTTTGTCCCTCCCCTTCTCTTCCTTCCTGCGATCGCCACCCACACACCCTTAGGGGTTTTCGTTGGTTTTTGATTTAGCTATTTATCTAGTCCTAGCCTCTCTCTAGGGCTATTGGGTAGATATTCCATAAGCGTCGAAGCTCGGTTTGTTCGTGCTGGACTCACGGTTAACTCGCCGTATTACGTGTGTACAAGAACGTGATATAGTCTTACTTTAGACTATATTCTTGATGGTGTTCGTGATAAACCCTAGTTGCCGTTTGTTCCGTCGTCTTGTGGATCTTGCTAGGATAAAGGTATGTAACCCTAATCTTGATTAATATAATTGTGTTAAATTAATGATCTTGTAAATCAAGAATTCAGTGGGAGAAATTATGATCTTAAAGAAATTCAAGAAGATACATTGCCTTATGAAAATACTAGCGAAGAAATTCCTGTAGAACCAGAAAGTCTGAGTGCTCCACCGGAATTAATTCCTCCACGTAGGTCTCAAAGAACCATTCGTGCGCCAGACAAACTATGTCTGTACATAGAGGATGATGAGGAGGAAGTAGGGGATCTTGGTGAACCTGCTAACTATCGATCCGTAATGTCTGATCCAGAAAAAATCAAAATGGATAGTTGTGATGAATGAGGAAATGAAATCCATGGAAATCAACGATGTTTGGATTCTTGTGGATGCACCTAAAAATGCTAAAGTAGTGAAAAATAGGTGGATCTACAAGAAGAGAACTGATATGGATGGTGAAATACAATCCTATAAAGCACGTTTAGTAGCTAAGGGTTTTACTCAAACTTTTGGCATAGACTACGAGGAGACCTTTTCTCCTGTAGCAGACTTACGAGATATTCAGATTCTCATAGCTATAGTAGCATACTATGACTATGAGATATGGAAAATGGATGTTAAAACTGCCTTCTTGAACGGTCGCTTAGATGAAGACATCTATATGCAACAACCGGAAGGGTACGTTGATCCTAAATATACAAAGCGCGTGTGTAAACTTCAAAGATCTATTTATGGTTTGAAGCAAGCATCAAGTCAATGGAATAAGCGATTTGATGAAGAAATCAAAAAGTTAGAATTTATTCAAAATTGTGATGAGCCATGTGTATATCGCAAAGCTAGTGGGAGTAATGTAGTGTTCCTAATTTTATATGTCGATGACATATTAATCATGAGAAGTAACATTTCAAGACTTAAGGAAGTTAAGGATTATCTTGGTAAATGTTTTTCTATGAAGGATTTGGGAGATGCTGCATATATTCTGGGAATTAAAATCTATCGAGATAGAAGTAGACTGTTATGTGGTCTTAGTCAAGATGCTTATATTGATAAGATATTGAAGAAGTATCACATGCATAACTCTAAGAAAGGTTTTCAACCGATGGAGGTTAAGCATGAGTTAAGTCATGAGAAAGATGCATCAACACCCGAAGAGGTGGCTTACATGCGAAAGGTGCCTTATGCTTCGGCAGTAGGATCTATTATGTATGCTGTAAGATGCACAAGGCCTGATGTGGCGTTTGCTCAGAACTTGGTCAGTAGATACCAACAGAATCCAGGAAAGTTCCACTGGACTGCTGTTAAGCATATTCTAAAGTATTTGAGAAGTACGAAAGATATGTTTTTTTTATTCGGGGGTAAACCAGACACAGAATTGAATGTAACAGGATTCTGTGATGCGTCCTGGCAATTTGATAAAGACGATACGAAGTCTCAGACGGGTTACGTGTTTGTCATCAATGGAGGAGCAGTTGACTGGAAGAGCAGTAAGTAGAAAACCATTGCTATGCATGCGACTCAATCCGAGTACATGGCCGCTTCAGAAGCTGCAATGGAAGCTGTTTTGATTAGGAAGTTTACTGGAGATCTTGGAGTGATGCCTTCAATTAAAGAACCTATTGATATATATTGCGACAATTCTGCTGCAATAATATTCGCCAATGACCTTGGAGTTATGAAAGGCGCTAGACACTTTAAACGTAGATATCACTACGTTCGAGAACAAGTGGAAGCTCGAGAAATAAAATTAATAAAAGTTCACACAGATGATAACGTAGTTGATCCTTTTACTAAGGCTTTATCTAGGCCAAAGGTAGTTAAGCATGCCAAGGCTATCTGGCTGCAACTAGCTAGCGAATTCATGCAATAAATCTGTTGATTAGTATTTGGATAAAGGATGTAAGACATTATTGAATTGATGAAATAAAGATTGGATTTTGTTTATTTTTCTGTTATTTGATTTTGTATCCTATTTTACATGTTTTAATCCATGGGCATTATGATGTTTCTAAATGTCCATTGTCGATTAATAATATGGGAGTATTATTAAACTAAGACAATTCAAAATAGTGACAGAGTATACTTGAAAGTATATTGGTCAATTTTGGATGATATTTGATGGATCAAATATTGGACTCATCCCAACCATATGATTTTAATTTATGGATCTTTGTAATTAAGTAAATCATAAATAGTTATTCTTAGACCTGAGATACCAGAAAACTGCATTGAATGTAGTTCATTTCTGTGAGGTAACCTAACGCTAAACGTAACTAGTAGCTATAAGGGTTATTTTTAGAAGTGTTGCAAAGTTCATGTGTTTTGATAGTAGTCAAAATGAGATTTGTTTCCTTCTAATTATTTTGAAGTATAAATATAGTTGGGCCTCTCGGGGGAGTAGTAAGATGTTTGTGTGGCCACACCCAAATGTGTTTTGGTAATCTTGCTATATCCGTAAACGAGAAACAGAATAGTTAATGAAAGGAATGACTGAGATCCATATCCTTATTAACATTGTATTTGAAATGAAAGGATAATAATAATGATATAATCATTAAAAGGTTCTTGTCCAGGAGACCTTACCCGGTTTGTACTAGTGACATTGCTAGTGTAACTAGACGCTAGTCAATGTGATCACGATATTAGAATTTTGTCCAAGTGGGAGCTGAAAGTTTATGGACTTAAAATTAATAGTCGTGAGATAAGATCGAACTCGGGATCACGGGATTGTACACATAACGTAAAGGGTTAATTTATTTATTAAATATATTATATATATATATATATATATATATATATATATATATATATATATATATATATATATATATATATATATATATATATATATATATATATATATATATATATATATATATATATATATATATATATATATATATTTATTAAATCAAACCAAAGCTTAACTAACAATCGTTAATAAATAAAAGTTAAGTATAAACGACCGTTATGGAAACAAATAGAAGGAAAAAGAAGAAAGACAAAAATTACGCAAACACCCCCTTGGGGGCTTGCGACCGTCGGCCAAAGGAGAGGGGGCAAAGGGAAAGATTTTCTTTCCTAATTCTTGTTTATTACTTGGAGCCCAAGGATTGCCAAGCCTATATAAACAACCCCAAGGCCTTCATAATTTTTTGTCCCTCCCCTTCTCTTCCTTCCTGCGATCGCCACCCACACACCCTTAGGGGTTTTCGTTGGTTTTTTATTTAGCTATTTATCTAGTCCTAGCCTCTCTCTAGGGTTGTTGGGTAGATATTCCATAAGCGTCGAAGCTCGGTTTGTTCGTGCTGGACTCACGGTTAACTCGCCGTATTACGTGTGTACAAGAACGTGATATAGTCTTACTTTAGACTATATTCTTGATGGTGTTCGTGATAAACCCTAGTTGCCGTTTGTTCCGTCGTCTTGTGGATCTTGCTAGGATAAAGGTATGTAACCCTAATCTTGATTAATATAATTGTGTTAAATTAATGATCTTGTTAATTTGTTTCCACTGTGTGTTTTTTTATCCATATTAGGGTTTTAAATAATTGTTATGATAAATATAAACCTTCAATTTATCGAAACATGTGTTATTAAAACTAAAAGGCAAACAAACATAAGACATGTACATTTGTTTTAAGTTTTAACCATATATATTAAATGAGCAACTTGATGATGATTGCCATGACTATGATTCTTATCTTAAATCTTAATTATGAAGTGATTATCATATAATTTCCAGTTATGACCAAATTGATGATGATTGCCATGACTATGATTCTTTTGATGCACCAAAACTATCACACACATAACTTCTTATACAAATATTTCTTTAAAAACCTCGTAATTTTACGTGTTTTTAAGCTAGCATGTGGATACGTGATGCCTAAAGTCAACTACCAATGTGTATCTCAACCAAAACTAGGTGCCATGATCACTAACTCCGTAATAAAAATGTTTAATTGAAGTATTTATCAAATTAGTCCTCGTTAACTAACTCCGTAATAAAAAAAACTCTTTGCATGTTTGCTGGTAATGTGTCCTTTTTATGCAATTACTTAATAAATTATCTTTGGTGATATTAGACTAAAATATTTTGAATCCAAACTTTTGATTATTTTGACTAAACCTTTAGCTATTAGATGTTGGCACATAATTCAAATCTTCATTTTCATTTCTTATGAATCCAGCTTTCATTGATCGTAGCATATAACATTAGCTTTAACTTGAAGCAGTAATTTTGAGATTCGGTGTAAATGAGAAACTGAGTAAGGATGGCAATTTAACTGAAATCACAAGCAATCGCTTTTCGTGTCGTGTCAGGAATTGCTACTTCTAGTGACAGTCCCCATAACTTGAAGGTATCGTTGTAAGTTGAAATCTCATTGTATACGAAAAAGGAAGTCCCCTTTAACTAGTTCACTCGAAAACTATCTCGTGTGCAGAACTTCAGTGGATAACCTAAGATATACGTGTCCACTTTAACAAGTTCACTCGGAAGCTATCTCATCATGTGCAGCACTTCAGCCTGATATCCTAAGATATACATAATCAAGATGGAATAAGATGCTCAAAGTTAAGCCGGACATAGTTTGTGAGTGATGTCTTGTCAAGGACTATACATATAGTGATCACTTGTCATCATGAAACATTAAACATGCCAAATTTTGAAATTAGGTCTTTGCGTGTTAGGCGAGGTGTCTGGATAACGTAATTATTATATAAAATAATCATAATGTAACTATTATATAGTAAAGAAATTGTGGGTGGTTAGGATGTCATTTTCCTTGAAAAAGTGTTTTTTATTTATTATCATGAAACATATAAGATACTATATCTGGGCATAATCAACAATCAATCAACCATAGTTAATTAATGATTCACCATAAATATATGATTGCTAATACGTATATGTAAGGAAGTCGACATAGCAGAGTGTAAAATAGTGATAGTTGTCGACATAACATTATCACTTCTCAGACGATCCTGAAAATGTTTAGCATAGAAAGAAATCAGAGATCATACATGGGATATCATAGTACGACCAGAAGGCAAAGTGCAGTGGACCTTTTTTTTTTCTTTTTTCTTTTTGTAATGCAGAAGTCATTAGTATAATATCTAAGGGTTTGTCTATTTATGTAACCTTAAACTAGTTTTTGCAGGTATCATGTCTCTTTTGTTTAATTGTAGCAGGTATCATTTCATATTACAAGGTGACACATAGCACAAAATCTTCATATTTTTAATGACAGCATCGTACTTTTAACAGGTATCGGTGTCTGTCTTGATATCTTCGCGTTGGATTTCTAGATGTTTAAACGGCCCTTTCATGGAAGACGTCATTATAATTGGTTGATCAAATAAAAAATGAATATAAATCAATTTTTATGTTTTAAAGCCAAAGAAGGTTCCGAACTTGATATGAAACCAACGCCAAAAGTCAGACTTGAATGCTTGTCGTAGTCCAGAAATTGCATTAATAAACGTTTATTCTTGTCTGTAAAACAAAAGATAATCGCAAGTTGTTATAATGTCATTTTACTTTTTTTTTTGAACAGCAAAGTGTATTAGACAACCAAGCAAGAAACTTGGCGTTGAGAACCAATTACAAAGTGATTGGAAGAGCGTTACAAGGGTTTACGAACCACTCAATCCAATTAACAGAAATACTCTTATGCCTACTTGTAATCCAGTTGAATGAAAAAGACTTTACATCATTTAAAAGGAGTTCGGTCTTGGGTCTCTTAGCTGAGAAAACAAACTCATTCCTATACCTCCAAAGGAGCCACAAGGTAGCTGTTTGGACCACCGCATCGAAAGACTTGAGGTGTGAAGTTTTAATGGACACTTTTCAAGCAAGATTGATTGCATCGTCAAGGGTAGAAACGACAACATTATTAATATTCCACCAATCAAGAATATCCTTCCAAATCTTAACAGCAAGATTGCAAGAAATGAAGACGCGTTGTTCCGTTTCTAAAGCATCATCCCAAATAGGACATCTCACTGAATCCAAGTCCACGTTTCTTTTATCCAAGTTGATGCGAGCTGGCAATCTTTGAATTGAAATTCTCCATGTACTGATGTTTACCTTAGATGGTAAAAGATTGTTCCATTTAAAGTTTGATGAAGGGAGACTTTGGGACTGCCGTAAGATGTGTTGGCGCAAAGAAGTGACTGAAAATTCATTACTTCCATTTAAGCAACATTTCCATGTATCTTGGGAACTCCATAGATGCAAAGTAGACATTAGGTTATTCAACTCAATAAGCTCTGTCATTTCCATTATGGACCTTAAGCGTCTTGTCCAGGCCCAACGAAAAGAAAGACCATTTGGTGATAATGGGCTTATAGGGCTAATAGTATTGGGGACATTGGAAGAATCAGAATAGTGTGGAACAAAAGCAACAGGGGATCGATCACTTACAAGGCAATTTTTGATGCTTTCTAGCCGATAGAGACGAGGAAAAGTAACACATAAGGGGCCACCGCCCAACCAAGTATCCGTCAAAAAATGGGTAGACTCTTCGTTTCCAATCTTTTTCATAAATAAAGAATGGAGATTGATACCATATGTAAGGAAGTCCTCATTTAGTCTAGCAATTTGATACCAAGGACCCGATTTTCATTTGATGGAGAAAGGATCAGCTAGCCTACCATGAGTACCGTGTATAGAACGAATAATCTTCACCCAAATGGCACTTTCCTCAACGTGGAATCTCCACCACCATTTAGCCAGTAATGATTGATTGATCACCTTTAAACTACCAATGCCTAGCCCACCTTGGTTGAGAGGCGAGAAGACCTTTTCCCCTGATACCCAAGCAATTTTCTTTTCATCATTAGAACCTCCCCTAAAGAATTTTTTCCTGATACTCTTAAGCTTTTGAACGATCTTTTTTGGTGCTTTGAATGTAGAGAAGTAGTAAACACCAAGGCTACCGAGAATGGATTTGGTAAGGGTTAAGCGTCCACCAATTGAGAGAATTTTTGATTTCCATTTAGAAAGACGTTTCTTGAAACGTTGTATGAGGTGAGACCAATTTACACATCTTAACATACTAGAACCAATAGGGAGGCCTAAGTAGGTACAAGGAAATTGAGATGGTTGGCAACCAATGGCAGAGGCTAGAGTGATACGTTCAGTGTCGGTCACCCCTACACCAAGAAGCTTACTTTTGTTGAAGTTTACTTTGAGCCCGGATGCAATATGGAAACATGTCACGATTCGAGACAAGTTTTTTGCATTAGTAAGAGACCATTCACCCATTATCAATGCATCATCCGCGAATTGGAGGTGTGATAAGTAAACTTTATCTTTTCCCGCCTCTATACCACGAAATATACCTTTGTCCTTGGCTTCCAAAAGAACGACAATCATACAAAAAAAACTTATTGTCCATATAAACAATGCTAATAAAAACGGAATTGTCTGGTTAAACGGTGCATTCATACTTATAATTAAAAACGTTGTTTGATATTTTATTTGATGTACACAGACATTAATTTAATGCATGTGTGAACATTTTGATATAGTTGCTTAGGAAACTTACGAGTTAAAGGGTGTTAGGGATTTCTTTTGTAAAATAATAAGATGTTCACATATTATATCTGTTAGGCGAGCGGGTACCATGCAATTAAAATGTTCATCCGTAAAATCAAGTATTGGGTTCGTTTTGATCCTTTGACCTAATGGGTGTTTAAATTAACCGTTGGTCACTTCTGCTACAGAGATATTTTTTTCCTTTTCTCTTTTTTTCTTTTTTTACCCAGCAAGCTTGTTCTCAAACCACAAGCCACTAACAAATCATCATCCGTTCCGTGTTCGAATCTGAAATAAAACACTTCCTGATGGAATGGATTTGAAACCCGACACCCGAAGCTACTATCAAATCTAAAAAACAAAACAATTTGACAATGTAAAAAAACTACACCTAACTAGAAATTTATAATCTACACCGATAACTTTAAGCTTGTAAAACTCGTGTGTGGGTGATATTGTAAAAAGGCATATGAGACAGTTGGTGGTGGGGATTAAGTTATCTTATAGAGAGACAATGAGTAATGGAGATTAAGTTGTAGCACAATATTTCAATGTTGATGGAAGGAAAGAGTATATAGGGTTAAAAAGCGAAGCAGGTGGTGTTGATGAATATTCTGACGGATCGAGGTTGTGGTCACCACCACATGCTCGACCATCGGACTTTTAGTTTTGAATACGTGTTATCCAGAGGGAGGAAACGAGATGGTGGAGAACCAGTTGGGTTTGTGTGTTGTGCCGTTGATTCTGGTAAACATACAATTTTTGTGGTCTCACGTTTTTATTTATTGACTCCAGTTTGATCTTCTTTTGTTCTTTGTTTTAGGTTTCTATTTGCATTTCGAACTTAATTTACTGTTTTGGTACGAATTTTAGTTTAGACATTGTTTTGATATTGAGGATGATGATGAATATGTCATGAGTGGACGATGATTTGATATTAAGGTTGGATTTGAGAATAAGCTTGTTGGGTAAAAAAGGAGAAAAAGACAAAATGTACTGTCCTTGTAGTAAGTCACTGAGTGTCAAATTTAAACGCCTGTTAGGTCAAAAGATCAAAACGAACTCAAAACTCGATTTAGGAAGGCAACACTTTCGGAAGAGTATTATTGTGATTGATGACACACTGATTGAGAAAGGAAAGTATGTGATATACCACAAAGGATTACCATGAACAATTCTCTAGATTCTTTAAGGAGGAATTTGGGGATGAGCACCTTAAAGCGTACGTTATCATAACGCAGGCCACCCACACGTTACCCTTTTTCACATCACGCTATGCTCGTTATGGAACCGGCATGCCAGTGCATTATGACCGTGATGTACACCATAGAGTGCACATGGTGATTTTTTTTTTCTAGTTCTTGTCTGTGCGCGTTATTTTTAGACGAAAAGGGGAAGAATCGAGATGTTATATTTTCTATGTTAAACTTTCTAATTATGAATATTTTTACTTTTGTTTTTTAAAAAAGTGTGTATTGTTAACAAACTATTTATCTCAAATAAAGAGTAAAACGAGTATATACCTATTTAGCCAGTGAGGTAAAAAATCAGTCGAGCATTTATTAAACATTCACTTCCTTTTTTGTTCCGAAAACCGTTTTCAAAGAATTGAATTTAGGGTTAAAACCGAGTTGTGAACACCCTATGTTACCGAGTTGTAAAGGGAGACTAAATCTTATGAATTATGTGACTAGATTAGGTTGTTTGATTAAGTGATTTTGAATAATTAGTTTGGGAGTTGCGTTTCTAAAACTATTTGTTGAATCATCAAAAATTACCGAAATAGCAGCAGCTGCCAGCTTGTACTCCAGACGGTTTTTTTGCCAATAGCAATGTTAATTGGTGTAACTCTAGACAGGGCCCAATTTGTTATTTCTGATTTTGAATTATATATTTCTTGTGTCTTGTAATTCAATCCTTCTAAATTTATATATTGACCTCATAAGGAAGGATTAGTTGCCCCATTAAGAAAGTTCTGACCACCATCGTGTGTAGAGGACTAGAGTCGTTATCGGGTCTTGTTAAGCTGGGTTGAACCGGATTTTGTTTTTTATAAACTCACTCGTAACACGACCCGATATGAAATCGAGTTATCAAGTTCGAGTGGTATTCGGGTTATCGGGTACAACAAATGAGACTGTAAATCTAAAAGGTATATGAAGATATTATTTTATTTATAATGGTCAAACCCGTCATCTTTTTCACCTGACCCTAGACTTGAGCCGGTTGCCATTTCCCAAAACTTGAATTCTGTTTTAGTAATATCTATCACGAATCGACATATGAATTAATAACGCAAACTATATTATCAATGAATACATTTCCTCCCTTATTTGCGGAAAAGGAGTATTGTTTACCAAATTAAATTTGAAACAATCGAATTTAAATAATATTCTTAACAGCAATGAAAACAAACTAACTAATGGGTACACATGTACTTGAATCTTGCACATACATCCATCATCAGTAAAATAAGAGAATCTATATGGGTCTAAGCTCAATCCCATACATAATTAGCCCACTAAGATCCTTTTTAGCCGGATGCTCTAACTTAAGACGCATTGAAACTGTTCTGGGAGTACACGAGGTTATAAACTCCCATACTTTTACTTCCATCCAACCATCACTCCTCTGTATTGGAAGAGAGTTTCCTTTGTGTCTGTTTAGTGGGTTGTAACTGTTTTCATCAAGCTTTTTTCCGATAATTGGGGTGTTTGGAGGGCTTACTAAATAGCTGTATATATGCTTATGATAGAACTCATGGCTCTTATGGCTTACTAGGAGAGGAGATTCAAACCTGGATTGATCTAGGGGTAATTTGTAGACAAAATAACATTCATATGTTGTTTTAACTGACAGCACTTCGGGTTTTATCTCATTCACAAGTCTAAATTTGTGGCCACTAGTTATTACAAGCACTTCGCCAAATCTGCAGAAACATAGAAATTCATGAAAAATTAGACAGGAAGTATCTACTAGATAATACATTAAGTGAAGTTTCATACTTAGAAATTCTAGTATATGGAGGTGGACTTTGAAATAGCATAAAGAAATTTCTCGAGTTACAAGCATCTCGGAGCTTTAAAATCCTTTAAAACTTCGTAGTGGTATGAAAAAATCAGAGGGTAAAGAAATCTATTTCCTATTAACATGTATGAGAAGCTACTGGAACTGAGACTACATAAGTGGGTTGGTTTTTCTGGGTTTTAGAGAGAAGTTACAAACACATGATGAGTAGACTAGTCATGATCATGTGGAATCCATATATGAAGCTCCCTTACAAGACGGGTAGATGATGTATACAATGATTATTGACACTCTAAAGCTTAATCCAATGAGTTTTAAAAGTTAAGCCAACTAGTGCAGTCCTCAGTTTAGCAAAGGTGTGGAAAGTGGATATGAATATTCTGAAGTCTGATAGAGGAACAACGATCAATAGGATGACTTCAAAAATCAGAATATTCAGAGTTTGGCAGAACTTTGCAAAATATAAACGTTGTTAGTTGGGAAACAAGATACTCACAAAACGTCTTTTCGAAATAAAATGTGTAGGACATCATTAGTTTTTGCGAATAAGTACCATATTTTTACCTGCGATGAACAAACAGAGTTCCAATTCGGTAAATGGTTGAATGCCGACCTATTTAATCTTGATATCAGTGTATTAAGTTTTAACCCATTGTGCATAAATATGCATGTTCATGAAAACTGGAAAGAAGATAGAGATAAAAAAAAAAACCTTGATTCGGGTAAGAAGCGCCAAGTAGAATCATCTTCCAGTGTAAAGAAAGCCACTCTTGCTGATAGAATTACCCATGTCTTCTCGTTTTTATCATGACAAGACTATCAGCAAAAATATATATGTAAGTAACTGTTTATAGATTTTATGTTACTTCCATATAAACAAGTGAAACGGTGTTTGTAGGCAACACGTACAACAGCTACATATTAGATATAAATCTACCTCTTTAGCAGTGTCATTATTGAAATGTAAACAACCACTCTTTTCAGTATTGTTCAACGATATGAGTAGGCCTGAATCTGATTTCGCCTGTATATCCTCTACATTGTCATCCTTTACCAATGGGTCTTCTACCTATCAAATATTAACATATATCAGACATTGGCCATTTTTCTCCAACCTTTTATTTTAGAAGGTGGCGAAGTGCAAACTGTGGCAAACCTAACCCGCCGACACATTTTGGCCCGACAACAAACTTTTTTTAATTGACCTGTTTTAAATGACTGGTATTTGTCCGCTTACTGTTTCTAGAGGCTGAAAAAGGATTCCTTCTACTTCTATGTTGGTTTCACAATCGTCGAACATAATTTCAAGATCAACCATACTCCAGCGATCGCTAGTGAATTGATACAATTCAGCCTTATAAAACAATCCATCTGTCTTCTTTGCAAGGTACACAGTAAAAGTTGTTGACTCCCCACTTAATCTGTATTTCAGGTCTACATGTACTTGATTACCATATGAGGAACTGCGAAACACAAGGTTCACAGTATATGTGATTAATGGGGACAAAAATTGAGTCTTTATATGTGTTCTAAATCCCTTATTGTTTGTTTGAAAAAGACCCGCTGGAAATCTGCATGAAGGACAGAATGATGCATCAATTTATATATACTTGTGAAACAATAGGAATATGTCTGAGTATGACAAGTCACCTTGACCGACAATGAGACTCATATCGAGAAGGGAACTCTTCATTTGGAATCAAACAATCTTCCATTGATATCATGTGACAGTGTTCTCCTTTCTCATTAAGTGAAAACCACTGCGTAATTAGTAAGTTGGCAATTAATTATGATCAGATTATCTTTATAATTAGACATAGCCAATTGAACTGAATACCGTTTTGTATCCATCAAGGTGGACTCCTTTCGAGAGAATCTGTTTAAGTTCATCAAGGGACGTGTAAAACAGAGATTGAGAGGCAACCTGGACCAGGTTCTGGTACTGTTCAAATACTTGAAGTTCCATCTATATATGACATATCCAAGCAAGTGGGTCATATATTCGGGATAAGTGTCATTTTTTATTTACATGTTCTATAAATAAGACAACCATTGACAATAAAGTGCTTACTTTTTCTTCACATGGTTGGAACTCAAAGCCAGCGAGTAGTAGATTGATAGAACGGAATTCAAACTCAAATTGAAGATCTGCAGTTGTGTGTTGGTTTGTAAAGTGATACAATGGAACAGTGAACCATCCATCTTGTCTCATATCTATCTGGTAAATTATAAAAACTTTTGTCTCATCCTCCCCATCTAGTTTGAATCTCACAGGGTAATAAAAACAGACATCTGATTGATCTTTATATCGGAAGACAAGGTTAAGCGTGTATGAAATTTGAGGTGTTAAGAATTGACCTCTCACATGTGCTTTGAATTTGTTCATATATTCGTAACATCGCCCCCCTGGGAATCTGCATAAAGAAGAACTAAAGCAAGAATTCAAGAATGAAAAAATTAAAAACCATATATTACAGATAAAAAAAAATTCAGAATTAAGTAGTCACCTTGAATGAACACAGTCATCACAATGTTTTACATTGCTAGCTTCTCTGGGGTTCAAACAGGCTTGGATGTAAATTCTTTCGATATGTTGTCCCTTCTCATTCAAACAAAAAAACTGTATTTACATGCATTAAATAAGATTATCATTTTCAATTCCTCAAAGAAGGGTCAGGCTTCTTAGCTCTATGTGGAACGAATTGGACCCAAATTTTTTATCTCTTTATAAATTATGTTTGAATATTTCTCAACAATGATTATAAGTACTATTTTGCACATGATGGTTTTTAACGACGAGATTTAACGGACATGCATGATTAGGATGTATTGGAAGCTGTTACATAGTTTTATGATAAAGATCGTTCAAGCCAAAAAAAATCAGGACAGTGGTAGGGATTCGGCTCAAACCTGTGATTACTTTAAAACATATAAAAATATAATAAAAAGAGATGTCGCTAATTACCACTTTGCCATCATTGGCGCGGAAGCCTTCGCTGAGAAGCACTCTTAGTTCATCTAAGGATCTATATTTCAACGGAGGTACTGCAGCCTTTAACTATCTCTTCATACTCCTTTGGCAGTTTGATATCATGAAGCTCCTGCAATGCAAGTGATTCCTGAAGTTTTTCAATAACAACAGACATTGCTGGCCGTTCTTTACGGCGTCTCTTTAAACATTTATACGCAATATCTGTAAATGTCTCCAAAGAATCCGGATGCATTTGCTGCATCAGCCCTTGAAAGACCATCATGTTTAATTTCTTCTCTTCGTAGCTTTTCTTCCAGAAAGGCACATGAACCTTTAACTGACCCTTTATATTTTCAACACATAGTTTCCCGGACAGGACTTCAAACAAGACTACCCCAAAAGAGTACACATCTGACTCTTTTGTTAGTTGGTATGTCTCCATGTACAGTGGATCGCAGTATCCAGGGGTACCTACAGCATTGGTGATGATAGCTGAGTACTGCTGACTAGTGGAGCCCATTCTTGACAGACCAAAGTCAGAAACTTTGGCATTTAGATTATCATCAAGTAGGATATTAGCACTTTTAACGTCACAATGGAGTACCCTTTGTTGTCTCTCGTTGGGATAATGAAGGAAGCTTAGTCCCTTCGCAGCATCGAGACATATCTTAATACGATCCGTCCATGTGAGACTCGAATCTTTTAAATAGCGTTCTAGACTACCACGAGCTGCATGCTCGTATATGAGGATCATCTCACCCTCTTCAATACAATATCCTAGGAGAGAGATGAGATTTTCGTGTCTGTATTGGGAAAGCATTATGATTTCCCTCCAGAACTGAGGGTCTCCTTGCCCATGTTTACGATCAAGACGTTTCAAAGCAACTAGGCTTTTCTTCTTGGAATTAGAGTGACACAGTTCTCCTTCGTAGACCTTACCAAAACCACCATTTCCGATAACTTTATTTCCATCAAAGTTGTTGGTGGCTGATTTGATATCTTTGAGTTGGATTTGAAGATGTTCATACTCTTTCATGAAAGAAGCCATAGGTTTTTTTTTTTTTTTTTTTTGAGTAATAATAATGTGGGAGATTTAATTGTTGAAAAAGAGGCACGGAAATTGGTGTTTAGAAATGTAGAATTACAGGAATTCGCTGTGATTAGTTCAATAAAATGAATGACTTTATATAGTCTAACATGCATAATACATTCCCTTTCTTTAATGACACCACTAATCTTAATTTATATATATTTTTAGGAAATAAAAATATAGGAAACAGAAGTTGTTGTACATATGAATATGAACATGCGATTTTTATGTCCTTTGATTAAAAAAAATTGGTTATTCCAGCTACAATTCTGCTTTTACCATTATTCCAAGCAATTTTATGTTAGTTTCGCAGAACAAGAAGAAGAGAAACCATGGTAATTGTCAAACTTTTTTTTCTCATTTGATTCTATGTCTCAAGGAAAAAAACTTCAATTGAGAATGATGTGAAATAATTAGGATCTAGAATGTATCAATTTGAATTACATGCATCTTTACTTATTTATATTATTTATATATATTCTATTAAATTCAAAAGTAATATTATTGAATTGAAAACAAATTATTACTTGCAACAAATTAGACCGGTAATGAATGAAAAATACATAAGAGCAAATTCGTAAATTCAACAAACAGAGTTGTTGTGTGTGTACGAGTCTAGATGCCCTCATTACATAATTGAATTAAATATATTTATGTCTAGCTCTAGACTAAATAAATAGTAGTCAATTATAATCCGGTTTCATTGGCAACCTAGCTTAGACATTGATTGGTGGCCAATAAAATAATTTAAAGAAGAACATAAAAAACCAAGTCTTGGCATTTTAGGTGAGATGTCCATATTTTCTAATTTCTAATAAAATACAAAGTTGTTCGTCCTTTTTGAAAGACCAGAGATGTGTAACGAGGGATTCAGCCCGCTTATCCTCAGTCGTAACATTCCCCTCTTCTTCGAAATGCACCTTGTCCTCAAGGTAGTAAGCTGAAGGTGCATGTACCGGGTTGTTGCCATCTTTCCTCATAAGCAACATAAACTTACCGGTACATTTAAGACCACGCATCCATTTGCTATCAAAAATGAAACACAACCCCTTGTTAAGACGCTCTTGGCGTTCCTATAGTGGAATCCACTTGATGCCGGTGGTGTCGTATTAGTGTTGGTAACACGTTCAACGGCCATGGGTAGTTGCGATTGTGTGCATGCATTATGTGGAGTAACAAAAAGGGCAGGTTGTTCTTGAGCATGTACCCCTGAGTTGATGTCGATTGGTTTTGTAATGGTTGTAGAGGGTGATTGATCTGCAAACCGAGATTCAGTGATACGTGCTAAGGAAAAAGCTTCGCCTAAGCTAGTGGATTTTGACGCCAATAACTCGCGTTATAATGTCGGTTTTAGACCAGAGATGTAAAATGAGATTAACAAACTTTCAAAAACATTCGTAACCCTGTTCATTAGCTTCTCAAAGTCACTCTGATATTGATCTACCGTCGTCGTGTGCAATAACTTGGATAAGGCTCCTTGAGGATCCTCGTACTTGGAAGGCCCGAACTGGTTTTGTACGTTTTCTAAAAAACCATCCCAACTAGTGATTAGTTTGTTGTGTGTCATCCAACGATACCATTCGGCAGCATCTCCTTCAAGATTAAACCCAATAATGCACAATCGTTGTTCTAGGGTCGTCTCGAGTAGTACAAAGTATTTGTTAACTGAAAAGATCCAGCTTTCGGGATCGGTTCCATTAAACTTCGGGACATCAAGTCGCATTGAGTGAGGGATTCCTTGGTCGCTGCCTCTAGCCCCATGACGGTTCCAACCCGACGCCTTGGTTGTTTGCAGTTCCAATGTTAGGGCTGCGAGTTGACTTGTGAAGGCGTCAAACTCCTCCTTCAAAAGTAACCTGATTTCTTGTTCATCCATACAATGAAAGAACCAGTTGATAAGACCCGTTAGGATTGTATCGATGGTAGAACCCTTCAAGCGTGATGCTTTCTTCTAAGAAGAAAAGAGAGAAACACAAGTACTTTTATTTGACAGAACTTGATTGTTTTTTATTCATACGATGGGTTTAAATACTAACATTGAGATAATCTCAAAAAACACAAATAACTATCCTAAAACAACTCAAACACATATCTTAAACAATGAGATAATTATGAGTAATGGTTATCCTAACCAATCACATAATCTTTGTGCCAGACCGAGACAACTATGGCCCTTTTGGTTCGTCCTGCACCCTTATCCTCAGTCGTAACATACCATCCTAAATTGCACAAAGTTTGTTAAAAGATAAATTAGTTTGGATTTGAGTATGCAGATTGACATAGCATGTAAGCTAATTATATTCTTATTCTGGCATGCTACTTTTATCCTCGTATAAGCAAATTATTACATTTAACATCAACCTGCAGGTCATGTGTTTCGCAACATGCCAATACATAAAGATTTATAATAAGAGCACACGGTACGGTAAGCCATTGGCTGGTTGGCCACCATGGCGCGATGCCATGGCGCCTCCAACCGTTCCGTGGTAGGCGTTATGGGTTTTGGGCTGGCAGTGGCCAGCCGACGTTAAGGATGATGGCGCGAGGCGATGGCGTAACCAACCACACTATGGCTCGCGCCATGGCTGCGTTACCACTTTTTTTAATTTATTTGAATAAGTTACCGTTGGACCAACGGCTATATTTTTTAGAGTGTTTTTTTGACCGTTTGGATATTAAAAAACACCACTTTTACTCATTTTTTCTACTATAAATACCCATTAAAACGAAAAAAAAATTATACCTTCTTCTATAATTCACTACTTCTAATTTCTATATTTTTTCTATCCACCATGAGTCATAATCCAAACCAATACCCGAATCAATGGATAAACAATTTTTTATCCAATCCCCAACATCAAATTCCGACTACTCAACTACCAACTTCGTCTACTTCCACTAACCCGAATACTCCCTCATCCGCAACATCTAGCACTTCAAGAACTAACCAATTTTATTCATTCGCCCAACTATAATCAACTACCAAATCCTTTTAACTTCCCACAACAAAACTCATTTGTTAATTGTACACTTGAGACATTCAATTTATGGTTCCAACAATCTCAACAATCGCAAGTCTTCCAACAATCACAACTAACAAAATTTCCAAAACTTTCCTCAACACTCGTAACAAGAACCTCAAGAGCCCGATGAGCCCGAAGAACAACTCGCCGGTCCATCCAAGAAAATGGGAGAAAGAAAAATGTTGCTAAGAAAAACCCGAAGAAAGACCCACCACCACCCCCGAAGTCGGACCGTTCTTTTTGGACCCAACGTGAAGAATAAGTTTTTGGCCGAGTGTTGGATTGAAGTATCCGAAGACCCGAAGGTCGGGACCGATCAACCACACGATACGTTTTGGTACCAAATTATGGATATGTATAACAATCGGCTTAAGGATGAGGGTTTTAAAGATCGGAACAAAAATATGTTGACCGGGAAGTGGTCGAATTTGAAGCGCGAGGTTCACAAGTTTAAGTCATTTTATGAAAATGGCAAACTTTTGAGCGGCAAAAATGAAGAAAATTTGATGACTCGTGTGATGAGTTTGTATCGAGATGAAAACAGGAACAAGGAGTTTCCATACAAAAGTGTTTGGCCTGTTTTGAAAGACAAGTATAAATGGAAAAATCCCGATTCAACTCGAACACGCCGGGCTCGGGGAAAGATAGCCGATCTATTTTCGGTTCTTTTCAATGACGATAAGATCCCTCGTCCATCTGGTGTTCCAAGAAACTTCAAGGTTCAACGCTCCTCAAGCTCATCTGCCACTTCGGGGTCTCAAAAAGAACAATTGGTCGAATTGCGACAACAACAAATGTTATCGGACCGTGATGAAAAAATGAACGATTGGAATGAGAGGTGTAGACAAGACTAGAAGTGGTTGAGCTTCAAAAAAGTAACGAAGATTGCAAATCCTTCTGTTCGACACTACCGGGTTGAGTGCACAAGACGTGACGAGAATCGAAAAGCTTAAATACGAGGCACGCACAAAATATTTTAATTTTTAATTTGTATTTTTTAAAAGTTTTTTTATTTCGTATTTGTTTTTTTTATTTCGTGTTTTTTATTATAATTTTCTTTTTAGTAATTGTAATTTTATTTTTAGTAATTGTTTTTTTATTTTTATTAATGAAAAATTTAAGTTTTAGTTAATTAATTGTTGAGTTTAAAAAAATAGTGGGATCACGATAAAACTGAGAAATTGTGATGTTAACTAAGGAGAGAGGTTGTGGGGTTATGGGGAATTTTGATTTAATAGGAGAAAAATGTGACGTGACACACATTTTTGCTCACGGCTTGAGCTCCACAGCTCAAATACACCGTGCGCTCTTAATGTGAAATTCTATAGTCATTATTGTGGGTATAACCACATTTCTCGAAACACATGTTATTAAAACTAAAAGGCAAACAAACATAAGAAATGTACATTTGTTTTAAGTATATATATTAAGTGAGCAACTTCACACTTATACTCCTTATCTTAAATCTTAATTATAGAGTGATTATCATATAAGTTCCAGTTGTGACCAAATTGATGATGATTGCCATGACTATATGATTCTTTCGATGCACCAAAACTATCACACACATAACTTCTTATACAAATATTTCTTTAAAAACCCCGTAATTTCACAAGTTTTTAAGCTAGCATGTAGATACGTGATGCCTAAAGTCAACTACCAATGTGTATCTCAACCAAAACTAGGTGCCATGATCACTAACTCCGTAATAAAAATGTTTAATTGAAGTATTTATCAAATTAGTCCTTGTTAACTATTCCTTGTTAACTAACTCCGTAATAAAAAAAACTCTTTGCATGTTTGGTAATATGTCCTTTTTATGTAATTACTTAATAAATTATCTTTGGTGATGTTAGACTAAAATACTTTGAATGCAAACTTTCGATCATTGACTAAACATTTAGATATTAGATGTTGCGTGTTGGTACGTAACGCAAATCTTCATTTTCATTTCTTATGAATCCAGCTTCACTGATCGTAGCATATAACATTAGCTTTAACTTAAGCCACTAGTTTTGAGATTCGGTGTAAATGAGAAACTGAGTAAGGATGGCCATTTTAACTGAAATCACAAGCAATCGCTTTTCGTGTGGCGTCAGTAATTGCCACTTCAAGTGACACTACCCATAACTTGAAGGTACTTCAGTAGATTGTAAGTTGAAATCTCATTGTATACGTACAAGGATATGGCTACTTTATCAAGTTCACTCGAAAGCTATCTCGTGTGCAGCACTTCAGTGGATATTCTAAGAGATACATGTCCACTTAAACAAGTTCACTCGAAAGCTATCTCGTGTGCAGCACTTCAGTGGATAATATAAGATTTACATGTCCACTTTTACAAGTTCACACGAAAGCTATCTGCAGCATTTCAGCGGATATCCTAATATACATAAGCAAGATGGAATAAGATGGTCAAAGTTAACGCGTTCATAGTTAGTGCGTGGTGTGTTGTTCTAACACCCCACCAAATGCTATGCGCAGCGGAACTACAACATTTGGGTAATAGGCAGTTATCATCGCACACAAGATATATCGAACGACTCCAAAGAGACGTCAAATTTAAACTTAAATTAAAAATTGTTGAAAAGTTACATGTCTACGGTTTTCCAACCCCAAATGATACAACAGAGTTTTGTGTTTTGGTCCCCATGAATCTCAACCCCAAAAGTTACAGTTTTCACAACAACATGACATCAAAGTTAAAAATGTTTAAGTAATACTGGGCTGAAAAACAAGTAGACTCCAAGCTCCACACACAACATCCATCCAATGCACGCTCCATGCTACACTTCAGCGGTTACCTGAAACACATGCTAAATTTGGTCAACGAAAACGTTGAGTGGAATTCATAGGTTTTACAATTCATTTTGAACATATGTGAAATAAAAACCATTCATGATCATTCATAGGCTTGTCGATCAAACAATCTATATTCAAGGTACTGACAATTGTGTTTAAGCTCATGACACTAAACCGTTAACTCAATCACCCGCGTAATAATTACCGGCGTGATTCAGATGAAACCAGTGCCCCTACTAAGGCATCAGTTGCAATTATACCTTATCTCTTATCATAAATTATCCGTCCGCAGGGGGTATCAACGTACTAGCCCTCGTCTCGGATAGGGTAGTCAACCCCATAGTACTATCACTTTGTATAAGCGGCTATTTCTAATCCACGCTAGGACTAAACAATAGTTAATAGTTCATGAATTTAGGGCCTTTTGCAACTAGGTACTCAACACAATTTCAAGGCAACATTCGGGTCCAACAATCATTCATGACATATGTTCATTTTGAAAACTAGCATGCATTTCCCTCGCGGGTAAAACAGTTTGAAATAATAATAAGCGAGGCTATAAATTCACACCTTATATAACAAGTAGTTGATAGTTCGAGTGACGGTCACTGGCGACGATAAGGATGCCCGGGTAAATCAACACCTATCAAACCAAATAACGCGTAATGAGTAATCTCATTTATAAACCTTATGGTACTGTATAAAATACATACATATTAGTCACTTGTGATAATTACAACTCACGCCAAAACAAAACAAACAAGTGTTACTCGTTTTATACCATTTGTCCATATTATTAACGTTATTCATTTTTACACATTTTCGCCGATACTTACCAAAAGTACGGACTGTTTTACTAGACTTAACCCTTTTTATAAAAATTAAGAAAATTCTCAAAAATACCTTAAGTCCTGTAGAAAACACATATTTAATCCCAATAAAAGTTTTCGCTTTTACGACTCGTTACTCAACACTTTTCCAAAACTACGTTTTTCGGACTGAAATTGTACTTTGACCAAGTCGGACTCATTTGACCCGTTTAAAATACTCCATTGACCCATTTGACACCTAAGTCTTATAATAGACTCAAATGTGCAGGTTAGAGACCAAACTTCAACCTTTGACCATTTATCAAACTAAACCTATAGTCCCCGGGATTTGACCTAAAACCAAGCATAATTTCGGATTATGACGGTTTTCATCTCCCGGTACACGAATTTCAGAACGTCGTAACTTTTGACTCGTTAGGAGTCGTAAGCTCTATCTTATACCAAATCGAAGCTAAGAAGATGCTCTACAACTCTATCCTAATCACAAGACCTGTTTTCAAAATAATGTTTACGAAAACACCTCAAACTTTCTGCCTAAAATTACCTATACCAAAATCATACCAACGCTCGTTTTCAAACCCATTTACCAACACTAGACATCATCCTAAGTACTCCTAATCATATACAAACATCATTTTCAGTCCTAAACCCCTATTGATCAATATCCTCATAAAACCCAAATCATAAAAACAAACATGCAATTGGATATACCCATCTAAAAACATGTAAACATATGATTAAACACAAAATCAAACATCAAAACATTAACCACCATGATCTCCAAACAACCCCCTTTGAGCCGTGGGGTTTAGGTGATCAAAACCCATCAACCAAATTGATTTTGGTTGATTTGTTTGGTGTTCTAGCATCATTCTAACATGAATTAAACATGCAAATGCTCAATTAACATCCAAATGAACTTTTGAAAAATCTTTAATTTTTGGAAAAAATTTTGTTAATGCATGTTGGAATTAACCATGGATTAACACTTACTAAAGGGTTTTAGGAAGTGGTCTTTGATTGGAATTAATCAAAACCCAAGAAAAATTGAAGTGGTGGTGGTGTTTTGGGGTTTGGCCGTCGGCCTAGAGAGAGCAAAAGGGTGGGATTGATTTTTTTTCTTTGAAATGTTATGTGTGTGTGTGATTGTTTCCTTTTTGTGAAATGGGAGGGACCAAAGGTGCAATTTAAGCTTTCTTTTGTCCTCATACAAAACGACTCTAAAACTTTACGGGATTGACTCACTAGTCATTTTAGAAAATTTTACGGGAGTCGGGAATCATCCCAAACACTCCAAAATACTTTTAGGACACTTTAAATGTACCCGGAAAGCAATAAAACTCACCCGACTCGACTTAACACGAACCGTAAGTAAAATTCTCGAAAAATTACAATATCGATAAAACGACAATAATTATAGAAATTTGGGCATCCATCGGGATCGTATTCGTCATCGTCCTTCTTAAATCGTCAATCGTCAAAATTATAACCTCGAACATCGGTTTCAACCAAAATACTAAAATATATAGCAATTAAAATTTATTAAAAATTTCAAAAATAAGCGTAATTTAGGGTAATGTTAGTGACCTCGGTTCTAGGGTATCACATCCACCCCTCCTTAAAGAGAGCGACGTCCCGGCGCTCGCCTCTTCTTATACTCACATTTCGTGCCGCTGGAACAGATGAGGATACCTTTCCTTGAAAAAGTCCTCACGTTCCCAAGTGTATTCCGGTCCACGCCTAGAATTCCATCGAACCTTCACAATGGGAATTCTACTACGCTTCAACCTCTTGACCTCTCGGTCCATAATTTCCACGGGTTCTTCCACGAAATGCATTTTGTCGTCTAGTTGAATCTCGTCCAAAGGAATCACCAATTCCTTATCCGCCAAACTCTTCTTCAAGTTCAATACGTGAAATGTGTCGTGAATAGCACTAAGCTCGCTCGGCAATTCTAACTTATACGCTACTGGTCCAATTAGTTTAACGATCTTAAATGGTCCAATGTACCTCGGACTCAACTTTCCTTTCTTCCCAAAACGAATTACACCCTTCCACGGCGAAACCTTAAGCATAACCATATCTCCGACCTCAAATTCCAACGGTTTTCTTCTGTTATCGGCATAACTCTTCTGTCAGCTTCTCGCAGCAAGTAGTCGGTTCTTGATTTCCACAATCTTCTCTGTCGTCTCTAAAACCATTTCGGGTCCAGTCAATTGACTTTCTCCTACTTCACTCCAACACACAGGCGATCTACACTTCCTTCCGTATAACGCTTCGAACGGTGCAGCCTTGATGCTCGCATGATTACTATTATTATACAAAAACTCCACTAAAGGCAAGTGGCGTTCCCAACTTCCTCCAAAATCAATCACGCATGCTCGGAGCATGTCCTCCATCGTCTGAATAGTGCGTTCACTTTGGCCGTCAGTCTCCGGATGATAAGCCGTACTTAAACTCAATTCAGTGCCCATCGCACGTTGAAGCGATTTCCAAAATTCCGAAGTAAACCTACTATCGCGATCCGAAATGATCGATAACGGTACTCCATGTCTGCAAACGATCTTCATCACGTACACACTGGCCAGCTTTTCCATACTGTCCGTCTTCTTCATAGGTAAGAAATGAGCAGATTTCGTCAATCTATCCACTATTACCCAAATCATATCACATCCACTAGGAGTTCTGGGTAAACCTGTCACGAAATCCATAGCGATTTTCTCCCATTTCCATTCTGGGATCTCTGGTTGTACCAACAACCCAGACGGCTTCTTATGTTATGCTTTAACCTTCGCACAAGTCAAACACTTACTAACGTAACGAGCAATATCCGCCTTCATATTCGGCCACCAATAAACTTTCTTCAGGTCATGATACATTTTATCCAATCCAGGATGTATCGAGTACTTTGACTTATGAGACTCGTTCATAACCAAATTTCGTACTCCGGGCTTTCCTTCCTCGGATGGACACAACGGTAACCAAATCCGATTCTTGAAATATCTCAGTCCGTCTAACCTAACCACAAAATGAGGTTTCAACATTCTTCCCAAGTTCTCAACATCAACATTCTCTTTCATTAGTCCCCTCTCTTGAGCCTTCAGTATAGTTTCAGTTAAATCAACACTCTCAGTCATCACCAATGCTCTGACTCTTAAAGGTTTCTCTCGATCCTTCCTACTAAGTGCATCCGCTACAACATTCGCCTTGCCAGGATGGTAGCGAATTTCACAGTCATAGTCACTCAGTAACTCTACCCATCGTCTCTGTCGCATGTTCAACTCCTTTTGATCTAAAATGTGCTGCAAACTCTTGTGGTCAGTGAATACAACACACTCCGTCCCATACAAATAATGTCTCCACAATTTCAACGCAAAGACTACAGCTCCTAATTCCAAATCGTGCGTCGTGTAGTTCTCCTCATTCTTCCTCAGTTGTCTCGACACGTAAGCAATCACCTTCTCGCGCTGCATCAACACCGCTCCATAACCCTTACGAGATGTGTCACAATACACTACAAAGTCTTCGGTTCCTTCAGGTAATGACAATATCGGTGCGGAACATAGCTTGTCCTTGAGCGTTCTGAAAGCGAATTCTTCCTCATCTCCCCATTCATACACTCTATTCTTTTCGGTAAGCTTTGTCAATGGCTTCGCAATCAACGAAAATCCTTCAATGAATCTCCGATAATACCCAGCTAAACCAAGGAATTGTCGAACCTCAGTCGGCGTTGTCGGTGCCGACCATTCCCTGATCGCTTCGACCTTGGCAGGATCCACGCGAACTCCTTTGCTATCAATTACGTGACCAAGGAATTGCACAGACTCTAACCAAAACTCACACTTCGAGAACTTCGCATACAGTTTCTCTCTCTTCAGCAGATCCAATATCTTTCTCAGGTGCTTCTCGTGCTCCTCCTTACTCTTAGAGTAAATAAGAATATCATCAATAAAAACAATGACAAACTTATCTAGATACGGCTTGCATACACGATTCATAAGGTCCATGAATACAGCAGGCGCGTTTGTCAACCCAAACGGCATCACTCGAAATTCGAAGTGTCTATACCGCGTACGAAAGGCAGTTACATGAATATCCTCCTCTCTCACACGCAGTTGATGATACCCTGATCTCAAGTCGATCTTTGAGTATACACAGGAACCTTGTAATTGATCAAACAAATCGTCAATCATCGGCAATGGATACCGATTCTTAACCGTCAGCTTGTTGAGTTCTCTATAGTCAATACACATCCGAAATGAACCATCTTTCTTCTTTACAAACAACACTGGCGCTCCCCATGGTGATGAGCTCGGCCTAATAAATCCTTTATCCATCAACTCCTTCAGTTGATCCGATAACTCCTTTAACTCGGATGGTGCTAATCGATAGGGTGCACGCGCAACCGGCGCAACTCCTGGAACCAAATTGATTCGAAACTCGACCTCACGGGTAGGTGGTAAACCCGACAACTCGTCTGGAAAAACTTCCGGATATTCGCAGATTACAAGTACCTCTTCAATCTTCGCCTCTAAATCACCATCACTCGAAACTTGTGCCAAAAATACATCGCATCCATCTTCTACATACTTTATCATTTTCAAACAAGAAATCACTTTCAAACGAGAAGTGCATTCGTCTCCCTTCACAGTCAAGACTTTATTCCTCAACGGGATCTGAACTAACCTCTCTCCACAGACGATCACAGCACTGTGCGCCATCAGCCAATCCATTCCCACGATCACATCAAACGATCCTAGCTCTATAGGCATTAAGTCGATTTCAAAAGCGTAGTTTCCTAACTTCAAGGTACACCCTTTCAGTAAAGAATTCGTACTAACGATTTTCCCATCGGCTAACTCCACGTTATAACTAGTCGCTAACAATACCGGTTTTCTATCGATATGACGACTAAATTTAACATCTACGAAACTCTTGTCGGAACCAGAATCAATCAAAATACTAGCATAACAAGCGTCTAGCAAAAACGTACCGGTAACCACGTTAGGACCCTGTGGTTTATCAACCGTCCCTACTTGATACACGGCAGCAGCATTGTTACCTCCTTGCTTGTTTCCTGCCTTCGGGCAATTTCCTTTCTTATGGCCTCTTTCTCCACATCCAAAACAACCCATCACTCTCGTAGCATTCGCCCCAGTGGCTACCCCCTTTGTTCGGAAATCAGACATCCTGTGACCCGCTTTTCCACATTTTCCGCACGCAGGTGGGCAACTCCCTACATGGTACAAGTTGCATCGACCACAGTGGGGATTCACTTTCGCTCCTCTGGGGTTTGTCACAGCTCTCATCCCTTCATTCCTGTGCTGGTTGAACTGCTGATTGTGGTTCTGACCATTGTTGTTACGGGTTCCACCTCGGCTTTGACCCTGGGATTGATTGCTCTGCGCTGCCTCCCACTTCCTCTTATTTCCTTCAGCAATGAAGTTCTTCTTGTCTTGGAGTTTGACATCCATCAACGCGTGAGCCATCTGGACCGCTTCATCAAACGACCCAGGTTTAGACGAAGTCGTCTCACCCTTAATATTACTGGACAGACCTTTGATGTACTGTTTCATCTTCTTGTTATCATCGGCAAAGGTGTCTGGACACAAAAGGCTTAGTTCATTAAACCTCCTGGTGTAGGCAGTGATATCATTGTTTTTCAAAGTCAGGTGCCTCAACTCATCTTCCAATTGACCTAGCTCCTCTTCAGGACAGAACTTCTTGGTCAAAAGAGCTTTAGTTGCAGTCCATGTTCTTGCATTCGCTACTGCTAACCCAACGGCGGCCACTTGGGTGTTCCACCAACTCAATGCGTCGTCAAGAAAAGTAGCAGCCGCAAACTTGACCTTGTTCGCTTCTGAACAACCACTAATCTCGAAAGTACTGTCGACCTTTTCTAACCATCTCCTGAGTTCTAGAGCTCTACCAGTTCCACGAAATTGCGTGGGACCACATTTTATGAAACTAGAGTAAGTACACTCTCTTGGGGCTTGCTGTCTCCCCACATTTCTGCCCTGGTCTGGGTTCCTCCCTGCTAGATCTGCTTCTAGCGCATTCGCAATGGCTTCCTGAATCATCGTGTTCACACGGTCGGCTGTTAGTTTTGGAGGCATGGTGCATTATCAAATACACCTCTCTGCAAAGACAGGGAAAATAGAAAAACAATGTAAGTATACACATCAAGATTAAGATGGATTTCTCTTTCAAGACATAATATGAATACAACGACACATCGCTACAGAGTTACTAATATTCATCAATTCACATCACAAAAGATCAAATTAAAGACATATCACAGATCATGAAAGGTAAACATGGATTGTATTGATAATCAACCAAAATTGTGACAAGTATTGCCACTACAACCATTCACCATAAAACTTAAGTCCTCAAGTTTTTCGTCACAATGTCATCATACAAAAGTCTAAAACAGTTCTATTACAACGATCAAAGATAAAATACAAGACAAGCAACTAGGCATGTGGTGATCCACACGGCCTCTTGGATGGCGGTTCATCATCATCTTCCTCGGGTTCCTCATCGCTATCTTCCTCGTCCACTTCATCCATCTTCCTTTTTCCTTTGTCGTTCGGCCCACATTCAGTCGCCTTCTTCGTCCCTGACGTAGACCCACACTCAACCGCTACATGATTTCCCACAGTGATACAAGCACCTCTGGCAGGTGGTTGGATCATGAAGTCATTAGCTTCCATTTCCAAGTCTTCCACAAATCTCCAATCTGGGGGCAAGGATGCTCTCACTCGACGCTCCCAACTCTGCATCCTAGACAATCTCGCTTGATCTTCCCTAACTCGATCAAGACTGGCGCTCAAGTTCGCGATCATCGATCTTAGACTGTTGATATCACTCTTGTTTGCATTTCCATCATACTCAATTCTTGAAGTTCTTGCCAATAATCTTTGGTGTGCTCTTTCATTCTCGTCGAATCTGTTGATTACCCTTGATTCCACTATGTACCGCTCGCACATCGATTCATCCAATCTTCTCACAACACGTCGTACGTCATGATAAACTCTTGGTCCGGGGCAGAAAACTCTTGAGATGCCCTGATGAAGAAAATTTGCGCTCGCTGCAGCTTCGGATCTCCTGGGGATACCTGGCACACCAACCAGATGAGAAGTACGTTGTGGGTAAATAGTTCTCCTTTGGTCAAGGTCCTGGGCTTGCACATTGTTCGCCTCGGTCTGTCCTTCAGCAGTTGTTTCAACATTTCCCCCTCCGTGACCTACGACATAATCGTATCCATTACCATTAGGCGGTACCTCGGCCATTCCTGCAATAACAGAGAATTTTGGAGGGTACGTAAGATAACTATGCAATATTTATAAATACATGCATGCAAATGCAATGCAAAGGTGGTACACATGCCCAAAATACGATAATATGATGCTCATGCATAAGTAATACAAGAATTACGGTGTCGGGTACTCAACGTATAATTTCAACGTTTACATATAGTAATTTCCATATCTACGTAATAAATACCCACATATATACTTCAACTCAAAAGTATAAGTCAAATGCCATGAATACAAAAATAAACCTTACCGGAGCCATGCAGGATAGTTGTGTGCGCTTGGACAATTTCTTACGACACCAAAAGTTATAGTTTAGGAATTTTCAAAACGACCTAGTTCTCTATAACTCATGGCTCTGATTACCAATCTCTAACACCCCACCAAATGCTATGCGCAGCGGAACTATAACATTTGGGTGCTAGGCAGTTATCATCGCACACAAGATATATCGAACGACTCCAAAGAGACGTCAAATCTAAACTTAAATTAAAAATTGTTGAAAAGTTACATGTCTACGGTTTTCCAACCCCAAATGATACAACAGAGTTTTACGTTTCGGTCCCCATGAATCTCAACCCCAAGAGTTACAGTTTTCACAACAACATGACATCAAAGTTAAAAATGTTTAAGTAATACTGGGCTGAAAAACAAGTAGACTCCAAGCTCCACGCACAACATCCATCCAATGCACGCTCCATGCTACACTTCAGCGGTTACCTGAAACACATGCTAAATTTGGTCAACGAAAACGTTGAGTGGAATTCATAGGTTTTACAATTCATTTTGAACATATGTGAAATAAAAACCATTCACGATCATTCATAGACTTGTCGATCAAACAATCTATATTCAAGGTACTAACAATTGTGTTTAAGCTCATGACACTAAACCGTTAACTCAATCACCCGCGTAATAATTATCGGCGTGATTCAGATTAAACCAGTGCCCCTACTAAGGCATCAGTTGCAATTATACCTTATCTCTTATCACAAATTATCCGTCCGCAGGGGGTATCAACGTACTAGCCCTCGTCTCGGATAGGGTAGTCAACCCCATAGTACTATCACTTTGTATAAGCGGCTATTTCTAAGCCACGCTAGGACTAAACAATAGTTAATAGTTCATGAATTTAGGGCCTTTTGCAACTAGGTACTCAACACAATTTCAAGGCAACATTCGGGTCCAACAATCATTCATGACATATGTTCATTTTGAAAACTAGCATGCATTTCCCTCGCGGGTAAAACAGTTTGAAATAATAATAAGCGAGGCTATAAATTCATACCTTATATAACAAGTAGTCGATAGTTCGAGTGACGGTCACTGACGACGATAAGGATGCCCGGGTAAATCAACACCTATCAAACCAAATAACGCGTAATGAGTAATCTCATTTATAAACCTTATGGTACTGTATAAAATACATACATATTAGTCACTTGTGATAATTACAACTCACGCCAAAACAAAACAAACAAGTGTTACTCGTTTTATACCATTTGTCCATATTATTAACGTTATTCATTTTTACACATTTTCGCCGATACTTACCAAAAGTACGGACTGTTTTACTAGACTTAACCCTTTTTATAAAAATTAAGAAAATTCTCAAAAATACCTTAAGTCCTGTAGAAAACACATATTTAATCCCAATAAAAGTTTTCGCTTTTACGACTCGTTACTCAACACTTTTCCAAAACTACGTTTTTTGGACTGAAATTGTACTTTGACCAAGTCGGACTCATTTGACCCGTTTAAAAAACTCCATTGACCCATTTGACACCTAAGTCTTATAATAGACTCAAATGTGCAGGTTAGAGACCAAAATTCAACCTTTGACCATTTACCAAACTAAACCTATAGTCCCCGGGATTTGACCTAAAACCAAGCATAATTTCGGATTATGACGGTTTTCATCTCCCGGTACACGAATTTCAAAACGTCGTAACTTTTGACTCGTTAGGAGTCGTAAGCTCTATCTTATACCAAATCGAAGCTAAGAAGATGCTCTAAAACTCTATCCTAATCACAAGACCTGTTTTCAAAATAATTTTTACGAAAACACCTCAAACTTTCTGCCTAAAATTACCTATACCAAAATCATACAAACGCTCGTTTTCAAACCCATTTACCAACACTAGACATCATCCTAAGTACTCCTAATCATATCCAAACATCATTTTCAGTCCTAAACCCCTATTGATCAATATCCTCATAAAACCCAAATCATAAAAACAAACATGCAATTGGATATACCCATCTAAAAACATGTAAACATATGATTAAACACAAAATCAAACATCAAAACATTAACCACCATGATCCCCAAACAACCCCCTTTGAGCCGTGGGGTTTGGGTGATCAAAAACCATCAACCAAATTGATTTTGGTTGATTTGTTTGGTGTTCTAGCATCATTCTAACATGAATTAAACATGCAAATGCTCAATTAACATCCAAATGAACTTTTGAAAAATCTTTAATTTTTGGAAAAATTTTTGTTAACGCATGTTGGAATTAACCATGGATTAACACTTACTAAAGGGTTTTAGGAAGTGGTCTTTGATTGGAATTAATCCAAACCCAAGAAAAATTGAAGTGGTGGTGGTGTTTTGGGGTTTGGCCGTCGGCCTAGAGAGAGCAAAAGGGTGGGATTGATTTTTTTTCTTTGAAATGTTATGTGTGTGTGTGATTGTTTCCTTTTTGTGAAATAGGAGGGACCAAAGGTGCAATTTAAGCTTTCTTTTGTCCTCATACAAAAGCGACTCTAAAACTTTACGGGATTGACTCACTAGTCATTTTAGGAAATTTTACGGGAGTCGGGAATCATCCCAAACACTCCAAAATACTTTTAGGACACTTTAAATGTACCCGGAAAGCAATAAAACTCACCCGACTCGACTTAACACGAACCGTAAGTAAAATTCTCGAAAAATTACAATATCGATAAAACGACAATAATTATAGAAATTTGGGCATCCATCGGGATCGTATTCGTCATCGTCCTTCTTAAATCGTCAATCGTCAAAATTATAACCTCGAACATCGGTTTCAACCAAAATACTAAAATATATAGCAATTAAAATTTATTAAAATTTTCAAAAATAAGGGTAATTTAGGGTAATGTTAGTGACCTCGGTTCTAGGGTATCACAGTTGTGAAGGACTACACAAATACTGATCACTTGTTATCATGCAACCTTAAACAAAAGTTGCATGCCGAGTTTTGAACTTAGGTCTTTGCGTGTTAGGCGAGGTGTCTGGATAACGTGATTATTATATAAAATAATAATAATGTAACTATTCCGAGTCTTTATATAGTAAAGAAACTATGGGATGGTTAGGATTTCATTTTCCTTTACATTAGAAACTTGTAAGAGATAACATGTTGAAGCTTTTCCACATATGACTAAAAAATGCCTTTTAGGTTATTTTTTTTATGTTTTTGCCTTAATTGGGCTTTAGAAAGTTTTCATTGCTGTAGCAATCTGAGATAAGTATTTGTATGTTCCAACGTAGTAAACGCTAAGGGTCGATCAACTATATGGATGTACAGACTTCAATTATGAAGCATTCGGACATCTAAAATCTCCAAAAAAATCGTATTGTAAAATGATAAAGTATTTCTTGTTTATCATCATCAAACATAGTACAAATATGTAGGATAAATTTCTGCCGTAACAAAGACAACTACTCCATATTGATTAACAATCCATCAACCACAGTTAATTAATGATTCACAAGTAATATATGATTGCTAATACGTATATGCAAGGAAGTCGACATAGCAGAATGTAAAACAGTGATAGATGTCGACAAAACATTATCACTTTTCAGAAGATCCTGAAAATGTTTAGCATAGACAGTGATCAGAGACATACATGGGATATCATAGTACGACCAGAAGGCAAACTAGAGTGGCCTTTTTTTTCTTTTTTCTTTTTTCTTTTGTAATGCAGTAATCATTAGTATGATATCTAAAGGTTTCTTTATTTATGTAACCTTCTTAAACTAGTTGCGTTAATTACTCCTTGAATCTTTCATATTACATGTTGACACATAGCAAATATTCAAATCTTCATATTTTTATGACATCATTGATCGCAACTTTTAACATTTGCGTTAACTTGAAGCACTTACTTTTATTTCGATAATGGGTGTCAAAGGTGTCCACTTCAATTCATATCATAAGCAATTGCATATGCAGAAGGTCAGAACAAGAAAGGATGAACGAGACTATAACATTTTCTTCATTAAAATTATCGTTGTCTGTCTTGTTATCTTCGAGTTGGATTTCTAGATGTTCAAACCCTTTCATGGAAGACGCCATTATAATTGGTTGATCAAATTAAAAATGAATGTAAATCAAATTTTGTGTTTTAAAGCCCAAGAAGGTTCAGAACTTAACTTGATATGAAACCAACGCCAAAGTCAGACTTGAATGCTTGTCGTAGTCGAGAAATTGCATTAATAAACGTTTATAATGTCATTTTACTTGACTAGGCCTTTCTTGGATTTAATGTAAAAGAAAATCATACAAAAAGACTTATTGTCCATATAAACAATGCTAATAAAAACAGAAACGGGTGCATTCATACTTGTAAAAATGTTGCTTTGATTTTTTATTTGATGTTGACACAGTTGACGTTAATTTAATGCTTCTGTGAACATTTTGATATTTTATAGTTGCTTACCTAACTTACGAGTTAAAGGGTGTTTGTGATTCCTTTTGTAAACTAACGAGATGTTCATATATTTGTCTTTTAGGCGCGCAGGTATCCTGAAGTTAAAATGTTCAGCCATAAATGTTTAACTTTATACATGACGGTAATTTTATTTTATAAAATTTTTGAGTGAAATACAGACACGTCTTTGTAGTATTTCACCTTTGCAGATTTCATCACTACTTTTTCGAAAGTCAGACGGCCTTTTGAAAATCAAGTTTTGGGTTCGTTTTAACGGGTGTCTAAATTAACCGTTAGTCATTTTTGTTACTTTTGTTACAGGGACATTTTTATTCTTTTCTCTTTTTTTCCCCAACAAGCTTGTTCCCAAACCACCGCCACTAACAAATCTTCATCCTTTCCGTGTTGGAATCTGAAATAAAACACCTCCTGATGGAATGGATTTGAAACCCGACACCCGAAGCTACTATCAAATCTAAAAAACAAAACAATTTGACAATGTAAAAAAACAGCACCTAGCTAGAAATTTATAATCTACACCAATAACTTTAAGCTTTTAAAAGTCGTGTGTGGGTGAATTTGTAAAAAGGCATATGAGACAGTTGGTGGTGGAGGTTAGGTGGTGTTTGAAAACGACTTAAATGACTTAATATGAAAAAACTTAATTTATTAAGTCATGTGAAAAATTGTTTGTTTTTAACTTAATTAAAAGGAATGACTTAAAATAATAAGTGATAAAACTGATGTCTTTCTAATTAAGTTATCTGTTATTTAAACACAACTTAATCAAAAAAATTAAACAAACAAGCCCTAAGTTATCTTATTTCTATACGTATATGAGACAATGAGTAATGGAGATTAAGTTGTAGCACAATATTTCAAGCTTGATGGAAGGAAAAAGTATAAAGGGTTAAAAATCGAAGTAGGTGGTGATGAAGAATATTCTGACGGATAAAGGTTGTGATCACCACCACATGCTCGACCATTGGACTTCTAGTTTGAATACGTGTTATCCAGAGGGAGGAGACGAGATGGTGGAGAACTAGTTGGGTTTGTGTGTTGTGCCGTTGATTCTGGTAAACATACAATTTTTATGGTCTCACCTTTTTATTTAGGGACTCCAGTTTGATTTGCATTTTGTTCTTGATTCTAGGTTTCTATCTGCATTTCGAACTTAATTTACTGTTTTGGTTTGAATGTTGATTGGTTCACGGATTTTAGTTTAAACATTGATTTGATATTGAGGATGATGATGATTATGTGATGAGTGGATGATGATTTGATATTAAGGTTGGATTTGAGAATAAGCTCGTTGGGTAAAAAAGGAGAAAAAGACAAAACTGTCATTGTAGTAAGAGTGACTGATAGTCAAATTTAAACGCCCTTTGGTCAAAAGATCAAAACGAACTCAAAACTCGATTTGGGAAGGCCGCACTTTCGGAAGCGGTAGTATGGGATTACTAATGTGTTTGGAAATATCTTAAGTCATAGTGTTTTTCTTTATCCGTGACTTTTAACATGAGGTATAAGTATCGTTGTGATTGATGACACACTGATTGAGAAAGGAAAGTATGTGATATACCATAAAGGATTACCATGAACAATTCTCTAGATTCTTTAAGGAGGAATTTGGGGATGAGCACCTTAAAGCGTACGTTATCATAACGCAGGCCACCCACACGTTACACTTTTTAACATCATGCTACGCTTGTTATGGCATCGGCACGCCAGTTCGTTTTCACGACCCGTTTAATGTACCCAAATCAACTCAACATGTAAAACCTCCGCATCATGTGTTGTTAAACCTGTGTTATACTTCATCTCTCAAACTCAAACTAATGGTAAAAACCTTTTTCTCACTACAAACTATATTATCAATGAATAGATTTCCTCCCTTAATTACAGTCTTGATTACCAAATTAAATTTAATAATATTTTTAACAGTAATGAAAACAAAGTATCTGATGGGTACACATGTACTTGAATCTTGCACATACCTCCATCATAACTAAAATAAGAGAATCTATATGGGTCTAAGCTCAATCCCATATATGATAAGCCCACTAAGATCCTTTTTAGACAGATGCTCTAACTTAAGGCGCATTGAAACTGTTCTGGTAGAACTCCAGGTTTCAAACTCCCATGCTTTTACTTCCATCCAACCATCACTCCTCTGTATTGGAAGAGCATTTCCTTTGTGTCTGTTTAGTGGGCTGTAACTGTTTTCATCAAGCTCTTCTCCGATAATCGGGGTGTTTGGAGGGCTTACTAAATAGCTGTATATATGCGTAAGATAGTACTCACTGCTCTTATGGCTTACTTTGAGAGCAGATTCAAACCTGGATTGATCTAGGGGTAATTTGTAGACAAAAAAACATTTATATCTTCGATGAACTGATAGCACTTCGGGTTTTATCTCATTTACAAGTTTAAATTTGTGGCCACTAGTTAATACAAGCACTTCGCCAAATCTGTAGAAACATAGAAATTCATCAAATGATTTATAAAAATGAAGCCAACTAGTGCAGTCCTTCATTTAGGAAAGCTGTGGAAAGTGGATATGAATATTCAGAAGTCTGGTAGAGGGAACAATGATGAATATGATGACTTCTAGAATCAGAATATTTAGAATTTGGTAGAAATTTCCAAAATATACACGTAGATAGATGCGACTCACAAAACGTCTTTTAGAATACCAACGTAATTAATCTTGATATTAGTGTATTAAGTTTGAACTCATTTTTTAGCAAATTTTAAACCCATTGCATAAATATGCGGACATATACATGTTCAAGAAACAAGAAAGAAGATAGAGAATAAAAACCTTGATTCGGGTAAGAAGCGCCCATTAGAATCATCTTCCAGTGTAGAGAAGGTCTCTCTTGCTGATAGCATTATAGGTATCTTCTCATTTTTATCAAGATAAGACCATATCAACAAAAATATATGTAAGTGACTGTTTATAGTTTTGTATTACTTCTGTATAAACAAGTGAAACTATGTTTGTAGGCAGCACAACAACTACATATTGATATAAATTTACCTCTTGAGCAGTGTCATTATTGAATTGGAACCATTTTCCAAGAGTTGAGCAGAGATGTAAATATGCCTCTAGAACACCGCAGTCTAAATCTGATTTAGCATGTATTTTTGTGCTTACTGTTTCTAAAGGCTGAAAAAGGATTCCTTCTACTTCTATGCTGGTTTCACAATCGTCAAACATAATTTCAAGATCAACCATACTCCCATCGCTGGTGAATTGATACAATTCAGCCATATAAAACCATTGATTTGTTTTCTTTGCAAGGTACACACCAACAGTTTTTGACTCCCCACTTAATCTGTATTTGAGGCCTACATGTGCTTGATCACCTTCTGAGGAACTTCGAAACACAAGGTTCACAGTATATGTGATTAATGGGGACAAAAATTTAGTCTTTACATGTGTTTTAAATGTTGGTGATTTTAGTGTCATCAACTATTTTAGTTAATCAGGATTTAATAGAGATCAATGAGATTTCATATTCGGTTCTGACGCGAGTTAGGGGAAGTGCAGAGTGCACACTCGTTGAGCTAATATGTTATCGCCCACGACGAAAATGCAGGGGTCAAGGGGCAGCGCCCCTTGCGGGGTCAAGGGGCAGAGCCCCTTGCTGGGGTCCCGCTGACATTGATCTCATTTTTTCCCGCTAAAACCCAACAGTTGTGACCCTTGGAATTAACTGTATTCCAACCGTTGTTAACTGCATGTAACTGTCAATTTCTGTCTGTTCATTAACAGACATTGATCTCATATGAACATAACAAAAAACCATAATATTCTTAGTTCCTGCTTTGATCTCTTGTGCCTAGAATCAAAGTGTTTCTACTTGAATTATCCCGATAAGGATTTCGTGTAACCCAAGCACCATAGGGTCGAAATACTTTATACGGAAAGTGAACCAAACACGATTCAAGTTAGATATCCAAAATTATCACACCCGTCGTTCAGACACCCTAATTCTTACATTAAATCCCTTATTGTTTGTTTGAAAAAGACCCGTTGGAAATCTGCATGAAGAAGCAGAGAATCATACATCAATTTATATATACTTGTAAAACAATATGAATATGTCTGAGTATGACAAGTCACCTTGACGAGAAATGAGACTTGTATCGAGCATGGAAATGTTTATTTGGAATCAAACAGTTTTCCATAGATATCATTACACAGTGTTGTCCTTTCTCATTAAGTGAAAACCACTGCATAATTAGTAAGTTGGGTAGTTATGCTCCAATTATCTTTATAAATAGACATAGCCAAGTGAATACCGTTTCGTATCCGTTAAGGTGGATTCCATTAGATAGAATATGTTTAAGTTCATCAATGGATGCGTAGAAGAGAGATTGTGAGGCGGCCTCGACTATGTGTTGGTACTCGTCAAACACTTGAAGTTCCACCTATATAATGACATATCCAAACAAGTGAACCCCGCATTAGGATTAAGTGTCAATTTTCTATAAACTGCATGGTCCCTTGTCAAGATACGGGTTCTGGCAAACCATGCTTCCCAAAACATTCCACACATACAGATTTCATCGTCGCCAATACCTCCACTCACTCTAGCAAGAGTGATTAAAAAACAAATAGAGGATACTTGTCGAGACAACTTACCTACATTCCACATATGAGATATCTTCTGAATACGTCTTGGCTGCAAACTGCATAAGTTGCCTTGTTAAGATGCTAAGGATTTCAACACAACTCCCAACCCTTTATAACTCTCACTTTTACAACCAATACAAGAAAGTTGGGATCAGGTGACCGAGGTTTCCCCGGCGACTAAATGTCGCCAGGGATAACCACTTTTCCCTAGCGACATTGCTGACATGGAAAATAAGCAGATAGACTTTTTGGTGAAAGTTTGACCATGGTATCCCTGGCGACATGTCTCCGGGGATTCGTCGTCCTAAATCAGATGCCAAAAGAAAAAGCGGGAAATTCTTATCCCTGGCGACATCTCGCCAGGGAAACTTCGAACAGCGTAATTAACCTTAAACTTTTTTTTATAATAACCTGACAATCTTATCCCTGGCGAAATGTCGCCAGGGATACCCGCCAAATCTTTATTAACTTCGAACTTTAGCAGAAAAACTGTAGCGGGCTTTTACCCGTCAAATCACAAAAGTTTCCCCGGCGAGATGTCACCGGGGAAACTCCCTGTCAAATATATATTGTTAATTTTTGCTTATTATGAAAAATTATAAAACAATTATTTGTTTTTTACTTATTTAAGATATAATTATTATTAACTAAAAAACTATATAATTATTTATTCCATATAATTATTATTTTAATCGATCCGATGTTATTTTATTTTCGCGACGTTTATATAATAAAAAATGAGACATCTGTAAAACAAATATTTATTTATTCCAAGTATTACATAAAACCCTTTGTACAAACACATGAGAGACTTGCAGACAGACACTCCTGAACATAATTTTATTCGTCACAGACACTTAAACACGCGCTTAATTAAACATGGATATTACAACGATATTAGACTCGTAAACACGAAAAAAACACATCACAAACTAGTTCAAACTAAGGTTCCCTATGTCATCGTAAAGGTCCTGAAGTAGTGCAGCTGAATCTATTGTGTGCCTATCGGAATTGCGGTACAACTCTACTATACTCTCAAGTACCTTTATTTTTCCATTCAAGAGCATACAGTTTGCACACGTTGAAGAGCTTGGAGAAGAAATTGGATTCCTTTAAGGTCTCGAAGAAGAGCTTGGAGGATAAAAGCTCGTTGAAGGTCTCGAAGAAGAGCTTGGAGGATAAAAGCTCATTGAACCTCCAAAAAAATTGACAAGTAGTCTGACTCGTTCGTCTTTCCATAAAAAAAATTCGCATCCATATGAAACTGGAGGTTCCACCTTTGAGCGTGGACAAGCATAGTACTGTCTACCAAAGGTATCATGTTGCCATATTGTCGAAGAACTACATCTCCACATCCACACCTACACGGAAAAGCTTCATGCTTCCACATCTTCATAATAACAATGTGTTTGTGATGATAAGTGTGTGTGATCTACTGGTGGTTGTGATGATAAGGAGTTTGTGTGGTTCTCCTTTTACGCTAAAAAGTGAGAGAAATTGTTAACATTTTCTCGCCAATGTTTTCCCTCCAATATTTTCCCGCCAATAGTTTCCCCGGTGACATGTCGTCGGGGAAACTTTCTGTCAAAGATTGCTTCTCTAAAGTATCTCTAAAAAGTGAGGGAAATTGTTAACATTTTTCGGGCAATGTTTTCCCTCCAATATTTTCCCGCCAATAGTTTCCCCGACGACATATCGTCGGGGAAACATTCTGTCAAAGATTGCTTCTCTAAAGTATCCCTCCAATATTTTCGATTTTTTTTTGTTTAATTTTTTTCGAAATTAGTTTTTTTAATAATTTTTTTCTTTTGCTTTTAAAATTCTTTTATTTTTCAAATTCAAAAACATTAGTGTTTTGAAAAAAAACAACTTTACACGTATAAACATACATATTTTTGTACTTTACAATTTTTTGAATTTTTCTATAAACATACATGTTTTTCGTTAAAGTTGTCACGTGTGCACATATATTTTTTTAATAATGTAAATTTATAGCAAACTAAAAACATACACGTTTGATATCCATTAAAATAGAAATTATTAATAATACCAAAAGTACACATGCACTAATATTTGAAGTCTTCAAAAACATACATGTATGTCTTTAAAAACATACTTGTACTAAAAACATACATGTCCGCCTCTAAAAACATACATGTCCGCCGCAAAAACATACATGTCCGCCTCAAAAAACATACATGTCCGCTCAAAAACATACTTGTACTAAAAACATACATGCCCGCCTTCAAAAAACATACATGTCCGTCTCCAAAAATATATACTTGTACTAAAAACATATATGTCCGCCTTGTTAAAACAAGGGTCGTCTATTTGCATACATCAACAAAATAATTAGCTAAACATAAAAAATAACTAATAGAGAATAAATAACTTTTTTCATTTGCAACTAAAAGCAACATATTAATGATAAACCAATTCAAGCAAAATAAAAATAACAGTGAATACCAATTGCCTCATTATCTTTGTATGTATAAACGTATCATCTTTCATGCCAAAGTAACAAATGACAATAAACTAGTCTTAAAATATTAGAAGTGTCTACATCCTTTATCAATACAAAAGAAATCTAGCGGATATAGTGATAAACGCCTCATGCTTCAATACTCCATGGTAAATAACAATATACTCTTTGTTGCCTTAAAAAACATACAGTATTGGTTATGGTTCATGACCAACGTTTTGTACTTTTCGAATCATTCTAACAATACAAAACAAAGATCTCACAACCACTAGTAACAATACATAACATTATTTTCTCCAGATCTTATCAATATTGAAAAAAACAGAATAATAACATGATTATTTATATAGATATTATCCGAGTAAAACAACACTCTTTTATAAAATACAATTAAATCCAAATCAAGTTTTGATATTTTAACATAATAGCAAAACATTTACAGTTATAATATGATAAGCAATTTAAGAGTAGATGATGTGTTCTTTTTCACATTAAAAACACGTCCTTCAATAATAATACTTACCTTTGGTTCGTTGTACATATGTCCAATGACAGGTCGATTTATAGATGTTGATGGAGACGTAATAACCAATCGATGTAAGGTTCAAGCGATTTTTTAATCCGCCGAACATACGGATCTTGTGTGAGGGAGGCGGTTATATGAGAATGATAGAGATGAGGAGATGTTTTTTTAGGTTTTGTATTGATCTTAATCTAATATCTAAATAATGAGGAATAGCTCAAATTTAATAGTAATTTGTTCTTCCTAAAATGCCCTCTCATCATATTAACAGGTTAATTAATATTTTACTTAATTACATTTATGTCACAAGTCATCTTAACCTTTGATCATCTAATCTAATGGCTAAAAAAAGTTCTGATAGTTCTCGCACTAATATTGGTTCTGAAAAGAAAGTTACACTATATATATATATATATATATATATATATATATATATATATATATATATATATATATATATATATATATATATATATATATATATATATATATATATATATATATATATATATATATAGGGTGAGGTTATTTTCAGAACCAAATAAATGTACAGAACTGCGAGAACCACCTTTTTACTCTTATAATGCACATGTATATTCATCGTTTTAGTTCATTAGGTAGAAATACATGAATTTTCATTGTCGTAGGTCACTAGAAAGATGTATCATACGACCATGCACATGTATTTGTTTTTGTGTATTATAACTATTTTTTCGTTGGATAATATGAAAACACATGTGCACTCTTCATATTTCTCATCATACTCGGATCTATAACCAATAAAACAATTAGTAAATGTTAATTTAAACATAATAATGAAAATGCATATGCATTGTTAAGAGTATAAAAGTGGTTCTCGTAGTTCTGTACATTTATTTGGTTCTGAAAATAACCTCACACTATATATATATATATATATATATATATATATATATATATATATATATATATATATATATATATATATATATATATATATATATATATATATATATATATATATATATATATATATATATATATATATATATATATGTATGTATATATATATATATAGTGTAAGGTTATTTTCAGAACCAAATAAATGTACAGAACTGCGAGAACTATCTTTATACTCTTAAAAATGCATATGTATTTTCATTATTATGTTTAAATAACATTTAATAATTATTTTATTGGTTATAGATCTGAGTGTGATGATCGGTATGAAGAGTGCACATGTGTTTTCATATTATCCAACGAAAACATAGTTATAATAAATAAAAAACAAATACATGTGCATGGTCCTAGGATACATGTTCCTAGTGACCTACGACAATGAAATTTTATATATTTCTACCTAATGAACTAACCCGATGAATATACATGTGCATTTTAAGAGTAAAAAGGTGGTTCTCGCAGTTCTGTACATTTATTTAGTTATGAAAATAACCTCACCATATATATATATATATATATATATATATATATATATATATATATATATATATATATATATATATAGTGTAAGGTTATTTTCAGAACCAAATAAATATACAGAACTGCGAGAACCACCTTTATACTCTTAAAAATGCATATGTATTTTCACTATTATGTTTAAATTAACATTTAATAATTGTTTATTGGTAATAGATCCGAGTATAATGAGCGATATTAAGAGTGCACATGTGTTTTTATATTATCCAACGAAAAGATAGTTATAATACGTACGAAACAAATACATGTGCATGGTCCAAGGATACATATTCCTAGTGACATACGACAATGAAAATTCATGTACTTATACTTAATGAAATAACCCGATGAATATACATGTGTATTTTAAGAGTAAAAAGGTAGTTCTCGCAGTTCTGTACATTTATTTGGTTCTGAAAATAACCTCACCCTATATATATATATATATATATATATATATATATATATATATATATATATATATATATATATATATATATATATATATATATATATATATATATATATATATATATATATATATATATATATATATATATATATATATATATATATATATATATATATATATATATATATATATATATATATATATATATATATATATATAAATATATATATATGATTGCTAATACGTATATGCAAGAAGGTCGACATAGCAGAATGTAAAATAGTGATAGTTGTCGACAAAACATTATCACTTCTTAGACGATCCTGAAAATGTTTAGCATAGAAAGGGATCAGAGATCATACATGGGATATCATAGTACGACCAGAAGGCCAAGTGACCTTTTTTTTTCTTTTTTTCTTTTTGTAAATTAGATTCCTTAATTACCACTTGCATCTAAAATATGTTCAAATTTGAGCAGGTATCGTGTCTCTTTAGTTTATTATAGACTTGAAGATTATGTATGTAACTAATAAAATATTATTGATAATCATAATTGAAGCTCTCAATAACTAAACAATCTCATATTACATGTTGACACATAGCGCAAATATACAAACCTTCATATTTTTTGGGGAAAGTGAGTGTGTGGCTGTTGTGTAGCCAAGCTTGGGTATAGAACCATCCAATACTACGTCCTTTTGATTATGACATATAACAAATTCACCTTTTGTCCTTCCTTCCTTATCATATCATCTGTTGTATATTGACTTCCCCAAAAAATCAACCAAAAGTCCTCACTCTTTGATTCAACACTTATGACACAAGGTTACAATAAACGTTTTTGTTACTAATTTCGTGAGGTTCTTAGATATTCCAATTAATAAAAATTCATATGTAATACGAATAATGCAATGATTCCGGTTTTTTATGAATGATAAGCAGTTTTTAACGTAATAAATAAATACTATGAGTTTGAGGAAACGCATGAGTGTTCTTTTAATGATCACTAGTTTGTTTTTTTATCTGTTTTTCCTTCTTTTTACCATAGGATTTCTCTAGTAAATGAAATTTGAAATTATCTTGGAGCTTCTAACAAATGAATTTGAGTTAATGAGCATGTTTACCGAATGCCTCAGAGTACTTTTGTAACAGATGTAGTTGGTTGGTTGTTATTTGTCAAAAGTAGTTCAATGGACTTTACATGTATTATTCTGTAACTTAGTTCTCTAATGTTCTTTCTATTTGTCTCATTTCACTTTAGTTCAAAATATCTTTGAAATGGGAATTGCAACATAATTGTTTACACGATACCAATTTGTTATTCTTTGTATTTGTATCATTTCACGGATCAAGTTAGCTAGATTCTACACACGATACCAATTTGATCGCATCTATAAACAAGTAAGATCCATTTTTATTCAATGATCATTTCAAATCAGCAACAACCGTAAGAATCACTAAATATATTTAGGATCCAACGTAAGGAAATTACAACTGAAACTACACCAAGAGTATCCGTGCACCAGCTACATAAGAATCACTTAACATAAGCTATGGCTAAAGATCTTCACCAACACATATCAAACATGTGGTAGGCACTTATGTGTTTTCATAGTGGAAACGTTTGGCAATAAAAAACTCACAAATATAGGGAGATTTTGAAGGAGTAAAAGTGAATGACATATCATGGAATTATATATCAATTTAGAAGGAGTAAATTACAACCAAAATTATTTGTGAGACTAACTTTTAGAACATGAATGAAGAAAAAAAAGAAAAATGAACTCTGAGAAGAGGAAAAAATGAAAGGTGGAAGAATTGATTTTGGGGTATCCTTGATTTTGTTGGGTTGGTATTAAACACAGTCGTTTTAAGGTTCTATACCCAAGCTTAGCTACACAACAACCACACACTCACTTTCCCCATATTTTTTATGACAACATTGATCGTAACTTTTAACATTTGCATTAACTTGAAACACTTACTTTTATTTTGATAATGTTTTGAAAGGTGTGGACTTCAATTGATATCATAAGCAATAATTGCATATGCAGAATGTCAGAACAAGAAAGGATGAACGAAACTATAACATTTTCTTCATTAAAATTATCCGTGTCTGTCTTGATATCTTCGATTTGGATTTCTAGATGTTCAAACCCTTTCATGGAAGACACCATTATAATTGGTTGATCAAATTAAAAATGAATGTAAATGAAATTTTGTATTTTAAAGCCCAAGAAGGTTAAGAACTTGATATGAAACCAACGCCAAAAGTCAGACTTGAATGCTTGTCGTAGTCGAGATTCCTTCATAACATAATTGCATGAATAAAAGTTTATTCTTAACTTTAACAGCAAAATAATCGTAGGTAGTTGTAACGTCATGTTACTTGACTAGGCCTTTCTTGGATTTATTATAAAAAACAATCATACAAAAAGACTTATAGAAACGCTGTTTTGAATTTTTATTTGATGTTGACCTTAATTTAATGCATGTGTGAACATTTTGATATTCTGCGTTGCTTAGGAAACTTACGAGTTAAAGGGTGTTTGGGATTCCATTTGTAAAATAACGAGATGTTCACATATTATGTCTCTTAGGCGCGCAGGTATATATCATGCAATTAAAATGTTCAGTGGCAGTAATTTTATATTTAAACAATTTTGAGTAAAATGAAGATATCGTCATTGTGGTATTTCACTTTTGCAGATTTCATCACTACTTTTTCGAAAGTCAGACGGCCTTTTTAAAATCAAGTTTTGGGTTCGTTTTGATCCTTTGACCTAACGGGTAATCTAAATTAACCGTTAGTCACTTCTGTTACAAGGACATTTACATTCTTTTCTCTTCTTTTTTTCCAAACAAGCTTGTTCCCAAACCACCGCCACTAACAAATCATCATCCGTTCCGTGTTGGAATCTGAAATAAAACACTTCCTGATGGAATGGATTTGAAACCCGACACCCGAAGCTACTATCAAATCTAAAAAACAAAACAATTTGACAATGTAAAAAAACTACACCTAACTAGAAATTTATAATCTACACCGATAACTTTAAGCTTGTAAAACTCGTGTGTGGGTGATATTGTAAAAAGGCATATGAGACAGTTGGTAGTGGGGATTAAGTTATCTTATAGAGAGACAATGAGTAATGGAGATTAAGTTGTAGCACAATATTTCAATGTTGATGGAAGGAAAGAGTATATAGGGTTAAAAAGCGAAGCAGGTGGTGTTGATGAATATTCTGACGGATCGAGGTTGTGGTCACCACCACATGCTCGACCATGGGACTTTTAGTTTTGAATACGTGTTATCCAGAGGGAGGAGACGAGATGGTGGAGAACCAGTTGGGTTTGTGTGTTGTGCCGTTGATTCTGGTAAACACACAATCTATTTGGTCTCACCTTTTTATTTAGGGACTCCAGTTTGATCTTCATTTTGTTCTTGATTTTAAGTTTCTATCTGCATTTCGAACTTAATTTGAATGTCGATTGGTTCACGGATTTAAGTTTAAACATTGATTTAATATTGAGGATGATGATGAATATATGATGAGTGAATGATGATTTGATGTTAAGGTTGGATTTGAGAATAAGCTTATTGGGTAAAAAAAGGAGAAAAAGACAAAACTGTCTTTGTAGTAAGAGTGACTAACAGTCAAATTTAAACGCCCGTTAGATCAAAGGACCAAAACGAACCCAAAACTTGATTTAGGAAGGCCGCACTTTCGGAAGAGTAGTATGGGATTACTAAGGTCATTGGCAATAATATCTTAAGTCATAGTGTTTTTCTTTATCCGTGACTTTTAACATGAGGCATAAGTATTGTTGTGATTGATGACACACTGATTGAGAAAGGAAAGTATGTGATATACCATAAAGGATTACCATGAACAATTCTCTAGATTCTTTAAGGAGGAATTTGGGGATGAGCACCTTAAAGCGTACGTTATCATAACGCAGGCCACCCACACGTTACACTTTTTAACATCATGCTACGCTTGTTATGGCATCGGCACGCCAGTTCGTTTTCACGACCCGTTTAATGTACCCAAATCAACTCAACATGTAAAACCTCCGCATCATGTGTTGTTAAACATGTGTTATACTTCATCTCTCAAACTCAAACTAATGGTAAAAACCTTTTTCTCACTACAAACTATATTATCAATGAATAGATTTCCTCCCTTAATTGCAGTCTTGATTACCAAATTAAATTTAATAATATTTTTAACAGTAATGAAAACAAAGTATCTGATGGGTACACATGTACTTGAATCTTGCACATACCTCCACCATAACTAAAAAAAGAGAATCTATATGGGTCTAAGCTCAATCCCATATATGATAAGCCCACTAAGATCCTTTTTAGACATTTGCTCTAACTTAAGGCCCATTGAAACTGTTCTGGTAGAACTCCAGGTTTCAAACTCCCATGCTTTTACTTCCATCCAACCATCACTCCTTTGTATTGGAAGAGCGTTTCCTTTGTGTCTGTTTAGTGGGTTGTAACTATTTTCATCAAGCTCTTCTCTGATAATCGGGGTGTTTGGAGGGCTTACTAAATAGCTGTATATATGCGTAAGATAGTACTCACTGCTCTTATGGCTTACTTTGAGAGCAGATTCAAACCTGGATTGATCTAGGGGTAATTTGTAGACAAAGTAACATTCATATCTCCGAAGAACTGATAGCACTTCAGGTTTTATCTCATTCACAAGTTTAAATTTGTGGCCACTAGTTATTACAAGCACTTCCCCAAATCTGCAGAAACATAGAAATTCATCTAATGATTTTTAAAAATGAAGACTACTAGTGCAGTCCTTCATTTAGCAAAGTTGTGGAAAGTGGATATGAATATTCAGAAGTTTGGTAGAGGGAACAACGATGAATAGGATGACTTCCAAAAACAGAATATTCAGAATTTGGTAGAAAGTTCCAAAATATACACGTAGATAGATGCGACTCAAGATACTCACAAAACGTCTTTTAGAAATTCAATGTGTATGACGTCATCTGTTTTTGCAAATAAGTACCTAATTTTGCAAAACGTCTTTTGAATACTAACGTAATTAATCTTGATATTAGTGTATTAAGTTTGAACTCGTTGTTTAGCAAATTCTTAACCCAGTGTGCATAAATATGCAGACATATACATGTTCAAGAAAAAAGGAAAGAAGATAGAGAACAAAAACCTTGGTTCGGGTAAGAAGCGCCAAGTAGAATCATCTTCCAGTGTAGAGAAGGCCTCTCTTGCTGATAGCATTACAGGTATCTTCTCATTTTTATCAAGATAAGATCATATCAACAAAAATATATACGTAAGTGATTGTTTACAGATTTTGTATTACTTCCGTATAAACAAGTGAAACTGTGTTTGTAGGCAACACAACAGCTACATATTAGATATAAAATTACCTCTTGAGCAGTGTTATTATTGAATTGGAACCTTTTTCCAAGAGTTGAGCACATATGTAAATATGCCTCTAGAACACAACAGTCTAGATCTGATTTGGCATGTATATGTCTGCTTACTGTTTCTAGAGGCTGAAAAAGGATGCCTTCTACTTCTATGTTGGTTTCACAATCGTCAAACATAATTTCAAGATCAACCATACTCCCATCGCTGGTGAATTGATACAATTCAGCCATATAAAACCATTGACTTGTCTTCTTTGCAAGGTACACACTAACGGTTTTTGACTCCCCACTTAATCTGTATTTGAGGCCTACATGTGCTTGATCACCTTCTGAGGAACTGCGAAACACAAGGTTCACAGTATATGTGATTAATGGGGACAAAAATTAAGTCTTTACATGTGTTTTAAATCCCTTATTGTTTGGTTGAAAAAGACCCGCTGGAAATCTGCATGAAGAAGCAGAGAATGATGCATCAATTTATATATACTTGTGAAACAATATGAATATGTCTGAGTATGACAAGTCACCTTGACGAGAAATGAGACTTGTATCGAGCATGGAAATGTTTATTTGGAATCAAACAGTTTTCCATAGATATCATTACACAGTGTTGACCTTTCTCATTAAGTGAAAACCACTGCATAATTAGTAAGTTGGGAATTAGTTATGCTCCAATTATCTTTATAAATAGACATAGCCAAGTGAATACCGTTTTGTATCCATTAAGGTGGATTCCTTTAGAGAGAATCTGTTTAAGTTCATCAAGGGATGTGTAGAAGAGAGATTGTGAGGCGACCTCAACTATGTGTTGGTACTCTTCAAACACTTGAAGTTCCACCTATATAATGACATATCCAAACAAGTGAACCATACATTAGGTCTAAGGGTCCGTTTGGTTGAGCTTTTATAAAGTTTTTTTTAGAGCTATTAGCTTTTTTGTTAAAAAAAATAATCTAATAGCTCTGTTTGGCACAACATTTTTTTAGAGTTGTTATCTTTTGCTTTTTAAATTGTTAAGAGTTGTTAAATATGTAAATTACTAATATAACTTCCAACCATATTATAATTTATTTGAATATATCTTTTTTAGTCATTTTACATTTTAACTTTCCAGTCAACACCTAACATATCAAACATTTTAATTAAAATTAACAGTTTTTTAGTAAACAGGTTACAGTTAACAACTTACAGCTTACAGTTAACAACTTACAACTTACAGCTAGTTTTTCCAAATATAGCCTAAGTGTCATTTTTTATGTACATCTTCTATAAATCACATAATGATTAAAAACAAAATGCTTACTTTCTCTTGAGATGGTTGGAACTCGAAGCCAGCGACTAGTAGATCGGCAAAGCGGTCTTCAAACTCAAATCGAATATGTGCAGTTTTGTGTTTGCTTGTGAACTGATACAATGGAACAACGAACCATCCATCTTCTTTCATATGTGTAGAAAGGTAAATTATGAAAACTTTGGTCTCATCCTCCCCATGTATTTTGTATCTCAGGGGGTTATATGACTTGACATGATATTTCTCTTTATATCGGAAGACAAGGTTAAGGGTGTATGAGATATGAGGTGTCAAGTATTCACCTCTCACATGTGCGTTGAAATCAAACCACATATAATGGTAACATCGTCCCTTTGGAAATCTGCATAAATAAGGGTTAAAAGATAAAAATAAAAAATGTTACAAAAACTGAGAATTAGTTAGTCACCTTGAATTAACCCAGTCATCATGATCTTTTTCATAGAGAGATTTACCGGGGTCCAAACAGGCTTCGATGAAGATTTTTTCAATATGGTGTCCCTCCTCATTCAAATAAAACAACTGTATGTACATGCATACATTAGATATGTTTTAATAACTAAACGAGATACCCGCCATAGATGGAAATTGCCTAGTAACAAATAATTAACACGATACAATATCTTGTGGTAAGATCAAATTCTAAATTAATGGTTCAAAGAACCAGTCAAATTAAATCGGCTATTATGTTTTTGTACTTTGATTAGACCCGTCAGGTTTAAACTGATTTAGGTCAACCCGGTTGTCGAGTCGTCAGCCCGCTCGTAAACATGGTGTTTTGTTGAAGATCGAGTTGGCCTTGTGGTCGAACTGGTTGGACATGTAACACGGTGACTCGGTTACTCGTTTCCGCTTAGACCCGTTTGGTTTAAAGTGGTTTGGGTCAACCCGGTTTTGTCGAACTGGTAACCTATAAACATAGTGTTTTGTGAAAGACGATGTTGACCAGGTGGTCGAACCGGGTGAACCCGGTGACCGGTTACTTGTCTGGATCCGATTGAAGATCCGGTATTCAAAACATTCATATTGTGTTAATACATACTATTTTTGCGCCTAGGTCCCTAAAATAGTGTAAAAAATATATTTATAGAATTTAAGTGTTATTTATGGAATTCAAATTTTCACTTTTCACTTTGAAGAAAAGAAAGTAAACCTTTTATAAGTATAAAAATATAAATATAAATAACTTAAAGCCTTAGAAGTTAAGCCGTGCCTCTTCCACTTTAGGCCGAGGAATTCGGTGTAGTGATCAACTCTTAGAGTCGATTACAAAGTTTTGTCTATAGATTTTCATTACCCGAATAAACAGGAAAATCGAATGAAACCAAAAATAACAAACCGGAATTTGCTAAAGCCATACCCGAAACTGATATTAGGTGTTTGGTTTAGATATAGCTTTGAAAAAATGAAAAATGAGCCAACAAAAAACAGAATTTGCATAAATATATATTTTTATAAAAAACAAACATTAAGGATATTTTATATAATAAGACTTTTTAGGCTTCTACAAAAACTTATGCTGAAAATAAATATAACTAAATTACTAAATAACCAAGAATATGTAATTCGGGTTATTCGGTTAGGTTAAATCTATTTTGAACTCGCATTGGTTTGGTTTTCTATTTTACAAAAAAAGTTAATCAATCAAATCGACCTGAATAAATCGAACACCATAATCGAACCGATGAAGAACCGGTTTTATTAATTACAAAATTACAATAAAATTAATTTCTAATTACAAGTTATTCAAAGCATGATTAAAGAAATTCAAAATCACGTAAAACCTTTTTATGTTAATTATCTATAACATACAATTATCAGGCGCATCGGATGCATATCGGACTCGACCCAGATCCAGAGAAATGAATGGTACTAAGGACGGTTACTCGATATAGAAAAAGAAAGGGGTCGTTAATTTTTTCTAACTTTGAATAAAAAATATACCAACACTTATAATGGCCGTTGATTTTTTTTAACTTTAAATAAAATAATAATCCGAAAAAGATGTTATGTAATTGAACCTTTGTGTTATAGGTCTATTGCAAAGTTAGTCTCTTTAACGTAAAACATCGAGCTCACACCTCACAGCAAAGTGTGGGTTTACATCCTCGTTATATACATAACAAAGATTTATGATACTCGTAAAAAAATTATTAACTAATAGGTTAACATTCTCATATTTTATAATATGGAATTCTCAGCCTCCCGCTAGCTAATTAGTGATGTTTCGGATTCTTCAGATTACAAACATAATTTATATGTTTTCGCGTTTTAGAAAAAGTTTTATAAAAAAAATATAATCATTTTATCAAGACTAAAAATTTTACCTTTTTTCCTTCGTTAAGAAGGACCCCTTTGGAGAGACGTTCTTTCGCATCTTCAAATTTGTTGACGGCTAATTTGATGTCTCCGAACCCGATTGCAAGATGTTCATACTCTTCTATGAAAGATTTAAAAGACGTCATAGTTGTTGAAAAAGAAGCACCCAAATTGGTGTTTGAAAGATGTTTAGAAATGTGATTATTTCAATAAACGAATGACTTTATATATGCTAACATGCACATTAATTTAGAATAAATGGAATGACTATTCGCTGTGATTAGTTCAATTAAAACGAATGACTTTATATTGGCTAACATGCACATTAAATTTCCCTTTCTTTAATGACACCACTATCCTTAATTTATCACTATTTAAAGGAGATAAAAGTATATACCTTCACTGTCTCAATTATATTGTTTATTCATTATTAATAATATAAAAAAGTTTAATCAAATTTATTATATTAATTTTATTATAATTACAAAATCTAACAAATACTTAATATAATTAGCTTATCAATTAGAGTCTTTTTAAATCTTGTAATAACAATTTCAAACAAAAATAATATTGGTAACATGATCAATTTTTTCTATTTATTTTTATTTATGAACAATTAAATTGAAATATAAAAATATGTGAATAGTAAAGCTAAGGCAGAGACATTAAGTAACAAATTTGAGCCCGCGTGACGAAAGTAAATAGGATTAGCCTTTCTTTATGAGTGCATCTTATGCGTATATGCATATACGTTTTAGCTAGAAAATTACATTATGATGATGCTTATGAAAGATTAGGTGTTCAATTGATCCAAGTCGATGCATTTCAAATGTGGCTATTTGTCATCCTTCTCATTTAAATGTTTCTTATCCTATGATCGTAAGTCTGAAGCAAAAGAATCTGAAATTGAGAATGATGTGAAATAATTAGGATCACGTATTAAAATGTAGTGATTTTAAGTGAAAACGATACTAATTATTACAAGTAACAAATAAGAACCTTAACGTATGAAAAATACATAAGAGCAAATTAGAAAATTCAACCAATAGAGTTGTGTGTGTGCGAGTCAAGATGCCCTCATCACATAATTACGTAAAATATATTTATGTCGAACTCTAGACTAAATAAATATTAGTAATCAATCATCCAATTGTAATCATGTCTCGTAGGCAATATTAGACCTTAATTGATGGTCAATAAAATAAATTATAATAACGAACAATGAAAAATCAAGTTTTTGCATGTTAGGCGAGATGTCTATATTCTCTGATTGTCTAATATAATACATATAAAATTGGGGCAAAGGTGTATTTGGTATGCTTAATGAAATAACTATGTATATAAGTTTAATAATGACGTTTGACGAGGGATTCAGTCCGCTTTTTATCACAGGATGATGAAAATGCAGAAGCAAATATATCATCCCGCGACCAAAGACGAGATAAATCCCTAAACCATCTTTATCATGTGCAACTTTCCTACAACAAACATCTTTGAACAAAATCGACTCCACTTATTTTTATCATGTGCAAAATTTACTTTTCTAAATAAAGTTACAAATATTAGTAACTAACTTATCATGTAAAATAATGCAAATCAATAACCGCTAAACCAAGAAGGGTATTTTAAAATGCTTATTTTTTACTTGTTGACTACCTATTTCAAAGTATGGATACATTGTTAAATTTCAATATACTAGTCATAAGAAATAAAAATGACCTATTTTTACCCGTTGTCCTATATATCCATCATACATTGAAGAAAAATTAAAAAGTTCAGTACTGCCATTCTTAATGACAGAACTCGTAATCTGGTGAATACATTATCTCATGCTCGATCTTCATAATCTTTTTATCGAGGAAATCTTGATTGTTCTTTGCATCAGGAAGTCGCATCATTGGTATGTTTTTATATTTTTTTATGGAATTGTTAAAATAGAATATGTATGGAAGTGACAACACTTACCTGGTAGAACTGGGGTATACCGATGCTACACACACAACGTTTAAGAGAAGCGATCGGCTGATATCACCAACAGTTTTTCCTACCGAAAATCTCATTTGATCTCATCGCTGCAATTGAATTTGCGAGACAGTATTTAGGATTTCGCGAGACAGTATTTAGGATTGCATTTGAGGTTCAGGTCTGGAAATATGGAGGCGATACCCAAAACCCGCCATGGCTGCAACCATATTATCGCCCAGCCAAGATACGGGTTCAGGCAAACCACGCTTACCAAAATGCTCCACACACAAAGAGCTCATCATCGCCTACTTTGTATACGTCAAACAAAGAAAGGGATAAAACGATCCACACACGTCTACTCGGTATACGTCAAACGAACAAAAAAGGACTGGTCCTTTTAAGCAGCAAGAGGTAATTAAAAAGTTTGAAAGTGTCGACATCATTTTCGTGTACAACTACAATGGGACTTTATAAGGCAATTTAGAGGGTATTCGAGATTACATTGGAAGCTGAGGTTTGGAAGTATGCAGCCCGTACCCAAAACCCGTTATAGCTGCAACCACATGGCCCCCTGTCAAGATATGGGTTATGGCAAACCTAATATTAGGAAGTATTTAGGTTAACCTCCTTAAGTTGGTTTATAGGAATTTTTTTATTTGACATAAGGATGTGCCTACTCCCCTCATCTCTATAAATAGGCATGAGGGGATCCTAATTCATTGAATTCTTCTTCCTCAATATACTATTTATTAGAGTCATTAATAAAGGGGAGTTTGAGGGTATTCCATGTGCATATATGTTTGTTAGTTCTTTGTGGTCTCTCGTGTTTGCTACTTGTGCTTGATACAACTCGCGATCTAGCGGTTTCGCGTTATCGAACTTCGAGTTTGTTGTCGGTATTGCACAACAAGTGGTATTAGAGCCACGGTTATTATGGTCTCCGAAGATCGAGGGCTAGATTAAAGTTACGAGTTGTTGAGTTGTCGAAGATCGGTTTTAAGGTACGGGTTTCGAATCGACTCGTGGAAGTAGTGTTCGATCGCACGAAGAGATAGAAAAGAAATACAATTGACGTGAGGTTTTCTTTATAGGGAAAATAATAGCGACAAAAGAGTCTATCCTTTTTTTCCTTGCATGTGATGTGTACATGCATGTAAAAAATAGCTTTGATTAACGTCATCGATTATTAAACGAACTCGAGATATTCGTTTTGTTTTCTATTAATACAATCAAAAAAGGTTAACTTCAGTTGTCGTTTTTATTTTTTATGGAAGTCGATATCTTGAAGTTTGGTTGTTGCGATGGTTCAAGTTTCGATCGTGGTTGCTTGGTTATTAAGTTGCCGATTGGGGTTACTTGTTCGAAATCGAGGTTTAGGTTTTTCCTAATTAGTTCGATTTGCAAGAAGGGTATTTTCTTGTGGTTCAAGTTTGATCGTGGTTTGCTTAGGTTTCAAGTTAACGATCGGTTGCTTGTACTAAATCGAGGTTTTAGAGTTTTTCTAATTAATTCGATTTGCAAGAAGATTTAAGCAACAACGGGTATATTGCACACGACTTGTGAGGCTTGTCGGTAAAGTTGGTTAAGAAACAACTTGACAAGGATTGTAGCAAGGTTAAAGAAGAATGGCTAGTTCTACAACTAGGTTTTACATCGAGAAATTCGATAGGAAGAATGACTTCGGGTTATGGCAAAGAAAGATGTGAGCTCTAATGGTACAACAGGGATGCGATGATACATTAGAGACATTACCTGCGGACATGGAAGCAGGTGAAAAGGCCGATTTCATGAAGAAGGCATACAGTTGCTTGATTCTATGCTTAGGAGACCGTGTTTTACGGGAAGTTACCAAGGAAACATCTGCTGCAAGAATTTGGACGAAGTTGACTAGTCTGTATATGACTAAGTCCTTAGCAAACAGACTGTATCTGAAGAAGAAGCTATATACATGCTATATGAGTCCAGGTACAAAATTGGGTGATCATATATATGAGTTTAATAAGTTGATACTTGATTTGGCGAATATCGGTATCAAGATTGAGGATGACGATCAGGCACTAATGTTACTTACGTCGTTGCCATCATCTTATGAAAACTTTGTGGAGACATTGTTGTATGGGAGGGAATCCTTGACAATGGAGGATGTTATAGCGACTCTGAATTCAAGAGAGTTGAAGAAAAGATCAAAAGGCACAAAGGAAGAGACTGGTGACGGGTTGTACGTAAGGGGAATGTTAGATCATTCAACGAAAGCTCATTCTTGTGGAAGTTCACGGTTTAAATCAAAGGGTGGAACTGGTAAATTCAAGTGATTCTTATGTCATTCAGAGGGTCATCTGAAGAGAGACTGTCCATTAAAGAAGTCAAGTGGGTTCGTCAGGAAGGGTAAACATGTTCAGGTTTCTGATTCTTCTGATGACGAGGGTAACGCCTACTTTGGAGAAGCCCTTGCGGTAGTCGGGAATGATGAGATGGCTGAATTAGTAATAAATTTAGGTGGGTCTTATCATATGACACCTAGGAGGGATTTTTTTTCTGACTTTAAGGGTATTGATGGCGGTTCGGTTCAGTTAGGTGATAACAGGACATGCACTATCAAAGGGACAGGAAAAATGAAGATACAATTTCATGATGGGTCAAACTTTATACTTGAATCTGTTGATTCCAATTGATGTAGCGGAACTAAACAAACAAAGAATGGCAGACACAATCTTCCAACTATCGTTGATTCAAAAAGAATACCAACAATCAGGTAACCTCCAACAATCGTTGATTCAAAGAATACCCGATTACTGTAAAACCCGCATGCTTTTACCATGAATAGTGCCCTTAAGATCGTACGTCCTAGATTAAAACTTACCCTATTTAGTATTGATCACATTCATGTGCTAATAATCAAGCAAGTGCATACGTGTATGACATGATAAGTATCGATTACGTACAAACTCATGATAAACAGTTAATAGATATTTCATGTGAACATAATTAAATCATGATCACCATTTTAAAACACGAACTAAAATAATTACGTAAGTACTTAATTATGAGTGTAAATAATACGATAAACTACATGATAAAATAAACAGAAACACTTTAAACACGAACACGTTTAACCACGAACGAACACGAAACATCGGGACACGAGAAAAGGTACGGGAACCCCATGTGGGGCCCCATACCCACGGCACACATAACAAGGTGGGCTAAGCCCATGGACTTTTACAAGAAAAGGGGGGGTTATGGTAACTTTTCATTTCATTTTACTTTTCAAGCAAAATAAACATTTAACCTAAAAAGGTTTTCTCTCCTCCCTTTTTGTCCTCTTTGTGCCGCCACCCTAAGACCACCATAGGTGGTTGATTGGTTGATTTTGATCTTGAAAACCATTGTTATAAACCGTGTTTGTTCATCCTCTTCCAAGCTATGTATTGGTATATCATTCTAAACCTTTCTTTTTAATTCTTTTTAAATCTTGATTATTTTCATGAACATGTTATTGTTATTCTTATTAAAACATGATAATTAAACATAGATCTAACATGTTTTGGGGTTAATTAAAATCAAAGGTTGTTATATGAGGGTGTTTGTTTTTGGCCGCCTAGTATAACCAACCCGAGGGGGGTTCGGTTTGCTTTTAGCCGCCACCACCAAGACCATTTTGGTCTTGGTTGGTGCATGTGGGACCCACGGCAGCAAGGGGACACAAGTACCCCGAGTTGGCTCGGGGTACGGTGTCGAGTTCATGCTCGATTCATGGTTCGTTGGTTAAATCATGATTTATGCTACATGTTAATATTATGAATTATGAACTTAGGATATAAATTAATTAATAATATGAGATATTAATTAAACCATGACTTAGGTTATTTTTAATTATTAATTTAGCATGATATTAATTTAACCTAAGTATTTTTATGTTATAAGTTATAATTAATTAATTATTTAAAACATGCTTATAATTAATTAATTTAGACATGACTTAGGTTATATTATTAATACATATTAATATACATTTTAACCTAAGTAATTTATTCCATTTTAATTAAAACATGTTATACTTTAATTAAAATGCTTAACCTATAGTTTAATTAAAATGCATGAAATAATAATTAAACTATACACTATATCATATGACTTAAGAAATAAGCTTATAAACACTTAGACTTATATTTTAGCTTATGCAACCAGCTTAATTCTAATTATGGAAACTTCTATTTATAGAAACTTAATTAAATAAGGCAACTAATCTATTAATGGAAACCTTCTATATATGGAAATCTATCTATTTCAGGCAGCTAATCTAATCATGGAAACCTTCTATATATGGAAACTTATTTAATTAAGGCAGCTGATCTATTTTTGGAAACTTCCTATTTTTAGAAACTAATCTATTTTAAGCAGTGAATTCTATTTTTGGAAACTTTCTATTTTAGGAAACCTTCTATTTTTGGAAACTTTCTATTTTTGGAAACTTTCTATTTTTGGAAACTTTCTATTTTTGGTAACTTTCTATTTTTGGAAACTTTCTCTTTTTGGAAACTTTCTATTTTTGGAAACCTGCTATTTTTGGAAAGTTACTTATTATTACACAGTAAGTATAATAATACATGAATTACCAGTAATACTTTATCAGATTAATCAGAGTACAAGGTAAACACAGATAGGGCTTTAAACAGTAAACCATGACCTAAAACATACAAAGTAAGCTAAGATGAGACATAAAACCCAGTACGTAATCAGTGATTCGATACTTATACACGTGTGTATTCATGTAGCGTTAGTGATCCAGAAGTAGGAGTCTTTCTTCCGTTCATTCACTGGACTTGAGGTACGGATTTCCGTCCTTTCAGTATGGACATTCTTTCCTTATTAGGATTTCCCCGTATGCAGCCAATTGTTTTCCCAGTATTTGTTTTATATGTTTTGGAATTGCTTATGTTTAATTAGAATACCTAAAGCCATATACATGCATGACCAGTTTCACCTAGTTATGGAGGTACCATAACCATAACACTAGAGGCACTGGTGTTATGACTTCACCACGGCGGAGTGATTGCTCGTGGCGTCCCTTCAGCTTTTGGCCATATTATCATATTTATCATGTGGGGCGTATGGGTGCATCCTAGTTACATGTTTCAGTCAGGATTTCATGGTGAATGTGGTGTGTGCCTTGCATTCTTCACAAGGAGCTGATCCCTCCTACCCAGAACCAGTAAATTAAATTAGAGGCAGCCCCTCTAATTTGCATGATGAGGTCACCCCTCCAAGTATTCATGCACGGTGGATTTTCATGACCTATATTGGCTAATGGTAAAATATGTTAAACAGTTTTCATAAGATAAACATAAGGCTTTTCAAACTATAAAACCAGTTTTATGAACATGTTCCAGGTTTTCCAGGACTTATACATTTCTGCTACTATTAAGTCTTTATTATGCTTAGTCATTCATACCATGTCTATATCCGTGCACTGAGCGTTTTGCTCAGCCGTTACTTTCCTTTCCATGTCCCAAAACGGCAGGTACCCTAGGGAAGACTCGAGTATTTGGAGGACGTGCATAGGATGGAAGCTGCTAGAGACTTCTTTTCCTTCTTGCCCTCATATACTTATGCTTGTTTAGTCTTTTATTCATTTCTTTTGCTTTATTATGTTTTGGGCTTATGTTGGGAACCGATGTTTGATTCCGGTTATCCCTATGGTCATGTAATGTTTTAGACATTTATCCTTGTATGCTTTGATGACACGCCATAATTACGCGTGACATTCCATTATCAAAATGGGGTGTTACAATTATGGTATCAGAGCCAAGGCTTCGACCTGTAGGCTCTAAAACTCGACCTGTGACTAGTGGGTAGTCACCAAGAGCTTCCTAAGCCAACGTTTGTTATTCCACGTATTGATGTTTTCAGCACATTGTTGTTTTAACCATGATGTTTTCAGCACCTTGAGGTTTTAACCTTGACGTTTTCATCGATATTGTTTTACTAATATGGATGGACAACCGTCATTCATATTTAGTTATGTGTCATTGTTTCATGCATAATGTTCCTCGTGAACTGTGGCTATGTGGACTGAACCCCAGTAGTTCATAATTAGTCACATAAAATTTTTTCTGATAAATTTTGACAGATAAGTTTCATTTATTCATGTTTCATGTATCATTGTTGCAGGGATTATGACTAAGTAATGGTTGGTACAGGACTGGCCCTATTTAGTCGCATATGCTTTTATCGAAACTTTTAACTTTGGGACCGACCCATAGGCGTCCCCTCGCCATGTCTTTTGTTTTGGGACCGACCCATAGGCGTCCCCTCGCACATATAAAAGGTTTTTATAAACTACATTACGCATTCATGCATTGTTTTCATGCATAAAAATTTTTCATGATTTATTGGCATAAAATTTTTTCATGTCTCCTCATAAGTTACTATGTTTTTTTATGTCAAGTATGTTTTCATACTGTCATGGTTAACTTCGGTTTCATGCTGAATATGTTATACACTCCTTTATGATAGATCGTTTTATGTTCCTTCATGATAATTCCATTTTCATGTTGATTACGTCTTACGCCTCTTTTGTTATTTATGCTTTCACGCAAGACATTGTTGGATTTCATTGAATTCTGCTTTCATGATTGTCATGGTTGGTTTTCATTGATCATGCTGTCAGGCAAATCATCGTTGAATTTTGTGTAACCACACTTTAGCGTTTCTCTATGCAACCAGAATGATGTCTATGCTAATACTGCCAGGTTATCATGGTGGTTTTCCTAACTGTTTAACCGATATACTTTCCTTAAATCATGATAAATGATCGACCCCATACCGATCATTTCATGTGTTTCCACGTGTACTCTACGTACCGTATTCCATGTATATTACATGTACCTAAATCCATGTGTATTTCATTTGTAATACTTCGCGAATATTCGCTAGTCGATTCTGAATCATCTCAGGCGTATTTTCAATTGCTGATATTCTACTAGATTGCTGATGTCGCTCATAACTTGGAGATGTTACTAAAGGTTGATGCTGCTGACGTTCGGAGACGCTACGAGATGCGGATGTTGTTCACAACCTAGAGATCCTACGAGACGAAGACAAAGGCGTCAGAGTAAGCTATTGGATGAGAAGATACTTCACCATCAGACGATTTTATCAATCATTGTCCCTAATTCTTAGTTACATGTCACACGTCATTCGACTGTCATTTCAGCCATATGAGTGCAAACCGGTACCAGCCAGCCACTCAGCTGAATAGTTACATGAATCACGGTCATGAGAATGACCATCATGGAACTGACATACAGGACGATAGTAACCACTACTATGACAGCAACTATCCTAGAAATCACAACCGAGGCTCCATCCGCGAACGTGATCAGACATACAAAGGATCAGTAGTCCAACCGATCCGCCAAGTCTGGCATAATAACCTAGTATTGTAGTTCTATTATTTTACGTCTCGAGACGCATGTCAAGACATCAGTCAAGACACATGTCTCACGTATACTTTCTGAGGACACATGTCAAGATACCAGTCAAGACATATGTCATGCTTATAGTTCCAAGACACGAGTCAAGACACATGACTCACGTCCAACTATGGAACATTTCTAAGAAATTCAGGGTAGCCTCCAAGGGTATATCCATTTTGTTGTGCCATGTATTAATCAGGCCACAAGAATTTCAATACCATTATCGGCGCATCAGTGAGAACTGTCACGTTGCCGATGTCACTTTCATTTCTTTCACCAGACTTCATATATTCATGACCATGAAGGACGCCTTTCGTATTCCCACGTATACGAAGGTTTTTCTTCAGCTTAATGATGAGATCCAAGCTGCAAACGTATTTCCTCGGACAGACACAAGTTGAATTTTATCCTAATTATGGACTATGAACAGCACACCATGCTACGATTCATAATTATGTACAATAATGTTCAGGCTCCTGAATACTTTCAGCTTGATTTTCCATCGGAAAATCTGTGCAAATTATCTATGCTTACAAGCATGTGCATTGTTAGCCATGGTCGCTAAAATTTTCTAGCTGTCAGTAAGACACGACCACTTAACTCTTTTACGCATAGCCAGTTGATTATTCCAAAGTCTTCCTATACATTCCAGGAGAACCTACAAGGAGAAGGATGGTACCATGAGATTATGTGTCGACTACCGTCGACTTAAACAAATCACCATTCATGACCGTTATTCTCCTCCACGTATTGACGGCATGTCCAATCAACCGTATAGTGTTAATCACTTTTCCAAGATCGAACTCATGAACAAGTTGCCAATAGTGACGGGTGAAAGAGCAGGACATGTCCATGACTGCTATTCGTGCACGACTCGGTCATGCTAGATTTATGATTTTAGATTAGTCTCATCAATGCTCCAACAACATTATGGACTTAATAAATTGTGTTTCCATGAACTCCTAAACAAATTCATCAGCATTTTCATTGAGGATAACCTGATTTCATTTAAGCCTAGAGAAGAACAGGAAGACCATATCTGCACTATGTTGCAAATTCTTGACAAGAGAAATTTTACCCTAGAAAATTTTCTAATATCAATTCTGTTTCATTACAATGACACGCTGAATCACATGGGTTCCTACGGTTAATCTTACCATGACTCTGCTTATGCGTAAAGGAGAGAACCCTACACTACATTAGGTATTCTAGGAAATCCTACGCTAGGAGAAGTCTGATTCAAAGACTCAGAGTTTCGCAACCTTCTATGTATCAAGTTTCTACGAAGCAGGATACAGCTACGTCCATATTAATGTACCTGACATACCAACAGGCTAAGATAGGACACCAACAAACTGGGATGTTTCATCATCTGAAATTGTGAACTAAAATGGGACAAGATCTACACGGATTTTGGTTACCAGATTAATGCAAACTTAGAAGAAGCATGATGCTATCTGGGTTATTGCAAACAGTTTGATCAAGTCTGCAGAATCATTACATCCGCAAGGATTGTAGAACCGACAGATTGATCGGACATGTTCCAACCAAGGCTCATCCGACCACTTGGTAATCCCGCAGCTATCGGGTCAGACAAAGATTCCCAATTGTACTCCTAGATTACTTCACGTCTTCATTCTGATTCCACGACTTGCTTTCGCGCTCGCGTTCATGACACTATTCACGTTCATGATCGTATCTGGGCTTACGATTTTACGTTCATTTTGTTCTGGGAAGTTTTGCAAGAACTTGAGAGACCAGACCCAAGTTTAGTATAACTCTCCATCATCAGATAGACGTTTCACGTCATATTCCACGTCTCACCTTGTAGCGTTTGGCGTTACCGCCATTGTATTCTATGATCACGATATGTTTCACATGTCATGTTCATTCCACGTTCCTCATATCATGATCAAGATATGTTACACGTATCATGGATCACGATATGTTTACTCATACTACACTCGCCATATCTCCACGTAGCACGTTCAAAATTTTTCATGTATCACGTTCAAAAATTTTCACGTACTACGTTTCTTTATGTCTCGCGCATCATTTCAAATTATCAGTTAAGTCAGATTGTCTTGCATCGTAACGTTTCAGTTACCCTAGCACGTTAACTCTTATTTTCCTCGATCCAATTTAGGGGATCTACCTTCCGTTGATAACCAAGAATTTCTTCGTATTCCAAGTCAACGTCAGGACGACCAAGATTTATCATTTGTGTCAAGATCTTCTGAAGGAATCGTTCCAAGAGGGAGGCCACTTGGAAACGGACAAGTTCATCCGGACTTTTATCCGTTTTTCTCATCAATTAGATATGTCCTTTCAGTCACGTCACGTTCCATGTCCTTTCAAGACATGTCACGTTCCACGTTCCTTCTACCATGTCACATGTACGTTCATTAATCTTACATACCCTCTCGGCTTGATTCGGGTATGTTTCTCTTTCAGTTACGTTATCTATAATTCGGGGACGAATTATTCTTTTTAGGGGGGGAGAATTGTAAAACCCGCATGCTTTTACCATGAATAGTGCCCTTAAGATCGTACGTCCTAGATTAAAACTTACCCTATTTAGTATTGATCACATTCATGTGCTAATAATCAAGCAAGTGCATACGTGTATGACATGATAAGTATCGATTACGTACAAACTCATGATAAACAGTTAATAGATATTTCACGTGAACATAATTAAATCATGATCACCATTTTAAAACACGAACTAAAATAATTACGTAACTACTTAATTACGAGTGTAAATAATACGATAAACTACATGATAAAATAAACAGAAACACTTTAAACACGAACACGTTTAACCACGAACGAACACGAAACATCAGGACACGAGAAAAGGTACGGGAAACCCATGTGGGGCCCCATACCCACGGCACACATAACAAGGTGGGCTAAGCCCATGGACTTTTACAAGAAAAGGGGGGGGTTATGGTAACTTTTCATTTCATTTTACTTTTCAAGCAAAATAAACATTTAACCTAAAAAGGTTTTCTCTCCTCCCTTTTTGTCCTCTTTGTGCCGCCACCCTAAGACCACCATAGGTGGTTGATTGGTTGATTTTGATCTTGAAAACCATTGTTATAAACCGTGTTTGTTCATCCTCTTCCAAGCTATGTATTGGTATATCATTCTAAACCTTTCTTTTTAATTCTTTTTAAATCTTGATTATTTTCATGAACATGTTATTGTTATTCTTATTAAAACATGATAATTAAACATAGATCTAACATGTTTTGGGGTTAATTAAAATCAAAGGTTGTTATATGAGGGTGTTTGTTTTTGGCCGCCTAGTATAACCAACCCGAGGGGGGTTCGGTTTGCTTTTAGCCGCCACCACCAAGACCATTTTGGTCTTGGTTGGTGCATGTGGGACCCACGGCAGCAAGGGGACACAAGTACCCCGAGTTGGCTCGGGGTACAGTGTTGAGTTCATGCCCGATTCATGGTTCGTTGGTTAAATCATGATTTATGCTACATGTTAATATTATGAATTATGAACTTAGGATATAAATTAATTAATAACATGAGATATTAATTAAACCATGACTTAGGTTATTTTTAATTATTAATTTAGCATGATATTTATTTAACCTAAGTATTTTTATGTTATAAGTTATAATTAATTAATTATTTAAAACATGCTTATAATTAATTAATTTAGACATGACTTAGGTTATATTATTAATACATATTAATATACATTTTAACCTAAGTAATTTATTCCATTTTAATTAAAACATGTTATACTTTAATTAAAATGCTTAACCTATAGTTTAAATAATGCATGAAATAATAATTAAACTATACACTATATCATATGACTTAAGAAATAAGCTTATAAACACTTAGACTTATATTTTAGCTTATGCAACCAGCTTAATCCTAATTATGGAAACTTCTATTTATAGAAACTTAATTAAATAAGGCAACTAATCTATTAATGGAAACCTTCTATATATGGAAATCTATCTATTTCAGGCAGCTAATCTAATCATGGAAACCTTCTATATATGGAAACTTATTTAATTAGGGCAGCTGATCTATTTTTGGAAACTTCCTATTTTTAGAAACTAATCTATTTTAAGCAGTGAATTCTATTTTTGGAAACTTTCTATTTTAGGAAACCTTCTATTTTTGGAAACTTTCTATTTTTGGAAACTTTCTATTTTTGGAAACTTTCTATTTTTGGTAACTTTCTATTTTTGGAAACTTTCTATTTTTGGAAACTTTCTATTTTTGGAAACCTGCTATTTTTGGGAAGTTACTTATTATTACACAGTAAGTATAATAATACATGAATTACCAGTAATACTTTATCAGATTAATCAGAGTACAAGGTAAACACAGATAGGGCTTTAAACAGTAAACCATGACCTAAAACATACAAAGTAAGCTAAGATGAGACATAAAACCCAGTACGTAATCAGTGATTCGATACTTATACACGTGTGTATTCATGTAGCGTTAGTGATCCAGAAGTAGGAGTCTTTCTTCCGTTCATTCACTGGACTTGAGGTACGGATTTCCGTCCTTTCAGTATGGACATTCTTTCCTTATTAGGATTTCCCCGTATGCAGCCAATTGTTTTCCCAGTATTTGTTTTATATGTTTTTGAATTGCTTATGTTTAATTAGAATACCTAAAGCCATATACATGCATGACCAGTTTCACCTAGTTATGGAGGTACCATAACCATAACACTAGAGGCACTGGTGTTATGACTTCACCACGGCGGAGTGATTGCTCGTGGCGTCCCTTCAGCTTTTGGCCATATTATCATATTTATCATGTGGGGCATATGGGTGCATCCTAGTTACATGTTTCAGTCAGGATTTCATGGTGAATGTGGTGTGTGCCTTGCATCCTTCACAAGGAGCTGATCCCTCCTACCCAGAACCAGTATATTAAATTAGAGGCAGCCCCTCTAATTTGCATGATGAGGTCACCCCTCCAAGTATTCATGCACGGTGGATTTTCATGACCTATATTGGCTAATGGTAAAATATGTTAAACAGTTTTCATAAGATAAACATAAGGCTTTTCAAACTATAAAACCAGTTTTATGAACATGTTCCAGGTTTTCCAGGACTTATACATTTCCGCTGCTATTAAGTCTTTATTATGCTTAGTCATTCATACCATGTCTATATCCGTGCACTGAGCGTTTTACTCAGCCGTTACTTTCCTTTCCATCTCCCAAAACGGCAGGTACCCTAGGGAAGACTCGAGCATTTGGAGGACGTGCATAGGATGGAAGCTGCTAGAGACTTCTTTTCCTTCTTGCCCTCATATAATTATGCTTGTTTAGTCTTTCATTCATTTCTTTTGCTTTATTATGTTTTGGGCTTATGTTGGGAACCGATGTTTGATTCCGGTTATCCCTATGGTCATGTAATGTTTTAGACATTTATCCTTGTATGCTTTGATGACACGCCATAATTACGCGTGACATTCCATTATCAAAATGGGGTGTTACACATACAAATTCAATCATGGCCGCAAGTGATATCAGTTCAGACGTATAGGAAGTGTAAACAAACTGGCTTGGAGGCTCAGATAAATACATAATCAAATAAAGAGGATACATATGGTATGGCTACAACTGTAAGGTCGCCATGCCAAAGTACAAACAATCCTATTTTTGCCTAACCCATTTAGAATCATGACAACCTTCACCAACTGATATTACAGCAAACAAGTACCATAAAGTCGGAACGACATTCAATAATATAAAAGCGGTATTCAAAGAGTCAGCATATGACGCCATGAGCATCACGAAACCACATCTTAACAGAATGAACTTTATCTCATGAAACGTAAGCTCAAAATCAATTAAGCCATACATAAACGGAGACAACACCCTCTTACTCTACAATATGTTTATTTAGCAGCTCATGAGCTTATTCGACTCGGCTTATATATCATGAGCCTATTCTGTAAGCCTACTTCTTAGCCTAATTTCATGTTAAAATCTAGGCATGGATAATTGGACACTCAACTGGCCCAACACTATTTTTATTCAAACTACTTAATCGATGATCAACAAGGATACAGAAAGGTAGAAAGGCAAAATACAAAATAGTGTTGCGGGTGCTACCTTCACATAACTGAAAAAATAATGGAAAATAATTTTTTCATGAATATAACAATGCCATTAGTTGTGCTACACATCTTATGGAGCAGTTGGTAGGCATTGCATATATAAGCTTAATTTGTAGCAGATTAAAATTACAACTATTATGTCCATCATGGCCGGATTTTAGCATGTGCGGCATATGCAACCGCATGGCCTTTATTTTTCGAGGGCCTTCGATTTATAAAACACAGTAAAGATATGCATTATTTTGGGAGGATTTGATCCCATTAATATATTATTTTGAGTGAAGAATATACGATTTGTTCCAAACAAAAAAGAAGATTGACTTGCATTTTCACATATGAAACGATGGCGTCAGGTGGTTTTGACTTTTTGGTTGTTGTTGGGGAAGATGACCTTTAATTCATGTTGGTGCTTGCTAAAAAAAAATTCATGTTGGTGGGGTCTATTTTTCTTAGTTGTCATTTAGCATCAATTTTTTAATACAATTTCAATCTTTTAGTATAATACGACTCATATGTTTACAATTTATAAGTTTAGTCCCTATATATCTTTATTTCGAATTTTTATATAGTTTAAACAGGAAAGTATGTTTTCGGTTTAAAAAGTTGCAATATGGCAAACAGTTCTAAGTCACTATGATCTATTGTCAGGGAAAACAAATAGTACAAGTCATATTATATTTTATGATTATCGTAAAAACGTTTTGAAAATTCTAAGATGACACTTGGAAAATAAAAATATATATACATACTAGAATAATACTAATAATTTCTATCGATATCAAAAAATTAATACATAACGAATTTACAGTTTGTTAATTTTAACAGTGTTTCAATTTTTAGAGTTGAATTAAGGGTCTTATCAGAATTTTGGCACAGGGCCTCCAAATTTCATGAGATGGTCCTGATGTCCACTAATTCAATGTATATGTCAATGTGTTAACGAGTATACTTTAACTCTTATTCATAAAAAATTCTAATGCATGCCATTATTGACAAACTGTATCATCAGTTATAGAGTAAACTGAGTATAATCCTCTTCAGCGTAAACTGAGTATAAACCTCTTCAGCTGGGAAATTGGTTTGGTTCTAACTCAAGTTCGATTTTTAGGATACAACCAAATTGTGAAAACCCTAGCCTTATGTTACATCATAGTGATAGTAAAAATGAGTAAGACTTTGTTGGGCCGACTTCCTCATCCCAATGGGTTAATCGCAAATCCCTCTTTAGGACAGTTATTTATAGTTATTTTAGGAACGGTTATTGGCAGTTATAACTTCCAACCGTTACAACGATTCCATAAGAATCGGTACATCGATTCATCGTACCGGTTAGAGTAGTATAAATAGAATAGGAAGATTTGTAAAACTGTAGATGATAACAGATTTATTATAACATACTAGATCCCCAAATTCTTTACGAAACCCTAATTATTTCGCAAGAACAAATCAAGAGATTCAAGTGTTTTGATCGCCAGAACACTTAAGGAACCAAAGAAGGATTACAAATCCATCCTTGATTCACAACATAATAATCAGAGGACAAAGATTGATACAAAATCATCTTGTCACAGAGAAGAGAGAAGAAAGAAGGAACAAGGGACGGGGGAACCAAAACAAAAAGAGATCGATATTTACAAGAGACAAGAGGTTCGATATATCCAAGAAAGAAATGAGAGATAGAGAGAGAGGTGTTATTTATTAACACACAAAAAAGAGAGAAAGAAAAGCACGGGGTGTTAAATATTAACACAAAAAAATAGACTGGGTATTTAACCCACAGAAACACGCTTGGACCGAGCTATCTTTCTACATAAAGGGAACTTCGGGCCAAAAGCCCAACAGGTTTCAAACAAACCATAATTTACTTTCACTTTAGAATTTTAAGTTTTTGAAGTTTTTAGAATTTTAAATTTTTTAGAATTTTAAGATTTTTAGAATTTTAAGTTTTTTAGAATTTTAAGTTTTTATAATTTTAAGACTTCTTATTTGGATTATGATAAGAAAAGTAAGTTATCTTATTTGGTTTACGATAAGAAAATTTCAAGACATCTTATTTGGTTTACGATAAGAAAATTTCAAGAGATCTTATTTGGTTTATGATAAGAAAATTTTAAGATATCTTTTTTTGGCTTATGATAAGAACGATTTAAGTTGTATTGGTTTTATAATAAACAAGCTTTAAGATTCTTTTTATTTGGTTTATGATAAGAATTATATAAAATTTTAGAATTTTTAGATATTGAACTTTTTAAGTTTTAAGTTTTTTTAAAGGATTATAAGATTTTATGATTTACATTATTAAGTAAAAAATAATAATAAGACTTTAAAGTTATTAACAAAATTTTAAAGGTTTTATAAGAAGATTATATTAGTTTCAAGGTACTAAAATAAAAGTACTCACTAGAAAAAGATTTTATTTGGAGTTTTTAGTCAACATCCTAAAGATATGACAAAAGAAGGAAATGGTTCAAAAAAATAGGCCAGTATTATAAGTACACCTCAATTTCAATGTCGTATGCTAAAATCCAATAATTACTCATTATGGACAATTCGAATGCAAATCATTCTCGAAGAAAATGGTTTATGGGAAATGGTAGATCCAACAGATACTACCCAAATCGACAATAAGAAGGATAAGACTGCAATAGCATATCTTTATCAATCATGACATGAAGAACAACTGCTTCAAATATCGAAGCATAAAACCTCAAAAGAAATTTGGAATGCTTTAAAATTAAGGCATATGGGAGAGGAAAGAGTCCAACAAGCGAGATTACAAACGCTCAAATCCGACTTTGAGATGTTTCAAATGAAGGAAGACGAATCAGTCGATACATTTGCAGGAAAAATAACGACATATGCAAACAAAGCCGCTAGTTTAGGACACACATTTGAGGATTCGACCTTAGTTAGAAAAATCTTAAATGTTGTACCTCATAAATTCCTTCAAATCGTTGCATCCATCAAACAATACTCGGATTTAAACATAATGACCCTCGAAGAAGTAATAGGAAGACTCAAAACCTACGAAGAAAGAATAAAGGTTAAGAAAGGAAGAACATTTGAAGATCATGATAAATTATTGTTTGCAAAACACAACAATAATGGTCAAAGACATCGCTATTATAATCAAGGAAGAGGAAGATACGTTCCACCACATAACCGAAATCATGACGATAATAGACAACATGGAAAAGAAGAAAATTTCTCACAAGATTACAATGAAGCAATGAAAAAGCTTAGAGATTTCCGCAACATAAAATGCTATAATTGCAATGAGTATGGACATTATGCTCACATTGCCATAAAAAAGATCAAACACAGCGAAGACACGAAGCATCGAACCTTGTGGAAGAAGATTTAGAACCAACTTTGTTAATGGCATCCACAAGCTTCAACAAGACTCAAAGAAAATCTAGCAAGGATACACCAATAAAAAAAAGTATTTGCTATGCAAAAGACTATGATAATCAACACTCTATGTTTGAAGAAACTATACTAGAGAAATTTGAAGAAGGACATGACCAAGAGCTTGAAAAATTAAGTATGGAAGATCAACAAGTCGAAGGAAATAACAAAAGAAAGCCTAAAGTCAAGACACACTTTTAGAGCACTATTATTTCAAAAGTGGTTTAAAATATCAAATGAAAATGAAGACGATGTCATTTGTGATTAAGGGGGAGATGTTGGGCCGACTTCCTCAGCCCAATGGGTTAATCCCAAATCCCTCTTTAGGACAGTTATTTACAGTTATTTTAGGAACGATTATTGGTAGTTGTAACTTCCAACCGCTACAACGATTCCATATGAATCGATACATCGATTCATCGTACCGTTTAGAGTAGTATAAATAGAATAGGAAGATTTGTAAAACTACAGATGATAACAGATTTATTATATATCAATACAATTTATATTGGTATATCCTGATTAAAGTTTGAACGATCCACACACACAGATTAATTCCAACAGACTTGGTATCAGTAACCCCTTTTTTGTTTATTGTACTCCGTTTATTCTTATATAAATGGGTAAACGTTAACACATTTTACGCACTAGAACATAATCGTGTGCGAACGCCTGCCTATATGTATATAGGATGGCAAAAGTACCCACAACCGATGGAGAAAACCGAAACCTGAACCGATTGGGTCATTTTCGGATTCGGGTTAGCGGGTTTGGATGTGGGTTCGGGTTGGGATATTTTATTTTTCGCGGGTACAGGTTCGGGTTTTAGTAATACCCGCCCCGTATACGTACCCGTTTACCAAAATACATATCGTTTATTGTTATTTTATATAGTTTTTAAATATGTGCGAAATAGTAGACGAAGATTATTAAACAAATGAAATGCTTATTTTAGTTACATTTTGTGTGCATTAAAATGTTTGTGATCAAGCATATTTCGATTTTGTAACTTTAAATAAAACAATGATGTATTCGATATATTGAATCGCATGATATGATATTGAATTAGTATTCTTCATTTTCTAAAAACTTAAAAAATTATGTTAGGGTATTTTGATTGTTATTCATTGGTTTTTTTTTTTAACTTTATACGTACAATTATGTCCAACGAAATTTAATTGTGGATACTCGATACCCGCCGGTAAAAACCAAAAACCCGTTGTGTAATAGTAATCGGATACCCGTCGGGTATTGGGGCGGATGCGAGTTTTGATATTATAAACGGGTGCGGGTACGGGTTCAGTAAAACCCGACCCGAACCCGACCCGTTGCCATCCCTAAATGTATATACATATGCCTAAACTTAACCATCCATGTGCGCCAATATGATTATTTATTTTTTAGCACTAACTTCTAAATAACGATAAATCTCATTCAACAATACAATTTTGATCGAGTTATATTATTACATGTGACATAGATGCAATATATAACTTTATTTTAGAACTCGTTTAAGTGATGACAGAACCATATTTATTATTCTTACTAATCCATAATATACAACATGCATCTAAATTTATAAGAAATAAGGAGTAACTAAATTAGAAAAACAGTTTAAAAATCAATAATCTCTTGAAAAATACACGTCACTTTACTTAGAGCATAAGCAATGGTAAAAAGCTATAATGGCTTTTTCCATTAATTTGCCATAAATTTTGTATTTCAAAAAGTCATCTTAATAAACAACCTTCAATGTATAAAACTTGTCTAAAGACTTTTTTTTAACTCTTCATTAAATGTGAATAGCTTGTAAGATTGGTGTCAAACACTTGACATTTACCAAGCTTTTCCTTGTCAAGTCATTCATCAAGTCTTCCTCATAATGGAAAAAGTCATAAAGATAACTTTGGCAAATAGTAAAAAGCTTTTTGTCAAGCTCCCATTGCAGTTGCTCTTATTAGATCAAACATTATAGGAGAAAACTTATCTCTCCAATTCAAAATCCAAACTATCCTCGTCACCCTCCTTCCTAAATCAGACTTACCGTCTCCAACCTTTTTTTCATGTCGTCATTTTTTACCATACGCCAAACATTCTTCACTAATAATATGATGAACATTAACACCATATTTCAGGGTTTTGGTGGATCCATAACAAACATTTGTCACTGTATCTCTTTATTTATATTATCTTCATTTGATCATTTCATTGGTAAGGTTCTTTTTTTAATATCCATTATAACTTTTTATTCACACAGTCGTCACTAAAAGCTTTATGATATTTTTTTTCTCGATCTTGGTACGTTGATGGTATAATCCTCATTCGCTAAGAAATTTATAATAACATGACTCTCCCATTACATCTTGTTCTCATAGACAAAAAAAATTAGGGACATGTTCTTATAAATGTTTTCTTTTATGTTTGAATTATGAGTTAAAGTGACGAAGAAGGTTTGTTAGGTGTTAATAGGTCATATGTTATGACTAAAATGTGATTGATAGTCTACCTATGTTTCTTTAATTCGTTTGAGATATTTGGTTCTTATATTCTTATCTTTTATTCCTCGTTATTAGGAGGCGGTCGATACAAGTGTACTTTGGTGGTGCTCGGATCATGGATGGAGCTTTTATGACTCCAGATCTAAACTTTCGAGTCACTAATTCTGAAGTGGCTATGTTTGTTTCTATTGTCGATCCATACATATTATTACATGTTGTATCGTGTGTTATATTACTTGTACATTTAAGTGAAATGGTGTTTTTAATAATAGCATTAATTGAAGGTCTACGAATTCTAAGGATTTGTTAAATGATGGATTGATCTAAGGATTTGATGGTGGAAATGGGGAAGATGAAGATGGGGAGTAGAGAGAGAAAGGAGAGAAAAGATAAGTAGAGAGAGAAAGTGATTAGATTAAATGAGAAGTTGTGAAAATGAATGAACCACCAACCCCTCCTAACATGCTAGGAGGGGTATATATATAGCCCACCCTACATGTGGGCTATATGGACTATACATTACTAAGTGGACCACGAGCCCATTACATAATTATCGTTGGAGCGACCGATCCTTCATAAATACGTAAAACGTATTTCCAACAATCTCCCCCTAAGGGAGGTCGCTCCAAGTTACAAAGTTCTAAATATTCTATGGCTCGTGATCTATGCTAATAATGATGTGACCGAGACTTTCTTTGGGAAAACACATTTCCAACAATCTCCCCCTAAGGGAGGTCACACCATTTTACAAAATCTTAAACCTAGCATACTATGCTTGAGTCTTCGATCTTGTTCTTGTGAATATGCTTGATGTGATCTTTGACTTTAGTCTTGAGCATGTTTCCTTGCCTTGACCTTGTGCATTCATCACTTGTGAAATTTGCCTCTTCGTGACTTCATGTTCCACATACTTATACCTTTAAATTCTTGAAAGCTTCAGAGTTTGATACAGCGGAAGACTTGACCTTCAGACTTTCTTGAATTTGTTGAAGTACTAATTGTATGTAGTATAAGCATGTGGTGACGACTTCTTCTGGATTGTACACCGCAATGCCACCTTCTTGTTACGCTGCATAAGACAGTTAGCAACAAACAATATACACGGATGAAATGGCCTTGAACATTTCATTCTAATTCGGTAGCATTTTACCTCCGGTCGGCGAAGACCATTGGACGATATTAAATATCGTACTTGTGACAGGTAGTTTCAATAAAGAACCTCCTTGACAAGATTTCGTGGGTAAACCCGTTCTCTTTACTCGACCGTCCAAAGCTGACTGCGAACGTAAAGAGTGAATCATTTGGATAATAATATCCGCATGATTTGAAGTCGTCAATTCATGTTCCTGGAACAAGTGAAGTTCAATTAAGAACCGCACCATCGTTGCTTTCCAGTTGTCACTAGCTTGATTCGTATAGAATCTTGCAAGTTACCTACAAAGTGCTGTTTGATGTTAACACTAGAAGGATTTCCACTCGTCACTGTAATCAATAAAGAGTCACTCTGAGTGTTCTGGCAAGATCATATGATAATGCGTAGAGGCCTGGAACGTGTTTAAATTCATTTAAGAATTAAACCACTGTTGCTTTCCAGTTATCACAAGTTTGATTCATAAAGAATCGCACAAGTCACCTACCATGAGCTTTTTGATATTCGCTCAAGAAGGATTTCCATCTTCATTGTAAATACTTTCGTATTACTCGGATGTTCAGGCAAGATCATGAAGATTTTGCGTAGGACTCTTAATATCTTTCTTACTTTTCACATTGTGTGAACAAGCAAGGAATAATGAAAGTGTGTCCTAATGAGATATTTGATGATCTCAAATGGCTCTAGACTCGATCGTGCATTTTGGATTTTTAGTGATCGGAGGCTGGAGAGGAGTGCCACCTTTTCAATACCAATTTATTCAGAGTGAATAAATCAATAGATAATGTGTTGTCTCCGTGTGATTAAAACAAATATCTTTTGAGAGATATCTGAGTTAGCTGGGATGGGTTGTGCCTTGCATCACTGGGTCCATGATGTCTTTCTTCAATATCAAGAATCATTAAAAATGATCTCAATAGCATATGAATTGACCCGATTTCTGCCTAAGGTTGTAAGGAGGGCTTCTTTCTTTACACCCTTTATCTTTACAATTCTTTTTCATTCTTCAACCCCTTCAATGCTTACCAATACGTCATCACTAGCACCTTGTTGTGATTGTTCCAGTGCTAACTTAAGTACTTGGTCGGCATTCAGCTACGTTCACAATCTTTCTCCATCTTTCCTAAGGACTACTATTTCTAGCTATGGAATGTCCTTGGGAAGATTCCTCCGGTTCTAGAGAAATCATTGGACTTTAACCTATCCTACCATCCTTATGTCACCATAATCTTCATCGTCGTGAAATAAATGGGTTGCGGGTAAGTATAAATCACCATGAAATCCATTTTGAAGTGCAAATCCATTTTGCTCCCCCTTAACATATGCTACGATATTCGAAAACATTTCGCACATGTCGGGATGAGCTAACACGTTAAGTCAAACCATTTGTGATTAATCGTTTCCCATATTAAATCACATTTTCTCCCCCATATTAAAAATATTAACCCAATCGATGTTTTTAATATCAATTGATTTAATAGCATTTTAAGAAAATTTGGGAAGAAAAATGCAAATCCAATTATCTTCGTGAATTTAACAAGCTCCCCCTCAAATTAATGAGGGTGTACTTGAAACGTAAATTAAATACCTTTTAAACACAAGTGTAAGGTATTTATCACGTGCAAAGATCAATATATGATGATGAATTCACAATATTAGCAATGTACGAGGTTGGACCTGAATAATGGAGAACATCATATGAAAGAAGCACATGGTTCTTGTTCACGAATGTTGGTCACCTCGTCACGTCCCCGAGAAAATTAATTCCCGTTGTTGAGTCAAAGCCTTCCGGTGAAATGCTTGACTTGAGTATGAAAAGCGGGTTGCTATCTGAAATAATAGCAAACCATTTTGAGCATGTTTTAAAAGTTTGAACTTCTGTTCGAACTTTATTTACAACCCCGTGTCATTATTGAATGACATTTCTAGGTTCGTAAATATTATCGATTCCAGAAGACATGCTCTTTTTATCAAAACATTTTTGAACACACAATTTTGAAAGATTTAGAAAAAAAACCTTTTGAGAAATTCTCGAAAAATTGTGTTCAAAGTTTTGAAAACCAATTACTTGAGCTTAAGATGTTGAATATCTTATAAAACGAGCTCAAGTCCGAGAAGTTGTAAACTTCCCGTTGTTAAGGATAAGTTTATCATCGGCGATAAACTTTCCTTTTATCTGAAGAACGAGTCCTAAGCTGACATTTACTTAGAAGTCGTTTTCATGAGCTTGAAAACTTTGACTGTTTTAACGGAAAGCTCATGACCGAGAAAGGTTAATTTCTCGTTACGAGGAAAAGTTCTCTTATTTAAAAGATACACTTTCCTTTCTGAGCTTAAAACTTCGAATGTTTTAATACAAGCTCATGACCGAGAAAGGTGAATTTCTCGTTAAGAGGATAAGTTATCATAAAAGATAAACTTTCCTTTATTTTAAGTTCGAGTTATAGTCTGACATTTAACTGTAAGTCATTGTGCATGAGCTTAAAAACTTCGAATGTTTATTATTAGCTCATGCCCGAGAAAAATTAATTTCTCGTTGTAAGGATAAGTTTATCATCGGCGATAAACTCTCCTTTCTTTGAAGCACGGGTTACCATCTGATAGTTAATGATAAACCATATACACGAGCTTAAAACCTTTGAATGGTTTTAAGATAAGCTCGTGTCCAAGAAAACTTAATTTCTTGTTAGGAGGGTAAGTTATCGTTGCGTAGATAAACTTCCCTGTCTCTGAAGTCCGGGTCATCGTCTGTCATTTAACGAGGAGCCAAAATGCATGAGCTTAAAAACTTGGAATGTTTTTTATATAAGCTCATGCCCGAGAAAAATGAATTTCTCGTTTTTAGGATAAGTCATCGTCGGGATGAACTTTCCTGTCTTTTGAGATCGAGTTACAGTCTGTTATGTGACTGTAAGTCCTTGTTTGCAGCTTAACCATGAATCCCCTGAGACATTTGTTTCTCTGATATCTGCTTCTTCAGCAACCAAACTCTAAGAGTGTCCTTAGTTGAACGGTATACAACGATTGGACCGCTTCGTTCTTTTGGAACATCAACTTTGGTACCTGCATTCTCATTAGGAGTTTGTATACTTTTGCATAGGTGAGAGATATCTATTTTTGAACCACGTGGGGGTTCATAGTTGGCTTTACTTGTTTCAGAGGCTACCTGAGTAGATGATTCACTAGTCTTGGCTGGCAAACGTTTCCTTTTATAGAAAACCTTAAGTTTAGGCGTAAGTGAAGTATCATCTTTATCAGTTTCCTCCCTAGTAGACTTAGTAGAATCGGAGACTATCCTAGTTAAAGGGCACTCGTTTCCTACAAGAGTGAAAGTTCTACCAGTGGGGCGCCAAACTTTACCAAAGGGTTTGATTTTAGCTATCCACTGGGACTTAATTCTAGCACGGGAGTTCACCTCATTAAGCAATTTTTTGATACAGGAATCATGATTTGCCGTAAAGACACATTTTCTACATGTTTTACAAGTAGCATATTTAATGTCCGAATAAGATCTAGAATCCCTAGATGATTGATTGATGCTCCTAGGATTGGACATGCTACGGTTAGCAGTGTTGGGTAAACTAGAAGGCATCTGACTAGGTTTGAAATTCCTATCTCTTACATGTGTCTTTTGCTTAGCTTCCCTAAGATCAGATTCATGGCAAACGTCATTTGAACTAGTTCTAGACGTGGTCTTGGTATTTTTAGGGAAACTAGAGGCAATCATATGATTTGGTCTTGCTAAAGCTGGAGTGATCACATTGGGCCTAGTTGCTGGAGTGACTGGTCTAAAAAGATGAACCAAATCAACTTGGGAGGCAAACCGCGGTCTCGAGGATTGTGGTCGCTCGGATCTAAATGCAGTAGGTTGTCTGACAATCGGTTGTCTGACGAACTGATTTGTAGGCGGTTTCCCCAAGATTGATGGTTTTTCAAGCTTAGTGTCCACACTAGATCCTTTAGTTTTCCTTAACTCGTTTTTCAACGCAGCTATAGCAAAGACCTTTTCCTGTACTTGGGCCTTTAAAGTCTCATTCTCTTTGAGCAAGTTATCTTGGGATGCCAACTTAGATTCAAGCAGTTGAATTTGTTTCAAAAGATTATCCTTTTCAGCTTTAGAATCTAGAACAGTTTGATCCAATTTTCTTTCAAGAACAACGTTTGACTTTTCAAGTTTTTCAAAGTATGTTTCAAATTTGACCGTTTTCTTAGAAAATTCAAGTTTGGCATCCTCAAGATCTTTTGATTGCCGAGCTATGATCGTTTCGAGCTCTTTAATCTTGGAATCAGAATCAGTTAACGAAGCAGTTATAATACAAGTATCATGATGTACTATAGCATTCTGAACAATCTCTCCCCTATTATGACTTACATCGGATGAATCAGAAGTGGTATTGCTATCACTCTTCTGCATCCCATGTTTGTCATAATTAAGTGCGGAATGCTCAATATGCGACATGTCATCAGCATATACATCATAAACAACATTACATTGTACCATGTTTGCAGGCTCTTCGTCATAAACGGGCAAGGTGTCATCAAGAAGGATCTCGTGAACATTCCCTGACGTGCCACTGGTATCATGTTGTCCTCCTGATTCCGTGCTCTTGCCATCGTTAGGCTCCAAGTTTTCAACCGTATGACCAGTTTCCGCTTGCATCGAAGAGTCTTGCACTCCATTATCATACCCTTGCTGAAGTCGAGATCTTTCATAAATCGAAGACGAGACTGATGTCATGAGTTTCAGAATTGTATCACGGAAGACTCGAAGTTCAGTATGTGTATCTCGAAGAAATGATTGGCAAATCATTGAACTTTCAGACTTGATGATATTGAATTGGAGGAAAGGCGTGAGTTGTGTCACAAGAGCCTTATAAGCAAGTGCCGATGCAGAGTGATTAAAGCTTTCATTGTTAAGTTCCTCGGCGAGTTGGGTCAAAGTGGTGAAAATTGAGTCGATGAATATATGACGATCTTGTCCAAAGATTGTCACAAATTCGCTCCCTCCTTGAAGCCGTGAAAGAGTAACTAGATGACACTGAAGCATTTGAAATGAATTTAGACCATTTTCTCTAGCTTTGTCTTGCATTCGATGCAAGTTTCCCTCTTTAAGTGTCGAATTGAACGAATCCATTGAAAATCGAGGAAAGACAAAAAATGATGTTGATGTTGTTGTAGTCGGGTTTTTACAGTTCGAATCGGTTCAAAAGATGTTATCGGCTCAAACGAAGATAAAATAAACCGGAGATCAAAGCAAATTCGGCTCACTTCAAAAATAAAACCCGCCAACAAATAAAACCAAGCTACGATAAATAGTTTACCACTTGGATACTTTTTAAATACCCGCCTCAATACGAAGTACCAAAAAAAAAAAAATCAATTGACAAAATATTCAAAATTAACTAAACTAAAAAAATTAAAATTAAAATATAAAAATGTAAAACTATAAAAATTTACTTAACAAAAAAAAACAAAATAACAAATCTTTTAAATTTGTTTTGACTTTAAACAAATCAACAAAGCGTTTAAAAAGAATCTGATATATTGGAAATTCAATCAAATTGTGCCCCACGTGGCCAAATATCCTAAAAACGTGGCATTTGACCAGTTAAGTGTCTTTGTAAACTCCGTCCCACTCACCACAAATTTCACTATTAAAAATTCTTTATCTTCTACCTTGTAACTTCCGCCCTGTTAAATACCAATATATGTGTTGACTCCAATCTCTCTCCTCAACAAAACTCTACTAAACTCACAATCCTCCATTTTCTCTCCCAAAAATCTCTCTCTCTTCAAATTAACAGTCACCAAACCTCACAAATCCTCTCATAACTGCTTCATACTTCGTATAACTGATCAAAATAGATCATTACCCGACCTTTTGATTTCGTTATGACTGCTTCGAGAACAAGAAGAGGCTTCAAGATCTTTAATGAGATCTCGGGTAGGTATTCTTACTGTATTGTTTGTGTGTTGTTGAGTCTCTCTCTCTCTTCTGTAGTGTCGTTCTTGTGATGAGTCGAGTGCGAGTATGTGTGTGTGATGTGAGTCGATTGAATGAGTCGAGAGTGAGGTAATGTGAGAGTCGAGAGGGTCTTCTGTCGAGAGTGGGATCTGTTTGATTGTGAGGGGCGGTTTGTTGTGTGGTTGTCGATGTCAGTTTGTTGAGTGTAATATCTTAGATCGATGAAGGTTTTGTAGAAAAACTGAGATCGAGTGTAAAAGTCATGTGGGTTTTTAGTTTATGTGTGTTCGAGAGATGAGAGACGAGAGGGTTTTGCGAGGGTCAGAGATTTCGAGGGTTTGTTTTGGTTTTGAATCGAGTCTCAGAAAGGGGTGTTCGAGAGATGAGAGTCGAGGATGTGTGAGTCTGTTGGGGTGAGTCGAGAGGTGTGAGTGTTTGTTGTCTGTGTTTGAGTTAAGGGTTGTGGGTCTGATTGGATTTGAGAGGTGAGGGTGTAACGAGAGTCTTGAGTGGTGATGTGAGGCTGACGAGAGATTTTGAATGCTGAGAGTTGTGATCGAGTCCGGTCCCGCTATGCGGAATAACCGCTATGCGGAATAACCGCTATGCGGAATAACCGCTATGCGGAATAACCGCTATGCGGAATAACCGCTATGCGGAATAACCGCTATGCGGAAAAAATGTGTCTATGCGGAAAGCTATGCGGAAAGCTATGCGGAAAACCTATGCGGAAAAGTGCTATTCGGAAAAGAACGGAAAACTGATAACGGGATGGATATTTTTGGACAGATTGAACATATTTGGACAGTTTGGACAGTGTAAACAGATTAGACCGATGGACAGATATGAAAAAGAAGGAAGAAAAACTGATTAAAAAAATGATAAAAAAATGACTGAATGATTAAAAAATTATTAAAACAAACGACTGATTAAAAAAAATATGATTAGACAAATGATGATATAAAAAAAACTGATTATTTAAAAAAGTTTGATTATTTAACAAGAAAAACTGATAATAAAAAACTGATTATAAAAAAAACACACGTAAAAATAAAACTGATAAAAAATAAAATTTGATAAAATTTATAAAAATTGATAAAAAGTTGATCGAATGATGAAAAGATTGATAAAAAAATTAGAAAAGAAAGGATTTTTACCACCAAATCAAAAGATAAAAAAATGCAAATCCTAAGATTCAACCATGGCTCTTGATACCAATTGAAGGTCTACGAATTCTAAGGATTTGTTAAATGATGGATTGATCTAAGGATTTGATGGTGGAAATGGGGAAGATGAAGATGGGGAGTAGAGAGAGAAAGGAGAGAAAAGATAAGTAGAGAGAGAAAGTGATTAGATTAAATGAGAAGTTGTGAAAATGAATGAACCACCAACCCCTCCTAACATGCTAGGAGGGGTATATATATAGCCCACCCTACATGTGGGCTATATGGACTATACATTACTAAGTGGACCACGAGCCCATTACATAATTATTGTTGGAGCGACCGATCCTTCATAAATACGTAAAACGTATTTCCAACATTAATTAAGTTTTATATGGGTATTGTAAGTATTGTACATTGTGCTTCACAATGTGGATTACTTAAAATTTTTGGGATATTAATGAAAAGAGAGATATTACTTAAAGTTGTATATATGCATTAATATGTTGTATTATTTTAATATGATTTTCTTCGCTGTAATAATATGTTGTACATTAAGCTATTTTTGTTGTATTACTTAAAATTAAATGAAGAGAGGGTGTAAAATATTTTATATGTAGTATAGATGACTTTGTCTTTGTGCGTGTACGTACGCGTGCCTATATGTACATACAATGATCACTTGTTACATAATAAAAATGTTTAATTGAAGCAGTTATCATGTCTTTTGAGTCCACTTTAAACGTGTTAATTATTCCTTGTAATTAGAGGTGGCAAAACGGGCGGGCGGGTGGGCACGGGCGGCGGGCTAAACGCGCGGCGGGCTGAACGGGTGACAGGCTAAACGGGCGTGGGCTAAATGGGTACGGGAAAACGGGTGGGCGAAACGGGCGGGCTAAACGGGCGCAAGCTAAAATGAGAAAAAGACATATAAAAACATATAATTAAAAAATAAAAATACTTGTTTAAAAGCCGGGGATAAAAACTAAATATAAAATATCCGTCGACTAGCCTAGTTAGTGTTTTACATGTGCGCCCATTAATCCTATAAGTTTCTTACATATGCGCCCGTTTAGCCCATTAATAATAAAGACTTGGCAAAAGGTATCTCATCTTTTTTTGAAAATTAGCAAAAAGTGTCAATATTTATTAAAATTGGCAAGATTTACCACCTCTAATGGTGATATGTCCTGTTTATGTAATTAATTTGTAAAATGTCATTGGTAATGATAGACTGAAATATTTTCATTTTTATGGCCTCATTGATCGTAACTTTTAACACTGGCTTTAGAACCCGTTATTTTGAGAAAATGAGCAAGGATGGATATTTTAAGTGAAATCATAAGCAATCGCATGTGCAGAACATTCAACAGTATTAAACATGCGAAAACAGATATTAGACATTCATCAGCATGAAACAGAGAGGCGTAATGGTAAAATGTAAGCCTAAATAATCTAAAGAATTATCGTGAAAGGTGTACAAACTGACCATTCTTCGATTATATTCTTCTTTCGCAATCAGGTGATTCAGCCAACAAATTGTTATTAGTACACTTTGTATATGCTTGGGGTAATATAAGATCACACTACAAGAAAATAGCCTTTTAGCGTCGTATTTTAGCGACATTTTCATCCAAGTCGCAAATAGCGACATGTTAGCGACATTCACTTTGTCAATGTCGCAAAATATGTGGCAAATCACGTCGCAACATTTGTAATCGCAAATTGTGTCACAAATTACGTTGCTACTTTTGCGATGCTTGAAGAACATATCGCAATCAAAGTCGCCAATTTTGCGACATTTAAGAACACATCGCAAACGATGTCGCTAATTTTGTGACATTTAAGAACACATTGCAAACGAAGTCGCTAATTTTACGACATTTAGGAACACATCGCAAACGAAGTCGCTAATTTTGCGACATTTAACAACACATCGCAAATGGAATCGCTGATTTCACGACATCCAAAGTTATGCTAAGACTATAAATTAATCTATCTAAATCAAAATCGAACCAAAATTAATCAATGTACATCAAAACCGAACCAAAGTTATCTTAACCAAACTGGTGTAGTTTAGGTTTTGACTCGAACCAAATCAAACCGAGCAAAACAAAAATCGAAATCTTAATTAAATAAAACCGAAAATAAACCAACTACAGTTGGTTTGGTTTAGCCCGATTCCGTTCGATTGATTTTGCTTAGTCTGCTTCAACCGGTTTAATCTATATTTATATTAGGAGAGGTGATTGGGACACTCTTCAAATTTATTGGCACACTCCAAATGTTTGTGATATGCCTATTATACCCTTGATATTTACACATTTCATTCATTAATGTAAGGATATACATGTCAACATACACATAAAATGAGTGTATCAATCAATTTCTAGAGTGTGCAAATCACCACCCTTATATTAGTCCACCTTAAGAAAATGTTTAGAAAAATATTTCAACCCTTACTTATATGTGAAAAATCAATATAGTTAAAGGGTGCATTATATAACTTGTTTTATCTAATAAACATTTTCTCAACATCAACCATCACTACCGATCGGATAAACACTACCGCACCACCCCTACACCGCCGCAACATCTCAAATTGATTAACAGCTAACCACTGCTACGCCACTGATATACTGTCGCAACAGCTCCAATCGATTAGTAGGTAGCACCGCAAATCCACCGCTACGCCAACCGCTACACCGTCGCAACAGCTCCAAGCGATTATTAGGTAACCGCCGCTACGCCATCGATACACCACCACTACATCTCCAATCGATTATTTATGGTTATAATTTGCTTTGATTTGTAGGTTTCAGCTTAGCTCTTTCAAAAACAATTGGAACTCACATCATTCATTCAATCTAACGCACGGTCAGTTTGTAAGGTTAATCACTTTGTAACTGCTAATTTGTGTCTGTTTGACTAAACTGTTAGATATTGCGGATTTAGGATAGTGATTTACAACAAAAATAAGTGAAATGATATTGAATAGCGCTACTTTAGATGTTTAGTTTTGTAATTTGTGATGATGTGAGCGTTAAATGATACTATTGAATAGCGTGATTGTTTATTCACAATAATGTGCTGTTTAATTGTTCACAAAGATGTACAATTACATATTGTTGCACGCTGATATCAAGATCATTTGTTTTATAACAGTTAATTGAGAGCTTACTTCTGATTATTCATGTTATTCTTGTCATAACGGAAGTCTTATGAATTTACTTGTATAATTGAAGAATTTACTATTTCTGCTTATATAATGTTAACGTGATTCGAAGTTTACCTGTGGCACTTGTTGATATTAAGATCGTATGTAGTTATAATATAGGTTAATAGTTGTATAATTGAACATGCTACTAAATTTGATTATAAAATGTTATCGATATTCCAATGTTAGCTACGTCACTTGTTGATATCGAGACCTAATATCCTAATCTATGTGACTGTAGAAGTGTAGATTGATAAAACTAGACACCGACTTGTAACTTTTTAATATTTCATTTGATCCAATATTTGTATTTGATTTGTAAACTGAAAGTGCTGCACTCACTATGATGATTCTTTTAGAAATAGTGAATTTGCCTTTGAGTAAAACAAATTTTAATGACCCCATGCTTGCCGGATTAAAAAGTTAATCATGATGGAAGCTATTTGTTATTATGTCTTTTGGTTGATCCCTATTCAATCTCATTTAATCTCAATTTGTTGGGTAAATTTGTTTTACAAGCGGATCTGTGAAGCTTGCAGATTTCGGGTTGGCAAAGGTAAAGACGGGACATTGTTTTCTTCTGTTGTCAATCTAAGTGTATGTAACATTGTTTTTCAACACAGGCAACCAAATTGAACGACATTAAATCTCTCAAAGGGACTCTATATTGGATGACACGAGAGGTTTTTCTAATTTTCTGAATTCTACTATCTTTCTCATAATTTATCATAAGCCATAGTTTATAATAACTAGTATTGCCTTGTCACAGGTTGTTAACCGAAAGAATAACGGGTATGGACTTGCAGCTGATATATGGAGCCTTAGTTGCACTGTGTTGGAGATGTTAACAAGAAATATTCCTTACTCCCACTTGGAAGGGGTATGTTACTGACTTTTGTCCTTAAAAGCTTGTGTGTCACTCAGTCTGTAACATAAACTATAAAAAGAATTACTAAAAGAAAAACTTGAATCTTTGAAGAAATTCTGGGCTAGGTAGATGTAATATAGGTTACCACAGGGTAACAAGTCATTTTTAGTTAGGGTTGAAAGGGCCGAGTTGACTTGTACTGACCTACAAAGAATTTTTTGATCAGTTACTATGAACAAATTTAATGGTATATTATGATTACAAAAGCTTATGATTACAAACTTACAATGATAATCTAAAGCATTGAGTAAAATTAATTAAGGACTTTGGAGATTGTGTTCATTGAAAAGTAGACTTGGTGGTCCACCTGTTTGACCCATTCCCTTTTTGCTGAATTTCGATTTGACCTATTTCAGATAAAAACACAACCCAAATCGACCACTGATTAGTAAATGGTTGTAATCGCCACCTATTGCCAAGTGTACAATACCCTTATTTTCTCCACAATGGCCCTTCTTTTAGAAAGGCAACATAACCGCCCTTTTAGTTGTTTTCGATTGCACACTGCTTGTGAAAATCAAATTCTTTCATACTCTTTGCTTGATAGTTACTGATGTCTTTTATGTTAATTCTATGTACATTGTTTTTGTACGACAGATGATTAAATCTAGTGAACTATTGTGGGATGTTATGGAATGTGGTAAAGGAGTGTTTGTATAGGAGGAATGTGTTCAAACATTAGATTATTATCTCCTAGTACACTTTAGAATATGAAAAAGGTATGTTCGTAGTAGTACGTTGGTTGTGTGTCAACCCCATGGTTTTGTGTGTGTTAAGGCGAAATCATGTGGATTTTGATGTGTCGATTAGGTCATTGACCACAAGCACGTCGTTAGATAATCCTTTTTATTGTTTGAGAATTCTGATTTTTTTTAATCGGACATCAGATTTAGTTTACCATTAGCAGCTCCAACAACCTGTATTTTTTCAAGTATTCTTGCAATTCATTACTTTGCTGAATTAGCTCCTTTACCTTTTTGAATATGCAGAATAGTTACAGATGGAACCCATCGATTGAGGCTGATGTTAGGCGCGTGTTTAATAAAGATAGGTAAGGCATGTTTATTTCCTGTAACTAACTAGTTGTCTGCTTCGTTATAGTCACACCTGGATTAGATGTCTATCAATGTTCCTGGAGTGGATTTTTTCAATGTTCTTGAAGTGATTCTTTTAATAGTCCTGAAGTGGAGACTTTTAGATTTCTATATAGTGTTTTATTCTAATGTTTGTAACCTTCACAATTGTTCTAGTGAATTCGCACTACTACAAAAAAGACATCCCAGACCTGTTGTAGAATCTATCCAGACCGGTTTTTCATAGGGTCTGTCAAGGGGGGGCTCTCCATGTGAAATAATATCGAGACCGGTTATATAACCGGTCTGGATTAACACATTCATGACCTGTTTCTAGCTACATACCCGGTCTGAATATCAATATTGAGACCTGTTTAAGTGTTTATAACAGGTCTTGGTTATTTAACGAGACCGACTTTCTATTAATAAACCGGTCTGGACTGCCTTTTTCTAAAGAGATTATTATAAATTTTTCTATTTCTAGAAACATAAAAGCACAGGATCCTGTTTCTAGCAGTACACTAGCATGGACACTTTCCAACAATAACAAACACAAACATATTTTAATCAAGAAACTTAACTAATAAACCAATGGTTGCATACATATAATGCAGAATTAAACTTAGATGATAACAAGTTCTAGCACTAAACGTACGTTTCCTAAATGCCTTCTACAAAAAAGTTGAGTAGTTCGTACATATCATCTTAGCTTAATTACTTGAACGTGCAAATGCCTCAAACAAAAAACAACGGCATAATCAACAACTACCTATTAATAATGTTATATCAAATCGGACATAATTGATGCCACTTTTCAGTAGTGTCTTCAATTTGATTCCTTCCTGGAGAACATACAAGAGATCTGCATGTAAAAAAGGGATACAAGTTATTGTTGAGAGTTATAATAGGAAACAAAATTTTTACAAAGAAAATATAGAATATATTAGCTTATTATAGTTAAGCTTACTTATTGGATCCATTAAGTATGAAAATTTCATTTACCATATTTTAAAATTATTTATAACACCCGTGCACGCACGGGTTTTTAACATTTGTTAATTTAGAATAAATTTAAATTTATTATTAGAAAATATTCTCTATTTTAAAAATGTTTTAGTAACTACTCAGGTAACATTGCTTTCTTCCAAAGTTGCTACTCACGAGAAATCAATATACAAAATTGGATAATTAAGTTTACCAAGTAGTGTTATTCACCAGGTAGTAGTCCTAGTTTCATTTGTACAGAAAGCAGCTTAGATATACAAACTACATACCACCAATTTATAAATATAATATATAGAAAGGTAAAGGATATGATAGTATAAAGTTAGTGGTCGAATCATTTATTTCGTTATTCAAAGCCTCATCACCAAGTTCCTGATGGGTTCAAAGCCTCATCACCAAGTTCCTGCTTACCATCAGGAGTGATGTATTTGCATATAACTAAGCCAAAACAAAATGGTCAATTTTAAATCTAACCATTTAGTCAAAAATTGAATAAATTCATATGGTTAAAGGATATACCTTCTACGAACACATCGAGTTGGCTGAGCAGTTAAGCCAAATTAACAATCTACTTCATGAGTGCGTCAAACGCCTCTTCAGGGGACTTCTTAAGCTGATGGACAAGCTTCCTCAAAGTCTCCTAGATATCAGATTGAGTTGTTGCATTATCTTCATCAGCAAAGTAACCTTTCTTCAACTTGATCTTGCGACGATACGAACCTCTTCTCCCAGATTCGCCAAATTAAGCATGTGAAAGAAAGCTTTAACAATGACGGTCGAATTCTCGGGATCTAAACTTGTCAAAACACTTCCAAGCATCTTGAGCTTCTTAAGGTAAAAATTAAGAATTATATAAATTTTAGGAGAAAGGCTCGTAAACGGAATACATGAAAAAACATAGAAAAATCATAAGCTAAATTATCTATAGGTCTGAAATTCAGAAAATGAAGTAACATAATTAGTTTTGAGCGATCTAATTGCATAGCTTGCCAGCTTCTTAATTTGTCTCGGCTTTAATAAGAGGCCCTCCAAAGCTCATGTAGATGTATTCTATCAATGCTCATGAAAACAGTCTAAGATGTTTAAAAATAAATAGAGCCTTTTTTAGTAGATATTCTAAGATATTGAGCAAATTTGGGTATTGTTATTTTGCTTGATGATTTGCATATTAACGTGTGTAATATAACATGATAAACCAGTTAAACCTGTTTTATTTATTTGGATGTATTGATCATTAGCTCACCTCTTCAAGCTTCTGACCACTGAATCAACACCTATAGTAATCCCACGCTAAGATCCATGTCATTCATTCTATCTACAACTGATTTGAATCCTTGAGAATATAAGCAACAAATATGTTTTAACGGAATAGCATTCTGACCTCGCCTACGTCGCCGTAGTTAACTACATCGTCTAAAAAGACAAAGAAACAAAGTTTATAACCGACCGACCCACCCATTTCCACCCCTAAACATAATGTAGCAGTCACTGATAATAGACACAAACCTTGAGTTCTGAAATCCGCTGAAACTCTCAAGTGATCCTTCGGGTATTAGTGCTCCATATGTTATCGGCATTGTGGTTTTCATTTGTTGGTCATTAATATTCGACATCGGTATTACCTCATGTTATCATGTTATCAGTTTCCATTCATGATATGTGAGAATATGTTACCAAGTAAAATACTACAAAAAGAGCTAGTTTTAATAATGTGCCTTCATGCGACTAATTCTACAGAGGCCATTGAAAAAAGATCTAAGCTTGACTTAACACAGTGACATCTTTATCTCCACGGAACACCGGAAGGCAAGTACTAATAGTAATAAACATATAAATATATCATACCTTGTCAAAAGTGAGCCATAACTTCAACATTCGAGCTCAATTTTGTCAGTGGAAATTTCAACCTCCATCCTCCATTGTATTCTCACTTGTAGCATGTGCACTTAACTGAGATAGTATTTGTTGATAAGTGTTAGTAGATAACATGAGCTACTAAAAACACACAAGAACACTAAGCTAAACAGGTCACTAATACACAACACAAATTAAAGCTATTAATCTTAAACATGTTTGACGATTACAAGAACCAACCAAATTAATGACTCAAGCTTAAATAAAATTAGTAACTACATAATACAAACACAACCACACTGCTTCTTAGTCTCCATTCATTCACAGTTAATATAATCCAAATAACTTGTTAACCTTTATATATAGTCTTGTGTGGCATATTTGCTTTAGAGATACATAAAAACAAAATTAAGCATTTTATCAAACACCTTATGTGCAAGCTCGAACCACATGAATCTGCTACCTAAGTAGCTCTAATTTGCTCACATAGCCTCTAGTATTTGTTATGGGATGAAGGTTAATAAAACAAGTGAGCTTTAACCTATACAACCCAAAAGTAAAAAAAATCAATTAATGTAACACCCTATTTTGATAATGGAAATGTCACGCGTAATTATGGCGTGTCATCAAAGCATACAAGGATAAATGTATAAAACATTACATGACCATAGGGATAACCGGAATCAAACATCGGTTCCCTAACATAAGCCAAAAACATAATAAGGCAAAAGAAAATGAATGAAAGACTACACAAGCATAAATATATGAAGGCAAAAGGAATAGAAGTCTCTAGCAGCTTTCATCCTATGCACGTCCTCCAAATGCTCGAGTCTCTCCTAGGGTACCTGCCGTTTTGGGACATGGAAAGGAAAGTAACGGCTGAGCAAAACGCTCAGTGCACGGATATAGACATAGTATAAGTGACTAAAACATAATAGAGACTTAATAGCAGCGGAAATGTATAAGTCCTGGAAAACCTGGAACATGTTCATAAAACTGGTTTTTATAGTTTGAAATGCCTTATGTTTATCTTATGAAAACTGTTTAACATATTTTACCATTAGCCAATATAGGTCATGAAAAATCCACCGTGCATGAATACTTGGAGGGGTGACCTCATCATGCAAATTAGAGGGGCTACCTCTAATTTAATATACTGGTTTTTGGGTAGGAGGGATCAGCTCCTTGTGAAGGATGCAAGGCACACACCACATTCACCATGAAATCCTGACTAAAAACATGTAACTAGGATGCACCCATACGCCCCACATGATAAATATGAATAAATGGCCAAAAGCTGAAGGGACGCCACGAGCAATCACTCCGCCGTGGTGAAGTCATAACATCAGTGCCTCTAATGTTATGGTTATGGTACCTCCATAACTAGGTGAAACTGGTCATGCATGTATATGGCTATAGGTAATCTTAATTAATCATAAGCAATCAAACACATAACTTATACTACGGGAAAACAGTTGGCTGCATACGGGGAATCCTAATAAGGAAAGAATGTCCATACTGAAAGGACGGGAATCCGTACCTTATGTCCAGTGAACGAAGAAGACGAACGGAAGAGAGTCCTACTTCGGTATCACTAACGCTACATAAATACATACGTGTATAAGTATATGATCACTGAGTACGATACTGGTTAACTGTTATGTCTTAGCTTATTTTATATGTTCATGTCATGTTTTACTGATTTTAACGTTATACTATATTTATCGTATATTCTGGATATTCTGTTTAAGTATTACTTGTATTTCTTGTATTATTATACTCGCTGTGTGACAATAAGTAACTTTCTAAAAATAGCAGGTTTCCTAAAATAGAAAGTTACCAAAAATAGAAAGTTTCCAAAAATAGAATTATTGCTTAAAATAAATAAGTTTCTAAAAATAAAAAGTTTCCATAAATAGAAATAAGCTGGATTATTAAGCTAATAATATAAGCTAAAGTGTTTTCTGATTAATATTCTAAGTCATGAGGTTATAATGTATAGTTTATTAATTATTCCATGTATTTTAAATAACTATAGGTTAAAGCATTTAATTAAATATAATGGGATTTAATTAAATAAAGATATAACTACTTAGGTTAAAACATGTATTATTAATTATACTAATATAACCTAAGTCATGAGAATTAATTAATTATAGGTCATGGTTTTTTTAATAATTAATTAATTACTTACTCTAATTTAACTAAATAATTACTTAGGTTAAAATCATGTATTATTAATTAATAATAATAATAACCCTAAGTCCATGTTTTAATTAAATTAATTATCTAGCATGCTAAATTAATTTAATTAACTTGTAATTAAATAATCATGTAATTATAAGTCGTTTTAATTAATTTAATTTACCTTTAAAATTAATAAACATGTAAAGCTAATTATCTTGAAAAAATGATAATACGTACTCTTGCATTATTTTATTTAAAACGCGTCGTAAATCAAACCCGTGAAAAACCCATGAAAACGTGTTATGTTTTTACACATAAGCCGAACCAAACAGCCCCTTAAATATTTAATAACCTGTTATCCAAACACCCCTCCTTGACTGTTTTTAAACCCAAAACCAAACACCCCCTTTACTGCCAGTTTTCCCACTGGCAGTTCAATGTTACCACCGGCAGTAGCCGGTTCCCACTGTTGGGTATAAAGACCCACCGAGACCTGGTGGTCTCGGTTCCCACTGTTAGAACAAAAGGTTCCCCTGCTTGTTCGTTGTTTCCACTGTCCGAGCAAAACCAAACCAGCGCCCCTTTTTTTTTAGGGTTGTGGCTGTTGGTGTAAATCATCACTGAGAGTCATAAACTCTCGGTTTGAGTGAAAACTGGCCAATGAACACCCCTTTTCCCCTAACAAATCTCGTTTAAACATATTTATATTCTTAAAGATTCATGTTCTTGATTAATTAACAAAGGAGAAAGAAATTTAAACGAGATTAGGGTTTTCACTTACTTGTTTAGGGTTTAAGGAAGACACGAACTTGAATCATCACTCTTGCAGTAGATCACCATGGCCGTTTTCTTGGTCTTTGGTGATTAAAACCCGACGGCAGAAAGAAGAAAGGAAGAAAATAAAGCGACGGCTGGATTTCAAGTTTTAGGGTTTCCTGTGTTTGTTTGTTTGTTTGTGTCGGCAGAAAGAAAGCAAAGCCCCTCCACGTCTTTTATTATACACGGCTAAAAACCCACACTTGGGCCTTGAGCCCAAGTCCTATGTCTTTCCTTCTTGTCAAGAATGGCCCTTCTACTTTCTCCCTATCCGTTTGTATTAATCGATAATAAAACGTACACGTGTTCGGGTATTTAAAATGTCGTGCTTTTCGTATTTATTCTTATGCGTTTTAATAGTAATATTAAGTACGTAATTACTTGTCGTGTAATTTAAATATACGTGATAATAATTATCGTTTAAATTTTCGTGATCACGTTTTACGTAGTTTACGTAATTTAATTAGTTTTCGATCGTGACTCAATATATTTATTCGTGTTTGTAATAAATATATAAATACGTAATCATTATTAGCTCGTGATTAAATTACGTTCATGATTTCATGATCGCATGTTCGTGATTAATTATTGTTTAAATAATTATTGTGTGTTCGTACGTAGTAAATACTTATCGTGTTCTAACACGTACGTAATACGTAAAATTCTATTTCGTGAACGTAAACATGCTATAAAAGGAAAGTTTTAACCTAGTACGTACGATCTAATGGGTACTATTCATGGTAGAAGCATGCGGGTTTTACAATTAACATATCTAACCTTGGGAAGTAAAAAACAAATATGAAAAGTTTTAGAAGAATACATAATAGTTACAAAGAAAATGACGGATTTAGTTTAAGTTTTTTACAAACCTTTGATATAAACAAGAGTGATGGGCATCGGCACGAGTGGCGGTGATAGAGGTCTGCCATGGTGGTATGGCAGCAATGTGTGTTGACTGTGGGATAAAGAAATGAGATAGAAAAAGCAACTAGGTTAGTTTGAAATTTCATTGAAAATAATAAAGGGGGAAAATGTCCCGCTCTCAATTTTGGGAAAAATATCAAGACCTGTTCTTTGTTTAAAACACGTCTGCTTGTAACAAATAGATATAGGCCGGGTTTCAAAATTAGAACCTGTCCAAATTAGGCCTAAAAGAGACATGTTTTTAGTTAAAAAACCGGTCTGGATTCTTTTTTAATATTGGAGCCGGGTTTTCTCATTTTCACCGGTCTCGATATATTTTGGGCTGTGAAAAGTATTAACTCAGACCGTTTTTTCTTGGAAAGGGTCTTGATAAAGGGGTCTCTAAACCCAATTGTGTAGTAGTGTCGGTCAGTTTCGATCATTTACTTTTAATTGATATTGGGTCAGTTTGGATTGCGTACTTTTGACAGTTACTTTTGCCATTATATATAAACATGATCGATAAATAGTGACGTCGAAGAGTCGATATATCGACTGAAATAGCAATATAGAACAAGTAGTTGCTAATTTGGCGTCGTAAAAAACGGCTGGAATAACAAGTCGCTCATTTTGCGTCGTAAATAGCGACTTGGAATAACAACGTCGCTAAATAGCGACATAGCTAGCGATGCAAGTAGCGACATGGCATATAAATAGCGATTTAAGTAGCCACGTATCAAAATTTGTCGCTATTTAAATGGCGACATATGGATAATTATCGCTATACACGTCGCTATCTTTGGCGATGTTATTTACATGTCGCAAAATTCTGTGACTCATTATTAGAGACATATTATTTTGTGACGCTAAGCTCCTCGCTAGCATTAAATACATCGCTAAACATGTCGCTAAACAAGTCGCTAAGGTGGTATTTTCTTGTAGTAAGAGCTATGCTAGAACCACCAACAGGTGCAACACGTCCTATTGCACTCTCACCAAGATCTGCCATTAAAGTTTCGGTATTGCGAACCGGACCATGAAGGACTTTAAACCTAGCTCGCATCACTCCCGACCCCAATTCAAAACAATCAGTTTTTTCTCCCATTCTTGGAAACGAAGAGTTTGCAGTCGAAAATTCTTGATGATTTCAGGTTTGCCCTTCATTAGGAATGCTAACTGTGAATAACACTAAGCAAAGAGATTGTAGTACAATATAATATAGTAAAACTCAATGATTTGGAAAATGTGAATAAAAAAATTAATTGCAGATTATTATACCTATTGCACATTCGAGTTAGAAGTCTACTTTACGCTATGTAAACTATAGTTTGCAAGAACTGGGTAGAATTATTGTCTTTTTTAGAATCATGTGTGATCAGCAGCTCAATTTATTCGACTTCTGATGGCTATACGTTTAAATACAATAAAACGACACTATAGTTTACAAGAATAAGTTTTGGAGAACATATATTTCGCTAGAAGGACCAATCTCGTTAATACACACAATAGAACCCCAAACAGAGAAGCTGCGTAGCATTTCAACGAAGTCCAGATGACACCTTACCGGGTGAAGGTATAATCTTCAAGTATTAATAATTACTCACCCTATATGCATGTCTCTGCCTGTGCAAAGACTAACACAAGCCTTAGGGAGCTCAAAATTACGAGATATTCGATTAGTTTGATTATCACAACAAATTGCATAACACAAACCCATACTGCACCGAGGATCAAATTATCGTCAACTATGCAAAGTCAGTCCACGATAGCTTTGATTCTTCTCACTACATATTGCATAATAAAAGCTTATGCTTCACATACGAACATATTCCACAGCATAGAAGCTATATTTCTGTGGAAGATCAATAAATCAGAAAATCAAATTGGTTCACGCATTTCATCAACCAGCACATATGCATTAAAAACTCCGGAGTCATCCATTACTTGTCGAGAATCTATATTTCCTCCGTGACATTACATATACCTGACCCTATCATTTAAAATACTAGAGAATCTATATGGGTCTAATCTCTATGCCTTGTATAATAAGTCCACAAAGATCCTTCTTAACTGGATGCTCAACCTTAAGATTAATTGAAACTGTTTTTGGAGTCTTCTCGGTTTGAAAACCCCACACTTCTACTTCCATCCAACCATCACTCCTCTGTTGTGGAAGACCGCTTCGTCTGTGTCTATTTAGCGTGTTGTAACTGTTCTCCTCAAGCTTTTGTCCGATAACAGGGGTGTTTGCAGGGCTTACTAAATAGCTATATATATACTTTTGATAGGAAGAGTACAATTTATATTTCACTTCGAGAGGAGACTCAAATGAGGATTGGTCTTGCGGTAAGTTGTAGACAAGGTAACTTGCATATCTTGTATCAGGTGATAGCATTGTGGGTTCTATTTCACTCCCAAATTCAAATTTGTAGCCAGCAGCTATTACATGCACTTCTCCAAATCTGCAGAAACATTTAATATCATGTATCTGAGGTCAAAAGCATTGCTTTCGTTGATCAAAGATATATATAATATCTTCATAGAGGTCTGTATTCCTTGGTGGGTCCAAAGTGGTGCACTTCTATACTACATTATAAAGGGTGTATCCATTTGGTTGAAAGTTGAAAATGTTGAATGGTTGAAAAATGTGGGTCCCACTAATCTATATATATACTACATTATAAAGGGTGTATCCTTTGGTTGAAAGTTGAAAATGTTGAATGCTGGAAAAATATGGGTCCCACTAATGTATATATATATTACATTATAAATGGTGTATCCCTTTGATTGAAATTTGAAAATGTTAATGCTTGAAAATTGTGGGTCCCATTAAAAACTATTATATGCAAATCTTATTCATTAAAAAAGATATAAACTTTCGTTAATTAAACAAATGGCACCCTTTCATCCAATTGAAATATACTTATAAGATATTTTGAATTATAACATGTTACAACGCTTTGAAATAAAAGTTTAATCTTTTAACGTTATATTTTGAATTTCACCGAAACACTTACCACAATATCGCATCGTGTTAATTATCTGTTGCTAGACAATTTCCGCCGCTATGCGCGGGTACTCGTCTAGTTTATACATATGTCTTAAGTTGTTAATGTTTAATGTTTAACAGGTGGTCATAATACATGACATCAAACAGTAATAACATTACAACCATCACACACCAAACAAACCAAAGTCCTACGATGCTTCGGCATACCGTGGTGTACAAATCCAATGTTTAGGGATCACTTCTAAAGCTTTTCATAATTGATTGCTTATGTTCTAAGGTCTATTCGGACTTACTAGACTTCAGGAATCAAGGAGGCCGGTTGCTTTTATTCATTAACTGATACATTGAATCGATACACTTATCTAGGGAGAATAGCTCACAGCTCACTAGATCGTAACACTAACAAAGAATGGCTTTGATAAGGCTATTTCCTCATTTTATACTAACTGTAGCAATCGATTAGAAGAGAACATAAAAGGCCCATGTACTTTCAATAAGGAACGATATGGCCCTTGTGTAAGATTGACCCATAACAGGAGGTTTTGTGTTGAAAGATTTGGATCAATAGAATGAATCTCAAATCATGAAGCATTTACGGGATATTGTACTGTCATAAAGTGTCTGTCTTAACTATTACCCATTCACCAGGATATAATTTATTCACACAATGGAGTTAAAAGGCAGAAGTTTTTGGTAATTAAACACGAGAGTTTTAACAAATGGAGATGACAGTACTTTAATATAAACACGAGAGTTTTTAGGTAGTTTAATAGGAAATTGGCTAGAAAAAGTAGAGAAAGAACCTTGTTTCATTGGGAGACTTGCAAGCCGAGTTCTTATCATCTATTACGCAAGTCGCTTTTGCAGATAGCATTACACATTTCTTCCCATGTTTATCAACAGTGAACCACTATCAATCCATATACATATGTAAGTGTAGGGAATATTACGTTTAAATTAGGTTCGAAAAAATGACAGTACTCTTATAATTCCTATAAAGAATACCTGTTGACCATTGTTGATCAGGAACCCTCTTCTGATAATTGAGTAGAGTTCCTTCTTCGTTGTCCATATCAGACTATCTTTTGACAAATTAAGTATTTCTTCATAATCATTTGGAAGCTTATTTTCCCAGTGTCTGATTCTGAATCAGATATGGTCTGGATATTCTCCACCTTGTCATCCTTTGATGCTTTATCTTCCACCTATTTTTACGAAGTAATTCGTTTACCACTTTTAGTTTTTGTTTTAGTTCTAGCTATAAAAAAAATTGATTCGCAACTTTTATATAGACTTTTATGGAAATCACAGTTCATATTAGCACATCCGACTCAGAACAAAAAATGGCCCATTTTGACCCAAACCAATTTCAGCCTCTTACTAGACCCAACCTTTTGGCCACCGTTATTCAAATGATTATAGTAGTTGTTTACTCGGTTCATAAGAATAATGAAATAACAATTAAAAACTGACTAAGATGATTAAGCAAGTATTTCACATCTTACTATTTCCAGGGGCTTAAATAGGATGCCTTCTACTGTTAAATTGGTTGCATGGTCTTCAAAATCAATTTCAAGATCAACAATACTCCCATCGCCACTGAATTGGAATAATTCAGCCATACGCAGAGTATCCTCAACTCTCCAATTTGAAAGGTACACAGTAGAAGTTGTTTTCTCCCCTCTTAATTTGTATTTGAGGTCTACATATTCTTCCATACATATAAGGTTGATGGTGTATGTGATTGATGGAAACAATAATTGGGTCTTCACAATTGTTTTAAATCCCTTATTTTTTGTTTGATAAAATCCCGCTGGAAATCTGCATGAAGAAGCAGAAGCAAAGTATGATACAACAATTTATAGTTACTTATGAAACAATAGAGGGATAAGTCTGAGTATGACACCTTAAATTATCATTTGATTCGTATCGAGAAGGGAAATTTTCATTTGGAATCAAACACTCTTTCATGGATATCATGTGACAGTGTTCTCCTTTCACATTAAGTGAAAACCACTGCGCCATTATATAACTTGACATGATGTTTCCATCTATATCGAAAGACAAGGTTGAGGGTGTATGGGATTTGAGATGTCAAGTATTCACCTCTCACACGTGCGTTAAATGAATGATAAGAATATTCGTAACATCTCCCCCCTGGAAATCTGAAAAAAGAAGAATAAAAGAACGAAAAATATAAAAACCATATACAGTAATATGGATAGTTGAATACAAAATTGAAAGTAGTTAGTCACCTTGAATTAACCCACTCATCGATATCATCAATATCATCTTTTACATAGACATGTTCATCGGGGTCCAAACAGGCTTCGATGAAGATTCTTTCGATATGTCCTCCCTTCCCACTCAAAAAAAAACTGTATACACATGCATTAAATGAATTTTAATTAGCGATTCCTCAAAGAATTGTGCCAGGCTTCTGCAGCTCTGTGTTATTACAAAATATTGTATTTAAACATTATACACATTTTATCATCACAAATATCTGCCAGTTAGCTCTTTGCCACCCTTACGTTTGCTAGAAAAAAAAAACAAGTTTATGTGTTTAGCGAAATATATTTATTGGACTTATAGTTTTAAGTGATTTTTGATTTTTTTTGGTTTGATAATATAGAATTTCTTTTGTCGCCATATACATGTTTAAATTTTAAATGATTTGATCTGTTAATCGCATGTGACTGTTATCAAATAGCACAATGAAATCGGAACACCGTATCTTAAAACATGTTTTGAAACAACTAATTATCTTTATTATTTATTTTAAAGCATAATATATTTTTAATAAGTAATCACAGACACCATAAGACACAACCATCTTTATAAGCCAACTAACTAAAAGAAAAAAAATTACACACCATTCATGTGCAAATATAAAAAAATAGGCAAAAGTTTAATGTATTAATATACACTCAAACAACTAATCTCAATCATTCATTACTTTCATTTAATAAAAAAACTTACTATTATTATTTCTTTTTTAAATTAAATATCTCACAAACCGTTAATCGTTACGCAAAACGAAATATATTATCGCGACGAAAATTAAATTATTTTTTTATCGAGAGACACATGTATACACTTTCGACGAACTTTTTTTGTTCTGATGAAATAATATATATTCATATCACGAATCAAAAACTTTCTTACTTTTTTTTCTCAATCACGTCAGTGAAAATCATATATAATTCGTATCACAAATCATATATGATTTACAGAAATTATGTATGATTCGTGATATGAATCATATATGATTTCGGAAAATCATATATGATTTCAAACGTGACTTAAGAAAAAAAATTAAAAAAAAAGGTCGTCGAAAGTATATATACATGTGCCCTCGACAGAAAGATGATTTAATTCTCGTTCCAATGATGTATTTTTTTTCGTTTGACGATTTACCGTTTGTGAGATATATTTAATTTTAAAAAAAATGGTAGAAAATGTGTTTTTTTTTAAATGGGTGATTATAATTGGTTGATTGGTTTATGCTATTTTAGGGTTTATATGGATCTCAACTCTACGGTAATAATTGCAGTTTTAAAAAAGTTGTTAATTACCGTTTTGCCTTTGTTAACAAGGACCCCTTTGGATAAAAGCCCTTTCAATTCCTCTATGGAAGTGTACATCAGACGAGATGTTGCAGACTGAACTATCTTTTCATACTCTTTTGGCAGCGGAAGCTTTGACATAATATCGTGACGCTCCTGCACTTCAAATGCATCCTTTAGTTTGTCCACAATAAGAGACATTGATGGCCGTTCTTCACGCGAGCTCTTCAAACATTGATTTGCAACGCTTGCAAATGTTTACAAAGCACTTGGGTTAATTTGTTGCTTGAGATCTTTCAAAATTATGTCTTCTAACTTATTATCTTCATAGGTTTTTTTCCAAAAAGGAACAAGAACACTCAATTGACCATTGCTAACTTCAACGCATTGTCGGCCACACAAGACCTCGAACAAGACTACCTCAAAAGAGTAGACGTCTGACTCTTTTGTAAGTTGGTATGTCTCCATATACATTGGATCACAGTATCCAGGGGCACCTACCGCATTGGTGATCATAACTGAGAACTGCTGCTCAGCAGAGCCCATTTTGGACAGCCCAAAGTCAGTAACTTTGGCATTTAGAGTATCATCAAGTAGGATATTCGCGCTTTTAATGTCACAATGGAGTACCCGTTGTTGACTCTCGTTGGGATCATGAAGAAAGCTTAGTCCCTTCGCAGCATCGAGGCAAATCTTAATGCGTTCGGTCCATGTGAGTGTGGCATCTTTTAAATAGCGTTCGAGACTACCACGAGATGCGTGCTCGTATACGAGGATCATCTCACCGTCTTCGATGCAGTATCCTAGGAGTGAGATGAGATTTTCGTGTCTGTATCGGGAAAGCATCATGATCTCCTTCCAGAAATGATCTGCTAAAGAGGATGTATTGAACTCATAATTCATTAGATACTTTTTATGAATGTCAACTAAGTATCGTAAGTAAATTGCTCCCGGTTGTTCAATCATTTGGATAACGCAATTCCGGGAGGAGTCGGTAGTTGGGCACTGGATCCCTTCGGACCTGGAGAACGTGTGACGCTGAGTCGGGCCCATGTTTACGATCAAGTCGCTTCAAAGCAACTTGACTTTTCTTCTCGGAGTTAGAGTGACACAATTCTCCTTTGTAGACCTTGCGGAAACCACCTAAACCGATAACTTTATTTTCATCAAAGTTGTTGGTGGCTAATTTGATCTCTCTGAGTTGGATTTGAAGATGTTCATACTCTTTCATGAAAGAAGCCATTAATAATATGACTAAGTAATAATGTGAAAGATTTAATGATAAGGATGGACAAGGGCAGAAGGCAGAGAAAGATTTTTTTGCTGTGATTAGTTCGATGAAAAGAATGCCTTTATATATATGCTTACAAAATTAATTTCCATTACTTTATCTGTACAACTAGCCCTAATTAATCACATACGAATTATTCAAAATGAGATAGGATTAAACCACCTAAAGCATAGAAGTTGCTATTAAACATGTTAATTATTCCTTCTAAATAGGCATACATCATGAAAGTCAGCTCTTTGCATGTTAGATAACATGTTCTGACTTTAAAACTTACTAATAAATAAACATTAGAGATTTGCTAAGAGTTATAGCACTGAATAGTCAACTTCAATGGTGAAATAAACAATACGCAAGTAGACACCAACATGTCATGTTTTAATCGATGATGGCATTAACTAGTAGTTGAAGCAATTATCGCGGTTGCAAAACATGACCCGTTGTCACAAATATCAAGTCTCCAAAATCTCCAATGTTACACGGTTGAAATTACTAATGGGTCATTATCAAGTCTTCAAAATCGATTCCATCTGCAAAGCATTATGATCCGTTGTCGCATAAGTTTTAACTTGAACTAGACACTGTGAGTTATTGATGAGAAAGAATAGTGGTCGTCACATGTGAGGCTAGAACATGATGGGAAATAATACCCACCATGTGTTTTAACTTATATATTATCCGAATTTGTCTCACAGGAGACAAATGTATAGAAATGTATATTAACAGTAATGTTCATATCAGTCGGTTTTATAAAGACCATCTTCGAACATTATATCTTTATCAATCTGGCTGTTGATTATGATGCATGCATGACCACTTGCAACTGCACAACATGGTAGGAAATGCTTATACCATAGTTGTCGGTTTACACTTTTAAACATGCAGCAGCAAGAAATATTAGGTCGGAAGGGTAAAATGTGTAGCAGCGCTGCTTTTCACAATCAATTCATATCAGTAATACAGTATGTGCAATAATCAAAGTAATTAGAGTTGGTAAAATGGGTGGGTTGGATAACGGGTCAAAACAGGTATGTTTCTTGTACAGATATCTTATACTAGATATTTAGCAGGTTAAATATGATAATAAAGATAAGTTATTACAGCAATAGTCCATTTATTGAAAGGCAAAAAATTATTCGGAGGTAATATGCAGAACAAGGTTTGGGCACCTTTCGACCCATTAGACCTGTCTGACCCGTTACCTCAACGACGGAACTTGAACATTTATTTTGGGCATCTTTCGACCCATTAGACCTGTTTGCCCCAATGAAGGTCCGTCCTTGCCTTTTAGCAATATTTTTATTTCACCATTTAACATGTTAAACATGAAATGTATGTGAAATCAACTTACTCGCAGTAAATGGAAATCAATCCGTTAATTATGCTAACATGGAAAAATTATTGTATTAAAACTGGTCATTCACACTACATCAACAGACCACACACATGGGTACACAATGTTTTATTTGAGATCTACATGACATCACTTCCTATATGTCACTTAATTTGTGATTAGTTGTATTAGCATAGTTGTTAGCCTAAATTGCGAGCCGACTAATCCCAGGCGACTATTCATTTGAATAACCTGGAGTCGGCGTAGGTGAACCTTAAGGAGGTGATACCCAAGTTCAACCTCAGTGTGTGTCATACCGAGTTAGGTGATATGGTTACTATATAAGTGGTTATGAAGTACTTAGGCAGTAGTAAGGACAAGATGTCCAAAGGCCACCCTCTTTGTCGCGTGTTTTTTGTTTTTTTTTTTTTTTTTTGGTGATCATCTAAGATATGATGTCCTGATCACATAATTGCATACAGAATGTTTAGTTCTAGCAACTATATAGCCTAAACGAGTCTCTTTAGCTGGCTTTATATGCTAAATGGTGACAAACAATTTACGCAACTCCTTCATGCCGGATCACTAAAAAATTTATCGATTACAGCTATTATAGCATAAGTAAATCATGTTGCATAGTAAAGATGTTCAATTGCTCGATTATATTGACCATTTAATCCGTTTGCCATATATTTTATTCCAGATTAGCCCATTCAAAGGAGATCGGAATCAATCATATTAATTAACATTCTTCACACGGTGGACATTATTATACCTAATGTACAACAATAATGAACTATATATATATGGGTCATTCACAGTGGAGCAACAGATCATACGCATCTTTGAAAAATAATGTGTTAGATTATATGAGTCTCTCGTTAAAAACTACTAATGTTTTATACAATAAATTTCGGACCGGTTGCTCAAAGTAAACCCTTTGTTTGGGTCAGCCTAAAGGTATTCATGCATCATATAACTTGATAGAGGGTCCATGTTTAATTTGTATGGAGTTAGCTGAGATGTCCAGATAACTTAAAGTTATAAAAGGATAATGATTGTTATAATAATACTATATATTTTCAGTCTTTATATAGTAAACAAACTGTGGGGTGGTTAGGATGTCCCTTTGCTTGACATTAGATAGTATACGCTACAGTTAACGCGTTGAATAGGTAAGCGTTATGGATGGAAAGAACAACATGTGTGTCCTCACTTAACCTATGAAGCATCGGGGCATTTAAAATACCATCAATGAATAAACTATTTCATATTAGTACATGCTAACACACAATGCAAATACCATCAATGAATAAACCATTTCATATTAGCTTTTAAAATTTGCTTTAACTTAAACCAATTACTTTTATTTTAATAATCAGAGAAAAAGGTGGGCGCTTTAACTGATATCACGAGCCATTTCATATGCAGAACTTGAAAGGAGACGTTAGTTTGTCTAGTGAAGCTAGGATCAGATGCCCAAAGTCAGCACACTATGTGATTCAGAGTTTCAGACAGCTTTCGACTCCTTACAAATACATGATAACAGATAAACTAATTCAAAGTAGATGTGAACCAATCCTATTAATCATCTTAACCTGAATAATACTACTATTTCTGACAACAATATTAGATGATACAACCCTCCAAAACCTTAGATCAAGGGTTTGGGGTTGTATGCCTTAAACTCCTTAAATACGACGAAGGAGTAAAATTATAATGATTCAAAGCAGTTCAATTGAAGCCAATGAAATGGATGGATTGGGTAATGGGTCAAAATACATATTTCTTGGTATCTTTCAAGTTGAATTGATCTGTAACACACTTTCGACGAATTTTGACCCGTTCAAACCTATGTTTTTTCCTTTTAGTTTTGTCTTTTCTTTGCCTTCCAAACGAATATCTACAAAATATAACTCAGACGAACCCGTCAAAATTTAATGGAAATCAATCCTAGTTATAGATTTCAATTGATTTTGGTTTTTGTAATTCAAAAGGCTGAGATTTGGACGAGAACCCTAGAGTCCACACTCTGTGTTTGTGTGCACCCGGATTACATGGTTTTAAAAGAAAAAAAGAAGAGTGGTTGTGAAGTCTCAATAGTTTCCGGTCATTAGCCATTACTTACATGTTGTCAGTTTAACCAGACTTCCAAGCAATGACATGAGTATATGGAAATCAAGAGGGTGTTTGGAAATGTCTCATCTGATTTGTTTGAAGCTTTTCTTATATGTTTATGACTTTTAAGTTTTAACAAGACAAATATAATGTGTTCATAGATGATATAATAAAACTTATGATAGTAGAAGGTAGATGCTATTCAGCGAAGAACCACCCAATTTCTATGTGAAACCCTTCTAAATACCCTGTAGAAAAATATACCAAACTTTTTTAGACTAACGGGCTATGACAGCAAGAAAAAGGCTCCCTCATATGTTTGTTGTACTGCTTTACTATTACCACACGGTAGCACATACCTATCTTGATCTATATGGTGACAATAACGAATAAAGACTCTTTTGTCTTTTCTTTGTGACTATATGCCTTAATTTAAAGACGTGAATTTCTGGTGATAGGTTGAGGATGAGTACCTTAAACTCTATGAGAGCAGAAAGAATGTATGAGGTTATAACTTTTGGTTATATAGTTACATACTCAGGTTGATGCACCTGGACATCTTTTTATTATAACTTTGACGGGGTTATATATATTGACATCGTCCCAATGTTTTTAAATCCGAAGACAAGGTTGATTGTGCATGAAGTTTCACGTATTCACCTCTCACACGTGCTTTGAATTCATTTCCATATATGTAACAGTAGCCGCTTCACTAACAAGACAAATTATATGGATTAGACGAAGCTAGCCTTAAACAAAAATGCTAACTAAAGCTAGATTTTTTATCCCTGATGGGGTGTTTAAATTAGCTTATTTTATGAGTTTATCAGCTCAATGAAACTCGGAAAAGCTGAAAACTAAAAGCTTGAAACTTTGAGCTTATGGACTTCAAAACGCATAAGCTCAAGCTCGTAACCCTAAAAATTGAGCTTATCAGCATTTCTAGATTAACAACACCATTAAAGGGTGTTTGTCTATGCTTATAATTTGGGCTAGCAAGTGATAACGGCTTATGATAACGAAGCTAATAAGCCTAAGCGGTTATGAAAAGACTTGAATGTGGTTAATTTTGCAATATAAGGTAATAAGCTAGCCTGATAAAAAAGAAGGTAAAAAGAAAGAGCCCCTTAAACATATATATGTATCCTCATAGCGTAACGAAGGGTGGATCCATAAAATTATAACAAAAATTACCTATGACTAGCAGGGTACCCGCGCGACGCGGCGGCGGGTACCCTGTGACTAAATTCCTCGGTGTTATAATTCGTATTTTTTTTATTATAATTTATGATTCAATAGTTTTCATCTAAAAACATGTTCTAAAAACGTAATTTCAATCGAGGGATATTATTACTTTTAACATTATATGTAATATTATATATATATATATATATATATATATATATATATATATATATATATATATATATATATATATATATATATATATATATATATATATATATATATATATATATATATATATATATATATATATATATAGGGAGAGTTAAAATAAAAAGACTTTTTTTTGTGAGAAGGATAAGAAGGATTTTTAGCCAATTATTTAAAATCAATGGATAAGATCAATCCATATTCCTAACTAACTAACTAACTAACTAACCACCAAAACACGATTTTAAAAAAGTCTTCAAAAAATTTTGAAAAAATTCCGAATTGTCGGATTTGTTGGTGCATAAAAAAGTTGTGAATAAACGTTTTTTAATTTTGAGTTTTTTACGTTTTTCTGATGCACAAAGAACAAAATTTGATGCACAAACACGTGAATTTTGGTGTACAAAAGTTTTTTCATTCAAAAAATTTTCAATTTATTATAGTTCGACGCGGAATCATATTTTAAAGCAAAAAGTCAAAAGAAGTTGGACATAAAAATGAATTCTTGATGCACAAAAAACCTAAAAAAACGTAAAAGAAAACGTTTTTTTTTGCATCAAAATTCCGTTTTTGTGCATTAAGAAAGCGTAAAAAACTTCAAATTAAAAAAACTTTTTTCACAAAAGTTTTTTGCACCAACATACCCGATCTACTGGAATTTTTTCATAATTTTTGAAGAACTTAAAAAAAACACGTTTAGATGGTTAGTTAGTTAGTTAGTTAGTTTGTTAGGATTGTGATTTAATCTCATCCATTGATTTTAAATCAATGGCTGAAAATCCTTCTTATCCTTCTCACAAAAAAAAAGTCTTTTTATTTGATCTGTCCCCATATATATATATATATATATATATATATATATATATATATATATATATATATATATATATATATATATATATATATATATATATATATATATATATATATATATATATATATATATATATAGAGAGAGAGAGAGAGTTAGGATCTAATAAGAAGATTAACAAAAATGAGAAGGATGAGAAGAAAGCACAACCACTCATTTCAGATGCACCTATAAAATCTCCTGCATCTCCACTTAAAATTCTCACTATTATTTAAAATGTGTGGTCCAAAGTTCTTCTTATTCTTCTTATTTTTATTTCTCTTCTTACTGGATCGCTACTCTATATATATATATATATATATATATAGAGTTAGGATCTAATAAGAAGATTAACTAAAATGAGAATGATGAGAAGAAACCACAACCACTCATTTCAGATGCACCTACAAAATCTCCTGCATCTCCCCTTAAATTTCTCACTCTTATTTAAAATGTGTGGTCCAGAGTTCTTCTTATTCTTCTTATTTTTATTTCTCTTCTTACTGGATCTCTACCCTATATAGATATATATATATATATATATATATATATATATATATATATATATATATATATATATATATATATATATATATATATATATATATATATATATATATATATATATATATATATATATATATATATATAGGGTGAGGTTATTTTCAGAATCAAATAAAAGTACAGAACTGCGAGAACTACTATTTTACTCTTTTTAATACATAATGTACCACATATAGATGCATAATGGCATTTTTGTGAATAAAATGCATTTTGGAAGTTAATGTTTATATTAAAAAGGGCATGAAAGTCTTTTTGGTTTTGCTTTTTTTCTTCCATCGCTTTTTAACCGTCTTTTCTCTCTAAACTAACTAAAAATATTATTTTTATATATATTTTCTTATCAATTCAGTATGTATTTAAACTCGTGCTTCATATCGGTAGGTTTCTATATTTTTGGTTTTTAATCTATATATGTATTTTTGTAGACACTCAAACCAAATTTAGTAACTATTAATATATACTTTTAAAATATGCACATGTATTTATCATTCATAACTAGATTTTACGATGTACAAATAGTTGACGCTTGACACTCGAACAATTTTTACATGTACAACTTTTATTATAAAAAAATACTTTCTAACTAATGTTTTTTTCATCACCAATTACCTTCCAAGTTACTGTACTATACTTCTGCATTTGCACCTTCACTAATGATAGCAAAAGACGAAGGCCATAACAACTATAATTAAACTTTTGTCAATGATACATCAAAAGAAATCAAAGACTCCATTGACATAAATGATACTAAGATACAAAATGCCTTTATAAATTAATGATATACATAGTACTAATACTTTATCTTTTTTTCAAATTGAAGTCTACGCCGAGAGATGAACCATGTACACGCGATGATGAACTTCGTCGGTGTGCATATGTATTTTCGTCATTCTAGTCTACTTCATCGCATTGGCCATACATATTTAGCATTATTCGACGTGCATATGCACTTTCTCCATCGATATCTTCCTCATGACACCTGCTATATACATGCAATATTTGCCGACGTGCATATGTATTTTCTTCATGAAACTCTTCCTCATGACACCCGTTATACACATCCAATATATGCCGACGTGCATATGTATTTTCTTCATATAACTCGTCCTCATGACACCCGATATACACATGCAATATTTGTCGACGTGCATATGTATTTTCTTTATCCAACTCTTGCTCATGACACCCGCTATAGACATAGAATCTTTGCAGATCTACATATGTATTTTCCTCATCCACGTCTTCCATATGACGCCCGATATACACGCATGAAATATTTGCATATTTGTATAGACGATTTCGTCATCCCTGTCTTCCTCATAACACACGTACATCCGTATGTTGTATGCATGTATCGTTGAGTTTTGGCACACATGTATATTCAACGTAACAGCAAAACGGCTTGTTAACCAAATGATATACACGAATAAAAACCTCACATGGCGATTACATATATTACTTTTGAAGAACATGAAAAACAACAAAACCTTCCTACATGCATGCATAAAGATCATATCTGAAGGGAAAACCTCGATCGAATAAAAATGAAAATGATGGACGGTTTTGAACTTTGAATCAATCATTAACTTTCCATAACCACTTCCCAAAATTAGGGATATTTATTTAATTTCATTATATATGTAAATTACCTAAAAGCCCTTTCAATAATTATATTAAATATATAAATGATAATTAATGACTTAAATTCTGATTGGTTCGTATTAGTTCTCGCAGTTCTGTACATTTATTTGATTCTGAAAATAACCTCACACTATATATATACTAGACGAGTACCCGCGCAAAGCGGCGGAAACTCCTAGCATTAGGTAATGAACGACATGCGATATTGTGATAAGCATTTTGTGTATCGTTCAAAATAAAACACGAACAACTCAAATTGTAATTACAAAGAGTTCTAACATACGATATTGTGACAAGCATTTCGTGTAACGTTCAGGATAAAATGTGAAAAGATGCAATCATTAAGTGAGACTCAAGATAAAACATTACATCAATTATCACATACATTACTCTTTGGGTAAAAAATTTCGACACACTACATTGTCACAATTTAGTCATTAACCTTTACGTTTATTTTCTCCATATTCATCACTATCTACTTACTTTGATGACATATTGACTGAATTGTCGAAAGTAATTGGTAGCAGAAAGCTTATCTCTTTTACCACCCGTCATCTTTCTCTTTCACCTGTTGTCGTTTTAACGCTTCCCTAGCCGACGTTGAAGATGATAGAGATCGATTATTGAATATGTGATGATTAGTTATAATAAGAAATTAAAAACCTAATTTTACCTTCAAAAAAACCTATAACTTGATTCATGTAAACAAAACTTGAATCAATTATCTTCATAGAATCTTTATCCTTTTGAGGTTTAACCTCTTAATATTATTATATTCACATGTTCAAGCTTTCATATCATCAAGAACTAAAAAAACACATATATTTTGAGACCCTGGGTTAAAGCAAATCAAACATATAAAAATCATAAACTAACAAAATCAAACATAAAAATTAACATAATCAAAAGACAAATGAATAATATGAAAATATATCAAACGCAAATATCATAACACACGTACCTAAGAATCTCGTGTTGGAATGGCAAAAGAAGATATCGATAATATGTTAGATTATTCTCTACGGTCAAATAACAATTTTAAGGTTAGGTTACCAAATTTAGTTATCTTCATCGACGATCTACATCTTTCTGTAAAGCACACCACGATGAATATCTGGAAATAAACATCAAATGCAGGTTAGTAATAAGATCAAGAACCAAATCACAGAACCTTTTAAAAGAATAAGACCCTGAAAAACTTTTTACCTTATGCACTCCACAAACCATAGATGTGAACGTATGTTTCTGATCCACTTAACTACTGTGATGAAGAAGAAAGTGAGTCAAAAAAATAAATTGAAGAGATCATTTATTTATTTAATGTTTTGTGTTTACCCACTGTCAAAAACCTATTCATAAATTCAAAAACTGTTAATGAAGAGATCGGTTCTCTTGGGAATTACTGTATAGTTAAATAGCCGAGTATAGATGATAGCTAATCCACTTTCTTTATTTAGGGATAGTTATCATCACACAGCCAATATATATCTTTTATGGTTTAATTTTTCAAACTTTCTGCAATTTGAGCTAGCATTCCCACACAACATGTACAGATGGGAGGAATTTCATTACCCTCCGAAAATAGTTTGTAACTGAAAGACGGTATGTAGTTTTCATGGGCTAAACTTAAGGAATGTTTGAAATTCTGATGAGGATCACACGTTATTATGAGAACTTTTAGGCATATTTATGATTTGCAAATAAACACATATCTATCAATCTACGTAGATTGAAACTGAAAATTGAATGTGTATTTAATACCTTCCTTTCTTTACAAATGTCCAGCAAGTTACTTTCCGCCATTACGAGCTATTTGTTTATAGATTGTATAACTTCCTTTAATGTGAATCTTAAAAGCACAAGCTCAAATTCCAGGGTTTGCAACAAGTTTATATATGGAATTGTTGAAATTTTTCAACATTTTCAACAATCATCATACTCCCTTTATAGGGTATATAGATATATATATATATATATATATATATATATATATATATATATATATATATATATATATATATATATATATATATATATATATATATATATATATATATATATGTATATATATATATATATATATATATATATATATATATATATATATACATATGAAAGTTCAAGTAAAGTTATGTAAATGATCGAGGGGAGGGGGAGTGAGGCTGCTAAGCCCCCTTACTAAATGACCACTCAGTTATAAATATAAAGGAGGTAGGAAGCAGAAACTGACTGTTAGCCGCAGGGTTTATGTACAAAGAACGGGCAAACCCTGAATGAATAAGAAATTGACAGCAAAGGTAATTGCAAATTCTTATTCGAACGAGTTGAGGAAAAGAATCTCTTGGTTGTCAAACAATTAAAGGAAAAAAAACTAAATGTAATAAACCATTTTTCAATTACACTTTCCATTTTATGCATGCATTAAATTTTTTGTAATGTTATAACTTTTTTGAGAAATATATGTATATTATAGTTTGCATTAATATAGTATAGATGTTTTTAATGTTTGTAAAATGTGCATATAATATTGTATATTTATGTAATTTGGTGTTTTATTAAGAGTATTAAATACACTTTTATATTTAATTCTACCGTGTTGTATATTTGGCTTGTAAAGTTGTATCCCTTAAACAATGTTTTGGTTTGTGCATTAAAATGAGGTACAACATGTAAATGTAGTAGTACCTCTTAATTTTTTTTTTGCATTTAATAGGAGAGAATATGCAATTTTGTTTTATAAGTGAGTTAGATTTATGATCGGAGGAATATTCTGGTGGACGTGTTAAACTAATGGTGGGTCTTTTTGTTGCGAATACCACAATCACTTTCTTGTCTTCTTTTACTTGGTCAAACTTAGTTCAAAAAAAAACTTGGTCAAACAGTCTAATTCATGGGATATTTCACATTTGCACCCCTAGAAAAAAAGGTGCATACCTTTTATAATATCAAACATGAGTTTTTACAAAACTATCCCAAAGCGATCGAGGTAATTTAGGCAACCGAGATAACTGATCTCCCTACGTGACACATGTAGATTGGGAATAAGAGGCAACCGAAGCAACTTATATTGTATACAACATGTGATGTATTTAAGAAGCCAACCTTATTTTTATACATGAGGCGACATATTAACATTTGTAAATACAGTATACTTGTATTTTTTGTACATTTCAAAGCAACTGCGCAATAAAATAATGAGGCAACTAATATTGGTTATACAATAATTAAGGCAACCTTTTGAACTTTTTTTGAATTTGAAGGCAACTAGCCTTTTAAAAGGGGTTGGTTATTAGAGAGGAGGGTGTCATAGCTGTGCAAGGCTCGTCGGAACGACGTGGCATGTTCGTCGAGACTCGTCGCCTCTCGTTGCCACACTCACCCCCTCTTCGCCGTGAAGATTTCGGAAAAACGAAATCTGAACGACGAGACACATAAGCAAAACTAGCCGTTGCTTTCCCCCCAACGGTTATAATTTTATTTTTAAAAAAAATAAATATTATTTTTTCTTATATATAATCCTAATTTTCTAATTTTTAACACACACGCAACTATTAAATCTCTCTTTCAAACAACAAAAATTCTATCAAAAAAATGAATTATGACGTATGGTCCGATGAAGAAGATATGAATGATTTAGATTACATGATCCAACTTAACAAAGAAGAAGAAGCTAAAGTAAAACGAAGGCGCAGATACATTAATCGTGAACGTGAAGTCACCGAGGCACGTTTAATGGAAGATTATTACGGCCCGTATCCAAAGTATCACGAGGTGTATTTCCAGAAGCGGTATCGAAAGCGGCGTTCACTATCTTTAGAGATTGTTAAAGGTATTGAAAATTACATTCAAACACATAATCCTCTACCCAAACACTTTCATTTTTTTACTATTCGTATTGACGCAACGGGTTTAAAAAGTTTTAGTGTAATTATGAAATGCACATCAGCCATACGCCAATTGGCGTTTGGTACACTTCCGGATGCGTTGGGTGAATACTTGCAAATGGGTGCACATTGCGCACGCGATTGTCTTGATAACTTTATGATGTGCGTAATGGATTTGTTTCAACCACAATTTTTAAGAAAACCCACACCAGCTGACATACAAAACCTATATGCCACTCATAATACGATTCATGGGTTTCCCGAGATGCTTGGTAGTATAGATTGTATGCACTGGGAATGGATCAGTTGTCCAAGAAAATGGCACGGCCAATATGGTAGAGGGGATAAAAAATACCCAACCATAATACTAGAGGATACTACATCATACGATTTATGGATTTGGCATACATTTTTCGGGGTTGCAGGTGCAAACAATGATATTACCGTTCTCAATCATTCACCATTATTTGGTGATCTTTTGGATGGAAATGAACCCGAGGCCCCGTATGTTGTAAACGGGAAAACTTTTCATAGAGGGTACTACCTTGCAGACGGGATTTACCCACAATGGCCAGCTTTTGTGAAATCATTCAGTATTACACGCGATGAAAAAATAGCTATGTTCAAACGCCGTCAAGAAGGTGCCCGAAAAGATATTGAAAGGGAATTTGATGTCCTACAAGGAAGATGACGTATTATTGCTCAGTCGGCGCGTCAATTTACTATCAACAAGTTACGTACAATCATGTACACGTGCATCATATTGCAAAACATGATTTTGAAAAATCAAGGGTATGTGATATTTGAAGCTGCAGAAATGTATGTTTATCCACACGCAAATATATTAAGGACATGGGTCGAGCGTTGTGCAACCCGTCGAAGACAACAAAAAGAACTTTGTGATAAGCCGACACATACAAGGCTTCAACGGTGCCTTATTGACCATATTTGGGAGCGTCATCAACCACAAAATGAGTAGTTTATTTCAATTGTTGAGTTTTTTATTTTTCGTACTTTTTTCGTATTGTTTTTAATTTATTTCTGTATTTGTAATTTTTATTTCCGTATTTGTAGTATTTTATTTGAATGAAATGAAATTTAATTTGTGTAAAAATGAAAAAAGAACAATAAAAGATAGTGGTGAGGCCAAAGGATGAGTGGTTGGGTGTGTTGTGAGTGGGGGGTATTTTTGTTAGTTGTGTTGTGCTGATGTGGCGCTGATATGGCAGCTATGGGGCCAAAATGAAGAGAAGTTGCCTCTTCATGATACCCTTGTCTCTTAGTACCCCTCTTTTTGGGATTCTAATACCCCCACAACATGTCATTTTTTCTTATCTTTTGTCTTTTTGTTACTTTTTTTCGTATTTTGTCTTTTTATTGTCTTTTTTTTATTTTTACATTTGATCTTTTTTTTGTTTTTGTATTTTTTTATACATGTATTTTTTTCGGAATAAAAATAGTGAACGAGAAGAAAAATTGCGAATTAAAAAAACATCTCTTTATCATCTTACGCCAGATGCAACAAACGATGAGTCCTTTTTCCTTCTCACGAACGAAGTTCAGAACAACAAGGTTTTGTACTCTATTAATTTCTCAGCCCCTATAGTCGGGTGGGCGTCGGCCGGTCTTTCGACCAGATCCCCCTAAAACCCATAGCAAATATAATAACCTAATAAATAGAAAGTCACGATTACATTAACATAAATGTTACATTTGTCTTCGATTATTAATATATTCAGTATCAACCTGAATATATGTTTTCCCATACAGCTGCGTTTTCATTTCTGTACCTCCTCCATTGTAGGTGAATTGGCGGGAGCGGATAACTTTCATCCAACACCACACTAATGTAATGGTCGCCCCCTGCGAGTGGAATCACAATGGGACTAGTTGGTTCTTACCAGTTTGGACCGTGCCAAAGCGGAAAACACGTCACACTTTGATTCTAGGATAAAGATATAACTGGTCGCTTATAAAATGAAGCAATAACCAACCCTGTGTTTGGCATAGACATCCAATAATCTCGTGGTGCAAATCCATCACCAAAATATCCACAATTTGTTGAATACGCTAAAAATGGTCGTGCAACATAGTCGTGTAACCTAACTTTGTCGAATTGCGTCAAATTGATCTAACTCTTGTAACAAATTTCGTCGAATTGCGGGCCACATATTTTCGTCAAGACCAACACTGACAGCAACTGAACGAAATTCAATTTCCATCACCTAAAACATTTTGCATACTTCTGATATGTGGCAGATAAATCAATGGTATATGACCAATCAAATTATTGCTTTGAGACGTCTGCCCCACGTATGAACTGTGTCTCGCAGGTTCTTGGTTAAGGTCTGGGACGCAGTTGAATAGCTTCGACGATGAGAGTCTACATGTGGTGGAACAAACTGGGTATTTTGTTTCTTTTTGTCTTTTGCGCTCGGACGAACACGAGTATTTTTGTGAACAGCAGGTTCACGGATCGAAACAGATTCTAGAGTGGTTATCTCTTTTAAATTTGTCAAATAATTTTTTTTTAGAAACGCCGACGTTCTCTCATACATTTGCTTGAAATTGTGCACCTCGACTTCACAACTAGAACCATCTTGAGGCGTAACAGGCCACGGAACATCTAGAGTTCTCCAAAAAGTGTCAATACACTCTAGGGGAATAGACATACCTGCAGTCATCAAAAGTAAATAAAAAATTAGTGATATATATGGGAAATTAACTTGTTAGTCAAATTTTTATGTAATTACCATTATTGCGATAGCATAGCAGCTCGTGTGCACATGGTAACACGTACCTTGTCCGCAACTGACAGCCGCATTCCTCATTGTTAGGTCGTTTGAGTTCTTCTAAAATTTTATCCAAAACATGATACGAAACACAACCCCACAAAAGCGCAAATTGTGGTATTTTAAATCTATGTTGTCTCACGTTTTTACTTTTGTTAAAAGTTTCTTTTATCACGGTTTCTTGTCCAATGATAATTTTATCAATCGAACTCAACAACGTATCTGGATTGGATTGTACGCTATCAAGTATTTTTTTTTCAACAACGCGTGTTGACTCTCAACTCTACATGTGGTTTATTGACCATAGTTGAGATACTGATCGGTCCACAAAGAGACGAACATGTCTTTATAGTTTCTCAACCAAACATCTAGATACAAAGAAACATCTGAAAAACAATTAATTAATAAAAAAAAATCAATTGACAAAAATTAATTAATAAAAAGGTTAATTAACAAAAAATTAATTAATAAAAAAGTACTTGGATGAGAGACCAATAACTCTCTTAAATGTGCATAATATTTCATGAATGATCTTTTTGTTGGAGCTTTAATCATAAGGTCCCATGTCCATTTAACGGACTCTCACAAACTTAGCGTTTGAAATCTAGCTCGACAAAACTTAAACATATTTTGTGAAATATGTCATCTACAAAGTAATTTTCTCGCGTTCGGGAATTATTCTTTGCATGCCCCCACCAAAGCTAAATCTCTATCGGTGACGATAACGCATCGATAATAAACTTCTGTCATCACCTTCTTTACACATTGCAATACCCAACGAAAATTTGGTCCTTTTTCTTTGTCTAAAAAACTGAACCCCATTGAAAAGGTTTTATTTTTTGAGGTAAGTCCAACAATTTGAAAAAAGGCAGTTTAAACAGTGTCATATTGTAAGTGGAGTCCATGAGCATGATGTGCGGGAATGTACCATATAGCATATGACGTTGGGTGAACAAAAGATAACTCTTTAAGCTCATGAGTGAGGTCATTTGTCCTCTCATAATATACATAACCTTTACCCCTCAAATGTGACAAAAGAACTTGGGTCGGAGTTCTATCACCTATTATGACTCCACGAATCTTATTTTGTGCGTTATATACATTTCTAAGACTGGACACATGATCGGGATTACGTTCTTTTATTGTCGAAAGTATATAACGTGGTTGGACGTTATAGTTTGTCAATTCTTCCACCAAACGAAACTCATCTTCCTTTAATCGACCTGCATATGCGTGGCCTTCCCATGTCGATGCATATGAATGACTGTGCTCATCACACACCACCGTCAACGTCCAAATATTATGTCTTTTATAGTATTTTTCCATTGACGCGAACGGGCAATCGGCTTTAACTATATTTGTTTCTCGTTGGATATTTGATTCTAGGCGTGTAGATATATATTCCTTACTTTTCGAACACATAAGTTCAATTTTTAACAAATACCCGTTCTTCTTTTTGGTTCTTCGTTTTACAATAAGAAAACCAATCGACCAAGCAATATTTTGCGCCCAGTCAATTAAGTCGTCATCAGAATTGAACACCTAAAATTACGGAAAAAAATAACATCTCAGAAATTATTTTTATTTTATTTTTTCCAAATTGTTTTATCCATAAATCAACTAAATCGCACATAATATTTTATCCAAGTCTTAGTTAAATGTATAAAATCTAAACATATGAAATCAAACTTTTTTTGTTTATATTACTCGTCTATTTTATTTCCACTTATTTAAATTTTAGTCTAGTATTCAATAGCTGTTTTTGGCACATGGTTTTGGCACATTGTTTTCTCCATAGTACACATACTCTTACACACATCCATCAGAAGCCTCACAATCACTCACATGTTTCTCTCTCACTTATCTCTCTCACCTAGCACGTTTATCTTCAATTTCTCTTTTAAGGTTGGAAATGTGTTGGGCGGCGAGACTTAAAAGTAAAATCTTTTTATAAAAAAATTTATGAGCTTTCTACATGATGTAAGTGAGGTCTACAGCGAGTTTCGTAAAATTTTGTGGTGTTTAAGTATGGGAATTCAGTCCGTACATTAGGTATGTACCGGCAGCATTGTGTTTGGAGTAATAGTCGTAATAACGTATAAAAATGAACGTGTCTAGTAAATGTCACTTGTTTGGATTTTTAGCGTGAGTTTATATAAACTTTGAGTAACTTTAATTACTTATATACAGTACTTGATAGTACTTGAATGAGTTGATTCATTGCGCGTTTGTTTGTTAGGTGTTGTATTCGATTTCCCGGGGCATCCTCATCGTCGGTGATTGTCTTCGTCTACATCTTCGCTACTACTATTATCATTACTACTTAAGGTGAGTCTATAGCCTCGCTTTCTACTGTTTTTAAATGATTTTTACCCGCGAGGGGGATACATTCTATTTAAATAAAATGGAACATGAGTCATGAATGATTATTGGACCTGAATGATGCCTTGAATTATGTTAAGTACCTAGTTGCTAAAAGACCCTAAATTCATGAACCGTTAACTATTGTTTAATCCTTGTGTGGATTAGAAATAGCCGCTTGAACAATTGATAGTACTATTGGGTTGACGACCCTATCCTAGACGAGAGCTAGTACGTTGAGTACCCTCTGCGTATGGATAACTTGTGTTAAGAAAAAGGTATAATTTGCAACGAATACCTAAGAGGGGCAATGATTTCACTTTGATCACGCCGGCAATTTGGCGCGGGTGATTAGTTTATGGGGCCGGTGCCATGAGCTTAAACATAATTAAATAGCTTATGCTATAACGAGAAATGCCTGAATAATAGTTTGTAATGATCAACATTCTATTGAATAATCGTGAATGATTTTTATACTTATGTTTAACTGTGATTTATAAACCTATAGATTTCGCTCAGCATTATTTGTTGACGATTTTAAGCATGTGTTTCAGGTAATCGAGGATGAATGTGGCGGAGCATGCTATGGATGTTGTTGTGGCTTTTGGGCAGTCCAAATCCCTTTGTTTAAGAAGAACAAAGTTGACACGTCCGGCACATCAGGTATCTTCATGATAGAACTCTACTCTTTCCCTAAAACTAATACATGGATATATGACACTGGTTGTGGTACTCACATTTGTAGTACTATTTAGGGGCTTAGAGGGATCATAAAGTTGAATGAAGGCGCTTTGGGCTTGCACGTGGGCAATGGAAACCGTGTAATTGTCGAAGCCATATGGAGCTATGATCTTATCCTCCGTAGTGGAATGATTCTTGTACTAGAAAATTGTCATTTTTCACCCACTAGAGGAATTATTTATATTTTAATGGTTTTTCGCATAAATTTACTAATTATGATACTATCAAGTTTCTAAGGATAATGTATTTTATTTTAATGTTATTCCCCGTTAAGGAATTTTTGAAATCGATATGCATAATCATATATCAAATAAGGGTTCTATTTATACTTGTAGCAAAAAGAATTCCAAGTACAACATGGACACTACTTTTCTAAGGCATTGTTGACTTGTCTATATAAACAAGAAATGCATTTCAAAGCTGCAACATGATGGGATTTTAAAGTCAACTGATGATGAATCATCTCATATATGTGTATCTTGTATTTAGCAAGATGGCAAGAAAGCCTTTTACTCATGCAAGTGAAAGAGCTAATGATCTTCTTGGACTCATACATAGTGATGTATATGGTCCTTTTTTAACCACGTCTAGAGAAGGAGCTAACTACTAAGTTACATTTACTCACGACTTCAGTAAATATGGTTATGTTTACTTGATTAAACATAAACATGAAGTTTTTGAAACGTTCGAAACCAAACAAAACGAGGTAGAAAATCAACTCGGAAAGACAATCAAAGCACTTCGATCTGATCGAGGAGGCGAGTATTTCAGCCTTGAGTTTTTAGATCATCTTAAGATTCGTGGGATTGTCTCATAACTTACTCCTCCCTATACAACACAACATAATGGGGTGTCTAAGAGGAGAAATCTAACCTTGCTTGACATGGTTCGATCAATGATGAGTCTAACCATTTTGCCAATGTCCTTTTGGGGCTATATGCTCTAGAGTATGTTGCACGCATACTCAATGTGGTTCCAACAAAGAAGGTTGAAAAGACTCCATGTGAAATATGGTACGGGAAAGTCATGAACTTGTATTTTATATGCAAGGTCTGGGGGTGTGAGGCTCTCGTTAAACGATAAACACCAAACAAACTTGAGTATAGATCTATCAAGTGTATCTTTGTAGGATACCGAAAGGAAACAATGGGTTACTACTTCTACTACCCACCTGAGGACAAAATATTTGTTGCTCGATATGCTGAGTTTCTTGAGAGTATTCTCATATCACAGGAAGCAAGTGGGAGCACCATAGACTTTGATGAAATTCAAAGTCAAGATGCACAACCTTCTGAGAACACTAGCGAACATCACCAAGAGGTTGAACATGAAAATGTCGAATCTCAAAGTGATGTAAATCTCACTCACAGATCCGCAAGGATACCCCACACACCTGAACAATATGGTTTCTATGTCGTTATTGAGGAACATGAGTTAAAGGATCATGGTGAAACCAATAACTATAAAGTTGCACTGTCGGATCCTGAATCTGATAAGTGGCTTGAAGCTATGAATGCGGAAATGCAATCCATGAGGGACAATGAAGTTTGGATCTTAGTTGACCTCCATGCAAACTGTAAGACTATTGCGAGTAAATGATTCTTCAAGAAGAAGATTTATATGGATGGCATTGTACACACCTTTATAACTCGTCTTGTAGCAAAAGGTTTCACTCAAACCTATGAGGTTTTCTATGAAGAAACCTTCTCGTGTGTTGCAGACATTAAAGCTATTATTATTCTTATAGAAATAGCAGTGTTTTATGACTATGAGATATGGCAAATGGATATCAAGACCGCCTTCTTGAATGGCCATATGAACGAAGACGTTTATATGGTGCAACTTAAAGGGTTCGTGAATCCTAAACATCCTAGACAAGTACGCAAGCTTCAAAGATCTATTTATGGGTTAAATCAAGCATCTAGGACACTAACAGGAGATTTGACGAGGAGATCAAAAAAATTGGTTTCACTCAAAATCTTGATGAGCCATGTGTATATAAGAGAGCTAGTGTAAGTATCGTCGTTTTCCTAGTCTTATATCTCGATGACATATTACTTATGGGAAACAATATTCCAATGCTACAATATGTAAAATTTTAGCTTGGAAAATGTTTTTCCATGAAAGACTTGGGGGTGAGGCGGCGTTCATTTTAGGAATCAAGATCTATAAAGATAGATCGAGGAGATTAATTGGTTTTATTTAATGTGCATACATTGAAAAAATCTTAAAGCGGTTTAAGATTGATGCCTCCAAACGTGGGAGTCTTCCGATGCAATCCAATGTAGAATTGAGTAAGACTCAAGGTCCCTCCACACTTGATGAGGTGAAGCGAATGAAAGGAGTGCCTTATGCTTCGGTTGTATCCATCATGTATGCTACGAGGTGCTCTAGACCTGATGTACCGTTCTCTTAGAACCTTACAAGTATATACCAACAGAATCCAAGTGAATGTCACTGTACTGGTGTAAAGAACATACTAAAGTATCTTTGAAATATTAAAGATATGTTTCTTTTTTATGGAGGTGATTTAAAACTGATATTGGTGTTACTTTCTACACTGATTCCAGTTGGGAGACAAATCGGGATGATCTTATATCATAGACCAGATATGTCTTCGTGATAAACGAAGGCGTTGCTGATTGGAAGAGTTCTAAACAAAGCACTAATGCGATGTCTTCTACAGAAGCTGAATACATAACTACTTCTGAAGCTACAATGAAAGCAATTTGGATATGTAAATTCATTTTTGGGCTTGGTGTTGTTTCGATTAATGATAGACCTATGGAAATGTATTGCGATAGTACAAGTGAAATTACTATAAGTGATGGACCTAGAGTTCAAAAGGGTGCCAAACATTGAAGAAAATATCATTACATTCGAGAAGTGATTCAAGAAGGTGATATTCGTATTCTTGAAGTTCACACAGATAACAACTTAGCTGATCCGTTTACTAAACCAATGTCTTGTACCAAACATGTTGAGCATGCTAGGAGCTTTGGACTAAGACTAGTTGGTAGTTTCATGAAGATTTGTGTATTTTAGTATTTGAATAATTGGGATGTAAAACAATTTTTATTTTATAATGAATTGATATATGAGGTATGTTTGCTTTCATTTTATATCAACTGTGTCCTATATTTGCATGTTTAATCCAAGAGTAATCTAGTTATTCTAAATCATCCATTGTCAATTGACAATACGAGAGTATTTTCGAATGAAGACAAATGTGAGCTGGTCATATTCATTTGGAGTGAATATTAACTGATGATGCCGCCAAACTCATACGTGTTCATTGGATGAACATTGGATTGACCCAACCTACGAGAAATTACTACATGGATCAGTGTCACAAGTGAATCTCGCAAGTAGTTAAATCTCTCATCATTAGACATGAGATGTAAGTAGGTTTTGTGTGTGTGGAATGTCAACCCTTGATATGGTTCAACGTTGTCCTAAACAAGGCTGTCAGAAAGATCATTTTCAGGTGCGATGTGAAATACATGAACGACAGGTGCAGTCAAAATATGATTTGTCCTCCACATGTATTAGAGTTAGATACTATTGGGGTCCTCTATGAATTGTACATATGTATGTGTGGCCACACACAAATGTAATTAAGATGATACTTGATTAATTTGGAAATCTAGTTCAATATCAATATCGAGAAACATAATAGTTAAACTTAAGAATGACTATTGATCCATGTATAAAGTTTAACACAATATATGAAACAAACGGATGACTGATTACTTAACCATTTAAAATGAGATGTTTGAAAAATCATCCGCATATGTTTCTAGAGGCATTGACGTGTTGCTAGACGCTAACCATTGCTTGTATAAGTATATGATTATTATGGCGTGCGTAAGTGGGAGATGTTGGAGTTTGGTCGTGTCATAACAACTAATTATATGGATTGACATATATGAGCCTATGGGCTCACACACATATACGTTGAGGTACCATTTCATGTATCGTGTTTATCATATTCACGGTATACAAATAGTCTATGTAACACACGGTCACTATTGGGCTTCAAATGACTAAGTATAGTACTTAGTTATTGGACTTGTAAAATTGTATGGCAAGGCCCATACAAAGCCTACTGGGTCCGGCCCATTGAGATGGAAAAGGAAGGAGTTACATTTGTGATAAATATGAGTTATTAGGGAATAATTCTAATTTATCACATTAAATACACCAAAACTTCTCCCCTTTTCCTCTAATTACCATTTGCACGACTTTCATATGAACAAACTAGAGTTTTGTTTGTTTTGATCTAATACATTGATTCTTGATTAATCAAAGCTTATTACAAGGTTACAGGTTATAGGATCAACATCCATTAGTATACAATGAGGTGTAGTGTGTTTCTATATAGAGGTGATATACTTTGATAACTAGTGTTTCTTGGTTGATATTGTGTAGGTGATTGTCTCCATTTGATCCTACCGAATCTCGCTACAAATGTATACTTTTATCTTCTTTTTGTTGATTGATCATATGACTCTATGGATCTGTTCATATGTGCTTGTTCCGCTGCATTTGATTATGTTTGATATGATATTGATTATATTCATCACCTATAAAATTGACCAACACTAAACCATGCTAAACCACGCGGGATCACATTTGGATTTTTAGTCCACCAAGTCTTACTATTTTTGAAAATCTTCAACACATGTATCTACAATGAAATATGTAACACAACTTCACATCAGCAATCAACTTACTTCAAATAACCAATTTAAAATAATATATTTTGTTACAAATGGTTCTAACCTTCAACACCCACACAAAATCATAAATTACGTATGTCTGGTTCTTCTTAAGTACACCATTAACATTCCCATTCAACACATTGGTAGTCCCATCAACACCGTTAATTACTATTATATTCTTCTTCTTCAAATCCCTCTCAACGTGCCTATGTAGAACATTAACAATCCTAGTGTAGAATATTATACAGAAATACTCTCCCTGAGGGTATGCATCAAACCACTTCAAGTCCTATACTACTTCCAAATCTATATCGGAAATGTTGAACCTAGGTGCACTACTTATAAACACCATAGTTGTTATTAACATTAAATAAACACGAACAATATCCCATTAGACAAGGCAGACCATATTTCACGTTTATTTGTTAATTCTAAAAGTTCATTTTCTAAAATTTCCTTTTCTTTTTGGCAGGTTTATCAGAAAATACACGGTCACAAATAGGGTTAACTAATAGGCCCTTACATGTGTCTTTTCTATGCAGTTTCTCAAATTGAAAATTAGATACTAAGCAAAACTTTTCTCGACCAAAATCAAATGAATTGTCACCTATTTTGTAACTAATAGGAGGACATTCATCAAATACTTTTCACGATAAACGTGGTGCTTTTTTCTTTGAAATCAATACTTAGTTTCCTCATATTTTTCTAAAAAATTTTCTATTGATATTTGGACTTTTGGTTACTCTTTCTGCTCTGTTTCATGTTTTGCAAAATCTGGAGATGTGGTCTTCAACCAGTTTGCGCCTTATTTGTTGATTTAGTGTTCGAAAATTTATTTAATCTCCATTAGGTTGTGGGAAGAGAACCGCAAGCAAACCAGGTTAGCTCTAAAGTGCATCCACAAGATAATTCAACAAAAACTACGGGGAGCGTTGATGCTCATATGCTTTTTATCTGAACCTTTAAGTTGTTTTTCATATTCATTTACCGAGGTAACCTTTACCAAAATAAAATAAGTTAGTTTTTCATATGAACCTTTTTGTTGATATTTTTATCTTTCAATGTTGTGCTTATATTTCAAACATAGTGCCAATTGCCTTTTATCACTCCTACGTGCATGTTTTTTTTAGCTTTGAACATTGTCAGAGAATCCATAGTCTAGAAACTAAACATAATTCAATAACCATATACACGAGAGAAAAAATGTGACTTCGTTATAAGTTGTTCATATTTAGTTGCAAACATTACATTTGTGTCATCAAAACATCATATACGTGATTCAATGGCATAACCGTAGTAGTGAAAGACAATATCTTCATTACATTCATGCGTTATCAAAATGTAGACTTTTTGCCACACATCATTGTAAAAATATGATTTGCATAATGCTTTTTACTATGAAACTTTTATAAAACTTCATTAATTTAATTTTTTATGTCCTTTTCACATTTTATATATTTTTTGAATTTTGAACGTATTTATATTATAGTATAAAAAATAAAGTTTTATAATTCGTTCAAATGATACAATTTAATGTCTTTTGATTTTGGAGAAATCTTGAATTAAAATCTTTTCAAGAAATCCTATGATTAAAATAAACATAAATATTTTGAAAGTTTTTAATTGGACCTCTGAATATTTTTAAAAAAGATATAGTTCTCCAAATATTTATTTTTATCTATAAAAGTTTGTCAAAAGGCTGTATATACGTGCAAATAAAACTTGTATAAAAAAAGTCACTTGCATCTAAAATAGATATTTAGGGGTGTTTAGGATTGATTATTTAAAACAATTTATTCATTTTGTAAATGAATAATCAGATAATCAGCATTTTAAAATTTTCATTCTAGAAAATAGTGTTTGAATTTGATTATTCTGTTTGAAATCGCAATAATCAGATAATCAGTTTTTTAGTGTTTGGCAAATTTGATTATTTGATTATTTGATAAGTAAAATGAATAAAATAAACTCAATTTTTTCAAAACTCCATTTTGGAAGCTTACTTTTTCAAAACTCTATTTTGAAAATGAAATAAGTAGCTCCCCCACTTACTTTTTCAAAACTCTATTTTGAAAGCTTCTAAACGCAAATAATCACTTTTCTCCATTTATTATGAAAACACTCATTTTAGCTTATCTCCATTTTCAAAATAAAATATGCAAATAATCTGGTTGCAAACACAATTCTAAACACCCACTTAATCTGATATGTATATATTGTTGGAACATGGAAAATCTAATCTCACCTAAGAGCCGCAATAAAACCTATATATTTTTGTAACGAAGTATGATACACGTGCTTCGCAGTGAGGTGTTTGTTAGAGGTAGCTAAATGGGTAGGTAGAACGGGTATGGGCAATGGGTTAAATGGACGTTGGTTCATGGACGCGGACTAAATGGACAATTTTTAATATTTGAACTAAATGGACTTGGGCCAAATGGACATTGTACTAAATGGACTTCGGTCAAATGGACAATATTAAAAAAAGAAACAAACAAACTCTAGATTAATTAATTTAAAAAATAATACCCATAATATTTTCTATAATACCTATTTATTTAACTCAATGCTTTTATGTTGTCCAAATAGTCGAACTAAAATAAAAGTCAATACACATTTAGTCCCTTAGTTAAAAACAATGGTCCAAATAACCCAATTTTAGACATGTAAACATGATTTGCCACCTCTAATGTTTGTCGTGTGTGGATACGTTTGAAGGTTTTTGTTATGCTTATGATATTATGTTTGCGCATATGTAGTAACAACATTGAAAACTAAGGCATAACGCAACCACAATGTAAAAAGATATGAAGCAATGCACATGATGAAAAGTTGTTGGCATTGTGAAATAGTGATTGTTTTCAATGGCTATAAGCCAACCGCAAATAATTTGACTTGTTATTTTTATAAGGGTGTTGATATTTACACGGAAGAATTTACTTCTCTCACAGAAATTAATATGTAATGACATCTATGCTCTTACTAACCTTTTATTTTTTTACTATGTTTTGATGCTTCTTCCCAAACCCCAAAGTTTCAATGCATCTATTAATAATTGAATAAATATTGGGTGTCTCTAGTTTCACTAATTTGGTCATCGATTTATTTGATGATTTGCAATTTATCTGATTAGTTGATGGATGAATGACTACTTTCATAAGGGATCAAATTACGTTCTGGTTAGAATGAATCTGAGCCGAAATACCTCGCCTTCTTTCACGAATATGTCATCATCCAATATTATTTCGTCGTACTCACAGATTACATATACATAAAAAGTTCTGGGAACATACCGAACCTCACTTTTTGTATAGATAAAACCATAAAAATCCAAAATGGATTGTCCTTGAACTTGGAACCCATTATTTTACTTTTCGAATTTGATTCACTACTGACACCATTGTTACTCTTTCATGGACACCTACTTCACCGGTGTTTCTTTTTAACATACTTCACCGGTATTAAACTCCGTTGATGGTTACGAACACCACCGCAAAGTACAACCAACAAAACGCTAAAACATCGTAAAGCTAATGTCGTTTTTTTGACCTTCAACAATAGTCTCTTATATAATGGGCGCATCGAAATCATAAAATTTGAACTCTAAGGTGAAGGGTGGAAGGTGAAAGAGAATATATTAATTGTAATTTTAAGAGAGAGGAGAACGAAGAACTAATCGAACATAAAAAACAGCGAATGAGATGATGAGGGCATAAGACTTTTCGCAATAAAATCCCGTGTGTGGATCATTTTGCTCCGTGTATATATCACATCCCTTTTTATAATACTAGACGAGTACCCGCGAATAGCGGCGGAATCCCTAGCAGTTGATAACTAATGATACGACAAATTCTTAGCAGCATATAATTAACGATGTTGCACGAAAATCTCATCTTATTCTGCCTTTTAATTACATTGATAATAAACCGACAGGAATCAAACGAAGCATATAATTTTGTGACAGTTTTGCTCGCCAAACTACACATCTCCTTTTGGCTGAACGTATAGGTTACATAAATTTGTTATTATGGATGAGTTTTCCCTCTTTAAATTGCTGCTTTGGGAAGACGTGGCTTCAACATCATTTGCACATGAACCTTTAGTGACGTCACATTTTTTAAAAGCGCGCTAAAGTTCTGGTAGCCTTACCGCCTTTGACTCAGATTGGTTGACCAACTGGTGTCTCATACCTGATGTTGGAAGCACAGGGTTCAACAACAGTTGCAGGATTAACCAAGTAGTGCCCAAAGTTTGAGCAAGTAGAAAATATGAGACATATTCCAAAGACAACAATAATTAAAACCCTCAAAATCAAGAGAGTGTGCAGATAAACACATTACCATCAATTGAATTTTCTTGATCGGGGAAAAGGTTTGTTGAATCTGCATGTTTGGTGTTCTAAGCTTACATTTCGTTGTCTGCAATTACAAACAGTCACCATATCAAAGCATTCGTGACAGCGTTACTAAACCAACGCACGTAAACTCTTGCAGTTTGACAGACTTTTTATCTCATTTAGCTTCCTTGTATCCATAATGTTACCCAAAATAAATCTTCCTAAACTTCAAAGAACTTCAGATGGCCAAACAACGGATTCCCAAAAGTCACATTAACTGCTTCAAGAGAACATCCTACATATGTGATTCATAGTATAATTATGTAGAGCATAAAAAGGTAACCCAAACACCCTATATATATCCAATATCTATCAGATATGCATTCATCATCGTTAGTTTAGCACACACCTAGTTGTTGCTATAAACTCACAAGACTAACATACTCCAATCGCTTTCTCTTTTTTATCGAGCAATTAGAAGAAGAATAACCTAAATCTAAACATTTTACAAAAGAAACATATAAAATATTGAAATCATCAAATACACAACCATAAGAAAAAATAATGTGACAATTATCTTTACCTTCGCCTTCAACAATATCAGGTTATAATATATATAGCCAGCATGTAGGAACAAATCTCAAATTGCCAAGAATGTAAGGCGGTGCAAGGATACAGTTTCATGCGATGTATGGCTGAAGGGTTCTCAAAAACATGAATGTGTATATTGACCCCCGCGAGAATGCCGTTTGGATATGTTTTTGTCCCTGCATAATAAAAGCAAATATTATATGCAATATAATTTACTAAAAAATCTTCACCAGTTTTGCAAGATCATATCATACCATTTAAAAGTTGTGCGAATTTTTTAGCGCTCGTGTTGAGAGTTGATTGTGGTAGAGGACCGATAACCATTGTTGGATTTATGGTCACTATGTCCATTCTCTTTTATTATGCGACTTTCCAAACATCATCTTCGGCTAATGTTTTGACAGTGCATATAGTCTCCACATAATTCATACCCTTTGAGAAGATACTTGTTTCCGTGAGCAGAAACAATTAAGTCATTTTGACAAAGATCATTCTACACAAAAGCAGTTTTGTAGCTTTTGCAACATCACAAAGAACGACATAAGCCTTCTAACATACCATCTAATGTGGTTATAAGAAATTTGCTAAGCATAAAGAACAACATAAGCTTGCTAACATACCATTTTTGGTTATAAGAAATTTGCTAAGCGTGGTTTAGGATTGATATTAAGATTTTATACGACATATTAACATTTTTTAGAGAGCCATCGTCTTATTTAAATAAGTATTTTGTGAGTTCTTCATCGACTTTTAAAGAGGAAAATCCAAGCAATATCTAGAATTATATATTAATATTTGTTACACCTGGTTGATATTCTCTCTCACCTTATTTCGAAAGGTACAATGAGACTTCTAGTAAGTTATCCCAAACACCCAAATGTAGCTTAAATTATATCATGCAGTGATTAACAGAGAATGTAGTTGGTTATTGTTCAAAGATGACAAATATTTATAAAGAAAGTGAGTACTAACTAAAGAGCTATAAGATTTTAAACAACCTTGAGTGATCCAATTAATTACATAACAGTAGAACATAACTTTATGAAAGATTCTACATAGACTACAACCTTGGTAAACACACAGCCTATGATTTGCGTCATATGTTTGTTTGCGGTTTGCTTTTGTATATATTATCATTATCTGTAATCTGCGTTTTTTAGTTATATCAATTTTCAAACCCTGAATAAAAGGTGGAAACCTTTTTTGGTTTGTGAAATTAAAATTCTCTTGCTTCGGTTAAATGTATCTTTTTCATTAATGCAACATGCTTATGCCAAGAGTATCCATTCTCAGCGTTGTCAAATAACATTGTTCTACTTGATGTAATAGTAAAAACAATGTATCAATAATGTCTCACATAGAAATACCATAACACAATATGGATTTTAACATTATAACATAATAAAAGCACTAATCACGTCAAAGAAGAAATACCTTTGTAGTCCAGGGGGTCAGATAAAGACATAGCGGACATCAACCTTTTGTGGGATTTTATCATATAAAGCAACACGTCTATGCATAATCCCCAAATAAAGATGAAAAGCTCAAATCTCAATGGATTAAGCCCCTAAAATATAAGAACACAAGAACTTGAGTCGAATGCATAAGTTTTTGTATATGTGACATTGATGTAATGTTTCACTTTCACTTTAGCTAAATGTTTTATATGTTCCTTCATATAAGAATGCGTCGCATATTACGACCGTTTTCAATTCCATTTTAACAATTTTACTTTTAGTTCTGAGAATCATTTAACACTGGTAATGTGCTTACGTTGAAGTGAAGGTTGATGCTCTCTATTGTTTGCATCCGTATCGGTAAAGTGCTTATGTAATAAAAAGCAAAATGACAACAACAATTTGAGGCTAAACATATCTTCTCTAAGGGGTGTGTTATAGGAATAAAGACCAATGACAGCAAGAATCTTTTATGAAACCAAATAAGCAATAAGCCGGCTACATAAGCCAAAACAAACACGCCTAAATTATGATAAGCCGGAATGTTTAAAAATAATGAAAAAGGGGGAGCTTATGAACCTACGGTTACCTGGTTATGGACACATCAAGCAGTGAAAGTGACGTTCCGGTGACAAAGTGGTAGTGGTGGAAACTGTAACACCCCATTTTACCTTTACGCAACGGAACATAGATCTTTGGTATTTATTCATAGAACACAAGTCATAATAATAGAAAGCAACTAAAAAAGTGATTAAATCAGCTTTCTTTATATATCATTAAAAATTCAGAGTTTTACAATATGAGGTTCCTAAAATCTAGGTTAATAATTTCAAGCTTGTGCCTCTTCATGCCATCCTTGTGCTGCTCTATGCTATCAGTCGCCATTTATCTGAAATATATGCTTAAAGTCAACACAAAGATTGAGTGAATTCATAGGGTTTAAACATGTTTTGAATACAAGTATATCCTCTGGGCTACGTTGTTATACGCCCATATAAAATATTCATCATACTGCACTTTGCTCATGACCCCGCTGCTAGAAATACCGTAACCAACAAACTGCCCTTATAAGAAGGAAGCCTGCCAGATTATCCTTAGTTTAGCAAAATAAAGTGTATCTGTTAGCCAAGGTACGAACCTTCAACTGCTGGCAAGCGAGACTTGCCCAGATAGGGGATGTCAACCCCCAAATAGTACTATTCATAATATTAGCGCTCATTTTCAAGAAATGATTAGCGGTTCATGATTAAAAAGGGACTTAATGGCAGTAGTAACCATAGTGTCAATAATCATACCATACAATTTTAAAAGCACTTGTATTCCAGTTTTAGCATATATCCCCCTCACGGGTTTTGAAATAATTTATAAAGCATTTAAAAGTGAGGCTATCAACTCACCTTATGTCCACAGAATCCGAGCTATAATCAAATATATCTCATTCACAGATAAAAAGCTTGATCATACAAACCACAACTTGGTCTCATAAACAACAGCTTGATCTCACACAAACCTGGATTAATACATTGTGTATAGTATCAAGTCTTTAATCTTTTGATCAATCTCTCTAAGTATTGGTTATATATTCTTTATTAATATTTGATGGCAATTCTAGCACCATTGTTCGGACCATCATCTTAGAAGTTATTCTATAAACGTTTGAGGAGCGAGGACACTTTAAATCGTAAACCCAACCACTCACTCAGAACGTAATATCGAGATGGAACATTTTTTTACAAAGCTCCCTACTAACATGATACTTTCATACTTCCTTATATTCATAATTAATCTTCTTTAGTTTCAAAATTGTCAAAAAAGCCTTTTTAGTTATATTTTGGTATAATTATACTTTTAACCCTTAAAGTATATAGTTTTAGTATTTGCATTTTAAACGTTTAATATTTAACCTTAGGACCTCAAACTTTCCAACATTTATTATTATAACTTTAAATTTCATAAAATGACAATTTTGACCCAAAATGTTAAATAGTTTCAAAAATGACAGTTTTAGTCCCTATACTTGTAAAAATCACATAACAACCTCAAAAATGGACCAAATGATCTAGGATTTTAAAACAAAGTTTAAAAACAAGTTTATAATCATAATAAAACATTTCTTCAGAATTATAGCTTTTGAAATGGGTTTTTTCTCATTATTTCATGTGAAATACAAAACTAGGGTTTTAAAACATCTTTAACTTATAACTTTCATTTAAAATGATGAAATGACTTAGTTTCTTTTATATTATCTTTCTAACATAATTTTGGAATTATAAAAACTCTAATAGTTCATTATAAGAAGATCAAATCTGTAGGATATTGTAAATCTTGCTTATGTTTAGAGAGAGAAAGAGATAGAAAGATGGTAGATTTCACACACTCTTCTAGAGAGAGAAAGTAAGAAACTATGTGAAAAATGAATGAAACCACACCCTATCCATCTAAGGAGAGGGTTTATATACCCAAGCCCATAAGATGGGCTTAGACTTACAAGTTGGGCCGGCCTACACAAGTTGTAGGCTTGGCTTAGCCTTGTTTGCTTAATATTAGTAAAACTAAACTACGCGCTATTACTTAGACTATTGTTGGAGTGACCGATCCTTTCTAATACGTAAAACATATTTCCAACAATCTCCCCTAAGGGAGGTCACTCCAAACAAGGCCGTTACCCAAGTTACAATAATAAAATAAACCTAGCATACTATGTTTGTCTTGAGCTCGTAGTCTTCGTCTTTCTTCTATTTTTCTTTTCTGGTGAACATGTTGATGTGATCTTTGATATCAATCTTTAGCATTGATCTCTTGCCTTGATCTTGTGCATCCATCAGTTGTGATTTTGGCCTCCTCGTGACCGCATGTCCCACATACTTATACCTTCGTAATTCTTGAAAGCTTCAGAGTTTGATACAGCGGAAGACTTGACTTTTAGGCTTTCTAGAATTATATGAAGTATTAAGTGCATAAAGTATAAGCATGCGGGGACGACTTCTTCTTGGATTCCGTAATGCCCCCGTCTTCAAATGTTGCACCATAAGTAGACACAAAAAAATGGCTTTGAACATTTCATTCTATTTCGGTAGCATTATACCTCCGGTCGGTGAAGACCGTTGGACGATATTAAATATCGTACTTGTGGCAGGTAGATTTAATTAAAAATATCATTGACAATATTTCGCGGGTAAACCCGTTCTCTTTACTCGACCTTCTAAAGCTGACTGCGAACATAAAGAGTGAATCATTTGGAAAAAATTAACCGCATCATTGAAGCCGTCAATTCTGATTCCTGGAACAGGTTTGATTCATTAAAGAATCGCACCATTGGTGCTTTCGAGTTGTCACGAGCTCGATTCATATTGAATCTTGCAAGTTACCTACCAAGTGCTGTTTGAGGTTAACACTAGAAGGATTTCCACTCATCACTGTGAACACTAAGGTATCACTCTGAGTGTTCTGGCAAGATCACTGAGATATTGCATGGAGGCCTGGAACGTGTTTAAGTTTAGTTAAGAATTAAACCATTGTTGCTTTCCAGTTATCAAAAGCTTGATTCATAAATAATCGCACAAGTCACCTACCATGAGCTTTTGATATTCGCTCAAGAAGGATTTCCATCTTCATTGTAAATACTTACGTATTACTCGGATGTTCAGGTAAGATCATGAAGATTTTGCGTAGGACTCTTGATATCTTTCTTACTTTTCACATTGTGTGAAGAAGCAAGGAAATATAGAAATGTGTCCTAATGAGATATTTGATGATCTCAAATGGCTCTAGACTCGATCGTCCATTTTGGATTTTAGTGATCAGAGGCTGGAGAGGAGTGCCACCATTTCAATACCTATTTGTTTGGAGTGAATAAATCGATAAATAATGTGTTATCTCCGTGTAATTAAAACAAATACCTTTTGAGAGATATCTGAGTTAGTTGGGATGGGTTGTGCATTGCATCACTGGGGCCATGATGTCTATCTTCAATATCAAGCATCATTGAAAATGATCTCAATAGCTAATGAGTTGACCCAGTTTCTGCCTAAGGTTGTAAGGAGGGCTTCTTTCTTTACACCCTTTATCTTTACAATTCTTTTTCATTCTTCAACCCCTTCAATGCTTACCAATACGTCATAACTGGCACCTTGTTGTGATTGTTCCAGTGCTAACTTAAGTACTTGGTCGGCATTCAGCTACATTCACAATCTTTATCCATATTTCCTAAGGACTACTATTTCTAGCTATGTAATGTCCTTGGTAAGATTCCTCCGGTTTTGGAAGAATCATTGGACTTAACCTATCCTATCATCCTTATGTCACCACAATCTTCATCGTCGTGAAATAAATGGGTTTAGGGTAAGTATATGTCACCATGAAATCCATTTTGATATAGCAAATCCATTTTGCTCCCCCTTAACATATGCCACGATATTCGAAAACATTTCGCATATGTCGGGATGAGCCATCGCGTTAAGTCAAACCATTTGTGATAATTTCCCATATTAAATCACATTTTCTCCCCCATATTAAAAATACTAACCCAATCGATGTTTTTAATATCAATTGATTTAATGAAGTTTTAACAAAGGTTTTGGGAGAAACATGCAAGTCCGTTTAATATTCATGAGACCAATTTGTGAGATATGATACCGATTTGTAATATGATCACATATTCACCATATAAGAATGAATTGACAAGGTTGGACCTGATTGATGAGAACATCATACGATAAGATCAAATGGTTCTTGTCGGCAAATGTTGGTCGCCTCGTCACGTCTGAAGTCATCTCTTGACACCACATGTACGATTGTTATAGTTGTCTTGACACCAATTAGTGAGCTTAGCACTTTCGACATCAAAGATTCTGAATGCTTGACAATTTCTCCCCCTTAATTGTTGACCCATGTTCTATTGAAAGAGTTGTAGTCGTTGTTTGAGTAGTCGCATCGTCGAGTATGTAGATACCAAATGTAGATAGCTATGGTTGTAGAGATGATAACTCCATAAAAACAAGACTTCTCTTGTTTTAACAAACAAATGCAATAATGCGTACATTGATTTGTGTTAGACCAAGTTATAAAGTAAACTTAATCCCTTACAAGGTTTTAAAGTAAACCTTGCCCGAGAAAATTAATTCTCGTTGAGATTCAAAGCTTTCATAAGAAATACTTGACTTTAATATGAAAAGCGGGTTGTAGTCTAAAATAACTACAAGCCATATAGGCATGTTTTATGAAATATTTACAACTTTTGTACGAACTCTATTTATGGCGTCGTGTCGATATTAATCAACATTTCTAATTATCGTACCAAAAGACATGCCTTTGAAAAATAAAGTAAAAATATTTTTGGATTTTTTATGAAATTTTCCAATTTTTATGGTTTTTATATGGTTTTATATTTTTGTATTTTGCTTTTGTGGATAAAAATATACACAATATATACAGATGTTCACCAAGGATACGGAGAATAGTTTACCACCACTATTCTTTCGCTTCATCTGCCAGTTCCTTTAGAATCTCAGGCGAGAAAGTTCTCAATCCTAGCTTGTCGGCCAAAAATTCAATTCGAGCACGATCTAAAGCCTTCGTGAAAATATCCGCCAATTGATACTCAGACCGGACAAAGTAAAGCTTGATCACTCCATTTTCCACTTGCGAATGTTAATATGCTTCGACCTGGAGAATTGAACGTTGTTGCAGCATAAGGCAATTGCACTCTTGTTGTCGCAGTACATCAGAATTTTGTTGAAACCTAGACCATAGTCGGTTAATTGCGATCTCATCCAAATAATTTGAGCACAGCAACCGGACATAGCTATGTATTCTACTTCCGTACTAGAAATTGCAGCGCTTTTCTGCCTTTTAGATGCCCAACTGATTAGTTGATCTCCTAGTAGTTGCAAAGTTCCACTCGTGCTACGCCTTGTATCTTGATAACCCGCGTGTTTCGCATCTGTATATGCCATTAGTGCAATCGAAGAGTCCTTCAAATACAAAGTCCCCGATTAATGGTTCCTTAAAGATACCGAAAGATTCGTTTAACAGTAGCTAAGTGTAACTCAGTAGGCCGAGTTTGATACGGAGCACACATACATATAGCAAACTGAAGATCAGGTCGACTGGCTATGATATACAGAAGGGTACCGATCATTCCACGATAAAGTTTCGGATCAACAGAAATCCCATGTGGATCTGCATCTAGCTTAGTTCGTTCCACCATTGGAGTATCCACAAGGTCGCAAGATTCCATCTTATATTTCTTAAGAGATTCAAGGGCATACTTGGATTGATTGATAAAGATGCCTCTGGGACTCTGAGATGTCTGAGGTCCTAAGAAAAATGATACCTTGCCCATCATTGACATCTTAAACTTGGAAGACATGAGTGTCCCAAACTCATCGGATAAGGTTTGGGTCGAGGCAACAAATATAATATCATCAACATATATTTGTACCAAAATCATATCTTTACCTCATTTCTGAATGAACAGCGTGGGATCCACCTTGCCTTTAACGAAGCCTTAAGTAATGAGGAATTGTGACAATAAATCATACCACGCGCGTGGAGCTTGCTTCAACCCATAAAGAGCCTTCTTAAGCTTATACACATGATTAGGATATTTAGAATTCACAAAACCATCCAGTTATTGAACATAGACCTCTTCCTTGATTTCACCATTGAGAAATGCCGTCTTCACATCCATCTGATAGACGATCATATTCATGTGGGCTGCATAAGCAAGGAATATTCTAATAGCTTCCAAACGGGCAACAAGTGCAAAGGATTGCATAAAGTCGATGCCCAATAATTGCTTGTATCCACGAGCTACTAGTCGAGCTTTGTTCTTCAATATTCCGCCTAACTCGTCTAGTTTCACCTTGTAAACCCATTTCAAAGTGAGTAACTGCACTTGATCCGGGCATGGGACAAGTTCCCATACATCAAGACGTATAAATTCATTAAGTTCTTCTTGCATAGCTTCTATCCAACAAGATTGGGTAAATGCTTGTCGCCACGTCTTAGGTTCAACTTCACTGAGAAAGCATCAAAATGACAAAACATTGCACTTTCTTGTAACTGACTTCGTGTGGATACTGGACGATTAGGGTCACCAATAATAGAATCTATAGGATGATCCTTTGTCCACTTGTTGTCATGTTCACGAATCCGTGGATTGGAGTAGACGTTGTAGGAGCTTCCTCTAAGGTGGACGACCCGGCTTGATTAGGGTCGAGAATTGGTACACCAAAGAATGGAAGTTCACGCATTTGAGCAAATTTCAAGTCGTGATCATCATCATCCTCTTCATCATCAACAGGCATGACATGGGTAGTTGATTCGGGTGTTGGTTGAGAATTACTCGTTAAAGGTATATCTTGACCAATTGTAGGTGTAGATGTATTTGATTGTGCTTCGTTTGCTGGAGCAACAACTTCGGTAACCGGAGCTATTACTTCAGGTTCTGGAGAAACAAAACTTGGAGGAATAAAGAATTCATCAAAGAACGGTTGAAACAACGTATCCCATTCATTCCTAGTAGGTGGTGTAAATGATGTTGAAGTAGGGTTGTTTGGGACAAGACCAGAGCTAATGTTACTGGGTCCCATTTCATGAAGTGCGGGTTCAGAGCTGTTTTGCTCAGAAGCCATTGTCGTCAGCTCATCAAAATCAACATTCATCGTTTCGATGATCTTACGAGAAGTACGATTCTAGATTCGGTATGCCTTCTTTGTGGGTGCATAACCAACGAAAATACCAATATCAGCCTTTGGTTGAAGTTTTCCTAAATTGTCACTATCATTATTTGGATAGCAAAGAGAACCAAATACATGAAGATATGATAAATCTGGTACTTTTCCATGTGGAAGCTCATAAGGTGTTTTACCATGACGTTTACGAATTAGTGACCGGTTTTGGGTGAAAACTGCTGTAGATACTGCTTCTGCCCATAAAAACAATGGAGCCTTTGCGTAAATTAACATTGTTCGAGCAGCTTCCATAAGTGTGCGATTTCGCCTTTCAACGACACCGTTTTGTTGTGGAGTGCGAGAAACGGATGTTTCATGAGATATGCCAACTTCTTCATAATAATCATGCAATATTTGATTCACAAATTCGGTTCCATTATCTGTACGAATGCGTCGGACAGTAGTGTTGAGACGCACTTGAATCATCTCGAGAAATCCGATGATGAATTTAGGTGCCTCATTTTTTGTTGTAAGAAATTTCACCCATGTAAACAGAGAGTAATTATCCACAATGACGAGGATGTACCTTTTGCTACTAAGACTTTCGACACACATTGGCCCACAAAGATCCATATGTAACAGATAAAGTTTCTCTTGGTTGGTGTCTTCAGTCTTGGGTTTGTATGATTTCTTAGTACTTTTCCCCATTGTACATGCGGAACACAAATGATCCTTGTGAAATGTAAGTTTAGGAAGACCACGAACAAGTTCGTTTTTCGCCAAATGATTAATAGCATCAAAGTTAAGATGAGATAACCGTCGATGCCATAACCATGACTTAGTCTTTGATGCTTTGGAGAGAAGACATACGGGAGAAGCAGCCATCGTGTCTTGTAGAGACAAAGTATACAAATTATTCCCTCGAGTACCTTTCAATAAATCAACCCCTTCCAAATTACGAATGAAGCATGTATGCTCTCGAAAAGCAACTTCTAGGTTTGCATCACAAAATTGTCCCACAGAAAATAAGTTGTGACCGAGACCTTCCACATAATACACTCTTGAAATTATAACATTCCCAATATGATATTCACCGTAACCCATTATCTTTGCAATATGATCATTACCAAATCGAACCGTACCAAGAAACTTGCTAACGAAATTTTTGAGCTGAGAGCGATCTCCGGTCATATGCTTGGAGCAACCAGAGTCCAAATACCAAAGAACAATTTAGACCACTTGTTTTCAACAATAACAGTAGACAATGCATTGGAAACTATTGGTTCCGGATTGTTAGCAGATACAGATATAATATTATCATAATTGCTAACATTTGGTGACCCTTAGATTTCCTGCGTTTTCTAGTGTGAGTTTTACCACTAACAGATTTCACTGTTCCAACTTTCTGAGGTTTTAGATTATTAGCGGGCACTACAGTGGGAGTAGACCTATTTAAAGGGCACTTATTTCCTACAGTAGTGTTGGTGTTCCTAGTTAAAGGACACGCTTTTGTTTTGGTAGCCTTGGTACTCCTAGTTAAAGGGCACGCTTTCTTCGCTTTAGTGGGAGTGATCCTAGTTAAAGGGCACGCATTTCCTGCTATAGTGAAAGTTCTACCAGTGGGCGCCACATCCAACCAACTTGGTTAACACTTTCCCAGTCGGTTTCCATTCTAATCCATTTTTCCGGGCATTCATCTCATTCACATGGTCAATAAGGCAAGAATCATGACGACTAGAAAACATACATTCATTGCAATTCCAACATTTCAAATTGGAATTCACAGTAGTCTTAGAACGCTGCACAACCGCGGAGCCTTTAGGTTTAGCTACATGATTCTTTTTATTCAAAACAGAAATAACATTCCTAGGATGGGCTTCTACTTTCTTCTTCACTTGACTACTAGATGGGGGCAAGATCCTATCATTCTTATTGTTTCTTTTAAGCTTAGATCTTTGATCCTTAGTAGTGGTGCTTACTCCTGTAGAAGGCAACACGGGAATATTAGAAGCTAGTTTTGATTTTGCCTTATCTTTGGTGACCAATGTTTGAGATGGTTTAGTCCTAGGGCCCTTGTTAAGTGATGTGACGGCGATGAGGTTCGTTTTAATTGCACTAGAGGACGATGCTGAGACAGTGGGTGCGTTATCCACAACATTCTTACCTTTTAGGATACGAAGTGTTTCCTTTAACTCAGCCAAAGCCAAATTTTTATCACAAATTTGTTCCCTCAAATCAGATATTTCCACCACTTTCGATTCAATTTTCAATCAATGATTGATTACGTGCAGTGGTATTAGCACATGCAGGCTTTACTGAATCGAAGAGTTGTGTATTTTTTGTTTTAAGTTATCAACTTTGGACAAAATCTTGTAAACTCGATTATCTAGATCAAGTTTAAAATTCTCAGCGGCCTCAAGTACGTTCACACAGTTAATCTCCTTAGATTTCTCTATGTCTATCGGCAATGATTTAGCAACCTTGTCACTTGGCTGACGTTGTTTTGATTGTAAATTCAATCGAAAATTCTTTTGAAAATTTGCATTATCGATATTAACACCTTCGAATGACATTTCAAAGATTTCTTGAATAAGTTGTTGCTTGCATTCAAGCATAATAGAATGTGTTTTAATCTCATCAAAATGCTTTGAAAGCGAAGAATAAGAATCTTGAAGCTTTAAAAATTCAGCGTCAGATTTGTGACAAGTACTATCTACCACATTATCCACAGATTCAACATTTTGCACAATAGAATCATTAGCAACACTTTTATTCACACAGACGGAAACAATATCATGAGACATCACTTGCTTCAGAAGCTGATCATTTTGGCGTGAAACTCGTTCTATTTCAAGTAAACTGTTTTCATAAGCATCATCCATTTCATTGAAAACACGTCTAACTTCTTCTATTTCTAAAAGAAAATCTTGATCAATATTACTAAGACAAGCTTTAACATTGTTTACAAATGGAACAATCTCGTCTCGGAACGCAACTCTAGTGTGCTCAAAATTCCATTCACCTTCCGTTATCGCCGTGGTCGTCGTACGTTTCGTAATGACCTTGTCGAAATCGGCAAAGTGTTAGTGAACTGCATTTAAGCTATCTGACACCTTACTTACCGGTGGAATTAACTTAGTTAAATCCTTTTTGACAAGTGTAGGAGACGTACTAGGAAGGTTTTCTGTTGACAAACTTTGAGGCACAAAAACTGTTAATTGAGCTAATTCCTTTTGTAAACGAATACGGGTCTTTTTACAAAATTGATCTTTATTGTGCTGAACATAATCAAGCTTATGGAATTTTGAAAGCATTTTAGAATGAGTTTCTTCCGCAAGTGACTGTGTCTCCCCAGTACTACGAACATAAGGTGCTTCTTTCGATTTGCCAATTACGGTCACATCATATAGACAAGGAATATATTCCTGAGCTTGTTTTGCATAACTGAGATTAGGTGGTAAATCTTGAAGATGCTTAAGTTCGAGTTCTTTGAACGATTTAGTTAAAAGATGAACCTTTTCTGTGGAAGCGTATTGTTTTAAAAGTTGTTGTTCCTTGAATTTAAGAAGTTTGGTAGCATTAATTTCTGATTCAAACTTTTTAGACTCGAGAGTTTAGAAATCCATTTTAAGTTTCTGAAAATCATTTACAACCAACTCTTGTTCTTTTAATTCATTGGAAAGAGTAGCTTTTAATGATTCTATTTCGTTTAAGTGTTCAATCTTTTCAAAATGAAATTGGTCAAATTCAGAATAAGTTATTTTCTCTGCTTGAGGGACCATTTCAATAGTTTTGACCTTTTCCTTAAACAACGCAAGCTCAGCGGTTTGGTTGGCATTCATATCTATGGTTTGTCGAACAGCCACACTCATGTTATCAATAATATGTTTAGGCACCATTACCAAATCACGTTGATCATAAGATTCCATACCCGTCGTAGCATTTGGTTGAGGTTCACTCAAATGTGTTGGATTGGATACCGCATCATTTGAGTTACTAGTTCCCGAATTCTGTTCGAGGTTGTCATTTTCATGCTCAACATGATGTGGATTATCATGAACATTATTAGATGTGGTTGGTACCTCACTGATGACATCAGAACCGTAGTGAGAGAGATTAGCAACGAGTGCAGCTTGGGCTGAGTGAATGTCATCACAATCCGAATCATATGCATCAAGATCATTTGCTTGATATGCTGCATAAGAACTAGAGACGACTGCAATGCCTTCATTATCTGCTGCCCCTAGGTCTGCAAGAAATGCTAATTCCTTTGAATCTAAAATCTTCCCCTTACACTGAGCATTGACTAAATACATCTTCTCACGAAACCATGTTGCATCCCTTCTCCTTTTCGGTTGAGTGCATTCCCTAGCCATATGACCTTGTCCTTAGCAATTGTAGCAAGTCACAACCTTTTGAGGACCAATAGTGCTTCCATTACCACTAGCTTGAGAATTCACCGCTTGAGGGTTCACGGTCCTTGTAGTTGGTCCATATGAGTTTTGCCTTCCCTGAATGGTTTTCACCGTCACTTGACCATCTTGGATAGTGGCTTGTTGTCGAGGATTTGAAGAAGTGCGGAGCTGATTGTTCTTTGGTGGAAATCCTCTAGTTGCAACAAGTTTTGACAAGTAGGCAGTGAGATGGTTTAAGACATCAGTAGGTGTATCATTTGGAGTAAATACCGGTTCTTGAATTGGTGGAAGTTCATTGGAGTAGAAGGCTTGTGCTTGTGGTGCTTCAATTGGAAAATATCCTTGTTGAGGAGTATAGCCCATTGGAGAAGTGATAGCTTGTGATGGTGATGCCTGATGTGCTGGTTGCTCTGGATACTGATAGGTGTGTTGTGGTGGTTGCTGCAAGTATAATGGTTGTTGATAAGTAAAAGCCATGTTTTATTGGGGAGTCATTTGTTGAGAAGCATACATGGCAAGTGGATCATGAACTTGAGGTGTAGACAACCGAGCCTTGATCACGTGGCATTCGTGTTGTTGAAGAAAATCTTGAAGTTGATCAACGTTAGTTTGATGCAAATCCTTAGCTAATTTAACAGCCGTCACGTACTTGCTCCACTCTGAAGGAAGAGTGTTCAAATACTTGGTGTTCAATTGAAACGTAGGAATTGTCAGGCCATAGATGTTAAGCTCATTCATCAAAAGAGTGAATCTCAAATAGTAATCATTGAGAGTCTCCCCGGGGACATAGTAAAACTTATCAAATGTATCATATAGCTTACACTCTCGTTCTTGTTTAGTTAACGAGGTGCCTTGCATTAGAACACGAATTCTATCCCATAACTCTTTGGCAATTGTATGTTTACTGACGAGTTTGTAGACATCTGGAGGAAGGGCTTGGAGAATGATATTTGTAGCTTGTTTATCACATCTGTCTTGAGTCTTAGCATCTCCAGATAGTTCACCCGTTGTACGAGGACGAGTAACAGCACCTTCCGTCACTGTACTATATACCAATGGTCCATTGAGCACCGATGCCCAAATGAGATGTTCATTCTCTTTGTTCAACATATAAAGTTCCATTCGGGAAGCCCAATCCTCGTACATTGTCTTCACCAACATTGGTGGACGATTATCCGTACCTGAGAGGATGAACTTATCCGTAAGAGATGTGTACTCAATTTCAATAAGTAAAGATTTACAAACGTTGATCGAACAATGAGAGAAAGTAAATGTGTTTGTTATTATGTGTTGAAGTCGAGAAACAATGTTGAAATCCCCTAAAATATGTTCTCGATGACCAAAAAATTCCAAGACGAACAAAAACTCACGAGTACGAAATTTTTTAAGGAATACTTTTGGAATCATCGGAATATTGATCGGAATATTTGATCGGAATACCCTGTCGGAATAATCTATCGGAATATCCCCTGTCGGAATAAACTGTCGGAATAATCTATCGGAATACCCCTGTCGGAATCAACTGTCGGAATAATCTATCAGAATAACCAATCGGAAAACCTGTCGGAATACCACTATCAGAATACCCGTCGAAATGACCTGTCGGAATACCACTATCGGAATACCCTTCGGTATAACCTGTCGGAATACCACTATCGTAATACCCGTCGGAATAATGATCGGAATGTGTAAACCCTTTTCCGATGGAAGCTGTCGGAATATCTAAACCCTTTTCCGATGGATTTTGTCGGAATAATTCCGACTTTTCTCGGACAAAACTCAACCAATTCGAGATTTTAAGCCAAAAAATGATCAAAACACCCAAAAATTTTGTGTTTTTGGCCAAAGTAAATATACCAAATCTCTACCACAACTATATAGAAGATTTGTATAAAAACACAACAACAAAAAAATTGGTTCGAATATATTTGGATCAAAATAGGCGTATGAATCAAGAACACAAATACATAAACCAAACAATCATCCCATGGCTCTTAGGCTCCAAGCAAAGCTTGTAAATGTGTAACACATCTAGGTTACTCACAAAGGAAGCCTAGTAAAGGTTTATGCAAGTCTAGGAGCTGACTATACAAGCTAGTTCAAAGTTATCTTGGTTTTGTGGCTAAAAATGGATCACTACAAGGAATGGATGAGAACAATGATGTGTAGCACACAAGGAGCTTACCCACCTGCTTGTAGAAATCCTAACATATCCTAGGACTTAAAAAATATCTGATTTTCAAAGTTGGAATGGGAGGGAAAGAGTTTAAAATGAGTTTTGGAGGGAAAAACCAAAACCGGGTTTCAAAACTAGGGCTTGTAACTTATGGTTTGTGTTTTTGGTGATTAAGGACTTGGGAAAGTGATTAGTGAATGATTAAGGCTTAATTAGGGTTTATACATTCTATTTAAGAGATTTGGGTCCTTGGTTTAGAGTTTAACAAAGGATTGATGTGAAAATGGGAAGTATACTTTTGTAGATTAGGGTTTTCTAATGAACTAGGGTTTAATCTTAGTAAATGTTATTATCCTTCAACTAGCTACTGATGTAAACTCAATTTATACATCCTACATTGTCCTAAATGTGTTCATGAAGTCCCTATATTGGTTTTATTAAGTTATTCTAAGTAAACATGTCCAAAGGGTGAAAATATCCATTTTGACCTAATTTACAAGGCATGCGTTGAAATCTTGTACTTTTTGCATTAAGGTACTTGTACATTGTGTTAACATGATCTTATAACCTTAATTAAGTCCTATTAATATTTATAGACTTGTCCAAAAATACTAGGTAGTGATTCTATGTAGAGTTCTTCATATAAGGATTTTTAGGTTACTAATCCTAATGACTTTCTATCTTGGGTAATTAGTGTTTGTACCTTTATAAACACTTATTCTAGGGCTTATATAGTATGTTTATGACTTCTAGGGATTCTACATTTTTAGTTTAAGGGTTTATATAGGTTGATCATATTCTAGGGATAATTATAGGAGCTTAAGATCCTATGTTTTGATAACTTGTACCTTATGCTTTATGAACTTGTAACTTAACTTGAAATAAATGTATAATCTTAATATGATACATAATTGATTTTTATAATTTGTGGCACAAGATTAAACTCTAATTCAATGTATAATGGATTTTATATGCTAATCTTGGTTATTAGGTCTTAACTTGTAATTAGCTTTGGATTAGTGAATATTAGTATTTTGTGATCAATTAACTTTCCTTTATATGATAGATTATAATTAGTATATTGTTTTTGATACTTGTACATAGATATTATGTAATTACATTGCTTAAAATATTGTTTACCAAGGGTTTCTAGGTGGTGATCTAGACTATTATGTACAATTACTTGTACTTAGCTTTGTATGGTTTGTTCTTGCCATTCTTATGTATTATTATGTCTTCAAAGTATAGTTTAAAACTTGTTTATATTCCATAATGACTTATTCATATGTATTCTCCATTCATAGTTTACCATTCTTGAGTTTACAACTCATTTATAGGGATTCTAGGGTTTCTAAGGGAATTTAGGGCATCGTAGTTACATTTGAGATGTTCTTATTAATATTGAACTTATTAGATCACTTTTAGATCTTATACTTGATATATACATTGTATTGACAACATACAGGAATATGTTGTAATGGCAGTTCAGGTTGTGAGAAGTAGTTCATCTTACCAAGTAAGGTACAAAAAGCAAAAACTTCTAGCCAAATTTTCATACTCATATAATCATAGCTTATAGCATAGATGTGAAATTTGAGGAATGTCATAGTCTCTCCCCCTTAAAGAAATCTCGTCCCGAGATTATAAGGGTAACATAGCTTATCAAGGGCAAACATAGCTCTTAGGTGTTCAAATTCTTTCTTAGAATTTTATTCACATATCAAGAATTCAACTTTACTGTTGGTATTTAGTTTTAAATCGATCTCTTTTATCATCATTTTCATCAAAATAGTTATATATGAAATATCATTCATGTCTTTGTGGTCAAAATCATATTATTACCTCATAAGAATTTAGTTTAATACCAAATGGAATATTGAAAACATACCAGTTAACCACATAAATCGTCCTTAAAATTCCAAAATACAAAAAGGATTGTGATTATTACTGAGTTCTTTGGAAACTCAAGTCAATATGTCACTACTTAATTCAAAGTCTTGAATTGATTATCACATTTTTCAAAATCAATTTAGGTAATCGATAGAGAAAACATCCTTTTCACATAGATACTGCTTAATATGGTGTAGTTTCTCATTTACAATGATAAATTTTTATCAAAATAATCTCTGGGATTATTTTAAATTACCATTTTAATTCAGTAGATACTTAACATAATTCAACGTTCTATGAGGCTCCATTCTAATATAACAGTTTCATGAACTATTTTGGGTTTCGTAAGTTGAAAATCTCCAACTTTAGCCCACCAAATACGTAAATGGAACTTCTTTCGATAGAGTGCTTCAATTAGTATTTCTTTGATTCTAGCATGAAAACTATTGTTATACGGAAAACTTTCACCAATGATAAGTGTCCTTCCAAAATTCATAACACATAATGGAGTATGTAGTATAGTATTTGGATAGTTCTTCCACTTAACACATTAGTATACTTATCTTAACTAAGTATAACATACAAATTTTTGAGTATATTTTTAGGATCAAGATGTGAAACACTCATCACGATCTTAGATGATAGATATTGTAGTTCCATGAAATCCTTGAATTGTCTATGTGTTGTAATGATCTAAAGAGAGAGGGAGAGATGAAGAACTAGAGAGAGAAAGTATAGAGAGAAAGGAGAGAATGAGAGAAAATATATTAGATTGAATAATTAAAATGAGAATCGACCCCTCCTGACAGCTAGGAGGGGGTATATATAGCCCACCCTACATGTGGGCTTGAGGGGTTATATGTTTACATAACTAGATCACGAGCCCATACTATGTATCTATTGTTGGAGTGACCGATCCTTTCTAAATACGTAAAAACGTATTTCCAACAATCTCCCCCTAAGGGAGGTCACTCCAAGTTAAAAGTCCTAACTAGTCTATAGCTCGTCATCTATGCTAACAATGATGTGACCGATACTTTCTTTGGAAAAACGTATTTCCAACAATCTCCCCCTAAGGGAGGTCACACCATTTTACAAAATCTTAAACCTAGCATACTATGCTTGAGTCTTTGATCTTATTCTTATGAATATGCTGATAAGATCTTTGACTTTAGTCTTGAGCATGTTTCCTTGCCTTGACCTTCTGCATTCATCACTTGTGAAATATGCCTCCTCGTGACTTCATGTTCCACATACTTATAACTTTATAAATTTTTGAAAGCTTCAGAGTTTGATACAGCGGAAGACTTGACTTTTAGGATTTCTTGAATTTGTTGAAGTATTAAGTGCATAGAGTATAAGCATGTGTTGACGACTTCTTCTGGATTGTACACCACAATTCCACCTTCTTGTTACGCTGCATAAGACAGTTAGCAACAACATATGTACGGATGAAATGGCCTTGAACATTTCATTCTAATTCGGTAGCATTTTACCTCCGTTCCGTGAAGACCGTTGGACGATATAAAATATCGTACTTGTGGTAGGTAGTTTCAATTAAGAACCTCCTTTACAAGATTTTGCGGATAAACCCGTTCTCTTTACTCGACCGTCCAAAGCTGACTGTGAATGTAAAGAGTGAATCATTTGGATAAAATTATCTGCATGATTGAAGCCGTCAATTCTGATTCCTAGAACAAGTTTGATTCGTTAAAGAATCGCACCATCGTTGCTTTCCAGTTATCACGAGCTTGATTCATATAGAATCTTGCTAGTTACCTACCAAGTGCTGTATGATGTTAACACTAGAAGGATTTCCATTCGTCACCGTAAATACTTAATCGTATTACTCTGAATGTTCTGACAAGATCACTAAGATATTGCGTAGAGGCCTGGAACGTGTTTAGATTCAATTAAGAATTAAACCACTGTTGCTTTCCAGTTATCACAAGTTTGATTCATAAAGAATCGTACAAGTCACCTACCATGAGCTTTATAATGTTCGCTCAAGAAGGATTTCCATCTTCATTGTAAATACTTTCGTATTACTCAGATGTTCAGGCAAGAATCATGAAGATCTTGCGCAGGACTCTTAATATGTTTCTTACTCTTCACAGTGTGTGAAAAAGCAAGGAAATATGGAAGTGTGTCCTAATGAGATATTTGATGATCTCAAATTGTTCTAGACTCGATCGTGCATTTTAGATTTTTAGTGATCGGAGGCTGGAGAATATCAATATATTTGGAGTGAATAAATTGATAGATAATGCGTTGTCTCCATGTGATTAAAACAAATATCTTTTGAGAGATATCTGAGTTAGCTGGGATGGGTTGTGCATTGCATCACTGGGTCCATGACGTCTATATTCAATAACATATGAGTTGACCCGGTTTCTTCCTAAGGTTGTAAGGAGTGTTGTTTTGTTTTCACCCTTTATCTTTACAATTCTTTTTCATTCTTCAACCCCTTCAATGCTTACCAATACGTCATAACTGGCACCTTGTTGTGATTGTTCCAGTGCTAACTTAAGTACTTGGTCGGCATTCAGCTACGTTTACAATCTTTCTCCATCTTTCCTAAGGACTACTATTTCTAGCTATGGAATGTCCTTGGGAAGATTCCTCCGGTTCTAGAAGAATCATTGGACTTTAACCTATCCTACCATCCTTATGTCACCACAATCGTCACCGTCATGAATAGAGATGTTTTGGGTAAGTGTATGTCACCATGAAATCCATTTTGATATCCAAATCCATTTTGCTCCCCCTTAACATATGCCACGATATTCGATAACATTTCGCACATGTCAGGATGAGCCAGCACATTAAGTCAAACCATTATTGATCTCAATATTAAATCACATTTTCTCCCCCATATTAAAAATATTAACCCAATCGATGTTTTTAATATCAATTGATTTAATTAAATTTTAAGAAAATTTGGGAAGAAAATATACAAATCCAATTATCTTGAAGATTTTCACAAGCTCCCCCTCAAATTAATGAGGGTGTACTTGATACGTAAATTAAGTACCTTTTAAACACAAGGGTAAGGTACTTTTTACGTGCAAAGATCATAAATGATAATGTATTCACAAGATTATAATTTTACGATGTTGGACCTGAATGATGAGAACATCATATGATAGAATCACATGGTTCTTGTTCACGAATGTTGGTCTCCCCCGTAACGTCTAAAATTATCTCCTTCCTTTTTGAAAAGCGGTAATCTTTCATGACACCACATGTACGATTGATATCGTTGTCTTGACACCAATTTGTTAACTTGGCACTTTCGGCATCAAAGATTCTGAATGCTGGACAATTGCTCCCCCTCAATTGTTGACCCGTGTTCAATCGAAAGAGCTGTAGTCGTTGTTTGAGTAGTCGCATCGTCGAGTATGTAGATATCAGTTGTAAGTTGCTATGATTTGTGGAGATGATAATTTCATAAAAACAAGATTTCTCTCGTTTTAACAGATAAATGCACTGAAACGTACATATATTCGTGTTAGGCCAAGTTAATAAGCAAACTTGATCCCTTACAAGGTTTTAAAGTAAACCTTGCCCGAGAAAATTAATTCCCGTTGTGAGCCAACATTTTCAAAAGAAATACGTGACTTTAATGTGAAAAACGGGTTGCAGTCAGAAATAACTACAAGCCATATAGAGCATGTTTTAAAACATTTGAACTTCTGCTCGAACTTTATTTACAACCCCGTTTCATTAATGAACGACATTTCTAGGATCGTAAATATTATCGATTCCAGAAGACATGCTCTTTTTATCAAAACATTGTTGAACACGCAATTTTGAAAGATTTAGAAAAACCTTTTGAAAAATTCTTGAAAAATTATGTTCAACGTTTTGAAAACCAATTGATTGAGCTTTAAGATTTTGAATATCTTACTAAACGAGCTCAAGTCCGAGAAGTTGTAAGCTTCTCGTTGTGAGGATAAGTTTATCATCGGCGATAAACTTTCCTTTTTAACTAAAGAACAAGTCCTAAGTTGACCTTTACTTAGAATTCGTTTTCATGAGCTTGAAAACTTTGAATGTTTTAACGGAAAGCTCATGATCAAGAAAGGTGAATTTTTTGTTATAGGAAAAGTTCTCTTATTTAAAAGATACACTTTTCTTTATGAGCTTAAAACTTGGAATGTTTTAATACAAGCTCATGACCGAGAAAAATTAATTTCCCGTTACGAGGATAAGATATCATTAAAGATAAGCTTTTCTAAAATTTAAGTCCGAGTTACAGTCTGATATTTAACTGTAAGTCATTGTGCATGAGCTTAAAAACTTTGAATATTTTTAATATAAGCCCATGCCCGAAAAAATTAATTTCTCATTGTGAGGATAAGTTTATCATCGGCGATAAACTTTCCTTTCTTTGAAGTCCGGGGCATAATATGAGATATAATTATACGCCATGTACACAAGCTTAAAATGTTTGAATAGTTTAAATGTAAGCTCGTGTCCGAGAAAATTTAATTTCTCGTTTTGAGGGTAAGTTATCGTTGCATAGATAAACCTCCCTTTATTTCAAGTCCGGGTCATCGTCTATCATTTAACAATGAACCATATACACGAGCTTAAAACCTTTGAATATTTTTAATGTAAGCTTGTGTCCGAGAAAATTTAATTTCTCGTTTGTGAGGATAAGTTTATCATCGGCGATAAACTTTCCTTTATTTGGAGATCGGGTCATCGTCTGATATTTAACGATGATCCATGTACACGAGCTTAAAACCTTTGAATAGTTTTAATGTAAGCTCGTGTCCGAGAAAATTTACTTCTCGTTTGTGAGGATAAGTTTATCATCGGCGATAAACTTTCTTTATTTGAAGATCGGGTCAGCGTCTGATATTTAACGATGAGCCATTTACACGAGCTTAAAACCTTTAAATAGTTTTAATGAAAGCTCGTGTCTGAGAAAAATTAATTTCTCGTTTGTGAGCATAAGTTTATCATCGGTGATAAACTTTCCTTTATTTGATGATCGGGTCATCGTCTGATATTTAACGATGAGCCATGTATCTGTAAGCTTAACTGCAAATCCCCTGAGACACTTGTTTCTTTGATATCTGCTTCTTCAGTAACCAAACTCAGAGAGTGTCCTTAATTGAACGGTATACAACGATTCGAACGCTTTGTTCTTGTTGAACGTTGACTTTGGTACCTGCATTCTCATTAGAGGTTTGCATGCTTTTATATGGGTTAGCGATATCTATTTTAGAACCATGTGGGAGTTCACAGTCAACCTTGGTAGTGCTAGAGGGGAACATCCTTCCTGTAGGAACCCATTGAAGATTACTCGATTTGAGAATCCTACCCGTGGGTTGCCACCTAAGATTGGATCTAGGCGACATGTTTTTCTTATGCACAGCAGAAGACTTAGCGATAGAAAACCTATTTACTTTAGGAATCCCTCTTTTAGCACTTGAGTTCAGCTCCTTCAAGACTTTAGTTACACAAGCCGCATGATTTGTCGTGAAGACACTTTTCATGCATACGGAACAAACACCGTGTTTGTATCCGAATTAGATCTAGAGATCCTAGTTCTTGCTTGTGTCATTTTCTGAGATGCATCTACATAGTGATTATTAGGCATGTTATTCGACCTATGTTGTGGCATATTCTTAGAACCATACCTAGAATCACTAGTAGTAGTCTTGTTTGTAGGTTTTGCATAGGCTGGTTTGATCACATTAGGCCTAGATAGTGGAGTGACTGGTCTAGAAAGATGAACCATAGCAACTTGGGAGGCAAACCGCGGTCTCGAGGATTTTGGTCGCTCGGATCTAAATGCAGTTGGTTATCGAACGGACTGATTTTTAGGCGGTTTCCCCAAGATTGATGGTTTTTCAAGCTTAGTGTCCACACTAGTTCCTTTAGTTTCCTCAACTCGTTTTTCAGAGCCGCTATTGCAAAAATCTTTTCCTGAACTTGAGCCTTTAAAGTCTCATTCTCTTTGAGCAATTTATCTTGGGATGCCAATTTAGATTCTAGCAACTTAATTTGTTTCAAAAGATTATCCTTTTCACCATTAGAATCTAGAACTTTTTGATCCAATTTTCGTTCAAGAACAACGTTTGACTTTTCAAGTTTTTCAAAATATGTTTCAAATTTGTTCGTTTTCTTCGAAAATTCAAGTTTGGCATCCTCAAGACCTTTAGATTGATGAGCTACAATCATTTCAAGCTCTTTAACCTTGGAATCAGAAGTAGTTAAAGAAGCAGTCATAAGGCAATTATCATGATTGTTAGCATTTTGAATACTTTTTCCCCCATTATGACGCACATCGGATGACTCAGAAATGGTATCGTTATTACTCTTTTCCATCCCATGTTTGTCGTAATTAGGTTTGAAATGCTCAATATGCGGTATATCATCAGCATATACATCATATACAACATGACATTGTACCATATTTGTAGGCTCTTCGTCATAAACGGGTATGATGTCATCATAAGAGATGTCTGTAACCTTCCCTGGCGTGTAGTTGATATCATTCTTTGCTTCCATGCCCTTGCAATCTGTAGCAGTCTCTAACTTGTCAATCTTATGACCTTGCTCTTCTTGCATCTGCATCGTAGAGACTTGCTCTCCATTGTCATACGAGAGTTGAAGTCGAGATCTTGCATAAATCAAGGATGAAACCGATGTCATTAATTTCAACAGTGTACCACGGAACTCTTGAACCTCCGTATGTGTGTATTCAAGAAATGACTAACATATCCCTAAATTTGCAGACTTAACGACGTTGAATTGGAAGAAGTGCGTAAGTTGTGTCACTAGAGCTTGATATGCAGATTCTGATGCAGAGTGATTAAAGTCTTCTTTGTGAAGTTGCTCAGCTAGTTGGTTCAAGTTGAGGAGTATTGAGTCGATGAATATATAACGATCTTGACCGAAGAGTGTCACAAATTCGCTTCCACCTTGAAGCCATGAAATGGTCACAAGATGAGACTGAAGTATTCGAAATGAAGTTATATCACTTTCTGAGCTTTGGCTTGCATTTGATGCAATTCTCCCTCTTGTGATGTTGAATTCAACGGTTCCATTAAAATTTGATGAAAGATGAATATAAGAATTACTTGTCGATTGAGCAAAGAAAGAAAGTAAATGTGTTTGTTGTCGTGTGTAGAAGTCAAGAACAAAACCTGTCACAATATCCCAAAACCTGTCGCAATATCCAAGCTATCGCAATATGAAATTTGTCGCAATAACCAAGCTATCGCAATATCCCAAAGCTTGTCGCAATACACTGATCGTGGTAAATTACACCTCTTGTTTCGGAAAACAAAAGAGCGTAAAAGAGCGGTAAGTATTAAGTGATGATTTAGGAAAATCAAGCACTAATGACCCAATGAAGTTCGTTTCCCAAGGAGGTATATGTGTGTGAGTAATTCGTAATTGTTTTGAGATTAATATTGGTTAGAAGGGGATGAGAAAAGAGGATGACGAACACGTGAAATTAATTACTACTACGACTACACGTAAAACCGTAAAAAGTACAAAAATAAAAATTAATTTCAAAAATTACCAAAAATTCACCAAAAATCACAATTAATAAACTAAGAGTTTACCAATGATCAAAACTTTTTCAAACCTTTTAATTAATTAAATATTAATTTTTAAATGCTAATTAAAGCCCTAAAAATCAAATTAATTATCAAAAAGCCCAAATAAAGATTTTTCAATTGGTAAACCTCTAAAATGACCTAAAAAGATTAAAAGCTATTTTTATAAATTTTTAAACTAAGAAAAACTATTTAAAATGATTTAAAAACTATTAAAGCTTAAAATAATTATAGAAATTAATCTAAAGATGATAAAATTAATCTAAGAGTTGCAAAAATCCTATTTTAATGTATTTAAGCTAAGAAAAATATAAAAAATGTGAAATTTGAAAAATAATAATAAAATAATATTAAAATAATATTAAAAATCCAAAAATTATAAAAAATTCTAAAAACTTGCATCTAGTTTATTTTAACCTAAATAATCAGAAAATGAAAGTGAAATTACCAAATTACCCCTATTGGGCCCCCAAATGGGCTAAAAGCAAAAACAGTCAAGCTTAATGGGCTTTTTAGCCCAAAAAGTCAAAATAAGCCCAAATGACTTGGAAATGCCCTATCTGACTCAAAATTTATTTCTAAACACAAGACTCTGAAGGCCTAAAAGCTGAAAGTGAGCTTATCACAGCTTAATGATCAAACAGCTTATCCTTATTGGGCCATTAAGCCCATTAAGCAATAAGCTAATGCCATAAGCTCTAATTTGACACACAACCTTCTTTTGGGATACTAAAGAGATCTGTAAAAAGAAATTTTGAAAAAGCACTCTCAATAAGCCAGAAATAAGCCAAGTACAAATCCAATAAAAGACAAAATAGTCGTGTTTTAGTTCTAGGGCACCTCAGGACTTGATTCAACTTGCAAAATGTTACAAATGACTTCAATAAACCAAATCAATCAACCAAAATTCAATAAGCAAAACCAATAAGCTGGAATAAGCCAATAAGCACTTATGAAAAAGTCAATTAAGTTAGTTTTCTAGTCAAACCCTAAAGTCAACCCACCAAATGCTCCAGTATGAACAAATGGGTCAAATAATGAGCACCTATTACAAAATCAAAGTTGTTGCTGGTTAAAATAAGCTAGAATAGCTTATTGATAAGCTGATGTCCAATTAACACTAGCAGGGGGAACTTTCAGTAGGAACTGGTTTCCACTGCCTTGACTATTTGACCTGTGATTTTAGAGAGATTCTGTATGTTTTGTTGGAAGACAAGGGCACCCAAGTGATCAGTTAATCACAAGGAGTCACAATCAAGCACAATAACACACTTCAGTATCACCAATTAGCACAGACAAATCAAAAGATGCTCAGATCTAGCATAGACATGGATATTAAGCAGTTATGAACACTTAAGCAGTTTTAAGCTAGAATAAGCACTCCAAATTCAACCAGATGTATACACAAGCTATATAAACTATTATTAAGCACAAACAAACTTAAATAAATCACTGGATCAAAGTATGGAACAAGATCAAAGTAGATTACACTTGCTGATATGAACTTCAAGAACAATAGCACACTTTGCTGATATAAATGACCAAAGATCCAATTTCAACACTCAAATCCTACTTCCCTGGTGTAACTAACTAGGTTTAATCACTTGTTAACCCTAGTCTATGATTAGAACTAGGTGTCCCTTAAACCACAGCCAATTTCAACAAGTTAACAAGATTTTAGAGCCTATTTTAGGATCTAGGTGTTCATATGCACAAAACTTGCAGATAAATGTCTCTTAGCACCTATGAGACAAGTTCCACCACAAAGCACAACCTCAAAATAACACAAATCAAAAACAGGTTGTTATCCCAAACACACCTTAATCCACAACTTTTCAAAGCAACTTGTGATTCCAACTAATAACCTACTGATTTTATGAATCAAAAACACTTCCTAGATGACTACTAACAGAATCAAAAACAAAAATCACAACCATAAACACAAGAACACAAAATCAAAACACAAAATCAAAAACAGACAATATCATGAAATTTTTAGGGGAAACTTAAACAAGGTATTATACCTGTCCTCCACAACATCCTAGGAGGACCAGCTATGCTCCTTGGACCTTGTTCAACAACTAGAACAAGACCAAGGTTCTTCAAAAAGTAAGATCAAAACCTACTGATGTTCAAAGTAGAACAAGGTTTTGATTATGATGATTTCTTCAACACAATGAACAAACAACTCAACCAAGAGCTTAAATCTCTTCTCAGGCTTGGTGTCAACAAGCTTGAAGGAGATTAAGGCTTTTGGCTAAGGGTTAGTACAAGATAATAACCAAAACAGTAACAAGGATTTCAAGGTTTTTGAACCTTTGAAAACCTATCAAACATAGACGTGCCTTAACCACAAGATTAAGGAAGGTCTAAAAGATCAAATGGAACACAGATTTCAGCTATTCAAACGCCAACTTTAATAAACACAAAAGAGATTTCACAAATTTTAGGAAATTTCAAATTTTATTTAAATAAAAAGGAATTACAAAGATTATAGCCAAAATCTGGAACAAAGGGACTCTCACAAGTTGAGGTCTCCTTTTATAGGCAAATGCTTACACAACACTATTCATAAACCCTAGATGTGAATTCTCAATATTGCCTTTGAGTGCTTGATGCCGTTTGTTGTTGGTGAGCTGTCCAAAATGATCAAAACCATTCATTTTAGCTTGCTAGTTAAGCAGAGAGTCTAAGCTGTTGATCTTGACACGTGTCCTTACTTGGAGAGGAGGGTGTGATGTGACTGGGTAACGGTTTGGGGTGTGGGGTCCATTGGTGAGTGGAGAAGAGGGATTTGATGTTGGGATGGGTTTCTGCATGTGTGAATCACACATGTGCCAAGGTAATTTCTTTTTCCCCTTTGTTTTGTAAAAAGTAAAACTGGGTTCATACGTGTGAACAGTGCCACGTTTGATCCGTTTTTAGTGGAGGTTAAGTGTTTGGCGCGTGTTTGTATGTTTAAACTTTCAAAGTTGGCAGTAGTAACCCTTGGTCTTTGGCAAAAGATGTATAAGAAGATTTTCAGCTCACAAACTTACTTTCCTTTGTTAATAAACTTTCCAAGTTTATAGTTTTGCCACAAAACTTTGGTGAAAAGGTTTAAAGGGTTGTTTTTGCCATTTTTCCATATTTGAAGGACTGAATTTGGACTTTCTTGATCTTCAAAGGTCTTCAATGTTTCTTTTACTTCATGAGGGACCATAATTGACAAATTAGATTTGATGAGGGACTAATCTTGCCATTTCTTCAAAGTTGAAGGACCACTTTGTAATTTTGACAAACTTAAGGGACCAAACTTGTAGTTATGAATTCACAAGGGTTTTAAGTGTCATTTCTTCATTGTTTGAGGATCAATCTTGCATATCTTCAAGTCTTCATGGGTAAATCTTGGATAATTCATGAATTAGGGCCCGGTTCTTTGTACGGCTTCGTTTCTCGTGTCCGTTTTTCCTTGTTTCTTGTGATCTTTTGTCTTTTTCACGATATCCATACCTAAAATACACAAGTAAACAAACACAAGCATATATATGGTATTTTATGACATTTTAATGCATTTAAATCTCGAAAAGAACGATGAGATCATGTATAAATGCCATCTCATCATACACCTATCGCAATAATAATGCTGTCGTAATATGCTTATCGCAATAAAAATGTTGCGGCAATATCCCTATCGCAATAATAATGTTGTCGCAATATCACGAGTCTTTCGTAATACTACAAACGTCTGTCGCAATATCACGAGTCTGTCGCAATACTACAAACATCTGTCGCAATAGTATATCGCATTGTTGATCACAATGTTGATCACAATGTTGATCGCAATGTTGATCACAATGTTGATCGCAATGTTGATCACAATGTTGATCACAATGTTGATCGCAATGTTGATCACAATGTTGATCGCAATATTGATCGCAATATTGATCGTAATGTTGATCGTAATGTTGATCGCAATGTTGATCGCAATGTTGATCGCAAAGTCGATCGCAATGTCGATCGCAATGTCGATCGCAATGTTGATCGCAATGTTGATCGCAATGTTGATCGTAATGTTTATCCCAATGTTGATCGCAATGTTGATCGCAATGTTGATCACAATGTTGATCGCAATGTTGATCACAATGTTGATCGCAATGTTGATCGCAATGTTGATCGCAATGTTGATCACAATGTTGATCGCAATGTTGATCACAATGTTGATCGCAATACCTTATCGCAATACCTTATCGCAATACCTTGTCGCAATCCCTTATCGCAAAGCCTTATCGCAATACCTTATCGCAATACCTTATCGCAATGCCTTATCGCAATACCTTATCGCAATACCTTATCGCAATGTTGATCACAATATGAAAACCCTAAGCCTTTACGATGGAAAACTATCGCAATAATGGTACTGTCGCAATAATGGTACTGTTCCGAAACTTGAGATAAAAGTGAGATTTTTTACTAGAAATCCGTGATTTTAACCACACCAAAGCACCCAAATCTCTACCACAACTATGTAGAAGATATATGGATCACTTGGAATAACAAAAACACGAAAAAAGTTTGAAACTTGGGTAAAAATCAATCAAAAACACATGAACACACTAAAATAAGCATGAACAACACAAAACCAACCTCTATTTCATCCCATGGCTCTTGATACCAATTGTAGGTCCACGAAATCCTTGAATTTTCTATGTGTTGTAATGATCTAAATAGAGATAGAGAGATGAAGAACTAGAGAGAGAAAGTAGAGAGAGAAAGGAGCGAATGAGAGAAAAGATATTAGATTGAATAATGAAAATAAGAACCAGCCCCTCCTAACATGCTAGGAGGGGGTATATATATCCCACCCTACATGTGGGCTTGATGGGTTATATGTTTACATAACTAGATCACGAGCCTATACCACGTATCTATTGTTAGAGTGACCGATCCTTTCTAAATACGTAAAAACGTATTTCCAAAAATCTCCCCCTAAGGGAGGTCACTCCAAGTTACAAAGTCCTAACTAGTCTATAGCTCGTGATCTATGCTAACAATGATGTGACCGAGACTTTCTTTGGAAAAGTTATTTCCAACAGATATTGATACTCTATGTCAACAGATTATTTCACATATAATCTTGTCAGAGTTATCATATTATCAATTTCCTAAATAAGAATAAATCATGCAGCTCTAAGATAATTGACAATGATCCGGATGGCATCATGTCTACTTGAAGTAACAAAATCTCATTGTTCTTTCCTATTTCCATGGAGGAAATTTAGATTGAACTAGTAAGTCGGATGACTTAATATTCTGCTTTATTTCTAAAAGCATAATATAAGGATTTCAGAGTTTCTTCAAGTTGAGGAATACTTCACATTCCAAATTCTAAATCTAAGACGAACATTGACGTACTTTTCTAATATAGTAATACACGTAATTTCTCACTTATAATAAAGATGCGTCCAACTTTATGCAAGGAAGAAATTATAAATTTGGTGATTTAAATTTATTCATTTGACTGAAAAAGCGTCCTAATTCAATCAAATAAATAGAATGTAAATCATTGACTTAGAAATTTCTGACATAATACGAGTATAGACAAATATTCTAGCATTTGACATATTCATTATATCCTTAAATTTCCTAATCCAGTGACCTACTATGTTGAAAATCCGACACCAGATGGTGCAAAGTTCTGTGTGATGCAGGGTGCATTTCTTACACAGAAGAAAATTTCCATCATATTCATCGTAGGTTAGGTTTATAATCCTATGATCTGGTTTACTAGAATCTAGGGATGTTCATTCACTGCCGAGTTTATGCTTAAGATTTTTCTGATTTTTGCACAGGATTGTGCTTAATTACCTTGTTCATTAACTCTTTGGGTAGAGGTAAATGACTTTTTCCAATACATTGGGATTTTGGAAGTGGTAATCTGTCTTCAAAATCTTCGATAAAATTCCTTAATAAATTTTTCTTAAAAAAAATCTTCTTGTGGAGTCTTCTTAATAGAATTTCAGATGAAATTCTATGTTAAAATCTTCTAATGAACGCTTTTATCATTCTATGGAATAGGATCTGATAACGACCTAATTATACATATTAAACCTATCATTATAATGCCACTTTGTAGTATAAATAAGAGCTTCCGATACTTAATATGTTGTGTTTTATATGCATATATAAAGTTTGAAGGAGCAAAGTGAAGATATAAAAAGAAGGGGCCTCAATATGTAATAAAGCCAAAGTTATTTAAAGAAGATTCTAAATCGCTCAGAAGTGCGGCGCACAAAGTTGTAAGTGCGGCGCACATTCTCATCTCCAAAGTGCGGCGCACTTGAGGAGAAGTGCGGCGCACATTTGACCCTAGACAGCATTATAAATAGAGGCCATTTCCACTCATTTTATACACACCTCTATCTCTCAATACTTAATAGCTCGAGTATTTTAGTCCTTTTAGTAAATTTTCAGTATTATCCACTTTTGGGAGATACTTGTAACGAGAGTATTCCACTCTTCGATTCTTGAAGGAACGATACGATTGTGACACTTGTGTACTCGTTTATTCAATCCAATCTAAGTATGATGTTCTCTTACTCTTTTCCAATTGTTACTTTGATCACTATGTTAGGCTAAGCTATTTGTGACTATATGGGTATGTGACTATAAATTAGGGATGATGCTATGATATGATCCTTTATAAATGATTTCAAGCTAATGTTGTAGAACCATTTTACCTCCTAGTTCTACAAACCATATTTTATCTAAGTTGATTTGTTACGATAGTTTGGCGTTGAGAAACGCAAATTGTTATAATAACTTTTCTAGAACTTGTGTATGGTCATGAATCTTTGGTTGGAGAAATCCGCTTAGAAACTTGGTAAAATATTGAACTTGTTGGCAACTTGTTTTGAGCTTAGTCGCTTAAATAAACATAAGTCTTGAATCAACCCAAGTAAACTGTGTAAACGCCGTTTTGACGAAAAAGGATTACCACACTTTACCTACCTAAACATATCTCGATCATTATTATCATCATCACGAACTTATACGAGCTATCCCATATTAGTCATATTTGTTATTATTGATATTAATTCAACCATTTATTTCTTCAATTGTTATCTTGATTACCAAAACGAAACTAAGTCTCAGCGAACGATCCTGGCTTACCACTACAAAGCTATATTACGAACGAAAGGGTATACTTGCCCGTGTTTGTCTTCTAGTCCCATGTTTTGTCTAAACCTTGTAATATAAATTTAAGACTTGCAAACGAACATCAAGTTTTTGGTCCCGCTGCCGGGGACTTATAATCATGTTTTGTAACCAAAATTAGTATAATCCTTGAAGAAATTGAACCATTGTTACTCATTTTAAACCAAAATGTTTTTTCTGTAGTACAGAAAGTACGCCGCACAAACCAAAAAGTGTGTCGCACTTCCTGTAGCGAACCAAAGTGTGTCGCACAAAACAAAAAGTACGCCGCACATTTCTACTGAAAACACCAAACACCTTGTTGGATGCACACCCGTTCATCCTAAACACCACCAATCTCACCGTTACCTGAACTTGAACGTACCCTTAACCGAAGGCTACGTAAACGTCATCGCCGTGTACCTTTAGCTAGGAGACATGAGCAAACTCAACCTCGCATAATTAACCAACCTTTTGACAATCTTTCACAAATCCTATTTCTCACTAAACTCGTCAACCGTTACGATCCAACGTCGGACACTGATGATGAACAATGTGGTCAGCCGATAGAGTTATCGCACCAACTCCTGGCTCTGCCAATCGTTTTACCTGAAATTGGAAACGATTTTGCAATCAAAGGGAACCACTTAACCCTTGTCAAAAATAACCAATTTGATGGTCGAATCAAAACCAATCCTCACAAACACATCCACGAATTCAGCGGAATTTGTTAAATGTTCAACTATGGAGAAGGACAAGCCGAAGCCGTCCAACTCATGATGTTTCCATCATCCCTGACTGGAGAAGCCAAGTCATGGCTTGATGAACTTAACGAAGGAACCATTCGAACATGGGAAGGTCTTAGAACTGCTTTCATTAGCCGATTCTTTCCTTCTGCCCTATTTGAAAAACTCCTCGAAGAAATCCGAAGCTTTTCTCAACAAGATCGAGAAACTCTCACTGACGCATGGTTAAGAATGAAAGAACTACTCAGAATCTGCCATGGTCATGGACTTAAAAAAGAAGGAATAATCAAGATTTTCTATCATGGTCTTGACGATGCTACCCAAGATTAATTGAATGCCGCAGCGGGCGGAATTTTCCTTTACAAAACCCCTATCCAAGCTTACCAATTATTGGATGACAAATTCCTATTTAATCTTGATTGGTACAAAAACCACAAAAACAAAAACTCACGAAAAACCTTATCTTTTGCAGAATGAAGCAACAACCTAACCGATACTGAGAAAATTATGGCTCGAATGGATGCCATATCTCTTAAAATTGAAGAGATTAAACACAAAACCTGCAAACACTGTGGAGGAAACCATCCTTCTAGTGAATGTGATGACGATGACACACCCATGACGAAGGAAGAAGAAGCCAACTTCATGAATACCTTTCGCCGAACTCGATTTTATAACGATTATCGTAATCGCGACCGCGATAATTGGAGATCAAATGATAAACCAAGTTATGATCGAGAAAAAAAGAGACCCACTCAAACCGAAGACAAAAACAACCTTGAAACCAAAATCGACAACTTTATAAAATCTCAAAGAAAAACCAACATTTTTGTTCGAGAAACATTCACTGACTTCAAAACCAAGTTCGAAACCACAACAAAAAACCACCAAGCTTCCATTCAAAACCTTGAAACTAAATTTGATCGTTTGGCCGATAAACAATCAAATCGCGCTTCTGGTTCTTTACCAAGCAATACCAACCCAAATCCCAAGAACAACAACAAATATCAACCCCCACAAGCTCGTAACGAGCAAGTGAATGCCGTATTCACGCGGAGCGGTTTATCTTATGAATCACCTACAAAACCTACTCAAGTTACACCAATCAAAATTCCATTCGATAGTGATAATGAGGATGAAGCCCAACCAACCCAAACCAAACCAACTAAAAACCCAACACCCAAACCATATAAACCAAAAGTACCATATCCATAATGCTTACGCAAGCAAAAGATGCAAGCTAAGTTTGGTAAATTCCTCGACATAATACAAGAAGTTCGAACTAACATGACTTTAGTCGATGTTCTGGCTGGAATGCCAAATTATGGCAAATTTATCAAAGAACTTATCAAGAGCAAGCATAAGTTTGAAGAAGTTTCTTCAACTTTTCTAAACGATGAATGTTCTGCCATCATCCAAAACAAAGTACCACCAAAACTGGGAGATCCTAGAAGTTTCCTAATCCCATGTACTTTTCCTCACTCATACTCTTGCAACTCCTTGGCCGATCTTGGCGCAAGTATAAACCTCGTGCCATACTCTTTGTATGCTAAACTCTCTAAAAACATTTTGAAACCCACAAAAATAAGCGTTCGACTCGCGGACCGTTCTTTCCAATACCCAATAGGGATAGCTAAAAACATGCTCATAGAAGTCAGAAAATTTGTTTTTCCTGTTGACTTTGTAATGTTAGAAATGGAAGAAGATAGCAAGGTACCTGTAACACCCCCAAATATTCATACTTTAGTTCAGTGGAAGAGTCGTTGGTGTTACGGGATAGCACATTACTCAAATCATAGACAACGCTTAAAATCGCGTCGTTTAATAATAAAGCATTTTCCATTCATGAATATCAAATTTACATAGGTCCCAAGTCATAGTATTTCATACAATTTTACAAAACATTTGAATGGAAAAATGTTATTTAAGTGTGGGCCATAAATTCTTGTCGTCTTCCCGAGAATTACCTTCAAGTACCTGAGATAAAACATGTTAAAAGAAAAGGTCAGCGAAAACGCCGAGTGAATTCATAGAGTTTAATGAAAAACCATTAATATATCATCGGTATATATTTATTACCGAAAATCATTTTATACAAATCCTTGTAGTAAGCCATAAAATAGGCCGAAAACATTTTATACAAATCCTTGTCAAAATCATAATATAGGCTTCAGCCTTCAAAACCATTATACGAACCATTGTGGTAAAAACATCATACAATGCGTTTTATAACGTAGTATAGAGTTAAATAAAAATCTTTATATGAATATGGTTATGTAAAACCAAAACATGAACATAATATCAATAACAAGACCCCGTATTGTTAGTCAGGCAATATATTGTAATTCAATGCGTATAGCAGTATTTTCGTTATTCGTATTATTATAAGCCGCATGACATTGCTACCTTACTACAACAAACAACGGGTAGCTAACCCGAAACTCATTTGCCCATCTAAGTTAACGTGTCGTCACAAAATCACGCTATTGAAATCTTCTCATACATAAATTCGCTTACCAATCAATGTGGCACGATGGGGATCAACCGTCAAGGCGCGAACTGGGGTGATCGTCTCCAAATAGTACTATTATATGCAAAAGCGTCTACCAAATCCCGGTAGTTCACAATTCATGCTAATGGGACTTTTAGTGACATAACCTAACTTTAATAATCCATTTCATTTCATTTATCGGGTCATATAATCATTCATCGGGTCATATAATCATTCGGGTCCAAATCAATAAACAGACAATCGAGACAGCTGGTGTCCTATTTTATTAAAACTAACATGTTATCTCCCTCGCGGGTTTATAAAACATTTCATAAAACATTTAAAAGAGTGCGAGGTTATGAACTCACGTTGATTGGGAAAGGCAGTTATCGGCGATTTGGATGTACGGTACGTGCTTCAATCACGGAAACCTAGACAAATAATACTCGTCTTAGACTCTTGTCTAATGACTTTATAAAATAATGGATATGTATATATATGATAATATTATAAGTATGATTATGATCAAGTGGGATTTTATATCTTCATTTACTCATTATAGTGTCATGTGTTGGTAAATTTTTATACTAGTTTCACTAGTTTAACTTCTTTACATGTTAAGGCCCAATAAGCCCATTACATTTTATTAGTTAAATTACACTTTTAACATCAGCCCTATACTTACATGTTGGGCCCAAGTGGGTTAAGCCCAATAAGTAATTCCATTAGTATTTAGCTAAATTAGTTGGGTTAATAGTCCAATATGGCTAATTTGGCCCGTTAATGTCCATATGTTATAAAGCTCGGGTTTTATCGGTTTTTATTTGTTATATAAGTTTATACATCAGTATGTGAGTTTATAAAATTTTACGTTAGACGGGTCCGACCGTCTAAGTTTTATTTGACAAAAACGATAATCTTTCGGTTTTAGCCGAAAAGACGTAAAACTTATGTATATAGTTTTATAACTTATAAAACATATCAACTTGTAATCTTTATAACATGTCACATTTAAGTATCATAGTACATAACTTATTTATAAATATTATTAGTAGTTAGTGGGTTTTTGATATATATATATTTTATAATAACATTGTTTGAGTGCTTATATTATATACTTTTTATTTTTACAAATCTGATTATTAATATTCAGTCCACTAAAATGGCCATATCTAGAGTTCTATAAGGAAGGAGATAGAACCCCAAATTTTTATAGCAGAAACTACATGATATGTGCTTCATTTAACTCTTTATAACTACTGATGAATCAGCTTCTAAGTATTTTAATAAATTCGTCCAAAACAGTCTATGCAGATTTGCACTTCCATTTTGTTTTGATCATATCTCACTCATTATAATGATTCCATTGCATGGCCAACTCTCACATGTATATAAGACTTAATACTTACTGTATATTGATTCAACTATGCCATTTTATCAGTTTAACATAAGGTTCTTTACTGTTTTATACAGCCTACTATTTTAAGCAAGATTTTAACATCTTTTCATTAGTTTTCAATCTTTTTAACCAAATCTATCCACACCAAATCCCCAAATAATATTTTGATCATCATTCATCATCATATACATATACATAAATGAAGAAAATACAAGATTACATATTCAAAATAACAAGATGATAGGAAAAATAATCCTTATACCACCAAAGTGTTGAAATGATGAGTTTTTGATGAACAAGGTTTGGTTCCTTGTTACCAAACCTTCAATTTGGCAAATGAACTCCTTGAGATCTTCATATGCATGGATATCTTCTTGAAAATCAGCCCTTGATCTCCATGTAAACTCCTTGCTAGTTGTTAAAATCATCTCCAATTTATATATCTTCAATGGGTTTCCATCATATGCAAGTTATACATATGATTTGTGGTGGAAATTTTTGGATGAATGGTGGTGGTGATGATAAATGGGACGGCTAAATGAGGAAGACAAGAGAGGATTTGAAAACTTTTTAGCTAAGCTTTGCATGTTGTGTGAGTGTGTGAGAGAAGCTAAGTTTTGAGGTGTATGTGTATTGAGACAAGTGTCTCAAGTAAGTTTATAAAATTGACAACAAAAAGGTGAGTGGCATTGGTGAATCCGCCCCAATTAGGGGTGGGACAAGTGTTATACTTGTCTCATCCCTAGTATTTTACGGGTACTCCTTGATTCTAGTTTCCTCGATTTGCGTGCCCTCGGGTCGTTTTATGAAAAACTTTTTTTATAAATTATGAATCAACGGCACAAAACGAATCTAATAAAAATTGTCTCATCAAAAACGAAGTTCAAAAACGTAAATACGTAAACCTAGGGTTTCCGGTTTAGCCGTAAAGGACGTTAAATTATGCATGTAAGTCCTAATCTCTTCTCGTAAATTTGTGAGTTTATGAACCAACACAAATTTAAAATTCCAAAATAATATTCACGGATAAATTTATTTCCTGAAGTGTCGGACTGTCACCAAAAACGGTGTATGTAAATGTAAGCACGTAACGTAGAATCTCCGGTTTAGACGTAGTCGATGCTACTTCAAGACGTAAACCCAAATTTCTTCCCATAAATGAGTGAGTTCATAATATAACATTAAAATAATGTTTTTAAATAATACTTGAGAATAAAAATATCAACCATATATTGACGGATTGTCACAGCATTTACCCCTAAACAAGATCTTTGTCCTCAAAGATCGATTTATCTTACTACTCGCTTCTTATAGAGTTAAAGCCATGTGGGTATTTCCTCCACATCCGATCTTTTCTCACAAATGTAATTCATTACAATACGCGAGTTTCATCAAACATAACTATAGGAATATGATCAGGCTTAATGTTGACTTACTTTCTCTATCCATGATGTTCATGGGTTTTTGATGAATGCAAATTTTTGCCGATCTAAACTTTATCAAGAAGTAATCAAATTTTCACTTGATAGACATCTTATAAAGTTCGATAGACGAAATATAATTCACGCAGCCCTAGAAGTCCTAGGGTAGATCCAGCTTATATGCCTTTCAAACCAACTTTTACATTATCTCAATGGTCCCATACAACGGGGACTTATTTTCCATGATCTTTCATATCATCAATTCATTTTTCCAAAGTGAAAATTCTTGGCATAACTTCTTCGCCACCCATCCTGCACTTCAAGATCTACATTTTATATTCACATAACCTCCTGCCCACTACCGGCAGTCAATAATCAGATCCTAATTTCAACAATCATTTCAGGTCTCGTGAGTCGGGTATTTTATAAGGTTAGGTTTGTCATCATAGGCAACCTTAAACCTAAAAGACATTTCCAACTCACAACGGGTGTATGTCAGGTGTCTTCATCCCAACTCCTGCTTACAGATGCTCTCATATTTAGATCCTCACAAGATTCGATCTCGATCCTAATACGATAATTATCAATGATAATCTCTCCAAAGGAAAACGATTATCCCGTTCATTACCAAAGGTTAATCATTCAAACATAAAACAAGACTTCTAGTGTTTTGTATCGTTACTTTACCTCGTCCCTTCGATTGGGGTGGTAAACAGTACTCTCATCAAGGTTCGTTCCCAATGACTTCTGAGCAAATCTCTAGAAATTCGATGCAAAGCGAGGATCTTGATAGAGATGATCGATACAGGCACACTATGTTTACACAACTCCTTTAAATACAAAAGATTCAATTTCTTCATCAAGAATCTATCATTAACAGGAATGATATTAGCAGATTTGGTCAGTTTGTCGACAATGACCCAAATCGAATCAAATTTAGATGATGACCTTTGCAAATAGTTAGACGTTTACTAATGTATGAGGCGATGTCTACCTTCATAATTTGCCATCAGTACAACTTCTTCAGATAAAGATACATTTAGTCAGAAATGACATGAATAGAATACTTAAACTTATGAGATTCTAATATGACTAAATCTCAAAATCTCTGTATTTAGGCAACCACAAGTGGCCTTTAAAACATTTAACGCCATCGGCTTCTCAATTATAATGGTTCACATTAGCCGCGTACCCCTTTTATTATCTATATTATCCTTTTTACAAGCATCGGCTATATTTTAAATTGCTCGGCAATTTATTTTGCACAGTCATTATTAAGGAACACATCCTAATTGATTCTTTATCTTTTCTACGTAATGTGTCAGTATCTACATTCACCTTCCCTGATGAAATAGTTATCATGACCACAATTCACTCAGAAATTCTTTCTTCATATTTTCTAAGTTTTAGTTTCGTCTCAACTATTATTTTTATCAGTTTTTCTCAATCCGACGTCTAAAGCGTCGATAATTATTACAAGTAATTAAATAATAAAATATTCAATTTTTTATGAAACGTAAACGTAAAAATTTTAAATTTCTTAGTTCCACCAATTATATAAGAATGTTCAAAATAAATTTGAATTTAATTAACACGATTTTTGTTGATTTATCGAAAATAATTAATAAGATCCGTAAATGTTAGAAAAATCTTTGTTTATACTTTGGTCAAAATTTTCTTAGTTGAAAAACAAAAATTGTCGTTTCAAATTTCAAGTCATGGTTTAAATGGTTTCCTCAATTCCTCTTAGGTTGTCTTGAGGTATACACAAACATTTACCCCTAAAGGAGTTTAGTTAAATGATTTGGGTATAAGGGAATGATTCCTTAAAAATCATTTGATAAAATATCTTGTCAAAACATTTTTGCACTTTCTTTTTGGTATAACCCAAAGTCTTAAATGGCTCTAATCTTTGAAGAGTCACATAGATTTTACTACCATTAATCACATGGTCAAATAATGTAAAGGATTAAGCCTTAAATCACATGCTAATTATTCAAGGTATAGGTTTTCACTACTCGGCCAATTCAGGGCAGTCTATAAATGATTATTAACTCCTTCTTATTATTATAAACAAACAAATGGTCCTTAATGATCACCAGCATGAATTTATCAAATTACAGCCTACACACGTGATTCACCAAATTTATGGATGCTACATGTGCATTGGTCAATCCAAAGGACATAACATGAAACTCATAATGTTCATTACAAGTTCTGGATGTAGTGATTGGAATAGATAGTCTTTTTCGCGGAGTTGATGATAACCATGCCGTGGATCAAATTTTTAGAACATACGCTAGAACCTTGTAAATGATCGAACAAATCTTCCATCTTGAGTAATGGATAAAAATTTTGATCATCAATTTACCTAGTTCACGGTAATCAATAAATATAAGGAATAATAACACCATAGCTCCTCATGATGACGAGCTTGGTAGAGTAAAAGCTTTTTCTGACAACTCTCTCAGTTGTTCAGTAACTCTTTTAATTCAGATGGTGCTGACGTACAGTGCACACGCCACAGGTGCAGCACCGGGAATATAATCAATACCAAATTCAACTTGCCTTAATGGCGAAAGTCTAGGTAATTCACCAGCAAATACCTCCAAAAGTTTAAGATAACATAAACATCTTTTAATTAATTTACTTTAAGTTCTTTCTAGATTACAAGATCTATGACTAATTCATAACCATTCATGGTATAATTTCAAGTCTAAATACACGATATGGTCATCCATCAGGAATTATTTAGATCACTTTTGATAATCAACATCTTATGTAAAACCCGCATGCTTTTACCATGAACAGTACACTTATGATCGTAGGTATAGGATTAAAACTTTCCTTATATAACATAAACACGTATCACGAATATTAATTACAAGAATTACGTACGTGTTATATCACGATAAGTATTTAATACGTATTAAGACACGATAATTATTTCAATAATAATTATAATCACGAACATACGAACATGAAATCATGAACGTAAATAATCACGAGCTTAGTATTACGTATTTATGTATAATTATTACGATCATGAATAAATATAGTAAGACACGAACGATAACCATTTTAATCACGTAAACACGATACGAGAACACGTAAATAATTAAAAACACGAGAAAAAAAACGGGTTTCCCCCTTTGGGGGCCCACGTGCCATGAAATTAGGAAAGGAAAAGGGCCTAGCCCATCATTTTTACTAAACAAGAGAAAAAAGGAGAAATCATGTTTCATATTTACAAAATCTAGAAAATAATTAAAACCCTAGTTTTCTTTTCTTCTCCTTCTTTGGCCGCCGTATTTAAGAACACCAAAGGGGTGTTCGGGTTGATTTTGATCTTTGATTTATTGCAAGGAATCGTGTATGTTCATCCTTCTTGATTTCACGTAATCGCATTAGTGTTACCGAAGTAGGAATCTCTTCCGTTTGTCTTCTTCGTTCACTAGACATAAGGTACGGAATCTCCGTCCTTTCAGTATGGACATTCTTTCCTTATTAGGATTCCCCGTATGCAGCCAACTGTTTTCCCATAGTATAAGTTTATATGTTTGATTGCTTATGTTTAATTAGAATACCTAAAGCCATATACATGCAATAACCAGTTTCACCTAGTTATGGAGGTACCATAACCATAACACTAGAGGCACTGGTGTTATGACTTCCCCACGGCGGAGTGATTGCTCGTGGCGTCCCTTCAGCTTTTGGCCATATTATTATATTTATCATGTGGGGCGTATGTGTGCATCCTAGTTACATGTTTTCAGCAGATCACTCAGTGTGAATGTGGTGTGTGCCTTGCATCCTTCACAAGGAGCTGATCCCTCCTACCCAAAACCAGTATATTAAATTAGAGGCAGCCCCTCTAATTTGTATGACGAGGTCACCCCTCCAAGTATTCATGCACGTTGATATTTCATGACCTATATTGGCTAATGGTAAATATGTTAAACAGTTTTTACAAGATAAACATAAGGCTTTTTAAACTATAAAACCAGTTTTACTAAGATATAACCAGGTTATCCAGGACTTAGTCTTTTCCGATGCTTCATGCTATTAGTCATATTTATGTTACAGCCTTTCATGCTATATCGTATATCCGTGCACTGAGCGTTATGCTCGGTCGTTACATTCCTTTCCATGTCCCAAAACGGCAGGTACCCAAGGACTGACTCGAGCATTGGAGGACGTGCATAGGATGGAAGCTGCCATGGACTTCTTCTCCTTTTGCCTTCATATACTTATGCTTGTTTAGTCTTTCATTCATTTCATTTACTTTATTATGTTTTGGGCTTATGTTTAGGAACCGATGTTTAATTCCGGTTTTCCCTATGGTCATGTATGTTTTACTACATATTACCTTGCATGCTTTGATGACACGCCAGAATCACGCGTGACATTCCATTTATCAAAATGGGGTGTTACATCTTATCTTTTAGGGGATTTCTACTCGAGTTCCCATCAATTAAGACAATGTCGTCATGTCATAATCAATCAATCCATTCTACTGGCACTATCAACTTTCCAGTTTCATTACCGTTGATAAGATGTGAACTTCTCAAAAGACTAATAATAACTCGTAATCCTTCACAATTCAAGGATATCTGGAGACATAACTAACATCAAAAGAGTAAGGTCAACGCATAATTTACGCGAGAGAATTTCAAATCAGATAAAGACGAAAACATTTAACGAATATGAATATATCCCATGTTTTTATAATTTGAGTACACATTCGAAAGCTACTCGGATCGTTACCCAGGTCATTCAAATGAAATCTAATCGAATAAATGATAGGGATGTCAATACATCCAGTCGGGTATCAACACTCGATAATTAGATACTTTTCCAAAGAATCTCATCACGGGAGAATTGGACAAGGAGGGGATATCAATTGTCGATTAAGACAATTTCCACCGATGATTAAATTCGATTCAGAAGAATAAATGGTACGGGCACATATGTAGGTATCCCTAATATGTCCCTATTTTGCACTTCTTGCAGATCTCATAAAAATTCAATCTTACACAACTTCAAAGAAAATGTAGCGTTTATTAATAATTTCATGTTGACTACTAATCAACCTTGCATGGTCCCTTCCAAATTGTATGTAGGCGCGCATCTATATACAATTTTAGGATTAACGATGCAGTACTCAGTTCGTCAAAACTTTGTCATCATGTTTAAGATAAAAATATTTTCATGCTTAATTCTTGAATAAGAATCAAAAGTAAATTTACAAAGATGTTCTTTGTTATGGAAACAATTAAGTTTTCCAAGGTGTTTCATAAACAACTTCATTTCAATAACGATTACTTATAAATCTCACTCTGAATAATCCTTATGGTGATGAAAATTCAATTTTATCAAGGGATATTGTTTTAGCTTATAAAACAATGAGTGATCTGCAAAAGAGTGATGAAAAGTTGTTCACCAAGACCTAACTACAATATGATAGGAAATGAGCTTTAGCCAATTAGTCATGAGGTTCATGACCTCGATGGTGCACAAAAAGAATAATTCACAACGTAACTTAAATCGAGATGAGTACTTGTTGAATGGTTACATCTTTAATGCAAACATTAGGATGAAGCAAGAAAAGATAGATAACATCGATACATGTAGGATTTAGCAATCAAAGGTAGTCTTTTCATTAATCACAAACAAGTCAAAATTGTACCGTAACACATTATGTGTCACTATGTCATACAATTCCAAGAACTCATCCTACTAACTGATGTCTCAGTTAAGTTGGGGATTTTTAAAAGATACCACAATGAATACTAATCTACAAGAGTCATTAGGTGTTCCACCTATCCCGGAAGATCCATCGGTCCCAATTTCAGAAGAAGATTTCTTCGATTTATTTCTTGGACACTGGGCATCCTCGTCATTGGACAATGGCCTAGGAACAACCCTTAACACGAACCAACAATCAATTAAAACCTTATAATTCAATCACAGGACTCAACAACTTCCTCTTAACAATTTCATATTCCATACGAGTTAACTTTTACTTCATTCAAGTTTCAACCAAATCATACTCAATGCGATATCCTACCTCATTCTCCAATACTTAAACCTTATTCTTAGGCCTTGAAAGGGCAATAAAAGTTCGATATGAACATTACTTAATTTCCAATCCTATAGCTCCTTCATCAATAGTTATCAAATGAGTCACTAGTATGCAATGACTCATACATTCAATTAGAATTCTCGGAAAGGTACTAGTGGCATGAGGCTTTTGGGTAATGGTTCCAATGACAGCCTCAAGTGCAACATTCACCCTTTTGATTTCAAATTTAAGAATTGGGTGACAACGAATCAAATGACACCTTTCCAGGTTCTAACGTTTTGTCAAACTCCACTCTATAAGGAAAGATCATCATGACATCGATATCAGATTTAATCTCGCCAATTCTTCTTCAATATCATAATAAACTACTATCAACATTTCTACGAATATCAACCATTTTGTTGGGATCATAAATATCCACAACTTGGTTTAGATCTAGAATAGCTAGAATTCCTACGGGAATAGCTTCGATTGATTTGCTAGGGGAGTTAGGATTTCTTGTGACAATCTACGTCGTATAAATACCTCGTATAAGTATTAAAATAATCATCAAACAATCATGTAATCAAATTACAACATATATATATAATCCAAGTTATATATATATATATATATATATATATATATATATATATATATATATATATATATATATATATATATATATATATATATATATATATATATATATATATATATATATATATATATATATATATATATATTAAAATAACACTTCTCAGTCTGGCCTTTTTGGTAACTCGGGAATTCTTCGGCACCGTTATAGTCAAAATATTTTTAAACATTTTATTCAAAATATTTATTTAAAAATATTTATGGTTAAAAGATTTTGAAATATTTTATTCAAAACCTTGGTTTTAAAAATCTTTCGTTCTCTATAACGAGAGCTCTGGTACCAAACTGTAACACCCCCAAATATTCATACTTTAGTTCAGCGGAAGAGTCGTTGGTGTTACGGGATAGCACATTACTCAAATCATAGACAACGCTTAAAATCGCGTCGTTTAATAATAAAGCATTTTCCATTCATGAATATCAAATTTACATAGGTCTCAAGTCATAGTATTTCATACAATTTTACAAAACATTTAAATGGAAATTTTTATTTAAGTGCGGGCCATAAATTCTTGTCGTCTTCCCGAGAATTACATTCAAGTACCTGAGATAAAACATGTTAAAAGAAAAGGTCAACGAAAACGCCGAGTGATATCATAGAGTTTAATGAAAAACCATTAATATATCATCGGTATATATTTATTACCGAAAATCATTTTATACGAATCCTTGTAGTAAGCCATAAAATAGGCCGAAAACATTTTATACAAATCCTTGTCAAAATCATAATATAGGCTTCAGCCTTCAAAACCATTATACGAACCATTGTCGTAAAAACATCATACAATGCGTTTTATAACGTAGTATAGAGTTAAATAAAAATCGTTATATGAATATGGTTATGTAAAACCAAAACACGAACATAATATCAATAACAAGACCCCGTATTGCTAGTCAAGAAATATATTGTGTATACCAGTATTTTCGTTATTTGGATTATTATAAGCCACATGACATTGCTACCTTACTAAAACAAACAACGGGTAGCTAACCCGAAACTCATTTGCACATCTAAGTTAACGTGTCATCACAAAATCACGCTATTGAAATCTTCACATACATAAATTCGCTTACCAATCAATGTGGCACGACGGGGATCAACCGTCAAGGCGCGAACTGGGGTGATCGTCCCCAAATAGTACTATTATATGCATAAGCGTCTACCAAATCCCGGTAGTTCACAATTCATGTTAATGGGACTTTTAGTGACATAACCTAACTTTAATAATCCATTTCATTTCATTTATAGGGTCATATAATCATTCATCGGTTCATATAATCATTCGGGTCCAAATCAATAAACAGACAATCGGGACAGCTGGTGTCCTATTTTATTAAAACTAACATGTTATCTCCCTCGCGGGTTTATAAAACATTTAAAAGAGTGCGGGGTTATGAACTCACGTTGATTGGGAAAGGCGATTATCGGCGATTTGGATGTACGGTACGTGCTTCAATCATGGAAACCTAGAAAAATAATACTCGTCTTAGGCTCTTGTCCAATGACTTTATAAAATAATGGATATGTATATATATGATGATATTATAAGTATGATGACGATCAAGTGGGATTTTATATCTTCATTTACTCATTATAGTGTCATGTGTTGGTAAATTTTTATACTAGTTTAACTAGTTTAACTTCTTTACATGTTAAGGCCCAATAAGCCCATGATAAGCCCATTACATTTTATTAGTCAAATTACACTTTTAACATCAGCCCTATACTTACATGTTGGGCCCAAGTGGGTTAAGCCCAATAAGTAAGTCCATTAGTATTTAGCCAAATTAGTTGGGTTAATAGTCCAATATGGCTAATTTGACCCGTTAATGTGCATATGTTATAAAGCTCGGGTTTTATCGGTTTTTACTTGTTATATAAGTTTATACATCAGTATGTGAGTTTATAAAATGTTTACATTAGACGGGTGTGACCGTCTAAGTTTTATTTGACAAAAACGTTAATCTTTCGGTTTTAGCCGAAAAGACGTAAAACTTATGTATATAGTTTTATAACTTATAAAACATATCAACTTGTAATCTTTATAACATGTCACATTTAAGTATCATAGTACATAACTTATTTATAAATATTATTAGTAGTTAGTGGGTTTATATATATATATATATATATATATATATATATATATATATTATAATAACATTGTTTGAGTGCTTATATTATATACTTTTTATTTTTACAAATCTGATTATTAATATTCAGTCCACTAAAATGGCCATATCTAGAGTTCTATAAGGAGATAGATCCCCAAATTTTTATAGAAGAAACTACATGATATGTGATTCATTTAACTCTTTATAGCTACTGATGAATCAGCTTCTAATTATTTTAATAAATTCGTCCAAAACAGTCTATGCAGATTTGCACTTCAATTTTGTTTTGATCATATCTCACTCATTATAATGATTCCATTGCATGGCCAACTCTCACATGTGTACAAGACTTAATACTTACTGTATATTGATTCAACTATGCCATTTTATCAGTTTAACATAAGGTTCTTTACTGTTTTATACAGCCTACTATTTTAAGCAAGATTTTAACATCTTTCCATGTAGTTTTCAATCTTTTTAACCAAATCTATCCACACCAAATCCCTACATAATATTTTGATCGTCATTCATCATCATATACATATACATAAATGAAGAAAATACAAGATTACATATTCAAAATAACAAGATGATAGGAAGAATAATCCTTATACCACCAAAGTGTTGAAATGATGAGTTTTTGATGAACAAGGTTTGGTTCCTTGTTATCAAACCTTCAATTTGGCAAATGAACTCCTTGAGATCTTCATATGCATGGATATCTTCTTGAAAATCAGCCCTTGATCTCCATGTAAACTCCTTGCTAGTTGTTAAAATCACCTCCAATCTATATATCTTCAATGGGTTTCCATCATATGCAAGTTATACATATGATTTGTGGTAGAAATTTTTGGATGAATGGTGGTGGTGATGATAAATGGGACGGCCAAATGAGGAAGACAAGAGAGGATTTGAAAACCTTTTAGCTAAGCTTTGCATGTTGTGTGAGTGTGTGAGAGAAGCTAAGTTTTGAGGTGTATGTGTATTGAGACAAGTGTCACAAGTAAGTTTATAAAATTGACAACAAAAGGGTGAGTGGCTTTGGTGAATCCGCCCCAGTTAGGGGTGGGACAAGTGTTATACTTGTCTCATCCCTAGTATTACGGGTACTCCTCGATTCTAGTTTCCTCGATTTGCGTGCCCCGGGTCGTTTTACGAGAAACGTTTTTTATAAATTATGAATCAACGGCACAAAACAAATCTAATAAAAATTGTCTCCTCAAAAACGGATTTCAAAAACGTAAATACGTAAACCTAGGGTTTCCGGTTTAGTCGTAAAGGACGTTAAATTATGCACGTAAGTCCTAATCTCTTCTCGTAAATTTGTGAGTTTATGAACCAACATAAATTTAAAATTCCAAAATAATATTCACGGATAAATTTATTTCCTGAAGTATCGGACTGTCACCAAAAATGGTGTATGTAAATGTAAGCACGTAACGTAGAATCCTTCGGTTTAGACGTAGTCGATGCTACTTCAAATCGTAAACCCAAATTTCTTCCCATAAATGAGTGAGTTCATAATATAACATTAAAATAATGTTTTTAAATAATACTTGAGAATAAAAATATAAACCATAAATTGACGGATTGTCACAGTACCACTTATCCTTAGTAGACCTTTCTTACACACAGCTGATGCTATAATTAGAGTAAAGCAAAAACAACTCAACCTTGGAGTTGGAGAAGATAGAATTTCTTTTTCTATCAACGAAGCAATGAAACACTCGTACTCTAATGACGATACTTGTTTTAGTATCGATGTCATTGAAGAAATCGTTGAAGTCGATTTCGACGCTCTTCTTGACGAAGTAAACGAAATTTTGCATTGTCTCGAAGGAACCATCCTCGAAGAAGATCTTTTTGCTGAATTTGATGCCTTCATAGCCGACCATATCGATGATAAACCAATTGAAAAAATCGAAGAAGAAATCGAAACTCCATTTGAAACCATAACTTTCGAAACCGATTTCAAAGTTAAGAAATCTGTTGAAGAACCTCCTACAGATTTAGAACTTAAACCTCTTCCTGAACATCTGGAATATGCGTTTCTTCACGAAGAAAAATTACTCCCTGTAATTATTTTATCCCAACTTTTGGAAGAACACAAAGACGATCTAATTGACATTCTCAATAAACATAAACAAGCCTTTTCTTGGAAAACTTCTAACATTCCTGGCATATGTCCATCGTTCTGCAAACACAAAATCCAACTTTTGGATAACAAGAAACCAATTGTTGAAAAACAACGAAGATTAAATCCTAACATGAAGGATGTTGTTAAAAAAGAAATCCTTAAACTCTTAGACTCTGGAATAATCTACCCAATCGCCGATAGCCCATGGGTTAGTCCTATTCATTGTATACCTAAAAAGGGAGGTATCATTGAAGCAACTAACAAAAACAACGAATTAGTACCAACACGAACCATCATCGGATGGCGAGTTTGTATTGATTATCGAAAACTAAATGATGCAACCGCGAAAGATCATTTTCCTTTACCATTTATGGATCAAATGTTAGAAAGACTCGCAGGAAATGAATACTTTTATTTCCTTGATGGTTTTTATGGATACTTTCAAATCCCAATCGACCCTATGGATCAAGAGAAAACTACGTTTACTTGTCCATTTGGAACTTACGCTTATAGGCGCATGCCTTTTGGCCTATGCAATGCACTTGCTACTTTTCAGAGGTGTATGATTGTAATCTTTCACGATATGATTGAAGAATCAGTCGAAGTCTTTATGGACGATTTCTCCGTCTTTGGAAATTCTTTTGGCACATGTCTAAACTATCTCGATAAAATGTTAGCACGATGCAAAGAAGCAAATCTTGTGCTAAACTGGGAAAAATGTCACGTTATGGTTAAAGAAGGAATTGTGCTTGGACAAAAAGTGTCTGGAGACGGCCTTGAAGTTGACAAAGCAAAAATAGACGTGATTACAAAACTCCCACCACCTAGTAATGTTAAAGGCATTAGAAGTTTCTTAGGTCATGCCGGTTTTTACTGACGATTTATCAAAGACTTTGCGAAAATCTCATGACCTTTAACTCAACTTCTAGAGAAAGAAAGAACGTTCGATTTTAACGCGACAAATGTTATTCAGCATTAAAAATAATTAAAGAAAAACTTACATGCACACCCATTATTACAAGCCCCAATTGGAACCTTCCATTTGTGCCTATGTGCGATGCTAGTGAACATGCCCTTGGAGCATTCCTTGGACAAAAAGATGGTAAACAATTTCATCCCATCTATTTTGCAAGTAGAACTCTTAACGCAGCCTAACAAAATTATACAATTACGGAAAAAGAACTCATGGCTGTAGTTTACGCGTTTGACAAATTTCGATCATACCTCGTATTGTCAAAAACGATAGTTTACACCGATCATTCAGCTTTAAAATACTTGTTCAAAAAGCAAGACGCCAAACCTCGTCTAATACGATGGATATTGCTTTTACAAGAATTTCATTTGGAAATTAACGATAAAAAAGGAGCTGAAAATATTGTTGCCGACCATTTATCTCGCATAGTGAATGATGATTCTAGCGATGATGAAATCGACGATTTTCCCGATGAGCATATAATGCAAGTAAATACTAACAATACACCATGGTTCGCAGACTTCGCAAACTATTTGGCTGTAGGTGTTTTACGAAAGGGAATGACGCACCAACAAAAGAAAAGATTTTTCTCTGAACTAAAAAAATACTTTTGGGACAATCCTTACTTATTTAGAATCTGTTCCGATGGAATAATCCGACGTTGTATTTCCAGATTTGAATCTAGAAAAATTCTCGATGAATGTCACTACGGACCAACCGGAGGACATTACGCCGCGAACACCACCGCTAAAAAAGTGTTCAACGCTGGCTTTTATTGGCCAACAATTATTCGTGAAGCTCATACCTTAGTACGACTATGCGAAGCATGTCAAAGGACTGGAAGTATTTCTAAAAGAGATGAAATGCCTCTAAACATCATCCAAGTCTGCGAAATCTTTGACGTGTGGGGTATCGACTTCATGGGACTATTTCCTAAATCTTACAAATGTGAATACATTTTAGTCGTTGTCGACTATGTATCGAAATAGGCCGAAGCTCAAGCTTTACAAACAAACGATGCAAGAGTTGTTATCGCATTCTTAAAGAAATTATTCTGTCATTTTGGAATGCCAAAAGCACTAATAAGCGACAGATGAACTCATTCTGTAACAAACTCATGGAAAATATTATGAAAAGATATGGAGTGAACCACCGATTTTCCACATCTTACCACCCTCAAACGAGTGTCCAAGTTGAAAACGCTAATAGAGCTCTCAAATGTATACTTGAAAAGACCGTTCAAAACAACCCTGCTTGTTGGTCTAAAAAATTAGAAGATGCTCTATGGGCCTTTCGTACCACATTCAAAACACCAACTGGAACCACACCGTACAAACTGTTGTATGGAAAAACATGCCATCTGCCAATAGAAATTGAAGACCGTGCATATTGGGCACTTAAAAACTGCAACCCATATCTTATTGCAGTCAGAGAAAAACGTAACTTTCAACTTCACGAGTTAGATGAATTTCGACATCGCGCTTATGAAAGTTCACGATTATATAAAGAACGAACCAAAGTTTGGCATGATCGTAAATTACGACAAAGAAAAGAATTCAAAAAAAAGGAGACAAAGTACTTCTCTTTATCTCGAAATATAAATTCAAGCAGCCTAAGCTTACTTCGAGATGGACTGGACCTTATCTAGTGAAACACCAATATCCATCCGGATATGTTGAATTATACGGTCAAAACAGTAGCACCTTTATAGTCAATGGGAGACTTAAGCTCTACCATGAAGAAGAACACTGTAATGAAATCAAAGGAGAAGAAATTCCTTTCTTCTTAAAATAGACCCGAGTAGCCGAGTCTGGCTGAAGACTCTAAACTTAGCGCTATTCGGAAGGCAATCTGTATTTTATCCCCACCTTTCAACTTAAGTGTGGAGGAGGACCTATAAATAAATAAAACCGTCCTTGTATATATTGCATGTTTTTTGTTTTGTTTTATAGCATGCAGGAAAATAGCAAATTGGAGCTCTAAGCTGGATTCATCTCTCGAAGTACCGCAATTTTCTACTAAGCCCCGGGAAGTTCTCGTTTCCATTTGCATTATTCCTATTTTTAATATTTTATCAGTTATTACCTCGAGGACGATGTTCAACTTAAGTGTGGAGGAGGTGACAAATAGAAAATGAAATAATAAAAAATATAATAAATTTCTCCACATGAAAATCTTTTTGAAAAACAATAAAAATATATATGTTTTGTAAATAAATAAGTTTTTAGCAAAGAAAAAATCTCATTGATTGACATTATAATTTAGCACAAAATCCATTTCCCAAATATGTGAGAAAAACTTAGCCTTATATTTCTCTATTTTGTGTGAAAGCCGATAATCTAGTATGCTTCAGAATTTTTGCTTGATCATTGTTGATGCAAAAGTTGGGGTAGACCGAGCTTAACCCAAATTAGGCTTAATTTGGGGTCTTGTGGACTCCGGCTCTCGCACCAAGTGAAACTTGTTTTGGGACCCTGCGCACTAAACAGACATCGTTAGGCTTATCGTGGGTTTGTTACCCACGATTAGACTCCGGCGTGAGAGTAAGTAATCGGTTTGAGTATATTAGTGTTTAGGGTATTGTGTGTATCGTACCTTTGTGGAACCGGAGGGGTTCCTTTTATACTCGAGAGAGTCCAGGCTGGGCTCCCTGTTCTTGCGGCCTAAAGAAGAGATAATGACTCGAAATAGCTTGATTTTCATTATCTAACCTAGGCAAGTGTATATCCCTTTTCCTTAGGTGAATATAACTATAATATAAGTTATATTCGATCTGATCATGTCGTACCGCGACGAGGACCTGGCTAAGTAATTAACCTCTTGTGCGACAGCGGCTTACCATGCCTTATGGGCTATGTGCGCTCATCGCACAAGTATCACATCCATTCCTGATGGATGCGGGTAGTACCCATGTGTCGGACTATCCATCCTGACTAGGGACTATACGTCATCATGTCCCCCCAATCTAGTGGTCGCAAGTTCCAACCGCGACTACTAGACTATTAATCAACAAGGCCCGCTCTCACAGATGCCCAGTAAAAAAAGTAAAACCTCATAGTCACTACAGCAAATATGCCTCCATGTCATATTCTATTATCACAATCCTTTATTGGAAACCGTGAAAAGAATTTAATCATGTCAAAAGAAGTAATCAGCGGACACCATAGGATTAACCAAATGTCACAGACACGTGCCGTAAGAACCATTACATCCACAGGGTATATAAATGCAGTCTGATAGTCATTTACTTTACTTTTCCAAAAAATATTTCCCTCCATTGCTGAAAATTTTAGGAACCACCATTCGTAACAAAAATATACCACCTTCGCCCACGCTTAAGACACCCATAAGAGCAAAAAATGGTAGCCCAACAATTTGATGTGACGTCCCGCATATCCAAACAAGAGCTCTCCCGTTTTACCACCAAGTACCACGTTCCTTCAGATCTTCATCCGACTATGCCAGATCCACAAGCACACATTGGGAGCTTTCCTGACGGAAATATTGGTATATATACCAGGTTTATTGAGTTTTCCAACAACCGCATACCTCTAAGTCGTTTTCTGATAGACATACTAAATTATTATAGTATACACCTCTCCCAGCTACATTGTATAGGAGCCGCCAAGATCTCAAATTTTGAGATAAACTGTTTACTCAAAAATGTTGATCCAACCATAAACCTATTCCGCGCCTTCTATAGACCCACATGGATGAATGGATGGATAACCTTCGCGAAACGCCCTGGACAACTCCAATGTTATTCAGGAAAAATGGATTCCCTAAAGAAGTGGACCGACAAGTTCTTCTGGGTAGACAAGGTTGTGTTCCCATTTGACCATGATTTCATCACCCCCGAGACAATTATAAAGGATGACTGCCCCATTGTCGGTTCGTATAACGAGGCAGACGCACAGTTAATCAATGCTGACCGGATACCAATGCAAGAATATCCAGAGACACTGCTATACGCCCTAGGTTTGACCCACACGCCAATTCTTCCTGCCAACCACCTTCCGCGGTACTTTGATGACTTTGACCATGGTAAGAAACCTTCATTTCGTTCACTTCCCCTTCTTCTTGTGGCTATGTCTTTTTATTTGGCTCCCGAAAAACCATTATTGTATATTTACTCGTCCTTCATATAAATGCAGAGTTAACTTAAACACAGCTCGTGAAGCACGGAAATCCATGCGCCGCGACCATGCGCGCCCGACCCTTCTCATTAATCGAGATATCAAACTTTTGGCGCATTGGTCAACGAACGATAACTCTTGAGTTTCCTTCTCCCACACCTAGTGGAAATGCCAAGATGACAACCGCCATAAATGCGACCCCCATTCGAAGCGTACCATGCATCCTAGAGTCCCCGTCAGAGGAAATGAGTCAAGGAGATGAAGAAGAACCTGGTGCCGTAGAGGATTCGCACACCGGCCCATCTATAAAGGACATACCTATGCCATGTTATAAAAAATTACCGTGCTCCCATACGCAGCAAATTCCAAGAAGGGGGAGAACATTGCAAACAAGGCCACGTGTTAATGCAACATCGTGGGGAACCCCATCAAGGCCACTGGAAAACATACAACTACCAAGGTATCTTCCTGCGCCCTTCTTTAGTATTTCGTAATAATAAACAACTCGCACACCTCCAATAATCGTAAAACATTAAATTTGCAGCTCACTTGCTTCCACGACCGAGGCGTACGCAGGTACCTCGAAGTCCACCAGATATACTCCCTCCTGGCAATGCACTCGCTCCTGCGCTCTTGATGGCGCAAACGTTTGCAGGGACTTCCTGCAACACATAACTCCCCTTGGTCGCGCTCAACATTTACACCAGATGTCCGACGAACTACTAATGAAGGAACTAGACACAATTGCCGCCCAAGAAGTAACTTTAGCTGCCCACTTGAAGAAGAAAATATCCCAATTGTCCGAGCGTTTAGCACATGTTAACGAAAAGGTCCGCTAAGTAACAGAACAACAAAACCTCAAGCTTGTAAATGAAAAAATCGAATTTGCTCGCTTGCGCGCCGTGTCCAGTATAAATGTCGGATCCATCCAATATTTAGAGGACGAAAAATCCTCGCTCTCTGAGGTCCTAGACCGCGAGCGCCGCCTACGAGCAAAGCAAGAGGACGAAAACCGCTGGGCCATGGCAAAACTAGAAGAAGGCATGAATGCTCTTGCTCTGAATTGCGACAATTTTGTCATTAACTGCCAGAAGGACATGGCCAAGAAGTCTGAAGCTCTAAAGTTCATGAGTGCGGATTTTGATGAAGAGCTATATCTGTACCTCACCACGGTGCGCTGAAAATCGATGGCTAATAAAACATGGTCTTCTGCTTGTGGCCAAAGGTGTTATGAACTTACCCCCTTTTGACAAAGCAATCAAGGATGTATATGATGTCGCGCTACTGCTTGGATCTAGTCTCGCCATGGAACGTGCTTCCAAAGAAAATTTAATAAGGGGTCCTTTGGAGGGAAATAAGATTTATTCCAAATATGCGCAGGAGATGTTTGACGCTGCTTTCCACAGATTAGAGAACCTCCCAATGCCAACCATAGAATTAATCAAGAAAGGTCAGGACCTCCCAATTAGCGTGACCATGGCAGGCCTTATGCTTCCGAGTGATAGTGCAGACCCAACAGAAGGAGACCCTGAAACCACTGGTGAGCCGAAACTATCCCAACTACAAGTCCCTTTGTACATCTCTGGCACTCCTATATTGGTTCCACTGGAAGATAAATTAAAGTAACACGTGTGTCGTGTCGCCAAGAAGAATCATACCTCCACCAAAGGCGCTGTTATCGGTCTAGGCTTAGCACACCCCAGCCGGTCTGATGGTGTACCCGTGAGTCTTCCATCCATTGACGTATACTATACTCACGTGCTTCAATATATGAAAGAGGAATGGGCATAGCATCGCATGTCGTAAAACTCACAACATCGCAGGTTAAAGAGGTTGTTGTCCATGAGTGATCTTCTATAGAGGATGTCTTACCTCACCATATTCATTGTTGCACCTGGTGCTAACTTAACCTTGTAAATTAATTAATTTGTAAAACGATAATAGCGTCCTGTATTATATTCATATATATTCACATATATATATATATATATATATATATATATATATATATATATATATATATATATATATATATATATATATATATATATATATATATATATATATATATATATATATATATATATATATATATATATATGTGTGTCCAGGTTCCTATGCTCACATCTGAGATTGTGAGGGAGAACACCTGTCTATGAGTACGCCCGTTGGGGGCGACCCTGGACTTATGGGTGAGTCTAAATGTCATTACGTGTGGTCCTGCAACTACTACCATAAGTAATGTCATTGAAAATGACATGTTTGTTAGGCGTGCACAATGTGCTTATCCATCATAAAGTATGAGGACTACGATACTCACCACAACGTCTTGTGAAAAGCTGCCTAACAAAGGATACCTGATCCGGCGCCGCTGGGGGTGCATCCCTCTTACGCGACAAGTCTAATTAGTAGGGTAAACTTATTCCTTTTATTCCACCTAGAAACGTTATTGTACATGTACATCTAAAGGCCCAATATGTATAAAAGAAATAATACTTGCATGCATGCATTAAAGATGAGAAAGAAAAAACATCATTTGGACTGCGGAACTAGCTAGGAACCACAGTGTTTTATTCATACCCTTTTGCAAATGTTTTGAAACAAATAACAAAAAACCTAAAAAAATGAAAAAATAAAAAATACATAGATCCTTATTAGGGCTGCTAGCAGCCAAGGTATTGGTCCATGCCAACTATGCGATATCTCAGGGGGAATATCGTCAAGAACTCTAGTCGTCTCTTAAATCATTCCTTGTAGGGCTGGATAGCGATTCTGCATAGCCATGCGCACTTATCCTAGTTTGTGAAAAACCTCTGCTCGCTGACCGCACTGCTTCATTCTTTGTGCTGCTGGTAGCCATTGTCTCCTAGCGAGTGAAGTTATTCTTGCTGCAGGGACAACTGCTCCCCCGCGCTGCTTCTGATGGTTACCTTTAGCTGGGAGCACGTTACCGCGTGTCGCGCCATATTTCCAATTGACGTTGCTAAGGAACCCAGAGCACATCCCAACTTTGAGGATAGTCCCCCCCCCCCCCCTCTACTGCTCCTTTGATTGAGAGTGGGCCAGTAACCATGTTAGAATTCGTCTAACGTCTTGAGTCCACTTGGCATTTCTGACAACGCGTCACTCTTTTGCGCGCATCTTTATGTGTAAATGGCCAAAAATACCCTGAGCGAGTGACTTCCTCCACCATAGCGACTGAGCCGCGAGGACACACTCTTCTATGCGCGACCTCTACTACTGCCCGCGCCTGATCTGGTGCTAAGCATTGCAACATCCGACTCTTTCCTGTTTGCCTATACAGTATCCCTTTGATAATTTGAAAATGCCTAGCTCGCACTTGTATCTGCTTAGCCTTCCTTCTGCTGCTTGGCAATTTGTTATGTGACAAAAACTTTCGAATGGATGTCATCCATGTTGGTGACTCCATGTTTGCACTCACATTTTTTTGCAAGATAAAATCGACGAGAACGTGACCAGGAGGCTTATTCATGTTTACAATGGAAAGTTGGTCCATGTCCACTGATATTTCATCTTCCTCTACTTCAACCCTTCGTATAGCAAACTCCTCGAACCGTGTCGTCATGTCTCATAGTTTTTCCGTATACTCGATTAGCACTCGCCCTCGTGGCTCGCATGACCCATTGACTCTACTTGCCACCAGAGGGTTGTAGGTGTAGGCCACCAAGCGCTTTATGTCCATTCTTAGTGCTACCCTAAGACCTGCTATGAGGGCATCAAAGTCTGCTTCCATGCTGGTAGTGGGAAAGTCAAACAACAATGCGTATGTTATTTTTATGTCGCCCTAGTTCGTGAGGATGAACCCTGCATCTGGCCCCCTTTAACCTGCGAAGCCAGTTGATAAGAGGACCCATGAAAGTTCTGGCTGTGATTCAGTGCACACATATATGCTTGGTGCCTGGGATTCCTCCGAGACACGCCTCCTTCTGCTTGTCTGTGGCCTGGGCTCTATATTATGTTGACACCTGTCTGCCTGCTTCCTTTTGGTGTTGGTGCTAGAAGTACTGTTACCTCCTTCGATTGTGTCTATATTAAGGATGGTAACTACTCCATTTCGCACCGGGAATTTGAACATACCGTGTGCCGTGGAAGATACTGCGCGCAGTGTCTTTAGCGCCGGTTGTCCAACTATCCCGTTGAACGAGGATTGAACACGCACAACCATGAAGTCCATCCATACCGTCGCCGAGTGTAACACCCCATTTTGGAAATGGAAATATCACAGTAATTATGGCGTGTCATCAAAGCATACAAGGTAAAATGTCTAAACATTACTTGACCATAAAAAAGAAAATACCGAAATCAAACATCGGTAGTCCAAAAGTAAAGCTCATCACACACAAACATAGTATAATAAAGGAAAAGGACTAAACAATGTCCAAAGCATAAGTGTCAAAAGAAAGGAAATGCATAATGTAAAGAAGGCTAGACAGCTTCCAGTCCATATGCACGTACTCTTAGTGTCTACGAGCGTCCCTGAGTACCTGCCGTTTTGAGAACATAGAAAAGGAAAACGGCTGAGCAATACGCTCAGTGCACGGATGTACAATAAGGCATGAATAGGATAAGCATATAACATAATAACAGCAGAAGAAAACTAAGTCCCGAGTAACCTGGTTAAGTCTTAATAAAACTGGTTTTATAGTTTGAAAGTCTTATGTTTATCTTATAAAAATTGTTTGTCATATTTTACCATTAGCCAATATAGGTCATGAAAATCCACCGTGCATGAATAATTGGAGGGGTGACCTCATCATGCAAATTAGAGGGGCTGCCTCTAATTTAATATACTGGTTTATGGGTAGGAGGGATCAGCTCCTTGTGAAGGATGCAAGGCACGCACCACATTCACCATGTAATCTTGAATAAAAACATGTAACTAGGATGCACCCATACGCCCCACATGATAAATATAAATAAATGGCCAAAAGCTGAAGGGACGCCACGAGCAATCACTCCGTCGTGGTGAAGTCATAACATCAATGCCTCTAATGTTATGGTTATGGTACCTCCATAACTAGGTGAAACTGGTCATGCATGTATATGGCTATAGGTAATCATAATTAAACATAAGAAATCAAACACATAACTTATACTACGGGAAAACAGTTGGCTGCATACGGGGAATCCTAATAAGGAAAGAATGTCCATACTGAAAGGACGGGAATCCGTACCTTATGTCCAGTGAACGAGAAAGACGAACTGCGAGGAATCCTACTTCCGAATCACTAGTGATACATAAATACGTACATGAATAAGTATCTACTTACTAATTACATAGCTGGTTTTATGTCATGTCTTAGCTTATTTTATGTGTTCTTACTATGTTTTACTGTTAAAAGCCTTAAACTGTATTAAATCTTATATTCTGTTTAATTTGATTAAGTATTTCTGGTATTTCATGTGTTATTATACTTACTGTGTAATAATAAGTAACTTTCCAAAAATAGCAGGTTTCCTAAAAAAGAAAGTTTCCAAAAATAGAAAGTTTCCAAAAATAGAAAGTTTCCAAAAATAGAAAGTTTCCAAAAATAGAAAGTTTCCAAAAATAGAAAGTTTCTAAAAATAGAAAGTTTCCAAAAATAGATTTACTGCTTAAAATAGATAAGTTTCTAAAAATAGAAAGTTTCCATAAATAGATTTGCTGCCTTAATTAAATAGGTTTCCATAAATAGATTAGCTGCCTTAAATAAATAAGTTTCTAAAAATAGCTGGTTTCCATAAATAGATTAGCTGCCTTATTTAATTAATTTTCTAAAAATAGAAAGTTTCCATAATTAGAATTAAGCTGGTTAAATAAGCTAAGTAAATAAGCCTAAGTGTTTTCATGATTATTTTCTATGTCATATGGTATATTGTATAGTTTAATAATTATTTCATGTAATTTAATTAAACTATAGGTTATAATATTTAATTAAAGTATAACATGTTTTTAATTAAATATGTTAAATACTTTGGTTAAAATATGTATTATTATATATTAATAATATAACCTAAGTCATGTTAATTAATTAATTATATCCATGGTTTTAAAATAATTAATTAATTATAAGTCTTAAATATATAAATACTTAGGTTAAAATAATTTCATGATTATTAATAATTAAATAACCTAAGTCTGTTATTAAATTAATCACATCTTTTATTAATTTAATTTTAACATAAGTTCATAACATAAAAAAAACTAACATAAACCATGAACCAGATCTAGGCTAGAAAACATGAACCGGACATGAATCGACACCGTACCCCGAACCAACTCGGGGTACCCCTTGCTACCGTGGGACCCACACGCACCAACCAAGACCATTTGGTCTTGGTGGTGGTCGGTTTGGCAAACCGAAACCCCCTTGGGGTCGGTTGCAGCCTGCGGCCAAAACAAAACACCCCTTAAAACGACCCTTTGATTTAATTAATCACCAAAACATGTTAGATCTATGATTAATTAATATGTTTTTCAAAAAACATCACATGTTCATAATTAATAAAAAGATTAAAATTAAAAGAAAAGGTTTAAAAAGGTTTTACCGAATTCGTGGATCAAGAGAACGAAGAACAAACACGAACAATCAACAAATCTTCAAGATCAAAGATCAAAGAATCACCTTGTATGGTGATTTATAGGTGGCGGCACAAAGAACAAGGAGAAGGAGGGTTTTTAGGTTTTTCTTAAAAATCTTCTATAACTTAATTTGTGTAGTGAAAAATAAACATAACCCCCTTTAGTAAAATTTGACAATGGGCTTGGCCCATTGCCCTTGTTTGGCCGCGGGTAGGGACCCCCACATGGGGTTCCCGTACCTTTTTCCGTGTCTCGTTATTTAGTTACTCGTGTGTGATTATTTATGTTCGTGTTTTAAATGTTCTCATTACGTAAATACCGTAATCTAATATATTTAATTACGCTCGTAATAAATATATATACGTAATTAATAATTGTTCGTGTTTTAATTACGTTCATGATTTCATGATCGCATGTTCGTGATTAATTATTTTTAAATAATTATTACGTGATCGTGCATATAAAATACTTATCGTGTTCTAACACGTACGTAATACGTAAACTCCTAACACGTAATCGTAATCATGCTATATTAGGAAACTTTTAACTAGTACGTACGATCCTAAGGGTACTATGCATGGTAAAAGCATGCGGGTTTTACAACTCTTCCCCCCTAAAAAGAATAATTCGTCCCCGAATTATAGATAAAGTAAACTGGAAAAGAAGAACATACCCGAATTCAAAATATGAAATGAGGGTAAGAAGCCCGGATAGACTCCTCCGTTTCCCAAGTGGCTTCCCGCTCGGTATGATCCCTCCATAGAATTTTGACGAATGGAATCGTCTTCTTTCTCATGACTCGTTCTTGCCTGTCAAGAACTCGTTCGGGTTCTTCTATAAAAGTGATATCTTCACGTATCTATTCCAGTGGATACTGAACCATGTGAAGGGGATGATATTGGTACCCTCTGAGTAAGGACACATGAAACACATTGTGCACATGCGAAAGCTACGGAGGTAACGCCAATCGGTAAGATACTTCACCAACTCGTTCAATGATATCAAACGGTCCGATGAAACGAGGACTGAGCTTCCCTTTAATCCCGAAGCGTCTAACACCACGTGCCGGCGAAACCTTAAGGAAGACGTGATCTCCTACGTTAAAGTGTAAATCCCTACGATGCTTATCGGCGTAACTCTTCTGACGTGACCGTGCTTCTTGAATCTTCTGCTTAGCTACTGCGATCTTCTCATTTGTCATCTCTATGATTTCTGGTCCTTCGAGTGTTCGCTCGCCAACCTGATCCCAGCAGATTGGGGCGCGACACTTTCTGCCATACAACATCTCAAATGGAGCACATTTGATGCTTGCGTGCCAGCTGTTGTTGTATGCAAACTCCACCAAACAGATGTATTCGTCCCAATCGCCCGTCCATTCCAACGCACATGACCTCAACATATCTTCCAATGTCTGAATGGTTCGTTCCGACTGTCCTTCCGTTTGAGGATGAAAAGTCGTGCTAAGCTTAAGTTGTGTACCCCAAGCTTTCTGCAGACTTTTCCAAAAGCGCGAAGTGAATCGAGGATCTCTGTATGAGACGATGCTGGATGGTGCACCGTGGAGTCTCATGATCTCTCGTCTGTACGTATCTGCGAGTTTACTTACCAGATCTTCCTTGCGGATCGGTAAGAAATGAGCTGATTTGGTAAGTCGATCAACGATAACCCAAATTGCATCGTGCTTCCTTTTGGTAGGCGGAAGACCGGTAACAAATCCATGGTGATTTTGTCCCACTTCCACTCTGGAATATCTAACGGTTGAAGGAGACCGCCAGATCGCTGATGCTCGATCTTAACCTACTGGCAGGTGAGACATTTGGACACGTAAGTGGCCACATCCTGTTTCATACCACTCCACCAAAAGTACTGTTTGATGTCATGGTACATCTTAGTCGAACCAGGATGTATTGAGAATGGGGAGCTATGAGCTTCAGCTAACAAAGCTTCCCGGAGTTCTTGGTCATCAGGAACACAAAGTCTAGTGCCCTGCCATACGATACCATCTGCATCTACTCTGAATTCTGTCTGCTTCTCCAAATTCTGTACTATCGCCCAGATTTCTCCGTCATCCTTCTGAGCTTCCTTGATCTTAGATAGCAACTCGGGTTCTACTCTAAGATTAGCCAAGTAACCGTGTTGTCCACGTACCATGATCTCGATGTCTAGTCGCTCCAAGTCTCTGATGACTTCCTCTTCGATTTTAATGTCGTTGACCATTCCGGACTTCCTGCTAAGAGCATCTGCTACTACATTTGCCTTTCTGGGATGATACTATAGATTAATGTCATAATCCTTCAACAGCTTTAACCATCTCCTCTGCCTCATGTTCAATTCACGCGAGTGAAGATATACTTCAAGCTCTTGTGGTCCGTGAAAATGTCACATGATTCTCCATATAAGTAGTGCCTCCATATCTTCAATGCAAACACGACTGCAGCAAGTTCCAGATCATGCGTGAGGTAATTTTCTTCATAAGGCTTAAGCTGCCGTGAAGCGTACGCGATCACTTTCCCATGTTGCATGAGAACACAGCCAAGTCCCTTCCCTGATGCATCGCTGTAGATTTGAAATTTACCCGTACCAGATGGTAGAGTAAGAATAGGTGCAGATACTAGCTTCTGCTTCAGGTCTTCAAAGCTCTTCTCTCGATCTTCAGTCAAGACGAATTTCTCCCTTTTCCGCATCAGTTTGGTCAATGGTAGTGCTAGGCGGGAAAAGTTCTCTACGAACCTACGGTAATAGTCAGCTAAGCCAAAGAAACTGCGGACTTCCGTCGCTGATGTCGGCCTTGGCCACTTAGTAATGGCCTCAACCTTCGCTGGATCCATAGTGATTCCTTCTGCTGATACAATGTGACCTAAGAATGCCACCTTGTCTAACCAGAACTCACACTTGGAGAAATTAGCATACAGCTGCTTCTGGCGAAGAATATGTAGTACCGTACGAAGATGGTCTTCGTGTTCCTCCTTGGACTTTGAGAAAATCAGGATGTCATCGATGAAAACAATGACGAATTTGTCCAGAAATTCATGGAAGATTTTGTTCATCAGATCCATGAACACTGCTGGAGCATTTGTCAGGCCAAATGGCATAACTACAAACTCGTAGTGGCCATAACGAGTACGAAAGGCAGTCTTAGCGATATCCTGCTCATTGACCCGTAGCTGATGATAGCCTGACCTAAGATCGATCTTGGAGAAGTGTTTGGCCCCTTGGAGTTGGTCAAACAGATCGTCAATGCGTGGTAGTGGATACCTATTCCGAATGGTAATCTTGTTGAGCTCGCGATAGTCTATGCAAAGACGCATACTGCCGTCCTTCTTCTTAACAAACAAAACCGGTGCGCCCCATGGAGATGCACTCGGTCGAATGAAACCTCGTTCAAGAAGTTCTTGCAGTTGATCCTTCAGCTCCTTCAGCTCTATGGGAGCCATGCGATAAGGAGCCTTGGAGATTGGTTCAGCTCCTGGAACCAGTTCGATACTGAATTCCACTTCTCGTGCAGGTGGTATGCCCGGAAGTTCTGCTGGAAACACGTCTTGGAATTCCGACACTATTGGTTGATCCTGAATTGATGGAGATTCAGCATCCATGTCGTGAACCGTAGCTAGATAACCCTCGCAGCCATGTGACAGTAGTGCACGCGCTTGCAGGGTGGATATGACTTGTACAGACCATCCGGGTATGAACCCATTATGAATGTACTCTTGTGCATTGACATCACCGAAGATAACTCAATATGAATGGCAGTCTATGGTAGCATGATACTTGGATAGCCAATCCATGCCCAAAATCATGTCGAAGTCATTCATGTCCAGCGGAAGTGCGTCGACAGGTCGAACCTTATCATCAAATTCTAGAGGAAGACTCTTGTATACATGGGTGATTAATACAGAGTCCCTCAAAGGCGTGGAAATAGTAAGCCTATTTTCTAGTGGCAAGGGAGGCATCCTAATGTTCTTAGCATAAGCAGTAGAAATAACCGAGTGAGTAGCACCCGTATCGAAAAGAACACATGCAGCGCGACCATACATATACAAGATTCCAGTGATGGTACCTGTAGACTTGTTGGCCTGGTCTCGAGATGTCGTGTAAACACGCCAGACAGTAGGAGGAGGCTTGGTATCAGCATGTCCTGATGTACCCTCCATCTCGCCCTTACGGCAATCCTTCATAATATGGCCAGGAAGACCACACTTGAAGCACGCATCAGTATTTCGGCGACATGGTCCTGGATGCCTACGGTGGCAAGTAGAGCAAAGAGGATGAGTGTATCCTCCAGCAGGTGCTCTGGCTGGCTGAGGACCTGATAAAACATTTTCATAAGACATGGTAATTGGGTACAAAGGACAAAGCGGATAATCGTAAGATTGAATACCAGTGATAGCTGGACGGCTAGGCTGCGAACCTCTCTGGTTCTGGTCCCTACCGTTTCCATGGTTCCTGGTAGAAGTTTGCTAAAGTGTCAGAATATGAGTTATAACATAAAACATAAGGAATTTCGTAAGTATTAGGACCTGCTGTTGTTGGAGTGTCCGGCGTTGTTACGGTAATTGTCATTACCGCCACGCCTATCCGTAGCAGAATGGTCGTTAGTCTGACCGTTTCCCTTGGGCTGATGAGGCTGCTGCTGAGTAGCCGGCTGAGACCGGTCCCCAGTTTTCTGCCTGGAAGATACATTTAAAGAGATGAATAATTGACATATGGAAAGTATACGGATTGGTCACCGCTTGAATACGAATGTTTACCTCTTGTCGGGTCTTTCAGCTTCCCCGAACTCATCCCTCTCCTGCAGCATCTCCAGTCTACGTGTTGCATCTGCTACTTGTGCTACCGTATCCAACGGAGCACCTGATAAGTTATTTGCAATCCTTGGATTAAGAGCCCAACGAAAATGTATTGCTTGTTCTTCAGTGGTGCCCGCAGCTGTTCTCAGGACACTAGTATAGCGAAGGAAACGCTGCATGAATTCGTTGTTGTCTTCGTCAGGTCGCTATCTGAGGCTAGAGTATTCCCTCATGAGCCGATTCCTTCCTTCCATGGGAAAGATGTTAGGCGGGGGAGGATAACCGTCGTTATGAAGAAGAGCGTCTTGCATCTCTGCATCAGCAGCTGCAAATATTGCCCATATATTGTTTGCGTTTGCCATCTGACAGTATGACATAAAACGTATGATTAAACAGATCAAAACATAAAATATAAATACATACATGAAAAAAAAATTATACTAAATTTTCACGAGAAAAATTTTATGCAAGAAAATTTTGTGTATGAATGCATGATGCAGTTTTATGAAAACTTTTGTATGCTCGAGAGTGAACGCCTCTGGTCAGTTCACCCAAAACAAAGACATTGCGAGGGGACGCCTATGGGTCGGTCCCAAATCTAAAAGTTTCGATAAAACACATGCGACTAAATAGGGCCAGTCCTGTACCAACCATTACTTAGTCAAAAACCCTGCAACAATGACATGTATATGTATGCTTAAAAATGATGAATGCATGAAAACAACTGTCAGTTCTAGGAAGACCGTAGTGACTACCCACTAATCACATGTCATATTTGAGAGCCTACAGGTCGAAGCCTTGGCTCTGATACCATAATTGTAATACCCCATTTTGGAAATGGAAATATCACAGTAATTATGGCGTGTCATCAAAGCATACAAGGTAAAATGTCTAAACATTACTTGACCATAAAAAAGAAAATACCGGAATCAAACATCGGTAGTCCAAAAGTAAAGCTCATCACACACAAACATAGTATAATAAAGGAAAAGGACTAAACAATGTCCAAAGCATAAGTGTCAAAAGAAAGGAAATGCATAATGTAAAGAAGGCTAGACAGCTTCCAGTCCATATGCACGTACTCTTAGTGTCTACGAGCGTCCCTGAGTACCTGCCGTTTTGGGAACATAGAAAAGGAAAACGGCTGAGCAATACGCTCAGTGCACGGATGTACAATAAGGCATGAATAGGATAAGCATATAACATAATAACAGCGGAAGAAAACTAAGTCCCGAGTAACCTGGTTAAGTCTTAATAAAACTGGTTTTATAGTTTGAAAGTCTTATGTTTATCTTATAAAAACTGTTTGTCATATTTTACCATTAGCCAATATAGGTCATGAAAATCCACCGTGCATGAATAATTGGAGGGGTGACCTCATCATGCAAATTAGAGGGGCTGCCTCTAATTTAATATACTAGTTTATGGGTAGGAGGGATCAGCTCCTTGTGAAGGATGCAAGGCACACACCACATTCACCATGTAATCCTGAATAAAAACATGTAACTAGGATTCACCCATACGCCCCACATGATAAATATAAATAAATGGACAAAAGCTGAAGGGACGCCACGAGCAATCACTCCGCCGTGGTGAAGTCATAACATCAGTGCCTCTAATGTTATGGTTATGGTACCTCCATAACTAGGTGAAACTGGTCATGCATGTATATGGCTATAGGTAATCATAATTAAACATAAGAAATCAAACACATAACTTATACTACGGGAAAACAGTTGGCTGCATACAGGGAATCCTAATAAGGAAAGAATGTCCATACTGAAAGGACGGGAATCCGTACCTTATGTCCAGTGAACGAGAAAGACGAACTGCGAGGAATCCTACTTCCGAATCACTAGTGCTACATAAATACGTACATGAATAAGTATCTGCTTACTAATTACATAGCTGGTTTTATGTCATGTCTTAGCTTATTTTATGTGTTCTTACTATGTTTTACTGTTTAAAGCCTTAAATTGTATTAAATCTTATATTCTGTTTAATCTGATTAAGTATTTCTGGTATTTCATGTGTTATTATACTTACTGTGTAATAATAAGTAACTTTCCAAAAATAGCAGGTTTCCTAAAATAGAAAGTTTCCAAAAATAGAAAGTTTCCAAAAATAGAAAGTTTCCAAAAATATAAAGTTTCCAAAAATAGAAAGTTACCAAAAATAGAAAGTTTCCAAAAATAGAAAGTTTCCAAAAATAGAAAGTGTCTAAAAATAGATTTACTGCTTAAAATAGATAAGTTTCTAAAAATAGAAAGTTTCCATAAATAGATTTGCTGCCTTAATTAAATAAGTTTCCATAAACAGATTAGCTGCCTTAAATAAATAAGTTTCTAAAAATAGCTGGTTTCCATAAATAGATTAGCTGCCTTATTTAATTAAGTTTCTAAAAATAGAAAGTTTCCATAATTAGAATTAAGCTGGTTAAATAAGCTAAGTAAATAAGCCTAAGTGTTTTCATGATTATTTTCTAAGTCATATGGTATATTGTATAGTTTAATAATTATTTCATGTAATTTAATTAAACTATAGGTTATAATATTTAATTAAAGTATAACATGTTTTTAATTAAATATGTTAAATACTTAGGTTAAAATATGTATTATTATATATATTAATAATATAACCTAAGTCATGTTAATTAATTAATTATATCTATGGTTTTAAAATAATTAATTAATTATAAGTCTTAAATATATAAATACTTAGGTTAAAATAATTTCATGATTATTAATAATTAAATAACCTAAGTCATGTTATTAAATTAATCACATCTTTTATTAATTTAATTTTAACATAAGTTCATAACATAAAAAAACTAACATAAACCATGAACCGGATCTAGGCTAGAAAACATGAACCGGACATGAATCGACACCGTACCCCGAACCAACTCGGGGTACCCCTTGCTGCCGTGGGACTCACACGCACCAACCAAGACCATTTGGTCTTGGTGGTGGTCGGCTTGGCAAACTGAAACCCCCTTGGGGTCGGTTGCAGCCTGCGGCCAAAACAAAACACCCCTTAAAACGACCCTTTGATTTAATTAACCAAAACATGTTAGATCTATGATTAATTAATATGTTTTTATAAAAACATCACATGTTCATAATTAATAAAAAGATTAAATTAAAAGAAAAGGTTTAAAAAGGTTTTACCGAATTTGTGGATCAAGAGAACGAAGAACAAACACGAACAATCAACAAATCTTCAAGATCAAAGATCAAAGAATCACCTTGTATGGTGATTTATGGGTGGCGGCACAAAGAACAAGGAGAAGGAGGGTTTTTAGGTTTTTCTTAAAAATCTTCTGTAACTTAATTTGTGTAGTGAAAAATAAACATAACCCCCTTTAGTAAAATTTGACAATCGGCTTGGCCCATTGCCCTTGTTTGGCCGCGGGTAGGAACCCCCACATGGGGTTCCCGTACCTTTTTCCGTGTCTCATTATTTAGTTACTCGTGTGTGATTATTTATGTTCGTGTTTTAAATGTTCTCGTTACGTAAATACCGTAATCTAATATATCTAATTACGCTCGTAATAAATATATATACGTAATTAATAATAGTTCGTGTTTTAATTACGTTCATGATTTCATGATTGCATGTTCGTGATTAATTATTGTTAAATAATTATTACGTGATCGTGCATATAAAATACTTATCGTGTTCTAACACGTACGTAATACGTAAACTCCTAACACGTAATCGTAATCATGCTATATTAGGAAACTTTTAACTAGTATTAGGTCCGGATTTGTGATGCCGGAGAGGAATCCAGAAATCTTTAGAATTTCTAGTTATTAAAAGGGTAATCATCCTAAGGGTAAAAGCATGCGGGTTTTACACCGAGTGTTCCGGGTACCAATGTTCACCTGTGTGAAGAGATGCCCCAACGGTCGAGTCTTATCACCACTAAACCCTGTGAGAATATGTGTTGTCTCTTTTAGCTCCTTCCTTATTTCCCATGGCAACCGTGCGAAGCAATACTCGTATAATATGCTCGCTGCAGATCCCCCATCGACGCACATGTCCTCTATAGCGTGATCGCCGAAGGCTATGTCAATCGTCAACGAGCCGACTCTGTAGTCCGTATCTAAAAGGATGGGGAACGCTATTTCCTTATCGTGCAAAAAATCTCCGACCACTCTTCTTTGCATGAAAGATTTTTTCCTCTCTACCATGTATATGGTTATAGGCTTATCCTTCTATTTTTTCACTTCGACCTTCTTCGCATCCGCGTTCTTTCTCCAATCCCTTATAAGGTGATTCAGCTTTCCTGCCTTTACCAGGCTTTCAATGTGTATTTTCAACTGAATACACTCATCTGTAGCATGCCCTTTATCATCATGATACTCGCAGTGCTTTGTGTTATCCTGCTTGTCCACTGGTCCCAACATTGGGCTAGGCTTTGGAAAATTTGCTCCTTCTGATAAAAATATCTCTCTGGAGGTTTTTTGCAGCGGGGTGAACTTGTTGTTGCTGTTGTTGTTGTTGCGCCCCTGCTTTGTCGCTCCTTGGAAGTCCAATGTGCGACTGATATTTTGCCCATATGTTTGTTTCTTAGGCCTATCTTGGTACCTGTAGCCCGACGCCACTTGTCGGCTATCTGTTGCTGCGGTTTCTCCTTGAATAAATGCTCGGACCTTTTCCATTACCCCGTCAAACGTTGTCGGGGTTCTGTCGTTCAACTTTTTTATTAGGTCCGGATTTGTGATGCCGGAGAGGAATCCAGAAATCTTTAGAATTTCTGGGCAATCCTTAATCTGGTTGCACTCAGATTTGAAACGTTCCATGAAGTCTTCTAGGCTCTCGTTGTGCCTCTGCTTCACTCTTGCAAGTGAAACCGGATTTTTGTCATACTTCTTTTGTTGCACATAGTTCCTGCGGAACACTCTTCGAAGTTCTTCAAACCCATGGATGCTCCTTCGCGGGAGATGGTCAAACCATGTTCGAGCGTTCCCGATGAGCGTCGAGTTAAACATATGGCACCATACAACTTCCGGCCATTGCTCTATCCCTGCCTGCGATTCGAATACTTTCAGGTGATCATCCGGATCCGTCGTGCCGTCGTAAGTCTTAACATTAGATGGCATGCGCCTTTTCCTATTATCCCTGAAAGTAGTTATGCGTTCCGAAAACGCGCTTCCTTTTTCCTAACGCCATGGCATGGTCCATTGATCTTCACCTTGTATCCTTGGACTTTTGGTGTTGGGTCAAAAAGTTGATGTGGTAGAAACTCAAAAACGAAGAAAACATGAAGGCATTTGTTCAACGTTGACACATTGTGTCTAAGCGTTGACAAGTGTAAATTAGGCGTTGTCAAGAGTAAATTAGGCGTTGACTGAAGTCAACAAAAGTCAAACGCTGTTGGAAATATCTATTTAGGATAAGTATTCAGAATATTATTCTATATTAGTTATTTAAATAGAAGATATTCATGTTTATTCATAGTTATCTTTTGTAAAACCCTAATCCTTACACTATAAAAGGAACCAAGGGTTATTAGGTTTTTCATAACTTTCATTCACAATGTAAACCTAAAGCGTGTGTCGACGAGGTGTGGGATTCAATGTATACACACCTAGTGATTGTTTGTTATTAATCTAATGAACAATCCAATTGAGTAATTCTTTGTGTCTTGTGCCAAAACACCTTGTTTCCTAACTATTGTTCTTTTCCGCTTTGATTGTTAATCATATGAACAATGGTTATGCCTAGCAGCTAAAAGATTCGAGGAAACCAAGGTTTCCACAGTTGGTATCAAAGGGGTTTTCTTTCATAGTCAGAGGAGTCAGAGTCCTTAGTGGATGAAAGAGAAGTCCTTTTACGGCGGGGGTGGCAGTCGCTATGACTAGAGTCCGAGGAACCTTCGCTCGACGAATTCCTCTCGCGCCTCCTTTTAGTGCTCTTACTCCTTTCCTGAACTCGCAGATCCTGATATTCATCTTCTTCTAAGGGGCCTAGCCATTTTAGGGCACTTTGTCTATTAGTAGGGTTAGGCCCTAGTATGTCCTTCACGCTTGTGCGACGGTGGTTATTGACTAGTGTCATGAAACCATCCTCTTCTCCTGAGTCCTCGGAGCTATCTGAGGATGATGCATCCTCAATGAGAGGCGTATCCGAAGTGGATGTTAGGTTCTCAGTCGTTCTCTGCTTCCTTCTCTTCTCCTTTCTAGCTTCCTTACTGAATCTTGAGCCTCCCTTAGACTTGAGTTCTTTATCGAAGTCTAAACTGATCCGAATGTCTCTTGATGGATTCGCCCTCATTTGCGCCCTCATATGTGGGATTAGCGCCTCATAGTTTTCTACGACATAGTCGCTCATGCTTTGCTTCGCCACGGGGGAAGTTTTGGTTTCCCCCTGCGGATCTATCGCAGTCGTTGCGCCCAGAGTCTCCTTACGAACTTGGTTAGGGATTTCCTGAGAGGACGATGTGGCCCCGACCGTCTATGGGGTTGGAGTGACCAGCGGAGAGAAAGATACTTGTAGTCCTTTCCCTCCACGACTTGGGTTATTGGGCTCAAGGCTTGAGTAACATGTTGTCTTCTTGGCCCCACCCTTGGGTAGGGGCGGGTTTGCGCCGTTTTTTATCATTGGCTAGAGTTTAGTTTGGGTCCCACGGATGGCGCCAACTTGTTGATACAAAAGTTGGGGTAGATCGAGCTTAACACAAATTAGGCTTAATTTGGGGTCTTGTGGACTCCGGCTCTCGCACCAAGTGAAACTTGTTTGGGGACCCTGCGCACTAAACAGACACCGTTAGGCTTACCGTGGGTTTGTTACCCACAATTAGACTCCAGCGTGAGAGTAAGTAATCGGTTTGAGTATATTAGTGTTTAGAGTATTGTGTGTATCGTACCTTTGTGGAACCGGAGGGGTTCCTTTTATACTCGAGAGAGTCCAGGCTGGGCTCCCTGTTCTTGCGGCCTAAGGAAGAGATAATGACTCGAAATAGCTTGATCTTCATTATCTAACCAAGTCAAGTGTATATCCCTTTTCCTTAGGCGAATATAACTATAATATAAGTTATATTCGATCTGATCCTGTCGTACCGCGACGAGGACCTGGCTAAGTAATGAACCTCTTGTGCGACAGCGGCTTACCAGGCCTTTAGGGCTATATGAGCTCATCGCACAAGTATCCAATCCATTCCTGATGGATGCGGTTAGTACCCATGTGTCGGACTATCCAGCCTGACTAGGGACTATACGTCATCAATCATCATTTACTAAACCGTAGTGAGATTAATTTATAGATATTTTCGAAAGGAAGCAAAATAAAATCACCCTTATATCATTTTAGTTAAGCTATACTGGCTTACTAAAATATGTGGCACTCGTACGCATATGTTACATTATCCATTTTGCCAATATCCTTATGTGTTATGCCTAACCACTTGTCAAGTTATAAAGTTTATGATGCTCTCTTAAAAAAATGTATCAAAAAGAAAGAACGAAAAAATAGTCAAGTATTCTAGTATAGTTTGTTCTATGACTTTGACAAAGGCATATACTTTTTGATCCTACACCCACATCATTTGTCACGTTTTGCTTCTTTTAAAATTGATCTGGTGCTCACGTCGTAATGGTTATGTTTATGTGTCTTGTACAAACCTATGGTAGCTATCTATTTTATGACCGAGCTAATTGAGTGTTACCTTACATTTACCCTTTTGTGAGTGACATTTGTGTGAACTTAAAATCCAAACACTATCCATGTGAGGTGCTGAAATTATTTTGTCATTTGCTTTTGCTATTCATAAAAATTAAATCATTTTCTTGTCATACTTCACAAATACTTAAAAGCATTTTTTTAAATTGAATTTGTTTTCTCGCTTTGATTGCTTGAGGGCAAGCGATATCTAAGTGTAGAGGAATTTGATAACGACCTAATTATACATATTTAACCTATCATTATAATGCCTCTTTGTAGTATAAATAAGAGCTTCTGATACTTAATATGTTGTGTTTTATATGCAGCTATAAAGTTTGAAGGAGCAAAGTGAAGATATACAAAGAAGGGGCCTCAATATGCAATAAAGCCAAAGTTATTTAAAGAAGATTCTGAATCGCCCATAAGTACGGCGCACAAAGTTGTAAGTGCGGCGCACATTCTCATCTCCAAAGTACGGCGCACTTGAGGAGAAGTGCGGCGCACATTTGACCCTAGAGAGCACTATAAATAGAGGCCATTTCCACTCATTTTACACACACCTCTCTCTCAATACTCCATAGCTCGAGTACTTTAGTCCTTTTAGTAAATTTTCAGTATTATCCACTTTTGGGAGATACTTGTAATGAGAGTATTCTACTCTTCGATTCTTGGAGGAACGATACAATCGTGACACTTGTGTACTCGTTTATTTAATCCAATCTAAGTATGATGTTCTCTTACTCTTTTCCAATTGTTACTTTGATTACTATGTTAGGCTAAGCTATTTGTGACTATATGGGTATGTGACTATAAATTAGTGATGATGCTATGATATGATCCTTTATAAATGATTTCAAGCTAATGTTGTAGAACCATTTTACCTCCTAGTTCTACAAACCATATTTTATCTAAGTTGATTTGTTACGATAGTTTGGCGTTGAGAAACGCAATTTGTTATAATAAGTTTTCTAGAACTTGTCTATGGTCATGAATCTTTGGTTGGAGAAATCCGCTTAGAACCTTGGTAAAATATTGAACTTGTTGGCAACTTGTTTTGAGCTTAGTCGCTTAAATAAACATAAGTCTTGAATCAACCCAAGTAAACTGTGTAAACGCCGTTTTGACGAAAAAGGATTATCACACTTTACCTACATAAACATATCTCGATCATTATTATCATCATCACGAACTTACACGAGCTATCCCATATTAGTCATATTTGTTATTATTGATATTACTTCAACCATTTATTTCTTCAATTGTTATCTTGATTACCAAAACGAAACTAAGTCTCAACGAACGATCCTGGCTTACCACTACAAAGCTATATTACGAACGAAAGGGTATACTTGCCCGTGTTTGTCTTCTAGTCCCTTGTTTTGTCTAAACCTTGTAATATAAATTTAAGACTTGCAAACGAACATCAGGATCTAACTCTATTAACTCTTGAAATTTCCTTGTGTATGTCTCGAGGTTAATTCCTTTTATCATTAGATAGCGGAGTTCTTCTTTCATCTTCTTGATAAGAAATATTTGAAATTTAATCAAGCGATCTTATGTACTCCTTTTATCTCAATGGGTTAAGTATAAAGAACTTACTAAGATAACTGACAAAGTGCTATCTTCTTATAGCAAGCTTCATTTTATAAATTCAAATACGATATGAACTGAATTGGCTCTTTTAATCCAACGGGTGATACTAATAGTATCTTTTCTTCCTTGGATATAAAAAACTAACTAGTCATCGAGTCTTCTTCCGGATAATACTTCTTATTGACAATTTGTAATTGCAGGATTACAGCCACGTTATCGTCCATTCTTCGTCAAATACTTTTTAGGGTTTAGAATGAGGGGAAAGAATAGAAATAATTCAGAATCCAAGGTATACTCATATCAGAAAACATTTGTCACATATGTATATGGATACATATAAATGATTATCGAACACAAGGTATATCTTTTGGGTCTATAGGAAACTTACTATGTTGATTATCATTCATATCTAAGGATAATAAATCCAACTATGAAATATAGTTTCAAAGTTTACCACGGATTTATAAAGATATGACTCATACATAATCGTAACATAATTTTTCCATGATATGGGATGGAGGAATATAACGGAAAATGTAAAAACTCGTCATATTGAACAAGCTTCTCTTTTACATATCCTATAGAAGAATCTTTTGATGGACAAAAGCCGAGAATATAATATTTCTAGAAAACTTGGGAAGTTTCCTTACTCTTTCTTCAAATTTGCGGGTTATATTCTACTTAATAATTATCATTATAATAGAAGATAACAAAAATTCCAAAAATATATACTTTATCAAGTATATGCTTTTCTTAGAATTAACGCAATTTCATTCATAATCATTTATGATAAAACCAAGAAATAGGGGTTTCTTACTCCTCAAAAATATGAAATGACAAGATGAGAAACACAACTTTTATTTATTAACAACTTGTCTGTTTAAACTTACAAGACAAACTTCTATGTTAACATAAAAGTAAAGACATAAAGTTGAAAATATTTACAACTTAATAGTATAATGTTTTCATCTATCCCTCTTAAGTTCTTTGATGGCATCAAAAAGACTTCGTATATTGGCTCGATGTCTAATATGAATGTCCTCAATGACTAACTCAAGTGTAGAAATCTTCAGTCGAGCTTGAACAATTTCTTCATCGTGTATCATTTGTCTTCTCCACAACTTAGCCTTGATAAAATCTTCTTCTAACTTCTCAAAATCTCATTGTATAACTCTTCGGCCTTTCTGAAGTCCTTAATCTTTATCTTCAAGATCTTCAATACGCTCGGGATGAACTTCTTTCATATAGGGTAGGACATCTATAAGTTGTTGTTCATAGGTATTTTTAGGTAAGGTTTCTGATATAGGTAATTGTATATTAATAGGGCAAGGTGATGGAAAATTTTGGTGTCGAGGTGTAAAATTTATTTCTTCATTATATGCTCGTATAACTTGCATATAGAGGTCGTCATCAAAAGGTAAAACGGATTTTGGGATTTTCTCGTCTTTGGGTGTATTTTCTGAAGCATCAGAAGGATTATTCATCGGGAGAGTGGAAATATACTTTGGGAAGTTATCAGGAACACTTGTAGAACGCTCTTTTTGAGAATCCGATAAGATGATAATATGAGGGAGATAGGGATACCTATTTCTAGAGACGTCAATAAATCCTAAAATATTACTTACTCATAAACATGGTATCATTTACACATTGTTCTACAGGGTAGAAGTCCTAGTGTCGGTATAATATTACCTCATTCTTGTAGCAGCACTAGCATGGGCAAGGAGGACTTTCTTGAAATTATTGGGAAAAGTAGTTATAGTCAAGATTTTAATTTCTTGTTCTCTATAACCATGGCTCTGAGTACCAATCTGTAACACTCCCATCTTACCTTTACGCAGCGGAACATAGATCTGGGGTATTACTTCATAGAACACAAGTCATAATAATAGAAAACAACTCAAAAGAGAGATTAAATCAGCTTTCTTTATATATCATTAAAAATTAAGAGTTTTACAATATGAGGTTCCCAAAATCTAGGTTAATAATTTCAAGCTTGTGCCTCTTCATGCCATCCTTGTGCTGCTCCATGCTATCAATCATCATTTATCTGAAATATATGATTATAGTCAACACAAATGTTGAGTGAGTTCATAGGGTTTAAACATGTTTTGAATACAAGTATATCCTCTAGGCTACTTTGTTATACACCCACATAAAATAGTCATCATACTGCACTATGCTCATGACCCCGCTGCTAGACATATCGTAACCAACAAACTGCCCTTATAAGAAGGAAGCCTGTTAGACTATCCTTAGTTTAGCAAAATAAAGTGTATCTGTTATCCAAGGTAGGAACCTTCAGCTGCTGACAAGCGCGACTTGCCCAGATAGGGGATGTCAACCCCCGAATAGTACTATTCACAATATTAGCGCTCATTTTCAATAAATGATTAGCGGTTCATGATTAAAAGGAGACTTAATGGCAGTAGTAAACATAGTGTCAATAATCATACCATACAATTTTAAAAGCACTTGTATTCCAGTTTTAGCATATATCCTCCTCACGGGTTTTGAAATCATTTATAAAGCATTTAAAAGTGAGGCTATGAACTCACCTTATGTCCATAGAATCCGAGCTATAATAAGATATATTTCATTCACAGATAAACAGCTTGATCATACAAACCACAACTTGGTCTCATAGACAACAGCTTGATCTCACACAAACCGGGATTAATACATTGTGTATAGTATCAAGTATTTAATCTTTTGATCAATCTCTCTAAGTATTGGTTATATATTCTTTTATTAATATTTGGTGGCAATTCTAGCACCATTGTTCGGGCCATCATACTTAGAAGCCATTCTATAAACGTTTGAGGAACGAGGACACTTTAAATCGTAAACCCAACCACTTAGTCAGAACGTAATATCGAGATGGAACATCTTTGTACAAAACTCCCTACTAACGTGATACTTTCATTACTTCCTTATATTCACAATTAATCTTCTTTAGTTTCAAAATTGGCAAAAATAGCCCTTTTAGTTATACTTTGGTATAATTATACTTTTAACCCTTAAAGTATATAGTTTTAGTATTTGCATTTTAAACCTTCAATATTTAACCTTAGGACCTCAAACTTTCCAACATTTATTATTATAGCTTTGAATTTCATAAAATGACACTTTTGGCCCAAAATGTTAAATAGTTTCAATAATTACAGTTTTAGTCCCAATACTTGTAAAAATCACATAACAACCTAAAAATGGACCAAATGATCTAGGATTTTAAAACAAAGTTTCAAAACAAGTTTATAATCATAATAAAACATTTCTCAAGAATTATAGCTTTTGAAATGGGTTTTTGCTCATTATTTCATATGAAATACAAAACTAGGGTTCTAAAACATCTTTAACTTATAACTTTCATTTAAAATGATGAAATGAATTAGTTTCTTTTAGATTATCTTTCTAACATATTTTTGGCATTATAGAAACTCTAATAATTCATTTTAACAAGATTAAAGCATAGTTAACATAGAAATTACCTAGGATGCTCCAAAATGGATCCTATTGGCTTCATATGAGCACATCTTGTTATCAAAGCTTCAAGAGCTTCAATAGATAGCTTCTAGACCTGGTTTCTGGTCTTGGGACATGTCCTAGGACGTATATAGAAGTGAAAATGGAGAATGGGTAGGAGATGCAAAGGAAACAGGGTGCAAGTTGAAATGAAGACTATATGCCCCTATTTATAGTATTTCGAACCCTTAGGCTCCAAGAAAAGCTTGTAAACATGTAACACGGCTAGGGTACTGACTAAGGAAGCCTAGTAAAGGTCTATGCAAGTCTAGGAGCTAAGTAGGGCTGAGCAGGCCCGACCGAAACCGAGATAGCCTGACCGAAACCGAAAAACCGGCCCGACCGAAACCGAAACCGAGTTATTCGGTTCGGTTTTTGGTTTGTTAATAACTATTATTTTAGTTGATTAAAAATGTTTTGCTTTTGCAAGATCTTTCTTTGCGTTGCTCGTACCCAATTGATATATGTCGTTGTTTCGTTCTCGGTATCTTCTCGAATCGATCACGGTCAAAAGTGGAATCGTTGTAATTGGTAACTAAAAAGGGGGAGCTTTGGTCTAAATCTACTAAAATGATAAGTGCTAGAGGTAAATAAATTAAACTAAAAGCAATAAAAATGGAATTTAAATAAAGCTAGACTTTAAAACTGGAATAAGTCTGGAAATTTACCTTATTCGGAATATCTCTTCTTATGCGGAATATTGTGCAATCCGTAATATTTGCTCTTACTCGGAATAATCATGGCCATGCGGAATAATTTGTGCTATGCGGAATAATTGCCCTATGAGGAATAATAACCCTATGCGGAATATTTGATGCTATTCGGAATAACAGTCTACTCGGAATAAATACTCTACTCGGAAAAACTGCCTACTCGGAATAAATGCTCTTATGCGGAATACTCCGGCTATGCGGAATAACAAGCTATGCGGAATGTTTTTAAAAGAAACTTTATGCGGAATATTTTGACAAGAAAGCCTATGCGGAATATCTTGATATTCCGAGTAAACAACACAATCACAACCTTGATCCGGAATATTTAGATATTCCGAACCAACACAGTTAAAGAACCTCTATCCGGAATAAAACTGGGCGAACACAGTAACAAAATGCGAAGAACAGGGGATGACAGAAACACGAATTTAACACCAAAATTTACCAAGTTTTTAATCAAAACTGAAACCAATTTCACCACTAATCATTTACCTAAGGTAAACATCAATCCAAAACAACAAAAACACAAAACCCTCTTACTTTTTATGATCTAACCAATAAAATAAAACTTTAAAAACTTTTGAATCACAAAGAGATGAAGAACAAGATTATAGAAAGATTAAAAGTAAACTGGTATTAATGATTTAAGATTCAACAAACAAAGTGGAAAGATTAAACTTACAAGATTGGAAGAAATCAAAGAAAATGAAAACCACTCCTTAAGGGAGATAGTTTTCTTCCTACGAACTAGGGAAAATGTAACAGAAAGGAACTCCTAGAAATTTGTGAATGGGAGGAGTATTTATAGGCTTCTCCCTTGGTTGGTGAGTGGGCTTTATCCCTATCTTTTTGTCTTCTCGTCTTTTCAGAAAAGTTGACGTTTTCGATTCCGATTCGGGATTTATCGACTAATAAATTCAACTCGTCTTTTAATTTCTTCATTTAATAGACTTGAGTTTCTTCGACATAGGTAAATCTTCCATCTTTGGTCCTTTTCTTCGATAAATCTTCAAATAGGCCCATTGACTTCAAATCTTTTGCATCTCTTGGACTATAGACTTCGTCTTTTCGTCTTTTCCTCGATAAAACCCGTGCAATCCCATGTTTTCTCCAATATTTATCCAGTTGGTTCTGAAAACACAATAAACACAAAAACCACGCATAATTCCAAACAAATGACATTAAATACGCGTTTTGGTCTTGTTTAAGTAAGTAATAAGTGGTAAAAGGATGGGTGTTTTCACACCTATCAAATCCCCTACACTTAACCATTGTCATGCCCTCATGCAATGCTTAGTGATAAAGCAATTAGACACTTTTCTCATAATCAATCAACCTTGGCCTTATTAAAATTCTACTAAACAAAAATTTAAATACTAAGAGAAATTAAAAACTTTAAAGGAGACAAAAGGATAGAAACCATTTTCACTTGAAAATAGCTAAAAGGAAATAACTTGCAAAGAGATCAAGGACTTACATTAGGGCTTTGGTGCTGCGAAGATTTATCACCCTCAAGTTTCACGTTCCCCAAACTAAGCTTAAAAACGAGATCATTGTTATTATAAGTTAGCAATTCAAACACTTACACACATGGCTTAATTATATGCTTAAACTCCCTTATTCCTAGGTGTATCTCTTATATTTTATTTTTGTCTTAGAATGATCATGAAGATGCATTTTTGGACTTATTTCGATAGTTTATTAGGCTGAAAGCAAAGTAGGACGATTTGATCAATAGTTAGCTAAAGGACAAAATCTATTAAAACTGCTTCTCGGGATATCAAAAAGTTCATATCTTGGCATAACTCGGTTCACGATTTGAGACCTTTCTCAGGCCGATATTTGACATGTACTTCATACTACATATCTTGAGAGACATTCTTGAGATAATGGTTTTCTCTTCGTTAATAGAGTTTCTTCACTTGGAGACTTTTGAGGGGTACTCCAACATAGTTGACCACGACTTCATGATTATTTCCTCAATCTCTAATTGGGATTTTGAGATACAACGTTCCGTCTCCTTTTCGGACTTGGATCTATTTATCCTCATACCTTGTTAGGGTCTTTTCGGATAGACTTCTCCATGATCTTTATGGGAGTTGATTGCTTTTCGTCGTGAATCTTGATCCTTCATATTGATTTTGGGAATAATGCTTTTCACATCACCTTGGATCTTTAGCAATAAAATGGAATCCTCATGCCTTGTTAGGGCCTTTTTGGACTCGCCAATCTTCGCGCCCCGCTTCATAAGTTATGCCTTGGCTATGAACTCTTATCATTACCGAGCAACTTTTAAACGATCTTGGGCTAGAAGCTAAGTAACCTTTCAAATCGTACGACCTTGCTTATTGCAGATAAATTATTAGCAAGTGATGGGAGAATAGGCAAATAATTACACCAAGTGAGCTTGTGCAAGAATACCGACTTATAATTGACTCTATCATTTCTCGTTCTCCACAATTTAAAATCTCAAGTAATGAGACTCGTGGATGCTTAGCCTAATAAACCAATTAAGGTCTACATGGTTAAGGATACTAGCTAGAATAAACTTGGATAAGTCTATTCGGGTTGAGTCAAAATAAACACAACGGGCCTAATATGTCAAAGACCTCAAAACTAGCTACACCACTTTATTAATATTTTTGACTTTATTGCGGGATATATACATATGAAAGCAACAATAAAAATTTAAAAATTACGACTAAATGGCCAAAGTTAATTAAAAATATGAAAAATGCTGAAAAAGATATTTTCCGGTTAAATGAAGGCATTTTAATGGAAAAGTCCACTTAAAACTTCGATAGAAGTCCCCCCTACACTTAAGATAAACATTGTCCTCAATGTTTAAGCATGTGGGAAAAATCTCCCCTACACTTATGACATTGTGCATGTTGGTTAAATCAAGCTAAGGAGGGGACGACTAAAGTGATCAATTTCAAATGTGAGTATGAAGATAATTGAATCACGATAGTTGAGAGATAGAACCGGTATTGCGGATAACATGGGAGCACGGTTCTTCAAAGATTCCAAGAGTGCACTTATCCCTGTAATCACATCACCATACAAATACAAGCAACCTATATAGCTCCCCCTACACTTAGGATGAAAAACGGGAAAGGGGGATAGATACCCGGGTTGCCTCCCGAGGAGCGCTTGTTTTTGTTCACCGAGTCACGAGCCTGACTCGGTCCCGAACTAATTCAAGGGAAACGTGGTGAGGGATGAAATCATCTCATGAGAGATGTCCTCACCAAAGTACAATTTCAAACGCTGGCCATTCACCTTAAAATTGGGCCCATTTGGCTGAGAAAGCTCAATGGTGCCATAGGGAAAAACATTGGCGATGGTGAATGGACCAGACCAGCGGCTCTTCAACTTGCCTGAGAAGATCTTCAACCGAGAGTTAAAGAGTAAGACTTGATCACCAACGTGGAACTCTCGGTTCTTAATTTTAGCATCGTGGATAATCTTGGTCTTCTCCTTGTAGATCAATGAGTTCTCGTAAGCTTGATTCCTCAATTCTTGTAGCTCGTTGAGTTGAATCTTGCGAAGATCACCGGCTTTGTTGATGTTGAAGTTAGCCCACTTCAAGGCCCAGTATGCCTTATGTTCCAGCTCGATGGGGAGGTGGCAGGCTTTCCCGTACACAAGACGATAAGGTGTACAACCTATCGACGTCTTATAGGCGGTACGGAAAGCCTACAGAGCATCATCAAGTTTATCAGCCCACGAGGCACGATGCTCTCCCACAGTACGTTCCAAAATTCTCTTCAATCCACGGTTGGATATCTCGGCTTGACCGTTGGTTTGAGGATGATAAGCGGTGGAAAGACGGTGATTGACACCATACTTAGCCATGACTCTTGCAAATTGATCGTTGCAAAAATGAGTCCCGCGGTCACTGATAATAGCACGAGGAACACCGAATCGAGCAAATAGTTGTTTCAAGAAATTACAAACCACCCTCGCGTCGTTAGTGGGTAAAGCTTTGGCTTCAACCCATTTAGAAACATAGTCGACAGCGACAAGGATGTATTTGTTGCCTTTAGAAGAAGGGAATGGCCCCATAAAGTCGATGCCCCATACATCAAAGATTTCACATTATTGTATGAAATTTTGAGGCATATCATCTTTATGTGTGATCTTGCCTTGTTTTTGGCAAGCATCACAATGTTTAACCATCTCGTGAGCATCACGATAAATGGTGGGCCAATAGAATCCCGAATCAAACACTTTTTTGGCGGTGTAGTTGGGACCAAAGTGACCACCGGTGGGTCCTTTGTGGCAAGCTTGGAGAATGTCAAAAGCTGCCGGTCCGTCAACACATCGGCGAATAATCAAGTCAGCGCATTGTTTGAATAGAAAAGGGTCATCCCAAAAGTAAGTCTTAACATCGTTCAAGAACTTCTTCTTTTGTTGGGATGTTAACCCTTTGATGAGAACACCACCCGCTAAGTAGTTTTCAATGTCGGCAAACCACGGGGTGTCATCAAGATTGAGATTAATAGACATTAAAGTCTCAAGGGGAAAAGAGTCATTGATCTCGTTGTTCGGATGATCCCCTTGATATGGATCCTCAAGTCTACTAAGATGATCCGCGGCTAGGTTTTCAGCACCCTTCTTGTCGCGAATTTCAATGTTGAATTCTTGAAGGAGTAAAACCCAGCGGAGAAGTCTTGGCTTAGAGTCGTGTTTAGTCATCAAGTACTTCAACGCGGAATGGTCCGTGTATACGATTGTGGTGGATAAAACAAGATAGGGGTGGAATTTTTCAAAAGCATAGACAACAGCTAAAAGCTCTTTTTCGGTTGTCGTATAATGCAATTGAGCCCCCGTCATTGTTTTGCTAGCATAGTGGATTGGCTGGAAATGTTTGTTGATCCTTTGTCCCAAAACCGCACCAATAGCAAAGTCGCTAGCATCGCACATCAACTCAAAGGGTAGCTCCCAATTAGGGGTAACCAAGACCGGTGCCTTAGTTAGCTTATCCTTAAGAAGATTCAAGGCTTCGATACACTCTTTAGAAAAGATAAAAGGAGTATCTTTTTCCAAGAGGTGGGTCATCGGGCGAGCGATTTTAGAGAAATCCTGAATGAATCGACGATAGAAGCCCGCATGACCCAGAAAACTTCTCACACCCTTCACGGTTGAAGGTGGAGGTAATTTGGCTATGACATCTACTTTAGCACGGTCGACTTCAAGACCGGCTTTAGAGATTTTGTGTCCTAGCACAATGCCTTCTTTTACCATAAAATGGCATTTTTCCCAATTCAGAACAAGGCGAGTGTCTTCGCACCGCTTAAGCATACGTTCTAAATTGGCAAGGCAAGAAGAGAAGGAATCCCCAAAGACCGAGAAATCATCCATGAAGACTTCCATGGTTTGCTCAACCATGTCATGGAAGATAACCAACATGCACCTTTGGAAAGTCCCGGGGGCATTGCATAAGCCAAAAGGCATCCTTTTGTAAGCAAATGTGCCATAGGGACAAGTGAATGTTGTCTTCTCTTGATCTTGGGGATCAATGGGTATTTGGAAATAACCCGAGAAACCATCAAGAAAGCAGTAATATTCATTACCCGCTAAACGTTCAAGCATTTGGTCCATAAAAGGAAGAGGGAAATGATCCTTTCTCGTGGCATCATTGAGTTTGTGGTAGTCTATACAAACTCTCCACCCAGTAACGAGACGGGTAGGAATCAACTCGTTGTTTTGATTGGGCACAACGGTGATTCCGCCTTTCTTAGGCACGCAATGGACTGGACTAACCCATGGTGAATTCGAAATAGGGTAAATCATACCCGCATCAAGAAGTTTGATAACCTCTTTTTTGATGACTTCATGGATTTTAGGATTCACCCTTCGTTGGCTTTGAATTGTGGGCTTGAAGTCGTCCTCCATGAGAATTTTATGTGTGCAAAAGTGAGGATCAATTCCGCGAATATCGGAGATTTTCCAAGCGATAGCTCTTTTATGCTTCTTCAACACGGCGATAAGTCGGGACTTTTCTTCTTCTTTTAGGTCCTTTGCGATGATGACCGGTAACTTCTCGTTGTCTTCAAGAAAAACGTACTCTAAATGAGGAGGTAGGTCTTTAAGCTCAAGATTAGGGGGTCCTCAATAGATGGTGTAACTAACGATGGATCATCATTAGTCACCTCTTTAGGAGGGTGAGGAGGAAACGGGTCTTCATTGAGAAGTCTCTCAATAGTACGAATGTCTTCATCCCAATTAGTGGAAGAATCACCATACTTAATATCGAGAGGACCCAAGCTAGCTTCGAAATCATCCAAGTCACTTTCTCCAAAAGGAGTCAATGCCAGAGCAATTGAGGCAACGGTCTCAACATTGGGTAGAGAAGAGAGAGTACTTTTGCAAGCATCATGAAAATGTTCTTCACAAGCCTCATTGATAACATCAATAGCATTAACACTCTCATATGAATAAGGTTGCTTAGAAATCTTACCCATGTTAAAGACAATTTTATCGTCACCAACTCTCATGATTATTTCGCACGCGGCTACATCAATGAGAGTGCGACCGGTCCTCAAGAAGGGACGTCCAACGATTAATGGAACACGGGGATCCATCTCGTAGTCAACGACAACAAAATCCGCCGGGAAGGTGAATTTTTCAACGCCAACAAAGACATCTTCGGCTATCCCCACTGGATAAGCAACCGTACGGTTGGCTAATTCCAAAGTCATTTTGGTGGGGACTAGCTCGGGGAGAGATAATTGCTTCCAAACACTTAAAGGCATTAAGTTTATACTGGCACCTAGATCGGCTAGGGCCATGCAATTCTCTACTCCCGGGAAGTTGCAAGGAATCAAGAAGCGACCCGGATCACCAAGTTTGGTGGGCAATTTCCTTAAGAGAATGGCGGAGCAATTCTCATTAAGTTGGGTCTGAGTAATGTCAAGAAGCTTCTCCTTGTCACTTAGAAGATCTTTAAACATCTTAGCGTATTTCGGCATGTGAGCGAGAGCCTCAGCAAAGGAGATGTTAAAATTCAATTGTTTAAACATTTTGAGAAAGTTTGAAACTTGAATATCATCCTTGCTCTTTTGCTTCTCTTTCCTTAACCTTGAAGGATAAGGTATATTGGATGAAGAAGAAGGCTTTAGGGGAGTAGGATCACTCACAACCACGGGTGGTGGGGAAATGGGGATAGAAGGTGAAGGAGGTGAGGAAAGTTGCTCTTTTTCCTTGTTCACAATCACGGGTGGAGGTGTAGGAAGCTCGGGTTCCGTATAACCTTTTCCACTACGAGTGGTGATTGCTTTCATCACCCCTCTTGGATTTGCAACGGTGTTACTCGGAAGAGTACCCGAAGAAGAGGGTTGAAAACCTTGGATGAGCGAACCGATCATATCACGTATGTTAAGCGCTTGAGTGCTGAAAGAGTCTATGATGTCTGCGCGAATTTCATTGCTTTGTTTTGCCATCTCATTCCTTAGCTCGGCTCGAATATCGATCCCTTGTTTCGCCATGTCATTCTTCAAGTTGACAAATTGACTCTGAAGATTCGTCACCATCTCTCGATTAGTCTTCATGAACGTCTCGACGTCTTGATGCAATGCCATCGGTTGATTGAGAGGTGGAGCTTGGTAAGCTTGAGAATTTCCTTGAGGTGGGTATGGGTTTCTTTGGGATTGATATTGATTGTTAGCACGAGGTTGGGATTGGTTGTTTCGGTTATAGCTTTGTTGTTGGTTTTGGTTTGGAGGAGGGAAACAGGGTGGAGCAAGATAATTGTTTGAACGATAACTTAGCAAGCTATGGTCTCCTTGAGGACGAGCTTGATAGCCTCCCGTGGGATAAGTACCGTAAGCCGTGTTAACATTTTCAGAAAAATTGCCTTGAGTGGAAGGACAATCATTATAAGAATGAGGACCACCACATGTGTCACAAGAAATAGCAACGGCTTTAGCTTGTTGAAAGTGGTTTGTGGCCATGGACATGAAATCCTTGTGCATATTCGCGATTTGTCGGGTAAGTTCGGTTATTTCGGGATTGGAAGTAGTAGAATAAACATTGACTCTCGAGTTAGATCTTGAGGATGCGGATGAATCCCAATTCTTGTGGTGAGTAGTCATGTTTTCAATCAACTCTCTACACTCCTCCGGTCTCCTTTTCATAAAAGTACCACCGGCGGCGGCGTTGATCGTGTCACGATCACGAAAAGTGAGACCATAGTAGAAAGTATCAATGAGAGTGACGGGGAGCATGTTGTGATTTGGACAGCGGTCGATCAAATCATTTTATCATTCCCAAGCATCAAAGAGCGATTCATCATTGTCTTGCATGAATCCACTAATTTGGTTACGAAGGCTCGTGACCATGGATAGTGGGAAGTAGCGCGACAAAAAGTGTTGAGTCATGTCATCCCAATTATGAATAAAGTTCTTTGGGAGACGGTCAAACCATTTTTCGGCATGGTGAGAAAGCGAGTGGGGAAAGAGTTGGAGGCGAAGGTCATCCACAGAAACACCGGGGGACTTCATGCTTTGGGTGATGGTAATGAATTTGTCGAGGTGTTTGTTGGCATCATCATCCGGAATTCCGCGAAATGGGTTAGTTTGCACTTGTTGGATCATGTGATGCTTCAACGAAAACTCCTGAGCCGTGACATGCATCAGCGCAATCGGGCCTCCACGTACGTTCATCGTGGGTTGACATAGCTCCTCCATGGTGCGTAGGTCGGGTAAGGGTGGATCATTCATGTTTTGGTGGGGTGGATTATTATTGTTGTTGTTTGGGAGGGGTGGATTAATATTGTTGTTGTTGTGTACACCGGCCATGTCTAAATCTTCGAGAGTCTCGGGCTCTGAATAAGACGTTGATCGAGTACGCATACACTAAAAAGAAAATGCAAGAGAAAATATTTTTGGTTTTTATAGGTTTTTTAATGTTTTTGTATTTTTGTATTTTTGAAAATTTTATATTTTTATGGGTCTTTTGAAAATTTTTGTGCTTGAAAATAACGTTCCTGAAAGAACGGATCCCAAAATCCAATTTTTCTCACAAAAAACCGTTGATCCTTACGAAAAGAGCCGCCAGCGGCGCCATTTTAATAACTATTATTTTAGTTGATTAAAAATGTTTTGCTTTTGCAAGATCTTTCTTTGCGTTGCTCGTACCCAATTGATATATGTCGTTGTTTCGTTCTCGGTATCTTCTCGAATCGATCACGGTCAAAAGTGGAATCGTTGTAATTGGTAACTAAAAAGGGGGAGCTTTGGTCTAAATCTACTAAAATGATAAGTGCTAGAGGTAAATAAATTAAACTAAAATCAATAAAAATGGAATTTAAATAAAGCTAGACTTTAAAACTGGAATAAATCTGGAAATTTACCTTATTCGGAATATCTCTTCTTATGCAGAATATTGTGCAATCCGGAATATTTGCTCTTACTCGGAATAATCATGGCCATGCGGAATAATTTGTGCTATGCGGAATAATTGCCCTATGAGGAATAATAACCCTATGCGGAATATTTGATGCTATTCGGAATAACAGTCTACTCGGAATAAATACTCTACTCGGAAAAACTGCCTACTCGGAATAAATGCTCTTATGCGGAATACTCCGGCTATGCGGAATAACAAGCTATGTGGAATGTTTTTAAAAGAAACCTTATGCGGAATATTTTGACAAGAAAGCCTATGCGGAATATCTTGATATTCCGAGTAAACAACACAATCACAACCTTGATTCGGAATATTTAGATATTCCGAACCAACACAGTTAAAGAACCTCTATCCGGAATAAAACTGGGCGAACACAGTAACAAAATGCGAAGAACAGGGGATGACAAAAACACGAATTTAACACCAAAATTTACCAAGTTTTTAATCAAAACTGAAACCAATTTCACCACTAATCATTTACCTAAGGTAAACATCAATCCAAAACAACAAAAACACAAAACCCTCTTACTTTTTATGATCTAACCAATAAAATGAAACTTTAAAAACTTTTGAATCACAAAGAGATGAAGAACAAGATGATAGAAAGATTAAAAGTAAATTGGTATTAATGATTTAAGATTCAACAAACAAAGTGGAAAGATTAAACTTACAAGATTGGAAGAAATCAAAGAAAATGAAAACCACTCCTTAAGGGAGATGGTTTTCTTCCTACGAACTAGGAAAAATGTAACAGAAAGGAACTCCTGGAAATTTGTGAGTGGGAGGAGTATTTATAGGCTTCTCCCTTGGTTGGTGAGTGGGTTTTCTCCCTATCTTTTTGTCTTCTCGTCTTTTCAGAAAAGTTGACGTTTTCGATTCCGATTCGGGATTTGTCGACGAATAAATTCAACTCGTCTTTTAATTTCTTCATTTAATAGACTTGAGTTTCTTCGACATAGGTAAATCTTCCATCTTTGGTCCTTTTCTTCGATAAATCTTCAAATAGGCCCATTGAATTCAAATCTTTTGCATCTCTTGGACTATAAACTTCGTCTTTTCGTCTTTTTCCTCGATAAAACCCGTGCAATCCCATGTTTTCTCCAATATTTATCCAGTTGGTTCTAAAAACACAATAAACACAAAAACCACGCATAATTCCAAACAAATGACATTAAATACGCGTTTTGGTCTTGTTTAAGTAAGTAATAAGTGGTAAAAGGATGGATGTTTTCACACCTATCATTTGTAAATTGTCCAGATTTTGGTTTAGGTCCGGTTCGGTCCAAAAACCGATTACAGCCGACTGGCCCGAGTAAACCCGAGTAAATAAATTAGATTATGTATTTTTCATTTGTTGAGCCGCTTTCTTTGTCATCTCTCTCAAAAGTTTGCTACCCTTCAATCTTCATCTAAACCTAATCAACACATAGCCACCATCAAGGTCAGCCTTTCAAGATCAGCTATGAACAATCTCTTTTACCAAACACATACACCAAATCTCGAACCACAAACATAAACCCTTTAAGATCAGCGACGAACAATCTACCACAATCAAATAAAACCTATAACATATTTGTTATTAGTTAGTTTTTATGTTTGAATAATAAAAAGATGTTGAAACTCACATAGATCGACTATGATTGCAAGAACCATGTTTTCAGAGAAGTGGTGGTCCGAATCGCTTTATAGGTACCCGCGAATCTACTAGGTTTGTGTTAATTAAAACAATCTTTTCAAAATTGAAAAAAAAAGTACAGGTATGAATGAGATCTAAGTTTTTTTTTTATTTTTTTTTTCTGCAAAGGAGGTGTTTGGAGTAAGATTTCGGTTTCGGTATTAACCCGACTACAACCCGACTTTGACCGAGATTAAACCGAACCGAACAGAACTTTTCGGTTTCGGTTTCGGTTCAGGTTTTTGTTCTTTCTTGGTTTCAGTATTTGCCTGTTCGGGTCAGGTCGGTTCAGTTCCGGCCCGAAGCTCAGCCCTAGAGCTAAGTATACAAGCTAGTCCAAAGTTATCTTGGTTTTGTGGCTAAAAATGGATGAGAACAATGATGTGTAGCACACAAGGAGCTTACCCACCTGCTTGTAGACATCCTAAAATATCCTAGGACTTATAAATATTTGATTTTCAAAGTTGTAATGGGAGGGAAATAGTTTAAAATGAGTTTTGGAGAGAAAAACCAAAATCGGGTTTCATAACTAGGCTTGTAACTTATGGTTTGTGTTTTTGGTGATTAAGGACATAGGAAAGTGATTAGTGAATGAATAAGGCTTAATTAGGGTTTAGAAATTCTATTTAAGTGATTTGGGTCCTTGGTTTGGAGTTTAACAAAGGGTTGATGTGAAAATGGGAAGTATACTTTTGTAGATTAGGGTTTTCTAATGAACTAGGGTTTAATATTAGTAAATGTGATTATCCTTCAACTAGCTACAGATGTAAACTCAATTTATACATCCTACATTGTCCTCAATGTGTTCATGAAGTCCTTACATTGGTTTTTTAAGTTATTCTAAGTAAACATGTCCAAAGGGTGAAAATATCCATTTTGACCTAATTTACAAGCCATGCATAGAAATATTGTACCTTGTGCATTAAGGTATTTTTACATTGTCTTAACATAATCTTAAAACCTTAATGAAGTCCTATAAATATTTATAGACTTGTCCAAAAAGACTAGGTAGTGATTCTATGTAGATTTCTTAATATAAGGGTTTTTAGGTTACTAATCCTGATGACTTTCTATCTTGGGTAGTTAGTGTTTGTACCTTTATAAACACTTATTCTAGGGCTTATATAGTATGTTTATGACTTCTAAGGATTCTACATGTTTAGTTTAAGGGTTTATATAGGTTGATCATATTCTAGGGATAATTATGGGAGCTTAAGATCCTATGCCTTAATAACTTGTACCTTATGCTTTATGAACTTGTAACTTAACTTGAAATAAATGTATAATTTTAATATGATACATAATTGAGTTTTATAATTTGTGGCAAAAGATTAAACTCTAATTCAATGTATAATAGATTTTATATGCTAATCTTGGTTATTAGGTCTTAACTTGTAATTAGCTTTGAATTAGTGAATATTAGTATTTTGTGATCAATTAACTTTCCTTTATATGATAGATTATAATTAGTATATTGTTTTTGATACTTTTACATAGATATTATGCAATTACATTGTTTGAAATATTGTTTACCAAGGGTTTCTAGGTGGTGATCTAGACTATTATGTACAATTACTTGTACTTGTCTTTCTATGGTTTGTTCTTGCCATTCCTAGGTATTATTATGTCTTCAAAGTATAGTTTACAACTTGTTTATATTCCATAATGACTTATTCATATGTATTCTCCATTCATAGTTTACCATTCTTGAGTTTACAACTCATTTATAAGGATTCTAGGGTTTCTAAGGGAATTTAGGGCATCATAGTTACATTTGAGATGTTCTTAATATTACTGAACTTACTAGATCACTTTTAGATCTTAGACTTGATATATACATTGTATTGACAACATATAGAATTATGTTGTAATGGCAGTTCAGGTTGTGAGAAGTAGTTAATCTTACCAAGTAAGGTACAAAAAGCAAAAATTTCTAGCCAAATTTTCATACTCATATAATCATAGCTTATAACATAGATGTGAAATTTGAGGATTCACTACAAGAAAAGGGCCTTTTTAGGACGAAATTTTTTGGAACGGTAAAAAAAGAGTGCCAAATACCTGTATTTGGCACTATTTAGATAACCGTGGCAAAAAATAATGTATTTGGGACGGCTACTATAAAATCGTTCCAAATACTCATGTATTTGGAACGTTTTGTAAAAATGGTTCCAAGTACATGTGTATTTGGAACGGTTCAAATTACCGGTGCCAAATACTTATGTATTTGAGACATTTGGTACATGATGTGCCAAATACATATATGTATTTAGCACTGTTTATCGAGCTTGTTCCAAATACACGTGTATATGGAACAATTGTTTTAGTTTGTGAAAATACTAATATATTTAGAACCATTTTTATAATCGCTTTAGAAAACATGTAAATAAATGAGGTCGTTCACGTAAACGTTACCCACAACTGACAAGTGTCTTGTCTATTTTGTATCTTTTTTTATATTTTTTGTCCGTTTCCATACCATTTTGTACATTTTTCTCCGTTTTCATACCTTTTCCTTCTTTGTCGTAAGTTTATTTCATTTTCGTACCTTTTCGTACATTTTGTCCATCACCATACTTTTTGTACGCTTTTACTCTGTTTTCATATGTTTTCCTCCTTTGTCATAATTTTTTGTCTGTTCCATACCTCTTTTACGTTTCCATTTATAGTTTTCGTCCGTTTTCATAAATTCTTATCTTTTCTACAACTTCGTTCATTTTTAAGGTTCTATATGTTTGTACATACTATGAAATTATCTCTAATTAAGAATTCTAATTCAGTAAATTTACATGTATTTAAAGAAAAACCTATTTTTAATATAGAAGCCGCAACTTCATACATAATGTGCGGCGACACATAAGGGTGTCAATAATCTCGACCGACTTGAGTATATGTGGGTCAGATTACTCGGGTTCAAATTTCAACTCATGTCACTCAGGTTAATCTGACTAACTCGAATTCAAAATTGGATCGAATATCAGGTGATATTTTTGTCTAGCTAAGGTTAATCCAATTGGTCAAAATAAGTTTTTTTATATTTTATTTTTAATATAAAATTATACTTTTTTTAAAAAAGAATATTTTTTTTTAAAAATATTTAACCCATATTCAGGTTAACCCGAACCCAAGTTATCTCGCCTCGTTTAACCCGAACCCGAGTAGGAATAATGTCTAGTTCAAATATATTTATTATCGATCCAAATTAACCCGACTTGTTTGACCCAAACCCGACTAACCCGACTCGATTCCCACCTTATCACACATTTGATTTATTCTTACTCGTACCACATCCTATCACACGTTTGATTTATTATTGTTATTTAGTTATTTTGTAATTAAAATAAAAAGGCAATAATATATTTAATTGTCCTTTGGAACGTGTTACATACATATGGAGTAACTTTATATGTGTGTTTGTGTAGTGTAAGTGTCACTCGGTCCTTCCAAAGTCCCTTACATATATAATCCTATGATTAACTCCCTTATATTCCTAAAGTTCTTAACGCAGATCACCAAAATCGTTTTTGGCTCCAATTTTTTTCAATCCCTCCAATCCGAGTTTCTCTCCCCACAAATCGTAACTATGATTCGAAATTAAAAGTCTCCCTTATATATGCTGTGTTTAGGATTAACTCCATGATTTCCCCTAAAATTATCAAACACCATACCCAAAAGAAGTGCGGCTGCTACCTAGGGTTCAATTGTTCTAGGTATGAATTCACTAATCTTCAATGGTGAATTAATTGATTGTATGATTTATGCCCAGCTTTGTATATCACAATTAATCAATTGAGTGATATATTTGTTTAATTGCTAGAAATTATTAAGGAGTATTTGTTATATTGTTCCTTGTGGCTAGTGGGTTAATCTATCTAGGAGTTATTATTTGTTACATTGATCAATTGGGTTACCATGTGTATGTGAATTGTTTCCTAGAAGTGATTATGATTTTTGTTGCCTGTTGTTGTTACTTGTGATTAGGGGTGTCAACTGGATTATCGGGCCGGCTTTTGAGCTTATCGGCTCGGGTCTTATCGGGTTTTGATAAAATACTAATTGACCGTAACCCAACCCTATAAGGAATCGGGTCTACGGGTTCGGGTCATTCGAGTTACGGGTTATCAAGTTATCGGGTTACATGTTAAACTTATCACAATCTTCTTTTTTTTGTTTAAATACGATAGGAAATTCAAACCTTGACCAACATGGCATACTTTTTTTTGGCACAATATATAACCAAAGAAACAACAAGTAACAGTTAACAAACTACATTTCATGTAGGCTTTGATATTAATATGGCAGTAAGCCACTAATTATAATTGCTAAATGATATCGATCATGAAGTTAGAATGAAACTTTTATAAATAAGAAAAAAACTCCCTATGTAGACACTCAGGGGCGGACACACCCTTTGGGTACGGGGTGGCGGCGCCCCCCATAGCTAGACCAAAAATGCGAAACTATAGTGTATTTTTTCATTAATTTTGAGCGTTTTTTTAAAGTGCCCCCCACTCGAAACTCAAATTGCCCCCCATTTACATATTAAAATCCAATATTTAACACTCTAAAACCTAAAAATCTCTCATTTTTAAGTTAAAATACTCGATTTTTTATTCGGATTTTAAGTTTTTCGTCTTGATATTGTAAAAAAAAAATTTTGCCCCCCACAGTAGGATTTCCTGCGTCCGCCACTGTAGACACTAGAAGTAAAGTATGGATAGTATTCATCATGTTTTGTGGTAAGATTAAAAAAACGAGAAGAAAAGTTCATGTAAAATAAGAGCATCGAGCTCAACAATTATAAGTGTCAAATGGGTTCAACTGACCTGACCCGAACCCGACCCGAACCTGATAAGACCTTATAGGGTCGAGTTGATTTGGGTTCAACTTAGCTTATCGGGTTTATTGGGTCAACCCGACAAACACGATAACATATAATGACATATTAATAGATCTTTATTTCTTGAACAAGAGCCTTGTTTATTAACATATGACACTTTTTTGTTTGCATACAACTCTTCAAATTTCTTGTTACATTCGCACAACATCCCTTGTTTATGAAAACTCTTGTAGTAAAGAAAAGTGACAATTGTAATCAGTGGTAACTGATATTGATATTGTGGTCTGCTGCTTGAAATGAGAAGGGGCCAGTGAGGTAGACCAAGTGACCAACTTATGTCATAGTCATTTGTTTTTTTAACATATGTAACATAAAACAATTACTTTAGTAATTTGTTACTGTCTATGAAGCACAAAATTAGAACTGTGTTTTACTATTATAATCGTGCTTACGAATTATAAACTGCAGCGAAGCTTCTCTTTTACATGTTCCTATTGTAGGTTTATAAGGTAGTCATTGTGGCAAAAATTGGTCTTTTACATTAGATACTACAGATGCTGATGAAGATGGAGTTGGGAACATGAGAGATGATGAAACTGACGACGATTAGCTTTCCTGATTACGTTTCAATGCTTTTTTTGTCTTAATTAGATCAAAGACTTGGTTGTGTTTAATTGAGTCAAATCGTTCTTTTTATGTGTTTTTCTTGATTTGCAAAGGATAAATTTTTCTTCATATCTCATTTGTGTTTTTAATATTGTCTCATTTATTTGTTTTGTTATTGTTTTTAAATTACTGGTACTAAAGGTTTTTATTTATATGCAGGTTTTATCATGGCAGCTAGAAAGAGACGACGCACCTACACTTTCATTTCTGAAATGCCAAGGACAAATCAAGAAAACAACGAAAATCAAGATGTGGACACAAATGTCTCTAATGAGGCTCCTGTTCAGACTCCTCCAGTTCAAACTACTACAGAAGACAACCAGGATACTCATTCTACACCAACACAATTAGAAGATTCATCACAAGAACTAACTCGTAACAATAAGACAGATGCATCAGTTCAGTCATCTTTAGCATCAAGTGAAACAGGTACAAATATATGCTATTTTCTCATATTTATTATGTCAACTATACCAACTGGCGAACTTTAGATAATGTTTCATATAGTGAGGGGGTTCAAGCATACTATGCTGGTAAACTTTAGTGTAAAAGAACCCAACTTCAGAATTAGGTAGTTTATTAGTCATTTGGTTGAAGCTTTTATCCTAGGTGATCATTTAGGTTAAACTCAAAATTTTGGTTAATAGTTTCATAAGGAAAAGAGAAAATCAGGATTATTTTCAATGAATCCATGCAGCCTATCGGGGATAGTAGTACTGATCTCACAAATTTACTTGGTGGAATTGCAAAATGTGGGGCTCGTGCTCCGTTTAATATTATTTCATGGAAGTCAATGCCAGATACCAATCTTGATTTAATGTGGCGAGATGTTAAGGTATAATAGTATATATAAATTCTCTTTGCACGCATTGTTGTCAACATGAAGTATAATATAAATAATTGTATCTATAGTATGGATAACAAAAAAAATTGTTGCATGCAGCATAAGAGCATAAGACAGATGCTCCAGATGCTTGTTTGCAGTGGATTGATGGACTTTGGAAAAATGGAAAAGCAGAGTAAAACATGATTTCTTTACTCTAAACAAAGATGATCCCGAAAAACTTAGCTCCTCCTTCAGACAGTCGGGTAAATCCCGAACAATGGCCAGATTTAGTGAACTATTGGCAACGTGATGAGGTTCAGGTAAGTATAACTTTCTTAGAAAAATGACTATATTTAACACCAGATCAAAACATATTGTTTAGGATGTATGTTCAAAATTTTGAGTTAAACATATTTTGCCCATGACAGTCTTTATTTTATCAACTTACTTTATTCAATTTTTTAGGCCCAATCCTTGACAAATTCCAATAATCGAAAAAATCTGGAGTTCTTACCAAGAACCGGTAGAACATCTCATGTGAACGTTTGAGAGGAGGTACAAACATCCATACTACATTCATTCAATCGTATATTACATATTTTTATAGCTTCCACAAAACTAACTAAATAATTTAAAACTACATATGAAAGCTAATAACAAGGATTTGTGTCGCGCTAATATTTTTATTAAAACACGTACAGAAAAAAATGGTTGCATACCAGATGAAGATACAAGGATAGTGGTTGTAAGTTTCTTACCTACATATATTTCACCCCTTGTTGATTTAGGATCACTAGTTGATGTATAACAACTAACGTATTTATTTATTATTAACATATGTATATACCTGAACTGTATGCTTGTATCCAACTTTTTACTCATTAAATACATATTTCTAATGTTAGAATATTTTATTATGCAGGGTTAACAATGAAGGACGTGTTCTAGTGAGCTTTATTTGTTTTCGTTAGTAATAAATAATCGTAGAGCTTTATATTGAGTTCTACTTCAACTTTGTGATTTTATAGACCACGGTTTACATAGACGTCGGACATATTGTTTTTTATTTTATTTAAGTGAGGATGTCGAATTTATTCTATTGATGATTAATAAAAAACATGTTCATTTTATTGTTGGCTACGATTGAAATATATTTGTGAAAATTTAAGATTTTGATATAATGATTAATTAGATTCAAAGTAGTTCCAAATGGCATTTATAACAAAAGCAAAAGCGTGCCAAATGTTTTTTGACAAGGCGGATAAAAAGGTGCCAAATACAATTGGAACCAAAAACAGAAACCATACCAAATACGTTTGTCACGGTAGATAAAACCGTCTCATCTAAATTTGGCACGGTAATTAAAAACAGAACCAAATACATATTTGGAACGAGAAATGAATTGGTACCAAATACGCATTTAGCACGGGATATAAAGTGTGACAATTTCCCATTTGGAACGGAAATTTATTAGCCGTGCCAAATACATTACTCGTGGCAACACAAAGTGAAACCGGCCCAAGGACCGTGCCAAATACTATTTAGCACGGTTTCAACCTGAACCAAATGTATTTGGCACCCTCATATTTAGGACGGAGCCAAAAGCGTCCCAAAGCCGTTCCAAATAGCATTTGGCACGGTTTTTTAGGTATTTGGCACGTTTTACAACCGTCCTAAATACCCCTTTTTCTTGTAGTGATTGTCACAGCAACAACTTTTTTGCTGTAAAAAAACGCAAAAACTATAAAAACCCAGATCTATAACTAAATATATTAATCTAATAAAAATCTTCAAAACATGATTAATAATCATTCATCTATTAAAAAGACTCAATTAGAAAAACCTACAACCTTTCAGGAGACAACAAATGGGTTTTCGGTTGTAGGTTCAATGATTGTAGGTATGCCGATGGTAGGTTCAGTGATGGCGTGCATATAATGAATTACTTCACCTAGTTTAGATCTTTCGCGCGTTCCACAATTATTCACGCAAGATGAAAAAGAATGACAAAATGAGGAAGTTCCCCATCATAATCGTTACACACCCACCACCATCATCACACACCGTTCACCAACACTAAAGGGTAAATGGCGGCATCAAGGTGGTTGTGGTGGCGGCCATGATTTTGAGAGGGGGCGGGGGAGAGGATTAGGGTTTCGTTTAAAATTGTGTTAAAAACTCGTATTATGTGTTACAAAACAGGGAGGATAGTTTCTTTTGACAATTTCAACATAAGATGACATTAAAGTTTTCAACATTTCCTAAATTAGATGGTTTTTCAACATTCAAGGTTTGGGGGTTTTTCCTTTATAAGTAGTAGAGATTATCAACTATCGTTTTTATTTTTATGTTGCTGAAAATCATAAAAATATTTTACAATTTTTATACAAGAGCACTCACAAAGTATGGGTTTAAAGATGACCTTTTTACTATTAAAAAGTCATTGTTATAATTTTTACCATTGTGACAATGACTTTAAAGATGACTTATTGTTAGTGAGGGTAAAACGGACGGATTAAACGGACACGAGCTAAATGACAGCAAGCTAAAAAAAACCATATATAAAAGTGTAGAATAAAAAATAATAATACTTGTTTAAAAGCCGGAGATAAAAAAATTTAATATAGAAGATTCGCCGATTGCATAATTACTGCAATATTTTACATACGCCCATTAAGTCAATTTAGGGTGTGTTTGATTGTCGCTTAACTACTTCACTCAGCACTGATTTCCATAAACTTAATCGGTCAACATGTTTGATGTTTACAAAATTTGTCACTGAATGATAAATATTACGCATAGTGATTTTGTATGATAAAGTAAGCTAAATGATTCAGTACCACTTATGCCTCCCACGTGGATCTCTTTTACCGATTTATTCAACATAACAAAACAATAGAACCATTTTTAATTGTGTTATCTATGTGGTATACATATCCGGTGATTACAAATTATTTTTATTTATGTTAATTTTATATCTATTTTTATACTATGAGTTTTAAATATTATTTTATAAATCAACATTTTTTTAACGGATGCAACGGAGTTTCTTACGTGCCACCGAGGCATCAAGTCTCTCGACCCGAGTTTGAATCATCTCACGAAGATAATATCAACCCTATGTTAGGCATTCAGTTTTCCATTAAAGGGTTTCAAGGCATTGTGATGAGATTCAAACCTGGCTGCCAATTTTAAGAAAATCCCCCGCATGATATGTAATTATATAGATGGTTAGAGTATCCATTTTCTTCTATTAAGAAAATCACATTCAAATATTTATCAAACAATGAATGTGATTCAGAAGCATTTTTATTCAACATCTTTGAGTTATTCAGTATATCTAATTCACTCAGCACTAAATAACATAGTTTTATCAAACAGCCCCTTACTCTCTTACAAATGCGATCGTTTAGCTCATCAACAATAATAAATTGGCAAAAAATGCCCCATCTTTTTTTAAAAAGTGTCAAAAAGTGCACATGTTTAATAAAATGGCAATATTTGTCACCTACTTGTTGCCAAAGACTTCAAGCGTTTGATAACAAAAACACAAAACTATTGACACTAATATCACATGCATTAACTGTGAAACCAAATATTAATGAAAAAACTCAGACATTAAATGCACAAATCTTTATAAGACTTCGTTGCATTGTTGTTGCTCTAAGTCAACATGATTGGGCTTAGTTTTACTCAAACATAAAATTGTGTATCATTTTTAAAGTTATTGAACCGTGCATAAAACATAAAGCTGAAAAATAAGGCTATTACCCGGATACTTATATTACAAAAGATATAGAGGTGAGAATCGAGTCAAATTCAGATCAGATCGAGACCAATTTAACCCAAAACCACGGACCAAGGACCAGACTGAATGTGTTATGTCCAATCTAAGTCTGTCGGTTCGATTCTAAAAGGCATAAAGGTAGGTTTTAAGTAAGATAGAACATGAGATAAAGTGTAAACCGGAGACCGAGCCAAAACAGATTCGGTCCAATCAATCCGGTTCATGCCAGTTTCTCAATCCGGTCCGCGATTCGTCATGCTCACCCTAAAAATGTACTTTTAAGATATATTTAGAAAAAAAACAATTCTCAAAGGACCAATCTTGCACTTCACCCAAACCCATCTTCCACAAAACCATAAACCCTAGAACCAAGCTCACCACATTTTCCCCCAAATTCAAACCCACCCTTAAACCCTAACAAAACCCTAATAAAACCCTAATTAAAAAATGCCGTTGGGTGAGAATCAAGGTGACAAGAGTGATTCAAGATACTGTGGAATTGAAACTGAGTTCAATGATGACATGCCGTTTGTTCTTTCTCATAATCTCAATGGTGGATTTGATTTCGTTGTTGCTCCTTTGGTATGATTATCGCTGTTTTTGGATACCCTTTTAGATAAAGTTTCGATCTTTTTTGTTGATTATTGGATACCATTTAAGTTAATTTGTATGTTTTAATCAATTTGCTTATTTTTTCTGCTTAAAAATAAGCACTTTTAAGCCCAATTTGAGTGTTTGGTAGTATGATTATGGCTGTCTTGAGATACCCTTTTCGATAAACTTTCGATCTTTGTTATCTTTGTATGATTTGATTTTTTAGCTTATTTTTTCTGCTTAAAAATAAGCACTCTTAGGCCCTGTTTGAGTGTTTGGTATGATTATGGCTGTTTTTGGATACCTTTTGGATTAAGTTTCGATCTTTGTTATCTTTTTTTGTTGATTAGATGATACCCTCTTAGAAACTCGGTGTAATGGGTGTGTTTAAGTGGGTTTAGTATAATGCGGTTAGGTGTTATGCTGATGTGGCAACACCTTTCACCACTTTTGCGTTATGCCCTTTTGGATTAAGTTTCGATCTTTATAATCTCTTTTGGTGATTAGTGGATACCCTTTAAGTTAAATTGTATGGTTTCATCTTTTTGCTTATTTTTTCTGCTTAAAATGAGCTATTTTAAGCCCCGTTTGAGTCTTTGGTATGATTTTCACTGTTTTTAGATACCTTTTTGATCTTTAGAATCTTTTTTGTTGATTAGTGGGTATCCTTTAAGTTAATTTGTATGATTTGATTTTTTAGCTTATTTTTTCAGCTTAAAAAGAAGCACTTTTGAGACCCATTTTGGATAAAGTTTCGATATTTGTTATCTTTTTTGTGATTAGTGGATACCCTTTAAGTTAATTTGTATGTTTTAATTGTTTTCCTTATTTTTTTAGCTTAAAAATAAGTACTTTTAAGCCCTGTCTGAGTCTTTGTGGCGGTTGGCTCAAGCCGCGTGTTGTATGTTTTATAGATAGTTATGGGAATTAGTTAATTGAACATTATTAAGTACTAAAAGCTTCGGGTATTACGCGCTTATTAGAAATTCGGTGTAATGGGTGTGTTTTAGTGGGTTTAGTTTTAGTGTTTTGAGTACGGGTAAAATGTCGTTTAGGTGTTGATGTGTTATGCTAATGCGGCAACACTTTTCACAACTTTTGCGTTATACCATTGTGTCTTTTGACGCTGTCCAAGCAACATTGTAATGGCATGGGTATTTGTGTTTGTTTTATCGGGTCAAGTTTTCACCTTTTCACGTCTTTGCTATTACAACACCTTTTCTCATAATCTTAATGGTGACTTTGATTTTGTTGTTGCTCCTTTGGTATGATTTTCACTGTTTTTAGATACCCTTTTCGATTAAGTTTCGATCTTTATAATCCTTTTTATGATTAGTGGAACCCTTTAAGTTAATTTGTATGTTTTAATTGTTTTGCTTATTTTTTCTGCTTAAAAATAAGTACTTTTAAGCCCCGTTGACTCTTTGTGCCGGTAGGCTATTAGTTGTGGGGATTAGTTAATTGAAGATTTTTAAGTACTAAAAGCTTCGGGTATAACGACCCTATTAAAACTTTGGCGGTATGGGTGTGTTTTAGTGGGTTTAGTTTCTAGTGTTTTGAGTACGGGTAAAATGTGGTTAGGTGTTAATGGTGTGGGTCATAGTTTTCAGTGGCAACACCTTTTCACGTCTTTGGTATTACAACACCTTTCTCATAATCTTAATGGTGGCGTTGATTTCGTTGTTGCTCCTTTGGTATGATTATTACTGTTTTTAGATGCCCTTTTGGATAAAGTTTCGATATTTGTTATCTTTTTTGTTGATTAGTTGTTACCCTTTAAGTTAATTTGTATGTTTAAATTGTTTCGCTTATTTTTTCTGCTTAATAATAAGCACTTTTAGGCCCTGTTTGAGTGTTTGTTATGATTATGGCTGTTTTGAGATGCCCTTTTGGATTATGTTTCGATCTTTATAATCTTTCTTGTTGATTAGCGGATACCCTGTAACTCTGTAAGTTAATATGTATGTTTTACTCATTTTGCTTATTCTTTCTGCTTAAAATTAAGCACTTTTAGGCCCTGTTTGTGTCTTGTTTTAATCTTTTTGCTTATTTTTCTGCTTAAATTTAAGCCCTTTTAGGCCCTGTTTGAGTCTTTGTGGCTGTGTTTTAAGATTGCATATTATACTTGCTTAAAAACAAGTACTAAAAGCTTCGGGTTTAACGACCTTACTAAAAATTTGGTGTTTTTAGGTACCCTTTTGGATTATGACCGTCTTTAAAAATTGATTTTGTTGTTGCCCCTCTTGTATGATTTTTGCTGTTTTTAGATACCGTTTTGGATTAAGTTTCGATCTTTATAATCTTTTTTGTTGATTAGCGGATAGCCTTTAAGTTAATTTGTATGTTTTAATGGTTCTGCTTATTTTTTCTGCTTAAAAATAAGTACTTTTAAGCCCTGTTCGAGTCTTTGGTATGATTATCGTTGTTTTTAGATACTGTTTAAGTTAATTTGTTGATTAGTGGATACCCTTTAAGTTAATTTGTATGTTTTAATTGTTTTGCTTATTTTTTCTGCTTAAAAATAAGTACTTTTAAGCCCTGTTCGAGTTTTGTGGCGGTGGGCTCAAGCCCCCACATACGTTAGTTATGGCGATAGGTAATAGAAGTATAGAACACTATCAAGTACTAAGAGCTTCGGGTGTAACGTCCTTATTAAAATTTCAGCGGTATTAGGTGTGTTTTAGTGGGTTTAGTTTTTTGTGTTATGAGTACGGGTCAAATGTGGTTTGGTGTTATGCTGATGTGGTAACGCCTTTCACCACTTTTGCGTTTGCCCTTTTGGATAAAGTTTCGATCTTTGTCATCTTTTTTGTTGATTAGTAGATATCCTTCAAGTTAAAATTGTTATGTTTCAATCTTTTTGCTTATTTTTTCTGCTTAAAAGTAAGTACGTTTAAGCCCTGTTATGAGTCTTTGGTATGATTGTTATTGTTTTTAGTTATAGGGATTAATCAGTAGAACATTATTAGGTATTTCTTAGCGGGTGTTTTAGGATTACATATTTTTCAGCTTGATAATAAGTACTAAAAGCTTCGGGTAAGTGACCTTGCTAAAAATTCGGTGTTATGGGTGTGTTTTAGTCGGTTTAGTTTTTAGTGTTATGAGTACGGGTAAAATGTGTTTAGGTGTTATGCTGATGTGGCGACACTTTTCAGAACTTTTGCTGTATGCCCTTGTGTCTTTTGACGCTGTTCAAGCAACATTGTAATGGTGTGGGTATTTGCTTGTGTTTTAGTGGGTCAAGTTTGCGCCTTTTCACGTCTTTGGTATCACCACACCGTGAGCACTTATAAGTTGCTTAGAAATAAGTAGTTTTTGAAACAGAGTTTGGGTAAACTTGCTTGAGCTTTTGGACTTAATAAGACGTAAGCACATAATTACTTATTCAATTTTCAGTAAGCCGATAAGTTCTTAAGATAAGATATGTTATACACGTCTTATGTGAGATGGTTTAGCAAAGAGCGTTTGCTCATATGATGGAAGTGATTGCGGGTAACTGGTTTTTTAGTCATGTATGGTAATATGGTATCGAATTCATGTTTGTAAACAACGTGAAAGCTGGTCAATTCTGATGAATAATGATTGCACATAATGGCATAGTAGATTTCTTTTTCATTGTCGGTGCTCGGTGTTATTCGAATAACTTTTAAGTCGTGACTTTGTGTTTCAGATGCAACCTAAGTATAGGCCTAGCTTGATCGATAATGCTAGCAAACACTCCAGTGTGCTTCCTTCTGCTGGATCAGACTTGGATTTAACTCCCTTACAATGGAGTAGTCATGTTGTTGGTATAACCTTATCTCATTATTTATTCCATATTAATTAAAAGATTTTTTAGTCACTTTATATTAACGGATTCCATATCATCTCAGGCAAGATTAGCTCGTGGATCGACTTGGATTCAGAAGATGATGTTCTGCGGGAGGATTCTGAAATTGCTTTGAAGCAGGAGTTAGCCTGGGCTTCTCATTTGTCGTTACAGGTTTATAACATGCGCCACTTTTTTTCTCTGAATATATTACTTGCAAAGACATATATTAATTTAACTTTTTATACTGTGTTCATCTTCAGGCATGTCTCCTTCCAACGCCTAAGGGGAAATCTTGCGGTAATTATGCCAGATGTGTTAATCAAGTTCTACAGAACCTTAATAATATGCAGGTATTTGTGGTTATATTTACATATCAATGTTCTCATTATTGTTTTATTTATTCTTATGCTTCGTCATTATTCTGAAGTTGTGGCTTAGGATTCCTCTGGCGAAGTCTGACGATGATGATGTCATGATGACTTCTTCTGATGGCACGGTGAGGGATCTCTTATTCTTAGTCGACCAATTTTGTTCAATGTATACTTTATGTTTGAATATACTCATTTATCAGTTGTGGTTTCTCAGGCAGTAGAGGTTACCGATTCTTGGGAATTGTGGAATTCTTTTCGTCTTTTATGTGAACATCACAGTCAGCTCTCAGTTGCCCTCGACGTTCAGTGAGTATTCAAACTTTTGCTCAACAATATATAAATCAGTTATACTTAATAATGCTATTTCTAGTTTGAAATAATCTTTTACTAGTACGGATTTTAAGTTATGTATGTAACTGCAGGTCTTCACTACCTTCAATAAGTTCAATTGGGCGATGGTATGGCGAGCCCGTCAAAGCAGCCATTGTTCATACTGAAGTAAGCATAATCAAACAATGTTCTTTTATTTTTTCTATGATAAGTTAATTCTAATATAGTTATATTGGACATTAACACTTTCCTTAACCATTTCAGTGTTACTTAACAAATACGCGGCGCTACCCATGTCTATCTAAGCGTCATCAGAACTTGTTGAGCGGTTTCTTTTACTATTCAATACAGGTATATTAATTGTTTCGGTTCCAATGTATTGTCGAATACATAAATGTCTATGATCTTTTCTTTTTCTGATGTTATCCCGAATGCACCAAGAATCACTAGCCTCCCTTGAAATGTTTTCAGGTAGTTCTTTCTGGAAAACCTGTGCACAACGTCCCTGCTAAGAGCTCACCATCTGCTGCCAACCAAACTGATACCGTTGCTCAACGTAGGTTTCTCTATTTAGTGACTTATCTATATTCTTATGATCAAATTAAAGTGGTTATGTTTTATGTAACAGCTCAAAATGGTATCTCGTCTTTATACTCATTTACTTATTAATACGGATGCTTTTTTATGTTGCATCAACCAGAACTGCCGAGACATGACTTAAGGCCATACTTGGACTATGTTGGTTATTTATATCAGAGAATGGACCCTCTTTCGGAACAAGAACGATTTGAGGCGAGATTATCACCCTGTATTTCATATTAATCTGCCAATGTTTTGTTAGGATGTTATGTTAACAGATCTCTTTTAATTTTACAGCTTGGTTACAGAGATTTTCTTCAATCTCCTTTGCAAGTAAGTTTATTGTGTATTTCGTTTTTTCTAAACAGATCGTTACTTTGCTTCACCGTCACTTATTGCAGTTATGCACTATTTTGTTCATTGCAGCCTCTCATGGATAATCTAGAAGCACAAACTTACGAAACATTCGAAAAGGACAGTGTTAAATATATCCAGGTATCACATTAACTCCTGGGCTGCTTCTAGTTCGACTAAAAATATATTGTATATTGAGAGTAGCATTGGAGCATACGTGAACCTTACTATTACAGTATTTTGTGTTCTTCATATCACGTCTTTTACGTTTTTTACATCTTTTGAATTCTGGTTGTAATGGCAGTACCAAAGGGCAGTCAGTAAGGCGTTGATGGATAGGATCCCTGATGATATGGCATCTACTACTACCGCTGTAAGCTTTATCACACACCATCCTTCATTATACGTCGACTGTTTTGTGCCAACTGTTTTTACGTCTCGTCTTAACAATACTTTTATGCTGTTTTTTAGGTATTGATGGTTGTAGGTGCTGGGCGAGGACCTCTTGTCAGGGCATCTTTACAGGTATTCATATGCACATCTTTCCTAAGAAACAGTCCGCACGTGTGTTTTAAATTTCTAGAACCTTCATTTTGCGTGTTATGTCACCCTTTTAATAGGCTGCTGAAGAAACTGGCCGTAAGTTGAAAGTTTATGCTGTAGAAAAGAATCCAAATGCTGTTGTGACACTTCATGTAAGTTTGTATAATTAATTTTTTTATCTTTCTACTTTTATAAGTTCTGCCTCTTAACGTGTATCTTGTTTTTTAATAGAGCTTGGTTAAAATAGAGGGTTGGGAAAAGATTGTGACGATAATTTCATGTGATATGAGATGCTGGGATGCTCCGGAAAAAGCCGACATTTTGGTACGCAAGTTTTTTAAATTAACACGTTGCATAACTTTTTATCTACCATTTGGTTATGTGGATTGTGTTTTTGGTAATGTAGGTCAGTGAATTACTTGGTTCTTTTGGCGACAATGAGCTTTCACCAGAGTGTCTTGATGGAGCTCAACGATTTTTAAAGCCTGATGGGATCTCAATTCCTTCATCGTATACAAGTTTTATACAGCCCGTGACAACATCAAAGCTGTACAATGATGTAAGTAGCTTGTATTTAAGATTATACTCTCTCGCAGTCCATTTGAAACTAGTACATAGTTTACCTAATCGATCAATTGCAGGTCAAATTGCACAAAGATCTTGTACACTTCGAAACTGCGTATGTTGTAAAGCTGCACCGTTTGGCTAAACTTTCGCCGTCCCAAACTGTGAGTAGATTAATCTATAGCTCTTTGACTTAACTTAATAGTGCACATTGTTTTTAATAAGCTGTGAGGTCTCTGATTTGTTATTTGTATTTAGGTCTTTACCTTTACTCATCCAAACTACTCGCCCAATAAAAGTAATCAGCGGTACAAGAAGCTTCGGTTTGATATCCCCATCGAGACTGGATCAACTATTGTTCATGGTATGCGATACTGCTAACTATATGGAAAGCAATATAGTGTAAATTATTTGTTAATCTGGATTAAATGCTTATTAGTTTTTTCGGCTAAGATTATAATTTTCGAATCATTAATCCTTTTGCAATGGTATATAGGTTTTGCCGGTTATTTTGATGCAGTACTTTACAAAGACGTGCATCTTGGTATTGAGCCAACAACTGCAACACCGAACATGTTTAGCTGGTATATATAATCTAATGCTTTTATTTGTTTTGTTACATTTTTGGTATCTCTGGTTCATTGTACATCCGATCTCATAATTTTGATCTTGTGTCTGCGAACGTTGTAGGTTTCCAATTTTCTTCCCACTAAGGACACCTGTGTATGTGAAAGCGGGCTCTCCCATAGATTTTCATATTTGGCGGTGTTGTGGAAATACCAAGGTAAATTATATAACGTGTTTTGTACTTTCCGTGTTCACAAGTTTTCATGAAATAAAAGAAAACGGGTCGAAAGTCCTTAAGTGTTTTCTTAATGCATACAACCTTGTAAATCATTCAATGACAAACAAAATTTATATGACCCGTCGCTCACTCCCAACTCTTTTCATTGGATGTAGGTTTGGTATGAATGGTGCGTCACCTCCCCGACTGAATCTCCTGTACACAACTCAAACGGACGATCATATTGGGTTGGGTTATAACCCAAAGAGCACCATTTCATGTCTGTAAAACCGTTTAGGATCAGGATACCCTTTCTCCCAACAATCTTGATGCACTTTGCACCACTTGTTTAACGAACAACACAAGCGGAAGTTAAGATTGAGGTACTATTTTGATGGAGATTTTGTTGCGTTATGAATACTAAGGCGGAGTTTATTTTGTCTAGGGTTTGTATTTAGATTGTGTGATTTCACTCCAAGAAAGTGGAAATGTGATACTTTCGGGTCGAGTGTTGACTTTTTATGCTTTAATACGATTAGTTACTGTAGACTTTTCAAAAGTCATCTTTCCAATCACTAGAAGTCATTGTTCATTTGAGCTATTAGACTTGTAGACTTTTTATTCTTTTTGCCGTTGCTGTCACTTTTTACTCCAGCTGATATTATATGTGAGCGTACGGACAAGCGAGTTAATCCTATAAGACTTGTCTAGTGTGAATTGATCGTTAGGCTAGTTTGTAAAATAATGTCCATATCTTGCTTGTATGAATGTAAAATGTTTGGGAAAAGATGGAGAACGCTGCACTTTGCAATCATGAAAATTAGTCGCCAAACAAAACATAGAGTACGGTTATAGAAATGAAGTGCGCCACACTCTAATCGGCTGACGCAAGATCTAATCAAGAAATGTCTAGAGATTTTGTATCTGTTTGCTGCATTTTTGAAAGTTTTCCTTTGCGTTCCAGTTTCAAGTTCAAACATTCGAGACTATTGGAAGCTTTGATAGTCTTGTATATCAGATTCTGTCACGAAAATGTTGATCTGTAAGACTAGGGCATGTTCGTCAAGTGACATACAGAGGTTCGTAATTGGCCTAACCGGATAGTTAAACACTACTTTTTAATATGGATTATTCCACTTCCGGCATAAAACGACGAAAACTGTTGTTTCTGTATGGTTGCGACCAAAACATACGTGCAACAGATAACACGAAGAACTGGTCAATGCCATTGCTATGGCATTGACCGCTAATAGGTATATTAAGGGCTCCGAGCAAAATAACAAACTGTTCAATGGTTCTCCTTCAGAGTTCTACAATGATATTAACAACAACATAATCACTGCTTTCTCACACACGCTATTCTGCATTCGAGGGATAAGTTTTCTTCAAACAACACAAGTTTGACACGTAATTCCAGTTCACGGAAAACATACGAGCAAATCAGAAAACCGAGTGTTATCTTTGCTATTAGCAAATTAGTTTCTTACCATGAAGCCTACGTTTTCGGGTGTCTTTAACTAACTAAACCCTGGAAGAAAACCAAAGAGGAAAGGAGCCACAATTTACAGGCTGTCCCACATCGGTTATAAGTTCAAAGTAAAGTGTATATTTAAGGATGTTGAATCGTTGTTATTTAAACCTCATTTGGATGGTCGAATAACTAAATGCATTAAACTGATTTGGTTATTCTTCCATCTTATCGAGGTTTTTTTGGTTTTTGGTAGGGTTGTCTAGGCTTTTTCTTGTTCGTTTTGTAACACATTTACACGAAAAATAGGGGTAACTAAAAAGACTTCTACGAGTTTATATTTAGTTCGATTCGTAGCACATTCTCATGAAGATAATAGGGAAATCAAACATACATCGCAAGTCGCAACTGGTCGATAAAAATGCTTCAATAAGTTATATTAAAAGAATCATACAAAAGTAGAGGTGGGCAAACTGTTTTTTTTTTATAAAACCAGTTCAGTTTGAACCAACTGGTCAACAAACCGGTTTGACTTAAACTGCATCGGTTTGAAACCCCGATCTTTAGTAATATTTTACTCGGTTTTTAAACGAATAGGACTGGTTTAGCCGGTTTTTAACTGGGACGGAAAAAGTATTAAACATAGTTAAACTCAATTAAGGATCTAAAAATAGTTAACTGTGACCCGGATCACATCTTATGCTCATTTAAAGCTTGATAGTCTTCTGTATATCAGAATTCAGATTCTGTCACGAAAATGTTAATCTGAGTTTACTCGACAGAAGGCGAGATAGAGACTAATTAGCCTGTTACAAACCCGAACATTTTTTCACTTCCAGCATAAAACGAAGAAGATTTGTTATTTTTGAATGTTTGCTTCTTCAATGTAAACTAGTTGGAAAAGTAAAGCAAGATCAAAACATACTTGCGAAAAATAACACGAAAAACTGGTCAATGCCATTGTTGCTAAGGTATTGCCGCTAATAGGTACATTATACAAAGGGCTCCGTAGCAAAATAACTAACTGTTCAATGGATCACTGAAGGTACCAAAATGACCAAAGACGATGGTGTTCCTAGGATCAGATTCTCAACAAGTGAGTCATGATTCACATAACTTGTGAGACTCCTCAAACAAATTGAACCAATGCGAGTTTAAGTTAAAACCTTTCTATGACAGCTTAAACTAGTCAAAGAATCACCAGGACCGACTAGTTGGGTTAAGGAATTTAATGGAAAAGTTGAACAAGTTATCTTCAAACATATGATGTTTACGGGTATATACACGGGCCGAGTCCAGCCTGCAGCTCGACTCGAGCTTGGCTTGTAATAAATGTTACTTATACAAGCTTACAATTATCTTATAAATGATGTAAGTAGCTTATCTTATAAATGTTACAAGATCTTTGTGCAGCTTGGTGTTGCGTCGGGTATACAAGTTTTATACAAACTGTGACTACAACAAAGCTGTACAATGATGTAAGTAGCTTGTATATAAGATTTTACTGTCATAGTCCATTTGAAGCTATACATAATGTACCTAATCGATCAATTGCAGGTCAAATTGCACAAAGATCTTGTACACTTTGAAACTGCGTATCTTGTAAAGCTGCACCGTTTGGCTAAACTTTCGCTATCCCAAACTGTGAGTAGATATTAATCTATGCCTTTTTGACTTCATTTAGCAGTGCATATTGTTTCGAAAGTCCATCAAAGTGTTTTGACAAACAGTGCCATTGGCCGATGACAACCGAACTTTAAATGACCCGTCAGTCACTCACTCCCAACTCTTTTCATTTGGAGTAGGTTTGATACGAATGGTGTGTGATTTGCGCGACTGAATCTCCAGTGCACAACTCAAACGGATGATCATATTGGGTTGGGTTATATCCTGAAGCTTGACCCAAAGAGCACGATGCAATGTCTGTAAAACGGCTATCCTTCAGAGTTCTACAATGATATGATGCAAACTAACAACAAAAAATTAAACATGGACCATAAACAACATAATCACTGCTTTCTGATACACACTATTCTGCATTTGAGGGATAAGTTTTCTCCAAACAACACAAGTTTGACACGTAATTCCAGTTCACGACAAACATACGAGTAAATCATAAAACCAAGTGTTATCTTTGGTATTAGCAAATTAGTTTCTTACCATGAAGCCTACGTTTTCAGTGTCTTTAACTAAATACTAATTAGCAGATAATCCAGATATGTTAGCTAGCTATGGTCTTTGTACAGAAAATCTATTATTGAACATCCGTTAAACTCGATTAAGCATCTAAAATTTGTTTAGTGTGACCAAAATCACAAGTTTCTGCTCGTTTAAAGCTTAATAGTCTTCTGTACATCAGAATTCAGATTCTGTCACGAAAATGTTAATAAGAGTTTACTCGACACAAGGCGAGATAGAGACTAGGGCATGCCATCAAACAACATAACATAGTTTTTAGACACGATGTCGTTTTGTAACAGTAATTATTGACATGAAATGTTATAAAGAGTACCTGTTTGACCCGACTAATTAGCCTGTTACGAACTTAACATGTTTTTTCCACTTCCAGCAGAAAATGATGAAAATTGTTATATGTGCAAATAGAACCAAATAGAACCAATACGAGTCCCGTTGATTTTCATACTTGGTGGTGTTGTGGAAATACCAAGGTAAATTATATAGATGTGTTCTATACAAAATAGCCACGTTCATAATTTTTCATAACGGGTTAGACGGGTTAGATCAAAATGCTTAAGCTTAAAAGAAAACGGGTCGGAAGTCCCTCACAGTGTTTTGACAAACAGTGCCATTGGCCAGCGACAAACGGACTTTAAATGAGCCGCCAGTCACTCACTCCCAGCTCTTTTCATTTGGATGCAGGTTTGGTATCTGATCTGCGTGACTGAATCTCCAGTACACAACAACTCAAACGGACGATCATATTGGTTTGGGTGATATCTCGAAGCTCGACCCAAAGAGCACAATGTGATGTCTGTAAAACAATTATCCTTCAGAGTTCTACAATGATATGATGCAAAACTTTAACTAACTAGAAAACAAGAGGAAATGAGCCACAACTTCTTGACTGTCCCACATCGCTTATAAGTTTAAACCAAAGCTCATATTTAAAGTTGTCGAATCATTTTTATTCAAACCAGAGTAACATTTACTTGAATAACTCAAATGCATTAACTTGATTTGGTTATTCTTATAAATCTTACTAGGTTTTTACTGGTTTTTAACAGGATCTTTTCGAATTCAGCCGATTTTTTGTCGGTTTTTAAACCGGTCCAGGCCATTTTTTTAAACCAATTACGACCGTCGGATCGGTTAGATTTTTGTTTTTATGCCATAAGCTCTTTGTTTGTTTCTCTTTTACTGATGAGCTGCATGCACTTCTGGTGTAACTTTCATTTTTGGTTCTCATTGGCACTTTAGCTTCTAAGATGTGGTATTGAACATATGTTAAACTCGATTAAGCATCTAAAAATACTTTACCGTGTTCAAAATCACAAGTTTATGCTTATTTAAAGCTGGATAATCTTCTTTATATCAGATTCTGTCACGAAAATGTTAATCTGAGTTTACTCAACACAAGGTGAGATAGAGAGTAGAGACTACTAGGGCATGCCATCAAACAACATACCATGGTTTGTAGACGTCAGTCTTGAACTCTACATTATTTTGTGATTGACATGAAACGTTATAATTAAGAGTACTTGTTTCGACCCGACTAATTAGCATGTTATGAATCCAACATTTTTCCACTTGAAAATTGTTATATTTGTATGGTTACTTCTTCAATGAAAAATTAGTTGGAATTTGGAAAAGTAAAGCAAGACCTAAACATATGTGCGACAAGTAACATGAAAAATTGGTCAACGCCACTGCTAAGGCATTGCCGCTAATAGGTACATTATATAAAGTGCTCCGTAGCAAAATAACAGAATCTTCATTGGATCACTGAAGGTACCAAAATGACCAAAGTCAATGGTGTTTCAACTTTCAAGATCAGTTTTTCTATAAGTGAGTCATGATTCACATAACTTGCAAGCCTCCTGAACAAATTGAACCAATACGAGTTTAAGTTAAAACCTTTCTATGACAGCTTGAACTAGTCAAATAATCACCAGGACCGACTTGTTGGGCGAAGGAATTTAATTGAAAAGTTGAACAAGTTATGTTCAAACTTAAGATGTTTACTGTATATATACACATACACAGTCCAGTCTGCAGCTCGACTCGAGCTTGGCTTGTTATAATTGTTACTGATACAATGATACAATGATATGATACACAGTCCAGTCTGCAGCTCGACTCGAGCACGATGCAATATCTGTAAAACGGTTATCCTTCAGAGTTCTACGTACAATGATATGATGCAAAATTAAAACGTTATTGGCTATATCTAACTGATACATAAATAAAACATGGACCATAAACAAAATAACAACATAATCACTGCTTTATCACACACACTATTCTGCTTTCGAGGGATAAGTTTTCTCCAAAAAACACAAGTTTGACACTTGATTCCAGTTCACGGTAAACATAAAAGAAAATCGGAATACCGAGTGTTATATCTTTGCTATTAGCAAATTAGTTTCTTACCATGAAGCCTACGTTTTCGGGTGTCTTGAACTAACTAAACCCTGGAAAGGAGCCACAATTATCTGGCTATCCCACATCGCTTGTAAGTTTAAATTAAAGTTTATATTTAAGAATGTTGAATCATTTTTATTTAAACCTGTTGGGGTATGGGAGTAACGTGTATTCTTATATCTTATATAGGTTTTTTTATCTTCGTTTTGTAACTAAGAGATTCATAGCAATTGGTTTTTAAAAAGACTTCAACGAGTCTATATTTGTTCGATTTGTAACATATTCGCATGGAGATTATAGGGAAATCAATCATACATCGCAACTGGTCGATAAAAATGCTTCAATAAGTTTATTAAAAAAATCATACGAGTAGGGGTGGGCAAACCGTTTTTTCTTTTTAGATCAGTTTAGTTTTTAAACCAGTTCGGTTTGAGTCAACTTAATAACAAACTGATTTGACTTGCATCGGATCGTTTTGAAATCGATTTTTCGTTATATTTATCCAGTGTTTAACCGAACCAAACCGGTTTTAGGCTGTTTTTAACTAGATCAGTTTGGTTTTAACCGGTTTTTCTTCGGTTTCTAAACCGGTTTGGCCATTTTATTAAATCGATGACCAACGGCCGGATTGGTTTTACAAGAACCGATTTCTGATTTTTGTTTTTGTGCCATAACTACATATTTGTTTTCGTTGGCATTTTAGATCTAAAATGTATTATTGTACATACGTTAAACTCGATTATGGATCTAAAAGTAGTTAACCATGACCCGGATCACAGGTTTCTGGTCATCTAAAGCTCGATAATCTTCTGTATATCAGATTCTGTCACGAATATATTAATCTGAGTTTACTCGACACAATGCGAGATAGAGAGTAGAGACTACTAGGGCATGCCATGAAACAACATAACATAGTTTTTAGACATCAGTCATGAACTCTATACTATGTTGTGATCGACATGAAATGCTATAAGAGTACCTGTTTGACCCGACTAATTAGCCGGTTACGAATCCAACATTCTTTTCACTTGCAGCAGAAAACGCTAAAAATTGTTATTTTTGTATGGTTACTTTTTCAATGTAAAGTAGTTGGAAAAGTAAAGCAAGACCAAAACATATGTGCAGCTAATACGTACATTATATAAAGGGCTGCACAGCAAAATAATAGTGAGTCATGATTCACATAACTTGCGAGCCTCCTGAAACAAATTGAACCAATACGAGTTTAAGTAACCTTTCTATGACAGCTTAAACTAGTCAAATAATTACCATGACCGACTAGTTGGGTTAAGGAACTTAACTGAAAAATTGAACTAGTTATCTTCAAACTTGATGTTTATGGGTATATACACGGGCTGAGTCCAGCCTGCAACTCGACTCGAGCTTGGCTTGTTATAAATATTACTTATACAAGTTTACATTGATGTAAGTAGCTTATGTTATAAATGATGAAAGTAGCTTATTTTATAAATGCTACAAGATCTTTATGCAGCTTGTGTAGTGTCAGGTATAAGAAGCTTCGGTTTGATATCCCCATCGAGACTGGATCAACTATTGTTCATGGTATGCCATATCTGTTAATCTGGATCCAATGTTTATTAATTTTGGCAGCTAAAATTATGATTTTCGAATCATTAATCCTCTTACGATGGTATATAGGTTTTGCCGGTTATTTTGATGCAGTACTTTACAGAGACACGCATCTTGGTATTGAACCAACAATTACAGCACCGAACGCTGGTACATTAAGCCTTACGCTTGTAATTATTTTGTTACATTTGGTATCAGGCTCATAATACATAATACATATGATCTCATAATTTGGATCTTGTGTCTGCGAACGTTGTAGGTTTCCATTTTCTTCCCACTAAGGACACCTGTGTATGTGAAAGCCGGCTCTCCTATAGATTTTCAAACTTGGTGGTGTTGTGGAAATACCAAGGTAATTATATAGATGTGTTCTGTACAAATTTTCTGCGTTCATAATTTTTCATAACGGGTTAGAGGGGTTAGATTAAAACGTTTAAGCTTAAAAGAAAACGGGTCAAAAGTCCCTCAAAGTGTTTTGACAAACAGTGCCATTGGCCAGTGACAACCGAACTCTAAATGACCCGTCAGTCACTCAATCCCAACTCTTATCATTTGGATGTAGGTTTGGTAGGAACGGTGTCTGATCTCAGCGATTGAATCTCCGGTACACAACTCAAACGGACGATCATATTAGTTTGGGTTGTATCCCGAAGCTGGACCCGAAGAGCACGATGCAATGTCTGTAAAACGGTTATCCTTGTGAGTTCTACAATGATATGATGCAAACTAACAACGAAAAATTATACATAGACAAGAAACAAAATAACAACATAATCATTGCTTTCTCACACACACTATTCTGCATTCGAGGGACAAGTTTTCTCCAAAGGACACAAGTTTGACACGTAATTCCAGTTCGCGGCAAACATACAAGCAAATCAGAAAACCGAGTGTCATCTTTGGTATTATTCTGCCTAAGTTTGCGGTGTCTTTAACTACTAAACCCTGGAAGAAAACCAAGAGTAAAGGAGCCACAGTTTTCTGGCTGTCCCACCAGGGCCGTAGATGGACAAGGGCAACATAGGCCATGACACAGGGCCCCATATTTTAGAGGGGCACCAAATTTTTTATAAACCCAATTTATTTGTACATTTTTTAATAGCCCAACTCATTTATACACTTAAGTTAAGTTAAAATAGTCTTTGTAATATTATTTTAGGATATTTATAAAAAAAATTAGCATCGTTTTGTAACACACTTACATGGAAAATGGGGTAACTGTAGCATACCAATTGGTTGATAAAAAGACTTTAATGAGTTTATATTTTTTCGATTCGTAACATATTCGATACAGATGCTTCAATGAGGTAAGTCCTTAGCTTTGCCGAATCCAAAAACTGCGAAAATGGTTCGAATTATTACATACGATAATAAGAAACCAATAACAGTAACTAGAAAGTCCATTGATGATTCTTGTTCGCTTTAAGTTGTGTTTTTCGGTCGTTTCAACTTTCAAGTGTTATTTGGGACTTACCTCCTGGTCCAAACCCGCTCCCGATCATTGAAGACCTTCACTTGCTCGCAGGGACGGAACCAGGGTGGGTCCCAGGGGTCCCGGGACACCCATTGATTTTTACTATGTAGTGTTAAATTTAAAAAAAAAATACTGATTTTTGTTAGATTTTTGTCAAATGCACCTGGTCCCTAAAAATTGTGTTTGTAGTATTATTTAGTTTATTGTAAGTGCACCTGGTCGTTTTGTGTCCTGGTTCCGTCCCTCTTGCTCAGTGACCAACCACACAAGTCCCTAGCTCATTTATAGCTTGATAATCTTCTGTATATCAGATTCTGTCACGAAAATGTTAATCTGAGTTTACTCAACACAACGCGAGATACAGACTAGGGCATGCCATCAAACAAATATTTTATGATTGACATGAAACGTTATAACAGTACTTGTTTGACCCGTCTAATTAGCCTGTTACGAAACCAACATTTTTCTACTTCCAGCAGAAAACGACGAAAATTGTTATTTCTGGCATGGTTACTTCAGTGTAAACTGGAAAGTAGTTGGAAAAGTAAGGAAGACCAAAACATATGCAATAAGTAACATGAATGGTCAATGCCACTGCTAAGGCATTGCCGCTAATAGGTACATTTATAAAGGGCTCCGTAACAAAAATAACAGAATGATCACTGAAGATACCAAAATGACCAAAGAAATGGTGTTTCAAGATCAGATTTTCAATGATTCACATATTTGCGAGCCTCCTGAAACAAATTGAACCAATACGAGTTTAAGTTAAAACCTTTTTCTGACATCTCTGACAGCTTAAACTAGTCAAATTTTCACCAGGGAAAATTGAACAAGTTATCTTCAAACTTAAGATGTTTATTGTTATATACACAGGCCGAGCCCTGCAGCTCGACTCAAGCTTGGCTTGCTAAACATGTTACTTATACAAGTTTACAATGATGTAAGTAGCTTATTGTTATAGATGAAGTAAGTAGCTTAGCTTATAAAAGTTACAAGATCTTTGTGCAGCTTGTGTTGTGTCAGGTATACAAGTTTCATACAGCGCGTGACTACAACAAAGTTGTACAATGATTTAGTAGCTTTCTATATAAGATTTTACTCTCATAGTCCATTTGAAGCTATACATAATGTACCTAGTCGATCAATTGCAGGTCAAATTGCACAAAGATCTTGTTCACTTTGAAACTGCATATGTTGTAAAGCTGCACCATTTTAGCTAAACTTTCGCCATCCCAAACTGTGAGTAGATTAATCTATAGCTTTTTGACTTAACTTAATAGTGCGTACTTGTTACATTTGGTATCAGGCTCATAGTACATAGTACATATGATCTCATAATTTGGATCTTGTGTCTGCGAACATTGTAGGTTTCTAATTTTCTTCCCGCTAAGGTCACCTGTGTGTGTGAAAGCGGGCTCTCCTACAGATTTTCATACTTGATTGTGTTGCGGAAATACCAAGGTAAATTATATAGATGTGTTCTGTACAAATTACAGCATAATCGCTGCTTTCTCACATGCTAAAAGTTGAACAAACTAGTCTGCATTCGAGGGATAAGTTTTCTCCAAAGGACACAAGTTTGACACGTTATTCGAGTTCACGGCAAACATACGAGCAAATCAGAATACCGAGTGTTATATTTAATATTAGCAAATTAGTTTCTTACCATCAAGCCTACGTTTTCGGTATCTATTCTATCATATATATAAATAGGAAACGAGTTGTATGGTGTTTATTGTTTCTATAATTCACTTTAACTAACTAAACCCCGGAAGAAACCAAAGGAGCCACAATTTCCTGATTGTCCCACATCGCTTATAAGTTTAAAGCAAAGTTTATATTTAAGGACGTCGAATCATTGTTATTTAAACTTCAGACGAGAAATTCGGATAAATCAATTCATTAATTTGATTTGCTTATCCCTATATCTTATCTAAGTTTTTTTTTTTAATTCCTTTTTCTTAAGATAGTCAAAACGGAAAAAAAAATCAAATTGGTCGCCTGCAAAAAGATCGACCTCGGCTCGTTTATATGATTAGGCTCGTTAATAAACTCGTATATAAAACATTAGACTCGTTTAGGCTCGCAAGCCAAACGAGCTTTGTACATAAAACTCGGGCTCAAACTCGTTTAATAAACGAGCTGCAACTTAGGCTTGAGCTTGAGCTCATTTAATAAACAAGCTGCAACTTAAGGTCCAGCTCAGGCTCGGCTTGTTCAAGCTTTTTACCGATCCAATCTCGAGCTTTTCAAGAGCGAATCAACTCATTTCCACCCCTAAACGAATTTAGGTTGAAATTGGGGGTTACCGAGAGTTTCATATCAATTGGGTGATAAAACGACTTCAACAAGACTATATTTAGTCCGACTTGTAACATATTCGCACGGAGATTGTAGGGAAATCAAACATATATCACAACTGGTCGATAAAATGTTTCAAGAGCACCTGTTTGACACGACTAATTAGCCTGTTACGAACCCAACATTTTTCTACCTCCAGCAAAAAAACGACGCAAATTGTTATTTTTGCATTACTTCAATGTAAAGTAGTTGGAAAAGTAAGGCAAGACCAAAACATATGTGCAACAAGTAACATGAAAAATTGGTCAACGCCACTGCTAAGGCATCGCCGCTAATAGGTACATTATATAAAGGGCTCCGTAGCAAAATAACAGAATGTTCATTCGATCACTGAAGGTACCAAGATGACCAAGTCAATCGTATTTTCAAGATCAGACTTTTACACACTCGTAGAAAACGGGCCCATGTACGCGGGATTGATGGAAGATCTTCAACAAGTGAGTCACGATTCACATAACTTGCGACCCTCCTGAAACAAATTCAACAAATACGAGTAAGTTAAAACCTTTCTATGACAGCTTGAACTAGTTAAATAATCACCAGTGCCGACTAGGTGGGTTAAGGAACTTAATGGAAAAAATAAACAGGTTTCTTCAAAATTTAGATGTTCATGGGTATAACACGGGCCTAGCCCAACCTGCCTAAACTCGAGCTCGGCTCATTTAAGTACGTTAGGCAACAGAGCTTTATGTTGACTACCTGACTTTACTAGTACTAGTAGGCGATACATGGTGGTTATGTTATGTATGAAGGATTGAAGGGGTAAAGCGGATAAGAAAAAAAGAGACTAGATGTTACCTCAGAATATATACCAAAATGTGCTGGTTTCTCTTCCGATATACAAAATACCAAAAGGCGCAAAATATTACAAAAGATCCTCCTTAGTTGTAGCATTCTTGTGACATGACCTGACTATGGATACTTGATGTCAAAAGTGTTCCTCGAAAACCTCCTTCTGATTGCTGCTCCTCCATCCGTGTATCAGAAAGCTCATCTAAAATGGGCAATAAACGCAGAGAAATTGTTTGAAAATAAGTAAAGATACCATTGATCATGCAAAAATAGATGTTTTAACGTATTTTTTCAGCTGTTTCTAGTGTACTTTTATGAGTCATTAAAAGATGATCTAATGTCCCGTTTAAGTCATTTTATTACCAAAACCTATAAATCACGCTTTCAAGAATGAGAGCTTTTATATATAAATTTGTTAATACGAAAACTACTTAATCAAATTACCTGCAATGTCACGATTCTCATGGATCTCTGAATCAGTCACCCACATAACGTCTCCCGGAAATATGCACATATCAGCAAGAGTAGAAGTTTCACCATCAACGATCTTTGAACCTTTATGAAGTATCTGGTTTTCCTTCACAATCTGCAACTCACACAAGTCGTCAATAAAACAAGTTACCCGTGAACAAGAAAGCAATAAGTAGATGTATTTAAAAATGAAATAATACCCCAAACGATTGCCAAATCATCATCTTGAGATCATAAAGAGTTGTGGAGCCAGAAACATTTAAATTGACCGAGTTCCCATAAGATGTCCTTCTAGAGCGTTTAGATATTCGACGATTATTTGGCTCTAACATATTTGCAGATCCTTCTAGAATGTACTTTGGCGGTTCTTTACCACGAACAAAACAAATACATATATCTTCGTTGGAGTAGTTTAATTTCCTCACAAGTTCACAGCTTTCTCTTTCACCGATGCATGCCTCACAAACCTATCGAAAGTTCCATAAAAAATTTTATAACTTAGCAGATGGCATTACATTTACATCAAACGTTATGCGAAATCATGTTACTTTTAACTGGATTTTTCGGATAAAAGCCGGTTTAAGGATCTGCTACATGATGACTCAACGCGACAGAAAGTCGCACGGATGTACAAAAAGTACAACATTAACTAAAAGGAAAATAATGGAAAAATAATAGTTTTACGCAAATAACCTTTCTAAGAAAACATACCTGCGGGAAAGTTTTAATTGTTGGCACTTGAGAATCGGTCTCGCCATTTGCATCATCGGAAGAATTACCATTCTCTTCTGTGATTATCGGCATCTCTTCGGTGGTCCCCAGCATAGTGACATCAGTGGAGACTGTTATATCAAGTTCCACAGATATACCATTTTCCTCGATACCATTCCAATCTTTACAAAACAATGTCCAGTCATTTTCAGTAACGATTGTTAATTCATCTACCTGAGAAATCATCATACAGAATTAAGCAACTTTACGTCACATACATACAAATTAACTTTATATATGTTTCTTCTAGGGCATGATTACACCGAAGATTAAATAAAGGGTAATATTGTATAATGGATTGATATCTTCTCAAGTTCATATGAACACGACCGGTAATGTTCCCTCGCTATTCTGTTTGTGAAGGAACATTATAAGTCATGTTCATATAAAATTGAGAGGATCTCAATCCTTGTATAATACCACATAATATTTCATTTGTCCTATTTTAGTCGTAGCTTTTCTTTTGCACATATCGGTCTATAAAAGATGGTTTTAGCCTTTTAGGACCTGTTTGGATCATTTTGTAACCCGTACATGAAACATTGTATATAAATCTTACAAATATAACATGTCTACTTTCCCATAATAAAATGTTGAATTTAAGGTGTTAAGTTACACAAAGATAGAATAAGAAAACATATCCTTACAGCAGAAGCCTTTTGGAGAATCATGTCACGTTTTCGTATAAGATTTGGAGGTCTTTGAAGAAGTCCAGAGTGCTGTTCAGAATATAAAAAAGCTACTTATTGAACCTCATCGTAAGCAGAGTGCCAATGCTATATAAAATTATTTACAAATAGTTAAGAATGATATATACTAAATAAAATGCGTCTTATCAAAAGAAGTTAAACCTGTTGACATTTCAGTGAGTCGATCAAAATGCTCAGGTCTTCTGGTTGTTCAATAGAAGACGCATTCTTGCCAACTGCTGTGACATAACTCCGCCACTTTGAAAGCCAAGAGGTCGGCATCAAGTAATATCTATTTTCAGGAAAGAGTGGTACACTTTTTCCAAGGGCTAGCTTCTCATGAGACTGGCGTTGTTTTGTCTTAAAATCCCTGCATGTTGAGAACAGAAGTCAATAAAAAAGTCAAACCGATCTAAAATTCTTTCAAGAGGGTTTTTTAATTTGGACAACCTTAGGCTATCTTCTTGGCACGTCACTTCTGAGAGTTCATCTTGGCACTGAGGACATATATCAGAATCAGAAGAAAAAACTGAACAGCCAATCATATCATCGGGCTTTACTTCATTGGCAGACTTGTATATAAAAAGCCACAAGTCTTCTGGTACTAGGGTCCGCTTGGCTCCAGCCGCATGTTCAGGCAAAAGTGCTCCATGTGGACACCTGATTGCAGCTGTTGGTCCGGTATCAGCTTCAGACGGCGAGTCAATGTTCTTTCTTCGTACCCATTGGCTCAACCTACATATTAAGAACACAAAGAGAATTACAAATATGCGCATGTTTCTATCAGTAGATTTGCATGGTTAAAAACACATACCATGATTTGGAAACGTAGTACAATTGTCCATCACGACATTTTCCGGCAAGTGCTGATTCAGCAAGTTCCCTCATTGATGTTCGTCCATCTCTATAGCTATCAGCACTGACTGTAGAGCGTGCTGTTCCCGTGAGGCACTCGATGCAGCAATCATCCTCGCCCAATTCTGGCCCACCTTCACACTTGATTTACAATTGTCACAAGTCAGATATGTGAGTGCATAAATTTAATAGTATATCAAGAAAAAACTCATGCAAGTTGTTAAACACCTTAGACAATCACAATCTAGTTGACGTTATTATACATGTTCCAAGTCTCGACCATTCCCTAAACAGCATATGTCACAGAACGTGCTTTTGTTTAAAATATTTACAAAATACACTCCTTATAGTTTTTACGAATACAAAATCACTAGAAAAAATTGTGTGATATGCTCAAATACTTAGGAGGAAGAGTGCATACTATAAGTGTGTATTGGCTTATTGTGCTTTTAGGAGGCTATTGGCGTATTCGCTTGTATTTAATGAAATGAGCACTTTTAAAGAAGCTCATGGGTGGGTGCTTATAAGCCATAAGCATAAGCTAAAAAAATACAATATCAAACACCTTCTCAAATGCCTACAAATATTTACCATCATACGCTTAACATGACAATGGAAGTAATATGGCCGGGAAACATAATCTAAAACAATTTCACAGCACTTGCATGCATTTGAACTAGATATGCTTTCTTAGATCATATAAAAATAAATACATTAAATTCGTGAGACGTGCATATTTACTTCAACCTAGATAATATAAAGAATGTACCTTGGAAAGTATAGTATTCCAGGCCTTGATCGATAACCGTTTCATTGAACTAATCTTCGAAACTGGTACTTTCCCATGCTCACATTGAATCAATTTATTGTCAATTGGCCTGCAGAGAAATTATAGCATATAAAATTAAAGCCTATAGACTGTTTAGCGATCATTCCTTACTTTCAGCATACATGAAATTATAATGGATGGCAATGAGAACACAATAAAAGCTGAAACTTACATAGGCGTGATTTCATCTGCCCACTTGCGTAGCCAGTCAGTCGAGATCCACCTAAATGACTCTGCAAGCGACTGAACATGTGCTTCAGAGATAAGTGATCGTACCTCATGTCGTCTCCCTTTAACAAGAGCCTCCTTAGCTTCTTTCTCTTTTGTGTATTGCAGACAAGACTCACTATATGACTTGTTCAACTCATTAACTTCCTTCAAAAGATGAGGCGGAAGATACTCGTCATTTTGCACAGACACAGAATTTTGATCTTTTAGTTTCAATTCATCAGATCCCATCTGTGTGTCTATATGACCATTCGTTTGACTCCTGAGAGAATACATCAGCATATATGCATCGGTTGAAGAGAATGTTTGTACATGACTAGCAGTCTCACAGGCACCAGAAGTATCCATAGGGTCTCCATTTACAGCAGCTTCGGGTTCTGATGAGCCCGATTGTCCAGCTGGGACAGTCTGTAATGGTTTAGCCGATGATTTAGAAGAATTGCCACCGAAAGGGTGATGACCCAACTCAGTAACAACGTCGTCATCAAACTCCCACCATAGCCCAGTATCTTGATCTTTAATATGAGCAACGTAATGTCCACTGTTGACAGTAGAACCCTTGTGGATCAAAACCGCTGATAGATCATATATCAGTTCTGATTTACTTTGCTCAGATAACCATCGTGCCATATCCACTTGTCCAGGGAAACAAAATGCCGATGTTATCTTCTTCTTTGTCGTAGTCTATGGACCATATAAGAAAGTTGTCAATATGGTAAATTCAGTAATACAAAGGCAGACATAAGAAAAAAGAACATAACTTCACTTACGTTAGGAAGAAAAATACAACGCTTAAGCTGGAAAATAAGAACAGGAGGCAGCGACTGCAGCTTGATGCTACGGGTAGCATCTACACGAGTTGCGCATGAACTACAAAAATACTGATTATCCCCTTGAAGCTCTTCAACAGAAAGATAATCATCTAAACTTTCATCTAAACTCTTTAGACCCTTAACATTCAACTCCACCCCGTAAAAATCTTCAACATTTGATGAGGCTTCTGATTGGTTCCCGCATTTTGAACACCTAAAAAGACAAAAGTCAACATTCATCAAGTCTTGTGCTTACAGTAAAAATGACGTACACCGGGACACATGGCCATATCTTAAGTATAAAACAAAGTACAGTGACTTTATGCGATATGCCGAAATATTTATACGTGAACTTACTTGGTTACATGTGACACGCCTCCACGAAACAAATTCTGAACAACACTTCTGGCTTTGGCAACTTTTGAATAGCTCAAACATTGCTCGAGCAATGAAAAAAGCAATGTAAGAAACTCGTGACTATCTTGCTGAATTCCATTATCTAACGCCAGTGCTTCAATGAAACGAGCCGAATCAATAGACGCCTTATTACTACTGTGAAGCTGTGCAAAGAGTCGAGCAATCTGGTCCAATACCGGCTGCTTATCAAGGACTTCTGGTTCAATTGATAGTACACCCTCTCTAAAAGACTTATTCATGTATAGAAACTGAAGTATGCTATTTGCATAGCATGTCGCGCCAAGATTTGATAGGCCAGCTGGTGTGTCGAGGGAATCACGGAGTTCCCTAGAAGGATCATCACCCATTGGGGCAGTAATTTCTGACATCTTTTGCCATAACCCAGATTTACGGTTACCATTTGGAGGTGGAATTAGGCCACAAAAGCAGTTGGGGTTATCTTTTGTGTTTACTCGACAACCAGGATAACAAAGCGGCTTCTCGATCATATATAGCTTTTTTATATCATCCTTCGACACTTCACCGGACAAGTGTATTTTCCTATCCAAAAATGGAAAGTTTGAGTCAAGATAACCAACTAACTACAGTAACTTTCACAAATTAAAGCATACAAACTACCATGTTCGATGAAAAGCAACATCGTTTTATTAGAATATAATCAACTTAAATCCCATCAATTTGACCTATATAAATCTACAGGTCTACAGAATTTGCCGTCTTTGCAAAGATACAAGAAAAAAAACTGCCTTTTAACTCCAATACAATACTAATTCTACAACTTTTATCAAATAAACGTCGTAATTTACTGAAATACCACGAAACAGCAAAATGTCTATATTAAACTTGTGTGTGGTGACATTCCATCTTAAATTTGCACTTCAAGATACCAACTTTAAGGGCGCGTTTAGTCGGAGCAAAACATCCTTATTTTTCACAAAAAGTTAGTCAAGAATAAGAAACAAAGAAAGCACGTTCAAAATTGATGTTTTACCAAAAACTCTCCACAAAACTCAAATTCTATAAAAACTATTACCAAACGTGTTTCCTAAAGTTATTCAACTCCTTCATGGAAAAATACCCCCTTCCAAATTCCTATAGAAAAACGAAAATGTTTCCTCCAACTAAACGCACCCTAAGGTCTCATTGTACATTTTGACTTTCCAAACAAAAGTTACAAATGGTCGACATTTGACACAACATCAATAACCTAGAGAATAAACTCAAAGTTTACGCCTTTTACACAACATCAATAACCCAAACCCTAAACACCATTTACACTATTTCGTTCACAGAAATGACTTTCACAAGATTTTTTATCTTACATCAGCTTACACTGAACACATAACTCCACATAACTCTTCGATTAAAAACCCAAAATTTTCACATTCAGGAAAATTACCCCAACAGATATTACAGATGGTCAAATTCCGACATGATATTACAGTTGTCCATCTGATTTTTTTTACGGCAAGTTAGTAATTAGTAATTCGAGCCCACGGTGACATCCAAGTGGCAGTATAAATAACTCGAACCTTCGCCTTAGGGGATAAACCCCACTCTTTTTTTTAATTTCCGCACCGAAGGGAAACCCCCATGGAGAGACTTGAACCTGAGACGTCTCGCATGTGGTAACAACCTCCCCAAGGTTACAGTCCATCTGATTTTAAAATCCCTAAATTACTAAGCTCATAGCCATATATCATATATCAGAGCTCTAAACATTTGCAGTTCTCATTCCGAGGCTCAAATCCACATACAACGAGGAAAAATATTACGCCCTTTATGGTCTCCTAATCAAGCAAACTGCAAACCCTAAATCGAAAGATTCACACTTTCCATCACAAAAAGGCACCTTAAATTTCACAGGATTCTCAATTTACACTAAACACGAAATCCATCTTGCATCAGCTTACACTACCAGACGTTGTGTGTCTAATTCATTACATCTTTTTTTCAGATTTTTATTAGCTTATTGCTTGCTTAATAATCAAGTTTGGTAAACTCTTACTATTTTTCTCCTCTCTTAACCATTTAAAATTCAGTTTTTAACTAAAAAGCTTAATTTAAGCTTATTAACTGCTTATTTCGGGTTAAAATTTTCTGATCATGCTCAAAACACCTTCTTACTAGTTTTTCTCTATGGACCAAACCCAAAACACAATGTCCACTAAACACCAAACTTTTCCGCAACAAAAACTTTTCAACTTCTACGCAACAAAAACGCTAAATGTACATAAAAAAACAACCAGAAACCACAAAATCAACATCATTAACATCGTATAATTAGAGTGGCAAATTTTCCCATTTAACCTCTAGGCCCTTTACGCGATCCTAATCAACTGACCCTAAAACGAAAGATTCACACTTACTGTCACAAAAAAGCACCAAACTTTCAGCATCAAAAAATGGGTAAACTTTTCAACTTCTACGCATATGAAACACAAAATGTCCATCGAAAATCAACCAAAACCCACAAAATGAACCTCAATAACATCATATAACAAGATTTTAAACATGAATCGCCTCTATAATGCGACAACAACTTTAGCTTACTAACTGCTTATCAAGTGCTTATTTCATGTTAGAAACTTACAATGATCCTCAAACTGTCTTATTCCTAGTTTTTCTCTATAAACCAAACCCTAAACACACTTTCCCCTAAACACGAAACTTTTTCGCAACTAAAAAACCTTTACTTTCGACTTCTACTCAACAAAAACACAAAATGTACATCCAAAATCAACAATAAACCACAAAATCAACATCATTAACATCACACTTAGAGTGGCAAATTCTTTAAGCCCTTTACGCGACGACTTCTAACGCATACGAAACACAAAATGTACAACCTAAATCAGCCAGAAACCAGAAAATCAAACTTCATCACCTATATAATGCCACACCAACTTTAGCTTATTAACCGCTTATCTGCTTATTTCAGGTTAGCAACTAAAAAACCATAACGTTACTACTTCTACGCATATGAAACACAAAATGTCCATCAAAAATCAACCAAAAACCACATAATGAATAGCAACAAAATTTCAAACATGGATCGCCTATATAATGCCACAACAACTTAAGCTTTTAACTGCCCTATCAAGTACTTATTTTGCGTTAGCAACTAAAAAAACCGTAACAATACTACTTCTACGCATACGAAACACAAAATGTACATCCAAAATCAACCAAAAACCAAAACTAAAAAATCAAGTGCTTATTCCGCGTCAACAACTAAAAATCGCAAAACTTCACAACAACTAAAAAACCAGAACATCACTACTTCTAACGCATACAAAACACAAAATGTACATCCTAAATCAAGTATCAACCAGAAACCACAAAATCACACTTCAACCACCTATATGATGCCACAACAACTGAAGCTTATTAACCGCTTATCAAGTGCTTATTTCCTGTTAGCAACTAAAAAAATCCGCAACATCACTACTTCAACGCATATGAAACACAAAATGTACATCCAAAATCAACCAAAAACCACAACTAAAAACTCAAGTGCCTATTTCGCGTCAGCAACTAAAAATCACAAAACTTCACAGCAACTAAAAAATCCGTAACATCACTACTTCTAACGCATACGAAACACAAAATGTACATCCTAAATCAACCAAAAACCACAACTAAAAACCCAAGTGCTTATTTCGCGTCAGCAACTAAAAATCGCAAAACTTCTCAAACAACTAAAAAAACCGTAACATCACTACTTCTAACGCATACGAAACACAAAATGTACATCCTAAATCAAGTATCAACCAGAAACCACAAAATCACACTTCAATCACCCATATAATGCCACAACAACTAAAGCTTATTAACCGCTTATCAAGTGCTTATTTCGCGTTATCAACTAAAAAACCATAACTTAACGAGTTCAACGCAACAAAAACACAAAATGTACATCCAAAACCAACCAAAAACCACAACTAAAAAATCAAGAGGTTATTTCACGTCAGCAACTAAAAATCGCAAAACTTCACAGCAACTAAAAAAGCCGTAAGGTCACTACTTCTAAGCATACGAAACAGAAAATGTACATCCAAAATCAACCTAAAAAATAAAGTGCTTATTTCGCGTCAGCAACTAAAAATCGCAAAACTTCGCAGCAACTAAAAAAACCGTAACGTCACTACTTCTATGCATACGAAACACAAAATGTACATCCAAAATCAACCAAAACCCACAACTTAAAAATAAAGTGCTTATTTCGCGTCAGCAACTAATAATCGCAAAACTTCACAGCAACTAAAAAACCATAACATCACTACTTCTACGCATATGAAACACAATGTACATCCAAAACCAACCATAAACCACAAAATCAAACTTCAATCACCTATGTAATGCCACACCAACTTTAGCTTATTAACCGCTTATCAAGTGCTTATTTCGCATCAGCAACTAAAAATCGCAAAACTTCACAGCAACTAAAAAACCATAACTTCACGAGTTCTACGCAACATAAACACAAAATGTAATGCCACGCCAACTTTTACTTATTAACTGCTTATCAAGTGCTTATTTCGCATTATCAGCTAAAAAACCATAACTTCACTACTTCTACGCATACGAAACACAAAATGTAATGCCACGCCAACTTTTACTTATTAACTGCTTATCAAGTACTTATTTCGCGCTAGCAACTAAAAAACCATAACATCACTACTTCTACGCATACGAAACACAAAATGTACATCCAAAACCAACCAAAAACCAAAAACCAAAAAACCAAAACTCCAATCACCTATACAATGCCGCAACAGCTTCAGCATTATTATCCGACCGCAGCCGCTTATTCTTATTACGCGTATTAGCCCGATTACTCATCTTTCACATGAACCTGCAAAAACCAACATCCAAAACACCTTCAATTCACATAAAAACACAAACTTTATCAAAAAAAACACCGAATTCAAAAACTAGGGTTTTAAGCCCCAAAAAAGGCTTAAATAATTGGGGGTTTTTTGAATTTGGGGGAATTAAAGATTTTTAATGGGTTTTTGTGGGTTTTTCTTACCGTGATTAGTGGTGGAATTTGGTGATTTGGTTATGGTTTCTTGATTTTTATTTTTAGGGTTTTTTTTTTTTTTTTTTTTTTTGGGGAAAAGAAAGAAAGAAAGATCCTTTTGTTAACTGTCAGGTGGTGTTTGTTTGAGCTTATATAATGGGCTTATAGCTTATAGTAGCTTATTTGGTTTTGGGCTTTTTTTTTTTTTTTTTCTTTACGTTTCTTAACTGCATCACACTTAAATCCGATCATCGAGTTATACCATTCATACGAGCAACACAAACCACTGAGAGAGACCAGCGAAAGAGAAACCCCTAAAATTCACGATTTCGCACAAAAAAAAAAATCTGAATTTTTAATTACCACTTGCGAGACTCGAACCTAAGAACAACTCATCCCAAACCTACTCTTATTATAACATAAGAAACTTATGTTATAACATAAGAAACAAACTTATGTTATAACTAGGGGTGGACACGAGCCGAGCCGAGCTCGAGCTCGTCAGGGCTCGAGTTCGGCTCGTTTAAGTTTTACAAAGCTCGAGCTCGAGCTCGGCTTGTTTCAAGCCTTATTATTTAGGCTCGGGCTCGGCTCGTGGTATGATAGAAAAGCTCGGGCTCGGCTCGAGCTCGACTCGTTTATACTATTTTACAATGTAAACATAAAACTTGCCTTGAGCTCGGCTCGTAATATACCTAAATTAGGCTCATTAATAAGATTGTTATTAAGCTCGTTAAAAAGCTCGTATATAAAACATTAGGCTCGTTTAGGCTCACGAGCCCAAACGAGCTTTGTACGTAAAGCTCGGGCTCGAGCTCGTTTAATAAACGAGCTACAACTTAGGCTCGAGCTCGGGCTCGAGCTCGTTCGAGCTTTTTACCGATCCGATCCCGAGCTTTTCACGAGTAGCTCGGCTCGTTTCCACCCCTAGTTATAACATAAGAAACTTATGTAAGCCGAAAAAAATAAAAATATGCCAACCGAAGAGTGAGCTTATGGAATATAAGCTTAGAATCAGATAAGTCGGTTAATTCGGGTTATGATTTTTAAGTTCACGATTGGTGTCTAGTTTTGGAGTTTTTCGGGTTTATATAAATTTATTGAGTCGCAAGTAAGTAATAAGTCACATTATGTAAGTCTAGAGAAAAATAAACTTAGTTTATTAGACCGGTGGTGCCTGTGTGACATCAAAAAGGACTGGTTCCTCTCGTTACACACATGTTGAATCGAACGCGCCCTGAAAGGATAACAAGCCCAAGTTGATCATATATGTGACCGGGTTGTGTACTTGTGTTGAAGGGTGTGTTTGTGAGTGAGTTTATTAAATATATTTTGTAGAGTGTTTTTTGTGGTATTATTAGTCTCTTGTTAAACTATATTGCTTAACGAGATAAGGTTGAAGTGTTAGGGCATGTTTGTTTAGTCTTTTTATTAAGTCCTGTAAAATTAAAGTGTTTGTAAAAATATACGTTGTCTGTTTGTAGACGAATATATGACTGTTTGTTTTGTGTAGTCAATATAGAGTCTGAATCAGAGAAGTTTACTATTTTGTCCTTTTAAATTAGTTAAGTGAGGGAGTTAAAGGGTAAATATGTAAAATAAAGATAATAAGTCATGACTTAATACATAAAGCACGCTCCTGGCTTTTTCCAGAAAGTCGTTAGTTTATTTTAAGCATAAAACAAACAAAATACTTATAATTTAATCCATATTCATATTTTTTAAATAAAACTCTATAAGTCATTATCAAACACTACCTTAGTGTGGTTAGATGAAAAAAAAGACGACTTATTACCACTACTCGTACTTGTTGTTATAGTTTTTATTCAATATATTTTTGTAAAACGGGTAAATGTATATGTTTTTTTATTTTGTTTATAATTAGTTGTATTGTATTTGTCTTCAGTGTGTTAATAATGTCTGATCGCTCTTAAATATACACAACTAGTGAGAAAAATATGACCTATTATCACTGGTCGTACTTGTTGTTTATAGTTTTTATTCAATATACTTTTTTAAGAAAACGTAAACATATAAGTTTTTCTTATTTTGTTTATTGTTAATTGTATTATATGTGTCTTCAATGCGTTAATAATGTCTGATTCGAAAAACTATTTCTTGATGATTTAAATCTTTTTCTTTGTAAAGCAAAACCCAAAATAAGGACTTTTTCAAGAGATTCTTTCTTTAGTAGGAAATAATTGTTTGATTTATTCTTTTAAAAAGTGCTTTAGTTTCTTAATTTAGTAATAATTGTATAATTTTCGTATTATATTTAATTGAAAGTTAAAATGTGGGTAAAAATATATGTGTCAAAAACGAAAAGAAAAAAACTTATAAAAAAACTCGGGCAAAATATTATAAAACTTTAGGGTCGAAACAAACATTTTTAAAACTTGACGTAAGGAATGGAAAGGATAAGTCAAAGTCTCTCAAACAAACACACTATCTTCAGATCCCTCACTTTAATTTACCCTAAATCCATCAAACCTAATCGAAGGACCAAAACCTAAATCAAACGAATCGGTTGACCGTTATCATCGTCGGAGTCGGATATTCTTCTGTTGGGGCTCACTATCCAAGATGCTACTGACCAGGTATTATTGTGACCCACATTAATCATCTTGGTTATAAATTTAGAGTTTATATAGGTCACACATAGATTGTGATTTAGAGTTTACTTTAGATTATGTGTCTTTCTTACACTCGAATCCTCATGGCCTTCATCTCCTAAGATATCCGGTTTTAAGCACTTAACGTAGTTTTCCAGTTTATAGTTATAATTATTCGATAAAAGCCCACACATACCCTTGAACCTCTGTAATATGTTTGTGTTTTTTAAATTTATTTTGTTTTATATTTGATATGGATGAAATATTTGCAACAACTAATGACAAAACTATCATATTGGTGAGACTTGCTACTGTACATACACAAGTTATGCATTATTAATTCTGATTATGACTTTATATGAACATAATAAATATTGTTTATGGGTATTTTCTGTATATTTTGGTGTGTTAACATAATATGTGTATGAATAATTGATAATTGTAAATGATGTGTACGAAAGGATATCAACTGTTTATTGTAATTTTTCTCAGTTTTGTATTGCTTTTGGTACTTCATTTGGTAAATAAGGATTAAGACTTAAGCATTACTCTTTGTATCACGGCTTTGCATGTAGTACAAGTCAACAAAATTGATCACTGCGTTTGTTTGTGTATAATTCATAATGTTATAATTCTTTTGGCTTGGTATGAACGCGAAGGTGACCAGAGCCAAAAGTTATGAGGTATGAAAAGGCTACCTCGATAAAGCGGATATGTACAAGATTGGTCTCTTTTTTTCAATGCACCTTGATTTTGGGCTGGGTAATTTTCCATTAAAGTAAGTATCTTACATTTATTCTTTTGTGTTTTAATTGGTAAATGGATGTTGCACTATTAAGCTTAAAGTGAGCAGATTCACAACATATTTGATCCCGCTAACAATATACTTCCCTAAAGTTAAACATAAACTGGTATCTCATACAGTTCATTAAGAATTACTACAATTATTAAGAGTATTGGGTCTACTGCATCAAGAAATGCCCGTATTAAAGACAAAAGGTAATAATTGTTGGTTATATGTTCCATGATTTGTGCAGAACCAGCTACAACATGTTATTGATAGAAAAATAGCATGTCATGAATCATGATTAACATCACTTGAAACCAATAGGCATTAGTATGTAAGTTATTCTTCTGTACTGACTAGGCTCTAAGGGATTTCCTCCATTCAACATAGGTAAAGACGTGGCCTCTATATATTCATTATATTGTAACGTGGTACTGCTCAGATTCTAGATCCAAATACGAAAAGTATTTTGAATATTATATCTTTGAAAACTAATGATCACGTTCATGATATACATGATAGATTTATTGGGTAAAAGTGTATACTCTTTCCTTTGACCGTTTTACTCATATGTGTGTGATGGCTCGCTCCTCCCAAAAATGATTTAGTTAACAAAAAGCTTCACAAATTGTCACAATTACGACTTTTTCGTGTTACAACATTTAGCGATTTATTTAAGAAAAAAGAAGTGCACACTTTCTGATGGCATCACGACATTAGCGGGGTCGCAACAGGTGGTGCCGCATGAAAACATGACTATCAAAAGAATGTTCGGTGATGTAACAAAAATATGAGAAGTAACATCTCGGTGTTGTTGTTGTTGTAAGAGGTACTGAGCAAGGCCGTGTAAAAAAGAAAAAGAGAAAGCTCCTTCTAAAACAATGTCTTTTGCTTCTCCCACAAATATAACGACATCAGTGTCTTCTTCTCTCTTTCCGATATCTCTTCACAACCGAATCATAAACGTTTTCACCCCGTATAAAAATTTGTTAGTTTTGACCCATTACCCAACTACGTGCCTCATCCATCTTGCTACTTATTTTTGAAAATAACAACAAATGATTTTAGGAAAATGTTTTTACATTTCCAAAAGAATCGGAGCAAGTATTTCATGGACATTAAGCAGATGATTGATGTATGCTTTTGTATGCTTCTGGCATGTGTAGCAGCTGCAACCATCAACAATTCGTGATGCATCAAACAACTGTTAGCAAGGCTATAAAATATGATTCATACATTTTCAATATAGAAGGAAATTTTATACATTAAAAACGAATAATCTGGGTTGAGTTAATATCAAAATGGGTCATACGGGTGAAACTTATCCAAGTTATGTTTTTAATGCATAAACCTCAGATGTTTTCTTTGAAAGTTGACATTTATCACTGTCGTTTGGTGACAAAATCATTTATGTAGTCAGAACTAACACATCAAATTATTAATTATTTCGGACACATGGTTAAACTTTTCATCCAGTGAAAAAGTAAGTGCAAAGCCTCCAAGGTCCAGTTGGTAGACCTGTCAAAATCGTTATAATAGCTTTCGGTTGACTAAAGAAGAGCAAGAACAACCAATCGTTGGTGCGCTCAAGGTCGTAAATATCGGTCGGCGGTTGTGGCGATCGCCCACCGCTAAGCGATATATCAGTCTTGACGGCGATATATCGGTTTCTCGGCGGGTACCTAAAGTATAATTTTTTTTTATATTTTTATCATTATTATATATATTTTTATCATTATTTTTACTATTTATTTAATATAAATTTGCAAAAATTATACAATTTATATAATTTTATTAATGTTCTAATTATTTTTGATCGATTTCGACTACCGTTTGACCAAAACGCCAATTTTGGTTGATATGTTGCATGGTGTGGCGGTGGTAATCATATAAATGTAAAAGAATAAAAAATTATGGGCATATTCATTAAGCTCACTTTTTTTTAATCCTATGATATTAGTGAATGAAATAAGCGATAAAGTCAAGTTGAAAAGCTATTGATAAGCTCAACATATAGGCTAACCTGAACTCCCATTTTGCTTGATATAGTTCTCTGAGTTCTCTCAGCTTAGATGAAATCTAACAAGTTCGTACACACCAACCCACCCATTTTACCACTAATATACATGACCAGCCATGTTTCTGAGAGTGCAACACTACATGAGACGGGTTGTGGTTATGCAATAATATTTGTTTTTTGCTTTTTGTCGGTGATGATTTGCTAATAGGGTACAACTTCTACTCATTGTTTCTGAATTGGTATTTCATTTCATGTTGTCTAACTCACTTTTGATGATTAATTATGTCGCTCATAGTCTCATGGAACTGGATATTTCTATTACTACTAGCTATGCTTAATGGACTACTGTCCCGTAATTAGGAGGTTAGGTAACGAGTCAAAATATGTGGTTTTTGTATATGTCGAGTTGGGTTGGCATGAAACTTCGTTAGCCAAGATAATGAAATAACACTGATGAACATATCAAAGGCGCAAGTTTGAATTGAAGTGGAGAAATCACTAAACATTCAGCTTCATGTATGAATTATTATACTTCCTTAGAAGCAAGCCTTAACCCAATGTTTTGAGAACTGAAAGGACATTCGAAGATAGCAAAAAGTATGTAATGTTAGATTAGGTTTTGTTTCCAGCAGGAGTACCATGAATCGTATTTCTGTCGAGTGAATAAAGTGAGGAAGATGGGGTGTGATCACCCGCTCATAGCACCCAAAACGACGTTACTTCCCATATTTTCTAGAGGGACATGGAATCCTAAAGGGTACACAACACAACTGCAGGCCTTAAAAGTAAGCTACCTTTTTCGTTTCTGCACCTCTTAAGTTAAGTAGTACTCCGTTTTTTGTCGAATAAACAATATTTTTCAATAAGAATAGATTACGAGTTGGTTGTTGCAATTATATGTCAGCCTATCTCGAGCAACAACGACCAACAGGTAAATATTAGTTATTAGACAATAAGAAAACCATCCACCAAATACTATGAATATAATACGATTTCATAAACAAAATTTAAGATACGAAGGTTCATATTCCATAAATAGGCAGAAGTTACTAAGCATGCTTGCTACATCAATGGCCCATTTTATCTCATGAATGTTACTTCGCTGATTAGACACGGGCGCAAGTATCTGTCATTATTAACAGTGCATTTTTTAGCATATGGGGTGAAGCAAATTTTCCCAATAAAATACTATTGTTGCAATTCATCCAGTCTACAACCGTTTTAGCCGTTAAATACTATGAATTTGCAAAAATCTCTACAAAGAAACACACTGTTGAAGAAGTCAAAAATTTGGCCAAGTCATCCTAAGTTTGTCAACTATATTAGCTATCATAGGAATTAAACTGATTTGTGGTCTTTTAGTAGTTATAACACAAGGTGTCCAACATCTACAACATTACCAAAGGTGTTTCAAATACGAAAAATATTCAAAAGCTACATTCCAATATCCAACACAACAATCAGATGGTCCTCTCATGATCGTATTTAAGATTCCACCTGTCTGCGTTAAGCCCCAGCTAAAGCATATTTTATTACTTTGAAACTATTTTTTGGGACCTTTTTTTGACAAACCCTTATATAAAATGACGTATACATTGAATATTTTTTAAAGACTTTTTAAAGGAGGAATTGTGCCATAAGGCTATAAGTAACAGATAGAACAACCATATATTTCATTCGATAAAAATAAATTATTTTGGTGTGAGAAGTATGTACATCTGGTCACCTGTAAATGTATAAGCATGCTTCTCCGTTAAACAACAGTTTGATTGTTGGAGTAACTGTGTCGTTCCTTTTGTTTTGCAGGTTAGTCAACTAGGAAATGCAGCTCGAAAATACCGGCTTCAACTCAAAAATCTTCCTCATGTTTATCTGGCAGAACAATTCTAACATGTGGGTCCCATATCAGTTATTTACATAATAACCTACTATTTTCCATACAACGCATTCCAGTTAATGTTTATTTGATGTTGTATGATCGTGCTCTAAGTATATCTTAGTTGCAGATTTTGGGTTTTTCTTTATTGTTTTATTAGTTGCTGGATTTGGGGTTTTTCTTTACAGTTTTCAGTAAGACATTGGTTTTATAAGTACCATGAGCATTTCTATGACCTTCTTTGAGCAAATGTATTTTGTTACTATGTTAAGGAGGCGTTTGGTTTTGGGTCATCAGCCAAAAAATGTGTCTTTAGATTCAAATACCATGTTTGGTTTATAAAATGGCTTACAACCTGGCCAACTAAAACCCAAAAAGTCTGGTATATTTAAAAGGATACTAACACCCCAGTTTTAGAAAGAGGATGTTGATATTTTCTGACAGTGGTTACGTGGAAGAGCAGGAAGCCAGAAAACATAATTATGTAGTAGTTTAAATTATTTTTATATTTTTTTACTTCTATTATTATAATTAAATAATATAAAACACTTTTAATTTTTAACAAACTAAACATTACTTTTCATTTAACAATATTCAGTCCTAAACAACCTATTTTATAAACCTACACTCAAAGTAAAATCCGACTTCAAACCAAACGGACCCTAAATTTTCGTTAAGTTGATGTTTTCAAATGGAGGCATCATAAATAACCTTATATACATCTAACTTGGAAGAAGAATATCGCATTATCTTGAACTTTTGTGTGGAAGAATCCTGCAATAAGTATGTATTTTAATAAGCGTATAATGAATTTGTTTTTTTATTTTTTATTTCAGGTTGCAAATGAGAGCCATATATACTAAGGGCGTTTTTATTTAGAGTTATTTTATCCTTATAATGCAAATTTATAGGTATAAACTCAATCTGTGGCTGTTAGTTAATGTTTGTTGTTATATTGCTACCTTCTGATATGGTGATATGGTGATCAGATTAAAATATTAACACTAAAGTTGCTACAGAAACATTTGTGTAAATATATGTGGAAAGTACCTTATTTAACTATTTGAAAGAGGTTACAAAAATTGTGTAAATATAACGCAGTTACAAAAATTGCTTATGCTTGGCGGAAACTCAAGCCAAACGCCCCCAATGGAAGTTGTCAGCAAAGAGCTACACAACATATAAAACTTTCAAGTAAGTCCATGTATTACAAGTGTATTTAGGAAGTGTTATTTTCTTTTTCCCACGTATATATATGCTTCAACTACAGCTTATGGGTTTAGATAGAGGTAGAAGGCTGGTAATGTTTTTATCATTCTTTTGCAACCTATCGCAGGCGCAATACTGATCCACTAGACTGTAAGCAGGAAGCATCAAGCCCAATGCGAGAGTTGTGGTTGTTTCGATGGTACATCAGAGTACATGCTCGACAAAATATGGTGAGACAAAAATATTTTAGAAAGTGATCCAAAAAAAGTCAACTAGAAATTTGGAACTTCTTGCTTCCTTCCATGCCTTTTTCTTGAACAAATACATCGCACAAGTCATGGTGATGAACAAGCAAACTTATTTAAGACATTATTGTGTTTTTACTTTTTACTGTAATCAACAAGAATACAAATATGAAGATTTAAGAAAAAATTTCGTGCGTGAATGAGTATTATAACTAAGTTGTAATCCACAAAAATACAAAATAGTAGATTTAAGAAAAAAATCCCGTGCGTGCACGGGTATTATAACTAGTTATTTTTATAATATTATGTTCACGAGTACAACTTAAAAGAAGAAAATGAAAATATGAGAGAAAAACTATTTGTTGATGATTTAAATTATTTTTAAATTTATGGTACCGGTATCGTATGAACGGGATTCGGCTATTGGTATCGGTACGAGAATCGGTACCGGTACCGGGAAATCGGGATTTTCTCGTTCTTTTTCGGGAATTTCCCGATTTAGTACCGATCCCGTCCTGGATTTTTTTTCACTTTATTTCGTACTCTAGGTACCGTACCGAACGAGATTCGAGAATCGGTACGATTCCGAAAACGGTTCGAGTTCAATTCGAGATTCGGGTCAAAATGCTCATCCTATTTTTATTTTTTTTTCATTTCACAACACTTTTTTTTTTTTTACAATGTGGTGCTCTTAAAAGAAGACCTCCGTCATGCTAATTAGTTCACACATTATGTTACGTGTTGTTTAGGGGTAAGCAAAACCGACCGACAACCAAAAATCGACACAAACCGACCGAAACCGAAACTGACCGACGCAAATCGACTAAATTTTTGAGTCGGGACTCGGGATGAGTTTTCCATGATGTCGGGACTCGGGATTAAATCGGGATCGCACAAACAAAACCACGCAAACCGGGAGTAACTCGGGCCTAACTCTGTTCGGTTCGGGATTCAGGATTAAATCGGATCGGGATTCGGTAATGATATGTGTAACTGTCGTCCGAGAAATGTAGTTTCAGTAAGATACTTTAACTCAGTTTTCAAATGGTTTTCATTATTGTTTCTGTGAGTAAACAAAAATTGCTACAATGGAGTTACACACCTTATTGACATTTTCTATAATTGCTAGATCATGTAACCGGCTCAGTTTTTCAGTGAACCCCAAAGCTTCTTTTGCTCGTTATAGCTTCCGATCACAGCCGATTGTTTCCTATCAGTAAGATGGTTTGCAAAGATATCGTAACATGATACATCGTTGAAGTCCTTTAGTACTTTGACGCCTTTTGTTTTATTTGTGTCGACAGTAAGTTCTCCCTCCTTAGATATATCTCCTTGTGCGTAGACATTAAGATGCTCGATTTCAAACGTTGGTTTTAGAATGTTCGGATCACTAGCGACGACAAGTGCTCCTAGGATCTCTCCCAAAAACATATCCTGCAAAATGTGTGTAAAGAAGTTTTAGTAAAGAGTTTGTAAAACATAAAAGTAATGAAGGTAGTTCCAGTGTCATACCACATGTCGATATAAGTAGCTCTTTTGCTGTAAGCGATGAATCCTTGTCAACAGGCGTCGAGTGAAAATAGCTTCTGGTGTCGTGTTCTTTGTTTGTAACATGTTTAGGATCTTTGGAATTACGCTGACTTTACGTTGCATAGGTAGAGGGATGAGGGTGATGTCTAGTGATGACTCGAATACCGTCTTTGCAGCTAAAGGGTCGAGAAACATGTTAAGTTCGGCGTACTTGTTTGACGGGACATTGATCACATTTCCTTTGTCTTGGTTTTTGTCGTGGTTGATATGTCCTCCTAGTATAATCACTTCCTGTGATTACGTGTTAATTAGATCGATAAATATAGGTTAACACAAAGGACATGAAGCTGAACAAGACTAATCACCTCAATGATTGAGCTAGAATTAGTGTCGGAGAGTAAGATGTTTGCTAAATTTGTTAACGGGCCATTAGTCAAGACCGTAATCTTAGATCCATCGTCGATGGACTCGACTAACGATCTCCAAACTTCTGGTGCGAATGGCTGTCTAAGTTGAGGGAAATCTGTATCACGAGGAGCTCCAAACTCTACTGAATTTTCGGCTGTATAACTACAAAAAAACCAATGTAAGCATATAAACAAAAACCGGATCAAAGATTGTTAGTACTTTTTTAGTCAGTTTGCCCTGTTATATAAATGAACGCATACCTTCTTGGGCTTCTTGGTAGATCACGAGCAAGTCCATAGAGCGTATCTGAGTCTAAAAGGCCACCACTTCCGTGTGGTATCGCCTTTAAGTACTTACACTCCCCGACATTTGGGTTATCCGGATACGACTGGTTCACTGCAAATGAACCACCTAAACCAACAATGATATCATCTCGACCCATCATATGTAACAAATCATACACCACATCTATTGTTGCTGCATTTGCCCAACCACTTCCTGTTACTAGTATCGCCTAAGTTATGAAAAACCAAAAATCACAACTTATTAACGTTTTGGGCGCTATACATTTGGAAAGTAAAATCTTATGAAGTAACGAAAAAGATCCAGTTACCTTGAGATTAATTTCTTCGACTGGTACTTTGAGCAGGTAAAAGAGTGCCAAGAAATCCCCCGCACTCATATCCATATCAAACACGACACTTTTTCCTAGTTTTTTCCCTTTAAAATCCGGTTTGTAATGAACTTCTTTGTAGTTTGGAAATTCGGTGGTGAAGTTAAATCGGCCTTGATGTTGAGGTCGATTTAGTGCCTAAAATTGCAGCAAAAAATCTGTTATCTCTCGTATTTTATCTAATTTGAGATGTAGATTAATCATAAATGAGCTTCAAGAAGCTTGATATCAACTTACATCGAGAAAACTAACAAAATATTCCCGATCCAAGGCGCTTGTCTTGTCGACATTAGCCTTTGCTCTTGTAGCGACATGTACACGCACCGAGTCTGGTCCAGTAACTTCTTCTGTATAACCATCCTATGTAGTTGGAAAAAAATACTTTATAACATTACAGACAGCTAAGCTAAGGAACACGACTCAAGTTACCTTACACATCCCTGGACCGTTCTCACGATTACAAAAAGGATCATGAATGCCTAGTTGAACATGGCCGCTATGAACTCCATTTCTTGCCAGGCCGAATTTTGGGATCTTTTGTCCATTAAATATCGCATTTGAGCCATCTGATATCCCATAAGGCTGGTTGGATGTAATCACAGTGATATTAATGTACTCCAGTTCCGCAAACTCATTTTCTTCGTCCCCATTGTGTATGCTACGTATCTCTGATGTTGCAACACCGGACATAAACGAATCCCACATAAAGTAACTCTACAGATTAAAAACATCATAATTTGGATCAACGAATCAAAAAATACGATATGCATATCCATAGTTAACAGATATAAATGTAAGTCAGCAATTTACGCAAATAAAGCTAGTGAAAATCTATTATCTACCGTAAAGAACTGATCATCAAACCAAGTATCACGAGCCATCTTCAAAGACTTAAAGATGTATTGTGCCTCATACGTACGTTGATTATTCTCAAACGTTTCAAAAAACTCTTTAGTAATGGGAATGGTATTCGTTGCATCTAATCCGACAAGAGTGATAGGAATCCCCGAATGAATAACCTGCAAGAAAATGAGTTAGAACAACAAAACTCAAATAGCTAACGACATTTTTTTATCATTGAGTTCATTACCTGGTATGCAGCGAAAGGATCACCATAGAAGTTAAACTCAGCGTACGGGTTACTTCTCCAGGTTGTAAACATATTACCGTGGTTACCACATTGCTGAGGTACGCAAGATGCTGTCGCGTTTTCTGGACAACAACCAGTTGGATTCTTCGATCTCACACCACCACCCATGATGTAAATATGCTTAATATTTTTCTTCAAATGTGGATTTTTCATAAGGAAAATTCCCAAATTTGTATGTATTCCTGTGATGAACACGTTAATAGGACCTTTTGATATCGCCTTGATCAACACTTGTTGTGAAGTCGGTTGTCTAAGAGGTGAGTATCGTCGACTTCCCTAGTATATACACATTGAAACGCGCTTGACATGAAATGCTTGCAAAATAAGGTTTAAGAGCTAACAACATAAAAAGCGCGCAATGCAGGTACCTGTGGAAGAAAGCTTCTTCGGAAGCCAAAATTTGTATCGATATCTAGTCTTCCTCCACTTACGACAGGAATAGACTGTCTATATCTACAAGGTCCGGATGTGCCACTTCCCTGCTCAGGCGTTAATAATCATTTAACGACTCATACTATTTGTAATCGAAAATCTGTCATGACATAGGTGTATGTACTGATACTCTGATAGTAATATACCTGGTCGATAATAGGAAGATAGCCACCAACGTTTGGTTGTATAGTACCATTTTTAAGTATGCCACCATCACCTCCTACGCCAACATCAATATCGTCTCGACCCATCATGTAAAGAATATCGTATATTTGATTTACCGCGTGCCCGGCGTTTGTCCATGAGTTTGTGTTTATTGTTATTGCCTGCACAAGCATCATTACATTTTAAAATGAAACTTGAAATAGTCGATTCGGACATGACAAGTATGGTCATATAACGACTATGTTTCTCCCACTGTTAAGATAAGATTAGGGGCTGATAATCATAGTACCATTTTTAACATTCTTAACTATAAAGAAAACTTACTACTAAAAGATACTAGCAAAATAATAAAACTACCTATCAAAGTTACCAAAATATTTAGGGCACGTTTGGTACATGGAATTTCAGATATTAGAATTAAAATAAATAATTGAATTCTTAAAAATAAAATTCAACAAAATGGTTTATTGAATTCTTTTGTTTAATTGGTAGCATCGGAGATTTGAACTTTAAAATTATAAATAAAATAATAATAAAAAATATTAATAAATAACAATTAAAAGTTAATGATTAATAATAATAAAAAAATAAAATAATAATAATAATAATAATTATAAAATTTAAAAATAAAAATAATAATAAAACTAATAATAAAAATAATAAAAACAATAATAAATAATAATATTAATATTAGTATTAATAAATAACAATTAAGAGTTAATAATTAATAAAAATAAAAAATAAAAATATAATAATAATAATTATAAATTTTTAAAATAAAATAAAGTAATAATAAATAATAATATTAATATTAATATTAATAAATAACAATAAAAATAAAAAATAATAATTAATAATAATAATAAAATAAAAGATAATAAATAAGAAATAAACAATAATAATAATAATTATAAATAATAATAATCACAATAATTTAAAATAAATAATATTGTTATTTATTTATTTGTTATTTTTTTTTTCCAAAATTCCAATTTTATTAATCACAAAAAATTGGAAGGGAGCCGCGAAACAAGCTGCGCGCCCACCCGTTTTTGAATACAAAAACTAAGTCTAGACATCAAAAAACCACCACTCCTCGCGTCACTAGAATGACAACTAGCTAACCGCTTAAGACGCGAGAGAGTACCCATCGCCTCCACCTCAAACTCCCCGAAAGTCGAGAAGGCGAATGGAATAAACGAGTAACCATGCTCAGCACAAATAGAAGAATACTTCCTCTTCTTCTTCTGAACAGCCGACTGCAAAGCACTCCCGGGAACCCACGAATCCAACCCCGCCCCTGCAAACGGAGAAACCCCTGTAACATCTAAACACGCATCTTTGCCCTGGGACCAATTGTGAAGCAATAAATCTGCTGGCCGAAGATCACGCCCACCATCAGAAAGTTACCCAAATACCTTTATTAACACTATTTTATAAACACTATTTTATTAGAATATTATGATTTACAAAAGGTTAGTAGGAAGCCGAGATACAATCTGAGCCCCCACTCCCTTAGCTATAGCAAAACTAATCCTATTAAAAATATGAGCACCAGCACGTGCTCCAATGTCTTGCGTCACAGAGAACTTTCGAATCCGCTTCAGTAAGGCCACCGCATCCCTCTCCAATTCCCCAAATGAAGAAAATGAAAAGGTAAGAAAACCATATCCAACGAGGAAATGGTTTCCTTACCAAATATAATGAAAATGATTTCCACAAAATTTACAAAGGGTGAACTCTTTAAGAATTCAACTCTCCATCTATTTTATTTCTCTACCAACCAAACAATGGAAATGAAATCATTTCCATTTCTCTCTCTCCAATTCTTTGTACCAAACACACCCTTAGGATCAAAGTTACCCAAATACCTTAGTAGGTCAAAGTCAAACCCCTAACAACGACCATGCTAGATGTGAGTATGGTGCGATTTAGTGCGAGTTTTGACTAAAAACAAACCGTAGGCGATTTCTATAAATAAAAGAAACCAAACTATATTACATTTTGTGGTTTCTGTTTTTGCCAGTTTTAACCGCATCACATACATCATCACTTATAACTTGAATAATTAATCTGGGTTTTTGCGATTTTGGTTTACAATGTCGATTTTCTCGTTATAAAATATATTTAGTGTAAACACACAAATCACTTAATGCTTATAAGAATATTAACGATAATATGTGGTGGACACCTTATAACATAGATAGATAATCAATGTGCCAAATTTTTTTATTTTAAATCATCAATGTGCGTTGCAGGTTTTGTGGTTCGGGTTTTATGGGTATAACCGCAATCCCATCGTATATTGTGGGTTTTTTTTTTTTTTTTTTAAATCCGATCCACCTTTTTTGTTGTTTATAGCTCATATTAGATTTGTGTACATTCAATGTATCACAAGCAAGTTGATAACAATTAGTATGATGCAAGTAGTATGAAGCAAAGAAAGCATTATTCATGGGGATCAACAGCTCTGGAATCAAAGGATATTGTCTATAGTATCTAGAGACAAAGAAGACGATCTTTAGCTGGATGTCACCTTTAATAAATTTGTCATGATAAAGAAGGTGAATGCTGAGTAGTTAGATGAAACTCCTAAAAACCTAGAGTTTGAAAGAATAATTGTACCAGCTCATAGAGAAACCCATTACGATTCACCTAGGGTAGAAGGAGATTATGAAGAATATGAGGTTCAAGCTAAAGAAGCTCGACAACAACAACATGAATCAGTTGCTACCAACTAGCCAAAAAGAAACACCAAAGCCTTAATGATACGGTGGCTAGTGCATCTTCAATTGCAATTGATGATGTACCTACTACTCACTCTGAAGCGGTTCGAGACTTAGAGAAAGAGAAGTGGAGGATTGCCATGAACGCAGAATTGCAGTCTTTTTAGACGAATCAGACATGGGACTTGACCAACCTCCAAGATAGGAAGAAGGAAATTGGATGCAAATGGGTGCATGAAAAGAAATAGGATTTCTTAGCCAAAATAATGTTCGCTAAAGCAAGATCGGTAGCTAAAGGCTACGCTCAAAAAGAGGGCATTAATTATAATACAATGTTTTCTCTTGTGGTAAAACATTTCTCTATTAGAATTTTGTTGGCTTTGGTAGCACAGTTAGATTTGAAACTAGTTCAAATGGATGTGAAGATTGCATTTCTACATGGAGACTTGGAAGAGGAAATCTATATGGTTCAGCTAGAAGGATTTAAAGTTGCTGAAAAAGAGCATGAAGTATGTGAGCTTCACAAAACGTTGTACGGGGTGAAACAGTCCCTAGGGAAGCGGTACAACTGATTTGATAAGGTTATGATGGATTCGAAGTACACTGGAAGCAAATATAACCAGTGTGTCTATTTGGAAAAGCTGCAAGATGGTTCCTTCGTATATCTTCTTCTATATGTAGATGATATGTTGATAGCTTCTCAAAGTTTAGACGAGATTGAAAAGTTAGAGACTCGATTGAAAAGCGAATATGAGATGAAGGATATTGGTGAATCAAAGATGGTTATCAGCATGAAGATAGTTAGTGATAGAAAACTGAGGAAGCTTTGTTTAGCTCAGAAACAATATATGAGAAGGTTTCCAAAGCGCTTTAGGTTCGACAAGAAAACAAAACGAGTTAGTACTCTACTCACTTTTCAATTTAAGATCAGTGCTGCTATCTCATCGAAAAATGATTCAAAGATGGCTTACATAGAAAAAGTACCTTATGCAAATGTTATAGGTAGCTTAATGTATGTTATGATATATACTTGACCAGATATTAGTCATGTTGTTAGAATGATGAGCAGGGTTATGCACAACCTTGGAAAAGGACATTGGAAAAGGACATTGGAAAAGGACATTGGCAAGTTGCTAAATGGATATTACTATATACCATAACACGGTTGATGTAGGTTTAGTATTCAAACATGAAAGTAGTCAGTGGGTGGCAGGATATTGTGATTCCGACTATGTTGGAGATTTAGACAAGTGAAGATCTACTACGTGTTATGTTTTTACTTTGCCAAAAGATCTAATTAGTTTGAAGTCTACCTTACAGTCAACTACTGCTTTGTCAACTACGGACGCATAGTATATGGCGATTACATAGGTTGTCAAGGAGCCAATTTGGCTTCAAGGGTTGCTCTGGTGAACTTGGAATCAATCAGAACTTTTTCACGATGCATTCTGATAGTCAGAGTTCAGTTCACTTAGCGAAGAATCAAGTTTATCATGCAAGGATGAAGCACATTGATGTTCGGTATCATTTCATATGAGAGATACTCGAAGAAGGTGAAGTTAAAATCCAAAAAGTTCATACTTCTAAGAATCTTGCAGATATGTTGACTAAAGTTTTATCTGGGATTAAGTTGAGTTATTGTTTGAACTTGAACGACGTTGTGAAAACTTGAAGCTTGGTTTGAAGACTCTACTAAAAATGGTTGATGGCGAGATTAAAGAATTAATATTCATCTGGGTAGAGTTGTGTTGTTAATGGCTCATATTAGAATAAGTGTACATTCAATGTACCACGAGCAAGTTGATAACAAGTGATATGATGCAAGTAATACGTAGTAACTTGGAAGAATCATTTAAAGCAACTTGATATCAATTTTAGAGGCTATAAATAAAAAGCTCTTATAATTCCATATAGTTTTTCACACCAAAACATACACATAAGTATTGTTGTGTTCATAGTCTTATCTTTCTTTAGTTATTGTTTTGTAATATGGAGTCATAAAGATAATAATATTATTGGAAAAAGTTCTTTGTTTTTTTTTTTGAACTTGGATAAAGTTGTGTGTTATTAATTTTATTATTGCAAGTAGATTGTAATTTAGGTCGATGGTTGTAAAAAAGTGTTATAAATTTGATTAAATTTAATATATTACTTTAATTTTATTTGAAATTATAATGATAATATTTTAAAACTTTTAATTAAAAATAAAACTGTTATTTTATTAAAAAGTAAAAAAAAATCATAATAAATATATTTTTCTTAAACTATATCCTTTTTGTCAAAAACATAATAATTTTAAGATGAAAACAATATTAATTGAAGATAAAATAGTATATTAACTCAATTGAGACAAAAACTAATTACTACCTAGTTATCTAATAGTGACAAATAAATGACTACATGTGCAAAACCTGTATTATATTATATTGTACTACTCCGTATTATTAAGCATGCATCACACCATTGTGTGAAACACTAAAAAATAATAATTGGAGAAAAAAAAATTCAAACTCTATAAAAGCATATACAATGGGAACTTGATCATAGGCTTTTTACTATTATAAAAAAAATTTTAAAGTCTTTTATCATTAAATAATAAGACTTTTTACTAGCTAAGTCTTCGAAACAAAACTTTTTACTTTTATGTATTGCATTAAATATTTTAAACCATAATAAATTTAATATTAGTTATCATAAATGTTTCAAGTAATAAAATGCTCTAAGTGAATGAGTGAAATATGACTTGTGAAAATACCAAAGTTTCAATCATGAAGGCTTAACATGTGAAAGACTAATCGTTCTCAAGATGACTACTAACTTTAGTTGCCTTTCAAAATTGAAAACGATAACAAACTTTAGTTGAACGAATTGACAAATCATTTAAAAGATTTTGAACAACAGAGATGATTGTACGAAAAATCCGATAAAAATTAGCAAGACGTTAAAAAGTTACAAAGGATACGTAACCAATCTACATCAAACAAGAAGTTTTTCCGTCTCGATATTTTAACCATTAAAAAAAGACAGATTAGATTAAAAGAAAGTAAATTATACTATTCGTCCTTGTTGTTTAGATTAAATCTCCAGTCTCGCCCCTCACGAATTTCTTTGCATGAATTGTACGTCGTTCTTATTTTGAAACTATATAACACTGTTTGTCATAGTTTCAAAATAAAATTAATTCATGCAAACAAAATCATGAAAGATGAGACTAAGGACTTGCCTAAACCAAAAAAAAAACAATGGTACAATTTACTAAAAAAAGTGTCATATTCCCTCAACAAATAAGAGGTAAACGTGAAAGAAATATACTTTATCTTATATTAAAGGCGAACTCAGAATTTATAATCGGGTGTTGATTACTAGTATTAAAGTTATCATACATTAAGTAAAAATAAGTGTTACACGTAGCAAAAAAAAAATATTTATTAAATTTTTTTCTCTTCGTGACATTAATAGGGTGTAGACCATGCTACACCCTGCTCTCATATGAGTCCGCCTCCGTCTTTATACGTCGTGTTTTTATAAGTCCAAACTATAAATAATACTTTTTAGATGGCAAATTCCAATTCCAACTTTAAGACGTTTAAATCTGATTTGAGATAAATGTGAAAACTTAGATGGCACACAAATGACAAAATTAATAACTACTCGTAGTAAATTAATAACTACTAGTACGGAGTAGTAAAAAACCATAAAATTTACACAAAACATTATTCCAATGTAGTTGAAAATTGAAATGCATCATAGATTCCTAGACTCACAAAAACCCTAAAATTTGACAACAATGTCATCACCTAAGCAAACTAAAATGAAATGAGTCGAGATGATAATGATATACATCTAAATTAACGATCAAGTGCGCGTATGAAAGAAAAAAAAATACCTCTAAACTGAATTCGGACCGGTTGAGCTTTAAAAGATACAATATAGCAAAGAAATCGTCAGTATCGACGTCCGTATCCAATAGAATTCGATGAGGAACGTCGCCATAGACATTCGAGCTAGCGATACCGTTTATAGCTATGATCAAAGTGCATAGCAAACTTGACCATAGCCATGAAACGTGGTTCATTTCTCTAAAGAACTAAAATATCTTTAGCTTATGGCTTATGCCAACTAGGTACGAAGTTATGAATGATTTATAGATAAGAAATGATATCACAATAATACAAATTTTCTGGATTCTTATTAAATAAATGGTCCTACTACCAACTTGTTTCAGTTATTAAGTTACGTATAGGTAATATAAATATATTTTATTGAAAGTAGCACAAAATAAATGAGTTGTTTGGACTTATAGTATAGCAATTAAAATCTTATTAAATCAATGTTTTCAAGAACCGGGTCGACCTGCACGAGGTAACCGGTTGACCTGGTTTTGGTAGAAAAACGGGTCATATTGACGGGGTTTTATATTTTCGAAACTTTGTTAGACACGCCGGGTTTGGGGTAACCCGGGTCAACCAGTTCTCGAGACCCGGCCAGGTTTTGATTTTTTCGGGGTTTTTTTAAATAAGTAAATTTTACGTATTTACGACAGGATTTTATTTATATACGTTATATGCGGAAGTTTTATATATAACTTTTGTTATTTATTAAAAATATGAAAAAAAACGTATTTAAAAAAAAGACCGGGTTAACCTAGACTCGATGATTCGACTGGATCGACTTAAAAAACAAATTTCAAAACATTGATTAAAATATGTTATTTTAGATTGCAAAATATGATGTTTGTAATGTTATTATATTTTTTTATTCCAAGGTAGATAGTTTCTATCTCGTACGTATCTTTTTGTTTGACCATATTGTGTTTCTTCGATGTCTTATACAACCAAGACAGTTATTAAACATTATAAAAGAAAGAAAAAATGAATATTAAAACATGCACATGGTTTTCATGGAGAAGAAAATCTCATAGTCTCGATATCCTTGTGGAAATAATGACTAATGTAATTAATATGAATAACAACCAAACACTTTCAAGTTTCAATCGTAGTTTGAATGATATATGATTCGTTATGTGGGTTAAGATCTATATAGACACTTAAATTATGATAGATCTATCCAACTAATTATAATAACCAATTTTTTAAAAAACCCATTTTTTACCACTTTTTTAAAAACTAAATACCTCACAAACGGTAAATCGTCAAACGAAAAAAAATACACAATTGTGACGAGAATTAAATAATCTATCTATCGAGGGGCACATGTATATACTTTCAACGAACTTTTTTTTCGACTTTTTTTTCTTAAGTCACGTCTGAAGAAAATCATATATGATTCGTCACGAATCATATATGATTTGTCACGAATCATATATGATTTTCAGAAAATCATATATGATTCGTGATATGAATCATATATGATTTTCTGAGAATCATATATGTTTCGTGACGAATCATATATGATTCTCTCCAGACGTGACTTAAGAAAAAAAAGTCGAAAAAAAAGTTCGCCGAAAGTATATACATGTGCCCCTCGATAGATAGATTATTTAATTCTCGTCGCGATGGTATGTTGTTTTACGTAACGATGAACGGTTTGTGAGATATTTAATTTTTAAAAAATAAGTTTTTTTGTTACATGATAAAAATGGATTGTTGTGATTGGTTGGTTGAGTCTATGCTAAACTAAGGGTTTATGGGGATCTTTTTCCTGGGTTATGTTTGGTAACAGTTTTTTTAAAAACATTTTTACTAATTAGTATTAACATTTAGAATAATTGTTAAAAAATGTTGTTTAATTAAAAGAATGAAGATTAAAATTTCTCATAAAAATACTACTTTTTCATATACTCTTTCAAAGAGAATTTTTATAAGCATTATTAATGAAAAAGTTTTAAACTTAATAAATTATTTGAATACTTTTATTAGTATAACATATTTAATTTAAAAGAGTTTTCTATTTATATATGTATGTCCTTTTATGTTTTTTCACACATTTAAATTGCTACTGCTAATCTATCAAACACTTTAATAAGTTAACTAATATTATTAACTGTTTCTGCTACTACACTACTACAAAAAAGTCCATGGAGACTGGTTCAAAAAGGCAATGGAGACTGGTTTTGTAGGACGTGTCTATGTGGAGGATCTCCTTGCTCGAAACATAAAGAGACTGGTTTTGAAACCAGTCTCTATTAAAAGAATAGACACTGGTTATCTTCATAAAAACAAGTCTCTTTAGAGATTGGTCTCCATACTAATCTCCAGAAAGCAGTCTTTTTAAGAGCATTTAACCAGTCTTTTTATGGAATAAAAAAATGTGGTTTTTTTCTAAAAACCAGTCTCTTTTTAATTATTTTTTTTTAAAAAAAAATTGGAATTTTTATTAAAATCCAAATTTTACAAATTTAACCCTCTATAATGAAATAATGTAAATACAAGAATTCTATAATAAAATCTAAATTAAAGGACTTGAATTGTCATAAACAACAAATGTATGTAAATAAAGACAACTTTATTAATTGGAAGGATTAAAATTGTCAAATACATATTTCGAATCAAATTTGTTTTTTTCTCAAGTAGCAAGCACCACGTGAGATCCTCTAACTTCTTTCCAGCTCAGATTTTGCTAGACGCAAGACACCAGTCTTCTTTGCCTCCTGTCAAGTGTAAAACCAAAATGATATGTTATTACACAGCTAGAAAACAATATATATAGATAAGAAACACTTTAATCACATGTTCATTAAATGTCTTATTAATAAGCTTCAAGTAACTTTGATGTTACCCATAACCTATGTTCATACATATAAATCTAAGCTGGAATATTAAAGGAGCGGGACATCTTCATACAATACTTTTAAGAAGATGTTAAGCACCACCTAAAGTTCATAGGCATAATTCTTGTAATTTTAAATCACAATATCAAGATGTTACCTGATGCTTAAGAAGAAACGCAACCACTTTTTCTTTATTATCTTCAAGATCAATAGAACAAGTGTTCCTCCTTCCTGACACATATCATTGTTCTATTTCTTACCACGAAGCTTCACACCAAGGGCCCTTCCCAGTTTGGTGATGATCTGTTAAAAAAAACCATAAAGACGAGACTAAATCACTAAAACTATTAAAGCTTTTTTTTCCAAAAGTAAAATGCAGTAATTGTATAAGATAAACTATACTAACCCTGTAAGCTTTTCCTGATCCCTCATTAGGTAGATTGGCGAGTACATGCCACATCTGATAAATGCCGTACCCACTTTCTCATAAAGTTGTCATAAATAACTTTATTTTTTTTAATACATAGCAGTAATAAAATGAAATTTTCTAGGAAGAAGATTTTTCCTTTAAGCTTACATCGCCTTTAGTAAGTTGGCATTAAGCCCTCTCAATGATACTCTACATTTCCATTTGACAAACAAGCACCAGTGTACTCCTATCCTATGTAGTTACATAGAACCAGTGAGTAAATAAACTAAAATCTTGATAATTATTAAACTTGCAGACTAAAACAGTAATTAATTAACTAACTACTTACCCTCGATATTACCTGAAGTCAGTAGGAAGACCATATTCTTACAAAAGCTGATAAATGCTAAACAACTAAAGGTTAAGTTATTGGTTCGTGTGTATGTTTTTATATCCGACCTAACCATGCATTACTACTCTTCTAGTAGTTTTGTTTCCGCATCAATGATTTGTGTCAGCGGTAGTAGCAACAATCGTCATGTTGCGTCATAAGCAAGGATGCATGAGAATAAAAAAAAAGCTCCACCTGTCTAATCTGCATAAAATGAAAATAAATGGTCAAAAACCGTCAGAGGTTTCGTAAGAAATTCGAGCTAAAAAACTAGAAGCACGTATAAGGACCTGATCAATATTAATCAATACCAGGTATGTTTATTTTACTTCATTGTTTAGTTAATAGGGATTATGCTTGATTGCTTGGATAGATTTTTGTCTAAATATTTTTAAAGCTTGTTTCATACCATGTTTAGTTCAGAATTTATTTCTTTGGTTCACTCCATTCAAACAGACCACACAAACATTATTTTTGCTAACTAAATGTGGCACTATACAAATAAAATAATTCTTGCATACTTAACAATTTTATGCTTATTCTATATGCCATTTTTTACTTCATCCAATCTGTAGCTTTTCTACAATAAAGCCTATTTTCTTAATATGAAAAGCCTATTTTATAAGGGAAAATCAAATAAATAAAGTACAAAGTTTGACTTCGTTTCTCCAATAAACAAAATCTGTGCATTTACGACTTTTCTTAATATGATTGGTTTACAAGTGTTTCAACCTAAAATACTACTACTATTAAATAAATAACATAATCAACAACAGCAAACTCATCAAACCAAATAACAAAATTTTAATGTTTTAAGTGTTTTTCAAAATAATTTTTTGTTTAATTTTTTAAAGCTTCTACTTCACTCAATGACAAATTTTCTTATTTACTTTTAGTTTATATAAAATAGATAATCAAACCAAACCAACCAAATTATTTTATCCACCAAGAACAATTGAGTCGCACTTTTTACCATTAATCAATTCGAAAAGATCAGATTCAACGAACTTTGATACTTGGAAATACCTTGTATTACGCACCCTACTGCTGGTATACAGCGAACCAAACGCTCCCTGTATGGTGTTTCGCTATCCCAAACACCCCCTGTGTGGTGTTTCGTTGATGTCCCGGACACACCCCTTCGTTGTTATTAACTCGCAGCAAGATGGCTGATCTTTCTGCCGAAACAACCACCCTTGATGGTGGCTGAATATAAAACGAATCAAAAGCCCCACGTGTGTTTACGAATCGCAGCAACAAACACACTCCTTTGTACTAATAACCACAACCACAAACAAAGCACTCGTGGGTGCTGAAATCAGCAACAACACCCATGTACAGCTGCTGGTCTGCTGTTAAATAAACACACCCTGTTGTGCTGCTGTCGTAAACAAACGCACGCTACACTGCTGGTTTTTACCCCTAAACAAACACGCCCTCCTTCTGTTCCAAAACGCAGCCTTCTGCTGCTAGTGACTGAACAAATTCGAAACAAACACCACAGGTTGTGGTGATGGATTATAATCGGACCAAAAACCCCTAAATGACGGCACCACTTCGGCGGCTGTTTGACAAACAGATCCGACGGATCTTATAAAATAGTGGATGATTATATACAAAAACAAACACCTCGCTGATGGGAAACACTACAACGACGCTAGTGATTCGAAGATGGTGGTGGTCCGTGTAGCAGGTGATGGGATGGAGGTATGTTGATGATGTTATGATGGTGCGGCACAAGAACGACAGCTGTGGTGGCTGATAAAAGTGGCGGCTGGAGTATATAGTGTTGATGGATTTGATGGCGGTTGCTGGTGGTGGTTTTGTAGGGTGGTGGTGGCGAAGACGTCGGCTGATGGTGAGAAAGGCGGTTGGTGGTGGTTGGTTGATGACCACGGCGGTGGCAGCGCCTGGTGGTGGATGAATATTGTAACAGTGGCGGTTGTGATATTATGATGGTGGTAATAGTTTAGGTTGTGGCCAGAAAATGGTAAATATAATAGATGAAGATGTGGTTTATTTCTATGGTGGTGGTTGACGGATTTCGGCGGCCGGAAAGTGGGTGATGGCGCCGGAAAAATATAGAGACAATTAGGGCTGTGTGTGTTATAAACTAGGGTTATAGTTTGTTGTAAATGAATAAAAAATATGATTATTTTCTATTTATATTTAACTCAAAATGTAAGGTGAAAATTGTTGAGGGTTTATTCTGTAATTATAAAGTTAACTTTTATTCTATCTTGTTTAAACGTGAGTCGGGACTCGGTCGGGACGAATAAAATTTGATTACACACTCGAATCTTTTACCGTAGCGTTTAATATATTGTTTCCACAAAAATAGGTTATTTACATGAAAAGAAAGTCACAAATCGCTATAAATTCGTTTAAATGTTAATTATCTATTGGGTATCTCGATCAAGTTTAGTTTCAACGAAAAAATGGACTTCGACTTGTTTATTCGCATTTTTAACAAACATTATTGAAATAAAAATATTATATAATTAAATAAATCATTTTAATAAACATCTCAATAAAATATCTCGTGACAATTAAATATAAAAATAACTTTTAACCGAGAACACAAACATTGTGATTTTTTTTTTCAAATTTTGCAAAATATGTCCCTTTTTAAAAAAAACCCAATAAGTTTGGTATCGCTCAAAAATGAATTTCGAATAATAATTACAATAAAATTTATTAAAGTGCGAAAAATTCTCGGGTGTTACAGTTTGGTTCGGTTAGTTCGGTATTGTTTGATCCGGTTATGCTTGCCCCTATTTAGATTGTAAATGGAGATTTTCAACGGAGGAGTAGATATGATATCGTGATGCATAAGATGTTCGTATCAATATGTTATCCTTGTACATGAGATATTCAACGGATGAGTTAAAAACTATTGTTGACTCATATCGTGTACAACGATACTCGATTGACTCATATCGTGTGAAACACTACCCTGTCTACTCATATCATGTACAAGGATACCCGGTCCATTTATATGGTATACAACGATACCCGATCGACTCATATCGTGTGAAACGATACCCTATCGACTCAAATCGTGTACAACGATACCCGATCGACTCATATAGTATGAAACGATACCCTATCGAATCATAGCATGTACAACGATACCCTATCGACTCATATCATGTGAAACGATACCCTATAAATTCATATCGTGTACAATGATACCCGATCGACTCATATCGTGTACACGATACCTGATCGACTCATATCGTGTACACGATACCCTATCGACTCATATAGTGTACAACGACATCCTATCGACTCATATCATGGAAAACGATACCCTATCGACTCATATCGTGTACAACGATACCCTATCGACTCATATCATGTACAATGACACCCGATCGACTCATATCGTGTGAAACAATACACTATCGACTCATAACGTGTACAACGATACCCGACCGACTCATATCGTATACAACGATACCCTATCGACTCATACAGTGTACAACGATATCCTATCGACTCATATCATGTGAAACCATACCCTATCGACTCATATCGTGTACAACGATACCTTATCGACTCATATCGTGTACAATGACACCCGATCGACTCATATCGTGTGAAACGATACACTATCGACTTATATCGTGTACAACAATACCCGATCGACTCATAACGTGTACAACGATACCCGATCGACTCATATCAAGTGAAACGATACCCTATCGACTCATATCATGTACAACGATCCCTGATCGACTCATATCGAACTACAATTATCAAAACCGAATCGAACCGAACAACTAATTCAGTCCCGGGTTGGATATGAGTTTGACATTCAAAACCGAAAATATTTTTGACCGTTCTCGACAGTTCGATGGTGCTCGACCGATTTTGACCATTTTCAACTTATTTCGACCGCTATCGTCCGCTCTTCACGTTTTCGACTGACTTTAACCGTTCTCGTCCATTCTTAACTGATTTCAACACATTTCGACCGATTTTGACACATTTCGATCGATTTTGAACTTGTTGGACCATTTTTGAACGCTTTCGACTGTTTTTGACGCATTTCGACCGTTCTCGTCTGTTCTTGACCGTCCTCGTCCGTTCTCGGCTGATTTCGCAAGTTTTCGACGATTTTGACAAGATTCGGTCGTTTCGACTGACTTCGACCATGTTCGACCGATTTCGACCATTCTCGACCGATTTTGGTCGATTTCAACCTCTATGTCCGTTTTTGTCAAAATAAACTTTATTAAACTTTAAAAAATAACAAAAACTAATTTAAAAACAAAAATGGGCTAAAAAAATCGAAATAACAAAAGCACACGAAAATAATAACGAACGTAAAAAACGCGACATTTAAATAATTTATTGAATTTAAAGCCTAAAAATGCAATTTTAATTTTTCCTACATTATAAACGACAAAAGAAAATTTAGAAAAAAAGAATTATATTTTTTTGACTATTAAATATTTTTTTATGAATTAATTAAGATTAAAACTAATTAAATGATTTAAAAATATTAAATGATTTTTCAAAAATCCTAAAAAATTACAGAAAATCAAAAACGCTGTTAGAAAACTATAAAAAAATAGTCAGTTGAAAAGATAAGCTCAAATAAGCTCGAAATAAGCATAAAATAAGGTTTTAAGCAAATAAAGTTAAAGGAGTAGAAGTAAAAGCTTTTGTAATGATAAACCAAAAAGAACACTTGGTGCAGATGGTTAAAGAGTGTATGTATGTCTCTGTTTGTTCTGTGAGGTCAGGGGTTCGATCCACTTGCTGCCCATTTTTTGGTATTTTTTGGTTTTTTCTTTATCAGGAAATAAAAAACAGATTAAAAAGAAAAGAAGAGGATGTATTAACAAGAAGTGCCTATAGATTAGATGGTTTAACAGAGAGATGTTGCGTCTGATGTCAGTTCAGAGGTCAAGGGTTCAAGACCCTCCGTTGCCTTTTCCATCAGATTCAAAAGAAAAGATGAAGATGTATTAACACGAAGTGCCTATAAATAAGTTTTACACAAGTTATGATTCTTATTTTTTTATTTATTTAATGGTCCTTATAATTTAATCACATATAAGGTTATAAAGACTAAAAACGTAATATGTTATAAAAACAAGTATATACCGTTGAGTCCTTATGATTGTAAGTTAAAAAAAAAATTAAGCACACAATTTATTTACATAAAAAAGACTGGTTGTTAAAAAAACCAGTGTTTTTAAATGTCTAAAAACACTAGTTTTTTTTATATAAAACGGTGTCCTTAACATTAACACATAAAGACAGGTTGTTACGTAAAAACCAGTGTCTTTAAGTGTATAAAAGGAGTGGTTGCAGCCTACAAAACTAGTCTCTTTAGAATTCACCTTATAGAGACTGGTTTTTTTAAGAAAACAAGTTTCTATTTATTCCCTTCCCATCATTTTTAGGTCATAGACACTTGTTTTCACGTAACCAGTCTCTTTAGGGGGGTCTCTAAGGGCTTTTTTGTAGTAGTGCTACTAACTATTACTGCTCTTGCTAACTGCTAGGGTGACTAAGGTGGCAATTTTGAGCTCGAGCTTAAGTTGCAGTCCATCTCCGAACTTTAAATGTAAGGTTTGCTCGGGTTTAGGAGCCAAATCGAACACGAAAGCAAACTTAATAACGACCTTAGTAACATGCTTATTAATGAGCTCAAAATAGATATGTTACGAGCCTTGTTCGAGACAAAGTTTAATTTTCATTGGCACATCATATGAAGAGTCAAACTTAGTGATATAATTTTTCATTGGTGCATTGTTGCTTGTTGGTCAAAAGGGTTGAAAGTCTATGCAAAAACATCTTCAATGCTAAAATATTAGAAAAAACTTTTTGAGATAATTTTCTCCATTACATTGATAGCAAGCTTTTTATAGAAATGAAAAATATCAAGTCTTTCATAAAAACTTTATCTGTTAAATGTGAGTTGCATTAAATGTATCAATGTATCAAAAACTTGATGCATTGAGATGCTTTAAGCATCACTGTGATTTTAATAAAGGTTAATTTAATATTTCTTTCGTCCTAAAATTATTATTTATCTTTCTTTTTTAAATTATCTCAAAATTATTATTTAATACTAAAAATAAATAAGAAACTTTGATAGATTTTCTATATTATCCTTGAGTAAAATTATTATTACAAATTTTAAAAAATAATTAATTAATTAGCTAGAGGTAAAACTGTTCTTATATTAAAAAGTAAAAGAGAGAAAGTTGTAATAAATGTACTTTTCTTAAACTGTGTAATTATTGTCTGGTGACAATAATTTTGGAACAGAAGGAGTAACAAAGAATTTTCTTGAATGTCCACTTATCATATATGAACTTTATAAATTAATAGGCGAGTACCCGCGCATAGTGGCGAAATTTTTTAGCGACAAAGAATTAAGGATATGAGATATTGTGACAAGTGCTTCGTATCACGTTCAAAATAAAACATAAAAATATTAAAATGTAACTGAAACCGGATATAACATGCGATATTTAAACTCAAATTTATGAGTAATTTTGTTATCGTAAGTGTTGTTTACAATTAATGGTTGTACTCGTGTACCTTCCCCATTTTAGGTATGTAATGGGTAAAGTTAAAGAGGACTCGTTACTATTCGAAAAGGATATTTAAGAAGATTTTTTTTATTGTAATGTAAGCTTTTGTAAAAGCTTTTTAACAATAACTTGAACAAACTCAAGTTACTTTTTAAATTCTAGCCATTGAATAGGTTTGCATTGAATAATATCTTTCGGAAATCAAGTTTCGCTTCACAAATTTGTTTCTCAAGATAAATTCTTTATTTATTATTATGTGTATATTATGTATGGGTGTGACAACCCAAAACCGAGGTCATTGCTTAATCTTATTTTACGATTATTTTCGAAATTTTTGGATGAGTTTGAATGATATTTATTTTTGGAGGTTTAAGTTTAAACCGATGTTGAAAGGTCTATATTTAATATTTATTAAGTATAAGGAGTATTAGCAAGCGTGATGTCGATGGATGCCAAATATTTTACGTCTAATTGTCGGTTGTTCGATATTTGTCATTTTTGAGGTTTTATTTTAAATGACGTGTTAAGTCGAGCCGAGAGTCGATATTATTATTTTTGATGTACGTTTTAAATTTTTAAAAGTATCTTTATGAAACACGAGCCCCGTAAATATTTTCAAAATTGACTAATAGTTATTTCCCGCTTTTTAACTAACTATTTTCATTTTTAGCCACAACTATTGACAAATTGCAACCAAGGTCCCTCCACCATTATATATAAAGCTTAAACAACACACACACACTCACAAATTCTCCACTAAAAATTTTCACCCATCTTTTCTTTCTCTCTTTATTTGCCGAAACACCCACCACCACCCCAAATCCATACATTTTTAATTTTAACTCAAGTTTGAGGATGATTTGAGCTAAACCAAAGCTAGACCCACTCTTAGAATTGATCAAGGATCACATTGGTGTAAGAATTTTACACATGCAAGGCATTTTTATTTTTTGATGTTGTTAGATAGAAGCCATGATCATGCATGTTATTTTTGGCATGATCCATGGTGTTCTTGCTAAAAAATTTGTTAAAAACTTCATTTTGATTAAAAGGTTTTAATTTTGATAATTATTTAGATGTTATGGTTCATATATGTTGATTTTAGGGTATAGAAATGATCATTTCTATGGTTGTTTGATCAAAAAGTTGATTTTGTACAAGATTTTGGTAGTCATTTAATAACAGTAAGTAAACAGTAAAATCCGAATTTTTATATTTTGAAAATGGCTTAACTTATAGTCTAGGGTTGTAGATAATTTTATTAGCTTCGATTTGATATAAGGTAGAGCTTCTAGCTCCAAACGAGCGCGAAGTTATGATGTTTTGAATGATCGTGTACCGGGAGACGAGTATCGGCACTACATATAGTTGTTGTCGATATTTGGATCGAATATCGGGGACTCTAAATGAAAGTTTTGAAATATGTAACCTACTTATAATGAGGTGTTTACCTTAGAGGTTGAGTTTACTTTAAAACCCGAGTGTCGGTTTTGTAAACGAAGTCGTTTAAATAAGTTAAAAAGGTTGTATGAAAAATTAACGTAAATCTGTCCGGATTTTGTAGTTTGAAAATGAGTCGGGTAAAGGATTTTAAAAGTAATTTCATTTGATAAACTTGTAGGAGGACTTTATATAAATAGTAAGTTAGTTTATCGAGTCGTTTCATAAACGGTTGACAAGTTTAAAAGGGGTAAATAAGCTAGTACATGTAGTATGTACCGGCGGACTTTGTTAAAAGTGTAAAATGGTAAAGTAAAGGTGTAGTAGAGTATAATAAAGTTATTTATATCGTTTTCTCTCGAGTTATCGTGAATTTATGAGTTTAAGTTTGATGTTGTTATGTATGATTTATTTCTCGAGTCATTATTAATGAACGCGCCTTATTTGATAGGTAGCGGTTCTCGTGTTTGAAAGGCATCCATTATCGTCGACGATCATCTTGCTAGATCTCTTATACTAAGGTGAGTCTGTAGCCTCGCTTTTTATGCTAGCTACTAAATGTTTTATACCCGCGAGGGGGATAAATGCTATTTGAAAATAAATGAACACAAGTCATGAGTAATTGTTGGACCCGAATGTTGCCTAAAGTTGAATTCATTGTATTGAGTAACTTGTTGCTAAAGACCATAAATTCATGAGCCGTTAACTATCTTCTGACTTGATGTTGTGAGTCGGGAATAGGCGCTTATTCTAATGATAGTACTATTGGGTTGACCACCCTATCTGAGACCAGGGCATTACGTTGAGTAACCCGCTGTGAAGGATAATTTTACGTGAATAAGATTGTGGTATTCTAGCAACTGATACCCTAGAGGGGCAATGGTTTTATCCTAGTCATGTAGGCATTTGGCGCGGGTGACTATTTGGTTAAGGGGTCGATGTCATGAGCTTAAATACAATGTTTGTTTATCATTATTATTATTGCCTTAAATATAGATTGTGTGTACGACAATTCAATAAATGATTACGATTGATTTTCTTCTTGTGTTCAAATGTGATTTGATAAACCTATAGACTCGCTCAACATTATTGTTGACTCGTTTTATGCATGTATTTCAGGTAATAGGAAGTGATGGAGCATGGAGCTTTGCTGTGGAGGTTGTGGCTTGGCTTTTGGAAGAATGTTGGTCTAAAAAAACTGTTTCTACCCTTTACTGTTGAACAATTTACTTTATGTTGTGCACTGTACTAAACTTGTTGGTTGTTGGTCGAGATCCATGGGGACTAAACGCTTTACTCTGGCGTCGTGTCAGTACAATCATGGGATGAAATTTATGTTTTAGACCATTTATGAAAATCATGTTTATATTTATGTGTAAACGTCTCACTTTTGAGTCGTTCAATATACCTTGTGTGATGATGCTTGTGTCTAGCACCCAATTGTGTATTTCCGCTGCGCAATGTAAATTGGGGGTGTTAGAGATTGGTAATCAGAGCTGCAAGTTATAGAGAACTGGGTCGATTTTAAAAATTGTCCTAAACTATAACTTTGGTGTCGAAAGTATTTATTCTTCAAAAGCACACAACTCCTCTGCAACGCTCCGGTAAGATCACTTTTAGTATTGTTTTGCATTGTAGATGTATCTCTCATAACTGAAATGATTTCCCGAGTATTTATTAAGTAAATACTACGATATTGTATTGGAATTATTGAAAGTACGCTGAGTGCTTGTCAGTATCATATTTTTTTTGCGAGCATAGCATAAACATCATTTGCATTGTGTTGCATAGCATGGATTACGTATGACATTTGCATGAGCATTGCATACTAATTATTATTTTATTAACGATGACCTTAAGTATCCTTGAACCCTTATAATTGTAGAAAATGGCTGGTTTACCTCGTGAGGATGGATGGATTGATATGACTAATGTAGTGGATGGTGAGGAAGTGGATAACTTTGGTTCTAGTGACGATGAGGAGCCTTTTGAGTTTTTAGATGATGGGATTCCACTTACTGCAGTTGGTCAGACAGAGCCTGAGTTGATACAAGGTAGTTATGTTCCAAGGGTTAATGTTGTGCCACAGACTGTTCCAGATTTTTAGCGACCTGTTGTTCGTTCTTCGGCTCCTACTTGTGATGCTTATATTAGCAGTTTGCCTGGGATTGCATTTGCTAGGGGTGATGTTCCTGTTGAGTCGAGTAGGGCTGCTAGTGCTCGATCTATTCATGATGGTATTCCTAAGGTTTATTGTCCAGGTCCTAGGTCTTATGATGATATTTTCTGGTTTCTTAAGAAGTTTAATAGGTCCTTGTTTGAAAGGTATTTGGTTGAGACTCGTGTGATTAGGAGGTTTGAGCAGAATGAGAAAAAGTTTGACAGGTTTGTTAGTAGTGTGAGGAGATCAGAGTTTGTTAGGGCAAGGGAAATGGATGAGGTTGTTAGATTAAGATCTATGGTGTTGAATTTGAGTGGACAGGTTGAAAGGTTACGTAGGGAGCAAGAAAGGAATGCAAGGTTGAGTGCGTGGGGTTTGTCGATGAGATCTTTTCCTAGTCGAGGTGTTGTGATTCGTGATGTGCCGAATCAGGTTGAAGCTCAAGTGTTGGTGAAGCCAAGTGAAGGAGGTAGTCGTAAGGGGAAGGAAATAGTGGAGGAAGATTCTGAGGATGATGATAGCAGCAGTGATGACGAGCCGATGTACAAGAAGCGGCGGGGATCTGATGTTTAGTCCTTTATGTTTTTTTATTTAGCCTCGTTGTAATAGAACTTATGGAGACTTGTTAAACACGGAATTATTCGTGTTTTTAGTGCTAATATCCCTTTCTTTATGGCATAATAAATAGCATAAATGTACTTTTAGTGCATATATTGTTTAAGATGTGCTATTTATTATTGTAGGTACGGATATGAAGAAAAGGAGCAAAAACGAAGCCAAAGAGCAAGAACAAGCACGAGAAATGGAAAGAGCACGGGAAATCGAGTTTGACGGTGCATTCGTGTTTTATTGGGCCGGCCCGACACCATTTAAATGGGTCGAACCGACCCATTAATACAATAAAGCTAGCAGCCCAACAGGCCCATTACACAACACATGCCCAAAATAGAGATTAAGAGAGGCCCGATTGAAGATGAGCCCAACTAGTGAAAATGGCCCAGCAGATATCAAAGGAGGAGGCGTACATGATACGCATGATCAATAAATGAAGATAGGACCTGCGTTTGAAGAGGAGAAAAAAACATCCATTCTTTTTTCTTTCTTTATTTTTCCGTTTTTAAAATAGATAGGATAGATCTTTAGGTAAAAAAATCGCATTTTTTTTAATTCCATTTTTATTCCTTCGTAAAGATAGATAGGACTCACTTTACTTTTGGGAGAACTCTTCCCCTGCGTTTACTTTTCTTTCTTTTTTATAGATAGATTAGATTAAGTTGCTTTTAATTTAATCCCTTTTTTTTATCTTGTCTTAAAAACAGCTATCAATAGATCCTGAATAGGTTTTTCTTTCCCAGATATACACGCAGCAATAGATAGAATAGGAGAATACTCACTTTAATTACTTGGTTGCGTTTTCTTTTATTAAGATAGATATTGTTCTTTGTTTAATTTTTTTAAGTAAATCTAGTTTAGAAAAATGCGCAGCATTGGATATCTTAATTTGTTTTCATTGTCTTCAATTTTTTATTTTCGGTAGAATTTATTAACTCATTTTCCAAATCCTCACTTTGTAATTTGTTCCCTGTTTTGAGATAGATAGGCACAGCATAGAGTATCAACATCCCATTTTTAGTCATCCTCATATTATATATATGGTTCCCTACGTTTTGTTTTTTTACTAATAGAGAAAGTATAGAAATATTTATTTTAGATAGATGCGTTTTATTTTATTAGTAAGCATATCTCCATGTTTTTATTTTCATTTTTTTACAAATAGTTTTTATCAATATTTTTAATCAGTTTTACTAATTAATAAATAATTTAAAAAAAATAAAAAAATAAAATATTTTAGAAATTTAGAATTAAATTCAAAATAGTTTTCATGAAGATTTTTAAAATGCCGTTTAGCTTTATTGTCGTTAACGTTTTATGTTTTATGCTAGCTCGGCGTATCCGGTTCGTCATACGGGTTCGTTTCCTTTATCTTTATTTCATTAGCTCAAATATATAGTCTTGATTATGCTTGTTTAGTTTAGCATTTTTTTATTTGTCATTATTATTAATTTAGATATCTCGCTTTATAATTGTAGTTTAATTTTCATCTTTATTGCTTTTTATATATTTTAATATTTAATCGGTTAAATTAGTAGTTTTTAATTTCAAAATCAAAATATCTTTTATTCGAGCATCAAACTTGAGACATTAACGCGGATTTCCATTCACACTTCGCCAGGAACTACGATAACCTTCGGGTGTACAAAAACGACTCAATCAAATGGCGCCACTGCCGGCTCTGTGTGTAGCGATGTTTGCGTTGTGTTTTTAGTTAGTGACTTGAAGATCCTTTCGTTTTGAAAGTTTATTTTCGTATTTGTATATATATATATATATATATATATATATATATATATATATATATATATATATATATATATATATATATAATAAAATAAAAATTTTAAAAATCCAAAAAAATATATATAATTTATAAAAACCAAAAATATTTTCTTATTTTATTTTATTTTCTTTATTACTATATATATCATAAAAAAAAGTTTTAAAAATTATTCTTCTTTATCCTCTATTATGTTTAATTCTTTTTCTCAACCCCTCTTATTTTTAATTCTTCATGGATTCATATTGTATAGGGTGTGGGTCGTCTGGTAGTCAATCATGTTATTGGTGTTCATGCGAGCGGTGCGGTATGGCTATCCCTAATCACGAATTTGGACATTGTTCATTTTGCAATTGGACCAATTCATACTTCACCTCTAATGACACTATCTCACCCTCTTCCATATATGCCGATCCGTATCCGCAACATGCACCGGGTTTTTCTTAATACCCGTGTTGCAATCATTGTGGGGGCCCTCACGATACTTCTTATTGTCAGCCGATGAATTATTATGCGCCAAATCCGTGTTCTAATTCTTTTCAACCGATGAATTATTATGAACCAAATCCGTGCTATAATTCTGGTTTTCCTAATGTTGAGCCCCCACAATACATCCTCGATCATCAACCTTCTTTGAATCCGAATGACGAAAGACAAGCCCTTCTTTTGAAACTTCATGACGGCTTAATTCAATTGACCGAGGCATTGAAGGAGCGACAACGACAACGACAAGAGAAAGTATCCAATCTTAGTGATTATACTCCGCCTCTTGTGCGTTCTTTTTATTACGATGATGACGAGGATAATATTTACAATCTCAATCCATCATGTGAGACTACCACTCCTATTCTCGATTCTTCCACTACGGAGACCGATGCCTCTCTCATCATGGGGGATGAGGGTCTTATCACTATTCCTTGTGATGAGATTCTTATTCCAATCCAAAGTGAGCCTACGGTTGCTTCCGATAGTGACGATGAGTGTGAATCTCTTTCTAGTGATGATTCATTACCTCCCACCGACATCTTGGGAGACGATTCTTTGGCTTTCTCTAATACTCTTTTTGATCTCGATGATGATTTTACTTCTAGTGATGACGAGTCACTATCCGATGAAGACGTTCAGAAGGAAAATTTCAAGATTTATTCGAACCCTTTATTTGATTTTGATGACGCCTACATCTCTAGTGAGGTGAATCCTCTCTTTGAAGAGGGGATTGAGGACATTGATAGCTTCGACTCTCTTGCTATTGATGATCATCCTTTGTTAGCCATGCCACCTCCCATCGTAGAGGAGGTGGAGAGATTTGACCCTACCTTCTGTTTGATTCGGTATGGAGAGGTGACGCGGGTGGTAGATATGTCTTTTGATATTTCTCATATTATGTTGCCACCCCGTCCTACCACGTGCACGCCCAAGCGGGTGATGTATCGCTTTTACTCTTTTCATTTCATACCGGGAAATGAGGATGAGTGTTTTGATCCTAGAGGAGACGTTGATGTTGCTATTACTTGTGATGTTTTACCTATCACCCCATCGACTCTTGCTTTGAGTTTCTATCAAGTGTCCTCGGGTGACACTTTGATATCTTTTTCTCCCACCCTCCCGCCCTTGGCGAAGACGAGTATTATTAAGGATCGCCTTTATACCTATTTCTCGTATGTTATAGGAATCCTTCTGCTTTTCTTCACTTATACTGAGGATTCTTCTTCTTTATTCTCATCCGGTAATGAGGATAAGATTTTTGACCCTGGCATATCTTTTTGAGCCATTTGTGATTCTCTTGCTCCCCCATGGACCATTTAATTCGGGGTCGAGTCTGGCTCGTGACTCGGTTAACAAAAACAAGCGCTTCTCGGGAGACAACCCGATGATCTATCCTTTTTATATTTTTCTAACATAAGTGTAGGGGCGTGCTTCTCTCCATGTGTGCTTGTTGGTATTTGTTTTTGTGTGCAGGGTTCCCTTGGATCGAGAAGACTTTCAAAGGGTTGATGTTGCTGTTTTCCATCATCTTCTTCATTCAGTCTCTGATCGATCTTCATGTCTATATCAGGAGAGTACTCAGTTCTTATCTTTATCCATGCATATCTGATTGTGTTCTCCTTCTTACACTTGGAATTCTAGCATTAGCCTTTTGTGTTCTTAAGTGTAGGGGTAGCACCTTATCACTTTTAAACATTGAGGCCAATGTTCGGTTCTAAGTGTAGGGGGTTTATATCATATTGATCATATTCATGCCTACTTGTTTGCCCTCCTGCATCCTATTTTGATCAAATGTCTGTTTTTATTTTATTTTATTTTATAAATAATAATAAAACGTTTTTGACCGTGCGTGATTGACTTGTCCCGTAGGCTAGAACAAAGGGGATCCTGACTCTGCCTGAGTGTTGATCTGGCTGCTCCTTTTACTTTTAGACTAAGCTTTTAGGAATTGTGCAAATAAAATGCTAAACGTGAAGTAGTTGGTTCTCTTTAGAGCTTATATGAATAACCTGTGGCTTTTCCTCCTAGATTGTATCTAGACTTAATAAGTGTGTTTTTTTTTCAAGCTTTTGAACGTTAAAAATTTTGTTGTTATGCAAAAAAATAAATTCTTATGCAATTTTGATACAGAGTCCTAGTTCAACTTTTTATTTAAATTTGAGTGAAAGCATACTTTCTTAATTTTGAAATAATGTTGCGTGAATAAATATGTCGAAAAAAAAACAATTTGAAAAAAAAAGAAGAAAAGAAAAAAAAAGAGAAAAAAAAGCAAGAAAAAAAAAGAGAAAAAAAAAATATTTGAAAAAAAAGGGAAAAAAGAATAAGAAAATATGCATAAGATTTTTATGTTTTTGTTGCTTCAATTATAATTGTGAGAAACTTGCTTTTTCTCAAATTTAAATCCGAAGTTGAACTAGAATTCGTCAATTTTGTATAAGAGTTTAGACGGTAATTGAGAATACAGAAGTCAAATGTCCCGTGAGCTCTGATACTATTCTCGAGGGTGTAAAAACCTAGCCTCCTAAGCTTTGCTAAAGGACAAGCTGAGAAAAAGTCGCTACATGGAGTGATCTCTCCTTTGAATCTTCATTCTCTAATTACCGTCGTTGTTTTTTCATCTAAGTTTCTTTTATTAGCTTAGCGGTGATTTCAAGATCTTTGATTTCAAAATCCCGCCAATCCCGGTACTATTCTCCGTGGGGTGTCAAAAGCCCGGGCACTTAACCGATGAGGTTGGGACGTTCCGAGAAGAAAGCCGCTACATGGGAAAGGCCATTTTTGAATCTTAAATCTCGTTATTTTCGGTGAGTCTAATATTCCACTTAGATGATTAGGCAACCATAACAAATGTCGATTTGAACGATCAAAAATTTGAAAATGAACACACTTGCCTAGTCGTTATAATTGTGGGAGTGAAAAGTTATATTTACACGGGTTACTAGTATAAGTAGTGTTAGCATTTTGCCAAAACGTTTGCACAAGGAGTCTTAGCTTAGTTGGGAGTAATAAAAAGAGGATGACGATCTTTATTCCCCGGCGACACCCAGTTTGCGTGTTTCCCGTTCTATGATCCTTATACCTTGAATAAAAAGTCGAGCATGGCGGGTCACTATGAATTTTTATTTTTCAAGGCAATCTCGAATAAAGTGGTTTTAAATTGTTTTTGTTTAACGTTTGTGATAATAGTTGCTTGGGGGCAAGCACCGTTTTAAGTCTAGGGGTGTGTTAAACACGTAATTATTCGTGTTTTTAGTGCTAATATCCCTTTCTTTATGGCATAATAAATAGCATAAATGTACTTTTAGTGCATATATTGTTCAAGATGTGCTATTTATTATTGTAGGTACAGATATGAAGAAAATGAGCAAAAACGAAGCCAAAGAGCAAGAACAAGCACGAGAAATGGAAAGAGCACGGGAAATCGAGTTTGACGGTGCATTCGTGTTTTATTGGGCCGGCCCGACACCATTTAAATGGGTCGAACCGACCCATTAATAGAATAAAGCTAGCAGCCCAACAGGCCCATTACACAACACAGGCCCAAAATAGAGATTAAGAGAGGCCTGATTGAAGATGAGCCCAACTAGTGAAAATGGCCCAGCAGATATCAAAGGAGGAGGCGTACATGATACGCATAATCAATAAATGAAGATAGGACCTGCGTTTGAAGAGGAGAAAAAAACATCCATTCTTTTTTCTTTCTTTATTTTTCCATTTTAAAAATAGATAGGATAGATCTTTAGGTAAAAAAATCGCATTTTTTTTAATTCCATTTTTATTCCTTCGTAAAGATCGATAGGACTCACTTTACTTTTGGGAGAACTCTTCCCCTGCGTTTACTTTTCTTCCTTTTTTATAGATAGATTAGATGAAGTTGCTTTTAATTTAATCCCTTTTTTTTATCTTGTCTTAAACACAGCTATCAATAGATCCTGAATATGTTTTTCTTTCCCTGTGATTTAAAGATATACACGCAGCAATAGATAGAATAGGAGAATACTCACACTAATTACTTGGTTGCGTTTTCTTTTATTAAGATAGATATTGTTCTTTGTTTAATTTTTTTAAGTAAATCTGGTTTAGAAAAATGCGCAGCATTGGATATCTTAATTTGTTTTCATTGTCTTCAATTTTTTATTTTCGGTAGCATTTATTAACTCATTTTCCAAATCCTCACTTTGTAATTTGTTCCCTGTTTTGAGATAAATAGGCACAGCATAGAGTATCAACATCCCATTTTTAGTCATCCTCATATTATATATATGGTTCCCTACGTTTTGTTTTTTTTACTAATAGAGAAAGTATAGAAATATTTATTTTAGATAGATGCGTTTTATTTTATTAGTAAGCATATCTCCATGTTTTTATTTTCATTTTTATAAATAGTTTTTATCAATATTTTTAATCAGTTTTACTAATTAATAAATAATTTAAAAAAAAATAAAAAAATAAAATATTTTAGAAATTTAGAATTAAATTCAGAATAGTTTTCATGAATTTTTAAAATGTCGTTTAGCTTTATTGTCGTTAACGTTTTATGTTTTATGCTAGCTCGACGTATCCGGTTCGTCATACGGGTTCGTTTCCTTTATCTTTATTTCATTAGCTCAAATATAGTCTTAATTATGCTTGTTTAGTTTAGCATTTTTTTTATTTGACATTATTATTAATTTAGATATCTCGCTTTATAATTGTATTTTAATTTTCATCTCTATTGCTTTTTATATATTTTAATATTTAATCGGTTAAATTAGTAGTTTTTAATTTCAAAATCAAAATATCTTTTATTCGAGCATCAAACTTGAGACATAAACGCGGATTTCCATTCACACTTCGCCAGGAACTACGATAACCTTCGGGTGTACAAAAACGACTCAATCAAGTCTCGTACTATAGTTTGTGATGAAACTTAATGACTTTAAGTTTGCTGTGATGAAGGATTGTAGTGACATTACTTGTCACAATTTTGTGAAGATTTTCCAAAGCAATCTAAAATTACCTTCATGACTTATGATTTGTCTTATTAGTTCTTGTGTGAATTGGTTAATGATTCATTGTGAATTGTGTTGTTGGTGCATGTAGTATCCATGTTACATCTTGATAGAGAAATCCTTCTTCTTATCATGATATGAATACTTACTTGTTCTTTTTCTGTTATGGTTACACAGGAAGGAGTTGGGAGGCATTTTTTTGACTTTACTAAATTGTTGTTTGGTTAGTTTCCTGTAAACATGCCGCCTAAATTGACGGCTACTACTGTTAATACCATGATTGAGTAAGCTATTGCTAGAGCTTTGGAAGCTGAACGTGCTGCGAGGAACCAAGAGGCTGAGAATAGGAATGCTGCTGGTCAGGTTGGAGGGAATGTTGAAAATCAAGTTGGAGGTAATGCTGATGAACAAGCGGGAGGAAATGCTGCGAGACAAGTTGGAGGTAATGCTGCTGTCCAGCAGGTTCAAAAGGAATGTTCTTATGCTAGTTTCATGAAATGTGGACCTACCCAATTTCGTGGTACTGGTGGTGCATTGGAATTAAGGAGGTGGATTGAGAAGATTGAAAGTACTTTTGAAATCAGTGGATGTTCAGAAGCTAGTAAGGTGAAATTTGCTGCAGCTACTTTTCAGGATGATGCGTTGAGTTGGTGGAATAGTCAAGTAGATACTGTAGGGTTGGTTGAAGCGAATGCTAGAACATGGACTGTGACCAAGGGACTGTTGACTGCTAAGTTTTGTCCTGAAGAAGAGTTAGGTCAGTTGGAAGATGAATTGAGGCATTTGGTGCTGAGGAACAATGATATTGTAGCTTATACAAGGAGATTTTCTGATTTATGTTTGTTGTGTCCTGATGCGTTTGCTGATGACCGTAAGAAGATGAAGCAGCATATTAGGGGTTTATCTAGTAATATCAAGGGAGAAACTACTTCGTCGAAACCCAAGTCATTTGATGAAGCTGTTCAAATGGCTCATGCTTTAATGAATGTAAAGCTGCAGGATCGAAAGGATAGTATTGCTGAAGGGAATAAGAGAAAGTGGGAAGCTGCACACTCAAGCCAAGGGCAGAATCGAGGTGGTTATCGTAATAACAATAACCAAGGACCGAATAGGAATCAGTAGTATAATTTGAGAAGGAATGATGGTGTTCATGCTGCCACAAGAAATCAAGGTAACAAGGTGAATCCGAAGTGTGGTCGGTGTAATCTATATCATGTTGGAAATTGTCCACCTGCTTGCAACAAGTGTGGGAAGGCCGGACATAAGATGGCAGATTGTAGAAACAAGGGTGTAGCCATTGGGGCCAATGCTGTTAAGGTAGTTTACTGTTCTGGATGTGGAGGCCGTGGACATAATCAAGGGAACTGTCCGAGGGTTGGCATACGACAAGGAGGCAATGTTGCTGCTGTTGCTGCTGGGATTGCTGCTGGGATTGCTGCTCCAGCCTATGTCGTGGGAGATGCAGACAAACCTTAAGGGCCGAATGTGGCGAATGGTACGTTCTTACTTGATGCTTGTTATGCTAGTGTGTTATTTGATTCTGGATCCGATAGAAGTTTCGTAGATGTTAGATTCATTCAGCTATTGGATAGAGAACCAGTGAGATTGACAACTAGTTATAATGTGGAGTTAGCTGATGGTAAGGTTGTAAGCACTAGTTCTATACTAAAAGGTTGTTCCTTGAAGTTAGGTAATTATGTGTTTAGTATTGATTTGATGCCCATAGAGTTAGGATCTTTTGACGAGATTATTGGAATGGACTGGTTAGTTGGTAATGGTGCAGTAATTGTTTGTGGAGAAAGATTAGTTCAGATACCGCTAAGGAATAGGGTATTGACTGTGAAAGGTGATGAATGTACTTCTCGTTTGAGAGTTGTTTTTTGTTTAAAGATGATGAGGTATATAGAAGCAGGTTGTGATGTGTTTCTTGCATAGATAAGTAATGATGGTGTGAATGAAAGGAAATTGGAGGATGTGCCTGTGATTAGAGAGAATCCTGAGGTTTTCCCTGAGGAATTGCCAGGATTACCGCCGTATCGTGAAGTGGAGTTTCGTATTGATTTAGTGCCGGGTGCTGCGCCCGTTGCTCGTGCACCGTATTGTTTAGCTCCATCTGAGATGAAAGAATTATCTGATCAATTGAAGGAATCGATGGATAAGGGATTTATCAGACCGAGTTCGTCGCCGTGGGGTGCGCCTGTTTTGTTTGTTAGGAAGAAAGATGGTTCTTTTAGAATGTGTATTGATTATAGAGAGCTTAACAAATTGACTGTCTAGAATCGGTATCTACTGCCGAGGATTGATGATTTGTTCGATCAGTTGCAAGGGTCATGTGTATACTCGAAGATCGATTTGAGGTCTGGGTATCATCAACTGAGAGTTAGGGAAGAAGATATTCCTATAACAGCTTTCCGTACTCGATATGGACATTTTGAATTTCAAGTGATGCCTTTTGGGTTAACAAATGCGCCTGCTGTATTTATGGATTTGATGAATCGTGTATGTAAGCCGTATTTGGATGAGTTTGTTATCGTATTCATTGATGATATTCTTGTTTACTCCAAGAGTGAAGAGGAACATGAGAAGCATTTGAGAACAATTTTGGAATTGTTGAAGAAGGAGAAGCTGTATGCGAAATTCTCTAAGTATGAATTTTGGTTGAAATCAGTGCAATTTTTGGGGCACGTGATTGATAGTGAAGGTGTTCGTGTGGATCCTGCTAAGATTGAGGCAATTAAGGATTGGTCAGTGCCGAAGACGCCGACTGAAGTTCGCCAATTTCTTGGTTTGGCTAGGTATTATAGAAGGTTTATTGAGAAGTTTTCGCTAATTGCTAAGCCGTTGACTAAGCTTACAGAAAAGAATCGAGTGTTTGAATGGGGATTGGAAGAAGAATATGCATTTAGTATGTTGAAGGATAAGTTATGTTCTGCGCCGATATTGTCTTTGCCAGAAGGATTTGAGGATTTTGTAGTGTACTGTGACGCGTCTCATAAAGGATTTAGAGCTGTATTGATGCAAAGGGAGAAAGTAATAGCGTATGCGTCGAGACAATTGAGGAAGCATGAAGAGAATTACACTACGCATGATTTAGAACTTGGGGCTATGATTTTTGCTTTGAAGCTGTGGAGACACTACTTGTATGGAACCAAGTGTGTGGTTTTCACTGATCATAAGAGTTTGCAATATATTTTGGATCAAAAGGAATTGAATATGAGGCAAAGGAGATGGGTTGAGTTGCTGAGTGATTATGACTGCGAGATTCGTTACCATCCTGGTAAAGCGAATGTGGTAGCTGATGCACTTAGTAGAAAGGTAAGAGATAAGTCTATAAGAGTTAGAGCTTTGGCAATGATGGAAAGTGTTGATTTGACAGAAGCGATATTGAAAGCCCAAACTAATGGTTTGAAGGAAGAGAACGTTGAGGCAGAAAATGGGTAGAATGTTGAAGCCATTGTTTGAAGTAAGGCCGAATGGATTGAGGTATTTTAAGAATAGGATTTGGTTACCGTTGTGTCCGTCTGAGGAAGATTCGTTAGGGGTGCGAGATTTGGTGATGAATGAATCTCATAAGTCGAAGTATTCAATACATCCTGGATCGGAAAAGATGTATCAAGATCTTAAGAAAGTTTATTGGTGGCCGAATATGAAGGCAGATATAGCACAATATGTTAATAAGTGTTTAACTTGTGCAAAGGTGAAGGCTGAACATAAGAAACCGTCTGGATTGTTAGTGAAACCTGAGATTCCTAAGTGAAAATGGGAGATGATTACTATGGATTTTGTGACAGGTTTGCCAAGGACTGCAAATGGTAGTGATATGATATGGATGATTGTAGATAGATTGACTAAGTCTACTCACTTTTTGCTAATGAAGAAGACAGATAGTATGGAGAGGTTAACAACAGTGTATGTGAAGGAGATTGTTTGTCGACATGGTGTGCCTTTGTCGATAATTTCTGATCGTGATAGTAGGTTTACTTCAGAATTTTGGAAGTCTTTGCAGAAAGCGATGGGAACGGAGTTATGTTTAAGTACAACATATCATCCCAAAACTGATGGACAAAGTGAAAGAACGATTCAAACGTTAGAGGATATGCTTCGTGCATGTGTGATTGATTTTGAAAATGGTTGGGACAAGCATTTGCCATTGGTTGAATTTTTCGTACAATAATAGTTATCATGCTAGTATTAAATCCGCTCCATTTGAAGCTTTGTATGGACGTAAGTGTAGATCACCAGTGTGTTGGAGTGAGGTAGGAGAAAGTCAAGTGACTAGGCCTGAAATGATATTTGAGACGACTGAAAAGATTGTGCAAATTAAGAAGCGTTTGTTATCTGCCAGAAGTAGACAAAAGAGTTATGCTGATAAAAGAAGGAAACCGTTGGAGTTTGAAGTAGGAGACATGGTTATGCTAAAAGTATCTCCATGGAAAGGAGTGATTCGTTTTGGAAAGAAAGGAAAGTTGAGCCCGAGATATATTGAACCATTTAAGATTATCCAAAGGATTGGATTGGTGGCTTATAAGTTAGAGTTGCCCGATGAGCTTAAGGCTATTCATAGTAATTTTCATGTGTCTAATCTGAAGAAGTGTTTAGCTGAAAGGGATGTGGTGATTCCATTGGAGGAAATTCAACTTGATGATAAGTTGCATTTTATAGAGGAACCTGTAGAGATAATGGATAGGTAAGTTAAGAAGTTGAAGCATAGTAGAATTCCGATTGTGAAAGTGAGATGGAACTCTAGACGTGGACCAGAGTTTACGTGGGAACGTGAGGATTTCTTTAAGGACAAGTATCCTCATTTGTTTAGGAAGGATTAAGCGCCGCGGACGTCGCTTCTTTTAAGAAGGGGGGATGTGACAACCCAAAACCGAGGTCATTGCTTAATCTTATTTTACAATTATTTTTGAAATTTTTGGATGAGTTTGAATGATATTTATTTTTGGAGGTTTAAATTTAAACCGATGTTGGAAGGTCTATATTTAATATTTATTAAGTATAAGGAGTATTAGCAAGCGTGATGTCGATGGATGCCAAATATTTTACGGCTAATTGTCGGTGGTTCGATTTTTGTCATTTTTGAGGTTTTATTTTAAATGACGTGTTAAGTCGAGTCGAGAGTCGATATTATTATTTTTGAGGTACGTTTTAAATTTTTAAAATTATCTTTATGAAACCCGAGCCTCGTAAATATTTTCAAAATTCACTAATAGTTATTTCTCGCTTTTTAGCTAACTATTTTCATTTTTAGCCACAACTATTGCCAAATTGCAACCAAGGTCCCTCCACCACTATATTAAAAGCTTAAACAACACACACACTCACAAATTCTCCACTAAAAGTTTTCACCCATCTTTTCTTTCTCTCTCTATTTGTCGAAACACCCACCACCACCCGAAATCCATACATTTTCAATTTTAACTCAAGTTTAAGGATGATTTGAGCTAAACCAAAGCTAGACCCACTCTTAGAATTGATCAAGGATCACATTGTTGTAAGAATTTTACACATGCAAGGCATTTTTATTTTTTGATGTTGTTAGGTAGAAGCCATGATCATGCATGTTATTTTTGGCATGATCCATGGTGTTCTTGCTAAAAACTTTGTTAAAAACTTCATTTTGATTCAAAGGTTTTAATTCTGATAATGATTTAGATGTTATGGTTCATATATGTTGATGTTAGGGTATAGAAATGATCATTTCTATGGTTGGTTTTGATCAAAAAGTTGATTTTGTACAAGATTTTGGTAGTCATTTTATAACAGTAAGTAAACAGTAAAATCCGATTTTGAAAATGGCTTAACTTATAGCCTAGGGTTGTAGATAATTTTATTAGCTTCGATTTGATATAAGGTAGAGCTTCTAGCTCCAGACGAGCGCGAAGTTATGATGTTTTGAATGATCGTGTACCGGGAGACGAGTATCTGCACTACATATAGTTGTTGTCGATATTTGGATCGAATCTCGGGGACTCTAAATGGAAGTTTTGAAATATTTAACCTACTTATAATGAGGTTTTTACCTTAGAGGTTGAGTTTACTTTAAAACCCGAGTGTCGGTTTTGTAAACGGAGTCGTTTAAATAAGTTAAAAAGGTTGTATGAAAAATTAACGTAAATCTGTCCGGATTTTGTAGTTTGAAAATGAGTCGGGTAAAGGACTTTAAAAGTAATTTCATTTGATAAACTTGCAGGAGGACTTTCTATATATAGTAAGTTAGTTTATCGAGTCGTTTCATAATCGGTTGACAAGTTTAAAAGGGGTAAATAAGCTAGTACATGTAGTATGTACCGGCAGACTTTGTTAAAAGTGTAAAATGGTAAAGTAAAGGTGTAGTAGAGTATAATGAAGTTATTTATATCGTTTTCTCTCGAGTTATCGTGACTTTATGAGTTTAAGTTTGATGTTGTTATGTATGATTTATTTCTCGAGGCATTATTAATGAACGCGCCTTATTTGATAGGTAGCGGTTCTCGTGTTTGAAAGGCATCCATTATCGTCGACGATCATCTCGCTAGATCTCTTATACTAAGGTGAGTCTGTAGCCTCGCTTTTTATGCTAGCTACTAAATGTTTTACACCCGCGAGGGGGATACATGCTATTTGAAAATAAATGAACACAAGTCATGAGTAATTGTTGGACCCGAATGTTGCCTAAAGTTGAATTCATTGTATTGAGTAACTTGTTGCTAAAGACCCTAAATTCATGAGCCGTTAACTATCTTCTGACTTGATGTTGTGAGTCGGGAATAGCCGCTTATTCTAATGATAGTACTATTGGGTTGACCACCCTATATGAGACCAGGGCATTACGTTGAGTAACCCACTGGGAAGGATAATTTTACGTGAATAAGATTGTGGTATTCTAGCAACTGATACCCTAGAGGGGCAATGGTTTTATCCTAGTCATGCCGAAATTTGGCGTGGGTGACTATTTGGTTAAGGGGTCGGTGTCATGAGCTTAAATACAATGTTTGTTTATCATTATTATTATTGCCTTGAATATAGATTGTGTGTACGACAATTCTATAAATGATTATGATTGATTTTCTTCTTGTGTTCAAATGTGCTTTGATAAACATATAGACTCGCTCAACATTATTGTTGACTCGTTTTATGCATGTATTTCAGGTAATAGGAAGTGATGGAGCATGGAGCTTTGCTGTGGAGGTTGTGGCTTGGCTTTTGGAAGAATGTTGGTCTAAAAAAATTGTTTCTACCCTTTACTGTTGAACAATTTACTTTATCTTGTGTACTGTACTAAACTTGTTGGTTGTTGGTCGAGATCCATGGGGACTCTGGCGTCGTGTCAGTACAATCATGGGATGAAATTTATGTTTTAGACCATTTATGAAAATCATGTTTATATTTATGTGTAAACGTCTCACTTTTGAGTCGTTCAATATACCTTGTGTGATGATGCTTATGTCTAGCACCCAATTGTGTGTTTCCGCTGCGCAATGTAAATTGGGGGTGTTAGAATGGGTATATACGTTTTGAGATATTTTTAAATAATAATTAGGAAAAAAAATTATTGAAAGAAAAAGATTGTGTTGATAATTAAAGGAAATTTGAGAAAAAGTTGTTTTTTAATACAATGCTTAGATTATGCTACTCTATTAATATAGATTGGGCTTTTATCTAATGCTTCTGCCTTCTCAAGTTTGTTTCTTAAAATAGTCAAAATACTATATACATAATACATCTCAATAATCTCATGCATTATGAAGGTGATTTTTACTCCACTTAAGTTCACGCCAAATGATACCAAGACTTACGATCACTTTTCGAGTATTTAATTTCACAACAAGTAGTCTTACCTTTTGAAAATTTTTACTTACACAAACAGAGAAAACCAACTCTAGCGCGGTTAACGCGTGGAGATTCTAAAACCGTATTTATGTTACATATAGCTATGAAAGAGTGATGTGAAGCCAAACTTTTGGTCACAAGGTGGCCAAGTGATACTTTTTAGCGTTAACATGTTGGTTAGAGAGTAATCTTGAATGTTGTTCGAGCCACATGTGGTCAATATGAGACTTATAAGTAATACTAACAGTTTATAGCTTGATAAAGGTAGTGTATCAGTGTATGTAATGGTAAATGACAATAGAAGGCAAATGAGGGTTAGTCCCGCTCATCTCTCTTGTAATCATTTCTCTCCCCAGATGTGTCGTACCTATCATCGTCTCTCCTATATTACACTCTTTTAATTTTTCGCCCCCCACGTCTTTTGTAATCATTTTGCTTTGATGAAAGGCTCGATGACTCACTTTTCTTTGCTCATGGCGATTATTTGTCTCGAGTTGTCTTGGCTGCTTTCTTTGTAGGTTTGCACCAGTCTCCTCATCAAATACCATATCATACATGCCAAATTTATTTTGTTAGTAAACATTACAAACATTTTGGCATATGAGAGAGATGGACAGAGGACCAATCATCAATTTCAATCATTTAATTCTGAATTGGTCGGTTCGTGTTATATCTCGAGCACGTTGAAATCTTAAAGCGTTTAATTATACATAAACTTGATTACTATTTATATATAAGAGTGTAGTACATAATCATACTTAACACACTAATCATTTATAAAATGAAAAAACGTGTTTGAAGGTCAACCATGACCGTACTAAAAATAGCATGCCTCAACCTGGATAGTTTTGACCAATTGCCAAACCGTCACAACCCACCCATCTTACAACGTCTACTAAACCTACTAACCTTGAGCTATCGTTGCCACCTTTTCTTGTAAAACTGTCATCCTTCAGGGTGTATTTTGGAGCTTGTTTGGCATCAGTGCTCCCGATACAGTCCTTTGCAATATGATCAATAGAGCCACATTTCAAGCAACCTTTACCAGCTATGACACAAAACAAAATCAATAAATTTTACAAAACACGTCAATATAATTACTATGAATCACTCAAGTGCCTATAATTACTTGTTCCGCAATGTTTGCCTTTACTCCTTAATGTTTCCACATATTTGAAACACTTTGACTGAAATCCACTTGTATATTCTGATAATCGATTAGAGCATTATCCATCTGTTATGGGAATATATAGGGAGTTATGTCAAAATGACATTCAAGGTCTTATCACTTACAAGTTGTACAAATTGAATATTTGTTTGAAGCTACATTCAATAGTAAAGAAAAAGATGCACAAATTATGTATACCTTACTGTTAAGTGTGTTGTTGACATGTTTCTCCTCGGATTTCTGTGCGAGTGCCTTTTCTGCCCTTGGAAATATAGGACGGTCACCATGTCTTTTAGTAAAAATCAACATCTTGCATTAAATTACGAATATCTATTCTGGTTATGCAGTTGGCTTATAGTTTTGTAACTTGCATAGAATTATCTAAGATTACCTACACGTGGTGCCTTGTTTGATGGAGTTTATCTTAGAAACAAGGTTTTAGGGTCAAAGAGAGTCTATGATGTTGAGTCTTTCATAGTTTAAGCTTTAGTGGCTGATATAGTGTGACTAACATTGGATTATCTTTATGAATCTCAATTTGTTCCCATATTAAGCTGGGAAAAAAGCTGTTTTTAAACTACGGTTCGAAGAATTAAAGTGCTAGCTTTATACACGTGACTTTTGGTTTGAATGTTACACCTTGATGCATGTACACTTTGTTTATACTGTATATACCTATTTTGCTGGTTTAGTTATGCTATTTAAGTGTGTATTTGCAATCATTTTCAACATTTTTTTCTTCTGAAAAAACTCCCCTTTTAACTTATTCACCCCGATGGTATCTTAGATGTGTTCGTAATCGATAATGTGAATGTGTGAGCGTTTGGACCATAGCAATAGACAAAGATGTTATGTCACACACATAAACACTAATATATGGACAAATGCATGTAAAGCATATGGAGCATCAAAAAACGCCAATGTTAACTATGTAGCATCAAATAAGGCCAACTTTAACTACAATATTAAACTTTTGCGCGGTTATATTTAACACTTGCATCACAGCGACTGAACAAAAAATATGTGCATTTTACCTAGGGATGAGCATCGGCACCGAAAAAGGCATGGAATTTATTATACCCTTAAATCTATAGGGATATATATAATTGCTTAACATCCTTAAAGCCCTGATTTGATTTGGACAGGAAATAGCAAGCTAAACCGCCTATTTGTGAGAGCAAAAGCTTCAAAGAACACTACATTTATGACAGTAGATAACACGCACAAAAGCCGCCATTTATGACAGCAAAATCAGGGCCTTGGTCCATTGTTTTGAACATAATATAACATGTACAAGCGCCCTATTTTGGAAACCAAAAAAGGTGTACCGAGCACCCACTTATGATAGCTGATATCACACATAAAATCCCATTTTATGAAAGCAAAATCAACAAAACACCTTATTTAACTGTGAGACCAATACAAATAACTTTTCACTTGTTTGTGATTTCATCTTAAAATGCCTTATTTGTAATTTAAAGTGCTTCACATATACCCCTAACCAAGAAAAGTGTCGTTTCAAGCAAACACTATAAAACTAAAGACACATACATGCAAACCTGAGTTTAAGACTCAATTTGAATTTAAAGGAAACAAAAATTGAAAACATACACCAAGGTAAATCTTGTGAGGACTTTCATCAAACCCATAGCAGGGACGAATCCATCCAGCCATGAACCACAACATCTTCACTAAATCACCTTCACATTCATGAAACATATAGAAACAACAAACATTATAATCCATAAATTTGGCAAAGAAAAAATTAAAATTAAAAAAATTAGATTAGATTACAAAACAAAGCAAATCTATAGGACACACATAATAGATAATTCCCACACCCTAAAAATAACAATTACACAAAATGAAATGAAAGAAATGCAGTTCCACAAATATGAAATTCAAATAAACCACGCATACCATGGTTGGGTAGGGTTTATGTATGTGCCGACCGAAAACAATGCAAAAGTTAAAATTTATCAACCACAAAAAGCACCCAAACCAACAACCAATACCACCACCGAAGCTACCTTGAAACCACCTAAACCATCAAGAGATGGTGGCAGATTCGGCAGATGCGGCGGTGATAACATTATGGTGACGACAGTGTTTGAGTATTAGGGTTTAAGGTTTTTGTGTGCGTATGTCCGGTATGTGTTATTAACAAAAATAGGATTATTCACTACCACAGAAAACTCTAAACAGAAAGGTGAAATACCTTATAAAGAACGATTTTCAACCGATCTAACAAGCGGTGATCTTTTTAAGCCGGGCCACATATAGATCGGTTTGAAACCATTCTTTTTAAGTTTTCAAATAGATCGGTGCCTTTCAAAAGAATGATCTATTTGAGGTGTACTCTTTAGTGGTTATACTAAATGATTTAGATCGGTTTCTAACCGATCTATTTAAGAAATATATTAACACAAATTAAAATGTAGTATTTTCATTTTTCCATATTTATATTATCAAATGTGTAGCTTTTCTAGAATTTAATTCATTGCCAAATAATATAAAAACGTGCAGGTTTTCATATATACCAAATAAGATTCTAGTACAAACAACTAAGATGAAACGAGCATTCGAGTTATAAACCAAACTAACTTAAACTAGAAAACGATAATTCATCACACGTCATACTAACTACTTCAAAAATCCAAGTTGCTTCGCTACAAAGATACACATACATCCGCTCTGACTTCAAAATAAGAAAAGCAATCCAAGCTGAAAGAGTAAAGCTAGAAGACCTTTGGAACCATTTCCTTCTGAGCCTTTCGTTGTTGCTGTCAATTTAAAATTGCAAATAAGTACATCAAATTATGTAAGTGGAGTAGCATAATATTATGCATACTTCTTGATCTACTTAGCTCAATAAAGCATTATCTTTATCCAATTCTCCCATTTCTTCCAAATTATTCTCATACAAAATTATAATAAGCGGCGTTTAGCATATACCATTCTAACACTTCAAACTATGTTTACCAATTACCAAAAATGCATATGCTGTATATTTTGGTGTCGTGTCTTAGTTTCTTGTCATACATCCGACTACCGCCGCTGAGCATATATTTATCTTATTTGACTACGTTGAACATTATACACAAACACCTAAAGATACCTAGACCTTCTTGATAAGCATTTAGAAATTTCTCTAAAAACCTTCAATACTATTTAAGTCATGAATCCTAGGAAACGATTTGTCTATATTAGAAGCAACTATAACATAAACAAATCATTGTAAAGTTACCAACTACTACGTGCAATTAGCCTTAGTGATTGATAGGTGTGAAAACACCCATCCTTTTACCACTTATTGCTTGCTAAAACGAGACCAAAATGCGTATTTAATGTCATTTGTTTGGAATTATGTGTGGTTTGTGTGTTTGTTGTGTTTTCAGAGCCAACCGGATAAATATTGAAGAAAACATGGGATTGTACGGGTTTTATCGAAGAAAAAGATGAAAAGACGAAGTCTATAGTCCAAGAGATGCAAAAGATTTGAAGTCAATGGGCCTATTTGAAGATTTATCGAAGAAAAGGACCAAAGATGGAAGATTTATATATGTCGAAGAACTCAAGTCTATTAAATGAAGAAATTAAAAGACGAGTTGAATTTATTCGTCGACAAATCCCGAATCGAAATCAAAAACGTCAACTTTTCTGAAAAGACGAGAAGACAAAAAGAAAGGGAGAAAGCCCACTCACCAAACCAAGCCAAGGCCTATAAATAGAGACTCCCTTCAAATTTTCAACTAGTTCATTTTTCTGTTATTTCATTCCCTGTTTCGTAGGAACACCAACTCCATTAAGGAGTTTGGTGATTTTTATTTTTCTTTGATTCCTCCATGATCTTGTAAGTTTTAATCTTTCCTTTGTTTGTTTGAATCTTAATCCTTAATACAAGTTTCCTTTTCATCTTGTTCTACCTTTTCTATTTGATTCTCTAGTTCTAAGCTTTTATTTTATTGGTTTTGATCTTCAAAAACAAGTGGGTTTTGAGTTTTTGTTGATTTGGTTTGATGTTTATCATTTGTAAATGATTAGTGGTTAAATTAGTTTAAGTTTTGGTTAAAAACTTGGTGGATTTTGGTTAGATTCGTGGTGTTTGGTTTTTCCCTGTTCTTCGTCTTCATATAGTTCCCCAGATTCCGAACCAACGTTTTCATCTAAATTATTCCGAACTAAGCATCTATTCCGAATGAATAAGTTTGTCTAAAATTATTCCGGATAAAGCACATTATTCCGAGTCAGCAAAATATTCCGAATCAACATTATATTCCGAATGAGCCTTCTGAAGTAAATATTCCGGATGAGTAACAAACATTCCGAACCAACTCTTTTGCTAACCTATTCCGAATGAAGCCCTTTTGTTTTAATTATTCCGAGTGAAGCATTATTCCGAGTCAAGCAATATATTCCGAATAAACATATTTATTCCGGATCAGTCATTATTCCGAACCAACACTTTCTTCCATTTATTCCGAATCAATCAGTTTTATTCCGGATGATCATATATTCCGAACCAGCATTTTTCTTAAATTATTCCGAATCAGTGTTCTTTTGATTATTCCGAATGAAGATACTTTCCGAATGAGTTAAGTATTCCGAGTAAAGCAATATTCCGAGTGAAGCTAATATATTCCGGATCAAGCACTTATTCCGGATCAACAAGATATTCCGGATCAACAATTATTCCGAGTGAAGCTTTTCTTTCCGAATGAAGCAAGTATTCCGGATGAACTCATATTCCGGATGAACACAAATTATTCCGCATGAAGCTTATTCCGAGTCAATAGAATTATTCCGAATGAAGGTTTCTGTTTAATATATTCCAGATCAAGCAGTTTATTCCGAATCAGTAACTTTTCTGAGTTAAGGTATTTTACTGTTTTATTTTAATTCAAGTTTTATTTTTATTAATTGCTTTTAGTTTATTTTTATTACTTCACGCATTTACATTTTTAGTAGAAATAGATTAAAAGCTCCCCCTTTTAGTCACCAATAACAACAATTCCACTTTGAACCGTGATCAATTCGAGAAGATACCGAGAACGAAACAACGACAAATATAATTGGGTACGAGCAACACAAAGAAAGATCTTGCAACCAAACCTTTTTATTAACTAACCAAAAATCAGTTATTAAAATGGCGCCGCTGCCGGGGAATTTTCCTTAGAAATAAATCTGTGAATACCTCATTAGTCGGTGTCGTGCCATAATGAAAACCACGTATTGACGACAACGTCGATCTCCTTTATACTTAATGACTTCTTATCACCCCAATGGTAAGAAAATGAAGCTAAGAGTCTTAGATAGTATACCTTAACATCCAACCATAACATTTCAAAAGAGTATCACTCTTATATCATCCATGGTTTCAAACTAATAGCAATTTTGATTAATTGAATATCAATATTAAATGAATAACAATTGAATAGCAACCTTACTAACAATTCGATTGTCTTTATTATCAGTATTGTCTTCTCCTTCAGTATGACTGTCGTCTTCATCATCATGATTGTATTCATCATCAAGATTGTCTTCATCATCATGATTTACGATTTGTTGGGACTGGTCTTTAGCAGCAACACGTTTAGTGATGAATGAAAGGATTTTGGGAATAGATTTTGGCTAAGGTTTAGGGAATAGATCTGGGGAAATGATAAGAGAGAATGAAATATTTGGGGAAAAGATAAGATAGAATGAAATGTTATAGCGGCGACTGAAATTTTTTAGATATTGGATTAGGGTTTAAAATTAAATGAAATTTTCGTGTAGCGGGAAGTGAAAAGTGAGCCCGCTAAAATAGTTGGGCTTATATAGATCGGCCCTTTTCATAATAAACGGTTTATTTAGTTTATAATGTTTATATTTGGTTTTTAAAAATACCAAAAACAAAAAAAATATTAGGATGAGCTCGGTATCAATCCCGTCTAGATTCCGTCCCGATTTAGTGTGGTCAATTTTTTTCGATTTAAAAAGTTATGTTCCGATCAGGTACCGAACAGGATTCGGATATTGGTATCGGTGCGGGTATCGGTGCGGGTATCGGTACCAGTACCGAACAGGATTTAGGTACCAAGATTCAGCATGGTCCTGGGTACGGCTTGGGTTCAAATTCAGGATTCATGTCAAAATGCTTATCCCTAAAATATACTAAGTAACTTAACTCGAATTCGATCAATCCAAGTAAAATCGAATAAATCACATAAACTTAACAAAATCATAAAAAGTTTTACAACACTTTGAACTGAATAAATCAAATATTTAAAACAAAATGACTAAATAAAGTGTCCAATGCGTTCGGCTTGTTACTAAACTTTAGGTCTTGCGTTGACACCAACTTCTTAATGTTAGCAGAATAACCCGATGGGACTTTGATATCATGCAAGGATTGACAAAATTTAGTTTTTTCATCCTTGGACAGTGTATAACAAGCAACCAGCAAATACGTTCTTTTATTACCAATATATTGTGGCGCAAGCTCATCTCTAATCCCCATTTCTACCACATCCTTTCGAACATTAATCCCATATTTTGTTTTCCCTTTGATGTTTAACAATAAGCCGATCAAAGCTTCACACACATTTTTCTCAATATGCATTACATAAAGACAATGTCGGACCAGTAAACGCTCCCAATACTCTAATTTCCAAAATATGGATTTTTTCTTCCAAATATTCTTATTAGTTGGCGGAGCTTTATCCCTTTTCCCAAAAACAATTTTTATATCCTTAACACGAGAGAGTGTAGTATGTCTGTTCGACAATTATGCCATTCTTCCACGGTCTATTGTACCGTCAAACAATTTCTTTTTTTAAGGTACGCGTGTGATTATAGAAGTGACCTGTGGTGTCCCGTATAAACAGTTTTCTTACAGTTAGTCAACCACCGTGAGTGGGTGTCTTTTTGACAAACAGGACATGCCTTCGCCCCTTTCGTTCCATAACCTGACAAGTTACCGTACGCTGGAAAATCACTTATGGTACAAAAAATCATGGCAAATAGTTTGAATTGCTCTTTTTTGTACGCATCGTAAACATCGACGTCTTCATCCCAAAGATCTTTCATGTCTTCGATTAACGGTTCCAAATACACATCAATATCATTTCCTGGCTTTGGAACAATGACATCATGATGTATTTACGCTTCAAGCATAATCAAGATGGAAGGTTATAGATGCATAAAAGAACTGGCCATGTGCTATGACGACTACTCATATTTTCAAATGGATTGATTCCATCTCAACTAAGCCCAAATCGTATATTTCTAACATCAGCAAGAAAGTTATGTATACTGATTATCAATACTCTTCCATTGTGAAGAATCGGCCACATGTCTGATTCGACAAACAATTCTTGTAATTTCTCCGTATCAAGCTCGGCATTATGCTCGACATCATGTAGCATGTCATTGATATTCTGACGACTACTACTGCAATGATCATCGTTATTATTGACATTACTTTCTAAAATAGCATCGTTATAATCACGTGGTGCTTCACCATGATCTTTCCAACACGTGTAGTTTTTGGTAAACCCATATTTAAATAAATGGTATCTAATTGTGTCAATATCATCATGATAAATTAAATGTGCACAGTCTTGACACGGACATGAAATTTGGGCTTTTCATGTATTTGTTTGATGATCCTCAGCAGCTTTAATAAACTCAGACAACCCTTTGACATATTCAGGGGAAACGCGTTCGCTATTGTACATCCACTTCCTTCGATCCATCTGAAAATACAAAATTATATATTTATTAAGATGCATGCATGATATGATGAGATATGACAATAGTGGCCAACCGGGAAATCCTAACCCACTTTTTAAATATTTAATTTTATATGTGAATGCGTATTATGAGTCGAGTATTATTAAAGAAAAATCGGCAGCAATTTCCCCTTAACTCCTCAAGTATGCGCAAAAAACGCAAATTCATAGGAGTAAGGAAAAATGATGTCGATTTATCTCAAATAATACTCGATCTCATAATACGTAATCACATCCTAAATGAGATTAAATATTTAAAAAGCAGTCCTAAATGGGGACAATTCGAATGTAACCTCTATTCGGTTAATTTCGAACGGGTAGTCAACTACGGGTTACTAAAATCTATCTTAAATTATACTGAATGCATAAATGATACCATAAAATATATGATTAATATGTGGTTAGCTTAAAAGTTTAGTAAAATACCTTACTTAAATGGGTCAAAATTAGCTAGCCATCACCGGGACACAAAGATATTGTGTATCTTTTAAATCAAAACAATATAAATTCTTGAATTTGAGTTATTTTAGAGAATTAATAAGTTTTTTTGGGAGAATTTAATGGAGTTTGATGTTTTTGGGGAAACATTCGTCACATGTACCGTCCTTGATCGGGGAGCCATTGGGGGAGTTGAATAGAACGGTTGTTCCAAAAAACCGTTCTATTTAAGAATCAATGGAAGCGATGTTTTGTGGGAGTCTGTGACAACTTATTTAATTTTCAAATAGATAGAACGGTTGTTCCATAAAAACCGTTCTATTTAAGACTCAATGGAGTTTTGTGGGAGTTTGTGACAACTTAGATAGAGCGTTTTTTCGATAAAAACTGAACTATTTATTTTTAAACATAGATAGAACGGTTGTTCTTTAAATAACCGTTCTTTTCATCAGCTTTCTCCTTAAATAGTTCACTTTTTAGCAAAACCTTACTATATGGAGTGATTTATGTATCACTTTGTGTAGTAGTGATTGAGTCCTTTCCAAGTTACAACACTAACAGGTTTGATAGAAGAAGAGGAACAAGCTTCATAGAAAAAATTCTGGAATATATGAATTGTTCATTGACAACAGTAACATGTTTCATATAAATTCTTACCTCAAGATCATCATGAACAACACCTTCATTGTTCAATTCCATATTGAGACGAATTGTATAGTTGTATAGAGACGAATTTTATTGGTGGTGCATTGTTGTTTATATAGCCACATAATATTGTAACTTATGTATAGTTTTCTTTTGTAACACATTGGCAAATCAAAACTTTTATATACTACTGGCAAATCAAAATGTATACTTTCTTTTTGTTTTACTGTTTTAATATTCTAAGGATTGTACACACTAATGGCAAAATCAAAATGTATACTTTCCTTTTTGTTTTACAATTTCAATATTCTAAAGTTTTGTTAAAAATCTAAATTAAGAATTGTTGAAAGTTCAACTTTTTTTTAACTTTTTTGATGAGGCCATTATAAGGTAGTATAGATATAGATAAAAGGGTTAATTATGATAAGAGTCCACCAAATTAAAGCAACTAAATTTTTATTAAAAAACATGTTTTTCCTCATTTTAGTCCAGAGGCAACAAAAAAATAGGGCAACAAGCGTCATAGTTTGACAAGTGTCCCAAAAGTAGGACAATTCTGACAGATTGACCAAATAAAATAGGGCAACAGATGATACATGACGCATTCTGCACCCAGTTGCCATGTTATATAAAAACAGTCATTTTTAAGAAGAATAAAAAATTTAGACCCATTTCAAAATTGAAATTGGACAATTGAACCTTTTTTATCGTTAGCCCTAAATAAAATATCACAATATTCATTAAACTTTTCACTTATAATAAATGCAGTCAGTTTCCGGCTACGACTTGTGAATATTTTAAACTTATTACATGAAGTTAAGTAAATATTTCAAAATACTCATCAAACGTTCTCAGATGTTCACTTATCGAACATTAACCCAATATGATAATAAAATTTATGACGTATAATGTATTTTTATCGGCTAAAGTGAACTTTGATAGTAAAAACAAGTTTTAGTTGTATCAATTCAAAACAAACAAAATTTGATGGGAGTTGTGCCATTTAACAAAGCTTATATCTAATAGTAAGTAGATATTTAAAAAAGATGCATGCTATATGTCATGAACATTTGATAATGTGTGTAGCTTTAATTATCTTCTTAGAGCCTAAGAGCCGTGGTATCACTGTTCCAAGTCCTCTATAAAGTTACAACGTTTCTTCTTGTTAGCAAAGTGGGTTATGACACCAGAATTACTATGGCACCAGTTTTTAAAAGGAATGGTGTGCCATGACAATTCTGATACAATAGAGGTTTTCTTTTTTATTTAAACAAAAACATTTAAACTTAAAATAAATTTTCATTAAAACTAAAAAACATTACATTAAGCTTAAAATAAAAGACATGAGAATAAAAAACATAAAATTAAAAGACATAAAATAAAAAACATAAGTTTGGTGGCGCCGACTAGTCTCGAGGTTCATATGTTGCTCGGACTCGTGCCTTTTGGGCCTCGACGATAGCGGCGTCGACCGCACTCATACGGCTCGTGTCAATTTAGAGGACACACATGTCCTCCGAAGTCATTTGAGAATGGATCAACCGCCTTCGGTCTCGGCTCTCTCTCTCAAGCACAGACAATTTGGCTTCTCGGTCTAATATGTATTGTTCCGCCATGAACTCTTGGTACGCGGTCGGGTTAAAACTGGAGCTAGCGGTCAGTTAGAGCTGGTGCCTTGACTTTTATTAAGTCAAAATAGACCGGGTGGTCGAGGCAACACATCAGCCCCAGAGTATTCGTGTTCGTCGTCGGTGCCCGTAAGACGACATCTTCTTGCTTGAGTTCACTCGGGATTTTTCCACTTGTGCTGTCTTTTAAAAAAATCCAAGCACTCCGGTGCTTAAACTCACCGCCAACGACTGTTTCGTACAACTTGTACACCATCGTCATCCAATCATTATCGTTCTCCCCACTATGAACCGCGATTTCAGTCATCAAATCATTAAACTTTGTAACCGCGTCATTCATTGGCGTCCACTTGCCCGTTATCATGTTCTTGGTACGCATAGCGTAACCTTCTTTCACGGCTTTTTAATTGTAGACAATTTGAATTCGGTACCAAAAAGTATTTTTTTATCGGCTCCGGTTTTGGGATGCTCGGACACTTGAATAAAGCATTTTGCTAAAATCTCCTCCTCTTCTTGGGTCCACACACTACGAAGTCTTTTTTCCTTGTGGAACGTCTTTTTTCTCTTTGTTTTTTTTCAAAGCCGTCTTCTTACGTCTAGGCTTCGATGTCGGAGTTGGGACTGGCGTTTCTTCATCTTCGGAATCTTGAACTTCGTCAACATGGTGCGATTCATGCTCGGAGTGGGGTTGGGATGTTGGATACAGTTGTTGTTGGTGTTGTTGCATTTGTTGCATTTTATATTGTTGAAACATAAAAAATTCCTCTTGACTTTGAAATTGGTGGACGAAACTAGGATAATAATTCGGTTGGGGGTTCGGATTTGAAGAAGACCTTGTCATTTGGTTGGTTGGGTCAGAAACCATACCGGAAATCCAATTTGGGTTGCGGTTGAGATTCATTTTTTGTTTTGGATGGAAGAAATGGAGAAGATGAAGTATATAGAAAGTGTGTTAGAAGTTTGAAAATTTTAGGGAATATTTATAGGATTTTTAGAAGTGTAAAAATAAGTTTTAGGGTTTTTTTGAAAAGTCTCTCCCCCAACGGTCAAAAGAGACGTTGGATTCAAATTTTTTTATTTTTAAAAATAAAAAAATAAGGAACCGCGTTGGCTGGTATGGACGGCGCGAAAGGCTTGGCGCAAGGCCACGGGGTCCTGCGCCGTTCGTATTTCTTACGCGAAGGCTTGGTGCCAGCTTTTGGCATCACTGTTCCAAGTCCTCTATAAAGTTACAACGTTTCTCCTTGTGATTATCATGCCGATTATATCAATTGTTTTCATCAGGTTTTTTCAGGTGTTGTAACGAAACTTATTGTTTATAAGTTCCGTTGTTTGTGATCACACTAATGAAGTGTTATTTTATATGATTGTTTGAGGTAATTTAACTTTTATATTTGTAAAAATGTGACTAAAAACGTCATAAGTTATTTCTTTTGTTATTCTAGTATTTTGGAAGCACTTGAATGATTTTGGCATGATTTAGATGCAATTAAGAAAGAACCAAAGCAAGTACATGAAATTACATGATCGAGCACGAGACCAATTTTACACACTCTAGAGACGACGTCTCGATTCCTTATGATGACATGGAGTATTTGTGACAGCGTCTGAACTATTGCGGTGGAAGAAACCCTAATTTATTTAGACGGAAAAGCGACGTTTGAAATAAAACCCGACGTCGTTTAAGGTGTTATCTTATATGTAAAAACCATTTATCTCACCTAGGGGCGTTCATTGTTTAGGTTTGACCCACGAAACCCGAAAAACGAACCGAATCGACACCGAATTAAAACTAAACCGAAAATAGAATTTATGTTGTGAGTCATTGTCGTAGAACTTTAGGAATACTTTTGGAGCAACTATGATGGACAATTTTTAAGTTTTTCCAACCCTAGTTTCTCCATGATTAATTGAAGTTAAATTTTAGGCTAAAATAATTTGTATTTGCTTAATGAAACCTAATTTTTGATCTCTTGTCTTGTTGCTTCTTGAGAGTGGCATACACGTTATGCTTTAGAAAACTAACTTCGATAATCATATCTTAGCGAAGATAAATAGGAAAACGTGATTATGTTGAAATGATACATTTGTTATGTTCTTCTTACTACCTAGATTTCATGGGTTGATCCCAATTCAAGTGGTTTACTACCTAGATTTCATGAGTTGATCTCAATTCAAGTGGTTTACTACGTGTGATTTTTCATAAGGATCCTTTTAATAGTCTTCATACTACCTTACTTGTGTGTTTTCGAAGAGGTAATCAGGTAAATAGTGGATTTGACAAACCCGTTCTTGAATTAGGAAAATACTTGCACATTGCATTACAAAGGGTGTCGGACAATGGGTTTAGAGGGAGAACACTAAGGAGTAGTGCGTGATTAAGTGTACACGTTTGTTTACCATAAGATATTTCTAAAAAAGCTAGATTAAATTAGTAGGTTATTAGATTAGTAGTTTAGTTAAAACCCCCCAATATTCAAATCATTGTGTTTACTTGCTTTCACAAAAATTTAAAAATATAAAAATAATCTTCCTTCAACCTCTAAACATTTGTAATAGTTGATACGAATCTCCCATACTATTCCCCTAGAGAACTATAACAATCATGAGTTTTGCCTATACTAAATTATAACGGTTAAGTACATTGATACGCTTGTGGATATGCACAAGGTTTCATGATAGGTTAGGAAAACCATTATGCTTATCAATTGTCTATGATAAAGTCTTGTGTGGTAAATATCTCTAGTCTTCTCTTCTAGTTCTTAAGGAGCAACCATACACTTGAAATGGTTCTATTTATCCCGTTACAACCCTAACCGAGGCATATTAATTGTTGCTTTCATTGAGAACTCTCATAGAGAGGGCTTCCAGTTTAGGGTTCCAATAAAAAAATAAAAAACGTAAATGTTCATCGTTGGGAATACTATTCACAACAGAAGTACTATTCATCAATGGAGTTACAGTTCACCGTCGGAGTTTTCGAGCACGGTTCATGGCAACGAGTGGAGGCAACAAGCGGGATGCGAAAGAGGCAATATTTAAGCTCTTGCAAATGGGTACAGTGGCCAAAGATAAGTGTGAGTTTGAGAGACTTATAAGTCACGTAATAGAGTACTATAAATATTTACTTATCTCGTTTTTACCTAGGGACTTAAACTACCGTTACAACAGGCCCTGTGGAGGTCGAGGCCAACAACTTTAGGTGAAGCCTTTGACATAACCCGTATTACTGAGGCCCGTTTTGAGTAAACTACTATCCATGACGTGAATAAGTTGGATCTTAGATTCGGTTCAGGAGATGATTGCGTCATAGAAAGAACAAAAAATAATAGGGATGAGAAGGCAAGTGATCTCAAGATACCAATCATCCTAATTACCGAAGAAAGAATTAACCAAACACAAATTATCATGCCTACATTCTGGTTACACGTTCAAAATCGTGACGAAACAACTATACATAAGTCGAACAAGGAGGACACAACCAAAGCAAGTAGGGTTGCAACATTTGAAGAACATAGACGTCACGATGGGTTTAAGGTTTTTTACAGTTGAGTCTTAAGTGCAGCTTGATCATCTTATTACTATGGTTAATTGTATTATAGGCAGTGTTGCAGATTGGGGGTATGTTCCTAAGCAATTGTCAAGAGGCTCCATGATAAAATTATTGTAATAGAAGTTACTAAACGTCGGTATCAGATGTTTATGATCTCCTTTTTAGCACATTCATTAGGTGGTATAGCTAAAAGATCTCCTTCTTTAGTTTCACCAAAGAATCAAAATAACTTGAAGCATAAACGAGAAAATAGACGGAGACTTTGAGATCACAGAGTCAAGAGTGTTTTCAAGACATCGCCATGAGGATAATGTGATTTTGAAAGAGTGGGGAATGATATGCCTGTGAATATGAACATGGTTTCATGATGGGTTAGGATAACCATCATGCTTATCAAATGACTATTATATGTATTAGGATAATTATTTGCTATTTTTAGGATAAGTCTTGTGTTTGTATTTTTTTAACGACAACTTTATTCAAAAGAGAAAAAACTAGCAAGATGCTAGATTACAAAGAAACAAAAAAGGGTGTTGCAACCAACTATCCCACTTGAAATTAAATCTAGCCCTAGCATTACACCAAAAAAAGAACGAAGAATGATATCGTCGAAAATAGAATATTTACGGGGCTTTTTACTTGTGAAAAGAAGCTGATTCCGATATGTCCACAAACTCTACCGCGTAACATAGAAAATCCCTTCCAAGATAGCCTTAAGTTTAGAGCCAAGATGAATCGAGTTGAACCAAACGAGCCAATGACTTATCACATAATTAGTATAAGGCTCATAATATAATTATATTATCAATCAATCAAGTTAACGTTCAATAAATATCTCTAATTCGTCTCTTCTAGTTTTTAAGAAGAAAACACACGCTTAAAGTGGCATTATCTATCGTGATACGACTCTAACCGAATCGTATCATACACTTAAGAGTTTTTAAGTTTTTTTCACTGTTAAGACCACTACACGTGCATCATACACTCATTTGAGGATGATCTTATTTATTTTCTTCTAGATGACAAAAGATATTTTGCATCTTTGTTTTTTCTTGGAATCTGAGGGACTAATCCCCACCACCCATTTACATTTGATCTAACGATCAAAATTAACTTCAGATTTAATTGCTTAATTCTAATTTTTTGTCCCAACTATATAAAACTCCTACTTTTTTTCTTGAATTTATTTTCATAGTTTCCTCCGCTTCCCTCTCCTCCCTCCCCCCAGATTAGTTAATTCAATCATTTTAATTTTTTTGATAATTCAATCATTCCGATCATATCTATTAATTGTATATTCGGATGAGTATAATCAAAATCGATCGGGATAAGTTTGTTGATGGAGATGTGTAGCAGTTTTTGGTTTGTTGATGCTTGTTTCGATAGCTTCTGCTAATATCTTGTTTGAGGAGCGATTGATAGGTAGTTAACTTCATTTTTAATCAATTGATTAACAGATTTGTTTGTAATTAGGTGAATTGTGTGTTATTTGGATTGAAATTATTGTTTTATAAAAAAGGTTAGTGTGTTGGTTTGTTGAGATGATTATATTCTAATATGTTGATATGTTGAAAGAACAAGTAATTGAGATCAGATTTAGTTTTAACTTTTGTGTAGAACGAAACATAGCTTTTTAATTAGTACTTGAAAAATGAAATTGAATTGAGATCAGACTAAAATCAGGAAAATGTGATCCTAATGCTAATTAGGTTCGTATTTGACATTGTAATTTAATTCTAGCACAAAGTTGTAGGTTTTATTAGTAATCTGATGTCATTTGATGATTTAATACGTCATTATCTGATCTCTCTCCCGATATTATGGTTTTAGCATGTTTGCTTTGTCTCAAACTTTAACCTTTTAACAAAAATATGCGCGTGCCACTTAAAATTTATTTGCTTGTCCCGTAGTAGTTGCAATATTCGTATGTACATGTAATTCACGGGAAATGTCTTAAGTAGTTGCCAAAATGTGTTCGATATCCATCACAAATAAGCCTAAAATGACACTGATTTCACATAATATGATATAGTGTTTCTTGTTGATATTTTTTTTATATAGTGACACATGTCATTCCATTATCTATAACTAATCAATTGAAGCATTAATTTGACGCATTCTAATGTTTCAGTCATGGAGTTGCTGCTATTGCCTCCTTCTCGCATCTGTAGCTCAATCGAGAAATCATGGTTCTGAAAGGATTTTATACTCTTTAAGACATAATTTACCATCATACATGGACAACCTTATTCTGATGAATCTTTAAGAGCCTTTCATAGAAGACAGTCATCAGCATCTCAAGGGGCCTCACATCATAACAACAACAACAACGGTTACCCTTGCCTGGTAATGCTTCTAATTCTTTAAATCATGCTCACCTACTAACTAATGTAAGAGAAAAGGGTCAGGAAAAACTTCATGGGGGATTTAAGAATTAATACAAGTATGCTTCAAAACTATTAAATGATTCTGGCAGGGAGTAAGTTAAATTCAGTAGAATCAACAAATAGCTTCTTACCATAAAATATTTGGTTTACAAACATTGACCAGGGTCAAATGGTGGATGAATCAATATGGAAGGATTAATTTTTTGTTGTGAATCTTAATGCTAGTCAAATAAATCTTGAAGCCTTTAGCCGTTCTCTAAGAAATCAACATGTTGTATTAAAACTAGATGTGGAAAATCTCCTGTGTATGTGCTTATTCTATAATAAAATGAATGAATAATAAATTATCTAACAAGATGTTGGGTCCACTAGATGTGGATCTTGCAGCCTGTTAGGAACGGTGAACGACTTCTGTAATCACAAGTCTATTCACAGAGAGACTCTATATAAATCAAATAGTACTATGAACAAGAAGAACAGAATAGCTATAACGTCTTGATCCTTTACTTAGGATTTCTAATATTAATAAGAACTAAAATTATGATTGATGAAGGTGTGTTGAACCCTTCTGCCTAAGGTTCCTTTTCTACTACAAGGAAACCCTAATACATCATTAAACCAAAACGTGTAAAACTGATATGCATATCCTTTCCTAACATATCTCATGCATATCTAACAGAATAATCTTTAAATAATAAAGTTTGACTTTCTATAAGACTAGGAGCACGACTTGCTCCTACTACTACTAGGACCAGGAGGAACTACATACCTCCTAGTCTACCTATTACAAATAACTATTCCAAAGGTCCTAACAATCCTCCCCTAAACTTGAATTTGACTTGTTGAGTTCAAGTTTCCTGGTAAATCGTGCAACATAGCTTGAGGATTGGAATAGCAAAAGAAACAGCAGCATCATAACCATCAGCATAAAGAACATAAGGACTACTACAATAAAGAACACCTAGAAGCTTCTTGAAAGCTTGAAACAAATCTGCATCTTGTTGAATCTTCACAGCAACATGAGCAGATTTGATGAGCCTTTACCAAGTAGCTGCTCGCTCTTGGGCTAGCCAGTCTTTATGGTGGAATAAGCATCACCCTGGGAGACCAGAACCCAGCCCAACTCTTAGAATGTGAATCAATGGTGAGTGGGGGTACCCTGATGATTTTAGGCAAACCATCACAGCCGTCAACGGATTTGATATGTCTTTACCAGAAGCCGTACCCTTCTGGACTCGCCAACTCTTAGCAATGAAGCATCGGTGAGTCGAAAACCCTAAAGCTTTAAGCAAGCTATTATAGCTATCAACGGATTTGATAAAATCTTTACCAAGAGCCGTACCCCCTTGGATTATCCACTTTTCAGTCGAGGACCATGGCAAGTGAAAACCATCCAGTTTTGGGTAACCCGGCAACCATCAACGGATTTGACTATCACACCAGAGCCGTACCCTCATGGTGAATCAACTCTTTCTTGTCTGTGAGACATGGTGAGTTGAGCACCATTTGTTGTGTGGACCAGGTCCAACACCAGATGTAACTCCAAACCAGCACAAGTGTGAAACAGTCAAATGAAACCCAATGTATGATGGAAAAGTATAAGCAGATATTATATTATATACAAGTGTGAAATCCATCATTTGTGTAAAGTATAAGCAGATATTATATAATATATATATATATATATATATATATATATATATATATATATATATATATATATATATATATATATATATATATATATATATATATATATATATATATATATATATATTAACTAGAATGTAAGTCACCAATCACTGTACAGATTGGTGAAAAGAATGTCAGTATAATCACAAAAACATAAAAACATACCCATCACATACCAGACGCTGCCACCTTGTCAGCTTGCAACCGAGCTTGTATCCCTTCCACCAAAGTAGTAGCCATGGAAGTCTCATTCCCTAAAGGGGCATTGGAGATCTGCAAATGACACGCTAGCATGGCCTCCATAGTAGCAATCATCAACGGATAGTCCATATCCGTAAACATGAACACTATGGCACCATACTCCAACTCCAATATATGAACCCCACAGCCAGCATAAAGCTTCCATCTCTTGATTACCCAGCGTGACTGGTCTTTCCAGACACCAAAATGTGGAGCATTAGGAGGAGAGTCAAGCATCATCTTCAAGTCACCCCACATTGTCAGACCAGGCCAATTGGCCACCTCACTAGGATGTTTAGGAATACCAGCATCCACAAACCCATACAACGACATAAGATCCCGACGATCCGCCCTAGTCAAAACACCTTGAAAACCCGAGACATAACGAACATAACCATCACTGATGGAAATCCGATGGGTGAATGTACCAGCAACACTCGTGGATAGCTTAACCGTCCAAGCAGTAATAAAACCCGTACCCATTGGCAACTCTGTGTCACTGTCCGAAGCTGCATCAATAAGGTTTTCAGGAGCACGCTTCTCATAAGGAACAGACTTACCTCGTCTATCCTTCTTCTTTCGAATTGAATGACGAGGTGTAGGAACACCAGAAGAGGATTCAACCTTTACCTTCCCAGCATCAGGAATATCAACATGAGTAGAATCAAAACCTTGACCATCCAAAGGATCAAAGGCGGCTGCACCAGTAGAAGGGGTAGGGTGTGGTTCAGTTACTGGTGGTGAGGATTGCTCCATAGAAGGGGTAGCAGGGGTGGTAGTAGTAGCATTGGTGGTGGTGGTAGGACCCAAAGATGAAGTAGGATGAACAACCGATGGTGTGGGTGTAGGAACACCAGTAGAAGTATCAACAACAGATGGTATACCAGTAGAAACAGGAGGAACACCAGATGAAGAACCAGGAGCAACAACAGGTTGAGAAGTGGAAACCACTCGTGGAGGAGGACGATAGATGAAGCGCTCAGGAACCGGTGTGTTTTGACGCTTTATCATCCTCTGATATAGATCCTTAAGCTCGTCAAAAGATAATCCCCTAACCCGATCCCATGTCCAACCAACAGTAAAGTGAGCACCCGACTGATATTTGACATACCACTGCATTAACTTCCTCTCCTCGGTTCTTGACAAAGGTCCGTTTCGACGCTTTTCACGAAGTTGAGCAGCAAGAGACAATTGTTGTTTGCGCATTATTGCCATTGCCCGGGGGATACAATTTTGTTCATTCACATCAGCACCCAAAAGATCAGTAAACTACGAGTAATCAGATGTAAGAATAGTAAGCACCCACATCCAATCATTATCATCCCAATGCATAGCATCATGCTGAAATTGTTCACGCCTCTACTATTGAAGATCTTCTTCCTTAGCCCTAGCAGCTTGATCAATCTCCGCCTACATTCGCTGTGCAACTTCCTCCCCTAACCGGTCTTCCTCAAGTTGTCTACGGGTACGCTTCCTTGGAGGTGAGGGTGCATCAGTCATAGGGGCTTTCCCCTTAGGATCATGTGACAGCCCAGCAGATGGATCAGCAGTAGTACCAGCAGAAGAACCAGCAATATCCTCCTTTGGTCTAGGACTAGCAGCAGGAGGGATGCTTGATGGACTAGGAGGAACAGGTAAATCAGCATACGGCTTATGAGCAAATGTAGCCTTTGCCAACAAAGTCAACCCATCCTCCGCAAGATCCTCAACATCTTCATCAGAATCAGAATGAACAACATGCTTCTTTCTCCTCCTATGCTGTGTCTCCAAAGCCTTAATCTGATCCGCCATTGGAAGAACAAATTCCCTAGTAAGCTTGCGATGCTGATTCAGATCTGTCTCCAAAGAAACAAGCCTTGCATGGTACCTGTGCATGAGATCAAGCAAAGAAGTGAGTGTAGCAGGTTCCTCCGCTTCCCCACCAAGAGGACTTGGATCAGGGAAAGATTCATTGGAACCAGAAGCAATAAAGGGGTTAGTATTATAAGCACGAGAACTCGAGGGCTTCTCAGCAGAATGAGGTGCTGGACTAGAAGGGGGAGTATCCACAAATGGGGACTTATGTGGTAGAGAAGAGGGGGCAACCTTGATGGCATTTCAACCACCACTTCTTTAACTGGCTCTTCCACCACCACATGAGGCTCACCACCAGCAGGATGCTCCTCCTCCATAAGATCATCTTCTAATGGAAGTTCCTCCTCGGCTTCAGCATCCGGAGGAATAACATTAGGAGGACCTTGGGCAAGGCCCAACATAACATCAGTAAGAGGCCTCCAAGCCCCCTTAAACCCAAGTGCCATATTGGAGTAAACTTTAGAACTAAGCTTGGGGGTCTCATACTCCTCCCTATCACGAGGTATGCACATAAGAATCTGCTGCAAAAACCTAGGATACATTAAAAATTTCTTCTAGATCCAGTACTACTAAGATTTCAAACCATCCCATCAAATAAGTAGCGAGAAAAATTAAACACACGACCCTATGCTATGTAGATCAAACCAGTAGCCAAAGGAATGGGAAATGCATCCCAACTCCCAGACTTTGGGCTTAAGTAGTGAATCAAAAAGTGCACTAGAAGCTTCCATTAGGGGGTGAACCTTCTCTTTTGGAAGTTAATATTCCCCCCATGGTTATAACCAATATCAGCCATCCCATCCAAAACCTCAGAATTGGGGATGGAAACAACACCACCTTCATCCTGAAGATGAAGAGCACTCCTAATAGAAGCTTCAGAAACCACATATGAACGTCTATCAATGGTAGCATGGAGTTCAAGTGGGCGTCCCAAAACATCCACAAGATGGGCAGTGGCCCAAAACTGGCGAATGACACTATCATGGACAATCGGGCAAACAGTAAAAGCATACCTGAGGTTAGAAGCCTCAATAAACTCGATGATGTCTGTGAACTCGTCACGTTTAGGACCATCTCCCAGATAAGCCACCTTATTGTGATCGAGTTTGTATAGCAGAGCAGCCATGGATGATTATTGGAAGTGATGGAAAGTGATTGATTAGATATTGAGAGAGTAGGAGCGTGTGTATGTGTTATGGTTAGGATGAATGAGTCAAGGGGGGTATTTGACCATAAATAATGGTCTTGTAACTGTTCATTGACCCCTAATAATGTGGGTTGTCCTTTTAAATTAGGCAGTTAATGCAAAAGTAACCACTTGCCCCTTATAACTTTATTTGCAAATCCCAGTTACAAAAGTTAAATAATATGATATACACCAGAAGTAACTTGCGTTGACTAAAAGTCAAAACGCATAAGGGGTTACACTAGAAGCACAATGTGGTCAACAAAAGTCAACGTAGTGAACAGTGACCCAAACCAAGACTAGAAGCCAACCATCAATGACAAGGAAGGATTTTTATCTACTAGAAGCTGAAGACTACCACCAGAAGTGACCAAAATCCTCCACTAGAAGTAGCACACACCGCAAAGACCCATAAAATCTGTTGTTAAAAGCTACCAATATGTTAGTCTGTGCAAGTAAACATGTACACTAAGCCTCCCCTCAATCCTAGGTCTCAAGGATTGACCATTCCAATGTGAACCACCAAGTGGTTGAACCGAGGACCATCAAAGGTTTAGTCAATAAATCAGCAACATTATCATTCGTATGAACCTTAAGAACCTGTATCAACTTATTCTCATTGGAATCCCTGATAAAGTGGTGCCTAATTTCAATATGTTTTGTACGTTGATGAAAAACAGGATTCTTCACAATGCAGATTGTGCTTTGATTGTCAATGAAAATTTTGGTGTTCATAAAGTTGAACCCATAATCAAGCATCTGATTTTGTATCCACAAAACTTGTCCACAACAACTAGTAGCAGCTACGTATTCAGCTTCTGTTGAAGAAGTAGCTACTATCGTCTGTTTCTTACATTGCCATGAGATAAGTCTTCGACCCAAAAATTGACAACCACCAGTAGTAAACTTTTTGTCATTATTAGCACCTGCATAATCACTATCACTATAGGCTTCAAGAACAAAAGGTGATTCTCTAGGATACCACAAGCCTAGCTTGGGTTGAGCCTTGATGTACCTGAAAATTTTCTTTACTACATTCAAGTTAGAAACCGTTGGAGCCACCTGATGTCTAGAACAAGCACTTACTGCAAACATAATATCCGGACGTGATGCATTCAAATACATGAGTGATCCAATCATTGACCTGTACATGTGAACATTTACCGGAGGATCTGGCTCATTCTTGAGTTTGACTTTAGTTACTTCATAAGGTGTCGCTGCTAGTCTAAGAGGATCCATATTAAACTTCTAAAGGATCTCATGAACATATTTATCTTGACTTATGAAGATTCCATCCGACTGTTACTTGACTTGAAGACCAAGGAAAAATGTAAGCTATCCCATAACACTCATCTGAAATTCGCCCTTCATCAGTTGTTCAAACTCATCACACCATTCCTTCTTAGTAGAACCAAAGATAATATCGTCCACATAAACCTGAACTAGGATAATGTCCTTGGTATTCCTCTTAAGAAATAGTGTTTTGTCAATCGTGCCTCTTCTATAGCCGTGTTTCAACAAGAAAGTGGAAAGATGCTCATACCAAGCTCTAGGAGCTTGATGAACTCCATACAGAGCTTTGACCACCTTGTAAACTTTCTTGGGATGAAGTGGATCCACAAAGCCCTTAGGTTGAGTGACATAAACTTCCTCATCAATCTTGCCATAGAGAAATGCACTTTTGACATCCATCTAAAAAACTGTAAAGCCCACATAAGAAGCAAAAGCCAAAAACAGACGAATGGCCTCAGCAAAAACTTTAGCATAGTAAATGCCTTCAAGTTGTGTGTGACCTTGTGCAACCAACCTTGCCTTATTTCTCACCATAATACCCCTTGCATCTTTCTTGTTTTTGAGAATCCATTTGGTACCAATTGCTGTCTTTCCATCTGGAAAGTCACCTAGGATCTAAACATTCTGAAACAAGAACTGCTGCATCTCCTCCTGCATAGCCTCCACCCAACTTTGATCCTCAAGAGCATGAGAGACTGATCTAGGTTCCACCTGTGAAAGAAAACAAGCAAACAAACAGTGTTGAAAGTCCGTATGATTATTACGCTTTTGGTCCTCAATATAGCTCACAAGAGCATGATGATCGGACGTTGCTTTCTTATGCATTCTGTGAGTCTTGATAGTAGAACCAGGATCTCCAATGATTTGAGTAGTAGGATGGTCTTTGTGTGACTGCAGAACTTGATTGGAAGCTACTTCCACTTCTGGTGCCAAGTTATTATGATCCCCAACAAAGTCATCATCATATGAAGCAGAGTCGAAAATGTCATCTATTGGTTGCTTATGAATATCATCCAGCTTAGTAGAAGACTTCTTTTGATAGTTTCCCAGGTAAGAAGGACCAGAGAATCTAGTAGAGGAAGTGAGATCACTAGCCGGACTACCAATAGGTGTTAAACTAGCACTAGGAGTAACAATTGGAGTACTAGGAGTAGCTTTGTAAGCAGATGTATGCAAAGGAAACTCAAAGCCACCTTGAGCAGCTGCTGTAGTAGCATCTAGTTGTTGCTTGAGCAATGTGTCAAGAGCTCCTTGTGAGTCCAAAATGTCTGATGAAGGAGCATCACTAGGAGTAGTGTTGGCATTAGGAGAGACTATGGTTGAATAGGATGGAGCAACAAAAATATCATCCTCTTTATCTGAGTCTAAAAAACTAGAATGAGCACCTACACTAGAAGTTGCAAACACTTGTGGACCTGCATCGTGGTTAAGTTTTGAAACGAAAATATCCCAAAGAATCACTAAGATAATCAAGATCAAAATACCATTCAGGACCCTTGCCTTGTATGTTTTACTTCTCCTCAAAATACATGAGATTAATAGTTTCAATTACTCGCTTGGCTTGGAGATTGTAGACACGATAAGCCCAAGAGTGAGCTTAATATCCCACAATGTATCCTTCATCTGCCTTGCCATCAAATTTCCCCAAATAGTCACTAGTATTTAGAATGGTGACAGGACACCCAAATGGCTTCAAATGAGCAATGTTTGGTACTTTAGCTGTGAGTAGCTCATAGGGAGTCTTCTTGTGAGGATTAGTAATAGAAACTCTATTCAAGACATAACTTGCAGTATTGACAGCTTCTGTCCAGAACATGGTTGGAAGCTTGGAATCGGCAAGCATTATTCTCGCAGCTTCTATTAGAGTCCTGTTCTTTCTTTCTGCCACACCATTCTGTTGAGGGGTTCTTGCTGCACTATAATCTCTTTTGATACCTTTAGACTTATAAAGTGCTATGAGGTCTGCATTTTTGAATTCTGTTCCATTATCACATCGGATACCTTTAACCTTTTTGGACAACTGATTCTCAGTTAGTGTAATAAAGTCCTTAAGAATTGAGTAGATCTCACTCTTGGCAGCCATGAAGAAAACCCACGTGAACCTTCTATACCCATCAGTTACCACAAGGCAGAATTGTTTATGGTCAATGCTCCTAATGGAGGTAGGACCAAATAAATCCATGTGTAGTAGCTGCAATGGTTCAGTTATAAGACTGAGAGCAGTAATGGCCTTGAAGGATGCTTTATGTTGTTTGCCTTTGCTGCATGCAAGGCAATTGATGTCATTTATGAAAGTTTTGGGAGGTAAACCAGAAACCAAGTTCAGATTTGCTAATTTGTGAATTGTCTTGAAGTTCACATGTCCCATCCTTCTGTGCCATTTAGTGGCTTCATCTTCTGAGGCTTTAGCAACCAAACATGCTAGTTGACCAGTAGGATTGAATTCAATCAGCTTGATACTATAGAGGTTGTGTCTTCTAGGGATTCTGAGTAGAACCTGGGAGTCATCCGGGAGTTTAAAGTCTTTGGATAACACTAGTGCATCAGTATTCGTAAAGAGGACAAACTGCTTCTTGTCACAGATCCTATAGACAGAGATCAAGTTGAAGTGTTGAAGTGCTTCCACATAGTAGACCTGCTCAAAGTTAAGATTAGGCGTCTGAATTGTTCCTTTGCCAGTGATCCTTCCTTCACCACCTCCAAAATAGACCTTTCCGCCTTGAAATGGTACAAAGTTAGATAGAAGAATTTTATTTCCTGTCATGCTCCTAGAGCATCCACTATCAACAATCCCAAGAGTCGGATCTTGGTATGGAGTAACCTACAACAACAAGAACAGATATATGCAAAAGTTAGTGTCTTAAGGGGACCCAAACCTTTTCAGGTTTGAGTCTGCCTTGTGGATCTTTAGTAGATAGCCAAGAAGATTGATGAAATCCACTGTTGTTCTTAGGTTACCTATTCATCATACGGGTGTTATTATTTGACCAAGAACAACCTGCTGAGGGCTTAACAGCAGTACCCAGATTTCCCAACCCAAAATACATTTGGTCAGAATTAAATGCATAATTTGGATTAAAATTCTGAAAATAGTTGCTGGTTGGTCTATTTGGTAATAATCCATTTTTTCTCCAATGATCAGAAGCTAATGGAGATGCCCTTCTAGAAGAAGAAAAAGATTGGGCACATGGGTTTAGTCTTCTAGAAGAATATGGAGCAACTCCTGGTGGACCAGGAGCAGGAAATGCTTGATAAACAGACGGATGTTGGTCATAAAAATTACAATCTTTAATCAAATGAAATGTACTCCCACAAACAAAACATGTTTTAAATGACCTTTTATTAGAATGACATTGTTTCATACTGCTAACTTTATTACACACAATTCTAGGAGAAACATTATTCCTAGGACTCAATAAACCAGAGCTAGACACAGCTGAAGTAGAAGCAACTCTCTATTCACTCTTCCTAACACTAGTAGCAGCATGGTCATTTGACTTGGAGCTTGTAGGTCTCGACCCTTCACTTGAACCACATGATGCAGAGTCACTGGCTTTGTCACTGAAAGTACAAGAGACAAAGTCATTAGTATTAGTAGAACTTTTTGGGGACTCATGCATCTGTGATCCATCCAAGTCATTATGCCTAGTAATGGGCATGAAAGTTCCTATAAGAGGTGGAGGGACAACATGCATTGCTGCAGCTGGTTTAAACCTATTGTAGTTAGGTGTTCCCTCTTCCTCCTTGTCAGGATCAAAGACACTTGAAAAAGATAAATCAAACACATCTTCTGAATCAATATATTTATCAAATCCTAACCCTCTTTTAGTCCTACCAGACATACTACTATCAATTAATTTGGAAAGATTCTTAGGTGCTTTTTGCCATTTTTCAAATCTTAAAAGTGTAGCATCTAATTTTTCCTTCTTGTCTTGTTTATCTTTGATACTGTTATCTTTTACCCTTTCAGTATATTTAAGCATATTTGTTGTGTTTTCTAAATCAATGTTCAGAATTCTAATTTTATCCTCATACTCTCTTTGAGTATCTTTTGAAGCCACCTCTTTTGTTGTTCCAATGTTTTTAAAGAAGTCTTATATGCTTGAACCTCTAAAAAATACTTATCATTCTGATCATTTAAGTCATTATATTGAGACAACAATTCTGACTATTTATCATGACAACCAAGAGGACAATGTTGTACCTGAAGTGAGATGCCCATAAGAGCAAAGTCTTCTGCTTCCTCGGCATCAGACAGATTCCCAGCAATCATTGCAAACACATCAGTTGAAGGTTCAGCTGTTTCCAGGGCAGCATTCTGATGATCATTCCAGTTGAACATAGAGTCAACAGACACCAAAGCCTTCTTGTCATCCTTCACCTCCTGAATCTTGAAAGCTGAATACCTGCTCTTCTCCTGGTCATGCTTGTTAGAGAATTCCCTAGCAAATTGACCTTTCTGCAGGCAGTTATAGCATCTAACCTTGCTTCTGTCATACAGGTTAAATTTTACTTCATTCAAGTTTTAATCAACTTATACTCAATGCGATATCCTACCTCATTTCCCAATACTTTCATCCTTATTCTTACACCTTAAAAGGGCAATAAAAGCTCGATATGATCAATACTTAATTTCCAATCCTATAACTCCTTTATCAATAATAAATAAGTCACTAGTATGAAATGACTTGATCATTCAACTAGAATTCTCGGAAAGGTACTAGTGGCATGAGGCTTTTGGGTAATGGTTCCAATGACAGCCTCAAGTGCAACATTCACCCTTTCGATTTCAATTTAAGAATTGGATGACAACGAATCAGATGACATCTTTCCAGGTGGTAACGTTTTGTCAAACCCCACTCTATATGGAAAGATCGTCATGACATCGATATCAGATTTAATTTCGCCAATTCTTCTTTCAATTTCACAATCAACTAATATCCACATTTCTATGAATATCAACCATTTGTTGGGATCATAAATATCCACAACTTGGTTTAGATCTGGAATAGCTAGAATTCCTACGAGAATAGCTTCGATTAATTTACTAGGGGATTTAGGGTTCCTTGTGACAATCTACGTCGTATAAATACATCGTATAAATATCAAAATAATCATCAAACAATCATGTAATAAAATTACATCATATATATAATCCAAGTTATATATATATTAACATAACACTTCTCAGTCTTGGCCTTGTCGGTAACTCGGGAATTCTTCGGCACCGTTATAGTCAAAAGATTTTTAGACATTTTTAGAAAAATGTTTATAGTTAAAAGATTTTGAAATGTTTTATTCAATACCTTGGTTTTAAAAATCTTTCGTTCTCTATAACGAGAGCTCTGGTACCAAACTGTAACACCCCCAAATTTATACAACTCAATACAGCGGAAGACTCGTTGGTGTTACGGGATAGCACATTACTCACCTCATAGACAACGCTTAAAAATCGCGTCGTTTAATAATAAAAGCATTTCCATTCATAAATATCAAAGTTACATCGGTCCCAAGTCATTGTATTTAATACAGGTTTTACAAAGCATTTGAATGGAAATAAGTATTTAGGTGCGGGCCACGAATTCTTGTTGTCTTCCCGAGAATTACCTTCAAGTACCTGAGATTAACATGTTAAAAGAAAAGGTCAGCGATAACGCCGAGTGAATTCATAGAGTTTAATAAAATCCATCAATATATATCGGTATAAAATAATTACCGAAAATCATTTTGTACAAATCATTTTAATGGGCAATAAAATAGCCAAAGTCATTTTATACAAATCCGTATCGAAAATCATGATATAGGCATTAGCCTTAAAAATCATTGTACGAACCAATGTCGTAAAAACATCATACAATACGTTTTGCAACGTTGTATAGATTAAATAAAAACCGTTATAAGAATATGGTTATGAAAACCAAAACACAAACATATTATCAATAGTATGACCCTGTATTGCTAGTCAGGCAATACATCATAATTCGGAGCGTCTAGTAGTATTTCGTTAGTTTTTGGATTATTATAAGCCGCATGACATTGTTACCTTACTAAACCAACAACGGGTAGCTAACCCGATCCACAATTTGCCCATCTAAAGTAGCGTGTCGTCACAAAGGTCACGCTATGGAAATCTTCTCATACATAAATTCGCTTACCAATCAATGTGGCACGACGGGGATCAACCGTCAAGGCGCGAACTGGGGTGATCGTCCCCAAATATTACTATTAAATGCATAAGCGTCTACCAAATCCCGGTAGTTCACAATTCATGCTAATGGGACTTTTAGCGACATAACCTAACTTTAATAATCCATTTTTATTTCATCTATCGGGTCCTTTAATCATTCATAGGGTCATACAATCGGGTCATTCAATCATTCGGGTCCAAATCAATAAACAAACAATCGGGACAAATGGTGTCCTATTTTATAAAAACTAACATGTTATCTCCCTCGCGGGTTTATAAAACATTTATAAAAACATTTAAAAGAGTGCGAGGCTATGAACTCACGTTGATGTGGTAAGGCGGGTTATCGGCAATTCGGACGTACGGTACGTGCTTCAATCACGGAAACCTAGACAAATAATAATCGGTCTTAGACGTTTGTCCAATGACTTTATAAAAATAACAATTATGTATACATATGATGATTATTTATATATGATGATCAAGTGGGTTTATATATTCTCATTTACTCATTTTTGTGTTATGTGTCGATAACTTTTATACTAGTTAACTAGTTTTACCTATTTACGTGTTTTAGGTCCAATAAGCCTATTATAAGTTTATTAACTTGTTTTAACCCATGTTATACTTATATTATCAGTATCTAAACTTTACAAGTTGGGCCTAAATGGGTTAAGTCCAATAAATAAGTTTATAAGTGTTTTAGTCCATTTTTGTTGTATCATTAGTCCAATAACGTTAATTTAGTCCGTTAACGTCCGTATGTCCTATAGTTCGGGTTTTAACGGGTTTTACTTGTTATACATGTTTATATATCAGTATATAAGTTTTATAAAGTTTACATTAGACGGTTCCAATCATCTAAGTTTTATTTAACAAAAACGTTAATTTTACGGTATTAGCCGAAAAAGTCGTAAAAGTCATGTTTATAGTTTTATAACTTATAAAACTTAACAAGTTACCATTTTTATAATTTATACACTTATTCCACCTTTTACATATTTATATAAATAGAATCCATAAGTTAGTGGGTTTTAATTTATATTTTATACATTAAAATTTTGACTGCTTATATAATATTATTATACTTTAATTTCCAAAATCTGATTTTTATCTTCACTTTCACCAAAACTGCCATATCTTGAGTTCTATATGGAGATAGAAGCTCAAATTTTTATCACATAAACTACATGATATGTGCTACATTTAACTCTTTTATAGATACTGTTGAATCATCCTCTAAGTGTTTTCTAAAAATCGTCCAAAACAGTGAACTTAGATTTGTACCTTAAACTTGTTTTGATCATATCTCACTCATTACAATGATTCCATTGCATGGCCAACTCTCACATGTGTAAAAGACATATAGCTTACTGTAAATGGATTCTACTTCATCATTTTATCAGTCCATGACCTGTTTCTTTACTGTTTTATACAACCATGTAAATTAATCAAGATTTTAACCTTGTTTCTTATAATTTTTCACCTTTTTAAGCATGTTTATCAACACCAAATCCCCACATAAGATTTTTATCATAATATAATCATCATATACATATACAATAGGAAATAAATTACATGTTTACATAATCAAAATAACAAGAAGATGAGGAGAACAATCTTTATACCACCATGATGATGTAGGTAGATCAAAACATGGATTTTGATGGAGAAACTTGTGCATAGCCAACACCATCTTTAAGAACACCATTCTTCATGAATATCTTATGGAAAATCAGCCCTACTACTCCATGAAAACTCCTCCTTGGATGTTATAAGCACCACCAATCAATAAGGTTTTAAAGTGGCTTCAACATATGTGTAAATAACACATGATTTTGTGGTGGATTTTTGATCAAATTAGGGTGTTTAGGGTGAGCTATGGACGGCCAAAATGGGGAAGGTGAGAGAACTTGAGGTGGTTTTGCATGTTGTGAATGACAAGAATGGTTTAGGTAGTGGTTTTAGGTGTAGTGGAAGCTTACTTTGTAAGCTAATTTAGACAAGTGTAAGTTGTATGCTTGCAACTTGACACCTAAGGTGTTGAGGCATTAGTTTGGCCGCCCCATGTGTGCTAGTGGGGTGGGACAATGTATTTTGTCCCATCTCACTAGTTTACGGGTATTCCTTGATTCTAGTTTCCTCGATTTGCGTGCCCTCGGGTCGTTTTACGAAAAACGTTTTTATAAATTATGAATCAACGTCACAAAACGAATCCGATAAAAATTGTCTCATCAAAAATGGAGTTCGAAAACGTAAATACGTAATCCTAAGGTTTCCGGTTTAGTCGTAAAGGACGTTAAAATAAAATCGTAAGTCCTAATCTCTTCTCGTAAATTTGTGAGTTTATGAACTAACACAAATTTAAAACTCCAAAATAATATTCACGGATAAATTTATTTTCTGAAATGTCGGACTGTCACCAAAGACGGTGTATGTAAACGTAAGCACTTAACGTTGAATCCTCCGGTTTAGACGTAGTCGATGCTACTTCAAGACGTAAATTCAAATTTCTTCCCAAAATAAGTGAGTTCATATTGTAACATTAAAATAATGTTTTTGAATAATATTTGAGAATAAAATATCAACCATAAATTGACGGATTGTCACAACATTTACCCCTAAACAGGATCTTTGTCCTCAAAGATCATCTTACTACTCGTTTCTTATAGAGTTAAAGCCATGTGGGTATCTCCTCCACATTCGGTCTTTTCTCACAAGTGTAATTCATTACGATACGCGAGTTTCATCAGACATAACTACGGGAATAAGATCAGGTTTAATGTTGACTTACTTTCTCTATCCATGATGTTCACGGGTTTCTGATGAATGCAACTTTCCATCAAGTTCGATATACGAAACATAATTCACGCAGTCTTTGAAGTCCTAGGGTAGATCCAGCTTATATGCCTTTCAATCCCAACTTTTACATCATCTTAATGGTCCCATACAACGGGGACTTATATCCCATGATTTGTCAGATCATGAATTCATTTTTCCAAGGTTAAAAATTGTGGCATAACTTCGCTACTCATTTGGCACTTCAAGATCTACATTTCACATTCACATAACCTCTTGCCCACTACCGGCTGTCAATAATCAGATCCTAATTTCAACAATCATTTCAGATCTCGCGGGTCGGGTATTTTGCAAGGTTAGGTTCGCCATCATAGGAAACCTTAAGCCTAAAAGACATGTCCAACTCACAGTGGGTGTATGTCGGGTGTCTTTATCTCAACTCCTGCTTACAGATGCTCTAATTTCTAAAGCTTAACAAGATTCGATCTCGATCCTAATACGATAGTTATCAATGATAATATTTCCAAAGGAAAACGATTATACGGTCTATTACCAAAGGTCAATCATTCAAACATAAAACAAGACTTCTAGGTTTTGTATTGTTACATTACCTCGTCCCTTCGATTTGGGGTGGTAAACAGTACTCTCATCAAGGTTCGTTCCCAACGACTTCTGAGCAAATCTCTAGAAATTTGATGCGAAGCGAGGATCTTGATAAAGATGTTCGATACAGGCACACTATGTTTACATAACTCTTTTGCATTTATCATTAACGGGAATGATATTTAGCAGATTTGGCCAGTCTGTCGACGATGACCCAAATCGAATCAAATTCAGATGATGACCTTTGCAATAGCTAGACGTTTACTAATGTATGAGGCGATCTCTGCCTTCATAATTCGCCATTAGCTCAACTTCTTCAGACAAGGATACTTTTCGTCATAATTGACATAAATAGAATACTTATACTTACAAATTCCAACATAACTATATCTCACAATCCTTCATATTTAGGCAACCACAAGTGGTCTTTAAAATATTTAACGCTATTGGCTTCTCTATTTTAATGGTTCACATTATCCGCGAACCATTTTTTATTATTTATATTATCCTTTTTACGAACATCGTTTATTTTTATATCGTTCAGCACTTTATTTTGCATCTTCATTATTAAGGAACATGTCCTAACTGGTTCTTTATCCTTTTTATATAATATGTCAGTATCTATATTCACTTCTCATGATGATGTAATTATCATGTCCACAATTCACTCAGATATTCTTTCTATATTATGCGTCAGTAATTACGTTCACCGACCTGATGAAATAAATATCACAACCGTATTTATTCAAAATTCTTTCTTCATATCTTCTATGTTTTAGTTTCGTTTTTACTATCATTTTTATCCGTTTTACTCAATCCGTCGTCTAAAGCGTCGATAATTATTATAATTAATTAAATAATTATTAGTTAATTTTTTTTAAAGCGTAAACGTAAAAGTTTTAAATTTCTTAGTTTGACCAATTATATAAAATGTTCATAAATAAATTTGAATTTAATTAACACGATTTTTGTTGATTTATCGAAAATAATTAATAGGATTCGTAAATGTTCGAAAAACCTTTATTTATACTTTGGTCAAAATTTTCTTATTTGAAAAGCAAAAATTGTCGTTTCAAATTTTAAGTCATGGTTTAAATGGTTTCCTCAATTCCTCTTAAGTTGTCTTAAGGTATGCAAAAACATTTACCCCTAAACAAGAGTTTAGTTAAATGTTTTGGTTATAAGGGAATGATCCCTTAAAAATCCTTTGTTAAAACATTTGTCAAAATATATTTGCACTTTCTTATTAGTATAACTCAAAGTCTTAAATGACTTCTAAATTTTGAAGAGTCAATTTATATTCCATTATCTATTAATCACACGGTTAAATCATGTAAAGTATTAAGTCTTAAGTCTTATGTTAAATATTCAAGGTACAATTTTTAATTGTTCGGCCAATTCAGGGCAATCTATAATTAATTATTAGCTTCTTCTTATTCTTATAAACAAACATATAGTTCTTAATGATCACGAGCATGAATTTATCAAATTACAGCCTACACACGTGATTCATCAAATTTATGAAAGCTACATGTGTATTAGTCAATCCAAATGACATCACGTGAAACTCATAATGTTCATTACAAGTTCCGGATGTAGTGATTGGAATAGATAATCCTTTTCGCAGATGCGAAGTTGATGATAACCATGCTGAGGATCAAAAACCTTGTAAATGATCGAACAAATCTTCCATTTTGAGTTATGGATATCGTTTTCGATTGTCAATTTACTCAGTTCACAGTAATCTATAAATATAAGGAATGATAACACCATAGCTCTTCATGATGACGAGCTCGGTAGAATAAAATCTTTCTCCGACAACTCTCTCAGTTGTACGGTAATTCCTTTAATTCAGATGGTGCTGACGTACAGTGCATATGCCATAGGTGCAGCACCGGGAATATAATCAATACCAAATTCAACTTGCCTTAATGGCGAAAGTCTAGGTAATTTACCATCAAATACCTCCTAAAGTTTCAGATAACATAAAAATCTTTTAGTACATTCATATTAGGTTCTTTCTAGATTACAATATCTATGACTAGTTCACAACCATTCACAATATAATTTCAAGTCTAAATGCAGGATATGGTCATCCATCAATAATTATTTAGATCACTTTTGATAATCAACATCTTATCTTTTAGGGGAATTCTACTCGAGTTCCCATCAATTAAGACAATGTCGTCCTGTCATAATCAATCAATCCATTCTACTGGCACTATCAACTTTCCAGTTTTATTGCAGTCGATAAGATGTGAACTTCTCAAAAGACTAATAATAATTCTCAATCCTTCACAAATTCAGGGATATTAGGATACACAACTACTATTAATAGAGTAAGGTCAACGCATAATCTACGCGAGAGAATTTCAAATCAGATACAGACGAAAACATTTAACGAATATGAATATATCCCATGTTTTCATAATTTGAGTACGCATTCGAAAGCTCCTCGGATCGTTACCCAGGTCATTCAAATGAAATCAAATCAAAAGAAATGATATGAACGTCGATACATCCAGTCGGGTATCAACACTCGATAATCAAATTCTTTTCCTAAGAATCTCACTACGGGAGAATTGGACAAGAACGGAATTGTCAATTGTCAAATAAGAAAATTTCCACAGATGAGTAAATTCGACTCAGAAGAATAGATTCTACAGGCACATATGTAGGTGTCCCTAACATTATGTCCTCATTTTTCACTTCTTGCAGATCTCATAAATTTTAATCTTTCACAATCTTCAAAGAAAATTTAGTGTTTATTAATCAGTTTTATGGTAACTACTAATCAGTCTTGCATAGTCCATTCCAAATTGTATGTAGGCGCGCAACTATATACAATTTCAAGATTAATGATGCAATACTCAGTTCGTCAAAATTTTATCATCATGTTTATAATAAAAACATTTTCATGCTTAGTTCTTAAATAAGAATCAAAAATAAATTTACAAAGGTTTTCTTTGTTATGGAAATAATTAAGTTTCCAAAGCGTCTCATAAAAAACTTCATTTTGATATCAATCACTTATAAATCTCACTTTGAATAATCCTTATTGTGTTGAAAATTAAATTTTCTCAAAGGATACCGTTTTAACTTTATAAAAACAATGAGTGATCTGCAAAAGAGTGATGAAAGCTTGTTCACCAAGAACTAACTACAATATGATGGAAAATGAGCTTAGCCAAATAATCATGAGGTTCATGACCTCGATGGCACTCACGAAGAATGATTCACAACGTAACTCAAATCAAGATGAGTACTTGTTCAGTGGTTGCATCACTAATGCGAACATTAGGATGAAGCAATAAAAGATAGATAACATCGATACATGTAGGATTTAGCAATCAAAGGTAGTCTTTTTCATTAATCACAAACAAGTCAAAATTGTACCGTAACACATTACGTGTCACTATGTCATACAATTCTCAGAACTCATCCTACCAACTGATATCTCAGTTAAGTTAGGGATTATTTTTAAAAGATACCACAATGAATACTAATCTACAAGAGTCATTAGGTGTTCCACATGTCCCAGAAGATCCATCGGTCCCAATTCAGAAGAAGATTTCTCCAATTTATTTCTTGGACACTAGGCATCCTCGCTATTGGACAATGGCCTAGGAACAACACTTATCACAAACTAACAATTAATTAAAACCTTATAATTCAATCATAAAACTTAACGACTTCCCCTTAACAATTTCATATTCCATACAAGTTAAATTTTACTTCATTCAAGTTTTAATCAACTTATACTCAATGCGATATCCTACCTCATTTCCCAATACTTTCATCCTTATTCTTACACCTTAAAAGGGCAATAAAAGCTCGATATGATCAATACTTAATTTCCAATCCTATAACTCCTTTATCAATAATAAATAAGTCACTAGTATGAAATGACTTGATCATTCAACTAGAATTCTCGGAAAGGTACTAGTGGCATGAGGCTTTTGGGTAATGGTTCCAATGACAGCCTCAAGTGCAACATTCACCCTTTCGATTTCAATTTAAGAATTGGATGACAACGAATCAGATGACATCTTTCCAGGTGGTAACGTTTTGTCAAACCCCACTCTATATGGAAAGATCGTCATGACATCGATATCAGATTTAATTTCGCCAATTCTTCTTTCAATTTCACAATCAACTAATATCCATATTTCTACGAATATCAACCATTTGTTGGGATCATAAATATCCACAACTTGGTTGAGATCTGGAATAGCTAGAATTCCTACGAGAATAGCTTCGATTAATTTACTAGGGGATTTAGGGTTCCTTATGACAATCTACGTCGTATAAATACATCGTATAAATATCAAAATAATCATCAAACAATCATGTAATAAAATTACATCATATATATAATCCAAGTTATATATATATTAAAATAACACTTCTCAGTCTTGGCCTTGTCGGTAACTCGGGAATTCTTCGGCACCGTTATAGTCAAAAGATTTTTAGACATTTTTAGAAAAATGTTTATAGTTAAAAGATTTTGAAATGTTTTATTCAAAACCTTGGTTTTAAAAATCTTTCGTTCTCTATAACGAGAGCTCTGGTACCAAACTGTAACACCCAAAAATTTATACAACTCAATACAACGGAAGACTCGTTGGTGTTACGGGATAGCACATTACTCACCTCATAGACAACGCTTAAAAATCGCGTCGTTTAATAATAAAAGCATTTCCATTCATAAATATCAAAGTTACATCGGTCCCAAGTCATTGTATTTAATACAGGTTTTACGAAGCATTTGAATGGAAATAAGTATTTAGGTGCGGGCCACGAATTCTTGTTGTCTTCCCGAGAATTACCTTCAAGTACCTGAGATAAAACATGTTAAAAGAAAAGGTCAGCGATAACGCCGAGTGAATTCATAGAGTTTAATAAAATCCATCAATATATATCGCTATAAAATAATTACCGAAAATCATTTTGTACAAATCATTTTAATAGGCAATAAAATAGCCAAAGTTATTTTATACAAATCCGTATCGAAAATCATGATATAGGCATTAGCCTTAAAAATCATTGTACGAACCAATGTCGTAAAAATATCATACAATACGTTTTGCAACGTTGTATAGATTAAATAAAAACCGTTATAAGAATATGGTTATGAAAACCAAAACACAAACATATTATCAATAGTATGACCCTGTATTGCTAGTCAGGCAATACATCGTAATTCGGAGCGTCTAGTAGTATTTCGTTAGTTTTTGGATTATTATAAGCCGCATGACATTGTTACCTTACTAAACCAACAACGGGTAGCTAACCCGATCCACAATTTGCCCATCTAAAGTAGCGTGTCGCCACAAAGGTCACGCTATGGAAATCTTCTCATACATAAATTCGCTTACCAATCAATGTGGCACGACGGGGATCAACCGTCAAGGCGCGAACTGCGGTGATCGTCCCCAAATAGTACTATTAAATGCATAAGCGTCTACCAAATCCCGGTAGTTCACAATTCATGCTAATGGGACTTTTAGTGACATAACCTAACTTTAATAATCCATTTTTATTTCATCTATCGGGTCCTTTAATCATTCATAGGGTCATACAATCGGGTCATTCAATCATTCGGGTCCAAATCAATAAACAAACAATCGGGACAAATGGTGTCCTATTTTATAAAAACTAACATGTTATCTCCCTCGCGGGTTTATAAAACATTTATAAAAACATTTAAAAGAGTGCGAGGCTATGAACTCACGTTGATGTGGTAAGGCGGGTTATCGGCAATTCGGACGTACGGTACGTGCTTCAATCACGGAAACCTAGACAAATAATAATCGGTCTTAGACGTTTGTCCAATGACTTTATAAAAATAACAATTATGTATACATATGATGATTATTTATATATGATGATCAAGTGGGTTTATATATTCTCATTTACTCATTTTTGTGTTATGTGTCGATAACTTTTATACTAGTTAACTAGTTTTACCTATTTACGTGTTTTAGGTCCAATAAGCCTATTATAAGTTTATTAACTTGTTTTAACCCATGTTATACTTATATTATCAGTATCTACACTTTACAAGTTGGGCCTAAATGGGTTAAGTCCAATAAATAAGTTTATAAGTGTTTTAGTCCATTTTTGTTGTATCATTAGTCCAATAACGTTAATTTAGTCCGTTAACGTCCGTATGTCCTATAGTTCGGGTTTTATCGGTTTTTACTTGTTATACATGTTTATATATCAGTATATAAGTTTTATAAAGTTTACATTAGACGGGTCCAATCATCTAAGTTTTATTTAACAAAAACGTTAATTTTACGGTATTAGCCGAAAAAGTCGTAAAAATCATGTTTATAGTTTTATAACTTATAAAACTTAACAAGTTACCATTTTTATAATTTATACACTTATTCCACCTTTTACATATTTATATAAATAGAATCCATAAGTTAGTGGGTTTTAATTTATATTTTATACATTAAAATTTTGAGTGCTTATATAATATTATTATACTTTAATTTCCAAAATCTGATTTTTATCTTCACTTTCACCAAAACTGCCATATCTTGAGTTCTATATGGAGATAGAAGCTCAAATTTTTATCACATAAACTACATGATATGTGCTACATTTAACTATTCTATAGATACTGTTGAATCATCCTCTAAGTATTTTCTTAAAATCGTCCAAAATAGTGAACTCAGATTTGTACCTTAAACTTGTTTTGATCATATCTCACTCATTACAATGATTCCATTGCATGGCCAACTCTCACATGTGTACAAGACATATAGCTTACTGTAAATGGATTCTACTTCATCATTTTATCGGTCCATGACCTGTTTCTTTACTGTTTTATACAGCCATGTAAATTAATCAAGATTTTAACCTTGTTTCTTATAAATTTTCACCTTTTTAAGCATGTTTATCAACACCAAATCCCCACATAACATTTTTATCATCATATAATCATCATATACATATACAATAGGAAATAAAATACATGTTTACATAATCAAAATAACAAGAAGATGAGGAGAACAATCTTTATACCACCATGATGATGTAGGTTGATCAAAACATGGATTTTGATGGAGAAACTTGTGCATAGCCAACACCATCTTCAAGAACACCATTCTTCATGAATATCTTATGGAAAATCAGCCCTACTACTCCATGAAAACTCATCCTTAGATGTTATAAGCACCACCAATAAATAGGGTTTCAAAGTGGCTTCAACATATGTGTAAATAACACATGATTTTGTGGTGGATTTTTGATCAAATTAGGGTGTTTAGGGTGAGCTATGGACGACCAAAATGGGGAAGGTGAGAGAACTTGAGGTGGTTTTGCATGTTGTGAATGACAAGAATGGTTTAGGTAGTGGTTTTAGGTGTAGTGGAAGCTTACTTTGTAAGCTAATTTAGACAAGTGTAAGTTGTATGCTTGCAACTTGACACCTAAGGTGTTGAGGCATTAGTTTGGCCGCCCCATGTGTGCTAGTGGGGTGGGACAATGTATTTTGTCCCATCTCACTAGTTTACGGGTATTCCTCGATTCTAGTTTCCTCGATTTGCGTGCCCTCGGGTCGTTTTACGAAAAACGTTTTTATAAATTATGAATCAACGTCACAAAACGAATCCGATAAAAATTGTCTCATCAAAAATGGAGTTCGAAAACGTAAATACGTAATCCTAAGGTTTCCGGTTTAGTCGTAAAGGACGTTAAAATAAAATCGTAAGTCCTAATCTCTTCTCGTAAATTTGTGAGTTTATGAACTAACACAAATTTAAAACTCAAAAATAATATTCACGGATAAATTTATTTTCTGAAATGTCGGACTGTCACCAAAGACGGTGTATGTAAACGTAAGCACTTAACGTTGAATCCTCCGGTTTAGACGTAGTCGATGCTACTTCAAGACGTAAATCCAAATTTCTTCCCAAAAATAAGTGAGTTCATATTGTAACATTAAAATAATGTTTTTGAATAATATTTGAGAATAAAATATCAACCATAAATTGACGGATTGTCACATCTACCATGCTACCAGACTTGGCTTTTGGTTCAGGAGTAGAAGTATGCTGAAAAGTATGCTGAGAAGACACAGTATTGCTTGGGCTACTAGCATAAGACATGGGACTAGATCCCATAGAACTCACAAAGGCAGAGTTAGCAGGAGTAGGAAAAGAATCACTTGAGTATCCCCTCACATGTGGCTCAAAGGTTTTGAGCTTATGAAACAAATCAATAAAATTAAGATAGTCAAGCCCACCTTTTTCTTTGAGAGAGATTACCACCTGATTCCATGAGTAGGGTAAGGCTCTAAGAAACCTTGCATTGATATCACCATTGTTAGTTTTCGACCGAAGTTGATTCAATTGGCTCAGTATCTTTTGGAACCTGTCATACCCTTGATGGATACCTTCAGTTTCTGATATCTTGAAGTCTGTAAATTAATCTCTCAGCATGGATCTTCGCATTTTCTTTGACTCCTCATTCCCACCAAACCTTGCTTTTATTCCATTCCAGATTTCTCTAGCATCTTCCAGATGATAAAAGTCACCCATGTGATCATCAGGAAGATACTAAAGCAAACAGGGGCGGACCCAGAACACTAAGCCATCAGGTGCATAAATTTTTTTTAGGTAACACACATATTTGGCATCAGGTTCATTTTGGATAAATCGAGATTTTTAGTGAAAATTTACACTACGGGACAAATTTCTATCGGGTTCCCGTGAACCCTCGGGAACCCCCCTAGGTCCACCCCTGAAAGCAAAATAGTTTTTGCTTTGATCTCCTTCTGAACAGCTGTGATTTCTTCATGAGTTTTAGGGTCAAGAAGAATAATACTACCATTCTTGTCTCTTCCAGTCAACTTCTTGCTGTTTCCATTCAGAATAATCTTCCAAAGATCTTGATTAGTGTTGTTGATCCAACATTCCATCTTCATTGCCCAACTATCATACTCATCCTTTTTCAGAAGAGGAAACTTACCATTTGTGTTGGAAACCGTAGCAATGATCTGCTGAGGTTGCTGTGTTTTGCGGGTACTATCTTCTCCTGTTTGACTCTCTCAGGCTCTGATACCACTTGTTAGGTCCACTAGATGTGGATCTTGCAGCCTGTTAGGAACGGTGAACGACTTCTGTAATCACAAGTCTATTCACAGAGATACTCTATATAAATCAAATAGTATAAGTGCGGAATACAAATACTATGAACAAGAAGAACAGAATAACTATAACGACTTGATCCTTTACTAAGGATTTCTAATATTAATAAGAACTAAAATTATGTTTGATGAAGTTGTGTTGAACCCTTCTGCCTAAGGTTCCTTTTATACTACAAGGAAACCCTAATACATCATTCAACCAAAACGTGTAAAACTGATATGCATATCCTTTTAAGATAACTTGCTTGGTTTGTATGGTGACGAAGACTTGAAATATCTAGCGAAGGGGTACATCTTAAAAAGATTAAGAGCCTTTTTAAGATAACTTGCTCTATGCGTACATTTGCTATCGCTTGAAGGGGTTACGTTATTGTGCTCAGTGTCTCATTTATTTGAGGATTTTTTTCATGCTCGACGTCACGTGGTTAGTGCAAGACATAAGAAAAAAGTTTGGGAGATTCCACTTCTTCATCAAATTTGTTATACTTGATTTTCTTCATCAGTGATCTCTCCATGGAGCCTACTGGATTCGCCGTGCACTTCTTAAGGGGAAGACGATCCCTTTTGAGTTGATGTGACAAAAAAGGGAAGAATGCATGGATCAAGGGGAAGCTTAGCCTAATCGTTTCTATACTTTCAGCGTAGGTGCGGGGAAAAGTGTTCTCCCATGCTGAACCGAGGCCCAAAGAAGAGATAGTAAAGATGCTCAAGGAGATAGGTGAAGTCGTAGCAAAGACATGAGACGGTGTTAATGATGCTCCTGCTTTGAAACTTATTGACATATGAATTTCTATACTAGAACAGAGGTTGCTAGAGAGGCTTCAGATATGGTTCTAGCCGATGGTAACTTTAGTACCATCATTTGTACTTTACGACAGTATGCTAATGCATATATTTTTAAAAAAATGCATCATGCATTATTATTAGATATCTCTTTCTTTTACCTTAAATCAGTGAATCTTCATATCGCTATATCCTTGTTTAAATTGTTATGGTATTGTACAGGTTTTTCAGATTTCTATTGTAGAGTTTGCTTTGGTACAAACTTCTCAAGAAAATGGCATTCTGTTACAAAATTGTTCAGTGTCTCGATAAGCTCCATACAGTTTTCTACCTGAACTACATTTCCATGCACGAGTAGAAGTGGCACAATATTCCATCTAAATTTTTTATATTGTTTAAATAAATCCACAAGTAGTTAAAAGCATGCTCAGAAGATCTGTAGCATATAGGCAAGTGTTATAAATTAAATCATCGAGACTCACTTCCTACAATGTATGCCATCTTAATCAGTTAAAGTATTAGCTAAGAAGATTAAAACAAGTAAAGCTCCTTTATTTAACACTTTTATCATGTTTCTTGGCGTTAGGATTTTTAAAGAGCATATTTACTAGTCATAGTAGTAACTAGGCGTGTCAAAAAAACTCCGACTCACACCCGATTAAACTAATTCGAGTAAAAAAATATACGGGTCAACCCAAGTGACCCCGCATACTATATAGGGTCGAGTATCGGCTAGAATCTTTTTTGGCTAACTCGGGTTTGAGTTGACTCGAAATAAGATTTTTAATTTTTTGTATATTTATAAAATATCTATGTAAAAGAGTAAAAAACAGATTTTTTTTACATGTTACTCATATTTTCATTGATGCGACATATTTGATATCACCTGTGATAATTCATAAACATATTTAATGTATAATATTACTTATGATATTTGTTATATGACATATGTCTAACATCACTTGTGATATTTCATAAACATAGTTAATGTCTAATATCACTTGTGATATTCGTTATATGACATATAATATTACTTGTGATATTTGTTACTAAGACATGTTTAATATCACCTGTGATATTTGTTATATGCCATGTATAATATCACTTGTGGTATTAACGTCTAATATCACTTGTGATTTGTTATATGACATGTCTGACATTACCTGCGATATTTTATAAACATAGTTAATGTCTAATATCACTTATATTCGTTATATGACATGTGTAATATCACTTGTGATATTTGTATAAGACATGTTTAATATCACTTGTGATATTTGTTATATGACAAGTATAATATCACTTGTGATATTTTATAAATATAGTTAATGTCTAATATTATTCGTTATATTTTTATGACATGTCTAATATTACTCGTGATATTTCATACACAAAGTTAATGTTTAATATTATTTGTGATATTTGTTATATTACACGTCTAATTCACTTGTGATATTTAATAAACATATTTAACGTCTAAGGTCACTTGTGATATTTGTTATGACATATCTAATACCACTTGTGATATTTATTATATGACATGTCTGATATCAATTGTGATATTTCATAAACATAATTTATGTCTAAGATCACTTGTGATTAAAATAACTTTAACTTTGGTATAATAATACATGCAACACAACTATTTGTTCAATGAAGCAAAGTTTAAAGTTCAACAACACGTATTCACCATAACTTACAATTGAATATTCTTTACATAATGAAATTTGCAAACTTCTTACTCATATTCACATAAAACTATAAAAGCAATATTGCAGCTTCTTAAATGCCACAAAGCATTTGTTTAAGAATGAAATTTGTTGAAATACAATCGTAGGACTTTTTTCATTTAGGAAGAAAGTTTCACTCCTATATGCACAAAGATGGAAGATTTCTTAGTCTACTACTAATCTCTGTTTTCACTAAAATCACACTCCAGCTATGGACCGTTCTATCTTGCACAGCCCATCGCTCTGAAACATCAGGCTAATGACTTAAGGTTTCACTCGATCAGTGCCTCCACCAAGTAGCATGTCTCATCTTTATTGCTGCCTTATGGTACATCCACCACAAATGACTCGATTACCAAATTTTCTGGTCTACTGTCAATAATATATGGATGAAGGGTAATGACTAACGAGTAGTTATGTTCAAATAACAATATATATATATATATATATATATATATATATATATATATATATATATATATATATATATATATATATATATATATATATATATATATATATATATATATATATATATATATATATATATATATATATATATATATAAGGAGTTACAAATTATAGATACATCATCATATTTCTTTGTTGAAGCAAGAGAAAGACCTGCAGAACTAGAATTATCTCCTCGAGTGACTTAGCCACGATGGACTTGTTGGAAACTTCGTATATAAGTTTATATGATAGTGACCTTGTGACAAAAATAATGAATCCATCTAATAGTAGTTGGGGATTTATTAGAAGTCTGGGCTATGGTTGTGATTGCTTAATCTTACCTTAATCCAAAATTGTCAAAAAGGAGATTGATGAAGAAAATATAAAAGCATAGAACGACGTGTTTGTTGGAAAAAGAGTATATATATGTTCAAAAGATTACATACGAAAAGGTAATCACACAGCTGAAGTACACACTTACTGACAAGTTCAAATGAAACTTCTGAGATGCTTTCAGCTATGCATCTTTGTATGATCAAAATACTTTTGAGTTAAATTATACTAATATCATATCTATGATGATTATGAAACGTCTAAAAAAAATGAGTCCTAGTTAAGAAACTCAGAATCAAATAAACAAGCACACAAACTACATGTTTCATATATTCCTGTAACTTGGCCATGAATTTGTTTATTTATGGACGCACCAGAATGTAGAGACTCATTGAAACGCCTTCAATGTCTTGCATTCAGACCGTACCTACAATAGTTTTTGTCACTTCAACCATCCTCAAATCACATAAACTAAAAATTTCTACCAAATGTTTTAGATAACTACATCGGTTGTTCTTAACTAACTCCCGCTTTCTCATTCTCTCTCAAGTGGTAGTAATAAAACTAAAATCACCAGGAAAGTGAGTTGCAACTTACAAGAGTTCTTAAGGGGGATCTCACCTACCTTTTAAGTCAAAATCGATTGTTTTTTTTTTACTTTTACCAATTTCAAGTATCCCATATTAATACCATAGTAATTGTGGTCAAGTTTATTAACTCTTTCTTCTTATAATATGAATATATTTCTTTATGGCATTTCATCAAATGCTTATTGTGCACTTCACCAAACACCTACCAGGAAACACATGTTCACTTATTCCAGCCAATTCTACATCTACTTAACATGAATCACACAAAAATAAGAATAAACAATCACTTAGACACTTCAACTACAGCATAATAAACTTACATCGATGTTAAAACAATCAGTTCGTTTTAGGATCCATTGATTTTCTAGTTTCAATTTTTGTTTATTTCATGATTTGCACGTTGATTTGTGCAGATTTTTGGGTAAGGTTTGATGATGTAGAGAGAGAATGTGTTTGTGTAAAATCTGTGTGAGAGAGAGAGAGCAAATAACCTGTGAGATGAGAATTGAGAGGTTGGTTAAGAGTTTCATATATTGTCAGTTTTAGTCCCTCTACTATTTTTAATAAATTGACAATTTTGATCCTTCTGTATTTTTTATTATTTGATCTGGTTTTAGATGATCAATGGTCTATATTTGTCCCTTGGTTTTTAACAAATAACAAGATTCTAAAATAACTCTAACTCATATCTAAATTAAAGGATGATTGGTTGAGTTCATTTTGTCAAATAAAAAGGTTATTTAATGATATTTTAAGAAAAACCAAACACAACTCACACTTTTTCGGTAGTACTTTTTAGTTTTGTTCACGTAATCTAATCACATCTATTATCTATTATCTATTATATCTAATAAAACAGAGTTTTTACAAGTCTTTAAAGCAGTCAATGTACAAGTCTATAAGCATAACCTAATTAATTTTTTCCTTAAATACGGAACATTCTTGTGTCGCCACGTGGACTTATTAATTTTTCAAAATTATTTTTTTAATCACATAAGATTTTGTATTAAAATTTTTGACCAAGCCACTTTTGATCGAAGTTAAGTAAATATATCATTTCCTATATTAGCTCAACTTAATTTAGAAAACCATTTCATAATGAACTTCTTTTTGCACCATTACAAGCAGTAACAAAAAATGTATAAATAAGATGTAAATTTCTAAAAAAAATTACATAGTTATGATTTAAACGTGTATAACAAGAATTTAAATTCTATTTTTGAACTTTATCATATACCATACTAACAAAACGTGTGTAGTCTTTTTAGTCTTGCCAATCCTATTTTTCTAAAAAATAACGTTCATAAAAAAGAAGATTAGAAAATAACAAAACGTGTTAGTAATAAGGTTGTTGTGATTTTTTGTATGGTAACTAGCACTATTTTTAATAGTTTTTATTCAAGAGATAATTATAACGTGTGAAATGCTTAAATACTTTTCTTTAAATCTAAAAAACTAATGATTTATAACTTTAAACTAATTATTTAAATAATTGAAACAACTTCCTTTTTTCTATCTCTTATTTTTAATTTTGATTTGTTATAATTAATTCAATACCATAAAATCAATATACGCTCCTCCAATAAATGTCCGTGCATTCAAAAAATATCTTAAAATAACTTTGCGATGTTGGCTATATATATTTCATTCATCGTTTAACATCAACCTTAAAATCCCATAGTAAACTATACTGATGTGTTTTGTGTATGCTTTGATTAATTTCAACTAATAAAAAATAATAATTTTGTTTTTGATTATGCATGTTAAATGCAATCACATAAAATAGCATCAACCAGTGCGAATTCTATGCAGCTCCACCACCAGGAGGAAGGTCAGTTAAACCTATCGTAACACCAGGTACCACTTTATACGAATAAAGTCATTTTGTTTTTTATGTAATAATATATTATTGTCGATGTACATTTTTTTGGCTGAATGTTTAATACATGTCTAAAATCAAAACTATTTCAATTTTAGTTGATAAATAATCAACCACTACATTTTAACATGTTGGTTCTTGATGTTGTTATTTTGATGCAACATGTCATCTGGTGTTGATTGTAAGGAAAATGTGTTATGCCAGGTAAATCTTTTATAATATGGATTTTACTGCTTATAGCTTCACATTGATCTTTTGCTTTTGTTTTATCTATTTTCTGGTACAATAATAGCTTAATATGCATGCCTTTTTAAATTTTCATGTAGGCTTTTAATAATGAAATGTGCTCCAAATAATTTCGGTCTATTCATGGCGCGGTAACTTTGCACTCACCTTGCTGATTTGAAATTGAATAAGCATTAGCAAATTCAAACAACATTGCCGCCTACTAGGATCGGTTCTGATAAGAGAGCTATTCGTGATGACGAACAATGTGTCAGTGATGACCAAATGACTTCAACACGTATTTTTGTTTTCTCCCTTGCATATGTATTTGATTATGTTACTGAACTTCATAAGGATGGTGTTACCAGCCATTATAGAAAAATAGATATGACGTAAGTCGTTGGCTATAAATATTTTTATTTATGTTATATATTACTTGATAAAAACTATACCAATGGAAAACTATTTAAAAACTTTATCTATCCATATATTTTGCACCAAGTATTATACAACACAAATAAAATATTTATGATCAAAGTTGTACACAGAAGACCGAAAAAATTCAAAATGAACATTTAATATGGGACGGAAGGAGTATAAATTTTTTAAATGCCATGGTCTTCTGTTTAGGAGCCGATATCTAATATGTTGTGAGAGTGTTAATTTTTTGTTGCATTGGTGGTAAGATGACACCAAATTTTAAAGTGGAAAAGTTGATAAATGCATAATACCCTAAATGGGTAGTTGTCACCCACGATTCATTAAAGGTATATGCAAAATCAAATTTTTAGTTTCCAAATGGAAAAAGTTAAACCGAGTACGTCAACTTTCGAAAATAAGTTTTCGGAGTAACTAATGTTGCGTTTTGATTAATTACTTGGAAAATAGCATATTTCAAGCTGAACAATTAACTTGAAAATTGTTATTCATAAGTCATTAGCAACAACACAAAGCCTTTTAATTATGTACCATTTTAGTAAGGGATGTGATTTGCACACTCCATAAAATGATTGACACACTCAAAATATGTGTGTTGACATTTTTATCCTTAATGCATGTGTTAAAAATTGGCCACACTACTTAATGCAAGGGTACAAATGTCAACACACACACATTTTAAGTGTGCCAATCATTTTATGAAGTGTGCAAATCACCTCCTAGTAGGTAAGTAGGCAAAAACATAAATAATTCGTTTTGCTTAATAATTTTATTCCTTTAACGCATGGGAAAATTCTTGAAATGCGCCAAGGTTGCACTCACTTTTTCAAAATGTACCAACCAAATAAAAATTTCCTAAAATGCCTTATGCAACTTATTCAACTTATGCGACTTTTCCAAAAATGGAAAAAAAAGATCAAAAATTTCTCAAAATTTTGCCATTTTTGGAAAAGTCGCATAAGTTGAATAAGTTGCATAAGACATTTTGGGAAATTCTCATTTGGTTGGTGCAAAAAGGGAAAAAATGTGACACTTTGGGGTATTTCAAGAATTTTCCCTTAACGCATTAGGTACTCATTGCTAAGGACTGTTTGTTGTCATGAAGACCCGTAAAATAAGTACAATACGCTGTAATTACGACCTGATCATGAACCATGAATTTCGCATGCTACGTTAAGGGAGTTGCGGTTGATCGTATGTGTGAATTTGCTTTTGATTATAAGGGTTTCATAGTTTTATGTTAGATGACAACTACTAATGGTGCAAAATTGCTTTTGATTTTGGATTGATAATAATCTTGATCACGGGTCTATATAAGCTACTGATATGTGGTTCTGTTCTTCTAAATCTCGTCAAGTACTGAGACACGTGTTAGTAACTTATGTCTTCACAATGTGCTATGTCATTTACTACATTTTTTAACGTTACTTAAAAAATACCCGTGAATTTCACGGGTCTTTTAGCTAGTTTTCGTATATGATAGGGTCATCTAGAGCCACAACGATTAATTTTACGACCAAACGTGTTAACTAACATCATGACTGAAACTAAGGACACGAGAATATAATCTAAACTCATGTCAACTTACTACAACAAATCACGTGAACATTATTCATTTCTTTGCGCTATATTACATGTATCAGTATGTTTCGTATTGCAATTACTATCTTTTATTGTCGTTGCACAATTCTTTTATATGACTAACAAATAAGACTAAACATCTAACTAGTCAATTTAATGTGTGGCATAGACGTATTATTTTCTCGCTCTTTTTCTTTATAATTAATTTGCCATGTGACTATATTATCTTGAATTTCAATGTCGGATGATAATGTGGTAGCAGCAGGTGTGGGATGAGAAAAAACGGTGCATCGTGCTAAAAGGCCATGCCTAGTTAAAGTCTCGCAAAGACACGAGGTTTGACTTCTACGCTACGCAATAGACCAACGCTTGACTTTAAGATTTGATGTAAAATGAGAAGTGAAAAAACGTGATAAGGCGTGATAAAACCAGATGCATCAAAGCTTTTTAAATTTAATTTTGATAAAAATTGTATTGTTATATAAAAATAAAAAACATAATAAAACAACGCGTGACTTTAAGACTTGATGCAATATGAGAAGTGAAAAAAACGTGATAAAGCGCGATAAAACCAAATGTGTCAAAGCTTTTTTTAAATTTAATTATGATAAAAATTGTATTTTTATATTAGAATAAAAAGATTACATTCATATATAGTTTCTTAACTTTATTTATAATCCATGATACTTTTTGTGAACTTAATATATTTATAATATATAAACATATAAATCTATATATATTTTTATATTTTGTGACGTTTTAATTCACGTCTTAAAAACGTAATGATTTACGATGGCTCGTAAAGGTGTGAGGCTTGGTCATGTCGCCACGTTAGGCATCACACTATTTATAACATGACTGATACTGAGACAAATTATGGTTGGGTCATTTAAGATCGGGTTGAAATGAGTTTGGGCTAAAGGGTAGTTCAAATTTTTTCTTATGAGTTAAAAGGTTTAACTAAGTACCAAGTAGAAAGATTTTAATACTTCAAAGCAAGGTTGTCAAGATTTCGATCTTGATCTTAAGATCTTACGATTTTACGATATTGCAAAGTAAAAATGATCCGGATCTTACGTAGGATCTTTGCATCCTTAAGATCTTTTAGGATCCCGATCTTGATCATAGGATCTTAGGATTTATTACGATCCGATCTTACTTTTTCTCGAATAACAAACTAAAAACTATAAATTTATAGGTTCTATTTTGTATAATTTAAAAAACAACATATAAATCTTCTTATACATTTCATTATCATAATTTAGGACCAAATTTTTATGAAATATTTGTAAGATTTTGTGTTTACGATGTATATTAATTTGTAAATTTGTAAAATATTACAAAGACTACTAAGAAAATTACATTATAGTAGGATCTTACGATCCCGATCCTATTTACGATCTCGATCTTGCTAAGACGAAAATGATCCTAAGTAAGATCCTGATCTTGAAAAAACATTGCTTCAAAGTAATTAGTGTAATTATAGTAGTTAATTATAAAATTTAAAAGTGAACACCAAGGGGATAAGAACCCCTTTTACACGAGAACAAAGAGGGGACAAAATGAAGAATTTTTTATTTAGAGAATAAGTCTCTAAACTTATCTCTAGACTTAGCCTATAAACAAAATAGGTTTTAGTCTTCATTTCTTGCACATAGAAAACCTAGAAGGAACAAAACTCTCTTCCTTTGTCGGTTGGTTGGCCGAATACAAGAAGTAAAAGAGCAAGAAGATCTTGTTCTTTGTTCAAGTATTTTACAAGTGGTAAGACCTAGCAATCAAGGATAGTTGATTGAAGTGTTGTGTGGATACACTTAGAGAGATAATACATTTGTTCTTGGGGTTTTGGAAGCTTGGTTAAAACGTGTAAGATACACGAAGGGTTCTTGATTTGGTGTTTGATCTTCACCTTGATTTAATCAAGAAGGTATGAATTTTAGTTATTTTATGTTAATTGTATTTGCATATGTGATCCTTTACTTCCACTGCATTTCTCTTGATGTCTTGATATATATGTGATATACAATCATTAAACTAGAACATCAATAACACATACATATCTTCTTCTGGGAGCAATCATCACAACTTCAACATTTTGGCTAAACATGATACCCTATTTCTCGTTGAATAAAACTATTAGGCTCGATCCAAGTTACAAAAAGACACGACCCATGGGCCTTAGGATAATCCTACCCGCTGTTTAGTCAGGACATGTAAAAACGGTTATAGAAGTAAACATCAAAACGTTTACTTTTTGTAAAACGTTATGAAAATTAGTCGAAGTACCCATTCGACATGTATATATAGATTAGGATTCATTCCTTGTGAAGATGATGATACATTTGTGATTATACGATTAATACAAAAAGTTAGTTTGGTATATTTGGTTCGATCCAGTGCTTGTTTCTCCAAAAATTGGCATAGAGCTTTGGTTAATCAAAACCAAAGTTTGTTCATCATATACCAGTTTTTCTGCCAAGGTTTCGACCCAATTTTTTTTCCAGATTACGCAAAACACCCAAACACAAATTCATCCGAATTAAATCAGTTTCGTCGAAGTGTTTGATTTAAGGGGTTCCTACTTTCGCTACCAAGGTATAAACATACCGGCAACGAAAGGGTGTTTACCTACAATTCGTTTTGCAAGATTTGTTCTGTCTTTCGTTTTAGTATTTGAAAAAAGGAAGAACAATTAGCCCAGAAAAAGTCCAGATATAGGTTTAGAACAAAAACCCAGATTCAAAACCAAAAGTCAACGACAGAAAATTAAAGATCATCAAAAGGGAACAAACACACATGTTTGTAGATTCCACTGAATCATCCCAAAGCCTGAAAATCATCACGTGATTTTCCAGATATCCAAAAGCCCCAAAATTAATTGAGGCAAAGATCCCCAAAAAACACATCGAACCCAATTGAAGGATTCGCACGAGGGAAGACGTTGCTACGAATAACAGATTGTAGAAGAAGAAGTTTGGATATAGGCATAGCATCAAAGTGGTGATTAAATCCTCCATTGAAGGAAGAACTTCGATATCATCGAAGAAGAAAGGAACGACCAAGGTCAAAGGACCGTTGTGTGTTTTTTTTTATCTAAACACAAACAAAAGGGGGCCGGTTATATTGGAAGCAAGGACGAGGGTATAAAAGGCCAAGCCCACAAACACGTTTGGGCTTATACTGTCTACGGGCTAAAGCCAATCAGGTTTTTATAATAACTTTTTACCTAATTCATTTGTCAAGTTAGATTATATCTAGTAAATTTTTTTTGCAAAATACTTTTATATATAAAGTTAAGGTATTATCACTTTTATAAAAACAAATCATTTTTTTCTTACTATAAGTTTTTAAAATTATTTGTTTGTTATAAAATTTTAATACGACATATAATAACCTAGCGAATACGCTGCTTATTATATAGAATAATTTTTAAGGAGTAATTAACCTTAGGTTAATCTGTTAGTTTTAGAAAATCTCTAGGAATAATTATTTACATATATAATAATATTCCGTGTTTTGTATAGCCTATAAGGCATATTATTTTGAGTACTCACCAAAAGGAAAATTTTTCAAACACTATAAGTGTTGAAATTTTTATTTAGAGATTTTATTTTGATATCCCTCGCGATATGACAAATGATGGCGGAGATTCTTCCAAGAAGGAAGCAAGTACCAACGGTACACCAAATTTCAAATGTCCTATGCTAAAACCGTCGAATTAGTCACTTTGGGCAATTCGAATGCAAATCATTCTCGAAGCAAACAACTTGTGGGAAATGATAGAACCGTCGGCTACAACCCAACCCGACAACAAGAAAGATAAGACTGCAATCACATTTTTTTTATCAATCTTTACCCGAAGAACAATTGCTTCAAATAACAAAGCACAAAACTGCGAAAACAATTTGGGATGCTTTGAAAACCAAACATATGGGCGAAGACAGAGTTCAACAAGCGAGACTTCAAACACTCAAATTTGAATTTGAGTTATTACAAATGAAGGAAGACGAATCTATAGAAACCTTTACCAGCAAATTGACAACCTTGTCAAACAAAGCCGCTAGTTTAGGACACACATTTGAGGATTCAACACTAGTTCGAAAATTACTCAATGTTGTACCTGACAAATTCCTTCAAATCGTCGCATCCATCGAACAATACTCTGACTTAGAAAAAATGACCCTAGAAGAAGCAATAGGTAGGCTCAAAACCTACGAAGAAAGAATTCGGCAGAAGAAGGGTAAGCAAGTGGACAATCAAGACAAACTGATGTTCACACGACATGATAATCGTAGAAAGAATTTTAGAGGACGTGGGCGTGGAAGATCAAAATTTTCACGTGAAAATAACCACGAGAAACCTCGAGATGAGAAGAAGAATGGAGAAACCTCACACAAAAACTTCAACAACTACAACAACTTCAAAAGACCAAACCGTGATCTAAGAAAAATAGAATGCTTTAATTGTGGCAAATTGGGACATATGTCAAAAGAATGCCGACAAAAATCAAAAGGTCACGAACAATCCAACTTGGTTGAATAATACTTTGAACCAACTCTACTTATGGGAATATTGGATGGTCAAGTTCAAAGAAACGAAGTAATAGAAGTTGAAGAACAAAAGGTCTCACTACACGAAGAAGATGTAGGATATAAAGAGACAAGTAAGGATAACCTATGGTACTTGGACAATGGTGCAAGTAATCATATGACAAGAGTAAGAGAACATTTCAAGGAATTAGACGAAAAGGTTAGTAGAAAAGTAAGATTTGAGACGGTTCGCACATTGAGATCAAAGGAAAAGGTTCAGTCATATTGGAATGTGATGACGAAAAGCAAAGAATCATATCATACGTTTATTACATACCAAGCCTGAAAAGCAACTTATTGAGCCTTGGACAATTCACTGAAATCGGTTGTAAAGTTGCAATGGAAGACAGTGAACTACGTCTTTATGACATGGATAATAGAATCTTTATGAAGGTCACAAGATAACAAAACCGACTCTACAAAGCTAGTCTCAAAATAGGCACACCTGTCTGCCTACTAGCAAACCTAAACGACACTACCTGGCTATGGCATGCAAGATTGGGACATCTCAACTTTAAGTCACTTAAAATCATGACTCAAAAGGATTTAGTCCATGGAATACCCGCGGTTAAGCATACAAAACAAGTATGTGATGTATGTTTAATGGGAAAACAAAGTAGAATGCCATTTCCTAAGAAGGCGAAAACTAGATCAACCTCACCACTGGATTTAGTATATGGAGACTTATGTGGACCAATCACTCGTCCAACACCTTCTGGAAAGAAATAGATATTCTTATTATTAGACGATTACTCAAGATACATGTGGGTATATTTCTTAAGTACAAACGATCAAGCTTTTGATATTTCAAGGAATACAAGAACACAATAGAAAAGGAGTTAAGGACGACATTGAAGATGTTAAGAACGGATCGTGGAGGTGAATTCACATCAAATGAATTCACACAATACTGCAAAGAAAATGACATAGCACGACAACTCACCGCTCCTTACTCACCACAACAAAATGGAGTAGTAGAAAGACGTAATAGGACAATTATGTCTACTACAAGATGTATGATGAAAGCAACAAAAGTACCTCAAAAATTTTGGGCCGAAGCAGTTAGACACGCCATATACATCTTAAATAGTGTTCTTACAAAGGCACTTGAAGACGTCACTCCATACGAAGCAACCAAGAAAAGGAAACCAAACCTAGAAAACTTAAAAGCTTTTGGATGCATAGCATATGCAAAAGTACCATCTCAACACCTAACAAAGTTGGATGATAGAAGCACAAAGTTGGTTTACCTAGGAAACGAATATGGATCAAAAGCCTTTAGATTATTTGATCCAATAACACGAACAATATGTGTTAGTAGAGATGTAAAGTTTAAAGAATATGAGACATGGGATTGGAGCGAATACTTAGAAGATTTTAACAATGACGACCCAGAATGGACAAAATTCCAATTTGGAAACCTTGAACACCATAATCAAGAAGATCAACCAAATGACGACGATGATTTTCCATTGAACAACGACAACGGATACGATTCGTCACCACCAGACTCACCCACTCACTCTCTAACACCTAACACACAATCTACAAGGTCATCTCAAGTAAATTCCCAGTTCACACCAAACAATTCGTCCCAGTCATTTCATCAAAGTGATGTTGAATCCACTACAACATCAAATACACACCCAAACTTTGATCATACACCAGTAAAAGGTTTTAGAACCATGGATGACTTATACGAACATACCGAGGAATTACACTTAGCTGAAGACGAACCCAATAACTACAAAGAAGCATCAAACGACCAAAAATGGATAGAGGGAATAAAAGCTGAATTAGATTCCATTAACAAGAATAACACATGGGAACTCACTACCCTCCCACAAGGTCACAAAGCAATCGGTTGGAAATGGGTATTCAAAACGAAGAAAGATGCAAATGGAAAGATAATCAAGCATAAGGCTCGATTAGTAGCAAAAGGATACATACAAGAGCATGGCATAGATTTCGAAATTTGCACCAGTTGCAAGTATGGAAACTATCCGTCTATTACTAGCCGTCGCTGCTAACAAAAAATGGGAAGTACATCACTTAGACGTAAAATCTGTCTTTCTACATGGAGATTTAAAAGAAGAAGTGTATGTAGCACAACCCGAAGGATTTACAAAGAAAGGAAATGATGGAAAAGTCTACCGACTTATAAACGCCTTATACGGTTTAAGACAAGCACCACGTGCATGGAATATCAAGCTAGACAACACCTTGAAGTCATTAGAATTCAAGAAATGTGCACTGGAAAAAGCTGTCTACACAAAGGCATCAAAGGACTCACTATTACTGGTAGGAGTCTATGTAGACGATCTTATCATCACTGGAACGCCAAAGAAAGAGATAGACAAATTTAAAGCTCAAATGGAAGAAAAATTCAAAATGAGCGACTTAGGCTTATTAGCTTACTATCTCAGAATTAAAGTCACTCAAGCAAACGGTGACATATCAATAAAGTAGTTAGCATACGCAACCAAGATCTTAAAAGAAGCTGGAATGTTAGAAAGCCACGAGACAGTTATACCTATGGACCCTAGAACAAGACTAACAAAGAACGCCGAAGGGACAATGGTCAACACAACTGAATATCGAAGCTTAATTGGATGTTTAAGATATCTGCTTCACACAAGACCCGAGTTAAGTTATTCCGTTAGATTACTTAGTCGTTTCATGCAAGAACCAAAAGAGCAGCATATGAAAGCTATAAAGCAAGTACTACGTTATGTAAAGGGAACCAAGGACTATGGAATAATCTACAAGCATAACAAAAACAACATGATTCAAGGATTTAGCGACAGTAGCTACGAAGTTAATACACAAGAAGGCAAAGGCACAACCGACATCATATTCTATTTTGGTGACTCACCAATTAGCTGGAGCACTCAAAAGCAAGCAACCGTGGCACTATCATCATGCGAATCTGAATTCATTGCAGCAACAGCAGCAACAACTCAAGCATTATGGCTCAAAAGAATCTTAAGCAGACTTACACACAAAGAAGAAGAAAAGATCACGATAATGGTTGACAACAAATCAGTAGTTTCACTAATGAAGAACCCAGTTTTTCATGGAAGGAGCAAGCACATATACACGAAGTACCACTTCATCAGAGAATGCGTTGAAAGAAACGACATCCAAGTAGAACTTGTAAGTGGAGAATACCAAAAGGCTGACATACTCACAAAGGCACTACCAAAGATTAAGTTTCTAGTCATGAGAGAACTCATTGGACTCAAGAATCTACACCACAGCGTTTATGATTAGAGGGGAGAATATTAGGCCCGATCCAAGTTACAAAAAGACACGACCATGGGCCTTAGGATAATCCCACCCGCTGTTTAGTTAGGACATGTAAAAACGGTTATAGAAGTAAACATCACAATGTTTACTTTTTGTAAAACGTTATGACAATTAGTCGAAGTACCCATTCGACATGTATATATAGATTAGGATTTATTCCTTGTGAAGATGATGATACATTTGTGATTATACGATTAAAACAAAAAGTTAGTTTGGTATATTTGATTCGATCCAGTGCTTGTTTCTCCAACAAAAACTTTGTAGTTACATCACATAATTGATTAGTATTGACCAGGTTGTGTTTCAATTCATTCACATGTGCAACATTGGTGAAGGTAAATAGTAGTTCACTATGCCATATCCGGCTATATCACCTGAAGAGTTATCTTCAAATACTACTTTAGGACTTGAATGCTTGGTATATTTGTACATATATTGTTTAAACCCTATTATATGCATAAAACAATCACCATCTAGATACCATAAAGATATCTTTAAGTAATCATACAAAGGTAATGAAACTAATTAGTTTTTTTGTGAACCCACTTTTCATTGTTGATTAGCTATATTTGATTTTTTATATTGAGGAAAGGCAGTCTTACCATGATCACTCACACTCATCATAGTGATGGTCATTGAACCCATAATACTTGCTTGGTCTAAATGGTTTAGGATTTATATCTGATATTTTGATGAAGTTTCATAAAAATGGGTCCGAGACTTGTATTAGGTTAGCATTTTTCATGATAACATGATTAAAGTGTTATTTGGTCAGGTGGACAGCCCCTTGGCACACAGTACACTAAGGACTGTTGTAACAATCCCGTAAGAGGTGGTTTCTAAATCCTTAGTGCTGGACCAAATTTAACTCTTTATTTGTTGTTACTAGAAATAGAACTCCTTGATTGAGAGACATGGGTGGAGCATTTATTTGGAGGCTTAATAAGCTCTTTTATTCCTTTGAGTTATTACATCAGGGTGTGTAGTAATTCATTAGTGGTTATTTCAACCTTTTTCTCAAGTTTATTTTCAGGGACAAATGATGGTTTAGATTGATTCCTATTCTTAAATGGATTACTGATAGATTATTTCTTAGAGACATGTTTAGCATTGTCATAAGTTACTAAGGTTTTAGCTAAGTCAGAGTTTTGATTTCCATCTTTTATGTCCCTTTGGGATTAACCCCAACTAACCATGGGCAAGGGGGAAAAGTTTCCTAATTTTCATTTATTATTTCATTATAAGAGAGACTCAAGATCATTCTAATAAGAGACTCTTCAGCTTTGAAAAAAACTACTTCCTTTGAGGACTGGTTGTCATTTCTTTTGGGGTTTCCACCTATAGCACGGAACAATATTTCAAGGAATGTTCTCACTGGATAGTTGGTCCAAGGAAACTATGTCAGAGGTCCATTTTTCAATGAATTTTTTTAAGTTATAGTCTACTTTAATTCTTGATTAGTTAGATCTAATATACTAAATTCATGTTGAGGGGTATTTTATAGACTTTGGTTTTCTTGAGGTAAAAAAGTTCTAACTAACAAGAGGACAAATCTTTTTTAAGAGAGTTGAACTTGATGAGCAAGGTTTTCCTCTGATCTTTCACATAGTGGAAATCAACCATATTATAGTCCAAAACATATTTTCTCTCCCCGCCATATTTTATATAGAGTATTTTTTGTACCTTTTTTGATGGTGATTTCGACCCACTGTCCAAATCTTGCATCAGTCTTCCCCACTAACAGCTCATCCTTAGAGATAGACACGAAGCCTTGATGGCTGTAAGTAAAGCCTTCATCCCTTTAGGATAAGGGTTTAAGGCTTTAAATAGCCATTTACTTTCTCAAATATATCCATATGGTACGTGTACTCAAAAAATTATCTAAATAGTACCTGAACTTTAATTTTACCTGTTAATATGGTACATTCAAACTTTTTTTCACTTGTTAACCTGTGACATGGCATATTAAATTTACAAAGTTAGTCCTTTTACAAACGACCGTTTTAAAATATTTGTAACGTTAGTCCGCTTTAACACACTACAACAATCCAGCCCTTCCCCATCGAGGTTTTCCCCTGCGACATGATGTCGCTGGGGAAAACCCACTAAACGACAAAACGAGTCCGACGTGGCAACTTTGCTCGTAGAAATTTTGATCAAATTATATCGAAAAGTTTCCCCAGCGACATGTCGCTGGGGAAAAGTTGACTAAAGTTTGACCAAATACTTCTACAAAAAAGTAAGCGAGAGATTATCCGGCCCAGTTTTCCCCAACGACATGTCGCTGGGGAAACTTTTTTCATAGATTAATCAGAGTGATTAGTGTTAATGAATTGTTTATTCAATGTTACAAAGTTTCCACAGCGACATGTCGCTGGGGAAATATTGGAAAATCGTTGACAAGTGAACCACAAAGCGTTGACAAGTCAAACATAAGGAATGTCGCTGGGGAAACTTTGTAATTAGCTGAGAAGATTAAGTTTAACTAAATTTTTGCTGATTTAATAAAGATATTCCCCAGCGACATGTCGCTGGGGAAAATCTTGCCACCGTGGCAATCTATTTTTCAGGAAAAGTCTGTGGGGCCCGAATGTCGCTGGGGTAAGTCGCTGGGGATACCTTTCTCATCGAGCGTACCCCAACGAATTTACCCCAACGACATGTCGCTGGGGAAACGTATCCCCATCAAAAAGTCGCTGGGAAAAGCCAAAAAAATCGCTGGGGAAGGAGTCGATTGTTGTAGTGACATGTTTTTCTCCAAAAAAGACAATTTCGTAAAGATTTTTTTTTCAATATTTTGAAAACAAATATTCGATTTTTTTAAATTTAAAACAAAAAACATATAAAAATTCAAAATGTATATAATTAAAAACAATTTTCTATATAGTTTTTTTTCGTTCTTGATTTCTTTTTCGAATTTTTGTTGTCCAAAAATTTAAATTTATAAAAATTTAGAATGTTTTTCTCCAAAAAAAAATCGAATAAACACTGTTTGGGAAAAGTATTTTTTTTGAAAAAACACATTTTTGAAAAAAAAACATACTCTAGAAAGGAAAAAAAATAGAATTTTTATTTTTCTACATTTTTTTGTCTCAAAAAATTTTAAAATTAAAAAAACTTAAATTTTGTTCAATAAAAATGTAGATTTTCGAAATAATATTATTTGAAAAAAATATCTTCGAAATAACTTTTTTGAAAAAAAAATTTCAAAATAATATTTTTTGAAAAAAGAAAATTTTCGAAATAATATTTTTCGAAAAAAATATTTCCGAAAAAATGTTTTTTGAAATAAAAATTAAATTTTTGAAAAAAAGGACTAACGATTAAAAATATGTTGGATGTGGGACTAACGACGTCACTTTGTAAAAGAAAAAAAATAACACGTGATCGTATTTAACTGGTTGACAAAAGTTCCGTAAGGAATGATCACCCAAAAAAGTTGAATTCCTTCCATCACCACCGTTCATTTTAAATTATATTGAATGGCCCAGATCAAATAACTAAGGGTATTTTCGTAACTTAACATCTAATACTAAAAGTACTCTATTTCACCCGTCTCTCTCATTCCCTTTCACCTCCTAAAAACAGTACATGCTTCCTAACTCCAGATCTATCTTAAAACACATTTCTCAAAATCTATCTAATTCATAACATAAGCCCAGTAATATAGTTGCGATATTTTTTAACTACGGTCTCACATCACCGTCATGGATATATTTTAACTATGGTTGATCTCCGTCGTGGTTACCTGAACAGATACAATTAGGTTTCGTTTCAAATTGATTTAGCGAATGATGTAACCGATTTGTTTCGTCAGTGTAGATAGCGAATCTCTACACAGTTATAAGTACCACAGATTACAAATCGGTAAAATGCTATTAGATCGGATTAGAGTTTGATATGTGTTTAGAACATATGGTTTCAGAAGTTATTTTTTTAATTGATGATATAATCTGAGGAGTGATCTTAGTTCTCTCTTTTTTACAGGTTTTAGAGGTTGTGGGCACCTTCATAAATTTGAGTACAGATACACGAAAACATAGAAATAAGATCTTAGTCCCTGACATCTTGACGAACTATGCAAATCCAATGGTACACTACTTTCTTTGCTTGATCTCTTATGAACTATATAACGCCTATATACGATCATAATAATCTGTATGATATAACTTCATATGCAACGAGTTTCTGTCACCATCAATCTATCTTTTTAGAGACATTCTATAGTTGTTTTTTTCAATCGCTTAGTCTATTTTATTTGATTACAGAGAGCTCAAGAATTCTCCATATGTATCAAGAATTAAGCATCAGAGAATGTCATTGTTGATCCGTATTTTACTACTATCACAACAAAGGTATTGGACGTGTGACGAGTTTACTTTGACGTCGGTTTAGAAGTGTCACTGTAGGGCGAGAAAGTTTGGTCACACGTTAGAGGTGTTTATGCATATGGGTGAGATTGATTGGGTTATTGTGTATGTTATTATTGCCTTAGTTATCTCTTTGACGAAAGGAGCTGAGGTGGATAAGGCGACCGATTGCCAAAATGGATGCTTTTACGAGACGTTTGAATGAGAAGAACTATATTGGTGGATAGGGAGATTCAATTTATTGCCAAAATGGATGCTTTTAAGGGAAGTTTGAATGAGAAGAATTATTGTGCTTTGATTCATGGGTTCGTGAAGAATGAAAATGTATATTGTGCTTTAAATTTATTTAAAAAGATGCAAACTTTAGGTTTTGTTCCCGGTATTTCACTCTATGTTGTACTAATCGAAATATTTTGTTGTCAGCTTGCATATAAGGGTGTTTTGATTTGTTTTGGACTAACATATACTATCTTTGTGTATAATTTTTGGTTCAAAAAATTGACATTCATTTATAAATTTTATTTAGTCTACGTCTGTTGAATAGGTTTTGGATGATGTGTATGAACCTCTATAATGATAATCATGGATTTGTAAATTTGCTTGAATTACATATGATTTAGTAATAATTACATGTGATTCAGTACTAATTACATGTGATTCAATACTAATTACATGTGATTTATGCCAAATCACTTGTGATTTTAGCCACATTTCTTGTGCTTAGGCGTTATTATCAGATTTCGTTTAACAAACTTGTAAGGATAAATAAATAACTTATTAAAAAGGTGAAAATTGAATCCATATAATCTTCTGATCGAATTACATGTGATTCAATGATAATTACATGTGATTTTGCTTGCGTTACATGTGATTCAAACATTTCGAAACATCAATTCTTGTAACAAACCCACTTTCATGAATCGCATATGATTTTGTTTGAATCACATATAATTTTGTCAATATATTAAATTGCGTGTTGTCATTCATGTAAAATAGATAAACAAATTGGCTTCTAAATTACATGTGATTTTGTTTGGATCACATGTAATTTTTCTTGAATTACATGTGATTCGGTGATAATTACATGTGATTTTGCTTGCATTACATGTGATTCAAGCATCTAAAAACCATATCATCTTTTAAAAACTCACTTCAGATGAATCACATGTGATTTTTTTAATCATATGTAATTTTCTAAATATATTAAATGCATGTTGCCGTTCATGTAAAATATATAAATCAAATTGCATGTGATTTTGTTAGAATTACATGTAATTTTTCTTGAATTACACGTGATTCAATGATAATTACATGTGATTTTGCTTGCATTACATGCGATTCAAGCATTTCGAAACCTTAACATCTTATAACAAACTCATTTTAGATGAATCACATGTGAGCTTGTTTGAATCACATGTAATTTCGTCAATATATTAAATTGTCTGTTGTCATTCATGTGATTTTGGATGATGTGATTTTGCTTGAATTACATATAATTTTGCTTGAATTACATGTGATTTTGTCTGTTGTCATTCAAAGTTTATAACAAATTGGCTTCCTGAATTACATGTGATTTTGTTTGAAGCACATGTAATTTTGCTTGAATTACATGTGATTCGTTGATAATTACATGTGAGTTTGTTTGCATTACAAAATAATTCGGACCGAAATTACAAGTAATTCATCAAAATGACATGTGAATTTTTTTGTTAATAACAATAAAACTTTTAACCAAAATCACAAGTAATTCACCAAAATCTCATGTGACTTATATTTTTTAATAAAAACAAGAAAATAGCGAAATCCCCTGTGATTAATCAAAATCACATATAATTATCAAAATCTCGAGGGCATTTAAAAAAATGCTCAAAATTACCAAAAAATACACTATAATCTCGTATTTCTGTCTAGCCATGGAGGACGCCGCCACCTCATAATCAATGAATCAGTCCGCCCGTGTGTTTGTAGCTATTTCGCAAAGTTGTTATTTTTGGACATTCTTCTATCTATTGAATCTTGATTTCTTACATGGTTAATTTACCAAACAGTCAAACATCAGATAGCTAAATATTAAACCTTCTAAACACTAGAAACACAATAGTAATTCTTTTCATAATACAGAGACAAACGCTTGTAGAAAGTCAAGAACAAGACACATTAAACAAACATTTAGATCTGCAATTTTTTTAAAACATCTCCTGGCTCTATATTCAAAACCACTATCATGTTTAATAGCTTTACAGTGATATTTAAAATCATTATCATATAATAGATCTTGGAATAGTTAACGCATCTTTTATGGTGGACAAGATCGACAATGACATGGTGGATTTATGGTGATATTGTGATATTTGTTGTTTTCCGGCCAAATTTGTTTTTTCCGGCGAGATTTATTGTAGATCCGGCGAGGTTTGTTGTAGTAAAGGTGTTCGTTACGGTTCCGGTGATGTTTTTTGTTTTCCGACGTGGTTTCAGTGAGTCGTCGGCGATGGGTTTTAATTTTCTGGCGTTGGTTTTTAATTATCCGGCGAGTGGTTGGTGGATGACAGGGTATGCGTTTTCTTAAAGAGAGAATAATTTTAATAAATGAGAGTTAATTGTGTTTTTTTAGGTTTTATATATAGTTGTGAGAAGGGTTGATGATCATTGGATTGGAAAAGAACTAAGTGTGGAGATGTGTTCCTTTCTAGTTTTTTTGATTCTCATTCCCTATAGATCTCAAAGTTCAGGTATTATTTGGATAATTTCTTGAATACACGTATCATATGGATATATTTGAAAAAGTACATGACTATTTAAAGCCTTAAACCCTTAGGATAATGATTCCTCATCTGAGTCAAAAGACTCAACAACTAACATTTGTATATCTTGTGATTACAAGAAGGCAATATTTTGAGTAAGTAGAGAAAGTTTAACTTTAATATTTTCATATCTTGCCCTAGTCTTTTTGATCTTGTTATGTTGATTTTGAAAGAATGGCGGATTGGTTGGAACTTGGATTTACTTTGAATCTTGTTAAATAACGGATATGTTGATGACGATGTTTTGGTATTATGGCAATGTTTTTGAAAATGTACTACTTTACACATCCAAAACAAGTTTAATTGGATTTGTCAATGGTGTTCTAGCAGCACCCAATATCCTCGATATTTTGTAAAATCTTCCCTGATTGACAAAGAGTGTCCCGTCATCAAGGACGGAACTTTTATGGGGCCGAGGGGGGTTGTCGCCCCGAAAATTTTCGACTCTATGTACATTTAATACCCTTTTAAATATGTTTTTAGTCAATTTTAACATTAAAAAGTTATATATAGTGTATATCGCCCCCTAAATAAATACTTTTTACGTTAGCTCCTCCACAAAAAAACGTTCAAGTTCCATCCCTGCCCGTCATGGTATTCTTGATTCAAGGTAGGGAGAAAGTCTTGACTACTCTTTGTATCCTCTTCAACATCAAAGTTATTGTCTTGAAAGTTAAAAAGTAAATATTTTGAAATAGATTCCTGAACTATAAATCCGTTAGTCTCATAATCATAGATATGATCAATCAGGTAGTTATATTTGCCAAAGAGAGTGGTCAAACTCTCATTTTTAATGGAGTTTTTGGATCTATGAGTTTGATTCATGCTTAGCCATTTTCTTGGCAATCTATTAACAAACGTTGCATTGACCTTAACTTAAGGAATTTTTACATCTTTGTTTTCAAGCCATTTAACAAGATTTTCAGCCAGGTGTAACTTTGTTAAACTTTTTCACTTTTTAGTTCTTTAAAAGCATTTAACTTTATTTCAATTCATGCAATCTTGGTATCTCTTATTTCAGAGGGCCCCTCATGACCTAGAATTAAATCATTCTGCGTTCCTTAAGACTTTACACCTTATGACAAATTTCTTTGTGTCATTGAAAAGAAACTTGAGATAATGATACATTTTAACATCTTTTCTTGATTAGCAAATTTTCTATGCTCATGTGTCCACGGTTTTTATGGTTTAGCCAAAAAGTTTTCAAGAGTAAATATAGGAGATTTTGAAACTTAAGATCCATTTTCTACGTGTAATACTGGAACATTTGTGAAATGAGAACTTCTCTTAGAATTTAGAAGTTGTGGGAGATCTTTATTGTTAATAACAATATTGGTAGCATTATTTGTGTTGGTGTTATTTGCAAAAACGTTTTCTTTAACAATATTGTTATTAGTTCCAGAATTTGAATTTAAGAATTTTAAACGATTTATAAAAGGGGTTTATTAATCAACCGCCCTTTTACTAACTGAAAGTCCTAATTTACAAGTCTTTATGGAAATGTAATGCTTTGTTGATGTATAATCAAAATATTACAAAGTGTTATGAGTCACACTTGTTGAATGAGAATATATATAACTCTGTAAACACCTAAAATTAATCGAGAATTAAGTTTACAAAAAATTAGATAAACACACTAGCTAACTACGTCGTAAGTTTGGCAAAAGAGTAAATGCACAGCAAATTAAAAAACGATTAAAATAATAGACATTTATAACTCTTAACAAACTTTCTCTTTTATAGTGCTACGGGGTTTATTTCTTAGAGCACAAGGTACGGGGGAAATACCCCTCGCGTTGTGCGAAAACGCAGCCCGAAAACGCGAGAAACCACACCCCACCTGGCGTTTTCGTGTCTCGAGCCGAGGGGACGACGCGCGTTTTTGCACGAAAACGCGAGACACGAAAACGCGAGACCCACCCGGTCTCGCGTTTTTTTTAATTTAAAAAAAAATTATAACCGTTGCATTCAAAATTTTGACCGTTGGAGGAGCGGGGGAGGCTTGAATTTTTCAAAAAAACCCCTATTTTTTCACTGTAAAACCCCCCAAAACATCCCATTTTTTATAAAACTAAATATATACATTACAAAAACTCAAACATAGTAGTAATGGATCCGAACAATGTGAACAATTGGGTCTACGATTACTTTAACAACACCAACCCCGGGTCTTCGTCTAACCCTACAACACCATCTTCCGTTAACTCTTCTTCTCCTACACCTTCACGACCCAACATCCAAATCCCACCCTTGATGATTAACCCGTTTGTTAATTGTTCTCCGGAGCAATTTCAAATGTGGATGCAAACACAAGGTATATGTAATCCCTCACAATCCCAAGTACCTTCAACTTACCCAACACATTCGTCTCAACCACAAACCGAGCTTCGTGACGAAGATGACAATACTGTGGGAGACGAGGAGGAGGAGGAGGACGAACCAATCAAAAGAAACCGAAAAAAATCTATAGCCAAAAAACAATCTAGTGGGAAAAAACCACGTGAGCCAAAAACCGACCGAACTTATTGGACTCAAGTAGAGGAACGGCTTTTGGCCGAGTGTTTTATCCTAATTTCCAAGGATCCGAGAAATGGAAGCGATCAATCGAAGGATACTTTTTGGTACAAGATTATGGCCGAGTATAACAAGGTTGCATCGGAAAAGAATTACAAGAAGCGTAACAAGACATGTTAACGGGTAAGTGGACGCCGATGAACGGACTTGTTGGCAAGTTTAATGCTCTTTACGATGCTACCACGTTGGCAAGTGGTGAGAATGATGAGCTTTTGTACTCGCGGGTTTGCACAATGTTTAAGGAAACATACAAGACCAAGTTTAGGCATCGTGAAGCGTGGATTTTTTGCGAGACAAATACAAGTGGCAAAACCCCGAGTCAACACAAGCTCGTCGAACCCGCGGTCGTGTAACCGATGTCGACGAAGAGCCGAAAATGTTTGGAGACGACGCAATCCCGCGTCCTTCGGGGGCTCCACAAAGAACAAAAAGCCAACGATCTTCGAATAGCTCGTCCGCCACATCCTCTTCGTCCAAAGCACGGGTTGCCAAAATGATGCAAGAACAAATCTTGATTGACCGAGAGGCGAAAAAAGAATCAAAGGATCGTGAGTTAGCCGCAAGACTCGCGGTTTGCGATATTGCTAAACGAAATGAGGATTTAAAAATCCTTACTTTCGACACTACCAGAATGTTCCCAGAAGACGCGAAGAGCATCGAAGAGTTGAAGAGGAAGACCCGAGAATTATATTTCGGGAAAAAAAATTAAGTTTAATTTATGTTTTTATTTTTTTTAATTTATTTTTTTCGTATTTTTTTTAATTTATGTACTTTTTTTTTATTTTAATGAAATGTTTAATAATTTTGTTTTATAATTTTTTTTAATAAGTAATGGGTCCCACATAAACCCCACGCTCAAGCCAACCAAGGAGCCCCATTTTTGGTGTTGTGGAGGTTTTGGTGTTGTGGAGGTTTTGGTGTTGTGGGATCATTTACCCACCACACACCATACCCTTTGAAAAAGTTGGTGTTTTCCCACGGCTCAACACGACGGCTCAGCACCATACCCTATGCTCTTAGTGTTGCGAATTGTTCACATATTTTTCACCAACTCTTACTTACTTTAAGTCGATAAAATATTTTTTCCCGCCCTTTTGCCTTCTCGAATTGTCCAGCCTAAAACATTTGTTGAGAACATGCTTCAGTCAGTTCAAAAGGTTTGGAAGGCTGAAGGTTTAAGTCATTATGACTCATGAATAAAGCTGGAATTCATAGCACAATCATGTTTGTGTGCCTTTTAGTTTATTTCAGTTACTTTTATGTAGCCTATATAAAGGGCATTTTCTATTCAATAAAATATATTCCTTAGCAAATCAATATTATTCTCTCAATTCCAACATTTCACTTTTACTTATTTAACAAAACAACAACAAATTGGTATCAAGAGCTAATTTGCTTAAGGGATCTGTAAGCAGCCATGAATTTAGAATCCAATATCACAAGTTATTCTCATGCTGCCCCACTACCATTCGACGGAGAAAACTACCGCCTTTGGGCTATTAAGATGGAAACCTATCTTCAAGCTTTGGATTTATGGGAAGGTATTGAAGAAAATTACGAAATCACTCCGTTTCCAGAAAATGCCACGGTAGCTCAAATAAAAAGTCACAAGGACAAGAAGACCAAAAAATAAAAAGCCAAAGCAGCATTATACGCCGGTGTCTCAACAACAATCTTCACCAGGATCATGAATCTTACATCAGCTAAAGATATTTGGGATTATCTCAAGGAGGAGTATGAAGGAGATGAGAGAATAAGAGGTATGAAAGCTCTAAATCTCATAAGAGAATTCGAGCTACAAAGAATGAAGGAGTCTGAGACAATCAAAGAATATTCAGAAAGATTGATTGGCCTTGCTAACAAGGTAAGGCTTCTTGGTACTAAACTTGAAGATTCAAGAATAGTCGAAAAAATTCTTGTTACAGTTCCTGAGAAATATGAAGCCTCGATAACCACCTTAGAGAATACAAAAGACCTTTCTACGATCACCTTGGCAGAACTATTAAGTGCTTTGCAGGCTCAAGAACAAAGGAGGCTTATGAGACAATAGTCCGTTGTCGAAGGGGCCTTGTTTGTCAAACACCAAAATGTTCAAAATAACTTCAAGAATAGAAGTTACGGAAGTAGTTCAAGTAGCCATATGCCAAATAAAAGTAATAATTCGAAAAGAAACTATCCTCCTTGCAAACATTGTAAAAAAACAGGTCATGCACCGTTCAAGTGTTGGTGGAGGCCCGATGCAAAGTGCAAAAATTGTAATCAGGTTGGACATGAGGCTGTGGTTTGCAAGAAGTCAGAAGAAGCCCATGTAGCTGACGAAAATGAAAATGAAGAGGAAGAAGATAAGATGTTTGTAGCAAAGTGTTTTTCCACAATAGTCACATCAGAAAGTTGGCTTATTGACAGTGGTTGTACAAACCACATGACACATGACAGAACTCTTTTCAAAGACTTCGAACCAACCACAATGACAAAAGTAAGAATAGGAAATGGTGATCATATAAGGGCAAAAGGAAGAGGAACTGTGTCAATAACAACTTCCTCAGGTACAAAAACTATTTCTGATGTTCTTTATGTACCTGATGTTGATCAAATTCTTCTAAGTGTTGGTCAGTTAGTCGAAAAGGGGTTTAAGTTGTACTTTGAAGATATGTGTTGCCGTATTTTTGATGATGCTCGGAAGGAGATCTTATGTGTGAAAATGAAGGCTAAAACCTTCACATTTGAACCTATGGAAGAGGAGCACACAACATACTCGACAAAGATCAATGTAACTGAAGTATGGCACAAAAGGCTTGGGCATTGTCATCTTCAACGAATGCACAAGATGAAAAGTAATGAAGTGGCTAGAGGTTTACCCGTTATGGTGGTTCACTTACCAAATTGTCATGCTTGTCAATTTGGTAAACAAAGCAAAAAATCATTTCCGAAATCATCATGGAGGGCTTCTCAAAAGTTACAACTCGTTCACACAGATGTCGGAGGACCTCAAAAAACACCATCAGTTCAAGGTAGCCGATATTACATCCTTTTCATTGATGACTTTTCAAGAATGTGTTGGATTTATTTCTTAAAGTTCAAGTCTGAAGTTGCTGAAGTGTTTTGGAAGTTTAAGAAAATGGTAGAAAATCAGAGTGGCTTCAAAATTCAGACCTTAAGGTCTGACAATGGAACGGAGTACACGTGTGATAGATTTAGTTCTTTTTGTGATGAAGCTGGAATAGAACATCAGTTCACTACTCCGTATACCCCAGAACAAAATGGAGTGAGTGAAAGACGAAATAGATATGTTATGGAGATGGCTAGATGCATGTTGCATGAGAAAGATCTGCCTAAATTTCTTTGGGCGGAGGCAGCAAACACAGCAGTATATCTGCAAAATCGGCTTCCAAGTGTCGCAGTAGAAGAGAGAACCCCTTTTGAAGCATGGTATGGGTACAAGCCTTCACTAAGTTTCCTTAAAATATTTGGATTCTTGTGTTTTGTACATGTCCCACACGTTAAAAGGGAAAAACTTGATAAAAAGGCGATTGCTGGTATTTTTGTTGGCTATAGCACAGTATCTAAAGCTTATAAGGTATATCACCCACAAACTGAAAAAATGGTGGTTACTAGAGATGTTCATTCAATGAGGATGACAAATGGAATTAGAAAGAGGCACAAGAAATCACGAGACTTGTGGAAGGCCTAAGAAGCAATCACTCTGATGATGAGGAGGATGAGGAGGTAACGGTTGAATGTGAAAGTGAAATGGTTGATCATTTACCACTTAGAGGAACACGGTCACTTACGGACATCTATCAAAGATGCAATGTAGCTTTAGGTGAACCTGCTGGTCTTGAAGAAGCTATTAAAGGCCCGAAAAGGAAGAAAGCTATGGAGGAAGAGATGTTGATGATCACCAAGAACAAAACTTGGGAATTGGTCAATAAACCAAAAGGCAGAAAAATCATTGGTGTTAAATGGGTGTACCGCACTAAGCTAAATGCTGATAACACCATTAACAAACATAAAGCAAGGCTTGTCGTCAAGGGGTATGCTCAAATTTTTGGTGTTGATTATTCTGAAACGTTTGCTCCTGTAGCTCGATTAGACACTATCAGGTTGTTACTAGCTATATCAGCACAAAGAGGATGGAAAGTATTACACCTAGATGTAAAATCAACCTTTCTAAATGGTGTATTGGAGGAAGAAATCTATGTTGAACAACCTGAAGGTTTTATTGTGATAGGAGAAGAGGATAAAGTCTATCGGCTCAAGAAAGCTCTCTACGGATTAAAACAAGCTCCAAAGGCCCGGTACTACAAAATAGATGAACACTTGTTGAGGCTTGGATTCATAAGAAGCTTGTCTGAAGCTACCCTTTATGTTAAGAAAAAGAACGAAAATGTTGTTATTGTATCTCTTTATGTTGATGATCTTTTCGTGACAGGAGATGACGAACAATTGGTTGAGGAATTTAAACGAGAAATGATGCAGGTTTTTGAAATGACTGATCTTGGTCTTATGTCTTACTTCCTTGGAATGGAGGTCCATCAAAACCAAAATGAAGTATTTATTTCCCAACAGAAGTATGCAAAAGAAATTTTGAAGAAATTTCAAATGGAGGAGTGCAAATCCGTAACTACACCAATGTGTCAAAAGGAAAAGTTGAGCAGAGAAGACGGTACCGACAAAGTTGATGAAGGAACATATCGAAGCTTGATCGGTTGTTTAATGTACTTGACTGCAACAAGACCTGATATTTTGTTTGTTGTGAGTCTCTTATCTCGGTTTATGCATTGTCCAAGTGAAGTGCACTTAAGAGCAGCAAAAAGGGTACTAAGGTTCATTAAGGGAACTATTAGTTGCGGTGTCAAGTTTGAGAAATGTCAAAATTTCAACTTGATTGGTTTTTCAGATAGTGATTGGGGTGGTTGCGCTGATGATATGAAAAGTACTTCATGATATTGTTTTACTTTTGGTTCTGGAATATTTTCATGGAGTTCAAAGAAGCAAGAGACGGTAGCTCAATCGACTGCAGAAGCAGAGTTTATTGCAGCAAATGAGGCAACTAACCAAGCTTTATGGTTAAGGAAAATTCTTTCTGATTTGCACATTGTCCAAAACAAAAGCACTAGTATCTTTGTTGACAATGAGGCAGCAATTGCTATTTCAAAAAATGCAGTCTTTCATGGGAAAACAAAACATTTCAAAATCAAACTTTATCATTTGAGAGAAGTGCAGCAAGCTGGGGAAGTTACACTTGTTCACTGCAAGTCTGAAGATCAACAAGCAGACATATTCACAAAACCACTTCCTGTTGCAAAGTTTGAAGTGCTGAGAAAAAGTATTGGAGTTTGCACTGCCTGAAGCAAGGAGGAGTGTTAAGAACATGCTTCATTCAGTTCAAAAGGTTTGGAAGGCTGAAGGTTTAAGTCATTATGACTCATGAATAAAGCTGGGATTCATAGCACAATCATGTTTGTGTGCCTTTTAGTTTATTTCATTTACTTTTATGTAGCCTATATAAAGGGCATTTGCTATTCAATAAAATATATTCCTTAGCAAATCAATATTATTCTCTCAATTCCAACATTTCACTTTTACTTATTTAACAAAACAACAACAACATTTAAAGAGAAAAGCTATGGTCAGTTTGAAGCCTCAAAGAGTAATGAAGCACATGAACCATTAGCAATTCTATCTACATATCAGCTAAGCTAATATTCATAAAAACCAAAGAGTATGTCTTTAGTAATTTTCGACTTCCTTGACGATGTATTTGAATTGAATATGTTGAGGTTGCTTGAACCTAGCTATGCTTCAACGAGTCTTCAATCACTCATTGATTTCTTATCAGTAAGTCTTCTTCACTTAGTATAATTTATGTTTAAATCTAGAAGTAGACAATTGGACACTCAATTTGCCCAAGAAAGGCACCTCTGGACGTCTGCTTCAACTTCAAGCACAACTATAAAGCACAACAATATTCAATTTTGTAGGTTTGTGTAATTAGTGAAAAAAGTTAGGCAAGCACAACTATAAAGCACATAATTATTTAGTAGCATGATACCGTTAAGGAGGTTGAAGAGTAAACCTAATAATAAAAAGATTGCCAAAAGAAGACATCCGACAAGTGTATATAAGTTAAACAAGTGATACGAGACAATATGTGTAAATGCAAAGCTTTCTCATATAATTGCTCTAGCGCAGGATTGTGTAGTGTTTTTGATGCTTATGATACTTTTAGCAACGTACATTTAAGCAATGTGTTGAGCCTTAACCTAGTCCTTAATTGTGTTCTTCCACAAACAAACATTAAAAATGCATTTAAAGATCAATCATAAGATGTTTCCGCGATAATGATATATCTGACGGTCGGCAGAGAACCGTATTTCCAATAAGATGATATATTTTTAATTCGAAGATTAACCATCTAAAATATGATGACATTAGTAATATCATTAGATTGTTGTTGTATTAATGTACATAACTCTATCTATAATTGATAGATCATGTAACCGGCACTCTTTTCCAGCGAAACCCCAAATCCTTTTTTGCTCGTTAAAGCTTCCGATCACAGCCGATTGTTTCCTATCAATAAGATGGTTAGCAAATATATCGTAACCTGATACATGGTTGAAGTCCTTCAGTACTTTGATGCCTTTTGTTTTATTTGTGTCGACAATAATTTCTCCATCCTTAGATAAATCTCCTTGTGCATACACCACCTTAAGATGTTCGATTTCAAACGTTGGTTTTAAAATGTTCGGATCACTAGCGATGACAAGTGCTCCTAGGATCTCTCCCAAAAACATATTCTGCAAAATGTGTAAAGAAGTTATAGTAAGTTCGTAAAACAAACAAGTAACGAAGGTAGTTCCAGTGTCATACCACATGTCGGTATAAGTGACTCTTTTTCTGTAAGCGATGGAGCCTCATCAACAAGCGTCGAGTAAAAATAGCTTCTGGTGTCGTGTTCTTTGTTTTTAACCTGTTTAGGATCTTTGGAATTACGCTGACTTTACGTTGCATAGGTAGAGGGATGAGGGTGATGTCTAGTGATGACTCGAATACTATCTTTGCAGCTAAGGGGTCGAGAAACATGTTTAGTTCTGCGTACGTGTTTGATGGCACATTTACCACATTCCCTCTGTCTTGGTTTTCGTTGTAGTTGATATGTCCTCCTAGTATAACAACTTCCTGTGATTACATGTTAATTAGGTCATTAAACATAAGTTATCACAAAGCACATGAAGCTCAACCAAACTAATCACCTCAATGATTGAGCTAGAATTAGTGTCGGAGAGTATGATGTTTGCTAAATTTGTTAATGGGCCATTAGTCAAGACTGTAATATTTGATCCATCCTCGATGGACTGCACTAATGATCTCCAAACTTCTAGTGCTAGCGGTTGTCTAAGTTGAGGGAAATCAGTGTTACGTGGAGCTCCAAACTCCACTGAATTTTCTGCTGTATACCTACAAACAAACCAGTGTAAGGTTCGGATCAAATTGATACGCCGTTACAGTAACACATATAATGCATATAAACAAAAATGGATCAAAGATTGATACTCTTTGAGTCAGTTTTCCCTATTACACAAATGAACGCATACCTTCTTGGGCTCCTTGGTAGATCACGAGCAAGTCCATAGAGCGTATCTGAGTCTAAATGGCCACCACTTCCATGTGATATCGCCTTTAAATACTTGCAATCCCCGACATTTGGGTTATCCAAATACGACTGGTTCAATGCAAATGAATTACCTAAACCAACAACGATATCATCACGACCCATCATATGTAACAAATCATACACCACATCTATTGTTGCTGCATTTGCCCAACCACTCCCTGTTACTAATATCGCCTAATTTGAAACAAAACAACAATCACAACTTATTAAAGTTTTTTGGTAATTTAATGGCTATACATTTGTAAAGTAAAATCTTAACAAAAAAGATCAGGTTACCTTGAGATTAATTTCTTCAATGGGTACTTTGAGCAGGTAAAAAAGTGCCAAGAAATCCCCGACACTCATATCCATATCATACACAATAATTTTTCCTAGTTTTTTCCCTTTGAAATCCGGTTTGTAGAGAACTTCTTTGTAGTTTGGAAATTCGGTGGTGAAGTTAAATCGTCCTTGATTCTGAGGTCGATTTAGTACCTAAAATTGTAGCAAAACTTCTATTAAGTCTCAGATCCTATGTATTTAAGTTTGAGATGTAGATCAATTATAAATGAAAGCTTGATATCAACTTACATCGAGAAAACTAACAAAATACACCCTATCCAATGAGCTTGTGTTGTCAACGTTTGCCTTTGCTCTTGTAGCGACATGTACACGCACTGAGTCTGGTCCAGAAACTTCTTCTGTATAACCATCCTATGTAGTTGAGAAAAAACACTTTGTAACAACACCATAAAACTATCACGTGTTTATGCGTGTTTGAACATGAAGCAAATTACCTTACATATCCCTGTACCATTCTCACGAAGGCAAAATGGATCACGAATGCCTATTTGAACATGGCCGCTATGAACTCCATTTTTTGCCAAGCCGAACTTTGGGATCGTTTGTCCATCAAATATCGTATTTGAGCCATCTGATATCCCATAAGGCTGGTTGGATGTAATCACAGTGATATTCATGTACTCCATTTCCGCAAACTCATTTGCGCCGTTTCCATTGTGTATGCTACGTATAGCTGATGTTGCAACACCGGACATAAACGAATCCCACATAAAATAATTCTACAAAAACATCAAAACTAAATTGATTAGTGAACATACAATTTTTTCATCAATAATTTGAAAGTTTTTTCTCTATACCATTTTAGTTTTGGCACATTTTTATTAGAATGTTAAAAATACTTGTAACAAAATGCCTCAAACATGAAGCAAATTCAATAGTTTAAGTGACTTATATGTACAAAAATTATTCGATCTACGGCTAAAATAGAACAATCGTATAAAACAATCCGTCAAAATTTTATGAATAAGCCACCACGGAATTTGGTGCTATCGCAATACGATTTGCTTTGACGAAAAGCCACCACGGAAAGGTACCCTCATGGATGACATCAAAACTTTCTCTTTTCTTAGATTGTTAATATATTCTACACCTTTCGGCCTTTATGGCTTGTAATACGTAAAGCTTATTTGTAACACGTTTCTTTTTCTAGCATCTTGCTAGTTCAATAAAATTTCCATTAAAAACAAAAATAATTTATGAAAAAGTAACTGGTCAAAACCTATTAGTTACCGTAAAGAATTGATCATCAAACCAAGTATCGTGAACCATCTTTAAAGTCTTAAAAATGTATTGTGCCTCATACGTCCGTTGATTATTCTCAAACATTTCAAAAAACTCTTTAGTAATGGGAATGGTGTTCGTTGCATCTAATCCGACAAGAGTGATAGGAATCCCCGAATGAATAACCTGAAAAAATTAAGTTAAAAACAAATGGAACTCATATAGCTAATTTTTACCCAAAAAACTCATATAGCTAATGGAGTTGTTTTTATCATCGAGTTCATTACCTGGTACGCTGCGAAAGGATCACCAAAGAAGTTAAACTCGGCGTACGGGTTACTTGTAAAGGTTGTGAACATATTACCGTGGTTACCACATTGTTGAGGTACGCAAGATGAGGTTGCATTTTCTGGACAACAACCAGTTGGATTCTTTGATCTCACACCACCACCCATGATGTAAATGTGCTTAATATTTTTCTTTAAATGTGGATTTGTCATAAGGAAAATCCCCAAATTTGTATGTATTCCTGTTATGAACACGTTAATAGGACCTTTTGATATCGCCTTGATTAGCACTTCTTGTGAAGTCGGTTGTCTAAGAGGTGAGTATCGTCGACTTCCCTAGCATATACACATTGAAACCACATGAATTGCTTGTAAAATAAGCTCTACTAACATAATCAACTATTAGTTCACTAGTAGTCGATCACTATTTACAAATATGTAAGTGCAACAAACAACCAATTACCTATATCAAGTCTGGCCAACTTCAATATCGACAATTCTCATCTTCTGCGTCATATATTATTTCTTTTGGCTTAAGAGCTAACTAAGGTACAAGAACAACAAATAAGAGTACAAGTACCTGAGGAAGAAAGCTTCTTCGGAAGCCAAAATTTGTATCGACATCTAGTCTTCCTCCACTTACCACAGGAATAGACTGTCTATATCTACAAGGTCCACATGTGCCACTTCCCTGCTCGTTAATAAACATTTAACGATTTATACTATTTGTAAACGAAAATCTGGCATGAAATAGGCGCGTTTAGAATTATATACCTGGTCAATAATAGGAAGATAGCCACCAACGTTTGGTTGTATTGTACTATTTTCAAGTATTCCTCCATCACCTCCTACACCAACATGAATATCATCTCGGCCCATCATGTAAAGAACATCGTATATATGATTTACCGCGTGCCCGGCATCTGTCCATGAATTTGTATTTATTGTTATCGCCTGCAAAAGCATGATCACATTTTAAAATGAAAAATTGTCTTGAATCAGTCGATTTAAACTTACATACATGGTGATGTTTCTGACCATGTGAATAAAAAAGAAAAAGAAAAAGAAAACATTTGCTTGAATGATATGTTCCAGGCCCGGTCTTGGGCTGGGTAACCTGGGCCAGAGCATGGGGCCAAGTTTTTTTAGGGTCACTATCTTTATGAAAAGCCCATTTCATATATATCCACTACTCACAAATACCCTTTTTAAGCCCAGCATCATACCAAATTAAGACAACCCCAATTTTTATATAATTTTAGCATTCGAAAAAAATGTCCGGATTTTCTAACGATGGCTTCTTGAATCTCCTCAACGAGGGTTTTTTTGTTAAACCTTATGATATATAATGCTCCATTTTCTGGCTTCTCTAGCCAATTCCTCCCGACGAATCCCGATAAATTTCAACAACAACAACCACAACAAGCCTTTTATCATTGGCAACAACGAGTCCACGACAAATGCAATACCGTGATTTCCAAAATCTACAACAAACCCACCACCATTCCCTCAACCCGATCACCCAAAAACCGAATTTTCACAATCACTAACTCAAAGGATTTATCCAGTGAACACGTATTGGATAAATCCATAAGATTTGGCTATAAAGCCATCACCTAGCTAGAGAAACTGAGATGGATTCTGATGATAAATATACGTATCTAAATTAACAGTGATGACTAAAAAATACCTCTAAACTGAATTCTGATCGGTTAAGCTTCAAAAGATACAATATAGCAAAGAAATCGTCACTATTAACGTCTGTATCCAATAGAATTCTATGAGGAACGTCGCCATAAACATTCGAGCTAGCAATACCAGTTATAGTTATGATCAAAGTACATAGCAAACTTGACCATAATAACCATGAACCCTTCATTTCTTATGGCAACTAGAAAGTTATGAATGCTATATCATATATTCTCTTCTTATTAAGTCGTCCTGCTTGTTTTATTTATCAACTTACGTAGATACTTTAAAAATATGTTATTGCAAGTAGCACAAAATAAATGATTTATTTGGATCTAGAGCAATTAGATCTTATTAAAATATGACTTTTAGATCGTAGAATATGGTGTTTTAACGTTACTATATTTTTCTATTTCAAGGGGCAGATAGTTCTATTTCGTATGATATCAATTTGTTTGACTGTCCAAACATCGTATGCTTAAAACTAAAACTTATACAGTTGGAAATAAGTTTTATCCTAAAAATCCAATGGTCTTTCAGTACTTTTGTCACACATTAAACCATTTGTATTCCCCGAGCTCAAAGTTAAACAGTTGATTTTGTCAAACTCATAAGAGTCCAAGGGCCACATGAAAGTTTCATCAGTAGTAGCTAGGGATAAATGCGGCAAATCATGCTCATTTTGATAAATATGCGTATTTTTTATACTTTTCAAAAAAAGTTGTGGGCACTTTTCCCATTCTTTATTATTGATTGGTCAAACGGACGCATATATAAGAAATTAAATGGGCTTAATGGGCGCATATGTAAAATACTAATTAAGCTACTCGGCGAATATTATTTATTTAATTTTTTATTCCCGGTTTTCAAACAAGTATTTTTATTTTTTTATTTTATGCTTTTATATGTTTTTTTCCCGTTTTAGCTTGCGACCGTTTAGACCGCCTGTTTCGCCCGTGTTCATTTAGCCTGTGCCCGTTTAGCCCGCCGCCCGTTTAGCCTGTCGCCCGTGCCTGCCCGCCCACCCGTTTTGCCACCTCTAGCTAAGGGTGTCATTATACCCGACCCAAATAAGCATTCGGGTCGAATCAATCGGTTTCAATATTATATTCGGATCCATCTGATTAACCCGAGTTATAAACAAGGTCGAGTTTGGGTTTCATATTTGCGTCTTATTTGAGTTTGAGTCAACCCGAGTTACTGGAGTTTAATTTTCTTTCTTTCTAATTTTTATAACCCGAGTTGACCGTATAGCAAACTGTTATGTTATTTTGTTTTAACCTGCCATAAACAATTTTTAAACTATTATTAACTGAATCTGTTTGGTTAAAACTTAAAAGAGACGCCTGTCTTTTGCTCTTTTCTTGTGCCTTAAAACTTAATTATCTTTTATCCGTGGTCCGTTTTGAATATTACTTAAAGCATAAAGGTTGAAATATGCTCTTGCACCAATCATAACACAAATCAAATGATAATATCCGTGACTTCGACTATTATTATCTGATGAATAGACAAATGTCACCGATACGAACAACCTATTATTATACAGTGACGAAGTTAGGATTCTTTGTTTGGGTGAGCTAGTATAAAATTGCAATTTCAAAAAATAAATATGCTAATGGTGAAACGTTATTACTAACAAGTGTCGTTATCTTATAATAAAATTAGCCATTAATTTTATAACTTGCGCTTTAAGTCGGTATAACATTTATCATAATGTTAAGAATCTTGTTAACAATATAAGCTGAAGTTGTACAACTTTGACACTTTGACCAACTACAACCTCAATCTGAAACAAGTAAAAAGTACCTAGTAATTAAAATAACTAGCTTACACACTTGAATAATTATTGAACTTCAATCCTAACGTCAAGTTGAATGGGCCAGAAATTATTATTGAATAGGCCAAAAGCAGTCAAGTTAGAGTAAATATGTTACCCATTTACACATTTTACAAATATTACTAAAAAAAATTTAAGGTGGACCTTGGCCAACCATGTGCATAACATAGCTCCATCTCTGTTATATAAAACTGATTGAAGAAATGAATATTCATAAAGAAGAACTACAAGTGTTTTTCAATGCATTATTTATTCATGTAAGAGTAAAATGCATAAATTCTCTCTGTGGTATTCCAAATTTTCAGGTTTTCTCCTCAACTTTGCGAAAGTGTAGGCGGCCTCCCCAACGACGGGGTTAAGTTGTAATGAACCTCCCTGGTCGTAACTACTGTTAACTTTTTGTCGTTATCTTACTTTTTTAACGTCTTTTCTTGTATGTTTATAAGGGTAGTTTCAGTTGTTTGCGAATGTACTCCTTGGCACATTGTTTATATCTCCTCTCCTCACAAACACTTTATTAAACACAAACAGAGGATCAAAATCTCCCATCTTCACAAACACTTTATTAAACACAAACAGAGGATCATATTTAAGGAAGCCACCAAACTTAACTACAACTGCACAGTTGTTTTGGCACCTTTGTCGAGACTAAAATCCTACAATTTCACAGCACAACCACATGCCATTTTGTATTATAAACAAAGAACAACCAAAGGTGGACTCTTGATAAGTGATTCATCTGGAGTTTTATAAACTGCTCAAAGGTACTTTCAAATATATGATTCGAGATAAGACCATCTTTATAATTGCAATTGATCGATATATCTTTACTGCTTGTATATATTTTTTCTTATATAAAGATTACCAAATACCCCTGGGATATGGAAGGAAGAGCATGTGGAAGCTTGGAGACCAATAGTTGCTGGTGTTCATGACAATGGAGGAATATTCTTTTGTCAACTGTGGCATTCGGGCAGAGTTTTGAATAAAAGTAAGTTTTAAGCTTTTTTTCTTGTTTAGTCGAATACTATAACCTGTTGCTTATCACATTTGTTACGTGCTCATTTTGGTGTCCAGTTTATCAGCCGAATAGCCGGTTACCGATTTCTAGCACTGACAAGCCGATTGGAGAGCAACAGTTTATCGGCTGTTCTGGAGGAGAAGATGCTCAGTATTCTCCGCCAAATAGAGTAACCTTCGACGAAATTCATGCCCGAAGCGCCATAGAAGCGGGTTTTGACGGTGTCGAAATTCATGGAGCAAACAGCTACTTAGTTGATCACTTCATGAAAGATCAGTTAATGACATGACAGATCAGTACGGTGAAAGTTTAGAAAACCGTTGTCGTTTTCCACTATAAATTGTTGAAGCAATCTCAAAAGAAATAGGACCCGAGAGAGTTGGAATTAGACTGTCTCCTTTTGCTGATTACAATGAGTCTGGTGACTCTGAACCTCACTCACTCAACATTTATATGGCCGAGTCGCTAAGTCAACTTGGAGTCGCTTATGGCCATGTGATTGAGCCACGAATGGTGAATCAGTTTGAAAGAGTGGAGACTCAGAACATGAGTTTGGTGGAAATGAGAAAAGTGCTTAAAGGTCCTTTTATGGTGGCAGGTGGGTATCATGATCGAGATGAAGCAAACCGTGTGATTGGAAATGGTGATGCAGATCTTGTAGCATCTGGACGTGTGTTTTTGGCTATCCTAGATTTACCTCGCCGGTTTATGCTTAATACACCATTGAATGATTACGATAGAAGTACATTCTATAAAGATGACCCGGTAGTTGGATACACAGATTATCTGTTTCTTGATTATTAACCAAATTGTTTCCTAGAACAAACGGGTTTTAATTGGGTATAAATACAAACGGGTTTTAATTTTAATCAGGTTAAAACAAATGGAACCGGATAACACAAATGGTTTCAAGTTGGGTTTATTATATTTAGTAGGAGAAAAGAAAAATGTACCCTTAAAGAAATATTACCACTTAACAGAGGTAATGACCAGGGAGGTTCCTTACTACTTAACCTCGTCGTTCGGGAGGTTGGGGAGAAAACCTGCGAATTTGGAATACCACATGGAGCATTTATGCATTTTTACTCTTCATGAGAACGATTACTTTTATACCCAACGTGCAAATGCACATACATAATATTCGGTCTAACAATGAATCAAACACCCACTACAACCCCCACTACCACGGCCCAACCACCTACCACCCCTAACATCCCAATACCGAATGATTCTCCTTCACCCGACCAACAACATCATAACCCACATCCTAACCACTCTTATTCCTGAAGCCACTCGCACTCACATCATGAGCACACGTTCTCAGTAGGGTATTGTTAAACCCAATCCTATCTTCTCTCTTACCACGTCCACTATTTCTCCTATCCCAAAATCCCCTTTTCTAGCTCTCAAAGATCCTCAATGGCGTAATGCTTTGTATTATGAGTATAACGTGTTAATTAAAAATGGTACTTGGATTCTTGTACCAAATCCATTCGATGCTAACATGGTTCGCTCCATGTAGTTATTTAAGCGTAAGTTTCAATGCGACGGGTCTCTCAGTCGCTATAAGGCTCGTTTGGTTGCTAATAGAAGTAGTTAATAGTTAGGTGTTGACTGTGATGAGACTTTTAGTCCTTGCTATCTCCCGTGGATGACCTATTCACCAGCTTGACTTTAAGAATGCATTTCTTAATTATGATTTATCAGAGAGTGTTTACATGTATGAGCCCCTGGTTTAGTTGACTCTAGTTACCCTCACCATGTTTGTCTTTTGTAGATATCTTTATATAGACTTAAGCAAGCACCTCGTTGGTTTCAGCGGTTTGTAGGTTATGCCACCAGAGTTGGGTTCTATCACAGTCGTTGCGACTCTTCACTATTTATTTATAGACAAGGCTCAGAGGTTGCTTATCTTCTCTGATATGTGGATGATATCATTCTTACATCTTCTTCCACCACCCTTCTACAACAACTTATTGGTTCTCTACCTCGTGAGTTTAACATGACCGATCTTGGGGCACTAAACTATCTTCTTGGCATCTCTGCTACTCGTCACTCTACATGATTTTTCTTGTCTCAGAAAAGGTATGCTCTCCGGATTATTGAGCATGCTCACATGTTCTCCTGTAATCCCTCTCGAACACCCGTTGATACATAGTATAAACTGGGTCAGGAAGGCGTGCTTATTCAGGACCCTACTTTATATCGTAGTCTCGCTGGTGTTCTTCAGTATCTTACATTTACACGTCCAAATTTATCTTATGCAGTGCAGCAGGTTTGTTTGTACATACATGATCCTCGTGAGCCTGACTTTGCAGCTCTCAAACGGATGATACGTTATGTTCAGTTGGATTATGGTTTACACTTGTATGATTCTACTACCACTCTTACCACCTTGACCTAAGCTTCTTCCACGTACTCTTTCTCCTCTACCAAAACCTCTTCCTGTGATACCTAGAAACCGAGGTCACTATTTATCCCTAATTTACGTATATTTTTGAAATTTTTAAGAAATGTTGTTGGTCTTATGTTTGACGGTTTAAGTTGAAACCAGTGTTGGAGGTCTTAATCTAGTGTTGGAGGTCTTAATTTTAATGTTTGACGATTTAAGAAGAACCGATAACGACTACGATACCGACGGATGCCCAAAATTTATTTTTTATTATCGATTGATCGATATTTGGATTTTTCGAAGTTTTTATTTAATTGCGTGTTAAGTCGAGTCGGGACTGTTTTTTTTCATTTTGTGTGTGTTTGAACCATTTAAAAGTATTTTGAGGTAGCCGGGACGAACCCCGACTCCTGTAAAATTCAAAACCGACTAGTGGGTTATATTTCCGCTATTTAAATAGTTGTTTTATCTTAAGGCCAAAAGATACTTAGTTTGGCAACTTTAACCCCTCCAAACTTACAAAAAGGAGCAACAAACACACACACATCATTTCATACTTCAAAAATTTTTCACCCTCTCCCTTTCTCTCTCTCTAGCCGACGGCTACCACCACCACACCACCACCACCATCATTTTTTTTAGTTTTTGAAGAAACTAATCATAGACCACCTCTTGTAATCACTTTGTAAGTGTTTTAATCCACTCAAAACATACATGCATTCACTTGATCTTTTCAAAAATTAATGATTTTTCAAAAATAGGTTTTGATTTAATTAAAGTATATGCATGTTTTAATTATGCATTTAGGATGATAATTGATTAATAAAACAAGATGGAAAAAATTTTCTTTGGTGTTTTGGTCACTAAAACCCACGGCAAGGGGGGGGTTTGGTTTAATTTTGATGTTTGATTTATTTAGCTTGTGGGGTTATGTTTAGAGTGATGTTTCCAACCTTTAAAATTTATTTAAACATGTGAAATGGTTTGTTTATGAAATGAGTTTTTATAAAGAATGACTCATACAAGTGATATAGGATGTTAGGAATGATTTAGAATGATTTGATGATGATATTAGAGGTATAGGAGTAGATAAAATTGATTGAAAACAAGTGTAGATGTGATTTTGAAAGATTCATTTTAGAGCAGATTGTTTAAGGATATTTTTCGTAGATTTAAGTCTAAGTCCAGGTTGTTACTATAGAATGTAGTTGTAAAGCTTCTTTCTACCTTCGTTTTGGTATAAGATAGAGCTTTTAACTTCAAACGAGTCAAAAGTTATAGAAGTTTGAATACTCGTGTACCGGGAGGCGAGTATCGACGCAATCCGAATTTGTGTTCGATATTTGGTCAAATCTCGGGGACTATAAGTAGAGTTTTAAAAATGGCTGAGGGCTGTTATTTAGCTTAAAAGCTGGAGTTATGAGTTTATTATCAAACTTACAAATCAGATTTACAAATGGTATTGGTTAAGTGAGTCAAAATGGTTTTACGACGTAAGGGTACAAATCTGCTTGAATTTTCAAGGTTGGAAATGTGTTGGGCAGCGAGACTTAAAAGTAAAATCTTTTTATGAAAATTTTGTGAGCTTTTTACATGATGTAAGTATGAGAATTCAGTCTACAGCGAGTTTCGTAAAATTTCATGATATTTAAGTATGGGAATTCAGTCCGTATATTAGGTATGTACCGGCAGAATTGTATTTTGAGTAATAGTCTTAATAACGTATAAAAATGAACGTGTCTAATAAATATCACTTGTTTGGATTTTTGGCGTGAGTTTATATAAACTTTGAGTCTTTTTAATTATGTACATACAGTACTTGATGGTACTTGAAGGTGCTGATACGTTTCGCGTTTGTTTGTTAGGTGTTGTATTTGATTTCCTAGGGCATCCTCATCGTCGGTGATCGTTTTCGTCTACATCTTTGCTACTAATATCATTACTACTTAAGGTGAGTCTATAGCCTCACTTTCTAATGTTTTTAAATGATTTTTACCCGCGAGGGAATACATGCTATTTAAATGAAAAGGAACATAAGTTGTGAATGATTATTGGACCCGAATGATGTCTTGAATTATGTTAAGCTAGCTGCTAAAAGACCCTAAATTCATGAACCGTTAATTATTGTTTAATCCTTGTGTGGATTCGAAATAGCCGCTTGAACAATTGATAGTACTATTGGGTTGACGACCCTATCCTAGACGAAAGCTAGTACGTTGAGTACCCTCTGCGTATGGATAACTTGTGTTGAGAAAAAGGTATAATTTGCAACGAATACCTAAGAAGGGCAATGACTTTAATTAAATCACGCCGGCATTTGGCGCGGGTGATTATTTTATGGGGTCGGCGTCATGAGCTTAAACATAATTAAATAGCTTATGCTATAACGAGTAATACCAATATAATAGTTTGTAATGATCAACATACTATTGAATAATCGTGAATGATTTTATATTTATGTTCAATTGTGATTTTATAAACCTATGGATCTCGCTCAACATTATTTGTTGACGATTTTAAGCATGTGTTTCAGGTAATCGAGGATGATTGTGGCGGATCATGCTATGGATGTTGTTGTGGCGTTTGGGCAGTCTAACTTGTTTTCCTCCCTTTTCTTAAAGACAATGTATTTTCATGATGTCTTGTAAAAAAATTTGGTCGTTTTAAGGGGTTGAGATTTATGGGGACCTAACGCTACTCTTTTATAATTTTTGGGGTTTTAAAACAATTAGACAATGTTTTTTGTTGTAATTTAACTTGGTTTAAATTTACTTATGATTTAACGTGTCTTTTAAGTCATTTGATATGCCTTGTGTGATGATTCTTTGACTAGCACCCAATTGTGATATTCTGCTGCGCAAGGTAAATTGGAGGTGTTAGAATTCCCCAACCTCTTTCTCGTCCAAAAAACTCACTACTAGTCAACAACAGTCCCTATTGATCTTCATATGTTGGAAAGTGAGTTAAACTTTAGGGTACGTTTAGTAATTTGTTTTAGGTAACTTATTTGGCTTCTCAAACAAGTTTTGTTTTTTTAGTATATCTTTGTTTGATATGTTTTGGGTTATTGGTTCACACTATAAATAGAGGCCATTGACATTAGTTTTCTTTGTAGCTCTTGAATTGTAATTTTGGTATTTGAATAAAAGCTTCTGCTTCGTTTGTTTGACTTTTGATTGTTAGTTTTGTTTGTCTGAATTATCCAACATCATCCTTCTTATTACGACTTTTGAGTCGTTCTTCATATGCTTTGAGTCTTCCCACCGCGTCACGATATGGTATCAATATCTAAATATTTCTCAATAAAGGCAATAATTGGTAGATATTTTTTCAGGGTTGAATTGAGAAGCTTTCTCGTTGTAACTTCTTATTCAAGCCTCGCACCAATAATTTTAAACTTTGCCATAGTACCTCCTATCTTGCTAAAAAATTCACCGATAGACTCTTGATCCTTCATCTTTGACATCTCTAATTCACTTCTTAGAGTTTACAATCTGCTTTCTGGAGCCGACCCACTCCTATGTACTGAAACCGAATCGATTCCTATACATCTTTCGCATCTTTATGCTTTGCGACTTGTTGGAGAATATCTTCTGATAAGGTTTGGAAGATTATAGCTTTTGTAGTGTATTCTTTTTCTCATCTACCGTTGCCTAGGTTGGATTGACGAACTCCCAAAGACCATATGCCCTCAACACCATCTTAACCAAAATAGACCACGAGGTGTAATTGGTTTTACTGAGTTTAGGTTATTGAAGCGGCGCGTTACTACCTTGGTCGCGGATTTTCAACATTCATGATGTATCTCTCATTCTTGCTATCTTGTTGTGTCTTCCTTGCTCTTGCTATCTTCTCTTGCTGCAATTTCTTGCTATGATATTTTGCTAGTTTCTTGCTATCTTTCTTGCTAGTGTGTGCCTATGATTTTTCTAGTTTCTTTCTATAATTTCTTGCTATCATTCTTACTAGTTTCTTGCTACGTTCTCTTGCAATATTTTTGTGCTCTTGTGGTCACCTGTTGTGATCAAAACCTTGTTGCTTGCTTTTTTCCTTTGATGCCTTAGTACATAAAAGACATCCAGTCCTTTCTTCCTTGACATGCACCAGTTATGATCCATGTGGCTCTGTAACCACGTGTAGATCAGTAGCAAAATGTCACTAATATAAACAACCTACGGTTATATAAAAGTGAATGAAGAAAAGGAAAAGATGAATATTCATAAAGGAGAACTACATGTGCTTTTGAATGCATTCTTTATTCATGTAAAATTGGACTATATATAGCATTCAAAAGCTAACAGAAGAGAGAAAGTAGAAACTACTCCTACTCCTAAAGACATGAAAACATGATCACCCTTATACCCAACGTGAAAATGCACATACATAATATTTTGTCTAACAATGACAAATCCTTTTCATGATCTTTTATCCTTTATTTTACCCATATTCTAAAATACTAATGTAGCTAACAAGTTAACCGACTAGTGAATATTAAACCCAACATTATCATGACTTGTATTACAAATTTTAAAAGCGAATAAGGTTTTTCTTGTCAAACTCTCAAGAAATATGCCACAATTTTTGCATGTTTCTATTTGTAACACACGTAGTCGAAACTACCAACAATCATAAAAATGTGCTAATAAGTAGATAGTATTGTTTATGTCGTTTGCAAATTCAAACACTTATTGTTTTCTAATTCCATCGTACGCGAATATAATAGGCACACATGATGACATGAGAAAACAAAACCTTAAAGTACCAACGTAGCTGCAACTCCTGCGGTACAAAAAAGCTCATAGAGCCCTGTTGAAAATGGCCTTAAATCCCGTTTTTTCATGAGGGCTTAAAAGGGGAGGGACTCTATGTGAAACGCAAATAGAGCCCTGTTTTTAAAACGGGCTCTATTAGTGATTATAGAGCCCTGTTTTGTGTATACCAACATGGCTCTATCCGAATAGAAATTAAAAAAAAAAATCTTCTAATGCTACATTTCCTGTTGTTATGTCAAACTTTGAGGTGAAAAGAAACCAAATCAACTTCTGCACTCCAAGTTCAACTACAATGAATGAAATACCAAAATCAAAACTCTTACTGTACAATTTTTAGCAGATTTAAAAAAACAGTGAGTGCTTTAAAATACCTTAGCCAAAGCTTTGAGGTATCTTGTTCTAGAGCTTTTGTTTGTGATCCTGTATATATTAGGACTAATCAATAGCATAAATATATCAATAATTACCTTAGTACAGATAAGAAAAACATCAAATATAGAGAAACTCAGAAAAGCAAGTTTAAACATTAGATCCTGTATATATTAGGAGTAATCAATAGCATAAATATATCGATAATTACTTACAGATAAGAAAAAGAACAATTTGCGAACTTCGTTCCAAACCAACACGTATGAATCACGCGGAATATACACTACATAGGATTCAATATGTATGTACCACGACTATCTTAACCGCCTAAACTGCATTGAAGTACCAAAACGAATCATTGGTTATCATTAACAATAGTGAGCTTAACAAGATCCTAACATGAATTATTGAACCCAAATTATACATTTTGGTATAAAAAGTCAAGTAAACAACCAACCATATACATTAAAAAACTTTTAAAAATTACCAAAATGGTTCAACGTAAAGCATACAAGAGCACTATCATAGCAGCCTAGCAACAACTGGTTACTAAGTAACTCTTATGGTTGTGAAATTATGATAAACACATAAGTGTCAACATAACACCAAATAAAAGTCTAAGACATATATTTTTCCTTCTTAAAAATATATGTATCAAAACATACAACTATAGTTACCTTAGCAATGTTTAAAATGTTTTCCTCACACTCCAGTTTATCCTTCTCAAGCTTCAAGTTTGCCTGAACATAAGCTCCTTCCAGTAAATTTGTGTTGCTCTAAATACGTGTCGTTGCTGATATACAACCAAGCATATTCAATAAGGAATCCCAAATATCCTAATAAGTTTATACTTCCATAAATTATTAATGTGATTACCTTGCTTCCATGCTACATGCCTCGTCATTGTTGACATAAACCGCTCCTGCCCATCTTTAATCAAACAAATAAATAAGTAATTCATATATCAGAATGTAAAAGGACAAACAGGTCTTACTATTCTGCGTAGACGTATAGCAGTACAGTAAAACAAGGTCCAAAACATCACATGACACACACTACCCCTCTATAAATACAACCCAAAAACATGAGTAGAAACAAGGAATTTTACATATATATTCTAAAAATTAAAACTAGTCTGAATTTGGTTATAGGCATATACATTAATGTAGGAACTAGGACATACACTTTCTCCTATCTCTATACACAAGAGACTAACATAAAGAATGTTGGTCTAGCCAAGTTTCCCAAAGAACAGCCAAGGCATTAGCATACTGTAGATTTAAAATAAAATAAGAAAGTTGAATCACAATCATCATTTCACCACTATTATCAATGATTAAAAATGTTATCAGAGTTGTTTATCGTACTAACGACTAAAAATTATTATTTCATCATTTGAGAGCTATTCTATAAATAAAAAGGATTATACATAACACGTTCTTTATGCAAGAAAGAACTACATGATAAGAAGTAATTCTACCTTGGTCATGGATTGAGTAATAACTTCTGGAATGGGCTCAACGATATCACCAATGCCAAGGCATGTCATTTGTTCATAGGGTATATTAGCTTATCTACAGCCATCCTTTTATGAATATGTAATATCACCAACACATTTCATGTATCCAAGTCATCTCCAAATAAAAAATAACAAATTCCTATATCCATATTTTTATTTATAAGAAACATGCAACCATGATAGTACACACCTCCGGAAATTGGTAGCCACTTGAAGTTTAGCACCATCCACACCTTTGGAATATAAGTAGAAGTCAGAGACATGTGATATATACAATTGTGTTACTTGTATTTGGATATATAATTTAAACCTATTATACCAGTATATACACATGTATTCATATGCGATTTTGTTATATGTGTCGAGCTGAGATGATGACCACGACTCCATCAAATGTGACCAATTTCCTCCCCCTTGCAAGTCCCGTGAACAACAATGCACATAAAAGATAGCAAAATTAATCATAAAATGTACACCAAAAGTACTAAAATGAAATTAATCATATAGAGTAACTATAAGTTAAGATCCATAAAGGCCTGCTTGTTAGAATACAAACTTAAGTTAAATAATAATTCAATAACTTACAAAAATATACCTGCAAAGACACCGAAATATAATACAAAAATGGATTTCGTACAATACAAACGAAATAGTCTCCCATTGATGCCCACAAAAGCATAGTCAAATATGAATTAAACTTAAGAAAGTGAAAGTTGGAATTAACAAGGCCCATATATACATAACTTGATTAACTTCTAAAAATATAAAATAAAACCCTATGTTCTCACTTAGATCCCTAATTATAAACAAACTAAAATCTCAGTTAGATCCCTAATTATAAACAAAGTAAAATCTCAATTAGATCCCTAATTATAAACAAACTAAAATCTCAATTAGATCCCTAATTAGGAACATACTAAAATAAATATATAAATACAAACCATGAAAAAATTAATTTCAGACATAATAGAAATGAATCTATAGGCAATTGAGTCTAAAACCACCACCATTAATTGTTTTAAAATTTTGAACAAACAGCTCGTTAATTTGAACCATCACAACTCGAATTTATGATTAAATGGAGTTTAAAGAAAGAGTGCATATATAACTGATTGCACAAAATTTTCAATCAAAAGCAGTCAACCGGAGAGAAGTAAAAAAGTTATTGAGGGTTTGAGTGTATGTGGGTTTGGTAGGTGAAAAGAAGAAAATAAAGACAAAGTGAAAAAATAGGAGGGAGAAATCCCGCCTAATGCTTAAATGAAAAATTAAACAAATAGAGCCCGGGTTCTTTCTTAATATCATGGCTCTATATTGTGATTTTAATAGAGCCCTGTTTTCCCATTTTATAACCGGGTACCATGCTCTTTGATTTGAGGGAAACCTTAATAGAGCCCGTTTTTACTTGTAAACATGGCTCTATTAGGGGGAGTCTATTCCGAATTCTGTAGTAGTGGCAACAACACTAGAACTCTTGCTATACCTACAATTCCATAGGTGTTACAGTGTAACATCACTCTTTTAAGAAATGAACAAATGTCATTTTTTTCACAAGACGGTTGTGGCCTATTCACGAACCAGAATGCTCCACCATGTGAATGGAAACCTACACAGATCTGATGTAAATACGTACCAAATAACCAACGCACATGATACACGCACAGATAATCACGGTTATAGTAATATGTTAAATTATTATAGAACATAAAACTTACTTCGTCCCACTATTATTGTCCTTATTTGACTTTTTGAAGTCTTAATTCATCAAATTTGATCTTTAATAATTTTGTTTGTGTTATATAATAGTTGATAAAATTGATATTAATGAAATTACATTTAAAAGCCAATCCATTCATATATTTTACGTCAAGAATTATATAACACAAACAAAAATATTTAAGATTAAAGTTGAAAAAATAAGACTTTGAAAAGTCAAATGAGGACAAGTAAAGTGGGACGGGGAGAGTATCATGCAACAAAAGAACTCATGTATTCCACAAAAGCACACGCATTGCAAAACCTAAGACACATATTTCACATTATAAGAGTTATATACTAATAAGTTAAAATTTCAAATACACTAGAACCGAGTCTGATTTGACCCGATCAGAATTCAACCGTACGCGAGTTCTAAACAAGATCGGGTTCGGGTATGGTTTTTTTTAGCTTTGACCTAAATTGACAAAACCGAACCCGACCGATCCGACCCGATTTACACCGCTAGCAACAGCTACATAAGTTAATTATGTATATTCATTCAACTTCATTACGTTTTCTGATCATGCTGTGTGTTTTTAGATAAATTCTTTCATTGTAATCATTTATGAGTTTTTGAGAGTTTTACACCTTGTAATCGTTCTTTGTTTTTTAGTCTTGTAAATATTGATAATAAGTGTACCATTGGGGAGGTTGGTTAGGTTCACACATCACTTGTTATTGTTGGTTTTTCATATTTTTTTGAAAAAAAATAATAATCCTAAAATCAGAAGTTAGTGTTTTATTCAAGACCAGTAAGGTTGTGATTCGTTTATGTTTAGTTGTGGTTTTCTAATCTTTCAGGTTCTTGGTATTTATTTCGTTCTCCTATTGGTTTGCATCTTCTTGATCTTGTGACTGGTACATCTGGAAACGTGCGTGCATTGTAACACCTCTCTTCCTTCTTCTAGGTTTTTTATGGTTTTTAGAAGGGAGTTAGGATTGTCGAAGGGATTATTTAGTTTTGGTTGGATTATTTTCTATTTATGATTAGTTGAGGTGGTATAAGTTGGTTGTTGTTTTATTTTTGTTTTCTTTCTTGAGTTGTTTGTTTCCTTGTTTTATGTTTTAGTATGTCATCATGGTTCTGAAGCACCACTTGCACCACCAATTCTTGATAAAATGTAAATATGTTAGGTAAATTTTAAAAAGGTAACAATCTAGAAACCGATTCGTCGACTAGTTATAATATGTAAAGTGTATTTTTTATATTTTACTTGGAGTCGAACATTGTTACTCCTTAGTATCTAATGTATGCAGTGCATCCAAACTAGAACCTCTTCGGATATCCATATAGGTCCTTTCATTTAAAAAAGGGTCACCATTATCAAATTACTTTCCAAGTGTGAAGCCTATACATTTAGTTAGAATTACGGCGGATTTTCTTTGATAGGTTGTTGCCTTTGAGATGTTCATTACATTTTAAGGTTATCAACAAGATAGTTATGCTTGACTCTTTATAAATAGATGAAGTTCATATGAAATCTGAATGAAAAAGAGTATATGTGTCAACTTGTTTGTTTGAAATAATACAAGTATGTGGTGACATTAAGCTAATATGAATGCACAACAGGAGGTGGAAAATAAATATAGTGATGGTTGTTTTCTAGTACTGGATATAACATTTAGTCTCATCAAAACTAACAAAAAACTTACTATCCTTATCAAGTTTATTAATAGGCAAAAGATTGACACAATATCCAAAAACAACCAAAATATAATACAAAACACATTATCAGTTAACTACAAGAATTTCAATATTAGATGACATTATAGTTCTCCAGTTATACTCTAGTTTTGGAGTTGTACTCTAGTTTTAGAATTGTACTTCAGTTTTGGAGTTGTACTCCAGTTGTACTCCAGTTTAATTCTCCAGATTATAATATAGCCCATATGTATGTTTAGTGGCGCTAAGCCCATGATCTAGAATATTCTAATGATGTGTATTTATTTGGAATTGAAAATCAATGAAAATCAAAGAAACCAATTACATTTTCCAACATGGTATCACAGCCTTAATTTTTCCCTAATTTTTCTCCCTACCCTACGTCTCTTCTCCTCCCTCCCTCCTAGACAGCCGCCTAAACCCTAAATAATCTCCCTCTAAATCGGCAACTCTGGCCGTAGAAGACAACCCCCACCACAATCCTCTACCGAAAAGATTATACCATTTAGCATCCCTAACAAAGTTCCTATCAAATTAGACCTTGAAAAACATAATTACAATTCTTGGAGCTCCTTCTCACTCATTCACCTTGGTAGTATAGGTCTCAAATCCCATGTCGAAGCAGAAACCGCCTCCACAAATGCGGATTGGTGTCAACTTGATGATCTCATCAAGATGTGAATTCTTAGTTCCCTATGTGATTCTCTTCAAGAACAAGTCGTGACCACACCGGGAAATGCAAAAGCGTTGTGAGATCTCAAAAACCTCTTCCATGACAACAAAGACGCAAGAGCCATAACACTTGACAACAAACTCCAGTCGATAAAGATTGGCACCATGACGGTTAATGAGTATTGTTCAAAAATTCTATTCATGGTGAATCGTCTTAAGAACCTTGAATGCAATGTAAGTGAAAAGAATCTAGTTATTTATGCAGTTAATGGCCTTGATACACGTGTTGCAACTCTCGTGGAAATCATCCGCCATCGTGCGCCCCTCTCTTCCTTTGAAACGGTACGTAGTATGCTCCTTTTGAAAGAATCTTCATTTAAAGAGGAATCGGGTGCAAATACCAATTTTGAGAGTAGCTATTCCTCTCCGACCGTCCTCATGGTGTCAACCAACAAGGGTACACCACAAAAGTCCTCCACTGTTCCACAAATTTGCAATCATTTTAATAAGGGCACTTGTCGGTTTGGTGATAAATGTCGTTTTATTCATGATTATCAGGGTCGTCCCGGCCTTACCACTCGAAATTCATCTGCTGGTGGTAATAGTGAAGTTAAAACAAATCGGTTGTTTGCCTCTCATATCCAGCCGAACTCTTCTTGGACTCATCAGGCACCTCTAGGTTTTTACTCAGCCCGCCAGGCTCAGCATGCCTCCTACCGGAGCCCCTACAACACCATGCAGCCTACTCCTTTTACCCCCTTTGGTCCAAAAGCTCCCTCAGCAACACCTCATGCCCACCAGGTCTCCTACCAGACGGCCCCACATCACCAACCTCCACATGCCCATGTTGCTGACCAGCATTTTTGTCAACCAACTTCAAGTCAAGGTATTCTCGGTCCAGCTCCTGGTCATGGCATTCTCGGCGCGGTTCCTGGTCATTATGGGTCTCAAGCTACTACTTTATCGAGTGCGTTTAGCACAATGACATTATAGGATCCAAATTGACATATGGAATAAGGTGCTTCTTCTCACTTAAATTCTAATGCAAGCAATTTAGGTACTCTTTTTAATAAACCTATATACCCATCTATCTATTTTGGTAATGGTAACTCTATTCCCGTCACCAACACGGGCCATAACATTATTCCATCCTCTCATTGCCCTCTACATCTTCACAACGTTCTTGTAACCCCTAACATCATTAAAAATCTAATTTTTGTCCGTTAATTTACTAGAGATAACAATTGTACCATCGAGTTTGACGCTTTTGGTTTTTATGTGAAGGATTTCTTGACTCGCCATATCCTCCTCCGATGTGACAGATTGGGCGATCTCTATTCAGTTACCAAGCCGTCTCCTCTCCCCACTGCTTTCCTTTCCACTAGCTCCTCAACGTGGCACCAACACCTTGGTCACCCTGGTGATGAAGCGCTACGCTCTCTTGCTTCTCGTGATTTTATTTCTTGTAATAAAACGAAGTCTTCACATATTTGTCATGCTTGCCAGCTTGGCAAACATGTGAAGCTTCCCTTTCATACTTTAGATTCTACTGTTGAATATTGTTTTGATATTATTCATTCTGATTTATTGACATCTCCCATTGTTAGCTCTAGTGGTTTCAAATATTATGTCTTGTTCCTTGATCATTATTCTCACTATCTATGGGTTTATCCCCTTCGCAACAAGTCTGATATGTTTGCCAAGTTTTTACATTTTCGTAGGTATATTAGAAATCAGTTTAAATGTGAAATCAAAAGTTTTCAGTGTGATCATGGTGGTGAGTTCGATAACACCCAACTACATAATCTCTTTCACAAAAATGACATCCAATTTCGTTTCTCATGCCCTAAAACCTCACAGCAAAATGGCAAAGCCGAACGCATGATCCGTAAAATTAATAACACCATCCGCACTCTCCTTTTTCAATCACACTTCCCCCCACCTTTTGGGTCGAAGCCCTTCATATGGCCAAATATCTCATCAACCTTCTCCCTTCCACAACAATCAATAACGAAATTCCCTTTACCCGCCTTTTCAACAAAACACCCGACTATTCTCAACTTCACATATTTGGATGTCTTTTCTACCCTCACCTACACTCCCCTCATAAACATGCACCCTGAGCCACCCCGTGTATATTTTTGGGCTACCTCGCTTATGACCGTGGCTTTCGGTGTCTAGACCTCGACACAAATAAAATTCTCATTTCCCGTCACGTTACCTTTGACGAAACACAATTTCTTTATAAATCCATGACCCCTACTAATACACCATGTTACAGTTTTCTAGATAACCCCCATCCCATCTCTTACCTCTTGCCGCCACCAATCCAACGAATCAAACAACCACTACAACCCCCACTACCACGGCCCAACCACCTACCACCCCTAACAGCCCAATACCAAATGATTCTCCTTCACCCGACCAACAACATCATTGCCCAATTCCTGATAGCCCAATCCATACCAAAACCCACATCCTAACCACTCCTATTCCTGAAGCCACTCGTACTCACATCATGACCGCACGTTCTTAGTCGGGTATTGTTAAACCCAATCCTATCTTCTCTCTTACCACGTCCACTATTTCTCCTATCACAAAATCCCCCTTTTCTAGCTCTCAAAGATCCTCAATGGCGTAATGCTATGTATGATGAGTATAATGTGTTAATTAAAAATGGTACTTGGATTCTTGTACCAAATGCATTCGATGCTAACATAGTTCGCTCCATGTGGTTATTTAAGCATAAGTTTCATGCCGACGGGTCTCTCAGTCGCTATAAGGCTCGTTTGGTTGCTAATAGAAGTAGTCAATAGTTAGGTGTTGACTGTGGCGAGACTTTTAGTCCGGTTGTCAAACCTGCAACAATTCAGACTGATCTTAGCCTTACTATCTCCCGTGGATGGCCTATTCGCCAGCTTGACGTTAAGAATGCATTTCTTAATGGTTATCTATCGGATACTGTTTACATGTATCAGCCCCTGGTTTAGTTGACTCTAGTTACCCTCACCATGTTTGCCTTTTGTAGATATCTTTATATGGACTGAAGCAAGCACCTCGTTGGTTTCAGCAGTTTGTAGGTTATGCCACCAGAGTTGGGTTCTATCACAGTCGTTGCGACTCTTTACTAGTTATTTATAGACAAGGCTCAGAGGTTGCTTATCTTCTCCGATATGTGGATGATATCATTCTTACATCTTCTTCCACCACCCTTCTACAACAACTTATTGGTTCTCTACATCGTGAGTTTAACATGACCGATCTTGGGGCACTAAACTATTTTCTTGGCATCCCTGCTACTCGTCACTCTACATGATTGTTCTTGTCTCAGAAGAAGTATGCTCTCCAGCTTATTGAGCGTGCTCACATGGTCTCCTGTAATCCCTCCCGGACACCCGTTGATACAGAGTCTAAACTGGGTCCGGAAGACGTTCACGTTCTTCATGTTCCGTCTCGTTATCAGTATGCCGATATTTTCACTAAGGGACTACCCTCGACTCTTTTTGAAGACTTTCGGTCCAGTTTGAGCGTTCGGCCTCCTCCCGCTCAAACTGCGGGGGCGTATTAGATGACATTATAATTCTCTAGTTGTACTCTAGTTTTGGAGTTGTACTCCAGTTTTGGAATTGTACTCCAGTTTAGTTCTCCAGATTATTATATAGCCCATATGTATGTTAGTGTCCCTAAGCCCATGATCTAGAATATTCTAATGATGTATATTTATTTGGAATTGGAAATCAATGAAAATCAAGAAAACCAATTACAATTTTCCAACAGTCAAGAATATTTATAACCGAGTCAAGCATACCCTTCAAGCATGTGTGTCCTATTTAAAATAAGTAGTGTATTCAACAGGGCTAACGGCTTGTAAATGTATCATACTTGTCACTCGTTTCTTTTATATGTATCGTACAAGAAAAATTGCAACTATGTACATTAAATTTTGTTTTTTTAGACATTTTTGTGTAACTTTTTATCTTTTCAGCAAGTTTTGCCACATCATACAAGTCACCCTTCATGTCCGATACATATATTTGTAAAAACATGATAATTCATAACATTTCTGAACAATATGGACTAATTAAAAATAAATGAATATCGTAGTAACATTAAGTTTAATAAAATTGACATTATCCCATTAAATTGAAACCAAACGTTGTTCAGCATCATTGAATATTGACATTATCAAATACGAGGTGATGTAAATCTTCCGTAAAACCAAATCTCATTTATTGTACAAACTAATACTAAAAAACAAAATCCATGAACACTAAATCAAGAATCATTACTAAAATCATAACCCATTAACATTAATTTAAGTAAACTTTCTTTCAATAATTAACCACCACAAATCCACAATCACTACATATGATGCGGCCCGACCACCTCCAGTCCTCTTCAAGATGTCCCACGACATACTCAACAACCGCATAGATGCGGGGTTTGATTGTGACGGTTTTCGATTGCTCAACTCGACGACGACATAGATGTGGGGTTTGATGGTGACGAGGGCGGAGACTAACGGCGTTAGGTGGGGGCCAATAGTGATGGCCAGATTGTGGGGTAATGTTGTGACGAACAAACTAAGAACAAACTCTAAAAAATAATAATGTTTCTCATGATTTTTGTGCCAGTTATGTAAGATTGTTGTTTTGATTTATGAGCTAATTGAATTTTCTTCTGTAGATTTGAGTCACTGACCGTAAATGAGAGGAAACTGTTTATAAAGTGAATAATGACTCTATCAATAATAATATTACGTGGCTACGTGGAAGCAACAGATGAAAAAAATATACAGAATGATGCAACCCGCTAAAAAGATATAAAGTTATACGAAAATGTTTAAAAAACAAGGTTTAATATACATAGCTGTAACTTTTTTTTTTGATACATATAAAAGGAACGAGTGACAAGTATGATACATTTACAAGTCATTAGCACTATTCAAAAATTAAAGTTTATTAAATTCCTGAGTAAACAATGATTTCAAATCATAGAGTAAACAAATCAAGCTTTAGTAAATTCCTGAGTAAACAACCATGTATCACACATGTATTAAGAGTCACATTGTTACAACTTCATATCACACTAATAAAATACTCCGTAGTTAGTAATGATCAATGCACATATTCGTTTATACTATTGGGACCAAAGTTAGTTGTACTTTCTCCAACTCCCGCCATATAAACATGCAAATAAACCATCCTATAAAACTCATTAGAAATATAGTTTTAACTCCTTGCTCCTTGGAGTGGTTGTTCCTGACATGGGGTACACAGATCATACGACGATGACGAGACACGTGGAACGGAGGAAATGGATGGTATTAGTAGCGGCGATATGGATACAAGCTTTTACGGGTACAAATTTCAACTTCCCTTCTTATTCAAGTGAATTGAAATCTGCATTGGAAATAACTCAAGTGGAGCTTAACTATTTGTCAATGGCTTCGGATTTTGGTAAGCTGTTTGGATGGTGTTCGGGTGTCTTGTTGTTATGTTTTCCGACATGGGTTGTTGTAATCATGGCTGCATTTCTTGGTTTGTTTGGTTATGGTCTTCAATGGCTTCTTGTTCAAAGACTTGTATCATTGCCTTATATCATGGTTAGTAACTTCATTTCTTATTGCATTTAAGGATTGTTTGAGATTTCTTCTGGTTATAGCGTTTGATGGTTCTATTGGTGTTTTTTTTTATTTAATAATTATAATTGGCAAACGGGCAACGAGTTGCGCTGCTAGCCCTTTTTCCAGAACACTCTAATTTGGTGTCCTAATTAGTTGCAGATTAAAGTACTTTTATATATAACTTGTGTGGCAAAGCAAGCAAACATGTTTGGTAGTTTGGTGACTTCTTGTTGAATGATTATGCCATTAGGTAGATATGTGTTCCTTTACATTAGAATAGATCCTTCGTAGAGATGTTTTTCACATTAAGAAACACACTTATGAGTAATTCATTCGATTTATACAAGAAATGAGAAACTATTCAAGGTCGAAAATGGAGATTTTTGTAAATGACCACACTTCCATAGTTCCATACGAAAACTTTGCAGAAAGATTAGGAGTTAAAGAGAGAACGTGCTAAATAGGTCATATTACAACTGTTCTGAACTCGTTTTATATGCTCAACAGGCGTTTATTTTGTGCTTATCAGCTGGTTGCAGTATCACTTGGTTCAACACGGTCTGCTACGTTTTATGCATAAAAAACTTCCCCAAGAACTGGCCAATCGTGGTATCACTAAGCCTTAGTTTTAATAGCTTAACCGCACCTCTATACAACCTCATAGCCACGAATATAACCTTAAACAATAAAATCAGTACCACTTCTTACCTTGTTCTAAACGCCTTCATCCCGTTCATTACATCCTTAGTAACACTAGTCCCGATCCTCCAACAACCCTGCTCTCAAAACGACATTCAAATAAACGACAAAAATGATGCACATATGTTTGCACTTCTATATATGTTAGCAGCTGTTACTGGCCTCTATCTTTTCCTTTTCGACACACTGTCACAAAATATATTTATTGTGGGAATGTTGCTGTTGGTGCTTCCTTTTGTTATACCCAAAATTGTTTACGGTCTAGAGAGGGTGCAAACTGTTGAAGGACAACCGTGTTACAACTTGGTTGAAATGAATAATTACAACGAACTTTTGGAAGACCGATCATCTTCTACAGGTGCTTTTAATATGTTGCTTGAAAAAGATCGGCTAACGGAGCTTGGTGAGGAACATAGTGCTTGGATGCTGGTGGCTCGATGTGATTTTTGGCTTTATTATGTTGCGTATTTTTGTGGTGGAACAATTGGGCTCGTTTACAGTAATAACCTGGGACAGATATGTCAATCTCTTGGGTTCGGGCTTGAGACTGAAGAACTTGTTACTATCTATTCTACGTGCTCATTTTTTGGTCGTCTTATTTCCGCTGTCCCGGACTTGAGTAGCTGCTTTTACACACCTCAAATCAATACCAGTAAGTTTAAAGATTGTAAGTCCTCATATGCAATAGAGATAAGAGTTAATAATAAACCACTGAACTGTCACTATATTATGCAGAAAGGTTTACTACTAGGACAGGATGGCTAGCGCTTTCACTCATGCCAATGCCCGTTGCATTTCTTGTGCTAGTTCTCTCGGATACAAAGGCTAGTTTACGTGCAGCCACAGGATTGATCGGTATATCCTCTGGGTTCATATTTTCAGCAGCCGTATCACTCACTAGCGAGCTATTTGGTTCAAAAAGCTCAGGGATAAATCACAACATCCTTATAACCAACATTCCATTAGGATCATTGCTATATGGCGTACTTGGAGGTGTAATTTACGACAACCACATCAAAAGCTCGAATGAGACTGCGTTTGTAGGAGGATCAAGGGTATGTATGGGTCCAAAATGTTATAATGGAACATTTAGGTTTTGGGGTTGTGTTTCTTTGTTAGGTTTAGGTTCGAGTTTTTTGCTTTTCGCGAGAACGAGAATGGCTTATCAAGAATACTATCGTAGAAGAAGAAACTTGATCTCGGATGAGACTACTTGTAATCTCTGACATATTTACAAATCATCCAAGAAATAATTGGAGCTAGACAGCGTCTCAAACACTAACGTTGGTAATAATATACCCGAGAACAAACCTTTTTTATTTCACGTTATTCTTTTTATTTTGCTTCATTACGTGAAATACTCGAGAATACACGTATAGTGTTTTAAAATGGTGAGTAGAGCGAAACACATTATGATACGACCATTGAGATAAAATATGAACTACCTCAAAGAGTGAACAATACATGCTTCATATATATCATATAGATGTGAAAACTATCTTTGTGTCATCTTAAAATGTGTATTTTCGTTTATTTAATCAATATGGTGTTTTCTATATGTTTGAAACAATAAGATGTAGTTATCAAATCCTTTTATTATACTAAAATTTAAGCACATGACTGACTAATATCTCTAAGGTGACATAAGTACCTTCTTTTTGTTATATCAACTAACATTCATTTTAATTAGTCTTTTTTTAACAGCAATTTTATTAGAACTAGGCGAGTACCCGCGCATAGCGGCGGAAATATCTAGCGGTTGATAATTAATATATGGCAAATGCTTAGCAGCATATAAATAACGATGTTGCACGAAAATCTCATCTTATTCTGCCTTTTAATGATATTGATAATAAACCGACAAGAGTCAAACGAAACATATAATTTTGTGACACAGGTTTGCTCGCAAAACTAACATCTCCTTTTGACATGGGTGTGTTTTGCCTCTTTCAAATTTCAATTGTTGCTTTGGGAAGAAGCGGTTTCAATATAATTCGCACATGAACCTGAAGTGATGTCGCATTTTTTAAAAGCACGCTAAAGTTCTGGTAACCTTACCGCCTTTGACTCAGATTGGTTGACCGGCTGGTGTCTCATCCCTAATGTTGGAAGCAGAGGGCTCAACAACAGTTGCAAAGACTGGATTAACCAAGTAGTGCCAAAAGTCTGAGTAAGTAGAAAATACCATACATATTTCAAAGACAACAATAGTTAAAACCATCAAAATCAGGAGAGTGTGCAAATAAAAACATTATCGTCAATTTAATTTGCTAGATCTAGTGCACAGTATAGGGAAAAGGTGTGTTGCATGTTTGGTGGTGTAAGCTTACATGCCGTTCTATGTCGTTATAAACAATTACCACATACCAGAGCATTTGTGACAGCGTTACAAAACCAACACACGTAAACTCCAGCAGTTTGTCCGCCTGCTGTCTCATTTGGCTTTCTGGTATCCATAATGTTACCCAAAAAATCTTCCCAAACTTTAAAGATATTCATATGGTCAACCAATTGATTCCCAAAAGTGACATTGAGTGCTTTAAGAGAACATCCTACATATGAGATTCATATTATAATTATGTAGAGCATAAAAAGGCAACCTAAACACCCTGTATATACTCTAATATCCTCTATCAGATATGCATTCATCGATGATAGTTTAGAACATACCTGGTGGTTGTGGCTATAAACTCACAAAGCTAACATACTCCGGTCGCTTTCTCTTTTGTTTCAAACTATTAGAAGATTCACCTGAATCTAAACATTTTCCAAAAGAAACATATTAAAAATTGAAAAAATCAAACACACAGTTGTAAGAAACAATAAGGTGACAATGTATGTTACCTTTGGCTTCAACAATCTCAAGTCATTTTTTAAAGCCGACCTGTAGGAAGAAATCTCAAATTGCCAAGAATGTAAGGTGGGGCAAGGATATAGTATCGTGCTATGTGTGTCTGAACGGTTCTCAAAAGCTTGAATGTGTATAATAACCCATGCGAGACTGCATTTGATATGTTTCTGACCGTACAAAATAAAAGCAAATATTATTTGCAAGATAATTTACTGAAAAATCTTCATAGTTTTGCAAGATAATATCATACCATTTAAAAGTTGTGTGGATTTTTTAGCTTGCTTGTGGTAGAGGACCGATAACCATTGTTGGATTTATAGCACTATGTCCATTCTGTTTTCTTATGCGAATTTCCAAGCATCATCTTTGGCCAATGTTTCTTGTGTAGTTCTTCTGGAGGGATAAAACAATCCATCGAGAGGCCAGGGACATTGAATGCCAAATCATCAGTAGTCCACTTCTCCTCCATCCTTGTGGTGACTGGGCCCGCCCTCAAATTATCCCCAAATCTCGTGATTATCACATCTGATTGGCCAGAATGTGCAATCATTACACCTTCGATGATTCTGTAGTCCTCGATTTTGGTTACCATATAGGTTTCCCAGTACATAGGGAAAGAACCTGGTGCCTGAACCCTAGTTAAGTAGGAGTCCTCTAAGTGGACCAATAAACCATTCTTTTGGCTAAAATAACCAAACACTACGTGTTTAATCATCTCTGCAGTACTGTCACTTCGGTCGGCTAGGTTTGCATCATCTGCTGACAGTTTTAACACAAAGCAGTCAACATCCCATATTCGTTTTTCTCCCACGTATTGTGCTTGGGAAAATAAACCTGTCACAGCCATAGGATCTAACCCCTGCGTATATGAGCAAGGAATTAACCAACAAATTTTGTCAGATTTATCTTTGCTACAAGTATAGGTGACAGTTTCTACTCATTTAGGATTGTTTTTATTGTAAGTATGTCAGATTAAAAAGATGAGCTAAAAGGGAAGTGGTCAAACGAATTTCGGAAAAAACAATGTCTATTTGAAACACATAGAACCTCCTAAATCGTCTTATTCGAAGATTAAATTGTTACCGTAAACATATTGTTTTTCTGCATCATGATTGGCATATATGTATTTTATAAGATGTAAAATAATGGACCCAGACCATACTAAAAAGAAACTTCTATCAATGGGAACCTGTTTTGACCCGTTACTCAAACAAGCCATCTTGCCACCTCTAGCTCAAAGTTATAGACCTTAGTAATTGAAGTCATACAGGCGATGGACTAAAGCGTTGCAAAGACAAAATACAAGGAGCCAAAGTGAAATTTATACTTGGAAATATAGGAGACAACATACAGGCGATGGACTAAAGCATTGCGAAGACAAAATACAGGCAATGGACTAAAGCATTACGAGCTTCCACATCTTCAAATGAATCAAATTATTCGAGGAGCTCTTGGATTCCCATGTCAAGCCACTGAAATAAATATTCAAATGTGGTAAAGATTTTTGAACAATTTTTTGAGAATAAACAGATTATGATCCATTTTAAACCAAAATATTCTTTGTCATTATTTTTTTAAGAATCGAAGATGCTGGCAGGCTCAGGTTTTTGAATGCTATTTTGTTTTGTTTTATTCAACGAATCGGGTTTCTAGGAACGTGGTGAGCTAGTAGTGCGTTACAGCTAAAGATAAGTCATATAGACGAAAGGTCCATAACTATATTTTTGATATATCTTCACACTTTGTGTATAGTAATTACGCAACTTGCTACCTCCCACCCAACTCATTTGTACTTATAAACTACATTTCAGCTTATTCTCTACACAAGCAAAAGTACACTATATATTGCATATTTTCGCATAACTATAATTACCAAATCGAGAAGAGTCATAAACATGAAAACAAAAAAGACAGCATACAAGGACTTCTCTCCCCAGATCTTAAGGAATGGGAAGTCTTACTACAACACAATTGTCTTTTTTATGGATAACCAGAAGAAAGATGAGTTGGAAACATTAAGCTTACTTGTTGAGGAAGAGAGCAGTGCACTGGTCCAGAGTATTATCATCAGGACTTGTAACTGAAAAGCAAACAAAAATTAGTTAACTTTTAGAGTCACTCGTAATTAATAGGAATTGTTGTGTTTGACTAAGAAAACAACTAATAAATTCTTAGAAAAGGCATATAACAGTCTGTTGAAAAGCCACAGCCTCGTCATTTTTTTTGTAAGTTTGTAATATGATTACCATGAGCATTTCATCGAATATGTTGTATGTAAACACTAAAATTTTATACTATAGACAATATATTTTAGTAGAATATTACAACAATAACTTCAAATAAAGATGAACAAAAAACTTGTTACCAGTTACATGATCGAGTTGTTGACAAATCCACTTTCTATCATCTGCAAAACTATAAACAAATCATACAATAAAAAACAAGATAAATCCAATCATAAAAATATAAAGGAGAAGTTTGAGAACCTGATTAAAAAATAAAAATACTTACTCAAGGGTTATCATACGAATTAAAACAATATAAGGTAGATAACATTGTGATAGTCATTTACCGATGCAAGAAATCGTACTCCGAACCGAAATCGACAAAGAATAAAAAAAAATCCATATGAGCAACATGAACGATTCGGCGCAAAATAAAAGTCACAACATAAAAAAAAACTTACAAACTCTAAAGTATATGTGATTATAATATAAAAACCTCTACATAGATCTACTCTTAGGTTGATGAATGCGGTTGCATATCATTGTGTATTTTTTGATGCTTTTTTTGAATCTTGACAAATTGGTTGTGAATTAATATTGAATCTGATAATGAAACTGATAGGAGTGTAGAAGAGTATTGAAGAAGCTAATGATTTTCAAAACGCGTATTCTTAAAAGATCTATATATTTGTAAACAAAATTAAAATAAACCTCAAACATTAAAAAATCATACCTTCGTTTGGAGGTTTGATTGGTGTTATGGCGTTCGGTGGTGGAAAGGTTAAAGTGGTGGCGCGGCTCGGTGGTAGAGGAGCTTGACGGTGGTTGGGTTCGGCGGCGATTGGGTAAGAAGCAGGTGAGATTTAAGAATGAGATTGGGTGTGTGTTTTTTTAGGGTGAAAAGAAATACAAATAAACCGGATGATAGGTAGATATGTTTGGTGTAATTAATTATTCAACATTCTCAAAAATACAAATAAGAAGTATAGATTTTAGTGGGGCCCACAAATTTTCAACCATTCTAGATTCAACTTTCAACCATTTAGATTTTTCCTTTATAAGATAGTAGAGATTAGTAAAAAGCTAGAAAATTACAAATTAATACTACTAGGATTTTTCATTTAAATAACTCAACTGAGCTTAGGTTTACATCGATTAAAACATCAAATAAAAGATAAACGGACTAAATTAAAAAAAAAAAGCTCTCTACGAAGATGTGACTCCTAAAAAAAGGGTTGATTCTTTAACCACTAAATAAGCCACCACATCACATAATTATACCTTCGAATATCTCCTTAACACCTTCGGAAAGGCGAGTACTATTGAGCCACATCAACCATTCATCATAGGAAGCAATTTTACAAAATACGAGTTCTCACCAACGAACAACTAATCTTTAAAGAAGTCGAGCCAAGATGCAAGAAAAAGGGAGATGAGAAGTAGACTCCACCACTATGTTACATATAGGGCAAAAAATAAAAGGAACAACGACTCTTCTAAAAGATAAATTTAGCGAGTTAGAAAGATTGTCCAGACGAATTATCCATGCAAAGACATTAATCTAAATAGGAATAATGTTTACCCATCTAATAGGAACATTCTTTTTTTAGAACGACAACTTAAAAAAAACAACTAGCAAAGAGCTACAACACAATTACAAAGAAATCAAAGAAGGGTGATGAAGCCAACTATCCCAACTAAACAAGGGTTTACATCTAGCTAAACTCCAATCAAATGACCTAGTAACAATATCATCAAATAGAACATCACGTCGAGGAGTCTTGTCCGAAAACAGGACGAGATTATGAAAAGCCCATATACACCACCACGACGTAAAGAAAACACCTTTCAAAAACCCTTTAATTTTCAAGCCGAACCTTAAAGCCTTGAACCATGTTAGCTAATCTGTATACGAACCTGTAGGAGACCAAGATAAGTTCCACCATCGAAAAATAAGACGTCCTATATCTCTGCCACATCACAACTTAAAAATAAATAAGAAGAGTCCTCATTTGCAGCACCATAAATCAGGCACAACAAGGATGTAACTGGGACACCATGCATATCTAAGTTAACACGGGTAGGGATACGATCTAGGTGCATCTTCCAAACAAACACATTAACCTTGACAGGAATATGGACTTAATCCATTGTGTAGCGACTTCATCTTTTGGAAGAAAGAATTCATCTAGGAGATTCCGAGCATCCTTTACACAGAAAAGACCCTTCCAGTTTAAATCACATACCCAGCTATCATTACTATTTGACAAGATTGCCGAATCTACTAAGTCTTTAAGTGTATGAAGCTGATGAGCTTCAACTCCTCCACGAACTGAACGCCAAAAAGAATAAGTAAGAAAATCTGGTAACTTATCTCCTACAAAACTATCTTTGTTGTTCTCTAAAGCAAATAAGCGTGGGAATAAATAATAAAAAGGAAAATCACCGAGCCAAGAGTCCTTCCAGAACTAGTGCGAGAGCCAGACCCCACCCGGATTTCACAGTGAGAAGCTAGGTCCACTCCTTAAGACTTAAGAAGATTAACTTCACGGACGATCGCGTTCCAATTCGAATAAGAAACATAGAGTTTACTTGAATATTGAGGCCATACATTGCGGACATGCACCGATTCCATAAAGATTTATCATGGGAGATTAAACGTCACACCTACTTGAAAAGAAGGGCTCTATCCAAAGCGAAGAAACTAGAGACTCCTATGTGACACCCCCAAATTGAGTCAAATGCAGCGGAAATAATATTTGGGTGTCACGTAGGTGGATCAACAGCAGACAGAATGTAGAGCAACAAATAAAAGATTATCCTTACATTTATTACATGATTGAAAGTGCAAATAGTATCAAAATAGTCTTTAACATTGTTCAATAGTTTGAATTATTCCCCAGCTTATAAAACCCTAGATGAGCTCTATAAATGCAGCCTATCATGATGTTTGACTCCAGGCACACCAATACCTGCTTCATTTTCCTAAGAAAACATGCTTAGAGAGTCAACATAAAGTTGGTGAATTCACATGTTTAATTTAAAATAAGTTTGGACATTAAATATTCATTGAAGTAGTAATGCACAAAGAATCAATACTTAAAAGTAATTACATTCCCATATTGCCTGAAACTGAGACTTGACAGTTAAGTCCCTAACAAATAAGGACCCTTCGCCTTATAAAAAAGCACCCATAAAAATAATAAGTGTCCTGGCCTAGGCACAGTGAGCATGACTCACCCAGATGGGGACGGTCAATCCCAAATAGATCTATTTATAACATTCAGGTAATTCAATAATTCTAACAGTTTCAGATGCACGGGTCATGCGGGTTCATCTACAATAGGCAATGTAATCAAAAGTTTCGCAGTTCAATCCATGTCCATAAAATAAAATATGTTGCATGTTTTCTTCCCCATTAAAAGGTTTAAAAGTTTGTCAATATATAAAGTGGGGTTATGAACTCAACTCAGTAGTACAACAATAAGTCAGTAGATAAATCTGATAAGGATGCTCACGATACAATCAACGACCTAAATAATTATAAGGTCTCAGTAAATGCATAACATAATGCATAAAAGTTTCAGAATAAATCTGTACATGCTTATACTGGTTTTAAGCATTTTATTAAGATACTTGTATTTTAGTTCATCGTTGTACAAGTTCTAATAGTATTTATTTTAAGTATAAAATAAATAGTGAAGTTAAATTGATTAATCCATTTAATTAATATTGTGTACTTATGTTGTTTATAAAACACTTTAAATATTTATAAAAGGTAGTTATATATATATATATTTAAAGTAGTAGAAAATAAATATAATTAATATATTTATTTTATAAGTTAATCGTTTTTAATTTATATTTAATATATAAATAAGGTTTATAAAACGTATAACATTTTAATTAAATTCCACGTTTACGTAGTGTTTATAATTATTAAACTATAAGTTTAGAAAAATAACAATTGTTACGTTTATTTAAGTTTTACGTTTTAAATAACGGGTATAAATATATAGAATTTTAGGGTTCGTTATACTTTGTATAATTTACGTTTTAGTCCTTCTATTTAAATAATTACTCGCGATTAAATTACTTTTATACCCCTAGGGTTTCTAAATCTTTCAAGTAATTACAATTTTGGTCCCTCCCTAGTTACACGTGTAACTAGGGCTTGTTTAAGTTTCATTAAATGGCAAATTTTGTCCCTAAAGTATATGGCTTAAATTAGGGCATATTAAAGTTTCACATATTAGCATTTTTAGTCCTCCAACAATCGGCTAATATTTAAGTTTAATAACAAGCTACACAAATTCCCCCTAGGGCTTGTATATGTTTCGGCAAATGGTAGAAGTAGTCCCTAGGGTTACTTAGGGCTTGAATAAGTTTGTCAACTTGGCATAAATGGCCCCTAAGGCTTATATTAAGTTTCGGCAAATGACCAAAGTGATCCCTAGGTTTTCTTAAGTTTACACAAATTACCCTAACATTATATTAATTCTAATTAAGTCCTTTTTATCACCTTTAAGTTTCGGATAATGTTCAAAACATTCCCTTAACTCTCGGCAATTTACAAAAGTGGTCCAATAGTTTATATTTTTGGAAAATAAGTTTCTACACTTGTTTATTTAGATCCCTATACTTCATAAATTTATAAATCCAACCCGAACGTATTATCTTTTCCATTTTAACCCAAAATTTAGTAGATATATTATTTTAATCCAAAACTTCTTAGATTTAATATTTTAGTCCAAAACACTTATAGATCTACACTATCAACATAAACTTTATAAAGTTATAAATTTGACACTAAAAGTTTTATTAAACATTTATTTAGTGATAATGAATATTTATTTAGGCAACTTATTATAGTGAGCTTAAAACTAAACCTTAATAATGAACTTATCATTTTAAGGCACCTAAAAACATAGATCTAGTGTTTCTAATTATAACTAAATATTACAAGATTACCCAAAATAAAATATGGGCTTAAACCCCACGTCTAAAAATCATGCATGTTTAGGTTTTCATGGTTTTTCAAGTTTAGCTAGATCATGGTGACATGTTCTTCATGGTTGACAAGTTTTTACATCATTTTATGCCATAGTAAAAATCATGTCGTGGGTTATTATAGGTTTTTAGGGTTTCATATACTTGTTTTAACATTAACTTTTACTAAAGATAACCATGTGTATGTTAATATGTATGAAAGTAAATGTATTAGAAAGATAGGTTTTAGCTTGGACTTACTTGTTTAGATAGGTTTAGGAGTGATAGGAGAATGAGTAAGAACAAGTGACAAGCTTTTAACAATAGAGGTCTTGGTGACCTTAAACAAACCATGGGCTTCAAGTAGGGCTTCTAGGGCTTCTTTGTTGCTTCAATAATCAAGGTTCTTGTAGGATGAGCTAATGATTTACCTTTATGTAGTAGGAGACATAGTATAGTAGTAGTAAATAAGCTTGAAGGTTCAAAAATGATGGAAGGGGTGTTTGAGCCGTAGGTTGTGAGAGAGAGATAGATGATGAGATTGGCAAATGTTTTGTGTTGTGGATTATGTGTGTTTCGGCTTAAGACAAAGAGAGAGAGTGAATCAAAGGAGATCCTAGTACTTTGTACAATGTATCTTACCAAGATATACTTAGATCCTTATTGGATACACTTGCCCAATCATTCCAACACATGCCACAAATGGAAATTGACTTTCTTCCCTAACTTGCAAAGTTGCCGTGTGTTTTGAGAAGTCAAGGGACAAGACATGACTATGTATAGTAAAGTGTATGGTGTGTGTAAGTGAGGTGTAAGAAAAAGTGAGGTTGGTATAGAAAAAGCATGGTTATGCATGTAGTTGGGTAAGTAAGTATGGTGTAGTATAAGGTATTAGTGGAGTAGTATGATTACACTTTATTACTTACAAGCTAGCTAACAAATGATGGTAGTGTAGACATGCATACATATACACGTCTATATTATGCATGTGGGAAGGTTTTTGGGAAATTTTGCCAAGTGTTGTATGAGAATAATAGTCCTTGTATATTATTGTATGTATTTGTTGAGTTGTAGGTATTTTGTTGAAGCTTTTAGGTAATTTAGTGAAAGTGTATATTAGATACATCACTATAATTATTTTACTTAATTAAAGTAAATACATGACAATGTAAAATAATATACATTGTTTTAAAATGTTAGGTGTTTATTCCTTTTAGGTAATATATGTAAATATGTACATATAAAATAAATCCAAGTACTTAATAAATAAATTAAGTAAAGTTATAGTTTATATCAAAATATGTACTGAGGTGATGAGTCTATTATTAAATCAAGTGGCCAGTCAGTTACCAGAGTAGTCAATAAATGACTAAGAGTTCATATAAATGTAAAATAAATATGAAAGGTAGTATGACAAAAAGTATATGATAAATAATAAGTCATATAAAAGTGAAATTATATAAATTCCAAAAATAAATAGTACAACAGTTGACAAAGTCAATAAGATAAAGTCAGAGGTTTTACAGCATCATCCCGTTATTTTAGCTTTGTCCTCAAAGCTTAAGATGAAGTTACTGGTCAGGTGAACAAGTGTGGGTACTTGATCTTGAACGAGTCTTCTCGTTCCCAAGTGAACTCAGGGCCTCTCCTAGAGTTCCAACGTACTTTGACCAACATGATGCGACTGTGTTTCAATTTCTTAACTGTCCTCTCCATGATTTCCACTGGTTCTTCTATGAACTGGAGTTTGTCGTCAAATTGAACTCCCTCCAATGGCATAGCCAGTGGTTCTTCAGCATAGCACTGCTTCAGGTTAGACACATGAAAGGTAGAGTGAACCCGACTCAGTTGTTGGGGCAACTCTAAACGATAAGCTACTTCCCCGATCCTGGCTATTACTTTGAAAGGGCCAACATAACGTAGATTTAGTCGTTTGCCAAAGCGTACAACACCCTTCCGAGGTGATACCTTGAGCATAACACGGTCACCTACTTCAAATTGCATAGGTTTGCGTTTCAGGTCCGCGTAGCTCTTTTTTCGATCGCGAGCAGCTTGAATTCTCTGCTTAATGAGGACGATCTTGTCTGTAGTCTCCTGGATTAATTCTGGTCCAGTGAGCTGAAATTCACCTACTTTTGCCCAACACACAGGCGAACGACATTTACGACCGTACAGTGCTTCAAAAGGGACAGCCTTAATACTGGCATGATAATTGTTGTTGTAGGAGAATTCCACTAAAGGAATGTGGTCAACCCATCCATTTCCAAAATCAATCACACATGCTCGTAGCATGTCCTCTAGAGTCTGGATGGTTCGCTCACTTTGACCATCAGTCTGCGGATGATAAGCAGTGCTCATATCCAAATTGGTACCTAAGGCTCGCTGGAAAGCCTTCCAAAAGTTTGACGTGAACCTACCATCTCGATCACAGATTATCGACACTCGTATTCATTGTTTGGTCACAATATCCTTCAGGTACGTCTTTGCTAGTCTTCCAAGGGAATCTTTCTCCCTAATTGGCAGGAAATGAGCGGACTTGGTGAGTCGATCGACGATTGCCCAGATAGTATCGTAACCGTGAGATGATTTTGGGAGTTTGGTGACAAAGTCCATGGTGATGTTGTCCCACTTCCATTTCAGTATCTTGGGTTGTACAAGTAAACCCGATGGTCTCTGGTGTTCAGTTTTGACACGAGCACAGGTCAAACATTTCTGAACGTAGGTGGCAATGTTGGCTTTCATATTCGGCCACCAATATAACTTCATCGTATCCGGATACATATTTTCAGATCCGGGATGTATAGAATATTTAGACTTATGAGATTCGTGCATAATCACGTCCCTCAAATCTCCATAGCAAGGTAACCAACTTCGTCCGTGAAGGCATAGGGTTCCGTCTGCTCTAGGTTCTAGCTTCTCCTTGCTAAGATCGGTTCTGAGCATTCCACCGACATCTTCCTTCACGAGGTTTTCAAGTAATTGGGCTTGAGTCTGAGCTTCCAAAATCTGTTTGGGTAGATCCAAACTGATTGTCATAACTAATGCCCGAACTCTCAAAGGAGGGTCCGTTTCCTTACGACTTAAAGCATCATCAACCACGTTTGCTTTACCAGGGTGGTATTTGATCTCGCAGTCGTAGTCACTCAGTAACTCAATCCAACGACGTTGTCTCATGTTCAGCTCCTTCTGATCCAGTATGTGTTGTAAACTTTTATGGTCAGTATGCACTGTGCACTTTGTTCCGTATAGGTAATGTCTCCAGATTTTGAGAGCAAAAACTACGGATCCAAGTTCTAGATCGTGAGTGGTGTAATTCTTCTCATGCTTCTTCAATTGTCTTGAAGCGTAGGCAATCACTTTCATCCTCTGCATCAATACTGCACCTAAGCCCTTGTGTGAGGCATCACAGTATACAATGAAATCATCGTTGCCTTCAGGCAAGGCCAGTATGGGTGCACTACATAACTTCTGCTTGATCAGTTGGAAAGCTGATTCTTCCTTCTCTCCCCAATCGAACTTTATTCCCTTCTGTGTGAGTTTGGTCATCGGCTTGTCTATTTTGGAAAAATCTTCAATGAATTTGCGGTAGTACCCGGCAAGGCCTAGAAATTGGCGGATCTTCGTCGGTGATTTAGGAGATACCCAATCCTTGACAGATTCGACCTTTGCTGGATCCACGTGAATACCGTCACAATCGATGACATGACCAAGGAATTTCACTCTAGGGATCCAGAATTCACATTTGGAGAACTTAGCAAAGAGCTGCTCCTCCTTGAGTACCTTTAGTACTTGTGCAAGATGTTCCTCGTGTTCTTGTTCGTTCTTGGAATAAATGAGTATGTCGTCAATGAAGACTATCACGAATTTATCCAGGTAGGGTCTGCACACACGGTTCATAAGGTCCATGAAAATAGCTGGTGCATTGGTCAACCCACATGGCATAACCTGGAATTCGTAATGATCGTAACGGGTTCTAAAAGCTGTTTTTGGAATATCTTCCTCCCTGAATCGTAGCTGATGATATCCAGATCTTAAGTCAATCTTGGAGTACACACTTGACCCTTGTAGTTGGTCAAATAGGTCGTCAATGTGAGGAAGCGGATAACGATTCTTCACAGTTAACTTGTTCAGCTCTCTGTAATCGATGCACATTCGAAAAGAACCATCTTTCTTTTTGACAAATAACACAGGAGCTCCCCATGGCGAGGAACTGGGTCGAATGAATCCTTTGTCAGATAGTTCTTGAAGTTTTTCAGCTAGTTCTTTCATTTCTGATGGTGCCAACCGGTATGGAGCTTTAGCTACAGGTGCCGCTCCGGGAACCAAATCAATTTGAAATTCCACTTGTCGGGTCGGTGGTAAGCCTGGCAACTCATCAGGAAAGACTTCTGGAAAATCTCGGACGATGGGTACGTCTTTGATTTGTTTCTTCTCGGGCTTGTCTTCTTCGTCTTTTTGAGAAATATGGGCCAAGAAGATAGGACATCCTCTCAACAAATATTTCTGAGCTTTTGTACAAGAGATAACACTAATTCTAGTGTCAGCGAGGTCGGTGTTACCGTCACCTCGAATGATTAGAGTTTCGTTTCCCCATGGAATACGAACTAGCTTTTCGTCACAAACAATGACTGCGCGGTATCTCGCTAACCAGTCCATGCCAATAATAACATCAAAACTACCAAGGTTTACGGGAATAAGGTCAATGTTGAACGGATGTTTGGAAAGATTTAAGATACAACCTTTAATGATAGTGTCAGCATCTACAGTTTTACTGTCAGCTAATTCTACGGAGTAACGATGATCTAAGCTTATAGGAATAATTTCTAGTACTTGGCTAAATTCAGTGGATATAAAACTTCGGTCTGCTCCAGTATCAAACAAAACAGATGCATAACGATTGTTCAATAGAAACGTACCAGTAACGCCATTCGAATCGGGGGTGGCTTTTCCATTGCCGACCACGTACACTCTGGATAAAGTTCCTCCACTGTTCTTGTTCTGGTTGGCCCGCTAAGGGCAACTTGGTCTCACGTGTCCTGGTGCTTCACAGTCATAGCACACAACTCCCTTCTTGGGTCCATTGTTATTTCCTCCGGTAGTGTTGTGGTTCCCCTACTGTCCATTCCCGTTCCCACGGGCATTATATCCGCCCCGGTTGTTGTAGTTCCCAGTGTTTTGAGTGGGTCAGGCCTAAGTGACAGCATTAACTCGACAGGTTTTAGCAAAATGACCCACTTGTCCACATCGGTAGCAGGTCTGGAATGGGCTATCAACAGTATGATGATAGTTGCACTTTGAGCACAAAGGTTTGGCGCCCACTTACGAGTTAGCTCCTGTAGAGGTAGCACTGTAAACTTGCCCAACATTCTGCTTCTTAGGATGCTGCTGGTGCTGACTACGGAAATACTCGTCTTCCTTTCGCTTGTTGTCAGTTTGCCTCTCGAATATGGTACGGACTCTTTTGTTTATCAACTCAGTAGCGAACTCAATGACACTCTCTACGGTAGTAGGTCGAGATGCGAGCACACTGTCGTGAATGGCGTCTGGGAGTCCACCCACATACTTCTCAATCTTATCTTCCTCCTCCACAAACATTCTGGTGCACATTAGGGTCAACTCTTGGAACCTTTGGTTATACGCAGTGATGTCATTATTCCTGCATCTGAGATCCCATAATTCGATCTCCAGTTTCTTTATTTCTCCCCTTGGACAGTATTTCTCTGTCATTCTCTCCTTCAGCTCAGTCCAGTTGAGAGCATAGGCAACATCGTGTCCAAGAGTAGCAACAACAGAGTTCCACCAAGTAAGAGCACTCTCAAGTAGGGTGCAGGTGGAAAACTTCACTTTGTTCTCTTCTGCACAATCGCTGATGCGAAATACCGTTTACAACCTCTCAAACCACTGCATCAGTTCCACCACTCCTTCTTTGCCCTTTTAGTAGGAAGGCTTACATTTCAAGAAGTCGGGGTAAGAGCAACCCCTGGTGGTCTGATTATTCCGGCGATTGTTGGAATTTTGACTATCGTCTACGTTTCTGCCGGCAGCCATCGCAGATGCGATGCCTTGATCAATCATTTCCCTTAGTTGTGTAGCAGTGACGTTTTGGGTAGTGTCGGCATTGTTGGGGTTCGTTCTAATGATTACCATTTTTCTATAGTTATACACAAAAATGAAATCATTAGTTCAAGGTGTTAGCACAGTTTTATATAATTACACGAAAAGAAATTCATGCATAGACTTTGCAACAAATTGGATAACCTGTTTAAAGTTCATAATATAATACAGTACAGGATATAACAAAAGCTAATGAGTAAATGCCATAAGTCTAGAGTAGGAATACAATACAAAATGCACAACCTGATCCAAGACAGAGCACAGCCTGCCTGTCTGGGATGATGGTACATGAAATCTAAAGTACATCATCTATGAATCCCTAATCTAAATAGTACAGTACAAAGATACAACTGACTAAAGAAAAGTACAAATACATGAGATTCTATATCATGATAGCCGGGATGCAACCCTAATAGCTTATCATGATGTACAAAAGATCTAGTACATCTAATCTACTGGTGCCTAACGGACTCCTCGGATACGGCTGGTGTCACGGGCGGTGATGAGACAGTTGGTGCCTGCATGGCAACCTGCATCGCGGTCATGGCAGTCCTGGTCTCCTTGAGCAGTCGGAGTGCCTCGAGGAACTGGTCTCTGAGAGTCTGCTGAACTCCCCGGAGATGAGCGGTCTCTGACGTCAATCCCTGATGACGGACCTCCTGGAGGTCGAAGAAAATCGCAAGCGTCTCCTCCATGGTCAAGAGGGCAGTATGAGTGTCCGTCTGCTGGCTCTGGAGCAAGTAGATCTGCTCACGGAGGAACTCATTCTCATCCAGCAACCACTGGAGAGAATGATAAGTAGTCGACCACGCCCCTCGTGCAACGTGCGCCTCCGCACTCACAGTCCAAGATAGAAGGTCTTGGCGCTGCTGTAGAACAGCGCGATCAGTCTGTCCGGCCGATAGCAGAGCAAGAATGTCTGCTACATCTTGGGCCTGGCGGGCGGCCAGTGCCGTGATCTGGGCCTGAACGGGGTCGGCATGTCTGGACCGGGAACCCTCGCCGATCTCATAAGTGGAATCAAGAGGTGCCTCGTACCTCCTCTTACGAGGTGGCAGAGACTCGGGTGCATGCTCCCGTAGAGAAGTCACAAGTGGTACAGGTGGTATAGCAGCAAGAGGCTGGACCTCTTCCCCAGCGGGGGAAATAGGTGGTGTAGAGATAAATGCCTCTATAGATGCGGCATCGACAGAAGCGTGACTATCGTCGGAGTCACTGGCAGATAACCATCCACATAAGACAGTCGTCGGGGATACGGCAGCAGGTGCATCGGTAGGTGATGTCATGGTAAATCTGAAAGTAATATAGTTTTAATTGACATAAGTATAAACTTACTCAAGTTAAAACTTTTGGGAAATATAATTTAAAATTATACAATAGTGCCGTTTAACACTCGCCATGCTAAAGGTTACGTTAATACTTATAAGATTAATCAACCGGATGTTAATAATCAATGCACATGCAATCACATAATCGATGTATGCTCTACAGTCTATATGCTTAACTATTCTAGTCCCGAAAATCCCAAAAGATTTTTAAAGAAGTTATAGTCCAGATTATATAAAAATTTTATTTTTATATTTATTTTAAATTTTGCTCTGATTCTCTATAACTATCGCTCTGATACCATTCTACGACACCCCCAAATTGAGTCAAATGCAGCGGAAATAATATTTAGGTGTCACGTAGGTGGATCAACAGCAGACAAAATGTAGAGCAACAGATAAAAGATTATCCTTACATTTATTACATGATTGAAAGTGCAAATAATATTAAAATAGTTTTTAACACTGTTCAATAGTTTGAATTATTCCCCAGTTTATAAAACCCCAGATGAGCTCTATAAATGCAGCCTATCATGATGCTTGACTCCATGCACACCAATACCTGCTTCATTTTCCTGAGAAAACATGCTTAGAGAGTCAACATAAAGTTGGTGAATTCACAGGTTTAATTTAAAGTAAGTTTGGACATTAAATATTCACTGAAGTAGTAATGCAGAAAGCATCAATACTTAAAAGTAATTACATTCCCATATTGCCTGAAACTGAGACTTGACAGTTAAGTCCCTAACAAATAAGGACCCTTCGCCTATAAAAAGGCACCCATAAAAATAATAAGTGCTAACATGTGAAACATTTGTTTTCCTGGCCTAGGCACAGTGAGCATTACTCACCTAGATGGGGACGGTCAATCCCAAATAGATCTATTTATAACATTCAGGTAATTCAATAGTTCTAACAGTTTCAGATGCACGGGTCATGCGGGTTCATCTACAATAGGCAATGTAATCAAAAGTTTCGCAGTTCAATCCATGTCCATAAAATAAAATATGTTGCATGTTTTCTTCCCCGTTACAAGGTTTAAAAGTTTGTCAATATATAAAGTGGGGCCATGAACTCACCTCAGTAGTACAACAATAAGTCAGTAGATAAATCTGATAAGGATGCTCACGATACAATCAACGACCTAAATAATTATAAGGTCTTAGTAAATGCATAACATAATGCATAAAAGTTTCAGAATAAATCTGTACATGCTTATACTGGTTTTAAGCATTTTATTAAGATACTTGTAGTTTAGTTCATCGTTGTACAAGTTCTAATAGTATTTATTTTAAGTATAAAATAAATAGTGAAGTTAAATTAATTAATCCATTTAATTAATATTGTGTACTTATGTTGTTTATAAAACACTTTAAATATTTATAAAAGGTAGTTTTATATATATATATTTAAAGTAGTAGAAAATAAATATAATTAATATATTTATTTTATAAGTTAATCGTTTTTAATTTATATTTAATATATAAATAAGGTTTATAAAATGTATAACATTTTAATTAAATTCCACGTTTACGTAGTGTTTATAATTATTAAACTATAAGTTTAGAAAAATAACAATTGTTACGTTTATTTAAGTTTTACGTTTTAAATAATGGGTATAAATATATAGAATTTTAAGGTTCGTTATACTTTGTATAATTTACGTTTTAGTCCTTCTATTTAAATAATTACTCGCGGTTAAATTACTTTTATACCCCTAGGGTTTCTAAATCTTTCAAGTAATTACAATTTTGGTCCCTCCCTAGTTACACGTGTAACTAGGGCTTGTTTAAGTTTCATTAAATGGCAAATTTAGTCCCTAAAGTATATGGCTTAAATTAGGGCTTATTAAAGTTTCACATATTTAGCATTTTTAGTCCTCCAACAATCGGCTAATATTTAAGTTTAATAACAAGTTACACAAATGCCCCCTAGGGCTTGTATATGTTTCAGCAAATGATAGAAGTAGTCCCTAGGGTTACTTAGGGCTTGAATAAGTTTGTCAACTTGGCATAAATGGTCCCTAAGGCTTATATTAAGTTTCGGCAAATGACCAAAGTGATCCCTAGGTTTTCTTAAGTTTACACAAATTACCCTAACATTATATTAATTCTAATTAATTCCTTTTTATCACCTTTAAGTTTCGGATAATGTTCAAAACATACCCTTAACTCTCGGCAATTTACAAAAGTGGTCCAATAGTTTATATTTTTGGAAAATAAGTTTCTACACTTGTTTATTTAGACCCCTATACTTCATAAATTTATAAATCCAACCCGAAAGTATTATCTTTTCCATTTTAACCCAAAATTTAGTAGATCTATTATTTTAATCCAAAACTTCTTAGATTTAATATTTTAGTCCAAAACACTTATAGATCTACACTTTCAACATGAACTTTATAAAGTTATATTTTAACACTAAAAGTTTTATAAAACATTTATTTAATGATAATGAATATTTATTTAGGCAACTTATTATAGTGAGCTTAAAACTAAACCTTAATAGTGAACTTATCATTTTAAGGCACCTAAAAACATAGATCTAGTGTTTCTAGTTATAACTAAATATTACAAGATTACCCAAAATAAAATATGGGCTTAAACCCCACGTCTAAAAATCATGCATGTTTAGGTTTTCATGGTTTTTCAAGTTTAGCTAGATCATGGTGACATGTTCTTCATGGTTGACAAGTTTTTACATCATTTTAAGCCATAGTAAAAATCATGCCGTGGGTTATTATAGGTTTTTAGGGTTTCATATACTTGTTTTAACATTAACTTTTACTAAAGATAACCATGTGTATGTTAATATGTATGAAAGTAAATGTATTAGAAAGATAGGTTTTAGCTTGGAATTATTTGTTTAGATAGATTTAGGAGTGATAGGAGAATTAGTAAGAACAAGTGACAAGCTTTTAACAATGGAGGTCTTGGTGACCTTAAACAAACCGTGGGTTTCATGTAGGGCTTCTAGGGCTTCTTTGTTGCTTCAATGATCAAGGTTCTTGTAAGATGAGCCAATGATTTACCTTTATGTAGTAGGAGACATAGTATAGGAGTAGTAAATAAGCTTGAAGGTTCAAAAATGGTGGAAGGGGTGTTTGGGCCGTAGGTTGTGAGAGAGAGATAGATGATGAGATTGGCAAATGTTTTGTGTTGTGGATTGTGTGTGCTTCGGCTTAAGACAAAGAGAGAGAGTGAATCAAAGGAGATCCTAGAACTTTGTACAATGTATCTTACCAAGATATACTTAGATCCTTATTGGATACACTTGCACAATCATTCCAACACATGCCACAAATGGAAATTGACTTTCTTCCCTAACTTGCAAAGTTGTCGTGTGTTTTGGGAAGTCAAGGGACAAGACATGACTATGTATAGTAAAGTGTATGGTGTGTGTAAGTGAGGTGTAAGAAAAAGTGAGGTTGGTATAGAAAAAGCATGGTTATGCATGTAGTTGTGTAAGTAAGTATGGTTTAGTATAGGGTATTAGTGGAGTAGGATGATTACACTTTATTACTTACAAGCTAGCTAACAAATGATGGTAGTATAGACATGCATACATATACACGTCTATATTATGCATGTGGGAAAGTTTTTGGTAAATTTTGCCAAGTGTTGTATGAGAATAATAGCCCTTGTATATTATTGTATGTATTTGTTGAGTTGTAGGTATTTTTGTTGAAGCTTTTAGGTAATTTAGTGAAAGTGTATATTAGATACATCACTATAATTATTTTACTTAATTAAAGTAAATACATGACAATATAAAATAATATACATTGTTTTAAAATGTTAGGTGTTTATTCCTTTTAGGTAATATATGTAAATATGTACATATAAAATAAATCCAAGTACTTAATAAATAAATTAAGTAAAGTTACAGTTTATCTCAAAATATGTACTGAGGTGATGAGTCTATTATTAAATCAAGTGGCCAGTCAGTTGCCAGAGTAGGCAATAAATGACTAAGAGTTCATATAAATGTAAAATAAATATGAAAGGTAGTATGACAAAAGGTATATGATAAATAATAAGTCATATAAAAGTGAAATTATATAAATTCCAAGAATAAATAGTACAACAATTGACAAAGTCAATAAGGTAAAATCAGAGGTTTTACATCCTAAACCTCGATATTTCTTAGAGGCAATAACTTTTGACCATTTTCATGTTATTTTCCTATCATCTCCATGCGCACCATTAAAAGAATTCCTACGAAGAGACTCCAGCTGATTCAATGCGACCTTTGTCACATTATACAAGGACATACTGGATATAGTAGTAGAACCTAATACCCACTTAAGTAATGTGAGACGACCTTCAATTGATAAAGTTTTAAGCTTCCATTTAGAAAGGCGAGACTTAACCTTATGAATAGTTTCATCCCACGCCTGCACTTAAGCCATATTACCACCTACCTTAACCCCTAAATACATAAAAGGGGCCTTCATAACCGAACATCCAATGTTGGTAGTTGTTGTACATACCTTCTCAGATTCAACACTTACACCAAGAAGCTGACACTTCGAGAGATTAATCTTTAAACCCGAATATAGCAAAAAACAATGAAGAATCTGCATGATGCCTCAAATATTATCTTTAGACCATTCACCAATAAACACCGCATTATCTGCCTAAAGAGATACGAAATCATAAAGGAGGGCTCAATCGTGATACCTGAGAAGATACCCGCCTTAACAACCTTAACAAAAGAGATATGAAGAGACTCCATTACGAGGATGAAAAGAAACGGGGCTAAAGGGTCTCCTTGTTTCAAACCACATTGGAACTTAAATTCCGCGGTTAGGCTCCCATTAACTAAAATTGAAGCCATTTCCGAGTATAAGCTACCTTTAATCCAATATCGCCACTTAGATCCAAACCCGAACGAAGCTAGAACATCATCTAAAAAATCCCACCGAATAGAGTCATATGCTTTCGCAAAATCAAATTTGAAGACCATAGCTTGCTGCTTATTATGTTTGCACCAAGAAAGTAACTAGTCAATAATAAAAGGACCACCGAGAGTTTGCCTATTTGAAAGAAACGTTGTTTGAACATCTGATATAAGATCTGAAATAACAACAGAGGGGGACACATCGAGAATTTTGGTGACAACCTTATAAAGGCTGCATATTAAAATGATAGGGCGATAATCACTTACAAGCTTAGGGTCTTGAACTTTCAGAATTAGAGAAACAAATGAAGAATTACATCCTTTGGAAAACGAGCTATGAGTAAAAAAACAAACCCACCGCAACACATATATCGGGCCCTATAACATTCCAAAATTTATGAAAAAACTCAAAAGAGAAACCATCTGGTCTGAATGATTTATTTCCCCCACAACTCCAGACTGCGTTTTGAATTTCATCGTTAGAAATATCTTTCTCCAACTCAGCAACCTGATCCGAAGATAAACAAGAAGGAATGTAACACCCCACTTGGATAAGTGGACCGTTACGTGTATTTATGGCGTGTCATCAAAGCATAAGGTAAATGTCCTAAAACATTAACTGACCATAAAGGAATACCGGAATCAAACATCGGTACTCCAAACATAAGCCCAAAACATGAAAAATAAAATACTAAAGGAAAGGACTAAACAATGTCCAAATAAGCAGAATAATGTAAGAAATGCATAAAGTAAGAAGTCTGGATAGCTTCCATCCAAATGCACATGCGCTTAGAATCCTAAAAGCGTCCCGGTGTACCTGCCGTTAGAACATGAAAGGAACTACGGCTGAGCATAACGCTCAGTGAACGGATATAAAGCATGATAAGAATATACTGAACGAAACAAGCGATAGAATACTGGAGCTGTAAGACTGATATGTAACATGTGGTAGAACTCTGCATAAAATCTGAGAAACCTGGTTCATATATACTGATACTGAAATATAACTTTTAAATTCTGAAAACATGCATTTACTGTATTTTATTTGCCAGAGCTTATATAGGTCACGTGCTGTAACAACCGTGCATGAATAACTGGAGGGGTGACCTCGTCATGCTGTAGAGGGGTGACCTCTAAATAACTGTGCTGGGTGGAGGGATCAGCTCCAATGTGAAGGATGTAGAGCACACACCACATTCACCCTGATAAACATGAAACACTTATAGCCTAGGATGCATCCATACGCCCCACTAAAACATACATATAAAAATGGCCAACTGAACATGAGTGGGACGATGCAGGATATCACTCTCCTGCATGTGAGTCACGACACCGGTGCCTCTAGTGCCGTGGTTACGGTACCTCCGTAACTAGTACATAAACTGGTCGTGCTTGTATATAATGCTCAGGCAATTCATTTAGTTATTAACATGATTTCTGGTAAACTTAAACATATACTGGGGAAAACATTTGGCGGAAGACGGGGAATCCTAATCATGCATAGAAGGGAAGTCCTTACTGAAAGGACGAGAAATCCGTACCTCTAGTCCAGTACCGACTGAAAGGAAGACTGAACGAATACTACTCGGGCTTCACGCGTGCTACATAATTACAAGACGCGAGTAAGTTAACTGGTATCCGTTATCAAATTTTCTGGTCTTATTGGTTTCTTATATTTATTTCAGATATTCTATACGTATAATTACGGCTATATCCGACCATTAAAATAATTTATTTTAATGTATTAACGTTATACTAATGGTTACGTACAATGTATATCTGTCGTATATTAATTTCATAATAATTATTTCGCTAAAATAAGTACGTTCTTAATTTGTTTAATTCGTTCCCAAAATATACCCTTTTTATATTTTTATAAAACCAGTTTATATTTAACTTACTAAATGCATTTCACAACGTTTATTTCAAGTAAACACATAAAAAGAAATGAGATTTAACAGTCCCAAACGCACTCTTAACTGTTTTAAAACCGGTTGCCAAACAGCCCGTTACCCCTGTAGCCAAACAGCCCTATTTCTTGTTTAAAACCCACTGCCAACCACCCCGTTAGTGTAAACCCCAAATCAAACCCAAATGATTAGCGGCTGGTTGTGCAGTCAATCACCATAACAACATCCCGACATACAGCCCGGATCATAATATTTATTTAACATGTTTTAAACCCCAATAAATCGGATTAAAAGAAAAGAATAAAACGAATTAGGGTTTACATATGTTTACTAACCGTTTAGGGTTTCAAAACAGCAAATCTATTGTTCTTCTAGGATCAATCCTCGATCCCTTATTCGTGTTTCTTGATGTGGGTCGCGGCAGGGAAGGAGAGAACACAAAGAAAATGTAGGCGGCTGTTTGTTTTGATTTTAGGGTTTCAATGTGTTTTGTTCGTCTGTATAGAAAAGAAAAAAAAGGGATACTCTCCCGTCTGTTTTATTTTCTTCAAACGGGCCTGGCCCAGTTCACGAGTTGCGGCGCAAGATACATATGTTGCGGCGCAACAGATCTGCGGATCATGAGTTGCGGCGCACGACCCGTGAGTTGCGGCGCAAATTGAAGGGCCTGCAGATCATGGTTCTGCGAATCAAGAGTTGCGGCGCAAGACGCATCTGTTGCGGCGCAACATATGTTGCTGGCAATTATCCCACGTAAAGGAATAATAAACCGCGTATTTTTAAATTCTCGATTTAAAATACGGGTTTTACAATTCTTCCCCTCTAAAAATAATAATTCGTCCCCGAATTAAAATGCGGCGTACTGGGTTTTACAATTCTTCCCCTCTAAAAGGAGAAATTCGTCCTCGAATTAAAGATGATAAGCTGACGAAGTTATAAGAACTGAGAGAACACGTAGACTGAAAAGACAATTAAGCTGAAGGATGAATTGTCTTCTAATTAAGACATAATGCTGCTTATAGGTATAAACCTGACATGACTGGAATTATCATATAACGTGACATGGCTGAAGAGAACGTAACTAAATTTATTGAAGAAAACAATGAGAGGTCCGGATGGACTCCTCCGTTTCGAGTGGCCTCCCGCTCGAAACGATCCCTTCAAATGTCTAACATAATAAATAAAGTCTTGGTCCTGTTGACCCTGTCCTGATGATGCTGACTGGTTTCTGGTTCCATACTTAAGATGGATTTGCTAAATCTGATAGACTGAATAACTATAGCATGTATGATACATGAAACGATACGTGTAAAATATTCTGAAAAGGTAATATTTATATCTTTGAGCAAGCTGCTGAGAATATATATATAGGGACGAACTACGTGAACAATTGTGAACATGCTAAATGAGCAATTGTGAACGTGGTTCATAATTATATGAGGAGCTTGGAATGAATATATCATGAATGTAATACGTGAATCATACTGTAGAAGTGGTACTAAAACATATCATGAACATAGGCTGACTGAGGAATGAATGCCAAACGTTACGGCCTGAGATGTGAAACGTCTGCCTGGTCATGGAATAGTGGTGCTAAACTCGAGTCTGTTCCCTCAAGTTTTCTGTAACCGTATTCGGTAATAACTGAGAAACGTGCATCGTGAAATGGCACACGAACTTGAACGTGAACAACGTTATGAACGCTGACGTGAGCTTAAATCAGGAGGTAGCATAAAAGATGAACTGAAATAGCATCATACTGCGAATGAGACTTAAACGTGAAAGTGAGAATAAACATGAAATTAAAGTGGACGTAAACATACACTTGATCGTGAACATGTATTCTGTTTGATATGATGGTCTAAGGAAAGCCATGAATTCGTACGATTTACTGCTGAATTTTAAAATTTTCTGCAGATCTGCTACTACGTGCTCCTTTCGGATGAAAGGGACGCGCAGGCTGATTACATGGTTGATGATAACTTAGATAGCATCATAATTTCTCTGAGCCTGTGGTAAACTGATTACAATCTCCATGGAGTCTTGTCTCTTTTCGGTCTAGAATTTCTACTTGTAGTGATAGCATGTCGGTGTTCTATCTTGAACCTGCAGTAGGTCAGGCATCTAGATATGAACATAGCTGCATTAACGTGTGATGCGGATTCTATCAGTGTTTTGTCTGGGATTATGGAACATTCTGGCGGAAATCTTGTTGAATAGTCATAAAAGAATTTCTAGTGATGACTGTCGGCGATTTCTGCGGTAGCAGTCAATTGAGTTCTAGAAATTTTATACTGCGTTCACAGTCGTCAGTCGGGACCCTCAGGTGATGGCCTTCCCTTCGCAGGATTGTCTGGAATTTCTTTCTGTTGAAATAGGGTGGTTCAGATAAGCCACCTTGTTCATCCGAAACATACATCTAGAAAGCTTGCGTATATAATTTTCTCCTATCGGAGGATCTGCGGGGTCGTGAAAAGATGATTCCCATGTCCTTCTCTAGAATTTAGGAGATCAAAATCTTGTCAACGAATGTACTGCCAAATTTGTCTGAGAATTCAAGGAAAATTTATTCATACATTTTCATACTATAGTTGGAGCATTAGGGAGCTCAGAAGTAAAAATTCAAAAATTCTTAGAGTGGCTATAATATGTGCAACAACGGTCTGAAGATCATCATGTTCTTTCCTCACCACTGATGGTAGCATGATCTTGAATTTTCCTGGAAGGATGTTTAAGACACCTCGTAGTAGGTCAATCGAACTTTCTATTCGTAGAATGAATATCGATTTGGAAAGGTGATCTGATAAATTTTTCGATGGGGCGCTAGGGCGAATAAAGCCTAGTGTTGGTAACTCTTGCAGCAATTGCTGCAACTCTTTTAATCGTAGCTAGAGCCCTGTAATAAAGAGTTTTGAAAACAGGTTCTGTTCTTGAGGCAAGCTCGATGTTAAATTATGTCTCATGGGTAGGCATGAATTTCTGGAACACCTTCTGGAATGACATCGGAAAATTTTAGGATAATCTGTTGGTCATGGATTCGAGGAATTTCAGAAGTGAATTTATAACTGATAGCCGAAAGTCTTCGTAACTATGTATTGGTAAGTCACGCGCTCATAAGGAAAAAAAACAGCTTGTACTGATTTTTCTGGCAAAATATATAATGAATATATTTGGGATTTAATAAGACGGATCTCGTCGTTAACTGAAGGATAACTTAATAAACATGGGAGGTACTGTGGATTCTTTTCTGGCTGAGAGGTAGGTAACTACCTGATTTACATAAAGCTGACATAGGGATACGTGAGTAACGTGGCGACTTCCACTGAGTGGGTTCGTCTGTAACTTTACAGAGTGAATACTGCGTGTTTTAGCTGAGTAATAATCTGGTGGTGGTAACTGAATTTTAATGGTCTGATTTTATGCGTGGCATAACAGAATGAGTATACCCTTTTCTAAAAGATACCCTGAATTACTGAGGGTCTTGCTTGGAACATACTGGAATTAGGAGCTCTGACTCGTACTCTGAGAAGATATTCGTATGACGTGTATCATGACGGTGCCCTGATATGTGTCTTCCGAAATGATACCTGAGAACTATGTCTTGACTGATGTCTTGGCACGTGTTTTAATGGGTGAGTCTGAATAAGATTAAGAATTTATGGTAACTGCTAGGGTCGGCGGACCGGTTAGACCACTGACCTCTTGTATTGTTGGTCATGTCCGTGCCGGAGTTCCGATGGTTACTGACTGATTAATTATAAGCACGATGATTGTCACCACTGCTTTGTCTGTCAATTTATGACGGTCATTATCATGACCGTGATTCATGTGACTATTCTGCTGAGTGGCCGGCGGGGTTCCGGTTCCCACTCTTCGGAATGAAAGTTGGCTGGGTGAAGTGTGACGTCTAACTGAGAAGGTAACAGCATAAAATCGAATGGTAGCGTCTGATGGTTGAATTTATTCTTGTCAGAAATTTCAAGTTTATAGTTTTCGTTCTCGTTCCGCGGCGTCAGCATCTTGAGAAATCTCCAAGGTTCAGCGGCATCAGCATCAGTGTGGTCTTCAGAGTGTTAGCAGCATCAGCATCTGGTAAAATCTTCAACTCACGAACAGCATCGGCACCTGGTAGAATATCGACAAGTGGGAACGTCCGCGATGTTTAAGGATCGATTAGTAATATCTATGGAGTAGGGTACCTGGAATACACCTGGACTACTGTACATGAAGTACACAATGAATACTGCACATGGAACACATATGAGACACTATACGTGGAGTACACGTGAAATACTGTACATGGAGTATAACTGAGACACTGTACATGGGGTACATATGGAATACTGTACATGGAGCTGGTGGAAATTTTATGGGATGATCGATACTGGTGTCGATTTTCTGACATTCTCAACGGAAAATAATTTGATTTAACTGGTTAGCAACTGAACTGAAACAGTTACTATGATGGCTGAAAATTTCTGCATGGACTTAATGCTGGTTGCATAGAGGCTGAAAGTATGATTAAACAGAGTTTCATCAATGTTCAGTATGAAGACAGAAGACATGATTGATAAAGACCAGAACATGATTTATCACGAAATAGGATTTTACTGTAATCCTTCTATATTTTAGCCTGAAGGCATCATCACTTTGCTGAAAACATAATCCTCGTATGGAGACATGAAACTGAATCATCATGTAGATGACATCAACGTGAGGGTATAAAATTTGACTGTTATAAGGAACACAACAAGTTAAATCAACTGAGGTGTAATATTAACTGATGTGGACGGCTAAGGTTCAATCCACGTACTTCAAGGAAGGAAACATGAGACTAAGTATGGGCTATTCTGGTTCGATCCATACTGGTCAAAATTTTCTTAGAACTGTCATGTATGGAAATTTATAATCTCGGACTAAATATGGATGGCTGTAGCTCAATCCACACTTGTCAAAATTTATGAACTGTCCTGATATGACAAAGGTGAACAACTGTGGATCGGTTCATAAAACATCATTTGACTGAAAAGCATGAAATTTGACTTGAGAACTAAGGAACGATTATGACTGGTTCACTAAGTAATATTTGACTGAAAACATGAATCTGACATGAGTAAGGGTAAACGCCTATGGTCAGTTTACCAATACAAAATCTGAACGGGCAAGGGTGAACGCCTATGGGTCGGTTCACCAAAACAAAATTCGAATGAAAAGCACATGCGACTAAATATGGCCAGTCCTGTACCAACCTTTTACTTAGTCAAAACTTTAAGAAAACTGGACTGACGAATGAAGAAAAATTGACTGAAAAATCCATGAAAAACATGAAAGATAACAACGCCAAAATCTGGAAAGTTCCTGGTGACTACCCACTAGTCACAGGTCAAGTTTTAGAGCCTACAGGTCGAACCTTGGTCTCTGATACCATAATTGTAACACCCCACTTGGATAAGTGGACCGTTACGTGTATTTATGGCGTGTCATCAAAGCATAAGGTAAATGTCCTAAAACATTAACTGACCATAAAGGAATACCGGAATCAAACATCGGTACTCCAAACATAAGCCCAAAACATGAAAAATAAAATACTAAAGGAAAGGACTAAACAATGTCCAAATAAGCAGAATAATGTAAGAAATGCATAAAGTAAGAAGTCTGGATAGCTTCCATCCAAATGCACATGCGCTTAGAATCCTAAAAGCGTCCCGGTGTACCTGCCGTTAGAACATGAAAGGAACTACGGCTGAGCATAACGCTCAGTGAACGGATATAAAGCATGATAAGAATATACTGAACGAAACAAGCGATAGAATACTGGAGCTGTAAGACTGATATGTAACATGTGGTAGAACTCTGCATAAAATCTGAGAAACCTGGTTCATATATACTGATACTGAAATATAACTTTTAAATTCTGAAAACATGCATTTACTGTATTTTATTTGCCAGAGCTTATATAGGTCACGTGCTGTAACAACCGTGCATGAATAACTGGAGGGGTGACCTCGTCATGCTGTAGAGGGGTGACCTCTAAATAACTGTGCTGGGTGGAGGGATCAGCTCCAATGTGAAGGATGTAGAGCACACACCACATTCACCCTGATAAACATGAAACACTTATAGCCTAGGATGCATCCATACGCCCCACTAAAACATACATATAAAAATGGCCAACTGAACATGAGTGGGACGATGCAGGATATCACTCTCCTGCATGTGAGTCACGACACCGGTGCCTCTAGTGCCGTGGTTACGGTACCTCCGTAACTAGTACATAAACTGGTCGTGCTTGTATATAATGCTCAGGCAATTCATTTAGTTATTAACATGATTTCTGGTAAACTTAAACATATACTGGGGAAAACATTTGGCGGAAGACGGGGAATCCTAATCATGCATAGAAGGGAAGTCCTTACTGAAAGGACGAGAAATCCGTACCTCTAGTCCAGTACCGACTGAAAGGAAGACTGAACGAATACTACTCGGGCTTCACGCGTGCTACATAATTACAAGACGCGAGTAAGTTAACTGGTATCCGTTATCAAATTTTCTGGTCTTATTGGTTTCTTATATTTATTTCAGATATTCTATACGTATAATTACGGCTATATCCGACCATTAAAATAATTTATTTTAATGTATTAACGTTATACTAATGGTTACGTACAATGTATATCTGTCGTATATTAATTTCATAATAATTATTTCGCTAAAATAAGTACGTTCTTAATTTGTTTAATTCGTTCCCAAAATATACCCTTTTTATATTTTTATAAAACCAGTTTATATTTAACTTACTAAATGCATTTCACAACGTTTATTTCAAGTAAACACATAAAAAGAAATGAGATTTAACAGTCCCAAACGCACTCTTAACTGTTTTAAAACCGGTTGCCAAACAGCCCGTTACCCCTGTAGCCAAACAGCCCTATTTCTTGTTTAAAACCCACTGCCAACCACCCCGTTAGTGTAAACCCCAAATCAAACCCAAATGATTAGCGGCTGGTTGTGCAGTCAATCACCATAACAACATCCCGACATACAGCCCGGATCATAATATTTATTTAACATGTTTTAAACCCCAATAAATCGGATTAAAAGAAAAGAATAAAACGAATTAGGGTTTACATATGTTTACTAACCGTTTAGGGTTTCAAAACAGCAAATCTATTGTTCTTCTAGGATCAATCCTCGATCCCTTATTCGTGTTTCTTGATGTGGGTCGCGGCAGGGAAGGAGAGAACACAAAGAAAATGTAGGCGGCTGTTTGTTTTGATTTTAGGGTTTCAATGTGTTTTGTTCGTCTGTATAGAAAAGAAAAAAAAGGGATACTCTCCCGTCTGTTTTATTTTCTTCAAACGGGCCTGGCCCAGTTCACGAGTTGCGGCGCAAGATACATATGTTGCGGCGCAACAGATCTGCGGATCATGAGTTGCGGCGCACGACCCGTGAGTTGCGGCGCAAATTGAAGGGCCTGCAGATCATGGTTCTGCGAATCAAGAGTTGCGGCGCAAGACGCATCTGTTGCGGCGCAACATATGTTGCTGGCAATTATCCCACGTAAAGGAATAATAAACCGCGTATTTTTAAATTCTCGATTTAAAATACGGGTTTTACAAGGAAACTAAAAATTTAGTCTATTATAAAGAGGCCCCGGATCTTATCTTGCAGCAAAGTGCGAATGAAACTCTTCTTTAACAAGAATTGGCTCATCAACCAAAACACCATTAACCATTAGGCCTTTTACCGATAAATAAGCACGCTTCTGATTAATAATACCATGGAAAAATTTAGATTTCATCACGCTCTACGGCCCACTGAACCTTGGCCTTCTGCATACGATCTCGAGCATCATTAACTTGAATATCTTGCATTTGTTTCATCAAGTTATTCGAGAAAGAAGAACTTCATCGGACACCCCTCCTTGATCTAAAATAGAATCAATGTCTGCCAAATTTGTTTTAATATCTTTCAATCAACCAGACTGTTTATGTTTATAGTCCGCAATCCACAATCGAATCTTATTTTTCAAAATTTGCAACTTCTTTTTAAACCGAACCATCGCATTACTGTCAGAAAGATTGATAGAAGACCAAGTATTTGCCACCATATTATCAAAACCATTTAAGTTGAGCCAATAATGGTATAATCCAAAGGAGGCGACCCATAATCTGTAATTACTTCACGAAGAAGAATAGGCCGATGATCCGAAAGATGTCTGTCAAGGCATATAACCGAAAGATGAGGGATTTCAGAAAATAAACCTTCTGTCACTAAAAAATGATCCAACTTACTCATCTTAGAAGCCGACGGATGCGACCACGTAAATGAATATCTTTCCAACTGAACTTCAGTCAGACCCGAGTTATGAATAAAATTATTAAAATCTATCGCCCCTTGGATATTAAAAATTAACCCAATCGTTCTCTCTTGGAACGAACCTCATTAAAATCCCCATTAGGATACTCTCTCCACTCAAATGATTAATACGAGACAAAACATAACTCCATAAAAATCTTTTTTCTACTATAGCTTGAGGGGCATAAGTAGAAATGATAAGCAACTTAGATTTGGATGGAATCCAAGTCCCAAATAAGGCAACAAAATTATCGGAGATTATATGATGGTCCTTGTAAAAAACATTCGGATCCCAAACACAAAGAATACCCCCTAAATTTCCAACAGCGTCACTACTTATATGATCAAAAATACTATTACCCCATAAGAACTTTACCTCCATATTAGAATAAGAATCTGCTTTAGTTTCTTGAAGAGGCAAAAAACTCACCTTGTGTTTAAGATTTAACTACTTAATCCATAATTTTTTAGCCTTGGATCCTCGGCCTTGTATATTCAATGACAAACAATTCACTGAAAACCAATGCCAGCTCCTTGTGATCCAATAATCCGCTCCATATCTTTTAAACATCCATCCATAGAGGAACCCATGGCTTGACCAACCATAATCATATCAATGAAAAACTCCAAGATAGAACCACCCTTACATTGTTGCTTACAATTTACTTGTCCAGATGAGGAAGGCAAAGGCTGCACATGAACTGATGCTGAGTCCTCCATTATACGCGAGCTAAAACCTGCTACAGAAGGCAAATCGTGATCCTTTGAATTCACCTCATGAACAACGTCTTCTTGAACACCCTGTTCGGGAGTGTAACCTGGTGGATGAGTGATACTCGGCATGCTTATTAAGTAAATCATATATCTCGAATGGGTTTCTAGAATTTTCCTTCTCGTTGACCATTTGAACCTGGTCCTTATCTAACAAATCATCATTCTCTCCCAAGTAGTTTTCTGAAACATCCTCTACATCACTTTCAACATCCTCTACACCATTATTATTTAGAGGACTCTTAGTTTTGATCCCTACAACTTCTACATCCCCTTTGTCTAATTCATCGTCCGTACATTATAATCATCAGTAACATCATTAAACACCGTATGCCAAACAAACAGTTCCTTAGCACGGATCACAAAAACTTTTCCTTGGACAATAATCTTAAAATTTCTCAAGAATATTATCTTCCTGTGCAATCTTAATACATAGTCGTTTATGGTAAAATACATCATCCTTAAACTCTTCAATCTCCATCACCTCGTCCCATTTAGACCCTATTTTATGAAACATGGGTAGAGACTAGGCATGGAGAGGTACCTCTCGATATCTATCCAAACAATCCGGTCTTTGGAAACAAAATCTTTCTGAGCATTACTTAACTATTTAAACTATGAAGTAACTCCTACATGATTCATAAAATTATTCTTAGCTTTCAGCGAGTCCAATTCTAACATTACCCATAGCCCTCCTAAATAAGTCAGCTTCACTGGTGGAAACCCTTCATTTGACAGCAAAACTCGTAAGTTAACAATCAAGGAGAATTGTTTAACGTCCCCCATTACGAATTTGTCAAGATCACGGTTAACCACACTAGAGTTATCAAGAACAAGAGCAGGCCCTGGAGTAATGGAATTACCTTTAACAACCGACAAATAAGAGGAATTATGGACGCGATTTAGGAGGTTGAGAAGACCAAGTTTTATGTAACGGAGAGCGTTCGAACATCACAACATTAGCATGAAAATGCATACGCCCAATCCAAAGCGTATAAAGGTTCCCAACAAGCCTATCAACGTTATCCACCCTAATAAAATGAACAAATGCAAATCGTTTACCTGCCTTGGTCTTACGATTAGGCATGAAAACGTCAACCACTGTCCCATAAGATTCACAAACCTTCCCCAACTCTTTAGCCATGATATTATCTGGAAATTTGTCACAAATATTGATTTAGAAATCAACCGAGTGTTATCAGCATTACTACGCGCCGCCATAATAAAAATTAAAAAAACCAAATTAAAAACCCTAAATGAAAGAAATCCTAAAAAACGAAACCAAAACCCTAAAAATCACTCTGATCACAAATCCTAGAGTCTCGTCGATTCGATTAATAAAAGACTAGGATACACAGAATGATTACGACTCCCGGTAGATTCGGTATTGATAGTGACTTTAGGGATCGAGAACGAAAGCCTAAAACACTCCCACAAAATAGCAGCAGATTCGAGATCATAAAAAGCATTTACGTAATCTAATGTTAAGCAAAGAATGGAGACTAACAAGACTGAATCAAACGACATGATAGGATGGATCTTGGATCGCATTTAGAATCGCCCATAGTGGTAGGGTTTTGTGTTTTTTTTTCAGAGGCCAGAAGTAATGAGGGGGGTTGTGAAGCTTTACAACTAGTATCTAGTAAGAACATTTAATTTTGGCAAAAGAAACATCATCGATAATCTTATGAACTGATTTGACCGTAAATTCATTTTAATAGTCTAAATTATAGTCTCAAATATGTTGATATATAAGTATATATTTGTTCGAATACTAAACTCTATTTAAATATAAAAGGAATAATATTTATCTTCTCTCTTCATTTTGATCTAAAAATAAGATTAAACTTAAAACATATTATCATCATTTTTCTTAAATATTAATATTTGTTAAACAGTATAATCGTTAAGCAAAAGAAAATATACTACCACGACGAGCATTTAACTATATTTTTATACATATGCCAATTGGTATACTTTCAACAAACTTCTTTTTGTTTTTTTGTTTTTTTGTTTTTTATATTTGTTTTTGTTTTTTACTTTATTTTCGTCTATTTTTTCTTTTTTCCTTCATTGTTGACACTTGCATGAGAAATCACATGTGATTAAACACTAATTTGAGTATTCTAATAAGATCTCATGTGATATTAATTAGTGTTACATCAAATATGATATTAGCATTAAATCGCATATGATATGTAATTCTAATGAAATAACATGTAATTCGATATTAGTGTTAATCACCGGAAGTAACCGTCCCTACCATCGTAAATAAGAGCACATGGCTGTGCCATTCACAAGAACATATGATATTAGTGCTAAATAACATATGACATGTAATTCTAATAAAATCACAAGTGTTGGAATATTAGTAGTAAACTTAAATATAGTTTAGGGACTTAAGTGTACTTTGTAATATAGATTAGGAATAAACTTGTATTAGGAAGGTGTCTACCCCTCATCTCTATAAATAGGGATGAGGGGGATCCTAGTTCATTGAATTCTTCTTCCCAATGTAATCTTTATTAGGTTTATAATAAAGGGGTAGTTGGGGGTATTCCGTGTGCATATATGTTTGTCGGTTCTTTGTAGTCTCTCGTGTTCGCTACTTGTGCTCGATACAACTCGCGATCTAGCGGTTCCGCAATGTCGATCTTCGGGTTGTTGTCGGTTTCGTACAACAAGTGGTATCAGAGCTCATGTTTATTGTGGTCTCACGAAGGTCGAAGGCTAGAACGAGGTTTTAATTGTATCGAGGTTCGAGATTCGGGTTTTACGAATTGTCGAAGGTAACGATCGTTCATAGTTTTTTGAATCGATTTTGGGTGAGTAGCGATCGTAAACGAGAAGGATTTATTATCATTATTAGATCCATGCAAAGGTGATTTATTTAATTAAATCAAGGGGTGACAACTTTAGTGGTTAATTCTCAGTTGTTCTCTTTTGTATATGCATGCGTACATGCATGCATGTGAGAATAAGGTCGTCCAAGATTTTGATTTTTATAATCAAGTTGAGATTTGTTTTATGTTATATAAAACGACACGAAGGGTATTGTTGTTGCGGGTTCTTGTGGTACAAGTTTCGATCGTGGTTTTCTTGGGGTTTTTAAGTTAGCGGTCGGGTTTGCTTGTTCGGAATCGAGGCTTTAGGGTTTCTAATAAATTCGATTTGCAAGAAGGGTATTTTCTTGTGGTTCAAGTTTGATCGTGGTTTGTTCGGAATCGAGGGTTTAGGGTTCTCTAATAAATTCGATTTGCAAGATGGGTTTTTCTTGTGGTTCAAGTTTGATCGTGGTTCGCTTGGGTATTCAAGTTTACGATCGGGTTGCTTGTTCGTGATCGAGGGTTTAGAGGTTTTCTAATAGATTCGATTTGCAAGAAAAGGTTTTAGCAACAACGGGTATATTGCACACAGCTTGTGAGGCTTGTCGGTAAAGTTGGTTAAGAAACAACTTGACAAGGTTTGTAGCAAGGTTAAAGAAGATTCAAGACTTGTCGAGGTTGCAAGATCTCTTAGGTTATTAGAGATCGGTTTTGCAAAATTAAAAGTACGACAAGGGTTACTTCAAAAGGAGTCGGGTACTTTCTTGATTCAAGGGTTGTCGATTTGTTGGATAGGTTAATTTCCAAGGCTTGATCGATATTTGAGTAAGAAAGGGTGTTCTTTTGAAGGGTTTCTTGGTTTGATCGATTTCTAAGAAGGTTTCTCTTAGGGTTATATCGATAAAGCAAGGGTTTTTCTTTATAAACGGGGACTTCGTATTCGTGATTGTGAGGTTTAATATATCACAAGGTTTAGCGAATCATCGAAGGGACTTTGTCGGTTTGTGATTGTGAGGTTATTCACAAGGTTTAGCAAACAACAAAGGGATAAAGAAAAATGGCTAGTTCTATAACTAGGTTTAACATCGAGAAATTCGATGGGTTTAATGTACATAAGCATGGAGGTTCTAAACAAGTTGGGTTCAAACAACTTAGTCCTGGTGTTAAAACAGGAGTCCATGGAGTACATGTTCATAAACGTGTTTGGTTTGAGGTGGAACTGCAGGGAACTCAGGGGGATCGTGAAACTGAGGTTTTTCAGGTTAGTAACGATCATGTTGTAGTGGCTCAAAGACGGTTTGAGATAGAACTGCAGGGAGCTCAAGGGGATCGTGAAGCTGAGGTTTTTCAGGTGAGTAACGATCATGCTGCAGTGGCTCAAAGATGGTTGAAGGACAAACAACCTGAAGAAAAGACAAACACGTGCTGCTTGGTAAATGAGCAGGAAAAGGTACACCTTGGTATAAAGGTGGGGGCAAACATTACGGTAACCGGAGTACCTGGTCAAGAGGATGCGGAGGGTAATGTTGCTAGGAAGAAGACCGTGAAGGAGTTTATGGAAGCTAATCTAGGGAAATTACAAAAGTACAATGCCTGGTTAACAAGGTGGTCCCGGGTCCGAGGTTCCAACATCGGTAAAAGGTGTTGAGTATCGGTTACGTTTAAGTGTTACTCCTAAGGTGGAAATTGTTGGAATATTAGTAGTAAACTTAAATATAGTTTAGGGACTTAAGTGTACTTTGTAATATAGATTAGGAATAAACTTGTATTAGGAAGGTGTCTACCCCTCATCTCTATAAATAGGGATGAGGGGGATCCTAGTTCATTGAATTCTTCTTCCCAATGTAATCTTTATTAGGTTTATAATAAAGGGGTAGTTGGGGGTATTCCGTGTGCATATATGTTTGTCGGTTCTTTGTAGTCTCTCGTGTTCGCTACTTGTGCTCGATACAACTCGCGATCTAGCGGTTCCGCAATGTCGATCTTCGGGTTGTTGTCGGTTTCGTACAACAACAAGTAATTCGATATGATTGTTAAATCACATAGCATGTTATTAGTGTTAAATCACATGTGATTTTATCATGGTTAATAGCGCGCCTTATAGCGAGCTATAACATAAAGCATGGCCTCCACCTTACGAAATAGACGAAAGCGTCGTCTCTAGGCGTAGCGTGCTAAAAAGCGGCCCCGTGATATAACACGCTATAGCACGTAGTGTGACGCTTTTTTCTAATATTTTTGCTGATTTATAGGAATTGTGCTTGTTTACTAGTTTTGGGCTATTTAGTAGACTTGGACTTAGTAATTTTACTATGAAGAGAAATCATTGAGTAACTACTAGCCAATTTTGATATAAATTTAAATCAAACTATTGCTTTATTATGTAAACTCGCTGTATTTTAAAAATATTTTGTCTCGTTATATATCACGCTTCAGAAAACGCCGTAGTTTCGCTATAGCTTCTGTAGCTTGAAGCTTGGCAATACCGCTACGCTTCACGCTATTTACAATCTTGGATTTTATACAAGGTTGTAAATAGCGTGAAGCGTAGCGTAGCGGTATTGCCAAGCTTCAAGCTACAAAAGCGATAGAGAAGCTGCAACATTTTCTAATGCGTGATATAGCGGCACAAAATATTTATATATTAATATTTATATAGCGAGTTTACAAAATTGAGCAATATTTGAATTTAAATTTAAAACATAATCCGCTAGTAGTTATTTAAGGATTTATTTCCATTGTAAAATTACTTAGCCCAAGTCTACTAAATAGCCTAAAACTAGTAAATAAACTCAGTTCTTGTAAATCTGCCTAAAGATTAAAAAACAAAACTACACGTTGTATGTCGCTTTTTAGCACGTTACGCCTAGAGACGACACTTTTGTTTGTTTCATAACGTGGATGTCACGTTTCACGCTATAGCCCGCTATAGCGCGCTATTTAGAACGATGATTTTATACGAATATTTAGATTAATATTTAATCAAAATGTGATTTTTTTCATGCAAGTTTCAACAAGAAGGAAAAGCATAAAAAACGTAAGACACTTTGAAAAAAAGTAGTCGAAGTTACATCAAAATGTGTCAATATAAAAATAATTAAACGTTGGACGTGACAGGGTGACGATATAATTTATTTTGTCTAACAATTAATAATTTAAATTATATCTAAAATATAAAAAAAATTATATTAATAAAATATTAGCAATCTTACTCATTAACTCTAAAAAAAATATATTATTAGTATCCAAAATAACTCTAAATTAGTCATGTCCTACCTCATATAGGTACCTCATATATGTGAATTAGCCTCCTATCTTTAGCGTAAAACTAAACCATTTTAATTCAAAGTTCATTTAATTTATTAATGTTATTGTAGATTGTAGATGTTGCGTAAATATGTGTATATCATAGTGTCAACGAAATATTAAAAATTGGGTCGACATCAATAGTTGTAATGTAAGGATGACGTAATATGAAGAGGAAAAAGTTTAAAATAGACCCTCTATTTAATATATATCCAATCAACCAATCACAACTTTTTTTATATAACAAAAAAAAAAAAAATTTTAAATAATATATGATCTGTGGTACGAATCATATATGATTTTCTAAAGAAAAAGCAATTTCGTCGAAAGTATACAAAGTTGCCCCTCGACAGAAAAATGATTTAATTCTCGTCACGATGGTATGTTTTGTTTTGCATAACGAATAACGGTTCGTGAGATATTTAATTTCTAAGTAAAAAAGGGAAGGTTGGTTTGAATGAATGTGATTGGTTGATGTGGTTTATGCAAAAAAACATGCTTTACATTTATCTCAACTAGAAGGGTAAACGGATACCCATCTATAAAAGTCAACTAATGGGCAAAATAACGACAGTTAATGCTTGGAAGCAAAAGCATCATAAATCAAAGTTGTAAAAATAGTTAAACGTTAGCTGAGCGAGTAGGTAGAATTTAGTGATTAATCGGTTAGACGAAGATTAATCAATAATTAATCCGATTAGATATCGCTATATAAATTGATAAAATTTTGATACTAAATGCCAATTTGTTTGATTTAGTCTATCGTTGTCTGATTTAACAGAAATATGATCGATTTGATCGAATTCTATACGTTAACGAGTTGGTCGATCTAGCCGATTTTGGTCTGATTTGACCTATTTATGCTCGATTTGGCCAAATTTTATCGGATAATCGGTATGTTTACTGATTTTTACTCGATAAATTGGTATGTTAACCGATTTTTGACTAAAACCATTAATAAGTACGATTAGTGAAAACCAAAACGGTTGATGAGCGCCTAGCGCCGAGGCTGAGATTAATAGGACGCATATAACGATTTTTGCAACACTGCCCTAAAATTTAGCCCTACATGGACTATATATGAGAATTTCCAATACGAGAGACCATAAAATAGCCCTACGTGAACCGCTTTAAACATATAAGCTGCTACTCGTTATCATGGCTTGGAAAATATAAGGAGTAAAAGAAGCGTTTGTATATTGTTAGATATTTGGTGGATCACATTAACGTGATAATCGTGGCACACACTTTTAGATTAAAGTATTTTTATGATTTTATCAAAATCTCGAATGGGATAAAACTCACCTCTAGATATGTATATTCTTTCATTTTACCAACTAGACGGAACTAAAATAAGATTCCGGTTACAGTTACAACCTATATAAAATTAAATTCTGCATATCAAAGAAGACTTTGTAGATTCTTATGGTAGGCCATCACATTGAAAAGAGATGAATAAGGTCTATAATCACCAACAACTAGTAAATGGTTGGTTACATTGCAACATGTCAACTAGTTTACAAAAAGCATGCTCTTACATATTAAAAGTTTTGAAGAAACATGCATGCCCATCCTTTTTTCTTCATTTAAATAGCCTGCATTTGGCATTCAGAATCCATATCACCACTTCTCATTTTGCATTTGAAGAAACATGGCTTGTAATTACTTTACCACCCTATTATGCCATTCAATGATTGTTGCAGTGTTGATGCAGTTTCAAATCTTTGTTGTTGTTAGCCAACCGCAAGCGCCTTGTTACTTTATATTTGGAGACTCCTTGGTCGATAACGGAAATAACAACGGACTCGTGACAATGGCAAAAGCCAATTACCCGCCTTACGGAATTGATTTTTCAGAAGGTGTAACAGGAAGATTCACCAATGGTCGAACCATCGCTGACGTTATTGGTATCTCTTTCTCTCTATATTGAAAATCTATACTGATTTGTTAAAGGTGTCCTCTTTTTTTAACAAAGAAATTGGCTCATACTCTATACTTCTACTATTGCAAAATATTGGTTCAAGTGAAGTGTGTTAGTTTTGCTTTCTAACAGAAGGGTGATGCAGGTCAATTACTAGATTTTCCTGAGTTTATTCCACCATATGCTACCGCAACTGACGCAGAGATTAGCACTGGCGTGAACTATGGTAGTGGCGCTGCTGGTATTAGGGACGAAACTGGAAGTAACCTGGTAATGCCTGCTTGCGGAAAACTGAAACATATGATTTTTTTTTCTTCTTTTAAATTCAATGAAAGGCATGCAAATCACTCCTTACAATAAGTTTTCTAATAATGTGCACGCCTTGTTAGCATATAGTGACGCAAATTCAAAATACGTAGATTTTAATATGCATTTAGTGAACCTGCAACGTTCCCGATCGTGTTAGACTAATTTTCAGGATTTAACGTTATCTCAGGGTGGTCGGATCAGCTTGAACGTGCAACTAAAAAATCACGCAGCGATAATTTCACGTCTCTTGCTCCTTCAACGAAACAGCACATTTACAAAAGAATACCTTAAAAAGTGCATCTATTTAGTGAATATGGGATCCAACGACTACATTAACAACTACTTGATGCCCGGAAATTATCCCAGCAGCCGCATATATACTCCCGATCAATATGCAGCGGTCCTTGTGAAGCAATACTCTTTACAACTTACGGTAAACATCCTGATCATCTTTTCCTTTTAGCATGGTCTCATAGAAATATGATCCTGTGCGTCACACATTTAGGTACTTACAATCATAGATTTCTGTTGAATCATATGCCAGACTCTATATAAATTGGGAGCTAGGAAAGCTGCCATCTATGGCGTGGGTCTCATAGGTTGCGCCCCAGCTGTGATAGCAAAGTTTGGCGCAAACGGAACATGTGTAGAGTCAATTAATAACCAGGTTAAGCTATTTAACGATAGACTTAAGCCTTTTGTCGATAACTTCAACAGCGACAACGCTGATGCAAGATTTACTTACATCAATATTACAAGCATTACAGCACCTCAAGGAGGTAAATAATTGCACCAATTTCCAATCTACGTTTTTTTCATATTGATCGCATCAGTTTAATATTTTACAGTATGGTTTTCGTGCTGTTCAGGGGTAGTTTTGCCGAATGTTCCCTGTTGTCAATTGAGGTCAGATGGACAATGTATTCCAAACTCAACACCTTGTCCTGATCGGGATGTTATTATTTGGTTCGATGGTTATCATACTTCTGAAATTATTAATTTGCTTATCGCAGCAAGATCATACATTGCACAGTCTCCCAATGATGCATCTCCTTTCGATATTAGACAGTTGGCTGCGCTTTAAATAATGTCGTACGATATTGTATGACTCTTATTGTTGTGTGATTTTACGTAAGTGTAAAAGTCATAATATACTTATGGAATAATAAAAAGGTAAATTGTGTGGTTTTGTTTAAATGCATGCATGTCACGAATTATATTTTACTTTTTTTTTTTACTTTACTAATAGTAGGCATGCAAGTATGGGTGACGATCAGTAGACACACGACGTATAATTTAAGTACTTTTGTTGTAAAAAAAATCAAACATTTTTAAAGCTCCGCCCTTGGTGGGCTGAATTTGAAAGTTTATGGACTTAAAATTAATAGTCGTGAGATAGGATCGAACTCGGGATCACGGGATTGCACACATAACGTAAAGGGTTAATTTATTTATTAAATATATTTTATATATATATTTATTAAATCAAACCAAAGCTTAACTAACGATCGTTGATAAATAAAAGTTAAGTTATAACGACCGTTATGGAATTAAATAGAAGCTAAAAGAAGAAGGAAAAATTACACAAACACCCCTGTAGGAGGGTGTTAACCGCCGGCTTGTAGAGGGGGCAAAGGGAAACTTTTGTTTCCTATTTTGTTTATGACTTGGAGCCCAAGGTTTGCTAAGCCTATATAAACAAACCCCTAGCCTCATAATTTTTCACTCCCTCTTTCTCTTTTTCTTCTTTGATCGCCGGCCACTCACAACCCACCTTAGGGTTTCGTTTGGTTTTCGATCAAGTCTATTTTATCTAGTCCTAGCCCCTCTCTAGGGTTGTTGGGTAGATATTCCATAAGCGTTGAAGCACGGTTTGTTCGTGCTAGACTCACGGTTAACTCGCCGTATTACGTGTGTACAAGAGCGTGATATAATCTTCCTTTAGATTATATTTTTGGTGGTGTTCGTGATAAACCCTAGTTGCCGTTCGTTCCGCCGTCTTGTGGATCTTGCTAGGATAAAGGTATGTAACCCTAATCTTGATTAATTATAATTGTGTTAAATTAATGATCTTGTTAATCGCTTCCGCTATGTGTTCTTTGATCCATATTAGGGTTTTAAATAATTGTTATGAACTCTATAAACCTTCAGAATTAAGACACAGCCACACCGGTCATGCAGATTATTGACAACCATGGAAACATTTTTTAAGCAACATCTTAATGTAAGGTATGTTTTCAATTAAGATATTTAACTTTTTTTAATATAAAAGAGCTCATCTTTCTTTTTGAGCCGATTTAGGTTTTTTCATCAATTTTCGTGAACATATTAACGACTTTTTTGATATGTCCCAAAAAAACGGATGTTATATATGATTAAAGGGCCAAAATAGACAATCAACCGGGGTTGTAGATGGACAACGGTAACATGGGTTACGACAAAGAGCCCTATATTTTAGAGGGCACCGAATTTTTTATAAACCCAATTTATTTGTACATTTTAAAAAACCTAACTCATTTATATATTTAAGTCTAAGTTAAAATGGTTTTTGTAATATTATTTTAGGATATTTATAAAAACAAATTAGCATCGATTAGTATATTTTAGTTATTTGCAATTTTATTTAACATCGATAACGATAAATTTTCTTTCTCACATAATTTTTTTAGGGGCATTTTTTTAGTTATCGCCCAAGACACTCAAAATCTCCGGAACGACGCTGCAATCAACTATAAAAAATTATGTTGAGAACACATTCTGCAACATTCCTGTCAAAGGAGGTTTTTTAGTATGCATAGTATGTTAAAAGATATTTAACAAAACATGTATATTTCAAAGAGTCTAATGTGATACGTCTTTAGTTATTACTCATTCTTTTTTACAAAATTATTAAAACTCCTAAAATAAGAGTTTTTTAACAGTGTCCGTACGCATTGTTTTTATTCAACAATAATATGTTATTTATCATGTTATTATTAAATGTACACAGTTTGAAATATATATATTTTGTTATAAAGTAGAGATTCAATAAGAAGTGAAATTAAAATTAGAAAAATAAAAAGATATTTTTATTCATATATTTCAGATAAACATGAGAAATTTAAGAGAATATGTATCTGACTTTGTAGGTGAATATAAAATGTGTGGTTGTGGTTTCTTATCATCTTTTTCATTTTGGTTAATCTTCTTATTAGATCCATATATCTTTATTATACGTAGTAATATTTATTAGATGATTGAAGCCCGATTGTTGCTTGGGTCATTAGGTTTAGGGTCATTAGGTTGGGCTTATTCTTTAAGATGTGTTTTATTATAAATAAAGACTAGTTTTAATACCCGTGCACGCACGAGACTTGAATATAAAGGATAAATTAAGTAATAATTTTGTTATTGCGATTTTATGTATAATTATATCTTTTAAAGACATCTAATTTTATATGTTTGATTATATTGTTGTTTTACTGTGCACCGTGTAATTTAATATAAACTCGCCTCAATTTTTATTTTTCGAATTTCATACTATTTTTACTTTCGATATTTTTTTTAAATAGTTATACCTTAATTATTAATCAACCAATCATTTACATCAACCTTACACGAACACGATGTATAAATTCACGATTTTGTAATGCTTAACATTATTCTATAAAATAATATTTAAATATTAATACTTAAATAGTTACGATGTTTATGGACCCACGAGTTTTACATTGTGATTTTTCATCATGTGATATTATTAATTGATATTTTGTATAAATATTTGTTGCACAAATGATTTTACTTTGTTTAACTGGAAATTTAGCTATTTTTTCTAGACATTGTGTGTTTAGTAACATATGACGACCTTGAAAAAATATATGTCTTTGTAAAATGTGGAATCTCGTCTATTTATTTTCATCTCATACTGATGTCTAAGGTCCTGCATTCATTTTAATATTTATATTCATGTTAATAATTTTACATATATTGCATTGTTTGACTTTGTTAAGTGTCAAAATAGAAATAGACAATAATTTGCGTTTTTATTTGAATATTTATAATCATGTGATTTGTTGATTTTTTTAATATAACATATATGTTGTATTTTTAAATATAAAGTCTGTTGCACAAATGATTTTACTTTGTTTAACTGAAATTTTATCTATTTTTTTCTAGACATTATGTGTTTAGTAACATATGACGACCTTGAAAAAATATATGTCTTTATAATATGTGGAATCCCGTCTATTTATTTTCATCTCATACTGATGTCTAAGGTCCTGCATTCATTTTAGTATTTATATTCATGTTAATAATTTTACATATATTGCATTGTTTGACTTTGTTAAGTGTAAAAATAGAAATAGACAATAATTTGCATTTTTATTTGAATATTTATAATCATGTGATTTGTTAATTTTTTTAATATAACATATATGTTGTATTTTTAAATATAAAGTCTAGAGGGTATAAAGTTTAAGAGTTATTTTGTTTATTTTATGAAGTTACTAAAAAAATATGGATAATTATAAGTTTACACTTAAGTTTGTCTATTTTATTTAAAATTCAAGCACTAAAGTTTTACTAATGCCTTCCTTCTTTTTTAAGTTTTTTATTTTTACAAATTTGACACATATATCTTTAGGTGTTTTTATCAAATTTCTCCACCAAAAATTTTAATTTTGACTAAATTGAATTCAATTTTGACTTTTTTCCACCAATCATATCTCTCTATTTTGCTTATTTGTCAAAATCATGCCATTTGATTGATTTAATTGTTTTTTCTACAACTTCCACTTTTAACTAAAACTCTCAAATAAAGTTTAAGGGTTATTTTATAAAGTTACTAAAAAAATATGGATAATTATAAGTTTACACTTAAGTCTGTCTAATTTATTTAAAATTCAAGCACTAAAGTTTTACTAATACCTTCCTCCTTTTTTAAGTTTTTATTTTTACAAATTTGACACATATATCTTTAGGTGTTTTTATCAAATTTCTCCATCAAAAATTTTAATTTTGACTAAATTGAATTCAATTTTGACTTTTTTTCACCAATCATATCTCTCTATTTTGCTTATGTGTCAAAATCAAGTCATTTGATTGGTCTAATTGTTTTTTCTAAAACCTCCACTTTTAACTAAAACTCTCAAAAAATTTAATTCTTTTATTATATAAACTAGTTTTAATGCCCGTGCACGCACGGGACTTAAATATAAAAAATAAATTAAAGTAATAATTTTGTTTTTACGATGTTATGTGTATTATATATATTTTTAAAAACATATAATGTTTATATGTTTGATTATGTTTATATGGTTGATTATGTTATTTTTTTTACTGTGCACCGTGTAAATTAATATAAACTCATCTCAATTTTTATTTTTCGAATTTCATACTCTTTTTAAATTTTTTATTCTAAATAGTTATATCTTAATTGATAATCAACAAATCATTTACATCAATCTTACACAACCTTACACCTACACGATTTACAAACTCATGATTTTGTAATACTTAATATTATTCTTTAAAAAATATTAAATTTTTACTTAAATAGTTACGATGTCCATTAACCCACAAGTTTTACATGGTTTTGCATTATGTGATAATATTAATTGTTATTTTGTATAAATATTTGTTGCACAAATGATTTGAATTTGTTTACCTGAAATGTTAGCTATACTTTTCTAGACATTGTGTTTAGTAACACTTAACGACCTTGAAAAAATATATATTTTTTGTAATATGTACAATCTCGTCGATTTATTTTCATCTCATACCGATGTCTAAGGTCCGACAGTTATTACATTGCTTGACTTTGTTAAGTGTCAAAATAATAATTTACGTATATTACATTGTTTTACTTTGTTAAGTGTCAAAATAGTAATAAATAATAATTTATGTTTTTATTTGATTTTTTAATATATGGATCCTACATATATGAATCATGCATGTATTGTATGTATAAATTTTCAATATTTACCTAAACATGAATTCACAAGTTACCAAACAAAAACTAAGAAATAATAGTTATTATTATGAGAAGTACTAATAAGCATATTATTACGATGATGGTTGTGATATGTTCGATGATTTTCTTTATGGGTACCACGAAAATGAATATATATATGATGTATTTTTACAATAAAAATTGTAGAAGGTATAAAGTTTAAGGGGCATTTTGTTATTTTATAAATTTACTAAAAAATATAGAAAATTATAAGTTTACTCTTAATTCCATTTAATTTATTTAAAAATAAACCAATATAGTTTTATCAATCCCCTCCTTTTTTTAAGTTTTTATTTTTATAAATTTGACACATATATCTTTGTGTGTTTTCATCAAATTCCTCCACCAAAATTTTTAATTTTGACTAAATTGAATTCAATTTTGACTTTTTTCCACCAATCGCATCGCTCGATTTTGCTTATGTGTCAAAATCAAGCAATTTGATTGGTTCAATTATTTTTTCTACAACCTCCACTTTTCACTAAAAATTATCAAAAAATCTAATTCTTTTATTATATAAAAGAAGATGGTATCTCATTATGTAAGAACACAAAAACATAATTCAATAATATACATATCTTGGTATTTTACATGGTATTAGAGCTTTAGGTAAAATTCATTAATAAATTTTGTTATCCTCCGATCATCGGCTATATGCCAATGATCCAGAGGGATTCTTTTACTTTTGCTTTATTATTTTTCTTACATTAAATATTTTTTTCGTGATTTATGCATAAACCCTAAATCCTACCAGTCAAAATAAAAATAAAAAATGCTTAGTGTCTTCAATCCACCAATTTTTCTTCTTCATCATCTATTTGTTCCTATCACTACTACAAAAAATGCTATAAAAACTGGTCAAAATTACCCATAAAGAGTGGTTTTAGAACAACTCTTCAAAGGGGGTATCTCCATACTTGAAACATATGAAAACCGGTTATGCAAACAGTCTCTATAAGAATAATCAACACCGGTTCTCTCCCTAAAAATGGGTCTCCATATTAAAATAAACACAAATATTTTACTGAAAATGAACACCGGTTCTCGCATAACATGTCTTTATAGAAACACCTAACATGTCTTTATATATAGTAAAAAGATATGTTTTAATCTCAAAATCATTCTTTTTTTAAAAAGAAATGGAACTTTTTTAATAAATTCTAAAATTTACAAATTTGACCCACCAATATATAAAAAATACAATTACAACAAATATATATATAAAGCTGTTTAAATGGACTAGAAATGTCAAAATAAACAAATTAAAGTATATTATTTCAATACTTCAATTTAACTTAAGAAAAATTATATACAAAATTCAAATCAAATTAAAGTATTGGAATTCAACAAATTACCGTAAAGAAAACAGTATAACTCTAACATAATTTTCTAGGCTTAATCTCGCCTCAATGTAAACCACGCGCTAATTATCGCGTTCAACTGTTTGTTCCCCAACGGACACTCATTACTCCAAGGTACCTGTAAGTAATTTAATGAAATAAAAACGTTAACTGTCTACTAAAAGACAATAATTCGCATGTCTGCTAAGTGATAGCTTTAGTTTTTATTCAAATCATTACAATATTCAATAAGAGCCTACTGTATTGAAATCCAAATTCAAGTAAACAAATACGTAGTGGTATGCTGTAATGAAATTCAAGTACGAAGTAAAAAGTATTCAAGAATAGCCTATTGAAATTACGAATTACAGGGTCTGATTTAAGAACTAGTTATATCATTTCAATTCAGCAGGTTGAGAAATGCAAGCATGTTTTACAGCATTAGAAAAATGGACATCAAGAAAATACATATTTATGGCCATAGAATTCGCCTCTCGACGATTATTAGTCAGGTTCATAAAAGAACTGGCATAAATAATCACGCATCACTAGAAAGAACCGTCAACCAATAATTCTCCCTATGCAACAACATTCATAACAATGAGTGAACTGATAAATGAAAGAAATACAATCCAAAAATTTTCTTTAGTCATATATTACGACACACAGAAATCAAGAAAATGGTTCGAAGTTACTTACACCTGAGGGGCGAACACCTTCGAGTGCTGTATATAGAGAGTTTTCCAACATGAATCCCCATCCCCTAAGAAAATAATAACTGTTAGAGCTTCAGAAAATCAATATATACAATAAGACAAACAAAAGTCAAAACAAAGGTTGACTGCTAAGACGATATTATGCAATGTTTGATATACAGATTTTACATGGCAGCCGAGGTCATCTAGCCCCAATATAGGCTCACCATCAATTACAACTATAACTTGGATCTTCTTCTCAAGCCAATTGTTCAACACCTCAAGAATGTTTCCCCTCATAAAGTAGATAAAATTTTTAATTTTAAAAAATTAGAGCAATAATTATGAAGCAATAAGTCTGTATTTGAAGTTTGAATAGCTAAATGTACTTGTCATTTAAGCTAATGTAAAGTCAATGTAGACGGCGATAAATGTTTCCATATGTCTGACAAGCTTCACCAACTGTTGGCATGTAAATTATTAGGAATAGCTCCTCGACGTTGTTAATGAGAAGCTTGTAAAATAGCTTTTCATTAGTCTCCTATTATAAAATTCACAACAAATTTGTTGATAAAGCATATCCTAAATCAATACAAAACAAATATATTACAAAATTTTGAGATACATAGATGGGTTACCTGACAATGCATCATGGCTATGTTGTGCAATGGAACATGGTATTGTCGGAGTAGATGCAAAGTTCCTTTTTTCCCATTATAAAGATCAACGTGTTACGTGTGCAGTGGTTGACCTAGCCGAGAATAAAAGGTGGTTCATTGAGTTAGTTAATTAAAAAGATTTGGCAAGTCAAACAATTGGATTTAAATAAAAAAAATTATTAATACAAAACATGAGAGGTAAACATCAGATTTATATATTTAAATGCTAACACATCACATGTATCTTTAAGTGGTCCTTTGTTCAAAGTATTTAGCAAGGATGGTTGTTCCAAACACCCCACTGTAAAAGCTTCCTTTACAGCCACCCTTCAAACCTGTAACATTTTGTGCTTATTAACAATATGTGACTTAAATATCTTCTCACCATACATCTGATTTCACACTAGGTAATATGGTAACTCATACATCTAAACAAACTATATCCAAACATTACCTCCTAAACCGACTCTACAAAACAGAAAATCAGATTCTCATTATGCAATATTGCATAACCACATTCAAATGTATACCATGTCTTTGAAGTATGCAACAAAACTTTTGGCACATTTCCAAACTCTGACCATTTAGTGGCATGATATAAAAACAACAACACCGCTCATTAATGTGTTTTTTCCCATAGATAGTTTATTTAAACCGTGCAATTCCCCATACCTGAACACCAGTTATGAATAAAAAAAATACTTTAAACGCCAAAAATCAAAACTAAAATAGTTATAATAATAGAAAAAAATGAGCAATTTTGACAAATACCTCGCCAAAAACACGCAAGTGCTTATACCATGTCATAAAGTGCTTGTGTGCGATCAGTTTCCAACTACAAGCATTTAAAAAACCTACCCATAGAAGTAATTCATTTTACAGATTAAATACAAAAAAAACTTATACCATTCATGAAACCCAATTGATAGATCAATTTCTACGAAAACCACTAATTTTTCATAAGCAATTGTAAAGAACTAAGATTTAGAAACCTAATTTACAAATCAACCAATAAACAATAAGTACCTTTAAATCAAAATCGTTTCAACTGAAATCTTCCCTCGTTTGCAACTCATGCTTATGATTTAGGGTATAGTAACGATAATAATAATAAGAACAAGAACAAGTGGTAGCAGCAGCGGTTAATTATCTTATTTGAATATTGAACCAAAAGGTTATAGTTGATTAATGATAAAAGTTATTGGCAACAAAGAATGAAGTTTGACTAAAATATCAAAGTCAAAAATCAGATTTGATTTGGATCAAAGGAGGGCAAAAACCTTTAGAAACCAATTTCCTATCCAACCCAAACTATCATTAACATATTTTTTTTTACTCCTTCACTTATACAATCAATACATACACTCAATCTTAACTTTTTTTTTATCATTTATCAACAACCCAACCCAACCCAACATATAATATTTTATTTTTTCACATATAATTTAATTAATTAAAATCTAACATAAACTATATATTAAATAAAATCCGATCAAAATTACTCTATGTTAGACATTATTTTGTTAAAAGACAAAATCTCTTTTGAACTTGTTCTTCTTTTCCTCCATATCCATCTCTGCTACTTTCCACCACCCAAAGTAACTAATTAATCTTCCACGCGTGCGCAATCACATCACCAGAATGAAGAAAACAGTTTATCATGTATGGTTGCCAACTTTGATGATCGTGGAGTCAAGATGAGAACTAGATTTATATACAATAATGGTTGGTTAAAAGTGTTAGATCTTAAACCATGTTTTAATCATTAATGTCACTGAAGGTATATATATTCTTAATATTTGATTCCAAGTCAAATGATGGTACATATAAGATAAATAAAAAAAGATATAAATAAAAAAGTTTGAATGGCCATTCATAACAGGACAAGTGGCTGGGTTGGCACCAACATTTGATGGTCACGCTACTAACCGATCGTGAACAATTGTCTCTTACTTTTAATATTATAATGTTTTTCTAATATAATACTATTTTTTGTGTCCTTTCTGTCCTCCAATCGGTTGGAGGGATCACCGATAAACCTAGTCTTAGAGAGAAAGTCGCATAAGCGTTATTTGCTTAAAGAGATAGGTAGTATAAAAAATACTATACATACTATATTAATACTGTATTAGTGATCGTGAGTTTTAAATTTTTGTTGAAAAAAGGAGGGATAAAAATCCCGCTTGTAATTTTAGTAAAAGTGAAATCAAGTTTTTGTGATAAAATTTAAAGAAATATTTTATAAAACTTTTTAAATAATCAAGACTTGTCATTTTAGAAGAAACGGTTTTCATGCTACATATAAAGACAGGTTTTGCATAACACAACCAGTTTTTATGTGTTTTAGGTTAAAAAGACTGGGTTGCTTTAGAAAACCAATATTTATGCTCATTATTTTTTTTATATACAATAAGAACTGGTTATCTAAAAACTAGTTTCTTTAGGTTTTTATGGCCATTTGTGTAGTAGTATATTGTCAGAAATCTTTGTCGTTGATCATCAAATTGCTCCCTTCTAAAGGCAAAGCAAGCCATGACGAAAAAACAATCGTTATGTAAAGAAAGATGCCACAAGCAATAAACAACTATGCTGCCAAATACAATGCTTCCTCTCAATCAAACCAAAAAAAGATGAAGAAAAGAAGAAGTGGCTTTCAACATTAATTCCACTTTATCCGTCTGAATTGCTATTGTTCAAACTGCGGGAGAGTATTAAATGATTGAAGCCCGGTTGTAGGCTTGGGTCATTAGATTTAGGGTTAGTTAGCTTATTCTTCAAAATGTGTTTTATTATAAATAAAGATGGTATCTCATTATGTAAGAACACAAAAACATAATTTAATAATATACATCTCTTGGTATTTTACAATATTAATATTTGAAAATATAACATTGAGACAGTTTTATTCAACAAAGGGTTAATATTAATATTTAAATTTTAATAGAGTATTTGTTATAATATTAATATTACTGTAATATTTATTCAACAAATTGTTACCTTTGAATCCTTTCATCCAAATCTCCAGATCCAGTTCTGTTAGGCTATTATTCATCGATTAACAATCCATAACGTGAATCATCACAGTGTTTTCCTGATCTTGCTGCTGATTAATTGTGAGAAGGTATAGGCTTGTGATTTATTCCCCCTATATTTTTCTATGATCAGTTAGTTTACCGGAGTTTGGGATGGATCTGTGTTTGAGGGTCGTATGTATTATTAATTGATTCGACATGGCTTTCAGATCTGTGTTTTGACAGCAAATTAGGGTTTTATTAGTCAGATCCCCTTTCGTTTTTTCTTTATTTTCTTTCATTCGAGATCTCCCTTCAATCCAAATGGGACCAGACGATTGGCATGAGGTTTCGAGGAAGAGGTCTCCTGTTCATAGCAACGCTGATCATGTTCACCGTATTTCCACATCTGTTTTTGTCACTAACTTTCCTGATTACACTACTGCCAAGGATTTGTGGCAAGTTTGTAATGGTTACGGGACTGTTGTGGATGTCTTCATCCCTAACCGGAAGTCGAAAGTGGGCAAACGATATGCTTTTGTTCGGTTCATCAAGGTTGTTAATGTCGAACGTCTTGTGGGTAATCTTTGTACGTTATGGATTGACCGAATGCATCTTCACGCCAACGTGGTTCGGTTCAATCGGCCTCCTATGCATTCTCATCGTTCGACCCAACCTGCCCAACATACTGTTAATGGAAAATCTTCCTTTGCTTCGGTATTGAAGGGTTCTCATCCCACTGCTAATATTCCATCTGCTGCTCCAGCTCAAGTATTGGATGAAGATTGTGTGGTGTCACGTAATCTTGAAAACTTCGTTTTAGGGGAAGTAAAGGACTTTTCCTCCATTAACAATATTTATATTCTGTTAACTAAAGAGGGTTTTCACGAAGCGAAAGTTGCATATATGGGTGGACTATGGCTTATGATTGAGCTGTCTTCGCTTAAAGTTAAGTCTAGGTTTTTGCAACACGTTGGGGTTGCATCATGGTTTAATCAGTTGAAAAATGCAACGTCTGACTTTGTTTCTAGGGAGAGGATCGTCTGGGTCGATATAGAGGGTGTGCCTTTACACGTTTGGTCTCGCTCTACTTTTTCAAAAATTGGGTCACGTTGGGGTGAGATGTTGGACCTTGAGGAAAACAAAGTTGATTGTTTTGCTCGTAAACGACTATGTATTAAGACTAAAGAGGATGATAATATTCTTGAGAAGTTTAAGATTGTTGTTCGTGGCAAGTCATTCATTCTCAGAGCTAAGGAATTATTTGTATGGTCTCCTAGTTTTAATGCCCTGACAGAGGATGAATTTTGTGATGACGAGGATTCCATTAAGGGCAAGGTCGATAAAATGGCTCAGATAGTGATGACGAGGCCGTGTCTGAGACTCATTTTGGTGAGCATGATACCATGAAGGAGAACAATATTTCACAACCACAATCCCCAGGTGAGAAGAAAGATTCTAGTGACCCTTTTAATCTGTATGAACACCTTAATAAGCAGAAGAATGGAGATGATAACGGAGTGTCTGTTTCTAGTGCTCCTAATCCCCCCGGTTTCACACCCAACGGAGAAGATAAGAATGTCCACGATCCCACTATTTCACGAGAGGTTCATCATCATGGGCAGAAGTCTCCAGGCAGTTCTTCTCAAGGACTTAACTCACGCATTATGGAAGATGATCCTTCTAACGATGGCAGTCCTGATCCTCTGTCTTCGAATGCAGGTCGTATACATAGTAAAGGAGGTTCTATTCTGGGAGCTTTAGATGATATGATAAAGGTAGGTAAGGCTATGGGTTTTTCCATGGAAGGGTGTACTAAAGATATGGAGGGTATTATTGGATCTCAAGGAGACTCACTTGGTCTCCAATGAATTGTTTATCCGTCAACATTCAAGGCCTCGGGTCCAAGGCCAAAAAAGCATGGATCAAGGAGTTAAATGACAAGCATAAGGTGAGTTTCCTTTCTATCCAGGAAACTAAGACGGATTGTATGTCTGATGTTGATGTTAAAAGGTTATGGGGAAACTCTAATTTTGATTTCATCATCAGTGAAGCTATTGGGAATTCGGGAGGTATTTTAAATGTGTGGGATCCAAAAGTTTTCTGTAAAGAAAATCATACTATTTCGGATAGTTTTGTCGCATTGTATGGTTCTTGGCTTCCAACACGGTCTAAACTTCTTTTAATCTCTGTTTATGCTCCACAATCGCTCAGTAGCAAACGTATCTTGTGGGAGTATTTGTCGGTCCTTATTACTCGTTGGAGCGGTGATTGTATTCTTATGGGAGACTTTAATGAAGTTAGGTGTTCGGGCGAACGTATGGGATCCGTGTTTAACGCCAAAGGAGCCGATGAGTTTAATAGTTTTATTTCTAATATGGGGCTAGTGGATATTCAGCTGGAAGGTTATTCATTTACTTGGTCACATCCTTCGGCAAGTAAGATGAGTAAATTGGATCGCTTTCTTGTTACAGATGGTGTATTATCTTTGTTTCCGCATTTGTCGGGTATTTGTCTAGATAGACACTTATCCGATCACATACCTATTCTATTAAGGGAGGTGGTTGCTGACTTTGGGCCTACTCCCTTTCGGGTGTATCACTCTTGGTTTTCTTTACAGGGTTTTGAGCAGATGGTTAGCGATGTCTGGTCCTCCATTCTTCTCAATGATAATAATAAGATGGTTCGTCTTAAAAAGAAGTTGCAACTGCTTAAAAAGGAGATTCGGGCTTGGGTTAATGATTACAAGGCCAAACAGTCCGGACATATTTTAGATCTTCGGGCTAAACTTCGTCACATTGATAGCATTTTAGATCAAGGCGGTGTCAACAATGAGCTTCTGTTGTCCAGGTTAGATATTATCAAAAATATCCATGATATTAAATCTGTTGAATCTAGGGATCACATTCAAAAAGCTAAGATCAAATGGGCAATAGAAGGAGACGAGAACTCCAAATTCTTTCACGGAGTTATCAATCGCAAGCGTGTGAATTTGGCTATCAAAGGTATTATGGTTGATGGGGTGTGGGTGGATGATCCTGCTCGTATTAAAGATGAATTTTGCTCACATTTTGCTAACAGATTTTGTGCTCCGGAAAGTCACAGTTACAAGCTTAATTTCACCTTCCCCACCCGTCTTTCTGATTATCAGGTGGAGGATCTAGAGAGGCCGGTTACTGATGTTGAGGTCCGTACTGCAGTATGGGGTTGTGGTGAAAATAAGTCACCAGGTCCTGACGGATACACGTTTGAGTTCTTTCGCAAATTTTGGGATATTATTGGTACTGATATATTTGAGGCCGTTGAATGGTTTTTTGCTCATGGTTCTTTTACTAGAGGCTGCAATTCGTCTTTTGTGGCTCTTATCCCCAAATCTCATGATCCCAAGTTCGTCAACGATTACAGGCCTATAAGCTTGATTGGTTCTCTATATAAGATCATCACCAAAATCTTAGCTAATCGATTATCCGTTGTCATTGCTGATCTAATATCGGACGTTCAAACTGCTTTCCTTTCGAATCGTCAAATTCTCGACGGTCCTTTCATTCTGAACGAATTGTTATCATGGTGTAAGCGTAAGAAACATCAGGCCATGGTGTTTAAAGTGGATTTTGCCAAAGCTTACGATTCTATTAGGTGGGATTATCTTAATGATGTCCTCCTAGCTTTCGGTTTTGGTTCTAAATGGTGTTCATGGATTCGTAGTTGTCTTTTTTCTAGTATGGCTTCGATTCTCATTAATGGTAGTCCTACTTCCGAATTTCAACTTCATCGTGGTTTGAAACAAGGAGATCCTTTGGCTCCGTTTTTATTTATTCTAGTTATGGAGTCTCTTCATCTTTCATTCAACAAGGCTGTAGCTGAGGGGATCTTCTCGGGAATTCAGATAGATTATTCTCTTAATATTTCCCACCTGTTTTATGCTGACGATGCGTTGTTTATTGGTGAGTGGTCCATGGCTAATATTTTAGGTATTACGAATATCCTTCGATGCTTTTCATTGTTATCTGGTCTTTCTATTAATATTAGTAAAAGCCACCTTCTTGGGGTTGGTGTTTCTGATCATCAAGTAGCGGATGCAGCATCTACCTTAGGTTGTTCGATTATGAAAACTCCTTTCAAATATTTAGGAGTGATGGTAGGTGGTAACGCTCTGAAAGTTCAGGCTTGGGATGAGGTGGTTAGTAAACTTAAGAACCGGCTTTCTAGGTGGAAACTTAAAACATTATCTATTGGCGGCAGGCTTACCCTTCTAAAAGCGGTTCTCGGATCTACCCCCATCTATTCCATGTCGATTTATAAGGTTCCTAAATCCGTGTTGCATAAGATGGAATCTCTTCGTAGACAATTCTTTATTGGTGGACAAACTAACGAGAGATGTATTAACTGGATTAAGTGGTCAAGGGTGCTCGCGTCTAAGAAATATGGAGGCTTAGGGGTTTCAAGTTTTTATGCTTTAAATAGTGCCCTTCTATTTAAATGGGTTTGGAGGTTTATTTCGGGGGATAATTCGTTGTGGTGTCGGTTCATTAAAGCGATGCATGATGATTCTATTCTAAAGACGTCCTCCTATCATCGTTCTACTTGGAATGTCATTAAGAAGGAAGTCATTTCGCTCAAGGATAGAGGTATTGATCTGCTCTCTTTCTGTCGTATTCGTATGGGCAACGGTTTGCGCACTTTGTTTTGGAAGGAGAAGTGGACTGGTGAGTTTCCTTTATGTCACGTGTACCCTCGTCTCTTTGCCTTGGAAACTAATAAGGATTGTACGGTTGCTTTAAAAATCCAATCTCCAATTACATCTTCTTTTAGGCGCGCTGTAAGAGGAGGCATCGAATCTTCCCAGTTAATGCTCCTTGAACAAGCTTTAGAAGGTCTGATGCTATCTCCTTTGGAAGATCGTTGGGTTTGGGATTTAAACGGGGAAGGCACTTTCCGAGTGAAGGATGTCCGCACGCTTCTTGATGATCATTTTTTGCCTAAAGAATCTACTGCCACAAGATGGGTTTCGTTTGTTCCGATTAAAGTCAATGTGTTCGCTTGGAGGGTTTCTTTGGATCGTTTACCCACCCGGAAGAATTTGGTGGCCCGTGGTGTTCAAATAACGGATCTTAGGTGTCCTATTTGTGACTCGCATGAGGAAGATGTTTCCCATTTGTTCTTTAGCTGTTGTATGGCGAATAATGTTTGTAAGTTAGTGTGTCGGTGGTGGAACATTTCTCATACAGAGCTTTCTTCTTATGCGGAGTGGCTTGGGTGGTTTGAGTCGCTTAGGCTCAATTCCAAACTGAAAAAAGTGTTGGAGGGGGTTTTTTTCGTGGTCTGGTGGAGTATATGGGTGCATCGAAATCAGCTTCTTTTTTCGTCTCAGTCTCCCCGTAAAGACGTTTTGTTTGATGACATAGTTTCTCGCTCATTTTCTTGGATCCACTCAAGGTGTAATCGTGTTTTTAGCTGGGATTGTTGGCTTCAACGGCCTTATTTAATCTCTTTGTAATTTTCTTTTTGTATCTTTTCTTCTAGCTTCTTGCTAGTTGGTTTCTTAATAAAGTTGCCGTTCAAAAAAAAAACAAATTGTTATCATATATATTAATATGTTTAAAAGGAACAATATGTACACAGTGTATGTACGCATTGTTATTTACTAGTCGGGTATTCATGTAATACCACGATGGATACCCGCTGACTATTTTTATAATTGTTTTCAAATATTAAATGATTTTAAGGGTGTTGTATGTAGCTTATGGTACATAACAGGATAAGTGTTGTTGAATTTTGTATGAATCGACTTCTTTTTGTGATATTTTATGTGTGTGATTCGTGATAATATTTTGATGTGTATGTGAAGTATTATTAGATTAGTTTGCTTTGTATCTCTTTTATTTTTCATAAATTTTGAGTTTTTTTTATATTAATATTTAGTAATTGTCATTTTAATGCATATAAAAAGTTAGTTTTATATGTTATAATTATGTGGGTGTTTGGATGTGCTTATTGAAAACAAATTATTAATTTTGAAAACTCCATGTTAAAAAATAGTGTTTGGATTTGATATTTCAGTTTAAAATCGCAATAATCAAATAATCACTTTTTTGAGTATTTGGCAAATTTGATTATTTGATAATAAACTCCATTTTGAAAGATTACTTTTCCAAAACTCCATTTTGAAAATGAAATAAGTAGCTTCCCACTAACTTTTTCAAAACTCCATTTTGTAGCTTCTAAACGCAAATAATCACTTATTTCCATTTATTACCCAAACAATTTTTTTTAACTTATCTCCATTTTGAAACTGAGATTTGGAGATAATCTCCTCCTAACCGCACATCCAAATACCCCCTATATTTCTATGTGGTTACACATTATTTCCATTAAATCAATTATTTGTCATTAATATGATAGTTATAATTTTTGAAAAAATTAACTTATATCTTCACAAGATTTAAAGACACTTTAATTTTAAGATTTTTAGTCATGTGTAAGTATTAATTTCAGAGTAAAAGATAAATCTTTACATTATAAGAAATTTTAAGGCTAAATTTTTTAAAACTTCTATATTTAGAATAACATAATAGTTTATAAAGTAGTATAGATTGAATAAAAGGTTATTTATTTGCTCAGATGATAAGATGTTCATAATAATATGTTATCAACTTCTTATTTGATTCTAGCCGATGATGAAAAAACAAAATAACAAATCATCATTGATAGTTCTAATCTGCATATTGAAGTACTACTTCTCAAATTATAGCATTCATGAAGCATTTGATCGACCAGATAAATACGAATGTAGAATACTTTGGCATAAATTCGCTGTAACGATTTTCTTATGTTCTGATCCTCAAAATCATCGAATGAATGAAAATTTTCTTTTAGTGATGACATCGAAATCATGTAGTACATCATTTGAAAAAGATGAAGACGTGATAGAGAGGATAACAAAACAACCCGATAACTTAACCGAAGAATACACTCATAAAACCACCACCAAATAGCCTAGTGATAAGGTCTTTAACTCTTAAACAAGTGGTCAAGGGTTTAACCCTCACTAAGTGTGTGGTCACGGAAGTTCATCAGCGACGACTCCGATCTATCCAAAAAAGTAGTCGCCTTGAGATTATAATCGACTCGCAATATCGAGTTGGAAACCCAAATATATATAAAAACACACTAATAGCTTGAAAATTGGTCAAGACTTGGTCCAGTTTGTTGAGCATGGGATAAATATTTCAACTATCTGTCCATGTTGGTAAAAAGACGCTAATGGGAAATCCACTTGGTTTTGGATTGACAATCAGTTACGAGGTGGTCCACTTTGCGAATCATTGCACGCCTTCATAGATCGGACACAAATCAACTTTCCTATATTGATAGAGAGTTGCGGGTGTTCATTGGTTCGACTTTGGTTGTTCAAATTATTCGTTTTAAAATATTCGGATAAAAAAATTAAGTCAACTCAGAAATAGAATTTAAATTCGGCTTGATTTTTGAATTAACTTGAATAACCCAAATGACATTATTTATTTTAAAAATATATATTATTATATATACACTGAGCAAAAAGAAAATATTTCATGTAGAAAAAATTTATCTTATATTCGGATTAAATTTTATAAATATATAGAGATATTTATATATTTTATAAGCTCGATTTTCAGTTTGGTTTTCGGTTCCGATTGTCAAGTCATATCCAACTAAAAAAACGAATACGTAGTTCGATTCGGTTATGACCCAAAACCCGAACTCTATGTTCGGTTCGATTCTAGTTCGAGTTCACTTCGATTCGATTTTCGACTTTTTTGAATGAGACTCAATTATAAGCACCCCTGGATAGACAACCTTAAAGCGCTAGGTGTAGTAACGGCGGCAACGGCGTTGCCGAGCGTTGGTCGGCGTTACTACACCGACGATGCATTTCGCCCAACAACGTTGGCTCTGGCGTTGTCAAGGCAACACGCGTTAGGGGTAGTTTTATAGATAAAATTTTTATTTAAAACCCCCTTCGAGATTGAAAAGCATCTAACAAAGAAGAACTTACTCGATTTTGTTGTTTCAGTGGTTGTTTTGGTTGATGACTATGAAATGTTTTTTTTTCCTTTGCAGCTATACAGATGAAGAAGGTGTTGGGTGGAGGCTGTAAAAAAACCATGTTATATATGTGTGTGTTTGTATATGATATTGATTTTAAGCCCAAAAGGTTATAAACATAAAGCTTATATATAAGCCCAAATTTTTTAATTATTTTTTTCTTTCTAGTCGTCGGCGCGTGTACTTTTTTTTTATATTTTTATGATTTTTTTTATTATTGTAATGTGTATTTTTAATTACGAACGAAATGAGTAGTTTTTTACTAAATGATTGTTTTAGGGGTTTTAAGAAAATAAAGAGATGAGTGGTGTTATTTGTTATTCATGTTATAATTAGAGGACCTCATGTCATTTTGATGTTATGTTGGTGTGGCGTTGAAGTGGAGTGGTTATACCTTTTTTTGTGTTACAGTGTTACCACACCTAGCGCTTTTATGTTTCCTCTCAATCTAAAGTCAAAAGTATCTTATGTCAATAATCCCCACTATTTTTAGTTCAAAAAAAATAATCCCTACTATTTTAGAGCGTATGGTACACCTTTAACCACTTTTGTGTGCCACCTTATTATTTCAGTATTACCATCGACATAATAAAATAAAAGGAGGGTTATACTACGATACCTTGTATCCTTTAGATACAAGTGGACTAATCCTCACCTTTCATCCAATCTTTATCAAAGCCCCTGATTAACCTTTCTTTTTTAATTAGAAAAGGAATGAGGGGCATTTTGGTCATTTCACCCCACCCACCCACCTCCCAAATTCCTCACATCCCGTCTTTTCTTCTTACATCTGCCTATACACAAAAACACATACAAACACATATTCGATCCATAATGCCGATCTAAAAACACGAATACGATCCATCCTCGAACTATTATCTCATCATCTCCTTCATAATCCAGTCATCTACTTCAAGGATTCTTTAACTTAAGATAATATCATCAAGATTTATATCTCTTTTAGCTTATTTGATGTGTCCAAGCTTATTTGACGTGAATTTATATACGAGTTTAGATCTGATATGAATAAGATGATAGTTTTTTTAGCTTATCAATTTATTATTTTCAGCTAATTTTGATGTGTTTATGGATGTTGTATATGCAAATATCGCACTAAAACGATATTTATGTTTTAATCATACTTAACGTTTTGTTAACGACAAAACATGAAACATATTTTTATGTTTGAACTATAAGCATCATATAAGTTATCTTAGTCAATAAACTTATACACTAAAACGTTTTATAAAAGTATACAACTTATTTAAGCATAAAAAGAAATATAAAAATAGATTTCATATGTTGAATTTGACTTCTATTGTCAGATATATTAAGTCAAACAAGGCATGACATGATTGTTTCTTGTGATATTGGACAAACATTTAATAAGCAACAAAAGTCAGACCCGCCGGACCCCGGTGGACCTAAAGGTGAAGGATCTGACGGGGTTCCGTGGGGTCTGGCACCTTGCCTATAAATAGGAACCTTGCCCAAGCTTATCACTCACCCCTGTCTATCTAATCTTCTCTCTAATCTCAATATATATCTAACCTTCTAATCTATCTTGTCTATTCTCTTCTTTCTTGTGATCTAGATCCTTGTTCATATAAAGATCGATCACGAGAAAACTCAACTCTAAGCTTTGATCCTTCAAGGCTTCACAATCACCATGCGTGAATGTGTTAAGTGTTACCCACACAATCACCATTGTTGTACCCATTCATCTATCTACTTGTATAAAGTGTGGTTGGTGTTATAAACCATAAGTGTAGAAGTGTATAAGGCGTTGTTGTGCCTTTGTAAAGAACGAGACATCTTAGCTTAGGTGTCGTTAAAGATTGTAAGCTTAAGTGTGAAGGTTTCTCCACCGGTGTAAAGGATATTCATTTACTAGTGAAGTAGAACTCTCGAGTGGATACTCGAGGAGTGGAAGTAGGGGCAAGATAAGTGAGATCTTGCTAGGCCGAACCACTATAAATCATTGTGCATTGTGGTTAGTTTCTTTATTGCTTCAAGTCATTCTCTTTACTATCTCACACTTCGTCTATATCCATTAGCAATCACGAAAAAGTTTTTAAATAATTAAAACTAGGGGTGGCAATTTCTGACCCGACACAAAACCCGAATTGAAACCGACACGAAAATTAACAGGTTCGGGTTTAGTATACGAAATCTTGGGTCAGGTTTGGGTCGACCTATCTGACCCGTTTATTAAACAGGTTAGGTTTGGGTTGGAATTAAATTAAGTGGGTCGACCCGACAACCCGTTTAAGATTTTTTTCCTTATATTAAAAATGATTAATATGTTATCATACGTGTTAACTAGGTTAAACGATTCGAACCTAAAATCATTTAACATGTTAACACGTGTAATGTGCCTATTTATGTATATATTAAACTTTTTAAATGAGTCAACCCGAAACCCGTTTAATCTATTTAACCCATATAACTTATTTAACACCAACTCATATATATATGGGTTAAATGGGTTAGGTTCAGGTTATCTGTAAACAGGTTAGGGTTGACATAGCTGGCCTGATTATTTAAATGGGTCAGGTTTGGGTTGAGATTTTCTGACCGGCCAACCTGACAACCCGAACCCACTAACCTGAATCCGACCCGAATTACCACCCCTAATTAAAACTAATCGGTAATAACTATTCAACCCCCCTGTTAATGCAAAGTAGTGCCTAAAAACATTATTAGTGTTAACTAATCTTTCTTAGTTTTGATCACGATAAATTAAAAAGACATTTATCGTCAAATACAATAATAAGACGAATTATCTAACAAACACTATCATCAAGGTAATAATCATTTACGTATTGCACTAACATATCTTAATTTAGTGATCATAAAAGTGATTAGTCCTAAACTTACATTTTGTCAAATGTGACAAAAGATTTTTTAATAAACTTTCTTTTTAAGAAAATGTTTTATTAAAATGGAAAATGTAAATTTGAATATGGCATATTTCAAATGTCATAGGAATATCCTTTGAAGGTAAAAACTTACCCCAGATATTACTCCCCCACTAAAAGACAAAAGGGAGCGGAGTTTATAAACACGGATCCTTAAATGCCTATGCGGTTCCTTAGTGATAAGGAACCACAGGACAAGTAAGGAACTGCGCTCAGAGAGTCGTTGGCTTTTGTCTCCTATAAATAGAGGATCAAATATGCATTTTCCAACCTTTTTGGACACTCTTTCTGCTGTTCTCCTTTCTAATCTCTAATCATTTGTAAATGATCACTTAATGTGTTAAGTATGTTTACTTATGATTATCCCCTTTATCTCCTTCTTTGCCTGTCTAAAAAGAAGATCACTCACACACTTTTGATGTGATTAAAGATGAAGCATTGATGAAGATCATCCTCTCCTAAAGATCTAGTCATGTTCATCATTTGTTTTATTTAAGTCTTGTGTAGATCTAATGTACTTGCGAATACTTGGATCTAAATATTGTGTAAATCCATTGTATATGTGCATACTTTTTTTTTGGTAACCGTGATTTTTGACTCATTGACCGACTAATCCACGGGGTTTGAGCCCACCGCTACACAGACTCAAACCAGGTAAAGCCCTCACTTTTGGATTTGTGTTGTGTAGATCCAAGATACATGTGTCTACTTGGATATGTGTTTTATTTAGTTGTAATAGTTGTGAGTTGTGAGTTCTCACTAAACTATAAAGTGATGTGTAGTTGTGTCTTGTGAAGTTCTCACTTAGCTTCAAAGTGAAGAGTCGTGAAGATTGGTTCTACCTTTCAATTAGAACTCGACATCTAGCCTTGTGTCGTAAAATGGTGAAGTAGGCAACGTTGTGAAGATTGGTTCTATATTTCGATTAGAACTCGACATATAGCCTTGTGTCGTAAAATGGTGAAGTAGGCAACGTTGTGAAGATTGGTTCTATCTTTCGATTAGAACTCCACATCTAGCCTTGTGTCGTAAAATGGGTAAGTGGGCGACGTTGTGTAGATTAGTCCTAGCTAAGATTAGGTCTCGACATTTAGCTTAGTGTCGGAAAATAATGTAAGCGATGTTGTAAGGTTTTATCCGCCAAGAAGGGAGCTTGTGGATATAGTGGAAATCTCGAGTAAGGTGTACTCGAGGAGTGGAGTAGGACAAAGATAGAGCTACATTGCCGAACCACTATAATTCTTGGTGTCTTCCTATTAGGTCGTTTCTTTACTTACTCTTTACTTAATCTTATTATCACATCATTCACATCTACTATTTGTTATTTTTAATGCATTAGAATTGAACCTAATCATTATGCAACTAGCTTTCATGTAAAAGGTAGTTTTGAGACAAACCTAATTGAAAGGAATTTTAATTAGGACATAAACCGAAGAGAAACTATTCAACCACCCTTCTAGTTTCTACAATTAGCATCAGAGAGATGGTTACTCAAGGTCTTTGAAGTATATTCTACTTTAAAACTTGGATTGATCCATTGTCTCCTCAAATTTGAAGGTCTCATTGTACTAAAGTTTCTCTTTGATCAAAACTATTTTTTCATTGAAAATAGGCCTTTTAATTGGTAATATTGCATCTTATCTAGATTAGTAGTATTTATACATTTTAGATTTATCCTTAAAATATATCTACTAGTTTGTATCTTGCTATGTGTAGGTACTCATGAAGATTAATCACTTTAGTGATTGTGGATTGAGCTACTTACACTTGTAGAAGACTCATCTTCTTTGATTCCCAACATCATTGAATGATGATACCAAGATGGATGAGAGTGATACTAGTCCTTGAAGACTTAGTAGTCACTTTAGTCTTGTTTGGGCTTTTCATTAGCTCCTTGAAGTCTTCGAATGCTCTTTGAGGCCAAGGTACGTTTTCGTCCTTCCGCACGCCCTATTGATCATTCTTTTGATCATCACTTGACTATATGCTTCTTTGAAAATTTATTTGGTGCTCACGCCGCAACGGTTATGTTTATGTGTCTTGTACAAACCATGGTAGCTATCTATTTTATGACCGAGCAAATTGAGTGTTGCCTTACATTTACCCTTTTGTGAGTGACACTTGTGTGAACTTAAAATCCAAACACTATCCATGTGAGGTGCTAAAGTTATTTTGTCAATTGCTTTTGCTATTCATAAAAATTAAATCATTTTCCTATCATACTTCACAACACTTAAAAGCATTTTTAAAAATTGAAATTGTTTTCTCGCTTGATTGCTTGAGGGCAAGCAATAGCTAAGTGTGGAGGAATTATATAATGACCTAATTATACATATTCAACCTATCATTATAATGCCACTTTGTAGTATAAATAAGAGCTTCCGATAATTAATATGTTGTGTTTTATATGCAGATGTAACGTATGAAGGAGCAAAGTGAAGATATACAAAGAAGGGGCCTCAATATGCAATAAATCCAAAGTTACTAAAAGAAGATTCTAAATCGCCCAGAAGTGCGGCGCACAAAGTTGTAAGTGCGACGCACATTCGCATCTCCAAAGTGCGGCGCACTTGAGGAGAAGTGCGGCGCACTTAAGGAGAAGTGCGGCGCACATTTGACCCCAGACAACACTATAAACAGAGGCCATTTCCATCCATTTTACACACACCTCTCTCTCTCAATACTCTATAGCTCGAGTATTTTAGTCCTTTTAGTAAATTTTTAGTATTATCCAATTTTGGGAGATACTTGTAACGAGAGTATTCCACTCTTCGATTCTTGGAGGAACGATACAATCGTGACACTTTTGTACTCGTTTATTCAATCTAATCTAAGTGTGATGTTCTCTTACTCTTTTCCAATTGTTACTTTGATTACTATGTTAGGCTAAGCTATTTGTGACTATATGAGTATATGACTATAATTAGTGATGATGCTATGATATGATCCTTTATAAATGATTTCAAGCTAATGTTGTAGAACCATTTTACCTCCTAGTTCTACAAACCATATTTTATCTAAGTTGATTTGTTACGATAGTTTGGCGTTGAGAAACGCAAATTGTTATAATAAGTTTTCTAGAACTTGTCTATGGTCATGAATCTTTGGTTGGAGAAATCCGCTTAGAAACTTGATAAAATATTGAACTTGTTGGCAACTTGTTTTGTGCTTAGTCTCTTAAATAAACATAAGTCTTGAATCAACCCAAGTAAATTGTGTAAACGCCGTTTTGACGAAAAAGAATTATCACACTTTACCTACATAAACATATCGCGATCATTATTATCATCATCACGAACTTATACGAACTATTCCATATTAGTCATATTTGTTATTATTGATATTACTTCAACCATTTATTTCTTCAATTGTTATCTTGATTACCAAAACGAAACTAAGTCTCAGTGAACGATCCTGGCTTACCACTACAAAGCTATATTACGAACTAAAGGGTATACTTGCCCGTGTATGTCTTCTAGTACCTTGTTTTCTCTAAACCTTGTAATATAAATTTAAGACATGCAAACGAACATCAAGTTTTTGGCGCCGCTCCCGGGGACTTATAATCCTGTTTTGTAACCAAATTAGTATAATCCTTTAAGAAATTGAACCATTGCTACTCATTTTAACCAAAAAAAATTTCTGCAGTACAGAAAGTACGCCACACAAATCAAAAAGTGCGTCGCACTTCCGGTAACGAACCCAAGTGCGCCGCACAAAACCAATAGTGCACCGCACATTTCTACTGGAAACACCAAAAACCTTATTGGATGCACACCCGTTCATCCGGAACACCACCAACATCACCGTTACCTGAACCTGAACGTACCCGTAACTGAAGGCTACGTAGACTCCATCGCCGTGTACCTTTATCTAGGAGACACGAACAAACTCAACCTCGCATATCTAACCAACCTTTTGACAATCTTTCACAAATCCTATTTCTCACCAAACTCATCAACCGTTATGATCCAATGTCGGACACTGATGATGAACCTATGTGGTTAGCCGATAGAGTTGTCGCACCAACTCCTGGCTCTGCAATCGTTTTTCCTAAAATTGCAAACGATTTTGCAATCAAAGGGAACCACTTAACCCTTGTCAAAAATAACCAATTTGATGGTCGAATCAAAATCGATCCTCACAAACACATCCACGAATTCAGCGGAATTTGTAAAAGGTTCAACTATGGAGAAGGACAAGCCGAAGCCGTCGAACTCATGATGTTTCCATCATCCCTGACTGGAGAAGCCAACTCATGGCTCGATGAACTAAAAGAAGGAACCATTCGAACATGGGAAGGTCTTAGAACTGCTTTCTATAGGTGATTATCCATATAAACATGATATGAATAAATAATAAACGCAGCGGAAAGATCACCTATTAACGGATACATAGAGTCATATGATTAATCAAATAATAAAGAGGATAAAAGTATACCTTTGTAGCGCCATTCAGTAAGATCAACCGGAGACAATCACCAACATATGATCTAACCAAGAAACCCAAGTGACCAAAGTAGATCACCTCTATGTAGAAACACACTACACGTCAATGTATACTACGTAGATGCTAGTCTTATACCCCGTAACATTGTTAAGCCTTTAACCACAATATGTAAAAGCTTTATGAAATAATAAAAAAAACAAATCACCTACCATAGATCACATGTTTTTTCGTCACTACCATTTTGAGGTAGAAAGGAACTACGTTTATAAATGATGGTCTTTCATTTACTTACCATCAAATGATAAGACTAAAACAATGATGTATTCATCAATTTATGCAAAACGTATCCCTTAATATTCTCCTCATCAAGGCCGTTCTATAGTGGGCATTAAAATGGGTTTGACCATTTTTATTTTTAATTAAATTATTAAGTAATATCTTACATAATTAGAAGCCCAATATAAATCCCGAGTTACGTAGGTTATAATATATTGTAAATACAATAAATACGATATATTAAGCAGTACCTCTATGTATACGTGTGTGACCCCATAGGCTCACATGTGTCTAGCCATATAACTATTTATTATGACACGAGCATACTCCAACAGCTCCCACTTGAGCACGTCATAATAATCATGTAATTATACAAGCAATGGTTAGCGTCTAGCAACACGCCAATGCCCCCAGAAACATATGAGGATAGTTTCTTAAAACATCAGATTTTAAGTGGTTTAGTTTATCAGTCATCCTTTTGTTTCAGATACTTTGTTAAACTTTAGACATGGATCATAAGTCACTCTTAAGTTTAACTATTCTGTTTCTCGATATAGATATTGAACTAGATTACCAAATTAATCAAGTATCATCTTAATTACATTTGGGTGTGGCCACACATACATCTGTACAATTCATCGAGGGGCCCAGTAGTATCTAACTCCAATACATGTGGAGGAACAAATCCTATTTTGACTGCACGTGTCGTTCATGTGTTTCACATCGCACCTGAAAATAGTCTTTATGGCAGCCTTGTTCAGGACAACGTTGAACCATATCAAAGATTGACAATCCACACATACAGAACCTACTTGCATCTCAAGTCTTAGGATGAGAGATTCAACCACTTGCGAGATTCACTATTGACGACGATCCATGTAGTGAATTCTCATAGGTTGGGTCAATCCAATGTTCATCCAATGAACACATATGAGTTTGGCGGCATCATCAATTAATATTCATTCCTAATGAATATGACCAACTCACATTTGTCTTAATTCGACAATACTCCCGTATCGTCAACTGACAATGGATAATTTAGAATAACTAAATTATTCATGGATTAAACATGCTAATATAGAACACAGTAGTACAAATGAAGACGATCTACCAAGTATATCAATTAATGATTTAGTAAAACTGCTTAACGTTCCATTATCCAAATACTAAAAAAAACAGATATACATGAGACTACTCTAAGGTCAAAGTCCAATGTTCCAAGCATGATGAACATGTTTGACTACAAGGCATTGAATTTACACAAGGACCTGTTGAGTTGTCATCTGAGTGAACTTTGAGAATACTTATTTCAAAAACTCACAAATAGTAAAGATTTTGAATAATATGATGATTGTCATTTTGTATATGTGCGCTCAAGTGCTAATACAGTAATGCTAGCATCGCCATAGTACAATACATAGGTTGTTTGAAGCAAGTAGAACACCTATTTAAGACAATATTCTTAACAGCTTCTCAAACTATAAAGTATTCTTGTTTTACTAATGAGTAGTGCAACAGTGCTTTTCATCAAGCACGTCTAGGTAGTAGTATTATCATTGAAGATGAAACCCTACTATCATTAGGATTAAGTACCGTCTCAATCAAAGTAAGCATTAGTGTATAAACTTAACACTAATCTTCTTACCTTAAATCCGTAAACGATGAACAAGTCTACAGTAGTCTAATGACTTTCACTTAGACACTTTGTGATAAGTTCATCTTGCATTCATGCAAGTAATAAAATTAGTCTAATATATAACATATCATATGTAAAGAATCCATTAGGTAAACTAAGGGTCTCCATGTACATATTCAATCTTATCAAGTGAGATAGAACTTTGAGACTTTCTCATTGATGTGTCATATTTAGACTTATTAACCGCATATGACATATCATACTAAGCATATGTTCCAAGGTTATATGATTTGTTTCTTATATCTCTCAATAGAATATATTCCAAGCCAAGGATTAAAATCTAGCTTAGATGGAATAATATTTCTATATGTTAACAACATATGAGATTAAAGAACAAACAATACAAAGTGCTCCGACTAGCTTAAAGATAGACTCAAGAGTTATCTTTGTTTTAATCATGATCATATCCTTGATTTAAACATAAGATTCCAGCTCCTAGATGCATGCTTTAATCCACACTTGGATTTTTAGATCTTGTACACTTTCTAAAGATTAGTTGGATTTATATACCCTTTTGATTACACAACGTCCTCGCAAATGTAATCATTCATGAGGATTTATACATCCAATTGCGATATTTCATACTAATGAAATCAAGTATGGTAATTAATATCTTTATTAGTTTAACACTCGCAAAGAAAATAAAACTTTAAACATGATCAATTGCTTGAGCATGCCTTAAACTCTATTCAAAGAGAGTGTGTACAAAAGTGTACAATTATGTCCATATCTATCTTCTCATAGAAGACCATTTATAACCTATCAGTCTTACTGATTGGTGAAAGAATTTCAAATTCCAAAATTGATTTTCTTTTATGGACTACATCTACCATTCATAGTTTTGAGTCATTCATTAGATTCTAAGTCTAAAATGAGTCTCGATAGTTATGAGGTTCACTATGATCCTCTAACTCATATTCCTCAACATTGGCATGACATTCATATCTTCAGGTGCTTGAGGTATCCTTGCGGGTATGCGAATGGGAGTTACAACAATTTGTGGCTTTTGCATTTACATGCTCAGCCTCAATTGTGTCGTTCACTAGTGTATTTAGAAGGTTGTATTTTATTTCTTGCTTTCTACAAAGAAGCACAAAGGCTCCCACTTGCTTCTTGTAAGAGGATACATTCTCCAAGTACACAGCATGTCGAGCAACAATAAATTGTTCTCGTTTGGGATGTATAAAATACACTAAAATTTCTTGATTCAAGTTTTGTTAATAACACGTCTAACATGATTTTAACAAATTCAAGACTTCAACTAAGACTTACTGGGAGTCATCCCATTCCATAAATTGATGGTTTCTTAGTTACCTTCTTGTTTGGAACCATATTGAATAAGCACGGGCATATTCAAATTTTTGTTAACCTTAATAAGATACAAGAGAGAGAGTAGTTAATGTTATCAAGGATCAAATAATAACAATAGTATTTGATTTTACACATGAGACATAGTGTTGCAATTATGAGACAGTATCACAATTCCTTTGATAACATAATACTCTTTGGCTCACATATTTTATAATTTGGTCAAACCAAATTGTATAAACAATATATTCAAGCCGATTGCATGCTATAAAGTATGATTATTTTAGTAGTTCAAGAACTTTATGTTCATGTTTTAACAAGAAAACATAACATGTTGGTCGCTAAATATACTTTATAAGATATTGAACAATTCAATAACTTCATTGTATATGCTCTAACAGGAAGACACAACAAGTGAAGTACTTACTTTATTTATAAGTCTTTGAACAATTCAAGGAAGTTCATGTTTATGTCTTTACATGAAAACATAAACATATTACAAATAAACTATTATTGAATGCCTACTTTTGGATTCAATAGTATTTTCAAGTTAGTTTACATACTTCATATTTATGTCTTTACAAGAAAACATATGCTTATTAGCTAAAACATATAGGTAATGTGATGAAGTTGTTTTTATTATTTCTTGACATTAGTTCTCTATTAGACAACATACATCAATATGTATAAGTCCTAATAGAATATTATAAGTCATATTGTGTTGTACCTTGTACACTCTAATATTTCTCCCACTTGAGCATGGCACAACATCATATATGAATAATATTAAAATATCACAGACATAATAAGATTTAAGTCATACTCAAATCAAGCTTGTATAGAAGGGTTATGTAGAACTTCATGTTTAATAAGCAATCATGCATAATTATTTTTAGATAACATTTCGGGAAGCGACATTAGAAAAGCGACTAGTTATCTTTTAAAATAATATGCAATAAGGCTTAGAAAACTATGACGTTATTTCGAGACAATCAAGAAATTAAGTGGGTCACTTACAAGGTGATAAGCTCGTAGCTCCCACTGAATAATAGGTGATTATCCATATAAACATGATATGAATAAATAATAAACGCAGCGGAAAGATCACCTATTAACGGATACATAGAGTCATATGATTAATCAAATAATAAAGAGGATAAAAGTATACCTTTGTAGCGCCATTCAGTAAGATCAACCGGAGACAATCACCAACATATGATCTAACCAAGAAACCCAAGTGACCAAAGTAGATCACCTCTATGTAGAAACACACTACACGTCAATGTATACTACGTAGATGTTAGTCTTATACCCCGTAACATTGTTAAGCCTTTAACCACAATATGTAAAAGCTTTATGAAATAACAAAAAAAACAAATCACCTACCATAGATCACATGTTTTTTCGTCACTACCATTTTGAGGTAGAAAGGAACTACGTTTATAAATGATGGTCTTTCATTTACTTACCATCAAATGATAAGACTAAAACAATGATGTCTTCATCAATTTATGCAAAACGTATCCCTTAATATTCTCCTCATCAAGGCCGTTCTATAGTGGGCATTAAAATGGGTTTGACCATTTTTATTTTTAATTAAATTATTAAGTAATATCTTACATAATTAGAAGCCCAATATAAATCCCGAGTTACGTAGGTTATAATATATTGTAAATACAATAAATACGATATATTAAGCAGTACCTCTGTGTATACGTGTGTGACCCCATAGGCTCACATGTGTCTAGCCATATAACTATTTATTATGACACGAGCATACTCCAACACTTTCATTAGCCGATTCTTTCCTCCTGCCCTATTTGAAAACCCCCTTGGAGAAATCTGAAGCTTTTCTCAACAAGAACGAGAAACTCTCGCTGAAGCATGGTTAAGAATGAAAGAACTACTCAAAAATTGCCATGGTCATGGACTTAAGAAAAAAGGAGTAATCAAAATTTTCTATCATGGTCTTGACGATGTTACCCAAGATGCATTGAACGCTGCAGCGGGCGGAATTTTCCTTTACAAAACCCCTAACCAAGCTTACCAATTATTGGATGACAAAGTACTACTTAAGCTTGATTGGTCCAAAAATCACAAAAACAAAAACTCGTGAAAAACCGTAGCTTTTGCCGAAGGAAGAAACAACCCAACCGACACCGAGAAAATTATGGCTCGAATGGATGCCATGTCTCTTAAGATTGAAGAGATTAAACACAAAACCTGCAAACACTGTAGAGGAAACTATCCTTCTAGTGAATGTGATGACGATGACACACCCATGACGAAGGAAGAGGAAGCCAACTTTATGAATACCTTTCTTCGAACTCGATTTTATAACGATTATCGTAATCGCGACCGCGATAATTGGAAATCAAATGATAAACCAAGTTATGATCGAGACGACAAGAAACCCACTCAAATTGAAGACAAAAACAACCTCGAAAGCAAAATTGACAACTTTATAGAATCTCAAAGAAAAACCAACATTTTTGTTCGAGAAACATTCACTGACTTCAAAACCAAGTTCGAAACTACAACCAAAAACCACTAAGCTTCCATTCAAAACCTTGAAGCTAAATTTGATCGTTTGGCCGATAAACAATCGAATCGCGCTTCTGGTTCTTTACCAAGCAATACCAACCCAAATCCCAAGAACAACAACAAATATCAACCCCCACAAGCTCGTAACGAGCAAGTGAATGCTGTATTCACGCGGAGCGGTTTATCTTACGAATCACCTACCAAACCTATTCAAGATACACCAATCGAAATTCCGTTCGGTAGTGATAATGAGGATGAAGCCCAACCAACCCATACCAAACTAACTGAAAACCCAACACCCAAACCATATAAACCACAAGTATCATATCCATAACGCTTATGCAAGCAAAAGATGCTAGCTAAGTATGGTAAATTCCTCGACATAATACAAAAAGTTCGAATTAACATGCCTTTAGTCGATCTGGCTGGAATGCCAAATTATGGCAAATTTATCAAAGAACTTATCAAGAGCAAGCATAAGTTTGAAGAAGTCTCTTCAACTTTTCTAAACGATGAATGTTCTGCCATTATCCAAAACAAAGTACCACCAAAACTGGGAGATCCTGGAAGCTTCCTAATCCCATGTACTTTTCCTCACTCATACTCTTGCAACGCCTTGGCCGATCTTGGCGCAAGTATCAACCTCATGCCATAATCTTTGTATGCTAAACTCTCTAAAAATGTTTTAAAACACACAAAAATGAGCGTTCGACTCGCGGACCGTTCTTTCCAATACCCAATGGGGATAGCTGAGAACATGCTCATAGAATTCGGAAATTTTGTTTTTCCTGTTGACTTTGTAATCTTAGAAATGGAAGAAGATAGCAAGGTACCCCTTATCCTTGGTAGACCTTTCCTACACACAGCTGATGCTATAATTAAAGTAAAGCAAAAACAACTCAACCTTGGAGTTGGAGAAGATAGAATTTCTTTCTCTATCAACGAAGCTATGAAATACTCGTACTCTAATGACGATACTTGTTTTAGTATCGATGTCGTTGAAGAAATCGTTGAAGCCGATTTCGACGATCTTCTTAACGAAGGATGTGAAATTTTGCATTGTCTCGAAGGAACTATAATCGAAGAAGATCTTTTTGCTGAATTTTATGCCTTGATAGCCGACCATACCGATGATGAACCAATCATAAAAATCGAAGAAGAAATCGAAACCCTATTTGAAACCATAACTTTCGAAACCGATTTCAAAGTTAAAAAATCTGTTGAAGAACCTCCTACAGATTTAGAACTTAAACCTCTTCTTGAACATCTAGAATATACGTTTCTTCACGAAGAAAAATTACTCTCTGTAATTATCTCATCCCAACTTTCGGAAGAACACAAGGACGATCTAATTGACATTCTCAAGAAGCACAAACGAGCCTTTGCTTGAAAAACTTCTGACATTCCTGGCATATGTCCATCGTTTTGCAAACACAAAATCTAACTTTTGTGTTAATGCGATAATGACTAAAAAGGTCACTTGCATTTTTCGGTCTCGCTTAGTTTTGATTACGACAATATGTAAAAACAAGCATTTACGAAAACAACGAAAAACGAATTCTTGAGTTCAACTATTTTTCATTTTACCCATTTTCACTTAAGGTATGGATAAACAAGTACTAACCTTAATCAAGTGATCAAGTGATTTAATCTTTTCTTAAAACTCACTTTTATTAAAAGTGACAAGTTTTTATTAAACTTTATTTTTAAGAAAATGTTTTATTAAATTAATTATTTGAAATTTGAAAATGGCATATTCTTATTCTGTTAAGAATATCCTTTCAGGATATTTTATACCCAGATAAGACCTCCACCACTAAAGGACAAAAAGGAGCGGAGTCTAGTCCGGCGGTACCTTAGCGCCTAGGCGGTACCTTATCGATAAGGTACCGCGGGCTGTGATAAGGTACCGCGGGCAGAACTAGCCGTTGGCTCCTTTGTCCTTTAAATAGTTGGCCATTCTCAGCTTTTCACCTCACCTCTTTTGCACATTCATTTCCAGATTCAAACCCCTTCTTTAATCACTCAAATCTTTGATCATTTGTTTGATTATTACTTGTTTAAGAAGTGAATCTTGGTCTTCCATCTCTTCCTCTCCAAGTGCAAAGAGAAGAACACTATCCTAGTGAAGTGTTGAGTCCACCACCAAAGATCTATTGAAGATCAATTTTTATATACTTGTAGTTGTGTCATAGTTGTGAAGATCCAAGTAGTTGTGTCTATTTGGAAGTTGTGTATGTACTAAGTATAGTTGTGTAGATTGGTCCTAGCTACGATTAGGGCTCGACTTTTAACTTAGTGTCGGAAATTGGTTAAGCGACGTGTACGGTTTTCTCCACCATAAGGAGCTTGTTGTGTAGTGAACTCTCGAGTAAGGAGTACTCGAGGAGTGGAGTAGGAACGAGGAGTGAGCTTCGTTGCCGAACCACTATAAATCCTTGGTGTTCGATTTGATCTTTCTTTACCCTTAACTCTTTACATTCTTTATTCTTTTTGCATATACATGTGTTAATATTAGATTAGCTACACTATCATTCTTTATTCTTTTTGGATATATTTTTGTTAGTATTAGTTTAGCTACACTATCATTGTTCATATTGTGCATAGGAAGATTTCACATATTTCCTCAAGCCTAAGTTTTTTTTAAAAAAAGGATTTTTGGAAACCATATTTTAACAAGTAAATTTTAAGAAACTATTCAACCCCCCCTTCTAGTTTCTACAATTGGTATCAGAGCGGGTTGCTCAAGAATTTTTAAAGTATATTGTATTTTAAAACTTGAATCGATCTATGGATTCCAACAAGTACCTAGAAGGGCAATCTATGAAAAGACCACCACTTTTTGAAACCGATAGTTTTATTTATTGGAAAAATAGATTTGAAACTTATGTGAAATCAAAAGATTTAGATCTTTGGCATGTTATTACCAATGGTGATTTTTTACCCTTTCAATTTAATGAAGTTTCTAAAATAAAAGAATTAGTCACTTTTGACAAAGCTAATGATGATACTAAAAAGAAACTTTCAAAAAATAATGAGGCTAAAATGGTGATTTATAATGCTTTGCCTAAGAAAGAGTATGAAAGAATTTTTATGTGTGAAACCGCTAAAGATATTTGGAACACCCTTTTAGTAACCCACCAAGGTAATAGCCAAGTCAAAGAAAGTAAAATCGATCTTCTTGTCCAACAATATGAACAGTTTGTCATCTTAGAAGATGAAACTATTGATAGTGCATTTGCTAGGTTTAACACCATTATTACTAGTCTAAAAGCACTTGATGAAGGTTTTTCTAGCAAGAACAATGTTAGGAAGTTTCTAAGGGCCTTACATCCAAATTGGAGAGCAAAAGTCACGGCTATTGAAGAGTCGAAAGATGTCTCAACTTTATCACTCGATGAACTCATAGGAAACTTGAAGGTTCATGAGATGATAATTTTGAAGGACTCGAAATTAGTAAAAACCAAGAGTGAAAGGAAATCTCTTGCACTTAAGGCCAAGAAGGCACAAAGTGATCATGATAGTTCCTCGGAAAGTGATGACGAGGAGTATGCATTGGCGGTGAGAGATTTCAAGAAGTTCTTCAAGATACGAGGTCAACACGTTAGGCAACCAAACTATGACAAGAAACCATTGTCAAATAATCGGTTTGTCAAGAACGAAAAAGGTGATAGGAGTTGCTTTAGATGTGGTGATCCAAATCACTTCATTGGTGATTGTCCAAAGCCCGCTCGTGATAAGAACCACACGGCATTCGTTAGTGGCGCTTGGAGCGATAGCGGTGAAGATGATGATGACAACCCCAAAGGGGAGAAATGTCTTATGGCTCACACTTCTAAAGAGGTACATTCCGAAACCGAATATTATAGCAATGATAGTTCTACTTTAGATGATATTGAATTTGAAGGCAAATATGATAGCTTACACAAACTTAGTCTTAAATTCATAGAAAAGAATAAAACCTTAAAATCAACCAAAACTAAGCTTGAAAATGAGATCAATGAACTTAGGGAGAATTTGGCTATACTTGAGAAAAACAAAGAGGTTGATTTAGGTTGTTTAAGTTGTGAGAAACTTAGATTAGAGAATGATGATCTCAAGAGCACCTCCATTAAATTGGAAAAGTTCATGAAAGGTACTAGTGCTCTTGATGATATGTTAAACAAACAAGTTCATTCTAAGGAAAAACTTGGTCTAGGTTTTAACTCAAATGAAGCCTCAACTAGTGAACCAAAACAAGTCAGGTTTTCACAGAAAACACTTTCTGGACGCGGTTCCACATCTTATGGCGCGGTTCCTTATCACTATGGAACCGCGGCCATAGATAAGGTACCGCGGCCAGAAGTTGATTTTTGTGAAAACTCTGAACTTTCTGAAAAATCTAAGTTAAATGAAAAACCAAAGCATTTTACTGTTAATAAGGTTCAATTACCCATACTTGATGACAATGCTATTAGTAAGTTCTATAAGCCGTTAAGTAAACCTCTCATGGGAAATAGAAGTTTATCTAGATTATCTTCTACTCCACCTAGAGTACGGAATGAGTCTAAGCCTAGAAGTAGAACGACAACGCCTACAAGATATAATCAAAACAACTCACGAACTAGAAGTAAAACTCCAACACCTAGAAAGAATAATAATAACTCTAAACCTAGATCAAACACACCTAGGAGAAGTAATAAACAACAAAATGGTTACATGAACTACTACCCTCCTCCATTTTGTTCTCCATGGGGAATCCTCACCTCATTCATTCATCCCAACCAAATGCAAGGGATGTTTGGAACTAACAATTTTGGACCCATGAGATATTGGGGACCAAATGTTTGATCTTGTGTATTGTTACCTAGATATGCTTGGGAATTGATTTAGAGTCCGATGAGTGGATTAAGGATAGTGGATGTTCTAAACACATGACGGGTAATCGAAGTTTGTTCTCGCATTACAAAGCATATGATAGAGGTAACGTCACATTCGTTAGTAGTCTACGTGGTAATATCATTGGCAAAGGTACGGTTTCTCTTGACTCCATGACCATTGAAAATGTTGAGCACGTAGATAACTTAGGTTTTAACCTTTTAAGTATAGGTCAAATTTGTGATAATAAGTGTAAGGTCATCTTTTTGGAACATGACAGTGAAATCGTAAAAGATGGAAAAGTCATTGGAAAAGGTGTTAGAAAGCATGGGCTTTATGTCATGAAGGTTAATAAGAAGTCAAAAGACAACATATGTCTTACGACTATAGATGATAGTTCTACTCTTTGGCATAGGAGATTAGGTCACGCTAATATGCGTTTAATTCAATCTTTAGTCTCTAAGGAGTTGGTAAGACACCTCCCCAAGATTAAGTTTGATAGTCACTTTTGTGATACTTGCAAAGTTGGAAAGCAATTTCACTCAAGTCACAAAGCCAAGAATTTGGTTTCGACCTCTCGGTGCTTAGAGCTCCTACATATGGATCTCTTTGGACCTTCCGCCATACGGAGTTATGGAGGTAACCTTTATACCCTAGTTATAGTTGACGACTATTCTAGATTCACTTGGACTAGATTTTTGGCATCTAAGAATGAAGCTTTCGATCACTTCGAAATCTTTAGTCGAGAATTCAAAATCAACTAGGATGTTCAATTGTTTCTATTAGGACGGATCATGGTAGGGAATTTGATAATGAAGTGCAATTTGGTGCCTTTTGTGAAGCTCATGGTATTACCCATAACTTCTCGGCTCCTCGCACTCCACAATCAAATGGGGTAGTTGAAAGGAAGAATAGGACTCTCCAAGAGATGAGTAGGACGATGTTAAACGAGCAATCGTTGCCTCAAAAGTTTTGGTGCAATGCCGTAGATACATTGACTTATATTCTCAACCGAATTCTTATTCGACCTTTCCTAGGAAAGACCCCCTATGAGATTCTTAAAGGTAAGAAACCCTCATTAGAATACTTTAGGGTGTTTGGAAGCAAGTGCTTTATCCTCAACACCAAAGACTACCTTACCAAGTTTGACCCAAGTCTTACGAAGGTATTCTTTTAGGTTATTCCCAAACTAGTAAGGCCTACATAGTCCTAAATAGAACCTCAGGGGTTATTGAAGAATCACTCAACGTAACCTTTGATGAAACCCCTCCTTCACCCAAGACACCACCATTGGTCGATGATGACTTGGATGAATTAGAAGTAGTTAAAGCCAAAGAGGTTAGAAAAATAGGAGTTGAAGACCTTAGTGTTGAAAAAGAAGTAAACATTAAGGAATCTAGAGATCATACTCTCAATAATGTCATTGGTGACTTAAATCAAAGGACCCTAAGATCTCAAGTCCAAAATCAAAGCAACTTCTTTTGTTTTGTCTCCTTGATTGAACCTAAGAATGTTAAAGAAGCTTTGACGGATGAGAGTTGGGTCATTGCGATACAAGAAGAATTGAATCAATTCGTTGCCAATGATGTTTGGGAACTTGTTCCTCCACCTAGAAGTTCTACCATTATAGGAACCAAATGGGTATTTAGGAATAAGCTAGATGAGAATGGTGTTGTGTCTCGTAACAAGGCTAGAATTGTAGCTCAAGGCTATAATCAACAAGAAGGGATTGATTATGACGAGACATATGCACCGGTAGCTAGATTAGAATCTATTAGAATCCTTTTAGCCTACGCTTGTGCCTTAGATATTAAGCTTCAACAAATGGATGTAAAGAGTGCATTTCTTAACGGTTTGATCAATGAGGAGGTATATGTGGCTCAACCTCCCGGCTTCATTGATTTTGAGAAACCGAACCATGTTTACAAGCTTAAGAAAGCACTTTATGGACTCAAACAAGCACCCAAAGCTTGGTATGATAGACTTAAAGCGTTTCTTGTTAAACATGAGTATACCATGGGAATGGTAGACAATACACTCTTTACAAAGAAGAAAGGTTCTCACCTCATAATCATACAAATATATGTTAATGACATTATATTTGGCTCAACTTGTCAAGAATTGTGTGATGACTTTGCCAAAATCATGCATGATGAGTTTGAAATGAGTATGATGGGAGAACTTAACTTCTTTTTAGGACTCCAAATTAAACAAATGGACGATGGTATTTTTTTTAGTCAATCTAAGTACGCTAAAGAAATTTGGATTAGAAGAATCTAGACCAATGAAGACCCCTATGGCCTCGGATACTAAACTCACCGTAGATGATGATTGTGAGTCGGTAGACAACACCAAATATAGAGGTATGATTGGTAGTTTGTTGTACCTAACGGCAAGTCGACCGGATATCATGTTTAGTGTTTGCCTTTGTGCTCGCTTCCAAGAGGCTCCCAAAACCTCTCACCTTGAAGCGGTTAAGCGTATCTTCCGATACATTAAAGGCACTATACATTTAGGATTATGGTATCCTAAAGGGACCAGCGTAGAAACCATTGTCTACGCGGACTCGGATCATGCGGGAGACTATGTGGACCGGAAAAGCACTAGTGGAGTTTGTACCTTCATGGGTTGTTGTTTAACTTCTTGGTTCTCCAAGAAACAAACCGCTCTTGCGATATCCACCACGGAAGCCGAGTATGTGAGTGCCGGAAAAGCATGCCGACAAGCTCTATGGATGTAGCAAGCGCTTGTTGATTACGGGATTTCTCTTGATGATGTTCCCATCATGTGTGATAATAAAGGCGCTATTGACCTAAGCAAGAATCTCGTGCAACATTCGCGAACCAAACACATAGAAATTAGACACCATTTCCTTAGGGATAATGTTCAAAAGGGGAACATTACTATTGAAAAGGTGCCCTCCGAGGACAACTTAGCCGATATCTTCACTAAGCCACTTAAGAGGGAACCTTTTTATTACTTGCGTCTAGGTCTAGGATTAATGGAACATCTTCCTTAATTTCCTTTCTTCTTGTGTGTTTTCTATTACCACTTTGAGTCCTTGAGTCTTTTAAGATTCTTTCGAAAAATCTTCTCATCTTCCTTCAAAACTCTCAAAGTCTCTTTCGAAAATGGTTGAGAAATTCGTTTGACATTGTTAATTCAATCTAAAAACGATTTTTCATAGATTCTCGCTATTAATATAGAGCTTACATAATTCATATGTATGATTCTCTCAAACATAGCAAGAACAAGATTGAATCATGGAGGATCATTGTGTCATGACTTAAGGTCTTGTCTTACACACCTCCTACATTGATTTTTTTTAATCCATGTATTTTGGTCAAATCTCTATTTGGTAAGTTTGCATATATTTTCTTTGTCTATCTTTGCTTTTAAGCACATCCCTATGATAAGTTAGACTAGAAAAATAAGATTTGCTGAAAAATCTTTCTCCAAACACCAAACCCTGCTTCTGCAGGCGGTTCCATAAGTGAGCCGCGGTACCTTATTGATAAGGTACCGCCAGCATAGATAAGGAACCGCCTACAGTGGCCTTCCTTTTCGGGTTATTGTCTGAAACTCCATATTTTCTTCAACCTTTTTGAGAATCTCTGTTTCAAACCCTTTGACCACCCCAAAAATACCCTAAGCCTTCCTTATGTAAACCATAAGCATTTTGCATTACTTCACATCCAAAATGTCTTATTCTCCCATTGAAAGCCTTGAATCTCCTCCATTTTCTCCAATTGCTTTCAATCCAAACCCACCCAAGAACACTCTTAATCACATGTCTCCTACCAAGAATGTTGATTGTGGAACATCCTTTCTTCCACCACCACCCTTTAGTGTTCTTCCTCCTTCTCATGATAATGTCATGCACCATGGAACATATTGTCATTGTTGTCAATATCAACATCTTGCTATGGCACACATCTATGAGGAGTTGAGCTACATCAAGAGTCTCTTAATCAAGCCTCCTCTTCACTTTGATTATGAGATCTCCAACAAGCCACCACCACCACCCTCCACTATTACCTTGTCTTTCATATAAGCATTGATTGCTTATCCTCAAGACACCAAATTCAAGCAAATCTTAGAATTCTAGAATAACTAGGATTAGATTTATGCTTTTAGCTTGTTTCTTTTTCCATACTTCTTTGTATGATGTTTCTTTAGTAACCTATCTTGGATCTTTTTCTTTGTGTTTTCTTCTCTTTTAATTTTTTTTGTGACCTATTGCTATATATTGTTGGTTGTTTCTTTTGTTCAACTAACCCTTCTATGTAGCTTGTCACCATATCTCGATTCCTCGGTGCCCCAAGCTAGGGGGAGTAAGCACCAAGGGGGAGTCTTTGCAAAGTCCGTTTCTTCAACACCGGATTACGCAACCTTTTTGCTTCGACAAAGGGGAAGAAATGAATAAACTCATCTTCGAAAATCTTGTTTTTGTGTGATTGAGTTTATGTATTGTCGGAATAAAAAAGGGGGAGATTGTTAATGCAATAATGACTAAAAACGTTACTTGCATTTTTCGGTCTCACTTAGTTTTGATTACGACAATATGTAAAAACAAGCATTTACGAAAACAACAAAAAACGAATTCTTGAGTTCAAGTATTTTTCATTTTACCCATTTTCACTTAAAGTATGGATAAACAAGTACTAATCTTAATCAAGTGATCAAGTGATTTAATCTTTTCTTAAAACTCACTTTTTATTAAAAGTGACAAGTTTTTATTAAACTTTATTTTTAAGAAAATGTTTTATTAAATTAATTATTTGAAATTTGAAAATGGCATATTCTTATTCTGTTAAGAATATCCTTTCAGGATATTTTTATACCCAGATAAGACCTCCACCACTAAAGGACAAAAAGGAGCGGAGTCTAGTCCGGCGGTACCTTAGCGCCTAGGCGGTACCTTATCGATAAGGTACCGCGGGCTGTGATAAGGTACCGCGGGCAGAACTAGCCGTTGGCTCCTTTGTCCTTTAAATAGTTTGCCATTCTCAGCTTTTCACCTCACCTCTTTTGCACATTCATTTCCAGATTCAAACCCCTTCTTTAATCACTCAAATCTTTGATCACTTGTTTGATTATTACTTGTTTAAGAAGTGAATCTTGTTCTTCCATCTCTTCCTCTCCAAGTGCAAAGAGAAGAACACTATCCTAGTGAAGTGTTGAGTCCACCACCAAAGATCTATTGAAGATCAATTTTTATATACTTGTAGTTGTGTCATAGTTGTGAAGATCCAAGTAGTTGTGTCTATTTGGAAGTTGTGTATGTACTAAGTATAGTTGTGTAGATTGGTCCTAGCTATGATTAGGGCTCGACTTTTAGCTTAGAGTCGGAAATTGGTTAAGCGACGTGTACGGTTTTCTCCACCATAAGGAGCTTGTTGTGTAGTGAACTCTCGAGTAAGGAGTACTCGAGGAGTGGAGTAGGAACGAGGAGTGAGATTCGTTGCCGAACCACTATAAATCCTTGGTGTTCGGTTTGATCTTTCTTTACCCTTAACTCTTTACATTCTTTATTCTTTTTGCATATACATGTGTTAATATTAGATTAGCTACACTATCATTCTTTATTCTTTTTGGATATATTTTTGTTAGTATTAGTTTAGCTACACTATCATTGTTCATATTGTGCATAGGAAGATTTCACATATTTCCTCAAGCCTAAGTTTTTTTTGAAAAAGGATTTTTGGAAACCATATTTTAACAAGTAAATTTTAAGAAACTATTCAACCCTCCCTTCTAGTTTCTACATTTTGGATAACAAGAAACCAATTGTTGAAAAACAACGAAGATTAAATCCTAACATGAAGGATGTTGTTAAAAAAGAAATCCTTAAACTCTTAGACTCTAGAATAATCTACCCAATCGCCGATAGCCTATGGGTTAGTCCTATTCATTGTGTACCTAAAAAGGGAGGTATCACTGTAGTAACTAACTAAAACAACGAATTAGTACCAACACGAACCATCACCGGATGGCGAGTTTGTATTGATTATAGAAAACTAAATGATGCAACCGCGAAAGATCATTTCCCTTTACCATTTATGGATCAAATGTTAGAAAGACTCGAAAGAAATGAATACTTTTGTTTCCTCGATGGTTTTTCTGGATACTTTCAAATCCCAATCGACCCTATGGATCAAGATAAAACTACGTTTACTTGTCCATTTGGAACTTACGTTATAGGCGCATGCCTTTTGGCCTATGCAATGCACCTGCTACTTTTTAGAGGTGTATGATCGCAATCTTTCACGATATGATTGAAGAATCAGTCGAAGTCTTCATGGACGATTTCTACATCTTTAGAAATTCTTTCGGCACATGTCTAAACAATCTCGATAAAATGTTAGCACGATGCGAAGAAGCAAATCTTGTGCTAAACTAGGAAAAATGTCACTTTATGGTTAAAGAAGGAATTGTGCTTGGACACAAAGTGTCTGGAGCTGCCCTTGAAGTTGACAAAGCAAAAGAGACGTAATCACAAAACTCCCACCACCTACTAATGTTAGAGGCATTATAAGTTTCTTAGTTCATGCCGGTTTTTACCGACGTTTTATCAAAGACTTTGCAAAAATAGCAAGACCTTTAACTCAACTTCTAGAAAAAGAAAGAACGTTCGATTTTACCGACGAATGTTATTCAACATTCAAAATACTTAAAGAAAAACTTACATGCACACCCATTATTAGAAGCCCCAATTGGAACCTTACATTTGTGCTTATGTGCGATGTTAGTGAACATGCCCTTGGAGCCGTCCTTGGATAAAAAGATGGTAAACAATTTCATCCCATCTATTTTGCAAGTAGAACTCTTAACGCAGCCCAACAAAATTATACAATTACGGAAAAAGAACCCATGGCTGTAGTTTACGTGTTTGACAAATTTTGTTCCTACCTCGTGTTGTCAAAAACGATAGTTTACACCGATCATTCAGCTTTGAAATACTTGTTCAAAAAGCAAGATGCCAAACCTCGTCTAATACGATGGATATTGCTTTTACAAGAATTTGATTTGGAAATTAAAGATAAAAAAAACATCGAAATTTATACCCTAAATTTAAAGTCATATGCCATCTAATTGACGAACACTTGAAGTTACAATTTTTGTCATATGAGATTCTTGACGATGTTGTAAAGGAGAGGAAACTTCATGACTTGATAAGATTGCACATGAAGGTTTTACGTTATTTAGATTAGTCGACTTAATTGAGTTACCCAGTGATATCTGGAAACTTAAGGCATAAAGAAGGGATGAAACATGTTTACAATGCAAAATGACTTTTGGAAATGTAAATCCCTTAAAGAATCTAGAAATTGCAAATTGTTTGTCAATCATTGTTCAACAAGTTACCATCTTGAATACTTTCATTGCTAGCAGATCAACTGGTGTGATGAAATTATGTCAATTTGGATTCTAGTTTTCAAGGAAAATACTATGGTTATTATTACCGGGGTAATTTTATTTTCTTGAATGGTATTATCGAAAATACTAAGATGGAAATTGGTAAAAAAATTTTACACATGTATTAATGCAACGTTACACCGTAAACGTGATTTCTTCATTTATTGATCTACAAACCGTATGGTTGATGATATAGTCAATTTACAATGAAAAAATAAACCTAAACTCTTTTTCATGAGTAAAGAAGGAGTTATAAGAATTTTAGAAATGTCTAATTCAAAATACATAACTCATAGCAAACTTTAATAGTTAAGAAAAATGCATATTTTGAGTTATTAAAAGTTACCGCTAATTGGTTATAAGGCAAACTAGCAAATTTGTCTAGTAATTGTGCTTTGACCATTTATAGGCACTACATACCATTGTGGGGTTGGTAGACCTATTAAGGAAGAAATTGCATGTCAAGTCTTTCAAGTTAAAAAGCATTTGATGGATAAGTCATCATTTAAGAAGTAGAGTACACTCTTAAACACTGTACGTAATTGTTACGAGTTTTTCAAAAGTGTAAGAAAGTAAACACAACACTAATTATTTTCACCGATTATGAAACATTTTCAATGTTGTCAAGTTCAGTGGGAGAATTGTGTTGTATTACTGATTTTGAGTCTATTAAAACATTCTCTAATTCAGTGGGACTTACAAGCCTTGTTGTCTTGGTAATAACCCATGTTATCTTTAGTATGTCCTAAGATAATTACTTTTGAATTGTTGATACTATTATCTCCAAGGATATTCATGTATTGATTCTTGTTGATTAAGTGGTTCTACATCTACTTGTAAAAGCAAATATATGTGACACAATCATATTTTGCATAAACGAACATTAGATGTGATGTTTATCTAATATATGAGGTTGTTCCGTGCACAAGTGGGAGAAATGAACATTGTGTGCAAGAAACAACTCATAAAGATATGATTCTCTTGCCATTAAGATAAGAGACTAACAATCTAATTAATATTAGATGAAAGTTAGATCATGTGTCAATATGATTAAAAGACTACTTAAAAGTATATATATCATTCACGTTAAGAGACACTTGTTGTTTTAATTTAGTCATGTGAAAGCTTGGACTAAATTGTAAACACAAAGGTAAAATATCCACATGTCGTAAGATCGGGCGTGGATTATTTTGCGGTTTCTTAAAATGGACAATTCTTGGAATGACATAAGATACATAGAGTAATCTTATACTACTAATGAAACCTAGTGGTGTTCATATCTTAGTATAGCAGTGAATTAACTTGAAAATATTAATGAAACCTAGTGGTGTTCATGATTTACTTTAGTTATACATGTTTATGATTTATTGAATAAAGTCACAAACATAAAGTCTTGGAAGACATATAATATAAAGTAAGACGTTAATGTATTATATCTTTTCGATAAGACATATACATGAAGTCATGGTCAAATGACTTAAAACGTATGATAGAATTATAACTTTTATGTTTTAAAGACATAAAATGAAGTGACTTTGTATTAGAAGTACTTGAGTTATAAATCATGCAAAATGTTTAGGAAATCTATTTACCATTAAGATGATTTAGTTGGTATATAGATAAGCTGAAAGATATATATTTATCTTAAATGTTGTTTAGATTGACTTACAATATTAACCCTAAATGAAATACAACATTTTTATGGTATGTTCATTAGGAAAATCAACATGATGATTGATTTAAGATAACTATATCTTCCTTTTCTTCCAAAAAGATATCAAGGTTTGAAATTTGAGTATGACTTGAGCTAAGAAGATTAATAAGAGACCATTATATATGGAATGTGATGAATCACATTATATCTTAAATGAATTTCATTTTTGCTAAACTACTTATGAAGTGGATTGTTTAGAAAATAAAGAGTATGGAACTACCGTTGTGTTTTGTAATGTCCCATATAGATAACATTGGAGTGTTGATCTATTTGCTATGTATTTAAAGGGTGATTTTAAGTTACTAATAGCAAGTGGGAGTTTTGATCTTAAAAGATAAAATTACAAGATACATAATCTTCTGAAATACACTAGTAATTATCATGAGGTAGGCTTGTAAATGCTAACTTTCAAGATAAAGGAATTTAAGTCATATGTCCGTAAGGATATCTCAGATATGCGATTTATATGTTGAGAATTATGAGTTACAAATAATTGTTGTGATTTGTTACCAAATATTGTTTTAGGTAAACTACTCATATTATGATTGTTATAGATGTTGTCCAACAAGATAATCAAATTTCGGTTTTGATTTATCTTAAATAGTTTGACTAGAAATTGGAGATGAGTTTCGTCAAAGGAAGGAAAACGCCAATTGTGGTGGTTTAATCTTTGTGTCGAAATTATATGGACAAAATTGTACACATATTTAATGTATGTATTATGAATAGATTATTAATCACACTTAAGTAATTAATTGTGATTGAGTATTCTTTCCTAAACACATTAAATGTATAAGATTTTGATGGTCATATTTTTAGTTGACAAATTTGGATATGTATGAACTATTTCTTGAATGACTACTTAAGCAAGGACTTAAGTAATCGAAATGAGTTTATTACTTCAAAATAAATCTTTAGAAAAGTACAAAATGCAATTATCCATGAATGAATAAAATCATGCATCTAGGAGATTATTCTTATGTTTGATTTGAAATCCAAGATTGGATTTAAAATTTGAGTAAAATGATTTCTGAGTGTTCCTAAAAGCTAGTGAGAGTATTGTGGTTATTTTCTTAAATTATATGTGTCAAATAGACATGTAAGAAAGTAATATTTCATTCAAATTAAATGTTGATTTGGTTTAGATTTGAGATGAAACTTTACTTTGAAGATTTAGAATATAAGATGTACATAACCTTGGAATAAATAATATTTGCTTGTTTATGCGTTGGAAATACAACATAATATGCCATGTAGTAAATTTATATGGATATTTAGAACATTGAGAAATTTTCATGTGTGTCATGTTGTATTTATATCATGTTTAAAATGCATGATGATTTGAATATATTGATCTATTTAAAAGTTATTAAATAACTTGTGTAATGAATATTCTGAAGGAATATGTTTGGAAATAGAATAACATCATAAATCTTGGATCGGATTCCATATGCTATAGATGAATAATTTTTCAATCGTTCTGCAAATTATCATAGACAACAAACTTGGAGGTTTTGTTAGAATCAAACATTACATAATAGATATTAAAGGTAACATATTTATATCTTTTATGACAAGTTGTATAACTTGAAAAGATATAATTGAGGTAACACTCAATATTAGTCATGGGATCTTTGGAGATGACATGTTGATTAAAGTTGTATTATATATTAAAGAATTAGAATACTTTGAACTTCAAATGTGTTTTGGAAGTTTAGGAAATTGGTGATCAAGGATGTTTCACAATTTTGATACTATGTGGCAATATCAAACTATTTGAATGCACATGTACAAGAGTTTCAATGAATTGAATTCTTGAAGAAAGTATTCTCAAAATTCCAATAGGTCAAGATTGGTTATTTTATGTTTTGCCAAACAAGTGTAAGTGTCATTGTTAGAGGCATAATGCATCGACCATGTTTTCATGCATTGATCTATTTAGTATTTGGATAAAGGATGTTTAAGACATTACTGAATGGATGAAATAAAGATTGAGTTTCGTTTAATTTCTGTTATTTGATTTTGTATCATATTTTACATGTTTTAATCAATGAATATTATGATATTTCTAAATGTCCGTTGTCGATTAATAATATGGGAATATTATTAAACTAAGACAATTCAAAATAGTGACATAGTATACTTGAAAGTATATTGGTCATTTTTGGATGATATTTGATGAATCAAATATTGGACTTATCCCAATTATATGATTTTACTTTATGGATCTTTGTTATCAAGTAAATCATAAATAATTATCCTTAGACCTGAGATACCAGGAAACTGTCGTAGATCTAGTGCATTTCTGTGAAATAATCTAACGCTAAACGTAACTGGTGGCTATAAGGGTTATTTTCAAAAGTGTTGCAAAATTCATAAGTTTTGCTTGCAGTCAATATGAGATTTGTTTCCTTCAAAATTATTTTGAAGTATTACAGTAGGGCCCCTCGGGGGAGTAGTAAGATATTTGTGCGGCCGCACCCAAATTTGTTTTGGTGATCTTGCTATATCCGTAAACGAGAAACATAATGGTTAATGAATGAATGACTTAGATCCATATCCTATTAACGTTGTATTTGAAATGAAAGGATAATAATAATGATAGCAAATCATTAAAAGGTTTTATCCAAGAGACCTTACTCGAGATCGGACTAGGGCATTGGCGTTTAACTAAACGCTAACCAATATGATCACGATATTTTGAAATATGTCCAAGTGGGAGCTGAAAGTTTTATGGACTTATATTTAAATAGTCGTGTGTTAGGATCGAACTCAGGATTACGGGATTGAACATATTACGTAAAGGGTTAATTTATTTAATAAATATATTTTATATATTATTAAATTAAACCGAAGCTTAACTAACGATCCTTAATAATTAAGAGTTATGTATAAACGACCGTTATGGAATTAAATAGAAGAGAAAAGAAGGAAACAGAGAGTTCCGGAAGCCTCATGTGGGTGGGCTTGTAGTCGACGGCCAAAGGAGGAAAAAGGAAATAAAAAAAGATTTTGTTTCCTAATTGGTTTATTACTTGAAGGAAAAGTTTTTCCAAGGCTTATATAAACAATCCCCTAGCTTTCATAATCTACACACAATCTCTCTTTCTCTTGCTCTTTGATCGCCGGCCAAACACCCCTATAATTAGGGTTTTGGTTTTCGATTAAGCTATTTATATTATCTAGTCCTAGCCCCTCTCTAGGGTTATTGGGTAGATATTCCACAAGCGTAGAAGCTCGGTTTACACGCTCTAGAATCACGGTTAGCTCGTTGTATTACGTGTGTACAAGAACGTAATATAGTCTTACTTTAGATTATATCTTGGTAGAGTTCGTCATAAACCCTGATTGGTAATTCGTTGGTGATCTTGTGGATCTTTTCTTGGATAAAGGTATGTAACCTTAATTCGATTAATTATAATTGTGTTATTAATTATGATCTTGTTAAATCGATTCCTCTATGTGTGCTTTGATCTTGTTTAGAGCTTTGTATAATTGTTATGAACTTTATAAACCTTCAAAACCACGGGGCGTGGTGGGGATTTTGTGAGTGTGACTTGGCTGTTTTGTCCAAGTGATGACTCCCATGTTTTTCCAAGTGAATGTGAGTGTGAATTTCGCTAACGTGACACCCAAAAAACTCATCACTTAGAGTGATGGTTCCTATCTCTCTAAGTGAAACAAATATAAAATATAAAGACCTAAATAACAAAACTTGGAGAGCGCATGCCATACCCGGATAAAGTTTTGAAAATTTTGATCCTTGCGTGGACAATGTTTTCTTTGTGCAAAACACGCATCAACAAATTACAATATGCCAAATATCTTATTGAGATATATAATTTTTTTGGAGATTTATGGACTGGATCATATGGAAACCAAAGTTTGGATGAGTCTAATTAAAGCTAATTTTATAGCATGCTTATTTAATTCTATTCTATACACATGTGTCAATTAGATAACCTTTTTCAAAATATTATGGTGATGACTTCTAGATAAGATTTGTCTTCATCAAGTGGTCAGATTTGTTTTGCCTTTGATCCAACACTAGAGATGCGATGCTATTTGACTACTGTTATTTCTCCATGCTTCGTACATGTAGTTATAATATCAGTGTGTTGCCATGCATAACCTTCGTTTGTGATGTTTATACTATAAGTTTTGAAGTACTTAAATACATAAATTTGAAGAGATATAACAAATCAACGCCATATCATAGAGCTACAAAATGTTAGGCCCATAGAAAGATCTTTAGAATCATTGACAACATATCATGTTTATCATGTATTCTCAATATGATCGTAACATGGGTGAAATGAATCTTACACCCTTATAAACTCATTCCATAGTCCGAGATTAAATATTCGAATATAGCTAAATTAGGGCAAAGGGAAAAGAAACAAAAAAAAAAAGCTTCCCATGTGTTGGAGTAACGTACTTTCGATTAAATCAGTTATTGAAAAGAACTACAAATGACAACATACTTAAAAAAGGTACAAAGAAAAAAACAAAAACAATACTAAACACAACAAACACTAAAAAGTAATAGGATATGAATTTATACAGGTACTCCCTCCCTCTCTTTTCTTTGCTTTTAAAAAAAAGACCATTTTGGTTAGAGGTCCTAAAAATACAAAACCCCTACTATCTGTATAGAATGTAAATAATTAGAATTCATTGCAACATATTTGTATTACCATTTCATCATCTGAACCTTCGATAATGTAAAATGACATCACCCCATGTTCACCGCCTCAAATTGGTTTCACGTTTGTATTATTTTATTGGCACAGTTGTATCAAGCTTGACAGATAGTTAAGATAACAAAAATGAGTAGTAGTAATACGAATGATAAATTTATATAAAATAATAAGGAATTTAAACACCTCGTTTTGGTTGTTTGCCATTTATCTTTCAGTTGATGAAATACTGAATATGAGTTTCAATACAAAAAAATATGGCTATTAGGCTTTGCTTTTATAATGCCATTATATATTTAAAACTGGAAAGACATCCACCTATTTATCTCATAGTTAGTTTGAGGTAGACCTATTCTTTTGCATACAGTTGTTAATTCTTATCTTCAAAACTAAAACTGAGTTGATAAATGAATTTATGTGGTTGGGATCTTTTTAATTGACAATCGTGTGGAAATAAAAGATTGCTAGCTCATCTTTTTTTCTCTGAGTAGCGTGAACAGTAGAAAAGGAAATTGGAGAGTCTAATTGCGACTAATTACATGAAACTCGTAAAATTGTTTCATTTGATGTCCAGCTAGCTATAATTGTGGTGGCGACGGTGGACGGCTGTAAACATATAAGCTACTACTCCTTTATCATGGCTTGAAAAATATACGGAGTAAAAGAAGACGGGTGCATATCACTGCCGTATTATATCATATGCAAAAGTTTTACATACACCCTTCTTTTAGGATAAATCTAATTAACCAACAAATTACAGCTACTCATTTTTTAAATATAGTACAAAAATTATTTTTTAAATTAAACATCTCACAAACTATTAATTTTTACGCAAAATTAAACATACCATCGCGACGAGAATTAAATTATCTTTCCATCAAAAGACACGTGAATATACTTTCGACAATTTTTTTCAGTCACGTCTAAGAAAATCATTTATGATTCGTATCGCGAATAATATATGATTTTCAGAAATCATATATCATTCGTATCACGAATCATATATGATTCGTATCACCAATCATATATGATTACATGATTTGAGAAAATCATACATGATTCGTGATATGAATCATATATGATTTAAGAAAATCATTTATGATTCGTGATATAAATCAGATATTATACGAATCATATATGATTATATGATTTGAGAAAATCATATATGATTCATGATACGAATCATATATGATTTCAAAAAATCATATATAATTTCAGAAAATTATATATGATTCATAATAAAATCAGATATAGTTTTATCAGACGTGACTTACGATTTTTTTTTTGTCAAAAGTATATACATGTAACCCTCAATAGGAAGATAATTTAATTTTTGTCGTAATAGTATTTTTTTGTCGCTTGACGATTTAAGGATCGTAAAATGTTTAATTTTTAAAAAGTTAGTGTAAAGTGCGTTTTTTAAATAAGTGGGTAAATATTGATTGAAGGTTTATAATCTTTCAATCAAAGATGACTTTTTAGGTTCTTAAGGTAGGCCAACACATTGAATGATTGAAACATGTAAGTAGTTTACAAAACGCATGTTATCAAATCATATTAAAAGTTTTTGAATATAAATATGAGTAAAGTGCAAAAATCATGTTTGTGGTTTGTCAAAAGTTTAAATTACATATTTTGTTAATACTTCACGCAATATACATTATTGTGGTTTGTAAAATGATATACCATACATCCCTGAGGACGGGTGGTGAAAATATTTTTCCGTTAAAAGTTAAAACAGTTTGTTATATTAAAGGTGTTTTAGTCCTTTTACAACTCTAGAATGATTTTTGCACTTAAATTTTCAAAAGAAATTCAAAATTAAAATATTTTTTTCAAATTTTTTTTTCTCAAAAATCAAAAAACTCAAAAAATTATTTTTTTTCCCAAAAATTTTAAAGAATTTTTGTTTTAAATTTTACGTTTTTTGAAGAAAAAAGTTTTCAAAAGATTCTCATGAAAAAAAAAACTTTTAATTTTGAAAACAGGAAATTTTAAAAATTATCTTTTTTCAAAAAATTTATCGAAAACGTTTTTTCGCAAAAAAAAATTTGAAATTTTTTTCGAAAATGCTTTTTTCTCAAAAAAATTTCGAAAATGTTTTTTTTCTATAAAAAAGTAAATTTTAAAACAAAAATTCTTTAAATTTTTTGGGAAAAAAAACGTTTTTTGAATTTTTTTGAAAAAAATCTTATTTCAAAATTTTAAAAAAAAAATATTTTTCTAAAATTTTTTGTAAAAAAACTTTTTTCGGAAAATTTTTGAAAAAAAAACTTTTCGGAAAATTTTTGAAAAAATACATTTTTAATTTTTTTTTCTAAAATTTATTTTCAAATTTTTTTTTTGAAAAGTTAAGTGCAAAAATTATATTTAGATTGTAAAAGGATTAAAACATCCTTAAGATAAAAACAGTTTTAACTTTAACGGAAAATATTTGCACCATCCGTTAGTGTACCATTTTACAACCACAATAATGTATGTTGCGCGAAATATTAATAAGGGATATAATTAAAACTTTTGACAAACTACAGTATGATTTTTCCACTTTACTCTATAAATATTATATTTACTTGCATGCCCATCCTTATTCTTCCTTTAAATAGCCGCTGCATTCGGCATTCAGAATCTACATCACATCTCATTTTACATTTGCACGAACATGGCTCGCTACTTTAGCCTATTATGCCATACAATGATTGCTGGAGTGTTGATGCAGTTTCAAATCTTTGTTGTTGTTAGCCAACCGCAAGTGCCTTGTTACTTTATATTTGGAGACTCGTTGGTCGATAACGGAAATAACAACGGACTAGTGACAATGGCAAAAGCCAATTACCCGCCTTACGGAATTGATTTTCCACAAGGTGCAACAGGAAGATTCACCAATGGTCGAACCTACGCGGACATTATTTGTATCCCTTTCTCTTTATAGTGTAATAAAGCATGCAAATATTGGTTCAAGTCAAGTGTGTTTGTTTTCCTTTCTAACAGAAGGATGCTAACAAATTAGTCACTTTCATTCTTTCATGCAGGTCAATTACTAGGTTTTCCCAACTTCATTCCATCATATGCTACCGCAACTGACGCAGAAATTAGCACTGGCGTGAACTATGGTAGTGGCGGTGCTGGTATTAGGGACGAATCTGGAAGTAACCTGGTAATGCCTGCTTGAGAAAAATTGAAACACATGATTTTTTTTTTCTTCTTCTATATATTATGAAAAGCATGGAAATCACTCCTTATAATAAGAAGTTTTCTAATGATGTACACGCCTCGTTAGCATATAGTGATGCAAATTCAAAATACGTGGATTTTAATATGCATTTAGTGTACTGCCAACGCGTTCCGTATCTGCTAGACTAATTTTCAGGATTTAACGATATCTCAGGGTGGTCGGATCAGCTTGAACATGCAACTAAAAAATCATGCAGTGATAATATCACGTCTCTTGCTCTTGCAACAAAACAGGACATTTACAAATGAATACCTTAAAAAGTGCATCTATTTAATGAATATGCCATTTAGTAATCCCAATGGAGAAGCAGCAATCCTTGGGGAAGCAATGTTTCGAGCATTGATGGTAAACATCCTACAGATTATCTTCTCTCTTTAGTAAATGATCTTGTATCTTCACATGTGATCTTTAATATCACGTGATTAAGTGCTTAGGTGACTTTCATTAATCATAGATTTCTGTTTAATCATATGCCAGAAAATAGTTGATTTGGGGGCAAGTAAAGTTGCTGTCTATGGGGTGGGTCTCATAGGTTGCGCCCCAGCTGAGATAGCAAGGTTTGGCGCAAACGGAACATGTGTAGAGTCAATTAATAATCTGGTTAAGCTATTTAACGATAGACTTAAGCCTCTTGTCGATAACATGAACAGCAACAACGCTGATGCAAGATTTACTTACATCAATATTACAAGCATTACAGCATCTCAAGGAGGTAAATAATTGCACTTCCAATCTAAGTTCTTTTCATATTGATCGCATCAGTTTAATATTTTACAGTATGGTTTTCGTGCTGTTCAGGGGTAGCTATGCGGAATGTTCCCTGTTGTCAATTGAGGTCAGATGGACAATGTATTCCAAACTCAACACCTTGTGCTGATCGGGATATGTATTTTTGGTTCGACGGTTTGCATACTACTGAAATTGTTAATTCGGTCATTGCAGCAAGATCATACATTGCACAGTCTCCCAATGATGCATCTCCTTACGATATTAGACAGTTGGCTGCGCTTTAAATAATGTCGTACGATATTGTATGACTCTTATTGTTGTGTGATTTTACGTAAGTGTAAAAGTCATAATATACTTATGGAATAATAAAAGGAAACTGTGTGGTTTCGTTTACATGTATCAAAAGTGTGAATTACAGACCGGAAACTTGTTTTTTTTTTTTAATCTAATGGACAAATCCTAGTCATCTATAAGATTAAAAAAAAATACGGAGAGACCATTTTTGTCAAAATGTACAAAATTTGCAAAAAAACGGCGGAAGGACTAAATTGTAAATATGAGGAAAATCGGTAATCACAAGTGAAATTTCGTTACTGATAAAAACAATGAAATATCACTAGAGATAAATCAATGAAACATCACTAGTGATATTTCATTAACATAGTTATTGCGTAATATCCCAGTGATATTTCATTATTTTCACTAGTGAAATATCACTAGTGATAATTCATTACTCCGGACATTTTGGCACATCTGCCTATTTTTTCAACTTACAACTTTGGTACATCTGCCTATTTTTTTCAACTTTGGACATTTTGGCAAAAATGGCCCCTCTATGTTTTTTTTAAATCTTAGATTAATATCTACCATTATATCAAAAATAGATGAATGGTGAAAATTTGTCCCTTAGTTTCTAAAAAACAAGGATGCAAAATAACCTTTCTCGTGAATTACAACCTTTATCAATATTTGAGACATATTACAATTTAACTGTTAAAAAAATGGTGCATCATACCCTTGGACGAATAGTGCAAATATTTTTCTCATTAAATACTAACAGAGGTTTAAAAAGAAGGAGATACTCATCTTTTTGCTTAATCTCGGATATATTTTGCTCTTTATAAAAAAATATTTTAATTAATAAAAAAAAAAATTTTCGAAAATTATTTTCTTTGAAAAAATAATTTATAAATAATTACATTTTTTTGAATTTTTTTAAGTTTTCTTTAATTTTTAACTTTCATCTTTTCTAAGTTTTCTTAAGATAAGAGTAATAGTTTTAACTTTTAAACTTTAACTTTAGAAAAGTCTTTTTTTTTTAAATTAAAAAAGGTTTAGATTTTTTTTTATGTTTTTCTTTGAACTTTTTCTAAAATGTTAAAAAATGCCTACACATTTTTTTTAAAGAAAATTAAAATTTTCAGAAAAAAATTAAGATTCTTTTATGTTCTTTTAAGATAAAGAGAATTTTTTATAACTAAGAAAAATTAAAATTCTTTTATGTTCTTTTAAAGTTATTAAAAAATGTATAAAAAATTTATAATTTTTACTTAACAACATCTAAATTATTCAATGTTTGACCACTAAATTTGTATTTATAACCTTTTTTTTAAGTTTTTTTCACAAATATGAGACTTATAATTTTATGTGTTTTTTTCTTCATCAAATTTCACCATTATTTTTATAAAAACAAACTTTTAGATTTTGTCAAAAACACATGAAAATAAAAAGAGATAAATCAACACAATATTTTCTATTAAGGAAACATTTTTTTTTAAAATCACTACTTTGAGTTTTGTTTTACAAAGAAAATGATTGGTCAAACTGAGGTTAACCTTGTTACTGCTTTATGGAATTCAATTATTGTATAAGAGACAAACTAGTTTTAATGCCCGTGCATGCACGGGATTTGAACATAAATGTTAAACTAAGTAATAATTTCGTTATTTCAATTTTATATATATTATATATGTTTTTTAGCATCTAATATTTATATGTTTGATTATTTTGTTCTTTTACCGTGCACCGTGTAAATTAATAAAACTCACCTTAATTTTTATTTTTCGAATTTCATATATTTTTATTTTTGATATATTTTTATTCTAAAGAATTATATCATAATTATTAATTAACAAACGATTTACATCAAACTTACACATATACGATTTATAAATTCATGATTTTATAATACTTATATTATTTTATAAAACAATATTAAATTTTAATACTTAAATAGTTACAATGCTTATGGACCCTCAAGTTTTACATGATTTTCCATTATGTGATAATTTTAATTGATATCTTGTATAAACATTTGTTTCACAAAGGATTTGACTTTGTTTAACTCAAATGTTAGCAACCCTTTTTTAGAAATTGTGTGTTTATTAACACATAATGACTTTGAAAAAAATATATGTTTTTGTAATTTGTAGAATCCTATCTATTTACTTTCATCTCACACCGATGTCACAGGTCCTAGGTCCTACGTTCTTTTTGACATTTATATTCATGTAAATAATAATTACATAGATTGCATTGTTTGACTTTGTTAAGTGTCAAAATAAAAATATACAATAATTTGTATTTCTATTTGAATATTTATAATTTTGTGATTCATTGATTTTTAAATATGACATATATGTTGTGTTTTTAAAATATAAAGTCTAGACGGTATAAAGTTTAAGGGTGTATTTTGTTTATTTTAGAAAGTTACTGAAAAATATGAAAAATTATAAGTTTATATTTAAGTCTATCTAATTTATTTGAAATTCAACCAATAAAGTTTTATTAATCCCCTCCTCTTTTTTTAAGTTTTTATTTTTACAAATTTGACTCATATATCTTTATGTGTTTTTATCAAATTCCTCCACCAAAATTTTTAATTTTGACTAACTTTAATTCAATTTTGACTTTTTTCCACCAATCACATCGCTCGATTTTGCTTATATGTCAAAATCAAGCCATTTGATTGGTCTAATTGTTTTTTCTACAACCTCCATTTTTTATTAAAATTCTCCAAAAATCTAATTCTTTTATTATATAAAAGATTATAAGTCATGTGCATGTACTAAGTCTACACATAAATTAATTCAATTTAAAAGATTAGATATGTTTTTTTAATTTACATATATGTAATAGCTATTAATATTTTATTCTAATATAAAAAATACTTTTTATGTTTATAGTAGAGACATGTTTTTGTTAAAAATCGATATGATTAAATTCAAAAGTATAAATGATGAAATTCACGTATTCGTTTCTTGATGCGGTTAAGTATAATATGAATTCAATGCGGGTTTTTTTTTTAACGGCAACGATATATTAAAACTAGCAAGAAGCTAGAAAAAAGTTACAAGGAAATCAAAGAAGGTGTATGACACCATAAATCCCAGCTAAACGATGTTTTATATCTAGCGGAGAACCATAAGAAGGAACGCTCGACAATATCATCAAAAATTACCGCCTTATGAGGCTTTGAAGCTGCAAAAATAACTTGGTTTCTGAAATTCCAGATATGCCACCAAGCAACATACCAAACTCCTTCGAATAACCCTTTCCTCTTAGAAGACATACGAATAGATTGAAACCAAGACAACCATTCCGAGTAGGAACCTAACTCCACCCAATCAATATTCCACCATCGACAAACGAGCCTAGAAACCTCAATTGCCAAGGAGCAGCTAAAGAAAATGTGAGACACGTCTTCAACACTAAGATTACAAGTCTGACAAACAAGAGAAGAAACCTGCAAACCCCTATTCAACAAATTGTACTTCGAAGCCAATCGGTCTAAAGAAACTCTCCAGGCAAGCACGTTGATTTTGATCGGACAAAAAGGAACCCATCGTGTGGCTACCTCAGATATAGGAAGAAAGAACTCGTCCAACATACTACGAACATCTTTAACATGAAAAACTCCCTCCCCATTCATATCCCAATACCATCGATCATTAGAATTGGACAACATCACCGAATCCAACATCTCCAGTAGATGCTGCAATTGAGAAGCCTCAGGACCACCTCTGGTAACACGACGAAAAGAAGACTCGATAGGAAAATTCAGTTTATCCGCCACAATAACATCCTTATTTAATTCAAGCGCATATAAACGAGGAAAAAGACGACCTAGAGGAGAGTCTCCTACCCATAAGTCCTTCTAAAATTTAGTGAAAAGCCCATTGCCTACACGTTTTTTACAGTGAGCAACCAAGTCAATACCTACATTTTTCAAAGAACTTACCTCACGCAGGATAACGTTCCACAAGGATGACGACCACGTTGCTCGAGCGTCTAAAGAAGTACCATGAACAGCAGTAATAAAACGGTACCATAACGAGTTTTCTTGAGAAATGAACCGCCACATCCATTTAAAAAGAAGAGCTCTATTAAGGGCGAAAAAGCTGGAAACTCCTAAACCACCAAACTGTTTTGCAGCAAGAACCTTGCTCCACTTAACCCAAATGACCTTTCTTTCGTCTCCTTGGATGCCATAGAAGAAATTTCTACGAAGAGCTTCCAACTCATGAAGAACAGCCTTAGGAACTTTAAATAACGAAAATAAATAAATGGGAGTAGAACCTAAGACGGATTTAAGTAATGTAAGCCTCCCCCCCAATAGAAAGAGTCTTGAGTTTCCACTTCGACAAGCGTAACTTCATCTTCTGAATAGTCTCATCCCAAGCATTGATTCTAGACATATTCTCTCCAATCTTGACACCAAGGTATTTAAAAGGCGTCTTCATAACCGAGCACCCAAGATTCAAAGCAGCAGCTTTAGTTCTCTCATCCGGAATACCCACACCTAGAAGATGGCTCTTTTTAACATTAATCTTCAAACCGGAAACAAGCGAAAAACAGCCAAGAATTTGCATGATCCGGTTAAGATTCACCTCGGACCATTCCCCAAAGAAGATGGCATCGTCCGCATAAAAGAGGTGAGATAAGGTAAAAGCATCATCTATTTTAATCCCTTTGTAAAGCCCTGCATCCATGACTCTTGAAATCGATAAGTGTAACGATTCCATAATAAGAATAAAAAGGTAAGGAGCTAAAGGGTCCCCTTGTTTCAAACCACAATGAAACTCAAATTCCGCCGTTGGACTACCATTTACTAGAACAAAAGCCATACTAGACGATAGGCTGCCCATGATCCACAAACACCACTTCTCACCAAAACCAAAAGCTCATAAAACGTCAACCAGATAATCCCATCGTATAGAATCGTAGGCTTTAGCGAAATCTACTTTAAACACCATGGCCTGTTGCTTGAGTTTTTTGCATCTCGCAAGCAACTCGTTAACAATAAATGGCCCATCAAGAATCTGTCGCTTTGGGACGAACGCAGTTTGTACATCCGAAATCAAATCTGATATGACGGTAGACAGCCGAGTAGCAAGGATCTTAGTTACGACCTTATATAAACAACCTATTAAGCTGATAGGCCTATAATCTGAGACAAACTTTGGGTCTGGGGTTTTAGGTATAAGAGAGATAAATGAGGAATTACATCCCCTTGCGAACGAATAGTGATCAAAAAACCAAGCAACCGCAACACAAAAATCTGTTCCAACAATATCCCAATATTTGCGAAAGAAATCGAACGTAAAACCGTCTGGCCCTGGGGATTTATCCGCACCACAATCACAGACCGCCTTATGAATTTCATCAATAGTCACACTTCTCTCCAAATCCGTAACCTGATCGAAATCTAAACGATTAGGAAATTGGAAGGAGAGTTTGCTGTTATTTCGAACGGGAGCATTGAAACGAAGAGCAAAATGCGAACGGAATTCTTCCTTTACATTATTTGGATCCACAACCCATTCGCCATCAACCATTACGCCCCGGACAGAAAGCGTAGCTCTATTCCTATTAATAATACCATGAAAATATTTAGTATTTTCATCACCTTCGATAGCCCATCGAATTTTTGATTTCTGAATATAGTCCCTAGTAACCGACGCCTTGTGTTCATGAAGCTGTTTTAATAAATTTACTCGCGCGAGGAGAATCTCGTTAGAAACACCACCTTGATCGAGCTTGATGTCGATATCATGAAGCTGTGATTTAATATCGATAACCAAATTCGACTTCTGTTGTTTTTGAAGCAAAACCCACTCCCTTATTTCCTTTTTTAAAATTTGAAGCTTTTTCTTAAACCGTACCATACCATTTTTGTCAGCAAGCACGGTCGAGTTCCAAACACGAGAAACTAAAGAATCAAAACCATCCCAGGTAAGCCAAGAGTGAAAAAAACGAAAAGGGGTGGCACCATAGTCGATGTACACATCCTGAAGCCAGATCGGCCGATGATCCGACAAATGCCTATCCAAACAAAGACCCGATATATTCGGAAAAAGAGAAAGAAACCCATCCGTCACAAGAAATCTGTCCAATTTACTCATTTTTGATGCCGAGGAATGAGACCAAGTAAAAGCAAACCCTTCAAGACGAACATCAGTAAGGTTAGAGTTAGCAATAAAATCGTTAAACACAGAAGCCCCTTGAATGTTAAAAACAGACCCCATACGTTCTTCCACACTTCGAACCTCGTTAAAGTCACCCATCATAACACATTCACCATCCCATCTATTAATAAGCAAGGATAAATAACTCCACAAGGTCCTCTTCTCTGAAGGGATTTGAGGAGCATAAACTGATATAACAAGGATCTTTGTCTTGGTTGGCTTCCACGTACCGTAAATAGCAATGAAATTATCCGAAATCGTGTGATTATCAATGAGAAAAAACGAGGAATCCCACACACATAAAATACCGCCTGAGAAACCGAGAGCTTCACTGAACATATAGTCAAAATAAGAATTACCCCAAATGGATTTGACATCCATATCCGAAATATTACCCAGCTTAGTCTCTTGGAGAGACAAAAACTTCACCTTATGCTTACAAATTAGATCCCTGGTCCAAACTTTTTTGGCCTTAGACCCCAAGCCTTGAATGTTAAGAGACAAACAATTCATTGGAAAATACCAGTATCTCCTTTTAAACTAATGATTCGTTCAATATCTTTCTCGCACCCTTCCATAGAATATCCCATAGCCTGTCCTACCTTTATTGTATTATCCAGAAAGTGCAAAAAAGACCCTCCTTTATACTGGGAATTCGCATTATCACGATCATCAGAACCCAATTCGCCGTCCGAAACATGATCTTTTGTGACAACCCGCGAGCAAACAGAGCGGCTTTTAAAACAATTTTGTGAAGGGACAGGAGAAGCACTCTTAGTATTCACAGGAGAAGCACTCTTAGTATTCACAGGAGAAGCACTGTTAGTATTCACAGGTGTAAAACCCGGAGGATGCGAAAAACTCTTTTCTTCTTCTAGAGGATTCGTATCATTACCCTTCTTTCCCAATAGGTCATAAATACCAAAAGGATCAGAAGATATCTCCTTATCCTTTAGTGATTGGTCAACTGCAGGATAATCTTCATGGTTATCATTTTCTCCAAAAAAGGTACCTGAGACAGCTTCATCCTCATTTTCAATTGCCACGGATGATGGATTCTCATTGACACCTTTGGGTCTGTCTCCACTAATAAGATCTTCATCCTCGTTACAATAAAAGATGTCCTCAACGTCTTTAAAAACCGGAGACCATACAAACAACTCCTTAGCTCTAATAACATAAGCTTTCCCCTTAACAATAACTTTAAACCTCTCCAATATGTGATCCTCCTGTTTAGTTTTAATGCATATACGTTTACGAGCGAAAAAATCCTCTTTACATTCCTCTAGGTCCAACACCTCACCCCATTTAGAACAAATCTTAACAAAGGAAGCACGAGACCAAGCATGTAGCGGGACACCTTCAATGTCAACCCATACGATACGTTCTTTAACCACAAAATCAGATTGAGCTTTACAAACACGAGAGAACCACGAAGCGATTCCCACATGAGTCAAAATTTTATCTCTAGAGCCATGGGACTCCAATTCAATCAGAACCCATAACCCTCCCAAATAGGACAAACTCACATTCTGAAATCCTTCCTTCAAAAGGATAGCTCGAAGGTTAGGAATTGATGAGAAAAGTTTAAGTTCTCCCATAACAAAGTTGGAAAGGTCACGCTTAACAAGGCACTCGTCATCAAGAACCACCGCAGGCGATGAAGAGAAACTGACAGGTCGAGCATTTCCTTGAACTGCAGAAGCAAAAGTATAATCTCTTGGCATACCATGTGACGAAGGGTTCCTCCATTGGGTATTTGAATTGCCAGAATTGCCTAGGGGGTTATTAGAACGCTTAGAGGGGATCTTAACGTTTCCTCCCAACGATGCTGAGGCATTAACATTCATAGAGGATCTTTGAAATCTAGGAATACTAGCATGAAGTCGAAACTTACCAGACCAAAGAGTGCAAAGATTACTTACTAATCTCTCCACGCTAAAGACGTTAATGAATCTAACGAGACCAAATCTCTTCCCTGACTTTGACCTCTTAAGGGGAATATAGGAATCGACAACGTGCCCTTATACTTTGCACAAATGGAATAAATCTTTTGCGGAACATGATTCAGGAAAGTTCGTAACATATATCGAAATCGATATCTTAGCTAAATCATCCTCTTTCGATCTAACACCAGACTTCTTTTTTGTAACCTCATTCCAACCGTCGACACCCATGGAGATTGAATTAATAAAAACTTTTGGATTGAAGAGAGCTACAAACGGAAAAAAAACAAACACAGCACACAAAACCGAAAAACAATAAATAAAAATCTTGACAAAATAGATCTAGGAATTAAGCAGTGAAAATAGAGATGAAAAATGGATGAGGATGATGGTGGCGTTTAGATGAGGGTTTTATTCTGTGGTGATTGATGGAAGAGTAGGGTTAGAGATGGATCAGAGAAGGAGGTGATGGAGGCGTTTGTACCCGCCGCCATGGGTTTTATAACAATTGACATTGGGTAGGATATTATTTAGTATTTTCAGTGAATTCAATGCGGTTTTACCTATGGTTCTAAATAGCTCGCTAAGGTTTTCTTTAAGGCGCACTATAGTTTCAGACGCAGCCTCCGCATTACGCAATAAGTAAAGGCACGCTACAACATGAGGTCTGGTGATTTTTTAAGTTCAACTCTAAAAAATTATTATTATTACATGTACGGAGAGTTTTTTAACTATAATTATTATGTTTGTAAAATATTAAACGAGTTTTATTGATTGAATCAAGATTACAAGAGATGGCATATGTATTTATACTAAATACATAGCTTATGTAATAAGCAAACATAAAACCCTAAACCTAAAAAGCCCACAAATGGGCTTTGGTCCAATAACTCGTCTAATACTCCCCGCAGTTTGAACATGATTCTTCAAGACGGACAAACTCGATATAATGATGAAATTATCATCTTTTTCTTTTACTTTGCTTTTTTTCCTATCATCTTCTTTGTTGTTTGTTTGAGCGAATCATAATTGTTTTGACGGTATAGTTGCTTATTGCTTGCGACATCCTCTTTTGTGTGACATACCTTACCTTTAGAAGGGAGCGGCAATTTGATTATCAACTTTTGTTGTCAACGACAATGATCTTCGACACCGAACACAAAAAATTATGAAGAAAAAGAATGACTAAACATAATTTTTTTATTTTTTTGCGACTAAGGTTTAGGGTTATGAATTGAAAACAAGCAACAAAATTTCAAAAACAAATAAAACGAAAAATAACGAGGATCCCTCCGGATCATCGACACGTAGGTCTATGACCGGAGGATGAGAAATTTCGTAAATAGATCTTACCTAAAACCGTGATACCATGTAAAACATTAAATGAGTTTTATTGATTGAATCAAGATTACAAGAGATGACATATATATTTATACTAAATACATAGCTTAAGTAATAAGCAAACATAAAACCCTAAACCTAATTACCTAGGCCCACAAATGGGCTTAGGTCCAATAACTATAATAATGTGCACACTTATTGTAAACTCAATATAAATATAATAATTGTAATATGTAAAAACAAATAAATATTTTATATGTAGTGCCGTTATAAGCACGCTTTAAAAACGCTAAAGTTTCGCCTTAACCGCTAAATTGTGTAGTTTGGACATACCGTCAAATCACGCCTCGTACTATTTATAACCATGATTTTAACCAAAAAAAGATTAACAGAATCGAGTAAACAAAACAACCCGTAACTTAACCCAAAAACACACCTAACAGCTTAAAATTTGGTCAAAACGTGGTCCAGTTTGTTGAGCATGGTATAAATATTTCAACTATGTGTTCATGTTGGTAAAAAGATGCTAATGGGAAATCCACTAGGTTTTACGAGGTGGTCCACTTTGCGAATCATTCCACGCCTTCATAGATTGGACACAAATCAACTTTGCTATATTGATAGAGATGCGGGTATTCGTTGGTTTAATTTTAGTTATTCGATTTATTCGGTTCGAAGTATTCGAGTAAAAAGTTAAAATCATTTCATCAAATTTGAATCCGATATAGTTTTCGAGTTAACTCGAATTAAATTATTTATTTCTAAAAATATATTGTAGAACAATGATAATCTTTATGAATCAAGAGGGTTGATGTTTTTCTAGAGAGAGAAACTTAGAGAGAGAAGTGAAAGAAACTTGTATTATGAAAAATGAGAAATGAACAACCAACACCTCTTTCCATGGTGGAAAGAGGTTTAAATACCCAAGTTCTTAATGGACTTGGGCCTCCGGCTCATGAACATGCTCATGGGTCGGGCTATTTAATAAATGAAACTAAACACTACTACGAGCCTATAACTACATTGTTGGAGTGACCGAGACTTTCTATATACGTAAAACGTATTTCCAACAATCTCCCCCAAAGGGAGGTCACTCCAAATTTACTAAGTCCTAATCTAGCATGTTAGATCTTGTTCTTGAGCTCGTAGTCCACTTTCTCTTTTCTTTCTTTTTCTTCCTTTTGTGAATATGTGTTGAATAGTATCAGCCTTTTGCTTGGAACACGTTCTTTTGGCCTTTCATGTGCAGTCTTTATTTTCTTGTGATGTTCGCCTCTTTGTGACTTCATGTCCCACACACTTATCCTATGTTGAATTCTTGAAAGTTTCAGAGTCGATACAACAGAAGACTTTTAGGTCATACTTTCTTGAATTTGCAGAAGTATTTGGTGCAGAAGGAATAAGCATGTGAGAACGTCTTCAACAGGTATACCGCAACGCCACCGTCTTCAACAGGTACACCGCAACGCCACCGTCTTCGAATGCAACAACATAATAAGACACGAATAAAATGGCTTTGACATTTTATTCTAATTCGGTAGCATTTTACCTCCGGTCGGTGAAGACCGTTGGACGATATTAGATATCGTACCCGTGACGGATAGTTTCAATTAAGTAACTTCCTGAAAGGATTTCGCGGGTAAACCCGTTCTCTTTATTCGACCGTCCAAAGCTGGATGCGAACATAAAGAGTGAATCATTTGGATTTAAAATCCTTATGATTGAAGCCGTCAATTCATGAAACCTAGAACAAGTGAATTTCAATTAAGATATTCACCATTGTTGCTTTCTAGTTGTCACAAACTTAATTCAAATTGAATCTTGCTTGTCACCTACCAAGTGCTGTTTGATGTTAACACTAGAAGGATTTCCACTCGTCATTGTGAGCACTAAAGAGTGTCACTCTGAGTGTTCTGGCAAGATCATAAGATAATGCGTAGAGGCCTGGAACGAGTTTAAGTTCAATTAAGAATTAAACTGCCGTTTCTTTCCAGTTGTCACAAGATTAGTTCTTAAAGAGCCGCACGTGTCACCTACCATGAGCTTGTTTGATGTTGGCTCAAGCAGGATTTCCATCTTCATTGTAATACTTGCGTATCACTCGGATGTTCTGGCAGTTATACAAGAATACTGCGTAGGACTCATAAAGATCTCTTACTTTTCACAGTGTGTGAAGAAGCAAGGAATAAATGAAAAGTGTCCTAATGAGACTTTTGATGATCTCGTGGATCTAGACTCGATAGTGCGTTTTGATTTAGTGAGCGATGTCTGGAGAGGAGTGTCACCTATTCAATATCAGTCTATTCGGAGTGAATAAACCAATAGATAACGTGTTGATCTCCGTGTGATTAAAACAAATACCTTTTGAGAGATATTTGAGTTAGCTGGGGAGGGTTGTGCATTGCATCACTGGGTCCATGATGTCTTTCTTCAATATCGAGAATCATTAACAAATGATCTCAATAGCATATGTATTGACCCGGTTTCTGCCTAAAGTTGTAAGGAGGGCTTCTTTCTTTACACCCTTTATCTTTACAATAATTCTTTTTCATTCTTCAACCCCTTCAATGCTTACCAATACGTCATCACTAGCACCTTGTTGTGATTGTTCAAGTGCTAGCTTAAGTACTTGGTCTGCATTCAGCTACGTTCACAATCATTCTCCTTCTTTCCTAGGACTTCTAATTCTATCTAGGGAATTGTCCTTGGGAAGATTCCATCGGTTCTGATGAATCATTGGACTAATACCTAAACCTACCACCCTTTTGTCACCACATCCGTCGTGAATTAAGTGTGTTTTGGGTAAGTATAGTCATCATGAAAAATCCTTGAAAAATCACTTAAAGCACTTGTGATATTGTAATCAAAGGTTTTGTGCCTTAAGTGGTTTTGATCATCAAAAACGCTCCCCCTTAACTTGTGCATTACACATGTTATGTTGGTTTATCTTTTAAGCCTTTTTATTGTTTAGCCAAATATCATTAAGTCTCCTTAATCCCATTTTCTCCCCTTTCCAAAATGTTAACCATCAATATTTTGGATATTAATGGATTAACCGGTCTTTGGGTAATAAAATGAAATTAGATGTTGGCCAAAGAACATATTAATGCTCCCCCTCAAATTAATGAGGGTAAGTTGTAGTGCTTGAGTATGATTTGTTTGAAAGATTTAGAATCTCGAGAGAAATTCTTGAAAAATATCATACTTTTACACTACAACAAGCCACAAAAGCTGATTATGCAAAAAGTAACATATTCACAATTATAGACATATGGAGTTGACCTGTTATAAGACGAACCATAATTAAATGGTTCGTTCCGTGAACCTATGGTGAGCTCCATATGGTCGGCCACCGACGAATCGTTCTATACTTCGTATCAACCGGCGCTTCCTTAGGAGTTCCTCGATCTTCTTAATCGCATACGTTGCTCCTCTTTTGCATTGGCTTGTCCAGGTGTACTGGACTGCTGGAAGCGGTAGGTTGGCATTGAGAACCGTCAGATCATCTCGAACATGCTTGAGCATACCATCGCTGAGTTTGTGCAGTTCGGATAATCGCATATATTGCATGACGCCAGTCTGATTTGGATAAAAGATCCCTGCTTCCAGCGTTGTGGTCCCCATATAAACCTTCTTGTTCTTATGGAAATTACTGAGTGGAGTTGTATGGGGACGTTCCAAGTTTAACTGCTTCTGATAACTCTCCACTCCAAGTTGAAGGTCTTCCACCCGATTTTGAATGACGATTTTCCTACCATATTGACGAAAGTTGGAGCTCAATGCAATGACTTCTCAGGTGGTAAATGGTCAACTTTCTCCTGAGCCAATAACAACAGAAGATCTTCGATGTCTTCAAGTTGAAGGTACTGGAGATCACTTTCGTCAATTCGGTATTCTTTCTCATCAGTACGTTTGAACACGATTACATTCAAGTAATCATAGCCGAATACCGTCTGAGTGGTTGCTCCTTGAATGCTTTTGATCCTGTGAGTCGAAACAATAGAAGCACCTCTCTTAGGACGATGGAAGTGATTGTAAGCTAACCTTTTCTTTGGATTCCAGTGAGATATGCCAAGTGATGCATAATTATAAAACTTGAGCAATTTCTTTCTCCATATTGCATCAGGTACTTTATCCTCTATCCATGGAACATTCTCCAAGTTAACAGCCTTGACCATAGTGAGTGACGTTGCATATTTATGTGCTCCATTTTCAAGGTATTCAAGATCGTGAGTAACAAAGTGCTCTATTGGGATTGTTGCAGAACCGACAATGACCGTTGGTGTAAGAGGTCGCAATACGGGAGTCTGAATTCCTGTAGTTGTCGCTCTCAGCTGCCATTTTGATCAGATCTGGAGTCATTGTCGGTTTCGCATGAGAATATCGTAGAAATGCCGAGAAATCGATAGGGTTGTTGAGGAATTGAGTCAGCTCCATTTTAGTTACAGTGTCAAAGGATGTTGTGGTGTTGCATTTGTTAGCCAAATTTGCTCCTGTACCGTGTCATCGATGATTAAAGATTCAACAAACGTTGGTTCTGGTACCTTTAAGTCTTCAACTTCCATATCAATGTTGTGCTGATCTTCAGATGGTGTTGAAGTTTGATCTTGCATCACTGGTATATCATCGCGAGGTTCGTCTTCTAGGATTGGCCCTGTTGGTTCTTCTGCTTGCATATATTCTACAGATTCATTGTAAGAATTAGTAGTAATAGCTAGTGCAGTAGATATACCTGTGTCAAGTTGCTGAGTTTCTGGTACAGTAGACTCTATTGTCTTTTCAGCGGTTTCAGCAATGTTTTCTGCAGCTTCCTCTAAACCTTTCTCAGTAGCCTTATCACTGTTATCCTTATTAGGCTCTTCGGCATTAGTACCCGTTTCGTCATTCTTATCACCCTTGTTGGTTCCATTACCGTCGTCATTATCATCATCGTCATCTATATCCTCGTCCTCATCTTCATCGTCATCCTTATCCTTTTCTTCCTCCTCATCTCCTTCCTTATCCTCTTCCTCATTTTGCTCATTGTCACCATTATCCTCCTCATCGTTACCCTCATCTTCTTCCTCCTCTAGTTCGTCTTCATCTTCAGACTCAGAGTCGGTAGTATCTGCAGGTGTATCTTCAATAATTGCTTTGTTGAGATATTGCAGAACTTTTCGTTTGTGTTTCGATTTATGAGCTCCCATATCTAGCAGACGTGTCTGTAACATTGTCATTAGTTGAAGGGTAGATAAACCATTACCGAGAAGATTTGGTAGCTGTTGATCAACATAGGACTTGACTTCTCGTCGAATGATCGTGGTTATCTTCTCGTCAATTGACCCAATAAAAGCGGCATTCTCTTTGTCACGAGTTTTCTTCTCTTTAAGAAATGATTTGTGTTTTGCTTTAAGTTTAGACACTCTGTCTGTTAGTTTCTGAAGTGTAGGCTCATCAGGTTTTGTTTCCTTGGGAGGAGTGGTGATCCTTTCAGTCAATGTAGCTATTTGTGTAGATTGAGCCTCCAGCTGTTGTTGAAGAGACTGGATCAGTGGATCATTGACTGTGAGGAAGGGATTGGATGTGGATGATACTTGTGGTTCTGCTGGTGGAGGTGTAACCATAACTGTTAAAGTGGTGGTGGATGATACTGGTTGTTCAAGGATAGGTGTTGATGTAGATTCAGTGATTGGGGCGGTGGTTGATACAGGTTGTTCAACTGTGGATGATGGTGTAGATTTAGTGGTTATGATGGTGGTTGATACTGGTTGTGCAGCAGGTGCTGGGGTGATAACTGGTGTAATGACCTCACTGATGACCGGGGTGGATAATGGTGGAGTGGTGGTTGATGTAACAGTAGTTATGGGAACATCTACCATTGCTTCATTTGTTGATGGATCAGTGTTTGTGACCTCAACACCCTCCCCTTCCAAATTAAGATATTTTAAAACATCATCAGAGCCGGAAGTAGACTTACTTTGAAGTTGAGTCTCTGGTATGAGAGTTGCATGAGCATCTTCGTTTAACACCATGCGAGTTGGTTCTGGTAAGGATGTGGTAATATTGGCGTCTCGATACATCATACTTGTATCTGTGTCTGCACTGCTCTCACGTTCTTCACTCTGCTCACGACTTTCAAAGTGGAAGTTATCAGCATCTTCATAAGCATCTTCATCGGTAGGATCTTCATAAAATGCCATGTCAGCATCAAGATTGCCGAATTCTGATAAGTCCTCAAACATTCTTGAGCCTGATCATGTGGAAAAAGCTTCCTGTCTGCTTTGTTGAAGAACGATACGCAGTCGTTTGGCTTCAGAAATTTGTTGTTGAGCAGGTTCATTTGAAGCAATACTTGCTTCTTTACCTTTTGTCTTCTTTGCTTTCTTAGGCCTTCGGAGTGGTATTTCTTCCTGTTCTTCCTCTGTTTGGGTCATCTCAGCATCTTCAGCATCTTCATCAACTAAATGCTCTTTCCCTGTGCCTTTGTCTTTTGATGAAACAGTCGATTGGCGCTTGGAAATTCTTTTCTTTCGTTTTCCTTTTTGCGTCTCTGATTGTTTTTCGGAGGGATCTGCATTTGCTCGTTTGAACTGTGCTTTGATATCTTGTAGCATTTCTCTGTAGTGATCACTTTCCCTTATTCCTTCATTCATCATGATTGCTGGCACTGGAGCTGGTCTGAGTTTATACTTTGTGAATTGATTATCCGCACTCATAGTGTCTAACACATCGTCATTATCTTGAGTATGATAGAAGAAGTTCCCACGAGGATCAATATCTGGGTCACTCTTCATGAAGTAATTGATAATGAGTTTTGTGAACCTTAGAAATGGGAGATGCACCGCTTTTCTCTTGGAACTTGTGAATTGATGACAAAATTCCTCCCAAAGTTGTAAAGCATAATCCACTTTAGATCCGGTGTAGAGACCCCAAAAGATAACTGCCTGAGCGGGTCGCATTACGTCTGATCCGCGAATCTTGGAAGTAAGACATTTTACTAAAGTGGTGACAATAGCTTTCCAAGGTTTCCCAATATGTGATCTGTTAAACTGATAAAGAAAACCAATTTCACCCTCATAATTCAATTCTCGGATTACTCTAAGCAGTTCTTCTGAATCTGGGTCACGCACAAAGTGTTCCCCTTTTGCTAGCTTAGGGAGCTTAAATAGTTGCCTAAACTGACGCAGGTCAAATGTCAAGTTTTTGTTGTTTAGAGTAAAGGAGATTATCTTCTTTGACAATTGCTTTGCTAGTGTGATTGAGGCAGTTGCCCAAAATTCGTGCATGTAGACTTCAGGGACTGATGCAGTGACACGTAATGCATCCGTTATTGGTGAACAATCTAGGATGTCTGTTGCGATTTTGAATGCCGCCAAAGAAGGATCGAAATCATCTCTCAGACGAAAGTTATTTGGTGCATGTTGCATTCTAGCCTTAAGTGGAACAAGGATAAGATCTAGACGTTTTTTTTCTTCTTCGGTGATCGACATTTTACTGCTTTGAGATAAACACAAGCACATTTGATATATACACATATATATCTCATAAACTATGTAAATCCTAAGCATTGGATATAAAGCACAACGAATTTCACCACATATGTTTGAGTTGCACAAAACAAGCATAGTTCATATGGATAAAGATCATATATTCATAATCACATCTAGAATTAAGAGATATTTAAGGCAAAGGCATGGCAAAATTAGGTCCACTATAGTGCTTAACATATCTTAAAAACTTGCAAATTTTATCCATCGTAACAATGCATCGTATTGTACCCATCGAAGTGTATTCATCATATTGTACCCATCGGATTGGACCTATCGTACTATACCCATCGTACTATACTCATCGCACTGGTGCAATCGAAACGAACCATCGCATTGGTGCCATCGTAACGAACCATCGCATTGGTGCCATCGTAACGGACCGTCGCATTGGTGCCATCGTAACGGATCATCGCATTGGTGCCATCGTAACGGACCATCGCATTGGTGCCATCGTAACGGACCCATCGCATCGGTCCATCGCAACGGACCATCGCAACGATCCATCGCAATGGACCATCGCAACGAGCCATCGCATTGGACCATCGTAACAGGCCCATCGTAATGAGGCATCGCAGCGAAGGGATCGTAGAAAGGCCATCGCAGTCAATGCGATGAGAATCGATCGTAGCCATAGATCGCATTCTTGGTGATAGAACCTAGGTAAGTCTTAAAAGTTCGATTACGGGACAAAGAAGATGTTATAGGCCAACCTGTTTATAACCAATGTGTATCTAGGCACGATGAACAAATCCCAGCTCTAAAATCTCATTTTTATCAAGAATCGATGAACCCCAGATTTGATCAGATTCGTATGGATACATGTTATAAGATTAGGATGTGAAGATGATAGAATCATCTAAAAATATAAGCACTGATAAACAAGGTTATACCTAGATCAAAGTCAAACGAGAGGCACAGTTAGATGGGATTTGAAGCTTCTATCAATGGCGGATTAGAGAGAAAGTATGTGTGAGTTTCTGTGAAGACAGACAAACGAAGGGGGGGGGGGGGGGGGGGTGTTTATTTGACTTTGGTCAAACCATGTTGCAAGAAATTGCAACTTGGTCCCCCTTTGTTGCAATTGTGCAATTGTTTTCCCCCAAGGTTTAAGATGTTTAAACAACACATGTAAAAACACGTGAACTAGCTAACACCTAAACCCGTAACGTCTTATCTTAGAAAACAAACACGACAACAAACTCCTAAAGCTTAATAGTAAACAGGCTATACCTCAAACCACATAAGATTACAAAGCATATAATGATGAAAATGGTCGGTTTATATTTTCTGAAAACCCTTTTTGAAGATGAAATTTAATTCCAAAAGCAATATAATGTTTGCTCCCCCTTAAACATAGACCCGTTTTCTATTTAAAGAGCTGTAGTCATTGTTTTTAAAAGAACAAATATCCATGAAGACTTTTTCCGGTTTAGTGATTTTATGGAACGATTCTGGTGGCAATAAGATTTCTCTTATTTTGACAAAATAAGTGCACGGATACGTACACTAATTTGTGTTAGACCAAGTTATAAAGTAAACTTAGTCCCTTACAAGGTTTTAAAGTAAACCTTGCCCGAGAAAATTAATTCCCGTTGTGAGCCAACGTTTTCATAAGAAATACGTGACTTTAATGCGAAAAGCGGGTTGCAGTCAGAAATAACTACAAGCCATAATGGGCATGTTTTAAAACATATACAACTTTTATACGGACTCTATTTATGGCGCCGTGTCAATTTTAATCGACATTTCTAAGGCCGTAAATATTACCGTATTAAAAGACATGCCCGTTTTGAAAAATATTTTTGGATTTTCTTGATTTTATATTTTTTATGGATTTTCTATGTTTTATATTTTTTATGGTTTTTCTATGTTTTATATTTTTTTTATGGTTTTTCTATGTTTTATATTTTTGTATTTTTCTTTTGGTGGTTTAAATATATACGATAATATACAAGATCACGATCAAAGGATACTCGAGAATAGTTTACCACTACTATTCTTCAGATTCTTCTGCCAACTCCTTAAGTGTCGCTGGTGAGAATGATTTCATGCCTAGCTTTTCGATCAAAAACTCGATACGTCCTCGATCTAAGGCCTTTGTGAATATATCTGCCAGCTGATACTCAGTGTTGACGAAGTACAGTTCGATCACTCCATTTTCCACTTGCTCTTTGATGAAGTGGTAGCGGATGTCAATGTGCTTTGCACGGGAATGTTGAATGTAGTTGCAGCACATAGCGATTGCACTTTTGTTATCACAGTACATCGGGATTTTGTTGAATCCAAGACCGTAGCCAGTCAATTGTGATCTCATCCAAAGAACTTGAGCACAACAACCGGACATAGCAATGTATTCAGCCTCAGTACTTGATATCGCAGCGCTTTTCTGCCTTTTTGATGCCCAACTAACAAGTCTATCGCCAAGAAGTTGCACACTACCAGAAGTGCTACGTCTAGTATCTTAACACCCGGCATAATCCGCATCTGCATATGAGATTAGTGCAATAGAGGAATCCTTAGGATACCACAGACCACGATGAAGTGTTCCTTTTAGATACCGAAAGATCCTTTTCACAACATGTAAGTGCTTTTCGGTAGGCCGAGTCTGATACCGGGCACACATGCCTATAGCAATGCAAATCAGGCCTGCTAGCAGTCAGATAGAGAAGGGTGCCAATCATTCCACGGTAAAGTTTAGGATCGACAGCTATCCCTTCCTTATCTTCATCTAACTTGGATCTCTCCACCATTGGAGTATCCACGGGGTCACAGTTTTCAAAATGATACTTATTTAATGATTCAAGAGCAAATTTGGATTGATTAATGAAGATGCCTTTGGGATTCTGAGAAATTTGCAACCCTAAGAAAAATGAAAATTTTCCCATCATCGACATCTTAAAGCGTGTGGACATAATTTTCTCAAAATGGTCAGACAAACGTTGATTAGTAGCAGCAAATATTATATCATCAACATAAATTTATACTAGTATCATGTCGTTGTCCTCCTTGAGAATGAATAATGTTGGGTCCACTTTGCCTTTGGAGAAGCCTTTGGAGATGAGATACGACAATAAGAGATCGTACCACGCGCGTGGAGCTTGTTTCAACCCGTAAAGAGCCTTCTTGAGCTTGTACACGTGATTAGGATACTCCGAGTTGACGAATCCATTCGGCTGGCTTACATAAACATCTTCCCTTAATTCACCATTGAGAAATGCCGTCTTAACATCCATTTGGTAGACGATCATATTCATGTGAGCAGCATAAGCAAGGAATAGTCTAATTGCCTCCAATCGTGCAACAGGAGCAAATGATTCTTCAAAGTCAATACCCAAAGCTTGTTTGTAACCTCTAGCAACCAATCTAGCTTTGTTTTTCAGCACACTACCTAACTCATCGAGTTTAACCTTGTATACCCACAACAATGTCAGGATTTCAACGTTGCTGGGTAACGGAACTAATTCCCACACTTCAAGACGTTGGAATTCATTAAGTTCCTCTTGCATGGCTTTAATCCATGATGATTTGGTCATGGCTTGTTGCCAGTTTTTAGGTTCAGTGTCTAAAAGAAATGCATCAAAATAGAAATATAATGCATGTTCTTGGAGTTGGTGGCGTGTTAAGACTGGTCGATTCTTAGGAATTTCCAAGCTGAGCATCAAAATAGAAAACTCGGTAAGGTATTGTCCAATCTCTTCCAAGCTGAGCTTTACCATACTAACCGGTTGAAGATTCTTAGGAATTTCCTTCGGTTGGTCCGAGTTAACGTGTGTAGGAATTATACTAAGGCATTCTCTAGTAGGCATGAAAGTGGATGTTTTGGATAGTTCTATTTTGCATATTAAATCGATTTCTAAGATCTATTGTAGCCTTTTTTGCATTCATTTGAGCATAATCATATTCAAGATATGTAGGAAGTAATTTTAACCGCTTCTCTTCATATGGTGTCATACTCTCAGAATCATTCAAGAACACAATCAGATCTAATACCAATCCTAACTTGGTTGCATCATAAAGTCGTGGGTTGTGGTGAAGCACTTGCTTTGCATACCCCGGGTTAGGTGGTAGGTCTATTAGACGCGATAGATTGAACTCTTTAAATTATGCATGAAACAAGTGTACTAGATGTGAGGCAGCATATTGTTTTAAAAGCTTCATTTCCATTTCTTTTATTCTTTCAGACGTCTTAATTTCCATTTCAATCTGTTTGGACTCAAAAATTTCAAAATCCGTTTGAAGCTGTTGAAAATTATTAACGACTGACTCTTTTTCTTTAAGTTCATTCGAAAGATTTGCTCTTAAACTCTCAATTTCTAGCAGATTGTCCATTTGAACTTTCCTAAACCTATCAAATTCAGGATTGGTTAAGGTAGTAGACACAGGAATCATTTCCAAGGTTTGAAGCTTGTCCTTATGCAAAGCAAGCTCGGCAGATAAAGTCTGATTAGCATTAAGGGTTTCAAGGACCGCGTTATTCTTTTGGCTAAGCAAAGATGCCGGGACCATAACCAAATCAGGGTGAGCAGGCGAATTGGTAGTCGTAATAGCTCCCGGTTGTTGTTCACTCAAAGTCTAAGGACTTTCATTGATATTGCTATCATTGTTTGTCTCGTCGATTGAGTTACTAACCACTGGAGGCTGTTCCGAATACTCAGACATTTTCTCAACTTGATAAGGTACAATACTAGTATTTGTAGCAGTATGTGGTACCTCAGAAATTGTATCAGTTCCATAGAGTGAGAGATTTGCCATGAGAGCTGCTTTGGCGGTATTAAGTTCATCACAATCAGAATCGTATGCATCCAAATCATCACATTGATATGCAGCATTGTTGGTGATGACTGTTGTGAGACCGTCAGTTTCCGCTACTCCCGGATCTGCAAGGAATGCCAATTCTTCTTCATCAAGCTCACGAACTTGGGCTTGAGCATTCACTAGGTAGATCTTCTCCTGAAACCATGTGCCGTCCCTTTTCCTCTTAGGCTGCTTGCACTCTCGGGCCATGTGCCCTTCCCCTTTGCAGTTGTAGCAAATAACCACCTTCATTTTACCAGTGCTGTTTGCTCTTGTAGCAGTAGTATTGGATGAACGTGCACCACCAGTAGACGAATTAGATCGCCCTTGAAGTGGTTGCACCATGACTCTTCCGTCCTGAATTGTTGCCTGTTGTCGAGAGTTAGACGAGTTCCTTAACTGATTGTTAGTTGTTGCTGGACCTCTGTAACCTCGTTTGTTCAATGTTTGACTTAAATAAGCAGACATCTGAGCAAGGATATCAGTATGGCTATCTCCTTGTCTAAATTCAGGGACAGGGATGTCATCTTCACATTAGAATACTGGTGCTGCTTGAGCTACAATCTGATTGGATTGAGCACTGACTTGTTGTGAGTAATGAGGTTGATGAGCCTCAAGTTGTGGATAGGTACAAGCAAGGTTTGTTGGGGGTTGATACGGTGAATACTGGTGTGAAGCATAAGGTAATGGATGTGAATCTCCTTGTGATGATGATGTTGCTGGTTGGTGATAAGATGTAGGCGGTGGTGGCAGAATCGAGTACTGTGGGAAGCTTGGTGTTTGATACACAGGTTGATATGAAGATTTGTGTCCTAAAGCAAGCTGAGAATTGTGGTATGACAGTGTAGAATGGTTTGCCAATAATGCCATTGGTTCATGATAACATCCCTGAGAGATTCGGTCTTGGATCACATGCTTCTCGTGTTGTTGTAAGAAAGCATAGAGTTGATCTAAATTGGACTTGTGTAAATCGCGAATCATCTTGACATCAGTGACATATTAACTCCATTCAGGGGGTAATGTGTTCAAAAACTTGGTGTTTAATTGAAACTGTTCAATCCTTAGATTATAGACGTTCATGTCATTTATCAAAGTGGTAAAACACCAGTAAAAATCATGAAGAGTCTCCCCTGGAAGGTATGTGAACCTATCAAACAAATCATACAGTTGACAATCTCGTTCCTGCTTAGTGAGAGATGTCCCTTGTAACAAAACCGCAAGTCGATCCCAAAGTTTCTTTGCCACTGTGTGTTCACTTACCATTCGAAAGATATCGGGTGGAAGGGCTTGAAGAATTGTCTGAACAGCCCTCTCATCGGCATCTGCAATGAGTTTGTTAGCATCGGTTAACTCGTGATACTCCCTTGCCCTTGTCACATTGTTGACGGTAACCTCTCCCCAATCTAATGGTCCTTTATCAATTGATTGAAGCATAAGTTGACCATTTTGTTTACCCATGATGTACATTCTCATGCGACCTTGCCATGCTTCAAATAAATCTTTGATGAGCAAAGGTGGACGAGTATCGGTACCCGAAATGATCGAGATATCGGTAAGTGAAGTCATAGTTGGCATATATGAATGTGAATTCATTTTGTTATCCCTTGAAAAAAAAGATTATAAAAAAATGACCTAGCAATGAAATAAGATTTCGTGTTTTAATGTTGTTTAATACAGATATTATGATCTTTTGATTGTGTGTTTTTGTTAATGTCTCCAAATAAAAGCAAAGATGAAAAATCCTCTAAGTGTTGAAAACTATGGCTGATCGTACTCTGATCGGACTCCCAGATCGTATTGCGATCGTACTCCCCTATCCTAGTTAAATGATCGTATCCTGATTGTAACCTTGATCGTACTCTACAATCGTACTGGCGGATCGTACTCTGAGCGAAGTGAGCTATCGTACTGAACAATCTTACCTTGATCATAGTATGGATCGTACTAAGCAATCGGATTGATGGATCGTACTCTGCAAGTGATCGTACTCTGATCGAAGTGAGCTATCGTACTGAACAATCTTACCTTGATCGTAGTGAGCTATCGTACTGATGGATCGTAGCGAGCTATCGTACTGAACAAACTTACCTTGATCGTAGTTTGGATCGTACTAGGCAATCAGATTGAGGGATCGTACTCTGCAATCGTACTGATGGATCGTAGCGAGGATCTTAGTTATGATCACAGTTAGATCGTAACAATGGATCGTGACTATGGATCTCAAGTAGAAACCCCCAGGGTTTTTGCAAACACAAAGTCAGATCGTACCCTTGAAAAAGAGTTCGAGACTTAAGATCACCAAGAGAGAATGGTTTTTTACCTTGAAAAACGTGATTCTAACCAAACGAAAATCACCAAATCGTTACTAGAACTATTTAGAAGAGATATAGATCACTTGGAATCAAAGAACACGAAAAAAAAATTTGTAACTTTTTGAAAAATCAATCAAAAACACATGAACATACTTAAAAAAGTATGAACAACACAAAACCAATCTTTATTTCATCCCATAGCTCTTGATACCAATTGTAGAACAATGATAATCTTTATGAATCAAGAGGGTTGATGTTTTTCTAGAGAGAGAAACTTAGAGAGAGAAGTGAAAGAAACTTGTATTATGAAAAATGAGAAATGAACAACCAACACCTCTTTCCATGGTAGAAAGAGGTTTAAATACCCAAGTCCTTAATGGACTTGGGCCTCCGGCCCATGAACATGCTCATGGGTCGGGCTATTTAATAAATGAAACTAAACACTACTACGAGCCTATAACTACATTGTTGGAGTGACCGAGACTTTCTATATACGTAAAACGTATTTTCAACATATATATCACGACGTATTATATAGATATTTAGAGAAAAACAAATATATTTCATGTATAAAAAAATGTTTTCTTATATTCGGATTAAATTTTAAATTATCATTATATATATATATATATATATATATATATATATATATATATATATATATATATATATATATATATATATATATATATATATATATATATATATATATATATATATATATATATATATATATATATATATATATATTATAAGCTCGGTTTTCAGTTCCGACTACCAAACCAATATCTAACCCGAAAGACGAATCTGTAGTTCGGTTCGGTTATGACCCAAAATGCGAACTCTATGTTCGGTTCGACTATAGATAAAATTCACTTCGATTCGATTTTCAATTTTTTTTGAATGAGACTCAATAATAAGCACCCCTAGATACACAACCTTAGAGAGCTAGGTGTAGTAACGCCAGCAAGCATTGGTCGGCGTTACTACATTGTCGGTGTATTTCGCCCAACGGCGTTAGCCCTAGCGTTGCCCTGACAACACGCGTTATATGTAGTTTATGTAAATAAAAAAAAATATTCCAACACCCCCTCCCTTTAAGATTGAAGAGGATCAAATAAGGAACAACTTACTCGATTTTGTTTCTTTGGTGGTTGTTTTGGTTGATGACTATGGAAGGTTTTTGATTTTTTTTTTCAGATATACAATTGAAGAAGAGGGTGTCAGGTGGAGGCTGTATAAAAAAGATCGTATTATTTATGTGTATTATTTATGTGAGTGTTTGTATATGGTATTGTTTTTAAGCCCAAAAAGTTACAAACATAAAGCTATATAAGCTTAAATATTTTTAATTATTTTTTTCTTTCTAGTCGTCGGGGCGTGTATTTTTTTATATTTGTATTTTTTTTTAATTATTGTAATGTTTATTTTTAATTATGAATGAAATGAGTAGTTTGTTTAATAAATATAATAATTGTTGAAAAGTTTTATGAAAACAAAGAGGTGAGTGGTATTGTTATTATAATTAGAGGGTTATTGTTATTTTGGTGTTATAATGATATGACGCTGATGTGGCAGTACTTTATTGGTGTTACGATGTTACCACACCTAGCGCTTTTATGTTTCCTCTTAATCCAAAGTCAATAATATCTCAAGTCAATAATCCCTACTATTTTAGAGCGTGCGGTAACACCTTTAACCACTTTATTGTGCCACCTTAGTATTTTCAGTATAAACATTGACACAATAAAACAAGATGAGGGTTATGTCGGATACCTTGTATCCCTTGGATACAAGAGGACCAATCCCCACATTTCATTCAATCTTGATCAAAAACCGTAGTTAACTTGTATTTTTTAATTAAAAAATGACGGCAAGGCATTTTGGTCATTTCACCCCACACACCCACTAATACAAAGATTTTACTAGGTTAAAAGTTCGTTGTTCTCGGCGTCTAATCGAATTGATATCCGGTTAATTGTTTGACTGAGTCGTCTTTGGTGGATAAAAGAAAGAGTTGTCGTTGATTAAATAAAAATGCAAACTTTAAAGTAAATGAAGAAATTTTAAAACTCGACAAAAAGTAAAATTTGAAACCTTAAAAATAAAACTAAGACAAAACAATTTTAAAATAACACTAAGTAAAAATGGCGGGAAAAGATTAATTTGAAAACGTAAAATAAAAACAGGAAATAAAACCAAAACTTGTGAATGGATCACACTTAGTGATCGCACTCAGTGATCGCACTCAGTCATCGCACTCAGTGATCGCATTCAGTGATCGCACTCAGTGATCGTAGTCACTGATCACAAGTAGAAACCCTTAGGTTTATGTGATCACGAAACTAGATCGTAACAAGTAAACCCGCAGAATATTACGACGGTACACAAAAAAACAGATAAGCAATAACCGAATAAGCACTTTAACAATAAGCAATTACCAAAAAACTTAATTAAAACAATAATAAGAAGAACTAAATAAGCACAAATTTAAAAACTTTTAAAACACTAAATAAACAAGATTTATAAAATAACTTTAAAAAGATTAAACTTTTGAAAACACTTAAAAGAAAATAAGCTAAACACGAAATAAGCTAAAAACACAATAAGGAAAGAACGTAAATTGCATGAAAATGATAAAAACAAAGGAAAAATAAGAACTTTTATCAAATAAACATCCAGATTAAACAAAACTTCAAGATTAATCAAACAAAACAAGATATTGAAAAGCAAGAAAGGAAGAATGAGATGATTATGAAAAGCTTTGAATTTTAAAGTTAAAGATTAAAGACAAGATTAAAACTTACATGAAATTAAAGACAAGAATTTCAATGACAATATGAAAGTGCATAAAAAATAAATGTGGAGAACTAATTTGTCAAATTAGCTAACACCTCCTAATGACACATTAGGAGGTTATTTATAGGAGGAGTAAATGTGTTGATGCTTCTTTCTTTCTTTCTTCCTTTTGTCTTCTCGTCTTTCGTCTTTGACAATAAAGTTGTCATTCTCGACTTTGTCTCGGGATTTGTCGATAAATAAAATGAACTCGTCTTCTAATTTCTTCATTAATTAGACTTGGTTCTTCGACTTCGTTAAACTTCCGTCTTTTTACTTTTTCTTCGATAAATCCTCAGAATAGGCCTTTGACTTCCGTTCTTTTTGCACTCTTGACCTTTTGACTTCGTCTTTTGTATTTTTCTTCGATAAAAGCCCGTGAAAGCCCATGTTTTCTTCCCTTTTCACATTTTGGTCCTAAATCACAACAAAAACACAAACCACGCATAATTTCGACATTTACGACATTAAATACACGTTTTGGCTTGGTTATTATTATAATTAAGTGGTAAAAGGATAAGTGTTTTCACACTTATTAAATCCCCTACACTTGACCATTGCAATGCCCTCATGCAATGAATTAATTACAAAGCAAGATTTACATTTTCCATCATAATTAACCACCTCGGCCTTTATTGAACACAAGACATTAAGGAAACTTAAAGAGATAGAAAATAACAAAATATTTGAAGGAAGAAAACAAGTAAAGAGATCGAAGAATTATATTAGGGCTTTGGTTGTCATGAATGTTTATCACCCTCTAGTTTCACGTTCCTCAAACCAAGCTTAAAAACGAGATCATTGTTATTATAAGTTAGCAAACTAACACAAACTCATGTGGCCTAATTATTCACTTAGACTCCCTTATTCCTAGGTGTATCTCTTATATTTTATTATTGTCTTGAATGATCACTAAGATGCATTGTTGACTTATTTAGATAGTTATTTAGGCTGAAAATATAGTAGGACGATTTAATCAATAGTTAGCTAAAGGACAAAATCTTTTAAAACTGCTTCTCAGGACCTCATAAAGTTCATATCTTGGCATAACTCGCTTCACGATTTGAGACCTTTCTCGGATCGATATTTGACAGTGACTTCATACTTCGAATCTTGAGAGACGTTCATGAAATAATGGTCTTCTTTTCATAATAGGAATTTCTTCACTTAAATATTGATAGATTCTTCATACTTGGACCACGACTTCTTCATTTTTCTCCAATATTTATTTGGGATTTTGATATACAACGATCCGCCTCCTTTTAGGACTTGGATCTATTTATCCTCATACCTTGCTAGGGTCTTTTCGGATACACTTATCCATGATCTTTAGGGGAGTATTTGCTTTTCGTCATGTGTCTTAATCCTTCATATTGATTTTTGATAAATGATTCTTCACATCACTTTGGATCTTTAGCAATAAAATGTAGCCCTCATGCCTTGTTAGGGCCTTTTCAGACTCGCCAATCTTCGCATCACGCTTCAATAAGTTATGCCTTGGCTATGAACTCTAATTAATACCGAGCAACTTTTAAATGATCTTGGGCTAGAAGCTAAGTAACTTTTCAAATCGTACGACCTTATTTATTGCAACTAAATTATTAACAAGCGATGGGAGAAAAAGCTCATAATTAACTCAAATAAATTCATGAAAGAATATCAAACTTATAATTGACTCTATCATCTCTCGTTCTCCACAATTTAAAATCTCAAGGAATGAGACTCGTGGATGCTTAGCCAATTAAATCAAAGTTTTGGGTTTTCAAGTCATATATAGGATTTTGCAACTTCTTAGACTTTTTCAAGTTTTAGAATTCTAATACTTAGATTTTTACTAGTTGAAAGAGTTCATTTTCTCGGTATCTTCTCGAATTGATCACGGTTTAAAGTGCGACTCAGTCGTTTTTGGTGAAACATATATTTTTGATTGTTTTTAAAATAAATGTGCAAGACTTAAAAATAAATGACGGATAATTAAAACTACAACTAAGTGAAACGTAAACGGTGCAATATTTAATACTTTAAAAGTAAATGACGAGAAATTAAATGACGTAAAATTAAAACTTAACGAAAAGTAAATTGACAATTAAATAAAAATGCGAAACGAAATTAAAATGAACTAAAAATAAAACGAGAAAAATTGACACTTTAACTAAAAGAAAATATTAAAATAAATCCAAAATACCCAATCGGAATACACCCGATCGGAATCCAATCAGAATCCGATCGGAATGTACCACCGTCGGAAAGTAATGATCGGAATGAGCAAACGGGCATGATCGGAATACTGTGAATGGATCCAGATCGGAAAGTAAGCGTGATCGGAATACAAGAAAACAAAGCAATCGGAATGATGGGCAAGGCATCCAATCGGAATACCATTAACATGAGTCAAATCGGAATGTGGGAAAAAGATTCCGATCGGAATGCTTAGAAAACACACCCAATCGGAATAAGTAAAAACATGCTGAATCGGAATGTTTAGAAACCCTTTTCCGATCTAGTGATCAGAATAAGGGGTGGCTGATCGGAATAACTGATCGGAAAGGGGTTTTCCCTTTCCGATTTATATGTAATTCGAGAATAGGCTAGTAATAAGCTATGGTAATAAGCTCACACCAAAACTAGAACGAATCAATAATGAAATGAAACCAATAAGCACAAATAACAACTTATCCAAACATAAAATAAGCAAACTTTTGAATCAAACCATAAAAAGATGAACTTTTAAGAAAACTTTCAATCAATTAAGCATTAAGATGAAATAAGATCAAGGATGAACATGAATCAAAGATAAGCAAAATAAGAAAGGTAGAAGAAGATGATTAAAAATAAGAACTTGATTAAAAGAAAAGATTCCAAAATTAAAAGACTTACTTGAATTGAAGAAATTAAAAGTGCATAACAAGAAATTAAAAATGCAAGAAAGTAATTAACAAGAAATGAAAATGGTGGAAGAGTGGTTTGTCAAGCCACCAACAACTTGAAAATGAAACTAGCCTAAACTATATATAGGGGTGATTAGGGAGGAGCTTAGGAAGCTTCCTCCCTCTTTCCTCTTTTCCTTATTTGCACACTTGAGTCCTTTTCTTCTTAATTGTTTGTTAATCTTGGACTTAATGTCTTTGTCTCGGGATTTCTTTGAACTCGTCTTGAATTTTCTTCATAAATAAAACTCGAGTTCTTCGGCTTTTAGTAAACTTCCGTCTTTTGACTTTTTCTTCGATGAATCATCAGAATTGGTCTTGGACTTCCGTTCTTTTTTTCCACTCTTGATCTTTCGACTTCATCTTTCGTCTTTTTCTTCGATAAAAGCCCTTGAATGCCGTGTTTTCTCCACTATTCACTTTTTCATCCTAAATCACAACAAAAACACAAACCACGCATAATTCCGACAAAATGACATAAAATACACGTTTTGGCTCGGTTATTATTTTAATTAAGTGGTAAAAAGGATGGGTGTTTTCACACCTATCAAATCCCCTACACTTAACCATTGCAATGTCCTCATGCAATGCATTAGTTACAAAGCACGTTTTACATTTCCCATCATAATCAACCTACCTTGGCCTTTATTAAACAACTAAGGAAAATCAAAAAGATAGAAAATAACAAGATGCAACAAGGAAGAAACTTGTAAAGAAATCTAAGACTTACATTAGGGCTTGTGTGTCATGAATGTTCATCACCCTCAAGTTTCACGTTCCCCATGCCAAGCTTAAAAACAAGATCATTGTTAGTACAAGTTAGCATAACAAACATTTACTCATGTGGTTCAATTAATCACTTAAACTCCCTTATTCCTACGAGTATCTCTTATATTTTATTGATGTCTTGAATGATCACGAGGATGCATTGTTGACTTATTTCGATAATTTATTTAGGCTGAAAGCAAAGTAGGACGATTTGATCAATAGTTAGCTAAAGGACAAAATCTCTTAAAACTGCTTCTCGGGATATCAAAAAGTTCATATCTTGGCATAACTTGGTTCACGATTTGAGACCTTTCTCGGGCCGATATTTGGCATGTACTTCATACTTCATATCTTCGAGAGACGTTTTTGAGATAATGGTCTTCTCTTCGTTATAGAGTTTCTTCACTTGGAGACTTTTGAGGGGTACTCCAGCTTTGTTGACCACGACTTCATGATTATTTCTTCAATCTCTAATTGGGATTTTGAGATACAACGATCCGCCTCCTTTTCGGACTTGGATCTATTTATCCTCATACCTTGTTAGGGTCTTTTCGGATAGACTTCTCCATGATCTTTATGGGAGTTGATTGCTTTTCGTCGTGAGTCTTGATCCTTCATATTGATTTTGGGAATAATGCTTTTCACATCACTTTGGATCTTCAGCAATAAAATTGAATCCTCGTGCCTTGTTAGGGCCTTTTCGGACTCGCCAATCTTCGCGCCCCGCTTCATAAGTTATGCCTTGGCTATGAACTCTTATCATTACCGAGCAACTTTTAAACGATCTTGGGCTAGAAGCTAAGTAACTTTTCAAATCGTACGACCTTACTTATTGCATTTATTTATTTACAAGCGAGGGGAGAAAAAGATCATAATTAACTCACATAAGTTAATGAAAGAATACCAAACTTGTAACCAACTCTATCATTTCTCGTTCTCCACAATATAAAATCTCAAGGAATGAGACTCGTGGATGCTTAGCCCAATAAACCAATTAAGGTGTACACGGTTAAGGATACTAGCTAGAGTGAACTTGGATAAGTAAACTCGGGTTGAGTCAAAAAATTCACAACGGGCCTAATATATCTAAGATAACTAAACTTGTTAAAACCATTTTATTAAAATAGGAGAAAAATAGCAAAAATAAAGGGAACTACAACTAGGCCAAAATAGATTAAAAATTTTGAAAAATGTCGAAAAATCGATTTTCCGGTTAAAATGAAGACAAATACAAGGAAAAGGCCACTTAACTTCGATAGAAGTCCCCCTACACTTAATATAAATATTGTCCTCAATGTTTAAGCATGTGGGAGTAAACTCCCCTACACTTAGGACATTGTGCACTTTGTTTAAATCTTGATAAGGAAGAGACAACTAAAGAGATTCCTATTTAAATATTGAGAAATATAAAATAGTGAATCGAAAAGAGTTTAGGATAGAACCGGGAAGAAGGGAACACGGAATCACGGTTCGTCAAAAGTCATCAAGAGTGTGTTTTTGAAGCTCTAATCCCTGCACATGATAAGAAAGAAAGCAAGAAATACCACGGGGCTCCCCCTACACTTATGGTGAAAATAGATAGATAATTGGGTTGCCTCCCAAAAAGCGCTTGTTTTTGTTAACCGAGTCACGAGCCTGACTCGTCCCCGAATTAAATGGTCCATGGGGAAGCCTCGAATGTGATACCGGGATCAAAGACCTTGTCCTCATTCCCGGAGGACATCAACAAAGGAGAGGCGGGAGGATAAGTCTTGAATGGTAGGAAAGTCTGCTCAATATAAGAAAAGCAAGTGAAATCCAGATTGACGGGAGGTGGGGTGGGTAAGGGAATCACATTGTCATCCTCCAAAGACAATGGATGCAGACCAATTGGCAAAGCCGTAAAATTATCAATCATAGAATGGTCCATGTCACCTCCCGGGTCAAAGCATTTATCCTCATGAAAGTAGATCTTGTCGATATCCTCGTAGATAAAGAGTGTAGAAACTCGTTTGAAAAGATCACAATCAAGTACGAAACCATCATTCATTTGTGGGGATTGTTGATAAGGTAAATCCTCACGAATGTGGTAAACGTAATTCTCATAAGAGGAGTGTTAATTAGGTAACTCCTCGAGAATAGGATGATTGGTCAAGTGAGTTGGTTCATCATTATTATGAAAAATAAGACGTTCCAACTCATCAAGTTCGGCATCGATGTTGGAAAAGTCGACCTCGCTTGTAGGAGAAAGCGTAGGTAAAAGAGCTAGCTCTCGGTCGATAATTTCCTCAATACCGGGCTCGAAGACGAAATGATCATACTCACCACATGTTGAACTCTTGTTGGGAGGATCAAATATCGCATGTGGAGTTGTGAGTATGTGATCATTGACTAGCGAAGCAAACTTGTCCGTAAGCTCCGCAACAGTCGGCACATCACACATATTTTCCGGAATACCCGCGGGCTCACTTGGGATGACGACAAGTTCCTCGACACTAGACTTTAGGAGTTTGTCCGATTCAGTTGCCGAGATAACGTCAAGATGCTCATCCTCCATGATGAGAGAGCCAACGGGCTCCTCGGGTATGATAACAATAGACGAAGGAGGAATGGGAGAAGTCTTACGTTGCTTTAGAAATTCCTCCTCGTCGAAAATAACCTCAATATCGTCATCACTCTCCTCAATACCTAAAGGGCTAATAATAAGCTCAGGGATATGAGTACTCGTCTGATCTTGCTGCTGTAAAAATGACTCCATACAAGTTTGCAGCATGTGTAAAAGCTCTTTCGTTTGTTCTTGAAAAGCTGTAGCAAGATCGTTTCTTTGTTCTTGAAAGGCTGTAGCAAGATCGTCAATTGGTTCTTGGTAACTCATCCCGTGACGAGGTTGATGATCAATTGGGTATTGCAGGGGTTGGTCAAAACTGGAAGGGGTATAATTATAGTAATTTTGATCCCCCGTAAGACAGTGAAAACTTTCGTGAGGACCCCCACACTTATAGCACCACGGGGATGGAGAAAAATCCGGTGCATTTTGAGGATAAGGATTGTCATAGACGGGAGAGGGTGAGAAAGTATTGTAAGAGGAGAAGTACGAATTTGTTGAATTGCAAAATGGACAAAATCCAAATTGTGTATCGTCGATATCAGAACCACACCGCTCACAAGTACACCATTGACATGTTTGAAAACCATGCCATGGTCTCCCACACCGTACACAAGACGAATCCATGAAGAAAAATAGACAAGTAAGAAGAATATTTTTGGTGCAAAACTTTGAAAAAGAAATGCTTTTTATGATTTTTCAAATGTTTTTGGATTTTTGAAAATTTTTGGATACGAAAACTAACGTTCACAAGTGAACGGGTCCCAAAAGCCAACGCGTCCCTCACAAAAAACCTTTAATCCTTACGAAAAGAGCCGACAGCGGCGCCATTTTAATGTAAAGATTTTTACTAGTTGAAAGAGTTCGTTTTCTCGGTATCTTCTCGAATTGGTCACGGTTTAAAGTGCGACTCAGTCGTTTTTGGTGAAACAGATATTTTTGATTGTTTTTAAAATAAATGTGCAAGACTTAAAAATAAATGACGGATAATTAAAACTACAACTAAGTGAAACGTAAACGGTGCAATATTTAAAACTTTAAAAGTAAATGACGAGAAATTAAATGACGTAAAATTAAAACTTAACGAAAAGTAAATTGACAATTAAATAAAAATGCGAAACGAAATTAAAATGAACTAAAAATAAAACGAGAAAAATTGACACTTTAACTAAAACAAAATATTAAAACAAATCCAAAATACCCAATCGGAATACACCCGATCGGAATCCAATCGGAATCCGATCGGAATGTACCACCGTCGGAAAGTAATGATCGGAATGAGCAAACGGGCATGATCGGAATACTGTGAATGGATCCAGATCGGAAAGTAAGCGTGATCGGAATACAAGAAAACTAAGCAATCGGAATGATGGGCAAGGCATCCAATCGGAATACCATTAACATGAGTCAAATCGGAATGTGGGAAAAAGATTCCGATCGGAATGCTTAGAAAACACACCCAATCGGAATAAGTAAAAACATGCTGAATCGGAATGTTTAGAAACCCTTTTCCGATCTAGTGATCAGAATAAGGGGTGGCTGATCGGAATAACTGATCGGAAAGGGGTTTTCCCTTTCCGATTTATATGTAATTCGAGAATAGGCTAGTAATAAGCTATGGTAATAAGCTCACACCAAAACTAGAACGAATCAATAATGAAATGAAACCAATAAGCACAAATAACAACTTATCCAAACATAAAATAAGCAAACTTTTGAATTAACTATAAAAAGATGAACTTTTAAGAAAACTTTAAATCAATTAAGCATTAAGATGAAATAAGATCAAGGATGAACATGAATCAAAGATAAGCAAAATAAGAAAGGTAGAAGAAGATGATTAAAAATAAGAACTTGATAAAAAAGAAAAGATTCCAAAATTAAAAGACTTACTTGAATTGAAGAAATTAAAAGTGCATAACAAGAAATTAAAAATGCAAGAAAGTAATTAACAAGAAATGAAATGGTGGAAGAGTGGTTTGTCAAGCCACCAACAACTTGAAAATGAAACTAGCCTAAACTATATATAGGGGTGATTAGGGAGGAGCTTAGGAAGCTTCCTCCCTCTTTCCTCTTTTCCTTATTTGCACACTTGAGTCCTTTTCTTCTTAATTGTTTGTTAATCTTGGACTTAATGTCTTTGTCTCGGGATTTCTTTGAACTCGTCTTGAATTTTCTTCATAAATAAAACTCGAGTTCTTCGGCTTTTAGTAAACTTCCGTCTTTTGACTTTTTCTTCGATAAATCTTCAGAATTGGTCTTGGACTTCCGTTCTTTTTTTCACTCTTGATCTTTCGACTTCATCTTTCGTCTTTTTCTTCGATAAAAGCCCTTGAATGCCGTGTTTTCTCCACTTTTCACTTTTTCGTCCTAAATCACAACAAAAATACAAACCACGCATAATTCTGACAAAATGACATAAAATACACGTTTTGGCTCAGTAATTATTGTAATTAAGTGGTAAAAAGGATGGGTGTTTTCACACCTATCAAATTCTCATTTTAAAGTTCCCTTGGTAAACGAATTTCTAGGATCAATTATAGGAACTTGCGAAAAGTTCTTGTTCTTAACCTGTAAGAGTTAAGACTTTCGCGTTTTAATGTTCCCTAAACACGTTAAGTATACTAGCTAGAGTAAACTCAGATAAGTGAACTCGGGTTGAGTCAAAAGATTCATGACGAGCCTAATATGTCAAAGACATCTAAACTTATTAAAACCATTTTATTAAAATTTATTTTAATGAAAGAAAATTAACCGGAGATCAATTTTCCTAACTTTTGTGATGCGGATGAATCCCAATTTTTGTGATGAGTGGTCATGTTCTCTATAAGCTCTCTACACTCCTCAGGTATTCTTTTCATAAACGTACCACCGGCGACAGCATTAATTGTTTCACGATCACGAAAAGTTAAACCGTTGTAGAAAGTATCAATTAAGTTGACGGGGAGCATATTATGGTTAGGACAACGATCGATCAAGACATTATAATGTTCCCAAGCATCGAAAAGAGACTCATCAGGTTCTTGCGTGAAACCACTGATTTGATTACGAAGGCTCGTTACCATGGACGGTGGAAAGTAGCGCGACAAAAATCGTTGAGTCATTTCATCCCATGTATGAATTGAATTCTTTGGAAGACGATCAAACCATTTTTCAGCATGGTGGGATAAATTATGTAGAAATAGATGAAGGCAAAGAAAATCCATGGTAACACCGGGCAATTTCATGCTTTGAGTGACGGTAATGAATTTGCTGAGGTGTTTGTTGGCATCATCATCTGGTAATCCGTGAAATGGACAAGTATTTTGAACTTGTTGGATCATGTGATGCTTCAACGAATATTCAGGAGCAGTGATTTGCATCGGCGCAATCGGTCCTCCACGTCCATTCATTGTTGGTTGACAAAGCTCTTCCATTGTACGAAGGTCGGTGAAGGGACATGGTTGTTATTATTCAAATTGGGGTGAGGTGGATTATTATTGTTGTGTACACCAGCCATGTCTAAGTCTTCAAGAGTCTCGGGCTCAGAATAAGATGATGAGCGAGTACGCATAAACCTACAAAAGAAAAAGATAGCAAAGAAATAGAGGAAATATAGTTAACGTAAAAATAAAATCTTTTTGGTGCAAAACTTTTGAAAAAGAAATGCGTTTTATGAGTTTTTAAATGTTTTTGTATTTTTTAAATTTTTTTATTTTTAGGATATTTTAAAATTTTTGATTTTAGGATTTTTGAAAATTTTTGACACGAAAAATAACGTTCACGAGTGAACGGATCCCAAAATCCAACGCGACTCTCACAAAAACCGTTAATCTTCACGAAAAGAGCCGGCAGCGGCGCCATTTTAATACAAAGATTTTACTAGGTTAAAAGTTCGTTGTTCTCGGCGTCTAATCGAATTGATCTTCGGTTGATTGTGTGACTCAATCGTCTTTTGTGGATAAAAGAAAGAGTTGTCGTTGAGTAAAATAAAAATACAAACTTTAAAGTAAATGACGAAATTTTAAAACTCGACAAAAAGTAAAATTTGAAACCTTAAAAATAAAACTAAGACAAAACAATTTTAAAATAACACTAGTACAAAAAAAGGTATCCGTCACACTCAAAAAGAGTGACCGTAGGCCTACAGTCACACGCGGTTTTTTTAGGCTTTGTGACCAAAGGTCCCGCGACCGTAGGTACCTTTTGGTCACAAGTTCGTCTTAGTGACCTTAGCTATCAAAAATGAGTGACCAATACTCGAAAATGTGTGACAAACTAGGTACAATATTTGGTGTTTTAGTGAATATGTGTGACGGTAAACACTCTACAGTTACACGAGTTTTGTTTCAGAGTGACTATTGTTTATAAGTTTGTCACATGAATATACGACATGTGTGACATTTACTATGTGATTAGCGTATTTTGTGTGACTATATGCATCCAATAGTCACATGAATTATATGTTTGTGTGACCTTTTATGATATGTAGTCATACAAATCATGCTAATGGTACTGAGTTTGTCACATACAATTAACCAAAGAGTTACCAATAGTAGAAATAAGTGTGACTGTATGCTTTGTCAAGTCAAGTCAATTGTATTTTGTGTGACTATATGTGAAATATGTATAGTTGAAGTTTGTTTTCTCAGTTCTTAACAAATTGAAAGTCCTAATAAGATCGAGTTTTTAATTGTTTTTGGTTGGTAAAGTATTTGGATATTCTATAGCTAATTCAAACAAATCTTTGCTAAAATGAAATATACAGTCTACTTATACGTAAAACAAAGTGCACAAACCAAGTCTTTATTCAATTAAAATACTAAAATGTAAATTCTTACAAAATATAAGGACTGAAAATGTAAATTTAATGAAAATTAAATGCCAAAAATACAAAGTCAAAAAGTCTAGGGACTATATATGCAAAAACAGTAACCAAATGGACTCAAAGTGAAAATTTATCTAACTTTTAACAATTTTGAGAACTAACTAACCAATTTTAAACAAACTTGAAAATCTGAGGACTATACTTTTGCAAAACCTAATTAATTGGAAGTTTAGCCTGAAATAGAAACTATTTAACACTAAAAGGACTTAAATGCAATTTTCAAAACTTTTTAAACAAAAACGGGTTAAGGACTAAACTAAGCTCGTTTGAGCTCGTTTCTTGACCAAATAAGCTCAAACCACTTTCAAAAGTCTTAAAATTGAAATAAAGCTACACTTGTGAAAGGAAATAAGCTGAAACTCGCTAGAACTCTAATAAGCAATTTCAAATAAGCTCAAAATAAGCTATCTAATAAGCTACACATGCACAACTTGATTTTATTGAAGAAACTTGTTAAAAAGCTCACAAGAAGAATGGGAAATCTAGATTCAAAGAAAATGATCCATTAATAAGCTCTAAAATTGAAAATAAGCTAAAATGAGCTTATGTTGACTTTTGTTGACCAAAATTCCAAAATTTTGAAAATCTCAAAACTTATCTAGGAACACTTTTTGGATTGATTTGTGAAAGAAACTTAGCAAGTTTCTGAAGTGGATAAGCCAATATGAGAAATCAGTAGTCCTATTTATCACAGGAAATGACAAATGCTCAAGTGCTTATTTAAATGCTTATTTCTTTCTGAAAACTAGATACTGTAGAGATTCCAGCTACACACTAAAACTACATATGTTGAGTGATTATTAGAAGCTTGTTTGAAAGAATTTCATCCAAAATTAAAGAAATGCCAATGATTTGAAAATCACTACTTTCTGAAAATTTACTTAACAAGAACTGACCCAAACTTTTTTTTGTGCCAATTGCTTTTTTGACTTTAGAAATGAGTTGAAATCTACTAAACCTGGTTTATTATGACTCAATGACTTGAAATGCACTAAAATGAACCAATTACTAACACTTGAAAACAACTTGCAAGCTAATTCCAAACACTACTTTACAGAACTCTAACAACTTTTATGAAAGAATTTTAAGCAATTAGCTATACTGAGTAAAAGGTAATATCAGACTAAGTTTTATAACTAGAATGAAGTGCAAATTACCCAAAAGTAAACAGTTTAACAAGCTAGAACTCAATATGATCAATTAAGCTGAAATGACTGATAAAGCTGAAAACAGGACAAGAATAAGGCTAATGAGAAAGTATAAAGCTACAATTAAGCTACTAAAACACTAAGATCAGATCAAATACTAGCTAAACACATTTTATCATGCAGTCAAACAAGAATTAGCTAGGAATTGAACAGGCAGACAACACTTTAGTGGAACAAGAACTCAGAAAAACAACACCTTCTAGCTTAGGCCTCCTTTGGGGAGTAGAGAAGCGCTGAGCTTTCTAGCTAGTCCTAAACCACCACCTTAGCACTAGAATCAACCAAATATCAACTAATCAACAGCTACCATCATCTAAATCTCCATTAATGAGCTTGAATTCTTCAAAATCTACTCAATACTTGAACTGGAATGAATAGAACAGAAACAACAACTACAGGTCTTCTCAATCAGCTAATCATGATCAAATGGTGATCATAACTAGCTAAAAACAGCAACAGAGTAACAAGATGCAGGGTATGAACAATAGATGAAGAAGATTAAGGTGAAATTTTATTTATTGAATTGGAAAAGTGGTTACAAAGCTGGTAAATTGGTTACAACTAATAACAAACTCAAGAGATTGCCAGTCTCTTGAGTTGTTATGCTAAAACTAACTGAGTTGAGAGAAAACTAAAAAGTGTGTGTGTTTTCACACTTTTCTACATTACAAGAAATGAAAGCTATCTAGGGTGTTTATAGAATGCAGATGAGAGTTGGTGAGGAAGAGTGACGTGTTGCATCCAATCCCAAGCTTCCATGTGGACAATTCTGCTTGATTGAATTTTGCAGGTGAAGAACACTTTTGGGGATTTTTGATTGAAATGATTTCATGTTAATTGAGTTGTTGGGTTGTATTCGTCTTTTGATTTTGATCAACTTTGATGTTTATATCATCTTCTGAAATGCATTCTAGTTCAATCCCGATCCTGGCAATTTTGTTTGTAGAAGATGACGCGTGCCAGGTTGTGATTTGTCTTCACTAGCTCACACGGATTGCTATCCAAATTGGATAAAAGAATTATTGAGTGGCACAATTCTATTGGTTGAAAATAGAAGTAGTGGAGGCACTGTTGAGATTCGGTTTATTAATTGTTTGGCTGCTGTTAGTGGCCAGCTGGCGATCCAAGACTCTTGTTTCCTTGCTTCCCATTGGTTGAAGCCTTTAAACACGGATCAAGCACAACATGACTTTCCAAAAATGGTAGAAATGGCCCTTGTACTTGGCAGTTTTGTGATTTGAGCTATAATCTTCATTTCTTTGACAATTTTAGTCCTTCCACTTGCATTTTTGAACTTTTAAACCCTTTTACTTGGTTGACTTCATCATTGAACATGTTTGACTTTGATCTTGACTTTGGAAAATATACACTTTTAGTCCTTCATCTTTGGCAGATTGTCAAGATAGGTCATTTGTCTTCAAAGTCTTGTCACTCTTGATCCTTCTTTGTTTTTTTCATCCAATTAACTTGATTTTCTTCTTGTTTGCTTGAAAATGCATCCTTCTTACCTATTTGAACATAAACAAAGAACATACCACATAATACTACTTTTATAGCTCAAAAAGTTAGGTATTTGCTATATGTTTTAGGGTGTTTTGTTGATTAATTGATATGAGTTTTTGCTCATATCAAATCCCCTACACTTGAACATTGTCATGTCCTCATGCAATGCTATATTTTAAAGCACAAGTTTACATTTTCCTCATAATTAATCCACCTTGGCCATTATGGAATGTATCTACACTACACTACACTATATGATGCATGATTTTGATTTAATGCAATGACCAAAATACAATTCTATTTATATCTTTTTGGTTTTTCTTGAAATGGTTTGATGGAAATAACTCATAAAGAATTCAATGACTTTGATTAGGGCTTGGGTACCATGGACACTTATCACCCTCAAGTTTCACTTTCCCCATACCAAGCTTAAAAATGGGATCATTGTATTCACAAGTAAAAAGTGCATCAACTTATTCATGACAATTAAATGTGGAACCGGTTATTATTTGAGAAAATTGCTTTGGGCAAATTTGTCATTATTTAAAGTGTGAAATATAAGAAATGTAAAATCCAAAAATAAGGAAGCACGGTTTTAGTCCTAAGTAATCCTCTCATCCATTACTTGAAAAACCACTCACAATTAAAATAAGTCCGTTTCAAGAGTAATAAGTCATTCGCCTTATGTGTAAAATCCTCATGTCATGCTTTCATAAGTAGCTACACACTCGCTAAGGAAAGAAAAATAAAACTCACGCAATAATTTACATCCGCCATCTTTTTGAGACTTTGGATCTTCAACCCCACAACCCGTCAAGGTAGTATTGGATTGGAGCAATCTATCGAATCCCCGAAACCCGTCAAGGTAATATTGGAATTCAATAGTCACTATAATGAACACCACACTGCCCCTCTTGGGAGTCTTGTATAATTATTTTTTTTCTTTTTTTTTTCTAGCCACTCATTTTTTTCTTAAGCCGCTCTTATTTTTCTTTATTCCTCACAAAGAAAGTTGAAAAGAATAAAAGGAAAAACACCGGCTAAGTATTAAGCATGACATAAGTCTAGTACACATAAAGCGTTCTAACTTAGAATCTTAAGACGTACTTATACCAACCGTGAATGATTAGACAAAAATGCATAAGAGACTACAAACCAATTAAAACCGTTCTTGATTATTTATTAACATATATACATGCGAAGAAAATAGAGGTAAAGAAGAGAAGGGTTTAGCCACAAGTAATTATCATGAAGTTTATCTAGCCCTTTTATACTTGCTTCAACTCTATCATTTCCTATTCTCCACAAATTTAAAATCTCAAATAATGAGAGTGGTGGATGCTTAGCCTAATAGACCAATGAAGGACTACATGGTTAAGGATACTAGCTAGAGAATGCTAAGATAAGCAAACTCGGGTTGAGTCAAAATATCCATGGCGGGCCTAATATGTCAAAGAAGTCTAAACTTGTTAAAACCATGTTTTTATTATATATTTTTTTCTCTTTATAATTTTTGATGAAAAAGAAGAAATATATACAATGCAAATGTGATATGCAAATGAAAAATGATTAATGCAAAAATTATGAATGCATATTTTTGGTGGCCAAAGTAGATCAAAAATTTGAAAAATGTTTGAAAAATTAATTTCCAAGTTATCATGAAGATCAATGACAAGTTCTAGGTAAGGTCACTTCAGTAGAAGACCCCCTACACTTAAGCTAAACATTGTCCTCAATGTTTAAGAGCATGGAAGTATAAAAACTTCCCCTACACTTATGACAATGAATAGACTTTGCTTAACCCAAGTTAAGGAAATGGCAACTATTGCTGAATTCATGTTTAAGCACAAGGTGTCAATGAAAGATCACAATAGTAACGCAGTGAACCGGATACAAGGGCCTCCTCCATAAGCTCCAAAGCATGAAATGAGTGAGCAACCCTACAAAAAACATGAAGACAAAAGAAGGTCTCCCCTACACTTATCTCCAATTCTATACCCTTATTGCTAACCTACAACACTCTAAACCTAGTTATACGATGCTTGAGTTAAGGAGTCTCTAGCTCGACTCGTCCCTCAATGAATTAATTCATGGGGAAAATGGGGATCTCTTGGACCATTTCAACGGAAATGTCCTCCCCAAAATAATGTTTCACACGGTGACCATTCACTTTAAAGTTTGGACCATCGGGTTGTGACAACTCAATAGTTCCATATGGAAACACTTGAGCAATAGTGAATGGACCAGACCATCTCGACTTAAGCTTGCCCGCAAAAAGTTTCAACCTTGAGTTAAAAAGGAGAACCGGCTCTCCAACTTTAAACTCATGGTTCTTGATCTTAGCATCATGAAATTTCTTAGTCTTTTCCTTGTAAAGCAAAGAATTTTCATAGGCATTGGCTCTCAATTCATCCATCTCATTAAGTTGATCTTTCCTATGTGAACCGGCTTGGTTTAAATCAAAGTTAGCCCACTTGAGAGCCCAAGATGCCTTATGTTCTAATTCGAATGGGAGGTGACACGCTTTACCATAGACAAGCCTATAAGGAGTACAACCAATTGGTGTCTTAAAAGCCGTCCTAAAAGCCCACAAAGCATCATCAAGCTTATCCGACCAAGAAGTTCGATGCTCTCCCACCGTTCTCTCTAAAATTCTCTTTAAACCACGATTTGTGAGCTCAGTTTGACCATTGGTTTGAGGGTGATACGCGGTAGAAAGTCTATGATTAACTCCATATTTCTTCATAACTCTCGTGAATTGATCATTACAAAAGTACGTACCATGATCACTTATGATGGCCCGAGGTACACCAAATCTAGCAAACAATTGCTTTAAGAACTTCACAACAACTCGAGCATCATTGGTAGGTAAGGCTTTAGCCTCCACCCATTTAGACACATAATCCACCGCCACAAGTATATACTTGTTTCCCTTAGAAGATGGAAAAGGTCCAATGAAATCTATGCCCCATACATCAAAAATCTCACACTCTTGAATAAAATTTTGTGGCATCTCATCACGTTGCGTAATTTTTCCTTGTCTTTGACACACATAACAAAATTTCACCATTTCTTGGGCATCTTTATAAATGGAAGGCCAATAGTAACCCGAATCAAAGACTTTCTTGGCGGTATAGTTGGGCCCAAAATGTCCACCCGTAGGTCCTTTATGACATGCTTCTAAGATCTTAAATTCCTCGGGCCCATCTACACATCGTCTAATGATTTGGTCCGCACAATGCCTAAAAAGATAAGGATCATCCCAAAAGTAATACTTAACTTCCTTAAGAGTTTCTTCTTTTGTTGGTAAGTAAGACCCTCAATAAGCACATTCCCCACAAGATAGTTTGCTATATCCGCAAACCAAGGAGTGGCATCCTCTTGGGAAGAGATAGACATGAGCTTCTCTAAAGGAAAGGATTCATTGATTTCTTGATTTGGAAAATCTCATTGAAAAGGATGCTCAAGTCTACTCAAGTGATCCGCCGCTAAATTCTCGGCCCCTTTCTTATCACGAATTTCTATCTTAAACTCTTGAAGCAACAAAACCCATCTCAAAATCCTAGGCTTACAATCTTGTTTTGTCATGAGATACTTGAGAGCAGAATGATCCGTATACACTATGGTTTTGGATAGCACAAGGTATGGTCTAAATTTCTCAAAAGCATAGACTATAGCAAGCAACTCTTTTTCCGTGGTAGTATAATGAAGTTGTGCACCGGTCATGGTTTTACTCGCATAGTGTATAGGTTGAAAATGCTTATTCACTCTTTGACCTAAGACGGCCCCCACCGCATAATCACTAGCGTCACACATAAGCTCAAAAGGTAATTCCCAATTTGGAGAAACCAAAACGGGAGCCTTGGTCAATTTCTCCTTGAGAGTCTCAAAAGATTCCAAACAATCTTGGTTAAAAATGAAAGGAGCCTCTTTTTCTAAGAGGTGAGTCATCGGTCTAGCTATCTTAGAAAAATCTTGTATAAAGCGCCTATAAAACCCCGCATGACCTAAGAAACTCCTTACACCTTTAACCGTAGTGGGTGGGGGAAGCTTAGCAATCACATCAATTTTAGCTCGATCCACTTCTAATTCCTTATTGGATATTTTGTGTCCTAAAACAATTCCCTCTTTCACCATAAAGTGACATTTCTCCCAATTAAGCACTAAATGTGTTTCCTCACAACGCTTAAGCATTCTTTCTAAATTGGTGAGACATGAGGTAAATGAATTTCCAAAGACGGAAAAATCATCCATAAAAACCTCCATTGTTTGCTCTATCATATCATGGAAAATCGCCATCATGCACCTTTGAAACGTCCCCGGTGCATTACATAAGCCAAAAGGCATCCTCTTGTAAGCAAATGTACCGTAGGGACAAGTGAATGTGGTCTTTTCTTGATCCTTAGGGTCAATGGGTATTTGGAAATAACCCGAAAAGACATCAAGAAAGCAATAGTACTCATTTCCCGCTAAGCGTTCAAGCATTTGGTCCATAAAAGGTAATGGGAAATGGTCTTTCCTAGTAGCCTCATTGAGCTTCCTATAGTCAATACAAACTCTCCAACCGATAACAAGTCTCGTAGGAATAAGCTCATTGTTTTCTTAGGTACTACGGTGATTCCACCCTTTTTTGGAACACAATGTACCGGGCTAACCCATGGAGAGTCAGAAATGGGGTAAATCATGCCCGCATCAAGGAGTTTAGTCACTTCCTTCTTAATGACCTCATGGATTTTTGGGTTAACCCTTCGTTGACTTTGAATGGCGGGTTTGTAATCATCCTCCATAAGGATTTTGTGTATACAAAAATGTGGATCAATTCCCCTTATGTCGGATATTTTCCATGCTAAGGCTTTCTTGTGTTTCTTAAAGACTTCAATGAATTTTTCCTTCTCATCTTCTTTCAACTCTTTAGCAATGATCACGGGTAATTGGTCTTTGCCCTCTAAGAAAGCATACTCTAAGTGAGATGGAAGGTCCTTAAGTTCGATTGGAGGTGGACTCTCTATGGAAGGTTTTACTGTGGAAGGATCCTCATTGGTAACTTCTAGTGGAGTAGGAGAAGGAATAGGGTCCTCATTGAGCAACTTTTGGATAGTAAGAATATCTTCTTCCCAATTAATGGGAGAATCATCATCACCAAGAAAATTAGACTCAAATTCCTCCAAGAGGAAATCACTCTCTCCAAAAGGTGTTAAAGAGGGAGCAATTGAGGCCAGGGTTTCAACATGGGGCATTTCCTCACTAGTACTCTTGCAAGCATCATGAAAGTGTTCATCACACACCTCATCTAGCACATCAACTATGTTAATAGTCTCACATGGTCTAGACTCCTTAACCTCTTTCCTATCACAAACTTTCCCTAACTTAAACACCACTTTCTCATCCTCTACACTCATAATTAGTTCTCCCTCCGCCACATCTATCAAAGTACGACCCGTGCTAAAAAACGGTCTACCAACAATCAAAGGAACTCTAGGATCCATGTCATAATCAACCACTACAAAGTCGGCCGGAAATGTAAACTTATCCACACCTACAAAAACATCCTCTGCGATACCTACGAGGTAAGCTATGGTTCGGTTGGCTAACTCAAGGGTCATCCTAGTGGGAGTGAGCTCGGGAAGAGAGAGTTTTTTTCAAACCGATAAAGGCATGAGGTTTATGCTTGCCCCTAGATCCGCCAAAGCCATGCAATTTTCCACACCGGGAAAATTACAAGGTATCAAGAAGCGCCCCGGATCTCCAAGTTTTGTTGGTAAGGTTTTAAGTAGCACGGCGGAACAATTTTCATTAAGGGATGTGCTGGGCAAATCAACCAATTTTTCCTTGTTTGAAAGTAAATCCTTGAACATCTTAGTAAACTTTGGCATATAAGCAAGAGCTTTCGCAAAGGATATGTTGATGTTGAGTTGCTTGAATATCCTTAAGAAATTTGAGACTTGGATGTCATCCTTGTTCTTTAACTTGTCCTTTTTCATCCTTGAAGGATATGGAAGAGTTGGTTTAGGTGTAGGTGTTGTAGTGGAAGATTTGTCTTTGATAGCTTCTTCATTGGGAGGTGTGGAAGGTAGAAGAGAAGTAGGAATAGGTTGAGAAGGTGTGTTGGATTAAATGGGAGCATTTTGAGGTGGTGAAGTAGATGTAGAAGGGTTGTCACATGTAGGAACAAAAGTGGGTGGAACAATAGGAGGCTTAGGAGGTGAAGGATCCTTAGTTGACTTTCCACTTCTTGTTGTAATGGCATTAACATTTGCCCTTGGGTTTGTTTATGTGTTTGATGGCAAAGCCCCTTGTTGTCTTTGATTAAAAAACATCATAAACTTCTTATTTGATTCTTCATGCATTTCTCTCATTCTTTTCTCGTTAGCTTGGAACCTCCTTTCATTCTCTTGATTCATTTTGTGAAGAAGCTCAATTGTGTTATAATCTTGTGGCACATTTCCTTGTAAGCCTTGGGGTTGGAAAGGTGGAGGTTGATTATAAAACCCTTGATTGTTACCTTAAAAGGTATTTCCTTGATTGTAAAAGGTATTTGGTGGTCTATAGTTATTCCCTTGGTAAGGTGGTCTTTGACCTTGATTCCTTTGTAACACTTGAGGAGGATTTTGTTGAAGTTGGGTGGGTGGTTGGGGTGGGAATCCCGGTGGGGTAAGGTAATTTTGAGACTTTTAAGAAAGGTTATTGGGATTGATATTTGGATTGAAGTGTTCACGATGTTCCTCTTGGTAAGCATAACATTCCCCTTGATAACCTTGTACCTTATCACATTGTTCATAGGAATGGGGACCTCCACAAGTCACACAAGAAAGAGTAATGGCATGCACATCATTTGTGGAATGATTTCCCATAGAAAGCTTCATAAAGTCATTCATCATTGTTTCTTGCATCTTTTGAGTGTTTTGTATTAATGTTTGGCTTTCCTTTTGAGCTTGAGTAAATGCTTGAATGCATGAAATGAGTTTAGTTTCCAATGGTTTAGAACTTCCTTCTTGAATGACATGGACTCTTTCATCAAATTGTGTGTTGGTTTGAACCATTGCTTTGGTCTCAATAATATCCCAAGCCTCTAGAATGGATTTAAGAAGAATATTCCCTCCCGTGGAAGCATTGAGTGAGTCTTGGTGATGAGGTTTAAGGCCATTGTAGAAAGTATTGATTTGGTGAACTTCATCCAATCCATGGTTAGGGCATCTCCTCAATAACTCTCTAAACTCCTCCCAAGCATCACTAAAGGTTTGACTAGGTTTTTGTTGAAAGCCTCTAATTAAGTTCCTCAAAGTCGTGGTCTTGGATGCGGGAAAGAACTTGTTCAAAAACTTAGTAGTGAAACCATCCTATGTGGTGATACTATCGGGTGGTTGTGTGTATAACCAATGCTTAGCGGGACCCTCTAGTGAAAATTGCACCAATATCAACTTAATGGCATCATGGGGAACTCCATTGTACTTAATGGTGTTGCAAAGAGCAAGAAATCTCTTAAGGTGATTAATAACTTACTTTAGGTTGGTTAATAAAAAGGTTTTTGCTTGCAAGATCTCTCTTTGCGTTGCTCGTACCCAATTGATATATATCGTTGTTTCGTTCTCGGTATCTTCTCGAATCGATCACGGTCAAAAGTGGAATCGTTGTAATTGGTGACTAAAAAGGGGGAGCTTTGGTCTAAATCTACTAAAATGTAAGAACTAGAAGTAATTAAATTAAACTAAAAATTATAACTGAGAATAAGTACCTCATTACTGTCTGGAAAACTCAATTCTGGATCCCTATGCGGGATATACTGCTCTATTCGGAAAGTTCCCTTTATTCGGAATAATTAATGCCATGCGGAACAGAGGTCTTATGCGGAATGTTTCACCTATGCGGAATGATTTGGAAGAAGCTCTATTCGGAATAATACTGCTATGCGGAAAAAGTACTCTATTCGAAAAAAGTCCCTTACTCGGAATAATTTGCCTTATGCGAAATAAATGGAAAATGCCTTATGCGGAACAATTTGGAAGAAGCCCTATTCGGAAAGTTTGGGCTATTCGGAATATATTATTGAGAAAACCTATTCGGAAAATCTTGAAAGGAGACCTTACTCAGAATAATTTAAATATTCCGAATAACCAAGAAATTCTATCTCTACTCGGAATAATTGAAATATTCCGAATAGACACAACCCCAGATTCCCTATTCGGAATCTGGGCAAGATCAGAAACTGAAGCGAGGAACAGGGGAAATCAAAGAACACGAATTCAACACCAAAAATCACCAAGTTTTTGATCAAAACTTAAACCAATCTTACCACTAATCCTTAACTCATAGAAAGCTTGAATCCAAAAACAACAAAATTGCAAAACCCACTTACTTTTGACAATCAAACCGTAAGAATGAAACTTAAGAACTAAGAGTCAAAAAGATATGAAGAACAAGATGATGGAAAGATTAAAAGATGATTTGTATTAATGAATTAAGATTCAACAAACAAGAAAAGATTACACTTACACGAATGGAAGAAATTGAACAAGATGAAAACCACTCCTTAAGGGAGATGGTTCCTAAAAACTAGGAAGAAGAATAACTGAAAAACTAGGAGAGAGAGGTCGGATGTGTGAATGGGAGGAGTATTTATAGGCTTCTCCCTTGGTTGGTGAGTGGGCTTTCTTCCTTTCTTCTTGTCTTCTCGTCTTTTCAGAAAAGTTGACTTTTTCGATTCTGATTCGGGATTTGTCGACGATTAAATTCAACTCGTCTTTTAATTTCTTCGATTAATTGAGTTTCTTCGACATATGTAAATCTTCCGTCTTTGTTCCTTTTCTTTGATAAATCTTCAAATAGGCCCATTGACTTCAAATCTTTTGCATCTCTTGGACAATAGACTTCGTCTTCAGTCTTTTTCCTTGATAAAACCCATGCAATCCCATGTTTTCTCCAATATTTATCCGGTTGGCTCTGAAAACATAACAAACGCACAAACCACACATAATTCCAAACAAATGACATTAAATACGCGTTTTGGTCTTGTTTTAGCAAGAAATAAGTGGTAAAAGGATGGGTGTTTTCACACCTATCAAATCCCCTAGACTTAACCATTGTCATGCCCTCATGCAATGCTTAGTGATAAAGCAACTTTACACTTTTCTCATAATTAATTAACCTTGGCCTTATTCAAATACTACTAAACAAAAATTAAAGCACTAAGAGAAATTAAAACTTTTAAAGTAAACAAAAGGATAGAACATAGTTATGTGGAAATAACTTGTAAAGAGATCGAGGACTTACATTAGGGCTTTGGTGCTGCGAAGATTTATCACCCTCAAGTTTCACGTTCCCCAAACTAAGCTTAAAAACGAGATCATTGTTATTATAAGTTAGTAATTCAAACACTTACACACATGTCTTAATTAAATGCTTAAACTCCCTTATTCCTAGGTGTATCTCTTATATTTTATTTTTGTCTTAGAATGATCATGAAGATGCATTTTTGGACTTATTTCGATAGTTTATTTAGGCTGAAAGCAAAGTAGGACGATTTGATCAATAGTTAGCTAAAGGACAAAATCTCTTAAAACTGCTTCTCGGGATATCAAAAAGTTCATATCTTGGCATAACTCGGTTCGCGATTTGAGACCTTTCTCGGGCCGATATTTGGCATGCACTTCATACTTCATATCTTGAGAGACGTTCTTGAGATAATGGTCTTCTCATCATAATAGAGTTTCTTCACTTCGGAGACTTTTGAGGAGTACTCCAACTTTGTTGACCACGACTTCATGATTATTTCTTCAATCTCTATTTGGGATTTTGAGATACAACGATCCGCCTCCTTTTCGGACTTGGATCTATTTATCCTCATACCTTGTTAGGGTCTTTTCGGATAGACTTCTCCATCATCTTTGTGGGAGTTGATTGCTTTTTCGTCGTGAGTCTTGATCCTTCATATTGATTTTGGGAATAATGCTTTTCACATCACTTTTGGATCTTCAGCAATAAAATTGAATCCTCATGCCTTGTTAGGGCCTTTTCGGACTCGCCAATCTTCGCGTCCCGCTTCATAAGTTATGCCTTGGCTATGAACTCTCGTCATTACCGAGCAACTTTTAAATGATCTTGGGCTAGAAGCTAAGTAACCTTTCAAATCGTACGACCTTACTTATTGCAGATAAGTTATTAGCAAGTGATGGGAGAATAGGCAAATAATTACACCAAATGAGCTTGCGCAAGAATACCGACTTATAATTGACTCTATCATTTCTCGTCCTCCACAGTTTAAAATCTCAAATAATGAGACTCGTGGACACTTAGCCTAATAAACCAATTAAGGTCTACCTGGTTAAGGATACTAGCTAGAATAAACTTGGATAAGTCTATTCGGGTTGAGTCAAAATATTCACAACGGGCCTAATATATCTAAGATATCTAAACTTGCTAAAACCATTTTATTAATTTTTCTGAATTTATTGCGGAATACACATATGAAAGCAAAATAAAAATTTAAAAATTACGACAAAATGGCCAAAGTTGATTAAAAATTTGAAAAATGTTGAAAAAAATGATTTTCCGGTTAAATGAAGGCATTTTCATGGAAAAGTCCACTTAAAACTTCGATAGAAGTCCCCCCTACACTTAAGATAAACATTGTCCTCAATGTTTAAGCATGTGGGAAAAGTCTCCCCTACACTTATGACATTGTGCACGTTGGTTAACTCAAGCTAAGGAAGAGACGACTAAAGTGATCAATTTCAAATGTGAATAAGAAGATAATTGAATCACGATAGTGGAGAGATAGAACCAGTATTGTGGATAACATGGGAGCACGGTTCTTCAAAGATTCCAAGAGTGCAATTATCCCTGTAATCACATCACCATCCAAAAACAAGCAACCTATATAGCTCCCCCTACACTTATGATGAAAAACGGGAAAGGGGGATAGATACTCGGGTTGCCTCCCGAGGAGCGCTTGTTTTTGTTCACCGAGTCGCGAGCCTGACTCGGTCCCGAACTAATTCAAGGGAAACGTGGTGAGGGATGGAATCATCTCCTGAGAGATGTCCTCACCAAAGTACAATTTCAAACGCTGGCCATTCACCTTGAAGTTGGGCCCATTTGGCTGAGAAAGCTCAATGGTACCATAGGGAAAGACATTGGCGATGGTGAATGGACCAGACCAGCGGCTCTTCAACTTGCCTGAGAAGATCTTCAACCGAGAGTTAAAGAGTAAGACTTGATCACCAACTTGGAACTCTTGGTTCTTGATTTTGGCATCGTGGATAATCTTGGTCTTCTCCTTGTAAATCAATGAGTTCTCGTAAGCTTGATTCCTCAATTCTTGTAGCTCGTTGAGTTGAATCTTTCGAAAATCACCGGCTTTGTTGATGTCGAAGTTAGCCCACTTCAAGGTCCAGTATGCCTTATGTTCCAGCTCGATGGGGAGGTGGCAGGCTTTCCCGTACACAAGACGATAAGGTGTACAACCAATCGGCGTCTTATAGGCGGTACGGAAAGCCCACAGAGCATCATCAAGTTTATCGGCCCACGAGGCACGATGCTCTCCCACAGTACGTTCCAAAATTCTCTTCAATCCACGGTTGGATATCTCGGCTTGACCGTTGGTTTGAGGATGATAAGCGGTGGAAAGACGGTGATTGACACCATACTTAGCCATGACTCTTGCCAATTGATCGTTGCAAAAATGAGTCCCGCGGTCACTGATAATAGCACGAGGAACACCGAAACGAGCAAACAGTTGTTTCAAGAAATTACAAACCACCCTCGCGTCGTTAGTGGGTAAAGCTTTGGCTTCAACCCATTTAGAAACGTAGTCGACAGCGACAAGGATGTATTTGTTGCCTCTAGAAGACGGGAATGGCCCCATAAAGTCGATGCCCCATACATCAAAGATTTCACATTCTTGTATGAAATTTTGAGGCATCTCATCCTTATGTGTGATCTTGCCTTGTCGTTGGCAAGCATCACAATGCTTAACCATTTCGTGAGCGTCACGATAAATGGTGGGCCAGTAGAATCCAGAATCAAACACTTTCTTAGCTGTGTAGTTAGGACCAAAGTGACCACCGGTGGGTCCTTTGTGGCAAGCTTGAAGGATGTCAAAAGCTGCCGGTCCGGCAACACATCGACGAATGATCAGATCAGCACATTGTTTGAATAGAAAAGGGTCATCCCAAAAGTAAGTCTTAACATCGTGCAAGAACTTCTTCTTTTGTTGGGATGTTAACCCTTGGATGAGAACACCACCCGCTAAGTAGTTTGCAATATTGGCAAACCACGGGGTGCCATCAAGATTGAGATTTATAGACATTAAGGTCTCAAGGGGGAAAGAGTCATTGATCTCTTTGTTCGGATGGTCCCCTTGATATGGATCCTCAAGTCTGCTCAGATGATCCGCGGCCAGGTTTTCAGCACCCTTCTTGTCACGAATTTCAATGTTGAATTCTTGAAGGAGTAAAACCCAGCGGAGAAGTCTTGGCTTAGAATCATTCTTAGTCATCAAGTACTTCAACGCGGAATGGTCCGTGTATACGATGGTGGTGGATAAAACAAGATAGGGGCGAAATTTTTCAAAGGCATAGACAACAGCTAAAAGCTCTTTTTCTGTCGTCGTATAATGCAATTGAGCCCCCGTCATTGTTTTGCTAGCATAGTGGATTGGTTGGAAGTGTTTATTCACTCTTTGGCCCAAAACCGCACCAATAGCAAAATCGCTAGCATCGCACATCAATTCAAAAGGCAGCTCCCAATTAGGGGTAACCAAGACCGGTGCCTTAGTTAGCTTATCCTTAAGAAGATTGAAGGATTCAAGACACTCTTTAGAAAAGATAAAAGGAGTATCTTTTTTCAAGAGGTGGGTCATCGGGCGAGCGATTTTAGAGAAATCTTGAATAAATCGACGATAGAAACCCGCATGACCCAGAAAACTTCTCACACCCTTCACGGTTGAAGGTGGAGGTAATTTGGCTATGACATCTACTTTAGCACGGTCGACTTCAAGACCGGCTTTAGAGATTTTGTGTCCTAGCACAATGCCTTCTTTTACCATAAAATGGCATTTTTCCCAATTTAGAACAAGGCGAGTGTCTTCGCACCGCTTTAGCATACGTTCCAAATTGGCAAGGCAAGAAGAGAAGGAATCCCCAAAGACCGAGAAATCATCCATGAAGACTTCCATGGTTTGCTCAACCATATCATGGAAGATAGCCAACATGCACCTTTGAAAAGTCCCAGGGGCATTGCATAAGCCAAATGGCATTCTTTTATAAGCAAATGTGCCGTAGGGACAAGTGAATGTGGTCTTCTCTTGATCTTGGGGATCGATGGGTATTTGAAAATAACCCGAGAAACCATCCAGAAAGCAGTAATATTCATTACCTGCCAGACGTTCAAGCATTTGGTCCATAAAAGGTAGAGGGAAATGATCCTTTCTCGTGGCATCATTGAGTTTGCGGTAGTCTATACAAACTCTCCACCCAGTAACGAGACGGGTAGGAATTAACTCGTTGTTTGCATTGGGCACAACGGTAATTCCGCCTTTCTTAGGCACACAATGGACCGGACTAACCCATGGTGAATCCGAAATAGGGTAAATCATACCCGCATCAAGAAGTTTGATAACCTCTTTTTTGATGACGTAATGGATTTTAGGATTCACCCTTCTTTGGCTTTGAATTGTGGGCTTAAAGTCGTCCTCCATGAGGATTTTATGTGTGCAAAAGTGAGGATCAATTCCACGGATGTCGGAGATTTTCCAAGCGATAGCTCGTTTATGCTTCTTCAACACAGTGACAAATCGGGCTTTTTCGTCTTCTTTCAGATCCTTTGCGATGATGACCGGTAACTTCTCGTCGTCTTCTAGGAAAACGTACTCAAGATGAGGCGGTAGGTCCTTAAACTCGAGAGTAGGAGGATCCTCAGTAGATGGTGAAACTAACGATGGATCATCATTAGTCACCTCTTTAGGAGCAGGAGGAGACAACGGGTCCTCATTGAGAAGTCTCTCAATAGTACGAATATCTTCATCCCAATTGGTGAATGAATTATCATACTTAATGTCGAGAGGACCCAAGCTAGCTTCGAACTCATCCAAGTCACTTTCTCCAAAAGGAGTCAATGCCGGAGCAATTGAGGCAACGGTCTCAACATTGGGTAGAGAAGAAAGAGTACTTTTGCAAGCAGCATGAAAATTTTCTGCACAAGCCTCATCGAGAACATCAATAGCATTAACACTCTCATAAGAATAAGGTTGCTGAGAAATCTTACCCATGTTGAAGACAATTTGATCGTCACCAACTCTCATGATTAATTCGCCCGCGGCTACATCAATAAGAGTGCGACCGGTCCTCAGGAATGGACGTCCAACGATTAATGGAACACGAGGATCCATCTCGTAGTCAACAACGACAAAATCCACCGGGAAGGTGAATTTATCAACGCCAACAAAGACATCTTCGGCTATCCCCACTGGATAAGCAACCGTACGGTTGGCTAATTCCAAAGTCATTTTAGTGGGGAATAGCTCGGGGAGAGATAATTGCTTCCAAACACTTAAAGGCATTAAGTTTATACTGGCACCTAGATCGGCTAGGGCCATGCAATTCTCTACTCCCGGGAAGTTGCACGGAATCAAGAAGCGACCCGGATCACCAAGTTTGGTGGGCAATTTCCTTAAGAGCACTTCGGAGCAGTTCTCATTAAGTTGGGTCTGAGCAATGTCAAGAAGCTTTTCTTTATCACTTAGAAGATCTTTAAACATCTTAGCATATTTGGGCATGTGAGCGAGAGCCTCGGCAAAGGAGATGTTAAAATTCAATTGTTTAAACATTTTTAGGAAGTTTGAAACCTGAATATCATCCTTGCTCGTTTGCTTCTCTTTCCTCAACCTTGAAGGATAAGGTATATTGGATGTAGAAGAAGGCTTTAAGGGAATAGGATCACTCACAACCACGGGTGGTGGGGAAATGGGGATAGAAGGTGAAGGAGGTGAGGAAAGTTGCTCGGTTTCCTTGTTCACAATCACGGGTGGAGGTGTAGGAAGCTCGGGTTCCATATAACCTTTTCCACTACGAGTGGTGATTGCTTTCATCTCCCCTCTTGGATTCGCAACGGTATTACTCGGAAGAGTACCCGAAGAAGAGGGTTGATTACCTTGGATGAGCGAACCAATCATATCACGAAGGTGAACAGCTTGATTATTAAAAGAGTTTTGCATGTTGGCATTAATAGCATCGCTGTGTTTGGCCATATCATTCCGTAGCTCGGCTCGAATATCGCTCCCTTGTTTCACCATGTCATTCTTCAAATTTACGAATTGACTCTGAAGATTCGTTACTATCTCACGATTAGTCTTCATGAACGACTCGACGTCGGGATTCACTGCCATCGGTTGATTGAGAGGTGGAGCTTGGTAAGCTTAAGAATTTCATTGAGTTGGGTAGGTATTTCTTTGGGATGGATATTGGTTTTGAGCACGAGGTTGGGATTGGTTGTTTCGGTTATATCTTTGTTGTTGGTTTTGGTTTGCAGGAGGGAAACCGGGGGGAGCAAGATAATTGTTGGAACGATAACTTAGCAAGCTACGGTCTCCTTGAGGACGAGCTTGATAGCCTCCCGTGGGATATGTACCGTATGCCGCGTTAACGTTTTCAGAATAATTGCCTTGAGTAGAAGGACAATCATTATAAGAATGAGGACCACCACATGTGTCACAAGAAATAGCAACGGCTTTAGCTTGTTGAAAGTGGTTTGTGGCTATGGTCATGAAATTCTTGTTCATTTCAGCGAGTTGTCGAGAAATTTCAGTCATCTCAGGAGTAGAAGTAGTAGAAGAAACATTGACTCTCGAGTTAGATCTTGAGGATGCGGATGAATTCCAATTCTTGTGGTGAGTAGTCATGTTTTCAATCAACTCTCGACACTCCTCTGGTCTCCTTTTCATAAATGTACCACCGGCGGCGGCATTGATCGTGTCACGATCGCGAAAGGTGAGACCATTGTAGAAGGTATCAATGAGAGTGACTGGGAGCATATTGTGATTAGGACAGCGGTCGATCAAATCATTGTATCGTTCCCAAGCATCAAAAAGCGATTCATCATTCTCTTGCATAAATCCACTGATTTGGTTACGGAGGTTAGTGACCATGGATGGTGGGAAGTAGCGCGATAAAAAGCGTTGAGTCATGTCGTTCCACGTATGAATAGAATTCTTAGGAAGACGGTCAAACCATTTTTCGGCATGGTGAGAAAGCGAGTGAGGAAAGAGTTGGAGGCGAAGGTCATCCATAGAAACACCGGGGGATTTCATGCTTTGGGTAATGGTTATGAATTTGTCGAGGTGTTTGTTGGCATCATCATCCGGAATTCCGCGAAATGGATTCGTTTGTACTTGTTGCATCATGTGATGCTTTAATGAAAACTCCTGAGCCGTGACATGCATCGGTGCAATCGGGCCTCCACGTCCGTTCATCGTGGGTTGACATAGCTCCTCTATGGTGCGTAAGTCGGGTAAAGGTAGATTATTCATGTTTTGGTGGGGTGGGTTATTATTGTTGTTGTTATGTTGGGGGGTGGAATATTGTTGTTGTTGTTGTGTACACCGGCCATGTCTAATTGTTCGAGAGTCTCGGGCTCTGAATAAGACGTGGATCGAGTACGCATACACTAAAAAGAAAATGCAAGAGAAAATATTTTTGGTTTTTATAGGTTTTTTAATGTTTTTGTATTTTTGAAAATTTTATATTTTTATGGATTTTTGAAAATTTTTGTGCTTGAAAATAACGTTCCCGAAAGAACGGATCCCAAAATCCAATTTTTCTCACAAGAAACCGTTGATCCTTACGAAAAGAGCCGGCAGCGGCGCCATTTTAATAACTTACTTTAGGTTGGTTAATAAAAAGGTTTTTGCTTGCAAGATCTCTCTTTGCGTTGCTCGTACCCAATTGATATATATCGTTGTTTCGTTCTCGGTATCTTCTTGAATCGATCACGGTCAAAAGTGGAATCGTTGTAATTGGTGACTAAAAAGGGGGAGCTTTGGTCTAAATCTACTAAAATGTAAGAACTAGAAGTAATTAAATTAAACTAAAAATTATAACTGAGAATAAGTACCTCAATACTGTCTGGAAAACTCAATTCTGAATCCCTATGCGGAATATACTGCTCTATTCGGAAAGTTCCCTTTATTCGGAATAATTAATGCCATGCGGAACAGAGGTCTTATGCGGAATGTTTCACCTATGCGGAATGATTTGGAAGAAGCTCTATTCGGAATAATACTGCTATGCGGAAAAAGTACTCTATTCGAAAAAAGTCCCTTACTCGGAATAATTTGCCTTATGCGGAATAAATGGAAAATGCCCTATGCGGAACAATTTGGAAGAAGCCCTATTCGGAAAGTTTGGGCTATTCGGAATATATTATTGAGAAAACCTATTCGGAAAATCTTGAAAGGAGACCTTACTCGGAATAATTTAAATATTCCGAATAACCAAGAAATTCTATCTCTACTCGGAATAATTGAAATATTCCGAATAGACACAACCCCAGATTCCCTATTCGGAATCTGGGCAAGATCAGAAACTGAAGCGAGGAACAGGGGAAATCAAAGAACACGAATTCAACACCAAAAATCACCAAGTTTTTGATCAAAACTTAAACCAATCTTACCACTAATCCTTAACTCATAGAAAGCTTGAATCCAAAAACAACAAAATCGCAAAACCCACTTACTTTTGACAATCAAACCGTAAGAATGAAACTTAAGAACTAAGAGTCAAAAAGATATGAAGAACAAGATGATGGAAAGATTAAAAGATGATTTGTATTAATGAATTAAGATTCAACAAACAAGAAAAGATTACACTTACACGAATGGAAGAAATTGAACAAGATGAAAACCACTCCTTAAGGGAGATGGTTCCTAAAAACTAGGAAGAAGAATAACTGAAAAACTAGGAGAGAGAGGTCGGATGTGTGAATGGGAGGAGTATTTATAGGCTTCTCCCTTGGTTGGTGAGTGGGCTTTCTTCCTTTCTTCTTGTCTTCTCGTCTTTTCAGAAAAGTTGACTTTTTCGATTCTGATTCGGGATTTGTCGACGATTAAATTCAACTCGTCTTTTAATTTCTTCGATTAATTGAGTTTCTTCGACATATGTAAATCTTCCGTCTTTGGTCCTTTTCTTCGATAAATCTTCAAATAGGCCCATTGACTTCAAATCTTTTGCATCTCTTGGACAATAGACTTCGTCTTCAGTCTTTTTCCTTGATAAAACCCATGCAATCCCATGTTTTCTCCAATATTTATCCGGTTGGCTCTGAAAACATAACAAACGCACAAACCACGCATAATTCCAAACAAATGACATTAAATACGCGTTTTGGTCTTGTTTTAGCAAGAAATAAGTGGTAAAAGGATGGGTGTTTTCACACCTATCAGTGATCATGAGGATTATCATTCTTGTTTCCATAGAAAGGTGTGTTTGAAACCAAGTTAATCATAGCCGTTTTTAGCTCAAATGAATTTGCGGGAATATCGGGAATCTTGATAGCATCGGCATATCCGTGAACATTGGATTGCAAACGTTCCATCAAAGAACGAGTATCAACTCTAGCCATGGCTTGTTGTTGTGGATGAATCAAAGCACGATTCTTGTGATCGGCTTGATGGACGGTGGTGTTCCTACTCTTTCTCTTTTTCTTCCTTTTCGGAGGAAGGGGTTGTACACCAATCGGTATTTGTGCACGCCCGCGAGTGAGCATGCAACTCAATACGAGGAATGAGAGAGAAGCTCTCGTGCGACTTTGAAGAGAAAAGGATTATCCCCTTCGAGTTTCAATATGAAATATCAACAAGAAAATAATAATATACGTATGTACTACTTGGGTGCAAGACCCCCAATGAAGCCTTCCTTCTTAGAATACTCACAAGTGAACGGGGGGTTAGGTGGCGCGAAGCACTTAAGTACCTATTAACCCTTAGATGGCATTTTATAGCACATCGCCTTTCTATTCACTTAATTGTTTGTATTCTTCGAATTGTTGCTTATTGGAAGTATTTATCTATTCTTGCTTTATTTTATTTGATCGATACACGTGTCAAGGACCGGAACGCCCCTCAACACGGTGTATTGCCTTGGCAATACTTATGGAGAATATGTGAATTGGTTGTTCTTATACGTATACGTATTTACTTATAATAATATATGGAAAATATTTTTGTATTTATGAGTTTTTAATAGAAAATACTATATGTACATAAAAACAAAGAGAATCCAATAATATATATTTTTTGGTGTAATCTTTTAGGAAAAAGATTACTTTTTGGATTTTTTATTTTTTTTGGTCAATTCTTTAGGAAAAGAATTGTTTTGTTAATTTTTTAGTTTTTATATATTTTTATATTTTTGATTTTTTATTTGTTTTTGATTTATGATACGTAAAAATAACGTTCACTAGGTGAACGGATCCCAAAAGCCAATGAAAACCGTCAATCGATAGTCTCTCGTAAAGTCCTAACAAATTGAAATGTGTATAGTTGAAGTTCGTTTTCTCAGTTCTTAACAAATTGAAAGTCCTAACAAGATCGAGTTTTTAATTGTTTTTGGTTGGTAAAGTATTTGGATATTCTATAGCTAATTCAAACAAATCCTTGCTAAAATGAAAAATACAGTCTACTTATACGTAAAACAAAGTGCACAAACCAAGTCTTTATTCAATTAAAATACTAAAATGTAAATTCTTACAAAATATAAGGACTGAAAATGTAAATTTAATGAAAATTAAATGCCAAAAATACAAAGTCAAAAAGTCTAGGGACTATATATGGAAAAACAGTAACCAAATGGACTCAAAGTGAAAATTTATCTAACAATTTAACTAACTTTTAATAATTTTGAGAACTAACTAACCAATTTTAAACAAACTTGAAAATCTGAGGACTATACTTTTGCAAAACCTAATTAATTGGAAGTTTAGCCTGAAATAGAAACTGTTTAACACTAAAAGGACTTAAATGCAATTTTCAAAACTTTTTAAACAAAAACGGGTTAAGGACTAAACTAAGCTCGTTTGAGCTCGTTTCTTGACCAAATAAGCTCAAACCACTTTCAAAAGTCTTAAAATTTAAATTAAGCTAGACTTGTGAAAGGAAATAAGCTGAAACTGGCTAGAACTCGAATAAGCAATTTCAAATAAGCTCAAAATAAGCTATCTAATAAGCTACACATGCACAACTTGATTTTATTGAAGAAACTTGTTAAACAGCTCACAAGAAGAATGGGAAATCTAGTTTCAAAGAAAATGATCCAGTAATAAGCTCTAAAACTGAAAATAAGTTAAAATGAGCTTATGTTGACTTTTGTTAACCAAAATTCCAAAATTCTGAAAATCTCAAAACTCATCAAGGAACACTTTTTGGATTGATTTGTGAAAGAAAATTAGCAAGTTTCTGAAGTGGATAAGCCAATATGAGAAATCAGTAATCCTATTTATCACAGGGAATGACAAATGCTCAAGTGCTTATTTAAATGCTTATTTCTTTCTCAAAACTAGATATTGTAGAGATTCCAGCTACACACTAAAACTACATATGTTGAGTGATGATTAGAAGCTTGTTTGAAAGGATTTCATCCAAAATTAAAGAAATGCCAATGATTTGAAAATCAATACTTTCTGAAAATTTACTTAACAAGAACTGACCCAAACTTTTTTTTGTGCCAATTGCTTTTTTGACTTAAGAAATGAGTTGGAATCTACTAAACCTGGTTTATTATGACTCAATGACATAAATTAACTAAAATGAACCAATTACTAACACTTGAAAACAACTTACAAGCTAATTCTAAACACTACTTTACTGAACTCTAACAAACTTTTATGAAAGAATTTTAAGCAATTGGCTAGACTGAGGAAAAGGTAATATCAGACTAAGTTTTATAACTAGAATGAAGTGCAAATTACCCAAAAGTAAACATTTTAACAAGCTAGAACTCAATAAGATCAATTAAGCTGAAATGGCTGATAAACCTGAAAACAGGACAAGAATAAGGCTAATGAGCAAGTATAAAGCTACAATTAAGCTACTAAAACACTAAGATCATATCAAATACTAGCTAAACACATTTTATCATGCAGTCAAACAAGAATTAGCTAGGAATTGAACAGGCAGACAACACTTTAGTGGAACAAGAACTCAGAAAAACAACACCTTCTAGCTTAGGCCTCCTTTGGGGAGTAGAGAAGCGCCGAGCTTTCTAGCTAGTGCTAAACCACCACCTTAGCACTAGAATCAACCATATATCAACTAATCAACAGCTACCATCATCGAAATCTCCATTAATGAGCTTGAATTCTTAAAAATCTACTCAATACTTGAACTGGAATGAACAGAACAGAAACAACAGCTACATGTCTTCTCAATCAGCTAATCATGATCAAATGGTGATCATAACTAGCTAAAAATAGCAACAGAGTAACAAGATGCAGGGTATGAACAGTAGATGAAGAAGATTAAGGTGAAATTTTATTTATTGAATTGGAAAAGTGGTTACAAAAATGGTAAATTGGTTACAACTAATAACAGACTCAAGAGATTGTCAGTCTCTTAAGTTGTTATGCTAAAACTAACTGAGTTGAGAGAAAACTAAAAAGTGTGTGTGTTTTCACACTTTTCTACATTACAAGAAATGAAAGCTATCTAGGGTATTTATAGAATGCAGATGAGAGTTGGTGAGGAAGAGTGACGTGTTGCATCCAATCCCAAGCTTCCATGTGGACAATTCTGCTTGATTGAATTTTGCAGGTGAAGAACACTTTTGGGGATTTTTGATTGAAATGATTTCATGTTAATTGAGTTGTTGGGTTGTATTCGTCTCTTGATTTTGATCAACTTTGATGTTTATATCATCTTCTGAAATGCATTCTAGCTCAATCCCGATCCTGGCAATTTTGTTTGTAGAAGATGACACGTGGCAGGTTTTGATTTGTCTTCGCTAGCTCACACGGATTGCTATCCAAATTGGATAAAAGAATTATTGAGTGGCACAATTCTATTGGTTGAAAATAGAAGTAGTGGAGGCACTGTTGAGATTCGGTTTATTAATTGTTTGGCTGCTGTTAGTGGCCAGCTGGCGATCCAAGACTCTTGTTTCCTTGCTTCCCATTGGTTGAAGCCTTTAAACACGGATCAAGCACAACATGACTTTCCAAAAATGGCAGAAATGGCCCTTCTACTTGGCAGTTTTGTGATTTGAGCTATAATCTTCATTTCTTTGACAATTTCAGTCCTTCCACTTGCATTTTTGAACTTTTAAACCCTTTGACTTGGTTGACTTCATCATTGACCATGTTTGACTTTGATCTTGACTTTGGCAAATATACACTTTTAGTCCTTCATCTTTGGCAAATTGTCAAGATAGGTCCTTTGTCTTCAAAGTCTTGTCACTCTTGATCCTTCTTTGTCTTTTTCATCCAATTAACTTGATTTTCTTCTTGTTTGCTTGAAAATGCATCATTATTACCTATTTGAACACAAACAAAGAACATACCACATAATACTGCTTTTATAGCACAAAAGTTAGGTATTTGCTATATGTTTTAGGGTGTTTTGTTGATTAATTGATATGAGTTTTTGCTCATATCAATATGCATCCAATAGTCACATGAATTGTATGTTTGTGTGACCTTTTAATTTCATGTAGTCACACAAATCATGCTAATGGCACTAAGTTTGTCACATACAATTAACCAAAGAGTTACCAATAGTAGAAATAAGTGTGACTGTATGCTTTGTCAAGTCAAGCAAATTGTATTTTGTGTGACTATATGCATCCAATAGTCACATGAATTGTATGTTTGTGTGACCTTTTATAACATGTAGTCACACAAATCATGCTAATGGCACTAAGTTTGTCACATACAATTAACCAAAGAGTTACGAATAGTAGAAATAAGTGTGACTGTATGCTTTGTCAAGTCAAGCAAATTGTATTTTATGTGACTATATGCATTCAATAGTCACATGAATTGTATGTTTGTGTTACCTTTTATGACATATAGTCACACAAATTATGATAATGTCTCTGAGTTTGTCACATACAATTAACCAAAGAGTTGCCAATAGTAGTAATAAGTGTGACTGTATGCTTTGTCAAGTCAAGCCAATTGTATTTTGTGTGACTATATGCATCTAATAGTCACATGAATTGTATGTTTGTGTTACCTTTTATGACATGTAGTCACACAAATTATGATAATGCCTCTGAGTTTGTCACATACAATTAACCAACGAGTTACCAATAGTAGTAATAAGTGTGACTGTATGCTTTGTCAAGTCAAGCCAATTGTATTTTGTGTGACTATATGCATCTAATAGTCACATGAATTGTATGTTTGTGTTACCTTTTATGACATGTAGTCACACAAATCATGCTAATGGTACTGAGTTTGTCACATACAATTAACCAAAGAGTTACCAATAGTAGTAATAAGTGTGACTGTATGCTTTGTCAAGTCAAGCAAATTGTATTTTGTGTGACTATATGCATCCAATAGTCACATGAATTGTATGTTTGTGTGACTTTTTATGACATGTAGTCACACAAATCATGCTAATGGCACTAAGTTTGTCACATACAATTAACCAAAGAGTTACCAATAGTAGTAATAAGTGTGACTGTATGCTTTGTCAAGTCAAACAAATTGTATTTTGTGTGACTATATGCATCCAATAGTCACATAGAATTGTATGTTTGTGTGACTTTTTATGATATGTAGTCACACATTGGAATCTGAATAAGTGTGACTATGTTTCATCTTCTAGTAACCTTTCAGAATTCAATAAAAACAAATAATAAAATTCTGGAAATCAAATTTCAATTGCATTAATATATAAAATTGAATGTACATAATCAAATCAACAAATGTAATGTCGTATTATTCTCAAGTAACATACTTTTCACATAGAATCACATTTGTAAAGACTTTGAATCACCGTATTGTAAAGTCTTTTGAGCCTTGTTATTCCTAGATTGTTTCTGCATATGAGTAATAGTCGTAAATGTACTGCCTGCTGGAACATTCATCGAGCGCTTAGATCCTATCTTTGGTGCACTTTCAACAACAGCTTTCATGGTATTTGGTGGTGTTGTTTCCTGTATGGAAACAAAAGCCGTGTATTAAACATTGAACTAAATATGAAAAGCTATGTATATGTAGGATGATAAATCAAGTGTATGTACCTCTTCCAAAAAAATAACCTTTTCCTTTGGCCATGCCACGAAACTACCTTTTACATCCTTAACAGTTTTTAAACCATTATTTTCGGCATCAGGTATGAATGCTGCATCCACTAAGGATTCATCAACTGAAACTTTGTAGCACTTTTTTGGTAGTGTGGTTGGTTATGAATCATTACATTGTCTCCATCCTTAGACTTTAAAAGAGTACAAAAAATATTTATACATATTATATTTCACCATTTACCAAGTATCAAGTAAATGTAATAAATTTATAAAAATAAAAAAATTATTTAAAATATGATGATCTAAATCGTAAATTTGACGCATGATGAAAATGAGTCATGGCGAGGGCGAAGACGTTCGAGGCAATTCGAAGTTAGAGATTGATGTAGTGTTTTTGCAACCCTTTAGGAAAAGAGAGGCAAAGTAGTGGTAAGCGTTAAGTGTCGGTTTAGGAAAACCGAGCACTAATGACCAAATAAGTTCGTTTCCCAAGGAGGCTAGTGCGTTGTGTTAAGAATTGATTTTGATTGATTATTTTATTAAGAAGAAAAGGAAAGAAAATAAGAAAGGAAAGAAAAGACGGTTATGAAAACGGATTAAACTATGACGAAAAAGGCGATAAGGTAAAACCGTAAATAGTACAAAAATAAAAGTTTTAACCTAAAAATTCCTAAAAATTACTAAAAATCCACAAAAATATTCTAAGAGTTTACAAAAAATCCAAACATGCTAAAACCTTTTAATTAATTAAATAATGACTTTTTAATGCTAATTAAAGCCCTAAAAATCACAATTAATTATTAAAAAGTCCCAAACAATATTTTAAAGTTTGTAAACCTCAAAAATAACCTAATTAAGCTAAAAAGTATTTTTTAAAATTTTAAAACCAAATTAAGACTATTTTTAAACACTTAAAACTATTAAAATCTATTAAAACTTAAATTAATTCTAGAAAATAATTGAAAAACCCTAAAAATATATTGAAAGTTACAAAACTCCTAATTAAGTGTCTACAATCTAGGAAAAATGAAAAAGTAGAAAAAACAAACTTTCTATTTTTAATAATAAAATAATAATAAAATAATCAAAAAATTCAAAGTTTATAAAATAATTCTAAAAAATTACCAAAAATCTAGAATAATATAACTAAAACAAAAATGCAAATAAAAGTTCCTAAAACCTATTTAATAATTTTATATTAAATTTTAAAGTTGATTAAAAACCCTAAAATCCTATAAAATCAAAAATAAGACTTTTTGAAAACTTTTTTAGCTGTAAACCTCAAAAATATAAATCAAAACCTAAAAACTATTTTTCTAAAATTTAAAAGCTATTTTTACTATTTTTAATCTAATAAAATAAAAACGGGTAAATAAATAATGATAAAAAATAAATAAAGAAAGAGAAAAATTAAAACTTAGCTAAGAAAAATCCTAAATGAGGTGACAAACACAAGAAAAATGAAATCTAGCCAAAAAGCCTAACCAATAAGCTTGTATAAGCTTATTTACTCACGGCTTATTTATGAAAAGCCAAAACACTCACTCCTTAAATAGAATTTGAAATGAAACCCTAGCAGTCAAAGACCCTAGGGCGCAATGGTAAGTGTGATGTGTTGTGAGGAGGATGGCGCAGGTTCGAGTCCTGGCCAGTCCTTTTTACTCTTTTATTTTTTTTCTTTTTAAACTTAAAAACACAAACCAGTAACTAAAACTTACTCTAAAAACACACTTTTAAATCAAAACAAGCTGTAATCAAGCTTTTAGAAATCAAAACGTGCCCAGATTAAACTTGTTGACTGATGAACACAAGGAAGAAAGAAGGTATATCTTCACTTGTGAAAATAGGATCAAGAGGACTTGATCCTTGATTTTTGTTGATTGTTGATGGACAATATGGCACCCCTATACTCAGTTGAGTATAGGGAGTCAAGCAAGTATAACAAGAATCAAGCACAACAAAAGGCACAAAAGTTTCTAATAAGCTAAATGTCCTATCTGAGAGAACAATGACCAAATTACTTACACAAATTTGAATTTTAAAGGCCAATATCTAGCAAATGAGTCAACCAAACAGCATATAACAAATTAACAAACCTTAAGCAACCTATTAACTAGCAGCTTACAAGATTTAAGGCAAAAATATTACAAAAATGAGCAGAAAAATACACTTGCTAATTTAGCTATGATATCCCAATGTTTAGCATGCACAAGTGTTCAAACTCTACCCAAATAGAAACTTAAGCACATTTATCACAAACCAATCACCTAAGAAGTGTATTTTTCAGGTTTTAACACAATAATCTCATCAAAGTTCTTGGCTAATCCCTTAATCCAAATACCCCTTTAGTTTCTGGAAATGATATTTTTCAAAGCAAATCAATTTAAAACTTTACCAAATGGATTCTAATCAATCCTAACATGCATATAACAACAAGTAAACTCAAATCAAACACTTAAAACAACAAATGAACAACTATCATGTAAATCACAATAAGCACATAATTTTCAGAAACTTGAAAACTGAAATGGGAAACAAGGAACTACCTTAAGGGACCTACATCCAGGTCCCTTAGTGGTTGCTTAACCACCTCCAAATAGGCTGGGGCCTATGCAGAACCTTGAACAACAATATCAACAAAAACCTGCTAAGAAAAACAAAACAAGCACAAGCACAATATGCACTTTTCTGAATTTCTGAAACTTTTAAAACCTTGAAACCAAATAACCTTGAAACTTAACACGTTTTAATCAAGCTCAAACTCACAAATCCAAACCCTCCAAATCCACTTTCACTTCTTTGGAGTTTCTGATTTCTGAAATTTGAACCCAATTGAAAATCTTTGAAAAACCTTTTTGAAACATAAACACACAAAGTGTTACACAATTTAAAAATGGAACTCAGATTGGCCTTCAACATACACACAACTTTTAATAATTATAAAAAGGAATTACACTTGTTTCAACAAACACCAAACTTTTATATCATTAAAAAGGAATTACAAATGAGAAAGCCAAAATCTGGAACAAGCTTAAATGAAAAGCTAAGGTGCCTTATATAGGCGTACAAAGAACTATCTAGAATCCTGAACAAATGCTAAACCCTAATACATGGAATTCCAATATAGCCCTTGGACTTTTGACTGAAAATTGGGTCAAAATGAACCCATGTGATAGCCAGCTGTTGAAATCTTGATCTTGGACGTTCATAGAGTTCCTTTGGGAGAATGGAAGGATTTGGAGCCCTTGGATTGCTGTTCCCACTTTGTCTTCATCTTCTCATGTGATGTGGGTAGGCTGTTGAGGGGACAAAAGGTACAAGGGTCGTTTTCTGGGTGAGTTGTGGTGTTGGGAGTGGGGTTGTGAGTAAAACCCCCAAGGTAATTTTTGGGTTGTGGTTAAAAATTAAGGTGATTAAAACTGGGTTTTTTAGGGTTTATCTGGATAATGGGGATGGTTTAATCTGAAATGGGGTTTTAGCTTTTTAAATTAAGTGTTAAGTGGGAAAATAAGTGGGGTTGACCGGTGGGTTTGACAAGGTTTATTAAATAAACCTGGTATTGGGTGGGTTACGGGTTTGGACTGGGTAGGGTATGGGTAAATGGGTGGATGGGTGGGTCAAGCTAAGGTGGCATCTTTTGGTTGGTGGTGAGAGTTTGGTTGTTTGGCAATATGGCCCCCTGAAGTTTTCCTTTTCCTTCACTTTGTATTAAATGGCTAACAACGCCCCATTACAGTTGTGACAACTTTGGTCCTCTTGTCAAAAATGGCACAACTTGTTTACAACTTTTTCCAAGGGCTTCAAATGCAATTCTTGGATTCTTCAAGGATTGATCTTGTAATATCTTCAAACTTTAGGGACCCAATTCATATTTATGAATATTTGAGGGGTATAAAGTGTTAATCTTCCAAAGTTGAGGGACCAAACTTGACAATCTTCAATTCTTCAAGGGTATTTTTGGAAATTCAAAACTTGGGCCCGGTTCATTGTGCGGCTTCGTTTCCCGTGTTCGTTTTTGAATGATTCTTGTGATCTTTTGCCATTTCTTCAATATCCGTACCTAAAAATACACAAGTAACAAACACGAGCATATATTTGGCAGTTTTAATGATATTTTATGCATTTTAAGCCCGATTTGGACGATGAGACCATGTATAAAAGCAGTCTCATCACTCCCCCATACTAAACCATTGCCGTGCCCTCACGCAATGCTAGAATAAAGTATCGTAGCATCTCCAAAATTCATTTTATTCACTTTATTGAACGATAAACTAGCTACACTACTACTATTACTACTACTTGCGTTTTAGACATAATGTATGATTTTCATCGCAAAATGGGACGTTTATGTTCATAGAATAAGAACACGTGAATGCTTCGTTAGAAATAATTTCATCGTCCTCGATTTTCACCTTAATTTCATGCCAAGCGTGCAACGAGATCATTGTCATTATAAGTTAGTAATGTTAACACTACTCATATGCCCTAATCACGTACTTATCCTCCCATTATTCCTAAGTTGTATCTCTTATATTTTATTATGTCTTGAATGTCTCACGAGGATACATTGTTTGACTTATGCGATAATAGAGATTTAGGTCTAATAATAGAGTCCTAACGGTGTAACTAAGACCATCAAATCAATAACCCCTCCTAATAGACAACGATGTTAAAAAATTAAGTCGACAAGAAGAATCGATAAACACGGTTTTATAACGGTTTTGAACATTAGACTTATTACCAAGACTTTTATACGCCCCCTAACGGAAGGGCCTTATTATCTTTGGTTTACCTCCATCTTTTATTCAACTTCGCCATGAAGCTTTTATTATGACTTCGGTCTTGCCTTGCCTTTTTTTTATCCGCCTCATCGGTGGTTTTATTAGCCAAAGACGTATATCCTTACGCTAAAGCGAATTTTGGATCTTTAAAGCTTCGAAGATTAAGGCTTGATTCACTTTCAATTTTGCATAGATTTTTCGGCCTTGTGGGGCTTCAAATTGTTTGCTAGATTTAGGTGAGCACTTGAAATCTTATTAATGGGTGAAGCTTTCGATTATTCGGGTTGCCAATACTTCAAAACCGTGACGCTGGCGATACCTTAATGTCTTCCCAATTTAATTACACGGAAGCTACTAGAAAAGACTAGAAACCCAACAATCCTAACTAAACCGCTAAGTCAATATTTATTAAGCAAAAAATATTTACATGCGAAGGGAGAATAAGCAAACAACGAGAACACATGAGTTTTTGAAAGAATACGAGTACTCTACGTTTAGCATAGTAACTTATAATTAACTCTATCATTTCTCGTCCTCATTTAAGAGACTTAGCCTAGTGTGTAGTTAAGGAACCAAAGCTAAGTGCTCAACACGCACGATCGAGTCAAAAATTACTCTTATTCTCGCCATCGGAAAACCTACATTCGTGTCTTCAAACACTTATAAAACATGAGAAAAATTTTAAAATTTGTCCAATTTTAGCCTTATTTTGCAACAAAACGATAAACAAAAAGATAAACTTTGGAAAGCGTGAAGGTTTGGCAAGGCAAGTATCTATTCACCCCCCCATACTAAAGTTAAACATTGTCCTCAATGTTTCGAGTCTAGGGGTGCAAACACCCCCATACTAGAGACGTAGTCAAATGCCTAATCTAGCATGGAAAGGGTGTAACCATTAAATTAATAGCCGTTTATGAAGTGTGCTAAAAACCTAAGGTTAGAACATCAAAGGATATATCATTTGGATATTGAGAAATGTCTTCAAAGCAAACGATCGAGTGCTCCCATAAAACGAACACGAGAGGCTCTAATCGTGAAGATCATGATCTAAAAACCACAATGCACAAACAACCACGGAACAAAGGTTGGAAGGACACAAATCCCCACACGTTAACTACATTAGAAAGCGAGAATATGTACATAGGATAAGCATGGGACTCCCCCACGAGGCACCTTATTTTTGATAACCGAGTCAAAAGCTCGACTCGAATCCCCATAAATGTGATCATTTAGGGATAATCATGGTATGGTCAATTTTTGGTGGGGCTTACATGATAAACAAGGCCCAAAAACAACCGGTATTAAGGACTAAGTCCTTTGATGATGCAAAATACCAGGATCGAAGATGGCGTTCTCATTTTCATTGGAAAAACAAATCAACGCCACTTCATCGTGTGTCAACAGAAACCCAAAGGGTTTCAAGAAAATAAGAGAGAAGAAATAGAAGGGTGAGACAATGGGTAAGTCATACAAACATTGAGCTACTCGAGGTAGACTCGCACCAATCAAATAGAAAGATTTTCCATTTATTGCATCGGTGGAAGACCGAGATTTCCCTTTATAAGCAATTCCAGGATCAAATATCTCGTCCTCGGTGGAGAAAGGGAAGGGAACATAAGGGGATTCCCCCACACTAAGTCCACACAAAGCATCGTCAAAAGGAGAAGACGAGCTTGTAGTACTCAAATCACGCGGTGATGACGGAGATAGAGTTGTAGAAAAATCTTTTAAATTCAATTTAAAATCTTTTCCTTTTTCATCTTTTAAACTCTCCTTGTGAAAACCCGATTTGATTATGTCAAAAATATTTGGTGTATCTAAAGCAATGTTAGTCACACTAAAAATTCTCACATTTTGAAATCTTTTTGGTAAAGGTGGTGGTAAGTTCTCAAATCTTTTGTCAACAAAGAAAACTCCCCCATCGGGATCAACGTATTCATCATCCGAAGAATCACTCGAGATTGGAAACGTAGGCTTAACACTCTTAACCTCCACCGGCGGAGGGGACGGAACTTCATTTTTATCAACAACTCCTAAAACTCTATTGGAAATGTTTTTGCAAATGTTTTTTATGGGATTGACATTGTACAAAGATGTGATGGAATACACATGAGAAAGCGTGGAGTTTTGGGTTGCATTAATGACGAATTCTTCCTCATTGAAACGAAGAGTGATTTTTCTTGCATGCACATCGATAAGTGCTCTCGAGGTATCCAAAAAAGATCGACCTAAAATTAACGGAACTTTAGGATCGATAGGAATGTCAACAACAATAAAGTCTACGGGATAGTAGAACTTTTCAACTTTCACAAAGACGTCCTCGGCAACTCCACAAGCTAGAATCATAGAATGATCGACCATTTCGATTGACATTCTTGAAGGAGTGAGATTTGGAAGATTGAGCGATTTAAAAATCTCAAGAGGCATCAAATTAATACTAGCACCAAGATCGGCCAAGGCGTAGCATTCTTCCATGTCTTGTATAGCACATGGGATTAAAAACTTTCCAGGAACACCGACTTTTTGAGGTATGCGGCTTAGAAAAACCGATGAACAACTAGACGATTTTTGAAATTTTTCTTTGTTATTCAACATACTTTTGAAGTTCGCGGCAAATCGAGGCATCATGACTAAGGCGTCAGAAAAACTTATATTAAAATGCAAGTCACGAAACATTTTCATAAAAAGTTCAAATTGATAATTATTTCGTTCTTGTGCCTTTTCCTTGTCTCGTCTTGAAGGGTAAGGTAAAGGTGGTGTGGGTTGGGGCATAGGCATAGGCATCGGCCTTGGAATCTCGGGTTCCATGATTGGTATAGGTTCAACCGTAGGTGTGGTTTGAGCGGTACTTCGTGGGCTTGTAATGTGCTCCTTTTCTACCATAACCTCGGGTTCTTTCTCTTTTTCCTTCTCCATAGAAGTACTTGGACGAGAAATAGGTTCTTTGAAAGTTTTACCACTACGAGTAGTAATAACCTTCAATTCTCCTTTCGGGTTCACGATGGTATCACTAGGAAGACCACCCGAAGAATAGGGCTTACACATGATAGCTTCAAACATTTTAGCCATTCAGTCTTCAAACTTAGATTGCCTAGCATCCGCTTTTAACAACTCTTGCTTAATCTCATGTTGTCCTTGCTCCATTTTTTGTTGATTTTGTTGGAGTCGTGTGACATTTCCTTCCATTTTATTAGCATGAGTCTTAAGTTCATTAGCAAGTTCGTTTTTAAGCTCGTTTTTCAACTCGGACCTTAAGCTAACCGTTTCACGTTGCATATTGTCAAACTTAGCATCATTAGCCTTAGCATAATTCAAAAATTCTCCTTGAAGATTTTTGGTGTGATCATTTTGAAAACCTTGAGTCGAAGTTTGAAAATCACGGTTTTGGTTTTGGTTTGAAATTTGCCCATTTCCACTTTGATAATTACCCTTGTTATAATTCCTTTGATTTCCTTGGTAATTTCCACCTTGGTTGTTGTTGCGATAATTATTATCATTTTGATTTGGTGGGGCTTGATTTTGGCGGGAACCTTGACCGTTTTGGTTATAAGTTCCCGTGGCTACATAAGCACTCGAAGTGTTACCATCCGCGGTAATGCACTCGGAAAGATCATGAGCTCCACCACAGACAAACAACTCTTAGAAACCGCTTTAACCGAAGCGGAATTCGAAGCTTCTTGAGCTTTCCAATGGGACATAAGTGTCGAAAACCTATCGAAAAACCAATTTTCCTCATTAGCTTCATCATGTAAGGCATTGATACTACGAGACGATGATGAGACCATTTTGGCAACACTCGGTGTGTTACGAGGGCTATAAACCTTAGACCTATTCTCAATTATGACCAAAGCTTCCTCAACCGTTTTACACAAAAAATTACCACCCGCGGCGACATTTAAATAATCCCTTTCATGATCATTAAGTCCATTGTAAAACGTATCGATTTGATGTAAGTCGGAAAAACCATGATGAGGAAATTCATGTAACATCTCCTTAAACCTATTCCAAGCCGTTGAAAAACTTTCATTTAATTCTTGTGAAAATTTAGAAATCTCATTTTTCAAATGCGTAGTCTTAGAGGGCGGAAAAAATTGGTTCACAAATTTCGAAACGAGATCCTTCCACGTCAATATAGAATTGGGTGCTCTTTCTCTAACCAAATTTTAGCGGGCCCCGCTAAGGAATACGGAAAAAGCATCATCTTAATCGAGTCATTCGAGACATCCTTGAATTTACACGTGGCGGTAAGACGATTAAATTGGCGGATATGGTTGTGGGGATTGTCCTTCTCATCACCACGGAATTTGTTGTTTTGGATCATCGACAACAAACCCGTTTTCACCTCAAAATTCTCCGCAAGGATAGCGGGAATCACAATAGCTTCTCCATAACCCTCGGTGGGTGCTTGAAGTAACTCCATCATAGTTCGATTCGCCATGGTAGGTGCTTCTCGTACAATGGGTTCGTCAATAGGAGACTCCTCACTAGAATGAGTTGGAGTGGGAGTTTTGTTCTTTCGTCTACGTGTACGTTTTGCTTGATTACGAGTTAGCATAAACGTCACGTACAACGAGGAGACGAGCAAAGAAGATTCTTTTTGGTATTTTGTGTTTTTCAATTTTTTTGTGGTTTTTGATTGTATTAACTTTTTTTGGAAATTGGTGAAATGTATTAAGTAGACAACAATCTACAAATCTCCTCCTTAATCAAATCTCTCGATTAAAGAAGCCTCAAGGAATGAAAACGATCACGTGAAGTGAACGCCTTCGATGACTTTAGAACGATGGTGGAACACCAAATCGTTCAAGAGGGTTTAATCAATAGAAACCAAGAAAATATATATGATATGTAGTAATACTTTGGGCGGCAAAACCCTCGATTCACTCTCAAAATCAAATACGCACAAGAAAGCGGAGGAAACGAGGCGGCGCGAAGCACTTAAGAGCCTTTTTCCTTTAGGTCGTGGAATACAACCGCCTTATACCCACCTTATAGTTTGTATTTTCAAAATCGAGCTTCACGAAAGTATTTATCTATTTTTGCCTTTTTTCTTTGGTTTGAGATTCGAATACAATGATTGGGTAATGACCTCCCAAGTCAAGTTTGTGATTGCTCACGTATTTGGAGTACTTGTGAATTTATTGTTCTACGTATACAATATATTAATAATATTCACACAAAAACCGAAAACCGATAATACGTATTAGTAGAGTGCTACTAATACAATTACTAATTATGGCTAGTATAAAAAACAACAATGTTCAATCAAAACACAACACGCCTCCCCGGCAGGGCGCCAAAATTGATGTAGTGTTTTTGCAACCCTTTAGGAAAAGAGAGGCAAAGTAGTGGTAAGCGTTAAGTGTCGGTTTAGGAAAACCGAGCACTAATGACCAAATAAGTTCGTTTCCCAAGGAGGCTAGTGCGTTGTGTTAAGAATTGATTTTGATTGATTATTTTATTAAGAAGAAAAGGAAAGAAAAAGAAAGGAAAGAAAAGACGGTTACGAAAACGGATTAAACTATGACGAAAAAGGCGATAACGTAAAACCGTAAATAGTACAAAAATAAAAATTTTAACCTAAAAATTCCTAAAAATTACTAAAAATCCACAAAAATATTCTAAGAGTTTACAAAAAATCCAAACTTGCTAAAACCTTTTAATTAATTAAATAATGACTTTTAATGCTAATTAAAGCCCTAAAAATCACAATTAATTATTAAAAAGTCCCAAACAAGATTTTAAAGTTTGTAAACCTCAAAAATAACCTAATTAAGCTAAAAAGTATTTTCTAAAATTTTAAAACCATATTAAGACTATTTTTAAACACTTAAAAACTATTAAAATCTATTAAAACTTAAATTAATTCTAGAAAATAATTGAAAAACCCTAAAAATATATGGAAAGTTACAAAACTCCTAATTAAGTGTCTACAATCTAGGAAAAATGAAAAGAGTAGAAAAAACAAACTTTCTATTTTTAATAATAAAATAATAATAAAATAATCAAAAAAATTCAAAGTTTATAAAATAATTCTAAAAAATTACCAAAAATCTAGAATAATATAACTAAAACAAAAATGCAAATAAAAGTTCCTAAAACCTATTTAATAATTTTATGTTAAATTTTAAAGTTGATTAAAAACCCTAAAATCCTATAAAATGAAAATAAGAGTTTTTGAAAACTTTTTTAGCTGTAAACCTCAAAAATATAAATCAAAACCTAAAAACTATTTTTCTAAAATTTAAAAGCTATTTTTACTATTTTTAATCTAATAAAATAAAAACGGGTAAATAAATAATGATAAAAAATAAATAAAGAAAGAGAAAAATTAAAACTTAGCTAAGAAAAATCCTAAATAAGGTGACAAACACAAGAAAAATGAAATCTAGCCAAAAAGCCTAACCAATAAGCTTGTATAAGCTTATTTAGTCACGGCTTATTTATGAAAAGCCAAAACACTCACTCCTTAAATAGAATTTGAAATGAAACCCTAGCAGTCAAAGACCCTAGGGCGCAATGGTAAGTGTGATGTGTTGTGAGGAGGATGGCGTAGGTTCGAGTCCTGGCCAGTCCTTTTTACTCTTTTATTTTTTTTCTTTTTAAACTTAAAAACACAAACCAGTAACTAAAACTTACTCTAAAAACACACTTTTAAATCAAAACAAGCTGTAATCAAGCTTTTAGAAATCAAAACGTGCCCAGATTAAACTTGTTGACTGATGAACACAAGGAAGAAAGAAGGTATATCTTCACTTGTGCAAATAGGATCAAGAGGACTTGATCCTTGATTTTTGTTGATTGTTGATGGACAATATGGCACCCCTATACTCAGTTGAGTATAGGGAGTCAAGCAGGTATAACAAGAATCAAGCACAACAAAAGGCACAAAAGTTTCTGATAAGCTAAATGTCCTATCTAAGAGAACAATGACCAAATTGCTTGCACAAATTTGAATTTTAAAGGCCAATATCTAGCAAATGAGTCAACCAAACAGCATATAACAAATTAACAAACCTTAAGCAACCTATTAACTAGCAGCTTACAAGATTTAAGGCAAAAATATTACAAAAATGAGCAGAAAAATACACTTGCTGATTTTAGCTATGATATCCCAATGTTTAGCATGCACAAGTGTTCAAACTCTACCCAAACAGAAACTTAAGCACATTTATCACAAACCAATCACCTAAGAAGTGTATTTTTCAGGTTTTAACACAATAATCTCATCAAAGTTCTTGGCTAATCCCTTAATCCAAACACCCCTTTAGTTTCTGGAAATGATATTTTTCAAAGCAAATCAATTTAAAGCTTTACCAAATGGATTCTAATCAATCCTAACATGCATATAACAACAAGTAAACTCAAATCAGACACTTAAAAAAACAAATGAACAACTATCATGTAAATCACAATAAGCACATAATTTTCAGAAACTTGAAAACTGAAATGGGAAACAAGGAACTACCTTAAGGGACCTACATCCAGGTCCCTTAGTGGTTGCTTAACCACCTCCAAATAGGTTGGGGCCTATGCAGAATCTTGAACAACAATATCAACAAAAACCTGCTAAGAAAAACAAAACAAGCACAAGCACAATATGCACTTTTCTGAATTTCTGAAACTTTTAAAACCTTGAAACCAAATAACCTTGAAACTTAACACGTTTTAATCAAGCTCAAACTCACAAATCCAAACCCTCCAAATCCACTTTCACTTCTTTGGAGTTTCTGATTTCTGAAATTTGAACCCAATTGAAAACCTTTGAAAAACCTTTTTGAAACTTAAACACACAAAGTGTTACACAATTTAAAAATGGAACTCAGATTGGCCTTCAACACACACACAACTTTTAATAATTATAAAAAGGAATTACACTTGTTTCAACAAACACCAAACTTTTATATCATTAAAAAGGAATTAAAAATGAGAAAGCCAAAATCTGGAACAAGCTTAAATGAAAAGCTAAAGTGCCTTATATAGGCGTACAAAGAACTATCTAGAATCCTGAACAAATGCTAAACCCTAATACATGGAATTCCAATATAGCCCTTGGACTTTTGACTGAAAATTGGGTCAAAATGAACCCATGTGATAGCCAGCTGTTGGAATCTTGATCTTGGACGTTCATAGAGTTCCTTTGGGAGAAAGGAAGGATTTGGAGCCCTTGGATTGCTGTTCCCACTTTGTCTTCATCTTCTCATGTGATGTGGGTAGGCCGTTGAGGGGACAAAAGGTACAAGGGTCGTTTTCTGGGTGAGTTGTGGTGTTGGGAGTGGGGTTGTGAGTAAAACCCCCAAGGTAATTTTGGGGTTTGGGTTAAAAATTAAGGTGATTAAAACTGGGTTTTTTAGGGTTTATCTGGATAATGGGGATGGTTTAATCCGAAATGGGGTTTTAGCTTTTTAAATTAAGTGTTAAGTGGGAAAATAAGTGGGGTTGACTGGTGGGTTTGACCAGGTTTATTAAATAAACCTGGTATTGGGTGGGTTACGGGTTTGGACTGGGTAGGGTATGGGTAAATTGGTGGATGGGTGGGTCAAGCTGAGGTGGCATCTTTTGGTTGGTGGTGAGAGTTTGGTTGTTTGGCAATATGGCCCCCTGAAGTTTTCCTTTTCCTTCACTTTGTATTAAATGGCTAACAACGCCCCATTACACTTGTGACAACTTTGGTCCTCTTGTCAAAAATGGCACAACTTGTTTACAACTTTTTCCAAGGGATTCAAATGCAATTCTTGGATTCTTCAAGGACTGATCTTGTAATATATTCAAACTTTAGGGACCCTATTCATATTTATGAATATTTGAGGGGTATAAAGTGTTAATCTTCCAAAGTTGAGGGACCAAACTTGACAATCTTCAATTCTTCAAGGGTATTTTTGGAAATTCAAAACTTGGGCCCGGTTCATTGTGCGGCTTCGTTTCCCGTGTTCGTTTTTGAATGATTCTTGTGATCTTTTGCCATTTCCTCAATATCCGTACCTAAAAATACACAAGTAACAAACACGAGCATATATTTGGCAGTTTTAATGATATTTTATGCATTTTAAGCCCGATTTGGACGATGAGACCATGTATAAAAGCAGTCTCATCACTTGTATACCTTAACGTTACCAATGATAATCGTCCTAGATATGTTCCACAGTTTGCACTTAAATGTCTGAAGAAAAAATGTTTACATGCGTTAATGACAAATAAATTAAACAAGTAATTATATGAAAAATGATGAAATACTTACATCTGGTAGTGATGGTGGAGACTGATTTACTTTTGATTTAGAAGGTGTACGCTTCTTCCGTAATGATGCAATAGGTACGTCTTGTTGTGTCGAGGGAGACATATTTTGTTGTGATCCGGAAGCTGGATAAATATCTTCTTGAGATTAGGAATTTTGAAGTGGAGACTTCTTTTCCAACGATCTTGTCTTATTTTTTGCAAACCTAGTTCTAGTAGGTACCTTCATATATACATAACATAGTAAATAAGTCATGTATATTACAATTTTGAAACCAAACATGGTTTTTTTATAACTTACCTTCTTCGCAGTTGTAGTTGCAGCTGTAGTGTCCAAATCCTTGTTCGAAGTTGCAGCTTAGACATTGGAAATAACACACCCTTCTAAAGTCCACCACCACTGATCGACGTCCTTTTCTCTTCACTAGGTATTTTGCTTAATGCATTATGTTCAAGTTGTAATACCTGCAATATATAAGTATGTTATTTGTTAATGGTATTACAAACTGAAAATCATGAAATCAAAATTAGAAAACTAGTCTTACATTTGACTGACGTGGCATTAACTCGGCTATATTAACCCCTTGTGAAGACATAACTTTCAACATTTTTTCAATAGTTTCCTGTGTTTGTGACATCTTGGTGGTTAATTCAACGATTGTATCCTCTTTTTCTTTACGCGCATGTCTCTCCTTCTCAAGTTCATTTTCAAGCAACGTAATCCTTATATCAGTTCCTTGTTTCCTTCTAGGTAGATCAAAGAACTTCCTACACGTAACTCTGCCTCCCACTCCTCGTGCATACCCTCCCTTTTCCTTTCCTATTACATGTGATAATGAATCTGAGCCACTATCAACCATCAAGGTTCCATCTCTGATCTGTTCCTCTGCTTCCAGCTGCACACAAAAAATGGTAAATAATTTATTATACGAATATAAACATTATATAAAAAATTTGCAATAACACTTACAATCTTAGTGCCAACTTTGATTGTTTCATCATCTGTCTATTTTCCTTCTTGTCTAACCCTTCCATTAAACCACAATACACCACCGGGGGGGGGGGGGGGGGGTTCTTGATCTGTTGTAATTTCTTTTCTTATTCATAACCAACTTTCTGTAGGACACATCAAATTCAAAGTATTGCTGCACATATTAACATAATGTTAAAGTAAATGTAGGAATAAAACTAATAGTTGGGTAAAAAAATTTGTATTTGTACCGTTGTTTCAGTCCAAAGTTTTTCTCTTGCTTCCTCCTTCACATCTTTCCACGATAGAATCTTCAATCCTATCTGCTCCTGAACCGTGTCTCCTAAAAAAATTATAAACAATGATCTGTTTGGCCCAACACTAGGTACATTATGCGGCTGCCCATACAATGGATTCAATGGTTGCGTGGTATGTGAGAAAGATACACATTGTGTAAGACTTTCGGCCTCAGCCAAGCAAAGTTATGCTAGTCACAGACGATATCTACCATACACACATCCATTCAGAAAGCAAAGGAAATCGTTTAATGGACAACAAGAACTTGAACGTGCTCCAGTACCAAAGAGAGGGGAAGAAATATACGACGAAGTTCGACATATTCAAAATAAGTGGGGAAAAGTAAAGAAAATTAACAATAACGCATCAGGAAACCAGGAAGATACAAGAGGCAGAGGTGGGAAAATTCAAAATAACAAAAGACAAGAAACAGAAGACGAGGGTAGTTCAAGCCAACCTAGTGAATCGTATTGGAAGAAATTCAACATTTGGTATCGAAGGCTAAGGTATTGGAGGCATAATCCTGTTCCACATTGTATTGACTTTATGCATGTAGAAAAAAATTGTGGGGAGAGTTTTGTTGGCACTTTGCTAAATGTTCCTGGTAAGACGAAAGATGGATTGAAGGCACGAATAGATCTGGCAGCTTTGGGTATAAAACCTGAGCTTTTTGCTAGGCTAGAACAAGACAAAACAACACTACCTCCAACAGGCTACACGTTAACTAATGCTGAAAAAGACAAATTTTGTGAAACGTTAGCCAACCTAAGAGTACCATAGGGATATTGTTCAAATTTTGCTAGTTTGGTCAACGTAAAGGAAAGGAAGCTCATTGGCCTTAAGTCACATGACTATCACATGTTGATGCGAGAGTTTTTACCACCTGCAATACGTTTAATCATGGATCCACCCACACGATATGCTATTATCAGGTTTTGCTTTTTCTTTAAATCTATATGTAGAAAAGAAATCAAATTGGAAGAACTAGATGCGATGCAACAAGAACTAGTTGTGACACTATGCCTACTTGAGAAGTTCTTTCCTCCGTCATTTTTTGATATTATGATACACTTGACTGTGCACCTAACTAGAGAGGTAAGATTGTGTGGTCCCATATGCTTTCGGTGGATGTACGCATTTGAAAGATGTATGAAGGTTATTAAAAACCATGTTAGAAACAAAAACAGACCAGAGGAATGCATTGCTAAGGAGACCATTGCGGAAGAAACAATAGAGTTTTTTAGCGAGTATCATAAAACAATGAAATCTGTTGGTTTGCCACCTGATAAAGATGTAACCAATGAAAATGAGGACGGAATGCCATTGTCGGCCGACACACCATTCGAAATGAATGGGGAACTATTTGCAAAAGCTCATTTGTATGTACTACAAAATACAGATGAACTTTTACCCTATATCGAGTAAGTATTACTAACACATGTCTATTTCATTGATATAAATATTCTAAAAACAAAAAAATTAATCAAATACATTGTTTTGTTTCAGGCGACACAAGAATTATTTGAAAAAAAATAACCCGGGGAAACGAATAGCATTGCTGGAGGCTGAGCATTGTAAAACTTTTGCTAAGTGGTTACATGATGAGGTAATTACTTGTATGATGTTTATAATTGTTTGTTTGTTGCTAAATATTGGTTAACTTAACATCTCAAAAACCAATACTAAGCTAGTAGTAGAGTATAATAAATAAGCACTTACAACATAATGAGGCGATCTCCAACTCTCAGCAGTAATTAGAAGCGTTGTCATTAGCTAGGTAGAGGTCCACCGGCACACTATTTCTTTATCTGAAATACTATTCTTTAACTGTTGAAATTCAGGTTTTGAGATAGTTAACAATATCAAAAGATAGCGTATCAGATACTGTTAGGTGGATATCATTTGGACCACGCGCCACGGTAGTAAAATACGATGCATATAACATCAATGGGTATACATTTCGTACGAAAATAAATGATGGCAAAGTTCACCAGAAAAGTGGGGTTTGTGTTGAGGTAGAAGATACTCATATATCCAAAGAAGTTGAAACAAAAAAAAACTATTTTATTATGGGGTTTTACAAGAGATATGGGTACTAGATTACCGTTTCAGGAGAATACCTCTTTTCAAGTGCGATTGGTTTAATCACAAGAAACATGCGATCAAAAAAGATAAGCTTCTTGGATATACATTGGTAGACCTGAATAAATTCGACCACAAGGATGATCCGTTCATATTTGGCTCACAAGTAGGACAAGTGTTTTATATCCAATACCATGTACAAAAAAATATGTCCATTGTCTTCAGGACCCCTAGCAAGAATTACAAAGATACATATGACGAAGTCGATGAGGAATTTAGTATAGTCATTCACCAGAAAAATGATAACACTTTTCTAGATGCACATGTAGGTGATGATTCACACAGTGACTACTATCGAGCAGACGGTGAAAGAGTTGTCATACGAAAAACCAAGTGAAGTCTGTCATGCTCAAGTTGGCACAATCGGCCTTTTAATCGTATTTAAATTGTTCTTTTAGAGGATAGGTTCTAGTACTTGTTTAAGGATTTATGTTTGTGTGCATATCACACATTTAATCTTTCATTTTTTCTGCAAAAACACTTGTAATCTCTTTTATTTGAATGTAAAATTTCTTTAACATTCAGTGGTTCTTTTAATTATGTTTTTATGAAAATTAGATTTCAATTGTGTCCTGCTGATATAGCTAATTACATGTAAGTTTTCATAATCTGTCATATTGAATTCTATCATACTACATAGTGTTCAATTTGGTGATTTGAGTTGCAATTACTGAACTGCATAATGTAAATATAGTTATCAGTTTGTATCAGTTTCAACTCCACTAGTGGTTTGGCTTGTGAATGCTTATTTTATTGATTATCCAGCTTATTTAAGTCTTTTGTTGCTGACCTTTATATTTCATATTGGTTGCATGCCCTGAAATTGCTTAAATTTCATTATTTCTTTGTAAATTTGATATACTGCTCAACATAAGGGGTGTTTGGGACTGTATGTTTAAGCTTATTGACAACATGATTTAAACCTCCTATTGCCTGCACACCTAGTGTTTAGTTACAATAGATTATAGTTGGTTTTTATTTTAGTCTGTATTCACAAATTTTGTGATTAGCATGTATTGCAAAATTCTGCTCATTACTGAAGTGCACTAGCTATTGACATAATGAGTATAAATTTGTGTCTGCAAGAAGTTTGCATAATCTATAATACATAATTTTGTCATACTTGTCAAGTTTGTGCTCAAATTCATACTTAAATCGTTCATGTACCTTCTTTAATTTCATACACACAACACATTCTGCTATCTTAACCCCCAAAAATTACAACAAATACTGATATTAAGCATAACTATAAGTTAAAGAACAATTTAATTAGATGTAATAAAAAGTTAAGATAAACACAATAGCAGGCATTAAACATTAAACCAAATTAAACATAAATGTCATTACCATTACCATTAGACATTATATACATATTAGATATGCAGTTAAACAAAACATGGGTACAGAGTACTTTAACTTAAACAAAAGAACTGGTTTAGACACGACATACCCAAACTGCATATTGATGGGCTAAAACAACAAAAAGATATGTGCCCATGCACAACAATCATCAAACATTTTCTTCTGCTTGTGGAACCATTTCCATTTCAGTGGACCAAGCTTTCAACTCATCGACACCTTCAACTTGTTCTTGAACAATAATGTTGAAATGGTAAAGCTTCGTCTCCAACCTCTCTTTAAATCAATAAAAGCTTGAATAGACTCCTCCCAATCAGCAGCTGGATGCTTGATCTTCATTTCAGAAAGTGCAGTACGCACCCTTTTTAGGCTTACCTTAAGCGGTTCAATCAAATCCCGTATATCATTAGTAAAAGCCTTCTCTTCAATAATCTGTTGCTCGAAGTATACCCTCATGGCATACGAAATATTTGCACCACCAGTGAGTTGCATAATCTCGTCCAACACAGGGGTGACATTTGCATCAGAAGTACTTCCTTGAGAATCTGCCATGGATTGATCAGTTAATAGAAAGTAAAAAGGTGTTTTTGATTTGGGGAAGATGATCTGTTAGTTGGTGATGTTATAGATTATATAACCATAGGCAGGATATTTATACAACTCATTACAACCACAGTTTTTTATTGGGGCAAATGAAGAGTTGCAAACCATAATGGCAAATAGTCTGAACTCAATGCATGCAGAGTATCAAGAAAGCTTCGACACACACTTATAAATGTGTGTGACAAATTTTTTTTGATGGGCTTAGTTAGTCACATAAAAAAATACTTGTTGAGACAAACTATTATTTTATGGGCTTAGTTAGTCACATAGAAAAATACTTGTTGTGACTAGGTGTAGTGACTTTAGTCATACAAACACTAAAAAATGTGACTCATATCAACATTAGTGAAAATTGAGATTACATTTGGTTCTAAACATTTGTCACATGAATATTTTACTGTGTGACTTTTTCAATGTGTTGGTCATATATAATCCCATTATAATGTGACCATAAATATAATTTAGTTTCATATTTCTCACATGTTGTGACTATTGGAAAACATATAGTCACATAATTGTTTGGTTATATTTGATCATAGTCTTCAATTAATTGTAAAATATTTGTCACATTTAAATAAATATAGTGGCAAATGTTTCAATACCTACTTTCCAGTTGCAACACATACAAAATTCACGTGTGGTTAAAATTTAACAAAATATACTAGTCACATTAAAATAATGTGTGTGACAACCTTGTTTATCAATTTGTCACTTGTAAAATAAGTCTATGTGACCATATATGATTTTTGGTCACATTCGATGTGTGTATGACAAATATTTGTCACACATGTATAAGTATAATGTGACAACTACTTGAACTAGACTTTGATTCGATAACACTCTCAAATTATTAAGTGACTAACGACTCATCCAAAAAACATTTGTTAGCCCTAGTCACGTAAATATTCATATGCGTGACAAACAAAATACGTAATGGTCATACAAACTGACTTCAAGTGTGACTGTTTATTTATGACTGGCGAATTCAGTCACACAAAAAATTTATTTGTGCCTACACGAAATTTGGTATGTGTGACCGTAACCCATTTTTGTACTAGTGTAACACTAAGTAAAAATGGCGGGAAAAGATTAATTTGAAAACTTAAAATAAAAACAGGAAATAAAACCAAAACTTATGAATGGATCACACTCAGTGATCGCACTCAGTGATCGCACTCTGTGATCGCACTCAGTGATCGCACTCAGTGATCGCACTCAGTGATCATAGTCACTGATCACAAGTAGAAACCCTTAGGTTTATGTGATCACGAAACTAGATCGTAACAAGTAAACCCTTAGAATATTACGACGGTACACAAAAAAGCAAATAAGCAATAACCGAATAAGCACTTTAACAATAAGAAATTACCAAAAAACTTAATTAAAACAATAATAAAAAGAACGAAATTAGCACAAATTTAAAAACTTTTAAAACGCTAAATAAACAAGATTTATAAAATAACTTTAAAAAGATTAAACTTTTGAAAACACTTAAAGGAAAATAAGCTAAACACGAAAAGCTAAAAACACAATAAGGAAAGAACGTAATTTGCATGAAAATGATAAAAACAATGGAAAAATAAGAACTTTTATCAAATAAACATCAAGATTAAACAAAACTTCAAGATTAATCAAACAAAACAACATATTGAAAAGCAAGAAAGGAAGAATGAGATGATTATAAAAAGCTTTGAATTTTAAAGATAAAGATTAAAGAGAAGATTAAAACTTACATGAAATTAAAGACAAGAATTTCAATGATAATATGAAAGCGCATGAAAAATAAATGTGGAGAACTAATTTGTCAAATTAGCTAACACCTCCTAATGACACATTAGGAGGGTATTTATAGGAGGAGTAAATTTGTTGATGCTTCTTTCTTTCTTTCTTCCTTTTGTCTTCTCGTCTTTCGTCTTTGACAATAAAATCGTCATTCTCGACTTTGTCTTGGGATTTGTCGATAAATAAAATGAACTCGTCTTCTAATTTCTTCATTAATTAGACATGGTTCTTCGACTTCGTTAAACTTCCGTCTTTAGACTTTTTCTTCGATACATCCTCAGAATAGGCCTTTGCCTTCCGTTCTTTTTGCACTCTTGATCTTTTGACTTCGTCTTTTGTCTTTTTCTTCGATAAAAGCCCGTGAAAGCCCATGTTTTCTTCCCTTTTCACATTTTGGTCCTAAATCACAACAAAAACATAAACCACGCATAATTCTGACATTTACGACATTAAATACACGTTTTGGCTTCGTTATTATTATAATTAAGTGGTAAAAGGATAAGTGTTTTCACACTTATTACCTACCACTCAAATTTCTCCCACCTCATCTTATCTTCTCAGATATGTCCATACACAAAAAACACACACAAACACATATTCGATCCATCATGTCGATCTAAAAACAAGAATTCGATCCATCCTCGATCTATTATCTCATCATCTCCTTTTTAATTTAATCATCTCCTTCAAGAATCCGTTAACATCAGGTAATATCATCATGATCTATATCATTTTTAGCTTATTTGATGTAAATAAGCCTATTTGACATGAGTTTATATGCGAGTTTAGATTTGATATGAATAAGATGATATCTTTTTTTAGCTTATCATTTTAATCTTTTCAGCTTATTTTGATGTGATTATGGATGTGTTAGATTAGTTGATGTGTTATAATTAAGCTTATTTGATTACTTATAATTAAGCCCAATGTGAATAACTTATTATGAGAGTTATATGAATAAGCATATGAATTAGATTAGAGTTATGTGAATAGGCTTATAAATAGAGTTTGTTGAAGATGTATGATAAGCATAAGGTGAGTTATGTGAATCAGCTTATTAGGAGAGTTATGCTGAAATGGTATGCTATTTAAAACAAATGTATCATATATGATACCTTCATATATCATATATGATAAATATATGATATATGATATATGGAGGTATCATATATGATAATATGATAATGTGCTTGAAAACAAATACAAGCAAGTTTGTTATCTTCTAGTGACTAATTAAAAGTTAGTTGTGTGTATATTATTATATATGATAACTTGGTTGAAATTCAACTTCTGTAATATATCACATATGATCATCTGAATGAAACTAAAATCAAATCAAAAAATCTTTTTATTTGTATAGTGAAAGTTGTTTCAATGCATTTTGAAGAACTCAATCATCTCAAGGCCAAGAAGTGGAAGATCAGATTCTTTTTTTAGGTGAAAGGGAAACTACCCTGGTAAAATATGGAACACCAAATCCCTGACTTAAATAACAAGGTCATGTGCATGAAAATGACAAAGACGAGCTTCAAGTTTGTAGAAAAAGTGTTGATGACTTAGATCAACATCCATTATTTTAAGCATTTGAATAGTTTGTTTTTTAGTAATATTGTATGGTAATTTAAAGTTTTAACTTTTTTATGCTACTAAATCATTATGTGGTTTTGTTGTATATGAAAATGGAAAAACATATGCGGATGTAAGTTTTGGATAATATGGTTATTGTTAAAGTTTTTTATCATATTCCTAAAGCATACTTTGTACCTTTTTGTATTATTATATATGATAATACACATAACTCTTAAATACTGACATATATGATACTCCATTACCATATATGATAATGTAGTATCATATATGATACTAAAGAAAAGTTTGACAGATTAAACAAAAGGTGTGCTGAATTCATGATTAAAACAACGAGTCTGTTAGATTCATAATTAAACACTTGTTCAGAAAAATTAAAAAAAACTTTTTATGACTATCATATATCATTATGCATTATCATATACGATACTAAAAATGTTGACAGATTAAAACAAAAGGTCTACTTACTTCATGATTAAAATAAAGAGCATGTTGAATAAATGATCAATCATTTAGTCAAAAAACAAAAAAGAGTGCTTTTTAAAAGCATACAATTAATGATTAAAACACTTGTTCAAAGAGAATGTAACCAATCATGATTAAAACACTTATTCATAATCAAAAGATACAGAAAAATTAAGAGTCTACTGGAATTTTTAATTAAAATCAAAACATTCATATTATTGAAGCTACTATTCTTCTTCTTAAACCAATTCGTCTTCACTTCCATCAAAATCTACTTTTCTCTTCTAAGACTTTCTCCTGGGCCACGACGACGAATTAATCTTATCCTTACACATATGTGTGCATGTCCGCATGCTTTGCTGAACCATGCAATTGCAACATCCATATCTGCTCGTTGTTGTGTTTGCACAATCTACATTTATAGAAGAGAGGAAAAAACATATTATGCATCATTTCATCAAGAATTGGATTATGTAGTAGACAATATAAAAATGCACAATAGGTCAAAAGTGTAAAAATTTATGTACATATCTAAGTTTGAGTTTTTTCTTGTAGTTTGTCAGAAACATCATATATGATACCTTATGTATCATATATGATATACATATCACATATCATATATCTAACATATATGATAGACTTGGTATCATATGTGATACATTAAGCTTAGTTCAACTTACATCCGCAACTTAATTAAAATGCCTAATATTACAACTTATTCACACTAACATGAGCTTATTCATAACTTGTATATATAAAACCTGATAATAAGCCACATGCATATTTGATTATGATATTGAACCTGGTTAAATATATTTTATTCTCAACATTGAGCCACGTGACACTTATCATAGCCATCTATAATCACTTTTGATTTTTATAGCCAATCTATATATAATATCGTATAAACGTATTATATATGATAGAAGGCATGTTTGAAGATTTTAAATATATTTTATGTAAATAAGTCATAAAGTCTGGTTTTTTCTTATGAGTTATCAGACACATCATATATGATACCTCATGTATCATATATGATATACCTATCATATCTATCATATATATCATATATGATAAATGAGGTATCATATATGATAATCAAGCTTAATTCAGCTTACATCAGTTACACAAAAATTTCTATATATACAGCTTATTCACACGATCATAAGCTTATTCATAACTCTCTTATTCATAAACCTTATAATTCATTAAAATAAGATAATAAGCTAGCATATAATTCAAAAAAATAAATAAAAACATCTCATCCACAAGCTTATTCATAACTCTTCTCTCATTCAAAATCTTATTCATAACTCTCATATAATTCAAAAGCTTATTCAAACAAATCAGCTTATTCACAGAAATCAATAAGATAGCTTATTATTAAGAACAATAAATTCAGATAATTTAATTAAAATAAGCTAATTAAAAGCTTATAAATTCAAATGATGATACATTAATAAGTTTAATCAAATCAAATAAGCTAAAATAAGAAAAAAAATTAATCAATCTAACCTGATGATGAATTCATGATGATCAATCTAACCTGATGATAGATTTGTGATGACTAAAATCTAATTAATCGATTCGTGATTGATTCATAATGGATTCATGATGATCGCTTCGTGAGGGATTCGTGATGGATTCGTGATGTTAGAGTATTTGTAGAGTGCGAAAGTAAATCAGGGGTAGAGAGAAAGAGAGAGACGTGTTTGTTTTTTATGAGAAGTGAAGTAGAAAAAAGACTTATATAGTAGATGAGTGAAATGATCAAAACACCTTTGCAGTGTAAAATAGGAATTTGATCTCAGCCATTGGATGGTAGGAAGATTGACAGTGAAAATGAGTCCTTCCATATCTTAGGTAAATTTGATATCCAAATGAACTTAAATCATAAACTAAAACACTTATTTTGGACTCACATTACTCTTATAAAAACAAACATAAAAAGCGATTAAAACAAATAAAAAGTGTTGTCTTTTCTCTCTCAACGCACGTTGATGCAACAAGTTAGGGTATAACGAAGTTGGATTTGATGGACCGGTATGGTAACATATTATGACACGGTGCCACATGAGATTAACGCCCGATGTAGCATTACCGTACCTAAGCCTCTTAGAGATGTTAACAATTCGAATTTATTCGTAGGGTTCCAAACCGATTTGAAACTGAATCGAATCAAAGATTCAGTCTTCGGTTTAGTTTTGGTTTTGGCAAAACATAATCCAAATCAGACCGACAACTAAATTCATGAAAAAAAATATTTACTTAAGTACATTTACCGAATCAAACTATATATTTTTAGATTAAATTGTTTATTTTTATCTTTCTTTTATTGATCATGGTTTAAAACCGAATAGAACCAAATTAAGTTCAAAGTGAATCAAACTGAAACCAAGTTTGAATATGCTAGTTTTGGGTTTGGTTTGAGAAATAGAAAATTTAAAACGGAGTAAAACGAGCCGAGAACCAAAGCTGTAAACATCAATGTTTTAAAACCCGAGTTTTTAGTTGGCTAGTTCTCGTGACCGGTTCACGGGTCAACCGATTCAATCGGTTGAACCTCCGGGTCAACGTGGTCCTATATATACGTATATATTTTTTTATATGTTTGATATGTAATGTTTTATGATCTTATAACTTATCTTACTTTTTTGAATCGATGAAAATTATCGATTCTTTATTCAATAGCTTTACTTTTTTTAGTTCTATATCTATAAAACTATAGCAATGTTTGCTAAAAACAATTAATTTATATTTACGATTTATAATCTATACTACTTTATAAAAGATTTAAATCATTTCTATAAGTAGAAGTCTTAAAAAGTTTAAGCCTCAAACATTTCTTTAAAAAGAAACTATTAATGCATGTGTCATACTTGTTCATCATATACGGTTTTTTTCACTATAATGCATTTCAATGTATACATTTTGCAATAATGAATCACTAAGACTCATTTAAGTGTTTATGATACGTTTTTCAAGCCATTGTTTAACAACATTAAATGCATAAATTTTTTCAAACTATATGTAACCTGACATTTAATTACTTTAAATATATATGTTTTACACACATAAGTAAGTTATTGGATAAACATAAATATCTTTAATTTCGTAACTTTATAACCGCTCAAACATTTATAAAATCCATTTAAAATGTAAAATCGTATTTAAATTAAAATGTAACCGTCATTATCAAAAATAATTAAATACCTGTACCCATTAATATAAATCCCGACCAATTGAAACACATAATGAACAGAAAATACACATCAATCCGTTAATGCGTTGTTGCTAATGTTTTTTTAGTTCAAAAAATGTTAGCTTCTGCTTAATGAATTGTTATTCTTTCCTTTTGGTTAATACAAGCGGCTCTTTCGGGACTAAAACGGTCGATGCGCTTTTCGGCTCGCAACCGATCAAACGGGCGGAGGCTATCTTTTTCCCAGATTCAATTAAAGAACAACAAAAAAGACTCCCCACAATCTTTGAGCGGACGTTTTTCTTGTAAAACTACATTTGAAATTAATTAGCTTATTAACAGTGATGCACTATTTGTTTTTTTAATCAACCTACTTGTTCTTGCATCACAAATATGCATCAGTTGTGTAGTAACCACGACGGCTTGGTTAAGTCGTTTTTTTCGCTTTGTGCCCTTGAACATCTTGCCAAAAAAAGTTGATAGACCAGGAAATAAAAATCATGCATACCACTACTGCTATTTATTTTAGTTATTGTAATTAAAAAGTTTTCATTTATTCCTAAAATTATTGTTCAAACAAATATAAGACATAAAAATATTTTCTTGCGGCAAAATTAATCATCGGGTACCCGCTGCCGCATTGCGCGGATACAAAGCTAGTGTACTATAATAAGACAATATTAGTTAGGGTATTAAGTTATTTTTTATTTTATTTTAACTAACACTAGTCACAATCACTTCAATTTATCAATTAAACTTAAAAATATTTTTTTAAAAAAAATTGTTATATTTTTTTAGAAAAAATCGTGACTCGGTCGGGTTTATCAAACCAGGTCAATGAAAAACCGGCGGTTCAATCTGGTTCTTAAACAAGGAAAACATCGGTCACATCCGGACCGGTCTCCGAGCCGGTTCACATGTCAACCGGTTCAACCGGCCGAATTAACCGGCCGGATCAACCCGGGTTTTAAAACATTGGTAAACACCCCCTTACCTTCACTGTTCAGTTTAATGGTCTCATTAAGGCCTTGCTAGCCCATGTAACCATTCTAAGCCATTACAATATTTTCAAGTCTACTAGTTGCCAAGCTTTAGTTTAATCTTGACGTGTGAAGTGGTGGTTCATGTTCCATAAATTGGGCGAACTAAGTGAACAAAAACAAACCCCAAAATAGCACTAGAAACTATCAAATGAGCCAACAACTTTTATGATGCAGATTGTATCGCGAAAGGAGGGTTTGAGAAAGTCCACAACGGAAAACTCGTCGGAGAATCAAAAGTGCCGTTCTGTTGTTGCTCTAGACTGGGGTGTTCGATCTGTTGTTGCTCTAGACTGAGGAAACCCCGAGGAAGCCTCAACTTGTATATCGATAAACAGATAAGCAAGTAAAGTAATAAACACAAAGCCATTAAATTACAAGCTTTCACTCCCACCAAAGTTTCCATGTCTCAAAATTGGTATACAGCTTAACTAATCGCTAGATAAAACTTTACCCCAAAACAAGCCTCTATCCAAAATCCATACTAAACGCCTTACATATTAATAGTATACCAAGCGAATCAAAATCAGTATAGCAGGTTACACAACGTAAAACATAAGTGAAACTGTTAAACTTATGTTGAGACGGGTGCGTTATTCTGCCTGGCGACTGGCGTATTTCCAGTATTTCTTCGAAATGCTAGCTTCTGATAACGTGTCCCATAACTGCACATTAACATGTAACTACGGAAATTGTGAATGTGCCGGATTGGGGGATGCGCGTGGAGGGTGAAAGTCCGCCTTAATTCTGCAGACGGATTGGGCGATGCTCTTCTGATATCAAAACCCGCGACTCTACCGTTCTCAAGACTCAACTGAAAACAGTAAAATGTAACAACGGAAATTATGAATGTGCCGAGTTGGGATATGTTTCTAGTTCAAACAGGTTTAAAAGATAGCATTATAGACCACTTTATTTAACAGCGGAAATTACATTTTTGTAATCTTAACTTCTAGGCACTCAAGTACAAAATACTATATAAGATCTGGATACAAATCAACATTTTATAACCAGGAACATGTTAAATACGAATTCGTGATTACTAACAAATTTCTTAACTTCATATAAATCCCATCTCTTTTACGTAGGGGTGCAAACGAGCCGAGCTGAGCCCGAGCTTAACAGGGCTCGGGCTCGGGCTCGAAACATAAAAGGTGGGCTCGAGCTCGGCTCGATAGCTCGTCGAGCTTTAACCGTTAAGGCTTGAGCTCGGCTCGATAAGGACTCGAGCAAAGCTCGAGCTTAGCTAGAAAAGCTCGAAATTTTATATATGAAACAAATACATCACTAATATTAACACACCACCACAAATTCTATGTTTTTATTAAAATATAATAACGACTATCAATAAATTATTCAATATTTTATAGAGTTATCCTTTATAATAAGGTTAATATTCAAATCAACGTTGATTTACTTATATAAAAATATTTTTTTATTAAGGCTCGAAAAGCTCGATAAAAGCTCGAGCCGTGCTATCAAAAGCTCGAGCTCGGCTCATTATATGTTTCGAGCCTTATTATTGGGCTTGAGCTCGGGCTTGAGCTCGATAAAAGCTCGGCTCGATCGAGTCGAGCTTGAGCTCGAGCTCGAATATCTCGATAAAAGCTCGGCTCGTTTGCACCCCTACTTTTACGTATTCTACAATTATCATTACTCAGCAGGTGTTTGGGTTAGCTTGTTAATGCATTTTATGAGCTTATTTATTTTGGAAAAGTCGATATAAGCTCATTCTTCAGAGCTTATCGCCTTATTTTTTTAAGCCAATATGCTCAAGTACATAATAAGCTCTAATAACCACTACAAAAAGTGACTATTGTACACATTTTTTTGTACACATTTGTAAAATTGTGAACACTTTTAGCATTTTGTTCACAATTATACATATACTAGACGATTACCCGCACATAGCAGCGGAATTAACTAAACACATATAATTAATGATATGCTAATTGATTCGATGGTCGAACTCGTGACCCAATAATTGCCTTGCGATAGATAATGATTTATTAATTGACCCGATGGTCGAATCGGTAACCCGGTGACTCGTCCGGGTTGAACCGGTAGGCGAGCGCGTTCCTATTGACTCGATCGGGTTGACTTGGTGGTCGAACCCGGTTCCCGGTGGTTGAACCCGTGACTGGTGAATCGATAAGATTGACCCGTTAGTCGAAGCCAGTGACCCGGTGGCTCGACAGGATTGACCCGGTTGTCGAACCCGTTACCCGGTGACTCGATCGGGTTAACCCGATGGTCGAACCTGTGACTCGAAAAGATTGGCCCGATGGCCGACCCGTTACCCGGTGACTCAATCGGGTTGGTCTGATGGTCGATCCGTGACCCGATGACTCGACCGGGTTGGCTCGTTGGTGGAACCCGTGACCAAGTTACTCGACCGAATTAATCCGGTTGTGGAACCCGTGACCCGGTAACTTATGCAATTGTTTATGGTTTAATTTTTAAACATTTCTTATTTTATCCAACTTATGTGCATTTAATTTTTCAACAATTTCATAATTAATATCCAACTTTTATATATTTAATTTTTTAAAAATTCCATAATTAAGTCATTTTTCAACATTTAAGGTTTTTGGGTTTTTCCTTTATAAATAGTAGAGAAGAGATATAAATTATGCACATCTATAAATGAAAAAGATAGTTTAATATCTACACTTTCTACTGTAGAGCTAACATAGCACACATAAAATTGTGATAATCACACTCATAAGTGTGAATAAATATTTTGCATTTTTAACACACAAAAGTGTGTAAAACATTTCTGACATATTTATACCTGAAAAATATATTAAGGACACAAATCTTACTTCACGGTTTAAAGTGTGAAAATCAAATTTATCTATACTACTTTATAAAACATTTAACACTTTTTATTTTTAGAAGTTTTAAAAAAATTAAGCCTCAAACATTGCTAAAAAAAGAAGTTTTAACAATTGAGTCAATTTTGTTTAAAAATAGTCAACCTGAAAAGCAAAACATAATTTTCTTATAAATACAATGTAACCGTCCGTAGCTATTCACTAAATGCATCATAATTTTTAAAAATATAACCTCCGTAACAAATACACATTTAAGTTTCTTAAATATCCTTTATTATATAAAGTTGTTACAATTTGTAACAGGTATTATTTCATCGTAACGACAATTCCAATTTAATGAAAATTAAATAAATAATTGTAACAACCCAAATATTAAAATTAGACACCAACTATATATAGTTACCCCTAAAATGAAAAACAAATCAAACAAGACAGAAGCATAGAACATATTCATTTCTTAGGCATAACATCACCTAACCGTCGCCTCCACCACCATCGGGATCCGCCAGCAACACCGTCACATATATCGCTAATCAAGTGTTTAAGTTTGAGTGTGTTTGCTGGTGTTTTTTATTTCGGTGGGATTTTTTTTTCTTTTTTATCTATTATTACCTGTCACAAAGTCTTTGTGGTACGAGACCAAGAAAGTTGTTCGTTTTGGTTTCATCTTTGGTTATTTGGATGGTTTTCCATCGGCACTATCACCATAAATCTAAGATATGTTCTATGAACTTGGGATGTCTCAGACGGGTTTGATGGATTTGGGTTGTCTCAACTCTTTAAAAGAAAGAGAAAAGCAACAAGAAAACAATATTTTGTTAGCCCGTATGTATTATCATATTCTATGTTTAGTCACTATTGTATTATGCTATTTTATTATTTTAGCTAATGATTTAATGTAGTTTAAAAGTTGGAGAAGAATGAGAGTCATTCATTTTTTCTATGATTTGCCTTTAAATACAAAATAGGTGTAGTTGGTATTGAATAATACTTTCATTTTTTTTTCATTCGAAAGATTGTAGATTTATTTTATCATTGTCTTTTGCGTGCCTTTTCATTTGCTTTCTTGTATCCGTTTTTATTATTAGGTTTTTATAAAGTTGCTCTCAACACAACTTTGAAGTTGCTCTGCACGGACTCAACCAAACATAAGAAAAATTATTATACTGCTTAAAGATTCTATCCACCTTTTTGAGTTACAATTAGTTTAACCCTTTGATAAATGTCTCACTTTGTGTTGTGAGACTCCTTATAGTTATTATTATTATTAAAAGTTGTCATTTATTCGTAAATATATTGGTTCGCCGTAAAATTTGTCATCGGGTACCCGCCGCCGCATTGCGCGAGTACCCGGCTAGTTCATATAAAAGAGTAAAAATCAAATTTATACGTATAAAAGTTTGGAAATCAAGTTTTTACATATAAAAGTGTGAAGTATTAAATTAACACGTGTCATTCATTTTTCTATCATTTCACCCAAAATTTATTATCTACTTTTTAAGATCCGAACTTCAATTTTCCCCAAATCAGTTAAGCTCATAAGGGGAATAAATAAGGTAATCCAAACACCCTTTTTAGTTATGTGCATATTGCGATTAAAGTATGTTATCCGAACAAATAAGATGATCCAAACATACCCGTATATCGATAAAATTAAGAGGGGTGTGTTTCGACTTATAAATGTGCTTATGAGCTTAATTAATTTTGACTTATATTTTATAAGTTCTAAATTTGTGGCTTATTTTGAGACTTGTGGCTTTATACTAGTTTATTATGATATCCTAAATATCATAATAAGGGTTAGTTACATATGTAATATATGTGTGTGTATTTAAGAGTCTTTTGCTGGTGATGGCAGGCATTCACGAAAATTCAAAATAAGTATCTAATATATAGGCAGGGACGGAACTTGAACACTTTTTTTGAATGGGTCATTTTATAAAATATTTATTTTAGGAGGGCAAATATGCATTTTTTTAACCTAATATTTAGTGTAAAAATAACAATACTATTACAAAATGGTAAAATTTATACACAATGACAACAATTTTTTTTTTTTTTTTGGGGTGGGGGGGCTACAACCCCCTCTAGCCCTTACTAACATCCGTCCCTAATATAAGCTATCATATTGGGTGTGTCAGCATTTAGCATTAGGAGTTAGCAGAAGCAGTAATAGTTAACAGTAGCAATAAGTAGTGACAGTTAGCAGTAGCAACAGTTAACAATAACATATAATTTAATTTATATGTGTAAAAAGACATCAAAGGACATGAGTATATAAATAAGATACTCTATTAAATTAAATGTGTTATATTAATGAGTGTATTTAACTAATTTATTAAATTTAAAACTCTTTATTAATAATGCTCATCTAAAAATGCTTTTGGAAGAGCATATGAAAAAAGAGTTTTTTATAAGAAATATTAATACTCATTCCTCTTACCAAACAAACTTTTTTAAAACAGAGAAGTGCAAAAATCATCCCTGTGGTATGTCAAAAAATCGAATTATATCCTTCGTTAACTTTTTGGACAACAGCCATCCCTCCGTTAGTACGCGGGGCACAATACATCCCTCATGGACAAACGGTGCAAATGTTTTCTCGTTAAAAATTAACAAAGTTTAAAAGAGAGGGTATTCTTGTCTTTTTCCTCTCCAGAGATGTATTGTGAACCTTATCATAAATAGTTTCAAAAAAAAATTATTTTTGAAAAAAAAATTATTTTCAGAAAAAATAAGTTCTATTTTCTCGAAAAAAAGTTATTTTCGAAAAAAAATTATTTTCGGAAAAAAAAGTTTTATTTTCTAAAAAATAAGTTTTATTTTGGAAAAAAAAGTTTTATTTTCGAAAAAATATGTTTTATTTTCGAAAAAAAAGTTTTATTTTCGAAAAAATATGTTTTATTTTCGGAAAAAAAGTTTTATTTTCGAAAAAATATGTTTTATTTTCGGGAAAAAAAATTTATCGAAATAAAATTCTGAAAAAAGAATTTAATTTTTTTTTTGAAAAATAATTCTTTTTTTTTTCGAAAAAGAAGTTTAATTTTTTGAAAAAATGTTTGTTTCGAAAAAAATAAACTTTCTTTTTAAAATTTTTTGTTTCGAAATATTTTATTAATTTTCTAAAAAAGATTTATTTAAAAAAAAAATATTCTTGAAAAAAACTTGTTTCAAAACAAAAAATTATTTAAAAAAAAAGGTTTTATCTTTTTCTAAAAAGAAAAAAAAAACATTTTTTTTTTAAAATTAAATTTTTAAACCAAATTTGTTTCGAAAAAATATTCTTTATTTCTTAAAAAATATTGTTTCGAAAAAAGAAATGACTTTTTTTTCAAAAAAAAAGTCTATTTCTTGTTAAACTTTTTTTCCAAAATAAACTTTTTTTTCAAAAATTAACCATTTTTTCGAAAATAAAACTTTTTTCCGAAAATAAAACATATTTTTTCGAAAATAATTTTTTTTCTTCGAAAATAAAACTTTTTTTTCAAAAATAAAACTTTTTTTTTCCGAAAATAAATTTTTTCTCGAGAAAATAAAACTTATTTTTTCTAGAAAATAATTTTTTTTTGAAACTATTTATAATAAGGTTCACAATACATCCCTTGGAAAGGAAAAAGACAAGAATACCTCTCTTTTAGATTTTGTTAATTTTTAACGAGAAAACATTTGCACCATTAGTCCATGAGGGATGTAATGTGCCCCGCGCACTACGGAGGGATGACTGTTGTCCAAAAAATTAACGAATGATATAATTCGATTTTTCGACATATCACAAGGATAATTTTTGCACTTCTCTCTTTTTAAAAATTATACTAAATGCTAAATATAATTAATAAAAATGCTCTTAAAAAATTATTACCAAACACAACCATCGAAAATATATGAATATGTTCCACTATCACTGACAACTATAAATGGTTGGTTCAATGCAACATGTCAACTAGTTTGAAAAAAGCATGATATTAAATCATATTAAAAGTTTTAAATAATGAATATTTTTAATGTCATACTTATGCTTATTTCTTCGTATAAATTCCATATCACATCTCATTTTGCATTTGCACAAACATGGCTTGTTATGTTAACCTATTACGTCATACCATGATTGTTGCACTATTGATGCAGTTTCAGATTGTCGTTAGTCAACCACAAGTGCCTTGTTACTTTATATTCGGAGACTTGGTCGTTGTTAGCGGAAATAACAACGGACTCGTAACAATGGCAAAAGCCAATGGTCGAACCATACCGGACATTATTGGTATCTTTTTTTATCTACATTGAAAATCTATTGCTATTGCAAAATATCAAATAATCTTTAATCAAGTGATTGTTTGCTCAAGTCAAGTGTACCAACAAATTAATCACTTTCACTATTTCATGCAGGTAAATTACTAGGTTTTCGCAAGTTTATTCCATCATACGCTAGTGCAACTAACGCAGACATTAGCACTGGCGTAAACTACGGTAGGGTCGGTGCTGGTATTAGGGACGAATCCGGAAGAAACCTGGTAATGCCTGCTTGAGATAAAATGAAACACGTGATTTTTCTTTCTTTATCATGAAAAGCATACAAATCACTCCTTATAATAATAAGAAGTTTTCTAATGATGTACATGCCTAGTTATCATATAGTGATGCAAATTCAAAGTACGTAGATTTTAATATGCATCTAGTGTACCACAACGTTCCCTATCGTGTTAGACTAATTTTCAGAATTTAACGTTATCTCAGGGTGGTCGGATCAGCTTGAACACGCAACTAAAAAATCATGCAGCGATAATTTCACGTCTTTTGCTCTTGCAACAAAACAGCACATTTACAAAAGAATACCTTAATAAGTGCATCTATTTAGTGAATATGGGAGCCAACGACTACATTAACAACTACTGGATGCCGGACAATTATCCCACCAGCCTCATATATACTCCCGATCAATATGCAGCAGTCCTTGTGAAACAATTCTCTCAACAACTTACGGTAAACATCTTGATTATCTTTTCTTTTTAGTATGGTGCGTTAGAACTGATCTTGTATGTTAATATATTATGAAACGTGATTAAGTGCTTATTACTTACAATCATAGATTTGTATTTGAATCGTATGACAGACTCTATATAAATTGGGAGCTCGGAAAGTTGCTGTGAATGGGGTGGGTCTCATAGGTTATGCCCCAGCTGAGACAGCAAGGCATGGGACAAACGGAACATTTACAGAGTCGATTAATAACAAGGTTAAGCTATTTAACGATAGACTTAAGCCTCTTGTTGATAACATCAACAGTAATTTTCGTGATGCAAAATTTACTTTCATCAACATTACAAGCATTTCAACACCTCAAGGAGGTAAATGAGTGCATTAGTTTCAACACCTCAACGTTTGTTCATGTTGATTGCGTTAGTTTAATATTTTACAAAATTGTTTTCGTTTGTTCAGAGGTAGCTAATTTGGAAAATGGTTACTGTGCTTACTATAACAAATGGTTTCAGACATGTTGTGTATGTTTTGGACAAGCTTGGCCAACTGTAAACTGTTGTCTAATGGGGGGACAATGTATTCCTTGTGATAATCGAAATATGTTTATGTGGTTCGATGGTTTTCGTACTACTGGAGTTGTTGATAAGGTCATCGCAAAAAGATCATACACTGCACAGTCTCCCACTGATGCATCTCCTTATGATATTAGTCAGTTGGCAGCACTTTGAATAATGTATTGCGATATTTGTTAGTTGGCTGCACTTTGAATAATGCTTTGCGATATTGTATGACTCTTATTGTTTGAGATTGTACGTATGTGTAAAAGTCATAATATACTTATTGAATAATAAAAAGGTAAACTGCGTGGTTACATTATGACTAGGGTTTCTCCTTTTTTGGGGTTGAATATTCAAAGTTTTACACCGGGTTAGTCTGTTTTGAAAACCGTCTCATGTAAAATGATAAAACACGAAAGCAACAAGCATTGAAAAAATCAACACGTGTTTATTCTTTTCGTATTTGATGCATTCGGTTTCTTTGAGGTAGTGGCGCTTGTAGATAGAATTCATCGGGTTATGAATAAACAACGTTACACCTAAGTCCACAAATGTGATTTTCTATACAATTAGTTTTGCAATCCAAAAAGGGTTTGTTGTGCATTGCATGCTTGCCTTTTATATCATCTTATTTTCAAAATCAATATAAATAATATGATTCAAATTAATAAATAAGACTATATAAATAATATGATTCAAATTAATAAATAAAACTGTATAAAAAAAAGAATTAATTTCATATATCATCTGATTTTTCAAAATCAATTTCATATATATACAAAGTGCAACTATTAAATACATAATATATGAAATATTAAGTATGTTTGAGTATATATGAAATTGATTTAAAAAATAAAGTGATATATGAAATTACCTCGAAGTCTTATCCTTTGCAGCGTTGTATTGTTCGATCAGTAAAATCATTTAGCAACTACGTTGTGTGCACATGCCCATATAATATACTAAAGAAAAAATAAGCAATTGTTTTTAACTTTTTATAATAGTTTACGTAAACCGAAAGCATTAGGCTTATTTTTTTCGAAATTTATAATAAAAACAATAACAAGCTCAAACATCGGTTTAAGCTAAAGATATTAGGGAGTTTCGATTTTTTAATAAAACACAAAAAGTAGATTTTGTAAATTTTTAGATAGTTTAAAGGTGTGTTTTGAATTTTATTTTATTTTTGTTAAAACATTTTTTTTTCTTATTATCTATTACAGTAATTTTTTTGAATTTAAATAGTTTTATTTATGGGATTTGCTAACCACGGTGGTTTTTTAAACATATCAAAATTAATCAATTTGCATTAAATGAACTAATCTATTCTTTAATTAATTGATTATAAGAGCATCCACTATGGTAGTTTAAGAATAGGTCTAAGAAATTATAAAGAGGTTTAAAAAAGTTTGTACCATAGTGAGGAACCATTTCAAGTCTATGTGGCATGAAGAGGTCTATGATTTTGAAGAGGTCCATAATTTAATGCATTGCATGATTTGACAAGTTTATAAACTAACTAAAAGTTTATCCATAGTGATAATAGGTTTATAGTATAATAAAGGTTTATAAATTAATTACATTTGAATATGTGGCAATACTATAAACCTTTGAAGAGGTTTATCATAGTGGATGCCCTAAACATAAAATATGATATTAAACATGGTATGTATGAGATTCATTTATTGTTAATTATTCATTATAAATATAAAATATGATATTTATAGGTTCATTTAATACAAATTAGTTATTTTTTGTATGTTTAAAATCACCCCTCAGATGGTGGTTAGCAAATCCTTTTAATTATTTATTTTTTTATAATACGAAATAAAAATTTTAATAACGAAAGGAGATTTGGGTTCAAGACCTACCAAGAGATTATCATCTCAGGCGAAACGGATAAAGAGTTTAACCATAATTAGACAAGGGTTCCAGAAATACATATTGTGTGCTTGGATATCACTACACGACTAGACCCACTAACAAATAACCACTAACATGCCGTTTAAAAAAATAATGGATACTAATTTTAGATCGTAATAATTGATAAACTTTATATTTTTTTCCTTTTAAAACGAGGTGCCTTTTCGTCTTTTTAAAACGGTTCGACCATTGGTGAATCTTCCTGTATGCCCATTGGCTTTTATCATTGCTACGAGTCCGTTGTTATTTCCCTCATCATCCAACGAGTCTTCAAATATAGTAGTTTAAAGTAACAAGCCATGTTTGTGCAAATGTAAAATGAGAAGTGATATAAATTTTAAATGCCAAATGAAACAAAAATGAGCATACAATTAAAACATTCATATTCTTTAAAAAATTTAATGTAATTTAATATCATTGTTTTTTGCAAACTAGTTGACATATTGCATTGTAATTTTTAACCAACCATTTAATAGTTGTCAATGCTTGCGGACCTTATATTTTTTCAATAGGTAAGGTTATTAATATCCCTAAAATACCATATGTTCCCTCTTTTTTTACACTTTCTTTTAAATTTTAAAAATTTTTTGTTTTGTTATAAAATTATGACATGAAAAATACAGAATCCAAAAATAATAAATTTTAACAACTTAAAACTATTAAACTGATAAAAATACGAAACAAAACTGATAAAAAACTGTCCACAAAATTATAAAGGGACAAAAATGAACAGTATATTTTTTGTCATTTTTTAATGAACCAAAGAGGTATGTATATTAACACCCTTTTCCAATATGATAACATGTATATGAGGGTCGTCTCATAAGTTTTGTTAAATGCGTGTCATCATCACTAAAAGACCTTTAAACACACACACACACACATATATCACATATGTAACTTAACCTTTATTATGATACTTATCGTATCATAATAAACTTATATAAGACCACAAGCCTCAAAATAAGTTAGAAAATTAAAATTTAAGAAATGTAAGCTAAAATCAAATAAGTTCATAAACTCAAATATAAGTTGAATCAAACACCCCTTTTATTTTATCAATATATGGGTATATTTTGATCAATTTATTTATTCATATAACATACTTTAATCGGCTTGTGAGCATTATAACTATAACAGTAGTTGGATTAGCTTATTTATTCAGCCTTATGAGCTATTGTTTGATTTTTGAAAAGCTAATATAAGGTAAGTTACTAGAGCTTATCATGTACTTGAGCATATTGGCTTAACACAATAATGCGATAAGCTCTCATAAGTTTTGTTAAATGTGTGTCATCAAACTAAAAGATCCTTAAACACAAACATAAAATGCATATGTAACTAACCTTTACTATGATACTTATCATATTGTAATAGACTTATATAAGACTACAAGTCTCAAAATATACTAGATATTTGAAGTGTAAAAAATTTAAGCTAAGATCAAATAAGTTCATAAACTCACATATAAGTCGAATCAAACACCTTTTTATTTTATCAATATATCGGTATGTTTTGATCAACTTATTTATTCAGATAACATACTTTAATTGTCTTTAAAGCATTATAACTAAAGGGGGTGTTTAGATTCATTTATTTATGTGGCTTATGAGCTTATTTGATTTTGGAAAAGCTAATACTATAAGGTAAGTTACTATAGCTTATTATGTACTTGAGCATATATAAGACAATAAGTCGATAAGCTCTTAAAAATGAGCTTATATCCGCTTTTGCAAAATAAATAAGCTCAAAGATGCATAAATAAGCAAACCCAACCACCCGCTGAGTAATGATAATTGTAGAATACGTCAAAGAGATGGAATTTATATGTAGTTAAGAAATTTGTTAGTAATTAATATATAACATGTTTTTGGTTATAAAACGATATCAAACATCATAATCAAATCCCGATACTATATATTAAAATCACGTTTTCTAAAATCTAATTATCTTAATTTATTTTCAATATGGAATCACAAATACCCCTGAATATCGTTTTTATAATCTTTTTAATGGAAAGCTCATAAAAATTCATATGTCGTAAAACAAGTCATTCATCTCATGAGTATTTAGCAAATATTAATTTTAATATAGTTATATTTGTAAATTAACTTATCATGCGCCGGTGATTTGCGACAATTATTGGTAAGGCTGGTGGTAGAGGTAGTGCTTGGTAATAATGGTGGTGGTAGACTTGGTGGTGACAGATTTGGTGGTAGAGGCGATGATTAATAGTGGTGGCTGGTGTAGGCGATGAATTTAAAATATAAAAATTTAATGGCTGAACGTTTAATATTTAACGAAAATAAAAGATTTGCCAAAAAAGTAAACTGAGAACTTTTTATGGAAGAAAAAGATATGATACATTAATTAGACATAACTCTAAAGTTAGATCCTACTTTTGATGGCATTTGCTTTTAAATTTAAGCCCAATTAAATTTTACAACAGTAACAAAACATCGCAGCCAGTCGAAACATTAAGTGTAAAAAAATTCTAAGAAGCGATACGGTAGTGTCGAGGGATGCATTGTTGTCTTTGATGAGATCCGACGGTTGGCACAATATATCAGACCTGCATGCAAAAGCTCTCGCGTCAATTTTACCAGCCTACGTCAAAGGTTTTCCACTAATTAATACCTATTTTTATTTAACTCATTAAAAATTATGTACCTTATTATTTCACCAAATTTTATATAACCTTCTAATATATTGATCCCTCTATCCCATAATTATATTTCATCGTCAAAAAACACGCAATTTAATAAAAACGTTATTTTTTTAGTTTTTTTCCTTACTTTTGACACAATGGCAATTTTACCCTCAATCAATTAATTTATAACTTTTTCATTGTTTGTAATAATACTTTTAATTAATGTTAATATGATAAATTTAACTAAATTCTTTATCTATTTTTAGAAATGAACTATTAATTTAAGTTGTTCGAAAATAATATACTTAACTATAACTATGAAACGGAAGAAGTATATAATATATACTTTTCTATACTTATCTAAAGGGTTTCTTGTCCAAAGCCTTTTCTTTTTAATGTGGCTGAATTTTTTTAGCACCACTTTGGGTTTAGAATGTTGTGGATGGGGTCTTTCCTAAATGGGAGGTGTCTACTATATCCCCACTCGGAATATTTTGATTGAAAAGATGAAGTGACAAAAAAGGAAAAAAAATCTATCCATACAAGTCTTTTTAATTTCTTTTTCTTGCATTGTGTCATCAACTGGTATTTAAACTTTTTGCTAGCTTTTATCTTTATCTTTAAGAGTTGATCTTCATATATACATTAGTCGTCGTGTCAGAGGACGTTTAAAAAAACCCCATACTTTTAGAATATGTGATGGTTATGAAAATTATCTTGTATTTTTAAATGTTGATAATTCTTTTTCATATAATAAATTTTATTTATTAAATATCAACCAACTAACTAAGATTATATTATAAATAACTTTTTATAAACTTTAAACACAATTTAATATATATTGGGAAACACCCGCGCAAAGTGGCGAAAATTCTTCAAGACTATTAAACGATATGCTATATTGCGACAAGTGTTTGCGTTACTCGTCGCAAATTTCTTAATATACAATATTTGAGTTACAAACTCTTTTTTGATCGGTTTTACTAATACCTTGTTAGTTGCATGTAATATCTCTTTCGACAACACAACATAAACCATGCGAGAAAACTAAGTCTAACAAATAGACACCCTCGTATATATATATAAATGTGAGTTTCTTAAACATTCTTTTTTTACACAATTCAACTCCTATACTATTGAAAATTTATTGTCACATTATATAAGAATATACGTGTTGTCTTTCTAAACTGTTTTTTTTTTAATGTTCAACTCTTGATATTTGTTGTGTTTTTTTAAAGATATAGGGACTTTAAAATATGTAATTACCGTCAACCATTTTATCAAATAAGGTCCAACTATTTTCTTTGACTTCAAAAACATATGCATTTATTATGTACTTTAATCTTATCTTAATTATTTATGTACATAAACTTTACTTTTAATCCAAACTTTTAGCATTTGACTATTTCTTTCATGTTACTCTCTTGTATCAATGGCATGATAGCAAATAGGCGTATCACTATCCTAAACTTTCTCACCGCCATTTCTTTGTACAAAAAGGAGATTTGGGTTCAAGACCTGCCAAGAGATTATCCTCTCAGGAGAAACGGATAAAGAGTTTAACCATAATTAGACAAGGGTTCCAGAAATACATATTGTGTGCTTGGATATCACTACACGACTAGACCCACTAACAAATAACCATTAACATGCCGTTTAAAAAAATAATGGATACTAATTTTAGATCGTAATAATTGATAAACTTTATAATTTTTTTCCTTTTAAAACGAGGTGCTTTTTCGTCTTTTTAAAACGGTTCGACCATTGGTGAATCTTCCTATATGCCCATTGGCTTTTACCATTGCAACGAGTCCGTTGTTATTTCCCTCATCATCCAACGAGTCTTCAAATATAGTAGTTTAAAGTAACAAGCCATGTTTGTGCAAATGTAAAATGAGAAGTGATATAAATTTTGAATGCCAAATGAAAAAAAAAATGAGCATGCAATTAAAACATTCATATTCTTTAAAAAATTTAATATAATTTAATATCATTGTTTTTTGCAAACTAGTTGACATATTGCATTGTAATTTTTAACCAACCATTTAATAGTTGCCAATGCTTGCGGACCTTATATTTTTTCAATAGGTAAGGTTATTAATATCCCTAAAATACCATATGTTCCCTCTCTTTTTTACACTTTCTTTTAAATTTTAAAATTTTTTGTTTTGTTATAAAATTATGACATGAAAAATACAGAATCCAAAAATAATAAATTTTAACAACTTAAAACTATTAAACTGATAAAAATACGAAAAAAAACTGATAAAAAACTGTCCACAAAATTATAAAGGGACGAAAAATGAACAGTATATTTTTTGTCATTTTTTAATGAACCAAAGAGGTATGTATAGTAACACCCTTTTCCAATATGATAACATTTATATGAGGGTCGTCTCATAAGTTTTGTTAAATGCGTGTCATCATCACTAAAAGACCTTTAAACACACACACACACACACATATATCACATATGTAACTTAACCTTTATTATGATACTTATCGTATCATAATAAACTTATATAAGACCACAAGCCTCAAAATAAGTTAGAAAATTAAAATTTAAGGAATGTAAGCTAAAATCAAATAAGTTCATAAACTCAAATATAAGTTGAATCAAACACCCCTTTTATTTTATCAATATATGGGTATATTTTGATCAATTTATTTATTCATATAACATACTTTAATCGGCTTGTGAGCATTATAACTATAACGTTAGTTGGATTAGCTTATTTATTCAGCCTTATGAGCTATTGTTTGATTTTTGAAAAGCTAATATAAGGTAAGTTACTAGAGCTTATCATGTACTTGAGCATATTGGCTTAACACAATAATGCGATAAGCTCTCATAAGTTTTGTTAAATCTGTGTCATCAAACTAAAAGATCCGTAAACACAAACATAAAATGCGTATGTAACTAACCTTTACTATGATACTTATCATATTGTAATAGACTTATATAAGACTACAAGTCTCAAAATATACTAGAAATTTGAAGTGTAAAAAATTTAAGCTAAGATCAAATAAGTTCATAAACTCACATATAAGTCGAATCAAACACCTTTTTATTTTATCAATATATCGGTATGTTTTGATCAACTTATTTATTCAGATAACATACTTTAATCGTCTTACAAGCATTATAACTAAAGGGGGTGTTTAGATTCATTTATTTATGTAGCTTATGAGCTTATTTGATTTTGAAAAAGCTAATACTATAAGGTAAGTTACTATAGCTTATTATGTACTTGAGCATATATAAGACAATAAGGCGATAAGCTCTTAAAAATGAGCTTATATCCGCTTTTGCAAAATAAATAAGCTCAAAGATGCATAAATAAGCAAACCCAACCACCCGCTGAGTAATGATAACTATAGAATACGTCAAAGAGATGGAATTTATATGTAGTTAAGAAATTTGTTAGTAATTAATATATAACATGTTTTTGGTTATAAAACGATATCAAACATCATAAACAAATCCAGATACTATATATTAAAATCACGTTTTCTAACATCTAATTATCTTAATTTATTTTCAATATGCAATCACAAATACCCCTGAATATCGTTTTTATAATCTTTTTAATGGAAAGGTCATAAAAATTCATATGTCGTTAAACAAGTCATTCATCTCATGAGTATTTAGTAAATATTAATTTTAATATAGTTATATTTGTAAATTAACTTATCATGCGCCGGTGATTTGCGACAATTATTGGTAAGGCTGGTGGTAGAGGTAGTTCTTGGTAATAATGGTGGTGGTAGACTTGGTGGTGACAGATTTGGTGGTAGCGGCGATGATTAATAGTGGTGGCTGGTGTAGGCGGTGAATTTAAAATATAAAAATTTAATGGGTGAACATTTAATATTTAACGAAAATAAAAGATTTGCCAAAAAAGTAAACTGAGAACTTTTTATGGAAGAAAACGATATGATACATTAATTAGACATAACTCTAAAGTTAGATCCTACTTTTGAAGGCATTTGCTTTTAAATTTAAGCCCAATTAATTTTACAACAGTAACAAAACATCGCAGCCAGTCAAAACATCAAATGTAAAAAAATTCTAAGAAGCGATACGGTAGTGTCGAGGGATGCATTGCTGGCTTTGACGCGATCCGAAGGTTGGCGCAATATATCAGACCTGCATGCAAAAGCTCTCGCGTCAAGTTTACCAGCCTACGTCAAAGGTTATCCACTAATAAATACTTATTTTTATTTAACTCATTAAAAATTATGTACCTCATTATTTCACCAAATTTTATATAACCCTCTAATACATTGCTCCCTCTATCCCATAATTATATTTCATCGTCAAAAAACACGCTATTTTATAAAAACATTATTTTTTTAGTTTTTTTTTACTTTTGACACAATGGTAATTTTACTCTCAATCAATTAATTTATAACTTTTTTATTGTTTGTAATAATACTTTTAATTAATGTTAATATGATAAATTTAACTAAATTCTTTATCTATTTTTAAATATGAACTATTAATTTTAGATGTTCGAAAATAATATATTTAACTATAATTATGAAACGGAAGAAGTATACAATATATACTTTTCTATACTTATCTAAAGAGTTTCTTGTCCAAAGCCTTTTCTTTTTAATGTGGCTAAATTTTTTTAGCACCACTTTGGGTTTAGAATGTTGTGGCTGGGGTCTTTCCTAAATGGGAGGTGCCTACTATATCCCCACTCGGAATATTTTGATTGAAAAAATGAAGTGACAAAAAAGGAAAAAAATCTATCCATACAAGTCTTTTTAATTTCTTTTCCTTGCATTGTGTCATCAACTGATATTTAAACTTTTTGCTAGCTTTTATCTTTATCTTTAAGAGTTGACCTTCATATATACATTAGTTGTCGTGTCAGAGGACGTTTAAAAAACCCCATACTTTTAGAATATGTGATGGTTATGAAAATTATCTTGTATTTTTAAATGTTGATAATTCTTTTTCATATAATAAATTTTATTTATTAAATATCAACCAACTTACTAAGATTATATTATAAATAACTTTTAATAAACTTTAAACACTATTTAATATATATTGGGGAACACCCGCGCAAAGTGGCGAAAATTCTTCAAGACTAATAAACGATATGCTATATTGCGACAAGTGTTTGCGTTACTGGTCGCAAATTTCTTAATATACAATATTTGAGTTACAAACTCTTTTTTGATCGGTTTTACTAATACCTTGTTAGTTGCATGTAATATCTCTTTCGACAACACAACATAAACCATGCGAGAAAACTAAGTCTAACAAATAGACACCCTCGTATATATATAAATGTGAGTTTCTTAAACATTCTTTTTTTCACCATTCAACTCCTATACAATTAAAAATTTATTGTCACATTATATAAGAATATACGTGTTGTCTTTCTAAAGTGTTTTTTTTAATGTTCAACTCTTGATATTTGTTGTGTTTTTTTTAAAGATATAGGGACTTTAAAATATGTAATTATCGTCAACCATTTTATCAACTAAGGTCCAATTATTTTCTTTTACTTCAAAAACATATGCATTTATTATGTACTTTAATCTTATCTTAATTATTTATTTACATAAACTTTACTTTTAATCCAAACTTTTAGCATTTGAGTATTTCTTTCATGTTACTCTCTTGTATCAATGGCATGATAGCAAATAGGCGTATCACTATCCTAAAGTTTCTCACCGCCATTTCTTTGTACAAAAAAGATATTTGGGTTCAAGACCTGCCAAGAGATTATCCTCTCAGGCGAAACGGATAAAGAGTTTAACCATAATTAGACAAGGGTTCCAGAAATACATATTGTGTGCTTGGATATCACTACACGACTAGACCCACTAAGAAATAACCACTAACATGTCGTTTAAAAAAATAATGGATACTAATTTTAGATCGTAATAAGTGATAAACTTTATATTTTTTTCCTTTTAAAACGAGGCGCCTTTTCGTCTTTTTAAAACGGTTCGACCATTGGTGAATCTTCCTGTATAGCCATTGGCTTTTACCATTGCTACGAGTCTGTTGTTATTTCCCTCATCAACCAACGAGTCTTCAAATATAAAGTAATAAGGCACTTGCAACAATCATGACATAGTAGTTTAAAGTAACAAGCCATGTTTGTGCAAATGTAAAATGAGAAGTGATATATATTTTGAATGCCAAATGAAAAAAATGAGCATGCAATTAAAACATTCATATTCTTTAAAAATTTTAATATAATTTAATATCATTGTTTTTTCAAACTAGTTGACATATTGCATTGTAATTTTTAACCAACCATTTAATAGTTGCCAATGCTTGCGGACCTTATATTTTTTCAATAGGTAAGGTTATTAATATCCCTAAAATACCATATGTTCCCTCTAAATTTTACACTTTCTTTTAAATTTTAAAATTTTTTTGTTTTGTTATAAAATTATGACATGAAAAATACATAATCCAAAAATAATAAATTTTAACAACTTAAAACTGTTAAACTGATAAAAATACGAAACAAAACTGATAAAAAACTGTCCATAAAATTATAAAGGGACAAAAAATGAACAGTATATTTTTTGTCATTTTTTAATGAACCAAAAAGGTATGTATAGTAACACCCTTTTCCAATATGATGACATGTATATGAGGATCGTCTCATAAGTTTTGTTAAATGTGTGTCATCATCACTAAAAGACCTTTAAACACACACACATATATCACATATGTAACTTAACCTTTATTATGATACGTATCGTATCATAATAAACTTATGTAAGACCACAAGCCTCAAAATAAGTTAGAAAATTAAATTTTACGAAATGTAAGCTAAAATCAAATAAGTTCATAAACTCAAATATAAGTTGAATCAAACACCCCTTTTATTTTATCAATATATGGGTATATTTTGATCAATTTATTTATTCATATAACATACTTTAATCGGCTTGTGAGCATTGTAACTATAACGGTAGTTGGATTAGCTTATTTATTCAGCCTTATGAGCTATTGTTTGATTTTTGAAAAGCTAATATAAGGTAAGTTACTAGAGCTTATCATGTACTTGAGCATATTGGCTTAACACAATAATGCGATAAGCTCTCATAAGTTTTGTTAAATGTGTGTCATCAAACTAAAAGATCCTTAAACACAAACATAAAATGCATATGTAACTAACCTTTACAATGATACTTATCATATTGTAATAGACTTATATAAGACTACAAGTCTCAAAATATACTAGATATTTGAAGTGTAAAAAATTTAAGCTAAGATCAAATAAGTTCATAAACTCACATATAAGTCGAATCAAACACCTTTTTATTTTATCAATATATCGGTATGTTTTGATCAACTTATTTATTCAGATAACATACTTTAATTGTCTTAAAAAGCATTATAACTAAAGGGGTGTTTAGATTCATTTATTTATGTGGCTTATGAGCTTATTTGATTTTGGAAAAGCTAATACTATAAGGTAAGTTACTATAGCTTATTATGTACTTGAGCATATATAAGACAATAAGGCGATAAGCTCTTAAAAATGAGCTTATATCCGCTTTTGCAAAATAAATAAGCTCAAAGATGCATAAATAAGCAAACTCAACCACCCGCTGAGTAATGATAATTGTAGAATACGTCAAAGAGATGGAATTTATATGTAGTTAAGAAATTTGTTAGTAATTAATATATAACATGTTTTTGGTTATAAAACGATATCAAACATCATAATCAAATCCAGAAACTATAGATTAAAATCACGTTTTCTAACATCTAATTATCTTAATTTATTTTCAATATGCAATCACAAATACCCCTAAATATCGTTTTTATAATCTTTTTAATGAAAAGCTCATTAAAATTCATATGTCGTGAAACAAGTCATTCATCTCATGAGTATTTAGCAAATATAAAATTTAATATAGTTATATTTGTAAATTAACTTATCATGCGCTGATGATTTGCGACAATTATTGGTAAGGCTGGTGATAGAGGTAGTGCTTGGTAATAATGGTGGTGGTAGACTTGGTGGTGACAGATTTGGTGGTAGAGGCGATGATTAATAGTGGTGGCTGGTGTAGGCGGTGAATTTAAAATATAAAAATTTAATGGCTGAACGTTTAATATTTAATGAAAATAAAAGATTTGCCAAAAAAGTAAACTGAGAACTTTTTATGGAAGAAAAAGATATGATACATTAATTAGACATAACTCTAAAGTTAGATCCTACTTTTGATGACATTTGCTTTTAAATTTAAGCCCAATTAAATTTTACAACAGTAACAAAACATTGCAGCCAGTCAAAACATCAAGTGTAAAAAAATTCTAAGAAGCGATACGGTAATGTCGAGGGATGCATTGTTGGCTTTGACGAGATCCGACGGTTGGATGCAAAAGCTCTCGCGTCAATTTTACCAGCCTACGTTAAAGGTTCCACTAATTAATACCTATTTTTATTTAACTCATTAAAAATTATGTACCTTATTATTTCACCAAATTTTATATAACCTTCTAATATATTGATCCCTCTGTCCCATAATTATATTTCATCGTCAAAAAACACGCAATTTAATAAAAACGTTATTTTTTTAGTTTTTTTTCTTACTTTTGACACAATGGCAATTTTACCCTCAATCAATTAATTTATAACTTTTTTATTGTTTGTAATAATACTTTTAATTAATGTTAATATGATAAATTTAACTAAATTATTTATCTATTTTTAGAGATGAACTATTAATTTAAGTTGTTCGAAAATAATATACTTAACTATAACTATGAAACGGAAGAAGTATATAATATATACTTTTCTATACTTATCTAAAGGGTTTCTTGTCCAAAGCCTTTTCTTTTTAATGTGGCTGAATTTTTTTAGCACCACTTTGGGGAATGTTGTGGCTGAGGTCTTTCCTAAATGGGAGGTGTCTACTATACCCCCACTCGGAATATTTTGATTGAAAAGATGAAGTGACAAAAAAGGAAAAAAAATCTATCCATACAAGTCTTTTTAATTTCTTTTTCTTGCATTGTGTCATCAACTGGTATTTAAACTTTTTGCTAGCTTTTATCTTTATCTTTAAGAGTTGACCTTCATATATACATTAGTCGTCGTGTCAGAGGACGTTTAAAAAAACCCCATACTTTTAGAATATGTGATGGTTATGAAAATTATCTTGTATTTTTAAATGTTGATAATTCTTTTTCATATAATAAATTTTATTTATTAAATATCAACCAACTAACTAAGATTATATTATAAATGACTTTTTATAAATTTAAACACTATTTAATATATATTGGGAAACACCCACGCAAAGTGGCGAAAATTCTTCAAGACTATTAAACGATATGCTATATTGCGACAAGTGTTTGCGTTACTCGTCGCAAATTTCTTAATATACAATATTTGAGTTACAAACTCTTTTTTGATCGGTTTTACTAATACCTTGTTAGTTGCATGTAATATCTCTTTCGACAACACAACATAAACCATGCGAGAAAACTAAGTCTAACAAATAGACACCCTCGTATATATATAAATGTGAGTTTCTTAAACATTCTTTTTTTCACAATTCAACTCCTATACAATTGAAAATTTATTGTTACATTATATAAGAATATACGTGTTGTCTTTCTAAACTGTTTTTTTTAATGTTCAACTCTTGATATTTGTTGTGTTTTTTTAAAGATATAGGGGCTTTAAAATATGTAATTATCGTCAACCATTTTATCAAATAAGGTCCAACTATTTTCTTTTACTTCAAAAACATATGCATTTATTATGTACTTTAATCTTATCTTAATTATTTATGTACATAAACTTTACTTTTAATCCAAACTTTTAGCATTTGAGTATTTCTTTCATGTTACTCTCTTGTATCAATGGCATGATAGCAAATAGGCGTATCACTATCCTAAACTTTCTCACCGCCATTTCTTTGTACAAAAAGGAGATTTGGGTTCAAGACCTGCCAAGAGATTATCCTCTCAGGCGAAACGGATAAAGAGTTTAACCATAATTAAACAAGGGTTCCAGAAATACATATTGTGTGCTTGGATATCACTACACGACTAGACCCACTAACAAATAACCACTAACATGCCGTTTAAAAAAATAATGGATACTAATTTTAGATCGTAATAAGTGATTAACTTTATATTTTTTTCCTTTTAAAACGAGGTGCCTTTTCGTCTTTTTAAAACGGTTCGACCATTGGTGAATCTTCCTGTATGGCCATTGGCTTTTACCATTGCTACGAGTCTGTTGTTATTTCCCTCATCAACCAACGAGTCTTCAAATATAAAGTAATAAGGCACTTGCAACAATCATGACATAGTAGTTTAAAGTAACAAGCCATGTTTGTGCAAATGTAAAATGAGAAGTGATATAAATTTTGAATGCCAAATGAAAAAAAAATGAGCATGCAATTAAAACATTCATATTCTTTAAAAATTTTAATATAATTTAATATCATTGTTTTTTGCAAACTAGTTGACATATTGCATTGTAATTTTTAACCAACCATTTAATAGTTGCCAATGCTTGCGGACCTTATATTTTTTCAATAGGTAAGGTTATTAATATCCCTAAAATACCATATGTTCTCTCTAAATTTTACACTTTCTTTTAAATTTTAAAAATTTTTGTTTTGTTATAAAATTATGACATGAAAAATACAGAATCGAAAAATAATAAATTTAACAACATAAAACTGTTAAACTAATAAAAATACGAAACAAAACTGATAAAAAACTGTCCACAAAATTATAAAGGGACAAAAAATGAACAGTACATTTTTTGTCATTTTTTAATGAACCAAAGAGGTATGTGTAGTAACACCCTTTTCCAATATGATGACATGTATATGAGGGTCGTCTCATAAGTTTTGTTAAATGCGTGTCATCATCATTAAAAGACCTTTAAACACACACACACACACATATATCACATATGTAACTTAACCTTTATTATCATACTTATCGTATCATAATAAACTTAGATAAGACCACAAGCCTCAAAATAAGTTAGAAAATTAAAATTTAAGAAATGTAAGCTAAAATCAAATAAGTTCATAAACTCAAATATAAGTTGAATCAAACACCCCTTTTATAATATCAATATATGGGTATATTTTGATCAATTTATTGATTCATATAACATACTTTAATTGGCTTGTGAGCATTATAACTATAACGGTAGTTGGATTAGCTTATTTATTCAGCCTTATGAGCTATTGTTTGATTTTTGAAAAGCTAATATAAGGTAAGTTACTAGAGCTTATCATGTACTTGAGCATATTGTCTTAACACAATAATGCGATAAGCTCTCATAAGTTTTGTTAAATGTGTGTCATCAAACTAAAAGATGCTTAAACACAACATAAAAAGCATATGTAACTAACCTTTACTATGATACTTATCATATTGTAATAGACTTATATAAGACTACAAGTCTTAAAATAAACTAGAAATTTGAAGTGTAAAAAATTGAAGCTAAGATCAAATAAGTTCATAAACTCACATATAAGTCGAATCAAACACCTTTTTATTTTATCAATATATCGGTATGTTTTGATCAACTTATTTATTCAGATAACATACTTTAATCGTCTTACAAGCATTACTAAAGGGGGTGTTTAGATTCATTTATTTATGTGGCTTATGAGCTTAATTGATTTGGGAAAAGCTAATACTATAAGGTAAGTTACTAAAGCTTATTATGTACTTGAGCATATATAAGACAATAAGGCGATAAGCTCTTAAAAATGAGCTTATATCCGCTTTTGCAAAATAAATAAGCTCAAAGATGCATAAATAAGCAAACCCAACCACCCGCTGAGTAATGATAATTGTAGAATACGTCAAAGAGATGGAATTTATATGAAGTTAAGAAATTTGTTAGTAATTAATATATAACATGTTTTTGGTTATAAAACGATATCAAACATCATAGTCAAATCTAGATACTATATATTAAAATCACGTTTTCTAACATCTAATTATCTTAATTTATTTTCAATATGCAATCACAAATACCCCTGAATATCGTTTTTATAATCTTTTTAATGGAAATCTCATAAAAATTCATATGTCGTGAAGCAAGTCATTCATCTCATGAGTATTTAGCAAATATTAATTTTAATATAGTTATATTTGTAAATTAACTTATCATGCGCCGGTGATTTGCGACAATTATTGGTAAGGCTGGTGGTAGAGGTAGTGCTTGGTAATAATGGTGGTGGTAGACTTGGTGGTGACAGATTTGGTGGTAGCGACGATGATTAATAGTGGTGGCTGGTGTAGGCGGTGAATTTAAAATATAAAAATTTAATGGGTGAACGTTTAATATTTAACGAAAATAAAAGGTTTGCCAAAAAAGTAATCTGAGAACTTTTTATGGAAGAAAAAGATATGATACATTAATTAGACATAACTCTAAAGTTAGATCCTACTTTTGATGGCATTTGCTTTTAAATTTAAGCCTAATTAAATTTTACAACAGTAACAAAACATCGCAGCCAGTCAAAACATCAAGTGTAAAAAAATTCTAAGAAGCGATACGGTAGTGTCGAGGGATGCATTGTTGGCTTTGACGCGATCCGAAGGTTGGCGCAATATATCAGACCTGCATGCAAAAGCTCTCGCGTCAAGTTTACCAGCCTACGTCAAAGGTTATCCACTAATTAATACCTATTTTTATTTAACTCATTAAAAATTATGTACCTCATTATTTCACCAAATTTTATATAACCCTCTAATATATTGCTCCCTCTATCCCATGATTATATTTCATCGTTAAAAAACACGCAATTTTATAAAAACGTTATTTTTTTAGTTTTTTTTACTTTTGACACAATGGTAATTTTACTCTCAATCAATTAATTAATAACTTTTTTATTGTTTGTAATAATACTTTTAATTAATGTTAATATGATAAATTTAACTAAATTCTTTATCTATTTTTAGAAATGAACTATTAATTTAAGATGTTCGAAAATAATATACTTAACTATAATTATGAAACGGAAGAAGTATATAATATATACTTTTCTATACTTATCTAAAGGGTTTCTTGTCCAAAGCCTTTTCTTTTTAATGTGGCTGAAATTTTTTTAGCACCACTTTGGGTTTAAAATGTTGTGGCTGGGGTCTTTCCTAAATGGGAGGTGCCTACTATATCCCCACTCGAAATATTTTGATTGAAAAGATGAAGTGACAAAAAAGGAAAAAAAATCTATCCATACAAGTCTTTTTAATTTCTTTTTCTTGCATTGTGTCATCAACTGGTATTGAAACTTTTTGCTAGCTTTTATCTTTATCTTTAAGAGTTGACCTTCATATATATATTAGTCGTCGTGTCAGAGGACGTTTAAAAAAACCCCATACTTTTAGAATATGTGATGGTTATGAAAATTATCTTGTATTTTAAAATGTTGATAATTCTTTTTCATATAATAAATTTTATTTATTAAATATTAACCAACTTACTAAGATTATATTATAAATAACTTTTTATAAACATTAAACACTATTTAATATATATTGGGAAACACCCGCGCAAAGTGGCGAAAATTCTTCAAGACTAATAAACGATATGCTATATTGCGACAAGTGTTTGCGTTACTCGTCGCAAATTTCTTAATATACAATATTTGAGTTACAAACTCTTTTTTGATCGGTTTTACTAATACCTTGTTAGTTGCATGTAATATCTCTTTCGACAACACAACATAAACCATGCGAGAAAACTAAGTCTAACAAATAGACACCCTCGTATATATATAAATGTGAGTGTCTTAAACATTCTTTTTTTCACAATTCAACTCCTACACAATTGAAAATTTATTGTCACATTATATAAGAATATACGTGTTATCTTTCTAAACTGTTTTTTTTTATTGTTCAACTCTTGATATTTGTTGTGTTTTTTTTAAAGATATAGGGGCTTTAAAATATGTAATTATCGTCAACCATTTTATCAAATAAGGTCCAACTATTTTCTTTTACTTCAAAAACATATGCATTTATTATGTAGTTTAATCTTATCTTAATTATTTATTTACATAAACTTTACTTTTAATCCAAACTTTTAGCATTTGAGTATTTCTTTCATGTTACTCTCTTGTATCAATGACATGATAGCAAATAGGCGCATCACTATCCTAAACTTTCTCACCTCCATTTCTTTGTACAAAATAAAACAAAGCATGCAAAACAAAAAATATGATTCATTTTCTTCATATGAGTTACACAATAATCAAAAAATCATATTCCCATAACAACATATGCATGTCCATATGCTAATGATCAATTGGTAAATATTTAAAATCACCATGAGTTTACAGCCAACGGCCAACGGTATCTTGATTTGAACACGATTAATTTTTATGTTTTCGAAGATTTTTTAAAAACTAAACGTTTTCTTTAAAAAATAATAAATAAATAAATTTCTTTAAACATTTTTGTTTTAAAAAATCATATGTTTCCTTTTTGTTTTTGATAGTTCTTTTATTTTGTAAGAGAACTAAATAAAAAATATATATTATTTAAAACAAAAAATGTTTAAAGAAATGTTTGAAAACATTTTAAATTATTTTTTTTGGAAGGAACAAATTCATTTAATTTTAAAAAACTAGTTAAAAAATTAAAAAAAAGGTTTTTTTTGGGGAAGGAACAAATTCAGTTAAAAAATTAAAACGTTTTAAATATTAAATTCTTTAAAAAAAATCATATTAAAAGTTTTAAAGAATATATATGAATATTTTTAATTGCATACTTATCCTTATTTCTTCATATAAATTCCATATCACCTCTCATTTTGCATTTGCACAAACATGGCTTGTTACGTTAACCTATTATGTCATACCATGATTGTTGCACTATTGATGCAGTTTCAGATTATCGTTAGTCAACCACAAGTGCTTTGTCCGGAAAAAGTTCCGGAAAAAATCTGGAAACTGTAAAACAGCCCAATTTTTTTTTAGTCCCCAGGTACACCTAGGGACGACTTAGTCGTCCCTAGGATATTAATTTTTCTCCAGGTTTTAATCCTAGGGACGACTTAGTCGTCCCTAGGTTTCAATAATGCCCAGGTTTCAAAACCTTGGGACGACTAATACAGAATAATAACAAATCAATAAACGTTACAATACCATATTACGATAAATTATCCAACGTCACGATACAATATTCATCAAATACACTTATTCAATCCTAAATTAAATGTTTCAAACGCTACAAGTCTTAAACTTTATTAAACATGCATAATAAGAAAAATACTACCACAACCTCTACTCCGCATCCTCGTTAGGTGAAAAGTCACCTTCCCCCTCGTCACCCTCCTCGTCACCCCCCTTGTCACTCCCCTCGTCATTCCCCTCGTCATTCCCCTCGTCATCGCCTGATAAGTCGTCACCACTGTTTTGTACATTCCTATCCCGACCCAACTCGTATTTTCTATACAGCAACCTCAGTTGGAGTTCCAACGCAAGCCTAACCCGAGTCGACACCTCATACACATCTTTGTATTTTCTATACAGCAACCTCAGTTGGAGTTCCAACGCAAGCCTAACCCGAGTCGACACCTCATACACACCTTTGTCACACACCACCTCAGTACGATCATTGTACCATGGCTCGAGGTCGAAATATGTCTACATAAAAACATATGATTTTAAATAAACAAACAAATTAAACATAACACACATATCTAAATGTCGATAACAATAATAATATAAGTAAAATAAACAATTTTGACATCAATTGTAGGATAAATATGAGCTTTATCACAGTCTGGAATTTCGTCCCATTCGCAGTTCAGGGGAAGTGGCCGGACTAATTCCCCCATAAGATGAGACAACAATGATGCATAATTGCCCAGAAAATGGAAGGTTTGCAGATCTTTAAATTCAAAGCCAATTGTCAAAGGTTTTTCGTTATTATTTCTGTACGCCGTCCTTAATTTTCCTAGGTTGGTCACAAAGCGTTGATTTGAACCTACAAAAGATATGTTATTTACTCGTAAAAATTCAAGTGACATAAATTATAAATATCAGTGTTATAAAAAAATATATTGATTTCTTACGCTGACACTCGGCCGGTATAGGACGTGTGGGCCGTCTGGGTGGACTACCACCAGCATCCCCACCGTGTGACCTAGGAGCTACACATGCCGTCTGTAAAATAACAAGTTCATATCAGTATACACATTTTATCAATATACACATTTTAACATATAAAAACATTTTCATTAAAAAACAAAATTACACAATTTAATTAACCAATTAATACTAATACACAAATTCATATCAATATACACATTTTAACATATAAAAAAATTTTCATTAAAATACAAAATTACACATTTAAACAAATAAAAACAACTCATCATCATTTAAGCGTATAACAATTGTTTCATTCAAACTACAACTTAAGCATATAACAATCGTTTACAAATAAAAAATTACACATTAAAGCATATAACAACTGTTTCATTCAAAATACAACTTAATATCAATTGTCATCATCTTCAGAATCATCGCTAGATAAAACTTCTTGAACATCATTATTAGGGTTCACTTCATCATCATCCGACACTAAATCATCATCATCAACATCACCAATGACGTGTGCAACTACCTCATCTTCAATATTAATAATATCATCATCAACCGGTGGGGCGTCCACTTCCGTTGGTTGAGTATTTACACTCAAATCCGTAATACCCAAATTAGGCAAAGCATCAGACAGTGTAACATCTGATGAACTGCTACCATGTATAACATCTTCATCGGACTCTGCCACATCTTGATGATAAACCTGTTCGACGACCTTCCAATGAAGCGGTCGTCTAGCAAGGTCTTCAAGGTAGAATACTTGTGTTGCTTGTGTCAGGAAAATGTATGGGTTATTTTGGTGAAATAGCCTATCGGTCAAAATATGATGTATGCCTTGCTCAGTGTAAGAACGTCTGTTGCGTTTGGTGCAATTGATAGGGTTAATTATGTCAACCCATTTACATCGAAACAACAAAACCTTGCGGTTGCCGATATAAGTGAGCTCCATAATTTCTTCGAGTTGACCATAATACATCTCTCCATCAACTTCGGGTGTTGAAACTCCGCTGCATTGAGTGGTACGAAGTATATCGCGTTCACGTACCACAAACTTCACACCGTTCACTATGCAAGAGGGGTATGTACATGAACTAATAGGTCCACATGCCAAAGAGAATAACTCGTCACTACAGCCCACACTCACTTTTTTTTCACAAGTCTACAAAAATGAGATACAAGAAGGTTTATTAGATGAGGAATAACTCCAAGGTAATATATCTAATGTATTTACCATGTTATTAAACCACGCAGGAAAACTCGTTTCCACATTATCAGGCGCCTCTCTGCAAAGGTTCATGATATTAGCAGAAGTCATCGAGAAAGAAGAATTTTCAAAATTATAAAAAAATAGGAAGAAACATACTCGCTGTAAGCTGAGATGTCGGCTTCGACTTCAGGACTGTTGTTAAGTATAAACCACGTAACTGCCTGCATGTCGTCATTAGTCATACGAGTTGGTTTGATTCCACCCGTCGGTGTGCATACGGTCCGGAACGCCTCAAATTTATCTGGTTGTCCAGGCAAATCGTCTTCATTTCTGCCAAGGCGGTTAAATCTCGTCTCGACATCCTTAAGGTAACGCGAACAAAAAGTTAATGCCTCTTCTGCAACATAACCCTCAGCAATGGAACCTTCAGGCTTTGCTTTATTTCGTACATAATTCTTTAGCTTTTTCATGTATCTTTCAAATCGATACATCCACCTGCCGCGAGTAACGGAACCTAGAATAGCCTCATCGGGTAGATGTATAACCAAATGAGTCATTATGTCGAAAAAAGCAGGAGGAAAGATTTTCTCTAAATTAACCATCATAATGATCAATTTGTTTTTAGCTTCTTTCATGTCCTGCACAGTCAAACTTCGAGCACAAAGCTGCTTAAAGAATAAGCAAATGTCGATTATAGGTTTTGCAACGTCTTTGGGCAAGTATTGTTGCACTCCATAAGGAAGTTACCGATGCATCATTATATGATAGTCATGAGATTTCAAGTTCGTTATATTGTCATCATCAGCGGTCACTTTTTTCTTGAAGTTGGATCCAAAGCCATCAGGTAGTCTGACTCCTTTAATGAATTTACAAAAAAGTTTTCTTTTTTCTGTAGTGAAAGAGAACTTTGGATAAGGCTTATCGAACTTCCCGTTATCTTTTTTAACAAACCACAACTCCTTTCGAACTCCCATTTTTTCTAAGTCTAGCCTTGCCTTTGGCGTGTCTTTGGATTTGTCGTTATGTAACAGGGTATTCAGTAAAGCCTCAAGGAAATTCTTTTCGATGTGCATGACATCGTAACAGTGTTTTAGTAGAAGAAAGGGCCAATACTCAAGATCCCAAAAGATAGAACGCTTACTCCAGTTCAATTCAACATCTCGATTATGGGGGCGGTTGTCTTTGAGAATTGGTTTATGTTTCCCCGGTTTACGTTTAAAGACTTTACTAATCTGCAATTGGATATCAAGTTATGAAAACTTTCTTGGTTTAGGCTTATATTCGGGAAAACCGTAGAATTCCTTGGATTTTTTCCGATCTGGATGATTTGTTCTTAACCATCTTCTGTAACCAACATAAACGATTTTGCTGTTGATACGCATCGATGGAGTGTCAACATTACAAGTAGGGCATGCGAGGTACCCTTGCCCAGTCCACCCAGACAAACTACCTCGAGCTGGAAAATCATTGATGGTCCATAAAACCGCCGCTTTCATTTTGAAATGAGTACCCGTAGCAGCGTCTTTCGTCCAGACTCCCTCCCATAAATCTTTGAGTTCTTTAATTAGAGGCTGCAAGTAAACATCAATGTCCTTTGCAGCTGATTTAGGGCCGGGAATTAACATCGTCAACATTAAAGAAGTTTCTTTCAAACACATCCACGGTGGTGTGTTGTATGTTGTCAATATAACCGGTCACATGCTGTAAGTTTGGCTCATCATGCCATAAGGATTAAAACCATCAGCAGCCAACCCTAATCGAACGTTTCTAGGGTCACAAGAGAACTCAGGTTTCATCATGTCAAAATATTTCCATGCTTTGCCGTCACAGGGGTGATTCATTTTACCGTCTTCCTTAGACTGTCCGGTCGCATGCCAAGTCATCCACTTTGCTATGTCTTTTGTGTTGAACATACGTTGTAGTCTAGGTGTTATCGGAAAGTAACGCACCACCTTGTTGGCAACTAATTGCGTTCCCTTTTTCTTCTTTGGGTTTTTCCATCTGCTCGTGTTACACATTGGACAAGTGTGCCTCGCCTTGTTTTCCGGTGATCCCCAATATAAAAAACAATCATTTATACAAGCATGGATCGATTCGTATCCTAACCCGATCTTTTTGTATGTCTTTTTTATTTCATAGTATGAAGACGGGAAATTGTATCCTTTACTAGAGGAACATGCCTTTTGGAGAAGAGCTAGAATTTTGTTAAACCCGGCATCAGTTATTTTGTGTAAAACCTTGATGTGCGAAATCTCTGATGTAAATTCCAATGTGGTCATATCACCACCCGGGTACAACTTTTGGGCAGACCTAGCGAGTAACTCTTCAAACTCGTTACTAGGACCCGATGTTTGGGTTGGTTGAGGACCGGTTGTTTGAGTTGGTGGAGTTTGAGAGGGTGGAGTTTCAGATGGTGGATTTGGAATATTATTTGCAGAAATATCTTCGAAGAACGCATCCATGTGAATTCGATCAGGTGAATGTGGTAATAGTGGAGGTAACGGAAGAATTGGTTCACCGTGATATATCCAAGTGGTGTAATGTTTGTTAAACCCGAATTTGGATATGTGTGCCTCAAGTTGGCCGAGGGTAACCAACGTTTCACGGTTACAACAATGACTACATGGGCAACGGAGCTTTTGTGAGATGGGGTGCAAAAATTTCTCACAATCCTAGATGAATCCAAAAAGACCATCTAAAAACTCATTGGAATTACGATTGTTTACAGTGGTCCAACTCTTATCAATTGTCATAACTGCGTTGCAAATAAACATACTCAGATAAATTATTTTTTTTATACGTAAAATGTCATACTAACAAAATGAATATGAACTCTTTTTTTCTTCCTAGTGCAACTATGGAAGGAAATCCTAACCCACCTTTTGAATGTTTCGTCCCATATATGAATTCGTATAACCGGTTTACTATTTGAGAAAATTTCGGCAGCATTTCCCCTCTACTCCCCAAATATGTGTTTAAAGACATATTCGTAGGAGTAAAGGAGAAACACTGTCGAAATAATCTCAAATAATAAAACAATTATACGCATTCATATCCTAAATGAGACAAAACATCAAAAAGCAGTCCCAAACAGGGAACTTTCCGAAATTAATTCCTAATAAATTAATTTCGGACGGGTTTTCTATAGGTTGATTAACTTCGGACGGGAATTTTCCGAAATTAATCGATAAAATCCTAAAATATTCCTAAAATTATTTACTACAAAAGACTAACAATCGTATATCATATATATATAATATAATAAACATATGCATAATATTAATTACACAACTCAGTCACGACTGGAATAAGCAAAGATAGAAAGATAGAAAAAGAGATCCGGATGAGGAAGTTGTCCCGACTGTCCTGGTGCTAACCAAACATAAACATAAAATAAAGAAAACCTAAATTAGTTGGTTTCCAAAAAAATTTCTAATTTGAAACAAACAACACCACAACAATTTAAAAAAAAACATTACCCTTTTTCGGCTGTGACACGGGTCTCATTTCTCGGCTCGGTTCCCCGCTAACTCGGCTGTGACTCGGGTCTCGGCTACGACAAACATATCAAAAAAATTAAACTTATGCCTATATAAGCTGAAATCTATTAAGCCTAAATCAGTTAAGCCCTAAATATAATCCAAAATCATAAGCTTAAATATAATCCAAAATCATAAACTCGTGCCTATTTCATATTAAGCTGAAATTATATTAAGCCAAAATCCCTATATAAGCCAAAACAAACACCCAACTCTAGTGGTGGTGGCTACTGCTGCTACTGTCGTGGCGGTGGTGGTGATGGCTACTACTGCTGATGTGGTGGTGGTGTTGCTGTCGACTGCCGCAACGGTGGTGGTGGTGGTGCTACCATAAAAAAAATACATTATATACATTATCACAAAATTAAAAATTATAGAAAAATTAAACATTATACAAAAATTAGAAAAAAAAACAAATTACCTTTATATGGATTGGTGGTGGTGGCTACTGCTGCCGCGGATTGGTGGTGGTGGCTACTGTGGCCGCGATGGATGGAGTAGCAGTATTCAATTACCTTCAATTAAAAAAATTACCTTTATACATTAAACAAAATTTAAAATTAAATAAACAATTAACATTTAATAAAATTAAACAAATATAAATCAATTAAACAATTACCTTCAATACTTATCCCGAATTAAAACAATTCGTGCTCGTGTGCAAGTGTGCGGTGGAGGTGAAGTGGTGGCGGTGGAGATGAAGATGGTGGTAACAAATGTGGTGGTGAAGTGGTGGTGCTCGTGTGCGGTGGATGTTTGGATGGTTGGATGGTGGGATGAGACGGATGGAGGTGAAGTGGTGGTGGTGGAGATGAAGATGGTGGTAACAAATGTGGTGGTGTAGCAGTATTCGTCCCGGTTTTTTTTGTGTGTAACAAATGTGTGAATGAGAGATGAAGATAAGATAAGTTACTGGAATTTACACCTAGGGACGACCCATGCTTTGTAACCTAGGGACGACTTAGTCGTCCCTAGGTTAATTATAAATATATTCTTTTTCGTTTATTAAAGAAACTTAGGGACGGCCCTTTGTAACCTAGGGACGACTAAGTCGTCCCTAGGTGTAAACCGGGAAACCTCAAACCCAAAGCGGGTTATTTAAATTTTCAACAAAAAATTTCAATTTTCCCAAAAATTTGCTAAGTGTTGGAGGGTTTTTTAGGGACGACTTTCTTTGATATTTAGGGACGACTAAGTCGTCCCTAGGTGTTTTTCATACATTTAAAATACATTTTACCTTCTATGTAATAAAATTAATAATATAAATTAATAATAAAAATCAAAATAAATTATTATAATTAATATTAAAATATACGTTATACTTAGTTTGTAATAATTAATAACGGATGAGTCCATATGTTACGGTTATACGTTATAGGTTCAACCGATGAGTCGATATGTTACGGTTATACGTTATAGGTTCAACCGATGAGTCCATATGTTAGGGTTATACGTTATAGTTCAACCGATGAGTCCATATGTTACGGTTATACGTTATAGGTTCAACCGATGAGTCCATATGTTACGTTTATACGTTATAGGTTCAACCGATGAGTCCATATGTTACGGTTATACGTTATAGGTTCAACCGATGAGTCCTGATAGGTGTGAAAACACCCATCCTTTTACCACTTATTTCTTGCTAAAACAAGACCAAAACACGTATTTAATGTCATTTGTTTGGAATTATGCGTGGTTTGTGTGTTTGTTGTGTTTTCAGAGCCAACCGGATAAATATTGGAGAAAACATGGGATTGCACGGGTTTTATCAAGGAAAAAGACTGAAGACGAAGTCTATTGTCCAAGAGATGCAAAAGATTTGAAGTCAATGGGCCTATTTGAAGATTTATCGAAGAAAAGGACCAAAGACGGAAGATTTACATGTGTCGAAGAAACTCAAGTCTATTAATCGAAGAAATTAAAAGACGAGTTGAATTTAATCGTCGACAAATCCCGAATCGAAATCGAAAACGTCAACTTTTCTGAAAAGACGAGAAGACAAAAAGAAAGGAAGAAAGCCCACTCACCAACCAAGGGAGAAGCCTATAAATACTCCTCCCATTCAAGACTCCACTATCTTCTATTCTGTTATTTTTATTTCCGAGTTCTTAGGAACCATCTCCCTTAAGGAGTGGTTTTCATCTTTGCTTAATTTTCTTCCAATCTTGTAAGTTTGATCTTTCCATTTGTTTGTTGAATCTTAAATCATTAATACAAGTCTTCTTTATCTTTCCATCATCTTGTTCTTCATCTCTTTTTGATTCGTAGCTCTTAAGTTTTATTCTTTCGGTTTGATTGCCAAAAGTAAGTGGGTTTTACGATTTAGTTGTTTTGGATTCAAGCTTTCTATGAGTAAAAGATTAGTGGTAAAATTGGTTTAAGTTTTGATCAAAAAACTTGGTGATTTTTGGTGTTGAATTCGTTCTCTGATTTCCCCTGTTCCTCGCTTCCAGTTTCTGATCTTGCCCAGATTCCGAATAGGGAATCTGGGGTTGTGTCTATTCGGAATATTTCAATTATTCCGAGTGGAGATTATTTTTCTTGTTTATTCGGAATATCAATTATTCCGAGTAAGGTTTCCTTTCAAGATTTTCCGAATAGGGTTTCTCAATAATATATTCCGAATAGCCCAAACTTTCCGAATAGAACAAATATTCCGCATAAGAAACACTTTCCGAATAGGGCATTTTCCATTTATTCCGCATAGGGCATTTTCCATTTATTCCACATAAGGAAGATTATTCCGAGTAAGGCACTTTTTCCGAGTAGAGTACTTTTTCCGCATAGCAGTATTATTCCGAGTAGAGCTTCTTTCCAATTATTCCGCATAGGTGAAACATTCCGCATAAGACATTTGTTCCGCATGGCCCTAATTATTCCGAGTAAGGGAAACATTCCGAGTAGAGTAGTATATTCCGCATAGCAAGAAACATTCCGAATAAGAGACTTCCAGTTTTATTCTTCATAAAGGTATTTTCTTACTGTTTCATTTAAATTCTGGATTTATTTTCATTTCTAGTTTCTAGTTTAATTTTATTATTACTTGCTTTTATAATTTTAGTAGATTTAGACCCAAGCTCCCCCTTTTTAGTCACCAATTACAACGATTCCACTTTTGACCGTGATCGATTCGAGAAGATACCGAGAACTAAACAACGATATATATCAATTGGGTACGAGCAATGCAAAGAGAGATCTTGCAAGCAAAAACCTTTTTATTAACCAACCAAAAGTTAGTTATTAAAATGGCGCCGCTGCCGGCTCTTTTCGTAAGGATCAACGGTTTCTTGTGAGAAAAATTGGATTTTGGGATCCGTTCTTTCGGGAACGTTATTTTCAAGCACAAAGAAATTTCCAAAAAAAAAACCCATAAAAATATAAAATTTTCAAAAATACAAAAACATCAAAAAACCTATAAAAACCAAAAATATTTTCTCTTGCATTTTCTTTTTAGTGTATGCGTACTCGATCCACGTCTTATTCGGAGCCCGAGACTCTCGAACAATTAGACATGGCCGGTGTACACAACAACAACAACAATATTCCACCCCCCCAACATAACAACAACAATAATAACCCACCCCACCAAAACATGAATAATCTACCTTTACCCGACTTACGCACCATGGAGGAGCTATGTCAACCCACAATGAACGGACGTGGAGGCCCGATTGCACCGATGCATGTCACGGCTCAGGAGTTTTCATTGAAGCATCACATGATCCAGCAAGTACAAACGAATCCATTTCGCGGAATTCCGGATGATGATGCCAACAAACACCTCGACAAATTCATAACCATTACCCAAAGCATGAAATCCCCCGGTGTTTCTATGGATGACCTTCGCCTCCAACTCTTTCCTCACTCGCTTTCTCACCATGCCGAAAAATGGTTTGACCGTCTTCCTAAGAATTCTATTCATACGTGGAACGACATGACTCAACGCTTTTTATCGCGCTACTTCCCACCATCCATGGTCACTAACCTCCGTAACCAAATCAGTGGATTTATGCAAGAGAATGATGAATCGCTTTTCGATGATTGGGAACGATACAATGATTTGATGGACCGCTGTCCTAATCACAATATGCTCCCCGTCACTCTCATTGATACCTTCTACAATGGTCTCACCTTTCGCGATCGTGACACGATGAATGCCGCCGCCGGTGGTACATTTATGAAAAGGAGACCAGAGGAGTGTCGAGAGTTGATTGAAAACATGACTACTCACCACAAGAATTGGGATTCATCCGCATCCTCAAGATCTAACTCGAGAGTCAATGTTTCTTCTACTACTTCCAATCCTGAGATGACTGAAATTTCTCGACAACTCGCTGAAATGAACAAGAATTTCATGACCATAGCCACAAACCACTTTCAACAAGCTAAAGCCGTTGCTATTTCTTGTGACACATGTGGTGGTCCTCATTCTTATAATGATTGTCCTTCTACTCAAGGCAATTATTCTGAAAACGTTAACGCGGCATACGGTACATATCCCACGGGAGGCTATCAAGCTCGTCCTCAAGGAGACCGTAGCTTGCTAAGTTATCGTTCCAACAATTATCTTGCTCCTCCCGGTTTCCCTCCTGCAAACCAAAACCAACAACAAAGCTATAACCGAAACAACCAATCCCAACCTCGTGCTCAAAATCAATATCCATCCCAAAGAAACACCTACCCAACTCAAGGAAATTCTCAAGCTTACCAAGCTCCACCTCTCAATCAACCGATGGCAGTGAATCCCGACGTCGAGTCGTTCATGAAGACTAATCGTGAGATGGTAACGAATCTTCAGAGTCAATTTGTCAATTTGAAGAATGACATGGTGAATCAAGGGAGCGATATTCGAGCCGAGCTACGGAATGATATGGCCAAACACAGCGATGCTATTAATGCCAACATGCAAAACTCTTTTAATAATCAAGCTGTTCACCTTCGTGATATGATTGGTTCGCTCATCCAAGGTAATCAACCCTCTTCTTCGGGTACTCTTCCGAGTAATACCGTTGCGAATCCAAGAGGGGAGATGAAAGCAATCACCACTCGTAGTGGAAAAGGTTATATGGAACCCGAGCTTCCTACACCTTCACCCGTGATTGTGAACAAGGAAACCGAGCAATTTTCCCCACCTCCTTCACCTTCTATCCCCATTTCCCCACCACCCGTGGTTGTGAGTGATCCTATTCCATTAAAGCCTTCTTCTTCATCCAATATACCTTATCCTTCAAGGTTGAGGAAAGAGAAGCAAAAGAGCAAGGATGATATTCAGGTTTCCAACTTTCTAAAAATGTTTAAACAATTGAATTTTAACATCTCCTTTGCCGAGGCTCTCGCTCACATGCCCAAATATGCTAAGATGTTTAAAGATCTTCTAAGTGATAAAGAAAAGCTTCTTGACATTTCTCAGACCCAACTTAATGAGAACTGCTCCGCAGTGCTCTTAAGGAAATTGCCCACCAAACTTGGTGATCCGGGTCGCTTCTTGATTCCTTGCAACTTCCCGGGAGTAGAGAATTGCATGGCCCTAGCCGATCTAGGTGCCAGTATAAACTTAATGCCTTTAAGTGTTTGGAAGCAATTATCTCTCCCCGAGCTAGTCCCCACTAAAATGACTTTGGAATTAGCCAACCGTACAGTTGCTTATCCAGTGGGGATAGCCGAAGATGTCTTTGTTGGCGTTGATAAATTCACCTTCCCGGTGGATTTTGTCGTCGTTGACTACGAGACGGACCCTCGTGTTCCATTAATCGTTGGACGTCCATTCCTGAGGACCGGTCGCACTCTCATTGATGTAGCCGCGGGCGAATTAATCATGAGAGTTTGTGACGATCAAATTGTCTTCAACATGGGTAAGATTTCTAAGCAACCTTATTCATATGAGAGTGTTAATGCTATTGATGTTCTCGATGAGGCTTGTGAAGAACATTTTCATGATGCTTGCAAAAGTACTCTCACTTCTCTACCCAATGTTGAGACCGTTGCCTCAATTGCTCCGGCATTGACTCCTTTTGGAGAAAGTGACTTGGATGATTTCGAAGCTAGATTGGGTCCTCTCGACATTAAGTATGATAATTCGTCCACCAATTGGGATGAAGATATTCGTACTATTGAGAGACTTCTCAATGAGGACCCATTGTCTCCTCCTACTCCTAAAGAGGTAACTAATGATGATCCATCGTTAGTTTCACCATCTACTGAGGATCCTCCTACTCTCGAGCTTAAGGACCTACCGCCTCATCTTGAGTACGTTTTCCTAGAAGACGACGAGAAGTTACCGGTCATCATCGCAAAGGATCTGAAAGAAGACGAAAAAGCCCGACTTGTCGCTGTATTGAAGAAGCATAAAAGAGCTATCGCTTGGAAAATCTCCGACATCCGTGGAATTGATCCTCATTTCTGCACACATAAAATTCTCATGGAGGACGACTTTAAGCCCACAATTCAAAGCCAAAGAAGGGTGAATCCTAAAATCCATGACGTCATCAAAAAAGAGGTTATCAAACTTCTTGATGCGGGTATGATTTACCCTATTTCGGATTCACCATGGGTTAGTCCAGTCCATTGTGTGCCTAAGAAAGGCGGAATTACCGTTGTGCCCAATGCAAACAACGAGTTAATTCCTACCCGTCTAGTTACTGGGTGGAGAGTTTGTATAGACTACCGCAAACTCAATGATGCCACGAGAAAGGATCATTTCCCTCTACCTTTTATGGACCAAATGCTTGAACGTCTAGCGGGTAATGAATATTACTGCTTTCTGGATGGTTTCTCGGGTTATTTTCAAATACCCATCGATCCCCAAGATCAAGAGAAGACAACATTCACTTGTCCCTATGGCACATTTGCTTACAAAAGGATGCCTTTTGGCTTATGCAATGCCCCCGGGACTTTCCAAAGGTGCATGTTGGCCATCTTCCATGACATGGTTGAGCAAACCATGGAAGTCTTCATGGATGATTTCTCAGTCTTCGGGGATTCTTTCTCTTCTTGCCTTGCCAATTTGGAACGTATGCTTAAGCGGTGCGAAGACACTCGCCTTGTTCTGAATTGGGAAAAATGCCACTTTATGGTAAAAGAAGGCATTGTGCTAGGACACAAAATCTCTAAGGCCGGTCTTGAAGTCGACCGTGCTAAAGTTGATGTCATAGCCAAATTACCTCCACCTTCAACCGTGAAGGGTGTGAGAAGTTTTCTGGGTCATGCGGGCTTCTATCGTCGATTCATTCAGGATTTCTCTAAAATCGCTCGCCCGATGACCCACCTCTTGGAAAAAGATACTCCTTTTATCTTTTCTAAAGAGTGTCTCGAAGCCTTCAATCTTCTCAAGGATAAGCTAACTAAGGCACCGGTCTTGGTCACCCCTAATTGGGAGCTGCCTTTTGAATTGATGTGCGATGCTAGCGACTTTGCTATTCGTGCGGTTTTGGGCCAAAGAGTGAATAAACACTTCCAACCAATCCACTATGCTAGCAAAACAATGACGGGGGCTCAATTGCATTATACAACGACCGAAAAAGATCTTTTAGCTGTTGTCTATGCTTTTGAAAAATTCCGCCCCTATCTTGTTTTATCCACCACCATCGTATACACGGACCATTCCGCGTTGAAGTACTTGATGACTAAGAATGATTCTAAGCCAAGACTTCTCCGCTGGGTTTTACTCCTTCAAGAATTCAACATTGAAATTCGTGACAAGAAGGGTGCTGAAAACCTGGCCGCGGATCATCTGAGCAGACTTGAGGATCCATATCAAGGGGACCATCCGAACAAAGAGATCAATGACTCTTTTCCCCTTGAGACCTTAATGTCTATAAATCTCAATCTTGATGGCACCCCGTGGTTTGCCGATATTGCAAACTACTTAGCGGGTGGTGTTCTCATCCAAGGGTTAACATCCCAACAAAAGAAGAAGTTCTTGCACGATGTTAAGACTTACTTTTGGGATGACCCTTTTCTATTCAAACAATGTGCTGATCTAATCATTCGTCGATGTGTTGACGGACCGGCAGCTTTTGATATTCTCCCAGCTTGCCACAAAGGACCCACCGGTGGTCACTTTGGTCCCAACTACACCGCCAAAAAAGTGTTTGACTCGGGATTCTATTGGCCCACCATTTATCGTGATGCTCACGAAATGGTTAAGCATTGTGATGTTTGACAACGACAAGGCAAGATCACACATAAAGATGAGATGCCTCAAAATTTCATACAAGAGTGTGAAATCTTTGATGTATGGGGCATCGACTTTATGGGGCCATTCCCGTCTTCTAAAGGCAACAAATACATCCTTGTCGCTGTCGACTACGTTTCTAAATGGGTTAAAGCCAAAGCTTTACCCACTAACGACGCGAGGGTGGTTTGTAAATTCTTGAAACAACTGTTTGCTCGTTTCGGTGTTCCTCGTGCTATTATCAGTGACCGCGGGACTCATTTTTGCAACGATCAATTTGCAAGAGTCATGGCTAAGTATGGTGTCAATCACCGTCTTTCCACCGCTTATCATCCTTAAACCAACGGTCAAGCCGAGATATCCAACCGTGGATTGAAGAGAATTTTGGAACGTACTGTGGGAGAGCATCGTGCCTCGTGGGCCGATAAACTTGATGATGCTCTGTGGGCTTTCCGTACCGCCTATAAGACGCCGATTGGTTGTACACCTTATCGTCTTGTGTACGGGAAAGCCTGCCACCTCCCCATCGAGCTGGAACATAAGGCATACTGGGCCTTGAAGTGGGCTAACTTCGACATCAACAAAGCCGGTGATTTTCGAAAGATTCAACTCAACGAGCTACAAGAATTGAGGAATCAAGCTTACGAGAACTCATTGATTTACAAGGAGAAGACCAAGATTATCCACGATGCTAAAATCAAGAACCGAGAGTTCAACATTGGTGATCAAGTCTTACTCTTTAACTCTCGGTTGAAGATCTTCTCAGGCAAGTTGAAGAGCCGCTGGTCTGGTCCATTCACCATCGCCAATGTCTTTCCCTATGGTACCATTGAGCTTTCTCAGCCAAATGGGCCCAACTTTAAGGTGAATGGCCAGCGTTTGAAATTGTACTTTGGTGAGGACATCTCTCAGGAGATGATTCCATCCCTCACCACGTTTCCCTTGAATTAGTTCGGGACCGAGTCAGGCTCACGACTCGGTAAACAAAAACAAGCTCTCCTCGGGAGGCAGCCCGAGTATCTATCCCCCTTTCCCGTTTTTCATCATAAGTGTAGGGGGAGCTATATAGGTTGCTTGTTTTTGGATAGTGATGTGATTACAGGGATTATTGCACTCTTGGAATCTTTGAAGAACCGTGCTCCCATGTTATCCATAATACTGGTTCTATCTCTCCACTATCGTGATTCAATTATCTTCATATTCACATTTGAAATTGATCACTTTAGTCGTCTCTTCCTTAGCTTGAGTTAACCAACGTGCACAATGTCATAAGTGTAGGGGAGATTTTTTTTCCACATGCTTAAACATTGAGGACAATGTTTATCTTAAGTGTAGGGGGACTTCTATCGAAGTTTTAAGTGGACTTTTCCATGAAAATGCCTTCATTTAACCAGAAAATCCTGTTTTTCAACATTTTTCAAATTTTCTATTAACTTTGGCCATTTAGTCGTAATTTTTAAATTTTTTATTTTGCTTTCATATGTATATATTCCGCAATAAATTCAAAAAAAAATTAATAAAATGATTTTAGCAAGTTTAGATATCTTAGATATATTAGGCCCGTTGTGAATATTTTGACTCAACCCGAATAGACTTATCCAAGTTTATTCTAGCTAGTATCCTTAACCAGGTAGACCTTAATTGGTTTATTAGGCTAAGTGTCCACGAGTCTCATTATTTGAGATTTTAAACTGTGGAGGACGAGAAATGATAGAGTCAATTATAAGTCGGTATTCTTGCGCAAGCTCACTTGGTGTAATTATTTGCCTATTCTCCCATCACTTGCTAATAACTTATCTGCAATAAGTAAGGTCGTACGATTTGAAAAGTTACTTAGCTTCTAGCCCAAGATCGTTTAAAAGTTGCTCGGTAATGACGAGAGTTCATAGCCAAGGCATAACTTATGAAGCGGGGCGCGAAGATTGGCGAGTCCGAAAAGGCCCTAACAAGGCATGAGGATTCAATTTTATTGCTGAAGATCCAAAAGTGATGTGAAAAGCATTATTTCCAAAGTCAATATGAAGGATCAAGACTCACGACGAAAAGCAATCAACTCCCACTAAGATGATGGAGAAGTCTATCCGAAAAGACCCTAACAAGGTATGAGGATAAATAGATCCAAGTCCGAAAAGGAGGCGGATCGTTGTATCTCAAAATCCCAAATAGAGATTGAAGAAATAATCATGAAGTCGTGGTCAACAAAGTTGGAGTACTCCTCAAAAGTCTCCAAAGTGAAGAAACTCTATTATGATGAGAAGACCATTATCTCAAGAACGTATCTCAAGATATGAAGTATGAATTACATGCCAAATATCGGCCTGAGAAAGGTCTCAAAATCGTGAACCAAGTTATGCCAAGATATGAACTTTTTGATATCCCGAGAAGCAGTTTTAAGAGATTTTGTCCTTTAGCTAACTATTGATCAAATCGTCCTACTTTGCTTTCAGCCTAAATAAACTATCAAAATAAGTCCAAAAATGCATCTTCATGATCATTCTAAGACAAAAATAAAATATAAGAGATACACCTAGGAATAAGGGAGTTTAATCATTTGATTAAGCCATGTGTGTAAGTGTTTGAATTGCTAACTTATAATAACGATGATCTCGTTTTTAAGCTTAGTTTGGGGAACGTGAAACTTGAAGGTGATAAATCTTTGCAGCACCAAAGCCCTAATGTAAGTCCTCGATCTCTTTACAAGTTATTTCCACATAGCTATGTTCTATCCTTTAGTTTACTTTAAAAGTTTTAATTTCTCTTAGTGCTTTAATTTTTGTTTAGTAGTATTTGAATAAGACCAAGGTTAATTAATTATGAGAAAAGTGTAAAGTTGCTTTATCACTAAGCATTGCATGAGGGCATGGCAATGGTTAAGTGTAGGGGATTTGAAAGGTGTGAAAACACCCATCCTTTTACCACTTATTTCTTGCTAAAACAAGACCAAAACACGTATTTAATGTCATTTGTTTGGAATTATGCGTGGTTTGTGTGTTTGTTGTGTTTTCAGAGCCAACCGGATAAACATTGGAGAAAACATGGGATTGCACGGGTTTTATCAAGGAAAAAGACTGAAGACGAAGTCTATTGTCCAAGAGATGCAAAAGATTTGAAGTCAATGGGCCTATTTGAAGATTTATCGAAGAAAAGGACCAAGGACGGAAGATTTACATGTGTCGAAGAAACTCAAGTCTATTAATCGAAGAAATTAAAAGACGAGTTGAATTTAATCGTCGACAAATCCCGAATCGAAATCAAAAACGTCAACTTTTCTGAAAAGACGAGAAGACAAAAAGAAAGGAAGAAAGCCCACTCACCAACCAAGGGAGAAGCCTATAAATACTCCTCCCATTCAAGACTCCGCTATCTTCTATTCTGTTATTTTTATTTCCGAGTTCTTAGGAACCATCTCCCTTAAGGAGTGGTTTTCATCTTTGCTTAATTTTCTTCCAATCTTGTAAGTTTGATCTTTCCATTTGTTTGTTTAATCTTAAATCATTAATACAAGTCTTATTTATCTTTCCATCATCTTGTTCTTCATCTCTTTTTGATTCGTAGCTCTTAAGTTTTATTCTTTCGGTTTGATTGCCAAAAGTAAGTGGGTTTTGCGATTTAGTTGTTTTGGATTCAAGCTTTCTATGAGTAAAAGATAAGTGGTAAAATTGGTTTAAGTTTTGATCAAAAAACTTGGTGATTTTTGGTGTTGAATTCGTTCTCTGATTTCCCCTGTTCCTCGCTTCCAGTTTCTGATCTTGCCCAGATTCCGAATAGGGAATCTGGGGTTGTGTCTATTCGGAATATTTCAATTATTCCGAGTGGAGGTTATTTTTCTTGTTTATTCGGAATATCAATTATTCCGAGTAAGGTTTCCTTTCAAGATTTTCCGAACAGGGTTTCTCAATAATATATTCCGAATAGCCCAAACTTTCCGAATAGAACAAATATTCCGCATAAGAAACACTTTCCAAATAGGGCATTTTCCATTTATTCCGCATAGGGCATTTTCCATTTATTCCGCATAAGGAAGATTATTCCGAGTAAGGCACTTTTTCCGAGTAGAGTACTTTTTCCGCATAGCAGTATTATTCCGAGTAGAGCTTCTTTCCAATTATTCCGCATAGGTGAAACATTCCGCATAAGACATTTGTTCCGCATGGCCCTAATTATTCCGAGTAAGGGAAACATTCCGAGTAGAGTAGTATATTCCGCATAGCAAGAAACATTCCGAATAAGAGACTTCCAGTTTTATTCTTCATAAAGGTATTTTCTTACTGTTTCATTTAAATTCTGGATTTATTTTCATTTCTAGTTTCTAGTTTAATTTTATTATTACTTGCTTTTATAATTTTAGTAGATTTAGACCCAAGCTCCCCCTTTTTAGTCACCAATTACAACGATTCCACTTTTGACCGTGATCGATTCGAGAAGATACCGAGAACGAAACAACGATATATATCAATTGGGTACGAGCAACGCAAAGAGAGATCTTGCAAGCAAAAACCTTTTTATTAACCAACCAAAAGTCAGTTATTAAGTCCATATGTTAGGGTTATACGTTATAGGTTCAACCGATGAGTCCATATGTTACGGTTATACGTTATAGGTTCAACCGATCAGTCGATATGTTACGTTTATATGTGATAGGTTCAACCGATGAGTCCATATGTTACGGTTATACGTTATAGGTTCAACCGATGAGTCCATATGTTAGGGTTATACGTTATAGGTTCAACCGATGAGTCCATATGTTACGGTTATACGTTATAGGTTCAACCGATGAGTCCATATGCTAGGGTTATACGTTATAGGTTCAACCGATGAGTCCATATGTTACGATTATACATTATAGGTTCAACCGATGAGTCCATATCTTAGGGTTATACGTTATAGGTTCAACCGATGAGTCCATATGTTACGGTTATACGTTATAGGTTCAACCGATGATTCCATATGTTACGGTTATACGTTATAGGTTCAACCGATGATTCCATATGCTAGGGTTATACGTTATAGGTTCAACCGATGAGTCCATATGTTAGGGTTATACGTTATAGGTTCAACCGATGAGTCCATATGTTACGGTTATACGTTATAGGTTCAACCGATGAGTCCATATGTTAGGGTTATACGTTATAGGTTCAACCGATGAGTCCATATGTTACGGTTATACGTTATAGGTTCAACCGATGAGTCCATATGCTAGGGTTATACGTTATAGGTTCAAGCGATGAGTCCATATGTTACGGTTATACGTTATAGGTTCAACCGATGAGTCCATATGTTAGGGTTATACGTTATAGGTTCAACCGATGAGTCAATATGTTACGGTTATACGTTATAGGTTCAACCGATGAGTCGATATGTTACGTTTATACGTTATAGGTTCAACCGATGAGTCCATATGTTACGGTTATACGTTATAGGTTCAACCGATGAGTCCATATGTTACGTTTATACGTTATAGGTTCAACCGATGAGTCCATATGTTACGGTTATACGTTATAGGTTCAACCGATGATTCCATATGTTAGGGTTATACGTTATAGGTTCAACCGATGAGTCCATATGTTACGGTTATACGTTATAGGTTCAACCGATGAGTCCATATGTTACGGTTATACGTTATAGGTTCAACCGATGAGTCCATATGTTACGGTTATACGTTATAGGTTCAACCGATGAGTCGATATGTTACGGTTATACGTTATAGGTTCAATCGATGAGTCCATATATTACGGTTATACGTTATAGGTTCAACCGATGAGTCCATATGCTAGGGTTATACGTTATAGGTTCAACCGATGAGTCCATATGTTACGGTTATACGTTATAGGTTCAACCGATGATTCCATATGTTAGGGTTATACGTTATAGGTTCAACCGATGAGTCCATATGTTACGGTTATACGTTATAGGTTTAACCGATGAGTCGATATGTTACGGTTATACGTTATAGGTTCAACCGATGAGTCCATATGTTAGGGTTATACGTTATAGGTTCAACCGATGAGTCCATATGTTAGGGTTATACGTTATAGGTTCAACCGATGATTCCATATGTTACGGTTATACATTATATAGTAAGATTGTAAGACAATATGTTATTGTTGCTCTGAAGTGACCATTAAGCTAAAAATACTGAGCTTAAGCATGTTTAAGTGATCAAATATTGGCGGGAAATGTTGGCGGTAAATGATGGCGGGAAAATGTTGGCGGGAAAGCTAGGTCGACTAAGTCGTCCCTAAATGTGTCGACCCTAAATTTTTATCTTTATTTATGGTAGCTCTTATCCTCACAAACTCTTATCCTCTCATACCAAACTCACCACCACCACCACCCGATTTTGTATAAGATGGATCCGCTTGAAGCTTATAAGTGTACATGTAGAAAGGGATATATTGTGTTGAGACAGTCACATCAACTTCATAGCTTTGGTAAACTTTACTATGCATGTCCTCTTTCGAAGGTAAACAATCAAATGTTTTAGTTATGTAATACGTGTGATTATTAAAATGACATGTCATGTTATTTGTTTACTTTGTAACAACCAAAAACAGATGATTATGGATATAAATAATTTAAATGGAAGGATGATTTTGATCTCGAACTCCGTATAAGATCTTCCCCTGGATCTTCAACACCTCAAGGTTCACATCCAAGTTCTTCTACAGGTCATTCTCAATCTGCACCCACTGAGTGCTCTAATTGCAAGATCAAAGATCTAAAGATAAAGATGCTAGAGACAAGACTAGAAATAGAAAGGCATCCTGAAGACCACGCATGTCAATCGGCTGCAATACTTCATGAGCTTTTAAATGAAATGGAAAATCTTAGCTTTGAGTAGTAATCTAATTGTTATTTTAATGTGTTAATTTGTATTTTATTATTATATGTTAATCTGTACGTTTAGTTTTAATTAGTTTGTGATGTGTTGTTTTTCTTATTTATGAATCTATTATCGCTGTAATATATATATTTAATTAAGCGTGTGTTTAAATGTTAAATATATATATTTAAAGTTTTTTTTAAATACGTATAAGTTTTTTTTTAAATAAATATATATATTTTTTAAATATGTATAAAGTTTTTTTAAATATGTATAAAGTTTTTTTTAAATATGTATACAGTTATTTTTAAATATATATAATTTTTTTTCTAAATATGTATAAAGTTATTTTTAACTATAATAAAGTTTTTTTAAATAAAATAATTAAATTAATTTTAAATAATTTTAAATAATTTTAAATAAATACAAGTGACAAAAAAGGAAAAAATAATTTTCCTTCACCTAGGGACGACTTAGTCGTCCCTAGGTTACAAGGGCCCCCCTTTTGTTTTAAACGTTTTTTTAAAAATTATTTATATTAATTTTAAATAATTTTAAATAAATAAAAAAGATAAAAAAAACTGGTAAAATATATTTACTTAACCTATGGACGACTTAGTCGTCCCTAAGTTAAGTGGGTCCACTTTCATTTTAAACTTTTTAAATAAAAAATATTTATATTAATTTTAAATAAATAAAAAAGATTTAAAAACGGGGAAAATAAATTTATTTAACCTAAGGACGACTTAGTCGTCCCTAAGATTTGTGGTCCCCACTTTGTCCCCACAGCCCCTTTGACCAAGTTTTTTATGTAAAAGTGGTGGATCCCCTCTTAATCTAGGGACGACTAAGTCGACCCTAGAAAAAGGGCGTCCCTAAGTTATTATTGTTGTAGTGTATTAGGGACGAATCCCGAAAAAACCTGGTAATGCCTGCTTGAGAAAAAATGAAACACATGATTTTTTTTTTCTTTATCATGAAAAGCATACAAATCACTCCTTATAATAATAAGAAGTTTTCTAATGATGTACATGCCTAGTTAGCATATAGTGATGCAAATTCAAAGTAAGTAGATTTTAATATGCATCTAGTGTACCACAACGTTCCCTATCGTGTTAGACTAATTTTCAGAATTTAACGTTATCTCAGGGTGGTCGGATCAGCTTGAACACGCAACTCAAAAATCATGCAGCGATAATTTCACGTCTTTTGCTCTTGCAACAAAACAGCACATTTACAAAAGAATACCTTAATAGTGCATCTATTTAGTGAATATGGGAGCCAACGACTACATTAACAACTACTGGATGCCGGACAATTATCCCACCAGCCTCATATATACTCCCGATCAATATGCAGCAGTCCTTGTGAAACAATTATCTCAACAACTTACGGTAAACATCTTGATTATCTTTTCTTTTTAGTATGGTGCGTTAGAACTGATCTTGTATGTTACACGTGATCTTTAATATATTCTGAAACGTGGTTAAGTGCTTATTACTTACAATCATATATTTGTATTTGAATCGTATGACAGACTCTATATAAATTGGGAGCTCGGAAAGTTGCTGTGAATGGGGTGGGTCTCATTAGGTTATGCCCCAGCTGAGACAGCAAGGCATGGGACAAACGGAACATTTACAGAGTCGATTAATAACAAGGTTAAGCTATTTAATGATAGACTTAAGCCTCTTGTTGATAACATCAACAGTAATTTTCCTGATGCAAAATTGACTTTCATCAACATTACAAGCATTTCAACACCTCAAGGAGGTAAATGAGTGCATTAGTTTCTTTAATCAAGTTTGTTCATGTTGATTTTAGTTTAATATTTTACAAAATTGTTTTCGTTTGTTCATAGGTAGCTAATTTGGAAAATGGTTACTGTGCTTACTATAACAAATGGTTTCAGACATGTTGTTTATGTTTAGGACAAGCTTCGCCAACTGCAACTTGTTGTCAAGTGGGGGGAAAATGTATTCCTTGTGCTAATCGAAATATGTTTATGTGGTTCGATGGTTTTCGTACTACTGGAGTTGTTGATAATACATTGCACAGTCATGTATAAATAATATGATTCAAATAATAAATAAGACTGTATAAATAATATGATTCAAATTAATAAATAAGACTGAATAAAAAAATAATTAATTTTATATATCATCTTACTATTTATAATACTCGTGCACGCACGGGGTTTTGACATAATTTTTTTTAATTATAGACTACTATCGACTAAAAAACAGAAAATATAACTTGCCATTGATGACATTATGTTAAAACAAATTAACAAATCGCAAGCATTTTAAGCGCGCATCAATATACCTGGTAATAAAATAAAGTTTCTACGGTTGACCCATTTTTTAAATAAAAACCCAAACTGGCCCGTTTTTATATGATTGGGTTGAACTTACCATCTATGTTTATTTATCGTGTTATTTACTCTGTACTTATTAAGCACAAGGATCCACCCAAACTGATAGAGAGTTAACACAATAGAGATTGTGATGGTTCCTACAAAAGAGGTTGGGTTTGGTATTTCACTATTTGTGATACTTTTTTTTTGGAAAAAGGGACCATCCCTGGCAAATATATTACTCAAGACTTACAAAATTTTTTATATAAACAAGCTCGTATAAGCAATCCTAAATGACATGCCCAAAACATGTTTTGAAAACATGCTCAAAAGGTAAATCAGGAAATAAGTACCACTACATACACTACTAATATAAGTTCAAAAGTGAGGTATAACCGTTCTTTTCTCATTGTCACAATAAACAAGTTAACCACATTTTTTTTACATATTCTTAAAGTAATGAAATAAGACATACAAACTTACAAATGTGTTGGGTGCAAATAAAATGTGACAGTTTGAAACCATTTATCAAGATTGGTTAGTTTTGTTTATCTCTAAGGACTCAAATAGCAAAGACAGACATGTATCTTATATGCAAGGTCTCATATTAATTAGTTTTCCATAACACAAGTAAAGAGTTTTGATGCAAAACTATGAATGCATGATATAACATGGCGTCTCTTTTGGATGACACTATGACAGGTTCGCAAAATTGATACGCAAATAACACGATGCTCAAAAGGGAAATCAGGAAATAAGTACTAGTACATACACTACTAATATAAGTCCAAAAGAAATAAAACAAATAAGTCACCACAACTTAGATTACAATGATACATAACACTTCTAGAACCTAAATTAGTCACCCATAAAACACAAAACATAAAACAATCATCCATATAAATTATTAAGTACAACGATCACAAAGTGATCAAACACGACACTTTGTATCTAAATATTCATTCTTTCTTTCATGTGTTCTTGTTCCACCTCCTTCTTTTAGAAGGATTTCAACAATATCTCTTTCATCTACGTACGAGTTTTCCAAAAGTTAAAGAGGGCGAACTTATTAAAAATTTTAAAACGGATAAAATACGTTAAAGATAAACTTAAGTTATACTATAGTGTTAGTGGGTCTGCCTAACCCAAGCCGACCCATTTTGACCAGCAGTCTTCACGAATAGCAAAGTGTTATTTGCATCTCACTTTTGCGAACCTGTCATAGTGTCATCCAAAACAGACGCCATGTTATATCATGCATTCATAGTTTTGCATCAAAACTCTTTACTTGTGTTATGGAAAACTAATTAATATGAGATCTTGCATATAGGAATACATGTCTGTCTTTGCTATTTGAGTCCTTAGAGATAAACAAAACTAACCAATCTTGATAAATGGTTTCAAACTGCCACATTTTATTTGCACCCAACACATTTCTAAGTTTGTATGTCTTATTAAATTACTTTAAGAATAGTAAAAAAAACATGTGGTTAACTTGTTTATTGTGACAATGAGAAAAGAACGGTTATACCTCACTTTGCATCCCAGTTGATTTAAATTTAAATCTTAATCTATAGACTAATCATTCAGGAATCATCTAAAAATTTAAGCCTTAATATTGAAGATATACACATGCTTAAAAGCTATAAAAGTGAAAAGATGATGTTATTTTTATGACTCAAAACCTTTATGAAATTTGGACTTGTGATATAGAGTTAATTCGTAAACCTTTTAACGATTATTCAAACGGTATATGTAATCATGCTAAACCTCGACGATATAAATAAACCTCGACAAAGCATTATAAATAGTATAGTTACTTTTCCATGCCTATCATCGCGATAAACGTCGACATGTGATCCAACAACAAATATATATATAATAAAAATGATTAATATTGCGATAAGAAACACATGAAATTTGGTAGACACCTGAGTACCCGATTTAATACGATCGCCGAATCATTTTTTTACCATTGTTAAATTTGGTATAAATCCAAATTACATTATTACAGTAATTGCCCTGTTAGACCCATTTGAAATAATTGCTTTAGTTAAAACTTATTTGATTCACTTTCGACCCACCATAAATAAGCATACCACCATTTTGACCCGTTTATAACTAAATAGATGCAAATTTCCAGTGGTTAAGGATCACATACTTAAAACCATCTAGATGGCTATCATGTATTCATCATCATACTCACAATTACTTTTCTATTTTGTAACTATAACAATCAATTCCAAGTAACAATGTTTAAGTTATCAAACTTTGATTTAAACTTCCTAGAAACATCTTAAAGTAGCTCTAATAATTTTGTTGAAATTGTCTAATTCTTTAAAAACATAAACCAGCAACACTCACATGAAAACAACTTTGATATATCAATGAATGATTTCAGAGAAATGGGATTATGGGGGCGTTTGGATCTGCATCTTGTAACTGGATAATAGGTTACTTCTACATGTGGTTACACGATCACTATCATATTGTAAGACGCACATCCAACGTAGACACATTGAAGAATATATAACTGAAAATTAGATTGATACCTGAGTAGATCTAATTAACGTTATCTAGTAATTTTCACACTCGCAGTACCTTCATTTTCATGGCAAAAAACACCTATTAATATGTATGGAAAAGTTGAAAACATAGAAACAAAGTTAAAGATTATACTCACACAACAACGGGATTATAAGTTTAACCACCCGTAGCAACTTAATGCTTAAACCGACAAAAATAATCCTCGTGCCCACATTCTCTAGCTTGGTATAATTCTTAAATGAATTTACAATACAATTTCCGTGGATTGTATGTGTACTCTGCCAATCCTAATGATCCGACAAAACAACTCTTTTACACCATGAAAAGGCCGCTTTCATGGCTATTTAATGAAATTCAAAAACTATACCATGCATGAGATTTTAAATATGTAAGGCGGAGTCCGAGCTACTATTCCCACTTTTATATCCATACTCCACCAAGTTACAAACACTAATTAGAAACGCACTTGAAGTTGCGGTCGAACATTCTAAGAAGAGACCAAAAAACAGAAATATTTTTACACATGTTTCCTACAGGCTTAACCTGTGATATTTCCTCGTTCTATCTGGCCGGCAGTTCTTTTGCGGAAGCATGTCTATATCTTCACAGGTGAATCAGGCATTGGAGCAAGTTGTATCCCTGAAAGACGAAGGCATTAGAAAAAGTTGTATCTGCTTGAAAGTAATCGGTGTGAAAGGAGTAACAAAAAGTTGAATAGGAGATAGAAAAAGATTCATAATTTTTCATCTCTAGTTGTGAGGACTATGTATGTTTCAAATAGAGGCATCAATACTCTCAAGAGATACCGGAAGATTTCAAAGAAACATAATTAAGAATATCATACGCAAATTAAGATGTATACACACCTCAAAATAAGCAGTTGGCTGAATAATGAAATCTTTGTTAACAATGAATTCATAAACTTGTTTTTTAGCAAGATTAGGATTAATTACTGAAAAACTCTTTTTAGCCAGCTTACTCAGCAGGTTAGATTATCGCTCAAGTAATTGGTATTACTTAAATCCTAAATAGACTATAATCAATAAATCTTTATAGAACTTTTAGAATTTTGGAACTAAAATAAGTTCAACAATCCAAGCTAATAAGAATAGATGGTTTTAAAAATGATCTTGTTACAAAGAAAGCTTACCAAACAAAAACCCTAATGTTTGTAATTGATTAATTGAACTAACATAAATAAAAAACTACAAAATTAATAATACCTTTTAAATCAAACTGGTACATCCCAACAAAAATCCTCAATCAAAATTTTGAACACTTTGAAACTAATGGCTATGATTTGTGACTCTGGTTTCAAAATCATGACTTGGACATAATAAAAAAATCACCTTATATCAGTTAAATCATAAACAAACATTGATACAACTACGCAAGCTCAAAAAGCATAAATAACATAATTTATTACCAAAAAAAATTAACCAACAACAAAAGTATTTAAAAAAGAGAAAATAAAATTAATCATACCTATGAGATCAATTACAGAATTGATACATCAAAATTAAGGTCTTTAGTTAAGGTTTCCTGGATCCATATAAAAAATATCAAACTTATCTTCCGAAACACAATAATTAGAACTAAAAAATTTATTTTCAAAAACCCTAATTTTCGTTTTAGGGTTTATAGGAACAACACGTGAATGTAAATCGAATTTTTTTTAATCATTGTAATTGAAAATTAAATTAAATTCATGGATCTGAAAATCTTACCGAGTTACAATATTAAATTGTATTTATCTCGCCGATTTTTGTTGTTATCAGTTTGTTGTGATTTTTGTTGTTCCTGATTTTATATCTGTTCATGGATAATTCATAGAAACTTCGAGTTTTACAAACGATAGTTTTAACCCTAAAGTTTTATACTGTTCATCCCGCTTTTTTTGTATGTTTTCTTATTTTCGTTTTTGACACGTTTATTTTTTGCCCGAGTTTTTACTTTCATTAAATATAAAAATGAAAATTATCCATTTGTTCCTAAATTAAGGGACATTTACACTTCTTAAAGGAACAAATCAAATGATTATTTCCTACTAAGGAAAGAATCTCTTGCAAAAGTCCCTACTTTGGGTTTTGCTTTACAAAGAAAAAGATTTTCAAAATCAATTTCATATATATACAAAGTGCAACTATTAAATACATAATGTACGATGATCTTTAAGCATGTTTGGGTTATATATGAAATTGATTTAAAAAATATAGTGATATATATAAAATTACCCCGAAGTTCGTATCCTTTGCAGCGTTGTATTGTTCGATTAGTAAAATCATTTAGCAACTACGTTGTGTGCACATGTCAATATAATGTAATTTCATTCGTTTTTATATAACTGAATTTTATGCAGACATTCGTATTATTTAGAGGGTATGGAGTGATCACACTCCCACACTAAAAAACACCCCATCACGTTAGCTTTTTCACTTTCACATCCACACAAAAAAACATCTTATCATCACACAATTTTCACACCACCACACCAATTTTTCCACTTATTTTCATAAACTACCATCAACAATTAATTTATTCAAATCCTAATTTACTTTATTCATTCAAGTTAAAAACAATACAACATAAATAAAATCATAACATACCAAATAAAAAAAATAAAATGACATAAAATAAAAATACTAATCCTCCATTTCTTCGTCTTCATCTTCGTTTAGTAGCCGTCGTGTCCAAAGGTGTTTCATAAGGCGTCGTTGAAGTGAAATATGTGAATTTTTATCTCGTAACTCTTTTGATTTGGTACGGTTCGTGTCATGCCTATCTATCCATTGACGTTGCATTCTTGTCGATGGATTCACAAAACTATCATTAGAATCATCGACACGAAATTCGGCTTCATGTTCTTGACCAATCGCCATCTTTTGATCTTCTAAAATCATGTTATGCAATATGATGCAACTATACATGATTCAACTGATGGTGTTTACTCTGTATGATCGATCCAGTTGACGTAATATTCCCCAACGAAATTTAAGAACACCAAAATCATGTTCGACGTCCTTTTGTGCTCCTTCTTGTTTTCTTTTAAAATGTATGTTTTTGGGTTGACTTGCAACCGAAAACGATTTCACAAATCCCTAACCCACTGTGGGTAAATCCCGTCGGCTTAGTAATACCCATTCTGAAACGTAACCCCATTTACTCTATATGGAGCAACACGTGCTACGTAATTAAGAAGGTCGTCAAATAATGGAGAAGGTCGTCAATATTTTGTACCAAATAATGGAGAAACGGATACTTACAAGGCTCGTCAAAGTAATCCGCCCTCAAACGAAATTTGCCATTCTCACGATCACGTTTAATAACATTTCGGGTTAGTCGGGGTTTGTTTTCTTGTTCTTGCAAATAATTATAATAATTATACGCGGTAACCAACATATCAATCTCGGTTTCATTATCAATGTCAAACGCGGAAGGTCGGTACCCCATTATTTGTGTGTGTGTGTAAATTTGATTTTTGTGTGTGTGTAAATTTGATTTTTGTGAGAAGTTAAAAAAAACTGAGGTTTGTATATATAGCAGTTGGGAGAGTTCTTAAAAAAAATAAATTTTTTTAAACCCGACAGGAATATAACCGTTGGGGTAGTATTTGCAAAAAACAAAACATAAAGGTTACTAGTATAAGTTCCAGTACGGGGGTAAAATGATTTTTTTAAACACATTTCCACGCCCGTGGCTACAACCACGACGTCTTCCACGTTGCAACGGACGATGTGTTTACGCCGACCCACGCAGAGCAACGGCGAGCCACACCGTGGTCACTCCGTCCCCTCTTACCTATTAGTATGGTATGTGATTCAAACAATTCTAATTATTTTGGCATACTAAAGGAAAAATAAGCAATTGTTTTTAACTTTTTATAATAGTTTACGTAAACCGAAAGCATTAGGCTCGTTTTATTCGAAATTTATAATAAAAACAATAACAAGCTCAAACATCGGTTTAAACTAAAGATAATGGGGTGTTGCGATTTTTTAATAAATCACAATAAGTAGATTTTGTAAATTGTTAGATAGTTTAAAACTGTGTTTTGAATTTTATTTTATAATATTTTTATTTATTTATTTGTTTATTTATTTTTATTTATTTTTTATAATACTGTTGATACAAAAGTTGGATGATCCTTGCTAGACCCGAATTAGGCTTAATTCGGGTTGGCTGAGTTCCGGCTCCTGCACCAAGTGAAATATCTGGTTGGAATTCTGCACACTAAAACAACACGCGTTAGGCTTACCGTGGGAATGTATCCCACGATTAGACTTCGGCATGACAGTAAGTAATCGCTTAGGGTTTAAGAATCGGATAGGAGTTGAGAGTGTGTAGAATGACATACCTTTGTGGAACCCTTGGGGGTTCCTTATATAGGCGGTGAAACCCTAATGGGCTGTCACCGATGCTTCGACCCTAAGCAAAGGATAAGTGCCATAATTTGTTTGATTGTTATCTTCTAATTATGGTGAGTGTATATCCTCTACTTTGGGGTAAATCCTAATCATAATAAAATAATGATTCTGTCTAACCCTGTACCGGCCGTAACGGGCCGTGGGCCGCACACATGTATGCGGCTACTGTTCATTCGAAGCCCATAAGCTCTAAATGATATTAATTCAACCCATTAGTAACAGACCAGATGCGAGTAGTACCCGTGGGCTGGGTTCATAACCTGGCTGGGGACTATACGTCATCATGTCCCCCCCAGTCTAGTTGTTACAGCCGTAGGCCGAATATCTAGACTAACAAGATGCTCCCCGGACATACCAAGAAAGAACATTATGAAATGCTGAATTTTGAAAATGATGTTTCGGCCACACGTGGCAACCTTGTTAGAAATTTTTTTCCTATGGTGCCCCAGCCGCACACATTGACCGAGACAAATTAAATGAAACATTGAATATGGTCTTACGTATAACCGCATATCCCGACACAATTGACTGTGCATCTGCCATTTTGACTGACAAAGTGAAAACAGTTAGAACCTCGACCGGCGCAACCTTCTGAGTCAGAAGTGACCCATGGGTCCCACCTGACTTTTCACTTGCCCCTTGCTTCCCCGCCACACGATTTTGGTGAGTGGAAGACACGTGTCATTAATCTAACGAACCATGATCAACAAGGAAACCCTATAAATAGGTCGCCCATACGGCTATGTGTGACACAGTCTTTTCCATTATTTCTACCATTAGCACTTTCCTTCTTATCACCACCTTCTTACACACGGATCCTTCCTTACACAGGTTAGAATACTACGCCCTCATATTTTTTTAATTAATAATGGCTCAAAGAAACAACCCTTCTATTGGATCCGTGCTAAACGTAATGACGGAAGAGAAATTGGTGCACTTTTGCTCTGATTTTTCATTCCTAGCAACCTTCATCCCTCTCTCCCTGGTGCAGGGGACCTCATAACTGAAGCACCCCAGGGAAAGATTGGCCTATACACTTGTCTTTTTGACGAAGCCAATTACCGCATTCCTTTCGCTCGATTCCTCGTAGATCTTTTAGGTTATTATGACGTACATATCACCCAATTACATTGTATAGGCGCATGTAAGATTAGCCAGTTTGAAATCCTTTGTCGTGCAAGAAGCATCCCTCATACCGTAGAGTTATTTAGACTGTTTTATACTCCCAACTTAGTGAATGGGTGGCTTTCCTTCAAGAAACGATCCCCAAACAGCCCCACAGCCCACAACAAAGCCATGGACTCCCTGAAAAATTGGTACGATCACTACTTTTTTATCGACTCAATAGTGTGGCCGACCGATTTTCTGTTTAAACATAGAGTATCTCCTGACCCGCCTCCACGAGCTGGAACATATAATGCCCAACATTCCCAAGAAATAGATAGGAATAGAACATGGTTTCATAGGAATCTACCCGAGTCGTTCCTTTGTCTGCTAGGAATTAGCCGCAACTACTTTGGCCTGTCCAACAAATATCCTGTATTCTGGAGGAGGCGTGGTGAAGGTAGGTATAGCATCTGTACTTCAAAACACACATAATCCTGTTGTCCGTAACTAACATACTCTTTTTTTTCTTAACAGAAATGAACTTCTTTGGGATCCTACGCCAGGGTGATCCAAAACTTATTCCAGAGGGAGCCTGTCCTAGACGTGAGAATGAGCTACCCCTTCTCGAGCATACCCGAAACATGACCATCGCCTTAGCAGCCGTACTGGAACCCGAATCTGACGAGGAAGATACAACACTCATGATGACCCCCGTAGATTTTGATAACGAGGATGGGGACAATCTAATGCTGGAGGATGAAGTCGGGCCCTCCTCTCCACCCAGGACTGCCACCCTTGCCCAAGAAGAGGAACAGGGTGATAACATAGAGAGGACCACCTCTAGCCTCTGCCAAATGTTGGGCGATGACGAGGAGGAAGTGCAACATGTAGAAGAGGAGGAAGAAGAAGAAGCCCAACCCGTCCCCAAGCGTACCCGTAGGAAGAAAAAGCGGGTAAGAAGAGTTGCCCATGCCGAGATCAGGGAACACAATGCCCCCTTGAAGAGACTGCGCGAGGATCGCCCCCGCTACCAATCTGGTGAGAGCACCAACCATGCCTCAGGGACGGTGCTGGCTGCACCCGTGGATCTGGACGTACCGTTACCAAATGTCGACCTAGTCACTCAAGTACCCCCCACTACGTCAAAACTAGAAAAAACCAACATGTAAGTCTACCGCAAATGTTTGTCATTTATGTATGTTGTCCAAGTAAAAGGTACGTCCTTTCATAAACAACATTTAATGTATATTCCAATTGTTGTCGCAGGGGTGAACAAGCTGGTGCCGCACATGCCCAAGAGGAACGGAAGGAGAAGGAACCTGTCTTGCATGCTGCAGCGACTAGATCTGGCCCAGCCTTTGAGGAAGGTACCCCTACGGCTTCACAAGAGGTACCGATGTCCGACCCCCATACACAATTCAACCCTGACTGGAAGATAACTACCGCTTCACGAATGAGACAGGCTGAAGAATGCCGTGACTATCTGAACAACTGCATCCCTCCCGGTCTGGTAAAGGATGTAAATGCACTAAGTCATGTGGACTTGGTGCATGAATACAATGGTGCCTTGGTTCATCAGATGGCCATGGGTACTTCCATGTGGGTGAGATTTGAGGCTGCCTTAGAGCATGTAGATTCCTTGAAGAGAAAAGTTGGCCGGAGGGAAAAGACGATTGAAGACAATGAATCCAAGATAGCCGCCCTCCAGTCCCAACTTGCTACTGCTGAGGCCACCATCAAGGAACAAGCCGCACATGCCAATACCCATGATCAACGTGTAACCGAGCTTGAAACTCAACTTGAGACTTCTATAGCTAAGGTATGCATCCGTACAGAATCCTACCGTCGCCACATTATTCTGTACTCTAATACTTTAAGTCATCACACACAGGCGACCACGGCAGAAGCCTTGGCAAAGTCCTCCTCTGACCAAGTGTCCACCCTTATAAAGGAGCTTAAAGACGCACATGCATTGATCGAGGGTGAAAAGATACTGAAAGAGGAGCTTGCCCATGAAAGGGCCATGACGGAACAACTGATGGAGTCCTCCACACAAAAAGACATGTTGCTGAATGCCCTTACCGCAAAGCGTGATGAAGTATTGTACCCTCAACTACAAGCAGCCATTGCCGGCCGCAGGTGGATGGTGGGTCATGGGACGCGCATGGCTGTCACAAAAGTGTTGGAGGCTCCTCAATTCATACAACAATTTGCAGATCTTGTGTCGGATGGCGTTGACCACGGCCGTCATGAGGGAATGATTATGGCCGCTGAGTTAATAAGTAAGAGGCAAAATTTTACAAAACATGCTAATTTTAACCCTGAAGCTGCAGAAAAGATGACCGCATCCATGGCTGCTATGCGGGATCTTGATTACCCCTTCTTGGCTGAGCTTGAGGCTACAAAGGATGCGTCCAACAGGGAGATCATGGAGAAGCTAAGCCTTGGCGCCTTCTCATAGGACGAGGGACACTCCCGGACTCACTTTACTCCCTCCCCCAGCCAACTCACTCTTCCTATTTATGAGGACGTCACCAGGATCGTAATTGGTGAGCAACCGTTAAGTGAAGTACTGGAGGTGAACGCGGCTCGAGCTCTAGAACGGAAAGATCATAGTGAGGTATTGCCTCGAGTAGCTGAAGAGCAGCGGGAGATAGGTAAGTTTCTCCCCCTATGTAGGGCTTTCCCAAATTTGGTGTAATTTCTGAATAATCTGGTCTATAACCAAACATTCATCCGTGGATGTCCACGGTACTTTATCCTTTGTAACATTATCGTACCATTTAGAATAGTATTTATAAGTCCTTGGTAGTCACGAAAATTTTGATAGTTGGAAACTTGCTTATATTCCTTTAGATATCATATACCTGTGTCGCATGACGTATCACGTCTTACCTAGAATAAAATCAAGTCTATATTTTACTAGACGTGCAACGTGCGTCTTAACCATGCAAATCACTATGTAAGTGCGGCATATGGAAACTTATTACAACGTCTTGTGAATAAGGTGTCTAGTAAGGATACATGATCCACGTCACTGGGATTGCATCACTCTTATGTGACAAGTTGAATAATTAGGTTCACTTAATCCTCTTACCCCGCCTGGAGGCGAATAGTACATGTACGGTTGTGAATGAATGCATATGAATAAGAGATAGCACATGATAGAAATAACAACTAAATCTATACAACAATAATTTACACACAGAATCTAAAAGACATGACAATAATTTGCACAAGAACAAGCCGTGGAGCTAGCTAGGCACCACGACATTTTATTAGAACGTTTACGATTTATGTTTTGACAAGAATGAGAAATCCTAAAACAAATGGAACCTAGAAAGCATAAAAACAAAACAAAAGAGAATACATGGATCTTCATTGAAGCCAACTATAGCGAAGTGTCCATGCGAAAGTCGTAGCCTTTAAAAGATAGCATCTTTTAAGATTGCAGATATTCCATGTACGTTCCAGGTTACCACCATCCATGTCACGTAAATTGTGCGCGCCCCGTCCTAAGGCTTCTGTAACCTCATACGGCCCTTCCCACTTGGGGCCCAGCTTTCCTGTATTCTCCACTCGACTTGCCTCGTTGGCACGATAAACAAAATCTCCCGGTCTAAAGGAAACACCTTTAACCTTGGCGTCGTAATAAGCCTTCATCTGTGCCTTGGACTTGGCCTCATTGATAGCCGCTATTTCTCTTTTTTCCTCCAACAAGTCCAGATTAATCCAGAGTTGCTCGTCGTTTGCGGCGACATTAACCTCCGCTGTGCGGATGGTCGGCATTCCAATTTCTTCTGGTATAACATCTTCAGTCCCGTAGGCCAGTGCAAATGGAGTGTCCCTATTGGCTGTTTTAATCATAGTCCTATGTGCCCATAGAACATGTGGCAGCTCATATACCCATTTGGCACTTCGTTCATCCATGCGTGCCTTGATGCCTTCATCTAAGCTTCTATTTGCTCACTCCACAAGACCATTTGTCTGCGGGTGCTAAACAGATGTGAAGCGCCACGTGATATTCAATGCTGCGCACCAGTCCTTGAATGGGTTATCCGCGAACTGCTTCCCGTTGTCCGAGATAGTTTCTCCTGGCAAGCCAAAACGGCACACAATGTTTTCCCAAACAAACTTTTAAACCTGCTTGCCCGTAATGGATTTAACCGCTTTAGCTTCTATCCATCATGTAAAGTAGTCCATTGCGACGATCAAGAACTTAACTCCCCCTGCAGCCACGAGAAAAGGTCCTGCAATGTCAATCCCCCACTTATAGAATGACCATGGGGATGTGATAGGTGTCAGTTCCTGCTGCGGATGTCACGGTATTGCTCTGCGCACTTGGCAATCACTGCATTTACGAATCATGTCGCGTGCATCCCTATGCATAGTAGGCCAATAATATCCTGTGCGTAGAGCCCGTGCCACTACAGATCGGGGACCTGCGTGCATACCGCATGACCCTTCATGTATCTCACTCATCACAAAGGTAGCCTGGCGTGGCCCAACACACCGCAACCACGGCTGTAAGAAAGAGTGCTTGTAAAGAATACCTTCTTGAAGCTCAAAGTGCTGTGACTTCCTTCTGATACGCCGTGCCGCCTTTTCCTCATCCGGAAGGGTTTCATCAGTTAAATAGCTGATGATCAGGGTCATCCATGTAGGTACATCTTCCTCAACTATAGCTGCGACTTCCCCTTTCGTGATAGAATTTTCCTTTAGTATGTATATCAAGACTTGCTTGGATAAGTGGGCGAAACTTGTAGACGTAATCTTACTAAGAGCATCCGCCTTCTTGTTTTCACCTCTTGGTACCTATTTGATAGAAAACTTACTGAAAGTAGCGATGAGTGACTTGACTTTCTCCAAGTATCGAACCATGTTATCCTCCTTGGCTACGTAACCCCCTAGAATGTGGTTCGCGACAAGCCGTGAGTCCACGTAAGCCTCAAGTTTGCGGACTCCCATTCTAGAGGCGATTTTTAAACCCGCAATCAACACTTCATATTCTGCCTCATTATTAGTGGCTGTGAATTCAAAACGCAGGGCGTAGGTGAACTCCATTCCTTCTGGATTCGTAAGGATGAGACCAGCTCCTGACCCATCCGTGCACGAGGATTCGTCAGTGAACAAGACCCATGGTTCTGTTGGAGTTTCCTCTCGTTGTATTACTGGTCTGTCCTCGTCTGGCTTCTCAATTAAGAAATCTTCCAAGATTTTGCCTTTGACCGATGTCCTTGGTCTATAGGAGATGTTATGCTCTCCTAGCAGAATGCTCCACTTCTGTAGCCTACCGGCCACGTCTGGTTTGGAGATGATTTGTTTTATTGGTTGATCAGTAATAACCACAATTGGGTGCGCCTGAAAGTACCGGCGTAGCCATTTTATGGCGAATACTAATGCTAAAACCAATTCTCCATAGAGGAATAATTCAACTCCGGCCCTTGTAGTGTTCTACTTATGAAGTAGATCGGAGTCTGGACTGTGTCCCTATCCATCATAAGTACTTCACTTATTGCTCCGTGTGTAGCCGACAAATACATGATGCGCTCTTCCTTAGGTCGGGGGGGCACTAGCATGGGAAGAGCTGCGAGGTGCTGTTTAAGCTGACTAAAAGCTTCCTCAGCTTCCTTTGTCCAACGGAAATCTCCCTTCTTGATGCACTTCTTGAGTGTTTTGAATAGGAGGAGTGACTTTTCCGCGGACTTCAACAAGAACCTATTTAGCCCGGCCAGCTTTCCATTTAATGATTGTACCTCTTTTTGCGTCTGAGGAGATGGTAACTGTATCACCGCGTCTGTCTTTTCCGGGCAAGGTTTGATCCCATTTGGATCGATCATGTATCCAAGGAACATCCCTTCGGTTGCCCCAAACATGCATTTTTTGGATTCAGTTTCATATTAATCCTCCTCAATGTGTCAAACGTCTCTTGGACGTCACGGAGAAGTGCCTCCTCCGTATGACTTTTGATGACTAGGTCGTCAACGTAGACCTCAAGGTTGCGGCCTATCTGTGAGTCGAAGGCTTTATCAACAAGTCGCTGATATGTTGCCCCGACGTTCTTTAGTCCGAATGGCATTTTTGTGTAACAGTATACGCCCTGACTAGTATGAAACGCCGTCTTCTCCGCATCCTCTTCCGCCATCTAGATCTGGTGGTACCCTTTGTACGCGTCTATGAAGAACTTAAAAGGATACCCACATAGGGATTCCACCTTTCAGTCAATCTCTGGTAACGGATAGCATTCCTGCGGACAGGCTTTGTTCAGGTCCGTGAAGTCCACACACATACGCCAGCTCCCGTCATGCTTCTTGACCATGACCGGGTTGGATAACCACTCGTGGTAGTATACCTCACGCATAATTCTTGCGTCCACTAATTTCCGTACTTCATCAAGTATTACTTGGCTGCGTTCTGGTGCTTGACCACGCTTCTTTTGCTTAACCGGAGGATATCCCTGGTGGATTTGAAGTTTATGTTCTGTCGTCGCATGCGGCACACCCGTCATATGCTTGGGCTCCCATGCGAATACATCCAGGTTTTCTTTCAGAAGAGAGCACATGGCCTCTTGCCGCTATCCGAGAGCGTTCCTCCTATGGACACCTCTTGTTCCGGATAATCGGGATGGATTGCCACCTTCCATTTGTGGGGGTGGTGATCCTTCCTTGACGGGGACAGGTAGGACTGGTGTTGCCATGGCGTGACATTCAGATGCTGGTATGATTGAGTTATAGATGGTGACAATTCCTCCTTCCACAGGGAATTTAATCATTCCGTGAGCTGTGGAGGGTACTGCCGGTATGGCCAGGATGCCTGGTCTTCCTATAATCCCATTGTATGGAGAGTGTGAGCGTATCACCATAAAGTTCATCCACGCCATGGTGGAATGCTTTTCATTCCCAATGGTTACTAGCAGACGCAGCTGTCCTATTGTCCATATGGTGTCTCCACTAAAGTCGATGAGTGGTGACGTGGCCGGTACCAACTGGCTTCTTATTTATGTTCCTAACTGTACGAAACAGTGTTCGTACAGTACTTCCGCCGATGACCCTCCATCCACATACATACAGCGAACATTGTGTGTTCTAATGCTTACCTCGATCGTGAGAGGTGCATCGGCCACGTCGCTTTCCGTAATGGGAGGGAATGAGATTTCTCTTCAACGTGAAATTTTTTGACTAATTTTCTGCTTTGTGCGATGCTGCCAGGATTGGATCATGTATATAGTCGAAGGTTTGTCCTTTTGGGGATCCTTCTTGTCGTGCTTCTTGTTATCCTTTCCGTCCTTCCAATCCTTGACCAAATGTGTGAGTTTTCCTGACTTAATCAATGACTCAATGTGCTTCTTGAGTTGGATACATTCCTCTGTGTTGTGACCCTTGTCAATGTGGAATTCGCAGAAGCGATTTCCTTGACAACGGTCCACCGGAGTCGTCATTGGGGGAGGTCTCGGGAAGTTGGCCCCTTCTGTTAGCAAGATCTCCCAGTAAGACATCTTTAGGGGGTAAATTTCTCCTCCGACCACCCTCCTTTGTTTTGGCTCTTGTAGTCCGAGCTCCTTCCACTGGCTTGGTTGCTTTGACCACCCGACTGTCTCCTAGACTGGTCGTTAGATCGATAGTTGTGGTTTCCCTTTGAAGGATAGGCTGCGGTTACCACGATTTCTCCTTCTATGAAGTTCCTGACCCTTTCCATAAGGTCGTCGTACTTTTCCGGTCGCCTGTCATTGAGGTCCCTAATTAATTCCTTTTCCGTTATGGCATGCATGTAATCGGAAATTTTTAGGAGCTCCGACATCGTTTTTGTGCGCGTGCACTCGTCATTGAAACGTGCCGTGAAATCCTCCGTATATTCTCCAGGCCGTTGCTTGACGGTTGCTAATGAGACCGGATCCCTATTATACTTCTTTCGCTGAGTATAATTGTTTTTGAACGCCGCGCGCAGCTCAGTGAAGCTATCAATGCTTCGGGGGGGGGGGGGGGGAGTCCCTCGAACCAACCTCGGGCGTTGCCAATCAAGGTTGAATTGAACATTTGACACCATATAGTCATGGGCCATCGTTCGATTTTCGCCTGCGTGTCAAGTATCTTTAGGTGATCATCCGGATCACCAGACCCATCATAAGTCTTGACGCACGCTGGCATGCGACGCTTCTTATCCTCGGAGTAATTCCGTATGCGAGGAGTAAAAGGATCTTCCTTAGGATCACACCATGGGCGGGTGAGACTAGGGTCACACCATGGGCGAGATGGATCACCCCCTTCCACCTCATGGTAGTAAGGACCACCGTAGTACCCCTCATCATCCGATGGTGGTGGAGGAGTACGCTTAGGTCGGCGATGCTTGGGTGGATGGTCATCCGAATCTTCTCCTGATGGACCAGGGGAAGGGGAGGTGCCCCACCTATGGGTAAAGGATCAACTCTGTGAGAAGAGCTAGGAGCCTTCTTCCCGTTATTCACCCTATCCCACACGCTTGTGCGGCGATTGTTCCTGGTTAATTCCAAGTCCGGCCGTTCGGCTGAGTCATCAGATCTATCTCACGAGATTGTAGTAGTTCCAGCATAACACGATCCCCTATGTGTTCGGACACATTCCGAGGTTGAGGAGTTTTCTCAAATAGGTTTCGTTCCTGGGGTCGTGCCCTCTTCTTCTTTTGAGTCTGAGGAGAGGTGCCGGATGCGGCCCTGCCAAAGTTGAGCCTAGATTGGAGGTTCCTACCTAGGTTTAACCTGGACGCGATTCCTGGGACAATCCTCTCAAAGTTCCGCGTGAGAACTCGAGCGAGGTCTTCCTCATTAAGTGGTTCGACTCCCACTTCTTCTTCAGTCGATGGCATGCGCGGCTCCTTGTTAGGGGGCTTGGGCGCACTCCCTGGATCAGGGTTGTCCAAGGTCGAGGTTGGTGGTGGGGTGATAGCAGACGTGCCTATCCCACCCATGGGCTGAAAAACGCTCCGGTTATTCGGTCCACCTGTTTGGTTGCTAGGGGACTGAGTGTGGATGAGTATCCCGTCCCCTGTAGACTTCCAATTCGCAGGATTTGTGTTCCTGGGATTTCCTTACGGATGTCCTTTCGTCATTGAAAGAGATTGAGAAGAAATTTGTTCTAGCTAAGTGTATGGTCCCATAGATGGCGCCAACTTGTTGATACAAAAGTTGGATGATCCTTGCTAGACCCGAATTAGGCTTAATTCGGGTTGTCTGGGTTCCGGCTCCTGCACCAAGTGAAATATCTGGTTGGGATCCTACACACTAAAACAACACGCGTTAGGCTTACCGTGGGAATGTATCCCACGATTAGACTCCGGCGTGAGAGTAAGTAATCGGTTAGGGTTTAAGAATCAGATGGAAGTTGAGAGTGTGTAGAATGTCATACCTTTGTGGAACCCTGGGGGTTCCTTATATAGGCGGTGAAACCCTAATGGGCTGTCACCGATGCTTCGACCTTAAGCAAAGGATAAGTGCCATAATAAGTTTGATTGTTATCTTCTAATTATGGTGAGTGTATATCCTCTACTTTGGGGTAAATCCTAATCATAATAAAATAATAATTCTGTCTAACCCTGTACCGGCCGTAACGGGCCGTGGGGCGCACACATGTATCTGGATACTGTTCATTCGAAGCCCATAAGCTCTAAATGATATTAATCCAACCCATTAGTAACAGGCCGGATGCGGGTAGTACCCGTGGGCCGGGTTCATAACCCGGCTGGGGACTATACGTAATCAAATACGAAATAAAATTTTTAGTAAGAAAAGGAGATCTTGGGTTCAATACTTGTCAAGAGATTGTCCTCTCGCACGAAACGGATAAGAAGTTTAACCATAAATAGGCGAGAGTTCAAGAAATGTATTTTGTGCTTGGATATTACTAAACGACTAGATCCAATAACAAATAGCCACTAACATGCCGTTTAAAAAATAATGGATACTAATTTTAGATCGTAAAAAGTGATAAAGTTTATATTTTTTTTTTCCTTTTAAAACAATGTGCCTTTTCGTATTTTTTAAACGGTTTGACTATTGGTGAATTTTCCTTTATGGCCATTGGCTTTTACCATTGAAGCCTCTTAATGGGAAATTAGATAACTAGCATGGGGTTGATATTCTATTCGTGAGATGATTCGAACTCGGATCGAAAGACTTGATGCTTCAGAAGCACGCAAGATACTCTGCTGCACCAAACTGTGGTTAAAAAAATTTCCCTCATCAACCAACGACTCTCCAAATTATATCCTTAATAAGAGGGGGGAATCACGTTCCCCAATGAACAGTTCCCCCCTCACACCAAAATTATTTTATTCTTTCTCTCACAAACACACACCTCTCAAACCTTATATCCCATTTGTTTCTCACACACATTATTCTGGTACAGTGCTTTGCCCTCCAAAATTGACCATCACCGTCGATTTGATCTGACGTCAAGAAATCATGGCCGTCCATTGATCCTTTGCGTGTTTATATATTTTTGGTTATAACATACTGTTACCACATTCATCTCCTACGCCCATTTGTTGATTAATAAAAATCAGAGCCGTTGATTTACATAACACCCACCTAATTTTGATCAAGGTATACGATAGGTCGTGCCAATCATTTTCACCTAATTTTGATATGTTATTCCTATGCGATGCATCTCATCGGTTTCTCAGATCTGTGAAACCTCTTTTCGTTGCCCCCATTCTGATGATGATTACATGTAAAGTCACTCACGGGGGTTTGTTTGATGTTATGGTTTTGGTGTTTCGTGAAGATTTTGTGCCCTCAATAAGCTTTATGGTACGTATTCTTCTCTTTCATAGTTTATGATTTTTGATACTTGATTCTTTTTATAGCTCGCTGAATTGGCTAGATTCTATGTAGTTTCATCTTTTGAGTTACTTACCTTTGTTTCTTGATTAAAGTTGATAATTAGAATTAGGATTTTTTGGGTTTCTAAAAGGGGTTCATTTTCTTTGTTTGTGATAGAAAGGGAATTGTTCAAAATAAGCGAAACCAAACACGTACTAATGTGACGTATACTCTTAGTTTTTTACGAAATTAGATAACACTAGATTTACTGTTGTTTGTAAAGTTGTTCCGATTTCGTTGCTGGCACAAGTATTTTCATTCAACCGGACGTTGGTTCGTTGCCGATATTCATGGCACGCGATGATAAGGACAATGCCTCTTTCGTTGCCGCTGTTGATAGGAGGTGACGATAGGCCCGTTGTGATAGGCTCATAAACAAATGAGTTCCTTAGTTATGTTGCCACTTTGTGGTTGGTTGGTTTACTCATTAAAGAGGAATATATCAAATACTCATGGTTCGTAAATGTGGTACGATATTCGTTATATGCATTTAAGAATAAATTAATACCTACATTATATGTATGGAACATATATGGTCAGTTCGAGAATTTTTTTTACCATGATTTTGTCATGCTTTAATATCGGTTAGGTTTCTGATAATTGTATGTGGTGGTATCCTTTGTTGCAGGCTGACATGATTCTAAACGGGATCGGTTGCTGGAAACCATAATTTTTTAGGGGGATTTGTTGGTTGAATGGTGTTCTTTGCTTATGGGTTGGTGAGTTTTCTATCTTCATTGAACTTGGCCCTCCTTTCGTTTCCGCTATCTATGCTGGGCGACGTTAGCGATGTGCGTTTGACACTCGGGATATGCTTATAAGTTTGAAAAGGGTGTTGGTATTGCCTCTATAACTGTTCTGGAAACCATAATTTCTTATGGGGATTTGTTGGTTGAATGATGTTCTCATGGCAACTTCTGGCAAGAAATTATTGCTGGTACATTTTGTTTATGTCTCGACTTTGCGGGATAAATCAGAGGTCCAACTCAAGGTAAATAAGGTTCTTTATTATTTGGTCGCACCTATGATGGTTTCGCCTTCCTTTGGGCTTGACCCGAATATTGGCAGGGAGACCATTTGGTCGCACCTATGATGTGACCCTTTAATATTGCTTTTGAGATGATTGTTGTTTCTATTTAAAATTAGAAACCGTTGCTCAGATTTCCATATACTTTCGGCTTTTTCACGTTCGATGCCACGGATTCTTTCGTTGCCGCTATCCATTGCAGGCGACGATGGTCCGGATGCGTGCCGATCGTGATAGACCGTCTGTGTTCCATTATACACGTGTTAACCATCCCACAGGCTGTGATGATAGTATTTTAACATCCCTAACCGGGTTCGAATAAAGTTTGGACTAAGTATATCTTGGCGAGGCAAGCTTGCAAAGTTTGCAGCCATGACACCGTGTCCTCATTTTCGACATACCCGATTTGTTACTTATCTGAGCCTCAAAACAATAAGATTAATGTTTTTTACATTGTCATTGACCAAAATTGTAGTTATACCAAACGCCGTGACTATATTAACGTATGTTTTTGGGTTTTTACGACTGGTATTGGACACATCGGTATTTGTGCGTTTCGATATTTGTTGGAATTCAGTAATCTTTTTTTTTGTTTTCATGCATACAAAGAAGTCTATGATGAGTGTAGATTGCTTTCATAAGTGCGGTTTACCACAACGCGTGCCTTGGCTTGGCGAGCATGTGGTTGCAGCCATCACGGGTTTGGGTGCTCCTTACATGATTATGCACCTGAGCGTATTCAGACATTCAAAGAGTTACGTTTCTTAATTCAGAATTATTCGGGTCAAGCCGACTTTTTTTCCTCCTTTGTTGAGCGAGTAAATGGTCACTCGAACCGAGGTCGTGCAGAGTACCATTTTGTTCTCACAATGTGAACAATACTTAGATTTATATTGTTTTCTTATTATACTCGCCTCTTTATGTACTATATATGCAAACCAGAATTGAGTTATGTTCTCGAATTAGCAGATTCCTCTATCTCTTCCAGTCTTGATTTAGATTGTAGTCTATGGCTTGAATGTTTTTTATCCATTTTTTTCATCCACCACTTTAGTTGGAAAAACATGTAGAACATGTATGTCTTTGTAGGAAGCATGTATGAAAGATCTTTGAAGTTGCTGTTGAAACGGTGGCTTGCACCTTTCGAAGGTATATACACTTAACGTCTGTGTTTTACTACAGCTTTACAAATTTGTGTGCAACCCTTCTCTTATTCTGATAGCTTCTATTTCCCAGGATTAGCAACTAACATTGATGGGTGTCATTCAAGTACTACAAACGCGCTTCGATTCAGATATGTCAAATGTTCTGCTTTCTTCGTTTATTCTGTCATGTATTCTGTCTTAGATAATTGATTATCCTTTTCGGCAAATGTTATTTTGTAGGACCTTCGTCCGACGTTAAGGGATCTCCCTCAATTCGTGGAACCAGCGAGCCACAACCACATAAACGATTTTGATGACTACCAAAGATAGTCTCATCTCTATGCATGTTATGTGAGACCAAGGTTTTCGGTTGATTTTAGAGGGGAGACAAACCGAGCCGCCAACAGCAACTGTGGTTGACCAACCGCCTGGTAACCGTTATATGTCACCGCCTGTTCACACAGACTATACTACGCAAACAGGTGATATTTTTACCCCTGCATCGAAATTGGGTTTTTATGTGCATAATCTAGAGTGTGTAATCAAAGCAAAACTACCGAGAATCAGAGTTAGACCATCTTGGGAAACCAATTGCAGTTGATGCATGGGTAAATAATTTCTTCTCTTTACGTAATCATTCATGAACTCAATTTTGTAGTCAATTCTGAGCACCTAAATGCTTTTGGTTTTCCAATACAGTTTCTTCCAAAAACTAACAATCACAAGGTCAGGTATTTTCCACTTTTAGGTTATGCAACTATGTTCAAACTTTAAGTAATTAAGGTACCGATTGATTTTACGGAAGAAAATGGGCTGGTGTTAGTGGTTTGCATTCACATGCTTCTTTATTTAATTGCCTATTTTTACCCATTTTCGTTTAGCTAGCAATATCATTTTTGACCATTAAAGATTACAAAAGAACTTGAATCGACCACTTATACTAATTGAACCAGAATTGCTGCCTCTAACCAAGAGTATCCTCTAAAAAATATTAATCGAATTAATAATTAGCAAATAATATTCTGTTTCTTTTGAAGAATGTAGGTTGCTTTATCATCCCGACGCACGCTGTTTTGTGATTGGTCAGGCCACCTTTGAACCTGCTATGCGAGGAATTAGCCGGAACTTGCACATGTCTAGATGCATTGCAGAAGACTACATTTGGGGTTGATTTTGAAGATGATGATACTACAGTCATAAGTGATCGCAAAGAACATTTTTTTTAGAACGACAATCACAAAGAAACTTATGTAGTAAGTTTTGCTTCATTTCTTTTATCCGACAATGTTCACGTTTTGAGTTTTCTTTTTTCTTTCATTCTTGGCTTTGTATAAGATACATTTGTTTTTTAAGATGAGGAAATGTGATCATTCACAGGATTACGAGAAAACCTACGAAACTGTATCAACATCCATCTCATTTTGGGTGGCGTACAAACTAATGCTTATCCACACCCCAAACGAGAACCGTTGTACGAAAATAGAATAGACCCCTTGCCACAAAAGGCTGCCGTGCGCCGTGGCGAAGCGCGGGCAAAAGCCCTAGTATAAAGTAATAAGGCACTTGTGGTTGGCTAACAACAACAAAAAAATAAAAACTACATCAACACTACAACAATCATGACGTAGTAGTTTAAAGTAACAAGCCATGTTTCTGCAAATGTAAAATGAGAAGTGATATAAATTTTGAATGTCAAACGAAGTAAAAAGGATGAGCATGCAATTAAAAATATTCATATTCTTTAAATTTTTTAATATATTTTAATATCATTGTTTTTTGCAAACTAGTTGACATATTGCATTGTAATTTTTAACCAACCACTTAATAGTTGCCAATGCTAGTAGACCTTGCTTATATTTTTTCAATAGTAAGGTTATTAATATCCCTAAAATCTTATATGTACCCTTAAAAAAAATTTAACAAATTAAAACTGTTAAACTGATAAAAATACGAAACAAAACTGATAAAAAAACTGTTCAATAAATTTCAAGGGGTCAAAAGTGCACAAACTGTGTACTTTGGTCTTTTTTCAATGGATCAAAGAGGTATCTATAACACCTTTTTTCAATATGATGACATGTATATGAGGGTCGTCTCAAAGGTTTTATTAAATGTGTGCCGTCATTACTAAAAGACCTTTAAGCACACACGCATAAATTACATATGTAACTTAACCTTTATTATGACGAGCCATTCAGATCCGGGCGATGCCCCGGTTGTGTCATGAAGATGATAATGTGCAACGAATTTTGTTTTTATTTGAAAATCGAGTTGTTACATATGCGTCGTGATGTATAAGTTCATATCGGTGCATGGTTGTAAGTGTTTAGTTTTTAATGCTAAAGTTGGAATTCGGTTAAGTTAAGCGTAGATGTTTAATCTTTAATACTTAAATGTTTTAGTGCAATGATGTTTACTCACTTAACAAACATTTCTCAATCAAGTATTAAATTAGGCTTCATGTATTGCTAGTCGGTTTCCTCATTCAAAATATCATATTCAATTGTGATTAAGTTTTCTTATAATTATGATTTTTAGTTATAAGTAAATATTCATATATTAGTATTTTACAACTAAGATTAAAATATATTATCCATCTAATTAATTTGTATTATGGTTACATTAATTATCATTTTTGAGGTAAAAAATATATGTTGTCCTTCCACCCATATCAACATATCTAATAATTTTGTTTTTATTCTTCTGGATTCTGTATCATTAAAACAATTTGTTAATGATTTTAAAAAAGATTGCTAAAAAGTAAAAATATCAAAAAGAAACTAAGACAACTCGTTACCAAAAAGAATGCATCTTTCATTTCTAAACCCACATATACATAAGTCATCGTTAGACAAAACTCTAAACCAAGGTCACTAATAATGAAGTGATAAATTTATTATCAATATTTCATGCTACTTTAATAATGGCAAGCTCTTATTAATTTTTTATAATAATACTGTAATTCTTTGACACACTTGACCAATTCTATGACATTCATTATTCCAATAATTTTCAGAATACTTGATTCCCCTTCACCCCTATGGCAAGCTCTTATTAATTTTTTTATTATAATACTGTAACTCTTTGATACAATTGCCAATTCTATGACATTCATTATTCCAATAATTTTTAGAATACTTGATTCCCCTTCACCCCTACCTAAACATCTGACTATAAAAAAAAGACTATGCATCGCTAAACGCCTCATGCGCAACCGCATAACCAACGAATTGATCACAAACTCGATCAGAAACCCTACCCTCGGACTTTATTGATCTTTAGATCGGAACAATTCTTCTGGTTTATTGATCCGGGCAAATTGTTGTGACATCGGTCCTGAAATCGTTGAATCTTGTGAACAGGTCTGATACTAATTTGAAGGGGTTGTTTCTATAGATTTGGAAGGGATTTCTCTACTAATCGGGTTACTTTGTTTGAACTGGAGATCTCATTAATATATGCCAAAATTTATTGTTTAATAACATGATTGTTTGTATTCCTTGTTATATTGTAATAATTGAATGTTCGTTTTAGATTCCTTTATCTCATAGTAATTAGATAATGGTTTATATATTGAAACTGTAAGACCATTTGGGTTTCTAGCAATTACACAGGTGTTGTAGAACATTTATGTACTCAAATAAAGTTAATCTTAAAGACATCACATTTAATATTTGAGGACTGAATTTTTATAGATATAAGATACTTATCATATCATAATAAACTTATATAACACCCCTTTTTAATTTATTAATATATGGGTATATTTTTGATCAATTTATTTATTCACATAACATACTTAATTGGCTTGTGAGCATTATAACTATAAGGGTAGTTAGATTAGCTTATTTATTCGGCTTATGAGCTATTGTTTTGATTTTTGAAAAGCTAATATAAGGTAAGTTACTAGAGCTTATCATGTACTTGAGCATATTGGCTTAACACAATAATGCGATAAGCTCTCATAAGTTTTGTTAAATGCGTGCCATCATTACTAAGAGACCTTTAGGGGTGTTTATCAAATTAAATGGTAACATATATGCCTCTTAATAAGCCTCTTAGTGAAAAGAGTAAAAGTTTAGTGGGTCTCCCAACTAACAGGTTTAAATGGTTTGGGCCTACTTTTACTTCCCACTAAGATGTTCCGAAATAAAATGAAACACCCCCTTAAACACACACATAAAATGCATATGTAACTAACCTTTATTATGATACTTATCATATAGTAATAAACTTATGTAAAACTATAAGTCTCAAAATAAACTAAAAAATTGAAGTGTAAAAAATTTAAGCTAAAATCAAATAAGTTCATAAACTCACATATAAGTCGAATCAAACACCCTTTTATTTTATCAATATATCGGTATGTTTTGATCAACTTTATTTATTCAGATAACATACTTTAATCGGCTTATGAGCATTATAACTAAAAGGGGTGTTTAGATTCACATATTTATGTGGCTTATGAGCTTATTTGCTTTTGAAAAAGCTAATATAAGGTAAGTTACTAGAGCTTATTATGTACTTGAGCATATTTAAGCCAATTAGGCGATAAGCTCTTAAGAATGAGTTTATATCGGATTTTGCACAATAAAGAAGCTCAAAGATGCATAAATAAGCAAACCTAAGCACCCGCTAAGTAATGATAATTGTAGAATACGTAAAAGAGATGGAATTTATATGAAGTTAAGAAATTTGTTAGTAATTAGTATATAACATGTTTTTAGTTATAAAACGATATCAACATCATAATCAAATCCAGATACTATATATTAAAATCATGTTTTCTAACATCTAATTATCTTAATTTATATTCAATATGCAATCACAAATACCCCTGAATAACGTTTTCATAATCTTTTTAATGGAGAGCTCATAAAAATTCATATGTCGTGAAACAAGTCATTCATCTCATGAGTATTCAGCAAATATCAATTTTAATATAGTTATATTTGTAATTTAACTTATCATGTGCCAGTGATTTGCGACAATTATTGGTAAGGCTGGTGGTAGAGGCAGTGCTTGGTAATAATGGTGGTGGTAGACTTGGTTGTGGCAGACTTGGTGGTAGCGGTGGTGATTAATAGTAGTGGCTGGTGTAGGCGGTGAATTTGAAATATAAAAATTTAACGGGTGAACGTTTAATATTTAACGAAAATAAAAGATTTGCCAAAAAAGTAAGCTGAGAACCTTTTTTGGAAGAAAAAGATATTGATACATTAATTAGGCATAAATCTTAACTTAGATCCTACTTGGGTTAATATACACAAAAGTTACTAAAGTTTATCAAAAAATTCGATTTCGTTAATAAAATTTAAAACATTACAGATAGGTTACCAAAGTTTGGTTTACCGGCTATGCAGGTTACTACGTATTTATTAACCTATTTATAACGGTAAAGCATCTACGTGGCAGTCTACGTGGCAGGGTTAATAGACAACGATGTTAATAAAGTTTGCTAAAAAGTTCGATTATGTTATTAAAGTTTAAAAATGTTACATATAGGTTACTCATGTTATTTTTTATTCGTTAGAAAGGAATTTTACATTTTCAAACCTGATACGCTTATTTACGTGTTTGAATGTTTTTTTTTAACATTTTTACATTTTTGTTTTACACTTTTATACATAGAAAACATACAAAATGAATAAAAGTTATAGAAAATATAAAAAGACATATGAAAATATAGTATACTGATATACCTATTTTATTGAAGTAAGTAGAAAATATCAGATATTACATATTACGTAAAAGAATACAAAAGACAATATTTTTACTACGTAATCGTTATTTTACGAAGATTTTGTAAAGTAAAGCTGATACAAGGAAATGGACATTACAAGTGAAAAATAAATTGCAGATAATGAAAGAAACAAGAAAAGGAATTTTAGATAGCTTTGCATTAAATAAAAAATGAAGACACATCATGCACACACGTATAAAAAACAGAAAACATGAAACTAATAGATAAAAATATATAGTGTTAATTATTTTTAATGCATAAGATAATATAAATAATATGGGTAAATATACATAATGTTTTTATAAAGAAATACAAAATTCGGTTACCACTATGCAATGAAGAAATATTATAAAGAAATACAAAATGTACTAAAACGGATAAAAACACGAAAAAAGGATGAAATAAATATATATGTATAATTATTTATTAAGTGTAACTTTTTCTATGGTTTAGTAACCCATTTAATAAATTCGTGAACTATACTAACTTGTTTGTAATGTTTTAAACATCAGTGATAACGTGAACAAGGGAACCGGTAAATCTTTAGCCCTTCTTATAAGTAACCTGAGGATAATTTTTTTAAATGTTCAGTAACCCATAAAATAAACTCGTATACTTGAGTAACCTATCTGTAACGTTTTAAAGTTTAGTAACGAAATCGAATTTTTTTAACAAACTTTAGTAACTTTTGTGTATATTAACCCATCCTACTTTTGATGGCATTTGCTTTTAAATTTAAGCCCAATTAAATTTTAGAACAGTAACAAAACATCGCAGCCAGTCAAAACATCAAGTGCAAAAAAATTCTAAGAAGCGATACCGTAGTGTCGAGGGATGCATTGTTGGTTTTGGCGCGATCCGACGGTTGGCACAATATACCAAACCTGCGTGCAAAAGCTCTCGCGTCAAGTTTACCTTTACTTTCTCTGTTTACCAAACCCAACAACCCAGTTCCGAGTGATAATTCAGCCCTGTTTTAAGCCGTCAAAGGTTTTCCAGTAATGAATACCTATTTTTATTAAACTCATTAAAAATTATGTACCTCATTATTTCACCAAATTTTATATAACCATCGGCATCAAATATAATACTCTCTGTGTCTCATAATTATATTTCCCTAGTAAAAAACACGTAATATAATAAAAACGTTACTTTTTCAGTTTTTACTTTCTTACTGTTGACAAAATGACCATTTTACTCTCAGTTAATTAATTTACAATTTTTTTAGTGTTCGTAATAAAACTTTTAATCAATGTTAATATGATAAAGTTGATTTAAATTCTTTATCTATTTTTAAAAATAAACTATTAATTTAAGATGTTCAAAAATGATATAGCTAACTATAATTATGAAATGGAAGAAATATATACTTTCTATACTTCTTTTTTTTTAATAAAAACATGCATTAAAAACTAAGGATCATACAAATCACTCCACACAAGTGAGGTAAGTTCTTCAGGAAAAGAAACATCCTAACTATATTTAGAAGTCGTAGAAAACGCGTGATGAGCAACCCAATGAGCTACTTGATTATTTCTTCGGTTAACTCAAGAAAACGATAATTGCAAAGTATCTGCCCATAAGAGGGCATGGAGTGGTCACACCACCACACCAAAAAACATCCCTCCACGTCAGCTTTTTCACATCCATATCCACACCACATCCACACCAAAAACAACCATCTTATCATCACACCATTTCCACACCAATTTAACCATTTTTCACTTTTTTAAAAAACCTACCCTCAACAATTAAATTTACTCAAATCCTAATTTACTTTATTCATTCAAATAAAAAGCATTACATTCTAAAAAAAACATTCGGATAAAAAAAACAATACGAAAATTAAAAAAAAACTAATCTTCACTTTCATCTTCGCTTCGATCAAGTTTGTTTTTGATTTCTTCCTTTTTCTTATTGATCAAACGAGTTTCCCTTTCGTCACAACCCCGAGTCGATGTCGTGAGAAATTTTAGTTGCTCCATCACAAGCCACCCGTTGTCTTTGCTTATCGAGACTTGATATGCTTCTTGGACGGCTTGCCTTTTTAGTCGAAACTCGGTGGTTAGAGCATCCCCGAATGGGTTCGACCCACTACTCGCTCCTGTACTCGTTGACACGGATCTTGCCTTCTTTCCGGTTCGTTCTTTGCTGGGGGGGGGGGGGGGGGCTGTTGATCCCAAACTTAGATCGATTTAGCTTGTGTAAACGAGATTGAATCAAGTTAAACATGTAGAGAAACTTTGTGGTATATGTAACAATTCAAGTATTATGCGGAATTACTTAAACAAGAACACACAAACAAGTTAAACCAAACTTTCACTTTGATTAATAAATCGAACTTGCGTACAATGAAAGTGTAAAAACGTATATTAAACTTAAACCTAAGGACCCCCTTTTATAGACTAAGGAGCCTTGTACAAGAGTCTATGTATCAGCTATTTTAGGTAAAGATAAATATAGAAAATACAATGTCAAACATATCTTTACTAGAAATACAAAACGTGTAGACTAAGTCTTCTATCAGTGCTTGACTTCTTACTGTCAACGCTTGTCCTGTCAACGCTTGATTTCTTCTTATCAACGTCTAGATTGCTCTTGTCAGCGTCCAAGTGTCTTGACTATATTTTATTCCCAACAATCCTCCCTAAACTTGATATCTACTCTAGTAATCAAGTTTCTAAATAAAAACTAAGAACTAGGAGGATTCTTACAAATCTTATTATATTGCAAATAAATATATCTAATCAAATCTTTGGCCACGTCACTTGAGTAGTCTATTTCCAGCTGTGTTGTCATCATTTTCTCTAGAACTTCTTTGGACATAGGATATTCAGCATCCACAAGAAGATAATCAGAAAAATTTGTAGAACTCAAATGATACACACCAACAGTTGAATATAGACGCCATTGAAGTCCACTGATATCATCATCAAGATCCTTCCAAACAGAATCTTCTTCATCTGGTGCACACATCTTTCTGAATGTTGACCAAATCTTTATTCCATTGACTGAAGTAGGTGCTTCAGTCTCATACTTGGCCTGCAGTAACCTCCAAAGGTCTGATAAGTCTCCCCTATCCAAACTTGCAAACAAAGACATAAGTAGTAAAAGTATGTACCTCTTTCCTATATCTGCCAATCATCCAGAACCCACTTGCATCTTCTTCATAACTAACTACAGGGTTTCTGGAATCATGAGGTAATACTTCCACCATATGTGAAACTTCTAAGGATGAGAGCTTAATGCTCCTTCTAATAACAACTTCACTAGGATTCACTCTATCCATATTTCTTGGAAACACAAGTGGAACTCCCTTTTTCTTAGGTCTTGTTACAATTAAAGCCTGTTGAATATGCATCTCTTCTGCAAGCTCTTGTTTTCTTTCATCTGAAAGAAGTCTGATAGTGTTCATCTCTTGCACTTTTGCCCAAATAGGAAAAGCCTTATATTCCAATTCATCAAAGGATAATGCTTGCAACTTCTGAAAAGTCCAAACCCCTTGATGACATCTAAGCAACATATAATAAAGCTCCCTTCTTTCTCTCTTAGATTGTGAGAAAACTTTGCTGGCTTTATAATTTAGGATTACCTGACAATCTCTTTGAATCCTAAGAAGAATCTCCAATCCCCAAATCTGATCTGATAAAGACATGTCTGGAACCTCCATGATCTTCTTCTCCCAAGAAAAGTACATCTGAGAAACTTTAGGCATATCATAATCTACCTTCATCTTCAATTCTGCAAGTTTCTCCCTTGCCAACACATCACCATATTCAAGTCTTTCTGTTTCTTCAATAATCATAACACTTGAATCTGTACTCTCATCATCACTGCTTTTCTTACTCTCAATAGCAGTCTCCTTCACCCTGTCTTCTTTCTCAAGTTGTGCAGCCAACATTGAATCAAATTTTACTTGAGCTACATCCTCGGGAACCACTGTTTCTACCATAATTCCTTTACCCCTATCTAATGTATCAATGATGGGTAAAGATGATGATGGTACCTGTGAAGACACTTCCTTGATGATAGCTGATGACTGGAATACATCAACCATACCTGCAGGTCTATCAACGTCCAAAACCTGTGTGTCAACGCCTAACTTACTCTTATCAGTGCTTGGCTTGTCAGCGTCAAAAATCTGCTTGTCAAAGCTTATCTTACTCTAGTCAGCGCTTCTTGTAAACTACTCTATCATCTCAGTAAATGATAAATTCAAATTTGTAGGGGTAACCAATGAAACATCAAAACCTGGTTGCCTCAAATCTGTTAGAGCTTCAGCTATACCCAAAGATTCTCATTCATTTGAGCCATTATCACTCAAATTAAGTGGCTCATTAGCAGCTTCCTCACCTTTGTAAGAATCCTCCCCTAAAGAAAGGACCATTGTCTGCCTTCTCCTAGCCTCAGCAGCTTCCAAAACAACAATCCTTTCCCTCAATTGCTTCAGTTCAAGGCCCTGGGTAGAGACAATATGTACAAGGTCTGCATTTTGCTTTTGCAAGCTAAAGCAGACAGCCGTCAATTCCAACATTGTATAGGGTTCCAATCTGCCCTCCTCGAGAGTGGGGATTTGACCTCCCAAAATAGAGTCATTGGGCATGGATAAGGTCTTAATGATGTTAAGACTGGCTTGGCCTGCATCTAAGCTAGTACCAATAGTCCTAGCCTCACCCATGTCACCAACCACACTTGTGGTGGTGGTTCTCTCTACAACATGGCTAGGACCACCAGAGGAGAACACTCCAATGGTCCTTTGGTTTTTTTCCATCCTAAAGTCTGGGGGTGAGGAAGATGATGTGGATTGGGTTTCAGTTTGGAGGTGAAGGGGTGTTTGGGTCTGTTGTAGAAAGGTGTCAACTTTTGGATTTGAAGTGTCAACACCAACATTTAACGTGTCAGCGTTGAAGGAATCTTGTTCAAGTTCCATATGTTGAGGTGAAGGTGATGGTGCAGGTAATGGGTCTGGTTGTGGTTGTGGGTTAGGTTGAGGTTATGTTGCTGCAATAACAGCAAGCATTGCTTGGGTAAGGGGTAAGTCTCTGTGAGGGGGTGAATTCATCTTGCTAAAAATTGCTTTCTTTTGCACAGGGATCGTATAAAAATCATCATGATCCCTAGTGCAATACCTTTGTTCATCAAAAATCATTTGTAAAAATCTTGGGTAAGCTAGAGTCATCTTGCTACCCTTGTTTTTACACATGCCATCAAAAATCATTTTAGAAAAATTATATTGTTGGCTTGTAGCAATACACACAATGGCACTACCAATTGATCTGTTAATTTCATTATGTGCAGTACATTTGGGACTTAAACATTAAAGGATGACATGTATTAAGTACTTCCAAGCTGGGGGAAATTCTTGTTTATTATATTTGTTTAAAGTACCCTCTTCAGGGAAAGGATACCCCAAAGCTTGAAGTCCCTGTTCTATCTCACCAATGGGTAGAGTGGTTATACCATCTGCATCATTAAGATGCAAAGCCTGGCGAACCAAGGCTTCAATAACCACCCATGGACAATAACAGTTAATGTAGTCACATTATTAAGCGTTGAGGAACTAACAGTGTTCCAAAACTGTTTAATATGAGTGATAGTGATAAGAGGAGCATGAGAAAGTGCATACCGTAGTGGAGATGCATTTAAATACGCCACCATCTGAGTATATTGAGGAAACAGAGCATCATCAGCCTCCAAATAGGCAACCATGTTATGCTGACTTCTGAATCTCAATACCAAGTCACTCGGTTTAAACTTAGGCGCCATTGATGTAGAAAGCTGTGTGAAAGGTTATGAAAGATGAATATAGGAGAGAAATTTGTTAGACAAGAATATGCAATTACCCTGTTTAAAAAGAGAGAGCCAAATATATAGGAGATAGGCACATGTGATTGGTCAAAAATTAGGCAGTTATTTTCAAAATATAATGATAAAAATCTTGAAAAGAAAATAACTTATCTTGTGCATTAATTAAAAAGTTACCAACTCCCTAAATTACGGCCCCAATTTTCGTCAAAAATAACAATTGTGTAGGACCCAATGAGTGTCAACGGTAAGAAATAACCTATTAATGCCCAACGGCTATATTCTTGTCAACGTTTGAAAAAGCCATGTCAACGTCTAAATTGGTCCAAACAACGTTTGGAAATAAATCTGTCAACATCCAAAAAGAAAAATAATAAAAATAAAAAGGACCTTAACAAAGTGATTTATCCTAGTGAAGATAACCTATAAACTAAAAATTACTATAGGGTGGCAAGCACTGTTCAATCATGCACACTTGCTTAAGCAAGATAGACATAACAGTCCTCTAGTGTCCCTTGCTAACCAAAGTTCTTAACAGTGAAGTTATCTTATAAAATCCTTTGCAACTTCCCAGGTAAGCCCAATAAAAACCATACCCAAGACTCCCAACAGACCACATCCAATTCTAGGCCAAAAAGTCTTGGCAGCATGCATAGTATATCAACTTTGCATACTATAGTGCCTCATAAGTTAGTAAACTATTTCATACTCACCAGTGGACACAATCTAGAATTGTGATAAGAGTATTATATAAATACCCAAAAAGTCCTAAAGGGTTCCTAAGCCTCCCCTTAAACTATGATACATAAGTTGCCACATAAAATGCATATAATAAAAATGTATGTCAAGATAGGAATATAAATATTCCAACCATCATCCATAAATTGAAACATGCTCCAATAATGCTCCAAGAATCCATAAGCAACTCTGTATCCATTTGTACAATGCTAACAACGCATGCATAATTAGATCAAAAACCACAAAACTAACATGTTGCTGACAACGTTAATTTAACACTTGTCAACGTTAAAATAACCTTTGTCAGCGTTAGACAAATAAAGTGGAAAATCTAATTTTGTTCAAAGACCAATAACAAATGCATATCATGTACATACTTTTACAATAAGTTTCCAAAACACATATTACGTAAGATTAATCATTCTAATACTTGTTACCAAGTATTAAAATCTTCCAGTATCAAAAGTATTAGTTAATAAATCAGCCACATTTTCCTCTGTGTCAACCCTATCTGGTTGTATTAAACCTTTTTCAAAACAATCTCTTATAAAGTGATGCCTAATTTCTATGTGTTTTGTTTTAGAGTGATGTACAGGATTTTTAATAATGCATAAAGTGTTGTTATTGTCTACAAAAATCTTGGTATGCATGAAATTATACCCATAATCCAACAGCTGGTTCTGAATCCATAAGACTTGTCCACAACAAGCAGCTGCAGCAACATACTCCGCTTCAGTTGTAGAATTGGCCACCACTGTTTGTTTCTTGCATTGCCAAGATATCAACCTACTCCCAAGAAACTGGCATCCACCAGTGTGGATCTTCTATCAAACTTTTCACCATCATAATCATTGTCTGAATATGCAATAAGCTCCAATGGAGAATCTTTTGGATACCAGAATCCCAAGTCTGGATAACACCTAAGGTACCTAAAAATTCTCTTGACAGCATGAAGATGACATTCTTTGGGAGTCACTTGATGGCGTGCACATGCACACACAACAAACATAATGTCAGGTCTTGAAGTTGTGAGATACATCAATGAACCAATCATTGACCTATAATGCCTGACATCCACTTCTTTTCCATCTCAAACTTTTCCCCAAGGGTGTTCCCTATCCATGGATGTGCTAGCCCATTTCTCATTTAGAGAAAAGCCAAACTTCTTCAAGATCTCTGCTACATATTTGTCTTGAGAGATGAAGATACCATTTTCTTTCTGCTAAACTTGTAACCCTAGAAAGAAGTTCATCTCTCCCATTGCACTCATCTTGAACTTGTCTGTCATAAGCTTGGAAAAGTCTTCACTCATCTTTGGACTTGAAGATCCAAAGATGATATCATCTACATAAACCTGAACAAGTAAGAAATCCTTACCAGTCTTCTTTATAAATAAGGTCTGGTCTATGGTGCCCCTTTTGAATCCAATTTTCACCAGATACGTGGACAATGTGCCATACCATGTTCTTGGGGCTTGATGAAGTCCATACATAGCTTTCTTCACTCTATATACCTTGTCTGGATGTCTTGAATCTTCAAAACCAGGAGGCTACATTACATAAACCTCCTCTTTAATTGTGACATAAAGAAAAGCACTCTTCACATCCATCTAATAGACTGTAAATCCCATGTAGGAAGCATAGGCTAGAAAAATCCTTATAGCCTCAATCCTTGCAACAGGTGCAAAGACCTCCTCATAGTCTATCCCTTCCTCTTGTGTATATCCTTGTGCCACTAAACTTGCCTTGTTTCTGACCACAATGCCTCTCTCATCCTTTTTGTTCTTAAGAACCCATCTTGTCCCAATAGGTTTGACATGTCTGGGACAATCAACTAACTCCCAAACATCCTGAATAGCAAATTGGTGAAGCTCATCTTGCATTGCTTCCACCCAACTTGGTTCTTTGAGAGCATCAAAAAAATTCTTGGGTTCCTATTGTGACAGAAAACACGTAAACAAACATGCTTGAACAAGAGGGGTATCAACCTTCTTGTGGATATTGGCAACAAATCCTTCTTGATTCTGATGAGATCTTCTAGTTTGTACAGGAGTCATCACATTACGTATGATAAGAGAAGAAGGATGATTCTTCATGGTAGAAGAAAGCACTCCTCCTTGAAGAATGGTGTTGTCTTCAATATCAGACTCTATGTTGCCAATATCTTCTTCAAATTCTCTTCCATCATCACCTGAATGAACCTCCCTATTTCTGTTTGAAGGTTCACCTTGTTCAAAATTATTGGAAGAGAACAAATGGTCAAAAGAGTTGTCAACGCCTGAATTGGAGTTGTCAACGTTTGAGCCATCAACACCTGAATTTGTCTTGTCAGCGCCAGAATTTCCTCTGTCGGCGTTTGAAGAATCATGCATGTTTTCAACTGGTGATACTTGTGGACCACCTTTTTCCTTTCCAGCAGCAGCAGCAGCAGCAAATGCATCTTTCCATATAGGAACGATAACATACTAAAGTATGGGTGCTGATTTGTCTGCTTGTGATTCAACCTCCTTATCAACCTGTATACCTGAAATTTCAACAACTGGTTCTTCTACAACATTTGAAGTTACCTTCACAATGTTTGGATTAGTAACAGGCATATAATTTAAGGCTCTAGATAAAGGTGCCAAGTCAACTAACCAATTTGGTCCACTCTCAGGATCACTAGGTTTACTTTCTAAAAACCTAACATGTACTTTTTCAAGTATACGTTTTTCTTTCTTCATGTAAACCCTATATCCTCTACTTTTCACTGAATAGCCCATAAAATAGCTTTCATCACCTTTAGCACTAAACTTACCTAAGGCATCACTAGTGTACAGAACAACTACATGACATCCAAAAGGTCTAAGAAAACCAATATTAGGTTTCCTGCCCCAAAATAGCTCATAAGGTGTTTTGTTATGGATCTTGTTGATTAATGCCCTACTCTGAACATAACAAGCTGTATTCACAGCCTCAGCCCAAAATGCAATGGGAAAGTGAGCATCAGCCAACATAGTCCTAGCTGCTTCTATGAGTGTCCTATTCTTTCTCTCAGCCACCCTATTTTGTTGTGGGGTTCTAGCTACAATAAACTGTCTAGTAATCCCTTTCTTGGCACAAAAGTCATCTAACAACTTATTTCTAAACTCACCACCATTATCACTTCTAAGCATTTTAACCTCATTTTCAGTCTTTTTCTCTAACTGAGTAATAAAGTTAATCAAAATATCAGCAGTTTCACTTTTCAATGCTAAAAAGAAAGTCCAAGTAAATCTAGAAAAATCATCAGTGATGACAAAACAGTAGGATTTACCATTTAAACTTTCTATATTAGTTAGACCAAACAAGTCCATATGCAGCAAGTGAAGTGGTTTAGAACTAGAGTGCACTGTTTTAGACTTAAATGAGACCTTGTGCTGTTTTCCTTTAATGTATGCAACACAAGAATGGTCATTGTGGAAAGCCTTTTCAGGCAAACCATCAACTAAACCATGTCTCACAAGTCTATTTATATTTTTGAAATTAATATGCCCTAATCTCCTATGCCAAAGATCACTCTCATCAACTGAAGCCTTAGCATAAAAACATGACAAATTGTTATTCATCTTAATTCCATTAAGATTCACATTATAAATGTCCTTATGCCTAGGTGTTCTACAATCAATGAATTTCTCATCAGGAATTTTAAAATCTTTGCTCAACACCAAGCATTCAGTATCAGTGAAAAGAACCTTATTTTTGTTATCACACACATGTGATACACTAAACAGATTATAGTCAAGTTCTTTTACCAGAAATACGTTCTCAAAATGCAAATTGTTGGTGATAAGAGTGCCTTTGCCAGTGATAGTTCCATATTCGCCTCCAAAGTACACTTTGTCACCATCCTTAATGGGGGTAAAGTTTGTCAAGTAATCTTCCTTCCCCGTCATGTGCCTAGAGCATCCACTATCCCAATAGACATAATCATTAACCTGCTTTTGAATGCCATACACATAAAGAAAACAAATTAGTTTTCATTGGGAACCCAAGCCTGAGCAGACTTGGATTCATTTGGTTGTTCAACAAGAACAAACTTAGTCCTTATAACAACCCCTTGTTCATCCCTTTTTTGATTAAACACCCAGTTAACCCTAATTGGTTTAGTTATGACCTTTAAAATATAATGAAATCTGTTACAGGTCATAGAAATCCCATCTGAATTAGGGTTTTGGTCTTGTTTAGGTCTCCATGTCAAGCTAGAAGAAGCTTTAGACCCCTTTCCCTTTGGTTGCAAATATTTGACATTTCTTGCTCTAGCAACGTTCCTGTCAGCGTTTAATTTGTTCTTGTCAACGCTGAAATTAACCTTATCAGCGTTGAACCTAGGGTTTGCTACAGAAACCCATTGTCTGTTAGACCACGTATTGGTCTTCTGAAAAGGTCTTTGTCCATAAGTATTAGACCCTTTAGTAAAGAATGGGGCTGGTCTAACAACTTGTAGACTTTGCTGGACAAAAGGTTTGGGTTTGACAGTGTTTGACTTTCTATCAGCGTTGAACTTTGAAGCATTGACACACTTATAAGCTAAATGTGAAAAACTTCCACAAGTATAACAAGCTTTTCTAGACATAGCTCTAGGTCTAGAAGAAAAAAAACCTGTCCCATTATCACTAATTTGGCTTTTTGGTGACCTAGGTTTTCTATACATTTCTGCATATTTAATACTAGGTTTTCTATCAACGTTTAAGCCAAAGTCAACAGTCTTGCCAGTAGTAGGATTGGTCACTTTTATGGGTGTAGACTCATTTGGGCTGTCACTAAGCATGCCACCCTTAACAAACAAAGTAGGGTTAGCTTTCTTCCATTGGTCTAAATCAGTCAGTTTCTGCTTGTATTCCTCTACTGGGGTAAGAACTCTAGGTGGAGGAATAAATCCTCTTCTTAGAGTTCTGGAATACCAGTCCAAGACAAGTCCTTTATAAGGAAACCATAGAAGTTCCCAACAGGTGGTGGAACACCAGCATACTCTTTCATCTCAATCCCAGTCATATCCATAGAATCTCTTTGTTCACTAACACACTTTTCTAGGGTTTGTGAAGCTTTATCAAATCTCTGGATTTTAAGATCTACATTATCTTTGTTTTTGATAGCCTCATCTAACTTAGTTTGTAAAACACCATTGGTTCTCTCCAAAGTGTTTCTAACCTCAATACTAGCATTTAAATCATGAGCTAAAATATTGATTTGATCTTTTAGGTCAAACTCCATTTTCTTATATTCAAACACAGTCTTTTCAGTTTGAGTAAGAGCAAGTTGATAATTAGATAACTTGCATCATTCATTAACCACATCTGTTGTTTATTTTAAGACTTCTTTGTTAAACTTTTCAGTATTTAGACGCAACCCTTACTACAAAATTCATCATCATATACCTCATTGTCTGATGAAGACGAAGAATGTGCCATGAGAGCACAGTGAACATGCTCCTCTTCTTCCTTTTCTGCAACCAAAGCCTTGTTTTCTTCCTCATCCTTGGCCAAATAGCTCCAATCCCAGCCAACACCATCAATTTCTTGCATAGCAACCATAGCTTTGGGATCCTGAACCTTGATGATTTGACTTGAGGGTTTTCCAGCATCAGATCTTCTTAGAGATCTGCACTCTCTCATAAAGTGTCCCATTCGATGACAATTATAACATTCAACCTTGGATTTATCAAATCCAGCAGTGTCCTTAGCATTAAAGGTCATCTTCTTCTTGAATCTTCAATTGCATCTATTTGCCCTTATGCTAGCAAGAGCCATATTCCACTTATGTCCATCTCCTCTAAATGCTCATCACTAATTTGCTCAAGGTCCTCATATGTAATCACTGAACCATTGGGCAGTGACGCAATGTATGCACACATAGTATCTAGATCAATACCAGCAGGTTTAACTCTTGGTGAATCAACATTGTATGTGTCAGCGTTTGAATATAAGGCGCTGACAAAGCTTGATCCAGCGTTGAAACAAGGTGATCCAGTAACAGGGTGCATGTAAGACTCCCTTTGATCAAATTGACCTTCACTATGTGAGAAGAAGGCCATATTACCATTGGTAGACTTACTTCCTTGATCCAAAAGGATTTCACTTTCTACAAGCCTCAGTTTGTTATAAGTATCATCAAAGGTGGAACTTTTGTGGGTATTATTAGCAATCATAGACCTTGCTTCAATCTTCCATGCATCACCAAGACTTTAAAGAAAAGTGGTGATGATATCAGCATCATTATGCACTGTTCCCATAAAGGAAAACTTGCTTGTAATATCAAGAAGTCTAATTCTCACTCCACTTAGCTTTTCATTGGGTTGAGCTTTGAACACAGGATACTCATGCAAGAGTTGCTTCTTTTTTCTCTTGTACAGTATCAGCATTACCACCATAAGCAACTTCAAGGGCTTCCCAAAGATCTTTTGTGGAATCATAACCTCTATACTTGTGCTGATTGGCTTTTCCCAAAGAGAGTTTGAGGATTCTTAGGGTTTTCATATCATTCCTTCTCTTTCCTATGTCCTCAACTGAGACATCTCTTCCATCATCAGGTTTTTCTTTTCGTTCCTCTTCAGTAGAGCCTGGAGTTGATCTTGCCAAAATAGCAGCTGCAATCTTGGCAGGCTTATTGAATGTGTTTCCATATTAAATAATTTCCCATAGGGTGTGGTCATGTATTTGAAGATACTGTTCAAAGTTAAACTTCCACAACTCAAAGTTGTCTGGGTCTAGCATGGGAATCTTGATGTTAGGGCTTAAGGATGAGGAGGTTAATTCTGTAGTAGACATGTTGTTTTTAGGGTTTCTGAAAATTAGGGTTTTTGACGATTTAGGGTTTTTAGTGTTCTTTAGATGAAAGTTTCTCAACAAGCTCTGATACCACTTGTTGATCCCAAACTTAGATCGATTTAGCTTCGGGTTACAGTCAACTCATAAAAGACTCTCCTAAGGAGATATTCTTTCTATCCATAAAAATAAAGCGAGAAGAGAAATGAGTGTGCCATTCTTTCACAACCCACTCTCCTTTATCAAATACAGGTTCTCTTTTTGTACCAAAAGTCACCCTTACGTTAACAAAGTTCACTGATTTCTCAATTAAAAATTGTGTTGATGCCAATATAGTTGTAATTTCACACTTGAGCTTTTCCCTTCGAAGAGTTGATCTTTCATTTCAAAAGTGGTATCTCCCCAATGGAGAAATGATGCTAAGTTAACACATAGAGAAACTTTGTGGTATATGTAACAATTCAAGTATTATGCGGAATTAATACTTAAACAAGAACACACAAACAAGTTAAACCAAACTTTCACTTTGATTAATAAATCGAACTTGCGTACAATGAAAGTGTAAAAACGTATATTAAACTTAAACCTAAGGACCTCCTTTTATAGACTAAGGAGCGTTGTACAAGAGTCTACGTATCAGCTATTTTAGGTAAAGATAAATATAGAAAATACAATGTCAAACATATCTTTACTAGAAATACAAAACGTGTAGACTAAGTCTTCTATCAGTGCTTGACTTTTCCTGTCAACGCTTATCCTGTCAACGCTTGATTTCTTCTTATCAACGTCCAGATTGCTCTTGTCAGCGTCCAAGTGTCTTGACTATATTTTATTCCCAACAGGGGCGGGGTCTTGCATCCGGTGCAAAAAGAGCCTCATTTGCACGAGACGGAACGTCGCCGGTTAAATCAGTGGGTTCGGGAGGATCCCGTTTCGCATGGGCTTCGAGGTTAAAAGTGTTGTTTTTATTTTCCGCCCAATAAATTGTCCGAGCCTCGCCATCACATCCAAATCACTTTCCCCACTTTTGATTACCGACTTGCTACGTCGGTAACAACCATTGAACTTTTGGCACTCGTGGTTCAAATCCCTCCATTTACTCTAAATTATATACTTGGTAGAGTTTTGAAAATTTTGTTTATTAAAAGTCGCTACCCTATACCAAAACGTTTCGCCTTTTTGATATTTCCCGACATTTGGGTCCTCCAAAATCTCAACATAACATGCGGCAAGAAATGCCTCCTCTGATGCAACCCAACGTGACCTAGTCTTCGACACATCCGGATTTATATCAAAAATCCACCCCAAGTTGAATCAAATCAACATTCTTATTTTTGGTCGCCCGTTTACGGGCTTTTTTTTTTGTGATTCGGGTGTGGGTTGTGAGGATTCTGGTTCATCGAAGGGAGGTGGGTTTTGTTGAAGCTTTTGGAATTGAATATCCTCCTCGGATTGAACTTGAGTGTATCTTTGTTGTTGGAAATTTTCGTAGGCTTGTCGTTGGATTTCTAACCATGCCGGATCATCCTAAAACATTTCTTGTGAAGATGGACCTCCGGTAAACGTGTTGAGAAGGACAACGAAAGAAGCTTTGTTGGGGTTTTCGGACATGATTTTGTATGTGATGTGTAATAGATTAAAGATTAGAAGTGTGTAAATTAAAGGGGTATATTGATATGTATATATAGGGTTTTTTAAAAACAAGCCATTATAGGCATTAAATTTTTTTTTAAAAAATAGCCGTTTGGCTTTTTTGAAAACACAAATAAAAATAAAAATTAATAAGGTACTAAAACTAGCCGTTGGCTAGATTTTTTTCTAAAAAAAATCAAAACTCCCCCCCCCAAAAAAAAGTATCCGTTATATACGAAAATAGCGGGGTGGTTCAAAATTTAGGGGGTGTTTGGTTGGGTTAAAATATAAGGGTTATATTTGCAAAATGGAGGAGGGTTATATATGAAAATAGGGGGTGGTTGCACGGCCGTGGGTGGAGCAACGGCGTGTTCCACGTCGTCCACCACGGTGTGGTCACGCAGACCAACGCCGGGCAACGGGTGACCACGGCGTCCTCAGTCCGTGTGCTCTAAGCGAGTGTCATTCACGAGAGCCGCTAAACTCCAAGGTGAGGAATCTTTAGAAATTGATAAGGATATAGCTAGTTGATATCCAAAGCCTTATCTTTTTAACGTGGCTGGTTTTTTTTTGCACCACTTTGGGTTTGGAATGTTGGGGCCTTTCCTAAATAGGACTATGGGAGGTGCCTACTATATCCCACTCGGAATATTTTGATTGAAAAGATGGAGTGACAAAAAAGGAAAAAAAATCTATCCATACACGTCCTTATAATTTCTTTTTCTTGCATTCTGTCATCAATTGGTATTTAAACTTTTTGCTAGCTTTTATCTTATCTTTAAGAGTTGACCTTCATATAATTGCATGGAATAAAAAAGACGACGTTAACAACCAAAATTTATAATACGAACATGACTAACAAAATAAAATTAGATTATAGATCTCAAGTATATATCGTAAAACATAAATTTCAAGCAATCCGTCCAACGGGCGGGCCTTGAGGCTAATTTGCATATATAGACATTAGTCGTCGTGTCAGAGGACGTTTTAAAAAACCTCATACTTTTAGAATATGTGATGGTTATGAAAATTATCTTGTATTTTTAAATGTTGATAATTCTTTTTCATATAATAAATTTTATTTATTAAATATCAACCAACTTACTAAGATTATATTATAAATAACTTTTTATAAACTTTAAACACAATTTAACATATATATATAGGCGAATACCTGCGCAAAGTGACGAATATTTTTCAAGACTAATAAATGATATGCTATATTATGACAAGTGTTTACGTTACTCGTCACAAATTTCTCGATATACAATATTTGAGTTACAAACTCTTTTTTGATCAGTTTTACTAATACCTTGTTAGTTGCATGTAATATCTCTTTCAACAACGCAACATAAACCATGCGAGAAAACTAAGTCTGACAAATAGACACCCTCGTATATATATAAACGTGAGTTTCTTAAACATTCTTCTTTTTACAATTCAACTCCTATGCAATTCAAAATTAATTGTCACATTATATAAGGATATACGTGATTGTCTTTTTAAACTTTTTTTTAATATTCAACTCTTGATATTTGTTTTGTTTTTTTATAGATATAGAGGCTTTAAAATATATAATTACCATCAACTATTTTATCAAATAAGGTCTAACTATTTTCTTTTACTTCAAAAACATATGCATTTATTATGTACTTTAATCTTATCAATCTTAATTATTTATTTACACAGACTTTACTTTTTATCCAAACTTTTAGCATTTGAGCATTTGTTTCATGTTACTCTCTTGTTTCAATGGCATAATAGCAAATAGGCTTATCACTATCCTAAACTTTCTCACCACTATTTCTTTGTACAAAATAAAACAAAGCATGCAAAACAAAAAAAATATTCATTTTCTTCATCTGTGTTGCACAATAATGAACAATAATTAAAAAATCATATTCCCATAACAACATATGCATGTCCATATGCGAATGATCAGTTAGTAAAGATTTAAAATCACCATGAGTTTACAGCCAATGGCCAACGGTATCTTGATTCGAACACGATTAATTTTCATGTTATCGAACATTTCTTAAAAACTAAACGTTTTCTTAAAATAATAATAAATAAATGAATTTCTTTAAACATTTTTGTTTTAAAAATTTGTATGTTTCCTTTTTGTTTTCTTTTTGTGTTTGATAGTTCTTCTATCTTTCAAAAGAACTAGATATAAAAATATATTTTTTAAAACAAACAATGTTTAAAAAAATATTCGAAAGCATTTTAAATTATTTTTTTGGGAAGGAACAAATTCATTTAATTTTAAAAAATTAGTTAAAAAATAAAAAAAAGGTTTTTTTTGGAAGGAACAAATTCAGTTAAAAAATTAAAACGTTTTAAAAATTAAATTATTAAAAAATTTAAAATAAAGTTTGAAGACTTTTTTAAAAAATTCGAAGAGAAAAGATATATATATATATATATATATATATATATATATATATATATATATATATATATATATATATATATATATATATATATATATATATATATATATATATATATATATATATATATATATATATATATATATATATATATATATATATATATATATATATATAGTGTAACTTTATTTGCAGAACTCATTTAAATGACAGAACTTGCAGAACTCACCTTTTTACCATTAATAATACACAATGTACAATTGATCAGTGCAAAATGGTATTTTTGTAAATATTTATACCTTATTTCAGAAAAAATAAATTAATTAAGGGCAAATCAGGGATTTTAAGTTTCCCAAATTACATGTATTAATCTAAGAAATTGATATCTTTTTACAAACCGTCTGATTTTTTCATCTTTTTTCTTTTTCCTCAAAAACCTAGCTACCATGCTTCAAAGCCTCCATTTACAAGTTTGGATTCAGTTGAACAAAAAACCCAGATCTTCTGATTTATATCATCTTTTATTATGTCTCTATCTTCAGATCTCAATTACTTTATATTTTAATTACATGTTTTAATGTTTGTACTAGTCGATAGATCACGACGTGTTCGAATGTAACCGCCTCCTACCATCATTATCTAAACCACCGCTGCAACCATCAAATGATTAAATTACCACCTTAATCAGCATCCACTAAATTGAATCCGTTACCACAAACCATCACTATTCGATTTGGTTTAGCGGTGTTCTGGATTCACTCAAAAAACACACAACCTGTTTTGATTCGGTTACTCGCCCAACGGGCGGGGCCGCTTTTTTTCTTGTTTCGGATGGTATATGGTTCGTGCGTTTTTAGTTTCTTGAATTTGTAATTTAACTTTTAATATATTTTAGTTAAAGTTTACACTTAAGTAATGTTTATTTGTGGTCAACGGGCGGGGTTGTTTTTTTATCTGAACGAACATCAAATGAACGTGTTTTGTTCGATGTGAATCTTTGGTGATGCAAATCCATATGTTATCAAAGAACATCAACAATAATGTTTTATACACAAAACAAAAAATAAAGAACATAACTGAAAGTGTATATTGGTTATTCAATACCGAGTAAAGAAGTTATAATACACTTAAAGTTAAACACATAATTCATATGTTTAAATATAATACATATATACAAAAAAGAATAAAAAAAAAATTCTCGACTATATCAGTTTTGATTTTATTTTAGTTCTAGAATTTAAGAGACACATTTAGGATATAGTTTAAACTTTCATGTATGGATATGTAAAAAAAATTCATTTTCTTTGCCAGTTTTTTTTTTCTTGAATGGTATTGTGAACCGTTTTATCGAAAACCCGTTTAAAACCGTCGCAAACCGTTTATTACCAGTTCGGGTTTTTCATTGCCAAACGGTTTTTTTACTTTTTGACTTGAACCCATACCGGCTTGGTTTTGGATAAAAGACAGTTTGTTCAGTTCATGTCAAATCTAGTTCGGTTCGTCGGTTCCGACCGTTCCAACAAAGTATAATTTTTGGTTATGCGTGATAGGACCGAGGATCAAAAAATGATTCAAAGAGTAAACAGAGGACATGGCATAAATATATCTGGTTAGATAGATTCAACCCATTCAACCATATAAGTTTTTTCCCTTAACGCGACACATCACTCACACAACTAAAATCAACACTCTGGTAACTCAAGCCATGACATTTTTTTAAGTCCGTTATCTTTTGTTTTTTATTTTATTAAACTGATTCCAAGACTCTCATTAAAGAACTCGTACTCCCTCGCACAAATAATCGCGAAAACGCGACGCGAAAAGACGAGGGTTGTACCGACCCTGGCGTTTTCGCGAAAATAATATATTTTTTTTTTTAAATCTGTGTTTAATGCGTTTTGGGAGGAAAAAGATGTTGGTTCGATTGCAATGATGAAAAAGAGAGGTGATGATACTTTTGTTTATATTTTTTTAGTTTTGAAATTAAATTTTATATATACTTACACATTATTGGTCTTTAAATGTAACTTTTTACTTCATTAGTATTTGAGTTAATCAATTAAACTAAATTTTATGTATTATATATTTTTGTTTAATTAAAATTTGATGTTAGTTTTATTGTTTTAATTTAAAATAATTAAAAAAAGTTGTGCGACAATCGTAACAGCAGAAATTCTGGTGTTAACTAAAGAGCCTGAATTCTGACGTTTTCGTGATTCTGATGTTATGGTAAAAAAAGCTGATGTAACGTGCAATTTTTTTATAATATCATACAAGGGCACCAAACCGTACTTTATGCTACCATCAGCATCACAACTATTTTTACGAGTACTTTATTTGTATTAAGTTTAATTTAAGGTTATCCAATCCCTTAGTCAAAAGACCTAGCATAAAAATTAATTATTAAAATATTTTTTTGTTAACCTTTACATGGAATACTAATTATGTATCTCGTGAAACGGGGTCCTCCCATCTCAATAAACATGTTCCACTTATGTCATTGCCTATTTAAGAAAATAATTCCATGTGAACCAACTAACACGATTAACTTGTATCATATGAAGTTGTCTTCAAAGGAGAGTACTATTTATCTACAATGTAAAACTATAGAACATTATACATAAATCAAATAAAAGTGGTTGATAAACATGCAGGTCACCTAGAACACTAACCTATTAAGTGCACAATTTTTTACGTAACACACATTTTTAGCATCGGGTTTATTTTTAATAAATCAGGATTTTTAATGAAAATTTACACTACGTGACAAATTTTCATCAGGTTCCCGTGAACTTCCGAGAACCCTTAGGTCTATATGGATACAATGTATCCATCCGTAGATACAACGTATCCATGGATTAGATACAACGTATTGGCCTAAATAGAGCAAAAAGACAAAAATGCCTTTTTATTTATATATATATATATATATATATATATATATATATATATATATATATATATATATATATATATATATATATATATATATATATATATATATATATATATATATATATATATATATATATATATATATATATATATATATATATATATATATATATATATATATATATATATATATATATATATATATATATATATATATATATATATATATCTATAATCTATAATCTATAATACCTAATAAAATGAAATAATTTACAAGCACATTAAGCTTGCAAAATTAAATTACTTACCTAAAATAACCCATTTGTACAAGAATTTTATGCACACTCATTAAAATCGCCATAAAAATGTTTCCTTATTTACCTTAAATTTTACTGCAAAACTATACTGGGCTATAAAGCCCATTCAACCACCTTATATATACAACAAATAGTGCATTCGTTTAAACAAAATTGATTGTAAAAAAATAATTTGTTACCATATATATACAACAAATTTAAAAGTGGTTTCGTTAATCAAAGCTTATAGACGAAAAAAAGTGAATCAGATCAAAATTATTATTGGTTATAAAAAACTTACTTTTAAAAAACTTTCTAAAAATAAATAATTATAAACAGATAGTAAGTACAAAATTTATAAAAAACGTTTTTCTATAAATAATTGTTATTATTAAAAAATAAAATTATTTAAACCATTATCTTTTAGATAACATGAGAAAAAAATAATTTTTCGTTCAATTTTCATATTTAATTTCTAAAAACAAACGTGTTTAAATTTACAATGTTAAAACAAAAGAAAAAGGATTTAAAAATAAAAATTATTTACACCAAACATATATTAAACAATTTTAAAAAAAAAATATGTTTCAATAGCCGTAACATACATTCACATAACGTTTTTCTAAATACAATAATTAAGTCTCAATCATTTTTGTAAAGTATACTTATTTTCTAATGTTATTAACTGCACTTTAATACCACCAAGCCATTATTTTTATAAAACCGTTATTTTTAAACAAACTTTATAAAAAAAAAATATTTAAAACAAAACTTTATAAACTTTCAACCTTTATAAACAAAATCTTTTGAAATAATATACAAGCCTTTAAAGCTATCAGCATTCAAAATCCCATCAATCAATACTATACCATATATAAACGAAAATGATTTAATGAGATTGTTTATATATGGCAACTATATTAGTCTTCTCCGGTAAAATTCTTACTTTTTGATAAACTCTTCCTTCACACGATATCAGTTACGATGAATTGAATGTCATTAAAACATTCCGAAAATAACATATGCGTTCAAAAACCTCAGTATCATTATTAAATCACCAATTCAAAACATACGAAAACCATTAAAATAAACCCATTCCACCATCCCCGACTCAAAACACAAATGCACTGATTCAATCTATGTCACTGGGTGTTTTCCACGCAAGATAATTGGTAAGTATCACATATATTTAGTTTCTTTAGGGTTTAGATTTAAATCACATAGATCACGCAGTGTTTGATTGTCTATTATTAGAATTTTATAGATTTGTTATGATTTAGAACCTATTAAAGTATTAATCATTAATATTTGCATTTGAATATCATAGTACAAAGTATATCTCATCTTGGATTAAGCAAACCATCAAATTAACCGACGGGTTTGAGTAAAACTATTTTGAGATGTTTTTTGTTTGTATGGTCGCGATTCAATTTATAAAATGATAATTTCGTTTTTGATTTTTTGATTATGCAGGTTAACTGGAATCACCGCATCTAAACAAAGTAAGTATCAATTTGTCTTCTTTTGTTTAGTATGATATCTTAATTTGTTAATTTGATGTGTTGTTTCGATTTAATCGTTGTCAACCTATTCCACAAAACAATTTTATATCAATCTTTTTCTACATGATTCAAATCAATCTTCCTCTCTACTATTCGTTTTTTGTTCTACAAATTTAATCCCACAATTAATGTCAAGCGACTTAAAAGCAGGTCCAATTATTTTTTCAAAAACATCTTTGTGCTCCACTAATTTGGTAAGTTTTGATTGTTTGTAGTATATATTATGATACACAAGTGAAGCTATCATATATATTAGAGCTGGAAACACTTCTGAAAAAAATATATTCAATTTAACTCTTCTTTTTTATAGGTATCATCTTTTCAAGGATCCTGCTACTCGCTACTTAACAAGGATTAACACTCCTTAAGGAGCTTGCTGACACCGATGTCCTGGTAAGTTGCTTTTGTTCCTGCCTCAACAGCTTTTTGCTATTGATTTCTTTGCTACTAACTTTAAGGTATCATATAAATTGCAAACCAATTTTATTAACATGGTATGATACTTCCTAAGCAAAATTGTTGTCTTTGTAACTGAGGTTTGTTTATAATTGATTTATTTCTTAAGTATAATTGATTTGACTTCATGAGTTATATCGAGTATCTCTAATAGACGTGTGTTTAAACATGTTTAAGCAGAAGATGGGGTAAACGATTAATGGGTCACTCGGGTCACATGCGTTTCACTAACAGATTGGAATACGAACACCATTTACTTTTCAATCCCGTCATAACAATGATTGTCACTAAAGCAACCACCACTGTGTGTTGCAGGTGGTGGCTATGGGTAAGGCACCATGGTATTAGAACCATTATATTTCGATGTATTTACGTACATTCACTTGGCTTGCCGTGCTTTTTTTTTAGTAAACTTGGTCTCGTGAAGTTTATAGAATGCATAGTTGTTGTTTCTAAGGAGCCTTAAACGTATTATCCCGTGTAATGAAAGGTATATGTAATTTTCAAAGCTTAGTTATACACAATAAAATGGACAAAATGGTAGAATTAAGACCCCACTTGAACAATCACTACTTTTTATCACTAATATGTAGAAAGTAATAGATGTTTTTTTGGGCAATCAGAATCAAAGCAGGCACTTGAGGAGTATTAGCACCTGCTTTTATAACCGGTATATTTAGCACATTATTATTAGTTTCAATATTTGCGCTGAATTTAATGCTTCAAATTTGTACCCAATATTGATCAGGTGGTATGCTATTGTTGGTTTGCAACACGTCAGCTAAAAAAAGAAAAACTAGCTGCCTCATTCAAAAAGAAGGACTGTTGGAAATACGTTTTACGTATTTATGAAGGATCGGTCGCTCCAACGATAATTATGTAATGGGCTCGTGATCTATTTACTTTATGTATGGTCCATATAGCCCACATGTAGGGTGGGCTATATATAACCCCTCCTAGCATGTTAGGAGGGGGTTGTTATCATTTCTCAATTTTCCACTTAATAAAATTCACATAGTTTCTCTCACTTTCTCTCTCTAACTTTCTCTCTCTAGAAATTAACAAACCCCTTCATAGATTCATTGATTATCAATATTCTACATTTGGTATCAGAGCTATGGGGTGATTTAAGGTGGTGATTTGTGTGGTTTTTTAGTTTTTGATTGTATTAGTGTTCTTTAAGAAAAATCATCTTGATTCTTGGTGTTTTTGATGTTTTTGTGATTGGGATTAGTGGATAAGTATTAGTTGTTACTTATTTTAGTCGAAAGCACAAAACTTTTTGGGTTATTTGGTCAAAATCTGGGCTTAATCTTACTTTTTACTGTTCGACTGTTCATTGGAGGAGGTTTCTGTTCATTCAGCAGAAGTTCCGGATCAAGGAGTTCCGGATCAAGGAGTTCCGAATCAAGGAGTTCCGAGTCAAGAAGTTCCGAATCAAGAAACTTCCGAACCAAGAAGTTCCGAGTCAAGAAACTTCCGAATCAAGGAGTTCCGAGTCAAGAAGTTCCGAATCAAGAAACTTCCGAACCAAGAACTTCCGAGTCAAGCAGTTCCGGATCAAGCCAAACTTCCGAACCAAGAACTTCCGAGTCAAGAAGTTCCGGATCAAGCCAAACTTCCGAACCAAGAACTTCCGAGTCAAGAAGTTCCGGATCAAGCCAAAGTTCCGGATCAAGAACTTCCGAACCAAGAAGTTCCGGATCAACCCAAAAGTTCCGAATCAAGGTAATCTTCCGAATCAACAAAAAGTTCCGAATCAAGGTAATCTTCCGAATCAAACTTCCGAATCAACAAAAAGTTCCGAATCAAGGGTGATTTTGCTTGTTTTTTCGACGATTTTTTAGAGGATTTAATCTTGGTTTCATACAACAAAAACACAACACAATTCACAAGCTTTACTTCACTGCTCGATCAACCGATAATCTCTGTTTCTTTGAAGAAAAACAAAATGAATCCAAATTCAGTAATGCCTCAGATGACATCTCTTACGGATATATCGATTATAACGGGAACAGATAGCCGTCCACCGATGCTCATTAAAGAGGTGTTTGAGGCATGGCAAGGTCGAATGATGCAATATCTAAAGGGGAAACCGACCTACGGAAGACTTATGGTCAAATCGATTTTGAATGGTCCACTCGATTATGGTACCATTACGGTTGACAACGTGACTAGACCACGAGAATTTGAAGAACTCACTCCAGCCCAACAACTTGTTGCAGATGCAGATGAAAAAGCTCTTCAAACAATTCTCCAAGCTCTTCCCCATGACATCTATAGGATGGTGAGTCAGTATACGGTGGCAAAGGATCTATGGGAACGTCTTAAGGTGTTGCTACAAGGCACGTCTCTCACCAAACAAGAAAGGGAGTGTCAGCTGTATGATTTGTTTGATAGATTCACCTACAACCCAGGGGAAACACTCCACGATTATTACTTCAGATTCACCACACTCATGAATGATCTGAATGTATACAATCTTGTGATTGCACCATTCCAGGTTAACACCAAATTCTTGAATACTCTACCTCAAGCTGAATGGGGTGAGTATATTACCGATGTGAAGTTAACCCGGGATTTGCATAAGTGCAACTTAGATCAAATCTATGCCTTCCTTCAGCAGCATGAGAAGCATGTGATTATGCACCGTTCTCCTCGTGGTATGCACCCAGATTCTTTAGCATTGATGGCGAATCAACCAAGCTTGTCTCACAACAACACACCCTATATCTTGGGACATCAAGCTTATCATCAATCACCTTACATGACACCAGCCTTTCCCCAATACTCGATTCTACCACAACCACCCACCTCACATCAGCAACAATATCGGTTCAATGCACCCTCACCACAGTATGCTTCACAACCTCATCCAGCAAATGTTGCACATTATGCTCAGCCATCATATTCTTCTTATCAAGAGAATGCAGCATATCCAACAAGCTACCCTGATCAAATGAGTCTTCCTTATACTGATTATGCAGCTCATCCAGATCAAGCACTATATTGTGATGATGAGGAAGTCCCAGTTCCTGTATTCCAACAAGGAGCTGACCCAGTTGAAGTGCTAACTGTAACTCGATCTCCAAAGACAGGAAAGTTCATCCCGATGATGACTTATCCTAAAAACGAGAAATTCATTTTTTTTCGGGCATGAGCTTATGTTAAAAACATTCCACGTTTTTAAGCTCATGCACTAGGACTTATAGTCACATCACAGACTATAACTCGCTCATCAAAGAAAGGAAAGTTCATCCCGATGATGACTTATCCTAACAACGAGAAATTAAGTTTTCTCGGGCATGAGCTAAAATTAAAAACATTCAAGGTTTTTTAAGCTCATGCACAATGGCTTATCGTTAAATATCAGACGATAACCCGTGCATCAAAGAAAGGAAAGTTTATCGCCGATGATAAACTTATCCTTACAACGAGAAATTAAATTTTCTCGGACACGAGCTTACATTAAAACCATTCAAAGGTTTTAAGCTCGTGTATATGACTTACAGTTAAATGTCAGACTGTAACTCGAATTTCAAATAAAGGAAAGTTTATCATTAATGATAAACTTATCCTCATAACGAGAAATTCACCTTTCTCGGTCATGAGCTTGTATTAAAACATTCGAAGTTTTAAGCTCAGAAAGGAAAGTGTATCTTTTAAATAAGAGAACTTTTCCTCATAACGAGAAATTAACCTTTCTCGGTCATGAGCTTTCCGTTAAAACAGTCAAAGTTTTCAAGCTCATGAAAACGACTTCTAAGTATATGTCAGCTTAGGACTCGTTCTTCAGATAAAAGGAAAGTTTATCGCCGATGATAAACTTATCCTTAACAACGGGAAGTTTACAACTTCTCGGACTTGAGCTCGCTTTTAAGATATTCAACATCTTAAGCTCAAGTAATTGTTTTTCAAAACATTGAACACAATTTTTCGAGAATTTCTCAAAAGGTTTTTCTAAATCTTTCAAAATTGTGTGTTCAAAAACGTTTTGATAACACGAGCATGTCTTCTGGAATCGATAATATTTACGAACCTAGAAATGTCATTCAATAATGACACGGGGTTGTAAATAAAGTTCGAGCAGAAGTTCAAATGATTTTAAAACATGCTCAAAATGGTTTGCTATTATTTCAGATAGCAACCCGCTTTTCATAATTAAGTCAAGCATTTCACCGGAAAGCTTTGACTCTACAACGGGAATTGATTTTCTCGAGGACGTGACGAGGTGACCAACATTCGTGAACAAGAACCATGTGCTTCTTTCATATGCTGTTCTCCATTATTCAGGTCCAACCTCGTACATTGCTAATCTTGTGAATTCATTATTATATATGATCTTTGCACGTAATAAATACCTTACACTTGTGTTTAAAAGGTATTTAATTTACGTTTCAAGTACACCCTCATTAATTTGAGGGGGAGCTTGTTAAAATCATGAAGATAATTGGATTTGCATTTTTCTTCCCAAATTTTCTTAAAATGCTATTAAATCAATTGATATTAAAAACATCGATTGGGTTAATATTTTTAATATGGGGGAGAAAATATGATTTAATATGGGATTTGATCAATCATAAATGGTTTGACTTAACGTGTTAGCTCATCCCGACATGTGCGAAATGTTTTCGAATATCGTAGCATATGTTAAGGGGGAGCAAAATGGATTTGCACTTCAAAATGGATTTCATGGTGACATACACTTACCCAAAACATCTCTTTTCACGACGATGAAGATTGTGGTGACATAAGGATGGTAGGATAGGTTAAAGTCCAATGATTTCTCTAGAACCGGAGGAATCTTCCCAAGGACATTCCATAGCTAGAAATAGTAGTCCTTAGGAAAGATGGAGAAAGAGTGTGAACGTAGCTGAATGCCGACCAAGTACTTAAGTTAGCACTGGAACAATCACAACAAGGTGCTAGTGATGACGTATTGGTAAGCATTGAAGGGGTTGAAGAATGAAAAAGAATTGTAAAGATAAAGGGTGTAAAGAAAGAAGCCCTCCTTACAACTTTAGGCAAAAACCGGGTCAATACATATGCTATTGAGATCATTTTTATTAATGATTCTCGATATTGAAGAAAGACGTCATGGACCCAGTGATGCAATGCACAACCCTTCCCAGCTAACTCAAATATCTCTCAAAAGGTATTTGTTTTAATCACACGGAGATCAACACATTATCTATTGATTTATTCACTCCGAATAAATTGGTATTGAAAAGGTGGCACTCCTCTCCAGCCTCCGATCACTAAAAATCCAAAATGCACGATCGAGTCTAGAGCCATTTGAGATCATCAAATATCTCATTAGGACACACTTTCATTATTCATTGCTTCTTCACACACTGTGAAAAGTAAGAAAGATCTTAAGAGTCCTACGCAATATCTTCATGATCTTGCCTGAACATCCGAGTAATACAAAAGTATTTACAATGAAGATGGAAATCCTTCTTGAGCGAATATCAAAAAGCTCATGGTAGGTGACTTGTGCGATTCTTTATGAATCAAACTTGTGATAACTGGAAAGCAACAGCTGTTTAATTCTTAAATGAATTTAAACACGTTCCAGGCCTCTACGCAATATCTTAGTGATCTTGCCAGAACATTCAGAGTAATACTATTAAGTATTTACAGTGACGAATGGAAATCCTTCTAGTGTTAACATCAAACAGCACTTGGTAGGTAACTTGTAAGATTCTATATGAATCAAGCTAGTGACAACTGGAAAGCAACGATGGTGCGGTTCTTAATTGAATTTCACTTGTTCCAGGAACATGAATTGACGGCTTCAAATCATGCGGATAATATTATCCAAATGATTCACTCTTTACGTTCGCAGTCAGCTTTGGACGGTCGAGTAAAGAGAACGGGTTTACCCGCGAAATCTTGTCAAGGAGGTTCTTTATTGAAACTACCTGTCACAAGTACGATATTTAATATCGTCCAACGGTCTTCACCGACCGGAGGTAAAATGCTACCGAATTAGAATGAAATGTTCAAGGCCATTTCATCCGTGTATATTGTTTGTTGCTAACTGTCTTATGCAGCGTAACAAGAAGGTGGCATTGCGGTGTACAATCCAAAAGAAGTCGTCACCACATGCTTATACTACATACACTTAGTACTTCAACAAATTCAAGAAAGTCTGAAGGTCAAGTCTTCCGCTGTATCAATCTCTGAAGCTTTCAAGAATTTAAAGGTATAAGTATGTGGAACATGAAGTCACGAAGAGGCAAATTTCACAAGTGATGAATGCACAAGGTCAAGGCAAGGAAACATGCTCAAGACTAAAGTCAAAGATCACTTCAAGCATATTCACAAGAACAAGATCGAAGACTCAAGCATAGATGCTAGGTTTAAGATTTTGTAAAATGGTGTGACCTCCCTTAGGGGGAGATTGTTGGAAATGTGTTTTCCCAAAGAAAGTCTCGGTCACATCATTATTAGCATAGATCACGAGTTATAGACTATTTAGAACTTTGTAACTTGGAGCGACCTCCCTTAGGGGGAGATTGTTGGAAATACGTTTTACGTATTTATGAAGGATCGGTCGCTCCAACGATAATTATGTAATGGGCTCGTGATCTATTTACTTTATGTATGGTCCATATAGCCCACATGTAGGGTGGGCTATATATAACCCCTCCTAGCATGTTAGGAGGGGGTTGTTATCATTTCTCAATTTTCCACTTAATAAAATTCACATAGTTTCTCTCACTTTCTCTCTCTAACTTTCTCTCTCTAGAAATTAACAAACCCCTTCATAGATTCATTGATTATCAATATTCTACAAGGACAAACACATGGACATAGTTCAGACCAATCATGGGGTAATTGCTAACAGTATCTGCGATTGTTATTGAACATGGCTACAAGTTGATGTACTTTTGGCAATACATAGATTGAGGTTAGTTCATGTAATCAGATGATTTGGCATATTACTATTGTGCATGTATATATGATTATTTCTTATTTCTAAATTTAGATAATGGCCACTATTTGCAGAAAGTTAACCACATTTAAGCTGCACTAAAGGAGCTAAACAAATTCGGTATATACAAGAGGAATAAAGTAAAGTTTGAATCCTAAAAGCTGTGTATTTTTTAGTGATGTGTGAGCTTTAAAGTAATCCAATCTGTGAAAAAGATAGGATTTGAAGGGCAGGCTTCATTTCATTTTATAGATGCGTCAGATATCACTGTGTGTGAAAGAAATCAAACGAAATGTTATTTGTCATGGTAAATAAAGTTCAAAGAATGTTTGTTTTTAATATTTTGTTTTTCAGTTAGAACATGTACATCGTCAAATAAAAGGGTATGATTCTAACCAAATCCAAACACCCCCAAACATAGTACCATCTCGGAAGAAGATCAAAAAGCTGAAAATAAAAGGTTCAATTTTAGGCATAGAAAAATGAAGTGTAAAATAGATTGCAAAAAAGTTTTAAAAAAATGTAATGGAAGATTTGCAACAACCTATCTTTGTAGAAAAAATGGAAACTGGTAAAAATTTGATTGCAACTTAGTAGTTAAAAGGTTTCTTGCAACAGAAAGTGAAAAACAAGATTTTAGGAGGGAAGTTAAACTGGGAGAAATGTTATGACAAAATGAAGTTAAACTGGTAGAGATGCAAAGTCTGAGAACATTTTATCGGCGAAAAAGGGTTTGATGGGTGCTCTGTGTTGCTTTGATCAGTGAACTACGTGCAATGGGTAATGACTTAATGGATGGCTACGTTGTGGATTTCAACTTATTCTATGTATCAATGACTATGTTGTGAAAATTAAAGTATCGTTGTTTATGTATCATGAACAACTTTCTTTGCTATTGATTTCATTATTAGATGTATTCAAATATGAACTATTATATGAACAATGTATTATTAACATGTTGACAAATGATATAGCGTTTACCATTATCAATTACTTTGAATGCTTTATTTCTGTGTTTTATGTCATTCAAATAAAAAATCATTCTACTTAGCAACATATTTATTTAAGTAATAAAGAATATCATAACTTTTATAGAATATTGATTGCAAACTTTATATAGATACTTGTGGTTACACAAATGTTATTGAGAGATATTGATCATTAGGGGAACACATATTGGAAAGGAGGTTATCATATCGAGATTGACAACTACTTCGTCCGTCCGGTAAACGTTTACCGCTACATATTGTCTGATAAAAGTTCCATTTCATTTTAAACGAGATTAGAAAGAGCCATGATAAATCACTATTAAATGTATTACACAGGGCAACTATACGCAATTGTTTCAAGAAAAAAAAAAGAGTTTGAAAGTTGTCGTTTGTGATCAAGATGGTATTGTATTCGAAACGACTATAAATATGACCCGCAATGAAATGCTAAAAATCTATGAACAAGGTTCAACAGGTAAGTACAATTTACATTGTCAAGTATATTTTTGTGAATATTTTATAAATAGATCATAATAATTGACCACAATCTCCTTTTAATACTTTATCATTCGATCATAAGGTGTTCATTATGTACTTTTATTATAATTGATTTCATGTATTAACGAAGCATGTTTACAATCTCTTATTTCTTACATATGTTTGTTACATTAAACTACTTTCGGTATTAGACAGGTCATTAAAAGTAGGAGTGTCGATATTGTTGTGGATGCTATAAATAAAGTTGCTATAAATGAGAAATTTGATGGAGAGATTATCAAATAGAAGAAATATTTTACTTAAGTTGCGTTAGCTAGATAAAAATTTAACATGGGCCACGATAGATATGCCTATTGAATTTATCAACGGTTGAAGTTTTCAGATGTTCAAACCACATACTAGCGTTAAAAATAAGAGTGCCCATAATGTTCTTGAGATAAAATTGATCAACTAAATAGTTTGTGTTATGGGACAAGACTCTAAGTTCTAAAATTAAAAAGAACTTTCATTAGTTCATAAATCATTAACGGAAAAAAATTGGAAAGAAAATTATCATACCGAGTTTGATAATTACTTCGTCCGATACGCGTTTATCGCTAAAGATCTCCAGAAAACAGTTTCCTACGTCAGTTTCATCTGGAATGAAAATTAACACAAGCTAGGTTCAATCGTTGGTTTATACCTGCTACGTCATGTTTTCACACATGGACAACTATACGTATACGTATCAAGATTGAAAAGCAAGAAATGTTTGAAGTTTGTCATTTGCAATGGTGGACCTTGAACATTTATTTGAGGGGTTGAGAATTAATTTAGACGTACAAAAAAGTGGGCAGTAACTTTTGAATTCAACTGGTCACGACATGGGCACTGATGTTCACTTTATGTTTGAAGACCAAAATGCGTGGAATGTATTATGATGGTTGCGAAGTTAAACACTTTTCGATTAGTGTTCTTTTTATCTCTTATGATAACCCGTTAAGTTTGTTTTAATATTAACATCCAATTGTTATTTCTTACAAAAATAATTCATTAAGCTATATCCGACGTTAGACGGGTCTTTAAGCTAGTATATATATATATATATATATATATATATATATACTAGTTACAAAACATGCTCGATGGGCGGGTATATCACCAAAAGAGTGATAATTAATAGGCAAATGTTTACTCAATTTAATGACATAGTGTATTCAGAGATAAAGAAAAATTGGAAATATAAATAAGTCCCAACTTCCGAATAAGTAATGCTTCTGCATCAAGAATGCAAAGTATAACACAAGTACCATTCGTTGTACACTCGTATAAATTTAAAAAGTAAGAAATGGCATCGTAAAAATTTATTCATATAAAAGAACATAATAGAGAATTAGGTGATACAATTAAAATATGCACACACATGAATATACAATCATTTTTTCTGCCTAAATTCAGAATGAAGAGTATTTGCCAAATGTATTCAGGAATGATCTTAATAATGAGATTTCATGTATTTCTCATTTGCTTATTTTTTTGGGGGGGAGATACCATTCACTCATGATGCCAGCAAATCCATTCTCAGTTGTTCGATCACTGGGTGTGCAGACCCACTCGCTCTAGAATAAACCAACCAGAAATGAACAGACATCAACAGCTACTTTCCACAACACAAATTCTGAGTAGTTCGTCAAGTATTTGGGGTTGTTTAATTTCTATGTAATGTATGTCCCTATGTGCAATCTGCTCATTTCCAAGCTCGTGTAGTGGTTGTGGTCATTGTCCAAAAGGATGACCTGCATAAGTAATAAAAGCATATGGTTAAAAGAGCTTGTTCCTAATTCTTGTTAAGTTTATTACTAACGTACAAGTGTTGCTCCATCTAATTGATTGGACAAAAAAATCACTTGGTAATCATGAAAACTATTCAGGTATCCAGTAAAGTTTACTGAAAAGTATTTTGACTAAGTCAAACATGAATAGTTTAAGTTCTTGGTAAAGAAGCTTAAGTGGTTAACTAATGCTAATTTAGTCATTCTTGAACTTAAAATAATATTACTTGAACATAGTATGTCCTTGATAAAAAAAACCATAACTGATCCTAAATCTTCACACCAAAAACCGAGTTAAGCAAGGATGTGCGATGACCAGGTAAATGTGAAGGAATATCAAGAATTAGCAAGAATGACCATTCCAAAGATGTATTATGACTTCTTTGATGGTGGATCCGACCATGAGCACACACTCAGAGAGAATATCAAAGCATTTTAACGAATTAAGTAATATGTTAAAACCTTTTTTCCTTATGATTTTGGTATCCTATTATGTTCGCTATTTCATAAACCTCATTGTCAGTCTATTGCCAAGGATTCTAGAATGGTTGTCGTATTTAGTAAATCTAGCTCACTACTTTACGTATTTATCGGTTAAATAGCTTGAAAGCAGCAGCAGCAGCAGAAATAAACTCTTGTATACTGAATTTGTTTTTTTTCTCAACCAATTTGTGATAAGTAATGACATTATAACCCATATAATCAGCTAAAATATTTGGCGGTTGTGGAATGAAAATTTATAAAAAGATAAAATTAGATCTCAGTATTGTTTTGGTCGATATTCTGGTAGACTGCTGTAGAGAGGTCAAAATCCTAATGGAGTATTCCGTTCATGTTTGGAATTGTGCTTCGGCTTGTATCAGACACCATACCATACCAGTATCATTTAAGCCATTTTCTGAAATTGACCGTCTCCATAATGGTCCCCTAATGGGTCAACTGTGTTTCCATAAGGAATAATTTTTTTCATGAAACAAAATGGTCAGACTAAACCTTTTCAGGATGTGAAGGTGGAGAACGGTATGGTCATATTATTTCTGTCATGCAGTGTGTATCTCGCCTGCAAAACCAAAGTTAAGGTTCAGTTGCAACACCATGTTCTGCCACGATTTTGTGTAGTGAATCTATGGAATGACTCGAAGGTACATTTGCAGAGTCTGTATAGGTTCAGGAAAGACTGCATATAATATATATTCCAAAAAGGAGCAAATTGACTAATACATAAAATGAAGAACAATTAAGCCACTTACACTCCATATCGCTCCTCATCTTCATGTACTGATTCACAAGCAGACATCTCATTGTGCCTACAAATGAACACTTTACACGTGCTAAAACTTGACGAAACAATCTATTTTTCGAATCAAGAATATCTCTAGCGATCTCATCTTTTTCCTCAGTACCTATACTATAGTCTCCATCCCCAAAAGGAACCTGCATCTTTCTCCAACCATTCAATATCGGAAATTGGCAAGTCAAATATGAACAAATCCCACTTTTGCTACTTATCATCTACACGATTCACGATGCACATTTTGATTTTGATCAGAAGGTGTTAAAGCCACACATATAATTACTTGTGTATGTGTTTGCAAAATAATGAGTAACTAAAAACGACTACTAATGTTTGATGTAAAGATCAAAGGTGTTATAGTCATATACAAAGGTTAACACATGCTCTTTTTTTAAATCCAAATGAATAAAAGTATATGAGATTTGAGTATACTAATGTTACATGTCTTAAATCCCTGCTCTACGATGTGCATTGACCATATTTAAGAATGAGTTTCCCACCAGGAAGTTCAGCGAGTATTGCACCGACTGCCCACATTTCTGGCCCCGCATTACGGTTTTATTAGAAGTCCAAAGAGCAATCCAATCAACTTTGGAATGACAAAAAGCTGCAAAACATTAATGTTCAATGAGGCTAAGAAACAGAAAACATGTTTAAGAAAAAGGAGGAAGAGGGCTAACCCATACAGCTCATTGTTTACATAACACAAACGTCTCCGACTGTAGTATGGCAAAATTGTTTCTTTTTTCACAATGAAAACATGTGTTTGATATAGCTCTTTCGTGATTATGACAAATTGCAGTATCAAAAATTATGTATCACACAGCTCCAGTACTACTTAACAAACAAACAAAACAGAAAATCTAGTAGCAGGCTATAGGACTGATCAAATATCTAAAACATGTTAACGGAATCAGAGCTTGTAACAGATTTGAGGAGCAATCCTGCAACTTATTTCCATTTTCCCTGCAGATCTTTCCTCTCAGACAAAACCCATATTACAAAGATAGCCACAACAAGGGCAACAATGGTAAGAAGAACCAGCGCATAGTTCCTCAGTAAGTGAGTCGTATGTTTTTGAAGGTACAAGCCTAGTAAAGAAGAGATCCACTCCGTATGGAAATGCAAGGGTTGTTGACTCCAGCTTTGTAGACACCGTTTCTATGCCTCCAAGACCTTCTACTTTAAATGCATGTGTAATGTATGACTGAGGAATAATTGGTAAAGCCTCAGTCAGAAGCAAAAAACCCTCCTCTTTCTCAGCTTGTGTTGGATTAAGTGATCTTCGTGGATCAACAAAACGCTTATCAATAGCCAATACCTGATCACTAACTGTGCCAATACGAAGATGCTTGGATGTTATTCCCTTTGCAGTTGAAGTTACTGATATCCCTTTCACAGAATGTGTGAAAAAGTAGGATTGTGATTTAGTCATAACCTCAGGTCGAGAAGAAGATGAGACGGGGGTAGTGAGATTATGTTTTCCAAAAATCAGCTTCAAAACATCTTTACATTCCGCACGAGACTGATAATAAATCTCAATAACAGACATCTCATATCTGTGAGCTCGTAGGTTAAACTAATGATAGACAACCCAGTTCTTGCTAAGGACTGCATGAACAGGACCCTGTGATCCTAAATGAGTCATGCGATGCAATATTCGACCAGTTACAGTATCTACAAGATGGACTGTCAACACGCTTCATCTGGAGTTACCGACCCAATCGGATCACTTTCTTTGGGTGAAACAGTAGCCTCATCTGCAATCACCTTTGCTTGAGTGTGAACAACCTTGTTTGCTTTTCTCGTCACAGTTGCGATTAGTCCGATTATAATGGGAACACAACAGACCACAAATTCCTTGCCTTAAAGCAGTATTCATCAAGATCACATTTGGTTTTAACCCATAACCCCTCAAGATACCAACTTCCGCTTCAACTGAGTACCAATGCACATTTCCAGACTCATGTTGGAAGATATCAGCAGCTTCAAGAGTTTTAGGGTACAAATGAGCATGGTTATTAGCCTCTATCAGAAAGTGAAGCGGTTGCTCGTTCGAATCACTGAATGGCAAGTAAATCACTTGCACAGTGGAATGCATTTGAACCATATTTTGAACCTCTCAATGTGTGCATCAACGATCGACATTGCGTTAGGAGAAGACAAAGAGAGTCCACATCTACCAACGACAAAAACAGATGGGTTAATATCTAGTGCATGATGATGCGGGATTTGCCATTGGTGTAACTTAAGACCAGTGGGCTGAGAACATTGCTAAGACCTGCGAATAGATTGGAGTAGGCTAGACCAGAAAACACGACCATCTCCATTATGTAATGTAAAACGTTTCCCATATTTTGTAAGCACTACCAGTGTTTTGCGAAACCCATTATGGTCCCTGATCATTTTGGTTTTCTCAGAGCTCTGTAACATAATATTTTGTATCTCTGCTAATTCATCAGGTGTTGGAAGCATTAAGGTACCTTTAAGCTTTAGCACATGACCCTGAAGCCACTCGAAAAGGCTGTGCTCAACTTTTGCTACTAATAAACCATTCTTCTCAACAGGAAGTTCCGTTGTTGTCACGTCAACCATAGAAGCAAGTCCATCCTTTCTACTCCAGACAATCTACCATTTGATTTATAATATTCAAAAGAATTTGACTTCACAAGTCAAAGTCAAACTTTAGTTCTGAACGTTTAGTAGTATGGATCCTATTAGTAGGTCTATTCGGAGTATTTTGTAGAGACTTGTAATTGGTGCATTGGTTTACTTTGTTTGGCAATAACTAAACTTGAGAAAATTCCAGTTTAAAAGTAGGATAGTTAAGGAGTTGTGTGGGATTGTAAGAGAAAATGTGAGGCTTAGATTATTGAGTTTGAAGATCAGAAGTTCAAGGCAAGCTATGGAGGTTGCTTAGTTGTGGGATTTTGATATGATGAAATGTAATGGTGGAAACAACCCCAAAGTGATGCTCATACTCATCTTCAGCCATTCCATCAGTTACATAATCTAATTCAACAGAAAAACTGTTAAGCTTTTCAAGAATATCACGCATTCTCCTAAACACAAAATATCGATTTCAATTTAAAAAAAACTATGGGTATGAGAATATATATTAGTAGTAAATGAGAACTGATCCTACAAGCATGTGTCTCATGTTACGGGATTCTTTGGACCGTGTTACAAATGACCCATTATCTGCCCATCTTACCACCTCTATGCGGCATTATGTCATAACAGGAAGGGGCGAACCTATATGGTTAACTGAGAATGCACATCCACATTTTGAATGCAGGACTTTTGCGCCTATTCCAACACTTGAAGGTTAGTTGATCTAAAAGCTAGGCAATTATTTGTAAACAACATAGTTTATACCTACTATTTTTTGCTTCAGATTCTTATGTAACTCTTTTTATTTGCAGAGTCTTGATAAAAATTGTTTGGGCCCTTTGATGAAATGTCTTGATCTTTTTCAAATTGCATGAAACTGAAGATATTTTTTTGCGAGGTAAATGTAATGTCTTGATCTTTTTCAAATTGCATGAAACTAAAGATATTTTTTTTCAAGTCGTAAGTATTTTTCAGGCTCGTGATGCTAAGGAGCTTCAAGCTAATACTAAAGCTTCAAGAAATCCAACTGTCTGGCTTGAAGGTTCTACTGGTTCAAAATGTAAACAATGCACATACTTGCACAGTCTCAGAGATTGTTCCGTTATGATTTTATTCGGGATCATTAACAAAGCATTTTTCACCGTCAATAAAAACAGCCTTAGTGTTGTGTTGTGAACATCCTCACATTTGTTAGGACCTCTGTACCTCTGTATTCAAAATGCAAGACTTGCAGACAGTATTTTGCTATGAAATTTGATATGTTTCTCAACACACATCCTAACTCTCTAAAGAATTATCAAGTTGTAGTATGTTTGGCTTGAGGTACTATTTTTGTAACAGCTTCTGCCTTATTCATTACTGAGTAGTATGTTTGATAATAATTGGTGGCAATCAGTTGCGGAGTACCATCGAGAAGTGTGTCACAATATTTTTTTTCATCTGTGCATATAGTTGCTATGGATTTCTCTTGCTTTTACTTATGGGCTAATATGTGCATATAGTGCTACAATTATCTACTACAGTAATAAAAAACGAAGTAAATGAATTAAATTTATATATCCCCAACCTCGCCTAATCCATTTGAAGCAATGCAAAGTGACATTAAACCACCCATAAAAACTAATTTGAATAAACTATTTTAAGACTTATCTATAACTACAACAACTGTTTTATAGCAATATCGATTGAAAAAAACAATATTATAGCTAATTAACAAATCAGTCACTAATCACTTCACAAACTACGTTATTACACACTATGAAAAAAACAACTCACTTGTGCATATTATCTATTGTAAGATTCTCAATTAGCAAAATTGGTCGTTGCAGCTTCGTCGTTTGGTGGACCACCACCACCATCGAATCTGCAACTCTCACTTTATAAAATTTTGGATGCAGTTAATGAATCATTAAATTTACTTCTATAGGTACTTTCGAAAGGAAAACATTCCTGAACCTTTACCCGACCCTGATCTGCCAAAGAAGTCAGAGAAAAAATATCATAGAATAATGGATGAAGATGTGGTGGTTTATTTGATTAGATCTAGGGTTTAGATAGAGGAGAAGAAGGAGAAGGGTTTCAAGAAAAAGGAGGCGTGATAAGGTTCTTAGTGTTATATGATCTCATTCTGTGATTGAAACACTCCATCCATGTAACCTATACCGAGTATTTTATATAACTGGATGGGACTAAGGTGGTCTAATAATAAAAAACCAACCCACCTTTAGTTTCACAATATGTGACTTGATTGAATTCTACATGTGTGGTCTACCTATTTTTCTGTCAGATGGGGCAAGAAGAAATTAGTGCGAGCGAAACATCCTATGTTAATAGGACTGAGGCCGCAAATGTCGAAAAGACCATGCCCATTTTCTTATCCAGAGAACCATATCGCAGTAAAGAAGCCAAGTTTCGATGTATTCAAGCAAAGTTACGTTCCCTAAATAAATTTGTTGCATCTCCTCCCTCCATATCTATACCAGCCAATGCAACTAAAATCAGATAATGTTTTCTTAAATCCCCGAATGGCTTCTGATAGACAACACTACTATGCAGGCCAAAATCCGACAAAAGTAACGCTTTTAAATTTGACATAACAATTTATGTAATTCATACTACATACCATGTAAGGCAACCGGTGGATGAAGCCTGATGATAATTTGTTCAAAGAAAACATACCTCGATTAAGGATTTGTCCACCGTTAGCTTGTTAAGAGTGAGGGTACCCGTCTTGTCACTACAAAGAAAAATCTATAATCAAAAGAACTGGACAATGGACAATTACGTGAATCGAAAACGTACTGGATGTGATATAATGAATGATAAACAAAACGAATCAATGACATATATGTTGTTCTTTTTAGAATCGAATGCTTTTTAGGAGGCTATGGGGGATTAGGTTTTACAGTATGAGAAGAATATGTTTTTTTAGGCTACTGATGTATATGAAAAGCATGGTTGTTTTAGAATTTATTAATATTGTTTTGGATAGGAAAACATAAAAAGTAGCCTGTCTTAGTGGTATAACTTGTTACTTGTTAATCATAGGTCACGAGGTCAAATCTTGCATTTGGCACTTTTTTTACATATTTTTCAAATATCCATATTACAACTACGTTTGAAAACGCGATTTTCTTCCTAAACGCGATTTTCAAATATCTGCCTATATATATATATATATATATATATATATAGTGTTATATATATATATATATATATATATATATATATATATATATATATATATATATATATATATATATATATATATATATATATATATATATATATATATATATATAGTGTAACTTTATTTATAGAACCCATCTTAGTGACAAAATTTGTAGAACTCTTGTTTTTGAATATATTGGAAATTTCCAATATCAACTATTGGTAGTCAAATTTTCATTATGAAGGTATTGTCCATATGAAAATTGGTGGCTCAAAAAACGACGATTTCAATCATCATGGAACTTTCTATTACTGCAGTATAAAACATAATGAATTATAATGGTAGACAGGGAGCAAGGTGAATCATTCTAACGTCAGGTCCGATTGGATAACTTTTTTAATAAATCTCTAGCAAATTTATACATTCTAAAATGACACTAAAACAACGTTTACTATTTTACTCGGTTATTCAGAAAACCCTTCATCGGACGGGTAGAGCCCTAGTTATACATAAATCAAATAAAAATGGTTGATAAACATGCAGGTCATACCTAGAACACTAACCTATTAGGTGCACAATTTTTTTTACGTAACATTTTTAGCATTGGGTTCATTTTTAATAAATCAGGATTTTTAATGAAAATTTACACTACGTGACAAATTTTCATCAGGTTCCCGTGAACTTCCAAGAACCCCTAGGTCCACCCCTGTAAACATGTTCTTATGTATCACAATTTATTCACGACATTACAAAATATTGATTTGTAAAATTTCACTATTCAATAAATTATATATTTGACTAACATGTTTTGATCTCAGTGGATAGTCATTTGAACAAACGACCAAAATCACATCATCCTTCTTGCTGGATTTCCTCTATGATTTGTGTCTTGTCATAGCTGCCTTCTCTGCAGTTATGAGTTATTGAGAGACAATGATACCAGAAGTTTTACGGTCCTTAACAGATGGACGTCAAACAACTTGCATGATGTTTGACCTACTGTGTGCAAGCTCTTTGGTGCTCATTTGTTTCTCCAGCTATCACCAAAAGAGTGATACTTAATAGGCAAATGTTTACTCAATTTAATGACATAGTGTATTCAGAGATAAAGAAAAATTGTAAATATAAATAAGTCCCAACTTCCGAATAAGCAATGCTTCTGCATCAAGAATGCACAGTATAACACAAGTACCATTCGTTGTACACTTGTATAAATTAAAAAAGTAAGAAATGGCATCGTAAAAATGTATTCATATAAAAGAACATAATAGAGAATTAGGTGATACAATTAAAATATGCACACACATGAATATACAATCATTTTTTTCTGCCTAAATTCAGAATGAAGAGTATTTGCCAAATGTATTCAGGAATGATCTTAATAATGAGATTTCATGTATTTCTCATTTGTTTATTTTTTTGGGGGGGAGATACCATTCACTCATGATGCTAGCAAATCCATTCTCAATTGTTCGATCACTGGGTGTGCAGACCCACTCGCTCTAGAATAAACCAACCAGAAATGAACAGACATCAGCAGCTACTTTCCACAACACAAATGCTGAGTAGTTCGTCAAGTATTTGGGGTTGTTTAATTTCTATGTAATGTATGTCCCTATGTGCAATCTGCTCATTTCCAAGCTCGTGTAGTGGTTGTGGTCATTGTCCAAAAGGATGACCTGCATAAGTAATAAAAGCATATGGTTAAAAGAGCTTGTTCCTAATTCTTGTTAAGTTTATTACTAACGTACAAGTGTTGCTCCATCATGAAAAAAATCACTTGGTAATCATGAAAACTATTCAGGTATCCAGTAAAGTTTACTGAAAAGTATTTTGACTAAGTCAAACATGAATAGTTTAAGTTCTTGGTAAAGAAGCTTAAGTGGTTAACTAATGCTAATTTAGTCATTCTTGAACTTAAAATAATATTACTTGAACATAGTATGTCCTTGATAAAAAAAAAACCATAACTGATCCTAAATCTTCACACCAAAAACCGAGTTAAGCAAGGATGTGCGATGACCAGGTAAATGTGAAGGAATATCAAGAATTAGCAAGAATGACCATTCCAAAGATGTATTATGACTTCTTTGATGGTGGATCCGACCATGAGCACACACTCAGAGAGAATATCAAAGCATTTTAACGAATTAAGTAATATGTTAACACCTTTTTTCCTTATGATTTTGGTATCCTATTATGTTCGCTATTTCATAAACCTCATTGTCAGTCTATTGCCAAGGATTCTAGAATGGTTGTCGTATTTAGTAAATCTAGCTCACCACTTTACGTATTTATCGGTTAAATAGCTTGGAAGCAGCAGCAGCAGCAGAAATAAACTCTTGTACTTTTCTATACTGAATTTTTTTTTCTCAACCAATTTGTGATACGTAATGACATTATAACCCATATAATCAGCTAAAATATTTGGCGGTTGTGGAATGAAAATTTATAAAAAGATAAAATTAGATCTCAGTATTGTTTTGGTCGATATTCAGGTAGACTGTTGTAGAGAGGTCAAAATCCTAATGGAGTATTCCGTCCATGTTTGGAATTGTGCTTCGGCTTGTATCAGACACCATACCATACCAGTATCATTTAAGCCATTTTCTGAAATTGACCGTCTCCATAATGGTCCCCTAATGGGTCAACTGTGTTTCCATAAGGAATAAATTTTTTCATGAAACAAAATGGTCAGACTAAACCTTTTCAGGATGTGAAGGTGGAGAACGGTATGGTCAGATTATTTCTGTCATGCAGTGTGTATCTCGCCTGCAAAACCAAAGTTAAGGTTCAGTTGCAACACCATGTTCTGCCACGATTTTTTGTAGTGAATCTATTGAATGACTCGAAGGTACATTTGCAGAGTCTGTATAGGTTCAGGAAAGACTGCATATAATATATATTCCAAAAAGGAGCAAATTGACTAATACATAAAATGAAGAACAATTAAGCCACTTACACTCCATATCGCTCCTCATCTTCATGTACTGATTCACAAGCAGACATCTCATTGTGCCTACAAATGAACACTTTACACGTGCTAAAACTTGACGAAATAATCTATTTTTCGAATCAAGAATATCTCTAGCGATCTCATCTTTTTCCTCAGTACCTATACTATAGTCTCCATCCCCAAAAGGAACCTGCATCTTTCTCCAACCATTCAATATCGGAAATTGGCAAGTCAAATATGAACAAATCCCACTTTTGCTACTTATCATCTACACGATTCACGATGCACATTTTGATTTTGATCAGAAGGTGTTAAAGCCACACATATAATTACTTGTGTATGTGTTTGCAAAATAATGAGTAACTAAAAACGACTACTAATGTTTGATGTAAAGATCAAAGGTGTTATAGTCATATACAAAGGTTAACACATGCTCTTTTTTTAAATCCAAATGAATAAAAGTATATGAGATTTGAGTATACTAATGTTACATGACTTAAATCCCTGCTCTACGATGTGCATTGACCAGATTTAAGAATGAGTTTCCCACCAGGAAGTTCAGCGAGTATTGCACCGACTGCCCACATTTCTGGCCCCGCATTAAGGTTTTATTAGAAGTCCAAAGAGCAATCCAATCAACTTTGGAATGACAAAAAGCTGCAAAACATTAATGTTCAATGAGGCTAAGAAACAGAAAACATGTTTAAGAAAAAGGAGGAAGAGGGCTAACCCATACAGCTCATTGTTTACATAACACAAACGTCTCCGACTGTAGTATGGCAAAATTGTTTCTTTTTTCACAATGAAAACATGTGTTTGATATAGCTCTTTCGTGATTATGACAAATTGTAGTATCAAAAATTATGTATCACACAGCTCCAGTACTACTTAACAAACAAACAAAACAGAAAATCTAGTAGCAGGCTATAGGACTGATCAAATATCTAAAACATGTTAACGGAATCAGAGCTTGTAACAGATTTGAGGAGCAATCCTGCAACTTATTTCCATTTTCCCTGCAGATCTTTCCTCTCAGACAAAACCCATATTACAAAGATAGCCACAACAAGGGCAACAATGGTAAGAAGAACCAGCGCATAGTTCCTCAGTAAGTGAGTCGTATGTTTTTGAAGGTACAAGCCTAGTAAAGAAGAGATCCACTCCGTATGGAAATGCAAGGGTTGTTGACTCCAGCTTTGTAGACACCGTTTCTATGCCTCCAAGACCTTCTACTTTAAATGCATGTGTAATGTATGACTGAGGAATAATTGGTAAAGCCTCAGTCAGAAGCAAAAAACCCTCCTCTTTCTCAGCTTGTGTTGGATTAAGTGATCTTCGTGGATCAACAAAACGCTTATCAATAGCCAATACCTGATCACTAACTGTGCCAATACGAAGATGCTTGGATGTTATTCCCTTTGTAGTTGAAGTTACTGATATCCCTTTCACAGAATGTGTGAAAAAGTAGGATTGTGATTTAGTCATAACCTCAGGTCGAGAAGAAGATGAGACGGGGGTAGTGAGATTATGTTTTCCAAAAATCAGCTTCAAAACATCTTTACATTCCGCACGAGACTGATAATAAATCTCAATAACAGACATCTCATATCTGTGAGCTCGTAGGTTAAACTAATGATAGACAACCCAGTTCTTGCTAAGGACTGCATGAACAGGACCCTGTGATCCTAAATGAGTCATGCGATGCAATATTCGACCAGTTACAGTATCTACAAGATGGACTGTCAACACGCTTCATCTGGAGTTACCGACCCAATCGGATCACTTTCTTTGGGTGAAACAGTAGCCTCATCTGCAATCACCTTTGCTTGAGTGTGAACAACCTTGTTTGCTTTTCTCGTCACAGTTGCGATTAGTCCGATTATAATGGGAACACAACAGACCACAAATTCCTTGCCTTAAAGCAGTATTCATCAAGATCACATTTGGTTTTAACCCATAACCCCTCAAGATACCAACTTCCGCTTCAACTGAGTACCAATGCACATTTCCAGACTCATGTTGGAAGATATCAGCAGCTTCAAGAGTTTTAGGGTACAAATGAGCATGGTTATTAGCCTCTATCAGAAAGTGAAGCGGTTGCTCGTTCGAATCACTGAATGGCAAGTAAATCACTTGCACAGTGGAATGCATTTGAACCATATTTTGAACCTCTCAATGTGTGCATCAACGATCGACATTGCGTTAGGAGAAGACAAAGAGAGTCCACATCTACCAACGACAAAAACAGATGGGTTAATATCTAGTGCATGATGATGCGGGATTTGCCATTGGTGTAACTTAAGACCAGTGGGCTGAGAACATTGCTAAGACCTGCGAATAGATTGGAGTAGGCTAGACCAGAAAACACGACCATCTCCATTATGTAATGTAAAACATTTCCCAGATTTTGTAAGCACTACCAGTGTTTTGCGAAACCCATTATGGTCCCTGATCATTTTGGTTTTCTCAGAGCTCTGTAACATAATATTTTGTATCTCTGCTAATTCATCAGGTGTTGGAAGCATTAAGGTACCTTTAAGCTTCAGCACATGACCCTGAAGCCACTCGAAAAGGCTGTGCTCAACTTTTGCTACTAATACACCAATCTTCTCAACAGGAAGTTCCGTTGTTGTCACGTCAACCATAGAAGCAAGTCCATCTTTTCTACTCCAGACAATCTACCATTTGATTTATAATATTCAAAAGAATTTGACCTCACAAGTCAAAGTCAAACTTTAGTTCTGAACGTTTAGTAGTATGGATCCTATTAGTAGGTCTATTCGGAGTATTTTGTAGAGACTTGTAATTGGTGCATTGGTTTACTTTGTTTGGCAATAACTAAACTTGAGAAAATTCCAGTTTAAAAGTAGGATAGTTAAGGAGTTGTGTGGGATTGTAAGAGAAAATGTGAGGCTTAGATTATTGAGTTTGAAGATCATAAGTTCAAGGCAAGCTATGGAGGTTGCTTAGTTGTGGGATTTTGATATGATGAAATGTAATGGTGGAAACAACCCCAAAGTGATGCTCATACTCATCTTCAGCCATTCCATCAGTTACAGAATCTAATTCAACAGAAAAACTGTTAAGCTTTTCAAGAATATCACGCATTCTGCTAAACACAAAATATCGATTTCAATTTAAAAAAAACTATGGGTATGAGAATATATATTAGCAGTAAATGAGCACTGATCCTGCAAGCATGTGTCTCATGTTACGGGATTCTTTGGACCGTGTTACAAATGACCCATTATCTGCCCATCTTACCACCTCTATGCGGCATTATGTCATAACAGGAAGGGGCGAACCTATATGGTTAACTGAGAATGCACATCCACATTTTGAATGCAGGACTTTTGCGCCTATTCCAACACTTGAAGGTTAGTTGATCTAAAAGCTAGGCAATTATTTGTAAACAACATAGTTTATACCTACTATTTTTTGCTTCAGATTCTTATGTAACTCTTTTTATTTGCAGAGTCTTGATAAAAATTGTTTGGGCCCTTTGATGAAATGTCTTGATCTTTTTCAAATTGCATGAAACTGAAGATATTTTTTTGCGAGGTAAATGTAATGTCTTGATCTTTTTCAAATTGCATGAAACTGAAGATATTTTTTTTCAAGTCGTAAGTATTTTTCAGGCTCGTGATGCTAAGGAGCTTCAAGCTAATACTAAAGCTTCAAGAAATCCAACTGTCTGGCTTGAAGGTTCTACTGGTTCAAAATGTAAACAATGCACATACTTGCACAGTCTCAGAGATTGTTCCGTTATGATTTTATTCGGGATCATTAACAAAGCATTTTTCACCGTCAATAAAAACAGCCTTAGTGTTGTGTTGTGAACATCCTCACATTTGTTAGGACCTCTGTACCTCTGTATTCAAAATGCAAGACTTGCAGACAGTATTTTGCTATGAAATTTGATATGTTTCTCAACACACATCCTAACTCTCTAAAGAATTATCAAGTTGTATTATGTTTGGCTTGAGGTACTATTTTTGTAACAGCTTCTGCCTTATTCATTACAGAGTAGTATGTTTGATAATAATTGGTGGCAATCAGTTGCGGAGTACCATCGAGAAGTGTGTCACAATATTTTTTTTCATCTGTGCATATAGTTGCTATGGATTTCTCTTGCTTTTACTTATGGGCTAATATGTGCATATAGTGCTACAATTATCTACTACAGTAATAAAAAACGAAGTAAATGAATTAAATTTATATATCCCCAACCTCGCCTAATCCATTTGAAGCAATGCAAAGTGACATTAAACCACCCATAAAAACTAATTTGAATAAACTATTTTAAGACTTATCTATAACTACAACAACTGTTTTATAGCAATATCGATTGAAAAAAACAATATTATAGCTAATTAACAAATCAGTCACTAATCACTTCACAAACTACGTTATTACACACTATGAAAAAAACAACTCACTTGTGCATATTATCTATTGTAAGATTCTCAATTAGCAAAATTGGTCGTTGCAGCTTCGTCGTTTGGTGGACCACCACCACCATCGAATCTGCAACTCTCACTTTATAAAATTTTGGATGCAGTTAATGAATCATTAAATTTACTTCTATAGGTACTTTCGAAAGGAAAACATTCCTGAACCTTTACCCGACCCTGATCTGCCAAAGAAGTCAGAGAAAAAATATCATAGAATAATGGATGAAGATGTGGTGGTTTATTTGATTAGATCTAGGGTTTAGATAGAGGAGAAGAAGGAGAAGGGTTTCAAGAAAAAGGAGGCGTGATAAGGTTCTTAGTGTTATATGATCTCATTCTGTGATTGAAACACTCCATCCATGTAACCTATACCGAGTATTTTATATAACTGGATGGGACTAAGGTGGTCTAATAATAAAAAACCAACCCACCTTTAGTTTCACAATATGTGACTTGATTGAATTCTACATGTGTGGTCTACCTATTTTTCTGTCAGATGGGGCAAGAAGAAATTAGTGCGAGCGAAACATCCTATGTTAATAGGACTGAGGCCGCAAATGTCGAAAAGACCATGCCCATTTTCTTATTCAGAGAACCATATCGCAGTAAAGAAGCCAAGTTTCGATGTATTCAAGCAAAGTTACGTTCCCTAAATAAATTTGTTGCATCTCCTCCCTCCATATCTATACCAGCCAATGCAACTAAAATCAGATAATGTTTTCTTAAATCCCCGAATGGCTTCTGATAGACAACACTACTATGCAGGCCAAAATCCGACAAAAGTAACGCTTTTAAATTTGACATAACAATTTATGTAATTCATACTACATACCATGTAAGGCAACCGGTGGATGAAGGCCTGATGATAATTTGTTCAAAGAAAACATACCTCGATTAAGGATTTGTCCACCGTTAGCTTGTTAAGAGTGAGGGTACCCGTCTTGTCACTACAAAGAAAAATCTATAATCAAAAGAACTGGACAATGGACAATTACGTGAATCGAAAACGTACTGGATGTGATATAATGAATGATAAACAAAACGAATCAATGACATATATGTTGTTCTTTTTAGAATCGAATGCTTTTTAGGAGGCTATGGGGGATTAGGTTTTACAGTATGAGAAGAATATGTTTTTTTAGGCTACTGATGTATATGAAAAGCATGGTTGTTTTAGAATTTATTAATATTGTTTTGGATAGGAAAACATAAAAAGTAGCCTGTCTTAGTGGTATAACTTGTTACTTGTTAATCATAGGTCACGAGGTCAAATCTTGCATTTGGCACTTTTTTTACATATTTTTCAAATATCCATATTACAACTACGTTTGAAAACGCGATTTTCTTCCTAAACGCGATTTTCAAATATCTGCCTATATAAATATATATATATATATATATATATATATATATATATATATATATATATATATATATATATATATATATATATATATATATATATATATATATATATATATATAGTGTTATATATATATATATATAGATATATATATATATATATATATATATATATATATATATAGTGTAACTTTATTTATAGAACCCATCTTAGTGACAAAATTTGTAGAACTCTTGTTTTCGAATATATTGGAAATTTCCAATATCAACTATTGGTAGTCAAATTTTCATTATGAAGGTATTGTCCATATGAAAATTGGTGGCTCAAAAAACGACGATTTCAATCATCATGGAACTTTCTATTACTGCAGTATAAAACATAATGAATTATAATGGTAGACAGGGAGCAAGGTGAATCATTCTAACGTCAGGTCCGATTGGATAACTTTTTTAATAAATCTCTAGCAAATTTATACATTCTAAAATGACACTAAAACAACGTTTACTATTTTACTCGGTTTTTCAGAAAACCCTTCATCGGACGGGTAGAGCCCTAGTTATACATAAATCAAATAAAAATGGTTGATAAACATGCAGGTCATACCTAGAACACTAACCTATTAGGTGCACAATTTTTTTTACGTAACATTTTTAGCATTGGGTTCATTTTTAATAAATCAGGATTTTTAATGAAAATTTACACTACGTGACAAATTTTCATCAGGTTCCCGTGAACTTCCAAGAACCCCTAGGTCCACCCCTGTAAACATGTTCTTATGTATCACAATTTATTCACGACATTACAAAATATTGATTTGTAAAATTTCACTATTCAATAAATTATATATTTGACTAACATGTTTTGATCTCAGTGGATAGTCATTTGAACAAACGACCAAAATCACATCATCCTTCTTGCTGGATTTCCTCTATGATTTGTGTCTTGTCATAGCTGCCTTCTCTGCAGTTATGAGATATTGAGAGACAATGATACCAGAAGTTTTACGGTCCTTAACAGATGGACGTCAAACAACTTGCATGATGTTTGACCTACTGTGTGCAAGCTCTTTGGTGCTCATTTGTTTCTCCAGCTATCACCAAAAGAGTGATACTTAATAGGCAAATGTTTACTCAATTTAATGACATAGTGTATTCAGAGATAAAGAAAAATTGGAAATATAAATAAGTCCCAACTTCTGAATAAGCAATGCTTCTGCATCAAGAATGCACAGTATAACACAAGTACCATTCGTTGTACACTTGTATAAATTAAAAAAGTAAGAAATGGCATCGTAAAAATGTATTCATATAAAAGAACATAATAGAGAATTAGGTGATACAATTAAAATATGCACACACATGAATATACAATCATTTTTTTCTGCCTAAATTCAGAATGAAGAGTATTTGCCAAATGTATTCAGGAATGATCTTAATAATGAGATTTCATGTATTTCTCATTTGTTTATTTTTTTGGGGGGGAGATACCATTCACTCATGATGCTAGCAAATCCATTCTCAATTGTTCGATCACTGGGTGTGCAGACCCACTCGCTCTAGAATAAACCAACCAGAAATGAACAGACATCAGCAGCTACTTTCCACAACACAAATGCTGAGTAGTTCGTCAAGTATTTGGGGTTGTTTAATTTCTATGTAATGTATGTCCCTATGTGCAATCTGCTCATTTCCAAGCTCGTGTAGTGGTTGTGGTCATTGTCCAAAAGGATGACCTGCATAAGTAATAAAAGCATATGGTTAAAAGAGCTTGTTCCTAATTCTTGTTAAGTTTATTACTAACGTACAAGTGTTGCTCCATCATGAAAAAAATCACTTGGTAATCATGAAAACTATTCAGGTATCCAGTAAAGTTTACTGAAAAGTATTTTGACTAAGTCAAACATGAATAGTTTAAGTTCTTGGTAAAGAAGCTTAAGTGGTTAACTAATGCTAATTTAGTCATTCTTGAACTTAAAATAATATTACTTGAACATAGTATGTCCTTGATAAAAAAAAACCATAACTGATCCTAAATCTTCACACCAAAAACCGAGTTAAGCAAGGATGTGCGATGACCAGGTAAATGTGAAGGAATATCAAGAATTAGCAAGAATGACCATTCCAAAGATGTATTATGACTTCTTTGATGGTGGATCCGACCATGAGCACACACTCAGAGAGAATATCAAAGCATTTTAACGAATTAAGTAATATGTTAACACCTTTTTTCCTTATGATTTTGGTATCCTATTATGTTCGCTATTTCATAAACCTCATTGTCAGTCTATTGCCAAGGATTCTAGAATGGTTGTCGTATTTAGTAAATCTAGCTCACCACTTTACGTATTTATCGGTTAAATAGCTTGGAAGCAGCAGCAGCAGCAGAAATAAACTCTTGTACTTTTCTATACTGAATTTTTTTTTTCTCAACCAATTTGTGATACGTAATGACATTATAACCCATATAATCAGCTAAAATATTTGGCGGTTGTGGAATGAAAATTTATAAAAAGATAAAATTAGATCTCAGTATTGTTTTGGTCGATATTCAGGTAGACTGTTGTAGAGAGGTCAAAATCCTAATGGAGTATTCCGTTCATGTTTGGAATTGTGCTTCGGCTTGTATCAGACACCATACCATACCAGTATCATTTAAGCCATTTTCTGAAATTGACCGTCTCCATAATGGTCCCCTAATGGGTCAACTGTGTTTCCATAAGGAATAAATTTTTTCATGAAACAAAATGGTCAGACTAAACCTTTTCAGGATGTGAAGGTGGAGAACGGTATGGTCAGATTATTTCTGTCATGCAGTGTGTATCTCGCCTGCAAAACCAAAGTTAAGGTTCAGTTGCAACACCATGTTCTGCCACGATTTTTTGTAGTGAATCTATTGAATGACTCGAAGGTACATTTGCAGAGTCTGTATAGGTTCAGGAAAGACTGCATATAATATATATTCCAAAAAGGAGCAAATTGACTAATACATAAAATGAAGAACAATTAAGCCACTTACACTCCATATCGCTCCTCATCTTCATGTACTGATTCACAAGCAGACATCTCATTGTGCCTACAAATGAACACTTTACACGTGCTAAAACTTGACGAAACAATCTATTTTTCGAATCAAGAATATCTCTAGCGATCTCATCTTTTTCCTCAGTACCTATACTATAGTCTCCATCCCCAAAAGGAACCTGCATCTTTCTCCAACCATTCAATATCGGAAATTGGCAAGTCAAATATGAACAAATCCCACTTTTGCTACTTATCATCTACACGATTCACGATGCACATTTTGATTTTGATCAGAAGGTGTTAAAGCCACACATATAATTACTTGTGTATGTGTTTGCAAAATAATGAGTAACTAAAAACGACTACTAATGTTTGATGTAAAGATCAAAGGTGTTATAGTCATATACAAAGGTTAACACATGCTCTTTTTTTAAATCCAAATGAATAAAAGTATATGAGATTTGAGTATACTAATGTTACATGTCTTAAATCCCTGCTCTACGATGTGCATTGACCAGATTTAAGAATGAGTTTCCCACCAGGAAGTTCAGCGAGTATTGCACCGACTGCCCACATTTCTGGCCCCGCATTACGGTTTTATTAGAAGTCCAAAGAGCAATCCAATCAACTTTGGAATGACAAAAAGCTGCAAAACATTAATGTTCAATGAGGCTAAGAAACAGAAAACATGTTTAAGAAAAAGGAGGAAGAGGGCTAACCCATACAGCTCATTGTTTACATAACACAAACGTCTCCGACTGTAGTATGGAAAAATTGTTTCTTTTTTCACAATGAAAACATGTGTTTGATATAGCTCTTTCGTGATTATGACAAATTGCTGTATCAAAAATTATGTATCACACAGCTCCAGTACTACTTAACAAACAAACAAAACAGAAAATCTAGTAGCAGGCTATAGGACTGATCAAATATCTAAAACATGTTAACGGAATCAGAGCTTGTAACAGATTTGAGGAGCAATCCTGCAACTTATTTCCATTTTCCCTGCAGATCTTTCCTCTCAGACAAAACCCATATTACAAAGATAGCCACAACAAGGGCAACAATGGTAAGAAGAACCAGCGCATAGTTCCTCAGTAAGTGAGTCGTATGTTTTTGAAGGTACAAGCCTAGTAAAGAAGAGATCCACTCCGTATGGAAATGCAAGGGTTGTTGACTCCAGCTTTGCAGACACCGTTTCTATGCCTCCAAGACCTTCTACTTTAAATGCATGTGTAATGTATGACTGAGGAATAATTGGTAAAGCCTCAGTCAGAAGCAAAAAACCCTCCTCTTTCTCAGCTTGTGTTGGATTAAGTGATCTTCGTGGATCAACAAAACGCTTATCAATAGCCAATACCTGATCACTAACTGTGCCAATACGAAGATGCTTGGATGTTATTCCCTTTGCAGTTGAAGTTACTGATATCCCTTTCACAGAATGTGTGAAAAAGTAGGATTGTGATTTAGTCATAACCTCAGGTCGAGAAGAAGATGAGACGGGGGTAGTGAGATTATGTTTTCCAAAAATCAGCTTCAAAACATCTTTACATTCCGCACGAGACTGATAATAAATCTCAATAACAGACATCTCATATATGTGAGCTCGTAGGTTAAACTAATGATAGACAACCCAGTTCTTGCTAAGGACTGCATGAACAGGACCCTGTGATCCTAAATGAGTCATGCGATGCAATATTCGACTAGTTACAGTATCTACAAGATGGACTGTCAACACGCTTCATCTGGAGTTACCGACCCAATCGGATCACTTTCTTTGGGTGAAACAGTAGCCTCATCTGCAATCACCTTTGCTTGAGTGTGAACAACCTTGTTTGCTTTTCTCGTCACAGTTGCGATTAGTCCGATTATAATGGGAACACAACAGACCACAAATTCCTTGCCTTAAAGCAGTATTCATCAAGATCACATTTGGTTTTAACCCATAACCCCTCAAGATACCAACTTCCGCTTCAACTGAGTACCAATGCACATTTCAAGACTCATGTTGGAAGATATCAGCAGCTTCAAGAGTTTTAGGGTACAAATGAGCATGGTTATTAGCCTCTATCAGAAAGTGAAGCGGTTGCTCGTTCGAATCACTGAATGGCAAGTAAATCACTTGCACAGTGGAATGCATTTGAACCATATTTTGAACCTCTCAATGTGTGCATCAACGATCGACATTGCGTTAGGAGAAGACAAAGAGAGTCCACATCTACCAACGACAAAAACTGATGGGTTAATATCTAGTGCATGATGATGCGGGATTTGCCATTGGTGTAACTTAAGACCAGTGGGCTGAGAACATTGCTAAGACCTGCGAATAGATTGGAGTAGGCTAGACCAGAAAACACGACCATCTCCATTATGTAATGTAAAACGTTTCCCAGATTTTGTAAGCACTACCAGTGTTTTGCGAAACCCATTATGGTCCCTGATCATTTTGGTTTTCTCAGAGCTCTGTAACATAATATTTTGTATCTCTGCTAATTCATCAGGTGTTGGAAGCATTAAGGTACCTTTAAGCTTTAGCACATGACCCTGAAGCCACTCGAAAAGGCTGTGCTCAACTTTTGCTACTAATACACCATTCTTCTCAACAGGAAGTTCCGTTGTTGTCACGTCAACCATAGAAGCAAGTCCATCCTTTCTACTCCAGACAATCTACCATTTGATTTATAATATTCAAAAGAATTTGACTTCACAAGTCAAAGTCAAACTTTAGTTCTGAACGTTTAGTAGTATGGATCCTATTAGTAGGTCTATTCGGAGTATTTTGTAGAGACTTGTAATTGGTGCATTGGTTTACTTTGTTTGGCAATAACTAAACTTGAGAAAATTCCAGTTTAAAAGTAGGATAGTTAAGGAGTTGTGTGGGATTGTAAGAGAAAATGTGAGGCTTAGATTATTGAGTTTGAAGATCAGAAGTTCAAGGCAAGCTATGGAGGTTGCTTAGTTGTGGGATTTTGATATGATGAAATGTAATGGTGGAAACAACCCCAAAGTGATGCTCATACTCATCTTCAGCCATTCCATCAGTTACATATTCTAATTCAACAGAAAAACTGTTAAGCTTTTCAAGAATATCACGCATTCTTCTAAACACAAAATATCGATTTCAATTTAAAAAAAACTATGGGTATGAGAATATATATTAGCAGTAAATGAGAACTGATCCTACAAGCATGTGTCTCATTTACGGGATTCTTTGGACCGTGTTACAAATGACCCATTATCTGCCCATCTTACCACCTCTATGCGGCATTATGTCATAACAGGAAGGGGCGAACCTATATGGTTAACTGAGAATGCACATCCACATTTTGAATGCAGGACTTTTGCGCCTATTCCAACACTTGAAGGTTAGTTGATCTAAAAGCTAGGCAATTATTTGTAAACAACATAGTTTATACCTACTATTTTTTGCTTCAGATTCTTATGTAACTCTTTTTATTTGCAGAGTCTTGATAAAAATTGTTTGGGCCCTTTGATGAAATGTCTTGATCTTTTTCAAATTGCATGAAACTGAAGATATTTTTTTGCGAGGTAAATGTAATGTCTTGATCTTTTTCAAATTGCATGAAACTAAAGATATTTTTTTTCAAGTCGTAAGTATTTTTCAGGCTCGTGATGCTAAGGAGCTTCAAGCTAATACTAAAGCTTCAAGAAATCCAACTGTCTGGCTTGAAGGTTCTACTGGTTCAAAATGTAAACAATGCACATACTTGCACAGCCTCAGAGATTGTTCCGTTATGATTTTATTCGGGATCATTAACAAAGCATTTTTCACCGTCAATAAAAACAGCCTTAGTGTTGTGTTGTGAACATCCTCACATTTGTTAGGACCTCTGTACCTCTGTATTCAAAATGCAAGACTTGCAGACAGTATTTTGCTATGAAATTTGATATGTTTCTCAACACACATCCTAACTCTCTAAAGAATTATCAAGTTGTAGTATGTTTGGCTTGAGGTACTATTTTTGTAACAGCTTCTGCCTTATTCATTACTGAGTAGTATGTTTGATAATAATTGGTGGCAATCAGTTGCGGAGTACCATCGAGAAGTGTGTCACAATATTTTTTTTCATCTGTGCATATAGTTGCTATGGATTTCTCTTGCTTTTACTTATGGGCTAATATGTGCATATAGTGCTACAATTATCTACTACAGTAATAAAAAACGAAGTAAATGAATTAAATTTATATATCCCCAACCTCGCCTAATCCATTTGAAGCAATGCAAAGTGACATTAAACCACCCATAAAAACTAATTTGAATAAACTATTTTAAGACTTATCTATAACTACAACAACTGTTTTATAGCAATATCGATTGAAAAAAACAATATTATAGCTAATTAACAAATCAGTCACTAATCACTTCACAAACTACGTTATTACACACTATGAAAAAAACAACTCACTTGTGCATATTATCTATTGTAAGATTCTCAATTAGCAAAATTGGTCGTTGCAGCTTCGTCGTTTGGTGGACCACCACCACCATCGAATCTGCAACTCTCACTTTATAAAATTTTGGATGCAGTTAATGAATCATTAAATTTACTTCTATAGGTACTTTCGAAAGGAAAACATTCCTGAACCTTTACCCGACCCTGATCTGCCAAAGAAGTCAGAGAAAAAATATCATAGAATAATGGATGAAGATGTGGTGGTTTATTTGATTAGATCTAGGGTTTAGATAGAGGAGAAGAAGGAGAAGGGTTTCAAGAAAAAGGAGGCGTGATAAGGTTCTTAGTGTTATATGATCTCATTCTGTGATTGAAACACTCCATCCACGTAACCTATACCGAGTATTTTATATAACTGGATGGGACTAAGGTGGTCTAATAATAAAAAACCAACCCACCTTTAGTTTCACAATATGTGACTTGATTGAATTCTACATGTGTGGTCTACCTATTTTTCTGTCAGATGGGGCAAGAAGAAATTAGTGCGAGCGAAACATCCTATGTTAATAGGACTGAGGCCGCAAATGTCGAAAAGACCATGCCCATTTTCTTATCCAGAGAACCATATCGCAGTAAAGAAGCCAAGTTTCGATGTATTCAAGCAAAGTTACGTTCCCTAAATAAATTTGTTGCATCTCCTCCCTCCATATCTATACCAGCCAATGCAACTAAAATCAGATAATGTTTTCTTAAATCCCCGAATGGCTTCTGATAGACAACACTACTATGCAGGCCAAAATCCGACAAAAGTAACGCTTTTAAATTTGACATAACAATTTATGTAATTCATACTACATACCATGTAAGGCAACCGGTGGATGAAGGCCTGATGATAATTTGTTCAAAGAAAACATACCTCGATTAAGGATTTGTCCACCGTTAGCTTGTTAAGAGTGAGGGTACCCGTCTTGTCACTACAAAGAAAAATCTATAATCAAAAGAACTGGACAATGGACAATTACGTGAATCGAAAACGTACTGGATGTGATATAATGAATGATAAACAAAACGAATCAATGACATATATGTTGTTCTTTTTAGAATCGAATGCTTTTTAGGAGGCTATGGGGGATTAGGTTTTACAGTATGAGAAGAATATGTTTTTTTAGGCTACTGATGTATATGAAAAGCATGGTTGTTTTAGAATTTATTAATATTGTTTTGGATAGGAAAACATAAAAAGTAGCCTGTCTTAGTGGTATAACTTGTTACTTGTTAATCATAGGTCACGAGGTCAAATCTTGCATTTGGCACTTTTTTTACATATTTTTCAAATATCCATATTACAACTACGTTTGAAAACGCGATTTTCTTCCTAAACGCGATTTTCAAATATCTGCCTATATATATATATATATATATATATATATATATATATATATATATATATATATATATATATATATATATATATATATATATATATATATATATATATATATATATATATATATATATATATATATATATATATATATATATATATATATATATATATATATATATATATATATATATATATATATATATATATATATATATATATATATATAGTGTTATATATATATATATATATATATATATATATATATATATATATATATAGTGTAACTTTATTTATAGAACCCATCTTAGTGACAAAATTTGTAGAACTCTTGTTTTTGAATATATTGGAAATTTCCAATATCAACTATTGGTAGTCAAATTTTCATTATGAAGGTATTGTCCATATGAAAATTGGTGGCTCAAAAAACGACGATTTCAATCATCATGGAACTTTCTATTACTGCAGTATAAAACATAATGAATTATAATGGTAGACAGGGAGCAAGGTGAATCATTCTAACGTCAGGTCCGATTAAATAACTTTTTTAATAAATCTCTAGCAAATTTATACATTCTAAAATGACACTAAAACAACGTTTACTATTTTACTCGGTTATTCAGAAAACCCTTCATCGGACGGGTAGAGCCCTAGTTATACATAAATCAAATAAAAATGGTTGATAAACATGCAGGTCATACCTAGAACACTAACCTATTAGGTGCACAATTTTTTTTACGTAACATTTTTAGCATTGGGTTCATTTTTAATAAATCAGGATTTTTAATGAAAATTTACACTACGTGACAAATTTTCATCAGGTTCCCGTGAACTTCCAAGAACCCCTAGGTCCACCCCTGTAAACATGTTCTTATGTATCACAATTTATTCACGACATTACAAAATATTGATTTGTAAAATTTTACTATTCAATAAATTATATATTTGACTAACATGTTTTGATCTCAGTGGATAGTCATTTGAACAAACGACCAAAATCACATCATCCTTCTTGCTGGATTTCCTCTATGATTTGTGTCTTGTCATAGCTGCCTTCTCTGCAGTTATGAGATATTGAGAGACAATGATACCAGAAGTTTTACGGTCCTTAACAGATGGACGTCAAACAACTTGCATGATGTTTGACCTACTGTGTGCAAGCTCTTTGGTGCTCATTTGTTTCTCCAGCTATCACCAAAAGAGTGATACTTAATTGGCAAATGTTTACTCAATTTAATGACATAGTGTATTCAGAGATAAAGAAAAATTGGAAATATAAATAAGTCCCAACTTCCGAATAAGCAATGCTTCTGCATCAAGAATGCACAGTATAACACAAGTACCATTCGTTGTACACTTGTATAAATTAAAAAAGTAAGAAATGGCATCGTAAAAATGTATTCATATAAAAGAACATAATAGAGAATTAGGTGATACAATTAAAATATGCACACACATGAATATACAATCATTTTTTTCTGCCTAAATTCAGAATGAAGAGTATTTGCCAAATGTATTCAGGAATGATCTTAATAATGAGATTTCATGTATTTCTCATTTGTTTATTTTTTTGGGGGGGAGATACCATTCACTCATGATGCTAGCAAATCCATTCTCAATTGTTCGATCACTGGGTGTGCAGACCCACTCGCTCTAGAATAAACCAACCAGAAATGAACAGACATCAGCAGCTACTTTCCACAACACAAATGCTGAGTAGTTCGTCAAGTATTTGGGGTTGTTTAATTTCTATGTAATGTATGTCCCTATGTGCAATCTGCTCATTTCCAAGCTCGTGTAGTGGTTGTGGTCATTGTCCAAAAGGATGACCTGCATAAGTAATAAAAGCATATGGTTAAAAGAGCTTGTTCCTAATTCTTGTTAAGTTTATTACTAACGTACAAGTGTTGCTCCATCATGAAAAAAATCACTTGGTAATCATGAAAACTATTCAGGTATCTAGTAAAGTTTACTGAAAAGTATTTTGACTAAGTCAAACATGAATAGTTTAAGTTCTTGGTAAAGAAGCTTAAGTGGTTAACTAATGCTAATTTAGTCATTCTTGAACTTAAAATAATATTACTTGAACATAGTATGTCCTTGATAAAAAAAAACCATAACTGATCCTAAATCTTCACACCAAAAACCGAGTTAAGCAAGGATGTGCGATGACCAGGTAAATGTGAAGGAATATCAAGAATTAGCAAGAATGACCATTCCAAAGATGTATTATGACTTCTTTGATGGTGGATCCGACCATGAGCACACACTCAGAGAGAATATCAAAGCATTTTAACGAATTAAGTAATATGTTAACACCTTTTTTCCTTATGATTTTGGTATCCTATTATGTTCGCTATTTCATAAACCTCATTGTCAGTCTATTGCCAAGGATTCTAGAATGGTTGTCGTATTTAGTAAATCTAGCTCACCACTTTACGTATTTATCGGTTAAATAGCTTGGAAGCAGCAGCAGCAGCAGAAATAAACTCTTGTATACTGAATTTTTTTTTTCTCAACCAATTTATGATAAGTAATGACATTATTACCCATATAATCAGCTAAAATATTTGGCGGTTGTGGAATGAAAATTTATAAAAAGATAAAATTAGATCTCAGTATTGTTTTGGTCGATATTCAGGTAGACTGTTGTAGAGAGGTCAAAATCCTAATGGAGTATTCCGTTCATGTTTGGAATTGTGCTTCGGCTTGTATCAGACACCATACCATACCAGTATCATTTAAGCCATTTTCTGAAATTGACCGTCTCCATAATGGTCCCCTAATGGGTCAACTGTGTTTCCATAAGGAATAAATTTTTTCATGAAACAAAATGGTCAGACTAAACCTTTTCAGGATGTGAAGGTGGAGAACGGTATGGTCAGATTATTTCTGTCATGCAGTGTGTATCTCGCCTGCAAAACCAAAGTTAAGGTTCAGTTGCAACACCATGTTCTGCCACGATTTTTTGTAGTGAATCTATTGAATGACTCGAAGGTACATTTGCAGAGTCTGTATAGGTTCAGGAAAGACTGCATATAATATATATTCCAAAAAGGAGCAAATTGACTAATACATAAAATGAAGAACAATTAAGCCACTTACACTCCATATCGCTCCTCATCTTCATGTACTGATTCACAAGCAGACATCTCATTGTGCCTACAAATGAACACTTTACACTTGCTAAAACTTGACGAAACAATCTATTTTTCGAATCAAGAATATCTCTAGCGATCTCATCTTTTTCCTCAGTACCTATACTATAGTCTCCATCCCCAAAAGGAACCTGCATCTTTCTCCAACCATTCAATATCGGAAATTGGCAAGTCAAATATGAACAAATCCCACTTTTGCTACTTATCATCTACACGATTCACGATGCACATTTTGATTTTGATCAGAAGGTGTTAAAGCCACACATATAATTACTTGTGTATGTGTTTGCAAAATAATGAGTAACTAAAAACGACTACTAATGTTTGATGTAAAGATCAAAGGTGTTATAGTCATATACAAAGGTTAACACATGCTCTTTTTTTAAATCCAAATGAATAAAAGTATATGAGATTTGAGTATACTAATGTTACATGTCTTAAATCCCTGCTCTACGATGTGCATTGACCAGATTTAAGAATGAGTTTCCCACCAGGAAGTTCAGCGAGTATTGCACCGACTGCCCACATTTCTGGCCCCGCATTACGGTTTTATTAGAAGTCCAAAGAGCAATCCAATCAACTTTGGAATGACAAAAAGCTGCAAAACATTAATGTTCAATGAGGCTAAGAAACAGAAAACATGTTTAAGAAAAAGGAGGAAGAGGGCTAACCCATACAGCTCATTGTTTACATAACACAAACGTCTCCGACTGTAGTATGGCAAAATTGTTTCTTTTTTCACAATGAAAACATGTGTTTGATATAGCTCTTTCGTGATTATGACAAATTGCAGTATCAAAAATTATGTATCACACAGCTCCAGTACTACTTAACAAACAAACAAAACAGAAAATCTAGTAGCAGGCTATAGGACTGATCAAATATCTAAAACATGTTAACGGAATCAGAGCTTGTAACAGATTTGAGGAGCAATCCTGCAACTTATTTCCATTTTCCCTGCAGATCTTTCCTCTCAGACAAAACCCATATTACAAAGATAGCCACAACAAGGGCAACAATGGTAAGAAGAACCAGCGCATAGTTCCTCAGTAAGTGAGTCGTATGTTTTTGAAGGTACAAGCCTAGTAAAGAAGAGATCCACTCCGTATGGAAATGCAAGGGTTGTTGACTCCAGCTTTGCAGACACCGTTTCTATGCCTCCAAGACCTTCTACTTTAAATGCATGTGTAATGTATGACTGAGGAATAATTGGTAAAGCCTCAGTCAGAAGCAAAAAACCCTCCTCTTTCTCAGCTTGTGTTGGATTAAGTGATCTTCGTGGATCAACAAAACGCTTATCAATAGCCAATACCTGATCACTAACTGTGCCAATACGAAGATGCTTGGATGTTATTCCCTTTGCAGTTGAAGTTACTGATATCCCTTTCACAGAATGTGTGAAAAAGTAGGATTGTGATTTAGTCATAACCTCAGGTCGAGAAGAAGATGAGACGGGGGTAGTGAGATTATGTTTTCCAAAAATCAGCTTCAAAACATCTTTACATTCCGCACGAGACTGATAATAAATCTCAATAACAGACATCTCATATCTGTGAGCTCGTAGGTTAAACTAATGATAGACAACCCAGTTCTTGCTAAGGACTGCATGAACAGGACCCTGTGATCCTAAATGAGTCATGCGATGCAATATTCGACCAGTTATAGTATCTACAAGATGGACTGTCAACACGCTTCATCTGGAGTTACCGACCCAATCGGATCACTTTCTTTGGGTGAAACAGTAGCCTCATCTGCAATCACCTTTGCTTGAGTGTGAACAACCTTGTTTGCTTTTCTCGTCACAGTTGCGATTAGTCCGATTATAATGGGAACACAACAGACCACAAATTCCTTGCCTTAAAGCAGTATTCATCAAGATCACATTTGGTTTTAACCCATAACCCCTCAAGATACCAACTTCCGCTTCAACTGAGTACCAATGCACATTTCCAGACTCATGTTGGAAGATATCAGCAGCTTCAAGAGTTTTAGGGTACAAATGAGCATGGTTATTAGCCTCTATCAGAAAGTGAAGCGGTTGCTCGTTCGAATCACTGAATGGCAAGTAAATCACTTGCACAGTGGAATGCATTTGAACCATATTTTGAACCTCTCAATGTGTGCATCAACGATCGACATTGCGTTAGGAGAAGACAAAGAGAGTCCACATCTACCAACGACAAAAACAGATGGGTTAATATCTAGTGCATGATGATGCGGGATTTGCCATTGGTGTAACTTAAGACCAGTGGGCTGAGAACATTGCTAAGACCTGCGAATAGATTGGAGTAGGCTAGACCAGAAAACACGACCATCTCCATTATGTAATGTAAAACATTTCCCAGATTTTGTAAGCACTACCAGTGTTTTGCGAAACCCATTATGGTCCCTGATCATTTTGGTTTTCTCAGAGCTCTGTAACATAATATTTTGTATCTCTGCTAATTCATCAGGTGTTGGAAGCATTAAGGTACCTTTAAGCTTTAGCACATGACCCTGAAGCCACTCGAAAAGGCTGTGCTCAACTTTTGCTACTAATACACCATTCTTCTCAACAGGAAGTTCCGTTGTTGTCACGTCAACCATAGAAGCAAGTCCATCCTTTCTACTCCAGACAATCTACCATTTGATTTATAATATTCAAAAGAATTTTACTTCACAAGTCAAAGTCAAACTTTAGTTCTGAACGTTTAGTAGTATGGATCCTATTAGTAGGTCTATTCGGAGTATTTTGTAGAGACTTGTAATTGGTGCATTGGTTTACTTTGTTTGGCAATAACTAAACTTGAGAAAATTCCAGTTTAAAAGTAGGATAGTTAAGGAGTTGTGTGGGATTGTAAGAGAAAATGTGAGGCTTAGATTATTGAGTTTGAAGATCAGAAGTTCAAGGCAAGCTATGGAGGTTGCTTAGTTGTGGGATTTTGATATGATGAAATGTAATGGTGGAAACAACCCCAAAGTGATGCTCATACTTATCTTCAGCCATTCCATCAGTTACATATTCTAATTCAACAGAAAAACTGTTAAGCTTTTCAAGAATATCACGCATTCTTCTAAACACAAAATATCGATTTCAATTTAAAAAAAACTATGGGTATGAGAATATATATTAGCAGTAAATGAGAACTGATCCTACAAGCATGTGTCTCATGTTACGGGATTCTTTGGACCGTGTTACAAATGACCCATTATCTGCCCATCTTACCACCTCTATGCGGCATTATGTCATAACAGGAAGGGGCGAACCTATATGGTTAACTGAGAATGCACATCCACATTTTGAATGCAGGACTTTTGCGCCTATTCCAACACTTGAAGGTTAGTTGATCTAAAAGCTAGGCAATTATTTGTAAACAACATAGTTTATACCTACTATTTTTTGCTTCAGATTCTTATGTAACTCTTTTTATTTGCAGAGTCTTGATAAAAATTGTTTGGGCCCTTTGATGAAATGTCTTGATCTTTTTCAAATTGCATGAAACTGAAGATATTTTTTTGCGAGGTAAATGTAATGTCTTGATCTTTTTCAAATTGCATGAAACTGAAGATATTTTTTTTCAAGTCGTAAGTATTTTTCAGGCTCGTGATGCTAAGGAGCTTCAAGCTAATACTAAAGCTTCAAGAAATCCAACTGTCTGGCTTGAAGGTTCTACTGGTTCAAAATGTAAACAATGCACATACTTGCACAGTCTCAGAGATTGTTCCGTTATGATTTTATTCGGGATCATTAACAAAGCATTTTTCACCGTCAATAAAAACAGCCTTAGTGTTGTGTTGTGAACATCCTCACATTTGTTAGGACCTCTGTACCTCTGTATTCAAAATGCAAGACTTGCAGACAGTATTTTGCTATGAAATTTGATATGTTTCTCAACACACATCCTAACTCTCTAAAGAATTATCAAGTTGTAGTATGTTTGGCTTGAGGTACTATTTTTGTAACAGCTTCTGCCTTATTCATTACAGAGTAGTATGTTTGATAATAATTGGTGGCAATCAGTTGCGGAGTACCATCGAGAAGTGTGTCACAATATTTTTTTTCATCTGTGCATATAGTTGCTATGGATTTCTCTTGCTTTTACTTATGGGCTAATATGTGCATATAGTGCTACAATTATCTACTACAGTAATAAAAAACGAAGTAAATGAATTAAATTTATATATCCCCAACCTCGCCTAATCCATTTGAAGCAATGCAAAGTGACATTAAACCACCCATAAAAACTAATTTGAATAAACTATTTTAAGACTTATCTATAACTACAACAACTGTTTTATAGCAATATCGATTGAAAAAAAAATATTATAGCTAATTAACAAATCAGTCACTAATCACTTCACAAACTACGTTATTACACACTATGAAAAAAAACAACTCACTTGTGCATATTATCTATTGTAAGATTCTCAATTAGCAAAATTGGTCGTTGCAGCTTCGTCGTTTGGTGGACCACCATCACCATCGAATCTGCAACTCTCACTTTATAAAATTTTGGATGCAGTTAATGAATCATTAAATTTACTTCTATAGGTACTTTCGAAAGGAAAACATTCCTGAACCTTTACCCGACCCTGATCTGCCAAAGAAGTCAGAGAAAAAATATCATAGAATAATGGATGAAGATGTGGTGGTTTATTTGATTAGATCTAGGGTTTAGATAGAGGAGAAGAAGGAGAAGGGTTTCAAGAAAAAGGAGGCGTGATAAGGTTCTTAGTGTTATATGATCTCATTCTGTGATTGAAACACTCCATCCATGTAACCTATACCGAGTATTTTATATAACTGGATGGGACTAAGGTGGTCTAATAATAAAAAACCAACCCACCTTTAGTTTCACAATATGTGACTTGATTGAATTCTACATGTGTGGTCTACCTATTTTTCTGTCAGATGGGGCAAGAAGAAATTAGTGCGAGCGAAACATCCTATGTTAATAGGACTGAGGCCGCAAATGTCGAAAAGACCATGCCCATTTTCTTATCCAGAGAACCATATCGCAGTAAAGAAGCCAAGTTTCGATGTATTCAAGCAAAGTTACGTTCCCTAAATAAATTTGTTGCATCTCCTCCCTCCATATCTATACCAGCCAATGCAACTAAAATCAGATAATGTTTTCTTAAATCCCCGAATGGCTTCTGATAGATAACACTACTATGCAGGCCAAAATCCGACAAAAGTAACGCTTTTAAATTTGACATAACAATTTATGTAATTCATACTACATACCATGTAAGGCAACCGGTGGATGAAGGCCTGATGATAATTTGTTCAAAGAAAACATACCTCGATTAAGGATTTGTCCACCGTTAGCTTGTTAAGAGTGAGGGTACCCGTCTTGTCACTACAAAGAAAAATCTATAATCAAAAGAACTGGACAATGGACAATTACGTGAATCGAAAACGTACTGGATGTGATATAATGAATGATAAACAAAACGAATCAATGACATATATGTTGTTCTTTTTAGAATCGAATGCTTTTTAGGAGGCTATGGGGGATTAGGTTTTACAGTATGAGAAGAATATGTTTTTTTAGGCTACTGATGTATATGAAAAGCATGGTTGTTTTAGAATTTATTAATATTGTTTTGGATAGGAAAACATAAAAAGTAGCCTGTCTTAGTGGTATAACTTGTTACTTGTTAATCATAGGTCACGAGGTCAAATCTTGCATTTGGCACTTTTTTTACATATTTTTCAAATATCCATATTATAACTACGTTTGAAAACGCGATTTTCTTCCTAAACGCGATTTTCAAATATCTGCCTATATAAATATATATATATATATATATATATATATATATATATATATATATATATATATATATATATATATATATATATATAAATATATATATATATATATAAATATATATATATATATATATATATATATATATATATATATATATATATATATATATATATATATATATATATATATATATATATATATATAGTGTTATATATATATATATATATATATATATATATATATATATATATATATATATATATATATATATATATATAGTGTAACTTTATTTATAGAACCCATCTTAGTGACAAAATTTGTAGAACTCTTGTTTTTGAATATATTGGAAATTTCCAATATCAACTATTGGTAGTCAAATTTTCATTATGAAGGTATTGTCCATATGAAAATTGGTGGCTCAAAAAACGACGATTTCAATCATCATGGAACTTTCTATTACTGCAGTATAAAACATAATGAATTATAATGGTAGACAGGGAGCAAGGTGAGTCATTCAAACGTCAGGTCCGATTGGATAACTTTTTTAATAAATCTCTAGCAAATTTATACATTCTAAAATGACACTAAAACAACGTTTACTATTTTACTCGGTTATTCAGAAAACCCTTCATCGGACGGGTAGAGCCCTAGTTATACATAAATCAAATAAAAATGGTTGATAAACATGCAGGTCATACCTAGAACACTAACCTATTAGGTGCACAATTTTTTTTACGTAACATTTTTAGCATTGGGTTCATTTTTAATAAATCAGGATTTTTAATGAAAATTTACACTACGTGACAAATTTTCATTAGGTTCCCGTGAACTTCCAAGAACCCCTAGGTCCACCCCTGTAAACATGTTCTTATGTATCACAATTTATTCACGACATTACAAAATATTGATTTGTAAAATTTCACTATTCAATAAATTATATATTTGACTAACATGTTTTGATCTCAGTGGATAGTCATTTGAACAAACGACCAAAATCACATCATCCTTCTTGCTGGATTTCCTCTATGATTTGTGTCTTGTCATAGCTGCCTTCTCTGCAGTTATGAGATATTGAGAGACAATGATACCAGAAGTTTTACGGTCCTTAACAGACGGACGTCAAACAACTTGCATGATGTTTGACCTACTGTGTGCAAGCTCTTTGGTGCTCATTTGTTTCTCCAGCTATCACCAAAAGAGTGATACTTAATAGGCAAATGTTTACTCAATTTAATGACATAGTGTATTCAGAGATAAAGAAAAATTGGAAATATAAATAAGTCCCAACTTCCGAATAAGCAATGCTTCTGCATCAAGAATGCACAGTATAACACAAGTACCATTCGTTGTACACTTGTATAAATTAAAAAAGTAAGAAATGGAATCGTAAAAATGTATTCATATAAAAGAACATAATAGAGAATTAGGTGATACAATTAAAATATGCACACACATGAATATACAATCATTTTTTTCTGCCTAAATTCAGAATGAAGAGTATTTGCCAAATGTATTCAGGAATGATCTTAATAATGAGATTTCATGTATTTCTCATTTGTTTATTTTTTTGGGGGGGAGATACCATTCACTCATGATGCTAGCAAATCCATTCTCAATTGTTCGATCACTGGGTGTGCAGACCCACTCGCTCTAGAATAAACCAACCAGAAATGAACAGACATCAGCAGCTACTTTCCACAACACAAATGCTGAGTAGTTCGTCAAGTATTTGGGGTTGTTTAATTTCTATGTAATGTATGTCCCTATGTGCAATCTGCTCATTTCCAAGCTCGTGTAGTGGTTGTGGTCATTGTCCAAAAGGATGACCTGCATAAGTAATAAAAGCATATGGTTAAAAGAGCTTGTTCCTAATTCTTGTTAAGTTTATTACTAACGTACAAGTGTTGCTCCATCATGAAAAAAATCACTTGGTAATCATGAAAACTATTCAGGTATCCAGTAAAGTTTACTGAAAAGTATTTTGACTAAGTCAAACATGAATAGTTTAAGTTCTTGGTAAAGAAGCTTAAGTGGTTAACTAATACTAATTTAGTCATTCTTGAACTTAAAATAATATTACTTGAACATAGTATGTCCTTGATAAAAAAAAACCATAACTGATCCTAAATCTTCACACCAAAAACCGAGTTAAGCAAGGATGTGCGATGACCAGGTAAATGTGAAGGAATATCAAGAATTAGCAAGAATGACCATTCCAAAGATGTATTATGACTTCTTTAATGGTGGATCCGACCATGAGCACACACTCAGAGAGAATATCAAAGCATTTTAACCAATTAAGTAATATGTTAACACCTTTTTTCCTTATGATTTTGGTATCCTATTATGTTCGCTATTTCATAAACCTCATTGTCAGTCTATTGCAAAGGATTCTAGAATGGTTGTCGTATTTAGTAAATCTAGCTCACCACTTTACGTATTTATCGGTTAAATAGCTTGGAAGCAGCAGCAGCAGCAGAAATAAACTCTTGTACTTTTCTATACTGAATTTTTTTTTCTCAACCAATTTGTGATACGTAATGACATTATAACCCATATAATCAGCTAAAATATTTGGCGGTTGTGGAATGAAAATTTATAAAAAGATAAAATTAGATCTCAGTATTGTTTTGGTCGATATTCAGGTAGACTGTTGTAGAGAGGTCAAAATCCTAATGGAGTATTCCGTTCATGTTTGGAATTGTGCTTCGGCTTGTATCAGACACCATACCATACCAGTATCATTTAAGCCATTTTCTGAAATTGACCGTCTCCATAATGGTCCCCTAATGGGTCAACTGTGTTTCCATAAGGAATAAATTTTTTCATGAAACAAAATGGTCAGACTAAACCTTTTCAGGATGTGAAGGTGGAGAACGGTATGGTCAGATTATTTCTGTCATGCAGTGTGTATCTCGCCTGCAAAACCAAAGTTAAGGTTCAGTTGCAACACCATGTTCTGCCACGATTTTTTGTAGTGAATCTATTGAATGACTCGAAGGTACATTTGCAGAGTCTGTATAGGTTCAGGAAAGACTGCATATAATATATATTCCAAAAAGGAGCAAATTGACTAATACATAAAATGAAGAACAATTAAGCCACTTACACTCCATATCGCTCCTCATCTTCATTTTCCGTTGTTGGGAATTTATCTACATGTACTGATTCACAAGCAGACATCTCATTGTGCCTACAAATGAACACTTTACACGTGCTAAAACCTGACAAAACAATCTATTTTTCGAATCAAGAATATCTCTAGTGATCTCATCTTTTTCCTCAGTACCTATAGTCTCCATCCCCAAAAGGAACCTGCATCTTTCTCCAACCATTCAATATCGGAAATTGGCAAGTCAAATATGAACAAATCCCACTTTTGCTACTTATCATCTACACGATTCACGATGCACATTTTGATTTTGATCAGAAGGTGTTAAAGCCACACATATAATTACTTGTGTATGTGTTTGCAAAATAATGAGTAACTAAAAACGACTACTAATGTTTGATGTAAAGATCAAAGGTGTTATAGTCATATACAAAGGTTAACACATGCTCTTTTTTTAAATCCAAATGAATAAAAGTATATGAGATTTGAGTATACTAATGTTACATGTCTTAAATCCCTGCTCTACGATGTGCATTGACCAGATTTAAGAATGAGTTTCCCACCAGGAAGTTCAGCGAGTATTGCACCGACTGCCCACATTTCTGGTCCCGCATTACGGTTTTATTAGAAGTCCAAAGAGCAGTCCAATCAACTTTGGAATGACAAAAAGCTGCAAAACATTAATGTTCAATGAGGCTAAGAAACAGAAAACATGTTTAAGAAAAAGGAGGAAGAGGGCTAACCCATACAGCTCATTGTTTACATAACACAAACGTCTCCGACTGTAGTATGGCAAAATTGTTTCTTTTTTCACAATGAAAACATGTGTTTGATATAGCTCTTTCGTGATTATGACAAATTGCAGTATCAAAAATTATGTATCACACAGCTCCAGTACTACTTAACAAACAAACAAAACAGAAAATCTAGTAGCAGGCTATAGGACTGATCAAATATCTAAAACATGTTAACGGAATCAGAGCTTGTAACAGATTTGAGGAGCAATCCTGCAACTTATTTCCATTTTCCCTGCAGATCTTTCCTCTCAGACAAAACCCATATTACAAAGATAGCCACAACAAGGGCAACAATGGTAAGAAGAACCAGCGCATAGTTCCTCATTAAGTGAGTCGTATGTTTTTGAAGGTACAAGCCTAGTAAAGAAGAGATCCACTCCGTATGGAAATGCAAGGGTTGTCGAATCCAGCTTTGCAGACACCATTTCTATGCCTCTAAGACCTTCTACTTTAAATGCATGTGTAATGTATGACTGAGGAATAATTGGTAAAGCCTCGGTCAGAAGCAACAAACCCTCCTCTTTCTCAGCTTGTGTTGGATTAAGTGATCTTCGTGGATCAACAAAACGCTTATCAATAGCCAATACTTGATCACTAACTGTGCCAATACGAAGATGCTTGGATGTTATTCCCTTTGCAGTTGAAGTTACTGATATCCCTTTCACAGAATGTGTGAAAAAGTAGGATTGTGATTTAGTCATAACCTCAGGTCGAGAAGAAGATGAGACAGGGGTAGTGAGATTATGTTTTCCAAAAATCAGCTTCAAAACATCTTTACATTCCGCACGAGACTGATAATAAATCTCAATAACAGACATCTCATATCTGTGAGCTCGTAGGTTAAAGTAATGATAGACAACCCAGTTCTTGCTAAGGACTGCATGAACAGGACCCTGTGATCCTAAATGAGTCATGCGATGCAATATTCGACCAGTTACAGTATCTACAAGATGGACTGTCAACACGCTTCATCTGGAGTTACCGACCCAATCGGATCACTTTCTTTGGGTGAAACAGTAGCCTCATCCGTAATCACCTTTGCTTGAGTGTGAACAACCTTGTTTGCTTTTCTCGTCACAGTTGCGATTAGTCCGATTCTAATGGGAACACAACAGACCACAAATTCCTTGCCTTAAAGCAGTATTCATCAAGATTGTTGGAATCAGCCTCCTCGGACCCGGACTCACACCACACAAACACCAATCAAAACGGCACTTGGTTTTCACTGCTTGTGTTTATTAAGATAGGAAACTGATACAACTTACAAATAGAACTACATGATGCCTTATATAACTTTTACAACAAAGCCACTCAGCATGAAAGTAGGAGTAAACTAATAACTACCTAAGGACTGGTACCATGAAACCCAACGTGCCAATGTACCTGCATGAAACTCGGTCACACACTTTTACTGATTCAACCTATTAACTAAACTATATACATAAAGTATTATTAAATAAAACTCTTCCTATGCCATGCCATGCACGTGAAATCTTGACATAAACCGATTAAACCCAACAATCATCACCTTAATCGGTTATTCATAGCACCCCGGTCACATCCCGAACACATTCTTTCGAAAACATCTCGTTTCTCGACTTTTCCCGAACACATCCAAATCCATTTCGCTGAATGCAACTAACAACGTCATCGAACTTACTGATTCAATGCTACCATTGTACAAGAAGGTGCTCCTGATGCGTCTCCTTGCTGCTCTTGCTACTTGCCACTATTTTCTACTTACTTACTTTCTTTCTCGTCCTTGCTACCTTTTTATTTCAAACTTTCTTACTATCTTTCTTACGAACGTTCTTGCTAGCGTTCTTGCCACGGTCTTGCTTCATTCCTGTTCTTGCTCCGGTGTTCTTGCTCCGGTTTTTTATCTCTTGATCGAGATAAAACTTTGTTCTGGTCCTTTTTTTTTTGAATCTTCGGTCTTATTGATTCAATAATTCGGTCTTCGGTCTTTAATTCAACAGCATCTTTCGGTCTTATGCTGTTGAAATTCGGTCTTCAGCTATTAAAGCTCCGGTCTCGACAACCCGCCGGTCATGGTTATCTTTTGCGGTCTTCGGTCTATTCTTTCTCAGGTGAGCTTTCGGTCTTTTGTCACCTGTGTCGGTCTAGGTGCTGCCCGGTCTTTTGCAGCTCCTCGGTCTTTTCGGTCTTTCGGCCTTTCGGTCTTCGGCCTTTCGGCCGTCGGTCTTTCGATCTTTCGATCTTCGGTCTTTTGAATCAACAGTATCATTCGGTCTTTGCTGTTGAAACTCGGTCTTCCTTTCTTTCTCGGGAAACACGCGGTCACGGTCTCGGTCTAGGTTTCCTCCTTCGATCTCGGTCTTGACTTTTTCAGTCTCTGTCTCGGTCTAGGAACTGTCGTACCGCCGGTCTTTTGCAGTTCTTCGGCCCTCGCGGTCTTATAAAGCTTTCTACGATCAAAGCTTGCTGCCCACTTTGGTCTTTCGTTGCCTTAGTACATAGAAGGCATTCAGTCTGTTTTCAAACAGCCCCCCGCTGTCTGAACCTTCTCAACACCTGCCCTCCACCGATCGACACACCCGCCGATGGCGGAGGCTTCCCTGGTAAGAGCCTAGCGCTCTGATACCAAATGTTGGAATCAGCCTCCTCGGACCCGGACTCACACCACACAAACACCAATCAAAACGGCACTTGGTTTTCACTGCTTGTGTTTATTAAGATAGGAAACTGATACAACTTACAAATAGAACTACATGATGCCTTATATAACTTTTACAACAAAGCCACTCAGCATGAAAGTAGGAGTAAACTAATAACTACCTAAGGACTGGTACCATGAAACCCGACGTGCCAATGTCCCTGCATGAAACTCGGTCACACACTTTTACTGATTCAACCTATTAACTAAACTATATACATAAAGTATTATTAAATAAAACTCTTCCTATGCCATGCCATGCACGTGAAATCTTGACATAAACCGATTAAACCCAACAATCATCACCTTAATCGGTTATTCATAGCACCCCGGTCACATCCCGAACACATTCTTTCGAAAACATCTCGTTTCTCGACTTTTCCCGAACACATCCAAATCCATTTCGCTGAATGCAACTAACAACGTCATCGAACTTACTGATTCAATGCTACCATTGTACAAGAAGGTGCTCCTGATGCGTCTCCTTGCTGCTCTTGCTACTTGCCACTATTTTCTACTTACTTACTTTCTTTCTCGTCCTTGCTACCTTTTTATTTCAAACTTTCTTACTATCTTTCTTGCGAACGTTCTTGCTAGCGTTCTTGCCACGGTCTTGCTTCATTCCTGTTCTTGCTCCGGTGTTCTTGCTCCGGTTTTTTATCTCTTGATCGAGATAAAACTTTGTTCTGGTCCTTTTTTTTTTAATCTTCGGTCTTATTGATTCAATAATTCGGTCTTCGGTCTTTAATTCAACAGCATCTTTTGGTCTTATGCTGTTGAAATTCGGTCTTCAGCTATTAAAGCTCCGGTCTCGACAACCCGCCGGTCATGGTTATCTTTTGCGGTCTTCGGTCTATTCTTTCTCAGGTGAGCTTTCGGTCTTTTGTCACCTGTGTCGGTCTAGGTGCTGCCCGGTCTTTTGCAGCTCCTCGGTCTTTTCGGTCTTTCGGCCTTTCGGTCTTCGGCCTTTCGGCCGTCGGTCTTTCGATCTTTCGATCTTCGGTCTTTTGAATCAACAGTATCATTCGGTCTTTGCTGTTGAAACTCGGTCTTCCTTTCTTTCTCGGGAAATACGCGGTCACGGTCTCGGTCTAGGTTTCCTCCTTCGATCTCGGTCTTGACTTTTTCAGTCTCTGTCTCGGTCTAGGAACTGTCGTACCGCCGGTCTTTTGCGGTTCTTCGGCCCTCGCGGTCTTATAAAGCTTTCTACGATCAAAGCTTGCTGCCCACTTTGGTCTTTCATTGCCTTAGTACATAGAAGGCATTCAGTCTGTTTTCAAACAGCCCCCCGCTGTCTGAACCTTCTCAACACCTGCCCTCCACCGATCGACACACCCGCCGATGGCGGAGGCTTCCCTGGTAAGAGCCTAGCGCTCTGATACCAAATGTTGGAATCAGCCTCCTCGGACCCGGACTCACACCACACAAACACCAATCAAAACGGCACTTGGTTTTCACTGCTTGTGTTTATTAAGATAGGAAACTGATACAACTTACAAATAGAACTACATGATGCCTTATATAACTTTTACAACAAAGCCACTCAGCATGAAAGTAGGAGTAAACTAATAACTACCTAAGGACTGGTACCATGAAACCCGACGTGCCAATGTCCCTGCATGAAACTCGGTCACACACTTTTACTGATTCAACCTATTAACTAAACTATATACATAAAGTATTATTAAATAAAACTCTTCCTATGCCATGCCATGCACGTGAAATCTTGACATAAACCGATTAAACCCAACAAAGATCACATTTGGTTTTAACCCCTAACCCCTCAAGATACCAACTTCCGCTTCAAATGAGTACCAATGCACATTTCCAGACTCATGTTGGAAGATCTCAGCAGCTTCAAGAGTTCTAGGGTACAAATGAGCATGGTTATTAGCCTCTATCAGAAAGTGAAGCGGTTGCTCGTTCGAATCACTGAATGGCAAGTAAATCACTTGCACAGTGGAATGCATTTGAACCATATTTTGAACCTCTCAATGTGTGCATCAACGATCGACACTGCGTTAGGAGAAGACAAAGAGAGTCCACATCTACCAACGACAAAAACAGATGGGTTAATATCTAGTGCATGATGATGCGGGATTTGCCATTGGTGTAACTTAAGACCAGTGGGCTGAGAACATTGCTAAGACCTGCGAATAGATTGGAGTAGGCTAGACCAGAAAACACGACCATCTCCATTATGTAATGTAAAACGTTCTCAGATTTTGTAAGCACTACCAGTATTTTGCGAAACCCATTATGGTCCCTGATCATTTTGGTTTTCTCAGAGATCTGTAACATAATATTTTGTATCTCTGCTAATTCATCAGGTGTTGGAAGCATTAAGGTACCTTTAAGCTTCAGCACATGACCCTGAAGCCACTCGAAAAGGCTGTGCTCAACTTTTGCTACTAATACACCAATCTTCTCAACAGGAAGTTCCGTTGTTGTCACGTCAACCATAGAAGCAAGTCCATCCTTTCTACTCCAGACAATCTACCATTTGATTTATAATATTCAAAAGAATTTGACCTCACAAGTCAAAGTCAAACTTTAGTTCTGAACGTTTAGTAGTATGGATCCTATTAGTAGGTCTATTCGGAGTATTTTGTAGAGACTTGTAATTGGTGCATTGGTTTACTTTGTTTGGCAATAACTAAACTTGAGAAAATTCCAGTTTAAAAGTAGGATAGTTAAGGAGTTGTGTGGGATTGTAAGAGAAAATGTGAGGCTTAGATTATTGAGTTTGAAGATCAGAAGTTCAAGGCAAGCTATGGAGGTTGCTTAGTTGTGGGATTTTGATATGATGAAATGTAATGGTGGAAACAACCCCAAAGTGATGCTCATACTCATCTTCAGCCATTCCATCAGTTACATAATCTAATTCAACAGAAAAACTGTTAAGCTTTTCAAGAATATCACGCATTCTGCTAAACACAAAATATCGATTTCAATTTAAAAAAAAAACTATGGGTATGAGAATATATATTAGCAGTAAATGAGCACTGATCCTGCAAGCATGTGTCTCATGTTACGGGATTCTTTGGACCGTGTTACAAATGACCCATTATCTGCCCATCTTACCACCTCTATGCGGCATTATGTCATAACAGGAAGGGGCGAACCTATATGGTTAACTGAGAATGCACATCCACATTTTGAATGCAGGACTTATGCGCCTATTCCAACACTTGAAGGTTAGTTGATCTAAAAGCTAGGCAATTATTTGTAAACAACATAGTTTATACCTACTATTTTTTGCTTCAGATTCTTATGTAACTCTTTTTATTTGCAGAGTCTTGATAAAAATTGTTTGGGCCCTTTGATGAAATGTCTTGATCTTTTTCAAATTGCATGAAACTGAAGATATTTTTTTGCGAGGTAAATGTAATGTCTTGATCTTTTTCAAATTGCATGAAACTGAAGATATTTTTTTTCAAGTCGTAAGTATTTTTCAGGCTCGTGATGCTAAGGAGCTTCAAGCTAATACTAAAGCTTCAAGAAATCCAACTGTCTGGCTTGAAGGTTCTACTGGTTCAAAATGTAAACAATGCACATACTTCCACAGTCTCAGAGATTGTTCCGTTATGATTTTATTCGGGATCATTAACAAAGCATTTTTCACCGTCAATAAAAACAGCCTTACTGTTGTGTTGTGAACATCCTCACATTTGTTAGGACCTCTGTACCTCTGTATTCAAAATGCAAGACTTGCAGACAGTATTTTGCTATGAAATTTGATATGTTTCTCAACACACATCCTAACTCTCTAAAGAATTATCAAGTTGTAGTATGTTTGGCTTGAGGTACTATTTTTGTAACAGCTTCTGCCTTATTCATTACAGAGTAGTATGTTTGATAATAATTGGTGGCAATCAGTTGCGGAGTACCATCGAGAAGTGTGTCACGATATTTTTTTTCATCAGTGCATATAGTTGCTATGGATTTCTCTTGCTTTTACTTATGGGCTAATATGTGCATATAGTGCTACAATTATCTACTACAGTAATAAAAAACGAAGTAATTGAATTAAATTTATATATCCCCAACCTCGCCTAATCCATTTGAAGCAATGCAAAGTGACATTAAACCACCCATAAAAACTAATTTTAATAAACTATTTTAAGACTTATCTATAACTACAACAACTGTTTTATAGCAATATCGATTGAAAAAAACAATATTATAGCTAATTAACAAATCAGTCATTAATCATTTCACAAACTACGTTATTACACACTATGAAAAAAACAACTCACTTGTGCATATTATCTATTGTAAGATTCTCAATTAGCAAAATTGGTCGTTGCAGCTTCGTCGTTTAGTGGACCACCACCACCATCGAATCTGCAACTCTCACTTTATAAAATTTTGGATGCAGTTAATGAATCATTAAATTTACTTCTATAGGTACTTTCGAAAGGAAAACATTCCTGAACCTTTACCCGACCCTGATCTGCCAAAGAAGTCAGAGAAAATATCATAGAATAAGGAGGCGTGATAAGGTTCTAAGTGTTATATGATCTCATTTTGTGATTGAAACACTCCATCCATGTAACCTATACCGAGTATTTTATATAACTGGATGGGACTAAGGTGGTCTAATAATAAAAAACCAACCCACCTTCAGTTTCACAATATGTGACTTGATTGAATTCTACATGTGTGGTCTACCTATTTTTCTGTCAGATGGGGTAAGAAGAAATTAGTGCGAGCGAAACATCCTATGTTAATAGGACTGAGGCCGCAAATGTCGAAAAGACCATGCCCATTTTCTTATCCAGAGAACCATATCGCAGTAAAGAAGCCAAGTTTCGATGTATTCAAGCAAAGTTACGTTCCCTAAATAAATTTGTTGCATCTCCTCCCTCCATATCTATACCAGCCAATGCAACTAAAATCAGATAATGTTTTCTTAAATCCCCGAATGGCTTCTGATAGACAACACTACTATGCAGGCCAAAATCCGACAAAAGTACGCTTTTAAATTTGACATAACAATTTATGCAATTCATACTACATACCATGTAAGGCAACCGGCGGATGAAGGCCTGATGCTAATTTGTTCAAAGAAAACATACCTCGATTAAGGATTTGTCCACCGTTAGCTTGTTAAGAGTGAGGGTACCCGTCTTGTCACTACAAAGAAAAATCTATAATAAAAAGAACTAGACAATGGACAATTACGTGAATCCGGATGTGATATAATGAATGATAAACAAAACGAATCAATGACATATATGTTGTTCTTTTTAGAATCGAATGCTTTTTAGGAGGCTATGGGGGGATTAGGGTTTACAGTATGAGAAGAATATGTTTTTTTTAGGCTACTGATGTATATGAATAGCATGGTTGTTTTAGAATTTATTAATATTGTTTTGGATAGGAAAACATAAAAAGTAGCCTGGCTTAGTGGTAAAACTTGTTACTTGTTAATTATAGGTCACGAGGTCAAATCTTGCATTTGGCACTTTTTTACATATTTTTCAAATTCATATTACAACTACGTTTGAAAACGCGATTTTCTTCCTAAACGCGATTTTCAAATATCTGCGATTTCAAATCGTAATAAACGTGAAAAATTGAGATCTTTTAGGGATTTCTGAAATACTATTGGCTAATAGTTGCCATGTCACATATGACTGGGATTAAAGGTGTGGTATCAAGTCATAGTTATACCTATATAATATATATATATATATATATATATATATATATATATATATATATATATATATATATATATATATATATATATATATATATATATATATATATATATATATATATATATATATATGTATATATATATATATATATAGAGGGAGGTTAATGTGAGAGTTTTTTTAAAGTTGTAAAAATGAGAACTAATCTAAAACACCACTAAAACATTGATACATAATCATTTTACTAATACTAAACCAAAATATACATTATATATACAACTAAACACTCTACCGACTAATAAACAACGGATAAGTGTGTAATAAATTACTGATACACAATTAAGAATGTGATACATATACATCAAAATCTCAAAAAAGTTAATATCTTATATATAAATTGGTACACTTGATACACAACCACCACTAAATAACTTGATACACAATAGCAAATCATGATACGTATCACACCTCGAATCAAAATGTATCACTTAGATTTCGCCAATTTTCAAAAGAAAACCCATTGAATCTTTAGAAATTATATTTTTACTTAATCATGTTTTAAAATTTTTTCAAATAGCGTGTCATTTGTGAGATTTTGGTTGGTTCTCATTTTTACAACTTTAAAAAGTTCTCATATGATCCAAATTTTATATATATATATATATATATATATATATATATATATATATATATATATATATATATATATATATATATATATATATATATATATATATATATATATATATATATCTTTACATTATATATAACAGGAGGGAAATGCCACATCATCTTTTCCTTTAATCCACGTCAGCAGTGCCATACTATCTGACTTTTGAAATTCGGATTTTAAAAAGTTTAGACAGCCGCAGGATTTGAACCTGGGTCTTGAGACCTATCACAAAGAGGGTCAACCATCAGACTAGACCAATAGTTATGATATGAATTACAAAACTTAATTGATAAGGACATAAGATTGAAAATAAAACCCTTACCATTCATATTAAAACTCACATAATTACATCACAATCCTAAAGCAGTCACAAAAAGGTATGGGATTAACCCTAAAATCCATCGAAGCACACACAATATCAATCGATCATACAAAAGCGCACCAATGATTTCACGATACCAGAATTTGTTTTCAATACGGTTAGCCATGATCTCTTGATTTGTTACTCATTGAGTATTTTGATTTATTATGTTGATTTATGTGTTACTGCATATGGCCATTGTTTTGTTATTGGATATATCAATTGAAAATCGCAAAAATTACCTCTCACAATCACAACTCGATCAATCGCCAGGTTAGTTTTTCCTAATTCTAAGACTTTTTTGTGTTTTTATATAAATTGGAATATTTTTCTACAAATGATGGTGATGATGATTCAACTGATTATGTTACTCTTGATTAATTATGTTGCTCTTGATTTTTCAGCTGATAACTATGTTTGCTTTAATTTGATTAAATGTCATTATATGCTCTATAGATAACTTTTGTCTAATGATTGATTTAGCCATCCCATCGTTAATTTTGTTGTTTAAATTTTGGACAGTAGCTTTACAGTTTTATCTATATATTGTTTTTACTGCTATTTTGATATTAAATGAACAATTTTATTGAAGCGTTATGTTGGGTGAAGCACTTGAAAGGCTGTGTAGCAGAGTGATACTGCAGCGAATCAAGCAGCATAGGTTCGAGCTAATGTTAGTAATCTATTAGTATTTGAGGTGACTTGCTGCTCAAGCTCAATCAGCTGCTACTTTGAACACGTCCGAACATGATGATGAAAAGTCAGACTTAGTCAAATTCTCACGGTAAGTGTTCATGGACATGTTTGTTTGAGTGTAGCTGCCTTTATTATGTGATTTGTAATTTTATTGTCTAAGCGTGTATAACTGTGATTAGGAGTACGTGTATACCAAATTTTTATTTATCGAGTAGGAAAACATGGTCAACTTTAGGTTGCCTTTGTTGGCAACTTTTCCTGTATAGTATTTACAATTAGCCAAACACGTACATAATATAAATTCTTAAATGTGATCAGTATTGAGTCTTAATGTTCATACTGAATATAAAGTGGCAGGATGCGACGATGAAGATTCCAGCGGATAAGGAAGCTATATGAGAAGATGACGATGGTGTGTTCATTGAGAGATAAAATAATCCTAATTCGACAGCCCACCCACTAGAGTGGCTGCTTCTATATCAGTTGCTGCTATTGTTACTCACGTGGAAGCTGATATTAATGTTTGACATTAAATTGGTCATCCTTTTTTAGGTTGTACTAATAATTGCAATCCTTGAGATGCGGGACGGAGAAGACGATGGATAAATTTTGTGATATAATTGAAAATCAATGTCAACACCCGCTCAAACATTAAATCAAAAATATTTAAAAATAAATCCGCACAAAATGATAAAAAAACAAAAAACCTAAATAACAGAGTCCCATGTACGATGTGATCTAAAAAAGGATGCAGTAACAGAGTTCTATGTATGATTGATGTAACGAACACTCCTGTTAACAAAGAAAGGTAAGCAATAAGTAGTTTTGTTAAGATGACAAGAACAATTATTATAAACCAATATTAAACTTTGGTATGCGTCATCTGAGTGGACTAAATCTATATCAGGCTTCAAGGGTTGTAGAACCGGGACAAAGTTCACAAACAACCATGGCACCTTAGGTATATATTTTTACCTCTTTAACTTAAATTTATATGATTCATTCGTTTCAACTTTAGTTTTTTTGAATAATCACTCTCATGATATACCTACCGACAGTTGGGCATTTCCCGGAACCAACTGGTCATGGGGCACACACATAGCAATGGACTTCCGGTATGTCAATTTTAATATTAAGAACTTTCCAGTTCTGGGATAATCGTTGTTTTAGATCAAAAGCAAAGCCTGTTAGAATCCTCATGGGGCATGTATTGTAAAAAAAACACTCTGATGAGAAGAATGATAAAACCTAACTAATTTTTTTGGGGACGCATACGAAAGCATGGATAGCCAACACAAGTTTGATCAATTTTCAATAAACTGTTTTGGTCCAGACCAAAGCTTACCATTTTGACGTAATTTACCTAAAAGGTTAAACTCTAAAACCCATTTTGACCATTAGTCAACGCGTCCTAATTCTTCCTATTTCTCACCTTCCTTACTGCATTGAAAGGAACACTAAAGGTGATTTATTCACAACTTCATGTTCAAAGGTGCCAATAGTTAAAAGACTGGTGGTGACACCTTCTGTTGTAGCAGGCAAGAGCTGCTCTTCGTATACGGCCAAGGTGGTACAAGAAGAACATATCTTTGAAAAGCAATAATTTGTACACTCTGTTCGGGAGAAAAGATAGTTCTTGATGTTGTGTCAACAAGTATTGCATCTGTGTCATTACCAGCTGGTCGCACAAACTTCCTCTCGACTTGACAGTCAAATCTATATGCGCAATCAAGAAGAATACCCAGTCCATTGCTTTTCTAAGGACCAAAAGTAAAAAAGTAAAATTAACAAGTTTCCGAAAGCATGATAAGGTTTTGTATTTGATTTTACTCTCTGACAACAAGGTCAATGAGCCAACATAGACTGATGAAGCGACTGGGAATGAGGAGATAAAGGTAGTTGATAGTGCTTCGATTGCTATTGTTTTCTTTTTAAGTCCCTACATTTCTTTATGCCTCATGTTATTATAAATGCTTGCTGCAGTAGATTTATCATAGCCACATTCCTATACATTGTGCTCAAAGTATAGAAGGTAATCTCGGCCCTTGATTGCCATGTCCCTGTCAATCAGAAACCTGGTGCTCATAACAGTGCGAAAAGATAGGACACGTATATCAACGCAAAAAGAATATTGTACTCTGCTATGGGATCAGGTTCCTTAGGGAGGAAGAAGTGATGATGCTGAAGCGTTCGCAAAGCTTCTAGGATGATTACATGTCAAATGTCCAGTTGCTAAACTATCCAAGACAGGCAAAGGAGATGAAGTAGACGGAGAAAAGCTTCTGTAGCTGTTTCATGGACGTATTTTAGAAGTATAGATATCAGCACACTTGCTTTCCTTTTATGCCATTAAGTTTTTTCTTTAGAACTGCTCTTCTTGCTCTGCAATAATTTTATGGCATAGAGGTGTTTTAGTATTTCTCTTTAACTGTCTTTAAATGTGTAGGATTACCTCAAGATAATCAAGTGGCAGCTTCCAGTTCACTATCAACCTTAATGAGCAATCATTCCCCTTGATGAAACCAACTTTGATGCCACCCTCAGCTAGCACAAGGAATTCATAAACTCCTGACAAAAAGATATCCTCAGATGAAGTCATGTAAGTTTAGATCAGTTATGAGGGAAAATTGGGCTGGTACAGCTAACACAGATCACATCAGGTTTATATATCAATCTTCCTTCTAGAAGAGGAGGGTCCATAGTCTTATTTGAAAGAGATTTGGATGACTTATAGTTACAATGAGAAGATGGAAAGAGGATGCTGAAGAGATTTGTGGAAAGAATGACAAAAGTTAGAGAAGAAAAAAGAACATATGAATTTACTATTGTGTCTCACTTAGCAGGTTAGTCCCATTTCTTTGTGATTATCATCTAAGTTAACTAATTGGTAATTTTCACAATTCCACGACACTTGGGGTGACAACTTTTGGAGATTTGAAGGAATTATTCCTTTTAAAGGTATCCTGAGATAAAGGAATTGCAACTTCCATGTGTGTTCATCCATATGTTGACTATGAGTGTAGGTGTATTGAATATTGGCTAAATAAGAAATAGAACTTTTTCCTTATATTAGCCTAAATAAGCCCTGATAAATTTTGTTTGCTGCAGTAACCCATATTACCAAAAAAACTCTGAAAAAATAAGGACGTTACTACTTATTTTATTAACAGATAAGCACAAATTTGAAATAAGCGGGTGTTGCAGATCGCATATTTTTTCTACTTTGTCAATATGTCAAACCGGAACATTGTACCATGTGGTGTTGCTGCAGTAGAAATAGTGGTCAGGTAATGGCTCCTAACTACTATTAGATTGTTGGATCACGAGTGTGGGTTAGGGGTATTACTTTTTACACGATAACTTATGAATGGACTGATACTGGAAGTTTTTATGTTGGTAAAATGCGTAAATTAAAAACGGACTTGATATTATAAGAGTGAAACAGTTGGAGATAACGGTTAGGTGGATGTTGTCTCACACAAAGTTCGACTTCTAGGGGCTGAACTTCAAAGGAAATCAAGGCTGCTCATCGTTTAATCTGAGTATTTCTTTAAGAGCATATCAAAACACCCCTTAAGGCGTACTCTATAAGTTTAGGATCTAGAATCACTTCCCAGATTGATTTCTGTCTTGGACGCATGAAATTCTTCACATCTTCTCTAAAAAATGACATACTTGCACCTCAAATTGCACAAAAGTATGTTAGAATGATTTACTCCAAAAAGTAAAAAGTTTAGTTGCAACAATCTTCTTGCATTGTTACAGGTGGTCTACAAGAGTGTCAGGTTCAAGGACTTAATAAGGTACCCAAATAACCCTTAATAACCATTTTATGTCTTTTATTTTTTTCTCATTGTTCTGTTCATGGTCGGGTATTTTAGGCCTGGAGGTAGGTTTATTGGTGGAAAAGATGGTGGACGTAGCGATCACAAGTTCAGTTGGGAGTATTCAGATGGTTTGGACTATTCAGGTGGCAACAAGATAAGAGACAAAACCCTTATACATTACTTACATCACGTCTCTCTCAAACCATGCAAATCGATATGATCAGTGTTTCAAGTAATTGGATTTACTTTGCACTTTTGTTTTTAGAAGATTTAATATTTAAACCTCATGTGTCACTATGACTGACATTTAAAATGTTCTTTTTTGCAGTCAATATGTACAATCACAGTGTGTTCCTTTGGGATTTGTTGCTTCATAAATATTAGGGGTGAGCAAAAGAAACCGAAAAACTGAAACCGAACCGAAAAACCGAAAAAACCGAACCGAAAAAAGCGACCGAATACAAAACCGATGATTCGGTTTTTACGTTCTCAAAAACCGAAAAGTTTCGGTTCGATTTCGGTTTTCATCCAAAAACCGAACCGTAAAAACCGAACCGAACCGAACCATTATATTATATAAAATAAAAAATATAATATAATATAAATAAGTAATATATCAAAATTATAAATTAATATTCTTTTTTAGAGAAATAAGAGTAACATATTTATCTTATTGTTTATAATATACGTGTGTTTGATATATATTTGTGCTTACTTAACAATATATCATTACATATGTGACAATAATCGTTTGTATGCATGTTTACATGCATGTGTGTTTATCTTATTAATATGTGTGTAATTATAGATTAGAAATTTGACATAAACATTATTAGGCTTAGATTGAAAATAAAGAAAAAAAACTATTTTTTTTACGCAAAACAAGTTTTTTAATCTAAATCCGATGTACCTAAATATAAATGGTTTCAAAACCGAAAAACCCGAAAAACCGATCCGAAACCGATTACAAACCGAAAAAACTGAACCGCCTAAAACCGAACGGTTTCGGTTTTTGATTTTTTAAAAACCGAATATGTCGGTTCGGTTTTGGTTTTAGCCAAAAACCGAACCAAACCGAACCGTGCACACCCCTAATAAATATTATGTACTGCAGCTACAATTACAGTTTCCGCTTCTTGGACATCATCAGCACCTGTGAGGAGTGAATTTGAACATGGGAGGATTTGTTGCTAATGTGGTTGCTACTGTAGCTAATGGTAATTTTATCAACTCCATATATTGTGTTTGATGCATACTATCTGTAGCTCAAATCCAGTTCTGTAACATTTTCTAAACAAAAGAATTTGTGCGGTCTGTGATTGCAGATGCGAAATGATAGTGGTTGAATCAGGCTTCACTATCACACAACCCAACTGTGGTGGTGCAGGGTGGCTCAACCAGTGGATATATGTGCTCCTGCTTATGGTGGTGCTCCTGGTGATGCACCTACAAACGTCAAGCAATGTGATGGAACATGTGAGACAACCTGTGGCAATGCTCGCATATGGTTGAGTTTAGGTGAAGGCTGTTGCGCCCTATATATTTGGGCTATTATTGTAGGTATATTGATATGCAAGGGTAAAGTTAGATAACTTTTTTGTACACCTTAGTTTCTTTGTTACTTAAAAGTGGAAATATAGAAGCTGGAACGTCTATCAAAACCCAACCAAACCCTTCTTATCAAGTCTTTATCCAGTCTAGAATTTGAGGTTTGATTTCTTTGTTCTTATTGAATTTGCTTATACTCTAGATGTTATTCTCAGTCTCATTTAATATAATTTTCACATTTTTAATTTTTAATTTTTAGTGTTCTTTGTAGAGTCATATGGTATTATATATTTTTATATGTAATCTATGTCACGTTTGGTTGTAAAGTTACGGCTAGAAATTAGTATTTTTGACTAATGACAATTATGGTTGGTTCATCTTGAAGTGTTAGTAACATTTCAACTGTGATTGGTTAACTTTAACAGCATACCACATATGGCAAAATTTAATACACTTCTTTTCTCGTATGTGGGTTGCAGGAACCACATGGCAAGTCTTTTAGAATCGGATAACTTGGTCATTCACATTATAAAAGATATTGCTGATACTTGAGACTCAAAATCAGTAATCGAGGATATTAAAAACGTCGAAGGCCGTAAAGCCGAGTTGTAATCTGTATGTTTAAACCAATGTTTTTAGACCCGGTTTTGACCGAAAAATGGGTCATATTGACCTGGGTTTCACATTTTCGAAACCTGTCTAGACCCGTCGGATCTGGGGTGACCCAGGTCAACCGGCTCTCGAGACCTGGTTGAGTTTCGATTTTTTTGTTTTTTTAAATATGTAAATTATTCATTTTGCAACCTATATTAGTTGGTAAATAATTTATATTTTCAATATACGAAATTTTTTATTACTTATATATAGTTTTTGTTAATTATTAAAAATATAAAAAGACCTACTTTTTAGAAAACCTAACCCGGACTTGATGACTCGACGGGTCGATTAAAAAACATTTTTCTAAGTCTCAACTGAGTAATACATTGAAAGTCAAAGTTTATTTTTCGGCTTTCTTTAAGATATCAGATTATGTTCATTTTCTCTTTCGATATAGTTGTCTAAAATCCTATTCATTTAGACGTTTTTTTTTTCTCAGGAATGTAATCCAGGAAAACATAAATGTAGGATTCAGTAACTGAAAGTTACTCAGCACGATAACAACATCTGTGATCACTCTCCACGTGGATTTAGGGATAAATCAAAAGGTTGATTCAGCAACAGGGCCTATTAGTCTTAAATATATTTGTAAAAATCATGCTAAATGAAAACTAATAAAAACGAAATATTTGCTGCTTGAGCCGTTTTTAGCTTGCAAACATGATGGTTGATTAGCTGCTTTCAGCCATGGATCCAATACCAAGAGCTGAAGTCACATAAGCCATGGGATTTGGAGACTGAACACTAAAAGAATTGGGATCTAGAGTTGATGTGGCAGCCAACGCAGACTGTGATGAAGTTGTAGATGGTGTATGCTGTCATGAATAAAATCATTATTATTTATTTACAATAACTTTTACCTACTAAAACTTTATTATTAGCAATTTTAATCATTTTAATCTACTTTGCATTCGTATCCCATTTTCATTATCTGCACTACTTCGTCATCCCCACCCTTTAGATCAATTTGCATTACTTCGTCATCCCCACCCCTTTAGATCAATTAGCATAAGTCTCAACTGAGTAATACATTGAAAGTCGAAGTTTCTAATTTTACAAGGATACTTCCCAATCTATAAGCAACTAATTTTACTTATTAAAAAAGCGTACCTTTTGAAAAAGACAATAACTATATAACTAACTCAATGTATTTAAAATTATACAAACTACCGTATATACATAATCTAAATAGTACTTAATTAAACACGGTGCATATAGAACTTGATAAAACAAAGTTGCAACCTATACATAAAATTATGTACTTGTCTGAAATAATTTTCAGTTAAATATAAGTTGCAGGTGTTTATATGGTAACTTAGTAAAATTTAGTTACTGTACAGTTGTCCACCATGGAAATAGAATAACCATGTTGTGTGTATCGTGTGATGATAAGAAGTTGTACATAGGAAGGAAATCACTACAAACAACTTTAATCCAATCAATGATTTCAAAAAGAAACCCACATGTGTCAACAAGATATGATAAGAAGAAAAAGTTTCGGTGCGTCAAGGTGGTATAAAGCATATGAAGGATCGCATTGTTATGTATTCAAATTTTATGTCGTTGAAATGTGTTACTATTTTGGTTGTACTGCACCGAAGAATGAGATTGCATTCGATGAGTCTTTTGCTCTTATTTTGGTGTTTTTGATTGTCATGCGGTCACGAGGCAAAAAAATTAGTAAATTTTTTTTGATCATACTGAAAGTTCATTTTAAATATTTAGTTAGCACCTGATTTTTCTAATAAAGTTGTATCTTTGCACAAATAAAAAAACACAAACAATAAATACATGTCATGCCCACTAATAATGCGTTAAAAGACACCTATGCTAAAGAATAATTTCACAAATAAATATTTATCAAATAAAAAAATTAAATGACAATCAGAAGTCATACCCGTCAATCGGACGGGTTTTGCCACTAGTATATACATATATATATATATATATATATATATATATATATATATATATATATATATATATATATATATATATATATATATATATATATATATATATATATATATATATATATATATATATATATATATATATATATATATATATATATATATATATATATATATATATATATATATATATATATATATATATATATATATATATATATATATATATATATATATATATATATATATATATATATATGTATGTATATATTAATTTTTTAAACTATTTTCAATAACAAAACTAAATTTATTTCGAAAAAAAGTTAAAACTTTTGTTTTTGAAAAAAAAGTAAAAAAATTTGTGAAATATTTTTTTTTCAAATTATATCCCTCGTCAGAAATTAACGAAAAAAATATGCATCTTTAGTCCTGTGGGATGTACTATGACAAAGGTTTGTCTAACATGTAGTGTATAGTGTTAATACTTTCACCAAGAGATATATTGTGTGAAAAAAAATTAAAACTACAAGAATATACTTTGCGCTTTACTCTTTGTTTAAACATAACAGTTTCTACACATACATTTAGTGGGTACTCGACCTGCATCTTTGAACCACGTCTGTTGACCCACGAGTTTTACATGATTTTTCATTATATGATAATATTAATTGATATTTAGTATAAATATTTATTGCCTAAAAAATTTAACTTTTTTTAACTGAAATGTTAGCAATCATTTTCTAAATATTGTGTGTTTATTAACACATAACTCTCCTTGAAAAAAACTTATTATTGTAATATGTAAAAACCCGTCTATTTATTTTCATCTTATACCAATGTCTGAGGTCATGTATTTATTTTGATATTTATGTTCATGTTAATAACAATTTACGTAGATTGCATTCCTTAACTTTGTTAAATATCAAAATAATAGTATATAATAAATTGTGTTTTTTTAATATTTATAATCATGTGATTTGTTGATTTTTTAATATAACATATATGTTGTATTTGTAAAATATAAAGTCTAGATGGTAAAAAGTGGGGGTATTTGTTTGTTTTTTTATGTTAGTAAAAATTATAAAAAATTATAAGTTTACATTTAAATCCATCGAACTAAGTCAAAATTCAACTATTAAAGTTTTATTAATCCCCTCCTCAAATTTTAAGTTTTAATTTCATAATTTTGACATTTATATTTTATTTTTCTCATCAAACTCAGAATTTCTTTTTATTTTAACTAAACTGAATTTAATTTTACCTTTTTCGACCAATTTCTTTTCATTAAATTCTAAAATGATCTAATTCTTTTTTATATAAAAAATATAAACAAGTTTTCTTCTTTGGTCTTTTTGACTGTTTTTTTATAATTGATCATGGTTTAAAACCGAATTAAGTCCAAACCAAATCAAATCGAAACAAAGTTTGAATATGTTTGGTTTGGGTTTGGTCTAAGAAATGAAAAATTAAAAACTGAGTAACCGGACCGAGCAGCCGAGAACCGGAGCAGTAAACACCCTACTTCCACTATTCACTTAAGCCCATATAATTAATCATTCTGAGCCCTTTACCAGATTTTCGAGTCTCATAATTCCCAATGGGCTAATGGTGACCAGTGAACATTGAAGTGGTCAAAACATCATGTTCCCATAAGTTCGGTGGGCTTTCATTACAACAATCCAACCCTTCCCCATCGGGGTTTTCCCCAGCGACATGATGTCGCTGTGGAAAAGACGCTAAACGACAAAAACTTTCTGACGTGGCAAACTTTCTCGAAAAAATTTTGACCAAAAAATAAAGAAAAGTTTCCCCAGCGACATGTCGCTGGGGAAAAGTTGACTGAATTTTGACCAAACTATTTCACAAAAAATGTAAGCGGGAGATTAACCCGCCAACTTTTCCCCAGCAACATGTCGCTGGGGAAACTTTCTTCCACGTCTAATCCAAGTGATTAGTGTTAATGCGTTGTTTAATTTATGTCCAAACTTTTCCCCAGCGACATGTCGCTGGGGAAACTTTTTAGGATTCCCTCCAAAGATTTTCCGTTAACGCGCCTATTTTACAAAAAATGAACAAAACTTTCCCCAGCGACATGTCGCTGGGGAAACGTTGACTTATATTTGACCACCAATTTTCAAAAAATGTGTAATGTTTATATAATATTTTAGTAAATATAATATATATATTAAAAAATATAGTTATTAAAATTTAAAATAGTATATCTCTTTTTATGATAAAAAAGTGAGACAAATGGTTAATTTTCCCGCTAATGTTTTCCCGCCAATGTTTTCCCGCCAACATTTTGCCCGCCAAAAGTTAACATTCACTGATAATTGTTAACATTCATTGTTAATATTAATTAAAAATTGTTAACATTCATTGAGGCTTACAAACAGACACGCCTAAACCTAACTTTATTCTACATGGACACTTAAACACGCGCTTAATTAAACATGGATATTAAACCGATAATAGACTCATAAACACGAAAACAGATACATCATAAACTAGTTCAAACGAATGTTCCCCATGTCATCGTAAAGGTCGTGAAGTAGTGCAGCTGAATCCAATGTGTGCCTATCGGAGTTGCGATACAACTCTATCGTACGCTCAAGTACCATTATCATTCCATTCAAGCGCACACAGTTTGCACACGCTGAAGAGCTTGGAGAAGAAATTGGAATCGTTGAAGGTCTGGTAGAAGAGCTTGGAGGAGAAAAGCTCGTTGAAGGTCTTGAAGAAGAGCTTGGAGGAGAAAAACTCATTGAACCTCAAAGAGAATTGATTAGTAGTTGGACGCGTTCGTCTTTCCATAAAAAAAATTTGCATCCATATGAAACTGGAGGTTGAACCCGTGAACGTGGACAAGCATAGTACAGTCTACCAAAGTTTTCAGTTGTCCACGATTCTCGAAGAACTACATCTCCATGTCCACACCTGCACGGAAAAGCTTCATGCTTCAACATGTACATAATAACAATTCGTTTATGATGATAAGTGTGTGTGATCTGCTGGTGGTTGTGATGATAAGGAATGTGTGTGGTTCTCTTTTTATGCTAAAAAAGTGAGGGAAATTGTTAACATTTTCCCTCCAATGTTTTCCCTCTAATGTTTTCCCTCCAATGAACATCTAATACGTTGAACCTCTAATGTTGAACCCTATCTAATACGTTGAACCTCTAATGATGAACCCTATCTAATACATTGAACCTCTAATGTTGAACCCTATCTAATACGTTGAACTTCTAATGTTGAACCCTATCTAATACGTTGAACCTCTAATGATGAACCCTATCAAATACGTTGAACCTTCAATGTTGAAACCTATCTAATACATTGAACCTCTAATGATGAACCCTATCTAATACATTGAACCTCTAATGATGAACCCTATCTAATACATTGAACCTATAATGATGAACCCTATCTAATACATTGAACCTCTAATGATGAACCCTATCTAATACATTGAACCTATAATGATGAACCCTATCTAATACATTGAACCTCTAATGTTGAAACCTATCTAATACGTTGAACCTTCAATGTTGAACCCTATCTAATACGTTGAACCTCTAATGATGAACCCTATCTAATACATTGAACCTCTAATGATGAACCCTATCTAATACATTGAACCTTCAATGTTGAACCCTATCTAATGCGTTGAACCTTCAATGTTGAACCCTATCTAATACGTTGAACCTTCAATGTTGAACCCTATCTAATACGTTGAACCTCTAATGATGAACCCTATCTAATACCTTGAACCTCTAATGATGAACCCTCTCTAATACATTGAACCTTCAATGTTGAACCCTATCTAATACGTTGAACCTCTAATGATGAACCCTATCTAATACATTGAACCTCTAATGATGAACCCTATCTAATACATTGAACCTTCAATGTTGAACCCTATCTAATACGTTGAACCTTCAATGTTGAACCTTATCTAATACGTTGAACCTTCATTGTTGAACCCTATCTAATACATTGAACCTCTAATGATGAACCCTATCTAATACATTGAACCTCTAATGATGAACCCTTTCTAATACATTGAACCTCTAATGTTGAAACCTATCTAATACATTGAACCTCTAATGATGAACCCTATATAATACATTGAACCTCTAATGTTGAAACCTATCTAATACGTTGAACCTTCAATGTTGAACCCTATCTAATACGTTGAACCTCTAATGATGAACCCTATCTAATACAGTGAACCTCTAATGATGAACCCTATCTAATACATTGAACCTTCAATGTTGAACCCTATCTAATACGTTGAACCTTCAATGTTGAACCCTATCTAATACGTTGAACCTTCAATGTTGAACCCTATCTAATACATTGAACCTCTAATGTTGAACTCTATCTAATACATTGAACCTCTAATGATGAACCCTATCTAATACATTGAACCTCTAATGTTGAAACCTATCTAATACATTGAACCTCTAATGATGAACCCTATCTAATACATTGAACCTCTAATGATGAACCCTATCTAATACATTGAACCTCTAATGTTGAAACCTATCTAATACATTGAACCTCTAATGATGAACCCTATCTACTACATTAAACCTCTAATGTTGAAACCTATATAATACGTTGAACCTTCAATGTTGAACCCTATCTAATACGTTGAACCTCTAATGATGAACCCTATCTAATACATTGAACCTCTAATGATGAACCCTATCTAATACATTGAACCTTCAATGTTGAACCCTATATAATACGTTGAACCTTCAATGTTGAACCCAATCTAATACGTTGAACCTTCAATGTTTAACCCTATCTAATACATTGAACTTCTAATGATGAACCCTATCTAATACATTGAACCTTCAATGTTGAACCCTATCTAATACGTTGAACCTCTAATGATGAACCCTATCTAATACATTGAAAGTATCCAATACATAAATATCATATATAAAAAATATACATTTATATAAAACTTATTATTTTTAATTATATAAAAGTAAAATATTCAAATATATAAAATTATTATTATTAATCATTTAAAAGTATATAACATCAATTATCTAAAAGTAAAATATACAATTATATAAAATGTATTATTATCAATCATTTAAAACTAAATTACATAAATATCATATATAAAAAATATACAATTATAAAACTTATTATTTTTAATTATATAAAAGTAAAATATTCAAATATATAAAATTATTATTATTAATCATTTAAAAGTATATAACATCAATTATCTAAAAGTAAAATATACAATTATATAAAAAGTATTATTATCAACCATTTAAAACTAAATTACATAAATATCATATATAAAAAATATACAATTATATAAAACTTATTATTTTTAATTATATAAAAGTAAAATATACAAATATATAAAATTATTATTTTTAATTATATAAAAGTAAAACATACAAATATATAAAATTATTATTATTAATCATTTAAAAGCATATAACATAATTGGTTTCCCCAGCGACATGTCGCTGGGGTAAGTTTCGTTTACCAATTTTAGAAATCCCTCCAAAAATTTTCATTAACGCGCTTCTTTCACAAAGCGACAAAACACACTTTTCCCCAGTGACATGTCGCTGGGGAATAGTTCGTTTCTAACGTTTATTAAACCAGCTGCGCAAAACGACAAAGTCTAAGGTTTTCCCAACGACATGTCGCTGGGGAAAAGTTCGTCAAGAAAAAGGAAAGTTTCCCCAGCGACATGAGGTTTTCCCAACGACATGTCGCTGGGGAAAAGTTCGTCAAGAAAAAGGAAAGTTTCCCCAGCGACATGAGGTTTTCCCAGCGACATGTCGCTGGGGAAAAGTTCGTCAAGAAAAAGGAAAGTTTCCCCAGCGACATGTCGCTGGGGAAAAGTTCGTCAAGAAAAAGGAAAGTTTCCCCAGCGACATGTCGCTGGGGAAACTTTTGACCAGACCTTATCCTTATACGATTTACAGAAACATCACCTTATCTCCCAAACCTCTCTTATCTCTTTCTCTTCTCTGCGTAAAACACCATCACCACTGCCCATCTCCATCACCACTGATCATCTCCACCACCGTCACCCATCTCCCTCACTCCCACCGTCACCACTGATCATCTCCACCACCGTCACCCATCTCCATCACTCCCACCATCACCACTGCTAATCACCACCACCGTGGCCCATCTCCATCACTCCCACCATAACCACTGCGAATCACCCCCACCATCACCACTGCTAATCACCACACCACCACCACAACAAGATTTATGTAATTTAGTTTTTATTCAATTGTTTATATAATCTAAAGGTTTTGTTTTTTAATTCAATTGTTTTTTATAAATTGAGTTTTTATATAAATTTATAGTTTTTATTAATTAAATGTTTAATTAAGTTTTTACTTTAATGTTTTATATTATTGTAGCCGACCGCAGCCGACCACAGCCGAAAGCAGCCGACCATAGCCGACAGCAGCCGACCACAGCCAAACACCACAAATAACAGGTATGTTTTTTTAATTCTAACTGATAATATATGTTATTTACTGATTTTTATCATTTTGGTTTCCCCAGCGACATGTCGTTGGGGATTTTTATCATTTTGGTTTCCCCAGCGGCAACGTAGGTAGCAGTAGTAGTAGGCAGCGTAGGTAGCGGTAGGCAGCGTAGGAAGCGGTATGCGGCAGTAGGCAGCGGTAGGCAGCGTAGGTAGCGGTAGGCGGCGGCAGACAGCGGTAGGCAACTGTAGCAGCGGCAAGCAGCGGGAAGGTATATTTTATATAAAAAATTTCGTTTGGTTCCCCCAGCGACATGTCGTTGGGGATTTAAAAATGTTATTTTCTTGTGTTAAATTTAAATCCAAACACTCCTTATATATGATGCCTAACCGACGAGAACACTTTATTTTGATATAAGCTGTTTTCCAACAGCTTATTCGTATAAGCTTATCAGAACAGCTTTTTCTGATAAGCTTATCAGAATAAGCTGTTTTCAAACAGCTTATTCCGTTAAGCTTATCGGGATAAGCTGCTTCAAACAGCTTATCCTGATAAGCTTATCAGGATAAGCTGTTTGAAAACAGTTTATTCGGATAAGCTTATCAGAATAAGTTGTTTGAAAACAGTTTATCCCGATAAGCTTAGCGGAATAAGCTGTTTGAAAACAGCTTATTCTGATAAGCTTATCAGGATAAGCTGTTTTCAAACAGCTTGTCCTGATCACCTTATCCGAATAAACTGTTTTCAAACAGCTTATTCCGCTAAGCTTATCGGGATAAACTGTTTTCAAACAACTTATTCTGATAAGCTTATCCGAATAAACTGTTTTCAAATAGCTTATCCAGCTGTTTTCAAACAGCTTATTCAGATAAAGCTTATCAGAATAAGTTGTTTGATATAAATGTTTTATTAAATTAAACCTTAGGAATGTTTTAGGATTTTAGCGATTAATTTCAGAAAATTCCCGTCTGAAATTGATCAACCTATAGAAAACCCGTCCGAAGTTAATTTAATAGGAATTAACTTCGGAAAGTCCCCTGTTTGGGACTGCTTTTTGATTGTTTTGTCTCATTTAGGATATGAATGCGTATAACTGGTTTACTATTTGAGATGATTTCGACAGTGTTTCTCCTTTACTCCTACGAATATGTCTTTAAACACATATTTGGGGAGTTGAGGGGAAATGCTGCCGAAATTTTCTCAAATAGTAAATCGGTTATACGCATTCATATATGAGACGAAGCATCAAAGAGTGGGTTAGGATTGCCTTCCATAGTTGCACTAGGTTAACAAAACATCTAGGATTGCTTTCCATAATTGCCTTCCATGTAATAATAACTAAATATACGGATAAAACGCAGTTATGGTATTCGCTGATAAGAGTTGGATAAAAAAACCGAAACTTTCCAAAGAATTTAATGACGGTCTTACAAAGTTCGTCAATCATTACCGGCCGTTGGTGAATTCTGCGGGGAAAAGTAGATGTCCGTGCAAAAAATGTCGAAATGTATTATGGAAACCCATCGATTGGATTGGAGAGGAAATTGCTATAAACGGGTGGGACCCACTTTATACCACATGGCTCAAACACGGTGAACCGGCTCCACGTGCGCCAGTGATAGATAACCTAGGAGAACCTATGATGAGTGACATGACAGCGTTACTCGATGATTTTAGCTATATTCCTTCGAATGAACCAACACAAGGAGATAATATTGGTGAGACTAGTAACCAACCGACTCAACCACCTCAAGCCACTCGTACCGAGTTTGAAGAGTTGTATGCAATTGCCAACGAGGCGCTGTATGATGGTTGTGAACATGTGTCTCAACTAGACTTTATGGCAAAATTTACCTATTTTAAGGCTAAAGGAAAAATGACAGATTCTTTATTCAATGAAATATTAGAGTTTCTCCGATATATGTTACCCGATAGTAAAGGATTCAAGTTCCCACTGAACTACTATGAAATAAAGAAGACATTTAAAACGATCGGGTTAGGTTACGAGTCGATACATGCTTGTGAACACGACTGCTGCTTGTTTTGGGAGGATAATAACAATCTGCAATTCTGTCCGGTGTGTAAAACGAGTATATGGAAAGACACTAACACACCGGGGAAGAAAGTTCCTAGGAAGGTGTTGCGTTACTTTCCGATCATTCCTAGACTACAACGTTTGTACAAGTCTAGACACACTGCAAAAGACATGACTTGGCATGCTACTGGAAAGTGTGCGGAGCCTGGTAAGATGCAACACCCGGTTGATGGCGCGGCTTGGAAGAAGTTTGACTTGAAGTATCCAGAGTTTGCAGCAGAACCAAGAAATGTTCTACTAGGGTTGTGTGCTGATGGTTTCAATCCGTTCGGCAACCTTAGTCAGACCTACAGCATGTGGCCGGTGGTATTGACAACATACAATCTGCCTCCTTGGTTATGTATGAAAGAAAGTAACTTTATGCTAACGTTGTTAATTCCTAGCCCTAAATCCCCGGGCAAGGACATTGATATTTACTTGCAGCCTTTGATTAAAGACCTGAAGACTTTGTGGCACAAGAACGGTGTTGATACTACAGACATTATTTCACAAAAGCAGTTCAAGATGAGAGCGATGCTTTTATAGACCATAAATGATTTTCCTGCTCGAAGTAGTTTGTCTGGGTGGAGTGGGCAAGGTTACTATGCATGCCCTACATGTAACCTAGAAACTCCATCTATTCCTGTCACAAGCAAAACAGCTTATGTTGGCCATAGAAGATGGTTAAAGAAGCCCCATAAATGGAGGAGTTCACGTGTTGACTTCAATGGACAAACTGAACAGAAAGATCCACCTAAAGATTATAACCAGCCGGATGTAATCAAAGCGCAACATGATAGATTTCTAAGGCGTACGCCGGGTAAACATCCGAAACATGGGGGTGTGAAGATTTACCGCAATGTTACAGTCGAGCTTAACTGGACTAAATGGTCTATTTTTTACGAGCTTGAGTATTGGCCTTTTATTTCACTAAGACACAATTTAGACATCATGCATATAAAAAAAATGTGTTGGAGGCCATCTTGAACATTTTGTTAATGAATGACAAAAGTAAAGACACCGCAAAAGCAAGACAAGACTTAAAAAAGATGGGCATTCGAAGACCTTTGTGGCTAACCGTAAACCACAAGGGGAAGACTGTGAAGCCCCAGGCTGCGTATTCTTTAACACCAGAGAACCGAAAAAAGTTTTGTCAGTCCATCAAAAGTGTTAAACTACCAGATGGGTTCGGATCATGCTTCAAGCACAAAGTGACCGATAATGATACAAATATAACGGGCCTGAAGTCTCATGACTGTCATATAATGATGCAACGTACTTCCTTACGGACTTCAAAATTACTTGCCCGAACATATTGCAAAACCAATAATCAATCTGTGTTCCTTGTTTAAGCAACTCTGCTCTACAACTTTGATGGAGGAGGACATGTTGAAAGCTTGGGTCAAGGTGGTTGAAATTCTATGCGAGCTTGAGCGCATATATCCTCCTGCTTTCTTTGACATTATGATTCACTTGCCCATCCATTTAGCTCTAGAGGCACTTGAAGGCGGGCCTATTCAACCCTGGTGGATGTATCCATTTGAAAGATTCATGAAGAAGCTAAAAGGTTATGTAAGAAATAAAGCTAAGCCGGAAGGTTCAATCGCTGAGGGTTATGTTGTAGAAGAAGCATTGACTATAAGTTCTCAATATTTTCGGGGTGTTACCACGAAATTTAATCGTCCCGATCGTAATGTGGACCCCCCTCCCTCAACGTGTAAGTTTCAGGTGTTCCGATCGGTATGCAAGCCGATTGGTTTACTGTCCTTTCCTTATTTTCCTATCGAGGAGTACAAGAAAGCGAGATGGTATGTACTTAACAACAGTCCTGAGATCGACACGTACCAAGACCAGTTCCGGAGGTACGCGTTTTTTAATTTTGTAACTTTTTTTCTTAACTTATCATTTCGACGACTTATTCTAATAGCATGAACGTTTTTCAGGTTATTTCCAGAAAAAGACAAGCTAGAAGAATTCCCCCACTGGTTTAAGACGCTGGTAAACTAACACTTATTTTGTGTACTTAAGTGTAAAAATAACAATATCATATTTTTAGTTTTCTATCTAATCCTATCTTCTTCATAGATCTTTGAACGTCACGCACAAAATCCCCAAGACCCAGAGTTTATCCCAACCAGCGAGTTATTCGCTTTGGCTAATGGACCATCAAGGGCTCCAATGTCAGTAAACTGTTGCATAGTAGATGGTGTGAGGTATGTCGTGCAGAGCCGCGATGAACGTCGCGTAACTCAAAATAGCGGCGTTTATTCGACTGATCCTGACGGGAAAACTAACACTTATGGTCGACTTCAAGAAATCCTCGAGTTTGACTATTTGTCGTTTAAAGTTGCATTGTTCAAAGTTAAGTGGTTCGACACTCGCAACACCGTTGGTAGAGTCAAGAAACTTATCGTTAGAAACGGAATGACACAAATCGTCGGCTCTGGTGAGTGGTGGAAAAGTGAACAATACATCCTCGCAACACAAGTCTAACAAGTCTTCTACCTTGTAGATCCAGCCAAACCCAACGTGAAGGTCGTCGAACATGTTAATCATAAAAAGTTTTTGAACAACGGTGTAATCGTGGTAGAGAACGAACTGATATTATACATTTGGACAACTCATCTGATCTCCCACCTTCTACTAGTGATCTCCCACCTTCTACTAGTGGGAATGACTTCGGTAATTACACCTTCTATATAGATTTGCATATAGATGGTGAATCAACGGAGGTTGACGCACCGCCAGATAACTATGATGTTCCTAACGAAGACGATGATGATGAAGACCCCCTTCCTCATGATTTAGCAGATTCTGATGTTGAAGACCTCATCAAAGATGATGATGGTGTTGAGAAATTTTATTCTAGTGACGAAGAAGATTAACTTTGTGTTGTAACTTGTAAAATACATTAATATATTTGAATGAATGAATGAATGAAATTGTTGTGGATTGTTTAAATGTGCAAATTTATTTTGATATTTAGATTTGTGCATGCTTGTATTATTTTGTTCATGAATTTCTACATGTTATGCTAATTGTACCTGTATACAGATGACTGATGTTGCACGGGGACATGGCGGGGACGGTGGTGGCGAGGATCCTTCACGTCCACGTCCTCCATCATTCGGTTGCGGGGGTTGCTTCGTCAACCGGGGTAAGAATTTCTGGATTATTGTAATACAAATTTGATACACATATTTAACTTGTTTGCCTTAACTTTTATGACTTTATCACTCACTTGATTTTACAGGAAAAGGAAAGAAAAAGCCCAATTTGGGCGGGAGGAGAGCCGGCAGGCAGAATACCCGGGAGAAGACCCGCTGCCTGAAATTACTGGATGCGGTGGCCGAGAATCAAAACCGGCCGGTCGAGATCGACTTTGTACCGGTAGAGGTGACCTTGTTATACCTGTCGGCCCCTACTCAGAACATTGGGGAAACTTATTCGGGTGTGCCGTTAGGGAAATACCTTTGTATTACCCTTCGTGAAGCAAGGTCCCCGAAGGGTACAAGGCGGCGGCCCGGGCAGCTATTGGGGTAAGTTATCATTTTATATTTATTTAATTATCGTGTTCATTTATTTAATTATATATATTTATTTAAATTTGTTTTTTTATTTATATCATATAAATAAATAAACAAATTTAAATAAATATATAAATTATATTGCTAACTCCGTTTTTAATGTGTTGTATTGTGTATATTTATTTAAATTCGTTTATTTATTTATATCATATAAATAAATAAACGAATTTAAATAAATATATAAATTATATTTCTAACTCTGTTTTCAATGTGTTGTATTGTATATATTTATTTAAATTTATTTATTTATTTATATCATATAAATAAATAAACAAATTTAAATAAATATATAAATTATATTTCTAACTCTGTTTTCAATGTGTTGTATTGTGTATATTCATTTAAATTCGTTTATTTATTTATATCATGTAAATAAATAAACGAATTTAAATAAATATATAAATTATATTTCTAACTCTGTTTTCAATGTGTTGTATTTGATTGCAGACAAAATATGATCTCACGCCGTACATGAACACCCCTCGGTGGAAGAGTATTTATGATACCATTAATGCACAGCTACAAAAATCATACAACACCAGCAAGGCTAGTCTGAAGCGAGATTACTGTGTAAAAGACCCCGAGACTGGAGAATACGATGTGGATCAAATTAGGCGGAACAGACCCGACGAGCACACACCTGAAGTGTGGGAGAAACAGATAGAGTTTTGGACTGACGAAGCTAACAAGAAGCGATCCTCAACAAACAGCCAAAATCGGTCCAAGGCAACACTTGTCTCCCGACATGGTTCTCGATCGATCCCTCGCACTCGACAGCTCATGGTAATTATTATTATTATTATTATTATTATTGATTTTACAGTATTATGGTTTTTTTTATTTTTTATTTTATTATTATTATTATTGTTTTTTATTTTTATTATTTTATTATTATCATTATTTATTTTAAATACATATTATTATTGCCGCATTTAATTAGATTGATCTTACTTACGTGTGTATGTACAACAAAAGGCGTCCGAAACCCAACAGGAGCCTACAGAGATCGACATGTTCTATCGTCTGCATACGAATTCAGATGGTGTATTTATAGATGAGCAGTCTCTCCAGTTGTATGTAAGTATTCTTTTCAAAACACACTTTAATGAATCATTGATTAATAATCTAGCAACCCGACTAATATATTTACTATCTTGTGTTATTGTCACCACACAGGATCAGATGAGGGAGCTAGAGGCGACGGGTGAGCACACCACTGCCGAGATCAACAGGATGGTGCGAGGAGGCAAGTTTCGCGGCCACCATCCTGGCGTGGGTATGGTATTGACGGGATACACCAGTACTCCCCCGTGCTTTTCGCCACCACCCCCTGAGACTCGTCGGGATCGGGATGTTGATTTCATGATGGGCGTGCTGAGAAACGATGGCAGGTATGGCGATCTTTTTGCCGCATATGAGAGTGGTGGTGCCAGCGGGAGTGGGAGTCGCCCGGGTGATGATGCTGGTGCCAGCGGGAGCGGGAGTCGCCCGGGTGATGATGCTGAGGATCGGAAGGGTGGCTCGCGAGCTAGTCGTGTCATATATGTGTTTGTTAGTATGGTACATAGTTTCTTTATGTTCATCTTGACTTGTTTCCCTATTATCCTAAATTAGAACGCTTGTTTCCCTAGTATCCTTAACTATCCCGACTTATTCCTAGTATCCATGTGATCATTAGAACGTTATATTATATTTTGGCGCAAGTTTGAACTTATTCCGCGTTTGTGTTGATTTGTATTTCAAGTTTACTTTATATGTGTCTTTTGGTGAGCAAATACAGGTTTTTGTTACAGGTTTTGGTAGATTTTTTCCGGAAAAAATCTGGAAAACGCCTGCTGTGCAGGCAATTTAAAAAAAAAAACCTGCAGACTCTTCCCCAGCGACATGTCGCTGGGGAAACTTTGGTTATTCGTTGACAAGTCAAACGTATCAAGAGTTTCCCCAGCGACATGTCGCTGGGGAAACTATGGAAAGCGTTGACAAGTCAAATGAAAGGAAAGATTCCCCAGCGACATGTGGCTGGGGAAACTTTGTAATTAGCTAAAATGGTTAAGTTTAACTTAATTTTTTTGTTTAATAAGGACTTTTCCCCAGCGACATGTCGCTGGGGAAAATATTGCCACCGTGGCAATCTGTTCTTTCAGGAAAAGTCTGTGGGGCTCGCGGGTCGCTGGGGGAAGTCGCTGGGGATACTTTTAACAACTAGCATACCCCAGCGAATTTTCCCCAACGAAATGTCGTTGGGGAAATCTATCCCAGCGACATGTCGCTGGGGTAGGGCGCGAATGTTGTAGTGTTTGTGAACAAAAACACGAAGTATATGAGTGTAACATACAGCTTTGCGATTCTGTGAGGCAATACACGACGGCTGGTTATTTGATAAATCCCATAGTTTAACCTGTTATTACCAAAAAAACGTTCATAATATAAGAGAAATATATAGATAGTTAACTAAGTTAAAAGTAAAATTACCATTTTGTCTTCGGAACCAGTTGCAAGAAAAAGTGAGGATCAATATAATGTTATTGTTAACCCCAGTCGGTGGAGAGTACTCAAAGTCGGCTTTAATTCTGAAGATTTAATAATTCTAACATGGTATATTTAAATATGGTATGTCCTACTTATACTATAAATCAGATTTCTTTCCATACAATAAAATCTATGTAGCCTATAAATAGAGGCATACATCCTTCACATAACCATCTATTATTCCTCATTGTAAACCCAAAAATCGATTTCATCAAGAAACCCTAAAAGTCGACTGTCTATCGTCTTTCACATAACCACGAGTCATCGAACCGTGTCGTGCCAGATATCGAACCGATATCAATGATGATGAGTGATCATGATCATTCTCATGTTTGTACTAATAAGCGTCATCTTGATACTAATGGTATGGTTGATGAGAGGCCGATGAAGAAGGTGAAAGGTGATAATAATCCCGATTGGTGGCCTAAAGGGTTTCTTGAGCCTATCGTTCGCGATAAACCACAACCAATGGTTGTTGTTAGTCCGGTTTCGTCAGTAGGAGATAACGGAGTTAGGGTTGATATGGAACCGATATCAATGATGATGAGTGATGATGATCATTCTGATGATTGTTCTAATAAGCGTTATCTTGATACTAATGCTACGGTTGACGAGAGGCCGATGAAGAAGGCGAAAGGTGATGATTATCGCGATCGGTGGCCTAAAGGGTTTCTTGAGCCTATCGTTCGCGATAAACCACAACCAATGGTTGTTGTTAGTCCGTTTTCGTCAGTAGGAGATAACGGAGTTAGGGTTAATGAGGAGAACAAGAAGAAGGAGGTCGCTACGTCGTCATTAATTAAGCCTAAATTAGAAGAATTTATGTTGCCTGAAGCGCCCCTTGAGCCTATCGTTCGCGATAAACCACAACCGATAGTTGTGGTTAGTCCGGTTTCAGTTAATGTGGAGAAGAAGAAGGAGGTCGCTACGTCGTCATTAATTAAACCGAAATTAGAAGAAGTTATGTTGCCTGAAGGGCCCCTTGATCCTATTGTTCACGAAAAATCACAGCCGATAGTTGTGGTTAGTCCAGTTTCGAAAGTAGGAAATTACGGAGTTAGGGTTATTAATGAGGAAACACCACCACCGATGGTTGTGGTTAGTCCGGTTTCGACAGTAGGAATTAACGGAGTTAGGGTTGATGAGGAAAAGAAGAAGGAGGCTGGTTCGTCACCGATAAGTAAGCAGTTTTGGAAGGCTGGGGATTACGAGAGTTGTGAGGACGACAGTGAGACTGTGGTGCCGCCTGGTGGCATGGATCATTTAAGGACTCATCCTCGGTTTTTGCATTCAAATGCTACCAGCCACAAGTGGGCACTTGGAGCGTTTGCTGAACTTCTTGACAATTCGCTGGACGAGGTGCGTACTGGTGCAACTTATGTTAAGGTTGACGTACTGAATAATGAAAAGGATCCTCGCAGTAAGGTGTTACTGATTGAAGATAATGGTGGTGGAATGAGTCCTCGTAAAATGCGCGAATGCATGTCTCTTGGCTACTCTGGGAAAAGAAAACTGGCGAACACTATTGGTCAATATGGAAACGGTTTTAAGACAAGTACAATGAGGCTTGGAGCAGATGTTTTAGTATTTACCCGTAACCAAGGACATGATTTCGGAAGGCCAACTCAAAGTATTGGGATGCTATCGTACACATTTTTAATGTTAACAGGAAAGCAAGATACCATTGTTCCGATGATTGATTTTGAGAAAAGAGGAGATGAATGGGGAATGATGCCACGATCTTCGGCTGATGATTGGAAAAAGAACATGGATACACTGGTTCAGTGGTCACCATACTCGAGTGAGGAACATCTGATGCAGCAGTTTGATCATCTTAACGATCAAGGCACACGAATCATCATATACAACATTTGGGAGGATGAAGAAGGACAACTAGAGCTTGATTTCGACAGTGATATGCATGACATTCAACTTAGAGGGGCTCGAGATCCAAAGAAGATAGAGATGGCAAAAGATTATCCTAACTCTCGCCATTTTCTAACCTATCGCCACTCGTTCAGGAGTTATGCTTCGATTTTGTACCTGAGAGTTCCAGTTAACTTTAGAATTATCCTACGAGGAAAAGATGTTATCCATCATAACATAGTTAATGATATGATGATGAGTCAGAAGATTACGTATAAGCCAGCGCAACAAGCTGCTGATGGGGTGACAAAGAACGGAAAAAATCAAATGTCGGCTGATGTGACAATTGGTTTTGTCAAAGATGCAAAAGACCATATTGATGTTCAAGGATTTAATGTATATCATAAGAATCGGCTCATTAAGCCATTTTGGAGGGTCTGGAATGCTGCTGGAAGTGCCGGCCGAGGAGTTATAGGTGTTTTGGAAGCCGATTTTGTTGAGCCGGCTCATGATAAACAGGGCTTTGAACACACACCTATACTTCAGAGACTAGAGAACCGTTTAGTTATTATGCAGAAGAAATACTGGACTACGAATTGCCAAAATATCGGCTATGCCAATCGTATCAAGTCTGCTCCAGATGCAAAACCCAAATCTCCAGTGGGAGATACATCTGATAAAAATATAGTTTCACCCGGAATTAACACCAATGGTTCTAAAACAGAAGTGCGGCCCATCAGAACTTCTGCAGCATCAAAACCTGTGGACTCTTCACAATATTATGCATCTACATCAAGACCAAGTCCATTCCAAGCTTCAACTTCATCTAAAGTAATAAAACCAATCACCAATAGCATACCTTCTAAGGTTATCAATCAGGCGCAAACTTTGAATGCAAATGGATATGCATCTGTCAGAGACATAGTACAGGAGTGGAGGAAAGAGAATCACGAACTTAAGCAGAGAGGAGGGAGTAGCGATTCTGAGGTGATTAATAATCTGTTGCACGATCTACGGTCTGAGAGAGACAAGAATGCCTTGCTTGAAAAACAGGTTCAAGAGGCGGAAGAAAAGATAAAAAAGATGGACCAAGAACAAGAAGCTCTGATTGAAATATTTTCTGATCAAAGAAGCCAACAATATGAAATGGAAGCGAGTTTGAAGAACAAATGGCAGGATGCCTTGAACACCGTTGAAGAGTTACGTAGGCAGATAAAAGAGCTCGAGAACAGCAGACTCAGAACTTAAACAGGATTCTTCTTAGGTTTAGAGGACTGAAGTTAGTTTCCTAAAGTGCTTATCGTAGCTTAGAATAAGTCTAAAGTTGTAAAGTGTGCAATTATGGGCTTTGATGCACAAATTTCTAATTTATCAAGAAAAACTAATCATACGTTTTCCTACATTCAATCATTGAAAAGCAGGAACGTGTGCATGTGTGTTAAAATATCGTTTGATATGATTCCCTATTTTCTCTTTTGTTCTTCGTAAGTCTTGCATGTAATAAGGGTTTTAGTCGACTTTAGAACTCTTTGTTTTCATCCACAAACTGATCGAAGATTATGTATAATCTGAAGCCAGAAACCATGAGGGGCAATGAATCACAAGTGATGGTTTCCAGCAGTGATAAGAAGGTTTAGGAGACGATACAAGGGGATCTAGACAAAAATAGTATATGTGTTTGCGTTTACAACTAAATATGACATAAATTATTATTACCAAAAATATAAATATCATGAAACTCAACCCTACTATTTAGTATAGCGGGTAAAGATAAATAAATGCAGGACGGAGCACAAAATTTTTAATAAAAGTATTTATATAGCACCTAATTTTTTACTGAGTGCATTTTGACAAAATCAAAATTTTTAACAAATATATAAATTAGGTGACAAAATTCCATCAAATTCTCGTGCATCTCCGGGAACCCCTAGCTTCGATCCGCCCCTGATTAAATGACATTTATACATTAAATGACATTATACATTTAAGAACGACACATTTTTTGAGATCAGTATGCGCTTGCAAACAAAAGTATTGTCTAAAACGTGATACATAAAGTTAAATATACCTAAACATCATGCGAGGTAAACAAGTCAAACCATTTGTACAATAAAATTCAATGCAACATATTTATCGACGTTAACACATTATGAAAACATTACGTATACTATAGCTATATAAGCATCAGATTAGGAAAAAATTATGTAAAAAACTTGTCTGCGCACGTATATTACATTAACGCAAACAATGTCGGTAAAAACTTTATTTACATTTTTCGATTTTTCGACGATTGATTATTACAAAATGTGAAAATTGTTCTATATAAAATTAAATGTAGGCAAAGTCAATGTTTTAAAAACCGGTTTTTTAATTGACCCGGTCGAGTCACCGGTTTACCGGGTCACCGGTTCAACCGGTTGAACCGCCGGTTCAAACCGGTTTTATATCACTAGAAAATATTACCCACATTCAAACTGTATATAGAAAAACATGCATCTTATCACTAATATTAAGGATAAAAAATACATACGTGATATCAAATATCCAACTTTACTTGTATATTTTGTCAAAAAAAAAGTTCATTGCCATAGGGACTCTCAATTTGTCAGAGTATAGCCTTTTTTTTTTTTTGGAAATGGTCAAAGTATAGTCACATCACCACAAACCAATGCTTTTTGACTTTTCTATTCATTTACTTATCATTTCCTACAAGAAAAAAAAAGTCACAAACAAAGACGTTGCACTGTAAACATAACCTTTCCTATCCGCCATCAATCCATCATTGTCTTCTTTATTTTAGTTTAACCAAACCAGTATATTTCACTCAAAACGATCCTCATATTCATCATCCACAAGAACTATTACTCATCATTCCCACATAAACAAGTCTTCATCACACCAACAGTACCAGAAAATTGAAAATCAAATCAATCGATCACAACTACACATCGATCTTGTATGATTACATAATCTGATAGTAGATCGTCCTATTTTTTTTCTTTTGATATGTGTCGAACCGGCCGGTTCCGGTCTGGCGGTTTGACCCGGGTCGGCCGAAACCCGGCGGTTCAATCCGGTTTGAATTTTATTGTTAACCCGGCTTACAACGGACCGGTCGTCACTCCGGTTCCCGGTTCAACCGGTTGAACCGGCCGGGTTGAACCGGTTTTTAAAACAATGGGCAAAGTAAGACAACGGTCCTGAAACACAATTCGTCTTGGGGATACGTACCCAAGATGTGACGGAAAGTAAAAAACAACGCAAGACAACGGTCTTGAAACACGCGTCGTCTTGGGGATACGTACTCAAGATGCGATGGAAAATAAAAAACAAAGCAAGACAACGGTCTTGAAACACAAGTCGTCATAGAGCTTAATACCCTAAATTCGACATTAAAAAAACAAACAACAAAAACAGTGAATTTTTTTTTATAAACTAAATTAATAAAACAGTATAAATAAAATAACAAGGCATCGTGATGTAACGTTATAATCGTGTGTGGCTATATATGATAAACAACTTGAGTCATTATTGGACGTAAATAGTTAAAAAAATTAATACTTTAATTTTTTTAATATCTTAATCTCTTATAATGAAATAACATAAATTGTCGATACATGTATAATCTCGTGTGTTTATTTTCATGTCACAGCAACTCATGTGATGTTTTTTATTTAAACTCCATGCAAATACATTAATTTAGTATATACTTATATTAAAATTTATAAATAACAACGACATCTTGTAATGTTTTGTATAAAATATAAAGTATGTGGTATATAGTTTACAGGAAGGGTTATATTGGATACCTCGTATTCATTGGATACAAAGACCAAGACTATCGTAAGACCAAGACTAAAAATATAAAAAAGGACGGAGGGATATTTTGGTAATAAACACCCCTCGCCCCAACCCTACATCACATAACTTCTTTTCCACAACCGATTTTATCTATCGTAACACACACACAACATCATCAAAACCATCTGGTAGAATCATAACACAATCAAATACCACGATCAAAGAAAAACATCTACAATGAAAAATGAAATAAAAATCAAAGATTATGTAAAAAAAATCCAAGAAAAACAACGATTAAAAAGAGGCAAAAAGGTATAAATCACACATTTACTGTTTTTTACTATTGGTTTTTTGAATTACATAGCCTTTTTATATGAGTCTATTGTTATTATAGTTCAATTATTCAGTTTTTAATCGAAATATATTGAGTATGTGGTTAGGGATTACGAAATCAGTATTTAGAAATAGAGATGATGATGAATAGATGATATTCGAAAAGGAATGATAGACATAAACAAAGAGGTACATCATATATAATAAAATAAGCTATAAAGCCGTGACGCTTTAGCTAAAACCAAGTAAATTAAGCTTTATTTGACTGGAACATTATATATGATAGTAGAAAAAAATTATAAACTAGAACAGGTTATCATACATGATACTTTCGAGTATTACATATAATTGCAGAATCAAATATGATACTTTAAAATTTTGAAATAGCAAAATTAATACTTGAAAATTTGAAATAGCTCAGGTTATAAACAAATGATACTAGACAAAAAAAATTAGATTGTATTATCAAATAAAATACTTAAAAGTATCACATTTGATAAATTAATGTGTGTTTGTGATGTGTCAATGGTTTTGGGATTATGTAGTTTATAGTTTAATGATCTAAATTATCAACTATGTTAATTATTGACTAGTTGTTATTTTTTTTTTATAACTTGGAAGATGTCAAGCCAATTGTCAAAGGTTAGTTAGATTTTTATTGGATCTTAATTATTTTAACTAGACTTTAACGACTCTTTAATCACTATATCTGTACATTTTGTAGTGGAGAAAGTTACATCTGAATATGAAATTTTCCTTGCTTCATTTGGTAATTCGTATGGTGTTTCATATAATGATTCATCTACTCATCATCAACTTACTCATCTAGTGATGATTTAACCAACTTCCTATAATCTAGACATCTTTAATGCCAATTACCTTATTGACTTCATGAAAAAAAACATCCAAGTGCCTATCAAGACCCACAGACCAGAACAACTACCACTTGATGTCATCTTTCCACATCCACAAATTGCTTCAACTTCAAGAACAACAGGTGCATATGATTTAAGATCCTTAAGGCACATACAAGAGTAAGTATATGTGGTGAAGAAACCATACAGCCTCACTTCTATAACCAATGTAGTTCTTGGGATAAGGGTTCCAAAAGCATAAGTTGGCTTTTTGGTCTGTAACTTTAATTTAGATCTATTTTCAAATAGAATGTAACGGAAAAAAACATGTATGCACTTGACTTTTTGATATTATGACTTTAAAGAATGCTTTTGTAATTATTAGTTAAAATTTTGATCATATTTCTCATGCATAGTTCTTATCTTTTATTAGTATCATATATGATAATGCAATATCTACGATAATGCATGTAACTCTTAAATTATTTCATATATGATAATGCATTATCATATGTGATACTCAAGAAAAAGTTAGATATATTAAACAAAGAATATGTTGAATTCATGATGACAACAAAGAGTTTGCACAATTAATAGTTAAACACTTGTTCAGAAAATAAAAAAAATGTATTTTTTAACAGTATCATATATGATAATTCAAGCAGAATGTAACCTAACGTAAAATCATATATGATGTACCTCTAATATCATATATGAAAACCACTTATACATAATCAAAAGATGCAAAAAAAAAACATTATTATTGAAACTACTCTTCTTTTCTAACAATAAACTCTTCTTCGACACATTATCAAATGATGAATTCATGATTAACGCCTACTTCATCCTTATCCTTAAACATATCCGTGCATGTCCTTTTGTTATAATCAACATCCCTATCTACTTTGCTACAATCGGGAAATTGCAGCATCTATGTCTGCTCATTGATGTGTTTGCACAGTCTACATTTATACAAGAGAGAAAAGAACATATTGTACAAGTGTAAAAAGTTATGTATATGTCATATATATGATATAAGGTAGCTTTGAAGAGTTTATAGAGATTTTTTTTAAGTTACTCATAAAAATATGTTTTTTTTGTGTGGTTTGTTTGATATATCATATATAATAACTCATGATATATCATATGTGATTTATCATATGAGTTATCAAATATCATATAACTATCAATTATAAAAAATGAGGTATCGTATATATTACATAAAACTAATTCAGTTTACATCAGCAACTTAAAAATGTCTTGTACTAACATTAGCTTATCATATATCATATTGGATAGCTCACGTCAAATTTCATACCTCATGTATCATATTTGATATGCCTAACATATATCAATAGTATATATCTTATATCATATATCTATCATATATCTATCATATATGATAAATAAGGTATCAAATATGATAAATCAAGCTAATTTAACTCACATCAACAACTTAAAAATTTCTAATAATACAACTTACTAACATGGTCATAAGCTTATTCATAACTCTCTTGTTCAAATAATCTGATAATTCGTTAAAATAACCTAATAAGATAACTTATAATTCAACACAATATATTCAAGTCATCTAACTAACAAGGTTATTCATAACTCTCATCTACTTCAAAATCTTATTCAAACAAGTCAACTTATTCATAAGCTTATTTAAACAAATCAACTTATTTACATAAATTACCTAATAAACTAGCTTATAATTAAGAATAATAAATTCACATAATTCATTCAAAATAAGCTAATTGAATGCTTATAAATTCGAATGATGATAATAAGCTTATTCAAATTAAATAAAGATAAAATAAAGAAAATATTACTAACCTGATGATGATGGATCGAATCGTGATGAATCCGTGGTGATTGATTTGTGATGAATTCATGATGATCGCATAGGGATTTATACGTGATGTATTCATGATCGATTCTCATGGATTATTAGATAGAGAAACTAGATCGATTTTAGAGAGAAAAAGGAGACGGTATATGTGTTTATTATGAGAAGGAGAGTAAAAATAACTTATATAGTAAGCGGGTGAAATGACAAAAATATATTTGTCTATGTTCTGATGTTAATGTCTAACATTAGAACATTACGAACTTGGTGAAAGTAAATGTGAGTCTTAGAGACGGATTGTGTAACACCCCAATTTGATAAATGGAATATCACAGGATAATTATGGCATGTTAATAAGTGTGAAAACACTTATCCTTTTACCACTTATTTCTAATAATAACAAGACCAAAACTTGTATTTAATGTCGTAAAAGGCGGAATTATGCGTGGTTTGTGTTTTTATTGTGTTTTAGGACAAAAATATGAAAAAGGAAGAAAACACGGGTTTTTATCGAAGAAAAAGACAAAAGACGAAGTCAAAGGGTCAAAAGTGCAAGAAGAACGACAGTCAAATGCCTATTCTGAAGATTTATCGAAGAAAAAGTCTAAAGAAGGAAGTTTAACGAAGTCGGAGAACCAAGTCTACTAAAAGAAGAATATTAGAAGACGAGTTCATTTTATCATTCGACTAATCCTGAGACAAAGTCGAGAAAGACGAGTTATTTAAAAGACGAGAAGACAAGAAGAAAGAAGGAGGAAACAACACCTTTCCCTTCCCCTATATATAGTTTCCTAAACATGTCATTAGGGGGTGAGTCTTTATTTTTCTTTAAGTTTAGTAGGTAATTAGTGTATGTTTTATTTTTTCTCTCGCTAGCTTTTCTTTCAAGCTTATAAAACTTTCATCTTAATCTTGTAATCTTGAATCTTAATCTTCAGTCTAATCAAGCTTTTTGATTAATTCTCATTCTACCTTTCTTAATCATATCTATTAATTTGTTTTATTAATCATGTAGTTGATTTTATCTTGTTGATTGTGTGATTGATGCGCTTATTGGATTGTGCTTATTGAGTTGGTGTGTTTGAGGTTCTAGATTATTGAGCTTATTGCTTAATTTTTATGTTTTCTAGTTTTTAAATAAGTTGATTTTGGTAGATTAATATTTTTATAAAAAGTTTATTTTAAATAATTTGATTATTTAGTGTTCTTAAAAGTTTTTAAATTGTGTCTTATTAGCTTTTTCTAAAATTTGATTTGGTTTAAGTTTTGGTAAGTGCTTATTAGGATTTTGCTTATTTTGTATTAATCCGGGTTATGGTAAAACCCTCTTTTCCCGAATTAGGTTATAGTTTGTTTATTCCGACTTAAGTACAAAACCCTTTTTCCCGAATTAGACCTTGCTTCCTTCATTCCGGATTAGTACATTTATTTTCCCTCCAAAACCAAGACTCCATATTCCGAACTAGGTAAGAAAGATTATCGATTATCCCGTAGTAGGTAACAAGGTGTTTTATTCTGAATTACGTGTGAGACTGGATTCCGAATTAGGTATAGGATTACCCTATTCCGGATTAGCTTCACATCCTTTATTCCGAATTGGGTGCATGATTCTTGATTCCGAACTAGGTCAGAAACATAGCATTCCGAATTACTTTCTTAAGCTACATTCCGAATTAACATTGGAACACACATTCCGGATTACTATCTGGAATATGTATTCCGGATTATATGTTCACTGGTGATTCCAAATTAGGTCGTGCGCACGGATTCCGGATTAGCTCAACTTGGGTATTCCGAGCTAAGTGAAGAGTTCATATTCCGAATTGAGTGTGTTATTTAAATTTCGAACTAAGTGTAGATTGGTTATTCCGACTTATGTTTTAATTAAGATTTCTCGAATTGTCTTAATTTTCAAACTTTCAAACTTTAATTTTTCCCCCCAATTTTACTTAGTTTATTTTCAAAAGTGTTTTGTCCTAGTTATTTTCAAGTTTACGATTTTATAAAGTTTATATTTTTATAAAGTTTTAAGTTTCAAATTTACTTTTAAAGTTTTAGTTTTTCTTTTAAAGTTTTTATTTTTACTCATCGATATTTACATTTTCACTTCTATTTTTAAAAATAGATAATCACTTTTAGTTTCTTTCACGAATTTCTACTGTGCAGCATTCGTTCTGGACAAGCAATCAAGGTTAGACATTCTTTTTTTGGCTTTTATTTTTAATAGCTTTAACGTTTATATTATTAGTAGACTTAGATAATCAAGCTCCCCCTTTTAGTGACCAACACCAGTAATTCCATCATAAACCGTGATCAATTCGATAAGATACCGAGAACGATTGAGTACACATATGCAAAACCCTTTAAATCAAATGGCGCCGCTGCCGGCTCTTTTCGTAAAGATTAACGGTTTTTAGTGAGAAAAATTGGATTTTGAGATCCGTTCTTTTGGGAACGTTATTTTCAAGCATAAAAATTTTCAAAAATCCTAAAAAAATATAAAATTTTCAAAAATCCAAAAAAAATAAAAAAGATAAAAAAACAAAAATATTGTATTTCATTTTTAGTGTATGCGTACTCGGTCTTCGTCTTATTCTGAGCCCGAGACTCGTAGAGACTTAGATATGTCCGGTGTGCATAATAATAACAACCCACCTCACCCCAATTTGAATAATAACAACCATGTCCCTCAACCCGACCTTCGTACGATGGAGGAGCTATGTCAACCAACTATGAATGAACGTGGAGGACCGATTGTGCCGATGCAAATCACGGCTCCTGATTTTTCTTGAAAAAGTTAAGTTCCCGAGCCCCGTCCCGAGACCCGGCAACCGAGCACCACAGCCCGAGGGCTGCAGCCTCGTTGTCGTGACCCATCTGAGCCACAACCAACTCACCGAGAGCCTACGGCTCTCGGCTCGCTGATGCGCTGAACCAAACAGCCCCCAGCCCAACACTAGGGTCCCCTTGCCTGTGTCTAGTACCCACCGAGCACCCCCAAGTGGGTGTCGGTTCCTACCGCTAGGCCAAGATCCCCACTGCGGGTCTTGGTCCTTGCGGCTGCCAACATACCACCACCACCGCCAGCATTTGCTTGCGGCTGGTGGTTCACGCGATACCACGAGACCTCTATGGTCTCGGTTGGCTGCGATCGAGACAACAAACACCCCCAAACAAATATTTTTTTTAGACTTGTTTAATTCATGATTTTATTACATGTTCTTGCATTATTATAAATGTTCATACATAATCAAATTATAAACAAATAAAGAAAAAGGGATTCGAGATACCGAATGCGTGGATTAAATAATGATGAACACGAATACACTACCGTATCAAACAAGATAAAAAACCAATTCTTCCTTGTGTTCTATGGGTGCCGCGGAAAGAGAGAGAGAGGCAAGGTGAGAGCTAGCGTTTTAATTTATTTTCTGTAAAAGTGTTTTATGAAACCTCTGTAGTTTTTATTAAACACTTGTATTAGTTTAATGGGTATGGGCCAAAGCCCGGTTCTCCCTTCCTTCTTTCCAAACCGACGCCAAACACATCCCCTATAGTTTTAATATTTGTTTTTTTTGCTTAATATTTACCGTGCATGTTCATGTGTATTTATCGTGTTTTATTTCTTGAACGTTTCCTTAATATCGTACGTACATACTTATCGTATATTAATATTCGTGTTTACGTTCATAATACTTATGACAATTAATTAATATACATAGTATTCGTATTAAATATTTGTGATGCATGTCGTATATTAATTAATTTAAAAGTTTAAACTTAACGGTAACTACATGCATTTAATGATCGTAGGATTAATAAAGCGGGTATTACAGATTGCTTGGCGTATACTAAACAACCAACCTGGAATAACTAAAACGACATCACAGATAGGTAGTCTCCCTACTGATTTAGACGCCTATGTCCGATCCTATTAAGACTGTCAATGATGCATGACAGTTTATATGTGTATCTCATTTTGATTTATTTTGTGTAGGAACATGTACGCTACCAAAAAAACTCAGCATAGCCATGGTAGATGAGCTCAGCTGAGATTTATCCACAACCGTCAACAAGGTTAGGGTTCAAACGCTAAATCAAAGGAGGTTGCGGCAGCCCCTCACCAAGCGCCTGTAAGTTCAAATCTTTACCGAGTTAGTTGTTTTTTTTTTTTTGATTTAGTGTAATAAGATGATATCTTTAGTAAAAGAATGTGTCTAATTGGTATTCGCATGTATTAAAACCAAATAATTCATTATAGGTTTCACAACTATTTATGATGTCGGTCATGATACAAATAAAAAAACTAATACATGATCCATAGGCTGTTCTTTGAAAAAAATTAAATGTGTAGACGTGAAACTTATTCATGTGTAAACCAAGTATAATTATTGATCTTTTAATGAAAATTGATATTAATAATTTTGTTTACTGATGTAATCTAAGTTATTATATGGTGGGTTAATTCACTAACCTAATCTAAGTTGTTATACACTGTGGATCAGTTTTATAGTGATATGTTGTTTTATTTGGAAGATATAAATTTATATATGTCAAACAGAAGGTGCTATAGATTGTTTCTATTAGTTTTTTAAAATGAGTTTGAGCTTTAAATTATTTGTGTCAATGTACACAATTATGATAAGAGATTTTGATAGTATGTTTAGGATGCAAACCCATGTTTGTCTAGTAGTGTCACTTAGGAAATCAAATAGCGACAAAAGGCTTGAAGTCCATATACTGTACGCCAGGGGGTGGGGGTGATGATGGGTCTAAAGGATATGCTTTGGTGGACCTACAACATGTATTTGTCCAGCTTTTAACCTTTTTTATTGGTATAAAAAAGTGTAACTTTTAATACTAAAATGATCAAGCATTTTGTATGCACTGGGTTTACTCGCCCTTTTGACACTTTTTTATTTTACTTTAAACTTTCTAATAACCCGTCTGAGATATTTGCAGATTCTTTGTTGTCACACTTTTTAACTAAAATTGCACACACGATATTCAACATTGCAGTCACATATTTATTTTCACACCGAGATGGCAAAATAATAGTGAGATTAAAATTGTGAGTATAGAGTAGACACCAAATTAAAATTTATATGCCTCTAGAAATTATGAACAAAAAGAAGGTGAACTTTTTTTTGGGTTTATAGACTATTACGTAAGGCATAGAATTTGTTTGTGATCTCAACTGTTCTTCTGGATGATATTTATTCACACATGTATGACATTTATTTAATCTTATAAGAATAAATATTAACTTTCTTAATACTGCAGGTAATTCAACAAGGAATCTGTGGCGTGTCTCATCTAATTTTGGCATTCCATAGACCTATTGGTGACAAGTAACTATCTGAGGCTTAATATGTAATTATTTTCTCATGTGATCTCGGCGGTATTGCAAATCCCAGTTCACCCCCTTAGTAGCTTTGTTAAATTTCGTGTATACAAATGTTATTGCGTCTATGTAGTTTGTGCATTTAATTCATTAGAGCTTAATATGTGGACCATACTAGAAAATTGCGGATCTCATTTACAATGTAATACTTTGCTTAGAAACTCATGCATTTACTTTTTTCTTTTGTGAACACATAAAGTGTTTAGGATTTCTCCTGCAAAAGGGGTGTTTGGCTGCTATTAAACCAAGATCCAAACACCCCTTATGCTGCAAAAGGGGTGTTGGTTGTTGTTGACTTCGTTCAAATTTTACTTTCTAAAACAGCTTACGAGTACACATTCTCTCCTTACAGGTTCTTTTAATAGACGATGATGATTATGAGATTTCACAACGGAGGAACCAAGACTCACGACGAGCCAAATAAGTTATCATATTGAGGTACGTCAATTGTATATTTTAACTTTTATTAGTATGTTTGAAAAATAATTATGGAAAAAGATGTGATATTAATTGCAAGAAATAACCTTATAACACTGGTTGCGGATGGCCTGATGATCCAAGGTAACTTTACACCCAACATCATATCTTAGGTGCTCTAAGTTTGCTTCATACATATTGTAATAATTGTGTCATAGTTGTGTCAGAATATTCACACACAAAATGCAGACTCGAGCTTTATTACTATTGGTGGTTAGTCCAATTGTTTGAACTTGATTTTCAATACATTGATATAAATATCAACCTTTTCGGATTTTCTGCACATTTCTTTAATAGGCTGCTCATGCAGGTTTGGTGTATGCGTAAGTTCAAGGAACGCTTTTAAATGGGTTCTTGCAAGAACAGTCCCCTTACCTTCTTTTGTCCTTGGTAGTGTAGCTTTCGTAAATGCGCGTGCAAAACCTAGAGGTTTGTGATATGTTTTTATTCTTGCATTATTCATACGTATACGACTCCTTTCCAAACTATTCATGAACACTTCATTTTTTGGACAACTGCGGACATGTGCGACCTTCTTCTTTGAGTTATAGTAGACTCAAAAGGTCGCCCAAATGAACTCGACCAACCTTTCACATGTGGCCCGATTTTAATGCACAAGTGTAAAGGTACGTGTTGGTGTCCAATCTTTCAGACATTGAAATGTATCAAGGGATATGACACAAAACCTTACTAGTAATAAGTGAATTATTATTGGCTACTATGATTTACACTATATCAAGAGTGGTCAAACACGTATGGGTTCAAATACTCCAGTTGGATGAATGGGAAGAAACTGTAAGAGCCAATGATGTACCCTCTCACTGTATAAACATCGCTTTAAAATCTCCTGTTGCGGAGGCGGGCATTAATCCTCGTTGTATATAATTGTGAAAAAATTATCAACAAATTTCTTTATTTAGTAGGTAAAAAAGTCTGAAAACTCAGTCTTGCTATTTTAATAAGGTCTCAAATACTTTATAATGTAGTTGTGGATAATGTGTTATTGTTTGTGTATACATTTAGTTAGAGTAAAGTTGACTACAAGTTTTTGTCTTTCGTCTTTTTGTGTTTTTTTTAATGATCATGGTTTAAAATCAAATGGAACCGAATTCAAAGTGACTCAAACCGTAACAAGTTTGAATATGCTTGTTTTGGGTTTGGTTTGAGAAATTAAACTTTTAAAACCAAGTAAATCGAACCGAAAACCACCTTCTGGTCTAGCGGTCTAGCAGTATAGAGGTATTACCCTCTTAGGCAAGGTCTTAAGTTCCAGTCTTGTCGAAGGCGATAGGAGTTTCCTCCCGCGTTTATAAAGGGAAGGGTACCATTATCTTCTGGGTTGGACCCAACCTAGTTGGGTGAGCTCGCTACGCCTTCTAGACTAGAGGCCATGTAGCCACAATTGCCGTTCTAAAAAAAGAACCGAAAACCGGAGCCGTAAACACCCTTGCCCCCACTGTCCAGTTTAACTGTCCATTAAGGCCTTGCTGTTCCTTTAAGCTCATATAATCATTCTAAGCCCATTACGATATGATTATCCAAAATCATACTAAACCGCCTTAAATGGGCTTTGGTGAGTGATTCATGTTCCATAATTTGGGCGAGCTAAGTGAACAAAAAAACGAACTACATGCACGGTTTGAACACCGCAAAATAACACTAGAAACTATCAAATGAGCCAGCAACATTGACGATGCAGACTGTATCGCGAAAGGAAGGTTTGAAAAGGAGGTGCACAAGGGAAAACTCGACAGAGCATCATAAATGCCGTTCTGTTGTTGCTCTAGAGGAAACCCCGAGTTTTTACAAGCATGCAAATGTCGTTTCACTGTTACACTTTTGTGATGAGAGCATGAGTGACGAGAAGCTCCTCATGTACGAGTACGCGTCTAGAGGAAGCCTCAACTTGTATCTCAATAAACAAATAAGCACAAAGCCCTTAAAATACAAGCTTTCACTCCGGACAAAGTTTCCATGCTCTCAAAAATTTGTGTACAGCTTAACTAATCGCTAGATAAAACTTTACCCCAAATCAAGCCTTTATCCAAAATCATACTAAACCACCTTACATATTAAAAGTATACCAAGCAAATCAAAATCAGTATAGCAGGTTACACAACGTAAAACATAAGTGAAACTGTATGTTGAGACGGGTGCGTTATTCTGCCTGGCGACTGGCGTATTTCCCATATTTCTTCGAAATGCTAGCTTCTGATAACGTATCCCATAACTGCACATTACCGAGTAACAAGTTTAATTATACAAACTAAATGACCAAAACAGAATTTATTAAATACATTCCTGAAAGTTCAACGCCTTGTGACAATGTACATTTTCGATATTTAAAAAACTGTAGCAACACTTACCTCCAAATTTCCTTTAGAGCCACCAAGAGCAAGCAAAAATGGACAGTCTTCTGAGAATGACAACGAGAAAACGGCTCCCTGACAGTCAAAAACAAAAAAAAAAACAATCATGCTGCCGTAATAGGGTACACTAAATTCTTAAGGATTTGACACAAAAGATAATCAAACATACAGCTTTGCGATTCTGTGAGGCAATACACGACGGTTGGTTATTTGATAAGTCCCATAGTTTAACCTGTTATTGCCAAAAAAACGTTCATAATATAAGAGAAGATATTATGCAAGTCCGACAAATATATAGATAGTTAAAGAAACTAAACGTAAAGTTACCATTTTGTCTTCGGAACCAGTTGCAATAAGCTGGAACAAGAAAAAGTGTTGATCAATATAATGTTCTTGTTAACACAGTCCGTAAATAAAGAAAACATTAGACAAAGGCCTTACATTTGGCACCACTGGGTTATACGAAATAGCACAAACATTTTTATCATGTGCGTGGAGAGTGAAAGTCGGCTTTAATTCTGCAGACGGATTGGACGAGGCGTTTCTGATATCAAAACCAACAACTGTACCGTTCTCAAGACTCACCTGAAAACAGTAACATGTACATTAATGTGAAACTTCATATGTTCATTTATGGATGTGTCAACCTGGGATCTCTTTTTAGTTCAAAAAGGTACAACATCATGCATCCTAACTTCCAGTCACTTAAGTACAAAGTTGTAGCACTAACCACAAACAAGTGTTGATCATGTGGATCCCATGCCACACATTCGACATCAGAACCAACAGACCATTTAAAGCCAGAATGCGCAGGAGCCTTTCCGTCCCTCTGCGATTTAACAAAAATATCATCAGCCAAGAAATCACAAGAAATATTCATAAACAAGATTTATAAAAGGAGACGCACCATGACTACTGTATGATCAAAAGATCCACTAAGAATAACTTGATGCTCGAAATGATTCCATGCAACAGCTTGAACCTGAAAATATCAGTCTTTATATATTACTTTTGTGCTCAAGAAAACACCTGTAATATTTGATGGGTTAAACATGTTGTATTTTATATGTTCGCGACCTTCTTTTGTTTGTTTAAAGGAGCTAAAAGATGTTGGCTACAACCCAAACGAAACTGACCCTGTTTGCGCATACCAAAAATTACCCATTTTGACACGAGCCTGTTCTCCAACTCACCCAAATGAAAAGATAGAGATCAATATTCTAATAGAGCTTGCCTTATCAGTATGGTGTTCCATGGTAAGCACACATTGGCTGGTTGCCACATCCCAAACCTTCACGAGTTTGTCAGCACTAGCACTCGCAAGAAGATTCCTGTGTATCAAGGGACAATACGACGTCAGCATTGCAAAAGGCATCTACATATTTAATGGAAGGCTAGTTGGATTACCTATATCCCTTGTTCCAAGCAAGAGAAAGTACAGCACCAGTGTGACTATCTACTTTGTACTTTACAGATTTCTACAAGCACAAATTTTCCAAATATGAATTCACAAATGCAGCAAGACTTTTCAACATAAATCAATAAATTAAAATCGACGTGTTTGGTTCTCGATTCAAGCCAGAGAACGTCTATATGCAAAGAAGGTGAACTTATGAATACCTCGACCTTCTTTCCTTTCTTCTTTTTCTTCTTCTCAACGACGCCACCTAATATGAGTGATGGTTGGACTTCATCCAGCTGAAAGTGGGGAAGCGCATGAGTAAAGATAACTTGGAATAATACTAAAAAATCATAAGTGATCAGAAAAAGAAAAATCCACGTACAACATCAAGGTCCCATATTTCAATTGCTGGTTCCATTGACCCCACTGCTACAAAATTTCCTGAGAACGAACAAAGTAACAAACATCAATGAACCAGATAAGATGGCTCTGTATCCTGTTTGGGTTACAATGGGTCATTTTGTGACCTGTATACTTAAACGTATCTTAACATACTCCATACTTTTGAAAGATGACGATATCATGTTCACGTTACCTTTTTCTCCACCTTTAATGGGGCAATCAAGCCATGCTGTGCATAGAGGGAACGATGGTATAATCATGTCATGGTGAACATACATGTTGCGATCACCCTCGGGGTCCTCTACTATATAAACCTGTTTAAACACACACATAAGAACATCAAAACTAAAAGATGATAAAGGTGTTTCATATTGTATATACTACTAAAAACACATACCACTAGATGACTCATTTCATCTTCGTTAGTTGTACAAACTATAACAGCGTCGTCTGCTTTGATCATGATGTCATCAATCTCTTCGGAGTCCTCGTCATCCTAAACAATAGACATTAAAAGAATGTTCAAGGCTGCAATTTAAACCTCATAAATCAATGAAAGGATACTCACATCTTTGTTCTTCATATAAGGGTCCAGTGCATTGCTTGGGTAGAAAGTGTCGGCAACACCCGAACCAAATAAGTCAACAGCAGCTGACGTCAACAAATGAAAAATAAATAACGAGTTAGATTCATAAAATAGTTGATGCATATGGAATCTTTGGGTAAACCACACATTCAAACACTGCAAAATACTATGCCATGTAGTTTATAACTTGTTCCGTTTTATTATTTAACTAACTCAGTTTTGTCCCTTCCGAGTCGTTTTGTAACCGTAATCTTAACATTTCTATATAAATTATAACATTGTATACAGATAGAAATTAGTAGAGTAAACAATCATTTTAGAAACTGATCTATAAGGGTTTGGTTAAAAGACTCGAGTGATACAGATACCCATGTTATAATGACGAAAAATATTACAATAACTAAAACGGGGCAACTATATTATACTATCGACTCTTCAAGTCACAATAACTACTATGTAAACACACGTCCAAACACTCCAAAACACTATCTTGAAAGAAGAAAAAAGAGCAGAAGTATTAATAAAATACCATCATCCTCGTCATCGTAGTCATCCATGTTTAGTTCATCTAAACCATCTGCGATATCATAAGATCCACCATCTTGCTTCAGTGCATTTGCTGCACCTAATGCCTGCTCGATTGCAGCAGGCTGTGACGCTGCATCAACATTCATTTCCTCATCATTCTCATCTTCATTTCCCTCATCATTTTCATCATCGTTTCCCTCATCAATTTCCTCATCATTTTGCTCACTTTCAACATCTACACTGCAAACACCAAACACACACAGAGAATGAATCAATTAACATTTTCAGAACTACGATTTTAATTAACCCATAAAACTGTAGCCTGAAACTAGAGGTGGAAGTAACCCGAACCAAGATCGTGCAGAGCTCAGAAAACAGTCCAGACCACATGAAATAGCTCAAAACAACACTTATAGGCTATTATAAAACACCATTCGATTGTCACATTTGGTTAGTCTACTTCTTTTCGACATTTTTCAGCACATTTTATAGCCAGAAACATGGTTTATAAACTTTTCATCACGAATATAGCATTAACTTATGAATGTCAAAAACACATATAAAGATGCTAAACTTACGCATAAATTTTGTAAAAAATGCTAACTTTGGATACTGTAAAGCTGAACTAAGTATGTTTAAATATCAAATATAAAGCATTTTTATTTTTCTAAAAGCGCTACTTCTCAAATGCTACTTGAAGAGGCGTTTAGCTTTTACGTCATTATAAACTATTTATATAATCACTGATACGACTACTTTACAGAACACTTTTATAAAACAAAAAACTACTGCTACCGCTAGTTTTACCAAACATTCCCATACAATGTTAAGATTATAAGTACACAAAAGAACATTAAAACTCACACATAACAACGCTAAATACTTTTAAAAACGGTAAACTAAGTTTAAGAACATATAAAAAGCTCGATACATATTCTACTCGTTTCAAGATATGCATAAAAACTCAAGTTCAATTTCTGCATAGAAAATGTTAACTTCATATACAAACAAGTTGAAAACTTTAGATGACAACGCTAAATATACGTATAAAAACTATATAACAGTTTTGAGTTCAAAGTAAAGATATATACCTGTTTGAGGAAATTTCCTCAGATTTTTAAATGTATATACCTATGTTAAAATATAAGTATAAAACGGTAAACTAAGTATAACTACTTAAGTCTCGATAAGAATTCGACAGGCATAAAAGTGCTAACCTTGAGTGTTTGTTTTGGTTTATATAGCCGGCTTATGGATTATTTGGTTTTTGGCTTATGTTTTATAAGCTCACTTTTTGTGGCTTATTTTGAAATTATATAAGTATCAAAAGGCCAAAAAGTTTCAAGATAAGCGACAAAAAGTGAGCTTATTAAACATAAGCCAGAAACCAAATAAGCCATAAGCCCGTTGGTGTTTGTTTCGGCTTATATAACGTAAACCCATTTCGGCTTATATAACATAAGCCCCAATTTTGGTGGCTTATTTGGAGACTTAATAGGCTTATATAAGTTCACTATTATATCATAATAAACTTACATAAGCCCACAAGTCTCCAAATAAGTCACAAAATTGAGGCTTATGTTATATAACCCGAAAATAAGCCATATTTCGACTTATATATCATAAACCCCAAATTTTTAAAGCTTATTTAGAGACTTATGGGCTTATATAAGTTTATTATATCATAATAAACTTACATAAGTCTCAAAATAAGCCATAAAATTGAGGCTTATGTTATATAAACCCCAAATTTTTAAGCTTATTTGAAGACTTATGGGCTTATATAAGTTTATTAATATATCATAATAAACTTACATAAGCCCATAAGTCTATAATAATAAACTTATATAAGCCCATAAGTCTCCAAATAAGCCACAAAATTAGGGCTTGTGTTATATAAGCCGAAATGAGCTTACGTTATATAAGCTAAAACAAACAATATCAAAAGGCCGAAAATTTTCAAGATAAGCAACAAAAAGTGAGCTTATAAAACATAAGCTGGAAACCAGATAAGCCGTAAGCCCATTATATTAAGTGGTGTTTGTTTTGGCTTATATAAAGTAAGTCCACTTCGGCTTATATAACATAAGGCCCAAATTTGGCTTATTTGTGACTTATATAATAAGTCGAAAATAAACCAGATTTTTGGCTTATATTTCATAAACCCCAATTTTTTAAGCTTATTTGGAGACTTATGGGCTTAAATAAGTCCATAAGTCTCCAAATAAGCCACAAAATTAGGGCTTATGTTATATAAGACAAAACAAACACCCCCGTTATAACTACTAGTACTAGTTTTGCCGTAAAGCGGTAAATACACATATAACAATGGTAAAGTAAAAGCGCGATAAAAAGCGCGACTGGTTTCATAAAAATATACCCATCTAGCTGTTGTTCTAAGGCGAGTTTTTTAATTTCCTCAAGCTCTTCCTTAGAAGGAGGGTCAGCTGGTGTTGGAACAGCTTTAGATGCACCTTTTGGTACCCATGATAACGATGATATCATTTTTATTGCTATTAATTCACTGCAAAAAATTAAACAAAAACACAAACAAAGTTAATTCAATTCATATTAGATATTGGGTTTTTAAGGATGGATATACTATGTGTGGGGTTTGTTGTTGTTACCTGAAAAGTGCGGCGGTTTGATGACGGTGGGTGGTCGGAAACAAAAAGAAAACAAAACAAAGGGGGGGTTTTGGGGGCTGACAATCAAGGAACAAGGGTTTTGTGTGAATATAAAGAGGGTAAACTTGTCTTTCTACCTTTTTCTTTCTTTTCTTCTTTATTTTACAAACGCTCTGTTCTCGAGTTTTTTAATGAGAAAAAAAAATTTAATTTTTTACATCATGTTTTTGAGTTAGAAATAAAAAAAATAACTAACGATTTTACAATTATACATTTTGTTATATATAAGGTTAATATAGTAATTATATTGATTTAAAGCTTTCTAATACACACTTTGTTCATGAGTTTATATTTGGAGTGGAAATAAAAGGTTTAAGATGAAAAATTAAAAAAATTGTGTTCATGAGATTTTTTAGTAGAGTAGTAGAAAGTAATGGAGGGTAAATTACACAAAATTTACTACTAAAAATTCTTCCTAAATTAAGATGAAATGAAAGGAAGTTAGTTTTTAAAGGTTTTTTTCTTACTTCCTCGTCATTTCTTTTCAACTCATAAACATATAATAAAAATCGTTTCATAATTCTCTCATCTTTATTTTTCTTCTTTTTTCACTCTCCATCTTTTTTTCTTTTTTATACTCGAGAACTGAGCGTAAGTTCCTTCCAAATCATCTCACTTTTGGGAAGAAATTTTTGGAGAGAAGTTAAAGCAAATTTTCTCTCCTCTTATTTTCTCTTATTTTCTAAAAAAACTCGAGAACACAAATTTATTTTGTTTTCTTCCAACTTCTTTTCTCTTTTCTCAAAAATAAAACTCAAGAACGCAATGAAAATGCAGTATTTGTGGACCGAATCTAATCGAGAAATCGCAACCAAATGAATTAATCGTAGTCCAATATTGGCAGAATATAATCTTTTTTTATCATTCTGATCAGCATTTCTTTTACTAAATAATTATAATTTACATAGGTGATAAAAAGCAAATGGAAAACAAGCTGCGCCGCTAGTCCTTTTATATAACAAAACCAAATCTATAAAATACAACGTTTGTAAATTTAGATGTTAAAACATTACCCTTCATAACACGTTGTATTCTGATAAGTAGCTTCACCGCCTCATGTGCAAAAAAACCAAATGTATCAAACACAAAAGCAATAAACACGTGTTGATTTTCAACACATGCTTTCTCGTGTTTAGTCACTTTTTACGAGGCGGATTTTGTAGCAACTTGGCCCACTGTAAAATCCCGACTGCTCAACCCCACGAGAGGATAAGCTCCTGTCAAATCAACGCTTACATGTTTACCTCCAACCCATCCAAAAACCAAAACGTCAACGAGTCAGTCAACAAATTCGCAGGTGCCTCTTTAAACACCAATCTATTCATTACATAATGATGATGAGGGTTTAAGCACTTAAAGGAGTTTTACAACCCCCCGGGCAGTGTACCGGTCGTGTACATATAGTATAGGCAAGGACTCGAGGTTGCTATCATTCTCACGGGGAATAGTTTGGGAGGTTAGTGTCGAATGGACATAAGGTTTAGAGGTAGGAAGAATGTTCTTTTTGTATTTTTATATTTTATAAAAGCATGTAAATTATCGAGGTATAGGAGAGGGTTTCTACTAACAATCTAAATAAATCTAAACTAATTCTATACCACCAAGTAAATAAAATGTGTTTACCTAATCATGCACTACTTACTACAATGCTCTCCTAATGTGTTTACTACCCGTCACTACTTAATAAAATGTTCTCCTCAAGCTCTTCTTTAGAAGGAGGGTCAGCTGGTGTTGGAACAGCTTTAGATGCACCTTTTGGTACCCACGATAGTAATGATATCATCCTTACTAACTGCAAAAGCAAGGTTAATTCAATTCATGGTACATATGAAATATTGGGGTTTTAAGGAAACAGGGTTTGGTTTTGTTACCTTTGACGATGACGGCGACGGAAAGTGACGGTGGTCGGAAAGGAAGAGAAAGGGTTTTGGGGAGGTACTAGAATGAATATAAGAGGGTAAATTTGTCCTTCTAATTTTTTTTGAACAATTTGTCCTTCTAATTGGATGGAAGTAGTTGTTGTATTTATATGGGATGAGCATTGGTTAAAACTGAATCGGACCAGATCAGATCGATCAAGATCAGATCGGATTGAAATAGAAATGGTTTAAAACGTTAGACCGAAAACCATATCAAATTTGGTTCAGTTCGGTCGTTGGTCTGATCGATTATATTAGGGATAATTGGTGCATTTTTGGTAAGACCGAATTAGATCGGACCGGACTGACTGAACCGAAAACTAAATTTGACGAAAGCCAACAACCGAGGATCAGACCAAAATACGTTTTTGTTCAATTCATTTTTTCGGTCTGGTTCGACCGGTGGCCCAAAATGCACGGTCAAAATTGTATTTATATGGGATGAGCACTTGTTAAAACCGAACCGAACTGGACCGAACCGGATCGATCAAGATCAGATCGAACTGAAATCGTAATGTTCAAAACGTCAGATCAAAATTGTTTGAATCGGTTCGGTTTTTGGTTTGATCTGATTATATTAAATATAATCGACGGGTTTTTGGTAAGATTGAACTGAACCAAAGACCAGTGACGGAGGTAACCCGTAGAACTTAAGAGGGCCGAACCATAGTTTATTAAAACAATTTAGGATTTACAACATAAATTATACATTAAATCAAAGGGTATATAGTGCAAATATGATAAACCCTAGGGGGGTCACAGCCCTCCCTAGTCTACAGTAAGCTCTCCACTTCTGCCAAAGACCTAATTTGACAAAAACCAAGATTCGATGATCAAACCAAGATACGTTTGGTCCTGTCCAGTTTTTCGGTCTGGTCTGATCGATAGTTCAAAATGCTCACCCCTAGTGGGTGTTAAAAATTTAAGGTACAACATGCTAATTGAGGATGAGCGTCGGTTCAAAATTGAAAAAATCGAACCGAACCGAAAATCAATTTTGAAAAACCAGTAAACCGAAAATCAAACCGAATTACATTAAGAAAAATCGAAACAAAGTCGAAACCGAACTGAGTCGAGTAAAATCGATAAAAATATACAAAATCGAAAACCAAACCAAAGATGATCGGTTCGGATCGATTTTTCGGTTAAGTTTACGGATGATTTTGCTCACCCGTATTAATAATTCATACTCTCTATGTCACACAGTTATTATCCTTTTTTGAACTTTTATAAGTAATTTTTGTAACTTTAATTTTTAAAATACCTGTTTGTGTAATATAATATTTTATAATAATTATAGTAATGAAAAATACATTTAAACATCAATTTATTTAGATATTTTATATAAAATATATTATATAATGCAAACAAAAATATTTAATATTAGGGTTAAAAAAAAATTCAAAAAAGTCAAATAATAACAACAATTTTGAGACGAACAATTATATCGACACTTTAAGCAAATAGAGTTTGAAAATTACAAAAATGAAATAGTTTTAAAACGTTAATGATTTTTATAATTGATATAAAGATTAAGTGACCAAATTAAAACATCATTGGTTAGTATTATTTAACATTTTCTTAAGCTGTTTTAGCTTTTCTTATGTATGTAATTGATTTTTAATAACAATTTATAAAAGTATTTTGTAGAACAGTAAATATAATCTTAATGTGTAAAATACCATAGGAAAGTTTTACAAAAGTAATCGTTGTTGGAACTGAAGACGGTGCTATAAATAGAGTTGGAGAATGAAAAGAGATTATTATTATAAGTTATATGAATTAACTTTTGATTTTAAGAGATTATGAAAGGATTATATATATTTTTTAAATTATATAAGTTTATATGCTAAATAAAAATTATTTTCTAAATGACTTTTTTTTTACATAATCATAAATTTTTCATAATCTTGATGCTAAACATGTTGGAAGAGTCATTCAAACTAGTTGTTAGTAGGGTTGAGCATCGGTCTAGGACCGGACCGGACCGGCTAAGACCGGACCGGACCGAGGACCAAAATGGTCCTAAACCCCAGACCGAGACCGGACCGAAATGGTCCGGTCCGGTCCTATTAGGCATAATTGTCGAAATTTTGGAAAGACGGAACCGGACCGGACCGGACCGACCGGACCGAGGACCAAATTCGTCCAAAACCCCGGACCGAGGACCGGACCGAGGACCGAACTGGACCGGACCAACCCGGACCAGACCGGACCATTTCGGTCCGGTCTCGGTCCGGGGTTTCGGACCATTTTGGTGCTACGGTTTTGTGATGAGAGCAACGAGAAGGTCCTCGTGCATAAGTATGCGTCTACAGGAAACCTCAACTTGTATCTAAATAGTTATGATCAAATAGGCATACGCATAAAGCCCTTAAATTTACAAGCTCTTTCATTCCTGACAAAAGTTTCCAGGCTATCAAAATTTGACTGATCGCTAGATAAAACTTTACAAAAAAACACGCCTTCTATCCATAATCATAGTAAACCGCCTTACATATTTAGGGGTGGCCACGGAGGTTCACATGCGACGACTCTAGGATATCCAAAAAAGGGTAGTCGCCCTGGGATTAGCCGGCTCGCAAAGTCGAGTTGGAAACCCAGCTATACCCAAAGAAGTATACCAAGAATCAAAACCCACTATAGCAGGTTACACAACATAAAACATAAGTGAAAACTGTTAAGCTCGTGTTGAGACGGATGCGTTAATTCTGCCTGGCGTACTTTCCGTATTTCTTGGAAATGCTAGCTTCAGATAGTGTGTCCCATAACTGCACATAATCGAGCAACGAGTTTGACTATACAAACTAAATAACCAAAACAGAATATTCTGAATACATAGTTTATCGCCTTGTGATAATGTACATTGTCAATATTCCAAAGTCATAAGTTTTAATTGTCGGTTGATCCAAAACTGTAGCAATGCTTACCTCCAATTTTCCTTTAGAGCCACCAAGAGCAAGCAAAAATGGACAGTCTTCCGAGAATGACAACGAAAAAACAGCTCCCTGAAAGAGTCAAAAACAAGAAAACGATCATGCTTCTGTGATAGCGTACACTAATTTCTTAAGAACTCGACACAAAGGATAATCAGACATACAGCTTGGCGATTCTGTGAGGCGATACACGACGGCTGGTTATTTGATAAATCCCATAGTTTAACCTGTTAGTACCAAAACAACGTTCATAATATAAGAGATGATAGTATGTGTGACAAATATAAAGATAGTTAACTAAGCTAAACGTAAAATTACCATTTTGTCTCGGGAACCAGTTGCAATAAGCTGGAACAAGAAAAAGTGTTGATCAATATAATGTTATTGTTAACACCAAGACCCCAAATAAACAACACACTCGCACAAAAAAAGAGGCTTACATTTGGGACCACTGGGTTATAGGAAATAGCACAAACATTTGTATCATGTGCGTGGAGGGTGAAAGTAGGCCTTAATTCTGCAGACGGATTGGACGATGCGCTTCTGATATCAAAACCAGCGACTGTACCGTTCTCAAGACTCACCTGAAAACAGTAACATGTAAATTCACGTGAAATTTTGATATGTTTATATATGAATGTGTCGAGTTGGGATATTGTACAAGCATTATAGACCATTTTATTTAACAATGGAAATTAAGTTTTCGTAATCCCGACTTGCAGTCACAAAAGTACAAAGTTGTCGTACTAACCACAAACAAGTGTTGATCATGTGGATCCCATGCCACACATTCGACATCCGAACCAACAGACCATTTAAAGCCAGAATGCGCAGGAGCCTTTCCATCCCTCTGCAATTTAACAAGAATATCAAAAGATATATTCATAAACAATAACTGTGTGAGGCAATTTTTAAGCAAGATTTAATAAAGGAGACGCACCATGACTACCGTATGATCAAAAGATCCACTAAGAATAACTTGATGCTCGAAATGATTCCACGCAACAGCTTGAACCTGAAAATATCAGTCTTTACATATTACTTTTGTGTTCAAGAAAACACCTGTAATCTTTGATGGGTTAAACATATTGTATTTTATATGTTAGCGACCTTCTTTTCTTTGTTTAAAGGAGATAAAAGATGTTGGCGGGTCAACCCAAACCAAACTGACCCTGTTTGCCCATACCAAAAATTACCCATTTTGACCCGAGCCTGTTCACCAACTCACCCAAATGAAAATATAGAGAAGATAAATATTATAATAGATCTTACCATATTAGTATGGTGTTCCATCGTAAGCACACATTGGCTGGTTGCCACATCCCAAACCTTCACGAGTTTGTCAGCACTACCACTCGCAAGAAGATTCCTGTGTATCAAGGTGACAATATGACATCAGCATAGCAAAAACGCATCTACATATATAATGTAAGGCTAATTAGCATACCGATATCCCTTGTTCCAAGCAAGAGAAAGAACGGCACCAGTGTGACTATCTACTTTGTACTTCGCAGATTTCTGCAAGCACAAAATTTTCAAATTTGAATTCAGAAGTGCAGCAAGACTTTTCAACATAAATCAATATTTAAAAGCGACTTTTTGTTTCTCGATTCAAGCCAGAGAACTTATGAATACCGACCTTCTTTCCTTTCTTCTTTTTCTTCTTCTCAACGACGCCACCTAATATGAGTGATGGTTGGACTTCATCCAGCTGAAAGTGGGGGACCGCATAAGTAAAGATAACTTGGATTAATAATAACTTATTAAATAAAAAACCATATGTGAATAGAAAAAGGAAAATCCACGTACAACATCAAGGTCCCATATTTCAATTGCTGGTCCCATTGACCCCACCGCTACAAAATTTCCTGAAAATGAACAAACATCAATGAGCTAGCGAAGATGGTTTTGTAACCTGTTTGGGTTACAACGGGACATTTTGTGGCCTATATTCTCAAAACCGTTAAGCGTATCTACTATTTAAAGATAAAGAAATCATATTCATTTTACCTTTTTCTCTGCCTTTAATGGGGCAATCAAGCCATGCTGTGCATAGAGGAGAATATGGTAAAATCATGTCATGGTGAACATACATGTTGCGATCACCATCGGGGTCCTCTACTATATAGACCTGTTTAAACACGCACAGAAGCACATTAAAACATAATGAATGACCAAGTTGTTTCATATTGTACATGCTACGAAAAACACATACCACTAGCTGACCCATTTTATCTTCGATAGTTGTACAAACTATAACAGCGTCGTCTGCTTTGATCATGATGTCATCAATCTCTTCGGAGTCCTCGTCATCCTATACAGTAGATATTAAAAGAATGTCCAAGGCTGCAGTTTTTAACCTCATAAACAATGAGAAAATACTCACATCTTTATTCTTCATATAAGGGTCCAATGCATTGCTTGGATAGAACGTGTCCGCAGCACCCGAACCAAATAAGTCAACAGCAGCTGATGTCAACAAATGAAAATTGAATCACGAGTTGGATCAATAAAACAGTCATCGCATATTGAGCGTTTAGTTAAAACACACATTCAAACACTCCAAAATATAATGCAATGTAGTTCATAACTTGTTCTGTTTTAATAGTTTGACTAACTCAGTTGTGTCCCTGCCGAGTCCTTTTGTAACCCGTGAACTTAATTTACAAGGGTTTGGTTAAGAAGATGCAAGCAAAAAACAAGAGGACATTTGGCCATGCCGTTGAGTCGGCTCAGCGACCTCTATGACAAAAAGGAGTAAAATGACTAAAATGGTCAATTGAATTATACTATGCAAATAAACCTCGTAAGAAACATATTGACGCTTCAAGTCACGATAATTACATCTAATACACACATCCAAACACTCCGAAACACAATCTTTAAAGATGAAAATAAAGAGCAAAAGTGTTAATAAAGTACCATCATCCTCGTCATCGTAGTCATCCATGTTTAGTTCATCTAAACCATCTGCGATATCATAAGATCCACCATCTTTCTTCATTGAAAGCTTACCAAGTGCATTTGCTGCACCTAATGCCTGCTCGATTTCAGCAGGCTGTACCGTTGCATCAACGCTCATTTCCTCATCATTCTCATCATCATTTCCCTCATCATTCTCATCATCACTTCCCTCATCGATTTCCTCACCGTTTTGCTCACTTTCAACATCTACACTGCAAACACCAAACACACAGAGAGACGTGAGTCGATTACATTTAACAAACCACAAACTTAATATAAGCATGTGCATCAACATTTTCAGAACTACAATTTAGTTCAACCCATAAAACTGTAGCCTAAAACTAAGGGTACAAGTGACTCGCGAACCGGGCCGAATAAAATAGCTCAATAACAACACTTATAGGCTGTTTTTATAAAATAGCAACGTACGTTTTGCTCGTCACATTTAGTTGGTCTATTTCATTTTCAGCCCACTTTAAACCTTTTTATAGCCAGAAACAATGTTTATAAACTTTTCATTACAAACGTGACATCTACTTCTACAAATGTTAAAAATCACATATAAAAATGCTAAACTTACGCATAAATTTTATTTATCAAAAGATATACCAAACTATACAATGTTGAATTCATAGACTGCAAAACTACGTAAAAGTGTATAAGTGATTATAAACTGCAAAACTACGTAAAAGCTAAATGCTTCTTCAAGTAGTATTTCTAAGAAAAAGCAAAACGGCTAAAAGCTTTTTCCCATATGAGCTTTGAATTGTAAATAAAAGCTCGTCAGGTAAAAAACGCTTTTCTTTCTAAAACGCTACTTGAAAAACCGTTTAGCAATTACATCATTTAACACTTCATAATCGCTTATAGAACTATGTTACGAAACACTTTATAAAACAAACAACAGCTACTGCTAGGGGATGTTTGTTTCGGCTTATAAAGCATGCTTATGGCGTATTTGTCTCTGGTGTTATGTTTCATAACCTCACTTTTTGCGGCTTATTTTGAATCTTTTCGGCTTGTGTAAAGTTAGTATGACATAATAACCTTATTTTGAATCTACATATGTATCATACCTTTATCACTACGGTGGCCAAGCGTAGTCATAAACATACTCAAAACACTATTACTAAGCCTAAAGGGTGTAAGTCTAGAAAAATCCTAAGGTGAAACCCTAAATCTCTTAGACCAAGGCTTTTAGTGCGTTGATAACAAAGAAGGTAGGAAGTGCAGTTAGGCAACCTATGCCTTGCTATTAACCAAACTACCGCCAATATGAAGGAATGATTCACGCAGAGCTTAAGAGGAGTGGAATTTCCTAAGCATGGAAAGAAAGTTAATGTAATTATAGTAATTATAATCTACACGGTAGGAGAAGGCAAACAGAAATACAATGTTTGTGGATTTTAGGTGTCAAAACATTACTATTCATAACACCCACGCTGTATTCTGGTAAGTAGCTCCGGTTCAAGGAAACCTAATGTATGAAATGCGAAAGGAATAAACACGTGTTGATTTTCAATACATGCTTTCTCTTAGTCACTTTGCATGAGGCGGATTGTGACACCCTAGGCAAATCCCAAATCCCACATCGGCTGTGGCCAGGAGATCCATGGTTCATAAGATAACAGTCGTCTTCTCATGACACAACGCGTTTTGTGGTCTAATGCAAGTGGGGTTCTTAGGGAACTGGCAGTTAAAAAAAAAGCGCGACTGGTTTGATAAACAAAAATATACCCGTCTAGTTGCTGTTGTTCTAGGGCAAGTTTTTTAAGTTCCTCAAGGTCTTGTTTGTTAGGAGGGTCAGCTAGTGTTGGTAAAGTTTTCGATGCACCTTTTGGTACCCATGACAACGATGATATCATCCTTCTTTATTCAGTCACTGAAAAAACCAAAAAAAAAAACAGTTAAATCAATAAACATTGGGGGATTTTAAGGGTATATACATGTGGGTTTTTTGTTACCTTGTGCGGCGGTTTAATGATCGGAAAGAAAAAAAAAAACACGAAGGGATAAATTTGCCTTTATAGCTTTCGTTTCGATATTTTATCATTTATTCCCTTGCTTTTACAAATTTGACTCTTTTTTCTGCTGGGCTGCACATAGGTCGTGGACCGGGTCGAACAGAAAAGTAGGATCGCATGGAGTAATGTAATTTGGTCCGGTTCAGCAAAACATGTACCATCTTCATTGTGACAAGTGGAATGACTTTCCTATTTTTGTATCCTCACCTAGGTGAGTTAAAATACGGTGAATTTTTATTTTTTTTTTTAAATTATTTTTAATGTATTTTATTAATTTATGAGTAGATTGGGTATTTAGTAGGGGTGTAAACGAGTCGAGCTTTTATCAAGCTATTAGAGCTCGAGCTCAAGTTCGACTCGATCGAGCCGAGCTTTTATCGAGCTCAAGCTCAATAATAGGGCTCGAAACATATAATGAGCTGAGCTCAAGCTTTTGATAGCACGGCTCGATCTCTTATCGAGCTTTTCGAGCCTTAATAAAAAAATATTTTTATATAAGTAAATCAACGTTAATTTGAATATTAACCTTATTATAAATGATAACTCTATAAAATATTGAATAATTTATTGATAGTCATTATTATATTTTAATAAAAACATAGAATTTGTGGTGGTGTGTAAATATTAGTGATGTATTTATTTCATATATAAAATTTCGAGTTTTTCTAGCTAAGCTCGAGCTTTGCTCGAGTCTTTATCGAGCCGAGCTCAAGCCTTAACGGTTAAAGCTCGACGAGCTATCGAGCCGAGCTCGAGCCCACCTTTTATGTTTCGAACCCGAGCCCGAGCCCTGTTGAGCTCGGGCTTAGCTCAGCTCGTTTGCACCCCTAGTATTTAGTGGAGTATGACGTGATGATGAGTTTCTCATCGTCAATGAAGTTGTAAAATGAGTTGAGTGAGTGGAGAAAAAAAATCGATATAGCATTAAGTTGACGGTAGATTTTTGACTTACCACTCCAAATAACGTTAGAATTTTCAAAACTCTCCACTCACTCACAATATTTTTCTTTTCTAGTATTGATACAATTTAGATTTGTGTAATTAAAATAAAAACACAATACATAAATAAGTAAAAATATAATAAAAAATAGACATTTTTTTGAAGTATAATAGAAACTAGAGAATAAAAACGTTAAAAAGTTTAGTGCAATTAAAAAAGTTATGAAAAATATTCTTCATTATGTTTTACCATTATTTTTAATTGTTTTTCAGACTAAAAAAATGAATTTGAAATAGAGTTGTTTGGCTTCAGGGTTATTTCTGTTATCCAGTGTTGAAAAAAAATTTTATAAGGCTGATTAATCGTCGTTTAATCGTTACAAGGCTCTAACCCTTGTCGATTAATGAAGGTTAATTATGGTTAACGACGGTCAAGTGATGTCAAACTTGTTAAAAATCTGTAAATTTTGCCGAAAATACCAACAACTGCAAACTTGTGTCTATCACTTATAGTAACTATTTTTATGTATGATTCGTTGTATATTACAAATAATATTGCCAAAAATACCTAAAATTTTTTAAAAATATCCAAAAGTTGCCGAAAATACCAAAAGTTTGCTAAAAAATCAATCTGATTAATCTCGTCTAGAACGATTAAAAAGTAAGGTGATCGACTGACCGATTAGTAATTCGCGATTTTTACAACCTTACTTTTTATCGTTTATTTCGTCAGAAATTTGGCGAATGATCATGGAGTGGCGGTGGTGCGGTGTAAATTTGGCAAGCTCCTACGAGCTACTAGTTTGGATTCAGCGAATATGTGAGTCATGACACATTAAAAAAAAATGGTGACACTATATTTTGTTTGGTGGTAAGTAAAAAAAATAGTGCCAAATAATTAAAAGAGTTAAATATATTTTTGGTCCTTATTGTTTGTTGGGTATAATAATTTGGTTCTCAACATTTAAAAAGTAACAAATTTAGTTCAAAACCCGGTGACTCGTAACACTTTTAGTTTCAACTTAACAACTTTGGTCCTTATGGTTTGCTAGATATAACAGTTTTGGTCTCACATTGGGACAAAAAGTGTTACGAGTCGTCGGTTCTGGACTAAATCTGTTATGTTTTAAACTTTTGGACAAAAACCGTTATATTCGACAAACCATAAAAATAAAAAATATAGTTTACTAACTAAAAAGTGGAAGTATGATTTACATATATCCTATTTTATTAATTAAAAAAAATCACAACGTCATGAAAATAACGCCAAAACTTTGACACAATAATGAAAAGTGTCGTGCCATACAAATTTTGGACTGATAAACCATGACACGACTACTTTGTGGGTTCTAAATTTTTTTCTCTTATCCTTAATCATATGAATTTGGATACTACTAAGAGTAATCCTACCAAAGTGTGACCAAATCAACTTCCTTAAATAAGATAATGATTAAGTGGATGTTTGGATAATCATTTTCAAGATAAATTATTTATTTTGAAAATCATCATTTTAAAAACTCCATTTTAAAAAATAGTGTTTGGATTTGATTATTTAGTTTGAAATCGCAATAATCAAATAATCATTTTTTTAGTGTTTAACAAATTTGATTATTTGATTATTTAATTATTTGATTATTTGAGAAGTAATATAGACATTATTTTTATTTATTAAACTATTTAAATTTGACATATGAAAAAATGTTTTGTAAAATTAATCAAACATTTTTTGTTCCAAGTTTTTCGCGAAGATAAAAGAAAATTACATACTTTAAACAATTATGTGATCTTAAAATTAATCACGCTAAAATTGCGATCTTAGAATTAGAATCATTCACGCTAAAGATGCGATCTTAGAATTATAAGACAATAATAAACATTATGATAGGTGTGAAAACACTCATCCTTTTACCACTTATTTCTTACTAAAACAAGACCAAACGCGTATTTAATGTCATTTGTTTGGAATTATGCGTGGTTTGTGTGTTTGTTGTGTTTTCATAGCCAACCGGATAAATATTGGAGAAAACATGGGATTGCACGGGTTTTATCGAGGAAAAGACGAAAAGATGAAGTCTATAGTCCAAGAGATGCAAAAGATTTGAAGTCAATGGGCCTATTTGAAGATTTATCGAAGAAAAAGGACCAAAGACGGAAGATTTACCTATGTCGAAGAAACTCAAGTCTATTAAATGAAGAAATTAAAAGACAAGTTGAATTTATTCGTCGACAAATCCCGAATCGAAATCGAAAACGTTAACTTTTCTGAAAAGACGAGAAGACAAAAAGAAAGGAAGAAAGCCCACTCACCAACCAAGGGAGAAGCCTATAAATACTCCTCCCATTCACAAATTTCCACTAGTCTCTTTCTGTTACATTTTTCTCCGAGTTCTTAGGAACCATCTCCCTTAAGGAGTGGTTTTCATTTTTCTTTGATTTCTTCCAATCTTGTAAGTTTAATCTTTCCACTTTGTTTGTTGAATCCTAAATCATTAATACAAGTTTACTTTTAATATTTCCATCATCTTGTTCTTCATCTCTTTATGATTCAAAGTTCTTAAGTTTTATTTTATTGGTTTGATCATAAAAAGTAAGTAGGTTTTGCGATTTTGTGGTTTTGGATTGATGCTTACCTTAGGTAAATGATTAGTGGTTAAATTGGTTTCAGTTTTGATTAAAAACTTGGTAAATTTTGGTGTTAAATCTGCGTTTCTGTCATCCCCTGTTCTTCGCTACTTTGTTACTGTATTTCCCAGGTGCTGATCTCCCCAGTATTCCGAATCAAGGTTTTACCAGGTGGTCCATGCGGAATACTAAATATTCAGCATAAGGGAAATATTCAGCATAAGGGAAATATTCAGCATAAGGGAAATATTCAGCCGATGCATATCACGGACGTGGAGGCCCGATTGCGCCGATGCATGTCACGGCTCAGGAGTTTTCGTTGAAGCATCACATGATCCAAAAAAAATAAAAAAGATAAAAAAACAAAAATATTGTATTTCATTTTTAGTGTATGCGTACTCGGTCTTCGTCTTATTCTGAGCCCGAGACTCGTAGAGACTTAGATATGTCCGGTGTGCATAATAATAACAACCCACCTCACCCCAATTTGAATAATAACAACCATGTCCCTCAACCCGACCTTCGTACGATGGAGGAGCTATGTCAACCAACTATGAATGAACGTGGAGGACCGATTGTGCCGATGCAAATCACGGCTCCTGATTTTTCTTGAAAAAGTTAAGTTCCCGAGCCCCGTCCCGAGACCCGGCAACCGAGCACCACAGCCCGAGGGCTGCAGCCTCGTTGTCGTGACCCATCTGAGCCACAACCAACTCACCGAGAGCCTACGGCTCTCGGCTCGCTGATGCGCTGAACCAAACAGCCCCCAGCCCAACACTAGGGTCCCCTTGCCTGTGTCTAGTACCCACCGAGCACCCCCAAGTGGGTGTCGGTTCCTACCGCTAGGCCAAGATCCCCACTGCGGGTCTTGGTCCTTGCGGCTGCCAACATACCACCACCACCGCCAGCATTTGCTTGCGGCTGGTGGTTCACGCGATACCACGAGACCTCTATGGTCTCGGTTGGCTGCGATCGAGACAACAAACACCCCCAAACAAATATTTTTTTTAGACTTGTTTAATTCATGATTTTATTACATGTTCTTGCATTATTATAAATGTTCATACATAATCAAATTATAAACAAATAAAGAAAAAGGGATTCGAGATACCGAATGCGTGGATTAAATAATGATGAACACGAATACACTACCGTATCAAACAAGATAAAAAACCAATTCTTCCTTGTGTTCTATGGGTGCCGCGGAAAGAGAGAGAGAGGCAAGGTGAGAGCTAGCGTTTTAATTTATTTTCTGTAAAAGTGTTTTATGAAACCTCTGTAGTTTTTATTAAACACTTGTATTAGTTTAATGGGTATGGGCCAAAGCCCGGTTCTCCCTTCCTTCTTTCCAAACCGACGCCAAACACATCCCCTATAGTTTTAATATTTGTTTTTTTTGCTTAATATTTACCGTGCATGTTCATGTGTATTTATCGTGTTTTATTTCTTGAACGTTTCCTTAATATCGTACGTACATACTTATCGTATATTAATATTCGTGTTTACGTTCATAATACTTATGACAATTAATTAATATACATAGTATTCGTATTAAATATTTGTGATGCATGTCGTATATTAATTAATTTAAAAGTTTAAACTTAACGGTAACTACATGCATTTAATGATCGTAGGATTAATAAAGCGGGTATTACAGATTGCTTGGCGTATACTAAACAACCAACCTGGAATAACTAAAACGACATCACAGATAGGTAGTCTCCCTACTGATTTAGACGCCTATGTCCGATCCTATTAAGACTGTCAATGATGCATGACAGTTTATATGTGTATCTCATTTTGATTTATTTTGTGTAGGAACATGTACGCTACCAAAAAAACTCAGCATAGCCATGGTAGATGAGCTCAGCTGAGATTTATCCACAACCGTCAACAAGGTTAGGGTTCAAACGCTAAATCAAAGGAGGTTGCGGCAGCCCCTCACCAAGCGCCTGTAAGTTCAAATCTTTACCGAGTTAGTTGTTTTTTTTTTTTTGATTTAGTGTAATAAGATGATATCTTTAGTAAAAGAATGTGTCTAATTGGTATTCGCATGTATTAAAACCAAATAATTCATTATAGGTTTCACAACTATTTATGATGTCGGTCATGATACAAATAAAAAAACTAATACATGATCCATAGGCTGTTCTTTGAAAAAAATTAAATGTGTAGACGTGAAACTTATTCATGTGTAAACCAAGTATAATTATTGATCTTTTAATGAAAATTGATATTAATAATTTTGTTTACTGATGTAATCTAAGTTATTATATGGTGGGTTAATTCACTAACCTAATCTAAGTTGTTATACACTGTGGATCAGTTTTATAGTGATATGTTGTTTTATTTGGAAGATATAAATTTATATATGTCAAACAGAAGGTGCTATAGATTGTTTCTATTAGTTTTTTAAAATGAGTTTGAGCTTTAAATTATTTGTGTCAATGTACACAATTATGATAAGAGATTTTGATAGTATGTTTAGGATGCAAACCCATGTTTGTCTAGTAGTGTCACTTAGGAAATCAAATAGCGACAAAAGGCTTGAAGTCCATATACTGTACGCCAGGGGGTGGGGGTGATGATGGGTCTAAAGGATATGCTTTGGTGGACCTACAACATGTATTTGTCCAGCTTTTAACCTTTTTTATTGGTATAAAAAAGTGTAACTTTTAATACTAAAATGATCAAGCATTTTGTATGCACTGGGTTTACTCGCCCTTTTGACACTTTTTTATTTTACTTTAAACTTTCTAATAACCCGTCTGAGATATTTGCAGATTCTTTGTTGTCACACTTTTTAACTAAAATTGCACACACGATATTCAACATTGCAGTCACATATTTATTTTCACACCGAGATGGCAAAATAATAGTGAGATTAAAATTGTGAGTATAGAGTAGACACCAAATTAAAATTTATATGCCTCTAGAAATTATGAACAAAAAGAAGGTGAACTTTTTTTTGGGTTTATAGACTATTACGTAAGGCATAGAATTTGTTTGTGATCTCAACTGTTCTTCTGGATGATATTTATTCACACATGTATGACATTTATTTAATCTTATAAGAATAAATATTAACTTTCTTAATACTGCAGGTAATTCAACAAGGAATCTGTGGCGTGTCTCATCTAATTTTGGCATTCCATAGACCTATTGGTGACAAGTAACTATCTGAGGCTTAATATGTAATTATTTTCTCATGTGATCTCGGCGGTATTGCAAATCCCAGTTCACCCCCTTAGTAGCTTTGTTAAATTTCGTGTATACAAATGTTATTGCGTCTATGTAGTTTGTGCATTTAATTCATTAGAGCTTAATATGTGGACCATACTAGAAAATTGCGGATCTCATTTACAATGTAATACTTTGCTTAGAAACTCATGCATTTACTTTTTTCTTTTGTGAACACATAAAGTGTTTAGGATTTCTCCTGCAAAAGGGGTGTTTGGCTGCTATTAAACCAAGATCCAAACACCCCTTATGCTGCAAAAGGGGTGTTGGTTGTTGTTGACTTCGTTCAAATTTTACTTTCTAAAACAGCTTACGAGTACACATTCTCTCCTTACAGGTTCTTTTAATAGACGATGATGATTATGAGATTTCACAACGGAGGAACCAAGACTCACGACGAGCCAAATAAGTTATCATATTGAGGTACGTCAATTGTATATTTTAACTTTTATTAGTATGTTTGAAAAATAATTATGGAAAAAGATGTGATATTAATTGCAAGAAATAACCTTATAACACTGGTTGCGGATGGCCTGATGATCCAAGGTAACTTTACACCCAACATCATATCTTAGGTGCTCTAAGTTTGCTTCATACATATTGTAATAATTGTGTCATAGTTGTGTCAGAATATTCACACACAAAATGCAGACTCGAGCTTTATTACTATTGGTGGTTAGTCCAATTGTTTGAACTTGATTTTCAATACATTGATATAAATATCAACCTTTTCGGATTTTCTGCACATTTCTTTAATAGGCTGCTCATGCAGGTTTGGTGTATGCGTAAGTTCAAGGAACGCTTTTAAATGGGTTCTTGCAAGAACAGTCCCCTTACCTTCTTTTGTCCTTGGTAGTGTAGCTTTCGTAAATGCGCGTGCAAAACCTAGAGGTTTGTGATATGTTTTTATTCTTGCATTATTCATACGTATACGACTCCTTTCCAAACTATTCATGAACACTTCATTTTTTGGACAACTGCGGACATGTGCGACCTTCTTCTTTGAGTTATAGTAGACTCAAAAGGTCGCCCAAATGAACTCGACCAACCTTTCACATGTGGCCCGATTTTAATGCACAAGTGTAAAGGTACGTGTTGGTGTCCAATCTTTCAGACATTGAAATGTATCAAGGGATATGACACAAAACCTTACTAGTAATAAGTGAATTATTATTGGCTACTATGATTTACACTATATCAAGAGTGGTCAAACACGTATGGGTTCAAATACTCCAGTTGGATGAATGGGAAGAAACTGTAAGAGCCAATGATGTACCCTCTCACTGTATAAACATCGCTTTAAAATCTCCTGTTGCGGAGGCGGGCATTAATCCTCGTTGTATATAATTGTGAAAAAATTATCAACAAATTTCTTTATTTAGTAGGTAAAAAAGTCTGAAAACTCAGTCTTGCTATTTTAATAAGGTCTCAAATACTTTATAATGTAGTTGTGGATAATGTGTTATTGTTTGTGTATACATTTAGTTAGAGTAAAGTTGACTACAAGTTTTTGTCTTTCGTCTTTTTGTGTTTTTTTTAATGATCATGGTTTAAAATCAAATGGAACCGAATTCAAAGTGACTCAAACCGTAACAAGTTTGAATATGCTTGTTTTGGGTTTGGTTTGAGAAATTAAACTTTTAAAACCAAGTAAATCGAACCGAAAACCACCTTCTGGTCTAGCGGTCTAGCAGTATAGAGGTATTACCCTCTTAGGCAAGGTCTTAAGTTCCAGTCTTGTCGAAGGCGATAGGAGTTTCCTCCCGCGTTTATAAAGGGAAGGGTACCATTATCTTCTGGGTTGGACCCAACCTAGTTGGGTGAGCTCGCTACGCCTTCTAGACTAGAGGCCATGTAGCCACAATTGCCGTTCTAAAAAAAGAACCGAAAACCGGAGCCGTAAACACCCTTGCCCCCACTGTCCAGTTTAACTGTCCATTAAGGCCTTGCTGTTCCTTTAAGCTCATATAATCATTCTAAGCCCATTACTAAACCGCCTTAAATGGGCTTTGGTGAGTGATTCATGTTCCATAATTTGGGCGAGCTAAGTGAACAAAAAAACGAACTACATGCACGGTTTGAACACCGCAAAATAACACTAGAAACTATCAAATGAGCCAGCAACATTGACGATGCAGACTGTATCGCGAAAGGAAGGTTTGAAAAGGAGGTGCACAAGGGAAAACTCGACAGAGCATCATAAATGCCGTTCTGTTGTTGCTCTAGAGGAAACCCCGAGTTTTTACAAGCATGCAAATGTCGTTTCACTGTTACACTTTTGTGATGAGAGCATGAGTGACGAGAAGCTCCTCATGTACGAGTACGCGTCTAGAGGAAGCCTCAACTTGTATCTCAATAAACAAATAAGCACAAAGCCCTTAAAATACAAGCTTTCACTCCGGACAAAGTTTCCATGCTCTCAAAAATTTGTGTACAGCTTAACTAATCGCTAGATAAAACTTTACCCCAAATCAAGCCTTTATCCAAAATCATACTAAACCACCTTACATATTAAAAGTATACCAAGCAAATCAAAATCAGTATAGCAGGTTACACAACGTAAAACATAAGTGAAACTGTATGTTGAGACGGGTGCGTTATTCTGCCTGGCGACTGGCGTATTTCCCATATTTCTTCGAAATGCTAGCTTCTGATAACGTATCCCATAACTGCACATTACCGAGTAACAAGTTTAATTATACAAACTAAATGACCAAAACAGAATTTATTAAATACATTCCTGAAAGTTCAACGCCTTGTGACAATGTACATTTTCGATATTTAAAAAACTGTAGCAACACTTACCTCCAAATTTCCTTTAGAGCCACCAAGAGCAAGCAAAAATGGACAGTCTTCTGAGAATGACAACGAGAAAACGGCTCCCTGACAGTCAAAAACAAAAAAAAAAACAATCATGCTGCCGTAATAGGGTACACTAAATTCTTAAGGATTTGACACAAAAGATAATCAAACATACAGCTTTGCGATTCTGTGAGGCAATACACGACGGTTGGTTATTTGATAAGTCCCATAGTTTAACCTGTTATTGCCAAAAAAACGTTCATAATATAAGAGAAGATATTATGCAAGTCCGACAAATATATAGATAGTTAAAGAAACTAAACGTAAAGTTACCATTTTGTCTTCGGAACCAGTTGCAATAAGCTGGAACAAGAAAAAGTGTTGATCAATATAATGTTCTTGTTAACACAGTCCGTAAATAAAGAAAACATTAGACAAAGGCCTTACATTTGGCACCACTGGGTTATACGAAATAGCACAAACATTTTTATCATGTGCGTGGAGAGTGAAAGTCGGCTTTAATTCTGCAGACGGATTGGACGAGGCGTTTCTGATATCAAAACCAACAACTGTACCGTTCTCAAGACTCACCTGAAAACAGTAACATGTACATTAATGTGAAACTTCATATGTTCATTTATGGATGTGTCAACCTGGGATCTCTTTTTAGTTCAAAAAGGTACAACATCATGCATCCTAACTTCCAGTCACTTAAGTACAAAGTTGTAGCACTAACCACAAACAAGTGTTGATCATGTGGATCCCATGCCACACATTCGACATCAGAACCAACAGACCATTTAAAGCCAGAATGCGCAGGAGCCTTTCCGTCCCTCTGCGATTTAACAAAAATATCATCAGCCAAGAAATCACAAGAAATATTCATAAACAAGATTTATAAAAGGAGACGCACCATGACTACTGTATGATCAAAAGATCCACTAAGAATAACTTGATGCTCGAAATGATTCCATGCAACAGCTTGAACCTGAAAATATCAGTCTTTATATATTACTTTTGTGCTCAAGAAAACACCTGTAATATTTGATGGGTTAAACATGTTGTATTTTATATGTTCGCGACCTTCTTTTGTTTGTTTAAAGGAGCTAAAAGATGTTGGCTACAACCCAAACGAAACTGACCCTGTTTGCGCATACCAAAAATTACCCATTTTGACACGAGCCTGTTCTCCAACTCACCCAAATGAAAAGATAGAGATCAATATTCTAATAGAGCTTGCCTTATCAGTATGGTGTTCCATGGTAAGCACACATTGGCTGGTTGCCACATCCCAAACCTTCACGAGTTTGTCAGCACTAGCACTCGCAAGAAGATTCCTGTGTATCAAGGGACAATACGACGTCAGCATTGCAAAAGGCATCTACATATTTAATGGAAGGCTAGTTGGATTACCTATATCCCTTGTTCCAAGCAAGAGAAAGTACAGCACCAGTGTGACTATCTACTTTGTACTTTACAGATTTCTACAAGCACAAATTTTCCAAATATGAATTCACAAATGCAGCAAGACTTTTCAACATAAATCAATAAATTAAAATCGACGTGTTTGGTTCTCGATTCAAGCCAGAGAACGTCTATATGCAAAGAAGGTGAACTTATGAATACCTCGACCTTCTTTCCTTTCTTCTTTTTCTTCTTCTCAACGACGCCACCTAATATGAGTGATGGTTGGACTTCATCCAGCTGAAAGTGGGGAAGCGCATGAGTAAAGATAACTTGGAATAATACTAAAAAATCATAAGTGATCAGAAAAAGAAAAATCCACGTACAACATCAAGGTCCCATATTTCAATTGCTGGTTCCATTGACCCCACTGCTACAAAATTTCCTGAGAACGAACAAAGTAACAAACATCAATGAACCAGATAAGATGGCTCTGTATCCTGTTTGGGTTACAATGGGTCATTTTGTGACCTGTATACTTAAACGTATCTTAACATACTCCATACTTTTGAAAGATGACGATATCATGTTCACGTTACCTTTTTCTCCACCTTTAATGGGGCAATCAAGCCATGCTGTGCATAGAGGGAACGATGGTATAATCATGTCATGGTGAACATACATGTTGCGATCACCCTCGGGGTCCTCTACTATATAAACCTGTTTAAACACACACATAAGAACATCAAAACTAAAAGATGATAAAGGTGTTTCATATTGTATATACTACTAAAAACACATACCACTAGATGACTCATTTCATCTTCGTTAGTTGTACAAACTATAACAGCATCGTCTGCTTTGATCATGATGTCATCAATCTCTTCGGAGTCCTCGTCATCCTAAACAATAGACATTAAAAGAATGTTCAAGGCTGCAATTTAAACCTCATAAATCAATGAAAGGATACTCACATCTTTGTTCTTCATATAAGGGTCCAGTGCATTGCTTGGGTAGAAAGTGTCGGCAACACCCGAACCAAATAAGTCAACAGCAGCTGACGTCAACAAATGAAAAATAAATAACGAGTTAGATTCATAAAATAGTTGATGCATATGGAATCTTTGGGTAAACCACACATTCAAACACTGCAAAATACTATGCCATGTAGTTTATAACTTGTTCCGTTTTATTATTTAACTAACTCAGTTTTGTCCCTTCCGAGTCGTTTTGTAACCGTAATCTTAACATTTCTATATAAATTATAACATTGTATACAGATAGAAATTAGTAGAGTAAACAATCATTTTAGAAACTGATCTATAAGGGTTTGGTTAAAAGACTCGAGTGATACAGATACCCATGTTATAATGACGAAAAATATTACAATAACTAAAACGGGGCAACTATATTATACTATCGACTCTTCAAGTCACAATAACTACTATGTAAACACACGTCCAAACACTCCAAAACACTATCTTGAAAGAAGAAAAAAGAGCAGAAGTATTAATAAAATACCATCATCCTCGTCATCGTAGTCATCCATGTTTAGTTCATCTAAACCATCTGCGATATCATAAGATCCACCATCTTGCTTCAGTGCATTTGCTGCACCTAATGCCTGCTCGATTGCAGCAGGCTGTGACGCTGCATCAACATTCATTTCCTCATCATTCTCATCTTCATTTCCCTCATCATTTTCATCATCGTTTCCCTCATCAATTTCCTCATCATTTTGCTCACTTTCAACATCTACACTGCAAACACCAAACACACACAGAGAATGAATCAATTAACATTTTCAGAACTACGATTTTAATTAACCCATAAAACTGTAGCCTGAAACTAGAGGTGGAAGTAACCCGAACCAAGATCGTGCAGAGCTCAGAAAACAGTCCAGACCACATGAAATAGCTCAAAACAACACTTATAGGCTATTATAAAACACCATTCGATTGTCACATTTGGTTAGTCTACTTCTTTTCGACATTTTTCAGCACATTTTATAGCCAGAAACATGGTTTATAAACTTTTCATCACGAATATAGCATTAACTTATGAATGTCAAAAACACATATAAAGATGCTAAACTTACGCATAAATTTTGTAAAAAATGCTAACTTTGGATACTGTAAAGCTGAACTAAGTATGTTTAAATATCAAATATAAAGCATTTTTATTTTTCTAAAAGCGCTACTTCTCAAATGCTACTTGAAGAGGCGTTTAGCTTTTACGTCATTATAAACTATTTATATAATCACTGATACGACTACTTTACAGAACACTTTTATAAAACAAAAAACTACTGCTACCGCTAGTTTTACCAAACATTCCCATACAATGTTAAGATTATAAGTACACAAAAGAACATTAAAACTCACACATAACAACGCTAAATACTTTTAAAAACGGTAAACTAAGTTTAAGAACATATAAAAAGCTCGATACATATTCTACTCGTTTCAAGATATGCATAAAAACTCAAGTTCAATTTCTGCATAGAAAATGTTAACTTCATATACAAACAAGTTGAAAACTTTAGATGACAACGCTAAATATACGTATAAAAACTATATAACAGTTTTGAGTTCAAAGTAAAGATATATACCTGTTTGAGGAAATTTCCTCAGATTTTTAAATGTATATACCTATGTTAAAATATAAGTATAAAACGGTAAACTAAGTATAACTACTTAAGTCTCGATAAGAATTCGACAGGCATAAAAGTGCTAACCTTGAGTGTTTGTTTTGGTTTATATAGCCGGCTTATGGATTATTTGGTTTTTGGCTTATGTTTTATAAGCTCACTTTTTGTGGCTTATTTTGAAATTATATAAGTATCAAAAGGCCAAAAAGTTTCAAGATAAGCGACAAAAAGTGAGCTTATTAAACATAAGCCAGAAACCAAATAAGCCATAAGCCCGTTGGTGTTTGTTTCGGCTTATATAACGTAAACCCATTTCGGCTTATATAACATAAGCCCCAATTTTGGTGGCTTATTTGGAGACTTAATAGGCTTATATAAGTTCACTATTATATCATAATAAACTTACATAAGCCCACAAGTCTCCAAATAAGTCACAAAATTGAGGCTTATGTTATATAACCCGAAAATAAGCCATATTTCGACTTATATATCATAAACCCCAAATTTTTAAAGCTTATTTAGAGACTTATGGGCTTATATAAGTTTATTATATCATAATAAACTTACATAAGTCTCAAAATAAGCCATAAAATTGAGGCTTATGTTATATAAACCCCAAATTTTTAAGCTTATTTGAAGACTTATGGGCTTATATAAGTTTATTAATATATCATAATAAACTTACATAAGCCCATAAGTCTATAATAATAAACTTATATAAGCCCATAAGTCTCCAAATAAGCCACAAAATTAGGGCTTGTGTTATATAAGCCGAAATGAGCTTACGTTATATAAGCTAAAACAAACAATATCAAAAGGCCGAAAATTTTCAAGATAAGCAACAAAAAGTGAGCTTATAAAACATAAGCTGGAAACCAGATAAGCCGTAAGCCCATTATATTAAGTGGTGTTTGTTTTGGCTTATATAAAGTAAGTCCACTTCGGCTTATATAACATAAGGCCCAAATTTGGCTTATTTGTGACTTATATAATAAGTCGAAAATAAACCAGATTTTTGGCTTATATTTCATAAACCCCAATTTTTTAAGCTTATTTGGAGACTTATGGGCTTAAATAAGTCCATAAGTCTCCAAATAAGCCACAAAATTAGGGCTTATGTTATATAAGACAAAACAAACACCCCCGTTATAACTACTAGTACTAGTTTTGCCGTAAAGCGGTAAATACACATATAACAATGGTAAAGTAAAAGCGCGATAAAAAGCGCGACTGGTTTCATAAAAATATACCCATCTAGCTGTTGTTCTAAGGCGAGTTTTTTAATTTCCTCAAGCTCTTCCTTAGAAGGAGGGTCAGCTGGTGTTGGAACAGCTTTAGATGCACCTTTTGGTACCCATGATAACGATGATATCATTTTTATTGCTATTAATTCACTGCAAAAAATTAAACAAAAACACAAACAAAGTTAATTCAATTCATATTAGATATTGGGTTTTTAAGGATGGATATACTATGTGTGGGGTTTGTTGTTGTTACCTGAAAAGTGCGGCGGTTTGATGACGGTGGGTGGTCGGAAACAAAAAGAAAACAAAACAAAGGGGGGGTTTTGGGGGCTGACAATCAAGGAACAAGGGTTTTGTGTGAATATAAAGAGGGTAAACTTGTCTTTCTACCTTTTTCTTTCTTTTCTTCTTTATTTTACAAACGCTCTGTTCTCGAGTTTTTTAATGAGAAAAAAAAATTTAATTTTTTACATCATGTTTTTGAGTTAGAAATAAAAAAAATAACTAACGATTTTACAATTATACATTTTGTTATATATAAGGTTAATATAGTAATTATATTGATTTAAAGCTTTCTAATACACACTTTGTTCATGAGTTTATATTTGGAGTGGAAATAAAAGGTTTAAGATGAAAAATTAAAAAAATTGTGTTCATGAGATTTTTTAGTAGAGTAGTAGAAAGTAATGGAGGGTAAATTACACAAAATTTACTACTAAAAATTCTTCCTAAATTAAGATGAAATGAAAGGAAGTTAGTTTTTAAAGGTTTTTTTCTTACTTCCTCGTCATTTCTTTTCAACTCATAAACATATAATAAAAATCGTTTCATAATTCTCTCATCTTTATTTTTCTTCTTTTTTCACTCTCCATCTTTTTTTCTTTTTTATACTCGAGAACTGAGCGTAAGTTCCTTCCAAATCATCTCACTTTTGGGAAGAAATTTTTGGAGAGAAGTTAAAGCAAATTTTCTCTCCTCTTATTTTCTCTTATTTTCTAAAAAAACTCGAGAACACAAATTTATTTTGTTTTCTTCCAACTTCTTTTCTCTTTTCTCAAAAATAAAACTCAAGAACGCAATGAAAATGCAGTATTTGTGGACCGAATCTAATCGAGAAATCGCAACCAAATGAATTAATCGTAGTCCAATATTGGCAGAATATAATCTTTTTTTATCATTCTGATCAGCATTTCTTTTACTAAATAATTATAATTTACATAGGTGATAAAAAGCAAATGGAAAACAAGCTGCGCCGCTAGTCCTTTTATATAACAAAACCAAATCTATAAAATACAACGTTTGTAAATTTAGATGTTAAAACATTACCCTTCATAACACGTTGTATTCTGATAAGTAGCTTCACCGCCTCATGTGCAAAAAAACCAAATGTATCAAACACAAAAGCAATAAACACGTGTTGATTTTCAACACATGCTTTCTCGTGTTTAGTCACTTTTTACGAGGCGGATTTTGTAGCAACTTGGCCCACTGTAAAATCCCGACTGCTCAACCCCACGAGAGGATAAGCTCCTGTCAAATCAACGCTTACATGTTTACCTCCAACCCATCCAAAAACCAAAACGTCAACGAGTCAGTCAACAAATTCGCAGGTGCCTCTTTAAACACCAATCTATTCATTACATAATGATGATGAGGGTTTAAGCACTTAAAGGAGTTTTACAACCCCCCGGGCAGTGTACCGGTCGTGTACATATAGTATAGGCAAGGACTCGAGGTTGCTATCATTCTCACGGGGAATAGTTTGGGAGGTTAGTGTCGAATGGACATAAGGTTTAGAGGTAGGAAGAATGTTCTTTTTGTATTTTTATATTTTATAAAAGCATGTAAATTATCGAGGTATAGGAGAGGGTTTCTACTAACAATCTAAATAAATCTAAACTAATTCTATACCACCAAGTAAATAAAATGTGTTTACCTAATCATGCACTACTTACTACAATGCTCTCCTAATGTGTTTACTACCCGTCACTACTTAATAAAATGTTCTCCTCAAGCTCTTCTTTAGAAGGAGGGTCAGCTGGTGTTGGAACAGCTTTAGATGCACCTTTTGGTACCCACGATAGTAATGATATCATCCTTACTAACTGCAAAAGCAAGGTTAATTCAATTCATGGTACATATGAAATATTGGGGTTTTAAGGAAACAGGGTTTGGTTTTGTTACCTTTGACGATGACGGCGACGGAAAGTGACGGTGGTCGGAAAGGAAGAGAAAGGGTTTTGGGGAGGTACTAGAATGAATATAAGAGGGTAAATTTGTCCTTCTAATTTTTTTTGAACAATTTGTCCTTCTAATTGGATGGAAGTAGTTGTTGTATTTATATGGGATGAGCATTGGTTAAAACTGAATCGGACCAGATCAGATCGATCAAGATCAGATCGGATTGAAATAGAAATGGTTTAAAACGTTAGACCGAAAACCATATCAAATTTGGTTCAGTTCGGTCGTTGGTCTGATCGATTATATTAGGGATAATTGGTGCATTTTTGGTAAGACCGAATTAGATCGGACCGGACTGACTGAACCGAAAACTAAATTTGACGAAAGCCAACAACCGAGGATCAGACCAAAATACGTTTTTGTTCAATTCATTTTTTCGGTCTGGTTCGACCGGTGGCCCAAAATGCACGGTCAAAATTGTATTTATATGGGATGAGCACTTGTTAAAACCGAACCGAACTGGACCGAACCGGATCGATCAAGATCAGATCGAACTGAAATCGTAATGTTCAAAACGTCAGATCAAAATTGTTTGAATCGGTTCGGTTTTTGGTTTGATCTGATTATATTAAATATAATCGACGGGTTTTTGGTAAGATTGAACTGAACCAAAGACCAGTGACGGAGGTAACCCGTAGAACTTAAGAGGGCCGAACCATAGTTTATTAAAACAATTTAGGATTTACAACATAAATTATACATTAAATCAAAGGGTATATAGTGCAAATATGATAAACCCTAGGGGGGTCACAGCCCTCCCTAGTCTACAGTAAGCTCTCCACTTCTGCCAAAGACCTAATTTGACAAAAACCAAGATTCGATGATCAAACCAAGATACGTTTGGTCCTGTCCAGTTTTTCGGTCTGGTCTGATCGATAGTTCAAAATGCTCACCCCTAGTGGGTGTTAAAAATTTAAGGTACAACATGCTAATTGAGGATGAGCGTCGGTTCAAAATTGAAAAAATCGAACCGAACCGAAAATCAATTTTGAAAAACCAGTAAACCGAAAATCAAACCGAATTACATTAAGAAAAATCGAAACAAAGTCGAAACCGAACTGAGTCGAGTAAAATCGATAAAAATATACAAAATCGAAAACCAAACCAAAGATGATCGGTTCGGATCGATTTTTCGGTTAAGTTTACGGATGATTTTGCTCACCCGTATTAATAATTCATACTCTCTATGTCACACAGTTATTATCCTTTTTTGAACTTTTATAAGTAATTTTTGTAACTTTAATTTTTAAAATACCTGTTTGTGTAATATAATATTTTATAATAATTATAGTAATGAAAAATACATTTAAACATCAATTTATTTAGATATTTTATATAAAATATATTATATAATGCAAACAAAAATATTTAATATTAGGGTTAAAAAAAAATTCAAAAAAGTCAAATAATAACAACAATTTTGAGACGAACAATTATATCGACACTTTAAGCAAATAGAGTTTGAAAATTACAAAAATGAAATAGTTTTAAAACGTTAATGATTTTTATAATTGATATAAAGATTAAGTGACCAAATTAAAACATCATTGGTTAGTATTATTTAACATTTTCTTAAGCTGTTTTAGCTTTTCTTATGTATGTAATTGATTTTTAATAACAATTTATAAAAGTATTTTGTAGAACAGTAAATATAATCTTAATGTGTAAAATACCATAGGAAAGTTTTACAAAAGTAATCGTTGTTGGAACTGAAGACGGTGCTATAAATAGAGTTGGAGAATGAAAAGAGATTATTATTATAAGTTATATGAATTAACTTTTGATTTTAAGAGATTATGAAAGGATTATATATATTTTTTAAATTATATAAGTTTATATGCTAAATAAAAATTATTTTCTAAATGACTTTTTTTTTACATAATCATAAATTTTTCATAATCTTGATGCTAAACATGTTGGAAGAGTCATTCAAACTAGTTGTTAGTAGGGTTGAGCATCGGTCTAGGACCGGACCGGACCGGCTAAGACCGGACCGGACCGAGGACCAAAATGGTCCTAAACCCCAGACCGAGACCGGACCGAAATGGTCCGGTCCGGTCCTATTAGGCATAATTGTCGAAATTTTGGAAAGACGGAACCGGACCGGACCGGACCGACCGGACCGAGGACCAAATTCGTCCAAAACCCCGGACCGAGGACCGGACCGAGGACCGAACTGGACCGGACCAACCCGGACCAGACCGGACCATTTCGGTCCGGTCTCGGTCCGGGGTTTCGGACCATTTTGGTGCTACGGTTTTGTGATGAGAGCAACGAGAAGGTCCTCGTGCATAAGTATGCGTCTACAGGAAACCTCAACTTGTATCTAAATAGTTATGATCAAATAGGCATACGCATAAAGCCCTTAAATTTACAAGCTCTTTCATTCCTGACAAAAGTTTCCAGGCTATCAAAATTTGACTGATCGCTAGATAAAACTTTACAAAAAAACACGCCTTCTATCCATAATCATAGTAAACCGCCTTACATATTTAGGGGTGGCCACGGAGGTTCACATGCGACGACTCTAGGATATCCAAAAAAGGGTAGTCGCCCTGGGATTAGCCGGCTCGCAAAGTCGAGTTGGAAACCCAGCTATACCCAAAGAAGTATACCAAGAATCAAAACCCACTATAGCAGGTTACACAACATAAAACATAAGTGAAAACTGTTAAGCTCGTGTTGAGACGGATGCGTTAATTCTGCCTGGCGTACTTTCCGTATTTCTTGGAAATGCTAGCTTCAGATAGTGTGTCCCATAACTGCACATAATCGAGCAACGAGTTTGACTATACAAACTAAATAACCAAAACAGAATATTCTGAATACATAGTTTATCGCCTTGTGATAATGTACATTGTCAATATTCCAAAGTCATAAGTTTTAATTGTCGGTTGATCCAAAACTGTAGCAATGCTTACCTCCAATTTTCCTTTAGAGCCACCAAGAGCAAGCAAAAATGGACAGTCTTCCGAGAATGACAACGAAAAAACAGCTCCCTGAAAGAGTCAAAAACAAGAAAACGATCATGCTTCTGTGATAGCGTACACTAATTTCTTAAGAACTCGACACAAAGGATAATCAGACATACAGCTTGGCGATTCTGTGAGGCGATACACGACGGCTGGTTATTTGATAAATCCCATAGTTTAACCTGTTAGTACCAAAACAACGTTCATAATATAAGAGATGATAGTATGTGTGACAAATATAAAGATAGTTAACTAAGCTAAACGTAAAATTACCATTTTGTCTCGGGAACCAGTTGCAATAAGCTGGAACAAGAAAAAGTGTTGATCAATATAATGTTATTGTTAACACCAAGACCCCAAATAAACAACACACTCGCACAAAAAAAGAGGCTTACATTTGGGACCACTGGGTTATAGGAAATAGCACAAACATTTGTATCATGTGCGTGGAGGGTGAAAGTAGGCCTTAATTCTGCAGACGGATTGGACGATGCGCTTCTGATATCAAAACCAGCGACTGTACCGTTCTCAAGACTCACCTGAAAACAGTAACATGTAAATTCACGTGAAATTTTGATATGTTTATATATGAATGTGTCGAGTTGGGATATTGTACAAGCATTATAGACCATTTTATTTAACAATGGAAATTAAGTTTTCGTAATCCCGACTTGCAGTCACAAAAGTACAAAGTTGTCGTACTAACCACAAACAAGTGTTGATCATGTGGATCCCATGCCACACATTCGACATCCGAACCAACAGACCATTTAAAGCCAGAATGCGCAGGAGCCTTTCCATCCCTCTGCAATTTAACAAGAATATCAAAAGATATATTCATAAACAATAACTGTGTGAGGCAATTTTTAAGCAAGATTTAATAAAGGAGACGCACCATGACTACCGTATGATCAAAAGATCCACTAAGAATAACTTGATGCTCGAAATGATTCCACGCAACAGCTTGAACCTGAAAATATCAGTCTTTACATATTACTTTTGTGTTCAAGAAAACACCTGTAATCTTTGATGGGTTAAACATATTGTATTTTATATGTTAGCGACCTTCTTTTCTTTGTTTAAAGGAGATAAAAGATGTTGGCGGGTCAACCCAAACCAAACTGACCCTGTTTGCCCATACCAAAAATTACCCATTTTGACCCGAGCCTGTTCACCAACTCACCCAAATGAAAATATAGAGAAGATAAATATTATAATAGATCTTACCATATTAGTATGGTGTTCCATCGTAAGCACACATTGGCTGGTTGCCACATCCCAAACCTTCACGAGTTTGTCAGCACTACCACTCGCAAGAAGATTCCTGTGTATCAAGGTGACAATATGACATCAGCATAGCAAAAACGCATCTACATATATAATGTAAGGCTAATTAGCATACCGATATCCCTTGTTCCAAGCAAGAGAAAGAACGGCACCAGTGTGACTATCTACTTTGTACTTCGCAGATTTCTGCAAGCACAAAATTTTCAAATTTGAATTCAGAAGTGCAGCAAGACTTTTCAACATAAATCAATATTTAAAAGCGACTTTTTGTTTCTCGATTCAAGCCAGAGAACTTATGAATACCGACCTTCTTTCCTTTCTTCTTTTTCTTCTTCTCAACGACGCCACCTAATATGAGTGATGGTTGGACTTCATCCAGCTGAAAGTGGGGGACCGCATAAGTAAAGATAACTTGGATTAATAATAACTTATTAAATAAAAAACCATATGTGAATAGAAAAAGGAAAATCCACGTACAACATCAAGGTCCCATATTTCAATTGCTGGTCCCATTGACCCCACCGCTACAAAATTTCCTGAAAATGAACAAACATCAATGAGCTAGCGAAGATGGTTTTGTAACCTGTTTGGGTTACAACGGGACATTTTGTGGCCTATATTCTCAAAACCGTTAAGCGTATCTACTATTTAAAGATAAAGAAATCATATTCATTTTACCTTTTTCTCTGCCTTTAATGGGGCAATCAAGCCATGCTGTGCATAGAGGAGAATATGGTAAAATCATGTCATGGTGAACATACATGTTGCGATCACCATCGGGGTCCTCTACTATATAGACCTGTTTAAACACGCACAGAAGCACATTAAAACATAATGAATGACCAAGTTGTTTCATATTGTACATGCTACGAAAAACACATACCACTAGCTGACCCATTTTATCTTCGATAGTTGTACAAACTATAACAGCGTCGTCTGCTTTGATCATGATGTCATCAATCTCTTCGGAGTCCTCGTCATCCTATACAGTAGATATTAAAAGAATGTCCAAGGCTGCAGTTTTTAACCTCATAAACAATGAGAAAATACTCACATCTTTATTCTTCATATAAGGGTCCAATGCATTGCTTGGATAGAACGTGTCCGCAGCACCCGAACCAAATAAGTCAACAGCAGCTGATGTCAACAAATGAAAATTGAATCACGAGTTGGATCAATAAAACAGTCATCGCATATTGAGCGTTTAGTTAAAACACACATTCAAACACTCCAAAATATAATGCAATGTAGTTCATAACTTGTTCTGTTTTAATAGTTTGACTAACTCAGTTGTGTCCCTGCCGAGTCCTTTTGTAACCCGTGAACTTAATTTACAAGGGTTTGGTTAAGAAGATGCAAGCAAAAAACAAGAGGACATTTGGCCATGCCGTTGAGTCGGCTCAGCGACCTCTATGACAAAAAGGAGTAAAATGACTAAAATGGTCAATTGAATTATACTATGCAAATAAACCTCGTAAGAAACATATTGACGCTTCAAGTCACGATAATTACATCTAATACACACATCCAAACACTCCGAAACACAATCTTTAAAGATGAAAATAAAGAGCAAAAGTGTTAATAAAGTACCATCATCCTCGTCATCGTAGTCATCCATGTTTAGTTCATCTAAACCATCTGCGATATCATAAGATCCACCATCTTTCTTCATTGAAAGCTTACCAAGTGCATTTGCTGCACCTAATGCCTGCTCGATTTCAGCAGGCTGTACCGTTGCATCAACGCTCATTTCCTCATCATTCTCATCATCATTTCCCTCATCATTCTCATCATCACTTCCCTCATCGATTTCCTCACCGTTTTGCTCACTTTCAACATCTACACTGCAAACACCAAACACACAGAGAGACGTGAGTCGATTACATTTAACAAACCACAAACTTAATATAAGCATGTGCATCAACATTTTCAGAACTACAATTTAGTTCAACCCATAAAACTGTAGCCTAAAACTAAGGGTACAAGTGACTCGCGAACCGGGCCGAATAAAATAGCTCAATAACAACACTTATAGGCTGTTTTTATAAAATAGCAACGTACGTTTTGCTCGTCACATTTAGTTGGTCTATTTCATTTTCAGCCCACTTTAAACCTTTTTATAGCCAGAAACAATGTTTATAAACTTTTCATTACAAACGTGACATCTACTTCTACAAATGTTAAAAATCACATATAAAAATGCTAAACTTACGCATAAATTTTATTTATCAAAAGATATACCAAACTATACAATGTTGAATTCATAGACTGCAAAACTACGTAAAAGTGTATAAGTGATTATAAACTGCAAAACTACGTAAAAGCTAAATGCTTCTTCAAGTAGTATTTCTAAGAAAAAGCAAAACGGCTAAAAGCTTTTTCCCATATGAGCTTTGAATTGTAAATAAAAGCTCGTCAGGTAAAAAACGCTTTTCTTTCTAAAACGCTACTTGAAAAACCGTTTAGCAATTACATCATTTAACACTTCATAATCGCTTATAGAACTATGTTACGAAACACTTTATAAAACAAACAACAGCTACTGCTAGGGGATGTTTGTTTCGGCTTATAAAGCATGCTTATGGCGTATTTGTCTCTGGTGTTATGTTTCATAACCTCACTTTTTGCGGCTTATTTTGAATCTTTTCGGCTTGTGTAAAGTTAGTATGACATAATAACCTTATTTTGAATCTACATATGTATCATACCTTTATCACTACGGTGGCCAAGCGTAGTCATAAACATACTCAAAACACTATTACTAAGCCTAAAGGGTGTAAGTCTAGAAAAATCCTAAGGTGAAACCCTAAATCTCTTAGACCAAGGCTTTTAGTGCGTTGATAACAAAGAAGGTAGGAAGTGCAGTTAGGCAACCTATGCCTTGCTATTAACCAAACTACCGCCAATATGAAGGAATGATTCACGCAGAGCTTAAGAGGAGTGGAATTTCCTAAGCATGGAAAGAAAGTTAATGTAATTATAGTAATTATAATCTACACGGTAGGAGAAGGCAAACAGAAATACAATGTTTGTGGATTTTAGGTGTCAAAACATTACTATTCATAACACCCACGCTGTATTCTGGTAAGTAGCTCCGGTTCAAGGAAACCTAATGTATGAAATGCGAAAGGAATAAACACGTGTTGATTTTCAATACATGCTTTCTCTTAGTCACTTTGCATGAGGCGGATTGTGACACCCTAGGCAAATCCCAAATCCCACATCGGCTGTGGCCAGGAGATCCATGGTTCATAAGATAACAGTCGTCTTCTCATGACACAACGCGTTTTGTGGTCTAATGCAAGTGGGGTTCTTAGGGAACTGGCAGTTAAAAAAAAAGCGCGACTGGTTTGATAAACAAAAATATACCCGTCTAGTTGCTGTTGTTCTAGGGCAAGTTTTTTAAGTTCCTCAAGGTCTTGTTTGTTAGGAGGGTCAGCTAGTGTTGGTAAAGTTTTCGATGCACCTTTTGGTACCCATGACAACGATGATATCATCCTTCTTTATTCAGTCACTGAAAAAACCAAAAAAAAAAACAGTTAAATCAATAAACATTGGGGGATTTTAAGGGTATATACATGTGGGTTTTTTGTTACCTTGTGCGGCGGTTTAATGATCGGAAAGAAAAAAAAAAACACGAAGGGATAAATTTGCCTTTATAGCTTTCGTTTCGATATTTTATCATTTATTCCCTTGCTTTTACAAATTTGACTCTTTTTTCTGCTGGGCTGCACATAGGTCGTGGACCGGGTCGAACAGAAAAGTAGGATCGCATGGAGTAATGTAATTTGGTCCGGTTCAGCAAAACATGTACCATCTTCATTGTGACAAGTGGAATGACTTTCCTATTTTTGTATCCTCACCTAGGTGAGTTAAAATACGGTGAATTTTTATTTTTTTTTTTAAATTATTTTTAATGTATTTTATTAATTTATGAGTAGATTGGGTATTTAGTAGGGGTGTAAACGAGTCGAGCTTTTATCAAGCTATTAGAGCTCGAGCTCAAGTTCGACTCGATCGAGCCGAGCTTTTATCGAGCTCAAGCTTAATAATAGGGCTCGAAACATATAATGAGCTGAGCTCAAGCTTTTGATAGCACGGCTCGATCTCTTATCGAGCTTTTCGAGCCTTAATAAAAAAATATTTTTATATAAGTAAATCAACGTTAATTTGAATATTAACCTTATTATAAATGATAACTCTATAAAATATTGAATAATTTATTGATAGTCATTATTATATTTTAATAAAAACATAGAATTTGTGGTGGTGTGTAAATATTAGTGATGTATTTATTTCATATATAAAATTTCGAGTTTTTCTAGCTAAGCTCGAGCTTTGCTCGAGTCTTTATCGAGCCGAGCTCAAGCCTTAACGGTTAAAGCTCGACGAGCTATCGAGCCGAGCTCGAGCCCACCTTTTATGTTTCGAACCCGAGCCCGAGCCCTGTTGAGCTCGGGCTTAGCTCAGCTCGTTTGCACCCCTAGTATTTAGTGGAGTATGACGTGATGATGAGTTTCTCATCGTCAATGAAGTTGTAAAATGAGTTGAGTGAGTGGAGAAAAAAAATCGATATAGCATTAAGTTGACGGTAGATTTTTGACTTACCACTCCAAATAACGTTAGAATTTTCAAAACTCTCCACTCACTCACAATATTTTTCTTTTCTAGTATTGATACAATTTAGATTTGTGTAATTAAAATAAAAACACAATACATAAATAAGTAAAAATATAATAAAAAATAGACATTTTTTTGAAGTATAATAGAAACTAGAGAATAAAAACGTTAAAAAGTTTAGTGCAATTAAAAAAGTTATGAAAAATATTCTTCATTATGTTTTACCATTATTTTTAATTGTTTTTCAGACTAAAAAAATGAATTTGAAATAGAGTTGTTTGGCTTCAGGGTTATTTCTGTTATCCAGTGTTGAAAAAAAATTTTATAAGGCTGATTAATCGTCGTTTAATCGTTACAAGGCTCTAACCCTTGTCGATTAATGAAGGTTAATTATGGTTAACGACGGTCAAGTGATGTCAAACTTGTTAAAAATCTGTAAATTTTGCCGAAAATACCAACAACTGCAAACTTGTGTCTATCACTTATAGTAACTATTTTTATGTATGATTCGTTGTATATTACAAATAATATTGCCAAAAATACCTAAAATTTTTTAAAAATATCCAAAAGTTGCCGAAAATACCAAAAGTTTGCTAAAAAATCAATCTGATTAATCTCGTCTAGAACGATTAAAAAGTAAGGTGATCGACTGACCGATTAGTAATTCGCGATTTTTACAACCTTACTTTTTATCGTTTATTTCGTCAGAAATTTGGCGAATGATCATGGAGTGGCGGTGGTGCGGTGTAAATTTGGCAAGCTCCTACGAGCTACTAGTTTGGATTCAGCGAATATGTGAGTCATGACACATTAAAAAAAAATGGTGACACTATATTTTGTTTGGTGGTAAGTAAAAAAAATAGTGCCAAATAATTAAAAGAGTTAAATATATTTTTGGTCCTTATTGTTTGTTGGGTATAATAATTTGGTTCTCAACATTTAAAAAGTAACAAATTTAGTTCAAAACCCGGTGACTCGTAACACTTTTAGTTTCAACTTAACAACTTTGGTCCTTATGGTTTGCTAGATATAACAGTTTTGGTCTCACATTGGGACAAAAAGTGTTACGAGTCGTCGGTTCTGGACTAAATCTGTTATGTTTTAAACTTTTGGACAAAAACCGTTATATTCGACAAACCATAAAAATAAAAAATATAGTTTACTAACTAAAAAGTGGAAGTATGATTTACATATATCCTATTTTATTAATTAAAAAAAATCACAACGTCATGAAAATAACGCCAAAACTTTGACACAATAATGAAAAGTGTCGTGCCATACAAATTTTGGACTGATAAACCATGACACGACTACTTTGTGGGTTCTAAATTTTTTTCTCTTATCCTTAATCATATGAATTTGGATACTACTAAGAGTAATCCTACCAAAGTGTGACCAAATCAACTTCCTTAAATAAGATAATGATTAAGTGGATGTTTGGATAATCATTTTCAAGATAAATTATTTATTTTGAAAATCATCATTTTAAAAACTCCATTTTAAAAAATAGTGTTTGGATTTGATTATTTAGTTTGAAATCGCAATAATCAAATAATCATTTTTTTAGTGTTTAACAAATTTGATTATTTGATTATTTAATTATTTGATTATTTGAGAAGTAATATAGACATTATTTTTATTTATTAAACTATTTAAATTTGACATATGAAAAAATGTTTTGTAAAATTAATCAAACATTTTTTGTTCCAAGTTTTTCGCGAAGATAAAAGAAAATTACATACTTTAAACAATTATGTGATCTTAAAATTAATCACGCTAAAATTGCGATCTTAGAATTAGAATCATTCACGCTAAAGATGCGATCTTAGAATTATAAGACAATAATAAACATTATGATAGGTGTGAAAACACTCATCCTTTTACCACTTATTTCTTACTAAAACAAGACCAAACGCGTATTTAATGTCATTTGTTTGGAATTATGCGTGGTTTGTGTGTTTGTTGTGTTTTCATAGCCAACCGGATAAATATTGGAGAAAACATGGGATTGCACGGGTTTTATCGAGGAAAAGACGAAAAGATGAAGTCTATAGTCCAAGAGATGCAAAAGATTTGAAGTCAATGGGCCTATTTGAAGATTTATCGAAGAAAAAGGACCAAAGACGGAAGATTTACCTATGTCGAAGAAACTCAAGTCTATTAAATGAAGAAATTAAAAGACAAGTTGAATTTATTCGTCGACAAATCCCGAATCGAAATCGAAAACGTTAACTTTTCTGAAAAGACGAGAAGACAAAAAGAAAGGAAGAAAGCCCACTCACCAACCAAGGGAGAAGCCTATAAATACTCCTCCCATTCACAAATTTCCACTAGTCTCTTTCTGTTACATTTTTCTCCGAGTTCTTAGGAACCATCTCCCTTAAGGAGTGGTTTTCATTTTTCTTTGATTTCTTCCAATCTTGTAAGTTTAATCTTTCCACTTTGTTTGTTGAATCCTAAATCATTAATACAAGTTTACTTTTAATATTTCCATCATCTTGTTCTTCATCTCTTTATGATTCAAAGTTCTTAAGTTTTATTTTATTGGTTTGATCATAAAAAGTAAGTAGGTTTTGCGATTTTGTGGTTTTGGATTGATGCTTACCTTAGGTAAATGATTAGTGGTTAAATTGGTTTCAGTTTTGATTAAAAACTTGGTAAATTTTGGTGTTAAATCTGCGTTTCTGTCATCCCCTGTTCTTCGCTACTTTGTTACTGTATTTCCCAGGTGCTGATCTCCCCAGTATTCCGAATCAAGGTTTTACCAGGTGGTCCATGCGGAATACTAAATATTCAGCATAAGGGAAATATTCAGCATAAGGGAAATATTCAGCATAAGGGAAATATTCAGCCGATGCATATCACGGACGTGGAGGCCCGATTGCGCCGATGCATGTCACGGCTCAGGAGTTTTCGTTGAAGCATCACATGATCCAACAAGTGCAAACTAACCCATTTCGCGGAATTCCGGATGATGATGCCAACAAACACCTCGACAAATTCATTACCATCACCCAAAGCATGAAGTCCCCCGGTGTTTCTATGGATGACCTTCACCTTCAACTCTTTCCCCACTCGCTTTCTCACCATGCCGAAAAATGGTTTGACCGTCTCCCAAAGAACTCTATTCATACTTGGGACGACATGACTCAACGCTTTTTGTCGCGCTACTTCCCACCATCCATGGTCACGAGCCTTCGTAACCAAATTAGTGGATTCATGCAAGACAATGATGAATCGCTCTTTGATGCTTGGGAACGATACAATGATTTGATCGACCGCTGTCCAAATCACAACATGCTCCCCGTCACTCTCATTGATACTTTCTACAATGGTCTCACTTTTCGTGATCGTGACACGATCAACGCCGCCGTCGGTGGTACTTTTATGAAAAGGAGACCGGAGGAGTGTAGAGAGTTGATTGAAAACATGACTACTCACCACAAGAATTGGGATTCATCCGCATCCTCAAGATCTAACTCGAGAGTCAGTGTTTCTTCTACTACTCCCAATCCTGAGATGACTGAAATTTCTTGACAACTCGCTGAGATGAACAAGAATTTCATGACCATGGCCACAAACCACTTTCAACAAGCTAAAGCCGTTGCTATTTCTTGTGACACATGTGGTGGTCCTCATTCTTATACTGATTGTCCTTCTACCCAAGGCAATTTTTCTGAAAACGTTAACGCAGCATACGGTAATTATCCCACGGGAGGCTATCAAGCTCGACCTCAAGGAGACCGTAGCTTGCTAAGTTATCGTTCAAACAACTATCTTACTCCACCCGGTTTCCCTCCTCCAAACCAAAACCAACAACAAAGCTATAATCGAAACAACCAAATCCCAACCTCGTGCTAACAATCAATATCAATCCCAAAGAAACCCATACCCAACTCAAGGAAATTCTCAAGCTTACCAAGCTCCACCTCTCAATCAACCGATGACAGTGAATCAAGACGTCGAGACGTTCATGAAGACTAATCGAGAGATGGTGACGAATCTTCAGAGTCAATTTGTCAACTTGAAGAATGACATGGCGAAACAAGGGAGCGATATTCGAGCCGAGCTAAGGAATGACATGGCAAAACAAAGCAATGAAATTCGTGCAGACATCAGAGACTCTTTCAACACTCAAGCGCTTAACATTCGTGATATGATTGGTTCGCTCATCCAAGGTAATCAACCCTCTTCTTCGGGTACTCTTCCTAGTAACACCGTTGCGAATCCAAGAGGGGAGATGAAAGCAATCACTACTCGTAGTGGAAAAGGTTATACGGAACCCGAGCTTCCTACACCTCCACCAGTGATTGTGAACAAGGAAAAAGAGCAACTTTCCTCACCTCCTTCACCTTCTATCCCCATTTCCCCACCACCCGTGGTTGCGAGTGATCCTACTCCCCTAAAGCCTTCTTCTTCATCCAATATAACTTATCCTTCAAGGTTGAGGAAAGAGAAGCAAAAGAGCAAGGATGATATTCAGGTTTCAAACTTTCTAAAAATGTTTAAACAATTGAATTTTAACATCTCCTTTGCCGAGGCTCTCGCTCACATGCCTAAATACGCTAAAATGTTTAAAGATATTCTAAGTGACAAGGAGAAGCTTCTTGACATTGCTCAGACCCAACTTAATGAGAATTGCTCCGCCGTTCTCTTAAGGAAATTGCCCACCAAACTTGGTGATCCGGGTCGCTTCTTGATCCTTGCAACTTCCCGGGAGTAGAGAATTGCATGGCCCTAGCCGATCTAGGTGCCAGTATAAACTTAATGCCTTTAAGTGTTTGGAAGCAATTATCTCTCCCCGAGCTAGTCCCCACCAAAATGACTTTGGAATTAGCTAACCGTACGGTTGCCTATCCAGTAGGGATAGCCGAAGACGTCTTCGTTGGCGTCGACAAATTCACCTTCCCGGCGGATTTTGTTGTCGTTGACTACGAGATGGATCCTCGTGTTCCATTAATCGTCGGACGTCCCTTCTTGAGGACCGGTCGCACTCTCATTGATGTAGCCGCGGGCGAAATAATCATGAGAGTTGGTGACGATAAAATTGTCTTCAACATGGGTAAGATTTCTAAGCAACCTTATTCGTATGAGAGTGTTAATGTTATTGATGTTCTCGATGAGGCTTGTGAAGAACATTTTCATGATGCTTGCAAAAGTACTCTCTCTTCTCTACCCAATGTTGAGACCGTTGCCTCAATTGCTCCGGCATTGACTCCTTTTGGAGAAAGTGACTTGGATGATTTCGAAACTAGCTTGGGTCCTCTCGATATTAAGTATGATGATTCTTCCACTAATTGGGATGAAGACATTCGTACTATTGAGAAACTTCTCAATGAAGACCCGTTTCCTCCTCCCTCTCCTAAAGAGGTGACTAATGATGATCCATCGTTAGTTACACCATCTATTGAGGATCCTCCTACTCTTGAGCTTAAGGACCTACCTCCTCATCTAGAGTACGTTTTTCTTGAAGACAACGAGAAGTTACCAGTCATCATCGCGAAGGACCTGAAAGAAGAAGAAAAAGCCCAACTTATCCCCGTATTGAAGAAGCATAAAAGAGCTATCGCTTGGAAAATCTCAGACATTCGCGGAATTGATCCTCACTTTTGCACACATAAAATTCTCATGGAGGACGACTTTAAGCCCACAATTCAAACCCAACGAAGGGTGAATCCTAAAATCCATGAAGTCATCAAAAAAGAGGTTATCAAAATTCTTGATGCGGGTATGATTTACCCTATTTCGGATTCACCATGGGTTAGTCCAGTCCATTGTGTGCCTAAGAAAGGCGGAATCACCGTTGTGCCCAATCAAAACAACAAGTTGATTCCTACCCGTCTCGTTACTGGGTGGAGAGTTTGTATAGACTACCGCAAACTCAATGATGCCACAAGAAAGGATCATTTCCCTCTACCTTTTATGGACCAAATGCTTGAACGTTTAGCGGGTAATGAATATTACTGCTTTCTTGATGGTTTCTCAGGTTATTTCCAAATACCCATCGATCCCCAAGATCAAGAGAAGACAACATTCACTTGTCCCTATGGCACATTTGCCTACAAAAGAATGCCTTTTGGCTTATGTAATGCCCCCGGGACTTTCCAAAGGTGCATGTTGGCTATCTTCCATGACATGGTTGAGCAAACCATGGATGATTTCTCGGTCTTTGGGGATTCCTTCTCTTCTTGCCTTGCCAATTTAGAACGTATGCTTCAGCGGTGCGAAGACACTCGCCTTGTTCTGAATTGGGAAAAATGCCATTTTATGGTAAAAGAAGGCATTGTGCTAGGACACAAAATCTCTAAAGCCGTTCTTGAAGTCGACCGTGCTAAAGTAGATGTCATAGCCAAATTACCTCCACCTTCAACCGTGAAGGGTGTGAGAAGTTTTCTGGGTCATGCGGGCTTCTATCGTCGATTCATTCAGGATTTCTCTAAAATCGCTCGCCCGATGACCCACCTCTTGGAAAACGATACTCCTTTTATCTTTTCTAAAGAGTGTATCGAAGCCTTCAATCTTCTTAAGGATAAGCTAACTAAGGCACCGGTCTTGGTTACCCCTAATTGGGAGCTACCCTTTGAATTGATGTGCGATGCTAGCGACTTCATTATTGGTGCGGTTTAGGGACAAAGGATCAACAAACACTTCCAACCAATCCACTATGCTAGCAAAACAATGACGGGGGCTCAATTGCATTATACGACAACCGAAAAAGAGCTTTTAGCTGTTGTCTATGCTTTTGAAAAATTTCGCCCCTATCTTGTTTTATCCACCATCATCGTATACATGGACCATTCCGCGTTGAAGTACTTGATGACTAAACACGACTCTAAGCCAAGACTTCTTTGCTGGGTTTTACTCCTTCAAGAATTCAACATTGAAATTCGTGACAAGAAGGGTGTTGAAAACCTAGCCGCGGATCATCTTAGTAGACTTGAGGATCCATATCAAGGGGATCATCCGAACAAAGAGATCAATGACTCTTTTCCCCTTGAGACCTTAATGTCTATTAATCTCAATCTTGATGACACCCCGTGGTTTGTCGACATTGCAAACTACTTAGCGGGTGGTATTCTCATCAAAGGGTTAACATCCCAACAAAAGAAGAAGTTCTTGAACGATGTTAAGACTTACTTTTGGGATGACCCTTTTCTATTCAAACAATGCGCTGACTTGATTATTCGCCGATGTGTTGACGGACCGGCAGCTTTTAACATTCTCCAAGCTTTCCACAAAGGACCCACCGGTGGTCACTTTGGTCCCAACTACACCGCCAAAAAAGTGTTTGATTCGGGATTCTATTGGCCCACCATTTATCGTGATGCTCACGAGATGGTTAAACATTGTGATGCTTGCCAAAAACAAGGCAAGATCACACATAAAGATGAGATGCCTCAAAATTTCATACAAGAATGTGAAATGTTTGATGTATGAGGCATCGACTTTATGGGGCCATTCCCTTCTTCTAAAGGCAACAGATACATCCTTGTCGCTGTCGACTACGTTTCTAAATGGGTTGAAGCCAAAGCTTTACCTACTAACGACGCGAGGGTGGTTTGTAATTTCTTGAAACAATTGTTTGCTCGATTCGGTGTTCCTCGTGCTATTATCAGTGACCGCGGGACTCATTTTTGCAACGATCAATTTGCAAGAGTCATGGCTAAGTATGGTGTCAATCACCGTCTTTCCACCGCTTATCATCCTCAAACTAACGGTCAAGCCGAGATATCCAACCATGGATTGAAGAGAATTTTGGAACGTACTGTGGGAGAGCATCGTGCCTCGTGGGTCGATAAACTTGATGATGCTCTGTGGGCTTTCCGTACCGCCTATAAGACACCGATTGGTTGTACACCTTATCGTCTTGTGTACGGGAAAGCTTGCCACCTCCCTATCGAGCTGGAACATAAGGCATACTGGGCCTTGAAGTGGGCTAACTTCGACATCAACAAAGCCGGTGATCTTCGCAAGATTCAACTCAACGAGCTACAAGAATTGAGGAATCAAGCTTACGAGAACTCATTGATCTACAAGGAGAAGACCAAGATTATCCACGATGCTAAAATCAAGAACCGAGAGTTCCACGTTGGTGATCAAGTCTTACTCTTTAACTCTCGGTTGAAGATCTTCTTAGGCAAGTTGAAGAGCCGCTGGTCTGGTCCATTCACCATCGCCAATGTTTTTTCCTATGGCACCATTGAGCTTTCTCAGCCAAATGGGCCCAACTTTAAGGTGAATGGCCAGCGTTTGAAATTGTACTTTGGTGAGGACATCTCTCATTAGATGATTCCATCCCTCACCACGTTTCCCTTGAATTAGTTCGGGACCGAGTCAGGCTCGCTACTCGGTAAACAAAAATAAGCGCTCCTCAGGAGGCAACCCGAGTATCTATCCCCCTTTCCCGTTGTTCATCCTAAGTGTAGAGGGAGCTATATAGGTTGCTTTGTATTTGGATGGTGATGTGATTACAGGGATAAGTGTACTCTTGGAATCTTTGAAGAACCGTGCTCCCATGTTATCCGCAATACCGGTTCTATCTCTCAACTATCGTGATTCAATTGTCTTCATACTCACATTTGAAATTGATCACTTTAGTCGTCTCTTCCTTAGCTTGATTTAACCAACGTGCACAATGTCATAAGTGTAGGGGAGATTTTTACCACATGCTTAAACATTGAGGACAATGTTTATCTTAAGTGTAGGGGAGACTTCTATCGAAGTTTTAAGTGGAATTTTCCATGAAAATGCCTTCATTTAACCGGAAAATCATCTTTTTCAGCATTTTTCAAATTTTTAATTAACTTTGGCCAATTAGTCATAATTTTTAAATTATTATTGTTGCTTTCATATGTATATATCCCGCAATAAAGTCAAATATATTAATAAAGTGGTGTAGCTAGTTTTGAAATCTTTGACATATTAGGCCCGTTGCGATTATTTTGACTCAACCCGAATAAACTTATCCAAGTTTATTCTAGCTAGCATCCTTAACCATGTAGACCTTAATTGGTTTATTCGGCTAAGTATCCACGAGTCTCATTACTTGAGATTTTAAATTGTGGAGAACGAGAAATGATAGAGTCAATTATAAGTCGGTATTCTTGCACAAGCTCACTTGGTGTAATTATTTGCCTATTCTCCCATCACTTGCTAATAATTTATCTGCAATAAGTAAGGTCGTACGATTTGAAAGGTTACTTAGCTTTTAGCCCAAGATCGTTTAAAAGTTTCTCGGTAATGATAAGAGTTCATAGCCAAGGCATAACTTATGAAGCGGGGCGCGAAGATTGGCGAGTCCAAAAAGGCCCTAACAAGGCATGAGGATTCCATTTTATTGCTAAAGATCCAAGGTGATGTGAAAAGCATTATTCCCAAAATCAATATGAAGGATCAAGACTCACCACGAAAAGTAATCAACTCCCATCAAGATCATGGAGAAGTCTATCCGAAAAGACCCTAACAAGGTATGAGGATAAATAGATCCAAGTCCGAAAAGGAGGCGGATCGTTGTATCTCAAAATCCCAATTAGCGATTGAAGAAATAATGATGAAGTCGTGGTCAACAAAGTGGAGTATCCCTCAAAAATACTCCAAGTGAAGAACTCTATTAACGAAGAGAAGACCATTATCTCAAGCACGTCTCTCAAGATATGAAGTATGAAGTACATGCCAAATATCGGCCCGAGAAAGGTCTCAAATCGTGAAGCGAGTTATGCCAAGATATGAACTTTTTGATATCCCGAGAAGCAGTTTTAAGAGATTTTGTCCTTTAGCTAACTATTAATCAAATCGTCCTACTTTGCTTTCAGCCTAAATAAACTATCGAAATAAGTCCAAAAATGCATCTTCATGATCATTCTAAGACAAAAATAAAATATAAGAGATACACCTAGGAATAAGGGAGTTTAAGCATATAATTAAGCCATGTGTGTAAGTGTTTGATTTGCTAACTTATAATAACAATGACCTCGTTTTTAAGCTTAGTTTGGGGAATGTGAAACTTGAGGGTGATAAATCTTCGCAGCACCAAAGCCCTAATGTAAGTCCTTGATCTCTTTGCAAGTTATTTCCATATAGCCATTTTCAAGTGAAAATGGTTTCTATCCTTTTGTCTCCTTTAAAGCTTTAATCTCTCTTAGTATTTAAATTTTTGTTTAGTAGAATTTTAATAAGGCCAAGGTTGATTGATTATGAGAAAAGTGTATAATTGCTTTATCACCCATCCTTTTACCACTTATTTCTTACTAAAACAAGACCAAAACGCGTATTTAATGTCATTTGTTTGGAATTATGCGTGGTTTGTGTGTTTGTTGTGTTTTCAGAGCCAACCAGATAAATATTGGAGTAAACATGGGATTGCACGGGTTTTATCGAGGAAAAAGACGAAAAGATGAAGTCTATAGTCCAAGAGATGCAAAAGATTTGAAGTCAATGGGCCTATTTGAAGATTTATCGAAGAAAAGGACCAAAGACGGAAGATTTACCTATGTCGAAGAAACTCAAGTCTATTAAATGAAGAAATTAAAAGACGAGTTGAATTTATTCGTCGACAAATCCCGAATCGAAATCGAAGACGTCAACTTTTCTGAAAAGACGAGAAGACAAAAAGAAAGGAAGAAAGCCCACTCACCAACCAAGGGAGAAGCCTATAAATACTCCTCCTATTCACAAATTTCCACTAGTCTCTTTCTGTTACATTTTTCTCCGAGTTCTTAGGAACCATCTCCCTTAAGGAGTGGTTTTCATTTTTCTTTGATTTCTTCCAATCTTGTAAGTTTAATCTTTCCACTTTGTTTGTTGAATCCTAAATCATTAATACAAGTTTACTTTTAATCTTTCCATCATCTTGTTCTTCATCTCTTTATGATTCAAAGTTCTTAAGTTTTATTTTATTGGTTTGATCATAAAAAGTAAGTGGGTTTTGCGATTTTGTGGTTTTGGATTGATGCTTACCTTAGGTAAATGATTAGTGGTTAAATTAGTTTCAGTTTTGATTAAAAACTTGGTAAATTTTGGTGTTAGATCTGCGTTTCTGTCATCCCCTGTTCTTCGCTACTTTGTTACTGTATTTCCCAGGTGCTGATCTCCCTAGTATTCCGAATCAAGGTTTTACCAGGTGGTCCATGCGGAATACTAAATATTCAGCATAAGGGAAATATTCAGCATAAGGGAAATATTCAGCATAAGGGAAATATTCAGCATAAGGGAAATATTCAGCATAGGGTAATATTCCGCATGGCCATGATTATTCCGAATAGCCAATTATTCAGCATAAGAGATTTATTCCGAGTAGAGTTAACATTCCGAGTAAGGCAAAATATTCCGGATAGCCATTATTCCGAATAAGGTAAATTTCCAGTTTTTCCAGTTTTAAATTCTAGCTTTATTTTTATTCTCAGTAATTGCTTTTAGTTTAATTTTATTATTTCTAGCACTTATCATTTTAGTAGATTTAGACCAAAGCTCCTCCTTTTTAGTCACCAATTACAACTATTCCACTTTTGACCGTGATCAATTCGAGAAGATACCGAGAACGAAACAACGACATATATCAATTGGGTACGAGCAACGCAAAGAAAGATCTTGCAAAAGCAAAACCTTTTTATTAACCAACCAAAAGTCAGTTATTACATTACATCATAGAAAAATAAACTAGTGGCAACAATACATAAATAAGCTTTACTTGTTCTTCATTAGATATGTTGCAATCGCATCCTTTACCGTGCTCATATATAAATCTTTACTGCCACTTGAACTTGTACCATCTTGTGTTTGGCTAATGCTATTAGATACCTCTTTATCGAAATCTTGACTCTGATTGTAAGTTTCTCGTTGTGCCATATGAAATGCTTCATCGAATTGACCTTTCTTCCTTATATAACTGTGGATGGCCATTGACGCTAATACAATGCTAACTTGTGTTTCATACGAATAATTTACGTGCATATCCTTTAATATTGCCCATTTAGCTTTCCACACTCCAAAATTCCGTTCAATCACATTTCTTAACGAAGAGTGATAGTAATTAAAGGTCTCTTTCTTACCTTTTGAAGCACGTTGGACGGAAGTTGGACTTCTACGAAAATCAGGTACATGATAACGAATGTCATTTCCTTTGTATGGATCAAGATACCCCATAGTATTTGGGTACCTAGCGTCAACAACATAATATTTATCTGTGAAAATTAATACAAAAAGCATTAGCTCTCAACAGTGGCGAAAACATATCACTAGCTGCTATTCCAAATTGGATCTTATCTTTACTAGACTCCATATGATATATGACAAAGTTTATCTTAAAATCCTAATTCTAAGTTCTGCAATGTACTTTTATTTGGGACTTTTGAGGATATTGAAACCTATGAAAAAGATGCTTAAGATAAACAGCTAGCAAGAAATGATGAGATTGACATCGGGCAATGAAAATGAACCGCCAATTCAGCAGGAAATCGACAATTGTTGTGTGAAGGGTGACGATGATAGGGAACACATTGAAATATGGAAGTAAAGTTCAGATTAATCATGACGGGATATAGAAAGGAAATCATAACAATCGCATTGCATCCATAGTAGGTGGCAGGATGTAGTGTCCAGCTCAAAGCACTCAGTCTATTACGTGTACAGAAACAATTACTACACACAATATAATCCTTCAAAAAATTTAAGAATTAGCATACATCGTTTACTGGCATTCACGACCACTGGTATCTATTTCTACAAATCAAAAGCACTAGACAAAATACCAATCCTAATCAGTAGCTAAACCACCACTGCTTGATCTTCGATACTCAAAATGTCACAATAATAATTCAGCTAATCACTATTCCAACTCACTAAACTCGCAACCTAAAAACAACATCTTAACTTCCTAAATTAATCGCCAATTCAGCAGGAAATCGACAATGGTTGTTTTGTATGTGTGAAAAGTTTAATTTACTTTAGCTAAACATCATCAATTTGAAAACAAAAGATTTCTTAACTCGAGAACACAAAGTTTGAGTTCAATTTACGATATGCAGGGAGACTAAATCACTTTGTACTCGCAATTCTACCATATTGAACCCATACTGCATGCCTACTTAAATCTCAACTTTTCAGTACCAGGACAGTCCAGTTTCGTATCACTGCACAACGATATACAGTATGTATAATTACTCAAAATCACAGAACTTGCCTTTAGGCGATACTAGTTACATATATTCGGAAAACACTCATATGCAGCAACCAGAATATTAATTAGTAGAGTCTCTAGTTATCTTACTTGTTCTCAAATTTGGTCCCTAACCCTCAAAAGCTTTACTAATCTTGCTTTTGGTCTCTAAAGGGTAAAATGCGATTGGCCAAACACCAAAAAACAGCAATGAATCTAGGAACCATATGTGAAATTAGGAACAACTCCGGCATATATCTGTCCATCAGCTTCAACTTCAGTTTATATAAAACCTCACAGGGGCATATATCTGTTCATTTATCAAAAGAAAAAACCCTCTAAACATTGCAGAAACTACAAAGATAATGAGAGAAAAAATTTACTTACACTTTATGCATATCCATGTTTTATTAGTTTGTCACTTGTGTTAACCGCCACTTCACTTGTGTTTCGAGAAAGATCTAAAAACTGTAATCGAGAAGGGATCCATTGGTTCCAATACTCATTAGGAATTGTGTCCGAAATGTTATTGCTGGAAATAGAAAAAATTTCATGTTTGGTCCCTATCGTTTACACATAACATCAAGTATAGTCCCTATCTCCAATTAAGTCCACAGATCGTCCCTATCGTTTACATTTTCAATCAAAAATCGTCCCTATCTTGGATAGATGTTAGTTTTGGCAGTTAAATTCAATGAAGAGAAGGGTAGTTTGGTCTTTTACTTACTAATCCTCTTAAACCTTATCCCTGAAAAAGTTATCAGGGTCAAACTCAGTTTATATTATGTATTGGAGCCTAAAGATAAGTTTGGACCTTAAAAGCAAACATGAATCTAACAAGCGTGCATGTATGCAAAACAACTAATGTAACCAACTTCCAATCGAAGATTGTGCATTTCGGATTTGTAAAAAAATTAATTTTCTTAATATGAAAATTTTAAAATCCTTATGGGATCGCCTCCATTGGTAAAACAGAGTGCTCTAGTTCCAGCATTCAGCAATCCATCAACCCATCAACCGGTAGTTCACCACATCCATGTATCTAATTGATAATATAACAGTTGTAAGGCTCACCCAATACTATGGGATCAAAGGCTTCATGGACGCTATGGTCCCATCTAACTGGAAGCATCAGCCCCACAAGAAAATAGACCCTAAACTTATTAGAAAAATTACTTCAGTTCACATATCATGATATCCTATCTATGCCTCTCTCAAAATTAACGTACTTCAGAAAACCATTTTCTTATAAGAAATTTAGGTTAAAATAGATACATTAAATTGTCTAATCTTTTTACTCGCATATCTTTCAAAAAGTAACATATCACAAATTTATAACTCATTTCCACAAATCATAATACTTCTTAAGCTTGTGTCATTGTTCTTATCCTCGTTCTAAGCAGCAAACGCTATAACTGAACTAATAAACAATTTGTTGTATTTTCCACAAGAATTACTTCAGCTTACGAATCAATCCTATCCAAGATTCCGTCACAGAGCCGAGCATTAATTTTAAATATTATCACTTCCTAGTTAATCTATTAAAAGATGAATTAAACAGCTGAAGACGAGGAACAAAATGTGGAAACAAAGTATCTACAAATAATCTTTTAATTTCATACTAGAGTATAATTTAATACCATTATTACTTCAACTTACCTAATTGCTCAGAAATCTAAACAATTAGAGAACACGGAGATTGATATGTGCAATTTATTCATTCATGTGCATTCCACACTTAAAAAACGAATGACCATGCCATTTTACACACACAAAAAAAGCAAATAGCTAAAAATGAAGATCCATATTCATACTCATTCTTCACATGAACAGTACTTGATTCCAAATCAAATACACCAATACATTATTACTCCGAGCCCTCAACATACAACGGGGTGAAAATAGCTTTGGGGTTGATAACTAATGTTTTACCTAATTAAAAAGATTCGTTTAAGTATGTCTCTTCGAATTGAAAAATGAGTTTAATGTGTGACTTTGAAGCTGTTCTTTGGTGAAACAAAAGTGTGTCGTTGTAGTATATTAAAGTAAAAGTGCAGAACAATTAAAGTAAATGACTTAAAAGTAAAAGGAAAGTATTTAAAAGCGTGACTAAAATTAAAGGGCACGAAAAGTAAATAACGCAAACTTAAATCTAACTAAGGCAAACTTAAAACGCAACTAAAACTAAAACTTAAACTAAGGCAAGGCTAAAATAATTCTAAGGCAAATAAACTTAAAGTGCGACAAAGTAAAAAGGCGGGAAAATTAAAGCTCGAAATTAAGAAAATTAAAGACTAAAATGAAAGAAACTGAAAATTACCCCTATCCGAAATAAACCCTATTCGGAATATTAAGCTTACCCGGAATATGTCAACTATCCGGAATAATACCCTCTATTCGGAACAATGCAGCCTATTCGGAATAATGGCAACTCGGAATAATCCCTATGCGGAATAAATAGACCCTATTCGGAATAATGTAGCCTATGCGGAATCTATTCCCTATTCGGAATATCAACCTACTCGGAATAAAGTGCCAATTCGGAAAAGTGCCTATGCGGAATAGTAGGTCTATGCGGAATAGTCCTTCTATCCGGAATAAGTAGCTTATGCGGAATAATGGCCCCCTATTCGGAAAGTCTTGTTATTCGGAATCTTCTGCTCTATGCGGAATAGTCCCCTATTCGGAATAATGAATATTCCGAATAGAGTACACTGGTCAAAACCTTACTCGGAATATCCTCCCCTACCCGGAATACTTATTATTCTGGATGAACCACGTATAAAATGCTTCACTCGGAATGTTCCTGGGAAAGGTCAGTACCTGGGAAAATACAGAAACAAACAAGCCGAAGAACAAGGAGAACAAAATATGCACGAATTTAATCGAAACAAAGCTAAATCAACCAAAAGATTAAATCAAACTAATAACAAAACATCTATTAAACATAAACAATCAATCCAAAACAATCAAACTCACAAAACTAATCAAAATAATCAAAATCCACTTAAATAAATCCACAAAAATCAAGAACATGAACATAAACAAATCAACATAAAGATTAAGAAAGGTAGAATGAGGTTAACAAGATAAAGATAAAGATTAACAAGAATTAAAAGAAAAACTTACTTGAAATTAAATGGTAATTAAGGTCAAGACAAGAATTTAAATTTGACAAGTATTTAAATGACAATGTAATTAAAAGTGGAAGAACTAATTGTCACTATTAGCCAACAAAGAAAAATAATTAACTAGCCTAATCTATATATAGGGGAGGATTAGGAAGCTTCCTCCCCTCCTTCATTTTCTCTTAATTACAAGATTAAGTCCTTCCTTCTTTAATCTTCTTTTAATTGCACCATTAGTCCTTAAGCCTTTATTCTTCATTAATCTTGGACTTTAAATGGTTTTGTCTCGGGATTTCTTTGAACTCGTCTTTTAATTCTTCAATAAAGTAGACTTGAGTTCTTCGGCTGTAAGTAAACTTCCGTCTTTCGACTTTTTCTTCGATAAATCTTCAGAATCGGTCTTGGACTTCCGTTCTTTTTTCACTCTTGACTTCTCGACTTCATTTTTCATCTTTTTCTTCAATAAAAGCCCGTGAATGCCGTGTTTTCCCCACTTTTCACAATTTCGTCCTAAATCACAACAAAAACACAAACCACGCATAATTCCGACATAAAAGACATAAAATACACGTTTGGCTCGGTTATTATTGTAATTAAGTGGTAAAAAGGATGGGTGTTTACACACCTATCAAATCCCCTACACTTGACCATTGCAATGTCCTCATGCAATGCATTAATTACAAAGCACGTTTACACTTTTCATCATAATCAATCCATAGTGGCCTTTATTAAAGAGATAGAAAACTATAAATATTCAAAGTAAAGAAATAAAAAAGCATACCTTGGGTTTTGGAAATGTTATGAATAATCATCATCCTCAAGTTTTCACTTTCTCCAAACCAAGCTTAAAAACGAGATCATTGTTATTATAAGTTAGCAAACTAACACGAACTCATGTGGGCCAATTATTCACTTAGACTCCCTTATTCCTAGGTGTATCTCTTATATTTTATTGTTGTCTTGAATGATCACGAGGATGCATTTTTGACTTATTTCGATAATTTATTAAGGCCGAAAATAAAGCGAACGATTTAATCAATAGTTAGCTAAAGGACAAAATCTTTTAAAACTGCTTCTCGGGACCTCATAAAGTTCATATCTTGGCATAACTCGCTTCGCGATTTGAGACATTTCTCGGACCGATATTTGGCAGCGACTTCATACTTCAAACCTTGAGAGACGTTCATGAAATAATGGCCTTCTCTTCATAATAGGAATTTCTTCACTTGAAGTTTTGAGAGATTCATACTTGGACCACAACTTCTTCATTTTTCTCCAATCTTTATTTTGGACTTTGATATACAACGATCCGCCTCCTTTTTGGACTTGGATTCATTTATCCTCATACCTTGCTAGGGTCTTTTCGGATACACTTCTCCATGACTTTTGGGGAGTATTTGCTTTTCGTCGTGTGTCTCGATCCTTCATATTGATTTTCGATAAATGATTCTTCACATCACTTTGGATCTTTAGCAACAAAATATAGCCCTCATGCCTTGTTAGGACCTTTTTGGACTCGCCAATCTTCGCGTCCCGCTTCAATAAGTTATCCCTTGGCTATGAACTCTAATCCATACCGAGCAACTTTTAAACGATCTTGGGCTAGAAGCTAAGTAACTTTTCAAATCGTACAACCTTATTTATTGCAGATAAATTTATTAGCAAGCGATGGGAGAATAGGCTTATAATTAACTCACATAAATTCCCGAAAGAATACCAAACTTATAATTGGCTCTATCATCTCTCGTTCTCCACAGTTTAAAATCTCAAGGAATGAGACTCGTGGATGCTTAGCCTATTAAATCAAAGTTTTGGGTTTTCGAGTCGCCTATAGGATCTTGCAAATTCTTAGACTTTTTCAAGTTTAGAAATTGCATTTTAAAGTTCCCTTGATAAACGACTGTCTAGGACCAATTATAGGAACTTGCGAAAAGTTCTTGTTCTTAACCCGTGAGAGTTAAGACTTTCGCGTTTTATAGCTCCCTACATAAAAGCCTAGCAAAACTTGACTTAAACACGTTAAGGATACTAGCTAGAGTAACTTAGATAAGTAAACTCGGGTTGAGTCAAAAGATTCACAACGTTTGAAAATTAAAACCACTTTATTAAACATTTATTCTAGCAAAGAAAGAAAATAACTATACAAAAGGAAAAAACTAATAGGCCAAAATAGATCAAAAATTTTGAAAAATGTTGAAAAATTGATTTTCCGGTTAAAATGAGGACAAATACAAGGAAAAGACCACTTAACTTCGATAGAAGTCCCCCTACACTTAAGATAAACATTGTCCTCAATGTTTAAGCATGTGGGAGTAAGTATGGTGAGGTGCAAGCATGTCTTCAATAGTTCCAAAGATTTTTCCATTTATTTCATCAGGTGGATACTGAGATGGCTTAAAGATTTCAATACCGGGGTCGAACACCTTTTCCTTTAGGGGAAAATAGCACTCAGGCTCAGCAGAATGGGAAGAAGATCCGCGAAGAAGCACAACCTCGTCTTCAGAATGGGGACAAAGAGGTGTTAACTCATACGTGCTGCGGATATTGGTGTCGACCGGTTTCTTCTCCTTTGAAAGAATGTTCTTCAAATCCAAAGTAGGATCAAGACGATAATCTTCAAAATCATAAGGAGGAGCATCAATCTCATGAGGAAAGTAAGTATTAAGAAACGTAGAGAAGTCTTCCTCAAATGAGTAATCGTCCAAAGTAGGATCGAGTGATGGCGGAGGATCTTCATCATGTGAAGAATCGCTCGAAAGAGTATCAGCCTCATCAAAATCATCATATGTGGGCAGCTCGGGATACTCAGAAGTAAGGTCATCATAATCATCCGAATCTGAGCTAGACTCATCATCATAAGCATCAAATACCGGCGGAGAATCATAAATGGGAGAAGGTTCCAAAGTGGAGCGAGAATCATCCACATCATCATGAAAAAGTGGATTATCGATGCAAGAGTCGAATAGAGGATTGTTGTATACAACGAAGTCATCATGCACATTAATCATATTCACTGATTCTCGTCCTCCAAAGGTTGTACTGGTAAGCTTCCCCATTTTGAAAACTTGTGCATCATCCCCGACTCTTAAGATTAACTCACCTTCGGCAACATCAACTAGAGCTCGTCCGGTTCTCAAGAATGGCCGACCAAGTATTAAAGGAATACGAGGGTCCATTTCATAATCAACAACCACAAAGTCGACCGGGAAAGTAAATGTGCCAACTTTGATGAACACGTCTTCGGCTATACCAACAGGGTAAGCGAGAGTGTGATTTGCAAGTTCAAGAGTCATCTTTGTTGGAGTAAGGTCGGGTAATGATAGTGTTTTCCAAACACTCAAAGGCATAAGATTAATACTAGCCCCGAGATCAGCAAGGGCAGTAAATTCTTCAGTTTTGTTGAACACGCAAGGCAACACAAAACGACCGGGATCTCCAAGCTTTTCCGGAAGTTCTTTAAGAATAACTGCAGAGCAGTTTTCATTTAAGCGTGTGTTGGCGAGTTTAATCAGCTTCTCCTTCTTGTTAAGCAATTCCATAAATGCTTTGACAAATTTGGGCATGTGGACAAGTGCCTCAAGAAAGCTAATGTTGAAGTTCATTTGAGAGATCATCTTCACATAGCGTGACACTTCAGCGTCATCCTTGGTTAGCATTTTGGTTTTGCCTAAACGAGAGGGATAAGGGATATTGGGTTTGGGTGGTGAAGGTGCAGGTGTAGTAGGTAAAGGTTGAGATGTTGAAGGGTCCTTCCTAGAAACATTGTCATGACGAGGCGGAGGCGGTAATGGTGCACTAATACTAGGTGTAGGAGGAGTAGGGATAAATGGTGGTGGAGGAGGTGTAGATGATGGGGGTGGGATTGGTGGATCGACAATGGTAATTCCACTACGAGTAGTAATAGCACTCACATTAGCTCGCGGATTGGTGACGGTGTTTGAAGGTAGAGAACTTGAAGTAGAAGATTGAGCCGCGGACAAGAAACTAGCAAGCATATTATTCAAATCATTGGTTTGATTGCTGAAGGAGGATTGAATATTATCTCGAAGCTCGGATCTAATCTCATTCCCTTGCTTGGTGATATCTCCTTTTAGATTGATTATTTAGCTTTGTAGATTCTTGATTTGCTCACCTTGGGTTCTCATGATGGCTTCAACATAAGGATTAATGGGTGGGGTTTGTTGGGCGGGTGGGTGATAAGGATTAGAAGCTCTTGGTGGGATTTGGTTGCTTCTATTGTAGTTGTTGGCGGGGTTGTGGTTTTGAGGAGAAAAACCGGGTGAAAGGTAGTTGTTTGATCGGTAACTCAGCAGATTTCTATCCCCTTGAGGTCGAGCTTGGTAATTTTCCGGTGAATAATTACCATAAGCTGCATACACATTTTCCGGATTTCCTTGTGTCGAAGGACAATCGGTGTATGATTGAGGACCGCCGCATGTTTCACAAGGATTAGCAACCGCTTTCACTTGTTGTTGTTGTTGGTTAGAAGCGAGAAGCGTGATACTTTTGCTCATTTCAGTCATCATACGGGTGAGTTCGGTCATATCAGGGTTTGCTGAAGTAGAGGAAACATTGACTCTCGGGTTGTTCCTTGAAGAAGCAGAGGAATCCCAGTTTTTGTGGTGAGTAGTCATGTTCTCAATAAGCTCTCTACACTCCTCGGTCTCCTTTTCATGAATGTGCCACCGGCGGCTGCATTAATCGTATCATGATCTCGAAAAGTTAAACCGTTGTAGAAAGTATCAATTAAGGTCACAGGGAGCATGTTGTGGTTTGGACAACGATCAATCAAGACATTATATCTTTCCCAAGCATCAAAAAGAGATTCATCGGGTTCTTGCATGAAACCGCTGATTTGATTGCGAAGGCTTGTGACCATGGATGGTGGAAAGTAGCGCGACAAAAAGCGTTGAGTCATGTCATCCCAAGTGTGAATAGAATTCTTCGGGAGACGATCAAACCATTTCTCGGCATGATGCGATAAAGTATGTGGGAAGAGTTGTAGGCGAAGAACATCCATTGTGGCACCAGGCAACTTCATGCTTTGGGTGATTGTAATGAACTTGTCGAGGTGTTTGTTGGCATCATCATCAGGCAATCCACGGAATGGGTTAGTTTGCACTTGTTGAATCATGTGGTGCTTCAACGAAAACTCCGGAGCGTTGATTTGCATCGGCGCAATCGGTCCTCCTCGTCCAAACATGGTAGGTTGACAAAGCTCCTCCATTGTCCGAAGATCGGGCTGTGGAAGAACATTGTTATTATTGTTGAGGTGCGGTGGATGATTATTGTTGACACCTGACATACTTAAATCTTCTTTAGTCTCGGGCTCTTGATAATTAGAAGATCTAGTACGCATACACCTGAAAATGCAAAAGAAAAAGAAACCAAACACAAAGACAATATATATACACAATAAAGATAAAATCTTTTTGGAGTTTTGAAATGTTTAATTTTTATGTACTTTTATCAATTTTTAATTTTTATGATTTTTTGAATTTTTTATGCAAGAAAAATAACGCTCACAAGTGAACGGATCCCAAAAAGCAACGCGTCTTTCACAGAAACCCCTTAATCTTTACGAAAAGAGCTGGCAGCGGCGCCATTTGATAACTAATGTTTTACCTAATTAAAAAGATTCGTTTAAGTATGTCTCTTCGAATTGAAAAATGAGTTTAATGTGTGACTTTGAAGCTGTTCTTTGGTGAAACAAAAGTGTGTCGTTGTAGTATATTAAAGTAAAAGTGCAGAACAATTAAAGTAAATGACTTAAAAGTAAAAGGCAAGTATTTAAAAGCGTGACTAAAATTAAAGGGCACGAAAAGTAAATAACGCAAACTTAAATCTAACTAAGGCAAACTTAAAACGCAACTAAAACTAAAACTTAAACTAAGGCAAGGCTAAAATAATTCTAAGGCAAATAAACTTAAAGTGCGACTAAGTAAAAAGGCGGGAAAATTAAAGCTCGAAATTAAGAAAATTAAAGACTAAAATGAAAGAAACTGAAAATTACCCCTATCCGGAATAAACCCTATTCGGAATATTAAGCTTACTCGGAATATGTCACCTATCTGGAATAATACCCTATATTCGGAACAATGCAGCCTATTCGGAATAATGGCAACTCGGAATAATCCCTATGCGGAATAAATAGACCCTATTCGGAATAATGTAGCCTATGTGGAATCTATTCCCTATTCGGAATATCAACCTACTCGGAATAAAGTGCCAATTCGGAAAAGTGCCTATGCGGAATAGTAGGTCTATGCGGAATAGTCCTTCTATCCGGAATAAGTAGCTTATGCGGAATAATGGCCCCCTATTCGAAAAGTCTTGTTATTCGGAATCTTCTGCTCTATGCGGAATAGTCCCCTATTCGGAATAATGAATATTCCGAATAGAGTACACTGGTCAAAACCTTACTCGGAATATCCTCCCCTACCCGGAATACTTATTATTCCGGATGAACCACGTATAAAATGCTTCACTCGGAATGTTCCTGGGAAAGGTCAGTACCTGGGAAAATACAGAAACAAACAAGCCGAAGAACAAGGAGAACAAAATATGCACGAATTTAATCAAAACAAAGCTAAATCAACCACAAGATTAAATCAAACTAATAACAAAACATCTATTAAACATAAACAATCAATCCAAAACAATCAAACTCACAAAACTAATCAAAATAATCAAAATCCACTTAAATAAATCCACAAAAATCAAGAACATGAACATAAACAAATCAACATAAAGATTAAGAAAGGTAGAATGAGGTTAACAAGATAAAGATAAAGATTAACAAGAATTAAAAGAAAAACTTACTTGAAATTAAATGGTAATTAAGGTGCAAGACAAGAATTTAAATTTGACAAGTATTTAAATGACAAGGTAATTAAAAGTGGAAGAACTAATTGTCACTATTAGCCAACAAAGAAAAATAATTAACTAGCCTAATCTATATATAGGGGAGGATTAGGAAGCTTCCTCCCCTCCTTCATTTTCTCTTAATTACAAGATTAAGTCCTTCCTTCTTTAATCTTCTTTTAATTGCACCATTAGTCCTTAAGCCTTTATTCTTCATTAATCTTGGACTTTAAATGGTTTTGTCTCGGGATTTCTTTGAACTCGTCTTTTAATTCTTCAATAAAGTAGACTTGAGTTCTTCGGCTTTAAGTAAACTTCCGTCTTTCGACTTTTTCTTCAATAAATCTTCAGAATTGGTCTTGGACTTCCGTTCTTTTTTCACTCTTGACTTCTCGACTTCATTTTTCATCTTTTTCTTCAATAAAAGCCCGTGAATGCCGTGTTTTCCCCACTTTTCACAATTTCGTCCTAAATCACAACAAAAACACAAACCACGCATAATTCCGACATAAAAGACATAAAATACACGTTTGGCTCGGTTATTATTGTAATTAAGTGGTAAAAAGGATGGGTGTTTACACACCTATCAGGGGTCTTGACAAAATCTGATTTCCCTTTGAAGTAGGATAAGAAAGCTGGTTTTCCTGTTAGAAAGTAGGTCGTTGGAACTGTTCTTGAGAAATTAGCCATGAACATGACGGATTCAAGCCAACTGATTTCAAAACTGTCGGTTTTCTTTAAATTAAATTCAGGAAAATCTTCTTTCATTATCTGGAGAAGTCGGTCAACTCCTCCGAGGTAGAGTGCATCATTTATTTGGATCTCGAGTATAGAAGATGAGAAAAAGATGAGATTTTAGATCCGGATTTGATATAAATGACGTGAGTGAATTTTGGTTAGGATTAAAGATTTGTGATGTGAATGTTAGAATAGTATTGATGAGGGTAGATGTGGGTGACGGTGGTGGATGGATTTTGATATTTAATTTTTTGTCGGTGGTGGTGGTGGGTAAGGGATAAGGTTTAAGAGGATATAGTAAGTAAAAGACCAAACTATCCCTCTCTTCATTGAACTTAACTGCCAAAACTAACGTCCATCCAAGATAGGGACAATTTTTGATCACAAATGTAAACGATAGGGACGATCTGTGGACTTAATTTGATATAGGGACTATACTTGATGTTCTGTGTAAATGATAGGGACCAAACATGAAATTTTTTCCTGGATATATCAAGATGTAACAGATTTTTCATTTTTAGTATCCATTTGGGGAAACGAGGCCCTAACTTATAAGAGCTCAAATCAACATATTCTACCTTGTTAGAAAGGTTTGACATGTCGGTATTAAAAGGAACTCCTTCGAGTGAGTTGTTTGAAAGATCTATATACAAAAGATTTGATTTTCCAATGCTTTTAGAGATAACACCTCCAATAAGTGAATTGGACGAAAGATCTAGCTCTTGAAGGTCGGGTAATTGCCACAGTTTGTCACTTATAGTTTCATCCAACTCATTAAAGGACAGGTTCAAGTGTTGTAGGGATGAAAAGCTTTGAATCTCATCAGACAATGACCATGTGAATTGGTTATTTGAAGCATCCAAAGCTTGTAACGTCGCCGATATGCATCCAGACAACTTGTTTAGAAAACCTGAAAGTTTCCCATCAAACTTGTTGCTAGAGAGAATAAAAAGGCTAAGCCTGCTGCCAATCAACAGGCACAACCAACGATACATGGACGAGTTGAGATTGTTGTTATCGAGATAAAGGGTGTCGATAGATAAAGAAGATTTGACAGATGAAGAATATGGATGCATGACCTGTGAGAGGTCACATCCTCTTAAACTTAACTCTTCTAGGTTTTGGAGACTTATAATTACATTTACCCAATTATATACCTTGGCGAGAGAAGTTCCATCCCATTCTGGTATACGCAAAAAACCTAGAGAAGACAACCAATCTAAGTTTTTAACTGTACAACTTCTTAGATTATTAAGGAAAGTGATTTCAAATTGGTAAGGTTTCCGAATTCTGGAAGAATGGTACCATAGAGAGAGTTTTCTGAAAGGTGAAGGACTTTAACTTGGTCAAGGAACCAATAGTCCTCGGAATGGTTCCAGTGAGATTATTCCACTAAGATCAAGTCCTGTTAAATTGGTTAAAGAACAAATTGATCCTATTTTTGGCCAAAATTTGCACTATGAGTTGTCTGAGTTTTTGAGCATATGTTATACAACCTTAAAGCAAATTAACAAAAACTTTTAGTGACAGAAAAATGAGCCTCTAACACCTTAACTTAAGCATAAACAACAACTATTAATTATATGTTATGAAATTTGCATAAATCATCATAGACTTTAATTTACCTAATTTTCTTTTGTGTTTTGTGTTTTTATTGCAAACTAAAACTGAAAATCAACTACTATACCCTGCTTGTGAGCTAATACTACAGCAAAAATAGCAAATTTGCAGAGCTAATCCCTCTCATTGCAAATTTGCAGGCTATATCCCTGCTTGTGAGCTAATACTAACAAAAACTAAAGGATAAGATGGCAATACTTTTTTTAAACTATAATAGATGCAATAAAAGTAATAAACTTACCACCGGTTGGACGGGGGAAATTGACTTCTGGCCTGTGCAAAGCTTCATTAAAAATTCTTGTGTCGTGTGCGGTCCCTTCCCATCCCGCCCATGTGAATGTGAAACACATGTCAAAATCACAGGCTGCCATGATATTTTGGGTCGCATATCCTTTTCTACCAATATATTTGGTTTGTTCATGCTCTCGGACCGATGCTCTCACACGTGTCCCATCAATAGCACCAATACAATTCTACAAGAAGAGAACATTTCTCATTAATCTATCGCATGAACCAAGTATATTTTAACCTAAAATTCACATAACATACCTTGAACATTTGATAATAACGGGAATTGTTTAAAATTTGTGGTGGTACTTCTTCATTGTAATTTGCGCTTGGCCTGATCATGTCCCCGTTAAGTTTAAGCACTGCTTGAAGAACTCTGTGAAAATGCCTATGTATAGTTTCTCCAGAATGGTTAAAAGTTTCTTGAGCTAACCTATTTCCACACTCGTGTGCTAATATCATCAGAAAAATACCAACAGACTCCTCAATCGAGACATGACGTGTTGCCTTTAAACCAAAACGTTCTTTAAGATCTGAAAACAAATCCTTAAATACACTGATGTGTAACCGAAAATCTTTGTAGCAACGTCTAGGATGACCATTCAATATTTCTTGAATTAAAATATTACCCGTGCGACAAGAAGTACGACATGCAAGTCCCTTTTTGTTCACTGCATTTTGACCCTTTATTATCCCTTTGACAGCTAAACTGCAAATTAGCAACCACGTGTTCTCATCCTCCATCCAATCTTCTTTATTAGAATCATTGTTGTCATCGTCACTATCGGAATCCGTCCTGTTATAACACACATAAAGAAAGAACATTGTGTGAAATAAAAACAAAAAAAAGTAAGTTAAAAAAAATTAAAGGAACATAATCAGCAAATATCATAAAGCAGAAATCATTTTAATAACATAACACTTAAATCCATAACAACAAAAGTTAAAAAAAAAAGAACATATTGTCGAGTAACATAATAATAACATAACAACAAAAGTTCCAACTGAGGAAATAAAACATGCATCAAAGTCGCTCATTTAGAAGAGTCACTCGTTTAGAAATGAGTATAGGAAGCCAATCTTGTCCAAAGAGGATGACGGGTACATAAATCTTTCCCTCACTTCCTTTTTCCAAAATATCTTCAATGCCTTTTTGAAGTCTGTCGAGCCTTGTTCAAAACCAGGAAAGCTTGCAACAATGCCCATGCAGTCTTTAATAGATGGGGCATGGTTTTGTGGTGCTGTTGTTTGTGAGCTTCTTGCTGCTAAAGTTTGAATCAACGAATCTAGTTTTAATTCATAAGATGTAACTCCCGTATCTTTTGTCTTTTTTGAACGAGTAGCAGAACCGTCGTCTTTCTTCTTCTTCTTTGATGAGCTACTTTCTGGAAATGATATTTCAAGATCATTTCCAACACCAACTGAATTGAACTCGTTGCTATCCCCGTTACCTTCTAGATGTGAAGCACCCAGCTCTTCTTCGATATTACTTTGACCATCATTGTTTTGGAACTCGTTGTTTTGGACCTGGTTGTTTTGGAACTGGTTGTTTTGGACCTGGTTATTTTGGACCTGGTTGTTTTGGACCTGGTTGTTTTGGACCTGACTGTTTTGGACCTGATTGTTTACTACGGATGGAATAGGTGGTAACCTAGTTCTATCACCAAAAGCAACTGAATCACACATGTGCTCGTAATACATGTAATACACCTCTAAATTTTTGTCCCTAAACTTCGCAATGCTTGGATCAGCCTAAGAAATAAACAAAAAATGATATGGTTCACGATATAATAATGTAACAAAAGTGTCATTATAGTAAATCATAATAATCATACCTCTATTTTTTCATCCCACCATTCCGCCGTTGCATCAATGGTCTTCCTCACGAGATCCCACCCAATCCCGGATTCAATCCTCATCAAACGATCATATAACTTAAATTCTTTTTTCATCGTATCCCAATGGTTTTTGAGTTGTTCTCATGTGAATACCTTTCCAGAACGAGTTTTTAGGTTATTTTCCAAGTTCATCCATCCAAACTTATTAAAGTGGGTTCTCGGTCTGTTTCCTTTTTGGATCTCCTCAAGACACAACTTAATAAATATCATATGGGTAGAATTATCCCAAACGGTTTTTCGTAGCACCGCCTTTTTAGATTTCTGGTTGACATGGGTCTTATCATGGTTCAAGTCCATGTCCTAAACCTATCAGACTACAACTACATCAAGAGAAAAAGACTATGATAGCATTACACACATTATGATAGTATGCATCAACTTATAGCTAAAAAACTAGAGAAATAGCTCCAGTGAAGCAACCAGCTCAGTGGCTCAATCATTCATCAACATCCACACTAAAGAGCATACTTGCTCATGAATTGAGTTGCTGAAAAGTGCATCTTGCTGATGTGTTTTACTCTATGAATAATATACTCACTCAAGTGTGTTAACTCACTGGAGGGTCTCATGAGTTACTCCGTGATGTGCTTACTCAGAGTTCACAAAAGAGATGAATTGTCTCATGAGCTCATCAACTAGCTTATTTCCTTAATAGTGGTATTAAGCAGATTCAGGTAGTTGATGAGCTCCTCAGTGAATTCTACACTCCAGTGAGTGAGTGAGCTCTGAGTAAGACATCAGAGAGTAGTGTAACTCATGAGACCCTTCACTGAGTTAACACTATTCAGTGAGTATACTCTTCAGATGGTAAAGCTCATCACGGATGAGTAAGTGTACTACTTTGGATGTTGATGAGTGATTGAGCTCCGCTGGAGCTTTTTATTCCGTTTTGTAAGCGTTTTGACCTATTCAATTGGCGGTTTAAACTTGGGTCAATGGCACATGATGAATTGGCCTTTACTATTCTCAATTTCCTTTGTGTTAAGCATCACTCTATAAGAGAAAGATATGTATGAGAAGAAGAGACAGAGGAAAACGACATGACACATTCCTAAGCGAAAAGGTTGTCCTATGTAAATTATTTCAAAGAGATATTCATGTAACCCAGGCAAATAGGTTTGAACAGTTTCTTTTGGAAAGTGATTACATGATGATTGACTGAGATATCCAGATTGAGTATCTTTATCTACCGGTGAAATGCCTCATCACTTCTATAGGACCCCTTGAGCTCCTTGCCGTTGAGTGAAACTTAATACATTATTATTCTGCAAGGTGTTTTTACCTTCTGTTTAGTAATCGTATCACCATCATGTGAATTACCCTTTTCAAGTCAACTATTAGTATTTCTCTATATACAAGAGTATTGCATAGCCATATTCACCTAAAATAATGATAACAGGTCTAGAACACTAATGTGCATATTTTAAAGAATCTGGATCGACATCATATGTTGTTTGAGTATTTATTCGGTACACTGATTTCATGAAAAAATTGAACATGAAGTGTTCTGGGTCAGCCTCACCCAACCTATTTTGACAAGTACCCAAAGTACTTGTTTTGAGTCATCATCCATCCCACCCTGTTTGCAACTTCTACCACACATGGACGTAAGAAAATCATGTTAATTAGGACTCACGACAACCATGCTAATCGTGAATTTGCCATAACAGCTCGAATCACGTCTGATCATAGCTAGTTGTTTATCTTTGGGTCAAAACCATTACACAAACACCTCTATTTCTCTATTTGCTATGACCTCGTCAAAAGCAGCAAGGGACAACTTGTTGTGTATTAACGACGGTTGTATAGCTTTACAAACAATTAACATAATTAGCCATGATAAACAGTCAATTGCAATTCATCAAATGGGCGAGTTTTTGACAATAAAAGAATTAGTGCCACAATCAGTCAAGCAGAATAAGCTAATATTGCTAATATTGTATATGTTACAAATATAACCTGTTGAAAGAGAGCATCAACAGTGACAGTCCTACTCAAATGGACCAGTGATATAATAAGGCGCTATATGAAGCCTTGTATATTTTGCAGGTCTCATCGGCAAAACTAATATTCTTGGACCAATTATGTGAGATATCTCGATACCTACCACGAACTTCACTTGAAATGCACGTTCCTTATGTTATTATACGTTCCATATACAGTCAATTCAATCATACAAAAACTCTCCTTCAAATCCTCTTGCACTTCTAAGTATATCATCACCATAAGCATGTCTGATGGCGAGAGATGAGTGTCCAATGGCTAATACGTTAAATGGACTTGTTCTTTTACATGAGTATCCACTCAAACTTTTTATCTCAGAAGCTGATCTCTTTTACATAGGTACAGCCTCCATACACCACTCCAAAAACCTAATCTTAAAGCCACACAATCACTCGCCTCATTAGGGTATAGCTATTTAACATTAACTTATTCATTAGTGTGAATTAACTGATACATTAGTGATTGCAGCCTCACAGTCACTCGCCTCATTAGGGTGGGTATTTATATATATATAACTGTTTAGATTTAGCTCGAGAGTTCAGATGTTAGTGCAAACTGATGTTAATAGGTAGTTTATAGATTAGTGTTGCCAGTGATCATATAGGTTAGTACGTCATACAACATGTCTTATTCCTAATAATTTTATTAAAACCGCAAGTAGTGCACCGAGATCACTTATTTTCACTACAATAATATAATAACTTCTGAATATCTTCATGTCTAACTAGACCCTATTACGGAAACTCAAACATAAATAAGCTTAAGGTGTTTGTTTAAGCTTGCGGGAGTGTTTGTTTTGGCTTATACAACAGACTTATAGCTTATTTTGGTTTTCAATAAATGTTTCATAAGCTTACTTTTTTGTGGCTTATTTGAAACTTTTTTTGCTTACATAAGCTTATTACAAGATGATAAGCTTATATAAACCGAAAAGTTTCAAAATAAGCCACAAAAAAGTGAGCTTATGAAACATTTATTGAAAACCAAAATAAGCTATAAACCCGTTGTATAAGCCGAAACAAACACCCTCATTTGGGCTTATGAACTTATACGATTTTGGCTTATAGTTGATAAATAAATAAAAACAATCAATAAAAAAACAATCAATAATCAAATAACCATAAATAAATAAAAACAATGAATAAAAAAAAAATGAGATTCATACACAGAAATTTTTGAGATTGGATTTTTTAAGGTTATGAAAAAATCGGATCAGATGAAATTTTGTTCAAAACTCCATTTTCAGTTTGTAACTGGACCCCCTGACCAATACAAAATTTCGTTTTGATCCCTCGAAAACGCAGATAATCCCGGTTAGCCTTTTTTACCCAAACACTTTTTTTTAACTTATCTCAGTTTCAAACTGAGATTCGAAGATAATTTTCTCCAAACCGCACATCCAAACACCCCCTAAATATTTGTTGTAATCGCTCGGTTACATATCAAGCTAGACAATTGAAAATATTAGATGGGTTTGATCGGTAAGTCTGTCACAATGTTAAGCAATGTGTATTCGGTTAGGTCAGATCTTGTGAAGACCAACCAAACAGTTTCATAGGAATATAGGATTACGCACAGGCTTAGAATTGACACTTCATCACTTGCACTATTCAAGATACTAGAAGAAGTGTTCATCTTAAACATATATTTAAGGCTACATGTAATAGCCACCTGATGCGACTTTGATTTTTCAGCTTGCGATTTAATGTGATCTATTTGCTCCAACAAGACGATCTACTTTAATTTTTTAATATAAATATTTTTTTCAAATAAGTTTATTATAATAATATTTATACTTAAATATCGTTAAAGAAATGATTAAAAAAAAGACTTAATTAGAAGTAAAAGAGATAAAATGTATTAGCTAAATCTAACTCCAAAAAATTGTTAAATTAATATATATCGTAAGGAATTAAACAAAACTCAATATATTAAAATTTAGAATTTTTTTTATAAATTTTATATAATTAGTGAAAGGTTATTTTCAGAACCAAATAAATGTACAGAACTGCGAGAACCACCTTAATACTCTTAACAATGTATATGTATTTTTATTATTATGTTTAAATTAACATTTAATAGTTGTTTTATGAGTTATAGATCCGAGTATGATGAGCGATATAAAGAGTGCACATGTGTTTTCTTATTAGCCAACGAAAAGGTAGTTATCATACATATAAAATAAATACATGTGCATGGTCTTAGGATACATGTTCTTAGTGACCTACGACAATAAAACTTCATGTATTTCTACCTAATGAACTAACCCGATATATATACATGTGCATTTTAAGAGTAAAAATGTGGTTCTCGCAGTTCTGTACATTTATTTGGCTCTGAAAATAACCTCACCCTATATAATTAAAACATAATTAAATCTAATATAACTTTATCAAGAAAAATATAAAACAAAAAAAGAAAAGAAATAAGAAAGCGCGACATGTTTGTGAATTAGGTCGTACCTACGATCTATTTGGGGGAGTCAATTTTGCCGACCTGATCGCCGCAACGGGCCGACCGAGAGATGACTCGGTCACGACCTACACCGTTGCGGGTAGCCTAACTCCTCACAATACGACCCAACCTGTCAAAATGTCTTCTTTTATAAACATATCTTGATGAATTTACAGGTAACCATTTTTGTTGAAATTTGCAAGCTTTCCAAGTATTGTAGCATGCTACTTGCCATTAGTCGCAACATGGTTACCAACTTGAGAGAAATGATCACCACGGCAAAAATCGTTCCCAAGCCGACTTTTTTCCCACCATTGCGGATGTGCTCTTAGTTCAGATTGACTTACCGAGATATAGAGAAAACTAGAAGTGAATCAGTGATCACTTTTTTCTTGTTCATAATTTAGTAGGCCGATAAACCTACAGCGCCAATCCAAACAACATTGGTTGTAAGTAGCGTAAGTAGGGCTGAGCCCCAAAACCGATCTGGACCGGACCGGCCAATTTCGGTCCGGTCTTCGGTCCGGTTCGGTTCGGTTTTACCAAAATCTCATCAATTATGCCTAATAGGACCGGAACGGAGCGAGGACCGAACCGGACCGGACTGACCCGGACCGGCCATTTCGGTCCGGGGTTTCAGACCATATCGGTCCTCGGTCCGGTCCGAGCCCGATGCTCAACCCTAGTTGTAAGCCGACAACTTATGAAAGGTTCCAATTCATGTTCTGGCTACTGAAAATATCCATTAAGACACGTCAACAATGCATTTGAAGTGAATCAGCATATAGTGTAGCTAAAGTTCTGGGCAAGTTTTATCAAGTTTCACTACTGCAGTACTGCCACAGGTTTTCGCAAGTGTGACAACTAAAAGTCAAAACAATGGTGTTTGCATATAGACACATACATAAAAACAAACACACATACCACACGGTATGCAGGTAACACTCAAATTTATCCATTAGCGCGCGCCGCGCAGTAGTACTACACTTGATGCATTTCACCTTCAAAAAGCAGTCCCTTTCCAATAAATGTACTTATACCCTAATTTTGGCAATTAAATTGAAGCAAAGAAACATTGCTGAATTCAAATTGATCACAGTAGGTTAAGAATTTGTCTTTACCATAGCAAGGAGCCAGAAACGTCTCTATGGTTTACTAAAAAACCTACCTTTCTAAAAAGTAAAAGGCCTTTAAACCAACAAGATAAAGCAGGGGGAAAAAATCTAGCCTACGCCGACCCATTGCCCAATCCACACATATGTCCATTCTATCACCTCTAACTGAAATAGACAAAAGATCATGAACGAAAGAAAAGAACGCTCATGCCAAAAACAGCAGAAAGATCATTCATTGCACACACATGTCCATTCTATCAGCTCTAATAACGATCATGAAAGGAAGAAAATAACATTCATACCAAAAACAGCAGAAAGATCACCCATTGCAAACACATGTCCATTCGATCACCTCTAATTAAAACAGGCAAAAGATCATGAACGGAAGAAAATAACAATCATACCAAAAACAGCAGAACACATGTCCATTCTATCAAATTCTAATAAAACAAACAAACGATCATGAAAATAACACTCATACCAAAAACAGCAGAAAGATCACCCGTTCACTTCTACTTTTTTCTAAGTCCCGGTAAGCCAAGTAAGTAAGGTCATCTGAAAACTTAGATTATCTGCAACTAGCCAATCCAATGGTTCGAATTCGTGTTCTGGCCATTGAAGACATCTGTTTTAACGCTTCAACAATGCATTTGAAGCTGGTTGTATCCAAAACTCTAGCTTATCAGTAATCTACTATGAAGTTACTAATTGTATACTTGATATATCACAAACTGAACAAAGCAAAAACTGTAAAGAACTAGACAGGGTCTAACAAGTTCGACTGCTGCTATTAGCAGTACTGCCGCAGGTTTTCACAGGTATGACACAAAAGTCACATCCATAAAGACAAAAAACACATACTTCGTAATACTTACAAAGATAACAAGCAAATGATGCAACAAATTACCCATAAGAAACAAGCAGATGATGCTACACATCAGATATTCACAAACATAAAGACTAGTACTATACTATCCTACCATAAATTTATCTATTACCACGCCGTATGCAGGTGCGTAAGAGATCCTTATAAATACTAGACACGATGCATTTCATCTTCAAAAAGCAGTCCCTTTTCAATAAATGTACTTATATCTCAGTTTTGGCAATTAGATTGAAACAAGGAAAGATCATTGAATTTAAATTGATGACAGTAGGTTAAGAAATTATACTAAAGGATAATATGTTTGTCTTTTCGGTAGCAAGGAGCCAGAAAACGTCTCTGTGGTTTGCTAAAAAACCCTATGATCTTCCAAAAAAGTGAAAGGCCTTTAAACCAAATCGATTAAGCGGAAAAAGAAATATAGCCTATTTCGACCCATTGCAGTATTGCAGAATTGACACATATGTCCATTCTATCACCTTTAATAAAACAGACAAAAGATCATGAATGAAAGAAAAGAACGCTCATACCAAAAACAGCAGAAAGATCATTCATTGCACACATATGTCAATTATATCAACTCTAATAAAAAGAGACAAACGATCATGAAAGAAAGAAAATAACGCTCATACCAAAAACAGCAGAAAGATCACCATTGCACACACATGCCCAATCTATCAACTCTAATAACTATAACATGTATGATATCGATATATGATCTGCGTGATGGATCAATGTCTTAATCGTACAAGCGATTGTTTTAGCCAATATTTGGTTGTGGGTTGGGTGAAATAACACCACAACCGGGGTAATCTTTCTGTTTTTGATATGAAAGTTCTTATCTTCCTTCAATGATCGTTTGTCTATTAGGGCACGAATTACTTATCTAAATGAATGGTAATAATCTTAGAGTCCCATTAAGCAAACTACAAACAAATCATTTGAGATACATTACCTGGTGACAACCCAAACACCCTTGCACACACATGTCCATTCTATCAAACAGACAAAAGATCATGAATGAAAGAAAAGAATGCTCGTACCAAAAACAGCAGAAAGATCACCCATTGCACACATATGTCCATTCAATCACCTCTAATTAAAACAGACAAAAGATCATGAACGGAAGAAAAGAACATTCATACCAAAAACAGCAGAACACATGTCCATTCTATCAATTCTAATAAAACAGACAAACGATCATGAAAATAACACTCATACCAAAAACAGCAGAAAGATCACCCGTTCACTTCTACTTTTTTCTATGTCCCTCTAAGCCAAGTAAGTTAGATCATCTGAAAACTAAGATTATCCGCAACTAGCCAATCTAATGGTTCGAATTCGTGTTCTGGTTGTATCCAAACTCTAGCTTCTCAGTAGTCTACTATGAAGTTACTAATTGTATACTTGATATATCACAAAGTGAACAAAGCAAAAACTGTAAAGAACTAGACAGCGTCTAACAAGTGCGACTGCTGCTATTAGCAGTACTGCCACAGGTTTTCACAGGTGTGAAACAAAAGTGACATCCATAAAGACAAAAAACACATACTTCGTAATACTTACAAAGACAACAAGCAAATGATGCAACAAATTACCCATAAGAAACAAGCAGATGATGCTACATTAATTTATCCATATTCACAAACATAAAGACTAGTAGTATACTATCCTACCATAAATTTATCCATTACCACGCCGTATGCAGGTGCATAAGAGATACTTATAGATACTGGACTCGATGCATTTCATCTTCAAAAAGCAGTCCCTTTTCAATAAATGTACTTATACCCTACTTTTGGCAATTAGATTGAAACAAAGAAAGATCACTGAATTCAAATTGATGAGAGTAGGCTAAGAAATTATACTAAAGGATAATATATTTTGTCTTTTCCGTAGCAAGGTGCCAGAAACGTCTCTATGGTTTGCTAAAAAAACCTACTATCTTTCAAAAAAGTGAAAGGCCTTTAAACCAACTCGATTAAGCGGAAAAAAAAATCTAGCATATTTCGACCGTTTGCAGTATTGCACAATCGACACACATGTCCATTCTATCACCTTTAATTAAAACAGACGAAAGATCATGAAAGGAAGAAAATAACGCTCATACCAAAAACAGCAGAAAGATCACCTGTTGCACACACATGTCAATTCTTTCGAAAAAGCAAAAGGCCTTTAAACAAACTCGATTAAGCAGAAAAAGAAATCTAGCCTATTTCGACCCATTGCAGCATTGCACAATCGACACACATGTCCAATCTATCACATTCAATAAAACAGACAAAAGATCATGAACGGGTGAAAAGAACGCTCATGCCAAAAACAGCAGAACGATCATTCATTGCACACATATGTCCATTCTATCGACTCTAATAAAAACAGACAAAGATCATTAAAGGAAGAAAATAACACGCTCATACCAAAAACAGCAGAAAGATCACCCATTGCACACACATGTCAATTCTTTCAACTCTAATAAAAACAGACAAACGATCATGAAAGGAAGAAAATAACGCTTATACCAAAAACAGTAGAATGATCACCCATTGCACACACATGTCCATTTTATCATCTCTAATAAAAATAGATAAACGATCATGAAAGAAAGAAACTAACGCTCATAACAAAAACAGCAAAAAGATCACTCATCGCACACACGTGTCAATTCTATCAATTATAACAATAACAGACAAACGATCATGAAAGGAAGAAAATAACGCTCATACCAAAAACAGCAGAAACATCACCCATTGCACACACGTGTCAATTCTATCAATTATAACAATAACAGACAAACGATCATGAAAGGAAGAAAATAACGCTCATACCAAAAACTGCAGAAACATCACCCATTGCACACACATGTCATCAACTCTAATAAAAACAGACAAACGATCATGAAAGGAAAAAAATAACGCTCATACCAAAAACAGCAGAAAGCGATCTTGAAAGAAAGAAAATAACGCTCATACCAAAAACAGCAGAATGATCACCCCGGTTGTGGTTTTATTTCACCCAACCCACAACCAAATGTTGGCTAAAACAGTTGATTGTAAGATTAAGACGATGATCCATCACGCAGATCATATATTGATAGCAGAGATGGAACATACACCGAAATTTTTTGAGCAGTAAATACATTATTTTAGGGCACGATTTACTTATCTAAATGAATGGTACGAAACTACTAATCTTGGAGCCCCGTTAGTACAAACAAACCAGTTGAAATACATTACCTGGTACTAGTTCTTACACGTCTGAAAATCCATAGCGTCACAACTGAAAGAAAGAACCTGTAATATCACAAAGGCAATGGCTACTCATATGAAACACGCATCAATATCAGTCACATAAGACCAAAAATGCCAAAAAACATGGAAACATTAGCAACTAAATAAAAAACCAGCAAAAAGTCGTCGAATTCAATATTCTCATTGAGGTATAATACCAAAGTCTAATATAACCACAACAAGTACCAAAAGACTAAAAACCCTAGTCCCATAAAGAAACACCAAGTAACGACATATCTAAAAAAACTAACTTCAAAAGACAGAATGAACCATAAGATAGCTTCCTCATTCCTTCTTTTCAGTCACGGCCTTCTTCTTTGATGACGCCTGAGAATACAAAAACGTACCCAAAATAGCAATAGCTGATCCAAGTGCATTCAAAGGCCTAACGGGGTTCCTAAACACCAACACAGTAGACACAATCACAACAACCCTTTTCATTGTATTCCCAACCGAGAAAGTCAAAGGACTAATGTCATCAAGTGCTTGATAAGACGACTGATTGTACAGATGATAAAACACTCCTGATACCATCACCCATATATAAAAAGTAGACGGTGTTCCAACGCTCGCAATCGCCTTATGATATCCAGGAATCCACTGAGACCCTTCAACAAAAACCGCAACAGGAAACAAATAAAAGAACGACAGAATCGTGATCCACCCATACAAATTCAACCCATTCACCTGCTTAAAATTCTGCAAACTCTTCTTGGAATAAATATTCCTCAACACAAACCCAACGTTACTAATCATAGCACCCCACAACCCACCAAGATTAAACGAAACCTCAGTAACCGCAGCCAAAGAACACCCCATAACAATCGGCAAAATCGACAACCAAACCGACAAAGGATACGTATCCCCTAACGCCGACGAAAACACCACACTAAAAACCGGCTCAGCCGACTTAATCACATGAGTAAACGAAACCGCTACTTTAGAAAACGAAACACATGCCGAAATATGACCTATGGTATGAAACAAAGCAGGACCTAACAACGCGATAATAAAACTCTTATCGACTTTCGGACATGGCTGTAACTTAGTCCCCCATAACACCAACATCCAAATCGACCCAACAAACAACTGAAACGAAGCTAGTAGCCATGGGTATGGGAATATATTCAAACACTTTTTATTATAAATATTAAAAATAATATTCTGAAAGTACCAAAACCCGAAAACTATCCCTAACTGTAAAGTCTTATTAGTACCAGTACTTGTTTCACTTTCAGGTATAGTTTCAGGTACAGTTTCAGGTACAGGTTCACCATTAGGGTTTAAACCTGTATCTTCACTTCCAGACCCTGATTTGACAATCTGAAAACTGGGTTTTGCTCCAAATTGGTTAAACTGAACTGGGTTTTGACCAAAACTGGAGATTTTCAAGTTTTTTGAAATGGGTTCTGGGCCTGTATCTTGACTTCCAGACCTTGATTTGACAATCTGAAAACTGGGTTTTGTTCCAAATTGGTTAAACTGAACTGGGTTTGGGCCAAAAGTGCAGATTTTCAAGTTTTTTGAAATGGGTTTTGGATCAAGATGCATAAAGATGGAAGCTTGGTGTGAAGTTAGGGTTCTTGAGGGGTATTTGTGATGGGTTTTGGGGAGATTGTTGATTGAGGATGAAGTGACAAGATTCAACATCATGGTTTTTAGGGATCTTATGAATGAAGAATGAATCTGGGGGTGTTTGGGATTAGTTTATATTAGTGGAGTGAAATTAGGAACATGTTTATCGCAGGTTAAAAAGGTGGTTTTTAGGGAATATGCTTTTTGGGCTTTTGTTTGGGCCAAATATTAATCAAAATTCAAAAGTGTGTTAGGTAGGATGATGAGTCAATGGTGGTGTGCAAATCTTTGACTAGAGTAAGAAGTCTAATAGGACTGAGCATGACAAATCTAAAATCGATCTGATTTGGAAAATCGGATTAGATCGGACTATTTGGTCCAGTTCCGGACTGATGCTCAGCCCTAGTTTAGAGTGATAATTCGGATCGGGTTCGGGTTGGTAAGTCGAAAAATCTTAATCTGAACACGATTCATTTAATGATTGGATAGGTTATGTCAATTTTTAACATGTTTTGAGCATTAATAATGCATTAATGGGGTAATTGGTTAGTAGTATATTTCGAAAGAAATTGATTTGTATACTCTTTATATTGATTGGGACATTTAAATTTTATATATCTTGACATGTATACCTTTAGTTTACATTTAATTATGTTTACTTTTATAAGGGTAAATGTGTCAAGACACACAAAATTTGAGTGTCCCAATCAATATGAAAAGTATGCAAATCATCTTTCATTTCGAAATGAATTGTAATTGGTAAAAGAAATTATAAAACTGAATTGTAATTTAAAAGATTGTAATGTATTTTAATAATAATGTGTTTGAATTGTAACTAATATATTCTGTTACAGTGTTTGGTTTGATACTAATTTTTTAAAATTTTAAATTAATATTAATAAATAAAAATTAAATAATAAATAACTAAATAATAATAATAACTATTATGTAAATGAATAATAATGATTAACTAAATAATAATAATAAATAATAAATAAATAATAATTACTTATAATTAAATCGTAATAATTAAATAAAACTAAATGAAATATTAATAAATTAACAATAATTTTTATTATTAATCATGACTCATATAAATAAATAATAATAAAATATAATACTCCAACTCATACAAATAAATAAGTTTAAAAAAATATATAATTAAATTACAAATATATTAGATTAAATAAAAAAATTAAATTTAATAATAAAAATTAATAATATTTAAAAACTCATATAATAAATTAAAATATTAATTAAAAAATGTAAAATAATAATATAAAATTAAATAAAATATTAATAAAATAATAATAATAACTCATAAAAACTAATAAATAACTCATATAAATAAATAAAATAATAGTTTTTAGAATTTATAAAAAATTATAAATAAATAAATAAAATATTAATATAATAATAATAATAATATAAATTAACAAAATATTAATTTAAAAAATAGTAATTTATAGTAATTTAAAGTATTAAATTATTATTTTAAAAAATAATAATATTAAATAAATATTAATAAAATTAATAATAATAATAATAATAATTATTATTATTATTATTATTATTATTATTTTATTATAATCACTTCATTAGAATAATAAAATTTACAATAAATTATTAGGAAGCAGAGATAGTATCTGGGCTTCCACTCCTTTAACGATAGCGAACTTATCCTATTAAATATCGATAATAAAATTGTAAAATCTTGAATTATAATGTAATCTAAAACATCCTATCTATTTTGTCATGTAATCTCGATTTTATCATTGATTGTAACTGAAAAGTATACATTACAATTACATTGCTAACTAAACAACTAATGTAACGTAATATAGATTACAATTCTCTCATTACAATAAACTAAACAAGATTATAACTTAATTTAATTTACAATTACATCAAATTACATTACATTACAACAAACCAAACACCTCCTAAATTTTGAATGATTTGATGCGTTTAATGTGTTTAATACATAACACTATAATGGTTAAAAAAAAACAATTGAGCTAGCTCAGTTGGCTATCAAGGGTAACCTTGAGGATGTTTTCTTGAAAACGTCTGGAGTTCGAGTCTCACTAAAGATTTTCAGGGGTCCGAAATATGGATGTCATTGTCGGCTCGAATCACTAATTACTCGCCATTAAAAAATACTATAATGGTTAAAAGCTTAGAGCATTAGTAATGCTAAAGTTTTTCAAAGACGTGAAACATTTAACGCCTTAAATGCAAATGTTATTTAATGTTTACAACTTTTGTCAAACACTTATTGTTTGTCAAACTTTTATAAAAGGCTTTATAAAAAGCACCTTATGCAATGCAAGAAAACATGTCAGATTACTTGCTAGAATAGTAAAAAATCATGAATCACTTTTCTTAGAAGAAAGACTATTATCCACCAATTAATTAAAGTTTAAGGTGAGAACTTGAATTTGAGAAGTTTTGAATCAAAATAAAGGCCCGATTGTGTTAAAATGAATACAGTTGGAAAACCTCTCACTTTTTTTGGAAGAAGAAAACTCTGGAGAACTAATAAAAATGGGTTTGTAAATGTTAGTTATAAAGATAGAGAATAGGTTTTCTATTTTTCCAATAAAACTTTTGAAAAAACAACAATTTGAACACTTTTTTTCTTTTCTTATGTTTTCATAGAAAACTTCTCTAGAAAACAACCCATTTTTCTATTGCTAAACACAAAGTTTGTCAAGTCTTATGGAAAAAGTTTTCAAAAAACTTTAGTTGCAACTTGCAATACATGAAGTCACTCAAAAGACTTTGGAAAAAAGTAAAAAGCTATTGCCTATTTGAGCTATTGCTCATCAAACTCTGACCCTCGAGCCCAACTTTCTCTCTGGCCCTGTTGGTTTATCTAACCCGTTTATTTAAACAAATTGACGCATTACATGGTTAAATTGGTTAAACGAGTTTAAGAGTAGACTAATTTGGCACAATTTAACCTATAATAAAAAATATATATATAATTTTTAGTTTATGATAAAATCTTAAACGAGTTGACGAGTTATCTCGTTTAATTTATTTCTTAACTCGAGTCTGACATGCTTATTTAACCAGTTAGATAGGTCAATCTGAACATCGCCCAAAATCTATTTAGATTTAATCCGAACTTATTAATTTTTGTGTCAATATCAAACCGAATTTTTTGTCGAGTCAGAGATTGCCAATTTGGCACGGCCACATTTAAGAATTTGAAAAGTAGATGCTACATACTATGCTATAGGTTTTGTATTGGTTATGTTAGGTTTTGTTCGGTTTGGTTGAAAGAGATTTTTTGTTTAGAATCAAATTATCAACTTTAGAGCAATTTAAATCAAGGTGACAGTTCAGTTTGATTTCTGAATAGGCTAAACTAAGGTTGTCAAGATCCTGATTTTTATCATAAGATCTTACGATTTTACGATACTACAAAGAAAAAACGATCAGGATCTTACGTAGGATCTTTGTATGCTTAAGATCTTATAGGATCCCGATTTTGATCATAGGATCTTAGGATCTACTACGATCCAATATTACTTTTTCTTGATCGACAAACTAATCTACAAATTTATAGACTCTAATTTGTATAATCTAAAAAACAACATATAAATTTTCTTATACATTTCAAAATCATAATTTTGGACCACATTTTCATGAAATATTCGTAAAATTTTGTGTAATGTATATTAATTTGTAAATTTGAAAAATATTACAAACACTACTAAGAAAATACATTATAGTAGGATCTTACGATCCCGGTTCTATTTTACGATCTCGATCTCGCAAAGACGAAAACGATCATAGATAAGATCTCGATCTTAAAAACCTTGGGCTAAACGATGTCATTTTATTTCAATAAAGCGAAATGCTAAGATTCACTCATTCAAAACTGAACTGAACTTTAATGTAAGATTAAGAACACCATAAAACTATTTCTTGAACCGAGATTATAACTAACATTAGCAAAATGCAAATCGGTTTCGATACAACTCGCAGGTTTTTATGTAGACTTATGGACAGATCTCAGCTCTTAATAGATTGGCTATAACTTCATTATCAGATATAAGGCGGCATGGTTAGACTTATGTCGCCTAGACACCACCGTCCAGCAATGAATAAACTTATGTCACAGGTACACTCGATCCTACACGAATAATTAGTGACGAACAAGCTGGTAAATTAGGAACAAAAGACCTATCAAAATAAAAGTCAGTCGCGCCTTTTAGTAGTTGCAGCAGTTGCATCATTTTCATCCAACTACTAATGATGATTCTTGATCAACACAATCGGCTAACCCATAAAATCATTCATAAAAGTTCATTTGAACAAAATGAGATTATCCCAAAAGAGGAGAAACGACCTAAATTAACAAAACAAAGTTCAGAACAAGCTTGCATACCATAAGACCCGAAGACATATTAACAAACATGACCGTTAAAGACTCGATAAACAAGTCAACTAGGAAATTATCAACTCCTAATCTAAAGATATGGGATTGTCCGGGAGGTACCCTGGTGCTTTCTCCAGCAATTCAGTTGGGAAATCGTCTTTTAGAAACTGAACTCTCAACTTGATACTGCTACTCTCTAAACTACCCTCTGTCAACTCGAACACACACGCATCTCCAAGTTTAAGATCGTTGTCTTTCACAAACTTTGCCCATCCTTCGCTTTCGAACCTTTTGGTACCTGCCTTACCAAAGTAATACAGGTGCCACTCCTTTCCTCCATAGACGATCTTGGCTGGGACCGTATCGTTAGGAAGGTTTTCATGTAATCTACGAGGGACTGCCTGTTGTTGCATTGGATAAAAAAAGGGGAAATTGCCTAATTGACTCTTTTGGGTGTACGGCCATTACAATCTGTGCCATTTAAAATATGTATGTCGCGGGTCTAGACCATAAAATCATAATTGTCAAAAGCTCGACTATTTCCAAATTTCCAAAAAAAATCGAAAATTTATAAAATCCTGTACAAATGTCAAAAGACTTTAAAACAATCGCAATAAAGGTACTTTTTTAGAAATGATGTAGTTTTTCTACGCTTTTTGTATTGTATTCGGGATCTAGATCTGCATATACATATTCAAAAGGTATAAACTGTAATGGTCTCCCACCCAAAACAGTCAACGAGGTAATCTTCCCTGACATAAACGATCATTATCAATGAATGTGAAAGTCAAACGTGGAAACTTTTATGCAGAAGGTTAAATGAGATTCGAAATATACCAGTCCATTACTGTTCCGTGCAAGGTGTCGTCCCTCAAGTGTCACACAGAAATACGGTTTTGTTGATACTGGCCAAACATCAGCATCGCTTTCAGGTTCAGGCATCCGGGATTGACCCGATGGTTGCTGTGGAGGACTATTATCCCTTGTGGTTTGGTCACTTGTATGGTCTGCTAGGTTTTTCTTTTTGGGTTCCAAAAAGCCCGGTGATGGATCCATGTGAACTAGATACAGTAAATATGACAGACTATAAGAATCAAATTAATGAAAACCAGTTTTCTTACACTAACCTTTAGTCGCTCCACAAAAATCAGAACCGGAATAGTTTTTGTACATCAAACCAAACAAGACTAATTATTGGCAATTTCAATCACAGTAATCACTAAAACAGAAAGTTATACTAGTTTTATACTTATTTCGAATTAAACATGCTGATATGGGCTAAGCAGAAACACTACAATTGTTTAGTGGCGAAACTATAAAGGGTTGTTCGGGAACTACTTGATTAGGTACAAACTGATTACAATTCCTTGATTATCGAGGATAAAATATTTAGGAGGTATTTGGGGTAGTTTATATAAAACCTTTAATCTGTTTAAGCACGTACTAAAGTGCATACCGGAAACTGATTATTTCAAGCCGGTGCCCTCCATGTTTCGCCAAATAAAATCGAAATTTTGTGTGCATTTTCTTATTTATCACCATTTTATTAAAGTGCACCCCATCACAAAATCAAATTGCCCCCCACCTTGAAGAGAAACAATGTAAAAACCTTGTATCTCGGTCTTCATTTTAGTGTGTACAACAACTTTTATCCGAAATTATTATATTTTGCCCCCCGTCCCCCAACTTCCTGGTTCCGCCACTATTTCCAGCTAAACTACGCAAATAGTTTTCTCCTTTCAAACAATCCAAACTGATATATGTGTTAAATAACGAATAAGAAGTTTAATTAAGCAGTTCCAAACACACTCTTAATTTTAAATAATCACTCGTAAAGCTGTATATTGAAAACTAAGGGGGTGTTTCTTTAGCTTATAATCTCAGCAAATGAGCTTCTTATGGCTTATATAAGTTCATATGCTCAAGCTGATAAGCTTATTATCCCAAAAACTTTAGGTTATCAGCTTTTCAAAAGTTCAATAAGCTCATTAGCTGGATAAAATAGCTTTAACAAACAACCTCATAAGTCATAACCATCTCATTCTGATAAATTTTCATCTTACATTCTAAGGGAGTGTTTCGGGTTGCTTATTTCAAAGTGTTTATCTACGTATATGTTTGGCGCAATGGGCTAGAGCTAGAGCTGGGCTGGGCTTGGAGCTTGTATTGTAAGCCGGAAGTTGAGGCTTTTGTTTGACGAATTAGTTGGGAGCTCAAACTTATTAATGTAAAATCGCATAAAAATACATCAAATTAAAGTCAAATATATATTTAAGCTTTTGTGTGATAATCCATTATATTATTTAGGGTATTTAAGTAATTTGACTAGCTATAATATAAGCCGCTTTTAATGGGATTGAGCTTATAGAGGCTTATGGATTATAAAAGCTTCGATAAGCCTGTGGGAAACACAGGGCTTATTAACCACAAGGGGTGATCCAGCGGTTAGAATACCAACCTTCCAAAGTGGAGGTCAAGGGTTCGAATCCAACAGAAAGAAAATTAATCCCCTTGTGGCCACGCGCCGACTCCAGGTTATCCAAAAGGGTAGTCGGCTCACAATCTCGAGTCAGAAACCCAGGTTACCAAAAATAAAATAAAAAAAGGGGCTTGTTTTATAAGTTACCTTACATAAAAAGCTTAAGCCCCGTTAAGCCCTCCCCCCAAAGACATAAGTAAGCAGTTAGCAGCCTTCTCATAATCCTAGAGATGAGCACGGTACCGGTACCGTACCGATCCCGTACCGAATTAGTGGTACCGATTTTTTCCCGAACATAAACTAGTGGTACCGGTACCGTACCGAACGGGATTCGGATATCGGTACCGGTACCGGGAAATCGGGTTTTTCCCGTTTTTTTCAAGGAATTTCCCGATTTGGTACCGGTCCCGTACCGAATTAGTGGTACCGATTTTTTTTCACCTTATTTCGTAGTCCCGGTACCGTACCGAACGGGAATCGGTACGGTTCCGGTTCGGTTTCGGGATTCGGGTCGAAATGCTCATCCCTACTGATAATCCTATATTGAAGTGCATATCTGGTTAAAAATAAGCAGTTTGTAGCTAATTGCTTATTAGTTCAAAGAACCACAGACACATAAATAAGCAAATCCCAAAAACCCTACAAAACTAAAGTGCTTATCTGCTTAAAAAATAAGCAGTTTCTGCCTAACACTAATAAACTGCATATCAGCTCAAAGAAAGAACCAGATAAGCACATAAATAAGCAAATACCAAACACCCTCTAAAACTAAAAGTAGTTATATGATTATCATCCTCTAAAAGAAGCTCTAATTATAATAACTTGCAAGATTAATCATTAGTTGTGAGTAATCTAATTTACCAAACACCCCTAAAGCCTAAAATTAAGCGATCTTATAAAAATTAATTAGGGTTTCGTACCTTTTTTTAATTTTAGTTCAAGTTAAGTTGCAGGTTTGGCCTCCTTCTACACTTATTTTGCCCCCTAAAACCAACTCGGACCGGAAAATTGGATCGGACCGGACCGGACCAAACCGGACAGCACACTTTCGGTCCGGGGTTTTGGACCAGTTCGACCCTCGGTACGATCGGTCCGGTCCGGTTCGGTTTTAAAAAAGTCTTGTCATTTTTGCCTGATAGGATCGGAACGGACCGAAGACCGAACCGACCCGGAACGAACCGGACTATTTCGATCTGGTCTCGGTCCGGGGTTTAGAACCATTTCGGTCCTCAATCTGGTCCGGTCTTAGTCGGTCCGATCCGGTCCTGAATCGATGCTCAACCCTATACTCGATTGGTACGATGTTGTAAATAGATAAAAATTTGTTTTTTTTAGTGAAAAGGAAACATGTAAGATGGTAATAATAAAAGGTTTATCTATTACTATTATTATTTTATTTTAATTATTACTACTTATAACTACATGTACGAGACTTACATATAAATTAAATTTATTTTAATATTTTAATTTAATATATAAATATATATAAAATCTCACGTGTTTAATATTTTCTTTTTAAATTAGTGTGAAAATATAAAAAATTAAAAGTTTCACTTAACCAAATATAATTTATTTAAACAACTATTGAAGTTTTATTGTGTTTCGTTAACCAAATTTAATTTATTTAACTAACCACTAAAGTTTTATTGTGTTTGTTGTCTTGTTTCGTTTATTATACGTGTATTTAGTTGTTTTATGTCTTGATTATGTTTTTGGATTTGCACATTTTTATTTTTTATGGGGACACTTTGATTTACGCATTAAATAGTTGTACTGTAAATGTGCATGTATTAATTGCTCATATGTTAAAATTAACTGATAAAAAATATTGCGTATATAGATTGATTCTTTTTATTTAATCTTAATGAGTAGTTAATTTAAAGGCTAAGGCTATGTTTGGCAAGAGCTGTTTGAAAACTTTTTTTTAAAGCTGTTAGATTTTTTGTTAAAAAAATAATTTAATAGCTCTGTTTGGCATAACAATTTTGTAGAACTGTTAGCTTTTTATTTTAAACAAGTAGCTCTTAAATAAAAAGCTGTCTGATACAGCTTTTTAAATTGTTAAGAGCTATTAAAGATGTAGATTACTGATATACCCTCAAAGCATATTATAATTTATTTAAATACGTCCTTTTAAGTCATTTTAAATCTTAATTTTACAGTTAACAACTAATATACCAAATAATTTAATTAAAAATACAGCTTTTTGGTAAACAGCTTACAGTTAACAGCTTACGGTTAACAGCTTACAACTTACAGCTAATTTTGCCAAACATAGCCTAAATATCATTACTAAAATAAGTCATTCACAGTAATCAATTTATTAAGTTCTGTTTCTTTTGCACAGAGATACACAACGTTTATATTTTAGTTGGTAGTAGTAAAATGGTAGCTGAATAATTTGTTCTCTTTGTTGTACATTAGGCACAAAACTTTAAAAATTTAGCGCTTTTTTTCTTAAGTTTATTTTTCTCTTTTTCTGACACATATGTCTTCTGGGCATTTTTTTAATCAAGTATACACAAACATTTTTTTTTCTAAATTATATCTAAATTAAGAAATAGTCAATAATTTTTAATTAAATATATTTATTTCACATATTAAATTATATTTTTAATATTACTAAATAAGGAAAGAATTGATTGTTTGGACGAACGAAATCTCCACTAAACGTTTTGCTTTACTAAGTAAAAGATTTACTCTCTCCGTCTCATAATTATTGTCCAACGACAAAAAAAACACGTATTTTGATAAAAATATCACTTTCTCAGCTTTCTCTTTCTTACTTTTTACATAATGAAAGTTTTACCCTTAGAGCGCAAGGTGTAGTTGAGCCGTGGGCAAAAAGTAGCGTCACATCACCACTTTCTCACATAACACTAAAACTCCCTATAACCCCACAAACCCTCTGGTTAACACCAACATTTCTCGCTTTATCGTGGCCCCATCACTTTTTTTTTTAATTCAACAATTTATTAACTAAAACTTAATTTTTCATTAATAAAAATAAAAATACAATTACTAAAAAGAAAATTACAAGAAAAAAACACGAAATTAAAAAAACACGAAATTAAAAAAAACAAACACGAAATAAAAAAACTTTTAAAAAGTACAATTTAAAAATTAAAATATTTTGCGAGCGCCTCGTCTTTAACTTTTCGATTCTCGTCACGTCTTGTGCACTCAATCCGGTAGTGTCGAACCGAAGGATTTGTAATTCTTCGTTCCTTTTTTGAAGCTCAACCACTTCTAGTCTTGTTGCCACCTCTCGTTCCAATCGTTCCTTTTTTGCATCACGATCCGATAACATTTATTGTTGTAGCAATTCGACCAATTGTTCTCTTTGAGACCCCGAAGTGGCGGATGAGCTTGAGGAGCGTTGAACCTTGGACTTTCTTGGAACACCGGATGGACGAGGGATCTCATCGTCATTGAAAAGATTTGGATCTAGATCGGCTATCTTCCCTCGGGCACGACGTGTTCGAGTTGAATCGGATCTTTCTATTTATACTTGTCTATCAAAACAAGCCAAGCACTTTTGTGTGGAAACTCCTTGTTCCCGTTTTCATCTCGATACAAACTCATCACACGAGTCACCAAATTGTCTTCATTTTCGCCACTCAAAAGTTTGGCATTTTCATAAAATGAATTAAACTTGTGAACCTCGCGGTTCAAAGTCGGCCACTTCCCGGTCAACATATTTTTGTTCCGAGCTTTAAAACCCTCATCCTTAAGCCGACCGTTATACATATCCATAATTTAGAACCAAAACGTATCATGTGGTTGATCGGGCCCGATCTTCGGGTCTTCGGATACTTCAATCCAACACTCGACTAAAACTTCTTCTTCACGTTGGGTCCAAAAAGAACGGTCCGACTTCGGGGGTGGTGGTAGGTCTTTCTTCCGATTTCGCTTAAGGACACTTTTCTTTCTCCCATTTTTCTTCGATGGACCCGCGAGTTGTTTTTCGGGCGCATCGGGATATTGAGGTTCTTGTGGCGAGTGTTGAGGAAAGTTTTGGAAATTTTGTTGTTGATTGTTGGAAGACTTGCGATTGTTGAGATTGTTGGAAACATAAATTGAATGCCTCAGGTGTACAATTAACAAACGGGTTTTGTTGTGGGAAGTTAAAAGGATTTGGTAGTTGATTATAGTTGGCGAATGAAGAAAGTGGGTTAGTTCTTGAAGTGCTAGATGTTGCGGATGGGGGAGTATTCGGGTTAGACGAAGTAGACGAATTTTGTAGTTGAGTAGTCGGAATTTGATTTTGAGGATCAGATAAAAAATTGTTTATCCATTGATTCGGGTATTGGTTTGGATTTTGACTCATGTGGATAGAAAAAATATAGAAATTAGAGGTAGTGAATTATAGAAAAATGTATATTTTTTGGTAGTTTTAAAGGGGATCTATAGTGAAAGTAAAGGGTAAAAGTGGGGTTTTTAAAAATCCCAACGGTAAAAAAACACTCAAAAAAAAGTCGTTGGCCCAACGGTTACTTTATCAAAAAAAAAGTGGTAACGCAGCCATGGCGCGAGCCACGGTGTGGTTGGCTGCGCCATGGCCTCGCGCCATCTAGAGATGCAACATACAACCGGATTTTTAAAAATCCGGTCCAAAAATCCGATCCGGATTTTATGATCCGAACCGGTTAGACCAGATTTTAAGATTTTTAGAAAATCAGATAAAAAACGGATAAAATATCGGATTTATCCGGTTTTAAAAAAACCTTAACCGGATTTTTTTTTAATATTTAAAAGTATATTTGTGGATGCTGTGTTTTGCCAGGGTTACAGAATTGGTGGGTTTATATATAAATGAGTAACCTAAAATACAAGAGTTGGGCTTGGGCCTGATAGGATGCTAATTAAACATGAACCCATTGTGTGGGCTTGGGCCTGATAGGGTACTAATAAAAGTATAAAACATGAACCTTAGGGGTGTAAACGAGCCGAGTAGAGCCGAGTACTGTCAAGCTCGAGCTTGACTCGAATATAAAAACTCGAGCTCGAAACTCGGCTCGAGCTCGACCGAGCTTTATATTTTAAGCTTGAACTCGGCTCGTTATATAAAAATCGAGCCCGAAACTCGACTCGAGCTCGATTATCTTAACATGTTATGCTTGAACTCGATAAATACTCGGCATATGAAGCTCGACTCGACTCGATTTATCTATATAAAAGGGTAACACAATAAGTTCGAAAAGGCTCGCGAGTTTCTCGAGCGGATTATATTGGAGCTCGAACTTGACTCGAATATATACTCGAGTAGCTCGAACTCGAGCTCGACTTGTTTAGATCGAGTCAATTTCGAGTAGTTTACGAGTCGATTTCGAGTAACTCACGAGCTGTCTCGGCTCGTTTACACCCCTAATGAGATAAGTAAAATTTTGTACAAGAATCAGGTTGTAAATCTTTGGTTAACTACTCCGTTATTTATGACCGGTTAAAACCGGTTTATCTAAAAAGTCAAAACTAGCCGGTTTTTCTAGTATTTTGTACAAGAATCAGGTGGTATTTTTTTAATGTTTTATGGTTATATTTTTTTTTAATGTTTATAAATAAATTCCGAAAAAAAACCGATACGAACATTTTTAACCGAAAAAATCCGATCCGAAGATTTTTAACCGAAAAACCGATCCGAAAAAAAGTCCGATAAAAACCAATAACGAAAATTTTTATCCGAAAAAACCGATTCGGAAAAACCGATCCGATCCTCTGGATTTTTGAATATCCGGTTGTTTCAAATCCGGATTTTTAAAATCCGAATCCGGTTTTATCCGGTTTATTTGCACCTCTAGCGCCATCAACCTTAACGTCGGTTGTCCACTTCCAGCCCAAAACCCATAATGCCGACCACTGTACGGTTGGCGACGTCATGGCGTCGCGCCATGGTGGCCAGCCAGCCCATGGCTTACGGTATCGTGCGCTCTTAACTAATTAATTTACATATTTTTTTATTGTTTGTAATAATACTTTCAAGAGAGGTTGATATGTTAAATTTAATACACATTCTTTATTTATTTTTGAAAGTGGACAATTAATTTGAGACGTTCCAAAATAGTAACGTGGACAATAATTTTGACACGGATGGAGTATTTAATACTCCCTCTGTCCCAGATTTATAGTCACTCTTTCTATTTTGGTACGTCCCAAAATTATTGTCACCCTTCCAAATATAGTTATCGGTAATTTAACAAGTTTACTATATTGCACATAATGTTTTAGAAATTATAAAATTTTTTCAAAAGTTTATGGTTGTTATTTTGTAAAAAGTAAGAGAGATAATAGTGTAATTATTATTTTTTCTAAAACTGTGTGTTTTTTATTAAGGACAGTTAATTTGGACGGAGAAAGTATTTTTTAATTATTTTTTATATGTATATATTCTTTATGTTTTTATTATTATTATTTTTGGTAGTTTTAGTTCACGTTAATCTGTTTTATACGATTTCCAGTTTTTTTTATACAAGTTTGAACGTTTTTTACAGGTTTGAATGTTTTAATATGATTTTGGAATTTTTTATATGAACAACGTATGAAAATATACACGCACGAAAAAGTATCAAAACTTACGAAACATGTAAATTTATCCTTGTACATTTTGCTCGAAAATTTACAGACGTTTTTGTACATAAGAATTTACTTTTTGTTTGAAAATTTTTGATAAAAAACATATACAAATTTTGGAAAACATTCTTAGGTAACGTAGAACGTATAAAATATTTTAAATTTATAAAGATGTAATTTTGTTCTATAATTTATTAAAATATTAGTAGTAAGTTTTTGTATTTTTTGTTTTGAAATTTTTGTACGAAATGAAATAAAAGTATAAAAAAGTTTAAACGTTTTTTTAATGCTTTTCTAAGTTTTCATACGTTTAAAAATGATGAAAACGTATAAAGAGTGCTGAAACGTACAAAAACGTATAAGAGCGTGTGAAAACCTTCAAAAAGTAAGAAAATAAAAAAAGTAAGAAAAGTGATAAAAAAACGGATGAAAGTGTATGAAAGCGTGTGAAACGGACAGAGCCGGACAAAATTAGAAATTTGAAAAACGTATGAGTGAAAGTATACAATAATGAGCGAAAATGTACAAAAATATAAAACAACGGTACGAAAACTTAAAAACATATAAAAAGGTAAAAATTAAAAAGAAATATAACAATAAAAAAATCTTAAAAAAATAAAAAAGAAGACAATTAACAAACAACATGGACCAATTATGAAACACTAATGAGAGTATTTATGTCATTTCTATCGACTAAACAAGCAGTTATCGGTCAAACTAATAGAAATATTGGTCAAAAGACCAAGCCCGTTAAGGGTCACAACCACAAGGAGAAGATCCGAGAAAAAAAAAAGTTTAAGAACTATTTTCGTTAAATTCAACATACCACATGAACCTTTTATGCAATTAACTATAAGGGGGCGTTTGATTAGGGATATTTGAGGATGTTGGAGGATATTCATAGCATTTATATATATATATATATTTTTTTTTTCATATATTGCGTTTGGTAGGACAAACAAATTAATTAAGAATTCATAATTGACAAAAAGAGGAAAATTAAAATTTCTCCAAAAAGTGAAATTTTTTAATTTACTTGATAATTATGTTTTATAAACTTTATTTCTAGTGGTTCTTTTTCAAGTTTTTACTCATTTAAATAAAAATTTATAAAAAAATTACAAAATTCGTTTATTCGATTTTTATTCAATTTAAATAGTAAAAATAAATTTTATACGAAAATTAAAAAAAATCAAAATTTACTCGTTTAATAAAGATTTTAAAATTTTTTTATAAAAAAAATGTTTTTCGATTTTTACTCGTATAAACATGAAAAATAAAATCTAAATAAACATTTATATAAAAAAATTGTATAAATTTTTTTAAAAACTTATATAAATTTTGTTTTAAATTTATATAAATTTTTTTATAAAATTTATATAATTTTTTTATAAAAACTATATAAATTTTTTATTAAATTTATATAACTCTTTTTATAAAATTTATATAACTTTTTATATATACAATTTTTTTATAATATTAATATAAAAATTTTATAAAATTTCTATAAATTTTTTATATAATATTTGTTCGTGTTAATTGTGTCGACTAAAAAAACAATTTCAAAATTTTATTAATTTCTGTCAATCAAACATGCGTAGGTATTTTTAAATCTGCAATTTTGAATTCTCAAGAATTTTAATCTATTAGAATTTAGAATTCCAGAATTTAAAATGTCTAACCAAACGACACCTAAGAATAAATTGTGTTTGTTTAGAGTTTTCAAGAAAGAAGAGAAAATAAATGATAATAAACTAGCAGGAAAATAACTCTCTTAGAGTGGAACTAAAAGAAGCAAAAGACATAGTTAAATCTTGGCTTAGAAACTCTGATAGGGTAAATCAATGCATAAGTGAACAAATACCTGCTCAAAAGAAGAAAATGCTTGGTGCTGAAGGATCCTCCAGCACCAAATCTATTGTCTTTGTCAAAGCCTCAAATGAGGATGGTAGCTCGATCCCTGACATTAAAAGGTCAGGTGAAGAGAATTTACCCAATCATGACACTGAACTAATCCTTCTTCCTGAGTTACAAGCATGTGTTGACACTTCAACACCAGTTGAATCCTCAGTTATTGAGGATGACTCAGATGATGATATAGAGAATGAAGTAAGTACCCCACTTCCTCCTTTGGAGAAGCTGGCTGGTGTTGAACCCTCTACTAGACCCAAAACTATCCAGTCTATCATCAAGTCACACACCACACACAAAGGTAGTTCTTCCAAACATGTCAAAATTGACACTTCAAAAAACTCTTCAGCTCCTGCTGAAGGTTCACATATGGGAACTACCTCTTTAGTTTCATCAAATAAACTGAAGAATGCTAAATCTGAGGAAGATAAGAGAATGTCTCTTGTCATGCAAGAGATCAATGATCTTAAAGTACAACTCAGGCATCAGCAAACACCAACACGATTCAGAGATGAACCTTCAGACTCTCCTCATTTAAAGTACAAGACACAATTCAAAAGAGCTTGTGAGTTATGTGGTCAAAACAACCATCTCACTCAAACTTGCTTAAAAGTGATTTATTGTACTAAATGTGAAAGGACTAATCATCGTACTTGTGAACACACTCAGTATATGCTGACCAAAAGAAGTGTCGATGCCCACAAATCTGAAGCATCTCATTCCAGGCGAAATATGCCTTTCCCATCATGCATTCATTGTGGTATGGGCAATCATCACTTAGATGACTGCCACTATTACCCTGTTTGTAATATTTGTGGAAGTTATGATCATGACACTCATGAACATAATCGAATCATCTCACTCAGAAGAGGTATTCAACCAAGAAACCCTAACTCTATTTCCAAATGTTGTGAGACCTGTGGAAGCGATGTCCACACTACATCTGATCACAACCATATAGAGTGGTTCAAACGAGGTGAAGCCCTCCAGGCTAAGAAAGCAAAGGTTGTTCAGACCTCCTCTTCTTCTGAGCAATCACACATACACTCTACAAGTGGACCCTTCAGATCTAGAACACCTTCTAGATATAAAACCCCCACCCAACAAAGGTGGGTTTCAAAACAAAACTAACCATTTCCTTAACTTGTATTGTGTGATCTCAGGAAGCCTATTTGGTACCTAGATAGTGGCTGCTCAAGGCATATGACTGGCACCAAAAGTTATCTACACAAGTATAAGGAGGAACAAGGTCCTAAAGTTGTTTTTGGTGATAACTCATCAGCTACTACTGAAGGATTTGGTTCAGTAAAATGCAATGGTATAGTTTTCTCAAGGGTAGCATATGTAAATGGATTGAAGCACAACCTCATCAGCATAAGTCAACTTTGTGATGCAAAGTATCTTGTGCTGTTTGATGACAAAAAAGGTACAATCTTCAACTCCAATCATGAAATTGTGATGATTGCTCCTAGAGTAAAAGATGTTTATATCATGAACATGAACTCTACTCAGGAGACATGCTTCTTTGCTAAAGCCTCCAATATTACGAATTGGCTTTGGCATAAGAGGCTTTCACATCTCAATCTTAAAACAATAACTTTGCTGGCAAAATAAAATCTTGTTATTGTTCCTTCACTTGTCTACTCAAAGGACAAATCATGCTCAACATGTGAAAAATGGAAGCACCATAGGGCCAGTTTCAAAACAAAGCAAACTTTCTCAATCAAAGAAAGTCTTCATTTGCTTCACATGGACTTATTTGGCCCAGTATCACCTAGGGCCATTTGTCATGAAAAATATACACTTGTCATTGTTGATGAGTACTCAAGGTACACCTGGGTATATTTCTGACAAAGAAAAGCCATGCACCAGATGCCATTATGTCTTTCATCAAACGAGTTGAAAATCAAAATGACACTCATGTCAAACAACTCAGAACTGACAATGTCACTGAATTCAAAAATCACTCTCTAATCAAATTCTGTGATGACAAAGGAATTTCCCAAAATTTCTCATCTCCTTACACACCTGAACAAAATGGTGTGGCTGAAAGAAGGAACAAAACTTTGATTGAAGCAGCAAGAACAATGCTTGTTGGATCTGCTCTCTCTAAGAATTTTTGGACTGATGTTGTAGCCACTGCTTGCTACACTCAAAATAGATCCATGATTGTGAAGAGACACATAAAGACTCCCTATGAAGTCTTCAGGGGTAGAATTCCAAACATCTCATTCTTACATGTGTTTGGGTGTCCAATATTCATTCACAATCACAAGGATCACCTTGGAAAGTTTGATGAAAAATCTGATGATGGTTATTTTCTTGGATACTCCCTAGTATCTAAAGCATACAGAGTCTTCAACACAAGAAGACAATGTATTGAAGAAACCTATCACATCACATTCAATGAAAGTTCTGAAGCTCTTACTTTTACAAATACATCAGATGATGAACTTCATATACATGAATCTTACAATTATCCATCTGATGAATTTCATCACTATGAGCCTTCTCAAAAATATCAAACAAGCAACTCAGTCCCTCATATTGATCCATTTGAAGATATGACAAGTCCTACAAAAGGAAATCCTTTAGTATCACATACTGATGGCTGTCAATCAAATAATGATCAATCTCATAATGATCAAAATGATCAGCAAGGAAACACAAATGACCAAAATGGTCAGTCTCAAAACAATCAACATGCTGAAACACATGATCAAAATGATCAATCATATGCAGCTAGTGAAGAACAATCTGAGCCCCTTGCTCAAAGCTCTCCTATCATCTCTATAGAATTGGGTCTTGGATATGTTGCTTCTGAACAAGAAGGAATCCCTCCAATGATTGAACCTTTGTCCACTGAATATCCTTCAGTAGACACTAGAGACATCCCAAGTCCAAGTCCATTTCATGGACTTCCAAGTTCTAGCTCTAACCATGATCTAGTACCTATTATCCAGCTCCACAAAAATCTTGGACTCAAAATAGTCACATACAGCTGGTGAACATAATAGGTAATCCTGGTGAAGGTAGAGTTACTAGATCTATGGCAAAGAAACTGAGTGCTGCTTCATCTAGAGAATGCCTCTATGCAAATTTTCTCTTAGAAATTGAACCTACAAAGGTTTCTGAAGCACTCACACATCCTAGATGGGTGGATGCCATGCAAGAGGAACTCAATCAATTTGAAAAAAATAAACTCTGGAAATTGGTTCCTCTTCCATATGGTAAATCAACCACTGGCACCAAATGAGTTTACAAGCTCAAAAGAGATGAAACCAACGCAATGACCAAAAATAAAGCTAGGCTGGTGGCCCAAGGATTCAATCAAGAACCTGGTGTTGATTTTGATCAAACATTTGCTCCAGTTGCACGTATGGAAGCCATACGAATCTTCCTTGCATATGCCACCTACATGAACTTCATCATCTACCAAATGGATGTCAAGAGTGCATTTCTAAAGGGAGTTGATATGCACACCACACAAAGTGATGTGCACACCACAAAATCACATGTATGATGCATATGGTACAACATCATATATGCATTTTTGTGGTGTGCATATCACTTTATGTGGTGTGCATATCACTCCCCATTTCTAAATGGTGACCTAAAAGAAGAAGTTTATGTTAATCAGCCTCCTAGCTTTGAGAGTAGTAAATACCCAAATCATGTCTACAAGCTTTACAAAGCTTTGTATGGACTGAAGCAAGCTCCAAGAGCATGGTATGAAACTCTCTCAACATTTCTCATTGAACATAAATTTTTCAGAGGAAAAATAGATAGTACATTGTTTATCTATAAATCTAAAACTGACACCATTCTGGTACAAATTTATGTGGATGACATAATCTTTGGTTCTACAAGCTTGAAACTTTGCAAACAATTTGCCAAGATTATGACCAACAAGTTTGAGATGAGTATGATGGCAGAACTCACATACTTCATTGATCTTCAGATTAAAAAATCTGACCAAGACATCTCCATCAATCAAGAAAAATATGTCAAGGATCTGCTGAAGAAGTATGATATCAATTGTGCTTCAGTGAAGACTCCAATGGTACCCCCTAACAACTTAGGACCTGATCTCACTAGAAAATCAGTCAATGAGACTTGGTATAGAGGTATGATTGGGTCACTCATGTATTTAACTGCAAGCAGACCTGACATTCAATTCTCTACATGCCTTTGTGCAAGATACCAAGCAGATCCAAATGAATCACACTTTACTGCTGTAAAGAGAATTTTCAGATACCTAAAAGGTACACCAAGTCTAGGTCTTTGGTACCCCAAATCCTCAAGTTTTGATCTAAAGGGGTATTCATATTCTGACTATGCTGGATGCAATTTGGACATAAAAAGCACTTCTGGTGCCTGCCAATTGCTTGGTGGCAAACTTGTGTGTTGGAGTGCTAAAAAGCAACAAACTGTTGCCATGTCTTCAGCAGAAGCTGAATATGTTGCAGCTGCTGGATGTTGTGCCAATGTTCTTTGGATGAAAAGCCAACTGGCTGATTATGACATAGAGTATGAAAAGGTACCAATCTTTCACTACAAGAATTCAGTCTAATACCCACGAAAATTAACCAGGAACATCGACTCATGGGTATTTACCCATCAATTACCCACAAAATGCCCACGTTTATGTGATTGAAAGTTGAATTAAATTTAGCTTCGACTTTCCCACGAGAATTCCTACAAAATTACACACATAATTTTAATTCATGTGTAATTTGTGGGTAAAATATTTTTTGCTAATTTTTTTCCCAAAAACTACGCACAAACTTTGATGTCATGGGTGAAAATATGGTTATTTCATGGGTAAATTATTTTCCCCACAGATTAAGTAGTTAATCATGTACGTGGCTAATTTTGTGTGGGCAACTTGTGGCTAAGTTTATATCAATCTTTTTATATACGTCTTATCTTTTGGTTTTTATTTGGTGAACTTTAGTTGTGATGAGTTAAGATCTATATAGACACTTAAATTAGCATAGATTTAACCAACCAATCATAATCACTCATTTTTTAAAAAACTCACTTCCCACCACTTTTTTAAAAATTAAATATCTCACAAACGATAAATCGTCAAACGAAAAAAACACAAAATTGTGACGAGAATTAAATCATCTATTTATCGAGGGGCACATGTATATACTTTCGACGAACTTTTTTTCGATTTTTTTTCTTAAGTCACGTCTAGAGAGAATCATATATGATTCGTCACCAATCATATATGATTCGTCACGAATCATATATGATTCTTCATGAATCATATATGATTTTCAGAAAATCATATATGATTCGTGATATGAATCATATATGATTTTCTGAGAATCATATATGTTTCGTGACGAATCATATATGATTCTCTCCAGACGTGACTTAAGAAAAAAAGTCGAAAAAAAGTTCGTCGAAAGTATATACATCTGCCCCTCGATAGATAGATGATTTAATTCTCGTCGCGATAATATGTTTTGTTTTACGTAACGATGAACGGTTTGTGAGATATTTAATTTTTAAAAAATGAGTTTTTTTTTGTTACATGATAAAAATGGATGGTTGTGATTGGTTGGTTGAGTCTATGCTAAACTAAGAGTTTATGGGGATCTTTTTCCTAGTTGTGATTATGTGAATTTTTATATTGTTTAAGATTTTATTTATCTTATATTGTTAAGCATTAAAAACTCATTTTATGTTTGCTTTGAATTAATTTCTTTTATATTTTGTTAGTTATAAAACATTAAAATTTTGGTAGTCTTTTGTGATCAATGTAAATTTTGAACGACCTAACTTATATACTTATAAGACTTTAAAATTATTAAATGACATATCTTCCTTTCATAATATACGCTTTTATGATAATTACTCACATGATCAAATGCAAAATTGAGTTATACTTTTTTCTAAAGGTGACTTATACATAGATGTGGCAAAATAGGCGGCCGGGTAAAATGACCAGGGTCAAACGGGTAACGGTTTAAACGAGCGCGAGCTAAACGGACACGGGTAAAATAGGCGGACAAAATGGGCGGCCTAAACGAGCGCAAGCTAAAATGGAGTAAAAACATAAAAATAAAAAGTAAAAATACTTGTTTGAAAGCCGGGGAAAGGAAAAAAATATAAATATAAAAAGTTCGCCGTGTAACATAATTATCATTTTACATATGTGCCCATTAAGCCCATTTATTTTCTTATATGAGCGCCCGTTTAGCTTATTAACAATAATAAATGAGCAAAATATGTCTCGTCTTTTTTAAAAAGTGTTAAAAATACTTATATTTAACAAAATGGGAAAAATTTGCCACTTCTACTTTTATATATTTCAAAAACGAAAGAAAACTAAAAAGTTATAACATGTGAAAAAGTCCATCTCTTACTTTTACTTCCCGCCAATGTTTGGTATATGGAACCCCCAAATAAATCAAATTTTGAATTAAGGCTTATCTTTAAATAACCGTCAACACATTATCCTTCATTGCCCCAACCTTCTCGCCACTCAAATATGAATGCGTAACTCTCGGTATTATATTCATATTCATTTGTTGGCAAACATGAAAGAACATATGGTACTACGGCTCCTAAAAATCATATTATCATTTCATCTTTGCCGAAGTCGATTAAGAAATTTGGTAGTACGATGGCATATTTTTAAAGGAAGAAATGCAAGTTGCAAATCATTATTTTAGTACATTCATTTGTTGCAGTAAAAACTGTTCTAACTCGCAATCTTTTATTTGTAATATGATTTTAGTAATAACTAGTTTTATTTTCTTAATATCTTGTTAATTTTACTATTTGGCCATTTTTTGCAGGTGCGTCTCGCTTTCCGTGAATGGACTTTGTAATATGGTAATTTCTAAACATAATTCACCACGATAAGTGATGATCGTACGAAATATCTTCTACATGATATATAGAACTTTGACATGTTCTTCTTATACATGATCGTATGAAATATCTTCTACATGTTTATATTTCGGATGTAGATTCATTTGTAGCATTTTATAACTAATGTTGTGATTTTTATCTCAGATGGGCAGTGTGTCTTCGTCCATCTTCATGAACAAATGACGCTTTTAGAATTTTGTGTGACAGGCTCAATGTTGTTGCGAAAACGAGCGCTCTACACATGTACATGTACGAGTTACAAAGATGATCAACAGAGCCTTCGTTAAATACTATGAAATGTACCAATAGGTTTTATTTCACTATTGTAATTATCATCGTTAATCTTTTGTCATAATTTGACGATTCAAAATGTAAACATTATTGATATGTTTTTAGTTAGTTTTTTTATAGCATTTTTTGCGCCTATAACTTTGTTATTATGTAAATGTAATTGCAAATTTGTGGCACATAAATTTTAAGCGAAGACGTATCTCTATAGATAAGCCACATTATAGAAAACTCATGTACATTGCCACCCATAAATGGTTACTTTAATCATTTACCTTCGGCACACACAAATATGTTTGTGCGAAATATTGCCCACTGATCACACATAACTACAACAATGGGTAACTTGGTGGTATTCACCGAAAACCTATTATAATTTTACCCATAAAATTTGCTTAATTACCCATGTAACATGTCGTGTGTAAGATTACCCACCTGCAGATTATTTGGTGGCTAAACATTTAGCCTCGGAGGTTTTACCCATGTTGCATGGTTTGTGGCTAATCGTCATTTACCCACGTATTTAAGCATTTTACCCACGAATTTGGTCGGTGGGTAATTGCCAGAATTCTTCTAGTGTTTTGTGATAACATTAGTGCTATTGCAATATCCAATAACACAGTCATCCACTCAAGAGCAAAACACATTGATATCAGATATCATTTTATTAGAGATCACATTGTGAAAGGGGACATTGAATTACATTTCATCCCCACTCAATACCAATTGGTTGATATCTTCACCAAACCATTGGATGAACCAACTTTTAAAAGATTGATAATGGAGCTTGGTATGCTGAACATTGATGATACAAAACCTGAACCTTCAGCATTCACTGAAGAAGCTTGAAGGTTCAGCATTTCTTAAAAGATTTTGATTAATGTTAAGTAGCATTGTCTGAGTAAAGGAGTGTGCAATGTCATGTGTCTATTTCACTCTATGTGATTGTGTATATGATGTTTTGTCGCCTTATTTGATTCACTGAAGCTGAACAAGTAATCACCAGTCATCAAAAGGTTCTTTCAGCAATGTTGAACAAATTTTAATACAACTAAGCAGCTAGGCCTGGATAGAGGAGCGTGCAATGTCATATGTCTTGTTCACTTATGTGAACATGTATATGGGGTTTTTCGCCTCATCTGACGCACTGAAGCTCACAACTATTGCCATCAGCTTCAGCATATCTGAGCAACAGCTTTTAAAACAAATCAATCATATGACTCAATGGAGTAAATGGCATTAAATTTCTTGAGAATAAATACAAAACATTCTTTCAAAAGGTGTCAATTGTTTATTTAGAATATCAAGCGTCCATATCACAGTCAACAACTTTCTGACACAATGAGGCGTTTCACTGTTCAAAGCTGTTAATACAATGATGCCTAAAAACGTTACTTGCATTTTTCGGACTCTCTTAGTTTTGATTACGACAATATGTAAAAACAAGCATTTACTGTAAAACCCGTATTTAAATCGGGAATGTAAAATACGCGGTTTATTTACTTAAACCATTTACGTAGAAATTGTTAGCGAAAACAAACGCGGGAGAAATTATATTCAAGTTTAAAAAAAAAAAGGTAAAAGGCCTAAGGGCCGGTTTTGTTTTTAAAAAAAAGAGAGAATGAAAAATTGGGCCTAAGCCCATCCATTTCATAAAATATACGGGACTCTAACCCCTCCCATAACAGACAAAAAAAAAATAAAAAAAAGGTTAGGGTTTCTTTGGCCGCCGAGAGAAAAGAAAAAGAGAAAGGGTGTCGGGTTCTTGTTCATCAACCAGGTAATCATGTTTCCTCATAGGTATCAATAAGGGGTCGGTTTGGTTTGGTAAAGGAAACCGAGACCATGGCAGGTCTCGGTGTGGTATGGTTGTGGCCGGCCGAGAGCAGCAGCCCCATTCGGGGTGCTGTTTGATTGGGTAACATCGGGGGTTGGTGTTTATATGTATAACCGAGACCACCATGTCTCGGTGGTCCCTTCTCTGCCCAGCCGTGACCCACACAGGGGCGGCTTAGGGCTGTGTTCAGTCGTCGCAGCCAACAAAACCCCATCGGGGGGGGGGGGGGGTAAATTAATTAAGGGGGTGTTTGGCTATGTTACAAACGGTGGGAATTTGACCCAAATGGTGGGAACATAATATAGATCAGTAGGTATTCTTTAAACAGGAAATTAAATTAATTAAATCCAAATTAGCGACAGATTAACGACGCTAATTTCTGTCGCAGTTTAATAAGTGACAGTTTTATTTTTTATAGTCTATAAGAACAGATTTAGCGACAGTTTTAGTGACACAGAATTCTGTCACTAATTCTTGTTGACAGATTTTGTTTTATATGTTAATTTGTTTAGTGCGACCGAGATGGGATATCTCGGTAGGCTCGGGATATTATTATAATAAAAAAAAATATTCTTATATTATACCTTTTAATTAAATTGTTTTATAAATGTTTAAAATATATTTTAAATGTATTAATTAAAAATAGTTCTTTAATATTTAAAAAGGTATAATTTTATGAAATGAATTAAATTATTTGGGATTAAGAAACTTTCTATTTTAACGGGATATGTAGTATAGTACTATTATAGCGTCGGAAATACGTTGTACCGTAACTAATAGTAGTAAGATAATACATTAAAATGAATTATTATAAGGTCAGATTTATCAGTTAATATACGTACGGAATTTCAGAAAATAAATAAATAAATGAAAGACCAATAAGAACATGAATTTAAATAAGCGAATATCAGTTTACTCATTCACGTCCCTTATTCATGTAGCTCGCGTGAAATCAGAGTAGACTTTCGGTCAGTTGATCTCGGTCAGTTACTGGACACGAAGTACGGATTTCCGTCCTTTCAGTGAGGACTTCATTTCTATGCATGATTAGGATTCCCCGTCTTCAGCCAAATGTTTTCCCCAGTAAATGTTTAAGTTTATCAGTAATCATGTTAATAACTAAATAAATTGTCTGAGCATTATATACAAGCACGACCAGTTTATGTACTAGTTACGGAGGTACCGTAACCACGGCACTAGAGGCACCGGTGTCGTGACTCACATGCAGGAGAGTGATATCCTGCATCGTCCCACTCATGTTCAGGTTGGCCATTTTTATATATATGTTTAGTGGGGCGTATGGATGCATCCTAGGCTTATATGTGTTACAAGTTATCAGGGTGAATGTGGTGTGTGCTCTACATCCTTCACCCAGCACATTATTTAGAGGTCACCCCTCTACAGCATGATGAGGTCACCCCTCCAGTTATTCATGCACGGTTGTTACAACACGTGACCTATATAAGCTCTGGCAAATAAAATACAGTAAATGCATGTTTTCAGAATTAATAGTTACATTTCAGTATCAATATATATGAACCAGGTTTTTCATATTTTATGCAGAGTTCTACCACATGTTACATATCAGTCTTATAGCTTCATTGTTGTCTTCTATTTCATTACCTTCAGTACATTCTTATCATGCTATATCCGTCCACTGAGCGTTATGCTCAGCCGTAGTTTCCTTTCATGTTTCCAAACGGCAGGTACATAGGGACGATCTTAGGACTTCTAAGAGAGTACGTGCATTTGGATGGGAGCTATCCAGACTCCTTTATTTTTTTACGCACACATTACGTTACTTTACTTTGGTTGTTTGGACACTGTTTCGTCCTTTTTCTTTCAGTACTTAATCTTTATATTTTTGAGCTTATGTTGGACTACCGATGTTTGATTCCGGTACTTCCGTTTGGTCAGTTAATGTTTAATACATTTCCTTGCATGCTTTGATGACACGCCATAAATACACGTAACGGTCCATTTATCCAAGTGGGGTGTTACAATTATGGTATCAGAGCGCAAGGTTCGACCTGTAGGCTCTAAACTTGACCTGTGACTAGTGGGTAGTCACCAAGAACTTCCTGTATTTTGGCGTCGTTATCTTCCATGCTACTCATGAATTTTATCAGTCGGATTTTCAAAATTTTGATTAAGTAAACGGTTGGTACATGACTGGCCATACTTAATCGCATGTGCTTTTCAACGAACATTTCGTTTTGGTGAACTGACCATAGGCGTTCACCCTTGCCGTTTAAATCTTGTATGGATGAACTGACCATAGGCGTTCATCCTTACTCATGTCGGATTTATGTTTCAGTAAATTGTCATTTTGTGAACTGACCCTAGGCGTTCACCAGTATTCATGTCATATTTTGTTGGCTATACCTTCATGAATTACACTATGCATATTCAGATATATTACCCCAGATTTTAGCAGTTTTATCAACTCATCCTCTTTTATTTCAGATGCCACCCAGACGCGAAACCGAAAATGATCCTAACGCAGCTGCCATTGCTGCTGCTGTTCAGGCTGCTATACAAGCCATGTTACCCCAAATTCGTGATGAGATCCGAGCTGAATATCAAAATGGACCTCAGCAGAATAACAACCCTCCTGTTCCACCACCTGCCACTTTACCCGCTTGGCTGGATTTGTTTAACAAGCAGAAACCCCGACTGTTTGAGCAGACTGTAGCTCCAACTGACGCAGAAGACTGGATCTACCATATAGAGAAATGTTTTGGAGCTATGGGTTGTGGTGATGTTTTCAAGGTTAGGCTTACAGTTTACAAGCTGGAAGGTCCTGCTCTGCATTGGTGGAGGTCTCAGAAGCTGTCCAATGGGGGAGATGCTTGGGAGCTTACATTGACCTGGGCACGTTTCAAGACGATGTAAGATAAGAGGGACTTCCACGTTATTCGTCAGAATCATGGCGAGAACAGTATAGAGTTCATGCACCGATACCTCAGGATGGCTGGATTCTTAGGGGAGGCTGCGGGTACCGCAGAGGAGCAAGCGAAGCAATTTCGCTGGGCTCTTCACTCTAGGACTGCAGATAGACTGATGAGTGCCACATTCACTAATGTGTCACAAGTAGCTAATGCAGCTCGGGATGTCGAGATGCTTTTCGAGAGGGATGAGCTCGAGAATGTAGAGCGTCCGGAGAAGAGGTACATCTCACCCAACAGACTTAAACAATTTAGCCCCATTATTGCTTGCCAACTTATATGTTATGACTTATCCAATTATAATCTTACAGACACAGAGGAGGAGACCGATCCCAATCGGCTACTCCGCATCAGAACTACAGGAACCCCGGTCAGTCATATGACCGAAATCGGTCAGATAAGAGGAGCGGCGGTGATAATTACCGCGGCAGCTCCAACTCATCGGGCCTACAGGTGAGTCTTTAAGCTCCAGAAACACTAAACTATCGTGTAAAACAGATCTTAATTTTTTTTGTAAATTCCAACAGAGATGCTGGACAGGGGCGTGACCAAAACAACAGAGGTCAGCAGGTTGCCCAACCGGCAAATTCTGGTAATTTTAAAATTCAGTCAATCAGCCTTATTTCAGTTAAGTTATCAGAATCGTGAGACGTATTTATCATCGTAAATCAGGTTCCCAGCAAACCAGAGCTACTTCCACCGGGTATACTTATCCCACTTGCATCACATGTGGGAAGAAACACACGCGACCTTGTCGTCGTGGTACGGGTAATTGTTACAAGTGTGGTCAGCCGGGCCATTTGAAGAGGGATTGCAAGAGCGGGGATGATGCCGGTACCTCAGGCCAGATTCCTCAGATTTTACCTCCACCACCACCGATACCACCAACCACTGGTCGTGTCTACACTACTACCCGTGAGCAAGCAAATAAGACCACAGGTACCATTACATACATTTTGTTTATACACGGACAGTCTGCATGCGTGCTTTTCGATACAGGTGCCACGCACTCAGTTATATCTACTTCATATGCTGTTAGAATAAACATGACCCCTACGCCACTAGACAGTGTACTTAGTATATCTACCCCCATGCGAGACTCTGTACTCATTACCCAGGTGTATAAGGATCTCCCTCTTGAGTTTGATGATAAAATCCGTCCAGTCAGTGCCCTTCCTTTAGATATGTGTGAATTCGATGTTATTTTGGGTATGGATTGGTTGTCGGTTCATCGTGCCACCATAGATTGTCATGCTCACCGGGTTATCTTTGGTGATGTCCAGACACCGGAGTATATTCACCAGGGTTTCCTACCAGGAAAACATGTTCAGATCATTTCAGCTTTACAGGCTCGTACCTTACTATACCATGGTTGTGAGGGTTTTCTAGCTACAGTTCATGACACGACTTCTGAGGCACCTTCAATTCATGATCAGCCAGTGGTGTCAGATTTTCCAGATGTCTTTCCAGAGGAACTTCCAGGTTTACCTCCCATGCGAGAGGTAAAATTTGGTATTGATCTCATTCCAGGTGCAGAACCAGTATCTAAAGCTCCTTACCGTATGGCTCCTGTAGAGCTGAAGGAACTGAAAGATCAACTTCAGGAACTTCTAGAAAGGGGTTTCATTCGTCCTAGCGTGTCACCTTGGGGCGCTCCAGTTTTGTTTGTCAAGAAGAAGGATGGTAGTATGCGTTTGTGTATTGACTACCGTGAGTTGAATAAGCTCACTATTCGTAACCGTTATCCACTTCCTTGTATTGACGATTTATTCGATCAGCTTCAGGGTGCCAAGCACTTCTCAAAAATCGATCTACGATCAGGTTACCATCAGCTGCGTGTAAAAGAGCAGGATATAACCAAAACTGCTTTTCGCACGAGGTACGGTCATTACAAGTTTGTTGTTATGCCATTCGGTCTCACGAATGCGCCTGCAGTATTTATGGAGTTGATGAACAGAGTCTTCCACGAATTTTTAGACAAGTTTGTGATCGTGTTCATCGATGATATACTTATTTTCTCCAAATCCAAAGAGGAACATGAGAATCATCTCCGTACAGTGTTGCAGAATCTTAGACGAGAAAAGTTATATGCTAAATTTTCGAAGTGCGAGTTTTGGCTGAATACGGTGGCGTTTCTAGGTCATATTGTTTCTGCAGAAGGAATCACTATGGATCCTGCAAAGGTGGAGGCTATCACCAAATGGCCAAGGCCGACGTCTGTCACAGAGATACGTAGTTTTCTTGGGTTGGCGGGTTATTACCGCAGGTTTGTGGAAAACTTCTCACGTTTGGCATTACCATTGACCCAACTTATGCGAAAAGGTGAGAAGTTTATATGGACCGAGGAGAGAGAAAAGAGTTTTGAGGAACTCAAGCATCGATTGATCTCAGCACCGATACTTACTCTTCCATCCGGTACAGGTGGTTATCAGATTTACAGTGACGCATCAGGAAAGGGCTTAGGCTGCGTTCTTATGCAGCATGGGAAAGTCATTGCTTATGCTTTGCGTCAACTGAAGCCGTATGAGAAAAATTATCCTACTCATGATCTAGAGCTCGCAGAAGTCGTTTTCGCCTTTAAGATCAGGAGGCATTATTTATACGGTGAGTCGTGTGATATCTTCACCGATCACAAAAGTCTCAAGTACATATTCACCCAACGAGAGCTGAACATGAGACGGCGGCGATGGTTAGAACTGCTGAAAGACTATGACACTAATATCCAGTATCACCCAGGTAAAGCAAATGTAGTAGCAGATGCCCTTAGCAGAAAGTCAGGTATGATTAATGGCATCAAAGTTCAGGAAGAAACTTTTCGGGACTTATAGCGGTATGATATTGAGCTCTTAGTACGCGGACAGCGGGGATACTGGGCTAGTCTGAGGGTAGAACTAGATTTACTCTCTAGGATTAAAGCCGCACAAAAGGATGATGGTGAAATCTGGGCGATTGTCCAGAACATTGACCAGCAGACCGAATTTCGCATTGATGACGATGGTATCGTATGGCAGGGTACCAAACTCTGCGTTCCAGAAGACCCTGCTCTCAGAGAAGCCTTAATGACTGAGGCTCACAGCTCTCCGTTCTCTATCCATCCAGGTTCCACAAAGATGTACCACGATCTTTAGCAACATTTCTGGTGGAGCGGCATAAAACAGGATGTCGCAACATTTGTGTCTAAATGCTTAACCTGTCAGCAGGTTAAGATAGAACACCAGCGTTCCAGTGGTCTTCTCCAGCCATTAGATATTCCAATGTGGAAATGGGACAAGATCTCTATGGATTTTGTCACCGGACTACCACAGACTCAGCGGAGACATGATGCAATCTGGGTTGTTGTCGATCGTTTGACCAAGTCGGCACATTTTATCCCTATTCGCAAAGATTTCACAGTCAGTAGATTAGCGAAACTATTCACCGAGGAGATCGTATGATTACACGGTACACCTTCAGAAATTATATCAGATAGGGATCCCCGTTTCACCTCTCACTTCTGGGAAGGTTTGCATAAAGCTTGGGGAACTAGGCTCAAGCTCAGCACAGCCTTTCACCCGCAGACGGACGGTCAGTCAGAGCGTACCATCCAGACCTTGGAGGACATGCTACGCGCCTGTGCATTAGAATGGACAGGACATTGGGATGACTATATTTACTTGGTCGAGTTTGCCTACAACAACAGTTGTCATGCTAGTATCAAGCGTGCTCCATTCGAGATGTTATACGGCAGGAAATGTCGTGCTCCTATTTGTTGGGATCAGGTTGGAGAACGTTTGATTGAAGGACCAGAATTGATAGAACTGACCAATGAAAAGGTCGCCATCGCTAGGGCAAAACTGCAAGAAGCGCGTACTCGCCAGAAGAGTTACGCCGACAAGCATCGCAGAGATCTATCATTTCAGACTGGGGATCGTGTGTTCCTCAAAGTATCACCCGCACGCGGTGTCAGACGTTTTGGCCTCAAGGGCAAGGTCAGCCCTCGTTACATCGGACCGTTCGAAATCCTTGAACGTATCGGTGAAGTGTCATATCGGCTGGCGCTACCACCTCAGCTTTCACACGTCCACAACGTGTTTCATGTATCATTACTCAGAGGGTAGAACTATCATGAGCTTCACAAAGTGAATTATCCACTCGATCAGATTCGGGAGGATCTATCTTATATTGAGGAACCCGAAGCAGTTTTAGATCGCCAAGATCGAGTTATGAGAAGGAAGACCATTCCTTTCGTCAAAATCCTGTGGAGGGACCATACCGAGCGGGATGCCACTTGGGAAACAGAGGAGTCTATACGGACTTCTTATCCTCACTTTCAGTTTTGATTCGGGTATGTCTTTTCAGCTTTTATGTCTTCCAACTTATTAGCATTTCGGCTTTTACTCCAGTCAGTTTAAATACCTTATAATTCGGGGACGAATTCTCCTTTTAGAGGGGAAGAATTGTAAAACCCAGTACGGCCGTATCCTTAATTCCGGGACGAATTATTTTTTTTAGAGGGGAAGAATTGTAAAACCCGTATTTAAATCGGGAATGTAAAATACGCGGTTTATTTACTTAAACCATTTACGTAGAAATTGTTAGCGAAAACAAACGCGGGAGAAATTATATTCAAGTTTAAAAAAAAAACCGTAAAAGGCCTAAGGGCCGGTTTTGTTTAAAAAAAAAAGAGAGAATGAAAAATTGGGCCTAAGCCCATCCATTGCATAAAATATACGGGACTCTAACCCCTCCCATAACAGACAAAAAAAAAAGGTTAGAGTTTCTTTGGCCGCCGAGAGAAAAAAAAAAGAGAAAGGGTGTCGGGTTCTTGTTCATCAACCAGGTAATCATGTTTCCTTACAGGTATCAATAAGGGGTCGGTTTGTTTTGGTAAAGGAAACCGAGACCATGGCAGGTCTCGGTGTGGTATGGCTGTGGCCGGCCGAGAGCAGCAGCCCCATTCGGGGTGCTGTTTGATTGGGTAACATCGGGGGTTGGTGTTTATATGTATAACCGAGACCACCATGTCTCGGTGGTCCCTTCTCTGCCCAGTCGTGACCCACACAGGGGCGGCTTAGGGCTGTGTTCAGTCGTCGCAACCAACAAAACCCCATCGGGGGGGGGGGGGGGGAAATTAATTAAGGTGGTGTTTGGCTATGTTACAAACGGTGGGAATTTGACCCAAACGGTGGGAACATAATATAGATCAGTAGGTATTCTTTAAACAAGAAATTAAATTAATTAAATCCAAATTAGCGACAGATTAGCGACGCTAATTTCTGTCGCAGTTTAATAAGTGACAGTTTTATTTTTTATAGTCTATAAGAACAGATTTAGCGACAGTTTTAGTGACACAGAATTCTGTCACTAATTCTTGTTGACAGATTTTGTTTTATATGTTAATTTGTTTAGTGCGACCGAGATGGGATATCTCGGTAGGCTCGGGACATTATTATAATAAATAAAAAAAAACATTCTTATATTATACCTTTTAATTAAATTATTTTATAAATGTTTAAAATATATATTAAATGTATTAATTTAAAATAGTTCTTTAATATTTAAAAAGGTATAATTTTGTGAAATGAATTAAATTATTTGGGATTAAGAAACTTTCTATTTTAACGGGATATGTAGTATAGTACTATTATAGCGTCGGAAATACGTTGTACCGTAACTAATAGTAGTAAGATAATACATTAAAATGAATTATTATAAGGTCAGATTTATCAGTTAATATACGTACGGAATTTCAGAAAATAAATAAATAAATGAAAGACCAATAAGAACATGAATTTAAATAAGCGAATATCAGTTTACTCATTCACGTCCCTTATTCATGTAGTTCGCGTGAAATCAGAGTAGACTTTCGGTCAGTTGATCTCGGTCAGTTACTGGACACGAAGTACGGATTTCCGTCCTTTCAGTAAGGACTTCCTTTCTATGCATGATTAGAAATCCCCGTCTTCAGCCAAATGTTTTCCCTAGTAAATGTTTAAGTTTATCAGTAATCATGTTAATAACTAAATAAATTGCCTGAGCATTATATACAAGCATGACCAGTTTATGTACTAGTTACGGAGGTACCGTAACCACGGCACTAGAGGTACCGGTGTCGTGACTCACATGCAGGAGAGTGATATCCTGCATCGTCCCACTCATGTTCAGGTTGGCTATTTTTATATGTATGTTTAGTGGGGCGTATGGATGCATCCTAGGCTTATATGTGTTACAAGTTATTAGGGTGAATGTGGTGTGTGCTCTACATCCTTCACATTGGAGCTGATCCCTCCACCCAGCACAGTATTTAGAGGTCACCCCTCTACAGCATGATGAGGTCACCCCTCCAGTTATTCATGTACGGTTGTTACAGCACGTGACCTATATAAGCTCTGGCAAATGAAATACAGTAAATGCATGTTTTCAGAATTAATAGTTATATTTCAGTATCAATATATATGAACCAGGTTTTTCAGATTTTATGCAGAGTTCTACCACATGTTACATATCAGTCTTATAGCTTCATTGTTGTCTTCTATTTCATTACCTTCAGTACATTCTTATCATGCTATATCCGTCCACTGAGCGTTATGCTCAGCCGTAGTTTCCTTTCATGTTTCCAAACGGCAGGTACACATGGACGATCTTAGGACTTCTAAGGGAGTACGTGCATTTGGATGGGAGCTATCCAGACTCCTTTATTTTTTTATGCACACATTACGTTACTTTACTTTGGTTGTTTGGACACTGTTTCGTCATTTTTCTTTCAGTACTTAATCTTTATATTTTTGAGCTTATGTTGGACTACCGATGTTTGATTCCGGTACTTTCGTTTGGTCAGTTAATGTTTAATACATTGCCTTGCATGCTTTGATGACACGCCATAAATACACGTAACGGTCCATTTATCCAAGTGGGGTGTTACATTTACGAAAACAACGAAAAACGAATTCTTGAGTTCAAGTTTTTTTCATTTTATCCATTTCACTTAAGGTATGAATAAACAAGTACTAACCTTAATCAAGTGATCAAGTGATTTAATCTTTTCTTAAAACTCACTTTTTATTAAGTGTGACAAGTTTTTATTAAACTTTCTTTTTAAGAAAATGTTTTATTAAATTAATTATGTGAAAATTTGAAAATGGCATATTCTTATTTGGTTAGGAATATTCTATCAGGATATTTTTTAAACCAGATATGACCTCCACCACTAAAGGACAAAAAGGGAGCGGAGTCTAGTCCAACGGTTCCTTAGCTCCTAGGCGGTTCCTTATCGATAAGGAATCGCGGGCTAAGATAAGGAATCGCGGGCAGATATAGCCGTTGGCCCTTTGTCCTATAAATAGTGGACCATTCTCAGCTTTTCAATTCACCTCTTTTGCACATCTATTTCTAGATTCAAACACTCTTCTTTAATCACTCAAATCTTTGATCATTTGTTTGATTACTACTTGTTTAAGAAGTGAATCTTGTTCTTCCATCCCTTCCTCTCCAAGTCCAAAGAGAAGAACACTATCCTTGTGAAGTGTTGAGTCCACCACCAAAGATCCATTGAAGATCTCATTTTATACATTTGTTGTCGTGAAGATCCAAGTAGTTGTTTCTATTTTGAAGTTGTGTATGTACTAAGTATAGTTGTGTAGATTGGTCCTAGCTACGATTAGGGCTCGACTTTTAGCTTAGAGTCGGAAATTGGTTAAGCGATAATAAATGGATTTTACTAATTGAAAGTTCGTTTCTCGGTATCTTCTCGAATTGATTTCCGGTTAATGTGCGACTCAGTTATTTTTGGTGAAACAAATATTTTTGGTTTTGGTAAAATAAATGTGCAAGACTTTTAAAATAAATGACAAGTAATTAAAACCAAAACTAGTTAAAATGTAAACGGTGCAAAATTTAAAACTTTGAAAGTAAATAACGAGAAATTAAATGACGTAAAATTAAAACTTAACGAAAAGTAAATTGACAATTAACTAAAAATGTAAAACGAAATTAAAATAGACTAAAAATAAAACGAGAAAAATTGACACTTTAACTAAAACAAAATATTAAAATAAAACAAAGTAACCAATTGGAATACACCCGATCGGAATCCAATCTGAATCCGATCGGAATGTACCCCATCGGAAAGCTGCAAATCGGAATGTTAAAAAGGGACTGATCGGAATAACTAACAAAATGGTCAAATCGGAATGTTGGAAAGAAGTCCAATCGGAATCCCAAGAAGGAACCCTAATCGGAATACTGAGAATAACCTCAAATCAGAATATAGAAAAAATCATAAGATCAGAATAAACCAAAAAATTGAGCTAGATCGGAATGTTTATAAACAACACCAAAATCGGAATAACATGAAACCCTTTTCCGATCTAGTGATCGGAATAAGGGGTAGCTGATCGGAATGACTGATCGGAAAAGGTTTTACCTTTTCCGATTAAATAGGGATTCGAAATAAGCAAGTTATAAGCTATATGATTAAGCTAAAACTAAAACTAGAACGAATCTAAATCGAAATGGACTTAATAAGCACCAACAACAACTTATCCAAACTTCAAATAAGCAAACTTTTTAAATAAAACTTTTTAAAAAGACAAATACTTTTAAGAAAACTTTAAATCAAATAAGCATTAAGATGAAAATAAAATCAAGGATGAACATGAATCAAAGAGAAGCAAAGTAAGAAAGGTAGAAGAAGATGATTAAAAATAAGAACTTGATTAAAAGAACAGATTCCAAGATTAAAAGACTTACTTGAATTGAAGAAATTAAAAGTGCATAACATGAATTTAAAATACAAGAAATTAATCAACAAGAAATGAAAATGGTGGAAGAGTGGTTTGTCAAGCCACCAACAACTTGAAAATGAAACTAGACTAATCTATATATAGGGGTGATTAGGGAGGAGCTTAGGAAGCTTCCTCCCTCTTTCCTCTTTTCCTTAATTGCACACTTAAGTCCTTTTCTTCTTTATCTTTTGTTAATCTTGGACTTTAATGACTTTGTCTCGGGATTTCTTTGAACTCGTTTTGAATTTTCTTCAGTAAATTAGACTTGAGTTCTTCGGCTTTTAGTAAACTTCCGTCTTTTGACTTTTTCTTCGATAAATCTTCAGAATTGGTCTTGGACTTCCGTTCTTTTTCCACTCTTAATCTTTCGACTTCATCTTTCGTCTTTTTCTTCGATAAAAGCCCGTGAATGCCGTGTTTTCTCCACTTTTTACCTTTTCGTTCTAAATCACAACAAAAACACAAACCACGCATAATTCCGACATAAATGACATAAAATACACGTTTTGGCTCGGTTATTATTGTAATTAAGTGGTAAAAGGGATGGGTGTTTTCACACCTATCAAATCCCCTACACTTAACCATTGCAATGTCCTCATGCAATGCATTAGTTACAAAGCACGTTTACATTTTTCATCACAATCAATCCACGTTGGCATTTATTAAAGAGATAGAAAATTATAAACATACAAAGTAAAGAAATCAAAATCATACCTTGGGTTTTGGAAATGTCATGAATGGTTATCATCCTCAAGTTTTTACTTTCTCCAAACCAAGCTTAAAAACGAGATCATTGTTATTATAAGTTAGCAAACTAACACGAACTCGTGTGGACCAATTATTCACTTAGACTACCTTATTCCTAGGGGTATCTCTTATATTTTATTGTTGTCTTGAATGATCACGAGGATGCATTTTTGACTTATTTCGATAGTTATTTAGTCCGAAAATAAAGTGAACGATTTAATCAATAGTTAGCTAAAGGACAAAATCTTTTAAAACTGCTTCTCGGGACCTCATAAAGTTCATATCTTGGCATAACTCGCTTCGCGATTTGAGACCTTTCTCGGACCGATATTTGGCAGCGACTTCATACTTCAAACCTTGAGAGACGTTCATGAAATTATGGTCTTCTCTTCATAATGGAATTTCTTCACTTGAAGTTTTGAGAGATTCATACTTGGACCACGACTTCTTCATTTTTCTCCAATCTTTATTTTGGACTTTGATATACAACGATCCGCCTCCTTTTATGACTTGGATCTATTTATCCTCATACCTTGCTAGGGTCTTTTCGGATACACTTCTCCATGACTTTTGGGGAGTTTTTGCTTTTTGTCGTGTGTCTCGATCCTTCATATTGATTTTCGATAAATGATTCTTCACATCACTTTGGATCTTTAGCAACAAAATATAGCCCTCATGCTTTGTTAGGACCTTTTTGGACTCGCCAATCTTCGCATCCCGCTTCAATAAGTTATGCCTTGGCTATGAACTCTAATCCATACCGAGCAACTTTTAAACGATCTTGGGCTAGAAGCTAAGTAACCTTTCAAATCGTACAACCTTATTTATTGCAGATAAATTTATTAACAAGCGATGGGCGAATAGGCTCATAATTAACTCCCATAAATTCACGAAAGAATACCAAACTTATAATTGACTCTATCATCTCTCCTCCTCCACAGTTTAAAATCTCAAGGAATGAGACTCGTGGATGCTTAGCCTATTAAATCAAAGCTTTGGGTTTTCGAGTCGCCTATAGGATCTTGCAAATTCTTAGACTCTTTCAAGTTTTAGAAATCGCATTTTAAAGTTCCCTTGATAAACGACTCTCTAGGATCAATTATAGGAACTTGCGAAAAGTTCTTATTCTTAACCCGTGAGAGTTAAGACTTTCGCGTTTTATAGCTCCCTATATAAAAGCCTAGCAAAACTTGACTTAAATACGTTAAGGATACTAGCTAGAGTAAACTTAGACAAGTAAACTCGGGTTGAGTCAAAAGATTCACAACGTTTGAAAATTAAAACCAATTTATTAAAATTTATTCTAGATAAGGAAAGAAAATAACTATACAAAGGTAACAACAACTATACAACTAGGCCAAAATAGATTAAAAATTTTGAAAAATGTCGAAAAATCAAATTTTCCGGTTAAAATGAGGACAAATACAAGGAAAAGGCCACTTAACTTCGATAGAAGTCCCCCTACACTTAATATAAACATTGTCCTCAATGTTTAAGCATGTGGGATTAAACTCCCCTACACTTAGGACATTGTGCACTATGTTTAAATCTCGCTAAGGAAGAGACAACTAAAGAGATTCCTATTTTAATATTGAGAAATATAAAATAGTGAATCAAAAGTGTTTAGGATAGAACCGGGAAGAAGGGAACACGGAATCACGGTTCGTCAAAAGTCATCAAGAGTGTGTCTTTGAAGTTCTAATCCCTGCACATGATAAGAAAGAAAACAAGAAACACCACCGGGGCTGCCCCTACACTTATGGTGAAAATAGATAGATAATTGGGTTGCCTCCCAAAAAGCGCTTGTTTTTGTTAATCGAGTCACGAGCCTGACTCATCCCCGAATTAAATGGTCCATGGGGAAGCCTCGAATGTGATACCGGGATCAAAGACCTTGTCCTCGTTCCCGGTTGACATCAACAAAGGAGAGGCGGGGGGATAAGTCTTGTATGGGAGAAAGGTCCGTTCAACATACGAGAAGTATGTGAAATCAAGATCCACGGGAGGTGGGGTGGGTAAAGTAAGCACATTGTCCTCCCCTAAAGACAATGGATGCTGAGAAAACGGAAAAGCCGTAATGGTATCAATCATAGCATAATCAATGTCACCTCCCGGGTCAAAGCACTCATCCTCCGTGATAGTGGCTAAAGGGGAGGATGAAAGGTGCTCGGGAGGGGGACTTGGGTCAATACTTTCAAGTAGCAAATTATCAAAAATAATATCCCCCTCCATGTCATCGTCATCATTACCTGGTGGTATGGAGTGAATGTCGATTTCTTCCAGCAATGGGTCATTATCTTCAACGGGAGGAATAAATGGAGGCAAAGACGCGGAAAGAGGAGGAGAAGTCAACGCTTTGATTTGAGCAATAAGAAGGTGCACTTTCCGTAATCTATCGCGAAGAAGCACGTCTTCCACCTCATCCACAAGATCATGTTCATCGGTGAACCTCTCGTAAACCGGAGAGAATAAATCGTCGTCACCCGCATCTCCCGGTGGAGATTGAGAAATTTCAAAAGTGAAATTCTCATAGCTTGGAGAAAAATCGTCATCATTAGGATCGACCTCTTCCGTAAGAGCAACGTCGTCCTCAAGCTCCATTGAAACCGGTATGTCACAAACCTCATCATCAAACAATTTATCAAGACCAAACTCACTAAGCTCACTCAATGTATCACAATCCTTAGACACGTTTGGGATATTGAGAGGAGGGATGACAATTGCACTAGGACATTGAGCAGGAAGATCATTCCAAGAAATAGTAGGCTCATCGTCATCATCATCATAATAGTATGGATATACCGGAGGAGGAGTATAAGTCTCGATATTTGATATTTGCTCTTGTCGTTGATCCTCTTGACATTTTTCGATGATCTTGTTGAAAGCTTCTTGGAGTTGTTGACCTTGCTGAACAAGAGTGGCCCATTGTTCGTGGGAGCTCACATGTTCGAAGGAGGGTGGATGATCGATGATGTGTTGTGGGGGTTCAAATGGTTGAAAACCTGAATTATAGCATGGTTGTGGCTCATAGTAGTTCATCGGTTGAGAAGAATTAGAAACCGGGTTTGGTTCATAATAATCCATTGGTGAAGAAAACTGAGGACACGGATTGTGCTCATAATAATTCATTGGTTGACAATAGAAGTATCGTGAGGACCCCCACAATTTTGGCAACATGGGTCGGGAGAAAAATCGGGTGCGTCTTGTGGATAGCTATTATAATTGTCATAATTGTACCCCGGTTCTTGCCCGTGATCATACGGGTATCGAACCGGGCACGAAACATGCCAATGAGAATCGCTTCCACAATAGATGCACGGGGAAAGAGTAGGTGGGTTCAAAAAGGACGAATTAGTCGAGTTGCACAAAGGACAAAATCCGCATATGAATTGTGTATTGTTGATATCGTTTCCGCACCGCTCACATGTACACCATTGACATGAGTCGTTCCCGTACAATCGTCTCCCACACCCGACACAATGGACATAAAAATCCATAAAGAAAGATAGATGAGCAAGAAGAATATTTTTGGTGCAAAACTTTGAAAAAGAAATGCTTTTTATGATTTTTCAAATGTTTTTGGATTTTTGAAAATTTTTGACAAGAAAAATAACGTTCACGAGTGAACGGATCCCAAAAGCCAACGCGTCTCTCACAAAAACCGTAGATCCTCACGAAAAGAGCCGGCAGCGGCGCCATTTTAATAAATGGATTTTACTAATTGAATGTTCGTTTCTCGGTATCTTCTCGAATTGATTTCCGGTTAATGTGCGACTCAGTTGTTTTTGGTGAAACAAATATTTTTGGTTTTGGTAAAATAAATGTGCAAGACTTTTAAAATAAATGACAAGTAATTAAAACCAAAACTAGTTAAAATGTAAACGGTGCAAAATTTAAAACTTTGAAAGTAAATAACGAGAAATTAAATGACGTAAAATTAAAACTTAACGAAAAGTAAATTGACAATTAACTAAAAATGTAAAACGAAATTAAAATAGACTAAAAATAAAACGAGAAAAATTGACACTTTAACTAAAACAAAATATTAAAATAAAACAAAGTAACCTATCGGAATACACCCGATCGGAATCTAATCGGAATCCGATCGAAATGTACCCCATCGGAAAGCTGCAAATCGGAATGTTAAAAAGGGACTGATTGGAATAACTAACAAAATGGTCAAATCGGAATGTTGGAAAGAAGTCCAATCGGAATCCCAAGAAGGAACCCTAATCGGAATACTGAGAATAACCTCAAATCGGAATATAGCAAAAATCATAAGATCAGAATAAACCAAAAAATTGAGCTAGATCAGAATGTTTATAAACAACACCAAAATCGGAATAACATGAAACCCTTTTCCGATCTAGTGATCGGAATAAGGGGTAGCTGATCGGAATGACTGATCGGAAAAGGTTTTACCTTTTCCGATTAAATAGGGATTGGAAATAAGCAAGTTATAAGCTATATGATTAAGCTAAAACTAAAGCTAGAACGAATCTAAATCAAAATGGACTTAATAAGCACCAACAACTTATCCAAACTTCAAATAAGCAAACTTTTTAAATCAAACTTTTTAAAAAGACAAATACTTTTAAGAAAACTTTAAATCAAATAAGCATTAAGATGAAAATAAAATCAAGGATGAACATGAATCAAAGAGAAGCAAAGTAAGAAAGGTAGAAGAAGATGATTAAAAATAAGAACTTGATTAAAAGAAAAAATTCCAAGATTAAAAGACTTACTTGAATTGAAGAAGTTAAAAGTGCATAACATGAATTTAAAATACAAGAAATTAATCAACAAGAAATGAAAATGGTGGAAGAGTGGTTTGTCAAGCCACCAATAACTTGAAAATGAAACTAGACTAATCTATATATATGGGTGATTAGGGAGGAGCTTAGGAAGCTTCCTCCCTCTTTCCTCTTTTCCTTAATTGCACACTTAAGTCCTTTTCTTCTTTATCTTTTGTTAATCTTGGACTTTAATGACTTTGTCTCGGGATTTCTTTGAACTCGTCTTGAATTTTCTTCAGTAAATTAGACTTGAGTTCTTCGGCTTTTAGTAATTTTCCGTCTTTTGACTTTTTCTTTGATAAATCTTCAGAATTGGTCTTGGACTTCCGTTCTTTTTCCACTATTGATCTTTCGACTTCATCTTTCGTCTTTTTCTTCGATAAAAGCCCGTGAATGCCGTGTTTTCTCCACTTTTTACCTTTTCGCCCTAAATCACAACAAAAACACAAACTACGCATAATTCCGACATAAATGACATAAAATACACGTTTTGGCTCGGTTATTATTGTAATTAAGTGGTAAAAAGGATGGGTGTTTTCACACCTATCAAGCGACGTGTACGGTTTTCTCCACCATAAGGAGCTCGTTGTGTAGTGAACTCTCGAGTAAGGAGTACTCGAGGAGTGGAGTAGGAACGAGGAGTGAGCTTCGTTGCTGAACCACTATAAATCCTTGGTGTTCGGTTTGATCTTTCTTTACCCTTAACTCTTTACATTCTTTATTCTTTGTGCATATATTTTTGTTAGTATTAGTTTAGTGACACTATCATTGTTCATATTGTGCATAAGAAGATTTCACATATTTCCTCAAGCCTAAGTTTTTGAAAAAGGATTTTTGAAAACCACCTTTTAACAAGTAATTATAAGAAACTATTCAACCCCCCCCCCTTCTAGTTTCTACAATTGGCATCAGAGCGAGGTTGCTCAAGAATGTTTAAAGTATATTGTATTTTAAACTTGGATCGATCTATGGATTTCAACAAATACCTAGAAGGGCAATCTATGCAAAGACCACCACTTTTTGAAACCGATAGTTTTATTTATTGGAAAAATAGATTTGAAACTTATGTGAAATCAAAAGATTAAGATCTTTGGCATGTTATTACCAATGGTGATTTTTTACCTTATCAATTTAATGAAGTTTCTAAAACAAAAGAATTGGTCACTTTTGACAAAGCTAATGACGATACTAAAAAGAAACTTTCAAAAAATAATGAGGCTAAAATGGTGATTTATAATGCTTTACCTAAGAAAGAGTATGAAAGGATTTTTATGTGTGAAACCACTAAAGATATTTGGAACACTCTTTTAGTAACCTACCAACGTAATAGCCAAGTCAAAGAAAGCAAAATCGATCTTCTTGTCCAAAAATATGAACAATTTGTCATCTTACAAGATGAAACTATTGATAGTGCATTTGCTAGGTTTAGCACCATTATTACTAGTCTAAAAGCACTTGATGAAGGTTTTTCTAGCAAGAACAATGTTAGGAAGTTTCTAAGGGCTTTACATCCAAAGTGGAGAGCAAAAGTCACGGCGATTGAAGAATCGAAAGATCTCTCAACTTTATCACTCGATGAACTCATAGGCAACTTGAAGGTTCATGAGATGATAATTTTAAAGGACTCAGAATTAGTGAAAACCAAGAGTGAGAGAAAATCTCTTGCACTTAAAGCCAAGAAGGCACAAAGTGACCATGATAGTTCCTCGGATAGCGATGACGAGGAGTATGCATTAGCGGTGAGAGATTTCAAGAAGTTCTTCAAGAGACGAGGTCAACACGTCAGGCAACCCAACAATGACAAGAAACCATTCTCAAAGAATCGGTTTGTCAAGAACAAAAAAGGTGATAGGAATTGCTTTAGATGTGGTGATCCAAATCACTTCATTGGTGATTGTCTAAATCCCTCTCGTGATAAGAATCACACGGCGTTTGTTAGTGGATCTTGGAGCGATAGCGGTGAAGATGATGATGACAACCCCAAAGAGGAGAAATGTCTTATGTCTCACACTTCTAAAGAGGTACATTCCGAAACCGAATATTATAGCAATGATAGCTCCACCTTTGACGATATTGAATTTGAAGGTAAATATGATAGTTTACACAAACTTAGTCTTAAATTCATAGAAAAGAATAAAACCTTAAATCAACCAAAACTAAGCTTGAAAATGAGATCAATGAACTTAGGGAGAAATTGGCAAAACTTGAGAAAAATAAAGAAGTTGATTTAGGTTGCTTAAGTTGTGAGAAACTTAGATTAGAGAATGAAAATCTCAAGAGCACCTCCATTAAATTGGAAAAGTTCATGAAAGGTACTAGTGCTCTTGATGATATGTTAAACAAACAAGTTCATTCAAAGGAAAGACTTGGTGTAGGTTTTAACTCAAATGAAGCCTCAACTAGTGAACCTAAACAAGTCAGATTTTCACAAAAATCACCCATTATACGCGGTCCCAGATTGTATGGGGCGGTTCCTTATCACTATGGAACCGCCGCCATAGATAAGGTACCGTGGCCAGAAGAAGAGTTTTGTGAAAATCATGAACTTTCTGAAAAGTCAAAGTCAGGTGAAAAACCAAAGCATCTTATTGTCAATAAGGTAAAATTACCCATACTTGACGACAATGCTATTGATAAGTTCTACAAGCCATTAAGTAAACCTCTCATGGGAAATAGAAGTTTATCAAGACCATCTTCTACTCCACCTAGAGTACGTAATGAGTCTAAGCCTATAAGTAGAACGACAACGCCTTAAAGAGATAATCAAAACAATTCACGATCTAGAAGTAAAACCCCAACACCTAGAAGAAATGATCATAACTCTAAACCTAGATCAAATACACCCAGGAGAAATAACGAACAACAAAATGGTTATATGAATTACTATCCTCCTCCATTTTGTTCTCCATGGGGAACCCCTCCTTCATTCATGCATCCCAACCAAATGCAAGGGATGTTTGGAACTAACAATTTTGGACCCATGAGATATTGGGGACCAAATGTTTGATCTTGTTTATTTTTACCTAGATATGCTTGGGAATTGATTTGGAGCCTGACGAGTGGATTAAGGATAGTGGATGTTCTAAACACATGACGGGTAATCGAAGTTTGTTCTCGCACTAAAAAGCATATGATGGAGGTAACGTCACATTTGCAAGTAATCTACGTGGTAATATCATTGGCAAAGGTACGGTTTCTCTTGACTCTATGACCATTGAAAATGTTGAGCACGTAGATAACTTAGGGTTTAACCTTTTAAGTATAGATCAAATTTGTGACAATAAGTGTAAGGTCATCTTTTTGGAACATGACAATGAAATCGTAAAAGATGGAAAAGTCATTGGAAAAGGTGTTAGAAAGCATGGGCTTTATGTCATGAAGGTCAATAAGAAGTCAAAAGACAACATATGTCTTGCGACTATAGATGATAGTTCTACTCTTTGGCATAGGAGATTAGGTCACGCTAATATGCGCTTAATTCAACCTTTAGTCTCTAAGGAGTTGGTAAGACACCTCCCCAAGATGAAGTTTGATAGTCACTTTTGTGATGCTTGCAAAGTTGGAAAGCAAGTTCACTCAAGTCACAAAGCCAAGAATTTGGTTTCGACCTCTCGGTGCTTAGAGCTGCTACATATGGATCTCTTTGGACCTTCCGCCATACAGAGTTATGGAGGTAACCTTTATATCCTAGTTATAGTTGATGACTATTCTAGATTCACTTGGACTAGATTTTTGGCATCTAAGAATGAAGCTTTCGATCACTTCGAAATCTTTAGTCGAAGAATTCAAAATCAACTAGGATGTCCAATTGTCTCTATTAGGACGGATCATGGTAGGGAATTTGATAATGAAGTGCAATTTGGTGCCTTTTGTGAAGCTCATGGTATTACCCATAACTTCTCGGCTCCTCGCACTCCACAATCAAATGGGGTAGTTGAAAGGAAGAATAGGACACTCCAAGAGATGAGTAGGACGATGTTAAACGAGTAATCTTTGCCTCAAAAGTTTTGGTGCAATGCCGTGGACACATCGACTTATATTCTCAACCGAATTCTTATTCGACCTTTCCTAGGAAAGACCCCCTATGAGATTCTTAAAGGTAAGAAACCCTCATTGGAATACTTTAGGGTGTTTGGAAGCAAGTGCTTTATCCTCAACACCAAATACTACCTTACCAAGTTTGACCCAAAGTCTTACGAAGGTATCCTTTTAGGTTATTCCCAAACTAGCAAAGCCTACATTGTCCTAAATAGAACCTCCGGGGTTATTGAAGAATCACTCAACGTAACCTTTGATGAAACCCCTCCTTCACCCAAGACACCACCATTGGTTGATGATGACTTGGATGAATTAGAAGTAGTTAAAGCCAAAGAGGTTAGAAAAATAGGAGTTGAAGACCTTAACGTTGAAAAGGAAGTAAACATTAAGGAATCTAGGGATCATAGTCTCAATAATATCATTGGTGACTTATATCAAAGGACCCTAAGATCTCAAGTCCAAAACCAAAGCAACTTCTTTTGTTTTGTCTCCTTGATTAAACCAAATAATGTTAAAGAAGCTTTGACGTATGAGAGTTGGGTCATTGCGATGCAAGAAGAATTGAATCAATTCTGTTAATGCAAGTGATGCCTAAAAACATTATTAGTGTTAACTAATCTTTCTTAGTTTTGATCACAACAAACCATACAACACATTTAGTGTAAAACACAAAATGAATTATTTAACTAACACTATCATCAAGGTAATAATCATATCACTAACCTTTCTTAATCATACTTAGTGATCATCAAAATGATTATCCTTAAAACTCACTTTTGTTAATATGACAAAAGACTTTTTAATAATAAACTTTCTTTTTTAGAAAATGTTTTATTAAAATGGAAAATGAAAATTTGAAAATAGCATATTCCAAATGCTGTTAGAATATCCTTTGAAGGTTTCAAATACCTCAGATATTCCCACCTCACTAAAAGACAAAAAATGGAGCGGAGTCTAGTGGCGGTACCTTAAGTACCTACGCGGTACCTCAGCGATATGGTACCGCGGGGTGAGATAAGGTACCACGCACAGATAGCCGTTATATACTTTGTCTCCTTTAAATGGTGGGTCAAATCTCATTTGCCAGCAAGCCTCTTGGACGTTTTTCTCAGCCCTCTTTCTATTTTTTATAGCATAATCATTAGTAAATGATCACTTAAATTGTTAAGGATGTTTACATATGATTATCCTCTTGATCCCCTCCTTTACCTTGTCCAATGAGAAGATCACTCACTCACTAGTGTTGTGATAAAGATGAATCTATGAGCTAGTCATATTCATCATGATACCCTTTTTGTTTTAGGTCAATCCAATGTATTTGTGAATACTTGGACTAGTTGTGTTCATCCAAGTTATTTGTGGATACTTGGATTGGTTGTGTACATCCAATGCATATGTGTTTGCTTGGATTTGTGTTGTGTAAATCCAAGCTACATGTGTGTACATGGAGAAGTCTAGTTGAGTTGTAATAGATTTGATTAGGAGTTCTCACTAAACTATAAAGTGATGTGGTCGTGTCTTGTAAGTTCTCACTAAACTTAAAAGTGATTAGTAGTTGTGTTGTGTGAAGTTCTCACTTAGCTTCAAAGTGAAGAGTCGTAAAGATTGGTTCTAGCTTTCGATTAGAACCCGACATCTAGCCTTGTGTCGTTAAATTGTGAAGTAGGCAACGTCGTGTAGATTGGTCCTAGCTAAAGATTAGGTCTCGACATTTAGCTTAGTGTCGGAAAATAATGTAAGCAACGATGTAAGGTTTTCTCCGCCGAGAAGGGAGCTTGTGGATATAATGGAAATCTCGAGTAGGTGTACTCGAGGAGTGGAGTAGAAACGAGGATAGAGCCTCGTTGTCGAACCACTATAAATCTTGGTGTCTTCCCACTAGGTTGTCTCCTTCCTTACTCTTTACTTATTTCATTATCATTATACTTACCTATTATCTTAGCTAGTGCATTTGAATTGAACCTAATCATTATGCAACTTAGCCTCAAGTAAAAGATAGTTTTGATACAAACCAAATTGAAAGTAATTTTAATTTGGTCACCAATCGAAGAGAAACTATTCAACCCCCCTTCTAGTTTCTACAATTGGTATCAGAGCGATGGTCACTCAAGATCTTTGAAGTATATTGTACTTTGAAACTTGGATCGATCCATTGTCTCCTCAAATTAGAAGGTCTAGTTGTACTAAAGTTTCTCTTTGGTCAAAACTATGTTTTCTTTGAAAATAGGTCTTTTAATTGATAATATTGCATCCCACTTAAGATTAGTAGCCTTTATGCATTTTAGATATACTCTTGAAATGTATCTACTAGTTTGCATCTTGCTTTGTATAGGTACTCATGAAGATCAATCACTTAATTGGTTGTGGATTGAGTTACTTGCACTTGTAGAAGAATCATCTTCATTGATCTTTAACATCTTTGAATGATGATACCCAGATGATTGGGAATGATACTAGTCCTTGAAGACTTAGTACTCATCATAGTCATTGATTGGGCATAACACTTATTCCTTCATGGATTGCTCTTTGTGGCCAAGGTACGCTTTCGTTCTTCCACACGCCCTTTGATCATTCTTTTGATCATTACTTGACTATGTGCTTGTTCTCGGCATCCTTGCCCTGACATTTATTTGTGGTTTGTGTTTCTTTTCTTTTATCCTCTCAAACCTTCATTGCTTGGATACTTGACTCACTATGGTGATGTAGAGTGACTTAGTAGAAGCTTAAAGTATCAAACATGATTTCCATGGTTTGCACCCATACGGTTAGTAGGCCCTTTGTGGGAGAGAAAGTGAATTAATACCTTGCTCATATTTTGGTTTAGACTAAGACTATTATTGAAAGTGATCTTAGTCTATACTTGAATAATTGCTTTGTGCTTATTCATTACCAAAGCCGTTTAACGTTTCGCCGGAAAGGCACGTCTTAAACCACTATATATGACACAAGCTCTTCGTTGCAACTATTTGAAGATTGTCATTAATCCCTTGAGCATTGGTCCTAGTCTTGATTCACTTCCCTTGACTTCTCTCCACTTAGTCGTTTTGCTACGAGTAGTCGTTTGTCCGGGTTTCGGTTCTTTTCGACCTTGATTTAACTCGTAATCCTTCGTTAAGGCATATTGCTTAGTGTTATGATGATCCAATGATATTCTAAAAGGCTCATAATTTAATCTTAAGTATTTTAGAAAAACTGGATTTTCAAAATTTGGCGTTTTTCATAGATAAAAACCTGCCTCTGTAGGCGGTTCCTTATCTCCGCGGCTCAACCCCGCGGTTCCTTATCGATAAGGTACCGCGGGCAGTAAGTTTTGTCAGAGCGCCAGTTTGAGTTTTTTTATTCTTTTTCAAACCAAACTCTCTCTCTCCCAAAAACACACAGCCGACGGGTTTTACCTTTTCCACCATTGTTGAAGCTTCCAAAACCTTCAATCACTCAAATTAATTGATTCCAAGTTGTGTGTTTCACTCATCCTTCATCTAACATAAATTAATTGTAAGTATTTTCTTTCAATTTCATCTATTTTGTTCTAAGGTTCATCCTTTCATAATTGGGGATTTTTAAAATTGAAATTGAATTAAAACCTTAATAGGAATGTGGGTTGACATGGTTATTTTACTATGATTCCTTAGGTTGATATTCATTAAGATTTCACTAAAACCCACTTGTAGAACAAATCCGAATTTAGGCTAAATGATTTTGGTTGAATGATGGATTTGAGATGAACCCATGAACAAGTAGGTAATGACATTGTTAATGCTTACCTAAAAACCTTGTTTTGTAAAACCAATGTTCTAATCCATTGTTGATCTAACATAGATCATGTGTTCTTGGTTAATGATGGAATAGACACATTGTGAACATGAAAATGATATGGATTCAATCCTATGTTTGTCAAGAAATTGATATAACACATTTTCATTTTTCGTTTTCCTTTTTGATTTTCATATGAGTGATTGGAGAAATATTGTCTTATGTGTATTTAGGTACTTAATCATGCCTTCTTAATATCAAAAAGATCATCAATTCACTAGAGATTATATGCCCGACATTTCCCAAACCTATGCTTCCCCCCAACTTCAAAACGCTTTTCCATCCCTTTCCACTCGTTGTTTCCATGAGGGTAGAGTCGTTGACAAGGAAATAACGGGTTATGACTATATCCAATCTGTGTTTGAGCTTTCGGGGTTTGATTGCTTGCTCAACATAGAAGAAGATATTTACCCCTTATTCCTTCTTGAATTCTTTAGCACCTACTCCGTGCTTGAATACAATGGAGAAATCTTCATTCGTTTCGTGTTGAATGATCAATTGATTCAATACTCCCTCGAAAACTTTGGTCAAATTCTCGGTGTGCCATATGAAGGCACTTGTCGTTTTACGGATAAATGGAGACTTGATGCTCTCTCGGAATCCTTCGATAAACCTCCAAATGACCTCACCGAAATTGATCTAGAGTTCATCCTTGACATCATCTCGAAAGAGCGTGATGGAAACGTTGTGAGAAGCCTTCATTCAAATGTACGAAATGTGAATCGATATGAAGTGCTCTCTAGCGACCTTAAGGATTTTATGGTTCAATGGGCCAATATCCTTAGGGAGAATGTCTTTTGTCTTGGTGGAAATCGAGATCATATCCCGGCGTGTATGGTGCATATGTAGAGTTGCATCTTTACATCCACCAAGTACAACTTGGCGTTCTATATCGCTCGACGAATCAATTATGCCCTTTCGAAGCCCAAGACAAACCTTCCCTATGCTATGCTTCTAACTCGCCTTTTCAAAAGGGTTGCTCATGATTTTCCCCACCTCGATCTTTCTCGCTTCTACCCGGTTCATCGGGTTATGTTGCCTATTCAAGAGGCATATGCAAGAACGACAATAAGTGATCGAGGATCGAGAAAATCTGTTCATCAAGAGACGGATGATGAGGACATGGACATGCCAACAAGTGATGGTGATGGCATAGGTACTAGTTCTCATTTCGACTCTTCGAGTAATTCCTATCCATCCTCAAACCCATTCGAGGATGAATTTGAAGACTTAGCTCCTCCTCCTCATCATTCTAGTGAAGTACCGGAAGATCTCAATATGGAGCATCTTTACCGTGAAAACCTTAGAACTCGAGGGGAATTGCACGAACACCGGGTTGAATCAAGAAAAGGTTTCAAGTTCTTGGGGAATATGATCAAGGGATTGGGGAAAAAGAGAAGATGAAAGCTTTGAAGTATTTCAAAGAATACATGTTGGTAAACATGTAATGTTGAACAATTTTATTTTATCTTGGATGTGTATTAACTTATGATTGCATGTTTGAATTATCACTTATCTTGATCCTTAATGTTAATTATGCCATCATGTTAGTGATTTACATAGCTTTGTGCTTGCCTTATGATAGTTAGCTTATTAGATTATGATCTGTAGTTAACTTTGGCTTGTGAATCTTTTGGGAAAAATCTGGGTTTATAAAAAACTGGGATGGGAAATTTTTGAAAGCCCTCTGGTCGCGGTTCCATATCGACCCGCGGTTCCTTATCGATAAGGTACCGCCGGTCCTAGATAAGGAACCGCCGGTCACTGTGCACGACAACATCTTTGCTTTACACTGTTTTCTTAAATCTGTGTAAACCTTGCATGATTTTCAGTAATAAATTGCACATTTCCTAAACTAGGTTACCTAAATTCATTATTTACCTAAAATGATTTTAACCCATTACTAGTTTGGATCATCCCCTCACCCATTTAAACCCACCTTGTTTGCCATGTTCTTCACACATCAAACATACTTCCCTAAACCTTAAACCACCCTAATCAACCATGGTGTGTACCAAAACCTCAAACACTTCCAAGACCTCCACCCCAAGGAAAACACTTAAAATAAGGATTAAGGTAGCCAAGCCTAACTCCTCACCTTTCCACACACCAAAGAATGAGATGGCTCCTATCCTCATTTCTTCATCACCTTCCCCACCTCTTGCACCATGCAAGACATCATCCACCCATGGTACTAACCACTCCATTGGTTCTACCTCCTCTTCATTCAACTCAAGAATGAATGAGCTCTCTTCACCCTTCACTCCAAGTGCACCCTTGGAAGTGACCACACAACCCCAACCAATCCAAATCATTCCTTTTATAAATGACTTTGATAACACTTTGGTAACTTCACCATTTACCCCTCACAACTCACCCATTTCACCAACCTTGGAGAATTTACCTCCACACTCACCCATTTCCCCTTTAGGGAACATGCCTCCTCTTTCACCCACATCATCCTTGGAGAACATGCCTCCTCCACCTCCACCCAACTCAAACATCCCAATTTTGGGTGTTCCACTTTCCCTCCTTTTGGGTGATCCATACTATGGGTTTCAACAAACTCATGGTCCTAGTTGTCCATGTTGTCTTTACAAACACTACATCATCCATAACCTAAGGATGGACATGTATGGGCTACATAGGAGGTTGCAAGAATTCTTGCTTGCCTTGTTCTCCATGCCTCCTCCTAGGAGATGAATGATGGAGTTTTCTTAATAAGAGTTTTCAACAAAACTAAGCCAAAGAAAACTACTTATCTAGATTTAATGTTAAGCTAGCTATGTATTAGTTAGTTTTTATTTGTCTTTGTACTTGCCTCCTTAATGAATGTTTCTTGTTGTTGATCTATGGATTTAGCTTTGTGTGTTTCTATCCTTTTGTGCACACTAATCAACTTTAATTTAAAATTAAAATTGAACCTAAATCTATCACAACCCCTAAACTTGACTAAAATTGGTTCAAAATGATATCTAAATTATTTTGTCACCCTTTGTCAAGACATTCTTTGTGAATGTGTTGCTTTATGCAACCCTAGCATATTTTGGTGCTAATAGAGGTAAAATTCCAAGATTTGCAACTTTTTGAAAAAGTCTTAGTTTTTCCCAAAACCCAGGAAAAACTTGGTTTCAAGTCCAGTGGACGCGGTTCCTTAAAGTCCCACGGTTCCTTAGCGATATGGAACCGCCGGTCCCTATAAGGTACCGCGGACAGTAAGTGGCTTTTGACAAATTTTTGGTCAAAACTTTTAAAACCCTATACCTTGTCAAGATTCCTTGTTTACTCAAATTGACTAAACATTCCTTGACACTACACATTTTGTATTCAAACTCTTACCTTGTTTACATTTTACTTATACTCCAACCTTGAGATTTCATTCTCACACCTTCCCAACCTTGAGATTTCATTCTCACACCTTCCCAAACCTTGAGAATTCATTCTCACATAACCTTGAGATATCATTCTCACACTCTCACAATGCCTAACTCCTACATTCCTAACCTTGACATCTCTTTGTCACAACCCCACTCACCCAAAGCTTCCTCATCCAAGCTTTCAAAGAAACGGAAAATTTCGGTTCGACCTATTTGGGTTAAGAAGAATGAACCATCTTCGTCCAAACCACCCAAAAACCCTACCTTCTCTCCAATCAAGTATTGGAATGAGACTTATACCATAAACCCCATCACCGGAGCAAAAGAAAATGTTCCACCACCACCACAATCCTTCAATACCCCTCAACTCAATGACCTTTCAACCTTCCCAAACCTCACAAGGCATTGTGAAAACATTCCCAAACCCATAACCCCACCACCACCAAACCCTAAGTTTGATGCCATACCCCCATCAAACGATTTTGTGTTACATCATGGGTCCTCGTGTGCTTGTTATCGATTTCAACAAATTGAACTTGCTCATGTGTATGAGAAGTTAAATTTTCTTGAATTCCTCCTCACTCGACCTCCTATTCAAGTTTTCGTTCCGGTGGGCAAAACTTTGAATGATGCATCGTCGTCTTTTTAGTCTTTTATTTTTTTTAAGCAATCTTGGAAAATATCACTTTTAGACTAGCTTATGCTTAGTGGTTTATTTTCCATATTTATTGCTTTTAGATACTCATATTGTGTATATGACTATCTTCTTTGTTGTGTCTCTTTTTTTTATATGTAACCTTTGTGTTGTTTGTGTGCTATTTCATTAGTTCTATTTTGAGTTGATCATGGTTAATTTTTACAATTATGGGTGATTCCATCAATTCTAAGCTTTAACCCATTGACAAGTCTATCATATTCATTGGATTGAAGTTTGATTTTTTCAATTACCTCTTTGGACATACTTAGCAAAATACTTACTTCTAATTTGAGATTTCTTCTCTTTCTCCTTCTGAAGTTACTTAGTAGGTAGTGATCATATATACATTGGTGTTTCTTTCCTTTCTACTAACCTTTGTGTAGCATGTCACCTTAGCTCACAAACTTGGTGCCCTAAGCAAGGGGGAGCAACCACCAAGGGGGAGCTACTAGCAAAGTTCGATGTTCATCAAAGACTTGTGCTAACCTTTTTGCTACGACAAAGGGGGAGAAATTATAGTGATAAACTAGTTAATAATTGCATATTTTGTGTTTCTACGTAAATGAGTTTATCGTTTGTCGTAATCAAAAAGGGGGAGATTGTTAATGCAAGTGATGCCTAAAAACATTATTAGTGTTAACTAATCTTTCTTAGTTTTGATCACAACAACCCATACAACACATTTAGTGTAAAACACAAAATGAATTATTTAACTAACACTATCATCAAGGTAATAATCATATCACTAACCTTTCTTAATCATACTTAGTGATCATCAAAATGATTATCCTTAAAACTCACTTTTGTTAATATGACAAAAGACTTTTTAATAATAAACTTTCTTTTTTAGAAAATGTTTTATTAAAATGGAAAATGAAAATTTGAAAATAGCATATTCCAAATGCTGTTAGAATATCCTTTAAAGGTTTCAAATACCTCAGATATTCCCACCCCACTAAAAGACAAAAAACAGAGCGGAGTCTAGTGGCGGTACCTTAAGTACCTACGCGGTACCTTAGCGATATGGTACCGCGGGGTGAGATAAGGTACCGCACACAAATAGCCGTTATAGATCCGTTATACTTTGTCTCCTTTAAATAGTGGGTCAAATCTCATTTTCCAGCAAGCCTCTTGGACGTTTTTCTCAGCCCTCATTCTATTTTTATAGCATAATCATTAGTAAATGATCACTTAAATTGTTAAGGATGTTTACATATGATTATCCTCTTGATCCCCTCCTTTACCTTGTCCAATGAGAAGATCACTCACTCACTAGTGTTGTGATAAAGATGAATCTATGAGCTAGTCATATTCATCATGATACCCTTTTTGTTTTAGGTCATACCAATGTATTTGTGAATACTTGGACTAGTTGTGTTCATCCAAGTTATTTGTGGATACTTGGATTGGTTGTTACATCCAATGCATATGTGTTTGCTTGGATTTATGTTGTGTAAATCCAAGTTACATGTGTGTAATTGGATAAGTCTAGTTGAGTTGTAATAGATTTGATTAGGAGTTCTCACTAAACTATAAAGTGATGTGGTTGTGTCTTGTAAGTTCTCACTAAACTTAAAAGTGATTAGTAGTTGTGTTGTGTGAAGTTCTCACTTAGCTTCAAAGTGAAGAGTCGCGAAGATTGGTTCTAGCTTTCGATTAGAACCCGACATCTAGCCTTGTGTCGTTAAATTGTGAAGTAGGCAACGTCGTGTAGATTGGTCCTAGCTAAAGATTAGGTCTTGACATTTAGCTTAGTGTAGGAAAATAATGTAAGCAACGATGTAAGGTTTTCTCCACCGAGAAGGGAGCTTGTGGATATAGTGGAAATCTCGAGTAGGTGTACTCGAGGAGTGGAGTAGAAACGAGGATAGAGCCTCGTTGTCGAACCACTATAAATCTTGGTGTCTTCCCACTAGGTTGTCTCCTTCCTTACTCTTTACTTATTTCATTATCATTATACTTACCTATTATCTTAGCTAGTGCATTTGAATTGAACCTAATCATTATGCAACTTAGCCTCAAGTAAAAGATAGTTTTGATACAAACCAAATTGAAAGTAATTTTAATTTGGTCACCAATCGAAGAGAAACTATTCGACCCCCCTTCTAGTTTCTACAAATTCGTTTCCAATGATGTTTGGGAACTTGTTCCTCCACCTAGAAGTTCTACCATTATAGGAACCAAATGGGTCTTTAGGAATAAGTTAGATGAAAATGATGTTGTGTCTCGTAACAAGGCTAGACTTGTAGCTCAAGGCTATAATCAACAAGAAGGGATTGATTATGACGAGACATATGCACCGGTAGCAAGATTAGAATCCATTAGAATCCTTTTAGCCTACGCTTGTGCCTTAGACTTTAAGCTTCAAAAAATGGATGTAAAGAGTGCGTTTCTTAACGGTTTGATCAATGAGGAGGTATATTGGCTCAACCTCCTGGCTTCATTGATTTTGAGAAACCGGATCTTGTTTACAAGCTTAAGAAGGCACTTTATGGTCTCAAACAAGCACCCAAAGCTTGGTATGATAGACTTAAAGGGTTTCTTGTTAAACATGAGTATACCATGGGGATGGTAGACAATACGCTCTTTACAAAGAAGAAAGGTTCTCACCTCATAATCGTACAAATATATGTCGATGACATTATATTTGGCTCAACTTGTCAAGAATTGTGTGATGACTTTTCCAAAATCATGCATGATGAGTTCGAAATGAGTATGATGGGAGAACTTAACTTCTTTTTAGGACTCCAAATTAAACAAATGGACGATGGTATTTTCTTTAGTCAATCTAAGTACGCTAAAGAAATGCTAAAGAAATTTGGATTAGAAGAATCTAGACCAATGAAGACCCCAATGGCCTCGGATACTAAACTCACCGTAGATGATGATTGTGAGTCGGTAGACAACACCAAATATAGAGGTATGATTGGTAGTTTGTTGTACCTAACGGCAAGTCGACCGAATATCATGTTTAGTGTTTGCCTTTGTGCTCGCTTCCAAGAGGCTCCCAAAACCTCTCACCTCGAAGCGGTTAAGCGTATCTTCCGATACATTAAAGGCACTATACATTTAGGATTATGGTATCCTAAATGGACCGGTGTAGAAACCATTGTCTACGCGGACTCGGATCATGCAGGAGACTATGTGGACCGGAAAAGCAATATCCACCACGGAAGCCGAGTATGTGAGTGCCGGAAAAGCAAACCGCTCTTGCAATATCCACCATGCGGGAGACTAGTGGAGTTTGTACCTTCATGGGTTGTTGTTTAACTTCTTGGTTCTCCAAGAAACAAACCGCTCTTGCAATATCCACCACGGAAGCCGAGTATGGGAGTGCCGGAAAAGCATGCCAACAAGCTCTATTGATGAAGCAAGCGCTTGTTGATTACGGGATTTTTCTTGATGATGTTCCCATCATGTGCGATAATAAAGGTGCTATACAACTTAGCAAGAATCCCGTGCAACATTCGCGAACCAAACACATAGAAATTCGACACCATTTCCTTAGGGATAATGTTCAAAAGGGGAACATTTCAATTGAGAAGGTACCCTCCAAAGACAACTTAGCCGACATCTTCACTAAGCCACTTAAGAGGGAACCTTTTAATTACTTGCGTCTAGGTCTAGGATTAATGGAACATCTTCCTTAATTACCTTCTTTTCCTTTTGTGTGTTTTCTTTTACCACTTGGAGTCATTGAGTCTTCCAAACTCTTTTTGAAAAACCCTCTCTTCTCCTTTTCAAAATTCTCAAAGTCTCTTTCGAAAATGGTTGAGAAATGCATTTGACATTGTTAATTCAATCTAAAAACGATTTTTCATAGATTCTCGCTATTAATCTAGAGCTTACATAATTCATATGTATGATTCTCTCAAACATAGCAAGAACAAGATAGAATCATGGAGGATCATTGTGTCATGACTTAAGGTCTTGTCTTACACACCTCCTACATCGATTTTTTAATCTATGTATTTTGGTCAAATCTCTATTTGGTAAGTTTGCATATGTTTTCTTTGTCTATCTTTGCTTTTAAGCATATCCCTATGATAAGTTAGACTAGAAAAATAAGATTTGCTGAAAAATCTTCCTCCAAACACCAAACACAGCCTCTGCAGGCGGTTCCACTTGTGAACCGCAGTACCTTATTGATAAGGTACCGCCAATCCTGATAAGGAACCGCCTATAGTGCCTTCCCTTTTCGGGTTTTTGACTAAAACTACAGATTTGCTCCAACATTTTTAAGAATCTTTGTTTCAAACCCTTTAACCACCCCAAAAATACCTCAAGCCTTCCCTATTTAAACCATAAGCATTTTGCAATACTTCACATCCCAAAATGTCTTATTCTCCCAATGAAAGCCTTGAATCTCCTCTATTTTCTCTAATTGCTTTCAATCCCAACTCACCCAAGAACCATTACAATCCAATCTCACCCAAGAACACTCTTAATCACATCTCTCCTACCAAGAATGTTGATTGTGGAACATCTTTTCTTCCACCACCACCCTTTAGTGTTCTTCCTCCTTCTCATGATAATGTCATGCACCATGGAACATATTGTCATTGTTGTCAATATCAACATCTTGCTATGGCACACATCTATGAGGAGTTGAGCTACATTAAGAGTCTCTTAATCAAGCTTCCTCTTCACTATGATTATGAGATCTCCAACAAGCCACCACCACCACCCTCCGCCATTACCTTGTCTTTCATATAAGCATTGGTTGCTTATCCACAAGACACCAACTTCAAGCAAATCTTAGAATTCTAGAATAACTAGGATTAGATTTATGCTTTTGGCTTGTTTCTTTTTCCATACATCTTTGTATGATGTTCTTTTAGTAACCTTCTTGGATCTTTGTCTTATGTTTTTCTTCTCTTTTATTTTGTGACCTATTGCTATATCTTGTTGGTTGTTTATTTTGTTCAACTAACCCTTATATGTAGCTTGTCACCATATCTCGATTCCTCGGTGCCCCAAGCTAGGGGGAGTAAGCACCAAGGGTGAGTCTTTGCAAAGTCCGTCTCTTCAACACCGACTTGTGCAACCTTTTTGCTTCGACAAAGGGGGAGAAATGAATAAATTCGTCTTGGAAAATATTTTTTTTTTGTGATTGAGTTTATGTATTTTCGGAAGCAAAAAGGGGGAGATTGTTAATACAATGATGCCTAAAAACGTTACTTGCATTTTTCGGACTCTCTTAGTTTTGATTACGACAATATGTAAAAACAAGCATTTACGAAAACAACGAAAAACGAATTCTTGAGTTCAAGTTTTTTTCATTTTACCCATTTTCACTTAAGGTATGAATAAACAAGTACTAACCTTAATCAAGTGATCAAGTGATTTAATCTTTTCTTAAAACTCACTTTTTATTAAGTGTGACAAGTTTTTATTAAACTATCTTTTTAAGAAAATGTTTTATTAAATTAATTATTTGAAAATTTGAAAATGGCATATTCTTATTTGGTTAGGAATATTCTATCAGGATATTTTTAAACCAGATATTACCTCCACCACTAAAGGACAAAAAGGGAGCGGAGTCTTGTCCAGCGGTTCCTTAGCTCCTAGGCGGTTCCTTATCGATAAGGTACCGCGGGCTAAGATAAGGAACCGTGGGCAGATATAGCCGTTGGCCCTTTGTCCTATAAATAGTGGACCATTCTCAGCTTTTCAATTCACCTCTTTTGCACATCTATTTCCAGATTCAAACACTCTTCTTTAATCACTCAAATCTTTGATCATTTGTTTGATTACTACTTGTTTAAGAAGTGAATCTTGTTCTTCTATCCCTTCCTCTCCAAGTGCAAAGAGAAAAACACTATCCTTGTGAAGTGTTGAGTCCACCACCAAAGATCCATTGAAGATCTAATTTTATACATTTGTTGTTGTGTCATAGTTGTGAAGATCCAAGTAGTTGTGTCTATTTGGAAGTTTTGTATGTACTAAGTATAGTTGTTTAGATTGGTCCTAGCTACGATTAGGGCTCGACTTTTAGCTTAGAGTCAGAAATTGGTTAAGCGACGTGTACGGTTTTCTCCATCATAAGGAGCTTGTTGTGTAGTGAACTCTCGAGTAAGGAGTACTCGAGGAGTGGAGTAGGAACGAGGAGTGAGCTTCGTTGCCGAACCACTATAAATCCTTGGTGTTCGGTTTGATCTTTCTTTACCCTTAACTCTTTACATTCTTTATTCTTTGTGCATATATTTTTGTTAGTATTAGTTTAGTTACACTATCATTGTTCATATTGTGCATAAGAAGATTTCACATATTTCCTCAAGCCTAAGTTTTTGAAAAAGGATTTTTGAAAACCTCCTTTTAACAAGTAATATAAGAAACTATTCAACCCCCCCTTCTAGTTTCTACAAAAGCAACAGAAAATCATCACCTTTTTTAGAACATTAAAGATAGAGTTTGTGCCATTTGTTCAAAAGGAACCCTAAAAGTTTCATTCTCTTTTCAAATGTTTTACAAAATTTGACAACTCAGTTTAAAAAGTGTTTACATATATCTTTTGAAGATTTATGATTCATATCATTTGCAAAAACTTTTAAAACACACACACACAAATCTCTCTCTCTCTCTTTTCAAAAGAAAGCACACACAACAAACATCAATGGCTGCTGAATCTTCTTCACAACCACAAGAGACTGAGATCACCCTCAATCATTCAATCCATGTAAACTATCCCATCGAGGACATATTCTTTAAACCCAACAACATCACCTTGATCAAACCAGAAACCCTAACATCTGAACCAGGAAAATAAGTACTAAACTTCTTATCCAAATGTGTTATTCATGATGCCTTGTTCAAGGATCCAGGGGTTATGTTTGAAAATGTGTTAAAAGAATTTTGGTTTACAGCACAAGGGTCAACGAACAAGAAATCTATTGAGTTTGTGTCTACAACCTTGGGTATTCATGGGAAAATAAATTTAAAGATGTTTAGAAGGGTTTTAGGGTTAAACTATTTGCAGGATTCTAGCAAATATGAGGCTGTTCCCAATGATCTCTCTGTTGTCAAAACGTTTTTTTAGAGAAATTGGATACACTAAAGAGATTGATGATAAATAGGGGTTGAAGAGAAGCTGTTTACCACCTAAGTGGAAACTTTTGATGTCCATCTTAATTGAGTGTCTGGGTGGGAAAACTGGTGGGCTTGATCAAATCAACCAAAAGGATGACCTTATTTTGTATTGTCTGGCAAAGGGCATAAAAGCTGATTTTGGAAAACTAATCTTTGAAGATCTCCATGGAAAAATGGAGAAGAAAACTAGGGAGAAGAATGTGGTCTACACCAGATTTTTATCCCTCATTTTTGCTGACCAATTTGGTGAAGAGTACTCTAGAAATGAAGGAGTTAAACTTGTTTTCTCAATCTTTGATACCAATCGCTGGAACATTCCAGTCAGCACAACTGAACCTCCTTTCACACAGCCTATGCTGGACATTTGCTCAGCAAATGCTCCAGTAGTGTTCAAAGCTCCAAAAGACACTCCTCCAACTGGAGAAGGGGATCTAACAGGCACAAAGTCTGGAGCTTCTTCCGGACCACGTCAAAAGAGCACATCAGTTAATACTCTTAAGTGTAGACGTGGGTCTAAGAAAAGGAGGCACCCCACAAAATCTTCATCAAAGAAGCATTCTGATGATCCCAAAGGCCAAGCTTTGAAGAAACAAAAGTCCTCGGCCAAGGACCAGAACCCAAGCCAGCCGCCACCATCAGTCTCTGTTGAAGGTGTCATGCATCAAGAGGCCCTGAAGGCAACCCATCTCTCAACTTCTTCAGGAGAGAAGGGTGAAGATAGAGCGCACCCTCAGCTCGATAGAGTGGAGTCAGCATCGGTAAGCAATTTAAATCTGAATGCATCTCAAATTTCATTACCAATCTCTATCATTTGTCACTCTGAGTCTGCATCAGGGAATGATGTGTCAGCAAATCCAACAGCTGATGCTGACCCTGGCCTATCTATTTCTAATGATGTAGTTTCCCCACAACAGGGCTCTACTGAAGGAACCAAAAACATTATCATTGATATTAACTCACCAGGGACTCTTTCTCAGGATCCATCAGGTAAAACCAACCCTGGTGGTGAAGGACTTGAAACTGACCAGCACGCTGAAGGTGGCGATCAGCAGACAATGAAGGAAGTGCCTCTCTCCACTGGCGCCAAGGGGGGGACAATTGCCTACATTTATTTTCAGCATGTCTACTGATGACTTGGAAAAGGAGTTAGGACTAAGTGAAAGAGCTCCAGTCAACCTGGATGATAGTGAATCTGAAGAAGACCTTGCTGATCAAACTCCCAAGCCTCCATCCCCCAGAATCGTTAAGGTAAAGGAACTGACAATCAGGTGTTGGTTCTACAATCATAGGTGACCAAGCTCAAGGAGGAAAAGGCTCTTACTGATGCTGAACTTGTTACTCTTAAAGCAAGGCCAGTTCCTCCCACTGCTGAACAGATCAAAGATGCAGTTCTCACTGCACTGAAGCCATTGGTGAAGGATGTGGCCACTACCACTTCTATCAAGCAAGAGATCATCTCTCTCATGGATTCCATTAATACTGCATCCTTTGAGATCCCTGTTGAATTCAAGCCAATTCCTACTCAGCTTAATGAGCCATGTGATTCAATATCCAAGATCAAGGATAGGGTGGCTTGCTGGAACAACAAAAACTGAACATATCTAATGAAGTTTAGCAGAAACTAAATGCTCTTGCTAATGTTCCATTAATGTTGGCCAAGGTATCATCCACCTTAGACTCTCTATGTGCATGCTTACCTGTTGGGGGTTCATCAGAAGTTGTAGGGCAATCTTCTGCTGAGGGGGAGAAAGTAACTATTCAGCAGCTCTTCAAGAAACATGCACATAAGAAGGCCCAAAAACAACCTTTTGTTTATGTATCTCCGTTCAATGAAGACAGTACAGCTCAGACTAAGGGGGAGTCTTCAGTAAAGGGCACTCATATTGATGGCCTTACCACCAGCACTAAATCATCTGAAAATGGGCCACCTCCCATCAAACCCAAAAGTAAAGGTGAATTCACTTTAGATAAAAGAATTATCAAGTCTGGGTTGGTCACTTAAGAAGAACTTGATAAAAATCACAAGCTTCAAAACGAAGAAAAGCTCAGAGATCTGAAGATGAGCTTATATGAAAGAATTGGAAAATCTGAAGTTGAAGGCCTCTTCAAGAAAAAGATGTTATACGAAAAATTCTGTATAGCAAGGTTGAACAGAAGATGTCTCTCAGAAATCACAAATGTTGACATAATGACTTACAAGGGAGATATCAATCTAAAGTTCTATAGGGCCGATGGGGCTGATGAGATCATAGATTACTTCCAAGGGAAGGAGCTCTCCTATACTGAATGGCTAGAGATGAGCAGAATCATTGAAAAGAAAACATCCAGGAGATGGGTAGAAGTTCGCACAAGAATTGAACACTTGGTGAGAAATCATGAAAGGCTTGGTCAGCATCTGAACATCAGCAACCAAATCTCACTGGAGGATCAAAATCCAATTCTGGAACTGAACAAGAGAGCCAATATGGTTCAACCTGGTGTGGGTGACATCTTTGTCACCACCAAGAAATACAAAGATCTTGTTCAGTTTGAAAATCATCTCCCTGGACATGTGTTAGAAGAACCAGAATTGGGAATGATTATGTTCAACCATCGTGAAAGACAAGACTTTGTTAGTATTAGTGATCTTGATGATCTAAACAATGAATTTCTTGGAAACATTCAGAAGATCTTCTTTGCTCACCATGGTGGTCCAGGACTCAGTAAAGCTGCAAAAACTTTCAGCATGTGCTTACTATCAATACTGGACATCAGAAACTCTGATCCATCAGTTTAGACCCCTGTCATTGAAGAACTTAGGCCAAAGGAAAACTGAATAATCATTTGTATTAATTTTGTTGTAATTTGTAATGTTATTGAATAAATGATTGTCTGATGTTTATAAGATATTAATTATTCAGTGCAAGTAAGAAGAAGTTGTTATGCTAACTTACTACTGACATTAGACTAAGGCCATTTGTATATCCAAATAGGGGGAGATTGTTGGGTCAGTATTTACTGACCCTGAAGCAACTCTAGGATTTGAATATAAAATCCCCCTAAGTGTTTCATCCTCAGCAGTAAGGCCAGTCTGCTGATGGATGACCAGAGGAATAAAGTTTCTACTGATGACTTTAAAGCTGAAGAAAGTTCAGCACTCCCCTTCCAGTGAACTTATAAGACTAAGAGGTCTTCGCTTCAAATACTAGGCGATCTAGTTGCTGAAGAACAAGGACTGAAGAAGGGCTTTTAGTTCAGTTTGGCTTGACAATACCAAACTTAATGATGTTGATCTCCTCTAGGATACTGAAGACTCTTCAGTATTCTGATGGTTTGCATTAGGCGGGAAAAGATTACCTTAAGTCAAAGTAGGTTGCTTGTATACTTAGATATAAGTACAACCTTTATCTTTTCAGAATAGTTTATTATGTACTTTGTACTATTTATCCAGCATGGGCATCAACCACCCACTGGATAAACTCATGCATTGGTACATGCAAAATGCAAACCCTAATTTCCACTGCCTATATAAAGGAGTGTACATTGTGAGAGAAAAGTAACCAATACAAGAGCTTAAACTCTGGAAAACCTTTCTCTCTCGATACCAACTAAACCATATAGCCAAAGATGCATATGAACGTTTAGATTGGAGCTTAGACTTTAACTTTGGTTAGACGTTTAAGTAGAGGATATTAACCCCATTGTTATTCAACCACTTTGTTATTCCGCAAACAAAGTGGGTTATAGATTCTTTATTTGATTCTAATAAAAGTCTATACATTGAAAAGTATATTGGTATTGTTGTTTTAATCTTTCATAGTTCTTATCTAATGTTAAAACAACACACTTGATTCGAAGTAATAGTTATTACTTAAGATAATAAGTAATATCGAATTACAAGGGACCAACATAATGATATATCTGAAGGAACCTTAGATTTAAATCCAAGCCCTTACTTCCATGGACAAAACATGGGAGAGGACTTGGATGATACTTCTAATACTCATGCTCAGGGGGGCCAAAATTTGAGAAGGTCCTCTAGACCTTTTATTTTTCCAAAAAACTACAATGATTTTGTAGTTAACTCAAAGGTCAAATATGGAAATGAAAAGTTTGTTGGCTATTCCAAACTTAAAAGGGATGTCTTATCTTTTGTTACCCAATTGAATAGTAGTAGTGAGCCTAGGAATTTCTTTGAAGCCTCTCAAAGCCCACATTGGGTTGATGCTATGAACTTAGAATTTGCTGCCTTACTTGAGAATGATACTTGGGACTTAGTTGAGTTACCTGCTGATAGAACTGCTTTAAACTCTAAATGGGTTTGGAAACTTAAGTTTAAATCTAGTGGTGAAATAGAAAGGTACAAATCTAGACTTGTTGCTATGGGTTGTGGCCAAAAAGAGGGGATTGATTATGAAGAGACTTTTTCCCCTGTTGTGAAAATGGTTACTGTTAGGTGCTTGATGAACTTAGCTGTTAACCAGTGCTGGCCTATTTATCTACTTGATATCAACAATGCCTTTTTGTATGGTGAGTTGGATGAAACTGTCTTCATGAAACCTCCTCAAGGTTTCTATACTAGAAATAAAAGTCTAGTTTGCAGATTGAAGAAGTCTATTTATGGACTCAAACAATCTCTAAGACAGTGGAATTCTAAACTTACTTCTGTTCTTGTGGAAAATGGATTTGTTCAAAGCAAATCTGACTACTCTCTTTACACTAAGTCTGATGATAAATTGTTTATTGTTGTGCTTGTTTATGTGGATGACATCATTGTTAATGGTAATAATAAAACATAAATTGAAAACTTTAAAATGTTTTTGAAAGGCAAATTCAAAATCAAAGACTTGGGAAACTTGCAATATTTTTTGGGAACTGAAGTTATCAATACTAATTCTAGAATCTTCTTGAATCAAAGAAAGTATGTTTTGGACCTCTTGTCTGAATATGGTATGCTTACCTGCAAACCATGTAAGACTCCTCTTGACTCTAATCTTTCCATTTCTAATGAAGCTTTAGAGATTGACCCTTCGCTTGATAACATTGTTGACTACCAGAAACTTATGGGGAAACTTATTTACTTAACCAATACTAGGCCTGACATTTCATATGCTGTACATTGTTTAAGTCAGTTTATTCACTCTCCTTTGAAGTCTCATCTTAAAATTGCCTTTAGAATTTTGAGATACTTGAAGGGATCTCCAGGCCTTGGTATTCATGTGGTCAAAAATTCTGGTATGTCTCTCAAAGCCTATTCTGATACAGACTGGGCTAAGTGCATTGTCACTAGGAGGTCGGTTACTGGTTATTGTGTTTTTGTGAATGGTATTTTACTATCTTGGAAAAGTAAGAAGCAACATACTCTCTCTAAATCTTCTGGTGAAGCAGAGTATAAAGCTCTTGCTTCAGTCACTAGTGAGGTGATTTGGATCCTAAAATTTTTGGGTGATTTGAAATGTCATAACCTTTTACCTGTGGATCTTCAATGTGACATTAATTCAGCTATTAAAATAGATGCCAACCCTGTTTTTCATGAGAGGACTAAACACCTTGAACTTGACCTTTATTTTGTGAGAGAAAAGATTTTAAATGGTGTTGTTAAAAATGTCAAAGTGGAGTCTACAAATCAAATTGCAGATGTCCTGACTAAAGGGTTGGACATTGGTTTACATCAAAAGTTTGTAAGAGAAGTTGGAATGATAAATTTGTATGGGTTGTCAAATTAAGGGGGGGATGTTAAATTTAAGGACCTAATCTGCTACCCGTACTTAACCTAAAGGACTTATTGTGTCATGTTTTAAACTTTCAGTTATTGGTTGAGGACTTGGTATGGATGAAGCTATGAAGTGCAGGGATTGAAGTTGTTAAGTGAAGATAGTTGCTGTTGGACCACTGGACTCAAGCCCATGAAGCCCAATATATTGGCCCCATACTACAACGGCTCTTTAGCCTTTAGGGTTAGATTTAGTTCAGGGGAGCATCTCTCATTGTTATCATCGCCTCATTCACTTTGTGTGTTTTGAAAAGCACACAACTACTCTCTCTCTCTCTCTCTAAGATCTTGATCTCAGAAACTTGTTTAATCTTTTCATTTGTTGTTTACTTGTAAAACTATTATCATGTAGATAATAGAGCTACACATGAGTAGCACTGGTAGCTTATCTTTTTATTTATTCTATTTTGTCTTTGAATCTTTGATAATAAAAGTTAAAAGTGCTTTGAGGTGATTTGATACATGTTTTTCTACACTTCTCACCAACATTGTAGGTACCTTTGGGTACCTGGATCCACAGTATCTCCAGATGGGCATCCTGTCAAAAAAGTCAGATGTGTACTCGTTTGGGGTTGTTATATTTGAAGTATTGTGTGGGGGACTATGCTATGAGATGAGCAACTGCAGATTTGCATCTATGGTTTCCAAATGGAAAGAATGCTACATACAAAAGAGATTAAAGGAAATTGTGTTTCCATCTATGATGCAAGAATTGGAACCGACTTCTTTAATTTGGATATATTTCAGACATTGCATTCTAATGCTTGTAGAAATCTCGTGAAGATCGACCATTGGTGGCACGTGTTGTGGAAGATCTCGAGATTGCACTTGTAATCCAGGTGCATCATGATCTGAAGCAGCGAGTAGACTACCAAGAGATGGTCAGCAGCTCCGGGGTTGAACTAGATAAGTCTCTCTCTAAGGGGGTTCTCTATAAAGGTGGCAAAAAGGTAAATAATTGTCTATATTATTAAAAACAACTTGGATTGTTACTCCATATTTTACTGCATAGAACTTTTTATTACTACTTGATACATGGGATTTAAGATGATCTGATAATACAATGATCTAAGAAATATACCATCGCTATTAGTCTCGATTACCATCACAGACTGAAACACTAAAAACCATCAATTATAGATATCTTTTTGTAAACCTGAACACATTGACACATATTCCCTCTAAGTTAGAAAACAAATATATTTTTAATCTCCAAATGTAATCTCTTATACATATAGTCATCCTACCTCTGTAAAACTAATTCACATTATCTAATAGATAGTGGTTTTCAGTTAAAAAGACCGGAAAACATTGTGAAATGATACCAATAGAAGAATGTTTGATTCCTGATGCAACTGAATCTCGCTGCTATTTGTCTAATCATAATTCCAGGTGACTTTCCCCCTATGTAATCCCTTTCGTTTTCAAAAGTTCTAACTTCATGTCATGAATCTAAAGTAAGTTATCATGGTTGATTTCTTCTTGGTGCAGATTTGTAGCTGGCAGATATGAAATATATCCAAACGAGATATTCAGAACACGAATTTGAACTCAAATCCTATAACCTTATATCACATACACGGTGAACATTGTCTTCAAATTTGCTTGCAAAGATACAAGGAACAAAACCAATCTTATACATTTCAACTACAAATTAGAAGGGGGTGCAAAAACTTCATACGAGCACCTTGCACATGAGAGAGAAGACGGATGGTTGATGTGTGAAATGTATCAGTTTACTAGTGAAGGGAGATTTGTTAATCTTGATATTCTGTTTGACAGTTTTGCTTGTCGTGTAATTGTGGAAGGCTTCGAGTTTATACCTTCGGAGGAAGTAAGCTAATGAATATCGGCTCAATTAGAACACGTCATATGATATATCCTTCATTAGTCCATGAAATTCCATTTTGGTTGTGTTTTATAGGTTGAAGATGGAGAGTTTGAGGATGAGAATGCAGATATGGAATCTTCATTAGATGGAGACACATATTGGGAACAAAAGTTGCCAAATGATTACCAAGACATAATCAAATGTTCAAACGACATTGTGCCATGGGTAACAAAGAAGGAACTTTATGTTATTCTTCGCAAAGGATTCCCAATCAATAATGGTCGAGAGGTAACTTAAATGAAAAAGCTACACTAAATTCATTTTAAAATTCACTTATTTCAACCGATTCATAAGAAGCACTCCTGAATTGTTAAACAAGTACCTACGTACGTTATTAACTGACAGTGGTTTTCTGTTGCCAATAATGGGAAGAAATGTTATATTCTATCACCACGAGAGCTTTTCAAAGGTTACATGTGTTCTTGGAAGTGTCTACCGGAGTCAAGGTTTTCTCTCTCTCTCCCAACTGGCTTTCTTGTACACATGTCTATGTTTTCCAAGTATGTGCACCATGTACGAAAACAAATCGACTTTTTGAGCTACATAACACACTGGATGACAGTCCATGAAACCTTGCATGTTTCCAACTATTTTCGTGTATGTTGTTCTATTCTAACATCCTATCAGACACGATATGTCTTTTTGCAGATTCGAACAAGTGGCTATTGATCTTGTAAACAACCTCAGCATCATCTGTAAAATCAAGCCTAAAATGTTGTCACCTCAAACAAAATATGCAAGTTACCTTGTGTACATGCTACCACAAAATACCGACAAATTCAAAGGTCTTGTGAAGATATATGCCAAGGATGCCTCTTCAAATGATTCAGGAGAGCCTGATTTATGTGTGTCTATTTGATCCCTCCTCAAACAGCGGTTATTAGACGAAAGGTTGGTGAGAACACCCACAACCCGTTAACTAGACATATAATAAAAGGCATTCCTCAAAAGAGGAGCGATGGTTGGATAGAAGTACCAATATGGGAATTTGAAACTAGTACTACCACTGATATGATTTCGATAAGCCTTAGCTTGTACCTTGTCGATTCTGGTAAGCTTTATGGGCTTATTGTGCAGGGCATCGAGTTTAAACCTATATAGACTCTCTTGATCTTTGGCTAGAGATAACCATAAAAAATAAGATGGGTGTTTTATTATACATTTGGTAAGTACACGATTCTTTTATAGCATTCCTTTAAATGCAGGTACAACATTGTGATTATGAATATAAACATTTATCTAGTTGTTCGTTTTTAATCGTGTAGGGTTAGCTGCAACATATTATAGTGATGTGTTTTAGATGTTGATTATGTCATTATCATTAAAGGTTTTAGATCACTCTGTTGATTTTGTCGATCAACAACCTGTGTCTAGCACGAATATACGATAATATATACGACAGAATGTAAAGGAAGAAGCAAGGTTATATCTCTAACCGACCGATTAGTATTGAAAGAAGGAAGTACAAGTCTCTTTAACATGAGTGAAAGGAAACCTCAGGAGGTGCTATCTTTAAGGCTACGACCTGCCCCGTACATGGAACATCTGCAATCTTAGGAGGTGTTGTCTAAGGCTACGACTTGCGCATGTACGCCTTTCTGCTGTAGTCAACACCCAATAAATGTCCATGTATTTAGTTCTTTATTTTTGTTTTTAAATCTTGCAAGTATTAACAAAAACACTGCGATTCCTAGCTAGTTCCGCGGCCCTTTCTTTATGCTTCAATTCCTTTGTTAATTGTCAATATCTTATGCCTACGGGCGTATATGTACTTATAATTTCTATGTGAAATAAAGGATTGAGCGAACCTAACAATTAGCTTTTCGCATAAGAGGGATGCAACCTCAGTGACCATAAATCATGTATCCTTGTTAGACACCTTGCTTTCAAGATGTTGAAGTAAGTTATGCATACTACATGACCCATGATGGACTTGCTAAAAAACACACTGTGCACGTCAAACAACGCTTGTCAACTACGACAACCTTATGGTAATCGTGGTACGCCACATGTAATTATATGATCAACCCATAAATAAATTTTTAACACGCGTCTTATATTTATACTTACGTTACATACTTAAGTTAAAAGTCAAAAATAATCTGCATGTACTTGTGGTTAAAAACTTGACAAAACACAAAGTTTTAAGATCGCATACACTTGTGGCAAAAGACTTAGCAATTTATATCGTTTTACATTACACACGACTGTAACACATTAACTTAAATATAACAAGTATTTCGCGCGCACACATTAAAACAAAATCCTAGGATTAACTATTACATAATAGATGCGGACATTCGGGCACAAAAAATACTTGTCTTCGACATATACCGTGTCACAGGAGTAAAGTTGCAAAGCACGTGATATTGTTTGTTTACAACAAGTAATTAAATGATTTTGATCGCTTCAGCTTACTATAAAGGTTACCAGAGGAAGACGGGGCATGTTATGCCAGTGCCTTCTCCATGTCATGCATCATTCTCGCATCGCGCAAAGACACGGTGGCAACACTCACAAGAGCACCGACGGATCTGTGCTGATGAGCCGCACCTGTTCCCCATACTGTGGCCTTTCCCTTTGACCCTTTCTTCTTCGTAGCCCTAACAGCACGTAAGTCCAACACTTCTTGAAGGGGTACTTCCCTCTCTACTGTGAAGGGGTTCAACGGATCGCGAGGCTGGGCAAAGACAGGTATTTGAAGCTGTTGGGTCTAAAAGTTGATGTGACAGAAACTCAAAGAAGAAAACAAGGAGAACCTATTTCGACGCCTAAGGATTCTTATTTTGATAAGAATTCAGCATATCAATTATAGGATTAGAAGATTTATGTGTTTTATTCATTCTTATCTCTTTTGTAAACCCTGGTCCTTGTGCTATAAAAGGAACCAAGGGTCATAGGTTTTATTATAACTTTCATTCACAATGTAAACCTAAAGTTTGTGTCGTGTACTAGGCATGGGATTCAATGTATACACGCCTAGTGATTGTTTGTTAATGTTTAAGGCAAGAAATCGTTGGGGAAAATTCTTCTTGTCATGTTTTAAACATCTTGTTATGATCAGTTATGCTATTTCGCTATGTTAATCACATAAGTACAATTGATAATCCTAGATAAATGGTTTTTACCATTAAGTCTAACGATCCATAGATTCCACAATTAGTATCAGAGCCTCGTGGCTCTTGATGCTACGATCAATAAGGTGTTCGTGTTGTAAAATATAGAAGAAACCCGTATAGGGTTTTCTAGTCAGTTTTGTGTGCACAACAGTAGTTGGAAGGTCATAACTTTTTCGTGAACCGTCGGATCGCTACAAAATTTGGAGTGTATGTTCTACATATATATGGATAGGTTTTCACCAACGTATCTTTGTGATCAGCCTTCAATAAAAAGTTGTGGGGTGTCGATTATGGCTGCAGAAAAGGTATTTATGTCCAGTTTTCCTATGAGCAGTTGCAGTAAATCGACGATAACTTTTTAGTTAACCGTTGGATCTTCACCAAATTTGGTGCATATGTTCTACACACATATATCTAGGACACCAGAGCGATTTTAAAGATGAGCTTCCAGAAAAAAGTTACAAGCAGTAGAAGTTGGCTGTAGAGAAAATTTTCAAGTTTTCTGTTTTTATTATAAACTTAAACTAGGGTTTGTATAAACCCTAGCTCAATTATGAAACATAAAAGAGTGTAGGAGGCAGTAGGATTGTGGTCATGGTGGTGGTTATACTAGTTTTGGTGAGTTGATTCTTGAATCAATGATCAACCCTAGTATAATCCAACATAATTGAAGAACAAGAATTTATCTAGGGTTTTTAACATGATGGCAGATTAGGGATTTCACGGCCTAGGTCTGTTGATTGTTATAAATCCAAAGGATTTCGTGTTTGGGAAAGCCACTGTGGTGTGATATGGGCTGAATATGTATGGGCTAAAGGAAGAATAATCTAGCAACTAACATGTTACGTATCCATTGTTAGTTGTTTTCTAGCCACTGTTGGAGATGTGTCAAAGGCAGTAGGATCGTGTCATTGTTAGTTGTTTTCTAGCTACTGTTGGAGATGTGTCAGAGGTTAACTCTAGCCACTGACAGATTCTAGCCACTGATAGTGATATTTTAGCAACTGGGAGAAGTAGTTTTGTCCGATATATCTGTTCCCCTTTGAACAGTATTGTCCGAGTTTGGACAATACACGTTGAAAAGATATTAGACAATGAATGTCGGATGATGAAGGATTTGCTGCTGTTTGGAGTTTTGGTTGAGTTTTTGCACATAAAATGAGATTGTTCCACACACAGGTACATGGGATGTAAAACCACATTAAAAACCTATAAGCAGTACACGTGAACAGTAACATACGAAAACACGGTAAAATTTAAACTTTACATTTATAATATTAATACACGTGTCACGACAATAAATAACGTATAATCATGAATATTATAAATGTGACATGATCACGAATACCAAAATCACAAATAAATAAAACACGAACGCACTCGATTAATTATTAGACTCGAGAAAAGCTAGAGGTTACACCATGTAGGCCCCATATCCGCGACAAGACAAGGGGAAGGACCAAGATGGGCCTTTAGGCCCATAACCTAAATTAATTAAAACACCTGGAGAGTTATTTTCTCTCATAATTTAGGTTATAGAAAAACTTTACCTCTCCTCCTTGTCTCTCCTTAGCCGCCGGCCTACACAAGAACACAAGGAAAAACCGACAATTTTCTTGGTTAATTAATTATTTGTGATCATCTCGTGATTCTACGCATAGTGGTATATCAAAAATCTTTTTTATTTTATTTTATTTTCTTATGATCATATGTTTAAAAATTAATTAATTACATGAACGTGTAAATTAACAACAAGGATTAATTAATTTTGGGTCAAGGCCATGTTTGGTTGTGTTTGTGGTTCGGTCGAGGCACCGAAACCCCCAAAGGGGGTGTTCGGTTTATTTTGTATCACCACCACCGAGACCATGCCAGGTCTCGGCTTGGTTGGTGTTCGGTCGGCGCAGCAAGGGAACCCCGACCTTGGGTCGGGGTGTGTTTGTGTTCGGTTTGTGTGTGAACCGAGACACCACCGAGACCCGTAAGGGTGCTCGATTGGTTTTGTTTATGCGGACCCGAGACAAAAGGGACCCCTACTTTGATTCGGGGTATATTTACATGCTAATTGTTTAAGTAGTGTCAACCGAGGTTCTTTCCAAGGACTCGGTGGGACTTGTTTATAGCTTAGTTGATTCGGATTATTTTAAAACACGGGCTCGGGTTTCGGGTTTTTTATAAAAACTATTTTTATAAGTCATGTCACATTAAACTTTAGGTTAATTAATTTATTAAAATTAATTCATGTATAACCTAAGGTATTTATACATAGCTATTTTAATTAAACATGTATTTTAATTAAAATCATATAACATATAGTTTAATTAAATTAACTAGTTATTTAATTAACTAACTATAATCATGACTTGTATTGTACTAAGTTAACTTCACTTATTATTTATAATCCAGTTTAGTTCTAATTATGGAAGCTTACTATTTTTGGGAACTTTATATTTTTGGAAACTTACTATTTTGATGGAAACCTGCTATTTTTAGAAAGTACTTAGTATTACAATACAAGTATTATAATACACTAATACATGAACAATACACAACATAACATCAGAAGAACTACATAATACACAGTAAACAGTAAAACATGACTGAATACGTATAATAAGCTAATAATCCACGGAAATAGTAAAACACATGTAATTCAGACAACTCATACACGTCCATATTTGTTATGTAGTGTTATCCGTCAAGGCGGATTAGTATTCATCGTTTCCGTTAGCTTCTACTGAACATAAGGTACGGATTTCCCGTCCTTCAGTAAGGACAATCTCTTCCTTCATTAGGATTTCCCGTATGCAACCAACTGTTTTCCCAAGTAGTTACAGATTAAATGCTTATGTTTTATTAGTTACCTTAGCCATATACATGCATGACCAGTTTCACCTAGTTATGGAGGTACCATAACCATAACACTAAAGGCACTAGTGTTATGACTTCACCACGGCGGAGTGATAGCTCGTGGCGTCCCTTTTCAGTTATTTGGCCATTATATTATTATATTATCATGTGGGGCGTATGGGTGCATCCTAGTTACATGTTTCAGTCAGGATTTTCATGGTGAATGTGGTGTGTGCCTTGCATCCTTCACAAGGAGCTGATCCCTCCTACCCATTGACCAGTTAATTAGAGGCAACCCCTCTAATTGCATGATGAGGTCTCCCCTCCAAGTATTCATGCACGTTGTTGACCTTATGACCTATATTAGCTAATTTGGTACATAAACTAATATAGATTTTCATAAGTAACATAAGCTATGTTTTCAAAACTAAAACCAGTTAGCAAGATAGACAACTAGGTTTTCCAGGACTTATTCGTTTCCGCTGCCATTCATGCTTTATATTCTTTATATGCTTCCATACTATATGTTTTCCATGCTTTATTGTATATCCGCGCACTGAGCGTTATGCTCATCCGTCTACTTTTCCATGTTCCCAAACGACAGGTACCCAAGGACGCAAGTAGGAACTCCAGAGTATGTGCATTCGGATTGGAAGCTATCCGGCCTCTTTTACCTTATGCATTCATTCCTACTTTATCATAGTTTACATTCTTTTGGACATTGTTTAGTCCTTTCCATTTACAGTACTTATATTGCTTGTTTGTGAGTTACTAGACTACCGATGTTTGATTCCGGTATTTCTATTTATGGTCATGAATGTTTTGACATTTACATTGCATGCTTTGATGATACGCCATAATTTACTGTATCACTCTATCCTATTAAATGGGGTGTTACAATTATGGTATCAGAGCCAAGGTTTCGACCTGTAGCTCTATAAAAATGACCTGTGACTTATGGGTAGTCACCAGTGTCTTCCTAGAACTGACGGTTGGTTTTCATGCATTCATTCATTTTCATTTTATTTCATGCATTCATATCATTGTAGCAGGTTTATGACTAAGTAATGGTTGGTACAGGACTAGCCCTATTTAGTCGCATGTGCTTTTATCGAAACTTTTAACTTTGGGACCAACCCATTGGCGTCCCCGCGCCATGTATTTTGTTTTGGGTGAACTGACCATAGGCGTTCACTCTCGTTCATATAAAAGTTTTATAAACTGCATCATGCATTTCTATACATTGTTTCATGCATTATAAACTTCTTCTTTGATTTATACATTGTTCATGAATTCTTACGTTACATCATTTCAGATTTATAATTATGTTGCATTTTGTTGTTTTAAACTGTCAGATGGTGAACAATAGCAATACTTCAGATTTAGCAGCAGTTGTCAATGCAGCCCTGCAAGCCCTCCTCCCTCAATTTCGCAACAAAGTCAGAAAGAAAGTTAGTACGGAACTTTAGGCTCAGGGCAGTAACAATAACAATCCTCCACCACCGCCATCCCTTTTCAAGGCTGAGAGGCATGAGATGTTGAGAGAGTACTATGGAATTAGGCAAGGAGTGGAGGAGCAGCGGCGAGTTTATGAAATGATTTCTTCGGCTGGCTGACTCTGTTGGCACAACAACACATACTACTGAAGAACAAGCACACCATTTCCGATGAGCTCTTCATACACCGGTCCCCAATGAATTGGCAGATTCTACTTTTAGCACAATGGCAAAGGTGGTTGATGCAGCTCGAAAGTACAAGATGCTGCGGGAACAAGGAGTGTATAGTGAGGACAACCCAACTAAGAGGTATCTAAAATCACCATTGGTTAACCGGTGAAGTTTTTCATATGTCCTTCTTCGTCATTCTTTGTTCAATTTCTCATTTCCACAGAAGACTGAAGCCCGGAATCCTCCGGCTACTCAACAACAGTCCTCCGATGAGAAGGGCGTTTTCGGCTACCAAAATGAGTATAGTGAGTACAGGTCCTCACCTTTACATTCAATGTTATTAAGCTGCACACATTTCACTATTCTGACACACCAGCTCTTATAATCAGGAACAATGGTTACGATAGGGACCAGGACCACGGAGGTTCACAATTGAACCATCCTTCAACACCAGGTAATGCTCAAACCTTGTTTGTAATCATGTTTGTGTCCCACGATCATATCTCTCATGCATGAAAACTGGTCACAGGCTCTCCGATTGTTGGGAGGCCTTCTGCGAGGTCCATGCACCCAATCTGTCCGTATTGTCCGCTTAGGCATTCTGGTGTTTGCTGCCGAAGTACTGGAGGATGTCTCAAGTGTGTCCAACAAGGCCATCAGCAGAAGGACTGTCGCCAGAGTGAGATAGAAGGCACCTCTGGATACGTCGACACCAAGCCACCTCCTACTTCTGGTCGCGTGTTCACTACTACTCAAGATCAGGCGAATAAGACCTCAGGTACTATCACCGAAAATCTCTTTATGAATGGTTTGGCAGCATGTGTTCTATTTTATACTAGAGCGATGCATTCAGTCGTGTCCACTAATTTTGCTGTACGTGTTAGGATTTCCCCGATGCCATTAGATAATGCCTTATGCATTTCCACGCCACTTAGGGACTCTGTATGAATCACTCAAGTGTACAGAGATCTTCCCCTAGAATTTGATGACAAGATCCGTAGAGTTGACGCACTTCCTTTGGACATGTGCGACTTTGACTTGATTTTGGGCATAGACTGGTTATCCAAACACCAGGCCACGATTGACTGCCACAGTTATCGGGTTATTTTCGGCGATGTCAAATCCACAGAGTACATACACCATGGTTTTCTGCCAGGGAGGTCAGTACAGATTATTTCATCCATGAAGGCACGTGCATTGCTATCACACGGCTGTCAGGGCTTCATAGCCAATATTCATGAGATTACTGCCGAGTCTCCATCGTTCCAAGATCAGCCTATTGTGTCAGAGTTTTTCTGACATATTTCCAGATGAACTTCCGGGCATACCACCTGTTCGTGAAGTTGAGTTTGGAATCGATCTCATACCAGGTGCAGAGCCAATTTCCAAAGCTCCTTACCGTATGGCTTCTATAGAGCTTAAGGAACTAAAAGATCAACTACAGGAACTTCTGGAGCGAGGTTTCATCCGTCCCAGTGCATCGCCACAGGGTGCACCGGTACTGTTCGTGAAGAAGAAAGACGACAACATGCGTTTATGTATAGACTATCGTGAGCTGAACAAGATCATGACCAGGAATCGTTATCCTTTGCCGCGAATTAATGACCTATTCGATCAACTTCAGGGCGCCATGCATTTCTACAAGATCGATATGAAGTCTGGCTACCATTAGTTACGGATTAAAGAGCAGGATATATCCAAGACTGCTTTCCGTACATGTTATGGGCACTACGAGTTCATAGTCACGCCATTCGTACTCACGAATGCTCCAGCTGTCTTCATGGATTTAATGAACCGTGTCTTCCATGAGTTTCTGGACAAGTTCGTTATGGTGTTCATTGATGACATCCTGATATTCTCTAAATCCAAGGAGGAACATGAGGAACACCTTCGTACAGTCTTGCAAATTCTTTGTCAAAAGTAGTTGTACGCCAAGTTCTCTAAGTGTGAGTTCTGGTTAACCAAGGTGGCATTTTTGGGCCATATCGTATCTGCATAGGGAATCACCATGGATCCTACCAAGGTTGAAGCTATCACTAAATGGCCGAGACCTACATCTGCAACAGAAGTTAGAAGTTTTCTGGGTTTAGCTGGCTACTACCGCAGGTTTGTAGAAAACTTTTCACGGTTAGCCTTACCTTTGACTAAGCTGATGAGGAAAGGAGAGAAATTCGTCTAGACGGAAGAGCGAGAGAAGAGCTTTGAAGATCTTAAGCAGAAGTTAGTGATTGCACCTATTCTTACTCTCCCATCGGGCTCAGGTGGATTTCAGATATATAGTGACGCTTCAGGAAAAGGGATTAGGCTGCGTTCTCGTGCAACATGGGAAGGTTATTGCATACGCATCATGACAGCTGAAACCTTATGAAGAAAATTATCCTACTCATGATTTAGAGCTTGCAGCAGTTGTTTTCGCGTTGAAGATCTGGAGACATTATTTGTATGGTGAATCATGTGACATATTCACCAACCACAAGAGTCTCAAGTACATCTTCACCCAGAAGGAACTGAACATGAGATAGAGGAGATGGTTAGAGCTATTGAAGGACTACAACACCAACATTCAGTACCATCCTGGTAAGGCAAATGTAGTGGCAGATGCTCTAAGCAGAAGGTATGGTATGATTGCTGGCATATGGATTACAAAGGAGATCATTCGTGACCTAGAGATGACTGACATTGAGTTTTGCGTACGAGGACAACACGGTTACTGGGCTAATCTTAGAGTGGAACCAGACCTACATTCTAGGATCAAGGAATCTCAGAAGGACGATGGTGAGATTTGGTCTATCATTCAGAATCTTGATCAGCAGACGGAGTTTCGTGTTGACGACGACGGTATCTCATGGCAGGGCACTAGACTAGTAGTTCCTGATGACTCTACTCTCACAGAAATTGTGTTGACTGAAGCTCACAGTTCTCCATTTACCATACATCCTGGTTCTACCAAGATGTACCACGACATCAAGCAACACTTTTGGTGGAATGGTATGAAGTAGGATGTTGTCACCTTCGTTTTTAAGTGTATGATCTGCCAACAGGTGAAGATCGAACATCAGCGTGCTAGTGGTTTACTACAACCATTAGATATTCCAGCATGGAAGTGGGACAAAATCTCCATGGATTTTGTTACTGGTCTTCCAGTTACTCAGAAGAAGAATGACGCAATCTGGGTCATTGTTAATAGGTGGACTAAATCTGCTCATTTTCTGCCGATTCGCAAGGAGCATCCGGTCATCAAATTAGCAGACACATTTCAGAGGGAGATCATGATACTACATGGTACTCCATCAGAAATCATCTCTGACAGAGATCCCCGTTTCACATCACGTTTCTGGCAGAGTCTGAAGAAAACTTGGGGCACCAGACTTAAGCTCAGCACTGCCTTTCATCCTCAGACCGACGGACAGTCAGAACGTACCATTCAGACATTGGAGGACATGCTACGATCGTGTGCTCTAGAATGGACAGGAAGCTGGGACGATTATATATTCTTAGTAGAATTTGCATACAACAACAGCTGGTACGCTAGCATCAAGTGTGCTCCCTTCGAGATGTTGTATGGCAGAAAGTGTCGCGCCCCAATCTGCTGGGATCAAGTGGGCGAACGACTGCTTGAAGGTCCAGAGATGATTGAAGTGACCAATGAGAAGGTCGTTGTCGCCAAGGCAAAACTTCAGGAAGCTCGTGCTCATCAGAAGAGCTATGCTGATTTGTATAGATGTGTCTTTCAACGTAGGTGACCATGTTTTCCTCAAGGTATCACCTGCACGAGGATTTAGACGTTTTGCAATCAAAGGGAAGCTCAGAGGATACAACTATCATCCAGTTCATGTTGTCCAGTATCCACTTGATCAGATTCGAGAGGATCTTTCATATGTCGAAGAACCTGAGATAGTTCTTGAGCGACAAGATCGTGTCATGCGGAGGAAGACGATCCCTTTCGTCAAAAACCTCTGGAGGGATCATCCTGAGCGGGAAGCCACTTCGGAGACGGAGGATTCTATACAGACTTCTTACCCTCATTTCCTGTTCTAATTTGGGTATGTTTTTCTTTCAGTTTACTTTCTCCAATTCGAGGAAGAATTGTTCTTTTAGAGGGGAAGAGTTGTAAAACCCGCATTAAAAACCTATGAACAGTACACGTGAACAGTAACATACGAAAACACGATAAAATTTAAACTTTCCATTTATAATATTAATACACGTTTCACGACAATAAACAACGTATAATCATGAATATTATAAATGTGACATGATAACGAATACCAAAATCACAAATAAATAAAACACGAACGCACTCGATTAATTATTAGACTCAAGAAAAGCTACGGGTTACCCCATGTGGGCCCCATAGCCGCGGCAAGACAAGAGGAAGGACCAAGATGTGCCTTTTGGCCCATAACCTAAATTAATTAAAACACCTGGAGAGTTATTTTCTCTCATAATTTAGGTTACATAAAAACTTTGCCTCTCCTCCTTGTCTCTCCTTAGCCGCCGGCCTACACAAGAACACAAGGCAAAACCGGACAATTTTCTTGGTTAATTAATTATTTGTGATCATCTCGTGATTCTACGCATAGTGGTATATTCAAAAACCTTTTTTTCTTTTCTCTTATTTTCTTATGATCATATGTTTAAAAATTAATTAATCACATGAACATGTAAATTAACAACAAGGATTAATTAATTTGGGGTCAAGGGCATGTTTGGTTGTGTTTGTGGTTCGGCCGAGGCACCGAAACCCCCAAAGGGGGTGTTCGGTTTGTTTTGTATCACCACCACCGAGACCATGCCAGGTCTCGACTTGGTTGGTCTTCGGTCGGCGCAGCAAGGGAACCCCGACCTTGGGTCGGAGTGTGTTTGTGTTCGGTTTGTGTGTGAACCGAGACACCACCGAGACCCGTAAGGGTGCTCGGTTGGTTTTGTTTATGCGAACCCGAGGCAAAAGGGACCCCGACTTTGAGTCGGGGTATATTTACATGCTAGTTTTTTAAGTAGTGTCAACCGAGGTTCTTTCCAAGGACTCGGTGGGACTTGTCTATAGCTTATTTGATTCGGCGTATTTTAAAACACGGGCTCGGGTTTTGGGTTTTTATAAAAACTATTTTTATAAGTCATGTCATATTAAACTTTATATTAATTAATTAATTAAAATTAATTCATGTATAACCTAAGGTATTTATACATAGCTATTTTAATTAAACATGTATTTTAATTAAAATCATATAACATATAGTTTAATTAAATTAACAAGTTATTTAATTAACTAACTATAATTATGACTTGTATTGTACTAAGTTAACTTCACTTATTATTTATCATCCAGTTTAATTCTAATTATGAAAACTTACTATTGTTGGGAACTTTTTATTTTTGGAAACTTACTATTTATGGAAACCTGCTATTTTTAGAATGTACTTAGTATTACAATACAAGTATTATAATACACTAATACATGAATAATACACAACAAAACATCAGAATAACTACAGAGTACACAGTAAACAATAAAACATGACAAAATACGTATAATAAGCTAATAATCCACGGAACCAGTAAAACACATGTAATTCAGACAACTCATACACGTCCATATTTCTTATGTAGTGTTATCTGTCAAGGCGTATTAGTCTTCATCGTTTCGGTTAGCTTCTACTGGACATAAGGTACGGATTTCCCGTCCTTCAGTAAGGACAATCTCTTCCTTCATTAGGATTTCCCGTATGCAGCCAACTGTTTTCCCCAGTAGTTACAGATTAAATGCTTATGTTTTATTAGTTACCTTAGCCATATACATGCATAGCCAGTTTCACCTAGTTATGGAGGTACCATAACTATAACACTAGAGGCACTAGTGTTATGACTTCACCACGGCAGAGTGATAGCTCGTGGCGTCCCTTTTTAGTTATTTGGCCATTATATTATTATATTATCATGTGGGGCGTATGGGTGCATCCTAGTTACATGTTTCAGTCAGGATTTTCATGGTGAATGTGGTGTGTGCCTTGCATCCTTTACAAGGAGCTGATCCCTCCTACCCATTGACCAATTAATTAGAGGCAACCCCTCTAATTGCATGATGAGGTCTCCCCTCCAAGTATTCATGCACGTTGTTGACCTCATGACCTATATTGGCTAATTTGGTACATAAACTAATACAGATTTTCATAAGTAACATAAGCTATGTTTTCAGAACTAAAACCAGTTAGCATGACAGACAAGTAGGTTTTCCAGGACTTATTCATTTCCGCTACCATTCATGCTTTATATTCTTTTTATGCTTCCATACTCTATGTTTTCCATGCTTTATTGTATATCCGCGCACTGAGCGTTATGCTCAGTCGTCTACTTTTCCATGTTCCCAAACGGTAGGTACCCAAGGACGCAAGTAGGAACTCCAGAGTATGTGCATTCGGATTGGAAGCTATCCGGCCTCTTTTACCTTATGAATTTATTCCTACTTTATCATACTTTACATTCTTTTGGACATTGTTTATTCCTTTCCATTTACAGTACTTATATTGCTTGTTTGTGAGTTACTAGACTACCGATGTTTGATTCCGGTATTTCTATTTATGGTCATGAATGTTTAGACATTTACCTTGCATGCTTTGATGATACACTATAATTTACTGTAGCACTCTATCCTATTAAATGGGGTGTTACATGGGATCTCATATTTATACAGAATATCATTATGATATTAATGGCTCAGATATTTTTCTTAGAGAAGTACATGATTAAGGGGAAGAATTCTTATGATAAGATTGATGTTTGAAGTAGATTTTTGTGAATTTTATTTTATCTTAAAGTCGTGCAACATTGACTTTAAAGATAACTTGTTCGTTCTTAAATGGTTAGTGATGAAGACTTGTCAAATCTAGCAATTGCGTGGTTGCTCAATTGAACGAGTTACATTATCGTGCTCAGTGTCGGACTAAGATGAGGATTTTGACAAAGGGATCGAGGTCTACTTATACTTCTTCCACCGGTATAAGTTCAACGTCACGTTGATAGTACAAGACACAGAAAACATGTTTGGGTTATTCTACTTCTACATCAAGAATGTAGTATTTATTTTTCTTTAAGGTCATTACACAAAGTCTACTTTTCGGAATCTTTGATTGCATACATTTGTTACCTCAATATTGATGTGACAAAAAAGGGAAGATATAGATGCTTAACTTAAGGGGAATCAATTTGAAGATCATGTACCATATACAAGAGATACATAAGGAGTTTTGCCGATATCAACTAGAGGAAGATTGTTGGGTCTCAATGAAGAAAACAAGGAGGACCTATTTCGACGCCTAAGGATTCTTATTTTGATAAGACTTCAACATATCGATTACAGATATAGAATATTTCTATGTTTTATTCATTCTTATCTTTTGTGTAAACCCAGGTCCTTGTGCTATATAAGGAACCAAGGGTCATAGGTTTTATTATCACTTTTCTACAAAATGTAAACCTAAATCAGAGTGTGTGTTCTAGGCGTCAGTGTCTTGTAAGACGCCTAGGTTCTGTGTTTTGAGTTTCATGTTCAATAATGAATAAAACGTTTGTTTCTAAACGCCTTGTTAATAATTGTTGTTCTATTTCGTCATGATTTACATCATATGAATAATGATTATTCCTAATGGCTTAAAGGCCTGTGAATCTTAGGATTTCATAGAAACTGTGATACATCTGGCTTGAGATGGAAGTCAGGCTGAGCCTCTAAGTCCTTGGCCATGTGCCGGGAAAAGGTCAGACCAACCATTATCGCGCTTATGGGGTAATCTTGTTCATGTTCCATCATGCTGATCATCAGAATATCACACTCTTTGAGTTTCCCCATTGCTACGTTCATTTTCTCCTCAGCTTTAAGGTCGATTCAACAATGTTGGACAGATCTTCTTTTAGCAACCCATCTTCTGCAACATCCTGTAGTGTGGCACTTCTGCCATTAGCAATAGCCGTTGTCACGACTTCTACAAAACTTTATGTTATGTTCCTTGACTCAAGAGCGCCCATGGCGACCAACCGTAGTCTGTGGCGAATCAACCATCTTCTTTCTGCGATGGTATACATCAACTGTGGGTACAACTCTTCATCGTACTCCACGTTCAAGCGCAATATCTTGTTTTCTTGCGAATCAAGATGTTTATGCATCCTGTTGGAAAATGAGTCCAGGTTTTTGAAGAGTTAATTCTTACCAAGCTCAAGGTGTCCCATTGCCTACTTATTATCTTCCTGCTGCTTCTCATACTTGGTGCGCTCTTGAATCAACTTTGCAGCCAATTTTATCTTTTCTTCTCCCAACGCTTAAGTAGCAGCGGCATCCATGTCAGCCTTGGCTATAGCATCATCAATCTGTATGTTCTACCTAGCTATCTCCATGTTATGTTCGGCCAACTTTTTGGCGTGGTCAACTTGGGAGGTTGTGGCTTGTTGTGCTTATTTAGTGAATCTCTTCTAGTAGAGTGGCAGTGGGAAGCCCTTTTAATCTTGTGTGCTGCTGCGACATTAATTTCGTTTAGTGAAGTGGCAGTGGGAAGCCCTTTTAACCTTGGTGTGTGCCTAGGAGGAGTCAGGTTGTCTAAGAAGCTATGACAGTCAAATGAACCTGTTAGATTTGATGATTCTGGAACACACCATTAAGGCACGGAGGTTTTAGGCTCAGGGCTCGCATCATCAGTGGGGGAATCTCCCTCAAGGAATGGACTATTCTCTTCTGCCCCAGCTCCTAAGGCAATGATTAGTGGGCCTGCAGTTGCTGTATTTGAGGGAACAATCTCCTCAATGACAAGCATAATGAATGTACTTTAGTATATACTTACTATTTATACAAGACGCGATGAAAATAAAGACGTGCGGATGTAGCTTGGCAGTTGAGTCTCAGGTGGAGTCTCATTGGTGGAATCAGATGATATTTCTTCTATCTCGGGCTATGTGGTCTCCAAGGTTGAAATCATTTTCTCTTTTGCGGTAGGATGAGTTGAAGAAGACTCCCCACGGTGTTGACGTAGTGTTTTTCTGGGAGCATTGGGGTTAGCAACCGCTCTTCTTTTTTTCGCAACAAGCGCGTTATTGCCTCTTCTTCTTCCTTAGTCTTTTCCTTGGCTACCTCTGTTGCGACCGGACAGTCTTCTGACTTAGAGTGCTCACCCTCTTTTTCTAGTGGTGGCTGTGACTGTCCTTCTTCGGCCACATAACGAATAACCTATAGGCTCGAAATCTGTTGTGATTTGGAGGAAGCAGACTCTTGTACCTCCATATCCAGAGTGCGACGAGCAGTGGAAGCAATAATTGGGTCCTATCCAGCTTCCAAAGGATGCACCGCCGTGCGCACATTCCTTGGTTGAAGAGAATGAACAAGTACGAATGGGTCCATTTCTGTGACACACAATAAACAATGGTTAGTGCAAGGTTTTGGAATATTTACAAAGATAAAAGGGGGAAGGATGATCACCCACCCTGGTTATTATCCTCATAAAACTGAGGGATCTGGTCATCGCGCATCATAAAATGATGTCTTAAACCCATCATGCAGAGGAACGCGTCATAATACGACTTGATTGGAATGTGATTAATGTTTATAATCTCTATACGTCCCATGGTCAGGGTAATCATCCTTCACTAGTGACTCGGGGGTGTGGAAGTCATAATCAAATGGAAAAAGGACATCATCAATCCAGAAGAACATGTTACTCCAGTGCTTCAAGGAATCAAACTTTTCCGAGTAGCATTAGAGAGGTCTAGTGTGTTTCGAGAAAGAAATCCACCCATTTGTCCAGGTAGGGTGGTTTAACGCACGGAACAGGTTGACCGTAGGCTCAATTGCTAATAAGCGACAATTTATTTCAAAGTTTGATATCTTAGTTTCACCTATACAGTGCAGTTGCGATATGTGTATACGGTGATAGCTAAGCACATTCGACAAAAATAAGGAAAAAGGCACACAGTTATTCGAGAACTCAAAAAGGCGCGTGTATACCCCTACTTTATATGCCATTGACTTCCTGGTAATGCCGGGTGTAGTGACATGAGAATGTGAAATTCTGACCTGAACTATTGGAGTTCTTGGTCGGATATGATGAACGTGATCTTCGATAAATGTTTCACCATCGTATACAAGGTTTAATGAACAAAGTCGCGGTATTTCTACCTTCTTTGGTGGAGTATCGTACTTTGATGAAGGTTCGTTAATTGCGGATTAAGGTTTTTTCACTGTAAAGAACACTGTAAAAAGCGGTTGGTGGATTATATATGATTAGGTTTTACTGTTCACTCTCTCGGATAATTGATAGTTTCACCCACTTGCATATCTAATGGATAGAAGGCGAAGGGGTTGCTGAGGTGTCAATCACTTTTCACGTTTACCGAGTGAGTGGACCACTTGGGTAAGAGTAGGTAGATTGTTTTGGCGGGAGATTTTGAAACGTCTAGACTACGCTTGAAAATGTGCCTCGTAAATTTTCAGTATGGCTAACTTATTTATGGTAGTCTAGTAGCTGTGGTACGACCTGCGACTACTAGACTGGGGGGACATGATGACGTATCGTCTCTAGTCGGGTCATGAGCCCGACCCACGGGTACTACTCATATCCAAATCCATCACGAATGGGTTAAAAAGACAAAGACATTGGTCTAATAGTCTTAGTGGGTAGTTGTCGCACACTATCTTACGTGGAACATACTCTGGCCGCACGCGGTCAAGGTTTAAATAGAATCATAGTCTAATTAGGACTATGATTCATCCAAGTTAAGATGATATACACTATCCTTAAATAACTGATAACGATCTTGTGTATATGGTAATTTTCTCTTACTTGGGCCGCACAATTCGGTGAGCCCAACTAAGGTTCCACCGAGTATAACCTCTCGGTTCCACAAAAGGTACAATTCTCGTAATCAGTAAACCCTAATTACTCAATCAAACCGATTACTTACTCTCATGTCGGAGTCTAATCGTAGAATACATTCCCACGGTAAACCTAACAGTGTTTTCTTTTAGTGTGCAGGATTCCTAGAGCAAATTCACTTGGTGCAGGAGCCGAAATCTCAATACTCGAATTACACCTAATTCGGATCGATCATGGTGCATCTAACTTTTGCATCAACAATACACTTTATACCTCAATCCCCATTAAATGGTATAAACCGAATCCACGATTTAACTAAATTTTCAACACATCTAACACTTTTTGTAAATCTTTTTATTAGATGCGAGTGCCACTACATTATATAAGAAGATGATTAACCGAATATTTAAATATGTTTACGAACCTCAAAATTTTAATACACAGAAGTGCAAGTAATAAATCATTTTTTAGTTCGTTTTTCTCGGTATCGATTCGAATTGATATAACTTTTCAAGCTCGACTTTATTGTTTTTGGTGTATAATAGTGTATTTGGTATTTAAGCTACTTGGCACAAAAAGCATGTAAAAAGGTAAAAATAGTATTTATCTACGTATACTTATTACTCTAAAACACATTGCAATTACGACATTTAAGTGCTCAAAGTATAAAATGTAAAATTCAAATTTATACTACAAATGAAAATTCAAAATACAAAATATTAAGCTAAATCTATTTTTTTTAAAACTGAAAATGCAAGTTTAAAAATCTATTTTTATATAAAAAAAACTAATCTTTATTAAAACTAAGTTTAACATGAAATTTGCAATGATGTTTTAATATACAAAATTAATCCAAATTCGAAATTTGCAATCCAAATTTAATCCCAATTGGACTTACTGGCCATTAAACTTTTAGACAGTCCATCAACAAAGCTAAATCTGTAACTAGTCAATCCATGAAAACTTGTATTACGTCTTAAATTTGGCTCAAAGTTAAACTAAACTTATATTCATGTACTAACCCACTAACTTGAGATATTCTATTCTTACTTACCTGAAATTTACTTGACCTCTAAGTACCATCTGATTGAATCAAATGCAGGCTTAACTATTCTATGCCAAATACCAATTACAAATATAATGCATAGAACTTACAAGTTAAAATACTAGAGTCAGTGAAAAGATATGGAAAAAAATAACATTCATGAATCATAAGGACTACTATGAAAGATCATAACAAACTTGTGATATCTAATCACCAAAGGCCTCTTGGTCTAGCGGTATGTGAGTGGCCCTCTAACCTCAAGGTTGTGGGTTCAAGTCTCGGCGGAGACATGTGAAATAGAAATTGTGAGATAGTTAGTGTGAGTTGTAAAAATTACCGTTCTAAAAAAAAACTCAGCTAATCAGCTACAAGTATCAACCAATACTCTGACAATTGAACTAAAAGAACTAGCAGATAGTTTACGCTAACAAAAATTTAAGAAATGTAAATGTTGATACCCGACATCCGAAGTAAATCCGTTGAGATGAAGGTTAGCGCTGAGCTACCTTATAACAAGCACCCGTCCAACTACTAACTGATTACTCCAACTGCAAATCTAATAACAAAATGCCATCCGAACCAGTCCGTTGTGAACGTGCTCAGCTAGCGAACTTGAACCGACAACTGAACTCGAATAGAAATCTATGAGTCTAACCAACTAATCATAATCCGACTGCAAATTCATCCCAAAATCACCACTACTGAAGTCTCTGCTGATGCGATGCTAGCTACACGACCGGAACTGAGATCTCTACCAGTTCTACTATTCTACTGAGATCAGCAATGATCCAACTGCCACTTCACTTTTTGTCATCAAGCTATGAGCTAACTTCTAAATCATGACATCCAAACGCTATCTCTGATTTACAAAATCTGCATATTCTCGAACGAAACTACTGCCAACGAAACACTACTGATCTAACTGTGCATCCAGGCCTTGTTTGTTGTCGAAGACGATGCTACGCTATCTGCCACCGCTGAACTTTAATTGAAACAGTTGATGTATCGGCTCAATCTGCATCATCAACAGTAATCGACTACGAAGTCTAACGTCTCGTCCACTTCAAACAATCAGCAACCTAATGATCTTATAAAACGGAATTTCTTGAGCTAATACTAATGTAAACTGAAATTCATGCTATCACTACCAACTAAATCAATTCCATATCACGGCTACGATAACCCGATTTCATCCAATCCTTGTCACTTCTAATCAAAAGCTTGTAAAACACGGATCTGAACCAACTGATCTCTACGCCATTACTACAGCATCCATAAAACTTATCAACTCAATCATCAATCCAAGCAGGAACATAAATGAGTATATTTGCAGAAAATAATCTTCACCCACGAAAACAGAACGCAACACTCTTAATCATCATCAGAACTTCAAAGATACTTAATAACAGTAACACGCTTCACGTGTTTGGTAAGAAGAGTAGAATTAACAACATTCACTCGTAAAGTTCAGGGATTTTGAGAAGAAAATGAGATGAAAAGGAAATCAAGTTCTATTAATAGTGAATGAGATAGGTACAATTCTGTTACAACTGCTTATAACAACCTAACTGACTACTGAATAGTGTGTGTGTGTGTGTGTGAACACACACTGAAATATGAGAGAAATTTTGGAATTTGTAAAGCTAACTAATTAGTAGGTGAAATTACACCTACAATCTAACTAACTGCGTGTTTTAGAAATGAGGAAAGCTGGTATTTATAGAGAGTTTCAGAAGCATTGGAGAAGTATATGCAACGTGGCACGTCCAACCAATTCTTGACACGTGGACTTATATAGGGTTCATCCCAATTTCCAGATTTGGGGAAATTCGTTTGAGTGCAAATGAATGTAATTAACCACGTGGGTTATGTTGATGAGGTCGATATGATCAACTTTCCTTCTTTCCCTTTCCTCTGAAACGTCCTTGAACTTCTTTAATCTGCTCATAAAAACTTTGGTGACGTGGCGCATGTTAGTTGGCTTAGAGAAAATCACACAGATTGAAATCATGGTTGTCCATTGTTTATCCAATATGAATGGCTGGAATTAGTTGAGCTGGCAATCCATGTGACTTCCTTTTGAGCAATTTAATTGGTACACATGAAATATAACTTTCAACTCTTTACAAATCCAGCCCTTGTATTTTGATGTTCTTGGCAGATTGTATTAAACTTGTAATTTCTTTGCATCTTTGTCATTTCTAGCACTTAATCTTCAAGAATCAACCACTTTAGCCCCTCATCTTCGTGTCTTGATCACTTTAGTCATTCTTTTGTATTTTTCTTCATCTTTTATCATATAAATCCCTTGAAAATACGTGTCTTTGCTTCAAAATGTATCTTGTTTACCTGAAAACACATGAAACACAAATACCCACGTAATTATGATATTTTCAGTTAAATATAAAGTATTTGACTGTGTTTTGAGTGGTTTTAGGATCATTATTGATGAGTGTTTTCACACTTATCAACAAGAATGAATATTGTTACCGCAAAATAGCAGCATTTTCGTTACACATATTTTTTTTTGAATGGCAGTTTGGTGCAGCGGAGTATCTTGTGTGCCACCAAGGCACCAAGTCTCTCGACCCGAGTTCAAATCATCTCACGAAGAGAATATCAACCCCATGCTAGCCATCCAGTTTCCTATTAATGGGCTTCAAGGCATTGCGATGGATTAAAACCCCCACATGAAGACTATAAGTGTATAACCAAATGCATCCATCCAACTGAGCTAGATTTCATTTGCTTCGTTGCATACATTATTATCGTATACCAATCCTCATCTCGAATATTTATGAGTTGTTTGTTTAAGTTTATAAAACAAAAGTCGAAATAGGCTCATGTTTTATTAGCTCTATTATGTGGCTTACTTTAAGACTTATGGGCTTATATAAACTTACTATGATATACTAAAAAACTTATACAAGTCGATAATTCTCAAGATAATCCACAAAATTAAGCTCATAATATAAGTCAAAATTTACCATATTAAATATAAGTTGAGGTTCGGCTTATATTTCATAAACAATAATTTTGTGGTTTATTTTGATACTTATGATCTTATATACGTTTATTATATTGTAATAAATTTATATGATCGTAACTTTCAGAATAAGCCACAAAATTAAAACTTATTTCGAGTTATTTTAACAAACACTCACTTGACAGTTAACATCGTGTTTACCAAGTGTTTGCAAACAACTTTACCAAAAAGCTCTATATATTTTAGTTTACTTAATTCAATCTTTTAGAAATGACACTTAAAGCATCTCCGATACATGGTGTAATACAAAGTTTAATACATGCAATTTCACATCATCGTGTCATATTAACGTACCAACTTTTTTCTATACAACTTCACAATCCATTCAACTTAACATATAATTTTAATAACAAGAAGAGTACATATATTATATCAAATTTTCATAAAGAGAAAACTTATTGTGGCTCCACTTATATGGTGTAGCCATTTGTTAAGAAAAAAACATTTAACATACTATGACATATTAAAACACACAATGTATTGTATGATATAATAGAGGTATGATGCATATACCATGTAACTTTACTGTGGATGCCCTTAGAATTACTTTGTACATGCGAGGAAATTTTCTAAAGTTACTTTAGTAAAGTACTACATTACTTTAGTTAAGCGACTTCACGCGTCTTTAGAGTAAAAGGAGTGGTCACACCACCACACCAAAAAATACCCCTTCACGTTAGCTTTTTCACTTTCACATCAACACTACATCCACACAAAAAAACAACCATCTTATCATCACACCATTTCCACACCAATTTAATCATTTTTTCACTTTTTTCAAAAACTAACCTCAACAATTAATTTATTTAAAACCTAACTTACTTTATTTATTCACGTAAAAAAATTACATCATAAATTAAATCCTAACTTATTTTCTCTGTTCAAAAAAAAAAAACAAAACTTACTTATTTTCATAACTTACTTTATTTAACCCGGAATAAATGAACCAAAAAATACCTATAATTGCCATATGGGGAAAAAATATACCCAAATAAATGAAAAAAAAAAAGAAAAGTCAATCAAACATGCCATCTTCGTCTCCAAGCCCCCACCCCATCTTCGTCTCCCTCCTGCTAATGCAAAAAATATGTCATTCTTCATCAACATTCGCCACATTATTCGCCTCCAAAACCATCATCATCATCAATCACTATTTCCATTTTCAAAAGGGGGTGTTTTGTAAAGTTCAAAAGGGGTGTTTTGTAAAATGGGACGGCTTTTCACGGGCGTAGATGTGAATACGCCGTGAACCACGCGGCTTTTTCCGGTGTGGTCACGCCGACCAACTCCAGCCAACGCCGGAGCACGGCGTGACCGCTCCTTTTGCTCTTAGAGCTTTTGACCTATGTGGTGGACTTAATTTTCAACATCCCCAGGTTATTTTTCTTACTCGTATCACATATTTTTCCACAACATATCATCCAAATTATCTCTTCCGTAGTTCCTTATTCACCTAGTTAAAAGTTTAGAACTTCAGATAAATTACTTGATCCGGTGTACCATTTTTGCGTGTCGATTGACCTATATATGAGCATGGTGTTTCTGTAACAATAGCCTTGTCGCTCCCCAAATATATTCTCAGCTGTATAATCAAGCAGGTATTCTTTTTCTTGTATTAAAAGGTTTTTTTTTTTTAACTTACTTTGCTGTCAGTTTGACCTGTGACTTTCCTAGTTTATTTACCATTGTGTAAAGAGTTTTGCTACATGTGAACTTGAATGATAAAACCATTATGTCAGAGTTACTGTATTATCGGTGTGTATATATTTATTACATCTGTCTTAAAATTATAGTCTATATTTTTTCTCGGGTTGTCTCAAATTAATTGTCCATTTCTAAAAATAGGTATAAAGTTTAGGTCGAGATTACTACATTACTTTTGGTTGAAATTATAATTATAAAATTTAAAGAGATTTTAAATTAATTGGTTAAATGTAAAACTGTCTTTATGTAAAAAGTAAGAGAGAAAAAGCTGTAAAGTTGATACTTTTCTTAAACTGTGTGTTTTTTTTTTCCGTGGACAATAATATTGGGGGACGGAGTGAGTATTTGTTACACAAAGATTCTAGAAACCCTAGACCACAAGCCCACAGGTCGGGCTTGGACCATTTATATTTACTAATACTCTCTCGTAGTTTGCGTCAAAATCGCAAAAGCTGAGTCGTAAACTGGTAACAGAATAAAAACAAAACTCTAATCGACTCTTAGCGAAACCTTACCCACGATCGACTTTAGTTGATTGGTAACAAAGCAGTTCCAACGTCGACTGATAACAACACATCGCTTAAGACGACTAGATAACAAAACCGCACCAATGATCTCGACTTTACTTGACCGGTAACAAAGTTGTATGAAAAATCGTCTAACAGACATATTATAAAACAACTGTAACTTAAACATAAACTAGACGAAACAGTATTAGAAAAAAACTAAATGTTGTCTACTAGTCTTTTTTAATAAGGCAGATTAGTTTACAAAATGAGAGTAAAATCCTAAATAACTTCTAATCATAGCATTGAGTGAACTTTTGTGAGTAAATCACATGTGTTGAATTTCAACAGATTTTAATCATATAAAAAAAACAGATTTTAATCACATTTTGAAGACCAACCTTCTGAAAAGGCGGGTTTACACTCAATGAATTAGTCGGTCAATGAATCGGAAACCATGATTACCAGGGCCGGTCCTGAGGTTTTGGATGCCTTGGGCGAGACAAAAAAAAAATGCCCCTCACGAGCGAATAATGCGCTATATTCGCATAAACATTGTAATATAGTAGTATTCAAGTTATGTCGCTCATTTTCACGTCAAATTTTCATCAATAAGTAAAATATTATGGTATACATATAAACTATGATTTACATGGTCATTATAAAACACTTAAAATAATGTTGGCGCTTGTACTTAAGAAAAGACCTTCAATTATCTGATTATAATCAACATTCGGATCATTATAGGCAAACCCAAGTTTCACAGGAGGTGTTGCATAAAAGTATATTGGGCGAGTTGCACATATAAAAAATAGCAAAAGAATTGTTAAGACTTAACATATAAAAAACCCGATATTTTTAGAATTTTTTTTGTACTAGGTGAAAAAAAAATGTAACCCATACCATATTTAGCAGTATTTAGGTTCGTCAAATATGATAATCAACCTTTAAGTAAAAATAAATCTTGTATATTCTAACACTAAAACTGAATATGTAACATAATGTACATGTCAAAGATATTAATATGTAATGTAATAAATTACTACTCCCTCCGTCTCATAATAATAGTCTACCGATAAAAAACACGCAGTTGAATAAAAACATCACTTTTTTAGCTTTATCTCTTACTTTTAACAAAATAACAATTTTAGCCCTAAATTAATTAATTTACAACTCTTTTATTGTTTGTAATAATACCCCAAGTGATGATGATGTAGTAACTTAATCGATAATTTTTATATATTTTTAAACTGGACTATTAATTTAAGAGAAGAAGTAATACGTTTGAATCTTTCTACATTTTTATCTATATATTACGAATGAAAAATAATAGTGAAACATATATTTTCCATGTACTTTTTAAAGAGTTATGTATGTATATGGAGGATTTTTTATAGGAAAGATCCAAATAAATACTAACCGTACAAGTGAACTTTAAGAAAAATTAATATTATAAACAAATAATGTACAACATACACCCACGTGAGTGTACACAATTAACAATGCCCTTAATTAAATATTCCTTGTATTATTTTGTTTATTTTGTCATTTCCCTGAACCTATCTTCTTCCTTTACAATTACCTGTCCTATCTTTTTCCTCCATTCTCATCTGAAAAAAATGCGATGTGTTATTTTCAATTTAGTTTATACTAAATATACATCAAGCTAAAATTTGATGCCCCTCGAAATATGCTGCCCTGGGCCGTCGCCCACCTCGCCCGGTACCAGGGCCGGCCCTGATGATTACCCAAAACAAAACAGATTTTAATCACATTTGATTTAATGTTATCAAGGTTTTTAGTGGTCCAACCTCAACATAATTATTTTCCAAAATCAACCTGTAATTCATTATTTGATAAACTACCGAGTTATATATTTTTTTATTAAATTTTATCAGATCAAGATGGTGATTTATGATTGTTTGATTTATACTCTTTTTTAAGTTTTGATATGGTTTTTTTGTGTTGAATAGGTATATATATTAGGCTATTAGCTAGCATCTCGTTTCAGCTTCTATAGTTGATAGATCAACAAATAATGGGGTCCTTTATGAATGAGTTCAAACATCTTGTAATCCGACTAGAAAATATCATATCAGCTACCAACAACTTTGATGACAACCAAGTTATCGGAAGTGGTGGTTTCGGGAAGGTGTATAGAGGAGAAATCTCTCATTATAAGGGGCGAAGCATGGTTGCTATCAAACGTCTAGATCGTACATTTGGGCAAGGAGAGCCCGAGTTCTTGAAGGAAATTGTTCTGCTGTCCCGTTATACCCAGGGACGGATGTAGTAAGTAAGTATAGGGGTCCGTTGCCCCATGGCTAGCCCGATACGATGAGATTTTAGTGTATTTTTTCTTTGATTTCGATCTTTTTTCGAAAGCTCCCCCACTAAAAATTCAAATTGCCCCCCACTCATATAGCAAATCCAACATTTAACGCTTTAAAACCTTATAAATCCGTCATTTTGTAAGTAAAAATACTCTATTTATCTTTTCGATACTACCTTTTTTTCACATATTCTTGCTATTGTAAAAAAAATATTTTTTTGCCCCCCACAACCTTATTTGCTGGTTCCGTCACTGGTTATCATGAAAATATTATCTCACTTGTGGGGTATTGTGATGAGGGTGATGAGAAGATCCTGATTTACGAGCATGCATCTAATGGTAGCCTTGACCGTCATTTAAGTGCCACTACTCTTAGGTGTACTCGACGTATCAAGATATGCCTTGATGTTGCTAAGGGATTAAGCTTCCTTCATGATCACAAAGGGACACAACAAAGAATTCTTCACCGAGATATAAAAAGTTCCAACATACTATTGGATGCAAATTGGAACGCTAAAGTTTCTGATATGGGACTGTCGAAGATAGGGCCTGCGAATCAGCAATACACAGCTATTATCACCGGTGTTGTAGGGACCCTAGCATACCTAGACCCAATGTATCTAGACACGGGTCTCTTAACGAAGGAGAGATCAGAATTTAGTTCATATGTGGAAAGAAGACTACAAACAAAATAAATTAGATAGGATTATCTCTGAGTGTCTGATGCAAAAAATGGATCCCAATTCTTTGAAGTTCAGACCTTGCACATCAATGTTTGAAGAAATCTCGTGAAGAACGCCCAACAATGCCTCATGTTGTACAAAAACTTGAGATGGCCCTTGAAAGCCAAGAGAACCCACCATGGCTAAACTACACAGAGATTCTGAAGAGCGCAGTACATCCTCTTAACTGCACGTCGACAACAGAATTCAACACACTTCTCTCCAAAGGAGTACTTCTTAAAGATGGAAAAACGGTAAGGTTGCGTTTAGTTCGATGGAAAACATCTTGTTTTCCACAAAATGTTTTCTAGAAAACAAGGAAAATAGAAAACGCGTTCAAATCATCATTTTCCAGAAAATATCTCTACAAAACACAAAAATTCCTATTTTCCCCTTTTATACACAAAACTAGAAAACAACTTTTTTTTGTTTTCCATGTTTTCCTTTTTAACACAAAATATCTAATTTTCTCTTTATTTTTACGTTTGCGTTGGAAATTTTGCTTTTTCATCAGTATTTTACGTTTTCGCAAATATTTTACATTTTCGTCAGTATTTTTACGTTTTCGTCAGTAAATTTACGTTTTCGTCAGAAATTTTACATTTTCGTTAGTAAAATTACGTTTTCGTAAGTAATTTACGTTTTTGTCAGTAAATTTACGTTTTCATAATTATTTTAATGTTTAAGTCAGAAAATTTATGTTTTCATCAGTAAACTTACGCTTTCATCAGTAAATTTACGTTTTTGTCAGCAATTTACGTTTTCGTAAGTAATTTACGTTTTTGTCAGTAAATTTACGTTTTCATAATTATTTTAATGTTTAAGTCAGAAAATTTATGTTTTCATCAGTAAACTTACGCTTTCATCAGTAAATTTACGTTTTTGTCAGCAATTTACGTTTTCGTAAGTAATTTACGTTTTTGTCAGTAAATTTACGTTTTCATAATTATTTTAATGTTTAAGTCAGAAAATTTATGTTTTCATCAGTAAACTTACGTTTTCATCAGTAAATTTACGTTTTTGTCAGCAATTTACGTTTTCGTCAGTAAATTTACGTTTTTGTCATTATTTTAACGTTTTCGTCAGTAAATTTTACGTTTTCGTCAGAAATTTCACGTTTTTGTCAGTAAATTTACGTTTTCGTCAGTAAATTTACGTTTTTGTCGGTATTTTTACGTTTTCGTCAATAAATTTACGTTTTCGTCAGTAAATTTACGGTTTTGTCATTATTTTAACGTTTACGTCAGTAAATTTACATTTTCGTCAGCAAATTTACCTTTTGTCGGTACATTTACTTTTTCGTCAATAAAATTTTTACGTTTGCAAATGAAAACGTAAAATTGCAAACGGAAACGTAAATTCACTGACGAAAACGTAAATTTACTAACGCAAACGTAAATTTAGTGACAAAAACGTAAGTTTACTAACGAAAACGTAAATTTACTGACGAAAACGTAAAAGTACTGGCGAAAACATAAATTTACTGACGAAAGCTTAAATTTACTGACAAAAACGTAAAATTTCTGACGAAAACGTAAAATTTACTGACGAAAACATAAATTTACTTACGAAAACGTAAATTCACTGACGAAAATGTAAATTTACTGACGAAAATTAAATTTACTGAGGTAAACGTTAAAATAATGAAAACGTAAATATACTGACAAAAACGTAAATTTACTGACGAAAACGTAAATTTACTGACGAAAACGTAAAAATACTGACGAAAACCGAAATTTTCTGACCCAAACGTGAACTTACTGACCAAAATGTAAATTTACTGACGAGAACGTAAAATTGCTGACAAAAACGTAATATTACTGATGAAAACGTAAAATTACTGACGAAAACGTAAATTTAATGACGAAAACGTGAATTTACCGAAGAAAACGTAAATTCACTGACGAAAACCTAAAACAAAAACACTTGAACATGTTTTCTAGTTTTGATAAATAGAAAACACAAACACGTATTTCTCTAACTAAACGCGTTTTGTAAATTTTCAAGTGTTTTGTGGAGATGGAAATCCCTTCTCTTTTTCTACAAAACAAAAAATAGAAAATGATAGAAAATATTTTCCAACTAAACGCGGCCTAACTATTTATGTCTATTAGCCTTTCCTTTGGATTTTTTCTTTATTCACTTTGTGAATGGTTATATTCTTGCTTAACTTGTGGATTAAAAGTTTTTGTCACTGCCACTGTTTATCAAACACAAAATCCGTACCACATACGTATAACCATTTCTAATTGGTGAGATCCTCATATTCTACTTCCAATTTCTTACACTATAACGTGGAAAGAAAGATTTTTAAAACCAGACATCGAAATTTTATGGCTGAGCCAACTTGAATGTCTAAAGCATGACCTGAATTTGGAAATTCCAATAAGATAAATAGATTACATAGCCGAAAGACACTTTACCTTAACTTTCAAAATGACTGGGCCAATAGTCTAGGGTTTAATTGTTATAATTATTCAGGTCATGGTTCCGTTAATGCAATACACTTGAAATTAGCTGAAGATATCATATGAGATCTTTTTGCATGACGGTGAGGCCAATTACATCGATTGACTAAGCCATACTCATTGTTCTTCGTTTATCGCATTTGTATTGCTGTGCAAGTTTTCCAAACACTAATCTTAATTAGCTCTCCAAATCTCTACATCAGCATCAGTCCAACATCAAACGGGCTCATAAATAATACTAATTCCTACATATTTAATGGACAGTGGTTTTCAATTAATGGCAACGGACAACACAGTGAAATGATATCTCTAGCAGAATCTAGCGCTAACTTTGTTAAAAAGAATGTCTGGCGAGATCGGTCATATTCTCTTAATAAAATTATCGGCCTGAGTTGGTGTAAATGTGATACAAGGTGACTTGGCCTCCTCCGACTAATCCGTTTCAATTCCATGGTTTTAATACTATTTTTAACTATATATACAAAGGTATAATTCTTTGTTGCTGTGACACCCTAGAATCGAGGTCATTAACGATACCCTAAATTACGCTAATTTTTGAAATTTTTGATAAATTTTAATTCCTATAATTATAAGTATTTTGGTTAAGACCGATGTTCGAGGTTATAATTTTTACGTTTGACGTTTTGAGAAGGACGATGACGATTACGATCCCGAGGGATGCCCAATTTTATATAATTTTTGACGATTTATCGATAATGTAATTTTTCGAGAATTTTATTTACGGTACGTGTTAAGTTGAGTCGTGTGAGTTTTATAGCCTTCCAAGTACATTTAAAGTATCCCAAAAATATTTTGGAGCATTCGGGAAGATTTCCGACTCCCGTAAAATTTTCAAAAGTGACAAATGAGTCAAACCCGCAAAGTTTTGAGGTCGTTTTCTATTTAAGGACAAAAGAAGCCCAATATTGCACTAAGGTCCCTCCTAACCATCAAAAAGGGCCTAAGTGAACAAACACACAAACACATACAACATTTCACAAGAAAAATCAAACATCACTCCCTCCCTCTCTCTCTAAACCCACGGTCACACCCAAGAACACACAAAAATCCACCTAAAATCTTTTCTACTTGATTTTTCAAAAATCTAAGGTTAGACCACGCTTAGTTTGGTCATTACCCACCTATTCATGTAATCAAATCCAACATGCATTGATAAAAATTTTTCAAGATTTTTCATATGATCCAAAATTCGTTTTTGTGGCTATTTGAGCTAATGCATGTTAATTTTGAGTGTTATGGAAGTATAAACACCATGAAAACCCACCAAAATTAATTTGGTTGTGGTGATTTGGTCACCCAAAACCCACGGCAAAGGGGTTGTTTGGGGAGCCATGGTGGTTGATGAATTTGCATGTCATATTTGTATTTGGTTTGTTGTTTTAGGATGATTCATATAGGTTTTACTACTTGCATGTGTATTTTTCTTTGATTTTGATATTGAGATTGGTTGATCAATAGGGGTAGGATGGAAGTTTGATGTTAGGATATGTTTGGGAAGGCTTAGGATGATGTTTAGTGTTGGTTAGAAGTCTTGGAATCGAGTCTAAGCATGTTTTTGGTATGGTCATTTTTAGGCAGAAACATTTGGTCTATTTTGGAAAAATGATTTTTGTTCCAAGTCTTGAAAACTAAATATAGTGATAGAGGGTTTTTCTAGCTTTAATTTGGTATAAGGTAGAGCCCGTGACTCAAAACGAGCTAAAAGTTATGACATTTTAAAGATCGGGTACCGGGAGACGAGGACTTTCACAATCCGGATTTGTGCAAAGTTTTAGTCAAATCCCGAGGGTCACAAGTATAATTTGGTGAATGATCAAGGGTCAAAACTTGGTCCCTAACCTGTACAAATGGGTCTATATGTTGACTTATGAGTCAAGGAAGTCAAAGGTATTTTTCATATAGGTCAAAGTGGTCAAAATTGGTCGAAGCGCAATTTCAGCCCGTAAAATGTAGTCGTGGAAATGAGTTGCGTGACGGGTCGTAAAAGTGAAAACTTTTGTTGGACTTAAAAACATGTTATCTACAGGTCATATAGGATTTTTGGAAATTTTATCAAATTTTATAAGTATGGTTTAATAAGGTAAAACAGCCCGTACTTTAGTCAAGTACCGGCAAGAACGTGTAAAAATGGACAACGTAGGTTATAAGAATGGATGGTATAAAATGAAAGGATACTTGTTGTTTTTGTTTTTGGCGTGAGTTATATTTGTCTTAAGTGACTTGTATATATGTATTTTATACAGTACCGTAAGTATTTAAATGAGATTACTCATTACGCGTTATTTGTGATAGGTGTTGATTTACCCGGGCATCCGTTACATCGTCAGTGATCACTCCTCGAACTACCGACTACTTAATATCTAAGGTGTGAATTTATAGCCTCGCTTATATTATTTCAAATTGTTTTACCCGCGAGGGAAATGCATGCTAGTTTTTAAAAGGAACGTATATCATGAATGATTGTTAGACCCGAAAGTTGCCTTAGAAATTGTGTTGAGTACCAAAGTTGCAAAAGTCCCTAAATTCATGAACTATTAACTATTGTCTTGCCCTTGCGAAGGGGGAAATAGCCGCTTATGCAATTTGTAGTACTACGGGGTTAACGACCCAATGCTAGCCGAGAAGCTGTACTTATAGTAAGTTCTGCGGTAGATTATTTTGTATGAGAAATAAGGTATAATTGCAACTGATGCCTTTAGAGGGGCACTGGTTTCATCTGAATCATGCCGGTATATTTACGCGGGTGATTGAGTTAACGGATTAGTGTCATGAGCTTAAACACAATTGTCAGTATCCTGATTATAGTTTGTTTGATCGACAAGACTATAAATGATCACGAATGGTTTTATTATATATACGTTCAAATGGATTGAAAAACCTATGAATTCCACTCAACGTTTTCGTTGACCAAATTTTTGGCATGTATTTCAGGTAACCGCTGAGCAGTAGGATGGAGCATGCATGGGATGGATGTTGTGTGATCGGCTTGGTGTCCGCTTGTTTTTCCCTCCTTTTCTACTTAAACAATTTTTATGTTTAATGTCATGTGGTTGTAAAACTGAAGTTTTTGGGGTTGAGATTCATGGGGACCGAAACGCTAAACTCTGTGCACTATTTGGGGTTGGAAAAACTGTGGACATGTATTATCTAACAATTTTAAATGTTGAATTTTAAGTCGACGTCTTTTTAGCGTCGTTTGATATCTCTTGTGTGCAATGAATACTGTGTAGCACCCATTGTTGTAGTTCCGCTGCGCATAACAATTGTGGGGGTGTTACAGATTGGTAATCAGAGCCACGAGTTATAGAGAACTAGGTCGTTTTTGAAAATCCTAAACTATAACTTTTGGTGTCGTAAGAAAAGGGTCCAAGCACACACAACTATCCTGCATGGCTCCGGTAAGATTTATTGTTGTATTTATGGCATTTGACGTATACTTTTGAGTAAAGTATATATGTGGGTAATTATTATATAAGTATGGAATTACTATATGTAGACGTTAAATTTTACGTGAAATATCCGACATCGTAATTTTCATATTAATCATGCATGAGCATCATATTATTGTATTTCGGGCATATGTACCACCTTTGCATTGCATTTGCATGCATATATTTATAATTATTGTATAATTACTTATGTACCCTCCGAAATTCGCTGTTATTGCAGGAATGGCCGAGGTACCGCCCAACGATAACGGGAACGATTACGTCGTAGGTCACGAAGGGGGACCGTTTCCTCCAAACCCGCCGGACAATAATAATGGATGGATCGCTCCAGAAGACGAAATAGGGCCGGAAAACGACAATGGCGAAAGTGAGGTGGATAATTTCAGCATGAGTAGTGACGACAATGAGGATTCCGAAGAAGAGCCCGAGGAGCTATTGGATGATGGCATTCCCGAGGATGCCGTAGGCCAGACCGAACCCGACTTGTTTCAAACCCCGAGTTCGCCGAAGGGTTATGAGGTACCACCGACCGGTCGTTATGAGCAGCAACCTTTTGATCGCCCGATGGACAATAGTAATGGGAGCAGTGGAGAGTCATCCAAGTCGCCATCGATTCACGAGAATATTACAAGGGTCTATTTTCCGAGACCGAGTCACTACTGGGATCCCGCAGGTCGTTTGGGGAGGTTGGAAAGGTTAATGTATGAGCGGTTTGTAGTTGAGACTAGGGTGATTAAGAAATTTGATAAGACTGAAAGGGAGCATCAAAGATTGTTGGAAAGGACTTCAAGGATTGCGTATGATGGGATGATGAACGCAAGTGCCATCAACAGTTTGAAATCAATGGTTGCGAATTTGAGTGCTAGTCTTGATCGTGTGAGGGAAGATCAGATGAGGTTGTCGAGGATGCAGAGTTGGGAGCATCGTGTGAGGGATTCATTGCCCCCGGATTGGAGATTCGTGGACGATGTGGAGATGGAGGCGAATGACTTCATGGTTCAGCCGCCTACTGGAGGTGCTTGTATTTCGGTGGGAAGTCAAGGAGCGATTGAGCATGGATCCACATCAGGGACGAGAAAGGAAACAGAATGTGGGCCAGATGAGAAAGGAAAGGGAAAAGTGGATGATGTGGATGAGGACGTGAGTGATGAGGAAACCGAGGACGACGACGAGCCGCCATCCAAGAGGCAGTGTGGATCACCACATGCCTAGTTACTTGTTTTGTATTTTCCTTGATCATTGTAATAGAACTATTTTAGACCTTTGTATGATGGTATTATGACGAGAAACTCAAGTACTTGATGTTTTGTGGTGAATGATTGTAGTGGCATTACTTGTCACGATTTTGGTTAACTATCAATACAATCTATGTTACCTTTCATGATCTGTGATATGTCTTAAATTTGATCTTTTGTGGTGTGAATTGATGAATATTAGTAACTCCGTAGTGATGTGTCGTTGTATGTATTTTATGTCTGGGAAACTTGATATGAATACTTACATTGTTTTTCTATTTTTCTTGTCTTGCAGAAAGAGATATTCGATAAAACAATGCCTCCAAAGTTGACTGCCGATCGTGTTAACAACATGATTCAGGAAGCGATAGCTAATGCGTTGGAAGCAGACCGAGCTGGGAGAAATCAGGATCCAGGAAGGAACGCGGGGAGACAACCAGCCCCGAGAGTGTGTACCTATTCAAGCTTTATGAAGTGCGGTCCTACGCAGTTCCGTGGATCGGGTGGAGCCCTAGAACTTAGGCGATGGTTGGAAAAAGTTGAGAGTACGTTTGAAATCAGTGGTTGTGCAGAGGCGGATAAAGTAAAGTTTGCAGCAGCTACATTTCTGGATGATGCGTTAAGCTGGTGGAATACCCAGGTAGCTACGGTGGGATTGGCTGTGGCGAATGCGAGAACGTGGAATGCGACCAAAGCTTTGTTGACAAAGAAGTTCTGCCCAGAGGAGGAATTGGGGCAATTGGAGGACGAACTGAGACATTTGACCTTAAGGAACAACGATATAGCTGCTTACACCAGGAGATTCAATGAGTTAAGTCTTTTGTGTCCGGACATATTTGCCAATGACGCCAAGAAAATGAAGCAGTATATTAAGGGTTTATCTAGCAACATCAAAGGTGAAACAACTTCGTCGAAACCTGGAACGTTTGACGAAGCAGTTCAAATGGCACACGCTTTGATGGACGTTAAGCTTCAGGATAAGCAGAATTACATTGCTGAGGGCAACAAAAGAAAATGGGAGGCAGCACAAGGCAATCAATCCCAAGGCCAGAACCGAGGAGGAAATCGAAACAACCAAGGGCCGAACCGTAATCAGCAGTTTAATCAGAGAAGGAACGAAGGGATGAGGGCCGTGACGAACCCTAGAGGTGTGAAAGTGAACCCCCATTGTGGAAAGTGCAACTTGTATCACGTTGGAAACTGCCCGCCGGCATGCGGCAAGTGTGGAAAGGCAGGTCATAGGACTGCTAGTTGTCGAACGGGAGGAGTAGCCACTGGGGCTAATGCTATCAGGATGAGAGGATGTTATAGCTGTGGAGAAAGAGGGCATGTGCAAGCAAATTGCCCGAAAGCAGGGAACAGACGGGGAGGAAATAATGCGGCAGCTGTGTATCAAGTGGGAACTGCTGATAAACCACAAGGTCCCAATGTGGTTACCGGTACGTTTTTGCTAGACGCTTGTTATGCTAGTATTTTATTTGATTCTGGCTCCGACAAGAGTTTTGTAGACGTTAGATTTAGTCGTCATATCGATAGAGAACCGGTATTGTTAACGACTTGTTATAATGTTGAATTAGCCGATGGAAAAATTGTTAGTACGAATTCTATACTGAAAGGGTGTACCTTGAAGTTAGGAAACTACGCTTTTAAAATCGACTTGATGCCTATAGAGCTAGGATCGTTTGACGTGATTGTGGGAATGGATTGGTTAATGGCGCATAGTGCTACAATCGTCTGTGGCGAGAGATTGGTGCAGATTCCGTTGAGGAATAGGGTTTTGACGGTTAAGGGAGACGAATGCACTTCTCGTTTAAAGGTGATTTCGTGTTTGAAGATGATGAAGTATGTAGAGAGCGGATGCGATGTGTTTTTGGCACAGGTTTCGAGCAATGGTGATGTAGAGGCGAGGATTGAGGAGGTACCAATTATTCGCGAGTATCCGGACGTTTTTCCAGACGAGTTGCCAGGTTTACCGCCTAACCGTGAGGTCGAGTTTCGAATTGATTTAGTGCCAGGAGCTGCACCGGTTGCACGTGCACCTTATCGTTTAGCACCATCTGAGTTAAAGGAGTTAGCGGATCAACTGAAGGAGTTGATGGACAAAGGATTTATTAGGTCGAGCTCATCACCTTGGGGAGCGCCAGTGTTGTTCGTAAAGAAGAAGGATGGTTCGTTTAGAATGTGTATTGACTATAGAGAACTCAATAAGCTGACGGTTAAGAATCGGTACCCATTACCGAGGATTGATGATTTGTTCGATCAATTACAAGGTTCCAGTGTATACTCAAAGATCGATTTAAGATCAGGGTATCATCAACTGCGTGTAAGAGAGGAGGATATTCCTGTAACTGCCTTTCGTACGCGGTATGGACACTTTGAATTTCGAGTGATGCCGTTTGGGTTGACAAACGCGCCTGCTGTATTCATGGATCTTATGAATCGCGTGTGCAAGCCGTATCTAGATAAGTTTGTTATTGTTTTCATCGACGACATACTTATTTACTCTAAGAGTAAGGAGGAGCACGAGAAGCACCTGAGAAAGATTTTGGAGTTGTTAAGGAAGGAGAAGCTGTATGCAAAATTCTCTAAGTGTGAGTTTTGGTTGGAATCAGTGCAGTTTCTAGGTCATGTGATTGATAAGGAAGGAGTTCGTGTAGATCCTGCTAAGATCGTAGCAATCAGGGAATGGTCAGCACCGACGACGCCGACTGAAGTTCGACAATTTTTGGGTTTAGCTGGGTATTATCGAAGGTTTATTGAAGGATTTTCGTTGATTGCGAAACCATTGACGCGGCTTACCGAGAAGAATAGGGTGTATGAATGGGGAATTGAGGAAGAGCTTGCTTTCGAAACGCTCAAGGATAAGTTATGTTCCGCGCTGATTTTATCATTGCCTGAGGGAACCGAAGATTTCGTGGTGTATTGTGATGCGTCTCGTAAAGGTTATGGAGCAGTATTAATGCAACGTGAGAAGGTGATAGCTTACGCGTCGAGGCAATTAAGGAAGAACGAGGAGAACTACACGACGCACGATTTGGAATTAGGAGCGGTAGTTTTTGCGTTGAAGTTGTGGAGACACTACCTATATGGGACAAAGTGTGTTGTATTCACTGATCACAAGAGTTTGCAGCACATTTTAGATCAAAAGGAGTTGAATATGCGACAAAGACGATGGGTTGAACTATTGAGTGATTATGACTGTGAAATTCGCTATCACCCTGGGAAGGCGAATGTTGTAGCGGATGCATTGAGTAGGAAAGAACGGGAGAAACCTTTGAGGGTTAGAGCTTTAGTGATGAGTGAGAGCGTTGACTTAACCGAAACCATACTGAAGGCTCAGGAGAGAGGATTGATGAAAGGGAATGTTGAAGCCGAGAATTTGGGACGAATGTTGAAACCTCTTTTTGTAATTAGATCTGACGGACTAAGATATTTTGAGAATCGGATTTGGTTACCATTGTGTCCATCTGAGGAAGGAAAGCCTGGAGTTCGAGAATTGGTTATGAATGAGTCGCATAAGTCGAAGTATTCGATACATCCTGGGTCGGATAAGATGTACCACGACCTGAAGAAAGTTTATTGGTGGCCGAATATGAAGGCAGACATTGCTCGTTACGTCAGTAAGTGTTTGACTTGCGCGAAGGTTCAGGCAGAACATAAGAAACCATCTGGATTGTTGGTACAACCGGAAATCCCAGAATGGAAATGGGAGAAAATCGCAATGGATTTTGTGACGGGTTTACCTAGGACTCCTAGTGGATGCGATATGATATGGGTAATTGTGGACAGGTTGACGAAATCTGCTCATTTCTTACCTATGAAGAAGACGGACAGCATGGAAAGACTCGCCAGCGTGTACGTGAAAGAGATCGTCTGTAGACATGGAGTGCCGTTATCGATCATTTCGGATCGCGACAGTAGATTTACGTCGGAATTTTGGAGATCGCTTCAACGTGCGATGGGCACTGAACTGAGTTTAAGCACGGCTTATCACCCGGAAACTGACGGTCAGAGTGAACGAACGATTCAAACGATGGAGGACATGCTCCGAGCGTGCGTGATTGATTTTGGAGGAAGTTGGGAACGCCACTTGCCTCTGGTGGAATTTTCGTACAATAATAGTTATCATGCGAGTATCAAAGCGGCACCGTTCGAAGCATTGTATGGAAGGAAGTGTAGATCGCCCGTGTGTTGGAGTGAAGTAGGGGAAAGTCAATTGACTGGACCCGAAATGGTATTAGAAACGACAGAGAAGATCGTGCAGATCAAGAACCGACTACTTGCTGCGAGAAGCCGACAGAAAAGTTATGCCGATAACCGAAGGAAACCGTTGGAGTTTGAAGTTGGAGATATGGTTATGCTCAAGGTATCGCCATGGAAGGGTGTAATTCGTTTTGGAAAGAAAGGAAAGTTGAGTCCGAGGTATATTGGACCGTTTAAGATCGTTGAACGAATTGGACCAGTAGCGTACAAGTTAGAATTGCCGACCGAACTTAGTGCTATTCATGACACGTTCCACGTATCGAACCTGAAGAAGAGTTTGGCGGATAAGGAATTGGTGATTCCTTTGGACGAGATTCGACTAGACGACAAAATGCACTTTGTGGAAGAACCTGTGGAAATCATGGACCGGGAGGTCAAGCGGTTGAAGCATAGTAGGATTCCCATTGTGAAGGTCCGATGGAATTCTAAGCGTGGACCGGAATACACCTGGGAACGTGAGGACTTTTTCAAGGAAAGGTATCCTCATTTGTTCCAGTAAGACGAAATGTGAGCCCAAGAAGAGGCGAGCGCCGGGACGTCGCTCTCTTTAAGGAGGGGTGGATGTGACACCCTAGAATCGAGGTCATTAACGATACCCTAAATTACGCTAATTTTTGAAATTTTTGATAAATTTTAATTCCTATAATTATAAGTATTTTGGTTAAGACCGATGTTCGAGGTTATAATTTTTACGTTTGACGTTTTGAGAAGGACGATGACGATTACGATCCCGAGGGATGCCCAATTTTATATAATTTTTGACGATTTATCGATAATGTAATTTTTCGAGAATTTTATTTACGGTACGTGTTAAGTTGAGTCGTGTGAGTTTTATAGCCTTCCAAGTACATTTAAAGTATCCCAAAAATATTTTGGAGCATTCGGGAAGATTTCCGACTCCCGTAAAATTTTCAAAAGTGACAAATGAGTCAAACCCGCAAAGTTTTGAGGTCGTTTTCTATTTAAGGACAAAAGAAGCCCAATATTGCACTAAGGTCCCTCCTAACCATCAAAAAGGGCCTAAGTGAACAAACACACAAACACATACAACATTTCACAAGAAAAATCAAACATCACTCCCTCCCTCTCTCTCTAAACCCACGGTCACACCCAAGAACACACAAAAATCCACCTAAAATCTTTTCTACTTGATTTTTCAAAAATCTAAGGTTAGACCACGCTTAGTTTGGTCATTACCCACCTATTCATGTAATCAAATCCAACATGCATTGATAAAAATTTTTCAAGATTTTTCATATGATCCAAAATTCGTTTTTGTGGCTATTTGAGCTAATGCATGTTAATTTTGAGTGTTATGGAAGTATAAACACCATGAAAACCCACCAAAATTAATTTGGTTGTGGTGATTTGGTCACCCAAAACCCACGGCAAAGGGGTTGTTTGGGGAGCCATGGTGGTTGATGAATTTGCATGTCATATTTGTATTTGGTTTGTTGTTTTAGGATGATTCATATAGGTTTTACTACTTGCATGTGTATTTTTCTTTGATTTTGATATTGAGATTGGTTGATCAATAGGGGTAGGATGGAAGTTTGATGTTAGGATATGTTTGGGAAGGCTTAGGATGATGTTTAGTGTTGGTTAGAAGTCTTGGAATCGAGTCTAAGCATGTTTTTGGTATGGTCATTTTTAGGCAGAAACATTTGGTCTATTTTGGAAAAATGATTTTTGTTCCAAGTCTTGAAAACTAAATATAGTGATAGAGGGTTTTTCTAGCTTTAATTTGGTATAAGGTAGAGCCCGTGACTCAAAACGAGCTAAAAGTTATGACATTTTAAAGATCGGGTACCGGGAGACTAGGACTTTCACAATCCGGATTTGTGCAAAGTTTTAGTCAAATCCCGAGGGTCACAAGTATAATTTGGTGAATGATCAAGGGTCAAAACTTGGTCCCTAACCTGTACAAATGGGTCTATATGTTGACTTATGAGTCAAGGAAGTCAAAGGTATTTTTCATATAGGTCAAAGTGGTCAAAATTGGTCGAAGCGCAATTTCAGCCCGTAAAATGTAGTCGTGGAAATGAGTTGCGTGACGGGTCGTAAAAGTGAAAACTTTTGTTGGACTTAAAAACATGTTATCTACAGGTCATATAGGATTTTTGGAAATTTTATCAAATTTTATAAGTATGGTTTAATAAGGTAAAACAGCCCGTACTTTAGTCAAGTACCGGCAAGAACGTGTAAAAATGGACAACGTAGGTTATAAGAATGGATGGTATAAAATGAAAGGATACTTGTTGTTTTTGTTTTTGGCGTGAGTTATATTTGTCTTAAGTGACTTGTATATATGTATTTTATACAGTACCGTAAGTATTTAAATGAGATTACTCATTACGCGTTATTTGTGATAGGTGTTGATTTACCCGGGCATCCGTTACATCGTCAGTGATCACTCCTCGAACTACCGACTACTTAATATCTAAGGTGTGAATTTATAGCCTCGCTTATATTATTTCAAATTGTTTTACCCGCGAGGGAAATGCATGCTAGTTTTTAAAAGGAACGTATATCATGAATGATTGTTAGACCCGAAAGTTGCCTTAGAAATTGTGTTGAGTACCAAAGTTGCAAAAGTCCCTAAATTCATGAACTATTAACTATTGTCTTGCCCTTGCGAAGGGGGAAATAGCCGCTTATGCAATTTGTAGTACTACGGGGTTAACGACCCAATGCTAGCCGAGAAGCTGTACTTATAGTAAGTTCTGCGGTAGATTATTTTGTATGAGAAATAAGGTATAATTGCAACTGATGCCTTTAGAGGGGCACTGGTTTCATCTGAATCATGCCGGTATATTTACGCGGGTGATTGAGTTAACGGATTAGTGTCATGAGCTTAAACACAATTGTCAGTATCCTGATTATAGTTTGTTTGATCGACAAGACTATAAATGATCACGAATGGTTTTATTATATATACGTTCAAATGGATTGAAAAACCTATGAATTCCACTCAACGTTTTCGTTGACCAAATTTTTGGCATGTATTTCAGGTAACCGCTGAGCAGTAGGATGGAGCATGCATGGGATGGATGTTGTGTGATCGGCTTGGTGTCCGCTTGTTTTTCCCTCCTTTTCTACTTAAACAATTTTTATGTTTAATGTCATGTGGTTGTAAAACTGAAGTTTTTGGGGTTGAGATTCATGGGGACCGAAACGCTAAACTCTGTGCACTATTTGGGGTTGGAAAAACTGTGGACATGTATTATCTAACAATTTTAAATGTTGAATTTTAAGTCGACGTCTTTTTAGCGTCGTTTGATATCTCTTGTGTGCAATGAATACTGTGTAGCACCCATTGTTGTAGTTCCGCTGCGCATAACAATTGTGGGGGTGTTACAGTTGCTCCTTCCGGCAGGTTTCCAGTTGCCTGCTTGGCGCCAAAAATTGGCGATTTTAAGGCTTGTGTCAGAGCTGAGTTCTTGTCACCACGGATCACATACACACTAAACCTAGTCTTCACATTTACCTCTTCATATGTTTCAACATTTATCCCTCCAAACGTATGCATAGACCTCCTCTACGGATTAAAAGGGGAGGCGAAAACTTCGACTGTGTACCTTCCACATAGGAGAGATGATGGATGGTTTGGTGTTGAATTGTATCAATTCACTTCTAGCAAAAGGAAATCTATTAATCTTGAAATTATCTTTTATTCGTATACATCAATAGCAGTAGAAGGCATAGAGTTTCAACCCCTTGAAAAGGTAAGCTAACATTCATATTTATAGGCTGAACATTAGATATTTCTTCCATGGTCAACTAAAGTCCAGCATGTGTATGTTTTGTATATGTTTTATAGGCTGAACATGAAGTCTTGGAGTATAAGGTGGATATGCAACCAATATCAGATGCAGACACATATTGGGAATAAAAATTGCCAAAGGATTGTACTAAACAGGTCAAAAAATAGTGCGAAATGGACAACAACGAAAGAACTGTACTCAATTCTGTGCACAGGGTTTCATATCAATAATGATCAAGAGGTAAATCTGATAGGATGATCGGCTACAATCATTCTTGCTACTTTTTAAAACGTATTTATTCGTTTCTTTATTTCTGACTTTTACCTGGGGTGATACTGGATCCTTTGAACATGGATCCACGGGTCTACCTGGCGAGTGCTTACTAATCTATATTGATTGATTATAGTTGTTTTCTCTTGACAAAAATGGAAAGAAATGTCTAATGTTATCTGCAAAAGCTGTTGATCCCATTAATCGTTGGGCTCAATGGTTATGAACCATTATATCTAGGTTGATCATCGTTCATATGATAACATAGCGGAAAAGAACAATGATCATAACAAGGTGTTTGGACACAAAGAACACAAGAATTAAAACAAATGGGATGTTCATTATATTAATAATAAACATCCACTAGACGTGTATACATTGAATCCCACGTCTAGTGCGACACACACTTTAGGTTTACATTGTGAATGAATAATATGATATAAAACCTACGTCCTATGTTTTCTTTATATACTAGAAAACATAGCTTACAAAGAAAGCTAAAGTAATAAAAAGACTCCAACGGCTTGTTCTTTTGCAACTTGTACTTTTTAGCCCTTGTCTTCTTATTTTGTTGTGTTTTGACTTATCAACTCAATAATTCGACCCAACAATCTTCCCCTAGTTGATGATGTCAAAACACTCCTCTTAAACATGAATCCTTTGTATGTAGTACATGATCTCCAAGAAGCTTCCCCTTAAGTATAGCACATATTCTTCCCCTTTTTGACACATCAATAGGGAATATGTGAAAGTATGCAATCTTGTAGATTCTCCAAAAATAGCTCTATGTAATGATCCTGAAGAAAAATAAATAAAGTATTCTTGATGTTGAAGTAGAATACCACAAACCTATGTTCCATGTCTTGTTTATCCATGTGATGAAGAACTTATACCAGATAGAAAATATAAGTAGACCTCGATCCCTTGTCAATATTCTCATCCTTTGTGAGACACTGAGCACGATAATGTAACTCCTTCAAGTGTTTATGACAAGTCTTCGTCACCAACTATGTAAGCACGAACAAGTTACCTTTAAAGTCAGTGAATGGTACGCCACGACTTTAAGATATGATAGAACACAAACTCGCGAAAATCTTCTTCAATCATCAAACTTCCCATAAGAATTCTTCCCCTTAAGCTAACACCTCTTCATGACAAGTCAATATCTTCATATGTAAAAGCTGCTAACGAATAACTCTTTCACAAGGCTATCCCGATTACATACTCCAATAAAATTCTTCATGAATTGTTGCTAACTTACTTAAAAATCATTAATCCATTTAAATATATCCGAGCCATAAATATCATAATGATATTCTGAATTAAACGGAGATTCCATGTACCTTCGTGTGTATAATCCTCCTTTTTGTATGCTTAAAACGTATCCATTTTCTCAAACAGCAGCAATCAGTGTGTTACCCGAGATCCTCTTTTGTCCAATATCCACATTCATAACCCGATATCGGACAACACGTATCAGCGTTGAAACACATATCTCGGACAACACTGTCAACCTAACAGTGTTGACTTATTCCTTGTCAGCGTCGAAACCCTTCCTGTCAGCGCTCAAATAACAAACGTCAGCGCCAACCTAAAATCTTGTCAGCGTTCATCCTTTACTCTGTCAGCGTCTAAATCAAACACTGATGCTTTTTGTGTCCACTTCCCATCTGTCTCAAAGTATATTCTAGGTCCAGACTTAAAAGAAATCCAATATTAACGTGGAAATAATATATCTGCTTCCATATTTCTCCCGTAAATCACGCATAAAATATATGATAATCATCCCAGATACAGTTCCCAAAATAAAGTATATCACCCATTGTGAAAACTTATCTGACTACTTCCAATCAAATCAGTAGCACCGTGTGAACACACATATGAATAACCAATCAGAAGCTTTTGGTCGTGTGAACACAGAGTGAATAGACAATCGATCATCATATTTAGAAACCAATGAGAATTGAAGGACCTTATGAATACACTTGCATTCGTGTGAACACATAAAATATCAACCAATAAGAAACGAATGATTTACTCATCCTCATGTGAATAACCGTATACTGGCATGTAGCAGATCCGAATCTTAGGGTTTTGTTTTGGGCCATGTGAATGCAAGATATCCAAACCGTGTGAAAGCAAATCTCCACCAATGAGCAAGGAATGGCCGTGTGAATGCAACTGTGAAACAAAATTGATCTTACCCTTTTGATCGTGTGAATGCATAATATCTTCCACCAATAAGAAGTCTTGAACCATGTGAACACATACTACAACAAATATGCCGTGTGAATTATCATGTGAACACATGATAATGACCAATTATTTTCCATTATACGCATGACCAATTATTTGTGGAATATTATTTTCGAAGAAAACCCAACATACAGTAACATCACGATCGCACCAGATTTAGGGTTTATTTAAAAACCCTTTGCTTGCTGAGTTACCAGCCTCGATCTAGGGTTTTAAAAACTTTAAGCACCAAAACCCTAATTAGGGTTTGTTAATAACCTAAGATCGTGTATCTTCACACGTTTTAACAGCAACGAACATCAATTCTTCCTGCTTTTAAATAGATCTAGGGTTTGAAGAACCCTAGTTCATGATTTCATGTGAAAGCAGAAAAACTGAAAATCTGCCATCAGCCGACTTCGACGCTTAATAACTTTTGCCTGGGGATAAAACTCGACAATCCCTCCGGTGGATGTTTAGATCTATGTATGTAGAACACACATCTAAAATTTCGTGACGATCCAACGGTTCAATCAAAAGTTATGACCTTCTGAATACTGCTGCGCACACAAAAACGTCCAAAAAAACTCCATACGAATTTTTCTTCTCTTCACCATACACGTTGGACCTAGATATCAAGAGCCTTAGGCTCTGATACCAATTGTTGATCCCATTAATCGTTGGGCTCAATGGTTATGAACCATTATATCTAGGTTGATCATCGTTCATATGATAACATAGCGGAAAAGAACAATGATCATAACAAGGTGTTTGGACACAAAGAACACAAGAATTAAAACAAATGGGATGTTCATTATATTAATAATAAACATCCACTAGACGTGTATACATTGAATCCCACGTCTAGTGCGACACACACTTTAGGTTTACATTGTGAATGAATAATATGATATAAAACCTACGTCCTATGTTTTCTTTATATACTAGAAAACATAGCTTACAAAGAAAGCTAAAGTAATAAAAAGACTCCAACGGCTTGTTCTTTTGCAACTTGTACTTTTTAGCCCTTGTCTTCTTATTTTGTTGTGTTTTGACTTATCAACTCAATAATTCGACCCAACAAAAGCCATCATCAAACCCCTCCCAAGGAGGTTCCAGGAGTGGCTGCGGGCTTCACCCAAATCAAGGTTCTTTTTTTGCCTGTTATATTGTTAAATTTCTTTGTTTGCTTTGAAAACAACTTTAAAATTTATATTTGCGCCTAGCTTTTGTAGCTTTTGTTAAGAAACTTTAGCATACATTCTGTATCTCATTTGGTAGGCTCAACTGATATGCATACATTCTGTATCTCTATTATAATTACATACCCGAAAGGCCGAAACATGTTCTATCAGACCGTGAGATCATCTCGTCAGGTTCAACCAAAATGTAAGTTATCCTGTCATGATATTCTTCACCTAACATAATTGACAAAAATCCCGTACGTGAAGTTTATATTTAGTTGAGCTAAATATAGAACATGGTTAAAAATTTAGTTAGTTAGTGAAAACCTGAAAATTGAGATAGCCCTAAAAGATGCATTTCGGACCAAAGCATATGCCACATAGCTTAGCCTTGCAGTGTCTCTTCCACGGACAATTCTTGCCCCATAGGTGCATAACCCCACACGTTTCATAATTCTTGGTCCTTTAAAGGGAACATGCTTTGGATTGTGTTTTAGATCGCGACCAATTATTCCATTGCATAAGTAACACATCATATGGCTTCTATTACATTGCATCTTGAAACTATTGAATTTCCTGTGCATGAGTATGTTGCCCAATCTAGCTTCTCTATTACACACGAGATGATTTTCCGTTCTTTTCAGATTTCGAGAAGCCGTTGTGCCAAAAGATGAATGGGTGCTTTGTATTGACTGGAATATCAAATCACGTGAAACAAAATACGCAGCTTACCTTGTTTACAGATTTACAGAAGACGACTACATATACGAGGGTCCTCTGCAAGTGAGAAACAACGATTTCTCGGATGATTTGGATTTAAGTAGCTCTTGGTTTATCTATTTAGTTAGTCCTCAAACCCGAGTTATTGTTAATGGCAAAGTTGATGCTGGCACGCGCAATCCACTACATAGACCCAAATTAAAAGGCATTCCGCAACAGAGGAGCGATGGTTGGATGGAAGTACGAGTATGGGAATTTAAAACAGGTACAACCACCGAAACAATTCCGATGCATCTTCAAATCAGGTATATTGATAGGAACATCAACGGGCTTAGTATTCAAGGAGTTGAATTTAGACCCTTATGAACATCTTAAAATTCTGATTTCGTTTGAACAGCTACTTTTATATATACACTTTCATAAGTAGAGTTTCAAACTTGTATGCATATGTTGAATTCACTAGTACAGTATTATATATGTGAATGAAATTGGCGCAATAGCGTATATACTCTATTTTTAAAATTAATTTCATATATACTAAAACATGGTTAAAAATCAATGTAGATTATGCATTCAATAATTACCTCTTTCAATATATATGAAATTGATTTTAAAAATACAATAATATATGAAATTACTAATGATTCTTTTGTCCACAATGTTGTATATTTCTAACTGTAACTTATTTATATCTTATTGTCAAAAGCGTGTTCGTTATTTTGTGTTTTTTCATTTAATACTCCAAAAAGGTGAAATGGGATGGATATGTGAATATTTTTTTTTCAAAACTGGTTCGGTTTAACGTAAATTGGATTGGTTAAAATCGGTTTTTATTAGATTTTAACCGGATTGAATCAGCTTGATTTTAACTTTATTAAAAGTGAAATTATTAGAAGTGAAATGAAGAATATCTATGGTGTGTTTAATTGTTGAAAAAATAAGAAGTTTTTTAGAAAAGTTAAAAAAAAACAGAAATCCTGATAAAAGAAGTATTTTTAAGCAAATGAAGTTTAACTCAGTTGAATTGATACATTTAATTATAATTTTCATATGTGAGAGGTCAGAGGTTTGACTCCTGTCATTCCCCATGTGGGGGATTTTTTCAGAATTAACAGGCGGGTTTGAATCCCATCGCAACGCCTTGAAGCCCTCTTAATGAGAAACTGGATGGCTAGCATGGGGTTGATATTATCTTCGTGGGGGAGGTCAGGGGTTCGACTCTTGTCATTTCTCATGTGGGAGATTTTCCCAGAATTGACAGCCGGGTTTGAATCACATTGCAACGCCTTAAAGCCCCCTTAATGGAAAACTGGATGGCTAGCATGAGGGTTGATATTATCTTCGTTAGATGATTCGAACTTGGGTCGAGAGACTTGGTGCCTCGGTGGCACGAAAGATACCCCGCTGCACCTAACTGCCGTTAAAAAAAAGTATTTTTAAAATTTCTCAACTGAAAATAGAATAGCTGTTTTCTCATCTTATAGATTTAAAGAACTTGAGTTTAAGTTTTTTAGTTTTCTAAAGAAAAAAGAGATACTTCATTTCAAAAAAAACCAAAAGAAGAAAAACTAATAAAACTTTCTTACAACTAAACCGCTCCTTTATGAGTTTGCAAAGTTCTCCAAAAAAAAAGTATTGAATTTTTATTATTAATTCTCTCTTTATTTTATACATGAATTGCACTATTTCTTTCTTCATACAAACACTGTTGATTTTGCCACATGTGTTAAGATCCTTGTTAGGCACAAAGTTAGGCATATCAATTCGATATGACCATCACTATTCTTGAGTAAGTTACATGGTTGTATTTGTTGAAACGAGCGATAGCAGTGAGCGATAATTATAAGCAGTAACAGTGAGCAGTAGTTATAAAAAGTTATTTTCATAGCTCACTGCTCATTTTCAAAGCTGATTAAAAGAAGTATTAAAAATTAATCTTTTCAAAAAATAGCATTGCTCACCAATCTTGTGTCTAACGACTAATAAAAATCAAAACACTCAGCGTTTTTTTGCCACACACTTACTAAAAGCAAAATGTCCTTCCCCACCACTCACCGCTCCAAAAATTTCCCCATTACTCTACAAGTATACCAATATGTTCATATGGTTCTCGCTAGTCCACGAAACTGTGTTTAGGTATGACAATCACTATTCTTGTGTAAGTTTATATAATATGTTCATGAGTCAAGTTATTTTGGATACCATATCTATCATGGATACTAAGGGACTCATCCCCACCACCCATCCTCATCATATCTAATGGTTGAAATTAAAAGTATTTAATTATTTCACTTATTTTTAAAACTTAAATATCTTTTAAACCGTTAAGTGTTAAACGGAAAAAAATATACCATCGCGACGAGCATTTAATTAGCTTTCTACAGATATGCAATATGATATACTTTTGAAGAAAAAAAAAATCGTTCTTTTTTTAAATTTGTGTAAAATATCATATATGATAATAGTGTTTTATCATATATGATATTATTGTTATGTTACAAATTATTACAGAATCATATATGATATTGGTTTATATCATATGATATTGGTTTATATCATATGATATTGGTTTATATCATATATGATAAGTTATATCATATATGATACCAGAGTTATATCATATATGATATTTAGTATCATATATGATAAATTACGGAAAAAAACAAAAAAAAATAATTTGTCGAAAGTATATCATATAGCATATCTGTAGAAAGATAATTAAATGCCCGTCGTAATGGTATATTTTTTTTCGTATAATGATTGACGGTTTAGAAGATATTAATGTTTGAAAAAAAAGAGGAAATTGGTTTTATGTTTAATATTATTTATTAGATTAAGATGGAGATGAGTGGTGGAGATTAGTCCTTTAGTATCCAAATAAAGTTTGGTATCCAAATGAACTTAAATCTATGTTCATAAGAAAAAAAGTTTGTTTTAAACTTTTAATGTTTGGTCATCTCATCCTTTATACTTTACGTGGTACCAAAATTGATATCCTTTATGGCTTTATCTTTGCAACTTGTAACAAAAAATAATTTTCCTCTTCAAACTTTTAAAAAAATTTATAAATATTTTTTAAGCATTACAATGCAAGGTTTACGAATGCACAACTTTGTAAATTCAAAGAATATAATTAGTGCTCTTCTTAAAACATCTCTCTCAGATGGTGCAATATAAAAAAGCTACTAAAAGTCTAAAACAACAAGCACTTAAAAAGACTATTATTTACGGTGGCGGATACAGAAAAACTGGCCAAAATTCAATTTTTGACAATAGCATCAAAATGCAAAAAAATCAAGTATCGAAATGATAAATCGAATCATTTTACTCATAAATGAGGGATATACGAAGTGTTAAAACATTAAATGTTGGTTTTTAATATGAATGGTGCAATTTTAGTTATGAGTGAGGGCATTTTTAAAATATCAATAAAACTTTACACGAAAATCTCATCTTATCGAGTTAGTTAAACGTCGCCCCTATCATATACAATACACATAACTCAAGCGTACCCCTATCATATACAATACACATAACTCAAGCGTACCGTGACATATTAACTATTTGCCCGGAACATGCAACACGCTACTAGATATTTGATGTCGTTAACAATTATTTTAAGGTATTTGCTTTTGCAACGCGTGGATACCTTCCGTGTACATTAGTAACGGGAAACGGGTTGATGTTACTGACAATGCAATGCAAGTCATATTATTGTCGAGCAAAAACATTGCTGCCTTTCTAGTTTCTATATAAAAAACATCGAAGATCGAACAAACATAAGTCATTTGAATATCATTTGGGCAAAACCAAACATTACATCAACATAAATAGTTCTATTTCTTCATCATCTAATGCATCCACAAATTCCCTCCAAACACCATGGAATCAACTTGGGTGGGCAAGATCCAGCACAATCCGTGTTTACTGTACAGTAACGTTGTGCATCATTCGGGACGACAACCGCTGCTGCGCTCAAACTTTCGACATCACGGGCTCCAAATACTGCAAGAGCAAAACAAACACGTTAATTTAAAACAAAAAAAATGAATGCGATAACCTATAACATGTGTAGAGAGAATAACCGCAAGTGTTGAGCAACAACAATGTTGCCATAAAAATAACTTTGAACAAAGTATTAGCCATAGATTTAGGTTGAGATGAATTTGTGTTATGAACTCAAAGGTGAAACAACTAAAAGAAATTTATAGTCATTAAGTTACATTCATGCACAGAAAACAATAATTTTAATTAATAGTATTAGCTTAAAAGCTCTTTTTCATAAATAGTATGTGCATTTAGTGCATAGTAAATATGATCATTTATTTATTTTATGAAATTTATTGTCCGTTTTCTTATTATAGCATAGGCATTAATCAATCTAGCATGATTTTTTATTGTGTGCATTGAACTTCGGTTTTAAAAGTATATTATGAGTACTCTTTCGTCTCATTTTAATCGGTCTCATTAGTAATTTAGTTTGTCTCAAAATCTTGTCTACTTTTTTAATTAAGATGTCTATATTTTAATTAGTTTACGATTTTATCTATCTTATACATTTTTATAAAGAAGTAATTGCTATGCATTATCTGAATAAAGTTGTAAAAATGTTCAGATTCATTGAACTTATCTTAAAATAAACTTTTTTTGTTAGGGGACAATTAAAGTGAGACGGAGAAAGTATATGCGTAATACACTGAGTGACAGGTACCATGTTTTGTATTCATTCAATCATACATGCAACAAGACTAGTTAGAATTAAAGTTAAATTGTAGAAAATAAAAAGAGAACTGAAATCAACCAATAAAAAAAGCAAATATAGGTTTCGTGTTTGCTTTTTCTTGTTTAATTTTTGTAACAGAGTGGCTCAGTTGTTCATAGGTCTCGTTTATCTTTTTTGCGGTTATGTCTTTGATTTATGGCCCTTTGCGCTCTCTTGTCTTGTCGTACGTTTGACTGCTTGGTTTTGTTTGTTTTTGGTTGGCTGCTCGTTTAACGATGTTCTTTCTGTTGCTATCAGGTACTTGTAGTAGATGCTTCTTAGAGAGGATCCACATTGTTTCCTCTTAAAAGCGAGGTAAAGATTCTTCTCCAGTGGTTCAGCTTGTTTATATCATCGTCATCTAGTGTTCAGATTATGTTCTATTTATTTCTCCTCGAGTTCAGAAGTCATTTCAATGGGCTCAACTGAATTGTGTTGGTGATTTTAGTGTCATCAATCATTTAGGTGTAATGGTGATTTACTCGAGACCAAAGGATTTCAAGTTAAGTTATAATACAAGTTCAGAGGTGTGGAGTACACGCTTGTATAAACTTGTTAACTTGATTTTGGATACAAAAGAATGGAAAGGTTGTGAATCTATACTAGTAAATGGGCCTATTATGACAGAATTTGTGGGTCACTAAAGGGCATATAGTGACAGATTCGTGGGTCACTAAATGATGCATACATTTGTGTTGATGACAGTTAGCGACCGTTATTTTGTTGCAAAACTGTTACAAAACTGTTGCAGAAACAGGAATTATTATGTCTTTTCATGAAGGGACAACGTTCATTTGAAGTTTATATACACATATAAACAGATTTTTGGTCTCAAGATCATAAAATACACATTGTCCCATGTTTTGCTCTATATTCTTGTGCCTAGAATTAGAGTGTAGTTCTTGTCTTATCTCCATATAAATTTTGTGTAACCCAAGACACAAATAGGGTCGAAATATTGTATTAGGAAAGTGTTTGACACGATTCAAGAACTATCCGGAAATCATCGATTATCAAGACCCTAAATTTCTAACAAATTCCGTGAACGTGTTTCATCAAAAGGCATATCTAAAATGAATCCAAGGTAAGGGGTGGCATTTGTGTAAGCAGGTCAGTAAGAGAGGTTTTTAGGTTCCACTCTTTTTGCTGGTAATTGGTGGTAACACAAGTATGTCATGTTGAGTCAAATAGGCACGATCATCTTTTTACTGCATTATAGTGAAATCAATGTTCTACTGTTTACTACACTACTTAATGCACGATTTACTTATCAATAAATTTATCTATGTTTTTCTTTATGTGATTTATGATATAATGAGATTTTGAGATTTATTCGATTCATAATGAGTTAATGTGATTTTGAGATTTATTCGATTCTACACAACCCCTTAAAAAAGCAAACCTCGACTAGCAGCTGTGCTAGATTACCACATGTTCCCTTCTCATGCATACATTTGTCTATTCGCAGATTCCGATATCTTTAGCTGTAGCGATATTTTGGTTTCTTTACATAATTATTCCGGGCCTGATCAATACTAGACACCAGTAGGCCAGGGAACTCACTTACAATATTGATTTCATCTCGCGGAAATTCTCAAGAATGGCGATCATTTATTGTGCCCAAGCAAAAAGGAGTTCCGAGTAATTGCATAATTGTGTAAGATATGAATTAACTATGAATTCATGTTGAGATTTATATTTGAAATTTGTTAACTGTTGTAATTTGTTATGTTTCAAGTCTCAAGTTGAATCCGATTTAGGTTGTATGTATTTATATTTGAAATTTGTTGAGTTCTATATAATTTGAAAAACCTGGATATCAAAATCTTGGATATTAAAAATCTGGATATTGAATATTTGGATATAATCTGTTTAGATATAAATTTTTCACACTTTTAAATGTAAACAGTTACAGTATACCCGCTCTTTTCTTGTTGGGTTGGTTAGTTTGTTCACACTTTTAAATATGGAGTTTCTATAATTGTTCACACTTTTAAGGGTGAAGTTTCTATAATTATCCACACTTTTAAATGTGGAGTTTCTGTAATTGTTCACACTTTAAAGAGTGTAGCTCATTCTTATTTGTTCACACTTCTAAGTATGGACATTTTCACTAATAAAAGTATGACAATTCACAATAATTTTGTAACACCACTTATCCTCACACAAGAAGAAGTGTGGACCATACAATTGTACACGCTTGTATGTATGAACATATGGGTAATAAAATGTGTAGAATGACATGATTGTGTAATTGGTGGCCTCAAACAACAATTTTGGTACCTTAACATTCAAAGAGCATCATATAACGTGTCTGTGTAAGTTTTTGGATAGATTTTTATATGGATTTGTCGAAATTTGATAAGGTCATTAGCTCATTTGGTAGGCTTACAAGCTTATTCACCTATGCTTATCAACTTTATAAGCTCATATGAAAAAAAATCATTGGAGCATTAGCCCAATGGGTGGAGCTCTTGTGCTTGAGTCAAATGACCCAAGTTCAATTCTCATCTTTGGTATTTGTTTCAAATATGTACCCGATCCTGCAAAACCTATGGGCACACTGGAGAGACTTTGTGGAATAAAAAGATCGAGGGTCGAGTCTCGACTCGTCTCATTCCAGGTGTTGCTTCTCTGGGCCATGAGAGTTGTCGTAGCTATTTCTTGTAGGATGGACAATGGCTGGTGCCAAAAGGCACCCGGGGTTAAGGTGTTCCCGTCAATCTTCACTTTTTTGTGGAATAAGACAAGAAAAGAAGTTTGTATACGTGTTTATTATCTTTTTAATAATCAAGCACATAAACCCATCGGATATAAGCTTATACAAACGTTCCATAAAACACACACAAACTTGTTTCTTTGTTTTTAAAGTATAAAGAAAAAACAATGACATTTGTAGGGTTTTAATTTGAATATCATTTTTGCAAAATCAAACATTACATCAACTTCTATTTCTTCATCATCTAATGAATGCATCGACAAAATCCCTCCAAACACCATGCAATCAACGGGGGTGGGCATAATCCAGCACAATCAGGGATTTCTTGACAGTGACGTATCTCATCATTCGGGACGACAACCGCAGCTACGCTCAAACTTTCGACATCACGGGCTCCAAATACTGCAAGAGCAAAACAACACGTTAATTTAAAAATAAAAAAAATGAATGCAATAACCTATAACATGTGTAAAGAGAATAACCGCAAGTGTTGAGCAACAACAATGTTGCCAGAAAAATAACTTTGAATAAAGTATTAGCCATAGATATAAGTTGTGATGGATTTGTGTTATGAACTCAAAGGTTCGACAAGTACAAAGAATTTATAGCCATTTACATTCATGCACAGAAAATAATAATTAATTAATATTAGCTTAAAAGCTCTTTTTCATAAATAGTATGTTTATTTAGTCATAGTAAATATTATCATTTATTTTATAAAATTTATTGTCCCTTTTCTTATTATAGTCTAGGCATGATTAATTTATCATGATTTTTTTATTGGGTGCATTGAACTTTGGTTTTAAAAGTATATTATTCGGTATTTGCGTAATATGGTGACAGAGACTGTGATTAATCATAAAATAATATGAATAAATAATATCGATAAGGCTCGGTTGACTCATTTTTATAGGTTTAAGTCTGTTTATTTTCGGACGTATTTTATTTGCTAGTCGAACTAGTGGTCACTCATGTTCTCGGTTGAACCCATTTTCAAACGATATTTGTAAATATATGCTTTTAATTAGTGTACAATATGAATATATAATTGTATTATTTAAGTATGAGGTGAATTAATTATATATTAGTTAGTATTAATTATTTTTTTATTTTGAAATTTGTATTACTTATTATATAAGTAATTAGTTTTATATAAGTATTAAATTATGAGATTTTAAGTATTCTTATTTTAATTTTATGGGTTGATTTTTTAAGTATTTTATAATTAAAAAACTAAATGTGTTGTATGTGTTATAGATGTGTTATGTTGCGTGTGAAACAATGTGTTTAAAAGTAAGGGATGTTATTAAGACCTCCTATTTTTTACCGTGTATCGTCTAAAATTTATAACTTTTTGTTTTTATTATAAAAATGTAAAACAAAAAACACGAAATCAAAAAAAGATTTTTGATAAGTTAAAATTGTTAAACTGATAAAAAATACGAAACAGAAACATATAAAAACCTGAGTTGGATTGTAAAAGGGAAAATGAAATCTTTAGTAAGCTTTTTGTACTTTGCGTAAGCCGAAGAGGAACTAATATGAGTACCTTAGAAGTAGAGAGGATGAGCTTTCACCTCTGTGATTCTAATGATGATTTGACGATCAGTAGTAGTTTGCTTTTCTTTTTCAAAGTATTTATTTTCTTATTCTTCATAAAATAGCATTTAACAGCGTTGAACATATAAAGACGTGTTTAGTTGTGTCATTTCGAGTTCCAGAGGTTTAGAATGAACGATGTACCAAATCAATTTGTTTGGTAGATCATCTTCGAATCTTGTCATGTTTCATTCATAATTTCAAATGCCAACTCACTTAGTAGGTTTTGACTATACTTATATATAAATATTTACTTTACTTATTTAAGAAAATGACATCCACACAATTATTTGCTCATTGATTTTATTATAATCTTTTATTAATAAAAATTTATTTTCGTCTTATTTATATAATATACATATTTTTAAAATAATACTAAATTTTATCTCTCTTCATTTACTATCAGACCTTTTTTTTAATTGAAACTTAAATCTAAACACGTTTACAAACCAAACACATTTTAAGAGTTCTTTAACATATTAGAATGATGATGATAGCTATATCAAACTTCTTATTATTAAAAAATGGGAGAATTACATACATCCCTAATCTAGCCTTTATAATTACATATTTCCCCATCATATATTTAAAATAACAACAATATCCAAGTTCATTTAATTAACTACTTATTTATCCATCTTTTTTAATTTAAACTTAACTATATAAAATCTTATCCTTTTTAATCATTCTTACTATATAATATACAACCACATTTCAATAAAAGAAGCCCATGTCTCTGATAACGCCTCATTTATACATGTTTGTAAATGATGCATTTGTCCTTGTTTGCTATGTAATAAATAAATTATGTGTTGAATTGATACTATAAAAGGTATTGTTTGTATTGTAGCCAAGAAAGAAACAATAAAGGAAAAGAATGGAGAAATAAAGAATAAATGGGCTAAAAGAAGAAATTATGCTGAAAAGAAGCAGAAGTGCGGCGCACACTTAGTAAAGTACGGCGTACTTTCAAAGTACCCAAAACGTGGAGAATAACAAGAAGTGCGGCGCACGCCGCACAAACTCACAAGTGCAGCACACATTTATACCTGATGAAGTGCGGCACACAAATGAACAAGTGCGGCACACATTTCACTGCAGTTACACAATTAAGTGCAATTATGCATGGCTATTATGGAGAACTTTGATATACTTCCAGGGTTTCTAACCTATTAATTTTCAAGTATTAATAGGACCTTTGGCTAGGCATAATCATATCTCATTCCTCACTTTTCTCCATTGTTTAGGAGAAACAATAATCAAGGATTTCTCTAAATCCTTGATCATAGTCACTAGAGTTAGTAAACCTTAGTTGGTTTATGGTATTGGTGCTGGAACAAGAAACTCAGAAGTATTGCTAGCCATTTGTAATAAGTTCAAAGACTTATGAATCCTTTGGAAGCAATTATTAAAATAATCTTGTGGTATAATTCTTATTTCAATTATGTCAATCTTTTACTTTGATTTACATATGTTTGAAATGATCTTATTTACTGTTATTATGGAGTAGTGTGATGTGCACTTGGTTAAGGTTTAATAGCCTTATGATTAGATGCGAATATTAGCTTTGCTGGGGCAAAGTGCGACGCACAATTAGTTTTGTGCGGCGCACTTTTTCCCTGGGTTCTTGAATATAAGTGTGGTTTGGATACTCATGTATTATGTGTTGCTATGTAAGACCATTGTTATATGTTGGATTCATCCATGATCATCGACTAGTACTCATGTCAATGGATGAGTTTCATGTCATCTAGTAAATGAATCTTGTTAATCACTTTTGTAACGATTAGTAGATTAAAACATATACCAACTCCTGCATAATCTCATGTACTACCTTAGTTATCGAAATCAAGCATAAACTTATCTTAATGATGCTGGTATAACAAAGTTTTTAGCCGGATTCTTGTCATATCAATTAGATGGTGCATGCACGACTAATAATCGGTATGTTGTCTTACATTTTTTATGTGCTTATATTTCATCCTTGCTACCTATCTATCATATGGTTATGACCTTAGCCAAACGCACCCTTTAATACCAATTGTTAAGTATATCTTTAGAACTTGTGACACTGTAGAGGTAATTATTTTGATATTTTGATAACAACAATCCCGTGGAACGAACTGAACTTTACCATTAAGCTATGCTATACATGAAAGGGTATACTTGCCCGTGTTTATGTTTCTAGTCATTTGTGTGGTAATATCTTGAATAAAAATTAAGACTTGTAAACGAACACCAGTCTCCACAATTTTTACTTGCGAGTATTACATCAACTAATTCAACCAATCGACAATGTTTTAATGTCCAAAATAATAAAAATTTATGCATTAAGTTAGACAAAACCAAAAAATAATTCGCAACTAGGCTTAAAGCATTTAGGCTGTATGACGATATCTTAAAAGAAACCTAACTTTTGACCACCTGCAATTTTTTGTACTAACTTTCATTATGTTTTTATTTTTATTGCAACACCCCTTGTTTTCTTTTGAAAAATGTTGTGATACATAAAAATCTTATCTTTGATTAGAACATTAAAATCAATTAATTACTGAAAAGATATTTACGTTTTGATAAATGAACTTGTTGCACAATAAAATAAGTTATGTTTTCTCTTGATCAAGAATCACCACAAAATATATACCTGACGGCAAAAAAGAGATGTTTTGGTACCTAAATCGATCAAGGGTCACTGAAAAGGCACAAGTAAAAATGAGCAATAATGGGTTTTGTTATTATAAATGTATTTTGGGGAAATATGTAATTATAGAGACTAGATTGGGGATGTATGTAATTTTCTAATAAAAAATAACCATTGTCATTGCTTTCTCCTCACTACAACTACTACTGCCAAATACAATTTTCCACCAACCTATTGGACTGTGAATGCTTCACTGATGCGAACCGTTGCGTGATGTTCAGCGCTACGCACAAGTCCTTGAATGGATTATCAGCAAATTGTTTCCCATTGTCCGAGACTATTTCTCTTGGTAAGACGAATCGAACACACGATGTTTTCCTACACAAACGTCTTTACCTGTTTACCCATAATATTTGCGACTGCCTTGGCTTCGATCCACCTGTAAAGTAATCCATAACCAGTATTAAGAATTTAACCCCTCCCGCTGCCACGGGGAAATGTCTATGCCCCATTTATAGAATGGCCATGGGGATGTGATAGATGTCAAATCTTACTGGGGGTGTCTTGGTACCGGCCTTTGAACTTGGTAATCATTGCACTTGAGAATTAGATTTCGCGCATCCTTGTACATAGTTGGCCAATAATAGCCAAAACACAGGGCTCTCGCCACTACTGACCTAGGACCTGTGTGCATTCTGCAAGACCCTTCATGGATTTCACTAATGACGTAGTTCGCTTGTCGCGATCCTATGCATCGTATCCACGACTGCAAGAACGATCGCTTGTAAAGGACTCCATTGCGGACCTCGAACTATTGTGATTATCTTCTGATTCGCCGTGCCTCTATTTCGTCTTGTGGGAGTGTACCATCGGTCAAATAATCAATGATCAGGGTCATCCATGTAGGCCCTTCCTCTTCCACGACTGTGGACACTTCTGCTTCCGCAATAGACTTGTCCTTTAAGATCTCTACCAAAACTTGTTTGGATAGGTGTGTGAAACTGGTGGACGCAATCTTACTGAGAGCGTCAGCCTTTTTATTCTCATATCTTGGAACACGTCATATAGTAAACTTACTGAAGCCCTAATAACTAGGTTTTCACTTAGTTATGAAAGTTCGTTGTTCCGATCTTTTCGAATTGATTACCGTTAATTAGTGCGACTCAGTCGTTCTTGGTGGAAATTAAAATGTTTTGATTATCTATTTTAAACTAATAGAAAATATGTAAATGTCGTTGAGTAAAATAAAAGCTTTAAAAATTAACCTAAAAATTACTAGAAAAATACTTGGTAAAAATGGAGATTTCGGGAAGCGTGCAGTTTTTGGAAATTAAAACGTAGATGATTAAAAACTTGAAAACTTGTTTAAAATAAACTAAGTAAAAAGGTGGGAAAAGTATAATTTAAAAACTAACAAAAATAAAAACAAAAGCCAAAGTAGATCGCAATGCGATCGTACTCAAATTGCAAGATGGATCGCAGTGGTGGATCGGACTCACATCGTAGCCTACGATCGTAGCACTCGATCGCAGCCTAGATCGTAGTATAGGGATCGCACTCACTGATCACCACGATCACAACAAGTGGATCGTGGTCTTTGATCGTGGCCTGTGATCGTGACAACAATGATCGTAATCAATGCGATCGTACCCAGAGATCGTAACATGATCGCACCCACAGATCGCAATGAGTGATCATGGCCTGTGATCGTAGCCAAAGAAAGAACAATGATCGCAGTCAATGCGATCGTATCCAGAGATCGTAACCAAGGAAAACCCTCATAAGATCGCAATAGAAAACAAAAAGTAACTTAAGCTGCAACGAATAAGCAGTTAAACCAATAAGCACTTACCAACTTTTAGACAAGAGTAATTAAGCACAAATTTGACAACTTTTGGAATCTAAACACGTGAACTTTATAACACGAACTTTAAAACGATAAAACTTTTAAGAAAGCTTACAAGTAAATAAGCTAAACATACGAATAAGCCAATAAGCACAAACAGCTTAAAGCTCAAACGTATAAGAACTTATGTAGGAATAAAAAGATGAGCTTTTTAATCACTTAAACATCAAAATCAATCACGGATCATTAATATTTCGGATCAAAGGTAAACCAAAATCAAGAAAGATAGAAAGAGATTAATGAACAAAAAGATTAACTTGAACTTGTGATTAATGAAATCCAAATACAAGGATGATCAAAAGCTTAAACTTGAAAGATAAAATGGAGAAAAGATGAAAACTTAGTGAAAGAAAGTTTAAAACTTTCTCTCTCTAAAAACTAGAAAGGACAAAAATGAAAAATGAAACTAGCTAACTACTAACACCCACCCTCCTAATGTGTCATTAGGAGAGTATATATAGGGAGTGGGGAGTGCATGTGTGCTTCCTTCTTTCTTTCTTTTCGTCTCAAATCGATTTAATTCTTTGTCTTTCTCGACGTCGTCTAGGGATTTGTCGATATAAATTGAACCCGTCTTATAATCTTCTTCTATAATTAGACTTGAGTTCTTCGACTTCATTAAACTTCCGTCTTTAGACTTTTTCTTTGATAAATCTTCAGAATAGGCCTTGGACTTCCGTTCTTTTTGCACTCTTGATCTTTTGACTTCGTCTTTTCTCATTTTCTTCGATAAAAGCCCGTGAAAGCCCGTGTTTTCTTCCTTTTTCATCTTTTGGTCCTAAAACACAATAAAAACACAAACCACGCATAATTCCGACTTTTACGACATAAAATATACGTTTTGGTCTTGTTATTATTGGAAATAAGTGGTAAAAGTATAAGTGTTTTCACACTTATTAAATCACCTACACTTGACCATTGCAATGTCCTCATGCAATGCACTAATTTCAAAGCACGATTTACATTTTTCATTATAGATAACCCACCTTGGCCTTTACCAAACACTAAATAAACTAAAAGAACAAAACAAGTAAGAAATCAAAGACTTACATTGGGGTTTTAGGATGTCATGAATGCTCATCATTCTCAAGTTTCACGTTCCCCATACCAAGCTTAAAAACAAGATCATTGTTATTATAAGTTAGCAAACTAACACAAACTCATGTGGCCCAATTATTCACTTAGACTCCCTTATTCCTAGGTGTGTCTCTAATATTTTAATATTGTCTTAAATGATCACGAGGATACATTGTTTGACTTATTTTGATAGTTTATTAGGCTGAAAATAAAGTGGGACGATTTAATCAATAGTTAGCTAAAGGACAAAATCTTTTAAAACTGCTTCTCGGGACCTCATAAAGTTCATATCTTGGCATAAATCGCTTCACGATTTGAGACCTTTCTCGGACCGATATTTGGCAGCGACTTCATACTTCAAATCTTTGAGAGATGTTCTTGAAATTATGGTCTTCTCTTCATAATAGGAATTTCTTCACTTGAAGTTTTGAGAGATTCTTCATACTTGGACCACGACTTCTTCATTTTTCTCCAATCTTTATTTTGGACTTTGATATACAACGATCTGCCTCCTTTTAGGACTTGGATCTATTTATCCTCATACCTTGTTAGGGCCTTTTCGGATAGACTTCTCCATGATCTTTAGGGGAGTATTTGGTTTTCGTCGTGTGTCTCGATCCTTCATATTGATTTTTGATAAATGATTCTTCACATCACTTTTTGATCTTTAGCAACAAAATGTAGCCCTCATGCCTTGTTAGGGCCTTTTCAAACTCGCCAATCTTCGCATCCCGCTTCAATAAGTTATGCCTTGGCTATGAACTCTAATTAATATCGAGCAACTTTTAAACGATCTTGGGATAGAAGCTAAGTAACTTTTCAAATCGTACAACCTTATTTAGTACAAATATATTTATTAGCAAGAGATGGGAGAATAAGCTTATAATCAACTCACATAAATTCACAAAAGAATACCAAACTTATAATTGACTCTATCATCTCTCGTTCTCCACAATTTAAAATCTCAAGGAATGAGACTCATGGATGCTTAGCCAATTAAATCAAAGTCTTGGGTTTTCGAGTCATCTATAGGATCTTGCAAACTCTTAGACTTTTTCAAGTTTAGAATTCGCATTTTAATGCTCCCTTGATAAACGACTCTCTAGGATCATTTATAGGAACTTGCAAAAAGTTCTTGTTCTTAACCCGTGAGAGTTAAGACTTTCGCGTTTTAAAGTTACCTATATAAAAGCCTAGCAAAACTTGACTTAAACACGTTAAGGATACTAGCTAGAGTAAACTTGGATAAGTAAACTCGGGTTGAGTCAAAAGATTCACAACTTTGAAAAATTTAAAACCACTTTATTAAACTTTATTTTTAGCAAATAAAGTAAATAACGATAACAAAGAAAAATACTACTATACAACTAGGCCAAAATAGATTAAAAATTTTGAAAAATGTCGAAAAATCAGATTTTCTGGTTAAAATGAGGACAAATTCATGGAAAAGCCCACTTACTTTGATAGAAGTCTCCCTACACTTGATATAAACATTGTCCTCAATGTTTAAGCATGTGGGAGTAAACTCCCCGACACTTATGACATTGTGCAGTTTGTTTAAATCTTGCTAAGGAAAGAACAACTAAAGTGATTTCAATGTGAACATATAAGATATGAAATATTGAATCACGACAGTTTAGGATAGAACCGGGAAGACGGGTACACGGGATCACGGTTCGTCAAAAGTCATCGAGAATGGATCTTTGAAGCTTTCATCCCTGCACATTATAAGAAACAAGGCAACAAACACATACGGGGCTCCCCCTACACTTATTATGAAAATGGTAAAGGATAGATCAACGGGTTGCCTCCCGAGAAGCGCTTGTTTTTGTTAACCGAGTCACGAGCCTGAATCGACCCAGGACTAGTTCCAGGGAAACGTGGTGAGGGATGGAATCATCTCCTGAGAGATGTCCTCACCAAAGTACAACTTCACGCGCTGGCCATTCACTTTGAAATTTGGCCCATTTGGCTGAGAAAGCTCAATAGTGCCATATGGGAAGACTTTGGCGACGGTGAATGGACCAGACCAACGGCTCTTTAGCTTGCCAGAGAAGATCTTCAATCGAGAGTTAAAGAGTAAAACTTGATCACCAACGTGGAACTCTCGGTTCTTAATCTTTGCATCATGAATGAACTTGGTCTTTTCCTTGTAGATCAGTGAGTTCTCATAAGCTTCATTCCTCAGCTCATTTTTCTCGTTGAGTTGAATCTTCCGAAGATCACCGGCTTTGTTGATGTCGAAATTGGCCCACTTCAAGGCCCAGTATGCCTTATTTTCCAGCTCGATAGGGAGGTGGCATGCTTTCCCGTACACAAGACGATAAGGTGTACAACCAATCGGGGTCTTATATGCGGTACGGAAAGCCCACAAAGCATCATATAACTTATCGGCCCACGAGGCACGATGCTCTCCCACAATACGCTCCAGAATTCGCTTCAATCCACGGTTAGATATCTCGGCTTGACCATTAGTTTGAGGATGATAAGCGGTGGAAAGACGGTGATTGACACCATACTTAGCCATGACTCTTGCAAATTGATCGTTGCAAAAATGAGTCCCACGGTCACTGATTATAGCATGAGGAACACCGAATCGAGCAAAAAGTTGCTTCAAAAAGTTCACAACCACCCTCGCATCGTTCATAGGGAGAGCTTTTGCTTCAACCCATTTGGATACGTAGTCAACGGCTACGAGGATGTACTTGTTCCCTTTGGATGATGGAAATGGCCCGATAAAGTCGATACCCCATACATCAAAGATTTCACATTCTTGTATGAAATTTTGAGGCATCTCGTCTTTATGTGTGATTTTGCCTTGGCATTGGCAAGCATCACAAATTTTTAACCATCTCGTGAGCGTCACGATAAATGGTGGGCTAATAGAATCCCGAGTCAAACACTTTCTTCGCGGTGTAGTTGGGACCAAAGTGACCACCGGTGGGTCCTTTATGGCAAGCTTCGAGAATGTCTAAAGTTGCGGGTCCATCAACACACCGACAAATAATCAGATTAGCACATTGTTTGAAGAGATAAGGGTCATCCCAAAAGTAAGTCTTAACATCTTTAAAGAACTTCTTCTTTTGTTGGGATGTTAACCCTTCGATGAAAATACCACCCGCTAAGTAGTTTGCAATGTCCGCAAACCACGGGGTGTCATCAAGATTGGAATTGATAGACATTAAGGCCTCAAGGGTAAAAGAGTCATTTATCTCTTGATTCGGATGATCCCCTTGATAAGGATCCTCAAGTCTACTTAGATGATCCACGGCTAGGTTTTCAGCTCCCTTCTTGTCACGGATTTCAATGTTGAATTCTTGAAGGAGCAAAACCCAACGAAGAAGTCTTGGCTTCGAATCTTGCTTAGTCAACAAGTAATTCAACGCGGAATGATCGGTATAGACAATTGTGGTGGAAAGGACAAGATAGGGGCGGAACTTCTCAAAAGCATACACTACAACTAAAAGCTCTTTTTCTGTAGTGGTATAATGCAATTGAGCCCCCGTCATTGTCTTGCTAGCATAATGGATTGGTTGGAAGTGTTTGTTCACTATTTGGCCCAAAACCGCTCCAATAGCAAAGTCGCTAACATCACACATCAATTCAAAAGGTAGCTCCCAATTAGGGGTAACCAAGACCGGTGCCTTAGTTAGCTTATCCTTAAGAAGATGGAAGGATTCAAGACACTCTTTGGAAAAGATGAAAGGAGTATCTTTTTCCAAGAGGTGGGTCATCGGGCGAGCGATTTTAGAAAAATATTGAATGAATCAACGATAGAAGCCCGCATGACCAAGGAAACTTCTCACACCCTTCACAGTTGAAGGTGGAGGTAATTTGGCTATGACATCAACTTTAGCACGGTCCACTTCAAGACCGGCTTTTGAGATTTTATGTCCAAGCACAATGCCTTCTTTTACCATGAAATGGCATTTTTACCAATTTAGAACAAGGCGAGTGTCTTCACATCGCTTAAGCATGCGTTCCAAATTGGCAAGGCAAGAAGAGAAAGAATCGCCATAGACCGAGAAATCATCCATGAAGACTTCCATAGTTTCTTCAACCATGTCATGGAAGATAGCCATCATACATCTTTGGAACGTCCCAGGAGCATTGCATAAGCTGAAAGGCATTCTTTTATAAGCAAATGTTCCATAAGGACAAGAGAATGTGGTTTTCTCTTGGTCTTTGGGATCGATGGGAATTTGAAAATACCCGGAGAAACCGTCTAAAAAGCAGTAATAGTCATTACCCGCTAGACGTTCAAGCATTTGGCCCATAAAAGGAAGAGGAAAATGATCCTTTCTCGTAGCATCATTGAGTTTGCGATAGTCTATACAAACTCTCCACCCTGTAACGAGACGAGTAGGAATCAACTCGTTGTTTTCATTGGGCACAACGGTGATTCCGCCTTTCTTAGGCACACAATGGACGGGACTAACCCATGGTGAATCCGAGATAGGGTAGATCATTCCGGCATCAAGAAGTTTGATAACGTCATGGATCTTGGGATTCACCCTTCTTTGGCTTTATATAGTGGGTTTAAAGTCGTCCTCCATGAGAATTTTATGTGTGCAAAAGTGAGGATCAATTCCACGAATATCGGAGATTTTCCAAGCAATCGCTTTCTTGTGATTCTTCAGCATCGCGATAAGTCGAGATTTTTCTTCCTCTTTCAAGTCCTTTGCGATGATCACGGGTGACTTTTTGTTGTCTTCAAGGAAAACGTACTCGAGATGAGACGGTAGGTCCTTAAGCTCTAAATCTAGAGGATTTTCGATGGAAGGCGTAGTCAAATTCAGTTCATCGATAGAGATATCCTTAGGATATGGTGGAGAAATATGGTCATCATTGATAAATTTCTCAATGGTACGAATGTTTTCATCCCAATTGGAGGGAGAATCGTCATATTGCAAGTCCACATCTCCCAAAGTTGCTTCAAATTCTTTCAAAATGAAATCACTTTCTCCAAATGGAGTTAGTGATGGAGCGATAGAGGCAACGGTCTCAACAATGGGAAGAGAAGAAGAACCACTTTTACAAGCGTCGTTGAAATGTTCTTCACAAGCCTCATCAAGAACGTCAATGAAATTAACACTCTCGTTTTCAGAAGGTTATTTAGAAAGTTTTCCCATGTTAAAGATGATTTTATCGTCACCAACTCTCATGATTAATTCGCCCACGGCTACATCAATGATAGTGCGACCGGTCCTCAATAATGTACGTCCAACGATTAATGGAACACGGGGATCCATCTCGTAGTCAACGACAACAAATCCGCCAGAAAGGTAAATTTGTCGACACCAACGAAGACGTCTTCGGCTATCCCCACCGGATAAGCAACCGTACGGTTAGCTAATTCCAATGTCATTCATGTGGGGACTAGCTCGGGTAGAGACAATTATTTCCAAACGCTTAGAGGCATTAAGTTGTTACTAGCACCTAGATCGGCTAGGGCCATACAATTCTCTACCCTGGGGAATTAGCAAGGAATGATAAAACGACCCGAATCACCAAGTTTGGTGGGTATTTCCTTAAGAGCACTGCGGATCAATTCTCATTAAGTTGGGTCTGAGCGATATCAAGAAGTTTTTCCTTATCACTGAGAAGATCTTTAAACATTTTAGCATATTTGGGCATGTGAGCGAGAGCCTCAGCAAAGGAGATATTGAAATTCAGTTGTTTAAACATTTTAAGAAAGTTAGAAAACTGAATATCATCCTTGTTCTTCAATTTCTCTTTCCTCAACCTCGAAGGATAAGGTATATTGGGTTGAGATGAAGGATTTGGAATGGAATTCTCACTCACATCCTTGGGTGGTGGAGGGGTAGAAATAGAAGGCGGTGGAATTGGAGAAGTAGAAGTTGGAGGTGTTGGAGAATTAGAAGGTGGTGGAACCGGAGAAGGGGACTCGTTTTCCTTTGTCACAATCACCGGTGTAGGTGTAGGAAGCTCGGGTTCCGTTAAACCTTTTCCACTGCGAGTGGTGATTGCTTTCATCTTCCCTCTTGAATAAGCAACGGTGTTACTCGGAAGAGAACCCGAACCAGAGGCTTGATTACTTGGGAAAAAACTAGCCATCATGTTCCTTAAGTCATTCGTTTGACTTGCCAAAGAGTTTCTCATATCGGCTCGAAGATCATTCCCTTGTTTCACCATATCTGCTTTCATGTTGGCCATTTCCCGCTGAAGATTTTGCACTATCACATCATTAGTCCTCATGTAAGTTTCAACGTCTTGATGTAATGTGGTGGGTTGGTTAGGAGGAGGAGCATGGTAGGCAGGTGGTTGATAAGCGGGTTGTTGGTAAACTTGGTTGTTTCTTTGAGGTGGATATGGGGTTCTTTGGGTTTGATATTGATTTGGAGCACGAGGTTGGTTTTGATTGTTACGATTGAGGTTGTTTGGGTTTTGTGGGGGAAAACCAGGTGGTGAAAGAAAGTTGTTTGAGCGATAGCTGAGCAAATTACGGTCACCTTGAAGACGTGCTTGATAGCCTCCCGTAGCAAAGTTACCGTTGGTGGGATACACATTTTATGGATTGTCATGAGTCGAAGGACAATCGGTGTATGAGTGAGATCCCCCGCATATTTCACATGATTGACTAATAGCATTAGCCTGGGCAGTGATTTGTTTGGCATTGTTGGCGGTTTGTATAGCAAGCGATTCCACACGCGAAGTAAGCTTATCAATTCTCTTGTCGCTCTCATTAGTGTTAGCACTAGCCACATTAGTCTGAACACTCTTGGTTTGCACTCTAGAATTGTTCTCAATAATGTCCCATGCATCATTAGAAGACTTAACCAAAATATTACCCCCCGAGGCACTATTTAGTGAATCTTGGTCATTCATGCTTAAACCATTGTAAAAAGTATTAATTTGATGTACTTTTGTGAAACCATGTTGTGGACACTTTCTTAAAAGTTCCTTAAAACGGTCCCAAGATTCACTAAATGTCTCACCGTACTTTTGTTCAAAGGTAATGATTTCATTCCGCAAAGCGGTAGTACGTGAGGGTGGGAAAAAGTAGTTGATGAATTTAGTCTCTAAATCCGTCCACATAAGAATACTTTGTGGCGGTTCCTTATCAAGCCAATTCCGGGCTTGTCCCTCTAAGGAGAAAGGAAAAAGTTGTAAGCAAATTACCTCTTGTGAAACCCCATTGTACTTAACCGTATTGGTGAGTTGAAGAAACCTTTTTATATGGTCATGAGGATCATCAAGTGAACGCCCCAAGAAAGGTTGAGCAGAGGCCATTTGAATAAAGCCTGATTTGAGCTCAAAGTTGTTGGCTCCAATCTCGGGTATGACAATAGCATCGGTGTTGCCCTCTACGTGCGATTGCAAAAGCTCGATCATTGGTTGATTGTCCATGGTGACAATAGGTGGAGTAATGACTTCGGCTTGAGCTACTTTCTTCTTACGAGCAAGAGTACGCATGCACACCTACAAAAGGAAAAGAAAAATAGACAAGAAATATCTTTGGTTTTTTGTTTTTCTATTTTTTGGATTTTTTTTTGAAAATTTTTAATTTTTATGGATTTTTGAAAATTTTTAAGCAAGAAAAATAACGTTCAAAAGTGAACGGATCCCAAAATCCAACGCGTCTCTCACTTAAAACTGTTAATCTTAACGAAAAGAGCCGGCAGCGGCGCCATTTAATAACTAGGTTTTCACTTAGTTATGAAAGTTCGTTGTTCCGATCTTTTCGAATTGATTACCGTTAATTAGTGCGACTCAGTCGTTCTTGGTGGAAATTAAAATGGTTTGATTATCTATTTTAAACTAATAGCAAATATATAAATGTCGTTGAGTAAAATAAAAGCTTTAAAAATTAACCTAAAAATTACTAGAAAAATACTTGGTAAAAATAGAGATTTCGGGAAGCGTGTAATTTTTGGAAATTTAAATGTAGATGATTAAAAACTTGAAAACTTGTTTAAAATAAACTAAGTAAAAAGGTGGGAAAAGTATAATTTAAAAACTAAGAAAAATAAAAACAAAAGCCAAAGTAGATCGCAATGCGATCGTACACAAATTGCAAGATGGATCGCATTGGTGGATCGTACTCAGATCGTAGCCTACGATCGTAGCACTCGATCGCAGCCTAGATCGTAGTATAGGGATCTCACTCACTGATCGCAACCACGATCACAACAAGTGGATCGTGGTCTTTGATCGTGGCCTATGATCGTGACAACAATGATCGCAATCAATGCGATCGTACCTAGAGATCGTAACACGATCGCACCCACAGATCGCAATGAGTGATCGTGGCCTGTGATCGTAGCCAAAGAAAGAACAATGATCGCAGTCAATGCGATCGTATCCAAAGATCGTAACCAAGGAAAACCCTCATAAGATCGCAATAGAAAACAAAAAGTAACTTAAGCTGCAACGAATAAGCAGTTAAACCAATAAGCACTTACCAACTTTTAGACAAGAGTAATTAAGCACAAATTTGACAACTTTTGGAATCTAAACATGTGAACTTTATAACACGAACTTTAAAACGATAAAACTTTTAAGAAAGCTTAAAAGTAAATAAGCTAAACATACGAATAAGCCAATAAGCACAAACAGCTTAAAGCTCAAACGTATAAGAACTTATGTAGGAATAAAAAGATGAGCTTTTTAATCACTTAAACATCAAAATCAATCACGGATCATTAATATCTCGGATCAAAGGTAAACCAAAATCAAGAAAGATAGAAAGAGATTAATGAACAAGAAGCTTAACTTGAACTTGTGATTAATGAAATCCAAATACAAGGATGATCAAAAGCTTAAAATTGAAAGATAAAAATGGAGAAAAGATGAAAACTTAGTGAGAGAAAGTTTAAAACTTTCTCTCTCTAAAAACTAGAAAGGACAAAAATGAAAAATGAAACTAGCTAACTACTAACACCCTCCTAATGTGTCATTAGAAGGGTATATATACGGAGTGGGGAGTGCATGTGTGCTTCCTTCTTTCTTTCTTTTCGTCTCGACTCGATTTAATTCTTTGTCTTTCTCGACGTCGTCTAGGGATTTGTCGATATAAATTGAACTCGTCTTATAATCTTCTTCTATAATTAGACTTGAGTTCTTCGACTTCATTAAACTTCCGTCTTTAGACTTTTTCTTCGATAAATCTTCAGAATAGGCCTTGGACTTCCGTTCTTTTTGCACTCTTGATCTTTTGACTTCATCTTTTCTCGTTTTCTTCGATAAAAGCCCGTGAAAGCCCGTGTTTTCTTCCTTTTTCATCTTTTGGTCCTAAAACACAATAAAAACACAAACAACACATAATTCCGACTTTTACGACATAAAATATACGTTTTGGTCTTGTTATTATTGGAAATAAGTGGTAAAAGGATAAGTGTTTCCACACTTATTAAGCCCTCGATTAATGGCTTGGTTTTCTTCAGATATTGGACCATATTGTCCTCCTTGGCCTCATAGTCGCCCAGGATGTCATACTCGGCCTCATTGTTTGTGGTTGTAAGCTCAAAACGTAAGGCATAAGTGAACTCCATACCTTCCTGATTCGTTAGAATAAGGCCTGCCCCAGATCCATCAACACACGAGGACCCATCAGTGAACAAGACCCAAGGGTCATGGGCTCCGTCTTCTTGGTTGCAACCTCTTCTTCCTCCGGTTTCTCAATGATGAAGTCTGCTAAGATTTGACACTTAACCGCTGTTTGCGGTCTATAAGAGATGTTGTGCTCACCCAACAAGATACTCCATTTTTGTAGTCTTCCGGCAAAATCCGGTTTTTATATAATCTGCTTAATAGGCTGATCTTTGATCACCACTATGGGATGTGCTTGAAAGTAGCGGCACAATCTCTTCGCATCGTACACTAGTGCCATAAGTAATTTTTCCATTTGAGCATAGTTTAGTTTCAGACCCTGTAGTGCTCTTCTTATGAAGTAAACTGGTGTTTGGACGGACTCCCTATTCGTCATTAGGACAACGTTGATTGCTCCATGTGTAGCCGATAGATACACAATTAGCTATTCTTTTGGCCTCGGTGCAACCAACATAGGGAGTGCCGCCAGGTGTTTCTTGAACTGGTCAAAAGCCTCTTCCGCCTCCTTTGTACACCGAAAGTATCCTTTCTTCATACACTTCTTGAGTGTTTTGAATAAGGAGAGCGATTTCTCCACGGATTTGGAAAGGAATCTGTTTAGTCATGCCAACTTTCTGTTAAGGGATTGAACTTCCTTCAACGTTCGTAAAGATAGAAGTTGTATCACAGCCTCCGTCTTGTCTGGGCATGTCTTAATGCCATTAGGATCTATCATGTATCCTAGAAACATGCCTTCAGTTGCACCGAAAGTGCACTTCTTAGGATTCAACCTCATGTTGATCTCCCTTAGTGTCCTAAAGGGTTCTTCGATATATCGGATGAGCTCTTCTCCTATGTGGCTTTTTATAACTAGGTCATCGACATAGACTTCCAAGTTACGTCCGATCTAACTATCGAAGGCTTTATCCACCAGCCGCTGATAGGTGGCTCCTACTTTTTTCAACCCAAAGGGTATCTTAGTGTAACAGTAGACTCATTGGCTGGTATAGAACGCCGTCTTCTCTTCGTCCTACTCTGCCATTTGAATCTGGTGATATCTTTTGTATGTGTTTAGAAAGCATTTAAAGGGATATCCACATAGTGACTCAACCTTCCAGTCGATCTCTGATAACGGGTAGCAGTCCTGAGGACAAGCTTTGTTAAGATATGTGAAGTCCACACACATACGCCAATTGTCGTCGTGCTTTTAGACCATGACCATGTTAGAGAGCCAGTTGTGGTAGTAAACTTCACGTATGATGCCCGCGTCTACTAGTTTCTTGACTTTTTCCAGTATTTCCTGGCTGCATTTGGGTGCTTGCCCGTGCTTATTTTGCATGATCGAAGAATACCCATCACAAATTTTAAGCTTGTGTTCAACGATTGATCGTTGAACCCCCGTCATGTATACTGGGTCCCATGTGAAGATGTCAAGGTTACTTTTGGGAAGAGCGCACATGGTCGATATCCCTTGGTGGGATAGTGTACCTTCGATCATAACCTCTTGTTCTGCGAATCCGGATGAACTGCCACTTTCAGGTTTGGTGGTGATGGCAACTTTGTCACCATAACTGGTTGGGGAGGGTATGCTATTGTGTTTCATTCCGCCTGTGGGAGTACAATGTTAAAGATTGTGACAACACCGCCTTCCACAGGTAATTTAAGCATTTAGTGGACCGTGGATGGCACAACTCATATTGCTAGAATTCCTGGTCGCTTGATGATGCCATTGTATGGCGATGGTGAGCGTATCACCAAAACGTTCATTCAAACTATAGTTGAATGGTCATCATCCATGACTGTTACTAGCAAGCGTAGTTGACCGAGTGACCAGATTTTTTCCCTGTTAAAGCCGGTTAGCGGCAACGTGGCCGGAAGCAGCTGGTTTTTGACTTCCGGCCCTAGCCTTGAGAAGCAGTGCTCATCTAAGATTTCTGTTGAATATCCCCCATTGATATACACGCGACAAACAACGTGGTCCCCATGTTTACCTCTATGGTCAGGGGTCCTTCGGCTACATTGCTTGCGGTAAGCGGTGAGAACGAGATTTCTATCCCTCGAGAAAATCTATCTCTAGTTTTTTTCCTAGTTCTACGCTGTCACGAGTGTACCATATAGATTGTCGTGGGGTTATCCTTTGGCTTATCTTTCTTATTCTCGGTCTTCTCCCCATCCTTGACGAGCTGACTCAGCCTACCCGACTTTACCAAGCTTTCAATGTGCCTTTTGAGTTGGATACACTCGTCTGTTTCGTGCCTCTTTTCGCCATGGTATTCAAAGTGTCTATTGCTTGTGCTCCTTTCCACCAGAGTGGTCATTAGCGGTGGCTTAGGAAAATTCGTGCCTTTTGATAAGAATATCTCCCGTGGCGTCATCTTGAGAGGGGTAAACTTATCACCCCTCCCCTTGAAGGTCCTCGATAGTCAGGGTTCCGGCCATTGTTCTGAGTGTATGGCTGCCTCTTGGGCTTGTCTTGGGAGTTGTAGTTCAAGTTCCCTTTTCTACTGTCAGCGACTTCGACTTCTCTTTTGATAAAAGATTTGACCCACCACATTAATTCATCAAAGGTTGTGTGGACCTATCATTCAGCTTTCTTATACGATCCTAGTTGGCTATCCCTACCATGAAACTAGAAATATTCAAAATTTAGGGGCACTCCCTGATGTGATTGCATTCACTCTTGAATGGTTTTTGAAATCTTCCAAGGATTCTCCCTGCTTCTGCTTGACTCTTGTGAGTGAAACAGGGTTCTTGTCGCATTTATTTTGCTACGTATAGTTTTGTAAGAAAGCTCTTCGCATATCCTCTAATCCATCGACGCTTTGATACGGGAGTTTATCAATCCAATATCACGCATTGCCAATTAAGGTAGAATAAAACATGTGATACCACATGGGTTCTGGCCATCGCTCAATCCCCACCTGCGACTCGAAAACCTTCAGAAGTGGTCATCCGGATCCGTAGTGGCATCTTATGTTTTAACATTTGACGGCATGCGTCACTTTTTGTCTTCTGAGTAGTTTCAGATGCGTCGTGTGAAGGCATCCACCTTTTTATGACGCTATGGGAGAGATAGCTCCTTATCACGCCGAAACAGTTGATGGGAGTGTCTTCGGTGTTCCCTCTCGCCGTTAGAGGACTCCAGGGAAGAGTACCTTGGCCTGCAGCGTCTAAGGTGGTGGTCATCGGAGTTAGAGCTAAGTGGGTCATAGCTCAGGGATCGCCTTCCTCGCCTAGACTTACTACGGCAGTTTCTTTTAGGTCTTTCTCCTTGTGATTTCGGGATGGGATCCTTCTCTGCAGGAGTCTTTGGGGCTCCTTTAGATCTGCTTGGGTGGTCTGAAGCTAGTTACCCCTTTTCCTGATTCCCATAATTTGGTGTTCAATTTGCTCATCCTTCATGCGCGGAGCGACGAGTGGAATAAGAGCGTCAAGTTCTGAGTGACATATTCCTCAATATTTCGTTCCTCGACAGAGGTAATTATGTCATCCTCTGTCTCTGCGCTAGGCTGTTTCTATTTATCCTTTTGAGGAGGAAGTGGTGTTGATCCTAGGTTAGGGCTATCCACCCCTAGTGTAGGTGTAGGAGCTGAGAACAACGAATTGGCTCCTTGCGAGGGAGGATTCGCGATGTTCCTATGATTCGCCCCAATGGTTGTTCCAGGGGTTAGTTCGACAAAAACGATACGTGCTTGATCGTTGACGCTTTCTTGCCGCCCGCATTCTGGTTGAACGCGTCGCCCTTAGTCATATTTTAGTGTAGGGTCCCACAGATGGCGCCAACTTGTTGATACAAAAGTTGGATGGACCGCGCTTAACCCGAAGTAGGCCTAATTCGGGCGTTGAGGACTCTGGCTCTTGAACCAAGTGAACTTGTATGAAGACCCTTCACACCAAAGAACGAACATCGTTAGGCTTACCGTAGGAATGTATCTCACGATTAGACTTCGACTTAAGAGTAAGTAATTGGTTTAATAAAGATGGTCGGTGAGGGTTATGAATATTGACTAAAACGTACCTTTATGGAACCTCAGAGGTTCCTTATATACCCGGTAAAACCTTAGTTGGGCTTCCCTAATCTTACGGCTTAAGTAAGAGATAATTACCATATACACTGAGATCCTTATCAATTAAATAAGGAGAGTGCATATCCTCTTAACTTAGGTGAATCACAATCTTATTTAGACTGCAATTCCGTTTGACCCTGACCGCGTGCGGCCAGAGTACGACTTACATGAAACCGCGTGTGACAGTGGCTCATTGGGCCTCATGGGCTTCCGCGCTGTCTGTCATAACCCATACGTAATGATTTGGATACGGGTACTACCCGTGATTCGGGCTTATTGCTCAACTACAGTCTATACGTCATCATTCGATATTCCTTGTTCCCTGTATTGCTTATGTTCTTTATTTATTGTCTAGCAGAAACTAATCAAGCTCCCTTTAGTTTGTTATCAAGCTTATAGCTTAGAGAAATAATGTCGTTTGTTTTTCTATAAGTGTTCGAATAATTTTTATTATCTGTTTCTTGTGTAAACATTAACTAAGACATTTTTTCATAGATCTTACACAATAAAAACCACTAGTATCTTAATACATATCCTAATTTTTTTCATATTGAAAACAACTTTTCTTATGCTCGTTATTTCGTAAAATATAACTTGACTAAAGTTTTAGAAATGGATATGTGAAGGAATTGAAATAACGAAATAAAATTAAAACACGATTTCGATACCACATTTTTTCAACAAATGTTGCTACAACCGACTTGCATTTTGACGCTTTCTTGAAAAAATGCTTTATTGTTATTTCGATGAACCTAACTATATAACCTAATAGTAGCAAACATCAAAAACTAATTACGGCGCAAAAACAACATAGCACCAAAATTATCCGATAAGATAACCTCACTCGCATGGTCACACCTAACTAACTGAACTGAGGAGCCGTATGTTTGATAATTATGAAAATCAAACAATTACAATGACAGTTATGTAAAGTGTTTGGTTAGAGATTGATTATAAATCTATCATTTCATAAAGATAGATTCACGGTAAAAAGATATGTTTTTTGTTTGTGATTCCAGTAAGATCTACATATATTATTATTCCTACTACAAAACTAATATAGTAAGATTTTACGTTTTGAATGACTTTTACTTATTTTAATAGTTATACATATAATATTATACTGTACCAAACAAAATTAATAAAATTAATATTCTCAATCTTATACATTTCTCTAATCAAAATCACACCGTTACTGATTTCAACTAAGATATACCAAACGCGCCCTGAATAAACAAAATAGGTGGTAAACATCTCAATATTCACATATGAAAATTATTAAAATACTCGGCCCACTTAACTTGTTAACTCTACTAAAATTGTAAGAGCATCCTCAATGCTAAAAAGCTTTTAGAGTTTTTTTGCATTTAATGTTATAAATGATAAATTTATTTAATGAGTAAGAGTTTTATGAAAAACTTTTTTCTAGAAACTTATGTAAAAAGTCTTTGTTGCAATGATAAAAAACACATTCAAAAGTTTTTTTAAATAGTAAATTTTTTTTTGAAAAAGCTTTTAAAGATTTACTCATTGTAAATGCTCTTATAATACGCTTGTACATAGCTTTAATTCCTTATTTTCTTCTTTTAACTGTATAATCACAAACACGGTCCTCGAACAACTACCTCCGTCTCAAAATTATAGTCAACAAACAAAAATTACACAGTTTTAGGACAGTGTAATTATTGTTGTCTGTTTTTCAGAAAAAGACATTTTTACCTTTTTGATTTTATTTTTCAAATACAACTTTCCAAAGAAAACCTGTGTTCCAAATTGGCGCTATTAGTGACCAAATTATTTAAAATTTCGTTTAATTAGTGCTAGTACTACAAAAGTACAAATGGAGCCAAAATTTTCCGCTACTCTTTTTATCACATTTACATTTTGATTTTCATTTCAAGTCAGGGCGGAGGGGATGGGGTGCCACCACCCAAGCAACCAATGGAGTTCATATTAGAAAAAATTTCAAGATTCGTCCATGTGGTTTATCCAAAATATCAAGATTCGTCCCTATCTCAAATTAAGTGCAAGAATAATCCCTATTTTTGAAACTATCATCGAATTTGGTCCCTATTTTGGACGAGAGTTAGTTTTCTTTGTTAAGTCTTGGAAGTGGAAGGGTATTTTGGTCCTTTACTTGTTTTGAATGCATTCAATACAACCAGCAACTGTTTTCCATAACAGATCAAATCTACATATCATCATCATCTCATTCTCTCTTATCTTATTTCTTTTTAGCACATCAGTTTCTATCAAAACCGACCAAAACACAATACACCATTCTAGGGTCGTGATTTCTTGGTCTTGCACAAACACCAACAAAACCTCATCAAATCCCATTTATATGCTCTTAAATCATATTCTTCATTATCCATAAACTCATCACCAAATCAGATCGACAGATCTAAACAACCATATCTGATATTTTTCAGCCACTCTTTTCGTGATTATCAATATCCTATGTTTCTTGACCAACGAATCCATAATCACATCCACAACAAATCATACACCGTCAATTAACTTAGATCCATTTAACTAACAACCCATATATGGAACAAACTCATTCTTTTTTAGTTTTTGATGACTACAATCGCTGCCTTCTATCTCCTGAGACACAACTTCCAGTCAACCCATCTTGATTTTTATTTGTTTTGTTGATAGTAACAAATTATTGGATCTGATATTGATTTTTGTGTTGGATATGGTGATTATGAATCGTTGATGAATGATGATACGAGTGTGCATTCGGAGATGGTATACGTTGGGAGATTCGTGGTGGTTGAGGAGTGGTGTTGTGGTGTTTTTGAAATGTTATGATTGAAGATTCATGGTGGTGGGATGTCGGTGGTGGTGAAGGACTGCCGTTTACTGTCGTAGAAGGTGGCTGCTGAGGAGTGGTGTTGTAGTGTTTTTGAAATACTATGAAATGTCGGACGAAGAAATCGACCCTGATAAGATATCCCCGTGGTTACTTAGTATGGAACTAAATCATGGTTGATAAGAAGCTGAGCATGGCTGATAATGCTGAGAAGATCAATCTTGAGTTTGATGATGATTTGACTTGTATATTCAATGATGACAATGTTGAGAAATTGATTCTTCGAATTCGCATCATGAATGATGAGGCCCCGAAAGGCGAGTTGCAAGATGATTCGGCTGAGGATGATGTGTTTCTTAAGAAAATTGAAAGCAATATGTTGATGGAAATGGCCCTACGAGGGATTCCTAATATTAACAAAGTTTTCATTAAATCACGGAAAGTTAACAGATTCGATGAGGACGAGGGGTTCAAGCCAGAAGTTGAATGCATGCTTGATACTGAAGGTGTAAATTTATTGGTTGTTATGACTCATGAGGATGTCGATGCCTTGAGAACAACCAGTAATCATCTGATTGAAGTAATTGAAGTAATTGAAGCCATATTTGATCTTGAATGTTCGAATAATATTATAGACATATGGGTTTCTTGGTTTGGTTTTTGGGTTAATTGGATTGATGGGACGAGATTCTAGACTCTACAAACATTGTGTGGATGAACAAAAATGATGTAAATGTTTGATATTAATGTTATATTTATAATATAATGAAAATACGAATCTGCCCCTCTAATAAATAGACTTAACAGCAAAAGTTAACAGCCATTCAAAATAGGGATTAAATTCGATGATAGTTTCAAAATTAGGGACGATTCTTGCACTTAATTTGAGTTCCCAAATATACCAACAAGCTTTTGTTATTGCCATTTGCCAACATTTTACTATTTTGATTTCAGAACTTTGATTATTAGCTTGTTGGTTATTTTTGTTACAGAATATCTATTCTACTGATTTTAGGATGAATCGCCAATCGTCACTCATGAGCAAAAAAAGAACAATCGACTCTTTTTACAAGCCAATAAAAGATGTTGTTGATGATCCCGAAACACAAGGTGAAGCTCAAACTCAAAATCAGACTAATTGTGACGATGTTATGTAAGAGTTAGCTAGAGGTCGAGTAGAATCACAAACACATGCTACCTTGAATCCGGATGAGGTCAGATTACAATATCTGATTCATGATCAAGGGGTGCGACCTCCATTGTCGATTTATTCAACTAACGAAAAAGATGAGATTAGAAGAACTTACATTAGGCTCGGTCCTTATCAATTCGTTAAAGCTTATTATCTCCTTAGTAATTGTGGTTTTCATAAGCGTGGCTTCCAAGCAGCATGGTTTAAAAGATTATGGTGGTTGGAGTACTCGGATAAGAAAGATGTTGCATTTTGTTTCCCATGTTTTCTTTTTGGTAGGAAGCCTATAGGGAGAGCGGGATCAGAAACGTTTACGGCTAAAGAATTCAATAATTGGAGAAAGGTTATAGTGGTAAAGATTGTCCTTTCGTGAGCCATGAAGGTAAGACTCCTACCTCGGCTCATAATTTTTCTATGAGATGCTATGAAGATTTAAAAAACAAAGTATGTCACATTTTGTTTTGGGTCTTTCATTTTGTTTCTTGTACACAGTTACCTTTCTTTAAAGATATCAGTACCTTTATTATATTATCTATTTGGTTTTTCATCTATTATATGCATTGATGTAGTTTTCGAAATCATGTCACGAGTATAAGTTTTTTTAAGCCCCCTAACTTGAAATCCTGGCTCCGTCCCACGTTTCAATATTTTTCATTTTTCTTTCATGTTGCCACTCATTATTTTTATGTTCCCTCCATTTCACTTGAGATTTTTCTATATAACCATTTCATTAACTTTACATTAGAGCATCATTTTATCTTTACACAGTGCTCTATATTCCTTTCCATCTTAATCACATGGAGTCCGATACTTCATCCAAAAAAAACACAACCAATTTCGAACGTCAAGCTATATACCAATCCTTGTTGCAAGAAAGTGTCAATGGACAATTGAAATGAGATATTGTTCGTGTTGTACCTTCAAATTATAACGTATGTAAATGAACTGTAACTCGCATTTGGAATAATGCTAAATCTCGACTGGATCCAGAAGTACCAATTGATTTCTCTTCAAATATGCCAACGGTTGTTGGACGAAAAAGGGTTCAAATCGATATGAACCTTGTTTCTGAAATTCCGCTACGTCTTTGAACCGATATACGGTCTATCGCTAAATCACTAAATGTTTTAAATCAACTATGCATAGGCGAATCAAGGAAGGTGCATTGCGAACGCACACAAATGCTATCAAACCAAGTCTCACTGACCATAATAAAAAGGCAAGGCTAATTTTTTTTTATCTAAGATTGAGCGTTCATTATCAAGTTCCAGTTTCGTTTTTCATAGCATGTTTAACGTTGTTCATATTGATGAAAAATGGTTTTACATGACAAAGCCAACAAAGGGTTACTATCTTGTTCCGGGTGAAAATGAACCATTTAGAACTTGTAAAAGCAAAACTTTCATTACAAAGGTTATGTTTTTAGCTGTCGTAGACGGTCGATATTTGATGCATTAGGTAATGAAGTTTTTTATGGGAAAACCGATATATATATATATATATATATATATATATATATATATATATATATATATATATATATATATATATATATATATATATATATATATATATATATATATATATATATATATATATATATATATATATATATATATATATATATATATATATATATATATATATATATATATATATATATATATATATATATATATATATATATATATATATATATATATATATATATATATATATATATATATATATATATATATATATATATATATATATATATATATATATATATATATATATATATCTCTGCTTACAATATTAGAACCCGCTAAGCGTTCAAACAAGAACCGTGTTGCGGGAACATTGGAGACGAAGCTAATCACATCTGTGAATAAATAGGTAACACGAAAATGGTTAATAGAAAAATCTTTGCTTGACATTAGAGCTAAATGGCCTCGAGGTCATGTCGGACCCATTTACATACAACAAGATAATGCAAAGCCGCATATTGATGTTAATGACAACGAGTTTATCAGAACGATGTCTCAAGATGGATTCGATATTCGACTTTGTTTTCAACCGCCTAATAGTCCGGATTTAAACGTATTGGACCTTGGTTTTTTTCGAGCAATCCAATCACTTCAAGAACAAAAAGCTTTACGTACAATTGATGAATTATTTTCCGCGGTTCAAACATCTTGACAGATTGCAATCAAAAGAACTTAGCTTAACAATGTTTTTTTACTTTACAAACATGCATGAAAAAAGTCATAAAGCTAAAGGTGGCAACAATTACCAAATCCTGTATATCGGCAAAGATAGGTTGCAACGTCAAGGTAACTTGCCACTCCAAATCGAGTGTGACGAAAACATGATAAATGAAGCTTACTCTTAGTTGAGACAATAAACCATTATGTAACGGAAGACAAGTGAATCACAATGGCTAGGCATTTTGTAACAGAAGGCAAGTGAACTTGTTTTGTAGCAGAATGCATATGAAAAGCATCTTTTTTGTTTTATGTTTTATAGAATGCATATGAGAAGCAACTTTGTTTAGATTTAATGCACTAATCCTATGTATTGTGTTCTTGTTTGACATTTAAATGATTAAATCTTACTGGTTCTTTCATCTTTGTAAATCTCCTTTTTATTGCTTGGTATAAGCGACTATTTAATGTTCCATTATTATTTATGTTGGGTTAACAATTTAATGAAGGGCAATATGGTAAAAAATACATTTATTTTTAAAAATAGACAATAATTTTGATAAAATATGGACTATAATTATGGGACATAGGTAATATTTATTTTTATTTTGTTCTAAAACCATTTTTCATGAATTTGAATAATGTTGTGCATATAATAGAAAGTAGGACTAGCATAAGTTAAAGATGGAGTTAACATGGACACACAGAAATTTACCCTTGCTTTTTTGTTGTCATGGGTCAAGAGCGGTTTGACGGCATTCGTGTGTGGTCTAAGGGCTCCTTCTGTTGAATATAGTTTCCAATACTAGTTAGTATGTCGATTAAGATAAGTTTCTTTAATGCTACTTAGCTAAGTATGGAAAGTGTGTCGACTGGGCTTGGCCCGAGTCTGTAACCGACCCCCTCACCCTATAAAAGGAGGTGAGGGGGTGATGCACAAAACACACGCATGCTTCTTATTCTTTCTTGTAACCGATCGAGGTTTTGTAGCTAATACAATAGAATCGTTTGGTTACCTTTGGTGTGTCGTCTTTGTGATTTTCGTTTGTTGCGACTCTGTGATCTTCTTTACAGCGACCTAGGTTCCGCATATCGATCTTCGGGTTGTTGGGTAATCAATTCCATCAAAGGGATAGGGAAGGTGAGAGTACAAATGAAAGATGGTTCAAGTTGTGTGCTTGAGAATGTGCGTTACATTCCCGAGTTGAAAAGAAATTTGTTATCTTTGGGCACTCTGGTTCGAGAGGGCTATACCTTGAAGTTGCAGAATGGAAGAGTAAAGGTGATCAAGGGTTATTTGATGGTTTTGTCAGGAACTTTGAAGGAAAATTATCTATACTCCTTGGATGGTGGGGCTGAATCAAGTGAAGCTAGTGTCGGTATAGAAGAAAACGAAATTCTTGCGCAGGTGTGGCATAAACGCCTAGGTCACATTAGTGAAACAGGCTTGAATGAAATCAAAAGAAGAGAGGTGCTGGGGAAGGAAGGTCTAGGTAAGCTCGAATTCTGTGAAAATTGTGTTCTTGGAAAATCGACTAGGGTGAGTTTTGGTCAAGGTCAGCACACAACAGAGGGAGTTATAGACTATGTCCATGCGGATCTCTGAGGTCCTTCACGGGTGGAATCGGTGAGTGGTTGTCGTTACTTCTTATCGATTGTTGATAATTATTCGAGGAGGGTTTGGGTTTATTTTCTTAGACACAAGAGTGAGGCGTTCAGCAAGTTCCAGGAGTGGAAGCAGTTGGTAGAAAAGCAGACATGGAGAAGACTGAAGAAACTTCGAACGGATAATGGTTTGGAGTTTTGTAATCAGGTGTTTAATAACTTGTGCAAGGAGAGCGGGGTATCAAGACAATTGACGGTTGCTGGAACTCCGCAACATAATGGTCTAGCTGAACGAATGAACAGGACGCTCTTGGACAAGGTTAGGTGTTTACTGATTCAGTCTGGTTTGCCATAATCATTCTGGGCTGAAGCAACGGTGACGGCAGCATATCTGATCAATAGGTCTCCATCTACAGCATTGGAGAAGAAGACACCTATGGATTTATGGTCAGGACATCCGGCGAATTACGAGATGTTGAAGATATTTGGTTGTGTTACTTATTCACACGTGAATTAGTGGAAGCTCAAGCCTAGAGCTATAAAATGCATATTCCTATGGTATCCTGAGGGTGTTAAGGGATACAGATTATGGAGGTTGGATGACGTTAAACCGAAGATAATCATAAGCAGGGATGTGTTCTTTAATGAGAGCCTTATGTATAAGGATACTCTCAAGGGTGTTGGTGCTGCAAATTCTGGGAAGGAAATTGAGTTTTAGGTGGAACTTCAAGGCAGTCGGGTCGAACCAATTGTGGATCCTCATACTGGGGTAAATCGAGGGAATGAATATGAGGATCAAGTTGAAGATGCAGAAGATGCAAGGCCTCAACAACAGAATCTGGACAACTATGTTCTGGTACGTGATAGAGCTAAGAGAAAAATTACTGTACCCGCGAGGTATAGGAATGAATGTAATGTATCATTGTCTAGATCACCAGGGTCTAGGGAAGAAGATGATATTACGGCTTATGCGTTTGCTATTGCTGAGGAAGTAGATACACACGAACCAATCACATTCCAGGAGGCGATTAATTCATCTGAAAGGGATGAGTAGGTTCGTGCTATGGAGGAAGAGATGAGTTCTTTAAAGAAGAATCATACTTGGGAGCTGGTCGATCAACCACGTGGTCAGAAGCTGGTAAGCTACAAGTGGTTGTATAAGATTAAAGAAGGGATTAAAGGCGTTCAGAAACCAAAGTATAAAGCAAGGCTGGTAGCTCGGGAGTTTACACAACGATTAGGGATTGACTATAATGAGGTATTCTCACCTGTGGTTCGACATACATCTATTAGGGTGATTCTCTCATTAACTGCTTGTGAAGATTACGAGTTGAAAGAACTTGATGTGAAGACGGCGTTTTTGCATGGTAATCTTGAAGAAACCATTTATATGAGGCAGCCACTTGGTTTTGAAGAAGGAACGGGCAACAAGGTATGTTTGTTGAAGAAATCCCTTTATGGTCTTAAGCAGTCTCCAAGGCAGTGGTACAAACGGTTTGATATGTATATGTTTAGCAATGGGTTTAGCCGTAGCAACTATGATAGTTGTGTTTACATCAAGGAGTTTGCACCAGGTATGTACATATATCTACTACTGTATGTAGATGATATGTTGATTGCTTGTAAAAGCAAGTCTGAGATCGAATATACCAAAGGACTGCTGCGGAAAGAGTTTGATATGAAGGAACTTGGTCCAGCTAGGAAGATACTTGGTATGGAGATTGTCAGGGATAGGGGTAACCGAACCCTGAAGGTGTCTTAGTCGGGATATGTGCGGAAAATTCTGAATAACTACAGAGTGGATAATGGCAAGTCGGTCTCTGTGCCATTGGGAGCACACTTCAAGGTGTCTTTGAAGGATTGTTCGTCGAATTACTGGGATGTGGAAAGAATGAGTAAGGTCCCATATGCGAATGATGTAGGTAGTTTAATGTACTTAATGGTTTGCACTAGACCAGATATTGCGTACGCTGTTAGCATTGGGAGAAGGTATTTGGTGAATCCAGGTAAAAATCACTGGGAAGCGGTGAAGTGGATTTTGAAGTACTTGAAGGGCACTGCTGATGTAGGTATAGTGTATGGTAGAGGTCAAGGGAAGTACGTGGATGTTGACGGTTTCATGGATAGCGATTATGCTAAAGATCCTGACAAGGGTAGGTCGATAATCGGGTACGTGTTTATGGTACATGGCTGTGTTGTGAGTTGGAAAGCAACTCTGCAGCATGTTGTTGCATTGTCTACTACAGAGGCGGAGTATATGGCGCTTACGGAAGCTGTTAAGGGAAGCATTTGGCTTAAAAGTCTACTAATCGAGCTGGGAATAAACCTAAGGTCAGTTGTTGTGAATTGTGATAATCAAGGGGCAATTCATCTCTCAAGAAATGCAATGTTTCATGAGAGGACGAAGCATATCAACGTGAGGTATCACTTCATCAGGGAGATCGTAGAATCTAAAGAGATTGAAGTGGCAAAGATAGGCACGGAGGATAATGCAGCTGACGCGTTTACAAAGGTGGTTCCAGGTCCGAAGTTCAAGTATTGCATGAAGATACTTGGTGTCGGGCTAACTAGTCTTGTCACTAAGGTGGAAATTGTTGAATATAGTTTCCAATACTAGTTAGTATGTCGATTATGATAACTTTCTTTAATGTTACTTAGCTAAGTATGGTAAGTGTGTCGACTGGGCTTGGCCCGAGTCTATAACCCATCCCCTCACCCTATAAAAAGAGGTGAGGGGTTGATGCACAAAACACACGCATGCTTCTTATTCTTTCTTGTAACCGATAGAGGTTTTGTAGCTAATACAATAGAATCGTTTGGTTACCTTTGGTGTGTCGTCTTTGTGAGTTTCGCTTGTTGCGACTCTGCGATCTTCTTTACAGCGATCTAGGTTCCGCATATCGATCTTCGGGTTGTTAGGTTATCGATTCCAACACCTTCTTTGATTCTTCTATGTATGGTTGATTTTGGGACATCTATTATCTTAGCAAGAGATCAAATATTTGAACGACGGCGTAATAGAATTTGTGAAACTTGAGTAAAATCAATGTGTATCCGCTTTCGTCCAACAACACTAGGCTTCTTCGAAGATACATCGACCACTAATCCTTAAAGGACTTGAAGTTTGGCTCGATGCCAAATATGACTTATAGTCCGTTTAGATTTCGAGTATTGTTGTGCTAGTTTTGCGACGGAGCCATCTTTTAACTCTCCATCTAAGCTTTCTTGCAACAATGATTGGTAGATAGCCACACGTTCCTCATTTGTCAAGTTGTTTTTAGTAGATGGAATTGTGTTAAGGTCCATGTTTCAGAGTAATGAAAGAAACATGTGAATGTATTTTGTGTTAATGAATTTTGATTTTAATGAGATTTGTAAATATAAGTGGCATGACATTAACTTTTGTGGTGTAAGATTAATGCAATTTAAAAAAATTCAATTAAGATTATCACAATTTTGGTGGCAAAACAAAAATAGGTGGCAATATGTTGCCTTTTTTTGACCAAAAAATTTGAGCATCAAATCTTACGTAAATGAATGAAACAAGAATTAAATTTGTTCTCATGTAAAGTAGTCAATGTTTTATGCATGTAAATGTACTTGAAATGGAAGAAAAATGTACTCATATTTAATGCTATTGCTCGTACTAGGGTAATATAGTCATTCACATAACTGCACATAGTACTCCAATGTGAAATTCTTAATATTTGAGCTTTGTAGGTGTGGACATTTTTAATGGGACTGAGGGAGTAATATTTTCAACCACCAAAAACTACTTTAAAAAACACAAAAAGATAGACAGTAAGAGCCATTCAGAGTATCCTTTCACCTATGACACAGTAAGATCTGACTGCATCTGAAACAAAAAAAAGGGTCAGGTTATATAGACCCCCCCTAAAATGCAATCTATACCCCGCTGAATTTTGCAATTTTTTTTTTATAATTTTATTTATGTTATAAAACTGAGATTCTGAAAATACGAAATGAAATTTATAAAGTTTAATAGGTCAAAAGTAATAAACAGTCAAAAATACAGAATCGAAACTGATAAATAAATAGTGCAGGACTGTAAACAGTGGGGGACAAAAAGACAAAAAATAAAAAAAGTAAAAAAAATGTACTTTTTTATACTTTAGGGGTATTAATAGGAAGACTAAAAAAATCAAACAAGCTTAACCTCTGACCGCGTTTAACTCGGTCAGATTTAGATGCAATTCAAATGTTTTTTTTGTAAAAACAAACATCACCTTATACCCGTAATAAAATGCAAATATCTATAAGTTGATCATCACGAAGCCATACAAATGGATAAAACTTCTCTTATCGAATACAATATGAAAAACGAAGTGGCATGAGACACCCTGATTTCCACACAAAATGTCTCAGTTTTAAACGCCACAAGGTACACGTCTTGGAACGGCCAATTCGCAAACGGCCGATCACAGGATAGCCAGTTATGCCGTGTACTTTTTATTAATCAAACCAGCAGACAAGAGATGCATCGACTTTACATGGTTTGACTCAGGGGTTCCCGCGGGTGCCCGTGACTCTTATTGATTTTTTTATGTGTAGTGTTAATATGTGAAGAAAATATCGTTTTTTTCTAAATTCATTTTAAATGAACCCAGTCAATCGGAATGTGTATCTACCCTTCGTTTTAATTCACCTTTTACATATGTAATATTATGATTCAAAAAATTTTGTGCACCCGGTCATATATTATTCTGGCTTCGTCCCTAGTTTGACTCAAACAACAAACCCGAAAACACGTAAAATCCCTCTGACAACAACAGACACCACGCCCAACAATGAGAGGGTGTTTGGTTAAACTTATGAGTGGGTTTAGGCTTATATTATATAAGAAAATTATGACTTTTATATAATAAGCTTATAAGCCTTTGTTAAGTGTTCGGTTTAGCTTATATAACTAATATGGTAAAATGACAAAAAAATAAAAAGAATAGCAATTATTAAATAAGGGTATAAAAGTCTTTTTATGATATATTTTTATATAAGCCCAACTAACCTTACATAAGCCACAATATCTTGGCTTACCAAAACCTCCTTATATAAGCTTATAACCCCACTTATATAAGCTTAACTTGGTTTCGGCTTATAAGCTTATATAAGCTAATAAGCTTATAGGCCCACTATATAAGCTAAAACAAACACCCTCTGAATACAATTAGATCACCTCGTACACTCGATCCCTAAACAAATTATTAGTCACGTAGAAACTGGTAAATTAGGAATGAAAGACCTGTCGAAAGAAGAGTCAGTCACCATTTTACTCTTTTAGGATATCCAATTCATATACAAGTAGTTTCGCAATTGTAGCAATCATGTTGTTTTAGTCCAATGTTGATGACCAGATATGCTAGCATGAAGAAACTACTTTGTAAGACAAAGATCATTCATAAAAGTTAACCAAACAATGTTTCCAAAACAAGTACCAAAAGACCCGAAAAGTCGAAAACATACTAAAAACACGACCATAAAGACTTGATAAACAAGTCAACAAGGAAATCAATCAACTCCTAATTTAAAGATTAGGGATTGTCCGCGAGATACCCTGGTGCTTTCTCCAGCAACTCATCAGGGAAACCGTCTTTAAGAAACTGAACTTCAAACTCAATACTGCTACTTTCTGAACTACCATCCGTCAACTCGAACATAAACGCATCTCCAAGTTTAAGATCGTTGTCTTTCACAAATTTTCCCCATCCTTCGTTTTCAAACCTTTTGACAGCTTCCTTACCAAAGTAATCCAGGTGCCACACCTTTCCTTCATAGAGGATCTTGGCTGGGACCGTATCGCTAGGAAGGTTTTCATGTAATTTACCAGGGATTCCCTATGGTTGCATTGGAAACATAGAGAGAAAATTAGCTAACTGACTCTTTCAACCGTACAACCATTACAATCTATACCCTTTAATATATGCATATCGATCCGCATCTAGACCATGAAATAATAAATTTGCAGTTCATCTAAGATTCTCAAAAACTTCAAAATCGTCAAAAGCTTGATAATATCCAAAATTCCTACTTGACTTCTCTTAGTTTTACGCAAAAATGGCAGATTTCCAACAAAGTTCCCAAATTTATATTATACAATGTGGAAATACTTCAAAACAATCACGTATTTTATCAGAAATTCTGTTATTTTTTAATGCTTTGTGTATTCGTGATCTAAATCTGCATATACATGTTCAAAAGGTGTAAACTGTAATGGTCTTCCACCCAAAATAATCGAGGTAATCTACCCCGACATAAACAATTATCGGGCAATTTCATATTTCCCCACAAAAACGGAAATTTCATATTTACACAAACATGCTTAAAAAACATGGTACATTATGCATTCAATAGTCATACGTTTAGTATATATGATTATCAATGAATGTGAAAGTAAAACGTGGAAACTTTTATGCAGAAGGTTAAATAAGATTCGAATTATACCAGTCCAGGACTGTTCTGTGCAAGGTGTTGTCCCTCAAGTGTCACACAGAAGTATGGTTTCGTTGACAGTGGCAAAACAGCAGCAACCTTTTCAGGTTCAGGCATCGAAGATTGACCCGATGGTTGCTGTGGAGAACCCATATTTTTAAGCCGTTTATCTGCAAGCAGTTTGACACTGATAATTTGATCTTTTACATTCTAAGAGGGTGTTTAGGATTGCTTATTTATTTGCACTGACCATACTTAACTCTATAAATAAATAAGTATTGAAAATAAGCATTTTCTAAGTCATGTGCTAAAAACTGCTTATCAGCTTAAAGAAGCAGATACACCATAATATAAGCAATCTGAAACACCACCTAAAATCTAAGAATAGATAGATAAATTTTATTATAAACAAGTTAATTAAAATAACATATGCATATGAGTTGTAAGAATGAATTAGGGTTTCGTACCTCTAACATCCATAAATTTTGTGAAATAAGAAGGTTCAAGGCTGTTAATGAAGGCAGTAACTTTAGTGATATCAGTTATCTCTTTCCTAAAAGTGTCAACATCAGTAAAAATAGGATCATCAGACATTGTTATTTTGATTTCTCTTGAAATGGGTGGTTTTGATAATAATACGTAAAAATTACTACCAGTTATTGTATTATTTATAATGCAATTAACCTACTTACGTTGAGAATTGCACAAATGCAACTCACAAAATTAAAGTGCTTATAAAGCACAATACCGTTTCGGTAGTCCCTTTGGTCTTTTCATATTCATCTTTTCAAATGTTGACGTCCATTTTTTTTTATGTTGACGTCCATTTATATGAGCATGAAAATAAAACTTAATAGTAGATCTTACAAATGTTGCATCGAATATGTTAAAATATCTTACAATTGTTGTTAAAGATGAAGCTAGGACCATATATGATTAGATGCATAAAAAAAAATTAATTGTAATTTATAAGAGAAACATTTTATAGCCAAAAACATTTTAAATGTTAGTAAATGTTGATATTACCTTAAAATTTTATTATTTGATAACGCTCAAAGATTAAAGCAACGCAAACTTTAATTTCCAAACATTTCAAGTTATTGGAACAACTTTTTGTTTTATTGTTCATCACAAAAGATTAGGTTGTAATCGAATCGGACGAATACGAACGGAGGTATGTTCGTGTTCGTTTATTTAAATTTAGTCGAACATATAATGAACACGTACACATAATCGAACTAAAATTGTTGTTCATGTTCGCTTATTTATTTGAATTTGTTCATGTTTGTTTTTATTCGCTCATTAATAAATTAAACGAACGTAAACGAACAAAACATTAACGAACGTAAACAAACATAAATGAATATAAATGATCATACATAAACATAAACAATATATAAACATAAACGAGTGTAACAAAAAATGTATTGTACATCGGGTCGATAGTTAAAATAATAATTATATGGAATAAATAATTATATAGTTTTTTAGTAAATAATAATTATATCTTAAATAAGTAAAAAACAAATAATAGTTTTATAATTTTTCATAATAAGAAAAAATTAATAATATATTTGACAGGGAGTTTCCCCACGACATGTCGCCGGGAAAACTTTTGTAATTTGGCGGGTAAAACCCCGCCACAGATTTTCTGCTAAAGTTCGAAGTTAATTAAACCTGGCAGGGTATCCCTGGCGACATGTCGTCTGAGATAAGATTGTTAGGTTATAATCAAAAAAAGATTAAGGTTAATTACGTTGGTCGAAGTTACCCTGGCGACATGTCGCTAGGAATAAGTGGGAGTGAAAATTTCCCGCTTTTTCTTTTGCCATATTTTTTTGGACGATGATTCCCCGGTGACATGTCGCCAGGGATACCATGGTCAAACTTTGACCAAAAAGTCTATCTGTTTTTTTGCCACGCCAGCAAAGTCGCCAGGGAAAAGGGGTTATCCCTGGCGACATTTAGTCGCGGGGGAAATCCGAGTCACCTGATCTTAACTTTCTTGTAGTGTGTTACTTTCAGTGGCGTTAAAAATCCTCGCTCATTTGAAGACACTGTTAAGTTCTCCCGTTTCGATTTAAACTTTAATGTATTATTTAAGGAAGAATGTATTACATGTTTCGTCCCTATTATATACTATAAATAACAAGTTTCGTCCCTAAGTAAAATTATCTACATTAAGCGTCCTTAAATCTAAAAGTTGTAACCCTGACAGTGTTTATTCATAAAATTGGGACCAATTAATTGTGTAATAATTTTGGTAGAAACTTGGTACATACATACAGTGGCGGACGCAGGAAATATTATTATGGGGGGCAATTTTTTTTTTTACAATAGCAAGATGAAAAAAGTTAATATCCGAATAAAAATTCGAGTATTATAACTTAAAAATGGAGATTTTTAGGTTTTAAAGTGTTAAATAGTGGATTTTAATGCGTGAGTGGGGGGGGGGGGGGGGGGGGGGGGGCAATTTGAGTTTCGAGTGGGGGGCACTTTATAAAAACGCTCAAAATTAACGAAAATATACACTATAATTTCGTATTTTTGGTCTAGCCATGGGGGGCGCCGCCACCCCGTACCCAAAGGGTATGTCCGCCACTGCGTACATAGTCTTTATTTTTCAGAATAGGGACCGTTCGGGATACAACTTTCCGATATAGAGACGAGTAGTGTACATAATTTGATTTAAATGAGAAATGGTAGATTCACACCTATCTTATAAAAAAAATTCACACATTTATGCGTCAAACAATTATATGTAGTGAAATGAAAGAGAAAACACGATGGATTGTGATTGGTGCAAATACATGCTATATCATGGTGTAAAAGTTTTTTATGTGACTTGTGAGAGGATGTAGCATTCCTCTATTTAAATGAGTACTTATGAGCAATTAGGTGCTGAATTTATGTTCGACGGTTGGCTATTTGGCAGAATGAAATATGTTGGCTATTATCTTGTAGTAATAAATTTGCTATGATTATATTGTTTGTTGTGAATCATATACAATATTCGGTTTTACAAGTTTAATTAGAATACTCCGTAATTGGTCTCAAAGAAATACAAAAATCATGTTTGTTAGATCAAATACTTACGGTAAGAACCAAAAGGTTTACGTAAATGGCATATTATTTGTTGGTGATAAATGGCTTTGTAGACTTATCCTATGTAAACGTCTTGGAACGGCCAATTCGCATAATAAAATGATCATCTTTGACAGTAAGATCCAAGTATCCCTTTCACCTATGACACAGTAAGATCTGATCGCGTCTGAAACAAAAAAAACAAACAAGCTTATTCATATGCAATTCAAATGTTTTTTTTAAAAACAAACATCACCTTATACCCATAATAAAATGCAAATATCTATAAGTTGATCAGCATGAAGCCGTAGAATTGGATAAAACTTCTCATATGGAATACAATATGAAAGACGAAGTTTACTTACTAAAATCATACCCGCAACTAAGTAGCATGAGACACCCTGATTTCCACACAAAATGTCTCAGTTTTAAACACCACAAGGTACACGTCTTGGAACGGCCAATTCGCAAACGGCCGGTCACAGGATAGCCGGTTATGCCGTGTACTTTTTATTAAGTCTTTAACGGTCATGTTTGTAAATATTCTTCGGGTTTTAACATATAAGTGGAACTGGTAAAATCCTTCTTACTACAGACACCACGCCTAACAATGAATACATTTAGATCGCCTCGTACACTCGATCCCTAAACAAATTATTAGTCACGTAGAAACTGGTAAATTAGGAATGAAAGACCTGTCGAAAGAAGAGTCAGTCACCCTTTTAGGATATCCAATTCATATACAAGTAGTTTCGCAATTGTAGCAATCATGTTGTTTTCGTCCAATGTTGATGACCAGATATGCTAATGAAGAAACTACTTTGTAAGACAAAGATCATTCATAAAAGTTAACCAAACAATGTTTCCAAAACAAGTACCAAAAGACCTGAAAAGTCGAAAACATACTAAAAACACGACCATAAAGACATGATAAACAAGTCAACAAGGAAATCAATCAACTCCTAATTTAAAGATTAGGGATTGTCCGCGAGATACCCTGGTGCTTTCTCCAGCAACTCAGCAGGGAAACCGTCTTTAAGAAACTGAACTCTAAACTCAATACTGCTACTTTCTGAACTACCATCCATCAACTCGAACATAAACGCATCTCCAAGTTTAAGATCATTGTCTTTCATAAATTTTTCCCATCCTTCGTTTTCAAACATTTTGACAGCTTCCTTACCAAAGTAATCCAGGTGCCACGCCTTTCCTTCATAGAGGATCTTGGCTGGGACCGTATAGCTAGGAAGGTTTTCGTGTATTTTACAAGGGATTACCTGTGGTTGCATTATATAAGAAGAGAGAAATTTAGCTAATTGACTCCTCTGGGCGTACGACCATTAAAATCTATACCATTTAAAATATCGGGGTCTAGACTATGAAATCATAATTTTGCAGTTCACCTAAGATTCTCAAAAAAATCAAAATCGACAATAGCTTGAAAAACATTGTACATTATGCATTCAATAGTCATACGTTGAGTATATATAATTATCAATGAATGTGAAAGTAAAACGTGGAAACTTTTATGCAGAAGGTTAAATAAGACTCGAAACATACCAGTCCAGGACTGTTCTGTGCAAGGTGTTGTTGTTAGTTCATGCTCGTTGGATTAGCCAAATGTGGCTAGAGGTGTGTGAGCCTATTGGGGGCACACACGTTAAACACTTAGAGTGCGTTTTCACTTCACGTTTAAAGAAAACCTTTGAATGATAAACCACAAGTAGTGAACGACTAAGACAACCTTCTTAGGCTGTCCTAATTCGTTTTGGCAGGCCTTGGAAGGATCTAGAAAGGTTCTAAAGTGTCTAGGTTCATTGAGATGATAAGAATGAAGTATTAGAGTTGTGATAAGAGTTGGAATAGTCTTGATAAGGCTTAAGTTGAGCATTATCAAGAGTAGGGTTTGAAGGCTATATAAACCATCAACCCTAACTCATTATGAACGTCCAACATAACACAAAACACAGCAATTAATCTCTGATCTCTTCCATTCTTATAATCAAATTGCTATAAACCTAATATTAGGGTTTATATCAATTGATCTCATCTCACCATCATATTCACTTGTTCTATTTGTTCTAAGGGGTTTAGTAACTTAGAATCAATCCTAAGTTAGCTAAAACAAAGCTTAGAACGAAGGTTTATAAAGGTGTTAAGGTACAACAGCTTGTAGAAGGTTTTTCTGGTTTCCTGAGCGTTCTCGGACAAAACCTTCTGTGCAGATCGGACAGTGTTGTCCGATATCTTACAGCAAAGGGAAAAGTTCTCGGATAAGCTTATATCTCGGACAACAAAGCAGTTTCAGGCTGTTTTGGTTTTGAGGTTTGGATCGGGTTTTTCGACACTTGGTGTTTGGGTATACGTGGAGTTCGGCTAGCAATCCGGACGTGTTCATTTGACGTGTTTGTGTGAGCAACCATAGAGGTGGTATATTTTATCACTCGTTTTAGTTTCATTGCTTTTGGACGAAGGTTAGTTTTCGCGTTTACTTTATTGTTTATTATTAATTACGTGTTAATCATAATTGCTCAAACTAGATCCATTCCGCTGCGCACTCGTAGTTACATGGTTAACTAGGTATTAAATCCCAACAGTGGCATCACGAGTCATGCTCGTTTGGTGGTTATGGGTTACACGTTTTAAATAAACACGCGAAACCGCATGCATGAAACCTAATTTAGTTATTTGTTTTATATTTATTTGACAATTAAATTGTGTACTTGTCATTAATTATAAAAAAATAACAAGATGGTAATTATTAAAATTAATTGTTAATTAGAAAAATATAATTAAAATTAAATGGTTAATTAGAATACATAAAATAATTAAAAAAATTAATAGTTAATTGTTTTGCCATGATTATTTTATGTGTTATCCGGCTATAAGACTCACTACAATCACGTAATGTGATGCATGGGGCGATTTAGGCACTTGATGAAAACCTAATGAGAGTCTTATGGTTCTTCGTTTGGGGAAGACTCTTCGGGGTCTCGGATTTATGTGTTTACTTAATGTCTTATGTTTGTTGTATTTGTTTTCCTAATTGCATTATTGTTACATGTTTTTCAAAACACCTAAATTACATGCAATATGGATAAATACTTATAGAGAAACATGACATTGAAATTGGTCAATATTTTACACGCCTAAATACATGTTCATTGTGACCGGTTATGTGTTACGTGGAAAAGTGTTTTATAAAATAAAAGGACCTAAACACTATTGAAACACGCTTTCATGAAAATAAAAACTGGACGCTATGGACTCATGGGATGTACGGCTCACCCACTAGAACAAACTATAAGGCGGGTATAAGCCGGTGCGCACAGTCACACCTAAAGGATATCCGACTATTGCCTTGCGCTGGTCTGGTCCTGCGCTTGCTTGCGAGTTCGATTGGAGCTACCGTGAACCATCGTAGATCACTACAGTGTCATTACTAAAAGTTTTTAAAAATCGTGCTACAAAGTTGTTTACATGCTTCTTTGTACACATGTTTTACCACATTTATGTGTTATACCATATGTGAAATTTAAGTGTATGCCAGCCAACTAAGAACACGTGCATTTGATTTGGCTTCTCTGGACAGTCCTAAGGGCCTTGTCAAACCCATGGCAAATTTTTCACGACGGTCAGACCCTGTGTGATATTTGCATGTTCTTGCTTGGTTAACTTAACTCGAGTATGCACGGTCAGACCCTGGACCCGAGGCATAAGATGAGACTAAACATGCTCATGACACTACTACCGTTTTACTAGTGTCTTGAACGGTCTCATAAAGTCTAAGAGTTGCATGTTATGCAATTAACGCTCGTCGCTTACCTCTTGCCCCACTTGTTTACATATTGGACAGTCCTTTTGTAAGAGTGGGAGTACAAGATGGATCTTAGTCTTAATTAGTAATTAATTGGGTAGTTAATTCTATTAAGAATGTAATTATCGAAAATACTAATTGTTTGAACTTTTTAATTGTAGATGACTACCAATGTCGGAAACAATTCGGTACTCAGGAGTTTCTTCGAGAAACACAAACTCACTGGGCCTAACTTCATTGATTGGTACCGCCAGTTGCGCATTATCCTATCAGCTGAAGACAAGGAACAATACTTGGAACATCCAATTCCTGCTGCACCTGTTGCAACTCCTGGTCACCAAGTCCCTCCCGATGCTCTTGCAGCTCATGCTGCTTGGGTCAAAGGGTCAAAGGACATTGCTGCCCTTATGCTCATGACTATGGACTTAGAGATCCAACGAAATCTAACCCATCTCGGAGCATATGACATGTTGCAGGAGCTGAAAACCATGTTTTCTCAGCAAGCAGAACAGGAACTTCTTCAAACTGCGCGTGAATTTCACGCGTGCAAGCTTGAGGATGGTCAAAATGTAGGCTCATATGTTCTTAAGATGAAGGGCTACATTGAGAACTTGGAGCGTCTTGGTCACCCCGTGACTGTCAGCTATGGAATAAGCCTGATCTTGATAGGCCTTTCCAAGGAGTATGACAGTTTTGTTCAAAACTTCCACATGCATGGCATGGGGAAGACTGTGAATTCGGTGAATGAACTGCATGCCATGCTTAAACAACATGAGCAAACACTTCCCAAGAAGGTTGTTTCACCTGCACTTCATAATGTGCGTGCAGGCAAGGTCCAGAAAAACCAAGGTAGAAAACCGCCTAAGGCTGCGAAGGGGAATTATGGTAATGGAAAGAATAAGCTGGCTTATGCTCCCGAGCACAAACCATCTTATGCTCCCAAGAACAGAAATCCTCCACCACCCAAAAAGGATAATCCTGCTAAGGACGACCCCTGTCATAAATGTGGTCAGATAGGTCATTGGAAACGGAACTGTCCCGAGCACTTAGCCGAGTTGCAGAAAAAGAAGAGGTTGTCTCAAGAAGCCAACACTTCAGGTATTTTCACTATAGAACTATATTCCCTTCCGAGTAATTCGTGGGTATATGACACTGGTTGTGGTACTCACATTTGTAATAATACTCAGGGTCTAAGGGGAAGTAAGAAGCTGAATCCAGGAGCTTTGAATCTGTACATGGGCAATGGTCAACGTGCAGGAGTCGAAGCTATTGGAAATTATCATTTATGTCTCCCTAGTGGATTAGTTATTGTTTTGAACAATTGTCACTATGCTCCCTCTATCACTAGAGGGATTATTTCAGTTTCTGGTTTGTTTAAAGATGGTTTTGTAAACTGTTTTGATTCGAATAATGCAATTTCAGTTTCTAGGAATAACGTTGTTTATTTTACTGCTACTCCCCGAGGGGATGGCATTTATGAAATTGATATGTCTTGTTCTAAAACAAATGATAGTTCTATGTTTGCTGTTAGCAATAAAAGAGCCAAATTAACTTTGGACTCTACTCTCTTGTGGCATTGTCGTCTTGGACACATAAGCAAGAAACGCATGGAGAAGTTGCAACATGATGGACTTCTCACCTCAACTGACATTAAGTCATTTAAAAAGTGTGTCTCTTGTATGTCTGGGAAGATGGCAAGAAAACCCTATTCACATCAAGTGGAAAGGGCTAAAGATCTACTTGGACTAATACATACTGATGTTTGTGGCCCATTTAGAATCATGTCAAGGCAAGGAGCTAACTACTTTGTCACTTTTACTGACGACTTTAGTCGGTATGGTTATGTTTATCTGTTAAAGCATAAACATGAAGTGTTTGAGACATTTAAAGTGTTTCAAAAGGAAGTAGAAAATCAACTCGGTAAGACCATAAAATCACTACGATCTGATCGTGGAGGTGAATATATGAGTCAAGAGTTTTTGGATCATCTTAAGGAGCATGGGATTATTGCCCATCGAACTCCTCCCTACACACCTCAACATAATGGGGTGTCTGAGAGGAGGAATTGAACACTGCTAGACATGGTTCGATCGATGATGAGTCAAACTACTCTTCCAAAGTCCTTTTGGGATTATGCCCTTGAGTCTGCTGCACGCATACTCAACATGGTTCCAACTAAGAAGGTTGAAAAGACACCATACGAAGTATGGCATGGGCAAGCCCCTAAATTGTCTTACTTAAGAGTCTGGGGTTGTGAAGCTTTGGTTAAACGTGATACGATGACCAAACCTGACAAACTGGAACCCAGATCTATTAAGTGTATCTTTGTAGGATACCCAAAGGAAACGATGGGATATTCCTTCTACTACCCACCTGAGAACAAAGTTATTGTTGCTCGGAATGCTGAGTTCTTTGAGAGTAATCTCTTAGATCAAGAAGCAAGTGGGAGTATAGAAGATCTTGAAATTATTCAAGATGAAGATACAAATCCTTCTGATGACACTGGCTTAGATCATGATGAGGATGATCAAGAAATTGAAGAACCTCAAAGTGATATCAATCCCATTCGTAAGTCCTCTAGGACACGCCGTGCACCAGATCGAATGTGTTTATACGTCGATGCTGAGGAGCATGAGTTAGGGGATCTTGGAGAACCCGCTAACTATAAAGCTGCATTATTGGATCCTGAATTCAAAAAATGGCTAAATGCAATGAATGTGGAGATGCAGTCCATGAAAGATAATGATGTCTGGGTATTAGTTGATCTTCCTCCTAACGGTAGAACCGTTGGTAGCAAGTGGCTATTCAAGAAAAAGACTGACATGGATGGCAAAGTACACACCTTTAAAGCTCGTCTTGTAGCAAAGGGCTTCACTCAAACCTACGGGGTTGATTATGAAGAGACCTTTTCTCCTGTAGCAGACATTAGAGCTATAAGGATTCTTATAGCCATAGCCGCGTTCTATGACTATGAGATTTGGCAAATGGATGTCAAAACCGCTTTCCTCAATGGACATCTTTCCGAAGAAGTCTATATGGTGCAACCTGAGGGTTTTGTCGATCCTAAATATCCTAACCGAGTATGCAAGCTCAAGCGTTCCATTTATGGACTTAAGCAAGCATCTAGGCAATGGAATAAGCGTTTTGATGATGAGATTAAGAAATTCGGTTTCACTCAGAATCAAGATGAGCCATGTGTATATCACAAAGCCAGTGGGAGTAATGTTACTTTCCTAATTCTATATGTTGATGACATATTGCTCATGGGGAACAATATTCCAATGTTGAAAGGGGTAAAATCCTACCTTGGAAAATGTTTTGCTATGAAAGATTTAGGAGAAGCTGCATATATTCTTGGAATCAAGATCTACCGAGATAGATCTAGACGGTTAATTGGTTTATGTCAAAGTGCTTACATTGAGAAAATCTTGAAAAGATTTCATATGGAGAATTCCAAGCGTGGAACTATCCCAATGCATGAAAGCCCTAAATTGAGTAAGTCACAATGTGCTGTTTCACCAGCTGAAAAGCAACGCATGCAGAATGTTCCTTATGCCTCGGCTATAGGATCAATTATGTATGCTGTGAGATGTACTCGTCCTGATGTTGCGTTCGCTCAGAACATAACAAGCCGATTTCAACAGAGTACTGGTGAACTTCACTGGACTGCTGTTAAAAATATTCTTAAGTATTTACGGAATACTAAGGATATGTTTCTGGTTTATGGTGGTGACGAAAAACGAGAGCTTAGGGTTTCTTGCTACACTGATGCTGGATATCTGACAGATGTTGATGACCTAAAATCTCAGACTGGATATGTTTTCGTTCTAAATGGAGGTGCTGTTGACTGGAAGAGCACAAAGCAAAGTATTTTTGCAACTTCATCTACAGAAGCTGAGTATATAGCTGCTTTTGATGCAGCTAAAGAGGCTGTTTGGATTCGTAAGTTCATTTCTGGGCTTGGTATTATGCCCACAATTGAAGATCCCATTGATATGTATTGTGACAATACTGGAGCCATTACTATAGCTAATGAAAGCGGAGTCACCAAGGGTGCTAGACATTTCCGCGCAAAAGTTCACTATCTTCGAGAAACCATTGAGATGGGTGATGTTAAGATAGCAAAAGTTCATACAGATGACAATCTAGCTGATCCATTTACGAAGGCGTTAGCATTCCCTAAGCATTCTAAATTGACTCGGGGTATTGGTTTGATACCAGCTAGTAGTCTCATGTAAATCTGTATGTTAATTAGTATTTGGATAATTTGGAATTGTAAGACAGTTTTATTTTCTGATAAATAAAGATACGAGGTATTTGTTATTTCATTCATATAAAATTTGTTATTCTATATTTGCATGTTTAATCCATGAATGATTTAATCATTCTAAATATCCATTGTCGGTTAGCAATATGGGAGTATTGTTTACATAAGGCAAATGTGAGTGTTGGATATATTCTGTGAGAATGAGAATTGTTCTAAGCCAAACTCATATGTGTTCATAAGGGATGCATACTGGATTCCCCAACTTCAAACATTTACTTTTGGATCCATGTCATGAGTAAGATGTTGAAAATGGTCTGTTAAGTCATCCTTAGACTTGAGATGCAAACAAGTTCTGCATGTGTGGATATCACTTTCGTAATTATATGCAAAACGCTGTCCTGAATAAGGTAGTTATAAAAGCTATTTTTCAGAGTGATGTGAAGCAGCATCCACAACACTTGTAGTCAATAAAGGATTTGTTACTCCACTTAGTATGTGCAGAATGATACCATGGCGCCTCTCTAGAATTAATCAGATAATTGTTTGGCCAAACCCAAATGGTAATGCAAGATGAATCTTGGTTACATTTGGTATATCTGAATTGAATTCAATAACGAGAATCTAAATGGTTAAACTATATGGAATGAGTTAGGATCCATATCCATGGTTTAACGGTATTTATAACAAAGGATGATGAAAAGCAAGACATAAATGACCATGCTACTGAGAATGTTCTATGAAACTATATCTCAGACACCTCTAGTTAAATAACGAGTGTGAGCGTTGCTAGACGTTTCCGTCGTTGACATTTGTGTTGTCTACTCCAACGACCAAGTGGGAGCTGTTAGTTCATGCTCGTTGGATTAGCCAAATGTGGCTAGAGGTGTGTGAGCCTATTGGGGGCACACACGTTAAACACTTAGAGTGCGTTTTCACTTCACGTTTAAAGAAAACCTTTGAATGATAAACCACAAGTAGTGAACGACTAAGACAACCTTCTTAGGCTGTCCTAATTCGTTTTGGCAGGCCTTGGAAGGATCTAGAAAGGTTCTAAAGTGTCTAGGTTCATTGAGATGATAAGAATAAAGTATTAGAGTTGTGATAAGAGTTGGAATAGTCTTGATAAGGCTTAAGTTGTGCATTATCAAGAGTAGGGTTTGAAGGCTATATAAACCATCAACCCTAACTCATTATGAACGTCCAACATAACACAAAACACAGCAATTAATCTCTGATCTCTTCCATTCTTATAATCAAATTGCTATAAACCTAATATTAGGGTTTATATCAATTGATCTCATCTCACCATCATATTCACTTGTTCTATTTGTTCTAAGGGGTTTAGTAACTTAGAATCAATCCTAAGTTAGCTAAAACAAAGCTTAGAACGAAGGTTTATAAAGGTGTTAAGGTACAACAGCTTGTAGAAGGTTTTTCTGGTTTCCTGAGCGTTCTCGGACAAAACCTTCTGTGCAGATCAGACAGTGTTGTCCGATATCTTACAGCAAAGGGAAAAGTTCTCGGATAAGCTTATATCTCGGACAACAAAGCAGTTTCAGGCTGTTTTGGTTTTGAGGTTTGGATCGGGTTTTTCGACACTTGGTGTTTGGGTATACGTGGAGTTCGGCTAGCAATCCGGACGTGTTCATTTGACGTGTTTGTGTGAGCAACCATAGAGGTGGTATATTTTATCACTCGTTTTAGTTTCATTGCTTTTGGATGAAGGTTAGTTTTCGCGTTTACTTTATTGTTTATTATTAATTACGTGTTAATCATAATTGCTCAAACTAGATCCATTCCGCTGCGCACTCGTAGTTACATGGTTAACTAGGTATTAAATCCCAACAGTTGTCCCTCAAGTGTCACACGGAAGTATGGTTTCGTTGACAGTGGCAACACAGCAGCAGCATTTTCAGGTTCAGGCATCGAAGATTGACCCGATGGTTGCTGTGGAGGACCCATATTTTTAAGCCGTTTATCTGCAAGCAGTTTGACACTGATAATTTGATCTATTACATTCTAAGAGGGTGTTTAGGATTGCTTATTTATTTGCACTGACCATACTTAACTCTATAAATAAATAAGTATTAAAAATAAGCATTTTCTGAGTCATGTGCTAAAAACTGCTTATCAGCTTAAAGAAGCAGATACACCATAATATAAGCAATCTGAAACACCACCTAAAATCTAAGAATAGATAGATAAATTTTATTATAAACAAGTTAATTAAAACTAGCATGGACTCGCGCAATGCGGCGGCGAGTACTCATAATCATTTTTGAGGCTAACAAATATTAATCTCTTATCCATTAAGTTTGTATTGTTAAAATTGTAAAAAAATCGAAAAAAAACCTCTAAATTTTTAAAAATTATCAGTTAATAAAAATATAGCAAAATGGATATTGAATTAAAGAGCATAAAATTTTAGAAAATATGGTGAAATTAGATTATAAAAATAACAAATTAATAAAAAGATTTTTCAATTTAAAATAAAAAATGTTATTTAAGTAGGTTGTTACAAAAGTTTGTTACAAAAGGTTGTTAGAAAAAATTATAGTATATAATGTTGATGAAAATATCAACAACTTGCTTTATTTAGTAGGAAAAAAGGCTGAATTTTCAGCCTTACTATTTTAAGAAGGTCCCAAATGCTTTATATAGTAGTATAGATAACATATGCATATGAGTTGTAAGAATGAATTAGGGTTTCGTACCTCTAACATCCATAAATTTTGTGAAATAAGAAGGTTCAAGGCTGTTAATGAAGGCAGTAACTTTATTGATATCAGTTATCTCTTTCCAAAAAGTGTCAACATCAGTAAAACAGGATCATCAGACATTGTTATTTTGATTTCTCTTGAAATGGGTGGTTTTGATAATAAAAATTACTACCAGTTATTGTATTATTTATAATGCAATTAACCTACTTACGTTGAGAATTGCACAGCTCTCATGCATGTTGACGTCCATTTATATTTCCAACATCACGTCTACCACCGTTTCAGTAGTCCCTTTTGGTCTTTTCATTCATATTCATCTTTTCAAGGTCTATATGAGCATGAAAAGGAAATTTAATAGTAGATCTTACAAATGTTGCCTGGAATATACACCGACTATTAAAATACTAGTAGCTTACAACTAGTTAAGCCCGGATCATATATTATAAGGTGCACAAAATTTATTGAATCATAATTTATTATAGAAAATTAGAAATACATTATTGATAAATCGGATGCATTTAAGATATACTTAAAAAAATCGATGATTTTTTTGAAAATAAAAATTACACTGAAAAATCCGTAGGTGTCACACGGGATACCCTGGCTCCGTCCGTCACTGTTGTATTGATTTATCTACTTTCATTTGATTTAACGTTCATTGTGTTTTTATATATACTTGTAGATTATTTTTTTTATATTTTGTTTAAGTAATCGAGTGTTTTTTTTTTCTTTTATGTATATTTTTATGTGCAAAGAGTAATAATATTTCATAATTACATTTTATACTCTTCAAGTTTTTTCATTTTACATTTTTAGCCTTTATTTATGCCATGGTATATGAATCCTTGCAGCAAACAACTGAGGATCATTTCCTTATTTTTTATATAACTAGGGTTGTTGCCCGCGCTTCACGTCGGGTGTTTTGGTTCCGTTAGTTGCCACGGGTCTCTACCTCAGTGGATAAGCATAATGAAGGTAAATGAGTTCGTTGGCACCTTGTTCTTTAAGCAGCGCTTCAATAAACGTGTTCGTTGGAGTTCTGCAAATAAACTGTGCTGCTATTCTCTTGCATCAGCAGTTGCTTTTTGGCTCCTTAACAATCCAAACATACACATTTCAGAAATGCTGTTAATTAGCGCATGTTTGAACCAAAAAAATGGTAACATTACTCGAGTTAAAAGTAACGGCACTGATCAAACGAACATATAATGTTTGCCACTCACGGCTAGAGACGGAGCTAGTGGGGGGCTAGAGGGTGCTCGGCCCCCCCTAACAATGGTAGAACCACCTTACATCATGTACTGGTGTTGTATTAAAAGATAAAGACAATAACCAATATGTATTATAGCAATGTGGTATTCTTGTTTTAATGGAGGGTTGGAGTTCTCATATTGAGATGAGGAAGAAGACTTTAAAACAATAAAAAAATCGTTTGCATTTTTCTTTATATTTGTATTAAAAAGTTTAAATTCAACCCTTATACAATGTAATTTATCATTTCAGCTATATTTAAGTTCTGCTAAGGTATTTTTTTTAACAAAACTAAAGTGTTACTATAACGAACCTTTGGTAAAAAAAACATTAGCTTCTATTATGTATAAACAATATACCTCCTACGTCATTTGTGGCAACCTTCGCTTATTTTGTTTATATACTCAACTAATAGAGTAATCTTTGAGTTAGTTTCGAAGAAAATATGATAATGTATGTCAAGCGATTCAAACTTCAATCTAGCTTATAAATAAAAATTTGTATGCTAATACCGATTTTTTTTCGAGCCCCCCTAATATCAATTCCTGGCTCCGTCCCTGCTCACGGCAACACACATTCAGCATTCAAACAAACAGATAATGCAAGTTGTTCACCAGCAACGCCGCGCACCCTGAACGGTGGCAATGGAGCTGCGAACCGCATGCAAGAGATGTGTTAACATGGTTCCAAACCCAAATGAGTTGCCACGCCAGCCCACAAATCATTATATTTTACTAAGTGAAGACGTATGTCAAGAGAAGTACATATATTAGATTTATGTTACTATTTGCACTATAAACAGGGTTTGATCAACCAACTATCAATATACCAAATAAGCTCTACTCTCAAATGTCACATTTATGGTGTTTTAGAGACGGTAGCAAATGATTAGTAAATAGGTCTTGCGCAAAGCGCAATAACAACCATGATTTAGTTATTACTGTTACAACGACTTCACAAAGTTCTACAAATGACATAACATAAATCTATTGAAGGTGCACAGCCGCTGTGGCCATTGGTACAACAAAATGCATTTGATATAATTCTAGTAAGATTGGTGGTAGCACATATACCTATTAAGTAAATAAATAGAAGTAGATAGATCCCACATTGGCTTATATGTATCCTTTTGGTGAAACCGTCAATGGAAGTACTTTTTGATTACCTAATCTCGAGATGATGGGTAGTTTTCTTGCTCTTTTAGCTTCTCAATATAAAACACTGAGACCTGAACATGTAGAAAGCGAGTCTCCATTGTCTTCAATAACATGTGTCACATGAATGAAATTAAGTTTAAGAAAATAGTCAGGTAAATTTAGGTACCAAACACCCCAGAAGCTTGTTTCTAGTTTACATTATCAATGTTAAAATTGCTAAGAACGCACAAAACCTCTAAATATTTGTTTTTCAGAAACCCAGAGTGTCATCTAAATATAATTTCATATTCCACATTATTTGTTCAGAATAAGTACATTTAAAGTTTTGGTGACAGGGTGTTTGGGTCTATTTATAGGTTTCATCAGCGGCTCCAACTTCCACCGTCAAACTGGCCATCAAGACGTAGGAGCTAAAAATTTTAGATGCCACATTATTAGTTATTGCATGCATAATACTTGTTCTAAAAGTTACTGACCACCAAGACCTAGGAGCTGAAATTTTTAGATCGTGTGTAGTTTATCTTCATAGGGATAAATAAGAAAATCCTAGCACCACCATCTAAATTATATTGTAAAAAATGACGCAAACGTAATGTGTGGAAACTACACCAACCTAGTTGTGATTGGTCTTAAAAACTAAACATGCACCTATTATGCATCAAACGCATATCTTATAAGCCGTCATCTTACAACCTCGGTAACTTTCTACTTTGTAAAGACAAAAAAAAGGCATCGAAAGATAGACAACCTAGAAGATGCTAGAATAGATTCTCAAATAAGTGAAACAGGCTTGTGATGTTGTATTAATATATTAGTGAAGCTTAGCACGGTTTTTCATTACCTCTTGAAGAACATAGTTAACGTTCTTGATAACATCATAGCTGTCATTGGGAACTTTCCCATAACCTGTGATAGGTACAATAATAGAAAAGGTTATTCATTATAATTCATTTACAATAGTAGATTGGAATAAATATGAAAAGAGTGCAAGTTCTTGAATCGATTCATTAACACCAAATTAATAAGACATCTTACATGTTATTTAAGTGCAAGTTCCTTTCTCCATCTCCGTTGCGTCACACAACCTAAAAAACATGGACGCCAATAGAAATACCAGAAACATGGAAGCTAATGAAACCAAATTGTGGGAGAATGAAAGTGGTTTTTGAATTGTTTCTAATGTACGCACGAACGCAGAAAGTTACTGACAATATAAGAGGCTTAGATCAACAAATGTGGGAACCACACCAAACACTGTTTGGTTGCAACCACAACGTATTTGTGGCTGCCTTCCAGAATACATGTGTTTGCAAATCGCGGTTCTAACAGCGCGACTTGTTAACTACCTGAATGATCATCTGGTCCCCACTGCTCCACTTATCAGATTGTGTTCTAGGTGGTGATGTTAGCCCGACTTTGCAGGCCCATTTCAACAGAACTTGGGAACATAGTTGCTGCCAATTAATGCTGTTGCTTTTGGTCGTGTGAGCCCCCTTGAATAATTCTCGCGTCTGACCTATAAGTAAACAAAAGAAATATATACCCATTAGCTGTTAGACCCGCGCTTCGCTGCGACGAGTCCTCTTTAATGTGTTTTAGTCGTGCGGCAGTTCTTTTTTAGCATGTTTTGGTTTACGGAGGTGTCAAAGTTGTTTTCCAATTCTCGAGTTCTGGTAAACTTATCGAGCGCAACGGTAAAAAAATGCATGGCACGTAGGTGTACTCTTTTTCTTTTAGCATTTTGTACGTTTTGGGGCTGGACACTGTTTTTTTTTGTTACTCCATTTTCACCAAGTGCACCAATCCTTTACAATGAAAAGGTTAATAAAGTCATGTCCTCATTTACCATCTTCAATGCAAATGAAACCACGCTATTTGATATAGAAAATGAAATACAAAAAGCAAAGTTACAATAAAAACGTCAATAGTCATGTACTCATTTACCATCTTCAGTGAAAGTTCAATGAAAGCATGTTGATTCATGTCAACAGCTACGATTACTTCAATGGCTCAATTTAACATCTTCAATAGAAATGATCCCTTTACAATGAAGGTGGTACTTTCGTTGATAATTCTGAGCAGTCTTGTTTTTTCGAACTGATAGAACCTTTTTCTCATATGTTGTCAAGATTAATTCCTTGAGTTCAATTATAAGTTTCTGTCTCTTATTGACATCTTCAGCCTCTTTTTCAAGCTTTCCAAATGGATCAAGACATTTCCTGCATATCAGCAACAACGCACACTAAAGTCAATAAAATTTGACTTCCTAGTGTGACAATAGATCAGCCACGCTAACCGGATAAACCACATCGATTCTAAGGTTAACAATTTAGATTGGCGGGTCCGAACAACCTAGTCCACACACTGCAAGTAATCAGACATATGTTTAAAAAGTACGTATGGCATTTGGAACTAAAGCTAAATAAGCCAATAAGCAATCCCAATAAAATCTTTTGATCGAATAAATGGCAAGACTAATTTTAACGAATCTCGATATGAACCACACAAACAACAAAGCACTTTGAAAAAGAAATCTCAAAACACAATCAAATTTGCTATACCAAGATAAAGCTACCAGATAAACATGAGCCTAAAAGTAACACTTAATTAACAGAATGGAGAAAAAGAGAAGTGTTTGCGGGTCAAACCAATGTGTGGAAAATCAACTTGTAGTTCGACACGTTTTTTAGATTACTTATCCTAACCCATTACCTAATTCACAAAAATGAATTGCGAGGGAAAAGAAATACATGTTCGCCTCAAGACATCTTTCTTTTTATCTCTTTCGTAACCCTTTTTCTAATTTGCATTAACCTCAACATCAGTTTTTTGGATGGCAAAAATTCCATATTAAATTTGTTAAAACATTTTCACTAATGATCAAACTATGAATTAATAGTATAAATTTTTTCGTCTTCGATCCTTGATACATTCAGGCTCATATTCACTACGATGCATTAGGCCGATTTTGACCCACAACCTGTCTACCATGACTTTATATATTTATACTCGAAATCAATGCCAAACATTGGCTACTTATGTAGTGTATATTTGGGAGGCCTAATTAGATCATAATGTTCATTTGCGAAAACGTTGACCCAAAATCCGCTAAATTTAATAGTAAGTAGTTTTACTTGTGATATTTGTTCTCCACCAAAATGATTAAATCACTGAAATTTAGACCGGTTTTGTCACCCATCTTCTCTTGCACCTGTAGTAACAAAAAAAAAAGATACGCATATGGTCAAGTGTCATGCATCATTTAGTATTGTTACATGTGATTAAAAACATGATGCGTTAAGGCAAGTGTGTATTACTTTGTAATACAATGAAATACTTAAATAGGATAACGTTGTACAGAGAGGTTATGTTAAAAATTTGAGCTATAATTCATTAAAGAAGTGACATAGCATCGCATTTTATCCACTTTTTAAAATTATCGTTGATTTTTTCACCTTCACTTTATAAATGTTAAAAACCAATAAAGTACTAAATGTTAATGGCATAACCTTTTTTCGTAGTTGCTCCACAACCATTTAGGCATTGTCATGCAAGATATCCTTTAGTTAAACCACACGGGTAAGTTATACATACTTTTTTTTCCATGAAGATCACCTGCAATAATTAAAGAGCTTTCTAAAAATTTGCAATACTGATTTCCGTATAGGTTGTGATTGAGATAACAAACAGACCTTAACATTCATCTCATCCTATACAATGTTATACAATGTTAGCTGGCTCCTTGCGGTTCTCCTCGGCAAAAACAATACTCAGCTATTGGCCTGAAGAACATGACCATCCGTCTGAATTTTTTGCTTTTGTGGCATTATAAGCAACGTCTGCAAACTGAATAAAACCAAAACATATCGGCTTCCTACAATAAGTACACATTATTAGAATAAAAAGGTAAATTTTGACCCGGATATTTGTTTGGGCTGTTTGTAAACCTCAAAAGTAGTATTATCGCAGTAACTTATCCTTAGATAATAACAAACACCCCTTAAAAAACTACAATCTAGATCTAAAAACTACAAATTTAAACACACTGTTTTGGTTGCCCTCTAAAATCTGTTAAACACTCGTGACATGACACACCTTCATCTCACCAATCACAATACTTGTTAGACATAGTTCACACAATCTATGAAAATCCAGAATAAACCAAAAAATTGAAATTATGAATCAAAATGAAGAAAAGATCATACCACTGGAAGAATTATTGACGAGATCCTTCGAGAATCGCACGGCTTATACATAAATTAAACAAAAAACTAAAATAACTATTATTAGGGTTTTGATTCAAAACTTAAAATGAGTACTTACTAATTTCTTACTCATGTGTTCGGACATAAATCAGTCAGTGAAATCACTATTTGTTGTATGTGTGTGATGGCGACAGTGGTTTTTCCTTTCTTTTTTAACCGTCAGAAACCGTAAAAAGAGAACTGTGAGAGGAGTTTTATTTTTTTATTTTCTTTTTTTAATTACGTAAATTTCCCATAATTTATTATAGTTATAATATAATAAAACAAAACGTTTTGTGAGGATTTATACATTCATTTTAATTAGTACTAATAATTAAATAGTTATTTAGATTTAAAAATAATAAAAACTACTTTAGTTCCAAATTTGACTAAAATATTAAAAATAAGTGGAAATGGGGAAGAATTTAATAGTGAAAAAATAAGATAAAAAATAACTGTTAAATTTAAAAAATAAAAAAATAAAAAAAAGGTAGGTAAACTTTTATTTTAGTGATTTAATTAAAACTTATAATTTTTCAGATTTTTTTCAATAAATTTAAAAAATAAAAATAATACCCTTTATAATTTATATCATCAATAATTTATATCTTAAACATATAAAATATATAAAATAGAGTAAACTACAAAATATATTTCTTTGAACTATTACACACAATACATCTTTTGCAGAAAGTATTGGCATTATACATCATCAATTAGACAAACATTTGACAAAATACATCCCTCAGGACTAACAATGCAAATATTTTTCGTTATCTTCTGCCGAGTAATGTATTTTGATAAAAAAGTTTACTTTTTTCCGATTTTTTTTTTCGTTTTAATTTTTTTCCAAAAAAAAATGTTTTTTTTTAGAAAAGAGAGCTTATTTTCTTTTCAAAAAAAAGTTTTAAAATTGTTTAAGCATTTAAATTTAAAATTTTCAAAAAAGTTTTAAAATTTTAAAAGTTAAAAACATTTTTAAAAAAATTAAACGTTTTTCTTCGTGTTTTTTCAAAAAGCTAAATGTGTTTCTTCCAAAAAGATTAGCTAAATTTTACTATAACTTGTTTAGGTCCTTGGTTTTATTCCAACTTTTGACTAATTACATCACTAGAATAAATGTTCATTGCCCACAGCTTGATCACTGAGGCAAGGCCAGCCGGCACTTAAAACAGTGCACGAGGTCAGAGTTACTCCGCTTATTTAAACTTTTTTAAGAAAGTAACATATTCATATAGCTTATAAGGTTGGGCACTACAAGGGGTCGACTAAGAGGTCCTCAAGGGTTGTCATATGTTATCTTTGTTGTGGGTTCCAGTTCGTCGAAGGTAAGCGATTACGAAAATCGGTCTGAAGGTCGTCCAGGCGACCTAGGTCGAATGAGGGTTGTGTTGTTTGTACGTGTGTTCTAATAATTAAAATGTATTTTTCCAGAGTATGTTTTCTTGAAGTGTAGTTCGTCTTGCTGTGATAAAAGTCATTTATGATTTGTCGGAGAAAGAAAGATGACGTGGCAACAAAAATAGAAGTTGTTGAAGGTTATTTTAGTGACTAGCCCAAGAATTACTCTATCTGATCCAAATTAATAGTCACTCTTTTTATTTTGGGTTGTCTTAAAATAGTTGTCCTATATCAAATATAATTGTGAGTGATGTAACAAACTGATCATATTACACCTAATGATACTTGAAATTACAAAGTAAGAAAAAAATGCAATAATTATCATGTTTTTTCGACGGTGTGTATTTTCTCAAGCGAAAATTATATTTAGACAAACATACATCTGCAACTGCTCCTTTTACACTTATTTTGCCCATGATTTTCCCTTTTGTATTAGGGCTGCTCGCAATGGCCGTTTTTTACATTCGGTCTTCCCTGCGTTGACCGAGTGAATCGAGCGTCGAAAGGTGGATTATGTCGAACCACTGCCACACAGACTCAAATCAGTTGAAGCCTTCCTTTTCTAAAAGTTAGCACGACCACTTAAAGGTTGTTTGCACCCTTCAAGAATTATATTTTTAATTATTATGCACTTAATGTATGACGGAGGGAGTATAGCCAATAATTTTCAAATGTACATTTGGAGTGGCTAGGTTGATAATTATGAAATAAATATATTTGTGCGTTGGAACAACGGGTACCATGTGACGATTAATTGAAGGAATAAATCTCGGTGAGGCTCGGTTCACGTATTTCTATAGGTTCTGACCACTCATCTTCGATTCATTTTCGGACAACATTTATTAGCTAGAAATAAATAATGTGTTTAAACTTTATATTAATCGTAAAACAATGAAAGTTGTAAAAAATAAAAAAAAATTGTGTGTCATAAAGTCAGTATGTTCAAAGTGTCCGTCTATGCATTAACACTTTAACATGTTGTACAATAACTTTAAACATCCAGTTTTTTAATTTAACTAATAAATTTTAATGCATAATTAAAAATAAAGATAACCACAAAATAATAGTAGTACGGAGTAATAATTAAGTTTGGAAAATGTTTCGTTTACATCTCTAACATAAAATAATACGGATTAGCTGGCATAAAGATTATAAATAAATACAAAAATACCTAAAAATGGCCTTTTTATAAGATTTTTTTGGAAATAATGTCGGTCACCTTTTGAAAAATAGCTAAAAGTGTTGGCTAAATACGTGAGACATGCAAATTTAAATAGAGAAAGTGACGGATTGGATGTTGCTTAATTGTTAATGCCGCGAAACTTGAATTGCTCGAATGACATATGCGATATGACTTGCATACCAAACAAAACGCGTTGAATCGTGCTTTATTGTTTAAATGGGCATGGATGTTCCGTTCTAATGATAATTCGTTATGATATCGCGTCATATATGCTATCCATGGTCCGAATATCCAGGCACGTTCCTATGTTCCTCACTCTCCTTGGTATGTTATCATTCAGGAAATTCGAAACCTAAAGAACATCGGGGTTGATTTAATATATTTTTGTAAAAAAAGATTGGTAACGGTATGCACACTAAAATTCTGGCACGACGTTTGGATTGGAGATCAGAAACATAGCTGCGTTTTTCCCCGTTTATTTGCTTTGGATGAGGATAAAGATTGTAATGTCGCATCTAAATTCAATGGTTCTGTTGATCATTCCTTTCGTCGGGCTATCAGGGGTGGTGTAGAATCCTTTCAGTTTTCTCAGCTTAAAGAGATGCTTGATCATCCTCTCTAATTTGGAGGATCGTTGGCGCTGGAATTTAAATGGATCTGGTTTGTTTCGTGTTTGTGAGGTGAGAAATTATCTTGATGATTTCTTCCTGCCTAAATACAATAGAGTTACAAGATGGGTCAAGTGTATCCCCATCAACATAAATGTTTTTGCTTGGAGGGACTCCCTAGATCGACTTCCAACTCGGGTAAATTTGATTCATAGAGATGTTGAAGTTCCGTCTTCTGTTTGTCCCGTTTGCACTTCGGACACTGAAGATATTTCTCATCTTCTATTTAGATGTTCTATGGCTGCTGACATTCATCGATTGATTTGTCGATGGTGGGGTCTTTCTTGGTCTTATATTGGTTCATTATGTGTAGTGGTTATCTTGGTTTAAAGACATTCGGTTGGCTTCTAAAGTCAAATCCTTCATTGAGGGAGTTTTTTATGTCTCTTGGTGGTATATATGGATCTATAGAAATAAGATGTTGTTTGCTTCGGTCAAGCCAAGGAAAGATGTTATATTCGACGACATTATTTTGTTTACTTGGGATAGTTGGCTTCAACATCTTAATTTTATTTCTCTGTAATTGTCTAGCTCCTTGCTAGTTTTCTAATAAAAAGTTGTCGTTAAAAAAATGATATATTTTGAGAGTTGATTCGAGATCAACACGGTCAAAATACAAATGAATCGCAAAAGTCGATTGATAGCTCTCTTGGAAAATATATTTTTCTATACATTTCGATTAAAAACATGTTCCTCTAAATATCACCACTTCACAACTATGACGAAAATTCAATGTAAACTTTTTGTTTAGCATAAACGTAATCAACCAATCATGACTATTTATTTAAAAAAAACACATTTTATCAAAAAAAAATTATTAAAACAAAATATCTCACAAACCGTTAATCGTGACCAAATCGAAACATATAATCGCAACGAGAAATAAATCATCTATCTATCGAGGGCACATGTATATACTTTCAAAAAGAAAATTGTCTGGGAAGATCATATATGATTTGTATCATGTATCACGAATCATATATGATTTTCTTAAAGCATATATGATTCTGAAAATCATATATGATTCGTGATAAGAACCATATATGATTTTCTTGAAGAAATTTTTTTGTTAAAAGTTTATATACGTGTCTTTCTATAAAAAGATAATTTGTCTGTTGCAATTGTGTATTTCATTTCGCTTAGAGCACAGGGTATGGTGCTGAGCCGTCGTGTTGAGCCGTGGGAAAACACCAACTTTTTCAAGGGGCATGGTGTGTGGTGGGTAAATGATCCCACAACACCAAAACCTCCACAACACCAAAAATGGGGCTCCATAGTTGGCTTGAGCCGTGGGGTTTATGTGGGACCCACTACTTTTTGAAAATTTAGAAAAAAAAAGCACGAAAACGCGAGACCGGGTACGGTCTCGCGTTTTCTTGCAAAAACGCGCGCCGTCCCCTCGGCTCGAGACACGAAAACGGCAGGTGGGGTGTGGTTTGTCGCGTTTTCGGGCTGCGTTTTCGCACAACGCGAGGGGTATTTCCCCGTACCCTGTGCTCTTAGGGATTTACCGTTTGTAAGATATTTAATTTTTTAAAAAGAGGTGGAAAGTGGTGTTTTTTAAATAAGTAAATATGATTAGTTGATTGGATATATGTTAAATTAGGGGTTTACATTAATCTCAACTGCTCAAATCATTGGGCTAGCCACCATCATTTATATCAATACTATGTTATAAAGCATATGTGTATCTTTCTCATCATTTGTAAAAAGTTTATTTCATACAACAAATAAACAAAATATATTACATATATTCTTTAATGCAACCAACTGTTTAAAACTCTTATTAAAACACCTAATTATTTAAAAAATATGAATATTCATGTAATATGTATAATTAACCAATGCACAAACCTACACGTATTAACTCGTCAACGCATTTAATATTATTAAAAAAAATACATTTAATACATTAAACACATTAATTAATGTTATTTTTAAAACATTCATAATGTGAAAAGTATATTTTGTTATATACATTGTACAAACTAATAAAACACACAAAGTTTCATATAATTTATATGCTGATACATATTACAAACCAGATCAGACCAATGAATTTAGTTAGCAAATAAAAATCGTCCCGAAATGAGCCGGATAAAACCAGTCAAAACCTATACAAATAAGCAATCTGGCCCGTTCGAGATCTTTTTTATCTCCGGTTAATCACAATGTATCCACCGTCACGTCTTGCGGGTATTTTGCCATTAATATATAATTAATACACCTTATTATATAAAACACAATTTGTATTCACTTTATACAACAATTTCAAACATATATCTATAAAGTGTATATACGTTGCTTACTAAATTTATGGTATATATTGTTTTAAGATCGAATCAGACCAGCAAGTTCAAGCGAGAATCAAAATTACCATCGGCACAGCTAGATAATTAAATCGTTTTTTGGAATATAATTGTAAAGAAAACGTAAACTTAAAATATTGTTTACTAAAAATTATGTTACATAGTATCTATAGATGGACCAGCTCCGATGAGAGACTGCAGATGTTCGTATCCTGAGAAAGAATTGCGATAGTTAAGCATTTTATTTCATTATTTCATATTTCACGCTACTGTGCTACTTTCTACTTAAGCTTTAAACTGACATTGACACTGATTATAATAACATATTGGAGTCCACCATGTAGGTGGGCATGTACATTCTTCCGCGGAATAGCACAGTTTTTCATATCGATTTGGATCCAACTTATGTGCCTTGACTTCACGTATTGCGTTAACAAACATACCACAAGAGTTGAGCATCAGTAAGACTAAAAACACGACCTTGAACGAAGCATTCACCATGTCTCTTTGTTAAGTTGCAATATTAAGAACTTGAGATGTATGTTTTTGAACTACAAAACTTTTTGTCTATTTATAATGTTTAGTTGCTAAGTCTAAAAACATTATGAAATAATATTTACGTAATCCCAATAAAATGTATATGTTTCAACATGCAAAACCTATTTCCAATAAATAGGAATTTAATACTTTTTTATATTTATCAACAACATGTTATAAATGTCAAATTTAATATATGTTCCTTTTCTCTTTATTGCTTATATATATATGTCAAATTTAAGACATTAAATTAATGCTTGTGAATAAATAATGTTAAATGAAAACAAAAAGTTCCACTAAGTGGTTTTCTTGGGGGAGGTTTTTTGGAGGTCTTGGGTTCAAGACCTGCCAAGGGCCTTTTAGGAGAAGCGGATAGGAGTCTAACATAACTAGGCGAGGGTTCGAAGAAGACATTCTTCCGCTTGGATGTCATTGCACGATTCGACCCACTAACCACTAACATTTGTCGTTCTAAAAAAAATGAAAACAAAAATATAACCACAACGGGCATTTAATTATTTTTTTAAAGATATGAAAAATAATGTGATTATAAGAAAAAAAAATCGGTTTGTTCCTCGTTGTTGAAACTTGCGTGAACTATCATATATGATATTAGTGTTCATCGCATATGACACCTACACTTGAGTTATTTTGGATACTTGTATTTACTTATATTCAAGCTAGGGTACTAATCTTTATCATTACTCATCTAAGACCAAATGATATGAAAATATCAGGTAAAGGCTAAAATTGTCAACAATTATATTGCAAACCATTCGATTTCTGTTTTTTCGGTTTCGGTTTTTCACATTGTAGCGGTTCGGTTTCGGTTTTTATTTCGGTTTTCCTTTTTTCATTTTACGCATTGGGTTTCTTATTTACAAAAAACTGCATCAACAATCAATCATTTTCCACACAAATTAAAGTCATTATACTTGCAAGTTCCAACCAACAATAATAATTTCAATCAGTTACATACACTACAATAATAACAACATTAGCTACCATCGAATTTAAATAAAACCAAAAATCCTAATAAAAATGCTTATACTGCAATAACAAATCTAACAAAGTTTAGTTGAAAAAAACATAATCAATTAGTATTTTAATATCTTTTACAAATATGTATATTTAAACAAAAAGAAGACAACTGAACAAATTAGAAATATCACATATATAACTATTCAAAAATATAAAAATAAATTAATTTCGTAGAAGTAAGTGGGGCGGGGAGGTTCTTTTGGTTCGATTTTATACATGCAACCAAAAACGCCGCAAATATTCGGTTTTCAAAAACGTGGAAACCATCCCTTCGATTTTCAATTGGAGCGGTTTTTTTGTTTCGGTTTTTTTGGTTTTTCTATTTTTGGTTCGGTTTTTCGATTTTATGCTCACCCATAACAAAAGTTATAAACAATGGGGCGGATGGACTAAAATTGTAAGTATGACGAAATATTGGTTATCACTAGTGATAAACTCTAAAAATAGTATCACTACAGATATAAAAAAGACCAAACCCAAAAGTATTGATTCGTTTTTACTTGTTATCATAAGTGATATAAAAGTATAAAAACAAAGAGATATAGAACATATTCTCAAAATCAAATAAATTCTTACATCAAAATTGAAGAAGAATACCACAAGTTATGTAAACATAAAAGTAAAACCGAAAAGTTTTGAATCACTTCAAATCAAAAAAATAATTACATAAAATATGAAAATAATATCTTAAGTGATAAAAGTGTTGATTCATTTTGAACATTCTATCAAACTGAGAAACTGTTAGCCGTATTTAAAGTGATGGCCATATAATCTATACTACATTATAAAGGGTGTATCCCTTTGGTTGAAAGTTGAAAATGTTGAATGGTTGAAAAATGTGGGTCTCACTAATCTATATCTATACTACATTATAAAGGGTGTATCCCTTTGGTTGAAAGTTGAAAATGTTGAATGCTTGAAAAATGTAGGTCCCACTAATCTATATCTATACTACATTATAAAGGGTGTATCTCTTTGGTTGAAAGTTGAAAATGTTGAATGCTTGAAAAATATAGGTCCCACTAATCTATATCTATACTACATTATAAAGGGTGTATCCCTTTGGTTGAAAGTTGAAAATGTTTAATGTTTGAAAAATGTGGGTCCCACTAAAAACTACTACATGTAAATCTTATTCATTAAAAAAGATATAAACTTTGGTTAATTAAACAAATGGCACCCTTTCATCTAATTGAAACATACTTATAAGATATTTTTAATGATAACATGTTACAACGCTTTGCAATAAAAGTTTAATCTTTTGACGTTATATTTTGAACGTCACCGAAACACTTACCACAATATCGCATCGTGTTAATTATCTGTTGCTAGACAATTTCCGCCGCTATGCGCGGGTACTCGTCTAGTAAACCTTGTGAAGCTCGTGGTAAATGCTACTTAACAGTGTCGAGAATTCCAAGCTAATATTGTTTAGTTTACGAAAATTAGTCCCGATCACACAAATAAGGAAGGACTTCCACACGAGACTCTTAAGAGTATAAAAGGCCATCTTCACCTCATTCGTGTGTGTGTTTTTTCGTTTGCTAAGTTGTAGAGCCAGAAATAACTATGTGTTTTTCTCACTAGGAAAATCACCGCTCTTTATTTTTTTTTCTTTTTCTCCTTAATCTAATCTTTCTTTTTTGTTTAATCTTTGGTTCTTTATCTTCATCTTCATCTTCTTTCTATTTCGTGTCTCACATACACACGTCATATACTTCATATATTTCGTGTTTTGGTATTCGTGTGCTATAGTCTTATAGAAACTACGTATCACAAGTCTTAAAATCAAACTGCAACACCTCCAACACCATCATGTTTGGGCCCATCGTCTCCCTCTTGTATCGATGATAGTTTTATATAGTTGTGAAAGCACAAAAACTATTTTATAACTAAATAGTATAAAAATATCAGAAAAATACATACGTGATAATATATAAACCAATGAAGTATCACATGTGATATTAAAAGTTAGAAACCATAATTTTTGTTACTACGAATATAAAATATCACAAGTGATATTAGACATATCATATAACTAATATCACTGATTATATTAGACATTAATTATGTTTATAAAATATCACAATTGATATTAGACATCTCATATAACAATATCATAGTGATATTAGACATTAACTATTTTCGTGGAATATCACAAATGATATTTGACTTGTCATATAATTACTAAATATCACAAATGACATTAGACATTAGTTAGTTTTCTTCTCAAAACCTCTAGAAATAATGGAACTTGTCTCATGATAGCTATACCTGTGTTAGGTTTTTCAAAAGATACGAAAACTTATGAAACTAAACATATCATTCCATTATTTCAAGCTCACATGGTTTCTTACAAGATACTCTTTCTTTTTTATTACGGGAAACATGTGCACCATCCTTCGATACAAAATGGCGTCCATTTAGGTGGGCAAGTGCAATCTGATGCAAATTTACATCTTCGCCGGAGCTGAGACGTCACAAGCGTTTCTGTTATGTTTTTTACCTCGACAACATTGACTGGAGCCATCTTTCGAGCCTTAACTTCCGGTATTGCGCTAGCGAACATAAAACCATAAATATGGAGCAACAATGTGGCTAGAAAGGCGACTTTGATCAAAGTGCCTGCCATATCGATCTCTTGGTTGTTGCCTTGATATATTGAGAGAATGGCTTGTGAACACCATAGAGCCTTTATGCAACATTTATATTCGTCAAATGTACTTGTAAATGTATCAACTGTTAACCATGAACTTTTGAACCACTATAATAAATGATGCAAGAAGTTTAAATCAACGAGAAGTATTGAAATCTCAATGACCATAGCCCTTACCAATGAGAAGTATTAAACATGAACAAAATTAAAGCTCGATTGGCTTTTCATTGTTTATCTAGGGGTGAGCAAAAAAACCCGAAAAAACTGAAACCGAACCAAAAACTGAAAAAATCGACCGAATATAAAAACCGATGGTTCGGGTTTTACGTTTTCAAAAACCGAAAAGTTTCTGTTCGGTTTTCATCAAAAAAATGAACCGAGCCGAACCATTCTATTATATAAAAAATATAAATATAAATATAATATATATAAATAAGTAATATATGAAAATTATAAAAATTTTAAAAAATATTCATTTTTTAGGGAAATATAACTAATATATTTATCTTATTGTTTATACGCGTGTTTGATATGTACATGTGCTTACTTCACAATATATCATTACATATGCGACGATAATCGTTTATATGTATGTTTACTTACATGTGTGTATGTTATTAATATGTTTACACGTAAAAAAGTTTTTTAATCTAAATATGACGTACCCAAATATAAACGGTTTTAAAAAACAAAAAAACCGACAAACCGAACCTAAACCGATTACAAACCGAAAAATCGAACCGCCCAAAACCGAACGGTTTCGGTTTTTTAAAAACCGAATATGTCGGTTCGATTTCGGTTTTAGCCAAAAATCGACCTAAACCGAACCGTGCACACCCCTAGTTTATCATACGTTTATTTGCTATATTTCGAAAACATACTCAAATTATAAAGTTCAGCATTTTATTCCATTATTACAAGAAGCAACAAAACTTGTACAACATATTATGTAGTAATAGTAGTATTAAGGTCTCAATCATCGGCACCAATTTTCTATACATTGCGACCTCCATGTAGGTGGGCACGCACAATCTTTTTTTTTTGAACGACAATTTACAATCTGATGGGTTGTTTTAAGTAATGTTTTAATATATAGAACAACACAAAAAGGTAGATCCTAAAAACGAATGTTTACCAAACAATTACAATGAAAAACAAAAGGGCTTAACATCCCTGCTGTCAAATGCATGTATCATCCCTGCAGCAAAGGGTTAAATATATTTTATATTTGTATTTATTACCCTCTAAATATTATTAATTTACATTATCAGCCCCTCATTAAGCCTTGCAGCATATATCAATCCCCGCAGTTTACAGCAGGGATGATTTCCCCAAAACAAAATAATCTCCAAACGAATGTTATCTCACGCACACTTACAAATCAAAAACCAGAAACCAAATATCAAGATGATCTTAAAAACTGAACCAATCTATAAAACTCGAAACTAAAACAAACTCAGCCAACTATGTGAAAAATACAGTAAGAGAATGATTGCAAAGTTATGAAACCCTAGAGATGATCCTGAGGCTATATAGCCTCAACATTTTCATACATAACCCTGCACAAACACAACAGAAAGTAGGGGTTAGAGTTTAAAATAGGGTAAATGTTATAAATACATAATGTATTTTCTCAGATTATCCATTATACACATCGTACTATTTTATGTTCAATATTTTTATTTGAATGACATATTTAACTTTGACTTTTAAAAAAACTTGGCCAGTTGTAAAAATTGATTGGGCCCCACTTTTTATATTTAATCCCATCACTTCTTATTGTATGCCCCACCACTGTAGGCCCCCACTTTCTTTCATCATCTTAATCAAATCTATCTGGTGGATCAACATTGGGTGTTCATAGAAGTCCGGTCACATTTTACATAATTAGTGAAAAAAAGGTTAATTTGCTATTTTGCTACATGTATCTGAATACACATTTGACTAGTAGAATTGTAACACCCCATTTTGGTAATAGAAATGTCACATGCAATTATGGCGTGTCATCAAAGCATACAAGGAAAAATGTCTAAACATTACTTGACCATAAAAGGAAAATACCGGAATCAAACATCGGTAGTCCAAAAGTAAAGCTCATCACACACAAACATAGTATAATAAAGGAAAGGACTAAACAATGTCCATAGCAATTGTATCATATGAAAGGAAATGCATAAAGTAAAGAAGGCTAGACAGCTTCCAGTCCATATGCACGTACTCTTAGTGTCTACGAGCGTCCCTGAGTACCTGCCGTTTTGGGAACATAGAAAAGGAAAACGGCTGAGCAAATACGCTCAGTGCACGGATGTACAATAAAGCATGAATAGGATAAGCATATAACATATAACAGCGGAAGAAAACTAAGTCCCGAGTAACCTGGTTAAGTCTTGGTAAAACTGGTTTTATATTTTGAAAAGTCTTGTGTTTATCTTGTAAAAACTGTTTATCATATTTTACCATTAGCCAATATAGGTCATGAAAATCCATCGTTCATGAATACTTAGAGGGGTGACCTCATCATGCAAATTAGAGGGACTGCCTCTAATTTAATATACCGGTTTTTGGGTAGGAGGGATCAGCTCCTTGTGAAGGATGCAAGGCGCACACCACATTCACCATGAAATCCTGACTGAAAACATGTAACTAGGATGCACCCATACGCCCCACATGATAAATATAATATAAATGGCCAAAAGCTGAAGGGACGCCACGAGCAATCACTCCGCCGTGGTGAAGTCATAACATCAGTGCCTCTAATGTTATGGTTATGGTACCTCCATAACTAGGTGAAACTGGTCATGCATGTATATGGCTATAGGTATTCTTAATTAAACATAAGCAAATCAAACACGTAACTTATACTACGGGAAAACATTTAGCTACATACGGGAAATCCTAATAAGGAAAGAATGTCTATACTGAAAGGACGGGAATCCGTACCTTATGTCCAGTGAACGAAGAAGACGAACTGAGAGGAATCCTACTTCCGTATCACTAGTGCTACATAAATACATACATGAATAAGTATCTGCTTACTAAATACGTAGCTGGTTTTATGTCATGTCTTAGCTTATTTTATATGTTCTTACCATGTTTTACTGTTTAAGCCTTAAACTGTGTTTATCTTATATTTTTGTTTAATCTGATTAAGTATTTCTGGTATTTCATGTATTATTATACTTACTGTGTAATAATAAGTAACTTTCCAAAAATAGCAGGTTTCCTAAAATAGAAAGTTTCCAAAAATAGAAAGTTTCCAAAAAAAGAAAGTTTCCAAAAATAGAAAGTTTCCAAAAATAGAAAGTTTCCAAAAATAAAAAGTTACCAAAAATAGAAAGTTTCCAAAAATAGAAAGTTTCCAAAAATAGAAAGTTTCTAAAAATAGAAAGTTTCTAAAAATAGAAAGTTTCCAAAAATAGAAAGTTTCGAAAAATAGAAAGTTTCCAAAAATAGAATTACTGCTTAAAATAGATAAGTTTCTAAAAATAGAAAGTTTCCATAAATAGATTAGCTGCCTTAATTAAATAAGTTTCCATAAATAGATTAGCTGCCTGAAATAAATAAGTTTCTAAAAATAGAAGGTTTCCATAAATAGATTAGCTGCCTTATTTAATTAAGTTTCTAAAAATAGAAGTTTCCATAATTAGAAATAAGCTGGTTAAATAAGCTAAGTATATAAGCCTAAGTGCTTTCATGATTATTTTCTAAGTCATATGATATAATGTATAGTTTAATAATTATTTCATGTAATTAAATTAAACTATAGGTTAAAATATTTAATTAAAGTATAACATGTTTTTAATTAAATAAAGTTAAATACCTAGGTTAAAACATGTATTATTATTTATTAATAATATAACCTAAGTCATGTTAATTAATTAATTATAACCATGGTTTTTATATAATTAATTAATTATAAGTCTTAAATATTAAATACTTAGGTTAGTTAATTTCATAATTTTGATAATTAAAATAACCTAAGTCATGTTATTAAATTAATCATGTCATATTATTAATTTAATTTTAACATAAGATCATAAAAAAAAAACTAAACATACACCATGAACCGGATCTAGACTAAAAACCATGAACCGGACATGAAATCAACACCGTACCCCGAACCAAATCGGGGTACCCCTTGTCTTGATGCTGCCGTGGGACCCACACCCACCAACCGGGACCATATGGTCTCGGTGGTGGTTGGATGGCCAAACCGAAACCCTCTCGGGTTCGGTGTTGGCTGTGGCCAAAACAAACACCCCTTAAAACATTACTTTTGATTTTATAAAATTCCAATTCATGTTAGATCTATGATTTAATTAGGTTTTATAAAAAACATAACATGTTCTTAATTAGTAAAAGATCAAATCAAAAGAAAAAGGTTTAAAAAGAATTTACCAAATACGTGGATCAAAAGAACGAAGAACAAACACGAACACCAACAAGAATTCCAAGATCCAAGATCAACAAACACCCCCTTGTGGTGTTTTGAAGGTGGCGGCCAAAAAGAAGAAGAAGAGGAGGGTTTTTAGGTTTTTGTTAAAATCTTCTGTAATGTAAAAGTGAGTAGTGTTTTTACCATAACCCTCATTTAGTAAAAATACAAATGGGCTTGGCCCATTTGCTCCTTTTAGCCGCGGGTAGGGGGCCCCACATGGGGTACCCATTCATGGTAAAAGCATGCGGGTTTTACAACTCTTCCCCCTTAAAAAGAATAATTCGTCCCCGAATTATAGATAAAGTAAACTGGAAAAGAAGAACATACCCGAATTCAAAATATGAAATGAGGGTAAGAAGCCCGGATAGACTCCTCTGTTTCCCAAGTGGCTTCCCGCTCGGTATGATCCCTCCATAGAATTTTGACGAATGGAATCGTCTTCTTTCTCATGACTCGTTCTTGTCTGTCAAGAACTCGTTCGGGTTCTTCTATAAAAGTGAGATCTTCATGTATCTGTTCTAGTGGATACTGAACCATGTGAAGGGGATGATACTGGTACCCTCTGAGTAAGGACACATGAAACACATTGTGCACATGCGAAAGCTGCGGAGGTAACGCCAATCGGTAAGATACTTCACCGACTCGTTCAATGATATCAAACGGTCCGTTGAAACGAGGACTGAGCTTCCCTTTAATCCTGAAGCGTCTAACACCACGTGCCGGCGAAACCTTAAGGAAGACGTGATCTCCTACGTTAAAGTGTATGTCCCTACGATGCTTATCGGCGTAAATCTTCTGACGTGACCGTGCTTCCTGAATTTTCTGCTTAGCTACTGCGATCTTCTCATTGGTCATCTCTATGATTTCTGGTCCTTCGAGTGTTCGCTCACCAACCTGATCCCAGCAGATTAGGGCGCGACACTTTCTGCCATACAACATCTCAAAAGGAGCACACTTGATACTTGCGTGCCAACTGTTGTTGTATGCAAACTCCACCAAACAGATGTAATCGTCCCAATCACCCGTCCATTCCAACGCACATGACCTCAACATATCTTCCAATGTCTGAATGGTTCGCTCCGACTGTCCGTCCGTTTGAGGATGAAAAGCCGTGCTAAGCTTAAGTTGTGTACCCCAAGCTTTCTGCAGACTTTTCCAAAAGCGCGAAGTGAATCGAGGATCTCTGTCTGAGACGATTCTGGATGGTGCACCATGGAGTCTCATGATCTCTCTTCTGTACGTATCTGCGAGTTTACTTACCGGATCTTCCTTGCGGATCGGTAAGAAATGAGCTGATTTGGTAAGTCGATCTACGATAACCCAAATTGCATCGTGCTTCCTCTTGGTAGGCGGAAGACCAGTAACAAAATCCATGGTGATTTTGTCCCATTTACACTCTGTAATATCTAACGGTTGAAGGAGACCGCCAGATCGCTGATGCTCGATCTTAACGTGCTGGCAGGTAAGACATTTGGAGACGTAAGTGGCCACATCCTGTTTCATACCACTCCACCAAAAGTACTGCTTGATGTCGTGGTACATCTTAGTCGAACCAGGATGTATAGAGAATGGGGAGCTATGAGCTTCAGCTAACAAGGCTTCCCGGAGTTCTTGGTCATCAGGAACACAAAGTCTCGTGCCCTGCCATACGATACCATCTGCATCTACTCTGAATTCTGTCTGTTTCTCTAAATTCTGTACTATCGCCCAGATTTCTCCGTCATCCTTCTGAGCTTCCTTGATCTTAGAGAGTAACTCGGGTTCTACTCTAAGATTAGCCCAGTAACCATGCTGTCCACGTACCATGATCTTGATGTCTAGTCGCTCCAAGTCTCTGATGATTTCCTCTTCGATTTTAATGCCGTTGATCATTCCGGACTTCCTGCTAAGAGCATCTGCTACTACATTTGCCTTTTCGGGATGATACTGTAGATTAATGTCATAACCTTCAACAGCTCTAACCATCTCCTCTGCCTCATGTTCAATTCACGTTGAGTGAAGATATACTTCAAGCTCTTGTGGTCCGTGAAAATGTCACATGATTCTCCATATAAGTAGTGCCTCCATATCTTCAATGCAAACACCACAGCTGCATGTTCCAGGTCATGCGTGGGGTAATTTTCCTCATAAGGCTTAAGCTGCCGTGAAGCGTACGCGATCACTTTCCCATGTTGCATGTGAACACAACCAAGTCCCTTCCCCGATGCATCGCTGTAGATTTGAAATCCACCCGTACCAGATGGTAGAGTAAGAATAGGTGCAGATACTAGCTTCTGCTTCAGGTCTTCAAAGCTCTTCTCTCGATCTTCAGTCCAGACGAATTTCTCCCATTTCCGCATCAGTTTGGTCAATGGTAGTGCTAGTCGGGAAAAGTTCTCCACGAACCTACGGTAATAGCCAGCTAAGCCTAAGAAACTGCGGACTTCCGCCGCTGATGTCGGCCTTGGCCACTTAGTAATGGCCTCAACCTTCGCTGGATCCATAGTGATTCCTTCTGCTGATACAATGTGACCTAAGAATGCCACCTTGTCTAACCAGAACTCACAATTGGAGAATTTAGCATACAACTGCTTCTGGCGAAGAATCTGTAGTACTGTACGAAGATGGTCTTCGTGTTCCTCCTTAGACTTTGAGAAAATCAAGATGTCATCGATGAAGACAATGACGAACTTGTCCAGAAATTCATGGAAGATTCTGTTCATCAAATCCATAAACACTGCTGGAGCATTTGTCAGGCCAAATGGCATAACTACAAACTCGTAGTGGCCATATCAGGTACGAAAGGCAGTCTTAGCGATGTCCTGCTCCTTGACCCGTAGCTGATGATAGCCTGACCTAAGATCAATCTTGGAGAAGTGTTTGGCCCCTTGGAGTTGGTCAAACAGATCGTCAATTCGTGGCAGTGGATATCTATTCCGAATGGCAATCTTGTTGAGCTCGCGATAGTCTATGCAAAGACGCATACTGTCGTCCTTCTTCTTAACAAACAAGACCGGTGCGCCCCATGGAGATGCGCTCGGTCGAATGAAACCTCGTTCAAGAATTTCTTGCAGTTGATCCTTCAGTTTCTTTAGCTCTATGGGAGCCATGCGATAAGGAGCCTTGGAGATTGGTTCAGCTCCTGGATTGAGCTCGATACTGAATTCCACTTCTCGTGCAGGTGGTATGCCTGGAAGTTCTGCTGGAAAGACATCTTGGAATTCCGACACTATAGGTTGATCCTGAATTGATGGGGATTCAGCATCCATGTCGTGAACCGTAGCTAGATAACCCTCGCAGCCATGTGACAGTAGTGCACGCGCTTGCAAGGTAGATATGATTTGTACAGACCGTCCGGGTATGAACCCATTATGAATGTACTCTAGTGCATTAACATCACCGAAGATAACTCGATATGAATGGCAGTCTATGGTAGCATGATGCTTGGATAGCCAATCCATGCCCAAAATCATGTCGAAGTCATTCATGTCCAGCGGAAGTGCGTCAACAGGTCGGAACTTATCGTCAAATTCTAGGGGAAGACTCTTGTATACATGGGTGATTAATACAGAGTCCCTCAAAGGCGTGGAAATAGTAAGCCTATTTTCTAGTGGCATGGGGAGCATCCTAATGTTCTTAGCATAAGCAGTAGAAATAACCGAGTGAGTAGCACCCGTATCGAAAAGAACACATGCAGCTTGACCATACATATACAAGATTCCAGTGATGGTACCTGTAGACTTGATGGCCTGGTCTCGAGATGTCGTGTAGACACGCCCGGTAGTAGGAGGCGGCTTGGTATCAGCATGTCCCGATGTACCCTCCATCTCGCCCTTACGGCAATCCTTCATAATATGGCCAGGAAGACCACACTTGAAGCACGCGTCAGTATTACGGCGACATGGTCCTGGGTGCCTACGGTGGCAAGTAGAGCAAAGAGGATGAGTGAATCCTCCAGCAGGTGCTCTCGCTGGCTAGGAACCTGATAAAACATTTTACATAAGACATGATAATTGGGTACAAAGGACAAAGCGGATAATCGTAAGATTGAATACCAGTGATAGCTGGACGGCTAGGCTGCGAACCTCTCTGGTTCTGGTCCCTACCGTTTCCATGGTTCCTGGTAGAAGTTTGGCTAAAGTGTCAGAATATGAGTTATAACATGAAATCATAAGGAAATGCGTAAGTATTAAGACTTGCTGCTATTGGAGTGCCCAACGTTGTTACGGTAATTATCATTACCGCCACGCCTATCCGTAGCAGAACGGTCGTTAGTCTGACCGTTTCCCTTGGGCTGATGAGGCTGCTGTTGAGTAGCCGGCTGAGACCTGTCCCCAGTTTTCTGCCTGGAAGATACATTTAAAGAGATGAATAATTGACATATATGGAAAGTATACGGATTGATCACCGCTTGGATACAAATGTTTTACCTCTTGTCGGGTCTTTCAGCTTCCCCAAACTCATCTCTCTCCTGCAGCATCTCCAGCTTACGTGTTGCATCGGTCACTTGTGCTATAGTGTTGAACGTAGCACACACCATATTGTTTGCGACCGATGTGCGAAGAGCCCATCTAAAGTGATGTGCCTGCTCTTCAGGAGTACCTGCTGCCGCACCAAGGAAACCAGCTAAGCGAAGAAAGCGCTGCATAAACTCGTTGCTATTCTCCCCAGCTCTCTGTCGGATCCCATGGTACTCTCTCTTGAGCTTGTCTTGCTCAGCCTTGGGAAAGAACTGCTCCATCACCCTGTACTTGAACTGAGCCCAAGTCAAACCGGCAACCTACTCGTCACCACCTTCAGAATGCATCAATGCTAACCACCAATTAAGCACATCGCCTTCGAACCGATAGCATGCCAACCTCGCCTTGTATGCGGGGTCACAACCCATAGCATTGAAAATCTTCTCGATGTGAGCCAACCAGCTTTCAGCATCGCTGGAGCTATCTGTCTTTTCAAAAGCTCGAGGGCGGAGCTTGTTGAATCTCTCCAGCCATACTGCTAATGTCACTGGAGGAGGAGGAAGAGGAGGTGCCTGATTATGCTGATGATTGTTGGCAGCTTGAACTTCAGCCTTGATGTCATTCCTCAGTTGAGGAAGCAAAGCTTGCATAGCAGCTTGAATTGCAGCATTGAGCTGTTCCTGTTCGCGTGTGAGAATCATCTGACAGTATAACATAAAACATATGATTAAACCGATCAACACATAAAATATATATACATGAAAAAAATTTATACTAAAATTTCACGAGAAAAATTTTATGCAAGAAAATTTTGTGTATGAATGCATGATGTAGTTTTATGAAAACTTTTGTATGCTCGAGAGTGAACGCCTCTGGTCAGTTCACCCAAAACAAAAGACATAGCGAGGGGACGCCTATGGGTCGGTCCCAAGTTTAAAAGTTTCGATAAAACACATGCGACTAAATAGGGACAGTCCTGTACCAACCATTACTTAGTCAAAAATCTACGACAATGGCATGTATATGTATGCTTAAAAAATGATGAATGCATGAAAACAATTGTCAGTTCTAGGAAGACCGTAGTGACTACCCACTAATCACAGGTCATATTTGAGAGCCTACAGGTCGAAGCCTTGTCTCTGATACCATAATTGTAACACCCCATTTTGGTAATGGAAATGTCACATGCAATTATGCGTGTCATCAAAGCATACAAGGAAAAATGTCTAAACGTTACTTGACCATAAAAAGAAAATACCAGAATCAAACATCGGTAGTTCAAAAGTAAATCATCACACACAAACATAGTATAATAAAGGAAAGGACTAAACAATGTCCATAGCAATTGTATCATAAGAAAGGAAATGCATAAAGTAAAGAAGGCTAGACAGCTTCCAGTCCATATGCACGTACTCTTAGTGTCTACGAGCGTCCCTGGGTACCTGCCGTGTTGGGAACATAGAAAAGGAAAACGGCTGAGCAAATACGCTCAGTGCACAGATGTACAATAAAGCATGAATAGGATAAGCATAAAACATATAACAGCGGAAGAAAACTAAGTCCCAAGTAACCTAGTTAAGTCTTGGTAAAACTGGTTTTATAGTTTGAAAAGTCTTATGTTTATCTTGTAAAAACTGTTTATCATATTTTACCATTAGCCAATATAGGTCATGAAAATCCACCGTGCATGAATACTTGGAGGGGTGACCTCATCATGCAAATTAGAGGGGATGCCTCTAAATTAATATACTGGTTTTTGGGTAGGAGGGATCAGCTCCTTGTGAAGGATGCAAGGCACACACCACATTCACCATGAAATCCTGACTGAAAACATGTAACTAGGATGCACCCATACGCCCCACATGATAAATATAATATAAATGGCCAAAAGCTGAAGGGACGCCACGAGCAATCACTCCGCCGTGGTGAAGTCATAACATCAGTGCCTCTAATGTTATGGTTATGGTACCTCCATAACTAGGTGAAACTGGTCATGCATGTATATGGCTATAGGTATTCTTAATTAAACATAAGCAAATCAAACACGTAACTTATACTACGGGAAAACATTTGGCTGCATACGGGAAGTCCTAATAAGGAAAGAATGTCCATAATGAAAGGACGGGAATCCGTACCTTATGTCCAGTGAACGAAGAAGACGAACTGAGAGGAATCCTACTTCCGTATCACTAGTGCTACATAAATACATACATGAATAAGTATCTGCTTACTAAATACGTAGCTGGTTTTATGTCATGTCTTAGCTTATTTTATATGTTTTTACCATGTTTTACTGTTTAAAGCCTTAAACTGTGTTTATCTTATATTCTTGTTTAATCTGATTAAGTATTTCTGGTATTTTATGTATTATTATACTTACTGTGTAATAATAAGTAACTTTCCAAAAATAGCAGGTTTCCCAAAATAGAAAGTTTCCAAAAATAGAAAGTTTCCCAAAACAGAAAGTTTCCAAACATAGAAAGTTACCAAAAATATAAAGTTTCCAAAAATAGAAAGTTTCTAAAAATAGAAAGTTTCCAAAAATAGAATTACTGCTTAAAATAGATAAGTTTCTAAAAATAGAAAGTTTCCATAAATAGATTAGCTGCCTTAATTAAATAAGTTTCCATAAATAGATTAGCTGCCTGAAATAAAAAAGTTTCTAAAAATAGAAGGTTTCCATAAATAGTTTAGCTGCCTTATTTAATTAAGTTTCTAAAAATAGAAGTTTCCATAATTAGAAATAAGCTGGTTAAATAAGCTAAGTATATAAGCCTAAGTGCTTTCATGATTATTTTCTAAGTCATATGATATAATGTATAGTTTAATAATTATTTCATGTAATTAAATTAAACTATAGGTTAAAATATTTAATTAAAGTATAACATGTTTTTAATTAAATAAAGTTAAATACTTAGGTTAAAACATGTATTATTATTTATTAATAATATAACCTAAGTCATGTTAATTAATTAATTATAACCATGGTTTTTATATAATTAATTAATTATAAGTCTTAAATATTAAATACTTTGGTTAGTTAATTTCATGATTTTAATAATTAAAATAACCTAAGTCTTGTTATTAAATTAATCATGTCATATTATTAATTTAATTTTAACATAAGATCATAAAAAAAATAAAAACTAAACATACACCATGAACCGGATCTAGACTAAAAACCATGAACCGGACATGATATCAACACCGTACCCCGAACCAAATCGGGGTACCCCTTGTCTTGATGCTGCCGTGGGACCCACACCCACCAACCGGGACCATATGGTCTCGGTGGTGGTCGGATGGCCAAACCGAAACCCTCTCGGGTTCGGTGTAGGCTGCGGCCAAAACAAACACCCCTTAAAACATTACTTTTGATTTTATAAAATCCCAATTCATGTTAGATCTATGATTTAATTAGGTTTTATAAAAAACATAACATGTTCTTAATTAGTAAAAGATCAAATCAAAAGAAAAGGTTTAAAAAGGATTTACCAAATACGTGGATCAAAAGAACGAAGAAAAAACACGAACACCAACAAGAATTCCAAGATCCAAGATCAACAAACACCCCCTTGTGGTGTTTTGAAGGTGGCGGCCAAAAAGAAGAAGAAGAGGAGGGTTTTTAGGTTTTTGTTAAAATCTTCTGTAATGTAAAAGTGAGTAGTGTTTTTACCATAACCCTCATTTAGTAAAAATACAAATGGGCTTGGCCCATTTGCTCCTTGTAGCCGCGGGTAGGGGGCCCCACATGGGGTACCCGTACCTTTTATAGTGTCTCGACATTTAGTTATTCGTTCATGATTATTTGTGTTCGCGTTTTATGTGTTCTCGTTACGTAATTATCGTGATCTAATATATTTATTTACGCTCGTAATAAATATATATACGTAATTAAAAATAGTTCGTGTTTTAATTACGTTCATGATTTCATGATCGCATGTTCGTGATTAATTATTGTCAAATAATTATTACGTGTTCATGCGTAGTAAATACTTATCGTGTTCTAACACGTACGTAATACGTAAAATCCTAACACGTAATCGTAATCATGCTATATTTGGGAAGTTTTAATCTAGTACGTACGATCTTAAGGGTACTATTCATGGTAAAAGCATGCGGGTTTTACAAGAATGTTCATTATTAAATATAAACCAATAAGGAAGTTCTAAATCCCCTTGACTCTTTAGACAGTGGATTAGAATCTTAGCCGTCGGTTTTTGGAAACACTTGTTACCCAACAAAACATACCGAGTAAAATCAAAAGTGTAATCCGATTATATGCCACCTCTATGTTTACTAAAGTGCCATATTTTGATAATCTTTTCGATGGTTTCTTGTTGAAAAGTAATCCAACTGAATTATTGTTAAAAATCCTGATTTTTTGATGATGGTCTATTCTCCGGTGCTGATTCGCCTTACTTCAGTTTTTCCCTTTCAACTTCTTCTTGGAGACTGGCTTCTTTTTTCTTGGCGGCAGAGTCTTTTGGGCATATATGTAGACTACATAGTTTCCGACAGGGAACGTTATCAGAAGTTCACCCACAACAAGCAAAACGATCATCCTGGGTTAAATCCAGTGGCTTCAACATTCTTTTTCACACATTGCTGCAGATTTTAGCAAAACAACATAATATTAGTTTATGTCATTTTAGCAAGTAAATATTTCATCCTTCATCCGATGTGGATTGTAGGTATTAATACGGAATTTCAAAGAAGATCAAATGAAGAAGATGATGAAAGGAAGTGGTGGGCCCGCAGTGGTACTTATAAAAGGAAGTAGTGGGCCCAATCAATTTTTACAACTGGCCAAGTTCTTTTAAAAGTCAAAGTTAAATATGACATTCAAATAGTAATGTTGAACATAAAATAGTACGATGTGTATAATGAATAATTTGAGAAAGTACGTTGTGTATTTATGACATTTACCTTTTAACATATTGCATTTAAGCCTTTGAAGTTTCATAAAATTGCCAAAATAGAATCTAACATTTTAATAACCAGGTGCGTTCATTTAACTCATTAAGTTAATAGCCAAGTTTCCAAATTCTACTTGCTAAAAAAACACAAAAATAAATAGATTGCCTTTGGTTGCTAGCTACTCCATCTGTCTCAAAATTATAAGGGTTTTGCTAACAAACACCCATAGGGTGGTTTTTATACATTCCATAATTACAAACATTTCTAAATTTGAACTACTTATTTCTATAAATGTATTATTATAACATATATAATTAAGGTAAGTAACTTTTAATATGATATATATTAATTAGTAAGTATATTAAACATGGTATATTTGAGATTCATAATTGTTGATATTTTAATTATGGAATGTAAAAAAACCACCCTGTGGGTGGTAGTTAGCAAAAACCCAAATTATAATACACATTATTATTTTTGGACGTCTCAAATTAATAGTCAACTTCCAAAAATAGATAAGGAATGTAGATCAAGTTTACGAAATAACCCTCACTTGAAGTTATTATTATAAGTAATAGAGAAGTTTTAAATTAATTAGTTAAGGGTAAAAATGTCATTGTGTAAAAAGTAAGAGAGAAAAAACTCAAAAAGTGATTTTTTATTAAACTGCGTGTTTTTATCGATAGAATATAATTATGAGATGAAGCGACTAGAAGTTAATTCTTTAGCTGATACTACCACACTGTCATTTTATTAAAGTTAATTATTTGTCAAATAGTTGTACATATCTCTTTACTATTTTATACCACTAATTAACTGTCATTTTGCAAACTGGCAGCATATTCTTTAGGTGATATGACAAAGGGGTTTTATAATCTTACCTTTATTTTCACTAAGGGCCGTTTAGTTCACATAATATTTTTGAAGGAAATGTAATCTTAAAAAGGAATTGTAATTTGATGTAATTGTAATTTAAAAAGTTTGTAATTTTTCGTAATTGTAATGTGTTGTAATTGTAATTGATTAAACTTGTTAATATGTTTGGTTGACTTGCAATGTAATGTAATTCATATTTTTTATTAAATTAAAAAAATAAACAAGTTAGAGTTAAAATATAATATTATAATAAATAATAAATGAGGTAATAATAAAAATTATTATAATTAAAAAATAATATAATAAAAAGTATTTATATTTTTTATTATTAATATAAAAAATAAAGATTAAAAAATATTAGTAATAAAAGTAATAAAAAATATTTTTGTTTTTATTTTAATAATAAAAATATTTTTTAATTTATTATTTTTATATTAATATTTTTATAAAAAATATTTTTTTAAAACTTTTTATTTTAACTAAAAAATAAAGAAATTTTTTTATTTTAATAAAAAATAAAAAATAATAATAATGAAAAAATATTTTTTATAAATTTTCTTTTTTGTATTATTAAAATAAAAAATAAAAAATATTTATTTTTTATAAAAATATTAATATAAAAATAAAAAATAAGAATAATAACCAAAAGTAATAAAAAAATAAAATAAATAAAAAATAAAAAAATAATAATAATATAATATTATTATTAATATTAATATTAATAAATAATATAACTATTAATACTAATATTAAAATTAATTATTATTATTTTTTAATTTATATAATGTTAATAGGAATAATAATAATATTATTATTATTTATTACTATTATTATTATTTATAAATAATCATATTTTAATATAAAATACTGAATTACGACGTAAATAAAAACTTTTCATCCAACTTCATATGTAATCTAAATTCCCTCATTGAATGTAATTGTAATGTTTGAATTACAATTACAACGCAAACAAAAAACTCTACGTAATGTTATTCGAATTACAATTCCTTTCATTTGTGAAACAAAAAACCTATGTAACATAATCTTGCTTACAATTAAATCTAACTACAATGAATTACACCGAAACAAACGCACCCTAAATATACCCTTAATCAATAATCTAATCCTTAATTAAACCTCTATTTATGAATGTGGTAATTAATGCATGTCTTTTTACTTTACTATATAGACCCAATTTTTTTCTAGTCAAAGTTTGAAAAAAGAGAAATGATTGTTCTTCCTACTTTTTGTTCCTACATATACTCCTACTCATGAAATTAAGACAAGTGGAAAGATCAATGAAAGAAAATAAGAGAGAGAACTAGTGCACTACACATGTTATATGATTGCATGGGTAGGCATATATGTAGACATATTTTGTAGGATTATTTAACATTACTCATGAAAAAAATAAATTTCTTAAAATAAACAAAACGATGAAAACAAATTTAAGACCGACAAACTCTTTCTCTCACTACTTTAATTACTTTCCATTTAATTTAGCCCTTTTTAAGTAAATCACCATGTCATCACTATTTTGGCATTAATTGGGGCAATTGTCCCAAAAAAAAGAAGGTACTATTCACCATTTTACTTGGTACCATGTGGAGCATTTGGAAGGCGAGAAACGATTGCATCTTCAACACGATTCATATTCTTTTCACGGAGATAGCGGAAGACATTATTTCATCTACGTTTCTATGGATGAAACATAGGAGTAATTATCCTTGTAATTGGATAGACTGACAGTGCAACCCTTTTTTAATTTCGTTGTAATTTGTTTGTTGTTTCCTCTTGCTCTCTTTTAGCTTCTTGCTAAGTTGAGTTGCTTAATAATATTTGCCATTTCCAAAAAAATCACTATCATAATCAATAACCCACCATCCACACCAGTATAACAACGCCATCCCCACCATTTTAACAGCCACCAAACCCACCACCACTGTCATAAAATACAACAAGCTACCCGCATCACCATAACAACCCGCGATCCCCACCATCAAAACAACCATTATCATCAAAGAGGCAAGAAAGAGTCCCCACCATCACGACGATCATCACCATCAAATCAGCCCTTAATAACTCAGACTTTGCAAACCACCGAGGAAACATCCCCCGCCATCGGATTTTCTGAATTTCTTCTTTCTAGTTCATTGGTTTATGTCAATAAAAATGTATACATAGAACATCTCGACAAATTAAAGTGATGGGTGGTAAAAGAAAAAAAAGTTGACAACTTAGATAATAGAGAGAAAATAAGAAAAACAGTGAATACGCCTGTCAATTTAGAAAATACTAATAAATGCTATTATTGGATAATTAATATAGGTTTATTTAGTAGTATTAAAGTGTATATTTAGAACACCCAATATAAATACCACTTATGCCCACGTAATGTGTATCCAACTTTTTAAAGACTATACATAGGAAATAAAGTCTAATTTTCCGCGCAACAAAAATCTAAACGAAATATTAATAGAATTATTTTTGAAATGTTTTCATCAAATCAAATTGACAACAAAAATTACATCATCTTTATAAATAATAGTACAAAAATATATTTTTTTATTTATTAACAGAGACATAAAAATAAAGTCACAACCTTACGCGTTACTTACTATAAGATTAAAAATAAATACAAGATATTGTATCTATAAAAACAACGCATGTAACTTGTTTTTAACATTTAAATATAAGTATTTAGAAAAATAAATTTTCAATCATTATTATGTGCTAGTGAACATGCATAATACCTAAAATATAAAACCTCTCAAGCGTACACGCATTTTATGTCAACAAGTTCATGCATAGGATTTATTGGACAATTAATTTTTACTACTAGTAATTTTATTTTGCTTTTTACTAATGACCATCCATAATGTGATTTTTTAACTTTTCTATAATTATAAATAAAAAAATTGCTAATACCTTTACAAGATCATACCCTTTTACTATTAACTACTAAATACTACTTCTATAACAATTTTAACTAATCTGGTGCACAAAAGTCAACATGACGCGCTATTTATGGTTTTTGCGCACTAAACATTAAATACTTTTCACCTACCAATTTTACCACACCCACATTAAAAATTACTTTTGGTTCTAAAATTAATATTGTGTGCGCAAAATAAACATATCGCACTAAAGTGTGAAGTGTCACAATTTTATTGGTTTAAAAATTAAATATGGTGCTCAAGAATTACTTTTGGTACAAAAATTAATATTCGGTGCGCAAAATATACATATGCGCACTAAAGTGTGAAGTGTCACATTCCCGTTGGTTTAAAAATTAAATATGGTGCTCAAAAACTTTTTTATAACAAAATTAATAAGTGGTGCGCAAATTACATTGTTAGCGCACCAAACAAATGAGGTGTCACAATGTTAGTGGTTTAAAAAGTAGTTGTGGTGCTCAAGTTAAATTTTATAAGTTTTTAGGTGCACAAAGTGATATTTGGTGCGCAAATTGTATATACTGCGCATCGTATCGGCCAAAAATTAAAATACTATACAAATACGTCTTTTTATGGAAATACTATGTTTTATACGACCATATATTTAATTCCTACTTATAAATATTTCCAAAAATAACTTAATTAATATAAATACATACCTTATTTAAACTTACTTACCTTAATTATATTTTGTAAACTCATGTATTTAAAAAAAGAGTTTTGCTAAGAAACACCCATGGGGTGTTTTTTAATCTTCCATAATTACAAACATTTCTAAATTTAAATAGTTATTTCTATAAATGCATGATTAAAACAAATATAATTAAGATAAGTAAGTTTTATTATGGTATATATTAATTAGTAGCGATAATATGTTTTGTTTTACGTAACGATGAACGGTTAATTTTTAAAAAATGAGTTTTTTTGTTACATCATAAAAATGGGTGGTTGTGATTGGTTGATTTAGTCTATGCTAAATTAAGGGTATATGTTGAACTTTTTCCTTAATAAGTAAGTATGTTAAAAATGGTATACTTGAGATTCATAATTGTTAATTTTTTAACTATAAAATGTAGGGTAAATAGCATAAAAAGGTACTCATCTTTGGTCTAAATTCAATTAAAGGTACTCAACTTTTTTTTTCTCAATTTAAGGTATCGATCTTTTTTCTTGTTGCAATGTTGGGATAATTAACGAAATTAAAAATGACCGTTTACTTTATAATTGCATCGTTAGTCCTTTATATTGGCGACACTTTCTAATAAACTCAAAATTAATTATTTTATAGTTTTCGACCATTTTTTATGTTTTATGTATAATTTTTACCAGTTTCATCCATTTTTTACACTTCTCGTCAGTTTTTTAACGTTTTTGTTTTTTTACCATTTTTGACCGGAAACGATAAAAATCAGACGAAAATGGCAGATAACAGTCTAAAATTATGAAAAAACGGATTTCGAGTTTATTATAAAGTGTCGTTAATATAAAGGACTAACGGTGCAATAACAAAGTAAACGGTCGTTTTTAATTTCGTTAATTATCCCAACATTGCAACAAGAAAAAAGATCGATACCTTAAATTGAGAAAAAAAAAGTTGAGTACCTTTAATTGAATTTATACCAAAGATGAGTACCTTTTTATGCAATTTGTCCTAAAATGTATACAAACCACCCTATGCGTGTTGGTTAGCAAAACTCTTAAAAAATGGTTAGTTCATATTTGGAAATATTTATAATTATGAAAAGTTAAAAAACCACCCTATAGGTAATTATTAGCAAAACCTTTTTTTAATCTTTTATACAATACGAAAACAAGTACTAGTAGATTTCTTAAATTTTGGTTAGAAATCGTTGATAACATTTGCATTAATTGATATACATTAAAATAAAACCTAGACAAAAAGTCAATGAAGATATTGAAAAACGTAATCAATGAAAAATAACATAGGTTAATAGGGTGACTATTAAAAATGGTAAATTAAAATAGGTACATCAAGTGAAAATTGGGTACTAATAACATGGCCCTAATTATTGGCTCTTAATTATTGCTGTTCATTACTTATGAAAGCAGATGCAGTACAAGCTGATTCAAGCTCTCTGGTTTCTAAGAGCATCTGCTATGGTCCAAGCTATCATGACTTTTTCTTTTAGCAAACATTATTTTTTTCATTAAGTTTATCTCTAAAAAGTCATTTTGGAAAACAACTCTCCAATGCACAAAAACTTTTGTAAAAGCTTTTTTATATCTTCATTAAATGAGAATCACTTGTTGCACCTCTTGTCAAACACTTGGTAAACACCAAGTCATCTTCTTCAAAGTCATTGATCAAGCTTTTATCACAATGGAAAAAGTCTTTCAAATGACTTAATCAAAGTGCAAAAAGTATTTTGCAAAGCTACTATGTGCTCTTAAATTACCATTCTTTTTTGTTCAACTGTCAAAATGATGTCGGTAACAAAACAGTTTGAACACCTCAAAATAAGTTTAGAAGCTATAAAATTAGCAACCAACAACTTTGCTGATTCAAATATTGAAACTATCACCTAGAGGTTCATTTTTTCTAGTAACTGTCTAATTTGTGATCTATTGTGATCCATTCGTGTAAACCAACGGTTAACGCGACGAAACGGTTGAGCTGTTAACATAAACAAAAACAAAAACTAAAGGGGAGCTCAAGTCGCGTAAGACCCAAGACGGTGGTGAAAGTTTACGGACGTAAATTTAATAGTCGTGTGTTAGGATCGAACTCGAGATTACGGGATTGCACACAATACGTAAATATTTATTAATAAATATATTTATATGCTTATTAATTAAAACGAGCTATAAATATTTAACATTCTTTAAGTTTAAGAGTTAAAAATTAACGATCGTTGTGGAATAATATAAAAGAGGAAAAGAGGTACCAGAACACCCCTAAGGGGTGTTCGACCGTCGATTAACACAAGGGGGGGGGGGGGGGAGAGAGAAAAGAATTCTTGCCTTAAATAAGTTTACCTTGGGCTACAAGTTTTATAAGGCCTATGTAAACACCCCTAAGCCTTCATTATTTTTACACCAACTTTTCCTCCTCTCTTCTATTGCGATCGATCAACCAAACGCACCTAAGGATTTCGTTTGGTTTGTTTGATTTTTCTTGAATCAAGTCCTAACCCCTCTATAGGTTGTTGGGTTGATTTTCCACTATACGTTTAAGCTTAGTTTCAACGTGCTAGTATTACGGTTAACTCGTTATTATACGTGTATACAAGAACATAATATAGTCTTACTTTAAACTATATCTTGGTGATTCGATATAAACCCTAATTCGGTGTATTTGTTCTTGTTCGTGGGAATTGCATTGCAAAAGGTATGTAACCCTAATTCGATTAATTATGAATATGTTATTATGATCTTTTAAATCACTTCCGTTATATGTGCTTTGATATATGTTTAGGGTCGAACTTTATAAACCTTCAGTGGCATCGGGAGCGTTCTTTTGGGTAAAGGGGTAATTCCCCGGTAAAATATATTAACCCAAACCATTAAGTACACTGGAATACAGCAGAGGTACCGTATTAACCTCAAGCTAAGCTTGAACGACTAGATCATATGACATACCATAGATCACCCTATTACATAACCAATAACACCTATAGGAAAATACCACCTATAAGTACACAAACAACCAATACATTCAATCATATTGAAACTAGAAGAGACTCCGATAAGCGCCATCGAAGAATTAACTGGTCAACACTCGAAGATTGCTTCCATCGACACGACATAAGTTTTAGCCGGATCTCATTCTTCAACACATCAATAAACTGGGCCGAATTTGAAAATCCAACCATACCTTTTATACCATTCCAAACACGCGAAGCAAACCTACACTCGAAGAAAAGATGCTCGTGCGAATCAGGTTGTTCTTCACAAAGCGAACACGTGACACTGGCACTGTTAACATGATCCCACGCTCGTAGCCGATCTTGGGTTTTAAGACGACGTTTGATGACCAACCAAAGGATGAAAGCATGCTTAGGAATGCATCCAGGAAACCAAACAACATGAACCCATGGCACCTTATCATTGCGCGGCCTTAAATCCTCCCAAACCACATGCGTAGAGAAATTTTTAACAGCCCCTTGTCGATCCCGTCACTGGATACAATCTCGACGATATATATGAAAAACAGGATCCGGAATAGAAGCAAGTAACGGATATTTTACACACCACCCATCCGGCCACTCCAACTTACCAGTAGCCAACAAATCACTGACTTTCGACTCTTGGTTATATCCAGCTCGATGAATATCACGACTAGAAACCATGCTCGAAAACGGACTGAGATCACACCAATTATCATGCCACGCAAGAGTTCCATTACGGTTACCAATGTTATGCCAAATAAATGTACGTATAATAGGTCTAAGTTGCAAGATCTTGCGCCAACACCACGTTATATTCCCTCGAATAGGCAGATCCCAAAAGCTTCTAAAACGAAGTTTATAAGCATGAATCCACTGAACCCACAACGTCTCACGAGCCGTAATTAGCTTCCAAATATGATTCACCATAAGAGCTTGATTAAAAGGTTCTAAACGCCTTATACCTAAACCACCCTCCGATTTAGGGAGACACACAATATCCCATGCAACCATAGCTTTCCCCCTAGACGATCCTCCTTGACACCAAAAAAAATTACGCATAATCTGTTCAATATCATGAAGAACTCGAGCAGGAAGAATAAATACCAAGGCCCAAAAAACATGGAGCGACCCAAGGACAGATTGAATTAATTGAACCCTACCAGCCTTCGAGAGAGCCTTATGCTTCCAATCATCAATACGATCTTGCACTTTCTGAATAAGCTCCTTACATTCTCGAAAAACTAAACGAGACGATATCAACGGAACACCCAAATACTTAACCGGCAGCTTACCCTCTTTAAATGGTAAAACTTGAAGAATAGATCTCTTGACATTAGGCAGGACATTGCAAAAATAAGCTGTACTCTTTGGTAAACTTGGAACGAGCCCCGACACCATTTTAAACTCTTCCAACGCATCCATGATAACTCTAGCAGAAGCTACATCACCATGCGCAAAAAGAAAAAGATCATCCACAAAGCATAGGTTTACTAAATCCAACCGCGAACAATAGCGATGAAAAGTAAAATCATCCGACATCCTAACTCTTCTACGGATAATGAGCGTCAAAATTTCCATGACAAGCGTAAATAGATAGGGTGATAAAGGATCCCCCTGTCGAAGACCACGTTTCCCTTGAAAGTAACCATGAAGCGACCCATTGATACTTATCGAGAGAGACATAGTAGATACACATTCCATAATCCACACCACCATGCGATCATGAAAGCCAAATCTAATTAAAATACTTTTAAGAAAACTCCAATCCACCGTATCATAGGCTTTTTGGATGTCTAGTTTAAAAGCACACCTAGATGGTCCTCGGTCCAAGTGATAATTATGCATTAATTCCTACGTGAGAAGAATATTATCCGAAATACTACGAACCGGGATAAACGCTGATTGGTTTGAACTAATCTGCCATGTCAAACTCTCTTTAATACGGTTGGCAATAATCTTAGTAATAACCTTAAAGATTACATTACAACAGGATATAGGCCTAAAATCAGTAACACGGGCAGGATTTGAGATTTTAGGAATAAGAGCAATGATAGTATGGTTAACCTGTTTAAGAAGTTTCCCATTAGTAAAAAATTCACAAACAGCTAAACACACATCCGATCCCACAGTGTCACATGCTTCCTTGAAAAACTCTGTCGTAAAACCATCTGGCCCCGGGGCCTTGTCATTACCCATAGAAAAGACCACTCGCTTGATCTCCTCATTAGTAACCTCTTTAACCATATTAGAAGCTTCAACCTTACCTAAACGATTTCCAAACAGCTCCTGATCATTAAGAAGTAACATTACCCGGCTGCCCAAGGAATCCCTCATAGTGAGACACAAATGCGGTAGCCACCTGGTCATTAGCAAAAACATCACTAGTAACATTAGTGACAACATCAATCCGATTCTTATGAGAGCGACTTCTAACAGCCCTATGGAAATAGGCTGAATTAGCATCTCCATCCCGTAACCAAGCAACTTTAGCTTTTTGCCTAAGAAAACGATCCTCCAATAGACTTGCTTCATTAAAAGCATGAACATAGGCAGCATGTTCCTCACGCAATATACTGTTAAAAGGATCACGATCCAAATCATGCTGAACAACATCCAACTCGAGTCGAAGCCTTTTGACATTAGTATGAAAGTTCCCATGATCATATAGAAATTTCAGAAATGGTTTCTTAAGATTCTTGAGCTTACGAGCAAGCGTATACATATAAAATCCACTAACAGGAGAGTTCCAATTATCATGAACTATAGTCTTAAACCTGTTATGCAAAACAAGAATGTTAGCAAACTTAAAAGGCTGTTCTTAATCTTTACCAAGGTAGGTATCCTAAGAACAGCCGGAGTATGATCAGAGAGTCTATAAGGTTGGAAAATAGCATGCGCCCCTTGAAACATATCATAAAACTCCACATTCGTCAAAATTCTGTCAATTTTCTTGTGAACACCATCATGACCACGCGGTTTTTGAGTCCACGTGTATTTAAGACCCGTACTTTGAACATCTTTCACACCAATATTGACCACACATTCGCGAAATTCACGCATGGAAATATCAATGGTAGCCGGCCCCGAAGCAAAATCTTCCAGAGCAAGCGCCGCATTGAAGTCTCCAAGAATGCACCAAGGACGTTGTCGGACATAATGGCTGTGCATCTCCAGATCACTCCATAGTGGCCTCCGATGAGTATATGCATTATGAGCATACACAAAGAAACCAAATAACTCTTTGTTATCATCCTTGATCCACATCCGAGTATGAACAACTTGAGTAGTTTGATTAATAACTGATAGGTCAACCACATCGCTATTCCACCCGATGATAATTCGAGTACCATTAACACAACTAGCACTTTAAGAAACCCAATCCCAGCTTCTAAAAACAGACCTACACAATTTCTCCAACTTAGAGTTACTAGCATGGGACTCCAAAATAGCACAAACCGAAAGATTGTTGTCAATAAGAACCTGACGAACCTCCTTTTGTTTAGGGGAAAGGCCCAATCCCCTTATATTCCAAGAAGCGACACTGAACATTAAGAACTTGCACAATAGGAGTGCTTGCTCCTTCCGTATTAGTTGGACACTCTTCCATAGTAATATGCTCGTCGATATCTTCCTCATCAGTGTTCTCATTAACACATACCTTTGGGTTTGATTCCAAGTCTGCCTCATTTTCATTATCCGAGAGAGCACTATAAGCATTTTTAAGAGTAACAGTGGGCTGCATGGTCTTAGTCTTCAGAGAAATAGTCTTCGAACTCTCTCCCTTTTCTGCCTTGCGATACTTGATATTTAAAGTGAGTTTGGGAATAACAATGCCCTCACTCTGCTTAGCAACTTGTTTACCCGAGCGCTTCTTTTTTTTCTTCTTATGAGTCACAGTAATAAAGCCATCGTCTTGTACCTGCTCCTGCTGTTCCTCATTATCCTTGATGACAACCGGATTTTTAGGGCAACGTTCCACATCATGACCAAACACATGGCAATCATCACAAACCGGCGGATTCCATTCATATTCTAATTTCATAACAACAATTGAATGACCCTCACCATCAACATTCGGTATAGCCATAACAACCTCCTTCTTAAGCGGTTTCTCCGCCGAAACTTCAATAAGTGCCCTAGCATAACCCATTCTTCCCTATGAATCTGAGCATCGAGCACTCGTGAACGCATCCAACATAATTGGTGATCCAATTTGTGAGCCAATAAGACTCATCCCATCATCATTATAAGCAACATTAGGAATTTTGTGAATTTTGACCCAAAGTGAAACCTTAGTAACCTGATCACGTGATAAAACCAGGTTAGGTGCCCACTTTGTCAAGATAAGAGGTTGGTTCCTTATCATCCAAGGACCTTTTTCAAGTACTTGTTCAAGTCCCGTTAATGAAGCAAACTTAAAGAAAAAACTCCGTCCTCATCTCGCATGACTTGCTGCAGACCAAACTTCCCCCACGAGTTCAACACGTAATTCTTCACGAGTGGAAACGCAACTGCTTTTCCAACAAAGAACCCTACCAACGAGATAACGAACTTGTCTTGAGCTGCCAAAACATTTTCAATAGGTAGAACAAAATCCGTATTCTCCACTTTATCATCATTGAAAAGCTCCCTAAATCGAACCTTTGATGACTTCACATCAGATGCAACCATGTCCGCAAATGATTTAATACCATTGTTCTCCCTACTGGAATTGAACGATCTAGTAGAAGATGATACCTTGTCTTCTTGTGCACTTGTCAGTTGAGCAATACTCTTGTTAAAATCATTGGCTAATGATTGGATAGTAATACCCGGATCTAACCCTTCCATCTCTCTAAAAAAAAATATCACCAAAAGAAACCCTAATTAGGGTTCCACAGCAACCACACAGAGCCACTCAGTCCATCACCAAGAATACCACTTCAACAATAAAAAATAATAAAGCATGAACAAAAAAAAACCTAAACAATGATTAATAACCAAACCCTAGATGATCCCTACGATCAGAATCTATATTCCACGTCGAATTGATTAATGCAAAATTAATACACCAAAATAACGTAACGCCACACGAGATAATCGATCACAAGGACAATAGGGAGATCAAGATCATAGCCTATTACCTATCACAGCTTATTTGATGTGATGAAAACAGAATCTTAATGATTAATCAGACCTTAAACAATGATTGATGGAGATCACAGATTAGATCATAGAAGTCAGACGGCTGGATTTTGGAAATCGCCCATAGTAGAGAGAATTAGGGTATTTTCTTTATAGCACATTACTTCACATCGGGAGCGTTTTAACATGTTATAATTATTGAAATCTAAAGTTTTTTAACTAATAATTGTTTTGAGTTAAAACTACATGTTTTTGGGTTCTAAAATTTTTTTAGCATTTTGTTTGGGACATTTTTTAAGACGTTTTATAAAAAAAAAGTAATAAATTTTGAAACCCTAAAGTTGCATGTTGGATAATATTTATATAAATTGCATGATTAAATTGTTATGTCATGTATATTATGGTTACGATCCGTAGAGATTTAATTGTTAACTTTTATGGGTGGATCCATGATGAACATGCATGTTTTTCATGGATTATTAATTTATATGCGTTAATTATTACGTAGTTGCTACTTTTCTTTTTATTTAATAAATCTAAAATTAGGGGAGTTTTTATGAACATAAAAACCATATATTTTAAACTTACTGAATAAAAATTGTTTGCATGTGGCTATTTGATTTATTTATTGCACATATAAATTGTTATTATGTGTTTATGATTTAGTTTTTTTGTTTGGCTATTTGTTTATTTTAATTGCATGAATTGTTGTAAACAAGGGTAATTTTTTTAAGAAAAATAATATAGACTAAATCATATTAAAACTAAAATAGTTTTGAGATCTAAATTACATTAAATTGTGTTGATTGGTAATTTGCAATAATAATTATAAAGGCTTACTCAATTTGACAAACTATAAAGTGGGTATAACGCGTTGCTGGTCATGTATCCGACTAAGGAATGAGGTTATGCCATTGTTGCTGACCAAATTCACGGCTTGCATGTGCGTCAAATTGGAATTACCTACGATTATTATTTGCACTTTACTTTAAGGTTGATTTACCGCAAATTCACATCCGAAACACAATGAATAAGGTTATTGCTTTGTGCTTAGCCGAGTTCCAGAAAAAGTACGTTGTGAATTTTGTTGTGTGCAATTCTTAAATTGGTTTAACCGATGTCTCAACAATAATTTATGCATTTTAGTCTTGCTGAAAAGTTTACTAAATGTTTATTAAACTTATGATATGAAGATGTATTCATGCTTCTCCATACATTAATTTTGACATCAAAATTTGTACCCTTAAAATTTAAGTCGAATGTCATCTAATTGACGAGCACTTGAAGTTACAATGTTGTCATATGAGATTTTGGACGATGTTGTGATGGAAAGAAAACTTTTCATAGAATGAGAATTCTCATGATTAGTTTTACGTTGTTTAGATTAGACGACTTAATTAAGTTACTCAGTGAGATCTAAAAACTTAAGGTTTCAAAGGGGATGAAACATGTTTACAATGCAAAATGTTCTTTTGGCAATGTAAGTCCCTAAAATTATCTAGATATTGGAAATTGTTTGCCAATAAATTATTCGACAAGTTACTATGTTGAATACATTCATTACTAGCAGATCAATGGATTTATGTCAATATAGGTTCTAATTTTAAGGAAAATAATATGTTAATTTATTTACCGGGGTAATTTTATTTTCTTGAAAGCATTATCGAAAATACTAATATTTGAACTTATCTATGTAGAACTGGCTCAACCCGACAACAACGATTTAAGTATTGCGTTCAAAACGTTTTTTGATCGTCCAGAACTTACTGGCCCAAACTTCAATGATTGGTATCGCTCCCTGAGAATTGTCTTGAGATTAGCGGGTACTATTGATTACTTGTCCACTGCCGTACCGTCTGAACTTGCTGAAGGGGCTTCTGAGGCCGAAAGGCTTATTTACAATACTGAAGTTAAGAAGCAAAGTGATGTGGCTTGCTTAATGCTTGGGAAAATGTCACCTTCTCTTCAAAAGAAGTTTAAGCTTTATCCTCTCACGCAAATGCTTGAAGAGCTCAAGGCAATTTTGAGAAGCCTCAAGCTGTAGAGATATACGATTTAGTAGATGCTTTACATAGCTGTAAGCAATCCTTTGGGAAACCTATAAGTGCACACTATATGAAAAAGAGAGGTTACATGGAACAACTCATTACACTTGGGAAACCCTATGACAATGATATGGCGATTAACTTAAACAATAGGTCCCTTAACAAGGACTTTAACGATTTTGTTAGGAACTTCAATATGCATTGCACGGGGAAGACAGTTAATGATTTGCATGCAATGCTCATTGACTATGAAAAAGGGTTTAAGGACAAAGCATCAAACTTTACTCCTCCAGTACTTAACATACAAAAGGGTAGAGTGAGTAAGCCAAAACCACAAGCGGAAAAAAAGATGAAAGGCAAAGGCAGAGGTGATAAAGGAAAGCAAGTTGCGACTTATCAAAAGCCTAAGCAAAACTTTGCCAAGAAGAATCAATCTTAAAAGGATGAGACTTGTCACCATTGCGGCGCCAATGGTCACTGGAAGAGGAACTGTCCTCTGTACCTCGATAAGTGGCGAAAAATTAAGAAAAATAAGTCTAAGCAAAGTGTTGTAGCTTCATGTAACTTATTTTTGATTAAATTATTTAATCTAACATACAAGTTAAATTCCCACGTATATGATACGGGATGCGATATTAACATTTATAATACGCTTCAAGGGTTTAAGCTGGAAAGGAAGCTATCCTATGGAGAGCAATATCTGCAAATGGGAAATGGAGCACAAGCATTTGTTGAAGCCATAGGAATGTTTAATTTAGTTTTACCTTCGGGTTTAGTACTGATTTTAAACAATTTTCATTATGCACCTTCTATTGTTAGAGGTGTTATTTCCTTTTCTTGTTTTTTGGATCTTGGATTTGTTCACACTATTGATAATAATAGAATTTCTGTTTTCAAAGATGGTAATTTTTATTTTAATGCAATTGATGTGAATGGTGTGTTTGAAATTGACACGCATGATAATGATTCCAAGTATAATAATAATTCTGTCTTTAGCATGAATAAGAAGAGAAAGTTAGACAAGAACTCTTCTTATCTTTGGCATTGTAGACTTGCTCATATTAGGAAGACTCGCATACAAAAGCTTCAACGTGAAGGTCTTTTGGAAAACATCAATGATGAATCATTTGATAAATGTGAGTCTTGTATCTCTGAGAAGATGACCAAGAAACCTTTTAATAATAATGTTGAAAGGGCTACTGATCTACTTGGTTTAATACACACTGATGTGTGTGGACCACTTAGACATGTGTCAAGGAAAGATGCTAGCTACTTCTTAACATTTATGGATGATTTTATCCATTATGGTTATGTTTATTTACTTAAGCATAAATATGAGGTATTTGAAACATTCAAAGTGTTTAAAGCGGAAGTAGAATTGCAACTAGGAAAGAAGATTAAAGCTCTTCGTTCTGATAGAGGTGAGGAGTACTTAAGCCAAGAGTTTAAAGATTATCTAAGTAAGAATGGAATTGTTTAGAATCTTACTTCTCCTTATACTCCAAAACAAAATGGTGTATCCGAAAGGAGAAATCGTACATTATTAGATATGATGCGATCTATGTTTAATCTTACAACTTTACCATTATCCTTTTGGGACTATGCTTTAGAATCTGTTGTTCGTATTCTAAATATGGTTCCAACGAAGAAGGTAAATAAGACACCATAGGAAATATGGCATGGAAAAAAGCCATATTTATCTTATTTAAAGGTCTAGGGTTGTAAGGCATATGTGAAACGTGACTCAGCTGATAAACTCCAACAACGATCTGTGAAATGTATCTTTATAGGATACCCTAAGGAACCTGTGAGTTACTACTTTTATTATCCGTCTGAAAAAAAGTTATTGTTGCAAGGTATGGAGACTTTCTTGAAAGTGATCTTGTAAATCAAGAATTCAGTTGGAGAAATTATGATCTTGAAGAGAGTCATATAGATACATTGCCTTTTGAAAATACTAGCGAAATAATTCTTGTAGAACCAGAAAGTCTGGCAGTTCCACCATAAATAATTCCTCTACATAGGTCTGAAAGGACTATACGTGCACCAAGCAAACTATGTCTTAACATAGAGGATGATGATGATGATGAAGTATGGGATCTTGGTAAACCTGCTAATTATAAATCCGCCATGCTTGATCCTGAAAAAGATAAGTGGATGGTTGCAATGGATGAGGAAATGAATCCATGAAAATTAATGATGTTTGGATTCTTGTAGATCCACCACCAAATGCTTGTGTAAACTTCAAAGATCTATTTATGTAGTAACCTGGAGGGTATGTTGATCCTAAATATCCAAAACGCTTGTGTAAACTTCAAAGATCTATTTATGGTTTGAAGCAAGCATCGCGTCAATGAAATAAACGATTTGATGAAGAAATCAAGAAGTTTGGATTTATTCAAAATCATGATGAGCCATGTGTATATCGCAAAGTTAGTGGGAGTGATGTATTATTCCTAATCTTATATGTTGATGACATATTAACCATGGGAAGTAACATTCCCAAACTTAAAGCAGTTAAAGATTATCTTGGTAAATGTGTTTCTATTAAGGATCTGGAAGAAGCTGCATACATTCTGGGAACTAAAATCTATCGAGATAGGAGTAGACGGTTAATTGGTCTTAGTCAAGATGTTGAAGAAGTATAATATGCATAATTTCAAGAAAGGTTTTCAACCTATGAAAGTTAAGCATGAATTAAGTCATGAGAAAGATGCATCAACACCCGGAGAGGTGGCTTACATGAAAAAGGTGCCTTATGCTTCAGCTGTAGGATCTATTATATATGTTGTAAGATGCACAAGGCCTGATGTGGCATTTGCTCAGAACTTGGTTAGTCGTTACCAGCAGAATCCAGGGAAGCTCCACTGGGTTGTTGTTAAAATATTCTAAAGTATTTGAGGAGTACGAAAGGAATGTTTTTGGTGTTCGGAGGTAAACCAGACACAATACTGAATATAAAAGGTTTCTGTGATGCGTCCTGACAATGTGATAAAGATGATACAAAGTCTCAGATGGGTTACGTGTTTGTTATCAATGGAGGAGCAGTTGACTGGAAGAGCAAGAAGGAGACAACTATTGCAATGCATGCAATTCAAGCTGAGTACATGGCTGCTTCAGAAGATGCAATGGAAGTTGCGTAGGAGCTTAGTTAGAATACCGAGCTCATGGTAAAGTTAAACCCTAAGTGTCATAAAAGGCTGTAAAGGTTGTTGTCAAGTGGTAATGTCCTTTGTTATAGTCTAGTCTTCTAATGTATGCAATTGGGTCAAAAAGTGTATGTAAACGGGTCAAAATGGGTGTTTGGCATACCCATAAAGTACATGATTTCGGGTCATATAGACCGCACATATTTATAAGATTGATGTATCTTAATGTTTTATTAAGTTCTGGAAAGTTTGGTAAAGTTTCGAGTTGTGGTAGTCGTTTTTTGAAAGGAAATACGAAATGTGTTAAAATGGGAAAAACATGGGCTCGGCCTGTGGCTGTAGCCACTCGGCCAGCGGCTAAAGGCCTCAAAGGTTGGAAATCTGGGCTCGGCCTACGGCTGGGAACCTCAGCTTGCGGCTAAAGGCCTCAGAGGGGTTTAGCCTGTGGTCGTGAACCCTCGGCCGGCGGCCAAAAGCCCTATGTGAAGTAAAAACAATGTTGTAACTTGTTTTCTCTATATCTTTTGATCCGTAAAGAGTTATAAGTCGTGTCTTATATCGTCGGAAAGGTATTCGAGTCTACTTTCTTTTAATGATGCTTTCAAGGTATGAAAGTTAATTTTTTTTTGTGAGTATATTAAAGAGTAACATGATGTTTGATTTGGTAAAGTATTTTCCGCATAGAAGGTCAAAATTCTCATGTTTTATGTCAAGTTGGGAAAGGGGCGTTTCAAATTTGTTCATAAGTTTGTTTTTCTGTTTTAGGATATAGGGTCTTAGAGGCTTATCTAGTGTTTGACAGTTCGATTATCGGTAGCTAATCATGAATAAGAAGATTTGAGTTGTGCAAGTAGATGTAAGATTTAGAATTTCATAAGTAGCGTTTGGGATTGCTTGACACTAGCAGATTAGTGTTCATTAGGACTTATTTGAAGTTGATCATAGATAGAATAATTAGAAGTTTAGTTTAGGTATAATGAAAAAGTGAAACACAATTCTCATGTTAGAATATTTTCATTTGATCAGACTAATTTTTAGAGTAATAAGCCTCTAATCATTTGATTGAATCAAGTTAGTTTGCTCATAGTCATTTCAAATGATAAGCTTCGTTTGATTGTAGGTAGTTAAATGGAAGCGAGTTAGCGAACTTTGTATTAAAAAATAATGCTGATCAGTAGCTGAAAAATAAGTTTTTCAAATGGTAAAAAATATATAGAATAGCAATAGGTAGTCGTTAGTTTCGAACCAGTAATTTGATTTTAACTAAAAACGTTTTCAAGTAATAAAGTGTGCTGAATGAGCAGTATTGGTCCTCGTTAGTTACCTGTTGGGATCGTTGTTCTTGTTAGGCCAATTAGTTCGTTAGTCATAGCACTAGTTTAAAATTAGATAGCTTGGTGGATTATGAACTGTTGTAATAATGAATTTTGTTAAAGTGTAGTTTAAGCTTGTTAGTATTAGTTGAACCCATTAGGATTTTAGCCCATATTAGCTTCGTAGGAATTTTAGCAATTTTAAACTTAGTTTTATCTCGATTTACGTGTACTTGTATTTTGCAATTTTATAATTGTTTTGTTACATATTATATTACGTAGTATTATAAATAGTAGGATAGATTTATGTTTTGCGTGCTGAGTAGTATAAATACCAAATACGCTTTCTTAACAAAAAACAATTAAGTCAAAACCTAAAAATCTGATATCAATTCGATTAGATACCGAGAGAAAAACGATACTAAAAACGAATTATTAGTGCTTCCAGTTCTATGTAATTCCAAACCTATAAACAAATAAAAATGAAGTGTTAATGAGTCATATTACAAGAAAATAAGACTTTAAGGAGACGTTTGTTTAGTTCATATGGGAATTAAACAATCACTTTCATAGTCATTGTAATTGTTTGGTTAGAAGTTCATTGTAAAACTATGATAGTAACAATGATAGATTCATACCATGAGGATGAGGTGACTTTGTTAACCATTCTCGTAGGGCCCACGTAATATATGATTTTCACCTCAAAATCAATAAATTTGAGCACCAAAATGAGTCTTATTAATTGTGATACCGATACCTAATATTTTATACCAAACAATAATAATGGAATTGATATCTTCAATCCCATACATCTTTGTAATCAAAATCATACCGTTAGTGATTCCGGATAACGTAACAAACGCGCCCTTAGTATTATGAGGAAGTAAAATATACCTTGTCACCGTACAACTCATCTTTAGTACTCTTTATGAAATTGTTCTTGGCCTTTCACTTTCAAGAACTTACAAAATTAGGTAAGTAACAAATTGTTATTCTCTTCAAGACGAAAACAAAAGGGACAAAAATTCAAATGTTTAATTTTTTTACAACATTCAATCACATGAAATAAGCCTCATAAGTATAGAAAATCAATATATATAGATATATACAATTTAACCTTAAACAAAAAGTATAAAAAATTTACCGCACAAGATTGAGTAAAAAGCTTCAAACTTAAAATTATAATGGCTAAAAAATCTAATTTTGCCTAAATGTATGGATATTTTTTGTTTCAATGTGATTTTGGAAAGGTTTTGATATAATTCTTTTAAAACAGTTAGATTCAACCGTTGTAAATATTAGCAATAAATTATAAAATATTGACCTCTTTTGAAACGAGTATTTTTAACCGTTTTAAATAATGAGTAGAAATTTATTAGCCAAAACAACCGTTCAAAAAGACACATTTTATGTTACGTGTTAGAAATTAACCGTGATATATAATGTTTTCCAAGTCATTTAGTATGGTTTAATAAAAAAACTATTGTAAAAAGTGCGTTCTAAAATGCTCTTTTTCTACTAGTGATAGCCACTTAGGTGTCTGAGGATCACACTGGCTTCGATATCATGTTAGGCTACACTGAAACTCATGAGTATAATCTTATTATTAATCATTATTTATAATGATTCAATCTCTAAACCTAAACCTATAAAATGATCTTAGACCTCATTCAACCCTGCGCTCACTATGAGTATGAATGCAGATTAACACAACAAAGCCTACCAAATGTGTTTTTTATATGATTGTCTTTCACATTAAATCCAACAAATGCCTTTAGTCATGGAAAGTGACATGATAACCACTGCACCTGACCATTATTTTCGCTTAGTCAAGGAAAGTGACATGATAACCACTGCACCCCACCATTATTTTGGCTATTACAGACAATAACAAACATTTCTATGCAATTACTACAAGCATAAAATAATGGCACTCCAAATACTCTATAAACACTCTCTGATATAACTAAAACACAATAAGAAAACCAAAACATGTAATCTTTAAGTCCTAACTATTTATAAGTTGAAAAGCAACTAGCAAAGGATCAAATTTTTTACATGACATTAAACCTGACAAGTTATATTATACACCAAACATGTATGACCACATGAACGGATCACACCACAAAATTTTGGACATTTCCTTACTAATATTTTTTAGTATAAAAAACACTATTTTATTATAAAACTTTTATCTACTAAAGTCTCTAAGTAAAAGTAGGTAAAGATACAATATCTATTAAAAATAAGAGTAAGAAATTTTTTTGACCCTTTTGATGACTAAAAAATGAGTAAGGATAGACCTTTAGTGCTCTCACTTTAGCTTACTCTTTTTCTTTGAGTAGGAGTTGATAAAAAAAGAAAAAGAGTAAGGAAAAGGGGAGCACTAAAAGTTTATCCTTACTCATTTTTTAGTCACAAAAAGTGTCAAAACTTTTCCTTATTCTTATTTTTAGTAGACATTGTATGTTTACCTACTCTTATTTAGATATTTTAGTAGGTAAAAGTTTTATTATGAAATGGTGTCTTTTATACTAAAAAAACATATTAGTAAGGAAATGTCTAAACTTTTGTAGTGATGAACAACGGTCAAACAGTCAACATCAATTTAACGATCATAATAAGGTTTTAACCAATGTTTTCAGACCCGGGTCGACCCGGCCGGGTCAACCGCACTACAATATTCGACCCCTTCCCTGGCCAAATTTTTGACGTTTCCCTGGTGACATGTCGCCAGGGATAGAGAATCCCCGGCGACATGTCGCCAGGGAAACGTCGCCAACGAAGGCTAGTGGGGAAAGTTTCCCTGGCGACTATTTCGGGTTTCCCTGACGACTAAGTGGGCCCCGCAGCTCTTTGGTTCAAAAATTGGTGCCACGCTGGATTTGGTGCGGGAAAGTTTCCCTGGCGACAAATGTCGCCAGGGAAAAGTTGGCCGATGAACAAACTTAAGTAAACATGATTATTAAACCTCACTTTTCCATGGCGACATGTCGCCAGGGAAACTATTCGTTGCGTTGACAAGTCAATGCCTTGCGTTGACAAGTCAACGTTGTGCTCGAGTTTCCCTTGCGACATGTCGCCAAGGAAACTTGGCTGACTTTTAAGAAAGTCAAGCGAGTCCAAGTTTCCCTGGCGACATGTCGCCAGGGAAACTTTGATGACTTTTCAGAAAGTCAAGCGAGTCTATGGTTCCCCTGGCGACATGTCGCCAGGGAAACTTTGGCATTTTTTAGCAGCCTGCACAGCAGGCTATTTCCAGATTTTTTCCGGAAAAAATCTACCAAAACCTGAGAATACAAATACAAAACCTGAAGATACAAATACTAAAAATCTACCACGAATCTAGTACCAAAACACAATAACATGTAACCTCTTGATCGATTGGCTCGATCAATACAAATACATATGTCACAACTTGAGTACAAAGTTCCTAGTTACACTTATTAAACTTGCAATTCGGGGTTTACAATTATTAAACTTGCATGCTAAGGTAGGAAAAATAAGACATACTAACCATTATTGCCATTCTACCCGTCGACATTATCATTACCACTCCTGCCACTCCCACCGGCGCCACTACCGCTGCCTCCCGTGCTACTCCCGCCGGCGCCACTACCGCTGCCTCCCGTGCCACTCCCGCTAGCACCACCCAATAGGAATTGTGAGAACGCATATATGGTCACTTCTCATAAAGTCATACACCTGAGATGCTTGTTTCAATCGTGGGTCGATGGCAGGAGGAGGAATATATTGAGCAGTCCTTCTCGGCACTATCTGGCCAACACCGGGCATGTGGCCTCGCTGCTTTCCAGCTCGGCAGATACGGTTGATCTCGTCGTCTGTATGTTTGCCTGCAGCCTTCATCGCAAGCATCTTTTCCTAATGAAGTGACAAAAACAAACGACAGTTAGTATATTATTTATTAGTCGGGTTGGTACATTATTTATCGGTAGGGAATAGTAAAAAACCAAGGCATATCCAAAAAAAATTAATTAATTAATTAATTAAAAAAAATACTTACATACATAACGCAGTCCGCATCGCAAGGAAAATTCCCATCCTGGTCGGTGTGCGCAATGAAGAAGTGATCAATGACAGTCGGGGGTGGCACATCAGCTTCAATTGCAGCTTGCGTCTCTACATACATAGACACGCATATATAGAATGAAGCAAATTCAAAACAAAAAATCACAACACACCAAAACATATAATCAAAGACATATATGTATGTTAATTAATTATAGAATTTCTCACCACTTCGTCTCGAAGGCGTGCCAACGATCGGGATCACTGCCGACTCGGTGTCTTCTGCTTAGACCTATTTTGGGAGTTCGTCATGCATCTTTTCTCGTAATCCGGATTACTTCAAAGTGCGATATGTTTTTCCCAGTCCTCGGAAGTAATTTCCTGAGGACGCTCGCTGCGGACTCTGCCAATGTCTACCGTGCCGGTATCGATGTCTCGGACCCAATGCTTTGTCTTGAGCGTATTTTTCGAGAATTGTAACTCTTTGTAAACATTTGATTGATGCCGCCACGTATACCCTTCCATGTCTTAGGATCACTCTTGTGGGGTGTCAGATTAAACTTAGACTGCATTCATATACAACAAATAAAACAAACACAAAGTTAGAGTTAGAGATATAATTTATACATTATTTTGTTTATTTATTTAATGGCTTATATATTTATTTAAATTTTTATAATAAAAACAACTTATCTTGATAAGCATAAGCTTTTTGAAACAATCTTGTTCTGATAAGCTTATCAGGACAAGCTGTTTGAAAACAGCTTGTTCTGATAAGCTTATCAGGACAAGCTGTTTGAAAACAGCTTATCCTGATAAGCTTATCAGGACAAGCTGTTTGAAAACAGCTTATCCTGATAAGCATATCAGAACAAGCTGTTTGAAAACAGCTTATCCTGATAAGCATATCAGAACAAGCTGTTTTCACACAGCTTGTTCTGATAAGCTTATCAAGATAAGTTGTATTCAAACATCTTGTTTTGATAAGCTTATCAGGATAAGCTATTTGAAAACAACTTATCCGAAAAAGCTTATTACATTATTCTCATCAAATATATATTTATTTAAATTTTTTTATATTTATTCGAATTTTTTACATATATTTAAAAAAAAATTATATGATATAAATAATAAGATACAATTTGTATATTTATTTAAATTTGTTATTTATTTATATGATATAAATAAATAAACAAATTTATTTAAATATATACACCATTAAATAAATAAACACAATAATGTTATGAACATAAAAATGATAACTGACCTCTATGTTCGCCCAAACCAACGCCGTGATCTCATCAGGGACATCATTCCAACTTGGGTAGTACAGTGGCACGAGCCTCCTGATACAATCCCCGATGTAATTAGATAAATGCTGAGCATGCGCGCCGCGAGGCCGGAAAGAGATTTCTTCAAAATCTATCGGGACAGGGCCATGCTCACCAACTTCCTCCAACAAATTGATACATCGGGTAATGCCCCGAGTCTTTCTACCGGCCTCTCTGCCGCCCAAATTTTCTTTTCTTTTGCCTTTGCCTGCAAAAATCAAGTGAGTGACAAAGTTATAAAAATTCAAGGCAAGCAACATATATATGCACCGAATTTATGATTGTGTTACAATAATCCAAATATTCTTACCTTTATTTCTAAATAAGGCAAAACAACCGCTGCGGATGTTTGGCGTAGGGGGTTCATCCTCACAACTACCGTCACCACCGTGTGATCCTGCAACATCTGCCGACATCTGTACAAGTACAATTAGCATAACATAGACAAATTCATGAACAAAATAATATAAGCATGCCCAAATCCAAATACAACACATCCAAATAAATATACACATTTAAACAATCCACAACAATTAGATTCATTCATTAAAACAAATAAGTGTCTTTTGCAAGTTACAACTAAAGGTCAATCTTCTTCTTCACTGGAATAAACTCTGTCTTCACCATCATCATCATTCACACGTTCTTCATCACTTAAATCATGAGGGATGTCTTCATCATCAGTAATACCATCGTCTTCGTCATCAACATCAATGATATTTGGTGGTGCATCAACCTCCGTTTCGTGGCCATCTATATACAAGGTCACATCACCCAAGTCATTCAAATCAGTGGAAAGTGGTAGATCAGATGAGTTGTCGAAATGTATAATATCAGGAACGGCATCTGACACTATGACACCCCCGTTGGAAAACTTTTTATGATTAACATGTTCAACGACCTTCTAGTCGGGTTTGTTCTTATCTTCAATGTAGAAGACTTGTTTGACTTGTGTTGCGAGAATGTATTGATCATCTTTCCACCACTCGGCTGCGGTCGGGTCTCGGCTGTGGTCGGGCTCGGCTACGGTCGGGACTGGCTGCGGTGACCGGATATGTAAAAACAAAACCAAAAATACTATCAATTATAATATAAGTTATATAAAAAAATCATTTACAATATAAATTAAAAAAAATTATATAAAAAAAATCCTTAAACTATCCATTAAAATATAAATTATATTAAAAACCTTAATATAGGATGGAGATGGAGTGGTGGTGGTGGTGGTGTTGCTGGCGGATGGAGATGGCGTTGGTGGTTTTGCTGGCGGATGGAGATGGCGGGGGTGTGAGTGGTTGTGAGTGGTAATGGTGGTGATGATAATGATGGTGGTGATGTGGGTGATGGGGGTGTGGAGGTGATGGTGGTGATGGGGTGTGGAGGTGATGGTGGTGATGATAGCGTAGGGTTTTTTTTTTTATAAGAGTTATGAGAAAAATGAAGCATATCTGGTCAATAAAGATCATCTTTTCCCTGGCGACAATCCCTGGCGACATGTCGCCAAGGATACAATCTACTTTTGTCGTTTAGCCAAAAGCGCGCGCGATTGAAACTTTTTGGAGGGTTGTGACCAAGTTTCCCTGGCGACATGTCGCCAGGGATACATTTGACTTTTCAACGCATATATACGTACCTAATTTCTTTTGTCGTTTCTCCCAATCCTTCCCTGGCGACATGTCACCTGGGATAGTCCCAGATATCGCAGGGGTAATTTTTGTCAAAATAAATTTTATTATTTCTTATATATTATTAAAATTAGTAATAAAATAATAATAATAATAATAATTATTTATAAAATAATAATAATTATTATTACTATTTATAAAATAATTATTAGTATTTATAAAATAATAATATCATCCCGGTGAGTTTAATTTCTAAATTTATTCCGATTTAGTCTGTTTAATTTCTCGATTTATTCTAATTCGGTAACCAATTTAACATCTAACGTTTAACAAATGCATACCGACTCATCCATTGAACATCTAACATGTAACCAAGACATGTCGAGTCATCCATTGAACATCTAACGTGTAACCAACACATACCGACTCATCCATTGAACATCTAACATTTAACAAATGCATACCGACTCATCCATTGAACATCTAACGTGTAACCAAGACATGTCTACTAATCCATTGAACATCTAACGTGTAACCAACACATACCGACTCATTCATTGAACATCTAACGTGTAACCAACACATACCGACTCATCCATTGAACATCTAACGTTTAACAAATGCATACCGACTCATCCATTGAACATCTAACGTGTAACCAACACATACCGACTCATTCATTGAACATCTAACGTGTAACCAACACATACCGACTCATCCATTGAACATCTAACGTTTAACAAATGCATACCGACTCATCCATTGAACATCTAACGTGTAACCAAGACATGTCAACTCATCCATTGAACATCTAACGTGTAACCAACACATACTGACTCATCCATTGAACATTTAACGTTTAACAAATGCATACCGACTCATCCATTGAACATCTAACGTGTAACCAAGACATGTCAACTCATCAATTGAACATCTAACGTGTAACCAACACATACCGACTCATTCATTGAACATCTAACGTGTAACCAACACATACCGACTCATCCATTGACCATCTAACGTTTAACAAATGCATACCGACTCATCCATTGAACATCTAACGTGTAACCAACACATACCGACTCATTCATTGAACATCTAACGTGTAACCAACACATACCGACTCATCCATTGAACATCTAACGTTTAACAAATGCATACCGACTCATCCATTGAACATCAAACGTGTAACCAAGACATGTCAACTCATCCATTGAACATCTAACGTGTAACCAACACATACCGACTCATCCATTGAAAATCTAACGTTTAACAAATGCATACCGACTCATCCATTGAACATCAAACGTGTAACCAAGACATGTCAACTCATCCATTGAACATCTAACGTGTAACCAACACATACCGACTCATCCATTGAACATCTAATGTTTAAAAAATGCATACCGACTCATCCATTGAAAATCTAACGTGTAACCAAGACATGTCTACTCATCCATTGAACATCTAACATGAAACGAAGACATTTCGAGTCATCCATTGAACATCTAACGTGTAACCAAGACATGCCGACTCATGCTTTGAACATCTAACGTGTAACCAAGACATGTCTACTCATCCATTGAACATCTAACGTGTAACCAACACATACCGACTCATCAATTGAACATCTAAATATTGGAGGGAAAACATTGGCGGGAAAATATTGGCGGGAAAACCTTGGCGGGAAAACATTGGAGGGAAAATAATGCAGGGAAAACATTGGTGGGAAAATGTTAACAACTTCCCTCATTTTTTTAGCATAAAAGGAGAACCACACACACTCCTTATCATCACAACCACCAGCAGATCACACACACTTATCATCACAAACAAATTGTTATTATGAAGATGTTGAAGCATGAAGCTTTTCTGTGCAAGTGTAAACATGGAGATGTAGTTCTTCGAGAATCGTGGACAACTGAAAACTTTGGTAGACTGTATTATGCTTGTCCACGTTCATGGGTTCAACCTCCAGTTTCATATGGATGCAAATTTTTTTTATGGAAAGACGAACGCGTCCAACTACTAATCAATTCTCTTGGAGGTTCAATGAGCTTTTCTCCTCCAAACTCTTCTTCAAGACATTCAACGAGCTTTTCTCCTCCAAGCTCTTCTCCCATACCTTCAACAATTCCAATTTCTTCTCCAAGCTCTTCGACGTGTGAAAACTGTGTGCGCTTGAATGGAATGATAATGGTACTTGAGCGTACGGTAGAGTTGTACCGCAACTCTGATAGGCACACAATGGATTCAGTTGCACTACTTCACGACCTTTACGATGACATGGGGAACCTTAGGTTGAACTAGTTTGTGATGTGTTTTTTTCTGTGTTTACGAGTCTAATATCGTTGTAATATCCATGTTTAATTAAGCGCGTGTTTAAGTGTCCGTGACGAACAAAATTATGTTTAGGATTGTTTGTCTGTAAGTCTCCCATGTGATATTACAAAAGGTTTTATGTAATATTTGGAATAAATAAATATTTGTTTTATAAATGTCTCATTTTTATTATATAAACGTCGCAAAAATAAAATAACATCGGATCGATAGTTAAAATAATAATTATTTGGAATAAATAAATATTTGTTTTATAAATGTCTCAGTTTTATTATATAAACGTCGCAAAAATAAAATAACATCGGATCGATAGTTAAAATAATAATTATTTGGAATAAATAATAGTTTTTCATAACAAGGAAAAACTAATTTTACATATGACAGGGAGTTTCCCTGGCGACATGTCGCCAGGGAAAATTTTGGGATTTGACGGGTAAAAGCCCGCCACACATTTTTTGCTTAACATTGAAGTTAATTACGTATGGCAAAGTTTCCCAGGCGACATGTCGCCAGGGATAAATTGGGCACGTCATTAGCAAAAAATAACTATTGTTAAATACGATGGACAAAGTTTCCCTAGCGACATGTCGCCAGGGATAATTTTGGACGAAGTTTCCCTGGCGACATGTCGCCAGGGAAACCCTAGTCAAACTTTGACCAAAAAGAAAATCTGCTTTCTCACCACGTCAGCGATGTCGCCAGGGAAAAGGGGTTATCCCTGGCGACATCTTGTCGCCAGGGAAACTTTTGTCACATGTTCCCAGTTTTCTTGTAGTGCCGGTTGAACCGGTTCCGGCCGAAAAACGGGTCATATTGACCCGGGTTTCATATTTTCGAAACCCGGCTTGACCCGGCGGGTTTGGGGTGACCCGGGTCAACTCGGTTCTCAAGACTCGGCCGGGTTTCAAATTTTTTCGGGTTTTTTTTGAATTTTTTTTTTTGAATTTTACGTATTTACGACGAAATTTTAGTTTTACATATTATATTGGTTGGTAAATAATTTATATTTTTAATATACGTAAGTTTTAATGATTTTTATAAGTATAGTTTTGTTAATTATTAAAAATATAAAAAAAAAAATTTTTTTAGAAAATCGGATCAACCCGGGTTGACCCGGACCCGGCGACTCGACTGGGTCGATCTAAGAGCCGGGTTTTAAAACATTGGTTTTCACAAGTATAAATGCATAGGTTTACTTTCTGCGAACCAGGCAATAAGCCTTTTATATGTTTGTGTTTCACATAAATATCCAAGAAAAGCCAAGTCAAGTAAAAAGACATTCGAACTGCCCTAATTAAAAAATGACCAATATCATGGAATAATGGCCGGTATGAAAGTTCATCATTGACTTTTGGCATCTGACCCCATTTCATTTTGCTATATTAACATCTCAGTTGTTAGTTGAGTTCCCCCCTTGCAATTGCTCAAAACACTAGTTTCTTTTTTCTCATCAAATCACTCTTTCATCAACGTGTAATATAATGGATTCCATCATGAAGCAGTTTGAACATCTTGTAATCAAACTGGAGGAAGTCAAATTAGCCACTGACAACTTTACTGACACCAAAATTATCGGAAAGGGTGGTTTCGGAAATGTATATGAGGGAGAACTATCTCAATCAAGGGGGAAAACTAAGGCTGCTTTTAAGCGTTTAAATCGTAAACATGGGCAAGGTGACCCTCAGTTCTGGAAGGAGGTCATGATGCTTTCTCGTTACACTCACGAAAACCTCATCTCTCTCCTTGGATTTTGTGACGAGGGTGGTGAGAAAATCTTGGTGTACGAACAGGCATCTAATGGTAGCCTTGATCGCCATTTGAGTTCCACTACTCTCACGTGGAGTCAACGTATCAGGATATGCCATGATGCTGCAAAGGGACTATGTTACCTTCATGAAGATAAAGGTAATCATCACAGAGTTCTCCACAGAGATATAAAAAGTTCCAACATTCTATTGGACGAGAACTGGAAAGCTAAAGTCTCTGACATGGGACTGGCAAAAGTAGGACCTTGTAGCCAGTTTACGTTTTTAATGACCGATATTGTGGGTACATTTGGTTACATTGATCCAATGTATCTGCGCATGGGCTTTCTAACGAAAGAGTCTGATGTATACTCTTTCGGAGTTGTCCTTTTTGAAGTATTATGTGGAAGACTATGTTTTGATAATAGCAATGCTCGTAGTGGGAATATAGTGCATATCTGGAAACAAAGATACGAAGAGAAAAAGTTGGATGAGATTGTGTTTAAAGATGATCTTTTGCAAGCATTGGATCAGAGTTGTTTGGAAATGTTTGCAGAGATTGCCTTTCAATGTTTGCAAGACTCACGTGAAGCACGACCAAAGATGTCTGGTGTTGTGGAAAAACTAGAGATAGCACTCAAACATCAGGAGCTTGTTGATCTCATACCAAAGGAGTATCGAGAGATAGTTAAGGCTATGGGACATCCTCTGATTTGCAGATCCGTAGAGGAATTCAAAGTGCTTCTTACCAAAGGAGTTCTCCTTAATGGGGGCAAAACGGTAATTAACAACACTTTTTGAAAAAGTCTTTTAATTATTTTTTATTACGAAATGGCAAATTTAGATAAATTTATACTACCTTCCACTTTTATTGTCCTCATTTAACTTTTTAAACAGTAATTAACTACACTTTTTATAAAGTTTTTTAATTATTTTTTATTACGAAATGGCAAATTTTGATAAATTTATACTACCTCCGTTCCACTTTTATTGTCACTTTTTAAAATCTTACTTTTTCAACTTTTATCTTTAATAATTTCGTTTATGTTAAAATACTTGATGAAAATTATATCAATAAAAATGTATTTAAAAACCAATCCATTCATATATTTTTCATCAATTATTATATAACACAAACAAAATTATTTAAGATAAAAGTCAAAAAGGTAAGATTTCGAAAAATCAATTGAGGACACTAAGGTTGCGTTTAGTTGGATAGAAAACACCCTGTTTTCTACAAAATGTTTTCTAGGAAACAAGAAAAACAGAAAACGCGTTCAAATTATCGTTTTCTAAAAATATTTTCTAGAAAATGCAAAATCCTTGTTTTACCCTTTTGCACACAAAACAAAAAAACTCATTTTTTTTTCTAAGTTTTCCTTTATATATAGAAAACTCATTTTCCCATTTGTTTCATTTATAATTTTGGAAAATGGAAAACACAAATTTCTCCAACTAAATTCGTTTTCCAGATTTTTAAATGTTTTGTGAAAAAAGAAATCCCTTTTCTTTTTCTACAAAATAGAAATAGAAAATGATACAAAATGTTTTCCAACTAAACGCACCCTAAAAGTGGGACGGAGGGAGTATAATGTTAGCTTAATGGCTTCCTTGAATTTTACGTATATGATTAAAATACAAAATAAATATTGTGTAGCTACAATCACCCTTAAATAACTTTTATTGAGTTTAGCATGTCAACACTTTCATGAGTTTCAAGTTAAAAAACAAGTCACTCCGCCCGCTATCAGTTGAGATCGATATAAACTTAAAAATATTTACAGGACGAATGAAACAAGCATAATCAATTCCAATTTACTTTTTTCAAAAATAAAATTCTTACATATATTAAATCGTCAAGTGATAAAAGAACACGAGATTTTCTTATCTTTTCAATAAACGAGCACATCAATATACTAAAGATCACGTAATCACACGTGATTTTTACAGTATTAAATTTGCAACAGAAAAAATCACATGTGATTTGTTTTTTCAAATATCATGTGTGATTCACAAATCACATTTTATGAATCATATTTTATTTTCATAAAACTCATGTGATTTAAGAAAGAAAAAACAGATCAACTCTTATTTTGTATATAACATGTAGTTTCTCATGACGTGATTTCAATTCTCACAAAAATCTTAAAAACGGTTCGTCGAGAGTATATAAAAGTGCTTTAGATCAATGGTGATTTAATTTTCGTCTCACATGGATATATAATGATTAATAAAATAAAATCTTACAATAAAAAGTTAACTTTTATTTTTGAAATAATGTTTTTTCTCTAAGTATCTATATAATTATAAAATTTATAAAAAGAAAAAGTATAACTTGGGTTATTCGGGTCAACCCGAAAATCGGACTGAATTCGAATTCGATATTTGGTTCGGTTGAATTCTAGTTCGGTTCAATTCGGCTTTATAGTTGACCAAAAAAAAATTTATACAAATATACCGAACAACTCGAAAACCGAACAATCCGGAAACCGGATCAATGAACACCCCTACTTGTCCATTAGATTTGGGCTCAATTCAATCCGATTTAAGCTGATAATATAAATTGTGCTTCATTTTAATGGACATGTAGTGGTTTTCTATAAATGAGAAGGGAGAACACATTGAAAGGATTTACATTGAAGCATGTTTTGTTTTTGGTTGGAGTCTAAAATATCTGCCTGATGACATTGTTAATTCAAGGTGACTTATTCTATCTCTATCCTTTTTTGTTTCGAATAGGGAGTCAGTTATACATTTAGCGTTAATTAGTTTGTCATTGTTTAATCGATGCTTTAATTCTTCTTTATGCAGATTCCCAGGGGGGCGATGTTACCACTATCAATGGGGTTTCAGAGCACGTGTGAGAGGTGAATATTTGACACCTCATATCTCATACAGACTCAACCTTGTCTTCCGATATAAATTTCATTCAGATGTCGACCCACTGAGATACAAAATAGACGGCGAGGATGAGACAAAAGTTCTCATAATTTACGTTGCTACCCATATGAGAGAAGATGGGTGGTTCGTTGTTCCATTGTATCACTCTACAATCCAACACACAACCGCAGATCTCCAATTTGTGTTTGAATCCCGTGATACCACTCTACTAGTCGCTGGCTTCGAGTTCCAACCATATGACGATAAAGTAAGCTCTTTAATGTCAATGGTTATGCTTTTATTTAAACATTCAAAGAAAAGAAAATGGAACATTACCCCAAGGCATGTCATTATATAAGTGGAAAAGTTCAGGTCGACCCGTTATTATGTAGATTCATTTTATTGTAGTATTTGCCAATGTTTTGAAACCCGGGTTTTGAATCGACCCGGTCGGGCGACCGGGTCACCGGTTCAACCCGTCAGACCGCCGGGTCGATTCGGTTTTCTAAAAATTAATTATATATATATTTTTAATATTATAAAAAGTATTTATATAAAAATCACGAATATTTCATATATTTAGCTTAAAATCTATTTAATAACAAATATAACATGTAAACACAAAGTTACGTTGCAAATACATTAATTAAATCACGAAAAAAAATAAAAAACGAAAAAAATCAAAACCCGGCCGGGTCTCACGAACCGGGTCAACCCGGGTCGCTTCAAACCCGGCGAGTCACACCGGGTTTCTAATATATAAGACCCGGGTCAATTTGACCCGTTTTTCAGCCGGAACCGGTTCAACCAGTTGAACCGACCGGGTCGACTCGGATTTCAAAACATTGGTATTTGCCACTAACTTAAACACAAAACAAAAATGGTACAACTGTTATTAACCGCAAAGACTTATATTTTTAATTGGACGTGTAGTGGGTGTCTATAACTATTCGATTTTACAAAACAAATCAAGATCAAAGATGTATTCAATCAACCACCTCTTTATTTTCTATAACTGCTCAGACTACCACTTCAAATGTGACACCTGGATTGTGATCAGTACAAACAAACAAAGAAACAATAAGAATCAGTGATCTTAAAGTCAAGATCAAAGCTCATACACAACCAAAGAGAACAAAATAAGAGCTGAAGAACAAACTACGTGTAAAATGATAAGACGATACCTAACCAAATGACCCTAAAAGACTATATATATATTTTGACAAGTCAACACTCTTGAACGTCTTCATATATTGCATATCAGTCCTCCAAGATTGCAAAACCTGTCAAAAACAGAAAACAGAAAAAATACTCTAGAAAATATTTACAACTTACGCCCCTTACCTTTCCAAACTTTAGCAACTAGAAATAAGTTTACAAACTGCAATGTATTTTCAATACCATTCTTTAAACTTATTTCTGGTACAAGTTAATCATCTGCAACATCTCACAGAACCTTTTATGACTCTTGATAGACAACCCTTTGGTAAACAAGTCAGTAACATTATCCTGAGACTTGATCTTGTAAGTTTTAATCAACCCTTTAGATACTTTATCTCTTAGGAAATAAAGATCAAGTTCAAAGTGCTTGGTCTATTCATGAAACATTGGATTAGCAGCTATCTGAATAACAGAGCTACTATCACAGTTCAAAAGAACAAGCAACACAGCCTCAACTTTCAGATCAGTAAGAATTTTTATAATTCACATCAATTCATATGTATCACTGTTCATAGCCTTGTATTCAGCTGAAGACTTAGCTAAAACAGATTGTTTCTTACTTTTCCATGACACAATATTCTCACCCAGATATATCACATAACCAATAACAAATTTTCTAGTAATTTTGCACTTATCCCAATCAGAATCAACATATGCACACAACTTAAGATAACTATTATGTTTAAAACATATCCTAGTTCTTGGAGAACTTTTGAGATACCTTAAAACATGAAAAGCAAGTTTAAGATGAGAATCACAAGGAGCATGCATAAATTGACTTAGAACATGAACAACATATGCAATGTTTGGTCTAGTGAGACTAAGATATATGAGTTTCCAAACAATCTTTTGATAGCATGTAACATTACTGAGAAACTTATCTTCCACACCAGATTTATGCTTAACTTTCTTAGATTGATCAGGCATAGATGACTTAGCTGGTTTACATGCCAACAAACCATATTCAGCTAATAGTTCTAAGCAGTATTTCCTTTGATTCAAACATATACCATTATCAGTTTCAATGACTTCTATTCCCAAGAAATACTTAAACTTACCAAGAACCTTAATTTGGAACTTAGAACTTAAATATTCTTTAAATTTGGATATATGATCATCATTATTACCAGTAATAATGATATCATCCACATAAACCAAAAGAGCAACAAAAGTTTCATTAACAGACTTAGTAAACATTGAAACATCACTCTTGATTTGAATAAAACCATTTTCAAGTAAGACTTCAGTTAACTTTTCATTCTATTTTCTTGGAGCTTGTTTAAGCCCATATAAAGATTTAGTTAACCTACACACCTTCTTACTATCTTTAGAAAAATATCCCTCAGGAGGAACCATGTAAACTTCTTCATCAAGATCTCCATATAGGAAAGCCTTATTCACATCTAATTGATATATAGGACACTTTTAAGACATAGCAACATATAAGAGACATCTAACTATAACAATTTTCACAACTGATGAAAATGTTTCTTCATAATCTATACCCTCTTTCTGACTATAGCCTTTGGCAACAAGCATGGCCTTATCTCTCAACCTCACCATTAGATTTATACTTGACTTTCCATAACCACTTAGAACCTATAGGAATTCTTCCATCAGGTAAATTAGTAATTTCCCAAGTATTATTTCTATTTAATGCTTCTATTTTTAAATTCATAGCCTCAATCCACCTAGGATTACAACTAGCCTCAGCAAAACTTTTAAGCTCGTGAATTCTATTCAAGTTATTAGAGAACACAAAGTTATCCATAGATAAATTGACATAACTAACAACAGTATTAGTATCATATTTAAACCTTTTATCAAGCTCATAGTTATCAAACTTAGCAAGTAACTTATGAGGTCTATTAGACCTTCTTAGCTCAGAACTCTCTGGATTACTTTGAAAAAGTTGATTAAATTCTACGTAGTCTTCAACCTCAGACTCATATTCATCTTCATTAAGGGCAACATCAGGATCTATAGGATTTGCCACACTACTGCTAGAATCATTCTGGCTTCCAACACTATGATTTTTATTAATCACAAAATTTTACTCCTGAGGATGATTGGTAATAGTGGAAGATGTATCAGAAGATACATCAGCAAAATCAGAACCTTTAGGTATGCTACCTCTATCTCCTAGACACACATCTCTTAATTCATCATAGGGTTCATCAGACTTGTCTACTGCTATGTCAAAAATATTTAAACTGTTTAAACCTTGATCCTCAAAAATCAAATCTCCTTTACATAAATCATTTTTAAAAGGGAAAACAGTTTCATAGAATTTGGCATCTCTTGAAAACAAAACAGTTTTAGACTCCAAGTTAAAAAGTTTATAACCTTTTTTGTTAAAAGAATAACCAATAAACACACACTTTTCAGACCTAGCAGCAAACTTATCCAAATTGTTAAGCACAGTACTAAAACATAGACACCCAAAAGACTTTAAATGAGAGATATTAGGTTCTATATTATAAATCATTTCATAGGGACTTTTTCCAGAGAGAAAAGAGCTAGGAATCCTGTTAATAAGGTAAACAGCAGTCAGAATAGACTCATGGCACATGTTCAAAGGTAATCCCCCCCCTGAAACATGAGGGCTCTAGCTACATTAAGTAAATGCCTATGTTTTCTTTCAGCTATACCATTCTGTTGTGGTGTATACACACAAATAGTTTGATGAACAATTCCATAAGACTGAATAAAACTTTCAAACTTATGTTTATAAACTCTGTTCTATTGTCACTTCTAAAAATTTTAATAGTTACATCAAACTAATTTTTGATAAGATTAAAAAATTCAACAGTTTTATCCAAAACTTCATTTTTCCCTTAAACATATACAACCACACAGCCCTGGTATAATCATCAACAATAGTAAGTACCCATCCCTACTTTTCACTTGATAAGGGCCCCAAACATCTAAGTGAACACTATCACCCAAATACTTGGTTTTATGCTCACTTAAAGGAAATGGTTCCCTTGTTTGCTTAGCCTTGTGACACACATCACAAGGCTGGTTATCATTAACAGAATCCATTTGAATTTTATTTTTAAGCAACTATAAGACTTGATCAGAGGGATGACCAAGTCTATTATGCCATATGCATTTAGATAAATAACAAGTAGATATAGCACTATTTATAAACTTCATACCTGAATCAAACAAATAAAGTCCATTGTTCTCACTACCAGTCCTGAGGAGGGACTTTTAAAGTGAATCCTAAACAAAACATTTTGATTCATTAAAGGATACAACAAACTTATCATGCTTAGCAGCCTGTGCACAAAAATAAGGCTGAATTTATACCCCGGAACAACCAACACATTCTTTAAAATAATCTTTTCTGACAATTTAAAATTACGAACATGCTTAACATGTTCAATAGTTCCATTAGGATGAGAAACTAAAACTTTTAGCTTAGAAACATCAATAACATCATATAAATGATCAATAGAAAAAGTCATGTGCTGGGATGCTCCAAAATCAAAGATCCAACCAATGTAAGTACTATAAGTACTTATATTGGTATTGTAATTAAAAAATCCACATGTAACAAAATTAATCACATGAACTGAACTAACTATAGTAGTTGCAACACAAGACTGCACATCAGCAGAATCACCATTAGATCTAATCAAAGCCATAAGCCTATTAATCTGATCAGGAGTAAAAGGAAGAGATTTTCCTGCCCCCTGATCAACATCATTAACCCTAGGGCTAGAAGCATTATTAGAAACATTAGATCCTCCAGGATTTCTTTTCTTAAAACCTGGAGGATACACATTAAGCTCACAACATCTGTCAATTGTATGTCCATTTATATTACAATGTTTGCAAATGAAATTATTATTATTATAATTTCTATTAAAACTTCTGTTCTGAGTATTTTTGTTACTAGACCAAGTATTTGGTTTAGAAACAAAAGCCGAAGCAGTGCTATTATGAACCAAACTATTCTTATGGGACTCAACCCTAGACAAAGTAACAAAAGCAGATTTAACATCAGGTAAAGGATCAGCAGTTAACAGTTGACTCCTAACAACACTAAAAGTGTCATCAAGACCCATAAGAGACTGCATAAGCCTCATGAGAGCATTATGACCATTCATTTGAGGAGCACTAGCACAACTATAAGAAGGTAGATTGACAAGAGAATCAAACTGCCTCCACAAACTATTGTAGTTATGATAATACTCAGACAATGAAGATCGAGACTAAGTAAGAGAACAAATTTTATTGTGCAAGTTACAGATCACAGATCCATCAATCTTATCATATGTTTCTTTAAATTCATCACACACATCTTTAGCATTTTTTGAAAAAATTTGCCCTTGATATAACTCATAAGAAATACATCCAAGAATCCAAGATAACACAACAGCATTACACCTATCCCACTATTCTTGAAGAATCTCATCTTCCTCATCTTTAAAACAAGTACCATCAATAAAACCCAACTTATTTTTAGTATGTAAAACAAGTTTAAAAGCAACAGCCTTTATAGTTTCCGGGACCAGTAAGCTTAACAGACACAATAGGTTGCCCATTAGTATCAGTAGGGTGCAAGTAAAGTGGGTTATTAGTATGAATGACAGTTTCAACATTTTCTTTAGTCTAACTAGAACTAGTGAGTTTATCATCTTTCTTAGCATCAGACATGATAACTCACCAAGAAAGAAAAAAGATGAATAATAAAAGCAAACAAAACCCTTGTAACTCCTCTATACACAACTATCAGATAATCTACACAAGAAAACATGATCAATACACCAATAACTAACTAGATCTCTTCGACACCTAATCACCCACTAAAAACAACCTAAACAACCTAAATAGAGCAAGAGATGAATTACAGAGCACACGCTGCAACAAGCAACCAAGAATCCCAAGAACCAATAAGATTAAGTAGATCACCACAAAACACAACCAACTCACAGCGGAATAAACACCTGAAACGTTAGTTATAACAGAATAACCAACCAAACAAAAAATTACTTCAGATTGAAGAAACCCTAATTTCAGAATTTAGGGTTTTTTTTTAATTAAACTCAATAATAATGCAGTTAAAAACAATTAATTGCACCAGAACCTAATAGAAACCCACAGAATACCAGAAATCAAGAAACCCTAAAATTTTGGAAAAATGAAATTAACCCAAAAAGAACCCAATTAACCAACTGATTAATCAATTAATACAATAAAAGAACCCAATTAACCAACAGATTAATCAAGATCGGATGTAAAAACTTTAGATTTCAAAAACAAGTACCAAGAACCATGGGCTCTTATACCATATTCGATTTTACAAAACTAATCAAGATCAAAGATGTATTCAACTAACCACCCCTTTATTTTTTATAACTGCTTCAAACTACCACTTCAAATATGGCACCTGGATTGTGATCAGTACAAAGAAACAATATGAATCAGTGATCTTAAAGTCAAGATCAAGGCTCATACACAACCAAAACCAGAGAAAACAAAATAACGGCTGAAGAATAAACTATGTGTAAAATGATAAGACGATACCTAACCTAATGACCTAAAAGACTATATATACATCTTGACAAGTCAACACTCTTGAACTTCTTCACATATTGCATATCAGTCCTCCAAGATTGCAAAACCTGTCAAAAACAAAAAACAGAAAAAATACTCTACAAAATATTTACAACTTACCCCCTTTACCTTTCCAAACTTTAGCAACTAGAAATAAGTTTACAAACTGCAATGTATTTTTAATAATAACTATAACAGAGCACCTCAGAGGGCTCAAAGTAAGGTTTTTGTTTTCTTAATGAAATATCTTGATGTTTTATACCCAATAAACTGTATTTAGATCCTTCAATAAACTTACAGATTAGGTTAAAGAAAAAACAAGAAGAGGACAAGGAGCAAAAAAGAAAAGAGAAAGAAGAGAAACATTTGTATACTATAATAAAAGTTGTTCGTGATGAGAACCTTTATGAACAAATAGGGAAAAATATTTTTTTCGATTTAGTGGATCTTGAGAAAGTTCGTCATTTTCGTATCCGAAAACAAACTTCTTTTGCCCTTTTTAAGGTAAATGTTTTTTCATTCTGTTTTTTAACATAATCCCAAATATATATGTAGTAATCTTATAATCTTTTTTTCCAGGAGGAGATAGCAAAAGAACTAGGTATACCAGTGCAATATCAAAGATTTTGGCTCTGGGTAAAGCGCCAAAATTACACTTACCGCCCACATCGTCCATTAACTCCTCTAGAAGAAACTCAAACAGTATGTATTTCTAATTTTCTCTTTTTTCTTAAATCAACGGTATTTCATAAAGTTCCATAATTTTCTCAACTACTATACTTTTGGGATCAAGAACTAGGAAGATTTATTTTTTTATTTATTATAAACCAGTTTATGATCTTTTTACTGACTAGTGCACAGGGTTTGAACATTTACATACCGAATCCATTATGTTTTTAGGTTGGTCATGTAGGAAAGGTATCACGTAAAATTAGCGATGGGCGTTACTTATTCTTGGAGGCGGGACTTGGGCAGGTAATGTTTTATTGATAGATATTCATTATTATTCTATATCGTAGTATTAAATTATGATAATATAAACTTCACTGGTTCTTTTATATTATAGAATTCACAAAAGGAGGATATTCTATAATTATTTTTTATTTATTGGTAACCATGGTTTCTGACCTTTTGAGCGACTAGTCCTTTGAACATTTATATGTCGAATTCATTGTGTTTTTAGGTTGGTCATTTAGGAAAGGTACCAAATGATAGCAATAAGCTTAACTTATTTCCGGATGTAGGACTTGGGCAGGTAATGTTCTACTGATAGATTTTGATAATTATGCTACTACCTTTTATATTGAGTATTGAACTGTGATCATATAAACTTCAATGCTTCTTCTTTATTGTAGATTTCGCAAAAGGATATTCTACTTTTCTTTAAGCTTTATGACCCAATAAAAGAGGAGCTACGGTAGTCATTTTCTACATCTCTAATCTTTTTGGAGTTAATATATGCCTATTCTTGTTCATCAATTGATTTGTAGAAAAAAAGATGACATGTCAAAATGGGTATTTTCTAGAGCGGGGTGGCTAGGACCAAATGTGCTGTGTGGCCTGTGTCAATTTGTGGAAAATTTTTATTATAACATAATTGTTTATTATAACAAAGGGAGTTAATAGGTTACTATAAATTTTTACTATTGCTTTGAAAGTATGTTTAGCTGTAAATCAAAATTTCAAACTTATGGTGTGATATAGAGTTATCAAACACACGTTTAAATAGTTTACATAAGGAGGAGTGTCCTTAGTTATTATATCGGTTAACATATGTCAGGTATGTTGGACGGCTTTTTGTGAATGGTACAAGAAAGCCAACAGAAATACTGGCAAAGCTAAGTGAACTGGCTGGCTTTGCGCTTGATGAAGATATAGAACTGTTTGAGGTCATTCTTTCTTGTTTCTATTTACTTGTTATATCTATTATTTATCATCAGCTTTTTTTGTTGACTTATCCTCCTCATCCAGGAAATCAGATTTGAACCCAAAGTTATGTGTGAACATATTGATAAGAATATATCATTTTGGGGTAATCAGGTATGTACTAACTTTCACATCATAATAAAAAATTTAACCTTTGACCATGTGTCAGAAATAACCCCTTTTTGCTTTTTGGTTTATGTTGATGTATTATGTATAGCTTGAGAATGGTGACATCATTTGCCTTCAGAAATCTCTTCAGGCTGGAACTGTACAATATCGTTATTCTAATGTTCCATCTTTTTTAGAATATGTTCATAGTCGTCAGGTATATAATTTTAGGTTCTGCGTTTTCTTTTCCTAGAGAACCCCAAAGAGGATGAATTCTCGTTGGAATTTTGAGTACCTCATATCTGCACTCTAGATTACCAATTGGATTAAATCTTTGAACATTCCATTGTTTATTTGACCTTATTACATTTCAGGTCAATACTCAACAATTATGATGATGTAGATGGAGTTGCTGTCCATCTCAGCTCAGATGATCCATCTAAAATTAAGCTTACATCTCATAAGTGTTATTCCCACAACCTAAACCGAGGAGTTAAACATCTTTCATATATGCTGATCCACAACCATCATGTTATTTTGTGATTTTGATGTTTGCATTCCTGATGCTAAGGAAATTGGTTAGAATCTACATAAAAGTACAACTAACATCTCAAGTGTTGCCCGTAGAGTTTAGTTAAGCTCGTTGCAACAAAAGTGGATATTTTGTGTAAACTAAGTACTACTTTAATTAGTTATAATAGTAAATCCGAAGACCGTGTGATGAAGATGTAACATTATTAGTTATAGGTTTGAACACAACTAAACGTGTTTTTATTTATTTATCCTCATGGCAGATGTGCAACTCTTTGTTTACATGTGATCATATATGTTATCAAGTTGTATTAGTTGTATAATGCTTGTTCTCTTTTTTTGTTGCTAATGAGTTTTCAGTATGTTGCCACAAAAGAAACATTTCACATCCTGTGACTTTTCGATATATGATTTCAACTTGTGACTTATGACGAGTATTGAAGGGTTTAATCTCTTAAAAATACATAGAAAGAACTTGTTTAAAGTACATATCTACTAGACTACCCAGAAAAAATGGTATTGGAATACTAACAAGTTTTCCAATTTGTTAGTATTCCAAAAATTGGAAAATTGGTGTAACTGGATTTATTCATGCATATCTTCGTATGAGTTTGAATTTTTATAAATGGGGAGTCTATTGGCAACATTTTTCCTTCTCGAGGAATACGTCAAGGTGATCCATTATCCCCATATTTGTTCATTATAGTTGTTGATGTTCTCTCAAGTATGGTTTTAAATGATTTAGGAAACTCTTTGTTATCAGGAATTAAAATGGCTAGGAAATGCCTTGTAACTTCACATATTTTCTTTGACTATTGGCTCTTTATTTTTTCTTAAAGCGAATGTGCATGAATGTAAGGTTCTGGTGGATAATTTGGATCGGTATTGTAAGGCATCGGGTCAAAGCATCAATTTCACAAAGTCGGCTGCTCGTTTCTCACTCAATAACTCAAATCTTCTCCAAGACCAAATATGTAATCTTTTAAATGTTGAACGTCTGGATTCGAAGGCTCGTTACCTTGGGTTACCTTTTATATGCGGTTGGAAGAAAGGTGAATTATTCACTTTTATTTTGGAAAAGGTCCTTTAAATAGTTCAATGATGGAAACAATAGTTTCTCTCACGAGCGGGGCGTGAAATACTCATCAAATCAGTTATCCAGGCTATCCATCTTATGCAATGCAATGATTTTTGTTGCAAAATGGATTTCTTGATAAGATTCTTTGTCTTATTCGAAGGTCTTTCTGCAGCGGAGAGATAGATAAGAGACATATTCACTGGTTGAGTTGGGATCGTCTTTCGAAACCTAAAGAGGCAGGTGGTATTGTCTTTAGAGATTTACGTTCTTTCAATTCGTCGTTATTAGCAAAGCAAGGTTGGCGTCTTTTAATTAACCCAAACTCTTTCTGCGTTCGTTCTTAAAGGTATATATTATCCTAATGGTCACTTCCTAACACCTCGCAAAGGTTCTCGCCCCTCTTGGTTATGGCACAACATCCTTCATGGCCGTGATCTCCTTGTTCAAGGCATTAGGTGGCAAGTAGCAAGTGGTGAACATATATCTTTTTGGACTCATAAATGGGTCCCATACGAGGAGGATTTTTACATCCGTCGCCCACGAGGTTCGTTTATCATTTCCATGAAAGTTTCTGAATTTATAACTGATGCATAATGGGATGTTAATAAAATGCATGCCCATTTATTTCCTTTTGAAGCGAATTTTATCTCTGGATTCCTCTTTCGTGTACATGCGCTCAAGATAAGATTGTTTGGCATAATGATTCTAAAGGGGTTTATACTGTTCGATTCGGATATCATCAAGCACTTAACTGGAAAAAAATGAAACATGTTATGCATCTTCCTACGGATGTCCAAGTGAGTTTTGGAAACAAATTTGGTGCTTAAAAACAGTTCCAAAAATTAAGAATTTTTTGTGGATGGCTTGTTTGAATGCTCTTGCGACGCGTGAATCTTTGTTTCGTCGCAAGTGTGTAACCTCACCAACATGCCTCATATGTTAGTCTTCCCCTGGGACGGTAGAAAACTTGCTATTCAAATGCGAATAGGCTAAGCTTATCTGGTTTGGGTCGCCTTTGGGTCTTCGTTTAGATGGTTTCTTAGGTAGTATTACTTCTCGCGTGATATCTTTGTTAGATCCTTTTCAATTTAATGACGCTTCTACTAAATTCTTATATTGTTTAGCCACACTTACATGGTCTATATGGAAAGCAAGAAACCGCTACATTTTTAAACAAATCCAAATTTCTCCTGTAAGTGTTATTATGGAAGACCGGATTAGTGATAATGCTTTCCAATCAGCACTTTCTTCTGACATGAATCCTATGTCTACAAATAATGGCATCTCGCATGAAATTTCGCGTAAGTAGCTCCTCCCACTTTAAATCTCGTGAAGCTTAGTTGCGATACTTCTTTTAAAGATTCATCTGCAGCTATTGGGGTTGTTGCTCATGATTGCAATTGCGCTTTTTTGAAATGTTTGGATTGAAAATGTCGATGTTAATTAGTGCTTTCCACTGAGTTGAATGTTATTCGATCAACTTGCACCCTTGCTGCTATAAACGGATGCAATAATGCTATTATTGAATCTGAAAAAATCGGCGATTTCACTGCCTTCTAAAGAAGATGTGCCTCCTTGGGCTATTGCGGCTTTAGTTTTAGATATTAAACATTAGAAATCTCAAATAAATTTGCAGATGTGTTGGACTCCGCGTGCATGTAACTTTGTTGCTCATCAAGTAGCGAAAGTTACATACGTTTCTGATGTAGATTTCATTTGGCAAGATAGCTTTCCTTGTGAAGTTACCTCCTTGGAGAGGAGTCATACTTTGTAATGTTTTGCCTTCAGCTTATTTTAATGCAATTTAATGTTAAAAAAAGAATACTAACAAGTTCATTTCTTGTTTTAGATACCGTTTAATAGCAACGTATTTTTCTAAATGTTCATGTATCAAGTATGTTAGGTTAATTGAGTGGCTAATGATATCATTGTTGGATTTGAATAACAATGAGCCTAAGCGTAAATATCTTTGAACATTAAAAGGTCACCAAGTGAATATTCACTTAGTGAGTTGCTTTCAAGATTCTCAGCTTCGAAAAGAAAGACTCGAATTGAGCATCGGTGAGGCGGCACTCAGTGAATGATGTATCTGCGACAAAAAAGAAAGTGATGTGTTTAGTGAGTTACCGCAATAAATCACTGAGCCCCGATCTCCTCAACCATGATGAAATCTTAAAGAACTAAGAACACTAAAGAATAATCAGGATAAGTTTGTAGTAGATAAGATCAAAGGACAACATTTGAAATCAAACTTACCCTTTAAAGGTAGACAAGGGTACAAAACATTGTAAATGCATTCTCCTCATACTTAGAATATGTATAGAAAAGATATATTTTAATACCAATAACGATATAAGATGAATTGCACATGGCGATATCTTGTCCTATCAACCACCTTAGGTCTATAAATAATTATCATTTTAAAGGAGATCATAAGTTTGTGCATTCAATGTTTATACCATTCACAAACAAATTATCTCCTCCAAAATACGATAAGCACTTGAGTTCTAAAACTCATTGTTGTTCTTCATCATCGAGTTAATTCATTGTTAGGATTAATATGACGTGTTAGTGAGGAGATCACATACGAACACATTGTCTATTCAATCCTTATTGTAATTCTGCATACTAATTTTTTACTTAATAAGTTTTAAACGTTAGAAAACCTTTGTGTATTTTACTCATTACTTAAGGTATTTTTATTTACATTACTTTATTATATGTAAGATTAATAATTAACTTTCTAGTAAGTAGTAATCTAATTACAAGGGACTAACAAGTGGTATCCGAGCGGTAGGTTTACTAAACGATTTCTTTTCAAACCCGCTTAAAACACTTTTAAAACCTTGATCCACTATGGGTGTAAGTAATGTACCCCAACTAGTCGACAAAAATTGAGTCAGTTACTCTGTTAGTGCTCCTAAGCTCGAAGTTGATAAATTCAATAGATTGAAAAGGTGAATGTTTTGCTACTTAGGGGGAGTGGAACCATATTACATAACATGTCATCAGGATGGTTCATTCATACCCAAAACAGCCCAAGATGATGATATACCTGATTCCCAATGAATTTCAGATGAAAGAAGGGTGGCTAATCAAGACCATCGCCTCAAAAGTGTCATAATATATTGTCTTCATGACGATGCTATGGAGTATGTCATTAATTATTATACAGCTAATGAGACTTGTGCAGACCTGGTCCATAGTTTTGACGACCCCTTTGACACCAAAGAGAATCGAATAATGGATCTTAAACTCAAATACAATACTTTCAGGGCAAAACCCTCTGAAAGTATTGCTTAGACCTACACTCGATATAAGATCTTGCTCGATGTGCTATCAAATGACGAGGTTGAACTGTCCAAACACGAAATCAATGTTAGTTTTGTGAACAGTCTCCCTAGAAAATGGTTGAGTTTCTTTCAGGGATTAAGAAATGACTATCAATTTAAAACTTTTTTCATAATGGTTAAGCCAATTTGTTATGTTTCCAAAAACATTTGCTATATCGAAGTGATCTTGATTATGAATGACTAAAGATGATAACAATAATAAGTAAAGAGTACGGAAAGAAACAACCTAAAGGAAGACACCAAGGATTTATAGTGGTTCGAAAACAAAACTCTCTCTTCGTTCCTACTCCACTCCTTGAGTACACATACTTGAGATTTTCACTATATCCACAAGCTCCCTTCTTGTCGGAGAAAACCTTACATCATCGCTTACACCAATTTCCGACACTATGCTAAATGCCGAGTTTTAATCTTAGATAGAACCAATCTACACTCGTCGCCAATTTCCATTTACCGACACAAGGCTAGATCTCAATTTCTAATCTTAGCTAGAACCAATCTACACTCATTACTCACACTCACATCACATTAAAGCCAAGTGAGAACTTAGACACTCATACTTACAATTGCATTAGTTTGAAGCTAAGTGAGAACTTACACACAAGACACTAATACCCACATCACTTTAGAGCTATCTGCGAACTTACACACACAAAACTCATACTCACATCACTTTAGAGCTAAGTTAGAACTTACACACAAGACACATCCAAATATACACATATAACTTGGATCTATACAAGACTCAAAAGAATAAATATGATGAACATGACTAGATCTATAGAAGAGGCATCTTCATCAAGGCTTCATCTTTTAACACATCACAAGTGTGTCAGTGATCTTCTCTTTGGACATATAAATAAGAGATCAAGGAGATAATCATAAGGAAACATACTTAACATATTAAGTGATCATTTACTAATGATTGGAAAATAGAAAAGAGATTTAAAAGCAGAAAAAGGAAGTCCAAAAAGGTTGAAGGGTAATGGAAAATGATCCACTATTTATATGAAAAAGAGGCCAACCGCTAGTCTGGTCACAATTCGTTATTGTCCCCACGGTTGTATATGTATATATATATATATAGGGTGAGTTTATTTTCAGAATCAAAAAATGTACAGAACGTCGAGAACCATTATCAACCAATTAGATTTTTTTTGTGATGTTTTCTTTATTAATTAATTCAAAATGGTATTCTAGTAATTTTAAATTTTCTATTTTCTTTTTGAATTTTTTTGTGAAAAAACGTTTTTTCCATTCCTAAATTATAGGAATTAAACTTTTTTTAAATAATACTATTTCGTGCATCATTTCAATAGGATAAGATGTATATATGTTTTCTTTCTTTCACATAATGTAAATCAACATATATTTTTAGCGTTCCATAGAAAAAGTCATTTCGATCTAATATATTATACGCATGTTCGTTAACAGTAGTAGTTTGTAACAAAACCATAACATTCAAAACTATATAGTTCTATGATACATTTTATTTTATTTACAATTAGGAAACAAGAGAATCTAGATAGAGTTCATGATGCACTGGTCCTCATCCACATGATATTTTCTTTAACGATGGATATTTTTCTCATGTGTGTACATGTTTCAACGTAAAAAAAGACATTTAATGTCATCATCCAAAAATTCATAAAGATTTAATTTATCTTGCGTGCACATGTATTTTCTAGTTGTGCACATGTATTTTCTTCGACATATGTTTTGTTGTAGCCTGTCATTGTTTTCCATTCACAAGTTTGCTTGAGCTTTCCTTCAATGTATGAAAATTATATGAGATACAAGTCTTACTTTGAAATGCATAAATAATAAAACTAAACCAAACAGCACATGGGACAAGACTCTAGGAGAGACACAACTTCTCACTAAATGGGTCCATAACTAGCACAAATCATTTATTGAAAAACTACAAAGAGTCACATCAGATAAGTTAAATTTTTTTTTGAACAAGAGATAGGTTAAATGAAAATGCCTAATTGAATGATAACTATACCATTACATAGAAAAATGTATACGGACATAAGATTCTTTCATTGCTTGGTTTAACAAGCAAAATATTACTTACAGTACTACTACATATACTATACACACACATGCACACTTTTATATTGCAAGAGATGAGTTTCTCCTGCACATGTATTTTCAGGTGTGCACGTGCATTTTCTTCAACTTGATAAAATAAATACAGTTTTCAGATACATATGCATACTAACATGTGTTTCTTATAACTGATCATTTATATGAAAATATACACACAATCAAAGCGATAAAAGCCACGAGAATAATAAGATATTAAAAAAACACTATGATTATTAAACATGGTGAAAATACGAACCGAAGTCATAAACTTCGTTCGGTGAAATTGTGGACAACAGACCGTTAATTAGATATAATCTCTGTGCACATGTATATGATTTCGAAATTAAAAAAGTGAACTGTTTGAGCAATTTGTAAAATCTTTTAGGTTGGGATACTAGCATAACAAGTGTATTAACCTCATGTTCACATGCTACAACCTTCTAACTCATTTTTATATCTTTCTCGCTAGATACAACCCTCTAATTTTATATACCTATTTTACACTGATGTACATTACATCGACATTTGATCTTCAACTAATAACATAATAATAATTCAATATCAACGTCTCAATTTACTAGTCAATATAAATTAAAATAATATCTATATCAATTATAAACAAATACCGATACATCCACTGTATATCCACTGTCTAGATACTAAGTTTCGAAATCAACCAACTTAATTACATAAAAACTAACATGGCTTCAATAAACCACTACAAAACATGTGTAGAAGTCTCCACATTTAAATAGCCAATTATCCGCACTTAAAAATGTGTGAAATTATAATCTCCACACTTCCTCATATGTGGCAATAATGGGTGTGACTAATTTTTCCGCATATGTAAATGTGGAAAAATTATCTAAATCTCCATAGTTAAAAGTGTGGAAACACTCTTTAAATGTCCGCACTTAAAAGTGTGGCAAAATTGAAAAAATTGCTACAATTAAAAGTGTGTAAAAATTGTAAAACATTCACACTTATAAGTGTGGAAAAAAAGTGTGGAGAAAGGTGGATATATTATCTGGAAACTAATAAGAAATTACATAAACATCTCATATTTCATAAATTTGTAATACCACAAACAGATATATTTTCTTGCAACAATTTATAAACATTCAATACTAAGTATAGACTTTATTTATCAAACATTTAACATTTAATACCACAAACTAATACAGTAGATTTTTTGAGTTTAACTAAAAACTAACACAACTTCAATCTCTTCGTACCAGCCTCGTCTTCTTACTCTTTGACATATCTGATCAATCTTCTTCGCATGTATGTAGGAATCACCTTGTGATTATGAACTCCTCTTGAAGGTGTTTGGATACTCGATTGCCACAAATGCTGCCACAAATTGGGTAGATTGTGCTTGTGCTGTGTATCGGAGTCCTAACTCGTCACCAGGTACAAGGCGCAATTCGTTGTCTTCCTACAGTTTTAACAATACTTGGCCTTACATCAAACTGATGGTCAATAAGCCAATAACTTTACCGAAATATAAACTTGATGGTGCAGATGTGAATTAAGACAATGAAGCACCTTTGGGAAAACAAAATATGCAACACGCTTCTTGTTAAGACCAATGTCCCATCGAATTGCGAGATTGTCTTTACTCTGTGATTCTTTCATCATCTGTCAAGCAAAACATCTATCAGCTCAAGAGACGCCGTTAAAATTTAAAATAAATTATGAATCAGAACTACTGCTTACTTTATCATAGTCTGCTTCAAGGTTGATGAGCGGAGCAAACACATTTTCGTACAGCAATTAGGATGATTAGACATGCATCATTACTACTCCGACCATCATCGTAAAAGTGTGAAGACAGAAAGGGGAGCATTTTAAACTGATATGCATCTTCATACTTCAGTGCTACTTGTTGAGGTTCATCATCTACACCAGGCTTTTCAAGATGGGTTTGACTTCCAAAGTTCTTCTACCTTGTTGATCTGTTGAGCGCTGATCTGTCGGGCACGTAGCTGCTCTGTTTCAGACGGAACCTGCACAAAACAACAAATCATTTTCAGTTCTAAAACTTTTTATGCCCATGAATAAACACAAACATATGTATAGCAAACAGAGCGATATGCTAACCTTAACAAGCCACTGCAAGAAACATCTATCATCAATAAGTGGATACCATTGACTCAGATCACAACTCATATCTTTCAAGGAATTCAGATTAAGGCAAGGTTCCCTGCAGAGAAGAACGACAACACTCTGTCTTGGCTGAAATAAATACCAAAATAAAAACATTTCGACAACCACAATTGTAACACTCAAGAATCGTCTCCCCTAAAGGACCGTCTTTATGAAGACACACTTCTTTATGTTTAGCACGAACCTACAAAAAGAAAACATAATTCCCCTTAGAATCTAACTAAAATAGAAAGTTGTTAGAAATACGTTTTTACGTATATTAGAAGTGTCGGTCGCTCCACAATATGATTTATGTTGTAATAGCTCGTAGTTAGTAATTAGTTATTATTTGCTTATTAACTTAAGTAAGAACCGGTCCATGGGCTTGTCATGGACCGGCCCAAGCCCAATGTTTAGCTTGGACTATAAATACCCCTTTCCACTAAGGAAAGGGGTTGGTTGTTATCATTTCTTAATTTCCACTTAATAAAATTCACATAGTTTCTCTCACTTTCTCTCTCTAACTTTCTCTCTCTAGAAATTAACAAACCCCTTCATAGATTCATTGATTATCAATATTCTACATTTGGTATCAAGAGCTATGGGGTGATTTAAGGTGGTGATTTGTGTGGTTTTTTAGTTTTTGATTGTATTAGTGTTCTTTAAGAAAAATCATCTTGATTCTTGGTGTTTTTGATGTTTTTGTGATTGGGATTAGTGGATAAGTATTAGTTGTTACTTATTTTAGTCGAAAGCACAAAACTTTTTGAGTTATTTGGTCAAAATCTGGGCTTAATCGTAAGTTTTACTGTTCTACTGTTCATCGGACAAAGTTTCTGTTCATTCAGCAAAACTTCCGGATCAAGGAGTTCCGGATCAAGAAGTTCCGGATCAAGGAGTTCCGAGTCAAGAAGTTCCGAATCAAGAAACTTCCGAACCAAGAAGTTCCGGATCAAGAAACTTCCGAACCAAGAACTTCCGAGTCAAGAAGTTTCGGATCAAGAAACTTCCGAACCAAGAAGTTCCGGATAAAGAAACTTCCGAACCAAGAACTTCCGAGTCAAGAAGTTCCGGATCAAGCCAAAGTTCCGAACCAAGAACTTCCGAGTCAAGAAGTTCCGGATCAAGCCAAAGTTCCGGATCAATAACTTCCGAACCAAGAAGTTCCGAATCAATCCAAAAAGTTCCGAATCAAGGTAATCTTCCGAATCAACAAAAAGTTCCGAATCAAGGTAATCTTCCGAATCAAACTTCCGAATCAACAAAAAGTTCCGAATCAAGGGTGATTTTGCTTGTTTTTTCGACGATTTTTTAGAGGATTTAATCTTGGTTTCTTACAACAAAAACACAACACAATTCACAAGCTTTACTTCACTGCTCGATCTACCGATAATCTCTGTTTCTTTGAAGAAAAACAACATGAATCCAAATTCAGTAATGCCTCAGATGACATCTCTTACGGATATATCAATCATAACGGGAACTGATAGCCGTCCACCGATGCTTATTAAAGAGGTGTTTGAGGCATGGCAAGGTCGAATGATGCAATATCTAAAGGGGAAACCGACATACGGAAGGCTTATGGTCAAATCGATTTTGAATGGTCCACTCGACTATGGTACCATTACGGTTGATAATGTGACTAGACCACGAGAATTTGAAGAACTTACTCCAGCTCAACAACTTGTTGCAGATGCAGATGAAAAAGCTCTTCAAACAATTCTCCAAGCTCTTCCCCATGACATCTATAGGATGGTGAGTCAGTATACGGTGGCAAAGGATCTATGGGAACGTCTTAAGGTGTTGCTACAAGGCACGTCTCTCACCAAACAAGAAAGGGAGTGTCAGCTGTATGATTTGTTTGATAGATTCACCTACAACCCAGGGGAAACACTTCACGATTATTACTTCAGATTCACCACACTCATGAATGATCTGAATGTATACAATCTTGTGATCGCACCATTCCAGGTTAACACCAAATTCTTGAATACTCTACCTCAAGCTGAATGGGGTGAGTACATTACTGATGTGAAGTTAACCCGGGATTTGCATAAGTGCAATTTAGATCAAATCTATGCCTTCCTTCAGCAGCATGAGAAGCATGTGATTATGCACCGTTCTCCTCGTGGTATGCACCCAGATTCTTTAGCATTGATGGCGAATCAACCAAGCTTGTCTCACAACAACACACCCTATATCTTGGGACATCAAGCTTATCATCAATCACCTTACATGACACCAGCCTTTCCCCAATACTCGATTCTACCACAACCACCCACCTCACATCAGCAACAATATCGGTTCAATGCACCCTCACCACAGTATGCTTCACAACTTCATCCAGCAAATGTTGCACATTATGCTCAGCCATCATATTCTTCTTATCAAGAGAATGCAGCATATCCAACAAGCTACCCTGATCAAATGAGTATTCCTTCTACTGATTATGCAGCTTATCCAGATCAAGCACTTTATTGTGATGATGAGGAAGTCCCAGTTCCTGTATTCCAACAAGGAGCTGACCCAGTTGAAGTGCTAACTACTATGTCTGCTTACCTCACAAGAACTTTAAGCAAACGAGGATTCAGAGGATCAGCTCCTACCAACAATCAGTTGAGGAATTCATCCAATTCTCGCCAACAAGCTACAATTGAGAATGGCAGAGTAATGGTTCAGCCAATTCAGCCGTATCAGGGGAGAACTTCCACATCAACCAATGTTCGCACCGCCAATCCTGCTCCTGCTCCAATGGTCAATAATCCTCCACGGGCTAATACAGGCAAGTTGAGAATGATCACATGCTACAACTGCAAGGAAGAGGGTCATATGTCCAGGGATTGTAAGAAACCCAAGAGGAGAAGGGATGGACAGTGGTTTGCAGAAAAGATCTATCTGGTAAATGCTCAGGCGCAAGGAAGGGAACTTGATGAAGAGGAGCTTGCATTTCTTGCTGACCCAGGGATTGCTGAACAAGACGTTGTCACTACGCAGAATGCAGCTTACCAAGCCGATGATCTTGATGCGTATGATTCCGACTGTGATGACTTTCAAACTGCAAAGGCTGCTTTCATGGCAACTTTTTCCAGCTTAGGGCCAGATAAGAAATCTGAGGTACTTATTAATAACACTGATAATGCCACTGATGTTAGTATTCAACCACATCAAGTTGGGCAAGAGAGTGCTGATTCGAATGAATCTTCGGTGGTGAGTCTTTCAAATGAGGAGACAAACAATGATAGCAATATCAATGTGAGTTCCCAGACTTTGAGTGAATCACAACCGGGACCCAGTTCGCATACGCCTACTCCTGCTCAACAAGATTTGGTCATGGTTCCTGCTACACTACTTAGCCAAATGAATGCTGCACTCTTAGAAACCTTAGCTAAGAATAAGAATTTGTCTGATGAGCTTGCCTTAAGCAATGAGAAAGTACAAACTTTGGAATTAGTGCCTTCGTCTAGTGTTCTCACAAATCTCGAATATGATCACTTTAGAAACAAACAAATGGGTCACTTGCAAGAAATCGAAAACTTAAGAGCAAATTTGTCTAGTGAACTTAGAGAAAAGGAATTAGTGGTCACTAATTTTCAAAAACTTCAAACTGATTTTGAATTACTCGAATCTAAGAAGACTGAAATGGAGATTAATGCTACTAATAAGATTAGAAGTCTAGACTACTTGCTGTTAAGACAATACGCTGCTTCACAACTAGTTCACTTATTTGATGCTTCGTTTAAAGAGTTTAACTTATCACGTCTAAAAGGCCTTCCCCCTAATCCACGATATGCAAAACAAGCTTTAAGACATAGTCCTAGACTTTATAATGCAACTCAATTAGGATTGGCTTTAGACCCGATCGTTTTTCCCAATGATCGAACAAGTAAGGTTCTAGTTGATGAGGATCGGTCATACAATTCAGCAAAATATCCCGATTGTGATTATTTTAAAATGAATAAGGAGCTTGCTAAAACTGATTTTAGAGTTCGCTTCCATATGGACAAAGATCTCATTACAGCACCAACCTACATGATAGAGGAAGAAAGCCCTAGTACATTTCCTACACTTGTCAACATGGAAGGTCCTAAGGAAATTCCAAAGAATCTTCCACCTGTTAGCACTGTATGGTTAAACTTGCAAGAGATTAACCGATACTTTACTAACTTTGACAAGGTCATCTTGGAATGTACGACTTCAAATGGCTTAAATGTCGGAGAATGGGCTTTCGAACACATGAACGAGGTGTTTAAAACTGAGATCAATCCGTTTGTCGAAAGTCTAAAAAGAAGTTTTGCATCTCTTAAGGAAAATCTTCAGTTTGAAATTGGTGAAGTTCAAAAAGTGTTTTATGAAATGGACACCGCTTACGAACTGCAACTAATTGAAAAGGAAAAGATTTCAACCGAATATGACCGATTCTTGTCCGAAGTAATCTCGTGTGATGTGCTTACTATTGTAAATGTTAAATATTCGAATGAGCTTACATCCGCTATGATGAATTGTGATGCTGTGAATATTTGTGAGGATATATGTGATGATGTTTGTGATATTTCTGTAAATGTTGCTGAAACTGTAAATGAGGTAGATAATCATTCTTGTCACGAATCTAACGCTGAGTTTTTAAAGCTACAAGATTCTTATAATTTACTTTCTCAACGCTTTAATCAACTAGAACAACATTGTATATCTTTAGAATTAAAACAACAAGCTCAAAATGAAAATCTTTTGATATCAAATGTTTGTGAAAACGGTGTTGAGAATAGTGACAAGATGATTGCAATTGTTAAGACATTAGAGGAAGAAATCATGAGATTGAAGAGAGAGATATCATCAAAGGAAACATTAAGAATGGAACTAGAGGCCGCAGAGTCTAAAAACCAGGTCTTAGAAATTAGACTATCAACTGTTCTAGGGGAGATGGATCGGACAAGGCAGGGACTATCCGCTCTTTATGGTTCACTAGAAGATCGATTCGCTTTTAATGCGACACAGCAACAATATTATGTTGAACAACTGAACCAAAAGTGCGAAGAAATCTCTGACTTGAACATCCTGCTCATAGACAAAAATATGGTTTTGGCTGAGTTAAAGGAGACACTTCTTCTCACCCGACAAGAAGTTGTTGATAACTTAGCTACCGACTCTGCACCGTCCACTAGTGCTCCAACAACCAAGAAAGTAGTGCTTTATAAGAATCCGCTTCATAAGAGAAACCAGCTTACCTATGATGATTATATGAAGAATGCCATTAAGCATGTCGATCTTCTTAGGGATATTGTAGACGATCTTTATGCCTTAGATCCCTTAAGTAGCGACTATTATTCGGCTCATGAATATGTTAAGTGAGTTCAATATTGCTTGGCTTATTTGCAATACATAGGTACACCAGGTTCTGCACTACTTAACAATAGGCCCATTGCTGTCACTCCATTTAATAAGACTCCAGGAGCGAAACCGTCATTGGCACAATCAAGTAAGACACCTTTAAAATCTGCTGCTAATGTTCCCAATTTGCCTTCTACAGGATTAAAAGAGACTACTAAGGCTAAAGGATCGTCACTCAAGAAAGATAAGATCAAGCCCGCCACTAGTAGTGCCACAAAGAAGAAAGTAGAAGTCCACAATAGGAATGCTAGTTCAGTTTTAAATAAAACGAATCATGTTAAGACTAAAAGCTCTGCGCCTGTGCAGCAGCCTAAACCATTCGTGAATTCTGATTTAAATTGTTGGAATTGTAATGAATGTATGTTTTCCCAGCGTCATGATTTGTGTCTGATTGATCACGTTAATGAAATGAATGCTATTAAGAATGGTCTTGAATGGAAGCCAACGGGTAGAACTCGTGCCCAAGTTGGCTGGCAATGGCGTCCCACTGGTAGGACCTTTACTCTCGATGGTAAAATGTGCCCTTTAACTAGGAATGCATCCATTGAGGATAGGTCTGAGCGTCCTTTAGTTAGGAACACTCGCACTCAAGTAAGGAAACAGCGCCCTTTAATTAGGTCAGCCCCCACTATAGTGCCTATCAGTGTAGAAATACCTCAGGATTTGAGCCAATTAGAATCTACACCACCAATTAAGAAGAAAAAGGCTAGGAAATCTAAGAAACCTAGAGTTAGCAAATCTAAGATTATTAAATCTGTACCTGCTAATAACAAGGAACACTCAGATTCCGATACCTCTACATTGTCTTTGTGTGGTGATATTTTCAGGTGGTCCAAATCATCCTGTGGTATTTGGACTCCGGTTGTTCAAAACATATGACCGGAAATCGCTCGATGCTCCGAAATTTCGTCAGCAAGTTTCTTGGTACGGTTAAATTTGGGAATGATCATATAGCAAAGATTATGGGATATGGTGAATATCAGATTGGAAACGTGACGATTTCTAGGGTATACTATGTTGAAGGTCTTGGTCATAACTTATTCTCAGTAGGACAATTTTGTGATTCCAACCTTGAGGTTGCTTTTCGACAACACACTTGTTTCATCCGCAACTTGGAAGGAAAAGATTTGTTGAAGGGATCTCGTGGTGCAAATCTTTACACTTTGTCCTTACAAGACATGATGGCCGCTTCTCCAGTATGTCTTCTCTCTAAAGCTTCGAAGACCAAGTCATGGTTATGGCATCGAAGATTATCTCATCTTAATTTTGATGCTATTAATCATCTGGCTAAAAACGAGTTAGTTCGTGGTCTTCCCAAGCTTAAATTTCACAAGGATCATTTATGTTCCGCGTGTTCAAGGGGGAAAAGCACCAAGAAATCTTACAAACCCAAAGCTGAAGACACTAATCAAGAAAAACTTCATCTTTTGCATATGGATCTTTGTGGACCGATGAGAACTGAAAGTGTGAGCGGTAAGAAATTCATTCTCGTCATTGTGGATGATTTCTCAAGGTTTACATGGGTTAGATTTCTACGTACAAAGGATGAAGCTCCGAAGGCTATCATCACTTTTCTGAAGTTCATTCAGGTACGTTTGAATACCACTGTCCGCCGTATTCGTACAGACAATGGTACAGAGTTCGTCAACCAGACTCTTCGTGATTATTATGAAGGAGTTGGTATATCACATGAAACATCCGCTGCACGCACTCCACAACAAAACGGTGTCGTTGAAAGACGAAATCGCACACTTATGGAAGCTGCTAGGACCATGCTTATTTATGCGAACGCTCCATTGTTCTTGTGGGCAGAGGCTATTTCTACTGCATGTTTCACCCAAAACCGTTCTATCATTCGGAAACGCCATGGAAAAACACCTTATGAGCTTCTACATGACCGCAAACCCGATGTTTCATTTTTCCATGTGTTTGGTGCTCTGTGTTATCCAAACATCAATAGTGAGAACTTGGGTAAGCTTCAACCAAAAGCCGACATAGGTATTTTCATTGGTTACTCACCGTCCAAAAGAGCATACCGAATCTATAACCGTCGTCTTGGCAAGATTGTAGAAACTATGGACGCTGATTTCGACGAGCTGACAGCGATGGCTTCTGAGCAACACAGCTCTGAACCCGCGCTTCATGAGATGGGACCCGGTGCTATAAGTTCCGGATTAGTTCCCAACAATCCTACTTCTACATCATTTTTACCACCATCAAGGCCCGAGTGGGATAAACTGTTTCAACCGTTGTTTGATGAATTCTTCGATCCCCCGACTGATGAAGTTCCAGTACCTGTAGTAATTGCTCCAATACCTGAAGTGGTTGCTCAAGTTAATGAACCTTTATCTAATGCATCTACAATTCAAGTTGAACCTGATGCACCTTCACCAAGTGATTCACAAACTACACCTGAATCATCACCCCTACTTGTGCCTAATGATGTAGAAGAGGATACTACTGATCACGACCTGGAATATGCTCACTTGCAAGAGCTTCCTTTCTTTGGTGTAGCGATCCCTGAAAACCCTTCAGCCGCGTCTACCTCAGAAGAAGCTCCATCTATTGTTCACTCCAGACCACCTAGGATTGAAAACCATAGCACTAAATGGACAAAAGATCACCCAATTAGGAATGTTATTGGAGATCTAGATCGACCAGTCTCTACACGCCATCAACTACAAGAGAGTGCACTATATTGTTACTTTGATGCATTTCTCTCTGAAGTTGAACCCAAAAATTGGCAGCAGGCTATGACCCAATCATCTTGGATTGAAGCTATGCAGGAGGAACTCAATGAATTCAAACGACTAGAAGTATGGGAATTGGTTCCTCGCCCTGACAAGGTTAACATCCTTACTTTGTTATGGGTTTATAAGGTTAAACTTGATGAGATGGGTTCGGTATTAAAGAATAAAGCAAGATTGGTCGCTAGAGGATATAAACAAGCCTTGGGTATAGACTTTGAGGAATCTTTTGCTCCTGTGGCTAGATTGGAGGCGATTAGACTATTCCTTGCGTTTGCTGCTCATATGAACATGATCGTCTATCAAATGGATGTGAAGACGGCATTTTTGAACGGTGAACTAAGGGAAGAGGTTTATGTTAGTCAACCGGATGGGTTCGTGAGTACGGAGTCTCCTAACCATGTGTACAAGCTTAAGAAGGCTCTCTATGGGTTGAAACAAGCTCCACGCGCGTGGTATGATCTCCTGTCAACATATCTCATGTCGGAAGGCTTCTCCAAAGGCAAAGTGGACCCCACTCTATTCACTCTCAAGGACGGCAACGACATGCTTCTGGTACAAATTTATGTTGATGATATAATTTTTGCTGCCACTAACATAGAATTGTCTAAACAATTTGAGAAGATAATGTCCACACCCTTTCAGATGTCGATGATGGGAAAAATTTCATTTTTCTTAGGATTACAGATTTCTCAGAATCCCAGAGGCATCTTTATAAATCAATCCAAATATGCTCTAGAATCACTTAAGAAATATAACTTTGAGAATTGTGACCCCGTAGACACTCCAATGGTGGAGAAATCCAAGTTAGATGAAGATAGGGATGGGATTATTGTCGATCCGAAACTTTACCGTGGAATGATTGGCACCCTTCTCTATCTGACTGCTAGCAGGCCTGATTTGCAATTTGCTGTATGCATGTGTGCCCGGTATCAGGCTCGGCCTACCGAAAAGCACTTACATGTTGTGAAAAGGATCTTTCGGTATCTAAAAGGAACACTTCATCGTGGTCTATGGTATCCGAAAGATTCCTCGATTGCTTTAATATCATACGCAGATGCCGATCATGCTGGATGTCAAGATACGAGGCGTAGCACTTCTGGATCTGTGCAACTCCTAGGAGATAGATTGATCAGTTGGTCTTCAAAAAGGCAGAAAAGCGCTGCAATTTCTAGCACGGAGGCTGAATACATCGCCATGTCCGGTTGTTGTGCTCAAGTCCTTTGGATGAGATCACAATTAACTGACTACGGTCTTGGATTTAACAAAATCCCGATGTATTGTGACAACAAGAGCGCCATTGCCCTTTGCTGCAACTATGTTCAACATTCCCGGGCCAAGCACATAGACATTCGCTACCATTTCATCAAAGAGTAGGTGGAGAACAGAGTGATCGAGCTGTATTTTGTCACTACTGAGTACCAGCTGGCGGATATGTTCACCAAAGCCTTAGATCGAGGACGAATCGAGTTTTTGATCGACAAGCTTGGCATGAAATCATTCACTCCAGCGACTCTCAAAGAGTTGGCAGAAGAATCAGCTGAATAGTCGTGGTAAACTATTCAGAGTATCCTTTGGTTGTGATCATGTATATTATAGTAAATATATAAACCACAAAAAGAAAATACAAAAAATATAAAACCAAGAAAAAACATAAAAAATATAAAACCTAGAAAAACCATAAAAATTATAAAATCAAGAAAAACCAAAAATATTTTTCGTTTCAAACGGGCATGTCTTTTAGTACGGTAATATTTACGGCCTTAGAAATGTCGATCAATATTGACACGGTGCCATAAATAGAGTCCGTATAAAAGTTGTACATTTTTTAAAACATGCCCATTATGGCTTGTAGTTATTTCAGACTGCAACCCGGTTTTCATATTAAAGTCACGTATTTCCTTGGAAAACGTTGGCTCAGAACGGGAATTAATTTTCTCGGGCGTGATTTACAAGCCAAATCATGCAAAGGGATCAAGTTTACTTTATAACTTGGTCTGACACGAATTTGTGTACGTCTCAGTGCATTAATTTGTCAAAATAAGAGAAATCTTATTAAAACCACGAATCAAAATTTTTCAAGAGATAAATTGGAAATGCTTTCATCACTATTTGACTCTTTAAACAATGACTACAGCTCTTTAAATAGAAAACGGGTCATCGTTTAAGGGGGAGAAAATAGTAAAATCATCTTCGTCATTAAAATTGATCTTCAAAAGTGATTGTGAAAATTAAGGGCTTCATGGTAATTGAGTGGTTTTGCTTTAGAAAACGACTTGTGTTCGTTCTAAGTGATAGGCATGGCTTTTAGATTTGAGGATATGCTAATAGATTGTGTTTGTTAAGTTAAGTGTAAGTGAAACAAGGGTTAGGTGAAATGGAAAAATTAGAAACAAAAAGGAAAAGTTTAGAAAATGTAGGGACTAAAAGTGTGATTTATTGAAACTAGTCAAAATTGACCTAAGCCAAAAATCAAACACCCCGCCCCTCACTTATTTCCTTTCACTGTTTATTTGATCTTTTGCCGCCATTGTTGCATAAACACACACACACGATCCAAACAATCAAATCTCTTGCTTAAATCCATCTTGATCCTGTTCATCTGCTAAATTAAGGTAAATTCATCAATATGCTAACTTCTAATCTACATTTCTTATCATATAATTCGGTTAAACATGCTCATTTAATCAGATTAATCCATTTAGGGCGTATGATTAAATTAGGGTTTATTAACTAAGGATTTGTGGTGGGTTTTATGCGGATTTGTATGCTATGATGTTTAAATGCCTTAGTTTGCCTTAGAAACTCACAAACGCGCTAGATTAATCATCTGAGTTTAGTTTGTAAAAGTTCCGGATGAACGTGGCTTAAAACTTCCGAATGAAGGATTTCTTCTGAAAAACTTCCGAATGAGGAAGTTCCGAATGAAGGACTTCCGAATGAGGAAGTTCCGAATGAAGAACTTCCGAATGAAGGAAGTTCCGAATGAAGAACTTCCGAATGAAGGAAGTTCCGAATGAAGAACTTCCGAATGAAGGAAGTTCCGAATGAAGAACTTCCGAATGAAGGAAGTTCCGAATGAAGAACTTCCGAATAAAGGAAGTTCCGAATGAAGGAATGTTCCGGATGAAGGAAGTTCCGAATGAAGAACTTCCGGATGAAGGAAGTTCCGAATGAAGAACTTCCGGATGAAGGAAGTTCCGAATGAAGAACTTCCGGATGAAGGAAGTTCCGAATGAAGAACTTCCGGATGAAGAAGTTCCGAATGAGGAGAAGTTCCGAATGAGGAAAAGTTCCGAATGAAGAATGTTCCGAATGAAAATGTTCCGAATGAGGAAAAGTTCCGGATGAGTTGTTTGATTGTTATTGTTTGCATGCTATCTATGTACTTGTTGTTTTATCTTATGAAATGTGTTATGCTTAGAAGTAAGAATGATATATATCTATCTGTTTTTGTGCATCAACCTTTCATGTCTTATCTTAAGCAGATAAAATGACTAATCCAACAGTACAAGCTATCCAAGAATCTAGGGAAGCCGATATTGCTAAAGCTCGAACCCTTAAGTTTATACCCAACAACTACAGGCTAAAGCAAGTTTCTAAATCCACTCACCATGGTTTTAAGGTCGCCATAGCCATTCTTGATAACTCCCATTTCAAGAACGCCCTTAGGAGTACAGCCTCGGTGCCTTATGAGTATATGTTTGAATTTTGGGCAACCAAGGATTTCACTTCGAACAAGATCACCTTCACCATCGACAACAAGCAGCAGACACTCACCGTTTCAGACTTCCGTAAGATGCTTGGTATACGGGATACACCCAAGGGCATGTCTTTCTCAAGGGATCCTACTAAAGATGAACTCGCGGAGTTATTTGATGCACTTGGATGTCCGGAAATACGAGTTGCATCTGAGTTTACAACTGCTAAGGTGGGACAACCTTGGAGAGCGTTGATGGGTATTCTCAGTAAATGTCTTACACCAAAGACGAGTGGCCATGATGCTTTGCGCAGTCCGATAATGAACCTCTTCTATGGCATGTACAAAGCTGCGAATTCAGATTATGCTTTGTTGATATGGGAAGAATTCACCTTTCAACTCTTCCACAACAAGAAGCTGAAGACAAACTTCTTTCCTTATCCTCGGTTTATTAAGCTCATCATAAATTATTTTATGAAGCTTGATACTACTATTGATAGGCGTGCAGGAGGTCGCTATCACACTGAAGAAGCTGATGATACTGTAGATCTGAGGCATGAAGGACCGTCTATTGGTGTGATTCCTGGTCCTGTTCCTGATTACCTTTTATCTGAAAAAATCAAAGGTTCTGCAGATTACAAGCTACTACAGTTAGAAATCCAGAGGCTGAAAGCAAACCTTCAAACAGGAGAAGACTCTTCCACAACGGTTAAGAGTAAAGGTAAACGCAAACAACCAGCTGCGTTACCTGAACCCGAACCCAAGAAGAAGAAGACAGAGGGTAAGAAAGGAAAGGGTAAGGATTTCATGCGTCTACGTGATGAAGCAGATATTGTTGATCCTACTCTTGATAAATCCGAGCAACAAATGATGAAGATTGCTATTAAAAGGAGTAGGAAAGATACAGGCGGTAGTGGTTCAGGTGCGAGGGTAGATATCGAGGATGAGTACGAGGAACCGCATGATGTTGATGAGTTTGGGTCACCAGAAAACTATTCCACCTCGAAGGAGCCATCAATCCATATTTCAACAAGTGTGGAAAAGGAACCTGTTGCTCCTATGATCATGGTGACAACTCAACCTTTGGCAACTCTACCACCACCAATCCAACCCTTAACAACCCGACCAACCCGACCGGCTTCCACACCATTTCTTCCACCACCCATAATTCCCACTCTTAGTACAGCAGTAACAACCGAGCCCATTCAATCAACCCAGAGCAGCTCTGCAACATCTGCAATGGCTGCATTAGTGATGGCCGAAATGCTTGACAATCACAAACGCGAAATGGATGAACTTCGCCAAGAGTTGCAAAGACGAGCTCAAAGGGAAGAAGTATCTCAGAAAGCTCAAGAAGAGTTGATTGCCAAGTTCTCTGCAGACATGGAAGCTACACGTAAAGCTCATGCAGAGGAACTTGCTCGAGTTAAGCAGACTGAGGCTGATAAGCATGCTGCACGCATTACCAGACTTCAAGCAATGAGGGATAAATATAAGGAACAAAAAGAAGCACTTGAAGCATCTGTGAAAGAAAGAGTGTAAGAATCCGTTGAATCCTTAATGCCTAAGCTTCGCGACGAGTTGAAGACACTTGCTGCTGACAACTTGATGGTCAAATCCTCCAACCCTTCAGAAGCCGCCTATAAGATTGCTTATGACCTGACGGATTTTGAATTGAAGAAGATCCTTAAGGCTCGAATGGTGGAACTTGGGTCGTATAACAAGTCGAGGATTCAACGGGCTCTATATAAATCCCTGAATGATGCTATCATGGAGGATGATAGATTATTCAAAATGTTTGGAAGTGTGGTACCATATCACATCTTACCTGAGGAAGAAAGGGAAGAGAGTGAAGAAGAGGGTACGGGTGAAGAAGAGGAAGAAGAAGAAGAAGAAGGTGAAAAGGAGAAAGACGATGACGAAGGTGGTGATGATGATGAGGATGATGAGGATGATGACGAGGATGAGGATGATGATGATGGCGATGATGGTGGTGATGAGAATCAGGAGAGTGTTAGGGATAATAACGGGGATGACAATCAGGATGATGATGGGGGTGAACAGCCGAAAGAGGGAGACAAGGTTACCAGCTCCAAGAAGACTGCTACTGGAACCAAGTCCACAAAAGATGCAGGACAGAAGGACAAGTCGACATCCTCAGAATCAAGACGAACTAAGTGGCGCCACGATGTGAATGCCACTACAGCGTCATCGGTTCCTGGTATCTCTGTCGCTGTATCTTTACCTATTACCACTAACCCCATTAGTTCTGCTGTTGTTCCTCCTGTGATTGCAGAATCAGTGACGGAACCCGAAGCTGCACAACACTCTCCAGTTCAAGACACTGCTGAAATGCCTGAAACTGAACCAGTAGATGTTCGCACTTCCACTCCTCAACAACAGGTTCAACAATCTACGGTTCCTGAACCAAGCATTCGTGCCTGGGAAGACACGTTGGAGATAGACGAGTCTGCACCACCACAAGCTTAGATCACGGCAGCAGCTCAATATGATCCGATCACAGATGCTGACAAAGATGTGCTGTATCTGCGTATCCGAAGTCCGATTGACTTATGTGCATTTCTTGCTCATGAGTATAAGACTTCGGTTACTCCATCCTTGGTCAAGAAAGCGATGAAAGATAAGAGACTGCGTGCCAAAACCCGATTACCCCGAATGGAGTTCGAGTATTATGCCGATGAGATCATAAAGGCTTTGAAAACCGTTCAAAGGCCAGGACTTCATGAATCAGAAAGAGCTCCACCTCCAATGGATCCTGCTCAAGATAATCAGATTGCTCTTGACTTCTTCGTCACCAACGATCTTGAGTATCTACTGAAGGGATCATCAAAGTATGCAACATCCCTGACTTTGCTGAAAGCTGCCAACTGGGGGACAATACCCTTCATCGAGGAAAAGGTAAATCGACTCTGGGTCCCAAAAATGAATCGTAATTATGATATGTATGCTGTCATAGGTGCATCTCATTGGGACGAACGAGTCCGAAGGGCGTACAGGGGTTGCTGCATGGTCAAGTCTGGAAGCAATGTTAGATCCGACATCCGTATCTCCAGCATCTTAGGAATGAAAACTGAAGCCAAGAACGGCTACTATCATGTGACGGAGATTCGCTTGAAAAGGGAGGATGACAGGGAATACAAAATCCAGCAAGGAGATTTTTCCATCATTCGCCTTGAGGATATTGAAGATATGCTGCTTCTAATGACCCGAGATCAACTTACTCACATTCCTCGTGAAGACCTGATTGCTTTGAATACAGCACTTCGTATGTTCACACGAAGCGTTGTCATCAAATCACGAGTTGAGGATCTTCAGTTGGGAGTCGAAAGCTATCAGAGGAGGCTCAATTTAACCCGTCCTGTGAATCAAGTGCTACCTCAACACGTAGAAAGATGTCCTTATACCGGCATTTCTGTCCCGAATTCCGGCATTTTCTACTTGAACAGTCGAGGTTTGATGAAGTTTATGAGGGTGGGTGAGCTTCACAAGTATAGTGATGGAACTCTTATACAAGTCAGAGATAAGTTGGAGCATCTGAACTCGGGTGGGACTTTGCCAGAGATGACGGAGGATTGGCATCCGGGTTACCGGCAGATGGCAAAGTATGTGATCAAAAAGATCGATCAAAAGCTCCGTGAACGTAGATTGATGAGGAGCTTGGAAAGATTCGTGGGTGGAAGACCGTATTTAGTGCACCACAAGCTACTGCAACGATCCATCTGATGGGTCGTACACCTCAGGTCACTTTATATTGGTTTTCAATTGTGAATATGTAAATTTGTGAATAATGTGCTTGAATGGCTTGGTGTAGTGTTAAGGTATGATAATTTTTCAAGAATTTCTCACGAGATTCTAAATCTTTCAAAATATGTCATACCAAAGCACTACAACTATCCCTTATTAACTTAAGGGGGAGCAATAACTTGTTCTATGGCCAAAACATTGATTTCATTTTTACCCAAAGACCGGTTAATCCATTCAATATCCCAAATATTAATGGTTAACATTTTGGATAAGGGGAGAAAATGGGATTAAGGAGACGTAAGTGTTACTTGGCTAAAATGAAAAAGACTTAATGATAATCCAACTTAATATGTGTTAAGCACGTGTTAAGGGGGAGCGTTTTTGATGATCAAAACACCTAAGGTACAAAACTTTTGATTTTAATATCACAAGTACCTAAGGTGATTTTCAATGATGTTTTCATGGTGGCAATTCCTTCCCAAAACACGCTTAATTCACGACGGATGTGGTGACAAAAGGGTGGTAGGAATAGGTTTAGTCCAATGATTCATCAGAGCCGATGGAATCTTCCCAAGGACAATTCCCTAGATAGAATTAGAAGTCCTAGGAAAGATGGAGAAAGAATGTGAACGTAGCTGAATGCCGACCAAGTACTTAAGCTAGCACTGGAACAATCACAACAAGGTGCTAGTGATGACGTATTGGTAAGCATTGAAGGGGTTGAAGAATGAAAAAGAAATGTAAAGATAAAGGGTGTAAAGAAAGAAGCCCTCCTTACAACTTTAGGCAGAAACCGGGTCAATACATATGCTATTGAGGTCATTTTTGTTAATGATTCTCGGTATTGAAGAAAGACATCATGGACCCAGTGATGCAATGCACAACCCTTCCCCAGCTAACTCAAATATCTCTCAAAAGGTATTTGTTTTAATCACACGGAGATCAACACGTTATCTATTGGTTTATTCACTCCGAATAAACTGGTATTGAAAAGGTGGCACTCCTCTCCAGCCATCGCTCACTAAATCAAAACGCACAATCGAGTCTAAAGCCAAGAGATCATCAAAAGTCTCATTAGGACACTTTCCATTTATTCCTTGCTTTCTCACACACTGTGAAAAGTAAGAGATTTTCATGAGTCCTACGCAATATTCTTGTAATATTGCCAGAACATCCGAGTAATACGTAAGTATTACAATGAAGATGGAAATCCTGCTTGAGCCAACATCAAACAAGCTCATGGTAGGTTACACGTGCGGTTCTTTTAGAACCAATCTTGTGAAAAACTGGAAGGTAACAGTGGTTTAATTCTTAATTGAACTTAAACTCGTTCCAGGCCTCTTCGCATTATCATATGATCTTGCCAGAACACTCAGAGTGACTCTTTATTGACCACAGTGACGAGTTGAAATCCTTCTAGTGTCAACATCAAACAGCACTTGGTAGGTAACGTGCAAGATTCTTTATGAATCGAGCTCGTGACAACTGGAAAGCAACGATGGTGAAAATCTTAATTGAAATTCACTTGTTCCAGGTTTCATGAATTGACGGCTTTTAATCACAAGGATAATTTATCCAAGTGATTCACTCTTTATGTTCGCAGTCAGCTTTGGACGGTCGAATAAAGAGAACGGGTTTACCCGCGAAATCCTGTCAGGAAGTTACTTAATTGAAACTATCCGTCACGGGTACGATATCTAATATCGTCCAACGGTCTTCACCGACCGGAGGTAAAATGCTACCGAATTAGAATAAAATGTTCAAAGCCATTTTATTCGTGTCGTTGCTGTGTACCTGCTAAAGACGGTGGCGTTGCTGAGTACCTGTTGAAGACGGTGGCGTTGCTGTGTACCAGTGAAGACGGTGGTGTTGCGGTGTACCTGTAAAAGTCGTTCCCACATGCTTATGTCTTTTGCAACAAAAATTCAAGAAAGTACAAGATGAAGTCTTCCGCTGTATCAAACTCTGAAGCTTTCAAGAATCCAACAAAAAGACGTAAGTGTGTGGAACATGAAGTCACGAGGAGGCAAAGTTCACAAGAAAGGCAAAGATCGCACGTGAAAGGCCAAAGAACAATGCTCTCAAGTCAAAGCCAAAAAGATCAAATCAACATATTCACAACAAAAGAAAGAAAAGAAGAAAAGACTACGAGCTAAAGAACGAAGACTTAGTATAGTATGCTAGGTTTAGAACTTTGTAACGTGGAGTGACCTCCCTTAGGGGGAGATTGTTAGAAATACGTTTTTACGTATATTAGAAGTGTCGGTCGCTCCACAATATGATTTATGTTGTAATAGCTCGTAGTTAGTAATTAGTTATTATTTGCTTATTAACTTAAGTAAGAACCGGTCCATGGGCTTGTCATGGACCGGCCCAAGCCCAATGTTTAGCTTGGACTATAAATACCCCTTTCCACTAAGGAAAGGGGTTGGTTGTTATCATTTCTTAATTTCCACTTAATAAAATTCACATAGTTTCTCTCACTTTCTCTCTCTAACTTTCTCTCTCTAGAAATTAACAAACCCCTTCATAGATTCATTGATTATCAATATTCTACATAAGTTATCCCGCACACAACCAAATTAGTTCATCCCCAGCGCAAAAAAAAACTCACTACCCCCACTCGTTATGCCAATGCTATTGGCAGTCAGTTGGACGAGTGACTCCAGTTTCCTTTTTTATCAGGTGATTAAAGGCAAGTAAGTACAATTTTTTCCATTATGTTATTACAATTTCAATCATTCTTTTTCGAACCGCATTTTACATATCATATAGATATGGACATTGTTTTACAAACTAGCCTAATGATCATTTCACACTTGATAAGTTTTACATGATCAACTCACTTGTCTGAACGGTCACATATATTATCAGTTCGAGCAAAAAGTTACAACAACGGGAAAAGGAAAAGTAGTGATGATACGTGCCTACTACCTCGAAAAAAAAATTACTTCTAGTAGTTGAAAAGATCGACTCTTAAACATTCTACAGTAACTAATCACTGTAAACTTGTATAGCAAACATTTATAACAAGCCAAGCTCGAGTCGATCTGCAAGCTGGACTCGGCCCATGTATATACATGTAAACATCTTAAGTTTGAAGATAACTTGTCCAATTTTTTAGTTAAGTTCCTTAACTAGTCGGCCCTAGTGATTATTTGACTAGTTTAAGCTGTCATAGAAAGGTTTTAACTTAAACTCGTATTGGATTAATTTGTTTCAGGATGGTCGCTAGTTACATTTTGGTACCTATGTTTACAACATATGTCAAGTAATAAATGTTTACAACATTGCATTAAGTTAATATACAATACGAATGGTTTGTAAAACTTAGAAGAATGCATTTAATGGCCATATCATCCTAAACATGATCCATCTCAACTCAGAAACACAATAAGAATCAGTTTATAACACTACACAAACAAATAATCTATGACGGACAGTCATTTCCGCTATAACTTTTATTCTCAATTACTACTGTTTACTAAACACCGAAACGCTAACTAAAAAGCTAAGTAACTATTATAGCTTATTGCTTCAATAATCGGACTAGTGACTTCATAATCTGCTAACAATTAAATAAAAATATCACCTATCATTCACACAACTACTAAATAATCTTATCATAAAGAATACTCGAACTATGCTATAATCGCACCCATACAAACAACTAGCTAGCAGACAACAATTCAACAATTCAGTTCAATAACCTATCATTCACACAGCTACCAAATAATCTATGCATCATAAACAATTAACCTGATCGGAACAGTAAAGAACCACGGCGGAGATGATCGGAACGCTAACGAACCACGGCGGCGTAGATCGTAACACTAATAAGCCACGACGGAGATGATCGGAGCATTAACGAACCACGGCGGCGTAGATCGTAACGCTGATAAACCAAGGCGGAGATTACAATAGAGTTTACGACTACATAATTTTTTTTCTTTATGATGGGGATAACAAAATGATTTAAGTTTTTTTTTATGGAGTGTACATATTTATGATGGGTGGGGGATAGGAAAAAAAAAGTGTAATATTCTTTATAAATTGTAGTACATTTTTGTGTGAGCTTTTTTTTTCTTTCTTTTAAAGTTGAGTGTATGTGTGTAGATTTTTTTTAATAAAGTTTATATTTTTAGTTTGTTTTTTTTCACATTTATAAGTTTGGCTTTTGTATGTATTTATTTTTACACTTATAAGTGTCGGGTTTTTCTTAAATGTGATTTTTTTTAAAAGTTAATTTTGCTCCATTTATAAGTGTAGCTATTTTGTAATTCTTTACATTTATATATGTGGGTTTATTTTTTAAATATTTGCAACACATTTAAATGTGGCAATATCAAGATCTATGTAAATTTGTTTTCCACGGTTGCTTATACCGTGGAAAAATAACCGTAGAGAATTCAACTTTATTTTGTAATGAACCCAAAGAAATAATATATCAACCGTCTAGATACTAATCGATTGAATAATAAAAAACAATTATGAAACCCATCATTTAATTGCAACCATAGTAGGCTTACAACAATGAACTTATTTTCGTACTGTTTCGAAAAAAACAATAGTAAAACATAAAAACTAATTTGATTTTTGTAAAACTTGAGCACAAATCGCACCACTATTAAAAAAATATTATCAACCAACCCAACAGTCGACTTAATCTTGATAACTAGATAAGGTTGAAAAAAGAACCATCTGACTTAGTTCAGTTGGCCACCAAGGTTGCACTAAGTGCTTTCTTTGGGGGAGGATTCCTGGAGGTCTTGGGTTTAAGACCTGCCAAGGGTCTTTCAGGCGAAGCGGATAAGAAGTCTAACTTTACTAGGCGCGAGTTCGAAGAAGACATTCTTCCGCTTGGATATCATTGCACAACTCGACTCACTAACCACTAACATTTGCCATTCTAAAAAAAATAAAAAAATAAAAAAAGATAGGGTTGAAAAAAGTGCATTTTATTGCATATAAGATAATAAGTAAAAGCAGTAAAGATTTTAAGGTTATAACTAATCTTGGATTCACAAATTAAAAAATTAAAAACAAAATCAAAAGTTAAATATTCTTATAAGGGTAAAAGCTAATAAATATCATCTTACTTATTAATTTGTGCCGGCTTTAAACACTTACTATTTAATCTCGTGACTTTACCATTCTACTTGTTTGTTTTGTATATTACCATTATGACCGGTTACATTTACACGTCACTAAATTAATTATTAAAAAAAATTAAAATTTGTTATTATCCTACATGGATGGTAGAGAAAAAGTTTGACCCGTCTAGTGGGCCATACCCGATACAAAATCCAAAATCCAAACCCAATTCAAAGTCTATCATTCTCACTTCATCAACCCATGTCTTCTTCTTCCTCAAATGATTCTGTTTACTTTCCCATGGTTAATCTTAAACAATCGAGCAAAAAGTCAAATAGAAATTTTTAGTGAACAAAAAGGTTAATAACAATATCTAATATCCCTATACATCTTCCTAACTCCTAACCAAAACTATAATTATTTTCTTAATACCTTTGTCGGCATGCTCTCAAGGGACTCAAGGACATCAGGAGATCAATCAAGATCGTTAGCCCAGATGTTCCTTCCATCAACAACACCAGCGAAAAGGTATTTGCCCGAGGGGAAGCTGCTCTTTATTAAATCAAGAGTTTGTCACCACGAACCAAATCAAAAGTGTAACCAGCAACACCAGGCAAGGTGGTGAGGACTTTGAATGCATCAGCTGGGATATCAGCAAAATAGGTGGCAACAAGAACGTTAATTTCAGAGCAAGCTGATTCTAGCTCTATGTAAGCCTTGATGAAAGAAACCAATTGGTGGGCCTCAATATCCTTAACAAGGGTAGCCTCGTCAAATTGGATCCATGTACCAGCTGCCTTCAATTCAGCAATAACCTCCTTGCAGATTATTTCTTTGTTATAATCACTGTAAAGACTTGAAATATGATGAAATAGGACACACGCTTGTAGATTGGAAGGATCTTATCAAGAAGGGTAGTAAATCATAAACCCAAAGTCTAACTTTTATAATCTATAATGGAAGTCAGTCGTGACGTGGATATATTAAAAGCAAATCAAATAATGACGTGGATATTACCGCGCCACGGTGTCGGTAACAAGTTACCAAATTGGTAATTTTGAAACGATTTTGAAAGTAGAAAGGTAAAGTCACGAGATTAAATAGTAAATGTTTAAAGTCGGCACAAATTAATAAGTAAGATGGTATTTTATAGCTTTTACCCTTCTTATAAAGATATAACAAACCTAAATTGAAACGTGAAACGTGATGGGTGAATATGCGAAATCCGAAACCAAATATCCATATGAAGATTTATATTTATTCCGATGACTTTGTGAAAAAAGAAGGCGGCGATAGATCTGAAAGAAAGTAGAGAGATCGGATATGAGTCATTGAGTTTAGTAGGGATAACTGACTACTAGAGGTAAGGATACTAGCTAGGGGTTGAGACTTGAGAGAGATAGATGAAGATTGAGGGACGGTTTTTTGGGTTATCAGATGCTATTGTTAAGGAAAAACGAATTCCCTTTTATGCCCCTAAGAGCAAAAGGTGTCACAAGTAGCCTTTCCCTCTTCACTTGTGCCACCTCAGCGCCACATCATCTCAACTAACCAAAACAAAAAACCAACTAAACACCCCCTCACTCACAACTAGTCTCTCTCCTCTTCACTTGGATCCCACCACTCACCATTTTATTTCTTTTTTCATTTTTCACACAAACTAAAAATTCATTTCATAAAAATAAAAATTACAAATACTTCAAATAAAAATAAAAATACTTAAAAAATACAAATACAAAAAAAAACACAATACGAAAAAAATACGATATAAAATACGGTCGATTATTCATGGTTGCTCTTGTGCCCAAAGATGCTCAGTGAGGTTCCGTTGAAGGCTTGAATGTACTTCTCTATCTCGGAGTTCTCTTTGTTTCCAGCGACGGATTGCACATCGCTCGACCCATGACCGTAACAAATGGTTCCCAGGAGGGATGTACATTTCAGCTGCTTCGGATATCGCAAACCTTTGATTCTTCAAAATCATGTTATGCAAAATGATGCACGTGTACATGATTCTGCGTAACTTGTTCACATTCCAAGCACGCGCCGGTTGAGCAATTATACGCCATCGTCCTTGTAGGACACCAAATGCCCTTTCACTATCTTTCCGGGCACTTTCCTGACGTCGTTGAAATAGAGCGATTTTGTCATCGCGTGCTTGGCTGAATGACTTAACAAAACATGACCATTGAGGGTAAATACCATCTGTAAGGTAGTAGCCTCTTTCGAATTGCTTCCCGTTTACAATATACGGTGCCACTGGTTCGTTGTCAGCCAAAAGGTCGTCGAACAATGGTGAATGATGCAGCACGGTAATATCATTATTCGCACCTGCAACCCCCAAAAATGCATGCCAAATCCACAAATCGTATGATGCAACGGCTTCTAGAATGATGGTTGGGTGTTTTTTTTATCACCTCTCCCAAATTGCCCGTGCCACCCTTTGGGACAATTCACCCATTCCCAATGCATACAATCAAGGCTACCTAGCATCCCCGGAAACCCATGAATCGTATTATGTGCGTTGTACAACGTTTGAACGTCAGTTGGTTTAGGCTTTCTTAAAAACTCGAGCCGATACAAATCTATAACACACATACAAAAAAAGTCCAGAAAATCGTGCCCACAATGTTCCCCCATTTGCAAGTACTCATCTAACCCATCCGCCACTGTGGCGTTTGCCAATTGGCGAAGGGCTGATGTGCATTTCAAGATGACACTCATACTTTTCATACCCGTAGCATCATATCGAATAGTAAAAAAGTGAAAATGCTTGGGTAAAGGATTATGTGTTGCACAAAAAGTTTCAATACCTTCAACTATTTCCAAAAATAGTTCCCGTCTCATGCGATATCGTTTTCTGAACGTTTCCGCCGTATATTTCGGATTTGGGCCAAAATAATCCTCCATTAAACGTTGTTCGGCGACTTCACGTTCATGCCAAATGTATCTACGCTGTTGCTTAACTTCATCTTCTACATCTTCGTTAATCTGCATTACCATTTCGTATTCTTCCATTTCTTCGAGATCGGACGGATTGGAATAATCAGACGAGCTACTCATTTTTTGAAAGTTTGATTGAAATTTTTGTGAAAAGATTTGATTGAAAGTGTTTGTTGTGTGTGTGTGTTTTAAGATAAAAATAAGTGGTATTTATAAAAAAAAAGTTATAAAAAAAATTAATTTTTTTATTACCGTTACCAAACGGTTTGAAAACATGTGAGGCCAGTTTTTTTTCTCTTTTTCCTCTCGTTGAAGACTGGCGAAGGGGGAGCGGCGGTGGGGGGGTGTCACGGCGAGCACCGGCGAGGGCGCCACGTCGGACCGACGAGCATCCTCTGCCGTGACACCTTGTGCTCTAATTTAACTTTTTTCTCAAATTGATTTGTATTTATTTTCAGAAATGCCATCATGTATTATCGTGTTGTACATTTGTCATTAATAGTAGTAAATGTGTGGTTCTCGCAGTTCTGTACTTTTTTTTGTTCTGAAAATAACCTCACACTATATATATATATATATATATATATATATATATATATATATATATATATATATATATATATATATATATATATATATATATATATATATATATATATATATATATATATATATATATATATATATATATATATATATATATATATATATATATATATATATATATATATATAATTCTGGAAGCCTATATCAAACTGTGGGCGTAGAATACGCTCCTCTTTTTGTCCTTTAGTAGAGAATGCTTATCTGGCCAGTAAGGACCCTAATGGAATGTGTAATACCACTTGGAATATCCTAAATTCAAACTTTTTATTTGTCATTTTTCAATTAACATTTTCTTAAAAAGAAAGTATATTTGAAAATGTTTTGTCACGTTTAATCAAATGTGAATTTTAAGGTAAATCACTTTTAATGATCACTAAACATGTTAGAGACATGTTAGTATAAGACTTAAATGATTATTACCTAAATGATAATGTTCGTTAAGTAATTCTTCTTGCGACTATTTTTAACGATAAATGTTTTTACACAAAAATAAATAGACTGCCTTCTGTTGCTAGCTGTAAGTTAATTCTACTTTGACCTTGAGAGGATAAAGCTAATTAGACTAGACCAAAAATTACTTGACTAAGAGGCCTGGCTCATCGCGCCGCGGTGGCCCATTCCCGCAGCGCGGATGGCGTGATGACTCCGGAGAAAGAAAAAAAAAACGGCGTGGGTAAACCCACGTCGCGTGAGTCCAATTTAAAAAAAAATTGAAATTTTTTTGAAAAAGTAACGGCTACTAGCCGTTTTATTTGAAAAAAAATTTTGTTTTAATTGCCAACGGCTAGTTTTCTTATATAATTTTTTTTTCAATTTTAAACTCTATATATACTTCATTTTCTATATCATTTTTTACACACAACATTAATCATTCTCCAATTCTATACATTCAGATAGTTCTCTAATTCAATCACAAAAAGAAATTGCCGGCGAAAATCCTTGGTTCGGATTCACCCACCTCCTTGAATCCAACATGGGTGCCGGTGACGGATCTACGTCCAATTCGCAATTCCCTGGATTTCCTACCCAAGGTCCGATGACTCACGAAGATCAAGCTTTTCTACAAAAGCAACAAGACGATTATTTAGCCTATACCCAAAGACGCCTATCACTCCAATCTTCAAGCTCAATTCCACCACCCGAACCCGAACCAACAAAAAAAGGCTGAAAGAAACAACCCGCAAAAAGATCAAAAGAACCCGTTCCGAATGAAGGTCTTGGTCGGTGGACCAAGGACGAAGAAGCCGTGCTTGCCGAGTGTTACGTCGCAAAATCCGAAGATCCGAAAGTTGGGCGTCACCAAAAAAGAGACACTTTTTGGATTCGGATTACCCGGGTGTTTAACGAAAGAAATCATCAAGAACGTAACAAAGACATGTTTACGGGTAAATGGAATCCGATGCATCATAATTTTATGAAGTGGAACGCCATCTACAAGAAATGTATTCGGAACAAAAAAAGTGGCGAAAGCGAGGTCGATGTGATTGAACGGCTCGGGCCATTTACGCGGACGAGAATAGAAATGCCACGTTTAATCACGAAAAGGCATGGAATGTTTTGAGGAAGTCCCCGAAATGGGACGCACCTGAGGTTGTCCCGGTTGATTTGACCGGAAACGATGAAGGCGGTTCGTTTCCGATGCCAATGAACACGGACGAGCTTTTCCAACACGATCAACGACCCCGCCCTGTCGGTAAAGAACGGCTCGGGAAAAAAAGCCGTTCCGAAACATCGACGAGTACCGGAGGAAGTAACTCGTCTCAATTTCATGACGCGGTTACCTATGACCTTCGTCTCAGTCGTGAAGCCGCCGAGAAAGCGTATGCGTCTTCGCAACGCAAAGACGACTCGATTGCCGAAATGGAGGAGTTGAAATTTCTCAACTATGACACCTCCAACATGGATGCCGAAACGGACGCGTTTATAAACTTTAAAAAAGAAGAAATCAAGGCTCGTTTACGCGCAAAAATGCCGAATACCAGTCAATACCGTGACGTTGAAGATTCCGAAGACTCCTCCGACTAGTAGTTTTTTTCGTAATTTTTATAATTCGTATTTTTTTTCGTTTTTTTTATTCGAAGTTGTATATTTTCTATTTTTTTAGGATTGTAATATTTATTTTTAATTATGAAATGAATTATTTTAATTTGAAAATGTGACAAATAAAAAAAAGTGGGTCACACATTCACCCATCACTTGAAGTGATGACTCCCCACTTTTTTTCATGTAAGTGAGTGGGTTTTGATGACGTGACACCCAAAATATAAGTCACTCCGAGTGATGACTCCTAGCTCTCTAAAAGGTATACTTCGTTGAATACTTCATCAATAAAAGACAAGTACGTATAGCTTAGCATGTTTATTTATTGATGAGAAGACATTTTTTTGTCAACAAGTTGTACATCATCTCTTTACTATTTTATACCACTATTTAACCGAGTCCTTTTGCAAACTGGCAGCATATTCTTTCGGTATAAATCATAAACTATGTAATGGTTGACTTTAATTTTATATATTTGGCTCCTTATTTATATATGTTATATTGCTGTAAATTACTTTTGAAAGCAGATGCAATACAAGCTGATACAAAGCTCTTTGGTTTTTAAATTTTAGTGCTCTTAAATTAACATTTTTTTCTTTTTGTTCAATTGTCAAAATGATGTCGGTAACAAAACAGTTTGAACACCTCAAAATAAATTTAGAAGCTATAAAATTAGCAACCAACAACTTTGCTGATGCAAATTGCATCGGAAAAGGAGGATTCGGGGAAGTGTATAAGGGAGAACTCGTCCATTCCAAGGGGTGTACGGTTGTTGCTTTAAAACGATTGAATCGTGCATTTGGGCAAGGGGACCCCGAGTTTTGGAAGGAGATTATCATGCTTTCCCTTTACAAGCACGATAATATTGTCTCTCTTTTGGGGTTTTGTGATGAGAGTGGCGAGAAGATCCTCATTTATAAGTATGCGTCCAAAAGAAGTCTTGACTTGTATCTAGATAGTTATGATCTATCATGGACTCAACGCTTGCATATATGCATTGGGGCGGCTCGTGGACTTCACTACAAGAAAATAGCCTCTTAGCGACATGTTTAGCGACTTGTTTAGCGACATGTTTAGCGATGCATTTAATGCTAGCGAGAAGCTTAGCGTCATAACAGAATATGTCTCTAGAAATGAGTCGCAGATTTTGCGACATGTAAATATAGGACGCAAAATATTGCGACGTCTATTGCGATATTTATCCATATGTCGCCCTTTAAGTAGCGACATATTTTCATATGTGACTACTTAAATCGCTAAATATAGCGTCGTGTTATTCCAAGTCGGTATTTATGACGCCAAATAAGCGACTTCTTGTTATTTCGAGTCGCTACTTACGACGCCAAATTAGCGACTTACATATTCTATATCGCTATTTCAATCGCTATTCTTAGCTACACATTTAATATGATCGTTCATCGACGATCTATTCATGTTCCAATCTAAAACATTCCAAACGGACAAAATATCATATGTAAACAAAGTGATACAGATTTGATAATGCAAAAGTAAACTGACTCAATATCAAAAGTAAACAATCCAAACTGGCCCAATATCATTAAAAGAATCGTGCAGGTTATCAACCAATTCATTATTAAAATCAAACATAAAAAAAAACAGATTTGCTAATCAAAAGTATAGGTAATTACAAACATTGATAGTTTCAACTCCAGGTCCACTTTCATACGGTGTAAACTAAAAGCTCAACTATAGAGAACTTCGTATGTGAGAGAGCGATCGATGCAAACTTCTTCAGCAACTCCCCAGTCGGCATTTAAACTTTATCAGAATGCCTGGTAAAAAAAAGTTGCAAAAAAACTCATTTTCAGCAATCTCCATAGATGGTAAAATGGTAATAGGAAATTAAGCCGGTCAAAAAATAAGGCAAACTAACAGAAGTAAACTTAATTATGCTTTAAGCTTATTACCTTTCATGACCAAGAAGACTGCAGAGATTCTGTAGATCTGATTGTGGCAGCTTCAAAAAGATGTCATTCATCAAAACACTATTCTGATTAGTTGATGCGGAAAATCCATTATTGATGTTTTTCTTGACCGTTTCTGATTCTGTTCAATAGTCTAGCACTATTGCTAGTTAAATTGTTTATAAGTGATGTTAAGATTACACGAAAAGAATTTATACTGCATAAAACGCTTACATATTACTATATTAGATTCATGTAATTACTTTGGTTAGTAACTTACCTGACACATCAAGAGTGCAAGCATGTATGAAGGATTACACCATCCCATTTCTGAATGTTCCTAGCAACTTGGGACCAAATTCTGCACCCGAGAGATGATAGATCGCCTGTTCATAAAGACAATAGATTAAAAAGTGGATTTTTTGGTGCAACTGATATTGGCAACTGTAAAATTGTAAAATGATGTTCCTTTCATGAAAGATGTCCTGACTCGTGTAGCTATCTCTTGGGGTCTAGTTACGACTTATTCAATAGCTTCAGTGGCCAAAACATACAAACTCATGTACTAGAATGCAGTGCAGTGCATATGCATATAAGGTAACGGAAAGCTAATGAAATTTGATAAAAGAAACGAGAAAATACAGTCTGAAATTAGTATTAGCCACGGATATTAGCTGTATGCATTCCAAGGCTCTTAATGAACAACAAAAAGGCAGACATTAACCTGCAGCTCACTATCACGATTAATAACATATTTGGTATTTTTACCATATAGTCTTACTGTAATGTACACCATATTCCCATTTTAGTCCTTTGCAGATATGAAATACCTCGAGTACTATAGTAAAAACGACATTAAATTATTTACTAAACTAATCTTATAGACATGATCCAACTAGTGTCGTTTTCGGTGTGTTCAGATATGGATAAATATACCTACAGAGATTTGTAATGCCACCAGACAAATTCTTACCACAAAAGTGTTATTCATCCAAATTTGACTACTGCTTGAACAGGTTGAAATCAAATCAAATTTTCGTTTTTTCTAATCAGTTTGTTTAGTTAACTATACACATCAAATACTGCAGCAAACCAGTTTTACAAACTATCACGTTTTCACCAAAAATAAGCTACTGTTGCTAGGGAACATAATGAAAATCTTACCTGTTGGTTGCATTGCAGGAGTAGCGGCGAGGGAGATTGAGGTGCGATACTGTTGCACGATTCATGGAAGAATACCGATAGAGATTTTGTGGGGATAGGACATAGCGCTGACCTTGCATAGTTTCCATGACCACCTTCTGTCATGCTTAGATACAGGTAAAAGGTGGAAGCGACTGGCAAGGCAGATTTAGGCGAACAATAAACACATGTCACACTTTGTACTCCTTCGAATATTGGGGTCCTAAAGCGACCAGCTGTAGTGCCGATTGCATGTGCGCCTGTATTCAAGACCAAAGAGGATAAGCACTCCTAAGCGACCAGGTGTAGTGACTTTTGTAGGTAAACACCAAGCACTCGTTTTCTGGTTATTAATATTATGCAACAAAAAAAGGACTATGCTAGTGCTAAATTGTAGATGGTTCATTTGTCATGAGCAGGGAGTAGTAAAAGAAAATGAGGATTCATATGGATTAAAAATGCATTTGTCATAAAGAGTACTTGAAATTTGTTTCAATTAGGCTTCAATATCAGCCCTCTTACTGATTTCCGAAGTGGTTATAGCGGATACCTCCTTTTGTGCCCTTTTAATTCATTTACACACACACGCCCAACATGATTAAATGCAGAAACTTGTAGGCGGGAAAGAATTATGCTGCAAGCATAAAAAGTGATTCAAGTTTGGCCATTAACTGTAGCAAATATATCAATGTGATATGAAAACTTCATCTTGACGTATTTTATAGAGATCTAATCATGCGATAGACTTGTAACTTGTCCAATCTTATATTATTATTCACCAAACAATCCACTCAAAACGCGCTCAAATGCAAAAATTAATCTATAATGTAGGGTAACAGCTTTTCAAAATTCAGTTTGCACAATAAACTTAAACCATCTATACTCCAGCACATACAAATAATCTATTTGGCTTGCGACGCAGCTTGTTGCTCGTTTGCCTTCTAGAGCTATGTAATTAAACTTTTAATGATTATAAGGATAAAAATATGTTCAATAAAAAAATAACAACATTCAATACTTACATTATATATAAAGAGTTGAATGCGAAACAAAATTAACTAATTAAGTCTTCAAAGCTTAAGGCATGAATTACTCAGGTCGCATAAAGCACAACATTATCACAACCATATGTAGCGTAAGTACACATATCAAGAAAAAAACATCTAAATTAGATTATGAAGTAGATTTTTACAGCTTTAGAATTCCATCCATAAAATATTGAACTTTAGATGATGACTTAAACAAGTGTTTGGGAAAGTACTAGTAATGATGATCCATTGATGAAATGCTTATTCAAACGCAAAAAAAAAACTTGATGAGCTAAGCTATTCTCTCGTAACAATCAAGTATTATACGGCAGTTAGATTACGATTTATAGTCATGACTTATTTCTTGCAATAGATAATTCCTAGTATTTCTCTACCAGGCCATGATTGACTACAAAATACACCTAAGAGCATGGGGTGTCACGGAGAGGCCGACTCGCCGAGGCTGAGGTTGAGCCTCGCCGAGGCTCAGCGGTTCTCTCCACCACACTGGCCCCTTTGAACACGAGACACCCAAAACAAGTTGATCGGTTAATGATTAGTGTTATGAATAACATAAATCACAAACACGATCTGTAATTCGCATTCAAAACTAACTGACTAAACATGATCTGTAATTCACGATCTCGCTCAAACATTTTAAGCTCACAACACACGATCACAATGTAAGCACTAATTAAGCATGTATCTGCGACAAAATTATCGACTTGGTTTTTTGAAGTCGCAAGTTAGCGACTAATATAGCCACATGTATTTGCATGTCACAAAATTGGCGACTCGGTTTGCGATGTATTCATAGATGTCGCAAACATTGCGACATAATTTGCGACTTACTTTTCTGAAGTCGCAATTTAGCGTCTCATTTAGCCACATGTATATGGATGTCGCGGAATTAGCAACTGTTGGGAATAAATCTATGCTTATTTGTTTCCCCTGCTAGTTGATTATTCATACCCCTGCTAGAGTAAGTTCCCCCTGCTAAATAACAAAGGCAGGGGGATCCGTTCCCCTGCTGGAGTCAAAGGCCCTGCTGTCAAGATAAACATGGAATAGATATTTACGCGTTTCAGTTATTATTCCTTAATACTTTCCATAGTTTGTTAGTAGTGATCTTGTACGTGGGTCCTTGCATCTATAAAAGGACTCACTAGGTTAGCATGCATAGTGTGTCTTTCTCATTTCGTTTTTCATTATTATTACTTTAAGGTTTTGTAAACCCTAATACCACTTTGGGTATTCGTATATCTTTGATATATTAAAGTGCAACGTTTGAATCTCATTTGTTCTTGTGCTAAACATTACATTCCGCATCTTGTTTAGTTACTTTGCTTTGCAAAGTTTCTCTAGTGTTAGATTGAATTCTTTCTCTCTATCACAACCCTTAAACAAGCTATTAAGGTTTAAGATCTGACTTTGGGATCAACAAGTGGTATCAGAGCTTGTTGAGAAACTTTGTCTAAATCAAGAACAAAATCCTTATAGCAAACATGTCTTCAGATTCATCCACAAATAGCAACAACCATAATAACCTCAAGTTACCCATGTTGGATCCTGAAAACTTTGAATTATGGGAATTCAGAATCCAACAATACCTGAAAATGGAACACTATGTTCTCTGGGAGATCATAGAGTTTGGTGATCAATTCAACAAAATGGTGGCTGTTGAAGAGGGCAAGGATGAAGGTGAAAGTTCCAAAGGTAAGGACAAGAAGAAATCTGCTGCTCTATGTGATAAGGAAATACTGGCTAGAAGGCATGATGTCAGGGCTCACAGCTCATTGCTGTTGGCCCTACCTGATAGACATCAACTCAGATTCAGGAAATACAAAACAGCTAAGGAACTATGGGAAGCCATAGGCACAACCTTTGGAGGAAATGAAGCCACAAAGAAGAAGAAGAAGAACCAAATGCTGGATGATTTTGCTTCCTTCAAAGCAATTGGTGATGAATCAATTGGAGCTATTTACAATAGACTTCAAGACATGGTGGCTCACTTGGAATTCTTTGACATTGAGGTGACAAAAGAGCAGGTGAATACCAGGTTTCTTAACAGCTTACAGAAAGAATGGTTTGTCTATAAGGCAATCTGGCAGAATAAGGATGACTTGGACAACAAGAATATTGATGATATATACAATAACTTAAAAGTCTTTGAACCTATTGTCAATGAAATGAAGTCAAAAGGGACAATTCCCACTAACTCAAGTGGAATCGTTGATTCCCCTGCTAACATGGCATTCATATCACAAAGCAGTGGAATCTCCAAGAACAGTGGAATAGAAGTAGCCCCTGCTACTTATTCCCCTGCTACCAGGTCTGGACCTTCATATGATGAAGAAAGACCAGCTACTTTCAGCCTTGATACTGCATGTGCCTTCATAGCATCTCAAGGTCCACAAGGATCTACAGTGTTACATGAAGATCTGAATCAAATCAGTAAGCAAGCATTAGAAGAATTGGATATCAAGTGGAATATGGCTTTGCTAAGCATGAGAGCCAACAGGTTCCACAAGAAGTATGGCAAGAAGATCACAATTAATCCATCTGATGTGGCTGGGTTTGATAAAGCAAAAGTTGAATGCTACAATTGTGGCAAGAAGGGTCATTTTGCCAGGGAATGCAGAGGACCTAAGTCTGGAAATAGCCATAGAAAGGATGAGGATTCTGGTGCAAAAGCTATGGTAGCAATGCAGGGGATAGATGGAGCTAATGGATGGGACTGGAGTGCTATGACAGAAAGTGTGGAAAGAAACCAAGCTTTGGTGGCTGAGGAAAAGGAAGAAGACTTTGCACTTATGGCCATGTCAAGTTCTAGCTCTGACAATGAGGTATATGATGACTCATACTGTACTAAAGCTTGTAGGAAAAATACTGAATCTTTAAATGATCAAATCAGAAAGGTAAAAGCTGACTATATAAATTGTGATAATGATCTTGATAACTACAAACGTGCTTTAGAACAACTAGAGTCCACCATAAGAGAGTACAGGCAAAGAGAAAGTGAATATAGGGATCACATTGTGATTCTAGAAAGAGATGCCAAGGAGAATACCCAATCTATAAATGTTTTAACTGCTGAACTTGAAATTTTTAAAGCTAACCAAAAGATAGATGAGGAAACTGTTGAAAAATTTGGAAAAGCTTCAAAAGATTTAACCAAGGCATTTGAAATTGGTCAATCTCCTAAGGACAAAACAGGGTTTGGTATTAAGAACATGAATGCTACTATACCCCCACCCCCTGCTAACATCCATGCTCCCTATCCTAGAAAAGACTTGTCATGGACTGGTCTCCCTTGTTTTGAAAAACAGGATGACATTGAGTTTGACTTGAGTGCTTATATACCTAATAATCCTGATACAGAAGAGTCTCTAGTTAAAACTAATGTCATTAGGGATATTAAACAGGAACAGGTTGGCTTAAAGAAAATTGACAACCCTGTTAAATTTTCAAAAGAAGGAAGTTCTAGCAGCAATTCAAACTCTAAGAGCAGGGCTAGACCACAGTCTCCTAAACCTATCATTAAATATGCTGGTATGTACAGGAATGTCAGAGGTAATCAAAGGAATTGGAATGACCAAAAGTCTCATCAGTTAGGAAAAGACTTTGTGATCAATACCAAGCCCTGCTTCACATGTGGCAGTTTTGAACACACTTATCAAGAGTGTAAGGCACCAATGGAGATGGTGGCTGCAAATCCCTTAAAGGATATGCAACCTAGAGCCATTCTTCTAAATGCAGGGGCAAAATCCTTTTCCCCTGCCAAGTATGTTGCCCCTGCCTTGAGAAATAGAGTTGCTAAGAAATATGTTGCTCCAGCCCTTAGAAAGGAAAATGATGTTCACCCAAAGCCCAACACTTCTGTGACTACCCCAACACCTTATACTGCATATAAAACTGGCCCAAGACCTTACCAACACATGAATAGAGGCCAAAACAAAAGGTGGGTTCCCTCTGCCAAGCATAAGGATTCCCCTGCCAAAACTGGGGTATCCCCTGCTAGAAGAGGTGTTCATTCTAGGAACATGGGAAGATGGGGAAAAGCTGTGAAAGCCTCAGCTCGTTGGGTTTGGGCACCCAAAAGGGGTACTCAATCTAATGGTGTATCTCTAGTCTTTGATAAGCTATCTTACATTGATACACGAGGTAGATCCAAGTCTGTAATGGCTTGGGTCCCCAAGAAAAACTAATTTGTTTTTCCTTTTGCAGGTGACAAAGAAGACAAGGGATGATAGAGCATACTGGGACAGTGGATGCTCAAGAAGTATGACTGGACACAAAGCTTACTTGTCTAACTTTGTACCCCTGCATGACAATGATGGTGTTTCTTTTGGAGATGGGCATGGAACTATAACAGGAAAAGGAACTATTGTCACCAATGGGATGACTTTTAACAATGTGTATTTGGTGAAGGAGCTCAAGTATAATCTCTTCAGTGTGTCACAGATGACTGATAACAAGAATTTTGTCTTGTTTACTGACACTGAATGCTTGGTATTAGGAAAGGAGTTTGTCTTGCCACAAGACACTCCAATTGTTCTCAGAACACCAAGACAGAAGAACATGTACACAATTGATCTCAAGGACATCTCTCTCCAAGACAATGAAACATGTTTCATTGCCAAAGCTTCAGCAGATGAATGTAAGAAATGGCATAGAAGACTTGGTCATCTTAATTTCAAGAACATGAACAAACTAGTAAAGCATAACCTGGTTCATGGTCTTCCCTCCAAGTCTTTTGCCACTGAACATACTTGTGCAGCATGTCTGAAAGGGAAGCAACACAGAGCATCTTGCAAGTCAAAAACAAGTATGTCCACCACCAAGCCATTGGAACTATTGCATATGGATCTTTTTGGTCCTACTTCTGTGGCAAGTATAATGAAGAAATGGTACTGCCTAGTAATTACTGATGATTTTTCAAGATTTACATGGACATTCTTTCTATTTGAAAAGAGTGACACTGCTGATGTACTCATTGGGTTCATCAATCAAATTGAACTGTCAAAAAGCATGAAGGTAGTTACCATAAGATCAGACAATGGTGGTGAGTTCAGAAATCACAAGCTGGATTCTTTCTGCATAAACAAAGGCATCAAGAGGCAATTTAGCATTGCTAGAACACCTCAACAGAATGGAGTGGCAGAAAGAAGGAATAGGACACTCATTGAAGCTGCAAGAACTATGCTGTCTGACTCCAAACTTCCAGTTATCTTTTGGGCTGAAGCTGTATCCACTGCTTGCTATGTGCAAAACAGGGCCTTGGTGGTCAAGGCACACAACAAGACCCCTTATCAGCTGTTTAATGGAAGACCTCCCTTAATTGACTTTTTCAGACCTTTTGGGTGTCATGTTATCATCTTGAACACCATTGACAATCTTGGTAAGTTTAGTGAAAAGGGTGATGATGGATATTTTGTGGGTTATTCTTTAAACAGCAAGGGATATAGGGTCTTCAACAAGAAGACAAGCAAAATCACAGAAAATCTTCATGTGAACTTTCTTGAAGACAAACCTGAAGATGTTCAAACAGGTCCTGACTGGTTCTTTGATATTGATGTACTTTCTAAGTCCATGAATTATGTACCTGTTGTCTTGCAGAACACTAACATTTCAGGTACTCAAGAAACAATTGCTGCTGAGAAATCACCTCTGAGGTACATGAATGTACCCTCATTGTTTCCTAGTGAAGCTGATAAACAAGAAGATAATTCTGCTTCAGGAAAAGAACAGCCAATCTCATCCCCTGCCATGTCTGAAGGCAGTGGAATGGCTGAAAGCAGTGGAATCCTGGATTCCCCTGCTAGAGGAATTGATTCCTCTCTCACAAAGGATCGTGATGCTAATGAGACTTCTGATACAGAAAGAGAATCCCCACTCATCTCATCAACTACACCCATAAATGATGGTCCTATCATATCCAGCAGTGGAAGCAGAATCATCAGGAGTGGAGGTCCTAGTTATTCAGAGCTTCATTCTGCTCACAAGCACCCATCTTTAGGTCATGCTGTCACATTTGGAAGTTCCTTTGAGGACTTCTTTCCTAATCAAAACAGCCCCATCAATTCTGATTTGGAAGAAGATGAAACAGAAGTCATCATGCAGCCTAAATATAGAATTAATAAAGATCATCCTATCTCTCAGATTATTGGTGATCCTGAAGCTCCCAGACATACAAGGTATACAGCAAAGGAGCACAGCTTCATTGCTAACATCACCATGAAGTTCAATCATGACAACATGCAATGTTGTCTGTTTACTGCATTTTTGTCACAAGAAGAGCCAAAGAAGATTTTTCAAGCTTTAAATGACCCAAGCTGGGTTGAAGCTATGCAAGAGGAGCTCTTACAATTTGACATACAAGAGGTTTGGATTCTGGTTGATTGTCCCAAATGGGCAAGGCCTATTGGGACCAAATGGGTGCTCAGGAACAAAAAGGATGAAAGGGGAATAGTTGTCAGGAACAAGGCAAGGTTAGTAGCACAAGGGTATACTCAGGAGGAAGGGATTGATTATGAAGAGGTGTTTGCTCCAGTAGCAAGGATTGAAGCTATTAGATTATTCCTTGCTCATGCCTCATTCATGGACTTCACTGTTTTTCAGATGGATGTGAAAAGTGCATTCTTATATGGAACCATTGATGAAGAAGTCTATGTCATGCAACCACCAGGGTTTGAAGATCCAGAACATCCTGACAAAGTATACAAAGTGAAAAAGGCCATGTATGGCCTTCACCAAGCTCCCAGAGCCTGGTATGGTACTCTTTCCAAATATCTTCTAGACAATGGATTCAGCAGGGGGAAAATTGATCAGACCCTGTTTACAAAGAAACAAAAGGGTGACCTTCTGCTAGTACAAGTCTATGTGGATGACATCATTTTTGGATCAACTAACTCCATGCTTAGCAAAGAGTTTTCCAAATTGATGCAGGATAAGTTTCAAATGAGTGCTATGGGAGAACTAAACTTCTTTTTGGGGTTACAAGTTCAGCAGCGGAAAGATGGGATATTTATCTCTCAAGACAAATATGTAGCTGAGATTGTAAAGAAGTTTGGCATGTCTGATGGGAAGAAGGTGTCCACTCCCATGGACAAGGATCATCCATAGGGCAAGGATGGTCCTGGCAAGCCTATTGATGTCAGGAATTACAGGTCTATGATTGGGTCTCTTATGTATTTCACTGCTTCAAGACCTGACATCATGTTTGCTGTCTGCTTATGTGCAAGATACCAGGTGTCACCAACAGAGTGTCACTTATTTGCTGTGAAAAGGATTTTTAGGTATCTAAAATGTCATCCCACCCTAGGACTCTGGTATCCAAAGGAGTCACCATTTGAGCTGATAGCCTATTCAGATAGTGATTATGCTGGTGACAACAATGATAGGAAGTCTACAACAGGGGGATGCCAATTTTTGGGGAGCAGGCTTATATCTTGGCAATGTAAGAAGCAGACTATCATGGCAACATCCACAACTGAAGCTGAGTATGTAGCAGCTGCTGCATGCTGTGGTCAAGTTCTTTGGGTGCAAAATCAATTACTTGATTATGGGTACAACTTTCTTAAAACCAAGATATTTATTGACAACAACAGCACTATTTGCATCATAAAGAACCCTGTTTTTCATAGCAAAACCAAACACATTGAAATTAGACATCACTTTATCAGAGATTGTTTTGAAAAAGGACTGATTGTCCCTGAGAAAATTGATACAGAACTTAATGTTTCTGATCTTTTAACAAAAGCTTTTGAGGTAGGGAGGTTTCAGTATCTGGTTGCAGGTATTGGAATGGTTACTCCTTAAAATCTGATGTCTATTTGTGTTATGTGTAATCAGGGTTACTTCATTGTTGTTGTTGTATAATTGTTAGTCAATTTTACCATTTCTTTCATTCCACTGCTTTTTAACACTGATTCCCCTGCTTGGGGTTTATTCCCCTACCAAGAGAATTTTTCTCTTAAGCAGGGTGTGTTCTGTTTACAAAAGTGGTTTTATGTGGTTTTAGACTAACAATGCAGAGGTTCATGTTGGTGCATACTACTCTCCTTGGTGGATCAGGTATATACTCTATGTTTCAGGGGAGGTTAGGTCAAACCTTTAGGATTCGGGGTATTCTTAGAATGCTCATATATGATCTTAGATCATATCCATTGGTGAGTGGGGGTTCAGGGTAATGATGACCTGCTGCACAGCTTGTCTAAACTCTGAAACCTTGAGGCACTGTAGTGTGTGTTTGCATTTCTTTATTCAAGCAGCTTGCTGTTCAAAATATAGATGTGTGGCACACATTGCCAAGACTAACTGACCATAGGTAAGGGACAAGGTTGGGATGGTGACTGGGGTATGCATGATTTCTTGGGATTACCTGGTGTAGGGGGACTTATGTATTAACTTTTTGTATTGGGACCATTGCTGAATAGAGGACTCTTGAGATTCTATGTATCTATCTTGTGTATACAAGTGTGTGCATTAGAGCAGAGCTAGTTAGCATTAGTCCCTTCATGACTAGTTTAAAACCCCTAGGAAAGTTTCCCCTGCTTTTATTTTTTATTCCCCTGCCTTCACAACATTCCCCTGTTTGACCATTGACCGACAATACCGTTACCCTGTTCATAGCCGTTGGGCCTGCTTGCTTAAATTTTGGTTAGGGAATATTTTATTCTTTTTAAAAGATATTTAAGGCGCTTTCTTAGCTGATTGGTAATCTTTTCCTTTTATTTCAAATATATTAATTTTTTATCAAGATTTATTCCTGATATTTTTGCAATTTGAAAATTTTGGTCCAATCACAGCTCTTCAATTCGCCTATATAAACTTAATTCCCTTTACCAGCAGGTCCACAAATCTCTTTCGACCTAATCCCACTTTCCTCCCATCTCTATAAACCTTTAAACTATTTTTCAAATTCATCATGACTCTTAAAATTGCTCCTAATCATAACCAAATTGCTTTGCTTCATGATGAACCAGCCGAGTTTGCTGAGGCTGTGGCCTTTCTAAAGTCCTCGTACTTCAAAGTGGCCCTTCTCATCAATCCTCGCATTTATACCTCACACATTCAACAGTTCTGGTCTAAAGCCATGACCAAAACAGTGAATGGAGAGGTCATAATACAAAGCACTGTTGATGGTCATTCCAAGGTAATCTCACTTGCCTCCATTAGGGAGAATCTTCTCCTTGATGATGAGGATGGAATAACCAACTTTTCTGAGGCTGAAATTTTTGAAGGTCTTGAAAAATTGGGGTATAAACTTTCTGAAAATCAAAAATTAAAATTTGCTAAAGGCCAGTTTGCCCCTCATTGGAAACTTTTGATTCATACTATTATGCAATGTTTGTCACCCAAAACCACTGCTTTTAATGAAGTTGGTAGTGAGATAGCTTCTGCCCTGATCTGCTTTGCAACAGGAAGGAAGTATTGTTTTTCTCAAATGATTTTTAAAGGCATGGTGAAAAATGTTTCAAGCACCTCAAAGTTTGGTATGTACCCAAGGTTTATAGAAGTTTTGCTGAATATGAGTGATCATGGTCCCATTACACACAGAAACTATTTTTCAGCAACCAAACACACAACCAAACTTTTCACCACATTACTTGCACCATCACCTTTGTTCTCTGGCAGAAATATTCCATTCACTTCAATCATGCTAGCACAAATCAGACGGGAAGAAGCCAAACATCAAACAGCCATAAATCCACCTGCTGAATCCCCTGCCACGAACCTACCACCTGCTGATCCACACCAAGAAAGGCGTTCCAAATCCAGGTTTGCCAGGTCTCCCTTGCCTGGTGAATCTTCACAAGCAGCAGAGAGGAGAGTCTCCAAGAGTTTGGAGCAACCTGGGGGTTTGGCTGCCACTACTGTCTCATCCTCAAGGGGTGAGCAGGATAGTGACACCATCAATAAGTCCTCTCCCCCACTCCATGATATCCAACAAGGGGAGCAATCCCCTTCTAAGATTGAGAGCAGTATGAAACCTTTGACAAACTTGGAATTGACGAAAATGTGCATGAGCCTGAAAAGGCAGAATGCACAACTTGTACAAGATGTCAAAAAGCAAGGTCTGGTTATCTCTCATTTGGAAACCAGACTTGCTACTCTTGAGGGGAGGAGAAAGCCCAGACTGATTCTTTCCACAGATGAGGATGCTTCCAAAGGGGAGGAAATTCCAACCAAAGAAGGATCTACTGAGTATTATTCGTATCCTGGTAGGGAGCATGGAAAGATAACAGGTACTAAGGAAGGAATGGAGAGGGAAAGTGCTGATAAAGGAAGTGACAAGGGAAGTGCCACCAAAGATATTGCTCAAACATTGCTCACCATGGGCAATCAAGAAGAAGCCCCTGCTTCAAAAGTTTCCCCTGCCATTGCTGATCCCACTGCTGTAAGTTTATCCCCTGCTAAGAACATAACTCAAACATTTGTTAGGAAGAACAGAAAGCAACCAGCTCAGAAGGGGATAACAATCAAAGAACCTGCAACTAAAGCAAAACCAGCACCAGCAGTGGATCCAAAAGATAAAGGAAAAGGAATCATGGTGCAACAGCCCAAGAGAAAATACAAGCATCTGACTCCTGAACAGCAGAAGATCCAAGAAGCTCATGATGCACAAGTAGCTCTCAAGCTACAACAAGAGGAAATGGATATGCAGGATCAAAGGATGGAGAAAATGAGGCCCAAAGAGATGCTAAAACAGGTTGAAATTATGCATAGGGAACTAGATGACAGGGTACCTCATGTTGAAGAATTTCTTAATCAATGGGAGAAGGAGTTGAAAAATGCTCCTTTGGAAGACAGGTATGAGTTGACTTGCCTTGTTTACAAATTTCAAACTGAATATCTGGAAAGAAGGGCAATGCAAATTCAGAGTGAAAAGTATAGAACATCAGAGAAAGGGCAACTTGATCACTATAAAGTTCTGCTTAAAAGGCATAGAAAGTGGAAGGATGGTGACTTCACAGATATGAGCTTTGAAGCCATAAAAAGAGCAGTCAGACCAGTTCTAAAGTTGTATGATGTGGAGGATTGGATGACAATCAACACTCCTGAGGAAGCTGAGTATCTTAGGAGACAAAGTGAAGTGCTACAGAAAGCTAGAGCAACCAAGAAAAGAAAAGCTGGAGAGACTACACAAGCAGGTGCATCATCCCCAGCAGGGGAATCACACCAAGCAGGTGAAAGTCTTCCAGAAGTACTTGAGAAGTCAGTACTTAATGCACAAAGAGCAGCAAAGAGACTCAAGAGAATGGAGCAAGTGGGCATAATCACTAAAGAGTCTCAAGGGCCATCAAATGAGGAAATTGACAAACAGCTGATTTTACAGGAAAATGATGAAATCTCACCTAGTGAACTTGGAAAGAAGTTTGCTATTATAGAGTATGCTGTTTATGAACACAGAGGGAGAACTTGGTGGAAGCTTACAAGGGCTGACAATACAGCACAGACTTTTCTAAGCCTAGATGTCATGTTTCAAATTTTGGATAGTGAAGACTTAGAAGATCTGTGGAAAATATTGAAGAAGACGTTTGCTGCAAAACCTCCTACCATGGATGGTGTTGAGAAGGATTGGGTAATCTGGGAGTGCATGCATAGAATGTATGAGCATGAATTATTTGATCCTCTATTTGATGCAGTAAATAAAGGAGATTTGGTGTATTGGAAGCTGTTTACAAATTCTGGGGTTTATGAGGTAGTAATGGAAGGTGTGAGTGTTTATTTACTCAATCACAGGTATTATCCTTTCTCTCAGGAAACCTTGAAGAAGTTAGCACAGGCTAAGTTAATTGTTGATGCCAAAAAGCCTGTTGCATATGATCTGGTAAGAATGGTTCATAGTCAGATTTGGCCAGAGAGTTTGTAAGCATCCTCATCAACTAGCATTTATTCAGAAACTTGTCTTTAGGGGAAAGCACAAGTTTAGGGGAGGATTGTTGGGAATAAATCTATGCTTATTTGTTTCCCCTGCTAGTTGATTATTCATACCCCTGCTAGAGTAAGTTCCCTCTGCTAAATAACAAAGGCAGGGGGATCCGTTCCCCTGCTGGAGTCAAAGGCCCTGCTGTCAAGATAAACATGGAATAGATATTTACGCGTTTCAGTTATTATTCCTTAATACTTTCCATAGTTTGTTAGTAGTGATCTTGTACGTGGGTCCTTGCATCTATAAAAGGACTCACTAGGTTAGCATGCATAGTGTGTCTTTCTCATTTCGTTTTTCATTATTATTACTTTAAGGTTTTGTAAACCCTAATACCACTTTGGGTATTCGTATATCTTTGATATATTAAAGTGCAACGTTTGAATCTCATTTGTTCTTGTGCTAAACATTACATTCCGCATCTTGTTTAGTTACTTTGCTTTGCAAAGTTTCTCTAGTGTTAGATTGAATTCTTTCTCTCTATCACAACCCTTAAACAAGCTATTAAGGTTTAAGATCTGACTTTGGGATCAACAGCAACTTAGTTTGCGATGTATTCTTAGATGTCGCAAAAATAGCGACATTGTTTGCGATGTGTACTTAGATGTCGCAAAGTTAGCGACTTCAATTGCGATATGTTATTTTAGTATTGCAAAAATAGCGACATAGTTTGTGACACAATTTGCGATTACAAACGTTGCGACAAGATTTGCGTCATATATTGCGACATTGACGAAAGAGTATGACGCTAACATATCGCTAACATGTCGCTGTTTGCGACTTATATGAAAATGTCGCTAAAATACGACGCTAAAAAGGCTATTTTCTTGTAGTGCTTGCTTACCTTCATAGCTCTTCTGGCACCCATCAAAGAGTGTTGCACCGCGATATTAAAAGCTCCAATATTCTTTTAGATGAAAATTGGAATGCTAGGATCTCAGATATGGGTTGTCCAAATTTGGTCCTGCCAACCAACAAATCACGTTTCTTGTCTCCCACGCTGTAGGCACGCTTGGGTATTGTGATCCACAATATATAGAGACAGGACTATTAACAAAGGAGTCAGATGTTTACTCTTTTGGTGTAGTTTTGTTCGAAGTGTTATGTGGGAGGTTGTGCATTTCCAACCAAAAGGATGATAAGCGTCCTCCTTTAACAGGATTGACACGGCACTGCTACGAAAACAAAAAAATGGACGAGATTATTTATAGTAAGATAAAGGATGAAATAAATCCTTTGTCTCTAAAGGAATTTACGAAAGCTGCATATCAGTGTTTGAAGAGAGATCCCCAACAACGTCTTTTAATGAGTCAGGTCTTGAAAACACTTGAAAAAGCGCTTGATTGTCAAGTAAGTAGTACTTTTATTTTCAATAAACACGTATATCGATGTTTAGTTACATGTACATGAACAATGAATGTTTGGGATCATCTTCATCAGGTTTCTGGTTACAGTTCGGAATCGGATCCTCATCAGATTTCAGGTTTGACTCTTAATGTGATACATACTCTGCATTTCAGAAAACAATGTCAGCATTTTTTTTTAGGTTGTTACAGAAAAACATTTACAAAATCATAAAATCACGTTAATTGTACTTTTAGAATGTGTGTATTTTAAAAATGTGTGTCATTTGTTTAGTCAATGCATTTTCTGGAACGGAAGAAGTAAACTATGAAGGTTATAAAGATTTTCTTAGACGGGAAAAGCAAAATGGGCACCAAGAGCTTGCATTTGTAGCTGAGAGAAGGGCAGTTTCAGGTTTTGTACAAAGTCGAAGAGCTCATATCGAGGTGATGACCACCTTATTCTGGTTCTTAATGTTACAAAAGCTACAAAATATATCACTTGCTTCGGTTGTTATCAACAGTTCTCCTTTGTTTACAGGCTTTGCTTCGTAGTAGATTGATTAAGGCCGAGCCAACAGGTATGTATCTCTTTATTTCGATTTCATGGGCATTGGGGAGAATCGGAGATCTATCTAAAATGATAATATGATTCTTTTTTTTTCACAAAATTTAAACAACCTTTTACATTTGTTCAATTGAAGAAAAAAAATGCGAATTGCCTTTTTGCATTAGGTGTTTATGAGGAAGAATCTACAATGGATGAGAATCTGGCATAACTCAGAAGGAGATTCGGGACACGGTCTTAACCGATGAATAAGTTTAACAAAATAATTTGGCTTTCTGAAATTCGTTCGTTTTCAATTACACAGGTGACCAATATGGCAAAAAGCATTTTAATGTCAGATCGATGGAGGAAGAGTATTGTGATAACTATCCATAAGAGCATAAGAGGTTATATTGTGAAATACCAATTGTTATGTCAATGAACTAACTTGTGGCAAAGCTCGAAAGAAACTATCAGCAAAAACAAAAAGCCCTGAAGAACCATCTCAAGTTTGCACCCACTCATGTTATGTCTATTGATTTATTTGGTTTCACACTTGTGTACCCACTATGTTAACCAACAATATGATTGACCGATTAACGCACTAAACCCCAACTAGACTAAGGTGGTACTTTATGCCGCGTAAAACCTAACACGCTAGCCAGTTAATTACGTAGCAGGTAGTGTCAGGATTCATCTGTCAACTATAATTATACCAAACCGATAAAAAAGTTACTAGACCAAAAATACAAGTATTCGAACCAAAGCCCTATCTTTAGTAAATAAAGAAACATGTAATGAACAACTTCCAAGACACGCCACGGTCAAAATTTGGAGATAGGAAAGGTATACTTTTCTATCCAACAACCAACCTGTTACAAAAATAAGTATAATTATGATACACTCGATGCAACCTTAATATCCCCCCCTGAAATCATCGTCATCGCCACTGCTCAAAGACTCGATCATGTCATCCTCGTCATCTCCATCTTCGTCTCCACTAATGATCTCAAATAACCCACCTCCGCCAAAGTCAACGCCATCCATCATAAAATCACCATCATCCTCGTCATCATCCCCGTCATCATCATCATCAAGATCACTCAAATCAACTTCATCATTACTCATATCATCATCGTCATCGTTTCCTAACAACACGTCATCATCCAAGTCCTCGTCATCTTCGTCCTCCTCTTCTTCAGTATCAGCATCATCAGGATCGGAGTCGTCATCAGTTGGTTTTCTTCTACCAATTTCGTAGATTCGGGCTGAAGAATACATTTCATCTTGATCGTCCATTGTCACCAGCCCGACAAAAGAGTTGGTGGGTTCGGATGCAAAATCGAGTACACAGCGGTCTACGGGTATGGTGGCGATGTCTGTGTAGTTGACTGCATCTAATGTTCGGAAAGCAGCGAAGAGGGGATGCTTGACACGTCGAGGTTGAAATGCTGCAGTGACATCATCTAAATTCCTTCTCAGAATTGCATATATTACATCACCGCTATCATTAAAAGTTATCACAGTTTGATCTAATGAGGGTACACTGCGGAGAAGCCTTCGATTCCGTAGATCCCAGACTTCTGAATTTATAATTACCTGTTAACACAAAGTGTATATCATCAGAAAAAAACAACATATAGAACCCATGCAAAAACAACTTACGTCCATATTAGTTTCTGAAGCGAGTGCTTAGACATGCATTTTGAAAATGACTCTTTGATTAAAATAACCAACAAAGATCACCGAATCGGTTTTATGGGCCTAACCAAAGCTAACAAAACCCAGACACATAACTTATGTTTCGAAATCTGTCATACAAGCAGCAAAATACCTCTAAATTTTATGCAGCAAGAAGTCAAACATACCTCATTACCAGCAGGATGAAAGCCACCGCCGCCATAATCAGTAAACTGATCAAACATATGAATCTGTTCTTGAGATCGACGATCCCACACGACACCATTCCAAAGAACCATAGAGTCTGAAGGGCTAAAATGAACCTGAGAATTAGCAAGTCCTTTTCTAGAAGATGGATACGTGAATTTCAAATCAGATTTGCACGTCTGAACATCATATAATAGAACCTCCCGTTGTGATATCTCAGAAGAAAGCGCTGCAAACATGGTGCCACAATGACTGAATGTTGCAGCCTTAATACCATCAAATGAATATCTGGGTCCAGCGGAAACAGAAGGCGCATCCCACAAGCGCACATCATGCGAACTGGAAGAGAGAAGTAATTGTGTATCTCCTGAAAAGTAGGATTTGACTATAGTTACAGGGAACTGGTGACCAGGGCTGCTCTCAAGCAAATTGTTGTTATTTGAATCAAAAATCTTGAGTTCCCCAGAGTGGCTGCCAGCAGCAATTTGGGAAGAATCCCCCAGAAAAGAAACACAGGTTAATAAGACACCATTTTCATCCCTGCATGTCCGCCATGGCCTAAATCTATTGTAAACGAACTGGCGGTCCCTTCGACTTCCATGGATACCCCCATACACATTTCTAAATTCACGGGCATTGAGACGGGCAGTGATGTTTGAAGGTGCTTCAAGGCTTCGTTTTGATTCAGGACAGACGTGTGGTTGCAAAAGAGAGAGAGGTGGTAATGTGGTTATTGGAGCAGGGCATTGGCGATGTTGGTGTTTCAGATACTGAACTACAATAGAATCCAGATTTAATCTCTCAGAAGTGGAAGACTGAGGGTCGAGTGGAAGTCCATGGTTTTGTGCTGCCTGATTATCATCTAAGCCATCAGAAATACCAACACTTGCTACTGGTGTTTTGCAATGATCTTTAAAGGAGCTTGATGAAGTAAACATAGGAGTGTCACCTAGCAAACTGCCTTTACGATTGATGTTTGGTGTTGAACACCCTGGAGAGCGGAAACCTTGGTCACTGGTGTTGAGTCGTTTGCTTGACTGTGATCCTCCAATATCTCTTAATTCAGTCAGCTTACGCTTTAAGGGCAATATGATTGGTGTTTTTAAGACACTGTCCGAGTCCACTACATTTTCTTCTGATATGACAGGAGCAGCAGGGGGCTTCTTTGAGGAATTAACAGCTTTGCTGCTTGATGGAGAAGGGTACTCTTGAAAGTAAGACGTCATTTTTGACTGGACTCCGACTGTAGATGATATAACCAATGGCCGCCTCTTCGAAGACAAAGATGAATCCTGTTTAGCATTTAATTCTTCTTGTTTAGGTTTTTCTGTAGCAAGAAATCCGCGAGAGGAGCGCCCAGAAGGCCATTGAATCTGTACTGACGAGCTCTCCGGACCAGAGGTTTGATAAGCTAGAGATGATGGTGCGGCTAGTGAATGCAAAGGTGTTAACTGAGCCTCTTTCAGAAGTGCAGATGCGGCTGCTGATAAACCCGATGCCTGTAGGTGCTCGTGTATCAGCAGTAAAAGCTCCCTACAAGATTTTTGATTCACGACATGTCAATACAAAAACAAACATTTGGTGGCAGAAACTCCCAAAGAAAAACCCATGGGAGGGGAAAAAAACTAATGAAGAAAAAGAAAGAAAAAAGTACTTAGAATGGTAAGTAATAGGAGTGGCAGCAGCTATAGCAGCTCTCTCAATGCGGCGGAGAGTTGGAGTAGCAGCGTCAGTGGCAGCTAAAGTACTTGCTCTGCCTGGATTTGTTACAATCTGCAATACACAAGGTTTAACATCATCCTTTCTAAATAAGTTACATAAACCTCACATAAGTCAAAACAGGCGTATAATTGAAGATGCAAAGCTTATACAGTACTCAATTCACATACCGCCATGAGCTCAATTGCCAGCTGAGAAAGTTCTTTCTGCCACCTACCCTGTTCACTGACAGGTGTCTGGCTGCCAGAATCCCTAATAAGTTCTGATAACTTTTTCCCAACCTAAAACAAGAACATAAAAAAATGACCAAAGAATCATATATGATATATCACTTTACTCATGTATATGTAGATGAAATTATACCTGAAGTTTAGTTAATATGTGTGCAATTGTATCATCTCTTGCTAAACCAAGCAAGACTCGACATGCTAGAGCACGAAGACAGTCGATGGAGGTCGACGGTGTTATTATCCGTGGTTGAAGGATTTGAAGTAGAACTTTGATACCATTGTTGGTTCGGACTGCCTCTCTTGCTTGACGAAAAGTTCTTTCCATGTCTACGGCAAGACCAGTACCAGCTCCAGCACGTAAGGATATTCTATCACCAACTAATCCAGAAGCAGTACCTGGCGTACCATGTGCCCCCCCTGCGCCACGGTCACCCTGACCAGGTTCTCCGTTCCGTTCTCTTGGCTCATTCTGGTTAACAGTTGTCTCTGTAGGAGCATTTGACGTTTGGGCACAAGTTGGTTTATTACTGATTGAGGGTGGAGGGCAAACAAGATTGACCAAAACATTCAGTGCGGGCTGAATAATCTGTATACAAAGGATTCAAGAGATAAGAAACACAAGGCTCGCTCTAAGATTCTCTTGCATAATAGGTCAAATGCGTAAAGCTAACCAAAGTGTATCATTAATCTATATGAGAAGAAAAAAACTTCCAAAAACAATATACATGGCTATACCAAAATACATTGAGGTAGTTTTTTAGAGGTAACTAAATATCTCAAAATATATAGACCACAATTCTATCTTTAAATGTCCTAGAGAGCATTCTCTCACAGCATAGGGTACCACTGGACTACAAGTCCCTTGGTAAAGGAAAAAAGTGTTTACCTCAGGATCAGAATAACTAGCACCTTGAGCTGCGTCAAGAATGACTGCTATACCTGAACGATCATTGCTCACAGTAGCGCTTACAACAAGTTTACGGCCATCAGTTACTAAAGTAACAATGTGCAGGACGCCCAATGCATATTGAAGCAAATCATGCAGGTAACGCTCAACGGGTGGAGCCTAACATGAAAGGAGTTAGTTAAACATTATACAGTGAATAATATAGTAATCGTATAAAGTGCACTACAAAAATTCAAGAGAAACACCTGACACAACTCCAGCATTGTGATATGCCCATTGCAATTCAAGAACTTTTCAACAGCAGGCCAACGAGCTCTCATAAATGCAGGACCGAGCTTACGATCTTTCTGTATTTGCCGCATTACAGTATCTATAGCCTCGTTACTTATGTCTAGGGGCTTGTACGCTGCCCTAGAACTTGAAATATTCCGTGGCGCACTTCTAAAATTTTTAACTGGACGAACTGAATCCACAAGCAATAAAAGGTGTGCCCTAAAATATTGGCGCAACGCAACAGTCGTGTGATAAGCAATCTGTTTTTCTGATGATGTCAGTACTTCTGTAGGGGTTCGCTCGTTTCTAAGTGATCCTGGTGTAGGCTGGCTTACTGTTCCTGAGCTAGCCCCAGATCTCACAGATGCAGCTTCACCTAAAAATTTCAACAGCTTCGGAAGCCCATCTTGATTATCAAAAGCGTCCAATACTGCTCTGAAAACAAAAGCAGCAGCAAAAAATAAAGCTGCATTTTTTCTGGCTTGGTCCTGGGAGCAGTGAAGAAGGTGAAGAGCTAATGCAATTAACTCATGGATGACATCTGATGGTAGGGCACATACACGCTCCATTATTACCTGAAGAGCACCATAGTTAGATCACACATAAGCATGACAATATTTAGCTTAGATAATGTATGTAGATGATCTAGTTTTTGTGGCCGCATGTACCTGTAGCGAACCAATTGCAAACAGACAAGAAGAGAGACCAAAAAAAGTCACAGGCACCCTTGGAACTGCAAGAAGCTTTTGTATACCGCCGCGGTCGACAAATAATGCAGCAAACTTTCGGTGAGCAACCAAGGCACATACTAACTTCAACACATTGGGTACAAGCACTACAATCTCTGATACTTCTTTGAGACCAGAACTTCGTTGCAGCAAGGCAAGACAGACATCTACCCCTTTTTCATGTAGCACAGGACCAAGAACCTCAATATATTCTCCTAATATCTCGAGACACTGGATACATAATTTTTCCCTTAGCTTTGCCAAGGATTCGCTATCGGGGATGAAGAACTCCTCAACCTCTTCATTTGACTCGGGTTCAGGCTCTTTTATATCAGCCGGCTTGTCAACAGTATCACTATGATTCCTACAATCAGCCATAATACATTTTAGCAAGTTAATATCTAATTATGAGAAAGTAAATAATCTAATACGAACCAACACCAGAGATTACCAACCTAGAAACTTCAGTAGCATTGGCTGCATCAACAACTGTAGATGCAGCTGTAGAGGCAGAGAGCACCGCAGCTTCTTCGTCATTTGATTTTTCAAATTCCTGAAAAAAATAAACCATAAATACCTCAACTATACTAAGAAAACGTATTTAAAAAACAAGACGATTTGATGTGAAATACACACCTCCAATGCTGCAGTTTTAACAAGTTCAGCAGCAGCGTCACCAGCAGCTCTGATGGCTTCAGCAGAAGCATTTGCTGTTCTAGCTTCAGCTTCAGCAGCTCTTACAGCCATCTTCACCAGATCAGATATATCCTTTGATCCAACCTTACAATCTCGGAAGCATTCATCACTGTCATCTCTCTCAAGAACCAGAGTATCAGGATCTACCCCTCCCGATGACGTCTTGACATCTGATATCCGTTTCAATTCTAAACTTCTCAACGAGCTCTTATCCTTAATATTCCTCCCTTGTCCACCAAATCTACTTCCAAAATTCGGGGAGTTTAAAACTTGTTCGTTCTCCACAGCACCTTCAGTAATCCTCCCTTTCCCTCTAGACCTTACCGACCCACGGTTTGCCTTACGCCTTATAGGGTCATCTAGGCCACTTTCATCACATTCAAGGTTAATTCTGTCATTTGCCTTTGTCTTCCCTTGACGCAAATCTGCGTCACCAGTCTCATTAGAATCATCTAATCCATCCGGATGTTCAGCACGTTTCCTGATTCTATCTCTTTCAACAACTTGATCATCTAATGAACCCTCTTCTGTTATTCTAGGAGGTTCCAGCCGAGATGTTTCTGAAGCGTGTCTAAATCTATTGCGACTATCTTCTCTAGATCTAATAGAAGTGGCAGCTACTGAGCTTTTGTTGTCTAATTGATAGCCGGTTTCTTTTTGACTTGTACTTGGCTCTCCTAAAACACTAATGCGAAGATACCGCATAAGTTTGGCAGCTAATCCAATTGAGAGAACGTCTTCAACTACTTGACCTCCACTGCATTCAAAATTGAATGAAGACAGTGTTAGATATCTTGTAAAATACAATAGCAGAAAAGAAAAACGCTACACAAGACATACCCAGCCAAACACGCAGCCATAAGTCCAGTAGAATAGGTCTTAATCATTTCAGGATTTGAAGCTTCTTTTACATCTGAATCATTCTTTCCCTTATGATCTTCAGTAGATGGCCTTGCCGTCCCCTCCATCACCCATCCCTTTATGTTCTCCAAAACGGGTTCTTCGAACACGTGTGGGTACTGTATTCAATCACAAGTTCCCAACCCATTAAAACCGCACATAAAGTACGTAAGTCAAGAAATATTCAAATATTTTATATCATACCGTCCAAGTCAGGGAACAGCTGTAGAGAAGTCGTAAAGCAGCTGCCTGAACAGATGCTGAATATCGAGTTTCGGACAAAAACTTCACAGATATCAACTCAAAAAACTCGTCATTGTCCTGTAGAAAAGAGCTAGGTCAATTTTAAAATGAAATAATTACTTGATAAATAAATAATTTTCAAATATCAATATTATTATTACAGGAAATAAGAAACCAAAAAGAGATGAAAGAAGAATTACTCGAAGTAAGTTCCCCAGACGTCCTATGTTATGGGAAGCTCGACCATTGTTTAAAGAGGCATGATCACCCTCCACCATGTACCTACAGATACATTTAAATGACGAGTTTCAACGATACAATTAATAAACCTATAAACACATATTTCGAGTATAGAAGCTAACACGTCAATAGAACTAGTTAGTGTGTCTATTAGTTTCTTAGTCTTCGCAATAGCTGTTTGTTTCATTGAAGTGTTTGGTAACATAATATGTATTACAAGCTAAACCTAAACACGCTTTTTTATAAACATTTCAAATGATACATAGGGTTTCAGCAATTCAATCAATTAAAATACACACAAACATTATACAATAAATACAAAACTAGCAATAGCAGTCAGTAGTAGTTGTTTGTTTTATAGAAAACGTTTGGTAACATCAAATATATAAGTAAGCGCAAAACCTAAACACCTACTCTAAACGACGAGCTACACTAAACGCCTAAACACGCTTCTTTCATAATCATTTCAAAACAACACCTAGGGTTTCAACAAATTAAATAATCAACCAAGACATTTTACAAAAAATGTCATACCGTCTTGTGTTTCGAGTATAGAAGCTAACACGCTAATAAAACTAGCCGTTGTGTATATTAGTTTTAGACTTTCAGTTAGTCTTACCAATAGTTGTTTGTTTAATTAGGTAACACAAACTCTCAAACGACGTGCTACGCTACACGCCTAAACACGCTTCTTTTATAAACATTTCAAAACAACACCTAGGGTTTCACCAATTCAATCAATAAATATATAAAAACATACTTCAAATATAGAAGCTAACACATCAACAGAACTTGCCGTTGCGTCTATCAGTTTTAGTTAATCTAATAAGCAATAGGTGTTTGTTTTATACAAGCGTTCGGCCACATAAAGTGCAAAACGACGTGCTAAACCTAAACGCCTAAACACACTTCTCTTATAAGCATTTCAAAACAAAACCTAGGGTTTCAACAATCAACCAAAACATTTAACACAAAAAATTATACCGTTGCTCCTGTGTTTCAACTTTCAAGTATAGAAGCTAATGCAATAGTTGTTTGCTTTATTAAAGTGTAGGTAACACAAACTCTAAAACGATGCACTACGCTAAACGCCTAAACAAACTTCTCTTATAACCATTTCAAAACAAAACCTAGGGTTTCTACAATTCAAACAATCAACCAAAACATTTAACACAAAAAATTATACCGTTGCTCCTGTGTTTCAACTTTCAAGTATAGAAGCTAATGCGCTAATAAAACTAGCCGTTGCGTCTATTAGTCTTAGCAATAGTTGTTTGCTTTATTAAAGTGTAGGTAACACAAACTCTAAAACGATGCACTACGCTAAACGCCTAAACAAACTTCTCTTATAACCATTTCAAAACAAAACCTAGGGTTTCTACAATTCAAACAATCAATCAAAACATTTTACACAAGAAATTATACCGTTTCTCCTGTGTCTCAAGTATAAGCTAACGCGCTAATAAAACTAGCCGTTGCGTCTACTAGTGTTAGCAATAGTTTTGTGTCTTATTAAAGCGTTTGGCCACGCAAACTCTAAAACGACGCGCTACGCTAAACACCTAAACAAACTTCTCTTATAATCATTTTAAAACAACACATAGGGTTTCAAACAATTCAATCAATAAATTTATAAAAACATATAGAAGCTAACGCATCAACAGAACTTGCCGTTGTGTCTATTAGTTTTAGTTAGTCTAAGCAATTTGTTTTATACAAGCGTTTGGTCATGTGAAGTGCAAAACGACGCGCTAAACCGAAACGCCTAAACACACTTCTTCCCTAACCAATTCAACAAAACAAACCTAGGGTTTCAACAATTCAAATAAAACACAAAACATTTTTACACAAAATTCATACCGTTGCTCCTGTGTTTCGGTATAGAAGCTAATGCGCTTATAAAACTAGCCGTTGCTTCTATTAGTTTTAGACTTTTAGTTAGTCTTACCGATAGTTGTTTGTCTTATTTCGTAACACAAACTCTAAAACGACGCGCACACTAAACTCCTAAACACACATCTCTTTAAACACGTATTCAAGTATAGAAGCTAGGGTTTCAAACAATTCAATCGATAAATTTATAAAAACATATTTCAAGTATACTAGTTTTAGTTCGTCTAAGCAATAGACGTTTGTTTTATACAAGCGTTCGGCCACACAAACTCTAAAACAAACGACGCGCTAAACCTAAACGCCTAAGCACACTTCTCTTATAACCATTTCAAAACAACACCTAGGGTTTCATCAATCCAAACAATCAACCAAAGCATCATATACAAAAAATTATACCGTTGCTCCTGCGCTTCAAGTATAGAAGCTAACGCGCTAATAAAACTAGCCGTTGTGTTTCAAAACAATACCTAGGGTTTCAAACAATACCTAGGGTTTCAAACAATTCAATCAATAAATTTATAAAAACATATTTCAAGTATAGAAGCTAACGCATCAACAGAACTTGCCGTTGTGTCTAAACCTCTAAACCTCTAAACGCCTAAAACAAGAAATTATACCGTTTCTCCTGCGTTTCGAGTATAGAAGCTATCGTTCTAATAAAACTAGCCGTTGCGTCTATTAGTCTTAACAATAGTTTTTTGTTTTATTAAAGCGACGCGCTACACTAAACGCCTAAACACACTTCTATCACAACCATTTCAACACAACACCTAGGGTTTCATCAATTCAACAATTCAAACAAATCAAAAATACACAAAAATCGATACCGCTGCTCCTGCGTTTCGAGAATCGAAGCCAACGCATGAACATCGCTCGCTTTCGCACTCTCCGGACTCGCCGTAATCTTATCAATCAAGCTCTGAGCCTTCACTATCACAATCTCATCTTCATTATTCGTCTCCTCATCCTCATCCTCTTCCTCCTCTTCCTCTTCGTCCTCATCTTCATCGTCTTCCTCTTCGTATTCGTCGTCGTCTTCGTCGTCCTCCTCCTCTTGTTCCGCCATATCAACGTCCTCTTGTTGTTCTTCTTCCGGTTGTGGTGGTGACGGTGTCGGTGGTGGTTGTTGTGACGGTGGTTCTTCGGTTATTGGTTCCATTAAATTAGGGTGAGTTTGTTAGGGTTGTTAAATTAGGGGAATTGAGTGTGTGTTTTTGAAGGTGTGTGTGAATTTGTTTTATAAATGAGAGAGAGGCGTGTTGTTGTTGGTGAGAATGAGAGAAAGTGTGTTTATTTTGTTTTCCCTAGAATTTAAGCGACCCGGAGATGTGTGACTGACTGACCCGGGTTCTGGTACAACCTAGAGTTATCTGTGTTGGGCTTTTTAGGCTTTTGAGGAGGAACCTTATTGGGCTTAAATAATCCAAAATTAATAGTCATGTAGGGGGGTGTATTTTGGACTATCGATCGGACCGGACTGTATCAGACCAAACGTATTTCGTTTTGCTCCTCTCCTCCTCGGTCTGTTATTTTCATCACATTCGGTTTTTGGTCTGGGTCAATTCGGTCTTACCAGTATCTCGTCGATAATGCATAATAGGACCGGACCGAAGACAGAACTGCACCTGGTCGATCCGGACCGGACTAGATCATTTCGATTCGGTCCTCGGTCCGGATTTTTGGACCATTTTGGTTTCGGTCCGGTCTGGTCTTGGTCTGTTTATTTTGTTTTCCCTAGAATTTAATCGACCCGGAGATGTGTAACTCGTTATATCACTGACTCGGGGTTCTGGTACAACCTAGAGTGATCTGTGTTGGGTTTGGGCTTTTGAGGAGAAAGCTTATTAAGCTATAATAATCCAAAATCTAAAAAGTATAGAATGGGTGAGAATACCCTGATCTTATGCATTTTTAATGTTAACCAGATTTTCTTTTAAGAATTATGCCTCAAGCAATTGGCACCTGTTTTAAGGGTTGTTTGGTTTGGCTTATATAATGTCAACTGATTTCGGCTTATATAATATAAGCCTCAATTTTGTGGATTATTTGAAGGTTTATAGGCTTATATAAGTTTGTTATATCATGATAAACGTATATAAGCCCCTAAGTCTCAAAATAAGCCACAAATTTAGGGCTTACGTTATATAAGCCGAAAATAAACCCTATTTTAGCGTATATTTCATAAACCCTCATTTTTTTAAGATTATAAGTGACTTATGAGCTTATATAAGTTTGTGATATAATAACAAACTTAGATAAGGCCATAAGTCTCTAAATAAGCTACCAAATTGAGCCTTGTGTTATATAAGCCGAAATAGGTTTACATTATATAAGCTAAAACAAACAGCCCCTTAGTTTATCTATTTAGTTAACAGATGAGTTTGAACTCAGGCCAATATTTAAATAGCCTTCTTTGACTGATCAACTAAGTATTTACGATGAAAGAATGATACCAACTGTGTCAAAGCCCAATTGATAAAATAACACATACATAATACTCATGGTTCTATTTTGTGACGATGTACCGACTTAGAGCATCGGGTATAATGGTGATTTGCATTAGCCAATTCAACATCGTGTCTCGCCAAACTTCGACAGTCTTTCTCCACCACACCTTGAAACCTTGTCGATTTCACTCTCACCAGAAAACTGACAAAATAAACGACAAAACTTTTTCAAAAATATATTCGTTGCATTCAAACGAAAGTGAGAGTAGGTGGAGCTCAAATGAGAAGTTAAAGGATGTTATTAAAGATTAAGGGGTCATTTGCTTTCCTACTTTGGCTTGGGTTTATCATTGATGTGACACTAAATAATTGTTTGGTTAAGAATATGAGATTAGATTAGAAAAAGGGGATGAACCCTATTTTTTGTTACTGTTTTAAAAAGATGGTGGAAGCGTGAGATTGTGATTATTAGTGGGCTCATGTTTTATGAAAGTCCCTAATCCTAGCTTGAAACGATTAAGAAAGATAATTAACACAAGTAAATACTTTTCAAACGTAGTACTTTATTATTATATAACAAGTACTACATGTGTTATGGATAACATAGTTTGATGACAATCTGTTGTGTACACTTTGGACAAAATAAAGCTAACTTAAGAACACATGCACAGCTGTTCGTTCTACAAGTTCTAAAGAGTTAATGTATGAAATCTAACAAAGTGAACAGCATTAACTCTAGCCTACATATCATATTTATAGTGGTACGAGGTTGACTGATAACTGGTTGATGGTGACTACACAAAACAGACAATGTCAAACATTTGTCAAAAAATGCTCTTCTATTCTTGGTAGTCCGCCATAACGCTTTAGAGAAACAGAGCTGACATAGTTTCCCTTTTCTTCATACCTTGTACTTTAGGCTCCATAACTTCCCGCCTAAACACTTAGGTATGTCCAAAGTGTACTGAGTGTTAACAGGGTATTGCCACCCCTGTTAACACTCAACCACTTAGAGTCCATGATACATCTTGGTTGTTATCCATCACAGCCAATGAGCATGTCTTCAAGTAATCTTCGACTTTCTTGACAATGTCTCTGACATGGACTCCTCTGTGGTTGCTCACAGAGACTTAGAACTCTGTGAGTCTTGGGTTACTTTCATGTCACCTAGGCACAGGCAAGTTAATATCAAACAACTTAATTTAAGATTAAATCTATGACTAAGGGAAATCTAACAAACTTAGATTCCCAACAATCTCCCCCTATTTAAACATAAATACAACTAGATCTAAATTAGTTATAGTAAGTGAGATAACAGCTTCTTCTTACACATAACAGATCTAACAAACAACTTCATAATTCATTAATACTTAAAAAAATTACAAGTACAATACATGAGTAAAACAAAATATGAGTGTGATAATTTGGCTGTGAAAAACTTCAATAATCATCATTCTTTATACTTTCTTCAGCTTCAGTGATGTCTGTCCTAGTATCCAATTCAGCTTGCAAAGCTTTGGCAAACACTTTGAAATACTCAGAGTGAATTTTAAGAACCCTCTGAAACACTAGAAGCTGAATAGTTGATGCCAACCCCAGCTCATGTTCCCTTTGGAACGCATATTGACATCCCTAGTTCATGAAGGTCATTCCTCTTTCAGGTTTAGTGTATGTATGTCTATCAATTGGTCCTACAATCCCATTGGGTAGAATAAGACCCCTGTGCATTCCATCCACTTAAATGTCATCAGTCACAAAGGTTTCTTTAAGGAATTGAGTCATCATTTTCCTTTTCTTCTCAGCCTTTGTTGGTTCTGGTTCAAATAGTTGTGGGGGAGGATCAATTTTGAGTTTGGCAGTTGTTTCTTTCAGCCAGTTGAACTTAGCTTTCAGATTCTTAAGAGTAAGAAAGTTGCCTGTCCATACTTCTTTTCAGCTAAATCTTCAAGTTCAAACCATTCAGACAGACCAAGTGTCTTAAGTTTGAAGTCCTCAAATATGTCCATGTTGGCCATTTGATTATCTCTTCATATGATCATTTGTGGGGTATGAGTTGACTTCTTAACAGTGTATTTGAACTTGGTGATTTTACCTAGAGCATATCTTGAGTTTACGCAGGCGTCATAGTCAGCTTTTACCCTTTTCAGAGCCTTTGTGCGTTTTATCTCCATTTCCCTTAACCTTTTTCTTTGCTCCTATTTGAGTTGAGGAGACACGGCTTTCATCTTGCCTTCATCCAGCTCTTGCCCTTCTTGATTTCATTTAATCTTTTGAACTCAAATGTCTGTTTTTCAATTTCTTCAACTGTTTAAGGTTTCTCATCAGCTACTTTGAAATTTTAGAATTGAGAGATTTTGGTAGTGGATCCTCCTGTCTCTAGCATCGCAGTTATTTTCTTTAGTTTGGCGTATGAGTCTACCATAACTAGTTCTTTCCCTTTCTTCGAGACAGATGATGATTCACTAGCTTTCTTCAGCTCTTCAGCATGTTTTAAGAATATCATCTAAGCTTGATCTTGTACAGCCTTTGGTAGGGGGCTAACAGTGAATTTAAGTTTCTTAGCATTTAGTTAACCATCATCCACAGCCTCATTGGTGTTAACCAAAGACAAGTAATATGATGTATCGGCTCCTTTGGTGTTCTGTTGCTCCCCTTACTTTCATTCATCATCAGATACAGTGATGGGTGTGATGACTTGAAGTGGAATGGGTGTAGTGATGATGTTTTCAGCTATACCTGTGTTGGTGTTGACAGGTTCAAGTTTGAGTAAATCAATTTTCTCCCCCGCACGTTAGCCTGTCTCTCTATACGCCTGGCTGAACGTGACTGAAGGTACCTAGCAACCTGTTCAACAAATGTAGCCATTTGCTTTTGCATGTTCCTGATCCTTTGGCATTTCTTAGAAGCCTATTGTAATTACGGTTAACAGAGCGATCAACATGTCCAGCCAAGTAGTGAGTGTGGCGTTTTTGTCTGTTGTACACAGCCTCAAATTCCTTGTGCATAACCAACTCATGAGCTGAGAACATGTCAGGGACTTCTAAAGTGATGGCATCTTTGATTCGAGTAGATAAATGGATAAGTCCCTGAGAAACACCTTTTCGAGTGCCATCTTTGATAGGTTCAGTGATAGCATCTTGAACAGCTTGTAAAATTATTTTGGGAAAATTGGTTGTGAAAGTATGTATTTCAGACCCCATTCGATCCAACTTACGTGACAAGCGTTCAATATCTGAGGCATGATGATAGGGCTTTAAGCCATGAATGTTCAGGCTTTGTTGCTCGTAGTCATCTTCCCTTGGAAAAAGATCAAAGTTGGTCTGTTGTAGATGATCAAACAACAAAAATTCAGCTGTGGGATCATACATAGCCTTTGGAAGCTCCTTGGTGACAGATTCAGCAGATGTAGGTGTCACAATAGCTTCTTTAGGAGGTGGAGTTGGTTCATCAGCTGGTGTGGACACAACTTTGGCTTGGGGAGGTGACAGAGAAGGTTGTTCATCATCCTCTTCATCCTCTTATTCTATCATCCCCTCAAGGAGAATTTCATCATATGGCATAGATTCAGGCTCAGATAAGCTTTCAATGAAGGTAAGAACATCATCTTTAGCATCATGCATGAGTTCATCTTCTTTGGGCTGATCCTGAATTATGGTGTCAGCTCCTTCAGCTGTAGCATTAGAATCTACAGTTGGTTGTTCAACATTAACCTGCAATTGGTTTAGATTAGTAACAGGGAAGTAGATAAAGGGAATGGTCACCAGTACGTTGTCCCAGAGAGGCTAAGGATGATTATTTAGCCACTCCAAAGGATAAATCCTTGGGATTCTTTTTAAGTGTGAAAATAATAAGGGTAATGATCGCCATTCGCTGCCCCTAGGGAAGCTGAGTGTGATTATTCAGCCCCCCAAAAGGATAAATCCTTTGGGACTCTTTTATCTGTGAATCATATATGGGTTAAGATCGCATGTTACGCTGCCCCTAGGAAAGCTGAGGGTGATGATTCAGCTCCCCCTGAAAGGATAAATCCTTTGAGATTCTTTTAGTGTGAAAAAGATGTAGTTTAAGATCGTCATTTTTCGCTGTCCCTAGGAAAGCTGAGGGTGATTATTCAGCTCCCCTTTAAAAGTTAAACTTTTGGGATTCTTTTTCTGAAGGAACCTAGAGACTGTGTGAAGTACAGCTACTCTAGGTCGAGACATATATGTATACAGGTTGTTGTTTGCCTGTATACTGTCTAGAGGGTGCAGGGTCATCGGGGTGCTTTATAAACACAAATGAATCACTCCCTGGTGCAATGACAGGGTGTATAGAAGTCTTAAAAGAATTCTAAGTGCATACACAGACTCCTATGGGTCGAGGATAACTCTAACTTCACCACTCTCACCTACATACATTTAAGAGTGGTTGCTTGTGTATCTCTAAAAATTAAAACTGATTACTTGTGAGATATCAGCGGTGTTAGGATAGTTCCCTGTTGTCTCTGCTGATTTAGATACGCTAGACTCTTGTTATTTATCAGTCGAAGTCTCTGTGTCCACAGAAGTCTCTGGAACAGAGGAAGTAGGAGTAGTCACAAGCTTTTTAACCCTGGCCTTAATAATAGTTTGGGTTTTGGAAGAAGAGTGGATTTTCTTCTTCTTAGGTTGTTGGCCAGTTGTTGCCTTGGACAGCTTGGTGTGTTGCCTAGAGGTCAAAGACACTGACTTACCATACACACCAGCTGTATTCACCTTCTCAGAGGAAGGGAGCAAGGACTTATCAGCAGTTTGTTGTTTATCAGCAACATTCTTCGTATGGGCTGTCACTGGCACATCGTTTGGTCCAATCACTTTGTAGATAGCTCCAGTGATATGATATGGCTTCATGGCAGTGAGTGCAGAGTTGTGGTAGCTATCACCCAAAAGACTTTCAAAGATAAGAGAAAGAAAACGAATATAACAAATATTTTTCTCCTTGACTTGGTTGGTTCCCTTTTCAGCTTTTCGACAAGGTTAGAGAATAGAATGCTTCCTACATTGACGTTTGTTCCCCATATCAGCCCATAAGCAATGGCTTGATGATTAAAAGCTATTTGATCTTGAGATCTCCCTGCATGCCACCCAGGGATTTAACTATGTGCGTGAAAAGTACTCTCCACATAGGAGGGAAAAACTTGATCTTCAAAGGAGATCTGAGGACCGCTTCAGCAGGTGTAAGGGCTGGGTTAATGTCAGGGACAGGAAAAAGTGTGGCAAGGGCATCCTTAACAGCCTTTTTATCTACAGACTTCATGCATTCATCACCATGTCTTAGCCCAGCCACAAAAGAGAAGTCATCAACAGAAAAGGTAAATGGGTGTTCATTACATGAAAGGTTGAATGAAATGGTGTTATCATCAAGGAATTCAGCAGAATACCAGAATTCCCTAAGGTATTCTTGGTAGGAAACAGACGGGGATCTAGTAATGCTTCGCTAACATCGTAATTCTTCATAAAGTTTACCAGATCCGAGTATGAGTTAGTTGGAGCTTTGAGCCATCCAATAGAGTTGCTAGAGGCGAGGATGTTGTCGTTGATCTCGAATGATACGTTAGAAGCCTTTGGTACTGGAAACGTCATTGGTTCGAGGATGATAAAGACGAAGATGGTGAGAGGGTTTAGAGAGAGGTTTTAGTGAGAGATGCAAATTGTGAATAATGAGAAAAGTGTTAGGTAAGAAAAACCTTGGGATAATATTTACATTCAAAATTTGAAACAGTTATTCAACATCATTAAATGCGTAGTGGGAAAAAGATTGCACACAGGTGGGTCACATGACCTTTCAAAACTGTTTGTCTCCTTGTTTATCGAAAAAAGTATGAACTAAATATTGAGAATGTTTATAGCATTTACTTGGAAAGTAGCTACGTCATTAATGACACACATTAAATATCAGCCACAGGCTTTGAGATATTAAGCATACCCAGCTCAGCAACTAGTTTGTTGAACGAAGGTTCAGCCAAAGGCTTGGTAAAAATATCAGCTAGTTGCAGCTCAATGGGAACAAAATGCAGCTCAATATCCCCTTTTATAATATGATCCCTGATAAAGTGATACCTGATATCTATGTGTTTGGTTCGAGAGTGAAACACAGGGTTGTTTGAGATAGTAATGGCACTTGTATTGTCATAGAAGATGGGTACTTTGTCATATAGAATCTCATAGTCATATAGTTGACTCTTCATCCAAAGTACTTGAGCACGACAACTAGCAGTTGCAACATATTCAACTTCGGCTGATGACATAGCCACAAAGTTTTGCTTCTTTGCACTCCATCCAACCAACTTTCATTCTAGGATTTGACAGCTCCCTGAGGTACTTTTCCGGTCAATGCAGCACCCAGCGTAGTCTGAATCTGAGTATTCCTTGAGATCAAAGCCTGATTCTTTGGGATACCACAGACCTAGAGAGGTAGTTCCTTTGAGGTACCTGAAAATTTTCTTAACAACCACTAAATGGGATTCCTTTGGGTTAGCTTGGTACCTTGCACAAAGACATGTGGAGAACTGGATATCAGGGCGACTAGCTGTGAGATACATGAGTGACCCAATCATGCCTCTATACATAGTCTCATTAACAGAGACTCCTGACTCATCAGGACCCAAGTTATTGGGTGGAATCATGGGGCATTTCACTGATGCACAATCAGCCAAGTCATATTTTTTAAGTAAATCCTTAACATACTTTTCTTGACAAATTAAAATTCCTTTAGGACATTGTTTAATTTGAAAACCCAAAAAGTAAGTTAATTCATCCATCATACTCATCTCATATTTCTTGGTCATTAATTTAGCAAAACATTTACTAAGATTAACATTTGTAGACCCAAAGATGATATCATCCACATAAATCTGTACAATGATGAAATCACTTTTATCCTTGAAGGTAAAAAGTGTTTTATCAATGGAACCCTTGACAAATTTATTTTCATTTAAAAAAGTAGACAACGTTTCATACCATGCCATTGGAGCTTGTTTCAACCCATACATTGCTTTGTGAAGCCTGTACACATGGTTGGGAAACTCGCTGTTCTCGAATCCTTCAAGTTGTTCAACATACACTTCTTCAGCCAAATCTCCATTGAGGAATGCACTTCTAACATACATTTGATACACAGTGAAGTTCATATATGCAGGTATGCAAGGAAGATTCTGATAGCTTCAAGTCTTGCTACTGGTGCAAACGTTTCATTATAGTCAATCCCTTTAGTCTGTGTATACCCCTATGCAACTAACCTTGCCTTGTTCCTTATGATGTTACCAATCTCATCCATATTGTTCCTATATATCCATCTAGTGCCTGTGATGTTCTTACCAGGAGGAGCTGGCACTAGAGTCCATACCTTGTTTCTTTTAAACTGGTTGATTTCTTCCTGCATTGCAGCGACCCAACCTTCTTCAACAAGGGCTTCAGCTACACGCTTGGGTTCAATTTTGGGATATAAATTTAGCAAACAAACATTCATTGGCAGAGGCTGATTCTGAGTCATAACTTTTCTGTCTAGTAGTAACCCCGACATTTGGTTCACCGATAATGTTGACAAGAAGAATGTGTTGATATCTTGGCCATTTGCTTTTAGGAGTTGGGGAGTCATAGACAAGAGCAAGTATGGAGGATGGGAATACAACTTGAGTTTCATCTTACTGAGTAGGAGGACTCTCTTTAAAAACAATCTATATGTCTGTGTCTGCATCAGCTATTTCAAGATGTGATGATTCACAAACAACAGGAGAATCTTCTTGATCGTGAGTTCTATGTGAGTCATCTTCAGCTGAAGTGGAACAAGGGCTTGTGGAAGGCTGACTTTCAATTTCAGCTGTCACTTGAGAAGAAGGAATCTCAATGTTGTGAGTTGACAGCGGATCGTATGCAGGAACATAAGGAATAAGAGTATTTGTGTGTTGATGATGATGAAAGACAGGCTTTGGTTCATATAACTCATCTGTTGGGAAAGACCTATTTTCATTTAACTCAATTTCATCACATTCAGTTCCTGTTCTTTGTAGCACGTCATCATCTTCATTGAAGGTGACATGATAGGTTTCTTCTAGTTCATGTCTTCTAGTGTTGAATACTCTAAATGCCTTGGTTGTTGGAGAGTATCCTAAGAAGAAACCATCATCAGCTTTTTCATCAAACTTTCCAAGTTGATCCTTGTAGTTGTAAATGAACACATGACAACCAAAGACATGGAAATAGCTGACATTTGGTGCTCTTTTTCTAAAAACTTCATAAGAAGTTTTTCCATGTCTTTTAACAATGATTGATCTATTATAGGTATAGCATGCATTATGGACAGTTTCTCCCCGTAATTGCTTTGGTAAAGCTGCACCATTTAACATGGTTCTAGTTGCTTCAATCAGTGTTCTGTTTCTTCTTTCAGCTACTCCATTTTGTTCAGGAGTGCCAGCTGAAGAGAAGTTTTGTGATATTCCCTTTTCATCAAAAAAGATTTAAGTTGTTGATTCTTGAATTCAGTCCCATTATCACTTCTTAGAGCTTTTACTCTAACTTTATTCATGTTTTCAACCTGCCTAATGAAGGACATTATGGCATCAGCTGCATCACTTTTCCTTTTGAGGAAGAAAACCCATGTATACCTTGAGAATTCATCAATAATGACCAGGGTATATTTGTTGTGATTAATGGTCTGTGGTTTAACATGTCCAAACAAATCCATGTGAAGGAGATGTAAGCACTTGTTAATAGAGAATGATTGTCTGGTCTTAAAGGATGACCTGTGGTGCTTTCCCTTAACACAAGTTGAACAAGTCTTGTCTTTTGTGAAAGTCACAGGTGGTAGACCAGCAACCAAGTTTTGTGTAGCTAGCTTGTTGATGTTCTTGAAGTTGAGATGAGAGAGTCTTATATGACACAACCAATTGAATAAAGCCGGATTTGAGCTCAAAGTTGTTGGCTGCAATCGCGGGTATGACAATTGGATCATTGTTCCCCTCTACATGTGCTTGCAAAAGTTCGATCATTGGGCGATTGTCCGGTAGAGGTTCATTGTTGTTGTTATTATTCATGTTGTTTTGAGGTGGATTGTTATTGTTGTTGTGTACACCGGCCATGTCTAAGTTATCGAGAGTCTCGGGCTCTTGATAAGACGTTGATCGAGTGCGCATACACCTGCAAAAGAACTAACAAAGCAAAAAATATTTTTGGTTTTTTTATGTTTTTTAATTTTTTTGTACTTTTGAAAATTTTATATTTTTTAGGGTTTTTGAAATTTTTTAAGAAAAAGTAACGTTCACGGTGAACGGATCCCAAAATCCAAGTTCTCACAAAAAACTGTTAATCTTTACGAGAAGAGCCGGCAACGGCGCCATTTGATACATAGATTTTGCTATGGGTTCAATTTTAATTCTCGGAATCTTCTCGAATCGATCACGGTTCAAAGTGGAATAGTTGTTCTTGGTTACTAAAAAGGGGTTTGGTTTTCTATTCTACTAAAAAGGTAAATGCGTGAAGTAAATAAAGATAAACTAAAAGCAATTAATAAGCAATTAATAAGAATAGAACTTGAATTAAAATAAAACTTGAGTTAAAATAAAACAGTGACAGTAAATACCCTTACTAAAATTTAAGCTTGATTCGGAATGTAGACCTTGATCCGGAATATAACTTTTATTCGGAATATATCAGACAAAAATCCTTAATTCGGAAAATCTTACTCATGCGGAATAATTTGTGCTCATTCGGAAGAATTGCTTCATTCGGAATACCTTTGCTTCATGCGGAATATCTTGCTGACTCGGAATAAAAGGGGAAAAAGCTTGATTCGGAATATACGCTCATGCGGAATAAAAACTAATCCGACACAATTTTGGAAAAACCTTCATTCGGAACATTTAGTAAAAACCTTCATTCGGAACATTTAAAAACTTTGACTCGGAATATTCAAAAACAATGATTCGGAACATTTAAAACTCACTGATTCGGAACATAATTGATCCGGAATAAATACTGAAAAAGCTTTATTCGGAATATTTAAAAATTGACTCGAAATATTTTCTTAAAAACCTTGATTCGGAATGCTACTACTCATCCAGAATATTTATTATTCCGGATGAACACTTGATTCGGAATAAAATTGATAAAATGCTTCGTTCGGAATATTATGGCAAAACCTTCATCCGGAATGTTTGGAACTCATTTGGAATCTGGGCAGATTAAGAACGAAGAACAGTAGGTAAACAGAAAAGACGATTCTTTACGAAATCGACCAAATTAAACCAAAAGATTTAAACCAAACTAACCAATAATCATTTGCTCACCCTAAACATCAAATCAAAACAATAAAAACACAAAACCCACTTACTTTTGAAGATTAAAATCAACCAAATAAGAACTTTAAACTTTAAATCAAAAAGATGAAGATGAACAAGATTAATGGAAGGATTATATTAATTGATTAAGGTAGAGTAAACAAAAGGAAAGATTAAAAACTTACAAGATTAAAGATTCAACAAAAATGAAAAATCACCAACACCATAATGGTGTTGGCTTCCTACCAAAGAAAAGAAAAGAAACTGGAATAAAAACTAGCTCAAAATGTGTGAAGGGATCTCTTTATATAGGCCTTGTCTTTGGTTGGTGAGTGGGCTTTCTCCCGTTCTTTTTGTCTTCTCGTCTTTTCAGAAAAGTTGACGTTTTCGATTTCGATTCGGGATTTGTTGACGAATAAATTCAACTTGTCTTTTAATTTCTTCGTTTAATAGACTTGAGTTCTTTCGATATATGTAAATCTTCCATCTTTGGTCCTTTTCTTCGATAAATCTTCAAATAGGCCCATTGACTTCAAATCTTTTGCATCTCTTGGACAATAGACTTCGTCTTGAGTCTTTTTCTTTGATAAAACCCGTGCAATCCCATGTTTTCTTCAATATTTATCCGATTGACTCTGAAAACACAACAAACACACAAACCACGCATAATTCCAAACAAATGACATTAAATACGCGTTTTGGTCTTGTTTTAGCAAGAAATAAGTGGTAAAAGGATGGGTGTTTTCACACCTATCAATTCTCCTACACTTAACCATTGTCATGCCCTCATGCAATGCTTAGTGATAAAGCAAGTTTACACTTCTCTCATAATCAATCAACCTTGGCCTTATTAACATACTACTAAAACAAAAATTAGAGTAGGAAGAGAAATTAAAACTTTAAAGGAAACAAAAGGATAGAAAACCATTTTCACTTGAAAATAGCTATATGGAAATAACTCGCAAAGAGATCTAAGACTTACATTAAGGCTTCGGTGCTGCGAAGATTTATCACCCTCAAGTTTCACGTTCCCCAAACTAAGCTTAAAAACGAGATCATTGTTATTATAAGTTAGCAAAACAAACACGTGCACACATGGCTTAATTATATGCTTAAACTCCCTTATTCCTAAGTGTATCTCTTATATTTTACTTTTGTCTTAGAATGATCATGAAGATGCATTTTTGGACTTATTTCAATAGTTTATTTAGGATGAAAGCAAAGTAGGACGATTTGATTAATAGTTAGCTAAAGGACAAAATCTCTTAAAACTGCTTCTCGGGATATCAAAAAGTTCATATCTTGGCATAACTCGCTTCAGGATTTGAGACCTTTCTCGAGCCGATATTTGGCATGTACTTCATACTTCATATCTTGAAAGACGTTCTTGAGATAATGGTCTTCTCTTCGTTAATAGAGTTTCTTCACTTGGAGACTTTTGAGGGATACTCCAACTTTGTTGACCACGACTTCATCATTATTTCTTCAATCGTTAATTGGGATTTTGAGATACAACGATCTGCCTCCTTTTCGGACTTGGATCTATTTATCCTCATACCTTGTTAGGGTCTTTTCGGATAGACTTCTCCATGATCTTTGTGGGAGTTGATTACTTTTCGTCGTGAGTCTTGATCCTTCATATTGATTTTGGGAATAATGCTTTTCACATCACTTTGGATCTTTAGCAATAAAATGGAATCCTCATGCCTTGTTAGGGCCTTTTCGAACTCGCCAATCTTCGCGCCCCGCTTCATAAGTTATGCCTTGGCTATGAACTCTTATCATTACCGAGCAACTTTTAAACGATCTTGGGCTAGAAGCTAAGTAACTTTTCAAATCGTACGACATTACTTATTGCAGATAAATTATTAGCAAGTGATGGGAGAATAGGCAAATAATCACACCAAGTGAGCTTGTGCAAGAATACCGACTTATAATTGACTCTATCATTTCTCGTTCTCCACAATTTAAAATCTCAAGTAATGAGACTCGTGGATGCTTAGCCTAATAAACCAATTAAGGTCTACATGGTTAAGGATAGTTGCTAGAATAAACTTGGATAAGTCTATTCGGGTTGAGTCAAAATAATCGCAACGGGCCTAATATGCCAAAGACTTCAAACTAGCTACACCACTTTATTAATATTTTTGACTTTATTGTGGGATATATACATATGAAAGCAACGATAAAATTTTTAAAAATACGACTATATGGCCAAAGTTAATTAAAAATTTGAAAAATGCTGAAAAAGATGATTTTCCGGTAAAATGAAGGCATTTTAATGGAAAAGTCCACTTAAAACTTCGATAGAAGTCCCCCTACACTTAATATAAACATTGTCCTCAATGTTTAAGCATGTGGGAAAAGTCTCCCCTACACTTATGACATTGTGCATGATGAGACTGCTTTTATACATAGTCTCATCGTCCAAAATGGGCTTAAAATGCATCAAATATCATTAAAAATGCCAAATATATGCTCGTGTTTGTTGCTTGTGTATTTTAGGTACGGATATTGAGGAAATGACAAAAAGATCACAAGAATCAATCAAAAACGAACACGGGAAACGAAGCCGCACAATGAACCGGACCTGAATCAAGAATTTCCAAAACAACCCTTGAAGAATTGAAGAAATACAAGATTGGTCCCTCAATGTTTGAAGACTTGTCATTTTATACCCCTGTAAATCCTCAAAATTACTTGTGGGTCCCTAAAATATCAAGTATGTACAAGTTTAGTCCTTGGAGAATGAAGAAATTACAAAAGAAGTCCTTGAAACAAGTTTGCAAAGTGATTGGGCCAAATTTGACAAGCTGCCCAAACTTATATAACAAAGAAAAGAAAATTTGGGCTGTTTAATTTGAAGTGAACACAAAATGAGAGATAAAGGACTGCTTTTGCCCAGACACCACAACTTCTCCCCACCAATCACCCCTCTACATCATCCCCACCAACGAATCACATCACACCACCTCACCCCCTTCACACGTCACCCTCCACTCATCCTTAACTGGTTTATTAAAAATTCAGTTTGAAATATATTAATTAATATAAGTTTCCCACTAAACACCTTTTAATCCCCCAAAAACGGATCAACACACACACTTCAAAACACACTCAAGAACATGAACCCTAACCTCAAATCCACCTAAAATCATAGGGTTTTAACCCCATTTAATCCAGATCACTAATTAAACCTTCCCTAAACAAAACCCCACCCCAAAAAACGAGTCCCCATCACTATGGTCCCCTCTCCACATGGCCCCTGCTACTCCAAGACAAACATGGACAACCTATCAACGCTCCAAAACGGTTTCTTCTTCCTAAAGATATCAACCAACGTCCAAGATCATTTTTTGACAACTAGACTTCTCAACATCATCACGTGAAGAATCATTTGACCAAGAAATCAGTCAAAACCAAGGGCTTTTATGGAATTTCAGTAGAATTAGGGTTTTAGCATTTCCTTTATTCTAGAATCTTGTAATGTCCATTATATAAGGACACTTAGCATTTCATTTCACTTGTTCCAGATTTTTCTAAGTTTTTTTGTAATTCCTTTTTAATGTATAAAAGTTGGTATTTTAGTTTTAAAAGTAATTCCTTTTTATGTTGTTAAAAGCTGGTGTGAAAGTTAGCATAATCTAAGTTCCATTTCTATTCAATTAGGTTGAGTTTTGAAAGGTGGTCGTTTTAAGAAGGCATTTTCAGAAAATTCATACTTTTAAGGATTGTTGAAAAAGGTTTTCAAAAAAGGGTAAAATCAGTGTTATGATGAAGTGATAGTGGATTCATAACATTGGTTTTACATTTGTGTAACTTTTTGTCAAGAATCTTGGGTGGATACAAATTTCAGGTTTTTCAAAGATTTTCCAAGAAAAAATCTTATTTCCCTTTTTTTTATTTACACTTACTGTTGAATAAGCTAAAACCAATAAGCCTGACAAACTTATTGGCTTCAAGCTTATTCAACTTGTAGTTTGTTATTGGTTGGCTTTGATTGTGCAGGTAACAAGAAAGCAAGTCAAGCCCTTTTTCCATCATTTCATTTTCTTTTGTACCAAGTCATCTCTACACCAGCAGCTCAATTAGTTCAGCTCAGGCCCGAGCCTGAAAGGAGATGGCTTCTCAGCCATAGTGGGACCTGGATTGTAGGTCCCACAAGGTAACTTGGCTTGAACCCTTTATATGCATTTGTTTAAGTTCTATGAGAAGTTTTACATGAATTTGTGTGAATCTGTTTTAAAGTGTTAGTTTGTTTGTTTGCCATGTTCATTTAGGCTCTTATGCATGATTTGATTGTGGGTAATCAGTTTTAAGTTGTTTTACAAAGGCTAGGTTAGAAAAAAATCATTTTCTGAAATTAAAGGTGTGTTTGGGACTGTGTTTTAAGCTAAGGGTAATGATGAATCATGGCTTGAAAGCAGCTTGACATGCATGTTGTAGTAGTAGAAGGGTATTTCAGTTGAAGTGTTTGAATTTGGTAGAGTAAAATCAGTAATTGCATGATAAATTGGTCCAAAAATTAGCAAATCCATTTTCTGCCAGTTTTGTGCATATTTGACATTGAGATTTGGTGAGCTGTTAGATATTAGGTCCAAGTAGGGTTTACAATCAGTTTAAAGTCATTTGGTTAGCTTGTATGCAAGTTTTCAGCTTTTGAAACTCACCCAAGTGCACAAGAAACCAGCAAGTGTGCCCAGACCTACCCCTATGCTTCATCAGTGACTGATTTTGGCCTTTGGTGTTAGATTTTTGTAAACAACTTGTTGCTTTTCCTGTTTATCTAGACTCCCTACACTCCACTGAGTGTAGGGGTGCCTCATTGTCAAAAAAAGAACTCAAGCAAGAGCTTTCCTAAGCTCAAACAATCACCAGACCTTGGATTTGCACTAACAGTGGGAACTAAGTTCCCCCTGCTAGCACATTAGTTCCCACTGCTGCACAAGAAAACAAAAAGCATGCACATGTCACTATCAGAACTTACATTTTTTGTCTTTAGTGCCTTTCAATAGGAATTAGACTTCCAAACCAGTTTCATATTTTTTCTTATTTAATTTTTGATTTTTCACTTTAATTTGATTTTCAATTACTGTTCATCTGGTATTTTCTAGATTAAATAGCTATTTTAATTACTTTTTAATTTCTGTTTTTTGTCTTTTAGTGTGAAAAAGTAATATTTTTCAGTTTTAAAATTTTTTATAGATTAAAAAAATAATTTAAGATTTTTAGTTTAAAAAGTTTTTACTGTTCACTTTTTAATTAATTTTTATAATTAATTTAAGGTTTTATTTATTAACTGTTTTGTCTTTTAGTGCAAAATATTTGATTTTTCAAACTTTTTCAATTTTCTACTGTTCTTTAGTATAAATTAGGATTTTTAAAATTGTCAAATTATTTTTAGCATTATTTTATTATTTTTTTTGATTATTTTAGTTTAAAAATAGTTTTTAGTGTTTTAAAAATAGAAAAATAGTTTTGAAAATTTAGGAAAAATACTTTTTAGTCTTTAAATAATATAAGTGACTTATTAGTTCAATAAAATATTATTTTGGACATTTTATTAATTATATTTGATTTTAGGGCTTTAATTAGCATTTAAAATTGAATATTTAATTAATAAAAGGTTTTAAAATATTTTTGTTGGATTTTTATTCTTATTTATATTATTTTAGACTTAGTTTTAACTTTTAATTAATTTTTAGGTTTAATTTTTTAATTTGGTGATTTTTACGGTTTTATGTGAACGACCTTTTCGTCTTAGTGTAATCCGTCATCGTAACCGCCATTCTCTTCTCGTCCCCATTTCTATTTTCTTTCTCATAACAATAAAATCACAAACTATTAATCATTTCTTAACACAATACACTTGCCTCCTTGGAAAACGAACTTGAACTTATTTGGTCATTAGTGCTTGGTTTACCTAAACCGACACTTAATACTTTCCACTTTTACTCTCTTTTCCTAAAGAGTAGTAAAAACACTACATCAGTGCACGTTGGTTAAATCAAGCTAAGGAAGAGACGACTAACGTGATCAATTTCAAATGTGAGTATGAAGAAAATTGAATCACAATAGTTGAGAGATAGAACCGGATTTCGGATAACACGGGAGCACGGTTCTTCAAAGATTCCAAGAGTGCACTTATCCCTGTAATCACATCACCACACAAACACAAACAACCTATATAGGTCCCCCTACACTTAGGAGGTAAAATGGAAAAGGATAGATACTCGGGTTGCCTCCCGAGGAGCGCTTGTTTTTGATAACTGAGTCACGAGCCTGACTCGACCCAAAATTAGTTCATGGGAAACATGGTGAGGGATGGAATCATCTCATGAGAGATGTCCTCACCAAAGTACAACTTCACTCGTTGGCCATTCACCTTAAAATTAGGTCCATTAGGTTGAGCGAGCTCGAGAGTACCATATGGAAAAATTTGGGCACTGGTGAATGGGCCGGACCAACGAGATTTCAGCTTGCCCGAAAAGATTTTCAACCGAGAGTTGAAGAGTAAAAATTTGTCTCCAACTTGGAACTCTCGGTTTTTAATCTTAGAGTCATGAATGAGCTTAGTCTTTTCCTTATAGATCAAAGAATTTTCATAAGCCTCATTCCGGAGTTCATTCAGCTCATTGAGTTGGATCTTGCGTAGGTCACCGGCTTTGTTGATGTCGAAATTAGCCCACTTCAAGGCCCAGTAAGCCTTGTGCTCCAACTCAATGGGGAGGTGGCATGCTTTCCCGTATACGAGACGATATGGTGTACAACCAATCGAAGTCTTGTATGCGGTACGAAAAGCCCACAGAGCATCATCAAGTTTATCGGCCCATGAGGCACGATGCTCTCCCACGGTTCGTTTAAGAATTCGCTTTAATCCTCGGTTAGAGATTTCAGCCTGGCCATTAGTTTGTGGGTGGTACGCGGTGGAAAGACGATGATTTACACCATACTTAGCCATGACTCTTGCAAATTGATCATTGCTAAAATGAGTCCCGCGATCACTAATAATGGCACGAGGCACACCGAATCTAGCGAACAACAATTTCAAAAAGTTACAAACCACCCTTGCGTCATTAGTGGGTAAAGCTTTGGCTTCAACCCATTTAGAAACGTAGTCAACGGCTACAAGGATGTATTTGTTTCCTTTAGATGAAGGGAATGACCCCATAAAGTCGATGCCCCATACATCAAAGATTTCACATTCTTGTATGAAATTTTGAGGCATCTCATCTTTATGTGTGATCTTGCCTTGTTTTTGGCAAGCATCACAATGTTTAACCATTTCGTGAGCGTCACGGTAAATGGTGGGCCAATAAAATCCCGAGTCAAACACTTTCTTAGCGGTGAAGTTGGGACCAAAGTGACCACCAGTGGGTCCTTTATGGCAAGCATCAAGGATTTGTACCGCTGCCGGCCCATCAACACATCGGCGAATAATCAAATCAGCGCATTGTTTGAAGAGATACGGGTCATCCCAAAAGTAAGTCTTAGTATCTTTGAAGAACTTTTTCTTTTGTTGGGATGTTAACCCGTCGATGAGGATTCCACCCACCAAGTAGTTTGCAATGTCCGCAAACCATGGGGCTTCATCATTATTCGAGTTGATAGACATTAAGGTCTCAAGGGGAAAGGAGTCGTTGATCTCTTTGTTCGGATGATCCCCTTGATGAGGATCCTCAAGTCTACTGAGATGATCCGCGACTAGGTTTTCAGCTCCCTTCTTATCACGAATTTCGATGTTAAATTCTTGAAGTAGCAAAACCCAGCGAAGAAGTCTTGGTTTAGAATCTTGTTTAGTTAACAAGTACTTCAACGCGGAATGATCGGTATACACGATGGTGGTAGAAAGGACAAGATAGGGGCGGAACTTTTCAAAAGCATAGACAACAGCTAAAAGCTCTTTTTCGGTTGTCGTGTAATGCAATTGAGCCCCTGTCATTGTCTTGCTAGCGTAATGGATCGGTTGGAAGTGTTTATTCACTCTTTGGCCCAAAACCGCTCCAATAGCAAAGTCGCTAGCATCGCACATCAACTCGAAAGGCAGCTCCCAATTAGGGGTAACCAAGACCGGTGCCTTAGTTAGCTTATCCTTAAGAAGATTGAAGGCTTCAATACACTCTTTGGAAAAGATAAAAGGAGTATCTTTTTCCAAGAGGTGGGTCATCGGGCGAGCGATTTTAGAAAAATCTTTGATGAATCGACGGTAGAAGCCCGCATGACCAAGGAAACTTCTCACACCCTTCACGGTTGAAGGTGGAGGCAATTTAGCAATAAAATCGACTTTAGCACGGTCCACTTCAAGACCGGCTTTGGAGATTTTGTGTCCTAGCACGATGCCCTCTTTTACCATGAAATGGCATTTTTCCCAATTAAGAACAAGGCGAGTGTCTTCACACCGCTTAAGCATACGTTCTAAATTGGCAAGGCAAGCAGAGAATGAATCGCCATAAACCGAGAAATCATCCATGAAGACTTCCATAGTTTCTTCAACCATGTCATGGAAGATAGCCATCATACACCTTTGGAACGTCCCAGGAGCATTGCATAAACCGAAAGGCATGCGTTTGTAAGCAAATGTTCCGTAGGGATAAGTGAATGTGGTTTTCTCTTGGTCTTTAGGATCGATGGGAATTTGAAAATACCCGGAGAAACCGTCTAAGAAGCAGTAATAGTCACTACCCGCTAGACGCTCGAGCATTTGATCCATGAAAGGAAGAGGAAAGTGATCTTTTCTCGTGGCATCATTGAGTTTGCGGTAGTCGATACAAACTCTCCACCCAGTAACGAGACGAGTAGGAATCAACTCGTTGTGTTCATTGGGAACAACGGTTATTCCGCCCTTCTTGGGCACACAATGGACGGGACTTACCCATGGCGAATCCGAAATAGGGTAAATCAAGCCGGCATCAAGAAGTTTGATAACCTCTTGTTTGATGACGTCATGAATGCGAGGATTGACCCTTCTTTGGCTCTGGATTGCGGGTTTAAAGTCATCTTCCATGAGAATCTTGTGAGTATAAAAGTTTGGATCAATTCCGCGGATATCGAAATTTTCCAAGCAATTGCCTTATTATGATCTTTAAGCACGGCGATAAGGCGAGATTTTTCTTCTTCTTTCAAGTCCTTAGCAATGATGACGGGCGACTTCCTCTTGTCTTCAAGAAACACGTACTCTAGGTGAGATGGTAACTCCTTAAGCTCTAAATCCGGAGGATTTTCGAGGGGAGGCGTATTCAAATTCGGTTCATCGATTGCAATAGCCTTAGGAGATGGTGGAGAAATATGGTCCTCTTTGAGAAGTTTCTCAATGAGACGAATGTCTTCATCCCAATCGGTGGGAGAATCGTCATATTCTAAGTTTACATCTCCCATGGTTGCTTCAAAATCTTTCCAAAGGAAATCACTTTCTCCAAATAGAGTTAGTGATGAATCAATAGAGGCAACGGTCTCAACATTGGGAGGAGAGGTAGGAATACTTTTACAAGCATCTTTAAAGTGTTCTTCACAAGCCTCATCAGGAACGTCGATACAATTAACACTCTCGTAGGAATAAGGCTGTTTATAAATCTTACCCATGTTGAAGACAATTTGATCGTCACCAACTCTCATGATAAGCTCACCCGCTTCTACATCGATGAGAGTGTGACCGGTCCTCAGGAATGGACGTCCCACAATTAATGGAACACGAGGGTCCATCTCGTAGTCGACTACGACGAAATCGACTGGAAAAGTGAATTTATCGACTCCTACAAAAACGTCTTCGGCTATCCCCACTGGATAAGCAACCGTACGGTTAGCTAATTCCAAAGTCATTTTTGTGGGGACTAGCTCAGGGAGAGATAATTGCTTCCAAACGCTTAGAGGCATTAAATTGATACTAGCACCTATATCGGCTAGGGCCATGCAATTCTCTACTCCCGGGAAGTTGCAAGGGATTAAGAAGCGACCCGGATCACCAAGTTTGGTTGGCAATTTCCTTAAGAGAACCGCGGAGCAATTCTCATTAAGTTGGGTAATACACGGTTTTTCATTGGTTCTAATTTCTCTCACAGTCCTCTCGAATTGATCTCAGCCTTAAGTGGAATGATTGTTCTTGGTTACTAAATAAAAGGGTTTGGTTTTCTAATATACTAAATGGGTTAAATGTATTAAAATGAAAACTTTAAATCAAAGATGATTAATTTAATGACAATTAATAAAAACTTGAACTCGAATTGAAATTAAAATTAAAATTAAAACTGAAATTAAAGTTAAAATTACAGTTAAAATATAAATTGTGAAATAAAAGTAAAGAAACAGTAAAACAGTAAAACAGTAACACTAAAAGAAAATTAATTCGGAACTTTTAAACCTTGATTCGGAACTTTGCTCATCCGGAAGTTTTCACTCGGAACTTTGGTTCATCCGGAACTTAATGCTCATTCGGAACTATAGACTCATGCGGAACTTTGTTCATCCGGAACTTAATGCTCATTCGGAAGTTTTTGGTTCATTCGGAACTTTTCACTTCACTCGGAACTTTTGGAAAACAGCTTTATTCGGAACTTCAGGTGTTCATCCAAAACTTACTGTTCATCCGGAACTTAATGCTCATTCGGAAGTTTTTGGTTCATTCGGAACTTTTCACTTCACTCGGAACTTTTGGAAAACAGCTTTATTCGGAACTTCAGGTGTTCATCCGGAACTTACTGTTCATCCGGAACTTTCAGAAACCCAGATACAGTAACTTACCCGAAGAACAGGGAAATAACTTTTAATCCAAAAATCATCAAATTTTTCACCAAAAACTGAAATAAAACTTAACACAAATGATTTACTAACCAATAACTACAAATCCCATCAACAAAAACACAAATCCCAACAACTTTTGAAGATCAAATCAAGAAAATAAGAACTTTAAGACTAGGAAAGAAAAATGATGATGAACAAGATGAAATTGAAAGATTAAATAAGAACTTGTATTGAATGATTAATGTTTTAACAAGATAAAACAAAGATGAAAATTACAAGATTAGAAAATCAAAGATCAAAATCACCAAACACCCTAATGGTGTTGGTGATGGGACGAACTAGAAGGAGAGAAAAGTGGGGAAGAAGAAAACTAAAAAAAAACTAACTAACTCCTGGAAAGTGTGAGGGGATGGGCTTTATATAGCCTTGTCCTTTGGTTGGTGAGTGGGCTTTCTCCCGTTCTTCTTGTCTTTTCGTCTTTTCAGAAAAGTTTCCGTTTTCGATTCTGATTCGGGATTTGTCGTCGATTAAATTTAACTCGTCTTTTAATTTCTTTGTTTAATAGACTTGAGTTTCTTCGACTTATGTAAATCTTCCATCCTTGGTCCTTTTCTTCGATAAATCTTCGAATAGGCCCAGTGACTTCAAATCTTTTGCATCTCTTGGACAATAGACTTTATCTTGAGTCTTTTTCTTCAGTAAAACCCGTGCAATCCCATGTTTTCTTCAATATTCATCCGGTTAGCTCTGAAAACTCAATAAACACAAAAACCACGCATAATTCCAAACAAATGACATTAAATACGTGTTTTGGTCTCGTTTTAGCCAGAATTAAGTGGTAAAAGGATGGGTGTTTACACACCTATCAAATCCCCTACACTTAACCATTGCCATGCCCTCATGCAATGCTTAGTGATAAAGCAATTTTACACTTTTCTCATAATTTGATCAACCTTGGCCTTATTTAAATACTACTAAACAAAAATTAAAGTACTAAAAGAAATTAAGACTTTAAAGGAAACAAAAGGATAGAAAACCATTTTCACTCGAAAATAGCTACATGGAAATAACTTGCAAAGAGATCAAGGACTTACATTAGGGCTTTGGTGCTGCGTAGATTTATCACCCTCAAGTTTCACGTTCCCCAAACTAAGCTTTAAAACGAGATCATTGTTATTATAAGTTAGTAAATCAAACACTTACACACATGGCTTAATTAAATGCTTAAACTCCCTTATTCCTAGGTTTATCTCTTATATTTTATTTTTGTCTTAGAATGATCATGAAGATGCATTTTTGGACTTATTTCGATAGTTTATTAAGGCTGAAAGCAAAGTAGGACGATTTGATCAATAGTTAGCTAAAGGACAAAATCTCTTAAAACTGCTTCTCGGGATATCAAAAAGTTCATATCTTGGCATAACTTGGTTCACGATTTGAGACCTTTCTCGGGCCGATATTTGGCATGTACTTCATACTTCATATCTTGAGAGACGTGCTTGAGACAATGGTCTTCTCATCGTTAATAGAGTTTCTTCACTTGTAGACTTTTGAGGGGTACTCCAACTTTGTTGACCACGACTTCATGATTATTTCTTCGATCTCTATTTGGGATTTTGAGATACAACGATCCGCCTCCTTTTCGGACTTGGATCTATTTATCCTCATACCTTGTTAGGGTCTTTTCGGATAGACTTCTCCATGATCTTATGGGAGTTGATTGCTTTTCGTCGTGGGTCTTGATCCTTCATATTGACTTTGGGAATAATGCTTTTCACATCACCTTGGATCTTTAGCAATAAAATGGAATCCTCATGCCTTGTTAGGGCCTTTTCGGACTCGCCAATCTTCGCGCCCCGCTTCATAAGTTATGCCTTGGCTATGAACTCTTATCATTACCGAGCAACTTTTAAACGATCTTGGGCTAGAAGCTAAGTAACTTTTCAAATCGTACGACCTTACTTATTGCAGATAATTTATTAGCAAGTGATGGGAGAATAGGCAAATAATTACACCAAGTGAGCTTGTGCAAGAATACCGACTTATAATTGACTCTATCATTTCTCGTCCTCCACAATTTAAAATCTCAAGTAATGAGACTCGTGGACACTTAGCCTAATAAACCAATTAAGGTCTACATGGTTAAGGATACTAGCTAGAATAAACTTAGGTAAGTCTATTCGGGTTGAGTCAAAATAAATGCAACGGGCCTAATATGTCAAAGACTTCTAAACTAGCTACACCACTTTATTAATATTTTTGATTTTATTGCGGGATATATACATATGAAAGCAAAGATAAAAATTTAAAAATTACGACTAAGTGGCCAAAGTTAATAAAAAATTTGAAAAATGTTGAAAAATAGGATTTTCTGGTTAAATGAAGGCATTTTCATGGAAAAGTCCACCTAAAACTTCGATAGAAGTCCCCCTACACTTAAGATAAACATTGTCCTCAATGTTTAAGCATGTGGGAAAAGTTTCCCCTACACTTATGACATTGTGCACGTTGGTTAACTCAAGTTAAGGAAGAGACGACTAAAGTGATCAATTTCAAATGTGAGTATGAAGAAAATTGAATCACGATAGTTGAGAGATAGAACCGGATTTTGGATAACACGGGAGCACGGTTCTTCAAAGATTCCAAGAGTGCACTTATCCCTGTAATCACATCACCACACAAAGACAAACACGTATAGAAGTCCCCCTACACTTAGGAGGTTAAAACATAAAGGATAGATACTCGGGCTGCCTCCCGAGGAGCGCTTGTTTTTGATAACCGAGTCACGAGCCTGACTCGACCCAAAATTAGTTCATGGGGAACGTGGTGAGGGATGGAATCACCTCCTGAGAGGTGTCCTCACCAAAGTACAACTTCACTCGTTGGCCATTCACCTTAAAATTAGGTCCATCAGGTTGAGCGAGCTCGAGAGTACCATATGGAAAAATTTGGGCAATGGTGAATGGGCCGGACCAACGAGATTTGAGCTTTCCCGAAAAGATTTTCAACCGAGAGTTAAAAAGTAAGACTTTGTCTCCAACATGGAACTCTCGGTTTTTGATCTTGGGGTCGTGAATGAGCTTAGTTATTTCCTTATAGATCAAAGAATTTTCATAAGCCTCATTACGGAGTTCATTGAGCTCATTGAGTTGGATCTTGCGTAGGTCACCGGCTTTGTTTATATCAAAATTAGCCCACTTCAAGGCCCAATAAGCCTTGTGCTCCAACTCAATGGGGAGGTGGCACGCTTTCCCGTACACAAGACGATAAGGCGTACAGCCGATCGGGGTCTTGTAAGCAGTACGGAAAGCCCACAAAGCATTATCAAGTTTATCAGCCCATGAGGCACGATGCTCTCCCACAGTTCTTTCAAGAATTCGCTTCAGTCCTCGGTTGGATATTTCAGCCTGGCCATTAGTTTGTGGGTGGTAGGCTGTGGAAAGACGATGGTTTACACCGTACTTAGCCATGACTCTATCAAATTGGTCATTGCAGAAATGAGTCCCACGATCACTAATAATGGCACGAGGCACACCGAATCTGGCGAATAGAGCTTTCAAAAAGTTACAAACCACCCTTGCATCATTAGTGGGTAAAGCTTTGGCTTCAACCCACTTTGAAACGTAGTCAACGGCTACAAGGATGTATTTGTTTCCTTTAGAAGAAGGGAATGACCCCATAAAGTCGACACCCCAAACATCAAAGATTTCACACTCTTGAATGAAATTCTGAGGCATCTCGTCTTTATGTGTGATGTTGCCTTGTTTTTGGCAAACATCACAGTGTTTAACCATATCGTGAGCGTCACGATATATGGAGGGCCAATAAAATCCCGAATCAAACACTTTTTTGGCGGTGTAGTTGGAACCAAAGTGACCACCGGTGGGTCCTTTGTGGCAAGCATTAAGGATTTCTGAAGCTGCCGGTCCGTCAATACATCGGCGGATAATCAGGTCGGCACATTGTTTGAATAGGTAAGGGTCGTCCCAAAAATAAGTCTTGATGTCGGTGAAGAACTTTTTCTTTTGTTGGGACGTCAACCCTTCCTTGAGAATTCCACCCGCCAAGTAGTTTGCAAAGTCCGCAAACCACGGGGTTTCATTCGACTTCGAGTTTATAGACATTAAGGTCTCCAAGGGAAAAGAATCATTGATTTCTTTGTTCGGATGATCCCCTTGGTAAGGATCCTCAAGTCTGCTGAGATGATCCGCGGCTAGGTTTTCTGCTCCTTTTTTATCGCGAATTTCGATTTTAAATTCCTGGAGCAGCAAAACCCAGCGAAGAAGTCTTGGTTTGGAATCTTGCTTTGTCAACAAGTACTTCAACGCGGAATGATCGGTGTACACAATTGTTGTAGAAAGGACAAGATAGGGGCGGAATTTTTCAAAAGCATAGACAACAGCTAAAAGCTCTTTTTCGGTTGTCGTATAATGCAATTGTGCCCCCGTCACTGTCTTGCTAGCGTAATGGATCGGTTGGAAGTGTTTGTTCACTCTTTGTCCCAGAACCGCTCCAATAGCAAAATCACTAGCATCGCACATCAACTCAAAAGGCAGCTCCCAATTAGGGGTAACCAAGACGGGTGCCTTAGTTAGCTTATCCTTAAGCGAGTTGAAGGCTTCAAGGCACTCTTTGGAAAAGATAAAAGGAGTATCTTTTTCCAAGAGGTGGGTCATCGGGCGAGCGATTTGAGAAAAATCTTTGATGAATCGACGGTAGAAGCCCGCATGACCCAGGAAACTTCTCACACCCTTCACGGTTGAAGGTGGATGCAACTTTGCGATAACATCGACTTTTGCACGGTCTACTTCAAGACCGGCTTTGGAAATTTTATGTCCCAGCACGATGCCTTCTTTTACCATAAAATGGCATTTTTCCCAATTCAGAACTAGGCGAGTGTCTTCGCACCGCTTGAGCATACGTTCCAAATTGGCAAGGCAAGAAGAGAAAGAATCCCCGAAGACCGAGAAATCATCCATGAAGACTTCCATGGTTTGTTCAACCATTTCATGGAAGATAGCTAACATGCACCTTTGGAAAGTCCCGGGCGCATTACATAAGCCAAAAGGCATTCTTTTGTAAGCAAATGTGCCATAGGGACAAGTGAATGTCGTCTTCTCTTGATCTTGGGGATCGATGGGTATTTGGAAATAACCTGAGAAACCATCAAGAAAGCAGTAATATTCATTACCGGCTAAACGTTCAAGCATTTGGTCCATAAAAGGTAGAGGGAAATGATCCTTTCTCGTGGCATCATTGAGTTTGCGGTAGTCTATACAAACTCTCCACCCAGTAACGAGACGAGTGGAAATTAACTCGTTGTGTTCATTGGGAACAACGGTTATTCCGCCCTTCTTGGGCACACAATGGATTGGACTAACCCATGGTGAATCCGAAATAGGGTAAATCATACCCGCATCAAGAAGTTTGATAACCTCTGTTTTGATGACTTCATGTATTTTTGGATTCACCCTTCGTTGGTTTTGAATTGTGGGCTTAAATTCGTCCTCCATGAGAATTTTGTGTGTGCAGAAGTGAGGATCAATTCCACGAATATCAGAAATCTTCCAAGCAATAGCCTTCTTATGATCTTTCAACACGGTGATAAGTCGGGCTTTTTCTTCTTCCTTTAGGTCCTTAGCAATGATGACTGGCGACTTCTTCTCTTCTTCAAGGAATACATACTCGAGATGGGGCGGCAACTCCTTAAGTTCTAAATCCGGAGGATTTTCGACGGGAGGCGTATTTGAAGTCGGAGTATCGATAGCAATGACCATGGGAGATGGAGGAGAAGGATTGTCTTCGGTGAGAAGATTGTCAAAGAAATTCATGTCTTCATCCCCATCGGTGGGAGAATCATTAGTAGCTAAATTCACATCTCCCATGGTATCTTCAAGATTGTTCCAAAATAAATCACTATCTCCAAATAGAGACAATGATGAATCAATAGAGGACACGGTCTCAACATTGGGAGGAGAGGCAAGAATACTTTTGCAAGCATCATTAAAGTGTTCTTCACAAGCTTCATCAAGAACGTCAATACAATTAACACTCTCATATGAATAAGGCTGTTTAGACAACTTTCCCATGTTGAAGACTACTTTATCGTCACCCACTCTCATGATAAGCTCACCGGCTTCAACATCAATGAGAGTGCGACCGGTCCTCAAGAATGGACGACCAACAATTAGTGGTACACGAGGGTCCATCTCGTAGTCGACGACAACGAAATCAACAGGAAAGGTGAATTTGTCGACTCCTACAATGACGTCTTCGGCTATCCCCACTGGATAAGCAACCGTACGGTTGGCTAATTCCAAAGTCATTTTGGTGGGGACTAGCTCTGGGAGAGATAATTGCTTCCAAACGCTTAGAGGCATAAGATTAATACTGGCACCTAGATCGACTAGGGCCATGCAATTCTCTACTCCCAGGAAATTGCAAGGGATTAAGAAACGACCCGGATCACCAAGCTTGGTTGGCAATTTCCTTAAGAGCACTGCAGAGCAATTCTCATTAAGTTGGGTGTTGGCAATATCGAGGAGCTTTTCCTTATCGCTCAGAAGATCTTTAAACATTTTCGCGTATTTAGGCATGTGAGCGAGAGCCTCAGCGAAGGAGATATTGAAATTCAGTTGTTTAAACATTTTAAGAAAGTTTGAAACCTGAATATCGTCCTTGCTTTTAAGCTTCTCTTTCCTCAACCTAGAAGGATAAGGTATATTTGAAGAAGAGGAAGGCTTTGGAAGAATAGGATCACTCACATCCTTGGGTGGAGGAGGGGTAGAAGGAAGAGGTAGAGAAATTGGGGAAGGAGAAGGATGAGGAATAGGAGCAGGTGACTCGTTCTCCTTAGTCACAACCACCGGTGGAGGTATAGGAAGCTCGGGTTCCTTGGTACCTTTGCCACTTCGAGTGGTGATTGCTTTCATCTCCCCTCTTGGGTTCGCAACGGTGTTACTCGGAAGAGTACCCGAAGAAGAGGGTTGATTACCTTGGAAGAAACTAGCCATCATGTTCCTCAAGTCATTAGTTTGGGTATCCAACGTATTTCTCATGTCGGCTCTCAAGTCGTTTCCTTGATTGACCAAGTCTGCTTTCAAATTTATCACTTCACGCTGAAGATTTTCCACGATCACATCGTTTGTCCTCATGTAGGTCTGCACTTCTTGGTGTAGAGCGGTGGATTGGTTGGGAGGAGCATTGTATGCGGGTGGTTGATAAGCAGGTTGTTGGTAAACTTGGTTGTTACGTTGAGGTGGTTGTTGCTGCTTGTGAGGAGGGATGTATGGTTGTCGAGGTTGTTGTTGTTGTTGAGGAGGGCGATTGAGGTTTGATTGTTGGTTTGGGTTGGTTGGAGGAAAACCAGGTGGTGAAAGATAGTTGTTGCTGCGGTAGCTGAGTAAATTACGGTCACCTTGAGGTCTAGCTTGATAAGCAGGTTGAGGATAGGTGCCATATGCTGCATTCACATTCTCAGCAGGGTAGTCTTGGGTTGCGGTACAAGTGGTGTAAGAGTGAGGACCACCGCATATCTCACAAGGTTGGCTGACAGCGTTAACTTGGGCGTTTTTAGCGTTGTTGATGTTGTTGTTGCTGACGGTGTGGGTGACAAGCGATTCAAGAAGCGTAGTGATTTTGTCTAACCGCTTATCACTGTCACTAGTGCTAACACTAGCGACATTGGTCCGAACACTCTTGGTTTGCACACGAGATTTATTCTCAATGATGTCCCAAGCAGCATTGGAAGTCTTAGCCAACAGATTACCCCCCGAGGCATTGTTCAGTGAATCTTGGTCACTCATGCTTAAACCATTGTAAAAAGTATTAATTTGATGTACTTTGGTAAAACCATGTTGTGGGCATTTTCTTAAAAGATCTTTAAAACGATCCCAAGATTCACTGAACGACTCATCGTACTTTTGTTCAAAATTTATGATCTCATTCCGCAAAGCGGTAGTACGAGAGGGTGGGAAAAAGTAATTGATAAACTTTGTTTCCAAATCCGTCCACGAGAGAATACTCTGTGGCGGTTCCTTAGCAAGCCAATGCCGGGCTTGTCCCTCTAAAGAAAAGGGAAAAAGTTGTAACCTGATAACCTCTTGTGGAACACCATTGAATTTGACCGTGTTAGTGAGTTGCAAGAATCTCTTGATGTGGTCATGTGGGTCATCAATGGTACGTCCCAAGAATGGTTGAGCGGAGACCATCTGGATAAAGCCTGATTTTAGCTCAAAGTTGTTGGCGGCAATTGGAGGTATGACAATTGGATCCGTGTTGCCATCAACATGAGCTTGCAGTAGTTCAATCATCGGGCGATTATCCGGAAGGTGCTCATTGTTGTTGTTATTGTTCATGTTGTTGAAAGGCGGGTTGTTGTGGTTATTATTGTTGTTCGGAGGTGGTATGTTATTGTTGTTTTGTACACCAGCCATGTCTAAGTTATCGAGAGGCTCGGGCTCTTGATAAGACGTGGATCGAGTGCGCATACACCTGTAAAAGAACGAACAAAGAAAAACAAGGCAAAAATATTTTTGGTTTTTATGTTTTTAAATTTTTTTATTTTTTTTTTGTATTTTTGAAAATTTTATATTTTTTAGGATTTTTTTGAAAATTTTTATGAAAAAGTAACGTTCACGGGGAACGGATCCCAAAATCCAAGTTCTCACAAAAAACTTTTGATCTTAACGAGAAGAGCCGGCAGCGGCGCCATTTGATACACGGTTTTTCATTGGTTCTAATTTCTCTCACAGTCCTCTCGAATTGATCTCAGCCTTAAGTGGAATGATTGTTCTTGGTTACTAAATAAAAGGGTTTGGTTTTCTAATATACTAAATGGGTTAAATGTATTAAAATGAAAACTTTAAATCAAAGATGATTAATTTAATGACAATTAATAAAAACTTGAACTCGAATTGAAATTAAAATTAAAATTAAAACTGAAATTAAAGTTAAAATTACAGTTAAAATATAAATTGTGAAATAAAAGTAAAGAAACAGTAAAACAGTAACACTAAAAGAAAATTGATTCGGAACTTTTAAACCTTGATTCGGAACTTTGCTCATCCGGAAGTTTTCACTCGGAACTTTGGTTCATCCGGAACTTAATGCTCATTCGGAACTATAGACTCATGCGGAACTTTGTTCATCCGGAACTTAATGCTCATTCGGAAGTTTTTGGTTCATTCGGAACTTTTCACTTCACTTGGAACTTTTGGAAAACAGCTTTATTCGGAACTTCAGGTGTTCATCCGGAACTTACTGTTCATCCAGAACTTAATGCTCATTCGGAAGTTTTTGGTTCATTCGGAACTTTTCACTTCACTCGGAACTTTTGGAAAACAGCTTTATTCGGAACTTCAGGTGTTCATCCGGAACTTACTGTTCATCCGGAACTTTCAGAAACCCAGATACAGTAACTTACCCGAAGAACAGGGAAATAACTTTTAATCCAAAAATCACCAAATTTTTCACCAAAAACTGAAATAAAACTTAACACAAATGATTTACTAACCAATAACTACAAATCCCATCAACAAAAACACAAATTCCAACAACTTTTGAAGATCAAATCAAGAAAATAAGAACTTTAAGACTAGGAAAGAAAAATGATGATGAACAAGATGAAATTGAAAGATTAAATAAGAACTTGTATTGAATGATTAATGTTTTAACAAGATAAAACAAAGATGAAAATTACAAGATTAGAAAATCAAAGATCAAAATCACCAAACACCCTAATGGTGTTGGTGATGGGACGAACTAGAAGGAGAGAAAAGTGGGGAAGAAGAAAACTAAAAAAAAAACTAACTAACTCCTGGAAAGTGTGAGGGGATGGGCTTTATATAGCCTTGTCCTTTTGTTGGTGAGTGGGCTTTCTCCCGTTCTTCTTGTCTTTTTGTCTTTTCAGAAAAGTTTCCGTTTTCGATTCTGATTCGGGATTTGTCGTCGATTAAATTTAACTCGTCTTTTAATTTCTTCGTTTAATAGACTTGAGTTTCTTCGACTTATGTAAATCTTCCATCCTTGGTCCTTTTCTTCGATAAATCTTCGAATAGGCCCAGTGACTTCAAATCTTTTGCATCTCTTGGACAATAGACTTTATCTTGAGTCTTTTTCTTCAGTAAAACCCGTGCAATCCCATGTTTTCTTCAATATTCATCCGGTTAGCTCTGAAAACACAATAAACACAAAAACCACGCATAATTCTAAACAAATGATATTAAATACGTGTTTTGGTCTCGTTTTAGCCAGAATTAAGTGGTAAAAGGATGGGTGTTTACACACCTATCATTGGGTATTAGCGATATCAAGAAGCTTTTCCTTGTCACTAAGAAGAACTTTGAACATTTTCGCATATTTAGGCATGTGAGCGAGAGCCTCAGCGAAGGAGATGTTAAAATTCAATTGTTTAAATATTTTGAGAAAGTTTGAAACTTGAATATCGTCCTTGCTTTTGAGCTTCTCTTTCCTCAACCGTGCGGGATAAGGTATATCGGAAGAAGAGGAAGGCTTTTGAATAGTAGGATCACTCACATCCTTGGGTGGTGGAGGGGTAGAAGTAAGAGGTGGAGGAATTGGGGAAATAGAAGGTTGAGGAATATGAGTAGGTGACTCGTTTTCCTTAGTCACAATCACCGGTGGAGGTATAGGAAGCTCGGGTTCCTTGGTACCTTTGCCACTGCGAGTGGTGATTGCTTTCATCTCCCCTCTTGGATTAGCCACGGTGTTACTCAGAAGAGTACCCGAAGAAGAGGTTTGATTACCTTGGAAGAAACCAGCCATCATGTTCCTTAAGTCATTCGTTTGACTTGCCAAAGTGTTTCGCATATCAGCTCGAAGCTCATTCCCTTGCTTCACCATATCTGCTTTCATGTTGGCCATTTCCCGCTGGAGATTTTCCACGATCACATCATTAGTCCTCATGTAGGTTTCAACATCTTGGTGTAATGCGGTGGGTTGGGTGGGAGGAGGAGCATGGTAGGCGGGTGGTTGATAAGCAGGTTGTTGGTAAACTTGGTTGTTTCTTTGTGGTGGATATGGGTTTCTTTGGTTTTGATATGGAGTTGGAGCACGTGGTTGGTTTTAATTGGTTCGGTTAAGGTTTTGTTGTTGGTTTTGATTGATTGGAGGAAAACCGGGCGGGAAAAGAAAGTTGGTTGAGCGATAGCTGAGCAAGTTGCGGTCTCCTTGAGGACGAGCTTGATAACCGGCCGGAGGATAGGTACCGTATGCTGCGTTAACATTCTCAGGAGGATAGTCTTGGGTGGAAGTACAAGTAGTGTAAGAGTGAGGACCCCCGCATATTTCACATGGTTGGCTTACAGCATTGACTTGATCGTTTTGAGCGTTGATGCTTTTGGTGTTGCTAGCGGTTTGGGTAGCAAGCGATTCAAGAAGCGACGTAATTTTGTCAAGTCTCTTGTCGTTGTCACTAGTACTAGCACTAGCGACATTGGTCCGAACACTCTTGGTTTGCACTCTAGACTTATTCTCAATAATATCCCAAGCGGCATTAGAACTCTTAACCAAAATATTACCCCCGAGGCACTATTTAGTGAATCTTGGTCATTCATGCTTAAACCATTGTAAAAAGTATTAATTTGGTGCACTTTGGTAAAACCATGTTGTGGGCACTTTCTTAAAAGGTCTTTAAAACGGTCCCAAGATTCACTAAAAGACTCATCGTACTTTTGTTCAAAATTAATAATTTCATTCCGCAAAGCGGTAGTACGAGAGGGTGGGAAAAAGTAGTTTATGAATTTGGTCTCCAAGTCCGTCCACGTCAGAATACTTTGTGGCGGTTCCTTTGCAAGCCAATGCCGGGCTTGTCCCTCTAAGGAGAAAGGAAAAAGTTGTAAACGGATTACCTCTTGTGGAACACTATTGAATTTGACCGTATTTGTGAGTTGCAGGAACCTTTTGATGTGGTCATGAGGATCATCAATGGTACGCCCCAAGAATGGTTGAGCTGAGACCATTTGAATAAAGCTGGATTTGAGCTCAAAGTTGTTGACTGCAATCACGGGTATGACAATTGGATCATTGTTGCCCTCTACATGTGCTTGCAAAAGTTCGATCATAGGGCGATTGTCCGGTAGAGGTTCATTGTTGTTGTTATTATTCATGTTGTTTTGAGGTGGATTGTTATTGTTGTTGTGTACACCGGCCATGTCTAAGTTATCGAGAGTCTCGGGCTCTTGATAAGACGTTGATCGAGTGCGCATACACCTGCAAAAGAACTAACAAAGCAAAAAATATTTTTGGTTTTTTTAAGTTTTTTAATTTTTTTGTACTTTTGAAAATTTTATATTTTTTAGGGTTTTTGAAATTTTTTAAGAAAAAGTAACGTTCACGGTGAACGGATCCAAAAATCCAAGTTCTCACAAAAAACTGTTAATCTTTACGAGAAGAGCCGGCAGTGGCGCCATTTGATACATAGATTTTGCTATGGGTTCAATTTTAATTCTCGGAATCTTCTCGAATCGATCACGGTTCAAAGTGGAATAGTTGTTCTTGGTTACTAAAAAAGGGTTTGGTTTTCTATTCTACTAAAAAGGTAAATGCGTGAAGTAAATAAAGATAAACTAAAAGCAATTAATAAGCAATTAATAAGAATAGAACTTGAATTAAAATAAAACTTGAGTTAAAATAAAACAGTGACAGTAAATACCCTTACTAAAATTTAAGCTTGATTCGGAATGTAGACCTTGATCCGGAATATAACTTTTATTCGGAATATATCAGACAAAAATCCTTCATTCGGAAAATCTTACTCATGCGGAATAATTTGTGCTCATTCGGAAGAATTGCTTCTTTCGGAATACCTTTGCTTCATGCGGAATATCTTGCTGACTCGGAATAAAAGTGGAAAAAGCTTGACTCGGAATATACGCTCATGCGGAATAAAAACTGATCCGGAACAATTTTGGAAAAACCTTCATTCGGAACATTTAGTAAAAACCTTCATTCGGAACATTTAAAAACTTTGACTCAGAATATTCAAAAACACTGATTCGGAACATAACTGATCCGGAATAAATACTGAAAAAGCTTTATTCGGAATATTTAAAAACTGACTCGGAATATTTTCTTAAAAACCTTGATTCGGAATGCTACTACTCATCCGGAATATTTATTATTCCGGATGAACACTTGATTCGGAATAAAATTGATAAAATGCTTCGTTCGGAATATTATGGCAAAACCTTCATCCGGAATGTTTGGAACTCATTCGGAATCTGGGCAGATTAAGAACGAAGAACAGTAGGTAAACAGAAAAGACGATTCTTTACAAAATCGACCAAATTAAACCAAAAGATTTAAACCAAACTAACCAATAATCATTTGCTCACCCTAAACATCAAATCAAAACAATAAAAACACAAAACCCACTTACTTTTGAAGATTAAAATCAACCAAATAAGAACTTTAAACTTTAAATCAAAAAGATGAAGATGAACAAGATTAATGGAAGGATTATATTGATTGATTAAGGTAGAGTAAACAAAAGGAAAGATTAAAAACTTACAAGATTAAAGATTCAACAAAAATGAAAAATCACCAACACCTTAATGGTGTTGGCTTCCTACCAAAGAAAAGAAAAGAAACTGGAATAAAAACTAGCTCAAAATGTGTGAAGGGATCTCTTTATATAGGCCTTGTCTTTGGTTGGTGAGTGGGCTTTCTCCCGTTCTTTTTGTCTTCTCGTCTTTTCAGAAAAGTTGACGTTTTCGATTTCGATTCGGGATTTGTCGACGAATAAATTCAACTTGTCTTTTAATTTCTTCGTTTAATAGACTTGAGTTCTTTCGACATATGTAAATCTTCCATCTTTGGTCCTTTTCTTCGATAAATCTTCAAATAGGCCCATTGACTTCAAATCTTTTGCATCTCTTGGACAATAGACTTCGTCTTGAGTCTTTTTCTTCGATAAAACCCGTGCAATCCCATGTTTTCTTCAATATTTATCCGGTTGACTCTGAAAACACAACAAACACACAAACCACGCATAATTCCAAACAAATGACATTAAATACGCGTTTTGGTCTTGTTTTAGCAAGAAATAAGTGGTAAAAGGATGAGTGTTTTCATACCTATCAAAGACAACTTATTAACCTCATTTTGAAGAGATATGTTTCCAATGTTAACCTATTTTAAAGTTTTATATTCGGCCTTAGCAGTCAACAATTCAAGTTTAACAGAGTGAAATTTATCAAGCATGTTCTTTCTTTGTTCCTCAACAAAGTGTAAATCAACTATGGTATAATCAAGGACATGTTTATGTTCATCACTTTCAGACATAGAGATAAGCATGTGTACCTTTTTCATTGTGATGCCAACCCATTGTCCTGATCTAGCATCTCCTTTTCCAACAGCTGGTTCATCCTCAGCGATTGCCATAAATGCCCTGACCCTGGTGGTGTCCTCTTCATCCGATGTTAGCGGCTCATCATTCCAATCATAAGCTTCAGTTACCAATCCTTTCTCTGTCCTTTTATCACCCCCTTTCTTCTTTGACAGAGCTTCTAGCTTCAAATTCATCTGTTCTAACTCAACCTTTAGTGCCTTGTATTTGTTTTTGTAATCCTTTTTCTCATTATCAGAGGAATTGGATTGGTGACATGAGTTGTTTTGTTGTGATTTGAACTTGTAAGGTTTGAATGATAAAGGGTAAGATGGTGAGGATGTTTTTGTGAATGGATAATCTTTTTGAAAATGTCCAAGTTTTCCACAAGCAAAGCAAGTCTCTTTTGATTTGTCATATGGTTTACTAGATGATCCTACTCTTCCTGACCTTTTGTAGAATCTTCTTTGATTAGCTAGTAAATCTCTTTCATGAAACTCTACATTGAGGTCTGTCATGAATTCGTGGCTGCTACGAGTGTCTTCTTCAACATCAGTGTCGCTGTCATGAGAATGTGAGGTAGAAATCAAGGCTTTGGATGTTGCTCCCTGAACTACAAATCTTTCAGACTCAGATTTGTATATGGTATCAATCAGCCCTTCTTCATAATTGTATTTTCCATATATCTGAGCCAAAGAATCATTCTTGATGAAGTTATTGGCTCTCTGGGTCTGATTCATGCTCAACCATTTTCTGGGAAGGCTGTTGACAACTGTGGCATTTACTTCAGCTTGTGCAATGGTGACTTCATTCATTGCAAGGTCATTGAGAAGAATCTTCAGCCTTGTATACGTTTGTTGTACCTTTTCACCTTCAAGTGCCTTGAAAGCATTAAACTGAAGCCTGAGTGCCTGAATCTTGGTTTCTCTGGTTTCATAGGGTCCTTCGTGACCTAGGATGAGGTCTGTCCATATTTGTTTGGCTGTTGGACATTGAATCACTGATAATATGACGTGTTTTAGAAGACAGGAAATGATAATGCTTTTGAGACGTTTATCTTGGTTTGTCAATTTCCTATCAGCTGGAGTCCACTGCTTGAGAGGTTTAGGAAGAGGATTCTCATCAGTAGAGGTAAGTGCCATGGGAACATATGGTCCATTTTCTAGAATTTCTAGAAGAAATGGTTCAAGTCCATCTAGATAGATAAGAAATTGACTTTTCCAACTTGCAAAGTCATCTTCATCAAATACTGGCACATTAGTGACATGAGACCCACCTCTTGAATCGAGAAGTTGAGGAAGATCGTATTCATTTTGAGTGGGGTTACTCTTGGTGAATTTGGCAGGGGTGGTGTGTTGTTCCCAGAAAGCGAATTTGGTGGTGGCGGGGTGTTGCTCGTTTCAGGCATGGTGGATCTTGATTATAAAACTTAGAACGATGTTTATGAAGGTTTTAATATCAAACACCGCTCTGATACCAATTGAAAGTCCCTAATCCTAGCTTGAAACGATTAAGAAAGATAATTAACACAAGTAAATACTTTTCAAACGTAGTACTTTATTATTGTATAGCAAGTATTATATGTGTTATAGATAACACAGTTTGATGACAATGTGTTGTGTACACTTTGGACAAAATAAAGCTAACTTAAGAACACACACACAACTGTTCGTTCTACAAGTTCTAAAGAGTTAATGCGTGAAATCTAACAAAGTGAACAACATTAACTCTAGCCTACATATCCTATTTATAGTGGTACGAGGTTGACTTGATAACTGGTTGATGGTGACTACACAAAACAGACAATGTCAGACATCTGTCAAAAGATGCTCTTCTATTCTTGGTAGTCTGCCACAACGCTTTAGGGAAACAGAGCTCACATAGTTTCCCTTTTCTTCATACTTTGTACTTTAGGCTCCATAACTTCCCTCATAAACACTTAGGTATGTCCAAAGTATACTGAGTGTTAACAGGGTATTGCCACCCCTGTTAACACTCAACCACTCAGAGTCCCTGATACATCTTGGCTGTTATCAATCACAGCCAATGAGTATGTATTCAAGTAATCTTCGACTTCCTTGACAATGTCTCTAACATGTCTCCTCTGTGGTTGCTCACAGAGACTTAGAACTCTGTGAGTCTTGGGTTACTTGCCTGTCACCTAGGTACATGCAAGTTAATATCAAACAACTTAATTTAAGTATAAATCTATGACTAAGGGGTTGTTTGGTTTGGCTTATATAATGTAATATGATTTCGGCTTATATAGTATAACCTCAATTTTGTGGATTATTTGGAGGTTTATGGGCTTATATAAGTTTGTTATATCATGATAAACATATAAGCCCCTAAGTCTCAAAATAAGCCATAGGGCTTACGTTATATAAGCCGAAAATAAACCCTATTTTGGCTTATATTTCATAAACCCTCATTTTTTTAAGCTTATAAGTGACTTATGAGCTTATATAAGTTTATGATATAATAACAAACTTAGATAAGGCCATAAGTCTCTAAATAAGCTACCAAATTGAGGCTTGTGTTATATAAGTCAAAATAGGTTTATATTATATAAGCTAAAACAAACAACCCCTTAGTTTATCTAATTAGTTAACAAATGATTTGAACTCAGGCCAATATTTAAATAGCCTTCTTTGACTGATCAACTAAGTATTTTCGATGAGAGAATGATACCAACTGTGTCAAAGCCCAATTGATAAAATAACCCATACATAATAGTCATGGTTCTATTTTGTGACGATGTACCGACTTAGAGCATCGGGTATAATCGTGATTTGCATTAGCCAATTCAACATCGTGTCTCGCCAAACTTCGACTGTCTTTCTCCACCACACCTTGAAACCTTGCCGATTTCACTCTCACCAGAAAACTGACAAAATAAACGACAAAATTTTTTCAAAAATATATTCGTTGCATTCAAATGAAAGTGAGAGTAGGTGGAGCTCAAATGAGAAGTTGAAGGATTTTATTAAAGATTAAGGGGTAATTTGCTTTCCTACTTTGGCTTGGGTTTATCATTGATTTGACACTAAATAATTGTTTGGTTAAGAATATGAGATTAGATTAGAAAAGAGGGATGAACTCTATTTTTTGTTACTGTTTTAAAAAGATGGTGGAAGCGTGAGATTATGATTATTAATGGGTTCATGTTTTATTTTATACCATTTTGTTTGTTTTTAGTATAAAAAAATTACAAAGTTATTTTATATGTATATATAAATATATATTTTCTCTTTTTTTATAATATATTTTCTTTTTCTTACATTAAATTTAACCGAAACCAAATTCTAAACCAAATCAAATCTTAATCTTAAACCCGTTTACAAACCAAACGGACCCTGAGCATTTTGAAGTGGGAGTGTTAAGTTGATGTGATAGCTAATTCTCTTATTTGATGACTACTAAATGTAGATTGAAATTTTTGATCTATTTTATTACATATTGTATTTCTTTAAAATTATTATTACAAACTTTAAAGAATATACTAATTTAATTAATCATAAAACTGATATTATGCAAAACGTAAGAATGACACACATTTTAAGAAAGTGTCATCAACCAATTTAAGAGCTTGATTATTTATGTGGCAAAATAATTTGGAGATTTGAAAGTGATGTTGGTTAGGGTGTGTATGGCAAAAATAGCAGTTGAGTGTGTTTGGTAAAAGTAATACTTGGTTAAGAGCATTTAAGAGTGGTGAACGTTGTTCTTCCCTCATTCTCATCAAACGGAGGTAGCTCGAGACTATAGAATCTCTCAAACTCAAATCGTTTTGAAAGCATCAAGTATCTTTATCTATATTTTTGTAATGTTTGTTTTTCAATGCTGCATGAATTAGCATTTAAAAGAGCGTCGAATATTTAAGAGTCGTTTTTACACATTATGATGACACTCTAACTACGTTATCAAATTATTTTATAAAAAATTGTTACTGCTATCGCTACTTTTGCCAACTACATTTTTAGTAGTGAAAAGGGTGAGGAGAATTATTTTAGTTGTTTTTCACTTAGATTTCATCTCTCGAATACACATCACTTTTAAATTGTCTGAAAACTGTTAAACTTATACTATGTTGCCTAAAACATGTACCCTACACACGTATTCTCTAATTTTCTCACATCTACAAATCACATGGGCAATAGACTAGGGCTATGTCGAGTTTCCTAAAAGGCGTCGACTATGAGTTCTTGTTAAAATAGTCTGACCCAAACCGAAACCAAAAGTTCAAGTTTGAGAAGCAAAATCCCTATTACATACAAACATCCAAACGGTTTAAGGTAAATAGTCAAACTAGTCGCGACCATAACCGTTCGGTCTAAAATCTCGAGAAGTGAAAGTCTTCGCCTACTTTTGGGTTTGGACTTGTATCGTAACCATTCCAAACCAAATTATCCTTGGCCAAAAAGACCGGTTCATAATCCAAACTAGAAAAAAACAGTTTTAAAAAGACCGTTTTTTAACTGGTTTCTCGCTAACTAATCTGACGGTTCGTGACTAATTTAAATCGTCAAAACTGGTGAAAAGCGGTTAAAACCAATCCGTCGATTAAAAACTAGGTAATATCTAACCAAAAACCAGTTTCAAACTGATCCGGTTCAAATCAAACCAGTTTATTGTCCAGTTGACTCAAACCATAACTAAAAACTAGTTTCAAACTAATTCGGTTCAAGTCAACCTCGTTTGTTGACTAGTTGACTGAAACCGAACCGGTTTTAGAAAAAACCGATTTGCCCAATGCTCACCCCACCTACTAAAAGAAACCAAATTGACATGGCTGATAAATTTATAAAATGTAATGTTGGATTTTATTTTTATTTTTTTGAAAGGCAATGTATATTAAAACAACAAAATACATAAAAAAAAAAATCCTTAAATAACCAAGATGATTAAATAAGGACACAAACCAGAAACAAAAACAGTATACTAACTGGCTAGCTCAGTTGGCCACTAAGGAAAACCTTGGGGAACCAATTGAGGTTGGCACAGTTGGTCAAGGCACTTGGCTCCTTAACCAAAGGTCTTGGGTTCAAGTCTTAGGAATGGAAAAAATCTCATTTGGGAGGGATATTACCCATCGAGGTACCGAACAAACTCCCGCGGGAGATTAGTCCACTCGTCCTAAAGGCGGTGGGAACTCCTCGTAGTAGACTAAAAAAAAAAAAAAAAAAAACCTTGGGGAAGTATTCTTGGAGAGGTCTCAGGTTCGAGTCTCACCAAGGACCTTCAGGGGCCCGAATTTAATAGAAGCATGAGTGGGGTTTATCCCCTAAGGAGAAGGTTCGAGGCTTGCATACTGTCCAATTGGATGTCACTGCAAGCTCGAATCACTAACTACTAATCGCCGTTAAAAAAAAAAAGTATACCACGAGGCAAAGAAACCTAGTGACAAAGAAGATTGCAAGACTCACTCTAGCTATCAAAGAACCAACCAACAACATTTCGACCCATAAAGACAAAAAAGCAGACAATGTTTCAGATAAAATTGCATTCCCACATTTCGGCCAGTGTCAAACACCTGAAATCTACCCCCTGAACCTGAAAATATATATCTACTACACAGCTCCAAAGTTTTGCGTGCGTTAAACTACCATGGTCTCATTGTAAGCCTTAACTCCAATCTACATAATCGTAGCTCCTATGGAAACTTGTTAGATGGCAAAATGAAAACAAGACAATAAAATAATGTTATTGAAACCAAAATTACCAACATAAGGTATTGGAAGGATATGAAACGAATAATAAATTACAAAGTACAAAAACACATGAACTACATAAACAACCATTGATACACACATGTCTGTGCTAACCTACTTCTTAAACACCATTCCTTTCCACGATGTTTTCCTGTTCTTTCTTTTCTATGTGATGCAACGTCTGCAAAAGCGGCTGTTGGAGGACACCGATGAAGTTCCATAATAGCTGCAGAGAATTCCTGCTCTGTATGTGGATAAATAGAGTTACAAAGGCGACTAACACACATATCTCATTACAAGTTTTTAATTTGAGTGTCAAACGGTTTAGTTTGAAATCTTAAAAACTAGGTAAACTTGTCTAGGTTGTTTTTGGATTTAAAGCAACATACCTAAAATTAATGCAAAATGAGCCTATCGACTTCTCGTCTCACTACTTGTCTGAATGTCCTCTCTTGGCCTTTCGTCGTGTATGAGTTGGCTTGGTACTTCTAATGGGCTTCTTAGTAGTTCCACTGCAATTTAAGAGAAATATTAGTTTTTCTAAAAAAATATATGACTATAAGGTATTAAATTAAATAGCAAACGAAAGTGTGAGACGCTCTTTATTCTGTGAATAATCAGCGGACAAATGAAACATGCAGATTGAGATAACTTACAAAAAGATTCCTGATAAGGTTCTAAACAGAATTATGATAGGCAGTGCGAAGAATGCTGAGGCCTGGAAGATAAACAAATATTAATTCATGTTTGCTTATAAAAAGATATATGGTACCAAAGGTGGCAATTTTAAATCTGTATAGTTGAAATCTTTAAATGTGGCTGGATAATGGTCAAATGGGCCGGACATGTCAAACAGGTGAAATGTCACCTAAGGTGTGGTTGACGAACAAAATGTTTGCAAGGCAGCCCAGCCCGTTTGACTCGCACTCAAGATAATCCATTTTGAACTGTTATTTACTTTAGAGAGAGAGAAAGAGACATACAGCAAACCAGATAAACTCCTTATTGGTTGCAAGAGGTCTCGTAACGTGATACTTTTGCAGTGATTCTTCAACAGTGCCCCGTACCTTCAATATAAGAATAAATTTTAGTACTGGATTTAACAGTTATAAAAAATTATCAATACGAGAAACATCTGCATCCTTTTTACAGAGATATAACCACATCTCCTAACATACAAGTCATCACAATTTACGACGCACACACCAATATGTCACATTAACATTTAGAATATTTTAACTTACGTTTTATCAACTACTCCATATTCTTAATAGTTTATACATATAGCTGTATAAGACATACGTCGTCCAAAATTATCTTCTTTCTCAACAATGGTGATAAACGGAAGGGTAAGTGATACGTAGTAATTAATAGTTTTTCCTTAAATAATCAGTCTTGTTGGAGCTGGTACAAAAGCGATTAGCCGAAACTAATTACTTTGCACAAAAGTGATAAATTGGAAGTAACACTAAAAACAGAATCAGAAACATTTTATCAAGTCTTTAAGTCGCAATAATAAGATGATAAGTTCCAAATCACACATTTAAACACCCCATACAAAGAAAATAATGAGAAAAGCCAAGAACATCAACTAAAATAGTACCTGGTCATGGTACTTAGTTGCGGATTCAAGAAACTTGCTATACGCCTGGACTGCCTCATTTGTGTAAGGCTTAACTGTTTCTCGTGCTTTTTCAAGGTGAGGTTTTGCTGCAACCGCAACCTGATCAATGTAAGGCTTGCAGAACTTCTTGGCAACCTGCCCCCACAAAAATAAAAAAAATTATGACATATCTTTAACGAGAAAAATAGCAAGAAAGTCGAGTGGAATGTACCTGGAAATGAGGGTCTACAGCTTCCTTTACTTTGGTCACATGTGGAATTAGAACCTCCTTGGATTGAACATATATATATTTGGTCCTTTCGGTTGCCAGTTGCACATGTGGTTCAACATTAGTTATCAGTATCACCCATTGTTCCTTCACAGCAGGGATCCACTTCTGCAGAATTTAGGATTACAAGAGTCAAATATGAATCAAAACAGCTCCGGTAACTTGGCCCAAAATGCTTCATGTGTAAATAGATTACTACAAAAGGATAACTAAAAAAAAATTTGAAAATTTCTTACGCTTTTGACTGTTTCTATATGAGGCTCAGCCCACTTTTCTGCTTGTGCCTTCTTCTCTGAAGCCTGCCGAAATTTAGAAAAAAAAGGTTTTTTGTGAGCGTAAATGGCCTAACTAAAGGAGCATATCATGATTTAAGGTAAATTAAACATAGAACAAACATGCACAAATTAAGGTATATCCAAAAATTACCTTCTGCGCAAAAGTCTCAAGAGCAGGCTTTCCATGCTGGATCCAACGAGCCTCCAAGTAAGTCTGAAAATAAATAATATAGTCCAACATCACTACTATTATTGCTTTGCGGAAGTATAGCATTAGAGGCAGCAATTCTGACCATTCAATTATTAATTAGTTGATTGGGGTCATGTTTTATCTCTGATGGGTCAGATAAAAAATTAGCTAAAAAAGGAAACTTGTATACAGTGCCCAAAGCGTATAACCTCCCAACTTTTTTTTATTCAAAAAGATGAATTATTGTGATAATACAGTTTTTGCGATCACGTTCCATGCATGCACTGTTTAAGATACTTCAAAGTAAAAAAAAAAAACAATGTAAGAAAGTATAAGAGAGCTACCTGACTGGTAGCCAACTGAGCTGCAAGCCAAGGTGGAAGCCACGCGGAATGAACCTGCATAAATTGCAAACCACATATTAAGGTAAAATATGTATGACAGACAACAACTGGTGTTCAAAAGTAAGCATGTTTAATATAACAACCTTACACTTAACGGTAAAAAGTGACCGAACAAATATAATTTTTCTACAGAACATAGAAAGGGAGATGCATCTCATTTTCCGTTAACAAAAGATAGCAAGAAATTATGCCAGTTAATACTGGAGATTAACAAATCACCACATGCAGAGACACACAGATCAGCAAGCAATCATGTAAGCAAGTAATCAGTTTCCCAATGCTTATTTTTATTAAATTCTCATTTGCAATTATATCCGTATAAACAATGTAGTTTAGATTTCACAATGTAAACAATGTAGTTTAGATTTCACGTCATTTGACGAAGATGTATGATAAATGATTAAATACCTAAAATACCCCTTAGTCAAGAATATTTATGGACCAAAATCGAAGTTCAAAATATCCAAGTAATGTTTACTAATGGGTGAAATATAAATCTGGATCAAACACTTACCCAAAAAGGACAAGTTGCAACTTTTTCAGGAAAAATGTTTGATCCAAAAAAACCCTTTAGCCGTTAGTGATTCTGTAATTGTTAATAACTTCGCACATACAACCATCCAGGTCACAAATATATATACCATGTACAAGTGAACAGATGCAACACATTTTTAACATTTAAGAAAATATGACCACTTGACACAATCAACGTGTAACAGAACGAAAAGATAGCAAATCTTAAGGTTTTACCTCTGTCAGTTCTCTAATCTTCTGTGCAGCTTCATTATTAGTCCTCATTAGTTCCTCCTGCGTATAAATATACATGTAAATAAATCTCGTTTTCACTTCTAGAGTAGTATGCCAAACACCATGTTGTACACAAACACAAGTACACATACCTCAGCAACTTTAAGAGCGCGCTCGGTTTTAAGAAGTTTTGTCTTCTGTTCTTCAATAGTCTTTTGAAGCTGAAGCAAGAAACAGAAAAAAAAGAGTAATAAGATTTGGGGGACATAAAAACATTTGCGACATATAGGAAATTATTGTAGACTATAGCGACCAGCTAATAACACGCTAACGAACAAACTACACATCCCATTCAACTCTCATCTAACCATGGGCAACAACCTACCACACTTTTCCAACAGGCAAGCCGATAAACCGCCGTTATCAACATTCCCAAACATACACTTTGTTTGGATGGGAGATGTAAGGAAAAAAAAGTGAAAGGTAATTTGGGTACTTTATAGGTGTAGTAATGAAAACATATCTGTTAACCGACAAGCTTCGCAGGTCAGAAAATTTCTACTTAAGTTGATCACTTTGTTCACTCGTGCTTTTTCTAAATAAAAGTAACAACGGCGTCTACATTTATCGTTTTGATTTTCCAAAATCCCGCACCATTTTTCCTATCTCATAACCTAAATCTATATCAGCTTTGATTAACGGGAGCATATAGTAATACATAACAAACAAGTTTTATAAAAGCTTACATCCTGAATCTTAGGGTCTACTTCGAGCATCTTCTTCTCCAACTCTTTGGTTCGAGTTTCCAACACCTCCCTTAAACCAGCCTTGAGATCCAATTCCAACTGAAGCTTCTCCACCTGCAATAAGAAACATAAACCCATGACCACCGCATAGTTCATATATTGACTTACTTTCATTAATAGATAGAAAGTTATGGCACACAAACCTGCTTCTCCAATTCTTGGGTTCGTGCATGAGCCTTCTGAACCTGCTCCTTAACATCTGAGGTTCCTTTAACCTATTAAACACAAGAACACAAATTAACACACTAAAAATGATGCATTCACGAAAACAATCAAATAAAATATTAATATACCACTTATTTTCTTATTCCTAGTCATACCTTAAGAGAAGCTACTTCACTTTTCAACGAAGCAACGCTATCTGACTTCTCTTTAATCATTTTCTCTTTCTCTGCGATTGCCTTCTCTTTTCCAGCAATGACCTCATCCTTGGTTCTTAATTCTTCGCTCTTCTTATGAATAAGTGATTCTGTAAAAATACAAAGTAAATCAACACACTTAAGCATCTACCGGCTCAATCCAACGCTACTTAACAAATACATTTCACGCAGCACCTAATGATGCAACAACAATATAAACAATGTCTGTTCATAAACAACTGACTCACTCGAATGAAATCAAATCAACACACTTAACCACTCAATTCAGTACCACTTAGTACCAAACAAATTCGGTCCAACACCTATTAACGCAATCTCTATAGAAACCATGTTACGTTTATAAAGAAATAAATTCATCAAACAAAGCATCAAACTTAAACTATCTCGATACAACAAACCTATCAATCAACCTACTTCAATTAAAAAAAAAAATTATTCAATTCCAATGTCAATCAGAACTACTTCATATCAACTCATAAGTGATTCATAAAAAAACATTAAACTCAGTTCCAAGACAACACCAATAGCAACTAAATCACCTAAATTAACAACTAATACACTAAAGTTAAGCCAAATTATATATAAACCATCTACACAGCTGCACTCAACAACTATAACACAACACTAATAACAAGTAACTTATATTAACTAGCAGCTAACAAGTCACCATATTCAACTAAACAAACAAACTTCAGCCATAATCAATCAGCTTCAGCTCGACAACTAATAAAGTTAATGCAATTAATAGCCAAGTCATTCAAATTACAACTAACTTATCAAACAAAAGCATTTAATCTTATCCAGTAAACAAACAAACTTAACCACCAAACCTCTTTCAATTAATACTAATTAATCACACTCAACAACGACATTATCATCATATCACCAAGAACAACTACATTCAACTAAATTAACAAACTTTAAACCTACATACAATCAGCTTCATTTCAATACTAGTATCAATATAACAACAACAACATGCCCAATCCCGCCAGAGCGAGGTACTAGTATCAATATAACTCCAAACATATATTAATAAACAACTAATTCATCAATCAACTACATCACAAAATTCAAACTAAATCAACAAACTTAGCTGTGAAGCAACTAATAACTGGGTCACCTAAATTAACGACTAATTCACCAACGAAAACATCATATTCAACTAAATCCACAAAATGTCACTATCGACTCTAACACTAGTACTAACAATCAACAACCAACATCACTGCCAACATAGTGTAATAATACCACCAAAACATACCCCACCCTACTTTAACATAAATACGACCCCTAATCTATACTAATAATAACGATATTACACATTAGGGGTCATATCATACACACAACAACAACAACAACCGAGTCCCCCCCACCCCACCCACCCAGCACGAGTCTTGGTTGGTGAGTGTAGTAAAGAGGACGCGTCATGCCATCATCTGAGTGCCACCTAGGCAAGAGCATGCGTCTCTTATTACAGGTAGTCTAACACTATTAATAGAACACTACTAATTGTTACGATCCCACATCGGCCAAGTCTAGGACTGGTTGCTGGTTTATAAAGCCCGGTTGAGTGAGTTCTATGAGCCGATACGAGCCTAGTAGGGGATAGGTTCGTATCACGTAATTCACGAAACAAACCACAAGCTTTAACCGCCAACAATATCAATAAATTCAACTGATTCATGAGCTAAATTAACAAAACCATCAATATCATAACCAAAAACAAACTAATTTAACCACCAATAAGCTTCAATTGAACATAACTAACAATCAGCCAATTATAATTTTAAATAAATTACACAAAATTAAAAAAGAATGCAAAAAAAAAAAAAGACAAACCTAATTGGTGGATCTTGGAATTGAGGTGATCCAATTCAACCCGAACCGAATCCGAATCACCACCGGATCCATCACCTAATGATTCATCATCACCTCTAACACTCAAAATTAGGGCAAAAAGAATCGTGAATAAGATGAAACTGAGATTCATCTTTGGTATCGCCATTGTTTTTCTGGATTGTTAAATCCGTCAATATTATTTATTATTGTATTTATATTAAGTAGGTGTGGGTGTGTAATGGAATCTGAAATTGGTTAAAATATTGAAAAGTCTTTAAAGTGTTGTGGTTTGTGTTTGTGTTTGTGATGTTTTGTTGACCCAACGTGCTTTGGTAGTTGGCTTCCTTCCTGTTTAAATATTTCTTAGCTGGCTATATTTAAAAGGAATTGATCCACATATTGTTTTATTTTTGAGCAATTATATTTATATTTTTTTAATATATATATAAAAAAAATTAACTTTTGTAATAATATTAATATTTTTTTTGTAAAATTCTGTTACTATATCAACATATTTATAGTATTATTTATCTCTACTACTTATAATATATATTAGAAAAAAATTTGAATATTGAATACTCATTTATTTTAAGAATTATTAAAAAATAAATGTTGTAAGAAATAGTTGGCGTCCACCTTATGCAAATATAACCTACTATTTAATATCACAAACACACTCAATACCCTACTCCACTCCCCTCTCTCTAAACAAAAACGTTACCCTTCTTAATATTGCAGCCACCACCAAAACTCTCCACCATGGAACCATACAATCACCATCGAACCATACCACCACCTACCAAAACCCTCCGCCAAAACCCACACCTCAGTCGAAAACCCAACCACCATAAAACCACGTCCATCAAGAAAACCGCCCACAAAAAAGGGTTTTGTTAAGTTTTGTGAAACTTTTTTTTTTAGTTTTTTTATATCTATGAATATTAATTAAGCTTTGAAGGTTTTTTATAGATCTGTAGATTTTATATGTAAACCTAATTCTTATAACTATTTAATTTTGTGATAGGTACATTGTCATAATAACGGTTACAAGAGTCGAATGGTTTACTATACAGAATCTGGGTATTTAAGAGAGAATGTGCTATGCATTGAAGCAATTAGTTAATTATATATATATATATATATATATATATATATATATATATATATATATATATATATATATATATATATATATATATATATATATATATATATATATATATATATATATCAAAACCCTTATATAGGAAGGATGGTGAAACAATTCTTTAAATACAAAATTTTATAAAAATGACACATGTAATTCATTAAAGGGTTTCCATAAATACTTCAAAAAGAAAATAGGAATTACAAATGATACTTTAAATACAAAATTTCTATAAAAATATATAAGAAAGCATGGTGAAACAATGCCTTAAATACAAAATTTTATAAAAATGATTCCATAAAATGCTTCAAAAATAAAATAGGAATTACACATAATGCCTTAAATACAAAATTCTATAAAAATATATAAAGAAAGATGGTGAAACAATGTCTTAAATACAAAATTTTATAAAAATGATTCCATAAAATGCTTCAAAAATAAAATAGGAATTACAAATGATACCTTAAATACAAAATTCTATCAAAAAATATATATATGAACTACAAATGATGCCTTAAATACAAAATTCTATAAAAATATATAAGGAAGGATGGTGAAACAATGACTTAAATACAAAATTTTATAAAAATAATTCCATAAAATGCTTCAAAAATAAAATAGAAATTACAAATGATGCATTAAATACAAAATTCTATAAAAATATATATATGAATTACAAATGATGCCTTAAATACAAAATTCTATAAAAAATATTTAAGGAAGAATGGTGAAACAATATCTTAAATACAAAATTCTATAAAAATGATTCCATAAAATGCTTCAAAAATAAAATATAAATTACAAATGATGCTTTAAATATAAAATTCTATAAAAATATATATAGGAATTACAAATGATGCCTTAAATACAAAATTCTATAAAAATATATAAGGAAGGATGGTGAAACAATGCCTTAAATACAAAATTCTATAAAAATGATTCCATAAAATGCTTCAAAATAAAATAAGAATTACAAATGATGCCTTAAATACAAAACTCAATAACAATATATATAGGAATTACAATGATTCCTTAAATAGAAAATTCTATACAAATATATAAGGAAGGATGGTGAAACAATGCCTTAAATATAAAATTTTATAAAAATGATTCCATAAAATGCTTCAAAAATAAAATAAGAATTACAAATGATGCCTTAAATACAAAATTCTACAAAAATATATAAGGAATGATGGTGAAATAATGCATTAAATACAAAATTATATAAAAATGATTCCATAAAATGCTTCAAAAATAAAATAGGAATTACAAATGATGCCTTAAATACAAAATTCTATAAAAATATATATAGGAAATACAAATGATGCCTCAAATATAAAATTATATAAAAATATATAAGGAATGATGGTGAAACAATGCCTTAAATATAAAATTCTATAAAAATGATTCCATAAAATGCTTCAAAAATAAAATAGGAATTACAAATGATGCCTCAAATACAAAATTTATGTATATAGGAATTATAAATGATGCCTTAAATACAAAATTCTATAAAAATATATAAGGAAGGATGGTGAAACAATGCCTTAAATACAAAATTATGTAAAAATACACAACAATAATATGAATTTAAAAAAAATAATGTAAAAACGTTATTCATAGCATTAACATATACAAAATTTATTACCTCATAAAATTCAAAAATACATAAAATATTTATATAATATTATTAAAATTCTAAAAATAATTTATGTACCAAACTTATTCATACCGTTTACGTGTGCAAATGCAATTAACTTTAATATACTTAAATAAATAAAATATCTTAAACTACGTTATTTTTGTCTATTCTATGCTACATTATTAAAATATCAATGTCATAACTAACACTATATATACTAAACTTATAATACAAACACACATAAATTCAATCATTAAAAATATATATACTAAACTTATTTTTGTCTATTTAAGGCATTGTTTCACCATCCTTCCGTATATATTTTTATAGAATTTTGTATTTAAGGCATCATTTGTAATTCCTAAATATATTTTTATAGAATTTTGTATTTAAGACATCATTTGTAATTCTTGTTTTATTTTTGAAGCATTTTATGGAATTATTTTTATAGAATTTTGTATTTTAGGCATTGTTTCACCATCCTTCCATATATTTTTTTATAAAATTTTGTATTTAAGGCATCATTTATAATTCCTATATATATTTTTATAGAATTTTGTATTTAATTCATCATTTGTAATTCCTATTTTATATTTGAAGCATTTTATGGAATCATTTTTATAGAATTTTATATTTAAGGCATTATTTCACCATCCTTCCTTATATATTTTTATTGAATTTTGTATTTAAGGCATCATTTGTAATTCCTATATATATTATATTAGAATTTATAATTTAAGGCATCATTTGTAATTCCTATTTTATTTTTGAAGTATTTTATGGAATCATTTTTATAGAATTTTATATTTAAGGCATTGTTTCACCATCATTCCTTATATATTTTTATAGAATTTTGTATTTAAGGCATCATTTTTAATTCTTATATATATTTTAATAAAATTTTGTATTTTAGGCATCATTTGTAATTCCTATTTTATTTTTGAAGCATTTTATGGAATCATTTTTATAGAATTTTGTATTTAAGGCAATGTTTCACCATCATTTCATATATATTTTTAAAGAATTTTGTATTTAAGGCATCATTTGTAATTCGTATATATATTTTTATACAATTTTATATTTAAAGCATCATTTGTAATTCCTATTTTATTTTTGAAGCATTTTATGGAATCATTTTTATAGAATTTTGTATTTAAGGCATTGTTTCACCACCATTCCTTATATATTTTTATAGAATTTTGTATTTAAGGCATTATTTGTAATTCCTATATATATTTTTTATAGAATTTTGTATTTAAGGCATCATTTGTAATTCCTATTTTATTTTTGAATCATTCTATGGAATCATTTTTATAGAATTTTGTATTTAAGCTATTGTTTCACCATCCTTCCTTATATATTTTTATAGAATATTGTATTTAAGGGAACATTTGTAAATCCTATATATATTTTTATTGAATTTTGCATTTAAGGCATCATTTGAAATTCCTATTTTCTTTATGAAGCATTTTATAGAAACCCTTTAATGAATTACATGTGTCATTTTTATAGAATTTTATATTTAAGGGATTGTTTCACCATCCTTCCTATATATTATGGAAACATTTTTATAGAATTTTGTATTTAAGACATTATTTCACCATCCTTCCTTATATATTTTTATAGAGTTTTGTATTTAAGGCATCATTTGTAATTCCTATACTTATTTTAATAGAATTTTTAATTTAAGGCATCATTTGTAATTCCTAATTTGTTTTTGAAGTATTTTATGGAATCATTTTTATAGAATTTTGTATTTAAGACATTGTTTCACCATCCTTCCTTATATATTTTTATAGAATTTTGTATTTAAGGCATCATTTTTAATTCCTATATATATTTTAATAGAATTTTGTATTTAAGGCATCATTTGTAATTTTTATTTTATTTTTGAAGCATTTTATGGAATCATTTTTATATAATTTGGTATTTAAGGCATTGTTTCACCATCATTCTATATATATTTTTAAAGAATTTTGTATTTAAGGCATCATTTGTAATTTCTATATATATTTTTATAATATTTTATATTTAATGCATCATTTGTAATTCCTATTTTATTTTTGAAGCATTTTACGGAATCATTTTTATAGAATTTTATATTTAAGGCATTGTTTCACCATCATTCCTTATATATTTTTATAGAATTTTGTATTTAAGGCATTATTTGTAATTCCTATATATATGCTTTATAGAATTTTGTATTTAAGGCATCATTTGTAATTCCTATTTTATTTTTGAAGCATTTTATGGAATTATTTTTATAGAGTTTTGTATTTAAGGTATTGTTTCACCATCCTACCTTATATATTTTTATAGAATATTATATTTAAGGGATCATTTGTTATTCCTATATATTGTTTTTATTGAATTTTGTATTTAAGGCATCATTTGGAATTACTATTTTCTTTTTGAAGCATTTTATGGAAACCCTTTAATGAATTACATGTGTCATTTTTATAGAATTTTGTATTTAAGGAATTGTTTCACCATCCTTCCTATATAAGGGTTTTTGATTTGATTTGATTTGATTTGATTTGATTTGATTTGATTTGATTTGATATATGTATATATATATATATATATATATATATATATATATATATATATATATATATATATATATATATATATATATATATATATATATATATATATATATATATATATATATATATATATATATATATATATATATATATATATATATATATATATATATATATATATATATATATATATATATATATATATATATATATATATATATATATATATATGAAACGCTGTATGAAACAATCTTATGCCACTTCAGATGAATTTTATTTGCTATGTGTTATGTTATTGATCTTTACATAAAAGGTTTTATATTATATCAAGGGTAAAAGCTATAAAATACCATCTTACTTATTGACTTGTGCCAACTTTAAACACTTACTATTTAATCTCGTGACTTTACCATTCTACTTGTTTGTTTTGTAATAATATTACCATTATGACCGGTTACATTTACACATCATTAAATTAATTATTTAAAAAAAATAAAATTTGTTAATATATCCTACTTAGATATTAGAGAAATGGTTTGACCCTCTAGAGATCTAGTTTGCAACTACATGTAACCTCTTAAAATGAATATTCGGCCACAAATCTTGTTTTAACGATGGTGGTGTGGTGGCAGTAATGGTTCAAGGTCGAAAGTCGATGCTGGCGCCGGTTACTTTTTGGTTTTTTATTTATTGTACTGTTGGTTCCTTACTGCCTTGTTTGATGATGGCATAAACTGTGACTATGCAATGATGATGGCATCCACTATGCAATGATGAGGTATCCACTATGCAATGATGATGGGAATGGAGATGGAAAAACTCGTACTGATATCCAGACATAATGGATGTACCCGTATTATCCAAGTCAACGAGTCAAAGTTGTGAAATCAAAACCTGGCCAAAGTCGACACATTTGGCTCTGTTAATCCGAGAATGAAAAACAAGAATGGATTTATGTGCACTGTTGATACTGGGTTGGTTCATGTGACGTAGCTTGGTAAAGAAACCAAAAAGTCAACATATGTTGGTAAACAAGTGGGTTAATGATTAAGGTTTTGATTTTAAGGTCTTCGATTATAACGCATTTGTTGCTTAATTCAAGGTTTTCAAAGCTTTTGAATATAAGATTTCTATTGATGATACATAAGTGGAGAAGATGAATGACAAATAACAAAAAGACCCAAATACCATTGCTTGTGTAGATTAGTGATACAAAAGGGTAATATAGTCATTTCAGGTTTATACTGGTATAGTCGGAAAAAATATAAAAGTATAATGGTAAAGTCACGAGATTAATTAGTAAGTGTTTAAAGTCTGCACATTTTTAGAAGTACGAAGGTATCGTATAGCTTTTACCCAAAATAGGAAAATCAGACGTGGCCATATTAAACGTAATAAAATAATGACATGGAAATTACCGTGCCACGCTGTCGGTAACAAGTTACCAAATTGGTAACTTCGAAACGATTTTCAAAGTAGAATGGTAAAGTCACGAGATTAAATAGTAACTGTTTAAAGTCGGCACAAATCAATAAGTAAAATGGTATTTTATAACTTTTACCCTTATATCAATGTATAACAAAATCCGCACATGGGACATCTAGCTTGGGCAAATAATTGATGAGTGAATAATTTATAACTGCTAATTATGTTAGGAAACGATTTGTTGATTTGTTACTTTTTTATAGGCCTTAGGGTGTTGTGGAGAAAGGTGAAGGATACTAAGGATGTGAGTGGTTCAAGGAAATACATATGGAAAATCTTCATTCTTATACACAAGAATTTAGTTTGATGATGGCACTTCTAAGAACAATGTATTTTTTCATCTATTTATTTGCTTATCATTTATTTAATGATATGAAACTCCCACTTTTGTTGGTTAAATTGTTAAATTTCATGTTAGTTAGGTTATGAATAACTTGAGAAATTAGTTGTAATTTAATTGTTGCTTAGTAAGGTTGTCACTTTTATTATTTCAGAAAATGGCTCTTCACTATTGCATCTTGATATGTCGTATTAAAATGAAGACTACTAAGGTCTCAACTTCCATATAAAAAAGCTTCGTTCATGGAGGCAACTTGTCGTGATACATGTTATGATGCACGTCTAATGTCAAGAAAGGTATCTTAAATCATGTTCAGTCTTTTTTTGTTTATATATGTTGTAGGTACACATCCTCTGATATGCATGTAAACGAGGACCTATGTTTTACATTGTGACAACCGCGGTTTTGAGGTTCGTCACTTAGTTTTATTTTGTGCTAGTTACGTGTCTTTACGTGTTTATGTGCTAATTGGTATGTATAGATTGTGGTTTGGATATCATTTCCGGTACGGGGTACCTTGTGAGTGAAATGATGTGTGATGATTTCATGTTCATGAGCTCACATGGTAGTGACTATGAAATGAGATGGTGTTATTTAGTGGTTTTACGTATACGTATATGTATTATAGAAAATCGTATTTTTACGATTTAAGGTTTAGCATTTAGAGGTCTCGGATGAGGTATTTTAGTCACGGGAGTATTCTTCGGGATGGTTTTAAGTCATTTAGGACTTAGTTAATTATTTTATTTCTTATTTCAAGAGTTTTTATAAAACTGTATATTTTTACGTCTTTTACGGTATACGCGTAAAAACTGACTAGTTTTACGGTTTTGAGATTTTGGAGGCTTTAGGAGCTGAAATAAATTAAGGTAATTTAAGGTAATATTAATAATACATTAATAAAGAAAAAGAAAGAAAAAAAACGAAAATTAGGGGTGTTGGGTCGGTTATGTGACGCAAGAAAAGGAAAAGAAAAAGGAAAAAAAAAGGAAACAAGGCTTTTATAACTGGGTTAGGATTCTTTTGTTTAACTATATAATGTTTTAATTAAACCAAAACACTTCATAATCTCTGGAGGAAAAAAAACACACGATGGTTATCAATGGAGTTTAGAGTTGTCATAAAATTTTTATCTTCCATTAATTCTAAGGTAAAAACTTTCAATCTCTTTTTAATTAAATTATTTTTAATTCATTCTTAATCAATACATGATGGATTTAGGGTTAGGTTAATTATGAAATCTGTATATTCAATGATATAATCATGTTTAGATTAGTTAGGGTTCATAAATAAACATGGTGATGGTAATTAATTAGGTTAATCATGTTAAACTCGTCACTAAAAACTGGGAAAAATTTTTGTGTCATTGTTTTGATCATATCTAGAGTTCTACAAACTTTTAATTTTCGAATCTTATGTCCCTGGAAAGGTAATTGAGTTGGCTTTCAAATGCAAGAAACAAGAACTAAATTGGAGGTCTAGAAGTGGGTCAAAAACAGGTTACATCAGTCGTGTGTCAAAACAGTTTTTGGATCAGCCTGTTTTCTTTTTATGTTTTGAATTGTTTGGGGTACTTAGGTTTATATTGGAACCTTAAAATGAACACGAGACTTAGATTATATATTAAATAAATGATCTGGAGGAGGGATAAACATATGGGTTAGGGTAAGACCCTCTGATCATAACAAACTTTTCATATGTTCAAAAACAGTAAATTCTGGATATGTAAAAGTATATATATATATATATATATATATATATATATATATATATATATATATATATATATATATATATATATATATATATATATATATATATATATATATATATATATATATATATATATATATATATATATATATATATATATACTAGTTTCAAAACCCGCCCGATGGGCGGGTATGACTTATTATTTTCGTTTACGTATTTTATTTTGGCAAGCTTTTTCTTATATATATATATATATATATATATATATATATATATATATATATATATATACTAGTTGCAAAACCCGCTCGATGGGCGGGTATGAATTATTATTTTCGTTTACGTATTTTATTTTGGCAAGCTTTTTCTTAACTAACTTTATTTGAGGGATATCATATATAGAATCAAACCAGTCGCGATAATTTCGGCCTTACCTTCTGTTAATTGTCATAGCTATTGTCTTATGTTCAACGTGAGAAGAATTTTATTGTCCAAAAGGGTAATAACGATGTAGTGGATATGTTCATACCATTACTTGAAAAATTATATATGAACGTATGTAAATAATGAATAACCAAAAAATATGTCAAACAATATTTGTGACATTTATATTGCTTAGTATAAAACTTACTATGACTTGCTATAAAAGTAAGCCTAAAAATTATGTCTTTTAACCATACTATGACATGATCGTTTTCCATATACCAACTATGACTGATTATTAGGCAATGATTGGTTTCTGAGATGATATAATAGATCCAAAACTACATCGTTACTAATACATCAACTATTTAGTACTTGGCCAAAGCAATAGGATGCGTAGACAATAGGCGTGGTGAAATAGTGAAAAGTTTTGATATTTTCTGATCGAGCTCAAGCTTTTTTATGGTCCACTTCTTGTTGACCAAGTGTATAAAAAAAACCAGTCAAGTTTGTTTCTTGAATTTAAAGTATAAATTAAAGTTAACACCAGCCTGTTTATAATATACATTCGTTACAAAATGTATAACATATGATTACTAAATCAAAAGTGATTAAAATAAGTAATAAGCTAAACGCTAAAAGTATTTTCTATCAATTTATATTAAAAAATAATAAAAATTTATTTTTATCAACTCTTACTTTTAAGAAAAAGTTAAGTAATAGATAGGATCACTAAAAGTCTATAAAGAGTAACCAAAAGTAGGCAAAAGAGTAAGTAAAAGTGTAAAACTTTTAATAAAAAAAATTAATATGCAAAAAAATAAGCAAAAATTGTGGATTTCTTTTGCCTATTTTTATATGATTTAAGTTCATTTGGATACCATATTTTTTATTGGATATGAGGGGTCTCATCCCCACCATCCATCTTATTTTAATCCAATGGAATTAAACACAAAATATATTTCAGCCTCTTTTTTCAAACATTAATATCTTCTAAACCGCTAATCGTTATGTGAAAAAACATACCATTACGAAGAGCTTTAATTATCTTTCTATAGATATGCTATATGATACACTTTCGACAAATATTTTTTTTCCGTTTTTTTCACGATTTCGAAAATTATCATATATGATACTAATACCGCTAATCGTTATGCGAAAAACATACCGTTACGAAGAGAATTTAATTATCTTTCTATAGATATGTTATATGATACACTTTCGACAAATTTTTTTTTTTCCGTTTTTTTCACGATTTCGAAAATTATCATATATGATACTAATATCATATATGATAAAAACCGGTATCATATATGATATAACCTATCGTATATGATATAAATCAATATCATTTATGATTTAACACTGTATCATATATGATGAAACAGTATTATCATATATGATATTTTACGGAAATTTTAGCAAGAAGAAAAAAAGTCAAAAAAATTTCCTTCGAAAGTATATCATATTGCATATTGGTGGAAAGATAATTAAACGCTCGTCACGGTGGTATAATTATTTTCATTTAACACTTAACGGTTTAGGAGATATTTAAATTATAAAAAATAGTTGAAAAATAAAATATAATTAATCTTATCTATTAGATGAAAATGAGATGGATGGTGGGGATGAGTCCCTTCATATTCAAGGAAAATTATGTATCTAAAATAACTCTTCTGTTTTTATATTTATTATGTTTTGTAAAAGAAATTATAACGATGTAAATATATATAATTTTTTTAGTAAGTAAACTTTTAATAAGTAAATATCTTTTATTTTTTAATGATCGATTAGTTCTAAAGCCTCCTTGAGAATATATAAACACAATCAGTGTTAAAAATTAGATTGCCTGAAAATCTACTCGACCTAAACTGCACATAAAAAATCATAATTTTTTAATATGAGGAAAGATAATTAATATGGACCGTAGACCAACTATATCATATACACATTTAGAATCGGTGTATCAACTACTACAATGGTGCACATATTTTACTATCTGAAACGATTAAACACCTTTCCCAGACTATCAAAATGAGTAATAACCCTACTATGAATATCAAAATGGGTAATAATTGGGCCTAATATATCAAAATGGGTCAAAATTTGATCACTATTCATATTTTAAGGTTTAAACTTGACTGATGATGTCTTACCAGGGAGATGCAAATTAATGGTGCAACATTGCTTTGCGCATGGCTAACAAACATTTGTTCTTTAAGCATATTTTTGTTAAGTCGTATTCTTTTTGTATATCTTATGTTTATTTGTATGTCATATGCTTTGTATTTGTCTACGCTCTTTCTTCAGGACTTATTTAAGGATTTAGCGAACCATGTATTGATTAAATGTCATATAGCATTTCATTTTAATTTGAAGTTATAAAAGTAACGCGAACATGAGATTTCTTATAAAGTTACCTTCATGAAACCCCTTTTGCAAAAGGAATGAGTAATACTTGATTTTTACACCAAATATAAAATTTTGAAGTCCCAAGTCTTTTCGAATTGAAAACCGGTCTTAAGTGCGACTCAATCGTCTTTTGGTAGATCAAGAGAATGGTTTGGTTTGTTTTAAACTATTAGCAAGTAATTAAAGGTGTCGATGAGTAAAAGGGTAGTTAGAAGACTAATATTGAAATGACAAGTAAAATAAATGCATGGAAACTTAAAGGTGATAATGGAAAAGAACTAACTCACTAAATAAAACTAACACTTGAAAAATTTTCAGAAAATAAAAAGTACTATAAGAAAGTGATATCGAAAGAAACCAAAACAAGCCAAAAAGGCCCTGATCGGAATGTTTTCCGATCAGTTGATCGGAATATGGAATGGGGCAGCGATCGGAATATGCTAAACAATCCCAATCGGAATATTAAGAAATATAGCCTATCGGAATGTCAATCAAAGTACCAATCGGAATACAAGACAAGTGCTACTGTCGGAATACTCAAGAAATGGAACCTAGATCGGAATACCAGTGTGTACCAATCTGAAAATCAAAGCCCTCTTCCGATTGGACTCAATCGGAATGTGAGGATGGCTGTCAGAATAAGGGACCAATCAGAAAGGGCAGTTGCAACCTTTCCTAAAATTGTGGAAATTGGTTAGGATAGTGCCCGGTCGGAAAAACCAATCGGAAAGGGGAGTTTAAACCCTTTCCGAAATCTAAGGAAAAAGGTTAAGCTAGGTAATAAGCTAACTTTAATAAGCTAATACCAAAACCAACCCGAATCAATGACAAATCCGAATCAAATAAGCACTTTGATCAACTTATTCAACTCGAAATTAATCAACTTTTTAGATCAAACCATAAAAACATAAACTTTTTAATAAAACTTTTTAATAAGAAAAATAAGCTAATCATAAAGATAAGCCAATAAGCACAAAAGTCTTAAAGCTTAATCAAATGAAAACTTATAAAATGATCAAAAGATTAACTTTTTAAGCACGAAATCAATTAGAACAACACGGATCTTATGATATACGCACCAAAATCAATCTTAAATCAAAGAAAAGTAGAATGAGATTAAGAAATAAAAGCTTAAAATGAACTTGATTAATAAAAATAAGCAATACAAAGTGTTTAATCTTGAAAGATTAAAAGAATAAGATGAACTAGTGAGAGAAAGTTTAAGACTTTCTCTCTCTAAAAACTAAAAAGTGAAAAATTAACTAAAACTCTAACCACCCTCCTAATGTGATTAGGAGGGTATTTATAGGAAAAGTGGAAGGCATGTGTGGTGCTTTCTTCTTTCTTGCTTTCTTCACGTTTTCTCGACTCGACTTTAATTCTTTGTCTTTGTCGTCTCGGGATTTGAACTTGTCTTTTTAGTTTTCTTTTTAAGTTCTTTGACTTCGTTAAACTTCCGTCTTTAGTCTTCTTCTTCGATAAATCTTCAGAATAGGCCTTGGACTTCCGTTCCTTTTTGCACTCTTGATCTTTTGACTTCGTCTTTTCCCGTTTTCTTCGATAAAAGCCCGTGAAATCCCGTGTTTTCTTCCTTTTTCATAATTTGGTCCTAAAACACAATAAAAACACAAACCACGCATAATTCCGACTTTTACGACATAAATCACACGTTTTGGTCTTGTTATTATTGGAAATAAGTGGTAAAAGGATAAGTGTTTTCACACTTATTAAATCCCCTACACTTGACCATTGCAATGCCCTCATGCAATGCATTAATTTTAAAGCACGGTTTACATTTTCCATCATAAATAACCCACCTTGGCCTTTATTAAATACTAAACATAAAAGATAGAAATAAGTAAGGAAATTAAAAACTTACATTGGGTTTTGGCGGCCATGAACATTTATCATCCTCAAGTTTCACGTTCCCCATACCAAGCTTAAAAACGAGATCATTGTTATTATAAGTTAGCAAACTATCACGAACTCATGTGGGCCAATTATTCACTTAGACTCCCTTATTCCTAGGTGTATCTCTTATATTTTATTTTTGTCTTGAATGATCATGAGGATGCATTGTTTGACTTATTTCGATAGTTATTTAGTCTGAAAATAAGGTGAACGATTTAATCAATAGTTAGATAAAGGACCAAATCTTTTAAAACTGCTTCTCGGGATATCAGAAAGTTCATATCTTGGCATAACTTGGTTCGCGATTTGAGACCTTTCTCGGGCCGATATTTGGCAGCGACTTCATACTTCGAATCTTCGAGAGACGTTCTTTGAAATTATGGTCTTCTCTTCATAATAGGAATTTCTTCACTTGAAGTTTTGAGAGATTCTTCATCTTTGAACCACGACTTCTTCATTTTTCTCCAATCTTTATTTTGGACTTTGATATACAACGATCCGCCTCCTTTTAGGACTTGGATCTATTTATCCTCATACCTTGTTAGGGTCTTTTCGGATAGACTTCTCCATGACTTTTGGGGAGTTCTTGCTTTTCGTCGTGTGTCTTGATCCTTCATATAGATTTTCGATAAATGATTCTTCACATCACTTTTGGATCTTTAGCAACAAAATATAGCCCTCATGCCTTGTTAGGGCCTTTTCGGACTCGCCAATCTTCGCGCCCCGCTTCATAAGTTATGCCTTGGCTATGAACTCTCGTCATTACCGAGCAACTTTTAAACGATCTGGGGCTAGAAGCTAAGTAACCTTTTAAATCGTACAACCTTATTTATTAGCAGATTAATTTATTAACAAGCGGAGGGAGAATAGGCTCATAATTAACTCACATAAATTCACGAAAGAATACCGAACTTATAATTGACTCTATCATCTCTCGTTCTCCATAATTTAAAATCTCAAGGAATGAGACTTGTGGATGCTTAGCCTATTAAATCAAAGTTTTGGGTTTTCGAGTCGCCTATAGGATCTTGCAAATTCTTAGACTTTTTCAAGTTTAGAAATCGCGTTTTAAAGTTCCCTTGATAAACGACTCTCTAGGGTCAATTATAGGAACTTGCGAAAAGTTCTTGTTCTTAACCCGTGAGAGTTAAGACTTTCGCGTTTTATAGCTCCCTATATAAAAGCCTAGCAAAACTTGACTTAAACATGTTAAGGATACTAGCTAGAGTAAACTTAGGCAAGTAAACTCGGGTTGAGTCAAAATGTTCACGACTAAGAAAAATCTAAAACTACTTTATTAAAAATTTATTCTAGCAAAGGAAACATAACAAAGGCAAATACAACTATACAACTAGGCCAACATAGATTAAAAATTTTGAAAAATGTCGAAAAATCAAATTTTCCGGTTAAAATGAGGGCAAATTCGTGGAAAAGACCACTTACTTCGATAGAAGTCCCCCCTACACTTGAGATAAACATTGTCCTCAATGTTTAAGCATGTGGGAGTAAACTCCCCTACACTTAGGATATTGTGCACTTTGTTTAAATCTTGCTAAGGAAAAGACAACTAAAGTGAATTCAATGTGAACATATAGAATATGAAATATTGAATCACAAGAGTTTAGGATAGAACCGGGAAGATGGAAAACACGATATCACGGTTCGTCAAAAGTCATCAAGATGCTTTCTGAAGCTTTAATCCCTGCACAACACAAGAAACAAGACAACAAACATATGCGGGGCTCCCCCTACACTTATTGTGAAAGCAGTAAAGGATAGAACACGGGTTGCCTCCCGAGAAGCGCTTGTTTTTGTTCACCGAGTCATGAGCCTGACTCGACCCAATTTTAGTTCATGGGGAACGTGGTGAGGGATGGAATCATCTCGTGGGAGATGTCCTCACCAAAGTACAGCTTCAGACGCTGGCCATTCACCTTGAAATTGGGCCCATTCGGCTGAGAAAGCTCAATGGTCCCATATGGAAAAACGGTGGCGACGGTGAATGGACCAGACCAGCGGCTCTTCAACTTGCCAGAGAAGATCTTCAACCGAGAGTTAAAGAGTAAGACTTGATCACCAACGTGGAACTCTCGGTTCTTGATTTTAGCATCGTGGATCATCTTCGTCTTCTCCTTGTAGATCAGCGAGTTCTCATAAGCTTTATTCCTCAGTTCATTTAGCTCGTTGAGTTGAACCTTGCGATGATCACCGGCTTTGATGATGTCGAAGTTAGCCCACTTCAAGGCCCAGTGCGCCTTGTGTTCCAGCTCGATGGGTAGGTGGCAGGCTTTCCCGTACACAAGACGATAAGGTGTACAACCGATCGGGGTCTTGTAAGCAGTACGGAAAGCCCACAGAGCATCATCTAACTTATCGGCCCACGCGGCGCGATGCTCTCCCACAGTACGCTCCAAAATTCTCTTCAAGCCACGGTTGGAAATCTCGGCTTGCCCATTGGTTTGGGGATGATAGGCGGTGGAAAGACGATGATTAACACCATACTTTGCCATGACTCGTGCAAATTGATCGTTGCAAAAATGAGTCCCGCGGTCACTGATAATAGCACGAGGAACGCCAAATCGAGCGAAAAGCTGCTTCAAAAAGTTCACAACCACCCTCGCATCATTCGTAGGAAGAGCCTTAGCTTCAACCCATTTAGAGACGTAGTCGACGGCGACGAGGATGTACTTGTTCCCTTTGGATGATGGAAATGGCCCCATAAAGTCGATGCCCCATACGTCAAAGATTTCACATTCCTGTATGAAATTTTGAGGCATCTCATCCTTATGTGTGATCTTGCCTTGACGTTGGCAAGCATCACAATGCTTAACCATTTCGTGAGCGTCACGATAAATGGTGGGCCAGTAGAATCCAGAATCAAACACTTTCTTAGCGGTGTAGTTGGGACCAAAGTGACCACCGGTGGGTCCTTTGTGGCAAGCTTGGAGGATGTCAAAAGCTGTCGGTCCGTCAACACAACGACGAATAATTAGATCAGCACACTGTTTGAATAGATAAGGGTCATCCCAAAAGTAAGTCTTAACATCGTTCAAGAACTTCTTCTTTTGTTGGGATGTTAACCCTTGGATGAGAATACCACCCGCTAAGTAATTTGCAATGTCTGCAAACCACGGGGTGCCATCAAGATTGAGGTTTATGGACATTAAGGTCTCAAGGGGGAAAGAGTCATTGATCTCTTTGTTCGGATGATCCCCCTGATATGGATCCTCAAGTCGACTCAGATGATCCGCGGCTAGGTTTTCGGCTCCCTTCTTGTCACAAATTTCAATATTGAATTCTTGAAGGAGCAAAACCCAGCGAAGAAGTCTTGGCTTAGAATCGTTCTTAGTCATCAAGTACTTCAACGCGGAATGGTCCGTGTATACGATGGTGGTGGATAAAACAAGATAGGGGCGAAATTTCTCAAAAGCATAGACAACAGCTAAAAGCTCTTTTTCGGTTGTCGTATAATGCAATTGAGCCCCCGTCATTGTTTTGCTAGCATAGTGGATTGGTTGGAAGTGTTTATTCACACGTTGGCCCAAAACCGCACCAATAGCAAAGTCGCTAGCATCGTACATCAATTCAAAAGGCAGCTCCCAGTTAGGGGTAACCAAGACCGGTGCCTTAGTTAGCTTATCCTTGAGAAGATTGAAGGCTTCGAGACACTCTTTAGAAAAGATAAAAGGAGTATCTTTTTCCAAGAGGTGGGTCATCGGGCGAGCGATTTTAGAGAAATCCTGAATGAATCGACGATAGAAGCCCGAATGACCCAGAAAGCTTCTCACACCCTTCACGGTTGAAGGTGGAGGTAATTTGGCTATGACATCTACTTTAGCACGGTCGACTTCAAGACCGGCTTTTGAGATTTTGTGTCCTAGCACAATGCCTTCTTTTACCATAAAATGGCATTTTTCCCAATTCAGAACAAGGCGAGTGTCTTCGCACCGCTTAAGCATGCGTTCCAAATTGGCAAGGCAAGAAGAGAAGGAATCCCCGAAGACCGAGAAATCATCCATGAAGACTTCCATGGTTTGCTCAACCATGTCATGGAAGATAGCCAACATGCACCTTTGGAAAGTCCCTGGGGCATTGCATAAGCCAAATGGCATTCGTTTATAAGCAAATGTGCCGTAGGGACAAGTGAATGTTGTCTTCTCTTGATCTTGGGGATCGATGGGTATTTGAAAATAACCCGAGAAACCATCAAGAAAGCAGTAATATTCATTACCAGCTAGACGTTCAAGCATTTGGTCCATGAAAGGTAGAGGGAAATGATCCTTTCTCGTGGCATCATTGAGTTTGCGGTAGTCTATACAAACTCTCCACCCAGTAACGAGACGGGTAGGAATTAACTCGTTGTTTGCATTGGGCACAACGGTGATTCCACCTTTCTTAGGCACACAATGGACTGGACTAACCCACGGTGAATCCGAAATAGGGTAAATCATACCCGCATCAAGAAGTTTGATAACCTCTTTTTTGATGACTTCATGTATTTTAGGATTCACCCTTCGTTGACTTTGAATTGTAGGCTTAAAGTCGTCCTCCATGAGAATTTTATGTGTGCAAAAGTGAGGATCAATTCCGCGGATGTCGTAGATTTTCCAAGCGATAGCGCGTTTATGCTTCTTCAACACAGTGACAAGTCGGGCTTTTTCGTCTTCTTTCAGATCCTTTGCGATGATGACCGGTAGCTTCTCGTCGTCTTCCAGAAAAACGTACTCAAGATGAGGAGGTAGGTCCTTAAGCTCGAGAGTAGGAGGATTTTCAATAGATGGTGAAACTAACGATGGATCATCATTAGTCACCTCTTTAGGAGCAGGAGGAGACAACGGGTCCTCATTGAGAAGTCTCTCAATAGTACGAATATCTTCATCCCAATTAGTGGACAAATTATCATACTTAATATCGAGAGGACCCAAGCTAGCTTCGAAATCATCCAAGTCACTTTCTCCGAAAGGAGTCAATGCTGGAGCAATTGAGGCAACGGTCTCAACATTGGGTAGAGAAGAAAGAGTACTTTTGCAAGCATCATGAAAATGTTCTTCACAAGCCTCATCGAGAACATCAATAGCGTTAACACTCTCATATGAATAAGGTTGCTTAGAAATCTTACCCATGTTGAAGACAATTTTGTCGTCACCAACTCTCATGATTATTTCGCCTGCGGCTACATCAATAAGAGTGCGACCGGTCCTCCGAAATGGACGTCCAACGATTAATGGAACACGGGGATCCATCTTGTAGTCAACGACGACAAAATCCACCGGGAAGGTGAATTTATCGACGCCAACAAAGACATCTTCGGCTATCCCTATTGGATAAGCAACCGTACGGTTGGCTAATTCCAAAGTCATTTTGGTGGGGACTAGCTCGGGGAGAGATAATTGCTTCCAAACACTTAAAGGCATTAAGTTTATTTTGGCACCTAGATCGGCTAGGGCCATGCAATTCTCTACTCCCGGGAAGTTGCAAGGAATCAAGAAGCGACCCGGATCACCAAGTTTGGTGGGCAATTTCCTTAAGAGCACTGCGGAGCAGTTCTCATTAAGTTGGGTCTGAGCAATATCAAGAAGCTTTTCCTTATCACTTAGAAGATCTTTAAACATCTTAGCGTATTTGGGCATATGAGCGAGAGCCTCGGCAAAGGAGATGTTAAAATTCAGTTGTTTAAACATTTTAAGGAAGTTTGAAACTTGAATATCATCCTTGCTCTTTTGCTTCTCTTTCCTCAACCTTGAAGGATAAGGTATATTGGATGAAGAAGAAGGCTTTAAGGGAATAGGATCACTCACAACCACGGGTGGTGGGGAAATAGGGATAGAAGGTGAAGGAGGTGAGGAAAGTTGCTCTTTTTCCTTGTTCACAATCACCGGTGGAGGTGTAGGAAGCTCGGGTTCCATATAACCTTTGCCACTTCGAGTGGTGATTGCTTTCATCTCCCCTCTTGGATTCGCAACGGTATTACTCGGAAGAGTACCCGAAGAAGAGGGTTGATTACTTTGGATGAGCGAACCAATCATATCACGAAGGTGAAGAGCTTGATTGTTAAAAGAGTTTTGCATGTTGGCATTAATATCATTGCTGTGTTTAGCCATGTCATTCCTTAGCTCGGCTCGAATATCGCTCCCTTGTTTCACCATGTCATTCTTCAAGTTGACAAATTGACTCTGAAGATTCGTCACCATCTCACGATTAGTCTTCATGAACGTCTCGACGTCTTGGTTTATGGCCATCGGTTGATTGAGAGGTGGAGCTTGGGAATTTCCTTGAGTTGTGTATGGGTTTCTTTGGGATTGATATTGATTTTGAGCACGAGGTTGGGATTGGTTGTTTCGGTTGTAGCTTTGTTGTTGGTTTTGGTTTGCAGGAGGGAAACCAGGAGGAGCAAGATAATTGTTGGAACGATAACTTAGCAAGCCACGGTCTCCTTGCGGGCGAGCTTGATAGCCTCCCGTGGGATAAGTGCCGTAAGCTGCGTTAACGTTTTCAGAATAATTGCCTTGGGTAGAAGGACAATCATTATAAGAGTGAGGGCCACCACATGTGTCACAAGAAATAGCAACGGCTTTAGCTTGTTGAAAGTGGTTTGTGGCCATGGCCATGAAATTCTTGTTCATTTCAGCGAGTTGTCGAGAAATTTCAGACATTTCAGGATTGGAGGTAGTAGAAGAAACATTGACTCTCGAGTTAGATCTTGAGGATGCGGATGAATCCCAATTCTTATGGTGAGTAGTCATGTTTTCGATCAACTCTCGACACTCCTCCGGTCTTCTTTTCATAAAAGTACCACCGGCGGCGGCATTGATCGTGTCACGATCACGAAAAGTGAGACCATTGTAGAAGGTGTCAATGAGAGTGACGGGGAGCATATTGTGATTAGGACAGCGGTCGATCAAATCATTGTAACGTTCCCAAGCATCGAAAAGCGATTCATCATTCTCTTGCATAAATCCACTGATTTGGTTACGAAGGCTAGTGACCATGGATGGGGGAAAGTAGCGCGATAAAAAGCGTTGAGTCATGTCGTTCCATGTATGAATAGAATTCTTAGGAAGACGGTCAAACCATTTTTCGGCATGGTGGGAAAGCGAGTGTGGAAAAAGTTGAAGGCGAAGGTCATCCATAGAAACACCGGGGCACTTCATGCTTTGGGTAATGGTAATGAATTTGTCGAGGTGTTTGTTGGCATCATCATCCGGAATTCCACGAAACGGGTTCGTTTGTACTTGTTGTATCATGTGATGCTTCAACGAAAACTCCTGAGCCGTGACGTGCATTGGCGCAATCGGGCCTCCGCGTCCGTTCATGGTAGGTTGGCACAATTCCTCCATGGTTCGTAAATCAGGTTGAAGGACATTGTTGTTGTTGTTGTTATTATTATTCAAGTTGTGTTGAGGTGGGTGGTTATTGTTGTTATTAACACCAGCCATATCTAAATCTTCACGATTCTCGGGCTCAGAATAGTTCGTAGATCTAGTACGCATGCACCTGCAGAAGAAAAATATACACAAAGAATATCTATATAATCTTTTTGGTGCAAAACCTTTTGAAAAGAGTTGCGTTTTAATGATTTTTCAATGTTTTTGTATTTTTGAAGAGTTTTATATTTTTTAGGATTTTTGGAAATTTTATAGCAATGAAAATAACGTTCAAAGAACAGATCCCAAAATTCAATGCGTCTCTCACTAGAAACCGTTTATCTTAACGAAAAGAGCCGGCAGCGGCGCCATTTAATACTTGATTTTTACACCAAATATAAAATTTTGAAGTCCCAAGTCTTTTCGAATTGAAAACCGGTCTTAAGTGCGACTCAATCGTCTTTTGGTAGATCAAGAGAATGGTTTGGTTTGTTTTAAACTATTAGCAAGTAATTAAAGTGTCGATGAGTAAAAGGGTAGTTAGAAGACTAATATTGAAATGACAAGTAAAATAAATGCATGGAAACTTAAAGGTGATAATGGAAAAGAACTAACTCACTAAATAAAACTAACACTTGAAAAATTTTCAGAAAATAAAAAGTACTATAAGAAAGTGATATCGAAAGAAACCAAAACAAGCCAAAAAGGCCCTGATCGGAATGTTTTCCGATCAGTTGATCGGAATATGGAATGGGGCAGCGATCGGAATATGCTAAACAATCCCAATCGGAATATTAAGAAATATAGCCTATCGGAATGTCAATCAAAGTACCAATCGGAATACAAGACAAGTGCTACTGTCGGAATACTCAAGAAATGGAACCTAGATCGGAATACCAGTGTGTACCAATCGGAAAATCAAATCCCTCTTCCGATTGGACTCAATCGGAATGTGAGGATGGCTGTCGGAATAAGGGACCAATCGGAAAGGGCAGTTGCAACCTTTCCTAAAATTGTGGAAATTGGTTAGGATAGTGCCCGGTCGGAAAAACCAATCGGAAAGGGGAGTTTAAACCCTTTCCGAAATCTAAGGAAAAAGGTTAAGCTAGGTAATAAGCTAACTTTAATAAGCTAATACCAAAACCAACCCGAATCAATGACAAATCCGAATCAAATAAGCACTTTGATCAACTTATTCAACTCGAAATTAATCAACTTTTTAGATCAAACCATAAAAACATAAACTTTTTAATAAAACTTTTTAATAAGAAAAATAAGCTAATCATAAAGATAAGCCAATAAGCACAAAAGTCTTAAAGCTTAATCAAATGAAAACTTATAAAATGATCAAAAGATTAACTTTTTAAGCACGAAATCAATTAGAACAACACGGATCTTATGATATACGCACCAAAATCAATCTTAAATCAAAGAAAAGTAGAATGAGATTAAGAAATAAAAGCTTAAAATGAACTTGATTAATAAAAATAAGCAATACAAAGTGTTTAATCTTGAAAGATTAAAAGAATAAGATGAACTAGTGAGAGAAAGTTTAAGACTTTCTCTCTCTAAAAACTAAAAAGTGAAAAATTAACTAAAACTCTAACCACCCTCCTAATGTGATTAGGAGGGTATTTATAGGAAAAGTGGAAGGCATGTGTGGTGCTTTCTTCTTTCTTGCTTTCTTCACGTTTTCTCGACTCGACTTTAATTCTTTGTCTTTGTCGTCTCGGGATTTGAACTTGTCTTTTTAGTTTTCTTTTTAAGTTCTTTGACTTCGTTAAACTTCCGTCTTTAGTCTTCTTCTTCGATAAATCTTCAGAATAGGCCTTGGACTTCCGTTCCTTTTTGCACTCTTGATCTTTTGACTTCGTCTTTTCCCGTTTTCTTCGATAAAAGCCCGTGAAATCCCGTGTTTTCTTCCTTTTTCATAATTTGGTCCTAAAACACAATAAAAACACAAACCACACATAATTCCGACTTTTACGACATAAATCACACGTTTTGGTCTTGTTATTATTGGAAATAAGTGGTAAAAGGATAAGTGTTTTCACACTTATTAATGAGATATATGTTACAAATTTCCTTTAACTTTCTATAACTCACAATATTTTAAAGATGCATGATTGTAGTTGGTGTGGCTCAACCTCCATTATATACTGTTGCATAGCATAACCTCCATGGTACATACATATCACGATCTGGAGCAACTGGCGCATATCTTCAAGTTTTACACATGGTAACTTCTGCTCAAATCTTACTAAATTCACCTGATTGCTCTTATGAAGAAGGAAACATGTTTGTTCACCTGAAAACCTTTGAATCCTTAAATCTCTCTTACACTACAAAATTTAGTCGGCCTATTTCGTGAGCAATTTTTCGTGAGCAGTTTCCTGCTAATCAACCTGAAAATCCAAAAGATCATTACTTATACGGTTATCCTCGATATGCTTATTAGTATGCACAAAATCCGGTGACCTTAGCTTACCACTTTGGTGATGATCAGAGTTGTTAGCAACTTTGTTGCTGCCCGACTTAGTTATTGTCAGGAAATGCCTCCTTGGGTCTATATTGGAAGTGTGACTATTCAGTTTCCTGTTATAATAAAGTGCTAGTTAATATTATCAAATAAAGCAATCTAGAAAGTCTTACACTAACTGACTAAGTTTCTAAATTCGTAATAATTTGGTTGTTTGGAGACGCGATCATATCAAACGCGATCATATCAAACCCGAGGAGACCATTTTTAATATATAGGAGTGCTAACCAAAGAAAGATCCAAATGGGTAATCACGATATACAAATGACTTTTGTTTTTGGTAACGCCAGTTCACATCTAATTAGGTACGTTTTTGGAGTACCTTTAGAGTGTCCATGCACGAATTAAAAGTTTAGTAAGAGATTAAAAATACATGAGGAAGTGGTAATTGTGTCTGATGGAATGCAAAATTAGGAACTCGTTGTTGGTTTTTATTTTGTATCATTGGAGGTGACATGTTAGCTGGCTGACATGCGACGGCAAGTGGTGACATGTTGAATCCTGGAATAGGAAAGTGTTGACAAAACGTCATAAGGACCATGCCACATCTCATAAATATCATCTGCAAACATAAATCATTTACCTTAATATGTCATCTCTAAAGTACTGTAGTATGTTTTATAAAGTTGATTTGAATAGCACTATTATATAAATTGTTCCTCATCAAAAGTTGATTTGAATGTCAGTGAAGGTGTTTTGTCCTTTGATAACGCATTTAAAAGTTCAAAGTTTTACAAGAATTGAAATATTAAGAAGTTAAATAGATATGGTTAAATGGTTGAGTTGATATAGGAAATACAAAACTACCTATATCAGAATATATCTCTGATCGTGCCAGCCCCTCTCGCAAAGTTCAATGAACATCAGAATATATGCAAGTAGCGATAATACATAACTTATAGTTCTGCCATTCACCATTCTGCCAAGTCTAGTTAATAACTGATCTTGTCATGTCCACCTGAAACAACAAAAAATTCGTATCAAATATTGGACCTCGTGCTCCTCCAACTGCTCCTGGAGTTTTACATTCCTTAGTTAATAAAGTAAACCCAAATAATTTCAAACACTACCAAATAATTGCCTATTTTTTATATTTACCCAACCCGCTCATATTGCCAATACGGCTATTTTCCCTTCTAAAAAGTGACAAAAACAATTTGCAAAAAGCTACCTGTGGAAATCTCTAATTCATGTCTGGTTTTGGTGAAATGGCGTGTCAACCATCATCGACACAACCCGACATTTCATCATAGATCTTCACACAACTCGACATTTCATCCGCGTCACACTTGGGAAGATTTAGAAAGCAAGAAGCAAACTCCTTCCAAATATGATCGTCTGTGTATATAGCATCTAAATGCAAAGAAACCATCTCTATCAACTTTTCTACGCTATAATGTGTAACACCTGGTAATTTTCCCTACTTTGTAAAATGACTATTTTACCCTTTGACTTTTTATTTAGTCAACTATGTGATTTAACTGTGTTGGAACCGGGAGGTTATCCCGCGTTTTCTGAAAAACTGTTTGCTGACGAGTAATGGCCTGACTCTGAGCTCAGTCATTATTCTGAACATTTTCTGTGAACCTGACCAAAGTGCTGAGACGGTCAATGAATTGACGATAATCCATGAGATTATTCGTTATCTGTGAATTATGTGCTTAACTGTTTAGTTTTTAACAGCGTGATCGTATTTTCTTGAGCAGCGTATTTAAATATTTATGTATATATTTATATATGCCTGTATTTTAATATTTTTGCTATTTATAGTAATAAATCGTATTTACTGTGAATATTTAACTAACATATCGCGTTTTCGTATTTTACGTCGTTTTTACGTTTAACCGTCGTTAACATGCATAAAATACTATACCAATCGTAAAATGTCAGTTTTCGTCGAAAAATCGTAAATTTAATATATTTCGTCAAATTTTTTAAGTTTTACGTAATTTTTAACTTAACTATATACTTTTTGATATTTACCTAAAACTAACTAACCTTTTTACCTTAAACCTTTTAACTAATTACCATAGTAAAAATTTTGAAAAATTTACCCCCCATTGGGACCCCCATAACCGGCCAAAAACCCTCACCACATGCAAGATACACCAACACTTCACTCTTTGCCAAATTGAGCTTAACTTACACATCTTACATTTTGTTTAACCTTATACCACAAATAAACTTCACATACTTACACTTATTCATTTCACCTCAAACAAAAACACACACATCTCTTCCTCTCTCTCTCTAAACACACGGCACAAACACATATACATTTCCACCATTGTTGATTTTTTAAAAGCTTCATTTTACCAAGATTTAACACAAAACAAATACACCCTAGAGCTTGTATAAGCATAAAGAAGAATGGACTTTCTTGGTTTGACGATTTGAGTAGTTTTTGGGTTGAAGATTTAGGGTAGAATTCTTGTTGATTATTATTGGGTTATATTGTAGATCGGGTCGTTGTGGTTACGTAGGATCGTTACACAAGGTCATTTCTTAAACCTTTTCATCTTTTCATTTTTCCATGCATGATCTTTGTAGATCTATGCATGCATGTTACTCATCAAGTATTTTTATGAAATAAAATGATGAAAATTATTTTTGGTCATGAAATATTTTAAGATTTGTGGAAATTAAGTGTGGATCTATTAGATCCATACATGAAAATGGGTTAATTGAAAGATTTGTGAAAAATATAAGTATGTATATTATGGATTTGTGAACTTTAAGAAAAATCTTTGATTTTGTTGATGTTTATGAAAAATTAGAAGAAACTAGTAGTGTTACTACTAGTGGTTACGCTTGAAAACGAGTTTTTACGGAAAAGTACAATCTGTCCGACTTTTGTAAGAGGCGTAGAGGGTCGTAAAAATTGTTTTGACACTAGTTTACTACGATATTATGAAAATATAAGTGAATACCTTCGTTTCGATATATTATGGGCTAAAAACGGAGCTAAAATGAGTAAGTTGTGGTCGTTTAAATTTCGTTGTCGGAGAACTTAATTTTTGGAGAACAACACTATAAGTGGTTTCTGTCCAGATTTTTAAAGTGGTCGAAACGACATTTTCGAGTTAAACGGAGTTGTTTTAAGTGTCGAAATGGTTACTAAATGGTATGTATGAATGTTGGACTTGTTTTGTAAAAGCGTGTTAGCTCGAAATGTGAATACTTGTTGTACTATTGAAAGTTTGAACGTTGGAAGTGGAAATTGTTACTATTGTGAAAAATGAATTGTTGAATTGTTGGCGATTGAGAAATTGTTGAAAATAGGGGTTTTTAGGACGAGATTTGAGTATTTACTAAAAATGGCAAATTTTTATGTGACGCCGAAAGGCTGCCGAATTTTCGTTAGAAATCGTATAGGAAAATTTGTTGAGATAAATTTTGGTAAATTAAAATTTACGCCAAAAGGCTGTCGAAATTTCGTCGAGTCAAAAATAAATATTTTTGCCTAAGTATATATATATACTATAATGTTTATAACGATGTAACATTTACTAGTCACGATTTTAACAACAAAATATATACTTGATCGATGAGTAACGTACGTGATGAACTTTTGTGACTTATTTGCTAGCGCCTAAACTATAGCATTATATTTAGGTTGTTGCTAGAGTTGCTCGCTTCTATTTGATCTTACTTGTGCGGTTTGAATCGTTGCTTAAGATGAGTTTATAGATCCCTATTAAACTGTTTTTGTATGTTTAATGTTTTGGGATGTGATAAATGCTTTGATGCTTGCTTCTGGACGCAAGTAAAACTTGATTTATGTGAACGTTTTGTGAACACTGTTTATGAGATAGCTTAAGTTGCTTTAACCATACTCCCCACTATCGTGAATCGTTAGTTACTCTGCTAGAGTAAGCTCTTATGTTACGGATAGATCTATTGAGGGTTGATGATGTAGTGTTTTAGTATATATCTACTTTTAGGAAAAAGCAAATATAAACGCGGCAAGTATTAAACTTGACGATTTAATGAAAAACCGACAAATCGAATAAATTCCAAGTTCGTTCTCGAAGGAGGTGTGTATTATGTGTGCCAATTATGTAAAATAACAATGTTTGGATTAGTGACGTTTTTGGTTTTGAGAGAGAAAAATAAAAGACGAGCTACGACTACGTTTAAACTACGACGAATTAACGTAAAACGCGAACGTAAATACGTAAAACGTGACGAAATTAAAATTAAAACCTAAAAATTAATTAAATGATTAATCTAAGTCTTAAATAATGTAATAAAGAATAAAAATCCAACAAATAATTTTTTAAAACCTTTTATTAATTAAATATTTAATTTTAAATGCTAATTAAAGCCCTAAAATTAAATATAATTAAGAAAAAGCCCAAAATATTATTTTATTGAACTAATAACTCACTTATATTATTTAATGACTAAAAAGTATTTTTCTTAAATTTTAAAAACTATTTTCCTATTTTTAAAACACTAAAAACTATTTTTAAATTAAAATAATCCTAGAAAATAATAAAATAATGCCAAAATTAATCTTACAATTTTAAAAATCCTAAATTACCCTAGTGAACAGTAGAAAATTGAAAAAATTTGAAAAAGGTAAAAATTTGCACTAAAAGACAAAACTATTTATTAATTAAACCCTAATTATACTAAATTAATTATAAAAAATAATTAAAAAGATGAACAATAACTAATTTTTAAACTAAAATCCTTAAATTAATATTCTGAATCTAAGAAAGATTTTAAAAGTGAAAAATAAAACTTTTCTACACTAAATTCCAAAAACAGCCTAATTAAAATTAATTTAAAAATGCAATAAAATGTAAAAAATAGAAAATGAACAGTAACAACCAAATAAACTAAACTGAAAAATCAGAAATAAAAAGAGAAAAATATTGCAACAAGAATGAAACCCTAATTCTTAGAAAAGACCACTAAAGACAAAAAAGCAAACTGTGATAGTGACACTTTTTGATGTTTCTGTCTTTTTGTGTAGCAGTGGCTACAACAAAGCTATCAGTGGGAAAGGAGTTCCCACTGACAGTATAAAAAAACGGGTCAGTGGAGAATGAGCTTGGATTATGCTTGTTACTTGGATTCTTTGGACAAGAGGGGCACCCCTACACTCAGTGGAGTGTAGGGAGTCAAGACAATCAAGAAAAAGAGCAAGCTTAACACAAAAATCACACACACAAGCTCCTAAACAGTCACTGATATGCTTTTGATGTTACTGGTGAACAGTAACCTGGTGCAATTGGCACAAATATGGATTTTAACTCACAAAATCTTGCACACAACCTATAAAACTAACTTTCAACTGATTAAAAACCCTAGGTGATGCTAAACTCTAATAGAATGGAGAACTTGGTGATCCAAATCAATCAAAAACAGTCAAGCAAATGACCCACAGTTATTTAGCTATTTTCACTAAGAAATGAGCATGCAAACTGAAATTAAACCTATGAAACTTAAAACAAGTTACTAATATTACCTTTTTACTAGTATTAGAGTATGAATAGCTAGTTTTAGGCTGGTTTAGTGTCACTCTAAACAGTCCAAGCCCTAAACCCAAACACCCCCTTATCTAGCTAGTAACCAAAATTAACAAAACAAGTGCATTCAAAATCAAACTATCCTGATTAACTTTTACTCTAACATGCACATAGAACATAAGCAAACATGTATGGACAGATAATCTAGCATACAACACTTATCACACAAATCTCATTCATCAAACAAGCTCTTAAATCCTACCAACTAAACTAGAAACAGAGGGTTCAAGCCTTTAAGGGGTTACCTTGTGGGACCCACATCCGGGCCCCACTATGGCTGACATGCCATCTCCATTCAAGCCCGGGCTTGAGCTGAACTAGCTTGATGTAGAGAAAGGGAAGGAAAAATGCTTTCAACACCACACCTCTAATACTTTTAGCTATGATTCTTAGATCCTGCCAAAAAAAAGGAGAAAAAGAAGAGTGAACTGGATACAAACCAATAAGCTATAGAGTAAGCTTATTAATTAAGCAGCTATAGCTTATTGGTTATGCTTAAAGAAGACAAAAAAATTGAACTTCCAAAAGGACTGAATTTCCTGGAAAACCTATTTAAACCCACTTGCAAGTATTAAACTTTTGAAAACGTTTTTGAACAAGATTAAAACTTTAGGGAACCAAACACCCAATTCCACTTTCACTTCCCTGGATATTTGAATTTCCAAAAGTCTTAAACCCTATTTTAGAACTTTCTGAAAACTGATTTCATAAAAAAACTCAAATGAACTTTTTTCTTTAAACTAATATTGCAATAAGAACTTACACTACTTGCACAAAAGTAAAAATTTTAACACTAGTAAAGCAATAAGGAACTCAGCACAAGTTTTATAAAAATTGAAAGCTTAACTTTTCATTAACTTAAAAGATTTTTACAAAATGGCTGGAACAAAGGCAAACTCACAATCTGAGTGCTCAATATATAGCAATAGATAGAAGGATCTAGAATGAGAAAATTACAACTGAAAACCCTATATACAAACTACCAGAAATGCCCTTGAAGTCTTGGATTCGATTTTTTGGTCAAAATGCAAACATGTGAATGTTGATGTAGTCCAGCTGTAGTACTTGATCTTGTCCGTGTATTGAGCCTTTGGGAACACGTTTTTACCTTGAACCATTGGATTGGTTGTTTTTGGGATGTGTTGTGAAAGTGACATAGCAGGGTAAGGCTGGGGAATCACATGGGCATGTTGGGGAAGGAATATTTGGGTGGGAATAGGATAAGGGGACCATCAATTATTGATCTGGAAAATATAGTGGTGGATTATGTGGTGATTAGGGGAGATGATAATTAGGGTTGATGAAGGATGAATAGTGATCAGCTTAATCCGATTTGGGGGATTCAACCTTGTTAAGCGCGTATTTGATTTATTAAACATATTTTGAAATATGTATTAATAAATAAAAACGGGTAGGGTGCTAGGGAATGGGTTGGATAAAAGGTTTTGGGCTCAAGTGGTGTGAGATGGGCTTATGTCGGGTTTATACTGGGTTTGGGTTTGCTTTATCCAACTTTAACCCCCTAAATTTGCATAACTTGGCATTCCATGTTTTAAACAGCAATACTTCCATCCCCTTTGTTAAATACTTTAGGCTAATTGCATTTTCTCTCCTTGTCTTCTTCATAAACTTTTATAAGGGCCTTTAATGCACCTTGTGCATTCATCAAGGACCAAACTTGCACATAATCAACATTTTAAGGACCCAAATGCAATTATGAGTATTGAAAGGGTATAAAATGTCAAGTCTTCAAAAGTAGAGGGACCAATCTTGCCAAATCTTCAAACTTCAGGGACAATTTTGGAAATTCCATACTTGGGCCCGGTTTCTTGTGCGGCTTCGTTTCCCGTGTTCGTTTTTGCTTGATTCCTTTGATCATTTGGTGAATTCACGATATCCATACCTAAAATACACAATGAACAAACATAGGCACATATATGGGTATTTTGACGATATTTTAAGCGTTTTAAGCCCGATTTGGACGATGAGACTATGTATAAATACAGTCTCATCACTCCCCCATACTAAACCATTGCCGTGTCCCCACGCAATGCTAGAATTAAGTATCATAGCACTTCCAAAATTCATTTTATGATGACATTTATTCAAGACATAAATTTAATTAAACTACTACACGCGTTTTAGACATAATGTATTGTTTTCATCACGATTAAGTGACTTTTGGGATCATAGAACAAGAACACGTGAATGCTTCGTTAGAAATAATTTCGTCATCCTCGATTTTCACCCAATTCCATGCTAAGCGTGTGACGAGATCATTGTTATTATAAGTTAGCAACACGATCACTTCTCATGAGTGTTAATTACGAACCTAAACTCCCTTATTCCTACTTGGTATCTCTTATATTTTATTTTTGTCTTAATGATCACGAGGATACATCATCGACTTATGCGTGAATAGAGATTAAGTCTAAAAATAGAGTTTTAACGGTGTAACCAAAATCATCAAATCAATAATTCACCCCAATAGACAACGATGTCAAAAAATTAAGTCAACAAGAAGGATCGATAAACACGATTTTATAACGGTTTTGAACATGAGACTTATTACCAAGACTTTTATACGCCCCCTAACGGAAGGGCCTTATTATCTTTGGTTTACCTCCATCTTTTATTCAACTTCGCCATGAAGCTTTTATTATGACTTCGTTCTTGCCTTGCCTTTTATTATCCGCCTCATCGATGGTTTTATTAGCCAAAGACGTATATCCTCACGCTAAAGCGAATTTTGGATCTTTAAAGTTTCGAAGATTAAGGCTTGATTCACTTTCAACTTGGGCATAGATTTTTCGGCCTTGTGAGCTTCAAATTTTTGCTTAATTTAGGTGAGCACTTGAAATCTTATTATTAGGTGAAGCTTTCGATTATTCGGGTGCCAATACTTCAAAACCGTGACGCTGGCGAATCCTTAATGTTTTCCCAATTTAATTACATGGAAGCTACCAAAACAAATTAGAAACCCAACAACAGTGACTAAACCGCCAAATCAATATTTATTAACAATTTATTATGCAAAAGCGTTGGGAGAATAAGCTAATAATTACTACACATAAGATCGTGACGATTATGAGACTTATAAATAACTCTATCATTTCTCGTCCTCATTTAAGAGACTTAGCCTAAAAAAGTTAAGGAATCGAGCTAAGTGCTCAACACGCACGGTCGAGTCAAAAATTACTCTCGTTCTCACCATCGGAAAACCTACATTCGTGTCTTAAACACTTATGAAAAACTAGAAAAATTTTAAAATTTGGCCATTTTTAGCCTTATTTTGCATAAAATGATAACAAATAGATGAGTATTGGATTGCGTGTTGACGTGAGCAAGGTGAAGTATCTACTCACCCCCCCCATACTAAAACTAAACATTGTCCTCAATGTTTCGAGTCTAGGGGTGTAAACACCCCCATACTAGAGACGAAGTCGAATGCTTAATCTCGAGCATGGAAAGGGTAAAACGAATAACCTAAAAGCCGTTTATGAATTATGCTAATAAGATAAACGTTAGAACATAAAAGGATATCATCGGATATCGGAATCTCCAAAGGCAACGATCGAAGCTCGAGTGATCCGTACAACGAACACGAGAGGCTTCAATGATGACGATGAACCTAATGAATCACAATCACAAACAACCACGAAACAAAGGTAGGAAGAGCACAAGTCCCCTCGATACATTAACTAAGAAAGCAATAATATTTACAAGGATAAGCATGAGAATCCCCCACGAGGCACCTTGTTTTTGATAACCGAGTCAAAAGCTCGACTCGGATCCCCATAAATGTGATCATTTAGGGATAATCTTGGTATGGTCATTTTTAGTGGGGCTTACATGATAAACAAGGCCCAAAAGTACATGGAGTACTTTAAAAACCCGATAAAAGTATACCGGGGTCAAAGATAGCGTCTTCGTTTTCGGATGAAAGACGAAACAACGCTACTCCAACACAAACCCCAATGGGGTAGAAGAAAAGAGATAAGAAGTAGAGAGGTGGGGCAATGGGTAAGTCACTAAAATGAGCTACTCGAGGTAGACTCACACCAAGCAAATAGATACGATTTCCATTTATTGCATCGGTGGAAGACCGAGATTTCCCTTTACAAGCAATTCCGGGATCGTAAATATCGTCCTCGGTGGTAAAGTGTGAGGGAACATTTGGGGCTTCCCCCATACTAAAACCACACACACCATCGTCAAAAGGAGTAGACGAGGTGGTAGCACTCACAAAACGCGGTGATGACGGAGTTAAACATGTAGAAAAATCATTTAAATTTTTTTAAAATCTTTTCCTTTTTCATCGTTCAAAAACTCTTTATGAAAACCCGATTGAATAATGTCGAAAATATTTGGCGTGTCAAATTGAAAATTAGTCGCGCTAAAAATCCTCACATTTAAGTCATTGGTGGGAGGGGGTGGCGGATTGTATAAGTTCTCAAAACGTTTATCAATAAAGAACACCGCCCCCTCGGGGTCTACATACTCGTCATCCTCATGAACGTCGATCTCATCGATTTCTTCATCAAAGATAGGCTTGTTAAACCAAGGTTTGTCATTCCCCTCCTTGAGTATCTTAGAAACTCTCTCGAAAAGATAACGATCAAGCACGAAACCATCATTCTTTTGTGGGGATCGTTGATAAGTTAGATCCTCACGAATGTGGTAAACGTCATTCTCAAATGAGGAGTGTTGGTAAGGTAACTCCTCGAGAATGGGACTTGTGTCAATAGCAAGAAAATCATCGACCTCCTTAAAGAATTCTTCATCATCACAATTGTGAAACGAAGGAGGATCGATGATATGGTCATCAACGTTCTCGAATTCATCATCAAAAATGGGATTATGATGAAAAATAGGTTCGTATACGGAATTCGAGTACGTTGTGAAAGTGTCGTCATTCTCATCATCATAAGAAATTTCCGACATGAGATCGTCCTCTTCATTTGAAGATTTATCAAAGGGTAAATCCTCGAAGATGGATGGCGGATTAGCAAGTATATGCTCGATCTCGGCAAAATCACCATCGTCATCAAAGAAAGTGTCGATGTGAGCAAGTTCTCGAGTGGATTTCTCGAGAGTCACAACCATGGACTTACAAGTCTAATGACTATGCTTAGGTGACATTTCTATGATGGGTGAGATTGCATTGGGTTGGGCCACTTCCTTAGCCTTAATGGATTTGGGGCTAGGAGTGGGAGGCACTTCAATGGGTTTAGAAGCATAGGCCTCAAAGTCATGGTCCTTCGAAGGTGGTGAAGATGAGCCCATATTGGTCTTTGTCGTGATGGCACTAACGTCGCCCTTCGGAATTGGTGTTTCACTTGTTTCGCTAAAAACATCCCAAAGTGAGTTTTCATCCATAAATTTACACATACCCTTTTGAATTAGGTACACGTATTCTTTATCATTAAAATCATCATCTTTAAAACCGTTTTTCTTAATTCTTTCAAAACATGCATCAAGCTTCATTCTTTCCGCTAAAGTAAACATTTTGAAATCATTAGGATTTGAATCATTAGGTTTTGAAACCTTGGTTTTTTCATTCTCATAAAATCCTTAGGATTTTCTAGCGAAAAAGTCTATTTTCTCATCCCCATACCTCATAGTAAGTCTCCCCTCGTGAACGTCGATTACGGTTCTAGCCGTCGATAAGAATGGTCGGCCTAAAATAATGGGACATTTAGGGTCACACTCGTAATCGGATATAACGAAATCCGCGGGAAAAACAAACTTTCCAATCCTAACATAGACATCCTCGGCTATTCCAATTGGTATAAGTGGAGTACAATTTGCAAGCTCGATTGTCATGTTCGTGGGGGTAAGTCTAGGCAATCTCATCAATTTCCAAAGAGAATGAGGCATGAGATTGATGCTAGCACCTAAATCGGCAAGGGCTAAACATCCCTCAATCTCGGAAAAATCACAAGGTAAAAGAAATTGGCCCGGATCCTTTTCCTTTGTCGGCATACGCCTTTTGGGTTTTTTAAGAAGGATTGAAGCACAAGTTTCTTCAAGGGTCACTTTCGTAAGGTCGATAAAACTCTCTTTTTGAACCGTGGATGGAATTCGAGGTACACGAGGGTGTGCACTCTTTTCCTTGGTCGCCACGTTCACCCCATCGACTTTAGAACAAGAAGACGTCTTAGAAGTCGAGGGTTGAGAGGGATAAACAACACGGAATCCTTCAAGGTTAGGGGTAATCACACGACCTTTCTCACGAGACGAGGCGGCTTTACATTGTTCTTTCGGATTAGCAACGGTGTCACTAGGTAACGAACTTGATGACGAACCCGAGGCTTTGTTCATAATGGCCGAAAACATCTTTTTTATATCAATTTGCCCTTGCTCAATCTTCGTATTTTGCAATTTCAAAGTATTAGTAAAGTCGTTTTTCAAAGTACCAATTTCTCCCTCTAATCGTCTCATATTAGCCTCATTCGTTTTCATGTAATTTTGAAAATCGTTTGACGAACTATTTTGATTAGAATTAAAGTTCCCTTGGTTTTGATTACTTCTCTGAAAATTGTTTTGATTCCCACTTGAAAAATTATTCCCTTGATTGTTATCTCGATTTTGCCAAGTTATATTACGACCTTGATTATAACCTCCTTGATTTTGATTCGAAAAATTTCCTTGTTGATTGTTTCCTTGAAAATTGTTTCGATTTTGAAAATTGTTGCCTTGGTTATAATTGCCTTGTTGTGATGGACCGGCGTTATTTTGATTAGAAAAATTGTTGTTTAACGCACTCACATTCGACGTTTGGCCATCCGTAGCCGCACACTCGTAATAATTATGAGGTCCACCACAAAACGTACACGAAACCTCAACCGCTTTCACCGTAGCGGGAGCGTCTTTCTTTTGCATCTCAATGAGATAAGACGTAAACACATTCGTCAACTTATCGACTTTTGCATCAACCCTCTCAATGTCGCGATTAGAACTACTAACATTGGCGACATTGGCAACACTCGGTGCGTTGCGGAGTTGGTAAACCTTGGATCGGTTTTCGATAATTATCAAAGCTTCTCTCGGAGTCTTACACAAAAAGTTGCCACCGGCGGCGGAATTCAACGAGTCTTGTTCGTGAAAATTAAGACCGTTGTAAAACTATCGATTTGGTGCAACTCGGAAAAACCATGGTGAGGACATTGCCTAAGCAATTCCTTAAAGCGATCCCACGCGTCTCTAAAAGATTCATTCGGTTTTTGCTCAAATTTTGTAATCTCGTTCTTGAAAAACGTTGTCTTAGACGGTGGGAAAAAATAATTAACGAACTTGGAAACGAGATCCTTCCACGTAACTATGGAATTAGGTGGCTCTTTCTTGTACCAATCCTTGGCGGCACCATCGAGCGAGTACGGAAAAAGCATAAGCTTGACGACATCGGCGTCGACATTCTTAAACTTGCTCGTGGCCAAAAGACGATCAAAATTCCGAATATGGTCGTGAGGATTATCGGCTTCACGACCTCGAAACTTCGTAGCTTGGATCAACGAAAGCATTCCGCTCTTGATCTCAAAATTCTCCGCCTCGATAGCGGGAATTACGATCGCGTCTCCATAACCCTCGGTGGGTGCTTGGAGCAATTCCATCATAGAACGATTGTCGGCCATCTCCTCTACGGTTTCTTCAACAACGATATTAGGAACGTCGGTTTCTAATTCTCGTCTACGTCGTCGATTCCTTCGATTACGATTGCGTCGATTCGAAGCTTCACTAGAATTGGAATAGTCCTTCGATCGAGTGCGCATGCACTAAACGTAGAATGGGTGGTAGCAAAGAAGATTCTTTTTGCGGCTTTTTTGATTTTTCAATTTTTTTGGTTTTTGATTGGTTTTTTAATTTTTTTGGATTTTTGAATGTATTACGTAGACACAAATCTACAAATCTCCCCTCGAATCGACTTTCTCGATTAAAGGAGCCTCAAAGAATGAAAACGATCACGTGGAGTGAACGTTCTCGATGACTTTAGAACGTTGGTGGAACACCAAAACGTTCAAGAGGGTTTAATCTTGAAAACACAAGCAAATATAATATACGTAGATAATACTTGGGCGGCAAACCCTCGATTAGCCCTCTTTCTCAAAACACGCACAAGCAAGCGGAGGAAACGAGGCGGCGCGAAGCACTTAAGAGCCTTTTTCCTTTAGGTAGTGAAATACAACCGCCTTATACCCACCTTATAGTTTGTGTTAATTGAAATTAAGCCTCTCGAAAGTATTTATCTATTTTGCCTTAAAACTTTTGCTTTGGATTCGAATACAATGATCGAGTGATGAAATCCCGAATCAAGGTTGTGATTTCTCACGTATTTGGAGTACTTGTATATTTATTGTTCTTACGTAGTACAATATAGTAATAATAATATTCACAATAAAAACGAAAACCAATATATCTACAATATAGTAAAGATTGATTTGTGTTTAACTTAGGAAAATTAAACACGATTTATTTGGATATTATACTATAATAGAGAAAAATAACAAAAATGAGTATGTACGATATTCACGCTTTCCAAAAATGAAAAGCAAAAACGCACTACTCACACAAACACGATACTAATAATAATGGCACACTAAACACCTCCCCGGCAGCGGCGCCAAAAATTGATGTAGTGTTTTAGTATATATCTACTTTTAGGAAAAAGCAAATATAAACGCGGCAAGTATTAAACTTGATGATTTAATGAAAAACCGACAAATCGAATAAATTCCAAGTTCGTTCTCGAAGGAGGTGTGTATTATGTGTGCCAATTATGTAAAATAACAATGTTTGGATTAGTGACGTTTTTGGTTTTGAGAGAGAAAAATAAAAGACGAGCTACGACTACGTTTAAACTACGACGAATTAACGTAAAACGCGAACGTAAATACGTAGAACGTGACGAAATTAAAATTAAAACCTAAAAATTAATTAAATGATTAATCTAAGTCTTAAATAATATAAATAAGAATAAAAATCCAACAAATAATTTTTTAAAACCTTTTATTAATTAAATATTTAATTTTAAATGCTAATTAAAGCCCTAAAATTAAATATAATTAAGAAAAAGCCCAAAATATTATTTTATTGAACTAATAACTCGCTTATATTATTTAATGACTAAAAATTATTTTTCTTAAATTTTAAAAACTATTTTCCTATTTTTAAAACACTAAAAACTATTTTTAAATTAAAATAATCCTAGAAAATAATAAAATAATGCCAAAATTAATCTTACAATTTTAAAAATCCTAAATTACCCTAGTGAACAGTAGAAAATTGAAAAAGTTTGAAAAAGGTAAAAATTTGCACTAAAAGACAAAACTATTTATTAATTAAACCCTAATTATACTAAATTAATTATAAAAAATAATTAAAAAGATGAACAGTAACTCATTTTTAAACTAAAATCCTTAAATTAATATTCTGAATCTAAGAAAGATTTTAAAAGTGAAAAATAAAACTTTTCTACACTAAATTCCAAAAACAGCCTAATTAAAATTAATTTAAAAATGCAATAAAATGTAAAAAATAAAAAATGAACAGTAACAACCAAATAAACTAAACTGAAAAATCAGAAATAAAAAGAGAAAAATATTGCAAAAAGAATGAAACCCTAATTCTTAGAAAAGACCACTAAAGACAAAAAAGCAAACTGTGATAGTGACACTTTTTGATGTTTCTGTCTTTTTGTGTAGCAGTGGCTACAACAAAGCTATCAGTGGGAAAGGAGTTCCCACTGACAGTATAAAAAAACGGGTCAGTGGAGAATGAGCTTGGATTATGCTTGTTACTTGGATTCTTTGGACAAGAGGGGCACCCCTACACTCAGTGGAGTGTAGGGAGTCAAGACAATCAAGAAAAAGAGCAAGCTTAACACAAAAATCACACACACAAGCTCCTAAACAGTCACTGATATGCTTTTGATGTTACTGGTGAACAGTAACCTGGTGCAATTGGCACAAATATGGATTTTAACTCACAAAATCTTGCACACAACCTATAAAACTAACTTTCAACTGATTAAAAACCCTAGGTGATGCTAAACTCTAATAGAATGGAGAACTTGGTGATCCAAATCAATCAAAAACAGTCAAGCAAATGACCCACAGTTATTTAGCTATTTTCACTAAGAAATGAGCATGCAAACTGAAATTAAACCTATGAAACTTAAAACAAGTTACTAATATTACCTTTTTACTAGTATTAGAGTATGAATAGCTAGTTTTAGGCTGGTTTAGTGTCACTCTAAACAGTCCAAGCCCTAAACCCAAACACCCCCTTATCTAGCTAGTAACCAAAATTAACAAAACAAGTGCATTCAAAATCAAACTATCCTGATTAACTTTTACTCTAACATGCACATAGAACATAAGCAATGTATGGACAGATAATCTAGCATACAACACTTATCACACAAATCTCATTCATCAAACAAGCTCTTAAATCCTACCAACTAAACTAGAAACAGAGGGTTCAAGCCTTTAAGGGGTTACCTTGTGGGACCCACATCCGGGCCCCACTATGGCTGACATGCCATCTCCATTCAAGCCCGGGCTTGAGCTGAACTAGCTTGATGTAGAGAAAGGGAAGGAAAAATGCTTTCAACACCACACCTCTAATACTTTTAGCTATGATTCTTAGATCCTGCCAAAAAAAAGGAGAAAAAGAAGAGTGAACTGGATACAAACCAATAAGCTATAGAGTAAGCTTATTAATTAAGCAGCTATAGCTTATTGGTTATGCTTAAAGAAGACAAAAAAATTGAACTTCCAAAAGGACTGAATTTCCTGGAAAACCTATTTAAACCCACTTGCAAGTATTAAACTTTTGAAAACGTTTTTGAACAAGATTAAAACTTTAGGGAACCAAACACCCAATTCCACTTTCACTTCCCTGGATATTTGAATTTCCAAAAGTCTTAAACCCTATTTTAGAACTTTCTGAAAACTGATTTCATAAAAAAAACTCAAATGAACTTTTTTCTTTAAACTAATATTGCAATAAGAACTTACACTACTTGCACAAAAGTAAAAATTTTAACACTAGTAAAGCAATAAGGAACTCAGCACAAGTTTTATAAAAATTGAAAGCTTAACTTTTCATTAACTTAAAAGATTTTTACAAAATGGCTGGAACAAAGGCAAACTCACAATCTGAGTGCTCAATATATAGCAATAGATAGAAGGATCTAGAATGAGAAAATTACAACTGAAAACCCTATATACAAACTACCAGAAATGCCCTTGAAGTCTTGGATTCGATTTTTTGGTCAAAATGCAAACATGTGAATGTTGATGTAGTCCAGCTGTAGTACTTGATCTTGTCCGTGTATTGAGCCTTTGGGAACACGTTTTTACCTTGAACCATTGGATTGGTTGTTTTTGGGATGTGTTGTGAAAGTGACATAGCAGGGTCAGGCTGGGGAATCACATGGGCATGTTGGGGAAGGAATATTTGGGTGGGAATAGGATAAGGGGACCATCAATTATTGATCTGGAAAATATAGTGGTGGATTATGTGGTGATTAGGGGAGATGATAATTAGGGTTGATGAAGGATGAATAGTGATCAGCTTAATCCGATTTGGGGGATTCAACCTTGTTAAGCGCGTATTTGATTTATTAAACATATTTTGAAATATGTATTAATAAATAAAAACGGGTAGGGTGCTAGGGAATGGGTTGGATAAAAGGTTTTGGGCTCAAGTGGTGTGAGATGGGCTTATGTCGGGTTTATACTGGGTTTGGGTTTGCTTTATCCAACTTTAACCCCCTAAATTTGCATAACTTGGCATTCCATGTTTTAAACAACAATACTTCCATCCCCTTTGTTAAATACTTTAGGCTAATTGCATTTTCTCCCCTTGTCTTCTTCATAAACTTTTATAAGGGCCTTTAATGCACCTTGTGCATTCATCAAGGACCAAACTTGCACATAATCAACATTTTAAGGACCCAAATGCAATTATGAGTATTGAAAGGGTATAAAATGTCAAGTCTTCAAAAGTAGAGGGACCAATCTTGCCAAATCTTCAAACTTCAGGGACAATTTTGGAAATTCCATACTTGGGCCCGGTTTCTTGTGCGGCTTCGTTTCCCGTGTTCGTTTTTGCTTGATTCCTTTGATCATTTGGTGAATTCACGATATCCATACCTAAAATACACAATGAACAAACATAGGCACATATATGGGTATTTTGACGATATTTTAAGCGTTTTAAGCCCGATTTGGACGATGAGACTATGTATAAATACAGTCTCATCAGTTGACAACCTCCACTCGGGCATTCTGACGCCGGACGAGTGTGTACCATTTGTATGAACGGAGTCATCTTGGCTAGGTACTCCATTGGGGCAAAATTTATGTATGCAATCTATTGTATGCACTGGATCACTAGTTTCGATGTCACGAGCTTAGCGCTATCATAAATATTGTGAACACCCAATTTATCCTACACTTGGCACTATATCTCCTATAGTTGCACGTGTACATGAAATGAAATATGAAATTGAATGACTATGAATTTTTACTTGAAACCTATATTCTCACCAACTTTATGTTGACCCAATTTAGCATTTATCACAGGTAAATAATGATGTGTTGTACCTGCTGTGTGAAGTACTTGGAGTCCGCATGCATTTCTTGGCTATCTTCGGACATTTATTTACTTATGCTTTTGAACAATTATCTCGTTGATGTTTAAAACTTTTACATTCCGCTGCACTATCTTTTGAAACTAAGACCTTTGTACTGTGATGCTTTTTATTTAAATTCAACGAGGTATTTTTATAAAACGTCTCATTTAGAGTCGTTCTCTTGTACCTTGAACTATGATACAATGACGTAACAGCCCCCGAGTTTCACCGCTTCCACATATCACATTTTGGGGTGTTACAGAATTGGTAATCAGAGCCTTGGTTATAGAGAACTAGGTTTGCATCTTAGGCCTAGACTATAACCGATGTGGCTACTTGTTACTCTATATATATATGTGTACTACGTAATGTATTACGTAGGATAACACTATAAGTAATATGTAATATATATTATGTAATACGTAATATGTATTATATACATATGCATCTCGTTGATTTGCATACTTTAATTTCTATACATGATTATTTCATGCATACCCTACAACTGCTTAATACGCATTTTGGTTGTTGCAGGTTATGTCGTCATCTACTGTTTCTTACCAGCCCGACTCTGCCGACGAAGAGTGGGAAGACGAGATTGAGATGGTACCAGATCATGTTGAGCCGGAGAATGACCAAGAGGAGGCTGATCCTGAGGAGGAAGGTGTGGAGTATGACCCTGACGAGGATCCGGAGGAGGATGATGAGGGTGAGCCTGATGTGTTGTCTGATACTTCTGATGTTGTTGATGGGATGCCACCGGTTGTGCATCGTACTTTGATCGAGTGGGTTAGTGGTAGTGAGGACGATGAGGATGATGAGGATGACGTGGATGGTATTGAGGTAGATCACGAGGGTGATGAGGGTATGGATGGACATGAGGTAGGTCATGAGGATGATACGGATGGTGTTGAGGTAGATCATGAGGGTGATGATGATATGGATGGATATGAGGTAGATCGTGAGGATGATGAGGACATGGATGATGAGATTAAGAGTGATACTGACGTTAGGATGGTTGTGGCTAGTAGTGATAGCGAGGATGCTGAGGCTGATGATGATAGTAGGGTTGATGCTTTGACTGTTGTACCTGAGGGAGTCGAGCCTAGTAGGAGGAGTGAGATTAGGAAGACATCCAACTTAAGGAAGAAGCCTACTGTTCCATGTCAGTGGTTTAGAGAGGAGAGGGAAGACTTATGGGGTACGCCACCAGCTGAGGTTTATACTGATTCCGATGATACTGTACCACCTGCTGATGGAGCTGGACCATCCGGTGTTAGATCTCGAGCTTTGTCCGATTCTGATTCGTCATGCCCACGGAAGAAGATTCGTATGTCTGATTCACACACTACACCTGAGGCATCGCCTACTCATGGGAGTCGAGTTGCTACTACTGTTTCTACACCACCTAATCATCATGTTGGAGAGCCCTCTAGACCTAGGTCATGTGTTGTTATGATAGGATCTGCTAGGGATTCAGATGCTGTTCGTTTTCCTCTACTTGAGGATGCGGTGTTTGGATTGTTAGAGGATAACGAGGATACCCGCGACTTGTTGGATACCACACTTGAGGAGGTTGCTAGGTTGAGGCGTGAGTTAGAGTCAGTTCGTGGAGGAGACCAAGCTGCAGATGGAGACCCGAGGAGTGATTCCCCGAGATGTGCTGAGTGTGATCGTCGTCGTCGCACTTAGAGATTCATCGTTATTGTGCTTAATTCTAGAGTAGTACTCGGTTAGTTGGAGTAGACTAGATGTAATCGTACTCTTATTTTATGACTATGTACTTGATATTTTGATTATGAATGAGAATTTAACTTTATGACCTTGACCAGAGACTATCCTTTTTATGTTTGTTGTACTGTTAAATTCTGCATTCTATTTTAGCATATGAAATATATAACGTGTATATTCATGCTTGAACCTTAATTGCATTGTTGTCTTAACGCAGAGAAACAATGGTGAACACACGTAACGGAATGACTGACGCTCAATTGGAAGCACTGATTACGCAACGAGTGACTGCTGCACTAGCGAACGTTCAAGCTAACAACAACGTGAACGAAGCACCACCGAACAATGTTGACAATCGACCGCCTAAGCCGTGTACTTACAAGGACTTTAGGAGCTGTGACCCTTTGACTTTTAATGGTACTGAAGGAGCTATCGGATTAGCTCGTTGGGTTGAAAAGATGGAAGCTGTGTTCCGTGTTAGTGGATGTGCTGTTGAGAACCAAGTGACTTATTCTACTTGTACTTTAGCTGCTGGAGCGTTGACCTGGTGGAACACACATGTGCAGACGGCTGGAGCCGAGGAGGCGTATGGAATGAGTTGGGAGGAACTTAAGAAGTTGTTGACTAAGGAGTACTGTCCTCGTAATAAGATTCAGAAAATGGAAGTCGAATTGTGGAACTTGACTATGAAGAACAATGATATTGGGACGTACACTAGGAGGTTTCAAGAATTGTGTTTGCTATGTCCTGGAATGGTTCCGGATGAAGAGAAGAAGGTTGAACGCTACATTTGGGGTTTACCGGGTAGAGTTCAAGGGAATGTGACATCGTCTGCACCGACAAAGGTTAGTGATGCTATAAGGATGGCTCACAGTCTGATGGACCAAGTTGTTCGAGCAAATGCTGGGTATGCCGCGGACAACAAGAGAAAGTGGGGGAATAACCAAAGGAACAACCAGGAGAACTATCCGAATAAGAGGCAAGACACTGTGAAAGCGTACACTGCTGGTACTGGGGAAAAGGGAGTGTACAATGGGACGTTACCTCTGTGCAATCGATGCAAGCGTCACCATAATGGACAATGCAATGTACAGTGTCACAACTGCAAGAAAACTGGACACATTGCTAAGGATTGTAAGTCACCACCCAACACGAAAGCCAACGTCACTTGCTTTGAATGTCAGCAAAAAGGACACTATAACAATGAGTGCCCAAAGAAAAAGAACAAGGACAAGGACCAAGGACCAAGGAAAGAATGCTAAAGCTGGGGAAGCTCGTGGTAGGGTCTATGTGATAGGAGGAGGAGAAGCGCAACAAAACCCCGACGTTGTGACGGGTACGTTTCTTCTCAATGGTCATTATGCTTCTATTTTATTTGATACTGGAGCCGATAGGAGTTTTGTGTCGACTGTTTTTAATGTTTTACTTGATGTGACCCCTTCGCCCTTAGACACTAAGTACACTATTGAGTTAGCTAATGGGAAGTTGATAGAAGCCGACACTATACTTCGTGGATGCACTTTAAATCTTCTAGGTCATCCTTTCGTAATAGACCTTATGCCTGTTGAGTTAGGAAGTTTTGACGTGATTGTCGGAATGGATTGGTTGTCGAGATATCATGCTACGATTGTATGCGACGAGAAGATCGTTTGTTTACCATTTGGTGATGAAGTTTTGGAGGTACAAGGGGATACAAGTGACGGAAAAGGGAAGTCACGACTGAACATTATCTCGCGTGTCAAGGCTCAGAAGTTGTTGTTAGAAGGTTGCCACGTATTTTTAGCCTGTGTTACTGAAAAGCAGACGGAAGAAAAACGGTTGGAAGATGTACCTATCGTACGGGATTTTCCGGAAGTCTTTCCTGAAGATTTGCCTGGATTACCGCCGGCTAGACAAGTTGAATTCCAGATCGATTTAATACCGGGAGCTGCACCTGTTGCTCGAGCGCCTTATCATTTAGCACCGTCAGAATTGCAAGAACTAGCAACGCAACTACAAGAGTTGACTGATAAAGGATTCATAAGACCGAGTTCTTCACCTTGGGGAGCTCCAGTCTTATTTGTAAAGAAGAAGGATGGGAGTTTTCGGATGTGTATCGACTATCGTGAGTTGAACAAACTTACCATCAAGAACCGTTACCCGTTACCTAGGATCGATGATCTGTTTGATCAGTTGCAAGGATCGAGCGTTTACTCGAAGATTGACCTTAGGTCTGGTTATCACCAATTAAGAGTCCGTGAGGAAGATGTTGCAAAGACTGCTTTTAGGACTAGGTATGGACACTATGAGTTCCAAGTGATGCCGTTCGGTTTGACAAACGCACCTGCTGTGTTTATGGACCTCATGAACCGGGTGTGTAAACCGTATTTGGACAAGTTTGTCATTGTGTTCATCGATGACATACTGATTTACTCAAGGAATGAGAAAGAACATGAGGAAAATCTTAAGATAATATTGGAATTACTTAAGAAGGAGGAATTGTACGCTAAGTTCTCGAAGTGTGATTTTTGGTTGCCAAGAGTACAATTTCTAGGACACGTTATAGATAGCAAGGGGATTCATGTTGATCCTGCCAAGATCGAATCGATTAGGGAGTGGACTGCTCCTACGACACCGACTGAAATTCGCCAATTCTTAGGACTCGCCGGATATTACCGAAGATTCATCGAGGGATTCTCGAAGATCGCGAAACCATTGACGAAGTTGACTCAAAAGAAGGTGAAATACGAATGGGGAGACAAGGAGGAATTATCATTCCAAAAGTTGAAACAAATGTTGTGTAGTGCGCCTATTCTATCGTTACCAGAAGGATCGGAAGACTTTATCGTCTAATGTGATGTATCAGCAAAAGGATTGGGAGCTGTGTTGATGCAGAGGAAGAAAGTTATCGCTTACGCGTCATGACAATTGAAAACACATGAGAAAAACTACACTACGTACGACTTGGAGCTAGGAGCGGTAGTATTTGCCTTGAAGCTGTGGAGACACTACTTGTATGGAACCAAGTGTGTCGTCTATACCGATCACAAGAGTTTACAACATATTCTTGATCAGAAGGAACTGAACATGAGACAACGTCGATGGATCGAGTTGCTCAGCGATTATGACTGTGAAATCCGTTACCACCCTGGGTAGGCCAATGTAGTGGCGGATGCGCTAAGTAGAAAGGAACAACTGGTGACACGTAGAGTTAGATCGTTAGCTATGGTTATCAATCCGAACTTACTTGTGCAAATTCGTGAAGCACAAACCGAAGCTCTTAAGCCTGAAAATGTTAAAGCTGAGAAATTAGGAGGAATGGTTACAAAGAAATTGGAGACTAGCACTAATGGAACGCTATGTCTGAATGGTAGAAGTTGGTTACCACGGTTTGGAGGACTAAGGGACGTGATTATGCACGAGTCGCATAAATCTAAGTATTCGATTCACCCAGGATCTTACAAAATGTATCAGGATATGAAGAAGCTATATTGGTGGCCAAATATGAAAGCTGAAATTGCTACTTATGTAGGGAAGTGTCTGACTTGTGCTAGAGTGAAAACAGAACACCAAAAACCATCTGGATTGTTGGTTCAACCTATAATTCCTATGTGGAATTGGGAAATAATAACCATGGACTTCATAACTAAGCTACCTAAAACGACAAACGGATATGACACAATTTGGGTAATTGTGGATCGACTTACGAAATCTGCACACTTTTTGGCTATGAAGGAAGATGATTCGATGGATAAGCTTACGAGACTTTATCTGAAGGAAATAGTCACAAAACATGGAATACCGATCTCGATAATTTCTGATAGAGATGGTAGATTTAATTCGGAATTCTGGAAATCACTTCAGAAAGCGTTGGGTACGCAATTGGACATGAGTACTGCATATCACCCGCAGACTGACGGACAGAGTGAGAGAACTATTCAAACGCTGAAGGACATGTTGCGTGCTTGTGTGCTTGACTTTGGAAAGCAATGGGACAGACATTTGCCTTTAGTAGAATTCTCTTACAACAATAGTTATCATACCAGTATTAAGGCTGCACCGTTTGAAGCGTTGTATGGTCGTAAATGTCGCTCGCCTGTGTGTTGGAGTGAGGTTGGAGATAGTCAACTCACTGGCCTTGAACTCATCCGTGAAACGACTGAGAAGATTGTTCAAATCAAGAGCCGAATTCAATCAGCCCGTGATCGTCAAAAGAGTTATGCCGACGTTCGACGTAAGCCTCTCGAATTTCAAGTGGGAGACAAATTGATGCTAAAAGTATCGCCTTGGAAAGGTGTGGTACATTTTGGCAAGCGAGGAAAGCTGAACCCCCGTTATATTGGACCTTTCAAAATTCTGGCAAAGGTTGGAACTGTAGCCTATCGTCTCGAATTACCGCAAGCGTTGAGCCGCGTGCACAGCACTTTTCATGTGTCGAACTTGAAGAAGTGCCTTTCTGATGAAACACTCGTTATACCAATGGAGGAACTCCGAATCGACGACAAGATGCAATTTGTCGAGGAACCTGTTGAAATCATGGACCGTGAGGTCAAACGATTGAAACAGAGTCGTATTCCTATCATCAAGGTGAGGTGGAATTCTAAATGTGGACCTGAATTCACTTGGGAGCGTGAGGATCAATTTCGCAAGAAATATCCGCAACTCTTTGACAACTCTAGAAACCGTGACACTCCTAAGCTTTGAGGACAAAGCTTCTCTATCAAGGGGATGATGTAACACCTGTAATTTTCCCTACTTTGTAAAATGACTATTTTACCCTTTGACTTTTTATTTAGTCAACTATGTGATTTAACTGTGTTGGAACCGGGAGGTTATCTCGCGTTTTCTGAAAAACTGTTTGCTGACGAGTAATGGCCTGACTCTGAGCTCAGTCATTATTCTGAACATTTTCTGTGAACCTGACCAAAGTGCTGAGACGGTCAATGAATTGACGATAATCCATGAGATTATTCGTTATCTGTGAATTATGTGCTTAACTGTTTAGTTTTTAACAGCGTGATCGTATTTTCTTGAGCAGCATATTTAAATATTTCTGTATATATTTATATATGCCTGTATTTTAATATTTTTGCTATTTATAGTAATAAATCGTATTTATTGTGAATATTTAACTAACGTATCGCGTTTTCGTATTTTACGTCGTTTTTACGTTTAACCGTCGTTAACATGCATAAAATACTATACCAATCGTAAAATGTCAGTTTTCGTCGAAAAATCGTAAATTTAATATATTTCGTCAAAATTTTTAAGTTTTACGTAATTTTTAACTTAACTATATACTTTTTGATATTTACCTAAAACTAACTAACCTTTTTACCTTAAACCTTTTAACTAATTACCATAGTAAAAATTTTGAAAAATTTACCCCCCATTGGGACCCCCATAACCGGCCAAAAACCCTCACCACATGCAAGATACACCAACACTTCACTCTTTGCCAAATTGAGCTTAACTTACACATCTTACATTTTGTTTAACCTTATACCACAAATAAACTTCACATACTTACACTTATTCATTTCACCTCAAACAAAAACACACACATCTCTTCCTCTCTCTCTCTAAACACACGGCACAAACACATATACATTTCCACCATTGTTGATTTTTTAAAAGCTTCATTTTACCAAGATTTAACACAAAACAAATACACCCTAGAACTTGTATAAGCATAAAGAAGAATGGACTTTCTTGGTTTGACGATTTGAGTAGTTTTTGGGTTGAAGATTTAGGGTAGAATTCTTGTTGATTATTATTGGGTTATATTGTAGATCGGGTCGTTGTGGTTACGTAGGATCGTTACACAAGGTCATTTCTTAAACCTTTTCATCTTTTCATTTTTCCATGCATGATCTTTGTAGATCTATGCATGCATGTTACTCATCAAGTATTTTTATGAAATAAAATGATGAAAATTATTTTTGGTCATGAAATATTTTAAGATTTGTGGAAATTAAGTGTGGATCTATTAGATCCATACATGAAAATGGGTTAATTGAAAGATTTGTGAAAATATAAGTATGTATATTATGGATTTGTGAACTTGAAGAAAAATCTTTGATTTTGTTGATGTTTATGAAAAATTAGAAGAAACTAGTAGTGTTACTACTAGTGGTTACACTTGAAAACGGTCGAAAACGAGTTTTTACGGAAAACGTACAATCTGTCCGACTTTTGTAAGAGGCGTAGAGGGTCGTAAAAATTGTTTTGACACTAGTTTACTACGATATTATGAAAATATAAGTGAATACCTTCGTTTCGATATATTATGGGCTAAAAACGGAGCTAAAATGAGTAAGTTGTGGTCGTTTAAATTTCGTTGTCGGAGAACTTAATTTTTGGAGAACAACACTATAAGTGGTTGCTGTCCAGATTTTTAAAGTGGTCGAAACGACATTTTCGAGTTAAACGGAGTTGTTTTAAGTGTCGAAATGGTTACTAAATGGTATGTATGAATGTTGGACTTGTTTTGTAAAAGCGTGTTAGCTCGAAATGTGAATACTTGTTGTACTATTGAAAGTTTGAACGTTGGAAGTGGAAATTGTTACTATTGTGAAAAATGAATTGTTGAATTGTTGGCGATTGAGAAATTGTTGAAAATAGGGGGTTTTAGGACGAGATTTGAGTATTTACTAAAAATGGCAAATTTTTATGTGACGCCGAAAGGCTGCCGAATTTTCGTTAGAAATCGTATAGGAAAATTTGTTGAGATAAATTTTGGTAAATTAAAATTTACGCCGAAAGGCTGTCGAAATTTCGTCGAGTCAAAAATAAATATTTTTGCCTAAGTATATATATATATATATATATATATATATATATATATATATATATATATATATATATATATATATATATATTATAATGTTTATAACGATGTAACATTTACTAGTCACGATTTTAACAACAAAATATATACTTGATCGATGAGTAACGTACGTGATGAACTTTTGTGACTTATTTGCTAGCGCCTAAACTATAGCATTATATTTAGGTTGTTGCTAGAGTTGCTCGCTACTATTTGATCTTACTTGTGCGGTTTGAATTGTTGCTTAAGGTGAGTTTATAGATCCCTATTAAACTGTTTTTGTATGTTTAATGTTTTGGGATGTGATAAATGCTTTGATGCTTGCTTCTGGACGCAAGTAAAACTTGATTTATGTGAACGGTTTGTGAACACTGTTTATGAGATAGCTTAAGTTGCTTTAACCATACTCCCCACTATCGTGAATCATTAGTTACTCTGCTAGAGTAAGCTCTTATGTTACGGATAGATCTATTGAGGGTTGACAACCTCCACTCGGGCATTCTGACGCCGGACGAGTGTGTACCATTTGTATGAACGGAGTCATCTTGGCTAGGTACTCCATTGGGGCAAAATTTATGTATGCAATCTATTGTATGCACTGGATCACTAGTTTCGATGTCACGAGCTTAGCGCTATCATAAATATTGTGAACACCCAATTTATCCTACACTTGGCACTATATCTCCTATAGTTGCACGTGTACATGAAATGAAATATGAAATTGAATGACTATGAATTTTTACTTGAAACCTATATTCTCACCAACTTTATGTTGACCCAATTTAGCATTTATCTCAGGTAATTGATGATGTGTTGTACCTGCTGTGTGAAGTACTTGGAGTCCGCATGCATTTCTTGGCTATCTTCGGACATTTATTTACTTATGCTTTTGAACAATTATCTCGTTGATGTTTAAAACTTTTACATTCCGCTGCACTATCTTTTGAAACTGAGACCTTTGTACTGTGATGCTTTTTATTTAAATCCAACGAGGTATTTTTATAAAACGTCTCATTTAGAGTCGTTCTCTTGTACCTTGAACTATGATACAATGAAGTAACAGCCCCCGAGCTTCACCGCTTCCGCATATCACATTTTGGGGTGTTACATAATGTCCTTGATGTTACCCCAGTGTAGACAAGTCAGCACACTATAAATAAGGAACGATATTTTACAAAAGTTTACAAAAGACATATGATCCATTTTAAGATAGACGATCAACTAAGCAATGAAACTACAAAATGATAAATAACTAAAAACTTATTGCACTCATCCAAGTAAGAAAATCTCTAATGCAAGTCTGGTGAAATGACAGTGTCAACCACCATCGACATCATAATCTCCAATTTCTTTTTGATACCTTATCTCTAAAGGTACATTCTTAACATGTTTCATGTAACTTTCATGTAACTTTCACCATGGCTGTTCACACAACTCGACATTTCATCCATGTCACAAAAACACAAAGCACAAACAAAGGAAACCCACTTAAGGCAAATTAAAAGTGAGAAATCCATCCTTACCAGCAGCCTATGAAACGGCTTCCCTGACGTTAAATTAAACTTTCAACCCGTTCCTTTTTCGGCCAACATAATGAGAACCACCTTGGACTGTATTACACATAATACAAAAGAATAATGAATATTTAAAGTTGACGACACCTTTAGGAAGACAATGGGTGTACCAAATGTACGTCTACAGAAACAATAAATTACCTCCATGAGAAGTATCTGGAACCCTTATGTTTCCGACACCAGCACCTTCATGCACCAAAGGTTCTGGTCTCTCCTGTCTGCCGAAAATAATTAGAAGAGGATTAACTTGAAAAAAAACATGTGCTTTAAATACAGGTGCAAAATAAACTGTAGGGGGAAAGAGAACCAAACTCACATGAGAAGCATATAACGCTTACCAGTGAGTCTTTTGCATCTTATTAATACGTGTTTCAATGTCTTGAACCACAAACTCACGACCAGAGTGATCCCATTGTGGCATATGGGAGCGTGTCCGTTGACCCATGAGGATAAATCTGTAAATCATAATTTAAAGCATTTAATAACTTGACCATCCAATAGGACACTTTCATATGACTGAAAATTGAAATTTTCTTAGTGTGCATATGTAGGCCCATCACGTCAACTCCACCAAGCACCAAAGCGGCAGAGACATGGCCTTGATAGTGCAGTATTCTTAATGTGTAAAAAACACCATAAAAGCAAACTCACCGGAATATATGGGACTTCAATAGTGTAAGTGTCGTTACAACCCTTGATTCACGTCTAGCGTGATTTTTTTGAAGCTTCCGTCGAGACCTAATGTTTTCTATCACACGATAACTACATATACATATATGACCAAACCATCCATAAAGAGATATAGCGTGACATATATACCACCAAAAGAGTACCTGTAACAGCCTCTGTATCAGCTGCAGTTGCAGCTCCACAACAATAAATGTTTGGGGCCATGTAACCTTTGTTGATCCAATATCCATAACATTTACCATGGAAGACCAGTTAATTCCAAACCATTCGTAATTCACATTATGATCTCAACTCTTTCCCTAGATCTATTATCAGACATTCATATCTACACCATTTAGTATCAGGTGCTTAATAGAGCTGAGCACTTCCGGGCGATGAATAGAGAAGAAAAGGCACATTAGGAAGAAAAGAAGTTACCTGTAATGCACTTAAGGAGCAGATCCTTGTACCTATGAACACCAAGGATTTATAGTGGTTCGGCAACGAAGCTCACTCCTCGTTCCTACTCCACTCCTCGAGTACTCCTTACTCGAGAGTTCACTACACAACAAGCTCCTTATGGTGGAGAAAACCGTACACGTCGCTTAACCAATTTACGACTCTAAGCTAAAAGTCGAGCCCTAACCGTAGCTAGGACCAATCTACACAACTATACTTAGTACATACACAACTTCCAAATAGACACAACTACTTGGATCTTCACAACTATGACACAACTACAAATGTATAAAAATAGATCTTCAATGGATCTTTGGTGGTGGACTCAACACTTCACAAGGATAGTGTTCTTCTCTTTGCACTTGGAGAGGAAGGGATGGAAGAACAAGATTCACTTCTTAAACAAGTAGTAATCAAACAAATGATCAAAGATTTGAGTGATTAAAGAAGAGTGTTTGAATCTGGAAATAGATGTGCAAAAGAGGTGAATTGAAAAGCTGAGAATGGTCCACTATTTTTAGGACAAAGGGCCAACGGCTATATCTGCCTACGGTACCTTATCTTAGCCCGCGGTACCTTATCGATAAGGAACCGCCTAGGAGCTAAGGTACTGCTGGACTAGACTCCGCTCCCTTTTTGTCCTTTAGTGGTGGAGGTCATATCTGGTTTAAAAAATACCCTGATAGAATATTCCTAACCAAATAAGAATATGCCATTTTCAAATTTTCAAATAATTAATTTAATAAAACATTTTCTTAAAAAGAAAGTTTAATAAAAACTTGTCACACTTAATAAAAAGTGAGTTTTAAGAAAAGATTAAATCACTTGATCACTTGATTAAGGTTAGTACTTGTTTATCCATACCTTAAGTGAAAATGGGTAAAATGAAAAATACTTGAACTCAAGAATTCGTTTTTCGTTGTTTTCGTAAATGCTTGTTTTTACATATTGTCGTAATCAAAACTAAGCGAGACCGAAAAATGCAAGTAACGTTTTTAGGCATTATTGCATTAACAATCTCCCCCTTTTTGATTCCGACAATACATAAACTCAATCACACAAAAAACAAGATTTTCGAAGACGAGTTTATTCATTTCTCCCCCTTGTCGAAGCATAAAGGTTGCACAAGCCGGTGTTGAAGAAACGGACTTAGCAAAGACTCCCCCTTGGTGCTTACTCCCCCTAGCTTGGGGCACCGAGGAATCGAGATATGGTGACAAGCTACATAGAAGGGTTAGTTGAACAAAATAAACAACCAACAATATATAGCAATAGGTCACAAAAAAATAAAAGAGAAGAAAAACAAAGACATAGATCCAAGATAGGTTACAAAAAACATCATACAAAGTTGTATGGAAAAAGAAACAAGCCAAAAGCATAAATCTAATCCTAGTTATTCTAGAATTCTAAGATTTGCTTGAATTTGGTGTCTTGTGGATAAGCAACCAATGCTTATATGAAAGACAAGGTAATGGCGGAGGGTGGTGGTGGTGGCTTGTTGGAGATCTCATAATCATAGTGAAGAGGAGGCTTGATTAAGAGACTCTTGATGTAGCTCAACTCCTCATAGATGTGTGCCATAGAAAGATGTTGATATTGACAACAATGACAATATGTTCCATGGTGCATGACATTATCATAAGAAGGAGGAAGAACACTAAAGGGTGGTGGTGGAAGAAAAGATGTTCCACAATCAACATTCTTGGTAGGAGAGATGTGATTAAGAGTGTTCTTGGGTGGGTTTGGATTGTAATGGTTTTTGGGTGAGTTGGGATTGAAAGCAATTGGAGAAAATGGAGGAGATTCAAGGCTTTCATTGGGAGAATAAGACATTTTGGGATGTGAAGTAATGCAAAATGCTTATGGTTTAAATAGGGAAGGCTTAGGGTATTTTTGGGGTGGTCAAAGGGTTTGAAACAAAGATTCTCAAAAATGTTGGAGCAAATCTGGAGTTTCAGACAAAAACCCGAAAAATGAAGGCACTGTAGGCGGTTCCTTAGCAAGGCTGGCGGTACCTTATCAATAAGGCACCGCGGTTCACATATGGAACCGCCTGCTGAGGCAGTGTTTGGTGTTTGGAGGAAGATTTTTCAGCAAATCTTATTTTTCTAGTCTAACTTACCATAGGGATATGCTTAAAAGCAAAGATAGACAAAGAAAACATATGCAAAATTACCAAATAGAGATTTGACCAAAGTACATGGATTAAAAAAATCGATGTAGGAGGTGTGTAAGACAAGACCTTAAGTCGTGACACAATGATCCTCCATGATTCTATCTTGTTCTTGCTATGTTTGAGAGAATCATACATATGAATTATGTAAGCTCTAGATTAATAGCAAGAATCTATGAAAAATTGTTTTTAGATTGAATTAACAATGTCAAACGAATTTCTCAACCATTTTCGAAAGAGACTTTGAGAATTTTGAAAAGGAGAAGAGAGGGTTCTTCAAAAAGAGTTTGGAAGACTCAATGACTCAAAGTGGTAAAAGAAAACACACAAAAAGAAAGGAAATTAAGGAAGATGTTCCATTAATCCTAGACCTAGACGCAAGTAATTAAAAGGTTCCCTCTTAAGTGGCTTAGTGAAGATGTCGGCTAAGTTGTCCTCGGAGGGTACCTTCTCATTTGAAATGTTCTCCTTTTGAACATTATCTCTAAGGAAATGGTGTCAAATTTCTATGTGTTTGGTTCGCGAGTGTTGCACGGGATTCTTGCTAAGGTCTATAGCGCCTTTATTATCGCACATGATGGGAACATCATCAAGAGAAATCCCGTAATCAACAAGCGCTTGCTTCATCCATAGAGCTTGTTGGCATGCTTTTCCGGCGCTCACATACTCGGCTTCCGTGGTGGATATTGCAAGAGCGGTTTGTTTCTTGGAGAACCAAGAAGTTCAACAACAACCCATGAAGGTACAAACTCCACTAGTGCTTTTCCGGTCCACATAGTCTCCCGCATGATCCGAGTCCGCGTAGACAATGGTTTCTACGCCGGTCCCTTTAGGATACCATAATCCTAAATGTATAGTACCTTTAATGTATCGGAAGATACGCTTAACCGCTTCGAGGTGAGAGGTTTTGGGAGCCTCTTGGAAGCGAGCACAAAGGCAAACACTAAACATGATATCCGGTCGACTTGCCGTTAGGTACAACAAACTACCAATCATACCTCTATATTTGGTGTTGTCTACCGACTCACAATCACCATCTACGGTGAGTTTAGTATCCGAGGCCATAGGGGTCTTCATTGGTCTAGATTCTTCTAATCCAAATTTCTTTAGCATTTCTTTAGCGTACTTAAATTGACTAAAGAAAATACCATCGTCCATTTGTTTAATTTGTAGTCCTAAAAAGAAGTTAAGTTCTCCCATCATACTCATTTCAAACTCATCATGCATGATTTTGGCAAATTCATCACACAATTCTTGACAAGTTGAGCCAAATATAATGTCATCAACATATATTTGTACAATTATGAGGTGAGAACCTTTCTTCTTTGTAAAGAGCGTATTGTCTACCATCCCCATACTCATGTTTAACAAGAAACGCTTTAAGTCTATCATACCAAGCTTTGGGTGCTTGTTTGAGACCATAAAGTGCCTTCTTAAGCTTGTAAACATGATCCGGTTTCTCAAAATCAATGAAGCCGGGAGGTTGAGCCACATATACCTCCTCATTGATCAAACCATTAAGAAATGCACTCTTTACATCCATTTGTTGAAGCTTAAAGTCTAAGGCACAAGCGGAGGCTAAAAGGATTCTAATTGATTCTAATCTAGCTACCGGTGCATATGTCTCGTCATAATCAATCCCTTCTTGTTGATTATAGCCTTGTGTTACAAGTCTAGCTTGGTTACGAGACACAACACCATTCTCATCTAACTTATTCCTAAATACCCATTTGGTTCCTATAATGGTAGAACTTCTAGGTGGAGGAACAAGTTCCCAAACATCATTGGCAATGAATTGATTTAATTCTTCTTGCATCGCAATGACCCAACTATCGTCCGTCAAAGCTTCTTTAACATTCTTTGGTTCAATCAAGGAGACGAAACAAAAAAAGTTGCTTTGGTTTTGGACTTGAGATCTTAGGGTCCTTTGATTTAAGTCACCAATGACATTATTGAGAGTATGATCCCTAGACTCCTTAATGTTTACTTCCTTTTCAACACTAAGTGTTGGGTCTACTAGATGTAGATCTTGCAGCCAGTCAGGAACGGTGAATGACTTCTGTAATCACAAGTCAATCCACAGAGAGACTCTATACACAATATGAATGCAGAACACAAATATAATAAAGAAGAACAGAATAATTATAAAGACTTGATCCTTTCTAAGAATTTCTAATATTGATAATCACTAGAACTATGTTTTCTGAAGGTGTATCTAACCCTTCTGCCTAAGGTTCCTTTTATACTACAAGGAAACTCTAATACATCATTAACCAAAACGTGTAAATCTGATATGCATATCCTTTCCTAACATATCTCATGCATATCCTAACAGAATAATAAATAAATAATAAAGTTTAACTTTGACTAGGACCAGGAGAACGACTTGCTCCTACTACTACTAGGACCAGGAGGAACTACATACCTTCTAGTCTACCTATTACATTTAACTATACCAATGGTCCTAACAATCCTCCCCTAAACTTGAATTTGACCTGTTGAGTTCAAGTTTCCTGGAAAACATGCAAATAAAGCTCAAGGATTGAATCAACAAAAGCAATAGCAGCATCAGCAAGATAAGAAACAGAAAAACCGCCGCAACATGAAACACTAGAAGCTTCTCCAAAGCTTGAAACAAATCAGCATCGTGTTGAATCTTTACAGCAACATGAGCAGATTTGATGAGCCTTTACCAAGTAGCTGCTCGCTCTTGGGCTAGCCAGTCTTTATGGTGGAATAAGCATCACCCTGGGAGACTAGAACCCAGCCCAACTCTTAGAACGTGAATCCATGGTGAGTGGGGGTACCCTGATGATTTTAGGCAAACCATCACAGCCGTCAACGGATTTGATATGTCTTTACCAGAAGCCGTACCCCTCTGGACTCGCCAACTCTCAGCAATGAAGCATCGGTGAGTTGAAAACCCTATAGCTTTAAGCAAGCTATTACAGCTATCAACGGATTTGATAAAATCTTTACCAAGAGCCGTACCCTCTTGGATTAGCCACTTTTCAGTCTAGGACCATGGCAAATGAAAACCATCCAGTTTTGGGTAACCTGGCAACCATCAACGGATTTGAGAATCGCACCAGGAGCCGTACCCTTAAGGTGAATCAACTCTTTCTTGTCGATTAGACATGGTGAGTTGAGGACCATTTGTTGGGAGGACCAAGTCCAACACCATGAAACCAGGAACCAGCACAAGAACAATTCAGCAACCAGAACTCATTGTGTGAAGCAGCAAATGGTATTATATTCACAAGTGTAAAATCCATGATGTGTTTAAAGTATAAGCATATATTATATAAAAAGTATAATTTTTTTTTTTCTCTTTTTTTTATTTTTTTTTTAACTATAAAGAATGAAATTCACCAAACACTTTACAGATTGGTGAAAAGAATGATAATTTGAACAAATGAACAAAAACACAAAACATAAACACTTACAAACCAACCAAATCAAAGACCAGAAGCAGCCTTCTTATCTGCTTTCAAACGAGCCTGGACCCCTTCCACCAACGCAGTTGCCATAGAGGACTCATTTCCTGATGGAGCATTTGAAATTTGCAAGTGACTAGCCAACATAGCCTCCATTGAAGCAATCGTTAAAGGATAATCCAGATCTGTGAGCATGAAAACCATATGACCAGATTCCAACTCCAACATATGCACACCACATCCCGCATACAACTTCCATCGCTGAATAACCCATTGCATCTGATCCTTCCATATACCAGAAACAGGAGCATGAGAAGGTGCATCAAGCATCATCTTAAGATCAGCCCATACTCGCAGACCAGGCCAGGAAGACACAGCCATGGGATCAAAAGGCATGCCAGAATCCACAAACCCATATAAAGCCATAAGATCTTTACGATCAGCCCAAGACAAAATACCCTGTAGACCCGAAGCTAACCGCACAGACTCATCACTATGAGTAATTCTATGAGATACCATACCAGGAAGAGTCGTGGAACGCTCAACCGTCCAACCAGTAATATGTCCATTTCCCAAAGGCAAATCAGAATCACTGTCAGAAGCTGCATCAATCAAATTCTCAGGATCACGCTTATTATAGGGGACCGTCTTGCCACGTCTAACACGTCGAGCCGATTTCTGGCAAAGCGAACGGCGAGGTGTGGAATCACTAGGAGAGGGTTCAACCTTTACCTTTACCGCAGCAGCAGCAGTGGGAGCAGGAGAAGTAGACTCATTAGTTTGCCCACCAAAGGGATCAATAGGAGCTGCACTAGAAGAAGGAATAGGTTGAGGACCAGGAACTGGTGGTGATGGTGATGCCATATCAGGTGTAGCAGTCGTGGTGGTTGTGGTAGCAAAGGTGGTGGTGGTAGCATGTGTGGTGGTGGTAGCATGACATGAAGAAGAACCCATAGGAGCAACCAAAGGAGTAGTGGTGGTACCAACTGTAGAAGCAACAAAAACCGAGGGAATAGCAGTAGAACCAGGAGTAGGATCAGATGCACCATCCATAGGAGTGGGAATAGCAGCATGAGAAGGAACACTGGAGGATGTCGGAGGAACCGGCAAATCATCATACAATTTATCAGCAAAGGCAGCCTTTGCCAACAAAGTCAAACCATCCTCAACACGCTCCTTAACCTCCTCATCAGAATCAGAGTGGATCACATGCTTCTTTCATCGTCTTTGCTGAGTCTCCAAAGCTTTGATGCGATCAGCCATGGGAAGAACAAACTCCCTAGTAAGTTTCCGGTGTTGATTCAAATCTGCTTCCAAGGAAAGAATCCGTGCATGATACCTGTGCATAAGATCAAGTAGAGAAGTAAGTGTAATAGGCTCCTCCGCCTGCCCACCAAGAGGACTTGGGCCAGGGAAGGCGTCATTGGAGCTCGAAGCAACAGATGGGTCAACAGTAGGAGTACTAGCACCAAAAGGCTTATCAGAAGAGTGTGGAGCAGGACTAGGAGGTGGAGTCTCCATAAATGGAGACTTTTGTGGTACTGAAGAAGGACCAGCCTTGGAAGTGGATGGTTTGTCAACCACCACCTCCTCAACCAGCTCCTCCTCAACCACATGAGAAGCACCACCGGTAGGAGCCTTCTCCTCCATAGGGTCATCATCAAGTTCAACAACATCAGGAGGACCCTGAGCCAGCCCCAACATTGTTGGGAATAAAATTAACCAAGTCCCTAGACGCTGACAAGAGGAACTTGGACGCTGACAAGAGTAAACAGGGCGTTGACAGATGAGACGCTGATAAGAATTATCAAGACGCTGACGAGAAGAATCTTAACATAAAGACAAGGACTAAATCTATCAATGATGAATTCTTCAAGCTGGTGGACAAAATATGAAGATAAGAATTCAGAATATATTCTTAATGTTTAAAAATATTTAGTCAATATTTTATTTGAGTATGTTTATCTTGTGTCTCTTCCTAAAATAGTTGATCTTAGCTTTTTGTACAAGGCTCCTTAAACCTATAAAAGGAGGCCTTAGGGTTAGACATAAGACACATCTCACATACATCTTTTTCACATACCTCTTCCACATATCTCATAACACTTTCATTGTAATCATTCATTGATATTATTAATCAAAGTGAAAGTTTGCTTTACTTTGTTTTGTTCGTTGTTCTAAGTGTTAAATTCCGCATAACACTTAGATTACTTCATACATATCAAAAGTTTCTCTACGTGTATTCTTGATTCAATCTCGTATACACAAGCTTAATCGATCTAAGTTTGGGATCAACAAGTGGTATCAGAGCTTGTTGAGAAACTTTGATTTGAAGAACGAGATCCAATATCGTGAGGTGAACCAGGCTAAGGAAGAAGGTGAAAAAGAATCTGATGATGTTTTCAGTCAAGGCGAAGTCTACTTCAAGTTCCAACTCATCTTCGTCATCTGATAATGAGGTATGTGATGACTCTTCTTGTAGGATAAATACTGAAAAACTTAATAAAGAGATTTTAAAATTAAAATCAGATCATTCAGACGTAAGATGCACGTTATCTAATTATCAAGTGGCACTTGTTCAAACTGAAAAGACTGTTTCTGAGTATAAGAAAATGGAGTTTGATTTAAAAGATAAAATAAATATCTTAAAACATGAGTTAAATCAAAGTAATGATATTAACGATATCGTGAATAGGGTTAATGTTGATTTAATAGCTAAGTTAGATGAGGCTAATAAGAATAAAGACAATGTGAGTCTTAAAATTCAGAGATTTGATAAGGCCACACAAACCCTAGGAGAATGTGTTAATAAACAAAGGGATTCTAAGGATATGTCTGGGATTGGGTTGAAAGAATATGTTGCCGTTCCACCACCTGCTGGGGACTTCTATGGTGTCCATAGAAAGGATCTCTCTTGGACTGGTATTCCAGAACTCCAAGAAGAGGAATTTATTCCTCCACCTAGAGTTCTTTCCCCAGTTGAGGAATATCAACAAAAGGTTACTGACCTAGAAGAATGGAAGAAGGCTAACCCCACTTTGTTTGTTAAGGGTGGGATGCTTAGTGAGAGTCCATTCGTGCCTACACCCATTGAGAGTCCAGTAGTATCTAAACCTATCACTGTGACCAATCCCATCACTGGAAAAACTGTTAATCTTGGCTCCCCAATTAAGAAACAACCTAGTGTTAAATATGCTGAAATGTATAGGAAACCTAGGTCACTCAAAAGCCAAGAAAGTATTAATGGGACAGGGTTTTACCAGTCTAAGCCTAAGTTTGTGTCTAAAAAGGCTTGTTATACATGTGGGAGCTTTTCTCATTTGGCCTGTAATTGTGTCAGTGGACACAATTCATTCGCTGGCAATAGGTCATCTAATGTCAATCATAGACCTTTTGTCCACACTAGACCACAGGCTACTAGACCAACTCCTTTCTTCTCTAAGGCAGCTAATACCCATGGACAAAGGCCCTTTCAAAAGACCAACACTTGGTCAAACAGACAGTATGTTCCTGTAGCAAACCCTAATTTAGGCACTGACAAGAACAAATTCAGCGCTGACAAGAAAAAATTCAACGCTGAAAGGAACAAATTCAGCGCTGACAGCAATAAATTCAGCGCTGACAGGAACAAATGCAACGCTGACAACTCCAAATTTGGTATGAGACCTTATTTTAGACCATATAAACAAAGATACTTGGTTAGTAAGGGTCAAGGGTCTAGGGCATCATCCCACATAACTTGGAAACCTAAACAAGAGCAAAACTCTAGTTTTAATGGTATTTCAATGACTTGCAATAGATTTAAATATCTTGAGAAGGTCATTACTAGTCTCATTGGAACAAATTGGGTGCTTAGGTCACAAAGGGATGAACATGCATTTATGGTAAAGAATAATACCACTCTAGTTGAACAACTAGACAGATCCAAGTCTGATAAGGCTTGGATCTCCAAAGAAAACTAATTTGTTTTCTTTTTGAGCAGCCTATCCAAAAGCAGGTTAATGATCAAGGATATTGGGATAGTGGATGCTCAAGGAACATGCATTGTTGGTCTTTCCACTAATATTATTTTTATCCACTGACATGTTATCTCTACCCATTATCATGGGATAGGGTAGCCTCTGTTGGTGTGTGTTTTTGTGGTTTTTGTCTAACTATGCAGGAAAGTGGAGCTACATTTGGATGGATACAGAGTTGCAAACTTTTATTTATGATGGTTGGAATGTTTACATTCTTATCTTGAGATAAAATTTTGCTTCTTCACATATAATGATTTGTATGCTTCTGTTAAGGGGAGGTAAACCTCTAGGTTTTTGGGTATTATTAGAATGCTCTTATCACAATTCTAGATTGTGTCCACTGGTGAGTGGGGGTTAGAAATAGTGAAGACTTTTCCTTATGGAATTATTGGAATTTCTAAACCTCGAGGCACTGTAGCATTCACGTTTTTATTTAAACATGCGTGCTACCAAGACTTTTGACCTAGAATTGGGTGTGGTCGTATGGGTGACTTGGGTTAGATATATTTTTGGGCTTACTTGGGGAGTTGCAAAGGTTTTATATGAGTTAACTTTCTCTTTGGGGCATTTGTGAACAAAGGACTCTAGAGTTCATGTGTGTCTATCATGCTTTTGCATGAGTGTATGCATGAACAGTGTTTGTCACTCTTGCTTATTAGAGTCTAGTTAATTTCCTTAGGATTATTACCTTTGTCTATGTTCTAACTAAAGTTTTCTACATTCTCAAGTCTATTATATGCTATTTCATCTCAGTTGGTGTCATTTCTAAACTGATTTATAGACCCCCAAAACATTTCATCACCCTTACATTTTTCAAATTTTTGGATATCTAGAAGCCTAATGATCATTGAGATGTTTTTCCTAGTGATTGATATCTAGTAGCAGCAGAGATCACTTTCACAAGGGTGTATAGTGTTATGGAGATGGCTGAGACAATTGGCACTAGCTTTAATGCAGGTCAAGTCAGTCTTATCATCAGTAAGTCCATCCCCGTGTCCTATGAATCAACATTGAGGATTCATTTCCCGAATGTGGATGAGGACAGTATGAAACCTTTGACATTAATGGAATTGACGAAAATCTGTATTAGCTTGTAAAAGCATAATACAGAAATGGTACAAATTGTCAAGGATCACAGTTTTGAACTGATAGACTTGTTGTTTTGGAAGCTGATGCAAGGAGGATGTTCTTGGTTCCGTCCTTGTATATTGATCTTAGAGAGGAGTCTTAAAAAGGGGAGGAGCAATCGAATTTGAGTGACAAAAGTAATAAAGAAAGCTCCAAAGACTCTACAGGTGTTGAAGATGATTAAGACCAAGTGAAGGCTGACTATACAAGTGATTTGAGTGATTGACTTTTCGAGATTTATTATTACTCAAATTCAGGGATAAGTATGTTTGTAAGAATCCTCTCTGTATGTTTTATTTTATTCAGAAACTTGATTACTAGAGTAGATATCAAGTTTAGGGGAGGATTGTTGGGAATAAAATTGACCAAGTCCCTAGACGCTGACAAGAGGAACTTGAACGCTGACAAGAGTAAACAGGGCGTTGACAGATGAGACGCTGATAAGAATTATCAAGACGCTGACGAGAAGAATCTTAACATAAAGACAAGGACTAAATCTGTCAATGATGAATTCTTCAAGCTGGTGGACAAAATATGAAGATAAGAATTCAGAATATATTCTTAATGTTTAAAAAGATTTAGTCAATATTTTATTTGAGTATGTTTATCTTGTGTCTCTTCCTAAAATAGTTGATCTTAGCTTTTTGTACAAGGCTCCTTAAACCTATAAAAGGAGGCCTTAGGGTTAGACATAAGACACATCTCACATACATCTTTTTCACACACCTCTTCCACATATCTCATAACACTTTCATTGTAATCATTCATTGATATTATTAATCAAAGTGAAAGTTTGCTTTACTTTGTTTTGTTCGTTGTTCTAAGTGTTAAATTCCGCATAACACTTAGATTACTTCATACATATCAAAAGTTTCTCTACGTGTATTCTTGATTCAATCTCGTATACACAAGCTTAATCGATCTAAGTTTGGGATCAACAAACATGGCCTCAGTAAGGGGCCTACTCTCCGGTAAACCCATGGACCATATTATAATACACTTTTGCAGTAAGCTTAGACGGCACATGTTCAGTCCTATCACGAGGAATGCAAACCAGTATTTTTTGTAAAAACCTAGGATACATCAGAAACTTCTTCCTAGAACCAACACTAGATAGATTACTAACCATCCACTCAAACAGATAATGAGAGAAATTAAACACCCTACCCTGGGCTAAGCATATGAGACCAGTAGCCAAGGGAGTAGGGAAAGCATCCCAACTCCCAGACTTGGGAGTTAAACAATGAATCAGAAAATGCACTAGAAGCTTCCATTGTGGGGAAAACCAATTTTTCTGGAAGTTAAACTTCCCCCCATGATTGTACCCTATAGCAGCCATCCCCTCTAATACCTCCGAATTGGAGATGGAATCAATACCACCCTCATCTTGAAGATGAAGGGAAGATCGAATAGAAGCCTCAGACACCACGTATGAACGTCCATCTATGGTAGCATGGAGTTCACGTGGACGACCAACCACAACCACAAGACGAACAGATGCCCAAAACTGACGAATGACACTATCATAAATAGTGGGACATACAATAAAAGCATACCTTAGGTTTGAGGCCTCAATGAAGTCCAGAATATCAGTAAAATCATCACGATATGGACCATCGCCTAGATAGGCGACCTTGTTGTGAGCAGGTTGGTATACTAGGGCAGCCATGGATCTTGATTAATTGAATGGAGGATGATTTTGGTTAGGGTTGAGAGAGTAGGATCGGTTTTGTGTGTGTGATGAGTGGAATGATTGAGTCAAGGGGGTTAATTTGACCATAAATAAGGAAGGTAGTAACTGTTCATTGACCCCTATTAATGGGGGGTTGCCCTTTCAAATTACACATTATTACATAGTAACCACTTGCCCCTTTTAACAAAATTCCCAAATTCCAATTTACCAAAGTTAAATAAGAGTGTAAATACCAGAATTGGAAGCGTTGACCAAAAGTCAAAGCGCACAATGGTCAGACCAGAAGCAAAATGTGGTCAACAAAATTCAATTAGAATGAACAGTGTCCCAGACCAGCACCAGAAGCCAATCATCACTTGACAAAGAAGGATTTTGAACCACCAGAAGCCAACCAATTATGACTAGAAGCTAACCAATGAGGACCAGAAGCCAGTCATGAAAGAATACAACCACCAGAAGTGAGCAAAATCCTCCACCAGGAGTAACACACACCACTAGAACCAATGCAATATGCTGTTAAAATCTACCAATATGTTAGTCTGTGCTAAGTAATATGTACATGAAGCCTCCCCTTAGGCTTAGCCTCCCCTCAATCCTAGACCTCAAGGATTGACCATCCCAATATGAACCACCAAGTGGTTGAAACGAGGACCATCAAATGCTTTAGTCAGCAAATCATCAACATTATCATCCGTATGAACTTTAAGAACCTGTATCAGCTTCTTCTCATTGGCATCCCGTATAAAATGGTGCCTAATTTCAATATGCTTTGTTCGCTGATGAAAAACAGGATTCTTCACAATGCAGATAGTGCTTTGATTGTCAATAAAAATTTTGGTGTTCATAAAATTGAAACCATAATCCAACATTTGATTTTGGATCCATAAAACCTGTCCACAACAACTAGCAGCAGCAACGTATTCAGCTTCGGTTGAGGAAGTAGCTACTATTGTCTGTTTCTTGCATTGCCATGAAATAAGTCGACGACCCAAAAATTGACAACCACTAGTAGTAGACTTTCGATCATTATTAGCACCTGCATAGTCACTATCACTATATGCTTCTAGAACAAAAGGTGATTCTCTAGGATACCATAAGCCCAGTTTAGGTTGAGCCTTGATATACTTGAAAATCTTCTTCACTGCATTCAAGTTCGAAACCGTTGGAGTCACCTGATGTCTAGAACAAGCACTTACTGCAAACATGATATCCGGACGTGATGCAGTCAAATACATGAGTGAGCCAATCATAGACCTGTACATATGAACATTGACCGGGGGGTCTGGCTCATTCTTGAGTTTAACTTTAGCAACTTCATAAGGAGTTGCTGCTGGTCTAAGAGGATCCATGTCAAACTTCTGAAGGATCTCATGTACATATTCATCTTGACTGATGAAGATCCCATCCGACTGTTGCTTGACCTGAAGACCAAGGAAGAAAGAAAGCTCTCCCATCGCACTCATCTGAAATTCGCCTTTCATCAAGTGTTCAAACTCATCACACCATTCCTTCCGAGTAGAACCAAAGATAATGTCGTCCACATAAACCTGAACAAGGATAATGTCCTTGGTATTCCTCCTAAGAAATAGTGTTTTGTCAATAGTACCTCTTTTATAGCCATTCTTTAACAAGAAAGTTGAAAGACGCTCATACCAAGCTCTAGGAGCCTGATGTAATCCATAAAGAGCCTTGACCACCTTGTAAACTTTCTTGGGATGAAATGGATCTACAAAGCCCTTAGGTTGAGTGACATACACCTCCTCATTATTTTTCCATAGAGAAATGCACTCTTGACATCCATCTGAAACACCGTAAAGCCCACATAAGAAGCAAAAGCCAAAAATAGACGAATGGCCTCAATCCTTGCAACCGGAGCAAAAAATTCAGTGTAGTCAATGCCCTCAATTTGAGTGTGGCCCTGTGCAACAAGCCTAGCTTTATTCCTCACGACAATTCCCCGTGCATCCTTCTTGTTCTTGAGAATCCATTTGGTATTGATTGCTGTCTTTCCATCTGGTAAGTCAACCAGAACCCAAACATTCTGAAACAAGAATTGCTGCATTTCCTCCTGCATAGCCTCCACCCAACTTTGATCCTCAAGAGCATGAGAGACTGACCTAGGTTCCACCTGTGAAAGAAAACAAGCAAACAAACAGTGTTGAAAGTCCGTATGATTATTACGCTTGTGATCTTCAATATAGCTCACAAGAGCATGATGATCAGACGAGGCCTTCTTCTGCATTCTGCGTGTCTTGACAGTAGAACCAGGATCTCCAATGATTTGGGTGGTAGGGTGATCTTTGTGTGATTGCAAGACTGGATTGGAAGCTACCTCCACTTCTGGTGCCAAGTTATTGAGATCACCAACAAAGTCAGCATCATATGAAGCAGCGTTGAAAATCCCATCTACTGGTTGTTTATGAATATCATCCAGCTTGGTAGAAGACTTCTTTTGATGGTTCCCCAAATCAGAAGGACTGGAGAAACGAGTATTTGAAGCAGACTCACTAGCTGGAGTACCAATAGGTGATAGGCTGGCACTAGGAGCATAAGCTGGGGTACCAGGAGCAGCTTTGTCAGTAGGCGTATTCAAGGGAAATTCAAAACCACCTTGAGCAGCTGCTGTAGTAGCTTCTTGTTGTTGTTTGAGTAGAGTGTCAAGAGCTATTTGGGAATCCGGTACATCCAATGGAGTTGCATCACTAGGAGGAGTAGGAGAGACGGTGGTGGAGTAGGATGGAACCACAAAAATGTCATCCTCGTCATCTGAATCAAAAAGACTAGAAGGAACACCTGTACTAGAAGTTGCAAACACCTGTGGTCTTGCATCATGGTTAGTTTTGAAACGAAAATATCCTAACGAATCACTAAGATAATCAAGATCAAAATACCATTCAGGACCCTTGCCTTGGATGTTTGACTTCTCTTCAAAATACCTGAGATTTATAGTTTCAATGATCCGCTTGGCTTGGAGATTGTAGACACGATAAGCCCGAGAGTGAGCTGAATATCCCACAATGTATCCTTCATCTGCCTTGCCATCAAACTTCCCCAAATAGTCACTAGTATTCAGAATGGTTACTGGACACCCAAAAGGCTTCAAATGAGCAATATTTGGAACTTTGCCCGTTAGAAGCTCATAAGGAGTCTTCTTGTGAGGATTGGTAATAGAAACCCTATTCAAAACATAACTTGCAGTATTAACAGCTTCTGTCCAGAACATGGTTGGAAGCTTGGAATCGGCAAGCATTGTTCTTGCTGCTTCTATTAGTGTCATGTTCTTTCTCTCTGCCACGCTATTCTGTTGAGGAGTTCTTGCTGCACTATAATCTCTTTTGATGCCCTTAGCATTACAAAGTGCTATGAGGTCTTTATTTTTGAACTCGGTTCCATTATCACAACGAATACCTTTAACTTTCTTGGACAACTGGTTCTCTATAAGGGTAAGAAAATATCTAAGAATTGAGTAGGTCTCACTCTTGGCAGCCATGAAGAATACCCACGTGAACCTGCTATAACCATCAGTTACCACCAGACAGAATTGTTTGTGGTCAATGCTCCTAATGGAAGTAGGACCAAATAAATCCATGTGTAGTAGCTGCAATGGCTCAGTAATAAGACTAAGAGCAGTAATGGCCTTGAAGGATGCTTTATGCTGTTTGCCTTTGCTGCAAGCAATACAATTTATATCATTCCTAAATGACTTGGGAGGTAAACCAGAGACCAGATTCATATTTGCTAGTTTGTGAATGGTCTTGAAGTTCACATGCCCCATCCTTCTGTGCCATTGAGTAGCTTCATCTTCTGAGGCTTTAGCAACCAGACATGCTAGTTGACCAGTAGGGTTGACTTCATTCAGCTTGATGCTATAAAGATTGTGTCTTCTAGGGATTCTGAGCAGAATTTGTGAGTCATCCGGAAGCTGAAAGTCTTTGGAGAGCACAAGTGCATCAGTATCGGTGAAGAGAACAAACTGCTTCTTGTCACAAATCTGAGAGACTGATATCAAGTTGAAGTGCTGAAGTGCTTCCACATAGTAGACCTGCTCAAAATTTAGATTAGGCATCTTAATTGTTCCTTTGCCAGTGATCCTGCCTTCACCTCCACCAAAATAGACCTTGTCGCCTTGAAATGGTACAAAGTTAGAGAGAAGACTTTTATTTCCTGTCATGCTCCTGGAGCAACCACTATCAACAATGCCTAAGCTAGGATCTTGGTATGGCGTAACCTACAACAACACGATAAAAATGCAAAAGTTAGTGTCTTAAGGGGACCCAAACCTTTTCAGGTTTGAGCCTGCCTTGTGGATCTTTAGTAGAGTGCCAAGAAGATTGATGAGATCCACCGTTGTTCCTTGGTTGCCTATGCATCATATGGGTATTATTGTTTGACCAAGAACAACCTGCTGAGGGCTTAACAGCAGTTCCCAAACCTCCCAAACCAAAATACATATGGTCAAGATTTTGTGGATAAATTGGATTAAAATTTTGAAAATAGTTACTGGTGGATCTATTTGTTGTTAATCCAATGTTTCTCCAATGATCAGAAGGTAATGGAGAGGACCTTCTAGAAGAAGAAAACGATTTAGCACTAGGATTGAGTCTTCTAGAAGTATATGAGGCAGCTCCTGGTGGACCAGGAGCAGGAAATGCTTGATTAACAGAAGCATGTGTGTCATAAAAATCACAATCTTTAGTCAAATGAAATGCACTTCCACAAACAAAACATGTTTTAATAGAACTTTTATTAGAATGATATTGTTTCATACTGCTAACATTATTACACACAATTCTAGGAGTATCAAACTTCCTAGGACTCAATAAACCAGGACCAGACACACTTGACTTAACAGCAACTCTTTCTTCACACATCCTAGCACCAGTAGCAGCATGATCATTCGACTTGGAACTCGTAGCTCTTGACCCTTCACTTGAATCACTTGATGCAGAGTCACTGGCTTTGTCACTGAAAGTACACGAGACAAAGTCATTAGAATTAGTAGAACTTTTTGGGGACTCATGCATCTGTGATCCATCCAAGTCATTATGCCAAGAAGTGGGCATAAAAGTTCCAGTAAGAGGAGGAGGGACAGCATGCATTTCTGCTGCTGGTTTAAACCTATTGTAACTAGGTTTTCCCTCTTCCTCTTTGTCGGCATCAAAGAAACTCAAAAAAGATAAATCAAACACATCTTCTGAATCAATATACTTATCAAATCCTAACCCTCTTTTAGTCCTACCAGACATGCTACTATCAATTAATTTTGAAAGATTTTTAGGTGCCTTTTGCCATTTTTCAAATCTCAACATTGTAGCATCTAATTTTTCTTGCATCTCCTGTTTTTCTTTGATACTCGCATCTCTTACCTTTTCTGTATATTTAAGCATATTAGTTGTGTTTTCTAAATCGATGCTTAGTATCCGAATTTTATCCTCATACTCACGTTGAGTATTTTGTAGCCACCTCTTTTGTTGTTCTAATTTGTTTAAAGAAGCCTTATAGGCTTGAACCTCTAAAAAATACTTATCATTTTGATCATTTACTTCATTAAATTGGGACAACAATTCTGGGTATTTATCATGACAACCAAGAGGACAATGTTGTACCTAAGGTGAGATGCCCATAAGAGCAAACTCGTCTGTTTCTTTTGCATCAGAGATATTCCCAGCAATCATTGCAAATATGTCAGTCGAGGATTCAACGGATTCCAAAGTGGTAGTCTGATGATCATTCCAGTTGACCATAGAGTCAACAGATACCAGTGCCTTCTTGTCATCTTTTACCTCCTGAACCTTAAAAGCTGAGTACCTGCTCTTCTCCTGATCATTCTTGCTACGGCATTCCCTCGCAAAGTGACCTTGTTGCTGGCAGTTATAGCATCGAACCTTGCTTCTGTCGAATCTTGCTGGCTCCCGAGGGTTGTAATTGAATTTTCGTCCTACTTTCTTCTCAAACTTGTGAACCCTAAGAGTGAGCATGGCCATCTGCCATTTAAGATCCATTTCATCCAGGTCAAGTTTATCGACCTGTTTGAAGTCATCAAAAGCAAGTTGTTGTTGAGCATCAACATCAGCCACAAAAGAATGAAGAACGACTTCTACCATACTACCAGACTTGGCAGTAGGGACAGGAGTAGAAGTATGCTGAAAAGTATGTTGAGAGGACACAGTATTGCTTGGGCTACTAGCATATGACATGGGACTGGATGCCATAGAACTCACAAAGGCAGAATTAGCAGGAGTGGGAAAAGAGTCACTTTAATATCCTCTCACATGAGGTTCAAAAGTTCCGAGCTTATGAAATAAATCATCAAAGTTGAGATAGTCAAGCCCACCTTTGGCTTTGAGAGAGATCACCACCTGATTCCATGAGTAGGGTAAGGCTTTAAGAAACCTTGCATTAATATCACCATCGTCAGGCTTTGAACGAAGTTGATTCAATTGGCTCAATATCTTCTGAAACCTGTCATACCCTTGATGTAAACCTTCAGTTTATGAGATTTTGAATTCTGTGAATTCATCTCTCAGCATGGATCTTCGCATTTTCTTTGACTCCTCATTCCCACCAAACCTTGCTTTTATACCATTCCAGATCTCTCTGGCATCATCCAAATGGTAGAAGTCACCCATGTGATCATCAGGAAGAGATTGAAGCAAAATCGTTTTTGCTTTGACCTCCTTCTGAATAGCTATGATTTCTTCATGAGATTTAGGGTCAAGAAGAGTAATATTACCATTCTTGTCTCTTCCAGTTAGCTTCCTGCTGTTCCCATTCAGAATAATCTTCCAAAGGTCTTGATCAGTATTGGTGATCCACCATTCCATCTTCATTGCCCAACTATCATATTCATCCTTTTTCAGAAGAGGGAATTTACCATTCGTGTTGGAAACCGTAGCAACGATCTACTGAGGTTGCACAATTTTAAGAGTGCTGTCTTCTCCTGTTTGAGCAGAAGTTGAGGCAGACATGATAAAACAAAAATGTCAGTAAAAAGAAAACTTGATTCTTCTTGTATAGAGACCCTCCCAGGCTCTGATACCACTTGTTGGGTCTACTAGATGTAGATCTTGCAGCCAGTCAGGAACGGTGAATGACTTCTGTAATCACAAGTCAATCCACAGAGAGACTCTATACACAATATGAATGCAGAACACAAATATAATAAAGAAGAACATAATAACTATAAAGACTTGATCCTTTCTAAGAATTTCTAATATTGATAATCACTAGAACTATGTTTTCTGAAGGTGTATCTAACCCTTCTGCCTAAGGTTCCTTTTATACTACAAGGAAACCCTAATACATCATTAACCAAAACGTGTAAAACTGATATGCATATCCTTTCCTAACATATCTCATGCATATCCTAACAGAATAATAAATAAATAATAAAGTTTAACTTTGACTAGGACCAGGAGCACGACTTGCTCCTACTACTACTAGGACCAGGAGGAACTACATACCTCCTAGTCTACCTATTACATTTAACTATACCAATGGTCCTAACACTAAGGTCTTCAACTCCTATTTTTCTAACCTCTTTGGCTTTTACTACTTCTAATTCATCCAAGTCATCATCAACCAATGGTGGTGTCTTGGGTGAGGGAGGGGTTTCATCAAAGGTTACGTTGAGTGATTCTTCAATAACCCCGAGGTTCTATTTAGGACTATGTAGGCTTTGCTAGTTTGGGAATAACCTAAAAGGATACCTTCGTAAGACTTTGGGTCAAACTTGGTAAGGTAGTCTTTGGTGTTGAGGATAAAGCACTTGCTTCCAAACACCCTAAAGTATTCCAATGAGGGTTTCTTACCTTTAAGAATCTCATAGGGGGTCTTTCCTAGGAAAGGTCAAATAAGAATTCGGTTGAGAATATAATTCGATGTGTCCACGGCATTGCACCAAAACTTTTGAGGCAAAGATTGCTCGTTTAACATCGTCCTACTCATCTCTTGGAGAGTCTTATTCATCCTTTCAACTACCCCATTTGATTGTGGAGTGCGAGGAGCCGAGAAGTTATGGGTAATACCATGAGCTTCACAAAAAGCACCAAATTGCACTTTATTATCAAATTCCCTACCATGATCCGTCCTAATAGAGACAATTGGACATCCTAGTTGATTTTGAATTCTTCGACTAAAGATTTCGAAATGATCGAAAGCTTCATTCTTAGATGCCAAAAATCTAGTCCAAGTGAATCTAGAATAGTCATCAACTATAACTAGGGTATAAAGGTTACCTCCATAACTCCGTATGGCGGAAGGTCCAAAAAGATCCATATGTAGGATCTCTAAGCACCGAGAGGTCGAAACCAAATTTTTGGCTTTGTGACTTGAGTGAACTTGCTTTCCAACTTTGCAAGCATCACAAAAGTGACTATCAAACTTCAACTTGGGAAGGTGTCTTACCAACTCCTTAGAGACTAAAGATTGAATTAAACGCATATTAGCGTGACCTAATCTCCTATGCCAAAGAGTAGAACTATCATCTATAGTCGCAAGACATATGTTTTCTTTTGACTTCTTATTAACCTTCATGACATAAAGCCCATGCTTTCTAACACCTTTTCCAATGACTTTTCCATCTTTTACGATTTTACTGTCATGTTCCGAAAAGATGACCTTACACTTATTGTCACAAATTCGACCTATACTTAAAAGGTTAAACCCTAAGTTATCTACGTGCTCAACATTTTCAATGGTCATAGAGTCAAGAGAAACCGTACCTTTGCCAATGATATTACCACGTAGACTACTTGCAAATGTGACGTTACCTCCATCATATGCTTTGTAGTGCGAGAACAAACTTCGATTACCCGTCATGTGTTTAGAACAACCACTATCCTTAATCCACTCGTCGGGCTCCAAATCAATTCCCAAGCATATCTAGGTAACAACACACAAGATCAAACATTTGGTCCCCAATATCTCATGGGTCCAAAATTGTTAGTTCCAAACATCTGTTCGGTCAAAAAGTTGATGTGGCAGAAACTCAAAATCGAAGAACATTTACTCAAGCGTTGACAAGAGTAATATAGACGTTGACAAGAGCAATGTAGGCGTTGACAGAAGTCAACAAAAGTCAAACGCAGTCAACAAAAGTCAACGCTGATGGATTTGATGGAGAATTCTATTTGGGGAATATATTGAGTATATTATTTATGATATACACAATATATATTTTATCTAAATAGAAGATTTAGATGTTTATTTGATTTTATCTCTTGTAAACCCTAATCCTTACACTATAAAAGGAACCAAGGGTCTTAGGTTTTATTCATACTTTTCATTCACAATGTAAACCTAAAGCGTGTGTCGACTAGACGTGGGATTCAATGTATACACGTCTAGTGGATGTTTGTTATTAATATAATGAACATCCCAATTGTTTTAATTCATGTTATTCGCGCCTAAACACCTTGTTCATGTGTCATGTTCTAATTCCGCTTTGATTGTATAATCATATGAACATGGTGCATTCCTAGTTGCTTAAAAGATCCGGAAACCAAGGTTTCCACAACATCCCTTGCATTTGGTTGGGATGCATGAATGAAGGAGGGGTTCCCCATGGAGAACAAAATGGAGGAGGGTAGTCATTCATGTAACAATTTTGTTGTTCATTATTTCTCCTAGGTGTATTTGATCTAGGTTTAGAGTTATGATTATTCCTTCTAGGTGTTGGGGTTTTACTTCTAGACCGTGAATTGTTTTGATTATCTCTTCTAGGCGTTGTCGTTCTACTTCTAGGCTTAGACTCATTCCGTATTCTAGGTAGAGTAGAAGATGGTCTTGATAAGCTTCTATTTCCCATGAGAGGTTTACTTAATGGCTTGTAGAACTTATCAATAGCATTGTCGTCAAGTATGGGTAATTTTACCTTATTAACAGTAAGATGCTTTGGTTTTTCACCTAATTTAGATTTTTAAAAAAGTTCATAATTTTCACAAAACTCATCTTCTGGCCGCGGTACCTTATCTATGGCGGTGGTTCCATAGTGATAAGGAACCGCCCCATACAATCTGGGACCGCGTACAGTGGGTGATTTTTGTGAATATCTGACTTGTTTAGGTTCAATAGTTGAGGCTTCATTTGAGTTAAAACCTAGACCAATTCTTTCCTTAGAATGAACTTGTTTGTTTAACATATCATCAAGAGCACTAGTACCTTTCATGAACTTTTCCAATTTAATGGAGGTGCTCTTGAGATCTTCATTCTCTAATCTAAGTTTCTCACAACTTAAGCAACCTAAATCCACTTCTTTATTTTTCTCAAGTATTGCCAATTTTTTCCCTAAGTTCATTGATCTCATTTTCAAGCTTAGTTTTGGTTGATTTTAAGGTTTTATTCTTTTCTATGAATTTTAGACTAAGTTTGTGTAAACTATCATTTTTGCCTTCAAATTTAATATCATCAAAGGTGGAGCTATCATTGCTATAATATTCGGTTTCGGAATGTACCTTTTTAGAAGTGTGAGCCATAAGACATTTCTCCTCTTTGGGGTTGTCATCATCATCTTCACCGCTATCGCTCCAAGCGCCACTAACGAACGCCGTGTGGTTCTTATCGCGAGCGGGCTTTGGACAATCACCAATGAAGTGATTTGGATCACCACTTCTAAAGCAATTCCTATCACCTTTTTCGTTCTTGGCAAACCGATTCTTTGAGAATGGTTTCTTGTCATTGTTGGGTTGCCTAACGTGTTGACCTCGTCTCTTGAAGAACTTCTTGAAATCTCTCACCGCCAATGCATACTCCTCGTCATCGCTTTCCGAGGAACTATCATGGTCACTTTGTGCCTTCTTGGCTTTAAGTGAAAGAGATTTCCTTTCACTCTTGGTTTTCACTAATTCCGAGTCCTTCAAAATTATCATCGCATGAACCTTCAAGTTGCCTATGAGTTCATCGAGTGATAAAGTTGAGAGATCTTTCGATTCTTCAATCGCCGTGACTTTTGCTCTCCACTTTGGATGTAAAGCCCTTAGAAACTTCCTAACATTGTTCTTGCTAGAAAAACCTTCATCAAGTGCTTTTAGACTAGTAATAATGGTTTTAAACCTAGCAAATGCACTATCAATAGTTTCATCTTCTAAGATGACAAATTGTTCATATTGTTGGACAAGAAGATCGATTTTGCTTTATTTGACTTGGCTATTACCTTGGCGGGTTACTAAAAGAGTGTTCCAAATATCTTTAGCAGTTTCCCACATAAAAATTCTTTCATACTCTTTCTTTGGCAAAGCATTATAAATCACCATTTTAGCCTCATTATTTTTTGAAAGTTTCTTTTTAGTATCGTCATTAGCTTTGTCAAAAGTGACCAATTCTTTTGTTTTAGAAACTTCATTAAATTGATAAGGTAAAATATCACCATTGGTAATACCATGCCAAAGATCTAAATCTTTTGATTTCACATAAGTTTCAAATCTATTTTTCCAATAAATAAAACTATCGGTTTCAAAAAGTGGTGGTCTTGGCATAAATTGCCTTTCTAGGTATTTGTTGGAATCCATAGATCGATTCAAGTTTTAAAATACAATATACTTTAAAAATTCTTGAGCAACCCACTCTGATACCAATTGTAGAAACTAGAAGGGGGGGGGGGGGGGGTTGAATAGTTTCTTATATTTACTTGTTAAAATGTGGTTTTCAAAAAATCCTTTTAACAAAAACTTAGGCTTGAGGAAATATGTGAAATCTTCTTATGCACAATATGAACAATGATAATGTAACTAACCTAATACTAACAAAAAATATATGCACAAAGAATAAAGAATGTAAAGAGTTAAGGGTAAAGAAAGATCAAACCGAACACCAAGGATTTATAGTGGTTCGGCAACGTAGCTCACTCCTCGTTCCTACTCCACTCCTCGAGTACTCCTTACTCAAGAGTTCACTACACAACAAGCTCCTTATGGTGGAGAAAACCGTACACGTCGCTTAACCAATTTCCGACTCTAAGCTAAAAGTCGAGCCCTAATCGTAGCTAGAACCAATCTACACAACTATACTTAGTACATACACAACTTCCAAATAGACACAACTACTTGGATCTTCACAACTATGGCACAACTACAAATGTATAAAATTAGATCTTCAATGGATCTTTGGTGGTGGACTCAACACTTCACAAGGATAGTGTTCTTCTCTTTGCACTTGGAGAGGAAGGGATGGAAGAACAAGATTCACTTCTTAAACAAGTAGTAATCAAACAAATGATCAAATATTTGAGTGATTAAAGAAGAGTGTTTGAATCTGGAAATAGATGTGCAAAAGAGGTGAATTGAAAAGCTGAGAATGGTCCACTATTTATAGGACAAAGGGCCAACGACTATATCTGCCCGCGGTACCTTATCTTAGCTCGCGGTACCTTATCGATAAGGAACCGCCTAGGAGCTAAGGTACCGCTAGACTAGACTCCGCTCCCTTTTTGTCCTTTAGTGGTGGAGGTCATATCTGGTTTAAAAAATATCCTGATAGAATATTCCTAACCAAATAAGAATATGCCATTTTCAAATTTTCAAATAATTAATTTAATAAAACATTTTCTTAAAAAGAAAGTTTAATAAAAACTTGTCACACTTAATAAAAAGTGAGTTTTAAGAAAAGATTAAATCACTTGATCACTTGATTAAGGTTAGTACTTGTTTATCCATACCTTAAGTGAAAATGGGTAAAATGAAAAATACTTGAACTCAAGAATTCGTTTTTCGTTGTTTTCGTAAATGCTTGTTTTTACATATTGTCGTAATCAAAACTAAGCGAGACCGAAAAATGCAAGTAACGTTTTTAGGCATTATTGCATTAACAGTATGATATCGTAACTTACATTTTTTTAGTTGTAGTAGTAAGTTATAAAAAAAAATTCTTGAAAATAATTGGATTAGTTTTCTATGTAACATGTGATAATACATTTTAAAGGGATAAAGAAATTTTACAATAATTTTCTTAAGTGGAGTTAAAATTTTAGAAGAATTTAACTAAGACGGAAAGAGTAAAAAAAAGGAGATTTTATTATAGTAATGATAATAATAACACCACACCTTGTAAACATGTAGTAGTTTAGTTATAACCAACCTAAATAGATTATATAAAATAATAATAATAATAATGATAAACCGGGATGACTGATTTTATGCCCGGTCGTGTGGTGATTGACGCTGCACAACGTAAACGTGTTAAGTATGGGACTAAGTGTGCAGATATTGGATATGGGTTCCTCCCATTTTCCTTCTCTTCTTTAGGGGAACTGGAGGACGACGCAGTTACATTGCTGAAACGGATCCGAAAGTTCTCTATTATTCAGGAAATTGGAGCGCATGCTGCTGTTCATATTTTTAATAGGATCAGTTTCGCTATTGCTAAAGGAGTGGGAGCCCAAATAGTATCTCGGCTTCCCACTAATTTCTTGTAAATCGTATTATTCTAATGAAATAATGATAATAATAATAATAATAATATATAAGAAAATGTAGGAAAAAAACAGTGTATTTTATAAACATGTATTGGTTTCATAATAACAAGTGAAATAAATTTAATATGGGTAAACAAGATAATAGTTAGAATAAGATTGTAGTATACTAACTAGTTGATATCTTGATAAAATGACCAAGATAAAGGATGAGTTTGTGGTTAAAAATTAGTATGATTGATTTTAGTAGTATTGGAGTTTGGTTCTTACGAGAAGTAACTAATTGGGACGAAAGTTTAAAATTTTCAAAGGTATCAAGATTTGGTAATACTAATCGTGAAGAGTCTAATTTTTTGTTGTTGGCACACTCTATTGATCTTTTGGATTACATTGTTTTGTTTTCAGTTGTTTTAGCTAGGGTTGATTTTACCCTATATTTTATTGGGACACGATTGTTTGGAATTCTTTTGTTACACGTCATGGTTGATTTAGTTATGCGGTTGTGGGAACGTTAGTATGAGAGGATAGAGTTGGGTAGTATTACTTATGGTTAGATATTAGAATGGAGAGATGTATTTTGGTTTAAAGGTTGTGTTGAAGGAATGATTAAGATTTGTGGAGTTTGGAAACTTAGATTGGTTACGGGAATAAGGGAGTAAGTAAAGTTAGTTGACTGGTCGTGGGAACGAGATGTCATGTTATGAGAAGTTGGTTGAGGTACCATTAGGAGATTTATGAAAGTACTAGCGGATGTGAGGGTAGAGTAGAAAGTTTCTACTAATGGAAAGATTGGGCAAATAACACGCAAGGGAATTGGTATAGTTATGGAGGCAAGGTAGTAGTAGATACGTGAAGGAAAACATGGATGTGAAAGAATAATTAGTAGGATTCTGATTAATGATGAGGACAACAAGTAAGGAAGAGTGAGCCATTGAGGGGTTGAAGTACTTTTAGAAATATTATGGTAGATGAGTTGAAGTTAGAAGCTACTGGTAGTGTGAAGTTCCTAGGTAACACCATGGAGACGAGAAGGAGTGCGTAAAGAGCTACATCGCGAAGCAAGGAGCTGAAAGGACTACGTATCGGCTGCAAGAAGGATGCAAGAGATTTCGAAGGAGTCACAAAAGTTGCAAGGACTGGAAAGGTGACAAGCACTATGATGGGAAATTTACGTATGGTTCGTGACGAAGAAGGGCAGATCGAGTATCAGAGTGGAGCTACAAAGAGCTGAACCAGTGGATCGTGATGAAGTGAATACATGACATGGGAGATTAAGAACTCGTGGAAGTAACAAGGGGAGTCGAGTGACTACGCGGATAGAATTTTTGTGGAAATCAATATCAAGGGATGAGAAGTGAAGCTGAGCTGAATAAGTTTCGTAGAGAAGTGATTAGAGAGTCGGTTTTGTGAAGGTATTATGAAAGATCTTTGGAAGAGACAGCTATGCATTATCCAATACACTAGTGATTTCCATAGATTTGATGAATGAAGTATGGAATTTCTGTTGGACGGGACAGTGTAGGAATAAGGGAGAACCATAGAAGGAGAGAACCAAGTATTCCTAGACGATGATGACTGAAAGTACCTCATGTTAGGTGCAAGATCATAATAACAGTATGATACTTGAGTAATAATTTAGAATAGGGCTTAGTTTAGACAAATGGAAACTAATGTGGGTATAAGATGAGAGTGTGATCCGCATGGAATCACAGGAAACTCTAGTGTGTCCCTATTAGGAGGGAGTAGGAGAACTGGTTGTGAGAAAAACAAGTGAAGCTACTTGGAAAATTTTGGCGTATAGATGACTTGATAGACGGGAAGCATCACATCGTGATGTATGGTATGAGTTGAGGAAGAAGAAGGAAGTGTGTATAGAAGCGAAGCATGAATGAAATAGGTCGAGATAGGAACCGAAGGTAAAACTTTAGTAGAGCCTAATGAGTAGAATAAAGCACAAAGTAGGCTAATACTGTCGTAGTGTGGAAAAGGAAATGGCACTGACCTATACTGATTGATTAGGAGGCTTAGTATCGATAATCGAATGGATGAGGAGTTATAGGTGTGATGTGTCATAGGGACGAAGGGCTTCGTCTAACTGAGACAAGATGAGGAGCAATATGACCTTGAAGGTAAGAAATTGTGTAGGTATAAAGGAAGTGTTGAGTATAAAAAAATCATGAAGAAAAGTTATAAAGAAGTTCATAGGTGCTACTAATGAGCTATCCAAGTTTAATGGAAGTAGTTGTAGCATGGGTTTGGATGGTAGTTGATAGACTAACTGAGATAACCGTCCTTTTGGTGATGTGTATAGATCATAAGTTGATTTGGATTTGGAAGAGCCTTCTTGTGATGAACTAATGGATATGGGAAAGACCGTCATAGGTCACTTTGTAAGGAAATTGGAATTTTTAAGTAGTTTAGGGTACGGACTAAAGGGAGTTGATGAACATGATTGGATATGAGTATATCCAGCTCATTGGAAAAAGATGGGCAAGTGAGATACTTTTACAACCTTAGGAGTTACACTGAGGGCATGAGTGATTGATTTAGAGGGAGTTAGGAAACTCGTTAGCGATGGCTGAGTTTTCATATAATGATAGTTATCATATTAGAAGTCGATAAATGCCATTTGAGGCACTATATGAAAGGATAGGGTGAGTTGTCCGCATTATGGACTAGATTTGGTAAAAGAGGCTACTAATGTGGTAATGGTGTTTGTGGAAAGGATGAGAGCAACAAGGGATGCTATGTAGACAAGGAGGAAACCACTAGAGTTAGTGACAAAGTTATGTAGAAAGTTTCACCCATAGTAACGGGTGGTATGTTTTGGTAAAATGGAAGAGTTGATGTAGAGTTTTGTAGGTCTATTTATGATCTTTGGAAAGATCGGACCAGTAGCTTATGAGCATAGAATTACCTGGGGGAAATGAGTGGTATACATGTTATATTTTGTGTATTAAGATTGGTAAATGTTGTTTGAGAATGCATATTTGCATGTACGGTTATTCGGGATTTGTGTTAATAAGAGTTTGTTTTATCAAAGAGTCATTTGTGAGATTTATTGACTGTGAGGTCAAGAGTTTGGCAGTGAATTTAAATATTGTTGGTTAGTATATGTGGTAATTTGAGACTTGAACTAAAGTTCACGTGGAAATGAGAGGAGTTCATTTAGAACAAGTATCCTCAATTGTTTGCTGATGATGTGTTTGATCCTAAGGAGTAAATATCAGGACGATATTTCTATTAGGAGGGAGTGATGTGACAACCACGGTTTTGAGGTTCGTCACTTAGTTTTATTTTGTGCTAGTTACGTGTCTTTACGTGTTTATGTGCTAATTGGTGTGTATAGATTGTGGTTTGGATATCGTTTCCGGTACGGGGTACCTTGTGAGTGAAACGATGTGTGATGATTTCATGTTCATGAGCTCACATGGTAGTGACTATGAAATGAGATGGTGTTATTTAGTGGTTTTACGTATACGTATATGTATTAAAGAAAATCATATTTTTACGATTTAAGGTTTAGCATTTAGAGGTCTCGGATGAGGTATTTTAGTCACGGGAGTATTTTTCGGGATGGTTTTAAGTCATTTAGGACTTAGTTAATTATTTTATTTCATATTTCAAGAGTTTTTATAAAACTGTATATTTTTACGTCTTTTATGGTATACGCGTAAAAACTGACTAGTTTTACGGTTTTGAGATTTTGGAGGCTTTAGGAGCTGAAATAAATTAAGGTAATTTAAGGTAATATTAATAATACATTAATAAAGAAAAGGAAAGAAAAAAAACGAAAATTAGGGGTGTTGGGTCGGTTATGTGACGCAAGAAAAGGAAAAGAAAAAGGAAAAATAAAATAAAAAGGAAACAAGGGTTTTATAATTGGGTTAGGATTCTTTTGTTTAACTATATAATGTTTTAATTAAACCAAAACACTTCATAATCCCTGGAGAAAAAAAAACACATGATGGTTATCAATGGAGTTTAGGGTTGTCATAAAATGTTTTGTCTTCCATTAAATCTAAGGTAAAAACCTTCAATCTCTTTTTAATTAAATTGTTTTTAATTCATTCTTAATCAATACATGATGGATTTAGGGTTAGGTTAATTATGAGATCTGTATATTTAATGATATAATCATGTTTAGATTAGTTAGGGTTCATAAATAAACATGGTGATGGTAATTAATTAGGTTAATCATGTTAAACTCGTCATTAAAAACTGGGCAGAATTTTTGTGTCATTGTTTTGATCATATCTAGAGTTCTACAAACTTTTAATTTTCAAATCTTATGTTCCTGGAAAGGTTATTGAGTTGACTTTTAAATTTATGAAACGAGAACTAAATTGGAGGTCTAGAAGTGGGTCAAAAACAGGTTACATCAGTCGTGTGTCAAAACAGTTTTTGGATCAGTCTGTTTTCTTTTTATGTTTTGAATTGTTTGGGGTACTTAGGGTTATATTGGAACCTTAAAACGAACATGAGACTTAGATTATATATTAAATAAAAGATCTGGATTAGGGCTAAACATATGGGTTAGGGTAAGACCCTCTGATCATAACAAACTTTTTATACGTTCAAAATCAGTAAATTCTGGATATGTAAAAGTATATATATATATATATATATATATATATATATATATATATATATATATATATATATATATATATATATATATATATATATATATATATATACATATATATATATATATATATATATATATATATATATATATATATATATATATATATATATATATATATATATATATATATATATATATATATATATATATAGAGAGAGAGAGAGAGAGAGAGATGGGATCAAGAGAAAACCTCATCTCAATAGAAAACCTAGAAAACTCCCTCCCAACCGTTAGATCAAAGCTCCCTCCTTTTCTTTTTTTAATTCTAAAGTCTAGGAGCCTTTTTGTCATTTTCTTTATTTTCTAAGGGTTGCTTTTGTATATCTTTAATTTTCTTATGTGTTGGTCGACTAAATGAATTTTAGGCGTCTAACTGTTGACGCTTTTTAGTTTTTGACCGTTAACGTCCTTAAAAGTCAATATTTGTATATTTTATACAAATAATCTTACACAGGTTTGACTACAAAATGAAAACTGACATTTTTCTTCCAATCTAGACGTTACAAGAACTAGAAAAAGAGAGCATACGTGTACAATGTATTCCAAAAAAGACAAAGCCAAATAAAAACAATCACTAACCGATACTAACAAACTTTTTTTACAAAACGTAAACAACTATAAGCTGCAACTTGTACTAACAAACTTATTAACACAACGTAAACAAACCGAAGCTAGTTGTAATAGGATGCTTGATGATCGTTTGAACTTGGGACTTATAACTATTGGTTTTTTATGGCTTGTTTTCGTTTCCAGTCATAATGTGCTCACCAGGTATCAGGGTTCATCTCATAAGTGGTATCGACCTCATAGATTTGCTTAGGAAACTATACTCAAGTATCAGATATCTGCATAGAAGAAGTCATACATATCAATATTTAAAGCATCATCTTCATCACATTAAAAGAAACTATGCAACACCGTCTTAGTTTAGAACACTCCTATGACATAAAAAGAATTCAAATGGAAGATTTCGATCACTACTTCCTCTGGCAAGCTTTCTAAGTTACTTCGTTAAATAAGCCATGAAATCCATATCAATCAGACGAGAAAATTTGCCTATTTCATTCAAACATGGAACAAGTAGGTTGGCCCGAAACGGACCAACTATAGGCCCGTCCGCATCTAATCTAGATCAAGAAAAATGGTAACAAAAACTTATTTAAGAGAACAGAAACTTGATATTAGAGAAATATTTTATTGTCAATTAATAGGTAAACCGTAACCTGAACAAAGTAACCATGAATTTATGAAAGGGCTAGTTAGATTGTCACTTATCTCAAAATGGGTCAATATGAATAATTTAGTAAATTGAGGAATAATATAAGTAGGTTTGATGGTTTGAAAGGTCACCAAAGATCTACATAAAATGAATGATTACTGCTATATTGTTATATTCATTTATATAGATATAGATTGCTGTTAAGAGTCTTCTGTTAAATACCAATAAAAAGTTATCACAAAGGACATTTAATTGTTTATGCGTGAACCTGCTAACAACAGGTTGATGCAAGGGTTTTTAAACTTTTCAATGACATTACGATCCACCTAATGGTAAAATGATAACATTCTAGAGATTTAGAGTTTTTGTAATTAGTTTGCATACAAAGAAAGAAGGTTAGACAATTTACCTATGCAGTTCACCTTTAATGAGTTTATGCAGCTGTACAAGCTATTGCTGACCGAATATCACCTTCTTAGGAAGTCCTTGCTTCATAGTACTCCGTAATTACTAACTGCTAAATAACCCTCCATGAGGTTCTAAAATCATAGTGAGGCTAATGGTCAAAGTTAGCCCCAACCATTAAAGACGTGTAGGTAACCACCATCAATATCCAGGAAATTACTATGGATTAATAAACAAATATGATATCATACTAAAAGAAGCCAAACCTCTAGGAAAACCTGCAGAAACAGTGGAAAGACTGGCAAAACCCGACACAAATTCAACAAAGTTGAAATTGGAGCACAAGATGTCACACCAAACGTAGGCATCTTACTCACAGAAGCCATACCGCTAGTCAAACCTGCAGTACCTCAAATGGATGCCTAAAGTACGCTAGAGACACAAACGGATGCACTAAAGTCCCTCAAACGGATGCCTGAAGTACCTAAAACGGATGCAATAAAATACCTCAATCGGATGCACTAAAATACCTATTTTTCTCAACCACACACTCCCCACTTTCTATATAACAAATGATTCTTTTACAATAATACGTGTTTTCACTCAACTCATATTCTCTTAAATCCATACTCTCATTCCCCGTCCCATTTCCAAACGAAAAAGACCCAAACTCTAATCTCGAATCACACCTTAACCACGCCATTACATCTCCAGAAATAGTTTAAACAAGTATCATACGTGAAATAATCAATAACATTTTCATATGCACATGACTAACAGATGCCCTTTATATAACAAACATGTACCCTTTATATACAAACAGATAACCTAAAATACTTTCAAACAGATGCTACTTTTCGCTTAACATGATATAATTATACCAAACAAATGTTATTTTAATCTAAAGTAGTGCTACATTTATTTAATTGTTAAACATATGTACTAAAAACACGGCAATAATTAAACATAAATAACCAATTGCAGGTTATAACTTTCATAAACAAGCAACATGTTTACTGTTACTATTAAACATCAAAAAGAAAAGATTCTTTTTGTTGAGATATGCATACCTATACGACCAAATTTCATGCCAGCATGAGCAAGAACTGTGAGACCATTCTGTTTACCAGGACCACCTGTACATCAATTTTCGTACCGTTAAAACAATCAAACAGATGCCTGTAAAACAATCAAACAGATGCCTGTAAAACAATCAAACAGATGCCGTTAAAACAACCAAACATATGCCCTTAAAATAATAAAACAGATGCCCTTAAAACAATCAAACAGATGCCCTTAAAACAATCAAACAGATGAAGTAATAATACCCAATTCCTCTAAGCAGTAATCATTCAACCTACCATAGAAAACATAAAAATGAAACTGAAAATAAACATCTCTATAAAAACTTGTGTAAATCTAATCACGTGGTCTTTCTCTGTTTAAGCAATCATTAGAAAGAAGATAAAGCTGCCTCTTTTAAAACCAGCTAAATGTGTTTTTTAACTCTAATGAGTGATCACAAACGGTATAAATAGGAAAACAACAAGAAAACATGAAGCATTTCCGTAAATATAATAGATAATATCCGTGATTTCCACATATAACATGGATGCGTATCATTTTAGTTTCATACATAAGTATCAGCAGGTTCATATGTGTGAAGTATTAAGTATAAAAAAAATACATGAATTAAAGAGTACCTTTCATAGGTTTCGGGCTTGGAGGAGACGACAATCCATCATCGTGCCCGCTTGATGAGGCGACTATATTATGGTTATCCTCAACCTACCTACACATACAGTACATACAGTACATCAGACTCACAATAATATAACCTAGGATATAAGTCACACAATAATATAACCTAGGATAGAAGTCACATAACTGTGTCATTGGTATTCGTATGTCATACATTTAATTTTGTAACTGAATTTACAACACACACATAAATAAGGTGTTATAAGAGAATGATCATATCTAGCAGACTAGTCACCGGGAAAACCAACCGAAGGTGTGCCACTCACAACACCAAGTATGCTTTATCGTTGCCATATATACTTTCATTGCATCTTGACGAAAAAATTACAGAGAGTAAAGTTCATTACAGAATTATCAGCCATAAGCAGTGTTTTAAAACCCGGGTCAACCCGGGCGGGTCAACCGGTTGACCTGAAAAATGGGTCATATTGACCCGGGTTTCACACTTTTGAAACCCGGATTGACCCGCCAGGCTTGGGGTGACCCGGGTCAACCCGGTTCTCGAGACCCAGCCGGGTTTCGATTTTTTCGGGTTTTTTATAAAAAAATATGCAAATTTTACGTATCTGTGACGGAATTTTATTTTTACCTATTATATTGGTTGGTAAACAATTTATATCTTTAATATACGCGAATTTTTAGGGTATATATATATAATTTTTATTAATTATTAAATATATAAATTTTTTTTTAAGAAAACCGGGTTAACCCGGACCCGATGACTCGACCGGATCGATTTAAACCCCGGGTTTCAAAAAATTGGCCATAAGACGTACACTTATTCTTGGGACAAGATTAATAGTATCTATCTTCTTAGCATCATTGACACTCACAACCTGCAATCATAGAGCAAAACAATGAATATATAATCAAATTACAGTAAAACATAGAAAAATGCCTAAAACATTTGGTCACGCTAATGTGTCAATTTTAAGTCTAACACAGGCCCATGTTTAACATATACTCCACTGTACTTGGCTCGAACATTAAACAAATGTGGAACTTCAGAAAAAAGAACAGGAGCCACTCGAGTAGGATATAAATTACAAATACCTTTGCATGCCTACTACAAGATAAAATTTGGTGAACAAAGAAACCAACAAGTTATTAAGCACAAAACATAAATGCCGAATGATGAAAACAAAAAGTTAGTCAATTTAACCTCTTGAATTTGATCTTGTTTTTATGTTTTAATAATAATTACCTTCACATGCTCGACAGCAAACGCAAAAAAAAATTTCAGCTTAGTTCCAATAGATTTAAAGACAAGATTTATGTACATACAAAAATCTGAATGCCACTCGCCTTTAACATACAACCAAAATTTTGCTTTACCAAACGAATGCTTTAACTATAACAAATAAAATTTATTTTACAAACATATGCTCAAATCAAATAGATGCATTTTATTCTAACAAACATGCGCATTAGTTTTAACAAACAAATGTCTTATATCAATAGTTTTCATACCCCAAATTGATGACTTAATTTTTAACAAACATATGCAATGGATATATTAGTCCTCATAAATCAAAATAATGCCTTATTCTTAAAGAACATGAGCCTTAAATCTAACAGCCTGTATACATCATCAAACTGACGCCTTAATAAAAAACGCCTTAAGTTTAACATATTTAAGCCTTAAATGACAAAAAAAAACATATATGTTACATAACTTACAGTTTGTGAAGCTTCGATTCCCCTTTTATGCCTTTTTTGTTTCCGTAGAGCTATCCAAGTTGCTGAATCCAACATCCTTAGTTATATCATTTGTAACTAAATAAATAACAATTAAATGAAAACTTAAGGTACTTGCGATTAAGTGACAGTTTTGCGGTCGATATGATGACTATCATCAATGATGACGGAGTGGTGGAGATGATGACGATAGAGATGGAAACAGCGGAGATGGAGACGGCGAAGATGATGACGGCGGAGATGGAGACGACGGAGATCCGATGTGTTTTGAAAGTTACTAGCATCGATGATGACGGAGTGGTGGAGATATGCGTGTATTCAATAATGATGGGTTTATTTGTTCTTCGCCATAACTGGGATTATTAAGTGTGTGTGTGTGAGAAATGTGTATAACTGTGTGTTTTGATCTTTTTATGCCAAAATTGTATCAAGTTATAAAATATTACATAATCTACCCTCCGTTTTTTTTTAAATTTTCAGTATCTACCTTATGTTTTGAAATGTTGCAAACTAAACCTTTTAGTTTGTTTTCTAAGTTTTCTACGAACATAAGGTTTTCTCTAGAACTCATCTCTCTCTCTCTCTCTATATATATATATAGAATCTGGATCGATTGAGAAGGAAAAAAACCTTCTCAATTGAGAAGGTTTTTCAAAAATCATAGCTTGTTAACTTTGATTCAAGTTTTTCAAGTGTTGATTCATATTAATATGATAATAATACAAAATGAGTCAAAAAAAATTTGAACCAACTTTAAAAAAACTCTCGATTTTGCGATATTTGTAAAATATTGAATTTACTACACAAATTTATTGAATCATTTCATAACTCGATTTTTACAAAGAATTTTGAATCAAACTTATGATTTATAGTTTTGATTCACTATTAAATGATGTTAACTAGTGAATCAATGAAAAACTTTCGAATCAATGGCTCAAACGAAGATTTCTCAAATTTCTCAAAATAAAAACCTTCTCAATGGAACCGGAGCCTATATATAGAATCTATATATATATATATATATATATATATATATATATATATATATATATATATATATATATATATATATATATATATATATATATATATATATATATATATATATATATATATATATATATATGTGTGTGTGTGTGGAGGCCTTAACAATAGCTTTAAGGTTGAGGCCAAATAGGAGAGTTAGCTAACACATGTAAGGGCATAAGGCTTCCTTTACAGGGCATGTTATTTTGGTTAAGGGGGTATTCGACTCATAGTTTAAGGTATGAAAAACGGGACTGTTTTGGGTTAAATGTTAAAGGGACGAGTTATGAACTAAACTAAGTTAAGGGCTTTATAGAGGGATGTAATGAGATTTTTATGGCATATAAATGGGGTTAAGTTGTAGGAGAAGGTTAGATATCCATCATAGATTGATGAGCCATTTTGGTATGTGGTTCATGTCTTGATTGTATATGTTTGTGTGTTTAGATATTTGCTAGAAGCGCGGGTACTTGGAGAAGCTTGTTCAGGTGAGTTTCATAGTCCCATGTTTCTATGATTTATAAATGTTTTGAATTCCAGATGGGATGGAAGAGACACTATGTGGTTTTGTAACTAGTGCTGTGAATGTTTTTATGGTTTGTGATGGACTTGTGTGTACATTTATGTGATTAACCGCTATGTGATTCTTGATTGTTATTGTGGTTTGACTTGGTACCAAGGGGATGTTGACAAGGCGGGGCCTTGAGATTGGTTCATAGGTGTATGGGCGCCTATGGGACCATGGTTATTGGTAAGGCTGGGAGCCTTGGAAATTGTGGTTATTGGTAAGGCTTGAAGCCTTAGATTTGTGATTGTATGGTTAATCTTGTATGGTAGTTGTTAATGCATAATTATAACACATTGTCCATATTTTATTTTGTTGATGGTTGTTATTCACAACTTATAACTGATTTGGCGTTGGAGTCTAAACCTATGACTCTCACCAACTTTATGTTGACGTGTTTTAGTGTCTCTTTCAGGTGAGAATGTGGTTAAGCGTGAGAATAGGAGTGGCTAGCTGGGAGGCTTAGGATTGAATTTGGAGGAACCCCCTTTCCTCTTAGTCTTTATTTATGTTTGAATAAGTGATACTTTGTAGATACCTATATGTTTGTTATTTGTTAATTGTATGTCTTTGGTAAGAGGTAGGCCTATTACCTACTTACCTAGACACCTGCATTGTTTAAAATATCTTCATGACATTGTGTCACCATTTATGATATTTCCATTTCATTTAGTTATCTCTATAGACACGCTATTGTTGTGATAATATCCATACGCCGCGCCCCATATTCCGCCATGGTGGGGTGTGACATACATCAACTATCGATAAGAACGATGCAATGGACTTCTAACAAACAAGATGATATAATAATCGTACGCCTAACCAACAAGAACCTATAATTTTTGAATGACATGAAATCCCTACTCCTCGCAGGCCACTGTGCTGATACAAAAAGTGCGACTAGGTGCTTTTTTCACCTGACTTCAGAACATTTCTGCCTTTTAAACTAAGGGGTCACTAAACATCAGACATATTTGTTTTAATACTTATTCTTTCTTGATGCTTGGAGGCGTGAAAAACAATCCGATCATAAACTAAGCGGTCACTGAACCATCAGGCATATTTGTTTTATTAATTATTCTTTGTCTGTTGCGAAACCCAACAAACGTTTTATCTCGATAGTGTTTGTGTGAATGGTGCAACTTAAATGAGTTGCTTGTTGATCCCAAACTTAGATCGATTAAGCTTTGTGTATACGAGATTAGATCAAGTACTACACGTAGAGAAACCTTTGCTTATGAATAAAGTAACAAAGTGTTATGCGGAATTAACACTTGATCTAAAACACAAAGATGTTAAACAAACTTTCACTTGTATTAGAATAAACGAACTTGATTACAATGAAAGAGTTTAACTTGCGAATACTTATGAAAACTGATATATGACTTCAACCTAAAAGACCTTCTTTTATAGAACAAGAAGTCTTGTACAATAAGCTACGAATCAACTATTCTAGGTAAAGATAATAATAGAAAATACAATGTTGTGCTTATCTTTACCATACATAAATAAAGAAACAAATAAACAAAAGATATTCCATCAGTGTCAATCTTCAAGGCTGTCAGCGTTGACTTCTTCAATGTCAACGCTTGGCTGTCAGCGTCCAATGTCTTCTTATCAGCGTTGACATTCTTCTTATCAGCGTCTAGTGAACTAACCCATATTTTATTCCCAACAATCCTCCCCTAAACTTGATATCCATTCCAATGATCAAGTTTCTGAATAAAAACTTAAGACTTAGGAGGAATCTTGCAAAAACTTCTTATGTTGGTGATAAACATATCTGATCAAGTCCTTGGCAACGTCACTAGTATAATCAATCTCCAAGGGTGTCTCTAGCATCTTCTCCAATACTTCTTTGGACAAGAAATAGTCAGCATCCACAAGTAAATACTCTGAAAACTTTGTAGAGCTCATATGAAATACACCACAAGTAGAATATAGCCTCCAATGAAGATTACTGAGATCATCTTCAAGATCCTTCCAAATGGCAGGATCTGCTTCTTTTGGACCACACAAAGTCATAAATGTGTTCCAAAGTCTTATTCCATTTGCTGAAGTAGGTGCTTCAGCTGTATACTTGGCCTCTATTAATCTCCATAGATGCACCAAGTCTTCCCTGTCTATGCTTGCAAATATAGAAATAACCGAAGTGAAAGTATGTACCTCCTTTCCAAATCGTCCAATCTTCCAAAATCCACACTCATCTTCATCAAAACTGATGATTGGATTTCTGTCATCTAGAGGTACTACATTTACCAAATCTGAAGCTTCCAATGGAGAAAGCTTGAGATGCTTCCTTATTACACCTTCAGTTGGAAAATACACATCCATATCTTTAGGAAATTGGAAAGGATCTCCTTTCTTCACTGGTCTTTGAGCAATCCTTATTTCCTTTTGAATCTGCATTTCCTCAGCAAGCTCTTGTTTTCTTTCTTCTGAAAGAAACTGGTAGACATTCTGTTCTTGCACCTTCCTCCAAATAGGATGTGCCCTATACTCTAGCTCCTCAAAAGATAAGGCCAGCAACTTCTTGTATGTCCATCTGGGCTGATGGCATCTAAGCAACTTATAGTATAACTGCCTTCTATCCCTTTTGAGCCAGGTCTTGACCTCTTGTGCATTAAACCTCATAATCACCTTTATGTCATCTTGTACCCTAAGCAGAACTTCCAACCCCCAAATTTGATCTGATAAGCTCATTCCTGGGTTGTCCATAACCTTGTCTTCCCAAGCATGGTACATTCTGGTGATTTCTGGTAGGTCCCAATCAATCTGATTCTTCAACTCACTCAACCTTTCCTTTGCTAGCTCATCCCCATATTCAAGCCTTTCTGGATCTTCAATAATTTGAATACTTGAATATGAGCTATCACCTTCTTTTCCATCACCACTTTCTTCCTCACTCTCAGAAACAACAAATGGTGATCTTCTACTCCTCTTCAAATCTCTTTCCACAAGTTGTGCAGCCAACTGTTCATCAAAAGCAATTTGTGCTGCATCTTTCTTTGGAACATCTTCTTCAATCAGGATCCCTTTACCTTTGTCTTTTGCATCAATAATTGGTAAAGTAGAAGAAGAAACCTGTGTGGACACATCTTTGATGATTGTTGATGGCTGGAATACATCAACACCACCTGCAACTTTGTCAGCGTTCAAGTTGCTCCTATCAGCGCCACGATTACTTTATCAGCGCTGGATGTGTCAGCGTCCAAACCTGTATCAGCGCCCAATGTTTCTTTGAAAGATCCTTCCAAGTTCTTTGGTGTCACCTTGGATGTATCAACAACTGGGTGCTTCTTCAAGTTGGTGAGTGTTTCAGCAACCTGCAAAGATTCACTAAATTGTGAACTCTTCTCTGAACTCTTCTCACTAGCTGTGTGAATCAGCTCATCCTCCTCATCCTCTTCATCCTCCCCTTTGGAAGATTCCTCCATTAGACTCCTGCTACTTGGATTCTCCAAAACAGTTACTCTCTCCCTCAAAACTTGGAGTTCACGTCCCTGTTTGTTGACAGTGTGTACAAGACTGACATTTTGCTTTTGCAAGCTAATGACAGCCGCTGTCAATTCAGTCATAGTCATAGGTTCCAATCTGCCCTCAGCTAGAATGGGGATTTGACCTCCCAAAGTAGAATCATAGGGCATGGATGAGGTCTTAATGATGTTGGGACTGTCTTGACCAACATCTAAACTTGTGTCAATAGCCCCAGCCTCACCCATTTCACCAGCCACACTTGTGGAGGTGGTTCTCTCTGCTACAAGGCTAGGATCACTAGAGGAGAACACTCCAGTAACCCTTTGGCGTTTAGTCAACCTAGATTGTAATGGGTGGAAGATGAAGTAGATGGTGTGGGTGTAGGTTGGTTAAGGGGTGTTTGGGTGTGTTCAGGGATGGTATCAGTGTTGGGATTGGCTGTGTCAGCGCCCACATTGTGAGTGTCAGCGCTGGGTTGGTCAATGTCCATGTTTTCTGGTGAAGGTGATGGTTCATGAATAGGCTCAAGTTGGGGTTCAGGGTCTGGTTGTGGTTGTGGTTGTGGTTGTGGTTGTGCAGCCTGAATTACTTCAAGCATGGGTTGGGTAAGAGGTATGGATTCATTTGTGGAGCTCATTTTAGCAAAAATGGTTTTCTGTTGTTTAGGGATCTCATAAAAGTGTCATGATCCCTAGAACAATACTCTTGTAAATCAAAGACCATTTGCAAAAATCGAGGGTAAGCCAAAGTCATTTTACTTCCCTTGTTTTTACACATCCCTTCAAAAATCATTTTTGAAAAATTATACTTAAGCCCACGTGTTATACAAACCAAAGCACTTGCTATTGACCTGTTTATTTCATTAAAAGAAGTGCATTTTGGACTTAAGCATTGTAAAAGGACATGTATCAAATATTTCCAGTCAGAGGGAAATTCCTGCTTATGATATTTATTTAAAGTGACATCAGCAGGAATAGGATAACCCAATTCCCTAAGACCTTGTTCTATTGTTGCAATGGCAAGAGTAGTCACACCATCAGCGTCATCAAGACGCAAAGCTTGGCGAACCAAGGCTTCAGTGACCACCCATGTTCTTCCATGAATAGTAGATGTTAATGTGGTCACTCCATTAGCTGTTGTGGAACTTACATTGTTCCAAAACTGTCTAATGTGTGCGACAGGGACTAATGGTGTATGAGAAAGTGCATACCTTAGATAGGATGCATTTAAAAATGCCACCATTTGTGAATACTGAGGAAACAAAGCATCATCAGCAGTCAAGTAAGCTACCATATTGTGTTGGCTCTTGAACTCCAATGTTAAATTCTTTGAGTTGAATTTGGGTGCCATGATTGAAAGCTGTTTAGGTTATGTGAGATGGGAAAAATCTAGGAGAAAAAGTGTTAGACAAGAAAATATGAATACCCAGAATAAAAAGATTAGCCAAATTTATAGGAGAGATGCATGATTTTGATTGGTCAAAAATGAGGCGGTTATATTCAAAGAGCAATGATGAAAATATTGAATCAAATATAACTTATCTCATGCATTAATTAAAAGTAACAACTCCCCAAAATTACGGCCAAAGATTAGTCAAAAATAACAACTGGGTAGAGCCCACTAGGTGTCAACGGTCAAAAATAGCCCATCAGCGCCCAACGGCTATATTTTCTTGTCAGCGTTTGCCTAAAGCCTTGTCAGCGTCACGATTGGACGTAACAGCGTTTGGAGAAAAACTTGTCAGCGTCTAAAAAATAAAAATAAAAATATTTAAAAAGAAAAAGACCTTAACAAAGTAATTTATCCTAAGGGAAATAGCTTACAAGTTGATAATAATTACTGGGCGGCAAGCACTGTCCATTTATGCACACTTGCTTAAGCAAGATAGACACAAATGACCTCTAGTGTCCCTTGCTAACCAAAATAGTTACCAACAAGGTTATTTCATAAAATTCTTTGTAACTCCCAGGTAAACCCATATCCAAAGTATTCCCAAGTCTCCCATCAGACCACAACCAATTCTAGGCCAAAAATGTCTTGGCAGCATGCATAGTTGATCAACTTTGCATGCTACAGTGCCTCATGGTTTAGTAAAACTAACCCATACTCACCTGTGGACACAATCTAGAATTGTGATGAGAGTAGTATAAGAATACCCAAGAGTCCTAAAGGTTCCTTAAACCTCCCCTTAAACTATGATACATGAGTTCTCAAAATATATATATGAACATTAAAAATTTATGTCAAGATAGGAATATAAATATTCCAACCATCATCCATAAACAAAAACATGTCCAAATAGCTCTTCAAAGATCCATAAGCAACTCTGTATCCAATGGTATAAAGCTACCATTACCTGCACATTTAGATGAAAACCACAAAACTAACATTTGTTGCTGACAGCGTCCCGACAACACTTATCAGCGTTGAAGAAACTCTTGTCAGCGTTAGACAATAATATCTCTAACAACGGCAAAATAACACTTGACAGCGTTACATTTACCTTTGTCAGTGTTAGAAAAGTAAAGTGGAAAATCTAAATCATCACAAAGACCAATAACAATGCATTATCCTGTACATACTGTTACAAAAAGGTTCCAAAACACATATTAAGTGAGATTAACCATTCCAATATTTGTTACCAAATATTGAAATCTTCCAGCATCAAAAGGTTTAGTTAATAAATCAGCCACATTGTCCTCTGTGTCTACCCTATCTGGTTGTATTAAACCTTTCTCAAAGCAATCTCTTATAAAATGATGTCTAATTTCTATGTGTTTGGTTTTAGAATGATGTACAGAATTTTTAATAATGCATAAAGTACTGTTATTGTCTACAAAAATCTTGGTATGCATAAAATTATACCCATAATCCAACAGCTGGTTCTGAATCCATAAGACTTGTCCACAACAAGCAGCTGCAGCCACATATTCTGCTTCAGTTGTAGAGTTTGCCACCACTGTTTGTTTCTTGCATTGCCAAGATATTAATCTGCTCCCAAGAAATTGGCATCCACCAGTTGTGGATTTCCTATCAAACTTGTCACCACCATAGTCACTGTCTGAATATGCAATAAGGTCCAATGGAGAATCTTTTGGGTACCACAAGCCAAGATCTGGATAACATCTTAGGTACCTAAAAATTCTCTTCACAGCAAAAAGGTGACATTCTTTGGGAGTCACTTGATGGCGTGCACATGCACACATAGCAAACATGATGTTAGGTCTTGAGGCTGTAAGATACATCAATGATCCAATCATTGATCTATAGTGCCTAACATCCACATCCTTTCCAGCTCCAATCTTTCCCCAAGGGTGTTGCCTATCCATAGGAGTGGAAGCCTCCTTCTCATGTGGAGAAAAACCATATTTCTTCAAGATTTCAGCTACATACTTGTCTTGGGAGATGAAGATACCATCTTCTTTCTGCTGAACTTGTAAACCTAGAAAGAAGTTCATCTCACCCATTGCACTCATCTTGAATTTATCTGTCATGAGCTTGGAAAAGTCCTCACTCATTTTTGGATCAGTAGACCCAAAAATGATGTCATCAACATAGACCTGCACAAGCAACACATGTTTTCCTTTCTTCTTTGTAAATAGTGTCTGATCTATGGTGCCCCTTTTGAAACCATTTTCCACCAAGTAGGTGGACAATGTACCATACCATGCTCTTGGGGCTTGATGAAGTCCATACATTGCTTTCTTCACTCTATAAACCTTGTCTGGATTTTCAGGATCTTCAAAACCAGGAGGTTGCATGACATATACTTCCTCAACAATTGTCCCATAGAGAAAAGCACTCTTCACATCCATTTGATAAACAGTGAAGTTCATACAAGAGGCATAAGCTAGAAAAATTCTTATAGCTTCAATTCTTGCAACTGGTGCAAAAACTTCTTCATAATCAATTCCTTCCTCTTGTGTATAACCCTGAGCTACCAAACGTGCCTTGTTTCTGACCACAATGCCTCTTTCATCTTTCTTGTTCCTTAGAACCCATCTTGTCCCAATTGGTCTCACATATCTAGGACAATCAACCAGCTCCCAAACATCCTGTATAGCAAATTGATGAAGCTCATCCTGCATTGCTTCCACCCAGCTAGGTTCTTTGAGAGCATCAAAAATCTTCTTGGGTTCTTCCTGTGACAGAAAACAGGCAAACAAACATGCTTGTACAAGAGGGGTATCAACCTTCTTGTGTATATTGGCAATAAATCCACCAAGACCTTGATGGGATCTTCTTGTATGAACTGGAGCCATAACATCACCAATGATCTGAGATGTGGGGTGATCCTTTGCTGTGGAAGTGAGAACTCCTCCTTCAAAAAGTCTGGTGTCCTCAATTTCACGCTCCATGTTGCCAATATCTTCTTCATCTGACTCTGTTTGATCAACATGAATCTCTTCATGGACATTGGAAGGTCCACCTTGTTCAAAATGTGAAGAGAAAAGATGTGCAAAGGTGTTGTCAAAGTCTGATCCTTGTTTGTCAGCGTTAGGGCTAACAACGCTTGAACTGCTTGTGTCAGCGTCTGATCCATCAGCGTCTGAATTGCTCTTGTCAGCGCTTGATTTCCCTTTGTCAGCGCCTGAAGAAGTATGCACGTTTGTATTTGGTGGTATCTGAACACCACCATTATCTTTCCTAGCAGCAGTAGCAGCAGCATAATACTCATCTGTCCATATAGGAAGTGTAACAAATTCTTGTGTGGGAGATGATTTAACTGCTGATGGTCCATCCTCCTTAGCAACCTGTATACCTGAAACATTACCAATTCTCTTTTCCAAAACACTTGAAGTTACCTTCACAATGTCTGGATCAGTAACAAGCATATAATTTAAAGCTCTAGATAAAGGTTCTAAGTCAAACAACCAATTTGGACCATTTTCAGGATCACTAGGTTTACTTTCTAAAAACCTAACATGTACCTTTTCAAGTATACGTTTTTCCTTTTTAATGTAAACCCTATATCCTTTACTCTGCACTGAATAACCCATGAAGTAGCCTTCATCACCTTTAGAATCAAATTTACCTAGGGCCTCACTAGTTTCTAAAACAACTACATGACAACCAAATGGTTTGAGAAAGCCAATATTTGGCTTCCTTCCCCAAAGTAATTCATAAGGTGTCTTATTATGTATCTTGTTGACCAATGCCCTATTTTGAACATAACAAGCTGTGTTAACAGCTTCAGCCCAAAAGGCTATAGGGAAGTGGGCATCAACCAACATGGTTCTGGCTGCTTCAATAAGGGTCCTATTCTTCCTTTCAGCAACCCCATTTTGCTGTGGGGTTCTAGCTATGCTAAACTGCCTAGTAATCCCTTTCTTGGCACAAAAATCATCTAACAACTGATTTCTAAACTCACCCCCATTGTCACTTCTAATAATTTTGACCTCATTACCATTCTTCTTTTCAATTTGGGTAATGAAATTAATCAGACTTTGGGCAGTTTCACTTTTCTTGGCTAAAAAGAAAGTCCATGTAAACCTGGAATAATCATCAGTGATAACAAAACAATATAATTTACCCTTCAGAATTTCGATATTAGTTGGACCAAAGAGGTCCATATGCAATAAGTGAAGTGGTTTAGAACTAGAGTGCACCTGTTTAGACCTGAATGAGACCTTGTGCTGCTTGCCCTTAAGACATGCAACACAAGAGTGGTCATTGTGGAAAGCCTTTTCAGGTAAACCATCAACTAAACCAAGCCTCACAAGTCTATTGATATTCTTAAAGTTTATGTGCCCTAATCTCCTGTGCCAAAGATTACTTTCATCTACTGAGGCTTTAGCATACAGACATGACATTTTATTATTTACCTTAATTCCATTAAGATTCACATTATATATGTCTTTATGCCTTGGTGTTCTAAAATCTATGTATTTTTCCTCAGGAAGCTTATAATCTTTGCTTAACACCAAGCACTCAGTATCTGTGAAAAGAACCTTATTTTTGTTATCACACACTTGTGATACACTAAACAAATTATAATCCAGTTCTTTTACCAAGAAGACATTCTCAAACCGTAGATTGTTGGTGACAAGGGTTCCTTTTCCTGTGATGGTGCCGTAGCCCCCTCCAAAGTATACCTTATCACCATCTTGAATAGGAGAGAAATTGGTCAGATAGTCTTCTTTTCCTGTCATGTGCCTTGAGCATCCACTATCCCAGTATCCATAATCATTGATCTTCTTCTGAATGCCCTGCACATAAAGAAAACACATTAGTTTTCTTTGGGAACCCAAGCCTTGGAAGACTTGGATTCATTTGGTTGTTCAACAAGAACAGACTTGGTTCTCATAACAACCCCATTTTCATCCCTGTTTGAATGAAATTCCCAGTTAACCCCAATTGGTGTTGACAATGCCTTAGAAATATAATGAAACCTGTTGCATGTCATAGAGATACCAGTAGAATTACGGTTTTGGTCTTGTTTTGGTCTCCATGTTAAGCTAGTAGAAGCTTTAGACCTATTTCCCTGTGGTTGCAAATACCTAGGTTTAGCAGTGTGTCTGTCAGCGCTGAAATTTCTCTTGTCAGCGCCCCGATTGCTCTTATCAGCGTTGAACCTAGGGTTTGCTACAGGAAACCATTGCCTATTTGACCAAGTGTTTGACTTTTGAAAAGGTCTTAGGCCTTGTGTGTTAGACCCTCTAGAAAAGAATGGGGCTGGTCTAACAACTTGTGAACTTTTGTTTACAAAGGTATTGGGTCTGACAGTATTTGACCTATGTTGACTTTTGTCAGCGCTGAAATGGTTCCTATCAGCGTTGACATTGGAAGCGTTGACACATTTGTATGCCAAATGTGAGAAGCTACCACATGTGTAACAAGCTTTTCTAGACATAGTCTTAGGTCTAGAAGCAAAGAAGCCTGTTCCATGGTTACTAACTTGGCTTTTTGGTGACCTAGTATTTCTATACATCTCAGCATACTTAACACTAGGTTTTCTAACAGTTTGTGGGCCAAGGTCAACAGCTTTGCCAGTGGTAGGGTGTGTGATCTTAATAGGTTTAGGATCAAGGCTCTTGATTGGTGTGGGCTCATTTGGACTTTCACACAACAACCCTCCCTTAACAAACAAGGTGTGGTTAGCTTTCTTCCACTCATCTAGGTCAGTCAGTTTTTGCTTGTATTCCTCAACTGGGGAAGTCACTCTAGGTGGAGGAATAAATTCCTCCTCTTGGCATTCTGGCAAGCCAGTCCAAGATAAGTCCTTTGATTGGACACCATAGAAATCCCCAGCTGGTGGTGGAACACCAGTATAGTTATTCATCCCAATCCCACTCATATCCTTAGAGTCTCTCTGTTTACTAACACACTCTCCTAGGGATTGTGTGGCCTTATCAAATCTCTGGATTTTAAGACTCACATTATCTTTATTTTTGTTAGCCTCCTCTAACTGAGCTATCAAATCAAGATTAACCCTGTTCACTATATCTTGAACATCTTTACTCTGATGTAACTCATGTTTTAAGATATTTATTTGATCCTTTAAATCAAACTCCATTTTCTTATACTCAGCTACTGTCTTTTCTGTTTGGGTAAGAGCAATTTGATAATTAGATACTTTGCATCTTTCAGTACTTGCCTCATCTAATAATTTAACTATCTCTTATTTTAATTTTTCAGTATTTAAACGGCAACCCTTAGAACAGAAAGCATCATCATATACCTCATTATCTGATGAAGAGGAGGAGTGTGCCATGAGAGCATATTCAACATGCTCTTCTTTAACTTCAGCAACCAAAGCTCTGTCCTCTTCCTCATTCTTAGCCATCCAGCTCCAATCCCATTCTCCAACACCATCAATTTGTTGAACAGCAACCATGGCCTTGGGATCTGGGCTCTTAATCATTTGACTTGAAGGCTTCCCAGCATCAGATCTTCTTGGAGATCTACATTCCCTCATAAAGTGCCCCATCCTATGACAGTTGTAGCACTCAACCTTGGACTTGTCAAATCCAGCAACATCCTTAGCATTAAAGGTCATCTTCTTCTTGAACCTTTTATTGAACCTGTTTGCTCTTAAACTTACAAGAGCCATAGTCCACTTGATATCCATCTCTTCCAATTGTTCATCACTTATCTACTCAAGATCTTCATATGTAATCCTTGAATCACTGGGCAAAGAAGCAATGAATGCACACACAGTATCTAGATCAAAACCAGCAGGTTTAATTCTATCAGCGCCATGATTATGTGTGTCAGCGCTTGAGTACAAAGCGTTGACAGGATATGATCCAGCGCTGACAGACTGAGATCCAGCGCTGACACATTGAGATCTAGGGGCTGAATGTCCATAGAAGTTCATGGAATCAAATTGGCCTTCACTTTGTGAAAAGAAGGCCATGTTACTACTGGAAGATTTATTATCACTATCCAATTGCCATTCATTCTCCAACAGTCTTAGTTTGTTGAAGATGTCATCAAACCTGGAGGTCTTGTGGGTGTTATTGACAAGAATGGATCTTGTCTCAATCTTCCATACATCACCAAGGCTTTTGAGAAAAGTAGCATTCAATTCAGGGTCATCAATCTGTGTTCCCATGAAGTAAAGTTGACTTGTGATGTCAAGAAGTCTACTTCTCACACTGCTGAGATTTTCATTGGGTTGAGCCTTAAAGACAGCGTACTCATGCAAGAGTTGCTTCTTCTTTTCTTCTTTTGTGTCAGCATTGCCACCATGTGCTACTTCAAGAGCTTCCCAAAGCTCTTTTGCAGACTCAAAGCGTTTGTACTTGTGCTGATTCTCATGACCTAGGGCATGTTTCAAGATGTTCAAGATTTTCATGTCCACCCTCTTCTTGGCTATATCTTCAACAGCTACAGCTCTCCCATCTCCAGGCTTTTCCACCTTATCAGCTTCAGGACAATTAGGAACAGCTGTCCTTGTGGCAATTGCAGCAGTAATCTTTGCTGCTTTATCGAATGTGTTCCCATATTCGATAATCTCCCAAAGAGTGTAGTCATGAATAGCTATGTATTGCTCAAAATTGGACTTCCAAAGCTCAAAGTTCCTGGCATCAAACATGGGAATTTTGATACTAGGGTTTGAGGAGTTGTTTTGTAGCAAAGAAGCAGGTTGATCTGTGCCAGACATGGTGCTTTTAGGGTTTTTAGGGTTTTTGGTGTTTTAGGGTTCTTGCGTTACTTAAAGATCAAAAGTTTCTCAACAAGCTCTGATACCACTTATATCTAGGATGATCATCATTCATATGATAACATAGCGGAAAAGAACAATGATCATGACAAGGTGTTTAGACACAAAGAACACGAATTAAAACAATTGGGATGTTCATTATATTAATAACAAACATCCACTAGACGTGTATACATTGAATCCCACGTCTAGTGCGACACACACTTTAGGTTTACATTGTATATGAAAGATATATAAAACCTACGTCCTATGTTTTCTTTATATACTAGAAAACATAGCTTACAAAGAAAGCTAAAGTAATAAAAAGACTCCAACGGCTTGTTGTATTTAACTTTGGCAAAAGTAGTCCTTGTCTTCTTATTTTGTTTGTGTTTTGACTTATCAACTTAATAATTCGACCCAACAATCTTCCCCTAGTTGATGATGTCAAAACACTCCTCTTAAGCATGAATCCTTTGTATGTAGTACATGATCTCCAAGAAGCTTCCCCTTAAGTATAGCACATATTCTTCCCCTTTTTGACACATCAATAGGGAATATGTGAAAGTATGCAATCTTGAAGATTCTCCAAAAGTAGCTCTATGTAATGATCCTGAAGAAAAATAAATAAAGTAGTCTTGATGTAGAAGTAAAATAACCCAAACTTATGTTCCATATCTTGTTTATCCATGTGACTAAGAACTTATACTCATGGCACAAAGTATAAGTAGACCTCAATCCCTTGTCAATATTCTCATCCTATGTGAGACACTGAGCACGATAATGTAACTCCTTCAAGTGTTATGACAAGTCTTCATCACCAACTATGTAAGCACGAACAAGTTACCTTTAAACCAATGCTATCCAACCATGATTTAAAGATATGATGAAACATAAACTCGCGCAAATCTTCTTCAATCATCAACTTACCATAAGAATTCTTCCCCTTAAGCTAACACTTCTTCATGATGAATTTTAATGGAATAACACCTTCATACCATATGTAAAAGTCCAATGTGGATAACTCTTTCGCAAGGCTATCCCGATTACATAGTTTAAAATATCCATCAAATCCCACGAATAATTGCTAACTCGTTTTAAAATCATTAATCCATTTAAAAATATCCAAGCCATAAATATCACCATGATATTCTGAATAAAAACGGAGATTCCATGTACCTTTGTGTGTATAATCCTCCTTTTTGTGTGCTTAAAACGTCCAATTTTCTCAAACAGCAGCAAACTTTGTGTTGTCCAATATCTCTTCTGTCCAATATCTTGGTCAGATGTATTGTCCAATATCTGACAATACGTATCAGCGTTGAAGCTCATATATCGGACGACACTGTCAACCTATCAGTGTTGACTTATTCTGTCAGCGTCGAAATCCTTCCTGTCAGCGCCTAAACAACAAACGTCAGCGCCAACCGAAAATCCTGTCAGCGTTCATCTTTAAACCTGTCAGCGTCTATATTAAACCTTGTCAGCGTCTAAGGTTTAAACGCTGATGCTATATGCGGCCACTTTCCATCTGTCTTTGAGGATAACAATAATAACTTGTATAAATTAAGCCCAAATTTATATGCAGCCCATAAGAAACTCATGGTACTGTAATAAATCTCGTTATTACCTCAAAGTATATCCCTTAAATCACGCATGAATATATTTTCCAAGAATATTTACGTAGCAATCTTTGACCAATAAAAACCTTCTAACCGTGTGAACACACGATTTTTCCACCAATAGGATTTCAAGATCCATGTGAACACAAGTGAAGTTTACGTTACTGCATCCATGCGTTACCTTGGCCGTGTGAACATAGCGGTTTCCACCAATAAGAATCAAGTAATCGTGTGAACACAAGATTTCTACCAATGGGACGAGGGACTCACTGTAATACGATGAACCATCATGTAGAGGATCTAAAGTATAATGAATTAGGGTTTAAGCCGTGTGAACACAACTAGGTCATTCAATCAGAATTCGCATACTGTGTGAACACACAATTATATAACCGTGTGTTTTAACCAATTAGGATTGAATGACTTAGCCCCATGTGAGTTATTGTAGACTAGCATGCATAAGATTCGAATTAAAAACAGTAATCACAAATCTGCATTAACCTTCACGTCTGTAACAGCGATCTAGGGTTTGGAACTTTGAGCATCGAAACCCTAACTTAGGGTTTGTAGATTAACCATAGATCCTGAATTAACAGCCACCAATCTCACAAAATTCTGCTTTTTATGTAGATCTAGGGTTTGAAGAAACCCTAGTTCATGATTTCATGTGAAAGCAGAAAACTGAAAATCTTCCATCAGCCAACTTCGACGCTTAATAACTTTTGCCTGGGGATAAAACTCGACAATCCCTCTGGTGGATGTTTAGATCTATGAATGTAGAACACACATCTAAAATTTCGTGACGATCCAACGGTGCAATCAAAAGTTATGACCTTCTGAATACTGCTGCGCACACAAAAACGTCCAGAAAAATTCAATACGAATTTTTCTTCTTCACCATACACGAACACCTCGTCGGACCTAGATATCAAGAGCCTTAGGCTCTGATACCACTTGTTGATCCCAAACTTAGATCGATTAAGCTTTGTGTATACGAGATTAGATCAAGTACTACACGTAGAGAAACCTTTGCTTATGAATAAAGTAACAAAGTGTTATGCGGAATTAACACTTGATCTAAAACACAAAGATGTTAAACAAACTTTCACTTGTATTAGAATAAACGAACTTGATTACAATGAAAGAGTTTAACTTGCGAATACTTATGAAAACTGATATATGACTTTAACCTAAAAGACCTTCTTTTATAGAACAAGAAGTCTTGTACAATAAGCTACGAATCAACTATTCTAGGTAAAGATAATAATAGAAAATACAATGTTGTGCTTATCTTTACCATACATAAATAAAGAAACAAATAAACAAAAGATATTCCATCAGTGTCAATCTTCAAGGCTGTCAGCGTTGACTTCTTCAATGTCAACGCTTGGCTGTCAGCGTCCAATGTCTTCTTATCAGCGTTGACATTCTTCTTATCAGCGTCTAGTGAACTAACCCATATTTTATTCCCAACATTGCTTTTCTTTTGTAGAACTACAGACCTGGTCTCTATATAACCCGATAGCTAAAGTGGCAGTGTGCACAATTATAAGCCAAGCGACGGTTACGAAAGTAGTAAACTTTTAAGAGCGTGATGGTTGAACTTTTGGGGTTTTCTTGGGAATTCGAAAAAAACACGTTGGCTGATAGTGTACAGAGACATTAGCAAACCTGTAGGTTTGTGATATGAATTATTTCTTGCATTATTGATATTTACATTACTTTTTTTTAAAACTGTTTTCTTTTTTGAGTTTTATGAGACGAAAAAGGCCGCCCTAGCGAGATCAGCCAGCCTCATAGATGCGACATGAGTCTAATGGTACCAGGTAAGCAATTTCATATTGTGGTTCGCTTTGGTAGGGAGGAAAGCGATACCAATTTCAAACTTATATATTTGTTGCTACCTAGCATACTTTGCTAATATACTTACTCTAGTTTTTTAAAGATTTTAAATGGTCAAAACAGAAAAGCAAGAAAAAGATCCTTTTCGGTTTCATTAAACTCAAATAAGCACATAAACATGCTAAATGAGCTAATGTAAACGCCTTTGGTATAAGCTCCCGATTTTGAAATTGAATTAGTTTACGTTCAGGTGTAGTGGAAGTTGAAATCGCTGTAATTTTACTTAGAACTGAAAGAGAAGAAAAGGGAGGAGGTACATAATGGCCTTTTGTGTTACAAGTGTATCACTGACTAGACACATAGTAATATCATGAAAAAGAATTATAATGTAAAGGATTTGCTAACATTTTAGTATTTACTTCATTAATGTAGTCTCATTTGGAGTACGAAATCACCATGCTCGCAGCTAGATTGTCCATCATTATTAAATAAGCATTTACAAATACTCGAATTGCAACTTGCCTTCTAATCCAAATAATTGTCCTCTGCGAAGAATTACGAGACCATTACTGGAAGTAAAATAGAAGTAGAAGATGGTGAGGAGTATGATGCTTATGATTATATTGATACTTTTGTGAAAATATATTGTTAAGTTATTCAGGTAAACATATTGTAATTTCATTCAACAAAATGACATGTTCTTGCATTCTAAGTTGAAGTTTGTATATCATCCTCATTCTCGATGATTTTTAGTTTCATACCGATTACTCGCGCTCAACGGTGAAGCGTAGGTTGAAATCTTTGTTCAACAAAAAGTCAAAAACCAATGTTATCTTAGATAGAAATATACAATTGAAACTTTTAGTAGAAAAGAATTATTAACCTGCCAACGGATCTTTTGACTGAAAAATAATCATTTCAAAATCATGTTAATTTAGATGAATTAAAAAAGTGTCGTATATGCAATCAACAACTATCTTCTTCTCGATAGATATACGAGAAGACTACAAAAACTCACATATCATTTAATCATGAACTACCACAATAGGCAGCAGGATAATATGTTGAAACAAATAATGTTGTCCTAAACGGGCCAAGTTGGGCTTGAGGAGATTAACCAAAGTTATAAAAATTGTATCAAAAAAATACGGCATCTACATTTACTTTTTTCAATATGCATGACTTGTACTAATCATCTCTAATGTACTATGTTTATAGTATTTTTTGGTTGAAGAATGAGACAAAACCTTTACCTTGACTTGAATATAATGTTATTACATGATATACAAGAAAACTTTGTTGTCTTCTCTCATTTCATATACAAGAAAACTTACACATGTTTGGTCATTTTAGTAGCAGTTTGCTTATTGATGTGTCCTTGTTAATTTATCATGAAATCCATCAATCCATTGGAACGAAAGACAAATGTTAGGTCACTTTATGTGAGCACGAATACTTGTCCACGACATGGGACAAGAACTTAAGTCTCATAACTTCAATGAGTGAGATAAGATTATGTATAGTAGAATAAGTGCTTTATGACCATCTAATATCATGTTTCATAATTTATTAGCACAAATGTAAGACTTTTGATACATTTTTAGAATCTATATGAGCATTTACAAATTTATTTTGATCTTTTCACGTTTTATTTTGAACGTAACATGAAACAGTTACCATGATATCACATATCATTAATTATTTGTCGCTAGGTATATCCGCCGCTATGCACGGGTACTCGCCTAGTTATTTTCATGTATATCCAAAAATTAAATGTTAGACACGGCTCAGTGGGCCTAAAACCATACACCAAACCTTGGCCTCAGACCCAAGTACATAAGAGCCTACCACGGTGGCAAAGCTTTAAGCGGATCAGTTCTGTGCGAGCGAATCCGTAACGTGTAACACCCCTATTTTTACCTTAACGCAGCAGAACATTAATTTGGGGTATTACTTCATAGAACACATGTCATAATAATAGAAAATAACTCAAAAGAGTGTTTAAATCAACTTTATTTATTATTCAATCAAAATTAGAGTTTTACAACATGAGGTTCTCAAAATCGATGATAATAATTTCAAGCTCGTGCCTCTCCTTTCCATCCTTGTGCTGCTCCATGGAATCAATCTTTATCATCTAAGATATATGCTTAAAAGGCAACACAAAGGTTGAGTGAATTCATAGGTTTAAAAACCATTTTGAATACAAGATCCTTTTCTGAGCTACGTTGTTATTCGCCCACATTAAATAACTAATGTATTGCTGCACTAAGCTTATGATACTACGGCTGGACATAATCAAAAACCCACAATTTCCCTTATGCAGGAGTCTACCAAACTAATCTGAGTTTTGCAAAATATAGTGTATCTATTTAGCCTATGTTGGAACCATTAGCTTGCCCAGATAGGGGATGTTAAATCCCAAATAGTATCATTTGTAACACCCCCAAATGGTCAAATGCGGCGGAATAGTACGTAGAGAGTGTTACTTTGAATTTGGCGGATCGATAGCACACAATATATAGAGCAATGATCATCAAATGTCATTAAAACATATCACATGAATTTAATTGTACAAATTAAGTAACTTGTCTTGAGAACATATTTATTAATATTTGTAGAAATATCCCAACCCGATGGTAAACATGAATGCTTCCTACGATGCTGGAATTCAATGCAATACACCTGCTTACTTTCCTGTGAAAACATAAAAAGTAAAATGTGGGGGTCAACATGAAGTTGGTGAATTCACAGGTTTAATTATAAAATAAATGTATTGATATGCAAAACACCACGAAGATAGTAGAGCACTAAGCTTCCTACTATAGTAGTTCCTATTGCCTGCATTAGATGTTAGACAATGTTTCTCAGGTGCCTATCTGGATCATCCTGATAAGAGACCCTCATTCTGACAATAAAATAAACCTGTTGCTTGGCCTAAGCGTTTCGTGATAGCAAGTCACGCAGGTTGTAACACCTGGCAATTTTCCTACCTTGTAAAATGACTATTTTACCCTTTGACTTTTATTTAGTCAACTATGTGCTTGAACTGTGTATAAACCGGGAAGTTATCCTGCGTTTTCTGAAAAACTGTTTGATGACAAGTAATGACTTGACACTGTGCTCAATCATCGTTCTAAACATTTTCTGTGAATCTGACCAAAATGCTGAGATAGTCAATGAATTGACGATAATCCTTGAGATTATTCGTTATCTGTGAATTATGTGTTTAACTGTTTAGTTTTTAACAGCGTAATCGTTATTTTCATGAGCAACGTATTTAATTTATTCTGTATATGTTTATATGCATGTTTTTAATATTTTTACTATTTATAGTAATAAATCGTACTTTCTGTGAATATCTAATTAACGTATCGCTTTTTTGTATTTTACGTCGTTTTTACGTTTAACCGTCATTAGCATGCATAAATTACTTTATAAATCATAAAATATCAGTTTTCGGCGAAAAATTATAAAATTAATATATTTCGTCAAATTTGTAAGTTTTACGTATTTTTAAACATAACTACATACTTTTCGATAACTACCTAAAACTAATTAACCTTTTTATCTTAAACCTTTTAACTAATTACCCTTAGTAAAATTTTTGAATTATTACCCTTGTGGGAGCCCCCTAGAACCGGACAAAACAACCTCCCACATGGAGGAAAACCAATTTTTTCATCTTTTGCCATTTTGAGCTTAAACTTACACACATCACAATTTTTAACTTATGAACTCATTTACATCAATTATCACTTATTATTTTCACACAAATTTAACACATATAACTCTCCTCTGTCTCTAAAACCCACAGCACAAACCAAACCCCAAGACCTCCATTGTTGAATTTCTAAAAGCTTCAATTTAGAAAGATTCACAAAACAAATACATCTTAGGGTTTATACAAGCATAAAGAAGAATGGGTTTTCTTGGTTTGTTGATTTAAGAAGTTTTGTTGGTGTTTTGAAGAGGTTGGGTTATTGTTGATTATTAGTTGATTAGAGCGTAGATCGGGTTGTCGTGGTTACGTGGATACGTTAGTTGAGGTTATTCTTGAACCTTTCTCATTTCATTCATTTTTCATGCATAATCTATGAAGATTTATGCATGCATGTTACTCATCAACTATTTTCTTGAAAATAAAAAGATGAAAATTATTTTTGGTCTTGATAAGTTTTTAGATCTATGAAAATAATGAGTGGATCTATTAAATCCATGTATGAAAATGCATAAATTGAAGAACTTGTATAAAATATATATGTATATTTTTAGATTTATGGACTTGAAGATAAATCTTTTATTTTGGTTATATTTAAAGCATCTTTACCATTTGTGCATTTAACATGTACTTCTTGCTTTAATTGTGGTAATTGCAATATGTTTTTAGTGTAGTACGGTTACATAGTGATACTATTTTTACCATTTGTACGTGATTTGTGAATTAGACCTAAATACCAAAACTTTTATAAAAAACAAAAACAATTAAAAACTTTAAATCACTTGGACAATCAAATTGTTGCTAGTTGGGAAAAATGAACTTGAAAAGTCAAATATTACTTGTACTTTCGAAATTGGCAATTTTAGTCCCTATGCTTTTCAAATGTCACGAATACTATATATATATGTTTTATAATATTACTATTTCGACCTATACTTTCACCTTTTGGCATAAATGGCACGAAAAGACTCCTAATAGTGGATTTAGAATTAATTGGGCTCGTTAGGCCCATTAGTGTTACGGGTTGAGATTTTGGGCTTAGTGGGCTCGCACTTTGGGCTTGTTTAATACTATTACAAGTTTATTAAGCCTCCTACTTGATCCAACTAATTACATGGGCCTTAGTGGGCTAGCTTAATATTCGGCTTATCAAATAAGCCTTGTATAGTCTACGTCTTATTTGATCCGTGGCTTATATGTGGCTTAGGTAAGCTTCTAACTTAATCTTGGCATTCATCTAACCCTAAATAATTGTTCCAAGTTAAGTGGGATTTTCAGGCTTATGTTTATACTCGGCCTAAAATAAGCCGAGACCTATGGCTTATATTTTGGTCTATGGTTTAGCTTATCTATATTTTTAAGCAAGATTATTTAGTTAGTTCCCATGGGTTAAGCTCCAAGTTTAGACAAGATTTACATGGTGTTTTCTAGATCTACTTTTTTAGGCATGTTAACCATGAAAATGTCCAAGTCGTGGGTTCTAGTCTTTGTGGTTCGAGTTTTTGTAAGATCTTATGTATGCATGTAATCCTAGTCGTGTTTTCAATGGTCCTACGCGTATGGTATGTTATGATGGGTAGGAAAAGATGAATGAATTAGGATATGAATGTGGTACACTTGTTTGTTGAGGATGATGATGGATGGACAAAACTAACTAACCCTTGTTTCTACGCATCTAGTATTCCTTAGCCGTGACCTAGGATGGTCTTACTTGCCTTGTGAGCCAAGAATCGAGATGCGGACTTGCACTAAATGCTCTTGAGACCAAGATTCATGTAGTAAATGATGTAGGGAATATATGTATTGTGTGTAAGTGGTATGAGATCCGAAAATGAGGGTGTTGTGAGTGAGATTTGAGTGTGTTGAAGTTAACTAAATATCTAAGTTTCGGAGATGTGTGTGGCTCGGTTTGTATACACATCCAAGAGAGAGGGTTGAGCAAGATATGGTTAATCTAGGATTGTACTATGATGATCTTAGTTGTAAGATTTGTTAGTACTAGGTTTAAATGTAAAACAAGTACTCTTGCGTCCTAGCCGTCGCATAACTATGGTCAAGGGGACAAGTGGTGTGTGTATAGTGTAAGTTTTAATGAGGAAGTGTTGTACAAGTTTTATGTAAAGTCAAATGTAAGTTAGTAAGATTTTAAGTAAGTGTAGATGTAGTTTGAGTAGTATTCGGCTAGTATAGGTTGTCTAGGATAGGTTTAGGTTCAAGTCTAGTGATTTAGTAGAGTTACTAAGAGTTTAGGTAGTGTAGTGTGAGTGTAGGTTCAAGTTCAAGTCGATTTGGTTAGGTTTTAGGGTTTTTGGTGAAAGTATAGTCGTAGATAAATAAATGTATAGTTTTATTTATTAAAGAATGAGACACTTAAATAAATTGTTATAAATTTTGTTAGATATAAAATTATATTGTGACAATAGCTTTTGTTGATTGTTGTAACACTTAAACTGTATAGAAAATCTATAGTATATATATATTTTGTAGTAATATGATACTAGATAAACATTATTAATTGTGATCATGGTTTTAGGTTTTTATAATCCTAAAATGATGCACGGCTATGCTCATGTGTTTACATGTGACTTAATAGTCCCAAAATGATGTCTTGTGTATTATATGCTCAAAAAAGGTAGCCATACATAATGTTTGATGAAATGTAGTATGTCCGTATGCTCATAAAAATGTAGTCATACATGTTGTTCCTGTGATCCCATGATTGAATGTTCACAATCATAATGTGTGGTTCAAAGTTCTAGTTGATCAAATATTTCAACTGTTCCCAGATATGATAAATGCTCAAAGCTCTAGAGCTCAAATGATGTATGCTCATGTATGATGCATATGATTGTGCAAAATTTTCATGCAAAGGTGAATATATATATATATATATATATATATATATATATATATATATATATATATATATATATATATATATATATATATATATATATATATATATATATATATATATATATATATATATATATATATATATATATATATATATATATATATATATATGATGAGGTGACGTGTACAATGATGTCATAGTCAAAACCTAAAAATTTGCAGGTTTTACAGCACTATCCCGTTATTTTTGCTTTGTCCTCAAAGCTTAAGATGACGTTACTGCTCAGGTGAACATGTGTGGGTACTTAGCTCTAAACGAGTCTTCACGTTCCCAAGTGAACTCAGGACCTCTCCTGGAGTTCCAACGTATCTTAACCAACAAATTTTGGCTGCGCTTCAGATTCTTGACTGCTCTCTCCATGACTTCCATGGGTTCTTCTGTAAATTGGAGTTTGTCATCAAAATGAACTCCCTCCAATGGCATGTCTAACGGCTCATCCGCGTAACACTTCTTTAGGTTCGAAACATGAAAGGTAGAGTGTACACTCAACTGCTGGGGTAACTCTAAATGATAAGCGACTTCACCGATTCTGGCGATCACTTTAAAGGTCCTACATATCGTGGGTTTAGCTTTCCACGTTTTCCAAAGTGTACAACGCCCTTCCAAGGTGATACCTTAAGCATAACACGGTCACCTACTTCAAATTCCATATGTTTCCGTTTGCGATCTGCATAGCTCTTATGTCAGTCTTGTGCAGCTTGAATTCTCTGCCTGATGAGAGTGATCTTCTTAGTAGTCTCTTGGATTAGTTCGGGTCTGGTAAGTTGAAATTCTCCTACCTCTGCCCAGCACACGGGTGATCTACACTTGCGGCCATAGAGGGCCTCAAATGGTACGGCTTTGATGCTGGCATGGTAGCTACTGTTGTAGGAGAACTCAACTAACAGTATATGTTCGACCCATCCTTTTCCAAAGTCGATCACACATGCCCTCAGCATGTATTCCAAGGTTTGGATTGTTCTTTCACTCTGACCGTCGGTCTATGGGTGATAAGCAGTACTCATATCCAAATTTGTTCCTAAAGCTCTCTGAAAAGCTTTCCAAAAGTTTGACGTAAACCTACCGTCTTGATCACAAATAATTGAGACTGGTATACCGTGTCTAGCCACAACTTCCTTCAGGTATAGTTTTGCTAGCTTGTCGAATGAGTCATTTTCTCTTATCAGTAGAAAATGAGCGAATTTTATGAGTCGGTCGATGATTACCCAAATTGTATCGTAACCGTGAGATGAAGTAAGAAGTTTGGCAATGAAGTCCATGGTGATGTTGCCCCATTTCCACTTGGGTATCTCAGCTTGGACTAATAATCCCGATGGCCTCTAATGTAAAGTCTTCACTCTGGCACATGTTAGGCATTTCTTCACGTATGTTGCAATGTCTGCCTTCATGTTTGGCCACCAATACAACTTCTTCACGTCCTGATACATCTTTTCAGATCCGGGATGTATGGAATACTTAGAATTATGAGATTCGTGCATGATCACGCTTCTCAAGTCTCCGTAGCATGGTAACCAACTTCTTCCATGTAGACATAATGTTTCGTCTGCTCTGGCTTCTAACTTCTCCTTGCTTAGATTCGTCCTAAGCATTCCTCCTATGTCTTCTTTTCTAATGTTTTCAGTCTTCTGTGCTTGGATTTGAGCCTCTAATATCTGCTTGGGTAGATCCAAGCTAATGGTCATAACTAAGGCTCGAACTCTCATGGGAGGATCAGTTCTCTTGCGGCTTAGTGCATCTGCAACCACGTTGCCTTTACCTGGGTGGTATTTGATGTCATAATCGTAGTCACTAAGCAGATCTATCCAACGACGTTGTCTCATGTTAAGCTCTTTTTTGTTTAGAATGTGTTGCAAACTCTTGTGGTCGGTATGCACAGTACACTTTGTTCCGTATAGGTAGTGCCTCCAGATTTTTAAGGCAAAAACCACGGATCCAAGTTCTAGATCATAAGTAGAGTAATTCTGTTTGTGCTTCTTCAGTTGTTTTGAAGCATAGGCAATTACTTTCTTTCTTTGAATCAGTACAACACCTAAGCATTTGTGTGAAGCATCACAGTAGACAACGAAGTCTTCGTTGCCTTTTGGCAAGGCTAGAATAGGTGCGCTACACAACTTCTGTTTGATGGTTTGGAATGATGATTCCTCTTTTTCTCCCCATTCGAACTTCACGCCTTTCTGAGTAAGCTTTGTCATAGACTTAGCTATCTTAGAGAATCCTTCTATAAATCTCCGATAGTAATCGGCAAGACCTAAGAATTGGCGAATCTATTTTGGTGACGTAGGTGATGCCCAATCCTTTACGGATTCGACTTTTGCGGGATCTACATGTATTCCCTTGCTATCGATCACATGACAAGGGAAATGCACTTTAGGAATCCAAAAATCACATTTGGAGAATTTGGCGTACAACTTCTCTTCCTTAAGCAATTTCAGTACTTGAGCAAGATGTTCTCCGTGCTCCTGCTCATTCTTGGAATAGATAAGTATGTCGTCGATGAACACGATAACAAATTTATCCAGGTACGGTCTGCACACTCGATTCATGAGGACCATGAATATGGCTAGTGCGTTGGTCAATCCAAATGGCATGACCTAAAATTCGTAGTGATCGTAACGAGTTTTGAAAGCTGTCTTTGGTATGTCTTCCTCTTTGACCCTTAACTGATGGTATCCGGATTGTAAGTCTATCTTGGAGTACACACTTTTTCCTTGTAGTTGATCAAATAGGTCATCGATTCGAGGAAGTGGGTAACGATTTTTCATAGTTAACTTATTCAGTTCTCTGTAATCAATACACATTCAGAAAGATCTGTCTTTCTTTTTGAAAAATAGTACTAGATCTCCCTAAGGTGAGGAAATGGGTCTAATAAAACCTTTGTCTAACAGTTCTTGGAGTTGTTCTGCGAGTTCTTTCATCTCGGTCGGTGCTAACCGGTATGGTGCTTTAGCTACAGGTGCAGCTCCTGGTATCAAGTCAATCTGAAATTCTACTTGACGAGTGGGTGGTAAACCAGGTAAGTCGTCTGGGAAAATTTCGGGATAATCACGGACAATTGGTACGTCCTTGATTTGTTTCTTTACTAGTTCATATTCCTTATGTGCTTGGGAAATATGTGCTAAAAAGATAGGGCATCCTTTCAGTATGTATTTCTGAACTTTGGTGCATGAGATGACACTCAGTCTAGCGTCAGTCCTGTCCAAATTGCCTTCTCCTCGTACAATCAAGTTTTCCTTCCCCCACGGTATACGGACTAGCTTTTCGTCACACAAAATGGTTGTGTGATATTTTGCTAACCAGTCCATACCGATGATCACGTTAAAACTACCAAGATTTACTGGGATTAGGTTGATATCAAAGGGATGGTTCAAAAGGTTTAGGGTACAACCCCTTAAAATAGCATTAGTTTCGATGATTTTGCTGAAGGCTAATTCGACTCTGTAACAGTTGTCTAACTGGGTAGGGATGATGTCTAGTAAATTACTAGACTCGGTAGATATGAAACTCCTATCAGCTCTAGTATCAAACAAAATGGATGCATATCGATTGTTCAAAAGAAACGTACCGGTAACCACATTGGAGTCGGTCCTGGTGTCTCCTATCACATAAAATCTGGCTGGTGCTCCTCCACCATTCTCGGTCTTGCTTGCTTTCTTAGGGCACTCGGGTCAGATGTGTCCTGTCTCTCCACAACCATAGCAACGAACCTCCTTCTGTTTCACATCATTTCCACATGTGGGAGGATGATTTCCCTACTGTCTATTGCCACAGAAGTTCTGGCCATTCCCATTGTTGGGCCTGAAGCTGGTGCTAGAGTTGTTTCTATCAGCCGAAACATAGGTATTGCCTTGTCCGGGCCTTCAGCAAGATGCGTCACTGTAGTGGTGAAAATTGCACTTAGGACACTTAGGCTTGTTGCCTACATATGGAAGTGATTAGGGATGGCAACGGGTCGGGTTCGGGTCGGTTTTTCTTGAACCCGTACCCGCACCCGTTTATAATATCCAAACCCGCATCCGCCCCAATACCCGACGGGTACCCGATTACTATTACCCAACGGGTTTTCGGTTTTTACCCGCGGGTATCGGGTATCCACAATTAAATTTCGTTGGACATAATTATACGTATAAATTAAAAAAAAACACTGAAAAACGATCAAAATACTCTAATATAATTTTTTAAGTTTTTAGAAGATGAAGAATACTAATTCAATATCATATCATGTGATTTAATGTATCGAATAAACCATTGTTTTATTTAAAGTTACCAAATCGAAATATGCTTGATCACAAACATTTTAATGCATACAAAATGTAACTAATATAAGCATTTCATTTGTTTAATAATATTCGTCTACTATTTCACACAAATTTAAAAATTATATAAAATAGCAATAAGCGATATATATTTTGGTAAACGGGTACGTATACGGGTAAACGGGGTGGGTATTACTACAACCCGAACCCGAACCCGTACCCGCAAAAAATAGAATGTCCCAACCCGAACCTGCATCCAAACCCGCTAACCAGAATCCGAACCCGACCCAATCGGTTCGGGTTTCGGTTTTATCCATCGGTTTCGGATGCTTTTACCATCCCTAGAGGTGATCCTGAGAAAGTAGCACTATAAATCTGCCCTGAGTTCTGCCTCTTTGGTTGGGTCTGGTGATGATTACATAAGTTCTCATCAGCTTTCCTCTTGTGCTCGGTCTGCCTGATTGCATGATCACGACCTCGTTTGTTCATCAGTTAAGTGGCAAACTCGATGGCACTCTCGACTGTAGTGGGTCGAGATGCTAGCACACTGTCCTGAACAGACTCTGGAAGTCCACTAACGTACTTCTCGATCTTGTCCTTCCCCTCAGGAAACATCCTGGTACACATCAAGGTCAACTCTTAAAACCTTTGGTTGTAGGCTGTGATATCATAGTTGGTGTACTTGAGATTCCATAGTTCAATCACTAGCTTCTTGATTTCACCGCGAGGACAATATTTCACAGTCAGCCTTTCTTTTAGTGCAGTCCAAGTCATCCCATAGGCATCATCATGCCCAAGGGTAGCAACCAGTGAATTCCACCAGGTAAGAGCATGTTCTAGTAGTGTACAGGTAGAAAATTTTACCTTGTTCTCCTCCGTACAGTCACTAATACGGAACACAGTCTCGGTTCTCTCGAACCATTGCATGAGCTCAACTACTCCTTCTTTCCCTTTGAAGTAACTGGGCTTGCATTTTAGGAAGTCAGGGTAAGTACACCCTCTAGCAACTCGGTTACTAGCATTGGAGTTTTGGCTGTCGCATTGGTTTCCGCTGGGATGTGTTTCCCTGGCGGCTAGGGCGTCAGCGATGCCCTGACCGATAAGCACTCTAAGTCGTGCTTCCGAAATAGTTGTTATGGGAGCAGCTCCGGGATTCTGTCGGGTAACTCTTTGTGCCATTTTTCTATAATACACAAGGATGAGATTTATTAGTTGATCACTATGATGGTTATATTAAATTGTACGGAAAATGTATGAATAGAATTCACAACAAATTGGATAACCTGTCAAGAGTTTGTAATAATATAAGTACAAGAGATAATAGAGTAATGTTGGTACAAGTCATTTCTGGCACATAACAATATCATATAAGTACAACCGATCTAAGACAGGGATACAACATGCCTGTCTGAAATAGTGGTACAGATGTTTTTAGTACAACAAAAGATAACATACCTACTATGGTTATGTGCTAATGATAGGAATACAATTGAAAAAGAAAAAAAATAAAATAAATAAGATATACAGTACAAAAGTCCTAAATCACGCGAGTTGAGATGCAACTCAATGCTTGGCATGATATACAAAGATATCTAAGCTACACTAGTGTGACTGTCTGCTGGTGCAGCTGGTGGTATAGGTTCCTGAGCATCCTGCAACACGATCATGGCGTCTCTGGTGTCTCTGGTAAGTCTGAGAGCCTCCAAAAGCTGAATATGACGAGCATTGTCTACACTCCTTAGATAATCTGTCTTTGCGGTCATCCCCTGATGACGAACCTCGCGAAGAAGATCCTGAAGGTCTCATCCTGGGTCAAAACGACAGTGTAGGTCTCGTACTGATGACCCTCAAGAGCTGATAAACGATGGCGAAGAATAGAGTTCTCCTTAAGTAGCCACTGCAAGTTGTTCTGGACAATCGTCCATAAACCAGCAACTTGTGACCCGGCAACAACTGACCAGTAGAGAGTGTTAAGTCTCTCCTAAAGTATCGCGCGTCCCTGATGGTCCGCGCGTAGCAAAGCATGGATAAAAGCAGTATCCTGTGCCTGCCTAGTAGTCAGCGCATCAAGCTGCGCATGGATAGTGTCGGGTGCTGCCTGGCCGGCTCTCGATCCCTCCCTATCTCGAATGTGGAGACAGGAGTAGAGGTGTGCCTCCTCTTGCGAGGTGGCAAAGCTCTAGTGGGGTAGCAGTGGAGAGTAGAGAGTGGTGGTAGAGGTGGTAGAGTAGGTACAACCTGATCTGGTTCCCTAGATGGGGAAACAAGTACAACTGGTGGTGATGGAGTAGGAGAATCTGTCATCACAATAACTCCCTCTGTCGGGTGATCTGTAGACTCTGTGTTGGAGTCGAGTCGGTGTAGTACGGATGTCGGTAATAAGGGTGTAGCAGCAGGAGTCATGAGAGCGTCAAAGGTAGTCACGATAGTCGGTGACGTCATGATAATATGAAAATAATAACATTTCAAAGTTGAGTAAGTATTAGCTTACATAATTCAAAAAGTTTTCAAAAGATGCATATGCGATGCTTATGTATGCATGCAATAGTGTAATCAAAATTACGTAGGTACTTAGGTGATCATATAGCAAATACTATATATCAATGCACAGTTAGTTCACACAATATGTATGCTCTATATGTGTATGCCTAACTATAAGGGTTTCCCAAAAGTCAATGTTTACAAAAATTGATTTTTAAATTCAGTTATAGTATAGTTATAAATTTTTAGTATTTAAAAATTTTAGGTTTAGATCTGGTTCTCTATAACTATGCGCTCTGATACCATTTCTGTAACACCCCCAAATGGTCAAATGCAGCGGAATAGTACGTAGAGGGTGTTACTTTGAATTTGGCGGATCGATAGCACACAGTATATAGAACAATGATCATCAAATGTCATTAAAACATATCACATGAATTTAATTGTGCAAATTAAGTAACTTGTCTTGAGAACACATTTATTAATATTTGTAGAAATATCCCAACCCGATGGTAAACATGAATGCTTCCTATGATGCTGGAAACCAATGCAATGCACCTGCTTACTTTCCTATGAAAACATAAAAAGTAAAATGTGGGGGTCAACATGAAGTTGGTGAATTCACAGGTTTAATTATAAAATATATGTATTGATATGCAAAACACCACGAAGATAGTAGAGCACCAAGCTTCCTACTATAGTAGTTCCTATTGCCCTATAATAGATGCTAGATAATGTTTCTCAGATGCCTATCTGGATCATCCTGATGAGAGACCCTCAGTCCGACAATGAAATAAACCTGTTGCTTGGCCTAAGCATTTCGTGATAGCAAGTCACGCAGGCCGGGTGTTGTCAATACCCATATAGATCTATTTATAAGATTTAACGCTACACTATTAACTATTACAGTCCACGGGAATAAATGGGGCAAACAATAGGCAGTAAATCTGTTGTTGTCTGTAAGTGTTTGCATATACAATAATTAAGTATGTTTTCTCCCCTAGCTATAAAACAGTAAGAGATGGGGCCATGAACTCACCTCAATGATAAAGCAGTGGTAGAATGTCACTGGGTATGCTGATATGGTATGATCACGGAGCAGTGAAATTACCTAAGTAATTTACATGACTCATTATATGCACAGTAAAGATGCACAAATAAATGTAACTGATAAAAATGCACGATCACTAATTAATAAGTTGTTACTATTGTTTATATGTTAAACTTATAGTAAGTTATCGATAATAATATATTTTTAGTCTCTAAAAATATAATTAAATTGTCCGTACGATAAAAGTGTAATGATTTAAATAAATAGATTTTTATATAATTTAAGTGATTGTAAGAAAGTAATACGTCTCACCAAATTTCCTTAGCGTTTCAAATACACTAATATAGTTCGTTCGTTATACAAATGTCGTAAATAAACCCTAATAGTTTATTTAGTTTAAATAATAAAAATGACTTAATTTAATTTATTTATAAAACAATTTAATTAATGTTTTTAATTAAATTAAATTACACATTAGTCCTTGTAAAGATAATAATTTCCAAAATAACCCCTAGGGTTTCGTTCGTTAAATGTATTGCATCGTTAGTCCTCGTCCGTTACATTTATTTTCCAAAACACCCCTAGGGTTCACAATAGTTTCGAAAAGTGACAATAGTGGTCCCTAGGGTTTAATAACTTTCAGCAAATTGCTAACCGAGTCCCTAGGGCTCGATTAAGGTTTGTAATATGGCAAAACTAGTCCTTGTAGTCTCGCAATAGTTATAAGGCACAATTAAGGCTTGCTTTAAGTTTGAATAGTGACACATATGGTCCTTGTGGTTTGATTAAGGTCTCGGTATAAAACAAACGCAACCGTGTACTTTCAAAATTGGCAATTTTAGTCCCTATGCTTTTCAAATGTCACGAATACTATATATATGTTTTATAATATTACTAATTCGACCTATACTTTCACCTTTTGGCATAAATGGCACGAAAAGACTCCTAATAGTGGATTTGGAATTAATTGGGCTCATTAGGTCCATTAGTGTTAAGGTTTGAGTTTTTGGGCTTAGTGGGCTCGCACTTTGGGCTTGTTTAATACTATTACAAGTTTATTAAGCCTCCTACTTGATCTAACTAATTACATGGGCCTTAGTGGGCTAGCTTAATATTCGGCTTATCAAATAAGCCTTGTATAGTCTACGGCTTATTTGATCCGTGGCTTATATGTGGCTTAAGTAAGCTTCTAACTTAATCTTGGCATTCATTTAACCCTAAATAATTGTTCCAAGTTAAGTGGGCTTTTTAGGCTTATGTTTATGCTCGGCCTAAAACAAGCCGAGACCTATGGCTTATATTTTGGTCTATTGTTTAGCTTATCTAGATTTTTAAGCAAGATTATTTAGTTAGTTCACATAGGTTAAGCTCCAAGTTTAGACAAGATTTACGTGGTGTTTTCTAGATCTACGTTTTTAGGCATGTTAACCACGAAAATGTCCAAGTCGTAGGTTGTAGTCTTTATGGTTTGAGGTTTTTCAAGATCTTACGTATGCATGTAATCCTAGTCGTGTTTTCATTGGTCCTACGCGTATGGTATGTTATGATGGGTAGGAAAAGATGAATGAATTAGGAAATGAATGTGGTACACTTACTTGTTTGTTGAGGATGATGATGGATGGACAAAACTAACTAACCCTTGTTTCTACGCATCTAGTGTTCCTTAGCCGTGACCTAGGATGGTCTTACTTGCCTTGTGAGTCAATAATCGAGATGAGGACTTGCACTAAAGGCTCTTGAGACCAAGATTCATATAGTAAATGATGTAGGGAATATATGTTTTGTGTGTAAGTGGTATGAGATCCGAAAATGAGGGTGCTGTGAGTTAGATTTGAGTGTTAAAGTTAACTAAATATCTAAGTTTGGGAGATGTGTGTGGCTCGGTTTGTATATACGTCCAAGAGAGAGGGTTGAGCAAGATATGGTTAATCTAGGATTGTACTATGATGATCTTAGTTGTAAGATTTGTTAGTACTAGGTTTAAATGCAAAACAAGTACTCTTGCTCCTTCTCTTGCCTCCTAGCCGTCGCATAACAATGGTCAAGGGGACAAGTGGTGTGTGTATAGTGTAAGTTTTAATAAAGAAGTGTTGTACAAGTTTTATGTAAAGTCAAATCTAAGTTTGTAAGATTTTAAGTAAGTGTAGATGTAGTTTGAGTAGTATTCGGCTAGTATAGGTTGTCTAGGGTAGGTTTAGGTTCAAGTCTAGTGATTTAGTAGAGTTACTAAGAGTTTAGGTAGTGTAGTGTGAGTGTAGGTTCGAGTTCAATTCGATTTGGTTAGGTTTTAGGGTTTTTGCTGAAAGTATAGTCGTAGATAAATAAATATATAGTTTTATTTATTAAAGAATGAGACACTTAAAAGTCCCAAAATGATGTCTTGTGTTCCGTATGCTCATAAAATGTAGCCATACATAATGTTTGATGAAATGTAGTACGTCCGTATGCTCATAAAAATGTAGTCATACATGTTGTTCCTGTGATCCCATGATTGAATATTCACAATCATAATGTGTGGTTCAAAGTTCTAGTTGATCAAATGTTTCAACTGTTCCCAGATATAATGCTCAAAGCTCTAGAGCTCAAATGATGTATGCTCATGTATGATGCATATGATTGTGCAAAATTTTCATCTAAAGGTGAATATATATATATATATATATATATATATATATATATATATATATATATATATATATATATATATATATATATATATATATAGAGGAAGGTTAATGTGAGAGCTTTTTTAAAGTTGTAAAAATGAGAACTAATCTAAAACACCAATAAAACATTGATACATAATCATATTACCAATAATACACCAAAATATACATTATTTATACAACTTAACATTCTATTGACTAATAAACGACGACTTAGTGTGTAACGTATTACTGATACACAATTAAAAATGTGATACACATACATCAAAATCTCAACAAGATAATATCTTATACATAAAATGGTACATTTGATACATAACCACCACTAAATAACATGATACACGATACCAAGACATGATACAGATCACACCTTAAATCAAGATGTATCACCTAGAATTCGTCAATTTTCAAAAGAAAGCCCATCAAATTATTAAAAAAACTTAGTTTTAGTTAATCCCGTTTAAAAATTACTTGAAGTAGAGTGTCATTTGTGAGATTTTAGCTGGTTCTTATTTTTTCAACTTTAAAAAGTTCTCATTTGAACCGAAATCTATATATATATATATATATATATATATATATATATATATATATATATATATATATATATATATATATATATATATATATATATATAGTGTAACTTTATTTACAGAACCCATCTTAGTGACAGAACTTGCAGAACTCTTGTTTTTGAAGGCAAACATGTATGTTTGAAGGAGTACATGTATGTTTTTAGAGAATATATGTATTCACGAAGCATATTTGAAGTTCTTATTGTCAAAATTAAATAAAATTAAAAAAAGATATCAAAAAACATACATGTTTGAGGGCGTGCATGCATGTATGTGCAGGCATTCAAAAACGTACATTTTTGAAAACGCGCCTGCATGTATGTGCACCGATATAAAAACATACATGTTCGCTTTCATAAACATACATGTAAGCCTTCAAACATACATGTTTGCCTTAAAAAACAAGAGTTCTGCAAGTTCTGTCACTAAGATGTGTTCTGTAAATAAAGTCCCCCTATATATATATATATATATATATATATATATATATATATATATATATATATATATATATATATATATATATATATATATATATATATATATATATATATATATCATGAGGTGACGTGTATAATGATGTCATAGTCAAAACCTGAAAATTGCAGGTTTTACATTATTCACAATATTAACGCTCATTTTTTAGAAATGATTAGCGGTTCACAATTAAAAATAGGACTTTAAGACAGCAGTAAATATAATGTCAATAAACATATCTTGGGAAGCATACCAAAAACAATTGTATTTCAATTTAGCATATATCCCCCTCGTGGATTTTAAATTATTTACAAATTAGATCTAGTGAGGCTATGAACTCACCTGGTGTCCATAAAGTATGAGCTGCATCAAACATAATTCATTCATAAACAAATAGCTTGATCTCACAAACCTAGGTCAACACATTGGCATATGTATATCAAGTCTTTGTCTTTATTTCCAAATTTTAAGTATTTCTTTTGTGTTATTGCCTAAGGTTCATATATTATTAAAATACCACATCATTGTTCGGGTCATCATACTTCATAACCCATTCTATAAACGTTTGAGGAGCGAGGGCACTTTAAATCGTAAACCCAACCACTCAGTCAGAACATAATATCGAGATGGACATTTTTAGTACAAAGTTCCCTACTAATATGACATGCTTATTACTTTCTTTAAATCATAAGTATAGTATCTTCACTTTACATATTATATACTTTATATCTTTTATTTTCAAAGTTGGCAAAAATTACCCTTTTAGATATAAGTTTAGCTTAATTACAATTTTAACCCTTAAAGTGTGAACCCATTGGATCAGAAGTTGTGTCAAGCTGAGTTTGCTCATAATCATGCTGTTAAACAGAGCATTAGGTTTAGTCCATTCTAGGTGGTTTCTTTTGTTTAACCACGTGGTCCTTTTGATCTTATGACTCTCTAGGTTTCTAGGTCTGTTCTGAAGAAAGTGTAGGATTTTGTTGAGGGGTTGCATGATGTTCATAATCTGTTCATAAATCTATTCATGAGACTTGGTTTGCGCCAATTAAAAGTACAAGCAGGATGCCGATCAAAAGCGGCGATATGTTGATTTTGAAGTAGGCGACTTTGTATGGGCTGTTTTGATTAATGTCACACCCCACCATGGCGGAATATAGGGCGCGACGCATCACAACAATAGCGTGTCTATAGAGATAACTAAATGAAATGGAAATATCATAAATGGTGACACAATGTCATTAAGATATCTCAAACAATGCAGGCGTCTAGGTAAGTAGGTAACATGTCTACCTCTTACCAAAGACATACAATTAACAAATAACAAACATATAGGTGTCTACAAAGAATAACTTATACAAACATAAATAAAGACTAAGAGTAAAGGGGGTTCCTCCAAATGCAATCCTAAGCCTTCCAGCTAGCCACTCCTATTCTCACGCTTAACCACATTCTCACTTGAAAGAGACACTAAAACACGTCAACATAATGTTGGTGAGAGTCATAGGTTTAGACTCTAACGCCAAATCAGTTATAAGCTGTGAATAACAACCATTAATAAAACAACATATGGACAATGTGCTACAATTATGTATTAACAACTAGCATTCAAGATTAATCAATCACCACAAATCCAAGGCTCCAAACCTTACCAATAACCACAATTCCAAGGCTCCAAGCCTTACCAATAACCATGGTCCTATAGGCGCCCATACACCTATGAACCAATCCCAAGGCCCCGCCTTGTCAACATTCCCTTGGTACCAAGTCAAACCACAATAACTGAGATGGTACGTGTCCCCCGATCCAAATCATAAACACAATCAAGAATTCACATAGCAGTTAATCACATAAGTGTACACACAAGTCCATCACAAACCATAAAAACATTCACAACATTCTTTACACAACCATACAGTGTCTCTTCTATCCCATCTGGAAATCAAATCATAAAAAGACATGGGAATATGAAACTCACCGGAACAAGCTTCTCCAAGTACCCGCGCTCTAGCACAAATCTAAACACACAAACGTATACAATCAAGACATGAACCACATACCAAAATGGCTCATCAATCTATGATAGATATCTAACCTTATCCTACAAATTAACCCCATTTATATGCCATATGAATCTCATTACACTCCTATATAAAGCCCTTAACTTAGTTTAGTTCATAACTCGTCCCGTTAGCATTTAACCCAAAACAGTCTGTTGGAAATACGTTTTTCCCAATAAAGTCTCGGTCACATCTTAGTTAGCATAGATCACGAGATATATACTATTTAGAACTTTGTAACTTGGATTGACCTCCCTTAGGGGGAGATTGTTGGAAATACGTTTTACGTATTTATGAAGGATCGGTCGCTCCAACGATAATTATGTAATGGCTCGTGATCTATTTACTTTATGTATGGTCCATATAGCCCACATGTAGGGTGGGCTATATATATCCCCTCCTAGCATGTTAGGAGGGGTTGTTGATTACCATTTCACACATTAATCATTATTCATCTTTCACTTTCTCTCTCTAATTCTCTCCCTTCTCTCCTTTCTCTCTCTAATCCCTCATCTCCTTCCTTCATTTCCTTATGATTATCATCTAAATCAACCAACCTAATCCACCAAATCCATGATATAGAATAGGCCATTAATCTCGTAGACCTTCAATTGGTATCAAGAGCCATGGTTAGTTTGGTTTATTCTTGTTTTATTTCTTTTTGATTTTGGTGGGTTTTGATTTAATTATGCTTAAATATTAAAAAGTTTGTATTTTTTTATAAAAAGTTTGTGTTTTTATGTTTTAGATCATAAAAAGTTTGTATTTTTTTCATAAAAAGTTTGTTTTTTATAAAAAGTTTGTATTTTTTATTGTTTTTAATCACAAATTTAATCATCAATTTCTATAAAAAGTTTGTATTTCTTCTTGTTTTTTAATCTATCAAGTTTATCAATTTCTAAATTTTTTTTTTTTTTTATCAATTTTATCCTTTTTTATTTTTTTAATCAGTTTTTTATTTAAATTTTTTTAATCAGTTGCGTCCTGTTATTTTTTTAATCAGTTATCATTTTCGTTTATCCGTTTTTTTTATTTTTGGATCTTTCTTAATTTTTTGGTCAAGCTACCTAATCTGTCAAACCTTTCTGTCCATCTTGGTCCATCAAAACTGTCCAAATTTTGTCCAACAATACTGATACAAAAGTTCCGGGTGAAGAATTTTTTCGAGTGAGCCAAAAGTTCCGAATCAACAACATCCGAATCAAGAACATCCGAATCAAACTCAAAACTTCCGGATGAAGAAAAAGTTCCGGGTGAAGACAAAAAGTTCCGGATGAAGAAAAAAACTTCCGAATCAATTTTTAAGACAAAACTTCCGAATCAATTTTTTTGAAAAACTTCCGAATCAATCTTTAAAAAAAACTTCCGATTCGGAACTCTTCCGAATGAATGAAAAGTTCCGAATGAAGCAACCATTTCAAATATAACGGACGAATTATCAATATAACACTCTCGACTCGACACCTTCCACTCGACACCATCAAAACCTCCCTCGAATCACAAACCCACTCTCAACTTAGCTCGGAAAACCCATAAAAACTGACTCGATTCTTCCCAACATTCGACTGACAACTCATCTCGACCCACACCCCCTTACACTCTCTCGACTCCAATAAACCCCAAAAACAACCAAACTCTCGACATCACTCGACTTCTCTCGTCTCTCGACGCCCTAACAATCACAACCCAAACAAATCTTTACACCTCCCTCGCGACTCAGACTCCCTCAACACCTTACTCCCTCAACACCCTCGTTCAAAAAGCCTCGAAAACCCTCACTCTCGACACATTAAAACCCAAAACAATCATAAACCAAACACATACCCTCAGACAAAACTAAAATCCCCAAACACCCTCCCTCGTCTCATCTTTCTGACCCCCCCACCCTCGACTCACCCACACTCTAGACTCAAAACATTTTTCCAAACACCCAAGACTCGATCAATACTCTCGACCTTCAATCTAACACCAGAAAGACGCTACAGGAGAGAGGGACTCAACAAAAACAATAAACGAAAAACCTACCCGAGACCTTATCTTTTAAGATCTTGAAGATGAACTCGATGCATGTCTTCTTGTGGATTTGATATAAACGGTGTGAATGGTTGCTGTTTTGGCTGTTGTTTATTGAGAGAATTATAGATTAGGTTTTGTGGTTTATTTCAAGAAGAAGGAGGTGGTGTCATTTGAGAGAGAGAGTTACTCAGAAGACGGAGGTTACAATGTGAATTGGTTTGTGAGGAGAGATAGATAGATAGGTTAAAGAAGGGACGGAGTGTACAAGTAAATTAGGTGCCGTTTTTTTTTATAAAGAAAGTCAACAAATATTTTTTTTTGGGCGGATAAAACTAGGTGGAGTTGGGACACGTGGGTTGACAGGCGGATTTTACAAAGTTTTTTTGTTTTTGTCACTTATCCTGCCACGTTAATCTCTAATATATAGTTACATTTATCAATGGAGTATATCTTTACGTTTATCTAGTTACGTTAATCAAATCTTTTTATTTTTTAAATTTTAGAAAGTTTTTTCTTATTTTAGAAAATTTTCATTTTTTTTATATTAACTTTTCACTTTTTTAATCCATTGATATTTTTATTCTTATTCAAAATTTTCTTTTGAAAATTTTGTACTATTAAGTTATAATCGGGACAAGGCAACGTGACGGGATATATTTTTAGCAAATACGGATTTTTGATCGGGTTTAATTCATAATCGTTTGAGCCGACAACATCTTTTGAGCCAAATCGAATTTCCTCGATTTTCAATGGACTCGTTAAATTCGACACTTAAAGAGGGAGACTTGCATCAAGTGCAAGCCAACGCTAGAGAAAGTGGCATCACTTCATTTCAAATGCTTCAGTCTCATCTGGTCACTCTTTCGAGGATTCAAGGAGGGAGAGAATTTGTGACAATCTTTGGACAAGATCGTCATATATTCATCGACTCAATGTTCACCACTTTGACTGAACTCGCCGAGCAACTCAACCGTGACAACTTTAATCAATCTGCATCATCATTGCTTATAAGGCTCTTGTGACACAACTCACGCCTTTCCTCCAATTCAATATCATCAAGTCTGAAAGTTTGATGCTTTGCCAATCATTTCTTCGAGATACACGTACCGAGCTTCGAGTTTTTCACGATACAATATTGAAACTCATGACCTCGGTCTCGTCTTCGATTTATGAAAGATCTCAACTTCAGCAAGTGTATGTTAATGGAGTGCAAGAATCAATGACGCAGATGCAAGAGGATAATGGTCATACGGTTGACAACTTGGAGCCTAACGATGGCACGAGCACAGAATCAGGAGGACAACATGATGCCAGTGGCACGTCAGGGAATGTTCACGAGATTTCTCTTGATAACACCTTACCCGTTTATGACGAAGCGCCTGCAAACATGGTACAATGTAATGTTGTTTATGATGTATATGCTGATGATATGCCGCATATTGAGCACTCTGAACCTAATTATGACAAACATGGGATGGAAAAGAGTGATAGCAATACCACTTCTGATTCATCCGATGTAAGTCATAATGGGGGAGAGATTGTTCAGAATGCTAAACATCATGATAATTATCCTATAACTCCTTCATTGACTACTTCTGATTCCAAGATTAAAGAGCTCGAAACGATCGTAGCTCGGCAATCAAAAGATCTTGAGGATGCCAAACTTGAATTTTCTAAGAAAACGGACAAATTTGAAACATACTTTGAAAAACTTGAAAAGTCAAACGTTGTTCTTGAAAGAAAATTGGATCAAACTGTTCTAGATTCTAAAGCTGAAAAGGATAATCTTTTGAAACAAATTCAACTGCTTGAATCTAAGTTGGCATCCCAAGATAACTTGCTCAAAGAAAATGAGACTTTAAAGGCCCAAGTACAGGAAAAGGTTTTTACTATAGCTGCGTTGAAAAACGAGTTAAGGAAAAGTAAAGGACCTAGTGTGGACACTAAGCTTGAAAAACCATCAATCTTGGGGAAACCGCCTACAATTCAGTTCGTCAGACAACTGAGTGTCAGACAACCTACTGCATTTAGATCCGAGCGACCACAATCCTCGAGACCGCGGTTTGCCTCCCAAGTTGATTTGGTTCATCTTATTAGACCAGTCACTCCAGCAACTAGGCCCAATGTGATCACTCCAGCTTTAGCAAGACCAAATCATATGATTGCCTCTAGTTTTCCTAAAAATACCAAGACCACGTCTAGAACTAGTTCAAATGACGTTTGCCATGAATCTGATCTTAGGGAAGCTAAGCAAAAGACACATGTAAGAGATAGGAATTTCAAACCTAGTCAGATGCCTTCTAGTTTACCCAACACTGCTAACCGTAGCATGTCCAATCCTAGGAGCATCAATCAATCATCTAGGGATTCTAGATCTTACTCGGACATTAAATATGCTACTTGTAAAACATGTAGAAAATGTGTCTTTACGGAAAATCATGATTCCTGTATCAAAAAATTGCTTAATGAGGTGAACTCCCGTGCTAGACTTAAATCCCAGTGGGTTGCTAAAATCAAACCCGTTGGCAAAATGTGGCACCCCACTGGTAGAACTTTCACTCTTGTAGGAAACGAGTGCCCTTTAACTAGGATAGTCTCTGATTCTACGAAGACTACTAGGGAGGAAATTGCAAAGGATGATACATCACTTAAGCCTGAACTTAAGGTTTTCTATAAAAGGAAACGTTTGCCAACTAAGACAAGTGAATCATCCCCTCAGGCCACCTCTGACACAAGTAAAGCCAACTGTGAACCCCCACGTGATTCACAAATAGATATCTCTAACCCATGCAAAAGTATACAAACTCCTAATGAGAATGCAGGTACCAAAGTTGATGTTCCAAAAGAACGAAGCGGTCCAATCGTTGTATACCGTTCAACTAAGGACACTCTCAGAGTTTGGTTGCTGAAGAAGCAGATATCAGAGAAACTAGTATCTCAGGGGATTCATGGTTAAGCTCATGCACAAGGACTTACAGTCACATAACAGACTGTAACTCGATCTCAAAAGACAGGAAAGTTCATCCCGATGATGACTTATCCTAAAAACGAGAAATTCATTTTTCTCGGGCATGAGCTTATGTTAAAAACATTCCACGTTTTTAAGCTCATGCACAAGGACTTATAGTCACATCACAGACTATAACTCGCTCTTCAAAGAAAGGAAAGTTTATCGCCGATGGTAAACTTATCCTAACAACGAGAAATTAATTTTTCTCGGGCATGAGCTTATATCAAAAACATTCCAAATTTTTAAGCTCATGCACAATGGCTCCTCGTTAAATGACAGACGACGACCCGAACTTCAGAGACAGGGAAGTTTATCTACGCAACAATAACTTACCCTCTTAACAAGAAATTAATTTTTCTTGGACACGAGCTTACCCTAAAACCATTCAAAGGTTTTAAGCTCGTGTATATGGTTTATCATTAAATATCAGATGGTAACCCGTGCTTCAAAGAAAGGAGAGTTTATCGCCTATGATAAACTTATCCTTACAACGAGAGATTAATTTTTCTCGGGCATGAGCTACTAATAAAAACATTCGAAGTTTTTAAGCTCATGCACAATGACTTACAGTTAAATGTCAGACTGTAACTCGAACTTAAAATAAAGGAAAGCTTATCGATTATGATAACTTATCCTCTTAACGAGAAATTCACCTTTCTCGGTCATGAGCTTGTCTTAAAACATTCGAAGTTTTAAGCTCAGAAAGGAAAGTGTATCTTTTAAATAAGAGAACTTTTCTTCATAACGAGAAATTAGCCTTTCTCGGTCATGAGCTTTCCGTTAAAACAGTCAAAGTTTTCAAGCTCATGAACACGACTTCTAAGTAAATGTCAGCTTAGGACTCGTTCTTCAGATAAAAGGAAAGTTTATCGCCGATGATAAACTTATCCTTAACAACGAGAAGTTTACAACTTCTCGGACTTGAGCTTTCCTAAGATATTCCAAATCTTAAGCTCAAGTAATTGGTTCTCAAAACTTTGAACACAATTTTTCGAGAATTTCTCAAAAGGTTTTTCTAAATCTTTCAAAATTGTGTGTTCAAAAATGTTTTGATAAAACGAGCATGTCTTCTGGAATCGATAATATTTACGAACCTAGAAATGTCATTCAATAATGACACGGGGTTGTAAATAAAGTTCGAGCAGAAGTTCAAACTTTTAAAACATGCTCTATATGGTTTGCTATTATTTCAGATAGCAACCCGCTTTTCATAATCAAGTCAAGCATTTCACCGGAAAGCTTTGACTCAACAACGGGAATTGATTTTCTCGGGAACGTGACGAGGAGACCAACATTCGTGAACAAGAACCATGTGATTCTTTCATATGATGTTCTCCATCATTCAGGTCCTACCTCATAAACTATTAATCTTGTGAATTCATTATCATATATGATCTTTGCACGTGATAAATACCTTACACTTGTGTTTAAAAGGTATTTATTTTACGTTTCAGCACACCCTCATTAATTTGAGGGGGAGCTTGTGTTATTCATGAAGATAATTGGACTTGCATTTTTCTTCCCAAATTTTCTTAAAATGCTATTAAATCAATTGATATTAAAAACATCGATTGGGTTAATATTTTTAATATGGGGGAGAAAATGTGATTTAATATGGGATATGATCAATCATAAATGGTTTGACTTAACGTGATAGCTCATCCCGACATGTGCAAAATGTTTTCGGATATCGTGGCATATGTTAAGGGGGAGCAAAATGGATTTGCACTTCAAAATGGATTTCATGGTGACATACACTTACCCAAAACATCTCTATTCACGACGGTGAAGATTGTGGTGACATAAGGATGGTAGGATAGGTTAAAGTCCAATGATTTCTCTAGAACCGGAGGAATCTTCCCAAGGACATTCCATAGCTAGAAATAGTAGTCCTTAGGAAAGATGGAGAAAGATTGTGAACGTAGCTGAATGCCGACCAAGTACTTAAGTTAGCACTAGAACAATCACAACAAGGTGCTAGTGATGACGTATTGGTAAGCATTGAAGGGGTTGAAGAATGAAAAAGAATTGTAAAGATAAAGGGTGTAAAGAAAGAAGCCCTCCTTACAATTTTAGGCAGAAACCGGGTCAATACATATGCTATTGAGATCATTTTTGTTAATGATTCTCGATATTGAAGAAAGACATCATGGACCCAGTGATGCAATGCACAACCCTTCCCAGCTAACTCAAATATCTCTTAAAAGATATTTGTTTTAATCACACGGAGACAACACATTATCTATTGATTTATTCACTCCGAATAAATTGGTATTGAAAAGGTGGCACTCCTCTCCAGCCTCCGATCACTAAAAATCCAAAATGCACGATCGAGTCTAGAGCCATTTGAGATCATCAAATATCTCATTAGGACACACTTTCATATTTCCTTGCTTCTTCACACACTGTGAAAAGTAAGAAAGATCTTAAGAGTCCTACGCAAAATCTTCATGATCTTGCCTGAACATCCGAGTAATACGAAAGTATTTACAATGAAGATGGAAATCCTTCTTGAGCGAATATCAAAAAGCTCATGGTAGGTGACTTGTGCGATTCTTTATGTATCAAACTTGTGATAACTGGAAAGCAACAGTGGTTTAATTCTTAAATGAATTTAAACACGTTCCAGGCCTCAACGCAATATCTTAATGATCTTGCTAGAACATTCAGAGTAATACTATTAAGTATTTACAGTGACGAATGGAAATCCTTCTAGTGTTAACATCAAACAGCACTTGGTAGGTAACTTGCAAGATTCTTTATGAATCAAGCTAGTGACAACTGGAAAGCAACGATGGTGCGGTTCTTAATTGAACTTCACTTGTTCCAGGAACATGAATTGACGGCTTCAAATCATGCGGATAATATTATCCAAATGATTCACTCTTTACGTTCCAGTCAGCTTTGGACGGTCGAGTAAAGAGAACGGGTTTACCCGCGAAATCTTGTCAAGGAGGTTCTTTATTGAAACTACCTGCCACAAGTACGATATTTAATATCGTCCAACGGTCTTCACCGACCGGAGGTAAATTGCTACCGAATTAGTATGAAATGTTCAAGGCTATTTCATCCGTGTATATTGTTTTGTTGCTAACTGTCTTATGCAGCGTAACAAGAAGGTGGCATTGCGGTATACAATCCAGAAGAAGTCGTCACCACATGCTTATACTACATACAATTAGTACTTCAACAAATTCAAGAAAGCCTGAAGGTCAAGTCTTCCGCTGTATCAAACTCTGAAGCTTTCAAGAATTTAAAAGTATAAGTATGTGGAACATGAAGTCACAAAGAGGCAAATATCACAAGTGAAGAATGCACAAGGTCAAGGCAAGGAAACATGCTCAAGACTAAAGTCAAAGATCACATCAAGCATATTCACAAGAACAAGATCGAAGACTCAAGCATAGATGCTAGGTTTAAGATTTTGTAAAAAGATGTGACCTCCCTTAGGGGGAGATTGTTGGAAATACGTTTTTCCCAATAAAGTCTCGGTCACATCTTAGTTAGCATAGATCACGAGATATAGACTATTTAGAACTTTGTAACTTGGAGCGACCTCCCTTAGGGGGAGATTGTTGGAAATACGTTTTACGTATTTATGAAGGATCGGTCGCTCCAACGATAATTATGTAATGGGCTCGTGATCTATTTACTTTATGTATGGTCCATATAGCCCACATGAAGGGTGGGCTATATATATCCCCTCCTAACATGTTAGGAGGGGTTGTTGATTACCATTTCACACATTAATCATTATTCATCTTTCACTTTCTCTCTCTAATTCTCTCCCTTCTCTCCTTTCTCTCTCTAATCCCTCATCTCCTTCCTTCATTTCCTTATGATTATCATCTAAATCAACCAACCTAATCCACCAAATCCATGATATAGAATAGGCCATTAATCTCGTAGACCTTCACAGTCCCGTTTTTCATACTTCAAACTATTGGTCGAACAACCCCTTAACAAAAATAACATGCCCTGTAAAAGAAACCTTATGCCCTTACATGTGTTAGATAACTCTCCCCTTTGTCCTCAACCTTAAAGCTACTGTTAAGACCTCCATATATATATATATATATATATATATATATATATATATATATATATATATATATATATATATATATAGAGTTAAGTTAATGTAGTGTATCTTTTTAAAATTGTTAAAATAAAAAGTAATGTGAGCCATTAGATTTACTAATTGGTGCAAGATGAGATTAATTGTAATTAATGGCAAATAAATGGTGCAAATATAAATAAAAAGTGACTGAAGGGTATTTTCGAGAAATAATCCAAAAATAATTGACTTCGTTAATTTTTTTCCTCGCATGCGTTTTCGATATTTGTTTTTCACGTACTTTCTGTGCTTGCATTTTTACCTCATTTTATTTAAATCGTTGATACACTTGATCCCATTTTCACATTTCATAACATATGATATAAAAAGTTACTCTTCATTTTGAAGGTGCACGTGAGTGTAATATATTTTAAAAATGATACACATAAAAATAATCATAATTAGAAAAAATGAGGAACACATCTGGTTGTAAATAAACAAATTTACCGAGCTCGTCAAACCCGTACATGAAGAATAACTCGTACACAAAGAGCAAATCGGAGACAAATAGCAACTCGTACACGAAGACCAACTCGTACACGAAGAGCAACTGGTACACGAAGAGCAACCCGTACACGAAGAGCAACTCGTACACAAAGAACAACTCGTACACAAAAATCAACTCGTACACAAATATCAACGCATTCACGAAAAACAAATTCTACACAAAAAAGCAACTCGGACATATATTTCTTTTTGTAATTCGAAACATCAAAATAACCAAATTGTTTCAAAGTGAGTAACTGATACCATATATTTTAAATGTGGGAAAAATGATACTGAATTAACACTTAAACATGATTGGTGCACAAGGAGGAGCCATGAATCTAGCTACAACTAGTAAATTCATAATATGCAGTTTCAATGCATCATTATATTAGTGATCAAGCATCATTATATTAGTGATCAACAAGAACGTAAAAAAACATGCAGCATCCTTAAATATTTGTGATAAACGACTCGTACATCATGGTGAACTCATACCCCATGGTGAACTCGATACTCGCCACACACGACTCATACACTATCGACTCGTACATCACCAAATAACACGTGCACCATGGTTAACTCGAGCCTCTACACACACGACTGGTACACGACCGACTCGCACACTAGGAACTGATATACCATGGTGAACTTGAGACTCGCCATACACGACTTATAATCCATCGGCTCGTACACCATACAAACTGGGACAAAAAAACTACCAACCTCGAGAATTGTTATCAAACCCGACAATAAATGGAGGGATCTTTTCCGGTAACCGAGGATCCGAACAAAAAGAGTGACGATAATGGAGCCAATTAGTTTCAAAAAAGTCTCTCAACCACCATGATACACGAACGCATGCAACAATAGGAACCAATGGCCGAAATTATTAAAGAGATTGATTGGAGTTTTTATATAAGTAAGAGAGATAAACGACTGTTTCAATTTTTGATGCAATGGACAGTAATAATGTGAGTATCATATTAGAGAAATAAGAGTTGTTAGATACCCAAAATACCCTTTTGGTTTAATCTTCAATCTAAATTATCAGTAAGCCTTCATTTATTTTTCTCAGTTAATGTTTTAATAAATTTGCTATTATCTTAAAACAATAAAAAGATCAAAGGGTTTAAAATACTTTTTATTTTAACAATTTTAAGAACCTACACCACTTTAACCAAATTCTATATATATATATATATATATATATATATATATATATATATATATATATATATATATATATATATATATATATATATATATATATATATATATATATATATATATATATATATATATATATATATATATATATATATATATATATATATATATATATATATATATATATATATATATATATATATATATATATATATATATATATATATATATATAAAATACTTTTACCTATCCAGAATTTACTAATTTTGAACATATGAAAAGTTTGTTATGACCAGAGGGTCTTACCCTATCCCATTTGCTTAGCCCTTCTCCAGATATTTTATTTAATATATAATAAAAATATCATGTTCATTTGAAGCTCCAATTATAACCATAAGTACCCCAAACAATTCAAAACATACAATGAAAACAGGCTGATCCAAAAACTATTTTGACACCCGACTGATGTAACCTGTTTTTGACCCACTTCTCGACCTCCAATTTAGTTCTAGTTTCTTTCATTTGAAAGCTAATTCAATTAACTTTCCAGGGACATAAGATTAGAAATTTAAAAGTTTGTAGAACTCTAGATATGATCAAAACAATGGACCAAAAATTCTGCCCAATTTTTAAAAACGAATTTAAACATGATTAAACCCTAATTACGATCACTAATCTTCATAATAACCAAAGTAATCAATTCATATGAACCCTAATCTCACTAATCTCAGAAAACCCACAAACCCTAATCCATCATAAGATCAATTACATGATTAAATTGATTAAAATCATTAATAGAACAAGGGTTTTGAAGGTTTTACCTTAGAAATCAATAGAAGATCTTTATTTTTGAAACCCTAATTGGCCACCATTTTTAAATTTCGGCTAGGAGCTGTTATGGAGGTTAAAGATCTGATTTTTTGGTTATGGGTTGGGTTTGGTTAAGTCCTAAAGGCCCCCTAATCCCATTAAAAGTCCATTGGGCCTGTTTTGGGCTTTTCCTTCTTTCTTTCTTGCGTCGTCTAAACCGACCCCCTTTATTATTATTTTTTATTTTTATTTTCTTTTTTATTATTAATTAATGTATTAATAATATTACCTTAATTTACCTTAATTTATTTCAGCTCCAAAAACCTCCAAAACCTCAAAACCGTAAAACTAGTCAAATTTACGCGTATAGCCGTATACCGTAAAAGACGTAAAAATATACAGTTTTATAAAAACTATTAGAATATGAAATAAACTATATAATTAACTCCTAAATGACTTAAAACCATCCCGTAAATTATTCCCGTTACTAAATAGCTCATCCGAGACCCCTAAATGCACAACCCTAAATCGTAAAAATACGATTTTCTATAATACATATGCGTATACGTAAAACCACTAAATAACACCATCATATTTCATTGTCACTACTATGTGAGCTCATGAACATGAAAACATCACACATTGTTTCACTCACATGGTACCCCGTACCCGAAAACGATGTCCAAACAACACTCCATTCACACCACATAACTCATAAACACATAAAGACACGTAATTCCACGAAATATGGACTAAATAAAACTAAGTGACAAACCTCAAAACCGTGGTTGTCACATCACTCCCTCCTAATAGAAATCTCGTCCCGAGATTTACTCCTTAGGATCAGTCACATCAATCAACAAATCACATGAGGATATGAGGATACTTGTTCTAAAAGAACTCCTCTCATTTTCACGTGAAATTTAGTTCATGACTCAATTTACTAGATATATTAACCAAAAATATTTAACTTCATTCTCAAACTCTTGAACTCATAGTCCATAAATCTTACAATGACTCTTTGAAAATCAAAGACTCTAATTATCACAAATCCTGAATAACCGTATATGCAAATATGCATTCTCAAACCATGTTTCCCAAATCTTAATGCATGAAATATATCATGTACACCACTTAATTCCCCAGATAGTTCTATACCCATAAGCTACTGGTCTGATCTTTCCAAAGATCATAAATGGACCCACAAAACTTCACATCAACTTTTCCCTTTTTACCAAAACATACCACTCGTTACTATGGGTGAAACTTCCTACATAACTTTGTCACTAAACTCTAGTGATTTCCTCTTTTTTGACATATCATCTCTTGTTACTCTCATCCTTTCCACAAACACCATTTCCACATTAGTAGTCTCTCTCACGAATTTTAGTCCACCATAAGGACAACTCACCCTATCCTTCCATATAGTGCCTCAAATGGCATTCATCGACTTCTAGTATGATAACTATCATTATATGAAAACTCAGACATCACTAACGAGTTTCCCACATCCCTCTAAATCAGTCACCCAAGCTCTCAACACGACTCCTATACTTGTATCAATTTCCCACTTCGTCCATCATTTTCTAATTAGCTGGATATACTCATATCCAATCATTTTCATCAACTCCCTTTAGTCCATACCGCAAACTACTTAAAAATTCTAATTTCCTTACACAAGTGACCTATGACGATATTTCACATATTGATTAGTTTATCACAACGAGGCTCTTCCAATCCAAATCAACTTATGATCTATACACATCACCAAAAGGACGCTTATCTTAGTTAGTCTATCAATTGCCATCCAAACCCATGCTACAACTACTTCCATAAAATTTGGATAGATCATTAGTAGCACCTATACACTTCTTTCTCACTTTTCTCCATGAAAGATTTTTTTTCCCCGATACTCAACACTTCCTTTGTACCTACACAATGTCTTACCTTCAAGGTCATAGTGCTCCTCATCTTGTCTCAGTTAGACCAATCCCTTCGTCTCTCATGACACATCACATCTATAACTCCTCAACCATTCGATTATCGATACTAAGCCTTCCAATCAAACAATATAAGTCAGTACCATTTTCTTTCCACACTACAACAATATTAGCATGCTTAGGGCCTTAGTCTACTCATTACGCTATACAAAAGTTTTACCTTCGGTTCCTCTCTCGGCCTATTTCATTCATGATTCACATCTATCCACACTTCCTTCTTCTTCCTCAGCTCATGACATACATCACGATGTTATGCTTCCCGTCTTTCAAGTCATCTATACCTCAAAATATTTCCAAGTAGCTTCACTTGTTTTTCCTCACAATCAGTTCTCCTACCCCTTCCTAATAGGGACAGACTAGAGTTTTATGTGATCCCATGCAGATCACACTCTCATCTTATACCCATATTAGTTTCTATTTGTATAAACTAAGCCATATTTTAAATTCTTATTCAAATATCATACTTCTATTTTGATCTTTCACCCAACATGAGGTACTTTCAATCATCATCTTCTAGGAATACTTTGTTCTCTCCTTCCATGGTTCTCCCTAATTCCTACACTGTCCCGTCCAACAGAAATTCCATACTTCATTCATCAATTCTATGGAAATCGCTAGTGCATTGGATAATGTATAACTGTCTCTTCCAAATATCTTTCATAACACCTTCACAAAATCGACTCTCTAATCACTTCTCCATGAACTTACAGCTTAGCTTCACTACTCATCCCTCGATATTGATGGCCACAAAAATTCTATCCGCGTAGTCACTCGACTCCCCTTGTTACCTCCACGAGTTCTTAATCTCCCATGTTATGTATTCAATTCATCACGATCCACTAGTTCAACTCTTTGTAACTCAACTCCAGTACTCAATCTGTCCTTCTTCGTCACGAACCATACGGAGATTCCCATCATAGTGCTTGTCACCTTTCCAGTCCTTGCAACTTCTGTGACTCCTTCGAAATCTCTTGCTTCCTTCTAGCAGTCGGCACGTAGTCCTTTCAGCTACTTGATTCACGATGTAGCTCTTCACACACTCCTTCTCGTCTCTACGATGTTACCTAGGAACTTCACACTACCCAGTAGCCTCTAACTTCAACTCATCTACCACAATATTTCTAAAGGTACTTCAACCCCTTAATGGCTCACTCTTCCTTACTTGTTGTACTTCACCATTAATCAGCTTCTTACCAATCATTCTTTCACATCCATGTTTTTCTTCACGTCTCTACTACTACCTTGCCTCCATAACTATACCAATTCCTTGCGTGTTATTTGCCCAATCTTTCCATTGGTAGAAACTTTCTACTCTACCCTCACATCCGCTAGTACTTTCATCAATCTCATAATGGTACTTCAACCAACTTCTCATAGCATGACATCTCGTTCCCACGACCAGTCAACTAACTTTACTTACTCCATTATTCCCGTAACCAATCTAAGTTTCAAAACTCCATAAATCTTAATCATTCCTTAAACACAACCTTTAAACCAAAACACATCTCTCCGTTCTAATATCTAACCATAAGTAATACTACGCAACTCTGTCCTCTCATCCTAACGTTTCCACAACCGTATAACTAAATCATGACGTGTACCAAAAGAATTCCAAACAATCGTGTCCCAAAATAAAATATAGGGTAAAATGAACCCTAGCGAAAACAACTAAAAACAAAACAATGTAATCCGAAATATCAATAGAGTGTGCCAACAATGAAAAATTAGACTCGTCACGATTAGTATTACCAAATTTCGATATCTTAGAAAATTTTAAACTTTTGTCCCAATTAGTTACTTCTCATAAGAACCAAACTTCGATACTACTAAAATCAATCATACTCATTTTTAACCATAAACTCATCTTTTATCTTAATTATTTTATCAAAGATATCAACTAGTTGGTATACTACAATCTTAGTCTAACCATTATCTTGTTTACCCATATTAAACTTATTTCGCTTGTTATTATTAAACCAATACATGTTTATAAAATACAGTGTTTTTTCTTTCATTTTAATCTATATTATTATTATTATTATTATTATTATTATTATTTTATATAATCCATTTAGGCTGGTTATAACTAAACTATTACAAGTTTACAAGGTGTGATGTTATTATTATCATTACTATAATAAAATCTCACTTTTTACTCTTTCCGTCTAGTTAAATACTTCTAAAAATTTAACTCCACTTAAGAAAATCATTGTAAAATTTCTTCACCCTTTAAAATGTATTATCACATGTTACCTAGAAAACTAATCCAATTATTTTCAAGATAATTTTTTTATAACTTACTACCACAAACTTATATAAAAGATATATAAGTCACGATATCATACCATACACTTACAATTTATTTTCAAAATCGTTTTTCTATAATTAGCCAGACTTATTTGCAAGAAAATTTAGTATTTCTCATTAATTAAAATACATACCCAAATGTAGACACACATGAAAAGACTCAAAACGTCGTTGGAACTCTATTAAACTCCAACACCATAAAACACGAGCAAACACAAGGTACGTTCAAGTTATAATAACTATTGAACGACCATATATCATAACTTAACACATACTAGTATATATACATCCGCATATATATACCAATTAAATCACCCAAAACATACTCGTTACCATACATGTCAGATCATTCAATCGCGTCATACACTCGTTTTTCCATACGAGTAATCACCATCTTACAACAAGGCATAAAACCCATCACTAAAACCAGTCGATATCGTGTGACCCCATAATCACACAACATGAGTATAACCCAAAACATTTAACATACTAACATATACCCAAAAATCCACATGTCATCATATACAAGCATGTACTAACCCTCTTTCATGCAATCATACTTAAGAACCCATTGAAGTTGTGGTACTTGTATAAATATGTTGGCCACCATACTTATACAATTACCCTTTCCTCAATGCACTCCCTTCTATGATGACACTTATAAGAATCAATACAACATATAACACATAAATCCATCTACTCACATAAGCTCATAACCACATAAACAATAAGGTCCAAAACTCCATCTATTAAAATAATATAGTCAAACTCTTGGAATACATAAATCCATAGTCTAGCTAAAACAGCATAGACAAACTCCAACACAACATCATAATCAGTTATAAGTCATGTCGCCCATAAGAGTGGAAACAACTTAAAATCCTTCCTATCCACCTACTCCTAGTAACTCGAATCACCACGTGATTCTTAGGGAACATGACTTAAACATCAAAAGAAAAATACTATACATTAGGTACACCAAATAACTTACTATGGTGAAAGTAATTTATATATCAAAAGCAAAACAGAAATTAACAGGTGACTAAGTATGGGCAACTACAGTTTAACTCATACTAGTCAAAATTCACAAAAAATAAAATTTAGGAAAATACAATCAAGACCATACTAATCCTATGACGCCTATATGCAGTGATCCTTAAGCTATAGACTAGGCTATGCAACCTAATTCTCTATAACCATTGGCTTTGATCCCATTATGTCACACCCCACCATGGCGGAATATAGGGCACGACGTATGGATATCATCACAACAATAGCATGTCTATAGAGATAACTAAATGAAATGGAAATATCATAAATGATGACACAATGTCATGAAGATATCTCAAACAATGCAGGCGTCGAGGTAAGTAGGTAACAGGTCTACCTCTTACCAAAGACATACAATTAACAAATAACAAACATATAGGTGTCTACAAAGTATCACTTATACAAACATAAATAAAGACTAAGAGGAAATGGGATTCCTCCAAATGCAATCCTAAGCCTTCCAGCTAGCCACTCCTATTCTCACGCTTAACCACATTTTCACCTGAAAGAGACACTAAAACACGTCAACATAATGTTGGTGAGAGTCATAGGTTTAGACTCCAACGCCAAATCAGTTATAAGCTGTGAATAACAACCATTAACAAAAGAACATATGGACAATATGCTACAATTATGTAATAACAACTAGCATTCAAGATTAACCAATCACCACAAATCCAAGGCTCCAAGCCTTACCAATAACCACAATTCCAAGGCTCCAAGCCTTACCAATAACCATGGTCCCATAGGCACCCATACACCTATGAACCAATCCTAAGGCCCCGCCTTGTCAACATCCCCTTGGTACCAAGAAAACCACAATAACTGAGACGGTACGTGTCCCCCGATCCAAGTCATAAACACAATCAAGAATTCACATAGCAGTTGATCACATAAGTGTACACACAAGTCCATCACAAACCATAAAAACATTCACAACATTCTTTACAACACCATACAGTGTCTCTTTCATCCCATCTGGAAATCAAATCATAAAAAGACATGGGACTATGAAACTCACTTGAATAAGCTTCTCCAAGTACCCGCGCTTTAGCACAAATCTAAACACACAAGGTATACAATCAATACATGAACCACATACCAAAATGGCTCATCAATCTATGATGGATATCTAACCTTCTCCTACAACTTAACCCCATTTATATGCCATATGAATCTCATTACACTCCTATATAAAGCCCTTAACTTAGTTTAGTTCATAACTCGTCCCGTTAGCATTTAACCCAAAACTGTCCCGTTTTTCATACTTCAAACTATTGGTCGAACACCCTCTTAACAAAAATAACATGCCCTGTAAAAGAAACCCTATTCTCTTACATGTGTTAGATAACTCTCCCCTTTGTCCTCAACCTTAAAGCTACTGTTAAGGCCTCCATATATATATATATATATATATATATATATATATATATATATATATATATATATATATATATATATATATATATATATATATATATATATATATATATATATACTTTTACCTATCCAGAATTTACTGATTTTGAACATATAAAAAGTTTGTTATGACCAGAGGGTCTTACCATATCCCATTTGCTTACCACTTCTCCAGATCTTTTATTTAATATATAATATAAATCTCATGTTCATTTGAAGCTCCAATTATAACCCTAAGTACCCCAAACAATTCAAAACATAAAATGAAAATAGGCTGATCAAAAAGCTGTTTTGACACCCGACTGATGTAAACTGTTTTTGACCCGCTTCTCGACCTCCAATTTAGTTCTAGTTTCTTTCATTTGAAAGCTAATTCAGTTACCTTTCCAGGGACATAAGATTCGAAATTTAAAAGTTTGTAGAACTATAGATATGATCAAAACAATGGACCAAAAATTCTGCCCAGTTTTTAAAAACGATTTTAAACATGATTAAACCCTAATTACGATCACTAATCTTCATAATAGCAAAAGTAATCAATTCATATGAACCCTAATCTCACTAATCTCAGAGAACCCACAAACCCTAATCCATCATAAGATCAATTACATGATTAAATTGATTAAAATCATTAATAGAACAAGGGTTTTGAAGGTTTTACTTTAGAAATCAATGGAATATCTTTATTTTTGAAACCCTAATTGGCCACCATTGTTGAATTTCGGCTAGGAGTGTTATGGAGGTTAAAATTCTGATTATTTTAGTTATGGGTTGGGTTTGGTTAAGTCCTAAAACCCCCTAATCCCATTACAAGTCCATTGGGTCTGTTTTGGGCTTATCCTTCTTTCTTTCTTGCATTGTCCAAACCGACCCCCTTTATTATTTTTTTATTTTTATTTTCTTTTTTATTATTAATTAATGTATTAATAATATTATCTTAATTTACCTTAATTTATTTCAGCTCCAAAAACCTCCAAAACCTCAAAACCGTAAAACTAGTCAAATTTACGCGTATACCGTAAAAGACGTAAAAATATACAGTTTTATAAAAACTCTTTGAATGAGAAATAAACTATATAATTAAGTTCTAAATGACTTAAAACCATCTGGTAAATTATTCCTGTGACTAAATAGCTCACCCGAGACCCCTAAATACACAACCCTAAATCGTAAAAATACGATTTTCTATAATACATATACGTATACGTAAAACCAGTAAATAACACCATCATATTTCATAGTCACTACTATGTGAGCTCATGAACATGAAAACATCACACATCGTTTCACTCACATGGTACCCCGTACCCGAAAACGATGTCCAAACCACACTCTATTCGCACCACATAACTCATAAACACATAAAGACACGTAATTCCACGAAATATGGACAAAATAAAACTAAGTGACGAACCTCAAAACCGTGGTTGTCACAATTAAGGATCATTTTTCATCTAGTGAGTACAATAAGTTAATTATCTACAAAGAAGATTGGTCCATTGGAAATTGTGGAGAAGATGAACTCGAATGCTTATCGTTTGAAGTTACCAAGCCATATTCGATGTCCTGATGGTTTTAATGTGAAGCACTTGTTTCCTTACCATGGTAATTCTTCTTCTGATGATAATGCTTGGAATTTGAGGATTATTTTTTTCTATCCAGGGGGAATGATGGAGGCGAAAGTATTGAAGAACAAGCTGACTTGTTTCAGAAGTCCATGATCGTGTGAAGAATAGGGCTTTCTTTAAACGGCCATAACTTGAGCATCATAAGTTTGTTTTCAGCCCGTGATCTGTCAAAACAAAAACGAGAGGAACGTCGCTGAACCAGCTTTTAGCTAGTTAAGGAATTTTCGAGGCCTAAAAAATCCTTTTTACTATGATATATTTGCATTTTTGTGTTATTTACATATTCTGTTGGACTTTCTCTTTGGACCACAGTCCATCCCATTGGTGTTTTAGGGTTTTCTTTGTTTCCTGTCATTATTTAAACATTTTGTTGTAACCATAGCAAGACAATTTTCAGTTTAATAAAAGTTAAACCACTAACCGCTGTTTGCCAAGTTTTTACCCATAATAACCGGTATTCATTAGAATCAACGATTATTGAAAGATTATTGAAAGAGGTTTTGCTGGCATTTCATTGGAATCAACATATCCATTTTAGTTATCTTGTTTCTAGTCTACATCTAGACCTCTTATACATACAAAAAGTATAAGTGTGTATTTACATACCTGACAAGCTTGAGTAATCACTTTGTAACGTTTTAAACTTTAATAATTTAGACGAACATTAAACTTTAGTGTGCTATCCAATTCAAGAAACTAAAATGAATCATTTGATAGAAAAAACTACTTATGATTACAAAATCTAATGCAGAAGTAGTGAATTACAGTAGTCCTTGTTTCAATCAAGAGGAAGTAGTAACATAAAGTGTATCTTACTTAACAACGCCATATCTAACTGCTTCAACGGTTTGCCAAAGCTCCTATCCCTACCTGATAAAAGTACACTACATCCTTACGATTTCAAATTACAATAACAAGATCGTTAATTCAAAAACAATTTCCGTAAAATATCAATAAAAGAAGCAATAGTCCAATAATACTGTTTGTTACACACATATCATCATAGGCCAACCTACATATTACATAAAGAAATAATTCGCGAAGTCTAAGCTTTTCGTTCTTGTTATTACATTCCAACTTGTTTTTAGAAAAAATAATCGTAGACCAAATAAAAACACACGAGGATTTGCGTTTAAGTTCCACACCCGTTGCCAACACGATATATATGAGGGATTCCAACACACTTTGAAGTACCTCTAGCTTACAAATAACCATCGTAATTCTTCGCATTAGCTGACTATCTCCATGAACACTAGTACCTGGCAGGGACGGAACTAGGGTGGGTCTCGAGTGGTCCGAGACCCTATGGCCTTTGTTGCGTAAGTGTTAAATCTGTTAAAAAACTTTTATTTTTGTTAGATTTGTGTTAAATGCACCTGATCCTTAAAAATTGTGTTTGTAATATTATTTAATTAGTTTATTATAAGTGTACGTGTTCGTTTTGTGTTCTTGTATCGTCCCTTGTACTACCTGGAACAAACGTCAACAATAAAAGGTTCTCAAGGGAAACTTTAGTGATATCAGTGAGTTTCTTTTGTATTATGAATTAGTCTATATAAACACACGATCACTTCTTTCATATTTGTATATATATTCAAACAAAAATATAATCTCGATCGACTTGATCGGAACTTGTAAATCAACAAGGGAAATAGCTGAACAACGTAATTTGCATTTCTAATCGAAACTTTAATATGAGATTTATTCGATACCTTGCTATGTTCCTCCATCACCTTCTTCTGGTCAGTTGAGAATAATCTTTAATCCTGGTTGTAAAAGAAATAAATTAGCAAACTATTTATCACTCCGTTGTTTCGCCAACATATCAAAGGGATTCATATGTCTTTCGTACCTCTCCGTTGTTTCGCCAACATTTCTTCAATTGTAGAACCATTTGCTTTTGAATTATTGACCCGCTCGAGGTTGGGTGTATCATGGGTTCCATAACCCTATTTCTCCAATTTATAACAACGATAGATCTCCACCTTCACCAAAGAAGGATATTTGATTGTAGCATTCCGAGGGTAGAAGCTCGTGAGAATTTTCAGATTTTTGAGATAAATCTCGGCAAGGCGAGGGAACTCAATGTTTTTTGGTGGAACAACCGTATCACTTTCACCTTTACCTGTTTTTTCATCCCCATCCGAGATTAGTTCCTTCAAACTGTCGCAAGACCAAATTTGTAGCTTTTGCAGATTAACAAGCCCTTGTGCTACACTAACATTTACTAATCTCACATGTCACCAGGTTGTGAAGACTTATATATTGATCTGGAAAATTCCATATCACATTCAAACTACTCAAGTCAGATAACCTTAGTTGTTCCAGTTTCGAAAGAAACCTTGTATTGCTATAATAAACCTTAGATGGATGAAAAGTCCGTATCTCATCCACGACCCTTGAGTCCACCAAACACAAAAGATTGGAACAATGTGTTACTGTGATAAACTTCAAACCAAAATCATCACAACACATAGGCATTATATTCTCAATATTTTTTATTAATACAAGACGTATATTATTGGATACCTTAATCAATTTTCTCACAAGCATCAAGTTTGAGTTATAAAGACAAGGCTTGTCTAGAATCAAAGTTTTATTACTTGTAGGGATATGAGTAGCAATACGTATACCAATTTGAATGAAAAATCTTTTCAATCTCTTCAGATAATCACCTTCGGGGAAAAGACGGAGATGTGGGACATGTAAATTTAGAAATGTGAGCTTCGAGAGTTTACCTATCTCCACAAGACTGTTATGCTTCCCCTCTTTCACCGGATAGTATCCAATACTCAACTCTTCCAACCAATGAAGCTTTGATAGTACACCTGGTGCAATATGAGATATACCAGGACAACGTTCAGCATAAAACAACCTTAAATTGACTAATTCTCCAATCTCATGAGGAATTTCAATAATCCCGGTACCATTGAGAATTAGAATTTCAAGTTGTTTGAGCTGCCCGAGTATAGAAACATCACAGAGAGAGTCATTTTCACAAAGATTAAGCATACGTAATTTTGTGAGTTGATCGATTCAGTGATCCTGGGAGGGAACTGATGTTATTATACTCAAGATCCATAACGGTAGCTTCTTTCATGGCTTGGGTGAATACATCAGAAATTTGTGTCACTCTACGATTTCCTTGTATAAGGAAAATCTTAAGGAGTGGAATATTAAGCTCATAACCAGTTGGAAGCTTATGAATAGCATTTGCCATGAGTGAGATACCTGTGTATCTTTCTAGACTTCCAATTCTTGGTTCCCATTCTGTCAGATTTTTCCCAGCCTCCACCAAGAATTTTTTGTCATCTTTGGAAGCAATTAGCAACGCCACTTCACGAATAACACCATGCATTTTGGTAAAGGATTCATTATACCCATCCAATAACAAGCAAGAGGATTTGAGGATTTTCACTGCATTTTGAACTTTATTTCTTGCATCCTCCAAACTATTGAGGTCTTTGAAAACCTGCAAACCAACCGCATTGTTGGAAAGTGAGTTAAACTTTAGGGTTTGTTTAGTAAATTTGTTTGGCTTGTCCTACAAGCTTTGTTATTTTTAGTATGTTTTTGTTTGGTAAGTTTTAGGACATTGGTTCCCTATAAATAGAGGCCAATGTCATTAGTTTTCTTTGTAGCTTTCGAATTGTAACTTTGATTATCTAATAAAAGCTTCCGCTTAGTTTGTTTGTATTTGTTTTGTTCGTTTGATTTATCCAACAAGTGGTATCAGAGCGTGGTCGATCCGTTGCCATGACGAAGAAAAAGAAAAATAAAAAAAGGGTTGGTTCATTTGTTCGAAGTGAAATCGACTTCGTTTGATGATTAGAAAATTGGATTTATTTCGTGATTCGATTTGAGTTACGGTTAGAATATTCGTTTCTTTTGTTCGATAAATTTGGTTTGTTAGTTCAAGAGCATGTGTCTAATTGATTTTGATTGGTGGAGAAAAATGTGCATCGGTGGGAAGGTCAACTGAATTCAACACACAGTTTTTTAGATTTGTTTATTGTTGATACTTTATTAAGATGGGGCCATTATTAGGCTAGGATGGAATTAGACTATTAGGATTCGTTTGAGATTTGTATGTGAATGGCCATTATTAGGTCGAACTTTGAAGTTTCTGATTTGCATCAGTTCGGTATTCGATTTTAGATTTGTTCGGGATTTGGGATTATTTTATTAAGGTGGAGTAATTAATTGTTTGATCGTTGGAAAATTTGGTATCTTTGTTCGTCGAGATTTTGAAGTTAGTTGCTCGAATTTGATAGTCTTTGGTGAAGATCGTTTGGGGTGATTTGTTTGTTCGGTTGACCGTTTTTAGGTTGGGTCGTTAGTTGGTTGACCGTTTTCAGGTTCGGTCGTTTGTTTGGTTGACCGTTTTCAGGTTCGGTCGTTTGTTTGGTAAATCGTTTTCAGGTTCGATCATTTGTTTGTTTGTTTGAGATCGTTTTCAGATTCGATCGTTTGTTTGTTTGTTTGTTTGTTTGATTCGATAGTTTATTCGTTCGTTCGTTTTGGGATTCCGAATTAAGACGGAATGTTCGTTTGTTTTGATGTTTCGAATAGAGTTGAAGTCACGGTGGAGATTGTTCGAAAAGTGACTTAAACTCTCAAGGAGTGTTTGGAATTTGGTATTTGGATATTTGAATTTGAAGACCAAGATTCGTTTGTTTTGATGTTTCGTATGAAGTTGAACTCACGGTGGATATTGTTGGAAAGTGAGTTAAACTTTAGGGTTTGTTTAGTAAATTTGTTTGGCTTGTCCTACAAGCTTTGTTATTTTTAGTATGTTTTTGTTTGGTAAATTTTAGGACATTGGTTCCCTATAAATAGAGGCCAATGTCATTAGTTTTCTTTGTAACTTTCGAATTGTAACTTTGATTATCTAATAAAAGCTTCCGCTTAGTTTGTTCGTATTTGTTTTGTTCGTTTGATTTATCCAACACGCATAATATGCCAACCGTTCTAATGAAACGTGAAAGTCTTGGCCGAACATGCTACATAGTAAGAAGATGGATTTTGCTTCTTCACTTTCGAGGTAGTCGTAGCTTAGCTTCAGATGAGCAAACTTTGACCTTATAGACAGAGCAATATTTGAAGTTTCATGTTTCTTTATGCTATAAAGTACCTTTTTCCATTCTTTGATGTTCTCTTCGTCTTTCAAAGCTTTTCCAACGGCTTGAAGGATTAGTGGAAATCTTCCACATCCTTCAACAATTCCTCGCAACTTGTTTTAATTTGGCATTGGTTTCTACTCTTTCACCAACCACACATTTGAAAAGCACCCATGCTTCTTCTATTGTCAAACATTCTACGTACATTGGGGAGTGAGAATTCATTCCTAAACGCGTACTTCTTTGCCTGGACGTGCGTACTTCTTTGCCTGGACGTTATCAAGATCTTACATCTTGGGAAGGCGGTTCCACATGGAATGCCCACTTCATGTAGCTTCAACTCCGTCCACACGTTATCTAGAATTATAAGAACTTTTTCACCTCTATGTATTCGTTTCGCTGCAATTTCAACCTGGGTTTTAATGCTTGCAGCATCCGCAAGTTGTGAGACAGTTACTAATACAACAAGAGCAAACTGGTCTTTCACTCTTGCAGTAACTTCAATGGCCAGTGTAGTCTTTGCTACACCTCCTATGCCGTATATTCCAGTGATCTGACAGTTATCATCTAAGACAGATCGAGTGATCTTTCCAAGGAGTGACATATGGGTATCAAGGTCATCAATATTCTCCCTTGGATAGAAGTCTAACATTCCAAGTGCGGGAGTGAGATTAGGATCCTCTTCCGCCATTCTAGATTTCTTTTCGTTTTCAGTGTATGGGATGTAAAAGAAGTAGAAGGATAAACAAGAGATACTTAAAGGTTGTTTTGTTTTTTTATCTCATTTTTGGGGAAGGAATTTTATCGACTAATGGAAGGGTATCATATACGAACAGAAAGATTTATTGGATAGAAAAGGGAAATGTGTAAGAACTATCTACTGAACCAGCTATGACAAAACAGATTGTTTGATTATAGGATTATGGGAGAAATATTTTAATTATGGCTGGAAATGATACAACGATCGAACTCTATTTATAATCAGAATCAAGAGTTATTTTTTCTCTAAAGAAGTCTTAGTTGTATTAGTTAATTTAGTTTTTTCTAAAAAATGCTAGCACATTAAATTTTGGATTACTGCTACGTGCAAACAACCTTAAAGTGTCACGCAAACCTCCTAAAAAAGAAAAGCTTTACCTTGTTGAAAGTGATTCAAAGTGATTCATATTCATATGTTACAAGTTCTCCTTAATAAATGTCCCTATTACTTTGTGTCTTTTAGTTTTTCAACTTCCCGTAAGTTGAATTCTTGTTTATGTTTTGTTGCCTATATAATGGCTTGTATTCCATTCCAATAAGAATGAATAAAGTGTTAATCATTCTCAATACGAAGTATTGTTTCTGGTATAATTTCCAACATTTGTGGTATCAAGAGCCAGGTTGCAATCTTGGTTTCCCCACTAAATAATGTCAAACAACATAGCAGTGAATGTTTCTCAATCACAGATTCCGATTTTCAAAGGCGACTCGTACGAATTCTGGAGCATCAAGATGAAGACTCTCTTTAAGTCTCAAAATCTTTGGGACTTTGTTGAGAGTGGCGCTCCAGAAGAAGAAAGTTCAGACAATGCTCGACAGAATATGAAGAAAGACACAAAAGCATTGTTTTTCATCCAACAAGCAGTTGACGAGTCAATATTTTCTAGAATTGCAGCAACAACATCTTCAAAACATGCGTGGGATACTCTAAAAACTGAATACCAAGGCTCTGCCAAGGTAATTTTAGTGAAACTTCAGTCCATGCACATGAATTTTGAAACAGCAAGTATGGAAACTGATGAAACCGTGCAAGGTTTTTTGGCTAAAGTCTCAATGATTGTTAGTCAAATGCGTGCATATGGCGATAAAATAACTGATGAAGTCGTGGTAGCAAAAATATTGAGAAGTCTTCCTCCTAAATTCGACCATGTTGTTGCTGCTATAGAGGAGTCCAAAGATATAACTACTCTCTCATTTGATGAACTTATGGGTTCATTGCAAGCTCACGAGGCAAGAATCAATAGAAATGTGGCAAGAGAAGATGAGCAAGTTCAGGGGGGGGGGGCAAGAAAGATCCACCCAAAATAGAGGAGGACAAGGCAGAGGAAGTTTTCGAGGAAGAGGTCGAGGCCGAGGACGGAACAATTGGGTTCAATGCACGTATTGTAACAAGCCTGGTCACAAGGAAGAAAACTGTTGGAGCAAAGAAGATCAAACGAAATATGTTGAAGGAGAATCTGATCACGAAGAATTCTTGTTCATGACTTATGCAAGTCCTCGAAAAACTTCCCAAGAAGTATGGTATCTCGATAGTGGTTGTTCAAACCATTTGACAGGAGCAAGGCACTACTTTAAGGAGTTGGACGAGACTCACAAATCTCAAGTTAGATTGGGAAATGACAAGCTAGTGCAAATTGAAGGCAAAGGTACTGTTTCAATTTATGTTGGCGATAAAGAAAGGTTAATCAAGAATGTTAACTACGCTCCAGGTCTTGCTCACAATCTAATAAGTGTGGGTCAGTTAATTGACAATGGCTTTACAGTCATTTTTGAAAATAATATGTGCTTTGTCAAGAAAGGAGCTAGGGAAGTATTGTGTGCTAAAATGACAGAAAACAAAATGTTCCCCATTGATTTATCTTATCAAGAGAAGCAGGCAATGATGAGTAGCAAGGTGGAAGACTCGAGTTTATGGCACGAACGATATGGGCATTTATATGTCAAAGGTCTACAATTGCTTGTCAACAAACAAATGGTAAATGGCTTACCATCAATTCAGGAGGTGGACCATATGTGTGAAGGATGTGCCTTGGGTAAACAAACAAGAAAATCGTTTCCCAAAAATCAAGCCCAAAGAGCCTTGACGAAACTGGAGTTGATACATGCAGACATTTGCGGTCCATGAGAACTGCGTCACTTGCGGGAAGTAAGTATTTCCTACTTTTCATTGATGATTGTACACGGATGTGTTGGGTTTATTTCCTTAAGATGAAATTAGAAGCTTTTGACTGTTTTAGAAAGTTCAAAGCTTTGATAGAAAATCAATCCAATGGAAATATAAAGGCTCTTAGGACAGATCGAGGAGGGGAGTTCATGTCAAAAGAGTTTGTTACTTTCTGTGAAGAGGAAGGAATCAAAAGACAGTTGACGGCTTACACACCTAAGCAAAATGGTGTAGTGGAGCGCAAAAATAGAACGGTGGTTGAAATGGCCCGACCAATGATGAAAACAAAAGACCTTTCTGATGAGTTTTGGGCTGAAGCGGTTGCTACTGTAGTTTATATATTGAACATCTCTCCTACGAAATCTGTGTGGAATATGACTCCTTATGAGGCCTAGTATGACAGTAAGCCATCAGTAAGTCATTTAATAGTTTTTGGATCGTTATGCTATATTTTAGTCGTATCTTACAGGCATAAGTTTGATAAAAAATCAAAGAAGTATATATTTGTCAGCTACTGTTCTAACTCAAAAGCATATAGATTATTCGATCCCGAAAGCAAAAAGATTATAATCAGTCATGATGTTAAGTTTGATGAGCAGAAAAGATGGACTTGTGAAGAAAATGGTTCACACGTTTTCTTAGACAACATAAACAACGAAGGCAACATAGAAGAAACGGAAAAAGATCTTCCACCAAGTCCTCAAACTCCTCTATCTCCAACAAGCCCTCGAACTCCATTAACTCCTCAAGGTGTCACTTCAACAACGCCATCTTCGTCTACATCCGTTGAGTCTACTCCTCAGAATCATAAATTCAGGTCCCTGAATGATATTTATACAGATCCTTTTGCATTGTTTGCTGACGACCCGACATGTGTAGAATCTGCTCTACAAAATGAAGTTTGGATAAAGGCTATGTGTGATGAGATATCAACTATCGAAAGGAACAGAACATGGGAACTAGTTGATTTACTGGCCGGTAAGAAAGTGATAAGTCTTAAATAGATTTTTAAGACCAAGTTTCATTCGGATGGGAGTATTCAAAAACACAAAGCAAGACTTGTGGCTCGTGGATTTGTTCAGGAACAAGGAGTAGATTTTGATGAATGTTTTTCTCCTGTGTCGAGATTTGAAACAGTGAGAATGATTCTTGCATTAGCAGCTCAACATCAATGGACCACATATCAGTTCGACGTTAAGTCCGCTTTTTAAATGGGGAGCTGAATGAAGAGGTTTATGTTGAACAACCGGCAGTATTCATAAAAAAAGATGAAGGAAACAAAGTTTATAGACTCAAGAAGGCTTTGTATGGTCTAAGGCAAGCCCCTCGGGCATGGTATAGCAAAATTGATTGATTTTTTCTTGAACACAATTTTGAAAGAAGCCCAAATGAGCCTACTCTATACTACAAGGGTCAAGGTAAAAAAGATATGATGATGGTTAGTTTGTATGTTGATGATATGATATATACAGGTTCATCTCATGAGCTTATGTCTGAATTTAAGGCATCTATGATGAGCATGTTTGAGATGACTGATATGGGACAGTTGCACTACTTTCTTGGTTTGGAAATTAAGCAAACCGATCATGGTATATTTGTATCTCAAGAAAAGTACGCCACTGAGCTACTTAAACAGTTTAACATGGTTGATTGCAAAATTGAAGCAACTCCTATGAATGCAAACGATAAGTTGAAGGTTGTGGATGGCACAGATATGACAGAGTCAACAAAGTATAGAAGTTTAGTTGGGAAACTAATCTATCTCATACATACAAGGCCAGATTTGGCATTTTTGGTGGGAGTAGTCTCAAGGTTTATGCACTGTGCCACCAAACAACATTTTGGTGCAGCTAAAAGAATCCTTTGATATATTGCTGGTACTAAGGACTATGGAATATGGTATCTCAAAACAGAAAACTTCACGTTGAAAGGTTTCACTGATAGTGATTGGGCTGGTTCTCAAGATGATAGAAAGAGCACATCCGGAAATTGTTTCAGCCTTGGTTCAGGTCCCATATCGTGGCTCTCGAAAAAACAAGCTACTGTAGCACTCTCCTCAGCTGAAGCTGAGTACGTAGCGGCATCAATTGCTGCAACTCAAGCAGTATGGTTACAAAGGATGCTATGTGATCTAAAACAAGTGCAACAAGGTGCAACATTAATCTATTGTGACAGCTCCTCTGCTATTGCAATGACTAGGAACCCTATCATGCATGGAAGGACCAAGCATATCGAGATAAAAATATCACTACATAAGAGAGTTAGTAGCAGGAGGAAAAATAAGATTGGAGCTTTGCAGGTCTATGGATCAATTAGCAGACCTATTCACTAATGCGTTGCCAAAAACAAGATTTGAAGAACTTCGAGCTCACTTGCGGATTTGCAACTTTGAATCAAGGGGGTGTGTTGAAAGTGATTCAAAGTGATTCATATTCATATGTTACAAGTTCTCTTTAATAAATGTCCCAATTACTTTGTGTCTTTTAGTTTTTCAACTTCCTGTTCTTGTTTATGTTTTGTTGCCTATATAATGGCTTGTATCCCATTCCAATAAGAATGAATAAAGTGTTAATCATTCTCAATACAAAGTATTGTTTCTGGTATAATTTTCAACATACATGATTTAAGTATGTATACGGCGATGAGTTCAAACCCATAGATAAGTAATTATTATGAATACATGTAGTATGACAACAACTTAGAACGGCTTTCAATGGATCACCTAATACAACCATGGGGATAATGTGTGCAAATTTGGGTATATAATTTCATCTGTTGCGTGACTGTCAAATATATTTTTTGGTTGCTGCAGATCAATTGCATAGACCCTATATGCCATATTCAACCTCGTCGCGAAAAAACTATTATCAACTAATTTTGATCTAGTGTCACAGACTTTATCACATAACTCGCTATATATTCCCCCAACCCTTACCTAATATGTATCTTGCTAAATAACAAGATATTACCAGTTAACAATGACAAAAATACCTAGTTTTCAATTACGAAGAAAGTGATTTTGTCATGGAGAAAGTATAAAAAATAAATTAGGTGGATTAAGGAATTGGTTTTAAATTGCAAAGTCATCATGTGTATAATACTCCATCAAATTCTTTCGTAAAATAGTAATCACCTGATACGACCCTCTCGGGTAGTATCGGGATAATAACAAATCTATAGCGTGTGCGAGCTCCATAAGAAATAAGGACAAGAAGACTTAGAGATTTATTGATTAACTGCTTACATTCATAACAATGACCAGTATTTATAAAACATAAAAATAAAACCCTTATCCTAGATAGATAATAGTAATAACCCATTCGGCCCGACCCACACAACCCCCGGGTGTATCATTCCCCACTCATTCGAATCCACCTTGCCCTCAAGGTGATGTCTTGAAAAGCACACTTGATTCCGGAGTCCCATATCCTAATCATACCGCAACCTCACCTTTCACTCCCGCGGTTACTCTGCCTTCCGCTACAACAAGCAACGCCCTTTTTCCTCTTCCTCCTTCTGCTACCTTGGGACATAACACAATACCCTAATACTCCCCACACCTTCAAAATCCACCTTGCCCTCAAGGTGATATTAAAAATACACCGATAGGGAGTCCGACATCCATTCCTACGCCTTCGGTTGAACAAATTTGTGGATGCACCCATTATCCATGGACCCGTGAATATCACCTATACCAATTCTTTCCCATAACTGACGAACTCGCGAACTTTTATGAGCGACCAAAGAAGATTTTTTTGAACGGCAGTTTGGTGCAGCGGAGTATCTTGCGTGCCACCGAGGCACCAAGTCTCTCAACCCGAATTCGAATCATCTCACGAAGAGAATATCAACCCCCATGCTAGCCATCCAGTTTCCCATTAAGGGGCTTCAAGGCATTGCGATGGGATTCAAACCCGGCTGCCAATTCTGGGAAAATCTCCCACATAGGGAATGACAGGAGTCGAACCCCTGACCTCCCCCACATGGAGACTATAACCAAATGCATCCATCCAACTGAGCTAGACTTCATTTGCATGAGCGACCAAAGAAGTAACCCCATTGTCCCCTAATTCCTCGTTTAGATTAAAATTTATTTCATCCAAACAATCATCAAAACTACAACCTCCAACCTCTTTCACACTCACTTTATTTTCTAAAAATTGGCCAAACTCACTGCAAACATTCATGCCTTCCATATTACTCTGACCAATATCAAAAACACCGTCTAGTACGCCACTAACCTCGTCAACACCCATATCTTCATCATCAGACAAGGACCTTTTTATCACAGGTGAAACTGCTTCACTTGGCCATGATAGAACGGTATTTAGTTTCACTTTAACATTCAGCCCTTTTCCTGCAATTGCCTCAAAACGCGTCTCCATTATACGGCTAAGGAAAAAGCTTCCCCTAAAGTTGTAGGGCCTAAACTTGAGAATGCACATTGTAGGAGCGGTTTAAGTCCACATATATAAAAATATATAAGTAAATCCGTAGACATCTCCGTAACTCTATCTGCAAGTATAACAAACTTACTCTCATAATCGGCCACCGTACCCTTCTGCAAGAGCTTAGCTAGCGCGTCCCAATCGCTGTTGCCCGATGCCATAGCAACCGAAAAACAATAAAAAAAATAACTTTTTTATATTTTTTTTCGGATGAACAGTACCCGATTAACAGTAACCGGATGAACAGTGTCGTGAATAGTCCTGATGAACAGTACTTCAATGAATAGTAGCCGCCAGTGAACAGTAGCACCGATGAACAGTAGTTTTTTTTGTTTTTTTATTGGAACCTTAGATCAAAACCCCTCAACGAATTGAGGGCTTTCAATGAAAGCACCAATTGATATGACCCTCTCGGGTAGTATCGGGATAGTGACATCCCTTCAAGCGTGATGCTAGCTCCTTAAGAAGAAGATAAGAAAACCAGAGACATTTATATGTTTAACTTCATTGATTTTATAATCTGATTATATTAAGATCAATAGCATAATATTTATAAAATGTAACAATGAAACCCTAACCCTAAGATAGATAGTAATGGCCCGTTTGGCCCGACCCACTTCAAGCATGGGCCGTAACATTAATTGATACGACCCTCTCGAGTAGTATCGGGATAGTGGCACCCCTTCAAGCGTGATGCTAGCTCCTTAAGAAGAAGATAAGAAAACCAGAGACATTTGTATGTTTAACTTCATTGATTTTATAATCTGATTACATTAAGAACAATAGCATAATATTTATAAAACATAACAATGAAACCCTAACACTAAGATAGATAGTAGTGGCCCGTTTGACCCGACCCACTTCAAGCATGGGCCATAAAATTCCCCACTCCTTCGAATTCACCTTGGCCTCAAAGTGAGGTTTTGAAAAACACTCTTAATTCCCGGATCCCAAATCTTGAAATGTTTCTTAAGCATTTGCATTCTCCGCTTCAACTTGTTAAGTGGCTCAAGTAGTAACAGTTTTTGGATTTCTGTTCTACACTCCTTCCATTTGGATGTAACAAACCACGTGACCCTTTTAGGCGATACATCAATAACAAGTCGTGATTTACTAACCTCAAGATGCGATTCACCCATAATAAGTTGCAATTCACCCACAAATTTTTGCGATTCACCAACAACGGCCTTCTCTTTCTCTTTTTCTTTTTCTTTTTCTGCAACGGCCTTCTCTTTCTTTTTTTCTGCAATTCACCAAGATTAGGATTCAATTCACCAACCACAAGCTGTCTTTCACTAACAACGACCTGCTCTTTTTCTTTTTTCTGCAATCCCCTCAAAACGAGCCTCAGTGATACGGGCTAAATAAAAAGCTTCGACTAAAGTTGTAGGTCTTAATCTCAACAACTCCCATTGTAATGGCACTTTTAGGCCAGTAATATAAAAACGCTTTAGTAAGTTTGTAGAGATTCCTGTTACCCGATTTGCAAGTATCACAAACTCACTCTGATATTCGGCCACCGTACCCATGTGCAAAAGCTTAGATAATGCATCCCGGTCGCTGCTACTCGATGCCATAGCAATTCTAAAAACAAATAAAAATAATAATTTTAATTTTTTTTTCTGGATGAACACTACTCGGTGAACAGTAACGCCGATGAACAGTACTACCGGATGAACATTATGCGATGAACAATGCCCCCCGATGAACAGTATCCTCCCGATGATCAGTACTCGCCAGATGAACCGTATCCTCTGATGAACAGTACTTTCGATGAACAGAACTACCGATGAACAATTTTTTTTATATATATTTTTTATATTTTTTTTATGATTGGAACTCTAAATCAAAACCCCTCAACGAATTAAGGGCTCTCAATGAAAGCACCAATTGATACGACCCTCTCTGGTAGTATCGGGATAGTAGCACCACTATAACGTGTGCGAGCTCCGTAAAAAAGAAGGTCAAAAATATTTAGAGATTTATTGATTAATTTTGATTGACTGCTTACATTCATAACAATGACCAGTATTTATAAAATATAAAAATAAAACCCTAATCCGGATAGTAATGACCCATTCGGCCTGACCCACACAACCCCGGGTGTATCATCACCTTTCCGGCCAATGAAACTACACGACAATCGATCAAGCTGTCAACTGTCATCTAAAAAACCATTAAAAGAAGACTAATATTCCAAAAAGTATCATTACTCAAATGTTTTTGGTCATCATCTATAGATTTCAAATTTTTAACTCTATAAAAGATAAGCATCTGGAAGATTTATCGTCGTTTTCGCTAAAGTTATAGAATTAAAATACAGTAGAATTAGGCTCCTTGTAGTCAGTGGCAGAACCAAGAAGTTGAAAGAGTGGGGGCAAAATTTTTTTTTTAACAAAAGTCGTTGTATACATAAAAAAAGATAAAAAAATAAGGTTTTTACATTGTTTTTTTTCTTTTTGTCGGCAATTTAAAAGTTTTTACATTTTTTATTTCCGAGTGGGGGCAATTCGATTTTTTAATGGGGTGCACTTTAATAAAATGGTCTTAAATTTTTTTTGTTTACACTAAAATTTGATTTTTTTTGCGAGCCATACCCCGGACGATGAACAGAACTACCGATGAACAGTTTTTTTTTATATACATTTTTTATATTTTTTTTATGATTGGAACTCTAAATCAAAACCCCTCAACGAATTAAGGGCTCTCAATGAAAGCACCAATTGATACGACCCTCTCTGGTAGTATCGGGATAGTAGCACCACTATAACGTGTGCGAGCTCCGTAAAAAAGAAGGACAAAAAGATTTAGAGATTTATTGATTAATTTTGATTGACTGCTTACATTCATAACAATGACCAGTATTTATAAAATATAAAAATAAAACCCTAATCCGGATAGTAATGACCCATTCGGCTTGACCCACACAACCCCGGGTGTATCATCACCTTTCCGGCCAATGAAACTACACGACAATCGATCAGGCTGTCAACTGTCATCAGTGGCGGAGCCAAGAATTTCGCCCACCGGGGGCAAATTTTTTTTTTTACCGATACTTCAAAAAACTTCATCAAAACATGTTAGAACTATCTAACGAGCAACAAAATTAGACAAAGACCAACCAGTCTTAAGTGAGAACTGAATACTTACTTTGAGAAATAAACCGAAACAAAACACTACGAATTTTAAACTAAAGATAACAACCCTTTAAACTAGTTCAAAAAATTTATAAGTAAAAACAAAAACATTGTCTAAAAAAGATACTGTATCAAATAGATTATAAGTTTTAAATAAAAACATGATACCTTCGGGCAACAATGGGCCGACTTCTTATCGTAAATGGGCTAATCTCAAATGAAATATGAAGACTAACATAAGAGTCTGATATTTCGAAGAAAGTGAATATAAAGAGTTCAATAATTGTTTCACTGTTTCCCTTTCACATATCTCAAGATCTGGACTGGGAACTTCATCTTCCTGCTTTTTGTCCTAGAAAAATTCAACCAAAACAGTTCTTTTTTTGCTTTTTGTCTAATCCCATTGAGGGCATTTTCAGTTTTTAATTGAGGGCACCATGATTAAAGTTCAGAAATTAACATTAGAAAGTGTGATTTTTCAAGATTTTGTTGGGGGCAGTTGCCCCCACTATGATGGGTATGGCTCCGCCCCTGACTGTCATCTAAAAAACCATTAGAAGAAGACTAATATTCCAAAAAGTATCATTAATCAAATGTTTTTGGTCATCATCTATAGATTTCAATTTTTTAACTCTATAAAAGATAAGCATCTGGAAGATTTATCGTCGTTTTCGCTAAAGTTATTGAATTAAAATACAGTAGAATTAGGCTCCTTGTAGTCAGTGGCAGAACCAAGAAGTTGAAAGAGTGGGGGCAAATTTTTTTTTTTGAACAAAAGTCGTTGTATACATAAAAAAAAGATAAAAAAAATAAGGTTTTTACATTGTTTTTTTTCTTTTTGTCGGCAATTTAAAAGTTTTTACATTTTTTATTTCCGAGTGGGGGCAATTCGATTTTTTAATGGGGTGCACTTTAATAAAATGGTCTTAAAAATTTTTTGTTTACACTAAAATTTGATTTTTTTTGCGAGCCATAGCGCCCCCCCCCCCCCGGCAACTTCTACATAGTCCCGCCCCTGCTTGTAGTTATATATAGAATTAGGCTCCTTGTAGTTATAGGGTGCTTAGCTTTTAAGCGAGTTTTGGTTAGAAGAATGTGTTTGGTGGTGATGTTTAGATGTTTTAGAGGCGTTCTTGTACGTTGGCATTGAAATTGTTGCTAAGATCTTCAGTGGTTAAACGAAGGAAGGCCTTGTGCAAAATTTATAGGATAACTAAATACGATGGTAAAAAATATGTGATACCAACTATAAAACTAATATCGTAGTGTTTTGATGATCTATCTCAAGTTTTAACACATATAACATAAGATTGGACAACGGTAACAATCTTTGCTGGAAGTGAGTTTTGATGCCCTAGATATATAGTATATATTTTGAGGGCATGCACGATAACACACTTCGCACACCCTCGTATACGCCTTTGAAAACCATGTAATAGGGCCGTTGTAGTAGTTTTTAGGATTTTGTTTGTTGAAACTGTCTATGAAATCGTTGTAATATCTAGCTTCTTCCTACTTCTTGTTTATAAGAATTATTGCCTTTAAGAAGGTATATTTGTAAAGCGATAACGATTAGAACTAAAGGTTGATGTAGTTTGTGATTCAAAATATTTGGCATGTAACTCGTGTAGTACCCACAAAAATGAGACACAATCATATAAAAAAGGATATGTATAAGCTAATTGCCAAAAGATGCCCAAATGCATATTCAAAAAATAACAAACTATAAGCTTCAATAAATTCTTCAAGATCCAAACTGTATAACTAAAGATCAGTTAAACAGGAGTAATGCCCAAAAGGTCGAAGCATTTGCTCATTACCACCCGGGTTGCTTCACACAACAACAATCTGCTTGTTTCCTCTGCAGAACCAACCACCTGCCGAAAACTATCAGTGTAAAGCCATATCCAAAACAAAAACTATGCTTGACTTTTGTAAATTCAAATTATTTCTGCAACGAATATATTAACTCCTGCAAAAGAGACGAACTTACTTTTTCGTTTGCATTTTAGTCATTATACTATACGTTTGTGTATTCGAGTGATTAAAATATGGCCATGCGCCTACGTATCCTGTTCGAGTCATTTTGTACCGCTAAAATTAGCTTTCAAAAATGTTTTCGTATAGAACAGTTGATATTACGAGTCACAAAACCATCTTTTAATGGCCTTGAACTCACAAAAGAAAAGCGTAGTGTCTAAATGGGACAACTGAATACTTAAGTTGGTGCCATATGCATACAAGAAACAAAATCGTTTGAAACACTGCGGAAAGGAATTCATATGTATACCTGATGTTTGTCGTGAAAATGGTGAAACTTTTTAGCTAAAGCATAGAGGTATTCACACATCGCATTTGGTCTTGGTTTTGTGAAAGCATCTTCGATAAGCTGAAAAACAAGAGGCTTTGAGTAAACAATTCAGAAAACTGTTGCACTGAAGAAACGGGTTGCTATAGGTTGTGTTTTATGTCAAAATGAGTCAGTTCGACAGTTCATACATCAACTAACAAGGGAACGGGTCGAACATCCCTTGAATTGTATGCTTAAAGCATACAACCTCCTACGTTGTTTTTTTAACATTGCGAACTATAAATATTAAGTTAGTTTCTATATTCATAACTAGCACGTTGCGTCTATTGGAGTACTAAATTAGAAGAAAAAAAAAGTATTTTTGGGTCACCAGACCCAATCTTTAAAAAAATAATACTAGTTTTGACCCATTACCAAACCTACCAATTTTGCCACCTTTATACGCATACGTATATCTATACTATGATGCATTACACATATTTTTCAACCCACGTTAACTGTAATGTTTTCTTTGAAAGCATAGTCTTACCTCAGAAAATCGGAGCAAATGTAAACCCAACTCTCGTTCTAGATCGCTCTCCAACTTCAATTCCCCCTTCTGTCACAAAGATTCAAATTCAGTATTTGCTAACCAAATAAAAAATAAGATTGGTACTTTCATATGAGAAACAGTGTAATAGCGTTCTGCTGAAGGGAAATGTTACCTTCTTCAACTCCTCTATGTCTTTACGAGATGTCTGAAGAGCTGATGTTGCTCGAGTATGGGCATAAAAGAGATATACAACTGTATCTCCCTATTCATCAATGCACATTAGTAAAGACAATTCCAAAAGAAAATAAAGAGCGTAAGAATACAATTTCAGAACATCACTAGTTGAAGACCTAAAGATAATAGAAATGGTAAAATATCATGAAGCATACCTCAACATCAAGCATCTGATCAAAATCGATTTTGGCCGGTCTATTACTCAGATGAGCGTATCTGTTAAACAATGCAAGAAGTCGAAAACCATAATCATAAGGATATATATTTACCTTTAGTTACATATGAGAACTGTGATTGCACAATGCTTAATACTTGAAAAAAAGAGCAACTTCTAACTTCAAAAATGCTAAGAAATTTCTATTAGTAGTTCATAGATATTAAACGAAAAAAAAAATGAGTTTACTTGTAACAAACCATATATTAACATGAATTAGTAACAAAATTCTATTATGATTTTCCATTAAAAAGTATAAAAATAATTAATTACTTATCAACGAGCTTTTGTTTGGATAATAAAATATCTTACTTAACAGCAGCATATGCCACGGCTTTAGCGGTGTGCTCAAGGTCCTCGCCAATCCGCCCTGGCCCGCATAAAAACATACATGTTATGACCCGTTATGAAACACACCCATTACCCACCTGTGATTGATAAAACAATATTAGGGTATATACCACGCTTTCTGTGAGCTGCTTTACACTGGATTTCAGCTTCATCAAGGAAATCGGCCAACTTACTCATCATGCTCACACCAACCTCACAAGTAACACGATTAAATCCAGCATGACTTGTTTTAGGATATTCGCTCCTGCTAGTCGGAAGCCATCCTGCAAGTCTAGCAGTCTGAACAAAATTTTCAGCTAAATTAATATCCAATTTTTCAACACTTGGTTTGCTCCATACTTCTTAGGAATGATTAGTCGATCTTATGAGGTGCGAAACTGTGAAAGTGACTTACTGTGAAGATCATATCAAAGTGCTCTTTTTGGTCTTGGTGACTGACATACATTATCAACTCGGCGTTTTCAACATTAATGCGATACCTGCATATGCACGCAACCAGATGACTTACATTTTCTTGTGTTTAACTTGCGATAGAAACTTGTGTTATTTTTTTTAAGAAATCCAACCATAAATCCGCAACGTACGTTAAGCACATAGAACAGAAAGAAAACTAACCATAAAAGCGCAAGATCGGTTAAAGCATACTCAAAGCCTCCATCTGAGTCCACAACAATAAGAGGCTTTCTTCCAGGTATAGGCTTAGTCACCTTAGCTCCTTCATGTTCTACTATCAGCCCTTTTTCGTTTAGCATATCTAGAGTCTGACCAAGGTGATTATAAAAGCTTTCACCCTAAAAACAATAACATTAAATACTAACTCATGAACTGCAAATTATAGAGAAAATGTGGATGATAAAGGTCATATACACCAAGTTTTAGCATAAAATATACAGTAGTAAATGTTCTAGCAAAATTTGTTAACTAAAAATGTCGGACCTACATCATACCTTTTCTTCCAAATGGACGTCTAGACGCTCATGTAGTAGTTCAAAACACTTTCGACGTATCTCACAGAGTCGTGTCCATGCCTTAAGGTACCTTTCATCGCCACCCTATTTTAAAACCCATTATTTTACAAATAAAAAAATAAATAAAGGAATTGCATAGTCCTGTGGCGGTGTGGCCTCAAAGTGGTAATTTTGATTATTCACCTGGAGACTGATCAATGCCTCTTGGGCTCTCTTTTTCAACTTGGATTCCGACGCCATCAACAACACCTATTCAAGTAGTATATCATACATCGAGAAAATATTTTGTAAGAAATCAGAACAATCAATAACATCCAAATTAAGGCGAAATATGAAGCTATTTGATACTGGAAAAGTGAATTATTTTAATCTCACCATTGGTGTTATTTAAAAGTAAATTTACTCACCTCAAACCGTATAAAATCTCGATCACTAACTTCCCTGTGAGGCCTTTCGAATAAGTACTCGATCAACACTCCAAACTGCAAAAAGGATAAAATGCTAATCACTTTTTTACACGATGAGAATAATCTTTGATTTGTGAAACACAAACACACACAGAAATACAAATGCTACAAACTGACTATTCAATGCATAGATATGAGCCTTGTGGTATTTAGTACAGTATAAATGAACTCACACAACAAGATCAAACTTCAATGTACCTGAGAACTCAAATCTCTAACATGGTTTCTGCGAAGCACATCAACTTTAGAAAACTCAAGCATACGTGCTAACGTGTCCCCAATAATAGTACATCGTAGCTGATCCATATGCATTTCTACCATATTGTGCGATGAAAAGTCTACTATGGCCCTTTTGATGGGAAGCTTTGGTGCCCATGTGTCTATACCATCTATTAACATATTTTGGATCCTCTGCGAGGCATGAAACAATGTTACTCGAGCTAGGCAAAAACTAAAGCAATTTCAAGAAACAAGATTAGAACAAGTACCTTGGCCATCCATTCCTTTGACAATGTAACATTTATAAATGCTGGCGTTACTCTCAAAATTGACGGCGCCTCGAAGTTCTCTCTGAAGCTGTATCGCCGCTCTACCAGACGACTAGGGACATCGAATGATTCTATTATGTGAGTTATGGGAACATTTTGCTTGGTGGCCTGGATATTAAAACGATCACATTGACCATACAAAGATCATATTACAATTTACAGATTCAGAAAATAAACAGAGAAGGAAAAGTCTTTGACATAACAAAATTTAATCGGTTTCATAGCACAATATCATAAAAAGCTTACTTCGCTAAAAACGGAAGTTCACAAAATATGTTTGCGAAATCAGTGGTGATTTTTGTCAAACATAGATTTATATACCATAACATCTTTTATAAAGAACCATTTGTGCTGTGAGTCTGTAACTATTCGATGAATTTCGTAAGTTACCTGTCGAACATATTCCGGATCTTCAAATTCTGTACCGTTGTCTTTTAATCGGGGCCATAAGTACCTAATTTTGTTGTATATTACCAAAGGTTAAATACAAATGATGACACAGATAAAACTACTCATACTTGTCTATTCTAGTATGATACTGAAGAGTTAAACTACTACTATAGTATACATTAAACGAACAATATGCACACATATAAAAGCAGCTGTAAGTACGAGAAATAACCTATACCATTGTAAATCACCAGCTTCGTGTTTTGGAAAAATTGGAGGCGCCATGTCTCGCTCATCAGGAGCAATAGTCTCTATTGATGCCTCAAACAGTTTTGCTATTTTCTGTTTGAAGCCCATTAGATCATCAAGCTGTATACAATACCAATATTATCACCTTAAGTTTTCAGCTTTATCATTGGGTTATACAGGTTTACCCTTGTTTGGTATGTTTTTTCCGCCATTTTTTTATGTGTTAAAAAATCAACTAAGTGTAGCCAGTAGTCGTGTAGGGGTTATACAGATTACCAAACCAATTTAAGGGTTTTCCAATTGTATTATGAAAGCTGGTTGGCTAAATCAAAAAAAAAAAAAAAAAGCTTATAAGAATTAAGCTTCGAGTGACCAAACAGTTTCGAATTTTACGTGGCAAGTTACTCCGCATATGCATACGTACGAGCCGTATGTCAGCATGTGTAAATGATAATACGCATGTTAACAGACTTACAGGAGCCTCTGCCATTTTTGATGTCGAATGTTTCTTCTAAGGGCACGTTTGGTTGGAAGAAACTGGATCTGGTAATACTATAGATTGATGATCATGCTTGTTTTTAGGATCAATATGTATATGTATATACTTTCAAGTTTCAATGCTAAATCTTTTACCTGTTAATCGCCTAAATTTAGAAATTTGGTAGGGTTCAGTTTTGTAATATAAGTGTTAGAATATTAGGAGTAATATTAAACATAGGTTAGGGACTTAAGTGTACTTTGTAATATAGATTAGGAATAAACTTGTATTAGGAAGGTGCCTACCCCTCATCTCTATAAATAGGGATGAGGGGGATCCTAGTTCATTGAATTCTTCTTCCCAATGTAATCTTTATTAGGGTTATTAATAAATGGGTAGTTGGGGGTATTCCGTGTGCATATACTTTGTCGGTTCTTTGTAGTCTCTCGTGTTCGCTGCTTGTGCTCGATACAACTCGCGATCTAGCGGTTCCGCGATATCGATCTTCGGGTTGTTGTCGGTTTCGTACAACAAGTGGTATCAGAGCTTAACAATGGCAGCAAAACTAAACAAACACGCTACTTGTGCTCGATACAACTCGCGATCTAGCGGTTCCGCGTTATCGAACTTCGGGTTTGTTGTCGGTATCGTACAACAATAAGTTGACTGGATCGGGTCTTATAATATCTTTCCTAATAATAAAAATACTTATAAATTTCATTTGGTTTACAATTATGCAATTTTCGTTTAAAAGTACTCATTCTTGAAGACGCAATCAGCTAACGTATAAGGCTTTCGCTTAATAAGTGTCTTTGACTTTCGATATTGTTAAAGACGTGGTCAGCTTAGGAAAAATATGTAATCTATTAGTTTTAGATTTCAAAATAGCATGCTATACAAAAACTCAGACACGAGACACCATAAGCGTCACAATAGAATGCTAAAAAGTTCTGCTCGTCTCTCTTCAGGTGTCCAGTAACATGCACAAAGTTACCGTTGTAAAGCCGAAACCAAACAAGAATTATGTATGTCTTTTAAAGAATAAGGTGGTGTTTGTTTCATTAATATGTTTTAAGTCTAAATCTGACTACCGGCTCTTACTGGTAAGAGGTGGTTACAAAGTCTGAATCTGATTGAAATAATGTTGTTTATTTTCTTATAAACGTTTGAATGGTTTTAATTATCATTTTTTTTAAAGAAATGATATTTGGGTTGTCCAATCTGAATAAAATAATATTTCCGCTATTACTTTAAATCGCCGACTTGGTGAATACTAGCTCAATTTTTATTTCGACGCACCCGAGAAATTTAACTCAAACCGAAATTAATTTAACCATGATAAATATCGAGCCCAAACTTTAATACACCAATGTACTCGTATAAACTATAAATCACTAAACAAGACTATTTTTTATTTGTACTTCGGCCCAACTTGAAAATTTATTATCCATATTATTTCTACCTAACCCAGTCACATTACACACTAGCATATAACCTACCGATTGAGAAACCTAATAAGTACTATTACTCAGCATATTATAGCCTCCACCACCAAGCTAGGCAAACATCAACACAAGATAGGATTTCTTTGGTCTTATCGAATACCCTTTTTTTCTCAAAGCCACGAATGACAAATGAAAACACTCGTATAGTATTCTGTTCGATATGGGCTTGGATCTTTTTGAGCTTTCGGGTAAGGTTTGGTTTTTTTTCTTTGTTAAAGATTGATGATGGTTTTTTTCTTGAAATGATGAAACCTGAGATCGTATTATATCATTGTTAAGTTTCACTTTTTTGTTTGAGATTGTGGAGCAAGATATGTGGCTAAGAGGCATTCAGAGAGTACCACTGCCTCTGATCTGATCGGATGTCTAACGTCTTACCGTGTCTGACTGAAGGAAAAAAAACAAACAACGGCTATGTCTTACTGCGTGTGACTGGTAAGACGTCAGAGTGCGTCTGACTGGTAAGATGTCAGAGGCAGTCAGATTTTTTTAGTGAAAACAAACACGCCCTAAGTATATCAGCTTATTAGAATACATCCTTTATTGGAGTCTTATACCTCCCCGACTCCCCGTAACTCTTGCATAAAAAACTAACGCACTTTTTCAGTCCAGTGTCATTGTACTTATTTGTGTACTTATCAGTCACTAAAATAGATGAATATGTATCCGTATATATTGCAAATGAAAAAGTACCTAGGCATTATTACACATAACATAAGACCTCTGATAAACTCAAAATTACATACAAAAAGCATATGTGTGTTTCCATAATTACATACCTGACATGCTTGAGTAACCACTTTGTAACGTTTTAAACTTTAGTAATTTAGACGAACATTGTCACAAACGTTATGCTATCCAATTCAAGAAACTACTTCAGGATATGCGATCATTTATCCATCGGGAATGAGTGAGCTTATCGGGGCACACACGACTACACGAAAAATACGTTTATTAAATATTTAATACATATACATGTTATATATTTATTAAATGTTGAATATGTTTCACGAAATATATTTAACGTTTTTAGTTAGATTTAAGTTCTTTTGGATACCAAAGTTTTCTAGGATACAAGGGGACTCATCCCCACCATCCATATACATCTCATCAAAGGGCTGAGATTAGATCTACAATTTACACTGAAGGGGTATTTTCGTCATTTCACCCGCTCACAATATAAGCCTTTTTCTCTTTTTTCCTCATAAACACACACACACCGTCTTTTTGTTTCTCTCCCCCCCCCCCCCCCCCCCCCCGATCTAGTTTCTCTCTCTATAATAGATAGATCGAAGCATATAATCATGAATCCCGCATGAACATCATCATGAATCAATCATGAATCGGTTAATTCGATCAATTAATCAACACAAATTCATGATCACATACGAATTCATCATCAGGTTTGTATAAAATCTCTTCTTATTTTTAAGTTATTTGATTTTGAATAAGCTTATTAGTTCTTTATCATTTTAATTATAAGATTTTAATTAGCTTATTTTGAACGAATTATTAAGATTGATTGTTCTTACTTATAAGCTAATTTCTTAGATGATTTATGTAAATAAGCTTATTTGTTATGAATAAGATTTTTAATTAGATGAGAGTTACAAATAAAGTTGTAAATTAGATGATTTGGATTTATTGTGTTGAATTATAAGCTAGCTTATTAGCTTTTTTAAAGACTTATCGTATTATTTGAACAAGAGAGTTATGAATAAGCTTATGTTTTTGTGAATAAGCTGTATTAGTAGGAGTTTTATTTTGCTGATGTTGGCTAGATTAAGGTTGGTGTATCATATATGTTACCTCATATCATCATATATGATAAATATATGATATATGATGTATGATCGGTATATCATATATGATACATGAGGTATCATATATGATGTATCTAACAAACCAGAAGAAAAAAACTAGATTTTATGACTAATTTACATTGAATATCATTAAGCTCTTCAAACGTGTCTTCTATGATGTTGTACATGACTTTTACATTTTTATTGTATTGTATATAGCTTGACCCCAAAACTCTTTTTCTGTTTTATACAAATGCAGATCTGGGATGTGATGTGAAAGTGGGAGGGGTGTTAGGTGGGAGGGGTAAAATGACGAAACTTCCCCTCCGTTTTTTTTAATATGGGCTGTTGGATGAGATGAGATGGACGGCTTAGATCAGTCTCCTTGTATCCAAATGATATAAGGTATATAAAATAACCGGACTCAACCGTTTGACGTTGTCAACTAATTAGTACCCGTTAAATTAAATAAGAAGGAAAAGGTGCGTGTAATATTTTGGTATAAAATTTTATACGATATTACATCCGTAAGAAGTATAGTCACATACATGATTTGATAAGAAAAATAATGAATTTTATAGTAATGAAGTTTCATGACAAATTTTTTTATATATGATGATTGTGACACTTTCTTTGTCGACAAGAAATAAAAATGGAAACAAAATATAGAGAGACAAGAGACAACACAATATTTGATTAGTTTTGATTTTGTCTTGCTTTGACTTCAAGGAAAAAAACCTATATTTACTCTTTCTTATTCATTCGGTGAGGACTAACGAAAAACAATTGATTACCAAAGAAGAAACAAAATATTTGTTTCTCATTCTTTTCCATTTTGCCATAAAGTTGGCTGAACATTTTGGTTCAACTATTCCGTCGTTGAGAAAACAAATAAGAGTAGTATCTTATGATTGTTTTACTAGGATTGTATTATCTATTCATAAATATTTTGGTATTCGAATCGGTAAGAAGCTAGATCGAGAACACTTGTTGTTACTTGTCATGAAGCAACCACTAGTATCGTAACGTGCTCGTGTAACGTGTTGTGTGAGCAAATGATAGAGACGGTAATTTAACCGTTTGTTTCAAGATCCAAGATCAAGACCCGTTTATTTGATTTTATCATTTAAACAAAAGGTTAGTATTTTAAATGTTTATTTATGTGTTAATCATATGCCTCAAACTAGATCCATTCTGCTGCGTACTCGTAGTTAAATGGTTAACAAGTATTCAAAATCTCAACAGTGGCATCACGAGTCAAATCGCTTGGTGTTTATGGGTTACACATAGAATAAACACGCTAGATTCGCTTAAATACTCGCTTTATTTTTTATATGGTAATAACATGCATTCTTGCCATAAATTTTAATTTTGATCTATAACTAATAAAATTGGATAGGTTTAAAATTGAATCGGTTAATAGCATATTATGATTGGGTTTGTTTATCCGGCTAAAAGACATGCAATCAAGTTCTTTGATGGATGTGGATGCCCTCGGTTATCAAGGGGGATCTTTTAGTTCTTCAATTGGGAAAGACTGGATTTGAGAATAAAACATGGTTTTATTATAAGCTAATTGTTTTTCAAAATCATACTGTCACTCGAGTTGGGCTTACATACCGTAGTGATGGCTCATAAACCATCTTCTTAACGACGTGATTTGCAAAAATTTAGTTATCTTGTAATACTTAAAAAACATCATGTTTTCGTGATTTACTAATGATAGACTTGCTATTACACTACGTGTTCTAGTCAAACTATCTAAGGTTTGAACGATCTTTAATCTTTTCCCGTGTCATATATATGTTTCGGCATTTATATGATAATTATCCCAAGAAATTGTGCCTTCGGGCGCATGAGGAGTAGGATATAGGGTTTGATCATTCTTTAATCTTTTCCCGTGGTAAACACGTCTAAAACTAAAAGTTCATAAAAGGTTCTTCTTAACTTGTGCTAAAAAGATGGTTGCATGCATCTTTTTACATGTTTTCACCCAAAATGTGTTTTCTAAAACTTACGTGATACTTATTTGAATTTTTAAGTCTCTGTCATCCAATCTAAAAGCACGTGTAGTTGTTTTTCATCATCTGGTCAGACCTAGGGTGAATTACATACCCGAGACGTTTTTTTCATACGTTAGATCTATGCCAATTATTGCATGCTTTACATTGGTACGACTTAATTCGAGTTACTAGTCGCACTCGGAACCCGAGGCATATGATGAGATGAACCATACTCATGACTTTATTATTTGTAGAATAAGCTTGCTTAAGATGTCCATTGGTACTCGTAAGAGTTGTGAGGGCATCCCATTCAAACACTCTACAACAATAAACTTCATGAGTCGTCTAATAAATTCTAAGAGTTGCACTTGTAATGCAATTAACGCTCGACGCTTACCTCTTGCCCTACTTATTATTAGTTGGTCAGACCTTCTAATATTGAGTGGGATGACAAGTAGGATCTTAGTCTTATTAGTAATTAATTGGGTAGTTAACTCTATTAAAAATTTAATTATCGAAAATACTAAACTCGAAATTTCTATGTTCTAATACAATTGCGTTATTGCAACATAATTCGTAAACTAAATTTGTTTTCTTATAGAAGACAACATAGTCTCTTTTCCTGGTAAGAAGAGCGAGACTTACTCCTATCTCTTCTCATTAGTTGACAAGAATAAGATAGGATTATAATAGAATCACTATCGATTGTATTTAAACTTACTTTTAATATTTCATTATCCTAATCCGATTTTGAAATCTTTAAAAAGATAAAATATTTTATGTATCTAGAGTACTTTTGTCTATAGCTACCAAAATAAATGACATCTTGCACTTGTCACGATGTATGAGTTTAAACCGTAAAGAGTAAAGAATTTACTAGCACTTACTAGGTATCTTTCCGGACTCTTGTTATTCCTTGAGTGCTAAATACCCTTGTAGCTATGCAGACGATAAAGGAGAAATTGCATGCTAAATAGTCAAGTTAATTGAATGCATGAACGGCTAGTCCCTCATCCACACAAGTAGAATTTCATATACTTTGCTCAAATACCTAAGTACATGTATACTTTTAGGCATTTTTCAGCGATAAGGAAGTCAATAAATTGCTATTTGCTTTCTACTGGTGATGTAACATTTATTATGTTGACAAATTTAGTGAGAGCATTGTGGTTTCTTACTGATACAATATCCATGTATTATTGTCAATTTCAGTGAGAGCTAAAAGATTTATTTTCTTGTTAGTCATCCGTATTATTTCGAACTTGGTTTGAAATAATTAATTACCTTCGAAATAAGAAAAACCATTGCTTTAAGGAAAACTGCATTTTTTAATAAGACTAGACGAGTACCCGCGCATAGCGGCGAAAATTGCCTAGTAGCAGATAATTAATGATATGCTATATAATAGTAAGATCAAATTGTAATTTCACAGGGTAAAAGAATGGCTCAAATTGAGGATTACATTTTCGGAACCCAATTAGACCCATTGAGTTTAAAGTGATTTGGGACAACCCGATTGTCGAACCAGTAACATGTAAATATGTTATGAAAGACCGGGTTTACTCGATGGCTGAACCGGTTGAACTCGTAACCTGGTAACCCGGTTACTCGTCACGTCAGGCTTAAAATGATTTGGATCAACCCGGTTTAAATAATTTTTAAAAGTGTGTATTTGATCCTTTCAACATTTCTTCATTTAGCTTTTTGAACCAATATTGGTTGAAAAAGTTAAATTAAGAAATGTTGAAAAATTTAAATGAAGATTTCTTCATTTAATTTTTAAAAGTGTGTATTTGATCCTTTCAATATACCTTCATTTAACATTTTCAACCAATAATTTTTGAAAGTGATTCGACCAGATTTTCAAGGTGTATATTTATTATATTCAACATTTTTTTAACTCATTTTCAACTATAATATACCGCCTTTATAATGTAGTAAAGATTCAAATATAAGAATTAGTTGTAGTATAGAAGTAATTTTGTAAAGCTTTTTTTAAACTTATAAAATCAGGTTTTAAAATACAACTAGTGATTTTCTTTCCCTTATATAAAAACCTAGGTAAATAATGAATGTATGTGTGGGTTAATTCTGATTGTCGTGTAATAGTTTCTGGAGTGTGTTAACAAAAGAAAGTCAGACCAAATGAATGTCGTCTGATTGTCCGTCCATGCGTGATATTCATGCAATAATTTCCAAAACAATTCAACATAAATTCTTGCATGATATACTCGCCTTGTATATTTTTCCAAAAATAGGAATAAGTACGTCAGTATGTATTAATGTGGTTGGTGAATGAGATTGAAGATATATAATTATTTAAAAATAAAACATATTTTGATATGTTGTTTTTATAGATATTAGTACATCTGAATGTTCTCTCATTATAGACATTGTCCCTATTGCAATATTATCTACACACATAGCATAAGTTTAAAATAAATCAATAATTGAAAATAATGCTTTTGTCTTTAAACTAAACATTTTACTTTCAATCCTTGGACGCAAATGATTGAAAAGAAGATATATGACCGATGATAATGTGTTAAGTTATATCCTTTCTACACTCAAACAACATGTTCTGCTTACCACACAGATTTTCTGCTTTATCCGTTGGCTCTTGGTTACTCTTTCGACTGACCCAAATATAAATGCAAAAAAACACTTCAACGTGAGAAGAGCAATCTAGCGACAAAATAATCAGTTGGACACCTTGAGAAGAGAAACTATAAATGCAACCAGTAACCTTACTTGCATCCTGGACGATGGCCTTCGTTCTTTAATTGACAACATCTTCAAATTCAAAATTGGTGAAGCAGATCCAGGCTGGACATAACTCTTGGTCACTTGAACATATCTCTTATGCATAAAATTATACCATTTTCCCCAGGCTAGCGACTTTGATGCAAACCTCCCTAAAGAAACCGAATCACCAAGACCATGCACATAATTAACCTACAGTACAAACAATAGCAATATCTTCAATTAGTTACCTATAAAACACAAAATACTAGATGTATAAAATCATGTCATAGAGGCTATAACACACAAAATGAAAAAATTGTGAATGTTATAGTTTTCAATCAATCTACGGGGAAGAATATATCTACGCTCAGTGGCCATGTCAACTTTGTGGGTGATGGTCAAATGCTTGTACAACAGGAGGGTGGACCTGCAATTCAAGAAAACGAAAGCATACATAGAGGGATATATGTAATGTTGAAGATAACAAAATCATACAAAGTTCGGGTTGAAGAACGAGCTAGGGTGCATTGCAGGGCTTGGAGGAGGATGAGGAGGGTGCATTGCACTGTATAGACAAAATTGTATATTAACAAGCTGCATAGACAAAACAGTAACATGTTGGAATTTGTGAATCGTTCATTAAACAACGTTAACATGTTTCATATAAATTCTTACCTCAAGATCATCATTGTTCAATGCCATAGTTGTAGAGGAAGTTATGAGACGAATTGTATACAGGAAGTTATGAGACAAATTTTGATGGTGGTGTATTGCTTTTTATATAGCCACATAATATTGTAACTTACATATAGTTTCCTTTTGTAAAATCAAAATTTTTACATATACTAATGGAAAATCAAAATGTATACTTTCCTTTTGTTTTATATTTTAATATTCCAGGGAATGTACACACTACCGGCAAAATCAAAATGTATACTTTCCTTTTGTTTTACATTTTCAATATTGTTTTGTTAATAATCTAAATTAGAAATTGTTGAAAATTCAACTTTTTCAACTTTTTTGATGAGCCTTTATAAGGTAGTATAGATAACACGATGCTTTTCTGATGTCGCTTTATGAAACGTTATCTAGAAAATAATAATCCAAAATTCTTCATTTAAAGTTATGGTTCTAAATCTACTTATAATATCAATGACATTATTATATTGTTTACACAATCAACCACATGTTATATTGCTTGTCTTCATAATATGATTTCGTGCCTTACACAAATGGGAGAAACCGCAAAGTGTGTGCAAGGAACAACATGTAATTGATTTCACTTGCCCTAAAGGTAAGAAATCTAGTAATTCTACTAGGACTTGAACACACAAGATGTTTGTTGTCCTACTACATTCAAATGTCATGATATAGTGAAAAGATACTGCAACATTCTTACTACATGTTTAGTAAATATAATTATGGTTAAGATATAATAATCATAATTTTGAAGTATAAATAAATTAACTTGGAATTACTATTGAACTCAAGAGTTTGCGTTCATGATTACTTTATTTAGTATAATTATGTTTTCTTGATAACACATAATTATAAAGTCCTTGAATTACTCACTGACTTATAACATAGAGTAAGTAGTAAAATAGTTATGTCTTCTTGTTAACGCATAAAAAATAAGGTCTTTGAATTATTCAAAGACCTATAATGTATACTTGATATAGTCTGTTTTCTTGTAAACACATGAACATATAATTCTTGAACTGGTATGTCTTCTTGTAAACACATGGTTCTCGCATTGTTCAAGAAATATACATTATAGCATGCACTTGGTTTTAAAATACTGATATTGTATTTTCGTACACGACCCAATTGACAAGTATTTGATCCACAGAGAATTAAGTTATCTATGAAATTCTGATGTAGTCTCACAGACTCAGTACTCATAGAATACCAAATTACTATGGTATGTCAAAAGAGTTGAAACAAATTATATTCATATAGTTTGATCCATGATAACCCTTTAATTACTCTACCTCTATGATCTATAAATGTTAGAAAATTGAGTGTTTCATTGATGCACTCAATATAGTTCAAACCTAAAAGGTATTAAAGACAACCCACAATTGAAAATCCTAAAATGTTAGGGTTTTTTGGTTGTTCCACTCAAACCAATCTGATCCTAAAACCTATTGGGTTTTTCGATTTTCCAACACTTCCTAGCTTGACGATTGTAGTTTTGGTGTTCCTCCTAGCTTGATGTAACATAAAACTTTCCTAAGGTTATTGGTTAAAAGGTGATGCAAGAATTAGGGTTTATACTAGAAACCATAATTAGGGTTCTTGGGAGGAATCCCTATATGTATTGATTAAAGTTTTTTAATTTGTTAATATCTCATGAAGCATATTATTAACAAACCCGAGATAAGAATTTTAAAATGTGTTTTGTAGTCTCTCTATTAAGAACAATTTATTGTTACTTAAAAACTTAGTATTTAGAGAATTATCTCTACTTACAAAAGTAAGTGGGAGCATAAACAAATCTTGAAGATATTCAAGAGCAAAATACATAACCTTCAAAATCCACTTTTTGATGTCATATTTTGGTAAGCATGAAAATGTAAAAACCAAAGTAAATGTTACTCATTCATAAATATGTAAAGATGCCTCATCACTTAATTGATATTTTAATATCAATGCTGAGGAATATAAGTTAGGATATCTTTGCAATCTACTAACTGATAAGATAATTATCATATCTTGAATCTAATAATGTCTTAGAGCTATGAATGATAAGATGCAGTCCTTAGAGGGAAAATCATTTTTTTTTCAAATATGATTGATATTTTGCTTAATTATAAACCTATAAGGATGGAATGAGTTTGTTTTGAAGAAAGACTCACAAGGACAAAATGGTATACATAATTGATACATGGCTAATAATAGGATGTTTTTAATCATACTCAAGCAATTGACTATGATTAAATCATTCTTTTCTACACACATTGATTAAATAAAGATAATTAATTGTCATACATGTTTTCGTGTATATGGAATAGGGCAATTAAGCTTTATAGCTTTTTCGTTTATGATTACCTTTAGAAAGGACGATGTATAATCAAAAGATTTACGAGTCTATAAAATCCTTATGTAGTATACAAGATAGATAATCCAAGTATGGATTAAATCATAGTTTGAAGTATGCTTGAAATTAAGTGGGAGCACTATCTTTTTCCTTAAAATTCATATGTTGTATAACATCTTGAAGATATCATTCCATCTAACTAGATGATAATCCTTAAAGTTGGAATGAAACTTCATTTGAGAATTTATGTAATAAAACTAATGGCTTCGGAATAAATGTCAATTGGAATAAACATATGCGGTAATTAAGTCTAACACAATGCAATTAATCATTCAAGCATGTCTTGAATAATATATTTCAATGGACATAATTTATTACATGAATGGAAACCTTATCATTTTTTACTAAGGATTCATTATATATATGTTATATTGTGTATATGACATGTGTCACTTTTGCACAAGAGCAAAGTGAGATGACAACAACAATATTTAATTGAGAGTATTTAGATTATTGTTAATACAAGTATTTATGAATTATAAAGCATAGTGTTGTATGTGTACACTGATGCTAAAGGATAATCAGTTCTAGTAAAGTAGCAATTTATCATTTATGATAAATCTGCTAAACTAGATAAGCTAAACAAAGAGCATTGTTGCATTACACATTAAGAAATAATAATACTTTATATTTTAAGAAACTATAAAGATAACTGTTAGTATATCGTTGACTTTAAAAACCTTATACAAGGTATTGCGATATTCTCATACTATGACACCTGCAATAGTATGAGCATGTAGGATAAGACACTCATCTTGTTTTTCAAATCTTTTACAATTTGTGAAATTTGAAACAAGTATTCGGTAAGTTTACACAGATGACTATTTAGCTTTCTTGTGAAGAAAAGTTAACAATGTTGGAAACATTTGACTTCAACTTGCTAAATTAATTTCATGCATATCTATATTAGTATTTGGATAATTGGGATTATGAGACAATTATTATTTTTTGATGAATAAATATACTTGATATTTGTTATTAATTCATATAATTATTATTGTCTTATATTTGTATGTTTAATCCTTGAATATTTGATTATTCTCAATATGTCCATTGTCAGTTAGCAATATGGGAATATTGTCTACATTAAGACAAATGTGAGTGTTGGTTATGTTATTTGAATATATGGACGGTTCCCACTAAACTCGTGTGTTATTCATAAGGAATGCGTATTGGACACCCCGAACTTTCGAATATTACTTTTGGATCCTTGTCATGAGTAAGATTTTGAAAATGGTGATTAAGTCGTCCTTATACTTGAGATGCAAACACTTTTGTGCATGTGTGGATATCATTTCTGCTGGTTTATATAGTTCATAACAATTATTTAAAACCCTAATATGGATCAAAGAACGCATAGCGGAAGCGATTAACAAGATCATTAATTTAACACAATTATATTAATCAAGATTAGGGTTATATACCTTTATCCTAGCAAGATCCACAAGACGACGGAACGGACGGCAACTAGGGTTTATCACGAATACCACCAAGAATATAATCTAAAGGAAGATTATATCACGCTCTTGTACACACGTAATACAACGAATTAACCGTGAGTCTAGCACGAGCAAACCGAGCTTCAACGCTTATGGAATATCTACCCAACAACCCTAGAGAGGGGATAGGACTAGATAAAATAGAAGAACGAAAGTCAACGAAAAAACCCTATGGGTTTGGTGTTGCGATCGCAGGGAAGAGAAAGAAGGGGAGGGACAAAAAATAATGAAGGCCTTGGGGTTGTTTATATAGGCTTGGCATTCCTTGGGCTCCAAGTAATAAACACGAATTAGGAAACAAAAAGTTTCCCTCTCCCCCCCCCCTTTGGTTTTTGGCCGACGGCTACACCACCCCCAAGGGGTGTTTGTGTAGTTTTTCCTACTCCTTCTTTTAGCTTCTATTTAGTTTCCATAACGGTCGTTATAACTTAACTTTTATTTATCAACGATCGTTAGTTTAGCTTAGGTTTGATTTAATAAATATATATAAAATATATTTAATAAATAAATTAACTCTTTACGTTATGTGTGCAATCCCGTGATCCCGAGTTCGATCCTATCTCACGACTATTAATTTTAAGTCCATAAACTTTCAGCTCCCACTTGGACAAAATTCTAATATCGTGATCACATTGACCAGCGTCTAGTTACACTAGCAATGTCACTAGTACAAACCGGGTAAGGTCTCCTGGACAAGAACCTTTTAATGATTACATCATTGTTATTATCCTTTCATTTCAAATACATTGTTAATAAGGATATGGATCTCAGTCATTCCTTCATTAACTATTCTGTTTCTCGTTTACGGATATAACAAGATTACCAAAACACATTTGGGTGTGGCCACACAAACATCTTACTACTCCCCTGAGGGGCCCAGTTGTATTTATACTTCAAAATAAATTTTGAAGGAAACGAATCCCATTTCGACTACAAGCAAAACACATGAACTTCGCAACACTTCTGAAAATAACCCTTATGACTACCAGTTACGTTTAGCGTTAGGTTACCTTACAGAAATGCACTACATTCAATGCAGTTTTCTGATATCTCAGGTCTAAGGATAACTATTTATGATTTACTTAATGACAAAGATCCATAAAGCAAAATCACATAGTTGGGATAAGTCCAATATTTGATCCATCAAATATCATCCAAAATTGACCAATATACTTTCAAGTATACTCTGTCACCATTTTGAATTGTCTTAGTTTAATAATACTCCCATATTATTAATTGACAACGGACATTTAGAAACATCAAAATGCTCATGGATTAAAACATGTAAAACAGGATACAAAATTAAATAACAGAAAAATAAACGAAATCCATTATTTATTTCATCAATTCAATAATGTCTTACATCCTTTATCCAAATACTAATCAACAGATTTATTGCATGAATTCGCTAGCTAGTTGCAGCTCAATTGCCTTGGCATGCTTAACTACCTTTGGCCTAGATAAAGCCTTATTAAAAGGATCAGCTACGTTATCATCTGTGTGAACTTTTATTAATTTTATTTATCGAGCTTCCACTTGTTCTCGAACGTAGTGATATCTACGTTTAAAGTGTCTGGCGCCCTTCATGACTCCAGGGTCATTGGCGAATATTATTGCCGCAGAATTGTCGCAATATATATCAATAGGTTCTTTAATTGAAGGCATCACTCCAAGATCTCCAATAAACTTCCTAATCCAAACAACTTCCATTGCAGCTTCTGAAGCGGCCATGTACTCAGATTGAGTCGCATGCATAGCAATGGTTTTCTGCTTACTGCTCTTCCAGTCAACTGCTCCTCCGTTGATGACAAACACGTAACCCGTCTGAGACTTCGTATCGTCTTTATCACATTGCCAGGACGCATCACAGAACCCTGTTACATTCAGTTCTGTGTCTGGTTTACCCCCGAATACCAAAAACATATCTTTCGTACTCCTCAAATACTTTAGAATATGCTTAACAGCAGTCCAGTGGAACTTTCCTGGATTCTGTTGGTATCTACTGACTAAGTTCTGAGCAAACGCCACATCAGGCCTTGTGCATCTTACAGCATACATAATAGATCCTACTGCCGAAGCATAACGCACCTTCTTCATGTAAGCCACCTCTTCAGGTGATGATGCATCTTTCTCATGACTTAACTCATGCTTAACCTCCATCGGTAAGAAACCTTTCTTAGAGTTATGCATGTTGTATTTCTTCAATATCTTATCAATATAAGCATCTTGGCTAAGACCAATTAACTGTCTACTCCTATCTCGATAGATTTTAATTCCCAGAATATATGCAACATCTCCCAAATCTTTCATAGAAAAACATTTACCAAGATAATCCTTAACTTCCTTAAGTCTTGGAATGTTACTTCCCATGATTAATATGTCATCGACATAAAGAATTAGGAACACTACATTACTCCCACTAGCTTTGCGGTATACACATGGCTCATCACGATTTTGAATAAATCCGAACTTTTTGATTTCTTCATCAAATCGATTATTCCATTGACGTGATGCTTGCTTCAAACCATAAATAGATCTTTGAAGTTTGCACACGCGCTTTGGATATTTAGGATCAACATACCCTTCTGGTTGTTGCATATAGATGTCTTCATCTAAGCGACCGTTTAAGAAGGCAGTTTTAACATCCATTTGCCATATCTCATAGTCATAGTATGCTGCTATAGCTATGAGAATCCTAATAGCTCGTAAGTCTGCTACAGGAGAAAATGTCTCCTCGTAGTCTATGCCAAAAGTTTGAGTAAAACCTTTAGCCACTAAACGTGCTTTATAGGATTGTACATCACCATCCATGTCAGTTTTCTTCTTATAGATCCACCTATTTTTCACTACTTTAGCATTTTTAGGTGCGTCTACAAGAATCCAAACATCATTGATTTCCATGGATTTCATTTCCTCATTCATCGCAACTATCCATTTTGACTTTTCTGGATCAGACATTGCGGATCGATAGTTAGCAGGTTCACCAAGATCCCCTACTTCCTCCTCATCATCCTCTATGTAAAGACATAGTTTGTCCGGCGCACGTATAGTCCTTTGAGACCTACGTGGAGGAATTAATTCCAATGGAACACTCAGACTTTCTGGTTCTACAGGAATTTCATCGCTAGTATTTTTAGAAGGCAATGTATCTTCTTGAATTTCTTCAAGATCATAATTTCTCCCACTGAATTCTTGATTTACAAGATCATTTTCAAGGAAGTCTCCATACCGAGCCACAACTATTTTGTTCTCATCCGGATAATAAAAGTAGTAACCCATAGTTTCCTTAGGGTAACCTACAAAGATACATTTAACTGAGCCTTGTTGGAGTTTATCTCCAGAGTCACGTTTCACATACGCCTCACAACCCCAGACTTTTAAATAATACAAATATGGCTTCTTGCCATGCCATAGTTCATATGGTGTCTTATCAACCTTCTTAGTGGGAACCATATTTAGAATACGAACAGCAGATTCAAGAGCATAATCCCAAAAAGATAATGGTAAAGTTGTAAGATTAAACATAGATCGTACCATATCCAATAATGTACGATTTCTCCTTTCGGATACACCATTTTGTTGTGGAGTATACGGAGAAGTAAGTTTCTGAACAATTCCATTCTCACTTAAATAATCTTTAAACTCTTGACTTAAATATTCACCACCACGGTCAGAACGAAGAGCTTTAATCTTCTTTCCTAGTTGTAACTCTACTTCTGCCTTAAACGTCTTGAATGTTTCAAATACCTCATGTTTATGCTTAAGTAAATAAACACAACCATAACGGCTATAATCATCCGTAAACGTTAAGAAGTAGCTAACACCTTTCCTTGACACATGTCTAAGTGGTCCACACACATCAGTATGTATCAAACCAAGTAGTTCAGTAGCCCTTTCAATATTGCTATTAAAAGGTTTCTTGGTCATCTTTCCAGAGATACAAGATTCACATTTATCAAATGATTCATCATTGATACTTTCCAAAAGCCCATCACGTTGCAGCTTTTGTATGCGAGTCTTCCCAATATGGGCAAGCCTACAATGCCAAAGATAAGAAGAGTTCTTGTCTAACTTACTCTTCTTATTCATGCTAAAAACAGAATTATTTTTCCTCTTGGAATTTTTATCATGCATGTTAATTTCAAAAACACCATTCACAGAAATTGCATCAAAATAGAATAGACCATCTTTGAAAACAGAAATTCTATTATTATCAATCGTGTGAGTAAATCCAAGATCCAACATACAAGAAAAGGAAATAACACCCTTAACAATTGTAGGTGCATAATGACAATTATTTAAAGACAGTACTAAACCCGAAGGTAAAACTAATTTAAATATTCCTATAGCTTCAACCGGTGCTTGTGCGCCATTGCCCACTTGCAGAGATTGTTCCCCATAGGATAGTCTCCTCTTCAACTCAAATCCCTGCAGGGTATTACAAATGTTAATACCACATCCCGTATCATATACCCAGGAGTTTGATTTGTATGAAAGATTAAATAACTCTATCATAAATAAGTTACCTGAAGATGGTGCTGCAGCAACTTGCTCAGCCTTCTTCTTGTGTTCTGCCATTTCATAGAGATAGAGAGAGCAATTCCTCTTCCATTGTCCAGTCATTTTGCAGTAGTGGCAAGTCTCATCTTTCTGAGATTTCTTAGCAAAGTTCTGCTTCGGCTTAGATGTAGTCGCAACTTGCTTGCTCTTATCAGCCTTGCCTTTGCCTTTCTGCTTCTTATTCCCTTGCGGTTTAGGTTTAGACACTCTACCCTTTTGTACATACAGTACTTGAGGCGTAGCAGTGGATGCCTTATCTTTCAAACCCTTTTCGAAGTCAATGAGCATTGCATGCAAATCATTCACTGTCTTCCCCGTGCAATGCATATTATAGTTACGAACAAAATCACCAAAGTCCTTATTAAGGGACCTGTTGATCAAGTTAATAGCCATAGCATGATCAAAGGGTTGTCCTAGTGCGATGAGCTGTTCCATATAACCTCTCATCTCCAAGTAATGTGCACTTACGGACTTTCCAGGAGCTTGCTTGCAGCTATGTAGAGCATCAACCAGATCATAGATCTCTACAGCCTGTGGCGTTTCATACACTGCCTTAAGTTCCTCAAGCATTGCCTGAGGTGGAAATAGCTCATACTTCCTTTGAAGTGCTGGAGCCATTCTCCCTAACATTACAGCAGCCACCTCATGGTGCTTCTTAACGTTAGCGGCGTGTTGAAGCCTTTCCGCATCAGATGCTCCTTCAGCAAGATCCTCCGGAAAAGGAGTTTCCAAGATATTGATAGTACCCGCTGCTCTCAGAACAATTCTTAGTGAGCGGTACCAGTCATTGAAATTTGGGCCAGTAAGTTCAGGCCGTTCAAAGAAAGCTTTGAACGCCGAGCTTATTGTTAGATTGCTTTCGGGTTGAGCCATTTCTACAGAAATAAGTTCAAACATTAGTATTTTCGATAATACAATTCAAGAAAATAAAATTACCCCGGTAATAAAACCATAGTATTTTCCTTGAAAAACTAGAACCCATATTGACATAGATTCATCACATCAGTTGATCTGCTAGTGACAAATGTATTCAACATAGTAACTTGTCGAACAATAATTGCCTAAATCAAATTGCAATTTCTAGATATGTTAGGGATTAACATTGCCAAAATCATTTGCATTGTAAACATGTTTTATCCCTACTTTATGCCTTAAGTTTCCAGTTCTCACTGAGTAACTTAATTAAGTCGACTAATCTAAAGAACGTAAAACCTTCATGTGCAATCTTATTCAGTCATGAAGTTTTCTTTCCATTACAACATCGTCCGATATCTTATATGACGACAATTGTAACTTCAAGTGTTCGTCAATTAGAGGGCATATGACTTAAATTTAGGGTATAGATTTTGTTGTCAAAATCATGTACGAAGAAGCATGCATACATCTCCATATCATAAGTTTAATAAAGTGTTTAGTAAACTTTTTGATGAGACTAAAAGTTCATCATATACTTGCAAGTTGAGGTATTGGTTAAACCAATTGAAGATTTTACACACAACTAAATTCACATCGTACTTTTTCTAGAACATAGTTATAGCACAAAGCAATAACTTTATTCATTGTGTTTCGGATGTGAATTTATGTAGTTAAATCAACCTTAAAGAATTGTACCAATAACAACCGTAGGTAATTCCAATTTTGACGCACAGGCGAGCCGGGAATTTGGTCAGCGTAAAAGCATAGCACCTCCTTCCTTAACCGGGTACATGACCAGCGGTGCGTTATACCCACTTTATAGTTTGCCAAAATTGAGTAGGCCGTTAAGTTGCTATTGCAATTCTAATCAACGCAAATCATATGAATTTTACATCTCAAAACAATTCATTAATTTTGATAAGATTTAGTCCATATTATTTTTCTTGGAAAAAATCACCCTTGTTTACAACATACAATAAAAAAAACGTATGAAAACAAGTAGTACAAAAAAAAACTAAATCAAATAGCCACATGCAAACCAATTTATTCAAAGAACATCAAATCTAGGGTTTTTATAAACATAAAAAGTCTTCCCTAATTTTAAAACTTTGAATCAAATAAAGCAAATAGCAATCAAAATTATATGATCCGTAAGAAACATGCATGTTTATTACGGATCTCCCACATTCTCATAACAATTAAAAAAAAACTACGGATTGTAACCACACATGACATAACAATTAATTCATGCAAAACATCTAAAGTCAATTACCATGTAATTTTAGGGTTTACAAAATTTTTTTTTTTTATAAAAAATTCGACATAAGTCGATTTTAATAACAATAAAAAACAAAACCCTAATTTTTCATAAAACCTAAAAAACAACATGTAATTTTTAACACAAATCATTATTAGTTAAAAAACTTTAGATCTTGATAATTATAATCATGTTAAAACGGCTCTCGATGCCACTGCTGGTTTATATAGTTCATAACAATTATTTAAAACCCTAATATGGATCAAAGAACGCATAGCGGAAACGATTAACAAGATCATTAATTTAACACAATTATATTAATCAAGATTAGGGTTACATACCTTTATCCTTGCAAGATCCACAAGACGACGGAACGGACGGCAACTAGGGTTTATCACGAATACCACCAAGAATATAATCTAAAGGAAGATTATATCACGCTCTTGTACACACGTAATACAACGAATTAACCGTGAGTCTAGCACGAGCAAACCGAGCTTCAACGCTTATGGAATATCTACCCAACAACCATAGAGAGGGGCTAGGACTAGATAAAATAGAAGAACGAAAGTCAACGAAAAAACCCTATGGGTTTGGTGTTGCGATCGCAGGGAAGAGAAAGAAGGGGAGGGAAAAAAAATAATGAAGGCCTTGGGGTTGTTTATATAGGCTTGGCATTCCTTGGGCTCCAAGTAATAAACACGAATTAGGAAACAAAAAGTTTCCCTCTCCCCCCCCCTTTGGTTTTTGGCCGACGGCTACACCACCCCCAAGGGGTGTTTGTGTAGTTTTTCCTACTCCTTCTTTTAGCTTCTATTTAGTTTCCATAACGGTCGTTATAACTTAACTTTTATTTATCAACGATCGTTAGTTAAGCTTAGGTTTGATTTAATAAATATATATATAATATATTTAATAAATAAATTAACTCTTTACGTTATGTGTGCAATCCCGTGATCCCGAGTTCGATCCTATCTCACGACTATTAATTTTAAGTCCATAAACTTTCAATTTCTTGATTATAAGTTAAACGCTATTCTCGCAAGTGTTAGTTATAAAGGCTATAATTGGAAGTGTTGTGAAGCAACGATCCACGGACACTTATAGTCAAAATAGAATTTGTTCCTCCACTTGATATAGTGTAGTTTAGTACCATTGGGCCCTCTCCAAAATTAATCAGGTAGTTGTGTGGTCGCACCCAAAGAGTAAATCAAGATGATACTTGTTTACATTTGGTATATCTGAATTAATTTCTATAACGAGAAACTAAAGTTAAACTATATGGAATGAGTTAAGATCCATATCCATGATTTAACGGTATTAGTAACAAAGGGATGATTACTAGCAAGTTACATAATCGTATACCATTTATACTTTTGAGGTATTCTTCTTGAAACTATACCTCAATCATTCCCGGTTATAATGAAGTGTTGCTAGATACTTTATTATGGACGTACTATGTTCTAAACTCTCACAAATAGAAGCTGTCGGGATATGCGATCGTTTAGTCATCGGGAATGAGTGAGCCTATCGGGGGCTCACACGAATACACGAAGAGTACGTTTATTAAATATTTAATACATGTCTATTATATCTAAATTTTAGGTCCCTAACTTTGAAACGCACGAGTACATTTAATGCCAGTACAATGGAGCTAAGCTATGTTAAGTATGGTACCAGTGTATACTGCTCAAATTCATATGGGTTAAACAAGTTCTTGGCGTACATATGGGTTAAAACAAGTGTTGGGCGCCTGTGCATCCACTGTTGAGAATGCCGAACATTTTAGGGGTTTTGCAAGTATTAACTTTCTGGAATGTAAAACATCAAGCAGTTACAAAGATTATTCTTGAAAGCCTCCATTAATGTTTGTGTGTATAAATGTATGGCGGCAGTCTTTGTATTCCTCACATCGTAACTGAATCTAATCATGTAGCAGCCATGTCTTGTAATTCTTCCCAGTATGTCATGTCTGCTTATTCGCCCAAGGAATCCCAAAAGATGTCGGATAACAAGACTGTCTACAGTTCAGGCAAGAATGCTAAATCTTCAACCAAAAAATTGAAGTCAGAAACTAAGGTTGCTGACATGCCTGCTGCTAATTCTTCCAAGCATTCACAAAAAAAAAACTTGAAGCTAAGGATGTATGCATTACGTCCAAGGCTATTGAAACATCAAATGCGGATGGAAGCGCGAAATCAGATACCAATACCCTACAAACAGCAAAGCCTTTGTTCTTGAGCCAACTGGATATGAATATCACAGGTTTTATTATTGTCATGATTGGGAGGATATGGGATGTGAATGCACCAAATGGTCATTATTTATCTACTGATTTTGTAGTGTCTGATAGCAAGGTAGCATTAACATAATTTTTTTTTAAATGTGTTTTTGCGGTTTTGGTTGTGATGGTTAACGTTTATTCTTATAGGGAAAGCTCATCCATTGTAGTGCCAAGGCCAATGTTGCTCACAATTTTATGCGGGTAATAGAAGGAGGTATATATTCAATAAAGAACTTTGTTGTTCATCAAAACAAACAAGAGTATCAAATTTTGAAAGATGATACCTTCATGTTGGAGTTCTATGGTGCGACTGTGGTGTGAAAGGCTTCTGTTCCAAATGAAGGATTTTTTTAGATATCCTTTTCGAATAATTCCTTTGGACCGCGTTGAGGTTACAAACAATAAGTTTATGTTTGGTCATTTTTCCCCCTTTCCCTGCAATAATAATAATTATGACATTAGTTGGTAATCAAGGTTAGTTATCTGCTTATGGATGTGTGATTTAAAATTGAAGATGTTGCTGGGTATGTTACAAATATTGGGAGAACTTCCGTTATTTTTTCCTGAATAGTCCAAGGTTATTTCACTTTTATTTTCCTTTCCTATATTTACATTATCCAAATTTATTTGTAAATTTAGGTAACTTTAGTATACATTATGTTTTTATGAAACAGTGGGGAGTCTCTTAGAGTTACATTATAGGGTGGACTTGGTGAGGTTTTAATAGAAAAGAAAACCAAACATCTTGATGACTTTCCAATTGTTCTAACTTCCCTATCAGCTAAGATTTGGCAGATTAGGTGTCCTTTGTACCCATATAAAGTATTCATATTCGAGACTCTAATAATAAACATTGAATTACCTTTCAGATAAGTTATGCTTATCCAGTAGCTCCTTGACAGCTATTTATGATGACTCGGATATACCTATTATCTAATAACTGAAAAGAAACAATGGGTAAGTATGCGTTAATAGTTTATAATACATTGTATATTATGGCATCACCTTTAATTGAATGCCAGTTGCGAAGCTAAAAACTGTGATTAGGGGTGACTTGATTGATCCCACACAACCGCGGACAGGCATGCTGGAGAACCTATTGATGTGGGCACGCAATCGTCGTAATGATGTAAGGTTTTTTCATTAGAAGACCATACATTAGGAGTGTATTACATTATACTTACAGTAATCTTTATATGCAGTCTGCAGTTTTCCATTGTAAGGTCAGGCTTGACCATGTGCGAACAAGAAAAGGCTGGAATTACCCTTCATGTAGTTCTGCTTCATGCAAGAAAGGAGTAACCCGCCAAGATGGAGGGGGGGGGGGGGGGGGTTGCGAAGCATGTCTGAAACCTGTGGATTATCCTGTATTAAGATTCGTATATATTCTTTAATGTGTTTCTAACATTGAAATAACAAACCAACCCAACATCTACTTATCTGCGCTTATGCTTCATCATACTTGCAGGTATCGGCTTAAACTTGGTTTTGCTGACGCAACGACCACAACTGTAGTTGTGTCTTTTGATGAGACGGATACATAGTTGACTGGATGCTCAGCTGAAAGCATCGCTTACGGAGATCCTGAAGACGAGGCAGACTTGCCTTCTTCTTTAACCAATATCATTGGGGAAACTCACACTATGGAAATCAAAACACACACCTACTATGAGTTTTCAAACTTTGAAAGCTTTACATGTTGGGCAATCATTCCCCCCGAGGAAGTTGAAGAGACCAATGGTAGTACTGACTCGGGTACTATGGATCCTATCCCTACACATGTAGTGGAAGTGTCTACCTGAAAAAGTAAGCGTTTGAAGAAGTTAGCAGAACAGCCTTCAGTGCCAACACCCGCCAAGACATCTGAAAAGAAGAAAAATAAGAGGCATGTTCTGTGTTGTCTACTAAAAATGAAATATTTTTAAGAATCAACTTCATTCGTGTTTATTCTAAATTTTTTGGTAATCACATTACTATAGCATTAACCTTGATGACTCGTACTCCGAAGCATCGTCTAAGGAATACACCAACAATGATTCAGTTAAGCAGAAAAGCAAGCGTCGATCAGTCTACATAAAACAACTCCCCTCTTTCAATGAGAAATGTTATGGTGCCCTCTAATCAGATTTAATCTAACTAAGTGGTTGTAATGTGATTACAGGTATGTAGAAACAGGTTCCGACTCGGAGTAAGAGGGTTGATAAAACACAAGGGTTGGAGAAATGAGATACTAATCAAGCAAGATCAACTACCTAAGCTTTAGTAGCCACTTTTTTTTCCTTTATGAATAAAATAGGAGTACATGTATTGTTATCATTTTGGTTTTCTTTATGTTGGTGCAAAATTGCATTGGCTTACTTACCCAATATTTTTAAAAATTATATCCACAAAATTTGTAACCAACGACACTTTAATTCTGCTGACACGCACATTACACATAACAATAACAATAACAAGCATGAAATTTTTAATATTTGAGTACTAAATCTTGCTGATTATTTATAAGACCTACAATTGTAGTGTTGAATTAAATTGTAACCTTGAATTCATCTTAAATCTAGCCTATCTTAAACTTATATCAGTTATAATTTTTGGTTTGAAACATCAAATGATAGCCTTAAGTGGTCTATTAATGACTTACCTGTTAAGTTGTTTGCTAGTTAATTAATTTAACTACTTATTTATTATAGATTTGTGGTTATGCCTTATCAGTTTCACAAATTAAGTCCCTATCTTCATAAATAGAATTCTTTGATAACTTTTGCACAACAAAAAATAAGTGGTCCTATAGAAAATGATGGTATATCAAACATACTAAATGGTTCTGTAACGATAGAGTCAAATTTAATTATGAGGGATGATCGAAAGGTTCAAAGTTACGGTGTGTTGCAATTAACAGGAAAAGACAAAACAGGTTAATCGTCTAAGGTAGCATCCGAACTTGGATGAAAAAATTCAGCAGGTAATCAATTTATGAAACGCAACAAAAGCGAGACTTACTATGTGAAGTTGACTGATGATTGTTTCCATTTTGTAGGACCAGCAACTGAATCATCAAAGGTAGCATCAAAACGTGTAAATTAAAACTCAGAAGGTATTAGTTTATGAAACTCAACAAAAAGAAGACTTACTATGTGAAGTTGACTGATGATTGTTTCCATTTTTTAGACCACCAGCTGAATGATCAAAGGGCAGTATCAAAACATTAAAAAAAAAACTCGGGAGGTAATCACTTTATGAAAGTCAACAAAAGGAAGACTTACTATATGTGATTGAATAAAGTTCAATTGTGTAGAGTTTTAAATTAGATAATATAAGTTAAATTGTATTAATATGGACAACATATTTGTAAGGTGTTTATGTTACTTCCTATGATGTTGGTGCTCCATCGTACCCTCACCTCCACCATTAGACCATCTTCTAGATTATAATGCTCCTGCAACATCAAAATTTATAAATAAATCATTCTATCAATACAGGTAGGGGCCCATATACTTTTAGAATAAATGGCCAAAACTATCATAGAACTTTATTACCTCATGAACAATTTCAACCAATATATGCACAACTATACTTCTTTGACACACAAAATGAGATAGAAAACAGGATGGGCGCTTACATTAATAAAGAGAAAGGCCAAGTTGTTAATATAAATATTATAGCAAGCTTAATTCAAATGTCGGACGAGCACACTGCAGTAGCCCCGACATTGGATAAGACATATTGGGATTTGAAAACTTTGATAACCGGAACAAGTTATTTGGTGGGATAAAAGTTTTGTTAGGTGGTGACTTCAGGTTGTATGGACATCAAGGTCAAATTTGCACTGAAAATCACGATTTGAATCACTGGGATTTAGAGATTGGACACAGTCTCTAAACTATGTTTGCTTATACTTACCTAACCCGGTGTTCAGTCATGCACAACTTTACGTGGCACTATCAAAAGTAACAAACCCTAAGTGACTAAAGATCTTAATGATTGAAGACCAACCGAAGGAACTAAGGCATCACACCCGTAGCATAGTCTTTAAAGAGACCTTTAATCACTTATCTTTATGTTAGACCAAAACTGAAACAACTGAACACTAACTGTGTGTATGTTACTTTCAATTTTAAATGAGTGTTTGGTCTTTAAAGAAACGTTTAGTCCCTGATCTTAATATGAGACTAAAAATCAAACAGCCGAACACTAATTGTGTAACAGATGTTCAATTATTAAGAGTATGTTACTTTTAATTTTAAATGAAACTTTTTATAATATATAACATAATTCACATGTAACAAATGAACACAAATCTAAAGAACTCTTGTTTATTTAAGTGACCAACAAAACACTATATGACAAGCATTATCAGACCACCCCTTAACTCCTTCAAGCTGCGACTAAAATTCAACCAGTAAGATCCTTCAAGTTAGAAATAAACCCACACTTATCATGCTTCTTCCGTTGAGTATCCTTAGACATTAATCGCAGAGCAATACACTTGATGACATCGTCCCTATGAAATTGTGCTAACAACTCAATTCGTTGCTACATTTCCAAATCACCACTTACTGTGAGACCCCCAAAATCAGGCAAGGAAACAACTAGGCAACAAGGGAGTTCCACATCATGGTACTAGAAACAATGAAATACTGTTGACACAAAGTTGACGTAATAAAAACATATACATTACATCATAAAAGATCAGAGTTTTAAACATAGGTCCCAGAGTTTTATATGCGGAAACTTTTTTTATTTCATCATAGTTTATAACATATAGTTACAAAAATACAGAATAATCTTCTGACGGTTTTTAGATAAAACCAAAGTTTAATATTCACAGAAATCTCCATGCTGCGATAATATCCTGCAGGCTCCCATCCAAGCAAAGTTAAGTAATAATACCTGAGATTAAACATGTAAAATCGTCAACATAAAGTTGAGTGATATTCATAGGTTTAGCAGTAAAGGTGTGGAACACAAGTATTCATTTGTAAACAAGAAATAGGGGAAGTGGTTATGTACATTAACCATAGTCCGAAACATTATTATTGCTATTTAGTTCATGAACCGAAGCTTAACATCAATGTAAGTTCCTCTAGCGAGTATTCAGCCTAAATACTCAAGTATAAACAAATGAAATGCGTCATGATTAAACAACCGCAACATGGGACGGGGATTGTCAATCCCGATGGATCCATCCACAACATTCGCGCTTAGCAACACAAAGTAAATTAACGATTCATGATCAAGAGAGGCAACTTAAGGCTATAGACTAAAAGCAATAATATCAATGAAAACTGGTGGATAGCATACAAAATCTGGATAACATACGGTTTTTTTGAAATGGATGTGTTCCACCATGTAAAATCTCACCCCGCGTTTAGAAACAATGTGCAAGTAAAAGGGGCTATGAACTCACCTTAGTACAAGTGTGACGGATATGAGAACCGGGCTGTATATGGCTTACGGTAGTACTCCAAGGGCTACCCGCGACCTACATGAGTGATCACGACCCTTAAGTATGCGTTTTATAAAAAATATAAAACAATTGTATCAAAATATTTTAAAAAGATAAAATATGTATATAACTTGCACAAATAACCGAGCCTAAGTGTGGTCATGACCTTCATGACACGCAACCTGAAGGAAAATGAATAACATGATAGCCTAAGGTCTCAAATCAGTAACCCAAGTGATTTACACATGAAAATGCCAACAATTTACTTAACCGTAGGCGTAAAGTCACATTTTCTGGTATAGCTGTTTTGTAAAGGGCGTAGATCCCAAGTCAAAAATTCAACAACTATGGGGTTTTCACCCTTGGAACGGGTCTCTCATGAGGTTTCCAGAATATCCAACCATTTGATCTAAGAGTTAATGGAACTTTTTAAAAGTCCAAAACACCTACAGCCACTCCGTAAGCACTTAATGGTCAAACTGCACTAGTCAAACTTGTAAACAAAAAAAACCCGCTAACCTATAAGGTTTAAGGTACTGAGATTTCCACCATTGGAAAGCCTATTGAATATACTAACCACTGAGACCGACCCCGAGTCAAGAGCTATAACCATTTATCGGGAAAATTGCATTCTTTGAAAGGTTACAAAATCAGAATTTGGTTTTCAAACTCGGGTTTACCGTTTTGCTCATAAAAACCATTTGGTGACAGCTATTAACATGAGGTCAGTGGGAGGACTCCAAATATGATCCCTACTACTGTATCAAACCTTAAAATGTACAAATAGGGGTCAATAACCTGTATCCACAAGCTATGTAAACTCGATGTCCCAGAATAGGCCTTCGACCTTAAATAGGTCATAACTTCCTCATCCGGAGGAGTTGAGTGCCTATCCAACTCACCACTAACATGAAAAAAGCCTAAAGAATCTATTTAAGCTATAAAAAATTCAGGTAACAATGAAAAATATGGGAGTATTGGACTGATATACATGTTGTCCAAAATTTGCTTTTAAAATCTTAATTTGATCATAACTTCCTCATCCGGAGGAGTTGTGTGCCTATCCAACTCGCCACTAATATGTAAATGACCCAAAGAACCTATTTATGACATAAAAATTGCAGTTCATAGTGAAAAATACACGATTTTTGGACAGATCAACATTCTATTCAAATTTGGGCACTATGAAAACTTATCAAAACAACTTCAATCATACCCATAACAATTAGAATCCTCATCACACTAATCAAAATCAATCAAGGAACTAACAATATACTATATCAAGGCTACATCAAACCACTCCATTTATGGTATGATTAAAACTTAGCATTCAACAAGGATCACAACTAGGGTTCCAAACACAAAATTAACAATGCGTAAACCCTAATAACACAATACAAACATATTGGAATGATCAAAAACCCAAAACCTCCAATTCTCATAATTCTTGATTTCACCAACTCCATTGCATGAAGTGTTGGGAATAAAATATAGCCAGTCTACTTGAGCGCTGACAAGAGTAAAACAAGCGTTGACATGAGTAAAACAAACGCTGACAGATCAAGCGTTGACAAGAAGAAGTCAAGCGTTGATACATTGAAGACAAGCACTGATGGAAGGATATGATCTACACGTTTATTATATTCTAGATTACTTCTAGTAAAGATAGGAACAACAATATATTTTCTGTATTTATCTTTACCTAGTATAGTTGATACATAGATTATTGTACAAGGCTTCTTATGTCTATAAAAGAAGACCTTTAGGTTAATGTTCAATATAAGTTTTCATACGTTAAACACTTTCATTGTAAGCAAGTTTGATATCATTAATCAAAGTGAAAGTTTGTTTACATCTTGTGTGTTCTTGTTTAAGTGTTAATTCCGCATAACACTTAGATTGTCATATACATATACAAAGGTTTCTCTAAGTGTATTACTTGATCTAATCTCGTATACATAAAGCTAAATCGATCTAAGTTTGGGATCAACAAGTGGTATCAGAGCTTGTTGAGGAACTTTGGATATTAAAGAACACAAGAACCCTAAAATCACCAAAACCCTAATTTTCACAAAAACCCTAAAAACATCATGTCAAATCCAGAAGTACCCACCTCCTCCTCACCTTTACCAAACATCAAGATTCCCATGCTTGATGCTACCAATTTTGAATTGTGGAAATTCTACTTTGAGCAATATCTGGGGATCTATGACTACACACTCTGGGAGATTATTGAATATGGAAACACATTCAATAAAGCCCAAAAGATTGCTAGTGTTATTGTGTGTATTGCTACTGGGCAAAAGTTTAATTATTCAAAAATGATTTTTGAGGGCATGTGTAAAAATAAATGGAACAAAATGAGTTTAGCTTATCCCAGATTTTTACAAATGGTTTTTGAGGTGCAAAATTATTGCACAAGGGATCATGATGATTTTTATGAGATCCTTGTGCAAAAGAAAGCAATTTTTATGAAGATGAACTCACCCCCACATCGTGACCTACCCCTAACCCCTGCTATGATTGCTGTTATTAAAGCAGCACAACCCCAACCAAACCCCCAACCCTAAATTGACCCAATACCTGAACCTTTACCTTCACCACAACATATGCAAATTGACCAGGAACCCTTCGACGCTGACACGTTAAATGTTGGCGTTGATGTGCCTATTTCAAACGTTGACACCAATCCTTCACAGACCCAAACACCCCTTAACCAACCAACATCCACCCAATCCACATCATCTTCTCCCCCAACATAATATAGGTTAAAAAACGCCAAAGGACTACTGGAGTGTTCTCCTCTAGTGGTCCTAGCCATGTAGCAGAGAGAACCACCACCACAAGTGTGGTTGGTGCTATGGATGAGGCTGGGACTATTGGTTCTGGCTTAGAAGCTGGCAAAGACAGTCCTACCATCATTAAGACCTCATCCATGCCCAATGAATCTAATTTGGGAGGTCAAATACCCATTTTAGAAGAGGGAAGATTGGAACCAATGACTTTGATGGAATTGACGGCAGTCTGTATTAGCTTGCAAAAGCAAAATGCAGACTTGGTACAAGTTGTCAGCACACAAGGCCTTGAACTCAAGCAATTGAGGGAGAGGATTGTTATCTTGGAGAATGCTAGCACAAGGATAGGGATGGAGGAGTCTTCCAAAGGGGAGGATGAACAAATAAATGTGAGTGATAAGGGTTCTCATGATGGTCAATCTTTGGATGTTGCTGAGGCCCTAACAAGTTTGAAGAAACAGACAGGTTTTGATACGTCTCTAGTCTCTCCTACAAACTTAAGTTTGTCATTTACAGCCATGTTGGAGGAAATTGCAAGAGGTGCTGAGACAGGTAATTTGAGCGTTGACAAGCAGAATTTGAACGCTGACATGAGTATCTTGGGCGCTGACAAAGCAAAATTAGGCGTTGACAGACCTGCAAATGAGGTTGATGTATTCCAGTCATCATCCATCATCAAAGAGGTTTCTTCACAGGTATTACCATCTACCTTACCAACAGTTGATCCATTAGATAAGGGTAAGGGTATTATGGTAGAAGAAGTTGTTCCAAAGAATGCAGCACAAATTGAGTTTGATAGAAGGTTGGCTACACAAATTATGGAACAAGAAAGAAAGGAGGTGGGAGAATCACCTTTTGTTGTCACTTCAGAAGAGCAAGAAGGAAGTGATGAAGCCAGTTCAGACTCAAGTGTTATGATCATAGAACAACAAGAAAGACTTGAGTATGGCGATGAATTGGCAAAAGAGAAGTTGAATGAGTTGAAATTGCAGGTTGATTTTGATATGCCAGAAGTTGTTCAGATGCACCATCCTTGGTAAGATAGGTGTATGGAGAATCCACATTTGACCATTTCAGATCAGATATGGGGTTTGGAGATTCTTCTCAAAGTACAAAAGGATTGCAAGGTCATTCTGAAACACAAAGCAAGCAATGTTCTCTCAAATTTGAAAAGGGATAGAAGGGAGTTGTACTGCATGCTGCTCAGATGTCATGGAACAGGGTGGACTTATAAGAAGTTGATTGGATTGACATTTGAAGAGTTAGAGTGCAGAGCTTATCCCATTTGGGTTAGAGTGCAGGAAGAAAACACTCTAAGACTTCTTTCTGATGAAAGAAAAGAAGAACTTACAGAGGAAATGGAGCTTAAGAAGGCAATGTTTGTTCCCAGACCTGTGAAAAAGGGAGTCCCTCTTGAGTTTACCAAAGATATGGATCCATTACATCCAAGTGAAGCTGTTATAAGAAAGAGCCTCAAGCTCTCACCATTAGAAGCTTTAGATATGGTACAAGTGTTACTACTTAATTCCAGAAACCCTATTATAAGTTATGAAGAAGATGAATGTGGGTTTTGGAAGATTGGCAGGTATAGAAAAGAGGTTCACACTTTTACCACCCTTATATCTTTGTTTGCAAGTTTGATAGAGAAGACTTGGTAGACCTATGGAGGTTGTTAGAGGCCAAGTATAAGACTGAAGCACCAACTTCAGTCAATGGAATAAAATTGTGGTCAACATTCAAGAGAATGTGTGGACCAAGAGATGAAGATCCTGCTATTTGGAAGGATCTTGAAGATGACCTCAGTGGTCTTCAATGGAGATTGTATTCAGCTGCTGGATTTTATTATTTGAGTTCTACAAAGTTTGCTGAGTATCTACTTGTAGATGGTCAGTATTTCATGTCCAAGGAAGTCTTGGAGAAGATGAAGAACACACAACTGGAAATTGATTATTCAAGTGACGTGGCCAAAGATTTGATCAGATTTATTTATTACCAATATGAGAAGGTTTGTAAGATTCCTCCTAGTTCTTAATGTTTATTCAGAAACTTGATTACTAGAGTAGATATCAAGTTTAGGGGAGGATTGTTGGGAATAAAATATAGCCAGGTTACTTGAGCGCTGACAAGAGTAAAACAAGCGTTGACAGGAGTAAAACAAACGCTGACAGATCAAGCGTTGACAAGAAGAAGTCAAGCGTTGATACATTGAAGACAAGCACTGATGGAAGGATATGATCTACACGTTTATTATATTCTAGATTACTTCTAGTAAAGATAGGAACAACAATGTATTTTCTATATTTATCTTTACCTAGAATAGTTGATACGTAGATTGTTGTACAAGGCTTCTTATGTCTATAAAAGAAGACCTTTAGGTTAATGTTCAATATAAGTTTTCATACGTTAAACACTTTCAATATAAGCAAGTTTGATATCATTAATCAAAGTGAAAGTTTATTTACATCTTGTGTGTTCTTGTTTAAGTGTTAATTTCGCATAACACTTAAATTGTCATATACATATACAAAGGTTTCTCTAAGTGTATTACTTGATCTAATCTCGTATACATAAAGCTAAATCGATCTAAGTTTGGGATCAACATGAAGGATTTTTAAGTGGGGGTTTAATAAGGGTTGACCACTAATGATTTTAGTAGTGTTTAATTGTAGGATTGAGCAAGATAAAAAGATGATTTGAGCTGTTTGTGATAGTGGTTCGTTACACAGAGAAGAACAGGGAGGGAATGTTGTGTTTTTGGTAAAGAAAAAAATGACAGTTGGGAGTTTATGGTGTGTTTGGGCGACGGGTAGAAAACAAAGGGGAGAGGATTGGGCTTGGCCCATAGCTTATTTACTTATTACTAATCAACTAAAGCCGAAAATAAAAATGCATCTAATCCTAGTCCGACTCGGTTCCTAAAACGCTGATCGTTCTGACTCGTTGCTAGTTATAATACGAAAACAAAATATTTATAGAACATAGAATTTTGACTTCATAAAGTTGAATATTTAGCCATCGGTTCTCGTTTCATCGATTCGAGTAAACTTTTTGTAAAACGCGCAGTTGCTTTTAAATCAATTTTTTTATTTAAATAAATACGAAAAAATGAAATAAAAATTATAGAATTCCGAATAAAGTATTATCAATGATCAGGAAAATGATTAAAATATAATTTATTTAAAATTATCGAGATCTCAGGAATTACGTATGAAAAATACAAGAAAGTATAACATGTTGGAGACTTCAAGAAACACGAATAAAAGAATAAAATAATACCGAGAAAGTACAAGTTCTCCCAGTCGACCCCCCAAAGGAACTTTAGTCCCTCAGAGTTCAACTGGAGACAGATGAAGATGCGAACAAATGGAGACACGTAGTTTAGAATTAATTCTTCTCATTCCCAAGTAATTTCTGCACCACGACGAACTTAGCAATTGGAATCCAACTACGCTTCAGTTTCTTAACTTCTTTCCGAATTTATGACTTACTCGGATTAAAATAATAATATTTCAGTAAGAAGATTTATAAATAGATGGAGTGAACACGAGATTTGTTTAAACGAAGAAGGTTCGCTAGAACGAGTTGAGATTGATAATCGACAAGGAATCGCAAACCGTGTCAAATGTAAAACATGACAATTTTAAAACGTAACGATCTGATTACAAGAGAAATAGAAAGGAAAAATGAATTACACATGAACATTTAAAATGCTAGTTGTCACAATTATCTGTTTAGGATTTGGTATTACTTTTAAACTCAACTTAAGTATTTTCTTGATTAAAATAAAATTTACAAGGTTTAGTGACTTGAAATCAAACTATATATATTTAGTGAATAAGCAGTTGCTAAATCCTTTTTTTCTTGATCAGGATTTCAAAACCAAAAAGTAGAACAGTTCAAAATAGTTATCTTGATCGGCTTAAGAACTTATTTTTTTCGATGACTGTACGAAATTATTGTTAAAGAATCAAGTTTATTGTTACCATTTAGAGAAAATCAAATTTCCAAATTATTTAGAATCATTGTTAAAAATTGAAAATTAAATTGATAATTTTATTAGGTTGAAAGTAAAGTACGATATAATCAAAGACTTTAAAAGATACAGTTTGACATCCTTTTTAAACATTAGTTATAAATTTAACAAAGAGGATGTATAGATCCAATGTTAAACTTGAAACGAGTATTTTGGCAAAATAAACATTTGATAAAATGTGTAGAACGTTCTTAACAATTTGTAACAATTTTTAGAAATCAAAGTAGGTGATTAAGGTATCAAATGATAAACATAGGACATGTTCTGGTTTTTAAATGGTGACAAGATAGCCAACGAGTATGAAACAAATAATAATCAACAATTAGTATACGAGTAACAGCACGAGGGGATAAAACGTAATTCGTACCAAATTTATTAACAAACATGATTGAATAGATGCATCGATGTTAAGGAAAATAAGAAACAAAGGTTTTAGCAAGATTAATATTGTTAAATTCTCGGTGGTCGATACACGATCGAAAGAGAAAAGCCACACAACAAATTTTCGAATCAAGGAAAATTCTTAAGAAGTTACTTGAGAGTAATTCCAGTAATATGAGTAACATTAACAATGAGAGGCGAAATAAATACGTGGTTCACACGAATGAATTTATAAACAATAGGGTCTGACACACATCATGACGGGTACACGAAATTATCGTTCACGACAAGTCATAAATCATTATCCGCGTCCAGAGACGTTTCGAAGGTCTACCCAAAATAGATAGAGAAAGTCGGTTGATGTAGAAACATAACAACGTTGAAACTTTCAAGTCTGGTATCAATGATAATAAATTAGACAAGTGGTAACGAGAATCATATCACGAAGGAAAATGAGGTAACAAGTAATTCAAAGAACGTTGAGTAAGGAAATATGTGCTTGAGGCATGTACTTTGTTCAAGAAAAATAAGGGATCATGTGGTATTTCGCGAAATGGTGCTACTCGCATAAGATGTAATAGTTTTCTAAACTTTATTTTATCTAACTTTTCAGAAACACAAGTAAAAAGTTAGTTCGTTGACAAGATATTTTAGGTGACTACTATTTGACCTCGCATGGCTCCTTCTAAATTACACATAGGTGATCAGGCCATGCATAATTTAGGACTAGCAATGTGATGCTCAGTTTCATCAAACCAGTATTACATGCCATATGATTTAAAATATGTATATAATGTCATTTGTAAAAACAGGAATCAAGATAATTTATGAAACTCTTCGCAAGTAACTAATTGGCTAGATGTTTAAATCAACCATTTTATTGTTACAAGAATTCTTTACAAGACCAATTGTTTAACAATTTGTGAAATTACTTCGTAAAACAATGACGAATGTAGAACATTTTATAAAACGTTTCGCAAACGAATACAGTTTAATTTCATATGGTCACACGATGATAGCTTACAAAATAGCGAGTGAGTTGCATGAGGGTAATAAAGAATAGTTCAAGACAATCAATGAAATGGTTACAAGTTGATAAAGTTTCAAGAGTTTTGGCCGGAATCGTCATGAGACACGTGTCAAAAATGATGATGCAAGATGTGAAAATGAGAACTTCAAATCTTGACCCAAATCAGTGGTGTGATAGAAGAAAAGAAAGACAAAATAAAATGATAAATGAGTCATGTATAAAAGGAAGGATAAAGGAATCCATGCGCGTGCAGATAGAGATCCGGCTGAAGAAAGGCAATAGTAATACTTTAAGAATTATTCGCGACCTAATACGTAAAAATTCAACAAGAGTCAAAGAATGACCCGAGTATGACTCAATAATGAAAAGTTATAAAAACACATGTAAGTTACTGGAATACAACAAAATATGGTCATACAAACTTGTTTCATCAAGCTATATAGCTTAGAACTCATTTTTATAAGTTTTGACTAAACGTATAGAAAATAGTCAACTTTTTGCTTTTCCGACTTGAGGCGAATTACTGATCATTAGACCTCAGTTTCACTTCAATTATGATGTTATACATCCTAAGTATCAGTATTGATCATCCCAAATCTATTCCATAAGGATTAGGCTTGCTTAAGGGGCGTTTGGGTAATGAACTAGCAATATGCTCGCTTAATGAAAAAGTGCAGAAAACTCCTTTTCGGGAGGCTTAAAAATCCTATCTAAACTCTTGAAAAAAAATTCTACAAAAATTCAGAGAAGTCATATACATCATGAACTTAATATCTTGTGAATTTTAAGAAAAGTTTTGAAGTCTAGATGCCTTTTTAAAAAAATAAAAACCAAAACGCATTTTGCGCGAAAAAGTCAAACTTTACAGTCTGTATTTTGCATTTTTGAGGGTCAAATGCCCACTTTAAAGCTTCCTTTTCCGAGAGAGTGACTAAAAAAATCATTCCGGACAACTTTGTAGTTTTATCCGAAGGCTGAAAACACTTTTACGGCACACTTATGCCTATGACAGCAGCGATAAAAGCATAATTTTATAAATTTTCAAATAAGTCAACAATACCCACTTATGTGTCAAAAACTTAAAGGTAGCTAACGGACACTAAACCTTTGCATAAAAAGTCAGCATAATGTGTTTCTCAAATGTTTCAAGTTAGAAATCTTGGCTAAATACTCGTTAACCATACAAAGCACGCTAAACCAAACGCTAGTTTAGGTCGGTTGCTCCCTATTAGACTAGTTTGTAAAATGGCCGCCATTTCTTCGTTAGAAAGAGCTATACGATGAACCTTATACCATCAGAAAGTATTCTCATACCCGACATTCCTAGCTATATGACTTTATCTGAGTTTTCCAAATGAAAAGAAATCCATCTTAGAGAAAGGTTAAAACTTTACAAAATCGGTTATAAAATTGGTGACTACCGTTTTAGTCATAAAATTCAATTGGTGATGGCTATTAACGCAAGGTCAGCGGCCAAAATTAAGTTATAAGTCCTACTAAGTCCTCATGACCTGCAATTTCAAGTTTACGGGTTCTAAGGTGCTGCAAAACACTAAACAAGTCCGCACTTTCAGATTTGAGCTAAAATCTTATTTTGGCCATAACTTCTTCATTCGGATGAGTTATAGCCCGAATTTTATATCAAAACGATCACAAGGACAAACCTCATGACTACAAACTTTAAAATCTCAGGTTGTGACATTTTAAATTGTCTAAAACTTAGACCCAAAATCTGGGCAGCAAGTGTGTTCATATGCAGAAATTTACCACATGAAAATCAAATAATAAATCGGTCATAACTTTCTCATTTTAAAGAGTTAGAAAGCGAATTTTATACCGAAACGAACCTTGTGACGTTACCTTTCATCCAAGACCTTAAAAACTTAGTTTGGGAAAATTTAAATTTGCCAAAATAAACCCCAAACCTGCTGTCCCAAAATGGTCACATCGAAACACCTCTAAACATCAATTTTAACACCTTAACTAGCTTTCTATGTATCCTAATACCATCCTAATGTCATACCATTAATCATAAATCATCCAGGAACATCAAAAACAGAAAACCCATCAATAAAAATAAAGATTAAAATGAAACTGTATCAAGATAAGAAATCTTACAATAGAGGTGGAAATTTACAAAGAAGATTATCAAGAAAGGAATGGAACATAAACTAGTCGCACTCCTGGAGCGAGGAGGTTTAATGAAAGGGAATGATACAAGTTTATATAAGTAGAATTGTATTCCAAACAATCACTACATATTAGAGGATATGAATTACAAGATGACGATGGTGTTTCCAAGGTACAAACGAACGTTGAAATTCGAAGTCGAAACGTAGAATGTTCAATGAAATAATAGTTAGTAGATGTATGAGTGTCGTATAAAACGGTGACATAAAGGTTAATCAAAGTTACGAAAACTCGCGATATTATTCAACACGAATTCAAGGAATGCATCGAGATGTGTGACTTACACGATGTCCTTTAGTCCTTTCCGGGGACACACTGAGCCACAGGTCTATAGACTAGACATCCAATCACGAATAACTGGAAAACAAACTGGATATCTAAATATATATCTTAAAGAGGTTTAACGATTAAAGTAACACGCACAGTAGTAAAATGGAAATCGGAAGTTTCATCTAAAACAACACTTACTTAATCCTAAACAATGGTTTCACGAGAGTATGCACAACATAATAAGGTGAGTCGAGAAAAACAGGTGGTTCAAAACGAACGACTATATGATGTCAGTCGTATCACGCATAAACGAAATAGCAATAGTACTCAGAAAAGTGAGTATGAAAAGTTGGAAGCATATGAGCTCCGAATAAAAGTATATAATGTCATTAAAATATAAAATTATTGCAACAAGATCAATTCACAAGAACAAGAATTCGAGAAATGCAGTAAGGGCACATGTAATCACAGTAATATCCAATGATAATTCATGAAGCACAAAGGATTTGGAAAGAGATAGTAATTATCGTCATTAGGGTAATGTAATATTTCAAAATGTAATAAAGAAATGAAATATTACAACGATAATTAAAAGTAAACTATAAGGATTAGAGAGTTACCCGCGCAGATATCAAACAGCAATGGCAGATTCTGTGTTTGACATTTAGAAACATGAAATATTTGAACTTTCGGTTATAAACTAAGTTTTGAAAACGACCCAATTCACAATAATAAAGCCCTGATACCAATCTGTGAGACCCCAAAAATCAGGCAAGGAAACAACTAGGCGAAAGGGAGTTCCACGTCATGGTACTAGAAACAATGAAATACTGTTGACACAAAGTTGACGTAATAAAAACATATACATTACATCATAAAAGATCAGAGTTTTAAACATAGGTCCCAGAGTTTTATATGCGGAAATTTTTTTATTTCATCATAATTTATAACATATAGTTACAAAAATACAAAATAATCTTCTGACGGTTTTTAGATAAAACCAAAGTTTAATATTCACAGAAATCTCCAAGCTGCGATAATATCCTGCGGGCTTCCATCCAAGCAAAGCTAAGTAACAATACCTGAGATTAAAAATGTAAAATCGTCAACATAAAGTTGAGTGATATTCATAGGTTTATCAGTAAAGGTGTGGAACACAAGCATTCATTCGTAAACAAGAAATAGGGGAAATGGTTATGTACATTAACCATAGTCCGAAACATTATTATTGCTATTTATTTCATGAACCGAAGCTTAACATCAATGTAAGTTCCTCTAGCGAGTATTCAACCTAAATACTCAAGTATAAACAAATGAAATGCGTCATGGTTAAACAACCGCAACATGGACGGGGATTGTCAATCCCGATGGATCCATCCACAACATTCGCGCTTAGCAACACATAGTAAATTAACGATTCATGATCAAGAGAGGCAACTTAAGGCTATAGAATAAAAGAAATAATATCAATGAAAACTGTTGGAAAGCATATAAAATCTGGATAGCATACAGTTTTTTTAAATGGATGTGTTCTACCATGTAAAATCTCACCCCGCATTTATAAACAATGTGCAAGTAAAAGGGGCTATGAACTCACCTTAGTACAAGTGTGACGGATATGAGAACCGGGCTGTAGATGGATTACGGTAGTACTCCAAGGGCTACCCGCGACCTACATGAGTGATCACGACCCTTAAGTATGCATTTTATAAAAAATATAAAACAATTGTATCAAAATATTTTGAAAATATGAAATATGTATATAACTTGCACAAATAACCGAGCCTAAGTGTGGTCATGACCTTCATGACACACAACCTGAAGGAAAATGAATAACATCATAGCCTATGGTCTCAAATCAGTAACCCAAGTGATTTACACATGAAAACGCCAACAATTTACTTAACCGTAGGCGTAAAGTCACATTTTCTGGTATAGCTGTTTTGTAAAGGGCGTAGCTCCCAAGTCATAAATCCAACAACTATGGGGTTTTCACCCTTGGAACGGGTCTCTCATGAGGTTTCCAGAATGTCCAACCATTCGATCTAAGAGTTATGGAACTATTTAAAAGTCCAAAACACTAACAGCCACTCCGTAAGCACTTAATGGTCAAACTGCACTAGTCAAACTTGTAAACAAAAGAACCCGCTAAACTATAAGGTTTAAGGTACTGAGATTTCCACTATTGGAAAGCCTCTTGAATATACTAACCACTTAGACTGACCCCGAGTCAAGAGATATAACCATTTATCGGGAAAATTGCATTCTTGAAAGGTTACAAAATCAGAATTTGGTTTTCAAACTCGGGTTTACCGTTTTGCACATAAAAACCATTTGGTGATAGCTATTAACATGAGGTCAGTAGGAGGGCTTCACATATGATCCCTACTACTATATCAAACCTGAAAATGCACAAATAGGGGTCAATAACATGTAGCCACAAGCTATGTAAACTCGATGTCCCTGAATAGGCCTTCGACCTTAAATAGGTTATAACTTCCTCATCCGGAGGAGTTGAGTGCCTATCCAACTCGCCACTAACATGTAAAAAGCCTAAAGAATCTATTTAAGCTATAAAAAATTCAGGTAACAATGAAAAATATGGGGGTTTTGGACTGATATACCTGTTGTCCAAAATTTGCTTTTAAAATCTTAATTTGATCATAACTTCCTCATCCGGAGGCGTTGTGTGCCTATCCAACTCGCCACTAATATGTAAATGACCCAAAGAACCTATTTATGACATAAAAAGTGCAGGTCATAGTGAAAAATACACGAGTTTTGGACAGATCAACATTCTGTCCGAATTTGGGCACTATGAAAACTTATCAAAACAACTTCAGTCATACCCATAACAATTAGAATCCTCATCACACTAATCAAAATCAATCAAGGAACTAACAATATACTATATCAAGGCTATATCAAACCGCTCTATTCATGGTATGATTAAAACTTAGCATTCAACAAGGATCACAACTAGGGTTCCAAACACAAAATTAACAATGCGTAAGCCCTAATAACACAATACAAACTTATTGGAATGATCAAGAACCCAAAACCTCCAATTCTCATAATTCTTGATTTCACTAACTCCATTGCATGAAGGATTTTTAAGTGGTGGTTTAATAAGGGTTTACCACTAATGATTTTGGTAGTGTTTAATTGTAGGATTGAGCAAGAAAAAGAGATGATTTGAGCTGTTTTTTATGGTGGTTCGTTACACAGAGAAGAACAGGGAGGGAATGTTGTATTTTTGGTAAAGAAAAAAAAATGACAGTTGGGAGTTTATGGTGTGTTTGGGCGACGGGTAGAAAACAAAGGGGAGAGGATTGGGCTTGGCCCATAGCTTATTTACTTATTACTAATAACTAAAGCCCAAAATAAAAATGCATCTAATCCTAGTCCGACTCGATTCCTAAAACGCTGATCGTTCTGACTCGTTGCAAGTTATAATACGAAAACAAGATATTCATAGAACATATAATTTTGACTTCATAAATTTGAAATATCTAGCCATCGGTTCTCATTTCATCGATTCGAGTAAACTTTTTGTAAATAGCGCGGGTACTTTTAAATCCAAAAAAATTTGGATTTAAATAAATACGGAAAAATAAAATAAAAATTTTAGAATTCCGACTAAAGTATTATCAATGATCAAGAAAATAATTAAAATATAATTTATTTAAAATTATCGAGATCTCAGGATTTACGTATGAAAAATACAAGAAAGTATAACATGTTAGAAAATTCAAGAAACACGAATAAAAGAATAAAATAATACCGAGAAAGTACAAGTTCTCACAGTTACCTTCTTAAACTGAGTTAGGTATACAACTCTCTTGGAAGCAGATTCTTTTAATATGATAGACAAAGCTTCTAAACTATTAGCCACCTTATCATCATGTATCTTTTTTAAAAGCCTCTATTAGCATATTCATTAGACTATTACTATCATCAGTCTTTGAAAGGTCAGCTGTTAAAGATGTAGGAATAGAAGTATCACCCATGACAGAAATATAGGTGAAGCTTAATTAGAACTAACTTATATATGATTAATATCATATAAAACTACTTAATTAACCCTTACTTTCTAACTTCTAATAATTTAATAAAGTCACTAAACAGACTAACTTACCAACTCATATTTGTAACTCTCATTCCATTCATATCCTCACATTAAACTGGCAATGACAGTCATATTCATGTCTATATAATGAAATCCTAATAACAAAGGTCAATTACAACCTACATACATATGTCTCCTACTATGGCTAAGCAAAATAGTAGTCACTGCAAAATCAACTTTAACCACAAACATGATAATCCACCAACAGGCAAACGAATTATTCTACAATAATAACTAAAAGAGGGATCAATACATATGAGAGTACTTGAAGAAATAGATCAACCAAAAAGGGAACAAATTATTCTACCAGCATCACAAAAGATGGATCAGCATATAAGCGAGTACTTGAAGAAATAGAATCCAAGTGGTACGTGTTAAACGACATAACATCTAAGCCACCAAGGAAAAAAAACCAAATGCAACGCATAAATTTCCATTCTTCCACTGTCATAACTTTTAATGCCATTGAGCAATTGAAATGAATAAAACCATCTTTGATTTCCATGTGTTTAGTTCTCTACATTAAAGCTTAAAACCTACATGTTAGCACCACATATTTGTACAACGTCGATTTACTCACATGGATTGAAGTCCATTTAAAACATGTTATGAGTGACCAAATTCCATATCACCCACTCTCACCCTAAAACACATACACATGTTACCCAAACACTCTTTTATGATTATTTGCCTTTTAAAACTAAAATAATTGGATAATCACCATTCAAACGCACGCACAAACACCCCCTAAGTACTGTAGTAAATAACATGTTGAGCAAAGTGTGTGGTACCCTTTTAATACTCAACGAGAAATTGCCTTGATTGGAATGAACACGAGCCAAATTTATCCACACATATGGCATTTGAACAAAAACACTCCCTCTTGCAACTTCTTGAACCTAGAATTATGAGGGTCATAATAAAAAGTTAGAAAACCTACTCTTTAGATCAGATTGCGCTAACAAGCAGCTCTACTTACCTTTGTAAAGAGTTCCTTTGTGATATCAAAAAGACCTTTTTCTGCCAAACCACACCAGCACCATTTGCAACATACATATTAGCAGGATGCTCTACCAGGACATGATGTTTTCCACAAAAATAATTTATTAGGTCAAGTGTATCTTTTGTTGTAGCCGGTATTATTTGCTTTGCCCATGCACAATGCATCCAAATTTTGTAGTCCACTTCAAAACCATCACAGATCAACAATAATAGAGAATCACAATGGAATGAATCTGTGATTAGTTCATGTAACATAAAAGATTATGTATTTTTGACATTTAGACTTTCAGTAGGTGATCAATTCAGCTTAGATTTAGATATATGTTTAAAAAATTTGGAGGTTTTATATTTTGATAGTACAGTTGCCCATTGTAAGAGTAATTTATACACTATATCACAAAGGGTTTCCTTGACCTAACAAGGCAGCATAAATCGATGATTTAGTATTACTGATCGAGCACGAATGCTACACTTGCCCCGTCAAATGCTTCTTTTCTAGTAAAATATACAAACTATTTGCCACTACAGATTTGAATCTGGAACATAGTTAGATACATTTTGCTATGGAGAAACGTACTATGATACATTTTATGAAAATTTCAGGGATTCGTATCAGTTCCGTTATCAACCTTGAAAGATCAACCTATATCTATGGTTAATATTGATAATAAAACTGCAAATGTAATTTTGCATTTAACTCAGAAACGAAACTGAACCAAATTCATGTTGTGCGCATCCTATATTTCTGAACAACGAAAACATGTACAATATAAATTTAATAGTAATACCTTCAATGAGTAGGAAAATGCAACTGTGTTTCTGAAAAATGCATGGTACATGTTTGCTACTTTCGTCATACATAATCTGCATTACAGAATAAGAACTTACCAGCTTCAAAGTAAAGAAAAAAACACTTACCATACCTAAAACACTTTATGGACTAAAAAATGTTACTATCAACTCATATCCAGACTGCAAATCACATAATAGATAATCACAACTAAATTAACCTACACTTTATAATGAAACTATATACACACTCTAACATCACTAAAACATCTAATACTCATATCCAAACTGAAACGTATAGAACGAATGCTAATTCATAATTAAAAATAACAAACAATAAAGATTAATATCTTAAACATCACAATGAAATACCCACAAGATTTACAGACTATTTTTCATGCTTCATAGACAAATTACACCCCATTGTTCATGATTAATAGACAAATATAACAAAGAGCTTCAGCATAAATCATCATTCAAAAACATAAAACTTAAAATATAAGGCAGTCTTCATAAACATTAATATAAACATAAAAAAAGCTTCACAAGCTTATCACCAAAACACTAAGGATCATGGGCCTCCATCAATTCAGCAGATGTGCCTTTCATAGTCCTTCCGCACTAGCAGATGATAACAAAACATTCAAAGCGGCAAGCTTCTCGACCTCACTTGCCCGAATGTCTCTTAAAGGCCCACACCCTCCTCGACCTGTTTTGTCTCCTCTTCTTGATCCTCCAGTTCCCCAATCAACATTCCAAGGTTCGAAATAAAAGCACTAACCAGTTTAGCTTGCCCCCAAATAACATTAGCATAGTTTTCTTCCTCCACCCGCATTTGATTAAAGTAAAACGCCAAAGAACGTCTGATGCTGCTCACACCGGTAACTTCCTTTATTTCATTGATGATCGGATTAATCTTACGCTTGATCATGGTGGCTTAAGAACACAATTAGGGTTTCGATAAACTATATAACCTATAATGATTGGTAGATACAACCGATGGGAATATATATATTGAGAGATTTGTGGCCGGTATTCATGTTTCGGTTACCAATAAAAAGAAAATGAAGAGGCAAACACTGTTACCAAGGTCAATGTAAGCGTTTTCAAAACATATTTGCAAAACAACACAATTGGTCCCTCAAATACAAAAATCAAACAAAAGTGTCTCAACATTAGCAAGATATTTTTAACCACGACTCTAAGATAAACGTTTTCATATTATAAAATAGCGACTGAATTTTCATAAGATATTTAAAATTTTATATTACCACGCTACTATTATATTCGATACACTATAAATATTTATTAAGATAAACCCACACGTCTCCTTATAACATGATCAACATACATGCTACGAGACATTGTAAACAAAATTACAATACTTGATAGCGCACCCAATTTTGAGTCAACCATGGCCCCAACCAACGTGCATCGCGCGGGTCTGCACGCCTCCTAAATGTTATATATTTATTAAATGTTTAATATGTTTCACGAATTATATATAATGTTTTTAGTTTAACCGTTAAACGTTGTAAACTAATTAGTACCCGTTAAATTAAATAAGAAGGTAAAGATGCGTGTAATATTTGTTGGGAATAAATTATAGCCAGTCTACTTGAGCGCTGACAAGAGTAAAACAAGCGTTGACAGGAGTAAAACAAACGCTGACAGATCAAGCGTTGATACATTGAAGACAAGCACTGATGGAAGGATATACTCTACGCGTTTATTGTATTCTAGATTACTTCTAATAAAGATAGGAACAACAATGTATTTTCTATATTTATCTTTACCTAGAATAGTTGATACGTAGATTATTGTACAAGGCTTCTTATGTCTATAAAAGAAGACCTTTAGGTTAATGTTCAATATAAGTTTTCATACGTAAACTACTTTCATTGTAAGCAAGTTTGATATCATTAATCAAAGTGAAAGTTTGTTTACATCTTGTGTGTTCTTGTTTAAGTGTTAATTCCGCATAACACTTAGATTGTCATATACATATACAAAGGTTTCTCTAAGTGTATTACTTGATCTAATCTCGTATACATAAAGCTAAATCGATATGATTTTGGGATCAACAAGTGGTATCAGAGCTTGTTGAGGAACTTTTGATCTTAAAGAACACAAGAACCCTAAAATCACCAAAACCCTAATTTTCTCAAAACCCTAACAACATCATGTCAAATCCAGAAGTACCCACCTCCTCCTCACCTTTACCAAACATCAAGATTCCCATGCTTGATGCTGCCAACTTTGAATTGTGGAAATTCAACTTTGAGCAATATCTGGGAATCTATGACTACACACTCTAGGAGATTATTGAATATGGAAACACATTCAATAAAGCCCAAAAGATTGCTGATGCTATTGCTGGAAGAGCAGCTGTTGCTGGATGTTCAGAAGCATATAAGAGAGAAAAGCCAAAGGATGGTAGAGCTGTGGCTGCTGAAGACATAGCAAAGAAAAGGGTTGATATGAAAACCCTAAATATTCTAAAACTCTCTTTGGGACAAGAGAACCAGCATAAATACAGAGGTTATGAATCTGCTAAAGACCTTTGGGCAGCTCTTGAAGTTGCATATGGTGGCAATGAAGATACTAAAGAAGGGAAGAAGAAGCAACTCATGCATGATTATGCTGTCTTCAAGGCTCAACCTAATGAGAAGCTCAGCAGTGTGAGAAGCAGATTGCTTGACATTACAAGCAAATTGTCCTTCATGGGGACACAACTTGGTGATGTCTACATTAATGTCACTTTTCTTAAAAGTCTTGGTGAGGCATGGAAGATTGAGGCAAGATCTATACTTGCCAACAACATTCACAAAAGTTCTAATTTTGATGACATCTACAACAAACTGAGGCTGTTGGAAGATGAAACTCTTTTGGAGCATGGAAGCAAGTCTACCAACAGTAACATGGCCTTCTTTTCTCATAGTGAAGGTCAATTCAATCAGAAGGACTCTTACATGCATCCAGTTACTGGATCATCATGTGTTAGCGCTGGAACATGTCCTGTCAACGTCTCATACATGGACGCTGACACATACAAAAATGACTCACCAAGAGTTAAACCTGCTGGTTTAGATCTGGATACTGTATGTGTTTATATTGATTCTTTGCCCAATGGTTCAGTGATTACATATGAGGACCTTGAGCAGATAAGTGATGAGCACTTGGAAGAGATGGATATTAAGTGGAACATGGCTCTTGCTAGTATAAGAGCAAACAGGTGGAACAGAAGGTTTAAGAAGAAGATGACCTTCAATGCAATGGACACAGCTGGATTTGATAAATCCAAAGTTGAGTGCTACAACTGTCATCGTATGGGGCACTTCATGAGGGAATGCAGATCTCCTAGAAGATATGATGCTGGCAAACCCTCAAGCCAAATTGTTAAGGCTCAGGATCCTAAGGCTATGGTTGCAGTTCAAGGAATTGATGGTATAGGATGGGATTGGAGCTATCTGGCTAAAAATGTGGAAGAGGATAAAGCTTTGGTGGCTGAGATAGAAGAAGAAGAGCATGTTCAATATGCTCTCATGGCACACTCCTCCTCTTCATCTGATAATGAGGTATACAATGATGCTTTTTGTAGTAAGGGTTGTAGGTTAAACACTAAGAAACTTAACAAAGAGGTGTTAAGATTATTAGATGATGTGAGTACAGAAAGATGCAAACTGTCTAATTACCAACTAGCTCTCACTCAAACTGAGAAGACAGTTTCTGAATACAAGAAAATAGAATTTGACTTAAAAGATAAAATAAATATCTTAAAACATGAGTTGAATGCTAGTAATGATATTAGGAGTATCATGGAAAGGGTTAATGGTGAGTTACAGGCTAAGTTAGATGAGGCCATTAAGAATAAAGATAATGTTGGCCTTAAAATTCAAAGATTTGATAAGGCCACACAAACTCTAGGAGAATGTGTGAGTAAACAAAGGGATCCTAAGGACATGACTAGGATTGGGATAAAAGACTACTCTGTGGTTCCACCACCAGCTGGTGACTTCTATGGTGTCCAACAAAAGGACCTATCTTGGACTGGTTTGCCAGAACTCCAAGAGGAGGAATTCATTCCTCCCCCAAGAGTTGTCACCCCAGTTGAAGAGTATCAACAAAAGTTGACTGAATTGAATGAATGGAAGAAAGCTAACCCTACCTTATTTGTTAAGAGTGGCTTGTTATGTGAAAGTCCTAATGAGTCAACTCCCATTAAGGTTACAAACCCAATCACTGGTAAAGCTGTTGACCTTGGCTCAAACACTGTTAGAAAACCTAGCATTAAGTATGCAGAGATGTATAGGAATACTAGGTCACCTAAGAGCCAAGTTAGCAATGATGGAACAGGCTTATTCTCTTCTAGACCTAGGGTTGTGTCTAGAAAAGCCTGTTACACTTGTGGTAGCTTTTCACATTTAGCATATAAGTGTGTCAACGCTCCTAAAGTCAACGTTGTTAGAAAGTCAAACGTTGTCAGACCCAAACATTGTGTGAAGCAAAGTCCACAAGTTGTTAGACCTGCCCCATTCTTCACTAAAGGGTCTAACACTCATGGACAAAGACCATTTCAAAAGACAAATACTTGGTCCAACAGGCAATGGGTTTCTGTAGCAAACCCTAGGTTCAACGCTGAAAAGGGTAATTTCAGAATTTACAAGACCAAATCCAACGCTGACAGAAACGTGACCAGACCTAAATATTTGCAACCACAGGGTAAGGGGTATAAAGCTTCTTCAAGCTTGACATGGAGACCAAAGAAAGATCAAAACCCTAATGATAATGGGATTTCAATGACCTGCAACAGATTTAATTACATTTCAAAGGTCATTACAAAACCTATTGGGGTTAACTGGGTGTTTCATCCAAAGAAGGATGAAAATGGGGTTGTTGTGAGAACTAAGTCTGTTCTTATTGAACAACCAGATGAATCCAAGTCTGCTAAGGCTTGGGTTCCCAAAGAAAACTAACTTGTTTTCTTTATGTGCAAGGCATTCAAAAACAGGTCAATGATTATGGATATTGGGACAGTGGATGCTCAAGGAACATGACAGGGAAGGAAGATTATCTCACTAACTTCACTCCCATTAAGGATGGTGGTTTACTTTGGAGGCGGATATGGTACTATCACAGGCAAAGGAACACTTCTCACCAAGAACTTACGTTTTGAAAACGTATTTTTGGTAAAGGAACTTGATTACAATCTTTTTAGTGTATCACAAGTTTGTGATAACAAAAATAAAGTTCTGTTTACTGATACTGAATTTTTGGTGTTAAGCAAGGATTATAAGATCCCTGATGAGAAATATATTGACTATAGAACACCTAGACATAAAGACATATATAATGTGAATCTGAATGGGATTAGAATGAATAGCAATATGTCATGTTTTTATGCTAAAGCTTCAATAAATGAAAGTAATTTATGGCACAAGAGACTAGGACACATAAACTTTAAGAATATAAACAGGCTTGTGAGACTTAGCTTGGTTGATGGTTTGCCTGAAAAGGCCTTCCACAATGACCACTCTTGTGTTGCATGTCTTAAAGGCAAGCAGCACAAGGTCTCATTCAAGTCTAAACAGGTGCATTCTAGTACTAGACCTCTTCACTTGCTTCATATGGACCTATTTGGTCCAACCAATATAGAGAGTCTGATTGGTAAATCATACTGCTTTGACATCACATATGACGTCTCTAGGTTTACTTGGACTTTCTTTTTAGCTATGAAGAGTGATACAGCTGACACTTTAATTGATTTTATCACTCAGATTGAGAAGAAAACTGGTAATGAAGTTAAAATGCTTAGGAGTGATAATGGTGGTGAATTTAGGAATAGAGTGTTAGATGATTTTTGTGCCAGGAAAGGAATAACTAGGCAATTTAGTGTTGCCAGAACCCCACAGCAAAATGGGGTTGCTGAGAGGAAGAATAGGACCCTAATTGAAGCAGCCGGAACCATGTTGGCTGATGCTCATTTTCCTATAGCCTTTTGGGCTGAGGCTGTTAATACAGCTTGCTATGTTCAAAATAGAGCATTGGTCAACAAAATACATAACAAAACACCTTATGAGTTACTTTGGGGAAGAAAACCTAATATTGGTTTTCTTAGACCTTTTGGCTGTCATGTAGTTGTGCTAGATACTAGTGATGCCTTAGGTAAATTTAGTGCAAAAGGTGACGAAGGCTATTTCATGGGGTATTCAGTGCAGAGCAAGGGATATAGAGTTTATCTTAAAAAGGAAAAACGTATTCTTGAAAGAGTACATGTTAGGTTTTTAGAGAATAAACCTAGTGATCCTGAAAGTGGTCCAAATTGGTTGTTTGACTTGGAACCTTTATCTAGGACTTTAAATTATATGCCTGTCACTAATCCAGACATTGTGAAGGTAACTTCAAATGTTTTGGAAGAACAAGTTGTTGATGTTTTAGGTACACAGGTTCATGAAAAGGTTGGATCACAAGCAGAAAAGTCATCTCCTATACTAGAATATGTCACAATTCCCATATGGACATATGCTTTTGCTGCTGCTGGTGCTGTTGGAAAAGATAATGGTGGTCCCTAAGTACCACCAGACAACAACATGCATGGTCCTTCATGCGCTGACAAAGGCAAATCTATCGCTGATAAGACCAATTCAGATGTTGATGGCTCAGACGTTGACAACAATAGTTCAAGCGTTGTTAGCCCACACGCTGACAACCAAGGTTCAGGCGTTGACAACACTTTTGCACATTTTTTCTCTTCTACTTTTGAACAGGGTGAACCTTCTAATCTATATGAAGAGGTTCATCCTTATGTTGATGAAAGAGAGTCTAAAGAAGAAGATATTGGCAACTTGGAGAATGAGATTGAGGACACCAGACTTTTTGAAGGAGGAGTTCTCACTTCTACCATGAAGAATCACCCCACTTCTCAAATCATTGGTGATATTAGGACTCCTGTTCAGACTAGAAGATCTCATCAAGGTCTTGGTGGATTTATTGCCAATATACACAAGAAGGTTGATACCCCTCTTGTGCAAGCATGTTTGTTTGCCTGTTTTCTGTCACAACAAGAACCCAAGAAGATATTTGATGCTCTCAAAGAACCAAGTTGGGTGGAAGCAATGTAGGATGAGCTTCACCAATTTGCAATTCAGGATGTTTGGGAGCTGGTTGATTCTCCTAGATACGTCAGACCTATAGGGACAAGATGGGTTCTAAGAAACAAGAGAGATGAAAGAGGTATTGTGTTCAGAAACAAGGAAAGATTAGTGGCTCAGGGATATACACAAGAGGAGGGGATAGACTATGAGGATGTCTTTGCACCAGTTGCAAGGATTGAAGCTATTAGGATCTTTTTAGCCTATGCATCCTGCATGGGCTTCACTGTCTATCAAATGGATGTCAAGAGTGCCTTCCTCTATGGAACAATTGTTGAGGAGGTATATGTGATGCAGCCTCCTGGTTTTGAGGATCCAGAGAATCCAGACAAGGTGTATAGAGTCAAGAAGGCTATGTATGGACTTCATCAAGCCCCTAGAGCATGGTATGGTACTTTGTCTACTTATTTAGTGGACAATGGATACAAGAGGGGCACCATAGATCAGACACTATTTACAAAGAAGAATGGTAAGGATGTGTTGCTTGTTCAGGTCTTTGTTGATGACATCATTTTTGGGTCTACTGATCCAAAGATGAGTGATGATTTCTCCAAGCTTATGACAGACAAATTCAAGATGAGTGTTATGGGGGAAATGAACTTCTTTCTTGGTTTACAAGTTCAGCAGAAAGAAGATGGTATCTTCATCTCCCAGGATAAATATGTGGCAGAGATCTTGAAGAAGTTTGGCTTTTCTCCACATGAAAAGAGGGCTACTACTCCTATGGATAGAGAACACCCTTGGGGAAAGATTGGAGATGGAAAGGATGTTGATGTCAGGCACTATAGATCAATGATTGGTTCATTGATTTATCTCACAACCTCCAGACCTGACATCATGTTTGCTGTGTGTGCTTGTGCACGCCATCAAGTGACTCCCAAAGAGTGTCACATTTATGCTGTTAAGAGGATCTTTAGGTACCTAAGATGCTATCCTAGTCTTGGTTTGTGGTACCCAAAGGATTCACCATTGGAGTTGATTGCATATTCAGACAGTGACTATGGAGGTGATAAAATTGATAGGAAATCCACAACTGGTGGATGTCAGTTTCTTGGGTGCAGGTTGATATCTTGGCAATGCAAGAAACAAACAGTGGTGGCTAATTCTACAACTGAAGCAGAGTATGTGGCTACAGCTGCTTGTTGTGGACAACTTTTGTGGATTCAGAACCAGTTGTTAGACTATGGGTATAATTTCATGCATACCAAGATATTTGTTGACAATAACAGTACATTATGCATTATTAAGAATCATGTACATCATTCTAAAACTAAACACATAGAAATTAGACACCATTTTATAATAGATTGTTTTGAGAAAGGTTTAATTCAACCAGATAGGGTTGACACAGAGGAGAATGTGTCAGATTTACTAACTAAACCTTTTGATGCTGGGAGGTTTCAATACTTGGTAACAAGTATTGGAATGATTAATCTCACATAATATGTGTTTTGGAGTCTTTTTGTAAAAGTATGTACAGGATAATGCATTGTTATTGGTTTTTTTGAGGATTTAAATTTTCCACTATACTTTTCTAACACTGACAAAGGTTGCTTGAACGCGGATAAGTGTTTTTGTGACGTTGTCAGCAATATATTTGTCTAACGCTGATAAAGCTTTCCTCAACGCTGTCATGTGTTATCGGGGCGTTGTCAGCAACAATGTTAGTTTTGTGGTTTTCAATCTAATTGTGCAGGTGGTGTTAGCAGTATACCATTGGATACAGAGTTGCTTATGGATCACTGGAGAAGCATTTGGACATGTTTTTTATTTATGGATGATGGTTGGAATTTTTCATTCCTATCTTGACATAAATTTTTTGTGTTCATGCATATTTTTGGCAACTTATGTATCACTGTTTAAGGGGAGGTTTTAGGAACCTTTAGGATGTTTGGGTATCCATATGATACTCTTATCACAATTCTAGATTGTGTCCACAGGTGAGTATGAGTTAGTTTTACTAAATCATGAGGCACTGTAGCATGCAAAGTTGATATACTATGCATGCTGCCAAGACATTTTTGGCCTAGAATTGGTTGTGGTCTGTTGGGAGACTTGGGAATGGTTTTAACATGGATTTTACCTGGGAGTAACAAGGAATTTTATAAGGTAACTTAGTTGTTAAGAATTTTGGTTAGCAAGGGACACTAGAGGACTGTTATGTCTATCTTGTAGAAGCAAGTGTGCATAACTGGACAGTGCTTGCCGCCCTATAATAATTATCAACTTTTTGGTTATCTTCTCTAGGATAAATTACTTTGTTAAGGTCATTTTTCATTTTTATAACTTTTTATTTTTTGGACGCTGACAAGTATTTTTCCAAGCGTTGTTGTGACCAATTTAGACGCTGACATGGATTTGGCAAAAGTTGACAAGAATATAGCCGTTGGGCGTTGATGGGTTATTTTTGACCGTTGACACTCAATGGGACCTACCCAGTTTTTACTTTTTGACATATTTTTAGGCCGTAATTTTGGGAGCAGATAACTTTCATTTAATGCATGAGACAAACTTATTCTTTTTCAATATTTTCATGATTGCATTTTGAAAATACTTGCCTTTTGGGCCAATCACATGCATTTTCTTCTCCTATATATTTGGCTCCTATTTTAAAACAGGGTACCTATTATTCTTGTCTAACACAATTTTCTCCTATAAACTTCATCTTTATCAATCATTCAAACAGCTTTCAACAATGGCACCAAAGTTTAAACCATCGGATTTGGAATTGGGGTTCAGGAGTCAACACAACATGGTAGCATATCTTGAAGCTGATGATACTCTATTTCCCCAATATACGCAAATGGTGGCGTATTTGAACGCATCCCCACTTAGGTATGCTCTTTCTCATGCTCCACTCATTCTTGTCACACATATTAAACAGTTTTGGAACACTGTTAGTTCCTCAACAGTTAATAGAGTGACTACATTATCTTCTATTGTTCATGGGAGAACATGGGTGGTTATTGAAGCTTTGGTATGCCAAGCTTTGCATCTTGATGATGCTGATGGTATAACCACCCTTCCCATTACTGAAATAGAACAAGGACTAAGGGCTTTGGGTTATCCTTTTCCTGATGAAGGAACTTTAAATAAATATCATAAACAGGAGTTTCCCCCAGCCTGGAAGTACCTAATACATGTCCTCTTACAATGTTTGAGTCCCAAGTGTACTGCACACAATGAGATCAATAGGTCTATTGCAATTGCTATTGTGTGCATTGCTACTAGGCAAAAATTTAATTATTCCAAAATGATTTTTGAGGGCATGTGTAAAAATAAAGGGAACAAAATGACTTTAGCTTATCCCAGATTTTTACAAATGGTTTTTGATGTCTAAGGATACTGCACAAGGGATCATGATGATTTTTATGAGATCCCTGTGCAAAAGAAAGCAATTTTTATGAAGATGAACTCACCCCCACATCGTGACCTACCCCTAACCCCAGCTATGATTGCTATCATTGAAGCAGCTCAACCCCAACCAGACCCTCAACCCCAAATTGACCCAATACTTGAACCTTTACCTTCACCACAACATATGCAAATTGACCAAGAACCCTTCGACGCTGACACGTTCAATGTTGGCGTTGATGTGCCTATTTCAAACGTTGACACAAATCCTGCACAGACCCAAACACCCTTTAACCAACCCACATCCACCCAATCCACATCTTCTTCTCCCCTAACATAATATAGGTTACAAAAACGCCAAAGCACTGCTGGAGTGTTCTCCTCTAGTGGTCCTAGCCATGTAGCAGAGAGAACCACCACCACAAGTGTGGTTGGTGCTATGGATGAGGCTGGGACTATTGGTTCTGGCTTAGAAGCTGGCCAAGGCAGTCCTACCATAATTAAGACCTCATCCATGCCCAATGAATCTAACTTGGGAGGTCAAATACCCATTTTAGAAGAGGGCAGATTGGAACCAATGACTTTGATGGAATTGACGGCAGTCTGCATGAGCTTGCAAAAGCAAAATGCAGACTTAGTACAAGTTGTCAGCACACAAGGCCTTGAACTCAAGCAATTGAGGGAGAGGATTGTTATTTTGGAAACAACTGAATCAAGGAGAAGGCAGACAAGGGTCCTTTTATCTGAGGAGGATTCTAACAAAGGGGAGGAAGTTGCTACAGAGCCTGTTAATTTGAGTGATAAAGGCTCACATGAAGCTGCTACAGAACCTTTTGTTGAGAGTGGAAAAGATTCATACGATGAAGAATCTTTGGGTGTAGCTGAAGCCCTTACTGGTTTGAAGAAAAAGACAGGTTTTGATATGTCTCTAGTTGCTCCTACCAACTTAAATTTGTCATTTACAGCCATGTTGGAGGAAATTGCAAGAGGTGCTGAGACAGGTACTTTGGGCGTTGACAAGACAGATTTGAACGCTGACATGAGTATTTTAGGCGCTGACAAAGCAAAGGTGAGCGTTGACAGACCTGCAAATGAGGTTGATGTATTCCAGTCATCATCCATCATCATGGAGGTTTCTTCACAGGTATTACCATCTACCTTACCAACAATTGATCCATTAGATAAGGGTAAGGGTATTATGGTAGAAGAGGTTGTTCCAAAGAATGCAGCACAAATTGAGTTTGATAGAAAATTGGCTGCACAAATTGTGGAACAAGAAAGAAAGGAGGTGGGAGAATCACCTTTTGTTGTCACTTCAGAAGAACAAGAAGGAAGTGATGAAGTCAGTTCAGACTCAAGTGTTATGATCATAGAACAACCAGAAAGACTTGAGTATGGTGATGAGCTGGCCAAGGAGAAATTGAATGAGTTGAAATTGCAGGTTGATTTTGATATGCCAGAAGTTGTTCAGATGTACCATGCCTGGGACGATAGGTGTATAGAGAATCCACACTTGACCATTTCAGATCAGATATGGGGTTTGGAGATTCTTCTCAGAGTATAAAAGGATTGCAAGGTCATTCTGAAACACAAAGCAAGCAATGTTCTCTCAAATTTGAAAAGGGATAGAAAGGAGTTGTACTTCATGCTGCTCAGATGTCATAGAACAAGGTGGACTTATAAGAAATTGACTGGATTGACATTTGAAGAGTTGGAATGTAGAGCTTATCCCATTTGGGTTAGAGTGCAGGAAGAAAACACTCTAAGACTTCTTTCTGATGAAATAAAAGAAGAACTTGTAGAGGAAATGGAGCTCAAGAAGGCAATGTTTGTTCCCAGACCAGTGAAAAAGGGAGTTTCTCTTGAGTTTCCCAAAGATATGGATCCATTACATCCAAATGAAGCTGTTATAAGAAACAGCCTCAAGCTCTCACCATTAGAAGCTTCAGATATGGTGCAAGTGTTACCACTTGATTCCAGAAACCCAATTGTAAGCTATGAAGAAGATGAATGTGGGTTTTGGAAGATTGGCAGGTATGGAAAAGAGGTTCACACTTTTACCACCCTTATATCTTTGTTTGCAAGTTTTGACAGAGAAGACTTGGTAGACCTATGGAGGTTGTTAGAGGCCAAGTATGAGACTGAAGCACCAACTTCAGTCAATGGAATAAAACTGTGGTGCACATTCAAGAGAATGTATGGACCAAAAGATGAGGATCCTGCTATTTGGAAGGATCTTGAAGATGACATCAGTGGTCTTCAATGGAGATTGTATTCAGCTGCTGGTGTTTATTATTTGAGTTGTACAAAGTTTGCTGAGTATCTACTTGTAGATGGTCAGTATTTTATGTCCAAGGAAGTCTTGGAGAAGATGAAGAACACACAGCTGGAAATTGATTATTCAAGTGACGTGGCAAAAGATTTGATCAGATTTATTTATTACCAATATGAGAAGTTTTGTAAGATTCCTCCTAGTCCTTAATTTTTATTTAGAAACTTGATTACTAGAGTAAATATCAAGTTTAGGGTAGGATTGTTAGGAATAAATTATAGCCAGTCTACTTGAGCGCTGACAAGAGTAAAACAAGCGTTGACAGGAGTAAAACAAACGCTGACAGATCAAGCGTTGACAAGACAAAGTCAAGCGTTGATACATTGAAGACAAGCACTGATGGAAGGATATACTCTACGTGTTTATTGTATTCTAGATTACTTCTAGTAAAGATAGGAAAAACAATGCATTTTCTATATTTATCTTTACCTAGAATAGTTGATACGTAGATTATTGTACAATGCTTTCTATGTCTATAAAAGAAGACCTTTAGGTTAATGTTCAATATAAGTTTTCATACGTAAACTACTTTCCTTGTAAGCAAGTTTGATATCATTAATCAAAGTGAAAGTTTGTTTACATCTTGTGTGTTCTTGTTTAAGTGTTAATTCCGCATAACACTTAGATTGGCATATACATATACAAAGGTTTCTCTAAGTGTATTACTTGATCTAATCTCGTATACATAAAGCTAAATCGATCTGAGTTTGGGATCAACAATATTTTGGTATAAAATTTTATACGATATTACATCCATAAGAAGTATACTCACATACATGATTTGATAAAAAAAAATATTGGATTTTCTAGTAATGAAGTTTCATGGCAATTTTTTATATATGATGATCATGACACTTTCTTTGTCGACAAGAAATAAAAAATGGAAACGAAATATACAGAGACAACACAATATTTGTTTAGTTTTGATTTTGTCTTGCTTTGACTTAAGGAAAAAAACCTATATATACTCTTGTTTTTTATTCGGTGAAGATTAACGAAAAACAATTGATCACCAAGGAAAAAACAAAATATTTGTTTCTCATTCTTTTCCATTTTGCCATAGAGTTGGCTGAACATTTTGGTTCAACTATTCTTTCGTTGAGAAAACAAATAAGAATAGTATCTTATGATTGTTTTACTAAGCTTGTATTATCCATTCGTAAATATATCATTTTAGTATTCAAATCAGTAAGAAGCAAGATCAAGAACACTTGTTGTTAGTTGTCGTGAAGCTAGCATCGTAACGTCCTCGTGTGACATATTGTGTGAGCAAACGATAGAGACGGTAATTTAACCGTTAGTTTCAAGATCCAAGATCAAGACCCGTTTATTTGATGTTATCATTTAAACAAAAGGTTAGTGTCTTAAATGTTTATTTATGTGTTAATTATATGCATCAAACTAGATACATGCCGCTACGTACTCGTAGTTAAATGGTTAACTAGTAATCAAAATCCTAACAAACAAACTAAAATAAAGCCTTTTATAGAAAAAAACTACTTAAGATTACAAATTCTAATGCAGAAGTAGTGACTTACTATGTTGCACGGAAACGCCTATAGGGTACCGTCTCGTGTCCTGGAAACGTTTTGGAAACGGAAACGCCCAGAAACGGCTGGAAACGCGTCGGAAACATTTCCCAAAAATGTGAAACGTTTCATATGGATTGGAAACGCACAGCTTGAGAAGGAAACGTTTTGTGAAACGTTTTCAGGCCTGTTGGACGCGTTTCTGGGCTTAGGTTTATAGTTAGAAAAAAAAATCCGACGAAAAAGCTGGTGTTTTCCGGTGGACTGTATAATGAAGGAGGGGAGAGGGTGAAAGCGGCTGGAGAATAAGGGTGATGTGAGGTTTTGTGTTTTTATTATTTTTGTGTGGGCCAAGTTATAAGATACATAATGAGCTAGGTATAATTAGACTAGCTATTCAATTGGACTTAATAATATTATTCTTATATTATTAGTTTATTACTATTAGGCTTCAATTAAATGTATTTAGTATATAATTTGATGAATGTCTTGACAAAATTTACAAAGATTTGTATAAATCATACAAGCTATATATAAATAAAACAATTAAAAAATAATAAATTAATAAAATATACAAACGTTTCTAGCCGTACCCGTTTCTTCAATTTTGAGACATTGGCGTTTCTAAGTACTCGTTCCCGTACCCGTCCCCGTTTCCGTATCCGTCCCCGTACAACATAGGTGAATTATAGCAGTCCTTGTTACAATCAATAGGAAGTAGTAACATAAAGTGTATCTTACTTAACGGCGCCATATGTAACTGCTTCAACGGTTTGCCGAAGCTCCTATCCCTACCTGATAAAAGTACACTGCATCCTTATGATTTCAAATTACAACAACAAGATTTCTAATTTAAAAACAATTTTCTTAAAATATCAATAAAAAAACAACAGTCTAATAATACTATTTGTTACACACGGATCATCATAGGTAAAGTAGTACTTTATCAAACAATCAACATATTACATAAAGAAATAATTCACGAAGTCTAAGCTTTTCGTTCTTGTTATTACATTCCAACTTATTTTAGAAAATGATCGAAATCGTAGACCAAATAAAAACATACAAGGATTTGTGATTAAGTTCCAATTCGTGGCTATATGAAAGATTCCAACGTACTTTAGCTTACACATAACCACTCGCAATTCTTCGCACTAGTTGACTAGCTCCATGAGCACTAGTACCTGCAAACGTCAACAATATAAAAGGTTCTTAAGCGTAAATTTTAGTGATATCACTGAGTTTCATTTTTTACAATAAGGTTTTACTAACAACACCTTTTAGAATTATGGTCAAAACTCTTCCAGCTAACGTTAGCAAAACCTAAAAAAAAATTGTATATAAAACTTGGTTATTAATCTATAAAAGCACACGATCAATTTTTTCACATTCAAGGCTGTCTCGTAGATTTTTGTGACCCTGTGCCGCAACTAAAAATAGGCCCCATCAATTACAAAAACTTTCGATAACTAAGACGTTCATTAGCGATACACAGATAGTTACCTTGATGATACCTGAGATTACTTATTGATCTACGGAAAGAAAAAATGATTTGTGCATTTGATACATAGTTTCTTTTTATGGACATACTTTGTGGGTTTTTTTTAACATATTATAATTGAAAATTAACATTTACAGTAATTAACATAAAACTTTTTTATGTTTAAATAACATAATTGGAAATTCAACATTTAATTAAGATAAATCATTCTATTTTTAACTACATTTTCTATAATTGTAATATCTAAATATGTATAAATATAAAAATAATTAATTCATTGAATGTTATTTTATACAAATGAGAGTTGAGATCAATGTAAACTTTTATAATAAGATAGACCTAACTCTCATCGCGCAAAAAGGTTATCATTATACGGGCCTCAATATATTAATCCGTATATAAATTGAGTAAAGTTATTTTGGATACCATATTAATTTTGGATACCAAGGGACTCATCCCCACAATCCATCTCCATCTCATATAATGGATAAGATTAAAAGTATTTTATTATTTCACTTATTCTTATAATTTAAATATCTCTTAAGCCGTTAATCGTTAAACGAAAAAAATATACCATCGTGACGAGCATTTAATAAGCTTTCTACAGATATGCATTATGATATACTTTTAAAGAAAAAAAATTTCAGTCTTTTTTTTCGTTTTTTAAAATTTGCGTAAAATATCATATATGATAATAGTGTTTTATCATATATGATATCAGTCTTAGGTTACAAATTATTATTGAATCATATATGATATTGGTTTATATCATATATGATAAGTTATATCATGTATGATACTAGTGTTACTATCATATATGATATTTAGTATTATATATGATAATTTTCGACAATGAAAAAAAACGTGAAAAAACGAAAAAAAAAATTGTCGAAAGTATATCATATAGCAAATCTATAGAAAGATAATTAAATGTCCGTCGTAACGATATATTTTTTTAGCATAACGATTAACGGTTTAAGAGATATTAATGTTTGAAGAAAAAAAAGGTGAAAAATGAGTTTTTGGTTTAATCTTATCCAATTGATTAAGATTGAGATGGATGATGGAGATTAGTCCCTTGGTATCCAAAATAAAGTTTGGTATCCAAATGAACTTAAATCATATATATATTATGAGGAGAGTTATTTTGGATACCATATTTATCTTGGATACCAAGGGACTCATCCCCACCATCCATCTCAACCACATCTAATAGATAAGATTAAAAATATTTAATTATTTCACTTATTTTTAGAATTTAAATCTCTTAAACCGTTAAGCGTTAAACGAAAAAATATACCATCGCGACGAACATTTAATAAGCTTTCTACAGATATACATTATGATATACTTTTCAAGAAAAAAAATTTCTTCTTTTTTTTCGTTTTTTTAAATTTGCGTAAAATATCATATATTATAATAGTGTTTCATCATATATGATATTAGTGTTATATTACAAATTACTGTATTATTGAATCATATATAATATTGGTTTATATCATATATGATAAGTTATATCATATATGATACCAGTGTTACTATCATATATGATATTTAGTATCATTTATGATATTTAGTATCATATATGATAGACTAAAAAAAAAAACGAAATTTTTTTTTTCGAAAGTATATCATATTGTATATCTGTAGAAAAATAATTAAATGCCCGTCGTAATAGTATATTTTTTATCGTATAACGAATTGACGGTTTAAAATATATTAATGTTTGAAAAAAAAAATAAGTTTTATGTTTAATCTTATCTATTAGATTAAGATGATGATGAGTGGTGGAGATTAGTCCCTTAATATCCAAATAAAGTTTGGTATACAAATGAACTTAAATCATATATTATTTGTCAGCAGAAAATATGTGGACTTCTTATATTGGGAGCCATGCGCACTTGCACGGGCTGCATTCTGTTTGGGCCGGCCCTAATTCAAACAAAAATATAAACTCGATCGACCTGATCAGAACTTGTAAATCAACTACGGAAATAGCTGAACAACGTAATTCGCATTTCTAATCGAAATTAAAATATGAGATTTATTCGTACCTTGCTATTAGGGGTGTAAACGATCCGAGCCGAGTCAAGTTTTGGCCTAAACGAGCCAGTCTTGTTTATTAACTGCCTGGCTCGAGCTCGGCTCGAGCTCGAATAAAACTTTATAATCTGGCTCGATCTCGAACTCGAATATTTTGTTGTTGTTCGAGCTCGAGCTCGAAGCTCGTTTACGATTTTTAACTTTTGTTTAGACAAACTTCTATTATAAATATAGTTGGATAGACTCGTTTATTAACTCAAACTCGAGCTCGAAAGCTCGTTTATGATTATTAAAATGATATTAATACTTAATGAGTAAGCTAAGGTGTATATAACATATACATTTATAGATTTATCATTAAGCTCGAATAGCTCGTTCGGCTCGTTAAGCTCGCTCGGCTCGAGACAATTAAACGAGTTTTCGAACGAGCCGAGCTTAATATTATTTTTCAAAGCTCGACTCGCCAAATTAAACGAACACAAATATTTGTTTGAGATCGACTCGAACTCGAAAGTATTAAGTTCGAACTCGAGTTAAACGAGCTCGATCTCGAGTAGCTCGTTAAAAACTCGACTCGTTTACACCCCTACTTGCTATGTTCCTCCACACACACCCACCCCATCACCTCCGCTGTCCGTTGAGACTAACCTTTCATCCAGGCTGTAAAAGAAATAAATTAGCAAGCTATATTTATTAGTCCGTTAAAATAATATTAATTTCAAAGGCAATTATGTCTTTGTTGTACCTCTATCTTTCGCCAACATTTCGTCTATTTTAGAACCATTTGTTTTTGTATGATTGACGAGCTGGAGGTTAGGTGTATCATGGGTTCCATAACCCCATTTCTCCAGTTTATCACAATCCTGGATCACCACCTTCACCAAAGAAGGATATTTGATTGTAGCATTCCTAGGGTAGAAGCTCGTGAGATTCAACATATAGCAGAGGTAAATCTCGGCAAGGCGGGGAAACACGATGTTTTTAGCGGGTTCAACCATATCAATTTCATCTTTACCTGTTTCTTCATCCCCATCCGAGATCACTTCCTTCAAACTCTCGCAACCCCCAATATCTAGCTTTTTCAAACTAACAAGCCCATGTGCTACACTAACAGTGAATAGCTTTTCTAACTTCGGACAACCAACAATTTCACAGTTCACCAGGTTGTTAAGGCTTATATATTGATCTGGACAATTCCATATCACACAAAAACTCGTTAAACTTTGCAACCGTAGGTCTTCCACTTCTGAAAGAAACCTTGTATTCTCTTTCACCCCTTCATGGGTTTCAGATGTATGAAAAGTCTCCATCTCATCCAAACCCCTTAAGTCTACCAAACACAAAATATCGGCACACTCATATATATGAACATACTTCAAACCAAAATCCTTAGAGCACATCATAGGCATAATATTATCAATATTTGTCATCGATAAAAGAAATATAACATTGCATGCCTCAGTCAGTTTTCTAACATGCATCAAGTATGAGATATCAAGTTAAGCCTTGTCTAGAATCAAAGTTCTATTACGTTGAATACCACAATATCCATCTTCTTCTCCAATTTTAATGCCAAATATTTTCAATCTATTGAGATAATCACCTTGGGGGAAAAGGGAAATATGTGGGACATATATACTTAGAAATGTGAGCTTTGACAGCTTACCAATCTCAACAAGACTGTTATATTTCACCTCTTCCACCGGATGGTATCCAATATTCAACTCTTCCAACCAACGAAGCTTTGATAGTACACCTGGTGCAATATAAGATAGACCAAGACAACATTCAGCATGAAACACCCTTAAATTGACTAATTTTCCAATCTCATGAGGAATTTCTATAATTCCAGTACCACTGAGAATTAGAATTTCAAGGTGGTTGAGCTCCCCAAGTATAGAAACATCAAGGAGAGATTTATTATCACAAAGATTAAGCATACATAATCTTGTGATTTGATTCAGTGATTTTGGGAGGGAAATGATGTTATTATACCCAAAATCTATAACTTTTGCTTCTTTTATAGCTTGGGCGAATTCATCAGAAATTTCTGACAAATTACTATTTCCTTGTATGAGGAAAATCTTAAGGAGTGGTATATTAAGCTCATAACCAGCTGGAAGCTTATGGATATCATTTTCCATCAGGGAGATACCTGTGTAGCTTTCCAGGCTTCCAATTCTTGGTTCCCATTCGGTCAGATTTTTTCCAGCATCCACCAAAAATTTGTTATAATCTTTGGAAGCAATTAACAATGCCACATCACGAACAACATCATGCATTTTTGTAAAGAGTTCATTAATGGACCCAAATTCATCTTTCCCATCCAGTAACAAGCAAGACGCTTTCAGGATTTTCACTGCACCTTGAACTTTATTTCTTGCATCCTCCAAACTATCGAGGTCTTCGAAAATTTTCAAACCAACCCCATAATATGCCAACCGTCCTAATGAAACGTCAAAGTCTTCTGGGAACATACTACATAGTAAGAAGATTGATTTTGCTTCTTCACTTTCGAGGTAGTCATAGCTTAGCTTCAAATGAGCAAATTCTGACCTTATTGAGGGAGCAATATCCGAAGTTTTATGTTTCTCTATGTTATCAAGTGCGTTTTCCCATTCTTTGAAGTTCTCTTCATCTTTCAAAGCTTTTCCTACAGCTTGAAGGATTAGTGGCAATCCACCACATCCTTCAACAATCTTACTTGCAACTTGTTTCAGTTTGGCATCGATTTCTACTCTTTCACCAACCACGTGTTTAAACAGAATCCATGCGTCTTCCATTGGCAAAGATTCTACGCATATTGGGGTGCGAGCATCCATTGCGGTACATACACTTTTTAGCCTGGACGTTAACAAAATCTTACAATTTGGGTAGCCAGTTCCACACGGAATTCCCACTGTATGAAGCTTCACTTCTGTCCATATGTCATCTAGAATTATTAGAACCTTCTCACCTTTCATTATCCGCTTTGCTGCAACATCAACCTCATTTTGAATATATTTAGCATCCACCCTTTGCGAGACAGTAACAAGTTTAACAAAACTAAATAGGTCTTTAACTCTTGCAGCAACTTCACTGGCTAGTGTAGTCTTTCCTACACCTCCCATGCCATATATATTCCAGTGATTTGAATGTTTTCATCTTTGACAGATTCAATGATCGTTTCGAGAACTGATGCATGGGTACTCAGCTCATCAACATTCTCCCTTGGACGAATGTCTAATGTTCCTGGTGAACCAGTAGGAATGGAGATCTCACCTTCAAAGGCCGCACCATCTTCTTGGTGTTTTATAAGGATAGGAACCTTGTTAGCCGCGTGCTTACCATAGTGACGAATGGTGTCGGGGTTGACACACATCCGCAAGTTGAAGCATGTCTTTGTGGCATGAGCTTCTTCTTGAAGAAAATCTTCCGTTGTGGATATGTGAACAAGTGCCTCCTCAACCCACTTTTGCACACCAGCTAGAATTTCGTTGCCGTTTTGAGTAGCTAGGTTTATTCTTTGCTGAACTCTCTTTGTCATACTCTCGAGCTGGTTTTTTTCTCTCCTTAATTTCTCGAAATTTTCTTTGGAATTCCACATGTAACCGAATTCATTTTTAACCTTACTTAACAGTGAGCCCGCTGCTTCTCCAACGATCATATCAGTAACCACTACTGCCATTCGAAATTTCTTTTCGTTTCAGTGTGGATTGGATGTAAAAGTAGTTTAAAAGAAGGTATAAACAATAGAGATACTTAGAGGTATTTTTTTTTCTTTTTATTGTATTTCTGGGGAAGGAATTATATAGAATAATGGAAGGATATCAAATAAGAAGAAAAAAAATTATTGGATATAAAAGGGAAATCTGTAAGAACAATGTGTATGGGATTATGGGAGAGATTGTGTAATTTTGGGATGCTGGAAATGATACAATGCAATTCTGTATATATAATCAGAATTATGACTTATTTTTTCTATAAGAAAATCCTACTTGTATTAGTTAATTTCGTTCTAACAAATTGTATTAGTTAAATTTTTTTCTAACAAATCATAGCTGTATTGGTAACATGCTATCTTAAACTATTGTAACAAACTAAGAAAGCGGTGTTTGGGATTTGCGTCTCAAAAGATGTTTCTTTATTAATTTTTAATTTTGTGTTATTTTTGTTTTTTTTATAGTAATAAAATGCGGAAGTAATTTGTAATTTGGGAAAATTATTCTCAATTGATTAAAATGAGATAACTCCTTTTTATACAAGAAGAAAAGGAATCAGTTATTTACTGAATTACACTTTGCACCCCCATAGTTTCAAACTAGATAGAACTAAAAATATAAAAGTGTATATTTCTATATCCTCCTCTCAAGTTGGAACTTCTGTGAAGCCTAACTTGGAACTCAAAAAAGAATGCTGAGAGTGTCCCAAAGCATTTGTCATAATGTCTGCAAGTTGCAAATTTGTTGGAATGTAAGCAGTTTGAAGAAATCCTTCCTGAACTTTATCTTTGGTAAAATGACAGTCAATATCTAAGTGTCTTGTTCTCTCATGAAAACAAGGATTTGCAGCTATTTGTTGAGCTGCCTTATTGTCACAAAAGAGGGTTATGAGAACTTGAACTGGAATACTGAGATCCTTTAACAAATAGGCTAACCACACTAGCTCACAAGTAGTAGTGGCCATGCTCCTATACTCAGCCTCCGTAGAGGATCTTGAAACTGTAACTTGCTTCTTAGTTTTCCAAGAGACTAAGGCATGACCCAAAAATATGCAATAACCAGTTAAAGATCTTCTGGTCATTAAACAAGTAGCCCAGTCTGCATCAGAGAACCCTGCAATCTTCAGTTGAGGTTGAATTGGATAGAATAAGCCTTTTGAAATAGTGCCTTTCAAATATCTCAAAAGATGTAAAGCCGCTTGCATATGAGGTTCTTTTGGTGCTGAAATAAATTGACTCAGGTGTTGAACTAAATAAGAGATATCAAGCCTGGTCATAGATAAATAAAGGAGTCTGCCAACAAGTCTTCTATAAGAATCAGGGTGCTTCAAAGGAGATCCTTTATCTAATGACAACCTTAAGTTCTGAGGCATGGGAAAAGAAGTGGGTTTACAAGCCGTCAAACCTGCATCCTTTAACAAATCTAGGACATATTTTCTCTGATGTAAATAAGTTCCATTTGTAGTCCTGCAAAGTTCAATCCCTAGAAGATATCTAGCAAGTCCTAAATCTTTGATTGTAAACTTTTCATCCAAGGCTTTCTTCCCTTGCTTAATCTCTTCATCACAATTACCAGTTAGTAAAATATCATCCACATAGACTAAAGCAGCTGTAAATGAATCACCTTTGATCTTGAAAAATAATGAATAATCATGCTTAGATTGTTCAAAACCAAAACCTGTAAGAACTTTGGTCAGCTCCTGATTCCATTGTCTTGAAGCTTGTTTCAGACCATATAAAGACTTGTTCAATTTGCATACTTGACCAGGAAAGGCTTTTGTGTAACCTTCTGGTGGCTTCATGTAGATCTCTTCTTCTACATAACCATGTAAGAAAGCGTTGTTCACATCCAACTGGTGTAAAGGCCAATCCTTAGCCGTAGCAATAGCTATAAGCTTGGTTTAAAATGCGTTTTGCGATCCTTTGCGCTAAACGTCCCAAAAGCTATTGCGTAATGCGTGATGCGATTGCGAGGGCAATTTGGATGTGATGCGTTTAGTATAAAAGAAAGTAAAAAATTTATTTATAAATAGTATAGTCTATCAAGTACGAAGTATGTGAAATAAATTTACAAAATAAGTTACTAACATACTGAGATTCGTCCTATAATCCCTTTGTAACACAAATAAGTCGAAAGTAAAGCTTGAAAAAAAACACTCAGTAAACGCAAGGTACTATATTTTCTTCATTGTGTTTATTTTAGATGTTTTTTAACAAGTTTTATCTTTAACGATCCATTAAAATACGTAGGTATCTTTTATATGCTTAAAATTTGACAAAAATGACATACGTACTAGATTGCGACAATTGCTACCATTGCTAGCATCACACAAAAGCGATAAATTGCGGTTTAATGCGAACGCAATCTGGGATGGCAATGCATTAGGCACCTCGTTGCGAAATTTTAAATGCAATGCATTAATGCATGCAATTTGCGCAATGATGCGCGCATTTTTAAACCAAGCTATAAGAACTCTAACAGTTGCAGCCTTGGCAACAGGCGAAAAAGTATGCTTATAGTCTGTTCCCTCTTTCTGATCAAAGCCTCGAATCACCAATCTTGCCTTAAACCTTTCAATTTTCCCATTCGGATGATACTTGATCTTATACACCCATTTAGAAGAAATAGCTTTGTGATTATCTGGTAAAGTAGTCAATACCCAAGTATCATTAGCCTCCAAAGCTTGTAATTCCTTCTCCATTGCTGCAACCCATTGAGCATCGGATGCAGCTTTTTTACAAGTTGTAGGTTCAGTAACATTTAGAACATGAGCTAAAGAAGCTACATAATCCTGTGGATAACCATCAAAGTATTTTGAAGGAAATAATGGATACACAGGTTGTTTAGTAGTAGGAACAGAACACACCAGAGATGCCTTTGGAACGACATAATCCTGTAACCAAGTTGGTTTGCTGGAAGTGCTAGTTGATCTTCTAGGATTAACCACTTCAGGTTCTGTTGTAGGTAAATTATTGTCATTAAGAGAAACAGGTTCTGCATGATGAACACCATCATCATGATGAATAACAGATTCTGATGGAATGACATGATCTTCAAGCCGTGTTTGAGACATTGGAGTTGATGAAGAACCAATCTGTTCATCTTCGTCTTCCAAATATGACCCAGATTGTGGAGATACAATAGGAAGAGAGGATACAGTTTCTGAGATTGATTCCTTAAAAGGAAACTTATCTTCCTTAAAGACTACATCCCTACTACAAAACACCTCTTTCGTTTGTAAATCATATAACCTATATCCCTTCTGTCCTGGAGGATATCCTATGAAAATACATCTATTTCCTCTAGGCTCAAATTTATCTTTGTGAGGCTTAGTCACAGCAGCATAACAAAGACAACCTATGGTTCTAAGATTCTCATACGTAGGAACATGCTTATGTAAAACTTCATAAGGACTCTTCCAATCCAAAATTTTCATAGGCATCTTATTGATCAAATAAGTGGCCGCAAGAATGAAATCTCCCTAAAACTTATTTGGTAAATTAGCATGCAACTTAAGTGCTCTTGCAGTATCTAGCAAATGTCGATGTTTCCTTTCTACCACCCCATTTTGCTGAGGGGTATATACCATAGATTTTTGGTGTATTATTCCCAAAGAACTAAAAAGAACCAAACATGCTTTATTGACTATTTCTGTTCCATTATCAGACCTTATAAACTTAGGCCTAGCATTATAATGATTCCTAATATAGGATAAAAAAGAAGACAGGATATCATGAATTTGATCCTTTGTGTGAACTAAGTATGTCCAAGTGCATCTAGTATTATCATCCACAATTGTAAGGAAATATTGAGCACCATTAAGGGCAGAAACCTTATAAGGACCCGAAAGATCAACATGGATAAGTTCTAAAGGAACCTTAGACCTTGTTTGACTTATAGGAAAAGGAAGTGTATGATGCTTTGCAAGCAAACATATATCACAAAAAATGAGATATATTGACATTTTTACAATCATGAACATGAATCAACTTTGACACAGAAGTATGTGCAAGTCTAGAATGAAACAAATCAACTGATACATTATTGCCTATCGGCTGAACAACTTTATTGACAAAAGCAGACAAAACTGGAAATGAATCAGATGAGACTTTTGGTGAAGAAGGTTTGCAAATGTAGAGATGGTGGAACCCCTCTCCAGCAGCTAGAACTTGTCTAGTAGAAGGGTCCTGGAACACAAACCAAGTAGGGAAGAAAATGGCTATAAGTTGCTGCGTATTAAGCAATTTTCCAACAGACAAAAGATTCACTTTAAAGTCAGGCACATAAAAGACATCTGTTAAAGTGAGCTTATCATTTATTCTAATGTTTCCCACTTTTGTCACCCACTTATAAGTTCCATCAGGTAACTTAATCTTAATTGGTCGCTTAAGAATCCTAATGTACTGAAACAAGTGTAAGTGTGGACACATATGATCTGATGCACCAGTATCAGCTACCCAATCTATCTCAATATTAAGACCACGTTTATCAACTAGAAATTTGATAGATGCATGAAATGATAAACCGGTCATAGGATTTACACCAGAAAGATTTATACCTGCATGTGCCTTAGAGGATGAAGCCTCATTAACATCCACTGTATTACCCTTAAACAACTTCATCATCTCTTGACAAACTGCACTAACTAACTTTTGATCCAAATCCACCTTGGAACCAGTAACTTCATTTTCATAATTCATCTGAAACGGTGTATCCCTGGTCAAATATTGATCAAAATCAGTTGATACTTGGGCTGCCAACTTAGCACCTTGCTTCTTGCCCTTCTTGCCTTTGTACCAATCCGGATAACCAATTTTCTCAAAACATTGCTTAGTCAAATACCCTTCTTGATTACAAAAACCACATAACTTCTTCTCTCCTCTATGTTCACCTCTGCTTTCTTTTCTAGAACTTGATCCTTGGCCATTTTTGTTAAAATTTGCAAAAAATGTAGTAGGATCACTAACATGATGAGTAACCTGTTTTTGTTTCTCAACTTGTTGCATAATGTAGTAAGCTTTGTTAATATTTGGTAAAGGATCCATTGAAAGAATTTGGTTTCGCACCGATTCAAACTCATCATTCAATTTCATCAAAAATTGCATAAGTTTTGACCTACTGTCAATCTCCAAAAATTTCTCAGTAATACCACAAGTGCATTCTCTCATTTTCCCACAAGAACAAAGAGGAATTCCATTCAAACTATGCAATTCATCCCAAAATTTCTTGCGTTTATTGAAATAAGCAGCAACAGTGAGATTACCTTGATTAACCTTACTCAATTCCCTTTCAATGTGGTAGATAAGAGGTCCATTGCTTTGATCATATCTCTCTTCTAACTCCTTCCAAAGATCACAAGCGGATTGAGCATAAAGAAATGAATCTGATAACTCAACGATCATTGAGTTTAAGATCTAACAAATCACCATGTAATCACAGCGAATCCACCTCTGGTAATTGTTATCAATAACTGCTGGTTTAGGTGAAGATCCATCAATAAATCCCAACTTCAATTTAGCACCCAACGCCATCTTAATCGTTCTACTCCAACCAAGAAAGTTACTCCCATTAAAAGGTGTAGTAGTTAACATCATACCAGGATGATCAGAACTTGCAATATGCAATGGATCATTAGCAACATTCTGAGATCCTGATTCTTGATTGGGATTGAAATTAGGGTTGTTTTGATTGAGATTGGGGTTGTTTTGAGTGAGATTATTAGGGTTTACATTCGGAATCGCCATGGATAACTTGTAAGATCTGTAATTAGAACAGAACAATAAGATGACGATCCAAGAACGGTTAAAACCGTTAAGGAAAACGGTTAGAAAATTTTAATAGAATCGAGCTCAAGGCTCTGATACCATAACAAAATGCGGAAGTAATTTGTAATTTGGGAAAATTATTCTCAATTGATTAAAATGAGAAAGGAGCAGATAACTCCTTTTTATACAAGAAGAAAAGGAATCAGTTATTTACTGAATTACACTTTGCACCCCTATAGTTTCAAACTAGATAAAAAGAACTAAAAATATAAAAGTGTATATTTCTATAGATAGTAATAATCAAATATAGTTAAAAAGAGATTTGCAATTTTGTCTAGTTTATCATCTCAACAATAGATCTGAGATTCCCTTATGATCTTGCAACACTTAAAATTACTGTTTATATATCTCAAAACCCAAATTACTTTTTGACAAGACAGATTATTATGGCCTACATGATAAAATATATATCGTCGAACTCTTAACTAACTAGGTCAATTGAAATATGTGTTGATTGCTTGGAGACGAGTCTCTAGGGAATGGTTTGGTTGATATCAAACAATGCATGAAATCAAAGTATCCCCACTATTATCTATATTATCTATTTTTATACGTTATATAATATTGTGAAGAATATTAACATTACTAACTACTAGTAGCAAGTACATTTCCCCGCCGACCATTAGGCTGGTGGGAGTGGCACATAAATCACTCACCGAAACCTCAGCGTCACCTCATCTTTTTAACAAAATTACCCAAACTCTCCACAGGAGGTAATGACACTCAACCAAACTCACCCAAACTCACTCCACATCACCCCCATCTTTTTATTAAATATTTTTCATTCATACATTTTATTAAAACAAGGGGTACATAGAAAATTAAAACACAATATGAATTAAAAGACGATACATAGGAAATTTAAAAACAACATTTAAAAAAACATAAATATAAAAAAAAACATAATAAATTAAGCATTGACATACAAATGCTCGACCAAATCTGCTCCAAGATTGTGATGTTCGAAAAATGAATGGATTCGGCCCATGATCTCGTCTAACATATTGCCCCTTAAAGACAGTTGGACAACCGAACCACTCCCAGTCTGTACAATCAAGACTTCCTATCATCCATGGAAACCCGTGCTTTGCTTCGCGATGCGCATAAAGTTTCTGAACATCAGTATACGTGGGTTTTCTCATATAATCAGCCCCGAATATTTCCATAACAGCACTACAGAAATGATCAAGTGATTCTCGAGAAGTTCTTACGCTCATTTGCAGATACTCATCTAGAAAACCAGGAACGACGCCGTATGCCAATTGACGAATTGCCGAGGTGCACTTTAACAACGGTGAAATACCTTCTTTTCCGGTACAATCAACATTATTACGAAAGTATGCAGAATGGTGAGTCACTTCAAGTTGAAAAGGGGGCGGCCCATTCGAAAAACCTTTCTGAACTCTTTCGCATCGTATCTTGGGTTCGCCGAAAAAATGACGCAACTAACCGATCATGAGCACCTATTCGGTCTCGATTTATGACGTTTCTTGGTAATCGATTAACAATGTGTCGTCTCTTAATAAACTGCAACACTTTTTTAATAAAACCTCACTAGCGTTTCGTTGCGACTTCCGGATTTTTAGTGGCAAAAAATAACTCGTATTCGTCGATATTTTTCATTTTTTTAGTGATTTGGGGAGAATGTGTGAATGTGTATGGAATGTGAATGTGTGTTTTAAAAATAAGAGTTTTTGGTAGGTATTTATAAGTAAAAAGCGGTATTAAGATTTTTTTTTAAAATTTTGCAAATAACGGATATATAAACATGTGGGTCCCATTTGTAGTAACTCACCCGGGGTGAATGTGGCCTTGTTTTTTTGGTTCCAACGACTAAGTCGCGCGCGAGTTTGGGTGGGAGAATAGGAGCTGCGCGCGAGTTAGTGGCTCTCGCTCGTGGGATACCTCCCACTCCCATCAGCCTTACAACCTCTCAATAATACTGACTACTATTCATGTATCGACATTGTGTCATGGTACTTGACATTCTGATATGAATATTGTGCGATAAAGTTACTCACTAAAATCCAGCCATGTGTAAAGTCATTATCACGAACAACATGTGATGTAAAAATATTAGTCTCAAAAAGTTTGATTACATGGCACCTGTTGCGTCATGCGCAAAACCTTGCTTGTTAATTTAAACAAGAAATTTACACTCACCAAGTTTACATGAAAGTTTAATTATAATCATAAAAATTACTAGATCATGCATATAGTTTATTCTCAAGGGTATGCAGAGTTAAGTTTCATAGCATAACCTTTGTGTAATATATTTTTATTAAGAGATTCTAGCTATACGCTTGAAAAAAAAGGAGCAACAAGTTATAATAACATATTGCAAGCGATTGGATTTTGAACCCAATCAATCCACAACAAAATTGATTTATTAAGCCTATGCTTAATTTAAAAACAACAGAGAACCTTGATTTCTTCTTCTAAGATGTATATTAGAAGAGGCATTAAATCGAAAATCGATTTTCATACCACTAAATAACCTAATTGGTTATTTGATTGACTGTCTACGCATAAGTCAACTTTTTAGAGAGATTAGTCTAGTCTCCCCGTGATAGAAAGAGCTTGGGGTCATTAATAAATCACCGACAAGATGAAATCTTCTTCCAAAGTGACTTAGTCAAAGAACAATTGGCAAAGAAATACTAAGTAGCTTCAAGGCCTTCATCACACATCGGATGTCTCTTAGAATGAATGTTAATTCCTTTGTTATCTTGGTTGCAATGAGTTGGGAGTCAGTCTTGTATTAACCGTCATATATGAATAATTATTTTGATTGGTAAAGCCTTATTTTATCTTGTTTGATCCCCAATTGATTCAAGAAGGCAATTATTATTCTTTTTTTGTCAAAGCATAAACAACGAATATGTTTAATGGTCTAGGTTTCATAAAATAACTAATATATAAAAGGAAATAATAAACTAATACCCAATACCGTTTTTCCCGAGTTAAGACTAACAAGTTCACGTCCAAACTTATACTTGTTTATTATGTATCAAAGATACAATAATACATACATTTTGTGTCTTACATTTTATGGGGAAAAAATTACAAGACTTGTGAGACTTTAAGTCATTCCACAAAGCTCTAGTAATTTAATATAATATGTTTTAAATACATTTATTACAAAAAGTCGCCGGTTACTATTTTGCCATTATTGATGCTCCAAGGAAACGGGCTCTCTACTTCTTGTTCACGTAGACCAAACATAAAAAAATAGTGATATATATTGATTTGGCTTTAGCATCGGTTCTAAATCGAATCAAATTTGAGAAAACACGAACCGAAATAAGCCGAGCAAGAAATCGAGCCGAAGAGAAAAATCGAACTGAATATATAGTTTAGAGTTATTTTTCTTGTTTTTTACATAAAACCGAACCGAACAAAACCGACATAAATATATAAAACGAATAAAAAATAGTCAGTTCGGTTTTGACCGGTTCAGTTCGGCTCAATTTATTAGTTCGATATGATTTTTGGTTGATTTTACTCGGCCTTAAAAGACCTCTTGGCCCAGCGGTATGTGAGTGACCCTCTAACATAAAGGTTGTGGGTTCAAGTATCGGTGAAGACATGTGAGATACAATTTTTGAGATATTTGTGTGAGTTTTAAAAAAATTATCGTTCAAAAAAAAATATTTATTTATTTTACTTGATAGATCTGGTCCTCGTGTATGGATCAAGATTGCCAACCAATCAAAGAAATTATTATATTTTTTATTGTTTGTTTTGGTCTTTTAATACTCCGGAGTACAACTTATGAATGTAGTTGACTATTTATATGAGACAGCTAGCAATGAATAATTTTGTAAAAATTAAGGTAGTGGCAACGTGAGGATCTGTACGTTAAGGAGACAATTTAAGGTATAATGCAACGTTTCTAATAAATAAATTAATTACTTCATAGATCACATTCAAGTTACTAATGATCAGTAAAGTCGTTGGTTTAGTTGGTTCTCCATCAATTACTCTATACTGCAAACGCAGGTTGTCAATAAAGAATATGGCCAGCCCAGGTCAAATGTTCTTTTGAAAGACCCATCGTCTCCTAAGTTAGCAGCATTCGGAACCCAAGCCAGTCACGTTACAGAAAAGGAGCATTATGCTATAGAATTTACAAGAACGATGATCCCCGTGCCCTCAACCTCTCACGGTTTGTAGAGGGTTTCATCAATTTAAATCCTCCCTTTGGTACGTGATGGATCTTAAATCCTTCTTGCCAAGAATAAAATTATGAGTCAAACCGTTTGCTACTGATGGATGTGGGTGAAACCAACAGTTCGAGTATCCAAAAAACTATTAGGGGATGAATATACCCCAGTCCTATAACCCTAAAAACACAAAAAACACTTCAGTTGTTCAATCACCCCGTCCCAAAACCCTAAAAACACTTCCGCTGTTCAATCACCATGTCCATCGGATTCGTCACTTTTATCATCGATATCAAAAAAAAAAAAAAAAAAAAAACACCTCACCGTCAATCTCTAGATATCCCGATCCATACAAAAGTCAATAACTAATCACCTTCTATTTCTCTGTTTGACTTGTAGGCACTGATTTTGTGCTGGCATGTCATTGGTTACATCAAAATTTTTTAAATAATCATCAAACATTAATCACATCAAAGCAAGATGCGTTGTATATTATTTTTGATGCATGGATCTGATGTAGCGGTGATGCTTTGTTGGGTGATAGATATTGATTATCTATTGTATTCAATCACGATATTGGGTTCAGCAAGGAAAAAGAAGACGTGGAAGAGTTGAGTTTCATCTTGATTTTCTAGGCCCAAGTTTAAGGGCCCGTTTGGTTCCTTGATTTTACTTCAAATATTTAGGGTTAAGTCATAATACAGTGTTTGGTATAAGTGCAAAGTATTTTAACGACTTATCCCCTAAAATAAAGGACTGCACAAATTTTACCCTTATTGCCCTCTTTATGTGAAAACCTCTGACATATTTGACTTTTCTATGTTGAATTTCGTTTGAACAAATGCAGCCACACATTATTTGCCATAATTATTTATATAATTTTTTTTGCCTTTTCTTTTATTTTAATTTTTAATAAATATATAAATTTTAAATTTTAATCCCAACCCAACAAGAAACAAACAACTACTAACATAACCATTCAACTACTCACATATATTTTCTTTTTTACCTAAACCACCCACTTTAGAAACTCACACCTAAAGTAAAACCCACCTTCATACCAAACGGACCCTAAGTCTTTACTATCCTGGTTATTAACGCTTTTAAAACTTTTTTTTTCTGTCAAGTAATTATAATATTATCTTTTATTGTTTGGGATACTTTGAGTTATCCTTTGGATATTTTAGTTATCCGTAAAAAATTGGGGTAATTTGGATTATCCTTCGGATATTTTGGTTATCCGTAAAAAGTTGGGATATTTTGATTATCCTTCGGAACATTGGTTATCCATAAACAAGTAAGAATAAGGGATACTTTGGGTTATCCCGTTTTTTTCTTGTTCATTATCTTTTTTTGTCTTTTTTTTTTTCCTTCAGTCCGAGCTTTCGCGATTTCGCCGCTCGGACTGCAGGGGAGTATTAGAGGATGACCCGGCCCGATTTGTGGGTTCGGATCCAATAGGATTTCCAGGATTTATACTCTATAAATACCTCAAGAATAAAACATAATAATCATGGGGTTTTAATAAGTCTAACAAAAACTTCATACATGCCATATGTTCAGTAATCATGTGTACTAACTAGCTCATTCATTAGACATACAACCAAGAACAAAGCCAGTAGGGGGCTGGAGGGTGTTGTGCCCCCCTAACAGCTGCGGACGTACCCTATGACTAGGTGGTTTCCGGTCTCCATTTTAGAGATCGAAGTGTTTTAAAATTAGAAAAACTGAAAGTGAGTTACGAGAATGAAAGGAAATAAACGATTAAATAAGCAGTAGAGTAGAAAACAAGAATTCTGAGATGCTTGTATCAATGGAGATTAGGGATGGCAAAAGCGCCCGAAACCGATGGGGAAAACCGAAACCCAAACCGGTTGGGTCGGGTTTGGAGTCGGGTTGGCGGGTTTGGATACGCGTTCGGATTTTAATATTCTTTTTTTCGTGGGTACGGGTTCGGGTTCGGGTACGGGTTTTACTAATACCCGCCCCGTTTACCTATCCGAATCCGTACCCGTTACCCGAATCCGTACCCGCTTTTGTTGCTATTATATATAAGTTCTAAATTTTTGTCAAATAATAGACGAAGATTGTTGAACGAATTGAATAATCATATTAGTTACATTTTGTGTGTAAAACATGTTTGTGATCAAGTATATTTGGAATATATAATTTTAAAATAAAAAAACTATGATTTATTCGATATATTAAATCGCGTGAATAATATTAAAAATTATTTATTTTATCTTCTAAACACTTAAAATATATATAAGGGTATTTTGTCATTTTCGAGTGGTTTTTCTTAACATTATACACACAATAATGTCCAATAAATATTTAGTTATGGATACCCGATACCCGCGGGTAAAATCCGAAAACCCGATGAGTAATACTAATCGGATACCCGTCGGGTGATTAAGCGGATGCGGGTACGAATATTATAAATGGGTACGGGTAAGGATTCACTAAAACCCGACCCAAACCCGACCCGTTGCCATCCCTAATAGAGATTTGAGGTTTTTTGGTTGGTCACGAGGAAGACGAACAGAAAAAAAAGTACGGTATTCATATTTTATTATGAATTTGGTACTTTTGTTAAATATTTCTACTTTAACCTCTTCATTTATAACTTGTATACGTTTTGGTTATCTTAGCTTAAATAGTGTAAACTTCAAAGTATACCTGACCTGACCCACCCGTTAAGAAATGGACCAGATTATCATATCATCAGCATTTCACACATGCTCCAGACATAAACATAGTAGAACTTCAATGATACACGAGGGTGTTTGATAGCCTTTGAATGATTTAGTTCAGTGGCAAATTATGAATCGGGCAGCATGATATGCGTTCGTTAGAAATCTTTTCATACACTATATCATTTTGATTAGTTCTGCGCCATTCTGGACGGTATACGTAGGCATGCTTTGTTATTCAGCAACCATTTTTCTCAATACTATCCTGTTATGTAACTCCACGTTTATTGCTATTGTTAATGGATGTTATAGTAACATTGATCAAACAAATCTTCAAATATTACGTAGATTATTATTAAATTAATAAAAAAGCTATACATTTGTTTAAATAGGGCATGATAAAATATTTAAATTTATAACAAAACCACTTAGAAAATATAATTGTACCGTTTATATTATTCCTTTTCTTTTTTTTTTTTTTAGAACGGCAATTTTTTACAACTCACACTAACTATCTCACAAATTATATCTCACATGTCTCCATCGAGACTTGAACCCACAACCTTTAGGTTAGAGGGTCACTCACATACCGCTGGGCCAAGAGACCTTTGTTAAATTAACAAGAGGCCAAAAATAATTACAAATTAATAAAAATTATAATTTTTTATTTAGATTACTTTGAGTTTATGTTACTACTTTAGCTCGTGATTTTTTAACGGTTCTTTTGTATTACGTTTTATTTACTTGTTGATATAAAAGTTGCATGAATTTTGTTTCACCCGAATTAGGCTTAATTCGAGTATGTGGGGCTCCGGCTCTTACACCAAGTGAACTTGTTGTTGAGATCATGCACACTAAAACAACACGAGTTAAGCTTACCGCGGGAACGTATCTCACGATTAGACTCCTGCGTGAGAGTAAGTAATCGGTTTAGGGTTAGTAATCGGTGAGTGTTGAGAATATTGAGTAGATCGTACCTTTGTGGAACCCTTGGGGGGTCCCTTATATAGGCGGTAGAATCCCTGTTGGGCTCCACCGAATCTTCGGCCCAAAGCAAGAGATAAGTACCATAATTGTGTTGATTCACTACAACAATACTGAGTTTAGGGTCGCCCTTTTTCTAGGGTCGACTTAGTCGTCCTTAGATTAAGGGGGGACCCACCAGTTTTACAAGAAAACCTTGGTCAAAATGGCTGTGGGGACTAAGTGGGGACCACACAATCTAGGGACGACTAAGTCGTCCCTAGGTGAAAAAAATATATATTTTATCTCTTTTAATTGTATAAAATTATTTAAAATTAATATAAATATTTTTTTAAAAAAAAGTTTAAAATGAAAGTGAGACCCACATAACCTAGAGACAACTAAGTCGTCCTAGCTTAAGTAAATTTATTTTTCCCAGTTTTTTTATTTTTTTTATTTATTTAAAATTATTTAAAATTAATATAAATATTTTTTTTAAAAAAGTTTAAAAAAAAGGTGGGGCCCTTGTAACCTAGGGACGACTACTACTACACAAAACGCTAAAGAGACCTTCTTAAAAAGACTGGTTATGAAAAAACATGTCTCTATGACCAAAACTGGTGGGAAGGGAATGCATGGAAACTGGTTTTCTTGAAAAAAACCAGTCTCCATAATGTGAATTCTAAAGAAACCGGATTTTAAGATGCAACCAGTCTTTTTTATAAAAGTAAAGACACTGGTTTTTACGTAACAACAGGTCTCTATGTGTTTGTTTTATGGACACCATTTTTTATATAAAAAAGCAGTGTTTTTACACATTTTAAGACATTGGTTTTTAAAAAACCAGTCTTGTTTTGTTTTAATAGATTGTGGTTAATGTAACACCCGAGAATTTTTCGTACTTTAAATAATAATAAATTATATTTCGAAATTCATTTTTGAGCGTTACCGAGCGTTTATTAAAAATGAGAATATTTAAGTGAAGTCCACGTTTAAACAAATATGACGAGAAATGTAAATAAATAAGTTACACTTTTAGCCCTCAACTATATCCACCTATACATTTGTTTTTAATATAAATTAAAAATTCATAATATTTCACCTCATTTACTCTAACCCTAAATAAAAACACACACATAACCCTAGCCATTTTTCCGGCGCCTACACTTTTTCCGGTCATTTTTCCGGCCATCGAAAAAACAGCCACTATCACCTATAATCAATAGATCAGATTAAATCTATACCAATCTACGGATTCACACCACTCCACAACCATCATCACCATCATATACCATCAAATCCGACGGTCTAGTTCGCCACCACAACAACCATTCGCCACCTACTATAAAACCACAACCTTGTAGTCGACATCATGATCTACCATCACCGCCACCATTTTAATCCGCACCACGTTGTTTAATCATCACAGCGACCACGTAGCCACATCAAGGCCACCCACGAACACAACCAACAGTCGTAGCATCACAACCGGAACACCATTACCACCATCAAGATCCTTTATATCTATAGCAGGTCATCACCCCATCAAATCACCACGTTTGTGGTGTGGTTGTTTCGGGTATATGTACTCACAACAAGGGAGGGCTCTTCTGGTGACGTAACCACCAGCAGAGGGGCGTTTGGTTATAGCAGAAACTCCACTGTGGGTGCATTTGGTGTAGCAGAAATATGTGTTTCGGACCAGTAGAAGGCTGTGTTTTGGGACCAGCAGAAAGTAGCATTCTGGACATGCGTTGTTTACGATAGCAGCACAGCAGGGTGTGTTTGTTTATCAACGCAGGAGGTGTTTGGATATGCTAATAACTAAGCAGTATGGGCGTTTGGGTCTGCTGACAGGGGCATAAGTTGCGTTTGGGTCTGCTAAATCGCGTGAATGTTGAAAGCAATAGTCAAATACTAGTGACAACGAAATCTGACGAACACTCAAATACTTAATTACAGTTGGCGCAAGAAGAGCTCAAGAATATTAGTAACATTCGAGGTACGTTTGTTTTTTGAATTTTTTGTGCTTAACTTACTGCTGGAAACGAGTTGTTTAGTATATGCTTTAATGACGCCTTTTTATTATACGAAACAAATAATTGAAGGTTTGACATATGACATCTTGGTGTACAGAGGAGGTTCTTATATTTTCTGTCCCTGTATACTTCGTTGGATCCTTTGTCCATGGCTACTTTCAAATTTACACTACGATTCAAAATAACTACAAACTGTAAGTCATTTCCTAGTGAGTATTAATTTACACAACATACCATTTAAAGCTACAAAGTGGTGTTGACGAGGTTCTTGGTGTATCTAATTGCCTACATCAAGGTGTAGCTAATATATCCCCTAAATAAATATGTCGAACACAATAATTATCACGATAACTATAAAAAATGATTATACGTTTAAATATGTGTTTAAATAGCTCACATCGAGCTCTAGGTTGTGTTTGGTTCTATTTAATTATCATGATTAAATATGTTAAAACGTGATTTGCGTAACGTGGATTATTTGGAGTTTTTTTTGTGGTTTGTGGTTTTTGGCATGTAGAGGTCGTTCACGGATTAAGCTCTCGAATACTTATTGTGTTAATTTGATTGAATTACTTGTAGGTACCGTGGAATAACGAGCGTCCGTTGGATAAAAGAGTTGAACGTGATTGTTGGAGCTTGATTTACATTGTGGCGACAAGTTAAATAAAAACAAATTTGATTCGAAATATGTATTTGACAATTTTAATCCTTCCAATTATAAAGTTGTCTTTATTTATATACATTTGTTGTTTATGACAATCCAAGTCCTTTAATTTAGTTTTTTTATAGAATTCTTGTATTTACATTAATTCTAATTATTTTTTTAAAAAAATTAATTAAAAAGAGACTGGTTTTTAGAAAAAAAACACATGTTTTTACTCCATAAAAAGACTGGTTAGATGCTTTTAAAAAGACTGCTTTCTAGAGATTAGTATGGAGACCAATCTCTAAAGAGACTTGTTTTTATGAAGATAACCAGTGTCTATTCCTTTTATTAGAGATTGGTTTCAAAACCAGTCTCTTTATGTTTCGAGCAAGGAGATCCTCCACATAGAGACGTCCTATAAAACCAGTCTCTATTGCCTTTTTGGACCAGTCTCCATGGACTTTTTTGTAGTAGTGGACTAAGTCGTCCCTAGGTGAAGGAAAATTTATTTTTTCCATTTTTTGTCACTTGTATTTATTTAAAATTATTTAAAATTAATTTAATTATTTTATTTAAAAAAACTTTATTATAGTTAAAAATAACTTTATACATATTTAAAAAAAACTTTATATATATTTAAAAATAAATTTATATATTTAGAAAAAAAATTATACATATTTAAAAATAACTTTATACATATTAAAAAAACTTTATACATATTTAAAAAAACTTTATACATATTTAAAAAAAATTATGCATATTTAAAAATAACTTTATACATATTTAAAAAAAACTTTATACATATTTAAAAAAAAACTTTATACATATTTAAAAAAAAACTTTATATTTATTTAAAAAAAACTTATACGTATTTAAAAAAAAACTTTAGATATATATTTAACACTTAAACACGCGCTTAATTAAACATATATATTACAGCGATAATAGATTTATAAATAAGAAAAAAGACACGTCACAAACTAGTTAAAACTAAACATACAGATTAACACATAATAATAAAATACAAATTAACACATTAAAATAACAAATAGATTACTACTCAAAGCTAAGATTTTTCATTTCATTTAGAAGCTCATGAAGTATTGCAGCCGATTGACATGCGTGGTCTTCAGGATGTCTTTCCATTTCTAGTCTTGTCTCTAGCATCTTTATCTTTAAATCTTTGATCTTGCAATTAGAGCACTCAGTGGGTGCAGATTGAGAAGGACCTGTAGAAGAACTTGGATGTGAACCTTGAGGTGTTGAAGATCCAGGGGAAGATCTTATACGGAGTTCGAGATCAAAATCATCCTTCCAATTAAAATATTTACATCCATAGCAAACCTACACCGAAACCATAGGGTCTCGGCTTCGGCTCGAACCACTAGCATCACCACAGCCGCAAGGCTGTGGCCTGCCACCGACAGCTCAAAGCTGCTCTGTCGTGTGTTGGGTGTTGCGGGCCGACTGCACAAGCAGCCACTGGCTGCTGCCAGTTTCCCCTGCTGTCCACTTAATACCCACCGAGATCCTAGAGATCTCTGTTGCCACTGCTTTCAAACCTAACGCCCCTGTTGGGCTGTGGGTTGCGGCCGAGACAAACAAAACAGTCACCGCACCCTTATGGGTTGCGGCTGGCTAAGCATAAACCACACCGAGAGTATTGAAACTCTCGGTTTTTCTTGAACCCGAACAAAACCCCATAAGACTTGTTTACTTTCTTGTTTTTAAATCTCGTAATTACATGTGTTCATGGTTATTAAATTAATTGACCAAAGTAAAAGAAAAGAATTTAAAAAGATTTAGTTTATGGGATACCGTACTGTGTAACGGTTAATGATTATGAACAAGAACAAAACCTAAACCCGAATCAAGGATTGACCCACTTTCTCTTCGTGATTTCTTGATGAAAAACCGGCAGCCAAAGGTGTAAGGAGTTAGTGTTTTGTTATTTTCTAAAAACTTGCAAAAAGTGATTTCCCTGGAGGTTTTGGTACAAGTATAATTAGTTAATGGGCCGAACCAAGGCCCTTGTTCTTTTCCTTATTGTGTCGTCCAAACACCCTCAACATATATATTTTTTCATTTTTGGTTTTTTTATAAATCACAAGTATTATTTCTTGTAACGTGAGTTCGTGTTTTTACTTTCGTGTTAATTTTCGCCATGATTTAAGTATTATACGTAAATGCTTATAGTGTACTAATTTACATACATAATATTTGTAGTTAATGAATAATAAATATACGTAATACTTGTATTAAATATTCGTGATACGTGTCGTGTTTTAATTATTTTTAAAGCTTTAATTTATTCGTGTTTTCATGTATTAAATGTTCATTGGTATTTTACGCGGGTTTTACAACTCTTCCCCTCTAAAAAGAATAATTCGTCCCCGAATTAGAGATACGATAAGCTGAAAAGGACATGGATGTGGCGTGGCTGAAGAGAACTTAGAATGTGATGTGACTGAAAGAATGTACACTGATTATGAAAGGAAATGAGGATAAGAAATCCAGATGGACTGCTCCATTTCCCAAGTGGATTCCCGCTCGGGAGGGTTCCTCCAAAAGATCTTAACGAAGAAAATAAATTTTTGGTCATTCCTGACTCTGTCCTGGCGATACGGAAGGATTCTGGTTTATCTACTTACGATGAATCTTCATGAATCTGGTCGAGTGGATATGAAATATTATGCAAGGAAAATGGAACGTTACGATGCGAGATACCCTGAAATTATGACATTTGTAACCTCTAAGAAATGATGCGCGAGACATATAGGAACGTAGTACGTGAACAATTGTGAACGTGATACGTGAACAATTGTGAACGTGATACGTGGAGATATGGTGAAAGTAATATGTAGAACATATGTTGAACGTGATACGAGAAACATATCTTGAATGTGATATGAGAACGTAGGGTGAGCATGATATGTGAAACATATCTTGAACGTGCGATAACTGAGGAGGTATTACCAAACGATATCAGATGAGACGTGAAATGTCCGTCTAAGGATGGAAAGTTATGCTAAACTTGAGTCTGGTCTCCCAAGCCTTCTAAAAAACTTTCCAGAATGAAAAGTGAAACGTAAATCGTAAGATAGAATACGATCATGAACGTGAGAGCGAAAAGCAAATTGTGAAATGGAATAAGGACGTGAATGCGTACAACGTCGTGAACGAGAATGTGAGACGTAATTATGAGCGTCAACTTAAACGTGGACGTGAACGTAAATTTCTATCTGATATGATTGTTGACGGAATACCGTAAAATTGTACAATCTCTTGTTGATCTTGCCGTAGATCTGCTAACTGTGTAATCTTTCGGATGAAAGACAACGTGTAGACTAGTTTAAACGGTCAAATGTCGATTCAAATCGCATTAAGCTTCTTCTAAACCTGCGCTAGTCCGGTAACAAAATCCATGGAGATCTTGTCCACTTCCCATTTGGAAATTTCTAAAGGTAGAAATAACTACTAGTGTGTTGGCGTCCTATCTTAACCTGCTGGTATGTCAGGCATTTAGATAAGAACGTAAATACATCTGGTTTCACACCGTCCCACCAAAATTGGTTTGGGATCATGGTACATTTTGCAGAAACTGGATACATAGAAGTTTGGGAGATTATGTGTCTCGGTCAATTAGACCTCTCTTAGCGTAGGATCCTCTGGAACACATATTTAGTGTAGGATTTTCTCCTTACGTGTATGCTTAGTCATGATAAAATTAACCCTAAGAAACAATGCGATACAGAGTGTCATTGTAATCAACCAAAAATCATACAGGAAAATTTTAGTGAGTAATTTCTTCTGTCGATAGAGTTTGTAACATAATACGAAAAGGGTCTTCTTGCTCTCCTCTAGACTTAGAGAAGATCAGTACGTTAGCAATGAACAAAAGGATGAAGTTATCCAGAATTCATGAAAACTCGATTTCTCATTTGGAAATTTCTAAAGGTTGAAATAACTACTAGTGTGTTGGCGTCCTATCTTAACCTGCTGGTATGTCAGGCATTTAGATAAGAACGTAAATACATCTGGTTTCACACCGTCCCACCAAAATTGGTTTGGGATCATGGTACATTTTGCAGAAACTGGATACATAGAAGTTTGGGAGATTATGTGTCTCGGTCAATTAGACCTCTCTTAGCGTAGGATCCTCTGGAACACATATTTAGTGTAGGATTTTCTCCTTACGTATATGCTTAGTCATGATAAAATTAACCCTAAGAAACAATGCGATACAGAGTGTCATTGTAATCAACCAAAAATCATACAGGAAAATTTTAGTGAGTAATTTCTTCTGTCGATAGAGTTTGTAACATAATACGAAAAGGGTCTTCTTGCTCTCCTCTAGACTTAGAGAAGATCAGTACGTTAGCAATGAACAAAAGGATGAAGTTATCCAGAATTCATGAAAACTCGATTTCTCAAGTCTATAATTACAGCTGGGGCATTTGTGAGACCAAAAGGCATAACTACGAATTCATAGTGACCATATCTTGTGCGAAAAGCAGTCTTAGGAATATCCTGCTCCTTCACTCGCAGATGATGATAACATGTTCGTAGATCAATCTTGGAAAAGTGCTTGGCACCTTGAAGTAGGTCAAACAGATCATCGATACACGGAAATGGATAACGGGTTCTTATCGTGGTCTTGTTCAATTTAGGGTGATCAATGCATAACCTCATGCTTTCGACCTTCTTCTTTGGTAAACAGAATTGGCACACCCCAAGGTGATACATTCGGCGAATAAAACCTCGTTCCAGCAACTCTTGCAGTTGTCCTTCCAACTCCTTGTGCTCAATGTCAGACTTCACTTCACGAATGGGTGGAATACCTAGTAGTTCTTCTAGAAATGCATCAGGAAATTTTTGAAACAATCGGCTGGTTATCACTAGAGGGAAACTTCAGAAGTTGCGTCATAAATGGTAGCTATAAAATCTTCGTAGCCATAGGATGATGATCACGTGCTGATAAAACAAACATAATTTGTACAGATTTTTCTGGTAGAAAGACCTTGATGAATGTATTCAGGAGCCTGAAAATCGATGAATATAATCTGATATGAATAGCGATCAATCATAGCGTGACGTGTTGCTAATCAATCCATAATCAAACCATATCGTACTTGCACATGTCCAAGGAAAGTGCGTTAGCAGAATGGATCTTGTCGTCTAACTGGAAAGAGATCATTTGTACGCATGGGTGGCATAACGACGTCTTTTATGGACATGGAATACATGTAGTTGTGATCGAAAAATGAAGGTGCCATGTCAATACCTGAAGTAAACGTGGCAGATCTCACTGAATGTGTTTCGCCCGTCTCACACAGGTCGAACACCCCGTGTCCAAACATGAACAATACGTCAGCAATGGTACTGAGATTTTAGTGATTTGATTCACATATGGCACAACGGGATGGGTATACCCCTTGGAGGGTACCCTGACTTACTGAGGCCTAGTTCAGAAGTTATGCGTGAGTTATGTGTCTTGACTCATGTTTCGAGAAAATATGCGTGTGACATGTGTCTTGACTGGTGTTTTGACATGTGTCTTCAGAAAATACACGTGAGACATGTGTCTTGACGGATGTCTTGACATGTGTCCTCAGAAAATATGCGTGAGACGTGTTTCTTGACGGATGTCTTGACATGTGCCTCCAGATGTGAAAATGAATAGAGTTGAAAGTCTTAGGTGATTTTGCTAGGATTGGCGGATCGGTTGGACTGCTGACCAGTTGTATTTCTGATCACGCTCGTTATCAGAGTTTCTGTCGTTCACAAAGTATATAATGTCACAATAGTTGTCACTACCTCCTTGTCTGTCAGTTTCATGACGGTCATTATCATGACGGTGATTCATGTAACTATTCAGCTGAGTGCCGGATGGTACCGGTTCCCACTCATATGCCTGAAAATACAACTGAATGCCGTGTGACATTTAACTATAAAGGTAAGGACATGGATTGTGATGGAAATTCGTATGGTGGTGAAGCATCTTTGTCGTCCGATCGTTTTGATCTAACGCCTTTGTCTTCGTCTTGTAGGATCTCTAGGTTGTGAGCAGCATCAGCATCTTGTAGGGTCTCCAATTTATGAGTAGCATCAGCATTTTGTAACATCTCCAAGTTATGCGCTGCATCAGCATTTTGTAGAATATCAGCAAGTGGGATACGCCTGATATGATTGAGAATCGAATAGCGAATACTCATGTAGTATTATAAGTGAAATACACATGGATTACGGTACGTGTAATACACATGGGATACGGCACATGGAGTACACGTGGAATATGGTTCAGAGAGTACACGTGGAATATAGTACATGAAGTACAAGTGGAATACACATGAGATGATCGGTGTGGGTGTCAACCATCTGACATGATTTAAAAAGGAAATAATTGATCAAACGATTAGAAAACCGAACTGAAGCGAAAAACAAGATAGCCTATCAATTCCAGCGTAGACATCATTCTGGTTGCATAGAGAAAACACCAAAAGTATGGTTAAGCGAAATCCAACGCTGATCAGCATGAAAGCATGATTATTGAAAACCAACCATGACTATCATGAGGGCAGGATTAAATGAAATCCATCAATGTCTAGCATGAAAGCATAGTCAACATGATGAAAAAATAATCAACATAAAGAGGCATGAACATAATCAAGATGAAGATGAAATCAACATGAGAGTATGAAAACATAGTCGTCATAAAGAACATAAAAACGTAATCACAGAGATACAAAAAATTCGAAGAAAAGACAAGTGACTAAGTATGGATGATTATGGTTCAATCCATACTTGTCAAATTTCAAGGGAAAAACATCAAGGATGGAATTTAACAACATGGGACTAAATATGGATGGCTGTGGTCCAATCCATACTAGTCAAAACTTCAATGAAAACCTCATGAGTAAGGATCAACAATAGTCAAAATATAATTATCATTACATGGAATGTAACAAACGTCGTTTCTAGAGAAGCCTTGTGACTACTCACTAGTCACAGATCAAGTTTAAAATCCTACAGGTCGAAACCTTGGGCTCTGATACCATAATTGTAAAACCCCACTTTGATAAGTGGACCGTTACATGATAATTATGGCGTGTCATCAAGGCATGCAAGGTAAATGCCCTAAAACATAAATGTCCATAAGGAAGAACCTGAATCAAACATCGGTTCCCAAACATAAACTCAAAACAAGCATAAAGTAAATAAAGTGAAAAAGGAAGAGAAATATAAGGTAGCTCTCATACTAAGCACACCCTCTCTATGCTCGAGTTTGTCCTTAGGTACCTACCGTTTGGGTCATGGAAAGAAAATATACGGTTGAGCAATATGCTCAGTGAACGGATATAAAGACATAGTAAAATGACTGAAACATAAGTAAAGTATGACAATGCAGCAGAATAATGTAAGTCCTGGAAAACCTGGAAGTTGTTTAAAATCATTTATACTAAAAGTTCTGATGTTTGTGTTTTAATGAAAAGTCTTATTTTCATAATTATTCTGAAAAGCTTTATATTTATGTTTATACTGAAACTGTATTTTAAATGCCCAAGAGCCCACATAGGTCATGAAGGTTTCAACATGTATGAATACATAGAGGGGTGACCTCATCATGCAATTAGAGGGGTTGCCTCTAATTATAATAGTCTGGGTGGAGGGATCAGCTCCATGTAACGAATGTAAGGCAGAAACCACAGTTACCGTGTAATCTGCTAACATGTTCTAGGATGCACCCACACACCCCGCATGATAATAATACAAATAACTGAAAAGGGACTCCGTACGAGCAATCACTCTCACCGCGGAAGAGTCATAACACCGGTGCCTCCAGTGTTATGGTTATGGTACCACCATAACTAGGTGGAACTGGCATGCATGTATATAGCTCAAGCAATCTAAAATATTAATCATCTCAATTACTGTTTAGTTTAAAGTAAACTACTAGAAAAAACAGATGGCTGCAAACGGGGAGTCCTAATAAAGGAAGAGAATGTCCTTACCGAAGGTTGGAATATTTGTACCTTATGTCCAGTAATGCGAATGAAAACGAAAACGGATGAATTACCCCGACTTCACGATAGCTACATATTAAAAGGGATGTGAATGAGTTGTATGTTTAACTTATACTTACTGATTATTAGTTTACTTGACATGTTCTTAACTTGTTTTACTTATTCTTGTCTTGTTTTACTATTTCATGTTTTGTCATGTGTTTCTTAGTGTTTCATGTGTTCTTGAGTAGTGTATTTCATGTTTTATGTGTTACTTGTTATAACATAACGAGTAACTTTCTAAAAATAGCAGGTTTCTATATATAGTAACTTTCCAAAAATAGCAGGTTTCCATATATAGTAACTTTACAAAAATAGCAAGTTCCCTTAAATAGTATGTTTCCAAAAATAGAAGTTTTCATAATTAGTAAGTTTCCAAAAATAGAAAGTTTCCATATTTAGTATATTTTCATAAATAACATGTTTCCATATTTAGTATGTTTCAATAAATAGCATGTTTCCATATTAGTATGTTTCTATATTTAGCATGTTTCCATAATTAGTAAGAAGCTTATATTAAATAAGTTGATTATTAAATAATAATGATATAGTAAAGTTTATCAATATTATATTCTAAGTCTTAAATAATTATTAATTAATAATATAATACATGATATTATAAGTAATTATTAATTAATAATATTTCATGATTTTATTAATTAAACTTTACCTTAAATGATTATTGTATAATTAATTAAATTAAAGCATGATATTAGTTAATTAAACCTTGGTTAAAAGATATAAATTAATTAAGCTAAGTTCTTAATTAATTGAATGCAACATGAACTTATGCCATGAAATAATCATATTAATAATTGTTTTAACCTATTGTTTAATTAATTAAATGGCCATGTTTTAAGTCATGATAAGTGTCCAAATTAATTATAATATAAATCTTTGTTTTTATTTAATTTAAGTAAACCATGTATTAATTAATGTAATCAATTAACAATTTTAACATACAGTCTTTTAGAAAAACATTTGCCAAACACAACCCTTTGTGTGTTCATGTACCCGAGCCCCATAGCAAACCTACACCGAGACCATAGGGTTTCGGATTTGGCTCGAACCACTAGCATCAACACAGCTGCAAGGCTGTGGCCTGCCAGCGACAGCTCAAAGCTGCCCCCGGTTGAGCCGGGTTCCTACTGGCGAGCCAAACACACCCCTGCCGTGTGTTGGGTGTTGCGGCCGACTGCACAAGCAGCCACTATCTGCTGCCAGGTTCCCCTGCTGTCCACTTAATACCCACCGAGATCCTAGGGATCTCGGTTGCCACTGCTTCAAACCAAACGCCCCTGTTGGGGCTGTGGGTTGCGGCCGAGACAAACAAAATAGCCACCGCACCCTTATGGGTTGCGGTTGGCCAAGCATAAACCACACCGAGAGTATTGAAACTCTTGGTTTTTCGTGAACCCGAACAAAACCCCATAATACTTGTTTACTTTCTTGTTTTTAAATCTCGTAATTACATGTGTTCATGGTTATAAAATTAATTGACCAAAGTAAAAGAAAAGAAATTAAAAAGATTTAGTTTAGGGGACACCGTAATGTGTAACGATTAATGATTATGAACACGAACAAAACCTAAACCCGAATCAAGGATCGACCCACTTTCTCTTCGTGTTTTCTTGGTGAAAAATCAGCGGCCAAAGGTGTAAGGAGTTAGGGTTTTGTTATTTTCTAAAAACTTGCAAAAAGTGATTTCCTTGGAGGTTTTTGGTACAAGTATAATTAATTAATGGGCCGTGACAAGGCCTTTGTTCTTTTCCTTATTGTGTCGTCCAAACACCCTCAACATATCTATGTTTTCGTTTTAGGTTTTTTTATAAATCACAAGTATTATTTCTTGTAAGTTGAGTTCGTGTTTTTTCTTTCGTGTTAATTCTCGCCATGGTTTAAGTTTTATACGTAAATGCTTATAGAGTAATTATTTACATACGTAATACTTGTAGTTAATGAATAATAAAGATACGTAATACTTGTATTAAATATTCGTGATACGTGTCGTGTTTTTTATTCGGTGAGGACTAACGAAAAACAATTGATCACCAAGGAAGAAACAAAATATTTGTTTCTCATTCTTTTCCATTTTGCCATAAAGTTGGCTGAACTCTTGGTTCAACTATTCCTTCGTTGAGAAAACAAATAAGAGTAGTATCTTATGATTGTTTTACTAAGCTTGTATTATCCATTCGTAAATATATCATTTTGCTATTCAAATCGGTAAGAAGCATGATCAAGAACATTTGTTGCTAGTTGTCGTGAAGCAACCACTAGCATCGTAGCGTCTTCGTGTGACGTGTTGTGTGAGCAAACGATAGAGACGGTAATTTAACCGTTAGTTTCAAGATCCAAGATCAAAACCCGTTTATTTGATTTTATCATTTAAACAAAAGGTTAGTATCTTAAATGTTTATTTATGTGTTAATTATATGCATTAACTAGATCCATTCCGCTGGGTACTCGTAATTAAATGTTTAACTAGTATTCAAAATCTCAACAAACTAAAATAAAGCCTTTGATAGAAAAAAACTACTTATGATTACAAAATCTAATGCAAAAGTAGTGAATTATAGCAGTCCTTGTTATAATCAAGAGGAAGTAGTAACATAAAGTGTATCTTACTTAACGGCGTCATATCTAACTGCTTCAGCGGTTTGCCGAAGCTCCTATCCCTACCTAATAAAAGTACACTTACTATTTCAATTTACAACAACAAGATTTCTAACTGGGAAGTGATACTTACACATAGCAATTTGATCAATACACATAATTTTTAAAAAAATAGACTATTATGCCCTTTCTTTTTTACTCCTCATTTGACTCTTTCTTCTCAAAGATAGCAATAGATCAATAGCAAATCAACATTATATTTTTCTTCCCGTCACATTCTTCCTGATCCCATATATCGTCTACTTTCTTTATATCTTTCTATCTTACCATCATTTTTTCTCATCTTAAGTATGTTGTGCTAATTAAAGTGCTAAACAATTAGACATATTTTCTAGTATGAATGACTAAGCATAATAAAGACTTAATGGCAGCGGAAATGTATAAGTCTTGGAAAACCTGGAACATGTTCATAAAATTGGTTTTATAGTTTGAAAAGCCTTATGTTTATCATATGAAAACTGTTTAGCATATTTTACCATTAGCCAATATAGGTCATGAAAATCCACCGTGCATGAATACTTGGAGGGGTGACCTCATCATGCAAATTAGAGGGGCTGCCTCTAATTTAATATACTGGTTTTTGGGTAGGAGGGATCAGCTCCTTGTGAAGGATGCAAGGCACACACCACATTCACCATGTAATCCTGAATAAAAACATGTAACTAGGATGCACCCATACGCCCCACATGATAAATATAAATAAATGGCCAAAAGCTGAAGGGACGCCACGAGCAATCACTCTGGCGTGGTGAAGTCATAACATCAGTGCCTCTAATGTTATGGTTATGGTACCTCCATAACTAGGTGAAACTGGTCATGCATGTATATGGCTATAGGTAATCTTAATAAAACATAAGCAATCAAACACGTAACTTATACTACGGGAAGACAGTTGGCTGCATACGGGAAATCCTAATAAGGAAAGAATGTCCATACTGAAAGGACGAGAATCCGTACCTTATGTCCAGTGAACGAAGAAAGACGAACCGCGAGGAATCCTACTTCCGAATCACTAGTGCTACATAAATACGTACATGAATAAGTATCTGCTTACTAAATACATAGCTGGTTTTATGTCATGTCTTAGCTTATTTTATGTGTTCTTACCATGTTTTACTGTTTTAAAGCCTTAAACTGTGTTAAATCTTATATTCTGTTTAATCTGATTAAGCATTTCTGGTATTTCATGTATTATTATACTTACTGTGTAATAATAAGTAACTTTCCAAAAATAGCAGGTTTCCTAAAATAGAAAGTTTCCAAAAATAGAAAGTTTCCAAAAATAAAAAGTTTCCAAAAATAGATTTACTGCTTAAAATAGATAAGTTTCTAAAAATAGAAAGTTTCCATAAATAGATTAGCTGCCTTAATTAAATATGTTTCCATAAATAGATTAGCTGCCTGAAATAAATAAGTTTCTAAAAATAGAAGGTTTCCATAAATAGATTAGCTGCCTTATTTAATTAAGTTTCTAAAAATAGAAAGTTTCCATAATTAGAAATAAGCTGATTAAATAAGCTAAGTATATAAGCCTAAGTATTTTCATGATTATTTTCTAAGTCATATGATATAGTGTATAGTTTAATAATTATTTCATGTAATTAAATTAAACTATAGGTTAAAATATTTAATTAAAGTATAACATGTTTTTAATTAAATAAGTTAAATACTTAGGTTAAAATATGTATTATTATTTATTAATAATATAACCTAAGTCATGTTAATTAATTAATTATATCCATGGTTTTTTAAAATAATTAATTAATTATAAGTCTTAAATATATAAATACTTAGGTTAAAATAATTTCATGATCATTAATAATTAAATAACCTAAGTCATGTTATTAAATTAATCACATCATTTTATTAATTTAATATTAACATAAGTTCATAAACATAAAAAAAAACTAACATACACCATGAACCGGATCTAGGCAAAAAACATGAACCGGACATGAAATCGACACCGTACCCCGAACCAACTCGGGGTACCCCGTGTTTTACTGCTGCCGTGGGACCCACAAGCACCAACCAAGACCATATGGTCTTGGTGGTGGTCGGCTTGGCAAACCGAAACCCATTCGGGTTCGGTGCAGCCTGCGGCCAAAACAAACACCCTTTAAAACACCCTTTTGATTTTATTTAACACCAAATCATGTTAGATCCATGTTTAATTATTAGGTTTTTGTAAAAACATAACATGTTCATGATTTATAAAGAGATCAAATCAAAAGAAAAAGTTTAAAAAGGATTTACCGAATTCGTGGATCAAAAGGATGAAGAACAAACATGATCACCCACTTAATTTCCAAGATCCAAGATCCAAGATCACAAACCACCTCCTTGTGGTGTTCTTAAGGTGGCGGCACAAAGAGGAGAAGGAGGAGGGTTTTAGGGTTTTTTTTCTAAATCTTTTGTAAAACTAAAAATGAGTAGTGTAAAAATATTTAACCCCTTTTAGTAAAAATTGATGGGCTAAGCCCATCCTCCCTCCTAAATTTCATGGGAATGGGGCCCACAAGGGGTAACCCGAATGTTTTCCGTGTCTAATTAATAATTGTGTTCTCGTGTTCGTGTTTTACGTGTTTGTTCGTGTTTATTTGTGTTCGCGTTTTATGTGTTCTCGTTAAATAATTACCGTGACCTAATATATTTATTTACGCTCGTAATAAATATATACATATATTTAATAATAGTTCGTGTTTTAATTACGTTCATGATTTCATGATCGCATGTTCGTGATTAATTATTGTCAAATAATTATTACGTGCTCGTGCGTAGTAAATACTTATCGTGTTCTAACACGTACGTAATACGTAAAATCCTAACACGTAATCGTAATCATGCTATATTAGGAAAGTTTAAATCTAGTACGTACGATCTTAAGGGTACTATTCATGGTAAAAGCATGCGGGTTTTACAACTCTTCCCCTTAAAAAGAATAATTCGTCCCCGAATTATAGATAACGTAACTGAAAGAGAAACATACCCGAATCAAGTATGAGGGTATGTAAGATAAATTAACGTGCAGGTGACCTGGCAGAAAGAACGCGAAACGTGACATGTCTTAAAAGGACATGGAACGTGACGTGGCTGAAAGGACATATCTAATTGATAAGAGAAAACGGATAAGAAGTCCGGATGAACTTGTCCGTTTCCAAGTGGCTTCCCTCTTGGAACGGTTCCTTTATAAGATCTTGACACGAATGATAAGTCTTGGTCCTCCTAACCTTGACTTGGAATACGAAGAAGTTCTTGGTTATCAACGTAAGGTAGATCCCCTAAATTCGATCGAGGGAATAAGAATTAATGTGTAAGAGTAACTGAAACATTATGGTGCAAAACAATCCAACTTAACTGATAAGTAGCAACGATGCGCGAGACATATAGAAACGTAGTACGTGAAAAATTTTGAACGTGATACGTGAAAAATTTTGAACGTGCTACGTGGAGATATGGCGATTGTAGTATGAGTAAACATATCGTGATCCCTGATACATGTAACATATCTTGATCATGATATGAGGAACGTGGAATGAACATGACATGTGAAACATATCATGATCATAGAATATAATGGCGGTAACAACAAACGCTAGAAGGTGAGACATAGATTATGACGAGAAACGTCCATCTGATGATAGGTAGTTATACTAAACTTGGGTATGGTCTCCCAAGTTCTTGCAAAACTTCCCAGAATGAGAAAAAAAATGAACTTAACATCGTAAGCCGAGATACCATAGTGTCATGAACGCGAGCGCGAAAGCAAGGCGTGGAATTAGAACAAGGACGTGAAGTAAATAAGGAGCATAATTATGAATATTTGTCTGACCTGATAACTGAGGAATTGCCAAGTGATCAGATGAGCCTTGGCTGGAACATGTACGATCAATCTGTTGGTTCTGAAATCCTTGCGGATGTAAGGATTCTGCAGACTTGATCAAACTGTGTAAAACCCGTATTTAGTTTTTAAAATATTAAATACGCAGTTTTAATCTATTATTAAATTTATACAATTATTCAAGGAAATAAATATTACGAATGTATTATTACACAGAAAAGTTAGTTGCGCTTCAGAAAAATAAAACGCGGAAATTAAACGAGAACGTACGAATAAGATATAAAAAAAAGAGGATGGAAATTATATAAGACTATAAGGGGCCGGTTCTTTAAAAAAAAAGTGGGACTTAATGGGCTTAGGCACGGTTTTGTAAAAGAAAAATATACAGGAGATCATCACTACTCCTCATTCTTAGAAACAAAAAAAAACATAGGGTTTGGGTGTGTTGGAGCTAAGCCGCCGGCAACAGGAAGAAAAAAAATGTTTTGATCTAAGATTGATTCGAGTAGTGCGTTTATAATCATTCTGTTCACGAAATCAAGGTAAACCCATTTCTTTCTTTTGCGTGTTCGATTTGAATACAGAAGTAATCAAGAAAACAAATGGACCTTAATGATAAGCATGTTATAACTTTGAATTAGTCGGGTTTTGGTTAACCGAGACATCACTATGTCTCGGTGGGTTTTATTTGTGGTCAGCCGAATCAAGAAGAAAGCAAGGGGATCGGGTTCTAAAAAAAAGAGGGGTGGTGTATTTTTTTGGGCTGGCCGAGAATCAACAACCCCAATCGGGGTATACTTATTTAATCTAGGGTGTCGGGTTGTTTGGTTAAATGAAACCAAGACCCTAAAGCCTCGGTGCCCTTTCTCTACCCAGCCGTGACCCACACAGGGTGTGTTTGGGGCTGCAGTTCCAGTAGGGGCGTTTGGGATTAGCCATGTTCATAAGGGGGCGGTTGGGTTTATATACAGTGGGTAAAATGGGGCAACAGTGGGAACTATTTAATCAGTGGGAACTACATAAAAACAGTGACAATAATATTCAGGCCAGTGGATACATGTTTAATCAGAAATTAAAAAAGATTTAAATCTGAAGTTAGCGACAGTTTAGCGACGGTATTTCTGTCGCAGTTTTAATGACAGATTCTGGACAACTTTTAGTCACAGTTTTAGTGACAGATTTTTCTGTCGCAAATTCTAGTAGGCAGATTTGATTTATAAACTGAATGTTTTATTGCGACCGAGAGTGGGGCATCTTGGTAGGCTCGGGACTATAATTAAAAAGGATTAAAACGACGACTTAATCATACCTTATTTATTTAACTTTTATTATTAGATGTTTTTAAAAGATTTATATACTAAATTAATTTATTTATATTTAAATAGTTTTATAAGATTTAAAAGGGTATAATTTTATTAAATAAATTATAAATAATTTTAGAAACTTTCTAATTTAGGAAACTTTCTATTTGAAGCAGGTTACTTATTATAGTATTAATCTAACGTGAGAATACGTTTATACCGTACTTAATAGTAGGTCGAATAATACACTGAAAAGAATTACTATAAGATCAGATTTATCAGTTATATACGTACGGAATTTCAGAAATAAAATAAATAAATGAGAAGCCAATAAGATCAGTCAATTAAATAAACGAATATCAGTTAACTTATTCGCGTCCTTTATTCTTGTAGCACGCGTGAAGCCCGAGTAGTATTCGTTCAGTCTTCCATTCAGTCAGTTACTGGACTAGAGGTACGGATTTTCCGTCCTTTCAGTAAGGACTTCCTTTCTATGCATGATTAGGATTCCCCGTCTTCAGCCAAATGTTTTCCCCAGTATATGTTTAAGTTTATCAGTAATCATGTTAATAACTAAATAAATTGCCTGAGCATTATATACAAGCACGACCAGTTTATGTACTAGTTACGGAGGTACCGTAACCACGACACTAGAGGCACCGGTGTCGTGACTCACATGTAGGAGAGTGATATCCTGCATCATCCCACTCAGCTCAGCTTGGCCATTTTATCAGTATTATTAGTGGGGCGTATGGATGCATCATAGGCTTATATGTGTTACAAGTTATCAGGGTGAATGTGGTGTGTGCTCTACATCCTTCACATTGGAGCTGATCCCTCCACCCAACACAGTATTTAGAGGTCACCCCTCTACAGCATGACGAGGTCACCCCTCCAGTTATTCATGCACGGTTGTTACAGCACGTGACCTATATAAGCTTTGGCAAATGAAACACAGTAAATGCATGTTTTCAGAATTAATAGTTATAGTTCAGTATCAGTATATATGAACCAGGTTTCTCAGATTTTATGCAGAGTTCTACCACATGTTACATATCAGTCTTATAGCTTCATTGTTGTCTTCTATTTTCATTACATTCAGAAATTCCTTATCATGCTTTATATCCGTTCACTGAGCGTTATGCTCAGCCGTAGTTCCCTTTCATGTTCTAACGGCAGGTACCCTAGGACGCTCTTAGGATTCTGAGAGCATGTGCATTTGGATGGAAGCTATCCAGACTTCTTACTTTATGTACTTACATTATTCTGCTTATTTGGACATTGTTTAGTCCTTTCCTTCAATATTTTATTTTTCATGTTTTGAGCTTATGTTTGGATTACCGATGTTTGATTCCGGTATTTCCATTATGGTCAGTTAATGTTTTAGGACATTTACCTTATGCTTTGATGGCACGCCACAAATACGCGTAACGGTCCACTTATCAAAGTGGGGTGTTACAATTATGGTATCAGAGCGCAAGGTTCGACCTGTAGGCTCTATAACTTGACCTGTGACTAGTGGGTAGTCACCAGGAACTTCCCAGATCTTGGCGTTGTTATCTTTCATGTTTCTCATGCATTTATCAGTCAGTTTTCTTCATTTATCAATCAGTTTCTTAAAGTTTTTGACTAAGTAAAAGGTTGGTACAGGACTGACCATATTTAGTCGCATGTGCTTTTCTACGAATTTTTGTTTTGGTGAACCGACCCATAGGCGTTCACCCTTGCTCGTTTTGATTTTTGTATTGGTGAACCGACCCAACGGCGTTCATCCTTACTCTTGACAGATTTATGTATTCAGTCGAATATTAATTGGTGAACCAGCCCATATACGTTCACCAATGTTCAGATCAAATTTCATGTTTTTGAGTTTAATGTTGTTTTGTGAACCGATCTATAGTTGTTCACCTTTGTGATATCATGACGTTTCATAAAATCTTGACAAATATGAATTGGACTACAACCAACCACATTTAGTCCCAGATTGTACATTTCTATTCATGACAGTTCTCAGAAAATTTTGACAAGTATGGATCGAAACAGAATCGCCCATACCTAGTCACATGCTTCCTACTTTGAATACTGTGGATTAAACCATAACTACCCACATCAGTTGATGTTAAACTTAGTTGATTATTCTTCTATGTTCTTTGTATCAGTTAAGTTTGTACTCTCAAGGGGATGTCGTTTTCATGCTGATTAAGTTCATGTCTCTTTATGAGGATTACGTTTTCAGCAAGGCGATGATGTTTTCATGCTAAGATACAGAAGAATTACAGTAAAATCCTATTTCATAATAAATCATGTTCTGCTCTTTATCAATCATGTCCTTATACTGAACATTGATGAAACTCCGTTTAATCATACTTTTCAGCCTCTAAACAACCAGAATTAAGTCTACGCAGGAATTACCAGGCTATCATGTTACCCATTTTAGTTCAATCTACTACCGTTGAAATTAATTTATTTCTTTGATCATGTGAGACAATTGATACCAGTATCGATCATCCCATAAAATTCCACCAGTGCTATGTACAGTATTTCATGTGCACTCCATGTACGGTGTCTCATATATGCTCCATATGCAATATTCATTTTGTACTTCATGTACAGTAGTCCAGGTGTACACCAGGTACCCTACTCCATGGATATTGCTAATCGATCCTCAATCATCTCAGGCGTTTCCACTTGTCGATATTTTACCAGGTGCTGATGCTGCTCGTGAGTTTAAGATTTTACCAGATGCTGATGCTGACAACACTTTGAAGACCTCACAAATGCTAATGATGATGATACTTTGGAGATCTCTCAAGATGCTTTTGTCGTTCATACTATGAATACTCTATAGAACAAGGATGAAAACTATAAATTTGAAATTTCTAACAAGAATAAATTTCAACCATCAGATACTACCATTCCATTTCATACTTTTACCTTCTCAGTTAGATGTCACATTTCACTCAGCTAACCGTTCATTCAGAAGAGTGGGAACCGGAACTCAGCCGGCCACTCAGCAGAATAGTTACATGAATCACGGTCATGATAATGACCGTCATAAATTGACAGACAAAGTAGTAGTGACAACCACCGTGCTTATAATTAATCAGTCAGTAACCATCGGAACTCCGGAACGGACGTGACCAGAAATACAAAGGTCAGCAGTCTAACCGGTCCGCCAATCCTAGCAGTTACCAAAAATTTTCAGCCTTGTCCAAATTCATCCACTAAAAGACATGTCAAGACATCAGTCACGACATAAGTCTCAGGTATCATTTCGGAAGACACATATCAGGACACCAGTCGTGGTACACGTTATACGAATCTTTCCTCAAAATACGAGTTAGAACTCATAACTCCAATATATTTCTAAACCAGACCCTCAGTAATTCAGGGTACCCTTCAGAAAGGGGTATACTCGTTCTATTATGCCACGCATGAATCGGATCAATTAAAAATTCAGTCACCACCACTAGAGTATATCTCAGGTTAAACACACAATATTCATTCTGTGAGGTTACAGACGAACACATTCAGTAAAAATTCGACATGTTTACTTCACGTGTTCCTATGTCATCTTTATCTTAAATCAGGTAGTCCCCTACCCCTCAGCCAGAAAGGACTCAACAGTATCATCATATTTATTAAAGCCTGATTTTCAGTTAACGACGAGATCCATCTTACTAAATCCCAAATATATTCATTATATCTTCTGCCAGAAAAATCAGTACAAATTTGTTCTGCCTTACAAGCGCATGACTTAACAGTCCATAGCTACGAAGACTGTCTAGCCATCAGTTATAAATTCACTTCTGGAATTCTTTAAACTCATGACCAACAGATTACTCTAGTGCTCCCAGACGTAATCTCAGGAAGTTTTTCAGAAATTCCTTTCTAACCACGAAAGAAAATTCTACATAGATATTGTCTCAAGTACAGAACCTAGTTTCAGAACTCTTTATCGCAGGGCTTCAACTGAATTTAAAAGATTTGTAGTATTTTCTGCAAGAATTACCAGAATGAGGCTCTATTCGCCCTAGCGCACCATCAGGAAGTGCACCGTTCCTATCTATTAGAAAGAAGGCCGGTAACATGAGATCAGGTATCGACCACTGAAAATTTTACAAGATCACAATTCTTAATCAATGTTCATCCCATGAATAGCAGGTTTATCTGATCGGCTACGATGTCTTAAACATTTTCTAGAACGATTCACGATTATGCCACCAGTAGTGGTGAGAGAAAGAACATGAGATTTTTTTCCCACACTGCTGTTGCACACGTTATAGTCTCCCTAATACTCCAGCTATAGTATGAAATTTATGAATAAATTTTTCCATGGCTCCTCAAAAAAATCGTCAGTATATTCATTGATAACATTCTGATCTGCTAAATTCTAAGAGAAGTACAAGAGAATCATCTTTTCATAGTTGAACAGAATCTCCGATAGGAGAAAATTATATAAGCAGCTTTCCAGATGTGAATTCCAGTTGAACGGAGTGGCATTTCTGAACCACCCTATTTTAGCAGAAAGAAATTTCAGACAACCCTGCGAAGGTGAAGGCCATCACCTGATGGTCCCGACCGACGACTGTGTACGAAGTACAAAGTTTTCTAGAACTCAATTGACTACTACCGCAAAAATTGCCGACAGCTCTCACTAAAAATGCTTTATGACTATTCAACCAGATTTCCACCAGAATGTTCCATAATCCCAGACAAAATGCAGCTATGTCCATATCTAGATGCCTGACCTATTGCAGGTTCAAGATAAAACGCCGTCATGTCAGTAAGTTACTACAATCCTTAGAAATTTCTGAGCAGAAATGAGACAAAATTCCACAAAATTTTATCAGTTACCACAGACTCAGAAAAAGTATCATACTATCTAAGTCATTGTCGACTATGTAATCAACCTACGCGTTTCCTTTCAACCGGAAGGATTACGCAGTAGCGGACATGCAGAAAATTCAGCAGTAAATCATACGATTTCAAGGTATTCCATCGACCGTCATTTCAGACAGAATTCATGTTCACGATCAAGTGTATGTTTACGCCCACTTTAAGTTCATGTTTATTTTCACTTTCACGTTTACGTCTCATTCGCGGTATGATGTTGTTTCAGTTCATCTTTTATGATATCTCATGATTTAAGCTCACGTTAGCGTTCATAACATTGTTCACGTTCAAGTTCATGAGCCATTGCGTGATACACGTTTCTCAGTTTATTATCGAATACGGTTACAGAAAGCTTGAGAAACCAGACTCAAATTTAGCACAACTTTCCAATAACCAGGCAGACGCTTCACATCTCAGACCTTATCGTTTGGCATTCCTTCCTCAGTCAGCATACGTTCATGATGTGTTCTAGTATCACGTTCACAGTATGTTTCACGTATCCCATTCACGATATACTTCATGCACAACGTTCCTTATATAATCGCGAACCACGTTCACAATTGCTCACGTAGCACGTTCACAATTGTTCACGTAGTTCATCCCTATATGTTTTCAGCGTCTTGCTCAGAGATACAAATGTTATCTTTTCAGGATAATTGTACGTACCGTTTCATGTACCTTACATGCTATAATTTATTCATTCTATCAGATTCAGAAAATCCATTTTAAGTATGGAACCAGAAACTATTCAGCATCTTCAAGACAGGGTCATCAGGACCAATATTTTTATTATTATGTTTAGACCTTGAAGGAATCGTTTCGAGCGGGAGACCACTCAAAACGGAGGAGTCCATCCGGACCTCTCATCCTTTTCTTCAATAAATCCAGTTAAGTTCTTTCAGTCAGGTTACGTTCCATGTCCTCTTCAGCCATGTCACGTTGCATGATCACTTTAGTCATGTCATGTTTATAACTATCAACAGCATTGTGTCTTAATTAGAAGACGAATTACCCTTCAGCTTATTTTGCCTTTCAGTTACGTGCTCTTTCCGTTCTTATACTTCACTAGTTTTTTACCTTTAATTCGAGGACGAATTTCTCCTTTTTAGAGGGGAAGAATTGTAAAACCCAGTATAGTCGTATCCTTAATTCGGGGACGAATTATTCTTTTTAGAGGGGAAGAATTGTAAAACCCGTATTTAAATTTTAAAATATTAAATACGCAGTTTTAATCTATTATTAAATTTATACAATTATTCAAGGAAATAAATATTACGAATGTATTATTACACAGAAAAGTTAGTTGCGCTTCAGAAAAATAAAACGCGGAAATTAAACGAGAACGTACGAATAAGAAATAAAAAAAAGAGGATGGAAATTATATAAGACTATAAGGGGCCGGTTCTTTAAAAAAAAGTGGGACTTAATGGGCTTAGGCACGGTTTTGTAAAAGAAAAAAATGCAGGAGATCATCACTACTCCTCATTCTTAGAAACAAAAAAAACATAGGGTTTGGGTGTGTTGGAGCTAAGCCGCCGGCAACAGGAAGAAAAAAAATGTTTTGATCTAAGATTGATTCGAGTAGTGCGTTTATAATCATTCTGTTCACGAAATCAAGGTAAACCCATTTCTTTCTTTTGCGTGTTCGATTTGAATACAAAAGTAATCAAGAAAACAAATGGACCTTAATGATAAGCATGTTATAACTTTGAATTAGTCGGGTTTTGGTTAACCGAGACATCACTATGTCTCGGTGGGTTTTATTTGTGGTCAGCCGAATCAAGAAGAAAGCAAGGGGATCGGGTTCTAAAAAAAAGCGGGGTGGTGTATTTTTTTGGGCTGTCCGAGAATCAACAACCCCAATCGGGGTATACTTATTTAATCTAGGGTGTCGGGTTGTTTGGTTAAATGAAACCAAGACCCTAAAGCCTCGGTGCCCTTTCTCTGCCCAGCCGTGACCCACACAGGGTGTGTTTGGGGCTGCAGTTCCAGTAGGGCGTTTGGGATTAGCCATGTTCATAAGGGGGCGGTTGGGTTTATATACAGTGGGTAAAATGGGGCAACAGTGGGAACTATTTAATCAGTGGGAACTACATAAAAACAGTGACAATAATATTCAGGCCAGTGGATACATGTTTAATCAGAAATTAAAAAAGATTTAAATCTGAAGTTAGCGACAGTTTAGCGACGGTATTTCTGTCGCAGTTTTAATGACAGATTCTGGACAGCTTTTAGTCACAGTTTTAGTGACAGATTTTTCTGTCGCAAATTCTAGTAGGCAGATTTGATTTATAAACTGAATGTTTTATTGCGACCGAGAGTGGGGCATCTTGGTAGGCTCGGGACTATAATTAAAAAGGATTAAAACGACGACTTAATCATACCTTATTTATTTAACTTTTATTATTAGATGTTTTTAAAAGATTTATATACTAAATTAATTTATTTATATTTAAATAGTTTTATAAGATTTAAAAGGGTATAATTTTATTAAAGAAATTATAAATAATTTTAGAAACTTTCTAATTTAGGAAACTTTCTATTTGTAGCAGGTTACTTATTATAGTATTAATCTAACGTGAGAATACGTTTATACCGTACTTAATAGTAGGTCGAATAATACACTGAAAAGAATTACTATAAGATCAGATTTATCAGTTATATACGTACGGAATTTCAGAAATAAAATAAATAAATGAGAAGCCAATAAGATCAGTCAATTAAATAAACGAATATCAGTTAACTTATTCGCGTCCTTTATTCTTGTAGCACGCGTGAAGCCCGAATAGTATTCGTTCAGTCTTCCATTCAGTCAGTTACTGGACTAGAGGTACGGATTTTCCGTCCTTTCAGTAAGGACTTCCTTTCTATGCATGATTAGGATTCCCCGTCTTCAGCCAAATGTTTTCCCCAGTATATGTTTAAGTTTATCAGTAATCATGTTAATAACTAAATAAATTGCCTGAGCATTATATACAAGCACGACCAGTTTATGTACTAGTTACGGAGGTACCGTAACCACGACACTAGAGGCACCGGTGTCGTGACTCACATGTAGGAGAGTGATATCCTGCATCATCCCACTCAGCTCAGCTTGGCCATTTTATCAGTATTATTAGTGGGGCGTATGGATGCATCCTAGGCTTATATGTGTTACAAGTTATCAGGGTGAATGTGGTGTGTGCTCTACATCCTTCACATTGGAGATGATCCCTCCACCCAACACAGTATTTAGAGGTCACCCCTCTACAGCATGACGAGGTCACCCCTCCAGTTATTCATGCACGGTTGTTACAGCACGTGACCTATATAAGCTCTGGAAAATGAAACACAGTAAATGCATGTTTTCAGAATTAATAGTTATAGTTCAGTATCAGTATATATGAACCAGGTTTCTCAGATTTTATGCAGAGTTCTACCACATGTTACATATCAGTCTTATAGCTTCATTGTTGTCTTCTATTTTCATTACATTCAGAAATTCCTTATCATGCTTTATATCCGTTCACTGAGCGTTATGCTCAGCCGTAGTTCCCTTTCATGTTCTAACGGCAGGTACCCCAGGACGCTCTTAGGATTCTGAGAGCATGTGCATTTGGATGGAAGCTATCCAGACTTCTTACTTTATGTACTTACATTATTCTGCTTATTTGGACATTGTTTAGTCCTTTCCTTCAGTATTTTATTTTTCATGTTTTGAGCTTATGTTTGGATTACCGATGTTTGATTCCGGTATTTTCGTTATGGTCAGTTAATGTTTTAGGACATTTACCTTATGCTTTGATGACACGCCATAAATACGCGTAACGGTCCACTTATCCAAGTGGGGTGTTACAAACTGTTTGCAATAAACCAGATAGCATCATGCTTCTTCGGAGTTTGCGTTAAACTGGTAGCCAAAATCCGTGGAGATCTTGTCCCATTTCAATTCACCATTTCAGATGATGAAAACATCCCAGTCTGTTGGTGTCCTATCTTAACCTGTTGGTATGTCAGGTACTTAGATATGAACGTAAGTGTATCTTGCTTCGTAGAACTTGATGCATAGGAGTTTGCGAAACTCTGAGTCTTTGAATCTAGACTTCTCCTAGCGTAGGATTTTCTAGAACACCTAATGTAGTGTAGGGTTCTCTCCTTTACGCATAAGCTGAGTCATAGTAAGATTAACCGTAGAAATCCATGTGATTCAGCATGTCACTGTAATCAAACATAATTGATATTGGAAAATTTTCTAGGGTAAAATTTCTCTTGTCATAGAATTTGCAACATAGTGTAGATATGGTCTTCTTGTTCTTCTCTGGGCTTAAAGGAAATCAGGTTATCCTCAATGAGAACACTGATGAATTTGCTTATGAGTTCATGAAAACTCAATTTATTAAGTCCATAATGCTGTGGAAGCATTTATGAGATTAATACAGAATCATGAATTTAGCATGACCAAGTCGTGTACGAATAGCAGTCATGGACATGTCCTGCTCTTTCACTCGTCACTATTGGCAGCATGATCATGAGTTCGATCTTGGGAACGTAATCAACACTATAGGGTCGATTGGACATGTTGTCAATACGTGGAGGAGAATAACGGTCATGAATGGTGATTTGTTTAAGTCGACGGTAGTCGACACATAATCTCATGGTACCGTCCTTCTCCTTGTAAGTTCTTCTGGAATGTATGGGAAGATTTTGGAATAATCAACTGGCTATGCGTAAAAGACTTAAGTGGTCGTGTCTTACTACAGCTAGAAAATTTTAGCGACCATGGCTAACAACGCACATGCTTGTAAGCATAGATAATTTGTACCCATTTTCCCGATGGAAAATCAAGCTGAATGTGTTCAGGAGCCTGAACATTTCTGTACATAATTATGAATCGTAGCATGGTGTGCTGTTCATAGTACATAATTAGGATAAAATTCATCTCGTGTCTGTCCGAGGAAATGCGTTAGCAGCTTGGATCTCATCATAAAGCTAAAGGAAAACCTTCGTATACGTGGGAATACGAAAGGCGTCCTTCATGGTCATGAATATATGAAATATGGTGAAAGAAATGAAAGTGACATCGGCAACGTGACAGTTCTCACTGATGTGCCGGTAATGGTATTGAAATTCTTGTGGCCTGATTCATACATGGCACAACAAAATGGATATACCTTTGGAGGGTACCCTGAATTTCTTAGGAATGTTCCATAGTTGGACGTGAGTGATGTGTCTTGACTCGTTTCTTGGAACTATAAGCATGACATATGTCTTGACTGGTGTCTTGACATGTGTCTTCAGGAGGTATACGTGAGACATGTGTCTTGACTGATGTCTTGACATGTGTCTCGAGACATAATTCCATAGAACTACAATATTAGGTTATTATGCCAGACTTGGCGAATCGGTTGGACTACTGATCCTTTGTATGTCTGATCACGTCCGCGGTCGGAGCCTCGGTTGCGATTTCTAGGATAGTTCTGTCATAGTAGTGGTTACTATCGCCTTGTCTGTCAGTTCTATGACGGTCATTCTTATGACCGTGATTCATGTAACTATTCAGCTGAGTGGCCGGCTGGTACCGGTTGCACTCATATGGCTGAAATGACAGTCGAATGACGTGTGACATGTAACTAAGCATTAGGGACAATGATTGATGGAAATCGTCTGATGGTGAAGCATCTTCTCGTTCGATTGCTTTGCTCCGACGCCTTTGTCCTCGTCTTGTAGGATCTCCAGGTTGTGAACAGCATCCGCATCTCGTAGCGTCTCCGAACGTCAGCAGCATCAACCTTTAGTAACATCTCCCAGTTATGAGCGGCATCAACAATCTTGTGGAATATCAGCAAGTGGACATATGCCTGAGATGATTCATAATCGACTAGCGAATACTCGTGAAGTATTGCAAGTGAAATACACATGGATTTAGGTACGTGTAATACACATGAAATACGGTACGTGGAGTACACGTGGAATGCACATGAAATGATCGGTATGGGGTCGATCATTTATCATGATTTAAGGAAAGTATATCGGTTAAACGGTTCGGAAAACCATTATGATAACCTGGCAATGCGAGTATATACCTCATTCTGGTTGCATAGAGAAACGCTAAAGTGTGGTTACACAAAATTCAACGATGATTTGTCTGACAGCATGATCAATGAAAACCAACCATGAGTATATCATGAAAGCATGATTCAATGAAATCTAACATTGTCTTGCAGGACAACGTAAATAACAAAAGAGGCGTAAAACATAATCAACATGAAGACGGAATTATCATGAAGAAACATGAAACCATCTATCACGAAGATTTGTATAACATAATCAGCAAGAAACTGAAGTTAACCATGATAGTATGAAAACATACTTGCCATAAAAACATAATAACTTATGAGGGGACATGAAAAAACATTTATGCCAATTTAAATCATGAGAAAAATTTTATGCATGAAAAACAGTGCATGAATGCATAATGTAGTTTATAAAACCTTTATATGTGCGAGGGAACGCCTATGAGTCGGTTCCAAAACAAAAGACATGGCGAGGGGACGCCTATGGGTCGGTCCCAAAATTAAAAGTTTCGATAAAAGCACATGCGACTAAATAGGGCCAGTCCTGTACCAACCATTACTTAGTCATAATCCCTGCAACAATGATACATGAAACATAAATAAATGAAACTCATCTGTCAAAACTTATAAGAGAAAAATTTTATGTGACTAATTATGAACTACTGGGGTTCAGTCCATATAGCCACAGTTCTCGAGGAACATTATGCATGAAACAATGACACATAACTAAATATGAATGACGGTTGTCCATCCATATTAGTAAAACAATATCGATGAAAACATCGAGGTTAAAACCTCAAGGTGCTGAAAACGTCATGGTTAAAACAACAATGCGCTGAAAACATCAATACGTGGAATAATAAACGTTGGCTTAGGAAGCTTCTGGTGACTACCCACTAGTCACAGGTCAAGTTTTAGAGCCTACAGGTCGAAGCCTTGGCTCTGATACCATAATTGTAACACCCCATTTTGATAAATGGAATGTCACGCGTAATTATGGCGTGTCATCAAAGCATACAAGGTAAATGTACTAAAACATACATGACCATAGGGAAAACTAGAATCAAACATCGGTTCCCAAACATAAGCCCAAAACATAATAAAGCCAAAAGAAATGAATGAAAGACTAAACAAGCATAATTATATGAAGGCAAAAAGGAAAAGAAGTCTCTAGCAGCTTCCATCCTATGCACGTCCTCCAATTGCTCGAGTCTTTCCTAGGGTACCTGCCGTTTTGGGACATGGAAAGGAAAGTAACGGCTGAGCAAAACGCTCAGTGCACGGATATAGACATAGTATGAATGACTAAGCATAATAAAGACTTAATGGCAGCGGAAATGTATAAGTCTTGGAAAACCTGGAACATGTTCATAAAACTGGTTTTATAGTTTGAAAAGCCTTATGTTTATCATATGAAAACTGTTTAGCATATTTTACCATTAGCCAATATAGGTCATGAAAATCCACCGTGCATGAATACTTGGAGGGGTGACCTCATCATGCAAATTAGAGGGGCTGCCTCTAATTTAATATACTGGTTTTCGGGTAGGAGGGATCAACTCCTTGTGAAGGATGCAAGGCACACACCACATTCACCATGTAATCCTGAATAAAAACATGTAACTAGGATGCACCCATACGCCCTACATGATAAATATAAATAAATGGCCAAAAGCTGAAGGGACGCCACGAGCAATCACTCCGCCGTGGTGAAGTCATAACATCAGTGCCTCTAATGTTATGGTTATGGTACCTCCATAACTAGGTGAAACTGGTCATGCATGTATATGGCTATAGGTAATCTTAATTAAACATAAGCAATCAAACACGTAACTTATACTACGGGAAGACAGTTGGCTGCATACGGGAAATCCTAATAAGGAAAGAATGTCCATACTGAAAGGACGAGAATCCGTACCTTATGTCCAGTGAACGAAGAAAGACGAACCGCGAGGAATCCTACTTCCGAATCACTAGTGCTACATAAATACGTACATGAATAAGTATCTGCTTACTAAATACATAGCTGGTTTTATGTCATGTCTTAGCTTATTTTATGTGTTCTTACCATGTTTTACTGTTTTAAAGCCTTAAACTGTGTTAAATCTTATATTCTGTTTAATCTGATTAAGTATTTCTTGTATTTCATGTGTTATTATACTTACTGTGTAATAATAAGTAACTTTCCAAAAATAGCAGGTTTCCTAAAGTAGAAAGTTTCCAAAAATAGAAAGTTTCCAAAAATAGAAAGTTTCTAAAAATAGAAAGTTTCCAAAAATAGATTTACTGCTTAAAATAGATAAGTTTCTAAAAATAGAAAGTTTCCATAAATAGATTAGCTGCCTTAATTAAATAAGTTTCCATAAATAGATTAGCTGCCGGAAATAAATAAGTTTCTAAAAATAGAAGGTTTCCATAAATAGATTAGCTGCCTTATTTAATTAAGTTTCTAAAAATAGAAAGTTTCCATAATTAGAAATAAGCTGATTAAATAAGCTAAGTATATAAGCCTAAGTATTTTCATGATTATTTTCTAAGTCATATGATATAGTGTATAGTTTAATAATTATTTCATGTAATTAAATTAAACTATAGGTTAAAATATTTAATTAAAGTGTAACATGTTTTTAATTAAATAAGTTAAATACTTAGGTTAAAATATGTATTATTATTTATTAATAATATAATCTAAGTCATGTTAATTAATTAATTATATCCATGGTTTTTTAAAATAATTAATTAATTATAAGTCTTAAATATATAAATACTTAGGTTAAAATAATTTCATGATCATTAATAATTAAATAACCTAAGTCATGTTATTAAATTAATCACATCATTTTATTAATTTAGTATTAACATAAGTTCATAAACATAAAAAAAACTAATATACACCATGAACCGGATCTAGGCTAAAAACATGAACCGGACATGAAATCGACACCGTACCCCGAACCAACTCGGGGTACCCCGTGTTTTACTACTGCCGTGGGACCCACACGCACCAACCAAGACCATATGGTCTTGGTGGTGGTCGGCTTGGCAAACCGAAACCCATTCGGGTTCGGTGCAGCCTGCGGCCAAAACAAACACCCCTTAAAAGACCCTTTTGATTTTATTTAACACCAAATCATGTTAGATCCATGTTTAATTATTAGGTTTTTGTAATAACATAACATGTTCATGATTTATAAAAAGATCAAATCAAAATAAAAAGTTTAAAAAGGATTTACCGAATTCGTGGATCAAAAGGATGAAGAACAAACACGATCACCAACTTAATTTCCAAGATCCAAGATCACAAACCACCTCCTTGTGGTGTTCATAAGGTGGCGGCACAAAGAGGAGAAGGAGGAGGGTTTTAGGGTTTTTTTCTAAATCTTCTGTAAAACTAAAAATGAGTAGTGTAAAAATATTTAACCCCTTTTAGTAGAAATTGATGGGCTAAGCCCATCCTCCCTCCTAAATTTCGTGGGAATGGGGCCCCACAAGGGGTAACCCGAATGTTTTCCATGTCTAATTAATAATTGTGTTCTCGTGTTCGTGTTTTACGTGTTTGTTCGTGTTTATTTGTGTTCGCGTTTTATGTGTTCTCGTTAAATAATTACCGTGACCTAATATATTTATTTACGCTCGTAATAAATATATACATATATTTAATAATAGTTCGTGTTTTAATTACGTTCATGATTTCATGATCGCATGTTCGTGATTAATTATTGTCAAATAATTATTACGTGCTCGTGCGTAGTAAATACTTATCGTGTTCTAACACGTACGTAATACGTAAAATCCTAACACGTAATCGTAATCATGCTATATTAGGAAAGTTTAAATCTAGTACGTACGATCTTAAGGTTACTATTCATGCTAAAAGCATGCGAGTTTTACATTGCATTTCATCCAAAACCCGTGAGTCCACCAAACACAACAGATGGGTACAATCAGAAACAAAAATGGTCTTTAAGCCGAAACTCTCACAGTACATCATAGGCGTTATGTTATCAACAGTTTGTATCGATTCAAGATATACGTAATCACTAACCTCGATCAACCTTTTTACCTGCATTAGGTATGAAATATCAAGATGCAGCATTTTCAGAAAGAAAGTTCTATCACCTTGGATACTGTCACGCAGATAATTTTCTCTATAAATATCTGATCCGGACTTAGATTGATCACTGCTATGTATCTGAATGGAAAATCTTTTCAATCTCTTCAAATAATCACCCATAGGGATTAGATGAATATGTGGGACATATAAATTTATAATTGTAAGCTTCAACAACCCATCTATCTCCATGAGACTGTTATGATTCCAATCTACCACCGGATAGTATCCAATATGCAACTCCTCTAAGCAACGAAGCTTTGATAGTACACCTGGTGCAATATGAGATAGACCACACCAAGGCGTAACATGAAACAACCTTAAGTTGACTAAGTTTCCAATTTCTTGAGGAATTTCTCTAATTCTAGTGCCATTGAGAATAAGTATTTCAATGTATTTCAGCTCCCCAAGTATTGAGATATCATGTAGATATCTATTTCCACCAAGATTAAGCATACATAATCTTGTGAGCTGATTAAGTGACTTTGGGAGAGAAGTAACGTTATTATTCTCAAGATCTATAACTTTAGCTTCTTTCAAAGCTATAGAAAATTCATCAGATATATCTGACAACTGACAGTGTATTTTGACCGACGAAAATATTGAGGAGTGGAATTCTAAGCTCAGAACCCACTTGAAGCGCACGAATATTATTATGCATGAGTGAAATACCTGTGTAGCTTTCCATACTTCCAATTCTCGGTTTCCATTCAATTAAATGTTTCCCGGCCTCCACCAAAAATTTGTTATCATCTCTGGAAGCAATTAACAACGCCACTTCGTGGACAACATCATGCATTTTGGTTTTAAATCCATCTTCCTCGTCCAATAACAAGCAACATGATTTGAGGATTTTCACTACAGCTTGAACTTTACTTCTGGCATCCTCAACATTATCGAGGTCTTTGAAAACCTGCAAACCAACTGCATAATATGCCAAACGTTCTAATGGAATTTGAAAGCCTTGAGGGAACAAACTACACAATAAGAATATTGATTTTGCTTATTCACTCTCCAGGTAGTCATAGCTTAGCTTCAAATGAGCAAACTCTACTCTTATAGCTTGATGAATATCCAAAGTTGAATATTTCTTTATGCTATGAAGTGCTCTTCTCCATTCTTTGAAGTTATCTTCGTCTTTCAAAGCTTTTCCTACAGCTTGAAGGATTAGTGGCAATCCACCACATCCTTCAGCAACCTTCATTGCTGCTTGTTTCAGTTTGGCATCGATTTCTACTCTTTCACCAATCACACGTTTGAAAAGAGCCAATCCGTCTTTTTATGACATACTTTTTACACAAATTATTCTCTGAGCATTCATATCTCTACACACACTTATTTGCCTGGACGTTAACAATATATTACAACTTGGGAAGTCAACTCCACATGGAATGCCAACTTCAGGTAGCTTCAATTCCGTCCACACGTCATCTAGGATTATGAGAACCTTTGTATGTGCGCGTATTTGATTTGCTACAAACTCAACCTGTGTTTTAATGCTTGTCTTATCCACTGATTGCGAGACAGTTACAAATACAACATGAGAAAATAGGTGTCTCACTCTTGCAGCAACTTCAGTGGCAAGTGTAGTCTTTCCTACACCTCCTATGCCGTAGATCCCAGTGATCTGTATTCTTTTATCTATGACATATTGAGTGATATTTTCGAGCAATGAGTTATGTGTATCACGCTCGTTAATATTCTCCCTTGGATAAATATCTAATAGTCCAGGGGTAGGAGTTGGAATGAAGATTTGACGTTCAAAAGCCGCACCATCTTTTAGGTGTTGTTCAAGGGAAGAAAGCTTATTTTTCGCTTTCTTCCCATAGCGATGGAGAGTGTCCAAGTAGACACACATTCGCAAGTTGAAGCACATCTTCTTGGAAATAGCTTCTTCTTGAATAAATTCTTCTTTAAGAAGTTCTTCTGCCGTAGATACGTGAGCTAGCGCGTCCCTAACCCAGTTTTCCGCGCCAGCTCGAATTTCGTCTCCTTTGTCTATAGCTAGTATTATTTTTTGGTCCACCCTCTCGGTCATATCCATAAGCTTATTTTTTTCACTGCTTAACTTCTTAACATTTTTCTTGCAATTCCACGTATAACCGATCTCTTTAACCTTAGTTAACAATGAGTCAGCTACTTCTTCAACATGGTTATTAGAGACCGTTGACATCAACATGAGAGTATGAAAACATAGTCGTCATAAAGAACATAATCAACATGAAGATGAAATCAACATGAAGATGAAATCAACATGAGAGTATGAAAACATAGTCGTCACAAAGAACATAAAAACGTAATCACAGAGATACAAAAAATTCGAAGAAAAGACAAGTGACTAAGTATGGATGATTATGGTTCAATCCATACTTGTCAAATTTCAAGGGAATAACATCAAGGATGGAAATTAACAACATGGGACTAAATATGGATGGTTGTGGTCCAATCCATACTAGTCAAAACTTCAATGAAAACCTCGTGAGTAAGGATCAACAATAGTCAAAATATAATTATCATTACATGGAATGTAACAAACGCCGTTTCTAGAGAAGCCTTGTGACTACTCACTAGTCACAGGTCAAGTTTTAAAGCCTACAGATCGAAACCTTGGGCTCTGATACCATAATTGTAACATCCCACTTTGATAAGTGGACCGTTATATAATAATTATGGCGTGTCATCAAGGCATGCAAGGTAAATGCCCTAAAAGATAAATGACCATAAGGAAGAACCTGAATCAAACATCGGTTCCTAAACATAAACTCAAAACAAGCATAAAGTAAATAAAGTGAAAAAGGAAGAGAAATATAAGGTAGCTCCCATACTAAGCACGTCCTCTCCATGCTCGAGTTTGTCCTTAGGTACCTGTCGTTTGGGTCATGGAAAGAAAATATACGGCTAAGCAATACGCTCAGTGAACGGATATAAAGACATAGTAAAATGACTGAAACATAAGTGAAGTATGAAAATGCAGCAGAATAATGTAAGTCCTGGAAAACCTGGAAGTTGTTTAAAATCATTTATACTAAAAGGTCTGATGTTTGTGTTTTAATGAAAAGTCTTATGTTCATAATTATTTTGAAAAGCTTTATATTTATGTTTATACTGAAACTGTATATTAAATGCCCAAGAGCCCACATAGGTCATGAAGGTTTCAACGTGTATGAATACATAAAGGGGCGACCTCATCATGCAATTAGAGGGGTTGCCTTTATTTATAATAGTCTGGGTGGAGGGGTCAGCTCCATGTAACGGATGTAAGGCACAAACCACAGTTACCGTGTAATCTGCTAACATGTTCTAGGATGCACCCACTCACCCCGCATGATAATAATACAAATTACTGAAAAGGGACTATGTACGAGCAATCACTCTCACCGCGAAAGAGTCATAACACCGGTGCCTTCAGTGTTATGATTATGATACCACCATAACTAGGTGGAACTGGCATGCATGTTTATAGCTCAGGCAATCTACAATATTAATCATCTCAATTACTGTTTAGTTTAAAGTAAACTACTAGGAAAAACAGATGGCTGCAAACGGGGAGTCTTAATAAAGGAAGAGAATGTCCTTACAGAAGGTTGGAATATCCGTACCTTATGTCCAGTAATGCGAATGAAAATGAAAATGGATGAATTACCCCGACTTCACGATAGCTACATATTAAAAGGGATGTGAATGAGTTGTATGTTTAAGTTATACTTACTGATTATTAGTTTACTTGACATGTTCTTAACTTGTTTTACTTATTCTTGTCTTGTTTTACTATTTCATGTTTTATCATGTGTTACTTAGTGTTTCATGTGTTCTTGAGTAGTGTATTTCATGTTTTATGTGTTATAGTACTTGTTATAACATAACGAGTAACTTTCTAAAAATAGCAGGCTTCTATATATAGTAACTTTCCAAAAATAGCAGGTTTCTATATATAGTAACTTTACAAAAATAGCAAGTTCCCTTAAATAGTATGTTTCCAAAAATAGAAGTTTTTATAATTAGTAAGTTTCCAAAAATAGAAGTTTCCATATTTAGTATATTTTCATAAATAACATGTTTCCATATTTAGTATGTTTCTATAAATTGTATGTTTCCATATTAGTATGTTTCTATATTTAGCATGTTTCTATAACTAGTAATAAGCTTATATTAAATAAGTCATGATTATTAAATAATAATGATATAGTAAAGTTTATCAATATTATATTCTTAGTCTTAAATAATTATTAATTAATAATATAATATATGATATTATAAGTAATTATTAATTAATAATATTTCATTATTTTATTAATTAAACTTTACCTTAAATGATTATTGTATAATTAATTAAATTAAAGCATGATATTAGTTAATTAAACCTTGGTTAAAAGATATAAATTAATTAAGCTAAGTTCTTAATTAATTGAATGCAACATGAACTTATGCCATGAAATAATCATATTAATAATTGTTTTAACCTATTGTTTAATTAATTAAATGGCCATGTTTTAAGTCATGATAAGTGTTCAAATTAATTATAACATAAATCTTTGTTTTTATTTAATTTAATTAAACCATATATTAATTAATGTAATCAATTAACAATTTTAACATACAGTCTTTTAGAAAAACATTTTCCAAACACAACCCTTTGTGTGTTCATGTACCCGAGCCCCATAGCAAACCTACACCGAGACCATGGGGTTTCGGCTTTGGCTCGAACCACTAGCATCAACACAGCAAGGCTGTGGCCTGCCAGCGACAGCTCAAAGCTGCCCCCGACTGAGCCGGGTTCCTACTGGCGAGCCAAACACACCCCTGCCGTGTGTTGGGTGTTGCGGCCGACTGCACAAGCAGCCACTAGCTGCTGCCAGCTTCCCCTGTTGTCCACTTAATACCCACCGAGATCCTAGGGATCTCGGTTGCCACTGCTTCAAACCAAACGCCCCTGTTGGGGCTGTGGGTTACGGCCGAGACAAACAAAATAGCCACCGCACCCTTATGGGTTGCGGCTGGCCAAGCATAAACCACACCGAGAGTATTGAAACTCTCGGTTTTCCGTGAACCCGAACAAAACCCCATAAGACTTGTTTACTTTCTTGTTTTTAAATCTCGTAATTACATGTGTTCATGGTTATAAAATTAATTGACCAAAGTAAAAGAAAAGAAATTAAAAATATTTAGTTTAGGGGATACCATAATGTGTAATGATTAATGATTATGGACACGAACAAAACCTAAACCCGAATCAAGGATCGACCCACTTTCTCTTCGTGTTTTCTTGGTGAAAAATCGGCGGCCAAAGGTGTAAGGAGTTAGGGTTTTGTTATTTTCTAAAAACTTGCAAAAAGTGATTTCCTTGAAGGTTTTTGATACAAGTATAATTAGTTAATGGGTCGGGACAAGGCCTTTGTTCTTTTCCTTATTGTGCCGTCCAAACACCCTCAACATATATATATTTTCGTTTTAGGTTTTTTTATAAATCACAAGTATTATTTCTGGTAACGTGAGTTCGTGTTTTTACTTTCGTGTTAATTCTCGCCATGGTTTAAGTTTTATACGTAAATGCTTATAGTGTAATTATTTACATACGTAATACTTGTAGTTAATGAATAATAAAGATACGTAATACTTGTATTAAATATTCGTGATACGTGTCGTGTTTTAATTATTTTTAAAGTTTTAATTTATTCGTGTTTTCATGTATTAAATGTTCATTGGTATTTTACGTGGGTTTTACAAGTATACTCACATACATGATTTGATAAAAAAAATAGTGGATTTTCTAGTAATGAAATTTCATGACGATTTTTTATATATGACACTTTCTTTGTCGACAAGAAATAAAAATAGAAACGAAGTATACAGAGACAACACAATATTTGATTAGTTTTGATTTGCCTTGCTTTGACTTCAAGGAAAAAAACCTATACATAGTCTTTGTTTTTTATTCGTTGAGGACTAACGAAAAACAATTGATCACGAAGGAAGAAACAAAATATTTGTTTCTCATTCTTTTCCATTTTGCCATAAAGTTGGCTGAACATTTTGGTTCAACTATTCCTTCGTTGAGAAAACAAATAAGAGTAGTATCTTATGATTGTTTTACTAAGCTTGTATTATCCATTCGTAAATATATCATTTTGCTATTCAAATCGGTAAGAAGCATGATCAAGAACACTTGTTGTTAGTTGTCGTGAAGCAACCACTAGCATCGTAACGTCTTCGTGTGACGTGTTGTGTGAGCAAACGATAGAGACGGTAATTTAACCGTTAGTTTCAAGATACAAGATCAAAACCCGTTTATTTGATTTTATCATTTAAACAAAAGGTTAGTATCTTAAATGTTTATTTATGTGTTAATTATATGCATTAAACTAGATCCATTCCGCTGCGTACTCGTAATTAAATGTTTAAGTAGTATTCAAAATCACAACAAACTAAAATAAAGCCTTTGATAGAAAAAAACTACTTATGATAACAAAATCTAATGCAAAAGTAGTGAATTATAGCAGTCCTTGTTATATTCAAGAGGAAGTAGTAACATAAAGTGTATCTTACTTAACGGCGTCATATCTAACTGCTTCCGGTATGCCGAAGCTCCTATCCCTACCTAATAAAAGTACACTTACTATTTCAATTTACAACAACAAGATTTCTAATTGGGAAATGATACTTACACATAGCAATTTGATCAATACACATAATTTTTTAAAAAACAGACTATTATGCCCTTTCTTTTTACTCCTCATTTGACTCTTTCTTCTCAAAGATAGCAATAGATCAACAGCAAATCAACATTATATTTTTCTTCCCGTCACATTCTTCCTGATCCCATATATCGTCTACTTTCTTTATATCTTTCTATTTTACCATCATTTCTTCTCATCTTAAGTATGTTGTGCTAATTAAAGTGCTAAACAATTAGACATATTTTCTATGTCTTGAGAATTGATCTGAACCTCGCTGTCACTATTTCCCAACCGCCACAAGTTAATGACCTTCCAATTTAACATCACTTCATTCCCAATCATTACGTAATTTCTCCGATCAGCATTGCATAAAATAATGCACTTACTGAATAATGGTTTGAATTGTACATATTATGCTCGTAAACAAATTTGCACGTATAAACAACAATTTTATTCTAATACTTTTATCAAGTTATGAACAATATTGCATCTTTGCTTTTCATGATCTTCCAAAACAAAGCTTCTTAGACATATCCACCATTTCCAGGTAATAATATAGGTAAATCACATGTTATGATATTTTATGCACACCATGCGTTTGATGAAATGATACAATGAAAGTCACATATGATTTAGAAAGTTCTAATTTATGAATGAGCATTTTTATTGAAGTATGGTCGATTTTTATAGATGATAAACTGATTACGGTGACTCATGTATGAGTCGCTATAACTCATATATGAGTCACGGTGACTCATATATGAAACTATACATATTTAAGTCTTTTTTGTAATGCGGGTAATAATATAGCTTCATTTTGTAACAAAATCATGGGGGACTCATATATGAGTCAGAGTGACTCATGTGTGAGTCATTGTGACTCATATATGAGTCAGATTGATGGCGATTTTAATGAAGATGTAGTTGCTGATGCTGATGTTTCTGAAAATGTAGTTGTCAATGCAGGGATTTGATACCGCTTTCATTAAGAAGAAACACAAGCAGATACGGAGAGAAGAATGAAACAATTCAGAGACTAACAAATGAGGCTAACTTCCATATAGACGAGTGCTTGTTTTGGTTGAGTAAAGATGCAGAAAAGTAGGAGAATCAAATACAACAACTACTTCAAGTGTTGAAAACATGTGTTGAATATCTAATTTAATTTTCTGTTTTTCTTTTATAAATATGTAAAAGTGAAAACATGTCTTGAATATTTGATTTAAATTTATGATTTCTTTTATTGAAGTGTTGAAAACATGTCTTGAATATGTGATTTGAATACTATGTATTGAATATCACGAGTCGCCTGACTCATGCATGAGCCATATAAATTTGCAAGTGTTTATAAACACTTGTACATTTGATTATTGTCATTTCTACACTTAATACAGTTTTATAAATATATAAAAGTGTTTTTAACAGTTAAAACATATTCTGAGTCATTATGACTCATGCATGAGTCACCTTACTCATGCATGAGTCGCCTGACTTATGCATGAGTCATATAAATTTGCAAGTGTTTATAAACACTTGTACATTTGATTGTTGTCATTTCTACACTTAATACAGTTTTATAAATATGTAAAAATGTTTTTTATAGTTAATACATATTCTGAGTCATTATAATACATATTCTGTCATTATGACTCATGTATGAGTCATACTGACTCATGTATGAGTCACATGACTCATGTATGAGTCACCTGACTCATGTATGAGTCACCTGACTCATGTATGAGTCATATGACTCAAGTATGAGTCAAAAGCACTTATGATTCTCAGACACCCAAAAACATAGTACTATGATTTTTAAAACATATTACTTAGAATCATAAGTATCATTCTCAAACACTGAAAAACGATCAACAGAATTAAGTACTACTATTAGTTCTATTACAATATAACACTTTCCTTCTGCAGGCTCTGCTTGTTTCTTCTTGGCAGATGGTTTCTTGGTAGCTGCTTTCTCGATTACTTCTTTCTTAGCTGCTGGTTTTTTGGTTGATGCTATCTCGGCTACTTCTTTTGTATCAGTGACAACAAAAGCCATTATAGACATTGGGACATGCTTGGAAGTTTCAGAAACTACCTACCTTTTTTAATACATGACTCATACATGAGTCAGTGTGACTCATACATGAGTTGGTCTGACTCATACATGAGTTAGTGTGATTCATACATGAGTCAGAGTGACTTATACATGATGGTTGTTGTTTATACTCTTTGATATCCTGCTCTTGGTAGTTTGTGTAGTATGGTGATACGCACGTAACTTGGCTACTAAATTTGTTGCATCCTTTGCAACATTCACAGCAAGAACCTAAATCAGAAAACATATGAAGCCTTTGCTCAATAATATATAAATTCAAATTTACTTACAAGTTGTGTAGCTGGTGACTACAAGAATCCTAATATCTTAGGGATGTAAGATATAGGTAATTATTGTCTTAAGTTCTATAAAGACTACCCAAATTTGTAATTCTCGACACATGTAATTTGATTAAAAATTATGAACTTATATATGAGTCACAACGACTCATATATATGAACTTATATATGAGTCATAGCGACTCATATATATGAGTCATAGCGACTCATATATATGAGTCACATCGACTCATATATGAGTCACAGCGACTCATATATGAGTCACAACAACTCATATATGAGTCACAGCGACTCATATACGAGTCATAGTCCAAGTTATGTAATCATGAGTCCCACTTATGTAATCAGCTTACAAACTACAAAAATCCATCAAACTTCAATAAAAAAGCTCATTCATAAATTAGAACTTGTTAAATCACATGTGATTATCATTGTGTCATTTCATCAAACATATGACGTGCATCAACAATCATAACATGTGTTTTACCTAAATTAGTTATGAAGTTGTCTTAGTATAATCAAAATGAAAAGAAAACATAAAAATAAGCATAATCAAAACAACTTACAATCATCGAGATCCATTTCGTCTCGTATATCCATAAATAATGAAACTTAACGCAAAAAATTAGGGTTTTGTGGTGTGGATTTGATCGGGATAGTGTGGATCTCGTCGTGGTTGCTGGTGGTAGTAGGTGGTGGTGGTTGGTGGTGGTGGTTGGTGGCGGTGGTGGGCGGCGGTAATAGGCAGTGGTGGGTTGATGGTGTTGTGTTTTTTGTGTTACGAGTTAAAGAGAGACGAGGGAGTTTTTGTTAAAAAAATATAATCTTAGACCGTAGGATAAAAGTAGATTGGATGGTGTTGACGAGTCCATCGAGACATTAATAAATCAATGAACTTTATTGAACTTTTGACGGTTAGATGTAAATAGGGGTATAGGAATAAATAAGGGCATAATAGTCTTTTAATGGCTAATTTATGTGTATGAATCAAAATTGTTATGTGTAAATATCAACTCCCTTTCTAATTCAAAAACAATTTTCTTAAAATATCAATAAAAAGACAACAGTCCAATAATACTACTGTATTTGTTACACAGAGATCATCATAGGTAAAGTAGTACTTTATCAAACAATCAACATACTACATAAAGAAATAATTCACGAAGTCTAAGCTTTTCGTTCTTGTTATTACATTCCAACTTATTTTAGAAAACGATCTAAATCGTAGACTAAATAAAAACATACAAGGACTTGTGATTAAGTTCCAATTCGTCGCTATATGAAAGATTCCAATGTACTTTGAAGTACCTCTAGCTTACAAATAACCACTCGCAATTCTTCGCACTAGTTGACTAGCTCCATGAACACTAGTACATGCAAACGTCAACAATAAAAGGTTCTTAAGCGTTAATTTTAGTGATATCACTTAGTTTCATTTTTTACAATAAGGTTTTACTAACAACACCTTTAAGAATTATGGTTAAAACTCTTCCAGCTAACGTTAGCAAAACCCTAAAAAAATTTGTATATAAAACTTGGTTATTAATCTATAAAAGCACACGATCAATTTTTTCACATTCAAGGTTGTCTCATAGATTTTGATGGCCCTGTGCCGCAACTAAAAATAGGCCCCATCAGTTACAAAAAATTTCGATAACTAAAAATAGGCCCTATCAGCTAAAAATGATTTGTGCATTTGATACATAGTTTCTTTTTATGGACATAATTTGTGGGTTTTTTTTTAACATATTATAAATGAAAATTAACATTTACAGTAATTAACATAAAACTTTTTTATGTTTAAATAACATAATTTAAAATTCAATATTTAATTAAGATAAATCATTATATATTTAACTATATTTTCTATAATTGTAATATCTAAATAAATATAAATTTAAAAATAATTAATTCATTGAATGTTATTTTATACAAATGATATGTTTAAAAAAAAACGCGTAACACTGCAGTTAGAGTAAAACACATAAAACATATGCATATTGTACATAGTTTCATCAGGCAAAAAGGTTATCATTATATGGGCCTCAATATATTAATCCGTATATAGTATTATTTGTCAGCAGAAAATATGTGGACTTCTAAATTGGGAGCCCTGCGCACTTGCACGGGCTGCATTTCGTTTGGGCCGGCCCTAATTCAAACAAAAATATAAACTCGATCGACCTGATCGGAACTTGTAATTCGCATTTCTAATCGAAATTTAAATATGAGATTTATTCGTACCTTGCTATTAGGGGTGTAAACGATCCGAGCCGAGTCAAGTTTTGGCCTAAACGAGCCAGGCTTGTTTATTAACTGCCTGGCTCGAGCTCGGCTCGAGCTCGAATAAAACTTTATAATCTGGCTCGATCTCGAACTCGAATATTTTGTTGTTGTTCGAGCTCGAGCTCGAAGCTCGTTTACGATTTTTAACTTTTGTTTAGACAAACTTCTATTATAAATATAGTTGGATAGACTCGTTTATTAACTCAAACTCGAGCTCGAAAGCTCGTTTATGATTATTAAAATGATATTAATACTTAATGAGTAAGCTAAGGTGTATATAACATATACATTTATAGATTTATCATTAAGCTCGAATAGCTCGTTCGGCTCGTTAAGCTCGCTCGGCTCGAGACAATTAAACGAGTTTTCGAACGAGCCGAGCTTAATATTATTTTTCAAAGCTCGACTCGCCAAATTAAACGAACACAAATATTTGTTTGAGATCGACTCGAACTCGAAAGTATTAAGTTCGAACTCGAGTTAAACGAGCTCGATCTCGAGTAGCTCGTTAAAAACTCGACTCGTTTACACCCCTACTTGCTATGTTCCTCCACACACACCCACCCCATCACCTCCGCTGTCCGTTGAGACTAACCTTTCATCCAGGCTGTAAAAGAAATAAATTAGCAAGCTATATTTATTAGTCCGTTAAAATAATATTAATTTCAAAGGCAATTATGTCTTTGTTGTACCTCTATCTTTCGCCAACATTTCGTCTATTTTAGAACCATTTGTTTTTGTATGATTGACGAGCTGGAGGTTAGGTGTATCATGGGTTCCATAACCCCATTTCTCCAGTTTATCACAATCCTGGATCACCACCTTCACCAAAGAAGGATATTTGATTGTAGCATTCCTAGGGTAGAAGCTCGTGAGATTCAACATATAGCAGAGGTAAATCTCGGCAAGGCGGGGAAACACGATGTTTTTAGCGGGTTCAACCATATCAATTTCATCTTTACCTGTTTCTTCATCCCCATCCGAGATCACTTCCTTCAAACTCTCGCAACCCCCAATATCTAGCTTTTTCAAACTAACAAGCCCATGTGCTACACTAACAGTGAATAGCTTTTCTAACTTCGGACAACCAACAATTTCACAGTTCACCAGGTTGTTAAGGCTTATATATTGATCTGGACAATTCCATATCACACAAAAACTCGTTAAACTTTGCAACCGTAGGTCTTCCACTTCTGAAAGAAACCTTGTATTCTCTTTCACCCCTTCATGGGTTTCAGATGTATGAAAAGTCTCCATCTCATCCAAACCCCTTAAGTCTACCAAACACAAAATATCGGCACACTCATATATATGAACATACTTCAAACCAAAATCCTTAGAGCACATCATAGGCATAATATTATCAATATTTGTCATCGATAAAAGAAATATAACATTGCATGCCTCAGTCAGTTTTCTAACATGCATCAAGTATGAGATATCAAGTTAAGCCTTGTCTAGAATCAAAGTTCTATTACGTTGAATACCACAATATCCATCTTCTTCTCCAATTTTAATGCCAAATATTTTCAATCTATTGAGATAATCACCTTGGGGGAAAAGGGAAATATGTGGGACATATATACTTAGAAATGTGAGCTTTGACAGCTTACCAATCTCAACAAGACTGTTATATTTCACCTCTTCCACCGGATGGTATCCAATATTCAACTCTTCCAACCAACGAAGCTTTGATAGTACACCTGGTGCAATATAAGATAGACCAAGACAACATTCAGCATGAAACACCCTTAAATTGACTAATTTTCCAATCTCATGAGGAATTTCTATAATTCCAGTACCACTGAGAATTAGAATTTCAAGGTGGTTGAGCTCCCCAAGTATAGAAACATCAAGGAGAGATTTATTATCACAAAGATTAAGCATACATAATCTTGTGATTTGATTCAGTGATTTTGGGAGGGAAATGATGTTATTATACCCAAAATCTATAACTTTTGCTTCTTTTATAGCTTGGGCGAATTCATCAGAAATTTCTGACAAATTACTATTTCCTTGTATGAGGAAAATCTTAAGGAGTGGTATATTAAGCTCATAACCAGCTGGAAGCTTATGGATATCATTTTCCATCAGGGAGATACCTGTGTAGCTTTCCAGGCTTCCAATTCTTGGTTCCCATTCGGTCAGATTTTTTCCAGCATCCACCAAAAATTTGTTATAATCTTTGGAAGCAATTAACAATGCCACATCACGAACAACATCATGCATTTTTGTAAAGAGTTCATTAATGGACCCAAATTCATCTTTCCCATCCAGTAACAAGCAAGACGCTTTCAGGATTTTCACTGCACCTTGAACTTTATTTCTTGCATCCTCCAAACTATCGAGGTCTTCGAAAATTTTCAAACCAACCCCATAATATGCCAACCGTCCTAATGAAACGTCAAAGTCTTCTGGGAACATACTACATAGTAAGAAGATTGATTTTGCTTCTTCACTTTCGAGGTAGTCATAGCTTAGCTTCAAATGAGCAAATTCTGACCTTATTGAGGGAGCAATATCCGAAGTTTTATGTTTCTCTATGTTATCAAGTGCGTTTTCCCATTCTTTGAAGTTCTCTTCATCTTTCAAAGCTTTTCCTACAGCTTGAAGGATTAGTGGCAATCCACCACATCCTTCAACAATCTTACTTGCAACTTGTTTCAGTTTGGCATCGATTTCTACTCTTTCACCAACCACGTGTTTAAACAGAATCCATGCGTCTTCCATTGGCAAAGATTCTACGCATATTGGGGTGCGAGCATCCATTGCGGTACATACACTTTTTAGCCTGGACGTTAACAAAATCTTACAATTTGGGTAGCCAGTTCCACACGGAATTCCCACTGTATGAAGCTTCACTTCTGTCCATATGTCATCTAGAATTATTAGAACCTTCTCACCTTTCATTATCCGCTTTGCTGCAACATCAACCTCATTTTGAATATATTTAGCATCCACCCTTTGCGAGACAGTAACAAGTTTAACAAAACTAAATAGGTCTTTAACTCTTGCAGCAACTTCACTGGCTAGTGTAGTCTTTCCTACACCTCCCATGCCATATATATTCCAGTGATTTGAATGTTTTCATCTTTGACAGATTCAATGATCGTTTCGAGAACTGATGCATGGGTACTCAGCTCATCAACATTCTCCCTTGGACGAATGTCTAATGTTCCTGGTGAAGCAGTAGGAATGGAGATCTCACCTTCAAAGGCCGCACCATCTTCTTGGTGTTTTATAAGGATAGGAACCTTGTTAGCCGCGTGCTTACCATAGTGACGAATGGTGTCGGGGTTGACACACATCCGCAAGTTGAAGCATGTCTTTGTGGCATGAGCTTCTTCTTGAAGAAAATCTTCCGTTGTGGATATGTGAACAAGTGCCTCCTCAACCCACTTTTGCACACCAGCTAGAATTTCGTTGCCGTTTTGAGTAGCTAGGTTTATTCTTTGCTGAACTCTCTTTGTCATACTCTCGAGCTGGTTTTTTTCTCTCCTTAATTTCTCGAAATTTTCTTTGGAATTCCACATGTAACCGAATTCATTTTTAACCTTACTTAACAGTGAGCCCGCTGCTTCTCCAACGATCATATCAGTAACCACTACTGCCATTCGAAATTTCTTTTCGTTTCAGTGTGGATTGGATGTAAAAGTAGTTTAAAAGAAGGTATAAACAATAGAGATACTTAGAGGTATTTTTTTTTTCTTTTTATTGTATTTCTGGGGAATTGGGAATTATATAGAATAATGGAAGGATATCAAATAAGAAGAAAAAAAATTATTGGATATAAAAGGGAAATCTGTAAGAACAATGTGTATGGGATTATGGGAGAGATTGTGTAATTTTGGGATGCTGGAAATGATACAATGCAATTCTGTATATATAATCAGAATTATGACTTATTTTTTTTATAAGAAAATCCTACTTGTATTAGTTAATTTCGTTCTAACAAATTGTATTAGTTAATTTTTTTCTAACAAATCATAGCTGTATTGGTAACATGCTATCTTAAACTATTGTAACAAACTAAGAAAGCGGTGTTTGGGATTTGCGTCTCAAAAGATGTTTCTTTATTAATTTTTAATTTTGTGTTATTTTTGTTTTTTTGATAGTAACAAAATGCGGAAGTAATTTGTAATTTGGGAAAATTATTCTCAATTGATTAAAATGAGATAACTCCTTTTTATACAAGAAGAAAAGGAATCAGTTATTTACTGAATTACACTTTGCACCCCTATAGTTTCAAACTAGATAAAAAGAACTAAAAATATAAAAGTGTATATTTCTATATCCTCCTCTCAAGTTGGAACTTCTGTGAAACCTAACTTGGAACTCAAAAAAGAATGCTGAGAGTGTCCCAAAGCATTTGTCATAATGTCTGCAAGTTGCAAATTTGTTGGAATGTAAGCAGTTTGAAGAAATCCTTCCTGAACTTTATCTCTGGTAAAATGACAGTCAATATCTAAGTGTCTTGTTCTCTCATGAAAACAAGGATTTGCAGCTATTTGTTGAGCTGCCTTATTGTCACAAAAGAGGGTTATGGGAACTTGAACTGGAATACTGAGATCCTTTAACAAATAGGCTAACCACACTAGCTCACAAGTAGTAGTGGCCATGCTCCTATACTCAGCCTCCGTAGAGGATCTTGAAACTGTAACTTGCTTCTTAGTTTTCCAAGAGACTAAGGCATGACCCAAAAAATATGCAATAACCAATTAAAGATCTTCTGGTCATTAAACAAGTAGCACAATCTGCATCAGAGAACCCTGCAATCTTCAGTTGAGGTTGAATTGGATAGAATAAGCCTTTTGAAATAGTGCCTTTCAAATATCTCAAAAGATGTAAAGCCTCTTGCATATGAGGTTCTTTTGGTGCTGAAATAAATTGACTCAGGTGTTGAACTGAATAAGAGATATCAGGCCTAGTCATAGATAAATAAAGGAGTCTGCCAACAAGTCTTCTATAAGAATCAGGGTGCTTCAAAGGAGATCCTTTATCTAATGACAACCTTAAGTTCTGAGGCATGGGAAAAGAAGTGGGTTTACAAGCCGTCAAACCTGCATCCTTTAACAAATCTAGGACATATTTTCTCTGATGTAAATAAGTTCCATTTGCAGTCTTGCAAAGTTAAATCCCCAGAAGATATCTAGCAAGTCCTAAATCTTTGATTGTAAACTTTTCATCCAAGGCTTTCTTCACTTGCTTAATCTCTTCATCACAATTACCAGTTAGTAAAATATCATCCACATAGACTAAAGCAGCTGTAAATGAATCACCTTTGATCTTGACAAATAATGAATAATCATGCTTAGATTGTTCAAAACCAAAACCTGTAAGAACTTTGGTCAGCTCCTGATTCCATTGTCTTGAAGCTTGTTTCAGACCATATAAAGACTTGTTCAATTTGCATACTTGACCAGGCAAGGCTTTTGTGTAACCTTCTGGTGGCTTCATGTAGATCTCTTCTTCTACATAACCATGTAAGAAAGCGTTGTTCACATCCAACTGGTGTAAAGGCCAATCCTTAGCCGTAGCAATAGCTATAAGAACTCTAACAGTTGCAGCCTTGGCAACAGGCGAAAAAGTATGCTTATAGTCTGTTCCCTCTTTCTGATCAAAGCCTCGAATCACCAATCTTGCCTTAAACCTTTCAATTTTCCCATTCGGATGATACTTGATCTTATACACCCATTTAGAAGAAATAGCTTTATGATTATCTGGTAAAGTAGTCAATACCTAAGTATCATTAGCCTCCAAAGCTTGTAATTCCTTCTCCATTGCTGCAACCCATTGAGCATCGGATGCAGCTTGTTTATAAGTTGTAGGTTCAGTAGCATTTAGAACATGAGCTAAAGAAGCTATATAATCCCGTGGATAACCATCAAAGTATTTTGAAGGAAATAATGGATACACAGGTTGTTTAGTAGTAGGAACAGAACACACCAGAGATACCTTTGGAACGACATAATCCTGTAACCAAGTTGGTTTGCTGGAAGTGCTAGTTGATCTTCTAGGATTAACCACTGCAGGTTCTGTTGTAGGTAAATTATTGTCATTAGGAGAAACAGGTTCTGCATGATGAACACCATCATCATGATGAATAACAGATTCTGATGGAATGACATGATCTTCAAGCCGTGTTTGAGACATTGGAATTGATGAAGAACCAATCTGTTCATCTTCGTCTTCCAAATATGACCCAGATTGTGGAGATACAATAGGAAGAGAGGATACAGTTTCTGAGATTGATTCCTTAAAAGGAAACTTATCTTCCTTAAAGACTACATCCCTACTACAAAACACCTCTTTCGTTTGTAAATCATATAACCTATATCCCTTCTGTCCTGGAGGATATCCTATGAAAATACATCTATTTCCTCTAGGCTCAAATTTATCTTTGTGAGGCTTAGTCACAGCAGCATAACAAAGACAACCTATGGTTCTAAGATTCTCATACGTAGGAACATCCTTATGTAAAACTTCATAAGGACTCTTCCAATCCAAAACTTTCATAGGCATCTTATTGATCAAATAAGTGGCCGCAAGAATGCAATATCCCTAAAACTTATTTGGTAAATTAGCATGCAACTTAAGTGCTCTTGTAGTATCTAGCAAATGTCGATGTTTCCTTTCTACCACCCCATTTTGCTGAGGGGTATATACCATAGATTTTTGGTGTATTATTCCCAAAGAACTAAAAAGAACCAAACATGCTTTATTGACTATTTCTGTTCCATTATCAGACCTTATAAACTTAGGCCTAGCATTATAATGATTCCTAATATAGGATAAAAAAAAAGACAGAATATCATGAATTTGATCCTTTGTGTGAACTAAGTATGTCCAAGTGCATCTAGTATTATCATCCACAATTGTAAGGAAATATTGAGCACCATTAAGGGCAGAAACCTTATAAGGACCCGAAAGATCAACATGGATAAGTTCTAAAGGAACCTTAGACCTTGTTTGACTTATAGGAAAAGGAAGTGTATGATGTTTTGCAAGCAAACATATATCACAAAAAAATGAGATACATTGACATTTTTACAATCATGAACATGAATCAACTTTGACACAGAAGTATGTGCAAGTCTAGAATGAAACAAATCAACTGATACATTGTTGCCTATCGGCTGAACAACTTTATTGACAAAAGTAGACAAAACTGGAAATGAATCAGATGAGACTTTTGGTGAAGAAGGTTTGCAAATGTAGAGACTTGTCTAGTAGAAGGGTCCTGGAACACAAACCAAGTAGGGAAGAAAATGGCTATAAGTTGCTGCGTATTAAGCAATTTTCCAACAGACAAAAGATTCACTTTAAAGACAGGCACATAAAAGACATCTGTTAAAGTAAGCTTATCATTTATTCTAATGTTTCGCACTTTTGTCACCCACTTATAAGTTCCATCAGGTAACTTAATCTTAATTGGTCGCTTAAGAATCCTAATATACTGAAACAAGTGTAAGTGTGGACACATATGATCTGATGCACCAGTATCAGCTACCCAATCTATCTCAATATTAAGATCACGTTTATCAACTAGAAATTTGATAGATGCATGAAATGATAAACCGGTCATAGGATTTACACCAGAAAGATTTATACCTGCATGTGCCTTAGAGGATGAAGCCTCATTAACATCCACTGTATTACCCTTAAACAACTTCATCATCTCTTGACAAACTGCACTAACTAACTTTTGATCCAAATCCACCTTGGAACCAGTAACTTCATTTTCATAATTCATCTGAAACGGTGTATCCCTGGTCAAATATTGATCAAAATCAGTTGATACTTGGGCTGCCAACTTAGCACCTTGCTTCTTGCCCTTCTTGCCTTTGTACCAATCCGGATAACCAATTTTCTCAAAACATTGCTCAGTCAAATGCCCTTCTTGATTACAAAAACCACATAACTTCTTCTCTCCTCTATGTTCACCTCTGCTTTCTTTTCTAGAACTTGATCCTTGACCATTTTTGTTAAAATTTGCAAAAAATGCAGTAGGATCACTAACATGATAAGTAACCTGTTTTTGTTTCTCAACTTGTTGCACAATGTAGTAAGCTTTGTTAATATTTGGTAAAGGATCCATTGAAAGAATTTGGTTTCGCACCGATTCAAACTCATCATTCAATTTCATCAAAAATTGCATAAGTTTTGACCTACTGTCAATCTCCAAAAATTTCTCAGTAATACCACAAGTGCATTCTCTCATTTTCCCACAAGAACAAAGAGGAATTCCATTAAAACTATGCAATTCATCCCAAAATATCTTAAGTTTATTGAAATAAGCAGCAACACTGAGATTACCTTGATTAACCTTACTCAATTCCCTTTCAATTTGGTAGATAAGAGGTCCATTGCTTTGACCATATCTCTCTTCTAACTCCTTCCAAAGATCACAAGCGGATTGAGCATAAAGAAATGAATCTGATAACTCAACGATCATTGAGTTTAAGATCCAACAAATCACCATGTAATCACAGCAAATCCACCTCTGGTAATTGTTATCAATAACTGCTGGTTTAGGTGAAGATCCATCAATAAATCCCAACTTAAATTTAGCACCCAACGCCATCTTAATCGTTCTACTCCAACCAAGAAAGTTACTCCCATTAAAAGGTGTAGTAGTTAACATCATACCAGGATGATCAGAACTTGCAATATGCAATGGATCATTAGCAACATTCTGAGATCCTGATTCTTGATTAGGATTGAAATTAGGGTTGTTTTGATTGAGATTGGGGTTGTTTTGAGTGAGATTATTAGGGTTTATATTCGGAATCGCCATGGATAACTTGTAAGATCTGTAATTAGAACAGAACAATAAGATGACGATCCAAGAACGGTTAAAACCGTTAAGGAAAACGGTTAGAAAATTTTAATAGAATCGAGCTCAAAGCTCTAATACCATAACAAAATGCGGAAGTAATTTGTAATTTGGGAAAATTATTCTCAATTGATTAAAATGAGAAAGGAGTAGATAACTCCTTTTTATACAAGAAGAAAAGGAATCAGTTATTTACTAAATTACACTTTGCACCCCTATAGTTTCAAACTAGATAAAAAGAACTAAAAATATAAAAGTGTATATTTCTATAGATAGTAATAATCAAATATAGTTAAAAAGAGATTTGCAATTTTGTCTAGTTTATCATCTCAACCCTAGATCTGAGATTCCCTTATGATCTTGCAACACTTAAAATTACTGTTTATATATCTCAAAACTCAAATTACTTTTTGACAAGACAGATTATTATGGCCTACATGATAAAATATATATCGTCCAACTCTTAACTAACTAGGTCAATTGAAATATGTGTTGATTGCTTGGAGACGAGTCTCTAGGGAATGGTTTGGTTGATATCAAACAATGCATGAAATCAAAGTATTCCCACTATTATCTATATTATCTATTTTTATACGTTATATAATATTGTGAAGAATATTAACATTACTAACTACTAGTAGCAAGTACATTTTCCCGCCGACCATTAGGCTGGTGGGAGTGACACATAAATCACTCACCGACACCTCAGCGTCACCTCATCGTTTTAACAAACTCACCCAAACTCCCCACAGGAGGTAATGACACTCAACCAAACTTACCCAAACTCACTCCACATCACCCCCATCTTTTTATTAAATATTTTTCATTCATATATGTTATTAAAACAAGGGGTACATAGAAAATTAAAACACAATATGAATTAAAAGACGATACATATGAAATTTAAAAACAACATTTAAAAAAAACATAAATATAAAAAAACATAATAAATTAAGCATTGACATACAAATGCTCGACCAAATCTGCTCCAAGATTGTGATGTTCGAAAAATGAATGGATTCGGCCCATGATCTCGTCTAACATATTGCCCCTTAAAGACAGTTGGACAAACGAACCACTCCCAGTCTGTACAATCAAGACTTCTTATCATCCATGGAAACCCGTGCTTTGCTTCGCGATGCGCATAAAGTTTCTGAACATCAGTATACGTGGGTTTTCTCATATAATCAGCCCCGAATATTTCCATAACAGCACTACAGAAATGATCAAGTGATTCTCGAGAAGTTCTTACGCTCATTTGCAGATACTCATCTAGAAAACCAGGAACGACGCCGTATGCCAATTGACGAATTGCCGAGGTGCACTTTAACAACGGTGAAATACCTTCTTTTCCGGTACAATCAACATTATTACGAAAGTATGCAGAATGGTGAGTCACTTCACTAACTATCCAGTTGAAAAGGGGGCGGCCCATTCGAAAAACCTTTCTGAACTCTTTCGCATCGTATCTTGGGTTCGCCGAAAAAAAGACGCAACTAACCGATCATGAGCACCTATTCGGTCTCGATTTATGACGTTTCTTGGTAATCGATTAACAATGTGTCGTCTCTTAATAAACTGCAACACTTTTTTAATAAAACCTCACTAGCGTTTCGTTGCGACTTCCGGATTTTTAGTGGCAAAAAATAACTCGTATTCGTCGATATTTTTCATTTTTTTAGTGATTTGGGGAGAATGTGTGAATGTGTATGGAATGTGAATGTGTGTTTTAAAAATAAGAGTTTTTGGTAGGTATTTATAAGTAAAAAGCGGTATTAAGATTTTTTTTTAAAATTTTGCAAATAACGGATATATAAACATGTGGGTCCCATTTGTAGTAACTCACCCGGGGTGAGTGTGGCCTTGTTTTTTTGGTTCCAACGACTAAGTCGCGCGCGAGTTTGGGTGGGAGAATAGGAGCTGCGCGCGAGTTAGTGGCTCTCGCTCGTGGGATACCTCCCACTCCCATCAGCCTTACAACCTCTCAATAATACTGACTACTATTCATGTATCGATATTGTGTCATGGTACTTGACATTCTGATATGAATATTGTGCGATAAAGTTACTCACTAAAATCCAGCCATTTGTAAAGTCATTATCACGAACAACATGTGATGTAAAAATATTAGTCTCAAAAAGTTTGATTACATGGCACCTGTTGCGTCATGCGCAAAACCTTGCTTGTTAATTTAAACAAGAAATTTACACTCACCAAGTTTACATGAAAGTTTAATTATAATCATAAAAATTACTAGATCATGCATATAGTTTATTCTCAAGGGTATGCAGAGTTAAGTTTCATAGCATAACCTTTGTGTAATATATTTTTATTAAGAGATTCTAGCTATACGCTTGAAAAAAAAGGAGCAACAAGTTATAATAACATATTGCAAGCGATTGGATTTTGAACCCAATCAATCCACAACAAAATTGATTTATTAAGCCTATGCTTAATTTAAAAACAACAGAGAACCTTGATTTCTTCTTCTAAGATGTATATTAGAAGAGGCATTAAATCGAAAATCGATTTTCATACCACTAAATAACCTAATTGGTTATTTGATTGACTGTCTATGCATAAGTCAACTTTTTAGAGAGATTAGTCTAGTCTCCCCGTGATAGAAAGAGCTTGGGGTCATTAATAAATCACCGACAAGATGAAATCTTCTTCCAAAGTGACTTAGTCAAAGAACAATTGGCAAAGAAATACTAAGTAGCTTCAAGGCCTTCATCACACATCGGATGTCTCTTAGAATGAATGTTAATTCCTTTGTTATCTTGGTTGCAATGAGTTGGGAGTCAGTCTTGTATTAACCGTCATATATGAATAATTATTTTGATTGGTAAAGCCTTATTTTATCTTGTTTGATCCCCAATTGATTCAAGAAGGCAATTATTATTCTTTTTTTGTCAAAGCATAAACAACGAATATGTTTAATGGTCTAGGTTTCATAAAATAACTAATATATAAAAGGAAATAATAAACTAATACCCAATACCGTTTTTCCCGAGTTAAGACTAACAAGTTCACGTCCAAACTTATACTTGTTTATTATGTATCAAAGATACAATAATACATACATTTTGTGTCTTACATTTTATGGGGAAAAAATTACAAGACTTGTGAGACTTTAAGTCATTCCACAAAGCTCTAGTAATTTAATATAATATGTTTTAAATACATTTATTACAAAAAGTCGCCGGTTACTATTTTGCCATTATTGATGCTCCAAGGAAACGGGCTCTCTACTTCTTGTTCACGTAGACCAAACATAAAAAAATAGTGATATATATTGATTTGGCTTTAGCATCGGTTCTAAATCGAATCGAATTTGAGAAAACACGAACCGAAATAAGCCGAGCAAGAAATCGAGCCGAAGAGAAAAATCGAACTGAATATATAGTTTAGAGTTATTTTTCTTGTTTTTTACATAAAACCGAACCGAACAAAACCGACATAAATATATAAAACGAATAAAAAATAGTCAGTTCGGTTTTGACCGGTTCAGTTCGGCTCAATTTATTAGTTCGATATGATTTTTGGTTGATTTTACTCGGCCTTAAAAGACCTCTTGGCCCAGCGGTATGTGAGTGACCCTCTAACATAAAGGTTGTGGGTTCAAGTATCGGTGAAGACATGTGAGATACAATTTTTGAGATATTTGTGTGAGTTTTAAAAAAATTATCGTTCAAAAAAAAATATTTATTTATTTTACTTGATAGATCTGGTCCTCGTGTATGGATCAAGATTGCCAACCAATCAAAGAAATTATTATATTTTTTATTGTTTGTTTTGGTCTTTTAATACTCCGGAGTACAACTTATGAATGTAGTTGACTATTTATATGAGACAGCTAGCAATGAATAACTAGTACAATACCCGTGCGTTGCCCGGGTATAACAATTCAATAATTTATAAGTATGAAATCTAAAACATATAAAGTACTAACAAAGTTTGAAAGACTAATTATGTGAAAAATGATTAGATTCAAACGCAAATAACTCGTTAGAGAAACAACTAATGATTAATTTTTCAAACTATCACTATTAGTGTTGCAAAATATTTGTGACTTAAATCCATATAGAATTTAAACCCAATCAACGCGTTTGACTTTTAGAGAAAAATGAAATTTAACCAACCCATTTTAATAAGTAGTTGATAATATCAACTTCATTTTCCAATCCCACCTGTAAATGTAATTGTAGTAGCATTGGGCTCACTGAGAATTCGATAAATGGTTACTTATTTTGCATGTATATTTTGTTTTTAGTCTACGACGAGGAGTTCTTACTGCCTTTAAGACGAGTGGACGAATCTCCTGCGGAAGTTTGCTCGGTACCTCGATGGGTAGTATCCCTTCCAATTGAGATTTTTTCATTCTCAAGGCTTAAACCAGAGACCTTTGGTTAAGAAGCCTGCTTTGACCAACTGTGCCAACCTCAAGTGATTATTTTGCATGTATATAGTTCAAAAAATTATACATTAATACATTATATATCCATTCTAATGAATCTTTGCACAATATAATATTTTGGTATTACTACATCTAGGGGTGTCGAAAAAGTTGACCCGACCCGAACCCGAATAATCATATTCGGGTCGGGTCACTCGGGTCACAAAGTGTATTCGGGTTGACCGAATTGACCCGAGTTCTAATTGGCTCGGGTTCGGGTTATATATTTTTTACCCTTGACCCGACCCGACTTGACCCGAACCCGACCAACCTGACTTGACCCGACTAAAATTACATTTTTTACATTGTATTAGTACTTAATTTAGCCACTTTTTACACATTTTCCTTAAACTCGGGTTGACCTGAACCCGAGTTGACCCGACCCGAGTTGACCCGACCCGAATTGACCCGAACCCGAGTGACTCGAGTTCTAATTAGACTCGGATTCGGGTTATATATTTTTTACCCTTGACCCGACTGACCCAACCCGAGTTGACCCGAACCCGACCGGATCAACCCGAATCACACCCCTAACTACATCTTACTTAACATGGAAGGTGAAAACCGTACTACATAAAAATAATGATTAAAAATCAAACTGTAACAAAACAACCTAAATTTTACTTGACAAAAACATTAGATCACTGAAAAGCAACTTAAATATTGATCAACCAAAAATATTATCTCTTCCTCTTCGTCGTCTTCGTCAATCGACGGTAAATTTTGTTGCGGCTAAACACAGAAACTCGATTTCTTTTCTTCCTCTTAATATTCGACATTGACAAAACATCATCAAAATTATCATCATCCCCATCACAGATGTTCTTATCGTTCGGAATTTTGATTTCAATAAACATCTTTCCATTTCCATGTCATCAAGTTTGATTCCCTTTTCATTTTATTTGATTCACGGATCACCTCATCAGCCAACGGTTCGGTATCAAGTTTCACCTTCTTCATGCTATTGTTAAATGACGTAAAACAACATTATGCCTTCGTACGAATAAATATGTATGTCAAACAAAATGAAAAACATAGAAAGGAGTGTTACCTCATGATCGATCATGAAGATCAATATTATCATTCCCAGCTTTCTGTTCATATAACGAAGAAAACATGATGCATTGATGAATAAAAGTTGGTGTGAGATGCTTTAATTTTACCTTGATTTATTTGTTCATACATCTTCACAATGCCAAATTCGGTTTTTTTGTTGCATCGATAGTCGAGACATTTCTTAGCTGTTCATGTGTATAAATGTAAAAATAGAATGTTAAAGTTACTAATATGAAATACTACATTGATCTACAATTGATAAAGAAGAGCATTTGATTCATACCTTCAAATACTTTGGTTGAGGTAAAAAGTCTTGCCTTGTGTTAAAATGGAAACCGTGAATGAACAAATGGTAGGCAAGTGTGATTTTTATTTATAGAGCTCATGGATAGCCACAATTTAGGCGCTAAATTGCATATTTTCAAAAGTTGAATGTAAAAAGGATACTAATAAATAAACTTACCTGACTACGCGTAAAAAAGGGCTATATTTGTTAGTATGGATAAGTATCACTTTTTACATAACTCCGTGTAGAAAAAGTCACCACCACTTTGGACTCTAAATTGTTAAGTGTAGATAAGTTGAATTTAAGTGGTTAAGATTTAATGTACTGTACCGATGTTAGCTCAAGTTAGTTAATATGGATAATTCTTGAATTATAATGGCTGAGATTGAAAGTGACTTAATTTCAACGGATGTGATGATTTCTGATAAAAATAGACCGGCGGCAATAGAAGTATAATTTTGTAAAAATTAAGGTAGTGGCAACGTGAGGATCTGTACGTTAAGGAGACAATTTAAGGTATAATGCAACGTTTCTAATAAATAAATTAATTACTTCATAGATCACATTCAAGTTACTAATGATCAGTAAAGTCGTTGGTTTAGTTGGTTCTCCATCAATTACTCTATACTGCAAACGCAGGTTGTCAATAAAGAATATGGCCAGCCCAGGTCAAATGTTCTTTTGAAAGACCCATCGTCTCCTAAGTTAGCAGCATTCGGAACCCAAGCCAGTCACGTTACAGAAAAGGAGCATTATGCTATAGAATTTACAAGAACGATGATCCCCGTGCCCTCAACCTCTCACGGTTTGTAGAGGGTTTCATCAATTTAAATCCTCCCTTTGGTACGTGATGGATCTTAAATCCTTCTTGCCAAGAATAAAATTATGAGTCAAACCGTTTGCTACTGATGGATGTGGGTGAAACCAACAGTTCGAGTATCCAAAAAACTATTAGGGGATGAATATACCCCAGTCCTATAACCCTAAAAACACAAAAAACACTTCAGTTGTTCAATCACCCCGTCCCAAAACCCTAAAAACACTTCCGCTGTTCAATCACCATGTCCATCGGATTCGTCACTTTTATCATCGATATCAAAAAAAAAAAAAAAAAAAAAACACCTCACCGTCAATCTCTAGATATCCCGATCCATACAAAAGTCAATAACTAATCACCTTCTATTTCTCTGTTTGACTTGTAGGCACTGATTTTGTGCTGGCATGTCATTGGTTACATCAAAATTTTTTAAATAATCATCAAACATTAATCACATCAAAGCAAGATGCGTTGTATATTATTTTTGATGCATGGATCTGATGTAGCGGTGATGCTTTGTTGGGTGATAGATATTGATTATCTATTGTATTCAATCACGATATTGGGTTCAGCAAGGAAAAAGAAGACGTGGAAGAGTTGAGTTTCATCTTGATTTTCTAGGCCCAAGTTTAAGGGCCCGTTTGGTTCCTTGATTTTACTTCAAATATTTAGGGTTAAGTCATAATACAGTGTTTGGTATAAGTGCAAAGTATTTTAACGACTTATCCCCTAAAATAAAGGACTGCACAAATTTTACCCTTATTGCCCTCTTTATGTGAAAACCTCTGACATATTTGACTTTTCTATGTTGAATTTCGTTTGAACAAATGCAGCCACACATTATTTGCCATAATTATTTATATAATTTTTTTTGCCTTTTCTTTTATTTTAATTTTTAATAAATATATAAATTTTAAATTTTAATCCCAACCCAACAAGAAACAAACAACTACTAACATAACCATTCAACTACTCACATATATTTTCTTTTTTACCTAAACCACCCACTTTAGAAACTCACACCTAAAGTAAAACCCACCTTCATACCAAACGGACCCTAAGTCTTTACTATCCTGGTTATTAACGCTTTTAAAACTTTTTTTTTCTGTCAAGTAATTATAATATTATCTTTTATTGTTTGGGATACTTTGAGTTATCCTTTGGATATTTTAGTTATCCGTAAAAAATTGGGGTAATTTGGATTATCCTTCGGATATTTTGGTTATCCGTAAAAAGTTGGGATATTTTGATTATCCTTCGGAACATTGGTTATCCATAAACAAGTAAGAATAAGGGATACTTTGGGTTATCCCGTTTTTTTCTTGTTCATTATCTTTTTTTGTCTTTTTTTTTTCCTTCAGTCCGAGCTTTCGCGATTTCGCCGCTCGGACTGCAGGGGAGTATTAGAGGATGACCCGGCCCGATTTGTGGGTTCGGATCCAATAGGGTTTCCAGGATTTATACTCTATAAATACCTCAAGAATAAAACATACTAATCATGGGGTTTTAATAAGTCTAACAAAAACTTGATACATGCCATATGTTCAGTAATCATGTGTACTAACTAGCTCATTCATTAGACATACAACCAAGAACAGAGCCAGTAGGGGGCTGGAGGGTGTTGTGCCCCCTTAAACAGCTGCGGACGTACCCTATGACTAGGTGGTTTCCGGTCTCCATTTTAGAGATCGAAGTGTTTTAAAATTAGAAAAATTGAAAGTGAGTTACGAGAATGAAAGGAAATAAACGATTAAATAAGCAGTAGAGTAGAAAACAAGAATTCTGAGATGCTTGTATCAATGGAGATTAGGGATGGCAAAAGCGCCCGAAACCGATGGGTTAAACCGAAACCCAAACCGGTTGGGTCGGGTTCGGAGTCGGGTTGGCGGGTTTGGATACGGGTTCGGGTTTTAATACTCTTTTTTCGTGGGAACGGGTTCGGGTTCGGGTACGGGTTTTACTAATACCCACCCCGTTTACCTATCCGAATCCGTAGCCATTTACCCGAATCCGTACCCTCTTTTGTTGCTATTTTATATAAGTTCTAAATTTTTATCAAATAATAGACGAAGATTGTTGAACGAATTGAATAATCATATTAGTTACATTTTGTGTGTATTAACATGTTTGTGATCAAGTATATTTGGAATACATAATTTTAAAATAAAAAACTATAATTTATTCGATATATTAAATCGTGTGAATAATATTAAAAAATATTTATTTTATCTTCTAAACACTTAAAATATATATTAGGGTATTTTGGTCATTTTCGAGTGGTTTTTCTTAACATTATACACACAGTAATGTCCAATAAATATTTAATTATGGATACCCGATACCCGCGGGTAAAATCCAAAAACCCGATGGGTAATACTAATCGGGTACCCGTCGGGTGATTAAGCGGATGCGGGTACGAATATTATAAATGGGTACGGGTAAGGATTCATTAAAACCCGACCCAAACCCGACCCGTTGCCATCCCTAATAATGATTTGAGGTTTTTTGGTTGGTCACGAGGAAGACAAACCAAAAAAAAAGTACGGTATTCATATTTTATTATGAATTTGGTACTTTTATTAAATATTTCTACTTTAACCTCTTCATTTATAACTTGTATACGTTTTGGTTATCTTAGCTTAAATAGTGTAAACTTCAAAGTATACATGACCTGACCCACCCGTTAAGAAATGGACCAGATTATCATATCATCAGCATTTCACACATGCTCCAGACATAAGCATAGTAGAACTTCGATGATACATGAGGGTGTTTGATAGCCTTTGAATGATTTAGTTCAGTGGCAAATTATGAATCGGGCAGCACGATATGCGTTTGTTAGAAATCTTTTCATACACAATATCATTTTGATTGGTTCTGCGCCATTCTGGACGGTATACGTAGGCATGCTTTGTTATTCAGCAACCATTTTTCTCAATACTATCCTGTTATGTAACTTCACGTTTATTGCTATTGTTAATGGATGTTATAGTAACATTGATCAAACAAATCTTCAAATGTTACGTACATTATTATTAAATTAATAAAAAAGCTAGACATTTGTTTAAATAGGGCATGATAAAATATTTAAATTTATAACAAAACCACTTAGAAAATATAATTGTACCGTTTATATTATTCCTTTTGTTTTTTTTTTTTAGAACGACAATTTTTTACAACTCACGCTAACTATCTCACAAATTATATCTCACATGTCTCCATCGAGACTTGAACCCACAACCTTTAGGTTAGAGGGCCATTCACATACCGCTGGGCCAAGAGGCCTTTGTTAAATTAACAAGAGGCCAAAAATAATTACAAATTAATAAAAATTATAATTTTTTATTTAGATTACTTTGAGTTTATGTTACTACTTTAGCTCGTGATTTTTTAACGGTTCTTTTATTACGTTTTATTTACTTGTTGATATAAAAGTTGCATGATTTTTGTTTCACCCGAATTAGGCTTAATTCGAGTATGTGGGGCTCCGGCTCTTACACCAAGTGAACTTGTTGTTGAGATCATGCACGCTAAAACAACACGAGTTAAGCTTACCACGGGAACGTATCCCACGATTAGACTCCGGCGTGAGAGTAAGTAATCGGTTTAGGGTTAGTAATCGGTGAGTGTTGAGAGTATTGAGTAGATCGTACCTTTGTGGAACCCTTGGGGGTTCCTTATATAGGCGGTAGAATCTCTGTTGGGCTCCACCGAATCTTCGGCCCAAAGCAAGAGATAAGTACCTTAATTGTGTTGATTCACTACAACAATACTGAGTTTATGGTCGCCATTTTTCTAGGGTCGACTTAGTCGTCCCTAGATTAAGGGGGACCCACCAGTTTTACAAGAAAACCTTGGTCAAAATGGCTGTGGGGACTAAGTCATCCCAAGGTGAAAAAATATATATTTTATCTCTTTTAATTGTATAAAATTATTTAAAATTAATATAAATATTTTTTTTAAAAAAAGTTTAAAATGAAAGTGAGACCCACATAACCTAGGGACGACTAAGTCGTCCCTAGCTTAAGTAAATTTATTTTTCCCAGTTTTTTTTTATCTTTTTTATTTATTTAAAATTATTTAAAATTAATATAAATATTTTTTAAAAAAAGTTTAAAACAAAGGTGGGGCCCTTGTAACCTAGGGACGACTAAGTCGTCCCTAGGTGAAGGAAAATTTATTTTTCCGTTTTTTGTCACTTGTAATTATTTAAAATTATTTAAAATTAATTTAATTATTTTATTTAAAAAAAACTTTATTATAGTTAAAAATAACTTTATACATATTTAAAAAAAAAACTTTATATATTTAGAAAAAAAATTATACATATTTAAAAATAACTTTATACATATTAAAAAAACTTTATACATATTTAAAAAAAACTTTATACATATTTAGAAAAAAAATAATACAAATTTAAAAATAACTTTATACATATTTTAAAAAACTTTATACATATATAAAAAAAACTTTATACATATTTAAAAAAAACTTTATATTTATTTAAAAAAAACTTATACGTATTTAAAAAAACTTTAGATATATATTTAACACTTAAACACGCGCTTAATTAAACATGTATATTACAACGATAATAGATTCATAAATAAGAAAAAAAAAACACATCACAAACTAGTTAAAACTAAACATACAGATTAACACATAATAATAAAATACAAATTAACACATTAAAATAACAAATAGATTACTACTCAAAGCTAAGATTTTTCATTTCATTTAAAAGCTGTCTTGTCTCTAGCATCTTTATCTTTAGATCTTTGATCTTGCAATTAGAGCACTCAGTGGATGCAGATTGAGAAGGACCTGTAGAAGAACTTGGATGTGAACCTTGAGGTGTTGAAGATCCAGGGGAAGATCTTATACGGAGTTCGAGATCAAAATCATCCTTCCATTTAAAATATTTACATCCATAATTATCTGTTTTTTGCTGTTACAAAGTAAACAAATAACATGACATGTCATTTTAATAATCACACGTATTACATAACTAAAACATTAGATTGTTTACCTTCGAAAGAGGACATGCATAGTAAAGTTTACCAAAGCTATGAGGTTGATGTGACTGTCTCAACACAATATATCCCTTTCTACATGTACACTTATAAGGTTCAAGCGGATCCATCTTATGCAAAATCGGGTGGTAGTGGTGGTGAGTTTGGTATGAGAGGATAATAGTTTGTGAGGATAAGAGCTACCATAAATAAAGATAAAAATTTAGGGTCGACACATTTAGGGACGACTTAGTCGACCCTAGCTTTCCCGCCAACATTTTCCCGCCAGCATTTACCGCCAACATTTCCCGCCAATATTTGATCACTTAAACATGCTTAAGCTCAGTATTTTTAGCTTAATGGTCACCTCAGAGCAATAATAACATATTGTCTTACACTCTTACTGTATAATCATGATTAGTTTTGTAATAGTGACAATTGACTAATACTCATTTTCTAACACATTTTTTATTCGATCTAGTTACTAATGAATTATTTTATCAAATTATTTCCAAACTATAACTATCTTTGAGACACACAATGACTTAATACTTAACTTGAAGTGATCATTGTGTGAACCTATAACGTATAACCCTACCACATCGACTCATCGGTTGAACCTATAACGTATAACCCTAACATATCGACTCACCGGTTTAACCTATAACGTATAACCATAATATATGGACTCATCGGTTTAACCTATAACGTATAACCGTAACATATGGACTCATGGGTTGAACCTATAACGTATAATCCTAGCATATGGACTCATCGGCTTAACCTATAACGTATAACCGTAACATATGGACTCATCGGTTTAACCTATAACGTATAATCCTAGCATATGGACTCATCGGTTTAACCTATAACGTATAACCGTAACATATGGACTCATCGGTTAAACCTATAACGTATAACCCTAGCAAATGGACTCATCGGTTTAACCTATAACGTATAACCGTAACATATGGACTCATCGGTTAAACCTATAACAAATAACCCTAACATATGGACTCATCGGTTTAACCTATAACGTATAACCCTAGCATATGGACTCATCGGTTTAACCTATAACGTATAACCGTAACAGATGGACTCATCGGTTAAACCTATAACGTATAACCCTAGCATATGGACTCATCGGTTTAACCTATAACGTATAACCGTAGCGTATGGACTCATCGGTTAAACCTATAACGTATAACCATAACATATGGACTCATCGGTTTAACCTAGAACGTATAACCCTAGCATATGGACTCATCGGTTTAACCTATAACGTATAACCGTAACATATGGACTCATCGGTTAAACCTATTACGTATAACCCTATCATATGGACTCATCGGTTTAACCGATAACGTATAACCGTAACATATGGACTCATCGGTTAAACCTATAACGTATAACCGTAACATATGGACTCATCGGTTTAACCTATAACGTATAACCGTAACATATGGACTCATCGGTTAAACCTATAATGTATAACCCTAGCATATGGACTCATCGATTTAACCTATAACGTATAACCGTAACATATGGACTCATCGGTTTAACCTATAACGTATAACCTTAACATATGGACTCATCGGTTTAACCTATAACGTATAACCCTAGCATATGGACTCATCGGTTGAACCTATAACGTATAACCGTAACATATGGACTCATCGGTTAAACCTATAACGTATAACCCTAGCATATGGACTCATCAGTTTAACCTATAACGTATAACCGTAACATATGGAATCATCGGTTTAACCTATAACGTATAACCCTAGCATATGGACTCATCGGTTTAACCTATAACGTATAACCCTAGCATATGGACTCATCGGTTAAACCTATAACGTATAACCGTAACATATAGACTCATCGGTTAAACCTATAACGTATAACCGTAACATATGGACTCATCGGTTAAACCTATAACGTATAACCCTAGCATATGGACTCATCGGTTTAACCTATAACGTATAACCGTAACATATGGACTCATCGGTTTAACCTATAACGTATAACCCTAGCATATGGACTCATCTGTTGAACCTATAACGTATAACCGTAACATATGGACTCATCGGTTAAACCTATAACGTATGACCCTAGCATATGGACTCATCGGTTTAACCTATAACGTATAACCGTAACATATGGACTCATCGGTTTAACCTATAACGTATAACCCTAGCATATGGACTCATCGATTTAACCTATAACGTATAATCCTAGCATATGGACTCATCGGTTGAACCTATAACGTATAACCGTAACATATGGACTCATCGGTTAAACCTATAACGTATAACCCTAGCATATGGACTCATCGGTTTAACCTATAACGTATAAGCGTAACATATGGACTCATCGGTTGAACCTATAACGTATAACCGTAACATATCGACTCATCGGTTGAACCTATAACGTATAACCTTAACATATGGACTCATCGGTTGAACCTATAACGTATAACCGTAACATATCGACTCATCGGTTGAACCTATAACGTATAACCCTAATATATCGACTCATCGGTTGAACCTATAACGTATTACCCTAACATATCGACTCATCGGTTGAACCTATAACGTATAACCGTAACATATCGACTCATCGATTATTAATTATTACAAACTAAATATAACGTATATTTTAATATTAATTATAATAATTTATTTTGATTTTTATTATTAATTTATATTATTAATTTTATTACATAGAAGGTATAATGTATTTTAAATGTATGAAAAACACCTAGGGACGACTTAGTCGTCCCTAAATATCAAAGAAATTCGTCCCTAAAAAAACCCTCCAACACTTAGCAAAATTTTGGGAAAGTTGAAAATTTTGGTGAAAATTTAAATAACCCGCTTTGGGTTTGAGTTTTCCCGGTATACACCTAAGGACGACTTAGTCGTCCCTAGGTATAAATAGTCGTCCCTAAGTTTCAATAATAAACGAAAAAAAAATATTTATAATTAACCTAGGGACGACTAAGTCGTCCCTAAGTTACAAAGCTTAAGTCGTCCCTAGGCTTCAATTTCAGTATACTAGCTATCTTATCTTTATCTCATTCACTGTTAAAAAAAAACAGGGACGACGAATTGCAAACCCACCACCACCACACTCATCACCAATTCGACCACCCACCACCAATTCAACCAACCCACCACCACCACTTCCATCTTCACCAACCCACTACCACCATCTTCATCTTCATTCACCACCAATTCGACCCACCATCACTTGCACAAGAGCACATTCACCACCAATTCGGATTGTATATTGTTTAATCACCAGGAATTAATATATATTTCGGATTATATATTGTCAAGGTATTTGATTTCGAATTATATATTTTTTAATTTGATTAATTTTTGTAGTTTAATTGTTATTAATGTTTATTTTTTATGGTATAATGTTTAATTTTGATTATATATTGTCAAGGTTTTTTTTTGGTTTAACTCGACCACCGGACCACCACCAGTCACGGCAGCAGTCACGACAGCAGCAACCACCGCACCACCACATTTTGTTTAATTAAATTTAAAGGTAATTGTTTTTTTAATCTATTAATTTTGTTTAATGTTGTTTATGTTTAATTATTATTAATTTTTTTAATTTTTACTGCCTAGCTAGCAACCACCCACTACCACTACCGCTACGGCAGCAGTAGCAACCACCACCGTAGGCAGCATCAGCAGTAGTAGCCACCACCGCCGGCAGTAGCAGTAGCCACCACCACCACCAAAGGTGATTTTGGCTTAATATTTCGGCTTATGATTTCGGATTATATTTAAGCTTAATTGATTTTGGCTTATTTAGGCTTAGTTGATTTCGGATTATATTTAGGCATAACTGATTTAGGCTTAGTTGATTTCGGCTTAATATATATATAGTTGATTTCGGCTTAACTGATTTAGGCATGAGTTTAATTTTTCTTTTATATGTTTGTCGTAGCCAAGACCCGAATCACAGTCGCAGGGAACCGAGTCACAGCCGAGAACCGAGATCCGAGTCACAGTCGTATAAAAGGTAATGTTTTTTTTTGAAATTGTTTTAGTGTTTGTTTCAAATTAAATAAAATTTCGGAAACCAACTAATTTATGTTTTTTTATTTTATGTTTGTGTTTGGTTAGCACCAGGAAAGTCGGGACAACTTCCTCACCCGAGGTGTGTAATTAATATTATGCATATATTTATCGTATTATATATATATATGATATATGATTGTTAGTCTTTTGTAGTAAATAATTTTAGGAATATTTTAGGATTTTATCGATTAATTTCGGAAAATTCCCGTCCGAAGTTAATCAACCTATAGAAAACCCGTCCGAAATTAATTTATTAGGAATTAATTTCGGAAAGTCCCCTGTTTGGGACTGCTTTTTGATGTTTCGTCTCATTTAGGATATGCATGCGTATAACTGGTTTATTATTTGAGATGATTTCGACAGTGTTTCTCATTTACTCCTACGAATATGTCTTTAAACACATATTTGGGGAGTAGAGAGGAAATGCTGCCGAAATTTTCTCAAATAGTAAACCGGTTATACGCATTCATATATGGGACGAAACATTCAAAAGGTGGGTTAGGATTGCCTTCCATAGTTGCACTAGGAAGAAAAAAAAGAGTTCATATTCATTTTGTTAGTATGACATTTTACGTATAAATTTTTTTTTATCTGAGTATGTTTATTTGCAACGCGGTTATGACAATTGATAAGAGTTGGACCACTGTAAACAATCGTAATTCCAATGAGTTTTTAGATGGTCTTTGTGGATTCATCTAGGATTGTGAGAAATTTTTGCACCCCATCTCAGAAAAGCTCCGTTGCCCATGTAGTTGTTGTTGTAACCGTGAAACGTTGGTTACCCTCGGCCAACTTGAGGCACACATATCCCAATTCGGGTTTGACAAACGTTACACCACTTGGATATATCACGGTGAACCAATTCTTCCGTTACCTCGACTATTACCACATTCACCTGATCGAATTCACATGGATGCATTCTTCGAAGATATTTCTGCAAATAATATTCCAAATCCACCATCTGAAACTACACCCTCTCAAACTCCACCAACTCAAACAACCGGTCCTCAACCAACCCAAACATCGGGTCCTAGTAACGAGTTTGAAGAGTTACTCGCTAGGTCTGCCCAAAAGTTGTACCCGGGTTGTGATATGACCACATTGGAATTTACATCAGAGATTTCACACATCAAGGTTTTACACAAAATAACTGATGTCGGGTTTAACAAAATTCTAGCTCTTCTCCAAAAGGCATGTTCCCCTAGTAAAGGATACAATTTCCCGTCTTCCTACTATGAAATAAAAAAGACATACAAAAAGATCGGGTTAGGATACAAATCGATCCATGCTTGTATAAATGATTGTTTTTTATATTGGGGATCACCGGAAAACAAGGCGAGGCACACTTGTCCAATTTGTAACGCGAGCAGATGGAAAAACCCAAATAAGAAAAAGGGGACGGAATTAGTTGCCAACAAGGTGGTGCGTTACTTTCCGATAACACCTAGACTACAACGTATGTTCAACACAAAAGACATAGCAAAGTGGATGACTTGGCATGCGACCGGACAGTCTAAGGAAGACGGTAAAATGAATCACCCCTGTGATGGCAAAGCATGGAAATATTTTGACATGATGAAACCTGAGTTCTCTTGTGACCCTAGAAACGTTCGATTAGAGTTGGCTGCTGATGGTTTTAATCCTTATGGCATGATGAGCCAAACTTACAGCATGTGGCCGGTTATATTGACAACATACAACACACCACCGTGGATGTGTTTGAAAGAAACTTCTTTATTGTTGACGATAATTCCCGGCCCTAAATCAGATGCAAAGGACATTGATGTTTACTTGCAGCCTCTAATTAAAGAACTCAAAGATTTATGGGAGGGAGTCTGGACGAAAGACTCTGCTACGGGTACTCATTTCAAAATGAAAGCGGCGGTTTTATGGACCATCAATGATTTTCCAGCTCGAAGTAGTTTGTCTGGGTGGAGTGGGCAAGGGTACCTCACATGCCCTACTTGTAATGTTGACACTCCATCGATGCGTATCAACAGCAAAATCGTTTATGTTGGTTACAGAAGATGGTTAAGAACAAATCATCCAGATCGGAAAAAATCCAAGGAATTCTACGGTTTTTCTGAAAATAAGCCTAAACCAAGAAAGTTTTCAGAACTTGATATCCAATTGCAGATTAGTAAAGTCAATAAACGTAAACCGGGGAAACATAAACCAATTCTCAAAGAGAACCGCCCCATAATCGAGATGTTGAATTGAACTGGAGTAAGCGTTCTATCTTTTGGGATCTTGAGTATTGGCCCTTTCTTCTACTAAAAAACGGTTACGATGTCATGCACATCGAAAAGAATTTCCTTGAGGCTTTACTGAATACGCTGTTACAGACCGACAAATCCAAAGACACGCCAAATGCAAGGCTAGACTTGGAAAAAATGGGAGTTCGAAAGGAGTTGTGGTTAGTTAAAAAAGATAACAGGAAGTTCGATAAGCCTCATCCAGAGTTCTCTTTCACTCCAGAAAAAAGAAAACTTTTTTGTAAATTCATTAAAGGAGTCAGACTACCTAATGGCTTTGGATCCAACTTCAAGAAAAAAGTGACCGCTAATGATGACAATATAACGAACTTGAAATCTCATGACTGTCATATAATGATGCATCGATTACTTCCTTATGTAGTGCAACAATACTTGCCCAAAGACGTTGCAAAACCTATAATCGACATTTGCTTATTTTTTAAGCAGCTTTGTGCTCGAAGTTTGACTGTGCAGGACATGAAAGAAGCTAAAAACAAATTGATCATTATGATGGTTAATTTAGAGCAAATCTTTCCTCCTGCTTTTTCGACGTAATGACTCATTTGGTTATACATCTACCCGATGAGGCTATTCTAGGTTCCGTTACTCGCGGTAGGTGGATGTATCGATTTGAAAGATACATGAAAAAGCTAAAGAATTATGTACGAAATAAAGCAAAGCCTGAAGGTTCTATTGCTGAGGGTTATGTTGCAGAAGAGGCATTAACTTTTTGTTCGTATTACCTTAAGGATGTCGAGACGAGATTTAACCGCCTTGGCAGAAATGAAGACGATTTGCCTGGACAACCAGATAAATTTGAGGTGTTCCGGACCGTATGCACACCGACGGGTGGAATCAAACCAACTCGTATGACTAATGACGACATGCAGGCAGTTACGTGGTTTATACTTAACAACAGTCCTGAATTTGAAGCCGACATCTCGGCTTACAGCGAGTATGTTTCTTCCTTTTTTTTATAACTTTGAAAATTCTTCTTTCTCGATGACTTCTGCTAATATCATGAACCTTTGTAGAGAGGCGCCTGATAATGTGGAAACGAGTTTTCCTGCGTGGTTTAATAACATGGTAAATACATTAGATATATTACCTTGGAGTTATTCCTCATCTAATAAACCTTTTTGTATCTCTTTTTTGTAGACTCGTGAAAAAAAAGTGAGTGTGGGCTGTAGTGACGAGTTATTCTCTTTGGCATGTGGACCTATTAGTTCATGTACATACCCCTCTTGCATAGTGAACGGTGTGAAGTTTGTGGTACGTGAATGCGATATACTTCGTACCACTCAATGCAGCGGAGTTTCAACACCTGGGGTTGATGGAGAGATGTATTATGGTCAACTCGAAGAAATTCTGGAGCTCACTTATATCGGAAACCGCAAGGTTTTGTTGTTTCGATGTAAATGGTTTGACACAATTAACCCTACCAATTGCACCAAACGCAACAGACGTTCTTACACTAGGCAAGGCACACATATATTTTGACCGATAGGCTATTTCACCAAAATAACCCATACATTTTCCCGACACAAGCAACACAAGTATTCTACCTTGAAGACCTTGCTAGACGACCGCTTCATTGGAAGGTCGTCGAACAGGTTTATCATCGAGATGTGGCAGAGTCCGATGAAGATGTTATACATGGTAGCAGTTCATCAGATGTTACACTGTCTGTTGCTTTGCCTAATTTGGGTATTACGAATTTGAGTGTAAATATTCAACCAACGGAAGTGGACGCCCCACCGGTTGATGATGATATTATTAATATTGAAGATGAGGTAGTTGCACACGTCATTGGTGATGTTGATGATGATGATTTAGTGCCGGATGATGATGAAGTGAACCCTAATAATGATGTTCAAGAAGTTTTATCTAGCGATGATTCTAAAGATGACAATTGATATTAAGTTGTATTTTGAATGAAACAGTTGTTATATGCTTTAATGTGTAATTTTTTATTTGTAAACGATTGTTATATGCTTAAGTTGTAGTTTGAATGAAACAATTGTTATAGGCTTACATGATGATGAGTTGTGTTTATTTGTTTAAATGTGTGATTTTGTATTTTCATGAAAATGTTTTTATATGTTAAAATGTGTATATTGATATGAATTTGTGTATTAGTATTAATTGGTTAATTAAATTGTGTGTAATTTTGTTTTCTAATGAAATTTTTTTTGTATGTTAAAATGTGTATACTGATAAAATGTGTATACTGATATGAACTTGTTATTTTACAGATGGCATGTGTAGCTCCTAGATCACATGGTGGGGATGCTGGTGGAAGTCCACCCAGACGGCCCACACGTCCTGTACCGGCCGAGTGTCAGCGTAAGAAATCATTATATTTTTTTATAACACTGATATTTATAATTTATGTCACTTGAATTTTTACGAGTAAATAACATATCTTTTGTAGGTTCAAATCAACGCTTTGAGACCAAACTAGGAAAATTAAGGAAGGCGTACAGAGATAATCACGAAAAACCTTTGACAATTGGCTTTGAATTTAAAGATCTGCAAACCTTCCATTTTCTGGGCGATTACGCATCCCTGTTGTCTCATCTTATGGGGGAATTAGTCCGGAGACTTCCCCTGAACTGCGAATGGGACGAAATTCCAGAATCTGATAAAGCTCATATTTATCCTACAATTGAGGTCAAAATTGTTTATTTTACTTATATTGTTATTGTTATCGACATTTAGATATGTGTGTTATGTTTAATTTGTTTGTTTATTTAAATTCATATGTTTTTATGTAGACATATTTCGACCTCCAACCATGGTACAATGATCGTACTGAGGTGGTGTGTGGCACTGGTGTGTATGAGGTGTCGACTCGGGTTAGGATTGCGTTGGAACTCCAACTGAGGTTGCTGTATAGAAAATACAAGAACAGGATCAAGAAATATTTTTATTCGAAATATGAGACGCCCGCACTGGCACAAGAACATGTAACGCCGGAGAGTGTGTGGGATAATAGAACCAAAGGTGAGTGGGCTGACTTGGTTGAGTGGTGGTCAGACCCAAAGAGGGTGGCAAGAAGTCAGGTTAATACTGTTAATCATTCCAAAAACACGGTACCGACCACTCAAGGCAAAAAACCATTCGCCCGAGGAAGGAATGAATACGTAAGACTCTTTATAATTTTTGTGATTTTATTTAAAAGCGTTTATATTGTTCATTTATTATAGATCGTTATTAAATTATTTGATATTTTACAGAAAGTCAAGGAAGGGTTCTACGAGGCCCTGGTTGAAACATGGAGGAAGGGGCACTCAAGTAATGGCACGTTTAAAAGTAAAGAAAACGAGGAAAGATATGTAAGTAATATATAACTCTTTACATGCCTTAGTAACTAATTTCATTTGTTTTAAACCGTTTTTTTCCCAGCAAAAGATGAAAGCCCTCAGTAACCAAGTGAAAGCCAAGGTCGTCCCGCACATGTCTGATAAACAAATAGTGGTTGAAATCATGCCAAGTCAAAATAAGAAAAATGTGTCGGGACAAGGCAGAAAGTTACCGGGTGGTGCCAATAACACTTCTTGTAGGTTATATATCCTCAATAAAATAAAATGTAAATCAATTGTTCATATTTATGTCTTGTTGTATATAATGAAAAATTGTTGTTGTAACTTATCGCAGGCGGGGTGCTCCAGCTCGACCAGATTTTCCCTCTCGTAGTGAATTTTAGGAAATGATGGAACGACATGAGCAACAGATGGAGCTGATGAGGAAAGAGATTCAGGACGCGCAACAACGGGCTTACTTGGCAGCGTTAAAATCAGATGCGGCGCAACAATATACTCAGACGTCGTACCAGCATATGGCGCAATATCAGAGTCAATTGGGTGAGTTTTTCCAGAACTACAACTCATCAAATACTGATCACCCAATTAACCCTCCTACTTTTGTACCCCCGCCCCGACCCTTTGTTATGCCCACCCTAGCTCCTGATTGGGCTTATTTAGTCCAACCCCCTATCCTTGGGCACAACCAATGCAACCTCCTTCCATCGACCCATACCGACCATCTTTGCCCGACCATCTCCAACCACTCCAACCTCCTTATACTGACACTTATCCTATTGCTCCCGTCACCAACAACACATTTAGCCATTGTTATCGTCCCACCACACACTCGACTCATGAGATCGGATCTACTTCACAATCCATACCCGGAGGTTCCCGTGTAATCATAAATCCCCATCAGCATGATTACCGGTCCGTTGACGAGTTGGGTCGAGATAGGAATGTACAAAATAGTGGTGACGACTTATCAGGCGATGACGAGGGGAATGACGAGGGTTATGTCGAGGTTGATGACGAGGGGGGTGACGAGGGGGGTGACGAGGAGGAAGGTGACTTTTCACCTAACGAGGATGCGGAGTAGAGGTTGTGGTAGTATTTTTCTTATTATGCATGTTTAATAAAGTTTGAGACTTGTAGCGTGTGAAACATTTGATTTAGGATTGAATAAGTGTATATGATGAATATTGTATCGTGATGTTGGATAATTTATCTTAATATGGTATTGTAACATTTATTGATTTGTTATTATTCTGTATTTGTCGAATTCTGCCATTTTGAATTGTGGATTTTGTCCAGAAAAGGTTCCGGAAAAAATCTGGAAACTGCAAAACAACCCAGTTTTTTTTAGCCCCAGGTACACCTAGGGACGACTTAGTCGTCCCTAGGTTAGCCAATTTCCACCAGGTTTTAACCCTAGGGACGACTTAGTCGTCCCTAGGTTTCAATATTGCCCAGGTGTCAAAACCTGGGGACGACTTAGTCGTCCCTAGGTTTTGATACCTTGGCAATATTGAAACCTAGGGACGACTAAGTCGTCTCTAGGATAATAATCAACTTTTTTTTTCTCAAAATGTTTTAATGAAATTGTATAAATAATATTTTATTAAAAATAATAAAAAAAAGAATTTTTATCAAAAATTTTAAAAATATTATTTTTATTAAAAACCTAGGGACGACTTTGTCGACCCTAAGTTTCAAAGAGAAGTCGTCCCTAGGTTAGTCAATTTATTCAACGTAGTGGGTTGTGGGACCCACCAAGTCGTCCCTAGGTTACAAAGGGTGGGTCGTACCTAGAATTCTAGAGACGAATTTTTAGGCACTAAATCCTAGGGTCGACTTAGTCGTCCCTAGGTGTTTAGGATCGAAAAAGGTCCTACCTAGGGACGAATAAGTCGTCCCTAGGCTTCAAAATTGTTGTAGTGATTGTTAGCTTCTAATTATGGCTAGTGAATATCCACTTACTTTAGGGTGAATCACAATCTTAGTTAGATTGTAATTTTGTCTAACCCATGCCGCGTGCGGTATGGCCGTGGTTCGTACCCGACCGCATGCGGCTACTGTTACTTAAAGCCCAGTGGACTAAATAACATTCACTCAACCCAAACGTATTGGGCTGAGTGCTGGTAGTACCCGTGGGTCGGGTCCAACACCCGGTTGGGGACTATACGTCATCATGTCCCTCCAGTCAAGGTGTTACAGCCGTAGGCGTGATATCTAAACTAGAGAAATCCCTTAGTCGTACTAGGAAGGAACACACTTAATGCGAAGTTAAATAACGTTTCGGCCGCATGTGTAGTCCGGAACCACATAAATGCAACTGAATGTGGTCATGAGTTTGACCGTTAATGACGACACAGGTGACTGTTCACCTGACAAAGGCGACTGTTCGTCTGCCATATCTGAAAAAAAGGGGGGGCATGTCAGACTGCACTGAGCCACGTAAATCTGCACACGAGGTGACCAGTGGGTCCCTCTGACAGTTCATTTACCCTCGCAACCCTGACCCTTGGATTTCTGTAGTGGGTTACACATGTCATCAATCCTATGGGTCACAGCCAACGAGGCAACCCTATATATTGCCACTTGTACGGCTGTGCATACACACAGTTAAAAAAAGCTTAAATCCGCCATTAACGTTTTCTCCTATCACAGCTATCCTTTCTTTCTCACGGACTTCCATTTTCTCAGGTTAGACCACCGCGCCTTTTTCCATATTTATATAAAACATGGTTAAAGACGTCCCACCATCACGTCCGTGCTTAATACTCTGTCAGCGGCAAAATTGTCACAATTTTGATCTGAATAATACATCCCCGAGGCTATGCATCCATCCCTCTGTGCCTAGCCCAGGAGATGCTATTATGCTATTACCGACTTTCCGCGGGGGAAGATCGGTCTATACACCCATTTATTTAACGCAGCGAACTACCGCGTTTCATTTACTAGGTTTTTAGTAGAGTTATTGACATATTATGGCGTGCACATAACTCAATTGCACATGATTGGCGCGTGCAAAATAAGCCAATTTGAAATCATGTGCTATACCTTCGACGTAAATCCAACCGTAAACTTTTTCAGGGTCTTTTACATCCCTCAGTTAGTAAATCATTGGTTATCATTTAAAAAACGTCCGGGGAACTTCCCATTTGTTATAGCAAACCCATGGATTCACTAAAGAACTGGTATGACCGCTAATTCTTTATAGACGAAGTTGTCTTCCCCCTTCCCTTTGTGTTCAAACGCTCCATCCGTACGGATGATCTTCCCGCCGTGAGCACGTATAGTACGCATAGGCTTTCATAAACAGTTGGCCGAATCGTTTTTGTGTCTCATCGGATTAAGTCGTAACTATTACGGAAGATCAGACCGCATCCCTGTGTTTTGGAGGAGGCGGAACGAGGGTGATTACCTTTAATTGTCCACCAATTCCCTTTGTAGGTATATTAGCCGTAACTAGTTAATTGTCTTGTTTGTAGAAATGAATTTGTGGGGCCTACTCCGTCAAGGTGACCCAAATTCGATTCTAGATGGTTCATGAATAAGGCGTAAGGATGAGCCAAAGTTGCTTGACGCCACTGTGAACATCACTATCCCGTTGGTTTCCTTCCCTGATCCTCATTCCGACATGGACGATTCTCAAATCTTGAAGTCACCTCTAGACTTCTCGAACGAGGACGGAGACCAAAATCTTATTGACCACGAGGCTAGGTCATCCGCACCGCCCCAATCGTCCAACCAAGAGAAACAAGATGAAAACATCGAGAATTTAGACGAGAGTCTAGATCGGATGTTTGAGTCAGATGAGGAAGAAGCCGGAGGTCAGAACGTTGAGACTCCTGTCGTGCCTACCGACAGGAGGCGTAAGTTGAAGAGGAGAGTGCAAAAGGTTATTCAAGAGGCAGTAGGGGAATTCAACGCCCCTGCCAAGAAGCTACGCCAAGACCACCCCTTATACCAGAGTGGTGGCAGTGCAGATCAAGCCTCAGGTACGGCGCAGGATACGGCGGTGAGACAGATGCAAAGTGTGTCTTTCTTGAACCCTAAGCCTATCACGACCGTACCTCCTACCTCGTCAAAGTTGGCCAAAGCTACCATGTAAGTACTTATTTCCTTCATATCCTTGCAACACAACTTAGGGACATACCCCCTTTACTAGCACTTATTCTCCCCCTTGTTTTGTATATTGCAGGGACGGTCAATCTGGTGCCGCGCCTAACGACGAGGAGGTCGTGAAGGAGAAGGAGACCGTCCCCGAGACAAATACCCGGTCGCCTTCTCCTGTCACTAAAGAGGCAACTCCCTCTATTCATGTCTCCGCCTCCATTGAGGAGGAATCTGTGGAGTATGGTCTAGCTCCTTTCTTCTGTCCTCAATGGAATTTATCAACGGCGGACAATCTAAGCACACCGGCCTAGTGCAAGGATTTCATGGACAATTGTACTTTAAGCTTGCACACGCCCTTCCAAGCAACTCTACTAGAGTTCCAAAGGAATTTTTTAAACATTTTATCAGGCTCTTAAATAACAGGTTCAGGAAGAAAAAAGACTAATGCCCAATTAAGCACTTGCAGTAATCTTTGCATTGAGGCCAACACAGAAGCCTCTTCCAGCATATGATAATGTTGTATTTCTGTAAAAACTAATCTTACTTTCAACCTTATCAACTAAGCACTTACAGTCTTTGACATCAAGCCTTTTTGCAAGGAGATCGAGTGACTACTAGATACTTCACACGAGCCTTCCACACTTAAAAGGTAACACCTTCAAGGAGTACTAACTGCCAAAATAGTTAGTACTTTGCCAAGGTTAGGTTTTAAACCTTGACTAAATTCATCCACAAATTTTATTATAAACTTCCAAAGATCCTTATCCACTTTACAAAGAACCAACCGATCATCAACAAAACACATGTGTGATCGAGGACGGATCTAGGATTTCCGAGAGGGTGTTGCATGAATTTTTTTCATTTCATAAGTAATTTTTAAGCTAAGGTAGAGTTGAACTATAAAGACTAACAACGCAAATATCGGGGATTACACACACACAAAAAAATTTACAGTTTTGAAAAAAAATCTACACTTCGGTACCTAAACTCGGGTGTGGCCGGTGCCACACCCGGCATCCATGTAGGTCTGGCCATGTGTGGATAACTTGATTTCTTTATACCCAAAGTGATATCTAAAGTCCTTAAACTATTGACACATGATGATATTAAAAACTTCCATCATAAGAGTGAATAAGTATGGAGATATGGGATCCACCTGCCTAAGACCTCTTCCTCCTTTAAAGTACCTACAAGTTTCATCATTAAGACAAACGGAAAAGGCACAAGAAGAAACACACGTCACTATCCCTTCACCATTTGAGTAGAAAATCCAAACCTCGCCAGAATGTCTTCCTACTTTTTGTTTATAAGATTTACTGCCTTTTTTGTTCAAAGGCAACAAGAAATATAACGACTATGAGCGAACAATTACAACAGGATGGCATGCCAGCTCCTCAATCAAGCATATTAATGGAGAAGAGACCCGATAAAAAGAACCCACAATTCGAGTAGTATAAAAGGAGAAAAAATTACAAAAACCCATGGAACCATCAAAGACATGTTCCCATGGTAACACTGTCTTTTAAAAAGGTGTATTTGTATAGTGACAACGTTAATAGTTTTATTAGGGCTCTAAACAAACTGAACGTTTAGTGAACCGTTCGCCGATCGTTCGTCAAAAAAAATTCGTTTATGTTCGTTCATTTAACAAATGAACGAACACGAACAAGATTTTTGGTCCGTTTAGTTAAATAAACGAATGTGAACAAAGGCTTCGTTCGTTCATTTACGTTCGTGAACGTTCGATTATGTCCGTTCGGTTACGTTCATTTATTTCGTTCGTTTACGTTCGGTTAATATTCTAAATGTTAAAAATAATAATAAGCTATATAACAAATATTTTTAAATGTCTAACAATAATATATTTACTAATATAGTACTTGGTTACAAAGTATTTATAATTTCTCTTAAATATTTTGAGATATGATGATTATATAAGTATATAAGATGATGATATTGATCGCTTAAAGTAACAATTTTAGTTATACGGTCGTTTAGCCCTATATATCACCGTTTACGTTCATTTATGTTCGTTCGATTACGTTCGTTTAAGTTATATGAACGAACATAAACGAACATGAACAAGTTCAAACCTAAATAAACGAACATGAATAATAATTTTTGTCCAATTAAGCGTTCACGTTCGTTTATTTGTTCGGCTAAAATTAAATAAACGAACATGAACATACCTCCGTTCGCGTGTGTTCGATTCGTTTACAGCCTTAAGTTTTATTAAAGATTCTTTAGGTGGCGCAGTTTATGTTTCAAAATGGGTAGCATGTAACTAGTGTAGTATCAGAAAAATGAGAGACAGTCATAAAAAGGATCTATATAAGCAAATTGCAAAAAGATGTATGACGCAAAAGACTCATATAAGCTTCAAAAATTTCTTCAAGATCCAAACTGTATAACTAAAGATCAGTTAAATTCCTTTGTTGCCTCGAGTATAAAAAGGAAGTTGTCTCCATTTAATATACGATACATGTGAAATAGTCCCAACAACTTCTGGACACATGGCATCATTTAAAACAAGTTGCCTCGGATGCCTAGGATGTCCCGATTACCTTTGTCCATTTTGAGAAACATTAAATATCATGGGCATTTAACACCTACATCCATTGTCAAAGGGGCATTTGTGAAAATTGCCTTATTTTAAATGCATTTATTACAGAAAGTCATCGATGACTATTTTCATTATTGATGCTCTAAGGAAGCATTCTTTCTCTTGTTGTTCACATAGACCAAACATAGAATAATAGCTATATATATTAACAATATGTTAATATCTTAATTAATTTGATTAGTGTTGAGCATCAGTTTAAAACCAAATCGAATCGAAAAGAAAATCAAAAATCAAATTTAAGAAAACACGAATCGAAATAAGGCGATGAAAACCGAAACCGGACCGAATATAGACGTATTTTTCTTGTTTTTAACCTGAAACCGAATTAAAGCGAACAAAACTGACATAAATATATAAAACCGAAAACCGAAAAAAATGATTTGTTTAGTTTTGACATGTTCAATTCGATTTAATTTTTTGGTTCAATTTGATTTTTGGCTACTTTTGCTCGACCCTATATCTGATGCCTGTAAAGGATTCCCACGTATAATATTCTCTTTTTTTACTTGATAGATCTGGTCGTCGTGTATTGATCAAGATTGCCAACCAATCAAGGAAACCGTTATATTTTTGGGTAAAAACTATAAAATACTATCTTACTTATTGATTTGTGCCGACTTTAAACACTTACTATTTAATCTCGTGACTTTACCATTCTACTTGTTTGTTTTGTAATAATATTACCATTATAACCGGTTACATTTACACATCATTAAATTAATTATTAAAAAAAATTAAAATCTGTTATTATATCCTACTTGGATATTAGAGAAAAGGTTTGACCCTCTAGAGATCTAGTTTGCAACTATATGTAACCTCTTAAAATGAATATTCGGCCACAAATCTTGTTTTAACGATGGTGGTGTGGTGGAAGTAATGGTTCAAGGTCGAAAATCGATGATGGTGCCGGTTGCTTCTTGGTTTTTTATTTATTATACTGTTGGGTCCTTACTGCCTTGTTTGATGATGGCATAAACTGTGACTATGCAATGATGATGGCATCCACTATGCAATGATAAGGCATCCTGTTAATCATAAGATTCAAGCTAACAAGAGGTGATCCGGAGGTCGGGGAGGATAAAAGTAATGTTTAGACATTTTTAGAGAGAGAAAGTAAAGCTTGAATGTAGTGTGTGTATTTAGAAAGAGAAAGTGAAATACACAACTAAGAAGAATCCTCACCCCTCCATGGAAGTATGGAGGGGTATATATAGGCTAAACAAGAGGTTACTTTGACAACATGTCAATAGTAGTCCCTCCATGTTTTGCCTATCTGAATAAAATGTAATTCCGTAAATGGCGCTCACATTTTAGGGCTAACAATCTTCCCCCAATGTGGAGACATACGGAATTACTTACAATGTTCCTAAAAAGTAAAAATACAACAAAATAAAGTCTTCCAAGGAGCTTCCAATGCTGAGGATGTCTTTTAATTCTTCTGGTCTTCATAACTTGTAACTCAACTTGAATCCTCTGTGTCTTTGCTTGTTGTTGAACAATTGTAATATGCATGATTTGGATTAACTTCCCCCCAATTCATGCAACATGTATTAAGAAACTTTCTTCATAGACTTCTTTTTGACGAAGTTTCTGAATCAGCTTCCCCCCAAACTAATATCTGTATCTTAAGCAGATTCTGACACTTTGATGTAGTTTGAACAATCTTCTAGCTCATCGGTTTAAGTGCACAGCGGAAATTTGTAGAAGAACCACACCAAATAACACTGCTTCTATACTGTTTTATGTCGTTTAGGTTTTGGTGATAATCCGTTTGGGGTAACATGCAGGAAATCAGCAACAATTCTTCTCACGCCTGCAGAATACTTCATAAAAATCATATAAAGTAAGTAGATACCATTCCATGTACACTACTTCCCCCTGGAAGTTGATTCGATTACTTCAAAGTACACGATCTTCCCCCATGATGATTTCGAACTCTCGGAAGCATCATTATCGTGGACGTCCATATACACGAGAAGTTCTTAGTCTTAAGCAAATGTCTTGATAAGTTTTGAAAGTCATTGAGAAACTTTGAAATTTTTTGCTTTGACTATGAAGTACCATTGTCGTTGTGAAGCTCATAAATATCCCGTGAGAATTGATTGCTGATTCCATCTCTCTCTGTCTAACTTACCAACCTCGAATTCATTCGGCTATTTGTTGTGACCACATGTGAAGTAAACCTGATATTCCAAACTTGAAACTGAAGTACAATCCCCCAAATTTGTTACTTAAGCTTGCACTTATGTCGATTGAAGAACGGTGTAGAAACAAGTCTCTAACATCTCTTGAAGTTATCCACACGAGCAACTGCGTGTGACACCCACAAATGATAGTTATCCATGTCGTCGACCATCCACCCCTTGACAGTGGAAACTAGATAATTCAAGTCTCAATCATAAATTTTATCGCCCAAGCAAGTCATCAATCGATAGACTGGGTTTGAAGAAAAGGGGTAGAAAAATAGAAGGAAGGCTCGATGATGAAATAAGTAGACGCCTTCATGAAATCCCACTTCATCTTCAAATAAAGAATACCAAATCCACTTCGTGATCACTTGTCTTTGTAGAATCAAAACTAGCCTTGTCGTTAAAGTGAATCTTATATCGGATCGTTTTAGCGTTAAGTGTTTTGTTTGCTTTGGTGTTGTGTTTGTGAATGTCGTTATCTAGAACAAATTATGAAATGAATTGTCATTAAGGGACAAAATTTGTCTAGATAACTTGTCATTGAATCCCCAACGTCAGTCACATGCCCAACTGATGCGCGGATCGACCTATAATTTTCTTTGTCATTTAAGAACTTTCGATCGATCGAAACATATCGAATACCCATCATAAAAATCATACTCGGCCAAAATATGATATCACAAAAATGCAAATGCTAGATACTGCCAATCACTGTCCATGATTTTACTTTGTATCCACATCGTCACATACGGTCCAAAAAGAAAGGCATCAATAGGCCCATCTTTAACACAATGCCTCCCATTTGTTTAAAAATCAATCTAGACTTATCCAACAAAGTAACACGAACCATATCCCTTATGAATACACGTGGCTGCTTGTATCCCTTTGTTTCTTTTTTAATCCTCGGTAGGTACAATAGCCCTCAAGTCGGTCCATGAACTTGACCACCTAATGTGAATATAAAATGGACAGTAAACTCTAAACCATCTCATAACCTAATCACACCTTAAACAAACGCAGCCTCCATTTCATTTTCTTGATATCTCCGTCCCCATCTTCATCTAACACAAACATACATCATCTTAATCTCATCTAAAAACAATCAAAACAAATCGAAACCAAATGCATCCTTCATCTAATATTCGAGCAACATAACAATAAGTCACACAAACTCGTTTCTTCCATTAAATCCGAATCTTGCTAACCCATTAATGAACGAGATGAAGATGTATTAGACACATATTCAAGATCTTGTTACAAGGTCTCGGGTAGGTAATCGTTTGATTTGTTTGTTTTGAGTCGGTCAATGAACCGAGATTGATGATAACATGATTGTTATTATTCAATCTTGATGTTCAAATAATGAAAGTGGGTTTCCAAACAAGGATCTATGATGAATCTCGAGCTTAAATCTGTAAAAAGATTTTGATAATAAGATGAAACTCGAATCTGAGATGTTATAATATTGCATGTTTTTTTTTGTTTCGAGTACAGATGTGGTTGATGGAGTAATGAAACTGACTGTGAAATAGGATTAGATCGAGACAGATTTATGGGTTATTGGTTGATGTTTGTGACGATGGGTTGTCATAAGGGTCGGGTACAGATAAGTCATGGGTTCTGGTATTTTCTGTTTTGGTCAAACAAGCTATCGCAATGTTTCCTTTTTAAATAAGTCACCATCGCAATGTCATGAACACCATCTGTCGCAATGTACTCTCAACACCCCATCGCAATATCATCGGAAAAATTTGGGCAGCATGACGACTTATAAACCATTGCGATGAGTCAACCCACCATCGCAATGAGTCCCATCGGAATGGGTCCCATCGCAATGAGTCAGCCGAACCCATCGTAATGTGAAACAGAAACCCCATCGGAATAAATTCGAAAAAGAAGAAGCCATCGCAATGTCATCATCTGAATATCCATCGTAGTAATCACCATCTGTCGCAATCTGGGTCGTAATGTCAAAACCGTAGACATTGCGATGGATTGTGTCGCAATAGTAGCTGGTTTTGTCCTTATCCCGAAAAAAGGTGGATCTGGTGATTTTCAGATCTGACACATTTAAATAATAGAATAATAGAGAGAGAAAGAGAAAAAAACCACCAAACACCAGTAAATAATACCGAGACTTTCATATTTTGGACAGATTGGACAATTGGCTACTTTTGGACGAAAACCAAATATTCAACACCAATAAATTCGGACGATTTTTGGACAGATTGGACATATTTTGGACGGAAACCAAATAATCAACACCAGAAAATTCGTAACTTATAACAGCTTAAAAATAAGCTGAAAAAGCTACAAATCAACAAACACGAAACACAAAACACCCCCGGTTAGCTCTGATACCAATTGTTAATCATAAGATTCAAGCTAACAAGAGGTGATCCGGAGGTCGGGGAGGATAAAAGTAATGTTTAGACATTTTTAGAGAGAGAAAGTAAAGCTTGAATGTAGTGTGTGTATTTAGAAAGAGAAAGTGAAATACACAACTAAGAAGAATCCTCACCCCTCCATGGAAGTATGGAGGGGTATATATAGGCTAAACAAGAGGTTACTTTGACAACATGTCAATAGTAGTCCCTCCATGTTTTGCCTATCTGAATAAAATGTAATTCCGTAAATGGCGCTCACATTTTAGGGCTAACACATCCACTATGCAATGATGATGGGAATGGAGATGGAAAAACTCGTACTGATATCCAGACATAATGGATGTACCCGTATTATCCAAGTCAACGAGTCAAAGTTGTGAAATCAAAACCTGGCCAAAGTCGACACATTTAGCTCTGTTAATCCCAGAATGAAAAACAAGAAGTGATTTATGTGCACTGTTGATACTGGGTTGGTTCATGTGACGTAGCTTGGTAAAGAAACCAAAAAGTCAACATATGTTGGTAAACAAGTGGTTTAATGATTAAGGTTTTGATTTGAAGGTCTTTGATTATAGCGCATTTGTTGCTTAATTCAAGGTTTTCAAAGCTTTTGAATATAGGATTTCTATTGATGATACATAAGTGGAGAAGATGAATGACAAATAACAGAAAGACCCAAATGCCCTTGCTTGTGTAGATTAGTGATACAAAAGGGTAATATAATCATTTCAGGTTTATATTGGTATAGTCGGAAAAAATTTGAAAGTATAATGGTAAAGTCACGAGATTAATTAGTAAGTGTTTAAAGTCTGCACATAATTATAAGTACGAAGGTATCGTATAGCTTTTACCCAAAATAGGAAAATGAGACGTGGCCATATTAAACGTAATAAAATAATGACATGGAAATTACCGTGCCACGCTGTCGGTAACAAGTTATCAAATTGGTAACTTCGAAACGATTTTGAAAGTAGAATGGTAAAGTCACGAGATTAAATAGTAACTATTTAAAGTCGGCACAAACTAATAACTAAAATGGTATTTTATAGCTTTTATCCTATATTTTTTTTTAAGGTTTGTTTTGCTATTTTAATACTCCGGAGTACAACTTATTATTGTAGTTGACTAATTATATAAGACAGCTAGTAAGAATAATTTTGTAAAAATTAAGGTAGTGGCAACGTGAGTAATCTGTACGTTAAGGAGACAAGTTTAAGGTATAATACAACGTTTATAATAAATTAATTAATTACTTCATCGATCACAATCAAGTTAAAGTCGTTGCTTTATTCGGTTCTCAGTTACTCTCGATGATCTATCATGCAAACGTAAGTTGTCATTAAAAAATGGCCAGATCTAATGTTCTTTTGAAAGACCCATCGCCTCCTAAGTTAGCGGAACCCAAGCCAGTCACGTTACAGAAAAGGAACATTATGCTTTACAATTTACAAGAATGACGATCCCGTGCCCTCAGCCTCTCATGGTTTTTAAAGGGTTTCTTCAGTTCAAATCCTTGCTTTGATACGTGATGAATCTAAAATCCTTCTGGCCACGAATAAAGTTCATGAAACAAACTGCCTATGAGTTAAACGACCAACCATTTGGCAGTGATGGATGGGTTAAAACCAACAGTTCGAGTATCCATAAAACTTCATTAATCACATGTACTAGCTCATTTATTAGACATACAACTATAGATTGCATAGCAGCATAGGAGCACACATGACCCGACCCACCCATAATGGAAAAGGTGTTCTAAAAATGGGTAAAAGTCACAAATACATTATGTCTTACTAAAAGTGGTACTTACTTTAACAATACAGAAATTTCGTTTGGATTACAATCATGCGATTTTCGTTTAACTGTCTCTGACTTTCGAGATTGTTAAGGACGCGATCAGCTAATGTTCAATTTTTAATTAGATTTAAATAAATATGTAATCTATTTATAATAGTTTTGAAAATACCAAGCTATACATAAACTGAGACACGAGACACCATAAGCGGGTGACAAGAATGATAAAAAGTTCACTCAACAAAAGAAAAAAATCCAAATGCATGAATATTGACAACCTTCAATGAAATCCTATGGTTTCGGTAATCATATACGAAATTAGATATCAGAGTTCGTAAACAGGAGTCGTCCCCAAAAGACGTAAGCATTTCCTCATTATTAATGCAGTTGCTTCTCAGAATAAACTATCTGCTCGAGAGTCCCAGTAACATGCACAAAGTTATCATTGTAAAGCCCAATCCAAATATGTGACTTTTGTAAAGTCAAATAAGTTTTCACAATTAGTAATTTGGTTTAAGGAATACGTATGAGTGACCAAAAAAGATGGATTTGTGTCCCGTATAAAATGGGGCAGATGAAATAAATACGATTTAATACCTCATGTTAAAATGCAACACCAAAATAGTATGTTTTTTTCTTATAAATGATAGAGTTTAGTAGAAGATAAGTTTACATTCCACTTATCGATATGATGAACTATTAGGGTGGTGGTAAACCCAGTCTTAAAAATTCCATGACACCACGGACCTCTATTTCTGTCCCTCAAGAACATGTAGCCTGACTCTATACTAGCAATTAATTAAAGTACAAGTCTAGTATATATATTGAAAAATGCCAAGATCACAAGAGTTTATTTTTTTTCTTTTCACAAACCATTAAGTTATAAACTTATAATGTTTCGTCAAGTTTTAACATACTGATAATAAATTTATAAGATGGGAAGTTAAAAACAAAATAAAATAAAAATTACATATTCCTTTTCAAAAGGTATACCATAGATGATCTTAACCCAGATTAGTATATAAACTAATCTCATTACTTATGTTACATAGTCAGTTTCATATGCTAAAACGATGTTGAAACATAAGTAGACCAAAATCATGAACTCGCGCAGTTAAAATGACGTATCCTGGTTTCTGAAGCTGTAACAAGGATGTTAATCGAGTCGCTGTTATATTCTCCAGCAACATCCTCGCCCACCATCTCTGCCCTTCACGTCCTCAGGTTCATTTCTCGGGTACATTTGAATCCACTGCCAAACCATCATCATCATCCTCTTTTGGATCAGCCTCCATGATGGTTTCGTTTGGTGCAGTCAGGACGTTTATAGTACTAGGAATATGGACAGGCGAGACTACCCCTCCCTACATCAAAAAGAAAAAAAATAGATAAATAACGTTTCGTAGTTATGGTATCGAATAAAAGTACATTACACGATCAAATTTTCATAACTACCTGTAATATCAGTGCCTTTTCAAGCTGTTCAACAACCCGAGCCATGGTAGGTCTTGCTTCAGGGTTCTCAATCACACAATCGCATGCAATTTTCGCGTAAGTTTCCAATGCCTCCACTTTAATTTCTTTTCGAATATCGAAATGCACAACTTTGCGTAACTTATTTTGTTCCATCCTTTTCGGGACCACTTCTGTAACATGACGTTCTTCATAATCATCGGTGTCTACCAACTCCGACACCCCACACAACACTTCAAGCATCAACACGCCGAAAGAGTACACGTCTGACTCTTTCGTCGCAGGTTCCACGGGAGTACTTTTAATAATCCAGTTATTTCTAGATTGTCCTGGGACAACATTTAATGATTCAAAACACGAAACCTTAGCGTCAAATCCGGTTGAACTTGAATTCAGCAGGATTTCGGAAAGTTTTATATTACCATGAACAATACCGGGCATGGACTCATCACCGCCTGTATGTAAATAATCAAGTCCTCGAGCTGCACCAAGACACGTCTCGAGGCGCTGGATTGTATTGAAACGTCTCCTCATTTTCTCCTCTAAATTTTCACTAGCATCGTACTGGTAAAGAATTATTATCTCGTTGCTATTCTCGTCACAAAAGCCGAGAAGATAAACAACATTCGGATGCTGCGTAATTTTGGAAATCGTCAAAATCTCGGCTAAAAGCTTCGACTTAACGTTCATATGGTCCGTGATGTTGAACCGTCTTAATACCACCTTTCTTCCATCAAGTTCGCCTTCAAATGTCCTCCCATAGCCTGTAACCTCGAGGTTATGACCGAATTTGATCTTTTCGAATGGAATACGAATATGATCCATCCCATCACCCGTCATGCTACCTTTTCGAGTTTTCGGTCACTAGATTGTGAGAAAAAAATAGCAAAAAAGGTGTACTTCAACGAGAAGAAGTGAATGAAATGAGCATATTTTGATATTATAGACAAGGAGAATGAGATTAAGATTTATTTATATAATATGTTTTAAGTTCATTTGGTCCATACTTTTATTTGGATATGAGGGATTCATCCCTACCATCCATTTTATTATAGTACAATGGATAAGATTAAAATATATATATATTTTCACCCTCTTTTTACAAACATTAATATCTCTTAAACATTAATCGTTAAGTGAAAAAAATATACCGTTACGAATAGTATTTAATTATCTTTATATAAATATGCTATATGATATACTTTCGACAAATTTTTTTCACGTTTTTGAAAATTATCATATATGATACTAATATTATATATGATGTAACACGAGTATCATATATGATATGACTTATTATATATGATAGAAACCAATATCATATATGATTTAACGCTGTTATCATATATGATGAAACAGTATTATCATATATGATATTTCACGTAAATTTTAACAAGAAGAAAAAAACGTATTTTTTTTCTTTGAAAGTATATCATATTGCATATTGGTAGAAAGATAATTAAACGCTCGTCGAGATGGTATAATTATTCTCGTTTAACACTTAACGGTTTAAAAGATATTTAAATTATAAAAAATAGGTAAAAAATAAAATATATTTAATTTCATCCATTTGATGAAAATGAAATGGATGGTAAGGATGAGTCCCCTCATATCAAAGGAAAAGTATGATATCCAAAATAACTCTTCTCATATAATATACATACAATGTAATAATACTACCTTCGTCCTAAAATTATTGTCCGCAGACAAAAAAACACACAGTTTTAGAAAAACATTACTTTTTCAGCTTTCTCTCTTACTTTTTGCAGAATAACAGTTTTACCCCTAAGCAATTAATTTTATACTTCTTTATTGTTTGTAATAATAAAATCAAGTGAGTGTAATATGATAAACTCAAACAAAATATTCTATCTAATTTTGGAAGTTTTGGAAGTGGACAATAATTTTAGGACAACCTAAAATGTAATAGTGGACAATAATGTTAGGACATAGATAGTAATATAAATGCATTGTCGATGAGTATAAATGTGAAAGGCTTTTCTTTTTAAAAATGTGAATAAAAGGAAGTTTAATTTATTTAATTATGGCTGATGCTGGTAGAAGATGCGAAGGGTGTGAAAGCACGCCATTAATGAAACATGGTGAAGAAGGAGTGGGGTATTTTTTTATTAGCTTTTTGTTGTTGTTACTGTAATAAAGACTGAATTAAGTAAATAAAAATGCCTTCAAATTGTTCATCAAAGACTTTTGAGAAAAAAAATTAGCTGTCTAATCATTAATTAAATAACACTTGGAATTTTTTAGTAGATAATATTATTTTATTGTCATTTTCTTTGTTAACCTATCAAAACAATAATATGTAAAGTCTCATGGGTGGGGCCGAGTTTGCCGGGAATAATTGTTACTATTTCTATCCCTAAAGTTAAATATTTATTCACATCCTTGTCCTCATCCCATCGGGGAATACAATCTACATACTATCCTCATCTTCTGCGGGGAACGAGGATCCCTAATGCAGAATCGGGTATATTTTTTCCCCGTTACACAATTAACATTTAAACTATGTTTCAAATGATGCAACTATTACGAATAACACAATACGGTAATATCAAACAACATTAACGAGATTAACATTCATGCGATTATGTTAGTATTAATAATAACAAAATTAACACGCAAGAGCTCATCCTAGAAGGTTAGTGTCAAATGAGATATTAACCATCGATTGATAGTGTTTCAATAAATATTTAAAACATACAAGATATATAAATGTATATGTAGAATAAAGATATTCGGGGAGGGTTCGGGGACGAGTTTGGGAACCAAGGGTATTACCCTCCCGCCTCCATACCCGCTTTTTATTATCGGAGAATCCCCACCCCATCACCATACCCAGTCAACTCGAGGAATCTCCGGTCAAATCGGATTCGGATACGGATTCTTCATCGGGTTCGGAGTTTTTTGCCATCTCTACTCATGGGTTGATTGGCTTAAGGTTTTTTTATCAACTTTTTTAGTTTAGTTTTTGCTAAGTCCTCGTAATAAAATGTTGTTAAAAAATAACACTGGGTTTGCATTATTTTCTATGAAATTTGTGACGATAAGTCCGACAACATGATATTTGCTAAAGGAAAGCTAAAGAGGAAAAAGTTCTACATAGACCCTTTCTTTAGCATAGACTCAATCAACCAATCACAACTACTCATTTTTTTCATCTAACAACAAAAATATATTTTTTAAAAATTCAATATCTCACAAACCGTTAACCGTTACGCAAAACGAAACATACCATCGTGACGAGAATTAAATCATCTTTCAAACGAGGGGCACATGTATATACTTTCGACAAACTTTTTTTCGACTTTTTTTCTTAAGTCACGTCTGAGAGAATCATATATGATTCGTCACGAAACATATATGATTTTCAGAAAATCATATATGATTCATATCACGAATCATATATGATTTTCTGAAAATCATATATGATTCGTGACGAATCATATATGATTCGTGACGAATCATATATGTTTCGTGACGAATCATATATGATTCGTGACGAATCATATATGTTTCGTGACGAATCATATATGATTCTCTCAGACGTGACTTAAGAAAAAAAGTCGAAAAAAAAGTTCGTCGAAAGTATATACATGTGCACCTCGATAGAAAGATGATTTAATTTTCGTTGTAATGGTGTATTTTTTGTCACTTGAGGATTTACCGTTTGTGAGTTATTTAATTTTTAAGAAAAAGGTGGAAAGTTAATTTGAATGAGTGTGATTAGTTGATATGGTCTATGCTAAAAAGAAGGTCTATGTTGATCTCAACTCAAGCGAAAGATATGTATATTTTAAGTAAAAAATAAGTAGTCATTTTAACTTATACACGAGTACTTGTTCATTTCACGGTATTATGTTGAGTGTTTCAACATATTGATAAACCAAGCGAGCTTGATATTAAAAATTACTTCTATTCTCTCGAACTTTTATCGATAAACTGTATTGACTTAAATTTCTAAAAACTATGTGTGCTACTGATTGGAAAGCTAATAATGCATATTTTTAATGCTAAAATGGATGAGCCATTTGAAAGATGGTGTGGTTCGTCTGATTTCTCATCTCAAGAGACTACACCTTTCGTGCAATGAACGTAAAGAAGCATTACGCGAGGCTATCTCCATGGACCATGGATTATATATGGCTCTTGAGGATACTTTGAAGGCATTTGGCCAATGGCTTTGTGGGAAGTGTATGGATTTACATGCTGTAAGTCGGGCTTGTCATCACAAAGATGGTGTGGTTCGTCTTTCTAAAGGGCCCGATGACACGAGTGGTCATATTGTTGGCATTTTGAAGCCTTCTAATAAAGATTCTTAGATAAACGTAACCGAGGGGGTTGCTTTGGATGTTGAGCTTCTTGATCGTGTTTTTAAATTGCCTATCACTACTGTCAAAAGTATTCCTCATGGTTGTCGTCTGGCTTTTTCTCAGGCTTTTAAAACAGTTCTTTACAAGGTGGTTGCCCAACCTGATTCTGTTGCAGCATGGGTCAAGTTGTTACTTTTCCCACGATGTACGTTACAGGTGTATAAGCCCAAAAATAGACAAGAACGTAGGTTTGAAAATAGGAAATCCTTGCAACAAAGCTATATCTTGAAGTCACTAGCCACATGGGGGGAAGATGACGGTATTGAAACGTTAGTTAAGAGGATGTTTGATGGTTCTGGGTCAGATCCGTTGGACCAGGGTGGAGGTGATTTTATGGAGGAGACAACATCAGTCAATGCCAACATCAAGCAATGTCTGCGCAAGGTCGCGGATGGGCACTTTATAGCAGCAGTGAAAGTGTTATCCTCTTCCGGTGTAGCTCCATACTGTGCTGATACCATTAAAGCCTTGGAGGCTAAGCATCCTTACAAGCCTCCCCATCCATGCCGAGCAACGCATTTTCTGAGCCTCCCCTTGTAGCAAGAATTGATTCTGTCTTTGGTTGTATTAAATCATTTCCTAAAGGTACTTCATGCGGTAGAGATGGTTTAAGGGCTCAACATATCTTAGATGCCTTATGTGGAGAGGGGTCTGCTATCGCCGCAGATCTCTTAAAGGTCATCACCTCGGTCGTTAATTTATGGTTAGCGGGGAGGTGTCCGCTAATCTTGGGAGAGTTTGTTGTATCTGCTCCTCTCACACCTCTCCTTAAACTAGATAACGGGATTCGACCTATTGCAGTAGGCACTATATGGAGACGTTTGGTTTCCAAGGTTGCTATGAAAGGTGTGGGTAAAGAAATGTCAAAGTACCTTTCTGATTTCCAGTTTGGAGTCGGAGTGTCGGGTGGCGCTGAGGCTGTGTTACATAGCGCTAATAGGGTGTTGAGTGAATACCATAATGATGGGTCTCTTGCAATGCTCACTGTGGACTTCTCAAATGCTTTTAACCTTGTGGATAGATCGGCATTACTCCATGAGGTTAGGGTGAGGTGTCCCTCTATTTCTTTGTGGCTGGATTTCTTATATGGGCAGGCAGCGAGATTATATATTGGAGACACATATATTAGGTCTGCCACAGGGGTGCAACAAGGTGATCCATTAGGACCTCTTCTTTTCGCTCTTGTTTTACACCCGCTTATACATAATATCAGAGACAACTGTAACCTTCTTCTTCATGCTTGGTATCTTGATGATGGAACCGTTATTGGAGAGTCAGAAGAGGTTGCCAAGGTGTTAGACATTATAAAGGTGAATGGTCCAGGTTTGGGTCTTGAACTCAATATCAAGAAAACAGAGGTATTTTGGCCCTCATGCAATGGTGTGAAGCTTCGTGATGGTTTGTTTCCTATGGATATTCGGAGGCCGTCTTCGGGTGTGAAGCTTCTTGGGGGAGCTGTTAGTAGAGATGCCAATTTTATTAGAGAGATGGACATGAAGAGAGCCGTGAATGCTGTTGATTTGATGAGTCTTCTTCCACAGTTACATGACCCGCAGAGTGAGCTCCTTTCACTTCGATCATGCATGGGTATTTCCAAACTCTTTTTTGGGTTAAGGACCTGCCAACCTGCACACATGGAGGATGCAGCCTTGTTCTTTGACAAGGGTTTGCGCGGGTCAATCGAAAACATAGTGGTTTGTGGAGGGCCCTTCTTTGGAGACTTACAGTGGCGACTTGCCTCTTTACCCATTCGTCTTGGTGGTGTTGTGTTTGTACTCGGCAAAAGAGCCTCCTCATATGCTTTTGTGGCCTCGAGGGCCCAATCTTGGGTGTTACAAGACCACATCTTACGTGATAGTGGTACATGTGGTATGGATGATGATTATGCTTCTGCTTTAGCTTGCCTACGTGATACAATTCCAAGCTTTGATTCTAGTTGTTTCACTAATAGGGATACCGCCCCTTCTAAAACCCAACAAACATTGGCGACTACCCTTTTTAGTGAAATAGTCAAGGATATGGAGGTCCACTTTGACATGACTTTGAGGCAGAAAGCCGTTTTTGAGTGTTTACGCGCATCACATGCTCAGGATTTCCTACTAGCTATCCCTATAAACGTGCTCAGTCAACATATGTCACCAGTGGAATACCGTTCTATTCTTAAGTATCGCCTCATGATCCCATTATTTTCGGCTGATACAGTATGCCCTGTTTGTCGCAAGGCATGTTTGGATTCTTTTGTGGAACATGCGGTTCATTGTAAAGAGCTCCCGGGCTTTAAGTATCGACATGATATGGTTAGGGACGTTCTTTTTGACATATGTAGGCGTGCTGGCATCTCCGCCAAGAAAGAAGCACATATGAACTTCTTGACTGACCCGTTAGATGGAAGATCCACACTCAGACCGACGGATATTTTGGTTTTTGGATGGGCTGGAGGAAAACATGCGTGTGTTGATCTGACTGGGGTTTCTCCTCTAGTGGGGTTGGGTAGCCGTTTTACAGCGGGTCAGGCTGCTTTGAAAGCCGCCTCATGCAAAGTGACAAAACACGAAAAATCATGCATTGAAAATCAACACGTGTTTATTCCTTTTGCATTTGATACCTTCGGTTTCCTTGCACCTGAAGCGGTGGAGCTTCTGAAGAGAATTCAGAGCGTTATGAATAGCAATGTTATGACACCTAAATCCACAAATGTGGTTTTTCATAGAATTAGTTTCGCTATTCAGAAAGGGCTTGCGGCGTAGCTTGTTGCTCGTTTGCCTTCTACAGCTGTGTAATTAAATCTGATATAATATCTATTTAGTAAAATTAATCGATCATTTGAATGATCATTTGAAGTTCTAAAAAATATATTTATGCCTGTTTTGCGAAAGTTTGTTAAAAAATATTTACAAAAACCAAAAAAATACTAAAATAAATAAAAAAAAGTTTGTTAAAAGTATATGAAAGAGCCCCTATATTGGAAAATAGTTTATGCTCGACACGATGATCGAATTACATTTTTCGTTAGTTTTTATACAACAGTCATCCTTCCGTTAGTGCGCGAGGCACAATACATCCCTCATGGACTAACGGTACAAATGTTTTTCTCGTTAAGAATTAACAAAGTTTAAAGAGAGTATCTTATCTTTTTCGTTTTCCAGGGATGTATTGTGAACCTTATCATAACTTGTTTCGAAAAAAAAATATTATTTTTGGAGAAAAAAGTTTTATTTTTGGAAAAAAAAGTTTTATTTTCGAAAACAAAAGTTTTATTTTCGAAAAAAAAGTTTTATTTTCAAAAAAAATGTTTTATCTTTTTCGAAAAAATAAATAAAATTTTTTCAAAAAAAAAGTTTGTTTCGAAAACAAAAACTAAACTTTTTATAAAAATAACTTGTTTGGAAAAAAAATTTTGAAAAAATAATTTAATTATTTTTCGGAAAAAGAAAAAGTATTTGTTTCGAAAAAATAATTTAACTCTTTTTTTAAATAATTTGTTTCGAAAAAAGTTAACAAATAAATTATTTTTAAAAAGTTTTATTTTTGAAGAAACAAATATTTTTGGAAAAACTTGTTTCGAAAGAATTACTTTTTTTGAAGAGAAATGTTTTATCTTTTTTGAAAAAATAAAAAACATTTTTTTTAAAAGTTTGTTTCGAGAAAAGAAATATGACTTTTTTTTTCGAAAACAAGTCTTATTTTTTAAAAAAAATTTCGAATTTTTTTTTTTAATAAAAAAAAAATTTCAAATTTTTTTTTCTGAAAATAAAACTTTTTTTTCGAAAAACATTTTTTTTCGAAACTAGTTATGATATGGTTCACCATATATTCGTGGAAAAAGAAAAAACAAGAATACCCTCTCTTTTAAACCTTGTTAATTTTTAACGAGAAAAAATTTTGCACCGTTAGTTCATGAGGGATGTATTATGCCCCGCGCACTAATCGAGGGATGGCTGTCGTCTAAAAAACTAATGAATGATGTAATTTGATTATTCGACATAGCACAAGGATGATTGACTTTCCTCTTTTTTATATTTGTAACTTTTTTAAAAAGGTGAAAAGGTAGAGGTTGATGTTTTTTTATGTACGATTTTGTATATTGAGAATTGATCATTCACAAAACAACCACAAACAAAAATCTATAAAGAGGAGGTGTCATATTTTGATTAGTTTCTTGTGAAATAATTTCTCTATGTTTCTTTTAATTAACCCAATCAAAATATGTCACATGAAATTTTGTTTTTAGTTGATTTGTGAATGTAACAATTCTCTTATATATTTAGTTGATCACATGAGTTTTGTAGCCAATGTGAGTTCCTCATATAGTAATAAACTAACTCAAATCATAGTAATGTGTATTAAATTGTCAAATTTAATGTTAAAATTATTAATACGCAAGTATACAGAGAGACAAACTCAAATTTTTCAAAGAGTGTTGCACATATAAATTTTGGGCCCATTAAAGTTATACCGTAAGAAACGAAAGTAACAAGATATTTATCGAGGGTTTCATGTACAAAAATCGATATTTTTTAATTCATTTGGCATTTCGTGATTTAAAATTGAGTGTAGCACGTGTTACACTCGACATTCGTGTAAGTTTGTCCCTGGGTAGACAACAACACCTCATGTTTTAGTTGGTGACGTGTTGTGTGTTGTTACATGAAGGGACATAATCAGGAGTTCTCACAGATGCTCGGAAAGCTTATGTTTTTTAATTTAGTGTTATTTTTTTACAAAGGCATTGATTTTCTCTAAGGGCATGTTTGATACAAAGAAATTCAAAAGAAATGATATAACGCCAGAGAATTTAATTCCAAAGAATAGAATTATAGTAGAAATATTATATAAATTATCGTGTTTGGTAACAATAAAGATTTGACCAAGAAAAAAAACTCACATATTAAAGGTAGAGCACCTTCACCAAACTTGGATGAACTTTGTGAATCACAAACAACAATACTCGCAAGTCGCCATAAATCAATTAACTTGATAAATTAAAAAGAAACATGATGTTTAACTTGTAAATCCGAGCACAAGTCAAATAATGGAATGCAAGACAGGGATGAGCAACAACGAATGTATTTGGCTTGGGTTGGCCAACAAGAAGGTAGTGGAAGAAGGTAATTAAAGAAGACAAATCTATATCTATACTACATATAATAGAGATTGAAATCTCTTTCTTCATTAATTACAAAAAATTAAGTAGTATAACTCTTTTAGCATATTGTACAACCCTTAATACAAACAATAATGCACATTATTACATTATGTTTTTTTATTAATGTTTAAATTTAAGTAAGTACTATGAAGTACATTATGTAACTTTTAATTCAATCTTTCATTACAATTAAATATAATTTAAGTAATAGCAATACAAGTTAAAAAATCTAGGTTTAAAATCTTTTAATGCACAAATACATTAAAACACCTAATTAATAATACTTTTAAAATAACTCAAGACTTAAAATTATAACAATATGTTCACGTTATCATAATCTATATTTACTTATAAAGCATATTGACTTTTATTTTTAGTATATTTGAATTTTCAACTTACATTCATTTATACATAAGGTACAACTATAAAAAACATTATTAGAAACTTTTAATTAAATCATACAAACGTAACTTAATACTCATTAAAACTAATTAATACATAATAATTAACACACTTTAAAATAAAAATAATTAATATACCCCATTATTTATAAATACAATCATATATTCACATTTTACAACAATTAAAAGCATAGATGTAGAAAAAAAAAGCTTTTCGAAAACGGGTTCAACCAGGAAACATGATTGGCCACTATCAAATAAAGGAGTCCAGAAACATAGCGATCGAAAAGTGAGTAAATCGACTCTAAACGGAATCAATTTTTTTTTATTCTCCGGTTAATTACAGAGTACCCGCCGCTGCATCGCGCGGGTACCCTGCTAGTCACTATAAAATAAAGTTATGTTTAGAAGTGTTTGCTGAGTTTTATATCACGTGAGGTTCACATGTATCAGATATGTGGCCAGGAATTGGTTTCCATTAAAAAAGATAAGGAATTTAAAGAATTTAAGTAATGCCTAAACAGAACTCCTTGAAAGAATTAAACTCTCTGTTATTTTTCTTTACGCAATCAAACAAGAGAAATCTTTTCATTTCCATTTCTTTTGGTTCATTTCTTCCAACCAAACATGCCGTTAAATGTGTTTATTAAATGCATCCAATCTTTATAAATATGTTTATAATAGTACAGTTCAAAAGTTTACATGTGCCCGACAATTTTTAGGTTAGCAATGGGTGATTATCAAGTCTACTAAATTAACCAATTCCATCTACCGGGCGTTGTGACCCGTGTGGCGTATGTTTACCTTAAATTAATGGGTTGTTACAAGGTTGAAATTTTTAATAGGTCATTATCAATGTTGTAAAACAAGGGCTAGACGGCCGTCTAGGCGCTAGGCGATCATACTCCGCCTATGCGGCGTCTAGGAGCTAGGCGGTAAAAAAAATCAAGAAAGTCAATAAAAGGTCAATATTTTTTTTTACAAAAATTTAAGGGTTTTCTTTCTAATTTATACTGACCATATTTATTTTAACGTAACATCTTAAAATAAAAGATAAACGAATGATTATAAAAATTAAGTAATGAGTTTTTCGTATGAAATTGGAACCAATTGAATTTTATATTCACGTTTGAAGTTTTAAGCACTTAAATTGTTATATTTTATTTGTCTATTTTGCAATAACTTCGAATTATTTGAAATTAGAAGTATTTTTGTAAGTCATACATATTATTTATATGCATAAAACTCCAATACGACTAGGCGCCGTCTAGATGAATTCCGCCTCGAAGGTCGTCGACCGCTAGTCGCCTCACTAACGCCTAGCGATTTTTACAACCTTGGTCATTATCAAGTCTCGAAAACTGACTTCATTGGCAAGGCATTATGATCCGTTGTCCCATAAGTTTTAACTTGAACTAAACACTAAGTTATTGATGAGAAAGAATAGTGGTTGTCACATGTGTGGCTAGAACATGATGGGAAGTGCTGATATAACAGATGAAATTGGGAAATAATACCCAAAGTCAACTCTCCAAGTTTTTCAACCTACATAGTGCATTTGAATCGTGTAATAATGCACAAACAATTTATTATTGCAACTGCACAACATAATTTATTTGGTTTCTCAACCTATTACAATGAGTTTTTTACCAAGTAATTGTCTTTATAAAACATATTTACCATAATGTGGTGTTCTTAAAAATATTACCCAATATGCAATGTTTCTTTTTAATTTTAAATTGAATCTTCTACTCTTAATGTTAGAACAACCGAACAAAAAGGAAATACGCTTTATTCTTCGTAAATCATCACTCGTATGTGACACGCACCAGCTTAATCATATCTTTTTTCATTATTATTAAAATTATTTATGACACTGGGAATCTTATTTTGTCCATCCATGTTCATGATGGTTGTTTTGGTTTATATGTGAGCTTCTAAACTTAGTTGATTTCGGCTTATTTGTTCCTGTAAAACACTCAAGTGGCGCTTGTATTGTATTGACACTCCTACCACTAGCATCCCCATTATCAAGTGGTGTTATGCATATTTCTGTAGCAATCCAAAAGCTGTCAAGTGGTGCTTGCCCTTCATTGACACCACTACCACCAGCAACCTTAGTATGCTAAAAAACTATTGTTGTCCGTCCCCAGATTGTAGTCTGACGCAACATTTGTACTAACATCCAAAGGAGGCATTTCTTCTCCAGCAGCATGATGTGAGTAATTGTTATGTGTTATCAGCGCTTCTGTTGCATTTCCTTCACCATAATATGTCATTTGCGTTGTGCCGTACGCGGTATATAGTTAGTAACTTCTTGGTCCGTTACAACTTACAACGGTTTTGTTTATTTTCGGAATATAGTTCGTGTTGTTGTATCGGCCTGCGTTTCGTGAAGTGGTCATTGAGTAGGCACTCATGGAATGATATGAGATTAGGCATGTTTCGCCTTCGTAATTAAAACAAGAAGAATCAATTTAGAATTGAGAAGAACCACTACATATAGGGTAATATTTTTAAAAGCACTATCTTATCGTAAATATGTTTTTAAAACACAATTATTTGGTAAAAACCTCCTATTACAATTGCCATGATGAACTAATTTCTTGAAAAGTATATTCAATTCTGGCAGTTAGAACTTCCATAGTCAAGTTATAAATTTGAATGCATCTTCATTTAAAACTTTACACTTATTTGATCAAAACTTTAAACTTCCAGAAAAATCTTCATTCACAAGTTTCTTACCCCTTTTTCTAGTATTCATCAATCGCATGTGTAGAAAAGTTATAATATGCACATAGTCAACCCTCTCAAACTAAGTCCCCCCATGCGTCCATCCTAAACTAGAAGCCTTAATCAGTAATTGCATGTGGTATATGTTTAAATGCAACAGTATCATGTCTCAATAGTTCATTATAGAATTAAAATAGAAAAATCTAATTAAGTTTACTGTATGTGTCACTATATTAAACTATTTATAAACAATGGAGAAAGATGGGTGGCACACCGTCAGGCGCCGGAAAACAGATCCAGTCACGTTCTTCGTCTCCAACATACCGGAAAATATCGGAGCAGCTGAACTAAAAGGCATTTTCCAACAATACGGAAGGATTGTTGACGTATACATTCCAAATAAAAAAGAAAAAAGGTGGTACACACTTTGGCTTTGTCAGATTCACTGGTGTGCATGACAAAAAGGCGTTTGAGCAATCCTTTGGAGTAATCACATGCGGCCACAACATCCTTTCTATCAACATAGCCAGATACGAAAGAAAACCCATCGGTAAGATTAACACGCTGCTTCATAAATCTGTTCCACCGAGACACATTCCCCCACCCCCACCCCCTCCCCCGTTTCGCCAACCACCACCTTCAAACCACTATCAAACCAACTGCAAGCCATACAACTCCAGTTCCTTCGCCAATGTTGTTCGTGGTCCATGTGTTGTGCCTACGTTACATCTCAAGCCGACACCCTCCTTGGACTCGATTACACGCAGCATGGTTCTTATTGGCGAAGTCATAGACTTTGACAAATTGCAGAATCTGCCCATGCTTCTTGATGATGAAGGCGCTCCAGACGTGAAAGTACATTACTATGGTGGTCTCCATGCATTGTTGCGCTTCAACTCCTCCTTTGAAACTGTTGGTTTCCTGAAAAATGAAGATTGGTGGAAAAAATGGTTCAAATGGCTCAAACCAGGAGATCACACCAAGGAGATGGCTTTCGAAAGGTTATCATGGTTGCGTATTTTGGGTCTTCCTCTACCATTAAGGGACCAAGATAACATCACTAAGATTGCTAACCTATTTGGTAAAATCATTGAAGTAGATGAAAGATTATGGGACTCTGCCAACTTTTCTAGTTGCAAAGTTGCCATTCTCACTAAATCCACCAAAAGAATTAACGATGATGTTGTCGTCATGTGTGACGGTATTGCACACAACATTGGCGTTTCGGAGATTTTCTTTGACTGGCATCCTTTTTCGTTCAACAATTTCTCCCTACAACCACATGCGAATGAGGCTATGGAAGACGAACACGATAATCATGAAGATGAAGATGGCATATCTGGTACTTGGGTCAACAACTCTTACGAAGATGGAGAAATCATCCCCGAAGATGAACAGTTAGGTGATAACAATTTCTCTATTAATGATATGAATGGGAATGATCTTCCACCAGATGATGATAATCTGATTAAGGACGCCGGAGGTCCGACCAAGGTTGACGGCCTATCAGCATCGATAGACGTGTCATCTACCATTAACGCCTGTAATAATGGGGGGGGGGGGAATGTTTCAGTTGTCGAGGAATCTGTTGACATTCCCTCCAGTCCCAATAATTCCAACTTCCAAAACTGCACGCTGAATATTCCCTGGGGTCCCCCAAACCCTACTGGCGCTTGCTTCCAGTTTGGGCCTTTCCCTTCTAGCGCCCCTGTTAGGCCCAATAAGAAAAGCACCAGGTTTAGCCCACCAACCCGTGATAGACTCACCCCAATTGACTTTTTGGGCCCATCCCAATCCAAGAAAAGGAGGCGATTTTCACCACCTAGAAATTCCTTTAATCCCAATCTGCCACCCCCAACCTCCCAACCACCTATTGACCTCAACACTGTCATTGAACCCTCCCAATCCCATAAATCTTGTGACAATTCTGAAGCCTCTCTCCCAGAAATTTCCAAGACAATCAACTTAGGTGTGGAAATCGGATTTCAGATTGGTGACAATGATCAGATTCTGCAAGAAATCATTCAAGGTGATGGAACCAACAAGTTACCCCAATGAATCTTTTATCATTAAACATAAATGGAGTGAGTGAATCCCGCAAGACCATGTGGGTGCGAGGTATCAAAGATAAAAATAGGATTGACTTTATCGGGTTACAAGAAACCCATCTCAACAATTTAGATGCTTCTGACGTCAAGAAGATTTGGGGAAACAATGATTTTTTCTTTTGAGTCGGTGGAGTCACAAGGTAGGTCTGGGGGTTTAATTAGCACATGGAACCCATCAGTCTTCTCATCTAACTTTGTCAGTAAATCTAGATCTTGGTTAGACATTGGTGGGACTTGGAAAGGTTTTAATGGCAATGTTTTCCTTGTCAATGTATATGCTCCGCAGTCCAGGTCTGATAAACGAAGGGTGTGGCAAGAATTATATGATCTCTACTGTTCTAAGCAGGGCACTTGGATCTTCTTCGGCGATTTCAACGTGGTTAGAAAAGCAGAGGAAAGGATTAATTCTCATTTTTGCTCGGCGTCGGCTCATGAATTCAACACCTTCATCGAGTCGGTGGGATTAAAAGAATTCATTATGGGAGGCAGGCGATTCACGTACCTTAGTCCTGATTGCCGTAAGTTAAGTAAACTTGACCGTTTCTTGGTTTGCTGTAACTTTATCGCTGCGCAGCCAAGTTCCGTTGTCACAACTTTACCTCGGGATCATTCTGATCACTCTCCCATAATTTTGTGCCACTCGAAATTGGATTATGGTCCACCACCATTTAGAATGTTTAATTCATGGTTACTAAAAGATGGTTTTGATGATACTGTCAAGAAAGCTTGGACCTCATTCCACGAATTTGGTTCACCCGATGTATACCTTGGTGCGAAGCTAAAGTTTCTGAAGATTACAATCAAAAGATGGAGGTCTCTTGAAGCCGAAAAGGATAATAAGGAGCTCAAATCATTGCACGCCCGCTTAAATGAATTAGACATCACAGCTGAATCAAGAACACTCTCGAATTTGGAGATTAAGGAAATTAAAGATGGCAAATTAAGGCTTGCTGAGCTAGAGCATCTTCAGAAACTTGATCTTAAGCAAAGATCTCACATCAAATGGGCAATCGACGGTGATGAGAATAGTGCTTTCTTCCATGGTACCTTAAAGAACAAATGTAGGAAGAATCGTATTCATGGATTAATGATTAATGGTGAATGGGTTGTGGACCCTGGTCGCATCAAAACAGAAGCTCTCGGGTTCTTTCCATCTAAATTTCAGGAACGTTGGCCGATTCGGCCTCCTTTTATTTGTCCCCTTTTCCGCAGGTTGGACGTTTCGCAGCAAACTTCCATTGAATCTCCATTCACTATGGATGAAATCCGTCTTGCCATATGGGCATGTGGTGGGGACAAGGCCCCTGGGCCCGATGGTTTTACTTTCAAACTTTTGAAAGCACAATTTAATTGTATCATTGGGGATATTATGAACTTTGTCAGGCATTTTGAAGTCACTGGTACTATTGGGAGGGGCTGTAACTCTTCATTCATCTCTTTACTTCCTAAGGTCAATGACCCAATCTCACTTGGTGACTATCGTCCCATCTCCCTGATTGGATGCATGTACAAAATCATTGCCAAAGCCCTCTCTTTTAGACTTAAGAAAGTCATTGGAGCTGTTGTAAGGAACACTCAATCAGCCTACATCAGTGGCCGTAACATCTTGGAGGGTCCTCTCATCATTAATGAACTATGCTCGTGGGCGAAAAAAGCTAAAAAGAAGATGTTCATGTTCAAGGTAGACTTCGAGAAGGCGTTCGACTCACTGAATTGGGGTTACTTGGATTCCATCATGGCACAAATGAATTTCGGTGTTAAATGGCGTGGGTGGATTAGAGGCTGTCTATCATCATCAGTAGCATCCGTTCTAATCAATGGTTCTCCAACAAATGAATTCCCAATCACCAAAGGCGTTAGGCAAGGAGATCCACTCTCATCGTTCTTATTCATTATTGCAATGGAAGGTTTAAATGTGGCTATGGAGTCGGCATGCGAAAAAGGGATTTTTAGAGGTCAAAAAGTGGGTAGTAATGGTCCATCAATTTCCCACTTATTCTATGCAGATGATGCAATCTTCGTCGGGGAAGGCTCCAATTCTAATTTGCGCAACCTTGCTAGAATCCTCAGATGTTTTCACGCCTCATCCGGATTACAAGTCAATTTCCATAAGTCCAAGGTTTTTGGTATTGGTGCTTCGGTTGCTCAAATCGACTCATGGTCCTCACTCCTTGGTTGCCTATCCGGCAGTTTTCCTTTTACATATCTTGGAGTTCCAGTTGGCGCAAACATGAACCTTACGAAAAACTGGCAGCCTGTAATCGACTGATTCAATTCTAAGCTTTCATCTTGGAAAGCAAGGAACCTCTCATTTGGCGGCCGCCTGACTCTCATCAAGTCTGTTCTCATCAGCCTTCCTTTATATTATTTCTCCTTGTTCAAAGCTCCCTGTGGCGTTATCAACAAGCTAGAGCAGATCCGAAGGAAATTTCTTTGGGGTGGTGTCGGTAACACTCACAAAATCAACTGGTTTCCTGGTCCACTGTTACTGCTTCAAAAGAAAAAGGGGGTCTTGGTATCGACTCGCTCAAAGCTCATAATTGTGCCTCTCTTAAAGTGGTGGTGGAAACTTCATAACGGTGAATCCACATGCTTATGGATACACATTATTAAAGAGATTCACAACCTTCGCCATAAGCCCATATCTCAAATCTCCAACCCGAAAATGGCTGGAATTTGGAATAACATCGCCAAAGTGGGTGATGATCTAATTGCTGATGGGCTTAATTTTCACGACATATTTTATCTCGACGTTGGAGATGGGGCTAACTTCCTTTTTGGAAAGATCGTTGGATTGGAGAATCACCATTGTCCTCGAGGTTCCCCACATTGTACTCCATTGAATCCAACAAGGACTGCTTAATTACAGATAGGATATCTAATTCCGGTTACCATTGGTGTTGGAATTCGGGCTTTAATAACCCAATTGTTATCCACGAATTTCGTGATTTGCTTCACCTCATCGCTGCCTTGAAACTAAAACATGCCCTAGATAAACTGAAGTGCAAGCTGTCAGCAAACGGGATATTCATGGTGCATCAAGTGAGGAACTTTATTGAGGACAGAAACAACAACCCTCTTGGTCTTGTTCATATGCCCTGGATTAGATATGTTCCTTTAAAAGTCTGTTGCTTCGCATGGAGGGCTGGCCTTGGGCGTATCCCTGTTGCTAAAAGCCTTAGCGACAGGGGAATTCATATGGCTTCTAATAACTACAAGGTGTGCGTTTCAGGGGTGGAGGATGCTGATCATGCGATCATCTCTTGTCCTAGGGCACTTGACACATGGAAATGGATATTCAGATGGTGTAATATTCCATATCCTTTATTTTCCACAGCAAAGGATATCCTGGAGTTTGGTATAAATTGGGGCAATTGTCCCAAAAAAAGAAAGATACTACTTACCATCTTGCTTGGCACCATATGGAGTATTTGGAAGGCGAGAAACGATTGCATCTTCAATACGATTCATAATCATTTCACGGCGATTGCGGAAGACATTATTTCATCTACATTTCTTTGCATGAAACATAGGGGTAATCTTTCTTGTAATTGGATAGATTGGCAGTGCAATCCTTTTTCAATATCGTTGTAATTTGTTCGCTGTTTCCCCTTGCTCTCTCTTAGCTTCTTACTAAGTTGAGTTGCTTAATAATATTTGCCGTTTCCAAAAAAAAAAAGTTCATTATAGACATGTTATTCCTCGTAATGAGGCATATATTATGGAATTCAACTATGTGCATGTTTGGTGATGTGTTAATCTATACTAATATATAAAACATTTAACATTTTTCCTAAAATTAGAAGTCTTAAAAATTAAGCCTCAAACATTTTTTATAATAGAAAGATTTATCTTTTGTTTAGAAATTAATGAATATTAAAAATATAGAAATAATTGTAATTCAATACAACTTTATAACTGAAATAAGTGTTAATAAATATAATTAGAAGTTACAAAAAAAAATTTAATGTCTTAATCATGATTTAACGTAATTCATAATAACATTTTTAAAACTCACTGTCTAACAGTTTTATGTAAACAATTAAATTTTCACTATATAAAGTCTCAGAAAATCCTAAAACACAAATATAAAATATGCAAAATAAATCATCGCTCTCTCTCAACCACAGCTAATTGTCGCCAACTTTGAGGTATCGAAAAAAATTTGGTCGTTGTCTTCAGAAAAAAAATTTCGCTTTTATAATGGTATTTTCGTGGTTTAGCCAAATCTACGAAATTAGTTACCGGTTACCCACCGCCGCATTGCGCCGGCTAGTTATATAATAATGTATTTAAGGTAATCAAAGACTGAAATATTTTGATTCAGTTATAATTGACTTTCCCAAAATGCAATCTTCATTTCTTATTTCTTCATGGATAGTAGCTTTTAGGATTTGCTTTAACTTGAGCCACTTAAGTGATTATAAGTATTGGTGCAAATGAGAAACTGAAAAAAGATGGAAACTTTAACCAATATCTAAAGATGTGTAGGAAAATTGAGGAGGTAGAGCCGTCCTGTGAATTTTAAAGGCTCTGTGCGAAATGAACCTAATGCAACAGGTTGCATGCATAATCTTTAATTTTTCATTTAGTCTTCTTCTTTAGTTTCTTCTTAATCCACGATTGATAAGGTATAAAAATTATATTATATTAATTCTATTATAAACTTGAACTTCTGTGATCTAATCGCATATCCCAAAGGTAGGTATTTTTGTAGAAAAATAAGGCTAGATGATTTAACAACACTTTCATTCACTTCAAACAATCAAAGGAACAAGAGAGAGTTATAAAAACCAAAATCCACCACAGTATAAACTGGTATGGATCTATTATCTAACCTGATAATAGTTTTACAAATCAAATAAACAAAATAATAGATGAAAAACCCAGAGATGAAGAAAGATATGTGTGACGCCATTGATGGCTGCACAAGAGAAACACACACACACCCAACTTAACCCTAAATCAATAAGAGTTAGGGTAATATAGCTAAACAACCAACGGGCAACCCAAACAACCTTGGGCCTTCAATCCCAAAAGCCCATATGCGTCCAACGGCTACCCCATAAGTAAACTTCAAACCCTTTGTCCATCTTTGGTCCCTGAAATAATAGAAAGCACACATTTAGTCCTTACAAAATGAATATCAGATTAAATCAAGGGTTTTAACATCCCCCCTTAATCTGATATTCTATACAGATCAATCATCCCAAGTTTTTCAACCAGGTATGCATGTTGTGGTGTATCCGATCCTTTGGTACGGATGTCTGCAATTTGATTTGCAGACTCCACCTTTTGAGTCCTAACAACCCCATTCAAGATTTTTTCCCTCACAAAGTGAAGGTCAATCTCTAGGTGTTTAGTCCTCTCATGAAACACTGGATTAGCAACAATTTTGATTGCTGAGTTACTGTCATAATAAAGATCCACAGGCAAAAGATTACTACATTTCAAATCTTTTAGAATTTTAAGGATCCAAATGACTTCACTAGTCACTGAGGCTAGAGCTCTATACTCAGCCTCAGCAGATGACTTAGAGAGAGTGATTTGTTTTTTGCTTTTCCAAGACACAAGGTTATCATTCACAAAGACACAATACCCAGTAACAGATTTCCTAGTGACAATGCACTTAGCCCAATCAACATCAGAGAAAGCTTTAAGAGTCATACCTGTGTGATTCTTAACATGAATACCCAAACCTGGAGCACCCTTTAGGTATCTAAGAATCTTAAAAGCAGTATTCAAGTGAGACCTTGGGTGAGTGCGTAAATTGACTAAGACAATGAACAGCATAGGAGATATCAGGTCTGGTATTGGTCAAATATATGAGCTTACCTATAAGCTTTTGATAATCCACAATGTTTTCCAGCAAGGGATCAGCATCACAAGGTTCATTAGAAATGGTCAGTTTAGAAAGTAAAGGAGTCTTGGAAGGCTTGCAAGCAAGCATACCATATTCAGAAAAAAGATCAAGGACATACTTTCTTTGATTCAAACATATTCCATCCTGAGTGTCAACAACTTCAATTCCTAAAAAATATTGCAGTTTTTCCAAATCTTTTATTTTGAAATTACTTTTCAAAAATAGTTTGAAATTATCAATTTCTTTTTTGTTGTTCCCAGTAACAATAATATCATCAACATAAACAAGCACATCAATAAAACACTTATGGCAATCCTTAGTATACAAAGAGTAATCAGACTTGCTTTGCACAAAACCATTTTCAATTAAGACAGAAGTGAGTTTAGCATTCCATTGTCTAGGAGACTGTTTCAGACCATAAATAGACTTTTTAAGCCTACACACAAGTTTAGGATTACCAGAGTAAAAACCTTGAGGGGGTTTCATGTAAACAGTCTCATCCAATTCACCATACAAGAAGGCATTGTTAATATCTAATTGGTAAATAGGCCAAGATTGATTAACAGCAAGGTTAATCAAGCATCTAATGGTAACCATTTTAACAACAGGTGAGAAAGTTTCCTCATGATCAATTCCCTCTTTTTGACCACAACCCATGGCAACAAGTCTGGCCTTATACCTCTCAATCTCACCACTGGATTTAAACTTAAGTTTCCAAACCCACTTAGAGTTTAAGGCAGTCCTATCAGCAGGCAATTCAACTAAGTCCCAAGTGTCATTTTCAAGCAAGGCAGCAAATTCAACATTCATAGCATCAACCCACTCAGGACTTTGACAAGCCTAAAAAAAACTCCTAGGTTCACTACTCTTATTTAAATGAGTAACAAAATATAACACATCTCCTTTAATTTTAGAATAACCAACAAATTTCTCAATCCCATACTTGACCTTGGAATCCACAACAAAATCATTGTAATTTTTTGGAAAAACAGAAGGTCTAGAAGACCTTCCCACACCTTGTTTACCCTGAGCATTAGTATTAGAAATACCACCCAAGTCATGTCCATGCAAAGGAAGGCTTGGGTGAAATTCTAAATTTCCTTCAGACACATGTGTTTCATCAAGTGTAGCAGCCTCAACACTTGGACTGGCATCAGTGGTATCATTGCTAGAAGCAATGTATCCATTGTCACCTAGACCCAAGTCTAGGTTACCAGCACTTGGTGACTTACTGTCACCATTATGAACATTAGTAACTCTCTCATCATCAATAGGAAGCTCAGGATTTTCCAAATCAAAAAAGGTTAAAATTTTATTAGTTTGAGAGACATCAACATCTTGGTTCTTATTCTTTTTATTCAAAACAGTATCCTTAAAAGGAAAAATAGACTCAAAAAACTTGACATCTGTAGAAACAAAGAACAGATGTCTATCAAGACTATAAAGTTTGTAACCCTTTTGCAAATTAGAAAAACCCATCATAACACATTTTTCAGATCTACTGGTAAGTTTATCATGACTATTCAAGATAGTAGCAAAACAAAGACATCCAAAGGTCCTAATATGGGAGAGATTAGGAGATGTGTTATACATCATCTCATAAGGAGATCTACCATTTAGAACAGAAGAGGGCAATCTGTTGATAAGATAAGTAGCAGTTAGAATGCATTCAGTCCAAAATCTTAAGGGTATTCCCCCCTGAAACATAAGGCATCTGGTCACATTAAGAAGATGCCTATGTTTCCTTTCAACAACCCCATTTTGTTGTGGAGTATAAGCACAAGAGGTTTGATGTATAATACCTTTAGTATTACAGAATGTCTGAAAACTATGTTTAACAAATTCAGTCCCATTGTCACTTCTGAAAATTTTAACATCTTTTTCAAATTGGTTTTTTAAGAAGTTGTAAAAAATCTCAATAGATTTACCAACCTCATCTTTAGTTTTTAACAAATAAACCCAAACAGCTCTTGTGTAATCATCCACAATGGTTAAGAAAAATCTATGGCCAGAATGACTAGTCACCCTATAAGGTCCCCAAACATCCAAATGTACTAATTCACCAAGAGCTCTAGTTTTATGTTCACTTAGAGGAAATGGTTCTCTAGTCTGTTTAGCCCTTTGACATATTTCACAAAACTCATGTTGATCAATGCAACTAATTTTTAAAGAATCTATTAGTACATTCAGAGCTGGGTCAGCAGGGTGACCCAATCTACAATGCCAGTCATGTTTGGACAAGGAGCAAGCAATCATATGAGAATCATTAACACATTTGTTACCTTCTACATCTAAATAGTACAAACCACCACACTGTCTACCAGTCCCCAAGATTTTTTTGAGATTGAAATCATGATTAACAAAGAAACATTTATTTTCATCAAACACCACTAAGATTTTGTTATCCTTAGCCAATTTATGAACAGACACCAAAGTCACACAATAATAAGGAATAACAAGCACATCAAACAACATAAGTCCATTAGAAAGTTTCAAATTTCCAATTTTGGAGATGATAGCTTCAGTCCCATTGGGATGAGCCACTTTAATGTTAAGTATGTGATATATCAAAAACATTTTCTAATTCAGAATCATTATTGGTCATAAGTTGATTAACCCCTGAATCAACAACCTTCCCATTGTTCCCAATTTTTGACTTGATGTTTGTGTTAGAACAAAAAAACTTCTCAAAGTTATCATTAAAAATCTTACTATTGTTAAAGTAAATATCTGCCATATTGGCATGAACATTGCCAGAGTCACTAGTGGTTCCCTTGTTTTCTTTAAACATAGAAAGTAAGGTAGCAAGTTGCTCATCATTGAATCCAGATGAAGAGGATGTTCCAACAGAATTGTTGGAAACATTTTTTCCCTTGTTACCTTGCCCTCCCTTTTTCTTACCAAAATCAGGAGGGTACCCAATGATCTTGAAGCACCTATCAATAGTGTGCCCATTGTACCCACAATTTTCACAAATCAACTCAGAATTACAATTACCAAAAAGTCTAGGACCAGAATTGTTAGGAACATTAGGTCTAAATCCAGTGGTGGGAGTGTTAGGTCTAAAACCCCCATTGTTGCCAAAATTAAAGTTGGGTCTAAAGTTACCACCATTATAATTACCTTGGTTATTGGACTGATTTCTTTGAGTATTATTGTTTCTAGCAGGCCCATTAGAAAAGAAAGCAGAAGTCTGAGTCCTCTGAGAGGAACTAGCAAGGGTACCAGATGCCAACCTATGAGATTCCTCACTGGAAATTATGGCATAGGCACCTTTCACATCAGGCAAAGTCTCTCTAGAGAGAATAGAGCTTCTAATGCTCATGTAAGAATCATCCAATCCCATCAAAAATTGCATAAGTTTCAACAACGGATTATGTCTTTTAAACTCACCAGAAGCAGTACACACACAATTAGGCAACTCAATCATAGCATCATACTGTTTCCAATAAGCATTCAATTTATGGTAATAATCAGATAAGTTAGACCCATTTTCCTTAAGAGTGTTAATCTTGTGATGTAGATTAAAAATGACAGAACCATCCACTTTATGGTAAGTTTCTCTCAATTCATTCCAAACATACTTAGCTTTTTTAGAAAAAAATTGTCCAAGGAATAATTCCTCAGAAATTAAATTCAGAATCCATCCAAGAACCACAACATTGACTCTATCCCATTGTTTTCCCAAAACTTCATCAGTTATAGACCTTTTACAAGAACCATCTATAAAACCAATTTTGTTTTTTCCTTCTAAAGCCAACAACATGGCATTAGCCCAAACTTGATAATTTTCAGTACCCTTAAGTTTAACACTCACAACAGTTAAGACAGCAGTATCATTGGGGTGCAAATGCAAAGGGTCACTCAAGTCCAACTTGCTAATGAGTGTGACAGGATCTGTCACACTCAAGGTCTCATCATCACCATGAACTGACTCATTCTCATGATCAGTCATGGTGAAGGGTCAAAAAGGGTATAAACAAACTCAAAACACTGCAAACAAAGTTCCCAGGCTTCCAAACCACTCTAGGGTGGCAGGTCAAGGGCAAGCAATGAGTGAGGATCCAAGAATAATGGGTCAGAAATAAAAAGACAACCAACCCAAGAGCACAAACAAACAATGAATTAAACAAAAAACAGGTAGCAAGTAAAGGAGAGAGATAAGAGGTGTTACAGTGATAGAAATCAAAGCACAATCGATCTGATATATCTAGATTCACTTAGTCTAGATGATATCAGAACCTCCAATTGACCAACCCTAATTTTCCTTCAAGGGAAAAAAGGGAAGATCAATTCCAGCAAGTGAAACAACTCCAATCAGCCACCTATGAGTCACAAGGAACAAACAACACAAGATCTAATCACAAACAGTAAACCCTAATTTTTGCAAAAAATTGGGGATTTACCACTTGTGGGATAGATAATACCACCAGAGTCACAATAATCCCAACAATTAGTCACCGGAACCAATGAATCAAAAGATCCCCAAAAAAGACAAACCCTAATTTTTTTCAAAAAATTAGGGGTTTTGTAAATCGAGAGAGTATAATGCTATTGCAATAGCAGATCGACCAGAAAAAACACTTTATAACTTTGTATGAACAAAAAAGTATAAAAAACTTTTGTAAACAAAACTTTTCACAATAACAGAATCAGGTTTGATGACCTGGCTCTGATACCATGTAGAAAAATAAGGCTAGATGATTTAACAACACTTTCATTCACTTTAAACAATCAAAGGAACAAGAGAGAGTTATAAAAACCAAAATCCACCACAGTATAAACTGGTATGGATCTATTATCTAACCTGATAATAGTTTTACAAATCAAATAAACAAAATACTAGATGAAAAACCCAGAGATGAAGAAAGATATGTGTGACGCCATTTATGGCTGCACAAGAGAAACACACACACACCCAACTTAACCCTAACTCAATAAGAGTTAGGGTAATATAGCTAAACAACCAACGGGCAACCCAAACAACCTTGGGCCTTCAATCCCAAAAGCCCATATGCGTCCAACGGCTACCCCTTAAGTAAACTTCAAACCCTTTGTCCATCTTTGGTCCCTGAAATAATAGAAAGCACATATTTAGTCCTTATGAATATCAGATTAAATCAAGGGTTTTAACAATTTTGTTCCAATCATCTCATTTCAAATCTGTTTATATGCTATTATTCAGTAAAACTTTTCATATTACATCTTCAGATTCAAGATTTCCTGTAGATCTGAGTTTGCAGAACCTAAAGGTACTTACGATAGATCTTTGGTATCCATAATATACATTTAGCAAATTATGAATACAAATTTGGGTTTATTTTTGTTATCTGGATTGGAAAAAAGTTTGATATTTTGTTTGTAAGTTTCTTTTTGTTTAACTTTTACTCTTTTTCTATTATTTTTTTGATAATTTACAAAAAAATGTAAAGAATGCAGTTCTATATCAATTGTAGGTTTTAGATTATAGTCAAGTGACAATTTTTATTCTTGAGGTATCACTTTTGTTTATTCTAATATGAGGAATCGTGAAATTGGGACCAGAAGACATATAAAGATGCTAACATGAACTACTTATGTAAGATCATGTAGATGCTTCTATGAGGTTTATTGTCTTAAAAACTTAATTATGGTCCTTGATAGAATTGGTATAGCTATTCACCTGGTCTGACTGAAAAACCGGACCGACTTGACACAAACCGAACCAGAGCGAAGGACCTTCGGCTTGGTCTCGGTTTTATGTTAATTTTTATCGGCCTCGGTCGGTTCAGTCCAAAACCGACAAAAACCTGTAATTTATCCGGATGAACAGAAACAAACACACCCTTTTTTTACTAGTGTTGAAAACAGAACTAAGCACCCCCTGACTCTTGTTATTTTGCTATTGTGTTAAACCAAATGTGTCTTATGCTGCTGTTAATCATTCAAGTGGCTTCTAAATGACTTTTGAATATTTTGCTAGCGTGTTAGGCCAACTGGTTCATATGTTACTTTAATACTAATGTTAGGCATTCAAGTGGTTTTTAAATGAGACATGTTCTTTTTTACAAAGTAGTTCAGAAGAAAAATAATGTAGGATTCTGTATTGTTTACTTGAACAAAACCAAAAAGAAACAACAAGAAGTTTAGTATGTTCAAGAAGTTAACGTGTAATGCCAAATTATATGGATCATATACATAATAAAATATGTTGTATTTCGCAAATGTGCATCATGCCCGTGTTTCAGGTGACTTTTCTTTCTGGAATCCATAATGGTCTTGTGTTTAACTTGATGCACATATTACTTAGTTGTAAACCTTTGCCCTTATAATAATCTCTTTGTTTATACACAATTGTGTAAGATAAAGCAGAAACTACTGTAATCCTAATCCGATAATCAATTATAGTTATTTAACAGTTTTTTTCATATTACGCTTAGGTCTAAATTTTTAGCTAAAAGTGATAAGGGGGTATTTGGGATCACTAATAATTTTGATTGTTTGTTTTGGTACTTAGCTTATTTTCTTATATACTCAACAATTGCTAAACTGCTTACTTGGCTTGCTGCTGGTGCTGTTGATGCGGTTTCTTGTTGCTAACGTTACTTGTTGCTGCTGATGTTGCGAGTAGCTTCTTTGAATTTACTGATGAAGATATACAAAGGTGTGTGCTTGAATTCTTCCCTATGCGATTAGTTTTCGAGAAGTATTTTGTTTAGAGTAATGATATACAAAACTATAACATAAAACAACTTTTTATGTGTAGATTGTGGCTACAAACTTGATTGGGTCAATACTCTACAGTCTATACTCGCGAAGTAATGCATGTAATGTGTAACCAGAAGAAAGCGAGTCATATTTTCAACATGCACGATGCTAGTTATGGGATATCAAGCACACATTTGACAGGTGTGTATTTTTTTTATCTACGAATGTATCAAACAACTAGCTCATTTACTAGTGCGTAACTTCCTCAAGAATTTGAAAGTCTTCTATCTTTTATGTGTAGTGATTTATTTTTCGATCAGATTATTTGATGAGTTAATTAGTAGTCTTGCTTAGGAGTTCTAAATATGTTTAGTTGTAAGATATACGTTCCCTTTGGACACCAAAGACTACCTAGTTGTTCAAACATTTTTCACATTTGAGTTTGACGAGGTTGTTCAAGTTCTAAAAAACACAAGATATGCAACTTGAAAACATGATTCTGTTTCTACAGGGTGCGTAAGATAAGAATATACGCACTAGGCTGGTAGTTTCAGAGGATGACGACTTAGGATAATAAATGCGCACTAGTCAGTTTCAGTATAAAAGTTTTATAAATCTTATCATATGGAGATTAATCAATAACTTAATTAGAATCAGTACTAATTCTACAGCTACTAAAAAGTTTGCTATAATATGATCATATGAAGATTTACAAATGACTTGATTAGAATCAGTAGTAGTTCTATAGCTACTAATAATATTTATTTGACCCAAGTGGATCTACTCGTATTTTAGCACAGATATCGATCTAAAAGCAGGGTTCTTGCGAATGTTCTATAGCTACTAATAACCTTTATTTGACCCAAGTAGATCTCTCGTATTTTGGCAAACATATGATGAAATTGCGATTTATATGCAGGGTTGTTGCGAACGCCATTCCGCTAGTAAAATAACACTTTACAAGAACAATCTTACTTTTAACAATTAGATTATCTAGTTCATTTATAACAAGTTATGCGTTTAAATATAATTCAAAGCAAGTGTAACAAAACTTAATAACTTGATAAAGCATCTGGCACTTAAGCAAGACCTTAGAAGATGAAAAGCCACTGGTTTTGTGTAACTCACTGTAGCGTCAAGTGACCCACTAGAAACCAACTGTCTTAGCCCAGTTGGCCACCAAGATATCCTTGGGGAGGTATCTTTGGAGACATCGCGACACTGTTGTAAATATCGGTCATGGCGGCTGATATATCGGTCATATATCGCTTGGCGGTGGTCCACCGCCACGCCATGGAGCATATCAGCCAACTTGGCGTTTTGGTCAAATATCGGTCAATATCGGTAAAAAGCCGGTTGACTTTTGGTATTTTGACTTTTTTTAAGGCTTTACAAACTGAGTTAAAAATAGTAAAAATACATATAATGTTAATTTTTAAAGCTATATAACTTAAACTAATGAATACATTAATAAAATTATAAAAATATATAAGAATTTCGGATTTCTATTAAATAAATATCTTAAATATATAAAATAATGATAATTTAGAGTACCCGCCGAGAAACCGATATATCGCCGCCAAGAAGATATATCGCTTGGCGGTGGTCGGCCGCCACGACCCCGTCGAGCGATATTTACAACCTTGGGTCTCGGGTTCGAGCCTCACCAAGTACTTTCAGGGGAGGAATAAAATAGAAGCATGAGTGGGGTTTATCCCCAAAGGCGAAATGTTCGAGGCTTGAATACTGCCTAATTGGATGTTAGTGCGAGCTCGAATCACTAACAACTAACTAGCCGTTCAAAAAAAAGTAACCCACTAGTTTTCCTATGATCTTTCTGTTTTGCCCTAGAAGTCTCTTCTGTTTGAGTTTTAAAAAATGATTATCGTACATGTTTTTAAGTTAAGAGTATAGGTTTATTCTTTCGGCCAAGTTCATTATCGTTTTCCATCTAAAATCTGTATTAACTGCGTATTTAGAGCATCCATACTTAATTACTTATGTGAGATAAAAAGATTTTATGCAATGTGATCAGTGTAGGAAGGATGCGAAATGGATCTTATCGTTTTTAATTTATTTTTGGTTCATGTTATGTTCTTCTCAATTGACTATTATCTTTACCGGTTACAAAGCTAAAATCATATTCTGTCAATTTCTTATGCAGCAGGGTACGTGTTTTTATTGATGTCGGCCACGAGAATATGCAAAGAAGATGTCAAAGATTTGTAGGATTGTAATCTAATGATACTTGTTGTATGTACATGTTAAAGTACTGTGATAAATATTATTTCTATTCCATAATGGAAAATCTCAATGTATTTGACATGTTATAAGAATATGAATATGAATGACGTATTTGTAGCATTTGTATCGCATGAATAAGTGTTACAAATAATTCAAAATATTGTTGCAACTGGGTGCTGGAAACAAATGAAATTGTTCTATTTAATAAATTAAAGTGTTGCAATTATATTCTTACTAGATAATTTATGTTTCACTTTATTGAAAAAGTGTTATACTTTATTGAAAAAGTGTTGCATTTAGTTTGTAGTAATGTTGCAGTTGAATCAGAAAAGTGTTACATTTGAGTATCAAAAGTGTTACCATTAAAGTTAAAATATGTTGCATTTGAGGTATAAAAAGTGTCGCACTTCAAGTATTGCATTTGATAAATAGAAGCAACACTAAAAGTGATGCATAATCTTATAAAAAGTGTTACTTAAACCTAAGGCGACGTTACATAATGCAGCCCTTGATTAAGTGTCACATTTGGCATAATGCAACATTTTGAAGACATAAAACAACAATTTAGTGGTGTTGCTTTAACCTCATTTTCTAGTAGTGTTATGTCTGAGACCCTTAAACAATAGTGTAACCAAATCAGTTAATTTGACTCATTAATCACAATAATTCTTTGTTCAATCTTTTTATAATCTATTCAATTTTTCAAGACTTGTAAAACCCATTTTAGAAGTCTTAAAAGCTAACATCGAATTACTTTATAAATATATGTGCATAACTTTTTGAAATATATAAAGTTATGAACAAATCATTTACAAATTGATGTAGTTTATCAATATAATCTTTGAAAGAACATAATACAATTTTTATAATTATATTTTCAGGTTATTTTGAGTTTTTCCTAAATGATTTTATAGTGCTAAATAGAATACCATATTAAATTAGTAATATGGCTTGACTGACACATCAGAATCTATAAGGGCTAAACATGTAACATACCAAAAGTGAAACAAAAAACTTGTGGTTTGTGTCATCTTCTTTGGACTACCCTTTTATAATTGGAAAACGATTTATCCTCCTACTTCATGTGCCTACGTATCCTCCTACTTATATGATTTGACAAATGGAATGATCAATAGATGAAATTAAGAAAGAGAATGAGTAGATTACATATGTTATAATTTGATGTGGGTAGGAGGATAAGTAGTAGGATATAGTAGGAAGATTTAGCATAGCTCTTTATAATTAATCGCTTAGAAACAATATCTGGTCATTGTTTCTCTTTTTTGAACTCAAATCATTAACCTTTAACATTTTAAAATGTATTTGCTCCTTAATTACTGTATACAAACATCACAAAACGAGTTTTTACTAACGCCACAGAACTAGAAATGGGGCCCTTAAAAAATTGGAGGGCATGTGTCGTCGCACACCCTACACATGCTTAAATCCGGTCGTGGATAGAGGCTAAGAACTTGTTTTTACAGGTCCAAGACCGTATAAGAAAAAACAGTTACTAAAGTAAGCATAACTTGGTTTTCGAGAGGAATTAGAAGGCCCACGACTAGTCAAATCGAAGGTAGAATTGAGATAGACACAACTGTAAGCATACTTTGCATGGTTACAAAATTTTCGAGACCGAAATACTATATTTTATGAGTTATTTACATGTTTATGTTTTTAGATATTTTGTTGGACTTGTTTCTCTTCTAGCTCACAACCCATTTGTCTTTTGGGGTCCATTTTAGTTTTGTGAGCCTATTTAAATAAAATTTTGTAACCCTAGCAGAGTAATTATCAGTTTTATTATTAAAACAATTGTTGACACTTTTTGTCATTCTTTAATTCTAATAATAATTATTTATTTGTAATCATCATAGAATCGTTTATGTTATTCATAGAATCAATGGATTCAAATTATTATCTCGTTTATTAGTCTAAAACGGTTGGTACAGAGGCAAAGTTCGTGATTAAGATGACTCCAAAGAGAATAGGAATCTTCAAAGGATGTGTATGAACAAGATTTTGAGCAACTTGTTATGACAAGAATAGAGGAAATACTAATCCATTTGTTGATCAACTGATTGAACAGATGAATCACTTGACGAAGAGCGTGGTAGTCATAACCGTCGGTATACTAAAGACGAACAGTTAGAAAACCATTTTAGGAAGGATGGCGGTTCATCTTTTGATGGGGAGTTAGAAAAACAACCAAGGAAAAATAAAAAGGAATATAATAGGCTTTGGGAATCTGGAATGTGAGTTAATGTTCCCGAGTTTGCCGGGGATACTTTGCATCCTAGGGGCTTCATTGATTGGCTTGTTGCGGTTGAGGATGTATTTGAATTCAAAGAGGTTCCAGAAAACAAAAAGGGTTCTTTAATCGCTACCAAACTATGTGTTAGGGCATCCACTTGGTGGCAACAATTGAACCTGACGAGATAGAGGGTTGGAAAGCCAATGGTTACAAGTTGGAGGAAGATGAAAAGGTGCATGAGGACTAACTTTATCTCTCATAACTACTAACGTTTGATGTACCAGCAGTTACAGAATCTGAAACATAGGTCAAAATCTGTTGAATATCATACAACAAAATTTTACCAACTAATTGTAAGGAACAATTTCCAAGAGACTGATGATCAGCTTGTCTCTCAATATATTGGTGGGTTAGGAGTCCATATCATGGATTTTGTAAACTTGTTTGATCCAGTGACACTTTCTTATGCATACCAGCGTGCATTAGCTTTTGAGAAGAAGAACTGACAGGTGGGGAGTTCATCTTCTCCTGCCATAACGGGTACTTCTGGTTCGGGTAACGTAGTTGTAACAATCGGTAATTTTCCAAACGTACTAAATTCAGATTTTCCCCTTAACTTTTAATTTGCTAAATTATGTGCTTAAATTTATATTTAACTAGAAAGCTCTTTCGTATCTTATGAGATATGTCTGCTCACTATTGGAGTTTATTCGTCCCAACAAGGGTATAGATAATCAATCCTAGCTACGTACCAAAACAATGGTTACCGGATATCACCTGGAATCGTGTAATCACTTTCCAAGGTAAATTATTCGACCCTAATGCCTGGGTATCACGAATACCTACTTGGGATAAGACCAAATGCTGTTAGTGATTTAGGCATAAATCTCTAACTCTTTTGCTATTATGGATTTATGTTTCTGTGTATTTATCATGCAAGTGAAGATCACCTCTTTATAGGTGGAGTACTCAACCCTAGTCAATGGTATTCAGAGAAATTAACGGCCAATTAATCTCCTCTTAATAGGCTCCATAATACCAGGTCAAAGTGGTTACAAGACCAATTAAACGTGGTCTTTAATGCACTTGATTTGGTCAAAGACTGTTACAAGCATACTTGTTCAGCTCCAACATTAGTCCATCCTTCAGTCCCACTGAAGCGTCAGCAAACCCTGAAGGGTGTTCCTGGTGAAGCCTTCAGTACTGAAGAAGGACTAGCTGATGAGTAAATATTGAAGACTAGTCTTCATTGGAGTTACTCCCTGATGAATACCTTCAGTCCAAAGTTATACTCTCTGAAGATCATAAGCGATGCTGAACAAACTTTAACCACAATATGAGTCAGGGTTTTCAGGGACTTATGGGTGTACACTCCGTACCTCCTTACCCATTCACCAGTATGAACTGACCCACAATTGAACTATATTTCCAACAATCCTCCCCAATATAGTACAATTCCTTTTGCATGAAAATTTAACATTAACAAAACCAGTGCATAAATGAAAATATCCTAAGGATTGAATTTCCGTCTTAGTACATCACTTCAAACATTCGAGAATCAGGATGTTCTAAGAATTGCACCCTTCAACTACTTTGAATACCTGAAGATAAAATACACACAAGTTTTCAAATACATAACAACTCCTGACACTACTAGCCATGTGTCCATATCAAAATTCATAAATATTGTAAGAGCCAAGTCCATTCTCTATGAGGCGGCGAAACCTCAATATTTACATAGGTGGTTCCTATTTAGTTCATGCTCTTGCTTCAGCATTTTTTCAAAAACATTAACCATTGAGAAGTTATAACTTCATCCTCCTTCAGCAAGTACAAGTACATCCTTGGGATGATATACATGTGCTTCAGCCCCCTGAATGTTCAGCTTTCCACATTGAACTCAGCTCCCAAGTTTCCTTAGGAGGGAGTTGGGTGTCCTAGCATTCAGTGACTAGAGTGAACTTTTAAACCCATCCCTTTAGCAGACTTTATAACCAAGTCTCTATCCAATCCCTTCGTCAAGTGATCAGCTAAATTTTGTTGAGACCTCACAAACTCTATTGAAATCACCCCATTCGTGATCAGTTCACGAATCATGCTATGTCTAACACCTAGGTGTCTAGACTTACCATTGTACATATGGCTATATGCCTTAGACAATGTAGCTGCACTATCACAACGGATAGAAATGGGTGCCATAGGTTTTACCCACAATGGAATCTCAAGAAGCAAGTTTCTCAACCATTCAACTTCTTTACCATCAGCTGCTAGAGCCACAAACTCAGATTCCATAGTAGAGATAGTAATGCAAGTTTGCTTCTTGGATGCCCAAGAAATTGCACCACCACCAAGTAGGAATACCCAGCCACTAGTGGATGAATTATCCTTAGTATTGCTGATCCAACTTGCATCAGTGTAACCTTCCAACACTGAAGGATATCCAATATAAGACAAACAATAATCCATTGTTCCTTTCAAATACTTCAGTACTCTCTGAATTGCTCGCCAATGCTAAGTACTAGGATGACTAGTGTATCTACTCAATTTACCCACAACAAATGCAATGTCAGGCCTAGTACTAGTCATGGCATACATCAAGCAACCAATAACCCTAGAATACTCAAGCTGGGAGACAGCCTGACCATTGTTAGGCATCAGTTTCTCACTTGTCTTCATTGGTGTACTCACTGGAGTACAATCAAAGTGATTGAATTTCTTCAGCACCTTCTCAATGTAATGAGATTGAGAAATTACAATACCATCACTTTCATGTTTAGTCCTTATGCCAAGGATAACATCAGCCCCCCTGTCTTTCATGGAATTTGATGACAAAAATTCCTTTGTCTGATCAACCATAGCTTGGTCAGTACCAAAGATTAACATGTCATCAACATATAGGCAAATGATGACTCCTTTACCAGATTCATCAAATTTTCTATGTACACATTTGTCAGCTTGGTTAAGTGAATAACCATTAGACAAAACCACTTCATCAAATTTCTGGTGCTATTGCTTAGGTGCCTACTTCAGTCCATATAAGGACTTAATCAGTTTACACACCTTGCCTTCTTGACCAGGCATGATGAAACCATGAGGTTGGTTCATATAAACCTCCTCATCCAAATTACCATTCAAGAATGCTGTCTTCACATCCATCTGATGAATAATCAGATTGTGAATACTTGCTAGAGCAATCAACATTCTTATGGTACTGATACGTGCTACTGGAGCATAAGTATCAAAATAGTCTATCCCAGACTTTTGCTTAAAGCCTTGAATAACTAGCCTTGCCTTGAACTTTTCAATAGTTCCATCTACCTTCATTTTCATCTTGAAAGTCCATTTGTTACCAAGTGGATTACAACCTGGAGGTAGATCAACCAACACCCAAGTGTTGTTGCCCATGATGGAGTCCATCTCATCATTTATTGCTTCTTTCCAGAAAGCAACATCCTGGGAATTCATTGCTTCATCAAATGTTTTAGGATCATCTTCAACATTAAAGCAATAGGAGTATTGATCAGAGACCTCATCCCTTGTTCCTTCAATCAAGTATAGTTGAAACTCAGGCCCAAAATTCCTTGGAGTCCTATGCCTTGTGCTTCTTCTAAGCTCAGGCTCAGGTTGCTGAACTACAACCTCATCAGTGACCCTTTCAGGTTCCACTGAAGCACCAATGTCCTTAGCTCCAGTAGGAGTCATGAGGCTTGGTCTAGGGACTGATGAGAACCTAGTCTCATCAAAGTTTGAATCCCTTGATTCAATGATTGAGCTTATAGAAACTGAATCATTAGGTTCAATAATATAGAACCTATAAGCATTGGAATGCTCAGCATATCCAACAAACATGCATTCAATGCCTCTTTTACCTGAGGTTTTTACCTTTGGGCCAGGGAGTCTTACAAAATCGCTACAACCCCAAACCTTGAAATAGTTCAAGTTTGGTTTCCTTTTAGTCCAGAGTTCATAAGGGGTAATTTTGTTCCTTTTGTTAGGAACCCTATTTAGTAAATAGCAAGCTGTTAACATAGCTTCACCCTAAAACCCTTGACTCGATCCTGAATAGGATAACATAGAGTTAACCATTTCTTTCAGTACTCTATTTTTCCTTTCAGATATACCATTTTGCTAAGGGGTATAGGGAGCAGTCGTTTCATGGATAATACCAACAGACTGAAAATATGGAGCATCCATGTACTCACCTCCCCTATCAGTCCTTAATCTTTTGATTTGGACTCCTTGTTGTAATTCAACTTCAGTTTTAAATACTTTAAATTTATTTAATGCTTTATCCTTAGTATGTAACAAGTAAACATAACAAAACCTAGAAGCATCATCAATAAATGTTACCAAGTATTTCTTATTCCCTAATGAGGGAGTAGAATGCAAATCACATAGATCACTATGGATTAGTTCCAAAACTTCAGTTTCACGTTTTACATCTTGAAAGTTCTTAGTTATTTTGTTCAGCATGCAAGTCTGACACTTTTCAGTGTCCATGTCAAATACTGGGATTAACCCATCCTTAGACATATGTTGCATCCTCTTAAAGTGGACATGGCCCAGTCTAGCATGCCATAGTGAAGAATCCTTCAGTTTACTGGTGGACACTAAGGTTGAACAAATATTTGCACTACTAGCACTAACTGAGTTAATACTGGTGGTTGTTTCAATATTAAGCCTGAACATTTGATTGCTCAAATAACCAAAACCAATAAACACACCATGTTTGGATAAAACAAATTTATTAGATTCGATCACTTGTTTATAACCACAATTATTCAAAATACTACTAGAAACCAAATTCTTCCTAATATTAGGAACATGCAAAACATTAAACAAGCTAACAATCTTTCCAGAACTAAACTTAAGATCTACACAACCACGTCCATGCACTAGGGCTGTTGACTCATTTCCCATGTGAAGAATAGATCCATCATTCAGTGACTCGTAAGTCTTGAACCAACATCTATCTTTACACACATGAACAGTTGCTCCAGAAGCAACCCACCACGCAACATCATCATCCTGCACAAAACAAGCTTCAGATACACATGTTACATAATACTTCTGGAGAAATTCATTAAACATATTCTGACCTTTCAGTGTTGTGTTGTTAGAACCAATCACTGAACCATTTGTGCCTGATCCACTAGATTTGTTACCAGTACCAACACCTTTGCAATCCCTTTTGAAGTGTCCAGGTTTCCCACACTCTTAACAAGCTACTGAGGACTTCTTGTTAGGATTACTTTTGGTGTTATCTTGATGCTTACGTTTGCCCTTATTGTCATTGTACCTGATGGACGTGTTATGCTCCACCATATTGACAACTGATGAACCAACAACATTGTTTCTCTTTGGCTTGTCACTTTCATGCACCATGAGGGATTCCTCAATGCGCAAATGACTGCCCAACTCAACAAGAGTTAATTCCTTCTTCTTATGTTTCAAGGTATGCTTGAAATCTTTCCAAGAAGGAGGTAATTTGTCAATGACACAAGAGACCTGAATGGTCTCATCCATGTTCATTTTATGTTGTGTAAATCTACCAAGAATTCCAAGAAGTTCATTGTATTGTTCCATGACTGGTCTTGAATCAGTCATTTTGTAATTTGTGAAATCACTCACAAGGAACTTCTTACTTGATGCATCCACAACCATATATTTGGCTTCCAAGGAATCCCATAGTTCTTTACCAGATTCAGAATTTTGGTAAATATCAAATAAGGAATCAGACATACCATTGAGAATAATACCACAACACATAGTCGTCATTCTCCCATTTGCTCCTTTTCCTTAGTTCCTCCAATGTAGCATCATCACTACCATCATGAATGGGAGTTGTCAGCACATATACCACGCTCATGGTAGAAAGAAGAAAGTGCATCTTCTTTTGCCATCTTCTGAAATCCACCCCTTCAAACTTATCCATCTTGGAGAATTTAGCCACCATATGCTTCATAACAGCCGCCCTTGATTATCACAAATGATTTACTTTAATTGTTGGATTTATTCGTCCCAACCAGGGTATAGATAATCAATCCTAGCTACGTACCAAAACAATGGTTACCAGATATCACTTGGAATTGTGTAATCACTTTCCAAAGTAAATTATTCGACCCTAATGCCTGGGTATCACGAATACCTACTTGGGATAAGACCAAATGCTGTTAGTTATTTAGGCATAAATTTGGTATTCAGAGAAATTAACGGCCAATTAATCTCCTCTTAATAGGCTCCATAATACCAGGTCAAAGCGGTTACAAGACCAATTAAACGTGGTCTTTAATGCACTTGATTTGGTCAAAGACTATTACAAGTATACTTGTTCAGCTCCAGCATTAGTCCATCCTTCAGTCCCACTGAAGCGTCAGCAAACCCTGAAGGGTGTTCCTGCTGAAGCCTTCACTACTGAAGAAGACTAGCTGATGAGTAAATACTGAAGACTAGTCTTCAGTGGAGTTACTCCCTGATGAATACCTTCAGTCCATAGTTATACTATCTGAAGATCATCAGCGATGCTGAACAAACTTTAACCATAATATGAGTCAGGGTGTTCAGGGACTTATGGGTGTACACTCCGTACCTCCTTACCCATTCACCAGTATGAACTGACCCACAATTGAACTATATTTCCAACACTCACGTGTATCATCTTTTAACTGTGCTTAGTCTGCGTTGCTGTGAACACTGCGAATGCGTCACTACTAATTTTGTACTTTTACGATCAATATTTATCGTCTCTTGAATTATTTTCTTGTTACGTGACTTATGTGCAGAATATGTAATTATATGCATTACTGTCTTGCGGGAATTATCTTCGGGGAAAATTCGATACCCGCGGGAAAAATTCGAAAACCATTTTTGTTTAGCTTATAAAAATTTAGTTGTGGATACCCGTTACCCGCCAGTAAAATACGAAAACCTGATGGATAATACTAACCGGGTACCCATCAGGTATTAGGGCGGATACGAGTATGGGTATTATAAATGGGTACGAGTACGGGTTCACTAAAATCTGACCTAAACCCGACTCGTTGTCATCTGTACTAGCTAGTAGCATTTATGAAGGGGTTTTGTTAACAAATGCCTAGTGGGCACACGTTAATGTGTATTAAATAAACATAATCTTTCCAAATTAGTATTAAAATACATTAAATACGCATTAAATAAACTCATAAATTACTATATTTGAACATATTTTTTAATAAATTTAATGCGTATTTAATGCATTTATATGATAATTCGAAAGTTTGTGTTTATTTAATACACATTAATCTCTGCCCATTGAGTATTGGTTAGCAAAACCCTTTACGAAACAATCACCGCAAAATTTATGACATTTCTTAACTACATTAATTATGAAAAAAGTAAGTAATAACAGGGTCACTAAAAGTATATTTTTATCAATTTTTATTATTAAAAAGAGTAACAAAAAATTATTTTTTATCAATTCTTATTAAAAAGAAAAAAAAAATACTAAAGAGGATCACAAAAGATATATTTTTATTCTAAATTTGGTAAGGATAAAAGTAAAACTTTTAATATTTTTTTATTAGACAAAAAATGTGAGTTTCTTTTCTTTACATTTATATTTAATGAGTTTTAATAAAAAAATATAATATTTTAAATGATTATGTATTAGTAAGAAAAACTTTTAGTTAGTCAACCAACAAATATAACATAAAGGAAAATTCACGAAGTCTACCCTTCTTGTTCTTGTTGTTCCATTCCAATTTACTTCTAGAAAAAGAAATCATATACCAAATAAAAATATAAAAGGATTTGCGACTAAGATCCATTTCGTTGCTAAAACCGCCTCATATATTTTGGTAACCCCGTACCCGTCTGTTAAAAGTATGGACTAATGGACCTCAAGCTCGCATAGCTTGGGCCACTAATCTATACGATTAAGATGCCCTTAAACACACACATAAAATACACATACATGAATAGTGCATTAACTAATTAAACTCAAGCTTTATATTGCCTACATATAATAGAATGACATAAAATCTAGTGGTCCTCATCAAACGATAGCCATTTTCAATAACATCTATTACACTTCCTTAAAGATGGCCATGATCGTTGCCAACATGATATATGAGAGATTCCAACGTACTTTAAAGTATATCTCGCGTGCATGTAGCGGCTCGTGCTTCTTTTCACTATACTCCATGAAAACTTATCTCTGTAACAAACGTCAGCAACAAAAGAGGCTAAGCTTTAGTAACATTAATGATTTTTTTATTCGATTACTATGAGTAAACCAAATATTAGTAGATGAATCTTGGTTATTACTAATAGTTAGTAACATTTGTCCTCCATGATAATTTTGATGCAACTCTCTACACTAATTTTTTAAAATTAAACGTATTTTATGCATTAAAAAGACAATATAAAATATAAAATTAGAAAAACTGTAGAGCATCACATATATAATCAACCTTAACTGAATCAAAGATCCAGAAGGAATAGAACATCACAATATCACAATAAACTGAATGATCTTATTATAATCAAACGATTAACAAGTACACAATGATTACCAGAAAGGCAACCAAGTGCAAAAAATAAACAAAAGATTAACTAGTTTGGTTTTCTGATGTATATGTGGTAACAAGAGGAGTTTGGCTGATATATGTGTTGTTGTGTACTTTTCTTAAGAGAAATTGAGAGGTCTTTTATAGGTACAATGTTCTTGACTTGGCTTCTTTAGTCCCTTGACTCCAGCTATGACCCATTCAATGTCTAGAATACTTTCTTTGGTTGTCAAAGGCAATCTCTGCAATTAAGCACTAATCATACCATAAGTCCAATGTATAAAAACAGAAACTTATACTAACTTATGGTAATGATTTCAATATGCGCCCTTAGTTTAAGTTTTAAACAAATCTAACATGCACACTTTGTTGAGTAAGAATTCATGTTGATTTGGAGATAAACCTTTGGTGATAATGTCTGCTATTAGTTTTTCAGATTCAATCTTTAGAGGCTTTAACACCCTCTCTAGGATTTTGTCCCTTATAAAATGTAAATCAATCTCAAAGTGTTTAATCATGTCATGAAAGACATGATTGACTGGTATCTGAATAGCAGCCTTGTTATCATAGAAAACATTAACTGGTTTTTCAATTTTTATTTTCAAGTCTCGCATCAGATTGATCAACTACATCAATTCATACGTAACATAAGCCAATGCCCTATATTCTACTTCCGCGGATGAACTGGGCACAACTGTTTGTTTTTTTTTTTACTTTTCTAGGATACAAGAGAGGTCCCCATAAAAATAGAGAATCTCGTCACAAATCTCCTAGTAGCTTTGCATTTTTCCCAGTTAGAGTCAACATAGGCTTTTAGGTTCTAATTTCCCCTTTTTGTTATATGAATTCCCTTTCTAGGTGCTCCTTTAAGATACTTTAGTACCCTAAAAGCCATTTTTTGACGGGATTGTAAAGGAGAGTGCATGAATTGACTTAGGTAGAACGGAGTATGAGATATCGGGTCTAGTGTGTGTCAGATAAATTAGCTTCCCAAGAAGCTTTTGGTATTCTGTTATATTTCTTAGAGTTTTATCCTTTTTATGTAATGGTTTATCCGTGACCATCAATTTTGATTCAGTTGGACTCATATATGGTTTGCATGCAAGAAGACCACATTCTACAAGGAGTTCCATGCAATATTTTCTTTAGGGTAGACACACACCTTGATTAGTTTTTAAGACTTCAATGCCAAGAAAGTATTTTAGTTCACCTAATTCCTTTATCTGAAATTTTGTTTGCCGAAAGGGTTTGCAGGAACTTACTTCTTTTCAGATTATTTCCGGTTATCACAATGTCATAAACATATACAAGTAAAGCAACAAAAACTTTATTTTTAGATTTTATGAAAAGAAAATAGTCGCTTTTGGTTTGTTTAAAGCCTTTTTCAAGCAAGACATTGCATAATATTTCATTCCATTGTCTTGGTGCTTGTTTAAGCCCATATAGAGACTTAACGAGTCTACATACTCTATTGTCATTAACAGAGAAGTATCCAGGAGGCAACCCCATGTAAACTTCCTCATTTAAGGATCTATAAAATAAAGCATTATTGACATCGAGTTGGAAGAGAGGCCATTCGTTGTTGATAGCCATGTTAATCAAACAACTCACAGTACTATTTTTTACCACGAGAGAGAACGTCTCATCAAAGTCAATTCCTTCTCTTTGATTGTATCCTTTAGCCATAAGTCTTGCTTTGTATCTATCAATTTCTTCATTTTATTTGTATTTTATTTTATAAACCCATGTGCATCCTATTGGTTTCTTACCGGGAGCTAAATTAGTTATTTCCCATGTATTATTTTTGTTCAAGGCCTCCATTTCAATGTTCATTGCTGCAATCCAATCTTTATTGGTGCATGCTTAATTGAAGGTGTTAGGTTTGATGGTTTTGTTGAGACTGACAGAGAAGCAATAATTGCTTTGGTTGAGCTTTGAGTAGTTAACAGTTTTTTGAATTCCATATTTGATGTTTTTGTAAAGAACATAGTCAGACAGTTTCCTTGGTAGGTTAGACTGTCTTTCAGACTTCCTCAATAAGGTTGGCTCACTTGTGATGTTTTGTATGTTAAATTTTCCCTCAAAAGTGGAGGGTTGTTCCATTATATTATCCTCATGGGATGTGTGAGTATTTTTATTGGTTTCTTTAGATGGGTTCCCTGGTGATTCATCATCACTGGCATCCCTTTCTGTGCATTTCATAATAATAGATGACTCATCGGTAACATCCTTTGTCTCAGTCTCTGCATCATCATTGGGCTTTTTTTGTGGTAGGTTTTGAGTAAAAATAAGGGGTATCAAAAAAATTTAAGTGGTTTGTTTCCAAATTGGTGTTGTCAGCCGACACATCTTTGATCATTTTTAAAAAAAAAATTTCATAAAGTTTGACATATATGGAGTATAACATATTTCTGTTTTCCAAATAATATAACTTACACCCCTTCTTTATGTTCGTGTATCTTACGAAAACACATTTTTCCGACCTTTGTAAAAGTTTATTTTGTTGATTTAAAATTGTAGCAAATAAGAGACAACCAAAGGTTCTTAAGTGATTCATGTTTGGTTCTTTTCCAAACACCAACTCATAAAGTATTTTATCACCAAGCATGGAGGAGGGAAGTCTGTTGATGAGATATGTGGCAGTTAGCACACATTTGGTCCATAAAGTGAGTGGAATTCCCCCATGAAACAAAAGAGTCCTATCAACATTTAAAAGGTGTCTATGTTTCCTCTTGGTGATCCCATTTTGTTGGGGAGTATAGATACATGTTGTTTGATGGATTATACCATTTTCTTTACAAAAATTGTCAAAATTATGATTAACAAATTCAGTCCTATTGTCACTCCTAAAAGCTTTGACAGTTTTGTTAACTTTTAGGTGACTATGAAAAAATAAGAATGTTGGAGTAAACCTCACTTTTATGTTTTAAAAGGTATAGCCAAACAGCTCTTAAATAATCAACCACAATTGTTAAAAAGTATTTGTACCCTTCCCTGCTTGTGATATTATAAGGACCCCAAACATCGAGGTGGAAATTTTCTCTAACAATAGTAGTTGAATGGTCACTTATTGGGAAATGTTCTCTTGTTTGTTTGGCATGATGACATATATCACACGGGGCAGTGGTGCCTTCACCTCTAATATCAATTTTATGTTTTAAAGCTTTTAGAGCTTGGTCAGAGGGATGACCAAGTCTATTATGCCAAAGAGTATTAGAGTGACTAATGGTATGATTACATTTTATTTAATTTGTATGGTTTTTTAAAACAAGAAAATACAAACCTTCTTGTTGACTACCAGTCTCTAGAGTTCTCTTCAAGCGTAAGTCCTGTATATAACATTTGGATTCATTAAATCCTACATTAAATCCTATGAATAATTTACTATCCTTGCAAGTTTATGGACAGATAGAAGATTTGAAGAGTACTTTGGAACATACAACACATCATAAAGGGTCAGTGTGGCTAAGTTTCAAGTTTCCTACCTTTTTTATGAAAGGAGTTGTTCCATTTGGATTGTCAATTTGAAGGTTGAAGTCAAAGATATCAACAATATTTTCAAGGTTATCAAGAGATGTAACCATGTGTTGATTGGCTCCAGAGTAATGATCTATCCCTTTTCAGTCTTGTATATTTTGAAAAAGGATTTGGAGTTAGAGCAAAAAAAGGTACCTACCATATTGGTTTGGACATTTTTTATAGGTTTGGAGTTGAGTAAACTGATTAGCTGTTGCATTTGCTCTAGAGTGAAATGATTGTTAGCAGAAGTAGGAACTTCAGCTGATGAAGCAATACTGTTGTTGCTATTGAAATTAGTTGAATTCTTATGGTTATTATTATTTGCCCAATTTTTTTTGATGTGATTAGCCTACAATTTTGTAACATTTTTCAATTGAGTGGCCAGGAAGACCACAATTTGGATTTTTGCAAACAACATTGGAATTATTGTTTGTTTGATTCTTTTTGTTATAATTATTGTATATGCCTCTTGCAGCTAAGATTGACACTTGAGGTTTGTTTCCGAGGGAAGATGAAGACGAGGAGGACCCTCTATGTGATTCTTTCGTAGAGATAACAAAGAAAGCAGATTTCAAGTCACGGACTAGGTCCCTGCTCAATAGACTGCTTCTTATAGGTTGATAGACATCGTCAAGGCTCATAAGAAATTGCATGAGTTTTATGAGATCCGAATGAGTTTTAAAAGCCTTTTGAGCATTACATGAAAAAACTGGAAGTTTAGTCATGGAGTCAAATTGTCTCCACAAACCATTTAAGTTGTGATAATAATCTGAGACAAGAGTCCCATTTCGTTTGAGAGAATTTATTTGGTGGTGAAGATTGAATGTTTCAATTCCATTTAATTTATCATATGTCTCTTTTAATTCTTCCCATACATCTTGAGGACTAGTTGAAAAACACTGACCAAGATACAGATCTTGGGAGATTGATCCAAGGATCCAAGAAAGGACCACATAATTGCATAATTCCCACTGGGTTTTCAAAGATTTTTCATTTGGCTTTTTGCATTTGCCATTTATAAATCCAAGTTTCTTTTTTGTAGATAAAGCAAGTGTCATTGCACAATTCTAGTGTTGGTAGTTTTCAGTCCCCTTTAACTTTATGTTTATGAAATTTGTAATGCTAGAATCATTGGGATGCAAATAAAGTTCATCGCCATACATTAGCTTGTTAGTCTCACTAGTATTAGAACCACCCAGCACCACTGGGAGGAGGGGTATCATCATCGGGCATGATCACAAACTATAAGACTAAAAAATAGTATCAAAGACTAGTAAAATAGTTAAGGTGAAGTGAAGGCACAACCTTAAGTGGTAGGTTATAACAGCCGACCGCAACTTTAGATTACTACCAAGCAAAAAATTACTCTACTAGTATCAATCAAAGAGTATTTAGACACAGACTTCACAAACTATAAAGCAAGGATGCAATTTCTATTCCTTTTTAGTTTATGATTTTTTAATTTATAAATATGATGTTGATGCAATAGTAGAGAACAACAAATAATAAATCAGAAAGTATATTTGAGTACATAGAATAAATAATTAGATGACACTCAATTATAAGCACTCAAAGAAGATTTGTCCTGATTTTACCAAGATCCAGTTGGTGTGAGATTAGACCTTAACACAACGGAAATATAGATTATTGGTGAGGTAAGATTAGAGAAACCCCAAATATTAGGGTTTGTACCAAAGAGCTCTAATTTCAATCACCAATCAATAAATCCTAATAAAACTGAAAACACTTGATTGATTTAGTCCTGAATCAACTAATTTCAATCGATAAATAGAGTAACCCCTAATTCTTCAAAACCTAATTTCAATTCTGAAACCCTAGATCTCGAATCACAGGAGATAAATGATAGTATTCAAAATACTTGGCTCTGATACCATGTAAAGAATCACATATATAATCAACCTTAACCAGATCAAAGATCTGGAAGGTATAAAACACCACAAGATCACAATAAACTAAATCATTTTATTATAATCAAACGATTAACAAGTACACAATAAACAAGTGTAGAAAATAAACAAAAGATTAATCAGTTTGGTTTTGTGATGTATATGTCGTAACAAGAGGAATATGGTTGTTATATGTGTTGTGTACTTTTTCTAAGAGAAAGTGAGAGGTCTTTTATAGGCACAATGTTCTTGACTTGGATTGTCTAGTCCCTTGACTCCAGATATCATCCATTCAATGTCCAGAATACTTTTTTTAGTTGTCAAAGGCAATCCCTGCAATTAAGCACTAATCATACCATAAGTCCAACGTATAAAAAGAGAAACTTAAACTAATTTATGGTAATGATTTCAATGAAAACAAATTAGAAGCTAGGATCAGTTGACTAAAGAAGCTAGTATCAAAATAGAAGATATGGTATCAAGATTGAGTTTATAAAAGAAAACAGTTGAACATAATCGCATTTCTAATTGAAAATTTACTATTAGACTATGACAATTTTTTCACCTCGGGTCGTCGAGCTACTTATTACAGTTTAGCACGTTATAAACAGTAACGTTAGGATTCCAAGATCACAAATGTAGTTTTTATACGATTAGCTTTATAATTTAAAAAAGGACTAACAACGTAACTTGTTAACTTGTTGCTCGTGTATTATTCAACACTACGTAAATAATAATATGACATTTATTCGTACCTTTTTATTTTCATTCCTCACCTCTGGAACTACAGAGAGAGCTCGGCGGATCTAATAGGGCTGTAAAAGAAATACTAAGTTAGCACAATATTAATTTATCAAACAATTAATTGATCACTCATCAAAATAATATTAATTTCAAAAGCAATTATGTGTTTTTCGTACCTCTTCTTTCACCAACGTTTTGTCTATTGTAGAGCCATTTGCTTTTGGATAAGCCCACTTCTCCATTTGATCACATTCTGTGATCACCACCTTCACCAAAGAAGGATTTTCGATTGTAGCATTCCCACGGTAGAAGCTCGTGAGATTTAACATACAAGAGAGGTGAATCTCGGAAAGGCGAGGGAACACGATGTTAGTAGCTCGTACAATCGCCGTATCAATGTTGCCCGTGCTTGCTTCTTTATACCCATCCCAGATCACTTCCTCCAGTCTATGGCAATTACTCATTTTTAGCTCTTGCAGATGGGCAAGCCCTTGTGCTACACTAACAGGGAATAGCCTTTCTAAATTGGGACAATCATTAATCTTAAGTGTCACCAACTTGTTAAGGCTTATATATTGATCTGGGCAGTTCCATATCACTTTCAAATTTAGCAAGTAAGATAACCTTAGTTGTTCAACTTCTGAAAGAAACATTGTATGAAAAGTCTGCATCTCATCCAAAACCCTTGAGTCCACCAAATACGAAAGACAGGAACAACTCTGTATGAAAATATTCTTCAAACCAAAACCCTCACACCACACCATAGGCATTATATTATCAAGATTCATTATGCATTCAAAACCAATACCATCGACTATACCATCGCATACCTCAATCAATTTTCTAACATGCATCAAGTGTGAGATACGAAGATAAGGCGACTTTAGAATCAGAATTCTATTACCTGGGATACAACTAGTACTACCAATTGCTTCTTCAACGCCAATTTGAATGAAAAATGTCTTCAGTCTCTTCAGTTTTTCTATCTCGAAAAGACTGTTATAATTCCTCTCTTCTACTGGTTGGTATTCAATACTTAACTCTTCCAACCAATGAAGCTTTGATAGTACACCTTGTGCAATTCGAGATAGACCAGGACAGCGTTCAGCATGAAGCAACCTTAAGTTGACTAATTTTCCAATCTCATGAGGAATTTCTGTAATTCCGGAACCATTGAGAATTAAAATTTCAAGTTGGTTGAGCTCCCCGAGTATAGAAACATCACGGAGAGATTTATTTTCACTAAGATTAAGCATGCTTAATCTTGTGAGCTGATTGAGTGATTTTGGGAGGGAAGTGATGTTATTGTACTGAAAATCAATAACTTTAGCTTCTTTCATGGCTTGGATGAATTCATCAGAAACTTCTGACAATCTACGATTTCCTTGTATGAGGAAAATCTTAAGGAGTGGAATATTAAGCTCATACCCCGTTGGAAGCTTACAAATATCATTTGTCATGAGAGAGATACCTGTGTAGCTTTCGAGACTTCCAATTCTTGGTTCCCATTCTGTCAGATTTTTCCCCGCCTCCACCAAAAATTTGTTATCATCTTTGGAAGCAATTAACAACGCCACTTCACGAACAACATCATGCATTTTGGTTGTAAATTCATTTTCCCCATCCAATAACAAGCAAGAGGATTTGAGGATTTCCACTGCACCTTGAACTTTATTTCTTGCATCCTCCAAACTATTGAGGTCTTTGAAAAGCTGCAAACCAACCCCATAATATGTCAAGCGTTCTAATGAAACGTTAAAGTCTTCTGGGAACATACTACATAGTAGGAAGATTGATTTTGCTTCTTCACTTTCCAGGAAGTTATAGCTTAGCTTCAAATGAGCAAATTCTGACCTTATAGACGGAGAAATATTTGAAGTTTCGTGTTTCTGTATGCTATAAAGGGCTTTTTCCCATTCTTTGACGTTCTCTTTGTCTTTCAAAGCTTTTCCTACAGCTTGAAGGATTAGTGGCAATCCGCCACATCCTTCAACAACCTTCCTTGCAACTTTTTCCAATTTGGCATCGGTCTCTACTCTTTTACCAACCACGCGTTTGAAAAGAACCCATGCTTCTTTCATTGGCAAACATTCTACGGATATTATAGTGTGCGCATCCATTGCTGTACACACACTTCTTTGCCTGGACGTTAACAAAACCTTACAACTTGGGTAGCGAGTTCCACATGGAATACCTATTGTATGCAGCTTTACTTCCGCCCATATGTCATCTAGGATTATAAGAACTTTTTCTCCTTTATCTATTCGTTTCGCTGCATTTTCAACCTGTGTTTTAACGCTTGCAGCATCCACAGGTTGTGAGACGGTTACAAATACAACAAGAGCAAATACGCCTTTCACTCTTGCAGCAACTTCAGTTGCTAGTGTAGTCTTTCCTACTCCTCCCATGCCATAGATCCCAGTGATTTGTGTTCTTTCACCCTTGACAGATTCAATGATTTTTGCAAGAACTGAGTTATGGGTACCCAGCTCCTCAATATTCTCCCTTGGATAGAGTTCCAAGATTCCGGGTGAAGCAGTAGGAATGGAGATCTCACCTTCAAAGGCCGCACCATTTTTTTGGTGGGTTTCAAGAATAGTAACCTTCAGCGTCGCGTGCTTACCATAGTGACGAAGGGTGTCGGGGTTGACACACATCGGCAAATTTAGGCACGTCTTTTTGGCATGAGCTTCTTCTTGAAGAAATTCTTCCGTTGTGGATATGTGAGCAAGCGCCTCCTCAACCCACTTTTCCACACCAGCTAGAATTTCATCACCGTTTTGAGTAGCTCGGTTTATTCTTTGCTCAACCCTCTTCGTCATACTCTCGAGCTTATTTTTTTCGCTCCTTAAGTTCTCAACATTTTCTTTGGAATTCCACATGTAACTGAATGCTTGTTTAACCGTACCTAACAATGAGCCCGCTACTTCTTCGACTACCAAATCAGTAACCACTGCTGCCATTCTAGATTTCTTTTCGTTATCAGTGGATTGGATGTGTAAAAGTACGTAGTGAAACAAATTTATTTTTTTGGGGGGAAGGAATTTTATAGATTAAGGGATGGATATCAAATAAAGGGAAATTGTAAGAACAATGTGATGAACCAGCTATAGATTGGAAAGAAAGGAGAGATTGTTTAATTATGGGATGCTGGAAATGATACAATGCAACTCTGTATATATAATCTTAATTAAGAGTTACTTTTTCTATAAGAAAATCATCCTACTTGTATTAGTTAATTTTGTTCTAACAAATCCTAGCTGTATTAGTAACATGTTATCTTAAACTATTGTAACAAACTAAGAAAAGCGGTGTTTGGGATTTGCGTCTTAAAATATGTTTTCTTTAATTATATTTAGTTTTGTGTTATTTTTGTTTTCTCACAGTAATAATCAAATAGCTAAAATGAGATTTATAATTTTTGTCACCTTTTTCATCTCAATCCTACATATTAGATTCTTACGAAAAAGTTCAACATACACCTTTAATTTAGCATATACCCAATCAACTAATCACAACCACTCATTTTTATTATGTAACAAAAAAACTCAATTTTTAAAAATTAAATATCTCACAAACCATTCATCGTTACGTAAAACAAAAGATATCATCGCGACAAGAATTAAACATCTATCTATCGAGGGGCACATGTATATACTTTCGACGAAATTTTTTTTCGACTTTTTTTCTTAAGTCACGTCTGAGAGAATCATATATGATTCGTCACGAAACATATATGATTTTCAGAATATCATATATGATTCATATCACGAAACATATATGATTTTCTGAAAATCATATATGATTTATGATTCTCTCATACATGACTTAAGAAAAAAGTCGAAAAAAGTTCGTCGGAAGTATGTACATGTGCCCCTCGATAGAAAGATGATTTAATTCTCGTTGCAATGGTGTATTTTTATTTTTTTGACGATTTACCGTTTGTGAGATATTTAATTTTAAAAAAATTGGTAGGAAGTGGATTTTTTAAAAAATGGGTGATTATAATTATTTAAATAAGTTTATACTAATTTAAGGGTTTACATATATACTCTAGATTCCCATATGAATTTTGATAAAATAACTATTTATATAGCTCGAAACTCAAACTACTTTTTCACCTTAGACATGGTAGATTATGACCTATACTATTGTTGTTAACCTCATTCACCCCAATCTATTATTAAAATATTATATTTTTATTCCTTCACATACTCAACTTATACATACAACTAATCTTAATATTTTTACCGTTTATCAAACCAACCCAACCTAACTAAAAATATTTTTTTATAAAATTCTACACATTAAATATAGTATTTACTTTACAATGGTTATAACTTTAATAAATTATCTCATTTTACATTGTAACTTTAAGAAATGACAACGCAGCAACAAGAGAATTAAATGCTTTTAATTATTTAGCTGCTTCACTTTTTTACTTTTTTACTAAAATCATAAAAACTAAGAGTATTCTTCGCCTTAGATATTTCATCTTCTCCCCTGCATCTCACACATCTTTCTTCTCTCTCTCTTTTATACTTTTCTTCAACATATATTCTTTTTTTCCTTTGCATATAATCTTGAAATAATAGTTGTGATGAACTGGTGATAGCTGCAGCTCAATGGGGCTTGACAGTAAATACATAAAGATGCAAACGGGTTGAACACAGATACGGCGATGAGTAATAATAAAGGGTTTTATTGGCCATTCCTAATGTGACATGTGGATCGGCTGGATCTAATATTTGAAAGTCACAAAGTTAACGGGTCGTGAAGATCTCTCTCCTCATTTTGTGTACTTTGAGTTTAATATTGATATATCATGTCCTTTTTACATCTGACCGCTCGGTATAAATCGTGAATAAATCTAGTCTTACAGCGTGTGACAAAACTTTTATAAAATACTAGTAATATATAACATAGAATGGTTCACGAACATATATAAAGAAATGAGACTTGGCTCAGTTGATACCATCTTTTTATCATAAACGTTCAGTTGACCGGTTAAATGAGCTATTTGGATATCAGTCTAGGTTCAGATCTAACTTTTTACTAATTAGGCCAACTGAGACATATGTCAATTGCTTGGAGACGGGTCATCAGAGAAAAGTCTGATTGGCATCAAAAAGTGTAGAAGATCAAGGTGTTTCACTGGCCACTGCTATAAACCTTTTGAAAATAAACAAACGAGACTTGTTTCATCTTAGTTCATTCCACTAAAAAAACATAATGCTATAAACCTTTTGAAAATAAACAAACGAGACTTGTTTCATCTTAGTTCATTCCACTAAAAAAAACATACAATCTAGTCTTGTGCCTTTAATAAATGAACGCACATATAATAATATTTCATCGCACAGTTTATTGAAGTGTTTACACATGTAACTCATTTACGGTCTTACTTATGGAAATTTAAATTTTTAAAAATTGCATACTGAAAGATTATCACTTATGTATTTACATTTGTACGAATTTAGTGATATCTACTCGTTTTGCTTATAAATTTGTTGAAAATAATCATACATAACAACCTTCGAAGATATTTATGTGATTTATAATGTAAGAAAATTTTAAATTCCGAATATCATAATATATATAAGCAATGTCGTGTTTGATTTTATCAATCATATATTGCAACAGCTTATCTATATTTCTTTATTTTTACACGTTATATAATATTGTGAAAAATATTAACATCTACCAACTAGCAAGTACATTTCCTCGCCGATCATTACAACCTCACAATAATACTGACTACTATTCGTGTATCGACATTATATTGTGGTACTTGACATTCTCATATGTAATATTGTACGATAAAGTTACTCACTAAGATCTATTTATGTGTAAAGTCGTTATCACGAACAACATGTGATCCAAAAATATTGGTCCTAAAAACAGGGCCGAATTTTGGGGTGTGCAAGAGGTGCAACCGCACAGGGTCCCAAATTTTTGGGGCCCTCTGATTAATAAGGAGGAACGTGATTTTATTCTGGGTTAGCTTAAAATTTAAATGTAATCTAAACTTATGATCTGATATTATATAAGCAACATTTTATTTGGATTATTTTCAAGTGATTCATAAGAAAAAAAGAACTGTACATGGCTATCTGAGATGAAGAAGATGGTTACTTTAATTTAGATAATGTTTAATTTACACCCTGAGCTTTACAAGTTGTTCAATATTTTCTCATATTTTAATTTTTAATTCAAATAACAATAAATTATTCCCACTTTGTTGTTTTTACACCATGAGCTATACATGTTTTAAGAAATTGGTCCCATTTTTTTATAATTTTTTTTTTGTTTTATTTACAAGTTTTGAACTTTTGCTTCTAACAAATGTACTTATATGTATTTTGTGTTGCTTAAAAGCTATATCTTGTCAAAATGACACAAAAAATTCATGCTTATTGATAATGTTTAAGTCATCACATACGTTTTGTATTCTCACTATCGATAAACTTAATTTGCATCTATACGAGCTTTTTTTACCAAGAGGCCTCATATACAATAATGGCACGGGGTCTCCGAAATCTACGAGACGGCCCTGCCTAAAAATTTTGATTACATGGAACACTTTGACGCTATGCGCAAAACGTTGCTTGTTAATTTGAATAGGAAATTTACCCTCTCCAAGTTTACTTAAAAGCTGAATATGATAATTACTAGATCATGCATATAGTTTATTCTCAAATGTATGCTAGAAAAAAGAGGAGCAACAAGTTATTATAAGATTACAAACCATCATTGAATTTTGAATCCAATCAGTTCATAACAAAATTGATATATTAAGCCTATGTTCAATCTAAGAAAAAGATGGAACCTTGATTTTTTCTTCTAAGATGTATATTAGAAGAGGCTAAAAATTGAAAAAATAACCTAATTGATTGTTTGAATGACTACGTATAGGCATAAATTAACCTTTTACTCAGATTATAAAATCTTCTTCCTATCTGAGTTATCCAAAGAACAATTGATAAGGAGATACTGAGTAGTTTCAAGGCCTTCGTCACACACATGACATCACTTAGAATGAATATCAATTCCCTGATTATCTAGGTTGCAATGAGTTAGGAGTCAGTCTTGTTTTAACCATCATATATGAATGTTTACTTTGATTGCCAGAGATTTATTCCACCTTGTTTGATCCCCAATTGACTCAAGAAGGTAATTATTAATGTTTTTTTATCAAAGCATAAGAGAGAATGTTTTTTTAAGGTCTAGGATCAACAAAATAACTAATATAAAAAATATGTAAGGTATGTTGTCTTTCACATGTTATAAATACAAGTTCAGGTCCAAACTTATACTTATTAATCATGTATCAAAGATCCTCTAATACATACATTTTGTGTCTTGTATTTTATAGAAAAAGTTTCTACATAGCTTGTGAGACTCTAGATCATTCCACATAAGCTATAGTAATTTAATATGATATATTTTAAAGGGCAATTTCTTTCAAATACCCCTTTACATAAGGTGTTTGTGACAAATTCCCTTAAATTTTAACTTTCCCAGACTCTAACGAGACAACCAAGGCAACCGTAGCTTAACAATTAACACGTGTTCGCGGGTTGATGAAAGTTTTCAACATGTGTTGTATTAAAAATCAAGGCAACCTTGTATTTATACTCGAGGGCTCGAGGCAACCTTACTATATAGAACTTTAATGTATAATTATACAAGGTTTAAGAACATGTTTGTAACATCAACAAATCATCATTTTTTATCCACAGATCATCATCTTTTTATCCAAAGATTTGTAACATAATTTGACCATTATACCCCTAAACATTACCCACCTTTATTGTAACACCCCATTTGGTAAACGAAATATCACAAGTAATATGGCGTGTCATCAAAGCATGCAAGGTAAATGTCCAAAAACATTAAATGACCATTAATGGAAATACCATAAACAAACATCGGTAGTCCAAGTATAAGCTCAACACACATGAATATAAGTACTTAAATGGAAAAGGACTAAACAATGTTCAAAGAAATAAAGTAGCATAATGTATGGGAATGCATAAGGTAGTGAAGGCTAGATAGCTTCCAATCCGTATGCACATACTCTTATAGTCTACGAGCGTCCGTGAGTACCTGCCGTTTGGGAACATGAAAGGAAAACGACTGAGCATAACACCCAGTGAACGGATATACAAGTATAGCATGAAATGATATAAGCATAAACGACTAATAGCAGCGGAAATGTATAAGTCCTAGATAACCTGAAACATGTTCATAAAATTGGTTTTATATTTTGAAAAGACTTATGTTTTAATATAAAAACTGTATTAATTAGGCAATATCCCATATAGGTCATGAGATTCCACCGTGCATGAATACTTGGAGGGGATACCTTCATCATGTAATTAGAGGGGTTGCTTCTAATTAATTAGTCTGGGTAGGAGGGATCAACTCCTTGTGAAGGATGCAAGGCACACATCACATTCACCATAAAAGTCCTGTAAAACATGTAACTAGGATGCACCCATATGCCCCACATGATAACATAAATATATGGCTGAAACAGAAAAGGGACGCCACAAGCAATCACTCAACCGTGGGGAAGTCATAACACTAGTGCCTCTAGTGTTATGGTTATGGTACCTCCATAACTAGGTGACACTGGTCATGCATCTATATGGCTTAGTCATTTAAAAATAACATAAGTAATCATACATATAAAACATATACTTAGGAAAATAGTTGGCTGCAAACGGGGAATCCTAATAGGAAAAGAATGTCCATACTGAAGGACGAGAAATCCGTACCTTGTGTCAAGTGAACGAGGAAAGAGGAAAGGATGATAGTCCTACTCGACCTCACTAATCCTACATAAATAAGGGATATGTATAAGTTGTCTGATTACTAAGTACGTTACTGGTTATAGCATGTTCTTAGCTTGTTTTATATGTTCTTGTCTTGTCTTACTGTTTTAAATGATATACTGTATTAATCATGTATTTCATGCATTCTGATTAAGTATTATCTTGTATTCTTATATTATTATACTTGTTGTGTGATAATAAGTAACTTTCTAAAAATAGCAGGTTTCCTAAAATAGAAAGTTCCCAAAAATAGAAAGTTTCCAAAAATAGAAAGTTTCCAAAAATAGAAAGTTTTCAAAAATAGATCAGTTTCTAAAAATAGAAAGTTTCTAAAAATAGTAAGTATCCTGAAATAGAAAGTTTTCATATTTAGAAATAAGCTGGATTAATAATCTAATAATATAAGCTAATGTTTACTAATTAAAAGTAATAAGTCATATAATAATAGTATAGTTTATCAATTAAATGTCATGGTAATTTAATAAACTATAGATTATATGATTTAATTAAATAAAGAGATGATTTAATTAAATTAAGACATATAAAATACTTAGGTTAATCATGTATTAATAATTTATTAATTATAACCCAAGTCATGATTTATTAAATAATTATTGTCCGTGCTTTAATAATTAATTAATAACTATAGTCTAAATTAATTGGTAAAATACTTAGGTTGAAACATGTATTATTTATTAAAAATAAATATAACCTAAGTCATAATTAAATTAAATTAATTATTAGTCATGTAAAATTTATTTAATTTCTCCTTGTAAAAATAAACCTTGTAAAAATATCCCGTGACTGAACCCGTGTTTTAATTTAAACCGAAACACGAACCGAACCAAAACAGCCCGACAGTGGCTAAACCGGTCTAGCCGGTTGCCACTGCTGTGGCCTGGCTAGCTACTGTTGGACCAAACTCTCCATCGGCTGTAGTCGGTGATTCCCCCCGTCTAGCCTGCATTCCCCTGCTCAACCCAAAACAGCCACCGGCTGATGCCGGTGGTGTTGTTACTGCTGCGCCGAGACCCAAACAAACCAAACACCACCCCGACACGAGTCGGGGTCCTTTGTTCCTTGCGGCTAACCAAAACCCAACCATACCGATACCATGGTTCTCGGCTGTTGGTGATCGCATGACCAAGCCGAATGCCTAGGGCTCTCGGTTGTGCGTGTCGGCCGAACAAACCCTACCAAAAACCCTCTTATTCATATTTTCTTGATTAGTTTTACATGTTTTTAATTATGTTTTTATATTAGTCACATGAACATAATTAAAGACAAATAAAAATAAAAGATGAAGGTTTTTGATGATCCCGAACACGTGACTTGAAAAGAATTAAGAACACGAACACGTTTAACCCGAATTCAACAATCAAAATTAACCGAACACCCCTTGGTAATCCTTGTAGCCGGCGGCAAGTGAGAGACAAGAAAAGCTAGGGTTTTGAGTTTTTGTTAAAATCCTGTAGAATCAAAGTTCTGTGTTTAGTTTTGTTTAGTTAACAAAAAACAAATGGGCTTGGGCTCCCTCTTGCTCCTTGTGTCTGCGGCATCCATAAGCCCAAAGGGGTTTCCCTGGCTTTTTCCGTGTTTAACAATTAACGTGTTCGTTTGTATGATTAAATGTTCGCATTGGTTCGTGTTTAAATATTCATGATATATTTATTATACGTGCTACTTGTTTTTCGTGTAATAATATGTAATACGTAGTTCACATGTTCATATTTTAATGTTCGTGATCATATGCTCGTGATTATAATTATTATAATTAATAATTATCGTGTATTACCATGTACTTAATAATTATCGTGCACTAACACGTACGTAGTTTCTTAATTTAATATCCGTGACATATGTTCATGACATAAAAAGAAAGTTTTAATTGGTTCGTATGTTTACATAGTGTACTGTTCATGGCATTTATATACGGGTTTTACATTTATACTTCACACCTTCTTTGATGCCTTATATACTAAAAACGATTACAAAAGATTTAAAACCCAAATACAAAATCTTGTTTATAAAAGAACCCAAAAAAGCAATTTAAAAACCGGGTAATCAAGATTTGATATCATATTATGACTAAAGATTTAAAACCCAGGTATAAAATCTAGTTTTCAAAATAACACTGAAAGGAAATTGCAAATTAAAAAGTGGGTAATGAAAAACACTGAAGCTTTAATATCATATCTTATACATTTTATACTAGAAATTAAGAATAAAGATTTAAAACCCAGATAGAAAATATAATAAAAAAAGAAACCAATAAAGGAAATAATAAAGTGGGGATGTGATTGAATGCATATGAAGAAATCACATCTTTTAATTGAATGAATAAATATTGGGTGGTCTTTAATCCGTCTATAAAAGATGTAGAAGGGTGCCAGACAGAGTATAGGGGGTGGGGGTTAGTTGGGGTGAGGGTGTTGCTGGTGACCTCCTGTAAATCCGAAGAACAGGGATGACTAGATGACTGGATCTGAATTTGTAGAAGAAGGAGGAGCAATTAATAATTTAGTTAGAAAAAAATAATTTAAATACCTTAGTTGCCTCGGGTATAAATATGAAGTTGCCTCCATTTAATATACGACACATGTAAAATAGTCCTAACAACTTTCGGACACGTGACATCATTTAAAACAAGTTGCCTTAGATGCGTAGGATATCCCGGTTGCCTTAGTCCATTTTGGGAAACATTAAAAATCAGGGGCATTTAACACCTACACCCATTGTCAAGAGGGTATTTGTGCCAATTGCCCTATTTTAAATGCACTAGGATTTTAACCCGCGCTCCGCTGCGGAGCGTGGGGGTCTTAGAGTTCAAGAATGAAAACAGAAAGTATACGTATGTTGAATGAATGGTAAGCATGTTTTACAACATGTCAAAATAGGTAACTTTGGTTCAAGAGTGAATACATATTCACTATATATTTTCACTTAGCATCTACGAACTGTCAACCCTAGTGTTGCTAGAGATAGTCATTATATCAGGGAAAGAAATAGTTGTCTTTAATCTTCGGTCGTTGGAACCATATGGTTTTCCTCTTTTCTTTGTTGCGCACACTGATGGCTTAGATGTTTCCGATTTCCTACTGAGAGGGGCAAGCAAAGTAAAGAACACTGTTGTGGAGTCAACATGTTTGGTTGCAGAATATGCAAACATAGATGGTTGGTGAAAATGTGTTCTTCCATTAACTGAATAGAATATCACAGGTTCCTATATCGACGGTTTTTAATTTCAACAGCTTTCAACCGTGGTGGATGCTAACTGGAAATTCTACCATGGAGTACTTGAAACATATATTTGGCGGATCATAGATTACGATCTTAAAATCTTACATCAAATAGATTATATGTATGCGAGCACACACTATTACTCATGTATGAGGGGGAGTACTCTAATATGAAAAATGAGGAAAAAAAAGATGGTTACCTTCTCCGGAAGCATTAGTGGGTTGTGTTGTCGCGTTAGCTATTGAATTGTTAAACACTCCTCGACCAACATGTTCAACTTGTCTTGTGTGATGGGTACCAATGTGACCTTCTCAGAATCTTGTGTAGGATACGTAGTTTATTATCTATTAACATCGTCATGGGAAAAAAAATATGACCAGTTAATAGTAGAATAGATTGCAAAACTTTTTTATTTATTTATTGTCTCTTTCTAATTTCTACGTACGTCTTGACGACAAATGTATCATGTAAGGTTTATTTGATTTTAGTTATAGCATCATTAGATTTTTGCTCTTAATTCGTTGTATAATTTTGGCTCATTACCAAGCGAGAAAGAATGTATCAAACCTCATACTTCAAAAAACCTTGATGTGCTTCCAAAAGCAATGGACCGGTATCTCCATTCATGTTTAGTGTAATTAAACCCAAAAATAAAGTCACCTTTCATATTCGTATGCCTAACCTGCAAGCCAAAGCAAACTTTTTACTCAAAGCACACAAAGACACTCATTGGAGGGGAAAAAGAAAGAAAAATAGATAACTATAGCAGTAACACAATTTTGGGGTACTGCCCCTCGCATAATAAACTAATAGTACGTGGAACTGATATTAGACCATTGTTTTTTTCTTTAGAATTATGATGTATAAGTTTACATAACCTAATAGGTTTGCACCTACGATCTTGACCAAGCGGTGTTCAGAACTCATTACCTTCTCCAGGCTAAAAGGACCTCCAATTTTGTTGGGGACCCTTTTATTTGTTCGGAAGGTCACTCCAATTTTTGGGGAGACAATTTGGAAGACCAGCTCGTCAAGCCAAAAGGGAGACGAAGGATCAACTGCCATGGCAGAAACTCATCAACCGCCAAGAGTTTCACACACTAAGTTAGAATGTAAACCCATTATGACCCATTTTCCAACCCGCCTAACCCTCTCATCTTGCCAATTCTAAGTTAGAATGTAACGCATCAAAATCAGCAAATACTGTGATAAACTAACCATTACTGCGATCAACACCATCCCAATGTCGTCCATGATGGTGCGGTGCAGCGTCAAATCCCCTCTTTATCCAGCTGTGTTTAGGGACTTCTTGAGGAACTATAAAACCATATTCTTTCACCTTCTCGTTATTTCCTTTATCGAACCACTTCATAATGCTTCTTTTGTAAAGTTAAAAATATAATAACAATGAGAACAGAAGTAATAAAAATGCATGTAATAACCCAGATAAATTGTTTAAATAGTTACCTTTACTAAGTGTGCGAAAGGGTCGCCCATCTCACTTTGTCTTCAGCATGCTGTCAAGATCAGGATCATCTCTGCATCCATATATTACAAATTACTATACTGATACGGAACATGTAAATGTGTGTTTAAGAAAGAAAACACCCATGTAATGTATTCCACAAAATTTAGTAGGAAACATGGAAATAGAGAACGCATTCACATCTTTTATCCAATTTTCTTCTACAAAACACAGAATTTTTGTGTCCCGAGTTAAAAGTAAACTTCAATTTTTTTTAGCTTTCATCACTTTCCGTTATGATACAAAATCCCTATATCTAATCACTGTGATTTTGCCCAGGATTTCATGTGCATAGATCTTTATATAAAAATAATGTTTATGTTTAAAAAAACACATCAACATCAGATCTTTATATAAAAATTAAAAGATCATACCTTGTTATCATTGACAAATCACCTGGAACTTGAATTAGGATGATTTACAATCCCTTCAACCAAAAAACCCGTGAGAAAATAAAAAACGTCATTTTGCAGTTACACACATAAATCTATACACTTCTCATTTCACAGTTAGTTGGATACCATCATATCCCATTGTCACTAACTTAGCCACATGAAAAAACCTAAACTTAAACCATACAATTAAACACAATTAAACGAACATCGAATTATGGAACAAAAATTACCGTAATTTTATATCATTGATTCGATCTCCAAAAGCTTTTTTTCCAGATTTGATTCGATCTCTGCCTAAACCTTCATCAACGGCTAGTAGCAAAGATGAACCCACGGATCAACGACCACAAATACGGTCTATAGCCTCAGTGATCTAGGGTGCTACCTGTGATAAATCCTTCTTGATTCGCTCATCCTGTGTAACATGTCATTGAAACAAATTATCAAACACACCATATACAACATGAACATAAATCGTTGGTGAGATGAGAAATCAAAAACTCATTCAAATCTGCTTCTAAGAAACCAATGACAATTCAAAGATCCATTAAATCCACTTTTGAAAAAGAGAGATATATTAGATCTGTTCTTAAGATAGAGAGAGATGGGTTTTTGTGTATTGTGTGTGTGGTAGAGATAGGATGAGGTATGGAAAAAGTGGATGAAGGGAAGGTATGGGAAACTCATACCTGATACAACTTTTTCAAAGTGATCTACGGTGAAATTGTGTTTTGGTGAAGGCAAAGGTATGGGCAGCATGATTTTGAACGGTTTCCATTTAAGCTGTCTCACAATAGGTAATATTTTATTATTATCATTTTTAGATTCTGCCAAATGATTAAAGGGGGTAATTTATTACAAAAAGTGATCGATGACTATTTTCATTATTAATGCTCTAAAGAAGCGCTCTTTCTCGTGTTGACATAGACCAAACATAAAATAATAGTGATGTATATTAACAATATCTTAATATCTTAATTAATTTGATTAGGGCTGAGCTTAAGTTTAAAATCAAATCGAATCGAAGAAAATCAAAAATCCAATTTGAGAAAACACGAATCGAAATAAGGGGAGCAAAACTAAAACCGAACCGAATATAGACGTATTTTTCTTGTTTTTAACTCGAAACCGAATCAACCAAGCAAAAGTGACATAAATATATAAAACCAAAAACCGAACCGAAAATGATGTGTTTAGTTTTGACAGGTTCAATTCAAATCAATTTATCGGTTCGATTTGATTTTTGACTGGTTTTGCTCAACACTAAGGGGCTGTTTGATAAAAAATATGATTTAGCGCTAAATGATTTAAAACTGATGAATGATTTTAAGTTGCTGAGTGAATTTGACTCTGAGTGAAAATGATTGTTTGATAACTGTTCTGAATGAGCAATTTGAATTAACTGAAATTATCAATTTCATCTGTTGTCTAATTTTTAAAAAATTTATAAATATTTTTTTTTTCAAAAATCTATTAACTTCAAGAAAAATATAATATAAAAATTTAAAGGTAAATAATTTATATATAAAAAAGAATGTGCAAAACAAAACATAATAGCATTAAAATATAATATACATTTATGACGTTTATTTTTTTTAGTTTTTAACTTTACAAGAATTTAACATGTTACTGTGTATGATTTATAAATATTTGATGTTGCATCAATTTTAAATTATAAAATAATATAAATAAAGTTAATGAGAAAAAGAATTCCACTATGTTGCATTATCGAAAAACGTTAATAAAATTTAGTAAAAAAAATGTTACTAATCATAACATTTGTCAAATTAGTGGGAAGTAAAAAGTATAGCACACATTACATAAATTGATGACACGAATAAAAAAACATAGGCACAAAACAACAAAAATAGTTATTATAGAAAAGCTGTAATGTTTTTATATGAGCAATAAATGCCTATATCTAGTACCTGAGTCATTCAGTCTTAAAATGAATCACACAGTATCACTTTTTTTCCTAACAAACAGGAATGCTTCTGAGCGATTAGAATGTAAGCGCTGAATCAATTCATTCAGTGGCTATCAAACACTCCCTAAATCTGATGCATGTAAAGAATTCCCACGTATAATATTCATTTTTTTACTTGATAGATCTGGTCCTCGTGTATGGATCAAGATTGCCAACCAATCAAAGAAATTATTATATTTTTTAATGTTTGTTTTGGTCTTTTAATACTACGGAGTAAAACTTATTATTGTAGTTGACTAATTATATGAGACAGCTAGCAAGAATAATTTTGTGAAAATTAAGGTAGTGGCAACGTGAGGATCTGTACGTTAAGGAGACAAGTTAAAGGTATAATAAATACGATCACATTCAAGTTAATGATCAGTAAAGTCGTTGGTTTAGTTGGTTCTGATGAATTACTCTATACTGCAAACGCACGTTGTCAATAAAGAATATGGCCAGCCCAGGTCAAATGTTCTCCTAAGTTAGCGGCATTCGGAATCCAAGCCACTCACGTTACAGAAAAGGAGCATTATGCTATACAATTTACAAGAATGATGATCCCGTGCCCTCAGCCTCTCACGGTTTTTAGAGGGTTTCATCAGTTTAAATCCTGCTTTGGTGATGGATCTTAAATCCATCTAGCCATGAATAAAATTCATGAAACAAACTGAGTATGAGTTAAACGACCACGGCCAACCATTTGCCAGTGATGGATGGCACTACAACAATCCGAATATCAGGTGACGGGGTTTTCCCGGTGACAGGACACCGTATCTAAAGGATAAGTTTGTTTTGTATATGTAGAATATCTCGTTTTGTATATGTAGAATATCTCTCCTGTATTATAGGATAGATTGTTATCTTTTGTATTATATATTGAGTAATCTATATCTCACCAAATGTGGTGATTATTCCATAATTCTAATATGGTATCAGCCTAACCCTTTCCTGGCCGCCTTTTTCTACTCATTTTCTGCCATGGCCGCCACTGAATCTAACGATTCTCCTCTCCCTCTCGCTACCATTCTACATATGATCACTATCAAACTCACATCCTCCAACTACCTTTTATGGAAGAATCAACTTCTTCCTCTTCTTGCCTATCAAAAACTAACCGGTTATGTTGACGGTTCTATCACTTCTCCTTCACCCACCATTGTTACAGATAATGAAACATCCCCAAATCCTGCTTACACTACGTGGCTCGCTGCCGATCAACGTGCTCTTCTGTTAATACAAGCATCTTTATCGGAAGAGGCAATGGCCGAGACACTTGGACATACCACATCTAAAGGTGTTTGGTGTGCTCTTGCTGATGCATATAGTCATGATTCTATTGAACGAATGCACACCCTTCGTGACTCTCTTCGTCATATTCAAAAAGGAACCTCCACTGTTGCTGAGTTTGGTCGCAAATTCAAGGCTATATGCGATCAACTTAATGCCATTGGACATCCTCTTGATGAAACTGATAAGATCCACTGGTTTCTATGTGGTCTCGGCTCCTCATTTGAGACTTTCTCAACCACTCAGCGCTTGATCCGGCCTCGACCCAGGTTTCGTGATCTTATTTCCCAAGCAGAAAGTCATGAACTTTTTCTTAGCTCTATGAACAGCAGTTCTTCTACATCTCAAGTTGCTTTTCATACCACTTCTGAATATACTCGTGGTCGTGGTAGATCATCACAACGTGGTGTTTCGCCTCGAGGTCGAGGTCGGCATGGTCGTGGTAGCTGGCTACCTAAATGCCAACTATGCAGCACAGAAGGACATTCTGCCTCTAAATGTCCTGATTTGCACACCTTTGCTCGCAAACAAGCTGCTATTGATGCCAACATTGCACAAGCCTTTCAAGCACAATGCCATGTCAATGATGATTCTCCTGATTGGTGTGTTGATACCGGTGCATCAGCCCACATGACTCCATCACTTTCTACAATGGATTCGGCTACAACTTATTCTGGTAATGATTGTGTCCTGTTTGGTAATGGTAATGCATCCAAAATTTCTCACATTGGTACTTCAACTCTATCTCCCAATATTGCTTTACAAGATGTTCTTGTGGTACCAAAGCTAACAAAGAATCTACTTTCTGTTAGCAAGCTTACCAAGGATAGTCCAGTTGATGTTACTTTTTCTGATAATATGTTTGTTATTCAGAATCGGTTCTCAAAGGTGCATCTAGCTCAAGGACGACGTAAGAATGGACTATACATACTTGAACGAGGTCAACATGCTTTTCTATCCAAGCTTTCCTCTTCCAGACTAAAAGCATCTTATGATTTATGGCATAATCGATTAGGACATGTTTGTTTTGATACTATTTCATTATTGAACAAGTTGGGACTTTTGTCTGTTACATCTCTTTTACCGAATCCGCGTATTTGTTCTTCATGTCAATTATCAAAAAGCAAATACTGCAGCTGAGGTTATTTGGATCACCCATCTTCTTCGTGAGCTGCTTGTTTTGCCTTCTACTCGTCCAACCATTCTATGTGACAATAGGAGCGCATTATTCTGGAGTCAGAATCCGGTTGCTCATAAACGTGCCAAGCACATTGATATAGATTACCATTTTGTTCGTGAACTTGTCTTATCAGGGAAACTTCACACCAAGTTTGTCTCCACGCATTTACAACTTGCGGATATCTTCACAAAGAGTTTGCCAAGACCTCTCTTTGAATCATTTCGATCCAAGCTTCGTGTTGGTCCACCACCACTTGGCTTGCGGGAGGGTAATCGCACCGTATCTAAAGGATAAGTTTGTTTTGTATATGTAGAATATCTCGTTTTGTATATGTAGAATATCTCTCCTGTATTATAGGATAGATTGTTATCTTTTGTATTATATATTGAGTAATCTATATCTCACCAAATGTGGTGATTATTCCATAATTCTAATACCGGGGAAAGCAGGCAATCCTGGCAACTTTGCTGACGTGGCACAATTAAAGTCATGAAAACTTTTTTGCCAAAGTTTGACTAGAGTTTTCTGGCGACATGTCGTCGGGAGAAATAGTTGACCAACTTTCACCAAAATTTTCTACCAAAAGAAAAGGCCGGATATTTTCCCCCAAACTTATCCCTCGCGACATGTCGTCGGGGATAATTTATCCACAACAACTATGCGTCATTAACGTTAATCATGTTGGCTAATAACTCAACAACACTTTCCCCGGCGACATGTCACCAGGGATACACTCGCTAAACGAATAACTCTGAAATTATTTAGCAAAAAGGTTGGCGGGCTTTTAGCCGCCAAAGTATCCCTGACGACATGTCGTCGGGATACCTTCTGCCAAGAATTAGTAATTGTATTTTGCTTATTATAAAATATCAACCAAATATTTATTTAAAAATTATATAATTATTATTTCTAAAAACTATATAATTATTTTTTTAAAAACTATATAATTATTTATTTAAAAACTATATAATTATTATTTTTAAAAACTATATAATTATTTATTTAAAAGTTATATAATTATTATTTTTAGAAACTCTGTAATTATTTATTTAAAAACTATATAATTATTATTTTTAATATAAAATGTAACTATATAACTATCGATCAGTCGTCATTTTATTTTTGCGACGTTTATATAATGAAAAATGAGACTTTTGTAAAACAAGTATTTATTTATTCAAAATATTACATATACCTCTTGTGTAAACACATGGGAGACTTACATACAGACACGCCTAAATATAATTTTATTCGACACGAACAGTTAAACACGCGCTTAATTAAACATGGATATTACAACGATAATAGACTCATAAACACGAAAAAACACATCGCAAACTAGTTCAAACTAATGTTCCCCATGTCATCGTAAAGGTCGTGAAATAGTGCAGCTGAGTCGACTGTGTGCCTATCGCCATGGCGGTACATATCTATTGTTTTCTCAAGTACCTTTATGTTTCCATTCAAGCGCATACTGTTTGCACACGTAGAAGAGCTTGAAGAAAAAATTAGAGTCGTTGAAGATCTCGAAGAAAAGCTTGGAGAAAGCTCGTTGAAGCTCTAAGAGAACTGACTAGTAGTCTGACTCATTCGTCATTCTATACAAAATATTACATCCATATAAAAATGGAGGTTTCACCTATGAACGTGGACAAGCATAGTATTGTCTACCAAAGGATTTAGCTTGCCATCATTCTCGAAGAACTACATCTCCATGTCGACACTTACACGAAAAGCTTCATGTTGCAACATCTTCATAATAACAATGAGTTTGTGATGATAAGTGTGTGTGTGGTCTGCTGGTGGTTGTGATGATAAGGAGTGTGTGTGGTTATAAAGATAACATATTGTCCTTTTTATGGTAGAAAAGTGAGGGAAACTGCTAAAGTTTTCCCGTTAATGTTTTCCCGCCAACTTTTTCTCGCCAATGTTTTCCTGCCATATGTTCAATGGAAATGGTTATGGTTACACGTTATATGTTCAATGGGTGAGTCTGTATGTATTGGTTACACGTTAGATGTTCAATAGATGAGTCGGTAGGTTATTGTTATTCAATGGATGAGTCTGTAGGTTACGGTTACACGTTATATGTTTAATGGTTGAGTCAGTAGGTTATGGTTACACGTTAATTATCCAACAGACGAGTCTGTATATATTGGTTACACGTTATATGTTCAATGGATGAGTCGGTAGGTTATGGTTACACGTTATAATGGTTGAGCCGGTAGGTTATGGTTACACGTCATATGTTCAATGATGAGTCGATAGGTTATGGTTACATGTTATATGCTCAATGGTTGAGTCAGTAGGTTATGGTTACACGTTATATGTTTAATGGTTGAGTCGGTAGGTTATGATTACACGTTATATGTTCAATGGTTCAATCGGTGATGAAGACCCCATCTCGGTAGGGATCCCGATCACTAGCCCACCTTCGAGACGAATTGGTAAGAAATATTATACTTAATTTACACACATATATGTCTTTGATTATATTTTTAGTGTATTGTGATTTTTAGTTTTGAATGTGTTTCATTCTGTATGCGTGTGTATGTATGTACAAACATAAGTTGCAACTCCTCGGGAGCCCCCGTCTCTCATTGATTCATTCTTCTTGACGCGCACCAACAACGTTGGAGAGTTTTATAACGATGAGTACTGTCGTATGCATGTAAGTTTTTTTTTTGTTTTTTAAACTAATTTTTTTATTTTTTTTTGGAAACACCTTGGTTTCCGACTATTTCCTGCCGAGAAATAATGTAGCAACCCGACTAATATATAATAACTGTCGTCTGTTTTCTGTCACTTCATTAGGAGGAGATGCTCGCTTTACAGTCTATAGTCTAATATACGGACGAAGAGATCAACCGTAAGGTCAGAGGCGGTAAGCAGCGGGGTCACATCCCAGGTGTCGGTCAGGTAGTGCTGGGAATGCTCCAGTCTCTCCCATATACTCCCCCACCAGCCATCGACGAGCGAATTGATTACATGTGGAATTTATTTAGAAGTGACCATAGGTTCGCCGATGCGTTCGCACAATTCCAGTCGGGTGGTGCTAGCAAGAGTGGCGCGGTGGGGCAGCGGGAGTGACGCGGGCGGCAGCGGGAGTGGCGCGGGTGGTGCTAGCGAGAGTGGTAGTGGGAATGATGACGCGTTGAATGGCATCAATGGTTAGTATTTCTTGTTTTTCTTACCTTAACATGCATGTTTAATAACTTTAAACCCCAAATTGTAACTAGGAACCAAGTTGTAATGTATTTGTACCCAAGTTGTGATGTATGTATTTGTATTGTATTTGTATTGAGTTGATCGATCGAGACATTATATGTTATTGTGTTTTGATACTAGCTTTGTTGATGTTTTATAGCATATTGTATTCCCAGGTTTTAGTAGATGTTTTCCCAGAAAAAATCTAGAAATATCCTGTTGTGCAGGCTATATTAAAAAACATTGACTTTCCCCGGCGATATGTCGCCGGGGAAAATAAGAGTGCGTTTGACTTTTACTGAAAGTCAAGAATCTTCCGTGGCGATATGTCGTCGAGGTAAATTGGAGCACGTTTGACTTTTATAAAAGGTCAATAAACTTTCCCTGGCGATCTGTCGTCGGGGAAAACTTGTCAAACAAAGTAAGCTACAACCTGACCAGTTTGACTTGTCAACGTAAAAAAAACTTTCTCTGACGACATGTCACCGGGGAAATTGAAAATTAATTAACATTTTAGTTAACTGTTATTATTAATGTCGCTTTTCCCTGGCGACACGTGGCGTCGGGGATACGTTCCCTTACAACTGTCAGCGTGACAAATAATCCCATGGCCAAAATCAGTGGGACCCATTTAGTCGTCGGGGAAAACTTTACACGTCACCGGGGATTCTTTCCCTTATGGTTGATCCCTGGCGATATGTGGCTAGGGATATGTTTCCCGGCGACTTATTGTCAAGGAAAAAGTCGGATATTAACCGGGGAAAGCTTGCATTTTTGTAGTGTGGGGTAAAACAAAAAGTCCGAGTATCCATAAAACTTCATACATGCCAAAGAACTATTAATCAGATACACTAGCTCATTCAGTAGACATACAACTATAGATTGCATAGCAGCATAGGAGCACACATGACCCGACCCGACCCACTCATTATGGAAAAGGTGTTCTAGAAATAAATACAGTATGTAGAAAGAACATGTGTTACGACTTACGTCGTTAAGAAATGGACCAGATTATCATTTCATAAACATTTCACACATGCTACAGACATAAACATAGTAGAACTTTAATGATACACCAATAGTACCAATAGATATCACATAAAGTCATAAAGACACTTTGTAAGCCCAAAACCGCTGGGTATTAGTATCTGAAAGGTAAACTTTTTAATTTCGATTATTTCGGCTAACAGTACTAATATTTGTTATTCAAAAGCAATATTTGTAAAGTATCAGTAACGCAATCACTAAGCCAGCAATATCATCTGCTACTTTTTACATTTTCCATGTAACACACGCATCATAATAGGCTAGTACCATTTATTAAACAACCAATAAAATACAAAAATAAAAACTCAATGAAGTCACAGCTAGTTGTTATTCTTATTACATACCAACTTCTTCGAAAAAAAATTACATACCAAACAAAAATATATAAGAATCTGCGATTGATAACTGATTCATTTTCTGCCAACAAGTTCTGAAGAGACTCCAGATACTTTGAAGTGCCATTATTAATGCTAGCTGCATAAACACGTACTACTACTAGCCCTGGAACAAACGTCAAATAACAAAATTGTTTGAGGTAAACATACTTGCTTTCTAAATTATATTTATAGGGTTGTTTATGTGCATAAATTTAACACAAGAGATTATTCGTACCGTTTATTATCATACTTAGTCTCCGAACTCGTTGATAAACAGAGTTAGGCCCTGCGTACGTTGAGATTAATCTGATCAAAAGCTCCAGCTCCATCTTAATTCCTCGCGTTCCTTTTCCCTGATTTCCTCGTCCCTGATTTCCATCTGTATAAAATGTAAAAGGAAAAAGTTAGCAAACGTGTCATTTAGACTTCAATTAGTAAATTATATATTCACTCACCAAGATAATATTAATTCTAACGGTAATTATGTGCTATTGTACCTCTCTGTGTGTCGCCAATAATGCTGCGTCTATGCTAGAACCATAAAATTTTGTATGATAGATTGTCACAAATTGGAGGTTGGGTGTATCATGGGTTCCATTACCCCATTGCTCCATTTTATCACAATATTTGATCTCCACATTCACCAACAAAGGATATTTGATTATAGCAATCCTAGGGTAGAAGCATCGAAGATTATACAATTGGATTAGGGAAATGTTGGCTAGGCAAGGGAACAAGATGTTTGTAGTCCGTTCAGCAACCATATCAATTTCATCTGTACTTGTTTCTTCATCCCCATCCCAGATCACTTCCTTCAAACTTTCACATTGCGAAATTGTTAGCTTTTGCAGCCTAACAAGCCCTTGCGCTGCACTAACGGTGAATAGCTTTTCTAACTTGGGACAATTACTAATCTTAAGTGTCACCAGGTTGTTAAGACTTATATATTGACTTGGACAGTTCCATATAACTTTCAAACTACTCAAGTAATACAAGTCCAGGTGTTCCACTTCCGATAGAAACCTTTTATTCTCTTTCACCCCTTCAAGGTCTTTAGATGGATGGAAAGTTTGCATCTCATCCAAAACCCGTGAGTCCACCAAACATAACAGATGGGTACAGTTATATACAAAAATGGTCTTTAAGCCAAAACTCTCACAGTACATCATAGGCATTATGCTATCAACAGTTTGTATCGATTCAAGATATACATAATCACTAACCTCGATCAACCGTTTTACCTGCATTAGGTATGAAATATCAAGATGCAGCATTTTCAGAAAGAAAGTTCTATCACCTTGGATACTGTCACGCAGATAATTTTTTCTATAAATATCTCCGGATTTAGATTGATCACTGCTATGTATCTGAATGGAAAAAAATTTCAATCTCTTCAGATAATCACCCATAGGGATTAGATAAATATGTGGGACATATAAATTTAGAATTGTAAGCTTTGACAACCCATCTATCTCCATGAGACTGTTATGATTCCAATCTACCACCGGATAGTATCCAATATGCAACTCCTCTAAGCAACGAAGCTTTGATAGTACACCTGGTGCAATATGAGATAGACCACACCAAGGGGTAACATGAAACAACCTTAAGTTGACTAGGTTTCCAATTTCTTGATGAATTTTTCTAATTCCAGTGCCATTGAGAATAAGAATTTCAATGTATTTCAGCTCCCCAAGTATCGAGACATCATGTAGATATCTATTTCCACCAAGATTAAGCATACGTAATCTTGTGAGCTGATTAAGTGACTTTGGGAGAGAAGTAACGTTATTATTCTCAAGATCTATAACTTTAGCTTCTTTCAAAGCTAGAGAAGATTCATGAGATATATCTAACTGACAGTTATTTTGACTGACGAAAATCTTGAGGAGTGGAATTCTAAGCTCAGAACCCACTTGAAGCGCACGAATATTATTATCCATGAGTGAAATACCTGTGTATCTTTCCAAACTTCCAATTCTCGGTTCCCATTCAATCAAATGTTTCCCAGCCTCCACCAAAAATTTGTTATCATCGCTTGAAGCAATTAACAACGCCACTTCGTGGACAACATCATGCATTTTGGTTTTAAATCCGTCTTCCCCGTCCAATAACAAGAAAGAGGATTTGAGGATTTTCACTGCATCCCGAACTTTATTTCTTGCGTCCTCAACACTATCCAGGTCTTTGAAAACCTGCAAACCAACCCCATAATATGCCAAACGTTCTAATGGAATTTGAAAGCCTTGAGGGAACAAACTACACAGTAAGAATATTGATTTTGCTTCTTCACTCTCCAGGTAGTCATAGCTTAGCTTCAAATGAGCAAACTCTACTCTTATAGCTTGATGAATATCCAAAGTTAAATATTTCTTTATGCTATGAAGTGCTCTCCTCCATTCTTTGAAGTTATCTTCGTCTTTCAAAGCTTTTCCTACGGCTTGAAGGATTAGTGGCAATCCACCACATCCTTCAACAACCTTCATTGCTGCTTGTTTCAATTTGGTATCGATTTCTACTCTTTCACCAATCACACGTTTGAAAAGAGCCCATCCGTCTCTTTTTGACATATTTTTTACACAAATTATTCTCTGAGCATTCATATCTCTACACACACTTCTTTGCCTGGACGTTAACAATATATTACAACTTGGGAAGGCAACTCCACATGGAATGCCCACTTCAGATAGCTTCAATTCCGTCCACACGTCATCTAGGATTATAAGAACCTTTCTTCGTGCGTGTATTTGATTTGCTACAAATTCAACCTGTGTTTTAATGCTTGTCTTATCCACCGTTTGTGAGAGAGTTACAAATACAACATGAGAAAAGTGGTATTTCACTCTTGCAGCAACTTCAGTGGCAAGTGTAGTCTTTCCTACACCTCCTATGCCATAGATCCCAGTGATCTGTACGCTTTCATCTATGACATATCGAGTGATCTTTTGGAGCAATGAGTTATAAGTATCAAGCTCATTAATACTCTCCCTTGGATAAATACCTAATAGTCCAGGGGTAGGAGTAGGAATGAAGATTTGACGTTCAAAATCCGCACCATCTTTTAGGTGTTGTTCAAGGGAAGAAAGCTTATTTTTCGCTTTCTTACCATAGCGATGGAGAGTGTCCAAGTTGACACACATCCGCAAGTTGAAGCACGTCTTCTTGGAAATAGCTTCTTCTTGAATAAATTCTTCTTGAATAAATTCTTCTGCCGTAGATACGTGAGCTAGCGCGTCCCTAACCCAGGTTTCCGCGCCAGCTCTGATTTCATCTCCTTTATCAATAGCTAGTATAACTTTTTGCTCCACCCTCTCGGTCATATCCATAAGCTTATTTTTTTCACTGCTTAACTTCTTAACATTTTTCTTGCAATTCCACGTATAACCGATCTCTTTAACCTTAGTTAACAACGAGTCAGCTACTTCTTCAACATGGTTATTAGAGACCGTTGACATTCTAAGGTTTTTTTTTTTTTTTTTTTTTTTTTTTTTTTTTGCGTGGATTGGATATAACAAACGTATGATAAATAGGACACAGTTGAAAGGTTGAGACTTCTTTTCTTTTATAGAACGAAATATATCGAAAAATGGAAGGTAATTTGATTAGCGGTTTGACGGACAAGCTCGTGTTAAAAACACGTAGATAACTGAATGGCTGAATGAAAAAAATCAGAAAGAAGAATAATATGAAGCAAGGATCGAACAGAGAAATTACAAACTGATGAATAAGGAAAGAGACTGTTTATGGGATGGTTATGGGGTGGTGAAGATGATACATATATAATATTTTCAAGTGACTTTCTACACAAAAAAATACGATGGTTTGGGTTATAGACTTTCAGAATCGAATAATTATATATTACTACAAAAAAATATATTTTCTTAGTGACGCATAAGGATTCCATTGACCTATACAAGTAAACGAAAAAAAATTGAATTACAACACTTCACAATAATAAAAAACATAATTAAAGATCAAAGCACGTAATAACGAAAGTGATTTAAACAAGATTATAATAGTAATACATTCATAATTAATTGAATTAGGGTTACGTACCTTTTGCAATGCGATTCCAACGAATAAGAACAAATCTCCAATTTAGGTTTTTTTAGGATCAATGATTAACCCCTTTACTGTTTTGTTAATCGATCCAAGATATAATCTGTAGTGAGATTATATTACGTTTTTTGAAGCGTGATATATAGAGGCACAAATTATTGATAAATTAATATTTATATAGAGAGTTTAGAAAAGACGGTAATTAAATCTGATAATTAATAACTTACTCCTTACATGATACAAAATGGAGCAAGACTTTAATTCAAATTTAAAAAAAAATGTCTTTTAGTTACTCAAAAATTTATCTTTATATTAAAATTACTAAGCCCAATTCTAATAAGTAGCGCAAAACTAATAAACAAGCTCAGTTCCTATATTCAAAATAAAGCCCCACGTTACGCGATATAGCACGCTATATCACATTTTATGCCGCTTTTTATCACGTTACGCCTAAAGACGACGCTTTAATCTATTTCATAACATGAAGACCACGCCTCACGCTATAGCCCACTACAACGTGAGCTATAGCTCGCTATTTAGAACCATGCTCGAAATACATTAAACCTACAAACTGAGTTTGGACTTTTTTATCCGTTAATACTCCCCGCAATATAAGTAACAAAGTCATCCTAATCCAAATTAACTAAAACAATAGCTAGCATACATAACGAATACAATAGCATACAATAATTTTGGGAAGATACCCCAACAAACTTAACAATCAAAATATAAAACTCCACAATATAACCGTCGTAAAGGAGAAAAGCACCGAGTAGAGGGATCAAGAGAGTAAATACGAGGTCGGATAACGGTGCACAACCTCATGACATGGGGTTTGGATTTGGGTTTGATTGGTTTTAGTGGTCAGTGTTTCTGATTTCATGGGGTTATTGATTTTTTTAGGTAAAGGATTTATGTTTTTGTTTAGTTATGACGATTAATTGTAGAAAATTTAGAGTATATGAAAAAGGGATTATATTCGATAATTGGGAAGGCAAGGGTTTGATCTTTGATATCATGTTAGATATTTAATAAACTCGTAAGTATAGTTGTATTATTGATCATTATTTATAAGAGTCAAATCTTAGATACTTGAACCCCAACTTTCTAATATTTATTACAAATAAGTGTTGTTGAGCCACCAAAAACTAATATAAGATCAGCAACAATTCTTTTAATTGTCGCCACTCTATGAGGGAAAAACTAATTCATCACTAGAATTTAAGAAGAAACAAGTGAAAAACAAGCACAGCATTTTGCGGCGCCCAAGCATGTACAAAATATTAAAGAGAAAATGTTATCTTGTATCATGAGAGGTGAGATCATGGTAGAACAATATTCAAAAAATACAAAAGATGACATCTTACTCATCCATTCAATCTATATCCAATGGTATGATTAAATACTCCAAAAATATATAAACCCTAAAAATCCACCTTCTATTCGCATTCAACCCCTAATTTTCTCTCTCTAAAAAATACACACACAACCTACCACCCACCAAACCTTCGCCAGAAATAAAAAAAACCCTCATCGAAATCACTAAAAACCTTGTCGGAAATCAAAAACCAACGACGAAAACCTTAACCGCCACAACATCTCATTTTAAAACAACACGCCTCTCTGGATTCACAACAAAATGCGTAGGAATCACAAGAAATCTGACTAGAAATAGCAACCTCGCCCGAAAACAATAAACCTCGCTAGAAAATGATAATGAGCAAAGAAGTTTTTGAAAGCATTAATAATGATGATTTGAACGTGATTAAACATATAGATCTAAACAAAAGAAGCCGTTGAACATGATAATGAACTTGAATCTTGAACAAACAAGATGTTTTGAAAGAAGTTGCATACCTAGATGCTCAATTAAATAAGAAATAACAAATAGAATCACATGTGACTCTATTTGAGTGTATTACATGTGCTTCTCACACTGATTCCTATTTTGTTTATATGGTATTGTGTTTTTATAAGAAAATGTAAATCAAATATGATTTTCATTGTTGTTGTAAATTAATTCACTTGTGATTCAATTCTAATCTAGAAATGATAATTAGATTATGAAGTTTGTTACCTGAAAGTATGAACTATTAATTGTTGCGAGATTCCTTTATCAAAAGCACATGTGATTCCTCTTTGAATCACATGTGATCCGTATGTGAATCACATGTGATCCATGTACATGATAAATAAAAACTTAGTACGAATCACATGTGGTTTGTACAATATTTGATTATTGACAAAAACATTATTTTGTAATAATAAACGGAAAATTACATGTGATCCTCTTGGATCACATGTAATTTGTGTGTAAATCACATGCGATCCATGTATATAGTAAATAAATCTTCGTGCAAATCACATCTAATTCGCTCGAATCACATGTGATTTGCATACGAATCATATGTGATTTACACACGAATAAATAGTTTTTAATTGAGTTGCATGTGACGCCTTATACGCACGTTAAAGTCGTATTATTGCAAAGACAATGAACAAATCCTATTCTTTATGTACGAATCATTTCATAAAGCTTAAAGAGATATCTCAAACTCATCAAACAGAAAAGTTATATGATCATTGATAAAGATTAACATGTTTATTGGTTTGCTTATTTAAGTATTTACTTGAAAAAAAGAAAGACAAAAAACATCACATAGAACTTGGCTTTGTGTTCAGGTATGTGACTAAACTCAAAGTCAATAAGAACAAACACTCTCTCAATTTCCAACAATTGCTCAATCTTTTCTTGTAGAATTTCTCCAACAATATGAGCTTTGTTCAGCAACATATCCCTTGTTATCACAATGTCCACCTCCACAAAGTAATGAGAACCTAATGTATATCCTCTCACTCTGTCAACATGTCTGATTTCCTACTGATGATTCCATGTATGTAACCGTACCATATAAGAAAACGGGAAAGAATTACCTATTTCAATACTTGTATATGCCAACATATAAAATAAAGAACCACAAGTCCAGGATACTTAGTGTTGTGCTATAAGTAAGATAAAATAACAACTAATTTGTTTAGATAAACCAACTTCCATCATTACAACTAAGAGATCACAAAATGTGAGAAACTTATTAACAAAGTACAAATATTACATGAAATAAAATTATCGCAATGTATACTTGATTTCCACAGTATGCAAAAATGAGCTAAAAATCTGACTCAAAATCAGCTATACAACTCAAAATCTCAGTAATAATTTTTTGACCAAACCTCGAGCCATTGTCTTCACCGTTAGCATCAACCCTAAGTTCCAAACCAGGCAACACATCTACAATCTGAAGGTTTATATAGTTCATAACAATTATTTAAAACCATAAACAAGATCCAAGCACACATAGCGGAAGCGAATTAACAAGATAATAATCAATAACACAATTATAATTAATCGAATTAGGGTTACATACCTTTATCCTAGCAACGATCCACAAGATAACGGAACAATCACCAATTAGGGTTTACCATGAACACCACCAAGATATAGTCTAAAGTAAGACTATATTACGTTCTTGTACACACGTAATACAACGAGCTAATCGTGATTCTAGCACGAACAAACCGAGCTTCCACGCTTATGGAATATCTACCCAACAACCCTAGAGAGAGGCTAGGACTAGATAAATTAAATAGTAAAAATCAAAAACAAAAACCCTAAATTGAGGGGTGTTTGGCCGGCGACTAGAGCAAGAGAAAGAGGGAGAGAATTGTGATTTATGAAGGCTAGGGGTTTGTTTATATAGGCCTTGAAAAAACTTTTTCTCCAAGTCATAAACTAATTAGGAAACAAAATATCTTTTCTTCCCTTTTGTCCCTGTTGGCCGACGGTTCACAAAGCCCACAAGGGGCTTCCGGAACTTTTCCTTTTTCCTTCTTTTAGCTTCTATTTAATTCCATAACGGTCGTTTATACTTAACTTTTAATTATTAACGATCGTTAGTTAAGCTTTGGTTTGATTTAATAAATATAATAAATATATTTAATAAATAAATTAACCCTTTATGTAATGTGTGCAATCCCGTAATCCCGAGTTCGATCCTATCTCACGACTATTAATGTTAAGTCCATAAACTTTCAGCTCCCACTTGAACAAAATTTGAATATCGTGATTACATTGACTAGCGTCTAGTTACACTAGCAATGCCCCTAGTACAAACCGGGTAAGGTCTCCTGGACAAGAACCTTGTAATGATTTTATCATTATTATTATCCTTTTATTTCAGATACAACGTTAATAAGGATATGGATCTCAGTCATTCCTTTCATTAACCATTCTGTTTCTCGTTTACGGATATAGCAAGATTACCAAAACATATTTGGGTGTGGCCACACAAACATCTTACTACTCTCCCGAGGGGCCCAACTGTATTATACTTCAAAATAATTTAAAGGAAACAAATCCCATTTTGACTACAAGCAAAACACATGAACTTTGCAACACTTCTGAAAATAACCCTTATAACTACCAGTTACGTTTAGCGTTAGGTTACCTTATAGAAATGCACTACATTTAATGCAGTTTTCTGATATCTGAGGTCTAAGGATAACTATTTATGGTTTACTTAATGACAAAGATCCATAAAGTAAAATCATATAGTTGGGATGAGTCCAATATTTGATCCATCAAATATCATTCAAAATTGACCAATATACTTTCAAGTATACTCTGTCACTATTTTGAATTGTCTTAGTTTAATAATACTCCCATATTATTAATCGACAACAGACATTTAGAAACATCATAATGCTCATGGATTATAACATGTAAAATAGGATACAAAATCAAATAACAGAAAAATAAACGAAATCCAATCTTTATTTCATCAATTCAATAATGTCTTAACATCATTTATCCAAATACTAGTCAACAGATTTATAGCATGAATTCGCTAGCTAGTTGCATCCCAATAGCCTTGGCATGCTTAACTACCTTTGGCCTAGATAAAGCCTTAGTAAAAGGATCAGCTACGTTATCATCTGTGTGAACTTTTATTAATTTTATTTCTCGAGCTTCAACTTGTTCTCGAACGTAGTGATATCTACGTTTAAAGTGTCTGGCGCCTTTCATAACTCCAGGGTCATTGGCGAATATTATTGCCGCAGAATTGTCGCAATATATATCAATAGGTTCTTTAATTGAAGGCATCACTCCAAGATCTCCAATAAACTTCCTAACCCAAACAGCTTCCATTGCAGCTTTTAAAGCGGCCATGTACTCGGATTGATTCACATGCATAGCAATGGTTTTCTGCTTACTGCTCTTCCAGTCAACTGCTCCTCCGTTGATGACAAACACGTAACCCGTCTGAGACTTCGTATCGTCTTTATCACATTGCCAGGACGCATCACAGAACCCTGTTACATTCAATTATGTGTCTGGTTTACCCCCAAATACCAAAACATATCTTTCGTACTCCTCAAATACTTTAGAATATGCTTAACAACAATCTAGTGGAACTTTCCTGGATTCTGTTGGTATGTACTGACCAAGTTCTAAGCAAACGCCACATCAGGCCTTGTGCATCTCACATCATACATAATAGATCCTACTGCTGAAGCATAAGGCACCTTTCGCATGTAAGCCAGCTCTTCGGGTGTTGATGCATCTTTATCATGACTTAATTCATGCTTAACCTCCATCGGTTGAAAACCTTTCTTAGAGTTATGCATGTTATACTTCTTCAATATCTTATCAATATAAGCATCTTGACTAAGACCAATTAACCGTCTACTCCTATCTCGATAGATTTTAATTCCTAGAATATATGCAGCATCTCCCAAATCCTTCATAGAAAAACATTTACCAAGATAATCTTTAACTTCCTTATGTCTTGGAATATTACTTCCCATGATTAATATGTCATCGACATATAAAATTAGGAACACTACATTACTCCCACTAGCTTTGCGATATACACATGGATCAACACGATTTTGAATAAATCCGAACTTTATTATTTCTTCATCAAATCGCTTATTCCATTAACGCGATGCTTGCTTCAAACCATAAATAGATCTTTGAAGTTTGCACACGCGCTTTGGATATTTAGGATCAACATACCCTTCCGGTTGTTGCATATAGATGTCTTCATCTAAGCGACCGTTCAAGAAGGCAGTTTTAACATCCATTTTCCATATCTCATAGTCATAGTATGCTGCTATAGCTATCAGAATCCTAATAGCTCGTAAGTCTGCTACAGGAGAAAATGTCTCCTCGTAGTCTGTGCCAAAAGTTTGAGTAAAACCTTTAGCTACTAAACGTGCTTTATAGGATTCTATTTCACCATCCATGTCGGTTTTCTTCTTGAAGATCCACCTATTTTTCACTACTTTAGCATTTTTAGGCGCGTCTACAAGAATCCAAACATCGTTGATTTCCATGGATTTCATTTCCTCATTCATCGCAACTATCCATTTTGACTTTTCTGGATCAAGCATTGCAGATCGATAGTTAGCAGGTTCACCAAGATCCCCTACTTCCTCCTCATCATCCTCTATGTAAAGAAATAGTTTGCTTGTCGCACGTACGGTTCTCTTAGACCTATGTGGAGGAATTAATTTCGGTGGAACTCCCAGACTTTCTGGTTTTACAGGAATTTCTTCGCTAGTATTTTCAGAAGGAAATGTATCTTGAATTTCTTCAAGATCATAATTTCTCCCACTGAATTCTTGATTTACAAGATCACTTTCAAGGAAGTCTCCATACCGAGCCACAATAACTTTGTTCTCAGTCGGATAATAAAAGTAGTAACCCATAGTTTCCTTAGGGTAACCTACAAAGATACATTTTACTGAGCGTTTTTGGAGTTTATCTCCAGAGTCACGTTTTACATACGCCTCACAACCCCAAATTTTCAAATAAGACAAATATGGCTTCTTGCCATGCCATAGTTCATTTGGTGTCTTATCAACCTTCTTTGTGGAAACCATATTCAGAATACGAACAGCAGAATCAAGAGCATAATCCCAAAAGGATAAAGGTAAAGTTGTAAAATTAAACATAGATCACACCATATCCAATAATGTACAATTTCTCCTTTCAGATACACCATTTTGTTGTGGAGTATATGGAGAAGTAAGTTTCTGAACAATTCCATTCTCACTTAAATAATCTTTAAACTCTTGACTTAAGTATTCACCACCTCGATCAGAACGAAGAGCTTTAATCTTCTTTCCTAGTTGTAACTCTACTTCTGCTTTAAACATTTTGAATGTTTCAAATACCTTATGTTTATGCTTAAGTAAATAAACATAACCATAACGGCTATAATCATCCGTAAACGTTAAGAAGTAGCTAGCACCTTTCCTTGACACATGTCTAAGTGGTCCACACACATCCGTATCTATCAAACCAAGTAGTTCAGTAGCCCTTTCAATATTGATATTAAAAGGTTTATTGGTCATCTTTCCAGAGATACAAGACTCACATTTATCAAATGATTCATCATTGATATTTTCGAAAAGACCACCACGTTGAAGCTTTTGTATGTGAGTCTTCCCAATATGTGCAAGTCTACAATGCCAAAGATAAGAAGAGTTCTTGTCTAACTTTCTCTTCTTACTCATGCTAAAAACATAATTATTTTTCCTCTTGGAATTATTATCATGCATGTTAATTTCAAAAACACCATTCACAGAAATTGCATCAAAATAGAATAAACCATCTTTGAAAACAGAAATTCTATTATTATCAATAGTGTGAATAAATCCAAGATCCAACATACAAGAAAAGGAAATAACACCCCTAACAATTGAAGGTGCATAATGACAATTATTTTAAATCAGTACTAAACCCAAAGGTAAAACTAGATTAATATTCCTATAGCTTCAACCGCTGCTTGTGCGCCATTGCCCACTTGCAGAAATTGTTCCCCATAGGTAAGCTTCCACTTCAACTCAAATCCCTGTAGGGTATTACAAATGTTAATACCACATCCCGTATCATATACCCAGGAGTTTGATCTGCATGTAAGATTAAATAACTCTATCATAAATAAGTTACCTGAAGGTGCTGGAACGCCTAGCTCAGCCTTCTTCTTATGTTCTTGCAACTCATGGAGGTAGAGAGAGCAATTCCTCTTCCAGTGTCCAGACATTTTGCAATGGTTACAAGTCTCATCTTTCTGAGATTTTTTTTGAACGATAATTTTATTAACTAGCCAAAGGCTAAAAACACATTACATAGGAGAAAAAGAGTCTAAAGGCTTACGCAGCCAACAATCCCATCTAAACTTACAAATACGATTTCGAGAAGAAATTCAAAGGTACGAAAACGAAAGAATCGAATCCCATAAACATGATTTCTTCGGCATAGTATGCGAGAAAAGAACCTCATTCCTGAACTTCCAAATGCAACAAAGGAGCGTGCCTCCCGCAGCTTCTATGACGGACTTAGAGACATGTGAAACGTGCAAGGAATCAAGCCAACCAAACCAATCATTGACAGAAGAACAAACCGGAATATCAAGCTCCCACCAAGAGGCAAACTTTCCCCAAAGAATGACTGCCAACTCACAAGTAAAGTAAATGTGATTGACAGTTTCGACATCCTCCATACATAAAGGACAAAGAGTCGAATCCAGATCAATACCCTTCCTATCTAAATTAACCCTCGAGGGAAGTTTATTAAGGGCCAACCTCCAAACGAAAACATTGATCTTAATGGGCAGGAAATTATTCCATCTTGTAGCTACAGAAGAAGTGACCAAGAGATGAGAATCAACAAGGCCTCGCACTGACGCAATCGAGAAACCTTTGGAGGGATTTAAAGACCAAGTCCAAGAGTCGCACGAGCCCGTTAAAACAACATCCCGGAGCATGACCAGAAGATCATTAAATTGAGATTCCTCAACACCTCCTCTAGGTTGACGTCTAAGCAAGGGGGACCAGCCATGAACAGAAAAACGGTCCGCCACCATACAGCTTCTATCCATATCCAAATAAAAGATACGTGGGAAGAGATTTTTAAGGGAGGATGAACCAATCCAGACATCTTCCCAGAACCTACAATGCATATCATCTCCTAATTTACGGGTACATGAAGAGAAGAAATCAATACCTTTCTGATTAAGCTTACGGGTCGCATATATAATCGCACCCCAAGTAGACTGGTTTCGAGATGATCCACCAAAGATGCCCCCTTGATCCCCATATATACGTTTGATGACCTTAACCCACAGATCAGAAGAGCCACACAAGAACCTCCAAATCCATTTGAAAAGAAGATCAATATTAAGCCCGTATAAACTACCAATGCCAAGACCCCCCCCCCCCCCCACGTCCTTGGACGCAAGACATTTCTTCCATTTAACCCAACTCATTTTTCGGACGTCGATGTCACCACCATTAAAGAAATTCCTTCTCAAAGACTCCAACTCATTTTGGACGGAAACGGGCATCATATAAATCGACATATAGTATATAGGTAGGCTACCAAGAACCGATTTGATGAGAGACAATCTTCCACCAACCGACAGAAGACGCACTTTCCATGGAGACAAGGTGGTACGAAATTTTTTGATAATATCCTCCCAACTGGAACGGCGACTTGTACTACCACCAACAGGAACCCCAAGGTACTTAAAGGGATCTTTGGCCGTCGCATAACCAAGAGAAAGAGCCAAGTCAGAAACCTCTTCCTCTGTCTTGCCAATACCAAGGATACTGCTTTTGTTGCCATTAATCTTAAGTCCCGAGATGAGATAGAAGCAACGCAACATACACAGCAAGTTAGTAGCACCCTCACGTGACCATTCCCCAAGGAAAATGACATCATCCGTAAACATAAGATGCAAGATTACTAGATTATCCCCAAGAGAGACCCCTTTAAACAAACCACAAGACTCTGCTTTGCAAGAAAGCACATGAAGACCTTCCATAGCCAATATGAAAAGAAAAGGGGATAACGGATCACCTTGATGAAGCCCTTTTTGAAGATCAAATTCCTTAGTAGGGGAACCATTAACAAGAACCAACGATTTAGCATTCCTAAAGCATCCAAGAATCCAACTTCGCCACTTAGAACCAAAACCAAGATTCATCATGACCAAATCTAAATAGTCCCAACGCACGGAATCAAAAGCTTTTTCAAAATCAACTTTAAAACCATAAGATCTTTCTTACGCTTTCTATACCAAGCTATAACCTCATTTAAAATGAGCAGACCATCAAGAATATTCCGTCCTTTGATGAAGACAGTTTTCTCCGGACTCACACAATGATCAATGACCAAGCTTAGCCAATTTGCAAGAATTTTGCCAATTATCTTATATTGACAACCGATAAGACTAATAGGCAGAAAGTCCGAGACAAACCTTGCATTGGGAAGCTTCAGAATCAATGCAATAAAGGAGGAGTTACAACCCTTTGGAAAATCATCATAATGGAAAAAATCATGCACAAAACGATAAACATCATCTTCAATGATATCCCAAAAGGTAGTAAAGAAGTTTAAGGTGTACCCGTCTAGTCCAGGAGCGCAGTCACCTCCACAATCCCAAACAACCCGCTTAATTTCTTCATTGGAAACAGGCCTCTCAACAAAATCCCTAAGATCATTAGGGAGAACTTTATGCATACCGCCATCAAGGAGAACCGACATACAATTATCCTGACTAAACCGCTTACTGAAGTGAGAATAAAATTCCTCCTTAACCTTAGTAGGGTCTTCTACCCAGTCACCATTAATGAGGACCCCTTTGATGGCTTGCTGACGACGTTTTTTCTTCAACATGCCGTGAAAAAACTTAGTGTTCTCATCCCCTTCAACAGCCCACCTAACCTTTGCTTTCTGGATAATGTCTTTGGACTCGATTTTATTAATATCATATAAAAACTTACAGGATTCACGTCGCTGAATAAAATCCTCTTCAGAAGCACACCCTTGGTCAATTCGAATGTCAATATCAGAGAGCTTTGCTTGATGATCCTGCTTAATTTTCGAGGACTTAACTTTGTAATTAGCAACCCATTCCCTGATAGCACGCTTGAGGTGTTGAAGTTTCCTCTTATAAAAAGAATCCCATTAACCTCCTCAATGCCAGACTTACTCCAAGCATTACAAACTAACTCACGGAACCCTCAAGCTCGAGCCATGAGTGAAAAAATCTAAAAGGAGTAGGACCATAATCAACCTCCGAGACTTTAAGAAGAATGGGACAATGATCAGGAACCCCTTTCTCCAAGACAACACCACTGACGTTAGGGAAAGCTTCTATAAAACCACCAGAAACCAAAAAACGATCAAGCTTACTCATCTTAGTCCCCCTCTTATCTGACCAAGTAAAAGAGTAACCACCCAGCGGAACATCAGTAAGAAGGGAGTTGCAAATAAAATCATTAAAAACATCAGCTTGCCTACTATTAAAGACCGAGCTAAATCTCTCAGCAGCGTCACGCACTTCATTGAAATCTCCCATTATTATAATACTCCCAACCCATCCAGACATAAGTTTTGTAAGAGAGGACCATAAGGAGATTATTTGAACCAAATCTTGTGGAGCGTACACAACAATCCACATGAGACGAACATCCGTAGGAGTCCAAAGGCCCTCAACAACAACAAAATTTTCGTGACTACTTATTTTTGACTTGTGAAATAACACATTATTCCAGACACACAGAATACCACCTGAAAGCCCTCAAGACGAAGAAGCAGCAAAATCAAATTAAGAATTTCCCCAAACCTAACGAACCTTCCACAAATCAAGTTGCATCATTTTTGTTTCTTGAAGAGCTAAAAAATTAACCCTAAATCTATTACACAAACTGCTCACCCATCTCCTTTTATTGGAGTCACCAAAACCTTGAATATTTAAAGAGAGCGAATTCATTTATTCACCTTGACATCTTCATTTCCAGCAATCAATGCCTTTAAAGTATCTTCACAACCAGCCATATTAAGTCCGGGTTACAAACCAACTTTAATAGTCTCTTGAAGCCTCACAACCATCTAAAAACCCGTGTGTGTACCATTCTATTCTCCTTATTTACATAAGAAGAAGAAGAACACTGAGATAGAGGATCACATTTAAAAACAGAATCTTCCATATTAGTTAATGGACCAAGATCAGGTGCCATTGGGCGAGAAACACCCATGTCCACTTTGCGTTTGCTACTTTTCTCAATATGGTTAGCCAAACCAAAGGGATCACTATCAGGGCCTATCTTTTCTCCAACAGCTTCTTCCTATCGAGTAGTGGGAGCAACAACTGGTTCACACTCCACGTCATTAGAAAGACCAGTTGTGTTAATAATAGGCTCATCATTCTCAACACTACGACCATCCTCCGAGACCCCCACAATTTACCGAATTGTCCAAGAGATCATCCTCCTGATCATTAAACTTGCTTTCATCCACATGTTCCATACTATAATCCGTGAAAGTGGGAGTCCAACTACATAGCTCCCTAACACAGATAGAGTAAACAACATCATCAAGTGTCACCATGATAGTGGCAAAAACCAAAAGGTTGTGTGATTATTTAATACACACCCGCTTGCTAAGCCTATTGCAATTGTCAGAATCGTCCATAAAAATTATTTCACCCCACTTGGCACATATTTTTTCAAAAACCTCATATTCCCAATCCCTAAGCGGAACACCTTTAATTTCCAACCAAACGAGCCTTTCGTCAATGGCAAAATCATCATGCCATACTTTAAGAGAAGAGAACCAAGTCAAAATTCCATCACGTTTAAGAAACTTATCACGGGCTTCAATAGATTGGAAGTCAAACAGAACCCAAAGGCCACCTAGGTATTTAAAAGATACATCCAAAAATCCTTCACTGCGACACATCACATGTGCGTCGGAAATAACCCTAAAATCTTTATAGCATCCCAAAACAGCCAGAGGAAAAGCATTAGGTTGAACATGGTCCAGAGAAATGGATAAAAGAGAAGACTCAGCTTGCGTATTAACGAATTTAGAACTCATAACGTCTCCAACAAGAGAGCCCTTGGCAACATCAGCGTACGAGGAATCTTTAATGTTGGTAACTTTAGTGGCACCAACATTAGAATGATTAACAACACCTTTTTGACCCTCACCTTATCGACCCTCCTTAACAACATTGTTCCTAGCAAATCTAGCAACGTTAGCATGCAAACGGAGTTTCCCAATTCGAATTTGCAAAGAGAAGCAATAAGAGCTATTGTCCACTTTAATGTAGCGGCAGAACGCATACGCTTGCCCTAATTTATTCTTCCGGTTCGCAATAAAAACATCAGCAAGGGTTCCAACACCTCCTTCCTTAACCGGTTACATGACCAGCGGTGCGTTATACCCACTTTATAGTTTGTCAAAATTGAGTAGACCGTTAAGTTGTTATTTCAATTCTAATCAACGCAAATCATATGTAATTTAGATCTCAAAACAATTCATTAATTTTGATAAGATTTAGTCAATATTATTTTTCTTGGAAAAACATTACCCTTGTTTATAACATACAATATATAAAAACGCATGAAAACAAGTAGTAAAAAAAAAACTAAATCAAATAGCCACATGCATAACAACTTATTCAAAGAACATCAAATCTATGGTTTTTATAAACATAAAAAGTCTTCCCTAATTTTATAACTTTGAATCAAATAAAGCAAATAGCACACAAAATTATATGATCCGTAAAAAACATGCACGTTCATTATGGATCTCCCACATACTCTTAACAATTAAAAAAACTACGGATCGTAACCACACATGACATAACAATTAATTCATGCAAACATTGAAAGATAATTACCATGTAATTTTAGGGCTTACAAAAAAATTTATTTTTATAAAAAAATTCGGCATAGCCGATTTTTAAAAAACAATAAAAAACAAAAACCCTAATTTTTTTATAAAACCTAAAAAACAACATGTAATTTTTAACACAAATCAATATTAGTTAAAAAAAACTTTAGATCACGATAACTATAACATGTTAAAATGGCTCTCGATGCCACTGAAGGTTTATATAGTTCATAACAATTATTTAAAACCCTAAACAAGATCAAAGCACACATAGCGGAAGCGAATTAACAAGATCATAATCAATAACACAATTATAATTAATTGAATTAGGGTTACATACCTTTATCCTAGCAACGATCCACAAGATAACGGAACAATCACCAATTAGGGTTTACCACGAACACCATCAAGATATAGTCTAGAGTAAGACTATATTACGTTCTTGTACACACATAATACAACGAGCTAATCGTGATTCTAGCACGAACAAACCGAGCTTCCACGCTTATGGAATATCTACCCAACAACCCTAGAGAGGAGCTAGGACTAGATAAATTAAATAGTAAAAACCGAAAACCAAAACCCTAAATTGAGGGATGTTTGGCCGGCGACTAGAGCAAGAGAAAGAGGGAGAGAATTGTGATTTATGAAGGCTAGGGGTTTGTTTATATAGGCCTTGAAAAAAAATTTCTCCAAGTCATAAACTAATTAGGAAACAAAATCTCTTTTCTTCCCTTTTGTCCCTCTTGGCCGACGATTCACAAAGCCCACAAGGGGCTTCCGGAACTTTTCCTTTTTCTTTCTTTTAGCTTCTATTTAATTCCATAACGGTCGTTTATACTTAACTTTTAATTATTAACGATCGTTAGTTAAGCTTTGGTTTGATTTAATAAATATAATAAATATATTTAATAAATAAATTAACCCTTTACGTAATGTGTGCAATCCCGTAATCCCGAGTTCGATCCTATCTCGCGACTATTAATTTTAAGTCCATAAACTTTCACAATCAACAATAATTCTTTGAGCATCGACATCAATGAACCACCCACCTCTAGCTACGATATACAAGAATTCCCTTTATGTGAATTGACCCAAACGAGTAGCACTGAAGCCTTCTAGGACACTTCCTGAATAGTTCAAATTTTTCAACAGTTGGACCTCTTTTGAATCAGTCATGATGAAGAGGTTCACAACGGTGAGGCTGTTGGTGTGGAAGGTGAGGCTAGTAATGTCGCGGGAGTTGGTGGTGGCGGAGTAGTGGTTAGGGTTAGGGTTATAAACAAACACCACCATATATCCCTGGACTAATGACAAACGGTAGATCGACAGCGGACCAACGGATCGACCGTGAAATGGAGATCGACTATAGTTTATGGTGGCTTATGTATCTTTTGGATGTCAAAGAGAGTGTGTGTCCAGGAGGAGAGAGAGGGAGTGTGTTAGTAAATGAATGCCACAAACCAAAATTTCCCTCGATTTTGAAATCCCAATTAATTTGAACCGCAGAATTAAAGTTGATTGGGTGGATGTGATTGCATATTTTGTTATTTTGTTGGATGATGTTCTACACCGATCTTTTGTCATTTCATGATTGTTTAATTTCAGTCACTCAAACACCACATTAACCATAAAAACCTATTAAAATTTTACTCTATTATATGCAAAATGACTATTTAAAGAATTTATAAATGCGTTGTTTAGTTGTACCTTATTAATTTACATATACCCTTGAGGTTTCAATATCATAACTAATTTCAATTAACCTTATATTTAATTAGAGTTGAAATAAATGTAAACCACTAGTTTAGCATAAACCTTATCAATCAATTGTATTTACTCATTTTTTTTAAATCATCTTTCATCTTTTTTTTTTAAATTAAATATCTTATAATCGATAAATCATCAAACAAAAAAAATACACTATTTCAGCGAGAACTAAATCATCTTTCTATCGAGGGGCACATGTATACACTTTCGACGAACTTTTTTTTTTCAATCTTGGTTGGGGAAATCATATATGACTCGTATCACGAATCATATATGACTTCAAAAAATCATATATGATTCGTGATATGAATCATATATGATTTTCTCAAACGTGACTTAAGAAAAAATGGAAAAAAGTCGTCGAAAGTATATACATGTACTCGTCGATAGAATTGAGTAATTCTCGTCGTGGTGGTATGTTTCGTTTTACGTAACGATTAACGATTTGTGAGATATTTAATTTATAAAAAATGATGAAAATGAGTTTTTTTGTTAGATGAAAAAATGGATAGGTGATATTGATTGATTGAGTATATTCTTTATCTCTATATGTATCTCTATCTCTACTATATATAAATGGTGTATCTATTTTGTTGAAAAATTGAACACCGGACCGACCCGGTTGAGCCACCAAGTGAACTCGGTCGAGTCACGGGTTCGACCACCTGGTCAAACCGGTCGAGTCTGTAGTTCACTGATTTGACCACAGGGTCAACCCGATCAAGTCACCGGGTCACAAGATTGACTAAGGTCAATCCGGTCGAGTCACCGGTTCATTGCTTCGACCAACGGGTCAACCCGATCGAGTCACCCGATTTTTGATTATCAAATCAATTCCGTTAGGCAATTTTGGCAACTATGTGTAAACATACGTATATGCTAAAAAGAGATTTGCATTAAACTTTTGCATGTTCAACTCATTTGTACAATACCAAAAGCAAAACAAATAATTAATAATAATCAAGTATGAGAACGGTTGAAACTACTCAAACAAACAAATTTCACAAAAATGCAACACAATTAAAACTTAAAAAGACTTTTAAATCAAAATAAAGTCAGAGAGACAAAACTATGTCGATACCAACCCAACAACTATCCTGAATATAAGAATTGGTATGCATAAGTATTTGTGTGTTCTAATTTATCTACGCACATAAACGTTTGACTTGGCATAGGTTTATGTTTGTTTATAGTGTAAGTGGGGCAACTAAAACCTACGACTTTCGGGGTCAACGATACTCTAATCAATTGCATGTTGCTTTTTAATACATAAATACAATACTAATAATTACGCTATCAATTGCCGGATTACTCAACCAACAATGATTTGTATTATAAAATGATAAATAAAACCTAAGAAAATATCCTAGCCAACTAATCTAGTTTTGGTACTTTATATTTAGGTTAAAAACCTTGATAGAAAAGCAAAGAAGTATGCGCGGGCGCGCGGCAAACACTTTATTCCAATATAATCACTTGCATGTTATTATCATAAGTCGTTATTTTCAACTGACAGTAACAGTATTTCGCAGACCATCAGTAAAAGAAAAGCAATAGGTTAATAATACTAACTGTTACATACGGATCATAAACAGGCTAGTAGCATTTATAAAAAAACCAGTAGACTTATTACATAAAGAATAATTTGACGAAGTCGGCTTCCCATTATTGTCATCATATTCCAATTTTTCGGAAAATATTATAGACCAGAATGTTGGGTCTAATCGGTTATATGTCGGGTTTCACGTATACATGATTAGAGTTCAGTTTAATAAGTGTTTTATGTTTTTTTGTATTTTAGGTAATAACTGATAGTTTGAATAGGTAAATGTTATGATTAGAACGTTGGGTATTGTTTACCTGTTCTTAAGGTAATGTTGAGTTGATTCCTAGTTTGTAGGGAGACTAATACTACACACGTCTCTTTCTTTGTAAAGGCTATTTAAAAGCCATTTGTTATGTTGAATAAAATGTGCATTCCATTATATATCTTCTGATCTCAGTAAAGCGTGTGTGAGTGTACCATCTGATATCTACATTTGGTATCAGAGCGCTAGGCTCGTACCGGGGAAGCCTCCGCCATCGGCGGGTGTGTCGATCGGTGGAGGGCAGGTGTTGAGAAGGTTCGGACAGCGGGGGTTGTTTGAAAACAGACCGAATGCCTTCTATGTACTAAGGCAACGAAAGACCAAAGTGGGCAGCAAGCTTTGATCGTAGAAAGCTTTATAAGACCGCGAGGGCCGAAGAACCGCAAAAAAAAAGGCGGTACGACGGTTCCTAGACCGAGAATGTTAAAACCGAGACCGAGACTGAAAAAGTCAAAACCGAGACCGAAGGAGGCAACCTAGACCGAGACCGTGACCGCGTGTTGCCCGAGAAAGAAAAGACCGAAAAAGACCGACGCCGTAGAGAAGACCGAGGAAGCTCCGGCGTGAGACCGAGAAGACCGAGGAGCTGCAAAAGACCGGGCAGCACCTAGACCGACACAGGTGACAAAAGACCGAAAGCTCACCTGAGAAAGAATAGACCGAAGACCGCAAGAGATAACCATGACCGGCGGGTTGTCGAGACCGGAGCTTTAATAGCTGAAGACCGAATTTCAACAACATAAGACCGAAAGATGTTGTTGAATTAAAGACCGAAGACCGAATTATTGAATCAATAAGACCGAAGATTCATAAAAAAAAAGGGGACCGAACAAAGTTTTATCTCGATCAAGAGATAAAAGACCGGAGCAAGAACAGGAATGAAGCAAGACCGTGGCAAGAACGCTAGCAAGAACGTTGGCAAGAAAGATAGTAAGAAAGTTTGAAAGAAAAAGGTAGCAAGAACGAGAAAGAAAGTAAGTAGAAAATAGTGGCAAGTAGCAAGACGCATCAGGAGCAGCTTCTTGTACAATGGTAGTATTGAATCAGTAAGTTCGATGACGTTGTTAGTTGCATTCAGCGAGATGGATTTGGATGTGTTCGGGAAAAGTCGAGAAACGACATGTTTTCGAAAGAATGTGTTCGGAATGTGACAGGGTGCCATGAATAACCGATTAAGGGATGATTGTTGGGTCTAATCGGTTATATGTCGGGTTTCACGTATGCATGATTAGAGTTCAGTTTAATAAGTGTTTTATGTTTTTTTGTATTTTAGGTAATAACTGATAGTTTGAATAGGTAAATGTTATGATTAGAACGTTGGGTATTGTTTACCTGTTCTTAAGGTAATGTTGAGTTGATTCCTAGTTTGTAGGGAGACTAATACTACACACGTCTCTTTCTTTGTAAAGGCTATTTAAAAGCCATTTGTTATGTTGAATAAAATGTGCATTCCATTATATATCTTCTGATCTCAGTAAAGCGTGTGTGAGTGTACCATCTGATATCTACACAGAAAAGAAACACATAAGGGTAGCCAATTAAGGAAAAACCATGAAACATCTGAACTGAATATAGAAACTTAATTAAGCAAATATACCAACACCACAGATAAACATGAATTACTGATGCGTCTTCTTTCACACCTGATTGTTTGCCTCCGAATTAGACGGAAATGGCATAGCCGCACCGTAAAATGTAGGATGCCCGTGTGTAGTCGTTTAGTAAATTGTTGAAGAAGCTCATCAGCAATTTATATACTCTTCATCACCACTCCTCTTCAACAAAAAAAAACTTTATCAGCTTCTTCTCTTCAACAACATTGCTCGGATCCAAACCTAATTAAAAAAAGGCAATTAATTTATAAACGTAAGAAACTGATCATAGCCCTCTATGTAACTAGACACTCCTGGGAAAATCTAATGCTCAAAATCTTAGAGAGATGGGATGTGAGGAAATGTGGATGACTAAATGTGTTGGGATTACAAGATTAGCGAAAAGGTAACAATAGAGTATGGTCTCTAAAAGTTTCCAAATATTAGCTTACTATTCAATGGTGATCAGATGGCATTTTCTAAAGGCATCAAGGTAATATCGAGTGTTTTCGAAATACAAGTAGGTTTTGCTAACCAATGTCCATTGCGCGGAGGTTAATATGTATTAAATAAACACAAATTTTTTAAATTAATGTATAAATGCATTAATACAATTAATTCCATTGAAAATCATATTCAAATATAGTAATTTATAAGTTTATTTAATGTGAATTTAATATATTTTAATATTAATTTGGAAATTTCGTGTTCATTTAATACACACTAACCTATGCCCAATGGGCATTGATTAGCAAAACTTTGATTAGCAAAACTCATACAAATAATATGGATACATAGATGGATAAAAATTCCCAATCACTTTATTAAAGGTCATTTTTTAATCTCCAAAAACATTTTTTTCCACTATAACAACACGAATATTTGTTATTCAAAAGCAATTTTGGTAAAATGGGCGGCGAGGTTTCCCGGCGACACATGTTGCCGAAGAAATCTCGATAAACAATAAAATGATGTCTTACGTGGCACAAAGTCGGTGCGACTTTTGAGTCAAACTTTTGACTCACTTTTCCCGCGATATGTCGCTAGGGAAAAGTTGTTTCAGCCTTAATCAAAAAAGTCTCAAAATATGGGCGGCAATTTTTCCCACGTAGTTTTCGTTTGTCAAAGTTATTAACACTGAATTAATATTAGTTGACTGAACATGTGTGGGTCCTATGTTGTCGCTGCGAAAGTATCTCATCGAACGTTCCCATCGATATTCCTCGGGTACATGTCACGTGGGAAAATTATTCCCATCTTCTTTTTTAACGACGATTTGTATTAAAACTAGCAATTATTAGAACAAGATACAACGGAAGAAAGAAAAAAAAATTATTTCCATCTATATGTCGCCAGAGATAACCCACATTCTTTACCGGGATAGTGCCGAATGTTGTAGTGAAATAATACCATCTGCAACTTACATTTTCCATGTAATAATCACTGTCATCACTGTCCATGTAACACATGGGTCATACTAGGCTAGTACCATTTATTAAACAACCAACAAAATACAGAAATAAAAACTCAATGAAGTCAATCAAAGCTAGTAGTTATTCTTATTACATGCCAACTTCTTCGAAAAGAGATTCCAGCATATACTTTGAAGTGCCATTATTAGCCTGCAGGTAGCCACTCCTAGTTCTTCACACTCTCGGTATAAACACGTACTACTAGCCCTGGAACAAAAGTTATAAGGTTAAAGTTTAGTAATCTGGTTTTATAACAAAAGGTATAAGGTTAAAGTTTGCTACTAGCCCTGGAACAAACGTCAAATAACAAAATTGTTTTAGAAAAACATAATTGCTTTCTAAATTATATTTATACGGTTGTTTATGTGCACGAATCTAACACAAGAGATCAAGCGTACCTTTTATTTTCATACTTAGTCTCCGAACTCGTTGATTAACAGAGTTAGGCCCCGCCTATGTTGAGATTAATATTATCAAAAGCTCCAGCTCCAGCTTAATTCCTTGATTTCCTTTTTCCTGATTTCGTTCTGTATGTAAAAGGAAAAAGTTAGCAAACGTGTCATTTAGATTTCAATTATCAAATTATGTAATCACTCACCAAGATAATATTAATTTCAATGGTAATTATGTGTTATTGTACCTCTATGTGTGTCGCCAATGCTATGTCTATGCTAGAACCATTTATTTTTCTTATTGATCTTCGAAAATTGGAGGTTGGGTGAATCATGGGCTCCATAACCCCATTGCTCCATTTTATCACAAAGATTGATCTCCACATTCACCAACGAGGGATATTTGATGATAGCAATCCTAGGGTAGAAGCACTGGAGATTATACAATTGGGTTAGGGAAATCTTGACTAGGCAAGGGAACACGATGTTGGTAGCCGGTTCAACCATATCAATTTCACCGGTACTTGTTTCTTCATCCCCATCCCAGATCACTTCCTTCAAACTTTCACATTGCGAAATTGTTAGCTTCTGCAGCCTAACAAGCCCTTGCGCTACACTAACAGTGAATAGCTTTTCTAACTTGGGACAATTACTAATCTTAAGTGTCACCAGGTTGTTAAGACTTATATATTGACTTGGACAGTTCCATATAACTTTCAAACGACTCAAGTTATACAAGTCTAGGTGTTCCACTTCCGAAAGAAACCTTTTATTCTCTTTCACCCCTTCAGGGGTTTTAGATGGATAAAAAGTTTGCATCTCATCCAAAACCCGTGAGTCCACCAAACATAACAGATGGGTACACTCACCTACAAAAATGGTCTTCAAACCAAAACTCTTACAGTACATCAGAGGCATTATGTTATCAACAGTTTGTATCGATTCAAGATATACATAATCACTAACCTCAATAAACCTATTTACCTGCATTAGGTATGAGATATCAAGATGCAGCATTTTCAAAAAGAAAGTTCGTTCACCTTTAATACTGTCACGCAGATAATTTTCTCTATAAATATCTCCGGAATTAGATTGATCACTGCTATGTATCTGAATGGAAAATCTTTTCAATTTTTTCAAATAATCTCCCGTGGGGATTAGATAAATATGTGGGACATATAAATGTAGAATTGTGAGCTTCGACAACCCATCTATCTCCACGAGACTGTTATGATTCCCCTCAACCACCGGATAGTATCCAATATGCAACTCCTCTAAGCAACAAAGCTTTATTAGTACACCTGGTCAAATATGAGATAGACCACACCAAGGCGTAACATGAAACAACCTTAAGTTGACTAAGTTTCCAATCTCTTGAGGAATTTCTCTAATTCCAGTACCATTGAGAATAAGAATTTCAATGTATTTCAGCTCCCCAAGTATCGAGACATCATGTAGATATCTATTTCCACCAAGATTAAGCATACGTAATCTTGTGAGCTGATTAAATGACTTTGGGAGAGAAGTGACTTTATTATTCTCAAGATCTATAACTTTAGCTTCTTTCAAAGCTAGAGAAAATTTATCAGATATATCTAACAACTTATAGTTATTTTGACTGACGAAAATCTTGAGGAGTGGAATTTTAAGCTCAGAACCCACTTGAAGCGAATGAATATTATTATGCATGAGTGAAATACCTGTGTAGCTTTCCATACTTCCAATTCTAGGTTCCCATTCAATCAACTGTTTCCCAGCCTCCACCAAAAATTTGTTATCATCTCTGGAAGCAATTAACAACGCTACTTCGTGGACAACATCATGCATTTTGGTTGTGAATTCGTCTTCCCCATCCAATAACAAGCAAGAGGATTTGAGGATTTTCACTGCAGCTTTAACTTTATTTCTGGCATCCTCAACATTATCGAGGTCTTTGAAAACCTGCAAACCAACCCCATAATATGCCAAACGTTCTAATGGAATTTGAAAGCCTTGAGGGAACAAACTACACAGTAAGAATATTGATTTTGCTTCTTCACTCTCCAGGTAGTCATAGCTTAGCTTCAAATGAGCAAACTCTACTCTTATAGCTTGATGAATATCCAAAGTTAAATATTTCTTTATGCTATGAAGTGCTCTCCTCCATTCTTTGAAGTTATCTTCGTCTTTCAAAGCTTTTCCTACGGCTTGAAGGATTAGTGGCAATCCACCACATCCTTCAACAACCTTCATTGCTGCTTGTTTCAATTTGGTATCGATTTCTACTCTTTCACCAATCACATGTTTGAAAAGAGCCCATCCGTCTCTTTTTGACATATTTTTTACACAAATTATTCTCTGAGCATTCATATCTCTACACACACTTCTTTGCCTGGACGTTAACAATATATTACAACTTGGGAAGGCAACTCCACATGGAATGCCCACTTCAGATAGCTTCAATTCCGTCCACACGTCATCTAGGATTATAAGAACCTTTCTTCGTGCGTGTATTTGATTTGCTACAAATTCAACCTGTGTTTTAATGCTTGTCTTATCCACCGTTTGCGAGAGAGTTACAAATACAACATGAGAAAAGTGGTATTTCACTCTTGCAGCAACTTCAGTGGCAAGTGTAGTCTTTCCTACACCTCCTATGCCATAGATCCCAGTGATCTGTACGCTTTCATCTATGACATATCGAGTGATCTTTTCGAGCAATGAGTTATAAGTATCAAGCTCATTAATACTATCCCTTGGATAAATACCTAATAGTCCAGGGGTAGGAGTAGGAATGAAGATTTGCCGTTCAAAAGCCGCACCATCTTTTACGTGTTGTTCAAGGGAAGAAAGCGATGGAGAGTGTCCAAGTTGACACACATCCGCAAGTTGAAGCACGTCTTCTTGGAAATAAATTCTTCTTGAATAAATTCTTCTTGAAGAAATTCTTCTGCCGTAGACGTGAGCTAGCGCGTCCCTAACCCAGGTTTCCGCGCCAGCTTTGATTTCATCTCCTTTATCAATAGCTAGTATAATTTTTTGCTCCACCCTCTCGGTCATATCCATAAGCTTATTTTTTTCACTGCTTAACTTCTTAACATTTTTCTTGCAATTCCACGTATAACCGATCTCTTTAACCTTAGTTAACAATGAGTCAGCTACTTCTTCAACATGGTTATTAGAGACCGTTGACATTCTAGGATTTTTTTATTTTTTATTTTTTTTTTGCGTGGATTGGATATAACAAACGTATGATAAACAGGACACTGTTGAAAGGTTGAGACTTCTTTTCTTTTATAGAACGAAATATATCAAAAAATGGAAGGGTAATAGATACAAGTAATATGATTAACGGTTTGAAGGACAAGCTCGTGTTAAGAACAAACAGATGACTGAATGAAAGAAAATCAGAAAGAAGAATAATATGAAGCAAGGATCAAACAGAGAAATTACAAACTTATGAATAAGGAAAGAGACTGTTTATAGGATGGTGAACATGATACAGGGGACTTTATTTACAGAACCAATCTTAGTGACAGAACTTACAGAACTCTTTTCAACCAATCACAATTTAGTATTATTAATAGATTTAATTTAAAGCATAAGGGCATAATAGTAAAACATACATTTTACTTATTTTTTTATTAAAAACATTTTCAAAGTTCATTAATTTTCGTTTTTTTCAAAAATAAAATTTTTCTTTTTTTAGCATTCATATATTTAAAATATTTAAAAACATGTATGTTTTTCTCTTAAAAACATGTATGTTTTTTTCTATATGAACGTAAATATACATCTTTTTATTGTGTGTATTACTTTTTTGAATTTGAAACAAATATTAAATAACCTAAACCTTTATAAATAAAAAAATATTCATGTACATACACATTACATTTCTTTAATAACAAGTACAAAAAATCATATATACAACAATTGTATCTCTCTAGAAATGACAAATTATCTTCATCTGTATATGTGTTCATCTACTTCTAAGTCTTCAAATGATATCATCTTTCATCTACTTCTAAGTCTTCAAATGACATTATCATCTTTCTTCATCTTCATATATCTGAAACAAGCATGCACAAAAACAAATCAAATCAGAAACCTTTATAAATGAAAAAAAAAATATTCATGTACATACATATTACATTTCGTAAAAATAGCTATTTTCACGGATGGATATACAATAGGCATTCAAAGATAAACAACCAAAAACATACATGTTCTCGCGCAGAAACATACATGTTTCCGCGCAGAAACATACATGTTTCCGCGCAGAAACATACATGTTTCCGCGCAGAAACATACATGTTTCCGCGCAGAAACATTCATGTTTCCGCGCAGAAACATAGATGTTTCCGCGCAGAAACATACATGTTTCCGCGCAGAAACATACATGTTTCCGCGCAGAAACATACATGTTTCCGCGCAAAAACATACATGTTCTCGCGCAGAAACATACATGTTCTACACGATATTTATCGACATCAAGTATCGCAAAAAATATCTACATCTACACGATACATGAAAAAAGCATTCTCACATTCTTATAACATATGTTGATAACTACAATACATAACAATAATTAAATATTCATATCTCATAAAAAACAAATTAGTATAAGTTAAAACGATATCAACGATTTATTAACGAATCATTTAAAAAATGTTAAAAATCAATGGCCACCATATCAATAAAAAACAATCTGTTAAACTTTAGTAAAACCACTTTCAACAACAAAACGCTTAACCAACATTCAAAAGGATTGAAAAAAAGAGTTTAATAAATGATTTTATATGTTCATCACAGAGAAAAAATGCACCGATCTTGATTTACTAAATTCAAATTAAAGAAATGTTGAAAGACAAAAATGTTAACAATTTGTTAGATGGTGAATATGCGTATGAAATCCTTACTAGATTTCGAATCGGAAAAAATGACGCTTCTTGTTAGTAGTAAATTGAATATTAATTAAAAATATTATCATAACCCTCAAGACCATGTAAAATCCAAATTATAAAAAAGATGCAAATATCAATACTTCACTAAATAAATTACCAAAAAAATTATGTGTGGGACATGTGAAAATGAATACCCATCGTCATCACAAACAACAATCTCCATCTTTTTCTTTATTATTTTATTAGCTAATATCATCAACCACTATTTACTGATTTTTAGCAAAGATCATCTACGATTACTTTTATAACCGATTTATTGAAGAATAATAATCGAAAAACAAGAAAAGAACAATATAGATCGTAAAAACCTGGATCGGACAATTGTTTAGAACACATCGATGAAGCATGATGGTGATAGATGTGGATCATTTTGGTTTTCCTTTCCTAACAACATAGTGTTAAAAAAGTTAATAACAAGGCCACGGTGATAATATTTCCGGCGAGCTAGATGTGCGAGACAAATGAAAATGTAGGCGGCTAGGTTTTTATTTTGTGGTTGTGATGATATGATTGTGAGAGACACAGGAAAAGATGAATAATTAAATGATAGATTAAAAGTCAATATATGTGAAAATAGCTATTTTTAAGGAATAATTATATTCCCAATTTACCCTTTATATGAATCTGTACCCAAATTATAACTGTGTGTATTTTCCAAAATGCCATTTTGCATTACTATTTTGTACATTATGCAACAATAAGAGTAAATAAGATGGTTCTGTGAGTTCTGTCAATAAAATGGGTTCTGTAAATAAAGTTACACACATGATACATATCCACTCTCTATATATAATTATTTTCATGTGACTTACTTCACAAAAAATTTGATGGTTTGGGTTATAGACTTTAGACTTTCAGAATCGAATAATTATATACTCCGTATTATATATTTGCTTAGTGACGTATAAAGATTCCATTGACCTACACTAGTAAATGAAAAAAAATTGAATCACACACATATGTAACACTTCATCTTAGCACCTAATTATTGTTAGACATAGAATAAACTATAAGTATATTATTAATCATTATCATAATGATGAAGACTCTAAATACATTAAACCTACAAACCGAGTTTTGATTTTTTTTATCCGTTAATACTCCCCGCAATGAGTAACGAAGTCATCCTGATCCGGATTAACTAAGACAATAGCATACATAACGAAGACAATAGCATACATAGCATAAATGCAATCGTCGTAGAGGAGACAAGAGGGTAAATAGGATGTCGGATAACAGTGCACAACCTCGTGACATGGGGTTTGGATTTGGGTTTGATTGGTTTTAGTGGTCAATGTTTGTGATTTCATGAGGTCGTTGATTTTTTTGGGTAAAGGATTTATGTTTTTGTTTAGATACAACGATTAATTGCAGAGAATTTATAAACTCGTAATTATAATGGTATTATTGACCATTATTAATAATCAATGTTTTAAAAACTGGTTTGACCTGGCCGGTTCAACCGGTTGAACCGGGAACCGGATTAATGATCGGGTCGGTATGAGCCGAGTTTTAATTGAAACTCGAACCGGATTAAACCATCGAGTTTTGGTCAATCCGGTTTGAACCGCCGGACCGAAAACCGGTCGGTTCAACACATATCAAAGGAAAAAAAAGATGATGACGATGAAATTTGACAACTTTGATGTTTTGTTAAACCATCTTCTTCGATTTGTTCGCTTGATAAGGATCCGTCAGTGTGGTGACGAATGTATGATGAATCATGGATGAAAATAATGATCCATCTGTGTACGGATGATTGAGAGATGGATGAGAACGAAGTTCCGTTTAAGTGTGATATTTGTTTTATGAGTTTCATGATCTGTTAAAGTAAAGAGGATGGAAAACAAAAAATTTAAATCACTTGTTTTGTTGATGACAGTGACAACACATGCAGGAGTCAAAAGATGCTAGGAATATAATGCGATGGTTTCTATGTATCCAAAACCAATGCTACTTTAAAATGAATGAATTTTTTGTTATACAAATATTGAGTTTGGTTGAATGTAAAACAAAAACAAGTAATATTATGCTAAAAATAGAGTAACCAGTAACTATATTCTTTCATGTACACCTTATACGTGGGTGATTTTTCTTTTGGCATAAAACCGGTTTGACCCCGCGGTTCAACCGGTTGAACCGATAACCCGGTGAACCGATGACTTAACCGGGTCAGTTAAAAAATCAGGTTTTAAAACATTGTTAATAATAGTGAAATCCTAGATACTCAAAACCCACAAACCACCTTGATTCATTTATCCTCTAATACTTATTACGAAATAAATGTTGTTGAACCACCAAAAACAAATACAAAATCAGCGGCAATTCATTTAATATTCGTCACTCTATGAGGGAAAAACTAATTCATCACTAGAATTTAAGCACAAACAAGTGAAAAGCAAGCACTGCATTTCGTCGTGCCCAAATATGTACAAAACATTAAATGAAAAATGTTATCTTATCATGAGAGGTGAGATCATGGGAGAACAATATCCAAAAAATACACCATTGGTTATGATTAAATACTCCAAAGATATATAAACTTTAAAAATCCATTTTTTATTCGGGTTAATATACAAAGAAGTTACTAAACTTTCCAAGAAGTTTGTCCTAAGGTAACGAACGTTCATTTTGTGTTTCTAAGTTACTAAACTTTACTAAACTATACATCACTATAATTTAGTGTTAATTTGAGTAACCTAAATGCGTGTTTTTTGATAAGTTAAGTAACATAAATGTCTTGTTTTTTCATGTTAAGTAACATAAATATCACGTTTTTGATAAGTGGTTAACTTAATCAACCGGTCATATGAACATTAGTAACTTAGAAACACAAAATAAACGTTCGTTACCTTAGGACAAATTTCTTGGAAAGTTTAGTAACTTCTTTGTATATTAACCCTTTTTTATTCTCATTCAACCCGTAATTTTCTCTCTCTAAAAACCACACACACAATCTGCCACCCACCAAACCCTTGCCAGAAATCAAAATCCCTCATCGAAAGCACTAAAAACCTTGTGGGAAATCAAAAACCATTGACGAAGACCTTAACCGCCACCACATCTCATATTAAAACAACGCACCTCTCTGGAATCACAACAAAATGCGTCGAAATCACAAGAAAGCTCACTAGAAATAACAACCTCACTGGAAAACAATAAACCTCTCCAGAAAATGATAATGAGGAAAGAAGTTGTTGAAAGCATTAATGGTGATGATTTGAACATGGTTAAACACATAGATTTAAACAAAAAAAGCTGTTTAACATGATATTAACATGAATCTGACCAAAGAAGATGATTTGAAAGAAGTTGCATACCTAGATGCTGAAGATAATATTATAGAAGAAATAACATATAGAATCACATGTGATTCTATTTGAATGAATCACATGTGCTTCTCATACTGATTCATATGTTACTATATGTTATTGTGTTTTTGTGACAAAATGTAAATCAAATATGATTTTCTATGTTTTTGTAAATTAACTCACTTGTGATTCAGTTTTAATCTAAAAATGACAATTAGATTATGATGTTTGTTACCTAAAAGTATGAACTATTAATTTCTTGTGAGATTCTTTTATCAAAATCACATGTGATTCCTGTTTGAATCACATGTGATCCATATGTGAATCACATGTGATCCTTGTACATGGTAAATAAAAACATAGTACGAATCACATGTAATTTATACAACATTTGATTATTTACAAAAACATTATTCTGTAATACTAAACAGGAAATTACATGTGATTCTCTTGAATCACATGTGATTTGTGTGTAAATCACATGCGATGTATGTATATAGTAAATAAAACTTCGTGTGGATCACATCTAATTCGCTCGAATCACATGTGATTTACACACGGATATATAGTTTTTTAATGAGTTACATGTGACGCCTTATATGCACGCTAAAGTCGTATTATTGCAAAGACAATGAACAAATCCTATTCATGTACCCATTTCATAAAGCTTAAAGATATATGTTAAAAATCATCAAATAGAAAAGTAATAGATCATTGATAAAGATTAACATGTTTACTGGTTTGCTTGTTAAGTATTTACTTGAAAAAAAGAAAGACAAAAAACACCACCTAGAACTTGGCTTTGTGTTAGGGTATGTGACTAAACTCAAAGTCAATATGAGCAAACACTCTCTCAACTTCCAACAGTTAGCTCAATCTTTTCTTGTAGCATTTCTCCAACAATATGAGCTTTGTTGAGTTATATATCCCTTGTTAACACAATGTCCACCTCAACAAAGTAATGAGAACCTAATGTATATGCTCTCACTCTGGTCAATATGTCTTATTTTCTATTGATGATTCCATGTATGTAACCATATCATACAAGAAAACGGGAAAGAATGACCAATTTAATTACTTGTATATGCCAACATATAAAACAAAGAACCATAAGTCGAGGATACTAGTGTTGTGTGATAAGTAAGATAAAATAACAACTAATTTGTTTAGATAAACCAACTTCCATCAACACAACTAAGGGGCCGTTTGGTTCATTAAATGTTTTTAATGTAATTGTAATTTGATAAAAGAATTGTAATGTGAATGAATTATAATTTGATTTATTAAAATATGGCATGTGTTTGGTTGGTTAGTAGTATGTAATGTAATTGAACATAAATTTATTTATTTAATCATGTTTGATTTAAAGAAAATAGCATTAATGATAGCATTAATGTTTTACAAATTATGTTTGTAATATTTTGTATCCGTATATAGAAAAATGTTAATGATAACTAATAGGTGCTAATGTGGCTATATACATTTATTAATATTATGTAACCATTTGTTAAAAAAAAATTATGTAACCATATATGAATAAAAGACTACACGTGATAGTAGCCTTGATGCAAAATTATTTGCAAAACTATTGTTACATATATTTGTTAACCAACATGAGTGGGACAACTACAATAAATGAAACAAATGCAAATAATATAAATAATACTATTATTTAAATAATATTACAATGAAATACAACAAGATTCCTCTCTCAATGTAATGTAATTGGGATTACATTAAAAAGTGGGCCCAATGTAATTTCCTAAATTACAATTACATTTATTATCTAACCAAACAAGCTATGTAATTGTAATCTAAATTACAATTACCTCAAATTACACAAAATTCAATGAACCAAACATGCCCTAAGAGATCACAAAAAGTGAGAAACTTCTTAACAAAGTACAAATATTAAATGAAATGAAATTATCGCAATGTATGCTCGATCTCTACAGTATGCAAAAATGAGCTAATATTCTGACTCAAAATCAGCTATGCAACTCAGAATCTAGGTAATAATTTATTGACCAAACCTCGAGCCATCGTTTTTACTGTTAGCATCAACCCTAAGTTCCAAACCAGGAAACACATCCACAATCAACAATGCTTTAAGCATCGACTTCAATGAACCACCCATCTCTAGCTATGATATACAAGAATTCCCTTTATGTGCACTCGCCCAAACAAGTATCACTGAAGCCTTCTAGGACACTTCCTGATAGAAAATAGTTTAAATTTTTCAATAGTTGGACCTCTTTTGGATCAGTAATGATGATGAGGTTCACAACGGTGAGGGCGTTGGTCTCGAGGGTGAGGCTGGTGGTGTCGCCGGAGATGGTGGTGTCGGAGTAGTGGTTAGGGTTAGGGTTATAAACAAACACCACCATATATCCCTGGACAAATGGCATACGGTAGATTAGCAATCATGGTTCGAACACCAATTCAACCTGCTCGAGTCACTGGATCGTAAGATCGACCACCAGGTCTATTTGATTGAGTCATTAAGTCACGGGTTCGATCACCGGATCAGTTCGATCGAGTCATCGGGTCACTGTATCAACCACCGGGTAAACACGATTGAGTCACCGGGTCATGGGTTCGAACACCGGGTCTTTCGAGTCACCGGGTCAACTCGGTCGAGTCACGGGTTCGACAACCCGGTCAAACCGGTCGGGTCTCTAGTTCATTGATTTTACCACCGGGTCGACCCGGTCGAGTCACTGGGTCACACGATCTACCAGGGTCAACCCGGTCGAGTAACCGATTCAATTCATTGTTTCGACCAACACGTCAACCCGGTCGAGTCACCCGATTACCGGTTCAACCATCAGATCAATTAGCATATCGTTAATTATTTGTCGCTAGGCAATTTTCGCAGCTATGCGCGAACATACCTATATGCTAAAAAAAGATTTGCAATAAAATTTTGCATGTTCAACTAATTTGTGCAATTCTAAAAGCAAAATAAATAATTAATGAATGAGAACTGTTAAAGATACTCAAACATACAAATTTCACAAAAATGCAGAACAATTAAAACTTAAAACGACTTTCAAAATTAAAATAAAATCAGAGTGACAAAACTATGTCGATACCAACCCAACAACTATCCTGAATATAAGAATTGGTATGCATAATTATTTGTTTGTTCTAATTTATCTACGCACATAAATGTTTGACTTGACATAGGTTTATGTTTGTTTATAGTATTAGTGGGGCAACTAAAACCTACGACTTTCGACGTCAACGATAATCTAATCAATTGTAAGTTGCTTTTTAATACATAAATAGAATACTAATAATTACGCTATCAATTGCCGGATTACTCAACCAACAATGATTTGTATTATAAAATGATACATAAAACCTAAGAAAAGATTCCTAGCTAACTAGTATTGATTTGCAGTTTATATTTATGTTAAAACCTTGATAATACTATCTATCTGTTACAAAACAAGCAATAGACTTATTACATAAAGTATAATTTGATGAAGTCTAGGCTCATTGTCATCACATTCCAACTTTTCAGAAAATATTATTGATGGTTTATGAAGTTGATAACAATTATATAATCATAAGCAAATATCAAAGCACGTAATAGCGGAAGCGATTTAATAAGATCATTATAACACAATTATAATTAATCGATTAGGGTTACATACCTTTATCCTAGCAAAGATACACAAGATCACCAATTAGGGTTTATGTAGAACAGTACCAAGATATAGTTTAATGTAAAACCATACTACGCTCTTGTACACACGTAATGCAACGGGCTAACCGTGAGTCTAGCCCGTATAAACGAAGCTTCTACGCTTGTGGAATAATCTACCCAACAACCCTAGAGCGGGGCTAGGACTAGATTCAAGAAATCAAAACTAAGAGGTTAAAAGGAACCCTAATAAAGGTGTTTGCCTTTTGGTTTGATCGCAGGAAAGAAGAGAGAGGGATGAGCAAAAATTATGAGGGCTAAAGGGTTGTTTATATAGGCTAGAAAAACCAAACAATTTAGGAAAGAAAATCTTTTGTTTCTTCTCCTTTTGCCCTTTCGGCCTAAGTCCACCCAAAGGTGGCTTCCGGAATTTTCCGTCTCCTTCTTTTCTTCTATTTAATTCCATAACGATCGTTTAACTTAACTCTTAATTTATTTAACGATCGTTAGTTAAGCTCCGGTTCAATTTAATAAATATATTTAATAAATAAAATTAATTGTGTGCAATCCCGTAATCCCGAGTTCGATCCTATCACACGACTATTAATTTTATGTCCATAAACTTTCAGCTCCCACTTGGACAAAATTCGAATATCATGATTACATTGACTAGCGTCTAGTTACACTAGCAATGTCACTAGTACAACTCGATTAAAGTCTCCTGGACAAAACCTTTTAATGATTCATCATTATTATTATCTTTTCATTTCAAATACAACGTTAATAGGATATGGATCTCAATCATTCTTTCATTAACCATTCTGTTTCTCATTTACGGATATAGCAAGATTACCAAAACAAATTTGGGTGTGGCCACACAAACATCTTACTACTCCCCGAGGGGCCCAACTGTATTATACTTCAAAAATATTTTGAAGGAAACAATAACCATTTTGACTACAAGCGAAACTTACGAACTTTGCAACACTTCTGAAAATAACCCTTATAGCTACCAGTTATGTTTAGCGTTAGGTTACCTTACAGAAATGCACTACATTCAATGCAGTTTCCTGGTATCACAGGTCTAAGGATAACTATTTATAATTTACTTAATGACAAAGATCCATAAAGTAAAATTATATAGTTGGGATAAGTCCAATATTTGATTCATCAAATATCATCCAAAATTGACCAATATACTTTCAAGTATACTCTGTCACTATTTTGAATTGTCTTAGTTTAATAATACTCCCATATTATTAATCGACAACGGACATTTAGAACATAACAATTATTCATGGATTAGAACATATAAAATAGGATACAAAATGAAATAACATAAAATAAACGAAAACCAATCTTTATTTCATCAATTCAATAATGTTTTAACATCTTTTATCCAAATACTAATCACAGATTTATTGTATGAGTTCGCTAGCTAGTTGCAGCCCAATAGCCTTGGCATGCTTAACTACCTTTGGTCTAGGCAAAGCCTTAGTAAAAGGATCAGCTACGTTATCGTCTGTGTGAACTTTTATTAATTTTATTTCACGAGCTTCAACTTGTTCTCGTGCGTAGTGATATCTACGTTTAAAGTGCTTGGCGCCTTTCATGACTCCAAGGTCATTGGAAAATATGATTGTGGCAGACTCGTCCCAATACATATTTATTAGGTTTTTATTGCAAGAATCATTCTAAGATCTCTAATAAAATTCCTAATCCAAACCACATTTAGTTATGTATATGGCTACCCTTTGAATACCAAAACATTTCTTTTCGTATTCCTCAAATACTGCAGAAAATGTTTAACAGCAATCCAGTGGAGCTTCCCTAGATTCTGTTTGTATCAACTGAACAAGTTCTGAGCAAACTCCACATCAGGCCTTGTGCATCTAACAGCATACGTTATAGATCCTACAGCCGAAGCATAAGGCACCTTCTACATGTAAGCCACCTATTCGGGTGTTGATGCATCTAACTCATGACTTAATTCATGCTTAACCTCCATAGGTTGAAAACCTTTCTTAGAGTTATGCATGTTATACTTCTTCAATATCTTATCAATATAAGCATCTTGACTAAGACCAATTAACCGTCTTTCCCTATCTCGATAGATTTTAATTCCCAGAATATATGCAGCATCTCCCAAATCCTTCATAGAAAAACATTTACCAAGATAATCTTTAACTTCCTTAAGTCTTGGAATGTTACTTCCCATGATTAATATTTCATCGACATATAAAATTAGGAACACTACATCACTCCCACTAGTTTTGCGATATACACATGGCTCATCACGATTTTGAATAAATCCGAACTTTTTAATTTCTTCATCAAATCATTTATTCCATTGACGTGATGCTTGCTTCAAACCATAAATAGATCTTTGAAGTTTGCATACGCGTTTTGGATATTTAGGATCAACGTATCCTTCCGGTTGTTGCATATAGACGTCTTCATCTAAGCGACCGTTCAAGAATGTAGTTTTAACATCCATTTGCCATATCTCATAGTCATAGCATGCTGCTATAGCTATGAGAATCCTAATAGCTCGTAAGTCTGCTACATGAGAAAATGTCTCCTCGTAGTCTACGCCAAAAGTTTGAGTAAAACATTTAGCTACTAAACGTGTTTTATAGGATTGTACTTCACCATCCATGTCGATTTTATTCTTGAAAATCCACCTATTTTTCACTACTTTAGCATTTTTAGGTGCATCAACAAGAATCCAAACATCATTTATTTTTATGGATTCCATTTCCTCATTCATCGCAACTATCCATTTGACTTTTCTAGATCAAGCATTGCGGATCGATAGTTAGCAGGTTCACCAAGATCCCCTACTTCCTCCTCATCATCCTCTATGTTAAGACATAGTTTTCTTGGCGCACGTATAGTCCTTCCAGACCTACGTGGAGGAATTAATTCCGGTGGAGCTCCCAGACTTTCTGGCTCTATTGGAATTTCTTCGCTAGTATTTTCAGAAGGCAATGTATCTTCTTGAATTTCTTCAAGATCATAATTTATCCCACTGAATTCTTTGATTTACAAGATCATTTTCAAGGAGTCTCCATACCTAGCAATAATAACTTTGTTCTCAGGTGGATAATAAAAGTAGTAACCCATAGTTTCCTTAGGGTAACCTACAAAGATACATTTTACTGAGCGTTATTGGAGTTTATCTCCAGAGTCACATTTCACATATGCCTCACAACCCCAAATCTTTAAATAAGACAAATATGGCTTTTTGCCATGCCATAGTTCATATGGTGTCTTATCAACCTTCTTTGTGGGAACCATATTCAGAATACGATCAGCAGATTCTAGAGCATAGTCCCAAAAGGATAAAGGTAAAGTTGTAAGATTAAACATAAATCGCACCGTATCCAATAATGTACATTTATCCTTTCAAATACACCATTTTGTGTTGGAGTATATGGAGAAGTAAGTTTCTGAACAATTCCATTCTCACTTAAATAATCTTTAAACTCTTGACTTAAATATTCACCACCTCGATCGGAACGAAGAGCTTTAATCTTCTTTCCAAGTTGCAATTATACTTCCGCTTTAAACAATTTGAATGTTTAAAATACTTTATGTTTATGCTTAAGTAAATAAACATAACCATATCGGCTATAATCATCCGTAAATGTTAAGAAGTAGTTGGCACCTTTCCTTGACACATGTCTAAGTGGTTCACACACATCAGTATGTATCAAACCAAGTAGTTAAGTAGCCTTTTCAATATTGCTATTAAAAGGTTTCTTGGTCATCTTTCCAGAGATACAAGACTCACATTTATCAAATGATTCATCATTGATATTTTCCAAAAGACCATCACGTTGAAGGTTTTGTATGCGAGTCTTCCTAATATGGGCAAGTCTACAATGCCAAAGATAAGAAGATTTCTTATCTAACTTTCTCTTCTTATTCATGCTAAAAACAGAATTAATTTTTCTCTTGGAATTATTACCATGCATGTTAATTTCAAAAACATCATTCACGGAAATTGCATCAAAATAGAATAAACCATCTTTAGAAATAGAAATTCTATTATTATCAAAAGTGTGAATAAATCTAAGATCTAACATACAGGAAAAGGAAATAACACCCCTAACAATTGTAGGTGCATAATGAAAATTATTTAAACTCAGTACTAAACCCGAAGGTAAAACTAGATTAAATGTTCCTATGGCTTCAACCACTGCTTGAGCGCCATTGCCCACTTGCAGAAATTGTTCCCCATAGGTAAGCTTCCTCTCCAACTCAAATCCCTGCAGGGTATTACAAATTTTAATACCACATCCCGTATCATATACCCAGGAATTTGATTTGTATGTAAGATTAAATAACTCTATCATAAATAAGTTACCTGAAGATGCTGCAGCACTAAGCTCAGCCTTCTTCTTTATTTCTCGCAACTCATCGAGATAAAGAGGGCAGTTCCTCTTCCAGTGACCACTTGCTTTGCAACGGTGACAAGTCTCATCCTTCTGAGATTGATTCTTCTTGAAAAAGTTTTGCTTAGGTTTAGAATAAGTCGTAACTTGTTTGCCCTTATCACCCTTGCCTTTGCCTTTCTTCTTGTTCGCTTGCGGTTTTGGCTTATTTACTCTACCCTTTTGTACATAAAGCACAGGAGTAGTAGAAAATCATTGAAGTCCTTGTTAAGGGACCTATTGATCAAGTTGATAGCCATATTATGATCATAGGGTTGTCCTAGTGCAATGAGTTGTTCCATATAACCCCTCATTTCCATATAATGGGCACTTACAGACTTTCCAAGAGCTTGCTTGCAACTATGCAAAGCATCTACCAAGTCATAGATCTCCACAGCTTGCGGTTTTTCAAACATAGCCTTGAGCTCATCAAGCATTCTCTTAGGTGAAAATAGCTCATACTTCTATTGAAGTGGAGGAGCCATTTTTCCTAACATTAAAACCTCAGAGTGCTTCTTAACATTAGCAGCGTGTTCAAGCCTTTGCGCATCAGATGCTCCTTCAGCAAGATCCTCCGGATAAGGAGTAGGCAAGATATCGATAGTACCCGCTACTCTCAAGACAATTCTTAGTGAGCGATACCAATCATTGAGTTTTAGGTCAGTAAGTTTAGGACGATCAAAGAAAGCTTTGAACGCAGAACTTATAGTCATATTGTTTACGGGTTGAGCCATTTCTACAGAAAAAGTTCAAATATTAGTATTTTCAATAATACCCTTCAAGAAAATAAAATTACCCTGGTAATACAAAACCATAGTATTTCCTTGAAACTAGAATCCATGTTGACATAAACTTATCACATCAGTTGATCTTCTAGTGACAAATGTATTCAACATGGTAACTTGTCGAACAATAGTTGACAAATAAATTTTGCAATTTCTAGATATTTTTAGGGATTTACATTGCCAAAAGTCATTTTGCATTGTAAACATGTTTTATCCCTACTTTACGCCTTAAGTTTTCAGATCTCACTGAGTAACTCTATTAAGTCCACTAATCTAAAGAACGTAAAACATTCATGTGCAATCTTATTCAGTCATGAAGTTTTCTCTCCATTCCAACATCGTCCAAAATCTCATATACGACAATTGTAGCTTCAAGTGTTCGTCAATTAGATGGCATAAGACTTAAATTTAAGGGTATTGATTTTGGTGTCAAAATCATGTATGGAGAAGCATGCATACATCTCCATAGCATAAGTTTAATAAAACTTTTAGTAAACCTTTTGGTGAGTCTAAAATTTTCGCCATAAATCATAAGTTGAGGTATTGGTGAAACCAATTAAAGACTTTACCCACAACTATTCACAACGTACTTTTTCACGAACTCGGCTAAAGCACAAATCAATAACCCTATTCATTGTGTTTCGGATGTGAATTTGCGGCAAACCAACCTTAAGATATAATGCAAAAGATAATTGTAGGTAAATTCAATTTGGCGAGCCGGGAATTCGGTCAGCGACTAATGGCTTAGCACCTCCTTCCTTAACCGGGTACATGACCAGCGGTGCGTTAAACCCATTTTATAGTTTGTCAAAAGGAGTAGGCTGTTAAATTATCATTGCAAATTATCAATCAACGCAATTCTATGTAATTTAGATCTCAAAACAATTCACTAAATTGATTATGATTTGGTCCATATCATTTTCCTTGGGAAAAATTACCCTTGTTCACAACATACAAAAAAAACGCATGAAAACAAGTAGGTTCCAAAAAAAAATCAAATAGCCACATGCATAACAATTTATTCAAAGATCATCAAATCTAGGGTTTTATAAACATAAAAGTCTTCCCTAATTTTAAAAACTTTGAATCAAATAAAGCAAATAGCATATAAAATCATATGATCCGTGAAAAAACATGCATGTTCATCACTGATCTCCCATATACTCTTAACAATTAAAATACTATGGATCGTAACCATACATGACATAAAAATTCATCTATGCAAATATCTAAAGATTATACCATGTAATTTTAGGGTTTACAAAAAAAATTATAAAAAATTCGGCTAGGCTGATTTTTAAACAAAAAACAAAACCCTAATTTTTGTTAAAACCTGAAAACAACATGTAATTTTAACTCAAATCATTATTAGTTAAAAAAACCTTTTGATCTCGATAATTATAACATGTTAAAACGGATCTCGATGCCACTGATGGTTTATGAAGTTCATAACAATTATATAATCATGAGCAAAGATCAAAGCACGTAATAGCGGAAGCGATTTAACAAGATCATAATAACACAATTATAATTAATCGATTAGGGTTACATACCTTTATCCTAGCAAAGATCCACAAGATCACCAATTAGGGTTTATGTAGAACAGTAACAAGATATAGTTTAATGTATAACAATACTACGCTCTTGTACACACGTAATGCGACGGGCTAACCGTGAGTCTAGCACGTATAAACGAAGCTTCTACGCTTGTGGAATAATCTACCCAAAAACCCTAGAGAGGGGCTAGGACTAGATTCAAGTAATCAAAACCAAGAGGTTAAAAGGAACCCTAAAAAAGGTGTTTGCCTTTTGGTTTGATCGCAGGAAAGAAGAGAGAGGGATGAGCAAAAATTATGAGGACTAAAGGGTTGTTTATATATGCTAGAAAAACCAAACAATTTAGGAAAGAAAATCTTTTCTTTCTTCTCCTTTAGCCCTTGTAGCTGCCGGCCTAAGCCCACCCAAAGGTGGCTTCCGGAATTTTTTGTCTCCTTCTTTTCTTCTATTTATTTCCATAACGATCGTTTAACTTCACTCTTAATTTATTTAACGATCGTTGGTTAAGCTTCGGTTGAATTTAATAAATATAATAAATATATTTAATAAATAAAATTAACCCTTTACGTATTGTGTGCAATCCCGTAATCCCGAGTTCCATCCTATCACACGACTATTAATTTTATGTCTATAAACTTTCAATTATAAACTAGAAAAGAAACACATAAGAGTAGCCAATTAAGGAAAAACCATGAAACATCTGAACTGAAAATAGAAACTTAAGCAAACGTACCAACACCACAGATAAACATGAATTACTGATGCGTCTTCTTTCACACCTGATTGTTTGCCTCCGAATTAGACGGAAGTGGCATAGCCGCACCGTAAAATGTAGGATGCCCGTGTGTAGCCGTTTAGTAAATTGTTGAAGAAGCTCATCAGCAATTTATATACTCTTCATCACCACTCTTCTTTAACAAAAAAAAACTTTATCAGCTTCTTCTCTTCAACAATATTGCTCTGATCCAAACCTAATTAAAAAAGGAAATTAATCTATAAACGTAAGAAACTGGTCATAGCCCACTATGTAACTAGACACTCCTAGGAAAATCTGAAGAAAAACATGTATGAAATCACCTCACACCACTTTCACTTTTATTAATCAAGATTTTAAGAGTAAACAGAATAAAATAAAACCATAAGCTACTAGTGCTACTCACGTGTAGCTCTATTATCTACGTGATAATAGTTTTACAATAAAAAACAACAGATGAAAGATTAAAACAAGTTTCTAGGTGTGTGTTTTTATCAAAACACACAGAGTGAATGAGGCGATGATCACAAAGTGATAGACGCTCCTCACTATATCTAACCCTAATGGGCTAAGAGAGCCGTTAGGCTTATGGACTACATAAGTGGGCTTCATAGGCTTGAGTCCAAGTCCAGCAGCAACAAAGCAAACTTGGCAACTTCAACCCCTGCACAATAAAACAAACATAATAAGCCCTCCAAGATATAATGGGTTGCTAGATTAGGATATAATTTAACAAAATCTAATGCGCAAAATCTTAGAGAGATGGGATGTGAGGAAATGTGGATGACTAAATGTGTTGGGATTACAAGATTAGCGAAAAGGTAACAATAGAGTATGGTCTCTAAAAGTTTCCAAATATTAGCTTACTATTCAATGGGGATCAGATGGCATTTCGACATCAAGGTAAAATCGAGTGTCTTCGAAATACAAGTAGGGTTTTGCTAACCAATGTCCATTGGATAGACGTTAATGTGTATTAAATGAACACAAACTTTCCAAATTAACATATAAATGCATTAAATACATTAATTCCATTGAAAATCATATTCAAATATAGTAATTTATGAGTTTATATAATGTGTATTTAATATATTTTAATGTTAATTTGGAAAGTTTATGTTCATTTAATACACACTAACCTCTCTCTTGTGGGCATTGATTAGCAAAACTTTGATTAGCAAAACTCATACACATAATATGGATACATAGATGGATAAATAGATATATAAAGAAAAACAAGTTGGCATTATGTGATTTCTGTACCTCGATAAAAATTCCCAATCACTTCATTAAAGGTCATTTTTTATCTCCAAAAACATTTTCTCCCACTATAACAACAAGAATATTTGGTAAAATGGGCGGCGAGGTTTCCCGGCGACACATGTTGCCGAAGAAATCTCGGTAAACAATAAAATGATGTCTTACGTGGCACAAAGTCGGTGTGACTTTTGAGTCAAACTTTTGACTCACTTTTCCTGCGACATGTCGTTAGGGAAAAGTTGTTTCAGCCTTAACCAAAAAATTATATCAAAATATGGGCGGCAATTTTTCCCGCGTAATTTTCGTTTGTCAAAGTTATTAACACTTGATTAATATTAGTTGACTGAACATGTGTGGGTCCTATGTTGTCGCTGGGAAAGTATCTCATCGAACGTTCTCATCGATATTCCTCAGCGACATGTCACGTGGGAAAATTATTCCCATTTGGTTTGCCTTTCGCGTTTGATACATTTGGTTTCCTTGCACGTGAGGCGGTAGAGCTACTTACGAGAATACAACGTGTTATTAATAGTAATGTTTTGACTCCTAAATCCACAAACGTTGTATTTAATAGACTTGATTTTGCTATACAAAAAAGGCTAGCGGCGCAGCTTGTTGCCCGTTTGCCTTCTCCTAATATATAAATTATAATTATTAATAAATATAGTATTTGTATTAAAACTAGCAATTACTATACAACGGAAGAAAGAGAAAAAGAAAAAATATTTCTATCTATATGTACCCACATTCTTTACCGGGATAGTGCCGAATGTTGTAGTGAAATAATACCATCTGCAACTTACATTTTCCATGTAAAAATCACTGTCCATGTAATAATATCAAAATTGTCCATGGAAAATGACAGTAAAACAATCACTGTCATCACTGTCCATGTAACACATGGGTCATACTAGGCTAGTACCATTTATTAAACAAACAACAAAATACATAAATAAAAACTCAATGAAGTCAATCAAAGCTAGTAGTTATTCTTATTACATGCCAACTTCTTCGAAAAGAGATTCCAGCATATACTTTGAAGTGCCATTATTAGCCTGCAGGTAGCCACTCCTAGTTCTTCACACTCTCGGTATAAACACGTACTACTAGCCCTGGAACAAAAGTTATAAGGTTAAAGTTTAGTAATCTGGTTTTATAACAAAAGGTATAAGGTTAAAGTTTGCTACTAGCCCTGGAACAAACGTCAAATAACAAAATTGTTTTAGCAAAACATAATTGCTTTCTAAATTATATATATATGGTTGTTTATGTGCACGAATCTAACACAAGAGATCATGCGTACCTTTTATTTTCATACTTAGTCTCCGAACTCGTTGATTAACAGAGTTAGGCCCCGCCTATGTTGAGATTAATATGATCAAAAGCTCCAGCTCCAGCTTAATTCCTTGATTTCCTTTTTCCTGATTTCGTTCTGTATGTAAAAGGAAAAAGTTAGCAAACGTGTCATTTAGACTTCAATTATCAAATTATGTAATCACTCACCAAGATAATATTAATTTCAATGGTAATTATGTGTTATTGTACCTCTATGTGTGTCGCCAATGCTACGTCTATGCTAGAACCATTTATTTTTCTATTATTGATCTTCGAAAATTGGAGGTTGGGTGAATCATGGGCTCCATAACCCCATTGCTCCATTTTATCACAAAGATTGATCTCCACATTCACCAACGAGGGATATTTGATGATAGCAATCCTAGGGTAGAAGCACTGGAGATTATACAATTGGGTTAGGGAAATCTTGACTAGGCAAGGGAACACGATGTTGGTAGCCGGTTCAACCATATCAATTTCACCGGTACTTGTTTCTTCATCCCCATCCCAGATCACTTCCTTCAAACTTTCACATTGCGAAATTGTTAGCTTTTGCAGCCTAACAAGCCCTTGCGCTACACTAACAGTGAATAGCTTTTCTAACTTGGGACAATTACTAATCTTAAGTGTCACCAGGTTGTTAAGACTTATATATTGACTTGGACAGTTCCATATAACTTTCAAACGACTCAAGTTATACAAGTCTAGGTGTTCCACTTCCGAAAGAAACCTTTTATTCTCTTTCACCCCTTCAGGGGTTTTAGATGGATAAAAAGTTTGCATCTCATCCAAAACCCGTGAGTCCACCAAACATAACAGATGGGTACACTCACCTACAAAAATGGTCTTCAAGCCGAAACTCTCACAGTACATCAGAGGCATTATGTTATCAACAGTTTGTATCGATTCAAGATATACATAATCACTAACCTCAATCAACCTTTTTACCTTCATTAGGTATGAGATATCAAGATGAAGCATTTTCAAAAAGAAAGTTCGCTCACCTTTAATACTGTCACGCAGATAATTTTCTCTATAAATATCTCCGGAATTAGATTGATCACTGCTATGTATCTGAAGGGAAAATATTTTCAATCTTTTCAAATAATCTCCGGTAGGGATTAGATAAATATGTGGGACATATAAATTTAGAATTGTCAGCTTCGACAACCCATCTATCTCCACGAGACTGTTATGATTCCCCTCTACCACCGGATAGTATCCAATATGCAACTCCTCTAAGCAAAGAAGCTTTGATAGTACACCTGGTGTAATATAAGATAGACCACACCAAGGCGTAACGTGAAACAACCTTAAGTTGACTAAGTTTCCAATCTCTTGAGGAATTTCTGTAATTCCAGTGCCATTGAGAATAAGAATTTCAATGTATTTCAGCTCCCCAAGTATTGAGACATCACCTAGATATCTATTTCCACCAAGATTAAGCATACGTAATCTTGTGAGCTGATTAAACGGCTTTGGGAGAGAAGTGACTTTATTATTCTCAAGAGCTATAACTTTAGCTTCTTTCAAAGCTTGAGAAAATTTATCAGATATATCTGACAACTTACAGTTATTTTGACTAACAAAAATCTTGAGGAGTGGAATTCTAAGCTCAGAACCCACTTGAAGCGAATGAATATTATTATGCATGAGTGAAATACCTGTGTAGCTTTCCATACTTCCAATCCTCGGTTCCCATTCAATCAAATGTTTCCTGGCCTCCACCAAAAATTTGTTATCATCTCTGGAAGCAATTAACAACGCCACTTCGTGGACAACATCATGCCTTTTGGTTGTAAATTCGTCTTCCCCATCCAATAACAAGTAAGAGGATTTGAGGATTTTCACTGCACCCTGGATTTTATTTCTTGTGTCCTCAACACTATCCAGGTCTTTGAAAACCTACAAACCAACCCCATAATATGCCAAACATTCCAATGGAATTTGAAAGCCTTGAGGGAACAAACTACACAGTAAGAATATTGATTTGACTTCTTCACTCTCCAGATAGTCATAGCTTAGCTTCAAATGAGCAAACTCTACTTTTTTAGCTTGATGAATATCCAAAGTTGAATATTTCTTTATGTTATTAAGTGCTTTTTCCCATCTTTTGAAGTTATCTTCGTCTTTCAAAGCTTTTCCTACAGCTTGAAGGATTAGTGGTAATCCACCACATCCTTCAAAAACCTTCCTTGCAGCTTGTTTCAACTTGGCATCGGTTTCTACTCTTTCACCAATCTCGCTTTTGAAAAGAACCCATGCGTCTTTTTTTGACAAAATTTTTACACAAACTATTCTCTGAGCATTCATATGTTTACACACACTTCTTTGTCTGGACGTTAACAATATATAACAACTTGGGTAGGCAACTCCACATGGAATGTCCACTTCATGTAGCTTCAATTCCGTCCACACATCATCTAGGACTATAAGAACCTTTCTACGAGTGCGTATTTGATTTGCAACAAATTCAACCTGTTTTTTAATGCCCGTCTTATCCAGCGTTTGCGAGACAGTTACAAATACAACATGAGAAAATAGGGGTTTCACTCTTGCAACAACTTCAGTGGCAAGTGTAGTCTTTCCTACACCTCCTGTGCCGTAGACCCCAGTGATCTGTATGCTTTCATCTATGACATATCTAGTGATCTTTTCGAGCAATGAGTTATGGGTATCAAGCTCACTAATATTCTCCCTTGGATAAATACCTAATAGTCCAGGCGTAGGAGTAGGAATGAAGATTTCACCTTCAAAAGCCGCACCATCTTTTAGGTATTGTTCAAGGGAAGAAAGCTTATTTTTCGCTTTCTTACCATAGTGATGGAGGGTGTCCAAGTTGACACACATCCGCAAGTTGAAGCACGTCTTCTTGGCAATAGCTTCTTCTTGAAGAAATTCTTCTGCTGTGGATATGTGAGCTACCGCGTCCCTAACCCAGTTTTCCGCGCCAGCTCGAATTTCGTCTCCTTTATCAATAGCTAGTATTATTTTTTGCTCCACTCTATCGGTCATATTCATAAGCTTATTTTTTTCAATGCTTAACTTCTCAACATTTTTTTTGCAATTCCACGTATAACCGATATTCTTTTTAACCGTTGACATTCTAGGATCCTTTTTCGTTTTGATTGGATTGGATATAACAAACCTAGGATAAACAGGACACAGTTGAAAGGTTTCTTTTTCTTTTATAGAACGAAATATATCAAAAAATGGAAGGATAACATATACGAGTAATATGATTAACGGTTTGACGGACAAGCTCGTGTTAAGAACAAGAAATAACAAAATGAGTGAATCAAAATTATTTCGGTATATGATAAAAAAATCAGAAAGACGAAAGGATCGAAGCAAGTATCGAACAGAGAAACTGATGAATAAGGAAAGAGACGGTTTATGGGTGGTGAAGATGATACATATATAATTATTGTCAACTGACTTTCATCCCAAAAAATATGATGGTATGCATCAGTATTTTGTTCTAATTTATCTACGCGCATAGACGTTTGACTTGGCAACGGGGTCAGGGTCTCCCCACCGATTTAAACCTTTTGGAGAAATGTCATACCTAAAGAGAATACATGGTCTAATCTATAAACGCAAAAAACTGGTCATAACCTACTATATAAGAGACTCCTGGGAAAATCTAACGCGTAGAATTTTAGAGAGATGGGATGTGAACAAATTTGGATGACTAAATGTGTTGGGTTTACAAGATTAGCAAAAAGGTAACAATGGAGTATGGTCTCTAAAAGTTTCCAAATATTAGCTTTCTATTTAATGGTGATCAGATGGCATTTTCTAAAGGCGTCACGGTAAAATCAAGTGTCTCTTAAATAACATAGATAGACAGACAGATCGATAGATAAAGAAAAACAAGTTGGAATTATGAGTTTTCTGTACCTCCATGCCTTTGCTGCACACGTCATCTAACGTATAGCCATTTACTTGTGTATTATTGACAATCTGGAGGTTGGGTGCATCATGGGTTCCATAACCCATTTCTGCATTTTATCACAGCCCTTGAACTTCACATTCACCAAAGAAGGATAATTGATTATAGCGTTCCTAGGGTAGAAGCTCGTGATATTGTCCAAGTTAAGCAGCTCAATATGAGCAAGGTGGGCGAACACGATCTTTGTTGCTGGTACAACTGTATCAATTTCATCTGTACTTGTTTCTTCATCACCGTCCCAGATCACTTCCTTCAAACTGTTACACTGATCAGTTATTAGCGTTTGCAGATTGGCAAGCCCTTGTGCTACACTAACAGGGAATAGCCTTTCCAACGCGGGACAACCATTAATCTCAAACTTCACAAGGTTATTAAGGCTTATATATTGATCTGGACAACTCTATATCACATTCAAACTACTCAAGCCAAATAACCTTAATTCTTCCACTTCTGAAAGAAACCTATTCGCTTTCATCCCTTCACGAGTATTAGATGACTGAAAAGTTTGTTGTTCATCCAAAACCCTTGAGTCCACCAAACAGAAAAGATTGGCACACTTATCAGATACGAATACTCTTCAAACCGAAACCCTCACAAGATATCGTTGGCATTATAATATTAAGGTTATCTACTGATGCAAGACCTATACCATCGGATACACCAATCATATTTTTCAGATGCATCGAATGTGAGATATCAAGATAATGCATTCCGAGAAACAGAGTTCTATCACCTTGATTTCTATAATGACCTCGCAGGAGCAATCTTAGATCAGGATGATCACGGCTATCTATTCGAATGGAAAATCTTTTCAATCTTTTCACATAATCACATCTGGAAATAAGATATATATGTTTGACATGTAAAGTTAGAAACGTGAGATTCGACAATTCACCGATCTCCAGAAGACTATTATCACCCCCCTCATCCGGTGGATAGTATCCAATACCCAACTCTTCCAACCAATGAAGCTTTGATAGTACATCTGGTGCAATATGAGATAGACCAAGAAAATTTCTAGCATGGAACAGTCTTAAATTGACTAGTTTACCGATCTCTTGAGGAATTCTTGTAATTCCAGTATCACTAAGAATTAGAATTTCAAGGTTTTTGAGCTCCCCTAAGATTGAAACATCACATAAGGATTTATTCCACCAAGATTAAGCATGCATAGTCTTATGACTTGATTTTGAGATTTTGGGAGGGAACTGATGTTATTATACTCAAAATCGATAACTTTAACTTCTTTCACGGTTTGAGTGAATTCATTAGAAGTTTCTGGCAATTGAAGATTATCTTGTATGAGGGAAATATCGAGGAATGGGATTTTAAACTCATAACTAGTTGGAAGCTTACGAATATCATTTTTCATGACGGAGATACCTGTGTAGCTTCCCATACTTCCATTTCTCGGTTTCCATTCTATCAAATCTTTCCCAGCCTCCACCAATAATTTGTTGTCATCTTTGGAAGAAAATAAAAACGCCACTTCACGTACAACATTGAAGAAATAATGAATAAGGGTAAATAAGAAGATTTGAACACTGAATCAAACACTTCTATTAATCAAAACGAATACGAAACAAAGGATTAAAAGGTTACCACAGCTACACTGGTGTAACCCTATTATCTAAATGATAATAGTCTTACAAGAACAAGAACAAAAATGAATAAACATTGATCTGGGTTACATTTTAGAGAGAGTATTTCTTAACCAGAAAACACACACAAAAACACCCAGATAAGAGATAAGAAATGGGAGCGTCCCAATATATCTTCAAAGAGCCAAAACGGTCAAAGCTTCCAAGAGACGTTAGTCTCTAAATACAACCAAGCCATCCAACTTTCCAAAGTGCCAGCTTAAGTCCTCCACCTCATCAACATCTTTCATGACTTGACCAAAGTGACCTGGAAGTTACAAAATAAACAGAATAAGTCCCTCTAGTTTATATATGGTATCTGATTAGGCCCAAGAAATTTAACATCCCCCCTTAATCAGATACCTCATACAGATTACACATGCCAAGTTTTTTAACAAGGGCATTGTGTTGCAATGTATCCAGTCCCTTTGTGAGGATGTCTGCTATTTGATTAGCAGAATCCACCTTACAAGTCTTAACAACACCACTTAAAATTTTCTCCCTTACAAAGTGTAAGTCAATTTCTAAGTGCTTAGTTCTCTCATGAAAGACTGGATTAGCAGCTATCTTAATAGCTGAGTTGCTGTCACAGTACAAAGTAACAGGCAAAAGATTTTCACATTTTAAGTCTTTTAAAATCTTTAAAATCCAGATGACTTCACTGGTGACTGAAGCAAGAGCTCTATACTCTGCTTCAGTAGAAGATTTGGAGAGAGTGTTTTGTTTTTTACTCTTCCAGGAAACAAGGTTGTTATTAACAAAAACACAATAACCAGTAACAGATCTCCTAGTAACAACACACTTAGCCCAATCAGCATCTGAATAAGCATTTAGAAACATACCAGAAGTCTTCTTAATGTGAATGCCCAAACCTGGGGAACCTTTAAGATATCTTAATATCTTGAAGGCAGTTTTGAGATGAGATCTCAAAGGAGAGTGCATAAATTGACTCAGGCAGTGAACTGCATAGGATATATCAGGTCTGGTATTGGTTAAGTAAATAAGCTTACCCATCAGCTTTTGAAAATCAACAATATTATCAAGTAAAGGGTCATCAATTGTGGCCTCATTAGAAATAACAAGTTTAGTAACCAAGGGAGTGCTGGCAGGTTTGCAAGCCAACATACCATACTCAGAAAGAAGATCCAAAACATACTTCCTTTGATTCAAGCAAATGCCACCATTAGTATCAATGACCTCAATACCCAAGAAGTATTTCAACTTGCCTAAGTCTTTAATCATAAACTTAGTTTTAAGAAATATCTTGAACTTTTCAATTTCACCAACATTGTTCCCAGTAATAATGATATCATCAACATACACAAGCAAAGCAAGGAAAATATTACCAAAAAACTTAGTGTACAAAGAATAATCAGATTTACTTTGGACAAAACCATTTTCACTTAACACAGCTGTAAGCTTAGCATTCCATTGCCTGGGAGCTTGTTTAAGCCCATACAATGACTTCTTAAGTCTACAAACCATGTTGTCACCACCACAAAGATATCCTTGTGGTGGTTTCATGTAAACAGTTTCATCAAGATCACCATAAAGGAAAGCATTATTAATGTCAAGTTGGAACACAGGCCAGGAATTCACAATAGCAATATTAAGCAAACATCTAACAGTAACCATCTTGACAACAGGGGCAAAGGTTTCATCAAAGTCAATACCTTCCTTTTGACCAAAGCCTTGAGCAACAACCCTAGCCTTGTATCTTTCTACTTCACCACTAGACTTAAACTTAAGTTTCCAAACCCACTTACTACCTAAGGCCTTCCTACCCTTTGGCAATTCAACAATATCCCAGGTGTCATTCTCAAGAAGGGCAGCAAGCTCAGAGTTCATAGCATCAACCCAATAAGGGTTCTGAGATGCTTCAAAAAAATTCTTAGGTTCACTGTTTTTGTTAAGTTGGGTGACAAAACAGAAGTTTTCATGACTAAGTCTAGAATACCCTACAAACTTTTCAAGACCATATTTAACCTTAGAGTTAACAACAAAATCATTGTAATTTTTAGGAAAAACAGAAGGTCTGGTAGACCTTCTAACACCCTGAGTAGGAGCACTTGGAATATGATTCAAGTGACCTTCAGACTCATTGTTTTCATCAAGTGTTGCTGCCTCCTCTTCCAACCTAGCTTCAATATCCTCACTGTTATGAGCATCATCTCCAATATTTGGAGAATCAACAGTGTCCATATTGTTCCCAAGGTTGGGAGAGTGGCTACCCTCACTTTGTGACTCATTGTCACTATTATGGCTACTTGTTACTCTCTCATCATCATTAGGTAGCTCAGGGTTATCTAAATCAAAAAAGTTTAGCAAATTTTTATCTTGACCAGGACTAGGGACATTAGACTCATTATGCTTGTTTTTTGAGAAAGAGTCCTTAAAAGGAAATATAGACTCAAAAAAACTTACATCTCTAGAGACAATAAACTGATTCCTATCAAGACTAAAAAGCCTATAACCCTTCTGAGAATTAGAATAACCCATCATAACACATTTTTCAGACCTATTAGACAGTTTATCATGACTATTCAAGATAGTAGCAAAACATAAACAGCCAAACATTCTGATAAGAGAGAGATTAGGACAAGTATTATAAATCATTTCATAAGGGGACTTTCCATTTAACACAGAAGAGGGTAATCTGTTAATGAGAAAAGTAGCAGTTAGAATGCATTCAGACCAAAATTTCAAAGGAATTCCCCCCTGAAACATAAGACACCTAGCAACATTCAATAGGTGTCTATGTTTCCTTTCAGCCACCCCATTTTGCTGTGGGGTATAAGCACATGAAGTCTGATGAAGGATGCCATTGTTGTTACAAAACTTATTAAAAGTTTGATTAACAAATTCTGTCCCATTGTCACTTCTAAAGACTTTAATGTTTCTTTTAAACTGATTTTTAATCATTTTATAAAAAACATCTAAAAAAGTAACAACTTCATCCTTGGACTTAATGAGATATACCCAAACAGCTCTGGTGAAATCATCCATAATGGTTAAGAAATATTTATGGCCAGTGTGACATGTCACCTTATAAGGACCCCATAAATCAAGATGAACAATGTCCCCCAAGCACTTAGTCTTATGGTCACTTAAAGGAAAAGGCTTTCTAGATTGTTTAGCCCTTTGACAAACTTCACAATAGTCATACTTATCATTTTTATCAAGTTTCAAAGTGGTTTTTAAGATATCTAAAGCAGGGTCACCAGGATGGCCAAGTCTACAATGCCAATCATAATAAGATAAAGAGCAAATAGGGACAGTTTGACTAGCATTACACTTAGTACCTTTAGTATCTAAGTAGTATAAACCACCACATTGATTACCAATCCCTAGAATGTTTTTCAGATTCAAATCCTGATTCAAAAAAGGCATTTATTCTCATCAAAAACCACAAAAATCTTGTTATCCTTGGCTAATTTATGCACAGATATCAAGGTAACACAATACTCAGGAATAACCAACATATCAAACAAGACAAGGCCATTGGCCAGTTTCAGATTTCCAATCTTAGATATGAAAGCTTCAGTCCCATTTGGATGACTGACTTTAATTTTTAAATGAGAAATATCAAAAACATTGTCCAGTTCTTTTTCATCATTAGTCATATGTTGGTTAGCCCCAGAGTCAACCACTTTCCCATGTTGAGTAACTTTAGAATGAATATTAGAACAGAAAAAACTACTAAAGTTATCATTGAAAGCTTTACTGGAATTAAGGTAAGTACCTGCCATATTGGCCTGCACACCCTTCTCACTTCCATTGTTCTCTTTGATAAGAGAAAGTAAAGCAGAAAGTTGTTCATCAGAAAAAACAGAATTGGGATTAGTCCCCACAGAATTGTTAGAAACATTTTTTCCTTTAGGGTTTTGCCCAGGTCTCTTTTTACCAAAATCAACAGGGTACCCAATGAGTTTAAAACATCTATCAATAGTATACCCATTGTACCCACAATTTTCACAAATCACTTCAGAGTTCACATTAGGTCTGTAGGTGTTCCCATTGGGTCTATAGGTATTCCCATTGGGCACATTAGGTCTAGGGTTACTATTGTAGTTGGGGTTAGTATTGAAATTAGGTCTAAAGCCACCAGAGTTATTACTCTGATTTCTTTGAACCATATTTCTGGTGGGCCCATTAGCAAAGAAGGCAGATGTCTGATTCCTTTGGGAGGAATTAGACACATTGCCAGAGACAACTCTATGAGACTCCTCACTAGAGATAATAGCATAAGCCCCTTTGACATCAGGTAAAGACTCCCTAGAAAGAATAGAACTTCTAATAGTCATGTAAGAGACATCAATACCCATTAAGAATTGCATTAATTTCAACAGACTATTATGGTTTTTAAACTCACTAGTAGCAGAACACACACAATTAGGAAGCTCAACCATAGCATCATACTGTTTCCACAAAGCATTCAAGGTATGATAGTAATCAGACAAATTTGAGCCATTTTGTTTCAAGGTATTTATCTTATGATGCAAGTTAAATATCACAGACCCATCAACTTTATGATAGGTTTCTTTCAAATCATTCCAAACATGCTCAGCTTTCTTAGAAAAGATTTGACCAAGAAACAATTCATCAGAAATAGAATTAAGAATCCATCCTAACACAACAGCATTGACTCTGTCCCATTGTCTTCCCAATACTTCATTAGTTAAAGACCTTCTACAAGATCCATTTATAAAGCCAGTTTTGTTTTTTCCTTCCAGTGCCAAAAGCATAGCATTAGACCATATTTGATAGTTCTCAGTTCCCTTGAGTTTAATAGAAATGACAGTCAATGTGGCAGAGTCATTAGGGTGAAGATGCAAAGGGTCACTAATATCAAGCTTACTTATCAAGGTGACAACAGATTCTTCCCCAATCTGGTCATCTTGATGTTCAGTGTCTGTGTCACCCTGAACACTAGTCATAGTGAAGGGACACAGAGACTAAACTCCCAAAGAAATGAACTTAATCAAAGTCAACAAAGTTCCCAGGCTTCCAAACCACTCAAGGGTGGCAGGTCAAGGGCAAGACAGTGATTAAGGGTCCAAAGCAAAAAACCCCAATAATCAAAAATAAGATCAGCCAAAAAGCAAGTATCAAAAGAGGAGAGAGTATAAACACAGATAGCACCAAAGGAACAAGTATGAACAAGTAAATAAGCAGATAACAGAATAAACAAATAAGGAGAGAGAGCAGAGGTGTTACAAAGCATAAACCAAAAGCACAATCGAACTGTTTCTTCTAGATTCACTTAGTCTAGAGGAAACAGAACCTCCTCACCAAACCCTAATTTAAGAAAAATTAGGGAAAAGTGTAACCATCAACAGATCTATGAAATAGATCTATTAAGAACGTCCCTGCACCACGAACAAAGTTAAGAACAAGTATAATATAAAAAACCCCAAAATATTTTAAAACCCTAAAATTAAAAAATCGATTTTAGGATGAATAAGGAACAATAAGAACAAAATCTTTTTAAATCTGACTATCTCAATAGCAGATCTATCCAAAAAACGTTTCAATTTAAAAAACCCCCAAAAATATTTTGAAACCCTAAAATATATTTCCAACGATTTCAGAGAACCAGGGCTCTGATACCATGAAGAAATAATGAATAAGGGTAAATAAGAAGATTTGAACACTGAATCAAACACTTCTATTAATCAAAACGAATACGAAACAAAGGATTAAAAGGTTACCACAGCTACACTGGTGTAACCCTATTATCTAAATGATAATAGTCTTACAAGAACAAGAACAAAAATGAATAAACATTGATCTGGGTTACATTTTAGAGAGAGTATTTCTTAACCAGAAAACACACACAAAAACACCCAGATAAGAGATAAGAAATGGGAGCGTCCCAATATATCTTCAAAGAGCCAAAACGGTCAAAGCTTCCAAGAGACGTTAGTCTCTAAATACAACCAAGCCATCCAACTTTCCAAAGTGCCAGCTTAAGTCCTCCACCTCATCAACATCTTTCATGACTTGACCAAAGTGACCTGGAAGTTACAAAATAAACAGAATAAGTCCCTCTAGTTTATATATGGTATCTGATTAGGTCCAAGAAATTTAACAAACATCATGCATTTTGGTTGTAGATTCATCTTTCCCTTCCAATAACAAACCAGATGATTTATGTAGTTCCCCTGCATTTTGAACAGTGTCTCTTGCATCCTCCAAGCTTCTTTTTTTTATACCGGGGATAGTCCCCTTTACCCAAAAAAATCCTCCAAGCTTTTGAGGCTTAAAACTTTACAAACCCATCCCATAAATATGTCAAACGTTCTAATGGCCGGGATGTGAAAATATTAGGGGAACATACTACACGGCAAGAAGCATGATTTCGATTCTTCGGTTTCAAGGTAATCATAGCTTAGCTTCAAATTAACAGATGCTGACCTTATATCTAGATTGGTATCCGCAGTTGCATGTTTCTCTATTTTTGTCAAGGCATTTTTTCCATCTTGTGATGCTTTCTTCATTTTTAAAGGATTTCCTACAGCTTGAAGGATGTGGGAATCCGCCGCATCTCTCGACAACATCAAATGCAATTTGTTTCAGTTTGGCATTGGTCTCTACTCTTTCACCAACTACACGATTGAAAAAAATCCATGCTTCTTTTAATGGCAAAGAGTCTACACAAATATTCTTCTGAGCATTCATTGCCTCACACACACGGATTTTTCTTGATGTTAGAGACATAAACATAGTAGAACTTTAATGATACACAAAAAACCATGAGTAATAGATATCACATAGACATACTTGTAAAACTGAGATGAAACGACGATACTTTGTAAACCCAAAACCGCTGGAAATTAGTACCTGAAATACATGTTGACAAAAAATTTCTCGATCACTTGCTCATTATTAAAGATCATTGTATCTGCAATTCTGCAAATACATTTTTTTCGACTAACAATTTTGTTATTCAAAATCAATTTTTGTAAAATATCAAAAAAACAATCACAAAGCCAACAATACCATCTGCTACTTACATTTTCCATGTAACACATGGATCATAATAGGCTAGTACCATTTATTAAACAACCAACAAAATACAAAAATAAAAATTCAATGAAGTCACAGCTAGTTGTTATTCTTATTACATACCAACTTCTTCGAAAAAATTTTTACATACCAAACAAAAATATATAAGAATCTGCGATTGATAACTGATTCATTTTCTGCCAACAAGGTTCTGAAGAGATTCCAGATACATTGAAGTGCCATTATTAATGCTAGCTGCATAAACACGTACTACTACTAGCCCTGGAACAAACGTCAAATAACAAAAGGTATAAGCTTAAATTTTAGTAATCTGAGAGACTTTTATATCAGAAGGTATAAGGTTAAAGTTTGGTGATCTGATAGAGTTTTATAACAATAGGTAGGGTTGGGTTAAGTCTATATAATAGCAAGATACTTTTCAAAATGTACAAATATCATACGCGAACTTTAAAAAATACTAATATCATATGTATACTTTGAAAATTTGTCTCGATATCATAGCTTAGTACTTCTAAAATTACTAGTGAATATATGAAGCGAGCAATTGCCTTACCAAGTAGTAAAATCTAACATGAAAATATTCATTACTTGGCATGCAGGTGATCAAATGTCTTATAAATATTCTCAAACTTCATGTATACAAACCTGTAGATGTTGTTTCATATACCAGTAAGGGTTATTTGTTTCACACCCAACTATTAACATAAAACAAAGGCGTATGAATAGATTGAACACACATGTGACAATTGATAAAAAGAACAATGAGGATTTAAATTTTGCTCACATTTTTCTTAAAAGTATTCGCTCTTATGCTCACATATTTTACAAAGGTATGATATCGAGACAAAATTTTAAAGTATGTATACGATATTAGTATTTTTCAAAGTTCATGTATGATATTTGTACATTTTAAAAAGTATATTGCTATTAAATGGACTTAACCCCAATAGGTATAAGGTTAAATTTTACTACTAGCCCTGGAACAAACGTCAAATAACAAAATTGTTTGAGGTAAACATACTTGCTTTCTAAATTATATTTATAGGGTTGTTTATGTGCATAAATTTAACACAGGAGATTATTCGTACCGTTTATTATCATACTTGGTCTCCGAACTCGTTGATAAACAGAGTTAAGCCCCTATGTTGAGATTAATCTGATCAAAAGCTCCAGCTCCAGCTGAGTTCCTCGAGTTCCTTTTTCCTGATTTCCATCTGTATAATGTAAAAGGAAAGAGTTAGCAAACATGTCTTTTAGACTTCAATTATCAAATTATATATTCACTCGCCAAGATAATATTAATTTCAACGGTAATTATGTGCTGTTGTACCTCTCCGTGTGTCTCCAATGCTACGTCTATGCTAGAACCATTTAGTTTTGTGTGATTGATTGTCACATATTGGAGGTTGGGTGAATCGTGGGTTCCATAACCCCATTGCCACATATGACGACAATAACTGATCTCCACATTCACCAACGATGGATATTTGATTATAGCAATCCTAGGGTAGAAGCATCGGATATAATACATTCCAATTAGGGAAATGTTGGCTAAGCGAGGGAACACGATGTTTGTAGTCAGTTTAACAACCATACCAGTTTCATCTGTACTTGTTTCTTCATCCCCATCCCTGATCACTTCCTTCAAACTTAAACATTTCGAAATTGTTAGCTTTTGAAGTCTAACAAGCCCTTGTGCTACACTAACAGTGAATAGCTTTTCTAACTTGTGACAACCACTAATCTTAAGTGTCACCAGGTTGTTAAGACTTATATTGACTTGGACAGTTCCATATAACTTTCAAACGACTCAAGTTATACAAGTCTAGGTGTTCCACTTCCGAAAGAAACCTTTTATTCTCTTTCACCCCTTCAGGGGTTTTAGATGGATAAAAAGTTTGCATCTCATCCAAAACCCGTGAGTCCACCAAACATAACAGATGGGTACACTCACCTACAAAAATGGTATTCAAGCCGAAACTCTCACAGTACATTATCAACATTTTGTATCGATTCAAGATATACATAATCACTAACCTCGATCAACCTTTTTACCTGCATTAGGTATGAAATATCAAGATGCATCATTTTCAGAAAGAAAGTTCTATCACCTTGGATATTGTCACGCAGATAATTTTCTCTATAAATATCTGATCCGGACTTAGATTGATCACTGTTATGTATCTGAATGGAAAATCGTTTCAATCTCTTCAAATAATCACCCATAAGGATTAGAAGAATATGTGGGACATATAAATTTAGAATTGTAAGCTTCGACAACCCATCTATCTCCATGAGACTGTTATGATTCCAATCTACCATCGGATAGTATCCAATATGCAACTCCTCTAAGCAACGAAGCTTTGATAGTACACCTGGTGCAATATGAGATAGACCACACCAAGGCGTAACATGAAACAACCTTAAGTTGACTAAGTTTCCAATCTCTTGAGGAATTTCTCTAATAACAAGCAACATGATTTGAGGATTTTCACTACAGCTTGAGGGAACAAACTACACAATAAGAATATTGATTTTGCTTCTTCACTCTCCAGGTAGTCATAGCTTAGCTTCAAATGAGCAAACTCCACTCTTATAGCTTGATGAATATCCAAAGTTGAATATTTCTTTATGCTATGAAGTGCTCTTCTCCATTCTTTGAAGTTATCTTCGTCTTTCAAAGCTTTTCCTACAGCTTGAAGGATTAGTGGCAATCCACCACATCCTTCAGCAACCTTCATTGCTGCTTGTTTCAATTTGGCATCGATTTCTACTCTTTCACCAACCACACGTTTGAAAAGAGCCCATCCGTCTCTTTTTGACATATTTTTTACACAAATTATTCTCTGGGCATTCATATCTCTACACACACTTCTTTGCCTGGACGTTAACAATATATTACAACTTGGGAAGGCAACTCCACATGGAATGCCCACTTCAGGTAGCTTCAATTCCGTCCACAGGTCATCTAGGATTATGAAACCTTTTTACGTGCGCGTATTTGATTTGCTACAAATTCAACCTGTGTTTTAATGCTTGTATTATCCACCATTCGCGAGACAGATACATATACAACATGAGAAAATCGGTGTTTCACTCTTGAACCAACTTCAGTGGCAAGTGTAGTCTTTCCTACTCCTCCTATGCCGTAGATCCCAGTGATCTGTATGCTTTCATCTATGACATATTGAGTGATCTTTTCAAGCAATGAGTTATGGGTATCACGCTCGTTAATATTCACCCTTGGATAAATATCTAATAGTCCAGGGGTAGGAGTAGGAATAAAGATTTCACCTTCAAAAGCCGCACCATCTTTTTGGTGTTGTTCAAGGGAAGAAACCTTATTTTTGGCTTTCTTACCATAGTGATGAAGAGTGTCCAAGTTGACACACATCCGCAAGTTGAAGCACGTCTTCTTGGCAATAGCTTCTTATTGAATAAATTCTTCTGCTGTGGATATGTGAGTTACCGTGTCCCTAACCTAGTTTTCCCCGCCAGCTCGAATTTCGTCTCCAGCGTCAATATCTAGTATTATTTTTTGCTCCACTCTCTCGATCATATTCATAAGCTTATTTTTTTCAATGCTTAACTTCTCAACATTTTTTTTGCAATTCCACGTATAACCGATATTCTTTTTATCCGTTGACATTCTAGGATCCTTTTTCATTTTGATTGGATTGGATATAACAAACGTAGGATAAACACGACACAGGTGAAAGGTTTCTTTTTCTTTTATAGAACTAAATATTTCAAAAATGGAAGAATAACAGATACGAGTAATATGATTAATTAACGGTTTGACGGACAAGCTCGTGTTAAGAACAAGCAGATAACAGAATGAGTGAATCAAAATTATTTCGGTATATGAGAAAAAAAAATCATAGGTGGTGAAGATGATACATATCCACTCTCTATATATAATTATTGTCAACTGACTTTCATCCGAACAAAAAAAATAGGGCAAATGACTTAAAAATGAACCAAATACTTTTTTGTGTTACCAACTTTTCTCTTTCCCATTATGATCATCAAACTTTCAAAACTCGATCATTGTGTGTATTTTGTGATCATTTTACCCTTATTTTTTCAAAAATTTTAAGGGTAAGATGGTCATTTTACATGGTAAAATTGTAACAAAATATACAATGACCCAGTTTTGAAAGATTAATTACCATTATCAAGTTAGATGTATTTTTAAGTTATTAGAAAAAAATTATGATGCATCAGTATTTTGTTCTAATTTATCTACGCGCATAGACGTTTGACTTGGCATAGGTTTATGTTTGTTTATAGTAGTATAAGTGGGGCAACTAAAACCTACGACTTTGAAGTCAACGATAATCTAATCAATTGTAAGTAGGTCATCATTACACTATCAATTGCCGGATTACTCAACCAACAATGATTTGTATTATAAAATGATAACTAAAACATAAGAAAAGATTCATAGCTAACTAATATTGATTTGCACTTTATATTTAGGTTAAAACCTTGATTAAAAAGCCAAAGAATTTACTCCCCAAATATACGCAGCCAACAGTTTATTCTGTAAAGAAAAGTATAAGGTTAAAGTGTAAATAGGTGATAGTGTAGGGACTGGTGTGTAGATTGTTTGTCAGTTAGTTGTTTCTGTTTCCTTCACTATATAAAGAATTGTAACTCCACACTTTCATTTTTAGTTAATGAGAAACGGTTTTCTTAAATTCTTTCTTTCACCATTTTTTTACTTCACATGGTATCAGAGCGTATGGTGACTCTGATTACCTATCTTCACCAATATCATCGCTAAACCACCATTGATCTTTGTTCAACCACCATTGTTGTTGTTGAACCACCGTTAGTCTTCGTTCAACCACCATTGTTGTTGTTGATTGTTCACAGTGGAGTATTTTTTGTTAATCAATCACGTTTTGATTGATTAATTCTGTTGAAGGTCTTCAATTTGTGTTTAATTGAGATCTTTGTAGAGGTTTTTGAAATTAGGTCAGAATTGGGGAAAAAGTTGTTAGCGTCTAATTCCGCTGCTTGTTGTCATGGATCCGAGTAATCCGCTCTATATTCATCCATCTGATGGTCCAGGATCGTTGTCGGTTCAAGAAAAGTTGATTGGAGCTCAGAACTATCGATCTTGGCGTCGTTCTGTTGAAACTGCATTGTCTAGCTAGGGTTTGTGAAAGGTACTGTTCTTAGACCTCCTATTGTACCTGTTCCACCTACTACTGCCGCCATGAATGCTGTTAATCTTGAATTGTGGGAAACGTGTAATAATCTGGTGATAAGTTGGATTATGAGTTATGTATCTGATTCCATTGCTAAATCTATAATGTTCATTGGTACTGCAAGTGAAATCTGGACTCAGTTAGAAACTAGATTTTCTCTTAGTAATGGATCTAGAAAGTACAAGTTGAGTAAAGAGTGTTTTGAAGTTAAACAACAAGGTGGTTCTGTAAACGAGTATTACACTAGGTTGAAATATGTTTGGGAGGAATTAGATTCAATGGTAGTTTTGCCTAGGCTTGTAACTGTAACACCAGAAATGTCTGGTTTCTTGATTGCTGTGGAAAAACAAAAAGAAGAACAGAGGCTTTTCCAATTTTTGAATGGTCTAGATGAGTGTTACGGAGCACAAAGGAGTCAGTTGTTGCTAATAAATCCACTCCCTAGTGTTGAGAATGCGTGCGCTGTTATACAACAAGAAGAGTCTCAGAAGGATTTGTTTGAGTCTTCTGGTTCTCTTATTGAAACAGCTGCTTTGTATAGTAAGAAGGATGTTAAAGGGAAGTGTAGTATTTGTGGTTTTAAATGGCATCCTCCAGACAAGTGTTGGGAGAAAGTGGGTTATCTAGTGTGGCATCATAAGTACAAACAGACACAAAACAAGAAGGTGGTGGATCAGTTTAAGCCACATGTGGGATCAAACAGTGGTAACTATAAGAAGACTGCAGCAAGTGTTACTGCTGGTGCTAACAGTTTCACTTTTACATCTGAGCAGTTTGAGAGTCTTATGAGGAGTGTTTTGAGTGATATGAACAGTAAAGGAGTATCTGGATCTGATTGCACAGATGATGAACTTGAATTTGTTGCAGGTATGATTTGTCTTAGTGTTGCAACAAATAATAGTCTTCTGTACTGTTGGATACTTGATACAGGGGCTACTGATCATATGACGCCACTTTCTAAGTCTATGTTCAACGCTAAATGTCTTAAAGTATTACCTAAAATCACTCTTCCAAATGGGCATTCATCTGACATTACACAGATAGGACAGGTTAAATTAAATGATGGGATAGTTCTCAATGATGTTTTGTGTGTTACATCATTTAAATTTAGCCTGTTGTCTGTTCCCAAGCTGACAAAAGATAACAATAGTGTTGCGGTATTTTTCCTAATTTTTGTGTCCTCCGGGACTTGAAAACAAAGAAGATAATGGATCTCGGTAAGAAGATTGCAGGACTTTATCATTTTTTTAATGTACCTATGGATTCTGTGGATGGGAAGCTTAGAGAGATGATAAAGTTACATATGTCTAGAGGATTGTTTTCTTGTTCAGCAGGTGTGTATAGTAAGTCAATGTGTTAAACATGTTTAGCCTATGGCATCACAGATTAGGTCATTTGTCTGTTTCCAAAATGAAACACGTTCAGTGTAAAGATGTTTCGGTTGTGAATGAAACTCGTACTACTTGTCTTACATGTACTACGGCCAAGCTTACCAAGTTGCCTTTTACTTTAAGTGATTCACATAGTTGTTCTGCTTTTGATTTTATTCATATGGATACTTGGGGTCCGTATAAAGTGCCTACAAATGGAAGGTATAGGTACTTCTTAACCATAGTGGATGATTTTAGTAGAGCAACTTGGATTTATCTCATGGTTTACAAATCGGATGCCTTTGTCATACTGAAGAATTTTCTGAAGTTTGTGGAATTACAGTTTAGTACAAAGGTGAAGTGTATTCGATCGGATAATGCTCTAGAGTTTGTAAAAGGACCTTGTGCTGCTTATTTAGCTTTTCAAGGAATTGAACATCAGACCACTTGTGTTGACCAGCCGCAACAAAATGGCAGAGTCGAGAGAAAGCACAAACACATATTGGAAGTAGCACGAGCCTTACGATTTCAATCTAGTTTGCCATTGAGATTTTGGGGTGATTGTGTTACTACGGCTACCTTTCTTATAAACAGGTATCCTACTTCTGTCCTACATAACAAAACTCCCTATGGACTGCTTCTTAATAGAGTTCCCGATTATTCTAGTCTAAAAGTTTTTGGATGTTTTGCTGTTGCAACAAATCAACTAGAGTTTCTGATAAATTTGCCCCAAAAGGTGTTCCTTGTGTTTTTTAGGATACCCTGCTCATCAAAAAGGGTACAAACTGTATAATCTTCTCACTCACAGTGGTTTTGTGAGTAGAGATGTGCAGTTTCATGAACATATTTTTCCTTTTGTTGAGTCAAGCACAACTCAGTTTCATCAACCTATGTCTGTTTCAATGTCTGTTCCAACTGTAGTATATGATGGTCCTATTGTATTACCTAATGATGTTCCTTGTGAAGTTCCTACTGATAATGTTGTGCCAAACAGTAATGCTAATACTCATGAGACTTTGTCTAGTGTTCCAGTTAGAAGTCTAGTAGACAAACAAAGGCTCCTAACTGGACAAGGATTTTGTTGTTCCCTCTATCAAACAAGTGGCAAATCAAGTTACTTCTCCTTTTTTGTCGTCACAATTTATGTGTCTTCTTAGTGCTATTGAAAGAAATAGTGATCCTAAAAGTTTTAAAGAAGCTATAGTTGATCCCGGCTGGTGTGAAGCTATGAATAGTGAACTTCAAGCTTTGGAAGCTAATGATACATGGGAAGTAGTTGATTTACCCTGTGATAAAAGAGCAATTCCGTGTCATTGAATATATAAAACTAAGTTGAAATCAGATGGGTCAGTTGAAGAAAGAAAGCACGGTTGGTAATACAAGGGAATAGACAAAGGAAAGGTGTGGACTATGAGGAAACTTTTGCTCCGGTTGCCAAAATGGTAACAGTGAGATCCTTACTAGCATTTGCAGCTATGCAAGGATGGGAAATAGCACAAATGGATGTGTCAAATGCTTTTTTGCATGGGGATTTGGTGGAGGAAGTGTATATACAGATGCCTATGGGTTATGTTAGTAAAGAGGAGAAAGTTCAAAGTGTTAAGAATAATTCTTCTCAGGTGTGTAGACTAAAAAAGTCACTGTATGGTCTTAAACAAGCACCAAGGCAATGGTTCTCTAAGCTTTCGTCTTCTCTTGTTTCTTTTGGGTTTAAGCAGTCTAAGGCAGATTATTCACTTTTCACCACGAAAGAAGGCGAGTCTTTGATAGTTGTGTTGGTGTATGTTAACGATCTTATGATTACTGGTAATGATAGTTCACAAATCCAGAAGTTTAAAAGTCAGTTGAGTACTACTTTTAATATGAAAGACCTTGGTGACTTGCACTATTTTTTGGGATTGGAAGTCACTAAGTTTGATTTTGGTTTGTTTGTGTCTCAACGAAAATACACCTTGGAGTTGCTGCAAGAAGCAGGGGTTGCATCACACAAGCCGTACAAATTACCAATGGATCCCAATCTGAAACTTCAAGCTGATGTAGGATCTCCGTTGCAAGATCCAGAAGTGCATAGAAGGTATACTGGGAAATTGATCTATTTAATAATAACGAGACCAGATATATGTTTACAGTTCAGCTCTATAGTCAGTTTATGCAAAATCCTACCTCAGTTCACATGCAGGCTGTAAAACATTTGCTAAGATATCTTTTGAACTCTCCTGGCCAAGGTATTCTACTTGCTCATCATTCTAAAGTAATGTTAACTGCTTATTGTGATTCTGACTGGGCAAGTTTTCTAATGACGAGGAGATCTACCACAGGATATTGTATTTTGTTGGGTAATTCTGCTATTTCGTGGAAATCTAAGAAGCAAAATGTTGTGTCTAGAAGTTCAGCTGAAGCTGAATATAGAGCAATGGCTGTTACCTGTTGTGAGGTCACTTGGTTACTTAGCTTGTTAAAAGATCTTGGTCTTAAAGATTTACACCCTGTTACACTGCATTGTGACAATCAAGCTGCAATTCACATTGCAGCCAATCCTGTTTTCCATGCTAGAACCAAACACACAGAAGTTGACTGTCATTATGTAAGGGATCAGATCAAAGAGGGTGTTGTCAAGCCAGAGTATGTGCACACCACAAAACAAGTAGCTGATGTCTTCACCAAAGTGCTTCCAGTCAATTAGCATCACACTCTTTTGCACAAGTTGGGAGTTTCTGTCTCAGAAAACTCTCAACTTGAAGGGGAGTGTAAAGAAAAGTATGGGGTTAAAGTGTAAATAGGTGATAGTGTAGGGACTGGTGTGTAGATTTTTTGTTAGTTAGTTGTTTCTGTTTCCTTCACTATATAAAGAATCGTAACTCCACACTTTCATTTAATGAGAAACGGTTTTCCCAAATTCTTTCTTTCACCATTTTTTACTTCACATATTCCAATATAGTCACTTGCCCGTTATCATAAGTCAGCAAACACCATTATTTTCAACTGACAGTAATAGTATTTGTCGTTCAGAAACAATTTTCGCAGAACATCTGTAAAAAAAAGCTATAGGTTAATAATACTATATGTTACATACCGATCATAAATAGGCTAGTAGCATTTATAGAAAAACCAATAGAATTATTACATAAATAAAAATTTGACGAAGTCTAGGCTTCCCATTATTGTCATCATATTCCAATTTTTCGGAAAATATTACAGACTAGAAAGAAACACATAAGGGTATCCACATAAGTAAAAACTTGAAACATCTGAACTGAAACATAAAAACTTAAGCCAAAACATACCAACACCACAGATAAACGTGAATTAATGACGCGTCTTCTTTCACACCGGACTGTCTGCCTGCTAATTTGATGGAGCTGGCTTAGCCGCGCCCTAAAATTAGAATGTTCCGCGTGTGCTTTTTATTTATACCAATTTAGTATATTGTTGAAGAACATATATATTTACTCTTCATCACCACTCCCCCTCAACAAGAAAAATGAATAGGCTTATCAGCTTCTTCTCTTCAACAACATTGCTGCGATCCAAACCTAATAAAAAAGAGGAAGCTAAGCAATTTAAACTCAAAACATATATAGAAATATCATAACTAAAAGTGTGCACAGGCTAGTCGGCATCCCAAAGGGTGTACGGGGTCAGGGTTTCCCCACCGATTTAAACCTTTTGGAGAAATGTCATACCTAAAGAGAATACATGGTCTAATCTATAAACGCAAAAAACTGGTCATAACCTACTATATAAGAGACTCCTGGGAAAATCTAACGCGTAGAATATTAGAGAGATGGGATGTGAATAAATTTGGATGACTGAATGTGTTGTGATGGGTTTACAAGATTGGCAAAAAGGTAACAATGGAGTATGGTCTCTAAAAGTTTCCAAATATTAGCTTACTATTTAATGGTGATCAGATGGCATTTTCTAAAGGCGTCACGATAAAATCAAGTGTCTCTTAAATAACATAGATAGACAGACATATCGATAGATAAAGAAAAACAAGTTGGAATTATGAGTTTTCTGTACCTCCATGCCTTTGCTGCACACGACATCTAACGTATAGCCATTTACTTGTGTATTATTGACAGTCTGGAGGTTGGGTGTATCATGGGTTCCATAACCCCATTTCTGCATTTTATCACAACCCTTGAACTTCACATTCACCAAAGAAGGATAATTGATTATAGCGTTCCTAGGGTAGAAGCTCGTGATATTGTCCAAGTTAAGCAGCTCAATATGAGCAAGGTGGGCGAACACGATCTTTGTTGCTGGTACAACTGTATCAATTTCACCTGTACTTGTTTCTTCATCACCGTCCCAGATCACTTCCTTCAAACTGTTACATTGATCAATTATTATCGTTTACAGATTGGCAAGCCCTTGTGCTACACTAACAGGGAATAGCCTTTCCAACGCGAGACAACCATTAATCTCAAACTTCACAAGGTTATTAAGGCTTATATATTGATCTGGACAACTCCCTATCACATTCAAACTACTCAAGCCAAATAACCTTAATTCTTCCACTTCTGAAAGAAACCTCCTATTGCTTTCATCCCTTCACGAGTATTAGATGACTGAAAAGTTTGTTGTACATCCAAAACCCTTAAGTACACCAAACACAAAAGATTGGCACACTTATCAATATGAATAGTCTTCAAACCGAAACCCTCGCAATATATCTTTGGCATTATATCAATAAGGTTATCTATCGATGCAAGACCTAGACCATCACATACATCAATCATTTGTTTCAGATGCATTAAATGTGACGTATCAAGATAATATGTTCCTAGAAACAGAGTTCTATCACCTTGAATTCTTTAATGACCTCGCATAAGCAATCTGAGATCAGGATATTTACGGCTATCTATTTGAATGGAAAATCTTTTCAACCATTTTATATAATCACATCTAGAAATAAGATGAATATGTTTGACATATAAAGTTAGAAACGTGAGATTCGGCAGTTCACCTATCTCCAGAAGACCTAGATCATTCCCCTCATCCAGTGGATAATATCCGATACTCAACTCTTCCAACCAATGCAGTTTGGATAGTACACCTGGTGCAATATGAGATAGACGAGGACAATTTTTAACATGGAACAGTCTTAAATTCACTAGTTTTCCGATCTCTTGAGGAATTCCTGTAATTCCAGTATTACTAAGAATTAAAATTTCAAGGTTTTTGAGCTCCCCTAGTATTGAAACATTAGAGAGGGATTCATTTCCACCAAGATTAAGCATGCACAATCTTGTGAGTTGATTCAGAGATTTTGGGAGGGAACTGATATTATTATACTCAAAATCGATAACTTTAACTTCTTTCACGGTTAGAGCGAATTCATCAGAAATTTCTGACAATTGAAGATTATCTTGTATGAGGAAAATATCAAGGAGTGGGATTTTAAGCTCATAGTTAGCTGGAAGCTTACGAATATCATTTTTCATGAGTGAGATACCTGTGTAGCTTTCCATACTTCCATTTCTCGGTTCCCATTCTGTCAAATCTTTCCTGGCCTCCACCACTAATTTGTTGTCATCTTTGGAAGCAAATTAAATAACAACGCCACTTCATGTACAACATCATGCATTTTGGTTGTAGATTCATCTTTCCCTTCCAATAACACGCAAGATGATTTAGGGAGTTTCACTACATTTTGAACAATTTCTCTTGCATCCTCCAATCTTTCGAGGTCTTTAAAAAATTGCAAACCCACCCCATAAGTCAAATATTCAAATGGGATGTCAAAATCTTCAGGGAACATACTAAACAGCAAGAAGCATGATTTCGATTCTTCGGTTTCAAGGTAATCATAGCTTAGCTACAAATTAATTAGCAAATGCTGACCTTATATCTAGATCGATATCCGCAGTTGCATGTTTCTCTTTATGTCAAGGGATTTTTTCCATCTTGTGATGCTTTTTCTTTTTTTTAAGCATTTCCTACGGCTTGAAGGATCAGTGGCAATCCACCGCATCCCTCGACAACCTTCATTGCAATTTGTTTCAGTTTGGCATCAGTATCTACTCTTTCTCCAACCACACGTTTAAAAAAATCCATGCTTCTTTGGATGGCAAAGAGTCTACACAAATATTCTTCTGAGCATTCATTGCCTCACACACATGATTTTTTCTTGATGTTAGCAAAATCCATGCTTCTTTGGTGATGGATCTTAAATCCTTCTGTCCAAGAATAAAGTTTATGACAAAAACTATGTTAAAAGATATAATCTGATACCCTTCTCTTAACTTTGGGGACTTATTATGTGTGTTTTTAATCTTTCAGTTAGCTATAAGGACTATGAGTGAAGGCAATATTGGAAGAGAAGGGCCTAAAGTGATGATATGCTAAAGTAAAGCCTTATGGGCTCAAGCCCAGTCAAGCCCAGTCAACAAGACCCAACGGCTATTAGCCTTGTCTCTTGAGTTATATGGAGGAGCGTATTCATTCATAGGGTATAACGCCTCTTTTCATCTGTGTGTTTTCAACACACAGTTTATTTACTCTCTCTCTCTTAATACTTGATCTCAGAAATCTTATAACTTGTTCTTGTTTTGATTAATCTCTCTTGTAAAACTATTATCATGTAGATAATAGGGCTACACGTGAGTAGCACTGGTAGCCTCTTTCTTTTTATTTGTGTTTGGTATCCTTTGATCTATTTAATATAAGCGTTTAAGGTTTGAGGTCTCTTGATTCATGTTTTTCTACATGGTATCAGAGCCAGGTTCTTGAAAATCGATGAAAATTATTTTTAGGGTTTCAAGTTTTTTTGGGGGTTTTTGATTATACATACTTTTTGAGTAGATCTGCTATTGAGATAGCAGGATCTGTTAATATTAATTATAGATTCAAAGTTTTGAGGCCTCAATTTGATTTTGAAAAATTAGGGTTTCTGAGATCTGGTATTTCATACTCTCTGGTGACTTTATTATACGATTGGTGATATCTTCTTTCGATTAAAGTGATTTTCCCCAATTTTTTTGTAAAAAAAAAATTAGGTTTTCATCTTTGATTGAAAGATTGGTTGATTGGTGGTGTTCTTTATTTGAAATAACGTTGTTCATACTGGTGGCTCGAAGTTTTGATCATTTACTCCTAATTTACCTCGAAGGAAATTAGGGTTTGTGATTTGGAGGTTCTGTTGTGTTCTAGACTAAGTGAATCTAGATACAACAGTTCGATTGTGCTTTGTTTTGGGTTGGTAACACCTCTCACGCTCTCTCCTTTATTTTTTGGTTACTATTGCTTTATCTGTTTGTTTGTTTATATTTTTATTTGTCTTCACCCTTTAATTGGAACCTCACCCTTTGCCTTACCCTTGACCTACCACCTTGAGTGGTTTGGAAGCCTGGGAACTTTGTTGGCTTTGGACTGAGTTATTTTTTGACCTTGTTGACTGGTCACCATGTCTGAACATGGTGATACTGATACTGAGAGTGTAACTGACCAAGTTACACTTATCAGTAAGCTTGATTTAAGTGATCCTTTACACTTACACCCAAATGATTCTGCTGTCTTAACTGTTGTGAATGTGAAACTTAAAGGGACTGAAAATTATCAGATTTGGGCTAATGTCATGTTACTTGCTTTGGAAGGTAAAAACAAAATAGGGTCTATTGATGGGTCTTGTAAGAGATCTATTACTAATGAAGTCTTGGGAAAACAGTGGGACATGGTGAATGCTGTTGTATTGGGGTGGATTCTTAATTCTATTTCAGAAGAACTTTTTTTGGGGCAATTTTTTTCAAAAAAGGCTAAACATGTTTGGAGAGAACTCAAAGAGACCTATCATAAGTTTGATGGGTCTGTGATTTTTAATTTGCATTATAAGATCAATACTTTGAAACAGAATGGGTCTAATTTGTCTTATTAATATCATAAGCTTAATGCCTATTGGAAACAATATGATGCTATGGTTGAGTTACCTGCTTGTGTGTGTACTGCTTCTAATGAGTTCAAAAAACATAATCAATTATTGAAGTTAATGCAATTCTTGATGGGTTTAGATGATTCTTATATGACTATTAGAAGTTCTATCTTGTCTAGAGATAATCTCCCTGATGTTAAGGGGGCTTATGCCATAATATCCAGTGAGGAATCTCACAGGTTGGCTTCTAGTGGTAGTTCTGGGTCTTCTCAGAGGACTCAAAACTCTGCTTTTTTATCTAATGGGCCTGCTAGAAACAACACCCAAAGACCTCAGACCTCTCAGGGTTCTCAAGTGAGTAGATTCAGACCTAATTCTGGTACCAATGGGAATTTTAGACCTAACTCTACTACTACTACCTTTAGACCTAATGCCCCTAACAGCAACAATGGGTATAGACCTAATGGGAATGGTAGTTCTGACATTGTTTGTGAAAACTGTGGGTATAATGGGCATAGTATTGACAGATGTTTTAAGATCATTGGTTATCCTAGTGACTTTGGAAAAAGAAAAGGGGGGCAAAGTTACAAAGGAAAAAATGTGTCTAATAATTCTGTTGGAACACCCTCTTCTTCTGGATTCACTGATGAACAATTGTCTACTTTGATCTCTCTCATTAAGGAAAACAAAAACAATGCTAATGATACTCAAAAGGTGGTTCATGCCAATATGGCAGGTATTTACTTTAACAATAGCAAAGCTTTTAATGATAATTTTGGGAATGTTTTCTGTTCCAACACTAACATCAAAAACAAACTTACTTATAAGGGAAAGGTTGTTGATTCTGGGGCTAATCAACATATGACTAATAATGAATCTGAATTGGACAGTGTTTTTGACATCACTCATTTAAATATCAAGGTAGCACATCCCAATGGGACTGAAGCTATTATTTCTAAAATTGGTAATCTTAAACTTTCTAATGGGTTGGTTTTGTTTGATGTTCTTGTTATCCCTGATTATTGTGTTACTCTTATCTCTGTGCATAAGATTGCTAAGGACAATAAGGTCTTGGTTGTTTTTTATGAAAATAAATGTTTTTTTGTGAATCAGGATTTGAATCACCAAACTGTTTTAGGGACTGGTAGACAATGTGGTGGTCTTTACTATTTAGATATAGAAGGTACTAAGGTGATTCATAATTTCAGTGTGCCTACTTGCTCTCTGTCTAAACATGACTGGCATGTTAGATTAGGTCACCCTGCTGACCCTGCTTTGAGTGTTCTTAAAAAGTCCTTGAACATAACTGAATTTGGTCAACCTGATTTGTGTGAAATATGTCAAAGAGCTAAACAAACTAGAGAACCATTTCCTTTAAGTGATCATAAAACTAAAGTTCTTGGTGATCTTGTTCATTTAGATTTATGGGGTCCTTATAGGGTGACCAGTCATACTGGCCATAGGTTTTTTCTGACTATTGTGGATGACTATACAAGGGCTGTTTGGGTGTACTTGATAAAAAGTAAAGATGAAGTTGGGAGCTATATTGAAACTTTTTTTAACTTGTTAAAAAATCAGTTTAAAAGAAATGTCAAGATATTTAGAAGTGACAATGGGACAGAATTTGTTAATCACTCCTTTCAAAATTTTTGTCATAATCATGGGATTTTACACCAAACCTCTTGTCCCTATGCTCCACAAAAAAATGGGGTTGCTGAAAGGAAACATAGGCATCTGTTAAATGTCACTAGATGTCTTATGTTTCAGGGGGGGGAATACCTTTAAGATTTTGGACTGAATGCATTCTAACTGCTACTTATCTTATCAACAGATTGCCCTCTTCTGTGCTAAATGGTAGATCTTCTTATGAGATGATTTATAAATCATCCCCAAACATCTTTCATATTAGGACCTTTGGATGTCTTTGCTTTGCTACTATTTTAAATTGTCATGATAAATTGTCCAGTAGGTCTGAAAAATGTGTTATGATGGGATTTTCTAATTCTCAAAAGGGTTACAAACTTTATAGTCTTGACAGACATCAATTTTTTGTTTCTAGAGATGTGAAGTTTTTTGAGTCTATTTTTCCTTTTAAGGATGGTGCTTTGAATAAAAAGAATAATAATGATCATGTTGATGTTTTGCAAAATGATAAAGTTTTGACCTTTTTTGACTTAGAAAACCCTGAGCTACCCTGTGATGATGAGAGAGTAACAAATGCACATAATGGTGACAATGGGTCACCAAGTGCTAGCATCCCACTCATGAGTCTAGGTGACAGTGGACACATTGCCTCAGGCAATGATACAACAGATGCCAGCTCAAATGAGAATGAGGCTGCCACACTTGATGAAGGTCATTTGGAATTCAACCCAAGTCTTCCTCTTCATGTTCAAAGCATGGGAGAAAACTTGGGTGATAATCCTAACATTAATGCTCAGGGTAATCAAGAGTTAAGAAGGTCTTCTAGACCTTCTGTTTTTCCAAAAAATTATAATGATTTTGTGGTCAAATCAAAGGTGAAGTATGGCATTGAGAGGTTTGTGGGATACTCTAGGATCAAGGGTGATGCTTTGTGTTTTGTTACTCAATTAAATAAAAATAGTGAACCTAGAAATTTTTTTGAAGCCTCCCAAGACCCTCAATGGGTTGATGCTATGATTTTAGAGTTTGCTGCCCTTCTTGAAAATGATACTTGGGACTTAGTTGAGTTGCCTCATGGTAGAAATGCTTTGAAATCTAAGTGGGTTTGGAAGCTTAAGTTTAAGTCCAATGGTGAAATAGAAAGATATAAGGCTAGACTTGTTGCCATGGGTTGTGGTCAAAAGGAAGGAATTGATTATGAGGAAACCTTTTCTCCTGTTGTCAAAATGGTTACTGTTAGATGTTTAGTTAATCTTGCTGTTAACCAATCTTGGCCTATTTATTAACTTGATGTTAACAATGCCTTCTTGTATGGTGAACTTGATGAAACTGTTTACATGAAACCTCCACAAGGATTTTATACTGGTAACAAAATCTTGTGTGTAGGCTTAGAAAATCCATTTATGGGCTTAAGCAGTCTCCAAGACAGTGGAACTCTAAGCTCACTTCTGTGCTTGTTGAAAATGGGTTTCTCCAAAGCAAATCTGATTATTCTCTTTACACCAAGAATATTGATAAACTGTTTGTTGTTGTCCTTGTGTATGTTGATGATATAATTGTGACTGGTAATGATCAAAAAGAGATTGACAGATTCAAAGGTTTGTTAAAAGGAAATTTTAAAATCAAAGACTTGGGAAAACTTCAATATTTTTTGGGAATTGAAGTTATTTACACTGATTTGGGAGTTTGCTTGAATCAAAAAAAATATGTGTTAGACTTATTGTCTGAATATGAAATGCTGGCTTGCAAACCTCTTAAAACACCTTTGTTTTCTAAACTGTCAATCACTAGTGAGGAGTCTGAGAATGATCCTCTTCTTGAGAACATTGTTGAATACCAGAAACTTATGGGTAAGTTGATCTACTTGACCAATACTAGACCTGATATATCTTATGTTGTTCACTATTTAAGTCAGTTTATGCACACACCCTTAAGGTCTCACCAAAAGATTGCTTTTAGAATCTTGAGGTACTTAAAGGGAAGTCCTGGGCTTGGGATCCAAGTGGTCAAAAATTCAGGTATGATTCTCAAAGCTTTCTGTGATGCTGATTGGGCTAAATGCATTGTTACAAGAAGGTCTGTTACTAGTTACTGTATTTTCTTGAACAACAACCTGATTTCTTGGAAAAGTAAGAAACAACTTACTCTCTCTAAATCCTCAGCTGAAGCTGAGTATAGAGCACTTGCTTCCACTACAAGTGAAGTCATATGGATTCTGAAAGTCTTAAAAGATCTTAATTGTGATGATCTTTTACCTATGAATTTGTTTTGTGATAGCAACTCTGCTATTAAGATAGCAGCTAACCCTGTGTTTCATGAAAGAACTAAACACCTAGAAATTGACCTTCATTTTGTTAGAGAAAAGATTTTGAATGGTGTTATTAAAACTGTGAAAGTAGACTCTGCAAATCAAATTGCAGATGTGCTTACTAAGGGGTTAGACATTGACTTGCATCAAAAGTTTGTTGACAAACTTGGTATGGTAAACCTGTATGGGTTATCAGATTAAGAGAGGGTGTTAAAAGATATAATTTGATACCCTTCTCTTAACTTTGGGGACTTATTATGTGTGTTTTTAATCTTTCAGTTAGCTATAAGGACTATGAGTGAAGGAAATGTTGGAAGAGAAGGGCCTAAAGTGATGATATGCTAAAGTAAAGCCTTATGGGCTCAAGCCCAGTCAAGCCCAGTCAACAAGACCCAACGGCTATTAGCCTTGTCTCTTGAGTTATATGGAGGAGCGTATTCATTCATAGGGTATAACGCCTATTTTCATATGTGTGTTTTCAACACACAGTTTATTTACTCTCTCTCTCTTAATACTTGATCTCAGAAACCTTGTAACTTGTTCTTGTTTTGATTAATCTCTCATGTAAAACTATTATCATGTAGATAATAGGGCTACACGTGAGTAGCACTGGTAGCCTCTTTCTTTTTATTTGTGTTTGGTATCCTTTGATCTATTTATTATAAGCGTTTAAGGTTTAAGGTCTCTTGATTCATGTTTTTCTACAAACTGCGTATGAGTTAAATGACCAACCGTTTGCCACCGGTGGAAAACCAACAGTTCGAGTCCATAAAACTTCATACATGCCATATATCTATTAATCGTGTGTACTAACTAGCTCATTCATAAGACATACAACCACAAATTGCATAGCAGCATAGGAGGACACATGACCCAACCCACCCATAACGGAAAAGGTGTTCAAAAAATATATATGTATAAAGAATATATGTTAAAACTTAAGTCGTTAAGAAATGGACCAGATTATCATATCATAAACATGTCACACATGCTACCATCAAAGATGTTTGAGAATTAGTGTGCAAACATCAATGACGATCCATAAGGGTGATATAACCCACAACGGTGGGGTTTAAACTTTTTTTATTTAAATTAATGCTGATGCGGATTAATGAAAAGTGAAAACAGCCCCTTGTTTCCACCAGCTTCATTAGTACCTGAAATACACGTTGATTACAAATTCCCAGTCACTTGCTCATTATTAAAGATCATCGTATCTGCATTTACATTTTTTTCGACTAACAATAGCAATATATGTTATTTAAAAGCAATTTTTTTGTGAAATAGTAGTAAAACAATCACTGTCCAGTGGATCATATTAGGCTAGTACCATTTATTAAACAATCATTTTCCAGTTGTTATCCTTATTACATACCAACTTCTTCAAAAAAATTACACACCAAACAAAAATATATCAGGATCTGCGATTGATAACTGATTCATTTTCTGCCAACAAGGTACCCAAGAGATTCCAGATACTTTGAAGTGCCACTATTAACCACTCCTAGTTCTTCACACTAGCTGCATGAATACGTACTACTAGCCCTGGAACAAACGTCAAACAACAAAAGGGTATGAGGTTAAACTTTGGTGATCTCAGAGAATTTTCTAGTACACAATCAAGACTACAGATAAAGTAAAAAACATATGAAACTTAATTGGTCGTTATCAGTTGGTAACATTTGCATTTCATAATTTTTCTGAACAACGTAAAATAATCTTGTTGTTGATTAACTTCACCAAAGTTGAAAATGCGATTCACCCTTGTGTAACACTAAGTAGTAAATACATTTTAGCTTCCGAGACCTAAGAACTTACATTACACGTCGTCCTCAATTCATTCAAAAAATAATACTCCCGTAATTGCATTTTATATTGTATATATAAAGTTGTTTATATGCATGAATCTAACACAAGAGATTTATTCGTACCATTTATTTTGCATAACTCGCCTTCAAGCCCATTGATAAAAGAGAGTCAGACCCGCCTAAGTTGGGATTAATCTGAATCATCCCACCAGATCTGGTAGAGTTCAGTCTGTGACTAATAATGTAAAAGGAACAAGTTAGCAAACATGTGATTTATAGACTTCAATTTATCAAATATATGTGTTAATTTTACCTCTTGGTATGTCACCAATGCTTCGTCTATGCTAGAACCATTTACTGTTGTATTATTGATTGTCACATAATGGAGATTGGGTGTATCATGGGTTCCATGACCCCATTGCTCCATTTTATCACAATATTCGATCTCCACATTCACCAACGAAGGATATTCGATTATATCAATCCTAGGGTAGAAGCATCGAAGATTATACAATTGGATTAGGGAAATGTTGGCTAGGCAAGGGAACAAGATGTTTGTAGTCCGTTCAGCAACCATATCAATTTCATCTGTACTTGTTTCTTCATCCCCATCCCAGATCACTTCCTTCAAACTTTCACATTGCGAAATTGTTAGCTTTTGCAGCCTAACAAGCCCTTGCGCTGCACTAACGGTGAATAGCTTTTCTAACTTGGGACAATTACTAATCTTAAGTGTCACCAGGTTGTTAAGACTTATATATTGACTTGGACAGTTCCATATAACTTTCAAACGACTCAAGTTATACAAGTCTAGGTGTTCCACTTCGGAAAGAAACCTTTTATTCTCTTTCACCCCTTCAGAGGCTTTAGATGGATGAAAAGTTTGCATTGAATCCACCAAACACAAAAGATGGGTACACTTAGCTACAAAAATGGTCTTCAAACTGAAACTCTCACAGTACATTATAGGCGTTATATTATCAATGGTTTGTATCGAGTCAAGATAGATATAATCACTAACCTCAACCAACTTCTTTGCCTGCATTAAGTATGAAATATCAAGATACGTCATTCTCAATAACAAAGTTTTATCACCTTGGATACGTTGATAAATTTCTCCATAAATATCTCCCGAAGAAGATTTTTCACCATTATATATCTGAATGGAAAATCATTTCAATCTTTTCAAATAATCGCCTTCGGGAACAAGATAAATATGCGGGACGTATAAATTCAGAATTGTGAGCTTCAACAACCCATCTATCTCCATGAGACCGTTGTGAATCCCCTTTACCACCGGCACCGGATAGTATCCAATATGCAACTCCTCTAACAAACGAAGTTTTGATAGTACATCTGGTGATATATGAGACAAAGCACACGAAGGAATAACATGAAACAACCTTAAATTGACTAATTTTCCGATCTCTTTTGGAATTTCTCTAATTCCAGTACCATTGAGAATAAGAATTTCAATGTATTTCAGCTCCCCAAGTATTGAAATGTTATGTAGAGATCTATTTCCACCGAGATTAAGCATACGTAATCTTGTGAGTTGATTAAGTGACTTTGGGAGAGAAGTGACACTATTATTCTCAAGATCTATAACTTTAGCTTCTTTCAAGGCTACAGAAAATTCATCAGATATATCTGACAAATTACACTTATTTTGTATGAGGAAAATCTTGAGGAGTGGAATTTTTAGCTCAGAACCCACTTGAAGCTTACTAATATTATTATGCATGAGTGAAATACCTGTGTAGCTTTCCATACTTCCAATTCTCGGTTCCCATTCAATCAAATGTTTCCCGCTGTTAGAACATGTATACGAACATACAGGAAGTGACGACAATGAATCAAGAGAGAACTAGTCGGCACGATTTGCCTTGTTATTAATGAAATGATTCAGCCAATACAAAGATGTTTATGATTGTGTTTATGAAACAATCATATAAACAACGATTAGTAAAAAAGTGTGCAACAGCAGAGATTGAGTTTATGGTGTTTGAGAGGAAGGAGGATCTGTTAGAACAAAAGGCTGCGTCCTTAACCCTAAAGAAGAAGCTGATATATATAATGATCGATCTTGCAAGTGTAGTCCCTTGACTTTTATTCTTCTTGTACCAGCCACAACTTCATTAGCCCATATCTTATATTTATTCCAATAAGAACCTGAAACAAAGCTATATGTAAGAAAAAGTAGTATAAATTACTTAACAGTCAGATTATATTTCAACATCCTCCCTTAATATGATTGTTAAATAAGTCATACATGCCCAACTTATTACTCAAGAACTTGTGTTGAGCAACAGGAAGGTGCTTGGTAAATATGTCTGCTACTTGGTTTGAAGATTCAATTTTATGAATCTTCAAAGTACCTTTAGCAATTTTTTCTCTTATGAAGTGCACATCAACTTCAAAATGTTTTGTCCTCTCGTGAAAAACTGGATTGTTTGCAATTTGGATTGCTGACTTACTGTCACAGTAAAGAGGGACTGGAAGAGCAACATTAATTTTTAGATCATTTAAAACTTTTACAATCCACATTATTTCACAGGTAGAGGATCCCATAGCTCGATATTCAGATTCAGTTGATGATTTAGATAAAGTAGTTTGTTTTTTACTTTTCCAGGAAATAAGGCAATTATTAAAGAAAATGCAATAACCTGAAACAGATTTCCTAGTTACTAGGCATTTTGCCCAATCGGCATCAGAGAAACCAACAATCTTACCAGATAACGAGTCACTTGGAGTCTCTGAGTGATACCTTAACCCTTTACCTGGAGAGCCCTTTAAATACCTTAAGACCTTCAACGCATCCTGCAGATTAGATTTTAAAGGAGCATGCATACGCTGACTTAAACATTGAACAGAGTATGAGATGTCAGGCCTTGTGTGGGTAAGATAGATCAATTTTCCAACCAATTTTTGAAAGCCAGTTATGTTTGGAAGAAGAGGATCCTTTTCAGTAGGTAAATGTGCCATAACATGATTTGTTTCCATAGGAACTGATGTTGGTTTACAGGCAAGCATACCAAATTCTTGCAAAAGCTCTAAGCAATACTTTCTTTGTGAAATGCAAACACCATGTTTTTCTTCTAGGATTTCAAGACCTAGAAAATATTTTAATTTTCCTAAGTCTTTCAACTGAAATTTAGAGCTTAAAAAATCTTTCAATTTATTAATCTCAGTAGAATCGTTTCCAGTTATGACAATGTCATCAACGTAAACCAAAAGAGCAACAAATAAGTTATCAGTGGTCTTGATGAATAGGGAATGATCATTTAAACTTTGAACAAAACCATGTTCTGACAACACAGAAACTAATTTCTCATTCCACTTTCTAGGTGCTTGCTTCAAGCCATATAGAGATTTAACAAGTTTGCACACTTTTGTTTCAGACTTAGAGAAATATCCTGGAGGTAAAGTCATATAAACATCTTCTTCAAGATCTCCGTATAAAAAGGCATTGTTCACATCAAGTTGGTACATATTCCACCTATTCTTAACAGCTAAAGCAATAAGGCATCTAACGGTTGTCATTTTGACTACAGGGGAGAAAGTCTCCTCATAATCAACGCCTTCTCTTTGACCACACCCTTTAGCAACTAGTCTAGCCTTATACCTTTCTATTTCACCATTAGACTTGTACTTTATCTTATATACCCATTTGCAATTAATAGGTTTCCTATTTGACGGTAAGTCAGTAACAATCCAAGTATGGTTTCTGTTAAGGGCTTCCATTTCATTATTCATAGCATTGATCCAATTAATGTCAAGGATAGCTTCTTGATAAGTTTTTGGTTCAATGCTTTTGTTAAGGTTGGAGGCAAAACAGAAGTTATCTTGAGATAAATTAGAATAATTAACGACCCTTTCTACACCATATTTGACCTTTCCTTCTATGACAAAATCATTTAGGGTTTGAGGAACCTTAGACTGTCTAGAAGATCTTCTTGGGACAACCGTCTCAACTGTCTCAGCTAGTTGGTCACTATTATCGAGAATAGGGTCCAAGGAAGTTTGAGAAATGCCCTCAGGAGGTGTATTCTCATCCATAGAAGTTGCACCAGAATCACCATCATCATCATGAGAAGTGATGGATTCTTTGCCGTCATCATTGGAAGTCACTCTCCCATCATCATCGGGACTTTCAGAGTGTTTGGGGTTTTCAAAACAATCAAAAAAGTTTTCATGATTTAGGACTTTTGAAGTTCCAAAATCAAAATTGTTTTCAAGTTGTTTAAGTTTAAAGGGAAACACTGTCTCATAAAACCTAACGTCTCTTGAAAAAAGAATGGTATTTTTATCAAGACTCAACAATTTATAACCTTTTTTAAAATTTGAGTATCCGATCAAAACACATTTTTCAGCCCTACTACTGAATTTATCAAAATTGTTTAAAACGGTTGCAAAACACAGACACCCAAACACTCTGATGTGAGAGAGTGATGGCTCATGGCCATACACATAGTAAAAAGGCGACTTTCCAGCTAAGACGGATGAAGGTGTCCTGTTAATGAGATAAGTAGCGGTTAAAATACATTCAGACCATAGATAGAGAGGCAATCCTCCCTGAAACATAAGAGATCTAGCAACATTTAGAAGATGTCTATGTTTCCTTTCGGCTATTCCATTTTGTTGAGGAGTATAGGCACAAGAGGTTTGATGTATAATACCATTTTTATCACAAAAAAGTTGCATATTTTTATTAACAAATTCGGTCCCATTATCACTCCTAAACATTTTAACTCTCTTATCAAACTGATTATAAATAAGATTGACAAAGTTAACAACATTTTCATACACCTCGGTTTTAGATTTTATTAGAAAAGTCCAAACTGCTCTTGAAAAGTCATCAACAATAGTAAGAAAGTATTTATAACCTTCTTTACTACTGACCTTGTAGGGTCCCCATAGATCCAAGTGGACAAGTTGACCAACATTACGTGATTTGTGTTCACTTAATGGAAAAGGCTCCCTTGTTTGCTTGGCTTTGTGACAAACATCACATGGGGACATTGTGGGATTACTATCAAATAACAGATTGGTTTTTAGGGCATCAAGGACTTGATCAGCAGGATGACCAAGTCTTTGATGCCACAAGTTTTTAGACACGTAGCACATAGATTCAGAACTAGAAGAGAACTTACGGCTAAGAGAATTATCCACATTGAACAGATAAAGACCACCACTTTCATTACCAATCTCCACTAATTCCTTTTTCTGCAAATCCTGAATGTAACACTTATGTTCATCAAAACCGACACACAATTTGTTATCCCTAGCAAGTTTGTGAACTGAAAGAAGGCTAACATTATATTCGGGGACAACTAAGACATCGTAAAGAATGATATCTTTGGTTAACTTTAGATCTCCGATCTTTTTAATTAAAGCATGCGTCCCATTTGGGTGTCCAACAGTAAGGCCAAGATGAGCAATGTCAACAATATTATGCAAAAGTTTTTCAGAAATGGTCATGTGTTGACTTGCTCCTGAATCTATGATCCACCCATCATTTGTTTTGATTAATTTAAACTTGTTATTGGAACTGAAAAATTTATGAAAATTCATGTTGAATTTGAGACTTCCATTAAAAAATGTACCTGACATGTTGGCACTAATGGGAGAGGTTGGTTTGTCATTGATGAGATTCATCAATCTGAGCATTTGTTCATTGGTCAAGGACACGGGAGAGCTAGTGGTAGAGCTAGTGGTAGGTCTCTCTGCATTGTTGTTAGAAGCAATTCTATTTTGAGACCGCCCTTTTGATGCTTGACCATTAGGTCTTTTGTAATTGGGTGGATACCCAACAAGTTCAAAACATCTTTCAACCGTATGACCATCTTTCAAACAATTTGTGCATTTTAAATTCGGATTAGGACCTCTCCCCGTTCTTTTATTATCATAGCCTTTTGACACAAATGCAGTTGCATGAGGTGTTGATGGTGTATTGTTAGAGGAAACGCCTCTATGAGACTCTTCCCCGGAGATAATAGCAAAAGCAGTTTTTACACTAGGCAAGGGGTCCCTAGTTAATATGTTGCTTCTTATAGGCAGATATACATCATCCAAACCCATCAAAAATTGCATAAGTTTAATTAGTTGGTTATGTTTTTCGATTTCTTTTTTTGCAGTGCAAGAACAAGCAGGTAAAGAGGTTAAAGCATCAAACTGTCTCCATAAAGAGTTTAGTTTATGATAGTAATCAGATAATGGAATCCCATTTTGACTTAAAGAGTTAATGCTTTTATGTAAATTAAAAGTGACGGACCCGTCTACTTTGTCATATGTTTCCTGAAGATCAGCCCAAACAAGAGAAGCAGTTTTTGAGAAAACTTGACCAGCAAATAGTTCGGCAGATATAGAGTTTAAAATCCATGTTAAGACAACAGAATTACACATGTCCCATTGTTTAGCCAAGGGGTCCGTATCAACAGGCCTTTTGCAAGTATCATCTAAAAACCCAAGTTTGTTTTTAGAACCTATAACATGTTTCATTGCACAACTCCATATTTTATAGTTTTCAGTTCCTGTTAACTTTATAGAAATTAGAGGCGAGCTAGTGACATCATTTGGGTGCAAGTATAGGGGGTCACCAAAACTAACAGTAGCATCACTTGAACCAGAAGGAATAACCACTTCTGGTGCCATATATATGTAACAAGATAAACACAATGAAGCAAGAAATAAACAACCTTAAGAAAACCAAAGAAAATAGGCAAACTAGTTATTCAAGCAAGCAATAAGAGATTACGCCAACCATAAAACACCAAACATATAGTGTACTAAAAGACAACCAGAATAATTAAAAACAAATAATATGACCAACAAAAGTATAAAATGAAAAATGTAATAAACAGATTGATCCCTGATTACAGCAAGGACTACCAACCCAAGCTGTAAAAGACAGGGTAGGAATAGAGGACTAACAGAAAAAAAATCTCAGATCTTGCGCAGCGGAATAAGGGACCTAATGAAACCTTCACTTAGGGTTTCAAGAGATCCAACCAGAAAAACAAAGGAATCCTATAAAACCTTCACTTAGGGTTTCAATAGATTCCGATTCAATCAATAACCAGATCAAGAACGTAAACCCAAGATCTGATTCAACAGCCCAAAGATTCCCAGAATTGATCCCGGACAGTATCAATAACCTTTGACTAATCAAAAGCCGCCCTTAATTTTGAAACCCCCAATTATGAAGAGGTATACAAAACAGCGAATCAATATCAGAACCTTAAGCTCTTGATACCATGTTAGAACATGTATACGAACATACAGGAAGTGGCGACAATGAATCAAGAGAGAACTAGTCGGCACGATTTGCCTTGTTATTAATGAAATGATTCAGCCAATACAAAGATGTTTATGATTGTGTTTATGAAACAATCATATAAACAACGATTAGTAAAAAAGTGTGCAACAGCAGAGATTGAGTTTATGGTGTTTGAGAGGAAGGAGGATCTGTTAGAACAAAAGGCTGCGTCCTTAACCCTAAAGAAGAAGCTGATATATATAATGATCGATCTTGCAAGTGTAGTCCCTTGACTTTTATTCTTCTTGTACCAGCCACAACTTCATTAGCCCATATCTTATATTTATTCCAATAAGAACCTGAAACAAAGCTATATGTAAGAAAAAGTAGTATAAATTACTTAACAGTCAGATTATATTTCAACACCCGCCCTCCACCAAAAATTTGTTATCATATCTGGAAGCAATTAACAACGCCACTTCGTGGACAACATCATGCATTTTGGTTTTAAATTCGTCTTCGCCATCCAATAACAAGCAAGAGGATTTGAGGATTTTCACTGCACTCTGAACTTTATTTCTTGCATCCTTAACCCTGTGGAGGTCTTTGAAAATCTGCAAACCAACCCCATAATATGCCAAACGTTCTAATGAAATTTGAAAGCCTTGAGGGAACAAACTACACAGTAAGAATATTGATTTTGCTTCTTCACTTTCCAGGTAGTCATAGCTTAGATTCAAATGAGCAAACTCTACTCTTATAGCTTGATGAATATCCAAAGTTGAATATTTCTTTATGCTATTAAGTGCTTTTCCCATTCTTTGAAGTTATCTTGGTATTTCAAAGCTTTTCCTACAGCTTGAAGGATGAGTGGCAATCCACCACATCCTTCAACAACCTTCATTGCAGCTTGTTTCAATTTGGCATCGGTTTCTACTCTTTCACCAATCTCATGTTTAAAAAGAGCCCATCCGTCTTTTTTTGACAAATTTTTTACGCAAATTATACTTTGAGCATTCATATCTTTACAGACACTTCTTTGCCTGGACGTTAACAATATATTACAACCTGGGAAGGCAACTCCACATGGAATGCCCACTTCAGGTAGCTTCAGTTCCGTCCACAGGTCATCTAGGATTATGAGAACCTTTGTATGTATGCGTATTAAACTTGCTACAGATTGAACCTGTGTTTTAATGCTTGTCTTATCCACCATTTGCGAGACAGAAACAAATACAACATGAGAAAATCGGTGTTTCACTCTTGCAGCAACTTCAGTGGCAAGTGTAGTCTTTCCTACACCTCCTATGCCATAGATCCCGGTGATCTGTATGCTTTCATCTATGACATATCGAGTGATCTTTTCGAGCAATGAGTTATAGGTAATATTCTCCCTTGGATAAATATCTAACAGTCCAGGGGTAGGAGTAGGAATGAAGATTTGACGTTCAAAAGCCGCACCATCTTGTAGGTGTTGCTCAAGGGAAGAAACCTTATTTTTCGCTTTCTTACCATAGTGATGGAGAGTGTCCAAGTTGAGACACATCCGCAAGTTGAAGCACGTCTTCTTGGCAATAGCTTCTTCTTGAAGAAATTCTTCTGCCGTGGATATGTGAGCTAGCGCGTCCCTCACCCAGTTTTCCGCGCCAGCTCAAATTTCGTCTCCTTTATCAATAGCTAGTATATTTTTTGCTCCACTCTCTCGGTCATATTCATAAGCTTATTTTTTTCAATTCTTAACATCTCAACATTTTTTTTTGCAATTCCACGTATAACCGATATTCTTTTTAACCATTAACATTCTAGGATCCTTTTTCGTTTTGATTGGATTGGATATAACAAAAGTAGGATAAACAGGACACAGTTGAAAGGTTTCTTTTTCTTTTATAGAACGAAATATATCAAAAAATGGAAGGATAACAGATACGAGTAATATGATTAACGGTTTAACGCACAAGCTCGTGTTAAGAACACGTAGAAAACTGAATGGCTGAATGAAAAAAAATCAGAAAGAAGAATAATATGAAGCAAGGATCGAACAGAGAAATTACAAACTGATGAATAAGGAAAGAGACTGTTTATGGGATGGTGAAGATGATACATATATATATAATATTTTCAAGTGACTTTCTACACAAAAAAATATGATGATTTGGGTTATAGACTTTCAGAATCGAATAATTATATTTGCTTAGTGACGTATAAGGATTCCATTGACCTATACAAGTAAACGTAAAAAAATTGAATTACAACACTTCACACGATTGATTGGTTTATGAAGTTCATAATAATAATAATGACATAATTAAATATCAAAGCACGTAATAACGAAAGCGATTTAAACAAGATTATAATAGTAACACATTCATAATTAATTGAATTTGGGTTACGTATCTTTTGCAATGCGATTCCAACGAACAAGAACAAATCTCCAATTTAGGTTTTATGAGGATCAATGATTAACCCCTTTACTGTTTTTTAATCGATCCAAGATATAATGTATAGTGAGATTATATTACTGTTAAAAAACATAATATCACAGACAAAGCAGATCTTTACACCCAACCAACCACCCCTTGGTGTAATTTATTATAAATCAAAGTACAAAACAGAAAGATAAAGATTAGTCCCCAAACGGGTGCTAATCGAACGATTACAATAGAAATAGTGAGAACGTCCCAACTAGGTTGATCCGTTCTCCCTCACAATACAAGAGCTCACTCAAACACTCAGCTATACAAGATGAAACATCAAACTCCCAGGTCAAACCTCCATGGATGAGATGAGAGAGAGAAAGAGAGTTGCGCACACACACAGATATGTGTGTTGTGTTTTTGTGATAATGAAACCCTAGTCAAAGACTAGGGTGATATACATGTCTTGGTCAAAAAAGGCCTCAACGGCATCAAAGCCCACCAAGAAGTAAGTAAGAGGCCCAAGAAGCAAAACTGAAGCCCAAAACCTGAAACAATAACAAGCACAAAAGACAAAACAATATAACACAATACCAAAGTTACAAAGACCCTTTGGTAGATTGATAAAACAACACCCTTCCTCAATCTGACAAAGGAGAGAGCAGAGAACATCATTAACCAAACATATTCACAAGCCTCAACTGTTCACAAAGTTTGAGGTGCTGGTGAATCCCATGAGCCTTGGTAAAAATGTCAGCAGTTTGGTCAATAGAGGCAACCTTGATGGTGTTGATAACACCATCCTGAACCTTTTCCCTTACCAAATGAACATCAACTTCAAAGTGTTTAGTCCTCTCATGTAAGACAGGATTGGCAGCAATTTGAATAGCTGCACTGCTATCACAATAAAGATTAACAGAGAACAAGGATTTCAACTTTAGATCACTAAGCAAGTTAGTGATCCAAATAACCTCACAAGTGGCACTGGCCATGCACCTATACTCAGCTGAGGATCTGGATACTGTGGGTTGCTTCTTGCTCTTCCAAGAGACAAGAGACCTTCCAAGAAAAACACAGTATCCTAACACAGACTTCCTGGTTTTAAGGCATTTAGCCCAATCAGCATCAGTGAAACAGGACACTCTTAATGAAGTATCCTTATAAAACTGAATACCAATACCAAGAGAGTTCTTGAGATATCTAATAACCTTTAAGGCTATTTTAAGGTGAGACTGAAGGGGTGCATGCATGTGTTGGCTAAGGCAATGAACAACATAAGATATATCAGGTCTGATATGGGTCAGGTAAATAAGTCTCCCAAGTAATCTTTGATACTCAAACACATTTATCAGAAACTTATCATCCTTGCTTTCATCAACAGCCAAAACACAATTTTCAGGTAAAGGGGTTGCAACAGGTTTAGCAGCAAGTAACCCAAACTCATGTATGAGTTCTAGACAATACTTCCTTTGGGTCATGCAGATCCCATTGGAGTTTTCAAGAACCTCAATACCTAAGAAATACCTCATAATGCCAAGGTCTTTAATCATGAATTTGGTTCTAAGAAAGCATTTAAATGATTCAATTTCCTCAATGCAGTTACCAGTAATGATAAAATCATCAACATAAACAAGAAGAGCAATAAACATGTTACCATTCTGTTTGGTGTAAAGAAAGTAATCAGATCTACTTTGGCAGAAGCCATGCTCAACCAAAACAGTGGTAAGTTTTGCATTCCACTGCCTTGGGGCTTGCTTGAGACCATACAAGGCTTTATTAAGCTTACACACCTTACCTTTATCATTGCAATTGAACCCCAAAGGAAGAGTCATGTAAATGTCCTCATCAAGATCACCATACAAGAAGGCATTGTTAACATCAAGTTGAAAAAGAGGCCAATCATTAGAGACAGCAATACTAACCAGACACCTAACAGTAACCATTTTAACAACAGGACTGAAAGTCTCATCAAAATCAATGCCTTCCCTTTGACTATAACCTTTAACAACAACCCTAGCTTTAAACTTGTCAACAAGACCAGAGGACTTGTATTTGATCTTATAGATCCATTTATTGTTAATAGCCTTTCTGTTAGCAGGAAGATCAACTAAGGTCCAAGTATTGTTTCTTAAAAGGGCTTCAATCTCATTGTTCATAGCCTCAACCCACCTACTATCTTTCACAGCTTCATAGTAGGTGGAGGGCTCAACAGATTTGTTAAGAGTGGTAGCAAAGCAAAAATTGGTGGTAATTAGCCTAGAGTAATTAACATGCTTTTCAATACCATACTTGAGTTTGCTATCAAGGACAAAATCATTAAGCTTAGCAGGCAGCTTAGTAGGTCTACTAGATTTTCTAACAGGTTGCTCTTCTTCTATAGAATGGTCCCCACTATGATCAATGAAATAACTAGAACTTTCATTTTCAAGATTGCCCTCAGAGCAGGTTTGCACATTCTCACCTATAGTGGTTGCAGGGTTCTCCTCTTGATGATCCTCAAAGGCATCATCAGTATTGGGGTGAACCCTACCATCCAAACCAGGTGATGCTCTCTCATCATCATTGGGACTTGTATTAGTTTGGTTATCAAAAAATGTTAAGAGATCAACATCACTTGTAATAACTACATCAGTTGAGTCCTTTTCACTATTGTTTTTCATTTTGAAAGGAAAGACAGTTTCATAGAATTTCACATCCCTAGAGAAAAGAATTCTTCTATTATCCAAGCTAAACAATTTATAAGCCTTTTTAACAGAAGAATAACCAATGAGTACACATTTTTCAGACCTAGGTGTGAGTTTGTCACTGTTATTCAAACAAGTAGAAAAACAAAGACATCCAAAACATTTCAAATGAGATAGATTTGGTTTTTTGCTAAAAAGCAATTCATAGGGGGACCTACCATTTAAGACAGAAGAGGGGAGCCTGTTGATCAAATAAACAACAGTTAAAATACATTCAGACCAAAAAGTGATAGGAATCTCACCCTGAAACATAAGACTCCTGGCAACATTAAGAAGGTGTCTATGTTTCCTTTCAGCAATCCATTTTGCTGAGGGGTATGAGCACAAGAGGTCTGATGGATGATACCTAAGGAAGAGAGCATAGTGTGTACTTTGTTATTAACAAATTCAGTCCCATTATCAGATCTGAAAATTTTAACTTTGGTATCAAACTGAGTTTTAACAAGGTTAATAAATTGGTTAACCATTCAAACACTTCATCCTTAGATTTTAAAAGGTAGGTCCACACAGCTCTAGAGTAATCATCCACAATAGTGAGGAAGTATCTATACCCTTCCTTACTAGGAACCTTGTAAGGGCCCCACAAGTCCAAGTGAACAAGATCACCAAGTTTACTGGACTTATGATCACTCATGGGAAAGGGTTCCCTTGTTTGTTTAGCCCTGTGACAAGTCTCACAAACAGATATTGAGGTGTTTTTAGAGAGTTTGAGGTCAGTTTTGAGGGCATTGAGAACTTGGTCAGAGGGATGACCAAGTCTACAATGCCAGATATCCTTAGAGGTATTAAAAGTCATAGCAGTATTAACGGTACCAAGGCAATTAGTCTTAAGGTCATCAAACAAGTAGAGCCTCCCAGATTCACTACCAGTCCCCAGAGTAGTCCCCTTGGCCAAGTCCTGAATGTAACATTTATCCTCATCAAAACCAACAAACAATTTACTATCCTTAATGAGTTTGTTAACAAACATCAAGCTAACACAGTAACCAGGAACAACCAGCACATAATGAAGAACAACATTATTAGAAAGTTTGAGGTCACCAATGTGACTGATATTGGCAACAGTGCCATTGGGGTGACCAACAGAAATGTTGAGGTTGGAAATATCAACAACATTGAACATACCCACTGTGGAAGTGGTAAGGTGTTGGTTAGCCCCAGAATCAATAATCCACCCCAAAGTAATAGTCTTAACAAGAAATTTAGAGTTGCCACAAAAGAACTTAGAAAAATTCACATTGAACCAGACATTAGCATTAAAGAAGGATATTCTACCTGCCATGTTAGACTGAGTGTTGCCAGAGGAATCATTGATAAAGTTGAGAAGTTTCTGCATTTGTTCAGTGGTGAAAGAGTTTGGAGAATTACAAGTGGAAGCTTGTTTTTCTCCAGTTTTAATATCATAATTAGCATTAAAATTGGGTTTAAAAACAGTCTGCCTTTGATTATTACCCCCCCTTTTTAACATAACCAACAGGATAACCAATCAATTCAAAGCATCTATCAACAGTATGACCAATCTGATTGCAATGAGTGCACAAAAGATTAGGGTTAGGACCCCTAAAGTTTTTGGACCCATTGCCTTTGTTAGGGGTTCTATTAGAAACATTGGATGTGTTTCTCCAATTTTGATTAAAGGTCTTAGCAGCAAAAGAAGTAGCATTCAATTTTGCCTCTGCATGATCAGAGTTATCAGGAACACCCCTATGGGACTCCTCTCTAGAAACAGTGACATAGGCTTCCTTAACATCAAGGAGTGGATCCCTGGTGAGAAGAGCAGTCCTAACAGGCTGATAACAGTCATCAAGCCCCATAAGAAACTGCATAAGCCTCATGATTTGCTGATGCAAAGCTAATTCAGTGCTAGCAGAACAAGAACATTTAACAGCACAAACACATTTAGGAATCTTAGACACAGCATCAAACTCTCTCCATAGAGAGTTCAACCTATGATAATAATCAGATATAGAACTACCCCCTTGTTTAACAAACCCAATTTTCTGAAGCAAATTATAAACAATGGAACCATCAACCTTGTCATAAGTTTCATTAAGCTATTTCCAGACATTAGCAGCATTTTCAGAATAAACAAGACCCATGTAAACATCACTAGAAACCACATTCATAATCTAAGTAAGAACCATAGCATTACATCTATCCTATTGAGCACACAACACTTCATCAGTATAAGACTCTCTTAAACAGGACCCATCAACAAAAGCAAATTTGTTCCTAGCTTGTAAATCAAGTCTCATAGCATTGTTCCACATCCTATAGTTCTCAGTCCCCAACAGCTTGAAAGGGACAAGAACAGAGCTGCTATTATCACTATTATGAATGTGAAGTGGGTTTCCAGCATCCAAGTTGCTGATGAGAGCAACAGGATTGGTGGTGGTCTCAGGGAAGGCCCCACCACCACCATTTCCTCCACCACCATTGGGTGGTGGAGGAGGAGTACCACTAGCACTCATAGGTCACACATAGAGAGAGCAAGAAAAAACACCCAAAGCAACAAACAGAGAGCACACAAAAAAGATAAACCAAGGCAGGTAAAATAAAGCAGATAGAACAAGACAAAAAATAACCACAATGAACACCCAGAAGGTGAGCACCAGAAATGTCAAGCTGTGGACTGGGATTGGCCAGAGCAGGTATCCACACCAATCAAGGCTGGAGGGTCAAGATGTTAACCGAATCCGTTTGCACCCACACACAAGACAACAGTGACCCACAAAAGTAACCAAGAAGGAGGCAAGAGGGAAAATGAAAGAAGACTTACAGCGGAAACAGCAAAAAATACACCCAATCTCTAGATTCACTTAGTCTAGAGGATGGGTGAACCACCAATCAGAAACCCCCAAAAAATAATAAAAGTTAGGGTTAGCAAACCCCAACAAGCGTACTTATGTAAATAAGTAAAAAATTGGTAACGGCACCACCAAGGTGATACCAGGATACCAATAATAGAGAAAACCCCCAAAAATTAAATTAGGGTTTCAAGAAACCCTAATCAAATCTTCAAGGTTTTTAACGGCACCACCGAATAAATCAACGGCAACACCTACTAAAGCTTCCTGGGCACCTCAGAGACAAAACCCCCAAAAAATAAATTAGGGTTTGTGAAAACCCTAATAATATTTTCCAAGAAAACTAACGGCACCACCAAAAGAAGCTTCTAGAAGCGACAAGAGAGCAAGAATCACCACCCAAAGTATAAAACCCTAAAAAATTAATTAGGGTTTCGAAAAATCAAAAAATTGATTATAATAAAAAGAACCGAGAGAGCTTCGATGGCTGAAAGATCTATAACCAGAGCTCTGATACCATGTTAAAAAACATAATATCACAGACAAAGCATATCTTTACACCCAACCAACCACCCCTTGGTGTAATTTATTATAAATCAAAGTACAAAACAGAAAGATAAAGATTAGTCCCCAAACGGGTGCTAATCGAACGATTACAATAGAAATAGTGAGAACGTCCCAACTAGGTTGATCCGTTCTCCCTCACAATACAAGAGATCACTCAAACACTCAGCTATACAAGATGAAACATCAAACTCCCAGGTCAAACCTCCATGGATGAGATGAGAGAGAGAAAGAGAGCTGCGCACACACACAGATATGTGTGTTGTGTTTTTGTGATAATGAAACCCTAGTCAAAGACTAGGGTGATATACATGTCTTGGTCAAAAAAGGCCTCAACGGCATCAAAGCCCACAAAGAAGTAAGTAAGAGGCCCAAGAAGCAAAACTGAAGCCCAAAACCTGAAACAATAACAAGCACAAAAGACAAAACAATATAACACAATACCAAAGTTACAAAGACCCTTTGGTAGATTGATAAAACAACAATTACGTTTTTTGAAGCGTGATATATAGAGGCACAAATTATTTATAAATTAATATGTATACAGCGAGTTTAGAAAAGACGGTAATTAAATCTGATAATTAATAACTTACTCCTTACATGATACAAAACGAAGCAAGATTTTAATTCGAATTTAAAAAAATTGTCTTTTAGTTACTCAAAAATTTATCTTCATATTAAAATTACAATGCCCAATTCTAATAAGTAGCGCAAAACTAATAAACAAGCTTAGTTCCTATATTCAAAATAAAGCCCCACGTTACGCGCTATAGTACGCTATATCACACTTTATGCCGCTTTTTATCATGTTACGCCTAGAGACGACGTTTTGATCTATTTCATAACATGAAGGCCACGCCTCACGATATAGCCCACTACAGCGTGAGCTATAGCGCGCTATTTAGAACCATGCTCTAAATACATTAAACCTACAAACCGAGTTTGGACTTTTTTATCCATTAATACTCCCCGCAATATAAGTAACAAAGTCATCATAATCCAAATTAACTAAAACAATAGCTAGCATACATAACGAAGACAATAGCATACAATAATCCTGGGAAGATAACCCAACAAACTTAACACTCAAAATATAAAACTCCACAATGTAACCATCGTAGAGGTGAAAAGCACGAGTGGAGGGAGCAAGAGGGTAAATATGATGTCGGATAACGGTGCACAACCTCATGACATGAGGTTTGAATTTGGGTTTAATTGGTTTTAGTGGTCAGTGTTTCTCATTTCATGGGGTTGTTGATTTTTTTAAGTAAAGGATTTATGTTTTTGTTTAGTTATGATGATTAATTGTAGAAAATTTAGAGAATATGAAAAAGGGATTATATTTGATAATTGGGAAGGTAAAGGTTTGATCTCTGATATCATGTTAGATATTGAATAAACTCGTAAGTATAGTTGTATTATTGATCATTATTTATATGAGTGAAATCTTAGATACTTGAAACCCAACTTGATTTTAATTATCCTCTAATACTTATTACAAATAAGTGTTGTTAAGCCACCAAAAACAAATACAAGATCAGCGACAATTCGTTTAATTGTCGCCACTATATGAGGGAAAAACTAATTCATCACTAGAATTTAAGAAGAAATAAGTGAAAAGAAAGCACAGCATTTTGCTGTGCCCAAGCATGTACAAAATATTAAAGAGAAAATCTTATCTTGTATCATGAGAGGTGAGATCATGGGAGAACAATATTCAAAAAATACAAAAGATGACATCTTACTCATCCTTTCAATCTATATCCAGTGGTATGATCAAATACTCCAAAAATATATAAACCCCAAACATCCGCCTTTTATTCTCATTCAACCCCTAATTTTCTCTCTCTAAAAAATACACACACAACCTACCACCCACCAAACCTTCTCAAGAAATAAAAAAACCCTCGTCGAAATCACTAAAACCTCTTCGGAAATCAAAAACCAGCGACGAAAACCTTAACCGCCACAACATCTCATTTTAAAACAACACAACTCTCTAGATTCACAACAAAATGCGTCGGAATCACAAGAAATCTCACTGGACATAGAAAATGATAATGAGCAAAGAAGTTGTTGAAAGAATTAATGATGATCATTTGAACGTGATTAAACATATGGATCTAAACAAAAGAAGTTGTTGAACATGATAGTGAATTTGAATCTTGAACAAAGAAGATGTTTTGAAAGAAGTTGCATACCTAGATGCTCAAGATATTATTAAAGAAGAAATAACAGATAGAATCACATGTGATTCTATTTGAATGAATTACATATGCTTCTCACACTGATTCCTATGTTGTTTATATTGTATTGTACTTTTTATGAGAAAATGTAAATCAAATATGATTTTCATTGATGTTGTAAATTAATTCACTTGTGATTCAATTTTAATCTAGAAATGATAATTAGATTATGAAGTTTGTTACCTGAAAGTATGAATATTAATTTGTTGCGAGATTCCTTTATCAAAAGCACATGTGATTCCTCTTTGAATCACATGTGATCCGTATGTGAATCACATGTGATCCATGTACATGGTAGGTAAAAACTTAGTACGAATCACATGTGGTTTGTACATATTTGATTATTGACAAAAATATTATTTTGTAATAATAAACATAAAATTACATGTGATCCTCTTCGATCACATGTAAATTGTGTGTAAATTACATGAGATCCATGTATAGAGTAAATAAAACTCTGTGCAAATCACATCTAATTCGCTCGAATCACATGTGATTTGCATACGAATCACATGTGATTTGCATACGAATCACATGTGATTTACACACGAATAAATAGTTTTTAATTGAGTTGCATGTGACGCCTTATACGCAAGTTAAAGTCGTATTATTGCAAAGACAATGAACAAATCATATTCTTTATGTACGAATCATTTCATAAAGCTTAAAGAGATATCTCAAAGACATCAAATAGAAAATTTATATGATCACTGATAAAGATTAACATGTTTATTGGTTTGCTTATTTAAGTATTTACTTGAAAAAAAAGAAAGACAAAAAACATCACCTAGAATTTGGCTTTGTGTTCAAAATATGTGACTAAACTCAAAGTCAATATGAACAAACACTCTCTCAATTTTCATTAGTTGCTCAATCTTTTCTTGTAGCATTTCTCCAACAATATGAGCTTTGTTCAGCAATATATCCTTTGTTATCATAATGTCCACCTCCACAAAGTAATGAGAACCTAATGTATATGCTCTCACTCTATCAACATGTCTGATTTCCTACTGATGATTCCATGTATGTAACCATACCATATAAGAAAACGGAAAGAATGACCTATTTCAATACTTGTATATGCCAACATATAAAACAAAGAACCACAAGTCCAGGATACTAGTGTTGTGCGATAAGTAAATATAAAATAACAACTAATTTGTTTAGATAAACCAACTTCCATCATTACAACTAAGAGATCACAAAATATGAGAAACTTCTTAACAAAGTACAAATATTACATGAAATAAAATTATCGCAATGTATACTCGATTTCCACAATATGCAAAAATGAGCTAAAATTCTGACTCAAAATCAGCTATGCAACTCAGAATCTAGGTAATAATTTTTTGACCAAACCTCGAGCCATCGTCTTCACCGTTAGCATCAACCCTAAGTTCCAAACCAGGCAACACATCTACAATCAACAATGCTTTAAGCATCGACATCAATGAACCACCCACCTCTAGCTACGATATACAAGAATTCCCTTTATGTGCATTGATAGTAGTAAAAATACGCTATTAGGAAAAAGACGTATTATGGGTAAGTATTAAATTTGACGATTTAGGAAAACCGACAAATCGAATAAGTGCGAGTTCGTTCTCGAATAAGGTATGTGATGTGTGCCAATAATATAAAAATCAAGTTTGGATTAGTGTCCTTTTTGGGTTTGAAGAGAGAAAATTAAAAGACGAGTTACACTACGATTAAACTACGATGTAAAACGTAAACGTAAAGACGTAAAACGTGACGAAATAAAAAATTTAAACTAAAAACAATTTAAAAATCAAAACTAAGTCTAGAATAATATGAATAAGAATAAAAATTCAATAAATAAGTTTTAAAACTTATTATTAATTAAATATTTAATTTTAAATGCTAATTAAACCCTTAAATTAAAAATATTTAACAAAAAGTCCAAAATTATATTTTATCAAACAAATATCTTACTTATATTAATTAAAAGCTAAAAAGTATTTTTCCAAAAGTTTTAAAACTATTTTTCTATTTTTAAAAGGCTAAAAACTAATTGTTAACTAAAATAATGATAAAAAATATTAAAATAATGAGAAAAATATTTTTACTTTCTCAAAAATCCTAAATTAACTATCTAAACAGTAAAAAAAATAGAAAAGTTGGAAAAGGGTGAAATTTTCCCTAATAAGACTAATAAGTGTAAAAACACTTATCCTTTTACCACTTATTTCCAATAATAACAAGACCAAAACGTGTGATTTATGTCGTAAAAGTCGGAATTATGCGTGGTTTGTGTTTTTATTGTGTTTTAGGACCAAAATATGAAAAAGGAAGAAAACACGGGCTTTCACGGGCTTTTATCGAAGAAAAACGGGAAAAGACGAAGTCAAAAGATCAAGAGTGCTTAAAGAACGGATGTCCAAGACCTATTCTGGAGATTTATCGAAGAACAAGTCTAAAGACGGAAGTTTAATGAAGTCGAAGAACTTAAGTCTAATAGAAGAAGAAAATTAAAAGACAAGTTCAAATCCCGAGACTACAAAGACGAAGAATTAAAGTCGAGTCGAGAAGAAAAAGAAAGAAGAAAGCACCACACATGCCTCCCACTTCCCTATAAATACCCTCCTAATCACATTAGGAGGGGGTTAGCTAGTTTTTATTTTTCAAGTTTCTTTCTAGTTTTTAGAGAGAGAAAGTCTTAAACTTTCTCTCACTAGTTCATCTTTTTCTTTTAATCTTTCAAGATTAAACACTTTTGTATTGCTTATTTCATTAATCAAAGTTCTATTTTAAGCTTTTGATCCTTATTCTCATTCTACACTTCTTGATTCATTTACCTTTGATCCGATTTACATTCTTCATGCTTATGATTTGATGTTTTCGTGATTAAAGGATTGCTCTTTTTAGTTTACACACAAGCTCCTTCGTCTAAACCATAAGCTCGTAATGCTTATTGGCTTATTCGAGTCTTAGCTTATTGAGTTTCGGATTTCTTCAAGGTTTTTAATGGTTTAAAGTCCATTTCATAAAGTTCTTGATTTTAAGTTTTGAAAAGTCATCGAATTTGAGCTTTTTGGGATCGTTTAAGATTCGTTTAGAATTGCTTATTGCATTTGCTTTTCGAAATTCACTCTTGCCACGAATTTCGGAATCAGTTACATTCCATCGCAATCTTAGGGTTTTGACACACATTCCGACGGTTTACTCCACATTCCGATAGGTTTTGGTTTTTGATCGCAATAACCCATTAGGGTTTTACTTTGCGATCGGTTGGATCTTCCTCCTTATTCCGATCTGGGTTGCGATCGCTTATTGCGATCGCATATTCCGACGGGTCTTAAGGACTTGGTTAAGACGAAGTGCTGCCCATTTTTCGATAGAGTCATTGCTACAGCATCATTCCGATAGGTGTGCATTGCGACAGTTGTGTTTTCTTAAGTATTCCGATCTGAACTCGATTATTCCGATGGTTAATGTTAGTGATATTCCGATGGTTGCTATTTTGGTGTATTCCGAAGAACATGAATTGTTTTATTACAATTGATTAAGTTTTTTTTTTTAAGTTTTTAAGTTTTTCAAAGTTTAAAGTCTCAAGAATTTTCTTAATTAACTTCTATTTTAATTTTGTCCAAATTTCAAATTTACTCAACGACACTTTAATTACTCGCTAGTAGTTTAAAACAAACAAACCAAATCATTCTCTTGATTCACCAAAAGACAATTGAGTCGCACTTAAGACCGGTTTTCAATTCGAAAAGACTTCGGACGATAATATTTTATATTTGGTTGCAAAGACAAGTATTAAATGGCGCCGCTGCCGGCTCTTTTCGTTAAGATAAACGGTTTCTAGTGAGAGACGCATTGAATTTTGGGATCCGTTCTTTGAACGTTATTTTCCTCGCTTCAAACAATTTCAAAAATCCATAAAAATTATAAAACTCTTTAAAAATACAAAAACATTAAAAAACCTATAAAAACCAAAAAGATTATATAGATATTTCTTGTGTATATTTTTATTCTGCAGGTGCATGCGTACTAGATCTACAAACTATTCTGAGCCCGAGAATCGTGAAGATTTAGATATGGCTGGTGTTAACAACAACAATAATCACCCACCTCAAAACAATTTGAATAATAACAACAACAACAACAATGTCCTTCTACCTGATTTACGAACCATGGAGGAATTGTGCCAACCCACCATGAATGGACGCGGAGGCCCGATTGCGCCAATGCACGTCACGGCCCAGGAGTTTTCGTTGAAGCATCATATGATACAACAAGTGCAAACGAACCCGTTTCGTGGAATTCCGGATGATGATGCCAACAAACACCTAGACAAATTCATTACCATTACCCAAAGCATGAAGTGCCCCGGTGTTTCTATGGATGACCTTCGACTTCAACTTTTTCCACACTCGCTTTCTCACCATGCCGAAAAATGGTTTGACCGTCTTCCTAAGAATTCTATTCATACGTGGAACGACATGACTCAACGCTTTTTATCGCGCTACTTTCCCCCATCCATGGTCACTAGCCTTCGTAACCAAATCAGTGGATTTATGCAAGAGAATGATGAATCGCTTTTCGATGCTTGGGAACGTTACAATGATTTGATCGACCGCTGTCCTAATCACAATATGCTCCCCGTCACTCTCATTGACACCTTTTACAATGGTCTCACTTTTCGTGATCGTGACACGATCAATGCCGCCGCCGGTGGTACTTTTATGAAGGAGACCGGAGGAGTGTCGAGAGTTGATTGAAAACATGACTACTCACCACAAGAATTAGGATTCTTCCGCATCCTCAAGATCTAATCAGAGAGTCAATGTTTCATCTACTTCTTCCACCACCAACTCGTCTGTTTTGGAACGTGCTCTTCTTGATATCAACAAAAGTCTCCAAATTTTGACTTCTAACCAAACTCAACAAGCTAAAGCCATTGTTATTTCATGTGACACATGTGGTGGTCCTCATTCCTACAATGAGTGTCCTTCTACTCACGGCAATTATTCTGAAGACGTTAACGCAGCCTACGGTACTTATCCCACGGGAGGCTATCAAGCTCGCCCTCAAGGAGACCGTGGCTTGCTAAGTTATCGTTCCAACAATTATCTTGCTCCTCCCGGTTTCCCTCCTGCAAACCAAAACCAACAACAAAGCTACAACCGAAACAACCAATCCCAACCTCGTGCTCAAAATCAATATCAATCCCAAAGAAACCCATACCCAACTCAAGGAAACTCTCAAGCTCCACCTCTCAATCAACCGATGGCAGTAAGTCCAGACGTCGAGACATTCATGAAGACCAATCGTGAGTTGGTGACGAATCTTCAGAGTCAATTTGTCAACTTGAAGAATGACATGGTGAAACAAGGGAGCGATATTCGAGCCGAGCTAAGGAATGACATGGCCAAACACAGCAATGATATTAATGCAAACATGCAAAACTCGTTTAACAATCAAGCTCTTCACCTTCGTGATATGATTGGTTCGCTCATCCAAAGTAATCAACCCTCTTCTTCGGGTACTCTTCCGAGTAATACCGTTGCGAATCCAAGGGGGGAGATGAAAGCAATCACCACTCGAAGTGGAAAAGGTTATATGGAACCCGAGCTTCCTACACCACCACCCGTGATTGTGAACAAGGAAAAAGAGCAACTTTCCCCACCTCCTTCACCTTCTATCCCCATTTCCCCACCACCCGTGGTTGTGAGTGATCATATTCCCTTAAAGCCTTCTTCTTCATCCAATATACCTTATCCTTCAAGGTTGAGGAAAGAGAAGCAAAAGAGCAAGGATGATATTCAGGTTTCGAACTTCCTTAAAATGTTTAAACAACTGAATTTTAACATCTCCTTTGCCGAGGCTCTCGCTCACATGCCCAAATACGCTAAGATGTTTAAAGATCTTCTAAGTGATAAAGAGAAACTCCTTGACATTGCTCAGACCCACCTTAATGAGAATTGCTCCGTAGTGCTCTTAAGGAAATTGCCCACCAAACTTGGTGATCCGGGTCGCTTCTTGATTCCTTGCAACTTCCCGGGCGTAGAGAATTGCATGGCCCTAGCCGATCTAGGTGCCAGTATAAACCTAATGCCTTTAAGTGTTTGGAAGCAATTATCTCTCCCCGAGCTAGTACCCACACGAATGACTTTGGAATTAGCCAACCGTACGGTTGCTTATCCAGTGGGGATTGCCGAAGATGTCTTTGTTGGCGTCGATAAATTCACCTTCCCGACGGATTTTGTCGTCGTTGATTACGAAATGGATCCCCGTGTTACATTAATCGTTGGACGTCCATTTCTGAGGACCGGTCGCACTCTTATTGATGTAGCCGCAGGCGAAATAATCATGAGAGTTGGTGACGATCAAATTGTCTTCAACATGGGTAAGATTTCTCAGCAACCTTATTCGTATGAGAGCGTTAATGCTATTGATGTTCTCGATGAGGCTTGTGAAGAACATTTTCATGATGCTTGCAAAAGTACTCATTCTCTACCCAATGTTGAGACCTTTGCCTCAATTGCTCCAGCATTGACTCCTTTCGGAGAAAGTGATTTGGATGACTTCGAAGCTAGCTTGGGTCCTCTCGATATTAAGTATGATAATTTGTCCACAAATTGGGATAAAGACATAAGTACTATTGAGAGACTTCTCAATGAGGACCCGTTCTCTCCTCCTGCTCCTAAAGAGGTGACTAATGATGATCCATCGTTCGTTTCACCATCCATTGAGGATCCTCCTACTCTTGAGCTTAAGGACTTACCGCCTCATCTTGAGTACGTTTTTCTGGAAGACGACGAGAAGCTACCGGTCATCATCGCAAAGGATCTAAAAGAAGACGAAAAAGCCCGACTTGTCGCTGTGTTGAAGAAGCATAAACGCGCTATCGCTTGGAAAATCTCCGACATCCGTGGAATTGATCCTCACTTTTGCACACATAAAATTCTCATGGAGGACGACTTTAAGCCCACAATTCAAAGTCAACGAAGGGTGAATCCTAAAATCCATGAAGTCATCAAAAAAGAGGTTATCAAACTTCTTGATGCGGGTATGATTTACCCTATTTCGGATTCACCACGGGTTAGTCCAGTCCATTGTGTGCCTAAGAAAGGCGGAATCACCGTTGTGCCCAACACAAACAACGAGTTAATTCCTACCCGTCTCGTTACTGGGTGGAGAGTTTGTATAGACTACCGCAAACTCAATGATGCCATGAGAAAGGATCATTTCCCTCTACCTTTTATGGACCAAATGCTTGAACGTTTAGCTGGTAATGAATATTACTGCTTTCTGGATGGTTTCTCGGGTTATTTTCAAATACCCATCGATCCCCAAGATCAAGAGAAGACAACATTCACTTGTCCCTATGGCACATTTGCTTATAAACGAATGCCTTTTGGCTTATGCAATGCCCCCGGGACTTTCCAAAGGTGCATGTTGGCTATCTTCCATGACATGGTTGAACAAACCATGGAAGTCTTCATGGATAATTTCTCGGTCTTCGGGGATTCCTTCTCTTCTTGCCTTGCCAATTTGGAACGTATGCTTAAGCGGTGCGAAGACACTCGCCTTGTTCTGAATTGGGAAAAATGCCATTTTATGGTAAAAGAAGGCATTGTGCTAGGACACAAAATCTCTAAAGCCGGTCTTGAAGTTGACCGTGCTAAAGTTGATGTCATAGCCAAATTACCTCCACCTTCAACCGTGAAGGGTGTGAGAAGTTTTCTGGGTCATGCGGGCTTCTATCGTTGATTCATTCAGGATTTCTCTAAAATCGCTCGCCCAATGACCCACCTCTTGGAAAAAGATACTCCCTTTATCTTTTCTAAAGAGTGTCTTGAAGCCTTCAATCTTCTTAAGGATAAGCTCACTAAGGCACCGGTCTTGGTCACCCCTAATTGGGAGCTGCCTTTTGAATTGATGTGCGATGCTAGCGACTTTGCTATTGGTGCGGTTTTGGGCCAACGTGTGAACAAACACTTCCAACCAATCCACTATGCTAGCAAAACAATGACGGGGGCTCAATTGCATTACACGACAACCGAAAAAGAGCTTTTAGCTGTTGTCTATGCTTTTGAAAAATTTCGCCCCTATCTTGTTTTATCCACCACCATCGTATACACGGACCATTCCGCGTTGAAGTACTTGATGACTAAGAACGATTCTAAGCCAAGACTTCTTCGCTGGGTTTTGCTCCTTCAAGAATTCAACATTGAAATTCGTGACAAGAAGGGAGTCGAAAACCTGGCCGCGGATCATTTGAGTCGACTTGAGAATCCATATCAAGGGGATCATCCGAACAAAGAGATCAATGACTCTTTCCCCCTGGAGACTCTAATGTCTATAAATCTCAATTTTGATGACACCCCGTGGTTTGCAGACATTGCAAACTACTTAGCGGGTGGTATTCTCATCCAAGGGTTAACATCCCAACAAAAGAAGAAGTTCTTGAATGATGTTAAGACTTACTTTTGGGATGACCCTTATCTATTCAAACAGTGTGCTGATCTGATTATTCGTCGTTGTGTTGACGGACCGGCAGCTTTTGACATCCTCCAAGCTTGCCACAAAGGACCCACCGGTGGTCACTTTGGTCCCAACTACACCGCTAAGAAAGTGTTTGATTCTGGATTCTACTGGCCCACCATTTATCGTGACGCTCACGAAATGGTTAAGCATTGTGATGCTTGCCAACGTCAGGGCAAGATCACACATAAGGATGAGATGCCTCAAAATTTCATACAGGAATGTGAAATCTTTGATGTATGGGGCATCGACTTTATGGGGCCATTTCCATCCTCCAAAGGGAACAAGTACATCCTCGTCGCCGTCGACTACGTCTCTAAATGGGTTGAAGCTAAGGCTCTTCCTACGAATGATGCGAGGGTGGTTGTGAACTTTTTGAAGCAGCTTTTCGCTCGATTTGGCGTTCCTCGTGCTATCATCAGTGACCGCGGGACTCATTTTTGCAACGATCAATTTGCAAGAGTCATGGCAAAGTATGGTGTCAATCACCGTCTTTCCACCGCCTATCATCCCCAAACCAATGGGCAAGCCGAAATTTCCAATCGTGGCTTGAAGAGAATTTTGGAGCGTACTGTGGGAGAGCATCGTGCCACGTGGGCCGATAAGTTAGATGATGCTCTGTGGGCTTTCCGTACTGCTTACAAGACCCCGATCGGTTGTACACCTTATCGTCTTGTGTACGGGAAAGCCTGCCACCTACCCATCGAGCTGGAACATAAGGCGCACTGGGCCTTGAAGTGGGCTAACTTCGACATCATCAAAGCCGGTGATCATCGCAAGGTTCAACTCAACGAGCTAAATGAACTAAGGAATGAAGCTTATGAGAACTCGCTGATCTACAAGGAGAAGACGAAGATTATCCACGATGCTAAAATCAAGAACCGAGAGTTCCACGTTGGTGATCAAGTTTTACTTTTTAACTCTCGGTTGAAGATCTTCTCTGGCAAGTTGAAGAGCCGCTGGTCTGGTCCATTCACCGTCGCCAAAGTCTTTCCGTATGGGACCATTGAACTTTCTCAGCCGAATGGGCCCAATTTCAAGGTGAATGGCCAGCGTCTGAAGCTGTATTTTGGTGAGGACATCTCTCAAGAGATGATTCCATCCCTCACCACGTTCCCCATGAACTAAAATTGGGTCGAGTCAGGCTCATGACTCGGTGAACAAAAACAAGCGCTTCTCGGGAGGCAACCCGTGTTCTATCCTTTACTGCTTTCACAATAAGTGTAGGGGGAGCACCACATATGTTTGTTGTCTTGTTTCTTGTGCTGTGCAGGGATTAAAGCTTCAGAAAGAATCTTGATGACTTTTGACGAACCGTGATACCGTGTTTTCCATCTTCCCGGTTCTATCCTAAACTCTTGTGATTCAATATTTCATATTCTATATGTTCACATTGACTTCACTTTAGTTGTCCTTTCCTTAGCAAGATTTAAACAAAGTGCACAATGTCATACGTATAGGGGAGTTTACTCCCACATGCTTAAACATTGAGGACAATGTTTATCTCAAGTGTAGGGGGGACTTCTATCGAAGTAAGTGGTCTTTTCCATGAATTTGCCCTCATTTTAACCGGAAAATTTGATTTTTCGACATTTTTCAAAATTTTTAATCTATTTTGGCCTAGTTGTATAGTTGTACTTTCCTTTATCATGTTTAGTTTCTTTCCGTTGATAGAATAAATTTTCAATAAAGTAGTTTTAGATTTTTCTTAGTCGTGAACATTTTGACTCAACCCGAGTTTACTTGCATAAGTTTACTCTAGCTAGTATCCTTAACGTGTTTAAGTCAAGTTTTGCTAGGCTTTTATATAGGGAGCTATAAAACGCGAAGGTCTTAACTCTCACGGGTTAAGAACAAGAACTTTTCGCAAGTTCCTATAATTGATCCTAGAGAGTCGTTTATCAAGGGAACTTTAAAACGCGATTTCGAAACTTGAAAAAGTCTAAGAATTTGCAAGATCCTATAGGCGACTCGAAAATCTAAAACTTTGATTTAATAGGCTAAGCATCCACGAGTCTCATTCCTTGAGATTTTAAACTGTGGAGAACGAGAGATGATAGAGCCAATTATAAGTTCGGTACTCTTTCGTGAATTCATGTGAGTTAATTATGAGCCTATTCTCCCTCCGCTTGTTAATAAATTTATCTGCTAATAAATAAGGTTGTACGATTTGAAAAGTTACTTAGCTTCTAGCCCCAGATCGTTTAAAAGTTGCTCGGTAATGACGAGAGTTCATAGCCAAGGCATAACTTATGAAGCGGGGCGCGAAGATTGGTGAGTCCGAAAAGGCCCTAACAAGGCATGAGGGCTATGTTTTGTTGCTAAAGATCCAAAAGTGATGTGAAGAATCATTTATCGAAAATCAATATGAAGGATCGAGACACACGACGAAAAGCAAGAACTCCCCAAAAGTCATGGAGAAATCTATCCGAAAAGACCCTAACAAGGTATGAGGATAAATAGATCCAAGTCCTAAAAGGAGGCGGATCGTTGTATATCAAAGTCCAAAATAAAGATTGGAGAAAAATGAAGAAGTCGTGGTCCAAAGATGAAGAATCTCTCAAAAACTTCAAGTGAAGAAATTCCTATTATGAAGAGAAGACCATAATTTCAACGTCTCTCGAAGATTCGAAGTATGAAGTCGCTGCCAAATATCGGCCCGAGAAAGGTCTCAAATCGCGAACCAAGTTATGCCAAGATATGAACTTTCTGATATCCCGAGAAGCAGTTTTAAAAGATTTGGTCCTTTAGCTAACTATTGATTAAATCATTCACCTTATTTTCGGACTAAATAACTATCGAAATAAGTCAAACAATGCATCCTCGTGATCATTCAAGACAAAAATAAAATATAAGAGATACACCTAGGAATAAGAGAGTCTAAGTGAATAATTGGCCCACATGAGTTCGTGATAGTTTGCTAACTTATAATAACAATGATCTCGTTTTTAAGCTTGGTATGGGGAACGTGAAACTTGAGGATGATAAACGTTCATGGCCGCCAAAACCCAATGTAAGTTTTTAATTTCTTTACTTATCTCTATCTTTTATGTTTAGTATTAAATAAAGGCCAAGGTGGGTTATTTATGATGTGAAATGTAAACCGTGCTTAAAATTAATGCATTGCATGAGGGCATTGCAATGGTCAAGTGTAGGGGATTTAATAAGTGTAAAAACACTTATCCTTTTACCACTTATTTCCAATAATAACAAGACCAAAACGTGTGATTTATGTCGTAAAAGTCGGAATTATGCGTGGTTTGTGTTTTTATTGTGTTTTAGGACCAAAATATGAAAAAGGAAGAAAACACGGGCTTTCACGGGCTTTTATCGAAGAAAAACGGGAAAAGACGAAGTCAAAAGATCAAGAGTGCTTAAAGAACGGATGTCCAAGACCTATTCTGGAGATTTATCGAAGAACAAGTCTAAAGACGGAAGTTTAATGAAGTCGAAGAACTTAAGTCTAATAGAAGAAGAAAATTAAAAGACAAGTTCAAATCCCGAGACTACAAAGACGAAGAATTAAAGTCGAGTCGAGAAGAAAAAGAAAGAAGAAAGCACCACACATGCCTCCCACTTCCCTATAAATACCCTCCTAATCACATTAGGAGGGGGTTAGCTAGTTTTTATTTTTCAAGTTTCTTTCTAGTTTTTAGAGAGAGAAAGTCTTAAACTTTCTCTCACTAGTTCATCTTTTTCTTTTAATCTTTCAAGATTAAACACTTTTGTATTGCTTATTTCATTAATCAAAGTTCTATTTTAAGCTTTTGATCCTTATTCTCATTCTACACTTCTTGATTCATTTACCTTTGATCCGATTTACATTCTTCATGCTTATGATTTGATGTTTTCGTGATTAAAGGATTGCTCTTTTTAGTTTACACACAAGCTCCTTCGTCTAAACCATAAGCTCGTAATGCTTATTGGCTTATTCGAGTCTTAGCTTATTGAGTTTCGGATTTCTTCAAGGTTTTTAATGGTTTAAAGTCCATTTCATAAAGTTCTTGATTTTAAGTTTTGAAAAGTCATCGAATTTGAGCTTTTTGGGATCGTTTAAGATTCGTTTAGAATTGCTTATTGCATTTGCTTTTCGAAATTCACTCTTGCCACGAATTTCGGAATCAGTTACATTCCATCGCAATCTTAGGGTTTTGACACACATTCCGACGGTTTACTCCACATTCCGATAGGTTTTGGTTTTTGATCGCAATAACCCATTAGGGTTTTACTTTGCGATCGGTTGGATCTTCCTCCTTATTCCGATCTGGGTTGCGATCGCTTATTGCGATCGCATATTCCGACGGGTCTTAAGGACTTGGTTAAGACGAAGTGCTGCCCATTTTTCGATAGAGTCATTGCGACAGCATCATTCCGATAGGTGTGCATTGCAACAGTAGTGTTTTCTTAAGTATTCCGATCTGAACTCGATTATTCCGATGGTTAATGTTAGTGATATTCCGATGGTTGCTATTTTGGTGTATTCCGAAGAACATGAATTGTTTTATTACAATTGATTAAGTTTTTTTTTAAAGTTTTTAAGTTTTTCAAAGTTTAAAGTCTCAAGAATTTTCTTAATTAACTTCTATTTTAATTTTGTCCAAGTTTCAAATTTACTCAACGACACTTTAATTACTCGCTAGTAGTTTAAAACAAACAAACCAAATCATTCTCTTGATTCACCAAAAGACAATTGAGTCGCACTTAAGACCGGTTTTCAATTCGAAAAGACTTCGGACGATAATATTTTATATTTGGTTGCAAAGACAAGTATTAAAGACAAAAACAGATTATTAAAAACTAATTAAAACTTGAAATAATTCTAAAAATAATAAAATAAAGAGAAAAATAAAATTAACTTTTCTAAAATGTTTAAAATAAATAACTTAAGATGAGAAAATTAAAAATACTGAAAAACTCTAAAAATATGTCATTAAAGACAAAAACTCACAAATCTGAAAGTGACATGCTAGATGCTTTTGTTTTTTAGTGTAGTAGTGGGTAGAAAAGAGCTATCAGTGGGAAAGGAGTTCCCACTTATGAGTCTCAGAAAACGGATTTTGGCCTTTTTTAGCCTTGATTCTTGGAGTTTTTAGAATACAAAGGCACCCCCACACTCAGTGGAGTGTGGGGAGTCAATAGCAAGTAGAAAACAAGCAATACAAACACAAATTACGCACCAAATAGGCAAAATTCAGTCACTATAATAAAAATATGGGTCTGGATTGCTGATCTGTTTGGCACTTAAGGTGAAATTCAAACCTCTAAAACTTGAACTTTAATCAAACAAGCCACAACTTAACTTACATACAATCCTAGATTACCCTAAAAACTAACTGATTACCAAGTTTCAAATCATAGAACTAAAAATCAAATCCTACACCAGATTACTAAGGATGCTGAGCAATATTTGGTGAAAACTTGAAATACTTATAACTATTACTCAAAATACACTAACACATATTCATGAAAAATGTCTAGGCCTAATTGGTTGGTTTATGTTATCATTCATAAGCTAAAACCAACAGATCCAAACACCCCTAATGAATCTAACAGAAAAATTAACAAAGCATTTTAAAGCAACCTAACTCAAAACTCTAACAAGATCACTAGAACATGCATAACATGGATCAATATAGCAAACTAAAAACATAAAACACACTAGCAAGCACTTAGACAGATTTTCCACCAAAAACCAAAGATTCATAATTTTGATTAAGAAAAAGGGTTCAAGCCAGATTTTACCTAGTGGGACCCACATCCAGGCTCCACAATGGCTGATGCCATCTCCTCTTAGCTATTATGTGACTAAAGCTTATGAAAAGCTGTTTGATGCAAGAGTGAGGGAAAGTGGGACTACAGCAGTCCACCAAAGAGACTACAACAGTCTCTTTGGTTAATGTCTTGGGTACCTGTTGAGCACAACACAAGAAAAGAAGATTCCAATATCCAAATAGCACAATACTTGTATAAGCTTGGTGTCAAACAAGCTTATACAAGCTTGTGCTAAGATGAGAATAAATTAACAGAAAAGTAAAAGAGATTTCTCTCTTGGCAAAATCTTTTAAACTGACTTTGAAAATACTGGAAACCAAATAACAAACAGATTATACAAGTTTATGTGCTTATTTGGGTGTCAACCAAGTAAGCACACAAAAACTTCTATAATCCGTGACCTAAAGCAAGGATTTTAACCAAGTTTCCTTGAGCTAAAATCTTACTTATGATAAAAGATAAACCAAACTTGCAAAAAGCAAAAAGTTTACACTACTTGGAACTCAGTATAATCTTGCAAAGTTTTTTAAGAAACTCTAACTATTGTATTCAATAAAAAGATTTTACAATAAAAATTGGAACAAAGGCATACCACATTCTGGTAGCTCTTTATATAAGAAGTGAAAGACTATTCTAGAAACAGGAATCAAATGCTAAACCCTAACAAGCAATCTGCCTAAAGTGCCCTTTGATTTCAAATTTTGAAAAGTGGTCTAATGTTTGATTCTTCTGCCCATGTGATCACAGCTGTTGAGATTGCATCTCCTTCGTTTATTTATCCTTTGGGACCAAGGAATGGATATAGTCCATTGATCTTGTCCCTTTTTTGGAGTTGGGGGAAAACGATGGGTGCAGGGGAGGGACCCATGGCCTCGTGGGTTGGTCTGGTGGGGTGTTTGGATGCGAAAAAGGGTTGAGGAGATCATTAATTTAGGAACTGGAGATTATGGTGTTGGGTTATTGGGTATTTAGGGAGATAAAAATTAGGGTTCATAGGTTGTTAATGGCTAGGGGTGTGGGTTTGATTAAAACAGTATGTGTTTCCCTCTTAATATAAACATTGTTTATATTTTAAAAACGATATTAGTAGTAACTGGGGTTGGGGTGACGTGTGAAGGTGAGGTGGAGGGGTTGGATGAGGTGGCAGTAGCTGAGTGGTGGTATTGTGTTCATATTGAGTCCCTTAATTTCCATTTTGTGTTCATATCAAATCTTTAACAGCTTTTCTTCATTTCCTTTGTATTTCATCTTTGGGCAAATTGCAAATGCAGTCCCTCCAAGTTTGTATGATAATGAACAAGAATAAAATATGAGTATTCATCATTTTCCAAGGACTAAACATGTATAATCTTGATACTTTAGGGACCCACATGTAATTTTGAGGATTTACAAGGGTATAAAATGATAAGTCTTCAAAAGTTAAGGGACCAATCTTGACAAATCTTCAAACTTCAAGGACTCCAATGGAAAATCATGATTCGAGTCCGGTTCTTTGTACGGCTTCGTTTCCCGTGTTTTTTTTTGCTTGATTCTTGTAATCTTTTGGTGAATTCATGATACCCGTACCTAAAATACATAATGAACAAACACAAGCATATTTTAGGGTATTTTATGACATTTTTATGCGATTTAATCCCGATTTGGACGATGAGACTATGTATAAATGCAGTCTCATCATGCATTGACCCAAACGAGTAGCACTGAAGCCTTATAGGACACTTCCTGAATAGTTCAAATTTTTCAACAGTTGGACCTCTTTTGAATCAGTCATGATGAAGAGGTTCACAATGGTGAGCTGTTGGTGTGGAAGGTGAGGCTAGTAATGTCGCGGGAGGTGGTGGTGGCGGAGTAGTGGTTAGGGTTAGGGTTATAAACAAACACCACCATATTTCCCTGGACTAATGGCAGACTGTAGATCGTCGGCTGACCAACGGATCGACGATGAAGTGAAGATCGACTACAGTTTATGTAGCTTATGTATGTTTTGGGTGTGAAAGAGAGTGTGTGTCTAGGAGGAGAGAGAGCGAGTATGTTAGTAAATGAATGCCACAAACCAAAATTTCCCTCGAATTTGAAATCCCAATTAATTTGAACCGCATAATTAAAGTTGATTGGGTGGATGAGATTGAGTATTTTGTTATTTTGTTGGATGATGTTCTACACCGATCTTTTGTCATATCATGATTGTTTAATTTCAGTCACTCAAACTCCACACTAACCATAAAAACCTATTAAAATTTTATTTTTACTCTATTATATGCAAAATGACTATTTAAAGAATTTATAAATGTGTTGTTTAGTTGTACCTTATTAATTTACATATACCCTTGAGGTTTCAATATAACTAATTTCAATTCATCTTATATTTAATTAGAGTTGAAACAAATGTAAACCACTAGTTTAGCATAAACCTTATCAATCAATTGTATTTACTCATTTTTTAAAATCATCTTCCATCTTTTTTTTTAAATTAAATATCTTATAATCATAAATCATCAAGCGAAAAAATACACTGTTGCAGGGATAACTAAATCATCTTTCTAACGAGGGGCACATGTATACATTTTCGACGAATTTTTTTTTCAATCTTGGTTTAGAAAATCATATTTTACTCGTATCACGAATCATATATGATTTCAAAAAATCATATATGATTCGTGATATGAATCATATATGATTTTCTCAAACGCGACTTAAGAAAAAAAGGAAAAAAGTCGTCAAAAATATATACATATACTCCTCGATAGAAATGAGTAATTCTCGTCGTGGTGGTATGTTTTGTTTAAGTAACTATTAATGGTTTGTGAGATATTTAATTTAAAAAAAATGATGAAAATAAGTTTTTTTGTTAGATGAAAAAATGGATAGGTGATATTGATTGATTGAGTATATTCTCAATCTCTATCTCTACTATATATAGGGTGTATCCATCTTGTCGAAAAATTGGTTCACATTTCCTAATATATATTTCAACATTTCTTTTTTCACACAATTTTTTTTTTGAAAGGCAATTTTTACAACTCACACAACTATCTCACAATTTCTATCTCACATGTCTCCACCGAGACTTGAACCCACAACCTTTAGGTTAGAGGGCAACTCACATACCGCTAGACCAAGAGCCCTTTGGTTTCTTTTTTTTCACACAATATTATCAGGTCAAGGTTGTTGAGTCACTGGGTCACGGGTTCGGTCACCGAGTCAACTCGGTCGAGTCATCGGATCAGTGTATCAACCACCGGGTAAACACGATTGAGTCACTGGGTCATGGGTTTAAACACTGGACCGACTCGGTTGAGCCATCGAGTCAACTCGGTCGAGTCACGGGTTCGATCACCCGATCAAGCCGGTTGAGTCTCTAGTTCACGGATTTGACCACCGGGTCAACTCGGTCAAGTCACCGGGTCACAAGATTGACCAAGGTCAACTCGGTCGAGTCACCAGTTCATTGATTCGACCAACAGGTCAATCCGGTCAAATCATCCATTTACCAGTTCGATCATTAATCAATTAGCATATCATTAACTACTTACCGTTAGTCAATTTTGACAGCTATGTGTAAACATACGTATATGCTAAAAAGAGATTTGCATTAAACTTTTGCATGTTCAACTCATTTGTACAATACCAAAAGCAAAATAAATAATTAATAATAATCAAGTATGAGAACGGTTGAAACTATTCAAACAAACAAATTTCACAAAAATGCAACACAATTAAAACTTAAAACGACTTTTAAATCAAAATAAAGTCAGAGAGACAAAACTATGTCGATACCAACCCAACAACTTTCCTGAATATAAGAATTGGTATGCATAAGTATTTGTTTGTTCTAATTTATCTACGCACATAAACGTTTGACTTGACATAGGTTTATGTTTGTTTATAGTGTAAGTGGGGCAACTAAAACCTACGACTTTCGGGGTCAACGATATTCTAATCAATTGCAAGTAGCTTTTTAATACATAAATACAATACTAATAATTACGCTATCAATTGCCGGATTACTCAACCAACAATGATTTGTATTATAAAATGATAATTAAAACCTAAGAAAATATCCTAGCCAACTAATATAGTTTTGTACTTTATATTTAGGTTAAAACCCTTGATAGAAAAGCAAAGAAATTTAGTCATCAAGTATACGCGGCAAACACTTTATTCCAATATAATCACTTGCATGTTATTATCATAAGTCGTTATTTTCAATTGTCGTTCAGAAACAATTTTGGCAGAACATCAGTAAAAAAAAGCTATAGGTTAATAATACTATCTGTTACATACGGATCATAAAGCATTTATAGAAAAACCAATAGACTTATTACATAAAGAATAATTTGACGAAGTCTAGGCTTTCCCATTATTGTCATCATATTCCAACTTTTCGGAAAATATTACAGACCAGAAAGAAACACATAAGGGTATCCACATAAGTAAAAACTTGAAACATCTGAACTAAAACATAAAAACTTAAGCCAGAACATACCAACACCACAGATAAACGTGAATTAATGACGCGTCTTCTTTCACACCGGACTGTCTGCCTCCTAATTAGATGGAACTGGCTTAGCCGCGCCGTAAAATTAGAATGTTCCGTGTGTGCTTTTTATTTATACCAATTTAGTATATTGTTGAAGAACATATATATTTACTCTTCATCACCACTCCTCCTCAACAAGAAAAATGAAGAGGCTTATCAGCTTCTTCTCTTCAACAACATTGCTGCGATCCAAACCTAATATAAAAGAGGAAACTAAGCAATTTAAACTCAAAACATATATAGAAATATCATAAATAAAAGTGTGCACGCGCCAGTCGGCATCCCAAAGGGTGCACGGGGTCAGGGTTTCCCCACCGATTTAAACCTTTTGGAGAAATGTCATACCTAAAGAGAATACATGGTCTAATCTATAAACGCAAAAAACTGGTCATAACCTACTATATAAGAGACTCCTGGGAAAATCTAACGCGTAGAATTTTAGAGAGATGGGATGTGAACAAATTTGGATGACTGAATGTGTTGGGTTTACAAGATTAGCGAAAAGGTAACAATGGAGTATGGTCTCTAAAAGTTCCAAATATTAACTTACTATTTAATGGTGATCAGATGGCATTTTCTAAAGGCGCCACGGTAAAATCAAGTGTCTCTTAAATAACATAGTTAGACAGACAGATGGATAGATAAAGAAAAACAAGTTGGAATTATGAGTTTTCTGTACCTCCATGCCTTTGCTGCACACGTCATCTAACGTATAGCCATTTACTTGTGTATTATTGACAATCTGGAGGTTGGGTGTATCATGGGTTCCATAACCCCATTTCTGCATTTTATCACAACCCTTGAAATTCACATTCACCAAAGAAGGATATTTGATTATAGCGTTCCTAGGGTAGAAGCTCGTGATATTGTCCAAGTTAAGCAGCTCAATATGAGCAAGGTGGGTGAACACGATCTTTGTTGCTGGTACAACTGTATCAATTTCACCTGTACTTGTTTCTTCATCACCGTCCCAGATCACTTCCTTCAAACTGTTACACTGATCAATTATTAGCGTTTGCAGATTGGCAAGCCCTTGTGCTACACTAACAGGGAATAGCCTTTCCAACGCGGGACAACCATTAATCTCAAACTTTACAAGGTTATTAAGGCTTATATATTGATCTGGACAACTCCATATCACATTCAAACTACTCAAGCCAAATAACCTTAATTCTTCCACTTCTGAAAGAAACCTCCTATTCGCTTTCATCCCTTCACGAGTATTAGATGACTGAAAAGTTTGCTTTTCATCCAGAACCCTTGAGTGCACCAAACACAAAAGATTGGCACACTTATCAATATGAATAGTCTTTAAACCGAAACCCTCGCTATATATCGTTGGCATTATATCAATAAGGTTATCAATCGATGCAAGACCTAGACCATCACATACATCAATCATTTGTTTCAGATGCATTAAATGTGATGTATCAAGATAATGCGTTCCTAGAAACAGAGTTCTATCACCTTGAATTCTATAATGACCTCGCATAAGCAATCTGAGATCAGGGTATTTACGACTATCTATTTGAATGGAAAATCTTTTCAACCATTTTATATAATCACATCTAGAAATAAGATTAATATGTTTGACATATAAAGTTAGAAACGTGAGATTCGACAGTTCACCTATCTCCAGAAGACCGTGATCATTATCCTCATCCAGTGGATAGTATCCAATACTCAACTCTTCCAACCAATGCAGTTTGGATAGTACACCTGGTGCAATATGAGATAGACGAGTACAATTTTTAGCATGGAACAGTCTTAAATTCACTAGTTTTCCGATCTCTTGAGGAATTCCTGTAATTCCAGTATTACTAAGAATTAAAATTTCAAGGTTTTTGAGCTCCCCTAGTATTGAAACATCAGAGAGGGATTCATTTCCACCAAGATTAAGCATGCGCAATCTTGTGAGTTGATTCAGAGATTTTGGGAGGGAACTGATATTATTATACTCAAAATCGATAACTTTAACTTCTTTCACGGTTAGAACTAATTCATCAGAAATTTCTGACAATTGAAGATTATCTTGTATGAGGAATATATCAAGGAGTGGGATTTTAAGCTCATAGTTAGCTGGAAGCTTACGAATATCATTTTTCATGAGTGAGATACCTATGTAGTTTTCCATACTTTCATTTCGCGGTTCCCATTCTATCAAATCTTTCCCAGCCTCCACCAATAATTTGTTGTCATCTTTGGAAGCAAATAACAACGCCACTTCACGTACAACATTATGCATTTTGGTTGTAGATTCATCTTTCCCTTCCGATAACAAGCAAGATGATTTAAGGAGTTTCACTTCATTTTGAACAATATCTCTTGCATCCTCCAAGCTTTTGAGGTCTTTAAAAACTTGCAAACCCACCCCATAATATGCCAACCGTTCTAATGGTATGTCAAAGTTTTCCGGGAACATACTACATAGCAAGAACATTGATTTCGATTCTTCGGTTTCAAGGTAATCGTAGCTCAGCTTCAAATTAGCAAATGCTGACCTTATATCTAGATCGATATCCGCAGTTGCATGTTTCTCTATTTTTTCAAGGGCTTTTTTCCATCTTGTGATGCTTTCTTCGTTTTTTAAAGCATTCCCTACAGCTTGAAGGATCAGTGGCAATCCATCGCATCCTTCAACAACCTTCATTGCAATCTGTTTCAATTTGGCATCGGTATCTACTCTTTCACCAACCACCCGTTTAAAAAAAATCCAAGCTTCTTTTAATGGCAAAGAGTCTACACAAATATTCTTCTGAGCATTCATTGCCTCACACACACGGATTTTTCTTGATGTTAGCAAAATCTTAAAATTCGGGTAGCCAGTTACAGATGGAATGCCCACTTCGTCTAACTTTTGTTCCTTCCACAAGTCATCTAGGATTATTAAAATCTTCTCACCTTTCATTATTCGCTTTGCTGCAGCTTCAACCTCCTTTTGAATCTTTGTACCATCCACCCTTTGCGAGACAGTTACAAATACAACAAGAGCAAATAGGTCTTTCACTCTTGCTGCAACTTCCTTGGCTAGTGTAGTTTTTCCTACACCTCCTATGCCATAGATTCCAGTGATTTGTGTGCTTTCATCTTCGATAGAATTAACAATCCTTTTGAGAGCTAACTTATGGGTATCAAGCTCATCATAATTCTTTCGTTGATTAAGCTCCAAGATTCCCGGTGAAGGAGTAGAAATTGAGACATCGCCTTCATAGACTACGCCATCTTTTTGATGTTCTTCAAGAGGGGGGACCTTGTTTGTCGCTTGCTTTCCGTAGTGATGGAGGGTGTTCACGTTGACACACATCCGCAAGTTGAAGCACGTCTTCTTGGCACTAGCTTCTTCCTGAAGAAATTCTTCTGTCATGGATATTAGAGCAAGCGCCTCATCAACCCACCTTTCCACACCAGTTAGGAGCCTATCTCCTTTATCATTAGCTGCTTCTATTCGTTGTTGAACCCTCCCTGTCATATCCTTGAGATTTTCAACCTCACTCCTTAACTTCTCTACATTTTCCTTACAATTCCACATATAACCGATCTCTTTTTTAGCCTTAGCTAACAATGAGTCCACTACATCTTCAAAAAGCTTATTAGCTACCTCTGTCGTCATTCTAAATTGGATGTAAAAGTAGTTCAAAATGAAAGGCAGAGTGATAAACCCGATACACGTAAATAAAGACAATTTTTTTTCTTTTTGGACAGAGTAATGGAAAAATAACAAATAATGTGATATACAAAAGTACTTAGAAGCGAGTAGCTAACACGAATAAAAGATGTAGGAAAAAATTTTGGTATAAGAGAGAAATTAGAAGGAACAATATGATGAAGCAAGGGAATCAAACACAAAAATATGGGTTGGCCTGTAAGAGACGATGCGTTCAGTTTGTACTTACGATAAGAAATAAGGGTGATTTTGTTAGACTAATCCTTATCATGGTATACACAAGTACGTGGTGAACGGGGGTCCATAAATTCAATAAATTGATCCAAAAAATTGTTTTACTTGTCAATCTGTATATGCTAAAATACGAGTTATTAAAGTGACAATTTGTCTTTGAAGGATACTCCAGCAATCAAGTTGCAAATGACGACCAAAATTACACTATCAATGACTATCAAACAAGGACGGTCACATGGTATGGTCGTAAAGACTCATTAACAACCACATATATAGAGTCTTGCTAGATTTTATTCAAGTCTGGGGGTCCAGAAAAGTCGTTGCATTCTTGAGTTTGAAGGAAATAGAAAAAAAAATATGTATGGAACTTAAAATCAATGTTTTACAATTCACAAGATTGATAAACCTGTGGATATGATCATACGAGTCAAAAGAGGTATATGGTAAACTGATTTTTTTTTTCCATTAATCAAAACTGCATGAGCTAAGCGGGTCAAATCTATCAAGGGGAGTAAAAAGATATTTGTACTTGTGTTTTTAGCTAATGATGAAACATTTGTATCTTACTTGACAGTACCATATCCAACTGCTTAGGCTGTGTGCTCAAGCTTTTCAAGCTCCTCGGCAGTCCTCTCAGCGTCAGCATAATTTTCAGCTAGAAATTAAAGATAAATGAGTTAGATTCTTTGGAGATACGACACACCAAGTTTTTATACAAAGAAATTGGATAAAAAGTGTATAGGGTCAACCTGACCCGTAAAAAAAAACTACTTGTTCTGACCCATTACCCAACCCCGCAAAATTCTAAGGACAATTTTGACACAATATCATCATTCATCAAGCTGCATTACTGAACCATATCTTCGTTATAGTTTATGAAACATAATATGAGTAAGATAAAGGGTGAATCAATGTTAACAAACTTAGTTTTTTATCTGCCATTTTTTTATATCGAATTTACTGACTTTAACTTGATTGTTTCGTTCAGATGAATCTTTCAAGTATTTCTATCTAACCTTGCAAAAACAAAGGTGTAAGAACTTCAAACACAAATATATACGACATATAAGTTAACTTAGCCTGTGATACATGCTAATGATAAGACTTGTCTCAGGAATTACCAAGAAATCAAAGACTAGTTCAATAAAATAGAAATAACGGACGGTTAAATGCACTCTCCAATGATTTTTAGTTATACGAAATCACATTAACAAGTAATCAAGAGTTTAAGTCTTCACTAATTACCGTAAACTCTTTAATACATAATACATAAAACAACGCTTCAAATTTGTTGCAAAACAGACCTACGAAAACTATTTGTATATCCTTAAACATGTAAGCATTTAGCAACACATGAAACTCGACCAATCCACATATAATGTAGTACGAGTAGCTTTTTGCATGTATGAATTACGCAAGACTTACCTCAACAAAAAAGGCAACTGAAACTCGAACAGATATTACCTAAGGTTCTGCGGCAGGGTTCAACAATTTGGATTATGCCACTTTATGTATTTATACTTTTAAATGGTTATTACATAAAGTAACTTAAGATTTGCAGTACAAAATTGAGTTACAATAATCTCAAGTTGATTAAAAATCCAAATATGTTAGCTAGAGAATACAAGTCAATCTTGTTTGCAATCCAAAATAATCAAGAACTCTGAAGTTTGGGAAAAATGTCTTCATTAAGAACTGGTTCCGCCATCTCCACATTGCCACATAGCAAACAATGCCTTGAGGAACCATTGATACTTTCCTGAATTTCGTATTTCAAACAGACTCACTTGACCCGATCACCCTTGACAAGAATATGCGCTGAAGTTTCGGACACGCTTTACAAAGGCGGCATAAAGGTTCTAATTAAATACCTGATCACAGATTTTACAAGAAACCCAAGGATCCCATTTGAACTTTTAACCCAAACAATTTGTACTTAATAGCCGATCATGGAGTGAATGAGAGAGACTTCTAACTGAGGAAAGTTGTTTTGGGTCCAAGAACCATCTCCAGTCATCTCGCAGGGAGGAACAGAGCAGTAAGAGTATGGAGATATTCAGATCAGCTCCTCAGGTTGATGTGAATATCTTTATATTGGTTTTCGCTATATATTTATGTGAATATTTTTATCACCCGATAAAGAAGCTTGCTCACACACAATAACCTTATAGGAACGGGTAGTTGTGGAAAAGTATATGCAGGAACAGTGTCTTACTCTAGGAGTGTAAGGGCAGAAGTCTTGTTGCTTTCAAGCGCCTAGATCGTAAACATGGGCAAGGAGACCCTGAGTTATTTTAATAAATCAATTTGCTTTCTTGTTACATGCACGTAAATCTCATCTCTCTCATGGGATTTTGCAACAAGGGGTAAGATGATCCTCATTTACGAGCATGCATCACGTGGAAGTCTTGACCGCCTATTAAATGACGCCACTTTGATGTGGACACAGCGTCTCAAGATATGCTCTAACGCAAGCTTAGTCCCTTTGCAGCATCAAGGCATATTTTGAGAAGCTATGTCCACGTGAAAGTAGCGTTTTCTAATACGAGATCAAGACTTCCACGAGATGCAAACTGGTACATGAGGATCATGTCACCCTCTTCGCTGCAATATCCCATGAGAGAGCTGAGTTTTCATGCTGTAACATGAAAGCATCATGAGTTATTTAAATAACTCAGGGCTCATTGCCCATACTTACGATCTAGAAGCTTGAAAGCAACTAGGCTTCAGCCACTAGAGTGAGATACTTCTCTTGTCGGTGGATGATTTGATCTCTTCAAGAAGTTCAAACTCCTTCAGAAAGAATGCCATTATTTGTTGGTTGCTGAAATGAGAAGCTAATTTACCTGTTCAAGCAATAATAACACATCAAACCTCAAAAGTATTCAAACAATTACAACGTACTCGGTACAAAGAATTATATGAATGCGGAAACAAGTTTAACAAGCAAAAAGTCCACACAATGTACGAACAAGCTCAAACCATACATTTAATACCATGGTACCCATACCATACATCTTAAACACAACATTTGAGAAAATATTTGATCTCAGTTTTTAGCAGATTCCAAAGGCGTGATCTTACAATGTTACTAATCACTTTTAGGGGGTGTTTTATATGTGGGCTTATGAACTTCTTTGATTTCGGCTTATATTTCGTAAGCCTCGATATTATGGCTTATTTTGAGACTTCTTATGTAAGTTAATCATATCGTAATAAACTTATATACGCCCATAAGTCTCAAAATAAACCGGAAAATTAGGGCTTAAGAAATATAAGCCGAAACCAAATAAGCTCATAAGCCCACAAAATTAAAACTTATGAAATATAAGCTGAAAATAAGCCAAATTCTGGTTTATATTTCATAAGCCTCAAATTTATGGCTTATTTTGAGACTTATGGGCTTATGTAAGTTTCTTATCATAATAAACTTATATAAGCCCATAAGTCTCCAAATAAGCTACAAATTTGGGGCTTATGAAATATAAGCCGAAACGGGCTTATGTTTCATAAGCCAAAACATTTGAGTAAATATTAGATCTATAAATAGTTAATAAGCATGATTTAATAAGTTAGTAAGTTCAAAAAGAGGACATATGAGCTTTTACAATTTCAAATAAGCCCATAAGCATAAGCTAATCTGAACACCACCTAAATCTACATTTCCATCTTATTAATTATACTCTTGGTAAATAAGCTAATCTGAACACAGTGGGCTACAAAAATTAAGGTTGACTTACAGATCTAACAAGATCCAACCTCAAAATATACATAGATATAAACGACCAGCCTAAAAAACATCGTCAACTTTAAAACAAGCTAGCTAGGTTTACTATGTAACATATATATAACACATAATCCATAAAAATTGTAAATATATCCTTAGATCTAACGAATAAAAATCATCAAATTCAAATACTAATATAAACATATATAACACAAAAACCATAATATAAAAAACTTTTATATCTTTAGATCTAAAAAAGAGAAAACACCAAACACCAAAGAGAAAATGGCCTATGGGCGGCAATTTTTCCCGCATAGTTTTCGTTTGTCAAAGTTATTAACACTGGATTAATATTAGTTGACTGAACATGTGTGGGTCCTATGTTGTCGCTGGGAAAGTATCTCATCGAACGTTCCCATCGATATTCTTCGGCGACATGTCACGTGGGAAAATTATTCCCATCTTTTTTAACGACGATTTGTATTAAAACTAGCAATTACTAGAACAAGATACAACGGAAGGAAGAGAAAAAAAATTATTTCCATCTATATGTCGCCAGAGATAACCCACATTCTTTACCGGGATAGTGCCGAATGTTGTAGTGAAATAATACCATCTGCAACTTACATTTTCCATGTAATAATCACTGTCATCACTGTCCATGTAACACATGGGTCATACTAGGCTAGTACCATTTATTAAACAACCAACAAAATACAGAAATAAAAACTCAATGAAGTCAATCAAAGCTAGTAGTTATTCTTATTACATGCCAACTTCTTCGAAAAGAGATTCCAGCATATACTTTGAAGTGCCATTATTAGCCTGCAGGTAGCCACTCCTAGTTCTTCACACTGTCGGTATAAACACGTACTACTAGCCCTGGAACAAAAGTTATAAGGTTAAAGTTTAGTAATCTGGTTTTATAACAAAAGGTATAAGGTTAAAGTTTGCTACTAGCCCTGGAACAAACGTCAAATAACAAAATTGTTTTAGGAAAACATAATTGCTTTCTAAATTATATTTATACGGTTGTTTATGTGCACGAATCTAACACAAGAGATCATGCGTACCTTTTATTTTCATACTTAGTCTCCGAACTCGTTGATTAACAGAGTTAGGCCCCGCCTATGTTGAGATTAATATGATCAAAAGCTCCAGCTCCAGCTTAATTCCTTGATTTCCTTTTTCCTGATTTCGTTCTGTATGTAAAAGGAAAAAGTTAGCAAACGTGTCATTTAGACTTCAATTATCAAATTATGTAATCACTCACCAAGATAATATTAATTTCAATGGTAATTATGTGTTATTGTACCTCTATGTGTGTCGCCAATGCTACGTCTATGCTAGAACCATTTATTTTTCTATTATTGATCTTCGAAAATTGGAGGTTGGGTGAATCATGGGCTCCATAACCCCATTGCTCCATTTTATCACAAAGATTGATCTCCACATTCACCAACGAGGGATATTTGATGATAGCAATCCTAGGGTAGAAGCACTGGAGATTATACAATTGGGTTAGGGAAATCTTGACTAGGCAAGGGAACACGATGTTGGTAGCCGGTTCAACCATATCAATTTCACCGGTACTTGTTTCTTCATCCCCATCCCAGATCACTTCCTTCAAACTTTCACATTGCGAAATTGTTAGCTTTTGCAGCCTATCAAGCCCTTGCGCTACACTAACAGTGAATAGCTTTTCTAACTTGGGACAATTACTAATCTTAAGTGTCACCAGGTTGTTAAGACTTATATATTGACTTGGACAGTTCCATATAACTTTCAAACGACTCAAGTTATACAAGTCTAGGTGTTCCACTTCCGAAAGTAACCTTTTATTCTCTTTCACCCCTTCAGGGGTTTTAGATGGATAAAAAGTTTGCATCTCATCTAAAACCCGTGAGTCCACCAAACATAACAGATGGGTACACTCACCTACAAAAATGGTCTTCAAGCCGAAACTCTCACAGTACATCAGAGGCATTATGTTATCAACAGTTTGTATCGATTCAAGATATACATAATCACTAACCTCAATCAACCTTTTTACCTGCATTAGGTATGAGATATCAAGATGCAGCATTTTCAAAAAGAAAGTTCGCTCACCTTTAATACTGTCACGCAGATAATTTTCTCTATAAATATCTCCGGAATTAGATTGATCACTGCTATGTATCTGAATGGAAAATATTTTCAATTTTTTCAAATAATCTCCCGTGGGGATTAGATAAATATGTGGGACATATAAATATAGAATTGTGAGCTTCGACAACTCATCTATCTCCACGAGACTGTTATGATTCCCCTCTACCACCGGATAGTATCCAATATGCAACTCCTCTAAGCAAAGAAGCTTTGATAGTACACCTGGTGCAATATAAGATAGACCACACCAAGGCGTAACGTGAAACAACCTTAAGTTGACTAAGTTTCCAATCTCTTGAGGAATTTCTGTAATTCCAGTGCCATTGAGAATAAGAATTTCAATGTATTTCAGCTCCCCAAGTATTGAGACATCACCTAGATATCTATTTCCACCAAGATTAAGCATACGTAATCTTGTGAGCTGATTAAACGGCTTTGGGAGAGAAGTGAATTTATTATTCTCAAGATCTATAACTTTAGCTTCTTTCAAAGCTTGAGAAAATTTATCAGATATATCTGACAACTTACAGTTATTTTGACTGACGAAAATCAGGAGTGGAATTCTAAGCTCAGAACCCACTTGAAGCGAATGAATATTATTATGCATGAGTGAAATACCTGTGTAGCTTTCCATACTTCCAATCCTCGGTTCCCATTCAATCAAATGTTTCCCGGCCTCCACCAAAAATTTGTTATCATCTCTGGAAGCAATTAACAACGCCACTTCGTGGACAACATCATGCATTTTGGTTGTAAATCCGTCTTCCCCATCCAATAACAAGTAAGAGGATTTGAGGATTTTCACTGCATCCCGAACTTTATTTCTTGCGTCCTCAACACTATCGAAGTCTTTGAAAACCTGCAAACCAAGCCCATAATATGCCAAACGTTCTAATGGAATTTGAAAGCCTTGAGGGAACAGACTACACAGTAAGAATATTGATTTTGCTTCTTCACTCTCCAGGTAGTCATAGCTTAGCTTCAAATGAGCAAACTCTACTCTTATAGCTTGATGAATATCCAAAATTGAATATTTCTTTATGCTATTAAGTGCTTTTTCCCATGTTTTGAAGTTATCTTCGTCTTTCAAAGCTTTTCCTACGGCTTGAAGGATTAGTGGCAATCCACCACATCCTTCAACAACCTTCCTTGCAGCTTGTTTCAACTTGGCATCGGTTTCTACTCTTTCACCAATCTCGCATTTGAAAAGAGCCCATGCGTCTTTTTCTGACAAATTCTTTACACAAACTATTCTCTGAGAATTCATATGTCTACACACACTTCTTTGCCTGGACGTTAACAATATATTACAACTTGAGTAGGCAACTCCACATGGAATGTCTACCTCATATAGCTTCAATTCCGTCCACACATCATCTAGGACTATAAGAACCTTTCTACGTGTGCGTATTTGATTTGCTACAAATTCAACCTGTTTTCTAATGCTTGCCTTATCCACCGTTTGCGAGACAGTTACAAATACAACATGAGAAAATAGGTGTTTCACTCTTGCAACAACTTCAGTGGCAAGTGTAGTCTTTCCTACACCTCCTGTGCCGTAGACCCCAGTGATCTGTATGCTTTCATCTATGACATATCTAGTGATCTTTTCGAGCAATGAGTTATGGGTATCAAGCTCACTAATATTCTCCCTTGGATAAATACCTATATAGTCCAGGCGTAGGAGTAGGAATGAAGATTTCACCTTCAAAAGCCGCACCATCTTTTATGTATTGTTCAAGGGAAGAAAGCTTATTTTTCGCTTTCTTACCATAGTGATGGAGGGTGTCCAAGTTGACACACATCCGCAAGTTGAAGCACGTCTTCTTGGCAATAGCTTCTTCTTGAAGAAATTCTTCTGCTGTGGATATGTGAGCTAGCGCGTATCTAACCCAGTTTTCCGCGCCAGCTAGAATTTCGTCTTCTTTATCAATAGCTAGGATTATTTTTTGCTCCACCCTTTCGGTCATATTCTTAAGCTTATTCTTTTCACTGCTCAACTTCACAACATTTTCCTTGCAATTCCACGTATAACCGATCTTCTTTTTAACCTTAGCTAACAAGGAGATCGTTGACATTCTACGATCCTTTTTCGTTTTGAGTGGATATAACAAACGTAGAAGGATAAACTGGACGCAGTTGAAAGGTTGAGACTTCTTTTTCTTTTATAGAAGGAAATATATCAAAGATGGTATGATTAACGGACAAGCTCGTGTTAAGAACAAGCAGATAACTGAATGACTGAATGAAAATTATTTTGATAAGTGAGAACAAAAATAAGAAAGAAGAATAATATGAAGGAAGGATCAAACAGAGAAATTACAAACTGATGAATAAGGAAAGAGACGGTTTATGGGGTGGTGAAGATGTTTGTTTATCGTATAAGTGGGGCAACTAAAACCTACGACTTTCGGGGTCAACGATAATCTAATCAATTGTAAGTACTAGCTTTTTAATACATTAAACTAGAAATACAATACTCATTTTTGAACAAATATACAATACTAATAATTACGCTATCAATTGCCGGATTACTCAACCAACAATATTCGTCATTCAAAAACAATTTTCGTAAAATATCAGTAAAAAAAGCTCTTGGTCAATAATGCGATCAGTTACCAATACACTTATTACATATGGAATAATGGGAAAATTCTTGAAATGTCTCAAAATATCACTTTTTTCCCTTTTTTCCATCCACCAAATAAAAATTCTTCAAAATGTCTTATACAACTTATGTCACTTATATCTTATGCAATTTTCCGTTTTGGTCCAAGACAATCAATCAAAACAGGGCAACACCGGTCAAAATTTGACAAGTATCCCAAAAAGTAAGGCAACTCTGACAGATTGCCCCAAAAAATAGGGCAACTGAGGACACATAGCGCATTCTAAACCCAATTGCCCTTGTTGCCTAAAAATTTTAAACTTTTATGAAACTGACAATGTTTTTAAACGGATCTTAGAATTTCAATTGGGCAATGGGCCTTTGGCAATTTTCCCTATAAGAGCAAGGGAGTGGTCACGGCGTGGGAGGATTTTGCCCCGCGTTGAGCCGCGTGCCACACCGTCCCCCATGGCGTAGAAGACGGCGTCCCCCCACCCACGGGCGTGGACTTAGTGTTTAAAAAAAAACTTTTATTTTACCCCCTTTTTATATTTTACAAACATTTCCTTCTCAATTTAACCCAACCAAATGACCCCTTAAACTTTTAAATTTTGGAGGCAAAAAAAAAACATGAATTTTTTTAAAAAAATTATTATTCCAACGGCTACTTTTTTTAAATAAGCATAACGGCTATATATACAACGGCTAAATTTTTGGCAGACAACTTTATAAATAACACATTTTGACAGACAACTTTCAATAATTTCACACACACTTTCATAAATAAAAAATGGCACGCTCTTTCCCACACAACGATGACGAGATTAAGGCTATGATTCAAAAACAAATAAGTCATCAACAACGTCGTTACGATAAGCTTACGTGGTTAGCTGAAGATTTCGAAGCCACGTCCGAAGAAAATTTGAAATTGCGCATAGCATGTGCCGAAAGCACTGATCTTTCCGCACAGAAACGTCATTTAATCGACACGTATCTAAGTACTCAATCTGATGTCGATTTCAGCATTCAAAGGTCTTTGTTTAGAAAGTCGATAAAACTTGAGACTAGAATTGAAAAAAATAATGAATGGCTGAATAAGTTGGGTTCTTTATCCCAAACTCATATCGGTTCTTCATCTCGATCTCAAACAACTCATATCGGTTCTTCATCGCAACAACACCGACGCCAAAATGTGTCGCCTGATCTACCATTTCCAATTGAAAATGACTCAGATGGCAGAATGACTGACAATGAGGTGTATCAACTATACCTAGATCAAAAAGTGTTGAGAGAAACTCTGGAAGAAGAAGAAAGGGGGCGAAGGGAGCTGGAGGCCCAAATTATGGCCGAAGAAGATGAAGAAGAAACAAGGCGCTGGTTTACCTGGTCAGCTTTCGGATTCAGATCCGGGAACATACTAACCGTATTATGTATTTGAATTTTTACGTTTACTTTTTTATTTCCATGTAATGTTTTGTTATATGAATAAAGTAAATTAGATTTGAATAAAGTAAATTGTTGAGGGTATTTTTTATTTCAAATAAGCCTAACGGCTATATATTTTTTAAAACAAAAAACTTAAATGCCCAAACGGCTACTTTTTTTAAATCCCAAATTTCCCTATATATACATAACAATATCCCTTGTAAAATTACACACACATACACACAAATGGATCAAGAAAACCCAAAATCCTTCAATGAACCCCAATCCTAAAAAAAACCCGTAAAGGAACTGTCATAAACAAAAATGTGAGTGAATTAGTGGCGGAGTTTCGACTCAAAAGACAAGCCGCTCTTGAAGCCTTCGAAATAGCGAAAAAAAAAAAGACAACGAGCGCCTTATGAAGGAGGAATTAGATTTTCTATCAACGTCGACTCGGGATTGTGACGAAATCGAAGCTCGTTTCATCAATGAGAAAAAGGATGAAATCAAAAGGAAATATGGAATTGAATAAATTAGTTTTTATTTTATGCATTTTTATTTCTTGAATTTTTTTTTAATTTTTGTATTGTGTTTTATTTAGAATGTAATGTTTTTAATGAATAAAATAAATTAGGATTTGAATAAATTTAATTGTTGATGGTAGTTCTTCAAAAAAATGAAAAAAATGTTAAATTGATGTGAAAATGGTGTGATGATAAGATGGTTGTTTTTTGTGTGAATGTGGTGTGGATGTAGAAGTGAGATGTGACGGGGTTTTTTTGGTGTGATGGTGTGACTACTCCTTCCCCTCTAAGAATTGGTATGCATTAGTATTTTGTTCTAATTTATCTACGCGCATAAACGTTTGACTTGGCATAGGTTTATGTTTGTGTATAGTAGTATAAGTGGGGCAACTAAAACCTACGACTTTGGAGTAAACGATATTCTAATCAATTGCAAGTAGCTTTTTAATACATAAGCTATCAATTGCCGGATTACTCAACCAACAATGATTTGTATTATAAAATGATAAATAAAACCTAAGAAAATATCCTAGCCAACTAATATAGTTTTGGTACTTTATATTTTTAGGTTAAAAACCTTGATAGAAAAGCAAAGAAATTTAGTCACAAGTATACGCGGCAAACACTTTATTCCAATATAATCACTTGCATGTTATTATCATAAGTCGTTATTTTCAACTGACAGTAACAGTATTTGTCGTTCAGAAACAATAGCAGAACATCAGTAAAAAAAAGCTATAGGTTAATAATACTATCTGTTACATACGGATCATAAATAGGCTAGTAGCATTTATAGAAAAAACAATAGACTTATTACATAAAGAATAATTTGACGAAGTCTAGGCTTCCCATTATTGTCATCATATTCCAACTTTTGGGAAAATATTACAGACCAGAAAGAAACACATAAGGGTATCCAGATAAGTAAAAACTTGAAACATCTGAATTATAACATAGAAACTTAAGCCAAAACATACCAACACCACAGATAAACGTGAATTAATGACGCGTCTTCTTTCACACCGGACTGTCTGCCTCCTAATTAGATGGAACTGGCTTAGCCACGCCGTAAAATTAGAATGTTCCGTGTGTGCTTTTTATTTATACCAATTTAGTATATTGTTTTTTTTTTTTTTTTTTTTTTTTTTTTTTTTTTTTTTTTTGGTAACCGTGATTTCCGACTCATTGGCCGACTAATCCACGGGGTTTGAGCCCACCGCCACACAGACTCAAACCAGGTAAAGCCCTCAACAAAAAAAAATGAAGAGGCTTATCAGCTTCTTCTCTTCAACAACATTGCTGCGATCCAAACCTAATATAAAAGAGGAAACTAAGCAATTTAAACTCAAAACATATATAGAAATATCATAACTAAAAGTGTGCACGGGCCAGTCGGCATCCCAAAGGGTGCAGGGGGTCAGGGTTTCCCCACCGATTTACACCTTTTGGAGAAATGTCATACCTAAAGAGAATACATGGTCTAATCTATAAACGCAAAAAAACTGGATAACCCACTATGTAAGAGACTCCTGGGAAAATCAAATGTGTAGAACTTTAGAGAGATGGAATGTGAACTAATTTTTGGATGACTAAATGTGTTGGGTTTACAAGATTAGCGAAAAGGTAACAATGGAGTATGGTCTCTAAAAGTTTCCAAATATTAGCTTACTATTTCATGGTGATCAGATGGCATTTTTAAAAGGCATCACGGTAAAATTTGAGTGTCTCTTAAATAAGATAGATAGATAGATAATCGATAGATAAAGAAAAACAAGTCGGAAATAGGAGTTTTCCGTACCTCGATGCCTTTGCTGCACACATCATCTAACGTATAACCATTTACTTGTGTATTATTCACAATCTGGAGGTTGGGTGTATCATGGGTTCCATAACCCCATTTCCGCATTTTATCACAACCCTTGAACTTCACATTCACCAAAGAAGGATATTTGATTATAGCGTTCCTAGGGTAGAAGCTCGTGATATTGTCCAAGTTAAGCAGCTCAATATGAGCAAGGTGGGCGAACAAGATCTTTGTTGCTGGTACAACTGTATCAATTTCACCTGTACTTGTTTCTTCATCCCCGTCCCAGATCACTTGCTTCAAACTGTTACACTGATCAATTATTAGCGTTTGCAGATTGGCAAGCCCTTGTGCTACACTAACAGGGAATAGCCTTTCCAACGCGGGACAACCATTAATCTCAAACTTCACAAGGTTATTAAGGCTTATATATTGATCTGGACAACTCCATATCACATTCAAACTACTCAAGCCAAATAACCTTAATTCTTCCACTTCTGAAAGAAACCTCCTATTCGCTTTCATCCCTTCACGAGTATTAGATGACTGAAGAGTTTGCTTTTCATCCAGAACCCTTGAGTGCACCAAACCCAAAAGATTGGCACACTTATCAATATGAATAGTCTTTAAACCGAAACCCTCGCTATATATCGTTGGCATTATATCAATAAGGTTATCAATCGATGCAAGACCTAGACCATCACATACATCAATCATTTGTTTCAGATGCATTAAATGTGATGTATCAAGATAATGCGTTCCTAGAAACAGAGTTCTATCACCTTGAATTCTATAATGACCTCGCATAAGCAATCTGAGATCAGGATACTTACGACTATCTATTTGAATGGAAAATCTTTTCAACCATTTTATATAATCACATCTAGAAATAAGATGGATATGTTTGACATATAAAGTTAGAAACGTGAGATTCGACAGTTCACCTATCTCCAGAAGACCGTGATCATTATCCTCATCCAGTGGATAGTATCCAATACTCAACTCTTCCAACCAATGCAGTTTGGATAGTACACCTGGTGCAATATGAGATAGACGAGTACAATTTTTAGCATGGAGCAGTCTTAAATTCACTAGTTTTCCGATCTCTTGAGGAATTCCTGTAATTCCAGTATTACTAAGAATTAGAATTTCAAGGTTTTTGAGTTCCCCGAGTATTGTAACATCACATAGGGATTCATTACCACCAAGGTTAAGCATACGCAATCTTGTGAGTTGATTTAGAGATATTGGGAGGGAACTGATGTTATTATACTCAAAATCGATAACTTTAACTTCTTTCACGGTTAGAGCGAATTCATCGGAAATTTCTGACAATTGACGATTATCTTGTATGAGGAAAATATCGAGGAGTGGGATTTTAAGCTCATAACTAGCTGGAAGCGTGCGAATATCATTTTTCATGAGTGAGATACCTGTGTAGCTTTCCATACTTCCATTTCTCGGTTCCCATCCTATCAAATCTTTCCCGGCCTCCACCAATAATTTTTTGTCATCTTTGGAAGCAAATAACAACGCCACTTCATGTACAACATCATGCATTTTGGTTGTAGATTCATCTTTCCCTTCCAATAACAAGCAAGATGATTTAAGGAGTTTCACTTCATTTTGAACAATATCTCTTGCATCCTCCAAGCTTTTGAGGTCTTTAAAAACTTGCAAACCCACCCCATAATATGCCAAACGTTCTAATGGTATCTCAAAATCTTCCGGGAACATGCTACATAGCAAGAACATTGATTTTGATTCTTCGGTTTCAAGGTAATCGTAGCTCAGCTTCAAATTAGCAAATGCTGACCTTATATCTAGATCGATATCCGCAGTTGCATGTTTCTCTATTTTGTCAAGGGCTTTTTTCCATCTTGTGATGCTTTCTTCGTTTTTTAAAGCATTCCCTACAGCTTGAAGGATCAGTGGCAATCCATCGCATCCTTCAACAACCTTCATTGCAATCTGTTTCAATTTGGCATCGGTATCTACTCTTTCACCAACCACACGTTTGAAGAAAATCCAAGCTTCTTTTAATGGAAAAGAGTCTACACAAATATTCTTCTGAGCATTCATTGCCTCACACACACGGATTTTTCTTGATGTTAACAAAATCTTAAAATTCGGATGATCAGTTACAGATGGAATGCCCACTTCGTCTAACTTTTGTTCCTTCCACAAGTCATCTAGGATTATTAGAATCTTCTCACCTTTCATTATTCGCTTTGCTGCAGCTTCAACCTCCTTTTGAATCTTTGTAGCATCCACCCTTTGCGAGACAGTTACAAATACAACAAGAGCAAATAGGTCTTTCACTCTTGCTGCAACTTCCTTGGCTAGTGTAGTTTTTCCTACACCTCCTATGCCATAGATTCCAGTGATTTGTGTGCTTTCATCTTCGATAGAATTAACAATCCTTTTGAGAGCTAACTTATGGGTATCAAGCTCATCATAATTCTTTCGTTGATTAAGCTCCAAGATTCCCGGTGAAGGAGTAGGAATTGAGACATCGCCTTCATAGACTACGCCATCTTTTTGATGTTCTTCAAGACGGGGGACCTTGTTTGTCGCTTGCTTTCCGTAGTGATGGAGGGTGTTCACGTTGACACACAGCCGCAAGTTGAAGCACGTCTTCTTGGCACTAGCTTCTTCCTGAAGAAATTCTTCTGTCCTGGATATTAGAGCCAGCGCCTCATCAACCCACCTTTCCACACCAGTTAGGAGCCTATCTCCTTTATCATTAGCTGCTTCTATTCGTTGTTGAACCCTCCCTGTCATATCCTTGAGATTTTCAACCTCACTCCTTAAATTCTCTACATTTTCCTTACAATTCCACATATAACCGATCTCTTTTTTAGCCTTAGCTAACAATGAGTCCACTACATCTTCAAAAAGCTTATTAGCTACCTCTGTCGTCATTCTAAATTGGATGTAAAAGTAGTTCAAAATGAAAGGCAGAGTGATAAACCCAATACACGTAAATAAAGACAAAGTTTTTTTCTTTTTGGACCGAGTTTTATAGATGAATGGAAAGATAACAAATAATGTGATATACAAAAGTACTTAGAAGCGAGTAGCTAACAAAAATAAAAAGATGAAGGAAATTTTTTTGGTATAAGAGAGAAATTAGAAGGAACAATATGATGAAGCAAGGGAATCAAACACAACAATATGGGTTGGCCTGTTAGAGACGATACATTCACTTTGTACTTACGATAAGAAATAAGGGTGATTTTGTTAGACTAATCCTTATCATGGTATACACAAGTACGTGGTGAACGGGGGTCCATAAATTCAATAAACTGATCCAAAAAATTGTTTTACTTGTCAATCTGTATATGCTAAAATACGAGTTATTAAAGTGACAATTTGTCTTTGAAGGATACTCCAACAATCAAGTTGCAAATGACAACCAAAATTACACTATCAATGACTATCAAACAAGGATGGTCACATGGTATGGTCGTAAAGACTCATTAACAACCACATATATAGAGTCTTGCTAGATTTTATTCAAGTCTGGTGGTCCAGAAAAGTCGTTGCATTCTCGAGTTTGAAGGAAATAGAAAAAAAAATTATGGAACTTAAAATCAATGTTTTACAATTTACAAGATTGACAAACCTGTGGATATGATCATACGAGTCAAAAGAGGTATCTGGTAAACTGATTTATTTTTCCATTAAATAAAACTGCATGAGCTAAGCGGGTCAAAATCTATCAAGGGGAGTAAAAAGATATTTGTTACTTGTGTTTTTAGCTAATGATGAAACATTTGTGTCTTACTTGATAGTACCATATCCAACTGCTTCGGCTGTGTGCTCAAGCTATTCAAGCTCCTCGGCAGTCCTCTCAGCGTCAGCATAATTTTCAGCTAGAAATTAAAGATAAATGAGTTAAATTCTTTTGAGATATGACACCAAGTTTTAATACAAAGAAATAGGATGAAAAGTGTAAAGGATCAACCTGACCCGTAAAAAAATACTTGTTATGACCCATTACCCAACCCCGCAAAATTCTAAGGACAATTTTGACACAATATCATCATTCATCAAGCTGCATTACTGAACCATATCTTCGTTATAGTTTATGAAACATAATATGAGTAACATAAAGGGTGAATCAATGTTAACAAACTTAGTTTTTTATCTGCCATCTTTTTTATGTCAAATTGCTGACTTTAACTTGATTGTTTCATTAAGATTAATCTTTCAAGTATTTCTATCTAACCCGGCAAAAACAAAGGTGGAATAACTTCGTATATAAATTACACAAATATTTACGAAATATATGTTAATGTACCTTGTGATACATGTTAGTGATAAGACTTGTCTCAGGAATTACCAAGAAATCAAAGACTGGTTCAATAAAACAGAAATAACGGACGGTTAAATGCACTCTCCAATGATTTTTAGTAATACGAAATCTAACAAGTAATCAAGAAGTTTCCTTGCTGAAGCTAACTTATTGCCTAAATTTACTTAAGCTGCAACATCTGAATAACCAATAGATCGATTACTTAAGCTGCAACGTCCTGTTGATAATATGTGCACAGACTACATGGTCACATTTAAAAACTGCTAGGTTTGATATCCATAATCCGCAAACTTGATGTTCATGAGTTTAAGTCTTCACTACCGTAAACTCTTTCATACATTATACATAAAACAACGCTTCAAATTTGTTGCAAAACATACCTACGAAAACTATTTGTATATCCTTAAACATGAATTTAGCAAAACATGAAACTCGACCAATCCACATATAGTAGGAGTAGCTTTTTGCATGCAAGAATTTGCAAGACTTGATGGTTTATATAGTTCATAACAATTATTTAAAACCCTAATATGGATCAAAGAGCGCATAGCGGAAGCGATTAACAAGATCATTAATTTAACACAATTATATTAATCAAGATTAGGGTTACATACCTTTATCCTAGCAAGATCCACAAGACGATGGAACGGACGGCAACTGGGGTTTATCACGAACACCACCAAGAATATAATCTAAAGGAAGATTATATCACGCTCTTGTACACACGTAATACGGCGAGTTAACCGTGAGTCTAGCACGAACAAACCGAGCTTCAACGCTTATAGAATATCTACCCAACAACCCTAAAGAGGGACTAGGACTAGATAAAAAAAAACTTGATCGAAAACCAAACGAAACCCTAAGATGGGAGTGTATGGCCGACGATCAAATCAAGAGAAAAGAAAGAGGGGTTGAAAAATTATGAGGCTTGGGGTTTGTTTATATAGCCTTGACAATCCTTTGGCTCCAAGTCATAAACAAATAAGGAAACCGAAGTTCCCCTTTGCCCCCTCTACAAGCCGGCGGTTAACACCCTCCTACCGGGGTGTATGTGTAATTTTTCCTTCTTCTTTTAGCTTCTATTTAATTCCATAACGGTCGTTATAACTTAACTTTTATTTATCAACGATCGTTAGTTAAGCTTTGGTTTGATTTAATAAATATATATAAAATATATTTAATAAATAAATTAACTCTTCACGTTATGTGTGCAATCCCGTGATCCCGAGTTCGATCCTATCTCACGACTATTAATTTTAAGTCCATAAACTTTCAGCTCCCACTTGGACAAAATTCTAATATCGTGATCACATTGACTAGCGTCTAGTTACACTAGCAATGTCACTAGTACAACTCGAGTAAGGTTTCTTGGACAAAACCTTTTAACGATATATAATCATTATTATTATTATCCTTTCATTTCAAATACATTGTTAATAAGGATATGGATCTCAGTCATTCCTTTCATTAACCATTCTGTTTCTCGTTTACGGATATAGCAAGATCACCAAAACAAATTTGGGTGCGGCCGCACAAATATATTACTACTCCCCCGAGGGCCCAGCTGTATTATACTTCAAAATAAATTTTGAAGGAAACGAATCCCATGTTGACTACAAGCAAAACTTATGAACTTTGCAACACTTCCGGAAATAATCCTTATAGCTACCAGTTACGTTTAGCGTTAGATTATTCCACAGAAATGCACTAGATCCACGACAGTTTCCTGGTATCTCAGGTCTAAGGATAACTATTTATGATTTACTTGATGACAAAGATCCATAAAGTAAAATCATATAGTTGGGATAAGTCCAATATTTGATCCATCAAATATCATCCAAAATTGACCAATATACTTTCAAGCATACCCTGTCACTATTTTGAATTGTCTTAGTTTAATAATACTCCCATATTATTAATCGACAACGGACATTTAGAAACATCATAATGCTCATGGATTTAAAAACATGTAAAATAGGATACACAATCAAATAACAGAAAATAAACGAAATCTAATCTTTATTTCATCAATTCAATAAAGTCTTACATCCTTTATCCAAATACTAAAAATAGATCAATGCATAAAACTGGTACATGCATCATGCCTCTAGTAATGACATTCATTCTTGTTTGGCAAAGCATAAAAATAACCAATCTTGACCTATTGAAATTTTGAGAATACTTTCTTCAAGAATTCAATTCATTGAAACTCTTGTACATGTGCATTCAAATAATTTGATATTGCCACATAGTATCAAAATTGTGAAACATCCTTGATCACCAATTTCCTAAACTTCCAAAACACATTTGAAGTTCAAATTATTCTAATTCTTTAATGTATAATGCAACTTTAATCAACATGTCATCTCCAAAGATCCCATGACTAATATTGAGTGTTACCTCAATTATATCTTTTCAAGTTTTACAACTTTTCATAAAAGATATAAATACGTTACCATTAATATCTATTATGTAATGTTTGATTCCAACCAAAACCTTCAAGTTTGTTGGCTATGATAATTTGCACAACGATTGACAAATTATTCATCTATAGAATATGGAAGCCGATCCAAGATTTAGGATGTTATTCTATTTCCAAACATATTCCTTCAGAATATTCATTACACAAGTTATTTAATAACTTTTTAGATAGATTAATATATTCAAATCATCATGTATTTTAAGCATGATATAAATACAACACGACACACATGAAAATTTCTCAAACCAGATTTAGATTTCTTCATGTCCTAAATATCCACGTAAACTTACTACATGGCATATTACGTTGTATTTCCACCGCATAAATAAATAAATTTATTTGTCCCAAGATTATGTATATCTTATTTTCTAAATCTCCAAAGTAAAGTTTCATCTCAAATCTAAACTAAATCAACATTTAATTTGAATGAAAAGTTACTTTCTTACATGTCTATTTGACACATATGATTTAAGAAAATAATCATAATACTCCCACTAGCTTTTAGGAATACTCATAAACCATCTTATTCAAATTTAAATCCAATCTTGGATTTCAAATTAAACATAAGAATAATCTCCTAGATGCATGCTTTTTATCCATTCACGGATAATTGCATTTTGTACTTTTCCAAAGATTTATATTTTGAAGTAATAAACTCATTTCGATTACTTAAGTCCTTTCTCAAGTAGTCATTCAAGAAATAGTTCATTCATATCCAAATTTGTCAATTAAAATATGACCATCAAAATCTTTATATATTTAATGTATTTAGGAAAGAATACTCAATCACAATTAATTACTTAAATGTGACTAATAATCTATTCACAATACATACATTAAATATGTGTACAATTTTGTCCATATAATTTCGACACAAAGATTAAACCACTACAATTGGCGTTTTTCTTCCTTTGACAAAACTCATCTTCAATTTCTAGTCAAACTATTTTAAGATAACCCAAAACCGAAATTTGATTATCTTGTTGGACAACATCTATAACAATCATAGTATGAGTAGTTTACCCAAAACAATATTTGGTAATAAATCATAACAATTATTTGTAACTCATAATTCTCAGCATATAAATCGCATATCCGAGATATCCTTACGGTCTTATGACATAAATTCCTTTATCTTGAGGTTTAGCATTTACACGCCTACCTCATGATAATTACTAGTGTATTTTAGAAGATCATGTATCTTGTAATTTTATCTTCCAAGATCAAAACTCCCACTTGCTTTTGGTAACTTAAAATTACTCTTTAAATACATAGCAAATAGATCAACACTCCAACGTTATCTATATGGGACATTACAAAACACAATGACAGTTCCATACTCTTTATTTACTAAACAATCCACTTCATAAGTAGTTTAGCAAAATCCGAACTTCATTTAAGATATAATGTGATTCATCACATTCCATATATAATGGTATCTTATTAATCTTCTTAGATCAAGTCATACTCAACTTTCTAACCTTGATTTCTTTTGGAATAAAGGAAGATATAGTTATCTTGAATCAAACATCACCATCATATTGAGGATTTTGATTCTCCTAATGAACATACCATAACAATGATGTATTTCATTTAGGAAAATATTGTAAGTCAATCTTAGCAATATTTAAGATAAATATATATCTTTAGGCTTACCTATATACCAACTAAATCATCTTAATGGTATAATAGATTTTCTAACCATTTTGCATGCTTTATAACTCAAGTACTTTTAATACAAAGTCACTTCATAAAAGTTATAAGTCCATTACACGTTACATGTATATGTCTTTAGTGAAATAGAGACAATACATTAACGTCTTAATTTATATTATACGTCTTCCAAGACTTTATGTTTGCGACTTTATACAATAAATCATAAACATGTATAACTAAAGTAAATCATGAACACCACTAGGTTTCATTCATCTTTTCAAGTTAATTCACTCCTATACTATTATATGAACACCACTAGGTTTCATTAGTAGTATAAGATTACTCTAGGTATCTTATGTCATTCCAGGAATTAGTCCATTTTAAGAAACTTAAAAAACATTCCACGCCCGATCTTACGACATGTGGATATTTTACCCTTGAGTTTACAATTTAGTCCAAGCTCTTACATGACTAAATCAAAACAACAAGTGTTTCTTAAAGTGAATGATATATATGGTAGTCTTTTAATCATATTGACACATGATCTAAATATTAATTAGATTGTTAGTCTCTTATCTTAAAGACAAGAGAATCATATCTTTATGAGTTGTTTCTTGCACACAATGTTCATTTCTCCCACTTGTGCATGGAACAACCTCATATATAAGATAAACATCACGTCTAACGTTCGTCTATACAAAATATGATTGTGCCACATATATTAGCTTTTACAAGTAGATGTAGAACCACTTAATCAACAAGAATCAGTACATAACTATCTTTGAAGATATTAGTGTCAACAATTCGAAAGTAATTATCTTAGGACATACTAAAGATAACATGGGTTATTACCAAGACAACAAATCTTGTAACTCCCACTGACTTAGAGAATGTTTTAATAGACTCAAAATCAGTAATACAACACAATTCTCCCACTGAACTTGACAACATTAAAAATGTTTCATAATCGGTGAAAATAATTAGTGTTGTGTTTACTTTCTTACACTTTTGAAAAACACATTTGCAACAATTACTTATAGTGTTTAAGAGTGTACTCTACTTCGTAAATGATGACTTACCCATCAAATGTTTTTTAACTTCAAAGACTTGATATGCAATTTCTTCCTTAATAGGTCTACCAACCCGACAATGGTATGTAGTGCCTATAAATGGTCAAAGCACAACTTACTAGACAAATATGCTAGTTTGCCTTATAACCAATTAGCGGTAACTTTTAATAACTCAAAAATGCACTTTTCTTAACTATTAAAATTTGCTATGAGTTACGGATTTGAATTTTGACATTTCTAAAATCCTTATTACTCCTTCTTTACTCATGAAAAAGAGTTTTAGGTTTATCTTTCATTTGTAAATTGACTCTATCCTCAACCATAGGTTTGTAGATCAATAAATGAATAAACCACGTTTACGGTGTAATGTTGCATTAATACATTTGCAAAAGAATTTACAAAATTCAATTTTAGTATTTTGATAATACCATTCAAGAAAATAAAATTACCCCGGTAATAATAACCATAGTATTTTCCTTGAAAACTAGAATCCAAATTGACATAATTTCATCACATCAGTTGATCTGCTAGCAATGAAAGTATTCAAGATGGTAACTTGTCGAACAATGATTGACAAACAAATTTGCAATTTCTAGACATTTAAGGGATTTACATTGCCAAAAGTCATTTTGCATTGTAAACATGTTTTATCCCTTCTTTATGCCTTAAGTTTCCAGATCTCACTGAGTAACTCAATTAAGTCGACTAATCTAAAGAACGTAAAACCTTCATGTGCAATCTTATTCAGTCATGAAGTTTTCTCTCCATTACAACATCGTCCGATATCTTATATGACGACAATTGTAACTTCAAGTGTTCATCAATTAGAGGGCATATGACTTAAATTTTGGGGTATAGATTTTGGTGTCAAAATCATGTATGGAGAAGCATGCATACATCTCCATAACATAAGTTTAATAAAACGTTTAGTAAACTTTTCGGTGAGACTAAAAGTTCATCATATATTTGCAAGTTGAGGTATTGGTTAAACCAATTAAAGATTTTACACACAACTAAATTCACACCGTACTTTTTCTAGAACTTAGCTAAAGCACAAAGCAATAACCTTATTCATTGTGTTTCGGATGTGAATTAATGTAGTTAAATCAACCTTAAAGAATTATACCAATAACAACCGTAGGTAATTCCAATTTTGACGCACAGGCGAGCCGGGAATTCGGTCAGCGCTGAAGCATAACACCTCCTTCCTTAACCGGGTACATGACCAGCGGTGCGTTATACCCACTTTATAGTTTGTCAAAATTGAGTAGGCCGTTAAGTTGCTATTGCAATTCTAATCAACGCAAATCATATGTAATTTAGATCTCAAAACAATTCATTTATTTTGATATGATTTAGTCCATATTAATTTTTCTTGTAAAAATTACCCTTGTTTACAACATACAATCAAACAAAACGTATGAAAACAAGTAGGTACAAAAAAAAACTAAATCATAAACACATAATAACAATTTATATGTGCAATAAATAAATCGAATAGCCACATGCCTACGATTTATTCAATAAATAACATCAAATCTAGGTTTTTATATTCATATAAAAGTCTTCCCTAATTTTAGATTTATTGAATCAAATAAAGCATGTAGCAAAACACGTAACAATTACCACATAAAATCATATGACCCATGAAAAACATGCATGTTCATCACGGATCTCCCACATAACTTAACAATTAAATCTCTACGGATCGAAACATGAATTCACACAACATAACAATTAATCATGCAATTCATCAAAATTCCACCCAAATCACTTAACAATTAATGAAATCACTACGGATCGTAACCACGCATGAAATAACAATTGATTCATGCATACATCTAAAGTTAATTACCATGTAATTTTAGGGTTTACAAAATAACTTTTTTTTTATAAAAAATTCGGCATAGCCGATTTTAAAAATAATAAAAAAAACAAAACCCTAATTTTTTATAAAACCTAAAAAACAACATGTAATTTTTTTAACACAAATCAATATTAGTTAAAAAACTTTAGATCTTGATAATTATAATCATGTTAAAACGGCTCTCGATGCCACTGATGGTTTATATAGTTCATAACAATTATTTAAAACCCTAATATGGATCAAAGAGCGCATAGCGGAAGCGATTAACAAGATCATTAATTTAACACAATTATATTAATCAAGATTAGGGTTACATACCTTTATCCTAGCAAGATCCACAAGACGATGGAACGAACGGCAACTGGGGTTTATCACGAACACCACCAAGAATATAATCTAAAGGAAGATTATATCACGCTCTTGTACACACGTAATACGGCGAGTTAACCGTGAGTCTAGCACGAACAAACCGAGCTTCAACGCTTATAGAATATCTACCCAACAACCCTAGAGAGGGGCTAGGACTAGATAAAAAAAAACTTGATCGAAAACCAAACGAAACCCTAAGATGGGAGTGTATGGCTGACGATCAAATCAAGAGAAAAGAAAGAGGGGTTGAAAAATTATGAGGCTTGGGGTTTGTTTATATAGCCTTGACAATCCTTTGGCTCCAAGTCATAAACAAATATGGAAACCGAAGTTCCCCTTTGCCCCCTCTACAAGCCGGCGGTTAACACCCTCCTACCGGGGTGTATGTGTAATTTTTCCTTCTTCTTTTAGCTTCTATTTAATTCCATAACGGTCGTTATAACTTAACTTTTATTTATCAACGATCGTTAGTTAAGCTTTGGTTTGATTTAATAAATATATATAAAATATATTTAATAAATAAATTAACTCTTTACGTTATGTGTGCAATCCCGTGATCCCGAGTTCGATCCTATCTCACGACTATTAATTTTAAGTCCATAAACTTTCAAGACTTACCTCAACAAAAAAGGTAACTGAAACTCGAACAGATATTACCTAATTCTGCGGTAGGGTTCAACAATTTGGATTATGCCACTCAAATAGTACGTATGTATTTATACTTTTAAATGGTATCACATAAAGTAACTTAAGAGTTACAGTACAAAATTGAGTTACAATAATCTCAAAGTTAATTAAAAATCCAAATATGTTAGTTAGAGAATACAAGCCAATCTTGTTTGCAATCCAAAATAACGAAGAACTCTGAAGTTTGGGGAAAATGTCTTCCTTATGAACTGGTTCCGCCATCTCCACATTGCCACACAGCAAACAATGCCTTGGGGAACCCTTGATGCTTTCCTGAATTTCGTATTTGAAAAGCTGGTTCACTTTACCTGATCGCACTTGACAAGAATATGCTCTGAAGTTTCTGACACACTTCACAAAGGGGGCATAAAGGTTCGAATTAAATACCGCTTGTCTAAAGATTCGAATGGTTATTGGCATCCTATCATGAGTTGCCCGCCACATGAAGACGTAGATTTTACAAGGAACCCAAGCATCCCATTTGAACTTTTAACCCAAACAATTTGTACTTAATAGGCGATCATGGAGTGAATGAGAGACTTCTAACTGATAAATGTTGTTTTGGGTCCAAGAACCATCTCCAGTCATCTTGCGAGGAATAGACTCTAAAAGAGCAGTAAGAGTTTGGAGATATTCAAATCAGCTCCTTTGGTTAATGTGAATATCTTTATTTGGTTATCGCTATATAGTTATGTGAATATTTTTATCACCCGATAAAGAAGCTTGCTCACACACAATAACCTTATATGAACGGGTAGTTGTGGAAAAGTATATGCAGGAACAGTGTCTCACTCTAAGAGTGTAAGGGCAGAAGTCTTGTTGCTTTCAAGCGCCTAGATCGTAAACATGGGCAAGGAGACCCTGAGTTATTTTAAAAAATCAATTTGCTTTCTTGTTACAGGCACGTAAATCGCATCTCTCTCATGGGATTTTGCAACGAAGGGGTAAGATGATCCTCATTTACGAGCATGCATCACGTGGAAGTCTTGACCGCCTATTAAATGACTCCACTTTCATGTGGACACAGCGTCTCAAGATATGCTCTAACGCAAGCTTGGTCCCTTCGCAGCATCAAGGCATATTTTGAGAAGCTATGTCCACGTGAAAGTAGCGTTTTCTAATACGAGATCAAGACTTCCACGAGATGCAAACTGGTACATGAGGATCATGTCACCCTCTTTGCTGCAATATCCCATGAGAGAGCCGAGTTTTCATGCTGTAACATGAAAGCATCGTGAGTTATTTAAATAACTCAGGGCTCATTGCCCATACTTACGATCTAGAAGCTTGAAAGCAACTAGGCTTCAGCCACTAGAGTGAGATACTTCTCTTGTCGGTGAATGATTTGATCTCTTCAAGAAGTTCAAACTCCTTCAGAAAGAGTGCCATTATTTGTTGATTGCTGAAATGAGAAGCTACTTTACCTGTTCAAGCAATAATAACACGTCAAACCTCAAAAGTATTTAAACAATTACAACGTTCTCGGTACAAAGAATTGTATGAATGCGGAAACAAGTTTAACAAGCAAAAAGCCCACACAATGTATGAACAAGCTAAAACCATACATTTAATACCATGGTAACTTGTAACTCCATACCATACATCTTAAACACAACATTTGAGAAAATATTAGATCTCAGTTTTTAGCAGATTCCAAAGGCGTGATCTTACAAAGGGGGTGTTTGTTTCAACTTATATGCGGGCTTATGAACTTCTTTGGATTCGGCTTATATTTCGTAAGCCTCAATTTTATGGCTTATTTTGAGACTTCTTATGTAAGTTAATCATATCGTAATAAGCTTATATACGCCCATAAGTCTCAAAATAAACCGGAAAATTAGGGGTTAAGAAATATAAGCCGAAACCAAATAAGCTCATAAGCCCACAAAATTAGAACTTATGAAATATAAGCTGAAAATAAGCCAAATTCTGGTTTATATTTCATAAGCCTCAAATTTATGGCTTATTTTGAGACTTATGGGCTACTGTAAGTTTCATATCATAATAAACTTATATAAGCCCATAAGTCTCCAAATAAGCTACAAATTTGGGGCTTATGAAATATAAGCCGAAATGGGCTTATGTTTCATAAGCCTAAACATTTGAGTAAATATTAGATCTCGGTTTTTAACAGACTCCAAAGGTGCTACAATGTTACTATTTACTTTTAGTTCATCCATTCATGTAACATGCCTAACCTAACTTTATTTACCAAGAGTATAATTAATAAGATGGAAATGTAGATTTAGGTGGTGTTCAGATTAGCTTATGCTTATGGGCTTATTTATTGTAAAAGCTCGTATATCCTTTTTATAGCTTACTAACTTATCAAGTCGTGCTTATTAAGTTTTCCAGTCACAAGCCTCAGTTCGAAATAATAGTAAAAAATCTAGATCAAAAAATTAAGGTTGACTTATAGATCTAAGAAGATCCAACCTCAAAATATATATAAACCTAAAAAACAAACCAAACTAGCTAGATTTCATATGTAACATATTATGTCTATAACACAAAATCCATATCATAAAAAACTTATATATCTTAAGATCTAACCAGAGAAAACACCAAATACTAATATATAACTTGAAAATAACATATATAACACAAAAACCATAATATAAAAAACTTTTATATCTTTAGATCTAACAAAGAGAAAACACCAAATACTAGCATGTAAGTTTGCAAGCTTGAAAAATATAGTAGGGTTTTCAAGAAGTGCTTACAGTTTCCGGCTGTGATATTCCGGCAGCTATATTTTTTTTGTGGCTACATTTTTAGATGTGTGTATGGTGTGTGGCTGGTGGGGATAAGGTGGTGGTGTTTATATAATACTATTTGGGGAAATAAGGGGGTGTTTGGGAATTGGGTTTGCTTTCTTTTTTATTTGTATTTCTGCATCTGCTATTAATGGTAAGTAATCTAAGTATCAATGCACGTTCTCATCATGTGCATGATCTCTTTTCCCGATCAGCGTAATATTGGTAAATAAACTTTTTGCATAACATTCATGTCGCATGATGACGCTTGAGTCACCTATGTTAGTTTATTACGAGTAACTTTTACGTTACTACAAAACATTTGTCATTTGTAAAGTCGAAAAATGCAATTGTATTAAGTTGCGTATATACTGGCAGTTAACAAATCTCTGTGTCTATCGATCTCTGATATATAAAATTATTTTTTTATTAAGAAAATTTAAACATTTTTTAATGTAGATTTTAATATTTGCTATTTAAGACAATATTATCATATCATTGTTTTGAGCACCGGGTCAAACTGATCGATTCATCAGGTCGCAAAATCGACACCGAGTCGATCCAGTTAAGTCATCGGATCACGGTTCGACTACCGAGTCAACCCGGTCGAGTCATCGGGTCACGGGTTCGACTACAGGTCAATCCAGTCGACTCGCTCGTTCACTGATTCGACCACCGGGTCAACTCGGTTGAGTCACCAAGTCACAAGTTCGACCACCGGATCAACCCGGTCGAGTCAACGGTTCATTGAATCAGCCAACAAGTCAACCTGGTCGAGTCACCAGGTTTCTTGTTCGATTACCGAATCAATTAACATATAGTTAACTATTTGCCGTTAAATATTTTCGCTGCTATGTGCGAATATAGATCTAGTTGTGTTATATTTAGTCTTTATGTTTGCCTAAGTCGTGTCTAGGGATTAAGAGTCGAGTAGCCTAATAACTATGAATAAAGGTCGGTTGGCAATGTCTAAGCCCAACCCGACCCGTAGGACTTGCTATAGTCGGTTCCCCCTCATCTCTATAAAAGGAGGTGAGGGGGAACGAACCAAGTACGTCATTCTTTCAATAAACTAATCGGGAAACGATTAGGGATATTACCTTGTGTGGGCGTCGATTACTTTTCTGTCGATTCTGTTGGTGTGTTCTTCGATCATATTATTCCGCATCTAGTTAACCAGGATTGTAGGGATTAAACCCTACAAGTAGTATCAGAGCCTGGTTAACGAGTGGCTGGTTATCTAGGATCGATCGAAGAAGGATTGGTGTTCGGGTTTCGTGGACATCATTAAAGAGCAGCAGGTGATCGACTGAAACGGTTTTGTTTTTTTTCTTCTGGGTTCGATTGAAAACGGTTTGTTTTTATCGAAGGTTGTGGTGTTGTTGTTTCCGCCATTGTTAACAGAGGAAGAAGAAAGAGAAATAACGGCTGTTTTGTTTTTGTTATCAAAAGTGAAACAAGCTAATACTACGAAGGGTTACCTTTTGGGCCAATATTCATTATATTAGGCAAAAGGGTAAGATTGGGCCAAAGTTTTTATTTTGATAAATTTTTATCAATTTAGTTTTTAAAGGATTGACCAAGGTTTTTTTTGTTTTAAAAAAAATAAAACAAAAGGATTTACTTTGTAGTATTTTTATACAAGGGGACTTCGTAATTCGTGATTGTGAGGTTTAACGTATGACAAGGTTTAGCGAGTTACCGAAGAGACTTTATTCGTTTGTGATTGTGAGGTTTTTCACAAGGTTTGACAAACTAATAAAGGGATAAAGAATGACGGGAGCCAAGTTTGACATCGAGAAATTCGATGGAACTGGTGATTTCAGGTTATGGATAATCAAGATGCGTGCTTTATTAATCCAGAACGGATGTGAAGCAGCTCTAGAGGTTTTCCCCGCGAATATGGAAGCTGAATAGAAATCTAAGCTTGATAAGAAAGCTCACAGTGCCATGATTTTGTGTTTAGGTAACAAGGTCCTGAGAGAGGTTACCGGGGACACGACTGCAGCGGGGGTTTGGTCAAAGCTCGAGTCTTTGTATATGACAAAGTCATTGGCCAACAAGTTGTACCTGAAGAAGAAGTTGTATACATTCTACATGCCGTCTGGACGAAAGATTTCCGAGCATATAGATGAGTTCAACAAAATCGTTCTTGATTTAGCAAATATTGAGGTAAAATTCAAAGATGAAGATCTTGCTTTATTGTTACTTACGTCTTTACCAGCATCATACGAACACTTTGTGGATACCTTGCTTTATGGACGGGAAGATTTGACTTTGGAGGACGTGATGGCCACACTAAATTCAAAGGAAATCAAAGAAAGTTTCAAGGCGAAGGGGGATGATGGTGAAGGGTTATATGTGAGGGGAAGAACTAATCTCAGGAATTCGCATCAGTCAAAGTGAAAGTCAAGATCGAAATCTCGAGGTGGAAGACTCAAATGCTTTATTTGCCAATCTGAGGAGCACTTGAGAAGAGACTGTCCGAAGAATAATCGCAAGAAGTCAAAAGGTTACGTCAAGAAAGATGATCAACCAAGCTCCAGTGGTTCGATTTACGACGATTCTGAGGTGATGATGGTGATGAGTGCAGAAAGACTGCAAGATTGGATCATGGATTCAGGAGGTTCATATCACATGTCATCCAGGTTAGATGTATTTTTTGATTTTCTGGAATGCGATGGGGGCAGCGTACTGTTGGGCGACAACAGGGAGTGCAAGATCAGGGGTATTGGTAAGGTAAAGGTACAACTGAAAGATGGGTCAAGTTTCGTGTTAAACAATGCCAGGTACATTCCTGAATTGAAAAGAAACTTGATATCGCTGGGAACTCTTGAAAAAGAGGGATATACCGTAAAATTGCAGTCGGGCAAAGTCAAGGTGATTAATGGTTCTAGGGTTTTTATATCTGGAACCCGAAGGGAGAACTGTGTGTACTCTTTGGATGGCCATGCAGTGGCCGGTGAGCTTAATGCTAGTGTTGAAGAAAAAGACAGTCTTGTGCAGGTTTGGCATAAAAGACTGGGCCATATTAGTGAGGCGGGACTACACGTGCTGGAAAATCAGGGTTTGTTTGGCAAGAAGAGTCTAGGTAAGCTCGATTTTTGTGAGAATTGTGTTCTGGGAAAGTCACATCGAGTCCGTTTCGGTGTAGGAAAGCACACTACTCAGGGAGTGATAGATTATGTTCATTTAGACTTATGGGGTCCGTCTCAAGTGGAATCATTGGGAGGTAAGAGGTATTTCTTATCTATTGTCGATGATTATTCCAGGAGGGTATGGGTTTATGTTCTCAGGTTTAAACATGAAGCATTTGGGAAGTTCAAAGAGTGGAAGCAGTTAGTAGAAAATCAGACTGGGAGGACGGTTAAGAAGCTTAGGACGGATAATGGTCTTGAGTTCTGTAACCGGGAGTTTAATCAGCTATGCACTGAGAGTGGGATTGCTAGACATTTGACGGTTGCCGGGACGCCGCATCAAAATGGGTTAGCAGAACGGATGAACACATTATCCAATTCAGTATCATTATTGGTCATATGTTGATTTGCCCTAAAATCAACAACCTTCCCATTGTATCCAAGTTTAGATTTGATGTTAGTGTTAGAACAAAAAAAATTCCAAAGTTTTCATTAAAAATCTTGCTATTATTGAAGTAAGTACCTACCATATTGGCATGAATCCCTTTTCTAGAATCACTAGAAGTACCCTTATTGTCTTTTATGAGAGAGATCAAGGTGGTCAGTTGTTCATCAGTAAATCCAGATGAAGAGGATGTGCCCACAGAATTGTTAGAAACATTCTTCCCCTTAAAGTTCTCCCCCCCCCCCTCTCCCCACCCCTTTTTTTCTTCCTGAAGTCATTAGGGTATCCAATGATCCTAAAACATCTATCAATAGTATGACCATTATAACCACAGTTTTCACAGAAAACTTCAGCATTAGAATTACCATAAGATCTAAAGACACTATTGTTTGGTGTGTTAGGTCTAAATCTAGTGGTGCTTGAGTTGGGTATAAAATTGCCATTGTTGCCATAAGTGGGTCTAAAGTTACCATTATTAGTTTTCTGAGTTCTTGGAACATTGTTTCTAGCAGACCCATTAGAAAGAAAAGCAGATGTCTGAGTCCTTTGGGAGGATCCAGTCAGAGTGCCAGATGCAACTCTATGAGAGTCCTCACTAGAGATAATAGCATAGGCACCCTTGACATCTAGCAAAGTCTCCCTAGAGAGAATAGAACTCCTAATACTCATATATGAATCATCAAGACCCATCAAAATTTGTATAAGTTTTAACAATTGATTATGTTTCTTAAAATCACCAGCAGCAGTAAACAAACAATTAGGTAATTTAATAATAACATCATACTATTTCCAATAGGCATTAAGTTTATGATAGTAATCAGACAAATTAGACCCATTCTGCTTAAGTGTGTTGATCTTATGATGAAGATTAAAAATCACAGAACCATCAACTTTATGATAAGTTTCTTTAAGCTCATTCAAACATGTTTAGCCTTCTTAGAAAAAATTTGACCAAGGAACAATTCCTCAGAAATAGAGTTTAAAATCCACCCAGGTACAACACCATTCACCCTATCCCATTGTTTTCCTAAAATCTCATCAGTTATGGACCTTCTACAAGATCCATCAATAAAACCAGTTTTGTTTTTGCCTTCTAAAGCAAGCAACATAGCATTTGCGTAAACTTGATAATTTTCAGTCCCCTTTTGATTAACAGTGACAATAGTCAACACAGCAGTATCATTAGGGTGCAAATGCAAAGGGTCACTTAGGTCAAGCTTACTAATAAGTGTAACTGGATCAGTCACACTTAGAGTATCATCATCACCATGTGCAGACTCCTTATGGTCAGACATGGTGAAGGGTCAAAAAGGTCAAAAAAGAACCTACTACACTGCAAACAAAGTTCCCAGCCTTCTAAAACCACTCAAGAGTGGCAGGTCAAGGGCAAGCAGTGAGTGAGGATCCAAATAAATAGATAGAAAAAAATAAAGGACTACCAACCCAATAAATAAAACACAAGAATTGAAAGAATCACAAACAAGCAGATGGCAAGTAAAGAGGGAGTGGAGAGGTGTTACAGCGCTCCCAAAAAAAAGCTCAATCGAACTGGCACACCTAGATTCACTTAGTCTAGGAGTAACAGAACTTCCTAGTCACAAACCCTAAAAAAACTTTTCATCGATTTTCAACAACCAGTCTCCGATATAATGAAGAAAAACATGTATCAAATCACTCACACCACTTTCACTTTTATTAATCAAGATTTAAAGAGTAAACAAAACAAAATAAAACCATAAGCTACCAGTGCTACTCACATGTAGTTCTATTATCTACATGATAATAGTTTTACAATCAAAAACAACAACTGAAAGATTAAAATAAGCTTCTGAGATCAAGACTAGAGAGAGAGAGTAGGTGTGTGTTTTTATCAAAACACACAGAGTGAATGAGGCGATGATCCCAAAGTGATAGACGCTCCCCACTATATCTAACCCTAAAGGGCTAAGAGAGCCGTTAGGCTGATGGACCACATAAGTGGGCTTCATGGGCTTGAGTCCAAGTCCAGCAGCAACAAAGCAAACTTGGCAACTTCAACCCCTGCACAATAAAACAAACATAATAAGCCCTTCAAGATATAATGGGTTGCTAGATTAGGATATAATTTAACAAAATCTAACGCGCAGAATCTTAGAGAGATGGGATGTGAGAAAATGTGGATGACTAAATGTGTTGGGATTACAAGATTAGCGAAAAGGTAACAATAGAGTATGGTCTCTAAAAGTTTCCAAATATTAGCTTACTATTCAATGGTGATCAGATGGCATTTTCTAAAGGCATCAAGGTAAAATCAAGTGTATTCGAAATACAAGTAGGGTTTTGCTAACCAATGTCCATTGGACAGACGTTAATGTGTATTAAATGAACACAAACTTTTCAAATTAACATATAAATGCATTAAATACATTAATTCCATTGAAAATTATATTTAAATATAGTAATTTATTAGTTTATATAATGTGTATTTAATATATTTTAATGTTAATTTGGAAATTTTATGTTCATTTAATACACACTAACCTCTCTCCTGTGGACATTGATTAGCAAAACTTTGATTAGCAAAACTCATACAAATAATATGGATACATAGATGGATAGATAGATAGATATATAAAGAAAAACAAGTTGGCATTATGTAATTTCTGTACCTCGATAAAAATTCCCAATCACTTCATTAAAGGTCATTTTTTATCTCCAAAAACATTTTTTTCCACTATAACAACAAGAATATTTGGTAAAATGGGCGGCGAGGTTTCCCGGCGACACATGTTGCCGAAGAAATCTCGGTAAACAATAAAATGATGTCTTACGTGACACAAAGTCGATGCGATTTTGAGTCAAACTTTTGACTCACTTTTCATGCGACATGTCGTTAGGGAAAAATTGTTTCAGCCTTAACGAAAAAAATTCTATCGAAATATGGGCGGCAATTTTTCCCGCGTAGTTTTCGTTTGTCAAAGTTATTAACACTGGATTAATATTAGTTGACTTAACATGTGTGGGTCCTATGTTGTCGCTGGGAAAGTATCTCATCAAATGTTCCCATCGATATTCCTCGGCGACATGTCACGTGGGAAAATTATTCCCATCTTCTTTTTTAACGACGATTTGTATTAAAACTAGCAATTACTAGAACAAGATACAACGGAAGAAAGAGAAAAAAAATATTTCTATCTATATGTCGCCAGAGATAACCCACATTCTTTACCGGGATAGTGCCAAATGTTGTAGTGAAATAATACCATCTGCAACTTACATTTTCCATGTAATAATCACTGTCCATGTAATAATATCAAAATTGTCCATGGAAAATGACAGTAAAACAATCACTGTACATGTAACACAATCACTGTCCATGTAACACATGGGTCATACTAGGCTAGTACCATTTATTAAACAACCAACAAAATACAGAAATAAAAACTCAATGAAGTCAATCAAAGCTAGTAGTTATTTATTACATGCCAACTTCTTCGAAAAGATTACATACCAAACAAATTTATAAGAATCTGCGATTGATAACTGATTCATTTTCTGCCAACAAGGTACTGAGGAAGAGATTCCAGCATATACTTTGAAGTGCCATTATTAGCCTGCAGGTAGCCACTCCTAGTTCTTCACACTGTCGGTATAAACACGTACTACTAGCCCTGGAACAAAAGTTATAAGGTTAAAGTTTAGTAATCTGGTTTTATAACAAAAGGTATAAGGTTAAAGTTTGCTACTAGCCCTGGAACAAACGTCAAATAACAAAATTGTTTTAGCAAAACATAATTGCTTTCTAAATTATATTTATACGGTTGTTTATGTGCACGAATCTAACACAAGAGATCATGCGTACCTTTTATTTTCATACTTAGTCTCCGAACTCGTTGATTAACAGAGTTAGGCCCCGCCTATGTTGAGATTAATATGATCAAAAGCTCCAGCTCCAGCTTAATTCCTTGATTTCCTTTTCCTGATTTCGTTCTGTATGTAAAAGGAAAAAGTTAGCAAACGTATCATTTAGACTTCAATTATCAAATTATGTAATCACTCACCAAGATAATATTAATTTCAATGGTAATTATGTGTTATTGTACCTCTATGTGTGTTGCCAATGCTACGTCTATGCTAGAACCATTTATTTTTCTATTATTGATCTTCGAAAATTGGAGGTTGGGTGAATCATGGGCTCCATAACCCCATTGCTCCATTTTATCACAAAGATTGATCTCCACATTCACCAACGAGGGATATTTGATGATAGCAATCCTAGGGTAGAAGCACTGGAGATTATACAATTGGGTTAGGGAAATCTTGACTAGGCAAGGGAACACGATGTTGGTAGCCGGTTCAACCATATCAATTTCACCGGTACTTGTTTCTTCATCCCCATCCCAGATCACTTCCTTCAAACTTTCACATTGCGAAATTGTTAGCTTTTGCAGCCTAACAAGCCCTTGCGCTACACTAACAGTGAATAGCTTTTCTAACTTGGGACAATTACTAATCTTAAGTGTCACCAGGTTGTTAAGACTTATATATTGACTTGGACAGTTCCATATAACTTTCAAACGACTCAAGTTATACAAGTCTAGGTGTTCCACTTCCGAAAGAAACCTTTTATTCTCTTTCACCCCTTCAGGGGTTTTAGATGGATAAAAAGTTTGCATCTCATCTAAAACCCGTGAGTCCACCAAACATAACAGATGGGTACACTCACCTACAAAAATGGTCTTCAAGCCGAAACTCTCACAGTACATCAGAGGCAATATGTTATCAACAGTTTGTATCGATTCAAGATATACATAATCACTAACCTCAATCAACCTTTTTACCTGCATTAGGTATGAGATTTCAAGATGCAGCATTTTCAAAAAGAAAGTTCGATCACCTTTAATACTGTCATGCAGATAATTTTCTCGATAAATATCTCCGGAATTAGATTGATCACTGCTATGTATCTGAATGGAAAATCTTTTCAATTTTTTCAAATAATCTCCCGTGGGGATTAGATAAATATGTGGGACATATAAATGTAGAATTGTGAGCTTCGACAACTCATCTATCTCCACGAGACTGTTATGATTCCCCTCTACCACCGGATAGTATCCAATATGCAACTCCTCTAAGCAACGAAGCTTTGATAGTACACCTGGTGCAATATGAGATAGACCACACCAAGGCGTAACATGAAACAACCTTAAGTTGACTAAGTTTCCAATCTCTTGAGGAATTTCTCTAATTCCAGTGCCATTGAGAATAAGAATTTCAATGTATTTCAGCTCCCCAAGTATTGAGACATCACCTAGATATCTATTTCCACCAAGATTAAGCATACGTAATCTTGTGAGCTGATTAAATGACTTTGGGAGAGAAGTGACTTTATTATTCTCAAGATCTATAACTTTAGCTTCTTTCAAAGCTAGAGAAAATTTATCAGATATATCTAACAACTTATAGTTATTTTGACTGACGAAAATCTTGAGGAGTGGAATTCTAAGCTCAGAACCCACTTGAAGCGAATGAATATTATTATGCATGAGTGAAATACCTGTATAGCTTTCTATACTTCCAATTCTGGGTTCCCATTCAATCAAATGTTTCCCGGCCTCCACCAAAAATTTGTTATCATCTCTGGAAGCAATTAACAACGCCACTTCGTGGACAACATCATGCATTTTGTTTGTAAATCCGTCTTCCCCATCCAATAACAAGTAAGAGGATTTGAGGATTTTCACTGCTTCCCGAACTTTATTTCTTGCGGCCTCAACATTATCGAAGTCTTTGAAAACCTGCAAACCAACCCCATAATATGCCAAACGTTCTAATGGAATTTGAAAGCCTTGAGGGAACAGACTACACAGTAAGAATATTGATTTTGCTTCTTCACTCTCCAGGTAGTCATAGCTTAGCTTCAAATGAGCAAACTCTACTCTTATAGCTTGATGAATATCCAAAGTTGAATATTTCTTTATGCTATTAAGTGTTTTTTCCCATCTTTTGAAGTTATCTTCGTCTTTCAAAGCTTTTCCTACAGCTTGAAGGATTAGTGGCAATCCACCACATCCTTCAAAAACCTTCCTTGCAGCTTGTTTCAACTTGGCATCGGTTTCTACTCTTTCACCAATCTCGCGTTTGAAAAGAGCCCATGCGTCTTTTTTTGACAATTTTTTTACACAAATTATTCTCTGAGCATTCATATGTCTACACACACTTCTTTCCCTGGACGTTAACAATATATTGCAACTTGGGTAGGCAACTCCACATGGAATGTCCACATCATGTAGATTCAATTCCGTCCACACATCATCTAGGACTATAAGAACCTTTCTACGTGTGCGTATTTGATTTGCTACAAATTCAACCTGTTTTCTAATGCTTGCCGTATCCACCGTTTGCGAGACAGTTACAAATACAACATGAGAAAATAGGTGTTTCACTCTTGCAACAACTTCAGTGGCAAGTGTAGTCTTTCCTACACCTCCTGTGCCGTAGACCCCAGTGATCTGTATGCTTTCATCTATGACATATCTAGTGATCTTTTCGAGCAATGAGTTATGGGTATCAAGCTCACTAATATTCTCCCTTGGATAAATACCTATATAGTCCAGGCGTAGGAGTAGGAATGAAGATTTCACCTTCAAAAGCCGCACCATCTTTTATGTATTGTTCAAGGGAAGAAAGCTTATTTTTCGCTTTCTTACCATAGTGATGGAGGGTGTCCAAGTTGACACACATCCGCAAGTTGAAGCACGTCTTCTTGGCAATAGCTTCTTCTTGAAGAAATTCTTCTGCTGTGGATATGTGAGCTAGCGCGTATCTAACCCAGTTTTCCGCGCCAGCTAGAATTTCGTCTTCTTTATCAATAGCTAGGATTATTTTTTGCTCCACCCTTTCGGTCATATTCTTAAGCTTATTCTTTTCACTGCTCAACTTCACAACATTTTCCTTGCAATTCCACGTATAACCGATCTTCTTTTTAACCTTAGCTAACAAGGAGATCGTTGACATTCTACGATCCTTTTTCGTTTTGAGTGGATATAACAAACGTAGAAGGATAAACTGGACGCAGTTGAAAGGTTGAGACTTCTTTTTCTTTTATAGAAGGAAATATATCAAAGATGGTATGATTAACGGACAAGCTCGTGTTAAGAACAAGCAGATAACTGAATGACTGAATGAAAATTATTTTGATAAGTGAGAACAAAAATAAGAAAGAAGAATAATATGAAGGAAGGATCAAACAGAGAAATTACAAACTGATGAATAAGGAAAGAGACGGTTTATGGGGTGGTGAAGATGTTTGTTTATCGTATAAGTGGGGCAACTAAAACCTACGACTTTCGGGGTCAACGATAATCTAATCAATTGTAAGTACTAGCTTTTTAATACATTAAACTAGAAATACAATACTCATTTTTGAACAAATATACAATACTAATAATTACGCTATCAATTGCCGGATTACTCAACCAACAATATTCGTCATTCAAAAACAATTTTCGTAAAATATCAGTAAAAAAAGCTATTGGTCAATAATGCGATCAGTTACCAATACACTTATTACATATGGAATAATGGGAAAATTCTTGAAATGTCTCAAAATATCACTTTTTTCCCTTTTTTCCATCCACCAAATAAAAATTCTTCAAAATGTCTTATACAACTTATGTCACTTATATCTTATGCAATTTTCCGTTTTGGTCCAAGGCAATCAATCAAAACAGGGCAACACCGGTCAAAATTTGACAAGTATCCCAAAAAGTAAGGCAACTCTGACAGATTTCCCCAAAAAATAGGGCAACTGAGGACACATAGCGCATTCTAAACCCAATTGCCCTTGTTGCCTAAAAATTTTAAACTTTTATGAAACTGACAATGTTTTTAAACGGATCTTAGAATTTCAATTGGGCAATGGGCCTTTGGCAATTTTCCCTATAAGAGCAAGGGAGTGGTCACGGCGTGGGAGGATTTTGCCCCGCGTTGAGCCGCGTGCCACACCGTCCCCCATGGCGTAGAAGACGGCGTCCCCCCACCCACGGGCGTGGACTTAGTGTTTAAAAAAAAACTTTTATTTTACCCCCTTTTTATATTTTACAAACATTTCCTTCTCAATTTAACCCAACCAAATGACCCCTTAAACTTTTAAATTTTGGAGGAAAAAAAAAACTTGAATTTATTTTAAAAAATTATTATTCCAACGGCTACTTTTTTTAAATAACCATTACGGCTATATTTACAACGGCTAAATTTTTTACAGACAACTTTATAAATAACACATTTTGATAGATAACTTTCAATAATTTCACACACACTTTCATAAATAAAAAATGGCACGCTCTTTCCCACACAACGATGACGAGATTAAAGCTATGATTCAGAAACAAATAAATCATCAAAAACGTCGTTACGATAAGCTTACGTGGTTAGCTGAAGATTTCGAAGCCGCGTCCGAAGAAAAATTTGAAATTGCAACGTCATTTAATCGACACGTATCTAAGTACTCAATCTGATGTCGATTTCAGCATTCAAAGGTCTTTGTTTAGAAAGTCGATAAAACTTGAGGCTAGAATTGAGAAAAATAATGAATGGCTGAATAAGTTGGGTTCTTCATCCCAAACTCATATGGTTCTTCATCCCGATCTCAAACAAATCATATTGGTTCTTCGCCGCAACAACATCGATGCCAAAATGTGTCGCCCGATCTACCCTTTCCAATTGAAAATGACTCAGATGGCAGAATGACTGACAATGAGGTGTATCAACTATACCTAGATCAAAAAGTGTTGAGAGAAACTCTGGAAGAAGAAGAAAGGGAGCGAAGGGAGCTGGAGGCCCAAATTATGGCCGAAGAAGATGAAGAAGAAACAAGGCGTTGGGATTTACCTGGTCAGCTTTCGGATTCAGATCCGGGAACAGACTAATCGTATTATGTATTTTAATTTTTACGTTTACTTTTTTATTTCCATGTAATATTTTATTATATGAATAAAGTAAATTAGGATTTGAATAAAGTAAATTGTTGAGGGTATTTTTTTATTTCAAATAAGCCTAACGGCTATATATTTTTAAAAACAAAAAACTTAAATGCCCAAACGGCTACTTTTTTTAAATCCTAAATTTCCCTATATATACATAACAATATCTCTTGTAAAATTACACACACATACACACAAATGGATCAAGAAAACCCTAAATCCTTCAATGAACCCCAATCCTCAAAAAACCCCGTAAAGGAACTGTCATAAACAAAAATGTGATTGAATTAGTGGCGGAGTTTCGACTCAAAAGACAAGCCGCTCTTGAAGCCTTCGAAATAACGGGAAAAAAAAGACAACGAGCGCCTTATGAAGGAGGAATTAGATTTTCTATCAACATCGACTCGGGATTGTGACGAAACCGAAGCTCGTTTCATCAATGAGAAAAAGGATGAAATCAAAAAGAAATATGGAATTGAATAAATTAGTTTTTATTTTATGCATTTTTATTTCTTGAATTTTTTGTTAATTTCCGTATTGTGTTTTTTTTAGAATGTAATTTTTTTAATGAATAAAGTAAATTAGGATTTGAATAAATTTAATTGTTGATGGTAGTTTTTGAAAAAAAATGAAAAAAAATGTTAAGTTGGTGTGAAAATGGTGTGATGATAAGATGGTTGTTTTTTGTGTGGATGTGGTATGGATGTAGAAGTGAAAAAGCTGATGTGACGGAGTTTTCTGGTGTGGTGGTGTGACCACTCCTTCCCCTCTAAGAATTGGTATGCATCAGTATTTTGTTCTAATTTATCTACGCGCATAAACGTTTGACTTGGCATAGGTTTATGTTTGTGTATAGTAGTATAAGTGGGGCAACTAAAACCTACGACTTTGGAGTCAAGGATAATCTAATCAATTGTAAGTAGCTCATCATTACACTATCAATTGCCGGATTACTCAACCAACAATGATTTGTATTGTAAAATGATAATTTAAACCTAAGAAAAGATTCCTAGCCAACTAATCCTGATTTGCACTTTATATTTAGGTTAAAACCTTGATAAAAAAAGCCAAAGAATTTAGTCCCCAAGTATACGCAGCCAACAGTTTATTCCAATATAACCACTTGCACGTTATCATAAGTCAGCAAACGCCGTTATTTTCAACTGACCGTAACAGTATTTGTCGTTCAGAAACAATTTTCGCAGAACATCAGTAAAAAAAAGCTATAGGTTAATAATACTATCTGTTACATGCGGATCATAAATAGGCTAGTAGCATTTATAGAAAAACCAATAGACTTATTACATAAAGAATAACTTGACGAAGTCTAGGCTTCCCATTATTGTCATCATATTCCAACTTTTCAGAAAATATTACAGACCAGAAAGAAACACATAAGGGTGTCCAGATAAGTAAAAACTTGAAACATCTGAACTAAAACATAGAAACTTAAGCCAAAACATACCAACACCACAGATAAACGTGATTTAATGACACGTCTTCTTTCACACCGGACTGTCTGCCTCTTAATTAGCTGGAAGTGGCTTAGCCGCACCGTAAAATGTAGGAGGTCCGCGTGTGCTTTTCATTTATGCCAATTTAGTAGATTGTTGAAGAACATATATTTACTCTTCATCACCACTCCTCCTCAACAAAAAAAAACTGAAGAGGCTTATCAGCTTCTTCTCTTCAACAACATTGCTGCGATCCAAACCTAATAAAAAAGAGGAAACTAAGCAATTTAAACTCGGAACTTATATAGAAATATCATAACTAAAAGTGTGCACAGGCCAGTCGGCATCCCAAAGGGTGCACGGGGTCAAGGTTTCCCCACCGATTTAAACCTTTTGGAGAAATGTCATACCTAAAGAGAATACATGGTCTAATCTATAAACGCAAAAAAACTGGATAACCCACTATGTAAGAGACTCCTGGGAAAATCAAATGTGTAGAACTTTAGAGAGATGGAATGTGAACTAATTTTTGGATGACTAAATGTGTTGGGTTTACAAGATTAGCGAAAAGGTAACAATGGAGTATGGTCTCTAAAAGTTTCCAAATATTAGCTTACTATTTCATGGTGATCAGATGGCATTTTTAAAAGGCATCACGGTAAAAGTTGAGTCTCTTAAATAAGATAGATAGATAGACAATAGATAGATAAAGAAAAACAAGTCAGAAATAGGAGTTTTCCGTACCTCGATGCCTTTGCTGCACACATCATCTAACGTATAACCATTTACTTGTGTATTATTCACAATCTGGAGGTTGGGTGTATCATGGGTTCCATAACCCCATTTCTGCATTTTATCACAACCCTTGAACTTCACATTCACCAAAGAAGGATAATTGATTATAGCGTTCCTAGGGTAGAAGCTCGTGATATTGTCCAAGTTAAGCAGCTCAATATGAGCAAGGTGGGCAAACACGATCTTTGTTGGTGGTACAACTGTATCAATTTCACCTGTACTTGTTTCTTCATCACCGTCCCAGATCACTTCCTTCAAACTGTTACACTGATCAATTATTAGCGTTTGCAGATTGGCAAGCCCTTGTGCTACACTAACAGGGAATAGCCTTTCCAACGCGGGACAACCATTAATCTCAAACTTCACAAGGTTATTAAGGCTTATATATTGATCTGGACAACTCCATATCACATTCAAACTACTCAAGCCAAATAACCTTAATTCTTCCACTTCTGAAAGAAACCTCCTATTCGCTTTCATCCCTTCACGAGTATTAGATGACTGAAGAGTTTGCTTTTCATCCAGAACCCTTGAGTGCACCAAACACAAAAGATTGGCACACTTATCAATATGAATAGTCTTCAAACCGAAACCCTCGCTATATATTGTTGGCATTATATTAATAAGGTTATCTATCGATGCAAGACCTAGACCATCACATACATCAATCATTTGTTTCAGATGCATTAAATGTGATGTATCAAGATAATGCGTTCCTAGAAACAGAGTTCTATCACCTTGAATTCTATAATGACCTCGCATAAGCAATCTGAGATCAGGATATTTACGACTATCTATTTGAATGGAAAATCTTTTCAACCATTTTATATAATCACATCTAGAAATAAGATGAATATGTTTGACATATAAAGTTAGAAACGTGAGATTCGACAGTTCACCTATCTCCAGAAGACCGTGATCATTATCCTCATCCAGTGGATAGTATCCAATACTCAACTCTTCCAACCAATGCAGTTTGGATAGTACACCTGGTGCAATATGAGATAGACGAGTACAATTTTTAGCATGGAACAGTCTTAAATTCACTAGTTTTCCGATCTCTTGAGGAATTCCTGTAATTCCAGTATTACTAAGAATTAGAATTTCAAGGTTTTTGAGCTCCCCGAGTATTGAAACATCACATAGGGATTCATTACCACCAAGGTTAAGCATACGCAATCTTGTGAGTTGATTTAGAGATTTTGGGAGGGAACTGATGTTATTATACTCAAAATCGATAACTTTAACTTCTTTCACGGTTAGAGCGAATTCATCAGAAATTTCTGACAATTGACGATTATCTTGTATGAGGAAAATATCGAGGAGTGGGATTTTAAGCTCATAACTAGCTGGAAGCGTGCGAATATCATTTTTCATGAGTGAGATACCTGTGTAGCTTTCCATACTTCCATTTCTCGGTTCCCATCCTATCAAATCTTTCCCGGCCTCCACCAATAATTTTTTGTCATCTTTGGAAGCAAATAACAACGCCACTTCACGTACAACATCATGCATTTTGGTTGTAGATTCATCTTTCCCTTCCAATAACAAGCAAGATGATTTAAGGAGTTTCACTTCATTTTGAACAATATCTCTTGCATCCTCCAAGCTTTTGAGGTCTTTAAAAACTTGCAAACCCACCCCATAATATGCCAAACGTTCTAATGGTATCTCAAAGTCTTCCGGGAACATGCTACATAGCAAGAACATTGATTTTGATTCTTCGGTTTCAAGGTAATCGTAGCTCAGCTTCAAATTAGCAAATGCTGACCTTATATCTAGATCGATATCCGCAGTTGCATGTTTCTCTATTTTGTCAAGGGCTTTTTTCCATCTTGTGATGCTTTCTTCGTTTTTTAAAGCATTCCCTACAGCTTGAAGGATCAGTGGCAATCCATCGCATCCTTCAACAACCTTCATTGCAATCTGTTTCAATTTGGCATCGGTATCTACTCTTTCACCAACCACACGTTTGAAGAAAATCCAAGATTCTTTTAATGGCAAAGAGTCTACACAAATATTCTTCTGAGCATTCATTGCCTCACACACACGGATTTTTCTTGATGTTAACAAAATCTTAAAATTCGGATGATCAGTTACAGATGGAATGCCCACTTCGTCTAACTTTTGTTCCTTCCACAAGTCATCTAGGATTATTAGAATCTTCTCACCTTTCATTATTCGCTTTGCTGCAGCTTCAACCTCCTTTTGAATCTTTGTAGCATCCACCCTTTGCGAGACAGTTACAAATACAACAAGAGCAAATAGGTCTTTCACTCTTGCTGCAACTTCCTTGGCTAGTGTAGTTTTTCCTACACCTCCTATGCCATAGATTCCAGTGATTTGTGTGCTTTCATCTTCGATAGAATTAACAATCCTTTTGAGAGCTAACTTATGGGTATCAAGCTCATCATAATTCTTTCGTTGATTAAGCTCCAAGATTCCCGGTGAAGGAGTAGGAATTGAGACATCGCCTTCATAGACTACGCCATCTTTTTGATGTTCTTCAAGAGGGGGGACCTTGTTTGTCGCTTGCTTTCCGTAGTGATGGAGGGTGTTCACGTTGACACACATCCGCAAGTTGAAGCACGTCTTCTTGGCACTAGCTTCTTCCTGAAGAAATTCTTCTGTCCTGGATATTAGAGCCAGCGCCTCATCAACCCACCTTTCCACACCAGTTAGGAGCCTATCTCCTTTATCATTAGCTACTTCTATTCGTTGTTGAACCCTCCCTGTCATATCCTTGAGATTTCCAACCTCACTCCTTAAGTTCTCTACATTTTCCTTACAATTCCACATATAACCGATCTCTTTTTTAGCCTTAGCTAACAATGAGTCCACTACATCTTCAAAAAGCTTATTAGCTACCTCTGTCGTCATTCTAAATTGGATGTAAAAGTAGTTCAAAATGAAAGGCAGAGTGATAAACCCGATACACGTAAATAAAGACATTTTTTTTTTTTTGGACAGAGTAATGGAAAAATAACAAATAATGTGATATACAAAAGTACTTAGAAGCGAGTAGCTAACACGAATAAAAGATGTAGGAAAAAATTTTGGCATAAGAGAGAAATTAGAAGGAACAATATGATGAAGCAAGGGAATCAAACACAAAAATATGGGTTGGCCTGTTAGAGACGATACATTCACTTTGTACTTACGATAAGAAATAAGGGTGATTTTGTTAGACTAATCCTTATCATGGTATACACAAGTACGTGGTGAACGGGGGTCCCTAAATTCAATAAATTGATCCAAAAAATTGTTTTACTTGTCAATCTGTATATGCTAAAATACGAGTTATTAAAGTGACAATTTGTCTTTGAAGGATACTCCAGCAATCAAGTTGCAAATGACGACCAAAATTACACTATCAATGACTATCAAACAAGGACGGTCACATGGTATGGTCGTAAAGACTCATTAACAACCACATATATAGAGTCTTGCTAGATTTTATTCAAGCCTGGGGGTCCAGAAAAGTCGTTGCATTCTTGAGTTTGAAGGAAATAGAAAAAAATATATATGTATGGAACCTAAAATCAATGTTTTACAATTCACAAGATTGACAAACCTGTGGATATGATCATACGAGTCAAAAGAGGTATCTGGTAAACTGATTTTTTTTTCCATTAATCAAAACTGCATGAGCTAAGCGGGTCAAATCTATCAAGGGGAGTAAAAAGATATTTGTACTAGTGTTTTTAGCTAGTGATGAAACATTTGTATCTTACTTGACAGTACCATATTCAACTGCTTCGGCTGTGATACAACCCGATTAGGGTGTATCGGGATAGATAGCACCACTTCAAGCGAGTGTTTGCTCCATAAGAACTTTAGACAAGAAGACCAGAGAGTTACTTTACTTTTAACTTGATTGACTTATAAATGATTACAATATGAAACCTTAAATACTAGTTATTAGATAAACACCAGAATAAACGATAAATATAAAAGATACTAAACATATATCCTAAATAAATAAAAGATATCTTGGTTGTATCATTCCTCACTCCTTCGAATTCACCTTGCCCTCAAGGTGATATCTTGAAAAGCTCGTGATTCCGGGATCCCATAATCTTCTTTGAACCACATCGCACTCCATTCTTTCACTCATGTATTTCTTCACCCATATAGTTCCCCAACCTAGATAATTCTCCACATTTAGTACTCGAACATAAATAGTTTTCCAAGACAATTTATTCTCCACCAAAATTTGTTCTCCATCATCCATGAGTTCGTGAAAATAAACATCATTAACATTCGATTCTGTCACCGACTCCTCAAACACACTAAACCCTTTTGTCCCATTATCATCGTCATCATTCATATTAGGATTTTTCATAACTTCTTGATGACAAACAATATTAACGACTTCCTCCTCTTTAATGGCCTGTACATTCTCCTCGATTGACTCAAAACGAGCCTTCATTATACGGGCACGAAAGAAGGTTTCTCCTAAAGTGGCAGGATTCGACCTCAATAGTTCTGAGAGTTCTAGGTTCGTGAATCGTGCTTCTGCTTCACGGGCTAATGAAAAAGCTTCGTCTAGTGTTGTGGGCTTTGACCTCAAGAGTAAACATTGTAGAGCCGGTTTAAGTCCAGAAATATAGTAACATTTAAGTAAACTTTCTGAGATCCCCGTTATTCGATTTGAAAGTGTTATAAAGTCACTTTCATACTCGGCCACCTTACCCTTGTGCAAGAGCTTAGATAGCGCGTCTCGATCATAGTCGCTAGATACCATAGCAAATCGAAAATAAAAACAAAAAAAAAATTATTTTTTTTATTTTTATTCGGATGAACAGTGTTTTCGATGAACAGTAACTGGATGAACAGTAGTCTCGATGAACAGTGTCGGTGAACAGTAACTCCTCCTGATGAACAGTCTTCCGATATGAACAGTAACACGTTTTTTTTTTTTCTTTTTTTTTTTTATGATTGGAATCTTAGATAAAAATCCTCCAACGAATTGAGGGCTCTCAATAAAAGCACCAATTGACACGATCCTCTCGGATAGTATCGGGATAGTGGCACCCCTTCAAGCGTGATGCTAGCTCCTTAAGAAGAAGATTAGAAAACCACAGACATTTTTATGTTTAACTTCATTGATTGACTGATAATAGAATTACATAATGAAACCTTAAATACTACTTTAAAAGATAAACATAAATAATAAAAGATACTAAAATGATAAACATATATCCTAAAAATAGAAGATATTCTTGTCGTAACATTCCTCACTCTTTCGAATTCACCTTGCCCTCAAGGTGACGTCTTGAAAAACGCTCTTGATTCCCGGGTCCCAAATTTTGATAGGTTTCCTAAGCATTTGCAGAGTCTGTTCCAACTTGTTCTTTGGCTGGGGAAGTAATAATTCTTGGATTTTAACTCTACACTCCTTCCATTCAGATGTAACAGACCACATGCCCTTGTTAGGCCGTGATTCATCGATAGATTGCAATTCACCAACAACAACAGGTTGTGATTCACTAACCATAAGATGTAATGCATCAACCATTCGTGATTCACCAACCATTTGCGATTCACCAACCATTTGCGATTCACTAAGATTAGGTTGCGATTCGTCATCCACAAGTTGTGTTTGAACAACAACGGCCCGCTCTTTTTCTTTTTCTTTTTCTGCAATTGCTTCAAAACGAGCCTCAAAGATACGGGCTAAATAGAAAGCGTCTCCTAAAGTTGTAGGCCTTAACCTCAACAATTCCCGTTGCAACGACACTTTAAGGCCAGAGATATAAAAACATTTAAGCAAGTTTGTAGAGATCCCCGTTACCCGATTTGCAAGTATCACAAACTCACTTTGATATTCGGCCACGGTACCCATCTGCAGAAGTTTAGACAGTGCATATTTTGCGTCTTGATCGTTGCCGTCTGACGCCATAACTCGAGATCAGTAAAAAATAAAAATAAATTTTTTTTTTCACTGATGAACAGTAACTCGACGATGAACAGTAATCTTCTGATGAACAGTATCGCCTGATGAACAGTACGCAATGAACATTGTGATGAACAGTAATCTTTTTTTTTTTTTTTTGTTATTGGAAACCTAGATCAAAATCCCTCAACGAGTTGAGGGCTCTCAATGAAAGCACCAATTGATACGACCCGATTAGGGTGTATCGGGATAGATAGCACCACTTCAAGCGAGTGCTTGCTCCATAAGAACTTTAGACAAGAAGACCAGAGAGTTACTTTACTTTTAACTTGATTGACTTATAAATGATTACAATATGAAACCTTAAATACTAGTTATTAGATAAACACCAGAATAAATGATAAATATAAAAGATACTAAACATATATCCTAAATAAATAAAAGATATCTTGGTTGTATCAGGCTGTGTGCTCAAGCTATTCAAGCTCCTCGGCAGTCCTCTCAGCGTCAGCATAATTTTCAGCTAGAAATTAAAGATAAATGAGTTTAATTCTTTGGAGATATGACACCAAGTTTTAATACAAAGAAATAGGATGAAAAGTGTACAGGATCAACCAGACCCGTAAAAAAACTACTTGTTATGACCCATTACCCAACCCCGCAAAATTCTAAGGACAATTTTGACACAATATCATCATTCATCAAGCTGCATTACTGAACCATATCTTCGTTATAGTTTATGAAACATAATATGAGTAAGATAAAGGGTGACTCAATGTTAACAAACTTAGTTTTTTATCTGCCATTTTTTTATGTCGAATTTGCTGAGTTTAACTTGATTGTTTCGTTCAGATGAATCTTTCAAGTATTTCTATCTAACCTTGCAAAAACAAAGGTGTAAGAACTTCAAACACAAATATATACGACATATAAGTTAACTTAGCTTGTGATACATGCTAATGATAAGACTTGTCTCAGGAATTACCAAGAAATCAAAGACTGGTTCAATAAAATAGAAATAACGGACGGTTAAATGCACTCTCCAATGATTTTTAGTAATACGAAATCTAACAAGTAATCAAGAAGTTTTCTTGCTGAAGCTAACTTATTGCCTAAATTTACATAAGCTGCAACATCTCGATTACTTAAGCTGCAACGTCATGTTGATAATATGTGCACAGACTACATGGTCACATTTAAAAACTGCTAGGTTCGATATCCATAATCTGCAAACGTGATGTTCATGAGTTTAAGTCTTCACTAATTACCGTAAGCTCTTTCATACATTATACATAAAACAACGCTTCAAATTCGTTGCAAAACAGACCTGCGAAAACTATTTGTATATCCTTAAACATGTAAGCATTTAGCAACACATGAAACTCAACCAATCCACACATATAATGTAGTACGAGTAGCTTTTTGCATGTATGAATTATGCAAGACTTACCTCAACAAAAAAGGTAACTGAAACCCGAACAGATATTACCTAAGGTTCTGCCGTAAGGTTAAACAATTTGGATTATGCCAGTTAAACAGTACGTATGTATTTATACTTTGAAATGGTATCACATAAAGTAACTTAAGAGTTGCAGTACAAAATTGAGTTACAATAATCTCAAAGTTGATTAAAAATCCAAATGTGTTAGCTAGAGAATACAAGTCAATCTTGTTTGCAATCCAAAATAATCAAGAACTCTGAAGTTTGGGAAAAATGTCTTCATTAAGAACTGGTTCCGCCATCTCCACATTGCCACACAGCAAACAATGCCTTGGGGAACCCTTGATGCTTTCCTGAATTTCGTATTTGAAAAGCAGACTGGTTCACTTTACCTGATTGCACTTGACAAGAATATGCTCCGAAGTTTCTGACACACTTCACAAAGGGGGCATAAAGGTTCTAATTAAATACCGCTTGTCTAAAGATTCGAATGGTTATTGGCATCCTATCATAAGTTGCCCGCCACATGAAGACATAGATTTTACAAGGAACCTAAGCATCCCATTTGAACTTTTAACCCAAACAATTTGTACTTAATAGGCGATCATGGAGTGAATGAGACTTCTAACTGAGAAATGTTGTTTTGGGTCCAAGAACAATCTCCAGTCATCTTGCGAGGAGGAACAGACTCGCTAAAAGAGCAGTAAGAGTTTGGAGATATTCAAATCAGCCCCTTTGGTTAATGTGAATATCTTTATTTGGTTATCGCTATATATTTATGTGAATATTTTTATCACCCGATAAAGAAGCTTGCTCACAGACAATAAAGTTACAGAAACGGGTAGTTGTGGAAAAGTATATGCAGGAACAGTGTCTCACTCTAAGAGTGTAAGGGCAGAAGTCTTGTTGCTTTCAAGCGCCTAGATCGTAAACATGGGCAAGGAGACCCTGAGTTATTTTAATAAATCAATTTGCTTTCTTGTTACAGGCACATAAATCTCATCTCTCTCATGGGATTTTGCAACGAAGGGGTAAGATGATTCTCATTTACGAGCATGCATCACGTGGAAGTCTTGACCGCCTATTAAATGACGCCACTTTCATGTGGACACAGCGTCTCAAGATATGCTCTAACGCAAGCTTAGTCCCTTCACAGCATCAAGGCATATTTTGAGAAGCTATGTCCACGTCAAAGTAGCGTTTTCTAATACGAGATCAAGACTTCCACGAGATGCAAACTGGTACATGAGGATCATGTCACCCTCTTCGCTGCAATATCCCATGAGAGAGCCGAGTTTTCATGCTGTAACATGAAAGCATCGTGAGTTATTTAAATAACTCAGGGCTCATTGCCCATACTTACGATCTAGAAGCTTGAAAGCAACTAGGCTTCAGCCACTAGAGTGAGATACTTCTCTTGTCGGTGAATGATTTGATCTCTTCAAGAAGTTCAAACTCCTTCAGAAAGAATGCCATTATTTGTTGATTGCTGAAATGAGAAGCTAATTTACCTGTTCAAGCAATAATAACACATCAAACCTCAAAAGTATTCAAAAAATTACAACGTACTCGGTACAAAGAATTATATGAATGCGGAAACAAGTTTAACAAGCAAAAAGTCCACACAATGTACGAACAAGCTCAAACCATACATTTAATACCATGGTACCCATACCATACATCTTAAACACAACATTTGAGAAAATATTCGATCTCAGTTTTTAGCAGATTCCAAAGGCGTGATCTTACAATGTTACTAATCACTTTTAGGGGGTGTTTTATATGTGGGCTTATGAACTTCTTTGATTTCGGCTTATATTTCGTAAGCCTCGATTTTATGGCTTATTTTGAGACTTCTTATGTAAGTTAATCATATCGTAATAAACTTATATACGCCCATAAGTCTCAAAATAAGCCGGAAAATTGGGGCTTACGAAATATAAGCCGAAACCAAATAACCTCATAAGCCCACAAAATTAGAACTTATGAAATATAAGCTGAAAATAAGCCAAATTCCGGTTTATATTTCATAAGCCTCAAATGTATGGCTTATGTTGAGACTTATGGGCTTATGTAAGTTTAATATCATAATAAACTTATATAAGCCCATAAGTCTCCAAATAAGCTACAAATTTGGGGCTTATGAAATATAAGCCGAAACGGGCTTATGTTTCATAAGCCAAAACATTTGAGTAAATATTAGATCTATCAATAGTTAATAAGCATGATTTAATAAGTTAGTAAGTTCAAAAAAAGGACATATATATGAGCTTTTACAATTTCAAATAAGCCCATAAGCATAAGCTAATCTGAACACCACCTAATTCTACATTTCCATCTTATTAATTATACTATTGGTAATTAAATAAGCTAATCTGAACACAGTGGGCTACAAAAATTAAGGTTGACTTACAGATCTAACAAGATCCAACCTCAAAATATACATAGATATAAACGACCAGCCTAAAAAACATTGTCAACTTTAAAACAAGCTAGCTAGGTTTACTATGTAACATATATATAACACATAATCCATAAAAATTGTAAATATATCCTTAGATCTAACAAATAAAAAAACACCAAATACTAATATATAACTTGACAGTAACATACATAACACAAAATCCATAATATAAAAAACTTTTATATCCTTAGATCTAACAAAGAAAAAACACCCAATTCTTTTATCAGTTTAAGAAGTGCTTACAGTTTTCTGGCTGTGATATTCCAGCAGCTATATTATTTTGTTGGCTACATTTTTAGATGTGTGTGTGTATGGTGTGTGGCTGGTGGGGATAAGGTGGTGGTGTTTATATAATACTGTATGGGGAAATAAGGGGGTGTTTGGGAATTGGGTTTGCGTTCTTTTTTTATTTGTATTTCTGCATCTGCTATTAATGGTAAGTATCAATGCACGTTCTCGTCATGTGCATGATCTCTTTTCCCGATCAGCGTAATATTGGTATGGGCTAAGTACTAAAAAAGACACAAGTACATCACATGTGATGGTCTCCTACCAAGATTTTTTTTTTCAAAATTCCAAAAAAAGACACGTACTTTTGATCAACTGATCTACCTACTTAATATTTTCTCACGTGTTCAACTGATCAACTATTTTTATTCACAAATATAACTTAAATTACAAATATATCATTATCTTTATCTTTTTATTACCACTCTTACCACTTCATCACCACCACCACTACCTACCTACCACTTCATCACCACCATCACTACCAACCTACCACTTCATCACCACCACCACTACTAACCTACCAATTCATCACAACCACCATTATCAATCATCATAAATTTTATCAACCATTAAATTTTTTCAAATTCAAAACATAGCTAAAAAAAAGGATACGATTGCAGCTTTCTTTGGACCTATAAACAAATTGGTAGTTGATGACATTTATAAAATGGTCAAATTGGGTACACCTGCGAATAATGATTTTTTTTTTCTTCTTGTTTTTCCATGAAAGAACACCTGCGAATGTCATCATGGGAGTAAATGGCTAAAACAAAACAAGGGTATTGTTTTCATTTTAGTTGTTTACCGAATAACACTTTGACACGTTATCTAAATTCAATGTTCATTGGAAGATTATGGCTGCCGCCGGAAATGAAGCACAACTAGCTAGTACTATTAGTGAAATGCAATTCATCGAGATTAACAATCGACCTTGCAAAGTTGTTTTAGTTCATTTTTTAAAAGATTTAATGGTTGGTAGTGGTGGTTGTGATGAATTGGTAGGTTGGTAGTGGTGGTGGTGATGAAGTGGTAGGTTGGTAGTGATGGTGGTGATGAAGTGGTAGGTAGGTAGTGGTGGTGGTGATGGAGTGGTAAGGGTGGGAATAAAAAGATAAAGATAAGGGTATATTTGTAATTTAAATAATATTTGTAAATAAAAAAAGTTGATCAGTTGGACACGTGTCAAAATATTAAGTAGGTAGATCAGTTGATCAAACGTACGTGTCTTTTTTGGAATTTTGAAAAAAAAAGTCTGGGTAGGGGACCATGTGGTATACTTGTGTCTCTTTTGGTACTTAGCTCTATTGGTAAATAAACTTTTCGCATAAAGTTTTTACCTAACCGTTAAATGATACTAAGTCCTAAACCTGAACGGCTTTTATAGCAATCACTACAAAAATTTGGACATTTTCTTACTAATATTTTTTTAGTATAAAAGACACTGTTTCATCATAAAACTTTTACCTACTTAATTTCTCTAAATAAGAGTAGGTAAAGATACAATGCCTACTAAAAATAAGAGTAAGGAAAAGTTTTGACCCTTTTGGTGACTCAAAAATGAGTAAGGATTGACCTTTAGTGCTCCCCCCTTTTGCTTATTCTTTTTCTTTTTTTATCAACTCCTACTCAAAGAATAAGAGTAAGCAAAATGGGGAAGTACTAAAGGTCTATCTTTACACATTTTTGAGTCACCAAAAGAGTCAAAACTTTTCCTTACTCTTATTTTTAGTAGGCATTGAATCTTTACCTACTCTTATTTAGTGAGTTTAGTATGTAAAAGTTTTATGATAAAATGATGTTTTTTATACTAAAAAATATTAATAAGTAAATGTCCAAAATTTTGTAGTAAGTTTATAAAGATGGAGAGAGAGCTTTTCAACTGAAGAGACAACTTTCATAATGGAGGGACCAAATGTGGCAAGTGTGGACAGGCGCGGATTTGCCTATGGGCTTTGTGGGCGACGGCCCAAAGGCAGCCCAAAAGAGGGGGCATCATTCTTCAAATCCATATTAGGTTATACTATCTCGAGTCTGTTGTTTAGCCCATCTAATAAAAGCCCACTGCAGGAATGTTGTGCAAGCATTTGTAAACTTGTGTAAGTGATTCAATGTTACGTAATAACGTTTGACTAATTCAAAAGAGAATCATGTTAAAATAGTGAACAATACCCACAATCACGCATATTGTTATTTTCTTTCAATTTTAGAAACGTTTATTTCTTTCCAGTCTTCATCAAAAGGTCACTGCCAATCGACCACCAAAGATTCAAACGAACAGAATCACACAGAAACAGCAAAAGTCGAATTATAAACAATAATGGCATCGAACGAAGCCATCTTTCTTTTTTTCTTTTCATTAATTTTGATCAGGTGATATTGTTTCATACATATTATTCTTGATTTAGTAGTGATATTTTGGTAGATTAAGTATTATTAATTTACACTTGAGATTATCATGTTGTGCACTTGTGCCGTTCACAACTGTCAGATGTCCAAAATGAAAAGCAAAAAAAAATTAATAGAAATCTGAGTGACCTCTACCCGATTCATGGATGGCGGGGTAATTAAAACAAAAAAAAATAGTATTGCCAAAAATAATGACAACGTCAACGTTAGTATATATAACAAAAATCCTATAAATAACGAAAACCTAGAAAATGATGAGGTTAACACCAATGATAATGAAAATCATATAAAACACTGAAAACCTAGAAAATGCTTTAAAGTCTTATTTGCGAAGTACAATGAGTTAAAAGAGGCTAACTGGGTTAAAAATCGTAAACGTTGAAAGCAATTTTTTTAGCAAATGTAGAGTATGATAAAATAATTGATGTTTTTGCTTCAAAAATGCACGAAGACATCGTTTTGGCTGAAATTGTAAACATTTATTTAATAAATAAAAATCGGCATAGGGATGTGCCGCTTGGCGTGACGAGATACCAAACTGCCAAAAATATTATTGTTTTGTTACAAGGGGCACATTTTATTCGGTTCGCCCAGGACATCCAAAATCTCAGGACCGGCCCTGAGTGTGGATAGTAGGAGGTTGCTGTGAAGAATAGGAGTATATATACTCCTTCACCTAACTTGTTTACTTACTTTTCATTCTGTTTACTCGTTTTATACTTTCATGTGTGTGAGATTACTGTGTGTGATTCTTGATCAATAGTTTTGATCATTGTGAGTTGTGAGAGTGTTTTTTGATTCTTTCTTGTAACAAAAATATTGTAATCATTCATTGATAAAGTGATCAAAGGGGAGGTTGGATGGGTTCACTGTTATTACTTGTTCTTGGTGATATTGGGCATTGATTCATTGTTTTTACATGGTATCAGAGCCTGGTTGCTCTATATCATCGTATCAAAACGTTTTCTAAATCAATTTTTAAAATTAGGGTTTGTTAAAAATTAGGGGTTTTTTATCTATTATCATAGATAGTGTTCTTGGGGTGTTTCTTTACACTAATCTGGTGGTTAATTATTCTGAATCGACCAATTGGAGGTTTAATTGGATTTTTAAATAATTATGATTTCAAATATTTTTGGGGTTTTTTAATCTTGGGTACTTCTTGACGTTGTTTTGTGTATTCTTGTGATTGATTTGTTATTAATCATAAGTTTACTTAAAGAAACCCTAAAATCAAAGATAAGGGTTTTCTTTTTTGGTAGGTAAGGTGAATACATTGTTATTATTGTTTTCTTTTAACGTGCACGTGTTTATTTTCTGTTGCTATTGGTTGATTGTAGATCATCTTGATCTATTTTTTGGAGGTTCTCTGGATTGTCTTGATCCTAGAGTTCTTGCTTGGTTTGTTGCGCGTGCTACGTAACACCTTTCACACTCTCTCTCTCTCTCTCTTAGGGTTTTTCTTGATAGGTTTAGTGGGGTTAGGAAGTAGAAGGGATTAGTTAGTCTTGTGGAGTTGATTGATTCGAGGTTTTTTGTTAGCTGTTTGTTATTTGTAGAGGAGATAAAAGAGGGTTTGTTGTTTTTTCCTGTTCTTGTGTGCTTTGCTTTGGTTTTGACCAATCTCAAGTCTCTACTCTTGACCTGCCACCCTATGAGTGGTTTTGGAAGCTTGAGAACTATTTTTTGGCTTGAGTTTTGTGTTCATCATTTGGTTTGTGTGGTTTTTAGTTTGTTATTATGTCTGGTCCTAGTTCACCCATGGATGATACTCCACCCAAGGGTAATGGGGCTAAATCTGAAACTAATGTTGTTAAGTTTGATGTTTATGACCCTCTTTATCTTCAGCCTCAAGATATTGGTTCTCAGTTAATTTCCTTCAAACTTGAGGGGACTGAGAACTATAAAGTTTGGTCTGCTGCTATTAAACTGGCTTTACAAACAAGAAATAAACTTAGTTTTATAACTGGTAAATGTGTTCAAGACACTAGTGATGGTCCTGCTAGGGATCAATGGGATAGATGCAATGTTGTTGTTCTTTCTTGGTTACTTGGTTGTGTCTCACCAGATTTATATAAGGGTCAGATTTTTTGTAAATATGCCCAAGATGTTTGGGATGAATTAGAAGAGACATATAATAAACAAGATGGTTCTGTTATATATAATCTCCATCATAAAATTTACACATTAACTCAATCTGGTATGTCATTATCTGAATATTATCATGAGTGTAACTCTTTGTGGAGACAATATGATGCTCTTATTGATTTACCTGATTGTACTTGTGAAGGTTATGAGGCACTTAAGGAACATGATCAGCTTCTTAGGCTGATGTAGTTTCTTATGGGTCTTGATGATTGCTATAGTGTTGTGATGAGTCAGATTCTCACATCTGATCCCATACCAGATGTGAGAACTGCTTTTGCAACTCTGTCTAGGGATGAATCACATAGAAATGGGGTTGGTTCTAAGAATTATAAGTCTGGACCATTGCTTTTGTTGTTAAGTCTGGTGGGAATTCTAATAATTGAAACAAATGGTTTAACATAAATAGTAATAATAATTAGAATTCTAACAAGACTGGGTCAAATGGATATAAAAATGGTAATCTTGTTTGTAAGCATTGTAACATGAATGGTCATACTATAGACAGATGTTTTGAGTTAATAGGTTATCCACCAAATTTCAAAAGGAATAATAATAATTCAACTCAAAACAATGTTCATAATGTGAGTGTTAATGATAGTAAGTGTGATCAAAGTAAGATTACTTCTCATACTCTTACTTCTGATCAATATCAAAGACTTATGAGGTTACTGAGTGTTTCAGGAGAGAATTTTATGGGTTCTGCAACCATTGCAGGTACCTTCAAAGTTAATAATTGTGTTGTTAGTTTTTTATCTTGTAGGTTTTTTTAACTATAATTCCAATATAAGTACTTATACTACTTATGTTGGGTGGATTATAGATTCAGGGGCTAGTCAGCACATAACATATTCTGAAAAATTACTATTTGATGTTATTTATGTATCTTACTTAAACATAAGTGTTGCTCATCCTAATGGGACTTTGGAATATGTGAAAAAAATTGGTTGTTTCAAAATTAATAATTTGGTTATTAAAGATGTGTTGGTTGTTCCTGGATACAAATTTAGTCTTTTATATGTTCAAAAGTTATCCAAGGATAATAAGGTCAATGCAAGTTTTAATGAAAATTGTTGGGTTATTCAGGACTTAACTCACAATGTCCTGATGGGGACTGGTAGTGAAAAAGATGGCTTATACTTTCTTGACGAAGGTAGGCTTGTGTTTAATAAAAATGTTAGGTATTGTCAGATATCTAGTTCTATTTGGCATAATAGGTTAGGACATCCAGTTGATCCAATTTTGGATGTTCTAAGAAAAGATAACTCTAATATAAAACTTAAAGGGTTAGAACCTTGTGATGTGTGTCATAAAGCTAAACAAACTAGGGAGTCTTTCTCATTGAGTGATCATAAGACTAAACAACTTGGTGACATTGTTCATCTTGATGTTTGGGGACCATATAAAGTTACTAGTAGGGATAGATTTAGATTCTTTCTTACTATGGTGGATGATTATACCAGATATGTTTGGGTGTTTTTATTAAAAGGTAAAACTGAAGTTTTGATTGCATTGAAAGTTTTTTTAAACTTTTTGATAATCAGTTTAATAAAAAGGTTAACGTTTTCAGAAGTGATAATGGAACTGAATTTGTTAATCATAAATTTGCTGACTTTGTTAAAATCCATGGTATTGTTCATCAAACCACATGTGCTTATTTGTTAAAAACCATGGTATTGTCTCATCATAAAGCTTATTTGTTAAAAACCATTATCACTTAGGAGTGAAGGTGGGAGGTGTTATGTCTCGTCATAAAGCTTGGGAAGATACTATTATTAAGCTTAAATCACGGCTTTCAAAGTGGAAAGTAAATATTCTCTCCGTTGGGGGTCGCCTAACCCTCTTGAAATCTGTACTTGGTGCATCTCCAATCTATTCTATGTCCATTTTCAAGGTCCCTCGAGGTGTTTTAAAGACTATGGAGGCCATTCAGAATCGTTTTTTCATTAGATCAGATCAGTTGGAAAGAAAATTAACTTGGATTGCTTGGGATAAAGTTTTAGCTCCCAAAAAAATGGAGGTTTAGGAGTTTCGAGTTTCTTTGCTCTTAATCGGGCTCTTTTCCTTAAATGGGTGTGGCGCTTTATTTCGTGTGATGATTCCCTTTGGTGTGAGGTTGTCCGAGCCATGTATGGCGATATGATTGACTCTCATCCAACTCATGTATCGTCTATTTGGTGCTTTATTTTGCGCGAGTTACATGTGTTGAAGGGGAAAGGTTTTGATTTCTGGTCGCATTGTAAAAAGCGCATCAGGAATGGTTCGGACACGCGATTTTGGTTAGACTGCTGGTTAGGTGACTCTCCTTTTTATATCCTCTTCCCTCGGCTTTTCGCTTTGGAGTTAGACAAGAACATCTCGGTGGCGAATAAAATGCTTTCCGAGATGGTTCATTCTTTCGAAGGCCTGTCCGAGTTGGCCATGAACGTAATCAGATGAATGATTTGCAAGCTATGTTGGATTGGTGTCCCTTTCTCAATCTCGTGACAAATGGTTTTGTGAATTGAAGGGGAATGGTAAGTTTAGGGTTAAAGAGATTCGTAATAAGATTGATGATTTGCTTCTTCCTTCTCATGTTGAGCCAACGAGATGGGTGAAAGTTATTCCAATCAAGATTAATATTTTCGCTTGGCGTGCACGTCGCGATTGTTTACCCACGAGGGTGAACCTGGTTCAAAGAGGGGTACATATTGATTCTCATATGTGTCTGATTTGCTGTTCTTACGAGGAGGATGTTTGACATGTTTTTTTCCAATGTGATTTAGCTCAGTAGGTCATGTGTCGTATTTTTCGATGGTGGGAATTGGCCCAACAATCTTGGTCATCGTTTGCGGATTGGCAGAGTTGATTCGATTCAATACGTCTCACATCCAAATCTAAGAGTCTATTGGAAGGCATTTTTTATGTTGCTTGGTGGGCTATATGGAATTTCAGGAATCGTGCTATTTTTTAGGGGATCACTCCAAGGCGTTCGGTAATTTTGATGATATTGTCCTTTTTGCTTTCAATTGGTGTCACTCTCGAGGTAATAGGTCGTTTTCATGGGAGAACTGGCTAAAGAATCCCCATTTGATTTTCTTGTAATGTCTTTTCTAGCTCCTTGCTAGTTTTAATAAAATTTGTTGTTCAAAAAAAACCACATGTGCTTATATACCTCAACAGAATGGTATTGCAGAAATAAAACATAGGCATTTACTTAATACTTCTAGAGCCCTCATGCTTCGGGGGGCATACCATTAAACATGTGGCCTGAATGTGTGCTAACTGCTACTTATTTGATTAACAGGTTATGTACTACTGTGTTATCTGGTAAAAGTCCTTACGAAATGGTTTATAAGTCTAAACCTAGTATTGTCCATTTAAAAGTGTTTGGTTGTTTGTATTTTTCTAATGTCTTAAATGTTTCTGATAAGTTTGAGTCTAGATCTGAAAAGTGTGTATTTGTTGGATACGCTTTTGATAAGAAAGGATATAAACTTTTTAGTTTAGAAAATAGAAGGTTTTTGTTTTCAAGGGATGTCAAGTTTTATGAAACTATTTTCCCATTTAAAAATGATGTGATTGGTAAAGATTTTATTTTTTGTGAAAATGGTGTTAATGATTTTAATTTTTTTTAACATAAACAGTCAGATACCTAGTGAATCCTATGATGAGAATGGAGATAGTACAGGTAGTAAGCATAGGCTTGTACCTAATGATAGTGTTATACCTAGTGACAACACTATAGATTCTAGTGAAAGTAAAAAAGGTGTTCATACTACTGATACAGATATTATTTCTGAGGTAGATAGATCACTTAATACTGAAACTAAGTCTAGGAGGAAGGACACTAGTGGTGAGTATGCAACGGAAACAATTGTTTCTGGGGGTATACCAAACACTGTTAATGAATGTGATAGTTCCTCTGAGTATGAAGGGATTGAGTTGAAAGTCCCTAAACCTAGCTTGAGACGATTAAGAAAGATAATTAACACAAGTAAATACTTTTCAAACGTAAGACTTTATTATTGTATAACAAGTATTACATGTGTTATGGATAACACAGTTTAATGACAATGTGTTGTGTACACTTTAGACAAAATAAAGCAAACTTAAGAACACAGGCACATCTGTTCGTTCTATAAGTTCTAAAGAGTTCATATGTGAAATCAAACAAAGTGAAAAACATTAACTCTTGGCTACATAACCTATTTATAGTGGTACGAGGTTGACTTCTAGTGCTGGTTGATGGTGACTACATAAAACAGACAATGTCAGACATCTGTCACAAGATGCTCTTCTATTCTTGGTAGTCTGCCACAACGCTTTAGGAAAACAGAGCTGACACAGTTTCCCTTTTCTTCATAGACTCGTACTTTAGGCTGTAAAACTTCCCGCCTAAACACTTAGGTAAATCCAAAGTGTACTGAGTGTTAACAGGGTATTGCCACCCCTGTTAACACTCAACCACTCAGAGTCCCTGATACATGTTGGTTGTTATCCATCACAGCCAATGAGTATGTCTTCAAGTAATCTTCGACTTCCTTGACAATGTCTCTGACATGGACTCCTCTATGGTTGCTCACAGAAACTTAGTACTATGTGAGTCTTGTGTTACTTGTTTGTTACCTTGACACAGGCAAGTTAATATCAAACAACTTAATTTACGTTTAAATCTATGACTAAGGGAAATCTAACAAACTTAGATGCCCAACAATCTCCCCCTATTTAAACATAAATACAGCTAGACCTAAATTAGTTATTGTAAGTAAGATAACAGCTTCTTCTTACACATAATAGATCTAACAAACAACTTCATAATTCATTAATACTTAGAAAAATTACAATTACAATACATGAGTAAAACAAAATATTAGAGTAAACATTCAGCTGTGAATATTTTAGTAATCATCATTCTTGATTTTCTCTACAACTTCATCTATGTCTATTCTAGTATCCAATTCAGCCTGCAAATCTTGGGCAAATACCTTGGAATACTCTGTGTTGATTTTGAGCACTTTCAGAAACAAAAGAAGCTGAATAGTTGACGCAAGACCCATCTCATCTTCCCTTTAGAACACATATTAGCATCCCCTGTTCCTGTAGGCCATACCTTTTTCAGGCTCAGTGTAAGTCTGACCATCAATAGGACCTACAATTCCATTTGGAAGAATCAGATTCCTGTGCATTCCATCCACTTGGATATCATCTGTCACGAAGGTTTCCTTAATGAATTGAGTAATCCTTCTTCTTTTCTTTTCAGGTTTTGAGGGTTCTTGTTCAAACAACTGTGGCGGGGGATCAACCTTAAGTTTGGCTGCAGTTTCCTTTACCTAGTTAAACTTATCTTTGAGAGTCTTTAGGAGTGTAAAGTTTGCCTATCCAATCTTCTTCTCAGCTAAAGCTTCAAGTTCAAACCATTCAGACAAACCAAGTGTCTTTAACTTAAAATTTTCAAAAAGATCCATGTTGGCCTGTTGATTATCTCTCCACAAAACCATCTGTGGTGTATGGGTAGACTTGTGAGTAGTGTATTTAAACTTGGTGATTTTCCCTGGTGCATATCTGTTATTGACGCACGTATCATAGTCAGCTTTTACCTTTTTCAGAGCCTCTGTGCGTTTAACTTCCATTTCCCTTAACCTTTTTCGTTGCTCCTCTCTGAGTTGAGGAGACATGGCTTTTACCTTGGCTTCATCCAGCTCTTTGGCCTTCTTGATTTCATTCAATCTTGTAAATTCAAGTGCATGTTTTTCAATCTATTCAGCTGGTAGAGGTTTTTCATTTGCAGCTTTAAAGGTTGAGAATTGAGATATTTTAGTGGTTGATCATCATGTCTCTAGCATTGCATCTATCTTCTTTAGTTTGGCGTCTGAGTCTACCATAACTATTTCTTTCCCTTTCTTCGAGATAGAGGATTCTTCACTTGCTTTCTTCAGCTCTTCAGCATGTTTTAAAAATGCTAACTGAGCTTGGTCTTGTACAGCCTTTGGTAGGGAGCTGTAGGAATTTAAGTTTCTTAGCATTTGGTTCACATCATCCACAGCCTCATTGGTGTTATCCAAAGACAGGGAGTTTGATGAATCAACTGCTTTGTTATCTTGTTGCTCCCCCTTACTTTCATCATCATCAAGTACAGTGATGGGTGTGATGACTTGGAGTGGAACGGGTGTAGGGATGATGTTTTCAACCGTACCTGTGTTACTGTTGACAGGTTCAAGTTTGAGTAAATCAATTTTCTCCCCCTCACGTTTAGCCTGTCTCTTTAGACGCTTGGCTGAACGTGACTGAAGGTACCTGGCAACCTGTTCAACCGATACAACCATTTTTCTTTGTCTGTTCCTTGATCCTCTGGCAATTCTTAAAAGCTTGTTATAATTTCTACTGACAGAGCGATCAACATGTCCAGCTAAATAAGTTGTGTGGCGTTTTTGTCTTGCATAGACAGCCTCAAACTCCTTGTGCATAACTAACTCATGAGTTGAGAGCATGTCAGGGACCTCTTGAGTGATGGCGTCTTTGATGCGAGTAGATAAATGGCTCAGTCCCTGAGAAACACCTTTTTGAGTGCCATCTTTGATAGGTTCAGTGATAGCATCTTGAACAGCCTGTGTGATTATTTTTTGAAAGTTGGTTGTGAAAGTATGTATCTCAGACCCCATTCGGTCTAACTTACGCGACAGGCGTTCAATGTTGGAGGCGTGATGATAGGGATTTAAGTTATGAATGTTCAGGCTTTGTTGCTCATAATCATCTTCCTTTGGTAAAAGATCAAAGTTGGTCTGCTGTGGATGATCAAACAACAAAAACTCAGCCGTGGGATCATACACAGCCGTCGGAAGCTCCATGGTGACAAATTCAGCAGACTTAGGTGTCACTACAGCTTCCTTGGGAGGTGGAGTAATTTCATCAGCTGGAGTGGACACAGCTATGGTTTTAGGAGGTGACAGAGGAGGTTGTTCATCATCCTCGTCATCTTCTTCTTCAATCATCCCCTCAGGGAGAATTTCATCATCAGGCATTGACTCAGGCTTAGAGAGGTTGTCAACGAGGGCAATTTCATCATCTTCATCATCAAGCATGATGTCATCCTTTATTGGTTGTTCCTGAGTCACTTTATCAACTTCCTCTACTGTAGTATGAGAATCTACAGGGGGCTGTTCAATATTATCCTGCAATTGGTGTAATTTAGTAACAGGGAAATAGATAGAGGGAATGGTCGCCAGTACGCTGTTCTAGAGAGGCTGAGGATGGTTATTCAGCCACTCCAAAGGATAAATCCTTGGGATTCTTTTAAGTGTGAAAATAATAAGGTTATTGGTCGCCATTCGCTGCCCCTAGGAAAGCTGAGTGTGATCATTCAGCCTGCCTAAAAGAATAAATCCTTTGGGACTCTTTTATTTGTGAAACATATATGGGTTAAGATCGCCAGTTGCGCTGCCCCTAGGAAAGCTGGGTGTGATTATAGATCCCCCTGAAAGGATATATCCTTTGGTATTCTTTTAATTGTGAAACATATGTGGTTTAAGATCGCCTGTTACGTTGCCCCCAAGAAAGCTGAGGGTGAGGATTCAGCTCCCCCTGAAAGGATAAATCCTTTGGGATTCTTTTGTTTATGAAAAAGATGTAGTTTAAGATCGTCATTTTACGCTGTCCCTAAGAAGGATGAGGATGATTATTCAGCCTTCCTAAAAGTTAAACTTTTGGGATTATTTTTCTGAAGGAACATAGAGGCTGAGTGAAGTTCAGCTACTCTAGGTCGAGACATATGTGTACACAGGTTGTTGTTTTCTTGTATACTATCTAGAGGGTGCATGGTCATCGGGGTGCTTTATAAACACAAAGAATCATTCCCTGGTGCAAAGATAGGGTGTACAAAAGTCTTAAAAGAATTCTAAGTGCAAACACAGACTCCTATGGGTCGAGGATAACCCTAACTTCACCACTCTTACCTACAGACATTTGAGAGTGGTTGCTTATGTACCTCTAAAAATGATAAACTGATTACCTGTGAGATATCAGCGGTCTTAGGCGGGTTTCTTGCTGTCTCTGGTGAGGTAGAGACACTAGACTCTTGTTGAAAATCAATTGAGGTTTATGTGTTTACAAACAATCTTGGAACAGAGGGAGTTGGGATTGTTACAATCTTCTTCACCCTGGCCTTAAGGACAGTTTGGGTTTTGGAAGAAGAGGGGTTTGGCTTCTTCTTAGTTTGTCGGCCAGTTGTTGCTTTGGACAGCGAAGTGAGTTGCCCAGAGGTCAAAGACACAGACTTGCCAGACTCACTTGCTGTATTCACCTTCTCAGTAGAAGGGATCAAAGGCTGAACAACAGCTTGTTGTTTTGCGGCAACTATCTTCATGTGGTCTATCACTGGCACATCATTCGATCTAATCACTTTGTATATAGAACCAGTGATATGGTAAGGCTTCATAGCTGTGAGCTCAGAGTTGTGGTAGTTATCAGCGAGAAGGCTTTCGAAGATAAGAGAGAGAAATTAAGCATAACAAATATTCTTTTCCCTGGATTGATTGGTTCCTTTCAGCTTTTCCACTAGATTTGAGAAAACAATACTTCCAAAATCTACATTAACACCCATATCAGCCCATATGCAATGGTCTAATGATTGAAGGACATCTGGTCTTGAGAGCCTTGCATTCCTCCCAAGGACTTGACGATGTGTGAGAATAGAACCTTCCACATAGGCGTAAAATACATGATCTTCAGAGGAGATCTAACAACTACTTCAGTGGGTGTGAGGTCTGGGTGAGTGTCAGATTTGGGGTTGAGAGTGGCAAGGGCATCCTTAACAGCCTTTTTGTCGACGGTTTTTAGGCATTCATCTCCATGTCTAAGCCCAGCCAAGGTGTAGAAATCCTTAACAGAAAAAGCAAAGGGGTTTTCTTGACAAGAGAGGTTGAAAGAGATGGTGTCATCATCAAGAACTTCAGCAGAGTACAAGCCTTCCCTAAGGTATTCTTGGTAGAAGAATGAAGGAGATCTGGTGAAAGCTTCAACAACGTCACAATTCTTCATAAAGTTCACCAGATCTAGGTATGTGTCATTAGGAGCTTTTAGCCATCCTATTGAGTTGTTGGATGCAAGAATGCTTTCGTTGATCTCGAAGGTAACGTTAGATGCCTTTGGTACTGGAAACACCATTGATGCGAGAGTTAAAGAGGATGAAGATGGTGAGAGGGTTTAGAGAGAGGTTTTAGTGAGAGAGATGCAAATGTGAATAATGAGAAAAGTGTTAGGTGAAAAAACCTTGGGAACATATTTATATTCAAAATTTGAAACTGTTATTCAACAGCAATAAATACGTAGTGGGAAAAGGACTGCACACAAGTGGGTCTCGTGACCTTTCAAAACTGTGTCTCCTCGTTTATCGGAAAAAGTATGAATTAAATATTGAGAATGTTTTTAGCATTTACTTGGAAAGTAACTACCTAGTTTCATGTGAAAAACATTTAATATTTGCTCAGACTTTAACGACACACATTAAATATCAGCCACAGGTTTTGAGATATTAAGCATACCCAACTCAACAACTAGCCTGTTGAACGAAGGTTCAGCCAAAGGCTTGGTAAATATATCAGCTAGTTGCAGCTCAGTGGGAACAAAATGCAGCTCAATATCTCCTTTTATAATATGATCCATGATAAAGTGATACCTGATATCTATGTGTTTGGTTCGAGAGTGAAGCACAGGGTTGTTGGAGATAGCAATGGCACTTGTATTGTCATAGAAGATGGGTACTTTATCATATAGAATCTCATAGTCAGCTAGTTGACTCTTCATCCAAAGTACTTGAGCACAACAACTGGCAGCTACAACATATTCAGCTTCAGCTGATGACATTGCCACATAGTTTTGCATCTTTGCACTTCATCCAACCAACTTTCCTCTTAGGATTTGACAGCTACCTAAGGTACTTTTCTTGTCAATGCAGCACCCAGCGTAGTCTGAATCTGAGTATGCCTTGAGATCAAGGCCTGATTCTTTGGGATACCACAGACCTAGAGAGGTTGTTCCTTTGAGGTACCTGAAAATTTTCTTAACAGCCACTAGATGGGATTCCTTTGGGTTAGCTTGGTACCTTGCACAGAGACATGTGGAGAACTGGATATCAGGGCGACTGGTTATGAGATACATGAGCGACCCAATCATGCCTCTATACATAGTCTCATTAACAAAGACCCCTGACTCATCTGGACCCAAATTGTTGGGTGGAAGCATGGGGCATTTCACTGATGCACAATCAGCCAAGTCATATTTTTTAAGTAAATCCTTAACATACTTTTCTTGACAAATTGAAATTCCTTTAGGAAATTGTTTAATTTCAAAACCCAAAAAGTAAGTTAATTCACCCATCATACTCATCTCATATTTCTTGGTCATTAATTTAGCAAAACGTTTACTAAGATTAACATTTGTAGACCCAAAGATGATATCATCTACATAAATCTGTACAATGATGAAATCACTTTTATCCTTGAAGGTAAAAACTGTTTTATCAATGGAACCCCTGAAAAATTTATTTTCAGTTAAAAAGTAGACATCGTTTCATACCATGCCCTTGGAGCTTGTTTCATCCCATACATTGCTTTGTGAAGCCTGTACACATGGTTGGGAAACTCGCTGTTATCGGATCCTTCGGGCTGTACAACATACACATCTTCAGCCAAATCTCCATTGAGGAAGGCACTTTTAACATCCATTTGATACACAGTGAAGTTCATATATGTAGCGTAAGCAAGAAAGATTCTGATGGCTTCAAGTCTTGCTACTGGTGCAAATGTTTCATCATAATCAATACCTTTAGTCTGTGTAAACCCCTGTGCAACTAACCTTGCCTTGTTCCTTATGATGTTACCAATCTCATCCATCTTGTTCATATATATCCATCTAGTGCTTGTGATGTTCTTACCAGGTGGAGCTGGCACTAGATTCCATACCTTGTGTCTTTTAAACTGATTGATTTCGTCCTATATTGCAGCAACCTAGCCTTCTTCAACAAGGGCTTCAGCTACACGCTATGTTGAGATTAATATGATCAAAAGCTCCAGCTCCAGCTCCAGCTTAATTCCTTGATTTCCTTTTTCCTGATTTCGTTCTGTATGTAAAAGGAAAAAGTTAGCAAACGTGTCATTTAGACTTCAATTATCAAATTATGTAATCACTCACCAAGATAATATTAATTTCAATGGTAATTATGTGTTATTGTACCTCTATGTGTGTCGCCAATGCTATGTCTATGCTAGAACCATTTATTTTTCTATTATTGATCTTCGAAAATTGGAGGTTGGGTGAATCATGGGCTCCATAACCCCATTGCTCCATTTTATCACAAAGATTGATCTCCACATTCACCAACGAGGGATATTTGATGATAGCAATCCTAGGGTAGAAGCACTGGAGATTATACAATTGGGTTAGGGAAATCTTGACTAGGCAAGGGAACACAATGTTGGTAGCCGGTTCAACCATATCAATTTCACCGGTACTTGTTTCTTCATCCCCATCCCAGATCATTTCCTTCAAACTTTCACATTGCGAAATTGTTAGCTTTTGCAGCCTAACAAGCCCTTGTGCTACACTAACAGTGAATAGCTTTTCTAACTTGGGACAATTACTAATCTTAAGTGTCACCAGGTTGTTAAGACTTATATATTGACTTGGACAGTTCCATATAACTTTCAAACGACTCAAGTTATACAAGTCTAGGTGTTCCACTTCCGAAAGAAACCTTTTATTCTCTTTCACCCCTTCAGGGGCTTTATATGGATGGAAAATTTTCATCTCATCCAAAACCCGTGAGTCCACCAAACATAACAGATGGGTACACTCACCTACAAAAATGGTCTTCAAACCGAAACTCTTACAGTACATCAGAGGCATTATGTTATCAACAGTTTGTATCGATTCAAGATATACATAATCACTAACCTCAATCAACCTATTTACCTGCATTAGGTATGAGATATCAAGATGCAGCATTTTCAAAAAGAAAGTTCGTTCACCTTTAATACTGTCACGCAGATAATTTTCTCCATAAATATCTCCGGAATTAGATTGATCACTGCTATGTATCTGAATGGAAAATCTTTTCAATTTTTTCAAATAATCTCCCGTGGGGATTAGATAAATATGTGGGACATATAAAACTAGAATTGCGAGCTTCGACAACCCATCTATCTCCACGAGACTGTTATGATTCCCCTCTACCACCGGATAGTATCCAATATGCAACTCCTCTAAGCAAAGAAGCTTTGATAGTACACCTGGTGCAATATAAGATAGACCACACCAAGGCGTAACGTGAAACAACCTTAAGTTGACTAAGTTTCCAATCTCTTGAGGAATTTCTGTAATTCCAGTGCCATTGAGAATAAGAATTTCAATGTATTTCAGCTCCCCAAGTATCGAGACATCATGTAGATATCTATTTCCACCAAGATTAAGCATACGTAATCTTGTGAGCTGATTAAATGACTTTGGGAGAGAAGTGACTTTATTATTCTCAAGATCTATAACTTTAGCTTCTTTCAAAGCTAGAGAAAATTTATCAGATATATCTAACAACTTATAGTTATTTTGACTGACGAAAATCTTGAGGAGTGGAATTTTAAGCTCAGAACCCACTTGAAGCGAATGAATATTATTATGCATGAGTGAAATACCTGTGTAGCTTTCCATACTTCCAATCCTCGGTTCCCATTCAATCAAATGTTTCCCGGCCTCCACCAAAAATTTGTTATCATCTCTGGAAGCAATTAACAACGCCACTTCGTGGACAACATCATGCATTTTGGTTGTAAATTCGTCTTCCCCATCCAATAACAAGTAAGAGGATTTGAGGATTTTCACTGCACCCTGAACTTTATTTCATGCGTCCTCAACACTATCCAGGTCTTTGAAAACCTGCAAACCAACCCCATAATATGCCAAACGTTCCAATGGAATTTGAAAGCCTTGAGGGAACAAACTACACAGTAAGAATATTGATTTGACTTCTTCACTCTCCAGGTAGTCATAGCTTAGCTTCAAATGAGCAAATCTACTTTTTTAGCTTGATGAATATCTAAAGTTGAATATTTCTTTATGCTATTAAGTGCTCTTCTCCATTCTTTGAAGTTATCTTCGTCTTTCAAAGCTTTTCTACTCTTTCACCAATCAAACGTTTGAAAAGAGCCCATCCGTCTCTTTTTGACATATTTTTTACACAAATTATTCTCTGGGCATTCATATCTCTACACACACTTCTTTGCCTGGACGTTAACAATATATTACAACTTGGGAAGTCAACTCCACATGGAATGCCAACTTCAGGTAGCTTCAATTCCGTCCACACGTCATCTAGGATTATGAGAACCTTTGTACGTGCGCGTATTTTATTTGCTACAAACTCAACCTGTGTTTTAATGCTTGTCTTATCCACTGTTTGCGAGACAGTTAGAAATACAACATGAGAAAATAGGTGTTTCACTCTTGCAGCAACTTCAGTGGCAAGTGTAGTCTTTCCTACACCTCCTATGCCGTAGATCCCAGTGATCTGTATGCTTTTATCTATGACATATTGAGTGATATTTCCGAGCAATGAGTTATGTGTATCACGCTCGTTAATATTCTCCCTTGGATAAATAACTAATAGTCCAGGGGTAGGAGTAGGAATGAAGATTTGACGTTCAAAAGCCGCACCATCTTTTAGGTGTTGTTCAAGGGAAGAAAGCTTATATTTCGCTTTCTTACCATAACGATGGAGAGTGTCCAAGTTGACACACATCCGCAAGTTGAAGCACGTCTTCTTGGAAATAGCTTCTTCTTGAATAAATTCTTCTTGAAGAAAGTCTTCTGCCGTGGATACGTGAGCTCGCGCGTCCCTAACCCAGTTTTCCGCGCCAGCTCGAATTTCATCTCCTTTGTCAATAGCTAGTATTATTTTTTGGTCCACCCTCTCGGTCATATTCATAAGCTTATTTTTTTCACTGCTTAACTTCTTAACATTTTTCTTGCAATTCCACGTATAACCGATCTCTTTAACCTTAGTTAACAATGAGTCAGCTACTTCTTCAGCATGCTTATTAGAGACCGTTGACATTCTAGGATTTTTTTTTTGCGTGGATTGGATATAACAAAAGTAGGATAAACAAGACACACTTGAAAGGTTTCTTTTTCTTTTATAGAACGAGATATATAAAAAAAAAATGGAAATAAGGATAACAGATACGAGTAATATGATTAACGGTTTGACGGACAAGCTCGTGTTAAGAACAAGCAGATGACTGAATGAAAGAAAATCAGAAAGAAGAATAATATGAAGCAAGGATCAAACAGAGAAATTACAAACTGATGAATAAGGAAAGAGACTGTTTATGGGATGGTGAAGATGATAAATATCCACTCTCTATATATAATTATTTTCATGTGACTTACTTCACAAAAAATTTGATGGTTTGGGTTATAGACTTTAGACTTTCAGAATCGAATAATTATATACTCCGTATTATATATTTGCTTAGTGACGTATAAAGATTCCATTGACCTACACAAGTAAATGAAAAAAAATTGAATCACACACATATGTAACACTTCATCTCAGCACCTAATTATTGTTAGACATAGAATAAACTATAAGTATATTATTAATCATTATCATAATGATGAAGACTCTAAATACATTAAACCTACAAACCGAGTTTTGATTTTTTTTATCCGTTAATACTCCCCGCAATGAGTAACAAACTCATCCTGATCCGGTTTAACTAAGACAATAGCATACATAACGAAGACAATAAATAATCCCAGGAAGATAACCCAACAATCTTAACAATAAACTTATAAAACTCTACAATGCAATCGTCGTAGAGGAGACAAGCACCGAGTGGAGGGAGCAAGAGGGCAAATAGGATTCGGATAACAGTGCGCAACCTCATGACATGGGGTTTGGATTTGGGTTTGATTGGTTTAGTGGTCTGTGTTTCTGATTTTATGGTCGTTGATTTTTTTTAGGTAAAGGATTTCTGCTTTTGTTTAGTTATGATGATTAATTGTAGAGAATATGAAAAAGGGATCGATATTTGAAAATTGAGAAAGTAAGGGGCTGTTTATTAGAGAAAATTTTTCCACTTTTCTAGAAAAATTTTAATTTAAAAAATGAAAAATAGAAAACCTGTTTAGCAACAACATTTTTCAACATTTTTCAAAAATTACAAAATTTTCATTTTCTAAATTTATATAGAAAATTAGAAAACTCCATTTTACCATTTTCTAAATTTTCACTCATACCCACCATTTTTTTATTTAACCCATTTCAATAACACGTTACTCTATTCAGTATTCATCGTTCATCATTATTTTAACGTTTTCGTCAGAAAATTTACGTTTTCGTCAGTAAATTTACGTTTTCGTTTGTAAATTTACGATTTTGTCAGTAAATTTACGTTTTCGTCAGAAAATTTACTTTTTCATCAGAAATCTACATTTTCGTCAGAAAATTTACGTTTTCGTCATTAATTTTACGTTTTCGTCAGTAATTTTACGTTTTTGTCAGAAAATTTACGTTTTCGTCAGAAATTTACGTTTTCGCCAGTAAATTTAGGTTTTCGTCAAAAAATTTACGTTTTCGTCTGTAAATTTACGTTTTCGTCTGTAAATTTACGTTTTCGTCTGTAAATTTACGTTTTTGTCAGAAAATTTACGTTTTCGTCAGTAATTTTACGTTTTCGTCAGTAATTTTACGCTTTCGTCAGAAAATTTACGTTTTTGTCAGAAAATTTACGTTTTTGTTAGTAAATTTAGGTTTTCGTTAGAAAATTTACGTTTTAGTCAGAAAATTTACGTTTTAGTCAGAAAATTTACGTTTTCCTCTGTAAATTTACGTTTTCATCAGAAAATTTACGTTTTCGTCAGTAATTTTACGTTTTCGTCAGTAATTTTACGTTTTCGTCAGAAAATATATGTTTTCGTCAGAAATTTACGTTTTCGTCAGAAAATTTACGTTTTCACCAGTAAATTTAGGTTTTCGTCAGAAAATTTATATTTTCGTCTATAAATTTACTTATTCTGACAAAAACGTAAATTTTAATTTTTCTGACAAAAAAGTAAATTTACTGACGAAAACGTAAATTTACAGACGAAAACGTAAATTTAATTTTTCTGACAAAAAAGTAAATTTACTGACGAAAACGTGAATTTACAGACGAAAACGTATACTTACTCACGAAAACGTAAATTTACTGACGAAAACGTAAATGTACTGACGGAAAAGTAAATTTTTGACGAAAACGTAAATTTTCTGTCGAAAACGTGAATTTGACGAAAAAGTAAATTTACAGACGAAAAAGTAAATTTTTGACGAAAACGTATATTTAAAGACGAAAACGTAAAATTACTGACGAAAACGTAAATTTAAAAGTAAATTTTTGACGAAAACGAAAATTTACTTACGAAAATGTAAATTTACAGACGAGAACGTAAAATTACTGACGAAAACGTAAATTTACTGACGAAAAAGTAAATTTGCTGACGGAAACGTAAATTTTTGACGAAAACGTAAATTTACTGACGAAAATTTAAATTTACAGACGAAAACGTAAATTTACTGGCGAAAACGTAAATTTTCTGACAAAAAAGTAAATTTTTGACGAAAACGTAAATTTACTGACGAAAACCTAAATTTACAGTCGAGAACGTAAAATTACTGACGAAAACGTAAATTTACCGACTAAAACGTAAATTTACTGACGGAAACGTAAATTTTCTGACGAAAACGTAAATTTTCTGACGAAAACGTAAATTTTCTAACGAAAACGTAAATTTTCTGACGAAAACGTAAATTTACTGACGAAAACGTAAATTTTCTGACGAAAACGTAATTTACTGACGAAAACGTAAATTTTCTGACGAAAACGTAAATTTACTGACGACAACGTAAATTTACTGGCGAAAACGTAAATTTATAGAAAAAAAACGTAAAATTACTGACGAAAACGTAAATTTACTGACGAAAACGTAAATATACTGACGAAAACGTAAATTTATACACTAAAACGTAATAATACTGATAAAAAGTAAAAAACTAATTAAAACGTAAAAAAAATTACGAAAATATGAAAAAAGAAGACGGGAAAAAACAGACGAAAACGTAAAAAAAAATAGCAAAAACGTGAAAAAAAGTTGATCATGAAAAAAATGGTTGAAAATAGTTTCATTTAAACATTGTTTATTTTTTTAGAAAATGAAAAATATTATCTAAACAAGTTTTCAAAATTCTCAACTCTTTTCTAGAAAAGAAAAGTTTTTTCTTTTCTAGAAAATTAGAAACAGAAAATTATGGAAATTTTTCCACAACTAAACAGCCCCTAAGAGTTTGATCTTTGATATCATGTTAGACATTGAATAAACTCGTAAGTATAATTCTATTATTCACTATTAAATAATAAACCTTAGATACTCAGAAACCCACAAATCACCTTGAATTTATTCATTTATCCTCTAATATGTATTACCAAATAAGTGTTGTTGAACCACCAAAAACTAATACAAAATCAACAACGATTTGTTTAGTTTTCGTCACTGTATGAGGGAAAAACTAATTCAAGAAAAAAGTTAAAAGCAAGCACTACATTTCGTCGTGCCCAAACATGTACAAAATATTAAACCAAGCATGTACATAATATTAAAGAGAAATATTATCTTATAGTAACTAAATTTCATGAGAGGTGAGATTATGGGAGAACAATATCCAGAAATACTCCAAATATACATAAACCTCAAAAATTCACCTTCTATTCTCATTCAACCAATAATTTTCTCTCTAAAAAACACATACACAACCTACCACCCACTAAACCCTCTTCGAAAATCAAAAACCCTCGTCAAAATTACTAAAAATCCTTGTCGGGAATCAAAAACCAACGTCGGAATCACAAGAAAGCTCACTGGAGAACAACAACCTCGTCGGAAAACAATAAACCTTGCTAGAAAATGATAATGAGAAAAGAAGTTGTTAAAAGCATTAATAATGATGATTTGAACGTGGTTAAACACATAGATCTAAACAAAATAAAAGAAGTTGTTGAACATGATAATGAAGTTGAATATGAACAAAGAAGATGTTTTGAAAGAAGTTGCATACCTAGATGCTCAAGACATTATTATAGAAGAAATAACAGACAGAATCACTGTGATTCTATTTGAATGAATCACATGTGCTTCTCATACTGATTCCTATGTTGTTTATATGGTATTGTATTTTTATGATAAAATGTAAATCAAATATGATATTTTCTTTTTGTTGTAAACTAATTCACTTGTGATAAGGCTTTAATCTATAAACGAAAACTAGATTATGAAGTTTGTTACTTGAAAGTATGGACTATTAATATGTTACGAGATTCTTTTATCAAAATCACATGTGATTCCTGTTTGAATCACATGTGATCCGTATGTGAATCGCATGTGATCCATGCACATTGTAAATAAAAACTTAGTACGAATCAATGTGATTTGTACAATATTTGATTACTGACAAAAACATCATTTTGTAATAATAAATAGGAAATTACATGTGATTCTATTGAATCACATGTGATTTGTGTGTAAATCGGATGTTATCCGTGTATTAGGGGTGAGCAAAACCGACCGACGACCGAAAACCGATACAAACTGATCGAAACTGACACTGCGACATAAATCGACCTTACTTGGGTCCGGACTCGAGATAGGTTTTCCACGATGTCGAGACTCGGTTCTGTTAGGGACTTGTGATTAAATCGAGATCGCACAAAGAAAACCACACAAACCGGGATTAACTCGGTTCGGTTCAAGACTCGGGATTAAATTGGGTCGGGATTCGGTTTGAGTTTTCCATGATGTGCTTTCCGGATGAGTCGGGATCGGGTGGGGACATGTCGGTTTCGTCCCGATGCTCACCATACCATGTATATAGTAAATAAAACTATGTGTGAATCACATCTAATTCGCTCGAATCATATGCGATTTGCATACGAATCACATGTCATTTGCACACGAATAAATAATTTTTAATTGAGTTACATATGCGGCCTTATACGCATGCTAAAGTCATATTATTACAAAGACAATACAAGGTGATTTGAACAAATCTTATTCTTTATGTACGAATCACACTACAACATTCGCGCCCTACCCCAGCGACATTTTTGGCGTTTCCCCAGCGACATGTCGCTGGGGATATATTTCCCCAGCGACATTTCGCTGGGGAAAATTCGCTGGGGTATGCTCGTTGTTAAAAGTATCCCCAACGACTTACCCCAGCCACATGCGGGCCCCACATACTTTTCCTGGAAGAATAGATTGCCACGGTGGCAACATTTTCCCCAACGACATGTTGCTGGGGAAAATCCTTATTAAACAAAAAAATTAAGTTGAACTTAAACATTTTAGCTAATTACAAAGTTTCCCCAGCGACATGTCGCTGGGGAATCTTTCCTTTTATTTGACTTGTCAACGCGTTGTCGTTGACTTGTCAACGATTTCCAAAGTTTCCCCAGCGACATGTCGCTGGGGAAACTCTCGATACGTTTGACTTGTCAACGCTTTGCGTTTGACTTGTCAACGAATAACCAAAGTTTCCCCAGCGACATGTCGCTGGGGAAGAGTCTGTAGGTTTTTTTTAAAATTGCCTGCACAGCAGGCGTTTTCCAGATTTTTTCTGGAATTTCTCCGGAAAAAATCTACCAAAACTTGTAACAAAAACCTGTATTTGCTCACCAAAAGACACATATAAAGTAAACTTGGAATACAAATCAACACAAACGCGGAATAAGTTCAAACTTGCACCAAAATATAATATAACGTTTTAATTTAGTCAAGGATACTAGAAATAAGTCGGGATAGTTAAGGATACTAAGGAAACAAGCGTTCTAAGTTAGGATAATAGGGAAACAAGTCAAGATGAACATAAAGAAACTATGTACCATACTAACAAACACATATATGACACGACTAGCTCGCGTCATCGCCACCATCCTCGCCACCCTCTCGATCCTCAGCATCATTACCCGAGCGACTCCCGCTCCCGCTGGCACCAGCATCATCACCCGGGCGACTCCCGCTCCCGCTAGCACCAGCACTCTCATATCTCGAAAAATGATCGCCATACCTGCCGTCGTTTCTCAGCAGGCCCATCATGAAATCAACATCTCGATCCCGACGAGTCTCAGGGGTGGTGACGAAAAGCACGAGGGAGTACTGGCGTATCCCGGCAATACCATACCCACGCCAGGATGGTGGCCGCGAAACTTGCCTCTTCGCACCATCCTGTTGATCTCGGCAGTGGTGTGCTCACTCGTCGCCTCTAGCTCCCTCATCGGATCCTGTGTGGTGACAATAACACAAGATAGTAAATATATTAGTCGGGTTGCTAGATTATTAATCAATGATTCATTAAAGTGTGTTTTGAAAAGAATACTTACATACAACTGGAGAGACTGCTCATCTATAAATACACCATCTGAATTTGTATGCAAACGATAGAACATGTCGATCTCTGAAGGCTCCTGTTGGGTTTCGGACGCCTTTTGCTGTACATACACACGTAAGTAAGACCAATCTAATTAAATGCGGCAATAATAATATGTATGTAAAATCAATAATGATAATAATAAAATAATAAAAATAAAAAACAATAATAATAATAAAAAAATAAAAAAATAAAAAAACAATAATAATGTAAAATCAATAATAATAATAATAATAATTACCATGAGCTGTCGAGTGCGAGGGATCGACCGAGAACCATGTCGGGAGATAAGTGTTGCCTTGGACCGATTTTGGCTGTTTGTTAAGGATCGCTTCTTGATAGCTTCGTCAGTCCAAAACGCTATCTGTTTCTCCCACTCTTCAGCTGTGTGCTCGTCGGGTCTATTCCGCCTAATTTGATCCACATCGTATTCTCCAGTCTCGGGGTCTTTTACAAAGTAATCTCGCTTCAGACTAGCCTTGCTGGTGTTGTATGATTTTTGTAACTGGTGATTAATGGTATCATAAATACTCTTCCACCGAGGGGTGCTAATGTGCGGCGCGAGATCATATTTTTTCTGCAATCAAATAAACCACATTGAAAACAGTGTTAGAAATATAATTTATATATTTATTTAAATTCGTTTATTTATTTATATGATATAAATAAATAAACGAATTTAAATAAATATACACAATACAACACATTGAAAACAGAGTTAGAAATATAATTTATATATTTATTTAAATTTGTTTATTTATTTATATGATATAAATAAATAAATAAATTTAAATAAATATACACAATACAACACATTGAAAACAGAGTTAGAAATATAATTTATATATTTATTTAAATTTGTTTATTTATTTATATGATATAAATAAAAAACAAATTTAAATAAATATATACAATTAAATAAATGAACACGATAATTAAATAAATATAAAATGATAACTTACCCCAATAGCTGCCCTGGCCGCCACCTTGTGCCCTTCGGGGACCTTGCTCCATGAAGGGTAATACAAAGGTATTTCCCTAGCGACACACCCGAAGAAGTTTCCCCAATGATCTGCGTAGGGGCCGACAGGTGTAACAAGGTTACCTCTAGCGGCTACAAAGTCGATCTCGACCGGCCGGTTGTGATTATCGGCCACCGCATCCAGTAATTTCAGGCATCGGGTCTTCTCCCGGGTATTCTGCCTGCCGGCTCTCCTCCCGCCCAAATTGGGCTTTTTCTTTCCTTTTCTTGCAAAATCAAGTGAGTGATAAAGTCATAAAAGTTAAGACAAACAAGTTAAATATGTGTATCAAATTTGTATTACAATAATCCAGAAATTCTTACCCCGGTTGACGAAGCAACCCCCGCAACCGAATGATGGAGGACGTGGACGTGAAGGATCCTCGCCACCACCGTCCCCGCCGTGTCCCCGTGCAACATCAGTCATCTGTATACAGGTACAATTAGCATAACATGTAGAAATTCATGAACAAAATAATACAAACATGCACAAATCTAAATATCAAAATAAATTTACACATTTAAACAATCCATTACAATTTCATTCATTCATTCATTCAAATATATAAGTGTATTTTATAAGTTACAACACAAAGTTAATCTTCTTCGTCACTAGAATAAAATTTCTCAACACCATCATCATCTTTAATGAGGTCTTCAACATCAGAATATGCTAAATCATGAGGAAGGGGGTCTTCATCATCATCGTCTTCGTTAGGAACATCATCGTTATCTGGCGGTGCGTCAACCTCCGTTGATTCACCATCTATATGTAAATCTATATAGAAGGTGTAATTACCGAAGTCATTCCCACTAGTAGAAGGTGGGAGATCACTAGTAGAAGGTGGGAGATCACTAGTAGAAGGTGGGAGATCAGATGAGTTGTCCAAATGTATAATATCAGGTTCATTCTCTACCACGATTACACCGTTGTTCAAAAACTTTTTATGATTAACATGTTCGACGACCTTCACGTTGGGTTTGGCTGGATCTACAAGGTAGAAGACTTGTTTGACTTGTGTTGCGAGGATGTATTGTTCACTTTTCCACCACTCACCAGAGCCGACGATTTGTGTCATTCCGTTTCTAACGATAAGTTTCTTGACTCTACCAACGGTGTTGCGAGTGTCGAACCACTTAACTTTGAACAACGCAACTTTAAACGACAAATAGTCAAACTCGAGGATTTCTTGAAGCCGACCATAAGTGTTAGTTTTCCCGTCAGGATCAGTCGAATAAACGCCGCTATTTTGAGTTGCGCGACGTTCATCGCGGCTCTGCACGACATACCTCACACCATCTACTACACAACTGTTTACTGACATTGGAGCCCTTGATGGTCCATTAGCCAAAGCGAATAACTCGCTGGTTGGGCTAAACTCTGGGTCTTGGGGATTTTGTGCGTGACGTTCAAAGATCTATGAAGAAGATAGGATTAGATAGAAAACTAAAAATATGATATTGTTATTTTTACACTTAAGTACACAAAATAAGTGTTAGTTTACCAGCGTCTTAAACCAGTGGGGGAATTCTTCTAGCATGTCTTTTTCTGTTTTTCCTGGAAATAAACTGAAAACCGTTCATGCTATTAGAATAAGTTGTCGAAATGATAAGTTAAGAAAAAAAAGTTACAAAATTAAAAAACGTGTACCTCCGGAACTAGTCTTGGTACGTGTCGATCTCAGGACTGTTGTTAAGTACATACCATCTCGCTTTCTTGTACTCGTCGGTAGGAAAATGAGGAAAGGACAGTAAACCAATCGGCTTGCATACCGATCGGAACACCTGAAACTTACACGTTGAGGGAGGGGGTCCACATTACGATCGGGACGATTAAATTTCGTGGTAACACCCCGAAAATATTGAGAACTTATAGTCAATGCTTCTTCTGCAACATAACCCTCCGCGATCGAACCTTCCGGCTTAGCTTTATTTCTTACATAACCTTTTAGCTTCTTCATGAATCTTTCAAATGGATACATCGACCGGGGTTGAATAGGCCCGCCTTCAAGAGCCTCTAGAGCTAAATGGATGGGCAAGTGAATCATAATGTCAAATAAAGCAGGAGGATATATGCGCTCAAGCTCGCATAGAATTTCAACCACCTTGACCGAAGCTTTCAACATGTCCTCCTCCATCAAAGTTGTAGAGCAGAGTTGCTTAAACAAGGAACACAGATTGATTATTGGTTTTGCAATATGTTCGGGCAAGTAATTTTGAAGTCCGTAAGGAAGTAAACGTTGCATCATTATATGACAGTCATGAGACTTCAGGCCCGTTATATTTGTATCATTATCGGTCACTTTGTGCTTGAAGCATGATCCGAACCCATCTGGTAGTTTAACACTTTTGATGTACTGACAAAACTTTTTTCGGTTCTCTGGTGTTTAAGAATACGCAGCCTGGGGCTTCACAGTCTTCCCCTTGTGGTTTACGGTTAGCCACAAAGGTCTTCGAATGCCCATCTTTTTCAAGTCTTGTCTTGCTTTTGCGGTGTCTTTACTTTTGTCATTCATTACAAAATGTTCAAGACGGACTCCAACACATTTTTTTCGATATGCATGATGTCTAAATTGTGTCTTAGTGAAATAAAAGGCCAATACTCAAGCTCGTAAAAAATAGACCGTTTAGTCCAGTTAAGCTCGACTGTAACATTGCGGGAAATCTTCACACCCCCATGCTTCGGATGTTTACCCGGCGTACACCTTAGCAATCTAGCATGTTGCGCTTTGATTACATCCGGCTGGTTATAATCTTTAGGTGGATCTTTTTGTTCAGTTTGGCCATTGAAGTCAGCACGTGAACTCCTCCATTTATGGGGCTTCTTTAACCATCTTCTATGGCCAACATAAGCTGTTTTGCTTGTGACAGGAATAGATGGAGTTTCTAGGTTACATGTAGGGCATGCATAGTAACCTTGCCCACTCCACCCAGACAAACTACTTCGAGCAGGAAAATCATTTATGGTCCATAAAAGCATCGCTCTCATCTTGAACTGCTTTTGTGAAATAATGTCTGTAGTATCAACACCGTTCTTGTGCCACAAAGTCTTCAGGTCTTTAATCAAAGGCTGCAAGTAAATATCAATGTCCTTTCCCGGGGATTTAGGGCCAGGAATTAACAACGTCAGCATAAAGTTACTTTCTTTCATACATAACCAAGGAGGCAGATTGTATGTTGTCAATACCACCGGCCACATGCTGTAGGTCTGACTAAGGTTGCCGAATGGATTGAAACCATCAGCACACAACCCTAGTCGAACATTTCTTGGTTCTGCTGCAAACTCTGGATACTTCAAGTCAAACTTCTTCCAATCCACGCCATCAACCGGGTGTTGCATCTTACCAGGCTCCGCACACTTTCCAGTAGCATGCCAAGTCATGTCTTTTGCAGTGTGTCTAGACTTGTACAAACGTTGTAGTCTAGGAATGATCGGAAAGTAACGCAACACCCTCCTAGGAACTTTCTTCCCCGGTGTGTTAGTGTCTTTCCATCTACTCGTATTACACACCGGACAAAATTGCAGATTGTTATTATCCTCCCAAAACAAGCAGCAGTCGTGTTCACAAGCATGTATCGACTCGTAACCTAACCCGATCGTTTTAAATGTCTTCTTTATTTCATAGTAGTTCAGTGGGAACTTGAATCCTTTACTATCGGGTAATGCATATCGGAGAAACTCTAATATTTCATTGAATAAAGAATCTGGCATTTTTACTTTAGCCTTAAAATATGTAAATTTTGCCATAAAGTCTAGTCGAGACACATGTTCACAACCATCATACAGCGCCGCGTTGGCAATTGCATACAACTCTTCAAACTCGGTACGAGTGGCTTGAGGCGGTTGAGTCGGTTGGTTACTAGTTTCACCAATATTATCTCTTTGTGTTGGTTCATTCGAAGGAATATAGCTAAAATCATCGAGTAACGCTGTCATGTCACTCATCATAGGTTCTCCTAGGTTATCTATCACTAGCGCACGTGGAGCCGGTTCACCGTGTTTGAGCCATATGGTATAAAGTGGGTCCCACCCGTTTATAGCAATTTCCTCTCCAATCCAATCGATGGGTTTCCATAATACATTCGACATTTTTTGCATGGACATCTAGTTTTCCCCGTAGAATTCACCAACGACCGGCAATGATTGACGAACTTTGTAAGACCGTCATTAAATTCTTTGGAAAGTTTCGGTTTTTTTATCCAACTCTTATCAGCGAATACCATAACTGCGTTTTATCCGTATATTTAGTTATTATTACATGGAAGGCAATTATGGAAAGCAATCCTAGATGTTTTGTTAACCTAGTGCAACTATGAAAGGCAATCCTAACCCACTCTTTGATGCTTCGTCTCATATATGAATGCGTATAACCGATTTACTATTTGAGAAAATTTCGGCAGCATTTCCCCTCAACTCCCCAAATATGTGTTTAAAGACATATTCGTAGGAGTAAAGGAGAAACACTGTCGAAATCATCTCAAATAGTAAACCAGTTATACGCATTCATATCCTAAATGAGACAAAATAATCAAAAAGCAGTCCAAAACAGGGGACTTTCCAAAGTTAATTCCTATTAAATTAACTTCGGACGGGTTTTCTATAGGTTGATCAATTTCAGACGGGGATTTTCTGAAATTAATCGCTAAAATCCTAAAACATTCCTAAGGTTTAATTCAATAAAACATTTATATCAAAAATGTATTATCTTATAATTTTAGCGAATTATTAATTTAGCACCCTATCCCCGAGTCGGGACCGGCAAAAAATATTATCTTAGAGAGTTTATTAAATAATCGAGTATTAATTTATGGAGTTTCTACTGTACATTCCGAAGTCATGTATATTGGTCTACATATGATTTTTCGTAATTTATTCTAGTGCTAATGTGATATAGACCAACAGAATAATAAGCATAAATAGTCTCATGCAGTGAGTTAATGCAATCAATAATTTAATAAATATTCTTCATACGAAACATAGTATGTTCATGCATCCTAAGACAACAAAATAGCATGCGTAACTATAATATCCGGATATAAGAATGATTACCAATGTTTTAAAACCAGGTTTTTTATTTGACCTGGTCTAGTCGACGGTTCATCGGGTTACCGGTTCAACCGGCGAGTCAACCCGGTTTAACCAAAAAAATGATCGGTATTTAAAGGACAAGATACTTGAAAAAATTCATAACGCATTGGTAATTAATAAAATAAGATTAATAAGTTTCCATCTTCCACATCCAATATCAAATTTATTTAAACATTTTTGGTTTCCAACAACTCATTTGTACAAGACACGATATCAGATGTACAACTTTTGATATATATATATATATATATATGCTCATTTGTGACCACACACACCACCCAAGCTAACCTTTCTCACCTCTTTTTTTTTAAATAAAACAAAATCTCATAAAAAAATTATCTCCCATGGATCCTCATCTTTGACCTCTTCACTGCATCATTTTACTACAGGGTCGATTTTAAAATGCCATATAGGCCAAGAATCAACTATACATCCAACAATCTTGGTGACATAATCCCTAATATTACACTATTTACTTTCTTTTTAGTTGGTGAGTGTTGAACCGGTCGGTTTTGGTCCGACGGTTTAACCCGGGTCGATTAAAACCCGGCGGGTTAATCTAGTCCGAGTTTTAATATAAACCCGGCTTACAACGGACCGGTTGCTCTTCCGGTTTTCGGTCTACCGGTCGAACCGGACAGATCAAACCGGTTTTTAAAACATTGATGATTACAATCTTTTACTTAACCTCAAGTGGATATGTGTCTTTCAAATCTTTCCTTTTTTAGTAATGTTTATTTAAATAAGATTTTTTATAAAAAAACTTTTTGTTAAAATAACTTAATTACTTCTATAGTTGAAAAAAAACGTTTGGGCAAATTCGTTTTGTATATAATATATGAGCAAAACATACATGTGTCAAAAACTAAACTACAAAAAGTTATGGGGCAGCAGGGTACCAGAATGAATTTAAAGGGTCTAAATTGAAACTAAGAAAAAACACAATTGCGTCAATTAAATGATAAAAATCCACGACGTGAAATCAAATTCACCACCATAGTTCCTCCTAACCTTAAATCAATGAAGTCGATCTCTACCTGTAAAAAAAAATCCAAACACCGAATTGAAAGACCAAAACTCCAATCATACTCGAAATCATCATCAAAAATCGATATCATCCTTTTTGGATTCGCTTAGAGGTACTATAATTGAATATTTTTTTATTGAATTAATTGATAAACAAGTGATTCATAAAAGAAATTTAATTCAAATGAATAATTTATATTGATGTACTATAAGTGATTATTTTAACAGCAATCAATTCATAAAGTTATTATTGATGATATCGACCAAACAAGTGATTCATAATTATAATTAATTCAATGACAGTATTAATATAATCAATAATTAATGTTAAAATCTTGTGCGTGCACAGGCAATATAACTGTAACTGAGACTTGTGGGCTTATGTAAAACTTATCGGGGTGTTTGTTTCGGCTCATATAGCGGTATTATGGCTTAATTGATTTTTGGGACACGGTAAGCTTATAGAAACCAGAAAGTTTGAAAATAAGTCATAAAAATTAAGGTTATGAAACATAGGCTGAATACTAAATAAGCCATAAGCCTGATATATATGCCAAAACAAACACCCTTTATATAAAGCCATCAAGTTATGAAAGTGCTCTAAAATAAGCTTATACAAACACCCTATAAAAAGCATACCATTTAAACCAATAGTTGTGCCTTTAGATTACCCCTTTCATGATCATACTCTCAATTTAAGTGAGGATGATCCACATGTTAAAAGAATAATAAAGGGTTTAAACCTGAGCAGATTTTAGTCTCGCTTTCGAGTGGGTATGAGTCTGTTTTGGTTAGTTGGGTTGGAGGTATTACAATGATGCAAGTTTGCTACTGTGGGAGTAATTAGTTTAGCTGATATAATTAGGGGTGTTTGTTTTGGCTATAAGATATATTTTGTTGCTTATTTGAAACTTTTATAAACAGTGACTTCATTGTTGGGAATAAATATAAGTGTATTCATTACCCCTGCTAGTTGGTCAATGGTTCCCCTGCTAGAGTAAGTTTCCTCTGCTAAATAACAAAGGCAGGAGGATTGGTTCCCCTGCTGAAGTCAAAGACCCTGCTGCTAGAGATAAACTTAGAATAGATTATAACGCGTTTCTGTTACTACTCTGAGATACTTTCCAAGTTTGTTAGTAGTAATCTTGTACGTGAGTCCTTGTACTATAAAAGGACCCACTAGGTTATCATGCAAAGTGTGCCTTTCTCTATTGTCTTTCTTTTTCATACTTTAAGGTTTTTGTAACCCTAATACCATTATTGGGTATTCGTATATCTTTGATATATTAAAGTTTAACGTTTGCTTTAATCATTTGTTCTTGTGCTAAACATTACATTCCGCATCTTGTTTAGTTACTTTGTATTGCAAAGTTTCTCTAGTGTTAGATTGAATCTATTCTTTCTATCACAACCCTTAAACAAGATAAGGTTTAAGATCTGAGTTTGGGATCAACAAGTGGTATCAGAGCTTGTTGAGAAACTTTGACTAAACCAAGAACAAAACCCTCATTGCAACCATGTCTTCAGACTCTTCCTCAAACAACAACAACCGCAACAACCTCAAACTACCCATGCTGGATCCTGAAAACTTCGAATTATAGGAATTCAGGATCCAACAATACCTCAAGATGGAACATTATGTTCTCTAGGAGATCATAGAGTTTGGTGATCAGTTCACCAAAACAATGGTGGTTGAAGATGGTGGTAAGAGAGAAGATAAAGCTGAAAGCTCCAAAGCTTAAGCCAATAAGAAATCTGCTGCTCTTTGTGACAAGGAAATACTGGCCAGAAGGCATGATGTCAGGGCTCATAGTTCCTTGTTGTTGGCTCTACCTGATATACATCAGCTAAGATTCAGAAAGTTGAAAACAGCTAAGGAACTCTGGGAAGCAATAGGAAAAACATTTAGAGGAAATGAAGCTACAAAGAAGAAGAAGAAGAAGAATCAAATGCTTGATCAATTTGCTTCCTTCAAAGCAATTGGTGATGAAGCAATTGGTGCTATCTTCAATAGGCTTCAAGATCTAGTGACTCAGTTGGAGTTCTTTGAAATAGAAGTGACAAGAGAACAGGTGAATACCAGGTTTCTTAACAGTCTTCAAAAAGAATGGTTCGTCTATAAAGCTATTTGGCAGAATAGGGATGATATAGATGACAAGAATATTGATGACATATACAATAACTTGAAAGTTTTTGAGCCAGTGGTCAATGAGATGAAGTCATTAGGAACCATCCCAACCAATTCAAGTGGATCTACTGATTCCCATGCTAACATGGCTTTCATATCCCACAACAGTGGAATCTCCAAAGGTAGCGGAATCGAAGTTGGCCCTGCCACCCATTCCCCTGCTACTAGATCTGGATCATCTTATGATGAAGAAAGGCCTGCAACATTCAGTCTTGACACTGCTTGGGCTTTCATAGCATCCCAAGCGCCACAAGGATCTACTGTGTTACATGAAGATCTGAGTCAAATTAGTAATAAAGGACTAGAGGAGATGGACATCAAGTGGAACATAGCTCTAATTAGTATAAGAGCTAACAGGTTTTACAAGAAGTATGGGAAGAAGATCTCCATCAGCCCTTCTGATGAAGCTGGATTTGACAAAACAAAGGTTGAATGCTACAACTGTGTCAAGAAAGGTCACTTTGCTAGGGAATGCAGAGGACCTAAGACTGGGAACAGCTATAAGAAGGAAACCAGGGATGATGATTCTGGTGCTAAGGCTATGGTAGCCATGCAGGGTATAGATGGAGCAGGTGGATGGGATTGGAGTGCCATGACAGAGAGTGTTGAAAGAAATCAAGCCTTGGTTGCTGAGGAAAAAGAGGAAGATTTTGCTCTGGTACCAAACTGTAACACCCCCAAATTTATACAACTTAATACAGCGGAAGACTCGTTGGTGTTACGGGATAGCACATTAATCACATCATAGACAACGCATAAAAATCGCGTCGTTTAATAATAAATCATTTCCATTCATAAACATCAAAGTTACATCGGTCCCAAGTCATTATATTTCATACAAAGTTTTACAAAGTATTTGAATGGAAAATATTGTTTAAGTGCGGGCCATGAATTCTTGTCGTCTTCCCGAGAATTACCTTCAAGTACCTGAGATAAAACATGTTAAAAGAAAAGGTCAGCGATAACGCCGAGTGAATTCATAGAGTTTAATAAATTCCATCAATATAACTTTGGTATAAAATTAGTACTAAAAATCAATTCGTACAAATCATTGTAATAGGCCGTAAAACAGCCAAAATCATTTTATACAAATCTTTGTAATAGGCCATTAAATGGCCAAAGTCATTTTATACAAATCCTTATCGAAAATCATAATATAGGCATTTGCCTTAAAAATCATTATACGAGCCAATGTCGTAAAAACATCATACAATACGTCTTATGACGTTTGTATAAAGTCAAATAAAAACCGTTATATGAATATGGTTATGAAAACCAAAACACAAACATAATATCAATAGTATGACCCCGTATTGCTAGTCAGGCAATACATCGTAATTCGGAGCGTACAGCAGTATTTCGTTAATTTGGATTATTATAAGCCGCATGACATTGTTACCTTACTAAACCAAAACGGGTAGCTAACCCGATACCAATTTTGCCCATCTAAAGTAGCGTGTCGTCACAAAGGTCACGCTATGGAAATCTTCTCATACATAAATTCGCTTACCAATCAATGTGGCACGACGGGGATCAACCGTCAAGGCGCGAACTGGGGTGATCGTCCCCAAATAGTACTATTAAATGCATAAGCGTCTACCAAATCCCGGTAGTTCACAATTCATGCTAATGGGACTTTTAGTGACATAACCTAACTTTAATAATCCATTTAATTTTATCTATCGGGTCCTTTAATCATTTATCGGGTCATACAATCGGGTCATTCAATCATTCGGGTCCAAAATCAATAAACAAACAATCGGGACAAATGGTGTCCTATTTAATAAAAACTAACATGTTATCTCCCTCGCGGGTTTATAAAACATTTATAAAAACATTTAAAAGAGTGCGAGGCTATGAACTCACGTTGATGTGGGAAGGCGGGTTGTCGGCAATTCGGACGTACGGTACGTGCTTCAATCACGGAAACCTAGACAAATAATACTCGGTCTTAGACTCATGTCCAATGACTTTATAAAAATAACAAGTATGTATACATATGATGATTATATATATATGATGATCAAGTGGGTTTACATATTCTCGTTTACTCCTTTTAGTGTTATATGTCGATAACTTTTATATTAGTTTACTAGTTTTACCCGTTTACGTGTCTTAAGTCCAATAAGCTTATTATAAGTTATTTAACTTATTTTAATCCATTTTGTACCTATATTATCAGTATGTATACTTTCCAAGTTGGGCCTAAATGGGTTAAGCCCAATAAATTCTTTTTACAAGTTTTTATCCTATTTAGTCCATTTATTAGTCCAATATGTTTATTTAACTTGTTAATGTCCGTATGCCCTATAGTTCGGGTTTTATCGGTTTTTACTTGTCATACATGTCTATATATCATTATATAAGTTTTATAAAGTTTTCATTAGACGGGTCCAACCATCTAAGTTTTATTTAACAAAAACGTTAATTTTACGGCAATAGCCGAAAAAGTCGTAAAAATCATGTTTGTAGTTTTTATTACTTATAAACATTATTTCACCACCATTTATATAATTTATCCATTTGATTAACCTTTTATATATATTTATATAAATAAGTTTTATAAGTTAGTGGGTTTTTATTTTACATTTTATATATTAGAGTGTGAGTGCTTATATAATAGTATTATTCTTTAATTTCCAAAAATCTGATTTTTAACTTCATCTTCACCAAAACTGCCATATCTGGAGTTCTATATGGAGATAGAAGCTCAAATTTTTATCACATAAACTAAATGATATGTGCTACATTTAACTCTTCTATAGCTACTGTTGAATCATCTTCTAAATATTTTCTAAAAATCATCCAAAACAGTAACCTCATATTTATACCTTAAACTTGTTTTGATCATATCTCACTCATTACTTTGATTCCATTGCATGGTCAACTCTCACATGTGTACAAGACCCATAGCTTACTGTAAATCCATTCTACTTCATCATTTTATCAGTTAAACATATGGTTCTTTACTGTTTTATACAGCCATCAAATTTAACCAAGATTTTAACCTTGTTTCTTATGGTTTTTGACCTTTTTAATCATGTTTATCAACAACAAATCAGCACATAACATTTTTATCATCATATAATCATCATATACATATACAATAGGAAATAAAATACATGTTTACATAATCAAAATAATAAGAAGATGAGGAGGACAATCTTTATACCACCATGATGATGTAGGTTGTGATCAAAACATGGATTTTGATGGAGATACTTGTGATGCACCAAGACCATCTTCATGATCACCAATCTTCATAAACTCCTTGTGTAAAATCAGCCTCAATACTCCATGGAAACTCCTCCTTGGATGTTATAACTTGCACCAATCAATAGGGCTTCAAAAGGGCATCAACATGTATATGAATAACATGAGATTTTGTGGTTAATTTTGATCAAATTAGGGTGTTTAGGGTGAGCTATGGACGAACTAAGAGAGAGATATGAGAGGATTTTGAGGTGGTTTGCATGAATGAGAAATGGTTTTGTTTGTGCAAGTGGTTTTGATGGAAAGTTGCCTTAAAAATTAGGCTAAGCTTACAAGTGTAAGCTAGTAGTTTACAAGGGTGCCACATCTTTGATGTGGTGTCCCTTTTGGCCATCCCATGCTAGTGGGGTGGGGCAAGATTAATCTTGTCTCATCCCACTAATTTACGGGTATTCCTCGATTCTAGTTTCCTCGATTTGCGTGCCCTCGGGTCGTTTTACGAAAAACGTTTTTATAAGTTATGAATCAACGTCACAAAACGAATCCAATAAAAATTGTTTCATCAAAAACGGAGTTCGAAAACGTAAATACGTAATCCTAAGGTTTCCGGTTTAGTCGTAAAGGACGTTAAAATAAAATCGTAAGTCCTAATCTCTTCTCGTAAATTTGTGAGTTTATGAACCAACACAAATTAAAACTCCAAAATAATATTCACAGATAAATTTATTCTCTGAAATGTCGGACTGTCACCAAAGACGGTGTATGTAAACGTAAGCACGTAACGTTGAATCCTCCGGTTTAGACGTAGTCGATGCTACTTCCAGACGTAAATCCAAATTTCTTCCCAAAAATAAGTGAGTTCATATTGTAACATTAAAATAATGTTTTTAAATAATATTCGAGAATAAAATATCAACCATAAATTGACGGATTGCCACAGCATTTACCCCTAAACAGGATCTTTGTCCTCAAAGATCATCTTACTACTCGCTTCTTATAGAGTTAAAGCCATGTGGGTATTTCCTCCACATTCGGTCTTTTCTCACAAGTGCAATCCATTATAATACGCGAGTTTCATCAAACATAACTACGGGAATAAGATCAGGCTTAATGTTGACTTACTTTCTCTATCCATGATGTTCACGGGTTTTTGATGAACGCAACTTTTCGCCGATCTAAGCTTTACTAAGAACAATCAGATTTTCACTTGATAGATATTCCATCAAGTTCGATTTACGAAACATAATTCACGCAGTTCTTGAAGTCCTAGGGTAGATCCAGCTTATATGCCTTTCAATCCCAACTTGTACATCATCTCAATGGTCCCATACAACGGGGACTTATATCCCATGATTTGTCAGATCATGAATTCATTTTTCCCAAGGTTAAAAATTGTGGCATAACTTCGCTACCCATTTGGCACTTCAAGATCTACATTTCACATTCACATAACCTCGTGCCCACTATCGGCAGTTAATAATCAGATCCTAATTTCAACAATCATTTCAGATCTCGTGGTTCGGGTATTTTGTAAGGTTAGGTTCGCCATCATAGGAAACCTTAAACTTAAAAGACATGTCCAACTCACAATGGATGTATGTCGGGTGTCTTCATTTCAACTCTTGCTTACAGATGCTCTAAGATTTAGATCCTAACAAGATTCGATCTCAATCCTAACACGATGATTATCAATGATAATCTTTCCAATGGAAAACGATTATACGGTCTATTACCAAAGGTCATTCATTCAAACATAAAATAGCACTTATATTACTTTGTATCGTTACTTTACCTCGTCCCTTCGATTGGGGTGGTACATAGTACTCTCGTCAAGGTTCGTTCTCAATGATTTCTGAGCAAATCTCTAGAAATTCGATGCGAAGCGAGGATCTTGATATAGATGTTCGATACAGGCACACTATGTTTACATAACTCTTTTGCATTTATCATTGACGGGAATGATATTAGCAGATTTGGTCAGTCTGTCGACGATGACCCAAATCGAATCAAATTCAGATGATGACCTTTGCAATAGCTAGACGTTTATTAAAGTATGAGGCGATGTATGCCCTCATAATTAGTACAACTTCTTCTGACAAGGATACATTTAGTCATAAATGACATACATAGAATACTTATACTTACAAATTCCAACATAACTACATCTCACAATCCCCATATTTAGTCAATCACAAATGGACTTTTAATCTTTTAGCGCTATCGTCTTCTCAATCTTAATGATTCATATTAGTCGCGAATCCCTTTTTCTTATCTATATTATCCTTTTTACAATCATCGGTTATATTTCAAATTGTTTGGCAATTTATTTTGCACGTTCATTATTAAGGAACATGTCCTAACTGGTTCTTTATCTTTTCTACATAATGCATTGGTATCTATATTCACTTCTTATGATGATATAATTATCATGTCCACAATTCACTCAGATATTCTTTCTATATTATGCGTCAGTAATTACGTTCACTTTCTCCTGATGAAATAAATATCATAACTGTATTTATTCAAAATTCTTTCTTCATATCTTTATGTTTCAGTTTCGTCTCAACTATCATTTTTATCAGTTTTACTCAATTTGTCGTTCTAAAGCGTCGGTAATTATTATAATTAATTAAATAATTATTAGTTAATTTTTATGAAGCGTAAACGTAAAAGTTTTAAATTTCTTAGTTCGACCAATTATATAAAATGTTCAAAATAAATTTGAGTTTAATTAACAAGATTTTCGTTGATTTATCGAAAATAATTAATAAGATTCGAAAATGTTCGAGAAATCTTTGTTTATATTTTGGTCAAAATTTTCTTAGTTGAAAAGCAAAATTTGTTGTTTCAAATTTCAAGTTATGGTTTAAATGGTTTTCCTCAATCCTTTTTAAGTTATCTGGAGGTATACACAAACATTTACCCCTAAACAGAAGTTTAGTTAAATGGTTTGTGTATAAGGGAATAATCCCTTTAAAAATACTTTGTTAAAACATTTGTCAAAACATATTTCCGTTTCTTTTTGGTAAAATCCAAAGTCGTAAAAGGGCTCTTTAATTTTTGAAGAGTCTATATGCATACATCTTACCATTATTAATCCAACGGTCATTTTATGTAAAGGATTAAGTTTTTAATCTCATGTTAATTATTCAAGGTACATGTTTTTATTGTTCGGCCAGTTCAGGGAAATCTATAATTAATTATTAACCTCATTCTCATTCTTATAAACAAACAAATAAATAGTCCTTAATGATCACGAGCATGAATTTATCAAATTACAGCCTACACACGTGATTCATCATATTTACGAATACTACATGTGCATTGTCAATCCAAACGACATCACGTGAAACTCATAACGTTCATTACAAGTACCGGATGTAGTGATTGGAATAGATAATCTTTTTCGCCGATGCGAAGTTGATAATAACCATGCCGTGAATCAAATCTTTAAAACATACACTAAAACCTTGTAAATGATCGAACAAATCTTCCATTTCGAGTTATGGATATCGTTTTCGATTGTCAATTTACTCAGTTCATAGTAATCTATAAATATAAGGAATGATAACACCATAGCTCTTCAGGATGACAGGCTTGGTATAATAAAATCTTTCTCCGACAACTTTCTCAGTTGTACGGTAATTCCTTAAATTCAGATGGTGCTGACGTACAGTGCACAAGCCACAGGTGCAGCACCGAAAATATGATCAATACCAAATTCAACTTGCCTTAATGGCGAAAGTCTAAGTAATTCACCAATAAATACCTCCTAAAGTTTCAGATAACAGAAACATCTTTTAATAAATTCATATTAGGTTCTTTCTAGATTATAATATCTATAACTAGTTCACAACCATTCACGTTATATTTCCAAGTCTAAATACAGGATATGGTCATCCACCAAAAATTATTTAGATCACTTTTGATAATCAACATCTTATCTTCTCGGGGAATTCTACTCGAGTTCCCATCAATTAAGACAATGTCGTCATGTTATAATCAATCAATCCATTCTACTGGCACTATCAACTTTCCAGTTTTATTGCCGTCGATAAGATGTGAACTTCTCAAAAGACTAATAATAACTCATAATCCTTCACAATTCAAGGATATCTGGAGACACAACTACCATCTAAAGAGTAAGGTCAACGCATAATCTATGCGAGATAATTTCAAATCAGATACAGACGAAAACATTTAACGAATATAAATATATCCCATGTTTTCATTAATTTGAGTACGCATTCGAAAGCTCCTCGGATCGTTACCCAGGTCATTCAAATGAAATCAAATCATAAGAAATGATAAGAACGTCAATACATCCAGTCGGGTATCAACACTCGGTAATCAGATACTTTTCCTAAGAATCTCACTACGGGAGAATTGGACAAGAAAGAATTGTCAATTGTCAAATAAGACAATTTCCACAGATGAGTAAATTCGACTCAGAAGAATAGATGCTACAGGCACATATGTAGGTGTCCCTAACACTATGTCCTTATTTTTTCACTTCTTGCAGATCTCATAAAATTTTAATCTTTCACAATCTTCAAAGAAACTGTAGTGTTTATTCATTAGTTTTATTGTGACTACTAGTCAGTCTTGCATGGTCCATTCCAAATTGTATGTAGGCGCACAACTATATACAATTTCAAGATTAACGATGCAATACTCAGTTCGTCAAAATTTTATCATCCGTTTATAATAAAAACATTTTCATGTTTAATTCTTAAATAAGAATCAGAAATAAATTTATAAAGATTTTCTTTGTTATGGAAATAATTAAGTTTTCCAAAGCGTCTCATAAACAACTTCATTTTGATATCAATCACTTATAAATCCCACTTTGAATAATCCTTATTGTGATGAAAATTAAATTTTCTCAAAGGATACCGTTTTAACTTTATAAAAATAATGCGTGATCTGCAAAAGAGTGATGAAGAGTTGTTCACCGAGAACTAACTACAATATGATAGGAAATGAGCTTTAGCCAAATAATCATGAGGTTCATGACCTCGATGGCACTCACGAAGAATGATTCACAACGTAACTCAAATCAAGATGAGTACTTGTTCAACGGTTGCATCACTAATGCGGACATTAGAATGAAACAATAAAAGATAGATAACATCAATACATGTAGAATTTAGCAATCAAAGGTAGTCTTTTTATTAATCACAAACAAGTCAAAATTATACCGTAACACATTACGTGTCACTATGTCATACAATTCTCAGAACTCATCCTACCAACTGATATCTCAGTTAAGTTAGGGATTCTTAAAAGATACCACAATGAATACTAATCTACAAGATGGGGGTTCCACCTGTCCCAGAAGATCCATCGGTCCCAATTCAGAAGAAGATTTCTTCAATTTATTTCTTGAACACTGGGCATCCTCGTCAGTGGACAATGGCCTAGGAACAACACTTAACACAAACTAACAATCAATTAAAACCTTATAATTCAATCACATGACTTAATAATTTCCTCTTAACAATCTCATATTCCATACGGGTTAAGTTTTACTCTATTAAAATTTCAACAAATTTTATACTCCATTCGATATCCTACCTCATTATCCAATACTTACAACCTTATTCTTCGGCCTTGTAAAGGCAATACAATCTCAATATGAATCAACACTTAATTTCCAATCCTATAGCTCTTACAACAACAATTATCAAATGACTCATTAATATGAAATGACTTGATCATTCAACTAGACTTTTCGGAAAGGTATTAGTGGCATGAGGCTTTTGGGTAATGGTTCCAATAACAGCCTCAAGTGCAACATTCACCCTTTCGATTTCAATTTAAGAATTGGATGACAACGAATCAGATGACATCTTTCCAGGTGATAACGTTTGTCAAACTCCACTCTATATGAAAAGATCGTCATGACATCGATATCAGATTTAATCTCGCCAATTCTTTTTCAATATCACAATCAACTAATACTTACATTTCTACGAATATCAACCATTTGTTGGGATCATAAATATCCACAACTTGGTTTAGATCTAGGATATCTAGAATTCCTACGAGAATAGCTTCGATTAATTTACTAGGGGATTTAGGGTTACTTGTGACAATCTGCGTCGTATAAATACCTCGTATAAATATCAAAATAATCATCAAACAATTATGTAATAAAATTACATTATATATATATATATATAATCCAAGTTATATATATATTAAAATAACACTTCTCAGTCTGGCCTTGTCGGTAACTCGGGAATTCTTCGGCACCGTTATAGTCAAAAGATTTTTAGACATTTTTTTAGAAAAATATTTATTGTTAAAAGATTTTGAAAAGTTTTATTCAAAACCTTAGTTTTAAAAATCTTTCGTTCTCTATAACGAGAGCTCTGGTACCAAACTGTAACACCCCCAAATTTATACAACTTAATACAGCGGAAGACTCGTTGGTGTTACGGGATAGCACATTACTCACATCATAGACAACGCATAAAAATCGCGTCGTTTAATAATAAATCATTTCCATTCATAAACATCAAAGTTACATCGGTCCCAAGTCATTATATTTCATACAAAGTTTTACAAAGTATTTGAATGGAAAATATTGTTTAAGTGCGGGCCATGAATTCTTGTCGTCTTCCCGAGAATTACCTTCAAGTACCTGAGATAAAACATGTTAAAAGAAAAGGTCAGCGATAACGCCGAGTGAATTCATAGAGTTTAATAAATTCCATCAATATAACTTTGGTATAAAATTAGTACCAAAAATCAATTCGTACAAATCATTGTAATAGGCCGTAAAACAGCCAAAATCATTTTATAAAAATCTTTGTAATAGGCCATTAAATGGCCAAAGTCATTTTATACAAATCCTTATCGAAAATCATAATATAGGCATTTGCCTTAAAAATCATTATACGAGCCAATGTCATAAAAACATCATACAATACGTCTTATGACGTTTGTATAAAGTCAAATAAAAACCGTTATATGAATATGGTTATGAAAACCAAAACACAAACATAATATCAATAGTATGACCCCGTATTGCTAGTCAGGCAATACATCGTAATTCGGAGCGTACAACAGTATTTCGTTAATTTGGATTATTATAAGCCGCATGACATTGTTACCTTACTAAACCAAAACGGGTAGCTAACCCGATACCAATTTTGCCCATCTAAAGTAGCGTGTCGTCACAAAGGTCACGCTATGGAAATCTTCTCATACATAAATTCGCTTACCAATCAATGTGGCACGACGGGGATCAACCGTCAAGGCGCGAACTGGGGTGATCGTCCCCAAATAGTACTATTAAATGCATAAGCGTCTACCAAATCCCGGTAGTTCACAATTCATGCTAATGGGACTTTTAGTGACATAACCTAACTTTAATAATCCATTTAATTTTATCTATCGGGTCCTTTAATCATTTATCGGGTCATACAATCGGGTCATTCAATCATTCGGGTCCAAAATCAATAAACAAACAATCGGGACAAATGGTGTCCTATTTAATAAAAACTAACATGTTATCTCCCTCGCGGGTTTATAAAACATTTATAAAAACATTTAAAAGAGTGCGAGGCTATGAACTCACGTTGATGTGGGAAGGCGGGTTGTCGGCAATTCGGACGTACGGTACGTGCTTCAATCACGGAAACCTAGACAAATAATACTCGGTCTTAGACTCATGTCCAATGACTTTATAAAAATAACAAGTATGTATACATATGATGATTATATATATATGATGATCAAGTGGGTTTACATATTCTCGTTTACTCCTTTTAGTGTTATATGTCGATAACTTTTATATTAGTTTACTAGTTTTACCCGTTTACGTGTCTTAAGTCCAATAAGCTTATTATAAGTTATTTAACTTATTTTAATCCATTTTGTACCTATATTATCAGTATGTATACTTTCCAAGTTGGGCCTAAATGGGTTAAGCCCAATAAATTCTTTTTACAAGTTTTTATCCTATTTAGTCCATTTATTAGTCCAATATGTTTATTTAACTTGTTAATGTCCGTATGCCCTATAGTTCGGGTTTTATCGGTTTTTACTTGTCATACATGTCTATATATCATTATATAAGTTTTATAAAGTTTTCATTAGACGGGTCCAACCATCTAAGTTTTATTTAACAAAAACGTTAATTTTACGGCAATAGCCGAAAAAGTCGTAAAAATCATGTTTATAGTTTTTATTACTTATAAACATTATTTCACCACCATTTATATAATTTATCCATTTGATTAACCTTTTATATATATTTATATAAATAAGTTTTATAAGTTAGTGGGTTTTTATTTTACATTTTATATATTAGAGTGTGAGTGCTTATATAATAGTATTATTCTTTAATTTCCAAAAATCTGATTTTTAACTTCATCTTCACCAAAACTGCCATATCTTGAGTTCTATATGGAGATAGAAGCTCAAATTTTTATCACATAAACTACATGCTATGTGCTACATTTAACTCTTCTATAGCTACTGTTGAATCATCTTCTAAATATTTTCTAAAAATCATCCAAAACAGTAACCTCAGATTTATACCTTAAACTTGTTTTGATCATATCTCACTCATTACTTTGATTCCATTGCATGGTCAACTCTCACATGTGTACAAGACCCATAGCTTACTGTAAATCCATTCTACTTCATCATTTTATCAGTTAAACATATGGTTCTTTACTGTTTTATACAGCCATCAAATTTAACCAAGATTTTAACCTTGTTTCTTATGGTTTTTGACCTTTTTAATCATGTTTATCAACAACAAATCCCCACATAACATTTTTATCATCATATAATCATCATATACATATACAATAGGAAATAAAATACATGTTTACATAATCAAAATAATAAGAAGATGAGGAGGACAATCTTTATACCACCATGATGATGTAGGTTGTGATCAAAACATAGATTTTGATGGAGATACTTGTGATGCACCAAGACCATCTTCATGATCACCAATCTTCATAAACTCCTTGTGTAAAATCAGCCTCAAGACTCCATGGAAACTCCTCCTTGGATGTTATAACTTGCACCAATCAATAGGGCTTCAAAAGGGCATCAACATGTATATGAATAACATGAGATTTTGTGGTTAATTTTGATCAAATTAGGGTGTTTAGGGTGAGCTATGGACGAACTAAGAGAGAGATATGAGAGGATTTTGAGGTGGTTTGCATGAATGAGAAATGGTTTTGTTTGTGCAAGTGGTTTTGATGGAAAGTTGCCTTAAAAATTAGGCTAAGCTTACAAGTGTAAGCTAGTAGTTTACAAGGGTGCCACATCTTTGATGTGGTGTCCCTTTTGGCCATCCCATGCTAGTGGGGTGGGGCAAGATTAATCTTGTCTCATCCCACTAATTTACGGGTATTCCTCGATTCTAGTTTCCTCGATTTGCGTGCCCTTGGGTCGTTTTACGAAAAACGTTTTTATAAATTATGAATCAACGTCACAAAACGAATCCAATAAAAATTGTTTCATCAAAAACGGAGTTCGAAAACGTAAATACGTAATCCTAAGGTTTCCGGTTTAGTCGTAAAGGACGTTAAAATAAAATCGTAAGTCCTAATCTCTTCTCGTAAATTTGTGAGTTTATGAACCAACACAAATTAAAAATCCAAAATAATATTCACGGATAAATTTATTCTCTGAAATGTCGGACTGTCACCAAAGACGGTGTATGTAAACGTAAGCACGTAACGTTGAATCCTCCGGTTTAGACGTAGTCGATGCTACTTCCAGACGTAAATCCAAATTTCTTCCCAAAAATAAGTGAGTTCATATTGTAACATTAAAATAATGTTTTTAAATAATATTCGAGAATAAAATATCAACCATAAATTGACGGATTGTCACACCATGTCAAGCTCTAGCTCAGACAATGAGGATATGACGATTCATATTGTACTAAAGCTTGTAGGAAAAATACTGAGTCATTGAATGATCAAATAAGAAAGATAAAAGTTGATTATATTAATTGTGACAATGACCTTGATAACTACAAACGTGCTTTAGAACAGCTAGAGTCCACCATAAGAGAGTATAAACAAAGAGAATGTGATTATAAAGATCACATTGTGATTTTAGAGAGAGATGCTAAAGAAAATAATGATTCCATTAAGGAATTGACTGCTAAACTAGAAGTTTTTAGATCTAATAAAAGGATAGATGAAGAAACTGTTGAAAAATTTGGAAAAGCTTTTAAAGATTTTACTAAAGCAGTTGAAATTGGACAATCTCCTAGGGACAAAACATGTTTTGGTGTTAAAAATGAGCATGCTACCATACCACCACCTCCTGCTAATATTCATGCACCTTTTCCTAGAAAAGACTTGTCTTGGACTGGTCTCTCTTGTTTCAAAAAGTAGGAAGATATTGAATTTGACTTGAGTGCTTACATACCTAATAATCTTGAAACAGAAGAGCCACTAGTGAAAACTAGTATTGTTAGGGACTTTGGAAAGGAACAGATTGCTTTAAAATAAGGGAAAATTGATAATCCTGTTCTCTTTTCAAGAGAATGACTTTTTGGAAGCGATTCTAGTTCTAAGAGTAGTTCACCCAAATCTAAAACAGGATCAAAATCATATAAGTCTACTATTAAATATGTTGGTATGTATAGGTCTGTTAGAGGTAATCAGAGAAATGGAATGACCAAAAGTCTCATCAATTAGGAGAGGATTTTGTGATAAATACCAAACCTTGTTTCACATGTGGCAGTTTTGATCACACTTATCAAGATTGTCTGGCAACAATGAAAGTGGTGGTTGTAAATCCCTTAAAGGAAATACAAACAAAAGCTATTCTTCTGAATGCAGGGGAAAGATCCTTTTCCCCTGCCAAGTATGTTGCTCCTGCCTTGAGAAACAAGGTTTCTGACAAGTATGTTGTTCCTGCTCTAAGGAAGGTGAATGATGCATATCCCAAGACCAGCTCTTCCATGACCAACCCAGCACCTCATAATGCATATAAATCTGTCTCTAGACCTTACCAACACATCAATAGAGGCTAAAACAAAAGATGGGTTCCCTCTGCTAAGCATAGGGATTCCCCTGCTAAATCCGGAATATCCCCTGCTAGCAAAGTTTTACCCTCTAGGAACATGGGTAGATGGGGAAAAGCTGTGAAAGCCTCAGCTCGTTGGGTTTGGGTGCCCAAAAGGGGTTCTTAGTCTAATGGTGTATCTCTAGTCTTTGATAAGCTATCCTATATTAATACACGAGGTAGATCCAAGTCTGTAATGGCTTGGGTCCCAAAGAAAAACTAATTTGTTTTTCTTTTTGCAGGTGACAAAGAAGACCATGGATGATAAAGCATATTGGGATAGTGGATGCTCAAGAAGCATGTTTGGACATAAATCTTATCTGTCTAACTTTGTTCCCCTGCATGACAATGATGGTTTTTCCTTTGGAGATGGGCATGGAACAATCACAGGAAAAGGAACTATTGTCACCAATGGGATGACCTTTGACAATGTTTACTTGGTGAAAGAGCTCAAGTACAATCTCTTCAATGTGTCACAGATGACTGATAACAAGAATTTTGTCTTGTTTACAGATACTGAATGTATGGTGTTAGGAAAGGAGTTTGTCTTACCACCCAACACTCCTATTGTACTCAGAACACCAAGACAAAAGAACATGTACACAATTGATCTCAAGGACATCTCTCTACAAGACAATGAAACCTGTTTCATTGCCAAAGCCTCAGTTGATGAGTGTAAGAAATGGCACAGAAGACTTGGTCATCTTAATTTTAAGAACATGAACAAACTGGTAAAATATAATCTGGTTCATGGTCTTCCTTCCAAGTCCTTTGCCAATGATCATACTTGTGCTGCTTGTCTGAAAGGGAAGCAACATAGAGCATCTTGCAAATAAAAAACAAGTATGTCCACTACCAAGCCATTGGAATTACTGCATATGGATCTTTTTGGTCCTACTTCTGTGGCAAGCATAATGAAGAAATGGTACTGCCTAGTGATTACTGATGATTTTTCAAGGTTCACATGGACATTCTTTCTGTTTGAAAAGAGTGACACAACTGATGTACTCATTGGGTTCATCAATCAGATTGAACTTTCCAAAAGTATGAGGGTAGTGACCATGAGACCAGACAATGGTGGTGAATTCAGAAACAAGAAACTGGACACTTTCTGCATAAACATAGGAATAAAGAGGGAATTCAGTATTACAAGAACACCTCAACAAAATGGAGTTGCAGAAAGAAGGAATAGAACACTCATTAAAGCTGCAAGGACTATGCTATCTGATTCCAAGCTTCCAGTTATCTTTTAGGCTGAGGCTGTAGCCACTGCTTGTTATGTTCAAAATAGGGCCTTGGTGGTTAAGGCACACAACAAGACCTCTTATCAGGTGTTCAATGTAAGACCTCCTTTAATTGACTTCTTTAGACCATTTGGATGTCATGTAAACATTTTGAACATAATTGACAATCTAGGAAAGTTCAGTGAAAAGGGGGATGATGGGTACTTTGTTGGTTATTCATTAAACAGCAAGGGATATAGGGTCTTCAACAAGAAGAAAAGCAAAGTAACTATTAATCTCCATGTGGATTTTCTTGAAGACAAGCTTGAAGATATACAAACAGGTCCTGATTGGTTCTTTGATATTGAGGTTCTTTAAAAATCTATGAATTATGTACCTGTTGCTTTGTAGAATACTAACATTTCAGGTACTAAAGAACCAACTGGTGTGGAGAAGCCACCATTGAGGTATATGAATGTACCCTCACTATTTCCCATTGAATCTGCTCCAAAAACAGGTGAAGAAGATGATACATCTCAAAGGAAAGAACAACCAATCTCTTCCCCTGCTAAGTCAACTTCTGAAAGCAGTGGAATGGCTGAAAGCAGTGGAATCCAGGATTCCCCTGCTAGATCAATTGCTTCCCCTGCTACCAAGGATCCAGCTGTCAATGACATTAATGATGAAGAAAGAGAATCCCCACTCATTTCCTCGTCTTCACCTACATCTGGTGGTCCTCTCATGACCAACAGTGGAAGCAGAATAATTAGGAGTGGAGGTCCAAATTATTCAGAGCTACATTCAGCTCATCAGCATCCATCTCTAGGTCATGTTGTATCATGTGGAAGCTCTTTTGAGGAGTTCTTTCTCAATCAAGATAGCCCCATCAATTCTGATTTGGAAGAGGATGAAACAGAAGTAATCATGAGCATGCAACCTACCTACATAATAAATAAGGATCACCCCCTATCACAAATCATTGGTGATCCTGAAGCTCCTAGACTTACAAGGTATTCAGCAAAGGAACACAATTTCATTACAAACATCACCATGAAGTTTAATCATGACAACATGCAATGTTGTCTGTTTACTGCATTTTGTCACAAGAAGAGCCAAAGAAGATTTTTTAGGCTTTAAATGATCCAAGTTGGGTTGAAGCTATGCAAGAGGAGCTCTTACAGTTTGACATTCAAGAAGTTTGGATTCTGGTAGATTGTCCAAACTGGGCAAGGCCTATTAGAACAAAATAGGTGCTCAGGAACAAAAAGGATGAGAGGGGTATAATAGTCAGAAACAAAGCAAGATTGGTGGCACAGGGATATACACAGGAAGAAGGCATTGATTATGAGGAAGTCTTTGCTCCAGTAGCCAGGATTGAAGCTATTAGATTATTTCTTGCTTATGCTTCATTCATGGACTTTACAGTGTTCCAAATGGATGTTAAGAGTGCCTTTTTATATGGCACCATGGATGAAGAAGTCTATGTTATGCAACCTCCAGGGTTTAAAGACCTAGAACACCCAGACAAGGTATACAAGGTGAAGAAGGCTATGTATGGACTTCACCAAGTTCCTAGGGCCTGGTATGGAACTCTTTCTAAATATCTGTTGGATAATGGCTTCAATAGGGGGAAATTGACCAGACCCTGTTTATCAAGAAACAAAAGGGTAACCGTTGTTAAGTTGGATTTACTAAGAACACGGGTAAAAGATCCAGAGGTCGGGGAGGATAGAAGTGTTGTTTAGCCATTTTAGAGAGAGAAACAAGTAAGAATAAAAGTGTGTGTTTTATTCTAGTGAGAGAAAGGGAAAAACAAGAAATGATAAGCCTCACCCCTCCATGGAAGTATGGAGGGGTTTATATAGCCCGAGACTTGGACTATTACATATGACAATATTAGTCCCTGCAAGTCACAGCTATGAAACTAATCTAATTCCGTTAGTCGCACACATTTTAAGGCTAACAATCTTCCCCAAATGTGGTGACATACGGAATTACTTACAATGTTCCTAACAAATGCAAATACAACAAAAATATGATAGTATTAAGTGCTTCTAGTGCTGAGGATGACACCGTTGTCTTCAAGTCTTCTAGAAAAACTTATACCCCAGTTTGAATCCTCTTTGTCTTTGCTTGTTGAGGAACCATTGTATCATGTATGAACTGGATTAACTTCCCCCCAATTCATACCACGTGTCTTGAAAAGCTTTCTTCATAGACTTCTTTTTGACGAAGCTTCTGAATCAGCTTCCCCCCAAACCAATATCCCTGTCTTGAGCAGATCATATAGCTTGAGCAATCTTCTATCTTTGACATTTAAAGTGCACAGCAGAATTTTGTAGAAGAAGAAGCAACCCACACCAAGTACCTGCTGACTTGACATTTTTGGTCTTCATGATTATGTGTTTAGGGGAACATGTAAGAAATCAGCAACAAATCTTCTCACGCTTGTAGAATACTTCCTCCTAGAAGTTGAACTAAGTACTCCAGAGTGGGAACTAAGTCTCCAAAGTACACGTTCTTCCCCCATGATGGTGACGAACTCTCGGAAGCATCATCTGACGTGTACGGTCAAAATCGCGAGATGTTCTTTTCGAAAGTATGATGGTGACGAACACTCATAAGCATCATCTGACGTGTACGCTCAGAATCGCGAGATGTTATATTCAGGAGTAAGATGGTTAAGAACACTCGGAAGCATTATCTGACGTGTACGCTCAGTATCGTGAGATGTTCTTGTCAAGAGTATGGTGGTTAAGAACACTCGAGAGCATCATCTGACAAGTACAATCAGAATCGTGAGATGTTCGTGTCTGAAGTAGAAATCTTTGTTTACATTTTGTAGCTCAAGTTGCTCGTAAGAATTGTTTGCTGATCACATCTCTACTCTTGTACTCTCTGGCTAAACTTACCGACCTCGTATTTTTTCGGCTATCTGTAGTGACCACTGCTGAAGTAAACCTGATATTCCAAACTTGAAACTGAAGTACAATCTCCCAAATTTGTTACTTACGCTTAGCACTGTTGTTGATTGACGAACGGTGCAGAGAAACGTCTCTTAGTACCTTATACATAAAAGAAGAGAGAAGTATAAGATGTAAAACACCTCTTGAAATACCCACAACTACAGGTGAGTGTGACACTAAGCACTACAACGTAACTCCTTAAGTGATAGTTGTCCATGTCTTCGACCTACCACCCCTTGACATTGGAAACTAGATAAATCAAGTCTCAATCATAAATGCTGAAGCGAATCATCAATCGATATAGGGGGTGAAAAGGCTCGATGATGAATTGAGTAGACGCCTTCGTGATATTCCACTTCACCTTCAAATAATAAATACCAAATCCACTTCGTAATCACTTGACATTACTTTGCTCGAATACTAGCCGTTTTGACAATTTCAGTGAATCTTAAAGGATCGTTTTGGTGTTTGTTTGTTTTTGTCTTCGTGTTTGTTGTGTTTGTTGAGTATGAGTGAGTGTCGTTGACTAGGGAACCAACGTTGACTAGAGAAACAGAGGTCGTCAACGTCGTCTAGCAAACTTGATTTTGAAGCCCAAATCAATCATATAGCATTTTCTTTAATCAGAATAAACCCGTAATCACCATATCCCCATAATCCGCACATCCATCATACCCGGCCCAACATCATTGTTATCCATCCATAAACGCAGCAGCCAATAGCATGAACTCAGCCCACCAATAGATATACAGCCAAAATAAAATTATAAACATTGCACCGGGCCTATGAAAAGAAATGGATCACCAAAGTATGTGTACTCAGCCCAATTGATGAAATAATCAAGCACCGAATCCAAATCTGTACACCCGGTCCATGGTAGCTTAAGATGGGATATAAAACTCAAATCCCTAATCTCACTCGTAGATTATTACCAAAAACTCTTTCTTAGTTTTGTCCGCCTCCATTCCTTTTTCTTGATACACCCCATCTGCTTCAATAAAAGCCATCTCTCTCATCTCAAACAATCAACATCAAATGAAAAACTAATCTCATCTTCATCTAGAGACTTTCGAACCAATCATCAAGTATCCCATCTCTCTATCAAACGTACATATGTTCTTCCATCAATTCAAACGAACCCAGAAACAAAAATAAATAGTAACTTTAATTGATCGAGAGTAACTGAGTCGATGATGACATCAAGATCATACTGAGATGGTCTCGGGTAGGTGTAACTGAGTCATGCATGTTGATGTATATTATTTGTCTTTGTCTAGATCAGTGATGGGTTTTCAGTCGGGTTTCATGATCTTTAAAGATCTAAACGATGAGTTATAAACCCAAGTTGATGAATCTGAGATCCTTTTTTTATTTTTGTTAAATGAGTCTAGATGGGTATTAGGTGTCGATGGGCTAGGATAGATATGGTTTTGATGGGAGTTAAAAGGATGGTGTTTGTTTGATGAGTTTTTCGACTCACTGAGTATCTGGTTTGGTCAACGCTTTTTCAGCAGTAAAAAAACTTATTTCTAGATACACCTTGCGATGGTATGAATTTCAGAAAAGTAAACCATCGCAATGTTTTACGAGTCATCTCAATGTGGTGAGAAGCCATCGCAAAAAAATATCATCTTAAGTACAAGTCATCGCAATGTTGACAGTTTCACAACACCACATCGTAATGAGTCCAAACATCCATCGTAAAGTATTTATCACACGGGACACATCGCAACGACTCATCGCAGCGACTCGTCGCAGCGACTCATCGCAGTGACTCATCGCAGCGACTCATCGTAATCATCAATCGCAATCAATGCGATCTAATCCAGAAGTCGCCATCGTAGCCAGTCTCACCCCATCGTAACACACCAACAGAATGAGCCATCTGAGTAGGGTTATACAGCCGAAAATATTGGATCATGCCATATTTGTAATTTTTTTTGTCCTTTTCCCCAATAAATGATCAGTTAAGTGTTATGGGACAATAAGAACAAAAAACGGGTAGAATAAAAGGAAGGACAATAGATATTGATGAAACCAAGGACATGTTTTATATAAAATAAATAGTGGATAAATATTGACTTAACTGATAAAGAGGCATGATAAAAAACCGATAGAAAAGTGGATACTGATCAGGTTTTATATTGATAAAGAGGCATGATTTCATCAGATATATAAAAAAATGAACGAGAGTAGAACCAGCCAAGAATCAAGCACGAACACAAACACAAACACTAACAAAACCACGAATCAAAAACACGAAACACCCCCGGTTAGCTCTGATGCCAATTGTTAAGTATGGATTCACTAAGAACACGGGTATAAGATCCGGAGGTCGGGGATGATAGAAGTGGTGTTTAGCCATTATAGAGAGAGAAACAAGTAAGAATAAAAGTGTGTGTTTTATTCTAGTGAGAGAAAGGGAAAAACAATAAATGATAAGCCTCACCCCTCCATGGAAGTATGGAGGGGTTTATATAGCCCGGGACTTGGAGTATTACAAATGACAATATTAGTCCTTGCAAGTCCCGACTATGAAACTAATGTAATTCCGTTAGTCGCACATATTTTAAGGCTAACAACCTTCTTTTAGTACAAGTCTATGTTGATGACATCATCTTTAGATCCACAAATTCTATGCTTAGCAAAGAGTTTGCCAAGCTGATGCAGGACAAATTTCAAATGAGTGCCATGGGTGAACTAAACTTCTTTTGGGGGTTACAAGTTCAGCAGAGGAAAGATGGAATATTCATCTCACAAGACAAATATGTGGCTGAAATTGTGAAGAAGTTTGGCATGTGTAAGGGAAAGAAAGTTTCCACTCCCATGGATAAGGATCATCCTTGGGGCAAGGATGGTCCTGGAAAACTTACTGATGTCATGAATTACAGGTCTATGATTGGATCTCTCATGTACCTTACAACTTCAAGACCTGACATCATGTTTGCAGTCTGTTTATGTGCAAGATACCAGGTGGCACCCACAAAGTGTCATCTATTTGCTGTGAAGAGAATTTTTAGGTATCTAAAGTGTCATCCAACTTTAGGACTTTAGTATTCCAAGGAGTCACCATTTGAGCTGATATCCTACTCAGATAGTGATTATGCTGGTGACAACAATGATAGGAAGTCTACAACAGGTGGATGCCAATTTTTGGGAAGCAGGCTTATATCTTGGCAGTGTAAGAAGCAGACTATTATGGCCACATCCACAACTGAAGCTGAGTATGTAGCAGCTGCTGCATGCTGTGGTCAAGTTCTTTGGGTTCAAAACCAGTTGCTTGATTATGGGTACAATTTTCTTAAAACCAAGATATTTATTGACAACAACAGCACCATTTGCATCATTAAGAATCCTCTTTTTCATAGCAAGACTAAACATATTGAAATAAAATATCATTTTATCAGAGATTGTTTTGAAAAAGGGTTAATTGTCCCAGAGAAAATTGATACAGAACTTAATGTTGCTAATCTTTTGACAAAAGCTTTTGAAGTGGGGAGGTTTCAGTACTTGGTTGCAGGTATTGGGATGGTTTCTCCCTAAAAATTGATGTCTATTTTGTCTTGTATACCCAGGGTTGCTTTATTGCTGTTGTTGTATATATGTTAGTCATTTTTTCCATCACTTTTCATTCCACTGCTTTTGAACAAAGATTCCCCTGCTGAGGTTCCTTCCCCTGCTAAGAGTCCTTCGCTTAAGCTAGGGTTGTTCTTTTTAAAAGTGGTTATATGTGGTTTTAGACTAACAATGCAGAGATTCAAATGGTGCATACTACACTCATGGGAGAATCAGGTATATGATCTATGTTTTAGGGGAGGTTAGGTCACACCTTTAAGATTTAGGGTATCCTTAGGATACTCATATATGATTCTAGATCATATCCATTGGTGAGTAAGGGTTTAGAATGATGAAGACTTGCTGCAAAGCTTGTCAGAATTCTGAAGCCTTGAGGAACTATAATGTGTACTTATACTTCATTATTAAACAGCTTGTTGTCTAGATTCAGATGTTTAGTACACATTTCCAAGACTAACTGACCATAGGTAAGGGAAAGGTAGGGATGGTGACTAGGGTATGCTTATTTTCTTAGGTTGACCAGGTGAAGGGTGGCTCATGTGTTAACTTTTTGTGTTTAGAACATTGCTGAATGGAGGACTCTTGAGTTTCTGTGTATCTACCTTGTGTATACAAGGGTGTGCATTAGAGCAGAGCTATTTAGAATTGGTCTCTTCATGATTAGTCTAATACCCCTAGGAAATTTTCCCCTGCTTTCACCTTTTGATTCCCCTGCTTGATAAACATTCTCCTGTTTGACCATTGACCGACAATACCGTTACCCTGCTTATAGCCGTTGGGCCTGCTTGCTAAAATTTTGGTTAGGGAATATTTTATTCTTTTCAAAAGATATTTAAGGATCTTTCTTCGCTGATTGGTAATCTTTTCTTTATTATTTCAAATAAATTACTTTTATATCAAGATTTATCTTTGATATTTTTGCAATTTGAATTTTTGGTCCAATCACAGCTCTTCAATTCGCCTATAAAAACTTAATTTCCTTAACCAGCAGGTCCATCTCTCTCCCTCGATCAAATCCCACCTAACTCTCACCATTATAAACCTTCAAACGTTTTCAACTTTTATCATGTCTCTCAAAATTGCTGCTAATCACAATCAAATTGCTTTATTACATGATGAACCAGCAGAATTCATTGATGCAGTGGCTTTTCTAAAATCTTCGTATTTTAGAGTGGCTCTTCTCATCAATCCCAGGATTAACACCTCACACATCCAATAGTTTTGGTCTAAATCCATGACCAAAACAGTGGATGGAGAGGTAATACTTCAAAGCACAGTAGATGGTCATCCCAAGGTGATGACACTTGCCTCCATCAGAGACAAGCTTGTTCTGGATGATGAGGATGGGATAACTAACCTACCTGAGGCTGAAATCTTTGAGGGTCTTGTTAAATTGGGGTACACTCTGTCTGATGATCAAAAATGTAAGTTTTCTAAAGGTCAGTTTGCCCCACATTGGAAATATTTGATTCATACAATTTTGCAATGTTTGTCACCTAAAACCACTACTTTTAATGAATTTGGAAGTGAAGTTGCTTCTATCCTGATATGCTTAGCAACAGGGAGAAAGTACTGTTTTTCTCAAATGATTTTCAAAGGAATGGTCAAAAATGTCACAAGCAATACTAAATTTTGTATGTACCCAAGGTTTACACAAGTTTTGCTGAATATGAGTGAACATGGTCCTATCAAACACACAAGGTATTTTTTAGCCACCAAACACTCTACCAAACTGTTTACCGCACTTCTTGCACCATCTCCACAATTTTCGGGCAGGGTTGTTCCACTCACTTCCATCATGATGAAACAAATCAGACAAAAACAGCCACACACAAATCATCTGATTCCCCTGCCAAGACTCTATCCCCTGCCAGTACTCTACCCCCCGCTGATCCAAAACATGAAAGGAGAACCAAATCCAGGTTTGCCAGGTCTCCCTTGCCTGGTGGATCTTCACAAGTAGCAGATAGGAGAGCATCCAAAAGGTTGGAGCACTCTGAGGGTTTGGCTGCCACTACTGTCTCATCCTCAAGGGGTGAGCAGGACAGTGACACCATCAGTAAGTCCTCTCCCTCACTCAGTGATACTCAAAAAGGGGAGAAATCCCTTCTAGGGTTGAGAGCAGAATGCAACCTATGTCTATCTTAGAATTGACGAATATGTGCATTAGCTAGAAAAAGCAAAATGCACAACTTATACAAACTGTCAAAAAGCAAGGTCTGGTTATCACTAATTTGGAAACCAGACTTGCTACACTTAAGGGGAGGAGAAAGCCCAAGCTTATCATATCTACAGATGAGGATGCTTCCAAAGGGGAGGAAGTTCCTAACACTGATGAATCTACTCAATGGTATGCATATCCTAGTGAACATGATCTTAAGAAAGGAAAGGTAGCAAGTGTTGAGAAAGGGACTAAGAAAGGAAGTGCTGAGAAAGGAAGTGATAAGGGGAGTGCCACAAAAGAGATTGCTCAAACATTGTTGACTATGGGCAATCAAGAAGAAGCCCTTGCTTCAAAAATTTCCCCTGTTATAACTAATCCCCCTACTGTAAGTTCTTCCCCTGCTAAATCTATTACTCAAACATTTGTTAGGAAGAATAGAAGGCAACCAACTCAGAAGGGAATTAAAATTGGAGAACCTGCACCTAAAGCCAAACCAGCACCAGCAGTGGATCCAAAAGACAAGGGAAAAGGGATCATGATTGAACAACCCAAGAAAAAGTACAAACACAGAACACCTAAAAAACAAAGGGCTCAAGATTAATATGATGAACAGGTAGCTCTCAGAATGCGACAAGAGGAGATTGATATGCAGGATCATAGAATGCAAAAGATAAGGCCCAAAGATATGCTTAAGTAGATTGAAATCATGCATAGAGAGTTGGATGACAGGGTGCCTTATGTTCAAGAGTTTCTAAATCAATGGGAAAAGGAGTTGGTAAATGCTCCTTTGGAAGACAGGTATGAATTGATTTGTCTAGTTTACAAGTATCAAAATGAATATCTGGAAAGAAGGGCAAATCAGATTCAGAAGGAAAGATATTTGAAGTCTGAGAAGGGGAGGCTTGCACATTACAAAGTTTTGCTCAAAAGACATAAGAAGTGGACTGATGGTAATTTCAAAGACATGACTTTTGGGGATATAGAGAAGGCAGTCAGACCAGTTCTAAGATAGTTAAATGTGGAAGACTTCATAGCTATCAACTCTCCTGAGGAAGCTGAGTATCTCATGAGGCAAAGTGAAATGTTATAGAGAGCTAGGGAATCCAGAAAAAGAAAGGCTGAAGGAACAACAGTGGAAACTACACAAGCAGGTGCATCATCACAAGCAGGTGCATCATCACAAGCAGGTGCATCATCACAAGCAGGTGCATCATCACAAGCAGGTGCATCATCACAAGCAGGTGCATCATCATAAGCAGGTGCATCAACTCAAGCAGGTGCAAGTTTTCCAGCAATTAAGAGATCTGTACTCAATGCACAAAGGGCAGCCAAAAGACTCAAGAGGATGGAAAAAGTTGGTATAGTTACTAAAGAGACTCAGCGTCTCTCAAATGAAGACATTGATAAACAGCTAATTGTGCAAGAAATGATGAAATCTCACCTAGTGAGCTTGGGAAGAAATTTGCCATAGTGGAATATGTCATTTATGAACACAAGGGGATGACTTGGTGGAAGCTTACAAGAGCTGACAATACAGCACAAACATTTCTAAGTCTAGATGTCATGTTTCAAACTTTGGATAGTGAGGACTTAGAAGATCTGTGGAAGATTTTGAAGAAGACCTTTGCTGCAAAGCCTCCTACTATAGATGGTGTAAAGAAGGATTGGGTGATCTGGGAATGCATGCATAGGATGTATGAGCATGAACTGTTTGATCGCATATTTGATGCAGTAAATGGAGGAAAGTTGTTGTATTGGAAGCTATTTACCAATTCTGGGGTATATGAGATAGTCATGGAAGGGATAAGTGTTTACTTGGTTAATCATCGTTATTATCCTTTCAATCAAGAGACCTTGAAGAAATTAGCACAGGCTGACTTGATTGTAGATGCTAAAGCACCTGTTGCTTACGATCTGGTAAGGATGATGTACAGTCAGCTTTGGCCAAGAACTTTGTAAGCACCCTCATCAACTAGTATTTATTCAGAAACTTGTCTTTAGGTGAAAGCACAAGTTTAGGAGAGGATTGTTGGGAATAAATATAAGTGTATTCATTACCCCTGCTAGTTGGTCAATGGTTCCCCTGCTAGAGTAAGTTTTCCTGCTAAATTACAAAGGCAGGGGGATTAGTTCCCCTGTTGAAGTCAAAGACCCTGCCGCTAGAGATAAACTTGGAATAGATTATAACGCGTTTCTGTTACTACTCTGAGATACTTTCCAAGTTTGTTAGTAGTAATCTTTTACGTGAGTCCTTGTACTATAAAAGGACCGACTAGGTTATCATGCAAAGTGTGTCTTTCTCTATTGTCTTTCATTTTCATACTTTAAGGTTTTTGTAACCCTAATACCATTATTGGGTATTCGTATATCTTTGATATATTAAAGTTTAAAGTTTGCTTTAATCATTTGTTCTTGTGCTAAACATTACATTCCGCATCTTGTTTAGTTACTTTGTATTGCAAAGTTTCTCTAGTGTTAGATTGAATCTATTCTTTCTATCACAACCCTTAAACAAGCTAAGGTTTAAGATCTGAGTTTGGGATCAACATTCATGCCTCAGCCAAAACAAATAGAACAGAACATGAACTTCATAGGATTTGGAAAAGAAGGAGCGTTTCGATGAATTGCATCTTTGAGGTCAAAACACAAACACAACCGCCACCACCATAATATATCCATGATCACCGCCAGCATACATCCACCATCATCTCCGTCATCGCCTCGTCAAGAAACCTAATCACCAAATTTATATTTGCAACTATAAACGATCAAACCTTTTGTTATAGGTACAAAAGATGAAGTCTGATTTGGATAGAGCTTAAATGTTGGACGGTGACGTCGTGCCTCAGCCAAAACAAAAGAATAGAACATGAACTTCATTAAATATGGAAATGAGGGAAGATTTCCTAGAAAGGTTCACTTGTGGACAGCTGACAAAAGTATATAAGGAGACTTTGTGAGTCTTTGGTTTTTCCGGCGAAACTTGCGCAGTGGTCTTCATAGTAAGTCTCATCATAACTTTAATATATTTAAATATGAATTGGGGTTCAGGATTTATTTTACAGTTAATTTTATGGGTTTTAAATTTAGGATTTTGGGTTTGACTAAGTTTAGATTTTGAATTCTTGGTTTATAATATTGAATTACTCGATTAGGTTTACTTACATTCATGAGGTTTTGGTGGATAATGAACAGCTGAACAAGTGAACTCAAATGGCCGCCTTGGTGACGTTAGGGTCTGCTGCTGTGAAACAAAAGGTAATTAGCTTAATTGATGGTTGCATATATACAAACTTGATACTTTTTTAGATATAAATTGATATTATTTAGATTATTTGAGAAATTTTAGATTACGATTTGTTTATAACAGTCACAAATACGTTAATTATTGAATAGTGGTTTTGATATTGAGTTTTAATCTATTGGTTAGATTTATGAGAAAATTGAGGGGAGGAAACAGCATCAGATGTTAGAGCTGGAGAAGATCTGGATGGAATTTTAGACGGGCTTGGAGTTGCAAAAGAAGATGATTATCGGACTGGCGCAAGCTAAGATTGCGAAAAGCCGAAAATAATGGAAGAAGATGACATGTTTAATTCGATTGATAATTATTCAAGTGAACAAGCAGGTAAATTTCTACAAAATTACACGTGCTCACTGTATTCTAAAGTACTATTTTAGGTAGGAAAGTGTCATTGCTTTTGGTTTGATCATTATAGCCATAAACAAGAAATTACGCATACACATGTAAATGCCATAGCAACAACATATGCAACACTCAGACAAGAATAAAAGGAACAAAGTACTTTAATTATTGTTGCATGATTAATATCTTTAGTCTATTACCTTATTTATATTTTCCAAAACTTGGCGATTTGCCAAGATATAAAGAGACCTATAGGAAATTTTTAATTTCTTTATGTTAAATTACACATACACATCCATCAAAACTGCCAAATTACTGTCTTTTTTGTTGAATGAAATGCCAACTCACACAAACGCCTTAAATGTTATATTTTTTAAAGACTAATGATCTAGATTGCGAAAAGAATGTTTGTAGCTGCGAATATTGGAATATTTATTGAAATGTGGTTGTTGTTATTTACAATTAGCCCTTATGGGATTATCAGGTTATTAGTTAAACTAATTAACCTTAAACATGTGAGCTTATAACAAATTTCTTTGATGCATATTTTTATATATTAGGCTATTTAGTTATGGTTGCTGAATAAAACAGTACTCCCAGAACTCGGTAGGCGGAATTATTCATAGAAACTTCGATCTATGAAGGAAATTTATTAATTTTCCAGAGTACTCTTCCCTCACTTTGTGAAGTTCGTTTGAGGTTGTGGGGAGATGATCTTCGTGTTTATGGAATAGATAAGGAGCAGGGGGTCATACATAGTTACTTGGCATACTTGCTTTATACCATATGTAATAACGTTTTCTACATCAATCATATTGCCAATCTTCTCTTTATTCCCAATAATAATGATTTGATTTGGTTAGTCCTACAACTTGAAAGCAGTAGTTCAGACTAGCATTCAAGGTCCTGAAACTAATTTGAGGGTAGCTGCCATTTTAGAGAAAGCAAATGCGATTCTCTAAACAGCTGCTAAAGTGATGATGATTCTAACAAATGATGATAGCTAGAGTAATTCATGAACATCAACTTGATGTGAAATATGAAGACTTGACACATCATTGTAGTTATTATTTAATAATTGTATTGAACTTTTCCATAAATATTGGTTGAAGGGAATGACAGTTCGAATTTTTGGAGGATTAGTATAAAATTGTTTTACTAAGGAGAACTTAAATGAAGCCAAGAAAATGGACCCGAAATAAATGACTAAGGCCTGTTTGTTTAGTTTTTCTGTTAAGTCATGTAAAATTAAAGCGTCTGTCTACATATATGATGTATGTTTTTTTATGGATATATGATTGTTTGTTTTATATGCTGAATAGAGTGTCTGAATTAAAGAAAATTATTTTTATACCCTAAAAAGAAGTTACATAGGATTATATGTGAAGAAGTTAGAGTATAAATAGGTAAAATTATAAATTAAGTGATAGACTTAATATGGAGGCTCTCTCTTTCATGGTTTTTTCTAGAAAAACATGTGTTAATAATAAGCACAAAACAAACAAACATTTAATGACTTAATTTTTTTTAACAACATTATTATATATTAGCAAGAAGCTAAAATCTACAAAGAGATAAAATGTGGATTTTTGAGCCAATCTGTCCAACAGATTGAAGCTTTACATCTAACACTACCCCAATAAAAGGACATAGAAACAATATCGTCAAAAAGCATAGATTTAAGTGGAATCTTCGTGTCAAAAAACTTCTTGTTGCGATACCACCAAAGCTGCCACCACATAACATAATAAACCACGTCCTCCAGTTCACAAACCACGTCCTCCAGTTCTCATATGAATCGAGCTCCATATAAGGAACATCCCACCATCTTTTAATACGCTTTCGAATATATTTCTCCATCTCACACTTGAAAAAAACATGACTAGTAGTCTCAACCCCTGTACCACAATTCCCACAAAGCATAGAGTCAATTTCAATACCCCGTCTAGAAATATTGAATCTGGTTGGTAAAGAATTATTCATCACCCTCCAGGAATATTAATCTTATTAGGAACACACCGAATCCATCGAGTGTCATGTTCCCCTTTCACGGCAATAACAGTATCAATGATGTTTCAAACCGAAGCAACAGTAAAATGCCCAGACCCATTAGCAGTCCAAATCCATCTGTCTTGATTAGATGATAGCGTAATTTGATGCATAAGTTCCATGAAGTCCATAAAATGACTCTCTTCAGCTCCACCCCTCGGCAACCTACGAAATGAATGAGATAAGTTGGTATGAAAAATCTTACCTCCAACAGTAATATCTTTACTATCCTCCAGAGCAAACATCTGAGGAAATCGATCTTTCAAAATGCCGCCATTATGCCAAGGATCCACCCATAACGGAGTCGATTGCCCATTACCTACAGATATCCGAAGATATTTCATCAATTCAATGCCTTTAGTAGCCAGCTTCTTGACTTCATTAAGAATGTTATTTCACCCATATTTATTGCCACTGACCCTTATATCTCCACAATAAAAATTAGAACCATGAATGGCTTTAATGACACGTTACCAATGGGAGGAACCATGATGTAAAAACCACCAAATACACTTAAATAATAAACATATGTTCATAGAATACAAGCTTGACACTCCGAGACCCCCAAAAGCCTTAGGAGATGTCACCTTATTCCAATTAACCCAAGCCATCTTTCTGTTAACACCATCATGACCATTAAAGAAATTTCTACGTAGCGATTCAAGTTCATGTAGAATACCTAGAGGAGCTTTGAACAAAGACATTTAGACCAGCGACATAGAACCAAGCACAGACTTGACTAACGTTAGACGACTGCCACAAGACAACATCTTCATCTTCCATTTGGAAAGTTTCTTTTTAACCCGCTCCACCACTTCTTTCCACGAATTGATTATATGAATATTGGCACCCACAACCGATCCGAGATACATAAATGGAATTTTAAGAACTTGACACCCCAATCTTTCTGCGGCTTGATTAATACGATCATTGTGAACATGAATCCCCGTAATATTACTTTTACATATATTTAGTTTTAAACCCGAAGCCTTGTGAAAGCCTTCCAAAACATGCGTTAAAGTATTAATATTATGATCACTCCACTGGCCATCGAACACCGCATCATCTGAATAGAATAAATGGGAAATATTCACCGTATCATTAAGTTTAATACCATGAAATAATCTAGCATTCACTACCCGCTGAAATAAGAGGGGTAAACTTTCCATGATCAAAATAAATAAGGATGGAGAAAGCCGATCACCTTGTTTTAAGCCTTTACCAAACTGGAATTCTTCTGTGGGGCTTCCATTCACAATAATAGAACCTTTCGATGAATGAAGACAGCTTTGAATCCAACTCCTCTATTTTACGCTAAAACCAAAGTTGCACAAGACATCATCTAAAGAATCCCGACGTACCGAATCATATGCTTTCTCAAAGTCTACCTTGAAAATAAGAGCTTGTTTCTTCTTCGCTTTACACCAGTTCATGACTTCATTGAGAATAAACGGGCCGTCAAGGATATGTCTATTTGCTATAAACGCTGATTGCACTTCATTAACTAAATCTCCCAAAACATTAGTAAGCTGATTTGTCATAATCTTGGCAATTATTTTATATAAACTAACAATTAAACTAATAGGTCTAAAGTCTTTAACAAGACTCACATCAAGAATTTTCAGGATAAGGGCAATGAATGACGAGTTACAGCCTGATGAAAAGTTACATGTATCAAAAAAGTACCTCACTGCCGCACACACATCCTTATCCACGAGGTACCAAAAATGTCGGTAAAAATCAAATGTGAAACTATCCGGACCTGGTGCTTTATCAATGCCACATTCCCACACCGCCCTTTTGATGTCATCATAAGACACCTCCGCTTCCAAATCACTTGTTTCATCCATGTTAACTTTATTCGGGAATTCCATGTTAAGAGTCGCACGCCAAGTACTAGGAGCACAAAATCTGTTCCTGAAGTGATCAAAAAACTGTTAAGAAACAACTTTTGGTTCATCCACCTAGCTCCCATTTGTCATCACCTTTGTCATCACCCCCCCCCCTAATATTAAGAATATTACATTTTTTTATTAAGGAAACCATGAAAGAATTTTGAAAAATCCCCCTCAATCGCCCACTTAATCTTCACCTTTTGAGCCATCTCAAGTACATCTACCTTGTCACATTCCTGCAGTTTAACTATTAAATCTGAACGACACCGAATATCTACCTCAGATCTAATGCCCCTCTCAATCAAACAATCTATAGCCTCCAATTCTTTTAAATACTTGCTTTTCATATTTTTTTCTATTCATCAAATTACCAATATTCCATTCACAAATCCCTTGTTTAAGGCATTTAAGTTTACCCATCAGCTTTTGCATATCATTATTACCTACAGAGGACTATTGTTCCAATGATCCACCACCATTTTCTCAAATCCCTCCACTTATATCCAGTATTGAAAAAACCTAAACGGTGTAGGACCATAATCAAATTTACATTCCCTAAGCAGAATCGGACGATGATCTAAAAGATATCTCTCCAATGTAATGGCAGATATACGAGGACACAAACTTAACAAATTTTCTGACATCAAAAATCTGTCCAATTTGCTCATTTTATTTCCGGATTTGTTAGACCAAGTATACTGACTTCCACCGAGAGGCACTTCTACCAATTCCACTGTAGAGATAAACGAATTAAACCGTTGAGCATCATGTTCGACGTATGGACTAGACAACTTGATGAATTAAAATGGTGTTTGACGTATGGACCCAAATATATATATGTGGTAAAAAGGACCTGAAGTTAATCACGAAGACATGCAACCCATTTGCTTTTTGATAGAATGGCCTAAAGAATTTGGTTGTTGTTTGAGTTGATCAATAGTCTATAATATAATTTCTCCTTTTTTTAAACTTGAGGCAAGGCTGTAGGATGGATAGTCTCAAGTAATTGAATGATTAGAGACTTGGCGATTCAATGCTATTTGAAAAAAATAACATGTGAATTAAACTGAGCTCTGCACCTTATCCAATCTTTATATGTTTCTACATAATTTTTTATTGTTTACAATGTTTCTATGTTGATTTTTTGGTGATAAATATTTGCAGCCTAGCTGCATTTGCTTCACCGTTTTATAGTAGTATCACCTTTCTCCGACCACTTATTTTTCAATGATAATGACATTATACTATTTACAAAAGGTTTTGGTGGGTCGATCCAAACCTCGAACTGCCCATTTTGAACTTTTTGAACTGTTATCATTTGTTATCGCGAAAGTATCCACAAAGTGTATTAACCATGTCATTGAAGTGGTTTCGCATTTAATTCTGATCATTCAAAGGGTTATTAAAGATGTGATGATAATTGTAAAACCCGCATGCTTTTATCATGAATAGTACCCTTACGATCGTACGTACATGATTAAAACCTTCCTTTTATAGCACGTTTATGTTTCACGAATAGGAATTACAAGTATTACGTACGTGTTATTGCACGATAAGTATTTAATACGTATTAAGACACGATAATTATTATCAACAATAATTATAATCACGAACATGAAATCATGAACGTAAATAATCACGAACCTATTATTATGTATTTACGTAATATTTATTACTGATGTGTCGTGATGTGTATAGTGATTTATTTGATATACGTTATAGGGTAAATTAGAAAATTACCTTTAGGAAAAAGTAATAGACTAATAATACCAATGACGAATTCAATGAAACACGTGAGTGAGTCGAGTTCGTTGTACACGAAGATCTTATGAATTTGAGACGTTTTGTTTTGATTTGGACAATCGATTTGAATTGGTTTTCGGTTTTTAAACTACAAATTAGATCTACCAATTTTAAACTATTTAATATTAACCTAAAGTGCATGAATCGTAAACCCCGCTTATTTAAAATCTAAACAATTAATTACTTGAAAATTTAAAACTATTTAAAATTAAACTATTAAACAATCTATAAAAATTAATTCTATTTAATAAAAATAACTTTTAAAGAAAAATCTAATTAAACTTTTTAAACTAATAAAACTTTATTAAAATTACTTATACTAAATCTATTTTTTTTAAACTAATTTTATGAATTAATTAAAATGAAATTTCGAAATAATAATTTTATCTTTAAAAAAAAGAAAGTAAGCAAAACGTTTTTATTTGTTTATTTTTCATTTTGTATTTTGATTTATTTAAAACTAATTAAAAACGTTTATAAAAGAACTTAAGTTTAAGTAAAACTGCCAATCTAGTCAATACGCTATATTAATTAATCAGTGGATATTAAAAACTAAAGAAGCAAGCTGGGAGAGTTGGTTAACATGTTGGTATTGTGAACGAGAAGTCATGAGTTCGAATCCCGTCAGGGACCTATTTTTTGGACGAATTTCGTTTGCAAGTAACAACAATCCACAATCACAGGAGTGACTTTTATGATAATGAAATATATTCTTTCTGGTTTTAAAGATTTGCACAGTAATAATATTAAATCATAAGTCATAGGAGTGACTTTAAGATTAGAATTTATTTATAAACTGTTACGCATATTCAAATTAATCATAAACTCAAAATTTAACATTAATCTCATAAACTCAAAATAGCTAATACAGAAAAAGAAATATCAGCAAATAAATTCAGTAAAAAAAATCAGCAAAGATCCACAATTAACATTCAGTATTCAAATATTTAACGAAATGCAACTTAGCACAATCGCAAGCTCTAACCATATCAATCAAACAGACTCATCCATGAATAAACTGAACAATCAATCAATACGCTAAAACTGAACAGATCCACATCCTAAAACTGAACAATCAATACGCTAGCAGAATCGCGATGACATTTTAACATGAATAAACTATATCAGCAGGTTAAAATACGCAGATCTTTCAACATCCATGATACAGCAGTACACATTATCTAACGCAGCTAATAAAACAACAGCAAGCAGATTGGATTATTAAACCTAATAATCATAAAGATAAGCAGTTTATTAACTTCATAAAACATCAAATCAGATTAATCGTCTCCAAAATCATAGCAGAAAACAGAAATAATACAGTGATCTACGCACTACAAGATCCTTAATCTTACAAAATCATATATAAGAAAAACTTCTAAATAAAACAGTTTTAACCATTTTACTCACTTTAATCCAAACGGAAAGGTTAATTAAACTCTAAACAGGAAGACAAATTGGCAGGAAAGAAATCACCAAGCAGATTCATAAAAATATCACAAACATAACTGTAATTAACATCCTAGTTATAGCAAGTTAAAAAGCATACACAATTAACAAACTTAAACTTAAACAAATTAACGCCTAACTCAAATTCCCCTATCACGAATTCAGCAATACTCCATCAAATATCAAAACTTGTAAAATAAAAAGGAAATTAAAAGAAATTAAAACCTATTGATGAAAATCCTTTGGGACGAAGTGCAGCGCTGAGCTGACTTAAAAACGTAAACGAAACCACCATTAACCACCTATTAATCTGCTCGAACCATCAACAATCTCGATCCAACGATGTTATTTTATTTAAAATCTAACAGTAGGTTAGATTGTTTTCCCCACTTTACTAATATTATTTAATAAAAGCTATCACAAAAGCTTTATCAAATAATATATCAGTTATAACGATTAGTAAAGATTAAGTTGCGAGAACAGTATTATAAAGAAATTATAAAAGAGAGTGAAAAATTAAAACTGACTTTCCATTAATTCAAAATAGAATTACATTAATAAAAATTCAAACCTAATCTAATCTAAACATTATAACATTACTAGTAAAAAAGGGATAGAAAATACAAGTAAATTGGGGGTTTTTATAGCCACCCCCAAGGGCTTGCTGAGAGGATATTCGAATCTTCTTGGGTATATTCCATTTGATTTCCAGCCATTAGATCAATCTCTCTTTTCTCTTTCTTCTTTAGCCTTGATCGGACGGTTATTATATCACAACTAGCACACGGATTGCCAACGTGGCATCCGTGTGTGCTAGTTGTGCTTCTTCTAAGGCTCTTGATTGGTGGAATGGGTAAATTAAGGTGTCATCTCCACTAGAAAGATGCCACGTAGCCACTGCATACCTCTTATTCTCTTCCTATAAGATTGGGGGTTTTATTCCCCTTGATGTGAATTATTTGTTTTATTAAAAAGCCCTTTGTAAAATAAATGATTTAGGTAATTAGGGTTTGACACAGTAACTTAAAGTTACTGGTTTTATTGTGTTTTGGGGATGAAGATGATAAACATAGAAAACATCCAAAGTTGTGTGGGTGAAAACGTGAATGAGTGGGTGAGAGAATGTAAATGAGTGGTGTGAATGGGATGGTCGGTTTTCAATGGGATAAAAGTAGGTACATAATGTTACGGTTTTAATTTATTTGTGATAGAAAAAATGGTGTGGATGGTATTTGTTTATGTAAATGTGAATGTAACGTGTGAATGATTATAAACGTTTCATTGGACCAAAACCCTAAGCCCAATATTCATTTGTCCATCCGATTCTAACCAGTTTGGGCTTGGGCCCGAATAACTTATTCATCCATTTCATTGTAAATGGTGTTGGGCCTTTAGGGCTTTTGGTTTATCAAAAGTAAATACCATCTCTTAAAATGGGCTTTTAAGCCCATTTACCAAATGTGGGTCCCACTTGGCTCATAAACTCGATAAATGATGAAATCCTCTGAAGTCGAGCTCGGTTTTGGCTTCCTTGATCTTTTCTTCAATTTCGTGTCGATTTTTGCCGGTTTTTCGTGAACTTGGTACCTACACACATTCAAACAAGAAACAAGCATATACAAGGCATATTTGATATATATCATGCATAATTTCATAGTTTATTGATACAAATGATATGAGTAAATACACTCATATCAATTACGATTACGTATAAATATATATTACGACACGAACGATTAATAAATAAATCACGAAAACATGAACACGAGAACACATAATATTTTAAAACATGAAAAACATCGGGTTTCCCCTTTTGGGCCCCACCTAGCCGCAGCATAGACAAAACAAAGGGGCCAAGCCCACTTTTGTTTTTAACTAAATTAGAAAAAGGGAGATTATAATTTTCATTTACAGAGAATCAGAAAAATAACAAAAACCCTAGCCTCCTCCTTGTGCTCCCTTTGGTCGCCGTTTTAATCACACCAAGGTGTGGTGGTTGTTGATTTTTGGTGATCCAATTCAAGCAAGATCATTCGTGTTATTAATTTCTTTTGTTCACGAATCGGTAATTCCTTAAACTTTTTTCTTTTAATTATTTATTAGATCTAGAATACATGAAATCAAGGGTTATTAAAAACTATTAATAAAAACATGTTAATTAATTAGATATAATCATGGTGGTTAAAAAACATGGGGTTTAAGGGGTGTTTGGTTCGGCCGGCGCACACAAACCGGGAGCCGAAGCTCTCGGTGTGTCTCGTGTGACCACAGCCGAGACATACGGGTCTCGGTGTAGGCTTTGTGGCTCGGCAGCAAGCAAGACAAAGGACCCCGACGCATGTCGGAGTTAGCCTTGTGGTTTGAGGGTCTCGGCAAATAACAAACAAACACCACTGGCTTAAGTCGGTGGCTAAACTGAACCAGCAGGGGTAACTCAGCCGCGGCAGCGGCTAGCCGAGCGACCAAGGAACCACCGACATAGGACGGTGGCTGTTTTGCGAAAACAGTGGCAACCGGCCAAGCGGGTTTGCCACAGTTAAGGGGTTGTTGTTTGGTCCGGTTCAAGGGGTATCACGGACCGGTTCACGACATGTTTAGACTTAAAACACGGGTTCGGTTCATGAGTTATTTTTACAAGTTAATTATTTTTTACATGTTAAATAATTACAAGATTAATTAAATTAATTTAACATGTTATATAATTAATTTAATTTAGACATGACTTAGTGATAGGTGTGTAAACACCCATCCTTTTACCACTTAATTCTGGCTAAAACAAGACCAAAACATGTATTTAATATCATTTGTTTGGAATTATGCGTGGTTTTTGTGTTTATTGTGTTTTCAGAGCTAACCGGATGAATATTAAAGAAAACATGGGATTGCACGGGTTTTATCAAGGAAAAAGACTAAAGACGAAGTCTATTGTCCAAGAGATGCAAAAGATTTGAAGTCAATGGGCCTATTTGAAGATTTATCGAAGAAAAGGACCAAAGATGGAAGATTTACATATGTCGAAGAAACTCAAGTCTATTTAACGAAGAAATTAAAAGACGAGTTGAATTTAATCGACGACAAATCCCGAATCAGAATCGAAAACGTCAACTTTTTTGAAAAGACGAGAAGACAAGAAGAAAGGGAAAAAGCCCACTCACCAACCAACCACTAGGACTATATATAGTTTCTTCCTTCACAATTAGGGAGTTAGCTTTCATTTTTTTTCTCCCAGTTTCTTTGTTCGTAGCTTCACCAACACCATTAGGGTGTTTGGTGATTTTTAATTTTTCCTTCCATCTGTAAGTGTTTAATATTAATCTTTCAATCCAATCTTTTTATTCATCTTATTCTTCATCATCTTTTTATTGCAAGTTCTTAAGTTTTTATTTGATTCAAGTTTGATCTTAAAAAGTTGTTGATTTAGTGTTTTTATTGGTGGGATTTGTTACTTATGGTATTTAAATGATTATTGGTTAGTTTGGTAAAATCTTTTTGCGTATTCATCTTGATTTTGGATTTAAACCGTGTCTTCTCTTCTTGCGATACTGCTACTGTTCTTCAGCCCAGGAATATTCCGAATTGACAATTCTCTATTTCCCTTATTCGGAATTTTGGACATTCCGAATAGGGCTGTTTTATTTTTCTCTTACTCGGAATATCTTATATATTCCGAACAGGACATATTTTCCGAATAGAGTCAGATTTTTCCGCATAAGCTGTTTTTCCGAATAGAAATTTATTTTTCCGCATAGAACCTTTTTCCGAATTGTCCATTATTCCGCATAAAGAATTTATTCCGAATTGCATCTTTTTCCGAATAGAGACATTTTTCCGAATAAGGGTATTTTTCCGAATAGACTTGTTTTTCCGAGTAGGCAATTTTTCCGCATAGGATATTTTTCCGCATAGATCTCCACATTCCGAATTGTCCATTATTCCGAGTAAGCACCAGTATTCCGCATAGCTAAACATTCCGAATGGAGTATTTTCAGTAAGGATCTTTTATTAGTCTCATTATTTGACTGTTTAACTTTAATTTTAATTTTGTGTTAATGCATTTACTGTTTCTATTTTTAATCCTTATTTATTGCATTTATTTACATCTTTACTAGAATAGAAAACCAATCCCACCCTTCGTCACCAAAAACAAATTATTCCACTTAGAACCGAGATCAATTCGAGAGGATTCCGAGAATCGAACTTTTCAATCATAGAAAATTGAATGTATCAAATGGCGCCGCTGCCGGCTCTTCTCGTTAAGATCAAAAGTTTTTTGTGAGAACTTGGATTTTGGGATCCGTTCCCCGTGAACGTTACTTTTTCACAAAAATTTTCAAAAAATCCTAAAAAATATAAAATTTTCAAAAATACAAAAAAATTAAAAAACATAAAAACCAAAAATATTTTTGCTTTGTTTTTCTTTGTTCGTTCTTTTGCAGGTGTATGCGCACTCGATCCACGTCATATCAAGAGCCCGAGCCTCTCGATCACTTAGACATGGCCGGTGTACCACCTCCAAACAATAATAACAACAACAACCCGCCTTTCAACAACATGAACAATAACAACAACAATGAGCCCCTTCCGGATAATCGCCCGATGATTGAATTGCTGCAAGCTCATGTCGATGGCAACACGGATCCAATTGTCATACCTCCAATTGCCGCCAACAACTTTGAGCTAAAATCAGGCTTTATCCAGGTGGTCTCCGCTCAACCATTCTTGGGACGAACCATTGATGATCCACACGACCACATCAAGAGATTCTTGCAACTCACCAACACGGTCAAATTCAATGGCGTTCCACAAGAGGTTATAAGGTTACAACTTTTTCCCTTTTCTTTAGAGGGACAAGCCCGGCATTGGCTTGCTAAGGAACCGCCACAGAGTATTCTCTCGTGGACGGATTTGGAAACAAAGTTTATCAATTACTTTTTCCCACCCTCTCGTACTACCGCTTTACGGAATGAGATCATAAATTTTGAACAAAAGTACGATGAGTCGTTCAGTGAATCTTGGGATCGTTTTAAAGATCTTTTAAGAAAATGCCCACAACATGGTTTTACCAAAGTACATCAAATTAATACTTTTTACAATGGTTTAAGCATGAGTGACCAAGATTCACTAAACAGTGCCTCGGGGGGTAATCTATTGGCTAAGACTTCCAATGCTGCTTGGGACATCATTGAGAATAAATCTCGTGTGCAAACCAAGAGTGTTCGGACCAATGTCGCTAGTGCTAGCACTAGTGACAGCGACAAGCGATTAGATAAAATCACTACGCTTCTTGAATCGCTTGTCACCCACACCGTCAGCAACAACAACAGCAACAAAGCTACAAACGCTCAAGTTAACGCTGTCAGCCAACCTTGTGAGATATGCGGTGGTCCTCACTCTTACACAACTTGTACCGCCACCCAAGACTACCCTGCTGAGAATGTGAATGCGGCATATGGTACCTATCCTCAAACTGCTTATCAAGCTAGACCTCAAGGTGACCGTAACTTGCTTAGCTACCACCCCAACAATTATCTTTCACCACCTGGTTTTCCCCCAACCAACTCAAACCAACAACAAAACCTCAATCGCCCTCCTCAACAACAACAACAGCCTCGACAACCATACATACCTCCTCACAAGCAGCAACAACCACCTCAACGTAACAACCAAGTTTACCAACAACCTGCTTATCAACCACCCGCATACAATGCTCCTCCAAACCAACCCACTGCATTACACCAGGAGATTGCAACCTACATGAGGACCAATGATGTGATCGTGGAAAATCTACAACAGGAAGTGCGAAATTTGAAAGCAGACTTGGTCAAACAAGGGAACGATTTGAGAGCCGACATGAGAAACACGTTGGATAGCCAAACTAATGATCTGAGGAACATGATGGCTAGTTTCTTCCAAGGTAATCAACCCTCTTCTTCGGGTACTCTTCCGAGTAATACCGTTGCGAATCCAAGAGGGGAGATGAAAGCAATCACTACTCGAAGTGGTAAAGGTACCAAGGAACCCGAGCTTCCTATACCTCCACCGGTGGTTGTGACTAAGGAGAACGAGTCACCTGCTCCTATTCCTCATCCTTCTCATTCCCCAATTTCTCCACCTATTCCTTCTACCCCTCCTCCACCCGTGGTTGTGAGTGATCCTATTCTCCCAAAGCCTTCCTCTTCTTCCAATATACCTTATCCATCTAGGTTGAGGAAAGAGAAGCAAAAGAGCAAGGATGATATTCAGGTTTCAAACTTCCTTAAAATGTTCAAACAACTAAATTTCAATATCTCCTTCGCTGAGGCTCTCGCTCACATGCCCAAATACGCGAAAATGTTTAAAGATCTTCTGAGCGACAAGGAAAAGCTCCTCGATATTGCCAACACCCAACTTAATGAGAATTGCTCTGCAGTGCTCTTAAGGAAATTGCCAACCAAGCTTGGTGATCCGGGTCGTTTCCTTATCCCTTGCAATTTCCCGGGAGTAGAGAATTGCATGGCCCTAGCCGATCTAGGTGCCAATATTAATCTCATGCCTCTAAGCGTTTGGAAGCAATTATCTCTCCCAGAGCTAGTCCCCACTAAAATGACTTTGGAATTGGCCAACCGTACGGTTGCTTATCCAGTGGGAATAGCCGAAGACGTCATTGTAGGAGTCGACAAATTCACCTTCCCTGCTGATTTTGTTGTCGTCAACTACGAGATGGACCCCCGTGTACCACTGATTGTTGGTCGTCCATTCCTTAGGACCGGTCGCACTCTCATTGATGTTGAAGCCGGTGAGCTTATCATGAGAGAGGGTAACGATAAAGTAGTCTTCAACATGGGAAAGTTGTCTAAACAACCTTATTCATATGAGAGTGTTAATTATATTGACGTTCTTGATGAGGCTTGTGAAGAACACTTTAATGATGCTTGCAAAAGTATTCCTACCTCTCTTCCCAATGTTGAGACCGTGTCCTCTATTGATTCATCATTGTCTCTATTTGGAGACAGTGATTTATTTTGGAACAATCTTGAAAATACCATGGGAGATGCGAATTTAGCTACTAATGATTCTCCTACCGATGGGGATGAAGACATGCATTTCTTTGACAATCTTCTCCACGAAGACAATCTTTCGCCTCAATCTCCCACGGTCATTGCTATCGATACTCCGACTTTGAAAACGCCTCCCGTCGAAAATCCTCCGGATTTAGAACTTAAGGAGTTGCCGCCCCATCTCGAGTATGTATTCCTTGAAGAAGAGAAGAAGTCGCCAGTCATCATTGCTAAGGATTTGAAGGATGAAGAGAAAACTCGACTTGTCGCCGTGTTGAAAAAGCATAAAACAGCTATTGCTTGGAAGATTTCGGACATTCGTGGAATTGATCCTCACTTCTGCACACACAAAATTCTCATGGAGGACGACTTTAAACCCACAATTCAAAGCCAACGAAGGGTGAATCCAAAAATACATGAAGTCATCAAAACAGAGGTTATCAAACTTCTTGATGCGGGTATGATTTACCCTATTTCGGATTCACCATGGGTTAGTCCAATACATTGTGTGCCCAAGAAGGGCGGAATAACCGTTGTTCCCAATGAACACAACGAGTTGATTCCCACTCGTCTCGTTACTGGGTGGAGAGTTTGTATAGACTACCGAAAACTCAATGATGCCACGAGAAAGGATCATTTCCCTCTACCTTTTATGGACCAAATGCTTGAACGATTAGCAGGTAATGAATATTACTGCTTTCTTGATGGTTTCTCGGGTTATTTTCAAATACCCATCGATCCCCAAGATCAAGAAAAGACTACATTCACTTGTCCCTATGGCACATTTGCTTACAAAAGAATGCCTTTTGGCTTATGTAATGCGCCCGGGACTTTCCAAAGGTGCATGTTAGCTATCTTCCATGACATGGTTGAACAAACCATGGAAGTCTTCATGGATGATTTCTCGGTCTTCGGGGACTCCTTCTCTTCTTGCCTTGCCAATTTGGAACGTATGCTTAAGCGGTGCGAAGACACTCGCCTTGTTCTAAATTGGGAAAAATGCCATTTTATGGTAAAAGAAGGCATCGTGCTTGGACATAAGATCTCGAAAGCCGGTCTTGAAGTAGACCGTGCTAAAGTCGATGTTATCGCAAAGTTGCCTCCACCTTCAACCGTGAAGGGTGTGAGAAGTTTCCTGGGTCATGCGGGCTTCTACCGTCGATTCATCAAAGATTTTTCTCAAATCGCTCGCCCGATGACCCACCTCTTGGAAAAAGATACTCCTTTTATCTTTTCCAAAGAGTGCCTTGACGCCTTCAACTCGCTTAAGGATAAGCTAACTAAGGCACCCGTCTTGGTTACCCCTAATTGGGAGCTTCCCTTTGAGTTGATGTGCGATGCTAGTGATTTTGCTATTGGAGCGGTTCTTGGACAAAGAGTGAACAAACACTTCCAACCGATCCATTACGCTAGCAAGACAATGACGGGGGCACAATTGCATTATACGACAACCGAAAAAGAGCTTTTAGCTGTTGTCTATGCTTTTGAAAAATTCCGCCCCTATCTTGTCCTTTCCACCACCATCGTCTATACCGATCATTCCGCGCTGAAGTACTTATTGACAAAGCAAGATTCCAAACCAAGACTTCTTCGCTGGGTTTTGCTGCTCCAGGAATTTAAAATCGAAATTCGCGATAAAAAAGGAGCAGAAAACCTAGCTGCGGACCATCTCAGCAGACTTGAGGATCCTTACCAAGGGGATCATCCAAACAAAGAAATCAATGATTCTTTTCCCTTAGAGACCTTAATGTCTATAAACTCGAAGTCGAATGAAACCCCGTGGTTTGCGGACTTTGCAAACTACTTGGCGGGTGGAATTCTCAAGGAAGGGTTGACGTCCCAACAAAAGAAAAAGTTCTTCACCGACATCAAGACTTACTTTTGGGACGACCCTTACCTATTCAAACAATGTGCCGACCTGATTATCCGCCGATGTGTTGACGGACCGGCAGCGTCTGAAATCCTTGATGCTTGCCACAAAGGACCCACCGGTGGTCACTTTGGTCCCAACTACACCGCCAAAAAAGTGTTTGATTCGGGATTTTATTGGCCCTCCATATATCGTGACGCTCACGATATGGTTAAAAGATGTGATGTTTGCCAAAAACAAGGCACGATCACACATAAAGACGAGATGCCTCAGAATTTCATTCAAGAATGTGAAATCTTTGATATTTGGGGTATCGACTTTATGGGGCCATTCCCTTCTTCTAAAGGAAACAAATACATCCTTGTAGCCGTTGACTACGTCTCCAAATGGGTTGAAGCCAAAGCTTTACCCACTAATGACGCAAGGGTGGTTTGTAACTTTTTGAAAGCTCTATTCGCTAGATTCGGTGTGCCTCGCGCCATTATTAGTGACCGTGGGACTCATTTTTGCAATGACCAATTCGCTAGAGTCATGGCTAAGTACGGTGTAAATCATCGTCTTTCCACAGCCTACCACCCACAAACTAATGGCCAGGCTGAAATATCCAACCGAGGACTTAAGCGAATTCTTGAAAGAACTGTGGGAGAGCATCGTGCCGCATGGGCTGATAAACTCGATGATGCTTTGTGGGCTTTTCGTACCGCTTACAAGACCCCGATCGGCTATACGCCTTATCGTCTTGTGTACGGGAAAGCGTGCCACCTTCCCATTGAGTTGGAGCACAAGGTTTATTGGGCCTTGAAGTGGGCCAATTTTGATATTAACAAAGCCGGTGACCTGCGCAAGATCCAACTCAATGAGCTGAATGAACTCCGTAATGAGGCTTATGAAAATTCTTTGATCTATAAGGAAAGAACTAAGCTCATTCACGACTCCAAGATCAAAAACCGAGAGTTCCATGTTGGAGACAAAGTCTTACTTTTTAACTCTCGGTTGAAAATCTTTTCGGGCAAGCTCAAATTTCGTTGGTCCGGCCCATTCACCATAGCCCAAATTTTTCCATATGGTACTCTCGAGCTCGCTCAACCTAATGGACCCAATTTTAAGGTGAATGGCCAACGAGTGAAGTTGTACTTTGGTGAGGACACCTCTCAGGAGGTGATTCCATCCCTCACCACGTTCCCCATGAACTAATTTTAGGTCGAGTCAGGCTCGTGACTCGGTTATCAAAAACAAGCGCTCCTCGGGAGGCATCCCGAGTATCTATCCCTTTAACCCCCTAAGTGTAGGGGAGGACCTATTTTGGTCGTTTGTGTTTGTGTGGTGATGTGATTACAGGGATAACTGCACTCTTGGAATCTTTGAAGAACCGTGCTCCCGTGTTATCCGAAATCCGGTTCTATATCTCAACTATCGTGATTCAATTTTCTTCATACTCACATTTGAAATTGATCACTTTAGTCGTCTCTTCCTTAACTTGAGTTAACCAACGTGCACAATGTCATAAGTGTAGGGGAGACTTTTCCCACATGCTTAAACATTGAGGACAATGTTTATCTTAAGTGTAGGGGGACTTCTATCGAAGTTTTAAGTGGACTTTTTCCATGAAAATGCCTTCATTTAACCAGAAAATCCTATTTTTCAACATTTTTAAAATTTTTAATTAACTTTGGCCATTTAGTCTTAATTTTTAAATTTTTATCGTTGCTTTCATATGTATATATCCCGCAATAAAGTTAAAAATATTAATAAAGTGGTGTAGCTAGTTTTGAATTCTTTGACATATTAGGCCCGTTGCGTTTATTTTGACTAAACCCGAATAGACTTATCCAAGTTTATTCTAGCTAGTATCCTTAACCATGTAGACCTTAATTGGTTTATTAGGCCAAGTATCCACGAGTCTCATTATTTGAGATTTTAAATTATGGAGGACGAGAAATGATAGAGTCAATTATAAGTCGGTATTCTTGCGCGAGCTCACTTGGTGTAATTATTTGCCTATTCTCCCATCACTTGCTATTAATTTATCTGCAATAAGTAAGGTCGTACGATTTGAAAAGTTACTTAGCTTCTAGCCCAAGATCGTTTAAAAGTTGCTCGGTAATGACGAGAGTTCATAGCCAAGGCATAACTTATGAAGCGGGGCGCGAAGATTGGCGAGTCCGAAAAGGCCCTAACAAGGCATGAGGATTCCATTTTATTGCTGAAGATCCAAAGTGATGTGAAAAGCATTATTCCTAAAGTCAATATGAAGGATCAAGACTCACGACGAAAAGCAATCAACTCCCATAAAGATCATGGAGAAGTCTATCCGAAAAGACCCTAACAAGGTATGAGGATAAATAGATCCAAGTCCGAAAAGGAGGCGGATCGTTGTATCTCAAAATCCCAATTAGAGATTGAAGAAATAATCATGAAGTCGTGGTCAACAAAGTTGGAGTACCCCTCAAAAGTCTCCAAGTGAAGAAACTCTATGAACGATGAGAAGACCATTATCTCAAGCACGTCTCTCAAGATATGAAGTATGAAGTACATGCCAAATATCGGCCCGAGAAAGGTCTCAAATCGTAAACCGAGTTATGCCAAGATATGAACTTTTTGATATCCCGAGAAGCAGTTTTAAGAGATTTTGTCCTTTAGCTAACTATTGATCAAATCGTCCTACTTTGCTTTCAGCCTTAATAAACTATCGAAATAAGTCCAAAATGCATCTTCATGATCATTCTAAGACAAAAATAAAATATAAGAGATACACCTAGGAATAAGGGAGTTTAAGCATATAATTAAGCCATGTGTGTAAGTGTTTGATTTGCTAACTTATAATAACAATGATCTCGTTTTTAAGCTTAGTTTGGGGAACGTGAAACTTGAGGGTGATAAATCTTCGCAACACCAAAGCCCTAATGTAAGTCCTTGATTTCTTTGCAAGTTATTTCCATCCTTTTGTTTATTTTAAAGTTTTAATTCCTCTTAGTACTTTAATTTTTATTTAGTAGTATTTGAATAAGGCCAAGGTTGATTGATTATGAGAAAAGTGTAAATTTGATTTATCACTAAGCATTGCATGAGGGCATGGCAATGGTTAAGTGTAGGGGATTTGATAGGTGTGTAAACACCCATCCTTTTACCACTTAATTCTGGCTAAAACAAGACCAAAACACGTATTTAATATCATTTGTTTGGAATTATGCGTGGTTTTTGTGTTTATTGTGTTTTCAGAGCTAACCGGATGAATATTAAAGAAAACATGGGATTGCACGGGTTTTATCAAGGAAAAAGACTAAAGACGAAGTCTATTGTCCAAGAGATGCAAAAGATTTAAAGTCAATGGGCCTATTTGAAGATTTATCGAAGAAAAGGACCAAAGATGGAAGATTTACATATGTCGAAGAAACTCAAGTCTATTTAACGAAGAAATTAAAAGACGAGTTGAATTTAATCGACGACAAATCCCGAATCAGAATCGAAAACGTTAACTTTTCTGAAAAGACGAGAAGACAAGAAGAAAGGGAAAAAGCCCACTCACCAACCAACCACTAGGACTATATATAGTTTCTTCCTTCACAATTAGGGAGTTAGCTTTCATTTTTTTTCTCCCAGTTTCTTTGTTCGTAGCTTCACCAACACCATTAGGGTGTTTGGTGATTTTTAATTTTTCCTTCCATCTGTAAGTGTTTAATATTAATCTTTCAATCCAATCTTTTTATTCATCTTATTCTTCATCATCTTTTTATTGCAAGTTCTTAAGTTTTTATTTGATTCAAGTTTGATCTTAAAAAGTTGTTGATTTAGTGTTTTTATTGGTGGGATTTGTTACTTATGGTATTTAAATGATTATTGGTTAGTTTGGTAAAATCTTTTTGCGTATTCATCTTGATTTTGGATTTAAACCGTGTCTTCTCTTCTTGCGATACTGCTACTGTTCTTCAGCCCAGGAATATTCCGAATTGACAATTCTCTATTTCCCTTATTCGGAATTTTGGACATTCCGAATAGGGCTGTTTATTTTTCTCTTACTCGGAATATCTTATATATTCCGAACAGGACATATTTTCCGAATAGAGTCAGATTTTTCCGCATAAGCTGTTTTTCCGAATAGAAATTTATTTTTCCGCATAGAACCTTTTTCCGAATTGTCCATTATTCCGCATAAAGAATTTATTCCGAATTGCATCTTTTTCCGAATAGAGACATTTTTCCGAATAAGGGTATTTTTCCGAATAGACTTGTTTTTCCGAGTAGGCAATTTTTCCGCATAGGATATTTTTCCGCATAGATCTCCACATTCCGAATTGTCCATTATTCCGAGTAAGCACCAGTATTCCGCATAGCTAAACATTCCGAATGGAGTATTTTCAGTAAGGATCTTTTATTAGTCTCATTATTTGACTGTTTAACTTTAATTCTAATTTTGTGTTAATGCATTTACTGTTTCTATTTTTAATCCTTATTTATTGCATTTATTTACATCTTTATTAGAATAGAAAACCAATCCCACCCTTCGTCACCAAAAACAAATTATTCCACTTAGAACCGAGATCAATTCGAGAGGATTCCGAGAATCGAACTTTTCAATCATAGAAAATTGAATGTATCACTTAGGTTAATTATTATTAGTAATAATACATGATTTTAACCTAAGTATTTTATGATTTAGTTTTATACTAAAGATATTAATTAATTATTAAAACATGGCATGTAATTAATTAATTTCCATGACTTAAGTTATATTAATAATAAATATTAATACATGTTTTAACCTAAATATTATTTACCCTTTTATTTAATTAAATCATGTTATATTTAATTAAATCTTATAACATATAGTTTATTTAATTTACATGTAATAATTAATAAACTATACTATTTAATCACATGACTTAGAATACTAATCAGTAAAACTTAAGCTTATATTATTAGCTTAATAATCCAACTTATTTCTAATTATGGAAATTTTCTATTTTTAGAAACTTATCTATTTTAAGCAACTAATCTATTTATGGAAACTTTCTATTTTTAGAAACTTATTTATTTTAAGCAGCTATTCTATTTTTGGAAACTTTCTATTTTTGGAAACCTGCTATTTTTAGAAAGATACTTATTATTACACAACAAGTATAATAATACAAGAAATACAAGTAATACTTAATCAGAATAGACAGAATACATGATAAACACAACATAACGTTAAAATCGGTGAAACGTGACATGAACATATAACACAAGCTAAGACATGATATAAAACCAGTTACGTACTCAGTAATCGGAACACTTATACACGTATATTATTTATGTAGCATTAGTGATAACGAAGTAGGACTCTCTTCCGTTCGTCTTTTGCGTTCACTGTACACAAGGTATGGATTCTTTGTCCTTTCAATATGGACATTCTTTCCTTATTAGGATTCCTCGTATGCAGCCAACTGTTTTCCCAGTATATGTTTTATATGTTTTGATTTGCTTATGTTTAATTAAATGCTTAAGCCATGTACATGCATGACCAGTTTCACCTAGTTATGGAGGTACCATAACCATAACACTAGAGGCACCAGTGTTATGACTTCACCACGGCGGAGTGATATGTCGTGGCGTCCCTTCAGCTTTTAGCCATATTATTATTATCATGTGGGGCGTATGGGTGCATCCTACGTTACATGTTTTACAGATTATTCAGGTGAATGTGGTGTGTGCCTTGCATCCTTCACAAGGAGTTGATCCCTCCTACCCAAACGTATATTAATTAGAGGCAGCCCCTCTAATTGCATGACGAGGTCACTCCTCCAAGTATTCATGCACATTGATATTTCATGACCTATATAGGCTAATGGTAAACATGTTAAACAGTTTTTATAAGATAAACATAAGGCTTTTTAAACTATAAAACCAGTTTTACTAAGTTATGTCAGGTTTTCCAGGACTTAGTGTATTCCACTGCTATATGTTTTATATGCTTATGTTATTCATTCTATGCTTGTATATCCGTGCACTGAGCGTTATGCTCAGCCGTTTTCCTTTCATGTTCCCAAAACGGCAGGTACTCAGGGATGCTCGTAGACTTTAAGCGTACGTGCATATAGATTGGAAGCTTTCTAGCCTTCATTACTTTATGCATTTCTTCATACTTTTGATACTCATTTCCATGGACATTGTTTAGTCCTTTTCATTTACTGTACTTATGTTTGTGTGTGATGAGCTTTACTTTGGGGTACCGATATTTGTTTCCGGTATTTCTTTTATGGTCATGTAATGTTTAATACATTTATCCTTGTATGCTTTGATGACACGCCATAATCACGCGTGACATTTCATTTACCCAAATGGGGTGCTACAATTATGGTACCTGAGCTTCGACCTGTAGGCTCTCTAAACATGACCAGTGATTAGTGGGTAGTCACTATGGTCTTCCTAGAACTGACAGTCGGTTTTCATGCATTCATTGTTTTCATGCATACATATATATGTCATTGTCGCAGGTTTATGACTAAGTAATGGTTGGTACAGGAGTGGCCCTATTTAGTCGCATGTGTTTTATCGAAACTTTTAATTTTGGGACCAACCCATTGGCGTCCCCTCGCCATGTCTTTTGTTTTGAGTGAACTGACCATAGGCGTTCATTCTCGCTCATATAAAAGTTTTCATAGAACTGCATCATGCATTCATGTACTAGTTTTCCTGCATAAATTTTTTTCATGATTTACTGGTATAAATTTTTTTCATGAATATATTTTATGTTTTAATCAGTTTAATCATGTATTTATATGTTATACTGTCAGATGGTTCTCACACGCGAGCAGGAACAACTCAATGCAGCAGTCCAAGCTGCAATGCAAGCTATGCTTCCTCAGCTGAGGAACAAAATCTGGGCTGAGGTGCAGGCTGCCAACAATCAGCAGTAGCACCCAGTACCTCCTCCTCCTCCTCCAGCAACATTGGTCACATGGCTGGAGAGATTCAATAAGCTACGCCCTCGATCCTTCGAGAAAACAGATAGCCCTAGTGAAGCTGAAAGCTGGTTGGCTCACATTGAGAAGATCTTCGATGCCATGGGCTGTGACACCGTCTTCAAGTCGAGGTTGGCCTGTTACCGGTTCGAAGGTGATGTGATATCATGGTGGAAGGCACTGAAGCAGTCTGAGGGAGGTGATAATTGGGTGGCTGGTTTGACTTGGGCTCAGTTCAGGCATTTGGTGCTGGGACAGTTCTTTCCCAAGGCTGAGCAAGACAAGCTGAAGAGAGAGTACCATGGAATCAGACAGAGAGCTGGAGAGAACAGCAACGAGTTCATGCAGCGCTTCCTTCGTTTGGCTGGTTTTCTTGGCGCAGCAGCAGGTACTCCCGAAGAGCAAGCATACCACTTCCGGTGGGCTCTTTGTACATCGGTCGCCAACAACTTGGTGTGTGCTACGTTCAACACGATGGCACAAGTGGCCGATGCAGCACGTAAGCTGGAGATGCTGCAAGAAAGAGAAGAGTTCGGGGAAGCAGAGAGACCCGAGAAGAGGTAAACATTCGTTATTCAGCGGTGACCAAACCGTATTCTTTCAGCATATGTCAATATTTACATTCCTTTTAAACTGTATCTTCCAGGCAGAAGACTAGGAACCGGTCTCAGCCGGCTACTCAGCAACAGCCTACTCAGCCCAAGGGAAACGGTCAGACTCGCGACCGTTCTGCTACGGATAGGCGTGGCGGTAATGATAATTACCGTAACAACGCTGGAAACTCCAACAGCAGCAGGTCCTTATAATTACTCATTTTCTTATGATTACATGCAATAGTTCATAATTCTGACACATTAGAGAATCTTCTACTAGGAATCATGGTAACGGGAGGGACCAGAACCAAAGAGGTTCACAGCCTAACCGTCCAGCTATCACTGGTATTCCATCTTACGACTTCTCTGCATTGTCCTATGTACCTATTATCATGTCTCATGTATATTGTTCTTATCAGGCTCTCAGCCAGCAAGGACACCTGCTGGAGGATATACTCATCCTCTTTGCACTACCTGCAACCGTAGGCACCCAGGGCCATGTCTCCGCGACAGCGGCGCATGCTTCAAGTGTGGTCTTCCTCGCCATCGCATGAAGGACTGCCGCAAGGGCAAGATGGAGGGCACATCGAGACATGCTGATACCAAGCCGCCTCCTACTAGTGGGCGCGTTTACACGACTTCTCGCGATCAGGCCAACAAGTCTACAGGTACCATCACTGGAATCTTGTATATGTATGGTCAAGCTGCATGTGTTCTATTTGACACGGGTGCTACTCATTCGGTCATTTATACTGCTTATGCTAAGATTGTTAGGATATCCCCCATGTCACTAGAGAATATACTGAACATATCCACGCCTTTAAGAGACTCTGTACGCATAACCCATGTGTACAAGAGCCTTCCCCTAGAGTTTGATGACAAGATTCGTCCTGTTGACGCACTTCCGCTGGACATGAATGATTTTGACATGATATTGGGCATGGACTGGCTATCCAAGCATCATGCTACCATTTACTGCCATTCATATTGAGTCATCTTCGGTGACGTTAATGCACCAGAGTACATTTACAACGGGTTCGTATCCGAAAGGTCTGTACAAATCATATCAACCCTACAAGCATGTGCATTACTTTCATATGGTTGCGAGGGCTATCTAGCTACTGTTCATGACATGGATGCTGAATCTACATCAATTCAGAATCAGGCGATAGTCTCAGAATTTCCAGATGTATTTCCAGAAGAACTTCTGGGCATACCACATGCACGTGAAGTAGAGTTTAATATCGAGCTCATCCCAGGAGCTGAGCTAATTTCCAAGGCTCCTTATCGCATGGCTCCCATAGAGCTGAAAGAACTGAAGGATCAATTGCAAGAACTTCTGGAACGAGGCTTCATTCGACCGAGCGCATCTCCATGGGGCGCACCGGTCTTATTCGTGAAGAAGAAGGACGAAAGTAGGCGTCTTTGCATAGATTATCGCGAGCTCAACAAGATCACCATCAGGAATAGATATCCTCTACCACGCATTGACGATTTGTTTGACCAACTCCAAGGGGCAAACATTTCTCCAAAATTGATCTGTTTTTGGGTTATCATCAGCTACGGGTTAAAGAGCAGGATATCGCCAAGACTGCTTTCCATACACGCTATGGCCACTATGAATTTGTAGTCATGCCATTTGGCCTTACCAATGCTCTAGTAGTGTTCATGGATTTGATGAACAGAATCTTCCATGAATTTCTGGACAAGTTCGTCATTGACGACATCCTGATATTCTCTAAGTCCAAGGAGGAACACAAAGACCATCTTCGTACAGTGTTACAGATTCTTCGCCAGAAGCAGCTGTATGCTAAATTCTCCAAGTGTGAGTTCTGGTTAGACAAGGTGGCATTCTTAGGTCACATTGTATCAGCAGAAGGAATCACTATGGATCCAGCAAAGGTTGAGGCTATTACCAAGTGGCCAAGACCGACATCAGCGACTGAAGTTAGCAGTTTCCTAGGCTTAGCTGGTTACTACCGTAGGTTCGTGGAGAACTTTTCCCGTTTAGCACTACCATTAACCAAACTGATGCGGAAAGGGAAGAAATTCGTCTGGACTGAAGAAAGAGAAAAGATCTTTGAAGACCTAAAGAAGAAGTTAGTATTTGCACCGATTATTACTATCCCATCTGGCACAGGTGGATTTCAGATCTACAGTGATGCATCGGGAAAGGGACTTGGATGTGTTCTCATGCAACATGGGAAAGTGATCGCATACGCTTCACGGCAGCTTATGCCTTATGAGGAAAATTACCCTACGCATGACTTGGAACTTGCAGCAGTCGTGTTTGCATTGAAGATATGGAGGTACTACTTGTATGGAGAATCATGTGACATTTTCACGGACCACAAGAGCTTGAAGTACATCTTCACTCAACGTGAATTGAACATGAGACAGAGGATATGGCTAGAGCTGTTGAAGGATTATGACATTAATCTGCAGTATCATCCAGGCAAGGCGAATGTAGTGGCAGATGCACTTAGCAAAAAGTCTAGAATGATAAACGGCATTAAAATTGAGGAGGAAATTATAAGAGACTTTGAGCGACTGGACGTTGAGATCATGGTACGTGGAAAGCACGGTTACTGGGCTAATCTTAGAGTGGAACCCAATTTACTCTCTAGGATCAAGGAAGCTCGGAATGAGGATGGTGAAATATGGGCGATAATTCAGAATTTGGAGAAGCAGACATAATTTCGAGTAGACGCAGACGGTATCTTATGGCAGGGCACGAGACTTTGTGTTCCTGATGATCAAGAACTCCGGGAAGCATTGTTAGTTGAGGCTCATAGCTCCCCATTCTCTATTCATCCTGGGTCGACCAAGATGTACCATGACATCAAGAAATACTTTTGGTGGAGTGGTATGAAACAGGATGTTGCGACTTACGTCTCCAAATGTCTTACCTGCCAGCAGGTTAAGATCGAGCATCAGCGATCTGGCAGTCTTCTACAACCGTTAGATATTCCATAGTGGAAGTGGGACAAAATAACCATGGATTTTGTTACCGGTCTTCCACAGACAAAGAGGAAGCACGATGTGATTTAGGTTATCGTTGATCGACTTACTAAATCAGCTCATTTCTTACCGATCCGCAAGGAAGATTCGGTCAGTAAACTTACCGATACTTACAAGAAGGAGATCATGAGACTTCATGGTGCTCCATCCAGCATCGTCTCGGATAGAGATCCTCGTTTCACTTCGTGATTTTGGAGGACTCTTCAGAAATATTGGGGTACAAAACTTAAGCTTAGCACAGCTTTTCATCCTCAAACAAACGGGCAATCGGAGCGAACGATTCAGACATTAAAATACATGTTGAGGTCATGTGCGTTGGAATGGACGGGAGATTGGGACGATTACATCTGTTTGGTAGAGTTTGCATACAACAACAGTTGGCACACAAGTATTAAGTGTGCTCCATTCGAGATGTTGTATGGCAGGAAGTGTCCCGCCCCAATCTACTGGGATCAGGTTGGTGAGCGAACACTTGAAGGACCAGAAATGATAGAGTTGACCAACGAGAAGGTCGCAGTAGCTAAGCAGAAATTGCAAGAAGCACGGTCACGTCAGAAGAGTTATGCCGACAAGCATCATAGGGACTTACACTTTAACGTAGGAGATCACGTCTTCCTTAAGGTATCACCGGCACGTGGTGTTAGACGTTTTGGAATCAAAGGGAAGCTCAGTCCTCGATTCATCGGACCATTTGATGTCATTGAGCGAGTTGGTTAAGCATCTTATCGTTTAGCGTTACCTCCGCAGCTTTCTCATGTTCATGATGTTTTCCATGTGTCCTTACTCAGAGGGTACAAGTATCATCCCCTTCACATGGTTCAGTATCCACTGGAACAGATTCGTGAAGATCTTACCTTCATAGAAGAACCCGAACGAGTTCTTGACAGACAAGAACGAGTCATGAGGAGGAAGACGATTCCATTCGTCAAAATCCTTTTGAGGGATCATAACGAGCGGGAAGCCACTTGGGAAACAGAGGTGTCTATCCGGGCTTCTTACCCTCATTTCATATTTTGAATTCGGGTATGTTCTTCTTTTCCAGTTTACGTTATCTATAATTTGGGGACGAATTATTCTTTTTAGGGGGAGAGTTGTAAAACCCGCATGATTTTACCATGAATAGTACCCTTACGATCGTACGTACATGATTAAAACCTTCCATTTATAGCACGTTTATGTTTCACGAATAGGAATTACAAGTATTACGTACGTGTTATTGCACGATAAGTATTTAATACGTATTAAGACACAAAAATTATTATCAACAATAGTTATAATCACGAACATGAAATCATAAACGTAAATAATCACGAACCTATTATTATGTATTTACGTAATATTTATTACGATTACGTATAAATATATATTAGGACACGAACGATTAATAAATAAATCACGTAAACATGAACACGAGAACACGTAATATTTTAGAACACGAAAAAAAATCGGGTTTCCCCTTGTGGGCCCCACCTAGACGCGGCATAGACAAAACAAAGGGGCCAAGCCCACTTTTGTTTTTAACTAAATTAGAAAAAGGGAGATTATATTTTTCATTTACAGAGAATTAGAAAAATAACAAAAACCCTAGCCTCCTCCTTGTGCTCCCTTTGGTCGCCGGTTTTAATCACACCAAGGTGTGGTGGTTGTTGATTTTTGGTGATCCAATTCAAGTAAGATCGTTCGTGTTATTATTTTCTTTTGTTTCACGAATCGGTAATTCCTTAAACCTTTTTCTTTTAATTATTTATTAGATCTAGAATACATGAAATCAAGGGTTATTAAAAACTATTAATAAAAACATGTTAATTAATTAGATCTAATCATGGGGGTTAAAAAACATAGGGTTTAAGGGGTGTTTGGTTCGGCCGGCGCACACAAACCGAGAGCCGAAGCTCTCCGTGTGTCTCGTGTGACCACAACCGAGACCTACGGGTCTCAATGTGGGCTTTGTGGCTCGGAAGCAAGCAAGACAAGGGACCCCGACGCATGTCGGGGTTAGCCTTGTGGTTTGGGGGTCTCGGCTAAAAATTAACAAACACCACCGGCTTAAGCCGGTGGCTAAACTGAACAAGCAGGGGGAACTCAGCCGCGGCAGCGGCTTGCCGAGGGACCAAGGAACCACCGATGTAGGCCGGTGGCTGTTTTGCGAAAACAGTGGCAACCGGCCAAGCCGGTTTGCCACTATTAAGGGGTTGTTGTTTGGTCCAGTTCAAGGGGTTTCACGGACCAGTTCACGACATGTTTAGACTTAAAACACGGGTTCGGTTCATGACTTATTTTTACAAGTTAATTATTTTTTACAAGTTAAATAATTACAAGATTAATTAAGTTAATTTAACATGCTATATAATTAATTTAATTTAGACATGACTTAGGTTAATTATTATTTGTAATAATACATGATTTTAACCTAAGTATTTTATGATTTAATTTCAGACTAAAGTTATTAATTAATTATTAAAACATGGCATGTAATTAATTAATTTTCATGACTTAGGTTATATTAATAATAAATATTAATTACATGTTTTAGCCTAAGTATTATTTACCCTTTTATTTAATTAAATCATGTTATATTTAATTAAATCTTATAACATATAGTTTATTTAATTTACATGTAATAATTACTAATAAACTATACTATTTAATCACATGACTTAGAATATTAATCAGTAAAACTTAAGCTTATATTATTAGCTTAATAATCCAGCTTATTTCTAATTATAGAAACTTTCTATTTTAAGAGACTTATCTATTTTAAGCAGCTAATCTATTTATGGAAACTTTCTTTTTTTAGAAACTTATTTATTTTAAGCAGCTATTCTATTTTTGGTAACTTTCTATTTTTGGAAACTTTCTATTTTTGAAAACCTGCTCTGTTTAGAAAGTTACTTATTATTACACAACAAGTATAATAATACAAGAAATACAAGTAATACATAATCAGAATAGACAGAATACATGTTAAACACAACATAACGTTAAAATCAGTGAACGTGACATGAACATATAAAACAAGCTAAGACATGATATAAAATCAGTTACGTACTCAGTAATCGAAACACTTATACACGTATATTATTTATGTAGCATTAGTGATATCGAAGTAGGACTCTCTTCCGTTCGTCTTCTTCGTTCACTGGACACAAGGTACGGATTCTCCGTCCTTTCAGTATGGACATTCTTTCCTTATTAGGATTCCCCGTATGCAGCCAACTATTTTCCCGGTATATGTTTTATATGTTTTCATTTGCTTATGTTTAATTAAATGCCTAAGCCATATACATGCATGGCCAGTTTCACCTAGTTATGGAGGTACCATAACCATAACACTTGAGGCACTAGTGTTATGACTTCACCACGGCGGAGTGATAGCTCGTGGCGTCCCTTCAGCTTTTGGCCATAATATTATCATCATGTGGGGCGTATGGGTGCATCCTAGGTTACATGTTTTTACAGATTATTCAGGTGAATGTGGTGTGTGCCTTGCATCCTTCACAAGGAGCTGATCCCTTCTACCCAAACTTATATTAATTAGAGGCAGCCCCTCTAATCGCATGACGAGGTCACCCCTCCAAGTATTCATGCACGTTGATATTTCATGACCTATATTGGCTAATGGTAAACATGTTAAACAATTTTTATAAGATAAACATAAGGCTTTTCAAACTATAAAACCAGTTTTACTAAGTTATGTCAAGTTTTCCATGACTTAGTCTATTCCGCTGCTATATGTTGTATATGCTTATGTTATTCATTCTATGCTTGTATATCCGTGCACTGAGCGTTATGCTCAGCCGTTTTCCTTTCATGTTCCCAAAACGGCAGGTACTCAAGGACGCTCGTAGACTTTAAGCGTACGTGCATATGGATTGGAAGCTTTCTAGCCTTCATTACTTTATGCATTTCTTCATACTTTTGATACTCATTTCCATGGACATTGTTTAGTCCTTTTCATTTACAGTACTTATGTTTGTGTGTGATGAGCTTTACTTTGGCGTACCGATGTTTATTTCCGGTATTTCCTTTATGGTCATGTAATGTTTAATACATTTATCCTTGTATGCTTTGATGACACGTCATAATCATGCGTGACATTCCATTTACCAAAATGGAGTGTTACAATAATCTTATTTGATGAATGCTTCAAGAAACTGTTAGTATTAGAATAAGGATATATAAATGATACTGGTAAGTGTTTGGATGTGCATTTCAAAACTGTTTATATTACAGAGAGAAGTATAAAATACATCCTTGTAGTTTACAAAAAGTGTGAATTACATCCCTCGTCAGTACTTCGGACATAATAGATCTAACCGTTACATACTTTGAACACGATACATCCCTTGGACGGATGATGCAAATATTTTTTCGTTGAGTACTAAAGAGGGTTTATAAAAAATGATTTTTTTTACCTTTTTTTATTATAAAGGGATGTATTTTGCACTAAACTCGAAAAAAAGTTCAAAAAATTTTTATTAAAAAAAATGTAACTTTAATTTTTTTTTTAAAGTTTATTTTTTTCGAATAATAAGTTTAATTTTTTCAAAACCTTTTTTTTGAAAAAATTTAAATTACACTTACTTCGGGAAAATTTTAAAAATTTTCTAAAAAATTAATTATTTCTGTAAAAAAAGTTAAAAAAAATATTAAGTTTTTTTCTGTATAAAATTTTAGAAACTTTTTTCGAAAAAGTAATTTTATTTTTTTCCAAACATTTTTTAGTTTTTGAAAATGTAAAAACTATGGTTACAAAAACTATTAAATATTTTTTTATATAAAATTAAATTACTCTTTTTAAATAAAAAAAAGTTTTCCCTAACGTTGTAAACTTTTTTTGAAAAAAATATAACTTTATTTTTTCTAAAAAAGAGTTTGGGAAAATAAAATTTCTTATTTTGCAAAAAAAAGTTTCCAAAATAATTTTAGTTTTTAAAAAAATGTTTTTTTCTAAAAAATGTTTTATAAAAAAATGTTTTTCCAAAAATAGTTGGAAAAAATTAAAATAATTTTTTCGAAAAAAATTTCAAAATTTTTATACAGTAAAAAAACTTAACATTTTTTTAACTTTTTTTAATAAATAATTATTTTTTGGAAAATTTTAAAATTTTTCCCGAAGAAAAGTGTAATTTTAAATTTTTTCAAAAAAAACGGTTTCGAAAAAATTAAAATTATTTTTTCGAAAAAAGTTAAACTCTTTTTTGAAAAAAAAATAAAATTACTTTTTTTTTATAAAAAGTTTTTCAATTTTTTTTTAGTTTAGTGCAAAATACATCCCTGTATAATAAAAAAAAGTAAAAATATCATTCTTTATAAACCCTCGTTAGTACTTTACGAAAAAAATATTTGCATCATCCGTCCAAGGGATATATCGTGCACAAAGTATGTAACGGTTGGATGTATTATATCTGAAGTACTGATAAAGGATGTAATCCATACTTTTTATAAACAAAAAGGATTTATTTTGTACTTCTCTCTATATTATACTACTCCTTATTAGTTAACTATTAACCATAATCATATAATCAATGCAATCAAGCAAGCTGCATATTTATAAATTTTAAATAAACTCGTGCGTACACAAATATAGCATATCGGTATATTTAAGCATGCATGATCTATATGTTTCTTTTTTTAATTCTGGTCCAGCATGACATGTAGATATTCTTTATATAAGATTTGCGCAAACCACGCCAATATCTAATATGTTATTCGCACAAAAAATATGGCAGCCAGGAAAAATAAGAAAGTTTTAAATTTATCGACTTTTGGCACGAAACCGGATTTTGCTTTTCCGTAATATGAGAACACGAAACATGGTTTAGTCATGGTCCCACGGATGGCGCCAACCAGGGGCGGAGCCAGAAAAATATTCAAGAGGGGGCACAATTTCTTTGTCTTCTTGCACTAGATAAAAAGTAGAGCCAAAAAAAATATGCTATTGACAAACTAAAAACTATGTGACTCAAAAATTTAGTTTGTTAAGCTTAAAATTATGTAATTATGCAAATTCATAAGAAACTTCATGCTTACATAAAATAAGAATGCATATGACATAAAATTATACAATACTTGCAAGTTGCAAATAATAGAAAAAAATATCTACTAAAATATACAAAGCGTCTATGTTTTTAAAAAGTTCAAGTTAAAATTGAAAGGACAGCCCACGTGCTTTAAACATAACAAAAGTAATTTGACTTTTTTTCTTTTCACAGTACAGACTACATGCTAGTATATATATTAAATTGTTAATGTATCATCTTCTTCATATTTCATCTTCTTCATATTTCATCTTCTTCCTCATTTCAATAGATAGATTTGCTTTTCTTTGTAAGAGCCTTTTAAAAATAGATATTTTCTTTCATTTCAAACACGGCAGACTCTTTTTGGGGGGTCACATTCCGAAAATATCTCCAAAAATTCTAACAATTTACACTGTATTTTTTTCAGGTGGAGGGGCACGTGCCCCCCGGACCCCTCCCGTAGCTCCGCCACTGGCGCCAACTTGTTGATACAAAAGTTGGATAGACCTTAACTAACCTGAATTAGGCTTAATTCGGGTATACGGGGCTCCGGCTCTTGCACCAAGTGAACTTCTGGTTTGAGACCCTGCACACTAAAAGCAACACGTTGTTAGACTTATCGTAGGAACGTATCCCACGATTACACTCCAGCGTGAGAGTAAGTAAACGGTTTAGGGCTAATAATTGGTAAGGTATGTGAGTATTGAGTTAATCGTACGTTTGTGGAACCCTTGGGGTTCCTTATATAGGCGGTAGATTCCTTGTTGGGCCTTATCGAATCTTGAGCCCCAAGCAAGAGATAACTACCATATTTGTACCGATCCTTATCTGCTAATTATAATTAGTGGATATCTTATTGCTTTAGTATAAATCACAATCCTAATTAGATTGTGATTCTGTCTAACCCATGTCGCGTACGATAAGACGTGGTCTGTATAGTACCGCGTGCGGCCACTATTACCCTGAGCCTATAAGCCTAAAATAACATTAATCCAACTCATTCATGTTGGGTCAGATACGGATAATACCCGTGGGTCGGGTTCAAGGCCCGGTTAAAAACTATACGTCATCAACTATTAATGTGAAACATCCAAAAATAATATGATTATACTTTTAGAACGAAAGAAATATGTAAGAGTCGATATGTTTTAAAAAGTCATGCAATGATAAACAAGTTTTATAGAACAAGGAGTTTGTGAAAAACTCCATAAAAAGTCAAAAGGACACTTTCAAAGCCACATTTGGTCCAAAAGTCATTTGGCCTTTTATAATTATACATCTAACACAACCACGTGTTATTTAACAAATGTCACATGGTTAGCCGCACAGAAATCAGCATATATATAAGGCTTTGTTTAGCTGCCCGGAAAAACTATCTAGTCGATTTCGAGTATAGAAACATGAGTTATGGAGTAGCCTCGAATGTGAAATGGGTATATGATAGTCCAATCAATTCTGATGTTGAGGCCAAGCTGAGAAGTTTCTTGGTTAAATTAGGAAATGATAATAAAATACTTGGAATCCAGGTTTGTTCCCCGACAACTTTCACACGATTTTAGAAAAAGATTTTGTATCTTACTTTTTGCAAAATGATAATATACTCTTATCTAAGGCTGAGCATCGGACCGGACCAAAATGGTCCGGTCCGATCCGGTTCGGTCCTCGGTCCGGTCCGATTTTATTAGGCATAATTGACAAGATTTTGGTAAGACCGAACCGGACCGACCGGACCGAGGACCGAGTTGGTCCAAAACCTCGGACTGAGGACCGGACCAAAATTGTTCAGTCCGGTTCAGGTCGGTCCGGTCCGGTTTTCTGGTCCGGGTCGGTTTTGAGTTTGTCGTGCTCAGCCCTACTCTTATGCAATTAATTAAACTTTTAAGTAAAATTTGAAATTTCTTATATCATTATGTGCAAAATAGTAAAATTGTTAAATTACCCACAATTATATTTGGAAGTAATATTTTGAGAAGTCTTAAAATGAAAAGAATGACTATAAATTTGAAACGGATAGAATAGACAGCTATAATCAAAAGCAACTACTGTCAGAAAACATACGAAATTCAATTTCTGTTTCTTTTTTCTTGTGTATTCTCGATACAAAGTACATATTTTTATATATTTTTTTTAACTGTGATTTCTGACACATTGGCCGATTAATTCACGGAGTTTAAGTCCACCGTCACACAGACTCAAACCAAGTAAAACTCTCCCTTTTCACGAGGTTGGACAAAGTACATATTATATAGTAAACAATTGCAACTACTTGCTAAACTTTTAGAAAAACATAAAAACATTGGAACATAAACTATTCTACTCTACCACTATTAAAGCATCTGGAGTCGTCACGTGTTTGTCCAGCGCTAATGTATGGCGCGAGTTTTGGGATTGGCGCAAGACTTCGTGGGTTGGCACCGAGGGCCTCGCGCCGTGGCTACCAGCTCACGCCTTTTTATTTTATTTTATTTTTTTAATCTAAATGTTATATACCCTCTATAGCACTAAAAATACTTATTATGGCACAAAAAATCATCACTCCCTCTAAAAAGTGGTGTCATAGCATTTCTCGTGTCATGGCCTATTTTGCTGACGTGACATCACTTTTTGGCTATGGCACCACTTCTACGACTCCACCGTTTCCTGTGTTCTTAGCTAGACTTTAGGAACATTAAACTAACCGTGCAAGACATGAACTAATTACGTAATATATAAAAATATGAAATAGTCTTCATCCAAAATGGAATTCGGTCTCATGCACACAGAAGGTGTTGATCACTTGTACTAGCAAACATGTCAACTCTATTAGATTATGCGGTCGGAGTTTCATGTTTGATTTAATGTTTATGATGTGTTAGGGGTCCATGTTGGGTTTCAAGTCGTAGGGGGTCTTTTGGTTAAGCTTATGAGTTGAACTTAGGCTAATGTTATATATATAAGCTCATATTTTAGTGTTTGGTTTAGTTTATAATTAATAAGCTCATATTTAGCGTTTGTGGCTTATACATGCATAAGCAAACGTTCTTCTCTATCTTTATCTGCTTCGTCAGAAGCTTTCAAACTGATAAAAGTAACCGGTTAATGTGTAACGCGTTGCATAACTGGTTAGTGAGTAACCGCTCCTTACCCGATCTCTTTCTCAGAAACTATAACCGGTTAGTAACCGGCGGTTATTTCTGTATCCTAACCGGTTATGGCCAATAATCGATTATGATCGGGTTCAGTTTTGGGTTTTTTTTCGGGTTTGGTTTTGGTTTCGGTTATTATGTGCACGGCTAGTTGTAAGTTTCTAGGGACAGTTGTTGGTATTGCAAGTATAAAACGAGAGTTTGGTTGCAATTATCATGTCGGTGTCGATGTACTCCTAGATAGTGTTAACAAAAGGTATTGTGATAAAGCACAAATGTACATTTGTTTTATGGTTGGGGTTGTATCTTACTCAAACTCTTATTATTGTGTAACTTAGGTATCTGCTTACAAGGACGGACGATTGATTATTGATACTGCAGCTGGAGTGCTAGGTAAAGATGATCCTCGACCCGTTCAGCCCAGTAGCTTATTTCCTCTTTTCTCTGCAACCAAAGGTGTCACGGCAGGAATGGTACATTGGTTGGCTGATAAAGGGTATAATTCTTGGATTAACATTTGTGACTTGACCCAAAACATTTCATGAATGCCTATGATTCAATGATAACTTCATTTTCAGTTAAAGGATTTACGACCAAGATGCATTTTTGATACGTGTTTTCATGAACCCCTCTAATAATAACATCCTTATGTCTTCTTATTGAAGGATACTAAAGCTTGACGAAAATGTTGCAAATTTTTGGCCGGAGTTTGGTACAAATGGAAAAGAGCAAGTAAAGGTACTGGTACTCCTAATATTGATTGGACGTCCTCTCTTCTGAGAGGGTGTTTGGGTACGCGTTTTGAATCTAATCATATGATTATTGCAACTGGTAGACGTGGTAATAAGTTTTTTCAATGTCTAGATTACCATTTACCACGTATATTCTGCTTTCGGTTACTTGAAAACTAGTAATTCTATTTTTTCCCGATGCCTTGAAGGGTGTTTGGGTTTAAAATTTTGATTACATCGACATACAATTGCATTAAAAAGTTATAACCTTCTATTCTAATCGAAGAGAATCTGTTACCATTTTACAAGACATGCCTTCTTTTTATCCGAGATTGTGAAGCATTCAATAACTCAGCTGAGTCTTCACAATTTCAACCGATAGATACACACATTCAAGCAACATCTTTTAGAACTCACATTACATGAGTTAATAAGTCAAAACCCGCATAATTACTTTCAAACATTGAACATTGTTACACTTCCTCTCCTCGCGCAGGTTAATCAAATACTCAACCATACATCTGGTCTACACAGTGCTCTCGAAGGAATTTCTGAAGAATATCCAACATTACTTTGTTATTTTAACGAGTGTCTAAAACGCATTGCAATGGTTGCACCCGAGACCGAACCTGGCAGTCAACAGTTGTATCATTATTTCTCGTACGGATGGCTATGTGGTGGAATCATTGAGGTACCATTACATAAGCTTTCTTTTGATTTTCTTTAAAACCAACCAAACAAGCCCATTGATGGACGCGGGACACTATAACATGATACAAACTCGTGGCCTCTTTATAATTTTGAGCTATACTATTAATCTATTATATAATTCGAAAATGTTTGTTTGTGCAGCATGCATCTGGAAAAAAGTTTCAGGATGTTCTTGAGGAAGCTTTCATTCGCCCACTTAACCTCGATGGCGAGCTTTATATCGGAATTCCTGCTGGTAAGATTCTCAATATTACACTCAGATACACGCCCAAGAAAATATTTATCAAGTGAGGGGGTGTTTGGGATTGGTGACAAATTATTTATATTGAAGTGCTTAAGATTAAGCAGATACATACACACTATTGCATAAAGTGTTTGGGAATGCTTATCTGCATTAAAACCATGCAATGAATACATAATCGCTTAAATAAATAAAAAAACCAAACACGGGTTAAAAAAATTGTTTCTTACTCTCATTTCAGGGGCGGAGACTCGTGTTGCAACTATAACAGTTGATACTAGTGAACCTAAAGAGACTAACCAACAAGCTGGAACCAAGAAAACTGCGATTCCCGATGTGAAATATCCGTCCTCATTAACAATGGCCTTAATGTCCGTCGTGCCATTATTCCTGCCTACAACGTACACTCCTCAGCTCGTGATTTAGCTCGCTTCTATGCTGCTCTTGTGGATGTTGATACTGAAATCTTCACAAACACTAAAGCAAAACTTCATGATGCTTTTTTGGGAAGTGGAGAATATGAGGATTTAATTCACCAAAATGGACAATTCGGGCTCGGCTTTTTAAGGCTTAAAGCAACTGATGGCAGCGTTATTGGGTTCGGTCACGCAGGGGGAGGTGGATCTACCGGGTATTGTGACATAAACATCACGTTTGCAATTAGTGTGGCACTAAACCTTGCATCATCCGGGGCTGTGACAGGGGAGATAATCCGTTTTATTTGCTCAGAACTTGATCTTCCTCTACTGGAAGATTATTCAGAATCAAGATCCCTCATTCCGCTTCCAAAGATCAGTTAGAGATACGACCCTCTCGGATAGTATCGGGATAGTGGCACCCCTTCAAGCGTGATGCTAGCTCCTTAAGAAGAAGATTAGAAAACCAGAGACATTTTTATGTTTAACTTCATTGATTGACTACTTTAAAAGATAAACACAAATAATAAAAGATACTAAAATGATAAACATAAAACATAAACATATATCCTAAAAATAGAAGATATTCTTGTCGTAACATTCCTCGCTCCTTCGAATTCACCTTGCCCTCAAGGTGACGTCTTGAAAAACGCTCTTGATTCCCGGGTCCCAAATTTTGATATGTTTCCTAAGCATTTGCAGAGTCTGTTCCAACTTGTTCTTTGGCTCGGGAAGTAACAATTCTTGGAGTTCAGCTCTACACTCCTTCCATTCAGATGTAACAGACCACATGCCCTTGTTAGGTCGTGATTCATCGATAGATTGCAATTCACCAACAACAACAGGTTGTGATTCACTAACCATAAGATGTAATGCACCAACCATTCGTGATTCACCAACCATTTGCGATTCACTAAGATTAGGCTGCGATTCGTCATCCACAAGTTGTGTTTGAACAACAATGGCCCGCTCTTTTTCTTTTTCCTTTTCTGCAATTGCTTCAAAACGAGCCTCAGAGATACGGGCTAAATAGAAAGCGTCTCCTAAAGTTGTAGGCCTTAACCTCAACAATTCCCGTTGCAACGACACTTTAAGGCCAGAGATATAAAAACATTTAAGCAAGTTTGTAGAGATCCCCGTTACCCGATTTGCAAGTATCACAAACTCACTTTAATATTCGGCCACGGTACCCATATGCAGAAATTTAGAAAGTGCGTCTCGATCGCTGCTACTCGATGCCATAGCAAATTGAAAAACAATAAAAAAAAATTTATTTCCGGATGAACAGTACGTCAGATGAACAGTAGCGCGATGAACAGTACCCCGTCCGATGAACAGTGCGTCGGATGAACAGTAACAAATTTTTTTTTTTTTCAATGGGAAACCTTGATCAAAATCCCTCAACGAATTGAGGGCTCTCAATGAAAGCACCAGTTGATACGACCCTCTCAGGTAGTATCGGGATAGATAGCACCACTTCAAGCGTGTGCTTGCTCCATAAGAACTTGAGATGAGAAGACCAGAATTTTATATTTGTTTAACTTGATTGATTAATAAAATGATTACATGAAACCTTAAATACTAGTTATGAGATAACTCTCACAACATAACTTATCATAAAATGACACTTATCCTAACATGACTCAAAACTAGGGGTGTCCATGGTTCTAGAACCGGACCGAACCGGAACCAGACCGCAAGAACCAAGAACCTTAAATTAAGTAAAATGTGGAACCGAGAACCGTCCTTATTTCTTTGGTTCGGTTCCGGGACAGTCCCGGTTCGGTTCCGGGACGGTCCCGGTTCCGGGATGGGAATTTTCGGGAATTCCCGACGAGAACCATTGTGTTTAAAAAATTAATTTTTTTTATTTTTTAATCTTTCATAAAAGACATTATAACAATACAAACACACACAAAAATGTCTTCCACAATAAAAACCGTGCCAATAATTTCAATAGTCTAAGATAACATAAACAAAAACATAAAATGTAACGAAAATTAAGTGTATAATTGTTAAAAAGTATTTAGAACAAGCATTTTTAATCCAAATCTCATAAAAAGGCTTAACGCTTCATCACTTGTTTGCCTTTATAACTCCGTACCGCTTCTTCCATCCCCTTAACAACCTCGTCATCATTCAAAAGATCTTCAATTTCATCCACATTTATTTCCATATCTCCCTTTTATCCGGTCTTTGGTGAAAAGCAACGCCTCCACAAGTTGATTTGACAATGATGTTGATTAAAGATTATGGTTTTATTTTCCTATTTTTTGAAATCCTACATGTTCCAAATAATGTCATAAACAAACCTTATAAAAACATATATTTTCAAAAGAATGGTTCTTTTGGGAAAGAACCGGAACCGGGCGGTTCTTTCCCGAACCGTCCCGAGAACCAAAAATTTGTAATTTTAAGAACCAAGAACCGTACCATGGTTCTAATATACGGTTTGGTTTCGGGATGGTTCCGGTACGGTTCTTCGGTTCTTATGGTTTCTCGGTTTTTTGGACACCCTTACTCAAAACATATCCTAATAAACATAGCACATAAAGATAAGCATGATGGTCATCTTAACCCATCATAAAACCCTGTGATGACTATCCACAGGCGTATCAGCTTTGATCTAAAACAGATCATATAAATAAGTCAGAGAGTAAAACGTTATGTTGTATGCAACTTAAAAGTTTCATCCGTTTTATGTCGGTGGTTAAGTCTATATAATACCAACATACTTTTCAAAATGTATAAATATCTACGTGAATTTTAATGAATATTAATGTTGTATACGTACTTTCAAATTTCGTCTCGATATTATATATACGTTAGGTTTTTAAACGACTCGTCACGTTAATTATATCTATAAAAACCTAATCTGCAGGGGAAAAGCTGTAACTCACCCCAATCAAACTCGTGTCTACCAATATATGACACAATCATGCAAATAAGACCTATTCAGCCGCCTATCTTCATGTAATGCGTCGACAGCTACGAATACCATATAACGTAGCAAAAAAGACAACTCGACAAAATTGGTAAGTGTCGAGTTAAGCTGATATTAGCATTCTTTTTCTCCATACGCCCAGTTAGAGCTGGGCATTATATATTGCGGACCGGACAGAACAAAGAAATCAAACCGAACTTAACCAGACCGACCGGAAGAATAAGAATGTATCTTTGTTCTCGGTCTACCTTTTAATCATTTTCCGTTCTTGGTCTGTTCGGTTTTACGCACAACCGGATATTATGCTTTGTTCGACCGGACCGGACCGAAACCGAACCAAAGATGGACGGAACGTCTCGTTCCGGTCTTAAATCCGGTGCTTGGGACCAAATCGGTTACCAGACCGGTCCATGTTTAGTCGCACTGATCCCGTTTCTACAGCGCCCAGCCCTACCATTCATAACAATTATAAGGGCAACAACAATAACAGACATAAGTAACAAACAAGGTTTTTTTAACGGCGACTTAGGACAGTTACTAACTTAGTTATTCGATTTCATAGTACTTATCCAAAAGGTTCAGAAGGTAGTCCCTGACAGCCTCGAATAATAATTAGTGATTTGATTTCACAGTACTTACCAGAAGGTAATCCCTGTCAGCCTCTAATCGACGCATCTATGGGCCAGTTTGACCTACCCAACTACAACGCCCGTTTGACATGAATGAAACATAGAAAAGATCGAAAGGTTGTGCTTTTAAAAAAAACTAGCATGGTACCCGCGCAATGCAGCGACGAGTAATAAGTAACGATTTTTTAGCAATCGATTTAACATTAAAAAGTAAAAAAGTTGAATTAAAATAAACAAAATCACTAAAAATAAAAATAAAACTAAAAATTTGTAAATTTATTAAAATGGATGTTGAATTAAAGAGAAAAAAAATTAAAAAATATAGTGAAATTAGATTATGAAAAAAATAAATGAGTTAAAAAAATTCAATTTAAAAATAAAAATGGTTTTTTAATAAGTTTAAAGAAGTTGTTACAAAAGAAATGGGTGGTCAAGATTTAAAGTTAAGTTTGGATTAAAAATGATCTAATGGTCAAGTTATTAATATATTTATCTTAATTTTTAGTTTGGAGTTAAGATATGTATTTATATATTAATATAGATGTTCAGATTTCATTTTTCCCTCAATACCAATGATACCTCGTGCTCTTAAAAACCATAAAAATATGACCACTTTTTTTATTTAAACACGTGTGTTATAGACGTGTTTGTAAAAATAGATGATTTATTGCAACAAACAAAATTTTGTCTTGTAGCCTTTTTTATTATATATGTTTTTTATTTGATATTACGAGTCGACTAATCTCACAGAAACTATTTTTTCGCACGCACTTAACAAGGTTTGAACTTTAGCATTACGGTATTTGACAGTGATTGTTGTTTTTAACATAGAACTACACACTTTTTGTCTTAAAATAATTTCTTTTACTACTAAGAGCAGGGGGTATTGTAGATGGTAGGCTGGCTTCAAAAGCGTTGACGCGAGCTTTGTCAAGTTGATATTTTGTAATTTTCATTTAGGTGTCGTTTAGTTGGAGGATATTAGGGACATTCAAGATATTTAGATTTTAATTTCCCTCAAATATTGTGTTTGCTATAACCAACGAAGCAATTTAAAAATCCCCGAATTCCCAAATTGAAGGATATTAGAATTCCTCTAAAAAGGGAGGATTTTCAAATTACTTGAAAATTATCTTTTATTAACTTTTTTCTAGTCGCTTTTATTCCGATTTTTATGTTTATATAAAAAATTATAAAATTTAAGAAATTTATATAAAAATTATTTTTTCGGTTTTTATTCATGGCGAAGGAAGGGTCGCCAGGTGAGGTGTAAGCCTCGTCCCCCCCCCCCTAATTCTCGCCGCGACCTCGCCTCCTAGACGGCGAAGCCATGAAGAGGAGAGAGAGAAGGATATGCCCGGTTGGCAAACGACTAAATTTAAAAAAAAAAAAAAACTTTTACTATTATATATTACTGAATTTTAACACTTTTAAACACACACATATCTGTCTAATATCTCTATTAAACAACAAAAAATGTCAAACTTCCTAAATGACCAATTCTCACATCTCAACTTCACCGGGCTTCTTAACACAACCGCTATGAATCTTTCGTCATCCTCAACCCCTTTGACGTCATCGTCACAAAACTCGATTTCATCTACTTCCCAATTTCCATCATCTTCCAATTTTTATCCGGCTCATTTCCATTCGGTTCACAATTTTCATCCGGCTCCCAATTTCTCGTACCCTCCTTTGGCTCAAAACTATTTCCGCCAAATGACACCCAAACAAATTTACCAAGCACCGACTTAAGAAGCGTTAAGCGCCCTCCTATCGAGAGGGTTTTGAGTTTCCAAATAGATAGCCTTTTTTTTAAGCTTTTGGATTGTCTCATCCCATGATCTAATTAGAGACATGTTACCGCCAACCATAATACCCAAATATAAAAATGGGGTTTTCAAAACCGAGCAACCAATTCTCGAAGCTGCATCAGAAACTGTAGATTCATTAACCCTCAATCCAAGAATGTGACTTTTCTTAAGGTTGATCGACATCCCTGAAAGTAAGGCAAAACACTTAAGAATATTCAAAATACCTGATATATTTCGATTAGACCAATCCCCTATAAAAATTACATCATCTGCATAGAATAAATGGGAAATCGAGAGATCATCATTAATATGTAACCCAGAAAACACGCCTCCATCAATTTCCCGATTTAAAGAAAGATGTAAAGATTTCATAACCAAGATGAATAAGAATGGGGCTAGGGGTCACCCTATTTCAATCCTCTATGAAGATGAAACTCTGTAGTTGGACTACCATTTACGAGAACAGAAGCTTTCCCCGAATTGAGACTACATTGAATCCAAGATCTCTACTTGATCCCAAAGCCAAAAGCATTAAGGACATCATCAAGATAGTCTCATCTAACAGAACATAAGCTTTAGCAAAATCCATCTTGAAAACATAGCCTGATGATGCTTATGTTTACATCTTGCCAGAATCTCATTTAAAATAAAAAGACCATCAAGAATTTGACGGTTAGGGAGGAAAGTTGTTTGCACATTAGAGATGATATCCGATATAACATAAGACAAATGGTTAGCAAGTATTTTGGTAATAACCTTATACAAACTCCCTATAAGACTGACGGGTCTAAATTCATTGACCAATTTCGGGTCTAAAGTTTTAGGGGTAAGAGCAACAAACGACGAGTTACACCCTGTAGCAAAAGCCCCGTGATAAAAAAAACCATTTGACAGCAATACAGAAATCCGGACCCAACACTCCCCAATATTTTCTAATGAACTCGAAGGAAAATCCATCCGGAGTTCCGGACGTCGGGATTTGTTCTCTCCACACCCCAAACAGCTTTACTTCATCATCTGAAACCATTGATTCCAAATCAGCCTTTTGATCAATAGATAACCGATTAGGAAAAATAAAATAAAATTAATATTTCCTTTACGGGTACCCAGATCTTTAAATCTATCTTCAAAATGAGAGTGAAATTCCTCTTTAACACAAGAAGGATCGTCCACCCAAACCTCATCAATCTAAATACCTTTTATGGATAAATTCGCACGTTTCCTATTAATGACACCATGAAAAGACTTTGAATTCTCGTCTCCTTCGATAACCCAACGAACTTTCGCTTTTTGAACAAAATCACTGTTATTCGAGACAACTAAGTCATTTAACTGTTTCATAGTATCCATACGAGACAACAAAACATCATCAGTAACTCCACCTTGATCTAAGACATTATCAATTTCTAACATCTTCTTCTTTAAGTCCTTGAACCTACATGACTGAACACCTTTAAAATCAGCAACCCATATGCGAATCTCCTTCTTTAAGCTTTGCAATTTCTTCTTAAATCTAATCATTCAGTTACTATCAGTAAAGTTAAAAGAGTTCCAGATAGAGCTAACCAAATGATCAAAACCTAGAATAGATAACCAAGAGTGATAGAATCGAAATGGGGTAGGCCCAAAATCAGAGAACTTTTCTCTAAGAATAATAGGTCGATGGTCTAAAAGATTACGCTCTAGACAAACGGCAGATAAGTGAAGGGAAACAAGATAACATATCTTCGGATACCAAGAAACGATCTAGCTTACTCATTTTGGAAGTTGATGGATGAGCCCAAGTGAACGAAAAACCTTCTAACTGAACTTCAGTAAGACCAGAATTCGAAATAAAAGAATTAAAAAGATGAGCACCTTGATCAGGAAAAATAGATCCCATCTCTCCTCTTTGAAACAAACTTCATTAAAGTCACCAAGAACAATACATTCCCCTTTCCGCTGAGAAATAAGCAACGTAATATAGTCCCACAATTGAATTTTGGCAGCTAACGATTTTGGAGCGTAAATGGAAATGATAAGCATCTAGATCTTGTTAGGTAACCACATATCATACATTGCAACGAAATTATCAGAGATCATATGATGTGTTTTCTGAAACACATTGTAGTCCCACACACATAAAATACCCCCTGACAAGCCTAAGGCTTCACTCTCTACATGGGCAAACTGATAATTACCCCATATATATTTAATTTCCAAATCTGAAAAACTCTCCTTGTTAGTTTCTTGAAGAGACAAAAAACTAAGTTTGTGCTGACTTGATAGTTCTCGGATCCAATCTTTTTTTGCCTTGGAACCGAGGCCCTGAATATTTAGAGATAAACAATTCATTGATAAACATAATTCACTCCATTAGATCCAATGATCTTCTCCATATCCGTAGTACAACCTTCCATATGAGAGCCCATGGCTTGGCCAACCTTAATCATCTCATCAAGCGTGTCTAAAAATGAACCCCATTCCTTCCTTACTGTCGTCCCTTCCTTACCTTTCGATTAAAGATAAGTCTCAGAATTCTCCAATTCCTCAAAGACCTGTGGACTACAACTCTCTGACTTATGAATTTCCTCTTGCGCCTCCCGTTGTGAATTAGCAAGTATATGTGTTTGGATTTCTTTATCTGGTGGATTAGGAAGGCTAGACTCCGAAGTCACATCAACCTTACTTTTTTTAAGATGATCTTAAAGTCCAAAAGGATCTTCGGAAACCTCATTGTCGTTAATCGACTCATTGTTCTCATTTTCATTCACCAACACCTCTTCACTATCCCCAAAAAAGGTTTTAGGAAAGCCATCACACTCACTGTCTACCTCAACATTTTCTTCGGGATTGTCATCAACATTATTCTCAGCAATTACGTCTGGAACCTCCTTAAAAGATGGTGACCAAACGAAGAGTTCCTTAGCACGAACCATAAAAACTTTTCCTTTGACTACGATTTTAAAACTATCTAGTATATTGTGAACTAGATTAGTCTTAATACACATTCTTTTACGGGCAAACGTGTCACCATAACAATCTTCAACATCCATAGCCACCCCCATTTTTAGCCAATCTTAAGAAAAGACTTGCGAGTCCATGCATTTAATGGTACCCCCTCAATGTCGATCCAAACAATACGTTCTCTAGCAACAAAGTCATGCTGGGCATTACAGATTTTGGTGAACCAGGATGCGACCCCTAAATGATTCAAAAAACTAATTTTGGATTTATTAGACCCAAAGTTTATGAGCACCCACAAACCACCTAAGTACCTGATCTCAATGTCATCGAAACCTTCATTATGCAACAACACACGGAGGTTATTAATCGAAAAGAAGTGGCAAACTTCCCCCATCACAGAATTTTCAAGATCTCTATCAACTAGATAGTCGTCGTCAAGTACAATGACATGAGATGAAGTGTCTGATGGTTGGGCTGAGTGGCCCTTCACGACTAATACATAGGAGTTAAAAGGTGGCTTACCATCATTTGCAGGTTACGGAGTTCCACATGAATTTCGAGGGACGAACTTGGAGACCCGAGTTGCGTTCAAAACGAGCCACGTTTGCTTGTAAATGGAATCGACCAATCCAAAGAGTACATAGATTGCCGACTAATCTCTCCACGTTCTCGACTTTGATAAAATGAACGAAAGCAAACATAGTATTACTTGTGCGCTATTTTATTTGTGCGTATTACTATATACTTGTTGGTAAATAGTTTATATGAAAGATTTTATGATTTTTGTATATAAATTTTCTAATCATTGCAAATATATAAAAAAAAAAATTTAACTCGGGTCGAACCGGTTGAACCGATATCCGATGACTCGCCAGTATCGATTAAAATCTCAAAACATACTGTATATAACTATGCTTACACTTATCGCACAAAAGCAAAACAAAAAACAGAGTATCTATATGGGCCTAAGTTCAATTCCTTGTACCATAAGCCCCTTAAGATTCTTCTCATCGGGATGCTTAAAGTAAAGATGCATAGGAACTGTTCCGGTGGGAGTTTCAAACTCCCAAACTTTGACTTCCATCCAATTATCGGTCCTCTGTTGCGGAATGGCATTCCCTTTGTATCTATTCAGTGGGTTGTAGGTATTTTCATCAAACTTCTGTCCGATAAGTGGGGTGTGTGGAGGGCTTACTAAATAGATATACCAGTCTCGAGACGCGTAAACATGTTTTTCCCACACACATAAAGGAGCCTCAAATGTGGATTGGTCTTTTGGTAATCTGTAGACAAGATAAGCAGCATATGTTGTTTCGAGTGATAATTGGGTTTTGAATTCTATATTGGTATTAAATTGGTAGCCTGCACTTATTACAAGCACTTCTCCAAATCTGCAGAAAAAAATCACTCATCATATATTATGATATATTTAGAAAGTATTTCCGGTTTGCAACTACTAGTTGCCTACTAATGTCTTAAGTTGCCTTTCTAAAGAAAAAAACTGGTGTATTAAGTTGTCAATAATGTTTAACAGGTGGTCATAACACATGCCTTCAAACAACTAACCGAGTGGAATTGGTCAACGGAAATTTTACATGCCATCAAACACCAAACCAAAAGTCTATTCGGATTTACTAGGCTTCAGTAATCAAGGAGTATGCACTTACTCATTAACTGAGAAAATGAATCGATACTCTAATCTAGTGACTAGTGAGGACAGCTCTCACTAGATGGTAACACTAACAAAGAAAAGTTTTGATCAGGTTATTCCCTTTTCAATTATCAAAATGAACAAGGTAAATACCAACTGTAGCTAACTTTAGAAGATGACGCAAAAGGTCCATGTACTTTCAATAAGGAATTGTGTGGCCCTTGTGTAAGACTGACCCATACCAGGAGGTTTCGGGTTGAAAGATTTGGATAAATAGAATGAAGCTCAAAACTAGCAAGCATTTATGGAAAATTCTAGTGTCATAAAGTTTCTTTCTCAACTTTTTTTTTTTAAGAATGGCATGTTAGTGACATCCAAGTAGGCAGTATGCCTTCCTCGAACCCTCGTCTAGTTATGGTTAAACTCTTTATCCGCTTCGCCTGGTCTTTCCAGGGAAACAACCTCCCCCAAGACCACTTAGTGGAATCTTGGTGGCCAACTGGACTAGGCCATTTACGGGATATAATGGATTCAAGCAATGGAATTAAAAGGCAAAAGATTTTTGGTAAATTAAACCCGATACTTTAAACAGTTTGAGATGAAAGAACTTGTATGAGACGAGAGTGTGACTAATGTTCATACATTATGAGGGGGGAATCCAATTCAGTCGCCATTGGAGTGGCATACAAGATATCAAGTTACGTGCATCCTGTATCAAAAGATGTAATCATGTGGAAAAACTCAAAAGGTAAAGATGTCTTGGTTGCTGATAAATAAATATATTTGGGAAGCTATTAGAAGTCAAACTCGAGAAGTGCGGTGGTTTTCCTCTGTATTAAGTTGTCAATAATGTAATCAGTGTAATCCTAGACATACAAATCCTAAACAAATATAGTCCTAAGATGCTTTGTCCTATCGTGGGGGCAGAAAATCCATCGTTTACATCTCTATCTCTATAGTAAATTTAATCATAATTTACCAGCATTTTATATATTTTTCATCATTTTAATTTGATTTTAGATGTACCTCAGGTCAAATACAGTGCTTTTAGCTTTTACTCATCAATTTAGGTAAATAATAGCATCACTTTAAAATATGATTTTGCCAAAATTTAGAATATGCAAGTTGCGGGGAAGACAAAGATTTATAGATGTATAAATCTTCATAGAGGGTCTCTATCCATTGGTGATTGCAAAGTGGTGCACTTATATTATTTATATACATAGATATATGAATTACTTCTACACGAAAAACTAACGAGATAATAGAGAAAGAACCTTGTTTCATTAGAAGACTCCCAAGTTGAGTTCTTGTCGTCTACTACACAAGTTGCTCTTGCCGATAGCATTTGACATTTCTTCCCATTTTTATCAGCAATGAACCACTATCAGTTGACATAGATGTGTAAGTATAGGAAAAGTATGTTTATAGAAGGTTTCCATAAAGACAGTAATGTATCCCTTGGCAAAGCGTTTCGTCTACAAATTACCTGTTGACCGTTATCGATTAGGAACCCTTGACAAAGCATTGAGTGGAGTTCCTTCTTTGTTTTCCCCTCCACGCTATGTTTTGAGAGTTTCAGTATTTCTTCATAATCATTCGGCAAATTTTGTCCCCAATACGTATCTGAATCCGAATCTAAGATGGGTTGGATATCCTCCACCTTGTCATCCTCTAACACTTGATCTTCCACCTATATTAAAGCAATTGGTTTAAAATATTCAAGATTAGTTTTAACAAATGAAGTAGTACTTTGAAGTTGTCTCGTAGGCAGTTACAAATGACTCATGATGTTTTTAGATTTAGCAAGTAATAAAACTGACAATTTATTAGTTTGAACTAAACTTAAAATTCTATTAGCAGTTCACTAATCCACCCATCGAACCCGAGAAAAAGTCCCGTTTTGACCCAAACCATTTTGATCAATTACCCGAGCCGATCTGAACTGTTTGCCACCACCATTTCAAAATATTCCAATGATTGAACTATTTTGTAGGCTTACATTTTCAAGGGGCTGAAACAAGATGCCTTCTACTAGTAGATTCCTTCGATGGTCGTAAAAATTAATTTCGAGATCAACAAGACCACTGCTGCTAGTGACTTGATACAATTCAGAAATATGGAAGCCATCACCTCTGTTCTTTGCAAGGTACACGGTAGAAGTTTTTGTCTCCCCGTTTACTCTGTATTTAAGGTCTATGTATGCTTGGTGACTAGATGAGTAATCGTTAAAGACCATGACAAGGTTCACTGTGTATGGGATTAATGGGTTCAATAACTGAGTTTTTACATGTGTTCTGAATCCCTTTTTTTCTGTATCATATAAGCCTGCTGGAAATCTGCATCATAACGAAGGAAAGAATGATGTATCAATTTACATATACACTTATAAAACAATAGGGATAAGTCATAAGTCCGAGGAGGAGGATAAGTCACCTTGAAAAACGATAAGACTGATATCGAGGAGTGAAATCTTCATTTGCAATCAAACATTCTTTCATCGATATCATATGACAGTTTACTTCGTTCTCGTTAAGTGAAAACCACTGCATAATTTGTAACTTGGGTTGGGAATTAGTTTTGCGCAGATTACCTGTATAAACAGACATAGCCAATAAATTACCGTTTTGTATCCGTTAAGGAGGACTCCTTCGGAGAGAATCTGTTTAAGTTCATCAAGGCATGTGTAGGCGAGAGATTGTGAGGCAGACTCGATTATGTATTGGTACTCTTCAAACACTTGAAGTTCCACCTATATAATGACATATAGTATACATTTGGGTAATGTTTCATTTTTGAGTAAAATGCAAATATGGTCACTGTGGTATGTCGTTTTTGCATATAACCATTGACAATAAAAGTGCTTACTTTCTCTTCAGATGGTTGGAACTGCATGCTAATGACTAGTATACGGATAGCAGGGTATTGAAAGTCAAATTGAAGATCTGCAGTTGTGCTTTGGCTTGTAAAGTGATACAATGGAACAACGAACCATCCATCTTCGCTTTTATGCATAGAAGGGTAAATTATGAAAACTTTGGTCTCATCCTCCCCATCTATTTTGTATCTCAGTTGGTTATATAAATCGACTTCATCTTTCCATCTATATTGGAAGACGAGGTTGAGCGTGTACGAGATATGAGGTGTCAAGTATTCACCTCTCACACGTGCGTCGAATTGAGTACAATATTCATAACATGCCCCCCCTGGAAATCTGCATAAAGAAGAAAGGTTAAAATGAAAAAATAAAAAAGCATATAATACAGATAAACAAATTCAGAATGGGATAATTACCCAAATAGACTTGTAATTAAATCTTTTTGCCAAAATAACCCATGTTTTTGACATTTTCCCAAAATAGACCGATGCGACTTATGCTACACTATGCAACCCATGCTACCATATGCTACCTAAGCGACTTGTGTTTTTTCCAAAAAAAATACTATTTGTGTAAGAAACAAGTACAATTGTGTAAGGTACCTTTTTATGCGACTCAGAATATTTTATTATGCAACTTTTTAATTATATTATTTTTGTAACATATTTTTATTATATTTTATTTATTAAAAATATTATGCTACTTTAATAAAACTTATGCGACTTATACTTTTGGTGTAAGCATGTGTCATTGTACTTTTTAAGCGACTTGTCATTATTGTGTAAGAATGTGTAAGTGTACATTTTAAGCGACTTGTACTTTTATAATTAATTATTAAAGTATTTAATTTTTATAGTTTTTTTTATAAAATATTTAATTAAAAAAAATCAATGCATTAGTTAATTATACAGTTAGCTTTCAGATACTTGTACAATGACTAATCATTGTCTCTCCCCACCCCCAATTTCATTTACAATTTCACTATACCCCCACCCTATGCTGTTCTGTAACCCAGAAAAAACCTAAAATCCATAGCCAAGTTCAAACCCACATCGCTCATTAACTCGACCACCCTAACCTCTATTAATAATTCAAACCCGGAAAAACCTAAAATCCATTGCCAAGTTCTTGTTTTTAGATCCTCCACATGTTGTTGGCACAGGTGAGTACAAAATCAATAGTTTTCCTCTCTTATTAATCCGTCTTTTAAATAGATTTAAAATTGATTACAATAGTTGTGTTTAAAATGTAATTTATGATCAATGGTATTAAATCCATTGTACTCTCTGATTTGAAATTTAATTGTGACATGACCGTAAACCACCATCTGCAACTTTAAAATTGATTACAATAGTTGTGTTTAAAACCACCTTCTGTTACCATAGTTTTGAGCAGAAGTTTTAAAAAACCTTCTCACCCTGAATATCTATTTTAATAAAAAAAATAATCAAAATTATTAAGTTTAGAGCTTTAAAATAGATGAGCACCAAATGTTTGATAAAAAAACTTGAATGAAAAACTGGTTAACGATTGATGTCTGTTTATTATTATTTTTATATGCAGATAAATATGTCAGCTGATGATGTTTCCAGGGTACAACTTGAGTTATTTCCACTGATACAAGAAATTATCACCGAGTGGCATGTAATACATTTCTTTGGGACCACACAGTGTGAATCTCCTGCCATGGAAGATTTCAGCTCTCAACTCTCGCTATTACAAACTGGTAGGTCTAGTGTTACATTTAATTATTCAATATATGGCAAATTGGGCTGGCTGGGAAGGTTGGATAACAAGTCAAGACTTGTTATTTTCTGTACGGGTCATGATAGGTCATTTGCTGACCCAAAACACGGAGATCAAACTAGTCCAAGTCAACCCCTTTTTAAATGAATAGATTAAATTTGCTATACTTAGTTCAATTCCAGTGATAATTTAGTATTAGCTGATTAGTAAGTAGTAACACTGTACATGTGTGATTCTAGGCTTCTAGCGATGTTCATTTTTTGATGCTATAAACGGAAGCATGATAATAAGTTTCCCATCACTTGGATGGATAATCCGTGTATCTCCTCCAACGTATCTGAGTTTCCCATCACTTGGACGAGGTAATATTTTGCCACCAAAACTGCATAAGACCTTTATCGTTAATGAAGAATGATCTGATGAGGCATAATCACGAGTATTGTTGGTGTTGGGTACTGTCGGTACAAGACAAATAGCAGACTCTTCCTTCCTCTCTCGGCCAATTATGATTGATGCCTTTTTGTTCCACGTAGGCGGTGGTAAGACTAGGATTCCCTGCTGGTGCTGGTGCGAAAAGGGGCAACCTAGGATTAACCCAGTCTCACATAAATTTAAAAGCAAACTCTTCACCTGTCTGAATGGAATAATTAAGTCCCCGTGGTTTCATCTCTGCAGCCTTTGTGTGTACCTAGAAAAATCATAGCCGTTGTGTGTACCTAGAGCTGAACATATCGGTTTTTTTTCCTAAGGGTAATGTAGCTTCCTTTTTTCCTTTTCCGTCTCATCTTATTATGAATACACCCTGTCTAGAAAAATCTCTGCAGCCTTTGTGTGTGCCTAGAAAAATCATAGCCGTTGTGTGTACCTAGAGCTGAACATATTGGTTTTTTTTCCTAAAAAGGGTAATGTAGCTTCCTTTTTTCCTTTTTCGTTTCATCTTATTATGAATACACCCTGTCTGACTATTTCTTCCCGGTATTAGTGAGGTTACATATGAAACTTTGGATATTCGTTTACACCATTTACCTCCATTCACCATATTTTATGCGTGTTTAAATCACATGAACTCTTATTTCGCGGTGCATTGCTTCCACTTGTTGGAATTAACTTGACAAGTGCTACCACAGTTGCAGCCTTATTAGGGATTCTGCATTTGGGCAGTGGTAGGAAGTTTTCATTTGCAATCTGGTATGCATTCGTCTTTATAATAGCATAGTTGTAATAATTATCCGCACTAAAAATAAAAAAGGACAAAAAAGCGTTTGTTAACTTTTTGATTTTAAAACTATGCTTTATGTTGTGTTTGTAGGGCTACGTTTGTTGGGCTTGCTTATGGTTATGCCACGATATTTTCCTCTAACCTTACCGTGCCCATGGCTTCTCATGCAATCAACAACCTAATAGAAGGCGTTATATGGCGTATTAATCATCGAAAGAGAGGTACGCATAATGACTTTGTTTTTAACTTTTTTTGGTCCCAAAACAGTCGTGGTAGGGTCCTCCACTTCAAATGTAACGCATACCAGCCACGAGATTTATGGTAGTTTATTATTCGCATGTTTAGTATCAAGTCTCTATAGAATGGATGGTTTTAAGATCAAGTACCGTGGGAGATTCTTGATACCAACGTCAAATCTCTACGTGTATCAGACTTCTCAGGTCTGTCATAATATTTATTATTAAGATATTTGGTTTTAACTAAATCTGTTTTTATGTTATTGATTCAGGTGTATCTTTGGTTTTAACTAATTATTTCTTACATTGTTATGACTTATGTAAATTGTCTGATGTTAGTGGTGATGGTTGTTCTGCTGATGAGCTTGATAAGATGAAGTCACAGGTAAACCTTAAACCACATACATTAAGATCAAATCTTTTGCTAATTTAAAGCTCGTTTCACATCTTTGCTTTTTGACATTTGCAGGATGACTCAAGTAAATATCAAGCATATCTTAAAAAAGGCATCATGGGTTCCACGCCTTTTCCGAGTTGTGGTTCAACCAAGAGAGTACAATAATGAGAAGAAACAAAGAATCATAGTTAAGGCTGTTGCTCCAGTCGATTTTGCTGCTGAATCTAAGTTCTTGTTGGACGAGATATCTTCACTGAAAGCTTGAAACATTTCCAGTTATATCTTTATTTTGTTGGTTTCATGATCAAGAATATATCTAAGTAACTTTGGTTTCCTGGGATGATTTTTGTTTAGGCTAGTTTCTCTATGTCGGCTTATTTTGTTGATTGCTGCAATGGCAAATCTTTATCTAATTTTAATGAGTACATTAGTCCTTAATCTTGGACAGTGGTTTAGCATCTGACCACTTTTAAAGACTAGGCAATCTGAATCCCATTGATATCTGAAACACTACTTATCATTGACGACAGAATCTCAAAGTGGTTTTTAAGCTTGACAATGATGCCCCATCCATCCTGAAACAAAGATGATTGTTGTAAACTTATTGGTGATACAGCCAGTAGCGCAGACTGCATTTTTTTCCTAGCAAAGGTTGTTAAGCTCTGAACAACATTGTGCCTGGGGCTAACTTTGATGGTGTGGAGCGAGGTTTGTTAGATATTAGTAACATTTAACACTTACTTTAATGGCGAAAGGAACTTGTTTTTGGACTTTTTGAATACTCCGTATAATTTTGGCAATGGTTAGATGTCATTGTTGTCGCGCAAAGATTATCTCAAACAATGAGCACCACAGTAGGAAAACTAATACGACTGTGCAAAGTATTACATAGTCATTGCAGATGACACATGTTCTCCTGTGCTTTATGGATACAGGCTGTTGAAACGGGTCAAAATGGGTTGGGTTGAAATGTGTCATTCTTATAGCACAGGTTAAAACAGGCTTGACTCTGACATGCAAACACTTCTCTATTTACTTTTAATAATCTAACTTATCGAGTAGAATAATTCAGAAGGTAGTATGTTACAAATGGGCAAATGATGACTGCTGTAAAAAGCAGGTATCATATCTGCAGCTTTGGGCTTTTTTCAATAATCTTTGCATCATGGTCCATTTCACAATATTTGCAACACATCCCATCATGCTTTTACTAGTGTAGGAAGATTCATCCTTTCGATCAGCTCCTTTGCCAAGACGACACATGTTGCTGCTAAAAGTTCAATTGACCTGGAAAATCCCAAACAGATCGAAGACCAGATACTCAACGTCATTTTGTACACATCTATATAGATATACATCTGATGTAACTTATTTTTTTACCAATGATAACCATTTTGTTTATACATGTATCAAAAGATAGTTACCTGTATCATCACATGATCACAGTACTTATATTAGAGGGTTGTGCTATACCATATATTTAGGCTGCAGGTTATTTCAATTTTTATGTGTGATGATGATTAAACTTGGACACATTTTTGAAGGCTTTCCGGGGTTGTGAGTAGTATGCTCAAGAGTAAAGAAACATAAAAAAAATTATAAGCAACATTAAAAATTGACAAATAGTTGGTAAAAACCAGTTCCAAGTCTAGCTTTAAGTAAAAACCATAATAATACATACATTCTAATTTTTTACATCATCAATACAGTAGTTGGTAAAAACAATAGTAAATAAATCATCTCTCATGATCAAAACTGCATGATATTTGTTGTTCTTCGCCGCATCTTGGTTAGTTTTGCGATTCCATTATCTTGCTCAAACTCCTGCAAGTTTTTGTTTGCTAACGAAAGCCCGTGGCTCATGTTGTTGACGAGGCAGTCGAGTTATTGTAGCAGGAGGAATATGCAACCTCTTTTTAACAGAACCTGTTGTTGACAGTTTCAATTGTTTTCCTCCAGCTTGTTGGCTCTTTTCCTTGATTGGATTAAAAGCCATCAATAGTTTCAGTTGTTTTCCTTTCCCCGGCTTCTTGGGTGGCTCTTCCTTCTTGTTGTTATAAAGCTCACCACTTTCAACAGTATAATGATCGTCAAAGAATGAAGATAAATCCATCTGTGGTAAAGCTGATGCATCAACATAACTAAACATGTAATCGTCGAGCGGAGGACAGGCTAGACCTTCCCACTCGTCTGTTCTTTGATCAAAACCAACATTTAGGCTATCCTTTAGCTCTTTATTGCCTCCTCTAGTCACATCACCCGTTGTACCAAGATGATTAGTATCATCGCTGTGCTTACTACTGCGAATAACAATTCAGCAATCTCGCCTCGCATTTTCTTGAACTCATTGGGGCGGTGAGAAGCAGCGATCTGGATTAATCTGTGGATAGTTTGGAATATATCAGCATCCACACTAGAAAAGAGTTGTTCCCTCCATTCATCCATGCATAATCTCGAAATCTCCATTGATAGAATGCTTAATTACTTCTTTTATAAACCTAACAGCGTGCTGACGAAGAACGATGATCAAGAACTGATTATATCGATCTCTAACAATTCAATATAGGAGGATCCAAGATCTTTTTAGGCTTTTATTTTGTGTTTGTTTCTCAAGTATGGGAATGGGAGGATTATAGTAGTATTTATAAGCCCTTGTCCAAAGCATATGCGCACGTATCGGGCGTTTGTTGGAATTTGTCGGCGTCTTGTATTGTTTTTGTTTTGGCCGTTGGATGGGATGGGGGGAGATGAAGGGGTGATCGAATGGTTGTGGGGAGTGTGACAAGCTGGCAATCCGCCTCGCTGTGTTCACATCCAAACACTAGTTCCTAAAGACAAAATAAGCGAATCAAAACACAATTTCCTAAACACGCATATTTTTAAGCAGCTTATATAAGTAACAATCTCCTTTTTCAAGCAGATCCAAACACTAGTTCCTAAAGACAAAATAAGCGAATCGAAACACAATTTCCTAAAACGCGCATATTTATAAGCAGCTTATATAAGTAACAATCTCCTTTTTCAAGCAGATCCAAACACTAGTTCCTAAAGGCGAAATATGCAAATCGAAACACTATTTCCTAAACACGCATATTTTTAAGCAGCTTATATAAGTAACAATCTCCTTTTTCAAGCAGATCCAAACACTAGTTCCTAAAGGCGAAATATGCAAATCGAAACACTATTTCCTAAACACGCATATTTTTAAGCAGCTTATATAAGTAACAATCTCCTTTTTCAAGCAGATCCAAACACTAGTTCCTAAAGACAAAATAAGCGAATCGAAACACAATTTCCTAAAACGCGCATATTTATAAGCAGCTTATATAAGTAACAATCTCATGTTTCATTAAGCTCAATCAGAGTTGAACCGGATGGAACCGGTTAACCGGATATCACATGTGAGATCATATCCATACCCAATTACTGACACAGCTTTTTCAGCAGCTGATTGTGGATCAAAAAATTAGTCTTGTATATTGACATCCCTAATTTTAATCAAATTCACTTCTGGGTATTGAAATTGATCAAAACTGAAAATTGATCAAAAATTTATGAAAATTAACATCTTAATAATTTTCAAATCCACTTCTGGGTATTGAAATTAAGCATAAATAAATAATGGTTTTTAAAAAAAAAAAATTGAAAAATAACAAGTCTAGAATCTTGAAAACTGATTACTAAATATTTTTTAAATTCAGTTCTGGGTATTGAAATTAAGCATAAATAAATAATGGGTTTTGAAAAAAAGTTGAAAATTGATAAGTCTATAGGTCAAAACAAAAAATCTTGAAAACTGAAAACTGAATAATTTTTAAAGATTGAAACTGCACATTATCAAAGATCGATACAGATTTGGGGATATCGATATTAATTAGGCAGATTAACAATTATCAAAACTTCTTGAATGATGAATAGTGGGGTAAGGATTGGGGTAAGGTTTGGAGATGAACGGTGGATGAATTGTGAGATGTAGCATAAATCCTTTGAGAGAAAGTAGTTTGTGTGAGATTAATGTGTGGGTTGGGTGAAAGGTGGCAGAACCCTAGTGTGCAAATACTGTGCAATCACTGTGGAAGATACTGTGCAAATCACTGTGCAACCGAAAGTCGCATACAAATAAATTTAGTTTTAGATATATAAAATAGTTTTTTTTTAATTATAATATAAATAAAATTCAATTTTAATTAATTAAAATAAAAGTAGCATAAAAAAGTACACTTACACATTTCTTACACAAAAAAGAGTACTTTCTTAGGATGAATAGTAATTTTATTAATTTAATATTAAAGTCGCTTAGGTAGCTTAAAGTTGCTTAGGGTAGTTTAATGTAGCATAAGGTAGAATAAAGTAGTTTGAGGTCGCTTGGTCTATATATGGAACTTTAAAGTAGCTTAGGGTATTTTGGCAAATCCACTTAAAAAGTGGTCTATTTGGGTAATTATCCCATTCAGAATTATTAGTCACCTTGAATTAACCCAGTCATCAGTAACATCTTTCTCATAGAGATATACATAGGGGTTCAAACAGGCTTGGATGAAAATTCTTTCGATATGTTGTCCCTTCTCATTCACAGACAACAGCTGTTACACGCATCAGATAAGTTTTAATAACTAGGACAGCTTTCGCAAGCACTGAATTAAACGAATTGAGCCCAAAAACAACGTCTTAAAGCTTTAACTAAAACCTATGTTGATCCGGTAAAGAGTTGGCCATAAGTCTAGTGTGTACTGAGTAATAAACTAATGACTTAATGTATACCGTCTCAGTTTTATTACTTAATATTTTCATACATCATGCTCTCTTAAGTCACAAACAAATATTTTATGACTTAATGAATTCAGCTTTTTTATAATAGTAAGTTATTTAAGTTATTATCAAACATCACCTAAGTCGAATTTAAACGCTATCGAAGTTATATTGCTTTTATAAGTAAAAAAATGCATACTATGTTATTGGTATCAATGAAGTCAATTTCAAAAAAAGGCTAAAATTTTTTAAAAATAATTTACCAATATAAATCTTCAAATAAATAACTCAAAATAATATAGCTAATTACCGTTCTGCCCTCATTAACGACTAAGTCTGGAGAGACAAGCTCTTTGAGTTGCTTTCATGTTTTGTATATTAGAAGAGGATCAACAGCCATAAGTAATTTTTCATACTTTGTTAGCACTTCGAGCCTGAGATCAGGAAATTCCTGTGATTCAAGTGCAATTTCCAGTTCTCCCACAACACGAGCCATCGTTGGCCGTTCTTCACGAGCGTTCTGTAAACACTGATATGCAATGTCTGAGAATGTTTTCTTTGAACTCAGATCCATTTCTTGCCTGAGATCTTGCAAGATAATCTCATCTAAGTTATTCTCTTCGTAGCTTTTTTTCCAGAAAGGCACATAAACATTCAAGCGACCATTGCTATATTCAGCACATAGTCTGCCACACATGACTTCAAACAATACTACCCCAAAAGAGTACACATCTGACTCTTTTGTTAAGGAGTACGTCTGCATATACAATGGATCACAATACCCAGGGGTACCAACAGCACTAGTGATAAGAAGCGAATACTGCTGATTAGCAGGATCCATCTTTGAAAGCCCAAAGTCAGAAACCTTGGCAGTCATATTGTTATCCAGTAGGATGTTCGCACTTTTAATGTCACAGTGCAATACTCTTTGATGTGTTCCATTTGGATCATGAAGGAAGCTTAGTCCCTTAGCAGCATCGAGGCATATCCTGAGACGCTCCGTCCAACTGAGAGCAGCAGATTTTAACAAGCAATCAAGACTTCCACGGGATGCATACTCATAAACGAGGATCATCTCACCCCCTATGCTGCAAAATCCCAGGAGAGATATCAGGTTTTCATGCCTGTAACATGAAAGCATCCTGATTTCTTTGAAAAACTCCGGGTCACCTTGGCCATATTTACGATCAAGGCGCTTGATAGCGACCAGGCTTTTCTCCTCTGATTGAGAGGGAGACAGTTCTCCTGCATACACTTTTCCAAAACCACCACCACCAATAACCTTGCTTTCATCAAAGTTGTTGGTAGCTGATATGATATCTTCCAGTTGGATTTCAAGATGTTTGAACTCGGTCACAAAGGATGCCATTGTTTTATGAATGGAGAATGACAAATTATAAGGCAGAGAAAGAATTATTTGCTGTGATTAGTTTGGTGAATGTGATACCTTTTTATAAGCTTACTGAGCACGTTAATTTCCATGAGATACCATTAAACTAATAATTTTAATATTGTCATGAACTTTAATATTCACAACCCTAAACCAACTGGCTTAGCTCAGTTGGCCACCAATGTTGCGCTTTCCTTGGGAAGGATTCTTGAAAGTCTTGAGTTCAAAACCTGTCAGGGCCTTTCACGCGAAGCGGATAAGGAGTCTAACATAACTAGGCGAGGGTTCGAATTGAAGCAGACACTCTTCCGCTTGGATGTCATTGTACGACTCGACCCACTAACCACTAACATTTGCCGTTCTAAAAAAAATATTCAGAACCCCAGCTTCATTTGGGTTTGTTTTGCTACAGTTAGTAATGTTCATGTCATCACTAAAACAACCTCTACAAGCTAAACTCAAGGTTGCAAAACAAAAACACAACCAGTATTACCATCAATTGTGAAAAGATTTATAAAGCTAAGATGATTCTCAAATCAACTTCAATTAAAACCAAAAAACCCACCACAGATTAAAGCTGGTATGGGTCTATTATCTAAATGATAATAGTTTTACAAGATTAAAGAAACAAAACCAAGATTACAAAACAAGATCAAGATGATCTCAATCACCAGAAACAATATTGCAGCTATGTGAAAACGAGAGAAAGAGAGAGAGTTGATTGATCAAGTTATGATCAAGACTTGGGAGTTGACCAGCTTATATAGCACGCTTCCAATAACTCTTCCACTTTGGCAGAAATAGTCCTCAGCCTTTCCTTATCTTGACACATAAACCCCTTCAACTTTAACACGTTTCCACATTGAGTCCCTGCACACATATAACAGAAAAAACAACTAATCCTGTAAATCAGGAAAGATCATACTTTCAACACCCCTCCTTGATCTGAACCTGGAAGCAGTCATACAAACCCAACTGACCAACAAGTTTATCATGCTGCAACTTGTCAAGTCCTTTAGTGAAGATATCAGCAGTTTGATCAACAGTATTAACTTTACAAGTCTTTATAACACCAGCCAGAATTTTATCTCTCACAAAATGAAGATCAATTTCAAGATGTTTAGTTCGCTCATGAAATACAGGATTAGCTGCTATCTTAATAGCAGCTTGACTGTCACAAAACAGCTTGACTGGCAAGAAATGTTCCCAGTTCAAGTCCTTTAAGATTTTAAGGACCCAAACAATTTCTGAAGTGGTTGAAGCCATAGCCCTATATTCGGCTTCAGCACTAGACTTAGAAATGGTATTCTGCTTTTTGCTTTTCCATGAAACTAATGACCCATTTAACAGTAAACAAAAACCAGTGACAGACTTTCTAGTTACTAAACACTTGGCCCAATCTGCATCAACAAAAGCATCAAGAGAACTACTAGAACTCCTAACAATATGAATGCCTTTACCAGGTGAACCTTTTAAGTATCTTAAAACTTTAAGAGCAATTTTAAGATGTGACTTAAGAGGTTTATGCATAAACTGGCTAAGACAATGTACAGCATAAGAGATATCAGGCCTAGTGTGAGTAAGATAGATAAGCTTACCAATAAGTTTTTGATACTCAGTAATATTATCAAGCACAACATCAGAATCAGTAGGGTCACTAGCTATAGTTAAATTTTGCTCAAGTGGAGTAGCAGAAGGTTTACACGCAAGCAATCCAAAATCAGAAAGCAAATCCAGGCAATACTTTCTTTGGTTAAGGCACAATCCAAAGTCAGTATCAATAACTTCAATACCCAAAAAGTATTTAAGTTTACCCAAATCCTTAATCTGAAATTTACTTTTCAAAAACTTTTTAAACTCTTCTATATGACTCACACTACTTCCAGTAATCACAATATCATCAACATAAACAAGCAAAGCAAGAAATACCCCAGAATCATTCTTAGTAAACAAAGAATAGTCGCTTTTACTCTGAATAAAACCATGCTCAACAAGAGCCTGAGTTAATTTGGCATTCCATTGTCTAGGAGCTTGTTTAAGCCCATACAAAGACTTATTCAACTTGCACACTCTTTTATCATTTTTATCAAAATAACCATCTGGTAAAGTCATATACACAGTTTCATCAAGATCACCGTATAAGAAAGCATTGTTAATATCAAGTTGAAAAAGAGGCCAACTATTTTGCACTGCTAAGTTAATCAAGCATCTTACAGTAACAATTTTAACAACTGGAGAGAAAGTCTCATCAAAATCAATTCCCTCTTTTTGGTTATAACCTTTAATCACATATCTAGCTTTATACCTCTCAACTTCCCCACTAGACTTATACTTAATTCTATACACCCATTTACCATTAATAGCTTTTCTATCACTAGGCAAATCAGTAATAGTCCAAGTATTGTTCTCATTTAAAGCATCCATTTCTTTATTCATGGCCTCAACCCAGTTCTGACTTTTAGAAGCTTCCCAAAAGGTTTTAGGTTCAACACTTTTATTAAGCTCAGTGACAAAACACAAATTATCAGACTTAAGCCTAGCATAGCTTACAAATTTTTCAAGACCAAACTTAACTCTAGATGTCAAAACATAGTCATTATATTTTCTTGGTAAAACAGAAACCCTTTCAGACCTTCTAACAACAGGACTCACAGCATTAGGAATATTGTTATTAATGCCCTCAAATTCATGCTCAATAAATGGAGCAGCCATCTCACCCTCATTATCAGGCTCACTAGAGACCTGAGAATTATCCTCCTCACTCTCAAGTGAGTTATCTAGAGGATCATTATTCAAAGAGGAGTTGGCACCTAAAGACTGTGAGGCAGAATATTTATCATCATCGGGCACACCAGGATCTATGCTATCAACAATTTCTAAGAAACTATCTAGACACAAATCCTGATTATCACTGCTAAGAGAACCATTGTTATCAGTCTTAAAAGGAAAAACATTTTCAAAGAACTTAACATCCCTTGAAAACAAGAAATGACCTTTTTCAAGACTTAACAGCTTATACCCTTTTTTAGTTCCAGAGTACCCAATGAAAACACATTTCTCTGATCTACTACTAAACTTATCATTACCAGTAAGTAAAGTAGCAAAACAAAGACACCCAAACATTCTCAAATGTTTTAAAACAGGTTTTTTATTAAACACAATTTGGAAAGGACTTTTTCCTTTCAGCACTGAAGTTGGCAACCTGTTAATCAAATAAGTAGCAGTAAGAACACATTCAGACCACAAATTTAAAGGCAATCCCCCCTGAAACATAAGGGATCTAGCCACATTAAGAAGATGCCTATGTTTCCGTTCAACAATACCATTCTGTTGAGGTGTATAAGAACAAGATGTTTGATGTATAATACCATTTAACTCACAAAATTGTATCATTTTGTGATTAATAAACTCTGTACCATTATCACTTCTAAAAGTTTTAATAGTTTTACCAAACTGATTTCTAATCAGATTAAAAAACAACCTTATACAATCAAACACCTCACTCTTACTCTTCAACAGATACACCCAAACAGCCCTAGAAAAATCATCAACCACAGTCAAAAAATATTTAAACCCCTCCTTACTAGTAACTCTATAAGGTCCCCACAAATCCAAATGAACTAATTCACCCAGACAAGTAGAAACATGATCACTTAAAGGAAAAGGTTCCCTAGTCTGTTTGGCCTTTTGACATGTTTCACAAACAATAATATCTTTAGTTTTTTCAAAAACTAAATCTTCTTTTAACACATTAAGAACTTGGTCAGAAGGATGACCAAGTCTGCAATGCCAAATATTTTTACTCAAAAAACAATTTATACTAGGTTTCTCAAAACCAGTACCTCTTTCAAAAAAATACAAGCCATCCTTTTGTTTACCAGTCCCCAATAGTCTCATCTCCCTCAAATCCTGAGGCAATATGTAACATCTAGATTCATCAAAAGCAACAACAAATTTACTATCCTTAGCTATCTTATGGACAGACATAAGACTAACACAGTATTCAGGAACAACTAACACATCATATAAGGTTAAGTCCTTGTTTAATACCATATTGCCAACCTTGGTAATAATTGCCTCAGTCCCATTAGGATGAGACACTTTAATACCAAGCTTAGAAATATCTATAACATTAACCAAACACTTATCATCATATGTAAGGTGTTGATTTGCTCCTGAATCAACAATAAGCCCATTATCCACAAGACTAGCCTTAACTTGACTAGTAGAACAGAAAAACTTATGAAAATTTTTATGAAAAACAGAGCTTTGATTTAAGACAGTACCTGCCATATTGGCTTGAGCACCAGCAGAGTTGTCTTTAATCAAAGCAATGATTTTAGACAACTGCTCATCAGTAAAAGAGGAAGTAGAACTAGAACCAGCACTATTATTATTCACAAATCTGTTATTAAAATTCTGTGAAGTTTGATTATTATTAGAACCTCCAGAATTATTTCTCTTTCCAAAATCAGGTGGATAACCAATCAATTTGAAGCATCTATCAATAGTGTGACCATTAAAACCACAGTTCTCACAAACCAAAGTAGGACCTCCATTAGGCCTTCTACTTCCATTAGCAGATCTATTAGAAGTAGTAGGTCTATTGAAATTATTACCAGCAGGTCTATTAGAATTAGCATTTTGAGATCTCTGAGTATTAAAGTTTTGAGTATTACCCCTATTCACATTAGAATTAAACACAGAAGACTGACTCCTTTGAGAAGTCCCAGAACCAGACATAATTCTATGAGACTCCTCATTAGAGATAATAGAATAAGCACATTTAACATCAGGCAAAGGATCTCTAGAGAGAATGCTACTCCTAATTTGCATATAAGAATCATCAAGCCCCATTAAAAACTGCATTAATTTCATCAATTGATTATGCTTTTTAAAGTCCTCAGCAGCATGACAAGTACATTTAGGGAGTTGTACCAAGGCATCAAATTGTTTCCAAAGTGCATTAAGCTTGTGATAGTAATCAGCCAAAACAGACCCATTTTGAGATAAAGAATGAATTTTATGGTGAAGATTAAAAGTAACAGAACCATCCACTTTATCATAAGTTTCTTTAAGTTCATCCCAAACATGTTTAGCCCTTTTAGAAAAAATTTGACCCAAGAACAACTCCTCAGTAATAGAGTTTAAAATCCAACCAAGAACAATAGCATTCACCCTATCCCATTGTCTACCCAAAACTTCATCAACATTAGACCTTTTACAAGTCCCATCTATAAATCCAGTTTTATTTTTACCCTCAAGAGCAAGCAACATAGCACAAGACCACACTTGGTAATTTTCAGTACCTTTTAGTTTAATAGAAACAACAGTCAAAGATGCAGAGTCATTAGGATGAAGATGCAAAGGATCACTAAGATCCAACTTACTAATCATAGTAACTGAGGCTTCAGAATCCTCACTATAACCATGTTCACTACCCTGAACAAAATCACCATAGACAGACATGACTAGAACAAGCAAGAACAATCAAGAAGAACAGAAACAGTAAAGAAGTCAAGATCAATCCCTTTTAGTTCCCAGGTTTCCAAACCATTCAAGATGGTAGGTCAAGGGCCAAAGATTGACAAGACACGCAAAGGAAAAAATTACACTACTAACAAAAAACAAAAACAAGGCCAAGAATCACAAAAGCCAACTAAGCAAACAAAACAAGAATCACAGCAACAAATAATGAACAAAAAAGAAAAGAGTAAAGGTCAAAGAGGTGTTACAGAGCTATAGAACCAGCGGAAGACAACTCAATTATTCTTTGATTCGCTTAGTCAAAGAACAATCAAGAACCCAGAACCAAACCCTAATTTTCAAGAATTAGGGAAAATCACCAATCAACCAATCAAGATGCCAATCGAGCAAAACCACCAACAATTAACACCAATCGCACCTCAATCACCCAATCTTATCAATCAATCACCAAACCCTAATTTTTAAGATCAAAAAACGTTTTCTCAAAAAACCCACAATATCAAAGCAAGGTGATGTAACCAGGCTCTGATACCATGAAAAGATTTATAAAGCTAAGATGATTCTCAAATCAACTTCAATTAAAACCAAAAAACCCACCACAGATTAAAGCTGGTATGGGTCTATTATCTAAATGATAATAGTTTTACAAGATTAAAGAAACAAAACCAAGATTACAAAACAAGATCAAGATGATCTCAATCACCAGAAACAATATTGCAGCTATGTGAAAACGAGAGAAAGAGAGAGAGTTGATTGATCAAGTTATGATCAAGACTTGGGAGTTGACCAGCTTATATAGCACGCTTCCAATAACTCTTCCACTTTGGCAGAAATAGTCCTCGGCCTTTCCTTATCTTGACACATAAACCCCTTCAACTTTAACACGTTTCCACATTGAGTCCCTGCACACATATAACAGAAAAAACAACTAATCCTGCAAATCAGGAAAGATCATACTTTCAACAAATTGCATGTGCAGAACATGAAGAAAATACTAACTAATTACCAGATCAGGTTGGGATATAGTGCTCAAAGTCGATCATCCTTGTGTCTCGGCATAGATGTCTATGTTACACGGAAACGTCCCTCGGGTGCCGTGCCCGTCCCGGAAACGGGAAACGCCTAGAATCGCAGCGGAAACGTTTCCCCAAAAGGGAAACGTTTCATGAAGCTAGGAAACGCCGAGGTTCTAGCAGAAACGCAAAAGGAAACGTTTCTTGGGATTTTAACACGTTTCTGGGCTAGTTTTTGGGCCATGAAACATTTTTTGATCCATTTATATTTTATATACATATGGTAGGTCGTCATATCTTCTAACAAACCTCTAATAATTTACTATCAATATTTGTTCAATGTTAAGTACTGTATATCTTATGTCTCACTATGAGTATTGATTTTTTCTTTTTTTATCGGTTAAAGATTCATTTTTATTTAATTTATTAATAAAATATATATAAAATACAAAAAGGTTTCCAGCCGTACCCGTTTCATGGAATTTGGGACATTGGTGTTTCTAAGTAGGGTGAGCAAAAAAAACCGTAAAAACCGAAACCGAACCGTAAACCGAAAAACCAAACCAAAATAATCAAACCGAACTAAAAACCGACGGTTTGGTTTTTTATTTCTTCAAAAACCGAACTTTCGGTTCGGTTTCAGTTTTGATATAAAAACCGGACCATTAAACTCGAACCGAACCGATTTCATATTATATTTGACATTTTATTTATATTTACTAAATATTTATTATTCCAATTAATATGTGTATGCAGTTGGGATTTCCGATCACTTTAACCCTTTCATCTATCCACCTAAAAAAATGAAACGGCGAATTTACTCACAACTTTGATTTTCAAGATCATTTAAATGGTTAACCAGATCTTCTCAATATTTTCAATCAAAACTTCATTTCCCCCATTTCCAGATTAGTCACGCAAGATCTCCTTCAACATTCATGGTTAGTTAATCTTCTTTTCATCCACCATTTTGTCCTAATCTTTATTTTTATACTTTTACCTAGTTAGATTAGAAGCATTATTTAAACAAATAATCTAGTTATGTTGTAGGATTGTTCTTGTAAAATATTTATAAAAAATCATACATGTATGATCCACAAAGTTGATTCTGATGATGTTTTAAGTGAAGTGAATTCTGGTATTGTTTTCCACCAACAGAATACATGTGGGTTTGTTTTTTTGGATGAGAATGTTATATTTTGATGTCATGTGAAATTAATTCTACAACTGTACAGTCGTACTTATTAAAAGTGATGTGAAAATGTGTTGTTGTTTTGTTGAGTCTAGCATGTCAAACATATGGTGGTTGATTTGATGAAACTTATGGTACAGTGTAGTCTAATAAGGATTCTTCTCAATTACTTCATAATAATCAATTAATCAGTGGTACCTACTAAAGATAGGATTGAGAATACAAATTAAGTTTAGGCAACTAAGCATGATGCAATCTTATTTTTATATGTGTGTTTATATTATAGGTCTTGATTTGCTTGTTTATTTTAGGTGATGGAACCATCAGGTAGCGAGACATCCGAAGCTCAGAACGGGAATGCGCCGGTTATTGGTGTTGATTGTGAGAATGTCAATCAAAATGTTGATGGGCATATTGATGATGATGAACGTGTCACTGATGATGAGCAAAAAAAGAAAAGGCGTCTAAAATCATTTGTGTGAGATCATTTTCCTTACCCCAAAAATGGTGAAACAGAAACTAAGTGTCCTTATTGTGGTACGGTCATGGCGGCAAGCTCAAAACAGCATGGTACCAGCACGTTAGGTAATCATTTAAAAATGTATGCATTACTTCACCTCTTTATAGAACTAAAGATAAGAAGAAACAAACAACATTAAGTTTCAAGCCTGCTACTATGGATGAATCTGGAGGTAGTTTAGTTTCTCATTCTTTTAACCAAGAACGTTGTAGAAAAGCTGTAGCTAGGATGTGCATTAAAGACAATCAATCCTTTAGCATTGTTGAAGATGAGGGATTTACAGAGTTTGCGTGGGAACTAAATCCAGAATTTGAAATTCCATCTAGGTGGACGGTTGCTAGAGATGTTTTGTCTATATATCAGGAAGAAACACAAAAGCTTAAGAATATTTTAAAAGATCAAACCGTGTGTCTTACTACCGACACATGGACATCCGTGCAAAACTATAACTATATGTGTCTTACGGCTCACTGGGTTGATGATAGCTGGAAATTAAGAAAGAAAATTCTTAATTTTTGTCGAATATCAAATCATAAGGGTGTCACTATAACTTAGTTTATCGTTGTTTACAAGAATGGGGTATTACTCGTGTTTTTACAGTTACGGTTGATAATGCGTCATCTAATGATGGGGCGATTAGGAGGTTACGCACTTTGCTAAAAGGACCAAATGCAATCTTAGATTGCAAGTAGATGCATCTACGATGCTGTGCTCATATCATCAATCTAGTCGTAAGGGATGGTTTAGAGGAACAAAATGCTTCTATTTGCAAAGTTCGAAGAGCCGTGAAATATTTGAGATCGTCATCAAGCAGGCAAGAAAACTTCGAAAAAGGTGTTGAGTTTGAAAAAGTTGACTGTAACAGAAAGCCATGCCTTGACGTTGACACAAGATGGAACTCCACATTTCTTATGTTGGAAACTGCAGTGAAGTTTGAAAAAGTGTTTAACGGGTATTTGAACATGTATTTTTTTAACATGTTGCTGTATAGTTGGTTTTTTAATATATGACATTATATTGTATTATACTGATATGCTCGTGTATGTTTTGTTTAGACTTGAACTTACCGAACGCGATTATACGTCTTACTTCTATAATGAAACTGAAGATGGCGATGAGGGTACTAGGATGATTCCTAAAAAGAAAAAGAAGAAAAAGAGTGTTGTGGGGGTTCCTGATGAAGGCGATTGGTTGAATGCAAGGTATTTTTTTATAATGCTACTAACTTACTGCTATATTGCTACTTATATACTCCATACTTGTTGCTAATCTTGTGTTCAGAAACTTGTTGCACTACTACTTAATGAATCTGCTTGCTGCACTACTTAATGAATCTGCTTGTTGCACTACTTAATGAAACTGTTGTTGCACGACTACTGAATGAAACTAGCATATAAAACTTGTTGCGACTACTACTTAATGAAACTGGCATATAAAAGCTACTGCTATATTTGTGAAGTTAAGTACAATACCATCTAGATGTTAATAGTCAACTGCATATACAAGCTGCATATACAAGCTCCTACTATATACATTTTGTAAGTGATTTTGATTCGACTTTTATTGTTCAATAGGTTCTTTTTAGAATATCTGAGGATTTTTTATGATGTGACAACGAAGATTTCGGGGTCCAAGTATGCGACAAGTAATATGTTTGTGAAAGATCTTGTTACAATGAATGCCGCTATTTCAAATATGTGCCGACATGTTGATGAAAATAAAAGGAAGATTGCTTTATCAATGAAAGAAAAATATGACAAGTATTGGGACAATTTGGATAATATGAATGTTTTGTTGTATGTATCGTTGGTTTTAGATCCTAGGAATAAGTTGAAGTATCTTGAGTTTTGTTTGGACATAATTTATCCTAAAAGTCAAACCTCCATCGAAACATCCAATTTAGGTGACCAAGTTCCAAAACGGTTGAAAACACTATCACCGAAAACTATTGAATTTGCAATATCGTGGAGGATGCACTAAACGAGTTGTATGGGCATTACAAGATCAAACTCGACAAACATAATGAACAAACTTTTACAGTGTCTTTATCTTTTACTCCTAGTGAAGATGATGTTAGTATAAATATCGACCTCGATGATAGATTTTCAAAGTATATGGAGACCCAATATGGTGAAGGTGATGGATTTACCGAAGTAGATATTTATTTACAAGACGGGGCAGAAAAAAGGGGCGATAATTCATTTGATGTTTTAGGTTGGTGGAATCAAAATAAGTTGAAGTTTCCAGTACTTTCACAAGTAGCCAAGCATGTGTTAGCAATGCCAATCTCGACCGTTGCATCGGAGTCGGCATTTAGTACCGGTGGAAGGGTCATCGATAAATATAGAAGCTCCCTTACGCCTAAGACCGCGGAAGCTCTAATTTGTGCACAAGATTGGTTACGGTCTACACCGGCGGACTTGCAAGATATGCCGATCAATGGCTTACCACTAGAAGATATGGTAGAAAATTTGGAGAAAATTGAACTTGGTAAGTAATGCAACTTGATTTAACTATGTTGATTTTTCTCACTATACTTTATGCTAATCTACTATCTATGTATCTGTTTTTAGAGATGTTTTCTAATGGGAAAAAACATTGCGACCCTTCTAAACAGTGAACAGTAAGCTTACTCCTACGTTGAATATCACATATTTTCTGAATATGTTCTACTTGCTGCTCTGTATATTGCCACTTTACAATAAAACTTACTGAACATTCTTGCAGATGTTTGGAGTCAAGAAAAATTCAAGGCATGTGATGGAGTTTGCTGTTGGTTTTAATATGCATGGAAACATGAAAGTGAAAGAGAATACTATTTTCGACGTCGTAGCCTTATGTTTAAACATGTGTGTTGCGGTTTAAGATATTTATGGTTGTCATCTTTTATTGTAATTTTCTTTGTTATGTACTTTTATTAAGTTGGATTTTCATTGCAAGACTTTTATTGTTTGTTATGCGTATGAAATTTACGAATTTTGCCAAAAAGTTGTTTTACATCCGATTTGGATAAACTAAAAAATACAGGAAAAAACTATCGTTGACCCAAATTGACCCACTGTTGGGCCCAAGCCCAATAACAAACGGTTAACCGAAAAACCGAAACCGAAAAACCGATTGAAACCGGTAAAACCGATCCGAGAAAAACCGAACGGTTTCGGTTATGGTTATGTAAAAAACCGAACATTCGGTTTCGGTTTCGGTTTTACCCAAAAACCGACCCAAACCGAACCGTGCACACCCCTATTTCTAAGTACCCGTCCCTGTCCCCGTTTGTGTATTCGTCTCCGTCTTCGTGCAACATAGCTAGATGTCTAGACACCATGATAATTACTTGCATTAAAAAAATTGCCTGTTTGAGCAATTATAGCCTAAATAATTTTCAAAACAATGTGATTCACTGCAACAACTAACTAACTGCCATGGTAAAAATAGAATAAAAAACTTCTGGGTCAAATTGGGTAACTTTTTCGGGACAGGCTGACGGTTCTGAAAGGAAATGATTTTTAAGATGCTTTCATCACATGATTACATAAAATATAGTTCCAGCTAGCAAAGCCCCGACTTAATAAGGTCTAAACAATTAGTATATACGATAAATTGTTTGCATACACATATTAAAAATGGGATCATATATGCCGAAAGTCAACCCAAAGATCTTGTGTGAGTGGCGTGTATCACATGGAAGCATAAAAAACTGTTTGTGCCCAGGTGTTAAGGATTAAACAAATAGAAATAGTGATGAGTTGTTAGAATGTCCTTTTCTTTGACATTAAAAAGTTGATACTTAACAAGTTGCAATATTCAAGCGGGTAAAAGTTATAAAATACTAACGTACTTATTCAAATGTACTGATTTTAAACACTTATTTATTTATCTCTGAACATTAACAATGAACTTTCAAATTTGTTTCGTTTTTACCAATATAACTCTGAAATGACTATATGTTTCTCTTTTTCAATATAATTACGTATAGTGCCACGTTTACCACATTCGCTGTATCTAAGCATTCTATGTAATTACATAAAGATGAACTTACTACCCAAATATGCCAACAAGCAACACCCGTAATAATATAATATCATCATATTTTTACATACACACAAACTCACCACCTGTCATCGGAAACCACGACAATAGCTTTCAGATGGATCATATCCGTCGCCTGAACCCAACACCAGTTGATTTATTGACATATGTAAGGTTTGCAGTTTGAATTTTGGTACGTCCAATAACAATGAATTTTTTCATCAAAACTCTAAGGTGCCGTTTGGTGCCGTTTGGTTCGGGAATATTCGAGGATATTGAGAAATTTTCAAAATATTTACATTTTAATATCTTCCAAATATTGTGTTTGGTATAACCAACGAAAGAATTTAAAATTTCTCGAATTCCCAAAATGAAGGATATTAGAATTCCTCCAAAAAGTGAGGAATTTTAATTTACTTGGAAATAATTTTTCATAAATTTTTTTTCTTGTTGTTATTATTTGGATTTTTATATTTATATAAAAAATTATAAAATTTTAAATAATTTATATAAATTATTTTCTATAAAATTTATATAAATTTAAATAAATATTTATATATAATTTTTTTATAAAAAAATATATATAATTTCTTATAAAATTTAAATAACTTTTTTTAAAATTTAATGAATATTTAATAAAATTTATATAAATTTTTTTATAAAATTTAATGATTTTTTTATAAAATTTTAATGAATTTTTTTATAAAATTGTATAAAATATATATAAATTTTTATAATATTTTTATAAATATTTTAATAAAATTTATATAATTTTCTATAAATTTATATAAAAATTTATATTAAATTTTTAAAAATTTAATAAAAAAATTTATAATATTTATTTAATTTTTTTATAAAATTTATGATTTTTGATAATATATAAAATTTTTATAATGTTTAAATAAATATTTTTATAAAACTTATATAAACTTTTTGTAAAATTTATATAAATTTTTTATAAGAATTTATAAAATTTATAGAAAGATTTTATAAAATTAATATAATTTTTTTCTAATATTTATATATATTTTTTATAAAATTTAAATAAATTTTTTATATATATTTTATAAATTTTAAATAACTTTTTTTAAATTTATATAATTTTTTATAAAATTTATATAAAATGTGAAATTCTATTTTTACTCTTTTAAATAGAAAGTATATATAAAAATATATTTATTCGTTAATTGGTTCAACCCAAAATCAAGATTTTAAACAGTTATAAATTTCTGCCAACCAAACAGGCGTAGGCATTTTAAATTCTAAAATTTAAAATTCTGATGAATTTTTATATATACTAGACTTTATAATTCCTGAATTTTAATATCTTGCACCAACCGGCCCCTAAATGTTGAGTTGGAATTATTTTAATATATAAGTTTCTTTTTATTCAACTGAAGAGCTAGTTTTTCGAACAATATACAACTTAGAGCACAGGGATCTTGGTGTCATGGCACAAAAAGTGCTGCCACGTCAGTATTTTTCTCACAGCATCAGTTTTTCCCACGGCACCAGTTTTCATTGGTTACCTTGTGTCGTGGGAAAAGTGGTGTTATAAGAGTAAAAAGTGGTACAAGGGTCCACATATACCTACTTTAATAATTAAAAGAAGAAAAGAAAAAAAAAAAAAAAAAACTCACCACCGCGAGAGCTGGTGGCCATGGCGCCAGCCCGACGGCGCAGAGGGACGAAGTCCTCCGCCGTCTTCTTTTCCTGCGTGGTGGTCATGACACCAGACTCCCCCTGCTATTATAGTTTTCATGTTAAAGTTGTTCATTTTGGTTTTTGATTATTCATTTTCAATTCATGTTTATGTTACACGAATTTTCAACCACATCTCTTTGATGTTTAGTTAATTATGGGAACCCACATCCAAATACCAAGGATTTAGTTTTTTTTTTTTTTCCTTTGATAAGATGCATATTTAGATTCTGATTCTAGTTCTGATTCTATTCAATCTGAAAGTGATACTTTGTGGGAGTTATTTGTAGGGGGTTCTACTAGTTTCGTTCGATTTTGAAAACCATGAATCTGGGAATATCCTGGCCCGACCCAAGTGGGCAAAGATGATGCAAAAGCTTCGATTAAGAATGTTCATCCCAATTTTTTTAGGGGTGTGCACGGTTCGGTTGGGTCAGTTTTTGGCTAAAACCGAAATCGAATCGATATATTCGGTTTTTAAAAAACCAAAAACCAAAACCGTTCGGTTTTGGGCGGTTCGGTTTGTAATCGGTTTCGGTTCGGTTTTTCAGTTTTCGGGTTTAAAACCGTTTATATTTGAGTACGTCCGATTTAGATTAAAAAAATTGTTTTGCGTGAAAAAAATATTTTTTTCTTTATATTCAGTATAAGCCTAATAATGTTTATCTCAAATTTTTAATCTATAAGTACACACATATTAATAAGATAAACACGCATGCAAGTAAACATGCAAGTAAACATGCATACAAATGATTATTATCACATATGTAATGATATACTGTCAAATAAGCATAGATATATATCAAACACGCGTATAAACAATAAGATAAATATATTACTCATATTTCCCTAAAAAAATGAATATTAATTTATAATTCCGATATATTACTTATTTATTTATATTATGTTATATTATATTATTTATATTTTTTGATATAATAAAATGGTTCGGTTCGGTTCGGTTCGGTTTTTGGATGAAAACCGAAACTGAACCGAAACTTTTCGGTTTTTGAAAACGTAAAAATCGAACCATCAGTTTTTATATTCGATCGGTCTTTTCGGTTCGGTTTTTTCGGTTTTTCGGTTTTTTTTGCTCACCCCTAGTTTTTTTCTAACACTTGCAATAAAATGGTGTTTGGTTGAGAATTATATAAAAGGGAAAAAGATAAGGGTAATATAGACATTTCAAAGTTATATTGGTAAAAATTGAACAAATTTAAAAGTTCATTGTTAATGTCTAACGATAAATTAGTATGTGTTTAAAGTCGATACATTTAAATAAGTAAATTGGTATTGTATAGCTTTTACCCTAGTACTCTATTCAAGCTTAAAGGTGTAATCTACAGTACACATGTATCCACTTTACGAATGAAGCATTCATCTAAAATAGTGGAATTCCTGCAAAACTTTTATATGCAAAACTTTTATATGCAAAACAGACTTGTGTTTTTCTTGATGAAATTAATTAGGGTTAAAGCCATAAATTATCAACGTACTTTATTTTTTTTCTCGATATTACAAATATGGAACATACACTCTCATTCTCACTATCAAACTTTTGATTTTGTTCTAAAATTACCAACACTTTCAAAAGTGACCTTTGATAACCGGTTTTCAAGTACAAAATACCTACACGTCAGCATTTTTTTACTTGCTTTCAAATTATTTATTTTCCACCTAGATTAAGATATTCCACATCACTTATCTTCTTTAAAACCATAACACGGTCAGACTTTTCCGATACCAAAAACCACCATACTCTGAAATACCTCCGCGACACTTCATCCCTATGCTCTGCCAATAGTCGCCACTGTTACTCATTCATGATCAACATTTCAATCAATCAAGCTACGTACATACATCACATGCACTCGCCCATAAACATAATCAAGATCTGGGGTTATTTCAAGTGTTAAAGATAGCCTTAAAGATCTAGCAAAATAAAACCCTTATTCAAGATGATGAACATAAAGAAGAGACTCATCATCCAACAAAGCTTCTATAAGATCTAATCTCCTTTGGAGTTCCATGTGTAAAAAACTAACTTGTTCTATAATTAGGAATAAGAGCATTAAAATATAATATTGCCATTTATGGACCAGTGAATGGATTTCCTTATAAATTATTCATATCAAGAATAAATCCACGCCTACTAAAGTTTCATTACTTTTGCCATCATATTATTATTTTCTAATGAAACGGAGGGTCAACATCTTTCATGGGTGAATGATAATGAGTTTTGTAAAAAGAAAGATTATCAGATTTTTTTTTATGATGGTGGTGTAGTGATGAAGGTTGGAGATGAATTAGGAGGAAGATGATGATATAGGTGAGGTGGTAAAAGTCAACCAAAGTCAACATTATATGGAAAAAATAATGACATGGAAATTTTGAAAATGATGTTACCTATATTAACCGGTAATAACAAGTTTCCATGGTGATAATAGGATTATATATTCCATATTGGTAATATCGAGAAAAAACGTAAAGTACGTTGGTAATTTATGGCTTTAACCCAATTAATTAGAATAAAGATGTTTACCACTTCTTAGTAATCCCATCATTATGTTGCATAACACTATAACTATTTTTGCTTAAGGCAACTTTAACGATGATAAAAAAGAAGCGGAAACGTAGAAAGGCAAAATGCAAAATAGTTTTGCAGGCGCTACCATCACGAATACAACAACGCTATTAGTTGGGCCACATGTCTTATCGAGCTGTTGGTGGGCATTGAATATATAAGCTTAAATTTGTAGCTATTAAATTGCAGTCTTTCCAAGTTATGTTTGTGTTTCTTTGTTGTTCTATTTGTGTTCACAGGTACAAGTTGAAAGACTACTAGTGTCATATGCTGATTCTTCTCTTATGGGCTTAAGGCATTTTAGGTCTTTAAATATTGGGCTCATGTTTTGTGATGGGCATTAGAGTCGTTGCTTGTTACGTTGGTATATTACCTTAGCTCTCAACTGAGCTAGGATTAACACTCTCTCTTCTCATACACACACAGCCACCATGCTCTCTATTTCTCTCTCTCTTTTATCTCTCTTTATAAGATCTTGGATTTTTGACTTCTTGTTAACTGTGTGTAAGAGTGATATATGTATGTGAGGGAGATCGAATCAACCTAGTTAGGATGATCTCAAACTTTTCTATTGTAATTGTTCAATTAGCACTCGTTTGAGGACTAATCTTTATATTTATGTTTTGTACTTGAATCTTAATAAATATCATAAAGGGGAGGCTGGTTGTGTGATAAACTTGGTATTCATGTTAATTGTGTTCATCTCTTAACATGGTATCAGAGACAGGTTGTTAGATCTGGTTCTTTGTATCACACTCAACTCTTTTTTGTCATATTTGCTTTGATTTTCCAAAAAATTTAAATTAGGGTTTCAGCAACCCTAATCTGATTTTTTGGGGCTTTTGTGATCTGTCGCTTGATCTTGGTGATATTGACGTTTTGGAAGCTTGTATTGGTGATGCCGTTGTTGTTCTCGAAAAATAATATTAGGGTTTTCAGAAACCTTAAATTTTATATTTGGGGATCTTTGTTCCTTAGTGTTTTGGAAGCTTGATTAGTGGTGTCGATATTTCTGGTGGTGTCGTTGTTATTTTTGGTGATTACAGGTAAAATTAAATTAGGGTTTTTAAAACCCTAATTTTAATTTTGGGGGCTTTTCTGTTCTTGACTCTCCCGTCCTGTAAACTAAGTGAATCTAGAGATTGGATGTCTTTTTTGATACTAATACCTTTTTGCGTTGTAAGTCTTCTTTCATTTTCCACCTCATCTTTCTCTTGGTTACTGTAGAAACTAGAAGGGGGGGTTGAATAGTTTCTCTTCGGTTAATGTCCTAATTAAAATTATTTCAATTAGGTTTGTGCCAAAGTTACCTTTTACTTGAAAACTAGATTCATAATTCTTAGGTTCAATTCTAATGCATTAACAATATCTAGTGACAATGAAATGCTAAGTAATAATGAAGCATAAGTAAAGAGTAAGGAAAGAAACAACCTAAGGTGCGACACCAAGATCTATAGTCGTTCGGCAATGAAGCTCTATCATCGTTCCTACTCCACTCCTCGAGTACACCTTACTCGAGATTTCCACTATATCCACAAGCTCCCTTCTTGGCGGAGAAAACCTTACAACGTCGCTTACATTATTTTCCGACACTAAGCTTAATGTCGAGACCTAATCTTAGCTAGGACCAATCTGCACACATCGCCTACTTCACCATTTTCCAACACAAGGCTAGATGTCGAGTTCTAATCGAAAGCTAGAACCAATCTTCGTCGCCCATCTTCTTTTCTGGCACAAGGCTAGATGTCGAGTTCTAATCTAAAGCTAGAACCAATCTTCACAACTCTTCACTTTGAAACTAAGTGAGATCTCACAAGACACATACACACATCACTTTATAGTTTAGTGAGAACTAACACACAAGACTTACAACTCAATAAAACTTATCTAAGTATACACATGCAACTTGTATCCACATAAGAAAAATCCAAGTATACACATATACAATGGATTTACACAAGACTAGTATTCATTAATACATTAGATCAATACAACACTAATCCAAGTATACACAAATACATTGGATCTACACACGACTCAAATAAAAATGATGAACATGACTAGATCTAAGGTAGGTTGATCTTCATCGGTGCTTCATCTTAATCACATCACAAGTGTGTGAGTGATATTCTCTTTGGACAAGTTAAGAAGGGGATCAAGAGAATAATCATAAGTAAACATACTTAACATATTAATTGATCATTTACTAATGATTGTGATTTAGAAAAGAGAAAAGAGGCAGAAAGAATGTCCAAAAAAGGTTCTTGGAAAATGTAGATTTGATCCACTATTTATAGGAGACAAAGGCCAACGGCTGACTGCCTGCGGTTCCTTATTTTTCTCTGCGGTTCCTTATTGATAAAGAACCGCAAGCCTATTTATGGAACCGCGGGTAGTAGGCTCTGCTCCTTTTTGTCCTTTAGTGGGGAAGTAATATTTGAGGTAAGTTTTACCTTCAAAGGATATTCTTATGGCATTTGGAATATGCCATATTCAAATTTATATTTTCCATTTTACTAAAATATTTTCTTAAAAAGAAAGTTTATTAAAATCTTTTGTCACATTTGACAAAATGTTAGTTTTAAGTTTAATCAATTTCTATGATCACTAAATATGATTAAGATATCTTTGTGCAATACTTAAATGATTATTACCTTGATGATAGTGTTTGTTAAATAATTCGTCTTACGATTGTCTTTGACGATAAATGTCTTTTTACTTTGTCATGATCAAAACTAAGAAAGATTAGTTAACACTAATAATGTTTTTAGGCATCACTTGCATTAAAAATCTCCCCCTTTTTGATTATGACAAACTATAAACTCATTTATGTAAAATACAAAATTATTCGAATTATTAACGAGTTTATCACTATCATTTCTCCCCCTTTGTCGAAGTAAAAAAGTTAGCACAAGTCTTTGAAGAAGAGAATAATCGACTTTGCTAGTAGCTCCCCCATGGTGCTTACTCCTACTAAATAACTTGAGAGGGATGAACAAAAGAAATCTCAAATTAAAAGCAGGTATTTGCTAAGTATGTTCAAGGAGGGTGCTTTGACAAAATCAAAGTACAATTGGTGGAATAAAAGTAGAAAAGAAACATCCATACAAATTGTAATGATAATATGTCAAAAGGTTAAAATTATGTATATGTACTTTCAAAATTCGTCTCGATATTATATATACGTTAGGTTTTTAGACGACTCGTCACGTTAATTATATCTATAAAAACCTAATTTGCAGGGGAAAAGCTGTAACTCAACCCAAGGAAACTCGTTCGTGTCTACCAATATGACACAATCACGCAAATAAGTCCTATCCTTCAGCCGCCTATCTTCATGTAATGCGTCGACAGCTACAAATACCATATAACATAGAAAAAAGACAACTCGGTAAGTGTCGAGTTACGCTAATATTAGCATTCTTTTTTCCATATGCCCGGTTAGAGCTGGGCATTATAGATTGCGGACCGGACAGAACAAAGAAATCAAAACCGAACCCAACTGAACCGACCGGAGGAATAAGAATGTATCTTTGTTCTCGGTCTACCTTTTAATCATTTTCGGTTCTTGGTCTGTTCGGTTTTACGCACAACCGGATATTATATTTTGTTTGACCGGACCGGACCGAACCGATGACCCAAACCGAACCAAAGATGGATGGAACGTCTCGTTCCGGTCTTAAACAGGTGCCTTGGACCAAATCGGTTACCAGACCGGTCCAGGTTTAGTCGCACTGATCCCGTTTCTACAGCGCCCAGCCCTACCAGTCATAACAATTACAAGGGTAACAACAATAACAAATTAACATTGACATAAGTAACAAAGAAGTTAGTAAAGAAAATATTGCTTTATATGCTCAAATATACAGAATAATACTAGTTTACTGAACAGTTCCAATTCAAAATTGCTGCAAAGTTGTATACATGAACAAGTTTTACCTGAAATTTGGTTGTGGTGTATTAACATATATAGATTAAAAAAACATCAATTAATCACTGGTTTGTCAACAAACTCCCTAGATCCGGCATAGTCTTCGGGTACCGGAAGATCAAGTTCCGAGCAAACAAACCGTATTATCTCCCCCGTCAGAGCACCAAAAGACAACTTGTTAATAACAACACTAATTGCAAACCTATTGGTTACATCACAATACGCCGTAGACCCACCTAATCCCGCGTGACCAAACCCGATTACAAAACCATCCGTTGTCTTTACCCTCCTGAACCCGAGTCCAAATTTCCCATCAGGGATTATTAAATCCTTATAATCCCCCCTTCCCAAGAACGCATCATGAATCTTCTCTTTTGGGTTTGTAAATATTTTATTGTCCACTTCATCACTTGTTTCCTCGATTTTGGTTTCGGTTTCCGGTATTCGAATGTAATGATCTGGTTTTGGATTTTTGTCTTTCCGTGTTTTAATTGAAGGGAACGCGGGATGGTGTGGGTGGCTTCCGAGTGTCGGGAGGGAAGAAGAGGAATGACGAGGTGGAACTACACCGCCATCTAAGAGGGCGGCATAGTAACGGCACAATGCACGAGCTGAGAGGTGTCCGTTGGCCGCGGGAAGTATGGCCCGTCGGACATTAAGGGTGTTGGATAACGGAATGAGGCCGGCGATTGAGTTGAATGTGAACGAAGAAGGTATGGTGGAGGCGATCGAACTGGTGCTAGTAGTTCCGGGTTTTGGTAACTTACTGAATACACTTGTATCCATGGTAAGAGTTGCCAAACGAGATTCCACACCTGAAAATAGAATTATTTTTATTTTTATTAAATATTTAAGTATAGCATTCTTATTCATCGAGTAAACATTTTTGTACAAGATTATGACATATTGATAGAATTTTTATGGGTTTATTGTAGAGGTGGCAAATCATGTCCATATGTTTAATTTTGGGTTATTTGGACCCTTTTTTGAACTAATGGACTAAATGGGTATTCCTTCTATTTTAGTTGGACTATTTGGACAACATAAAAAACATTTTGTTAAACAAATGGGTATTATGGACTATTTGGACAACATAAAAACATTTGGTTAAATTAATCTCGAGTCTATTTATTTCTCCTTTAATATTGTCCATTTAACTCATGTCCATTTGGTCCAATGTCCATTTAGTCCAAGTCCATTTAGTCCAAATATTAAAAACTGCCCATTTAGTCCACGTCCATGGACCAAAGTCCATTTAGTCCACTGTCCATACCCGTCCAGTCCACCCATTTAGCCACCCTTAGTTTATTGGTCTCAAAATCATGCAAATAGGACACAAAACCATCTTTACTGACTCGGACTTACAAAAATAAACACAATAACTATAGATCATACCAGGAGGAATCCCTATATAAAGCTCGCCTTCAATATTGAGCGGACGTACAAACGCTTCTTCAAGAACATCCTGAAACTTCTTCCCGGACGCGTGCTGTACGTAAGGACATATTTGTCAGAGAAATATTGGGAGATGATAAAGAAAACAGAATGGGTATATGTGATGATAGTACCTCAACAATTCCACCACAAAGCCAACCATATGAAAGATAATGATATAGCTGTTGACGACCAGGTTCAGTCTCGGGTGTGGCCTCAGCAATGCGTTTCAGACACACGTCCCAATCACAAAATAGCATAGGATCTTCTTGGGGAATGCTGGCAAGAGCATTGTGTAGACCAGATGTATGATTAAGTATATGATTAACCTGCAGAACAATGTGGACAAAGATCAAATAATATAATAAAATAACGAGAGGCGGACAATCAATTTCAAAATGAAAATCCAGACACCAACTGATTAATAAGAAAGGTGATAAAGAATCAAGGTGAGAATTTGACCTTTATTTGATCTTTCCCGTTTGTACCAAACTCCGGCCAAATATTTGCTACATTTTCGTCAAGCTTCAATTTCCTACAACAAAAGTACATATTATTATGAATACCAATTTTAACACTAGTATTGATAATAAATTAATAATAATAATTACATCTCCCGATATTTTAATACTATTACTATTTCCTTTTGAATAAACACTTGTAATAGACTAATAATCGAAAAAGGAAAAAAGTATCCATAACTACTAGAATAAATTAATATGCAAGTGATATAAATGCAAAAAACACAAGAACATACCCCTTATCAGCTAGCCAATGTACCATTCCTGCTGTCACACCTTTAGTTACAGAAAATACAGGAAATAAGCTATCAGGTTGAACGGGTCGAGGATCATATTTGCCTAGCACTCCAGCTGCAGTATCAATTATCACTTCCCCGTCTTTGTAGGCACAAACCTAAAAACACAACAATAATTGGTTTATTCCCTTAATAGTCAGAAGAAAGCATTATAATTATACTTTGACAAGTGTCATTTCTCTAAATGAACTGTTAACGATCTATATTAGTACATTATTATACTCCGTAATACTATTAATTCTTTCAACCTTTTTTCTGTTATTGGCAACCATTTGATCAGAATGTTGGAAAAAAAATTATTAAAACATAAATAAATACGTTTTTTTATAGTAATTTGCACCTGAATTCCAAGTATTTTATCGGCATTCCCTAACTCAACCAAGAAACGCCTCAGCTTCGCCTCTACATCAGAATTTACAGGACTGTCGTATAACCATTTTGCGTTTGACGAAGGTCCATTATTCATGTTGCTGAAATAGAACATTAGCTAGTAAATTCAGGGGTGTGGCCAAATACGATTCAACAGATAGGCAGCATGGGAACAAACTTAATCTTAAATAAACGTACCTTTTGAGAACGGATTCGGCAAAAGGTCTCATAATATCTAAATAGCTTATACGAACATTCATTGAAGATGAAAGTCCTGAAAGATGCAACACATTGTTTAATGAAAAATAACGGGTTGTTTGGTAGTAGATGATAGACAATTTGGACCAAATATTTACCTCTAAGCAAATTAAGGACCCTCGAGAAAATTACAATGTCACCAGGGAAAGCATCAATCTGAAAGGCGATGCATTCGATAAGCCCCCATGCATCATAACAGATAATCTACTAACAAAAAAAAATACTTACAGGATTAAAGCGTTTAGCCTCTTTTTTATCAAGTTTCATCTTTTCTTGTATGACCTTCATACCTTCTGCTCTTTTCTCTGCCAGATTTTTCACGGTTTCCTACACCACCAGATATAGAATATATATATTAATAATCAATTTTACACAAATTGACAAATGTTTAAACCTATAAATCAGTGCCACTTACAAGAGCTTCAGCTGCTGGAGTAGTAGCCCGGAAAAACACATTTGTTACCTCCATAGCCTGTTCTGGCATGTCAAGGCGCAACTTAAGCCCCATTTCGGCGAATGCAGATAAAAGAGCCACGTGATCACCCTGAATATAACAGATATGTGAATCCTCTATTTACATATATGCATGTAAGCATATGTGTGCGACTGTGAGTATGTGTCTTTATTATTTAAACATGGAAAAAAGGGTGGGTTCAAAATGGGTAATTTTAGTACAGCCTAAGAAGGAACGGGTTCATTTGACCAAAACGCCATTTTTCCGCAAAATTCAATTTATTCATGAATAAACTATTTATTTTAATGCATGAAAATACACTTCCATGGCCGGTTTTAATGCATGAAAATACACTTCCATGGCCGGTTTTAACCCGTCTTCCACTCTTCCGTATTAGACCTGCTTTCTACTTATTTATTTACATTCTTTCCCGTAGGACCCACTAGACATTACACATAACTAGATTGGAACCATTTATACAAAATTTTAATCAAGTAAAAAACAAAGCTCTAAAAGCCCAGTACTCTCTAACAAATACCGATCCACTCTGAAAAATATTTGCATACCTCTGCAGCCGCCAGAAACATTTTTGCTAAGGCATGTTTGACAGAGCTTGAAAGCAACTTTGTAAGGCCAAAATCGAGCAAAATCGGATGATGTGGAGGTTCTCTACTCACAAGAAAATTACCTGAAAATAGACCTCATACATTTTAATTGAAATTCTAACAAAACCAAGAGCGATCATGAAAAAAGCATGCGTACCCGGATGAGGATCGCCGTTAAAAAATCCATCAACATAGATTTGATGTGCATATGCACGCGTAATTTCTTCAACAAGCTTTTGTTTGTCAACGCCGAGTTCTTCAAGTGCTCGAGAATCATTTAAACGTACCCCGTCCATATATTCCAGAATGAGCACTTTTTCAGCGGACTGCCGAAGAAATACAAGCTATTAAACTAGAAACTCTATCCATTTAGATCATCTATCAACCAGTGATATGGCAGTCACAAAATAATTAGAGGTAAGAAAGGGATCTCTATTATCATTCAGATTGTCCATTCTTAACACATATCAAATAATTAAATTAATCAGAATAGCCACATAACTTTTTAATTCAGACTGAACGCCTTGGTGGTTAATATATGTAGTTTACATATTTTAAGGGCTGTTCAGGTCAACAACACGCCCCTGTTAATTCTATGGACTCGGCATGTCCCGAGCCCATTTAGACACAGCTCTGACCCGTTTATTTTACTATTTGCAAATTGAACCCCTACCCAAAACCAAGTCTCAGAAAAACCTTTGGTTCACTAATACCTTCAATTCAGCAATCACCAAAACTACTGTTTCACTAAGGTCACCCAAACTAAAAATTGTTTCCAAGTTTTGTGCTACTAGAAACACTGAAGTTGAGCCTAACTAGTATCGGTAATGCAATATTTTACCAAGGAAGAATGATACCTGAATAACTTCGGGTATCAATACTTCCACGTGTTCTGGTGTTTGTTCAAGACCTTCACTTTTGCAGCCTAGGTTTTTAGATACTCTTCTAGTATTTTCTACAGGGACAAGAAACTATTAATCAAAAACACTCTTTATTCAAGAAACGAAAAACAAATATTAGCCCCAAAATAAATGAAATGATTATTTATATCATACCAGCTTCATGGTTAAAATCTAGTTCTTTAGGTGCTTCCCTGCACCATTCATCTATCATAGGGTTGAAGTCGTATTGTGGTTCGGCCCAAGCTATCCAATCCACTATTGCCTTTGCGTTCTTCAAATCCTGTAAAAAAAGAAACCTTAGATGATTAAAAGGGAATGTTTCGATTTGTGAACTAATTTTAAATCTAGGTATCTAATTATCTACAGTTACCTATCTATCCCTTCTTTTGACTTAAATTGACAACATGTTACACTCATTTCACGAGACGTCAACACTCACACATCTGATCATTACAGCTTAAGACAGCAAAACTACATCGAAACACCATCTTTTATGGCTAATTTTATTAAAATTGATCATCTTGCTATTCAAACAAAATATTTTCAGCTAATAAAAGCAGAATACAAGGTTCAAGAATGAACAACCTCTAAGATTATAGTTTTGATGCCTTCATGTTGAACTTTGACAACCACCTCCTGCCCCCCGTCACGTAAAGTTGCACGGTGAACTTGAGCTATCTGCAAACATGAAAAAACATTATCAATACACTTCTATTAGGCCTTAAAAGGATACATCTGTATCAACACAATATCAAGAACTTTCATTGAAAGAACTAGCAAAAATGAAGTAAATATAACATTGCCAATTAACTCAATAATAAAATCTTACTGATGCTGTTGCTAAAGGCACACCGACAAAACTCGTAAATAGTTCATCCATTGATTGACCCAACTGCTGCTCTATAGTTTGACGAACCTGATTAACAAAACATGTGATTATCTATTGTACCAAGTCGTAACTTTTGGTTAACTATTTTTAAGGAGAATACCTCCTCTAAACGCCGAGGAGGAAGAGAGTCTTGTAATTGTCTCAGAAGGCGTATATAAGCTTCGGGAAGCACATCAGCACGAGTAGATAAATATTGTCCCATTTTCACCCATAAACCTTCCAACTCCACAATTAACCTAAGTACACGTTTAGCATTTCGTTCATGAGCTTTCTCCCATAAACTATCCCGTTTAGATCTTTTCGTCAATTTCTCTCTTTGTTGCAACGCCTTCAAGTCACCAGAAAAAACATTTTAGGCATGTAGGTCATCAGTAGCATAAGAAATTAGCATTAGTGAAATGTTATATATACCTTATAATCGATGTATATGAGAAATGCTAATGTAAAGACTTTCATGCGTCTTTTGTAGATGCTTCCCCACCCCATATTGCGTGTGTCGAAGGGGTTTAAAATAGTATAAAGCTTTGCAAGTTGATTGAACAAACGAATAATTATTGTGATCAGATAGTATGGAACACGAAGTAATCTTCCAAAAAAAGCCCAGAGTAGTTCTTGAACTCTCATATCTACATATAAAATACCAAATTAATTAAATCAATGACCATTCACCGAACTTACTAAGCAGGAGAATAATGAATCCGAAACAATCATATAATCAAATTAGTAATTTGGAATAAACACAGTCCTACACAACCTCTCGAGACGGTCATATTAGCAGTTTGGTCAAGCAATCAGACACCCTCAAAGCTATCTATATGATGTACATCCTTAAATGATCTAGATATAAGCTTTAGATAAGCATCCTAAACAGCCTCAAAACAGCTTATCCTAAGCACCTTATAAAACGCCTCATTTCACCATAATGAATCGAATTATAATATTAAGTGACCAATTACAAACACCCTCAAAACTACTTCTGTTATTTTGGGTAACCATGGTTTCCGACACATTGGCCGACTAATCCCACGGGGTTTGACCCCACCGCCAGAGACTCGAAACTACTTAGCCATTGTAACAAAAAATAACAATCAGATTACTAGTTAACATTCGGCATTTCAGCTTATCTAATACTCAACATATTAAACTAAGCAATCAATATCAGTTAACCATAGATAATTTACTTGTATCCGAACACTCCCAAAACTACTTGGCAACTGTAACCGAACACATTTATTAAGGGGGTCCGTACAGCCAGTAACACCCTTAAATTCTCTAGTTCTTTACATAAACATCTATAAGCAATCCTAAACACCCTAAGAACTACTTTTCTGCTTTATCAAAACACATTAACGGAGATGTTCAGAATTAAAGTTTTCTAACTACAGTTTCATACCTATGCAGGATATATAAAACGATCATATGTTTATAAACTTCCAACCCATATGATCAATCATAACAGCTTAACATAACCAACACACACTTCAACAAACTTATATCACAACTAACAACCACTTATAACTATCTCAAAAATGCAATAAGGGGGTCCGTGCCAACTATAAACAAACTCAAAAAATGCTCATCCGTAGTATCAAAACGCTTTTAATAAGGGGGTCCATGCAACTACCGACACCCTCAGATTACCTAGATAAACATCTTGGATAAGAAATTCCATACACCGTTAAAACTACTTATCCAGTGTATCAAAGCACAGTTAATAAGGGGGTAGGTGCAACTATATACACTCTTATGCTCTGGATAAACATTTCGAACAAGCACTCCTAAACACCCTCAAAACTACTTATCAACTTGTCCACTGTATCAAAACGCATTTAATAAGGAGGTGTTTGGAAATACAGATTACTAACTATAGCAATTCTTATACTTATGCAGGGTATAAGCTATAATTGGCAAAACTTGATAATACTGTAACATTTAGTAACATAGGTGTAGCCGGTAATCATAACGTGAGTGCATAAAGAACTAAACGCTTCTTAAATTAGCGTTTCGAACAGGAGCATCGAAACAAAATCCAAAAACTAAACGGACGTTGCCAAAACAAGCATTATGTTCTAATCGCTCCAAAAAAAACTCGCCGCCAAACACACTCATAAAGTTCGTCCTCATTTCACCTATAACAAAATATACTAATCACATAACTCAGGACTTTTAATTTGTATCCAAACACATAAAGTAAGCGCAAATTAACCTAAACGCTAACGAACGCCGAAACAAAATCCAAAAGCTAAACGGCCGTTGCCAAACAAGCACTATATTATAAACGCTCCAAAAAGCTTATTGCTAAACACACCATAAAGGTTGTATTCATTTCACCTATACTAAATATACTAATCACATAACTTAGGAGTGTTAATTCGTATCCGCACACATAAAGTAAGTGCAAAATGACCTAAAAGCTTATTATACACGAGCGTCGAAACAAAATCCAAAAGTTAAACGGTCGTGCCAAAAAAACACTATATTCTAAACGCTCCAAAAACCTTGTCGCCAAACACAACCAGAGTATTTGTATTCATTTCACCTATCACATAAATATTTTTTAACATACAATCCATTAATCCAAACACTCCTAATCAATCATAAACACACATGACCATAAATCAGGGGTGGAGGCAGAAACTTTCATTCGAGGGGGCAAATTATTAAAAACCAAATATTTTAGAAATTTTACACTACAATTTTTTTTTTTCGCCACGTGATCCCCGGGACCCCTCCCTATCTCCGCCCCTGACCATAATCAAAAAGTATTGGCGTAAAACGTGATATTATATGCTAAACATGATCAATCACAATTCATAATAACCATAGTATTTGCATTCATTTCTCCTATATAACAGAAAATCGCATAACCAGTTGTCTAAATATTTCACAATTCCACTAATTTTATACTAGTAACTTAGAAGTGTTAATTAGTATCCAAACACATAAATATCTTTTAACATACAATCCACTAATCCAAACACTCCTAATCAATCACAGCAACTAACTTAACAAAGACTTATAAGCTAACTTAACAGAAATAACAAACATCAACAGATCAATCACAATTCATAACAACCAAACCTTAACAAAAATCACATACAATATTTGACTTAACGATTAATTCAATAAATAAAACCAAACGCAATTTATTTCAAAGATAAAGTACAAAACGACGCCGTAGCGGTAGTTAGAAGCGACACTTCTATAATAAGTCTAGATGGATGTACTTTAGTTTCTTTTGTACAGTAATAAACGGCCCTTGCCAAACAACCACTATATTATAAACGCTCCTAAAAAAAAGCTCCTTAACCATAGTGTTCGCATTCATTTCACCTATATAACAGAATCGAAATAACGAGTATTTCGCACAATTCCGCTAGTTTCACAACTTAGGAGAGTTAATTTGTATCCCAACACTCAAAACACATAAAAAAAATTCTAATCAAGTATCCAAACACTCCTAATGAATCATAAACTCACATGATCAATCACAATTCATAATTTTAACACAAAATTCACAGCAACTAACTTAACAGAAATAACTAACATCAACAGATCAATCACAATTCATAACAACCAAACCTTAACAAAACGACGCCGTAGCGGTAGTTAGAGCGACACTTTTATAATAAGTCTAGATAGATGTACTTTAGTTTCTTTTGTACAGTAATAAACGGCCCTTGCCAAACAAGCACTATATTCTAAACACTCAAAAAAAAACCTCCTTAACCATAGTGTTCGCACGCATTTCACCTATATAACATAATCGAACAACGAGTATTTCCCAATTTCGCTAGCTTCACAACTTAGATAATCATAAATACTTTCTAATCAATCACTTACTAACTTAACAGAAACAACTAATATCAACAAGATCAATCACAATTCATAACAACCAAACCTGTAACAAAAATCACATACAATATCTGACTTAACTATCAATTCAATAAATGAAACCAGATGCAATTTATTTCAAAGATAAAGTACAAAACAACGCCATAGCGGTAGTTAGAGCCACACTTTTATAATAAGTCTAGATAGATGTACTTTAGTTTCTTTTGTACAGTAAGAAACAGCCCTTGCCAAACAACCACTATATTCTAAACGCTCCAAAAAAAAAGCTCCTTAACCATAGTATTCGCATTCATTTCACCTATATAACAAAATCGAAATAACGAGTATTTCGCACAATTCCGCTAGTTTCACAACTTAGGAGAGTTAATCCGTATCCAAACACTCAAAAAAACCTCTTTCTCCTATATAACAGAATCGAATAACGAGTATTTCGCGCAATTTCGCTAAGTTCACAACTTGTGTTAATCATAAATACTTTCTAATCAATCAATCAGTTATTATTAACAACTAACTTAACAGAAACAACTAACATCAACAAGATCAATCACAGTTCATAAAAACTAAAAACTATAATTAAAAAATAAAATAAAAAAAATAAAAAAACATACAATATTTGACTTCACCATTAACGGTTATTTCAATTTTCAACAAAATAAAACCAAACACAATTTATTTATTTATTTGAAAGATAAAGTGTTGAAAATGTGTAATAAAATATAATAAAACGACGACGTACCGGTGGTTTAAGTGGGGACGACACTTTTGTTCTAGATGTACTTTAGTTGGTTAAAGTGACGGTAAGTAAAACGTGTTGGTGAGTTTGGTGGTGACACGTGGAGAAGGGGTAGTGGGTGTGACGTGTCTGTTGTTTTGACCGAGTATCACGGTAGGTGATTTTAGCCAAGATTTTTTTTAAAAGAAGGATGTTGAATGTTGAATTGTTTGGGGTTTTTGGTAGTCCGGAATGTGAAGGAAAGAACCTAACAAGTGTACTTTTGACTCTTTTTTTGTTGATTTTTATTTTAAAATGTTTGGTTATTGTGTTTGTTTTCAAACCGTGCGGTTGTTAGAGCACAGGGTGTAGTGCTGAGCTGTGAGCTCGTATCGTGAAAAAAAATATATGTTACGTCAGTCAACTCATCCATAACACTAAAAAAGTGACTCTTTAGTTAACACCAAAATTCTGGTGTTATAGTGACTCTACTTTTAATAAAAAAAAATTAAGAACATAAAAATAAAAAACTATAGCGCGAGGATATAACGCGATTCACGGTGTAATTCTGGCGTTGTAGGCTTGCGTTATACCCATCATTTTAGGCTGGTAAATACGGCGCCAGACCTTATAATGCATCACACGGTGTGGTGTCTGGCACCGTATGTCTCACATTATACCCACGGCTCAAGTCATGGATTACGATACTCTAAGCTCTTATAAAAGGAGATGGATGATTATTTATAAAATAAATGTTTTAATAAAAGTTAATGGAGTAATCTATTTTTTTCTTTTCGAGTTGTCCTATATTAATTGTTTATTTTTAAAAAATAGATATAAAGTTTAAATCGAGATTACTATATTACCCTTACTTGAAGTTATAATTAAAAACTTTAAATGGGTTTAAAATTAATTGATTAAAAGTAAAACTGTTTTTATACAAAAGGTAAAAAAGAAAAAGTTGTATATTATGTTTTTTTTAAATTATGTGTTTATTTTCGATGAATAATAATTTTAAAATGAAAAAAATAGTAAGATAAGATAAACGATCGAAGCACTGATAACTTGAGTTATAAAACGCGCTAGTGACTTATGACGCGCCCTTGTGGTACAACACTTAACACTATACTAAACCCATGTTATACGGTCTTCGTGTACAAATTCACAAGCCAAATTATACTAGTGTTTTTCACTTTGATTTTTCTTTTAGTTATATTTACAATGGAAAATGATTTATCCTCCTACTTCATGTGCCTATATATCCTCCTACTTATATGATTTTGACAAATGAAATAATCTTTGATGAAATTAAGAAAGAGGATGAGTGGATTACACATGTTTTAATTTGGTGTTGGTAGAAGGATAAGTAGTATGATATAGTATGAAGATTTAGCATTGCTCATTTACGATTTATTTTAAAAATTAAACTATGAGGCCGGGATGTATGGCTAGTAGGGATGGCAACGGGTCGGGTTTTAGTGAACTCGTACTCGTATCCGTTTATAATATCCGTATCCGCTCTATAACCCGACAGGTACCTGATTAATATTATCTATAGGGTTTTCGAATTTTACCCGTAGGTATCGGGTATCCACAATTAAATTTTAATCGGACATTATTGTGCGCATAATGTTAAGAAAAAACACTCGAAAACGACGAAAATACCCTAATGTATTTTTAAGTGTTTAGAAGATAAAAAAATATTTTTTAATATTATACACACGATTTAATATATCGAATAAATCATGGTTTATATTTTAAAATTACAATAACCAAATATACTTGATTCAAAACATGTTAATGCACACAAAATGTGACTAATATAATCATTCAATTCGTTCAACAATTTTCGTCTACTATTTCACACAAATTTAGAGCTTATATAAAATAACAACAAAAGCGGGTACGGATTCCGATAAACCGGTACGGATTCGGATATGGGTAAACGGGACGGGTATTAGTAGAAACCGTACCCGAACCCGTACCCGCGAAAAAAAGAATATTCTAACCCGTATCCAAAACCTCCAACCCGACTACGAACCCGATCCAACCGGTTCGGGTTTCAGTTTTCCCCCTCGATTTCAGGCGCTTTTGTCATCCTAATGGCTAGAATGATGCGGGATCGTATTTGAGTTAAGTTATAGGTTTTAAGTAATTAAGAAAAAAAATAACAAAGCGATAATTTTAATTTTTATTTTAAGAGAACGGAAAATGTTAGTGGTTAGTGGATCGAGTCGTGCAATGACATTCAAGCGGTAGAATGTCTTCTTCGAACCCTCGCCTAGTTATGTTAGACTCCTTATCCGCTTCGCCTGAAAGGACCCTTGGCAGGTTTTGAACCCAAGACCTCCAGGAAACCTCCCCCAAAGAAACCACTTAGTGGAACCTTGGTGGCCAACTGAGCTACGTCAGTTGGTTAAAGCGATAATTTTTATTATAACGTTAGTTTTTTTAACGGCATATATTAAAAACAACTAACAAGACATTAGATAATTACATTAGGAGTTTTTAACCAAGCTATCCAACTACAACGCCAGTTTGACATCAATGAAACATAGAAAAGATCGAAGGGTTGTGCTTTTAGAAAAACTTTCAAATTTCATTCTTCTCTCAATAACAATGATACCTCGTGCACTTAAAAACCATAAAAATATGACCATTTTTTTATTTAAACACGTGTGTTATAGACGTGTCTGTGAAAAAAGTTGATTTATTGTAACAAACAAAATGTTGTCTCGTAGCTCTTTTTTTATTATTATACGGGTTTTTGATTTGACATTACGAGCCGACTAATCTCACATAAACTATTTTTTCTCGCGCACTTAGCGAGGTTTGAACTTTAGCATTACGGTATTTGATAATGATTTGTGTCGTAGTTTTTAACATAGATCTACACATTTTTTGTCTTAAAATAATTTCTTTTACTATTAAGAGCGGGGGTATTGTAGTTGGTAGGTTGGCTTCAAAAGCGTTGACGTGAGCTATGTCAAGTTGATTTTTAGTAATTTTCACTTAGAGTGCTAGTATCATGACGAAAGAAGGCTCGTTGGGGTGAGGTGTAAGCCTCGCAGGGCTCGCCGACCTTCGCCGCCACACCCACCCTTTTTCTCATCGCGACCCCGCATCCTAGACAACGAAGCCACGAAGAGGAGAGAGAGAAGCATATGCCCCGTTGGTCAATGAATAAATTTAAAAAAAAAATTAATTTAAAACTTTTACTATTATATATATCACCCTATTTTAACACTTTTAAACACACGCATATCTTTCTAATATCTCTATCAAACAACAACAAAAAATGTCAAACTTTTCAAATGACCAATTCTCACATCTCAACTTTACCGGGCTTCTTAACACAACCAATCTAAATCCTTCGTCATACTCAACCCCTCGACGTCATCGTCGCAAAACTCCATTTCATCTACTTCCCAATTTTCATCTTCTTCCCAATTTTTATCCGGCTCCCAATTTCCATTCGGTTCACAATTTCCATCTGACTTCTAGTTTCACATACCCTCCTTTTGCTCAAAACTATTTCCCCCAAATGACACCCAAACAAACTTACCAACAACAACAACAACCCGCGTTTCAAAACGCACAATTTAACAACCAGTTCCAAAATCTCAAAAGTCAACAAGTGCCAGAAACATAATTCAAAGTTCTGACGTCACAACCACCACCCAAAGAAACCCGTCGAAACAAAAAAATCATAAAAAATCAAAAGTCGTGATTTGTCTACAGATGACAATGTCGATGATGACGAGATACAATATGTCGAAGCTCCGACTCAGGCTCCCGCATGTTGGAATCGTGATGAAAGATACTATTGTGCAAGTGTTGGGTTGATGTGTCGGAGAACGTCGACATTAAAAATGATCAAAATCTTGATTTTTTTGGGGCAGATTCTTAAAGATTTCAACGCGGCTACAACCGGCATGCGTCATACCAAGAACATGATCACGGGGAAATGGAGTCGGTCGCACCCCGAATCTCAAAAGTTTCACGGGATTTACTAAGGAGCAAATCGTAAAAGTGGTATGAATGTGGATGATGTTTTGGAAGCTACGAATGACGAATATAAATTTTTGCATAACGAGAACCAATTTGCTTAAGTACACGCGTGGAAGATCCTTATACAACACCCAAAATAGGCTGGGGCGGAAAGTGTTGGTGTGGATGATCACAGGGAAGTATTCTGTCTCAATGCTCGTCCTCGACTCGCGGAAAAGCTTGACCCGCCAATAAGACCAAATCTGAAAAAACTAAGAGCACCGGCGGAGGATCCTTGGGGTATGTGAAGGACATGTTAAACGATGCAATGCATCAAATTTTTATCGCCAGTAAATCTGCGTACGACGCTAAAAAGGCTAAGGAAGAGAGGCAAATGTAGTTATCCGAGTTTCAGTTTCTCGCAATTGATGTCGAGTTTATGTTGGAACCAAAGAGGTCGTTTGTCCTTGGAAAACAAGCAGAAATAATGGCCGAATATTCGGGCCAAAATTAATTTGTCGTTGTTTTTAATTTTCGTACTTTTTTTGGGTTTCGTATCGTAGTTTAAATTTCGTAATTTGTATTTTTATTGAATTGTTCGTAATTTTTATTTAAGGAAATGAATTTAAATTTATGTGAAAATGAAAATAAAAAAATAAAGATAGTGGGTGGGGACAAAGTGGATAGAAAAGTTAATGTCATGACAAAATGAGTGTTTTGGTTAGTAGTTTTGATGTCGTGTGACGCTGATGTGACATCACTAGAGCCAAAATAAAGAATGATTACATCTCCATCATACCTGCTCTCTTGAAAATATGTAAGTTTACAGCGTTTATGTGTGAATTATCATCAAGTTTTAACACATGAATTTGTAAAATGAGGAAATATTGTTAATGGAAAGATATGGTTTGAGCAGTATCAATAGAGTTATGGAGATATTGACAAAGGAAAATGAACATTTACTTTGGTGTACAAAAATGGGTGGTTTTTACTTTTTACCAAGCATACCTACGTACTTCAAATGAAGTGTAAGGAAATTTCACATGCTTCTTGTTTGTTGAAAAGCTTGTCTTAGGAAAATTCGTAGAAGCTAGCTAGTGCATCGGCTTTTAATTTCTTGAAATAATCAAAAGAACGTACAAAATGCGCAATCAAATATCGAATGAGTTTTTAATTACGGCAATAGGACAGCAAAATTTTACGACATAAAACATCCTTATTGGTCAATAAATGTTAAGATTGGCTTCAATTTGATCAAACCCATTTAAATTTTATCCAACAAAATAAATACGTATAATTAAATTTTGAGTAAATTATATGAACCAAAATAGACTTATTAATTACTATGTTTTTAATAATTTGATAAATTTTACAAATACCGCCTATATTTTATACCCGCGTATTTTATATAATTTTAAGAAAAATACAACATATATGTTTCCGTATTTATAAATATTACTAGTAACATAACTTGTCTAGTGGACAGATTCGATTCGTAAAACTTATTTTAGAACAATGTTTCTCATTTAATTCTAATGCATCCGAATTTATTCTACAAATCTTAATCTGGTGCCTTCTTTGCTCCAAGCACTTTCAAAAGCAACATCGCCTTCCGGGTTATGGCTATGTTTGGTAACAACTTTTTCAAAAGAATTTTAACCAGTTAGCAAGAGCATTTAGCAATTAGCATAATTATTGATGAAAGAACATTAGACTTAATAAATTACTTATATACCCTCATTGATATAATACATTAAATTTAAAAGAATTTTCTATTTATATATGTATGTTTTTTATGTCTTTTCGCACATTTAAATTACAGTTACTATTAATCTACCAAACACTTTTATAAATTAACTGCTACTGCTAACTGTTACTGTTAACTGCTTGCTGCTAACTGCTACTGCTAACTATTACTGCTACTGCTAACTATTGGTTTAACCAAACACACCCTGTATCCTCTTATTTTACAATTGTAAAAAATTGCAAGAGTTAAACACAAAAGGATCGTCCCTCAACTTCTTAATTACCACTTGATTATACGTCTAATTGCTCCGCTAAGATCGAGATCTCGACATGTACTATGCGAAACAACTTGCCTAAAAAATGTATATAAAATATCAAAACAAAATCAGCGCAACTGATACTTATTAAAAAATCAAAATAATTTAAGTACTACAATTTAATATAAAGTAAGCTAACCCATACTATATAAGAGATTAATATTTAAGATGATAAGAAGTAGGTCGTATGTTGCAACCTAAAAATCTAACAAAATACGCATCCATAATAATTAGAGGTCGCAAAATCAACCCAAAAGATAAAATATAGGTCAAATGGTCATTAGAATATAGCTTTTGGGTTGTATAGGTTATAAATAATTTTAACATTTGGGTTAAATAGGTTTTAAAACTATTTTTGAAATAAAAAGAATAGGTTGGATGAATTGTAAAAATAAGTCGAATGGGTTTATACTAAATAAAGAGAATAGGTTGGTAAAATAAGATTTTCTCCTCTAGTTCATACTTTTCAATGGAGAAAAATTAATAGAAAAGAAGATCACCTCTTTCAGTTCATACTCTTCGAGTTGATATTAGAGTCATTGATGATGATGACATCATTCATTTGTAATGGAGTACTACCTTCGTTGTTAACAAACTTTGTTTACTAAATCGATCCAAAGTTTGTTGAAATTGAACTTTTAATCGAGTTGTTGAAAATGATGACATCATCAATTCAGTATCATGTTGTTGATGATGATATCATTGACTCAATGTCTGTTGAGGTTGAGTAGTATAATAAGTACTAGATCATATTCTTTTCATTGAGTCATTATTGATATACTTATATTGAGTCATTGTTGGGTTGGATTGACCTGAACCAACCCGTTTGACCCATGACTTATTGACTCAATTTTGAATTTGGACTTGTTTGATTCATAACCCAATTGACTTGTAACCTAGTTAGCTCAAAACTCAAACCAAACCAACCCAACCCATTTGTCACCTCTAATAATAATAGATCAAGATGTAATAAAAAAAATTGACAACTCTAATACTAGGAATGACAATGGATCAGATAGAGTCGGGAATCAAATTTCCTATCCTCATTCTTAAATCTCAGTAACCGTCTCCATCTTTAACTCCATACTCGATGGGATCAAAATCGAAATCCCATCCCCACCTCCATTGGGGTTGAGGATCCTCACCAGAGAATGATATTTTTTATCATGTATATTTACGTTAAATAACGACTATAACATCCAAAAGTTATAACAAGCATTAAACTTGAACATATGAATTAGGTAATTATAGATTCTTAACTACATAAATAGTTATGTATATATCATACAATCATACATGCATCAAGACTAGTTAAAACAAAAGTCAAATTATGGAAACTAAAAAGAGAATTATGTTATCAATGTGATTAAAACTCCAAGGGTCGTTTGGTATTTTTCTATGACGGTTGTTTTTGCTTATATATAGGGAATTATAAGATCATAACTTTGTACCTTTGATTTTTGTTGGATAATAAAGAAAAGCTTTCGCATGGTCTTGATTCTTGTTTTCTCTTTGTTCTTCATCTTTAATTATCGTTTGTTGATTCTAACAAGTGGTATCAGAGCTTGTCGATCATTATGTTCCTGGATCGTTTTTCTGAGTTAGGGTTTCGTCTTAATAAAGTCGAGTTTTGGGATTTTAGATATCGTTGATCGGTTGTAGGTTATGCTTTGGGTTCTTTTTTTTAGAATCGATTGTTTCAGGGGTCTTTTTATGTTTCTCTAGATTTGGGGATAAAGGGGAAGTTGGGTATAATTCGAGGGATATAATAATTGGTTTTATTTTGTTTTTGGGCATGGTTATTTGAATTAGGATTGATTTGGGCTTTTATTTTTTATTTTGGGTTTTTAGTTTTGGATATACACTTTGTTTTTGAAAATCGTGACTCCTCAAATCACCAATATTGAAAAGTTTACAGGAAAAAATAATTTTAGCTTGTGGCATGATGAGACTGCAATTATACATAGTCTTATCGTGTAAAACGGGCTTAAAATGCTTAATTATATCATAAAATACCGTGAAATATACTTGTATTCGTTTGTTGTGTATTTTAGGTACGGATATCGTGAAAAAGATAAAAGATCACAAGAAACAAGCAAAAATAAACACGAGAAATGAAGCCGCACAAAGAACCGGACCCGATTGTGGATTTTGCAAAAATGCCCTTGAAATTTGAAGATTTGTCAAGTTTGGTCCCTCAAGTTTGAAGACTTGTTACTTTAAACCCTTATAAATCTTTAAAATATAAGATAGGTCCTTGAAGTTTTAAGAAATGTCAAAAACACCCCTCGAAGAATGCTCAGATTGCAAGTTTAGTCCTTATTCAAGATTGATAAAGTTTGGAGGGCCATTCTGTAATTTGCTAATTGTTGTTTACAAAGGAAATACAAGAAATCTGCCAAAGTCTCTGTTTGCAAGCTTTCTTAAAGAACAGGGGGTATTTTGCCTAATTTTCAAACCCATCTATACACCAAACCCGTCTAAAACCCGCAAGCCTACAAACCCACTACCCAACACCAACCAACCCGACCCATCCACCTAATCCCACTAAACCGGTTTATTGTTTTTTAATTCATTTTGGATGAATTAATTAATACTTAAACTTGGCGCCTAATACTCTATTTTCCCTAAAAAAGATCAAACACACACACTTATGAACATTCAACCCTGAAATCCTAAACTCATTAATCCTTAAAATTAAATCATATGTTTATCCAAATCAATGATTAACTACCCCCTTAACCCAACCCCAATCCCAAAACGCGTTCCACATCACCCTATGGGGCCCACCCACGTCGCCCTGCTACACTTTTGGGAAGAAGCAATCAACGAGCCATAGTGTTTTCTTGTTTCCAAATGATTCTTGAACGGTTTAGATGCATTCTTACAGCTTGCACATCACAAGAAATACAACTAAAAATCACATGGGCACTTTTGACTAATTTTGAGAAATTAAAAATTCAAATTCGACAAGGGCAATGTAGGTAAATCACAGCATTGGGGTTTTGAGTTTCTCTTAGCTTTTAGAATCATTCTAAGCCTGCTTTATAAAGGCATTAGGACCCTTTCATTTGTTCTTGTTCTCGGATCCAAAAAAAGTGTAATACCTTTTTCTTATTAACGAAAAGTTGATGGCTTTAGAGATATGAGTTCCTTTTTTTGTTATTTTGCAAGTTTGATTAAGGTTTTATAAAAGATTCTAGCTTTGTTCCATTATTTTTCCAAATTCTTGAAAAAAGAAATTCTGTTTTAAATTTTTTTATTCAAGACTTATATTTTGATCATGTATGTTTGAAATTCTTGTGGAAAATCAAACATAGTTGAAGAATATAAGGCTTGTTGTTAATCTTTTTAGTTGGTACTATAAGTTCTTATTTTAAAAAAGAAAAAAAATAATATCTTGTTTGAATTTATTTTGTGCTTATTATTTCATAGCTTATACCAAAAGCTCTTAACAAAGCTCTTGGTACAAACTTTCAAGCTTGAATTTTCTCTTATGCTGGTGTGTTAAGCAGGGATTCATTCCACTCACACTCAATCCTCTCCTTTCACCTTATTGCTTGGTTCTCCTGTAGAACCTCAACAAGCAATCATCATATCCTTTCATAATCCCTCACAAGCTCCCATTCCAGACCTTTGTGTTGTGTTTTTTGGTGGATCTCTAGTCTAAACAAGACCAGAGTGGGTAAACCTTACAAAACCCCTATGTTAACTGTTTTGGTTAGGTAATTTAAGTTTTTTTTAACTATGCTTGTTGTTTGCTGATAGTTTAAACTAGAATTGGTGTTAAATTAGTGTGATATACATGTTTAAGTGGATAAAAATGGGTTTCAAGAGTTTAGCTGTAAAAGTCCTTGTAAAATATTTGATTGTCAATCAGTAAGGGGTGTTTGGGACAACATGATTTTTAGGTTTTGAATGACACAATATTGTATTTCCATGACTGCATATGTTATATGTATGTTTTTAAGATATTTGAAGTGTTCTTTTTGTTTGTGAGTTTTAATACCAGAATTTAAGGTTGCTAGTTCACCATGTTTCTACATAAAAATAACTAAATATAAAACAGTAGGCTAGGTTATTAGATTTTTAATTTCATTGCCTGAAATCTTAGAATCTGTTAGTATTAGGAGTTGTTTAGGACTGTATATCGATTGAGTGGAGTATTCTTTGCTTAGATTCAAGTTAGGATAGCTATAAATTCATCTTGGTGTCATTTATATCAGCAAAAAGCCAATCTGCCTGCACAAACCTTCTTTGAGCATGATATGAGGTTTTGAGTGCTTGTATTGTGGTTAATTGTGTTTGATTCTTGTTTGTATTGACTCCCCGCAAGCCAAAGCTTGTGGGGTGCCCTTTGTTCCCAACAAAATCCATCAAACAAGCAAAAAACATACCCATTTCACTTTGTGTAACAAGCAGTAGGAAGAAATCTTCCCACTGACTTCATTAACTAGTTCCCACTGCTAGACCACTTCAAACAACTTTTCACTTTGGCTTTTCCTGGCTTATCCAGTGACCGTTATTAGCTTATTTGATTTTTCCTTAGTTAGTTTCAGCTAAATAAATTTTTCAAAAGTGGTTTTGTATTTTTCTCACCTTTCTTTTATTTATTATCATTATTTTAAGTTAAAATTAGTTTTTAGCCATTTAAAAATAGACAAAAGTAGTTTAAAATTCTGGAAAAATACTTTTTAATCTTTGAATAATATACTTGGGGTTTACAAACGAAAAAAAAATTAAGTTGGACTTTTTCTTGATTATTTTTATTTTAGGGTTTTTAATTAACTTTAAAATTAAATAATAATTAATTAAAAAGTATAAAAAAGATTTTATTGATTTTTATACCGTCTTGATAGTATTTGGGAGTTTTTTTGGCAATTTTTATTAATTTTTTAGAAAAAGTTTTTGTTTTTGTCTCGTTTTGCGTGAAAACGCGTTTTTCGTCTTAGTATCAATTTAATCGTAATCGTCATTTTCCTTTATTCATTTTCCATCTTTCTAATATTAATAAAAAAATCAAAGTTTGACACACCATAATCCTCCTTGGTGAATGATCTCATTTGGTCATTTTGTGTGCGTTTTTGTAAAACCGCATTAAAAACCTATGAACAGTACACGTGAACAGTAACTTACGAAAACACGGTAAAATTTAAACTTTCAATTTATAATATTAATACACGTGTCACGACAATAAATAACGTATAATCATGAATATTATAAATGTGACATGATCACGAACACCAAAATCACAAAATAATAAAACACGAACACACACGTTAATAATTAGACTCGAGAAAAGCTACGGGTTACCTCATGTGGGCCTCATAGCTGCGGCAAGACAAGAGGAAGGACCAAGATGGGCCTTTTGGCCCATAACCAAATTAATTAAAACACCTGGAGAGTTATTTTTTTCTCATAATTTAGGTTACAGAAAAAGCTTTGTCCTCTCCTCCGTGTCCTCCTTAGCCGCCGGCCTACACAACAAAACAAGGCAAACCGGACGATTTTTATTGATTGATTAATTATTTGTGATCATCTCGTTATTCTACGCATAGTGGTATATTCAAAAACCTTGTCTTTTCATTTTATTTTTCTTATGATTTCATGTTAAAATTAATTAATCTCAAGAACATGTATTAAATAACTAGGATTAATTAATTTTGGGTCAAGGCATGCTTGGTTTGTGTTTGTGGTTCGGCCAAGGCACCGAAACCCCCAAAGGGGGTGTTCGGTTAGTTTTTATCACCACCACCGAGACCCTACAAGGTCTCGGCTTGGTTGGTTTTGGCTCGGCAAGACAAGGGAACCCGACCTTGGGTCGGGGTGTGTTTTTGTTCGGCTTTTGTGTGAACCGAGACACCACCGAGACCCGTAAGGGTGCTCGGTTGGTTTTGTTTATTCGAACCCGAGACAAAGGGACCCCGACTTCGAGTCGGGGTATGATTGTATGATTAGTTGTTAAGTAGTGTCAACCGAGGTTCTTTCCAAGGACTCGGTGGGACTTGTTTATAGCTTATTTGATTCCGCTTATGTTAAAACACGGGCTCGGGTTTCGGGTTTTTATAAAAACTATTTTTATAAATCATGTCACATTAAACTTTAGGTTAATTAATTATTAAAATTAATTCATGTATAACCTAAGGCATTTATACTTAGTTATTTTAATTAAACATGTATTTTTAATTAAAATCATATAACACATAGTTTAATTAAATTAACCCGTTGTTTAATTAACCAACTGTAACCATGACTTGTATTGTACTAATTTGACTTCACTTATTATTTATTATTCAGCTTAATTATAATTATGAAAACTTACTAATTTTGGGAACTTCTATTTTTGGAAACTTTCTATTTTTGGAAACTTACTATTTATGAAAACCTACTATTTTTAGAAAGTTACTTAGGGAGTGCTTGGTTAATCTGAGGGGAATAGGAATGGGTAAGGGTAATGGAATACAAAGGAATGCAATGAGCATTCCTTAGTATTATCATTATCATTGTTGGTGCTTGGTTAATATAAGATATGGTGGTGATTGGAGATGGTGGCAACAACTGTTAGGGTGATAGTCAATGGTTACGACGATGACGAGCGTCGTGGTGGCGTAGGGAGGGTGATGGTAGTAACAATGGTGGTGATTAGTGGTGGTGGTGGCGTCGAATATTGGTGGTGTCGGAGAGTGGTGGTGCCGTTAGGAGGGTGGTGGTAGCGACAATAGTGGTGGTCAGTGGTGGTGCTGGTGGTGGCATCGAAGATTGGAGGTGTCAAAGAGTGATGATGCCGTTAGGAGGGTGGTGGTAGCAACAATGATGGTGGTCAGTTGTGGTGGCAGCATCAGAAAGTGGTGGTGTCGGAGAGTGGTGGTGGCGTTAAGAGGATGGTAATAGCGACAATAGTGCTGTCAGTGGTGGTGGTGGCGTCAGAGAGAGGTGGTGGCGTTAGGAGGATTGTGGTAGCGACAACGATGGTGGTCAGTGGTGGTGGTGGCGTCGAAGAGTAGTCATGTCAGAGAGTAGTGGTGGTGTCGGAGAGTGGTGGTGGCGTTAGGAGGGTGGTGGTAGCGAGAATGATGGTGTTCAGTGGTGGTGGCGGCATCGGAGAGTGGAGGTGTCAGAGAGTGGTGCTGGTGTTAGGAGGGTGGTGGTAGCGACAACGGTGGTAGTGGCGTCAGAGAGTGGTGGTGTCGGAGAGTGGTGGTGGTGTGGGAGAATGGTGGTAGCGACAATGGTGGTGATCAGTGGTGGTCGTGGTGGCATCACAGAGTGAGAGTGGTGGTGGGGTGGTGGTAGCGACAATAGTGGTGGTCAGTGGTGGTGGTGGCGTCGGATAGTGGTGGTGGTGGTGGCGTTAGGTGAGTGGTGGTAGCGACAATGGTGGTAGTCAGTGGTGGTGGTGGCATCAGAGAGTGGAGGTATCGGAGAATGGTGGTGGCATTAGGATGGTGGTGGTAGCAAGAATGGTGGTGGTCAGTGGTGGTAGTGGTGGCGTCGGAGAGTGGAGGTGTCGGAGAGTGGTGGTGGCGTTAGGAGGATGGTGGTAGCGAGAATGATGGTGGTCAGTGGTGGTGGCGGCATCGGAGAGTAGAGGTGTCGGAGAGTGGTGCTAGTGTTAGGAGGGTGGTGGTAGCGATAACGGTGGTAGTGGCGTCAGAGAGTGGTGGTGTCGGAGAGTGGTGGTGGTGTGGGAGAATGGTGGTAGCGACAATGGTGGTGATCAGTGGTGGTCGTGGGGGCATCACAGAGTGAGAGTGGTGGTGGCATTAGAAGGGTGGTGGTAGCGACAATAGTGGTGGTCAGTGGTGGTGGTGGTGGTGGTGGTGGTGTTAGGTGGGTGGTGGTAGCGACAATGGTGGTAGTCAGTGGTGGTGGTGGCATCGAATAGTGGATGTGTCGGAGAATGGTGGTGGCGTTAGGATAGTGGTGGTAGCAAGAATGATGGTGGTCAGTGGTGGTGGTGGTGGCGTCGGAGAGTGGAGGTGTCGGAGAGTGGTGGTGGCGTTAGGAGGGTGGTGGTGGCGAAAATGGTGGTGGTGGTGTCAGAGAGTGGTGGCGTCGGAGAGTGGTGGTGTCGTAGAGTGGTGGTGGTGTGGGAGAGTGGTGGCAGCGGCAATGGTGGTGGTCAGTGTTGGTGGTGGCATCAGAGAGCGGTGGTGTCAGAGAGTGGTGGTGGCGTTAGGAGGATAGTGATAGCGACAATGGTGGTGGTCAGTGATGGTGGTGGCGTCGGAGAGTGGTGGTGGTGGAGAGTGGTGGTGGCGTTAGGAGGATGGTAGTAGCGATAATGGTGGTGGTCAGTGGTGATGGTGGCATCAGAGAGTGGTGGTACGGAGAGTGGTGGTGTTAATAGTGTGGTGGTAGTGACAATGGTGGTGGTCAGTGGTGATGGTGGCGTCGGAGAGTGGTGGTGTTAAGAGTGTGGTGGTAGCGACAATGGTGGTGGTTAGTGATGGTGATCGTGGTAGGTGGAGACACACATATACATACGACAATCCATTACCTTGAATCATTACCCCCAATTTACAAGAGAATGGTTCATTACCCATTAGTGGGTAATGATTACCTATATTTTTATAAACCAAGCAGTATTAATCATTCCCTTTCTCATTCCTTATCCCCTAATACCCTTAACCAAACACACCCTTAGTATTACAATACAAGTATTATAATACACTAATACATGAATAATACATAACAGAATCAGAATAACTACAGAACACACAGTAAACAGTAAAACATGACAGAATACGTATAACAAGCTAATAACACACGGAACCGGTAAAACACATGTAATTCAGACAACTCATACACGTCCATATTTCTTATGTAGTGTTATCCGTCAAGGCAGATTAGTCTTAATCGTTTCCTTAGCTTCTACTGGACATAAGGTACGGATTTCCCGTCCTTCAGTAAGGACAATCTCTTCCTTCATTAGGATTTCCCGTATACAGCCAACTGTTTTCCCCAGTAGTTACAGATTAAATGCTTATGTTTTATTAGTTACCTTAGCCATATACATGCATGACCAATTTCACCTAGTTATGGAGGTACCATAACCTTAACACTAGAGGCACTAGTGTTATGACTTCACCACGGCGGAGTGATAGCTCGTGGCATCCCTTTTCAGTTATTTGGCCATTATATTATTTATTATCATGTGGGGCGTATGGGTGCATCCTAGTTACATGTTCAGTCAAGATTTTCATGGTGAATATGGTGTGTGCCTTGCATCCTTCACAAGGAGTTGATCCCTCCTACCCATTGACCAGTTAATTAGAGGCAACCCCTCTAATTGCATGATGAGGTCTCCCCTCCAAGTATTCATGCACGTTGTTGACCTCATGACCTATATTGGCTAATTTGGTACATAAACTAATACAGATTTTCATAAGTAACATAAGCTATGTTTTTAGAACTAAAACCAGTTAACATGACAAACAACTAGGTTTTCTAGGACTTATTCATTTCTGCTGCCATTCATGCTTTATATTCTTTATATGCTTCCATACTCTATGTATTATCTGCTTTATTGTATCCGTGAACTGAGCGTTATGCTCAGCCGTCTACTTTTCCATGTTCCCAAACGGCAGGTACCAAGGCCGCAAGTAGGAACTCCAGGGTATGTGCATTCGGATTGGAAGCTATCCGGCCTCTTTTACCTTATGCATTTATTCCTACTTTATCATACTTTACGTTCTTTTGGACATTGTTTAGTCCTTTCCATTTACAATACTTATATTGCTTGTTTATGAGTTACTAGACTACCGATGTTTTCCGATATTTCTATTTATGGGCATGAATGTTTAGACATTTACCTTGCATGCTTTGATGATACGCTATAATTTACTATAGCACTCTATCCTGTTAAATGGGGTGTTACAATTATGGTATCAGAACCAAGGTTTCGACATGTAGTTCTGTAAAAATGACCTGTGACTTACGGGTAGTCACCAGTGTCTTCCTAGAACTGACAGTTAGTTTTCATGCATTCATTCATTTTCATTTTATTTCATGCATTCATATCATTGTAGCAGGTTTATGACTAAGTAATGGTTGGTACAGGACTGGCCCTATTTAGTCGCATGTGCTTTTAGCGGAACTTTTAACTTTGGGACCGACCCATTAGCGTCCTCGCGCCATGTCTTTTATGTTTGGGTGAACTGACCATAGGCGTTCACTCTCGTTCATATAAAAGTTTTATAAACTGCATCATGCATTTCTATACATTGTTTCATGCATTATAAACTGCTTCTTTGATTTATACTTGTTCATGCATTCTTATGTTACCTCATTTCAAATTTATAATTCATTTTGCATTTTGTTGTTTAAACTGTCAGATGGTGAACAATCGCAATACTTCAGATTTGATAGCAGCTGTCAATGTAGCTCTGCAAGCCCTACTTCCCCAACTTCGCAATGAAATCAGGGATGAACTTCAGGCGGAATTCCAGGCTCATGGTAATCACGCCAACCCTCCTCCTCCTCCATCGGTTACTCTCATGACTTGGTTGGAGAGATTCAACAAACAGCGACCTCGCGCGTTTGAGCAGACCGACAGCCCCAACGAGGCTGAAGCTTGGATTTCTCACATCGAGAATATTTTCGATGCAATGGGTTGTGATGGTGTCTACAAGGCAAGGCTGACTTGCTATAAGTTTGAAGGTGATGTGCTGCAATGGTGGAAATCGGTCAAGCAGTCCAACGGTGGTGACAATTAGGTTGCGCAGCTGACATGGGACCAGTTTAAGGAACTCTTCCTTAATCAGTACTTTCCACATGCTGAGCAAGAGAAGCTCAAGAGGGACTACCACAACATTCAGCAGATTGCTGGTGAAAACAGCAATGAATTCATGCAAAGGTTTCTCCAGTTAGCAAGTTTTCTGGGTCCAGCCGCAGGAACTGCTGTGGAGCAGGCTGAGAAGTTTCGTTGGGCACTTCGTACTTCGGTTGCCAACAACCTAGTATGTGCTACTTTCACTATAGTGGCACAGGTGGCCGATGCAGCCCGTAAGCTCGAGATGCTTCAGGAACGAGACGAGTTCGGTGATGACAGAGCATTGAAGAGGTATATTCAATCACCAATTGTAAACAATTCATTTCCATTAGTATTGTTCAATTCATTTAAACCTCTGTTTAACAATTTATATATTCCAGGCAGAAGACTGACGACCGTAAGCCTGCGGCCGCTCAGGCGGCTCAGCAGCAAGCATCCAAGGGAAACGGTCAGACTTACGACCGTTCTGGTTCTGAGAGGCGTGGCGGTAGCGATAGTTACCGTAACAACGCTAAAAACTCGAACAACGGCAGGTCCCTACATTAACCTTCTTTCATGTTCAACTATTTCATGTTAAGAATATTCTAACACTCCAACAATTGTTAAATCAGGAACAATGGTAACGGCAGGGATCAAGACCGTAGAGTTCACAGTCTAACCGTTCTACCGCATATGGTAAATTTTATACCTTCTATGTAATCATGTTTATGTACCACGATCATGTCTTATGCATGTAATCCTTGAACAGGCTCTCAGATAACTAGGACGTCTGCTGGAGGATTCACACATCCTATCTGTCCTACTTGTTCGCGCAGACATTCGGGTATTTGTCGCCGAGGTACTGGTGGTTGCTTCAAGTGTGGCCAACAAGGCCATCAGCAGAAGGACTATCGCCAGGGTGAGATAGAAGGCACCTCTGGACACGCCGACACCAAGCCACCTCCTACTTCTGGTCGCGTGTTCACTACTACTCGAGATCCGGCGAATAAGACCTCAGGTACTATCATCGGAAATCTCTTTATGAATGGTTTGGCAGCATGTGTTCTATTTGATACTAGAGCGACGCATTCAGTCGTGTCTACTACTTTTGCTGTATGTGTTAGGATTTCCCCGATGCCATTAGATAATGCCTTATGCATTTCTACGCCACTTAGGGACTCTGTACGAATCACTTAAGTGTACAGAGATCTTCCCCTAGAATTTGATGACAAGATCCATAGAGTTGACGCACTTCCTTTGGACATGTGCGATTTTGACTTGATTTGGGGCATGGACTGGTTATCCAAACACCAGGCCACGATTGACTGCCACACTTATCGGGTTATCTTCGGTGATGTTAAGTCCCCAGAGTACATACACCATGGTTTTCTGCCAGGGAGGTCAGTACATATTATTTCATCCATGGAGGCGCGCGCATTGCTATCACACGGCTGTTAGGGCTTCATAGCCAATATTCATGACATTTCTACCGAGTCTCCATCGATCCAAGATCAGCCTATTGTGTTAGAGCTTCCTGACGTATTTCCAGATGAACTTCCGAGCATACCACCTGTTCGTAAAGTCGAGTTTGGAATCGAGCTCATACCATGTGCAGAGCCAATTTCCAAAGCTCCTTACCGTATGGCTCCTATAGAGCTTAAGGAACTAAAAGATCAGCTGCAGGAACTTTTGGAACGAGGTTTCATCCGTCCCAGTGCATCACCATGGGGTGCACCGGTATTGTTCGTGAAGAAGAAAGACGGCAACATGCGTTTATGTATAGACTATCGTGAGCTGAACAAGATCACGATCAGGAATCGTTATCCTTTGCCGCGAATTGATGACCTATTCGATCAACTTCAGGGCACCGTGCATTTCTACAAGATCAATCTGAGGTCCGGCTACCATCAGTTACGGGTTAAAGAGCAGGATATCTCTAAGACTGCTTTCCGTATACGTTATGGGCACTACGAGTTCATAGTCATGCCATTCGGACTCACTAATGCTCTAGTTGTCTTCATGGATCTGATGAACCGTGTCTTCCATGAGTTTCTGGACAAGTTCGTTATTGTGTTCATTGATGACATCCTGATATTCTCCAAATCCAAGGAGGAACATAAGGAACACCTTCGTACAGTCTTACAGATTTTTCGTCAGAAGCAGCTGTACGCCAAGTTCTCTAAGTGTGAGTTCTGGTTAACCAAGGTGGCATTTCTGGGCCATATTGTATCTGCGGAAGGGATCACCATGTATCCTACCAAGGTTGAAGCTATCACTAAATGGCCGAGACCTACATCTGCAACAAAAGTTAGAAGTTTTCTGGGTTTAGCTGTCTACTACCGCAGGTTTGTAGAGAACTTTTTACGGTTAGCCTTACCTTTGACTAAGCTGATGAGGAAAGGAGAGTAATTCGTCTGGACGGAAGAGAGAGAGAAGAGCTTTGAAGATCTTAAGCAGAAGTTGGTGACTTCACGTATTCTTACTCTCCCATCTGGCTCAGGTGGATTTAGATATATAGTGACGCTTCAGGAAAGGGATTAGGCTGCGTTCTCATGCAACATGGGAAGGTTATTGCATACGCATCACGACAACCGAAACCTTATGAAGAAAACTATCATACTCACGATTTAGAGCTTGCATCAGTTGTTTTCGCGTTGAAGATTTGGATACATTATTTATATGGTGAATCATGTGACATATTCACCGACCACAAGAGTCTCAAGTATATCTTCACTCAGAAGGAACTGAACATGAGACAGAGGAGATGGTTAGAGCTATTGAAGGACTACGACACCAACATTCAGTAACATCCTGGTAAGGCGAATGTGGTGGCAGATGCTCTAAGTAGAAGGTCAGGTATGATTGCTGGCATATGGATTGCAAAGGAGATCATTCGTGACTTGGAGACGACTGACATTGAGTTTTGTGTACGAGGACAGCACGGTTACTGGGCTAATATTAGAGTGGAACCAGACTTACATTCTAGGATCAAGGAAGCTCAGAAGGACGATGGTGAGATTTGGTCTATCATTCAAAATCTTGATCAGTAGACGGAGTTTCATGTTGACGACGACGGTATCTTATGGTAGGGCACTAGACTAGTGGTTCCTGATGACTCTACTCTCAGAGAAGCTGTGTTGACTGAAGCTCACAGTTCTCCATTTACCATACATCCTGGTTCTACCAAGATGTACCACGACATCAAGCAACACTTTTGGTGGAGTGGTATGAAGCATGATGTTGCCACCTTCGTTTCTAAATGTATGATCTGCCAACAAGTGAAGATCGAATATCAACGTGCTAGTGGTTTACTACAACCATTAGATATTCCAGCCTGGAAGTGGGACAAAATCTCCATGGATTTTGTTACTGGTCTTCCGGTTACTCAGAAGAAGAATGACGCAATCCGGGTCATTGTGGATAGATTGACTAAATCTGCTAATTTTCTGTCGATTCGCAAGGAGCATCCGGTCAGCAAATTAACAAACACATTCTAGAGGGAGATCATGAGACTGCGTGGTACTCCATTAGAAATCATTTCTGACAGAGATCCCCGTTTCACATCACGCTTCTGGCAGAGTCTGTAGAAAGCCTGGGGCACCTGACTTAAGCTCAGCACTGTCTGTCATCCTCAGACCGATGGATAGTCGGAATGTACCATTCAGACATTGGATGACATGCTACGATCGTGTGCTCTAGAATGGTCAGGAAGCTGGGATGATTATATATTCCTAGTAGAATTCGCATACAACAACAGCTGGCACGCTATCATCAAGTGTGTTCCCTTCGAGATGTTGTATGGCAGAAAGTGCCGCGCCCCAATCTGCTGGGATCAAGTGGGCGAACGACTGCTTGAAGGTCTAGAGATGATTGAAGTGACCAAAGAAGGTCATTGTCGCCAAGGAAAAACTCCAGGAAGCTCGTGCTCATCAGAAGAGCTATGCTGATAAACGTCGTAGAGATGTGTCTTTCAACGTAGGTGACCATGTTTTCCTCAAGGTACACCTACACGAGGAGTTAGACGTTTTGGAATAAAAGGGAAGCTCAGTCCTCGCTTATTCGGATTGTTCGACATCAAAGAACGCGTTGATGAAGTGTCGTATAGTTTAGCGGTTACCACCTCAGTTATCACACGTTCACAACGTGTTCCATGTGTCCTTACTCAGAGGATACAACTATCATCCAGTTCATGTTGTCCAGTATCCACTTGATCAGATTCGATAGGATCTTTCATATGTCGAAGAACCCAAGAGAGTTCTTGAGCGAGAAGACCGTGTCATGCGGAGGAAGACGATCCCTTTCGTCAAAATCCTCTGGAGGGATCATCCTGAGCGGGAAGCCACTTGGGAGACGGAGGAGTCTATACGGACTTCTTACCCTCATTTCCAGTTCTAATTCGGGTATGTTTTTCTTTCAGTTTACGTTTCTCCAATTCGAGGACGAATTGTTCTTTTAGAGGGGAAGAGTTGTAAAACCCCGCATTAAAAAATATGAACAGTACACGTGAACAGTAACTTACGAAAACACGGTAAAATTTAAACTTTCCATTTATAATATTAATACACGTGTCACGACAATAAATAACGTATAATCATGGATATTATAAATGTGACATGATAACGAACACCAACATCACAAATAATAAAACACGAACACACACGTTAATAATTAGACTCGATAAAATCTACGGGTTACCCTATATGGGCCCCATAGCCGCGACAAGACAAGAGGAATGACCAAGATGGGCCTTTTGGCCCATAACCAAATTAATTAAAACATCTGGAGAGTTATTTTTTTCTCATAATTTAGGTTACAGAAAAAGCTTTGTCCTCTCCTACTTGTCCTCCTTAGCCGCCGGCCTACACAACAAAACAAGGCAAACCGGACAATTTTTCTTGATTGATTAATTATTTGTGATCATCTCGTGATTCTACGCATAGTGGTATATTCAAAAACCTTGTCTTTTTATTTTATTTTTCTTATGATTTCATGTTAAAATTAATTAATCTCAAGAACATGTATTAAATAACTAGGATTAATTAATTTTGGGTCAAGGGCATGTTTGGTTTGTGTTTGTGGTTCGGCCGAGGCACCGAAACCCCCAAAGGGGGTGTTCGGTTAGTTTTTATCACCACCACCGAGACCCTACAAGGTCTCGGCTTGGTTGGTTTTGGCTTGGCAAGACAATGGAACCCCGACCTTGGGTCATGGTGTGTTTTTGTTCGGCTTTTATGTGAACCAAGACACCACCGAGACCCGTAAGGGTGCTCGGTTGGTTTTGTTTATTCGGACCTGAGACAAAGGGACCCCGAATTTGAGTCGGGGTATGATTGTATGATTATAATACACTAATACATGAATAATACACAACAGAACATCAGAATAACTAGAGAATACACAGTAAACAGTAAAACATGACAAAATACGTATAACAAGCTAATAACACACGGAACCGGTAAAACACATGTAATTCAGACAACTCATACACGTCCATATTTCTTATGTAGTGTTATCCGTCGAGGCGGATTATTCTTCATCGTTTCCTTAGCTTCTACTGGACATAAGGTACGGATTTCCCGTCCTTCAGTAAGTACAATCTCTTCCTTCATTAGGATTTCCCGTATGCAGCCAACTGTTTTCCCCAGTAGTTACAGATTAAATGCTTATGTTTTATTAGTTACCTTAGCCATATACATGCATGAACAGTTTCACCTAGTTATGGAGGTACCATAACCATAACAATAGAGACACTAGTGTTATAACTTCACCACGGCGGAGTGATAGCTCGTGGCATCCCTTTTCAGTTATTTGGCCTTTATATTATTTATTATCATGTGGGGTGATAGGTGTGAAAACACCATCCTTTGACCACTTAATTATAATAATAACCAAACCAAAACGTGTATTTTATGTCGTAAATGTCGGAATTATGCGTGGTTTGTGTTTTTGTTGTGATTTAGGATCAAAATGTGAAAAGGGAAGAAAACACGGGCTTTCACGGGCTTTTATCGAAGACAAAAGACAAAAGACGAAGTCAAGAGATCAAGAGTGCAAAAAGAACGGAAGTCCAAGACCTATTCTAAAGATTTATCGAAGAAAAAGGCTAATGACGGAAGTTTAATAAAAGCCGAAGAACTCAAGTCTAATTTATGAAGAAATTACAAGACGAGTTTAATTAATCCCGAGACAAAGTCGAGAAAGTCGAAGAACTTAAAAGACGAAAGACGAGAAAGAAAGAAAGGAAGAATCAACACATGCTTAACCTCCTTAATCACTATAAATACCCTTCATTTTCACCACATTTAGTTTTGTTGGTTATTTTGACAAACTAGTCTTCCATTTTAATTACTTGCACTTTTCTTAATTGCACCTTTAATTACTTGTCTTGCACCTTAAGTTTGTAAGTTTAATCTTTACTTTTAATTGTTGAATCTTAATTTTAATCAAGCTTTTTAATTATTCTCTCATTCTTCCTTTCTTGTTTTGCTTAATCTTTGTGCTTATTATCTTATTGTTATGCTTGTTTGATTATTGGTTATGTTTTTATGATTATGATTGTGTTAGCTTATTGATTTGATAGCTTATTGTGTTTTTCTTAAATTTGATTAAGTGCTTTTTAGTTAATTTTTATAAAAAGTTGATTTTAAACATTTTTATTAATTAGTGTTTTTAAAAGTTTTTAAATTTTAGCTTAATAGCTTTTTCTTAAGTTTGATTTGGTTAAGTTTTAGTTAAGTGCTTAATTTTGTTTAGCTTAATTGTAGTTTTTAGCTTATTTGATTTTAGTTTTTATCCGGGTTCGGTAAAACCCTCTTTTTCCGGATAAGAGTTCAAACCTTATTCCTGATAAGTTTCATTTGTGTTATTCCGGATAAGCCTCCTATTTTATATTCCGGATAAAGTGACAGGTTATTCCTGAGAAGCAACAAGTAGGGGATTCCGGATAAGCTGCACGATAAAGTATTCCGGATAAGTATCCGGAATTTATTCCGAATAGTGGGATTTCTAGTTATTCCGGATAAGCTCACCAACAGCCGATTCCGGATAAGGGTAGTTTACTTATTCCGAATAAGGGTAACTGCGGGTTATTCCGGATATAGACGAGAACTTGTATTCCGGATAAGGATATAGTGATTTTTCCAGATAAGGATCCGATTTGGGTTCCGGATAAAGAGCTGAAGATTATTCCGGATAAGGGAACTTCGAGTAATTCCGGATAAACCGTCTTGCCAATTATTCCAGATAAGTGTTTTTGCTTATTCCGGATAAGCATCTACAAATTATTCAGGATAAGCTGTTGGGCATTTATTCCGGATAAGTGGATAGAACAGTTATTCCGAATAAGCGACAGGTTGATTATTCCGGATAAGAGTGACAGATTTATTCCAGATAAGCATCAGGTTTGTTATTTAGGATAAGAGTAAGATTGGATTCCGAATAGTGACAGTATTTTGGATCCCGGCTCAGGTTCTGTTTACTTTCTTTTTATTTTTAAGCATTTATTTTCCCGCCTTTTTCCTTAAGTGTTATTTTTATTGCTTTGTCTTAGTTTAATTTTAAAGTTCACATTTTTATTACATTGTCAATTTAATTATCGTCACGCTTAATTTTAAGTCATTTAATTAATTTACTTTTAAAAGTTTTAATACTGCACCGTTTAAGTTTTAATTAGTTTTAGTTTTATTTACCCATCATTTACTTTAACGTTTTATCATGTGGGGCGTATGGATGCATCCTAGTTACATCTCCAGTCAGGATTTTTATGGTGAATGTGGTGTGCCTTGCATCCTTCACAAGGAGTTGATCCCTTCTACCCATTGACCAGTTAATTAGAGGCAACCCCTCTAATTGCATGATGAGGTCTTCCCTTCAAGTATTCATGCACGTTGTTGGCCTCATGACCTATATTGGCTAATTTGGTACATAAACTAATACATATTTTCATAAGTAACATAAGCTATGTTTTTCAGAACTAAAACCAGTTAACATGACAGACAACTAGGTTTTCCAGGACTTATTCATTTCTGCTGCCGTTCATGCTTTATATTCTTTATATGCTTCCATACTCTATGTGTTCTATGCTTTATTGTATCCGTGCACTGAGCGTTATCCTCAGCCGTCTACTTTTCCATGTTCCCAAATGGCAGGTACCCGAGGACGCAAGTAGGAACTCCAGAGTATGTGCATTCGGATTGGAAGCTATCCGGCCTCTTTTACCTTATGCATTTATTCCTACTTTATCATACTTTACGTTCTTTTGGACATTGTTTAGTCCTTTCCATTTACAGTACTTATATTGCTTGTTTGTGAGTTACTAGACTACCGATGTTTGATTCCGATATTTCTATTTATGGTCATGAATTTTTAGACATTTACCTTGCATGCTTTGATGACACGCCATAATTTACTGTAGCACTCTATCCTGTTAAATGGGGCGTTACAGTTTTTCCTAAAACGTATACTTTATACTTACTGCTTATACACCTTTTTCTAAAGGTGTATTTTTATCACAATCATGGCCGTATCAAGATTCTAGCTTTACGAATCACCAAGGCGTTTGGGCGCCCATTTCCAGCACAAAGTAGGTTGACATGAGTGATGCTAACTATTAGTTTCATGAAGAAAATGCATACTCGACAGTATTTTGTTATGTTTATCAGATCAAGTTCTTTATGAGGTTAGTGACGAGTAAACAACAAAAGGTTTATGGAAAAAAATAGAAACGATTTATATGACAAAGTCGTTGACTAATAAATTGCTATTAAAACAACGTTTGTTCTCGCTTCTAATGAAATAAGGTTCATCATTGAAAGAGAAACTTGATTCATTGAATTCAATCTTGATGCATTTGAGGAATGTTGAAGTAAAGATTGAAGATGAAGATGCATCTTGTTAATGAAATGATGCCTAAAAACATTACTTGCATTTTTCGGTCTCGCTTGACTATATATATAAAAACAAGCATTTACGAAAACAATGAATATCGAATTCTTGAGTTCAGGTATTTTTCATTTCATCCATAATCACTTAAGGTATGAATAAACAAGTTCTTAACCTAACTAAGTGATCAAAGATTTATAACTTTCTTAAAACTCACTTTATTTATTGTGACAAAAGCTTTTAATAAACTTTAATTTTAAGAAAATGTTTTATCAAAAAGAAAATGAAAATTTGAAAATAGGATATTCCTTTTGGATAAAGAATATGCCATTTGGGTATTTATTTCACCATTGGACTTCCTCCACTAAAGGACAAAAACTAGTGGAATCTAGAGCCAACGGATCATTATAGGCACCCGCGGATCCTGATCAATAAGGAACCGCATGCCTATTAAATGACCTAGTCGTTGGACTTTTCTCCTATAAATAGTGGATCATTTCTATATTTCCTTTTCAGCTCTTTTGCATACAAATTATCAGATTCAAAATTCCTTCTTTAATCACACAATACTTGGTTATTTGGTTGATTATACTTGTTTAAGAAGTGAATCTTTCTCCTCCCATCTCATCCTCTCTAGTGCAAAGAGAAGAACACTTTCATCCTTGACGTGTTGTGTCAAGTTCAAGATCTACTCAACATCCAAACTTTGTAGAAGATCCAAATTTTTGTGTAAATTTAGAAGCTGTGTATGTATTGTGGTTAATACTTAGGCCTTATAGTATATAAGTGTAGATTGGTCCTAGCTAAGATTAGGTCTAGACTTTTAGCTTAGATTCTGAATTTGGTTAAGTGACGTGTAAGGTTTCTCCACCTTAAGGAGCTTGTTGATTAGTGAACTCTCGGGTAAGGAGTACTCGAGGAGTGGAGTAGGAACGAAGAGTAAGCTTCGTTGCCGAACCACTATATTCCTTGGTGTTCGGTTTGATATTTTCTTTCCTTATCTCTTTCCATTCGTTATTCATTATTGTATATACTTTGTGATTATTAGTTTAAATCATATTGTGTATAAGAAGGTTTTACATAAATCACTTGAATCTAACTTTTTGAAAATGATTTTTAAAAGCCAAACTTTAGATCATTTTTAACTAGTGAAACTATTCACCCCCCCTCTAGTTTCTAAAATTGGTATCAGAGAGGGTTATTCAAGCTTTTGAAACATATTGTATTTTAAATCTTGGATCGATCTATGAATTCCAATAACTACCTGTAAGGGAAATCTATGCAAAGACCACCACTTTCTGAAACTAATAGTTTTATTTATTGGAAAAATAGATTCGAGACTTATATAAAATCAAAAGATTTAGATCTTTTGCATGTTATTACCAATGGTGACTTTTTGCCTTTACAGTATCGTGAAGTTTCTAAGAAGAAATAAGTAGTCACTTTTAAAAATTCAAATGACGACAATAAAAAGAAACTTGCTAAAAATAATGAGGCTAAAATGGTTATTTATACTGCTTTGCCTAAGAAAGAGTATGAAAGGATTTTTATGTGTAAAACCACCAAAGAAATTTGGGTAACTCTTCTGATAACTCACCAAGGTAATAGTCAAGTCAAAGAAAGCAAAATTAATCTTCTTGTTCAACAATATGAACAATTTGTCATCGTAAAAGATGTAACTATTGATAGTACATTTGCTAGATTTAATACCATTATTACTAGTCTAAAAGTATTTGATGAAGGTTTTTCTAGGAAGAACAATGTTAGGAATTTTTTTCGTGCGTTGCATCCAAATTGCAGAGCTAAAGTCATGATGATTTAAGAATCAAAGGATATCACCACATTGTCACTCGACGAACTTGTTGGAAACTTGAAAGTTCATGAGATGATAATCTTGAAGGACTCGGAGATAGTCAAGAGCAAGAGTGAAAGAAAGTCTCTAGCATTGAAGGCCAAGAAAGTGCATAGTGATCATGAAAGCTCATCCTCTGATAGTAAAGATGAACAATATGATATGATGGTTAGAGACTTCCAGAGAAGATGACAATACGTGAGGCAACCAAGCAACAACAAGAAACCATTCTTGAAGAATCGATTTTTCAAAAATGATAGAAGTGATAGGAAATATTTTAGATGCGGTGATCCAAATCATCTAATTAGTGAATGTTCCAAAGCATCTCACGACAAGAATAACATGGCGTTCCTTGGAGGGTCGTGTAGTGATAGTGGTAAAGAATGCGATGCTAATGCTAAAGATGAGAAGTGTCTCACGGCTCATTCTTCAAAAGAGGTATATTCTGAAACCGAATACTATAGCAATGATTGATGACGTATAGTCCCTAGCCGGGCCGGATAACCCGACCCACGGGTACTACCCGTATCCATTGGGTATCGATCATGCACAGTCAGCGCATAAAGCCCACGAGGCCCAATAAGCCGTTGTGGCACGCGGTTCTACCTTAACCGTGCCCTTGTCGCACTGCGACAAGATCAGACATGATATATTCTAAAAAGGATTATATTCGCCTAAGTAAAAGAGATATACACTCTCCTTATTTACACGATAAGGATCAAGCTATATTTGGTCATTACTCTTGCTTAGACCGCAAGAGTAGAAGAGCCCAACTAGGGTTCCCCCGGGTATAAAAGGAACCCTAGAGGCTCCACAAGGTACGATATACATAATACTCTAACCCTTACATATACTCAAACCGATTAATTAATCTCACGCCGGAGTCTAAACGTTGGACACGCGCCCACGGTAAGCCTAACGGTGTTTGTTGATTAGTGTGCAGGGTCTACAAACAAGTTCTTTGGTGCAAGAGCCGGAGTCCACAAGACCTCGAATTAATCCTAATTCAGGTCAAGCGCGTTTCATCCAACTTTTGTATCAACAAGTTAGCGCCATCTGTGGGACCCTACACTAAATTCTAAGCATGACTAAAGACGGCACAAATGTTCCCTACCAAAAAGGAGGTGGCAACAGGTCATCGACGGTGGACTCTCAGATCAAATTCGCTGAGTTCACTCCTGGACCCACTTGCGGGGCCAACAACAGAGATGTTGCTAACCAACCTCCTCAAGGGTTCGACTCACAATTCTTAACTCCCGCACTTATCGCAGGGGAAAAGAACCCAAATTAGGGATCAGCCCAACCCCCGCCCAAGAAAGATAGGCGAAAACTACCCCTCATATCAACAGAAAACGAGGAAATTGTCGTCATAGAAGCATGAGCAATGGAAGAATATGTGGCAAAAAATTTACACACACTTCTCCCACTCGTCACCAAACGCATGAGAGACCAAAGAGTCGTAGGGGAAAAATAAGTAAGCCCATTGCATAGAGACGAATCACAGAGACCTAGGCAATCCCGAAGCAACGACTCGCCTAGCTCAGACTCAACTGATCATCGTTCTAGAAAACGCAAGACAAGGCGCCCTTCTTCAGAAGACTCCGAAAGCAAGACTGATCCTTACCAAACTCCCAGAAGTAAGGATCGAGACTTTTCTCAACCATGGAGAAGAGGTAGAGCGAACGCTTTTACAAAACGTATTCAGTATTACGCCGGCACGAAAAAGCGTCGCATGCCGTCAAATGTCAAAACGTACAACGACACTAAGGACCCAGACGATCACTTAAAAGTCTTCGAATCACAAGCATGAATCGAGCAATGGCATGAACTTACATGGTGCAACATGTTCAACTCCACTCTCGTAGGGAATGCGCAGAACTGGTTCGACAGGCTCCCACAACGAACAATCGACGGATTCGAAGAGCTACGAAAAGCCTTCAAAAGGAATTGCATACAACAAAAGAGGTACGACAAGAGTGATATGTCGTTGGCGAGATTAAAACAAAACCAGGGCGAATACCCGGAAGACTTTCTAGAACACTTCAAGGGCGAGTGCATTCAAATAAAAGAGTGCCCTGAAATCCTAAAAGTGTCTTGCTTTATGGCAGGGATAAACAACAGAGATTTGATACGAAAGTTAAACGAAAAAACTCCAGAAACTTTTGATGGGGTAATGCAACGGGTGAGATCCTTCATACAACGAGAAACCGCGGCTTCGGAAATCAGGCAAAACACACCTAACTATAGATATCAGGATCTGCCTAAAAAGCAGGCTAATGGCCAAATTAGGGCTTGCAATCTTGATTATTAAGGAAGCCAAAGCTAAATAAAAAATGAAGGGATACTACGCCGCGAGGGTGCAAAAGACTTCTTTCGTACCAGGTGACTTTGTGTATTGCGCAAACAAAGCAAGCCGCGCGGAGAATACGGGGAAACTCGGACCAAAGTGGGAAGGACCCTACATAGTGACAGAAGCTTTGGGGGATGGCGCATATAGGCTACGCGACATGGACGGCCGTGACCTATGCCGGACATGGAATGTTTACCATCTAAAAAAGTGTTATTTTAAGGTAGTGGCCTCCACATGGGAAATCTTAGCTACATCTAGCTCCAATAAACCTACGTATTTTTTTTCTTTATTTGTTCGTTATCATGTATTTCAAACCTTGCAAGAATTAAAAAAATGTCGTGGTCCCTAGCTAGTTCCATAACCCATTCTTTACATATATTATATATTAATTATTTCACATCATTCCCACGCGCGTACGCGTACATAACGTTTCCAGGCGAAATAAGAGGAATGAGTTTAAGCTACTAATTAAACTTGTCGTGTTAGAGGGATGAAACCTCATCGACCACGGATCAGGTATCCTTGTTAGGCCCCTTGATAATTATGAAGTCGTAGCAAGTTTTACAGCCAGTACATTCCATGTTGGGCCTGGAAAAAGACACAACGTGCACACCTAACAATTGGTCAAAGTCCATTGGCCGTACTCATGGTAGTAGCGGTACGACCGCACGTAATGAGTTAACCTCATCCATATGGACATTTTATGATATTACGTATAAGTCATGAACAAAAGCACACACCGTGTTAAAAGCATTAAGTACGAGACAAGTCCTAGTAGCATGAACATCAAAGTACTTAGCTATTATAGACCGAGTGCGAACATTCTCACTCGCAAAAAATATACAATTGTTCAACAAACGAAAGCAAGTGTTCTATAACAGATCGGAGAAAGAGGAAGACCTCTTAAGCTTTGTTGTGAGGGAACTTGAGGAGGACGTCTTGTGCTCCTTTAAATCCTTCTCCATCCCTTTCATCAATCTGACATCCCTCTCATTCAAAGGGAGGGGAAGCACAGGTACAACATAAGACAAGTGAGCTGCACCAACAGAAGGAGAGGCTTCCAAACCAAGTGCCACCCTCTTCTTGGCGGCACGGCTAGCGTGCGCAACAAGTACATCAGACAGGGAAACCTCCTTAGTTATGTGGAAGAGGCTGAGCGTGTCGCGGGGGGTGCGCAAAAATAGGCACCCTTAGCTGATCCATGCTAGGTTTTAGGTGGTAGTCCGCCTGAGTCTCAACGCCCTCTACCCAATGCCTTTCCAAAGTCAAGCCCTCAATTATTGCTTCCAAAGGGAGCTCCTGGTCCTCGTTTCTAATACCAAAAGAAGGAATAGGACATACCTTCATCTTCTCTATAGTGGCAGTCAGCTTGGACTTAGCCTTGGGATCGTAGAAGGATATCTCTTCCAGCTTCTTGTTCAGTAGCTTGTCTTCATGGGCTCGCTCTAGGCCTGTCGCGGTACCCTCGTTGATGGCAGCTATCGCATATTGGGAAAAGGTTGCTCGTAGGTTTGGATCCTCATGTGCGCCCATGGCAGCTAGCCGAAGGCCATGACACACCAACCAACGCTTTTCGGCTACCTTAGACATCAATCACGGATAAAGATCCTCATCATATTCAATACTAAATACGCTTGAGCTAATCAACATGATTGCCTATCTTTTCCTTAACAAGCGCACCCAGCGAATCTACATCTGCGAACATCTGGTCCCTACTAAGCTCAAAATATTTCGTGGCATCTGCGTTAGTGGCTTTGAGTTGGTCTAATTAAGAGCGCTCCTCAACAAGGGCGGTAACAAGATCACCCTTTTCCTCTGTCAAAGAATGAATGATCTCAGCATCTCGCTTGACCCTTTCCTCTTTTTAAGTGATTTTCTCCTGCGCGGCGGCAAGCGCTCTATCTTTCTCCGTAACAACTTGTGCAAATCTTTCCTCAGCAGATTGCACTTGTGTGGACAGATCCATTAACCTACTCCTCACGTGCGACATTAGAGTCACGTTGTGCGTGGAGATTTAGCTTACCTCATCAACCAGTGTGGCGTCGTTCAGCTCATTCAACATCTGCGCCCTACCTGGCGGGACAGTATTCTCTAAAAAACTAGCAGAGTCAAAGGCGTTGGACAAATTAGTAAAGCGGGGGAATAACCAGTTAGGGATAAAGACATTATCATTCCTACCAGAGCTCTCTTCGGTCTTGGTGTGACTTTTTTCACGACCTGGTGACACAACAAAAAGGCTGGGAGTGGTGACCGTGGCAGGAGCGGACTTCTCAATATCATGGCTGCACGATGATAAAGCATAAAAAGAAGAACAGAAAAAACATCACACAAAGAGATAAAAGGTAAAGGTAGTTTTCATATGACACACACCTTAGGTCGATAGTGACAGAAGGGGTCATAGGAGGAGTCTCAAGAAAGTTCTCCCTGGTGTCTTCCTATGCTGGGCGCTCGGGTGTATTTCCCCGTTCATACTTAGACGCACCAGTGTAGGCTTGCACAACATCGATGCGGACAGACTTACTAAAAGACTAAGGAGTCTTTCTCCGTCTCTTCCTCAACAAACTAGTAGCAGCTTCCTCTTCCATCTCATGCTATTCAGCATCGATTTCAGCATTTTCGAAATTTATAAGGAGGACAGATTAACTCTCCCTTCTTGTTGTGGTGGCTGCTGTTGTGCGGCGGCACCGTGTAGAAGATTCGAATTGGTAACTTCATGTGATTGGTATGATGATGCCTCTCCTACATCCAGGTCATTGTGTTTTCTTCTGCCCTAACACGAAGGGGCACCTCGTCCTTACGAAGGGGCCGAGAGAATACAGTTAATTCTGTGGGGGGACTAGCTTCGTATGATATCTAGGATATCTATCACTACATACAAGCAAAGCACAAACAAAGATTTAGTCAAGAGATAAGGTTGTGGAACACTTACAAACTTTACATAGGACGATGAGAGGACCACTAACCCTGGTTGTTGTTATTGTAGAAGAAGGGGACCTCGTTCTCTCCTACAAGTCAAGCGCGGCTAAGCCCCAACAAACACATGAAAGCTTCAGGGTAAGCCTGAATAGGATAATGGTTGGTGTTAAGGTGTCAACATCAGCTTGATTATACGAGCCAAGGTAAGGAAGGGGGTCTATTCTCAGCGTCCCGGAGGTCAGAAGGGCATAGTGGAATGGAAAGATCGCGTCATCAATCCAAAAGAAAGAGGTATTCTAGTTCCTCAAATCTAATTTCGCTGTATAACTTTGGGGTCCGTCTTTGCGTTTCGCGAATGATACCCATCCATTTGTTATAAAACGTTTAAAGAACATGCTGAATAAGGTCACATTGGGTCTATAGCAAGAGCGCGGCAGTTAATTTCAAAATTTGAAATCTTAGTCGCGCCAATGCAGTGTAGTTGGGATATATGAATTTCGTAATGAAATAACACGCTTATTAGGAAGCGGGATAATGGAATGCGGTTATTCGCAAACTCAAAGAACCTAGTATACACGCCCACCTTGCCATCGAGAAATTGGCTTATGTTTCGATTACGATGGGGTACTTCTGGATACAGGTAGTTGGGTATGTAATAATCAGAGGTGAACTGATTAAGTTCGTCGGCAGTAATGCAAATGTAATCTCTGACAATCGTCGTACCATGATTTTCAAGTATGAAGAAGATTAAGACTCGCTGTAACACCCCATTTGTTAAGATGGAATGCTACAGTAAAATATGGCGTGTTATCAAAGCATGAAAGGAAAATGTCTAAACATTCATGACCATAAAAGGAAATACAGGAATCAAACATCGGTAGTCCAAGTAACTCACACACAAGCAAATATAAGTACTGTAAATGAAAGGACTAAACAATGTCCAAATAAAGTAAAGTATGAGAAAGTAGGAATAAATGCATAAGGTAAAAGAGGTTGGATAGCTTCCATCCGAATGCACATACTCTTGAGATCCTACTTGTGACCTTGGGTACACGCCATTTGAGAACATGGAAATGGAAAACGGCTGAGCATAACGCACAGTGCACGGATATACAATAAAGCATGGAAACATAGAGAAATGAAAGCATAAAAGAGCATATAAAGCATGAAAGGCAGCGGAAATGAATAAGTCCTGGGAAACCTAGATGTATGTCATGTTTACTGGTTTTAGTTCTGAAAACATAGCTTATGTTACTTATGAAAATCTGTATTAGTTTAATATACCAAAAGCCAATATAGGTCATAAGGTCAACAACATGCATTTTTACTTGGAGGGGTGACCTCGTCATGCAATTAGAGGGGATGCCTCTAATTAAATGGTAATGGGTAGGAGGGATCAGCTCCTTGTGAAGGACGCAAGGCACACACCACATTCACCATGAAATCTTGATTGACACTGTAACTCGGATGCACACATACGCCCCACATGATAATATAATAATAAAGGCCAAATAAACGAAAAGGAGCGCCACGAGCTATCACTCCGCCGTGGTAAAGTCATAACACTAGTGCCTCTAGTGTTATGGTTATGGTACCTCCATAACTAGGTGAAACTGGCATGCATGTATATGTCTAAGGTAACTAATAAAACATAAGCATTTAATCTGTAACTACTGGGGAAAACAGTTGGCTGCATACGGGAAATCCTAATAAAGGAAGAGATTGTCCTTACTGAAGGACGAAAAATCTGTACCTTGTGTCCAGTAGAAGCTAACGGAAACGCTGAAGAACCTACTCCGCCTTCACAAATAATACTACATAAGAATGGGAACGTGTATGAGTTGTCTGAATTACATGTGTTTTACTGGTTCTGTGTGTTCTTAGCTTATTATTCATGTTCAATCATGTTTTAACTGTTTTAAGTGTTAACTGTAGTTATTCTTGTATTCTTGTTGTTTATTATTCATGTAGTATGGTATTATAATACTTGTATTGTAATACTAAGTAACTTTCTAAAAATAACAGGTTTCAATAAATAGTAAGTTTTTACAAATAAAAAGTTTCAAAAAATAGTAAGTTTCCATAATTAGAAATAAGCTGGATTATTAATTTCAAGTAAAGTATAATTAGTAAAACACAAGTCATGGTTCAAGTATTATAGCTTATTAATTAAATAACTTGGTTATTTAATTAAACTATACATTATAAGAATTTAATTAAAAATACATGTTTTAATTAAATTAAGTTTAGTAAAATACTTTAGGTTATACATGAAATATTAACTTTAATATTTAACCTAAGTCATGCATTTAATTAACTTAAATAGTCTAGAAAATAATTTAATTAAACATATTTTCTGATTTTTAATAGTTTCCCAAAACCCGAACCCGTGATTTAAAATTAACCCGAGCCCGAACCCGTGTTCCACATATAAGCTGAGCCAAACACCCTTGACAGTGGCTACCCGGCCTAGCCGGTTGCCACTGTCCGAGTGGTTTACCCGCTGCCGAGCCACGGCTAGCCGCTACCGGCTCGGTTCACACCGGTTCAACCCGGTTCCCACTGTTTTTGTTGTTCGGTTCCCACTGTCAAAACAAAAGTCCCACCGAGACCCTATTGGTCTCGGTTGACACACGACACAAACCAAAACCACACCCCGACTCGCGGTCGGGGTCCCTTGCCTGTGTCCGAGCCAAACCAACCCAAGCCGAGACCTTTGAGGGTCTCGGTGGTGGTGCTGTAGCCACGCCGAGAGATTTGGCTCTCGGTTTGTGGGTCTCGGTCGAACAAACAAACACCAACACCCCCTTAATCATGATTTTAATTAATCCCCATGTTTTTATAACTTGTTTTTATATTTAATTAAAATAAGAACATGAATTCATGAAAGAATTAAAAAGAAAAAGAAAGGTTTGATTATACCGAACACGTGGAAGAAAAGGTTATGATCACGAACACGTACACTCAAAGAATCAAGTAGCCAAATCGTCTGGATTGTTCTTGGTGGTGACCTATGGCTGACGGTAAGAAGGAAAAGGGAGGCAGTGTTTTACTTTTTCTGTAACCTAAAATTATGGGAAAAAACCCCTGTGTTTTTCTTATTATTTGGTTAATCATGGGTCATGGGCCAAAAGGCCCATCTTTCCCTTTTGTCTCTCTTTGGCCGCGGCACCCTTAAGGCTCACAAGCAAAACCCAAAGTTTTCCTAAGTACAAAATATTTTGTCGTATACGTTCGTGTTTTATTTATCGTGAATTTAATTATCGTGATCGTAACACATTTATAATATATATATATATATATATATATATATATATATATATATATATATATATATATATATATATATATATATATATATATATATATATATATATATATACACGTACATACATGTTATTTATTATCGTGACACGTGAAATATATTGTAAATGGAAAGTTTTAATTTTATCGTATTTTCATGTATTTACTGTTCATGTAAATTGTTCATGGTATTTTAATGCGGGTTTTACACTCGTAGAAGATTACCTTTTTTGCTTTGCTTCGGAAGAGGGAAGTTCGTTAATGGAAGATTGTGTGTGTGTGTTTTTTACTATGGCTATGTGCAGTAAAAAGCGGCGAAAAGAGTTATATATACTCCTAGGATTGTTGTTGGATCTGTGCCACATATACAACACTTGCTTAATCTAACGGTGGAATATGAATGGTTATGACGACGTGGCAGACGCTTTTCCCAGGTTTCGAGGAGTTAGGTGAAAGGGGGGATGAATGTGTTTTTGGCGGGTGAATTTGAAATCTTTCAAGGTACTCTTCGCAGCATTCATTTTTTGGAAGGATGGTTTTATGAGACTTTGTTGTTTATAGTCTAGTAGTCGCGGCACGCCCTGCCACTAATAGACTGGGGGACATGATGACGTATAATCCCTAGTCGGGCTGGATAACCCGACCCACGGGTACTACCCGTAGCCATTGGGTATGGATCATGCACAGACAACGCATAAAGCCGACGAGGCCCAATAAGCTGTTGTCGTACGCGGTTCTACCTTAACCGTGTCCTTGTCGCACTGCGATAGGATCAGACAGGATATATTCTAAAAAAGATTATATTCGTCTAAGTAAAAGAGATATACACCCTCCTTATTTACACGATAAGGATCAAGCTAAATTTGGTCATTATCTCTTGCTTAGGCCGCAAGAGTAGGAGATCCCAGCTAGGGTTCCCGCGGGTATAAAAGGAACCCAGAGGCTCTAAAAAGGTACAATATACACAATACTCTAACCCTTGCATATACTCAAACCGATTAATTACTCTCATACCAGAGTCTAATCGTGGACACACGCCCAAGGTAAGCCTAACGGTGTTTGTTGATTAGTGTGTAGGGTCTCCATACAAGTTCACTTGGTGCAAGAGTCGGAATCCACAAGACCGCGAATTAAGCCTAATTCGGGTCAAGCGTGGTCCATCCAACTTTTGTATCAACAATGATAGTTCTTCTCTAAATGACTTAGAATTAGAAAGTAAATATGATAGTCTATGCAAACTAAGTCTAAAGTTCATAGAAAATAATTAATTGCTAAAATCAACTACTAAACTTGAAAATAAGATTAGTGAGCTAAAAGGTAAATTAGCTAAAATGGAGAAAAAAAGAAGTTGATTGAGGATGTCTAAGTAGTGAAAACATTAGGCAAGAGAATGAGAACCTCAAGAGTACGTCCCTTAAGTTGGAAAAATTCATGAAAGGCACCAATGCTCTTGATGACATGATAAGTTGAGAAATTCATTCTAAAGAAAGACATGGTTTAGGTTTTAACATTGATGAAGCATCTACAAGTGAAACCAAACAAGTTAAATTTTCAGAAAATGTGTCTGTTGACCGCGGATCAAGATTGTACTCTGCGGTTCCCTATATTTATGGAAGCGCATAGGGAGATAATGAACTGCGGACAGAAGGTCTAAAACATGAAAATAAACCTTCTTGATAAATATGTTTTAGGTAAAGGGCCAAAACATCTTGGCGTAAATAAAGCCAAAGTACCCATTATTGATGAAAAGAAGTTTGGTAAACTATATACTCCATTAAGTAAACCTTAAATGAGAATGAAAGATGTAATGAGAAAATCATTTACTCCTTCTCCAAGAGTAAGAAATGATTCAAGGTCTAGAAACAGAACACCCGCACCTAAAAACAATGACCATTCTAAGTCACGACCTATAAGTAAAACACCTACACCTAGAAACAAAAATCGTTCTAGAACGAGGTCTAAGACACCTAAGAAAAACAATGGATACCAAAATACTCTGGTAAATTGGAACAATTTTCAACAACAATGTTTTTCTCCGTGGAATATGTGTCCTCCATTCATGCATCCCAACCAAATGCAAGGGATGTTTAGAACTAACAACTTTGGTCCCATAAGATATTGGGGACCAAATGATTGATTTTGTATGTCGTTACCTAGATATGCTTGGGGATTGGTCTAGAGCTCGACGAGTGGATTAAGGATAACTTAGGAAAAGGTACGGTTTCTCTTGACTCCTTGACCATTAAAAAAGTTGAGCATGTAGATAACTTAGGTTTTAATTTACTAAGTATAGGTCAAATTTGTGACAATAAGTGTAAGGTCATCTTTTCCGAACATGATAGTGATATCATAAAAGATGGAAAAGTTATAGGAAAATGTGTTAGAAAGCATGAGCTTTATGTTATGAAGGTTAGTAGGAAGTCTACAACATATGTCTTGCGACTTTAGATGAGAGCTTTACTCTTTGGCATAGGAGATTAGGTCACGTAAATATGCGTTTAATTTAATCGTTAGTCTCTAAGGAGTTGGTAAGATACTTCCCCAATATTAAGTTTGATAGTAACTTTTGTAATGCTTGCAAAATTGGGAAGCAAGTTCACTCTAGTCGCAAAGCTGTTGGGTTTGCTTCTTGAAGGATCTTTGAAGCCTTGATCACAATACAAAGAGTGTGCGGAAACCAATCTTTATATATAAGAAGAACAATAGAAATAACCAAACATCCAAGCCTCAATACATTAATACGATCATTCTTAATAGTGATAGGGTTTTACAACCTTGAAGCTATAACAAACAATGAGATAAATGTGTAGAGAATGTGTGTGTAGAAGTGTGTTTATCTCTACACCCTAGGACCTCCTTTTATAGTGCAAGGAGTCCTAGGTGGTTACAACATAATTAATACTTTCCAAAGTATTATACATTAATACCATTTAATTAGTTCCTAAATAATCTTGTAACCTTCTCATCATAATCAATATCTTTAATACTTTCCATATAAATAAGAAGACTAAATATTTGATCATATCTTCTATAATCTTCCTTGATCTTATCTTCTACAATCTTATATTAACTTTATAATACGACCAGGAGGAACTATATCACCAGGAGGAACGAAGAATACTACCAGTAGGAACTGTAACACCAGGAGTAACGAAGTACTCCAGTAGGAACTGTAACTCACCAGGAGTAACGGAGTACTCCAGTAGTAACTGCATATTACCAGGAGTAACTTCTAAATCCATGAGTCCTAACCCCTAAACTTGAATTTAACTTTGTTGAGTTCAAGTTTCCAAGTAGATGTGTCACCAATAAGCATGAGGATTGGAATATGAACCACAACAGCAACAATCTCACTTGATAACACCAGAAGAAATACAAATTGATGCTCTGTACTAAAATGTTGAACTTCTTTAAAGCTTGAAAACTTCTGCACATGTTGAATCTTCACATGTTGAAAACTTCTGCACATGTTGAATCTTCACACCAACATGAGCAGATTTGATAAGCCTTTACCAAGTAGCTGCTCGCTCTTGGGCTAGCCAGCCTTTTGGTGGAATCATGACATCACCCTGGGAGACTAGTACCCAGTCCAACTCTTGGAACGTGAATCATCGGTGAGTTGGAGTACCCTGATGATTTTAGGCAAACCATCACAGCCGTCAACGGATTTGATATGTCTTTACCAGAAGCCGTACCCTTCTGGACTCGCCAACTCTCAGCAATGAAGCATCGGTGAGCTGAAAACCCTATAGCTTTGAGCAAGATATTATAGCTATCAACGGATTTGATAAGATCTTTACCAAGAGCCGTACCCCCTTGGATTAGCCACTTTTCAGTCTAGGACCATGGCAAGTGAAAACCATCCAGTTTTGGGTAACCTGGCAACCATCAACGGATTTGAGAATCACACTAGGAGCCGTACCCTCAAGGTGAATCAACTCTTTCTTGTCGGTTAGACATGGTGAGTTGAGAACCATTTATTGTGTGGAGGCTAACCAACACCATAGTACCAAACAAAATAGCCCAAAAAGTGAAATATATAAAAAAAAATAAAATTTTTTGTTTACTTTTTTTTAAATATATATATATATATATATATATATATATATTTTAACCAGTCAAAGACTATGAGTCAAACAGCAGCAACGTAGAATGCATCAGGAAGAACAATGGTCCACCAGAAGCAGAATGAGTGCAACCAGGAGGAACCATTGGTCGACTAGGAGCAACTTAATTCTACTAGGAGGAACCATATCCACCAGCATCAATGTCAATCTGCAAAATTGATTAGACAGAAAAACACAAGAATATACACAATTATACATACAACAAGCCTCCCCTTAGGCAAAAACCTCCCCTCAAACGGAGCTTATTATCCACCAGCAAGAAAATCTTTTTTTTTAAACAACTTTTCTTTTCCTACAAAAAGTTAGTTCACACAAATACAAAAAATAATAATCATAGAAATTTACAATCACACTTGCTGAAAAGAACACAAACCAAGAAAAGATTAGTGCTTATGGAAGTCCCAAGCCAAAACAGACTTGAATCTTCCATATACATCAACATAGTCATATCTTGTTAAGGTTTTTGATGCACTATTTGATTTGGAGACATGTTGTAAACCATCTTGTTTAGGTTTCCAAACCCACCTAGCTAAAGCCTTAACAATATTAACCTTGTTTTTTGACCGTGCAGACTCAACCCCTGTACCCTTAACATTGTTAAAACATCTTGGTTGTGGAATAATGTTATTTTTAGGATTGGGGTGAAAAACTCTACCAAATTTCTTGTGATTCACCCGTCTTGAGTTATTCCATACTGGTTTAACTTGTTGTTGATCATTAATCTTTCTCTTGTGTTTACAAGTATATTGCAAGTGATCAAAACTACCACACACATAGCAAGCCTTACTTTTGAACTCAAAGTTATCACCTAATTTCTGAGTCATCATGCCATTCCAACCTATTTGATTACCTCTAGGACTCTTATTATTTTTCCTAGGGTTATCTACTTTCCTATTACTTTCATTTTTAGCACAAACAGATTGAGGATAGAACTTAGGTGATTTAGCACTTAAGGTAGACTTACATGAGGCATATTTACTAGTAATGGGTTCAACTATAACCGGTTCAGGCACATAATCAAGTGTTTCAACAATAGATTCGGACTCACAAGAGTCAAGGTCACTAGTCTTAGGTTCTAAAGACTTATCACTAGTGTTACAAGAGACAAAGTCATTAGACACAAAAATAGTTTCAATTGAGCTAGTGGACCTTGTACCATATGTCATTTGTGATTCATCAAAGTCAAAGTGGTCTAAGGTAGGTATGAATGTCCCTGCGAGAGGTGGAGGAACAGCATGCATCTCTGCAGCTGGTTTATACCTATTGAAAACAGGCCTACCTTCCACATCTTTAGGGGTAGTGTCAAACACACTAGACAAAGAGGAGTCAAAAACATCATTTGGCCCAATATAGTTTTTAAATCCTAAACCAATTTTAGTCCTACCAGACATAGAGCTATCTACTAGTTTGATTAGGTTTTTAGAAGAACTTGTCCATTTATCAAACCTAGCTAAAGCAATATCCAATTTAGTTTGTAGCTCCTCCTTCTCTTTATTTACCTCAATATTAAGCTTTTCAGAATATTTTAGTAGATTAGATGTGTTCTCTAAGTCTATACTTAACACCCTAATCTTTTCTTCATACTCTAATTGGGTATTTCGAAACCACTTTTTCTGTTCTTCTAATGTTTTTAAAGAATTTTTGTATGACTGAACTTCTAGATAATATTTATCATTTTCAGCATTCAGATCAGCACATTGTTTTTGAAGTTCTAGAATTTTTTGTTCATATGTTTCTACGCAACTAATTGCTAAGTCAGAGTTACTATAAACATGCATTTTATTCTTTAGTCTAGCATTATATTCTCTAACTTCAGATTCAGTCATATAAATTACCTCATTGTTTGGAATTGATGTTCTGCACGCCATGAATTCTTCAGCAACACCTTAATCAGAATTTTCTTACAAAGCCTTAAAATCAGAACCTTTAGTCGACACTAATTCTGTCACGAAACTGCTACTGATCTGTCGTGAATTCTGAACCGCAACTTCACTTCACGAAACTGCTACTGTTCTTGTTCTTCTCAATCAAAGCTTCTCAACGAGGCTCTGATACCACTTGTTGGGTTTGCTTCTTGAAGGATCTTTGAAGCCTTGATCACAATACAAAGAGTGTGCGGAAACCAATCTTTATATATAAGAAGAACAATAGAAATAACCAAACATCCAAGCCTCAATATATTAATACGATCACTCTTAATAGTGATAGGGTTTTACAACCTTGAAGCTATAACAAACAATGAGATAAATGTGTAGAGAATGTGTGTGTAGAAGTGTGTTTATCTCTACACCCTAGGACCTCCTTTTATAGTGCAAGGAGTCCTAGGTGGTTACAACATAATTAATACTTTCCAAAGTATTATACATTAATACCATTTAATTATTTCCTAAATAATCTTATAACCTCCTCATCATAATCAATATCTTTAATACTTTCCATATGAATAGGATGACTAAATATTTGATCATATCTTCTATAATCTTCCTTGATCTTATCTTCTACAATCTTCTATTAACTTTATAATACGACCAGGAGGAACTATATCACCAGGAGGAACGAAGAATACTACCAGTAGGAACTGTAACACCAGGAGTAACGAAGTACTCCAGTAGGAACTGTAACTCACCAGGAGTAACGGAGTACTCCAGTAGTAACTGCATATTACCAGGAGTAACTTCTAAATCCATGAGTTCTAACAAAAGCCAAGAATTTGGTTTCGACCTCTCAGTGCCTAGAGCTCCTACATATGGATCTCTTTGGACCTTCCGTCATACGGAGTTATGGAGGTAACCTTTATACCCTAGTTATAGTTGATGACTATTCTAGATTCAGCTGGACTAGATTTTTGGATAATAAGAATGAAGCCTTTGATCACTTTGAAATATTTATTCAGAAGATAGAAAATCAACTAGGATGTCCAATTGTGTCTATTAGGACGGATCATGGTAGGAAATTTGATAATGAAGTGCAATTTGGCGCCTTTTGTGAAGCTCATGGTATTACCCATAAATTCTCGGCTCCTCGCACTCCACAATAAAATGGGGTAGTTGAAAGGAAGAATAGGACACTCCAAGAGATGAGTAGAACCATGTTAAACGAGCAATATTTGCCTCAAATTTTTTGGTGCAATGTCGTGGACACATTGACCTATATCCTCAACCAATTCTTATTCGACCTTTTCCAAGAAAAACTCCCTATGAGATTCTTAAAAGTAAGAAACCCTCATTAGAATATTTTAAGGTGTTTGGAAGCAAGTGCTTCATTCTCAACACCAAAGATTACCTTACTAAGTTCGACCCAAAGTCGTAAGAAGGTATCTTTTTAGGATATTCTCTGTCTAGTAAAGCCTACATAGTCCTTGTAGAAACTAGAAGGGGGGGGGGGGGGGGTGAATAGTTTCCCTAATTAAGTCCGAATTAAAAAATTGTGTTCGTCATTGGAAATGACCGTTACTTGAAAACTTGTTTCATAATAGTTAAGCCAATTTCCAAGAGTTTAAAACATTTGCTATATCTAGTGATTATGATAGTGCAATACATGAATATAAAGATAAGTAAGTAAATAGTATGGAAAGAGACAACCTAAGGAAGGACACCAAGATTTATAATGGTTCGGCAAAGAAGCTCTCTCTTCGTTCCTACTCCACTCCTCGGGTACACCTTACTCGAGATTTCCACTATATCCACAAGCTCCCTTCTTGGCGGAGAAAACCTTACAACGTTGCTTACATTGTTTTCCGACACTAAGCTAAATGTTGAGTTCTAATCCTAAGCTAGAACCAATCTTCGTCGCCCATCTTCTTTTCTGACATAATGCTAGATGTCAAGTGGTTATCCAAAGCTAGAACCAATCTTCGTCTTTTGATACAAATGATTTTGCATGGAGGTTCGGATTTTATTTCTCGGTATCTCCTCGAATTGATCTCGGCTCTAAGTGGAATGATTTGTTCTTGGTTAATAAAAAGTTGTTGGTTGTTTATCTATTTTAAACTAATGACAACTAAGTAAGTGTTGAAGAATAGAATTAAAGCTTTAAAAGATTAAACTAAAAAGACGAGTTTAAAAATAAATGCTTGGAAACTTAAAGATTATATTAGAAAAATAAATAAACACTCAATTAAAACTAACACTTGGAAAACTTTATAAAAATATGAACTTAGTCGGAAAGTACTAAAAGAAAGTAAGATCGGAATATATCAAAACAACTCAATCGGAATAAGGAAAATAAGGTGCAATCGGAATATGTTCCGATCAAATGGTCGGAATGTTGAGAATGACTACTGATCTGAATATGGGAAAAATAGGTGCAATCGGAATACTTAGAAATAGACGCAATCGGAATAACTAATAAAGGGCTCAGATCGGAATGTTACAAACGTTGCTGGTCGGAATAATGGAAAAAGAGCTGGTCGGAATAACTTGAAATCAGTACCAATCGGAATAACCAAAAACTAAGTAATCGGAATGTGCAGACTAACCCAATCAGAATAACACAAAATGATGCTGATCGGAATATTCAAAAGTAAGTCAAAATCGGAAAAATCATAAACCCTTTTCCGATCGGGTGATCGGAATGAAGGGGGGCTACTGGTCGGAATACCAGGTCGGAAAAGGGCTTTACCCTTTCCGAAAATGATGTTGTTCCGAAATTTAAGCAAAGCAATAAGCTATAGAATAAGCCAATCACCAACTAGGACGGATCTATGATAAAACGGATCGAATAAGCACTAAAAACAACTTATCTAAACTTCAAATGAGAAAACTCATAAATCATATAATAAAAAGATAAACTTTTTAAGTAAACTTATAAAAAGTAATAAGCAAAACTAACAAATAAGCCAATAAGAACAAGGATCTTAAAGCTTATTCGTGTAGAAATTTAAGGAAACATAAAAAGATTAACTTTTTAAGCACAAAATCATTGATGAACAACACGGATCATACGAGATTTGTACCAAAATCAATCAAAATCAAAGAAAGGAATAATGAGATTCAAGATTAAAAGCTTGAAACTAAACTTGATTAATTAAAAATAATACAAAGGTTTGATCTTGAAAGAGAAAAAGATGAAAACTAGTGAGAGAAAGTTGAGAACTTTCTCTCTCTAAAACTAGAGAGAATGAAATTCTAAAAACTACCTAAAAACTAAGTGTTCCAAATTTGTGAAGTAGAACCATATATATATATATATATATATACGTGTGATGTGGGCTTTGTGAATGGGCTTTGGTTTGGGCTTCTTTTTCTTCTTTAGTCTTTACGCTTCTTTAAATAAACGTTTCTGACTTGGATTTGAGAAGTGTCGGTGAATAATTCCAACTCGTCTTATGATCTTTTGTTTAATAGACTCGAGTTCTTCGACATATATGAATCTTCCATCTTTGGCTCTATTATTCGATAAATCTTCAAATAGGCACAATGACTTCAAATATTTTGCATCTTTTACATCTCTTGGACTATAGACTTCGTCTTGAGTCTTTTTCTTCGATAAAACCCGTGCAATCCCATGTTATCTTCAATATTCATCCGGTTGACTCTGAAAACACAATAAACACAAAAACCACGCATAATTCCAAACAAATGATATTAAATACGTGTTTTGGTCTTGTTTTAGCCAGAAATAAGTGGTAAAAGGATGGGTGTTTTCACACCTATCAAATCCCCTACACTTAACCATTGCCATGCCCTCATGCAATGCTTAGTGACAAAACACATTTACACTTTTCTCATAATCAATCAACCTTGGCCTTATTAACATACTATTAAACAAAAATTAAAGTACTAAGAGAAATTAAAACTTTAATGTAAACAAGAGGGTAGAAAATAGCTACGTGGAAATAACTTGTAAAGAGGTCGAGGACTTACATTAGGGCTTCGGTGCTGCGAAGATTTATCACCCTCAAGTTTCACGTTCCCCAAACTAAGCTTAAAAACGAGATCATTGTTATTATAAGTTAGCAAATCAAACACTTACACACATGGCTTAATTAAATGCTTAAACTCCCTTATTCCTAGGTGTATCTCTTATATTTTATTTTTGTCTTAGAATGATCATGAAGATGCATTTTTGGACTTATTTCGATAGTTTATTTAGGCTGAAAGCAAAGTAGGACGATTTGATCAATAGTTAGCTAAAGGACAAAATCTCTTAAAACTGCTTCTCGGGATATCAAAAAGTTCATATCTTGGCATAACTTGGTTCACGATTTGAGACCTTTATCGGGCCGATATTTGGCATGTACTTCATACTTTATATCTTGAGAGACGTTCTTGAGATAATGGTCTTCTCTTCGTTATAGAGTTTCTTCACTTGGATATTTTTGAGGGGTTCTCCAACTTTGTTGACCACGACTTCATGATTATTTCTTCAATCTCTAATTGGGATTTTGAGATACAACGATCCGCCTCCTTTTCGGACTTGGATCTATTTATCCTCATACCTTGTTAGGGTCTTTTCGGATAGACTTCTCCATGATCTTTATGGGAGTTGATTGCTTTTCGTCGTGAGTCTTGATCCTTCATATTGATTTTGGGAATAATGCTTTTCACATCACTTTGGATCTTCAGCAATAAAATGGAATCCTCATGCCTTGTTAGGGCCTTTTCGGACTCGCCAATCCTCGCGCCCCGCTTCATAAGTTATGCCTTGGCTATGAACTCTTATCATTACCGAGCAACTTTTAAACGATCTTGGGCTAGAAGCTAAGTAACTTTTCAAATCGTACGACCTTACTTATTGCAAATAAATTATTAGCAAGTGATGGGAGAATAGGCAAATAATTACACCAAGTGAGCTTGTGCAAGAATACCGACTTATAATTGACTCTATCATCTCTCGTTCTCCACAATTTAAAATCTCAAGTAATGAGACTCGTGGATGCTTAGCCTAATAAACCAATTAAGGTCTACATGGTTAAGGATACTAGCTAGAATAAACTTAGATAAGTCTATTCGGGTTGAGTCAAAATAATCGCAACGGGCCTAATATGTCAAAGACTTCTAAACTAGCTACACCACTTTATTAATATTTTTGACTTTATTGCGGAATATATACATATGAAAGCAACGATAAATTTTTTTAAAAATTACGACTACATGGCCAAAGTTAATTAAAATTTTGAAAAATGTTGAAAAAGATGATTTTCCGGTTAAATGAAGGCCTTTTCATGGAAAAGTCCACTTAAAACTTCGATAGAAGTCCCCCGTACACTTAAGATAAACATTGTCCTCAATGTTTAAGCATGTGGGAAAAGTCCCCCTACACTTATGACATTGTGCACGTTGGTTAACTCAAGTTAAGGAAGATACGACTAAAGTGATCAATTTCAAATGTGAGTATGAGAAAAATTGAATCATGATAGTTGAGAGATAGAACCGGATTTAGGATAACAAGGGAGCACGGTTCTTCGGAGATTCCAAGAGTGCATTCATCCCTGTAATCACATCACCACACAAAGACAAACACCTATATAGGTCCCCCTACACTTAGGAGGTTAAAACGGAAAAGGATAGATACTCGGGTTGCCTCCCGAGGAGCGCTTGTTTTTTATAACCGAGTCACGAGCCTGACTCGACCCAATATTAGTTCATGGGGAACGTGGTGAGGGATGGAATCATCTCATGAGAGATGTCCTCACCAAAGTACAGCTTCAGACGCTGGCCATTCACTTTGAAATTGGGCCCATTTGGCTGAGAAAGCTCAATGGTCCCATATGGAAAGACTTCGGCGACGGTGAATGGACCAGGCCAGCGGATCTTCAACTTCCCAAAGAAGATCTTCAACCGAGAGTTAAAAAGTAAGACTTGATCACCAACGTGGAACTCTCGGTTCTTGATTTTTGCGTCATGAAGGATCTTCGTCTTCTCCTTGTAGATCAGCGAGTTCTCATAAGTTTCATTCCTCAGTTCGTTGAGCTTTTTGAGTTGAATCTTGCGATGATCACCGACTTTGTTGATGTCGAGGTTAGCCCACTTCAAGGCCCAGTGCGCCTTATGTTCCAGCTCGATGGGAAGGTGGCATGCTTTCCCGTACACAAGACGATAAGGTGTACAACCGATCGGGGTCTTATAAGCAGTACGGAAAGCCCACAGAGCATCATCTAACTTATCGGCCCACGCGGCACGATGCTCTCCCACAGTACGCTCCAAAATTCGCTTCAATCCACGGTTGGATATCTCGGCTTGCCCATTGGTTTGGGGATGATAGGCGGTGGAAAGACGGTGATTGACACCATACTTAGCCATGACTCTTGCAAATTGATCGTTGCAAAAATGAGTCCCGCGGTCACTGATAATAGCACGAGGAACGCCGAATCTAGCGAACAGCGATTTCAAAAAGTTACAAACCACCCTTGCATCATTAGTAGGTAAAGCTTTGGCTTCAACCCACTTTGAAACGTAGTCAACGGCTACAAGGATGTATTTGTTTCCTTTAGATGAAGGGAATGGCCCCATAAAGTCGATACCCCAAACATCAAAGATTTCACATTCTTGTATGAAATTTTGAGGCATCTCATCTTTATGAGTGATCATGCCTTGTTTTTGGCAGGCATCACAACGTTTAACCATCTCGTGAGCATCACGATAGATGGTGGGCCAATAAAATCCCGAGTCAAACACTTTTTTGGTGGTGTAGTTGGGACCAAAGTGACCACCGGTGGGTCCTTTGTGGCAAGCGTCAAGGATTTCTAAAGCTGCCGGTCCATCAACACATCGACGAATAATCAAGTCAGCACATTGTTTGAATAGATACGGGTCATCCCAAAAGTAAGTCTTAATGTCTTTGAAGAACTTTTTCTTTTGCTGGGATGTTAACCCGTCAACGAGAATTCCACCCGCTAAGTAGTTTGCAATGTCCGCAAACCACTGGGTTTCATCAGACGTCGAGTTGATAGACATTAAGGTCTCCAGGGGAAAAGAATCATTGATTTCTTTGTTCGGATGATCCCCCTGGTAAGGATCCTCAAGTCTACTGAGATGATCCGCGGCTAGGTTTTCAGCTCCTTTTTTATCGCGAATTTCGATTTTAAATTCTTGGAGTAGCAAAACCCAGCGGAGAAGCCTTGGTTTGGAATCTTGTTTAGTCAACAAGTACTTCAGCGCGGAATGATCGGTGTAAACGATTGTGGTGGAAAGGACAAGATAGGGGCAGAATTTTTCAAAGGCATAGACAACAGCTAAAAGCTCTTTTTCGGTTGTCGTATAATGCAATTTTGCCCCCGTCATTGTCTTGCTAACGTAATGGATTGGTTGGAAGTGTTTGTTCACTCTTTGGCCCAAAACCGCACCAATAGCAAAGTCGTTAGCATCGCACATCAACTCGAAAGGCAGCTTCCAATTAGGGGTAACCAAGACGGGTGCCTTAGTTAGCTTATCCTTAAGCGAGTTGAAGGCTTCGATACACTCTTTGGAAAAGATAAAAGGAGTATCTTTTTCCAAGAGGTGGGTCATCGGGCGAGCGATTTGAGAAAAATCTTTGATGAATCGACGGTAGAAGCCCGCATGACCAAGGAAACTTCTCACACCCTTCACGGTTGAAGGTGGAGGCAACTTAGCGATAACATCGACTTTATCACGGTCTACTTCAATACCGGCTTTGGAAATTTTGTGTCCTAGCACGATGCCCTCTTTTACCATGAAATGGCATTTTTCCCAATTAAGAACAAGGCGAGTGTCTTCACACCGCTTACGCATACGTTCTAAATTGGCAAGGCAAGCAGAGAAAGAATCGCCATAAACCGAGAAATCATCCATGAATACTTCCATAGTGTCTTCCACCATGTCATGGAAGATAGCCATCATACACCTTTGGAACGTCCCAGGAGCATTACATAAACCAAAAGGCATGCGTTTGTAAGCAAATGTTCCATAGGGACAAGTGAATGTGGTCTTTTCTTGGTCCTTGGGATCGATGGGAATTTGAAAATACCCGGAGAAACCGTCTAAGAAGCAGTAATAGTCATTACCAGCTAGACGCTCGAGCATTTGATCCATGAAGGGAAGAGGAAAGTAGTCTTTTCTCGTGGCATCATTGAGCTTGCGATAATCAATACAAACTCTCCACCCAATAACGAGACGAGTGGGAATCAACTCGTTGTGTTCATTAGAAACAACGGTTATTCCGCCCTTCTTGGGCACACAATGGACGGGACTTACCCACGGCGAATCCAAAATAGGGTAAATCAAGCCGGCATAAAGAAGTTTGATAACCTCTTGTTTGATGACGTCATGAATTTTAGGATTAACCCTTCTTTGGCTCTGGATTGCGGGTTTAAAGTCATCTTCCATGAGAATCTTGTGAGTACAAAAGTTCGGATCAATTCCGCGGATATCAGAAATTTTCCAAGCAATTGCCTTCTTATGATCTTTAAGCACGACGATGAGGCGAGATTTCTCTTCTTCTTTCAAGTCCTTCGCGATGATGACAGGCGACTTCTTGTTTTCTTCAAGGAACACGTACTCGAGATGGGGCGGCAACTCCTTAAGTTCTAAATGCGGAGGATTTTCGATGGGAGGCGTTTTCAAAGTCAGAGCATCGATAGCAATAACCGTGGGAGATGGTGGAGAAAGATTGTCTTCTTTAAGAAGGTTTTCAAAGAAATGCATGTCTTCATCCCAATCGGTGGGAGAATCGTCATTAGCTAAGTTCACATCTCCCATGGTGGCTTCAAGATCTTTCCAAAAGAAATCACTTTCTCCAAATAGAGACAGTGATGAATCAATAGAGGAAACGGCTTCAACATTGGGAAGAGAGGTAGGAATATTTTTACAAGCATCAATAAAGTGTTCTTCACAAGCCTCATCCAGAACGTCAATACAATTAACACTCTCGTATGAATAAGGTTGTTTAGATAACTTTCCCATGTTGAAGACGATTTTATCGTCACCCACTCTCATGATAAGCTCACCGGCTTCAACATCGATAAGAGTGCGACCGGTCCTCAAGAATGGACGACCAACGATCAATGGCACACGAGGGTCCATGTCGTAGTCAACGACAACGAAATCGGCAGGAAACGTAAATTTGTCGACTCCTACAAAGACGTCTTCGGCTATCCCCACTGGATAAGCAACCGTACGGTTAGCTAATTCCAAAGTCATTTTGGTGGGGACTAGCTCAGGAAGAGATAATTGCTTCCAAACGCTAAGAGGCATTAAATTAATACTGGCACCTAGATCGGCTAGGGCCATGCAATTCTCTACTCCCGGGAAGTTACAAGGGATTAAGAAACGACCCGGATCACCAAGCTTGGTTGGCAATTTCCTTAAGAGCACTGCAGAGCAATTCTCATTAAGTTGGGTGTTAGCAATATCAAGAAGCTTCTCCTTGTCGCTAAGAAGATCTTTGAACATTTTCGCGTACTTAGGCATGTGAGCGAGAGCCTCAGCGAAGGAGATGTTGAAGTTCAATTGTTTGAACATTTTAAGAAAGTTCGAAACCTGAATATCATCCTTGCTTTTGAGCTTCTCTTTCCTCAACCTTGAGGGATAATGTATATCGGAAGAAGAGGAAGGCTTTGGGATCGAAGGATCACTCACATCCTTGGGTGGAGGAGGGGTAAAAGTAAGAGGTGGAGAAATTAGGGAAGGAGAAGGATTAGGAATAGGAGCAGGTGACTCATTCTCCTTAGTCACAACCACCGGTGGAGGTATAGGAAGCTCGGGTTCCTTGTTACCTTTGCCACTGCGAGTGGTGATTGCTTTCATCTCCCCTCTTAGATTCGCAACGGTGTTACTCGGAAGAGTACCCGAAGAAGAGGGTTGATTACCTTGGAAGAAACTAGCCATCATGTTTCTTAAGTCATTCGTTTGACTATCCATAGTGTTTCTCATATCAGCTCTCAGATCGTTCCCTTGTTTCATCAGGTCTGCTTTCAAGTTGCGCACTTCCTGTTGGAGATTGTACACGAGCACACCGTTAGTCTTCATGTAGGTTCCAATGTCTTGGTGTAATGCGGTGGGTTGGTTGGGAGGAGCATTGTATGCGGGTGGTTGATAAGCAGGTTGCTGGTAAACTTGGTTGTTTCTTTGAGGTGGATGTTGTTGTTTATGAGGTGGTATGTATGGTCCACGAGATTTTTGTTGTTGTTGAGGAGGGCGGTTGAGGTTTTGTTGTTGGTTTTGGTTGTTAGGAGTAAAACCGGGTGGTGAGAGATAGTTGTTGGAGCGGTAGCTAAGCAGGTTGCGGTCACCTTGAGGACGAGCTTGATAAGCGGGTTGAGGATAGGTACCGTATGCTGCAGTCACATTCTTAGAAGGGTAGTCTTGGGTGGCAGTACAAGTGGTGTAAGAGTGAGGACCCCCGCATATCTCACATGGTTGCCTAACAGCATTGACTTGAGCGTCTTTAGCGTTTCTAGCGTTGATGCTGTTGGTGTTGCTGGCGGTTTGGGTAGCAAGCGATTCAAGAAGCGCAGTGATTTTGTCAATTCGCTTGTCGCTGTCACTAGTACTAGCACTAGCAACATTGGTCCGAACACTCTTGGTTTGCACACGAGACTTATTCTCAATGATATCCCAAGCAACATTGGAAGTCTTAGCCAAAAGATTACCCCCCGATGCACTGTTTAGTGAATCTTGGTCATTCATGCTTAAACCATTATAAAAAGTATTAATTTAGTGCACTTTGGTAAAACCATGTTATGGGCATTTTCTTAAAAGATCTTTGAAACGATCCCAAGATTCACTAAACGACTCATCGTACTTTTGTTCAAAATTGATAATTTCATTCCGCAAAGCGGTAGTACGAGAGGGTGGGAAAAAGTAGTTGATAAACTTGGTCTCCAAATCCGTCCACGTAAGAATACTCTGTGGCGGTTCCTTAGCAAGCCAATGCCGGACTTGTCCCTCTAAAGAAAAGGGAAAAAGTTGTAAACGGATTACCTCTTGTGGAACACCATTGTATTTGACCGTATTAGTGAGTTGCATGAATCTCTTGATGTGGTCATGTGGATCATCAATGGTACGCCCCAAGAATGGTTGAGCAGAGACCATCTGGATAAAGCCGGATTTGAGCTCATAGTTGTTGGCTGCAAATGCGGGTATGACAATTGGATCATTTTTACCATCTACATGTGCTTGCAGAAGTTCAATCATCGGGCGATTATCCGGTAGAGGCTCATTGTTGTTGTTATTATTGTTGTTGAAAGGTGGGTTGTTATTGTTATTATTGTTTTGAGGTGGGTTATTGTTGTTGTTTTGTACACCGGCCATGTCTAAGTCTTCGAGAGGCTCGGGCTCTTGATAAGACGTTGATCGTGTACGCATGCACCTGCAAAAGAACTAACAAGGCAAAAACAAAGCAAAAATATTTTTGGTTTTTTAAGTTTTGTAATTTTTTTTGTATTTTTGAAAATTTTATGTTTTTTAGGGTTTTTGAAATTTTTTGTGAAAAAGTAACGTTCACGGTGAACGGATCCCAAAATCCAAGTTCTCACAAAAAACTGTTGATCTTAACGAGAAGAGCCGGCAGCGGCGCCATTTGATACAAATGATTTTGCATGGAGGTTCGGATTTTATTTCTCGGTATCTCCTCGAATTGATCTCGGCTCTAAGTGGAATGATTTGTTCTTGGTTAATAAAAAGTTGTTGGTTGTTTATCTATTTTAAACTAATGACAACTAAGTAAGTGTTGAAGAATAGAATTAAAGCTTTAAAAGATTAAACTAAAAATACGAGTTTAAAAATAAATGCTTGGAAACTTAAAGATTATATTAGAAAAATAAATGAACACTCAATTAAAACTAACACTTGGAAAACTTTGTAAAAATATGAACTTAGTCGGAAAGTACTAAAAGAAAGTAAGATCGGAATATATCAAAACAACTCAATCAGAATAAGGAAAATAAGGTGCAATCGGAATATGTTCCGATCAAATGGTCGGAATGTTGAGAATGACTACTGATCGGAATATGGGAAAAATAGGTGCAATCGGAATACTTAGAAATAGACTCAATCGGAATAACTAATAAAGGGCTCAGATCGGAATGTTACAAACGTTGCTGGTCGGAATAATGGAAAAAGAGCTGGTCGGAATAACTTGAAATCACTACCAATCGGAATAACCAAAAACTAAGTAATCGGAATGTGCAGACTAACCCAATCGGAATAACACAAAATGATGCTGATCGGAATATTCAAAAGTAAGTCAAAATCGGAAAAATCATAAACCCTTTTCCGATCGGGTGATCGGAATGAAGGGGGGCTACTGGTCGGAATACCAGGTCGGAAAAGGGCTTTACCCTTTCCGAAAATGATGTTGTTCCGAAATTTAAGCAAAGCAATAAGCTATAGAATAAGCCAATCACCAACTAGGACGGATCTATGATAAAACGGATCGAATAAGCACTAAAAACAACTTATCTAAACTTCAAATGAGAAAACTCATAAATCATATAATAAAAAGATAAACTTTTTAAGTAAACTTATAAAAAGTAATAAGCAAAACTAACAAATAAGCCAATAAGAACAAGGATCTTAAAGCTTATTCGTGTAGAAACTTAAGGAAACATAAAAAGATTAACTTTTTAAGCACAAAATCATTGATGAACAACACGGATCATACGAGATTTGTACCAAAATCAATCAAAATCAAAGAAAGGAAGAATGAGATTCAAGATTAAAAGCTTGAAACTAAACTTGATTAACTAAAAATAATACAAAGGTTTGATCTTGAAAGAGAAAAAGATGAAAACTAGTGAGAGAAAGTTGAGAACTTTCTCTCTCTAAAACTAGAGAGAATGAAACTACCTAAAAACTACCTAAAAACTAAGTGTTCCAAATTTGTGAAGTAGAACCATATATATATACGTGTGATGTGGGCTTTGTGAATGGGCTTTGGTTTGGGCTTCTTTTTCTTCTTTCTTCTTTAGTCTTTACGCTTCTTTAAATAAACGTTTCCGACTTGGATTTGATAAGTGTCGGTGAATAATTCCAACTCGTCTTATGATCTTTTGTTTAATAGACTCGAGTTCTTCGACATATATGAATCTTCCATCTTTGGCTCTATTCTTCGATAAATCTTCAAATAGGCACAATGACTTCAAATATTTTGCATCTCTTACATCTCTTGGACTATAGACTTAGTCTTGAGTCTTTCCGTGCAATCCCATGTTTTCTTCAATATTCATCCGGTTGACTCTGAAAACACAATAAACACAAAAACCACGCATAATTCCAAACAAATGATATTAAATACGTGTTTTGGTCTTATTTTAGCCAGAAATAAGTGGTAAAAGGATGGGTGTTTTCACACCTATCATCTTTCATCTTCTTTTTCGACACAAGGCTAGATGTCGAGTCCTAATCCAAAGCTGAAACTAATCTTCACACGCATCACTTTCTAGTTAAGTAAGAACTCACAAGACTCATACACACAATTACATCACTTTCTAGTTTAGTGAGAACTTACACACAAAACACATTACATCATAAGACACATCCAAGTATACATAAATATCTAGGATCTACACAAGACTAATTCAAGTATACACTAATACCTTGGATCTACATAAGACTCATGTAAAAAATATGATGAACATGACTAGATCTAAGAAAGTTTGATCTTCATCAAGGCTTCATCTTATATCACATCACAAATGTATGAGTGATCTTCTCTTTGGACAAGTAAATAATGGGATCAAGAGGATAATCATAAGTAAACATACTTAACACAATAAGTGATCACTTACTAATGATTGGAATCATAGAAAGAAGATAAGCAGCAGAAAACTGTCCAAAAGGTTCATTGGAAAATAGAGAACCGATCTACTATTTATAGGAGATAAGTCCAACGGCTAATCTGACCGCGGCTCAATAAATAGGTTGGCGGCTCAATATCACTATTGAGCCACACACACCTATATTGAGCCGCAGGATCTAGACTTCACTCCATTTTGTCGTCTAGTGTGGGAAGTTTATACCTCAAGAGGATATTGTTAGACCATTTGGAATATGCCAAATTCAAATTTCTATTTTCCATTTTAATAAAACATTTTCTTAAAAGAAAGTATATTAAAAATGTTTTTTCACATTTGTATAAATATGAGTTTTGAGGTTAATCACTTTCCATGATCACTAAACATGCATAAGATATGTTTATGTAAGACTTAAATGATTATTACCTTAATGATAGTGTTTGTTAAATAATTCGTGCTACGGTTATTTCTGATGATAAATGTTTTTACACTTTGTCGTGATCAAAACTAAGAAAGCTTAGTTATTACAAATAGTGTTTTTAGGCATCGGTTGCATTAACAATCTCCCCTTTTTTGATTACGACAAACTATAAACTCATTTATGTAAAAATAAAAGTTTTCGAATTATTATAAAGTTTATCACTACCATTTCTTCCTCTTTTGTCGATGCAAAAAGTTAGCACAAGTCTTTGAAGAAGAGAAGAATCGACTTTGTTAGTAGCTCCCCCTTGGTGCTTACCCCCTAGCTTGGGGCACCAAGTGATCGAGCTATGGTGACAAGCTACATACAAGAGTTAATAGAAAGAAAAGAAACACAAATGTAAAGGCAATAGTCACTACTTACTAAATAACTTGTGACAGAGAAAGAAAATAAATCCCAAATTATAAAGTAAATACGGAGTATTTTCTAAGTATATGTCCAAGAAGAGTAATTTGAAAAGCTCAATTCACAATTGTTGGAATAAAGATAGAAAAGAAACATCCAACAATTTGAAGATATAATGTCAAAGAGGTTAAAACACAAAATTTTTGGAATCACCCAAGAAAATTCAAGGTTTAACCAGTATCAACTCTCAACAATATGTGTATGTATTGTGGTTAATACTTAGGCCTTAAAGTATATTGGTGTAAATTGGTCCTAGCTAAGATTAAGTCTCGACTTTTAGCTTAAAGTTGGAAATTGTTAAGAGACGTGTAAGGTTTCTCCACCTCAAAGAGCTTGTTGATTAGTGAACTCTCGAGTAAGGAGTACTCGAGGAATGAAGTAGGAACGAAGAGTGAGCTTTATTGTCGAACCACTATAAATCCTTAGTCTTCGGTTTGATATTTCCTTTCCTTATATCTTTCCATTCATTATTCATTATTGCATATACTTTGTGATTATTAGTTTAGATACACTATTACTTGTTCATATTATGCATAAGAAGGTTTTACATAAACTAATTGAATCTACCTTTTTTAAAATGATTTTTGAAAACCGAAATTTAGATCATTTTTAACTAGTGAAACAATTCACCCCCTCCGATTCTTGTTTCTACACATCTCTTATTCTTCTTGTGTCGTTGACTCCTTCTTTGGAAAATTTTATTAGTTCTTTCATTGTTGGTAAAGACAATATCACTTTGAAAGATGTTAGTTATAGTTTGCATTCAAGAGATCTTCGTCAACAAGCATCAGGAATTGGTTATGAGTCTGAATCCGCGGGTTTATCAACCACAAGGCGTGATATCGGTCGATATCGATTTAAAAAAGGTAAAGATAAAAGTGAAGTATTTCAAGTTCTCCGGGTCCTAATCCCAAAGTTATTTGTTACTATTGCCAAGGAGGAAGACCATTAGAAGTTCAATTGTCCTAAGTTAAAGGAAAAGGCTTTGGTAATGGATACTACTGACAACTCGTGCTATGTGGGTTTCGAATGTGAGTTGCTTTAAATGGATTTGTAATGGACTGTTTTCAAGTTCGATCATTTGTTTGTTTGGTGGATCGCTTTAAGGTTCGATCATTTGTTTGTTTGTTTGGTTGATCGCTTTCAGGTTGGATCGTTTGTTTAGTTTGATATCGTTTTCAGATTTGATCGTTTGTTTATTTGTTTAAATTAAGCTAGTTTCTCTAACATTTGGAATTTTGAATTTGTTTTCAAACTATAACAAATCCAAATATATAAAATAAATTATTGAACCTCTAATATATAATGATATATTTATAACTTAAAATATTTTGAATACGGTTTGAATACAAATTTAGATACCAAAAGGTATCATTATCCCCACCCCATCCACATTTTTAATATCAGATATTCCCATCTCATCCTCGGTTAACTCGAAAATTCCTGAATCCCGATCAAAACAGTCTTAATTATTGGGTCCAATCAAATATGGGTTGTATTGCTTTCCGAAAAAGAATACGGGTTGCATTGCCAATCCCTATCTAATACCACAATACTAGAACGAGCTTGGATTGAATTGGTGGTGGTTAGTGATCAACCCAATATTTTTTAGCGAAAAATACCAGTTGTACGTGTATATTCTAATGTTTTTAATTGATTTCAATAAATTACTTTTGGTTCACTTAACCAATCGATTCAAATTAGTGTTAGAGGGCATTCGAATAAAAAATTTATGTTAGCATTTTTCGATTAGGATGTATTATATACTTTAGTAAATCATTTAGGTAGTGTTTGAAAACAACTTAATTAATTTAATATAAAAAATTTAATTTCTTAATTCATGTGAAAAATTATTATTTATTAATTTAATTAAAAAATGACTTAAAATAATAAGTGATAAAAGTAAAGTCTTTCATATGTTAGTTAAATGAGACTTGATCAAAAAATCAAACAAACTAGCCCTTGACCTATTTATTTCAACTAGACATATATTCGTACATAGTTGCGAAAATATTTAACGGCAAATAGTTAACGATATGCTAATTGATTCGGTAATCAAACAAGACACCTGGTGACTCGACCAGGTTGACTTGTTGGTCGAATCAATGAACCGATGACTCGACCGAGTTGACCCGATGGTCGATCTTGTGACCTGGTGACTCAACCGAGTTGACCCGGTGGTCGAATCAGTGAACGAGCGAGTCAACTAGATTGATCATTTGGTCGAACCTGTGACACAGTGACTCGACCAGTTGACCCGATGGCTCGACCCAATAGTCTAATTCATGAGTCGATGACTCGATCGATTTATCCAGGGGTCGAACCTTACGATGACTCAAACTGTTTACCCGATGCCCGATGGTCAATCTCGAGACCCAAATAACTCGATCGGGTTGACTCGATGATCGAACCGTGATTCGATGACTCAACTGGGTCGATCTAGTGTCGATTTTGTGACGTGATGACTCGATCGATTTGACCCAATACTCAAACCAGTGATATGATGATACTATCTTAGATAGAAAATATTCAAATCTACATTAAGAAATGTTTAATTTTTTTTAATAAAACACTGAGATTTGTTAACCGCATATACACACCTTAGAGTTAAGATCTATGTACACCCTTAAATTAGCATAAACTTATTCAATCAATTATAATCACATATTTTTTAAAAAACCCACTTCCCACTACTTTTTAAAAAATTAAATATCTCACAAACGGTAAACTGTCAAACGAAATAAAACACACAATTGCAACGAGAATTAAATCATCTTTCTATCGAGGGGCACATGTATATACTTTCGAAGAACTTTTTTTTCGATTTTTTTTCTTAAGTCACGTATGAGAGAATAATATATGATTCGTCACGAATCATATATGATTTTCAGAAAATCATGTATGATTCGTGACGAATCATATATGATTCTCTCATACGTGACTTAAGAAAAAAAGTCGAAAAAAAGTTCGTCGAAAGTATATACATGTGCCACTCGATAGATAGATGATTTAATTTTTGTCGCGATAATATATTTTATTTTACGTAACGATGAACGGTTTGTGAGATATCTAATTTTTGAAAAATAAGTTTTTTTTACATGATAAAAATGACGATTGTGATCGGTTGATTGAGTATATATTAAACTAATAGTTTAATAGTTTATGTTAATACAACTGCATTTTTCGACTATAAAGGGGTTTTTTTACAAATGACAAATGTTTTGTAGTAAAGTAAAAGTTACTCGTAATAAAGTAACATAGGTGACTCAAGCGTCATGCGATGTTTATGTGAAAACTTTATGCAAAAAGTTTATTTACCAATATTACGCTGATCGAGATCATGCACATGATGAGAACGTGCATTGATACTTACCATTAATAGCGGATGCAGAAATACAAATAAAAAATAGGAAGGTTATATAGACCCTCTAAAACCCTATGCATATCCTCTGACTTTTGATTTTTCTTTTTTTTATTTTTTTATTTTTTTTTTAAAATTTTGGTTTTGTTATAAAATTGTGAAACGAAAAATACGAATTGAGAAAAATAAAGTTAAACATGTTTTTTTTTTTTTTTTGGTAACCGTGATTTCCGACTCATTGGCCGACTAATCTACGGGGTTTGAGCCCACCGCCACACAGACTCAAACCAGGTAAAGCCCTCCCTTTTCAGGAGGTTGGCGTGGCCACTTCAAGGTTGTTTGCACATAGTGGGAATTGAACTTGAGACCTCACACTCTTTGGAGTGATAGCCACAAATCTTTTTGCCACTAGGCCACCCTTGAGTGGTTGTAAGTTAAACATGTTAAAACTGTTAAACTGACAAAAATACAAACGGATAAAAACACGGTCCAAAAAATAACAGAAATAATATAGTTTTTGTCCTTTTTAATACATATACTAGCACCCATAAAAAAAAAATAGCAAGCCTAACTCCCAAACACCCCCTTATTTCCCCATATAGTATTATATAAACACTACCACCTTATCCCCACCAGCCACACACCAAAGACACATCTAAAAATGTAGCCACAAAAAATATATAGCTGCTGGAATATCTCATCCGGAAAACTGTAAGCACTTCTTGAAAACCCTACTATATTTTTCATGCTTGTAAACTTACATGCTAGTATTTGGTGTTTTCTCTTTGTTAGATCTAAGGATATATTTACAATTTTTATGGATGATGTGTTATATATATGTTACATAGTAAACCTAGCTAGCTTGTTTTAAAGTTGACGATGTTTTTTAGGCTGGTCGTTTATATCTATGTATATTTTGAGGTTGGATCTTGTTAGATCTGTAAGTCAACCTTAATTTTTGTAGCCCACTGTGTTCAGATTAGCTTATTTAATTACCAATAGTATAATTAATAGATTTAGGTGGTGTTCAGATTAGTTTATGCTTATGGGCTTATTTGAAATTGTAAAAGCTCATATGTCCTCTTTTTGAGCTTACTAACTTATTAAATCATGCTTATTAACTATTTATAGATCTAATATTTACTCAAATGTTTTGGCTTATGAAACATAAGCCCGTTTCGGCTTATATTTCATAAGCCCCAAATTTGTAGCTTATTTGGAGACTTATGGGCTTATATAAGTTTATTATGATATGAAACTTACATAAGCCCATAAGTCTGAAAATAAGCCATAAATTCGAGGCTTATGCAATATAAACCGGAATTTGGCTTATTTTCAGCTTTATTTCATAAGTTCTAATTTTGTGGGCTTATGAGCTTATTTGGTTTCGGCTTATATTTCATAAGCCCCAATTTTCCGGCTTATTTTGAGACTTATGGGCGTATATAAGTTTATTACGATATGATTAACTTACAGAAGAACTCAAAATAAGCCATAAAATTGAGGCTTACGAAATATAAGCCGAAATCAAAGAAGTTCATAAGCCCACATATAAAACACCCCCTAGAAGTGATTAGTAACATTGTAAGATCACGCCTTTGGAATCTGCTAAAAACTGAGATCTAATATTTATTCAAATGTTGTGTTTAAGATGTATGGTATGGAGTTACAAGTTACCATGGTATTTGTATGGTTTGAGCTTTGATCATACATTGTGTGGACTTTTTGCTTGTTAAACTTGTTTCTGCGTTCAATCAATTCTTTGTACCGATTACATTGTAATTGTTTAAATACTTTTGAGGTTTGATGTGTTATTATTGCTTGAACAGGTAAATTAGCTTCTCATTTCAGCAATCAACAAATAATGGCATTCATCTGAAGGAGTTTGAACTTCGTGAAGAGGTCAAATCATCCACCGACAAGAGAAGTCTCTCACTCTAGTCGCTGAAGCCTAGTTGCTTTCAAGCTTCTAGATCGTAAGTATGGGCAATGAGCCCTGAGTTATTTAAATAACTCATGATGCTTTCATGTTACAGCATGAAAACTCAGCTCTCTCATGAGATATTGCAGCGAAGAGGGTGACATGATCCTCATGTACCAGTTTGCATCTCGTGGAAGTCTTGATCTCGTATTAGAAAACGCTACTTTCACGTGGACATAGCTTCTCAAAATATGCCTTGATGCTGCGAAGGGACTAAGCTTGCGTTAGAGCATATCTTGAGACGCTGTGTCCACATGAAAGTGGCGTCATTTAATAGGCGGTCAAGACTTCCACGTGATGCATGCTCGTAAATGAGGATCATCTTACCCCTTTGTTGCAAAATCCCATGAGAGATGAGATTTACGTGCCTGTAACAAGAAAGCAAATTGATTTTTAAAAATAACTCAGGGTCTCCTTGCCCATGTTTACGATCTAGGCGCTTGAAAGCAACAAGACTTCTGCCCTTACACTCTTAGAGTGAGACACTGTTCCTGCATATACTTTTCCACAACTACCCGTTTCTGTAACTTTATTGTCTGTGAGCAAGCTTCTTTATCGGGTGATAAAAATATTCACATAAATATATAGCGATAACCAAATAAAGATATTCACATTAACCAAAGGGGCTGATTTGAATATCTCCAAACTCTTACTGCTCTTTTAGCGAGTCTGTTCCTCCTCGCAAGATGACTGGAGATTGTTCTTGGACCCAAAACAACATTTCTCAGTTAGAAGTCTCATTCACTCCATGATCGCCTATTAAGTACAAATTGTTTGGGTAAAAAGTTCAAATGGAATGCTTGGGTTCCTTGTAAAATCTACGTCTTCATGTGGCGGGCAACTCATGATAGGATGCCAATAACCATTCGAATCTTTAGACAAGCGGTATTTAATTCGAACCTTTATGCCCCCGATGTGAAGTGTGTCAGAAACTTCAGAGCATATTCTTGTCAAGTGCGATCAGGTAAAGTGAACCAGCTTTTCAAATACGAAATTCAGGAAAGCATCAAGGGTTCCCCAAGGCATTGTTTGCTGTGTGGCAATGTGGAGATGGCGGAACCAGTTCTTAATGAAGACATTTTTCCCAAACTTCAGAGTTCTTGATTATTTTGGATTGCAAACAAGATTGACTTGTATTCTCTAGCTAACATATTTGGATTTTTAATCAACTTGAGATTATTGTAACTCAATTTTGTACTGCAACTCTTAAGTTACTTTATGTAATAACCATTTAAAAGTATAAATCCATAAAGTGGCATAATCCAAATTGTTGAACCCTGCCGCAGAACCTTAGGTAATATCTGTTCGAGTCTCGGTTGCCTTTTTTGTTGAGGTAAGTCTTGCATAATTCATACATGCGAAAAGCTACTCGTACTACATTATATGTGGATTGGTCGAGTTTCATCTGTTGCTAAATGCTTACATGTTTAGGGATATACAGATAGTTTTCGTAGGTCTGTTTTGCAACAAATTTGAAGCGTTGTTTTATGTATAATGTATGAAAGAGTTTACGGTAATTAGTGAAGACTTAAACTCTTGATTACTTGTTAACGTGATTTCGTATAACTAAAAATCATTGGAGAGTGCATTTAACGGTCCGTTATTTCTATTTTATTGAACCAGTCTTTGATTTCTTGGTAATTCCTGAGACAAGTCTTATCATTAGCATGTATCACAAGCTAAGTTAACTTATATTTCGTATATATTTGTGTTTGAAGTTCTTACACCTTTGTTTTTGCAAGGTTTGATAGAAATACTTGAAAGATTCATCTGAACGAAACAATCAAGTTAAAGCAAATTCGACATAAAAAAATGGCAGATAAAAAACTAGGTTTGTTAACATTGATTCACCCTTTATGTTACTCATATTATGTTTCATAAACTATAACGAAGTTATGGTTCAGTAATGCAGCTTGATGAATGATGATATTGTGTCAAAATTGTCCTTAGAATTTTGCGGGGTTGGGTAATGGGTCATAACAAGTAGTTTTTTTACGGGTCAGGTTGATCCTTTACACTTTTCATCCTATTTCTTTGTATTAAAACTTGGTGTCATATCTCCAAAGAATTTAACTCATTTACCTTTAATTTCTAGCTGAAAATTATGCTGACGCTGAGAGGACTGCCGAGGAGCTTGAAAAGCTTGAGCACTCAGCCGAAGCAGTTGGATATGGTACTGTCAAGTAAGATACAAATGTTTCATCATTAGCTAAAAACACAAGTACAAATATCTTTTTACTCCCCTTGATAGATTTTGACCCGCTTAGCTCATGCAGTTTTGATTAATGGAAAAAAAAATCAGTTTACCAGATACCTCTTTTGACTCGTATGATCATATCCACAGGTTTGTCAATCTTGGGAATTGTAAAACATTGATTTTAAGTTCCATAGATATAATTATTTTTCTATTTCCTTCAAACTCGAGAATGCCACGACTTTTCTGGACCACCGGACTTGAATAAATCTAGCAAGCTCTATATGTGGTTGTTAATAAGTCTTTACGACCATACCATGTGACCGTCCTTGTTTGATAGTCATTGATAGTGTAATTTTGGTTGTCATTTGCAACTTGATTGCTGGAGTATCCTTCAAAGACAAATTGTCACTTTAATAACTCGTATTAGCATATACAGATTGACAAGTAAAACAATTTTTGGATCAATTTATTGAATTTTTGGAACCCCGTTCACCACGTACTTGTGTATACCATGATAAGGATTAGTCTAACAAAATCACCCTTATTTCTTATCGTAAGTACAAACTGAACGCATCGTCTCTAACAGGCCAACCCATATTTTTGTGTTTGATTCCCTTGCTTCATCATATTGTTCCTTCTAATTTCTCTCTTATACCAAAAAAAGTTCCTTCATCTTTTATTTGTGTTAGCTGCTCGCTTCTAAGTACTTTTGTATATCACATTATTTGTTATCTTTCCATTCATCAATAAAAGTCGGTCCAAAAAGAAAAAAATTGCCTTTATTTACGTGTATCGGTTTTATCACTCTGCCTTTCATTTTGAACTACTTATACATCCAATTTAGAATGACGACAGAGGTAGCTAATAAGCTTTTTGAAGATGTAGCGGACTCATTGTTAGCTAAGGCTAAAAAAGAGATCGGTTATATGTGGAATTGTAAGGAAAATGTAGAGAAGTTAAGGAGTGAGGTTGAAAATCTCAAGGATATGACAGGGAGGGTTCAACAACGAATAGAAGCAGCTAATGATAAAGGAGATAGGCTCCTAACTGGTGTGGAAAGGTGGGTTGATGAGGCGCTTGCTCTAATATCCATGACAGAAGAATTTCTTCAGGAAGAAGCTAGTGCCAAGAAGACGTGCTTCAACTTGCGGATGTGTGTCAACGTGAACACCCTCCATCACTACGGAAAGCAAGCGACAAACAAGGTCCCCCCTCTTGAAGAACATCAAAAAGATGGCGTAGTCTATGAAGGCGATGTCTCAATTCCTACTCCTTCACCGGGAATCTTGGAGCTTAATCAACGAAAGAATTATGATGAGCTTGATACCCATAAGTTAGCTCTCAAAAGGATTGTTAATTCTATCGAAGATGAAAGCGCACAAATCACTGGAATCTATGGCATAGGAGGTGTAGGAAAAACTACACTAGCCAAGGAAGTTGCAGCAAGAGTGAAAGACCTATTTGCTCTTGTTGTATTTGTAACTGTCTCGCAAAGGGTGGATGCTACAAAGATTCAAAAGGAGGTTGAAGCTGCAGCAAAGCGAATAATGAAAGGTGAGAAGATTCTAATAATCCTAGATGACTTGTGGAAGGAACAAAAGTTAGATGAAGTGGGCATTCCATCTGTAACTGACCACCCGAATTTTAAGATTTTGTTAACATCAAGAAAAATCCGTGTGTGTGAGGCAATGAATGCTCAGAAGAATATTTGTGTAGACTCTTTGCCATTAAAAGAAGCTTGGATTTTTTTTAAACGGGTGGTTGGTGAAAGAGTAGATACCGATGCCAAATTGAAACAGATTGCAATGAAGGTTGTTGAAAGATGCGATGGATTGCCACTGATCCTTCAAGCTGTAGGGAATGCTTTAAAAAACGAAGAAAGCATTACAAGATGGAAAAAAGCCCTTGACAAAATAGAGAAACATGCAACTGCGGATATCGATCTAGATATAAGGTCAGCATTTGCTAATTTGAAGCTGAGCTACGATTACCTTGAAACCGAAGAATCGAAATCAATGTTCTTGCTATGTAGTATGTTCCCGGAAAACTTTGACATACCATTAGAACGGTTGGCATATTATGGGGTGGGTTTGCAAGTTTTTAAAGACCTCAAAAGCTTGGAGGATGCAAGAGATATTGTTCAAAATGAAGTGAAACTCCTTAAATCATCTTGCTTGTTATCGGAAGGAAAAGATGAATCTACAACCAAAATGCATAATGTTGTACGTGAAGTGGCGTTGTTATTTGCTTCCAAAGATGACAACAAATTATTGGTGGAGGCTGGGAAAGATTTGATAGAATGGGAACCGCGAAATGAAAGTATGGAAAACTACATAGGTATCTCACTCATGAAAAATGATATTCGTAAGCTTCCAGCTAACTATGAGCTTAAAATCCCACTCCTTGATATTTTCCTCATACAAGATAATCTTCAATTGTCAGAAATTTCTGATGAATTCGCTCTAACCGTGAAAGAAGTTAAAGTTATCGATTTTGAGTATAATAATATCAGTTCCCTCCCAAAATCTCTGAATCAACTCACAAGATTGCGCATGCTTAATCTTGGTGGAAATGAATCCCTCTCTGATGTTTCAATACTAGGGGAGCTCAAAAACCTTGAAATTTTAATTCTTAGTAATACTGGAATTACAGGGATTCCTCAAGAGATCGGAAAACTAGTGAATTTAAGACTGTTCCATGTTAAAAATTGTCCTCGTCTATCTCATATTGCACCAGGTGTACTATCCAAACTGCATTGGTTGGAAGAGTTGAGTATCGGATATTATCCACTGGATGAGGGGAATGATCAAGGTCTTCTGGAGATAGGTGAACTGTCGAATCTCACTTTTCTAACTTTATATGTCAAACATATTCATCTTATTTCTAGATGTGATTATATAAAATGGTTGAAAAGATTTTCCATTCAAATAGATAGCCGTAAATATCCTGATCTCAGATTGCTTATGCGAGGTCATTACAGAATTCAAGGTGATAGAACTCTGTTTCTAGGAACGCATTATCTTGATACATCACATTTAATGCATCTGAAACAAATGATTGATGTATGTGATGGTCTAGGTCTTGCATCGATAGATAACCTTATTGATATAATGCCAACAATATATAGCGAGGGTTTCGGTTTGAAGACTATTCATATTGATAAGTGTGCCAATCTTTTGTGTTTGGTGCACTCAAGGGTTCTGGATGAAAAGCAAACTCTTCAGTCATCTAATACTCGTGAAGGGATGAAAGCGAATAGGAGGTTTCTTTTAGAAGTGGAAGAATTAAGGTTATTTGGCTTGAGTAGTTTGAATGTGATATGGAGTTGTCCAGATCAATATATAAGCCTTAATAACCTTGTGAAGTTTGAGATTAATGGTTGTCCCGCGTTGGAAAGGCTATTCCCTGTTAGTGTAGCACAAGGGCTTGCCAATCTGCAAACGCTAATAATTGATCAGTGTAACAGTTTGAAGGAAGTGATCTGGGACGGTGATGAAGAAACAAGTACAGGTGAAATTGATACAGTTGTACCAGCAACAAAGATCGTGTTCGCCCACCTTGCTCATATTGAGCTGCTTAACTTGGACAATATCACGAGCTTCTACCCTAGGAACGCTATAATCAATTATCCTTCTTTGGTGAATGTGAAGATCAAGGGTTGTGATAAAATGCAGAAATGGGGTTATGGAACCCATGATACACCCAACCTCCAGATTGTCAATAATACACAAGTAAATGGTTATACGTTAGATGATGTGTGCAGCAAAGGCATCGAGGTACGGAAACTCATATTTCCAACTTGTTTATTCTTTATCTATCGATTGTCTATCTATCTATCTATCTTATTTAAGAGACACTGAAATTTTACCGTGATGCCTTTAGAAAATGCCATCTGATCACCATTAAATAGTAAGTTAATATTTGGAAACTTTTAGAGACCATACTCCATTGTTACCTTTTCGCTAATCTTGTAAACCGAACACATTTAGTCATCCAAAAATTAGTTCACATTCCATCTCTCTAAAGTTCTACACATTTGATTTTCCCAGGAGTCTCTTACATAGTGGGTTATCCAGTTTTTTTGCGTTTATAGATTAGACCATGTATTCTCTTTAGGTATGACATTTCTCCAAAAGGTTTAAATCGGTGGGGAAACCCTGACCCCGTGCACCCTTTGGGATGCCGACTGGCCTGTGCACACTTTTAGTTATGATATTTCTATATAAGTTCCGAGTTTAAATTGCTTAGTTTCCTCTTTTTATTATTAGGTTTGGATCGCAGCAATGTTGTTGAAGAGAAGAAGCTGATAAGCCTCTTCATTTTTCTTGTTGATGAGGAGTGGTGATGAAGAGTAAATATATATGTTCTTCAACAATATACTAAATTGGTATAAATAAAAAGCACACACGGAACATTCTAATTTTACGGCATGGCTAAGCCAGTTCCGTCTAATTAGGAGGCAAACACTCAGGTGTGAAACAAGACGCATCATTGATACATGTTTAGGTGTACTGGATACCCTTATGTGTTTCTTTCTGGTCCCGAAAAGTTGGAATATGATGACAATAATGGGAAGCCTAGACTTCGTCAAATTATTCTTTATGTAATAAGTCTATTGGTTTTTCTATAAATGCTACTAGCCTATTTATGATCCGTATGTAACAGATAGTATTATTAGCCTATAGCTTTTTTTTACTGATGTTCTGCTATTGTTTCTGAACGACAAATACTGTTACTGTCAGTTGAAAATAACGGCGTTTGCTGACTTATGATAACGCGCAAGTGATTATATTGGAATAAACTGTTGGCTGCGTATACTTGGGGACTAAATTCTTTGGCTTCTTTAACAAGGTAGTTTTAACCTAAATATAAAGTGCAAATCAATATTAGTTAGCTATGAATCTTTTCTTAGGTTTTAGTTATCATTTTATAATACAAATTATTGTTGGTTGAGTAATCCGGCAATTGATAGTGTAATGATGAGCTACTTACAATTGATTAGATTATCGTTGACTCCAAAGTCGTAGGTTTTAGTTGCCCTACTTATACTACTATAAACAAACATAAACCTATGCCAAGTCAAACGTCTATGCGCGTAGATAAATTAGAACAAAATACTGATGCATACCATCATATTTTTTGGGATGAAAGTCAGTTGACAATAATTATATATGTATCATCTTCACCACCCATAAACCGTCTCTTTTCTTATTCATCAGTTTGTAATTTCTCTTTTCGATCCTTGCTTCTAATTTCTCTGTTCGATCCTTGCTTCGATCCTTTCTTCTTTCTGATTTTTTTTTATCATATACCGAAATAATTTTGATTCAATCATTCTGTGATCTACTTGTTCTTAACACGAGCTTGTCCGTTAAACCGTTAATCATATTACTCGTATCTGTTATCCTTCCATTTTTGATTTATTTCGTTCTATAAAAGAAAAAGAAACCTTTCAACTGTGTCCTGTTTATCCTAGGTTTGTTATATCCAATCCAATCAAAACGAAAAAGGATCCTAGAATGTCAACGGTTAAAAAGAATATCGGTTATACGTGGAATTGCAAAAAAAATGTTGAGAAGTTAAGCATTGAAAAAAATAAGCTTATGAATATGACCGAGAGAGTGGAGCAAAAAATAATACTAGCTATTGATAAAGGAGACGAAATCCGAGCTGGCGCCGAAAACTGGGTTAGGGACGCGGTAGCTCACATATCCACGGCAGAAGAATTTATTCAAGAAGAAGCTATTGCCAAGAAGACGTGCTTCAACTTGCGGATGTGTGTCAACTTAGACACCCTCCATCACTATGGTAAGAAAGCGAAAAATAAGCTTTCTTCCCTTGAGCAACACCTACAAGATGGTGCGGCTTTTGAACGTCAAATCTTCATTCCTACTCCTACCCCTGGACTATTAGATATTTATCCAAGGGTGAATATTAACGAGCGTGATAACCATAACTCATTGCTTGAAAAGATCACTCAATATGTCATAGATGAAAGCATACAGATCACTGGGATCTACGGCATAGGAGGAGTAGGAAAGACTACACTTGCCACTGAAGTTGTTGCAAGAGTGAAACACCGATTTTCTCATGTTGTATATGTATCTGTCTCGCAAATGGTGGATAATACAAGCATTAAAACACAGGTTGAATTTGTAGCGAATCAAATACGCGCACGTAAAAAGGTTCTCATAATCCTAGATGACGTGTGGACGGAATTGAAGCTACCTGAAGTGGGCATTCCATGTGGAGTTGCCTTCCCAAGTTGTAATATATTGTTAACGTCCAGGCAAAGAAGTGTGTGTAGAGATATGAATGCTCAGAGAATAATTTGTGTAAAAAAATTGTCCCGAAAAGATGCATGGGCTCTTTTCAAACGTGTGATTGGTGAAAGAGTAGAAACCGATGCCAAACTGGAACAAGCTGCAATGACCGCTGTTGAATGGTGTGGTGGATTGCCACTAATCCTTCAAGCTGTAGGAAAAGCTTTGAAAGATGAAGATAACATCAAAGAATGGGAAAAAGCACTTAATAGCATAAAGAGATATTCAACTTTGGATATTCATCAAGCTATAAGAGTAGAGTTTGCTCATTTGAAGCTAAGCTATGACTACCTGGAGAGTGAAGAAGCAAAATCAATATTCTTACTGTGTAGTTTGTTCCCTCAAGGATTTCAAATTCCATTAGAACGTTTGGCATATTATGCCGTTGGTTTGCAGGTTTTCAAAGACCTCGATAGTGTTGAGGATGCCAGAAATAAAGTTCAAGCTGCAGTGAAAATCCTCAAATCCTGTTGCTTGTTATTGGATGGGGAAGACGAATTTACAACCAAAATGCATGATGTTGTTCACGAAGTGGCGTTGTTAATTGCTTCCAGAGATGATAACAATTTTTTGGTGGAGGCTGGGAAACAGTTGATTGAATGGGAACCGAGAATTGGAAGAATGGAAAGCTACACAGGTATTTCACTCATGCATAATAATATTCATTCGCTTCAAGTCGGTTCTGAGCTTAGAATTCCACTCCTCAAGATTTTCGTCAGTCAAAATAACTGTAAGTTGTCAGATATATCTGATAAATTTTCTGTAGCTTTGAAAGAAGCTAAAGTTATAGATCTTGAGAATAATAAAGTCACTTCTCTTCCAAAGCCATTTAATCAGCTCACAAGATTACGTATGCTTAATCTTGGTGGAAATAGATATCTAGGTGATGTCTCAATACTTGGGGAGCTGAAATACATTGAAATTCTTATTCTCAATGGCACTGGAATTAGAGAAATTCCACAAGAGATTGGAAACTTAGTCAACCTAAGGTTGTTTCATGTTACGCCTTGGTGCGGTCTATCTCATATTGCACCAGGTGTACTATCAAAGCTTCTTTGCTTAGAAGAGTTGCATATTGGATACTATCCGGTGGTAGAGGGGAATCATAACAGTCTCGTGGAGATAGATGGGTTGTTGAAGCTGACAATTCTAAATTTATATGTCCCACATATTTATCTAATCCCCACGGGAGATTATTTGAAAAGATTGAAAAGATTTTCCATTCAGATACATAGCAGTGATCAATCTAATTCCGGATCAGATATTTATACAGAAAAATGTCAGCGTGATAGTGTCCAAGGTGATAGAACTTTGTCTTTGAGAATGACGTATCTTGATATTTCATACTTAATGCAGGCAAAGAAGTTGGTTGAGGTTAGTGATTATATATATCTTGAATCGATACAAACTGTTGATAATATAACGCCTATAATGTACTGTGAGAGTTTCAGTTTGAAGACCATTTTTGTAGCTAAGTGTACCCATCTTTTGTGTTTGGTGGACTCAAGGGTTTTGGATGAGATGAAAATTTTTCATCCATCTAAAGCCCCTGAAGGGGTGAAAGAGAATAAAAGGTTTCTTTCGGAAGTGGAACACCTAGACTTGTATAACTTGAGTTGTTTGAAAGTTATATGGAACTGTCCAAGTCAATATATAAGTCTTAACAACCTGGTGACACTTAAGATTAGTAATTGTCCCAAGTTAGAAAAGCTATTCACTGTTAGTGTAGCGCAAGGGCTTGTTAGGCTGCAGAAGCTAACAATTTCGCAATGTGAAAGTTTGAAGGAAGTGATCTGGGATGGGGATGAAGAAACAAGTACCGGTGAAATTGATATGGTTGAACCGGCTACCAACATCGTGTTCCCTTGCCTAGTCAAGATTTCCCTAACCCAATTGTATAATCTCCAGTGCTTCTACCCTAGGATTGCTATCATCAAATATCCCTCGTTGGTGAATGTGGAGATCAATCTTTGTGATAAAATGGAGCAATGGGGTTATGGAGCCCATGATTCACCCAACCTCCAATTTTCGAAGATCAATAATAGAAAAATAAATGGTTCTAGCATAGACATAGCATTGGCGACACACATAGAGGTACAATAACACATAATTACCATTGAAATTAATATTATCTTGGTGAGTGATTACATAATTTGATAATTGAAATCTAAATGACACGTTTGCTAACTTTTTCCTTTTACATACAGAACGAAATCAGGAAAAAGGAAATCAAGGAATTAAGCTGGAGCTGGAGCTTTTGATCATATTAATCTCAACATAGGCGGGGCCTAACTCTGTTAATCAACGAGTTCGGAGACTAAGTATGAAAATAAAAGGTACGCATGATCTCTTGTGTTAGATTCGTGCACATAAACAACCGTATAAATATAATTTAGAAAGCAATTATGTTTTGCTAAAACAATTTTGTTATTTGACGTTTGTTCCAGGGCTAGTAGCAAACTTTAACCTTATAGCTTTTGTTATAAAACCAGATTACTAAACTTTAACCTTATAACTTTTGTTCCAGGGCTAGTAGTACGTGTTTATACCGACAGTGTGAAGAACTAGGAGTGGCTACCTGCAGGCTAATAATGGCACTTCAAAGTATATGCTGGAATCTCTTCCTCAGTACCTTGTTGGCAGAAAATGAATCAGTTATCAATCGCAGATTCTTATAAATTTTGTTTGGTATGTAATCTTTTCGAAGAAGTTGGCATGTAATAAGAATAACTACTAGCTTTGATTGACTTCATTGAGTTTTTATTTCTGAATTTTGTTGGTTGTTTAATAAATGGTACTAGCCTAGTATGACCCATGTGTTACATGGACAGTGATTGTTTTACTGTCATTTTCCATGGACAATTTGATATTATTACATGGACAGTGATTATTACATGGAAAATGTAAGTTGCAGATGGTATTATTTCACTACAACATTGGGCACTATCCCGGTAAAGAATGTGGGTTATCTCTGGCGACATATAGATAAAAATATTTTTTTTTTCTCTTTCTTCCGTTGTATCTTGTTTTAGTAATTGCTAGTTTTAATACAAATCGTCGTTAAAAAAAGAAGATGGGAATAATTTTCCCACGTGACATGTCGCCGAGGAATAACGATGGGAACGTTCGATGAGATACTTTCGCAGCGACAACATAGGACCCACACATGTTCAGTCAACTAATATTAATCCAGTGTTAATAACTTTGACAAACGAAAACTACGCGGGAAAAATTGCCGCCCATATTTTGATAGAAAATTTTTGGTTAAGGCTGAAACAACTTTTCCCTAACGACATGTCGCAGGAAAATTGAGTCAAAAGTTTGACTCAAAAGTCGCACCGACTTTGTGCCACGTAAGACATCATTTTATCGTTTACCAAGATTTCTTCGGCAACATATGTCGCCGGGAAACCTCACCGCCCATTTTACCAAAATTGATTTTGAATAACAAATATTCGGGTTGTTATAGTGGAAAAAAATGTTTTTGGAGATTAAAAAATGACCTTTAATAAAGTGATTGGGAATTTTTATCCATCTATGTATCCGTATTATTTGTATGACTTTTGCTAATCAAAGTTTTGTTAATCAATGCCCATTGAGCAGAGGTTAGTGTGTATTAAATGAACATGAAATTTCTAAATTAGTATTAAAATATATTATATTCACATTAAATAAACTTATAAATTACTATATTTGAATATGATTTTCAATGAAATTAATGTGTATTTAATGCATTTATACGTTAATTTAGAAAATTTGTGTTTATTTAATACACATTAACCTCTGCCTAATAGACATTGGTTAGCAAAACCCTACTTGTATTTCGAAAACACTCGATTTTACCTTGATGCCTTTAGAAAATGCCATCTGATCACCATTGAATAGTAAGCTAATATTTGGAAACTTTTAGAGACCATACTCTATTGTTACCTTTTCGCTAATCTTGTAATCCCAACACATTTACATTTTGTTCTCGAGTTTTTTTTAAAAGAATAGAAACGGAAAGAAAGGGAAATCATAAAAATTTTGTGTTCTCAAGCTTTTTTAGGAAGGGAGGGTAGAGGATGGGAAGGGGAAAGGAATGAAAGACATGGGCTTTTTGTGTATATAGCTGATCCGTCCATTTTTGGGATGATCAGGAGGGAAAGCATGTGATTACAACATGAGATTTTGTTAAATTACATTTATATCCTTTTTTTATATGCACGTACTTCATCTTTCTGATAACCTAGTTGCAAAGTGATGGCATAACAAAAAGTTGCAGACGACTAGTAAGATTGGTTATATTCACTTGCTTTTGGTCATCTGTCTGTGTTCATAAATGTTTGCTGTTAATCCATCTTGATTCTTTGCATGAAAACCGTAGACAATAAGAAAAATGCTCATATAAATAATCATGTTTAGGTGATCGTTCATATATGTACTGCTTAATGTACTTAACTCTTTTACAACAATATACTTGATAAACCAAGCTTGAGTAGCTTTATATGTTAATCCGAGTATAACCTCCTCCTGCATGTACTAACCAATACCCTTCACTCTTGAATCAATCTACTGAGCTTATTTAATGCGCAATGAGCTAGACTACTAGAGCATCAGGTTTGAAGGTCACCATAGTCTAAATAAATGTTAACACATGTGTGTTAATTAAAAAACGCAAAAACTCAAATGTTTGGTGCAGAACTATGGCATCATAGTATGCATAGTGCTACTCCCTTGACAATAAATAGTAACGCTTTGAGGTTGTGATTTTACATAGGCTTTAAGATTCTGATACACATATAACAGTGCATTGCAGGACTAATTAGTAACAAGAAAATAAACAATAACATAGCAAAAAAAACACAAATTCCATTATTTCAATAACTATAGATACATGATTAGATTGTCAAAAACACAGGTTCCATTATTTCAATAACTAGATAGATACATGAATATATTGTTAAAAGAACTTGGGTTAAACTCCTTCTTTGGTAACGTCATATCATCATTGTTTTTTTCTGGGTATTTTTTGGGCAAACTCTCTTAAATACTCTTCATAATGTCGGTGTCCATAACATGGTCGACCTTGTTGCTCAATAATGCCTTTTCGATCAAGGCTTTGTTATTGCCATTGTCATGTGATCGCCTTTTCGATCTAGGGGCTGCATCACTGTAAGTGTTGAATCTGAATAGCGTGCATTGTGTTTATTAGACATGTCAATAGTTTTTAGTACTCGTATAATGTAACGTAAGTGAAAAGTTAGCTTTAGTTAATGGACTTGAGATAATATAATCTGGTACATTCCAATGTGATTCCTACATTACTATCTCGTACATTACTATGTGATTCCTACATTATGTGAAAGAGGCTAGGTACAATTGACAAGGACCACAGGACCACGTTGGTACAAGGGACTATTTTGGCATCTCAAAGTTCATTCCTATTCATCATACTCACATGCAAACAAGCTGCTGTTAGCCATTAAAATGGGGGGTAATTTAGTAAGCATGATTGGTTCCCTTTCTTTTCTGTTCAACTAAAAAAAATAAACTTGAGAACATAAATTCATGTACATGCTCCCTTCCTAATATGATCCATTCCCTTCCCCTTTCCGTCCCTTCCTTTTCTAATCTTCTAAAAAACAACTCGAGAACAGAACGTTAGTCATCCACATTTCCTCACATCCCATCTCTCTAAGATTCTGCGCATTAGATTTTCCCAGGAGTGTCTAGTTACATAGAGGGCTATGATCAGTTTCTTACGTTTATAGATTAATTGCCTTTTTTTAATTAGGTTTGGATCTGAGCAATGTTGTTGAAGAGAAGAAGCAGATAAAGTTTTTTTTGTTGAAGAGGAGTGGTTGTTGATACAAAAGTTGGATGGACCGAACTTGACCCTAATTAGGCTTAATTCGGGGTCTTATCGACTCCGGCTCTTGCACCAAGTGGAAATTGTTAAAGGAACCTGCGCAGTAAACAGACACCGTGAGGTTTACCGTGGGTTTGTTACCCACGATTAGACTCCAGCGTGAGAGTAAGTAATCGGTTTGAGTATATTAGTGTTTAGGGTATTGTGTGTATCGTACCTTTGTGGAACCGAAGGGGTTCCTTTTTATACTCGAGAGAGTCCAGGCTGGGCTCCCTGTTCTTGCGGCCTAAGGAAGAGACAATGACTCGAAATAGCTTGATCTTCATCATCTAACTAAGGCAAGTGTATATCCCTTTTCCTTAGGCGAATATAACTATAATATAAGTTATATTCTGTCTGATCCTGTCGCACTGCGATGAGGACTTGGCTAACTAATAAGCCTTTTGTGCGACAGCGGCTTACCGGGCCTTCTGGGCCGTGTGCGCACATCGCACAAGTATCCAATCTATTCCTGATGGATGCGGGTAGTACCCCTGAGTCGGACTATCCATCCCGACTAGGGACTATACGTCATCATGTCCCCCCAGTCTAGTAGTCGCAGGTCCAATCTGCGGATACTAGACTATAACCAAACCAAAACAGTCACATAGTCCAAGCAGAAACACAGATTTTAAATATTCCCGCCAAGAAGATATACATCCCCCCTTTTACCTATCCTCCTTAGTACCCGGGAAAAGCGCTTGTCACGTCATAGTTACCCCTTCATCTTCTACCGTTAGATCTGGCAAGTGGGGAACACGTGTACACATCTGACCATGAACAGTAAAACTAGGAAGCCTATATAAACCTATCACGCCTCCTTTTGAACATTTACCATTTACAAAACCTTCAAATCACCATTAACGCCTCTATCATTTACCATCATCATCGGATCTCTTATCAAGGTAATCCGCGCGACCACTGTTTTGTATACACAGCGCCATGGTGAAACAGCTAACCGAAATTACGTCAATCTTGACCATCGAGCAGCTAGACGAATTTACCTCTGACTTCTACATACCCAACTATCTGCACCCAGAAGTTCCAAACCCGCAACATAATATAAGTCAGTTCCCCACAGGGAAGATAAGATTGTACAACCGTTTCTTCGATTACGCAAACCAGCGTATACCTATGTCGCGGTTTCTCCTGAGCGTGTTACTACACTATGAGACCCACGTCTCCCAACTGCATTGCATAGGGGCAGCAAAAATTCCGAATTTCAAAATAAACTGTCGCACCCTAGACATAGAACCCACGGTAGACCTCTTCTGCGTCTTCTACCAACGACAATTATCCAATGGCTGGGTATCCTTCGCTAAGCAAAAGGGCGGTATGCAATGTTTCGATGGAAAGATATATTCCTTAAGGAACTGGACCGACAGATTCTTCTGGATCGACGAAGCTGCCTTCCCTTTCCATTTTCCCTTCTTGACCCCTGATAATGTGAGGAAGGACCACCAACCTGGCCCCGACTCCTACAACACTGCAGATGCGGAAACCTTAAGCAACAACCGAATTCCTGTGTAATCCTATCCAGAGAGTGTGTTAGTCACTCTTGGCCTAAGCCGCGTAGTCATCTGTGTGGAGAACAGGGTACCAATGTTCCGCGGAGAGAGTGGCCAGGGGTAGTGGTCCTTCCCGTCTTCCTAACAACATTCTGTAAGTACAATCGCATATCAAAAGACTAAAATATGTTTTCATGTTTTCTGTTTGTCTCCTTTCACAGTTATGAATGTTCTTGACCTTGTCCGTGGTGCCTTCCCCAAAGATTTGTTGGTGTACTCTCGCCCTTAGCAGGAAAATGAAGAGTCACTCCGTGACCGTGCGCAGAAAAATACCATGGACCTAGAGATTGGGGAGCCATCTGCCACCCAAGAAAGTGAAGAGACAGGCGCAGACCAACCACCGCCCCCTCCACCAGTTCAACAGTTGGAACAGTAGCCACCAATACAACAACAACCACCACCTTTTCTTAACTCATCGCTGTCCTCAGACTCCGAAGAAGCCGCGACTGGTTTTGAGGAAGAGGACATGACTTCTTTGGGGAAAAGACACAGAAGCCCCCCATCATCTCCACACAAATCCGCATGCCTCGGGGCCGGTCCCTCCTGGACCGGGGCGCGCACAACCGAGGAAGAGTTTGAGAAGAACCTTGCAAAGACCCCCCCCCCCCACGCACTCCTCCCGCCACCATCAATCTAAGGTAACCATCTTATTTTATACGATAGCAGTTAGTCAGACGTTCTTCCTCATATGTCACTATTCTATGCGTCCGCCTAACCATTACCCTTATGCAGCAGCGACGAACAAGAAAAATTTGATGAAAAAGCAGAGACCACGTCCTCCTCCATAAGGAGACTTCATCAGCGGGGGGAAGCGGGTTCGCACAAGATCCTGCCTTTGCTCCTACTTGGGAGCTGCCTGCGTCCTCCGACCTAACGAGTGCTTTTGACTGCGCAAGCTTCTTAGACAACATCGTGCCGCCTGGCCGAGAGGAAGTGCTAGAAGGGATGATCGATGTTGTCCTGGCTGATGAGGCAAGTTATCTGGCAGCGCAGCATGTTACCTTGACATCACACCTCAAGGAGAGATACTTGGGGTTGTCTACCAAACTTCACACTACGGAGGAAAAACTGAAGCAGGTCACTGAAGAGAAATCCTCCGCTCTCGACGATATGCAAGAAAAAATAGACCAAGAGGCCGAGAGAGGAAGAAAAGATGTCGCCCTCCTCCATTCCTTAAAAGAAGAAAGGAACAAGCTATTTGCCGCTCTTGAGGAAGAGCGCGCCCAACTCCACTAGATAAAGGCCTCCAACCTAGTTGCTATGGGGGCCTTTGAGGAGGGAAAGAATAGGTTCGTTGCTGATGTTGACGCTCTGGGTGCTAAGGTAAAGGAAGATGTAAACGATCTTAGTTTTCAACTGAAGAGGCTGAGTATCGAACTAGATGAGGAACTGTACCCCCGCCTAATGAAAGAGATAGCTGAGAAGCGGTGGCTAGTGTGCCATGGTCTGTGCCTAGCCGCAATGGTTGCTTTGGAAGACCCCGCCCTGCGAACCTCATTCTCCAAGTCTGTCATAGCCGCCATCAATGAGGGTACTTCAAGAGGTTTGGTGACAGCGCACAAGGAGAAGTTACTGAACAAAGAACTATCGGAGGTGTCTTTTTATGACCGAAGGCCGATGCCAAGCTTACCACAGCCATGAAAGAAATGAGCGTATGTCCGCTTCCCTCTTTTGGCCTGGAGGACAAGGATCATGTAGTTCCCTTTGAAGTTGTAATGGAGGGCCTCACCTTAGCGCGCCACAAGGCAGAGGGCGGAGAAGCAATGGCAGACTTCTACCTAAAACGATCCATGGAGCAGTTGACCATACCAGTATTCGCGCATCCCAAGGATGTTCTTGATCCCTTCAAAATCGAGAAGGAAGTTCCACTGTCTGAGGTGCTTCCAGCGCACGAGAGCCACGCTGCTGCCAAGAAAGCCCTGCTGAACATAGAAGTAGCGCCTTCCGTTAGTGCGACCTATCTTGCTCCTTCTATCCCTGTGTTGCCATTGCCATTGCTGGAGAGGGATTCGTGCCTGCTGGACCGGATGGAAAAAAGTCTGAAGGATCACCCCACTACTGCTTACTGCCCTCCTTTGCTAAAACCGAAGAGATCCTCCTCCGAGACCCACTTGCTCTCCAATCGCCTTAGGGATTTGTAAACATTTTGTATTTGTTATCCATGAATTTTTGCCTTTGTAATAAACAATATCCCTTTTTTGTTATGAAAAGTATATTTAATGTTTATAGCGCAATTTCGTATAATAAGTTAATGTGAACTTATAAATGGTCCATATGGGTTTGAGAAGCTCATTACGTACGGTGTACCGCTACTACCATAAGGATGGTCAGGTGAGGCTAACCAATTGTTAGGTGCGCACAAGTGTGTCTTAACAGTCTCAGAGTTTACTGGCTGCATAACTAGCTACGACGTAGTTAATAGCAAGGGGCCTAACAAGGATACACGATCCATGGTCGAAGGGGTTGCATCCCACTTACTCGACGAGTCTAATTAGTAGGGTAGGCTCATTCCTCTTATTTCTCCTAGAAACGTTGTGCACGCGTGCGCCAATAGGCAATATATATAATAAAAGAAAGTATGTATGACATAAATAATTTTTTCAGAATGTGCCGTGGAACTAGCTAGGGACCACGACTGTTTTATTAAGACCTTCAAGATTTTAAATACATAAAATAAAAGGAAAAAAAATACATTCACTTAGGAAGTTCGCCCTTAAAGGTAACACTTCTTTAGATGGCATATGTTCCAAGGCCTTTGTAGGTCGCGGCCATCCATGTCACGCAACCGATACGCGCCATTCCCCAATGCATCTGTCACTATGTAAGGTCCCTCCCACTTAGGTCCAAGTTTTCCTGTATTCTCAGCGCGACTGGCCGCGTTTGAGCGATACACAAAGTCACCTGGTCTGAAGGAGGTCTTGCGCACCCTAGCATCGTAGTAGCCTTTCATCTTTGCTTTTGAATTAGCTTCGCGGATTGCTGATAACTCTCGTCGCTCCTCGATTATGTCTAAGTTCAATCGCAGCTCATCTTCGTTAGTAACCATGTCTACCTCCGCTGTGCGGAGTGTTTGCAATCCGATATCAGCTGGAATGATTGCCTCTATACCATTTGTTAGGGCGAAAGGGGTATCACCAGTGGCTGTTTTAATCATCGTGCGATGTGCCCACAAAACATGCGACAACTCATCGACCCACTTCTTATTATGCTCCCTCAATCGTGCTTTTATGCCATCTCCTAAACTCATGTTTGCTCTTTCCACAAGTCCATTCGTTTTTGGGTGGGCGACCAATGCGAACCGTTGATGTATCCCATTCTTCGTGCACCAATCCTTGAATGGGTTCTCTGCGAACTGCTTTCCATTATCAAAGACTATTTCATCGGACAGTCTGATACGACATACTATGTTGTCCCATACGAACCTTTTCACCTGATTCCCCGTGATCGTTGCGACTGCCTTTGCCTCAATCCGTTTTGTGAAGTAATCCATCGCGACTATGAGGAACTTAACCCCCCCCCCCCCCCCCGCGGCTACGAGAAAGGGTCCCGCGATATCGATTCCCCATTTGAAGAATGGCTAAGGGGAGGTGATCGACGTGAGCTCCTCCTGAGGCTGCCTAGGTACTGGTCTGTGCACCTGGCAGTCATTGCATTTATTAATGAGTGTTCGCGCGTCTGTATGCATAGTTGGCCAGTAGTATCCGTTGCGCAACGCTGTTGCTACCACGGACCTTGGTCCTGCGTGCATGCCGCACGACCCCTCGTGGATTATGCTTATGAGGTACTGCGCTTGGCATGGCCCTACGCATCTTAGCCATGGCTGAAGATCAATGATCGTCTGTAAAGAATTCCGTCTCTTACTTCAAATTGCCTTGATCATCTCCGTATTCGCCGTGCCTCGACTTCGTCATCCGGGAGGAAATCATTGGCTAAATAGTCCACAATTAGTGTTATCCATGTAGGACCTTCTTCCTCTTTATCGCGGTTACCTCATGCTCTTTTATTGATTTATCCTTGAGGATCTCCACTAGGACCTGTTTTGACAAGTGCGTAAAACTGGTGGACGCTATCTTGCTAAGTGCGTCTGCTTTCTTGTTCTCCCTCCTGGGTACATGGCATATCTGGAACCTATTGAACCCCTCAATCAGTGCTCTGGCTTTTTGTAAGTACTGCACCATATTATCTTCATTTGCTTCATAATCACCAAGTATATGGTTTGCTACCAGTCGAGAATCTACATTCGCTTCGAGATTGCGCACGCCCATTCTTGCTGCAATTTTTAGCCCTGCTATCAGCGCCTTATACTCTGCCTTATTATTTGTGGTTGTGAATTCAAAACGTAATGCGTATGTGAACTCTATTCCTTCTGGATTGGTGAGTATGAGTCCCGCGCCTGATCTATCCGTGCAAGATGACCCATCTGTGAACAAGATCTACGGGGCTTGGTCTTCTTCCTTTTGATCTAGCCCCTGAGCGCCTTCTTCTGGATTTTCAATGATAAAATACGCCAGAATTTGTCCCTTCACGGCATTGTGTGGTCTGTAGGTAATATTGTGTTCCCCTAGTAGAACACTCCACTTTTGGAACCTGCCTGTGACATCTGGTTTTGAGATCACCTGCTTTATGGGTTGATCCGTTATTACCACTATTGGGTGTGCTTGGAAATGTCTGCGCAACCTCTTTGCTGCAAACCACTAGTGCGAGCACTAATTTCTCCATTGGGGTATAATTTAGCTCTGAGCTCTGTAACGCTCTACTAATGAAGTACACTAGTCTTTGCACATTTTCCCTGTCCGTCATTAGCACCGCGCTGATCGCTCCATGCGTTGCAGACAAATACATTATCAGCTCTTCTTTAGGTCGTGGCGCGACTAACATAGGGAGCGAAGCTAAATGCGCTTTTAATTCCTCGAAGGCCTATTCTGCTTCCTTCGTCCAATTGAAGTCCCCTTTCTTAATGCACTTTTTAAGCCTTTTAAATAAGGGGAGCGACTTCTCTGCTGATTTGGACAGGAACATGTTCAGTCTTGCAAGCTTCCCATTTAGTGATTGCACTTCCTTTTTCGTTTTTGGGCTCTGGAGTTGAATGACCGCGTTTGTTTTTTCGGGACAGGGTTTGATTACATTGGGGTCGATCATATATCCTAGGAACATGCCTTCTGTCTCCCCAAAAGTGCACTTCTTTGGATTTAACTTCATGTTTATCCTTCTGAGTGTAGAGAATGTTTCCTCTATATCCCGATAAGCTCGCTCTCCGTATGACATTTTATTACCAAATCATCGACATACACCTCCAAATTTCGCCCTATTTGGCCTTCAAATGCCTTATCAACCAGTCGTTGATACGTGGCCCCTGCGTTCTTTAGTCCAAACGACATTTTTGTGTAACAGTACACGCCCTGGCTGGTGTGGAATGCTGTCTTTTCCTCATCTTCTTCTGCCATTTGTATCTGATGGTATCCCTTGTATGCATCTAGGAAACATTTGAAGGGGTATTCACACAACGATTCCACCTTCCAATCTATTTTCGGGAGTGGGTAGCAATCTTGGGGACAAGCTTTATTGAGGTTTGTGAAATCAATGCACATGCGCCAACTGCCATCATGTTTCTTTACCATTACCCGGGTTAGCGAGCCAGTCGTGATAGTAAACTTCCATTATGATTCCTGCGTCTACCAGCTATTTTACCTCGTCCAGTATTACTTTGTTGCGCTCTGGGCCTGTCCTATTTTCTTTTGCCTAACCGGAGGGTATCCTTCGTGGATTTGAAGCTTGTGTTCGGCTATCAACCTTGGTACCCCTGTCATATCTTTGGGTTCCCATGCGAAGACGTCTAGGTTATCCTTCAAAAGGCGACACATGTCTGTCTTCCCTTTGTCAGATAATGTCCCTCCGATTGTTATCTCCTAATCCGAATACTGCGGATGCACTGCTACCTTTAAGTTTGGTGATGAGTTCACCTTTGGTTCCATCGTGATCCTAGGCGGTTCTATGATCGCGTTGCATTCTGGGGGTGTTACTGTCGTGTTAAAGATCGTTACGACCCCTCCATCAACTGGGAGTTTCATCATACCGTGAGCCGTAGAAGGTACCGCTTGCATTGCTAGTATAGCTGGTCGCCCTATGATCCCATTATATTGTGACGACGACCGTATGATCAAGAAATTCATTGGGACTTTCGTCGAGTGCTCATCATTTCCCACTCTTACTGCTAACTTCAGTTGGCCCAAAGGCCATACCGCTTCTCCGTTGAATCCAATGAGCGGGAAAGTTGCAGGCATCATTTGGCTCTTTATTTCTGCGCTTAGATTTAGAAAGCAGTGGTCGTACATTATTTCTGCTGATGAACCTCCATCCACATACATGCGGTGTATGCTGTGCTGACCAATACTTTTTCTATAACTAGCGGGCCGTCTGCGATGTTCCTTGCATTGAGTGGGGGGAAGGAAATGTCTTTTCCCTTTGAGAATTTTTGGCTCACCTTCTGTCTTGTCCTTCGTTTCCACGATTCCACCATGTAAATATTCGCGCTAGCGACCTTTTGTCTACCATTCTTCGTGGTTTCCTTGACAAGGTGTTTTAGCTCGCCTTTCTTTACCCTATTCTCGATATATTTTTGCAGCTGAATACATTCGTTCTTAGCGTGCCCCCTCTCATTGTGGTATTCACAGTATCTATTACTGGCGCGTTTTTCGACCGGGGTGGTTATTAGCGTTGGCCTTGGGAAACTAGCACCTTGTGATACGAGGATTTCCCTTGGGGTTAACTTAAGGGGAGGAGGGGGGGGGGGGGGGGGGGGGGTGGTAAACCTAGAGTTATAAGTTCGCCCCTCTCTTCTCCTTCGTACGTAATCAAGGCCTAGAGATCTACCTTGCTTGTTGGGCCCTTCACTGGGTATGCGGATAGATCTGTGATCATAAGTGCTCCGTGCTATTTCTGAAGCAGCCGATTCTCCTTGTATGAAAGACCTTACCCGCCTTAGCACTCCATCGAAGGTTTCGGGCATTCTTTCATTAAGCTTTTTTATTAGATCGTTGTTTTGTATGCCCTCCATGAAGCATGATACTTTCAAAATTTCTGGGCAGTCTTTTATTTGAAGACACTCGCTCTTGAAACGCTCTAGAAATTCTTCCAGGTATTCGCCCTGGTTATGCTTTACCCTGGCGAGCGATACAACACTCCTATCATGTCTTTTCTGTTGTACATAATTTCTTTTGAACGCTTTTCGCAACACTTCATACCCGTTGATTGTTCGCGGCGGAAGCCTATCGAACCACGTCCGTGCGTTCCCTACGAGTGTAGAGTTAAACATATTACACCATACGGGTTCTGGCCATTGTTCGATACCTGCCTGGGATTCAAAGACTTTCAAATGGTCTTCTGGATCAGTCGTGCCATCATAAGTTTTCACGTTTGATGGCATGCGGCGCTTTCTGGTGTCTCCATAATGCTGTACGCGCCTCGTAAAAGCGTTTTTCCTGGCTCTTCTCCAAGGTTGTGAGAAGATTTGGTCATCCGAGGAATAACTTGTGCGTATATGTTTTTCTGGCGGATTATCACTTGATCCTGACAGATTGCCTTCTGAGGATGAGGCATGCTTCGCGTGCTTTGCTTCCTCTACCATCTTTTCATGTTTAGCAACCAAAGGGATGAGTGCCTGTAGGTTATTAGCTACGTACTCCTCTATCATGCGTGCCTTTGTAGCAACGACTTCCCCTCCCTCCTCTTGGGGCGTCTTTCTTTTTTGCTTATTGGGAGGAGGCTGAGTTGACTCTCGTTCGATGCCTTTTTCCCCGCGGCGAGTAGGGGAGTTGAGAACAGTACTCTAGTTCTTATAATTTGGGGATTGTTCACATCCCGAGTGTTTGCCTCACTGGCAGATCCAAGGGTAGCATTTACTGATGTGATACGGCCATCTACCGTTGAGGATCCTTGACGGCCTTCATTCTTACCGCTTTTCGTCATTAGTTAGTGCTTAGTGTTGGTCCCACGGATGGCGCCAACTTGTTGATACAAAAGTTGGATGCACCCAGCTTGACCCGAATTAGGCTTAATTCGGGGTCTTGTGGACTCCGGCTCTTGCACCAAGTGAAACTTGTTAAAGGACCCTGCGCATTAAACAAACACCGTTAGGCTTACCGTGGGTTTGTGACCCACGATTAGACTCCAGCGTGAGAGTAAGTAACTGGTTTGAGTATATTAGTGTTTAGGGTATTGTGTGTATCGTACCTTTGTGGAACCGAAGTGGTTCCTTTTAAACTCGAGAGAGTACAGGCTGGGCTCCATGTTCTTGCGGCCTAAGGAAGAGATAATGACTCGAAATAGCTTGATCTTCATTATCTAACTAAGGCAAGTGCATATCCCTTTTCCTTAGGCGAATATAACTATAATATAAGTCTGATCATGTCGCACTGCGATGAGGACTTGGCTAAGTAATCAGCCTTTTGTGCGACAGCGGCTTACCGGGCCTTCTGGGCCGTGTGCGCACATCGCACAAGTATCTAATCCATTCCTGATGGATGCGGGTAGTACCCGTGAGTCGGACTATCCAGCCCGACTAGGGACTATACGTCATCAGTGGTGATGAAGAGTATATAAATTGCTGATGAGCTTCTTCAACAATTTACTAAACGACTACACACGGGCATCCTACATTTTACGATGCGGCTATGCCACTTCCGTCTAATTAGGAGGCAAACAATCAGGTGTGAAAGAAGACGCATCAGTAATTCATGTTTACCTGTGGTGTTGGTATGTTTGCTTAAGTTTCTATATTCAGTTCAGATGTTTCATGGTTTTTCCTTAATTGGCTACCCGTATGTGTTTCTTTTCTGGTCTATAATATTTTCCGAAAAATTGGAATATGATGACAATAATGGGAAGCCGACTTCGTCAAATTATTCTTTATGTAATAAGTCTATTGGTTTTTTTTTTATAAATGCTACTAGCCTGTTTATGATCCGTATGTAGCAGTTAGTATTATTAACCTATTGCTTTTCTTTTACTGATGGTCTGCGAAATACTGTTATTGTCAGTTGAAAATAACGACTTATGATAATAACATGCAAGTGATTATATTGGAATAAAGTGTTTGCCGCGCGCCCGCGCATACTTGGTGACTAAATTTCTTTGATTTTCTATCAAGGTTTTTAACCTAAATATAAAGTACCAAAACTATATTAGTTGGCTAGGATATTTTCTTAGGTTTATTTATCATTTTATAATACAAATCATTGTTGGTTGAGTAATCCGGCAATTGATAGCGTAATTATTAGTATTGTATTTATGTATTAAAAAGCTACTTGCAGTTGATTAGAATATTGTTGACCCCGAAAGTCGTAGGTTTTAGTTGCCCCAACTATAAACAAACATAAACCTATGTCAAGTCAAACGTTTATGTGCGTAGATAAATTAGAACACACAAATACTTATGCATACCAATTCTTATATTCAGGATAGTTGTTGGGTTGGTATCGACATAGTTTTGAATCTCTGACTTTATTTTGATTTAAAAGTCGTTTTAAGTTTTAATTGTGTTGCATTTTTGTGAAATTTGTTTGTTTGAGTAGTTTCAACCGTTCTCATACTTGATTATTATTAATTATTTGTTTTGCTTTTGGTATTGTACAAATGAGTTGAACATGCAAAAGTTTAATGCAAATCTCTTTTTAGCATATACGTATGTTTACACATAGCTTCCAAAATTGCCTAACAGAATTGATTTTATAATCGAACTGGTAATCGGGTGACTTGACCGGGTTGACCCGTTGGTCGAAGCAATGAACCGGTGACTCGTCCGGGTTGACCTTAGTCAATCTTGTGACCCGGTGACTTGATCGGGTTGACCCGATGGTCAAATCAGTGAACTAGAGACTCGACCGGTTTGACCAGGTGGTCGAACCCGTGACTCGACCGAGTTCACTCGGTGGCTCAACCGGGTCGGTCCGGTGTTCAATTTTTCAACAAAATGGATACACCCTTTATATATAGTAGAGATAGAGAATATACTCAATCAATCAATATCACCTATCCATTTTTTCATCTAACAAAAAAACTCATTTTCATCATTTTTTTTAAATTAAATATCTCACAAATCGTTAATCGTTACGTAAAACGAAACATACCACGACGACGAGAATTACTCATTTCTATCGAGGAGTACATGTATATACTTTCGACGACTTTTTTCCATTTTCTTTTCTTAAGTCACGTTTGAGAAAATCATATATGATTCATATCACGAATCATATATGATTTTTGAAGTCATATATGATTCGTGATTTGAGTCATATATGATTTTCCCAACCAAGATTGAAAAAAAAAGTTGGTCGAAAGTGTATACATGTGCCCCTCGATAGAAAGATGATTTAGTTCTCACTGCAATAGTGTATTTTTTTCGCTTGATGATTTATCGATTATGAGATATTGAATTTTTTTTAAAAAAAGATGAAAGATGATTTAAAAAAATGAGTAAATACAATTTATTGATAAGGTTTATGCTAAACTAGTGGTTTACATTTATTTCAACTCTAATTAAATATAAGGTAAATTGAAATTAGTTATATTGAAACCTCAAGGGTATATGTAAATTTATAAGGTACAACTAAACAACACATTTATAATTCTTTAAACAGGCATTTTGCATATAATAGAGTAAAAATAAAATTTTAATAGGTTTTATGGTTAATGTAGAGTTTGAGTGACTGAAATTAAACAATCATAAAATGACAAAAGATCGGTGTAGAACATCATCCAACAAAATAATAAAATACTCAATCACATCCACCCAATCAACTTTAATTATGCGGTTCAAATTAATTGGGATTTCAAAATCGAGGAGAATTTTGGTTTGTGGCATTCATTTACTAACACACTCCCTCTCTCTCCTCCTAGACACACACTCTATTTCACACCCAAAACATACATAAGCTACATAAACTGTAGTCGATCTTCATTTCATCGTCGATCCGTTGGTCAGCCGTCGATCTACAGTCTGCCATTAGTCCAGGGATATATGGTGGTGTTTGTTTATAACCCTAACCCTAACCACTACTCCGCCACCACCAACTCCCGCGACATTACTAGCCTCACCTTCCACACCAACAGCCTCACCGTTGTGAACCTCTTCATCATGACTGATTCAAAAGAGGTCCAACTGTTGAAAAATTTGAACTATTCCGGAAGTGTCCTAGAAGGCTTCAGTGCTACTCGTTTGGGTCAATGCATATAAAGGGAATTCTTGTATATCATAGCTAGAGATGGGTGGTTCATTGATGTCGATTCTTAAAGCATTATTGTTGATTGTAGATGTGTTGCCGGGTTTGGAACTTAGGGTTGATGTTAACGGTGAAGACGATGGCTCGAGGTATGGTCAAAAAATTATTACTGAGATTCTGAGTTGTATAGCTGATTTTGAGTCATATTTTTAGCTCATTTTTACATACTGTGGAAATCGACTATACATTGCGACAATTTTATTTCATGTAATATTTGTACTTTGTTAAGAAGTTTCTCACATTTTGTGATCTCTTTGTTGTAATGATAGAAGTTGGTTTATCTAAACAAATTAGTTGTTATTTTATCTTACTTATCGCACAACACTAGTATCCTGGACTTGTGGTTCTTTGTTTTATATGTTGGCATATACAAGTATTGAAATAAGTCATTCTTTCCCGTTTTCTTATATGGTATGGTTACATACATGAAATCATCAATAGGAAATCAGACATGTTGACAGAGTGAAAGGATATACATTAGGTTCTCATTACTTTCTCTACAACAATCGACTCCTTCCCCAGCGATTTTTTTGGCTTTTCCCCAGCGACTTTTTGATGCGGATACGTGTCGATAGGGAAAATTCGCTGGGGTACGCTCGATGAGAAAGGTATCCCAATCGGCTTACCCCAGCGACATGTGGGCCCTACAGACTTTTCCTGAAAAAATAGATTGCCACGGTGGCAAGATTTTCCCCAGCGACATGTCGCTGGGAAAATCTTTATTAAATCAGCAAAAATTAAGTTAAACTTAGGGGTTGTTTGATAAAAAATATGATTTAGTGCTGAATGAATCAAAGCTGCTGAATGATTTAAAGGTGCTGAGTGAACCTGATTCTGAATGAAACTGACTGTTTGATAATTGTTTTGAATGAGCAATCTGAATTGACTGAAATTACCAATATAACCTTCTGTCTAGTTTTGTATCTTATAAACAAAAACTTTCATAAAATAATTATTAACACAAATAAAAGTTTAACACCAAAAATTATTGTTGGAGTAAAAAACAAAAGTTTAAATAGTCTTGTCAAAGGATCAAAAAACAATACAAGTTACGAACTAATATTAGGTCGTAGCATTTGAAAACAACTCATTAGCAATCTGATTATGAAGATTGGCCATATATTCATTTCCTTGAGGACCCCATTGTGCTTCGTCGATGCCTTGTCCTGTACCTCCTTCACCTTGGTGCTCAGTAGTAAACATGGTGTTTGCATCACTTTCCAAAAATAATTGACCGTGAATGTTGTATTTCCTTATGAAATTGTGGACCGCGAAACAAGCAGTCACCACATTTCTTTGTGTGGGAAAAGAATAAGGAGCCATTTGCTTTAGTATTGGAAATCTTGCTTTTAAAACACCATATGCACGTTCAATAACATTTCTAAGTTGTGCATGAGCATGGTTGAACCTTTCTTCTTTTGTTAAGGCACGTCGACGTCAGAAATCAGCTAACCAATACCTCGTATTACGATATGGAGCCATAAACCCACGAGTGTTTGTGTATGCAGCATCACAGAGATAATATTTGTCTGCAACAGAAGTTTTAAGAACATTAGTTCACTTACGAAAAGAACAAATAACAACAATAAAATTTTCATGTTATGCGAGGATACCACATACTTGGTGGAGGACGAGAAGTTAGAGTTTGGATTAAATGCTACTTCTGTCAAAACTCTTGAATCATGAGCTATTCCTTCCCACCCGGCCCAAACAAACGTAAACATCATATTAAAGTCACACACCCCTAACACATTTTGATAACACTATCCTTTTCCTCTTCCCCTATAACGCATTTGTTGATCGACAAGCACAACTGCATGTACAAGAGTTCCATCGAGTGCACCAATTGCCCCCTTCATAAGAATGTTGATATATGAGAAATTATTTTAATTCTATATATGATTTAAAATACAATTTAAGTAAAAGGTACCGTGAATATTTCTCTTAAATTTCTATGACGCTCTGAAGTATTTGCTTCAAAAGATGTTGGCACTATGACTTCTCTTGCAAATTGCATCATCCCTCGTAGTACTTCATGAAAACATTCATGAATAGTTTGCGTGGAGTGTTGAAATCTTCGTTTAATCATTCTAAAGCGTTCATTGTGACCTATTATTGTCAAAAATATTGCCATCTTCTCTTCAACGCTTATATTTCTACTATTTTGTAGCCAATTTCTTTCTTTGAAATGATCACATAACATAATGTATGCATCTCGAGATAAACGCATCAACTCTTGACATTGTGTATTAGATCCATGTAACAGTTCTTGTGTGTATGCATGACCGGTCAATTAAGAAGTGTTATATCTTATCATTCCTATCTTTCTTGAAGATTTTATTTTCATATACCAATATATGATGAACAAAAGAAGAAGCTCGTCCTCAAAATCCATATATTACCTTGCAATTATAAAATATAAACAAAATTAACAACTAGTATTGCTTAAATGACATCATAATCAAAATCATAAAATCAAATAATCTTGTACTAAAATTCATAACAAGAACACAATTATGCAAATCCATATCAATAATTCAAAACATGTTCTAAACACATAACACCAACAAACAAAATTTAAAATGACAGTGTTCAAATTTAGAGTAAAGCAAATTATTCTTCAACTAGTTCAATATCCATACTTGCGTCCAGCATTCCTGACCCAATTCTCCAAACTCTCTGGTTTTAAGTGCATCCAAACTTTCCTATAATCAGCAGTTTCACTAAAAAGCATAACTGCAACGTCATACAACGGGTTATGTGTTCCCCAACCAACATTTTCTAACTTCTCCATGCATGCATCAATATCATCTCCTCTATGTTTTTCCATCATAAGTTGAACAACTTTAGCAAAGTCTTCTTCAACACCAGACTTTTTTGAAGTGTTTGCTTGTTTACCTTTTCTTTTTTTTTGTTTGTGGACCAGAACATTCTTGTGTCAAATTTGGGAGTTCTTGTGTTGAAGCTGGTATTTCTTGTACAAGTTGGATATCATCATCTTCAAGTGACACCACATTACCAGAATCTTCACAATCATTAGGAAGATTAGAAGCTGGTCCCCAACCTTCAAACCCATTAGAAGTTGAACCATCAAATAGTTGTGTGCACAAATCAGGGAAAAGCAATCCAGTACTCCTCACTGGTTCTACGTATTTATTTGACTGTTTATAAGAACTTATAAGTATAGATAAAACTATATATGACACTAATAATGAAACTATATAGAGGATAGAATTTGACCTTCATCTCTATCTGCCATTGTTCTTCCGTTAAATTAAACGTGTTAGTTACTGGATCATACACATTTCCTGTTTTGTTCTTTAATTTGGTCCATGCATTAAACTTGCTTTTAAGATAGTCAAAATGGTTTTTCATTTGTCGTTGGCCGGCAATAAAATTGTGCTCCTTTTTAAGTATTTTCTCCAACATTTTTCCATGAAAGCATCTTAAGGTTAACTCCGTCTCGCCCGTTTACAGCAACCTCATGTATACAAGCTTCAAGAAACGTTTTAACCACGCTTTCCTTTTTCCAGTTAATCCTAGGTTTCTTTTGTTTAGAAGATTCACCGATATTTTCCATGCCTATAAAGATACAATTGGATCAATTTAATAAATGCATATATACCACTCACCTAAACAGAATAGCCTAAACACATTCTTATCATAATAGGTAGCCTAGTAGTATTAACTTGTTATTTGTTCAAATGTTTGTATTTGACTCATTTTCTGATAATGGAATAAGCATCTAAAATATTGCCTAGTAGAGATTAAAATATCTATTACCTTAATCTCTTACCTATTACGACAAAATATATAAGATAAGGGTTGAAGAACCTGATCTTATGCAACTATAAATGATGTCAAAGATATGTGTATGACATAATGCTTCTAGATAAGTAGCTACAGTAACTAGTTAACTTTATTGTTTAGATGAATTTTGTTTTTGTTTTTACTTTTACAGTGAGCAAACAATCAGAGACGAAGCTTAAAAAAAATACTCCGTATATATTTACAGTAGTACTAGTGAAATTATATAACAAACTTTGTATAAGGTACTGAATATACATCTCGAAATGGAAAAAGACAGGCATGTTGTTTGTTTCCTAGCTAGTGTTATTACCCAAACCGCCTTAGAGGTATGCAACAACACCTCTCATTCCAGTTCAGAAATTACTTACAAACAAAACACAAGTGCACTCATGTCTTTTTGGGCACCTTTTCTCCCCATTCACCTTGGTGGTCTAGATTCTAGTACCGCCTTTGCAATGGAAGATAATGAGCTTTCATTAAGACACTTTGCTGAGATTGTGTTTTAGTTTGCAGTAGCTCTGTATATCCTATTGCTGTCCTGGCCAAGCTGTACTAATCTCCCTAAACTAAGCATGTTGGTTTGCATAGTTGGTTTCATCAAGTGTTTTGAACGTATTAAGGCTTTATGGTTAACAAACACTGGGAACCTTTTCGACTCGATGCTTGGTCCTCCTGACGCAGGTCCCAATACTGATATTTTAATCACTGTATTTACTAAAATCATACACTATAGGACATAATAGATGACCCACATATGTACTTGATGATCACATAACAGATCCTACTTTTATCACATACAAAATAGTACTTTTATCACACAACATCAATTTTTAGTACTTTTATCACACAACATCAATTTTGTTCAATATTAGGAATTCACAATGAAGTTTGCATACAAAAACAGTAGGTATCTCACTTTAAAGTCCTAAAGATGCAATAATTATTAATGCAACATGAAAAGCTATACAAATTAATAGAGGTTTACCTGCACAATTGTATGATAACGAGATGAAGAGAAAGAAAGTAGATTAAAGGAGAGATGTTTTCATAAAAAGGGGGCTGGCATAGAGGTGGGAGAGGCGATGAAAAAAGGGTATTTAGGAGAAGTTTAATGAGACTGAATCACATAGCATCTATATAGGAGGTGGCCCGTTCAGTACTGAAGTGGCCCATTCAGTACCCTTTTTTTCTGTCAAACAAAACTGCCTTTGACCGATTCAGTTTTTAGTACTGAGTTATCCAGTTAAGTAGCTATCAAACAACCCCTTAATCTTCTCAGCTAATTACAAAGTTTCCCCAGCGACATGTCGCTGGGGAATCTTTCCTTACGTTTGACCTGTCAACGATTTCTCAATGTTTCCCCAGCGACATCTCGCTGGGGAAACTTTCGATACGTTTGACTTGTCAACGCTTTGTGTTTGACTTGTCAAGAATTTTCCACAGTTTCCCCAGCGACATGTCACTGGGGAAACCTCTGCAGGTTTTTTTTTATAAATTGCCTGCACAGCAGGCGTTTTCCAGATTTTTTCCGGAATTTTTCCGGAAAAAATCTACCAAAATCTATAACAAAAACCTGTATTTACTCACCAAAAGACATATATAAAGTAAACTTGGAATACAAATCAACACAAACGCGGAATAAGTTCAAACTTACACCAAAATATAATATAACGTTATAATTTAGTCAAGGATACTAGGAATAAGTCCGGATAGTTAAGGATACTAGGGAAACAAGCGTTCTAATTTAGGATAATAGAAAAACAAGTCAAGATGAACATAAAGAAACAATGTACCATACTAACAAACCTATATATGACACGACTAGCTCGCGTCATCGCCACCATCCTCGCCACCCTCCCGATCCTCAGCATCATCACCCGGGCGACTCCCGCTCCCGTTGGCACTAGCACTCTCATATCTCAAAAAATAATCTTTATACCTGTCGTCGGCTCTCAGCATGCCCATCAGGAAATCAACATCTCGACGAGTGTCAGGGGGTGACGAAAAGCTCGGACTAGAACTGGCGTATCCCGGTAATACCATACCCACGCTAGGATAGTGGCCGCGAAACTTGCCTCCTCGTACCATCCTGTTGATCTCGGAAGTGGTGTGCTCACCTGTCGCCTCTAGCTCCCTCATCTGATCCTGTGTAGTGACAATAACACAAGATAGTAAATATATTAGTCAGGTTGCTAGATTATTAATCAATGATTCATTAAAGTGTGTGTTGAAAATACTTACATACATCTGGAGAGAGTTCTCATACCATTTTCATCTGTGTGCAAACGATAGAACATGTCGATCTCTGAAAGCTCCTGTTGGGTTTCGGACGCCTTTTTCAGTACATACACACGCAAGTAAGATCAATCTATTTAAAAACGGCAATATAATATGTATGTAAAATTAATAATAATAATAATAATAATAAAATAATAAAAATAAAAATCAATTATAATAATAATAAAATAATAAAAATAAAAAAACAATAATAATGTAAAATCAATAATAATAATAATAATAATAATAATAATAATAATTACCATGAGCTGTCGAGTGTGAGGGATCGACCGAGAACCATGCCGGGAGGGAAGTGTTGCCTTGGACCGATTTTGGCTGTTTGTTAAGGATCGCTTCTTGTTACCAAGGTCAATCCAAAATGTTATTTGTTTTTCCCACTCTTTAGCTGAGTGCTCGTCGGGTCTGTTCCGCCTAATTCGATCCACATCATATTCTCTAGTCTCAGGGTCTTTTATACAGTAATCTCGCTTCAGAGTGGCCTTGTTGGTGTTGTATGTTTTTTGTAACTGGGCCTTAATGGTATTTTGAATATTCTGCCACCGAGGGGTGCTCCTGTGCGGCTCGAGATCGTATTTTTTCTGCAATCAAATACAACACACTGAAAACAGAGTTAGAAATATAATTTATATAATTTATTTAAATTTGTTTATTTATTTATATGATATAAATAAATAAACGAGTTCAAATAAATATACACAATACAACACACTGAAAACATAGTTAGAAATATAATTTATATATTTATTTAAATTTTTTATTTATTTATATGATATAAATAAATAAACGAATTTAAATAAATATACACAATACAACACATTGAAAAAGAGTTAAAAATATAATTTATATATTTATTTAAATTTGTTTATTTATTTATATGATATAAATAAATAAACGAATTTAAATAAATATACATAATACAACATATTGAAAACAGAGTTAGAAATATAATTTATATATTTATTTAAATTCGTTTATTTATTTATATGATATAAATAAATAAACGCATTTAAATAAATATACACAATACAACACATTAAAAACAGAGATAGAAATATAATTTATATATTTATTAAATTTGTTTATTTATTTATATGATATAAATAAAAAAACGAATTTAAATAAATATACACAATTAAATTAATGAACACGATAATTAAATAAACATAAAATGATAACTTACCCCAAGAGCTTCCCAAGCCACCGCCTTGTACCCTTCGGGGACCTTGTTCCAAGAAGGGTAATACAAAGGTATTTCCCTAACGACCACCCCGAATAAGTTTCCCCAATGCTATGGGTAGGGGTCGACATGTGTAACAAGGTTATCTTTAGTGGGTACAAAGTCGATCTCGACTGGCCGGTTGTGATTCGCGGCCACCGCATCCAGTAATTTCAGGCCACGGGTCTTGTCCCAGGTATTCTCCCTGTCGGCTCTCCTCCCACCCAAATTGGGCTTTTGCTTTCCTTTTCCTGCAAAATCAAGTGAGTGATAAAGTCATAAAAGTTCAACGCAAACAAGTTCAATATGTGTATCAAATTTATATTACAACAATCCAGAAATTCTTACCCCGGTTAACGAAGCAACCCCAACAACCGAATGATGGACGACGTGGACGTGAAGGATCCTCGCCACCACCGTCCCCGCCGTGTCCCCATGCAACATCATCCATCTGTATACAGGTACAATTAGCATAAGATGTAGAAATTTATGAAAAAAATAATACAAGCATGCACAAATCTAAATTTCAAAATAAATTTTCACATTTAAACAATCCACAACAATTTCATTCATTCATTCATTCAAATATATAAGTGTATTTTGCAAGTTACAACACAAAGTTAATCTTTTTCGTCACTAGAATAAAATTTCTCAACACCATCATCATCTTTGATGAGGTATTCAACATCAAAATCTGCTATATCATGAGGAAGGGGGTCTTCATCATCATCGTCTTCGCTAGGAACATCATCGTTATCTGGCGGTGCGTCAACCTCCGTTGATTCACCATCTATATGCAAATCTATATAGAAGGTGTAATTACCGAAGTCATTCCCACTAGTAGAAGGTGGGAGATCACTGGTAGAAGGTGGGAGATCACTAGTAGAAGCTGGGAGATCAGATGAGTTGTCCAAATGTATAATATCAGGTTCGTTCTCTACTACGATTACACCGTTGTTCAAAAACTTTTTATGATTAACATGTTTGACGACCTTCACGTTGGGTTTGGCCGGATCTACAAGGTAGAAGACTTGTTTGACTTGTGTTGCGAGAATGTATTGTTCACTTTTCCACCACTCACCAGAGCCGACGATTTGTGTCATTCCGTTTCTAACGGTAAGTTTCTTGACTCTACGAACGTCGTTGCGAGTGTCCAACCACTTAACTTTGAACAACGCAACTTTAAACGACAAATAGTCAAACTCGAGGATTTCTTAAAGCTGGCCATAAGTGTTAGTTTTCCCATCAGGGCCAGTCGAACAAACACCGCTATTTTGAGTTACGCGACGTTCATCGCGGCTCTGCACGACATACCTCACACCATCTACTACGTAACAGTTTACTGACATTGGAGCCTTTGATGGTCCATTAGCCAAAGTGAATAACTCGCTGGTTGGGCTAAACTCTAGGTCTTGGGGATTTTGTGCGTGACGTTCAAAGATCTATGAAGAAGATAGGATTAGATAGAAAACAAAAAATATGATATTGTTATTTATACACTTAAGTACACAAAATAAGTGTTACTTTACCAGCGTCTTAAACCAGTGGGGGAATTCTTCTAGCATGTCTTTTTCTTTTTTCTTGGAAATAAACTGAAAAACGTTCATGCTATTAGAATAAGTCGTCGAAATGATAAGTTAAGAAAAAAAAAGTTACAAAATTAAAAAATGCGTACCTCCGGAACTGGTCTTGGTACGTGTCGAACTCAGGACTGTTGTTAAGTACATACCATCTCGCTCTCTTGTACTCTTCGGTAGGAAAATGAGGAAAGGACAGTAAACCAACCAGCTTGCATACCGATCGGAACACCTGAAACTCACACGTTGAGGGAGGGGGTCCACATTACGATCGAGACGATTAAATTTCGTGGTAACACCCCGAAAATATTGAGAACTTAGAGTCAATGCTTCTTCTGTAACATAACCCTCCGCGATCGAACCTTCCGGCTTAGCTTTATTTCTTACATAACCTTTTAGCTTCTTCATGAATCTTTCAAATGGATACATCCACCGGGGTGAATAGGCCAGCCTTCAAGAGCCTCTAGAGCTAAATGGATGGGCAAGTGAATCATAATGTCAAAGAAAGCAGGAGGATATATGCGCTCAAGCTCGCATAGAATTTCAACCACCTTGACCGAAGCTTTCAACATGTCCTCCTCCATCAAAGTTGTAGAGAGCAGAGTTGCTTAAACAAGGAACATAGATTTATTATTGGTTTTGCAATATGTTCGGGCAAGTAATTTTGAAGTCCATAAGGAAGTAAACGTTGCATCATTATATGACAGTCATGAGACTTCAGGCCCGTAATATTTGTATCATTATCGGTCACTTTGTGCTTGAAGCATGATCCGAACCCATCTGGTAGTTTAACACTTTTGATGTACTGACAACTTTTTTCGGTTCTCTGCTGTGAAAGAATACGCAGCCTGGGGCTTCACAGTATTCCCCTTGTGGTTTACGGTTAGCCACAAAGGTCTTCGAATGCCCATCTTTTTCAAGTCTTGTCTTGCCTTTGCGGTGTCTTTACTTTCGTCATTCATTAAAAAAATGTTCAAGATGGCCTCCAACATATTTTTCGATATGCATGATGTCTAAATTGTGTCTTAGTGAAATAAAAGGCCAATACTCAAGCTCGTAAAAAATAGACCGTTTAGTCCAGTTAAGCTCGACTGTAACATTGCGGGAAATCTTCACACCCCCATGTTTCGGATGTTTACCCGGCAAACGCCTTAGCAATCTCACATGTTGCTCCTCGATTACATCCGACCGGTTATATTCTTTAGGTCGATCATTGTGTTTAGGTTGGCCATTGAAGTCAGCACGTGAACTCCTCCATTTATGGGGCTTCTTTAACCATCTTCTATGGCCAACATAAGTTATTTTGCTTGTGACAGGAATAGATGGAGTTCCTAGGTTACATGTAGGGCATGCATAATAACCTTTCCCACTCTACCCAGACAAACTACTTCGAGTAGGAAAATCATTTATGGTCCATAAAAGCATCGCTCTCATGTTGAACTGCTTTTGTGAAATAATGTCTGTAGTATCAACACCGTCCTTGTGCCATAAATTCTTCAGGTCTTTAATCAAAGGCTGCAAGTAAATATCAATGTCCTTGCCCGGGGATTTAGGGCCAGGAATTAACAACGTCAGCATAAAATTACTTTCTTTCATACATAACCAAGGAGACAGATTGTATGTTGTCAATATCACCGGCCACATGCTGTAGGTCTGACTAAGGTTGCCGAACGGAATGAAACCATCAGCACACAATCCTAGTCGAACATTTCTTGGTTCTGCTACAAACTCTGGATACTTCAAGTCAAACTTCTTCCAAGCCACGCCATCAACCGGGTGTTGCATCTTACCAGGCTCCACACACTTTCCAGTAGCATGCCAAGTCATGTCTTTTGCAGTGTGTCTAGACTTGTACAAACGTTGTAGTCTAGGAATGATCGGAAAGTAACGCAACACCATCCTAGGAACTTTCTTCCCCGGTGCCACGTCGCATTCCAGATTATCCAGATGCTTACGCTGGGGACAGAATTGCAATTCTGCTTTATCATCCCAAAACAAGCAGCAGTCGTGTTCACAAGCATGTATCGACTCGTACCTTAACCCGATCGTTTTAAATGTCTTGTTTATTTCATAGTAGTTCGGTGGGAACTTGAATCCTTTACTATCAGGAAATGCATATCGAAAAAACTCTAATATTTCATTGAATAAAGAATCTGTCATTTTGCCTTTAGCCTTAAAATAGGTACATTTTGCCATAAAGTATAGTCGAGACACATGTTCACAAGCATCATACAGCGCTTCGTTGGCACTTGCATACAACTCTTCAAACTCGGTACGAGTGGCTTGAGTCGGTTGAGTCGGTTGGTTACTAGTCTCACCAATATTATCTCCTTGTGTTGGTTCATTCAAAGGAATATAGCTAAAATCATTAAGTAACGCTGTCATGTCACTCATCATAGGTTCTCTTAGGTTATCTATCACTGGCGCACGTGGAGCCGGTTCACCGTGTTTTGACCCATGTGGTATAAAGTGGGTCCCACCCGTTACACGCAATATGATCTCCAATCCATTCGATGGGTTTCCATAATACATTTCGACATTTTTTGCATGGACATCTAATTTTCCCCGCAACATTTACCAACAGCCGGCAATGATTGACGAACTTTGTGAGACCGTCATTAAATTCTTTGGAAACAATCGGTTTTTTTATCCAACTCTTATCAGCGAATACCATAACTGCGTTTTATCCGTATATTTAGTTATTATTACATGGAAGGCAATTATGGAAAGCAATCCTAGATGTTTTGTTCACCTAGTGCAACTATAAAAGGCAATCCTAACCCACTCTTTGATGCTTCGTCTCATATATGAATGCGCATAACCGATTTACTATTTGAGAAAATTTCGGCAGCATTTCCCCTCAACTCCCCAAATATGTGTTTAAAGACATATTCGTAGGAGTAAAGGAGAAACACTGTCGAAATCATCTAAAATAGTAAACCAGTTATACGCATTCATATCCTAAATGAGACAAAACAATCAAAAAGCAGTCCCAAACAGGGGACTTTCTGAAGTTAATTCCTATTAAATTAACTTCGGACGGGTTTTCTATAGGTTGATCAATTTCAGACGGGAATTTTCTGAAATTAATCGCTAAAATCCTAAAACATTCTTAAGGTTTAATTCAATAAAACATTTATATCAAACAGCTTATTCTGATAAGCTTATCAGGATAAGCTTTTTTCAAACAACTTATCTTGATAAGCTTATCAGGATAAGCTGTTTTCAAACAGCTTATTCCGATAAGCTTATCGGGATAAACTGTTTTCAAACAGCTTATCCTGATAAGCTTATCAGCATAAGCTGTTTGAAAATAGTTTATTCGGATAAGCTGATCAGGATAAGCTGTTTGAAAACAGCTTATCCTAATAATCTTATCAGGATAAGCTGTTTTCAAACAGCTTATTCTGAGAAGCTTATCGGGATAAGCTGTTTCAAACAGCTTATCCTGATAAGCTTATCAGGATAAGCTGTTTGAAAACAGTTTATTCGGATAAGCTTATCAAAATAAGCTGTTTGAAAACAGCTTATTCTGATAAGATTATCAGAAAAAGCTGTTCTGATAAGCTTATACGAAAAAGCTGTTGGAAAACAGCTTATATCAAAATAAAGTGTTCTCTTCGGTTAGGCATCATATATAAGGAGTGTTTGGATTTAAATTTAACACAAGAAAATAACATTTTTAAATCCCCAACGACATGTCGCTGGGGAAACCAAACAAATATTTTATATAAAATATATCTTCCCGCTGCTACAGTTACCTACCGCTGCCTGTCGCCGCCTACCGCTACCTACGCTGCCTACCGCTGCCTACTGCCGCCTACCGCTACCTACGCCGCCTACCGCTACCTACGCTACCTACCGCTACCTACGCTGCCTATTGCTACCTACGATGCCTACCCTGTTGAAATTATATAAAAAGTAATTTTAATTATATAAAAACGAATTTTAATTATTATAAATAACTCAATTAAGAAAAATATACCTTGAATTAACAGATAAAGTAAATCCACCACCACACACTTGTTTATAGAATTATCAATTAGAGGGTGATGTGGTGGTGGTGGTGATGACGTTCGATGATGGTGTGTTGGTGGCGATGTTGGTGGTGATTCGTGGTGGCTTATGTGGTGGGGATGGCTGGAGATGACGGTGGTGTGAATGGTAGTGATGACATTCTGGTGGTGGTGTGAATGGTGGTGATGATTGGTGGTGATGAATGGTGGTGTGAATGGTGGTGATGATTCTTGGTGGGTTATGTGGTGGGGATGGCTGGAGATGACGATGGTGGTGGTGATGAATGGAGGTGATGATTGGTGGTGTGAATGGTGGTGATGATTGGTGGTGATGTTGTACGCAGCTAGAGAGAAAAGAAAAAAAGAGATAAAGAGATTGTATGTTTTTCTGAGATTCGTTCTGAGGATAAGAACTGGACAAATTTTCCCCAGCGACATGTCGCTAGGGAAAATTCATTAACTTTTGACGAAAGTTTCCCCAACGACATGTCGCTTGGGAAACTGTATAACTTGTCGTTTGTGCCAGCTGGTTTAATAACTTGCTGATGCAAACAAATCTATCCCCAGCGACATGTCGCTGAGGAAACTTTAATTTTGTCGTTTTGTGAAAGAAGCGCGTTAATGAAAAATTTTGGAGGGATTTCTGAAATTAATAAACAAACTTTTCCCCAGCGACATGTCGCTGGGGAAACCTATTTTTATACCATTTATGTTATTTACTTTTAAATGATTAATAATACTAATTATATTTAATTGTATATTTTAGTTTTATATAATTAAAAATAATAAGTTTTATATAATTGTATATTTTTTATATATGATATTTACGTAATTTAGTTTTAATTGATTAATAATAATACATTTTATATAATTGTATATTTTACTTTTAGATAATTAATAATAATAAGTTTTATATAATTGTATATTTTTTTATATAACATTTATGTAATTTAGTTTTAAATTTAAGTTTTATATAGCTGTATATTTTATTTTTATATAATTGTATATTTTACTTTTAGATAATTAATAATAATAAGTTTTATATAATTGTATTTTCTATATACCATTTATGTAATTTACTTTTAAATGATTAATAATAATAATTTTATATAATTGTATATTTTAGTTTTAGATAACTAAAAATAATAAGTTTTATATAATTGTATATTTTTTATATATAATATTTATGTAATTTAGTTTTAAACGACTAATAACATTACGTTTTATATAATTATTTTTTTTTTGAACGACCGTTTGGTGCAGCGGAGTATCTTGCGTGCCACCGAGGCACCAAGTCTCTCAACCCGAGTTCGAATCATCTCACGAAGAGAATATCAACCCCCATGCTAGCCATCCAGTTTCCCATTAAGGGGCTTCAAGGCATTGCGATGGGATTCAAAGTTCAATGTATTAGATAGGGCTCAACATTAGAGGTTCAATTTATTAGGTAGGGTTCAACATTAGAGGTTCAATGTATTATATAGGGTTCAACATTAGAGGTTCATTGTATTAGATAGGGTTCCACATTAGAGGTTCAATGTATTAAATAAGGTTCAACATTATAGGTTCATTGTATTAGATAAGGTTCAACATTAGAGGTTCAATGTATTAGATAGGGTTCAACATTAGAGGTTCAATGTATTAGGTAGGGTTCAACATTAGAGGTTCAATGTATTAGATAAGGTTCAACATTATAGGTTCATTGTATTAGATAAGGTTCAAAATTAGAGGTTCAATGTATTAGATAGGGTTCAACATTATAGGTTCAATGTATTAGATAAGGTTCAACATTATAGGTTCAATGTATTAGATAAGGTTCAACGTTATAGGTTTAATGTATTAGATAGGGTTAAACATTAGATGTAATGATACCTATCTCTCTGACTAGTTGATTGATAAGAAGCTACTGCTTAGATAAGGTTCAATATTAGAGGTTCATTGTATTAGATAGGGTTCAACATTAGAGGTTTAATGTATTAGATAAGGCTCAACATTAGAGGTTCAATGTATTAGATAGGGTTCAACATTATAGTTTCAATGTATTAGATAAGGTTCAACATTATAAGTTCAATGTATTAGATAAGGTTCAATATTATAGGTTCAATGTATTAGATAAGGTTCAACATTATAGGTTCAACATTATAGGTTCAATGTATTAGATAAGGTTCAACATTATAGGTTCTATTTTTATATGTAATGATACCTATCTCTTTGACTATTTGATTGATAAGAAGCTACTGCTTAGAGGTTCATTGTATTAGATACGGTTCAACATTAAAGGTTCAATGTATTAGATAAGGTTCAATATTATAGGTTCATTGTATTAGATAAGGTTCAAGATTAGAGGTTCAATGTATTAGATAGGATTCAACATTATAGGTTCAATGTATTATATAAGGTTCAACATTATAGGTTCAATGTATTAGATAAGGTTCAACATTAGAGGTTCAATGTATTAGATAGGGTTCAACATTAGATGTAATGATACCTATCTTTCTAACTAGTTGATTGATAAGAAGCTACTACTTAGAGGTTCATTGTATTAGATAGGGTTCAACATTAGAGGTTCAATGTATTAGATAAGGTTCAACATTAGAGGTTCAATGTATTAGATAGGGTTCAACATTAGAGGTTGAATGTATTAGATAGGGTTAAACATTAGAGGTTCAATGTATTATATAGGGTTCAACATTATAGGTTCAATGTATTAGATAAGGTTTAACATTATAGGTTCAATGTATTAGATAGGGTTCAACATTAGAGGTTCAATGTATTAGATAGGGTTTAACATTAGATGTAACGATACCTATCTCTCTGACTAGTTGATTGACAAGAAGCTACTGCTTAGAGGTTCATTGTATTAGATAGGGTTCAACATTAGAGGTTAAATGTATTAGATAAGGTTCAACATTAGAGGTTCAATGTATTAGATAGGGTTCAACATTAGATGTAATGATACCTATCTCTCTGACTAGTTGAATGTATTAGATAGGGTTAAACATTAGAGGTTCAATGTATTAGATAGGGTTCAACATTATAGGTTCAATATATTAGATAAGGTTCAACATTAGAGGTTCAATGTATTAGATAGGGTTTAACATTAGAGGTTGAATGTATTAAATAAGGTTCAACATTATAGGTTCATTGTATTAGCTAAGGTTCAACATTAGAGGTTCAGTGTATTAGATAGGGTTCAACATTAGAGGTTCAATGTATTAGGTAGGGTTCAACATTAGAGGTTCAATGTATCAGATAAGGTTCAACATTATAGGTTCATTGTATTAGATAGGGTTCAACATTAGAGGTTCAATGTATTAGATAGGGTTCAACATTATAGGTTCAATGTATTAGATTAGCTTCAACAATATAGGTTCAATGTATTAGATAAGGTTCAACATTATAGGTTCAATGTATTAGATAGGGTTCAACATTAGATGTAATGATACCTATCTCTCTGACTAGTTGATTGATAAGAAGCTACTGCTTAGATAAGGTTCAATATTAGAGGTTCAATGTATTAGATAAGGTTTAACATTAGAGGTTTAATGTATTAGATAGGGTTCAACATTATAGGTTCATTGTATTAGATAAGGTTCCACATTATAGGTTCAATGTATTAGATAAGGTTCAACATTATAGGTTCAATGTATTAGATAGGTTCAATATTAGAGGTTCAATGTATTAGATAGGGTTCAACATTAGAGGTTCAATGTATTAGATAGGGTTCAACATATTGGCGAGAAATTACTGGCGGGAAAATGATAACCATTTCCCTCACTTTTTTACCATAAAAGGACAACCACACACACTCCTTATCATAACAACCACCAGCAGATCACACACACACACGCACACACACACACACACACACACACACTTATCATCACAAACACATTGTTATTATGAAGATGTTGAAGCATGAAGCTTTTCCGTATAGGTGTGGACGTGGAGATGTAGTTCTTCGACAATCGTGGCAACATGATTCCTTTGGTAGACAGTACTATGCTTGTCCACGTTCACATGTTGAACCTCCAGTTTCATATGGATACAAATTTTTTTATGGAAAGACGAATGCGTCCAACTACTAATCAATTCTCTTAGAGGTTCAATGAGATTTTTACCTCCAAGCTCTTCTTCGAGACCTTCAACGAGCTTTTCTAATCCAAGCTCTTCTCCCAGAACTTCAACGATTCCAATTTCTTCTCCAAGCTCTTCAACGTGTGCAAACTGTGTGCGCTTGAATGGAATGATTAAGGTACTTGAGAGTACAGTAGAGTTGTACAAACATTGCGATAGGCACACAGTGGATTCAGCAGCACTACTTCACGACCTTTACGATGACATGGGGAACATTCATTTGAACTAGTTTATGATGTATCTGTTTTCGTTTTTATGAGTCTATTACCGTTTTAATATCCATGTTTAATTAAGCGCGTGTTTATGTGTCCGTGTAGAAAAAAGCTATGTTTAGGCATGTCTGTTTGTAAGCCTCAATGAATGTTAACAATTTTTAATTAATATTAACAATGAATGTTAACAATTATCAGTGAATGTTAACTTTTGGCGGGCAAAATGTTGGCGGGAACACATTGGCGGGAAAACATTGGCGGGAAAACATTGGCGGGAAAATATTAGCGGGAAAACATTGGCGGGAAAATTTAACCATTTGTCTCACTTTTTTTTATCATAAAAAGACATATAGTATTTTAAATTTTAAGAACTATATTTTATATATATATTAGAATTTTAAATATACATTACATATAGAATATTAAACATTGCATGTATCCCCAACAACATGTCGTTGGAGAAACTTTTTGTTTGTCGTTTGTAAAAAAGCGCGTTAACGAAAATCTTTTTGGAGGGAATCCTGAAAGTATCCCAGCGACATGTCGCTGGGGAAACTTTGTACCATAGAATAAACAATTCATTAACACCAATCACTTGGATTAGTCTGTGAAAAAAGTTTCCCCAGCGACATGTCGCTGGGGAAAACTGGGCGGGATAATCTCCCGCATACATTTTTGTTGAAGTGTTTGGTCAAATCTTAGTCAACGTTTCCCCAGCGACATGTCGCTGGGGAAACTTTTCGATATTATTTGTTCAAAATTTCTACGAGCAAATTTTCCACGTCAGACTCGTTTTGTCGTTTAGTGGGTTTTCCCCAGCGACAGCCTGTCGCTGGGGAAAACCTCGATGGGGAAGGGTGGGATTGTTGTAGTGTTTCGTGGAGGTGGACATTGTGATAACAAGGGATATATTGCTCAACATAGCTCATATTGTTGGAGAAATGCTACAAGAAAAGCTTGAGCAACTTTTGGAAGTTGAAAGAGTGTTTGTTCATATTGTCTTTGAGTTTAGTCACATACATGAACATAAAGCCAAGTTCTAGCTGGTGTTTTTTTGTCTTTCATTTTTTTCAAGTAAATACTTAAACAATCAAACCAATAAACATGTTAATATCTATCAATGGGCATATGAATTTTCTATTTGATGACTTTTAACATATCTTTCTAAGCTTTATGAAATGACACTACAACAATCCAGCCCTTCCCCATCGCGGTTTTCCCAACGACATCATGTCGATGGGGAAACGACGCTAAACGACAAAATATGTCTGACGTGGCAAACTTGCTCGTAAAAATTTTGACCAAAAAATAAAGGAAAGTTTTCCCAGCGACTTGTCGCTGGGGAAACATTGACTGAATTTTGACCAAACTATTTCACAAAATGCAAGCGGGAGATTAACCCGCCAACTTTTCCCCAGCGACATGTCGCTGGGGAAACTTTCTTCCACGTCTAATCCAAGTGATTAGTGTTAATGCGTTGTTTATTTTATGTCCAAATGTTTCCCCAGCGACATGTCGCTGGGGAAACTTTTTAGGATTCCCTCCAAAAGTTTTTCTTTAACGCGCCTATTTAACAAAACGACGAACAAAACTATCCCCAGTGACATGTCGCTGGGGAAACGTTGACTTCTATTTGACCACCAATTTTCACAAAAAAGTGTAATGTTTATATAATATTTTAGTAAATATAATATATATATTAAAAAATATAGTTATTAAAATTTAAAATAGTATACCTCTTTTTATGATAAGAAAAAGTGAGACAAATGGTTAATTTTCCCGCTAATGTTTTCCCGCCAATGTTTTCCCCCCAACATTTTGCCCGCCAAAAGTTAACATTCACTGATAATTGTTAACATTCAATGTTAATATTAATTAAAAATTGTTAACATTCATTGAGGCTTACAAACAGACACGCCTAAACCTAACTTTATTCTACACGGACACTTAAACACGCGCTTAATTAAACATGGATATTAAACCGATAATAGACTCATAAACACGAAAACAGATACATCATAAACTAGTTCAAACGAATGTTCCCCATGTCATCGTAAAGGTCGTGAAGTAGTGCAGCTGAATCCAATGTGTGCCTATCGGAGTTGCGGTACAACTCTATCGTACGCTCAAGTACCATTATCATTCCATTCAAGCGCACACAATTTGCACACGCTGAAGAGCTTGGAGAAGAAACTGGAATCGTTGAAGGTCTGGTAGAAGAGCTTGGAGGAGAAAAGCTCGTTGAAGGTCTTGAAGAAGAGCTTGGAGGAGAAAAGCTCATTGAACCTCCAAGAGAATTGATTAGTAATTGGACGCGTTCGTCTTTCCATAAAAAAATTTGCATCCATATGAAACTGGAGGTTGAACCCGTGAACGTGGACAAGCATAGTACAGTCTACCACAGTTTTCAGTTGTCCACGATTCTCGAAGAACTACATCTCCATGTCCACACCTGCACGGAAAAGCTTCATGCTTCAACATGTACATAATAACAATTTGTTTATGATGATAGGTGTGTGTGATCTGCTGGTGGTTGTGATGATAAGGAGTGTGTGTGGTTCTCTTTTTATGCTAAAAAAGTGAGAGAAATTGTTAACATTTTCCCTCTAATGTTTTCCCTCCAATGTTTTCCCTCCAATGTTTTCCCTCTAATGAACCTCTAATGATGAACCCAATCTAATACAATGAACCTCTAATGTTGAACCCTATCAAATACATTGAACCTCTAATGATGAACCCTATCTAATACAATGAACCTCTAATGTTGAACCCTATCTAATACGTTGAACCTCTAATGATGAACCCTATCTAATACGTTGAACCTCTAATGATGAACCCTATCTAATACGTTGAACCTCTAATGATGAACCCTATCTAATACGTTGAACCTCTAATGATGAACCCTATCTAATACGTTGAACCTCTAATGAAGAACCCTATCTAATACGTTGAACCTCTAATGTTGAACCCTATCTAATACGTTGAACCTCTAATGATGAACCCTATCTAATACGTTGAACCTCTAATGATGAACCCTATCTAATACGTTGAACCTCTAATGTTGAACCCTATCTAATACAATGAACCTCTAATGTTGAACCATATCTAATACGTTGAACCTCTAATGATGAACCCTATCTAATACGTTAAACCTCTAATGATGAACCATATCTAATACGTTGAACCTGTAAAGTTGAACCCTATCTAATACAATGAACCTCTAATGTTGAACCATATCTAATACAATGAACCTCTAATGTTGAACCCTATCTAATTCAATGAACCTCTAATGTTGAACCCTATCTAATTCAATGAACCTCTAATGTTGAACCATATCTAATACAATGAACCTCTAATGTTGAACCCTATCTAATTCAATGAACCTCTAATGTTGAACCCTATGTAATTCAATGAACCTCTAATGTTGAACTCTATCTAATACATTGGACCTCTAATGATGAACCCTATCTAATACAATGAACATCTAATGTTGAACCCTATCTAATACGTTGAACCTCTAATGATGAACCCTATCTAATACGTTGAACCTCTAATGATGAACCCTATCTAATACGTTGAACCTCTAATGTTGAACCCTATCTAATACGTTGAACCTCTAATGTTGAACCCTATCTAATTCAATGAACCTCTAATGTTGAACCCTATCTAATTCAATGAACCTCTAATGTTGAACTCTATCTAATACAATGAACCTCTAATGTTGAACCCTATCTAATTCAATGAACCTCTAATGTTGAACCATATCTAATACAATGAACCTCTAATGTTGAACCCTATCTAATTTAGTGAACCTCTAATGATGAACCATATCTAATACGTTGAACCTCTAATGTTGAACCCTATCTAATACGTTGAACCTCTAATGTTGAACCCTATCTAATACGTTGAACCTCTAATGTTGAACCCTATCTAATTCAATGAACCTCTAATGTTGAACCCTATCTAATTCAATAAACCTCTAATGTTGAACCATATCTAATACAATGAACCTCTAATGTTGAACCCTATCTAATTCAATGAACCTCTAATGTTGAACCCTATCTAATTCAATGAACCTCTAATGTTGAACTCTATCTAATACATTGAACCTCTAATGATGAACCCTATCTAATTCAATGAACCTCTAATGTTGAACCCTATCTAATTCAGTGAACCTCTAATGTTGAACCTTATCTAATTCAATGAACCTCTAATGTTGAACTCTATCTAATACAATGAACCTCTAATGTTGAACCCTATCTAATTCAATGAACCTCTAATGTTGAACCATATCTAATACAATGAACCTCTAATGTTGAACCCTATCTAATTCAATGAACCTCTAATGTTGAACCCTATCTAATTCAATGAACCTCTAATGTTGAACTCTATCTAATACATTGAACCTCTAATGATGAACCCTATCTAATACAATGAACCTCTAATGTTGAACCCTATCTAATACGTTGAACCTCTAATGATGAACCCTATCTAATACGTTGAACCTCTAATGATGAACCCTATCTAATACGTTGAACCTCTAATGTTGAACCCTATCTAATACGTTGAACCTCTAATGTTGAACCCTATCTAATTCAATGAACCTCTAATGTTGAACCCTATCTAATTCAATGAACCTCTAATGTTGAACTCTATCTAATACAATGAACCTCTAATGTTGAACCCTATCTAATTCAATGAACCTCTAATGTTGAACCATATCTAATACAATGAACCTCTAATGTTGAACCCTATCTAATTCAATGAACCTCTAATGTTGATCCCTATCTAATTCAATGAACCTCTAATGTTGAACTCTATCTAATACATTGAACCTCTAATGATGAACCCTATCTAATACAATGAACCTCTAATGTTGAACCCTATCTAATACGTTGAACCTCTAATGATGAACCCTATCTAATACGTTGAACCTCTAATGATGAACCCTATTTAATACGTTGAACCTCTAATGATGAACCCTATCTAATACGTTGAACCTCTAATGTTGAAAGTAACATATACAATTATATAAAAATAAAATATATAACTATATAAAACTTATTATTATTAATAATTTAAAACTAAACTACATAAATGTTATATAAAAAAATATACAATTATATCAAACTTATTATTATCAATTATCTATAAGTAAAATATACAATTATATAAAACGTATTATTATCAGTCATTTAAAACTAAATTACATAAATATCATATATAAAAAATATACATTTATATAAAACTTATTATTTTTACTTATATAAAAGTAAAATATACAAATATATAAAATTACTATTATTAATCATTTAAAAGTATATAACATCGATTATCTAAAAGTAAAATATACAATTATATAAAACGTATTATTATCAATCATTTAAAACTAAATTACATAAATATCATATATAAAAATATACAATTATATAAAACTTATTATTTTTAATTATATAAAATAAAATATAAAAATATATAAAATTATTATTATTAATCATTTAAAAGTATATAACATAAATGGTTAAAAACTGTTTCCCCAGCGACATGTCGCTGAGGTAAGTTTTGTTTATCAATTTTAGAAATCCCTCCAAAAATTTTCATTAACGCGCTTCTTTCACAAAACGACAAAATACATGTTTCCCCAACGACATGTCGCTGGGGAAAATTTCGTCAAATTCTAAGGTTTATTAAACCAGCTGCGCAAAACGACAAATTCTAAGGTTTCCCCAGCGATATGTCGCTGGGGAAAATTTTGTCAAAAAGAAGGAAAGTTTCCCCAGCGACATGTCGCTGGGGAAAATATTGACCAGATCTTATCCTTAGACGATTTACAGAAACTTCACTTATCTCCACACTCTCATTCTCTCAAACAAACCTGCGTACAACCACCAATCATCAATCATCACCACATTCACACCACCAATCATCATTCATCACCACTACCACCGTCATCTCCTCCATCCCCACCATATAACCCACCAAGAATCATCACCACCATTCATCACCACCAATCATCACCACCATTCACACCACCACCAGAATGTCTTCACCACCACCACCGTCATCTCCAGCCATCCCCACCACATAACCCACCAAGAATCACCACCAACATCGGCCCCAACACACCACCACCGAACGTCATCACCACCACCACCACCACATCACCCTCTTTTCTCTCTAATTGATAATTCTATTAACAAGTTTGTGGTGGTGGATTTACTTTTTCTGTTAATTAAAGGTATATTTTTCTTAATTGAGTTATTTATAATAATTAGAATTCGTTTTTATATAATTAAAATCAATTTTTATATAATTTCAGCGGGGTAGGTAGCGTAGGTAGCAGTAGTAGTAGGCAGCGTAGGTAGCGGTAGGCAGCGTAGGAAGCGGTAGGCAGCAGTAGGCAGCGGTAGGCAGCGTAGGTAGCGGTAGGCGGCGGCAGGCAGCGGTAGGCAACTGTAGCAGCGGGAAGTTATATTTTATATAAAAAAATTTCGTTTGGTTTCCCCAGCGACATGTCGTTAGGGATTTAAAAATGTTATTTTCTTGTGTTAAATTTAAATCCAAACACTCCTTATATATGATGCCTAACCGAAGAGAACACTTTATTTTGATATAAGCTGTTTTCCAACAACTTATTCGTATAAGCTTATCAGAACATCTTTTTCTGATAAGCTTATCAGAATAAGCTGTTTTCAAACAGCTTATTCCGCTAAGCTTATCGGGATAAGCTGCTTCAAACAGCTTATCCTGATAAGCTTATCAGGATAAACTGTTTGAAAACAGTTTATTCGGATAAGCTTATCAGAATAAGTTGTTTGAAAACAGTTTATCCCGATAAGCTTAGCGGAATAAGCTGTTTGAAAACAGCTTATTCTGATAAGCTTATCAGGATAAGCTGTTTTCAAACAGCTTATCCTGATCAGCTTATCCGAATAAACTATTTTCAAACAGCTTATCTTGATAAGCTTATCAGGATAAGCTGTTTGAATACAGTTTATCCTGATAAGCTTATCGAAATAAGCTGTTTGAAAACAGCTTATCCAGCTATTTTCAAACAGCTTATCCTGATAAGCTTATCAGGATAAGCTGTTTGAAAACAGCTTATTATGATAAAGCTTATTACATAAATTAATAATTCCTTATATATAGCATATTACATGAATAATTTATGAAGGTTTCTTGAAAAATGACTCAATTGTCTTTTGTTTTTTGTTGAAATCAATTTCCCCTTAAATCCCGTCTCTAATTTTCCTTAGCATGGTAAGAACTTCTGGTGTTGTTTTCTCATAGCTCAACAAGAAATTTTTTAATGTGATTGCACCTTTAAGATGGGAAGCCATGTTGTGCGTATGATTTGTTTGTGTTAACCTACTTTGATCTTGTATTTATATAGAAAATATTTTTAATGTCCATAAAGTGATACATTGAACACAAGAAGCATAATAAGGTGGGAGATTGAAGGTTTTTTTTCAAATTGGGTCGTTCATTTGATATACGTACATGCATTGTATACAATAATTAAGTGGAAGCTTGAAAGGTGTTTGTAAACTAAGTATTCTACTATAAATTAATAAAATATTAATTAATATATAAATTAATAATTATTAATTTATCGATTAATTAATATATAAATTAATAAATTCTGGTGGTCCCAAATGTATTATTTTATAGAATTTCTATTGTAAAGCATTCTAGGCATACCATCCGCAAGAATAGCAGTTCACAAAAACAAATTTTGAGAATCATATAGAATGATTTTTTTTTGGTAACCGTGATTTCCGACTCATTGGCCGACTAATCCATGGGGTTTGAGCCCACCGCCACACAAACTCAAACCAGGTAAAACCCTCCCTTTTCAGGAGGTTGGCATGGCCACATGATTTGCTTTTGTTAAAGATACGATGCTATACCATTGCAACATTTATATTTTGTTACGCTACACATAATTTTTGTAATCTCCGCATATCGATCATTTATTCTAGCTAAGTGTAATATTCTTTAAATTATAGAATATATTTAGTATCCGTAGTTACAGATCTCTTCATTCCATGATGGTCTGTATATTCGGACCTATATATTTTTTTGATAAAGATAGAGATTTCATTAGCCAAATAACAAGTTTACATCATTTTTATGATTGCCTCAACTGAACCTGGCACACAACCATCATACACGTCATCTACATTATCGGTTAATGCCATCCTGGCGAATTCGTGAGCAACTTTGTTCCCTTCACGTTGCACAAAAGACCAAGACCACGACTCGAAGAAAAGGCACAAACATTGAATGTGGAGGAATAAAGCTCTAATTTGATACAATACCTTGTTGTGTTTGAAAGCGTCAATAAGTATACTGGAGTCGGTTTCCAAAACTGTCCTTGTGTAGCCCTTAGATTGGGCGACTTGGATAGCCCAAAGGATCGCTTTCGCCTTGGCTTCAACCACCAATGTCACGAATGCCACTCGTCTACTTCCTGCTACCAGTACTAATCCATTGTGGCACCTCATGACAAAGCCAATGCCTGAGGCGCCATCGATTCCTATCACACCAGCATCGCAATTTATTTTTGTCACCCCATAAGATGGGGCAAACCATAGTCGCAATGGTTCACGATGGGGGGCTTTAAGTGCTTTAGTAAGATCATTGATCCTGTAAAGTTCTTGCATCATCGCATAAGCATACTCTTTCACTTTGTTCTTCTCGACATCACCTTGTCCATGGGCTTTGTAGTTTCTTATACACCATATCCTCCACATTACCATCAGAATCAGCTCAAACTTGTCATTTTTACTCTCTTTTGTAGCGCCTAGCATTTCCCCGATCGATGTATCTCTTGCCCGGTTAGTAAGATAATGTAACTCCATCGATTCCCATATTTCTTGAACCCAATCACAAAGGAAGAGTGCATGTTTGATGTCTTCCATAGGGGCCGAACAGTGAACACAATTGGAGGAATTAGGTGCTAGACCTTTAGTAACAATATTTCTTATAGTAGGGATTAGATTCATGCAAGCTCTCCATACGAAGATCTTTACCTTACTAGGAACATTTGCCAACCAAACGGCCTTCAAATATTTCCGTTCATAGTGTGATTCTTGGAGGCATTCAATACTTTGAGTTGCGATCCGATAAGCAGATTTGCAAGTGAAAACTCCATTTGGAGAAGCACCCCAATAAAGGAAGTCGCACTCTGTAGGGTTAAAGTGTATGCATGAGATCCTGGTGGCAATTTGCTGGGGGAATAATTGTAACAAGAGTTCTTGATTCCAGCCTTGTGTAGTACTATCAATGAGATCATTGACAATGCTAACTTCTGGATTCTGAGAGTGGGGATCGAGTGTCGTGTAGCCCTCTAACCAATGGTCTTCGCAAATTCTTACATTCATACCATTTCCAATATTCCATCTTTTCCCTTTTCGTATGATGTCTCGTGCTGAACATACACTTCACCATATAAAGCTTGGTTTATGGTTGATTCTCGCATCTAAGAAACAACCCTTTGGAAAATACCTATCCTTAAGAATTCTCGCCGAAAGTGACCCTTCCATTGCGATAAGTCTCCAACCTTGCTTTGCGAGGAGACTCTTATTAAAACCTTTCATACGGCGAAAACCCATGTCACCGTGATATTTAGAGATGCACATCGACTCCCACGAAGCCCATCGTATAGGGTTTTCCTTATTTCCATGTCTCCACCAAAAGCGATTGAAAGCACGATGGAGCTCATCTATTAGTACATCCGGTAAGAGAAATAGATTCATAACGTACATCAGAATTGCGTGAGCAACGGATTTCAATAGAACTTCCTTTCCTCCCAATTGACAAGTTTTTCTCTTTCTATCCGACAATCTATATTCGGACCTATTTTATTTTTTATTCGTGGTTATGGTCCTTCGTCCGCGATACTCCACACGATCGGACATATTTTATCTTTATTTTCATTTTTATCCGTGGTTATGGCATGTCCAGCCGCGCTCGTTAGCACGTTTGAGCGTATTCTATTTTTGTTTTTTATTCGCGGTCATGGCATGTCCAGCCGCACTCATCCGCACGTTTGAATATATACTTTATTTTTTGCTCGCGGTTATGGTCCCGTCCTCGTGCAGTATTCTGCATGTTCGGACATATTTATTTTTTATCTCGTATCCGCGGTCATGGCATGACTAGCCGTGCTCGCCCACTCATTCTGGAATATTTTATTTCTTATTCGCGGTTATAAGTCGCGTCCTTCCGTGTTAGTCCACAAGTCCGGATATATTGTTTAATTAATAAAAATATTACACATATCTTTTAAATTAATAAAAGATATTTTCAATATTTCATTTTAGGTAACAAGATATTACCCATATTCTTTAAATTGAAAAAATATTACATACATCTTCTATAAAAATATTATCGATATTTTTTATGTTAATAAAAGATATCACATATATATTTTAATTTGGAAAAAAGATATTACATATATCTTTTAATTGGATTATTATATTTTACGTATACGTCGCGGCCCGGCCTTCTAATATCGTGTCGCGACCCGACATTTCTATCCGTGGTTATGGCCCGTCCTTCTGCGATAGTTCGCACGTCCGGACAAAGATTATTTTTTTATTATGCCGATCCATGATCTACATGATAAATAGTCATGGCGAACTATAATATCTATGTAATTCTGGAAAAATAATAATGAATAGTTTGTTGCTTTCTATATATCTCATCTAGGTAATATTTTGATGTTATGGCGTAACTATTTATAATTCATATTATATAAAGCAAGACTTAAATAATATATTTCAACGGATTATCATTACATATAATACAATTTATTATGACACTCCGTACATTCAGACATCTTTAGCCTACGAGCGTACATGTACTTATCGTTCCCAGGCAGAATAACAGGATTGAGTTGAACCTTTTACTAATTAAACTTGTCGTGTTAGAGGGATGCAACCCCATCGACCACGAATCAAGTATCCTTGTTAGGCCCCTTGCTAATTATGACGTCGTAGCAAGTTTTACACCCAGTACATTCCATGCTGGGCCTGAAAAAGACACAACGTCCACACCTAAAAACTGGTCAAAGTCCTTGGGCGTCCTTATGATAGTAGCGGTATGCCGCACACAATGGCATAGATTATCCCATAAGTTAGTTAAGTACGTCTTATACTATGTGACAATTCGCGGTTACGGCTCGCCCTTCCGCGTTGGTCCCCACGTTCGGACCAATTTCTATCTTTTGAACGCGGTTATGGTACGTCCATTCGCATTGGTCTACACGACCATAACTTTTTGAATATTTGATTAAGTTTAATACTACTAATCGAGTGTAGCACTATTAAACTTGGAGGGCAATACCACTATTTCCGTGATATCGTTATAAAAAACATAAAATTAAATATTATTGATCGAGACTTATGTTACAAGTACTCGCATTCGTAACTCAGGACTGTACTTACTAGTCAATCATAAGTAGTCTCATTCATTACGACGAATGATGAAACAGAGAAAACAAACAAACTATGTTCAATCCTAGGCCCCACTGCACATGCATGCCATGAAACACAAAATGTGCATGTTTCTTATGGAAAATACCGTAAACCTAATAACTTTTGTTGTGCATGTGCAACCGCCATTATATAACAGCCAAATGTAATTTATCACACAGTCAGCTGCTCAGAAATCAACATATACCGAAACATGAGTGATGGAGTAGCTTCGAATGCGAAATGGGTATATGATAGTCCAGTCAATTCTGATGTTGAGGCCAAGTTAAGAAGTTTCTTGGTTAAATTAAGAAATGATGATAAAATACTTGGAATCCAGGTTTGTATTCTATTAGATTATGTGGTCGGTGTTTCATGTGTCATTTAAAGTTTATATGTGTTAGGATTAGCTTTGCGATTTAAATGTGTCGCAACTTGTTGCTCGCTTGCCTTTCACATCTACGTAATTAAACATTATGTTTTAGAGGGAGTAATTTTTTAAATTTATAATTATTTTCGTAATTTATGACTGTTTTTGTAATTTACCCCGTCTAACAACAAGATCCCCTAACCTATGTCAAAAATATAACAAAGATTATGGTTAGGAACCTCTGAATTTAATAGACACCAACCCATCTACATATGCATTCGAACATGAGCCTCGAAAGGAAAGGTAATAGCCTAGTTGGAAATGAAAGCTAATGACAACACCCTTGACTATGAAAATAGGGCTTATGTTTTATTCAATAATTATCATTTACATAGTAGAAGAAACCAAACAGGCAACAACTTGCACCGCTAGCCTTTTTTGAAAATTACAATCAACTATATCATTCAGATGTGCCTGTTTGGTCTTGGCTTAGTTGTAAGTTTCTAGAGACGGTTGTTGGTATTGCAAGTGTAGAACCAGAGTTCGTTTGCAATTATCATGTGAGTGTGTGTGGATGTACTTCTCGATAGTGTTTCACCAATTGTAACAAACTTAAAGGTATTGTATGCAGATTTTTTTTTAATTTTTATGTTTTGTTTCTAAGTTTTATTCAATAATTATAATTTGCATAATAGGAGAAGGCAAACGGACAACAAGTTGCGCCGTTAACCTTTTTGCATGACAAAACTAAGTCTATCAAATACAACTTTTGTGGATTTAGATGTCAAAACATCACGTAAAAGGAAACCAAATGTATCAAACGCGAAAGGAATAAATACGTGTTGATTTTCTACGCATGCTTTCTTGTGTTTAGTCACTTTGCATGAGACGACTTTTATAACAGCCTGACCCACTGTAAATCTGAACTGCTTAACCCTACGAGTGGAGAACCCCACTGTACATTTGTTTTATAGTTGGGGTTGGATCTTACTCAAACTCTTGTTATTGTGTAACTTAGGTATCTGCTTACAAGGATGGGCAATTGATTATTGATACTGCAGCTGGAGTGCTAGGAAAAGATGATCCTCGACCCGTTCAGCCCAGTAGCTTATTTCCTCTTTTCTCTGTAACCAAAGGTGTCACGGCAGGAATGGTACATTGGTTGGCTGATAAAGGGTATGATTATTCTTGGTTAACTTGTGTGGGTGACACAAAACACTATCATAATCCAAAAAAATGTTTTTCATATAGATTAGTATGTTAACTACTGTTGTTAAACACATATATATGATAACGTCATTTTCAGTTAAAAGATTTACGAACAAGATGTAATTCTGATATGTGTTTTGATTATAACCTTATGTCTTCTTAAAGAAAACTAAAGCTTGACGAAAATGTTGCAAATATTTGGCCAGAGTTTGGTACAAATGGAAAAGAGCAAGTGAAGGTACTTCTATAATTTATTGGACATCCTGTCTCCTGAGAGAGTATTTGGGTACGCGTTTTGAATCTAATCATGTGATTATTGCAACTTGTAGACGTGCTAATAAGTTTTCTCAATGTCTATATTACCAGTTACCACGTATATTCAGCTTTCGATTACTTGAAAACTAGTAATTCAACTATTTTTTTCTCGATGTCTTGAAGGGTGTTTGGGTTTAAAATTTTGTGTACCTCGACTTACAATTGCATTAGAAAGTTATAAGCTTCTGTTACCATTTTACAAGGCATGTCTTCTTTTTATCCGAGATTGTGAAACACTCAATAACTCAGCTAAGTCGTTACAATTTCAACCGATAGATACATGCACGTTCAAGCAACATCATTTAGAACTCATATTACATAATTACTTTCAAACATAGAACATTGTTACACTTCCTCTCCTCGCGCAGGTTAATCAAATACTCAACCATACATCTGGTCTACACAGTGCTCTCGCAGGAATTTCTGAGGAAGATCAAACGTTACTTTGTGATTTTAACGAGTGTCTAAAACGCATTGCAATGGTTGCACCCAAGACCGAACCTGGTAGTCAACAGTTTTGTATCATTATTTATCGTATGGATGGCTATATGGTGGAATCATTGAGGTACCATTACATAAGCCTTCTTTTGATTTTCTCTAAAGACTACTAAACAAGCCCATCAATGGACGCGGGTTACTGTACAAACATGATACCAACCCATGGCATCTTTATTATCTTATGCTATATACTATTATATAGTTCGACAATGTTTGTATAATTGTATGTACAGCATGCATCTGGTAAAAAGTTTCAGGATGTCCTTGAGGAAGCTTTCATTCGCCCACTTAACCTTGATAGCGAGCTTGTTGGATTAATCGTTTATGGGCTCACACATGCGTGGTCTAATTAGCTTAAGTTAATATGTCTGATGTATATATATCACGTATGCATGGCTAATAGTTTAGTTCAAAGAGGTATTTTGTGTTTGACCGGGTATTTAGTAGGATAGTGGGTCATACTTTGTACCTGGTCTTTAGCTAGTACTAGTAGTAGTGTGGTTCTATTTTTACGCTAAGCAGTTTTCTGTAAAAGCTATAAAATAGCTTTAGTTTGTGTTCAATAAAGGTGAGAACATCAGAAAAACATTTGTGCAAGTTTATTTCTCCATATCAGATTTGTATGTTTGGAGGTTTGATATTCTATAGAGCTTTATATCGGAATTCCTGCTGGTAAGATTCTTACTGTTACGCTCAAATACATGCCTGGATCCTGTAAGAAAATATTTAGCAAGTGAGGGGGTGTTTGGGATTGGTGCTTGTCTGATTTGAAATTTAGGGCATGACAAATTACGTATATTTAAGTGCTTGAGATATAAGCAGAATACATACACACAATAGCATAGAGTGTTTGGGATTGCTTATCTGCTTTGAAACTATACAATGCATAGATAATTGCTTATATAAAACTCATTTCAGGGGCGGAGACTCGTGTTGCAACTATAACAGTTGATACTAATGAACCTAAAAAGGCTAACCAACAAGCCGAAACCAAGAAAATTGGGAGTGCTAGCGTGGAATATCCGTCCTCATTAACGCCCAAAGTAATTGCTGGCTTTTATCCGTTAATCAATGGCCTTAATGTCCGTCGTGCCATTATTCCTGCCTTCAACTTACACTCCTCAGCTCGTGCTTTAGCTCGCTTCTATGCTGCTCTTGTCGACGTTGATACTGAAATCTTCAAAAACACTAAAGCAAAACTTCATGATGCTTTTTTGGGAAGTGGAGATTATGAGGATTTAATTCACCCAAATGGACAATTCGGGCTCGGCTTTTTAAGGCTTAACGCAACTGATGGCAGCGTTATTGGGTTTGGTCACGCGGGGGAGGTGGATCTACAGCGTATTGTGACATAAACAATAGGTTTGCGATTAGTGTAACGCTAAACCTTGCAGGTTCGGGGGCTTTGACAGGGGAGATAATCCGTTTTATATGCTCGGAACTTGATCTTCCTCTACCGGAAGATTATTCAGAATTAAGGGATTTCGTATCGATTCCAAAGATAAATTAGAGGGCTTTGATCTCAAACAGATCATATAATAAGTTAGATTGTAAAATGTTTGTTAGCTAATAAGGAGGCCACTTGTTTAGGTCCGTTTTTATTGTAGTGTTTTCTTTTGTGTGAACTATTTAACATTCTGTATTTTTATTATTCAGTAATATAATTCATTGTTAATTTCTACAACGTTATGTTGTATGCAACTTGGAAGTTTCAATAGTTTTACTTCGGGTCTATATAATAGAGATATATTTTTCAAATGTACAAATATCGTGAACTTTTATAAATACTTGGTAAACGTTTTCTCCCCTTCTAATGTAAGTACATTAATTTAATCTCAAAAGCACGCATTTTAAACTCCTTAAAAGGGGTTAAGTATTATGACGATTCAATCCTAAATATTACGACGCTTGCCGACCCCGGGCGATGCCCCAGTTATGTGAAGAAGTTGACAACAGATCATATAATAAGTTAGATTGTAAATGTTTGTTAGCTAATAAGGCCACTTGTTTAGGTCTGTTTTTATTGTAGGGTTTTCTTTTGTGTGAACAATTTAACATTCTGTATTTTATTATTCAGTAATATAATTCATTGTTAATTTCTACAACGTTATGTTGTATGCAAACTTTTTCTCCCCTTCTAATGAATCTAGGATAAGTACTTTAATTTAATCTCAAAAGCAGGCATTTTAAACTCCTTAAAAGCGGTTAAGTATTATGACCACTACAAAAAAAGTTGTGTTTTCTCATACCTTTTTGTACACACTATTAAATAGTGTGACAAATATTTTGGGTTTGTCAACACATATAAATGTGTAAAAAGTGATCACATAAATAAATGTAAACAAATTTTAAAACATCACACTTATATGTGTTAAGAATAAGAGTCCCACTTTTTAGTGTGAAATATTCTATATTTTTCTATATTTTCAATTGTGAACTTTATTTTGTTACACCCATATTTCTCACACTTCTATAAAATGAGGAGTGTGGGAAATATGGGTGTAACAAAATAGGGTCCACACTTGAAAGTATGGAGAAATATAGAATATTCCACTCTAAAATGTGTGGACTTTTATTTTCAACACATATAAGTGTGATGTTTTAAAATTTGTTCACACTTATTTATTTGATTATTCTTTTACATATTTATACGTGTTAATAAACTCAAAATATTTTCCACACTATTTAGAAGTGTGTAGAAAAAAATGTGAGAAAAGACTACTTTTTTTGTAGTGGACGATTCAATCCTAAATATTAGGACGTTTTCCGACCTCGGGTGATGCTCCGGTTATGTCACGAAGTTGATAACGTGTGTATAGTTTTTTTAAATACATTTAAAGCTGAAGTCGGGATTTGGTCTACTTAGTTGTAAAGCATGCTTTAAGTCGAGGTTGCATTTGGTCAACATAGGCCATGTGTGTTATTGAAAGCTAACACTGTAACTAAAAAGTTTAGGAAACTACTTAATCACAATGTTAGTCGGCTTTAAATTAGGTAGGTAGTTATATTCATATTTGGACTTTTTGAAATTTGATTTGTCTCAAACTTCATGTTTGATCAGGACCATATCAGTAAGAGAGAAAAATGAATTTGCTTAGTGATTAAGGTAATACTATTATGGTTAGATTATTGATTCAAGAGTTTTTAACACATAACACTTTTTGATTTAATGCTTTGTGATCTGTTTGATGTTACTCATTTAAAGTTAATTGTTTCACATCATAATAGGCCTATGGAACAAGTTAATCAGACAGGAAATTATAAACTTGAAAATGGTATTATTATTAAAGATATTCCTGGAAATAATGCCAGCTAGTTGTCTCTTCATAAATTGTCTCAAGATAATCAAGTGATTCTTGAAGTGTAATATATACAGAATTTATCTCAAAAGTTCCTGATGAAGACAGTAATGAAAAAGGGGGCATTACTTTCTTAATGAAGGTAAAGGGGTTAATAATAGTAATTTTGAGAGTTTTCATGTGTCTACATGACTATGACATAACAGACTTGATCATCTCTCAGACTAAGGTTGTGTTTGATATAAAGACTTAAAGAGTCTTAATTAAAAAATTAGTAAGTAAATTAAGTCATTAAAGGTTTGTTTGTTTTGTGCTTAATATTAACAAATGTCTTTCTAGAAAAAGCCATGAAAGAGAGGGCCTCCATATTAAGTCTATGACTTAATTTATAATTTTACATATTTACCCTCTAACTTATTCACATATAATCCAATGTAACTTCTTTTTAGGATATAAAAGTAATTTTTTTTAATTCAGACACTTTATTCAGCACATAAAACAAACAACCATATATCTATAAAAAAACAGACATCATATATGTAGACAGACGCTTTAATTTTACATGACTTAACAGAAAAACTAAACAAACAGACCCTAAGTCTTGTTGATCTTAAAGAATAAGATTAATAATTTGACTCATTCTAGTTATGGTCCTTGTGACATTTGTCATAAGGCTAAGCATACTAGGGAACCATTGATCATAGAATATGGGTGATATTATTCACTTTAATGTTTGGGTTTCGTATATGATTCAAAGTAAATATGGAGTTAGATTTTTCTAATTGTTGTGGATGACTATTAGATGATATAGTTAGGTTCAAGCACAGTTTATGGGTTATTGGTCTGTTAGGGCTTGCATATCATTATTAGTATCAATAAACACATAATACCCACGGGTATAATGTTCCAATAGGGTATCAGAGACCTAGTTGGTATGATCTTGAGACCATGATCATCAAGCCGCCACTAGCCGCCGCCACTAGCCACCGCTGCTCTACCACCTGTCAAATCTCTCATCTACTGTTTGTATCCATGACCAAACGACTATCCTCTCCTCTCCATTATCACTATCAAAACTGATGGGCCGTCATGAGCCACCGTGTTTATACTAGTCAAATCTCTCATTCTCTATCATCAAAACTAGTCAAATCTTAGTCGAGCATAATAATCCGTCGCCATCTTTATCATTAAGTGAGGGATCCTAACAAAACAAGTCTCAATAAGCAATAAGGTTATGTTTAATATTTTATAATGTTTATGTTTCTCTTTTTTAATGTTTATGTTTTCTTTTTTAATATTTTATGATTTATGTTAGATCTCCAATTCGAGTTTTATTGATTTCACCCCTCAAACTGCGCGAGGGTATTAGAAGATAGAGTTAGGTCCAAGCCCGGTTTGTGGGTTATTGGTCTATTAGGGTTTGCATATCATCATATATATATTATCAATAAACGCATAATACCTGCGAGTTTAATCTTCCAATAGATGACTATCAAACTTCTATACCTTACGCACACCCAAAAGAACGGTGTAGCAGAAAGAAAGCATAAGCATTTGTTAAATACTGTTAGAGCCATAATGTTTCAGGAGACTTCTTTTAAACACGTGATAGAAAATATGTGCTAACTGCTACTTACCTTACTAACAGATTACCTACTATTGTCTTACGTGAAGAAAGTCCTTATGAATTAGTCTATACATGTGACCCAAATATTCTCCATTTAAAAACCTTTGGTTGTCTGTGTTTTTATACTATCTTAAACGAGTTTGATAAGTTTAGGTCAAGAGCTGATAAATGTGTGTTTGTTGGATATAATTTTGATAAAAAGGTATACAAATTGTTTATCTTGCTAAAAATAGTTTAACCTTTTTAGGGATGTAAAATTTTATGAAACTGTTTTTCCTTATAAAATAGTTCTTTTTCTAAAGAGTTTGTTTGTGAAGAAAATGATTTAAACAATATTAAATTCTTTAATGGGTTTAATAAAAAACTATGATGAAGGGGGAAACAATATTAGTAATGGTAATAAAACAATAATACTTATACACCTACACTTAGTGTTGGAAAGTGAGTTAAACTTTAGGTTTTGTTTAGTAAATTTGTTTGTCTTGTCTTACAACTTTTGTTATTCTTAGTATGTCTTTGTTTGGTATGTTTTAGGTCATTGGTTCCCTATAAATAGAGGCCAATGTCATTAGTTTTTTTTGTAGCTTTCGGATTATGACTTTGGGTATCTAATAAAAGCTTCCGCTTAGTTTGTTCGTATTTGTTTTGTTCGTTTGAATTATCCAACAAGTGGTATCAGAGCTAAGTCGATCCGCGATAAAGAAGAAAAAGAGAAAAAAGTTCGATTGACTTTGTTGGGATTGAAGAATCGCATTTGAGTTCGATCGTAATTTGGTTTACGTTATTTGATTTTGATCGTTGGCTTTCAGGAAAAAAAACTTGAATTTTGCATGTGATTGGATCAAGAATAGTCAACTTGCACTAGTACAAAAAATGGTATCCGTCACACTTAAAAAGAGTGACCGTAGGCATATTGTCACACGCGGTTTTTTAGGCTTTATGACCAAAGGTCCCGCGACCGTAGGTACCTTTTGGTCACAAGCTTGTCTTAGTGACCTTAGCTATCCAAAATGTGTGACCAATACTAAAAAATGTGTGACAAACTAGGTACAATGTTTGGTGTTTTAGTGAATATGTGTGACGGTAAACACTCTACAGTTACACAAGTTTTGTTTAAGAGTGACTATTGTTTATAAGTTTGTCACATGAATATACGATATGCGTGACATTTACTATTTGATTAATGTATTTTGTGTGACTATATGCATCCAATAGTCACATGAATTGTATGTTTGTGTGACCTTTTATAACATGTAGTCACACAAATCATGCTAATGACACTAAGTTTGTCACATACAATTAACCAAAGAGTTACCAATAGTAGAAATAAGTGTGACTGTATGCTTTGTCAAGTCAAGAAAATTGTATTTTGTGTGACTATATGCATCCAATAGTCACATGAATTGTATGTTTGTGTGACCTTTTATAACATGTAGTCACACAAATCATGCTAATGGCACTAAGTTTGTCACATACATTTAACCAAAGAGTTACCAATAGTAGAAATAAGTGTGACTGTATGCTTTGTCAAGTCAAACAAATTGTATTTTGTGTGACTATATGCATCCAATAGTCACATAAATTGTATGTTTGTGTGACCTTTTATGACATGTAGTCACACAAATTATGATAATGGCTCTGAGTTTGTCACATACAGTTAACCAAAGAGTTACCAATAGTAGTAATAAGTGTGACTGTATGCTTTGTCAAGTCAAGCCAATTGTATTTTGTGTGACTATATGCATCCAATAGTCACAGGAATTGTATGTTTGTGTGACCTTTTATAACATGTAGTCATACAAATCATGCTAATGGCACTGAGTTTGTCACATATAATTAACCAAAGAGTTACGAATAGTAGAAATAAGTGTGACTGTATGCTTTGTCAAGTCAAGCAAATTTTATTTTGTGTGACTATGTGCATCCAATAGTCACATGAATTGTATGTTTGTGTGACGTTTTATGACATGTAGTCACACAAATCATGCTAATGGCACTAAGTTTGTCACATACAATTAACCAAAGAGTTACCAATAGTAGTAATAAGTGTGACTGTATGCTTTGTCAAGTCAAGCAAATTGTATTTTGTGTGACTATATGCATCCAATAGTCACATAGAATTGTATGTTTGTGTGACCTTTTATGACATGTAGTCACACAAATCATGCTAATGGCACTAAGTTTGTCACATACAATTAACCAAAGAGTTACCAATAGTAGTAATAAGTGTGACTGTATGCTTTGTCAAGTCAAGCAAATTGTATTTTGTGTGACTATATGCATCCAATAGTCACATAGAATTATATGTTTGTGTGACCTTTTATGACATGTAGTCACACATTGTTATGTGAATAAGTGTGACTATGTTTCATCTTCTAGTAACCTTTCAGAATTCAATAAAAACAAAAAACAAAATTCTGGAAATCAAATTTCAATTGCATTAATATATAAAATTGAATGTACATAACCAAATCAACGAATGTAATCTCGTATTATTCTCAAGTAACATACTTTTCACATAGAATCACATTTGTAAAGACTTTGAATCACCGTATTGTAAAGTCTTTTGAGCCTTGTTATTCCTAGCTTGTTTCTGCATATGAGGAACGTTCTGCCTGTTGGAACGTTCATCGAGCGCTTAGATCCTATCTTTGGTGCACTTTCAACAACAGCTTTTATGGTATTTGGTGGTGTTGTTTCCAGTATGGAAACAAAAGCCGTGTATTAAACATTGAACTAAATATGAAAAGCTATGTATATGTAGGTTGATAAATCAAGTGTATGTACCTCTTCCAAAAAAATAACCTTTTCCTTTGGCCATGCCACGAAACTACCTTTTACATCCTTAACAGTTTTTAAACCATTATTTCCGGCATCAGGTATTATTGCTGCATCCACTAAGGATTCATCAACTGAAACTTTGTAGCAATTTTTTGGTAGTGGTTGGTTATGAATCATTACATTGTCTCCATCCTTAGACTTGTATACCGTACCGTTACCAATGATAATTGTCCTAGATATGTTCCACAGTTTGCACTTAAATGTCTGAAGAAAAAATGTTTACATACGTTAATGACAAATAAATTAAACAAGTAATTATATGAAAAATGATGAAATACTTACATCTGGTAGTGATGGTGGAGACTGATTTACTTTTGATTTAGAAGGTGTACGCTTCTTTCGTAATGATGCAATAGGTACGTCTTGTTGTGGCGAGGGAGACAGATTTTGTTGTGATCCGGAAGCTGGATAAATATCTTCTTGAGATTGGGAATTTTGAAGTGGAGACTTCTTTTCCAACGACGTTGTCTTATTTTTTGCTAACCTAGTTCTAGTAGGTACCTGCATATATACATAACACAGTAAATAAATCATGTATAGTACAATTTAGAAACCAAACATGGCTTTTTTATAACTTACCTTCTTCGCAGTTGTAGTTGCAGCTGCAGTTGCATTGTCCAAATCCTTGTTCGAAGTTGCAGTTGTCTTAGACATTGGAAATAACACACCCTTCTGAAGTCCACCACCACTGATCGACGTCCTTTGCTCTTCACTAGGTATTTTGCTTAATGCATTATGTTCTAGTTGTAATACCTGCAATATGTAAGTATGTTAATTGTTAATGATATTACAGACTGAAAATCATCAAATCAAAATTAGAAAACTAGTCTTACATTTGACTGACTTGGCATTAACTCGGCTATATTAACCCCTTGTGAAGACATAACTTTCAACATTTTTTCAATAGTTTCCTGTGTTTGTGACATCTTGGTGGTTAATTCAGCGACTACATCCTCTTTTTCTTTACGCGCCTGTCTCTCCTTCTCAAGTTCATTTTCAAGCAACGCAATCCTTACATCAGTTCCTTGTTTCCTTCTAGGTAGATCAAAGAACTTCCTGCACGTAACTTTTCCTCCCACTCCTCGTGCATACCCTCCCTTTTCCATTCCTAATACATGTGATAATGAATCTGAGCCACTATCAATCGTCAAGGTTCCATCTCTGATATGTTCCTCTGCTTCAAGCTGCACACAAAAAATGGTAAATAATTTATTATATGAATATAAACATTATATAAAAAAGTTTGCAATAACACTTACAATCTTAGTGCTAACTTTGATTGTTTCATCATCTGTCTATTTTCCTTCTTGTCTAACCCTTCCATTAAACCATAATACACCACGGGGGGGTTCTTGATCTGGTGTAATTTATTTTCTTATGATCTTCCAAACATCAAATACATACAGATGAAAAGTTAAACCAACATGGACAACAGTGTTAGGATATTACACCAATATAACCTTACCATTTGCTCTTTTATATATACATAACCACCACGTCCCATTGTATGCTGATAAAGAGACCTGGAACGCGCCAATTTATTAGCAGCTGATTTCGCCTAACAAAAAAGATTACTGGATGAGAAGTTGCTAGTACGTAACAGACTGTGTTTGTCATACGAAGTTTCCAAACAATGCATACGGTGTTTATAAATGTAAAACGAAATAGAAATTAACAACCTTAAATTCTTCTGTCGCCGTGTGGTTTACAAAAGCAACCCAGTGTTCGGCTTTGACGATTGCTTTGTAATTCTTTGGAACTACATTTAGTTTTTTAGGATTATCTAGGTTTGGAACTATGTGGTTTGCTGTCAATTTGCTTCTGAAATTTCTTAGCAGTTCACCTAGCTTATTCATAACCAACTTTTTGTAGGACACATCAAATTCAAAGTATTGCTGCACATATTTACATAATGTTAAAGTAAATGTAGGAATACGACTAATAGTTGGGTAAAAAATTTGTATTTGTACCGTGGTTTCAGTCCAAAATTTTTCTCTTGCTTCCTCCTTCACATCTTTCCACGATAGAATCTTCAATCTTATCTGCTCCCGAACCGTGTCTCCTAAAAAACTTATAAACAATGATCTGTTTGGCCCTGAAATTCTATTCAGTGCATCAAAGTTCACATTTATCTTCATGACATCTGGTTTTCCATATTTTATCCGAAACTTGGCTAACCTAGTTATACCCCTCTTATTACGAACCTTCTGTTTAGTGATGTCTTCATCCACATTCGATTGATCACCATAATCCTCGGATTCATAACCTCCTTCATTATCGTGATTTACATCATCATTATTAGCCAAATAATCATCATCATTAACAATATAATCTTGATCATTGTTTTCAGCGTTCATGATTATTGACATGTATACAAGAACAATAAGTGGAAATGGTATGAAACTAGTGATGGCAGTAATTGAGATGGAGATGGAGTTAGAAAATTATGGTATATTTTTGTGATTTTGGAGAAAAATCAGGATTTGAGATGGAGATGGAATTAGAAAATTATGGTAACTGCATATGCATTAACTTAGCATGCACATTCAAAATTTTCGTGAAAAATTTGGCTCAAAATACAAAAATTAAACAACCAAATATTTTGAACTCCAATTTGCCTCCAAATTAAACATTCAAATTATGTAAACTTTCCCTTTGAGTTTCCTGGTAAAAATAAATTTTGAACAGAATTTTATACCATTTTACACATTCAACCAAAAACCTTTGACAGATAACTGATAATTGCTTGAGTACAGATATTGAATTGTACATGAACTTAAAATACTTATATTAACTAGTTAACAAATCATATTGTTGATTACAGATAATTGACAATTGTTTCATAATGCTAGTAAAGCATACAAATCTATTAAATTGTTGCAACCTATAGTTTGATAATACAACAGGTGCCTAGCAATACTAGACCAACAAAACTCAAAAAAATTGTTCCTATTAAACATGGAGAACTGACATCATCCAACCTTCCTTTTGTCTTTGCTGTTGCTCCCCTCTGCAGCATTCCTTGACCGACCCTTCTCAGCAATTTCTTTCCAAGTTTTTTTATTGGCTAGGCCAACAACGACATTTGGTCTTGGAGCTTTAGCTTGAGAAGAGGGAGCTTTGTGAGTGTGCTTTGATCTGGGAGTGTGCTTTTGTCTTGGAGCATCAGCTTGAGCAACTAATTCTTCATCACTGGAGTCAAAGAAAGGGCTCTTCCTCATCTAATCTATGTTTTCCCATTCCTCCTGATATTTGACCACATCATGTGTTTAAAACAATTAATCGATGGTATAAACGTATACAGCTTTATGCATAAACACATAACAACTTAACTATACCTTGTTTGAAATTTTCTTATATCCTTTTGAGTAAGCAGTCGGCTTTGACTTTGAACCTGACATAGCATTAAGTTGAATATATTAAAACTTCACAATGATGTACATTAAACCATAAACTTTTAGTTTAAACAGATTTACCTTTAAAATTGCTATTCTTCTTGAGTTCTAACTCATAATCCTCATCACTCGTGTCTTTCTCCTCATCACTTGTATCTTCCTCCTCATCACTAGAATCTTCCTCGGCATCATTAGTGTCTTTATCCTCATCAGATGAATCTGATTCATCCTCTGCAGTAGGTTTGAATATAATAGGAGTTTCCAATCAGGGAGGACGAATAGAGGGAGGGCGAACTTTTTTTGAAGATGTTGTGGCATTAGGTACACCTAAAATTTGAGTTTGAAGCAAGGCAGGACGAACAGAGGGAGGACGAACTCGAGCGGACGAACTTGTGGCATTAGGAGTTTGAAACAAAGAAGGACGAACAGATGAAGAACTTGTGACATTATGTATGCCTACAATAGGAGTTTGAAACAGTGGAAGACGAAAACAGGGAGTACTAGAAGAACTTCTTGGCAAACGACGAATAGGACTTGTATTGGTAGGGGGTGGGCTAAATTTAGCAATTTCAGAAGTAGATGATGAAGTGTCGAATTCTATATGAATTACTTCTACAAACATGTATATATTAATGTTAGCTATATGTCGATGAAGGGAGTGTTTGGCAGAATGTGTATCATGGTTGTTGATGTCCTAATAACATTTTTCTTTGGTTATTCATATGTTTGTACAAGGGACCATATCCTTAAACTATAACATATCATGGGACCATATCCAGACACATTAACAAAACCCATATCCTAGATTGAAACATAGACCATATAAACATATTAAGAAGTGTTAATCCTATAAATTGAATCACGTTAATTAAATATGACATAGGTCCACATACATGCATTAAAAGTAAGTGTAAACTCTAATATCAGTAACAAACTTACACTATTCGTATGAACCCTAATATTAAATTAAACAATACTGATTTTTGCATTACCTCTTTCCTGATGTTTCATGTTGTTAATGATTCTGTAGATTGGCGACTATTGTTTATGAGGTTTGATTTTTTTGATCGGTTATTGGGTGGTTAATTTAGGGTTCGTTCTTCATGTGTGATTGTGAAAATGGTCGAAAATGGTGGTGGTTACAAGATGGTTACCGAATATTATGTGTGTTTAATGAAAATGTAAATATTAAATTTACTTAATAATAAAAGTATAATTAACATTTAATTTTTAAAATTTAATAACAAATAAATAATTAAATAACTAAAATATATTAATAGTTAAATAACTTAAATATTTTTTAAAGTTAATAATAAATTTAATTTTTAAAAGTTAATAAGTAAATAAAAAAGCATATACGTTTTATTTTTATTAAAAACAAAAAATTAAAATATTACTTTAATTTTAAGCATAATTAAAATTATAGTTAAATAACTTAAATATATTAGCTTATAATAATGCTTGACAACCGCGATATAGATATCTTTTGTTTTTTTAACAGTATGTGAGATTTAGTTGAGGTTTATATCAATCACCTTGAATAATCATCTCAAGCAATTTATTATGAATAAGGTCGATTTTTAATGGACGGTTTAATAAGGTTAGGGTGAGGACATTCTACTTTGGTATTGGGTTACAGTTTATGGTTTATGGTTTATGGTTGAGTTTATGATTTAGTGTATATGGTTCACTGGTTTAGGGTTTAGGATTTAGGGTTTAGGGTTTAGGATTTAAGGTTTATGGTTTGTGGTTTAAGGGTTAATTAATGGTTTAATGTTTATAGTTTAAGGTTAAATGGTTTAAGGTTTATGATTTAGTATTTAGGGTTTTGGGGGGTTAAGGTTTAGGGCTTAGGGTTTGCTGTTTAGGGTTTAAGGTTTAGGATAATGGTTTACTTAGCTAGGGTTTGTGGTTTAATGGTTTAATGTTTATAGTATAAGGTTAAATGGTTTAATATTTATGATCTAGTGTTTAGGGTTCATTGGTTTAGGGTTCAGGGTTTAGGGTTTAAGGTTTATGGTTTGTAGTTTAAAGGTTAATTAATGGTATAATGTTTATAATTTAAGGTTAAATGGTTTAAGGTTTATGATTTAGTGTTTAAGATTTTTGGGGTTAAGGTTTAGAGCTTAGGGTTTGCGGTTTAGGGTTTAAGGTTTAGGATTAATGGTTTACTTAGATAGGGTTTGTGGTTTAATGGTTTAATGTTTATAGTATAAGGTTAAATGGTTTAACATTTATGATCTAGTGTTTAGGGTTCATTGGTTTTAGGGTTCAGGGTTTAGGATTTAGGGTTTAGGGTTTAAGGTTTATGGTTTTTAGTTTAAGGGTTAATTGTTTAATGTTTATAGTTTAAGGTTAAATGGTTTAAGGTTTTGTGAATTAGTGTTTAGGAATTTTCGAGGTTAAGGTTTATGGCTTAGGGTTTGCGGTTTAGGGTTTTGGGTTTAAGGTTTAGGATTAATGGTTTACTTATATAGGGTTTGTGGTTTAATGTTTTAATGTTTATAGTATAAGGTTAATAAATGGTTTAATATTAATGATCTAATGTTTAGGGTTCATTGGGTTAGGGTTTAGGGTTTAGGGTTTAAGGTTTATGGTTTGTGGTTTAAGGGTTAATTAATGGAATAATGTTTATAATTTAAGGTTAAATGGTTTAAGGTTTGTGATTTAGTGTTTAGGATTTTTTGGGGTTAAAGTTTAGGGCATAGGGTTTGCGGTTTAGGGTTTAGGGTTTATGGTTTAGGGTTTATGGTTTATGGTTTATGGTATGCATGATTATGATTTAATTAAGGTTTATGGTTTAATGGTTTATGGTTTACGGTTAAATGGTTTAAGGTTTGAGATTTAGTTTTTATTATTGGTTTTTGGTTTAATTTGTGTTTATGGTTTAATTGGTTAAGGTTTATGATTTAGGGTTACCATCATTCGAGATAGATGGGTTTGACATTTCATATTTTTTTAAAACTTTAATGTTTTAAAATCTATCAGATAACAAATTAATCATCGTTTATGTTACATTCATACATGAGCTTGTTGAAATAAGTCATAAAACCGTTTAATCATCCGACTTATATTATATAATTAATAAACAAGATTTATGTTATAATTATTAATATAATTATCATGATAATTAAACATGGCCATTTTATTTAAATAAACTTTAGGTTAAAATAATTATTAATATAATTATTCATGTTATATTTAATTAATTAAGAAACATCGCTTAATTATGTTATATTAATTTTTAACCAAGGTTTAATTAAACTAATAACATGCTTTAATTTAATTATCCAATTATCATATAAGGTAAAGTTCAATTATTAAAATCATGAAAAATTAACAATGTTATACTACTAAACTAGACTTATACTAACGTGTCTAAAAAGTGAATCGTTTAATTTGCATGCAACTTGATATATTGCACCGGTATCCCGTCCACTAATAACTCACTCACACACACACACACATTCAATACCCGGAGGTCAAATAATGAATCAACCACCCACCCACCCAGATACAAACAGTAACAAATCTTCAAACCCTGATAAATCAAACCTAAGTGACCAGTTAGATATTGATTTTAAGATCACTCCTGAGATGATGGATTATGTGATAGAAAAGTATGGAACCGACTGGAGATATCCTGATCCGATTACTGACACTATTGTTGAAGACTTGATGAAATTAGATTTAAAAAACGGACTAAAGGAAAATCAAAAGAAGGTTAGGGTTTTTACTTCGCAATAGTATTATTGAAGTTTTGATGATTTGTCTTTGTTTTGATGATGTTGCATGCTACGAAAATACCAATAATTGATTTTGTTTTAATATTTGTTATATAGATGACAAGGCAGATGAGGCTACGAAGGTTGATGAAGGTATGAAGGTTGATGAAGCTATGAAGGTTGATGAAGCTATGAAGGTTGATGAAGCTACGAAGGCACATATTAAAGGTCAATATTGTGAAATTTTATGTTTATATGTTTGTCAGAAAGGCGTTAGATGGATCATTAGTTAGTGTTTACTATGTAATGTTTTAGGAGTAGTGAAAATGATAAATGGTTCAAGTATTCTGTTGGTTATATGATGATGTAGATACAGGAGATAAGGGGGTGTTTGGTTTAGCTTATATAATGGGCTTATAAGCTCAAACCAAGTATTTGGCTAAGCTTATATTAGTGGGCTTATAAACTTATATATGGGTGTTATGATAAACCATAAAAATGTGGCTTTTTTAGGAAGGTTTGGGCTTATATAACATATTTATCATTTTACCCTCATGTTAACTTAAGTTTATATAGGGCATGGGCTTATAAGTTTATTAAACATAGGCTTATATAAGCAAAAAATGTCTTATATAAGCCCATTATATAAGCTAAGAAAAACACACCATAAATTTTTAAAAAGGGGGTTGGTCATACTAGAAACCTTAAGTTCTCAAGTTTTTTTTAAAGGGGTGGAAGAGTATGGAAAGGGAAATTAAAAAAAATGCTGTTCTTAAGTTTTTTTGAAGAAGAAAGGGTAGGGAACGGGAAGGAGGAAGGAAGGAAAGGTGCAAGCATTTTTATGTATATCTGTTCCGCCCAATTTTTGGGGGATTGGGAAGAAAAATGGGTTAGGCTTGTATAAAATTACATTTATATCCTTATTATTCATCCACATTTTATATATTTCTACTAGGGTTTCTACCTTTTACAGAAGTTATTCGTAACTGACATCTCCTTTATATATGTCCATTACATGCTAATTTTTTGATCATGCTAAAATACATTCTGATCAAGTTATTATGTATAGTAAAAAAAGGAGTCAGATCATGTATTTGCATCTTTCTGAGTTAGATTATGAGTTTCGTTTGTCCTGGTCATACAGGAATAACATCATGTATTTGCATCTTCCTTGTTGTGTTGTTAGCTAATGGTTGGTTTTACTAAAATATCCTCCCCTACTTTGCCCTTCCCATTCCATCCCCTTTCATTCCTTTAAAATAAGACTCGAGAACAGAGCGTAAACATTTGAGTTGAGATTAGGTTTGATTATCTTGATGTGAAAACGTATAGACTTCCTGGCCAACTTTTTTGAATCTAAGATGGCATCGATAGAACAACCTACATCTTTTCGTTTACCCTTTTTTATGTAAGTACCTCTTACTATGGCCGTGCCATTTCCCTTTTTCATGGTCCTTGTTAACTTCAACTACGGTCTTTAATAAACAACCCTTTTCTTTTCTGTTGATTGGTCGAATGTTTTCATTCCCAGTTCCCAATTTTGGGGCTTCATGGGTAGCAAGTTATCCGAGTCACCACTATGAATACTCTCTTTTTAGTTTTAGTTTCAGTATCCGAATACTCTTTCCAGTTGAGTATCTAGATACAGACTTGTGTGGTTTATATCATGCATTTAGTATTTGGATTGATCCATGTGTGGATTATATTTCGATACTGAAACTCAAAGTGAGAGTGAGCGTGTTCAGAGTGACGACTCGGATAATTTGATGCCGAAATAAGCGCCAAAATTTACAAATGGGAAGGAAATCCTTCGACCAATCAACAAAAAGGAAACGGGTCGCTCAGTAAAGACCTTAGTTGATGGTAGTGATGCCCATGAAAAAGATAATGCGACGGCCATAGCAAGAGGGGCTTACATAAAAAAGGGTAAACGAAAATATGTAGGTTCTTCTATCGATGCCATCTTAGATTCAAAAATGTTGGCCAGGAAGTCTATACATTTTCACAGCTGCATTGGTTCATATACTATGTTGTTTATATGTTGGTTATATGCTGATGCAGATACAAGAGCTAACTTAAAGAAAAAAGAAAAAGGCAAGGGATCAACAGAAGTTGATAAAGCATTTTTTAATCTAGATAATAGAGTGGAAAAGCTTGAAAGAGAATTCAAACTTCTTAAACAGACACAGTTGAAGGGAGGTAAGTAAACTAAGATTTAACCTTTATAGAAATATAGTTATTCACTAGCTTCGGTATCACATGTATGCTATAAAGTATTATAGCTCCACATAGACGACATCTCAAGCCCGTTTCCTCTTCGAGGTAAATATCGTCATGATTCCTCTTTCTCGTGAAAATCATCATCTTCATGCCCAATATGTGAATTTAATATGCATTAACATATTTTTGTTTAGCCTTTTTAGTAAAGGACCTCTTACTTCGGCACTCATATTCGTTTTTCATAGGTATTGATGATATTGATATCAATCAAAGACCGAATGCGAATGTCAAATTTTGAGCTACTTACATAAAAAAAGGATAAACAAAAAAGAAGTAGGTCCATATTGGATTCTATATTGGGCAGGAAGATGAACATGTTCACGAGATAGAGGAATCGTGGAGATATCTACCTCGAAGAGCAAACGGGCTTAAGATGTCGTTTATGTGTAGCTGTTAAACTTTATAGCAAACATGTGATTATGTATTTGTAGTTAACTTATGCGGTATTATGGTATGTAGATACAGGAGGTAACTTGAAAAACAAAGAAAAAGGAAACGGTTCAATGGAAACTGATACCACAGCTACTCTTTCTAACCTACATAATAGGGTGGAAATGCTTAAAATGGAATTCCAACATTTCAAACAGAGACTGTTGCAGGGAGGTTAGTTTATTAACTTTTAGCCTATAATAAGTTTGTATATGAATGTTTTATTGTTTTGAGTATCTGGGTGGATGTTAGTATCTGAATTTATTAAAATTTGTCTTGTAATTTACAGATGTTATCATCATTGATTCCTCTGAAAACTCTAAAGAAGATACGCTATCATCAGATGAAAGCTTTGAAAGCTCTGAGGAATATCTGTTGTCATTAGATGAAAGCTTTGAACATGTAAACACTAAAGACTTGGTTTGTTTAATGTATTTTGAGATAAAAATTTTATGAAGGAGTGTTAGAGGATAAAATTCACCAACTACAAGGGGCTAAGGGTTATTCATAAAATGTTGTGCTAAAGGTGTTCCCATGCTTAATCTACTTGATTGAAGCTATTTAATCTTAAGGACGTATCAATTAGAGAATGGAGGACTATTTTGCAAAGACAGTTCCTGAAGCTATATAAATAAATTTATCTCATTGTTTTTTCATTATTTCATCTTATGATGTGTGTTTTTACTCTTTTGTAATTGTTGAGTTGTGAGATTGTGTTGTTTTGAGTAATTTTTTGATTACTCTTTCTTTTCATTATTGTAAACTACTCTAACAATCTTTAGTTGTTGAATAGAACCATTAATGGGGACGTTGGTTGAGTTCACATAATATATTGCGTTGTTTCTTGTATTTAATTATAATTTTGACCACCATTAAATGCTGGGATTTAAGATACTAGTTAAACCATTATGTACATAATGGATCTAGTATGACAAATATAAATAATCACATAATAAATACAATTAAAAACCAATCTTGATTAATTGAATAAATTAATTAATGAGTCTTGATTCCAAGAATATATACAGCATCTCCTAGAACTTTAATAGAAAAACACTTTCCAAGGTAAGCTTTTACACTTTACAACATTGGAATGTCTTTTACCATGAGTAATATGTCATCGACATACAAGATTAGGACAACTACATTACTCCAACTAGCTTTGATGTAGACGAAAAGCTCATCAGGATTTTGAGTAAAATCTAAGTTCTTTATTTCATCATCAAATCTCTTATTCCATTGCCCTGTTTCTTGCTTGATTCCATAAATGGATCTTTGAAGCTTGCATACTCGGCTTGGATATTTAGAATTGACAAAACCTTCAGGTTACCTCATATAGACTTCTTCATAAAGTCGTCCATTAAGAAAAGCGATTTTAACATCTATTTGCCATATTTCATAGTCATAGAACGCGACTATGGCTAAGAGAATCCTAATAGCTTTGATATATGTAACAGGAGAGAAGGTTTCTTCATAATCAACCTTGTAGGTTTATGAAGCCCCTCGCTACATATCGAGCTTTAAAGATGTATACATTGCCATCCATGTCGGTCTTATTCATGTATAGCCACTTTTCGCTAATGGTTCTAGCGTTAGGAGGAAGGTCAACTAAGATCCAGACATCATCGTCTTCCATGGATTCCATCTCCACATTCATAGCATCCAACTATTTTTTAGATTCAGGATCTGCTAATGCAGCTTTGTAGTTAGTAGGTTCACCATGGTCCCCTAACTCATGTTCCTCACCGTCAATGTACAAGCACATAGGTCAGGAGCACCCCTAGTCCTAGTAGACTTACGAATGGGAGAAATATCACTTTGATGTTCATTAATTTCTTGATCATCCTCTTCATGATCGCTAGGTTTCAGAAGGAGGTATATATTCTTCTTGAATTACTTTAAAATCTTCTAGACTCCCACGTGCTTCTGGATTTATAAGATTTCTCTCTAGGAACTCAACATTACGAGTAAAAATTACTTTATTCTCGGGTGGGTAGTATAAGGAGTAGCCCATCGTTTCCTTTGGGAACATACAAAGATACACTTAACGAATCTGGCTTCAAGCTTGTTAGGTTTATTAAGCGTATCAAGCTTAACAAGAGCCTCACATCCCTAGAACTTTAAGTAAGACAACTTAGAGGCTTGCCATGACATACTTGGTATGGAGTCTTTTCAACCTTATTAGTTGGAACCATATTGAAAATGCATGCAACAAACTCAAGAGCATAATCCCAAAAGGACTTTGGAAGAGGTGTTTGTGCCATCATGGAGCGAACCATGTCTAGTAGGGTTCTGTTTCTCCTCTCAGACATACCATTATATTGCGGTCTATATGGAGAAGTTCTATGGGAAATAATCCCATGCTCCTTAAGATGATCCAAAAACTCAAAACTCATAAATTCACCTCCATGATAAGAACGTAGTGCTTTTATGGTTTTACCAACTTGGTTTTCTTCCTCCTTTTGAAACACTTTAAATGTTTCAAACACTTCGTGTTTATGCTTTAGCAAGTAAACATAGCCATAACGACTAAAGTCGTCAGTGAAGGTGACGAAGTAGCTTGCACCTTGTCTTGACACAGTTCTTAATGGGCCGCATACATCAGTGTGTATAAGTCCAAGCAATTATTTATCCCTCTCCACTTGATGTGAATAAGGTTTACGTGCCATCTTTCCAGATAATCATGAAACACACTTTTACAAAGAATCATCATCGTTTGACTTAAGGAATCCATCAATTTGTAATTGTTTTATGCGCTTCTTGCTTATATGGCCAAGGTGATAATGCCGTAACAATATACATCAATTTGTAATTGTTTAATGCGCTTCTTGCTTATATGGCCAAGGCGACAATGCCATAACAATATAGCGTCCAAGTTAGAATTGGCCTTTTTGTTACTTACAACATAAATAGAACAATCGTTTTCATTAGAATCACACATATCAATTTCATATATACCATCGCGAGAAATAGCACGAAAATAAAACAAACTATCTTTAGAAAGTGAAATCATTGCATTATTCTCAAAACGGTTATCAAAACCATCGTCATACAAATGGAAAACTAAAACAATCCCTCTAGAAATAGAAGGTGCATAATGACAATTATTTAAAATAATGACTAGCCTACTAGGGAGAAATAATTGAAAAACTCTAATGGCTTCGACAGCTACACGATGAACATTGCCTACGTACAGATTCAAAGCTCTTGGCTTCAACTTCCTACTTATCCTTAGTACCTGAGTAGTATCACAGATGTGAGTACCACAACCAGTGTCATAAACCGACGATTTATTTGGAAAAATAAAGAGTTTTATAGTGAAGATACCCTAAATGCTAGCTCCTTGAGATAACTTCTTTTTCTTCAACAACTTAGCGAGATACTCTGGACATTTTCTCTTCCAATGAACAATATCACCGCATTGGTGACAAGTGGCGTCTTTAGCAGGATTATCTCTCTTTGGTGGAAGGGGAATCTTAGCTCTAGGAGTAAAGATTGCTAGTTTCTTCCCTTTGCCTTGATTCTTACCCTTTTGCAGCAGTAGACAGTTTAGCCTTATTAGGATTTTGGATCCTTCCTGTCCTAATAGCATTGACAACATTAGTAGTAGCAGGTGTAGCCTTCTTTGGCAGCGTCTTCTTATGTAACTTGAGCATGGCATGCAACTAAAGTATTGTCTTCCCCAGGCCACGCATATTGTAATCTTGCACGAACCTATCATAATCCTTGCTCAGTGAGACCAAAATTAGGCTGACAGCAAGTTTGAGTGATACGGGGTGACCGAGATGTTCCAAATTTTCTATGTAGCCCTTCCCATAAAAGACATAAGAGCTCACAGTTTTTCCTTCTTCATATTTACACGCGTGAAAAGCACGTGCAACATCAATGAGTTCCTAATCTGCTTGTTGGCAGAACATGTCTTCAACTCCTTCAGCATAGACCACGCGCCATGTCCCTCCAGATTTCTCTAAAGTTCAGAGGGCATTGTCATGAGCATAAGTCCAACATTTTTCTTTGACCTTCTAATCCAGAGATTAGTGTATGTAGCATCAGGTAAATGACCTTCTTGGTCTAGAGGGAGATACAGGAACTTAAGAATAGGTTGCTCAAGGTATTTGCACAAATCGTCGGTCTCTAGCGTGAACCAAAGAGCACAATACCAATCGACAAAGTTGCTTTCAGTCAACTTCATTTTCTCAAGTAAAGACTTAACAACCAAATTATTTAAGCAAGAGGTAGAATTATTCATCTATAAAATAAAAGTTCAAACGATTAGTATTTTCGATAATATCATTCTCAAAGAATTAACTACCCAATTAATCATTATGAGACTAAGATCCTTACTTGCACTCCCACTTAATATTAAAGGTCTGACCAACTAATAAAAAGTAGGGCAAGAGGTAAGCGTAGATAGTTAGTTACATTACAAGTGAAATATTAGAATTTAAGAGACGATTCATGGAGTTTATAATTATAGAGTGTTTGAATGGGATGTTCTCACAACTCTTTCGAGTACCACTAAACATCTCAAACAAAATGTTTTACATGTAATAAAGTCATGAGTATGTTTCATCTCATCTTATGCCTCAGGTTCTAAATCAATCAGGGAACTCGACTTAAGTCGTACGAATGTAAAGCATGCAACATGGGCATATATATGACCTATGACAAAATTCGCCTGGGGTATAGAATTCACTCTAGGTCTGACCAGTTGATGAAAACCAACTACAAGTGCTTTTACATTGGATGCCATAGACTTAAAAATTCAAATGTATCACATAAGTTTTAGAAAAACAAATGTCAAAATTGTGTAAAAAGACACATGTAATCATCTCTTTATCACAAGTTAAGAAAAACCTTTTATTAACTTTAGTTTTAGGCGTGTTTTCCGCGGGAAAAGATTAAAGAATAATCAAACCCTATATCCTATTCTTCATGCGCCCGAAGCAAGTGCTTGGGATAATTATCAAATAAATGCAGAAACATCTGTATGACACGAGAAAAGATTAAACATCATTCAAACACTAGATAGCTTGACTGAAACACGTAGTTTAGTAGCAAGATCCATCATTAGTAAAACACAAAACGATGTTGTAATTTTAATTATTACAAGGTAATTAATTTTTTAATCACGTCATTGAGAGGATGGTTTATAAGCCATCATTACGGTATATAAGCCCAACTTGAGTGACAATATGATTGCGCAAAACAATTAGCTTATAATAAGACAAGTTTCATAGATCTTATGTCAATATTATTTTTTGTTCAAAAAATGAGTTTTAACAAATACCCCTTCGTCCCATAATAAGTGTACACTATAGAATATTCCAAGGCTTTGTTACTAAACTTTTACCATAAATATTTGTATTTGTGTTATATAATACTCGATGAAAATTATACCAATGAAATTTTTTTAAATCGAATCTATTCATATGACTTTCGTCAAGTATTACATAACACAAATAAAAATATTTATGGTCAAAGTTTACTAACAAAAACTTTGAATATTCAATAGTGGACACTTAATATGGGACGGAGGTAGTAACACATAGCTGATTCACAAGGAAAAATAAGTGTAATTAATGTGACATACTCTTAAAGCTAGTTTTGATATACGTAGAGATTCGTTTATATGGTTTCTAGAATCTTGTATTACTAAGTTTTGGAATTCATATTGGAAAACAAATAAGCACATAAAAACAGACATAAAAGGGGGTAGAGGTGAAGACAAACTCTATATGAAAGTAGTAACATATAAAATCCGAGATCTCAACTTGAGTCTTCCCCAATTGAAGAAATAAAAGAACCCCCCTCTTGATAACCAAGGGCAGCCACATGCATCAAAGAACTTGATTGCGTAGGTCTTTTAGCCAGATAAACAAACAATCATAATATATTATTAACCGATTCAATTTTAAACCTACCTAATTTTAATATATCTATATCAAGATTAAAACTTTATGGCAAGAATGCATGTTATTGCCATAGAAACATAAATAAAAGAGGTTTTAAGAGAATCTTAGCATGCTCATTCTATGTGTAACCCATGAATAGCATACGATGACTCGTGATGCAACTGTTGGGATTTAATTACTACTTTATCGATTAACTACGAGTACCAGTGGAATGAATCTTGTATGACAAACATAATTAATCGCATAATAAAAATAATTTAAAACCAACCTTGAATTAATTGAATAAATCAATTAATGAGTCTTGATCGTGATCTTTCTTGAACTTAACGGTTAAATAACCGTCTCTATCGTTTGCTCACACGACACGTCAAACAAATAATCACTATGATGCTAGTAGTAACTTCACCTCAAACAAACTTGTGTATTTATCTTGGAACTAGAAACTATAGATCCAAAACCTTAAGTGGGGTTACGTAAGGATCGATTTATAAATGTTACAAGACACTTGGGAAAATCACCCGAAACTGTAACTAGGGTTTATGTAGCGACGAACCACAAGGCGAACAAAGACGAAGTTAAAACCTTGACACGAGGATCAAGGGTTTAGTATTAGGCTTTGAAACTTCACAAGGGAGTACCAAAAGGTAGTCAATCATGCAAAGGTTTACACTTTAGGTGATTTTAGGGTTTTGAGGGGTGTTTGGTATTTTTGGCCGATCGATTTTGACACAAAGTAGGGGGTATGGATGAATTTAATGAGCTAGGTGTGGGGGTATTTATAAACTTCACACCTCCTTAGAAAACTTGGTCCATGAATCACCATATACTTCTTTCAATTCATTCAACATTGGAGTTCTTCCAACCATCTTTAATGTAGAAAAAGTAAATAACCGAAAGTGCTTTCAGAGAATTGAGGTTAGGGTAAATTGAAATGTGGATGAAAGAGAGGTTCTGATCTCACCCTTATATAATATTTGAGAGGTCGCGCAAGACCTTGAAATAAAGTATCAGAATTTTGACGGTCACTGTTTTTATTGCGAGAAAATGGTTTCAGGTACAAGTTTCGCATAACAGAAAGGTAAAGATGGAAGTGGTGGTCGAGAAATAGTTTCAGGGCATGTTTCGCACGAAGAGAAAGTGTAGGTGGGCCGTGATTAGGACGAGAGGAAATGACAAAAAGGCCAGCATGGCACGTGATGAAGACAACGATTTTTAACGATTAAAAGTTAAGTTTTAGCGCTTTAAGGGTCCTTTCGTAAGAAAATGAAAAGTTCGTGGATGATTTTGCACCGGTATTGGTCAAGTTGAGTTTCGTAGGTGGTGGAGCCAACTCTTTTATATAAACCCGTATACGTCTTTACAAATTTGGAAGATACGGTTAAAATCAACCTTTAATGGTCAAAATCCTCCCCTATAATCCATTATATGGTCATGGTTCAAGATTTTGACAAGTATGGTCAGTTGTTCACTTACGTTAAAAAATTGATCATTTTTAAAAACAGTTTAACACTTTTTGTACAAACGTTGTTCACTTACGTTAAAAAGTTGATCACTTTTGAAAAACAGTTTATCACTTTTGTACAAAAGTTGTTCACTTACAAAAGTTGAGGAGTTATACATTTGTGTATGAACAAATTTGTTAAAATCTTGAACCATGACCATGTAATGATTTAGAAGGGAAGATTTTGACCATTTTAATCTTTTTCCTTTATTTTAATCATATACAAAGAAAAAAACAAACAAAGCAGGTCCAATGCATGGCTCACATGCATGACACTAAATACAGAATGTGCACGTTTTTTGTAAGAAATAAATCTAAACAACTTTTTTTGTGGTCCATGTGTAACCGACGACAACCACATGTAATTTAGCAAAAGTCAGACGTTCAGTATCTCTGAGATCACCATAAGCTAGCTTTTTTACCTGGCTGAATAACCAGTCGATCGATATCGAATCAAGCAACATGAGTGAAGGAGTAGCTTCGAATGCGAAATGGGTATATGATGGCCCAATTAATTCTGATGTTGAGGCCAAGCTAAGAAGTTTCTTGGTTGAATTAAGAAATGATTATAAAATACTAGGGATTCAGGTCTGTACGTTTTTTTTTATGTTATCAATATAGAATTGTGTTAGTACTTGGCGGGGCCGTTTCGTTGTTTTTTATGGCCCTATGCAATAACAAAGGGGCATTTTTATTCTCGTGAAATAAAAAAAGTTGCATGTAAAATTGAATTATATAACTTATATATTTTGAATATTATACGTATTTATATATATACAAAACTCAATAAAAATGTGGCCCTTTTAAAGTGGAGGCACTGTGCGTGCGCACAGTGCGTGCGCACCTGTTGCACACCCCTCTTAGACCCCTCTGGTACTTGAAAGAATTAGGGTTTTCTTTTGACGGATTTAAGGTTTTTTCTAGGAATAATTGGTTTTACTAGTACTTTATGCATAGCCACAACTGTTTTATTAGATTTTGTTGTTGGAAGTTGGAACTGTTTGATACCAAGTTCCTCGGGTTATGTCTTATGCGTTAGGGGTCGGTTTTCAAGCTGTGCGTTTATGTTTTCTGTTGGGTGATTCTCCATGTTGATACTGCGTCTCATGGGTTGGAACGTCGGGGTGTTAATTTTAGTGCTTAGAATGTTGGATTTTCACATTTATTGGAAGAGAATCATTAAGCCGGCCAGTGACAAACCACAAACCAAGTATAGCTCCAACAAGAAGTCGCCAAGGGTCTGTGGGGGCAAAAGGGTTGGTAACGATCACACTAAATTGTCTTAGGTCTCAAGTTCAATTCATGCTTGGTGCAAACAACCCTGAAGTAGCCATTCCAACCTTCAGACTAGGGAGGTTTTATATCGTTTGAGTCTGTGTGACAGTGGAGTCACACTCCGTGGGTTAGTCAGCCAATCGGAAACCATTGTTGCCAAAAAGAAAAGAAATAAACCAAGGGTAGAAATCCTTTGTCCAGTCGCCAAAATTACTTAGACCCCTCCTCTATATTTTCACGGTGGAGATTTTCTTCCTTGCAATGCAAGCTAATGACTAACATCCTTTGCTAAATTATAACTAACCCCCTACGCTTGATTACCCGAACTATTATCACATATATTATAGTAACATTCTGATGTACCTTTTAGGTCCTAGGATAGTTGTAATCTTCTAGGGTCGTTTGTAGGTACTGCAAAAGGAAAACCAGAACTTGCCTGCAACGACAGTACTGATCATCTCAGTGTCTATGTAATTCTGGCTAGTGTTTGAAAATTAGTTTGGTAGCTGTAACAAAAGATATTATGTTAAGCACAAATGTACATAAGTTTTCGGGCTGGGGTTATATTTTAACTCAAACTCTCGTTATTGCGTTACTTAGGTATCTGCATACAAAGACGGGCATGTGATTATTGATACCGCAGCTGGAGTGCTGGGAAAAGATGATCCTCGACCCGTTCAGCCTAATAGCTTATTTCCTCTTTTCTCTGTAACTAAGGGTGTCACGGCGGGAATGGTACATTGGTTGGCTGATAAAGGGTATGATTCTTGGGTTAAAATGTCCAAACAGAGGGGTTGGATGGCATGTTAAGAAATAAAAATGGTTTCTGTGTAAATGGGATAATTTTGTGTGGGTTGACCCGAAACACTCCATTATCCAAACTAAATCTACATTAATTAAAAGAAAAGATATATACTATGTATCTACGATTATGAAACACATATTGCTACAATCATAGCTTCATGTTTTAAAGAAGGATTTACGTAGCTGATGCAATTTTCGATATGTATTTTCATGGATGGCTTTCATCATAATCAGCTTGTGCGTTTCCAGAAACATAATAACCTTATGTCTTTGTATTGTAGGAAACTGAAGCTTGACGAAAACGTTGCAAATTTTTGGCCGGAGTTTGGTACAAATGGAAAAGAGCAAGTAAAGGTACTCGTAATATTAATTTCTGGACGACATCTATACTGCAAGGGTGTTTGGATATGCGTTTTGAATCTTATCATATGATTCTTGACTTACTACAACTTTTAGATGTACTAATAAGTTTTCTCAATGTCTAGATTACGACGTATATTCTGCTTTCGATTGCTTGAAAACTAGTAATTTCAACTAAGGGTGTTTGGATTTTCATTTGTGAAACTAATTTCCATGACAGCGTGACTTGCAATCACATTAATAAGCTTTTATGCTACCATTTTACAAGACATGTCTTCTTTTTATTCGAGTTTATGAAGCACTCAGTAACTAAGAATTTCAACCAATAGATACACATTCAAGCAACATCTTGAAAACTCACATTACAGGATTTAATAAGTCAAAACCACGTAATTACTTTCAAATATAGGACGTTGTTAGACTTCCTCGATCTCCTCGCGCAGGTTAATCAAGTACTCAACCATACATCGGGTCTGCACAATGCTCTAGCAGGAATTTCGGAAGAAGATCAAACATTACTCTGTAATTTTGACGAGTGCCTAAAACGCATTGCAATGGTTGCACCTGAGACTGAACCTGGTAGTCAGCAGTTGTATCATTATCTATCATATGGATGGCTATGTGGTGGAATTATTGAGGTACCGTTACATAAGCCTTCTACTAATTTTCTCTAAAAACTACACTAAACAAGCCCATTAATGGACTCCAGACACTACAAAAAGTAGGCTACAAATTCATGGCCTCTTTATTATATAATTCGTCATTGATATACACAATGTTTATATGTGCAGCATGCATCTGGAAAGAGGTTTCAGGATGTTCTTGAGGAAGCTTTCATTCGCCCACTTAACATCGATGGCGAGTTTTATATCGGAATTCCTGCTGGTAAGATTCCCAATATTACACTTAAACACACGCCCGGATCCAATAAGGAAATATCAAGTGATGGGGTGTTTGGGATTTGTTTTGCTAAAGTGCTCATCTGCATGAAAACCATGCAAATGCATAGATAACCTCTTAAATATTTATTTTTTTTGCCAAACAAGGCTTAAATAAGAAAATTGTTTCTTACTCGCATTTCAGGGGCTGAGTCTCGTGTTGCAACTGTAACAGTTGATAATAATGAACCTAAAAAGGCTGACCAACAAGCTGAAACCAAGAAAACTGGGAGTGCCGCTATGAAATTTCCGTCCTCGTTAACACCTAAAGTAATTGCTGGATTTTTCCCGCTAATCAATGGCCTTAATGTCCGCCGTGCCATAATGCCTGCCTTCAACTTACACTCCTCAGCTCGTGCTTTAGCTCGCTTCTATGCTGCTCTTGTTGATGCTGAGGATGAAATCTTCACAAACACGAAAAAGAAAATTCATGATGCTTTTTTGGGAAGTGGAGATTATGAGGATTTAATTCAGCAAAATGGTCAATTCGGGCTCGGCTTTTTAAGGCTTAAAGCAACTGATGGCAGCGTACATGGGTTTGGTCATGCGGGTCTAGGTGGATCTACGGGGTATTGTGACATAAACAATAGGTTTGCGATTAGTGTGACGCTTAACCTTGCATCATCGGGGGCTTTGACAGGGGAGATAATCCGTTTTATTTGTTCTGAACTTGATCTTCCAGTACCAGAAGATTATGCAGAATCAAGGGACTTCACTGAGAATCCAAAGATCAATTAGAGGTGGTTAGATCTAAAACAAATCTTAAAATAAGTTAGAGGTTAAACGTTATAACGTATGTACCTGTACGTAACTTTGCAATAAGTTTTAACCATTTTATGTCATCAGCTAAATTCTTAACACACAGGCGACAACATATCAACAGGTTCAGCGACAGGTTGAACAATTTCAACTTGTTGATCAAACAAATCATTTTTAACTTGTGCATCAACTCGCGTTAAACGCATTCTCAACTTTTCTTAGGCTTTCTCAGTGGAGATGCTCAGGTTGATTGGTTTAGGAGAAAGTACTATTTTGAGGTGTACCCAACATTTTAAATTGTTTTTTTTTTTTTTTTTTTTGGTAACCGTGATTTCCGACTCATTGGCCGACTAATCCACGGGGTTTGAGCCCACCGTCACACAGACTCAAACATTTTAATCTTTTGTTTTCAAAATTATGAACATTGATCAAGGATACCCCCGGTCCCCCACATAGATGATCTATTTTGATTTTTTGATCGAGGACCACTTATCGCTGTACCAAAATATCTATTTTGTGTGGTGCCTGGGTAACCATCACAAATATAAAGACTCGAGAAACAAAGCCGGACATTTTCTTACAAAGCCAACGACTGCAAGTATTAGCTTCCCGGTAAATAGCATAGCTTCGATAAATTGCCTGAAAAACCGGGTCGATATCAAATATACCAACATGAATGCTGGAGTAGCCTTGAATGCGAAATGGGTATATGATAGTCCAATAAATTCTGATGTTGAGGCTAAGCTGAGAAGTTTCTTGGTTGAATTAGGAAATGATGATAAAATACTTGGAATCCAGGTGTGTTTACTGTTGCATTTTAGAGTGATTATCTGAATAGTACACGTAAAGTAAGCACAAATGTACATAAGTTTTCTGTTCAGTGGTTGCCTATAAGCATTTGTTAATGTGTTTCTTAGGTTTGTGCATATAAAGATGGGCAAATGATTATCGATACGGCAGCTGGAGTCCTTGGAGAAGATGATCCTCGTCCCGTTCAGCATGATAGCTTATTTTCTCTGTTTTCTGTAACTAAGGGCGTCACAGCAGGAATGGTACATTGGTTGGCTGATAAGGGGTATGTCCTGATGTTTTCGTGGCAGTACGTTACGGGTAACAATAAGGCTGAGTAACATGTTAAAACCAGTTTTTGCCAAAAAAGAAAAGAAAAAATAATACTATTGTGTGGTCGAATGGCTTAACACGAAACATATCATTATCCAGAGAGTTACTCGAGTGGTAATAACAACAGCTATATTTTCATCATATACAGGAAACTGAAGCTTGACGAAAATGTTGCAAACTTTTGGCCTGAGTTTGGCACCAACGGAAAAGAACAAATAAAGGTACTCCGAATATTTTACCCTTTTTCTATAGGGTGTTGCGATTATCGTTTTTATCTAATTACTGCAACATGAGGTTAATGTATTGATTACCATATTTTTCCTCTCAATACTTGAAAACTTACAAGGTTCGTAATGTCAGATAACCATATATTCTGCTTATGCGTACTGGAACAAGTTTTTAATGTTATTTTTCCTCCTTCTCTATAGGTTAATCATATACTTAATCATACATCTGGTCTGCATAATGCTCTGGCCGGCGTTTCTGAAGAAGATCCTACGTTACTTTGTGATTTTGACGAGTGTATAAAACACATTGCTATGGTTTCACCCGAGACTGAACCTGGCTGTGAGCAATTTTATCATTATCTATCATTTGGATGGCTATGTGGTGGAATCATTGAGGTATCATTATATTACATTTGCCATCGATCTATTTTTTTTTCTAAGACTCCCTAAACCACCGGAACACATTTTTGGATCGCTGACCCTACATAAAGGTAGAATTCGAACTCATGGCCTCTTGACAGCATGCATCAGGGAAGAAGTTTCAGGATATTCTTGAGGAGGCTTTCATTTGCCCACTTAACATTGAAGGCGAGCTTTATATAGGGATTCCTCCAGGTATGAATTGAACACAACTCCCCAAAATTTCAATTTTCACAACTCAGAATTAGAAAAATAGGTTCTTACACACAATTCAGGTGTCGAGTCTCGTCTTGCAACTATTTCACTAGATACAAATGAAGCTAGCAGAATTGGCCAACACGCAGAAAGACCTGATAAGAAAAGGAGTGGCACTGCCTCCATTCCGTTCCCATCCTCGTTAAAGTTGAATTTAATTTCTACCATTATTTCCTTATCCAATGCACCGAGTGTCCGCCATGCCATTTTACCAGCCTTCAACTTACACGCCTCGGCTCGTGCTTTGGCTCGCTACTATGCCGCCCTCGTTGATGTTGACAACAATATATTTACAAACACTAAAGTGAAAATCCATGAAGCCTTTCTGGGAATAGGAGATTATAAGGATTTAGTTTTACAAGATGGGACTCTCGGGCTGGGGTTTATAAGGCTTAAGGCAACTGACGGCAGCGTAATTGGGTTTGGTCACTCGGGTTTTGGTGGATCTACAGCGTATTGTGACATAAACAATAGGTTTGCGATTAGTGTGACGCTAAACCTTGCATCGTCGGGGGCTTTGACAGGGGAGATAATCCGTTTTATTTGCTCTGAACTTGATCTTCCTGTACCAGAAGATTATGCAGAATCAAGGGACTTTACTGAGAATCCAAAGATCAATTAGAGGGGGTTTTATCTAAAACATCATATAATAAGTTGAGGTTAAACGTTATATATTGTATGCAACTTGCAAGTTTCAACCGTTTTATACTATGGCTATGTTCTATGTTGCACGGAGACGGATACGGAAACGGTGACGGGTACGGGGACGGGTACTTCGAAATGCCAATGTCCGAAAATTTATGAAACGGGTACGGCTGGAAACGTTTTTGTATTTTATATATATTTATTAATAAATTAAATAAACATGAATCTTTAACCGATAAAGCAAGAAAAATAAATACCGATAGTGAGACAAAACATATACTTAACAATAAACAAATACCGATAGTCAATTGTTAGAGGTTTGTTAGAAGATATGACGACCTACCATATGTATGTACAATATAAATGAACCAAAAAATGTTTCATGACCAAAAAATTAGCCCAGAAACGTGTTAAAAGCCCAAGAAACGTTTCCTTTTGCGTTTCTGCTAGAGCCTCGGCGTTTCCGATCTTCATGAAACGTTTCCCTTTTTGGGGAAACGTTTCCGCCGCGTTTCCGAGCGTTTCCAGCCGTTTCTTGTTTCCGAAACGTTTCCGGGACGGGCACGGCACCCGAGGGGCGTTTCCGTGCAACATAGGCTATGTTGGCGCCTGAGCTTATCAGAGCTTATCGTAGCTTGAGCTTATTGTTTTTAAAAAATAAGCTACTATTAAAAATAAGTCTCGTTTGGTTGACAGAGCTTGAGGGAGCTTGTTAAAAAATAAGCTCCTAAATGACATGCTAGTTAAAGTAGCATGTGAAATAAGCTCAAGCTACATGCTCCAGCATGCAGCTCCAGTAACCCGCTTCCAGCAATCCGCTCCAGCTCCTAAGAATGCCAAACACACCCATGTTTTTAACAATTTCAACTTATTGATCAAATAAGTGATTTCCATCATTTGGCTAACGTAAGTATTAATCTTTTGCTTTCAAAACCTACTGCCAAACATGAGGCACCCTTAAGATATGATATTGTTTAGGTTATCTACTACACGTACAATTATAAGTTTGTTGAGAAAATGAGGCCCTACTATTTCTTAATATATCATTTTTTATTGAAAAGTTTGAAACCACGTCTAAAACAATACAATGAATATCACAGTGAATAAATTGCAAAAATCATCCTATGGTATTTCTAGATTGCAAACACGGTTCTTACCTTTCAAAAGTGCAAACATTATCCTTGCTCTGCTGTGAATTGACGAAAATGCCTTAAAATAAAATGACGTGTTTGTTTTTTCCAAATAACCTTTTCTAACATTTTTTACCTCTTTTATCTGAAATGGAAAGAGTGTTTTTTTTTTTTTGCAGATAAAAAACATTTATCATTATTCAACTTTAAAAACATATACTTTCATTTTTTTCTCTTCTTCTCATTTCTTCAACACTCAGTTCCCACCACCACTTTCAATATTTGTTTTCATTTTTATGTTTTTATACTTTTTATGCCGAAGTGACTCATTTCGTATTTTTTGCAAAGTTTTATACCGTTTTCTTTGTTTTTATGAGTTTTCTCCGTTGTTTTACGTTTTTGTTCATTTTGTACGTTTTTTACGTTTTCGTGCGTTTTTTCACGTTTTCGTTGAGTTTTTTACGTGTTCATGCGTTTTCTAAGTTTTATACGTATTCGTACATTTTCATTCATTTTTTACGCATTTGTACATTTTTATACGTTTTTAACGTTATTATGCGTTTTTATCACTAAAAAATGAATAAAAACGTATGAAAATGCACGAAAAAGTAAAAGTCGGTCAAAATTATATGAAAATGTAAAAATTGACAAAACATACATAAATGGATGAAAGCGTAAAAAAACTAATAAAAAGATAAAGAGATAAAAAGTATGAAAGAAATAATTCAATATTATAAAAAACAAATGATATTTTTCGTGTTGATAAACACTTTAGATAGATCTATTCTTTTACAGAGATGATTTGCATATGAAAAGGTGCTAAAAACCAAATGAGACATCTCACTGAAAGCAAATGCGTTTAGTCATTTCACTTTGAGATAAAGGCGATTTTTACACCAAAGGTTTTCATAAGGACGATACTTGCACATTTAAAAAGGTAATAACTTTTTTGAACATGCTAAAGAGAGACAATTTTTGCAATTTTGTGTTTAAAAAAGTGCTTATTTTCTTTGGAGGAAGCCGGTCGGCATAAAAGAAAGGTGCACAGAGTCAAAAGCAACATTACAAATCTTTTTTATATATTAGTGAGGGTTACAAATTTACAACACCATTGAATAAAAAAAGAAACGTATCGAGTTGTCTACCATGCATGGGGCCAACTTATCTACCACTAAGTCTAACTTGACTTACCTGACGTTGATTTAAGAATAAGCCAAGTCCAATAATTTTGTCTGAGGCCACTAACACTAAGATTATAAATCTGAACTTTCTAATTTCTGTACAACAACAGCCTGTGGCATATATAGCGAAAAATCCATAGTCGTCCGTTCGTATTAGTTACTTTAAAATATATATCGTAAGCAGCAAGATGGATGACGGAGCAGCCTCTCATGCGAAATGGGTATACGACAGTCCAGTCCATTCTGATGTAGAGGCAAAGCTGAGAAGTTTCTTGGTTGAATTACGAAATGAGGATAAAATACTTGGAATCCAGGTTTGTAACTTTCTTTAAGCTATATGATTGTCTGTAGTAATAGAAGTCCTACTTAGCTTCTCGTTATTTTCTTTCTTAGATATGTGCTTACAAAGACGGGGAAGTGATAATTGATACTGCAGCTGGGGTGCTAGGAAAAGATGACCCTCGTCCGGTTCAGTTGGATAGCTTATTTCCTCTTTTCTCCGTAACAAAGGGTGTCGTCGCAGGAATGGTTCATTGGCTAGCGGATAAAGGGTATGTTCTCGTGTTTTATTAGTGCTTATAGGGAGGTCAAATGTGTGGGTTGAGTACAATTTGTTTTTAAAGTCAAAATGGGTAATTTTCTGAGTTGGTTTGACATGAAAATTTTTGTATGTAATTACGGAGTCCGCTGTACTAATACAATAATAAGTTAAGTGTTTAAACAAAAAGACCCAAGAAGTTGTATATTGTTTCAATATAGGGATGGCTTTGATATGAATAAGATTATATGCGTCTTCATCGTAGGAAACTGAAGCTTGACGAAAACGTTGCAAATCTTTGGCCCCAGTTTGGTGCAAATGGCAAAGAACAAATAAAGGTCCTCCTAATCTTAAATCTTCAATTTTTCAATTTCACAGGGGATGTTTGGATATGCATTTTGAAACTTATTATTTGATCTAATGAAATCTGATACATGTAGTCGCATTAACAATCTTTAAATTTGTAGATCACATATGTACTACCATATTGACTATTGCTATTGTATCGATTACTTTATGACTCCCAGTCCTAGATATTTATTCTGCGTCCTGTCTTCTTGAGGGGTGTTTGGATATGAATTTCAAACTCTCATACATTTATGCTCTTTGCAGTGGTTTTGAATGTACCAATAATCATCTACAATATTACATATCTTCCCCGCAGGTTAATCATATACTTAATCATACATCTGGTTTGCACAATGCTCTCGCGGGTATTTCTGAAGAAGATCCTACGTTATTTTGTGATTTTGACAAGTGTCTAGAAAGCATTGCTAAGGTTGCACCTGAGACCGAACCTGGTCATGAACAGTTTTATCATTATCTATCATTTGGTTGGCTATGTGGTGGAATTATAGAGGTAACGTTACATATATACCTTTTACTTCTCTTTTCTGTATACCCGTGAATTAGCTCAGCCCATTTCACGGGTTATGGGCTCTGCGCAAATGCAGGATTCCAGTTCGGGACTTCTAGATATCCTGATGTAGTCCCAATTGATACACTCAAAATAAGCTTAAATGTTTTATTTTCCGGTGCAAATGGTGACAAACTTCAGAATAAGAATAAAAAACGTAAGTTTCAAGGGTTACATTTTTAAATGTGAGCTTATTTGGTTGCCATATGGGCTTAGCCATCCTAACAAGGTTCTATCACTTGAATATTACTCAGGGCTTATAGAACTCGTAATAATTTAAATCAAGTGCATATTTGCTCGAGGTCTACAGTATATGTTTTGTCCTTTACATATACATTCTTGAATGTACAGCGTGCGTCAGGGAAGAAGTTAATGGATGTTCTTGCTGAAGCTTTTCTTCGTCCACTTAACATTGAAGGCGAGCTTTATATCGGGATTCCTTCTGGTATGAGTGTAACTACCAGTAATTTTCACTTTTCGCAACTCAACAATCAAATAAATTATTTTTTCTTACACTTATTTCAGGTGTTGAATCTCGTCTTGCAACTGTTTCAATTGATACAAATGAGCAAAATAGATCAAGCCAACACACTGAAACTAAAAAGAGTGGCTCTACCACCACACCAGTGCCGTCTTCTTTAACGTTCAACTTACTTTTTAGCTTAATCCCGTTAATCAATACCATCGATGTCCGTCGTGCCATAATACCTGCATACAATCTACACGCCTCTGCTCGTGCTTTGGCTCGATACTATGCTTCCCTTGTTGATGTGGATAATAAAATATTTACAAACACTAAAGCAAAAATTCATGATGCCATTTTGGCTAGTGGAGATTATAAAGATTTAGTTCTACAAAATGGTAAAATGGGGCTCGGGTTTTTAAGGCTTCAAGAAACTGATGGTTCTTTAATCGGATTTGGTCATGGGGGACTTGGCGGCTCTACGGCGTATTGTGATATAAATAACAGGTTTGCGATTAGTGTGACGCTAAACCTGGCATCTTCAGGGGCTTTGACAGGGGAGATAATCCGTTTTATTTGCGAGGAACTTAATCTTCCTGTACCTGAAGACTATGCAGCATCAAGGGACTTCGTTGCGAAGCCAAAGATCAATTAGACAACGTCTGATCTAAAAAGAGATTCTACAAGTAAACATTATCTTAGGTGGAATTCGATAATCTATGTAACTTTGTAGACATTATTAATTGAAACTAGTTAAAGAACTGCTTATCTGTTTGTTTAAACGTAACTTTGAGTTATATGAATTGTGTGTACTATGAATTTGGGGATCATGGATCGGGGTGGACTTTTAATGAACTGAGGACTTAAGGTATCCATCTTGCTAAATTATGCAATCGGGACGTCCAGTAGGCTATATCTTACACAATTTGTACGAAATGTGTGGACGTAAATTGAATGTATAGACCTATATGTGTTCTTCAACACCTGCTTGTTACGATAGCTGTTGTAGCTGCTTTTGCGATTATAAATGATTGAAAAATGGTTTTGTGACACCATATATACACTTTGATATATCCTGGCAGAGTCGTAGCTACATAAAGTCGAGCGGGTTCAATAGAACACACTAAACAAGGATATTATGTCTATAAAATTAGTTCATATTTAGTAAGATTTAGCACAGTTAGTAAGAACCCATTGACTTTGTATACAAACATTACTAATTTCAGTTTGGAACCCACACAACAAAAAGTCTGGCTCAGCCCCTATTGGTGATGGCTATTTACTGGTGAACCCAAAGGCATGTACACATCTTTTACTTAGTAAAGCAAACCGATAAGTGGTATGTAAAAAAAATCAATTCTTTCCTTATTAAGTTATAATTATATTATTGTTACTTTTTCTTTACAAACACTAGAAAAAAACATTCATGATGATTGTTTGGGAAGCGGGAGTGAAGTTGGGCTTGGGTTCATAAGGCTTAAAGCAACAGATGGCAGCGTTATCGGGTTTGGTCATGCGGGATTAGGTGGATCTATCTACAGCCTATTGTGACATAATAAATGACAGGTTTGCAAATTAGTATGGCACTAAACAAGTTGGATTCGGGGACTTTGCCAGGGGAGATAATCCGTTTTATTTGCTCAGAACTTAATGGGTGTACACTCCGTACCTCCAAACTCATTTACAACAATGACCATATCCCACAATTATACTAAATTTTCAACACAAGCTGGATTGGATTGGGGACTTTGCGAGGGGAGATAATCCGTTATATTTGCTCAGAACTAGATCTTCCTGTACCGGAAGAGTATGCCGAATCAAACAGGGACTTCACTGAGAATCCAAAGATCAATTAGAGGGGGGTTTATCTAAAGCTACTCATGTTTATGCAAATATTTAAAGTAGAATGTAAATTGAAGGTATAGACTATAATACTCTCGTTAATAATAATCTACTTGTTACGTTTGCTGTGGATTAAAATGACCAGGGACGGAGCCATGACCTAATTTGAACCCGCGGGACACCCTGGCTCTGTCCTTGAAAATGACTAGTACTAATATATAAAAATGTTGGAATGAATGATCACAAAGAGACTGAAAACAACGTGTTCCCCAGTATTACATTAATCAGAATAATAGCCTCCATGAATGTGTAAAATTTATACTAGTTTATAGTGACTTTACCTAAAAACAATTTTCTAAGCCAAGCATAATATCATTTTATGTAAGATTTGATGCCAAAATAGCTATTCGTCAAACCTGGCCGGTTTGAACTTTATACTCCCATGGGAAGCTAATGTTACATTATATATTTTATATAAAGTTGTTGTTCATTAAAAAGTATGCACACACAAGAACGTAGACACTAACTTTAGTCTGAATGAGTAAAACACTAAATACCAGCCGGGACTTACAGGTTTACGAGACCCTGATAGATGTTTGTGATCTCAATGAAATGCACCTGATCCCCAAATTTTATTTCACATGAATACGTACATCTCTTTTTAACTTGTTTACTAGCTTTAATGGTGTTGTACCTTTTAATTTGTCTTTATTTCATTCATAGTTGTACAAAAGCGTATGTGCACTTGATGATTTAAAATCGTGAGTCCGCCATACTAAACATAGTGTTCATTTTCGAACGGTGATAATTCTATATCTAATTAAAGTTTTATCTTGTGTTAATTACTTCATAAAAGTATGAAACTACAGTCTAATATTTACCTGATTTAAATTATCCACAACGTGTATATATTTTTGTTAATGTGTAATATGTAAGTGTCTGAAACATATCATCCAAAAATTAGTGTAAGTAATGTTAATAGGATATAAAAACATGGCTATATTTGTCAATGGCTTCGGTCACATACTTAAATCAAAAGTCTAGAAGTTGATATATAGATAAGAAAAATAAGTATCACATGTGGTATTCTACTACTCCACTATACATCATGTAAATTAGTAATATTCATTGGATGGAATATATTCACTATTTGAATGCTTAATATATAACAATAAAGGAAAGACTCTTCCCTATACCTTCATCAACTACATACCTAAAACGTTAAAACATTCTCAAGTATTTGAATCTCGACACACATTACATATTTTCTTTATAGTTCGTCATGACGAAAGTGTGCCCGGAGACCATTATTCCTGTTCATGGATCCTCATCCAATGATCCGGTTGTCTTTACAGTTTGGAAGAAATCTCTGGTGTTTAATTGTGATGGGTTCACAGTGTATGATTCTAAAGGTAATCTTGTATATCGAGTAGACAACTATGTCGCAGGAGGAAATGGTGAGATTGTTCTCATGAATGCCTCGGGCCGCGCTCTCTACACTATTTGTCGCAAGGTATTATTAGCTCTTCTTTTATAAAGGTTCGAAATGGTAGTATTACAAAATATTTATATAGATAGTTATTAATAAAGTGTTTATTGTTATTGACAGAAGTTAAGCCTATCAGATAGCTGGATGGCTTACGACGGAGAAACGTTGGTAAAACCAAGGTTTATAGTGAAGAAACATCTAAACCGTCTCAATACCAAGAAGTCCCTGGCGTATGTGATCCTTGCAGGATCATCAGAATATAACAACGTTAGCAATAATAGAAATATCATATATGAGATTGAACGATCATACACTCAGAATTGTGGTGTCGTGTATGATGACAAGCGGCGTTGGGTTGCTGAGATACGTCGGAAAGAAGCCAAGACAGGAGTTTCACTTGGGGGAGATGTTTTTAATTTGGTTGTACAGCCTTTAATAGATCCCAACATAGCCATGGCCTTGTTGATTGCCTTGTATCAAATGTTTGGTTCTTCTAGACATTTTCTTACATAAAATTCACCCACAGCCCAAATTGTAATATAGATTATACTTTTTGCTAGCGATCACAACAGTTACGTGTTGTAATAAGAAATTGCAATTAGCATGTTCTAGTTATTCAGATTAAGTTCGTAATAAGAAATTGCAATTAGCATGTTCTAGTTATTCAGATTAAGATTAAGATCCAATCACATATTTGGATTTAGATGTGCGAACTAACTTCATACTCCCTCAGAAGTTCTAAATAAACAAACAACGCCTAATTAGGGATGTTTGAGGTTATTATTCACAGTCGTAGTTCTTAGGATTATTAAACTTTCCTATGATCATTATGATAAATAACAATGTTTATTAGAGCATATCATACTAAAGATATGAGACAATTATGTAATGACGGATACTAACCGAATAAGGTAGACTTTTTGTTCCACATATAATCTAGTGGTTCTGTATAAATCTGAAGGAGGGACACACTGGGAGGATTTACATGGAAGCCTGTTTGGATCAAAAGATAATTAAATGTTGCAAGTTACAAATACCATCTAAAGAGGGAACACACTGAATTATAGATCAGATGGGGAGGTTCACTCAGTTAACCCTGCTACACATATGAGAGAAGCCAACACACAACACTAATTTACTGTTGCAGGCTTCAATGTCCAATTCTTTGGAGATAGGGTAAGCCCACAAATATTGGTTTATTAATTTACTGGTATTTGTCTTTGTAACAAACTATTTTTAAAAGTCTTTGTAGCTGATGTGGAAAACGTTGCAGCAATGTGGCATGATACACAGGATACCAGTTACCCTTCCAATGATAACTTTAGTAAGTATAACTTATATAAATGTTGAGTACCCTAATTAACAAACCGAGAATATGAGTAACTTAGATGAACCAAATGAACCTCTAATTACTTAAAAGAATAATCATTTAAACAATAATAAAATCTTTGTATATAACCTTTTATGCAGCAAAGGAGTAATTATAACATATAAATCAAATCTATTTTAATTTTTTAGTTAAATATATGTATTTTGTACGTTTAAAATATAAAGTTTAGAGGATATAAAGTATATGGATATTTGAAAAATATGAAAAGTTATAAGTTTAACTTAAAATTATCTCGTTTATGTAAGTACTAAATAGTACGACGGAGCTATATGTTTATGGGACCCTGATAGATGTTTCTAATACAATGTAGTTTTTGGTTAAATATTGATCTCACCGAAATGAACCTGATTTCTAAGTTTATTTTACATAAATATTATCAACTTCTTAATTTGTTTACAAATTTTACTGAAATCATGAGTCCATCATACTAAATAGTACTATTCATTTTCGAACGGTGATTATTGTATCCAATCAAATTCTTATGGTTGTGTTACAACATATATGATAACAGAAACAAATGTTAACATTGTAAAAGTATCAAATTACAATTTAATACTTACTTGTTTCAAATTATCTGCAACACATATATTCATTTGTTAATGTGTATTTTGTCCGTTTAAAAGCTTTTAGATTTATTTTATTTTAGCTTGTTTCAAAATGATTGTTGTCTTTATATTTTAGTTGATTGATTTTAATATTAAGGAAAAAAGTCGTTTTTAAAAGAAAGAAAGGCTATTTTCAAAGCATATATAATTCAATTCAAAAATTAATGTAAGTAACGTTAAAAAGACATAAAAACATGGTTAAATTTGTTAATGGCTTCGGTCATACTTAAATCAAATGTCTAGAAGTCGATATATAGATATGAAAAATAAGTATCACATGTACTATTCTACATCACTACTAGTGAGTAATACTCATTGGTTGAAATATATTCACTATTTGAGTGAGTGCTTACTATATAACAAACGTTCCCTCATCAACTACCTAAAACCATAAAACATTCTCAAGTATTTGAATCTCGGATTTCATATTGTCTTTATAGTTCGTCATGACGAAAGTGTACCCGGAGACCATTATTCCAGTTCATGGATCCTCATCCCCTACATGTAAGAACCCTGTCGTCTTTACAGTTTGGAAGAAGTCTCTGGTGTTTAATTGTGATGGGTTCACAGTGTATGATTCTAAAGGTAATCTTGTCTATCGAGTAGACAACTATGTCGCAGGAGGAAATGGTGAGATTGTTCTCATGAATGCCTCAGGCCGTGCTCTCTACACCATTTGTCGCAAGGTATTATTTCCTCTTCTTTTATATAGATCGAAAGTTACTACTTGATAACTATAGTTGTTGATAAAGTGATCGATTATTGTTATGAACAGAAGTTAAGCCTATCAGATAGCTGGATGGTGTATGACGGAGAAACGTTGGTAAAACCAAGGTTTATCGTGAAGAAACATCTGAACCGTATCAATACCAAGAAGTCACTGGCGTATGTGATCCTAGCAGGATCATCTGAACAAAACAACGTTAGCAATAACAGAAATGTCATATATGAGATTGAACGATCATACACCCAGAAATCCTGTGTCATTTATGATGACAAGCGTCGTTGTGTTGCTGAGATACGACGGAAAGAAGCCAAGACAGGAGTTTCACTTGGGGGAGATGTTTTTAATTTGGTTGTACAGCCTCTAGTCGATCCCAACATAGCCATGGCCTTGGTGATTGCCTTATATCAAATGTTTGGCTCTTCTAGACATTTTCTTACGTAAAATTCAACTAGACAACCCAATATAGTGCAGAAAGTAAATTAAGTTACAACCCTACTTTGATGTAATCTAAAGTTAGAAAGTATTAGCATGACAGGTTATAAATGTATAGATATAAAGATGTGAACCGAAAAAAAATACATACTCGATATGGTTTGGTTCGGTGTCTCCTAGATCGATCTGCATCATATCCACTTCTCTTATTTGACGAAATCATTCCGAGACCAAGAGAAATTTGAGATTTACTTAACAGTTTGAAGGTTTAGATGTGTGATTTGTTTTGTCCTCTTCAGTTTGTAGAACCCGGGATTATATGAAAATAACCCGCTTATAGAACGAGTTACGTAGGTAAATTGAATGGATACAACAAGAGTTTCGTTAATGCTATACAGTAATTTGTTTGTTACAGCTATTGCTGCATGTGGGTTAAATTGACTACTACTTTACAAAAATGTTGCAATGTATGATAAAAAGAGACCGAAAACAAAAAATTACTCAAAAAGAGACAAAACAATGTCTTCCCAATTACTTATATTAGTCAAATGTTGAGGAATAATAACAGACTAATTGCCTCTCCAGAAGTGTAAAATTTAATATTTTAGATCAAACTTTATCTAAAAAATGGATAAAGCATAACATCGATCGAACCTTATACTCTCTGACATCATCTCATGTGATACATACTAGCTATATATATTACTCTATATATATTACTCTTTTGGTTTTAAAATTATTGTCCACGTTACTATTTTAATACGTTTCAAATTAATTGTCCATTTTCAAAAATAGATAAAGAATATGTATTAAGTTTATCATATCACCCTCACTTGAACGCATTATTACAAACAATAAAAAATTTGTAAATTAATTGGTTAAGGGTAAAACTGTCATTGTGTAAAAACTAAGAGAGAGAAAGCTGAAAAAGTGATATTTTTATTAAATTACGTGTTTTTTTGTCGGTGGACAATAATTATGAGACATAGGGAGTAGTACGTAGACAAGGTTGTAACTTATTAAAAAGTATACACACTCTAGAACGGTGACTCTGACATTTATTAGAATCGGTATATGACACTAAGGCGCACTTACGGATTTTCGAGACTCGATAAATATTTGTCGTCTAGTGTAATTGACACCGACGACAGAGATGATCATAAGGATATAACAAACACAACGATTAGCAACACACACTTGAAAGATTAAAATTAGATTCACAAATAAACGACATTCAAAATAAGTGTTTATTAATTTTCATGTGAGTCATACATAACTTCTCAACCTTATAATGGCTCGGTAACATTGATTACTAAATGACTTATACCTTTCCATCTACCTAGATGTTATTATTGAAATATTACTCCAAGTTATTTAAAACAAAAAAAACTAACAAAGTTACATTGAAGACACTTCCCGCTAAGAATTCTCCTGCCTAATCAACTTTTGATAATAACTCCCAGATATGAAGTGACATGATTGTAGATAATACTAACCGCTACACATCAGCCCAAATCGATCCATTTTAAACTCATCATGTCTAGTGTTGATTTCACATCCATAGTCACAGTACTCGAGGCAATCCGTGTCATTCCCCTCTTGTTAAAAAAAACTCGTCCTTGACTTTAGCTCATTCTCTTCATGAGACAAGTCCTTAACATTTAAAGTAGAAGCAACATCGTAATGTCGAGGCAACTCCACATTATAAGTGTTGTCCCTCATGCATTACATAATTCTGAACGAACCATCTCCTCTTTGATTAAGCTTGGCACTCCGACCATGTGGGAAACGTTCTTTACTCATGTCGATCCACACAAGATCGCCAACTTTGAAACTAGCAAACTTTGTGTGTTTGTTTGCTTGTTTCATATACTTCTGATTTTTATTTTAAATTTTCCCTTTCACTTGTTCGTGTCTTTGATCTTCTCCGCCCGCACATCATCATCATTACTATAATTTGATATAACGGGCAGAGATACAAGATCAAGTCGACTTGAAGGATTGCATCCATACACAATTTCAAATAGGCTCTTGCTAGTTGTTCGGCTACATGAGCGATTGTATGCAAATTCAGCTGTAGGTAACACAATATCCCATTGGCGTATATTGTCACCACCAAGGCAACTTAATAAATTTCCAAGACTGCAGTTCACCAGTTCAGTTTGACCGTCTATTTGCGGATGATAGGCTGAACTAATTGCAGCTTTGTACCCAATTTTCGCCAAAGGGTTCCCCAAACATTTCCAACAAACTTTGGATCCCGATCACCAGTAATCGTCGTTGGAACACCATGCAATCTCACTAATTCCTTAAACTACAAATCAGCAACATTGGTTGCGTCCACCGTTTTAGAACAAAGAATAAAATGTGCCATTTTTGAAAACCAATCAACGACTACCATGATCGAATCTTTCTTTCGATGAGTTTGGGGAAGCCTCACGAGAAATTCCATGCTCACATCTTCCGAAGGAGATATAGGGACGGGAAATGACGTATATAGTCATGTATTTTGAGAAGTTGATATCGCAAGATGGCACGTGTGACACCTCAAGATGTATTGGCTGACATTTTCATCATTTTAGGCTAAAATAATGGTCCTTAAGTAGAGCAGTCGTCTTATCTCTCTCACAATGACCACTAAGTCTACCTTCATGAGTTGCTTTAGTGATTTCTAGTCGAAGTGAACAATCAGGAATGCACAACTAATTCCCATGAAAGAGAAAACCATCGTGAAATATAAATTCTTTGTACGGGCTGTTAGACCATTGATCATTTACCTTGCTCAAGAACTTATATTATTTGTATAACTCTTTGATTAAGTCAAAACCATGAACTTTAACTTTCATTATGGATAAAAAGGAACATATTCTATTTAAAGAACTTGTTACTTTATTTGTAACACCACTTTTATGCTTTATGTGAAACATATAAGCTTACACAAAATTTCACCCAACGAGTAAGCCTTGGTTTAAGCTTGTTTTGACCATTTATGTATGTTAATTCTTTATGATCATAATGTGAAAATGAAATCTTTTGAAATGAGGCAGTGCCTCCAATGTTTAAGAGCTCGCACAATAGCATAAATCTCTTTTTTGTAAGTTGTATACATTTGTCTCACATCGGACATGGCATCCGACAACGACGATCGGGACACACTATTTAAGCTTTTGCAGATGGGTACGGTTGCCAAATATCAGAATGAATGTGTGATACTTGCAAATCGGGTAACAGAGATCTCTACAAACTTGCTCAAGTGTTTCTATATCTATGGCCTTAAAGTGTCATTACAACGGGAACTATTGAGGTTAAGGCCTACAAATTTAGGAGAAGCTTCCTATTTAGCCCATATCATTGAGACTTGTTTTGAGGCCATTGCAGAAAAAGAAAAAGAGAAGGTCGTTATTGTTGAAACACAAATTGAAGCTAGTGAATCGCAGCCTATTCTTGGTGAATCGCAGCCTATTGTTGGTGAATCGCAACTTATTGTTGGTGAACTGAAGACTATGGTTAGTGAATCACATGTTGAGGTTAGTGAATCACGGCTTGTTATTGATGAATCGCCCAATAGTACCACGTGATTTGTTACATCCGAATGAAAGGAGCGTAGAAAAGGAATCCAAAAATTGTTACTACTCGAGTTAGAGAACAAGTTGATGTGAGCGTGCAAATGCTTAGGAAACGTATCAATATTTGAGACCCTGGATTAAAGAGTGTTTTTAAGACATCACCTTAAGGGCAATGTGGTTTCGAAGGAGTGAGAAATGTTACACCACTCTTTGGTGTGGATCGAGTTAAACAGGCCACTACTATCTATCTTAAGATTAGGATTTCTTTGTTATATTTTTATAAATACCATGTTGTTGTTCTTAATATACTCAATCATTCAAGTTAATCAATAAACACGCTTAAAGTGGTATTATTTGTTTTTGATGCATTTTAATCGGGTCGTATAATTTACGGGACCGTGGTGGATGTTTGTACTATATGTAGTTTTTGGTTGAATATTGTGATCTCACCGAAATGAACCTGATACCTAAGTTTTATTTTACATAAATATTGCAGGCTTCTTTATTTGTTTACAAATTTTAATAAAGTGACTATTGTTATGAACAGAAATTAAGCCTATCAGATAGCTGGATGGTGTATGACGGAGAAATGTTGGTAAAGCCAAAGTTTTTAGTGAAGAAACACTTGAATCGTTTCAATACAAAGTCCCTGGCGCATGTGATACTAGCACGATCATCTGAATATAACAACGTTAGCAATAATAGAAATGTCATATATGAGATTGAACGATCATACACTCAGAAATGTTGTGTCGTGTATGATGACAAGCGGCGTTGTGTTGCAGAGATACGTCGTAAAGAAGCCAAGACAGGAGTTTCACTTGGGGGAGATGTTTTTAATTTGGTTGTACAGCCTCTTGTCGACCCCAACATAGCCATGACCTTGGTGATTGCCTTATATCAAATGTTTGGTTCTTCTAGACATTTTCTTACATAAAATTCACCAACACAGCCCAACATATAATATAGATTATACTTCTTTTTTCTTGCAATCACAACAATAATTACGCGTTGTAATAAGAAATTGCAATTAGCATGTTCCAGTTACACTCAATTAGTAGAGTGCCCTCACTTTGCGACAGATGATATAGGATAACATTTAGAAAATGATGCTGTCATGGTTCAATTGTTACATGGTTCATACTCACTCAGAAATTCTAAATAAACAAACCACACCGAATTAGTATGCTGATAAAGATATATAACTTTGATTAGTGTAACGGAACACAAAGAAAACAACTTGCATCAAAACCAAATCCTTATGATCAAGTAAATAAAAAATCTATAAAATTTATTGGTAAAGAAAGTCGAATATAATATAACTATATATGGAATTGTAATAAAATTAAGGATGTTTGAGGTTATTATTCACAGTCGTAGTTCTTAGGATTATTAAATTTTTCTATGATCATTATGATAAATAAACAAAGTTGATTAGAGCATATCATACTAAAGATACGAGACAATGTAAATGGATACTAACCGAATAAGGTAGACTTTTTGTTCCACATATATTCACTAGTGGTTAAAGGAGGGACACATTGAGAGGATTTACATGGAAACCTGTTTGGATCAAAAGAAAATTAAATGTTGCAAGTTACAAAAACCATCTAAAGAGGGAACACACTGAAATACAGATCAGATGGGGAGATTCACTCAGTTAGCCCTGCTACTGATAGCAACAGTGAACCAAAGGAGCAACCCGACACCAAAGATCAAGCTCAAGGTTTCGAAAAAAGGTCTAAAAGAAACAGGGTAGCTCCGGCTCGATTCCGCGAATGATTGAACCAAGTCAAGTTACCGTTGCAGTTGAGCAAGCAGTTATCAAGCTCATTATGATTCTCCTAATAAAATGCATGTCCCACGTAGTAGTATGTCTGCATGTTCCTATATTTTAGAGTAGTGCTAAGAGTAGTTATTTAACTTAACTGCTATGTCTTTCAAGTTTCCTACATATTTGTACTTTTGTTTTGGTTGAAGAAATATCCAGAAAATTGTCCCAATTAGCTCTCGTCCCTCTCTCTCATTCTTTGGAGTTTGGCCTACTAAAACAAGGCTGCATCATTGGTGCTTTTATTGCTTTAACATCATGCCTCCCAAACGTGACCCACCGTCATTAGAAGAATCCATGGCCACCTTGGTTGATCAAATGACGAAGTTACTAGCCACTTCAACTTCATCCGCCAACCAACTCGAAACCATCAACAACCACCTGGTTACCCAACCCACCACCACAGCCAACCTTGTCACTGCTATCCTGACCAATCATACAACTGACGACAATCACACGTTACCTCCGCTACCACACAACAAAAACCATACATCACCAAAAATTCAACTTCCCACATTCGACGGTACATCCCCCTTGGATTGGCTTTTCCAAGCGGACCAATACTTCTCGTATTATAGCATCCCACCAGAACAACGTGTTTCTATGGCATCTTTTTACTTCACAGGTGAAGCCTTAAGTTGGTTCAAATACTTACACAACAACCGACTCCTTGGTGACTAGACAAACTTTACCCGCGACCTGGAATTGAGATTCGGGCCCACGTCGTTTGAGAACCACCAGGCGGCCCTGTTTAAACTTAAACAAGACGGCTCCGTCGCTGAGTACCAAGCGGAATTTGAACGCCTGTGTAATTGTGTCGTAGGTCTACCACAAACCGCCTTACTAAACTGCTTCATTTCAGGCCTTCGCCCCGATATTCAACGAGAAATAGCCATCCACAGACCCACCACCCTCCATCAAACATACGGCCTCGCTAAACTTATCGAGGATAAGTTAACCGCGGGACGAGCTCCATATTCAAACCCTTCACGTACATCTCCATTTCATCTCTCCACTACTCAACGCACACCCACCACCACTTCCAATAATTCAACCGCCATCCTACCCACACCTCCAAAACAACCCGCGGAACTTCCATTAAGACGTTTATCTCCAACAGAAGTTCAAGCAAGACGGAGTCAAGGGCTGTGCTTTCGTTGCCCAGAGAAGTTTTACCCCGGCCATCGTTGTAACCCACCTCAATTCCTCTTACTTGAAACAAATGAACCACTACCAGTAACTATTGACGTTGCAAATGACCCCCTCCTTCCCATGGAACCAAAACCAGTAGAACCAAACCCTGATGACATTCATGTCAACCACTTTTTAGCATTGTCACAAGCGGCATTACACGGAACATCTTCTCCACGTTCACTTCGCTTGACAGGTCACATTGGAAATCAATCTATCACAGTTCTCGTAGATTGCGGTAGCAACCACAACATCATTCAACCACGTATAGCTTCGCTACTTCACTTACCAACCAACTCTCAACCGTCATTTCCAGTTATGGTTGGAAATGGCGCACTGATCCATTGTTCTGGTCAATGCCTCGACCTCGAGCTTCGTCTCGCCAACACCACCTTTGTGATTTCACCATTTATCCTACCTATTGAAGGGGCCGAAATTGTTTTGGGTATGTCGTGGCTCAGTACACTAGGGATCATTACTGCAGATTTTTCAGTACCACAAATTACCTTTCAACATCGCGACAAAACTGTTACTTTGAGAGGCGAACCCGTCGCTGAATCAGCCTCCCCAAGCACCATTTGCCACCTTTTCCAAAAACAATTCATATCAGAGTACTTTGCTATTGTTTTTGACCCCATACCTACCAATCACGAACAAACCCCACCACCCATAGCCGAAGACCTAAACAACCTCCTCGAACACTATGCTCCTATCTTCGAGAAACCCACAGGTTTACCGCCGCAAAGAGTGCATGATCACAACATTAACCTCCTTCCAAACACCACACCTATTAATGTGCGCCCTTACCGCTACCCACATTTTCAAAAAGCAATCATGACTGACCTGATTAAGGAAATGTTACAGGATGGCATCATTAAACCGAGCAACATCCCTTATTCCTCTCCGGTATTATTGGTGCGTAAGAAAGACGGGTCGTGGCGTTTTTGTGTGGACTATCGTGCACTTAATGCTGTCACAGTTCGTGATCGATTCCCTATTCCAACCGTGGACGAGCTTCTTGATGAACTTCATGGTTCACGTTTCTTTACGAAGATCGACCTACGTTCGGGTTATCACCAAATACGGGTCGCTGCCAAAGACACACATAAAACATCTTTTCGGACTATTGATGGACACTACGAATTTTTGGTCATGCCATTCGGTTTGTCAAACGCTCCTTCTACCTTCCAATCTGCCATGAATGATCTTTTTCGGGACCGTCTTAGGCAATATGTCCTCGTCTTCTTTGACGATATTCTCATCTATAGTCCGACATGGGAACTTCACATGCAACATTTGAGGTCTGTATTTGAGACTCTCGCTACCCACTGCTATTATGCAAAACGATCAAAATGTGTTATTCGCCGAAAAGAAGGTTTTATATCTTGGTCATGTCATTTCTGGCGGTGGTGTGGCTGTAGATGATGACAAAATACGTGCAATACTCGAGTGGCCAACACCAAACACTGTTTCCAAACTTCGTGGGTTCCTCGGTCTTACCGGATATTATCGTCGGTTTGTTCGTAATTATGCAACAGTGGCCACTCCACTTACTGATCTTTTACAAGGAAAAACGTTTGCATGGACGGATGCCGCAAACGACGCTTTTACAAGTCTGAAAAGAGCCATGACTACTCTACCAACCTTGGCTTTACCAGACTTTTCAAAGCCATTTGAGGTCACCACTGATGCCTCGGGTACCGGGATCGGGGCTGTCCTGTCCCAAGCTGATCACCCTATCGCTTTCTTTAGCAAAAAAATGGGATCCCGAATGCAATCGTCGTCGGCTTATACAAGAGAGCTTTATGCCATTACTGAAGCGGTGCGTAAATGGCGTCAATATTTGTTGGGACGTCCCTTCAAAATATACACGGATCAACATAGCCTCGGTCACCTACTCACACAAGTTATCCAGACACCGGACCAACATAAGTGGATAACAAAACTTCTCGGGTATGATTTTGAAATCTTTTATAAACCAGGACGCGAGAACCGAGTTGCTGATGCTTTGAGCCGTACTGATGAACCCCATTATTTGGCTTTCACCGTACCTACTTTTCCATGGTTAGAAGAAATTCGACGTTATTATTCTACCACAACAAAAGGGCTAGACACACTTCTCAATATTGCTAAGATTCCCCACGAACACCCCACTTATCGTGTCCATGACGGGCTACTCTACCATTCTGGGCGTATTGTTGTACCTGGAGTCTCCGATCTTCGTCAACGAGTCATCATTGAGCACCATGCAACCCTCACAGCTGGTCACTCTGGTTTGCAACCCACATTAAGACGTTTAAGTGCTTCTTTTTATTGGCCAAAAATGAAAGAAACCGTGACCGAGTTTATTCGTTCATGCCCAACGTGTCAACAGGTGAAGTATCCTACACACAAGCCTTACGGTTTACTTCAGCCACTCCCCACTCCTAACCAAGTCTGGGAAGATTTAACAATGGACTTCATCACACAGTTGCCTCTCTCTAACGGGAAAACAACTATATGGGTGATTGTTGACCGTCTGACAAAAGGGGCGCATTTTGTTGCACTTCCGCCTAACTACACAGCTATCACTTTGGCCACTACATTCTTGCAGACAATATATCGTCTACATGGTTTACCCAAGTCGATTGTATCCGACCGTGACCCACTTTTTCTAAGTCGTTTTTGGCAGGAACTTTTTAAACAGTTGGGCACTACACTCCGTCATTCAAGTGCATACCATCCACAGACCGATGGACAAAGCGAAGTGGTCAATCGTTGTCTGGAATCATATCTACGATGTTTCGTAAGTGACGAGCCTAAAACATGGCAACGTTATTTATATTTGGCAGAATATTGGTACAACACCACCCATCATAGCGCCATTGGTATGTCCCCGTTCCAGGCACTTTATGGGCGACCACCACCAACAATCACATCTTATATAGCCGGTTCATCCACTGTAGCATCCATCGATGACACCCTTATTGCCCATCGACAACTTATTGATCAGTTGAAAGACACGTTAGAGCACACCAGAGAGCGAATGGTATCTCAGACTAATCGTCACCGTATGGAGAAAACCTTTGCATTCGATGATTGGGTTTATGTTCGGTTGAGGATTCACCGTCAAACCACAGTCGCTAACCGGCCCTCTAACAAACTGGCTAAGCGTTACTTTGGTCCCTTTCGTGTTGCCGCTCGGATTGGCGAAGTGGCATATCGGCTCGATCTACCCCCAGGCAGCCGTATTCATCCTGTATTTCATGTCGCGTTGTTGCGTGAGTGTTTTGGAGACCCGCAATCACAGCGTAACCCCTTGCCACAACTCACTTATGATGACCTGCCACTTCTTCAACCACTAGCAATCTTGGACTCTCGTGAATCCAATGGAATTCAACAGGTACTAGTGTCTTGGAAAGGATGTGAGCCAACTGAAGCAACATGGGAAGATGTTGAAGAATTTCAGAAGTCTTTTCCCGACCTTGCGGACAAGGTCGTAGTTCCACAGGCGGGCATTGATAGCAACAGTGAACCAAAGGAGCAACCCGACACCAAAGATCAAGCTCAAGGTTTCGAAAAAAGGTCTAAAAGAAACAGGGTAGCTCCGGCTCGATTCCGCGAATGATTGAACCAAGTCAAGTTACCGTTGCAGTTGAGCAAGCAGTTATCAAGCTCATTATGATTCTCCTAATAAAATGCATGTCCCACGTAGTAGTATGTCTGCATGTTCCTATATTTTAGAGTAGTGCTAAGAGTAGTTATTTAACTTAACTGCTATGTCTTTCAAGTTTCCTACATATTTGTACTTTTGTTTTGGTTGAAGAAATATCCAAAAAATTGTCCCAATAAGCTCTCGTCCCTCTCTCTCATTCTTTGGAGTTTGGCCTACTAAAATAAGGCTGCATCAGCTACACATATGAGAGAAGCCAACACACAACACTAATTTACTGTTGCTGTGGCTTCAAATTCCAATTCTTTGAAGATAGGGTAGCACCTCTAATTAAGAGTTGGTATATATCAATATATGGATCTTGCAGCAAAGGAGTAATTATTACATATATATATAATTTATTTTATTTTTTTTAGTTTAAATAAATTTTATATATTTTGTACGTTTAAAGTACAAAGTTTAAAGGATATAAAGTATAAGGATATTTGAAAAATATGAAAAATTATAAGTTTCATTTAAAATTATCTTATTTATGTAAGTATTAAATAGTACGACGGACCTATATGTTTACGAGACCCTGGTGGATGTTTGTAATAATCTCATTTACGTAAGTATTAAATAGTAGTATTCATTTTCCGATGATTATTGTATCCTATCAAATTCTTATCGTTGTGTCACAACATATATGATAAAAGAAATAAATGTTAACTTTGTAAAAGTATGAAATTACAATTTAATATTTACCTGTTTTAAATTATCCGCAACACATATATTCTTTTGTTAAAGCATAATTTGTCCGTTTATAAGTGTTCAGTTTTATTTTATTTTAGCTTGTCTCAAAATAAGTGTTTACTTTATATTTTAATTGATTTGATTTTAATTAATTTTAAGACGAATGAAGTATTAAGAAAAAGAATTGCTTTTGAAAGAAAGAATGGCTATTTTCAAAGCATATATCATTTAAATTATCCACAACATATATATATTTTTGTTAGAGCACACGGTACGGTGGCTGGCCACTCGGCTGGCCACGACGGCGCGAGGCCACGGCGGCGCCAACCGTACCGTGGCTCGCGTCATCGTGTTTGGGCTGGCTACAACCAGCCGACGCCATGGGCGATGGCGCGACCCCATGGTGCAGCCAACCACACCGTGGCTCGCGCCATGGGTGGCGTTATGGTGTTTTTTTTTTTTTTTGAAAATTTGAAAAATATGACCGTTGGGGAACGGCTAGTTTTTTTTCCTTGTTTTTGACCGTTTTCTAGGGTTAAATACCCCTTTTTTCATATACTTTCACTATATATCACACAAACACATACTATTTTCTAAAAATTTGTATTTGTATTTTTATTTATGAATGAAATGTGTTTTTAGTTTAAAATAAATTGTTGAAAAAAAAAGTTGTTGGGTGACGACGACACGAGAATTCTCGTGTTAACCAGAGAGGGGGTTGAGCCATCGTGGGGAGTTTTGGTGTCGTGGGAGTAAAAGGTGATGTGGCATCACTTTTTGCCCACGACACGACTTTAACGGCTCAACCGTACCGTGTGCTCTTAATGTATAACTAGCAGGGTGTCCGCGTAATACGACGGCGGATACCCTGTGATTATATTTTGAAAGGGAAAATGTATTAGATTAAAGGTTTTATGAGTTATATATTTCACGTGACTTCAACATTCTCCGGGTCATATTTTATATGAACTATGAGTCTATAAAGTCACATAAAATTTTCGTATTATTATGCCACATTGTATCGAGTTTCTTTGTTAATGAATGGGTTGTGATTTGCGATTTGAATTCAGAAAATATAAGTTTTAGGTGTAGATTCTTGATCTTTGGCCATTTGATTTTATTGTAAACTTTTTAATGTTTAGGGAATGTTACAACTCGAGATTGTAGGACGTAAAATTTTAGGTCTGTTAAAATGGTTGTCACAACTTTAATAACCTGATTTTTGTATCCAAAAGCTTTAATACATTAATTTCTAAAAGATTATAACTGTACAAGTTTAAGCATGTTTTAAAAAAGTTGCATATATCCTATATGTTACTGAATGTATATATAATTTCCTCCGTCGTTAATATTAGTTTGAAATGTCTTGAAATTGTATGATATATGTTAAGTGGCACACTTAGTTTTATTGTTCATTTCAAATGACACTTTCTACCTCATAAATGATCACTCGTTTTATCATGACGGGAATACCCGTAACCTATTTTATGAAATGTGTGTAACCAACATGAAAATGTTTATTTTAATATTAAAAATGATGCATTATCATGTAAAGAAGGTTGAATTAGCACTATTGATAGAATGGAACGTGAGCTTGAATTAATATTTGTATAACGTCTAATAATGTTCAATAAATTAGAAGATGCATTATGCACCCTCGATATTTAAGTTTTCAAAATGTTCCTCTATTAGATGTAGCCATTCATTTAATGGATCAATGGTTTTTGATGATTTCATGTTCATTTAGCGGCAACAATGTCTAGTTCCTGACAAAATTACGATGAATGATTTTCTACTGACAAAATATATTTGTAGTGCTCGAGAATTGATTTCGATGAACTGTTCTTTTGATGGCATGGTTAAACAGTGGCGACAATGTGTATCGTGATACCCGTGCATAACAACAATGAAGAATATTCACCGATAGACAATGTATATCGTAATACAATACTAATTTTAGTTACAATTTTACTGTGAAAAATATAACTAAATTATGCATACCAACAGAAATTGTTCACAACAAAACACTCAATAAACATTGACAAAAAATGACTACTAATATAGTAGCGACATCAGCAGTTCCTGGGCTTAACAGCAGCGAAAATTCTGACAAATCATAAGCTCATACGAATCTAAGAAATAGTTTTGCCAAAACTTTCGAAGGAACTCAGGTCATATAAGAAAAGATATAACGATATAAAGAGCCCTTTAAAAGCTAAAAAAACTTGAGATATAGATCTAATAAAAAATACTCAAAAAATGCCATAAACATGAAAGGACCTACTGTGATGCGAGGGGTTTCAGTGGTGGTTTTCCATTTCGTGGTATTGGTGGGTCTTGGTGGTGAGCGGCGACGTTGGAAAAACAAAAAATGCTATAAACGCTCATATACATATAGAAATAGAAAAATACTGAGTATATATTTATAAAAGAAACTAAACTTGATTAGTATATATAGATGTATTAAACCATAATAAAGATAGTAACCTGAAAGCATCTCAAGCACCAAGCCACAAACAACACAACCTACTGACACTAAGAAGGAAACTAAACAGCCGAAGTCACCCAACTGATCGAAACAACCAAAAACTACATGGATATGGTGGCTATTTTGGCAGATAGCGGGACGGTGGTGGATTTTGTTGGTGGTGCCGGTTGATGATGATGTGTTTTAAAATTCTTTGAGAGGGAGAAGATCGACAAGGAGAAGCGAGATTTATATATATTTGAGTTTTTGTTTGAAAGGGTGTTACAAACTTGCACTCTTAAATGGGCTCTTTGAAATGACTATTATACTTTGGACGTTTCTGAAAGTGTCTTAAATGGGCTCTTTTACATGAGTTGTATAAGTGTTGTTGTTACAAGTTCATAAAATTAAAATACATTTATGTATGAAATAGTTTTTATTTATACTATAACTATGCATTGATCATATAATTTAGATTTTAAGTCTTTCTATAATAAAAAATGTTAGATGCTTAATTTTTCAAGACTTCTAATTATAGAATAGCTTAAATGTTTTATAATGTATTATAGATTATAGATATAAATTATAGATATGTAAATGTCCGAAACATATCATTCAATCCAAAAATTAATGCAAGTAATTAATGTTAAAAAGACATAAAAACATGGTCATATTTGTCAATGGCTTCAGTCTCATACTTAAATTATAAGTCTAGAAGTTGATATATAGATATGAAAAATAAGTATCACATGTGCTATTCTATTATACTCCACTATACATCAATCAAATTAGTAATATTCATTGGATGGAATATATTCACTATTTGAGTGCTTACTATGTAACAAACCAACTCTTCTCTATTCCTTCATCAACAACCTATAAACTTAAAACATTCTCAAGTATTTGAATCTCGTCACGCAGTTCATATTTTCTTTATAGTTCGTCATGACGAAAGTGTACCCGGAGACCATTATTCCAGTTCATGGATCCTCATCCACTACATGTAAGAACCCTGTCGTCTTTACAGTTTGGAAGAAGTCTCTGGTGTTTAATTGTGATGGGTTCACAGTGTATGATTCTAAAGGTAATCTTGTCTATCGAGTAGACAACTATGTCGCAGGAGGAAATGGTGAGATTGTTCTCATGAATGCCTCAGGTCGTGCTCTCTACACCATTTGTCGCAAGGTATTATTTCCTCTTCTTTTATATAGATCGAAAGTTACTACTTCATAACTATAGTTGTTGATAAAGTGATCGATTATTGTTATGAACAGAAGTTAAGCCTATCAGATAGCTGGATGGTGTATGACGGAGAAACGTTGGTAAAACCAAGGTTTATAGTGAAGAAACATCTGAACCGTCTCAATACCAAGAAGTCACTTGCGTATGTGATCCTAGCAGGATCATCTGAACAAAACAACGTTAGCAATAATAGAAATGTCATATATGAGATTGAACGATCATACACCCACAAATCCTGTGTCGTTTATGATGACAAGCGTCGTTGTGTTGCTGAGATACGACGGAAAGAAGCCAAGACAGGAGTTTCACTTGGGGGAGATGTTTTTAATTTTGTTGTACAGCCTCTAGTCGATCCCAACATAGCCATGGCCTTGGTGATTTCCTTATATCAAATGTTTGGCTCTTCTAGACATTTTCTTTCATAAAATTCAACCAGACAACCCAATGTAGTGCACAAAATAAATTAAGTTACAACCCTACTTTGATGTAATCTAAAGTTAGAAAGTATTAGCATGACCAGTTATAAATGTATAGATATAACGATGTGAACCGAAAAAAAATACATACTCGATATGGTTTGGTTCGGTGTTTCCTAGATCGATCTGCATCATATCCACTTCTCTTATTTGACGAAAACATTCTGAGACCAAGAGAAATTTGATATTTACTTAACAGTTTGCAGGTTTAGATGTGTGATTTGTTTTGTCCTCTTCAGTTTGTAGAACCCGGGATTATATGAAAATAATCCGCTTATAGAATGAGTTACGTAGGTAAATTGAATGGATAGAACAAGAGTTTCGTTAATGCTATAGTTTGTTTGTTACTTTTGTTATTGTTACAGCTATTGCTGCATGTGGGTTAAATGACTAGTACTTTATAAAAAGAGTATCTTTGAATGTATATCAAAAGGAGACCGAAAACAAAAATTACTAAAAAAGAGAACCAAAACAATTTCTTCCCAATTATATTATGTTGGTCAAATGTTGAGGAATAATAGCCACTTTAAAGTGTAAAATTTATAGTAATATTTTAGAGCAAAGTTTACCCCAAAACGATTTCTCTAAGACAAGCATAATATAATTTTATGTAAGAGATTTGATGCTAATCGTCAACCTGGCCGTCGTCCCATGTGAAGCTAATGTACATACTAGCAATATATTAGCTATTTAAAGTAGTAGATTATTAAAAAGTATACACACTCTAGAACGTTCACTCCAACTTTAGTTAGAATAGGTATAAGACACAAAATAGCAAGGGCGCACTTAGGGGTTTTTGAGACCCGATAAATATCTGTCGTCTAGTGTAATTTTTGGTGATGAAGTTGGGTACGGGATTTTGTGTTACATAAATATATGCATATATAATTTGTTTACAGTATGAGTTTCAATGTAACTCTACATTTTAGTTCATTTTCATTACGTCCTAAAAATAAATTTGTGCACATGATGAGATGAGTAAGAATCATGAGTCATTTTATGTAAATTTCTTGTTGAAAAGGCTAGAAACTAAATCGGATTGGGGATGGGAAGAATAAACCCTCATCTTGTACGGGTAGATTTCAACTTTGTAAATCGGTCATTTCTTTCATGCATGTGTATCGGGCGTCCGTTCAAGTCATTCCGTAGGGAATTATTTGTGATACTCACCAACTCATTCCCGGGTTTCTTTGGTTTGATGGTGACTTCAAGTGTCGAAAAGCTAGAGTGGCTCGTTTTGTGTACCCTTGAGGCTTTTAATCTTGCTTTAATAACTACTCATATATGGAACATTGTTTTCATTAAAGAATCGTTGGATTCATACATACAAGCTTAAAGGTTGTACTATTTGGGATATTTGTCTGAAGCTGATATAAGCTGGGATGGCGCAAAATCCTCTAGCTCTGTAAGCTTGTGCAATCGTTCTTTAGGGAGCAGATTGGTAATGGGTTAAAGGCGTTCGTTTGGTATGATTTGTGGTGTTCCCATTGTCCTCTTATTCGGTTTCTTTAACATAGGGATATCACAAGGAAGGGTTACTCTCTCAAAACATGTCTCGGTGATGTGTTACTCAATGGGGCTTGGAAATGGCCAAGTGCGTGGCTTTTATAGGCGCCCGATTTAGGGCTCATAGAAGTCCCCACACTTGAGTCCTCACGTTGTGATTGTATGCGTTGGCGTGATTGAAATGGTAATATGGAAGAGTTCTATGCAAAATGTGTGTGGGGCGATTTCGTCCCAGGGGGAATGAGGTTGCATGGTATCATGTTGTGTGGTTCCCTCATTGCATCCTACATCATGCTTTTCACATTTGGATCGTTATGAGAAGAAGTATTAAAAAGCAATATATATCGATGCAGTGTGATGTTGTTCCCAATACTGATTTACATTAGCTTTGGTGTTCTCTATGTGGTACACAACGTGATTCTCTCAAATATCTATTTTTTGACTTTGCTTTCTTAACTCGGGCTTGGTATAATATCAAGGGGCTAGCTAGAATGGACATTATTCCTCCCATCTTGGAGGATATTATGTCTTGTTAGAAAATAAGGCGAATAAATGAATGATTAAAGTATTGTGGGTAGGCTATGATTAAAGGGTCATAAGAAGAGCTTAGAGATATAATCATTGGTACGGTTCGGATAAATCATAGTACATTCAAATTCAAGAATACTTCGGTGGTTTAATGTTTTCTTTCAAAGTGTAAGATGTCTTCGAAATTTATGCTTTATGGCGGTTAGTTTTAAATGTTGATGTAATGTATTGTGTTAGTCTGTTTTTATTTTGTGGCATGTCACAAATGATTTAGTGGTAGTTCAAGTATCGACTTGAGGTTAATGTGGTTCTTTGGCACATTCCATTGTCCTTAAACATTTATGTGATTAATATGTTTTACTAAGATAACCTTTTACCTAAAGGAGATACTATTTATTTTCCTTTAGCTAAAAAATAATATTTATTTTTGAACATATGATTTTGTATAAAATAGAAGAAACAAAAATTAACTTACTAAAATATAAAATTACAATTTAGTAACAATTTAAAGATTTAACGTTGTCAGGTGCACATAGATATTTCATGTTAATGTACACTCTTTCGTCGATAAATGTTTCTTTATTGTGAATACTCCGTTATCAATTTCTTATCAAGTGCCTGCTTTGTGCTTTATCACGAAGGTAAATTGTTGCAAATATTTCATCCAAAGAGCATGCATACGACTAATCGATTTTTTGCTGTTGAAATATTTCAACGCTTGATGGTCAGTTTGAAGCACAAATTCATGCTAGAAAAGATATTGCTCCCAATGCTTAACAACCCGTACGATAGCATAAAATTCGAGCTCATAGGCTGTCCACTTCCTTCGAGCTTCACTAAGTTTCTCACTAAATAATGCGCTTAGACGCCTTTCTTGTGATAAAACTGCTCCAATTCCAATGATGGAAGCATCAGTCTCTATCTCAAATGGTTTTTGACGGTTAGGAAAAACGAGAACGGGAGCTGATGTAAGATTGTGCTTAATTAGTGAGAAGCTCTTATCAGCGTCATAACACCAATGAAAACGCCCTTTCTTTAGGCATTCGGTGATAGGAGCCATGATGGTACTAAAATCCTGAATAAAACGACGATAAAATGTTGCCAAACCATGAAAACTTCAAACGTCATCCATTGTCTTAGGTGTAGGCCACTTTTGTATCGCTTTAACCTTTTCATAATCTACATGGATACCGTCAGCATTAACCCCAAATCCTAAGAAAAGTATCGTGTAAGTCATAAAGCTACGCACTTCTTAAAGTTTACAAATAATTGATGTTCTTGCAAAGCCTTAAGCACTTCTCGTAGGTGGTGTAAATTCCTCTCTGTTGCTATAGATAAGAATATCATCAAAGTAAACAACGAGAAATTTGCCATGCTTCAGGACTTGATTCATTAGTCGCATAAAAGTGCTCGGGGCATTTGATAGCCGGAATGGCATTACAAGCCACTCATAAAGGCCTTCTTTTGTCTTAAAATCAGTTTTCCATTCATCTCCAGGACGAATTCGAAGTTGGTGATAACCGCTATGAATATCGATTCTGGAGAATACCCGAGAACCATGTAACATATCTAACATGTCATCAAGACGGGGAATATGAAATCGATACTTAACTGTTTGACGAAATCATTCCGAGACCAAGAGAAATTTGAGATTTACTTAACAGTTTGCAGGTTTAGATGTATGATTTGTTTTGTCCTCTTCAGTTTGTAGAACCCGGGATTATATGAAAATAATCCGCTTATAGAATGAGTTACGTAGGTAAATTGAATGGATAGAACAAGAGTTTCGTTAATGCTATAATTCGTTTGTTACTTTTGTTATTGTTAAAACGACTAGTACTCTTTAAAAAGAGTATCTTTTAATGTATATCAAAAGGAGACCGAAAACAAAAATTATTCAAAAAGAGAACGAAAATAATTTCTACCCAATTATACTTCTCTATTGTCAGCGCTACTGAGAGAAGAAAATGTGACCTGGCATGGTTTAAAAACCGTACGATCTATCCGAAAACTAAGCTTGGCCGTATAAATTAATCCTACATATATGTTGTTTGCATGTGAGGATAAGTGCAACTCCTTTCACCCACGTTTTAAAAAATTGAAAGTGCAGATAAGTACAAAAGGTGATAGCAACCTGACTTTATCCTCTTTATAACAAACTTACATATAATTACGGGTATTTCAATTTTGAAATATTTTGGTGCCATTTTGGTAAGCAAAAACACTATATAAGTGAGTCCTAACATAGCATTCATCCACATCCATATCCACATCTAACCCTATTTATAATCATCAAACTTTAAGAAATGTGGAAAACAATCAGGTACTACTATGCCTTTCCACAACGAAAATGTGATAAAAAGTTGATGAACTAGAAGTGGAATGATCTCATTATTGTTAAAGATTCGGGTGAGGAGGCGTTATGAAGATTAATCTCAAATGATTTCTTTATAACTGGTACCCTGGCCCGTAAAAAAAAAGTTGAATCAACTGTTTGGCAAGGATGAAGAGATTGATGGACATGTTTGAGTTATTTGACAAGGATGGATGAGGAAAGCATTCGTGGACATTCTTAAGTTTTTATAACTGTAAATCCCAATACTTAATAATACTTAATAGTAGAGCATTTTTGGTATTATTTTGACATTGTTTCCTTCCAATTTTCTCTTTATAAATTCACGATTATTGAAGCTTGGATGAAAGACCAAGTGCCTCCTTCTACATATTTTTCTCATTTGATTTTTAGTAACCTTCAAAGGTTTAGTCTCTGTAACAAATAAATAATAGTGTCATGCAGGTTATCATGGTTTTAAAACAACACAATAACGGTTTGCATTAACTCATTTATTACTAAATTTCAATTCTTTAACCATTTGTTGATATGTAGTAGTTAATCAATGTCATTGTTTTATATAAAAGAGACTTTATTGGTGTTTAGTTACAAACCTCTCAGAACTAAGATACAATAAAATAGATTCCTCCTTATCAAAAGATAAAAAAAATACATATGCAACAAGAAAGTAAACTTTATATTTGATGAGCCTATCAAAACAATATATGCAAGGGTGTAATAGAGTTTACTCATTTAAGTTGCAAACACATATAAAGTAACTTCTTACAGAGTATTTGATTAACCTACCAAGGTAACAAGGGTGTAATAAAGTTTACTCATTTGAGTTACAAGATGTCCATATCGATAGAGTTCAACGACTTTGATTACAAAGCATAAACATTTACGTGGTCTTCTAGCAATTGAACTAAATGGGTATCAAAAGTGATTTAGGCAATAACATAAAGTAATCTAACCGTTCCAAATTTATTTATTTTTGACAATTGGTTTGTGGTAATGTTTTTGTTTTCACAAGAGTCAAACTTGCAAACCTTTATTTAGGTTATGAGTGACCACTTGATTCACCCAAGGTGTTTTATAGTACCATATGAGAAAGTGAGTGACCACTCAACATGTCATTACTTCAGTTTCATACAAACATATCAACGTTAGTACTAATATTCATAAAAAGTGAGTGACCCACATAGAGTTGATATTGCACGGGTTATATTCGATTTTAGGTCACAAAAACTAAACTTTTTATAAGAAGGATTTTTTCTCGATACGTGCAACACTCATTTTTATCTATTATAAGGCAAAGTTAGTACTAATAATCTTAAAAAGTATATTTTTTTGAACGACAAATCTTAAAAAGTATATGTGCAACCCCTAAAAGATCGACCTCAATAAGCATTTAATCTGGGTTCGTATTAAAGATTACTTTGATGATCCGCTACATTAGGAAAATAATGATTTTATACCGTCGTACCTTCTTATTTAAAATATTCTAGGATTACATTTTTTATTAAAATATTCTAGGATTATATTTTTTATTTAAATAAGATTGGTTAATATTTTACGGCCTTTTCTACATTTTAGAGGTTTTAACAATTTCTTAACTTATAAATCATCTACCCGTGCAACGCACGGGTATTGTTCTTGTTATGGAAGATTGAGATGATGAAATGGTAATACATATAAGTTACAATTAATTATTATAATTTGTTTACGTTTAAAACTGATAGTAGCAGTTTTGTATATTTAGGACCTCTAACCGCCAAGCTGATCTTTTTGAAAACCAAAGAATTGAAAGGGTGGGTCGCAGACTCTTTATAAAGTACGATTGCTCACTTCAGCTTTGGCTCTATCTAATCTTTAACAATGTTTTTTTTCAGTTACTAAATGTATCGTGGTAATGTAGGAAACAGTTGATGATTCCCATCAAAGATGGTTAAAGGCGAAAACAAAAAGCCAACGTCAAAATTATTATTACTGTATTAGAAACACAGGGTACCTCTATAAATTCATATCCTAATACTTTTGAGTGTTTTTTTTTGTTTAGTAATGCTTTCATTTTATTATATGTATATATATTTTCAGTATGTTAGTCTTTTGTAATTCCTTTTCGATTTATGATTAATAACTTATTAATGTATAGCACGTTACTTGACATATGGGAATGTAGTTTTGTTTCTATTGCTTTCATACATAATAGATACTTACTATGACATATCTAAAAGTCATCACCTACATATCTTGAAATAACATTTACAGTAATTGACACACGTTTATGGAAGGAAATAAGCTTGAAAATGTTATAAAAAAGAAGCTTTAATATGATTTATTCAAACTTGGTTTCCATATGACCTATTGCATAAATCTCGAAAATTTGGTTAGTATAGGACTTAAGTCAATATTTACATAATAGACTACACCCCGGCAAAAGAGTAAAGACCGACGAGGTTTTTTATAGTTTAAGAAGAAATTTGGCGTGTTTTACACAAAGCAACTATTGTCCACTCCAAGGATCAAATTTTTCAAAGCCTTGTCAAACATGTGTTCTCCAAGTTTTATTGCTTACGTCTTTATATTTGTTTCATCTATTATTTACGATTTTCCCTCCTCAATTCTTTACTCCAGTTATCAGTGTTCACAACAAAAGTGTCGGGTGTTGGCAATGGTTGATTTAGAGGGGTCGATGCACTTTGCTTGACCCATGTTTTACATGAAGTCAATCTCGGCCTAGATTTTGTCACGAAATAGAATGTTTGGGCGATTCCATAGATATAATCACCGTAATCATGCATGTAGCAATTGAGTTAAATACATAATAGACCGAAAAATGTAAGATCTATTTTGAATGTTTCTTTTCATGTTTTGTGATATTTGTACATGAATATATATCAAGAAAAGTGAAACAAGTCGGACGAAAATTAGTATATTTTCATTCATTTCAAAACAATCTTCTGAATTGTACATACTTTCGGTTCTAATATCATTTTTGTAATTCAAACGATGATGATTGTTCTCACCTCAGATATATTTTTTACCTAAGCATACCGTGGACAGGAAGATGTATCCACTTGGTGATTTTACGTGTCTCACATCTAATTTATCTTAGCTTTTGATATACATATTATAAAACATTGATTTTATCATTAATGTTTTCAACTTCTTAGACATATAAACGCATTAAAATTTATACAAACCTAATCATAAAAAAAATTATACCTGTGCAACGCACGGGTATTGTTCTTGTTATATTATGTTGGTCAAATGTTTAGGAATAATAGCCACTTTAAAGTGTAAAATTTATACAATATTTTAGAACAAACTTGACCCCAAAACGATTTCTCTAAGACAACCATAATATAATTTTATGTATGAGATTTGATGCCAAAGTAGCTAATCGTCAACCTGGCCGGTTTGAACCTTATACTCTCTAACGTCGTCCCAAGTGATGCTAATGTACATTTTAACTATATATATAATTTAGTAAAAGCTTATGAATATTGATAACATTTGTTTATTATTTCACGTATTGACTTACGTGTTTTGCCCTTGAGTGGGGGACAATAGCTGGTAATTGGGCTGTTAGAGCTTTGGCACGACTTGAGTTTTGGCGCATTATTCCGACTCTGGCGCCAAGAGGCCTCACGGCAACCCAACCAGCTCACGTCAAAGGAATTATGATTTTTTTTTATTTTTTTTCAATAATAAAGGGGATATTTCTGGGCCCATTATACCTTTTTGGCTTCACTTTTTCTCGTGCCAACTAGTCCCCGTAAATGTGGTGTCAAAAGGTTTCTGATGCCAAAAACCCCAAAATCTTACATGGCGGTTTTGGCACAATTTTCTCGTACTAACGGTTTCCAGCTCTCCGAGTAAAACACTTCATCTCGATCATAAACATATAACATCAACCCTATATCTCATTTCTCTCTCTAAGGGACCCATCTTAATCTCTCTCTAGAAGCATAAAGGTGTTGTGATGCTATTGGTGCTATCTAATGGAAGTGATTCAATTTACATGAGTATTCACGATTGGTATGTTTTGTTTTAATTATTTGCAATTTTTGATTTTTAAGTGGTGGGTTAGGGTTGAGACTGATTGGATTTCTAATTTACGGGTTCAATTCAAAACCGAAATCAGGTTACGCCTATCCTATTCGAGATTGAATAGGTACTCTCAGATACAAGATACGTGATTTGTTTTGTCCTCTTCAGTTTGTAGAACCCGGGATTATATGAAAATAACCCGCATATAGAACGAGTTACGTAGGTAATTGAATGTATAGAACAAGAGTTTCGTTAATGCTATAATTTGTTTGTTACTTTTGTTATTGTTACAGCTATTGCTGCATGTGGGTTAAATTGACTACTACTTTAAAAAAATGTTGCAATGTATGATAAAAAAGAGACTGAAAACAAAAAATTACTCAAAAAGAGACAAAACAATGGCTTCCCAATTACTTATATTAGTCAAATGTTGAGGAATAATAGCCTCTTTAAAAGTGTAAAATTTAATATTTTAGATCAAACTTTATCAAAAAAAAGGATAAAGCATAACATCGATCGAACCTTATACTCTCTGACATCATCTCATGTGAAGCTAATGTTACATACTAGCTATATATATTACTCTATATATATTACTCTTTTGGTTTTAAAATTATTGTCCACGTTACTATTTTAGTACGTCTTAAATTTATTGTCCATTTTCAAAAATAGATAAAAATGTGTATTAAGTTTACCATATCACCCTCACTTGAACGCATTGTTACAAACAATAAAAAATGTGTAAATTAATTAGTTAAGGGTAAAACTGTTATTGTGTAAAAACTAAGAGAGAGAAAGCTGAAAAAATAATATTTTTATTAAATTACGTGTTTTTTTGTCGGTGGACAATAATTATGAGACATAGGGAGTAGTACGTAGACAAGGTTGTAACTTATTAAAAAGTATACACACTCTAGAACGGTGACTCTGACATTTATTAGAATCGGTATATGACACTAAGGCGCACTTGCGGATTTTCGAGACTCGATAAATATTTGTCGTCTAGTGTAATTGACACCGACGACAGAGATGATCATAAGGATATAACAAACACAACGATTAGCAACACACACTTGAAAGAATAAAATTTGACTCACAAATAAACGATTTTTTAAAATAAGTGTTTATTAATTTTCATTTTTGTCATACATAACTTCTCAACCTTATAATGGCTCGGTAACATTAATTACTAAGTGACTTATACCCTTCCATCTACCTAGCTGTTATTATTGAAAAATTACTCCAAGTTATTTAAAACAAAAAAACTAACAAAGTTACATTCAAGACACTTCCCGCTAATAATTCTCTTGCCTGATCAACTTTTGATAATAACTCCCAGATATGAAGTGACATGATTGTAGATAATACTAAACGCTACGCATCAGCCCAAAACGATCCATTTTAAACTCATCATGTCCAGTGTTGATTTCACATCCATAGCCACAATACTCGAGGCAATCCGTGTCATTCCCCTCTTGTTGAAAAAAACTCGTCCTTGACTTTAGCTCATTCTCTTCATGAAATGGAGACAAGTCCTTAACATTTAAAGTAGAAGAAACACCATAATGTCGAGGCAACTCCACATTATAAGTGTTGTCCCTCATGCATTACACAATTATGAACCGACCATCTCCTCTTTGATTAAGCTTGGCACTCCGACCATGTGGGAAACGTTCTTTACTCATGTCGATCCACACAAGATCGCCAACTTTGAAACTAGCGAACTTTGTGTGTTTGTTTGCTTGTTTCGTATACTTCTGATTTTTATTTTAAATTTTCCCTTTCACTTGTTCGTGTCTTTGATCTTCTCCGCCCGCACATCATCATCATGACTATAATTTGAAGTAACGGGCAGAGATACAAGATCAAGCCGACTTGAAGGATTGCATCCATACACAATTCCAAATAGGCTCTTGCTAGTTGTTCGACTACATGAGCGATTGTATGCAAATTCAGCTCGAGGTAACACAATATCCCATTGGCGTATATTGTCACCACCAAGGCAACTTAATAAATTTCCATGACTATAGTTCACCAGTTCAGTTTGACCGTCTATTTGCAGATGATACGCTGAACTAATTGCACCTTTGTACCCAATTTTTGCCAAAGGGTTCCCCAAAAATTTCCAACAAACTTTGGATCCCGATCACCAGTAATCGTCTTTGGAACACCATGCAATCTCACTAATTCCTTAAAATACAAATCAGCAACATTGGTTGCGTCCACCGTTTTAGAACAAGGAATAAAATGTGTCGTTTTTGAAAACCAATCAACGACTACCATGATCGAATCTTTCTTTCGATGAGTTTGGGTAAGCCTCACGAGAAAGTCCATGCTCACATCTTCCTAAGGAGATATAGGGACGGGAAATGACGTATATAGTCATGTATTTTGGGAAGTTGATTTCGTAAGATGGCACGTGCGATATTTTTCATCATTTTAGGCTAAAATAATGGTCCTTAAGTAGAGCAGTCTTCTTATGTCTCTCACAATGACCACTAAGTCTACCTTCATGAGTTGCTTTAGTGATTTCCAGTCGAAGTGAACAATCAGGAATGCACAACTGATTCCCACGAAAGAGAAAACCATCGTGAAATATAAATTCTTTGTACGGGCTGTTGGACCATTGATCATTTACCTTGCTCAAGAACTTATATTATTTGTATAACTCTTTGATTAAGTCAAAACCATGAACTTTAACTTTCATTATGGATAAAAAGGAACATATTCTATTTAAAGAACTTGTTACTTTATTTGTGACACCACTTTTATGCTTTATATGAAACGTATAAGCTTGCAAAAATTCCATCCAACGAGTAAGCCTTAGTTTAAGTTTGTTTTGACCATTTATGTATGTTAATTCTTTATGATCATAATATAAAATTGAAATCTTTTGAAATGAGACAGTGCCTCCAATGTTTAAGAGCTCGCACAATTGCATAAATCTCCTTTTTGTAAGTTGTATACATTTGTCTCGCATCGGACACGGCATCCGACAACGACGATCAGGACACACTATTTAAGCTTTTGCAGATGGGTACGGTTGCCAAATATCAGAATGAATGTGTGATACTTTCAAATCGGGTAACAGAGATCTTTATAAACTTGCTAAAGTGTTTCTATATCTATGGCCTTAAAGTGTCATTGGTACCACTTGATGACTGCATACACAATTGGTACCACTTGATGACTGCATACACAATTGGTACCACTTGATGACTGCGTCAAAATCACTTACTTTTCAGCAAGATACTCAATTGGTACCACTTGATGACTGCATACACAATCCCACTTGATGACTGCATACCATTTTTAGAAATTTAAAAGGTTTCCATATATTTATATACTTTTTTGGAACACCAACCATGCATACATGTAAATATTTTTATAACCCTTGTTTCCTATGTCACAATATTGCTATATCACAATGTGTAGGTACTATAACAAAAGCCATTGAAGGCAAGTATCTTTGTCTGGGTAACAGAACCAAAGATTGTGGATTTGCCAAAAGCCTTGTTCCAGTAACAAGAGTTGTGCTAGGGTTAGCAAATGAGAAAACTTGGGAGCATATCCTCAAGCAGGGTAAAAAGAAAGTTTGATGCATCAGCTAGTTTGTATTTGGTTCCTAAATATTTTGTATTTGAACAATGGTAGTTAACTATGTTTGTATTTGGTAACAATTTAAAAGTTTCAAGTTTAATGCATGGATGAACTATGTTACAATTTCTTGTGCTATGTTTGTAAATGTGAATGTCCAAATTTGCTGTGTATAATGCTATAGCTTATAGCAACTTTCAACTTATGTGAGGTTATAGTAAGCCTGCACACAACATAACAAGTAAAGGATGAACTATGTTACAATTTCTTATGCTATGTTTGTAAATGTGAATGTCCAGATTTGCTGTGTATAATGCTATCGTTTATAGCAACTTTCAACTTATGTGCGGTTATAGTAAGCCTGCACACAACATAACAAGTAAAGGATGAACTATGTTACAATTTCTTGTGCTATGTTTGTAAATGTGAATGTCCAGATTTGTTGTGTATAATGCTACAGTTTATAGCAACTTTCAACTTATGTGAGGTTACAGTAAGCCTGCACACAATATAACAAGTAAAGAATGAACCAAATGCAAACATAACCATAAAAGTGACTTTACATCAACATAGTAGTTAACATAACCATACAAGTTTCATTACATAAAATTGACATTACATGATTACTGCCAATGTGTTAACAAGCATAGATAAAATTAGTTTTTAGGAAAATATAGAAACACCCAAGGTTGCAAAAATCGCGAATCGCTAGCCGACCGGTCGACCACCTTGTAGCTTGTAATCGTTCTAGGCGGGATTAATCGGTTATTAATCGGATTGGCAATTTAAGCAAATTTTTGGTATTTTCGGCAAGTTTTGAGTATTTCAAACGAGTTTTAGGTATTTCTATCAACATTATACCTAAAATACAACTTATCATACATAATATAAGTGATAAACACATGTTTTATGGTGATTTTTCGATATTTTCTGCAAAATTTGCAGGTTTTCGGCAAATTTGACCTCCCTTAACCATCGTTGACTACAGTTGACCGCTATTAATCGTCTTTTCATTAATCAGCAAGGTTGAAGACCTTGTAGCGATTAATCGATGATTAATCGGGCTTGTACACCTTGTTTTGCAACATTGGAAACACCTAAACAAATGTAAAAAGCTTCAGGCCTTTGCCTTACCCTTCCCCTTCCCATTGGAACCATCCTTTGCCTTCCCTTTCCCTTTTGAACCACCAGGCCTTTTCCCTATTTGTTGGATAATCTGTTCCCAAGTTGTATTGTTAGAAAGTCCAAGAACGGCATTGTTAATAGGGGTAGGGATTTTCAGAATGTTTTTTGCTACATAGTTCACATTAGGACCTATTTTCTTTAGGGTGTCTTCATAGAACTCAAGTTCTTCATCAGCATCATCAATATCATCAGAAGAGGAATCAGCAAATGGACTACCTTTATCTTCATCCCAAGTCTCCCAATATTGTGAATCGGCTTTATACTCAGCAACATCAACATATCCATACCATTGTAGATGCTCCTTTTAACTAGTGCAGTTACATAGCAGTTACATATCGAGTGTGTCTGAAACAAGTTTTGTTTTTGGCAATAACTGGTAACCCAACTAGTGGGCCCGGTCCAACACATAAAAAGTCAAAGTTTGAAATATTATTCAAATGGGTATTTTTCACATAAATTAGTAAACTGGGTATAATGGATAATCTGAGAAAGTACATTGGGTATTTTTGACATTTACCCAATACATGTATTCTTAATTTACGTGTATTAATGAAGTTGTACTTTATTGGAAGTATTGGATAACTTGTGTAAACTTAGAGAACCTGAAAGACCTAAACTGCTATATTATATAACTAAATCTAACTTTGAGTTGTGTTTGTAGTTTTCTTATTGTGCAGGGATTGTGATATAGATATTGATTATATAAGCTGGAAAAGAGAGATAAAACAATTTTTTCAACTCAATCAAGTTTACACACAAAAGTTATATCTCAAGGGTTTTCATCTGGGTCTTCTAGTTTGTTTTAATCTTGATCAAAGTTTTATTGTATCTTTATGGTTTGTATTGAGTAATTAGCAGTGTAAGTTGTACAGGTTTAGAATAGCATCCAGTTAGATACTATTCGGGTTATTTCTGGTGTAATCGTAGGCAAGCACACGTTTGTAGACTTGTCATTATTGTTTATTGTTATAATAAGAAGTGATCACTAAGGAACGGATGGTTGGGTGATATATGGTTTTTCTTGTATCATTTTTATATGGTATTAGAGCTCTAGGTTCTTGCTAGAGTTCTTGGTTTGGGTTTATTACAAGATCTGGCGATTAAACGTTTCTTTTTTGAAACCCTAATTTTTGGTGGTTGTGGATTATTGATGGATCTTGAGGTTTCTTGAATTGTTAATCATTGATTAACTAGGTTTAGGCTTTCTAGTGATTGATTACTTGATCATATAACTTTTGGTTTAATAGGGCTTCTTGATCCTATAACTTCTGGTTTAAAAGGGTTTCTAGATCCTCTAACTTGTGGTTTAATAAGGTTTCTGGTTTAATAAGGTTTCTAGATCAGATAGCTGGATGGTGTACGACGGAGAAACGTTGGTAAAACCAATGTTTACAGTGAAGAAACATCTGAACCGTCTCAATACCAAGAAGTCACTGGCGTATGTGATCCTAGCAGGATCATCTGAACAAAAAAACTTTAGCAATAATAGAAATGTCATATATGAGATTGAACGATCATACACTAAAAAATGTTGTGTGCTGTATGATGACAAGCGACGCTGTGTTACAGAGATACGGCAGAAAGAAGCCAAGTCAGGGGTTGTTTCACTTGGGGGAGATGTTTTTAATTTCGTTGTACAGCCTCTAGTGGATCCTAACACAGCCATGGCCTTGGTGGTTGCGTTATATCAAATGTTCGGTTCTTCTAGACATTTTCTTACATAAAATTCAACGAAACAACCCAAAATGTAGTGCAGAAAATAGATTCAGTTACAACCCTAATTTGATGTCATCTAAAGATGGAAAGTATAAGCATGGTGGGTTATAAATGTATAGATAAAAATATGTGAGCCGAAAAGAAAATGAGATACATACTCGAGATGGTTTGGTTCGGTGTCTCCTAGATCTGCATCACATCCGCTTCTCTTATTTGACGAAAACATTCCGGGACCAAGAGAAATTTGAGAGATTTACCTAACAGTTTGCAGGTTTAGATACGTAATTTGTTTTGTCCTCTTCAGTTTGTAGAACCCGGGATTATATGAAAATAACCCGCATATAAAACGAGTTACTGCACGTAGGTAAATTGATTGGATAGAACAAAAGTTTCGTTAATGCTATAATTTGTTTGTTACTTTTGTTATTGTTACAGCTATTGCTGCACGTGGGTTAAAATGACTAGTAGTACATTATAAAAATGTTAGTACTTTATAAAAATGTTGGAATGTATGATAAAAAAGAGACTGAAAACAATGTCTTTCCAAATGCTGAGGAATAATATATATAGCCTCTTTAAAAATATAAAATTTGGGTATAATATTTTAGAGCAATCTCTACCCAAAAACGATTTTTTTAAGACAGAAATGAGTTCATGCCACAACGATTTCAGAAAGATGAAGGGCTAAAAATGAATCAACATTTCGATTTGATAAAGCCTTTTCTATTAATTGGGAAAGAACGGCGACCAATAAGCAATATTTTCAGACTTGGGTCAACCGGTTGACCTGATTCCGATCAAAAAAACGTGACCCGGGTTTCTCGTTTTCGTAACCCGGCTAGACCCGCCGGGTTTGGGTTGATCTGGGTCAACTAAGTTCTCGAGACCCGGCTGGGTTTCGATTTTTTTTTGTTTTAAAAAAAATATGTAAATTTTCCGTATTTGCGATGAAATATTATTTTTGCATATTATATTAGTTGATAAACAACTTATATCTTCAATATATATAAGTTTTTATGGTTTATATATATATTTTTTTTGTTAATTATTAAACTATGTCAAAAAATAAGAAAATCTTATTAACCCGGGTTGACCCGGACTCGGTGACATAATCAGGTCGATTTAAAATCCAGGTTTCAAAACATTGTCAACAAGTTGTTTTGTTTCTCTATATTTCTCAAATTACAAAATTTTGAAATGCGATCATGTCAAAAACTATTAACAAGAAATCTGATTCTTTTTTTTGTTTTAATCTGGTTGGAATATTAGACGCAAAATGCATAAAAATTATCAACAACGAATATTATGAAAATGACAAATAGCATAAAAGTGTATTTAGTTTATAATTAATTTTAATTTAATCTACTCTATTTTTTTGCAATTTTATTTACATTCATTTGTTTTGTATGGGGAACCGAAGAGTTTGTATAACATATATTACTAATTACGTATGTAAAAAAAATAATGCTTGCGCACAATATCACACTTGTTTTCATCTCAAGTATAACGAGCCTTATGTGAATTATTTTATGGTAGTGGTCGTGGTTGATTGTTAGTTTGGGTGGTGGAAGTGATTGATGAAGGTGGCGGTGGGTTGCCGAAAAATGATGTTGGAGAAGAAGGTGACCCGCTAGTGACCTAGTAACTTGGTAATTGTTTCTGATTGCAACAAAAAAAAAAAAGCTTTGTATACTAAATTGAGAAAAAAAAGGTATAGCTCATTAAAAAAAAGTTAAGTATAAGTTGAGTAAACTTTTATACTATTTACCCTTATGAAAGTAATCCGTTTATAGAACGGGTTACGTAGGTAAATTGAATGGATAGAGCAAGAATTTCGTTAATACTATAATTTGTTTTACTCTTGTTTTTTTTGAACGGTAACTTTATTAGAAACTAGCAAGGTACTAGAAATTACAAAGAAAGTAAATGAGGATGTTGAAGCCAACCATCCCAACTCATTGTTCTATTACCTCTAGCTACACACCAATTAAAAGAACGAAAGACAATGTCATCGAAAATAAAACTTTTACGAGGATTGGAACCCGAAAAAATATGTTGGTTCCTATGAGACCAAATGCTCCACCAGAAAACATAGAATACTCCGTTCAAAATATCTTTGGATCTTGAAACTAGGCGAATAGACTTGAACCAAGAGAGCCAACCATCGTAGGAAGATAAATCTTGATAATCTAAATCCCACCAGCGGCAAATAAGCTTCAAAACATCCTTTGCCACGTGACACCCAAAAAACAGATGGGAGGAAGATTCACAAACCTGATTACACAAAGGACAATCCAAAGAAGAGATAATGACGCTCCTTCGAGCCAAATTCTCTCTAGTAGGAATACGGTTAAGAGAAAGCTTCCAAGCAAAAATGTTAACCTTTATCGGAATGCTCTTTATCCAACGAGTAGGGGTAACCGACTTGGGAAGAAAGACCTCGTCAACCAACATGCGAACGTCTTTAACCTAGAAAATGCCGCTACCATTTAAGTAAAAAATATACCTGTCCTCCATATTGGAAACAACAAACGAATCGAGCAAAGACAAGAGTTGATCGAGTTGATGCGACTCAATTCCCCCTCTAATAGGCCGGCGGAACGAAGATGTGATAGGAGAATTAATCTTGTCAAGTTTAGTATCTTCTAAAGCATAAAGACGGGGGAAAGCATTCTTAAGCTGAGTATCACCAATCCATATGTCGTTCCAAAAACTCGTATGAAATCCATTACCATCTCGAATTTTGCAGTGGGAAATAAGTCAATACCTTTGCCTTTAAGAAGGTTTACCTCTTTTACAATAGATCCTCAAGGAGAGCAGTAAGCAGCAGAGGGTTGGGAATTCCAGCCATGGACGGCAGAAATAAAGCGAAACTAAAAATTTGGAATGTATGATCAAAAAGAGACTGAAAACAATGTCTTCCCAATTATAGTCTAATTTAGTCAAAAAAAAAATTACAGTCTAATATTATTAAAATGTTATAATAGCTTCTCTAAAAGTGTAAAAGTTACTACGTAGTAATATTTTAGATCCATCATTACCCGAAACGATTTTTCTAAGGCAAGCATAATATCATTTTATGTAAGAGATTTGATGCCAAAGTAGCTAATTTGTCAACCTGGCCGGTTTGCACCTTATACTCTGACGACCGAGCAAACGAGAAGAAAAACACGAAAAGTTATACCCCATTTAATTATTTATACTTAACTTTTTTTTTATCAAGAACATATACATTTTTGTATCAAGTATATTAATAAAATATTAATTTCTTAAAAAAAAGTGTTCAATCACATGTTCGATCACGTACTTTTACGAACGTTTAGTCTACGTGGTTTAAGAGAGAAAGTTGAGTTGAGGTTTAAATATCGATTGCCTATGTGGTCAACACTACTCTTAATCTTAGGGGTTGCAAGACTCGATACATGTTTGTCGTTTAGTGTTATTATCGGTAATGAGGTTGGTTTTGAAACACGCTAAAAGACGAAATAACATCTTTTTAGTTCGTGCAAGATTGCTCAAGACGGTTGGTCTAAGGTTCTCGTTTGGTGCAAGATCCATAATGCCTCAATCTTTTTTCTTTCAATTGTTATCTTTTTAATCGACAGAGTTGATATACCATGTAACCTTAAAGCCTCCTTTCCTTTGATGTGGTTGTTCAAACAATTTTTTGGTTTCTTTGGCGGTTGTGGAATGAGATGTGTTTCTCGCTAAAACGATTCTCTGAGGATTTGATCCTTAACAAAATCAAGCTCTCGTTTTTCAATTGAATTTGATGTAGGTCTAGAAAAACTCCCTTAAATTGGATAAGTTGTTGCGATAATTGGTACAATGTAGTTTATATACTTTGTCGTTAAAAAAATGGCACTATCATTGAATGAAAAAATGTGGCCATATATTCAATGGTTTCAGTTTACTCCAACCAAAAGTCAACAAATAAGGTAAATCCTATAAGTCAACAAATAAGTTTTTTTATGAAATTCAGGGATCGATTTGTATTTATTTTTATTGTGATTGTTTAATTTTACCTATCAAGTTAGTTTTTAACTTGAGAGAATACTCCTCCTTTTTGTTATGTTTAACAAAAAACTGCTAAACACATTGAGAAACCGTTTTCACTACAAATACGCCCTCTTAATGTTAAAATATACTTAAAAAACTATAATAAATACCGTATAAGATAGTCCAAGATAATAATTTAGCGAACAAGTTGGTAAACAAATTTGAAAAAAAACTTGCGCAGTTAGAAATGTTCCACTCCATAGTGCGACCATTTATATAAGGTAGTTCATGTCAGCCTTGAATAATAATTTGTGATTCGATTCCACGAACCCCATAGATTCTTACCTTAAAAAAACCCCACGGAGAGACTCGAACTTGAGACCTCTCGCATATGATAACAATCTCCCCAAAGACACCCTGGGCGACCACTCTATTACGCGTTGATTATGTTCATACACAAGCAATATCACATCATTTAATTCTCGCATGCAAGTTGAAGTTCAGCAAAAGGAAAAGAGGCTCCTAGGGTTTTAAAAAAATCACACGTGCAAGTTTTTCTGCATGTGGCTCGTCTATGCTTTTCTATTTCGCTTTGCCACTTATTATATTAAGAGAATTGTTCCTTGATACGACCATCTCGGGTAGTAACGGGATACGACACCAGTATAGTGTGTGTTGGCTCCTTAAAAATGATAGATGAGAAGACTAGACATTTTTTTTCTTTAAACTTGATTGATTGATAATATGATTACATATGAGACCTTAAATACTAGTTACGAGATAAACATAAAACATAAAAGATACTAAACATATAAACACAAAACATAAACATATATCCTAAAAATAGAAGATATTCAAGCGTAACGTAACATTCCTCACTCCTTCGAATTCACCTTTCCCTCAAGGTGACGTCTTAAAAAACACTCTTGATTCCCGGGTACCAAATTTTGATATGTTTCCTAAGCACTAGCACACCCCGTTCATACTTGTTCTTTGGCTCGGGAAGTAACAACTTTTGGATTTTTTTTCTCTACACTTCTTCCATTCGGATTCGGATGTAACAAACCATGTGGCTCTATTGAGCAATTCATCAACAACAAGCTGTGATTTACTAACCACAAGCTGCGATTCATCAACCATAGGCTGTGATTCACCAATAGGCTGCGATTCACTAACGATAAGCTGAAGGTGCTGTTTATTATTTTCGGATGTAACATTCCCCATATCTTCTGGTGCAGCTTCCAGTGCAACGTCGGGTGCCACTTTAGTTGCAACTTCGAGTGCAACTTCTGGTGTTGTAGAAGAATCAACCGTGTTCTTTTCAATGACCCGCTCTTCCTTTGCAATTGCGTCAAGACGAGTCTCTACTATACGGGCTAAGTAGAAGGCTTTGCCTAATGTTGTAGGTTTCGGGTAAAACCTCAACAATTCTAGTTGTAGCTTCGGTTTAAGTCCAGATATATAAAACGAGGTAAGTAAAATTTCAGAGATACCTGTTACTCGAGTTATAAGATACTTAAACTCACTTTGATATTCAACCACCGTACCCATTTGCAAGAGTTTAGATAATGCATCCCGATCGCTAGTGTTCGATGCCATAACAACAAATTGAAGAAAAATAGAAATAATATTTTTTTCTGATGAATTAGTATAGAATGAACAGTAGTCGATAAACAGTACTCGCGAGATGAATAGTAACCGATGAACAGTACGTCGATGCAAAAGTTTTTTTTGATGATTGGAATCTTAGATCAAAACCCCTCAACGAGTTGAGGGCTCTCAATGAAAACACCAATTGATACGACCCTCTCGGGTAGTATCGGGATAAGGCACCACTATAGCGTGTGCTGACTCCTTAAGAACGATTGATGAGAAGACTAGACATTGTTTTTCTTTAAACTTGATTGATTGATAATATGATTACATTTGAGACCTTAAATACTAGTTACGAGATAAACATAAAACATAAAAGATAGTAAACAGATAAACACAAAACATAAACATATATCCTAAAAATAGAAGATATTCAAGTGTAACGTAACAGAATTTTTCCTGGTAACTTCGGTAGAAGAGGTGCTCTCCTATCTTTTGATTTGGATCGCGGCACACACCAAGGATAAAATTGTCTTTTCTTTTGTTTTTAAGAATCACAGCTCGATCCATAATAACACCAGGCCCTAGCCTACCTTTTTAAATACGGAAATGTCCAAAAAAATTATGAGGTAGTAAAGATATACTAATTTTATTTTGTGTTTATCATAACTAGTTTTAATACCCGTGCACGCACGAGACTTGAACATAAAGAATAAATTAAATAATCATTTCGCTATTGTGATTATATATATTATGTATATTTTGAAAAAAATCTAAAGTTTATATGTTTAATTATGTTGTTGTTTTACTGTGTACTGTGTAAATTAATATAAATTTTCGATTTTTATTTTTCGAATTTCATACTTTTTTTAATTTTGATCTTATTATTCTAAATAATTATATCTTAATTATTAATAAACAAACCATTTACATCAACTTTACACGTACACGATTTATAAACTTATGATTTTATAATGCGTAATATTATTCTATAAAATAATATTAAATTTTTAATACTTAAAAAGTTACGATGCTTATAAGCCACGAATTGTACATGATATTTCATTATGTGATAATATTAATTGATATTTTATATAAATATCTGTCGCACAAAGGATTTGACTCCTTTTAACTGAAATATTAGCTATCGTATTCTAAACATTGTGTATTTGGTAATAAATAACGACCTTTAAAAAATATATATTGTTATAATATGTAGAATCCCGTATATTTATTTTCAGCTCACACCGATGTCTGGGGTCTTGTATACATTTTGATATTTATATTCATGTTAATAATAATTTATATAGATTGCATTGATTGACTTTGTTAAGTCAAAATAAAAATAGATAATAATTTGTGTTTTATTTTAATATTTATAATCATGTGATTTGTTAATTTTTTAATATAACATGTATGTTGTATTTTTAAAATATAAAATATAAAAAATATAAAGTTAAAGGGGGTATTTTGTTTATTTTATAAAGTTACTAAGAAATATGGAAAATTATAAGTGTAAACTTAAGTCCATCTAATTTAATTAAAATTCACCTACTAATGTTTTATTAATCCTCTCCACTTTTTTTATATTTTTATTTTTATAAATTTGACACATATATCTTTATGTATTTTCATCAAATTTCTCCATCCCCAATTTTTAATTTTGACTAAACTGAATTCAATTTTAACTTTTTTTTACCAATCACATCGTTCGATTTTGCTTATATGTCAAAATCAAGTTATTTGATTGGTGCAATTGTTTTTCTATAACATATACTTTGAACTAAAATCCTCAAATAATCTAATTCTTTTATTATATAAAATATTATTTTTACATTTATTGTGCGACGTAATGTGTTACCCGTTTGTTATCTGACACTTTGATATGTTGATATGTTGGAATGGATGATCAAAAAGATCAAAAACAAAAAATTATTCAAAAAGACACCGAAAACAATGCGTTCCCCATTATTATATTAGTCAAATGTTGAGGAATCATAAGAATGGATGATAGAGCAAACTTTACCCAAAAACGATTTTTCTATTATAAGCATAATATCATTTTATGTAAAAGATTTGATGCAAAAGTAGCTAATAGTCAACCTGGCCGGTTTGAATGTTATTAGTAGTAAATAAAGTTGTTATATTAAAAAGTATAAACAGTATTATCACTGCAATATAAATGACATTTACTTATTAAAAGTTTTATTTATTAATAAGATTTACAACTATTTAACTTATTTTAACTTTTTTTTACTAAAACACAATGAATATAAAAGTAAATAAAAGAAACTCACGACTTTTGCTTACTCTTTTGTCTACTAAAAAAGAGTTTTTAAAAGTTTTACACTTTTATTTACTTTTTTTGTGTAAGAAATAGACTTTATTGTAATCCCCATTACTTACTTTTTTTAATAGTAAGAGTTGATAAAAATAACTTTTGATGATTTTTTAATATAAATTGATAAAAAAAAATTTTTTAACGCCTCTCTTACTACTTATTTTTATCACATTTAATTTAGTAAACAAATTTTATAAATTTTGTAATGTACACACTCTAGAACGTTGACTCAAACTTTAGTTAGGAAGCGTTTGTTTCTTCGCTATCGGAATCGTACTATCATTATCATATTCATTGGCATAGTTTGGTTACACATCAATATACAAATATCTGGTATGTGTATGATAGATCCATATCATCCTAAAAGGTAGTTATGATAGCATTTTCATATTGACCTATCCACCATAATTTATAATTTTCTTCTTCTTCCATCATTTATATTTTTCTTTCTTTTTTTAAGCAACAGATCACACTTGCATAAGCAAGTTCTTTTTTCTATTTCATTACCATTCATCTCATACAAAGTAGATGATGGTGATTTTTACAAAATGAGTTTTGATAAGAAAAAAAAACTGAGGCGGTGATTTATCTATTCATAATTGGTTATGAAGATGATTTAATTTAATTTTTAAACAAGTTTTTGTGATTTTATTAAAATGTCTAAAGGAAGAGATGATATGTGTTGCTTTTAAAGAACTGGCGATAATGAGGATGATTTAATTTAATCTTTTTACAAGCTTTTGTGATCTTATTAAAATGTTCACAAATGGAGATGATATGTCTTGATTTTGAAACGATGAAAATGATCTCCTTTGTGTCATTTTAAATGATGAAGATACAGTCTTTTTAGCAAGATAAAAATGCAGTTGATAACCATATCTTATTGATCAATTCAAACAACAATTATAGAAATAATACAATCATTTTCATTCTAGTCATACCTATACCTATTCCCATTGTGATTCATAGCAGCTAACCAAACGGCCCCTTAGTATCGGTATTAGACATTAAATTGCAGGATCGACCTACGGTTTTACAGGACCCTCATAAATGTTTGTACTACGGTGTAGTTATGGTTAAATATTGTGATCTCACCGAATTGCACCTGATCATGAAAGTTTATTTAACATGAATAGAATACATCTCTTTTTAATTTGTTTACCAGTTTTAATGGTGTTATACCTTTTAATTTGTCTTTGTTTCATTCATAGTTGTACAAAAGTATTTGTGCACTTGATGATTTAAAATCGTGAGTCCGCCATATTAAATATGGTATTCCTTTTCGAACGGTGATAATTATATATTCCAATCAAAGTTTTATCTTGTGTTAACTTCATAAAAGTATGAAATGACAGTCTAATATTTACCTGATTTAAATTATCCACAACAAGTATATATTTCTGTTAATGTGTAATATGTAAGTGTCCGAAACATATCATTCAATCCAAAAATTAATGTAAGTAATGTTAAAAGGATATAAAAACATGGTTATATTTGTCAATGGCTTGGGTCACATACTTAAATCAAAAGTCTAGAAGTTGATATATAGATAAGAAAAATAAGTATCACATGTGGTATTCAACTACTCCACTATACATCAAGCATATTAGTAATATTCATTAGATGGAATATATTCACCATTTGATTGCTTACTATATAACAAACCAACTCTTCCCTATTCCTTCATCAACAACCTATAAACTTAAAACATTCTAAGTATTTGAATCTCGTCACGTAGTTCATATTTTCTTTATAGTTCGTCATGACGAAAGTGTACCCGGAGACCATTATTCCAGTTCATGGATCCTCATCCACTACATGTAAGAACCCTGTCGTCTTTACAGTTTGGAAGAAATCTCTGGTGTTTAATTGTGATGGGTTCACAATGTATGATTCTAAAGGTAATCTTGTCTATCGAGTAGACAACTATGTCGCAGGAGGAAATGGTGAGATTGTTCTCATGAATGCCTCAGGCTGTGCTCTCTACACCATTTGTCGCAAGGTATTATTTCCTCTTCTTTTATATAGATCGAAAGTTACTACTTGATAACTATAGTTGTTGATAAAGTGATCGATTATTGCTATGAACAGAAGTTAAGCCTATCAGATAGCTGGATGGTGTATGACAGAGAAACGTTGGTAAAACCAAGGTTTATAGTGAAGAAACATCTGAACCGTCTCAATACCAAGAAGTCACTGGCGTATGTTATCTTAGCAGGATCATCTGAACAAAACAACGTTAGCAATAACAGAAATGTCATATATGAGATTGAACGATCATACACCCAGAAATCCTGTGTCATTTATGATGACAAGCGTCGTTGTGTTGCTGAGATACGACGGAAAGAAGCCAAGACAGGAGTTTCACTTGGGGGAGATGTTTTTAATTTTGTTGTACAGCCTCTAGTCGATCCCAACATAGCCATGTCCTTGGTGATTGCCTTATATCAAATGTTTGGCTCTTCTAGACATTTTCTTACGTAAATTCAAACAGACAACCCAATGTAGTGCAGAAAATAAATTAAGTTACAACCGTACTTTGATGTAATCTAAAGTTAGAAAGTATTAGCATGACGGGTTATAAATGTATAGATATAAAGATGTGAACCTAAAACAAAATACATACTCAAGATGGTTTGGTTCGGTGTCTCCTAGATCGATCTGCATCATATCCACTTCTCTTATTTGACGAAAAGATTCCGAGACCAACAGAAATTTGAGATTTACTTAACAGTTTGCAGGTTTAGATGCGTGATTTGTTTTGTCCTCTTCAGTTTGTAGAACCCGGGATTATATGAAAATAACCCGCATATTGAACGAGTTACGTAGGTAAATTGAATGTATTGAACAAGAGTTTCGTTAATGCTATAATTGGTTTGTTACTTTTGTTATTGTTACAGCTATTGCTGCATGTGGGTTAAAATGACCTCAATAAAAAGAGTATCTTGGAATGTATACCAAAAGGAGACCGAAAACAAAAATTACTCAAAAACAGAACGAAAACAATTTCTACTCAATTATATTATGTTGGTCAAATGTTTAGGAATAATAGCCACTTTAAAGTGTAGAATTTATACAATATTTAGCTTGACCCCAAAACGATTTCTCTAAGGCAAGCTTAATATAATTTTATGTATGAGATTTGATGCCAAAGTAGCTAATCGTCAACCTGGCCGGTTTTAACCTTATACTCTCTAACGTCGTCCCATGTGATGCTAATGGACATTTTAACTATTATATCCTTAATAAGAGAAGGGAATCACGTTCCCCAATGAACAGTTCCCCTCTCACACCAAAATTTTTTTATTCAGTCTCCTCACACACACTAACTCTCCTCACACACACTAACTCAATTTTTATATTTAGGCTCCTCACACACACTATCACTCTTTGTCTCACAGCCACACACACTAACTCAATCTTCCTCCACTGTAGATTTAATAAAAAAACACAAATCTGGATCTATATACTGTTTGATCGCCTTTGATGTTGGTCGAAATCTATTATGGATCTATATACTTTGGTTCGAGACTTTGGTTCGAGACTTTGGTTCGAGATGGATCCATTATGAAGCTATTCATTGTTATTCATTGTTATTGTACAAAGATCTTCATCTTCATCAGTCATCAACCCATCTAAAGTCAAACAAGTTTCTAGGAAACCCAGGTTCAATCTTGCTTTCTTTGTGGCTTTTAGTGTTAAATTTTTTATTTTTATTAATTTTTAGTTGTTTTTTGTGTTGATGCTTTTTTAATGTTAAAAATCTGATTTCTATGAATTTTGCGCTGTTTTTTGTGTTAATTTTCGCTTAGTTAGTATTTTTAATGTTAAAGATTTGATCTTTATGAATTTTGAGCTGTTTTTTGTTTTTTAATGTTAATTTTTTGATCTTTATTAAGCCGAAAAATTAGGAATTATGAAATATAAGCAGTAGAACAAATAAGATTATAAGCCACAAAAAGACCACCATTTCTCATAGATAAAAAAAACTGAGCCGGTTTGCTTAACCAGTGGTTTTTACTCAACCAGAAAAACGCACAGACAACCCAATTTTGGATCGATAAAGAAAAAAAGTAGGCTTTCTTTAGGTAGGCACTAACCCTCATTTTTATCCTATCATAATTTCCTACCTTGAATTTTTTGTTTCAAAGATGTGTGGTTTTCGAATGGTTTCTATAATCCATGGCCATTGAAATAAATATTAGATGTTGACTGTTTGTTAGAAAACAGTCCAGTTTGATGTTTGTGTATATGATTTAAGCCCCAATTTATTGATTTGATCACCACTACCATCACTAATACATCCGCCTGCATGGCAGATGCATTGCCACCGTCTTTCGGTGATCCAAGCGGCGCGAATCATCAGGTATTTTCTTTTTATTGAATCCCAAGCAAATATAAAACTCCTAATCTCTAAGATTGGTTCTGTGTACAATTAATTTTAATGAATTTGGTTTTTTTCTTTCATTACTCATGGGCAGCAACCCTTTATAAACAACACTGAGCTTTTCATCAACAACAAAAAAACTAGCATCAGCATCCGAGATTATAGGTATGAGTTGTTTTAATTTAGTTTGATTCTTATGAAGTGGTGGGTTCGGGTTTGGTTCAATATTTTTATTGATTCTTTCGAATCATTTATCTTAATGTGGTAATTTAAAGTTTACTTGGTAGAATTCATGGCAGAAAAACGATAAAAGGTTGTAAAATGAACAAAGTTGAGGCGAGCATAGGTAGTGTTTAATTGTTTATGTTCCCAGGTGGTAAAATGAACATAGTTGAGGCGAGCATAGGAAGTGTATATGTTCCCGATATTTGGTAGTTTTGTGCATATTTACTTTAGACGATGAACTATGTTGCATTGTGATTGTAGGTTCTTTTATTGTAGTTACTTTTATGCGACTGTTTACTCCGTTTCAAATAATGGTATTACATGTACGCTAAACGCCTATGTTATTTGATTGTAATTAGTTGTTATGGGCTTAAATTTTATAATGACTGGGTCGCGTCTGAATATTAAAAATATTTGTAATGTAGGATATAGAGATAAACACAAGGATGCTTTTATTTTAATAAAAAATTGGTCTATGTCTAAGTAAAATTTGCAATAACCAAATTTAGTTTTGAGATTTAAGTAGTTGAGGGTTTTCATAATGAAAATATCGTAGTTTCGATTTTTAAGGGGGTGTTTTTGTTTAAACTTATATGTGGGCTTATGATTTTATTTGAGACAGTTTTTCCATCTGCAGAGTTTAGGTATAAAGTATCTTTTAGAAAGTTCTAAAAGTGGATAAATTCTGTTGTTGGTTGTCATCTGATGAATTTAAATGTCAACAGGAAAACTCCCGTCATAAAACAACAAAACCAGATGATTTTTCTGGATGTGCAAAGAAACAGATTCTCCTGTTTTAAATAAACAAACAGTATCGGATCCATCTCATTTTCGGTGGCGTAGATCTCTATTTGGTTGGTTGTGATGATCCTTTGAATGTATTAGAATCCGATATACATTCGCGATTTGTTTATGTGATACCTGAATACTCACTATCGGATCCATCTTATTTTGGGTGCCGTATATCTCTATTTGGTTGTCTGTGATGATCCTTTCCTACGGTGACTTGTGGGGAAAGTGGAAGGATGGCAGAATGCGAGCATCGCTCGATTCAACAACCTCTACAAACCCACCCACGACCTCAATTAATCTGAGCCGATTGAGTTAGTGTGTGTGAGGAGACTGAATATAAAAAGTTTGGTGTGAGATAGGAACTGTTCATAGGGGAACGTGATTCCCCTCTTTTACTATAGATACAATACAATGACGCGAGCACTGTTCGTGTGGAAGAGTGAATCCCCTCCTTTGTTAAGTTTATAATGTGACACAGAGTAGGTCGTGTATCTTTTGGAAGGCTCTAAAAGGCAATGATGATTCTAATCGAGCGCCTATAAGCGGATTGTGTGCTTCTTGGCGGGGCAATCTTGGCGGGTTTGCAGCCAGAGCACACATATCCTAAGATCCGTTTGCTCAGTATCTAAGCCTAAAAATTACCCAAATAAATCATACTTTTCATACCTACACCGTGTGGGATTTTCAGGTTACTGTACCATACTTCACTTGGCAAAGGGAGCGAAAAGAGGTCCTTGCAGCAAGGTATGATGCACAGACATTTGCGTGGGTGTGTTATTAATAAAACGACCGTTCAAAAAATACATTTACATCTTCTTCAATTTATACTTTATGGGTTTCGTGGTGGGCTGAATTATATTATTTAATAGTCGAGGATTGCCAATTGCAGATGTACATGTTAAGAAGGGTTGCAGCGGTAGATAACCGGGTTGCGTTAAGCTTTCAACGTCTTGGTGTACAAGGCATTGCATTCGTTTCTTATCATCAAGGTTTGCTTTTGATTAATTTTTTGCATAGTTGTTTATATCAGTGTACTAAAAAGGCAAGGTTAATTTGAAACTTGATGCTGTCTAAACATGTGCAGTTCGTTAAACACAAGTTGTGAAGAATCTGTTTATGAGGAAAGCGATTTTGATTATATGATTATTTAGACGCATAGGTTATTATTTTATAATCAACACTTAAGTCGGCTGTCGGGATTTTTAAATGGCTAATCACATCTAAAAAAACATTGACGCGTGATAGGTGTGTAAACACCCATCCTTTTACCACTTAATTCTGGCTAAAACGAGACCAAAACACGTATTTAATATCATTTGTTTGGAATTATGCGTGGTTTTTGTGTTTATTGTGTTTTCAGAGCCAACCGGATGGATAATGGAGAAAACATGGGATTGCACAGGTTTTACTGAAGAAAAAGACTCAAGATAAAGTCTATTGTCCAAGAGATGCAAAAGATTTGAAGTCACTGGGCCTATTCGAAGACTTATCGAAGAAAAGGACTAAAGATGGAAGATTTACATAAGTCGAAGAAACTCAAGTCTATTAAACGAAGAAATTAAAAGACGAGTTGAATTTAATCGACGACAAATCCCGAATCAGAATCGAAAACGTCAACTTTTCTGAAAAGACGAGAAGACAAGAAGAACGGGAGAAAGCCCACTCACCAACCAAAAGACAAGCCTATATAAAGCCCATCCCCTCACACATTTAGCCAGTTAGTTTTTTTTAGTTTTTCTCTCCTCCCCTTTTTTCTCCCTTCTAGTTCGTATCATCACCAACACCACTAGGGTGTTTAGTGATCTTGATATTTGATTTTTAATCTTGTAATTTTCATCTTTGTTTTGTGATTGTTAAAACAGTAATCATCAATACAAGTTCTTGTTTAATCTTTCCATTTCATCTTGTTCATCATCATCTTTATCTTCAAGTTCTTAAGTTCTTATTTTATTGAGTTTTGATCTTCAAAAGTTGTTGGGATTTGTGTTTTTGTTGATGGGATTTGTAGTTATTGGTTAGTAAATCATTTGTGTTAAGTTGTATTTAAGTTTTTGGTGAAAAACTTGGTGATTTTTGGATCAAAACATTTTTCCTTGTTCTTCGGCCTAGTTACTGTATCTGAGTTTCCCAGACTTCCGGATGAACACAAATCTTCCAGATGAACACAAATCTTCCGGATGAACACAAAAGTTCCGAGTGAACTACTTTAGTTAAAAGTTCCGCATGAATCAAAACTTCCGAACGAACAGAAAGTTCCGGATGAATCCAATCTTCCGAATGAACTGAAGTTCCGGATGAACAGTAAGTTCCGAATGAATGTTTGTTGATTAATTTCCGAATGAATGTGTTTTAAAAAGTTCCGAGTGAGTTTTTCCCTTAAAAGTTCCGAATCAGTAGAAAGTTCCGAATGAGTCTAAATGTTCCGGATGAAGTAAAACTTCCGAATGAACCAATCTTCCGAATGAAGTTCCGCATGAGAGTTCCGATCCAACTTCCGAGCCAAACTTCCGAACGAAGTTCCGAACCAAGTTCCGAATAAAAGTTCCGGATAAACTTCTCGGTGAAAAGTTCCGAATTAAGGTTAAACTTCCGAATCAATTTTCTTTTAGTGTTACTGAGTTATTGTTTTACTGTTATTGTTTTACTATTTTACTGTTTCTTACTTTTATTTTAATTTTAATTCTAGTTCTTAAATTAATTGTTAATTGATTTTAAATTAATTGTTTTTTATTTAAGTTTTCATTTTAATACATTTAATTTTTTTTAGTATATTAGCATACCCAAACCCTTTTTCTTAGTAACCAAGAACAATCATTCCACTTAAGGCCGAGATCAATTCGAGAGGATACCGAGAGATAATTGAACCCCCTAGCAATATCCATGTATCAAATGGCGCCGCTGCCGGCTCTTCTCGTTAAGATCAAAAGTTTTTTGTGAGAACTTGGATTTTGGGATCCGTTCCCCGTGAACGTTACTTTTTCACAAAATTTTCAAAAAATCCTAAAAAAATATAAAATTTTCAAAAATACAAAAAATTAAAAAACATAAAAACCAAAAATATTTTTGCTTTGTTTTTCTTTGTTCGTTCTTTTGCAGGTGTATGCGCACTCGATCCACGTCTTATCAAGAGCCCGAGCCTCTCGATAACTTAGACATGGCTGGTGTACAAAACAATAACAACATACCACCTCCAAACAATAATAATAACAATAACAACCCGCCTTTCAACAACATGAACAATAACAACAACAATGAGCCCCTTCCGGATAATCGCCCGATGATTGAACTGCTGCAAGCTCATGTAGATGGCAACACTGATCCAATTGTCATACCTCCAATTGCCGCCAACAACTTTGAGCTAAAATCAGGCTTTATCCAGATTGTCTCCGCTCAACCATTCTTGGGACGTACCATTGATGACCCACATGACCATATCAAGAGATTCTTACAACTCACTAACACGGTCAAGTTCAATGGTGTTCCACAAGAGGTTATCAGGTTACAACTTTTTACCTTTTCTTTAGAGGGACAAGCCCGGCATTGGCTTGCTAAGGAATCGCCACAGAGTATTCTCTCGTGGACGGATTTGGAAACCAAGTTTATCAATTACTTTTTCCCACCCTCTCGTACTACCGCTTTGCGGAATGAAATCATCAATTTTGAACAAAAGTACGATGAGTCGTTCAGTGAATCTTGGGATCGTTTTAAAGATCTTTTCAGAAAATGCCCACAACATGGTTTTACCAAAGTACATCAAATTAATACTTTTTACAATGGTTTAAGCAGACCAAGATTCATTGAACAGTGCCTCAGGGGGTAATCTTTTGGCTAAGACTTCCAATGCTGCTTGGGACATCATTCAGAATAAATCTCGTGTGCAAACCAAGAGTGTTCGGACCAATGTCAGTAGTGCTAGCACTAGTCACAGCGACAAGCGACTTGACAAAATCACTACGCTTCTTGAATCGCTTGTCACCCACACCGTCAGCAACAACAACAGCAACAACGCTAAAAACGCTCAAGTTAGTGCTGTCAGCCAACCTTGTGAGATATGCGGTGGTCCTCACTCTTATACTACTTGTACTGCCACCCAAGACTAATCTGCTGAGAATGTGAATGCGGCATATGGCACCTATCCTCAACCTGCCTATCAAGCGAGACCTCAAGGTGACCGTAATTTGCTTAGCTATCGCTCCAACAACTATCTTTCTCCACCTGGTTTTCCTCCTACCAACCCAAACCAACAACAAAACCTCAACCGCCCTCCTCAACAACAACAACAACCTCGTACACCATACATCCCTCCTCACAAGCAGCAACAACCACCTCAACGTAACAACCAAGTTTACCAACAACCTGCTTATCAACCACCCGCATACAATGCTCCTCCAAACCAAACCACTGCATTAAACCAAGAGGTTGCAACCTACATGAGGACCAATGATGTGATCGTGGAAAATCTCCAACAGGAAGTGCGAAACTTGAAAGCAGACTTGGTCAAACAAGGGAACGATTTGAGAGCCGACATGAGAAATACGTTGGATAGCCAAACTAATGATCTGAGGAACATGATGGCTGGTTTCTTCCAAGGTGATCAACCCTCTTCTTCGGGTACTCTTCCGAGTAACACCGTTGCGAATCAAAGAGGGGAAATGAAAGCAATCACCACTCGAAGTGGTAAAGGTACCAAGGAACCCGAGCTTCCTATACCTTCACCGGTGATTGTGACTAAGGAGAACGAGTCACCTGCTCCTATTCCTCATCCTTCTCCTTCCCCAATTTCTCCGCCTCTTCCTTCTACCTCTCCTCCACCCAAGGATGTTAGTGATCCTATTCTTCCAAAGCCTTCCTCTTCTTCCAATATACCTTATCCATCTAGGTTGAGGAAAGAGAAGCTCAAAAGCAAGGACGATATTCAGGTTTCGAACTTCCTTAAAATGTTCAAACAATTGAATTTTAACATCTCCTTCGCTGAGGCTCTCGCTCACATGCCTAAATATGCGAAAATGTTTAAAGATCTTCTGAGCGACAAGGAAAAGCTCCTCGATATTGCCAACACCCAACTTAATGAGAATTGCTCTGCAGTGCTCTTAAGGAAATTGCCAACCAAGCTTGGTGATCCGGGTCGTTTCTTAATTCCTTGCAATTTCCCGGGAGTAGAGAATTGCATGGCCCTAGCCGATCTAGGTGCCAGTATTAATCTTATGCCTCTAAGCGTTTGGAAGCAATTATCTCTCCCAGAGCTAGTCCCCACCAAAATGACTTTGGAATTGGCTAACCGAACGGTTGCTTATCTAGTGGGGATAGCCGAAGACGTCATTGTAGGAGTCGACAAATTCACCTTTCCTGCTGATTTTGTTGTCGTCGACTACGAGATGGACCCTCGTGTGCCACTAATTGTTGGTCGTCCATTCTTGAGGACCGGTCGCACTCTCATTGATGTTGAAGCCGGTGAGCTTATCATGAGAGTGGGTGACGATAAAGTAGTCTTCAACATGGGAAAGTTGTCTAAACAGCCTTATTCATATGAGAGTGTTAATTGTATTGACGTTCTTGATGAGGCTTGTGAAGAACACTTTAATGATGCTTGCAAAAGTATTCTTACCTCTCTTCCCAATGTTGAGACCGTGTCCTCTATTGATTCATCATTGTCTCTATTTGGAGAAAGTGATTTGTTTTGGAACAATCTTGAAGACACCATGGGAGATGTGAATTTAGCTAATGATGATTCTCCCACCGATGGGGATGAAGACATGAATTTCTTTGACAATCTTCTCAACGAAGACAATCCTTCTCCTCCATCTCCCACGGTCATTGCTATCGATACTCCGACTTTAAATACGCCTCCCGTCGAAAATCCTCCGGATTTAGAGCTCAAGGAGTTACCGCCTCATCTCGAGTACGTGTTCCTTGAAGAAGAAAAGAAGTCGCCAGTCATCATTGCTAAGGACCTAAAGGAAGAAGAAAAAGCCCGACTTATCACCGTGTTGAAAGATCACAAGAAGGCTATTGCTTGGAAAATCTATGATATTCGTGGAATTGATCCTCACTTCTGCACAGACAAAATTCTCATGGAGGACGACTTTAAGCCCACAATTCAAAGCCAACGAAGGGTGAATCCAAAAATCCATGAAGTCATCAAAACAGAGGTTATCAAACTTCTTGATGCGGGTATGATTTACCCTATTTCGGATTCACCATGGGTTAGTCCAATCCATTGTGTGCCCAAGAAGGGCGGAATAACCGTTGTTCCCAATGAACACAACGAGTTGATTTCCACTCGTCTCGTTACTGGGTGGAGAGTTTGTATAGACTACCACAAACTCAATGATGCCACGAGAAAGGATCATTTTCCTCTACCTTTTATGGACCAAATGCTTGAACGTTTAGCGGGTAATGAATATTACTACTTTCTTGATGGTTTCTCGGGTTATTTTCAAATACCCATCGATCCCCAAGATCAAGAGAAGACAACATTCACTTGTCCCTATGGCACATTTGCGTACAAAAGGATGCCTTTTGGCTTATGTAATGCGCCCGGGACTTTCCAAAGGTGCATGTTAGCTATCTTCTATGACATGGTTGAACAAACCATGGAAGTCTTCATGGATGATTTCTCGGTCTTCGGGGATTCCTTCTCTTCTTGCCTTGCCAATTTGGAACGTATGCTTAAGCGGTGCGAAGACACTCGCCTTGTTCTGAATTGGGAAAAATGCCATTTTATGGTAAAAGAAGGCATCATGCTGGGACACAAGATTTCCAAAGCCGGTCTTGAAGTAGACCGTGCTAAAGTCGATGTTATCGCCAAGTTGCCTCCACCTTAAACCGTGAAGGGTGTGAGAAGTTTTCTGGGTCATGCGGGCTTCTACCGTCGATTCATCAAAGATTTTTCTCAAATCGCTCGCCTGATGACCCACCTCTTGGAAAAAGATACTCCTTTTATCTTTTCTAAAGAGTGTCTCGAAGCCTTCAACTCGTTGAAGGATAAGCTAACTAAGGCACCCGTCTTAGTTACCCCTAATTGGGAGCTTCCCTTCGAGTTGATGTGCGATGCTAGTGATTTTGCCATTGGAGCGGTTCTGGGACAAAGAGTGAACAAACACTTCCAACCAATCCATTACGCTAGCAAGACAATGACGGGGGCACAATTGCATTATACGACAACCGAAAAAGAGCTTTTAGCTGTTGTCTATGCTATTGAAAAATTTCGCCCCTATCTTGTCCTTTCTACAACAATTGTGTATACCGATCATTCCGCGCTGAAGTACTTGTTGACAAAGCAAGATTCCAAACCAAGACTTCTTCACTGGGTTTTGCTGCTCCAGAAATTTAAAATCGACATTCGCGATAAAAAAGGAGCAGAAAACCTAGCCGCGGATCATCTCAGCAGACTTGAGGATCCTTACCAAGGGGATCATCCGAACAAAGAAATCAATGATTCTTTTCCCTTGGAGACCTTAATGTCTATAAATTCGAATTCTGATGAAACCTCGTGGTTTGCGGACTTTGCAAACTACTTGGCGGGTGGAATTCTCAAGGAAGGGTTAACGTCTCAACAAAAGAAAAAGTTCTTCACCGACATTAAGACTTACTTTTGGGACGACCCTTACCTATTCAAACAATGTGCCGACCTTATTATCCGCCGATGTGTTGATGGACCGGCAGCTTCGGAAATCCTTGATGCTTGCCACAAAGGACCCACCGGTGGTCACTTTGGTCCCAACTACACCGCCAAAAAAGTGTTTGATTCGGGATTTTATTGGCCCTCTATATATCGTGATGCTCACAATATGGTTAAAAGATGTGATGTTTGCCAAAAACAAGGCACGATCACACATAAAGACGAGATGCCTCAGAATTTCATTCAAGAGTGTGAAATCTTTGATGTTTGGGGTATCGACTTTATGGGGCCATTCCCTTCTTCTAAAGGAAACAAATACATCCTTGTAGCCATTGACTACGTTTCTAAGTGGGTTGAAGCCAAAGCTTTACCTACTAATGACGCAAGGGTGGTTTGTCACTTTTTGAAAGCTCTTTTCGCTAGATTCGGTGTGCCTCGTGCCATTATTAGTGATCGTGGGACTCATTTTTGCAATGACCAATTCGCAAGAGTCATGGCTAAGTACGGTGTAAATCATCGTCTTTCCACAGCCTACCACCTACAAACTAATGGCCAGGCTGAAATATCCAACCGAGGACTTAAGCGAATTCTTGAAAGAACCGTGGGAGAGCATCGTGCCTCATGGGCTGATAAACTTGATGATGCTTTGTGGGCTTTCTGTACTGCTTACAAGACCCCAATCGGCTGTACGCCTTATCGTCTTATGTACGGGAAAGCGTGCCACCTCCCCATTGAGTTGGAGCACAAGGCTTACTGGGCCTTAAAGTGGGCCAATTTTGATATCAACAAAGCCGGTGACCTACGCAAGATCCAACTCAATGAGCTCAATGAACTCCGTAATGAGGCTTATGAAAATTCTTTGATCTATAAGGAAAGGACTAAGCTCATTCACGATTCTAAGATTAAGAACCGAGAGTTCCATGTTGGAGACAAAGTTTTACTCTTTAACTCTTGGTTGAAAATCTTCTCGGGCAAGCTCAAATCTCGTTGGTCCGGCCTATTCACCATTGCCCAAATTTTTCCATATGGTACTCTCGAGCTCGCTCAACCTAATGGACCTAATTTTAAGGTGAATGGCCAACGAGTGAAGTTGTACTTTGGTGAGGACACCTCTCAGGAGGTGATTCCATCCCTCACCACGTTCCCCATGAACCAATTTTGGGTCGAGTCAGGCTCGTGACTCGGTTATCAAAAACAAGCGCTCCTCGGGAGGCAGCCCGAGTATCTATCTTTTTATGTTTTAACCTCCTAAGTGTAGGGGGACTTCTATACGCGTTTGTCTTTGTGTGGTGATGTGATTACAGGGATAAGTGCACTCTTGGAATCTTTGAAGAACCGTGCTCCCGTGTTATCCGAAATCCGGTTCTATCTCTCAACTATCGTGATTCAATTTACTTCATACTCACATTTGAAATTGATCACTTTAGTCGTCTCTTCCTTAACTTGAGTTAACCAACGTGCACAATGTCATAAGTGTAGGGGAGACTTTTCCCACATGCTTAAACATTGAGAACAATGTTTATCTTAAGTTTAGGGGGGACTTCTATCGAAGTTTTAAGTGGACTTTTCCATGAAAATGCCTTCATTTAACCGGAAAATCATCATTTTCAACATTTTTCAAATTTTTTATTAACTTTGGCCATTTTGTCGTAATTTTTAAATTTTTATCGTTGCTTTCATATGTATATATCCTGCAATAAAGTCAAAAATATTAATAAAGTGGTGTAGCTAGTTTAGAAGTCTTTGACATATTAGGCCCGTTGCGTTTATTTTGACTCAATTCGAATAGACTTATCCAAGTTTGTTCTAGCTAGTATCCTTAACCATGTAGACCTTAATTGGTTTATTAGGCTAAGCATCCACGAGTCTCATTACTTGAGATTTTAAACTGTGGAGGACGAGAAATGATAGAGTCAATTATAAGTCGGTATTCTTGCACAAGCTCACTTGGTGTAATTATTTGCCTATTCTCCCATCACTTGCTAATAAATTATCTGCAATAAGTAAGGTCGTACGATTTGAAAAGTTACTTAGCTTCTAGCCTAAGATCGTTTAAAAGTTGCTCGGTAATGATAAGAGTTCATAGCCAAGGCATAACTTATGAAGCGGGGCGCGAAGATTGGCGAGTCCGAAAAGGCCCTAACAAGGCATGAGGATTCCATTTTATTGCTAAAGATCCAAGGTGATGTGAAAAGCATTATTCCCAAAGTCAATATGAAGGATCAAGACTCACGACGAAAAGCAATCAACTCCCATAAAGATGATGGAGAAGTCTATCCGAAAAGACCCTAACAAGGTATGAGGATAAATAGATCCAAGTCCGAAAAGGAGGCGGATCGTTGTATCTCAAAATCCCAAATAGAGATTGAAGAAATAATCATGAAGTCGTGGTCAACAAAGTTGGAGTACCTCTCAAAAGTCTCCAAGTGAAGAAACTCTATGAACGATGAGAAGACCATTATCTCAAGCACGTCTCTCAAGATATGAAGTATGAAGTACATGCCAAATATCGGCCCGAGAAAGGTCTCAAATCGTGAACCGAGTTATGCCAAGATATGAACTTTTTGATATCCCGAGAAGCAGTTTTAAGAGATTTTGTCCTTTAGCTAACTATTGATCAAATCGTCCTACTTTGCTTTCAGCCTAAATAAACTATCGAAATAAGTCCCAAAAATGCATCTTCATGATCATTCTAAGACAAAAATAAAATATAAGAGATACACCTAGGAATAAGGGAGTTTAAGCATTTAATTAAGCCATGTGTGTAAGTGATTGAATTGCTAACTTATAATAACAATGATCTCGTTTTTAAGCTTAGTTTGGCGAACGTGAAACTTGAGGGTGATAAATCTTCACAGCACCAAAGCCCTAACGTAAGTCATTAATTTCTTTGCAAGTTATTTCCATGTAGCTATTTTCAAGCGAAATAGTTTTCTATCCTTTTGTTTCCTTTTAAAGTTTAATTTCTTTTAAGTACTTTGATTTTGGTTTGTAGAGTTTTAATAAGGCCAAGGTTGATTAATTATGAGAAAAGTGTAAAATTGCTTTATCACTAAGCATTGCATGAGGGCATGACAATGGTTAAGTGTAGGGGATTTGATAGGTGTGTAAACACCCGTCCTTTTACCACTTAATTCTGGCTAAAACGAGACCAAAACACGTATTTAATATCATTTATTTGTAATTATGCGTGGTTTTTGTGTTTATTGTGTTTTCAGAGCCAACCGGATGGATAATGGAGAAAACATGGGATTGCACAGGTTTTACTGAAGAAAAAGACTCAAGATAAAGTCTATTGTCCAAGAGATGCAAAAGATTTGAAGTCACTGGGCCTATTCGAAGATTTATCGAAGAAAAGGACTAAAGATGGAAGATTTACATAAGTCGAAGAAACTCAAGTCTATTAAACGAAGAAATTAAAAGACGAGTTGAATTTAATCGACGACAAATCCCGAATCAGAATTGAAAACGTCAACTTTTTTGAAAAGACGAGAAGACAAGAAGAACGGGAGAAATCCCACTCACCAACCAAAAGACAAGCCTATATAAAGCCCATCCCCTCACACATTTAGCCAGTTAGTTTTTTTTAGTTTTTCTCTCCTCCCCTTTTTTCTCCCTTCTAGTTCGTATCATCACCAACACCACTAGGGTGTTTGGTGATCTTGATCTTTGATTTTTAATCTTGTAATTTTCATCTTTGTATTGTGATTGTTAAAACAGTAATCATCAATACAAGTTCTTGTTTAATCTTTCCATTTCATCTTGTTCATCATCATCTTTATCTTCAAGTTCTTAAGTTCTTATTTTATTGAGTTTTGATCTTCAAAAGTTGTTGGGATTTGTGTTTTTGTTGATGGGATTTGTAGTTATTGGTTAGTAAATCATTTGTGTTAAGTTGTATTTAAGTTTTTGGTGAAAAACTTGGTGATTTTTGGATCAAAACATTTTTCCTTGTTCTTCGGCCTAGTTACTGTATCTGAGTTTCCCAGACTTCCGGATGAACACAAATCTTCCGGATGAACACAAATCTTCCGGATGAACACAAAAGTTCCGAGTGAACTACTTTAGTTAAAAGTTCCGCATGAATCAAAACTTCCGAACGAACAGAAAGTTCCGGATGAATCCAATCTTTCGAATGAACAGAAGTTCCGGATGAACAGTAAGTTCCGAATGAATGTTTGTTGATTAAGTTCCGAATGAATGTGTTTTAAAAAGTTCCGAGTGAGTTTTTCCCTTAAAAGTTCCGAATCAGTAGAAAGTTCCGAATGAGTCTAAATGTTCCGGATGAAGTAAAACTTCCGAATGAACCAATCTTCCGAATGAAGTTCCGCATGAGAGTTCCGACCCAACTTCCGAGCCAAACTTCCGAACGAAGTTCCGAATAAAAGTTCCGGATAAACTTCCTGGTGAAAAGTTCCGAATCAAGGTTAAACTTCCGAATCAATTTTCTTTTAGTGTTACTGAGTTATTGTTTTACTGTTACTGTTTTACTTTTTTACTGTTTCTTACTTTTATTTTAATTTTAATTCTAGTTCTTAAATTAATTGTTAATTGATTTTAAATTAATTGTTTTTGATTTAAGTTTTCATTTTAATACATTTAATTTTTTTTAGTATATTAGCATACCCAAACCCATTTTCTTAGTAACCAAGAACAATCATTCCACTTAAGGCCGAGATCAATTCGAGAGGATACCGAGAGATAATTGAACCCCCTAGCAATATCCATGTATCAACGCGCATTATATGTCCCAGTATGATATGCGCCCGTTGTGATATCAACTTTCGTTATCCGTTATGATTCATTGATTATATTCTGTTTGTCCGGAAAGCGGAAGGATGGCAGAAGGCAACAACTGCTCTCTTCAGCAACCTCCTCAACTCGGACACGGTATAAACTATTCTGAACCCGAGCAAGCATGTTGTAAAATAGTGTGACTTGAGGTATGGTTTATGTAAATTTTAGTACACTGATATAAACAACTATGTAGAACAAATAGGCATATAATTGCATATAACAGTGGCTCAACTTTGTTAAATTTATAATTTTAAATACGATAGAGCTATCATTTTTCTTAACTTGCTATAACTCCTGAAAGTAATCTTCAATTCTCCCTTAGGTATGTTCCGCATGATGTCTTGAGGCCAGTACGCATGAGACTTGAGAAAATAGGGGAACAGGTTGCAGACAAAGGCTACATGAGTTGAATGTTAATTTGCAATGTGGGTATGTTGAAGCTTTTTACAGTATAAACATGTAGATAATGAAACTGAAATTAATGTTGCTTATTTAAATGAAAAAAGTATTTATATTTGAATTTGAATTTTTAAAGTTGTTCATAAGCTGATGTTGTTTGTTCATGTTTCAGGTCCAATATTGGTTTGCCCAACGGCTGAGACTTTTTTGGGTTTTCCAGTTCGGTCTACTTAGCGATTTGACCCTTCTCACATCTTCGATGCTTTCTATATGCTCAACCCAAACAGAAATTCTTTACATGTGCCTACGGAAAGTCATGCTGTAAGTCCCACCAAAACTAATATCCCTCTCCTTTCTACAACATTTCTTTTTTCATGAAATAAAATGTACCAGTGGTCTAATCATTGTGAACTTTTTTCCTTTTCTTTACAGAGCTTTGTGCCAGAGCTGGAAGGCAATGAGATCCTGGATCAACTTGCTTTTTGCTATTGATGTAGTACTGTTTAGGTAACGTAAATACTGTACCCTTGCCAAAAGCGCCCACCCTTCGCCCCGCAGCGAAGCGCGGGCAAAAATCCTAGTATATATAGTTTAGTAAAAGCTTATGAATAGTGATTACATTTGTTTATTATTTCACGTATCGGCTTACGTGTTTTGCCTTAGAGTGGGGGACAATAGCTGGTAACTGGGCTGTTAGAGCTTTGGCACCACTTGAGTTTTGGCGTACCGTTCCGACTCTGGCGCTAAGAGGCCTCGCGCCAACCTCACCAGCTCACGCCAAAGGAATTATGATTTTTTTTAATAATAAAGAGGGTATTTGTGAGCCCATTATACCCCTTTGACGCCACTTTTTCTCGTGCCAACCAGTCTCCGTAAATGTGGTGCCAATGAGTTTCTGGTGTCAAAACCCCAAAATCTTACGTGGTGGCCTTGGCACAACTTTCTCGTGCCAACGGTTCCCAGCTCTCTGAGTAAAACACTTCATCTCGATCATAAACATCCTGCATCAACCCTATATCTCATTTCTCTCTCTAAGGGACCCATCTTGATTTCTTTCTATAGAAGCATAAAGGTGTTGTGGTGCTATTGGTGCTATCTAATGAAAGTGATTCAATTAAGAGAAAAAGGAGTGGTCACACCACCACACCAAAATCCACACCACATCCACACAAAAAACAACCATCTTATCATCATATCATTTCCACACCAATTTAACTATTTTTTCACCTTTTTACAAAAATTACCCTCAACAATTAAATTTATTTAAATCCTAATTTACTTTATTCAAATCCTAATTTAAATAAAAAACATTACAACATAAATAAAAACATAACATATCAAATAAAAAAATAAAAATGACATAAAATAAAAAGGCTAATCCTCCATTTCTTCGTCTTCATCTTCATCTTGATGAGGTCCTCCCCAAAGGTGTTCCATAAGGTTTCGTTGAAGTGAAAGATGCGAATTTCTATCCCGTAACTCTTTTGTTGTGGTACGGTTCGTGTCATGTCTATCTATCCAACGATGTTGCATTCTTGCTGAAGGATTAACAAACAAATCATTAGAATCATCAACACGAAATTTGGCTCATGTTCTTGACCGATCGCCATTTTTTGAGCTTCTAAAATCATGTTATGCAGTATGATGCAACTATACATGACTCTAATAATGGTGGTTACTCTGTATGATCGAGCCGGTTGACGTGTAATATTCCCCAACGTCCTTGAAGAACACCAAAAGCAGGTTCGACATCATTTCGTATTTTTCTTGTTTCCTTTTAAAATGTATGTCTTTTGGTTGACATGCAACCGAGAACGATTTCACAAAACTAGCCCACAGGGTTTGATATCTTGTTCTTGCAAGTAATTATACGCGCTAACCAACATTTCAATGTATAATTGTCAAAAGGGGGTAAAATAATTTTTTTTTATAAACGGTTTCCCCGACCGTGGGTGGGGGGACGCCGTCTTCCACGCTGCTGATGGTAACGCGGGGCAAAAACCACCCACGGCGTTACCACTCCTTTCTCTCTAACATGAGTATCCACGATTGGTATGTTGTGTTTTAATTATTTGCAATTTTTGATTTTCAAGTGGTGGGTTAGGGTTGAGATTGATTGGATTTTTAATTTACGGGTTCAATTCAAAACTGAAATCAGGTTGCGCCTATCCTATTCGAGATTGAATAGGTACTCTCAGATAAGATTGGCAAGAGCTACACCTTTTTAAAAATATGTTGATAAATTTATATTTTGAATGTTAAACATTTGAAATTTTGGTTTTTAGTTTTGTAGGTTAAGGTATTTGAGAAACTATGGAAGAATCAACACCTTTAGTTGCCCACAGGTATGGCTTTTAAACTCTAAAAAAAATTCTTAGAATGTTGATACAAAAGGGAGATTTTTTTAAGGTTAATGTGACTGTGAATCAGAAAGTTAAATTGTTGATTAAATGGTTGACTTCAAGAATAATGGCGGAGCGTTTACGTACGAATCTTATAAAATGTTGTTTTTTTTTCTTCTTATGATATTATCTTTGTTTGTGCAGATTGTTGTGATGAGTGGTGGACTCAGCTTTATGTGTTTCATGAGTGCGTGCTAATAGGTATGTTTTCGACATTTTTTTTTACCTATTTGAAAATAATAGCACTGCTACCTTAGTTATTCATCCCATGTTTACCGATATTTGTTATTTTGAAATATACATTGGCCCAGGTAACGTTTCTAAAAGGTCATGATGATAGTATATGAGCATTTGAAAACCGTATTCGATTTGAATTTGGGTTATGAGCCTCCTGACACGACAAGCTACACACGTTTGCAGCCACGATGGCCATTCCTTCATAACCGAACGGTCTCTTATCTGAGCGAATAAGTAACAGTTTCAAAATCTTTGCACAACAAGGTTTTTGCTTGACCGAATTACATTATTACTACAGTGTAGTGTCGTATGATTTCTGAGAAAGTCATGGCGTTTGTACCGTTTGTTTTTTTATGAATATAGATCTAATCTATGTAAGCGGCATGGGGTAAACTAGACACCACCCGTATGTGGTATATATAGGTGAGAATGAAAGAGAATGAAACAACATACATTTCATGATAAATACTCAATACCCGTGAGTTCAATAATCATGTGTTGAGTAAAAAATGGTTACTGTGAATATTCATGTGTTGAGTAAAAAAAGGTAACTGTGCACTTTTTGGTGCGGGGAGAAATCATTTTATACCCGAAAGGAAGCTAATACTAAAACCCCATTAGATAGAATAGAGAAATAGATGAAAAAAGTTTGTGGTAATCTTGCTTGGAATGTTCTAATCATGTGCAAGTACAACCCTATATAAGGGAAATTATTTTTATGATCAAGAAAAATTTTGTTATTAATGAATGCAGTAAGATAGATTTGTTGGTTAATAATCAATATTATAAGATAAACTTGCAGAAATATCTGTTTTACATATGCTAAAGATCCCTGCATATTTTAAATGATTTTGACCATAAATTACGATATTTGGAGACGGGTTCGTGCATAGCTGATGCTTAATTTGTATCCTCACGCAATAGAAGTGAGTGTGGTTCATGCTCATGTAAAAATGAAGCGAGTTATGATCAGTCGTGCTAATCTGACGACGCTACAACTAAGATTTGATTTCGACTTAATGGTTGAGCTCCTCTACGTCTTCAGTTGTTCTTTCAATCATTAGTCCCTCAATCCGATATAGCGAGGTAGTGTTCTTCATTTCAGGCTGTAAATTATTGTTTAACAATTCCTATACTATAATTACGAGTGAATAAATCTAATTATGTCATAAGTTAGTGTTTTCGTGTTCAATAAGTTGTAGGTGATTGTAGATAAATGTTTTGTCAGTGCTAATACGTATGTGCTATAATAGACTATGTTGCATAGTACATGTCCTAACGATGATTTTTGGTATGGGCAAGTGTTTAAGTTGGGCCATATTGTTTATATATAAATCAAATTTCTTTTAATTTTTAAATTAAATATTATGTATTTTGTACGTTTAAAGTACAAAGTTTAGAAGATATAAAGCATATGGATATTTGAAAAATATGAAAAGTTGTAAGTTTCACTTAAATTATCTCATTTATGTAAGTACTAAATAGTACGTCAGACCTATATCACTACTAGAAAATGGAGCAATAGCGACGGTCTTTTCCGTCGGAAATCCGTCGCTGTAGGTAATTTCCGTCGGATTTGCGACGAAAATGGTGTGTCGCTAAATGCTTCCTAGCTAATCTCTATCAGCCGGAACTCTGTCGGAAATACCGACGAAAAACAAGCGTCAGAATTCTGTTGGTATTAATTTCTCTCGGAAATCTGTCAGTAGAAATAAATATATATCTGTCGGAAATTCGTCGGTAAAAATATCCCTCGGAAATCTGTCAGAAAATTTTTAATAAGCCAAATATTCAATCACATGACCTGTACACACTTTTCTTGTCCGCTTTCTTTAACTTAGATAGATAATTTATGAGTTACATATGATAACACTAAGATTCTTATTATACCAAAAAAAAGTATTCTAATAAGCAATATAAGAGGATTATTATAACAAAATCTCCTTTAAACTTTATCTTGGTCAGATAGCAAAGAACCAACATGGAGATGCATGTATTTGCATAGATACCTTGGAAACAAGCTTGTCATGTTTTGTTGACTAAAGAAAATAAAACATATAATTTTTTTTTCTAAAACTACATCACCTGACGGAATAATATTGGTGGTTCATATACCTCAGTTATTATACTTGTAGTAAATGATGTCATTTCAGTACTTGACATTATGTGTTACGTGTTCAAGAAAACAGTGTACCAAGTCCATCAAGCTTATTAAAAGATACATGTATGACGATATCCTGCACAAGGCATTTCACGAGCTTCGCCTAAAACAAGAAACATGATGAATGATATCAATAACTAAGGATGGACAAGAAACTTTATATAAACCTTAAAAATCATATCGACACCCAACAAAGTAAATCATTCAGCTATGTAACCTACGCATCCTTTGAAATTTGAACAATCATATTAACACAAACATTGAAACAAAAGAAGGGGACATGAAAAGTATTGATTGCACAAAATTTATCATCAAATGGCGACAACAAAAAATAGTACTAGTACTATGCTAAACAAAAAGTATTGATTGCATAAAATTAAATGGTAACATAATAACTGCTAAAAATAAAGTTAAGTAAATACCAATCTTTGTAGCAGCCATAGAAAATCCATTCTAAAACTTTTGAGCACCTATAAGCTTCTTATTACATACTTTATCAAAGTATTCGTGTTGTTCACATTGACCATGCTAGCTGGCAGGCACAAGTGGCATCCCTGAGTCATCAAAGCTTTTCAACTCAGGCCAAACACCTGTGTCAAGCACACCAGTGATGACATGAACCTTGTTTCTATTAAGAGGCTGTTCATGACTTTTAGAAAAGAATATGGTTTCATCCTGAATTCCTAGAAACTGAGGAGTACGAGTGGTGTGAAGGTGGTAGAGAGTGTCCTCATAGACACTTAAGAGAGAAGGTGAGTCTCTACGGGACTGTCCTCGTATCACATTAATTTTTTTCTCATTACCATTCAAACAGATTTCATATGCAGATAAGCTAAACCTCTTTAAACCTCTACTTTTTTTTTCTTTCAAGAATCAAGATCTGATATGGATTGAGTTATAAACTGGTAGTGTGCTTGTTACTTCATAAAGCGCCTATAAACAATCTAAATGGAATAGCATTCCTATTATTTTGGTCCCCATAACCAATCTAAACAGACACGTTTGAGACCAATTTACCACCAAACAAAAAATTCTACTTCTGTTATACATATCACGTACACTAAACTAGTAAGAGTTACGATGAAACACCAACTATTATTTGAATTACGACTTAAAACTAGTAAGAGTTACGATAAAACAGTTTCCATACACTTATATAAAATGTACAAAGTAAATTAAACATTAAGCGTGGCAGGGAATCAAAATTTAATGCCCAGTTTACTTTCATCTAGCAACATCACTAATTTCTTATCTAAATCGGTTACACAGTTCAACTACCTATCAAAACGTAGCTACCACCAAAATTGAAAATCAACTAGTCGCCTCCTAACACGAATCGATAATTGACCATGAATCAATTTCATACCAACACTCTTAAATTAGTTTGAGCCAAACACTCTTAAATAAGTCTGAGCCAAACACTCTTAAATCAAGTCTAAATAAACTACACTATCCTAACACGAATCAGTAATTGACTAAACATAACACATAAAACCAAATCAAATCGATAATTTGAGCCAAACACTCTTAAACTAGGCAAAATAATAGATGCATAACACTTAAGCAAAAATTAGGGCAAAATTCAAGTACCGTTTCAACGTCTATGGTAATCGCCGGAGGTCGACGGAGGGTGACGGCGGAGGTCGACGGAGGGTAACGGCGGAGGTCGGCGGAGGGTGACGGTGGTCTCGCCGGAGATGGAACTATACCACAATACTGTCCATATTGTGATATTGTGGTGGTCTCGGCGGAGGTCAACGGAGGGTGACGGTTGTCTCGCTGACGGAGGGTGTGTGTGAAAATTTTAGACTGAATAATTTGGGAATGATTTAAAACCTATATTAAGTGTGAAAGTGTTTTAAATTTTTTAATGAATTTCATATATCAGCTTATTTACCCATTTAATATTTTGGGTGATGCAGAAGTGATTGATGTATGTGGTAATAATCTTTTTTTTAACCCTTTGTTAAAAGAAAAATAAAAAATTTGAACACGTTCGATTTGGACGATCAATTGATTGACTCGGTTTTGATCACAATACTGTTTGTATTTAATTGGGTTTTATATTTTTAAAACTGACAGAATGTCCGGTTCATCTTGGTTTCTGAGATACGATCAAGTTTTAATTTTTTTGTTTTTTTACAAATAAAACATGTAAACTTTACGTACTTTTCACGCAATTTTAATTTTAACATATATTCATCGATAAATAGTTTATAGATTTGATACTTTTTATCAAGGTTTTAAATAGCGTAACGTGTGGCGTGGTGGCAAGGTCAAGCCTAAAACTTTTGCGGTTAAGACAAATTTTTTGCGTCTTTAATGCGTGAGTTAAGGCGGCACAAAATTATAAATTTTTTTTTATATTTATATAGTTTTTTATAGACACAGAGATTTAAAAAAATGTTATAGTAAATAATAATAAGGTTGATGCGGTTCAACTCGAGGAGGATTTACAGCAAAAGTTGGCACATCGAAAGATTCAGCGGAAGTGTTAAGTGTTTGGTCAGGAGGTCGTTTTGTGGGTTGAAATTGTGTTTTGATCACTTTTGGACTGTTTTGTCATTTTTTTAAAGTATTAGGACTTTGTTTCGTAATTTATTTTCATTCAATAAGTTAGGGTTTAAAGACTTCGTGAATGTTTTTGGCTGCTCAGTTTTGGTTATTAATAAAAGTCGAGGTTTTTCCTCAACCCCATTGTTCTTCCTGTTTGTTCCTCCACGTACGCTGCATCAGAGTGATATCAGATTCCAGACGATCCTGAGTTATGCCGCCCCGTCGAGAACGCCGTGTGGTCCAGGATGGTGTTGATGATGTTCCTGTTGATGCCCTACGCAGGCAAAACGCTGACCTTCAGCGACAGGTTGAATTACTGACTGAACGGCTGAATGAATTCGTCAACGTACATCCTCATGAGGACGATGTGACTGTTACGGATGAAAACCCGTTTGGTGCTCACCGAAATCGATCTCCGGAACGTCCTGCTAACCGTTGGGAGCAGAGTTTCAAGGTCGAGATCCCTACTTTCGATGGCTCTCTCAAACCAGAGGAGTTTATTGATTGGCTTTCCCAAGTTGACGAAATTCTGGATTTCAAGAATGTCCCTGATAGTCGTCGTGTGCCACTTGTCGCAATTCGTCTACGTGGTCGTGCACAGGCTTGGTGGCAACAATTAAAACAAGTCCGTGTTCGTAGTGGTAAGTCTAAGCTCTCAAGCTGGGAAAAGTTCAAGAAACATGCTAGGGGTGCGTTCTTACCCTACAACTTTGAGAGAGAGTTGTATCAACGCTTTCAGAACCTTCGCCAAGGAACTCGATCTGTTGAGGCGTACACGACAGATTTCTTTGAGTACCTTGCTCGCCTTGATCTCAATGAATCCACTGATCAGTTGGTCTCTCGCTATATCGGTGGTCTTCGTCTTGAGCTCCAGGAGATTCTTAATATGTTTGATCCGTTGACAGTTGCTGAGGCGCATCAACGTGCTTCTCAGGCAGAAAAACAATTGAATCGTCGTACATTTGGTGGGTTTCGCCAACAGCCCCCTTTGGGTGGCGCTGCAAGTTCTTCTACCCCACCGCCTCGCTCCCAGGTTGCTCCACAGACCTATGCCTCTGCTCATGGTCCTCCCAATGTCCCTCAAGGTCGTTCCAGTGGTGGTTTGCGTTGTTATAATTGCGGTGAACTTGGTCACCGACAATCCGATTGTCGAAATCCAAAACCTGCTAACCGTGGCCTTTTTACTGAGGCTCAAGAGTCGGATGCTGCCCTGATTTCAGATTCTGCCCCTATTTATGATGAGTACCCGGAAGATGTCACAGAAGAGTATGTGTCGGGTGATATTGGTCCTCTTTTGATGTTGCGCAGGGCCTTTTTAACCCCGCGTGCTCCTGATAATGAATGGTTGCGCCACAATCTGTTTCATTCGACTTGTACCATTGGTGGAAAGGTTTGCACTTTTATTATCGATGCTGGAAGTTGTGAGAATGTGATTTCTGAGGTTGCGGTTTCCAAACTCAACCTTCCTACTGAGCCGCACCCTAAGCCTTATCGCCTTTCTTGGCTCAGTCAAGGTACCGATGTCGTTGTTTCGAAACGTGTACTTGTGAATTTTTCGATTGGTTCTACTTACCAGGATACTGCTTATTGCGATGTGGTTCCTATGGATGCATGTCATCTCTTACTGGGCCGTCCTTGGCAATATGATAATACCGTTCAACATGATGGTCGCGCTAATACATACTCTTTCCTCTTTCGTGGAAAGAAAATTGTTTTGGTCCCAAATAAGCCCAAGGATGTTTCTGCCACCACGGCTCAATCCCCTTCCTCGACCACTTTGTTGTCTCGTGCTCCTTTTGAGGCTGCTATGGAAGAGTATGGTGTGGTATTTTTCTTACTTTCCATTCCCATTTGTCATGATACTCTTGTTATTCCTACTGGTGTACAACCTTTATTACAAGAGTTTGGGGATGTGTTTCCTGAATCTCTTCCGTCAGGTTTGCCCCCTCTACGTGATATTCAACATCACATCGATTTGGTCCCCGGTGCTGCCTTACCCAACCGACCCCATTACCGTATGAGTCCGAAGGAACACGAGGAGTTACGTAGACAAGTAGAGGAGTTGCTAGCTAAGGGTCACATTCGTGAGAGTCTTAGTCCTTGTGCCGTGCCTGCCCTCCTTACTCCAAAAAAGGATGGTTCTTGGCGTATGTGTGTTGATAGTAGAGCTATTAACAAGATTACGGTGCGTTACCGTTTTCCTATTCCCCGGTTGGATGATTTGCTAGACCAATTGGGTGGTGCTTGTGTGTTTAGCAAACTGGACCTCAAGAGTGGCTACCATCAGATTCGTATTCGTATGGGAGATGAATGGAAAACCGCTTTTAAGACTCGTGAAGGTTTATATGAATGGCTGGTCATGCCGTTTGGTTTATCCAATGCTCCTAGCACTTTCATGCGTGTGATGAACCAAGCTCTTCGGCCTTTTATTGGTAAGTTTGTCGTAGTTTATTTCGATGACATCTTGATCTACAGTGTGAATCCTACAGTGCATCTTGAACATTTGCGTGAAGTGTTATTGGTTCTCCGTCGAGACAAATTTTATGCTGCTACCGCCAAGTGTGCGTTTCTCACAGACTCTCTCCAGTTTCTTGGTTATGTGGTTTCTCGCGATGGTCTCAAGGTTGATCCGAGCAAGGTCATCGCTGTTGAACAATGGCCTCAACCTTCCTCCCTCACGGAAGTTCGCAGCTTTCATGGTTTGGCATCCTTCTATCGACGTTTTATTCCTCACTTTAGTGGTGTTATGGCCCCTATTACAGATTGCATGAAAGGAACCAAGTTTCTTTGGACTACTGAAGCCGAAGCGGCATTTCAGGAGATTAAGCGTCGACTTACTTCTGCACCTATCCTTGTGCTTCCGGATTTTTCTCTCCCTTTCGAGCTCCATTGTGATGCATCGAAAACTGGGATTGGTGCTGTCCTTAGCCAATCTGGTCGCCCGGTAGCTTATTTCAGCGAGAAGCTTTCAGGTGCTAAACTTCGTTTCAGTACTTATGACGTTGAGTTCTATGCGGTTGTCCAGGCCATCAAACATTGGCGTCATTATCTCTTCCAGCGGGAATTTGTTCTATACACTGACCATGATTCCCTCAAACATCTTGGGAGCCAAGATAAGATCTCACATCGCCATGCATCCTGGATTTCTTTTCTTCAACAGTTTACTTTTGTGATCAAGCATAAGGCAGGTGTTTCAAATCGTGTGGCGGATGCTTTGAGTCGTCGCCATGGCCTTCTGGCGGAGATGCGCATTCATGTACCAAGCTTTGACTCTTTCCTGGATTATTATGTAGACGATCCATTTTTTTCTCAAGTGCTTGCAAAAATCCAACATGGCGACCCTACGGATTTTGTGTTGGAGGACGGGTTTCTGTTTCGCGGAGTTCAGTTATGCATTCCAGATTGTAGTCTACGGTTGAAGATCATTCAGGAGCTTCACAATGAGGGTCATGTGGGTCGTGATCGTACTTTTCAGTTGCTTGCAGGTTCATATTTTTGGCCGTCAATGCGTAAAGAGGTTGGTCGATTTGTGTCTCGGTGTCGTGTTTGTCAGCTTGCTAAGGGTTCCTCCACCAATGCTGGTTTATACATGTCTCTTCCTATCCCGACACAGCCATGGTCTGATGTTAGCATGGACTTCGTCCTTGGCCTTCCCCGTACTCAACGCGGTAGTGACTCTATTTATGTGGTGGTCGATCGTTTCTCCAAAATGGCTCATTTTATTCCATGTAAGCGTACATCTGATGCTGTTTCTGTTGCTCACCTTTACTTTCGTGATGTTTACCGCCTTCATGGTCTTCCGGCTTCTATAGTATCTGATCGGGATACTCGCTTTGTGAGCCATTTTTGGCGGAGTTTGTGGCGTATGGTTAACACTCAACTCAACTTCAGCAGTGCTTACCACCCTCAGACGGATGGTCAGACTGAGGTTGTTAATCGCTCTTTGGGAAATTTGTTGCGAAGTTTGGTCGGTGATCATCCGAAGGCTTGGGATTTAAAGTTGCCGCAGGCTGAGTTCGCCCACAACCATGCTGTTAATCGTACTACCGGGTTCAGCCCTTTCCGTGTGATTTATGGCTTATCACCGCGGGGTCCTCTTGATTTACTTGCACTGCCCAACAAAGTGCGTCCCCATGCTACTGCCGAGGATTTTATTTCGCAGCTACATCAGGTCCATCAGCAGACGCATGAGCATTTGGTGGCAAATACTGCTAAGTATAAGGCGCACGCTGACCTCAAACGTCGTGCTGTTGAATTTGAAGTCGGTGATTTTGTTTGGGCTATTCTGACAAAGGAGCGTTTTCCAGCCCATGAGTACAGCAAGCTAGCTGCAAAGAAGATTGGTCCTGTGGAGATTGTGGAGAAGATTAATTCCAATGCTTATCGTTTGCAGCTGCCTAGCCATGTTCGTACTTCCGATGTCTTTAATGTGAAGCATCTTATTCCTTTTGTGGGTGATTCTGATGATGATGATGCGGTTCCAGATTCGAGGACGAATCTTCTCTACCCCGGAGGGAATGATGCGGTTCAACTCGAGGAGGATTTACAGCAAAAGTTGGCACATCGAAAGATTCAGCGGAAGTGTTAAGTGTTTGGTCAGGAGGTCGTTTTGTGGGTTGAAATTGTGTTTTGATCACTTTTGGACTGTTTTGTCATTTTTTTAAAGTATTAGGACTTTGTTTCGTAATTTATTTTCATTCAATAAGTTAGGGTTTAAAGACTTCGTGAATGTTTTTGGCTGCTCAGTTTTGGTTATTAATAAAAGTCGAGGTTTTTCCTCAACCCCATTGTTCTTCCTGTTTGTTCCTCCACGTACGCTGCATCAAAGGTTAACTGGTATTTTTACATGAAATCTTATTCATTTAAAAAAAATAAAAAATTTCAGACTTAAATAAAAAAAATTCGTCACGCCTCACGCCTTTACCCGTCATATCGCGCTTTTTCACGCCTTTTCTCACGCCTCACGTTTTGACGACAAATTTGCGCCTTTTAGAACCTTGATTTTTATGCATAATTTTTATTAATTATTAAAAATATATTAATTTAAACTGATAAATAATTATATTAATTATCTTACACACTTATCAATACGAACCATGCGTATCACATGAATATCAAAACGGAACATTGATAGATAAAGTAAAATAGTACAAAAAAAGAAGGCACAACCATTAAATGAGAGTACAACACAAAATTAATGGGCCCAAATAAACATAAAATTAGTGGGTTACACTTTATCAAAAATCACCACAGCGTCTTCTTCTTCAACTAAGCAACCGCCGCTCACACCTGCATTACTAAATTTCTGGTACGCACTCATAAACACCTGTACTACTAAATTTCCGTCAGAAATTCGTCGGAAAATGATTTTGATTTCCGACTGATTACCGACTGCGAGTTAAAACATAACTAATGCTTAACCCTTTCCGACCGAATAGCGACCGTTAAACACATATATCGGTACCCAGTCGGAAACTAGTCGCAAGGTAAGTAAAATACCAACGGATTTCCGACGATATTAGTATTCCTCGGAACTTGGTCGGATTTCTGTCTGAAAATCCTTGCAAAAAATAGATCACAATATCCGTCGCTAATATGTCGGGATTTCGTCGGTAATTTCCGACGGAAATATGGCAGTCAGAAATTCTGTCACTGATGCTCCATTTTCTAGTAGTGTATGTTTACGTGACCCTGGTGAATGTTTGTAATACAATGTTGTTTTTGGTCAGATATTGATCTCGCCAAAATGAACCTGCTCCCTAAGTTTTATTTTACATAGATATTACCGGCTTCTTAATTTGTTTACAAATTAGACTGAAATCATGAGTCCACCATACTAAATAGTAGTATTCATTTCGAACGGTGATTATTGTATCGAATCAAATTATTATCATTGAGTTACAACATATATGATAAAAGAAATAAATGTTAACATTGTAAAAGTATCAAATTACAATTTAATATTTACTTGTTTCAAATTATCCGCAACACATATATTCTTTTGTTAATGTGTATTTTGTCGGTTTATAAGCTTTCAGTTTTATTTTATTTTATCTTGTATCAAAATGATTGTTTTCTTTATATTTTAGTTGATTGATTTTAATTGATTTTAAGATGGATGGAGTATTAAGGAAAACAATCCCTTTTGAAAGAAAAAAAGACCATTTTCAAAGCATATATAATTCAATCCAAAAATTAATGTAAGTAATGTTAAAAACACATAAAAAAATGATTATATTTGTTAATGGCTTCGGTCATACTTAAATCAAATGTTTATAAGTCGATATATAGATATGAAAAATAAGTATCACATGTGCTATTCTACGTACTACTCCACTATACATCATGCAAATTAGTAGTAATATTCATTGGATGGAATATATTCACTATTTGAGTGCTTACTATATAACAAAGGAAAGACTCTTCCCTATACCTTCATCAACTACATACCTAAAACCTTAAAACATTCTCAAGTATTTGAATCACTGACACACATTACATATTTTCTTTATAGTTCGTCATGACGAAAGTGTGCCTAGAGACCATTATTCCTGTTCATGGATCCTCATCCACATGTAAGAATGATCCTATTGTGTTTACAGTTTGGAAGAAGTCTCTCGTGTTTAATTGCGATGGCTTCACAGTGTATGATTCTAAAGGTAATCTTGTATATCGAGTAGACAACTATGTCGCAGGAGGAAATGGTGAGATTGTTCTCATGAATGCCTCAGGCCGCGCTCTCTACACTATTTGTCGCAAGGTATTATTAGCTCTTCTTTTATATAGGTTAGAAAAGGTAGTATTACAAAATATTTATATAGATAGTTATTAATAAAGTGATTATTGTTATTGATAGAAGTTAAGCCTATCGGATAGCTGGATGGCTTACGACGGAGAAACGTTGGTAAAACCAAGGTTTATAGTGAAGAAACATCTAAACCGTCTCAATACCAAGAAGTCCCTGGCGTATGTGATCCTTGCAGGATCATCAGAATATAACAACGTTAGCAATAATAGAAATATCATATATGAGACTGAACGATCATACACTCAGAATTGTGGTGTCGTGTATGATGACAAGCGGCGTTGGGTTGCTGAGATACGACGGAAAGAAGCCAAGACAGGAGTTTCACTTGGGGGAGATGTTTTTAATTTGGTTGTACAGCCTTTAATAGATCCCAACATAGCCATGGCCTTGTTGATTGCCTTGTATCAAATGTTTGGTTCTTCTAGACATTTTCTTACATAAAATTCACCCACAGCCCAAATTGTAATATAGATTATACTTTTTGCTAGCGATCACAACAGTTACGTGTTGTAATAAGAAATTGCAATTAGCATGTTCTAGTTATTCAGATTAAGTTCGTAATAAGAAATTGCAATTAGCATGTTCTAGTTATTCAGATTAAGATTAAGATCCAATCACATATGTGGATTTAGATGTGCGAACTAACTTCATACTCACTCAGAAGTTCTAAATAAACAAACAACGCCTAATTAGGGATGTTTGAGGTTATTATTCACAGTCGTAGTTCTTAGGATTATTAAACTTTCCTATGATCATTATGATAAATAAACAATGTTGATTAGAGCATATCATACTAAAGATATGAGACAATTATGTAATGACGGATACTAACCGAATAAGGTAGACTTTTTGTTCCACATATATTCTAGTGGTTCTCTATAAATCTAAAGGAGGGACACACTGAGAGGATTTACATGGAAGCCTGTTTGGATCAAAAGAAAATTAAATGTTGCAAGTTACAAAAACCATCTAAAGAGGGAACACACTGAAATACAGATCAGATGGGGAGGTTCACTCAGTTAGCCCTGCTACACATATGAGAGAAGCCAACACACAACACTAATTTACTGTTGCAGGCTTCAATGTCCAATTCTTTGGAGATAGGGTAAGCCCACAAATATTGGTATATTAATTTACTGGTATTTGTCTTTGTAACAAACTATTTTTAAAAGTCTTTGTAGCTGAGGTGGAAAAAGTTGCAGCAATGTGGCATGGGATACACAGGATACCAGTTACCCTTAACAATAATAAAATCTTTAACCTTTTATGCAGCAAAGGAGTAATTATTACATATAAATCAAATCTATTTTAATTTTTTAGTTAAATATATGTATTTTGTACGTTTAAAATATAAAGTTTAGAGGATATATATTTGAAAAATATGAAAAGTTATAAGTTTAACTTAAAATTATCTCGTTTATGTAAGTACTAAATAGTACGACGGATCTATATGTTTATGGGACCCTGATAGATGTTTCTAATACAATGTAGTTTTTGGTTAAATATTGATCTCACCGAAATGAACCTGATTCTAAGTTTATTTTACATAAATATTATCAACTTCTTAATTTGTTTACAAATTTTACTGAAATCATGAGTCCACCATACTAAATAGTACTATTCATTTTCGAACGGTGATTATTGTATCCAATCAAATTCTTATGGTTGTGTTACAACATATATGATAAAAGAAACAAATGTTAACATTGTAAAAGTATCAAATTACAATTTAATACTTACTTGTTTCAAATTATCCGCAACACATATATTCTTTTGTTAATGTGTATTTTGTCCTTTTATAAGCTTTCAGTTTTATTTTTATTTTAGTTTGTCTCGAAATGATTGTTTTTTTATATTATAGTTGAGTTGATTTTAATTGATTTTAAAACAGACGGAGTATTAAGGAAAAAAATCGTTTTGAAAGAAAAAAAGGCCATTTTTAAAGCATATATATCATTTAATCCAAAAATTAATGTAAGTATTGTTAAAAAGACATAAAAAAACATGGTCGTATTTGTTAATAGCTTCGGTCATACTTAAATCAAAGTCTAGAAGTGGATATATAGATATGAAAAATAAGTATCACATGTGTTATTCTATTTCTACTACTCCACTATACATCACTACTAGTTAGGATGGAATATATTCACTATTTGAGTGCTTAGTATATAACAAACCAAAGACTCTTTCCTATTCCCTCATCAACTACCTAAAACTAAAAACATTCTCAAGTATTTGAATCTCGGCACGCATTTCATATTTTCTTTATAGTTTGTCATGAAGAAAGTGTACCCGGAGACCATTATTCCAGTTCATGGATCCTCATCCACTACATATAAGAACCCTGTCGTCTTTACAGTTTGGAAGAAGTCTCTGGTGTTTAATTGTGATGGGTTCACAGTGTATGATTCTAAAGGTAATCTTGTCTATCGAGTAGACAACTATGTCCCAGGAGGAAATGGTGAGATTCTTCTCATGAATGCCTCAGGCCGTGCTCTCTACACCATTTGTCGCAAGGTATCATTTCCTCTTCTTTTATATAGATCGCAAGTTACTATTTCATAACTATAGTTGTTGATAAAGTGATTATTATTATGAATAGAGGTTAAGCCTGTCAGATAGCTGGATGGTGTATGACGGAGAAACGTTGGTAAAACCAAGGTTTATAGTGAAGAAACAACTGAACCGTCTCAATACCAAGAAGTCACTTGCGTATGTGATCCTAGCAGGATCATCTGAACAAAACAACGTTAGCTATAATAGAAATGTCATATATGAGATTGAACGATCATACACCCAGAAATCCTGTGTCGTTTATGATGACAAGCGTCGTTGTGTTGCTGAGATACGACGGAAAGAAGCCAAGACAGGAGTTTCACTTGGGGGAGATGTTTTTAATTTGGTTGTACAACCTCTAGTCGATCCCAACATAGCCATGGCCTTGGTGATTGCGTTATATCAAATGTTTGGTTCTTCCAGACATTTTCTTACGTAAAATTCAACCAGACAACCCAATGTAGTGCAGAAAATAAATTAAGTTACAACCCTACTTTGATGTAATCTAAAGTTAGAAAGTATTAGCATGAGAGGTTATAAATGTATAGATATAAACCGAAAAAAAAAATACATATATCTGGAGATGGTTTGGTTCGGTGTCTCCTAGATCAATCTGCATCATATCCACTTCTCTTATTTGACGAAAAAATTCTGAGACCAAGTGAAATTTGAGAGATTTACCTAACGTACAGTTTGCAGGTTTAGATGCGTGATTTGTTTTGTCCTCTTCAGTTTGTAGAACCCGGGATTATATGAAAATAACCCGCATATTGAACGAGTTACGTAGGTAAATTGAATGTATTGAACAAGAGTTTCGTTAATGCTATAATTTGTTTGTTACTTTTGTTATTGTTACAGCTATTGCTGCATGTGGGTTAAAATGACTAGTACTCTATTAAAAGAGTATCTTGGAATCACTACAAAATTTGTGACATTTACTTACTCAAACATGTGCTTACTAAAACCGATAAAAGTCACTATAAAAACTTTTACTTACTAAATATCTAAATTATTACTATAAAAGTCACCAAAACTTTTACTTACTTATATTTAAAAACAGATAAAAGTCAGTAAAACTTTTACTAACTTATATTTAAAACTAAAGAAAAGTCAACAAAACTTTTACTCACTTATATTCAAAACTAGATAAAAGTCAGCAAAACTTTTACTTACTTTTAAAAGTAACATAAAAGTCATCAAATCTAACTTTCTAAAAAATTAAAAAAACTGAAAGAAACTCCTCCATCCATTCGCTCCGATCACATTCTCTCAAAAAAAATGTTAATCATCTCCGTCCATTCGCTCCAGTCCATTCGCTCCGGTCTCCGTCGATTAGCTCCGATCTCCGTCAATTAGATTCTATCTCCGCCGTCCATTAGCTTCGATGTCCGTCCATTAGCTCCGATCTCCATCCATTAGCTCCGACCATCTCTCCGCCCATTAGCTCCGACCATCTCTCCGTCGCATCTCCGCCGCATCTCCGGTCATCTAAACGAGTCGCGAATCGGTTAGCTCTTATTACGTTTTTAATCGCAACTCATATTATTATGTGAATTTATAAACTGATTTTGTTAATTTCATAGTTTATTTGTTTATGATTTGTTACTGTAGAGATTGGTTAGGCTCGATTTTACGAATCGCTAAGTGTATTGTAACGTGAATGTATATATGTGACTTGAGCTCGTTAAAGTAGATGTTTTAGGAGTTTAGACACGTCTCGTATGTTGTTTGATCTTATATAGCTGTTCAGTTTTAGGCTGTAGGAGGCGTTGCAAATTGTATCACTCCTAATAATGAGTTAGAAAGGGTAAATTTGAAACACGTAATTAAGCTCGATATAAGCTTCTTTTACTAATAGTACTGATGCTAATGGAATCAATAAGTAGGAGCAAGTTTTCGTGTTTGTGTTCATTTGGACATTCGAGTTTTTTGTTTAGAATTTTAGGTTACTTTTCGAATTGTTTTCTTTTGGAGGATGATTTTAGAATTGCTAGTAATTGAAAGATGAAAAGGCACCGATCTAAAGGTTTGGTAAGAAACAGTTTCAGGAGAACTCTGTTAGCTTTTCTCATACGGAGTAATAGCCATAAGAATTTGGTATATGATTTATATCCGTCGACTTTTGACACTTAATGATATGAACATCTTCCGCTATTACCTCGACTGTATTCACCGTGGGGTGAATTAGGTATTCCTTATGGTCTTAATCTAATTATGACTATACAATTATGCATTTGTTAAGTGCGTGTTTATTATTCTAGAATTTAGAGTGCAATTATTGTTTTAATTTGTCAAATTTCATATATATACGTTCATTTTTACTAATGATTTAAGAGAGTTTTAGTGTTTTATAAAAGCGTGTAGAATTGTATGAGTGCAACATAATATTCGTCATAGTAATGGAACCGCTACCCTTAAGTTTATGTTGAGCTCGATGTTTCTTAACAAAGAGTAACACAAAGTAGCATGATCGTGTAAAATTTATGACAAATTGCTCTGAGAATTGTGGTCGCCTTAAAAAGTGGATGAAGAACACAATTCAATGAATTCACATACATACACATTGTAATTTCATACCAGTTACTTGACCTGAACTTTAGATCTTTATTGGGTATTAGTCAGAACATTTCGCTGTAAGGCATGATGGATGAAAGGAGAGAGTTGTGATGAAGATGAGTGTGGTCTTTGATGATACTTTGTCATAGGTTTAATTTTCCTTATATTTCCTTTTCTCAAAACATGCATACAACTATCACAAGTTTACTCATTTTCATCATTGTATGATTGGATACAATTTGATTTCATGATATGCCATGTCCCTCTTAACTTCCCAATTATATTTCTAAATACGTTAACTTCTTAGTTAGATTCTTGTTAGTCAAACAATTGTATATGACCAATACAGTTTATTATTTGAAATTCTAGGAAGGAAGGATCATCATTTCGCAGTTGACTACAAATATAATGTTGAATTAGAGTGGAAAATATGATGAAGATGTGTAAATAATGTTGAATTGGAGTGAATACTGAATACTTAATGTTGGTAAATTTAAGTAATATAGATATATGATTATGATGTGTAACTGGGGATGTTGGTAAATCTTTTTTCACATGTAACTTTTTTTTCCTGTTTTTCCGGTTTATCTAATTATATAGGAATTGAAATTAGTTAGATTTGGGGTGTTTGGGATTGGTAAAAGGAAGTGTATCGACGAATTGAAAGTTAGGCAGTTTTGGATTTGCTTATCCATATTGCTTACTGATTATTTTTCAGTGACTTAAGCAGTACTAGAAAGTTTTAAGCAATTCCAAACGACCGCCTGTGCATAGCTGAGATATTCTGATGGTACAGTTAGTTGACCTTTGTATCCGATACTAAATATAATCGTTTTTAGATGGAAAGGCCGCATGTAAGAAAAATGATAGTTATCTACAGCTTATGTTACTGAGTTTAAGATGGTTAATTATTCTGTCTCTTGAGAAGCTCAAAATCCACATCGTTTCTGATGTTTAAAAATAAGTTCTTTTATTATCTGATATCCAAATGAACTGTAAATTTTCTAATACTAAAGATCAAAGCTTGTTAGTATCAGCCTAGTCAGAATAATCCAACTCCATTTGTTCATTCAATTCTATTTTTAGATCTTGGCAATGCGTCATCCCAGAAGACACGTCTTGGCAGGCTGCCTTTCATCTCTTATCGTAAGCTGGTTCTATCCAAATCTGATATCCAAATGTGTTTTAAGTCTTCGATCTAGGCAATGCTTTGACTTTCAGGTAATGACCATTTTTACTGCTGTCGTTGGAATGGCTGCTCCAAACCTCGTATGTTTATTAAGCAACATATGCTTTTAAATCACCATACTCTTATTCAACTTGGTTTTTTTATACATGTACATGACTCTTGTATGATTGTATTCATGCAGATGTCCCGAACATTGACTAAGCATATAGCCACTGTCTTGTTCTTTGGTTTTGGACTATGGTCTTTATAGGATGCCTATAACGGCGACGGGTAACTTATTTCACTTTTTATATGTATAATCAGCTAGACTGTCTGATTTGGTTTTTAAACCATCAGTGAGTCTGAAGAATTGGCTGAAGTTGAGGCTGAATGGTCAGTATTTCCAGTTTTCCTCCACCAGCTAGCCTTATTTTATCCTTTAGATTAACATTGCAGTCTTTTCCGTGATCATGTGTGTAGGATGCCGACACAAAAGCTAATGGGCAAACTACTAAGTCAAGTACTGATGATGACTTGAAGAAAAAGAAGCCATTTATGACTTAGTTCTTTTCGCCCATATTCTTAAAGGTAGTTCTCACGAAAATATCACTTTATTTCTTCAATCGTGCGTTTTATAATATGTAGCTAATTGAGCAGGCATTTTCTATAACGTTCTTTGGTGAGTAGGGTGACAAAAGTCAGGTGAACGTCAATCTTGATATGTAATAGAACTTCATCAAATCAATATCGTCATCAATGTCTTCGTTCTTACCTTATAATATTAAATTTTCAGTTAGCTACAATAGTTTTGGCTGCAACTAAAAGAACAAGATGTAAAGTTCAGTTAACGTGGTCCGTTATTAGTTAGATATCTTAGCATCAAGTAATAGTTTCTTCAATTCAGGGAGATTCATCTGTTTCAGAATTAGAAAAGATGGTACATGTGAAGCTAGATACTATAAACAAGTTTTACTGTCTTGTTTCGTTTGCGATCAACATATTTACTGGAATTAGAGAATTCATTTCTTCCTATGAATTCATATGACTATTGGTTTCTTAGCATTCAATACATATTAGCTGCAGCTAAAAGAACCAAACAAGTGAGTTTATAGTAACAATCAAATACATAGGTTAACATATTGTGTTTTTGAAACAGTTTCATATATTAGAATAACATTTGCTACAGGATTCTTATAAGTAATTTACACATGGTGATTTTGTTTCTGAAGGCATGTTGACGGGGAGACACGTGTTGGTGTTTTTGCTGCCCGGTCTATTGAAGCTGGGGAACCCGTGACTTATGATTATCGGTATCATCCCTGTTTTCTTTGTTATGTTTTTGGTTCCATCTTCCAATGTGATACATTTTACCGATAGACATGCATACGATACAATAGGCTATAACTGATCCATATATTGATCCGAAAAATTTAGCAGAAATGTATTTTAATACTATTGCCTATCGTTCAGTTATCTCAAAGAAAGATTCTATCTTGATCAATTGTGAACAGGATTTCTGTGAACAGGATTCTATCTTGATCAATTTTTCCGCATATATTCAAGTTTTCAAGTTATTTCGCATTAGGTTCTTTCAATAACGTTGTGGTACACAATTGGCAGGTACAATTCTCTGAGAAGGATGCTACTTCCAAGAGCGCCTTTTAAATCATCTAATGTAAGATATACTCGACTTTTTCTTTGTCCTTTTAACTTTTTTTTAATGATCAGAGAGACTTAAAAGTAGCTAAAGCTTTTGGACTAAAATATGACCAGTTTGATCCGTCACCCAGCTTCTCATCATTATTTGACCTCTATGGCTGTACATTAATGCTTACCAATGTTTTTTCACTTTTCTGATGTAACAAGAAGCTTATTTTTCTTTTATTCTTGTGTATGTGAAGGAGTAAGACGAGGACACGCCCCAGCTGAGTCATGGTACGTGCAAGTCTGAAGTTCTGTGAGTCGTAACCAACACCGCATCTCAGTAAAATATGAGAATTTTAAATGTTATTGTAAAATTTCTGTTTGAAGTCATATTCTATGTTTTTATTTGATGTAAACGATGAATTGAGTAACGGGATCCTTGTGTTTAGATGGAAAACTGAAAAATATTTGTATTTTGAATCTGATTTTGATATGATATAGAATCTGGAAACCAAAATTTGAAAATATTTGTATTTTGATATTGAATCTGGAATTGGAAAGTATCGTCATTTTGTGATACAAAAAGTGTATAATTTATGAATAGCTTTGCATACCTTTGCTTACTCTTAGTCTTATGTGTATAAAGAAAAGAGTAAGCAAAAGTTTATAATTTATGAATAGGTTTGCATACCTTTGCTTACTCTTAGGTGTATAAAGAAAAGAGTAAGCAAAAGTTTTTAGCCTTTTACTTACTTAATAATGAGTAAGCATAGACATTTAGCGCTCCTCCCTATTACTTACTCTTTTATTATGAGTAGGAGTTTCCAAAATAGCTTTTGGTGACTCTTTTCTTATCTTTTGCTTACTCTTGCGTAAGTAAGGAATCGTCACAAATTTTGTAGTGAATGTATACCAAAAGGAGACCAAAAACAAAAATTACTCAAAAAGAGAGCGAAAACAATTTCTTCCCAATTATATTACGTTGGTCAAATGTTGAGGAATTTATAATATTTTAGAGCAAACTTGACGGCAAAACGATTTCTGTTAGACAAGCATAATATAATTTTATGTATGAGATTTGATGCCAAAGTAGCTAAACGTCAACCTGGCCGGTTTGAACCTTATACTCTCTAACGTCGTCCCATGTGATGCTAATGTACATTTTAACTATATATATAGTTTAGTAAAAGCTTATGAATAGTGATAACATTTGTTTATTATTTCAGGTATCGGTTTACGTGTTTTGCCCTTAGAGTGAGGGACAATAGCTGGTAATTGGGTTGTTAGAGCTTTGCCACCAGTTGAGTTTTGGCGCATTATTCTGACTCTGGCGCCAAGAGGCCTCGTGCCAACCCAACCAGGATTTATGATTTTTTTTATTTTTTTTCAATAATAAAGGGGATATTTGTGGGCCAGTTATACTCTTTTGGCGTCACTTTTTCGCGTGCCAACCAGTCTCCGTAAATGTGGTGCCAAAGGGTTACTGGTGTCAAAACCCAAAATCTTACATGGCGGCTTTGGCACAACTTTCTCGTGCCAACGGTTCCCAGCTCTCTGAGTAAAACACTTCATCTCGATTATAAACATCTTGCATCAACCCTATATCTCATTTCTCCATCTTGATTTCTCTCTCTAGAAGCATAAAGGTGTTGTGGTGCTATTGGTGTTATCTAATGGAAGTGATTCAATTAAGAGCAAAAGGAGTGGTCACACCACCACACCAAAAAACACCCCATCACGTCAGCTTTTTCACTTCCACATCCACACCACATCCACACCAAAAACAACCATCTTATCATCACATCATTTTCACACCAATTTAACCATTTTTCACCTTTTTACAAAAACTACCCTCAACAATTAAATTTATTTAAATCCTAATTTACTTTATTCAAATCCTAATTTAAATAAAAAATATTACAACATAAATAAAAACATAACATATCCAATAAAAAAATAAAAAATGACATAAAATAAAAAGGTTAATCCTCCATTTCTTCGTCTTCATCTTCATCTTGATGAGGTCGCGCCCAAAGGTGTTCTATAAGGTTTTGTTGAAGTGAAAGATGCGAATTTTTATCCCGTAACTCTTTTGTTTTGGTACGGTTCGTGTCATGTCTATCTATCCAATGACGTTGCATTCTTGTCGAAGGATTAACAAACAAATCATTAGAATCATCAACATGAAATTCGGCTCATGTTCTTGACCGATCGCCATTTTTTGATCTTCTAAAATCATGTTATGCAGTATGATACAATTACACATGACTCTACTAATGGTGGTTACTTTGTATGATCGAGCCGGTTGACGTAATATTCTCCAACGTCCTTGAAGAACACCAAAAGTACGTTCGACATCTTTTCGTACTCCTTGTTTCCTTTTAAAATGTATGTTTTTTGGTTGACTTGCAACCGAGAACGATTTCACAAAACTAGCCCACGGGGTTTGATTTCTTGTTCTTGCAAGTAATTATACGCGCTAACCTATATTTCAATGTATAATTGTCAAAAGGGGGTAAAATGATTTTTTTTATAAACGGTTTCCACGCCCGTGGGTGGGGGGACGCCGTCTTCCACGCTGCTGATGGCGGTGTGGTCACGCGAGGTAACGTCGGGCAAAAAATACCCACGACGTTACCACTCCTTTCCCTCTAACATGAGTATCCACGATTGGTATGTTTTGTTTTAATTATTTGCAATTTTTGATTTTCAAGTGGTGGGTTAGGGTTGAAACTGATTGGATTTTTAATTTACGGGTTCAATTCAAAACTGAAATCAGGTTGCGCCTATCATATTGGAGATTGAATAGGTACTCTCAGATAAGATTGGCAAGAGCTAAACCTTTTTAAAAATATGTTGATAAATTATATTTTGAATGTTAAACATTTGAAATATTGGTTTATAATTTTGTAGGTTAAGGTATTTGAGAAACTATGGAAGAATCAACACCTTTAGTTGCCCACAGGTATGGCTTTTAAATTCTAAAAAAAATTCTTAGAATGTTGATACAAAAGGGAGATTTTTTTATGGTTAATGTGACTGTGAATCAGAAGTTAAATTGTTGTTTAAATGGTTGACTTCAAGAATAATGGAGAGTTTACCTACGAATCTTATAAAATGTTATTTTTTTTGCTTCTTATGATATTATCTTTGTTTGTGCAGATTCTTGTGATGAGTGTTAGACTCAGCTTTATGTGTTTCATGAGTGCGCGCTAATAGGTATGTTTTCGACATTTTTTTACCTATTTGCAAATAAGAGCACTGCTGCCTTAGTTATGCATCCCATGTTTACCGATATTTGTTGTTTTGAAATATACATTGGCCCAGGTAACGTTTCTAAAAGGTCATGATGATAGTATATGAGCATTTGAAAACCGTATTCGATTTGAATTTGGGTTATGCGCCTCCTGACACGACAAGCTTCACACGTTTGTAGCCACGACGACCATACCCTCATAACCGAACGGTCCCTTATCTGAGCCAATAAGTAGCAGTTTCAAAATCTTTGCACAACAATGTTTTTACTTGACCGAATTACATGTTTACTACAGTGTAGTGTCGTACGATTTCTGAGAAAGTTGTGGCGTTTGTACCGTTTGTTTTTTATGAATATAGATCTAATCTAGGTAAGCGGCATGTGGTAAACTAGACACCACCCGTATGTGTAAATATAGGTGAGAATGAAACAACATACATTTCACGATAAATACTCAATATCCGTGAGTTCAATAATCATGTGTTGAGTAAAAAAATGGTTATTGTGAATATTCATGTGTTGAGTAAAAAAGGTAACTGTGCACTTTTTGGTGTGGGGAGAAATCATTTTATACCCGAAAGGAAGCTAATAGAAACACCCCATTAAATAGAATAGAGAAATAGATGAAGAAATTTTTGTGGTAATCTTGCTTGGAATGTTCTAATCATGTGCAAGTAGAGCTTTATATAAGGGAAATTATTTCTATGATCAAGAAAAATTTTGTTATTAATGAATGCAGTAAGATAGATTTGTTGGATAATAATCAATATTATAAGATAAATTTGCAGAAATATGTGTTTTATATATGCTAAAGATCCCTGCATATTTTAAATGATTTTGACCAAAATTATGATATTTAGAGACGGGTTCGTGCATAGCTGATGCTTAATTTGTATCCGTACGCAATAGAAGTGAGTGCGGTTCAGGCTCATGTAGAAATGAAGCGAGTTATGATCAGTCGTGCTAATCTGACGAAGCTACAGCTAAAATTTGATGTCGACTTAATGGTTGAGCTCCTCTACGTCTTCAGTTGTTCTTTCAATCATTAGTCCCTCAATTCGATCAATAGCGAGGTCGTGTTCTTCATTTTCATTTCAGGCTGTAAATTATTGTTTAACAATTCCTATACTATAACTACGAGTGAACAAATCTAATTATGTCGTAAGTTAGTGTTTTCGTGTTCAATAAGTTGTAGGTGATTGTAGATAAATGTTTTGTCAGTGCCAATACGTATGTGCTATATAGACTATGTTGCATAGTACATGTCCTAAAGATGATTTTTGGTATGAGCAAGGGCCATATTTTTTATATATAAATCAAATTTTTTTTAATTTTTAAATTAAATATTATGTATTTTGTACGATTAAAGTACAAAGTTTAGAGGATATAAAGCATATGGATATTTAAAAAATATGAAAAGTTATAAGTTTCACTTAAATTATCTCATTTATGTAAGTACTAAATAGTACGTCGGACCTATATGTTTACGTGACCTGGTGAATGTTTGTAATACAATGTAGTTTTTGGTTAAATATTGATCTCACCAAAATGAACCTGATCTCTAAGTTTTATTTTACATAGAAATTACCGGCTTCTTAATTTGTTTACAAATTAGACTGAAATCATGAGTCCACCATACTAAATAGTAGTATTCATTTCGAACGGTGATTATTGTATCCGATCAAATTATTATCGTTGAGTTACAACATATATGATAAAAGAAATAAATGTTAACATTGTAAAAGTATCAAATTACAATACAATTTAATATTTACTTGTTTCATATTATCCGCAACACATATATTCTTTTGTTAATGTGTATTTTGTCCGTTTATGTGCTTTCAGTTTTATTTTATTTTAGCTTGTCTCAAAATGATTGTTTTCTTTATATTTTAGTTGATTTGATTTTAGTTGATTTTAAGACAGACTACGTGCACCTGGAACAGAATGACCCAATGAAGCTTCACTGTTGCCTGGGATTGGCTTTGGGCTTTTCCTACGCAGCTTAAGTGGAAGGCGAAGAAGGATGAAGTATTAAGGAAAAAGATTGCCTTTGAAAAAAGAAAAGCCATTTTCAAAGCTTACATAATTCAATCCAAAAATTAATGTAAGTAATTTTAAAAAGACAAAAAAAACATGTTTATATTTGTTAATGGCTTGGTCATACTTAAATCAAATGTCTAGAAGTAAATATATAGATATGAAAAATAAGTATCACATGTGCTATTCTACTACTCCACTATACATCACTACTAGTGAGTAATATTCATTGGTTGTACAACCTCTAGTCGATCCCAACATAGCCATGGCCTTGGTGATTGCCTTATATCAAATGTTTGGCTCTTCTAGACATTTTCTTAAGTAAAATTTAACCAGACAACCCAATGTAGTGCAGAAAGTAAATTAAGTTACAACCCTACTTTGATGTAATCTAAAATTAGAAAGTATTAGCATGACGGGTTATAAATGTATAGATATAAAGATGTGAGCCCAAAAAAAATACATACTCGAGATGGTTTGGTTCGGTGTCTCCTAGATCGATCTGCATCATATCCACTTCTCTTATTTGACGAAATCATTCCGAGACCAAGAGAAATTTGTGATTTACTTAATAGTTTGCAGGTTTAGATGTGTGATTTGTTTTGTCATCTTCAGTTTGTAGAACCCGGGATTATATGAAAATAACCCGCTTATAGAACGAGTTACGTAGGTAAATTGAATGTATTGAACAAGAGTTTCGTTAATGCTATAATTTGTTTGTTACTTTTTTTTAATTGTTACAGCTATTGCTGCATGTGGGTTAAATTGACTACTACTTTAAAAAAATGTTGCAATGTCTTCCCAATTAGTTGTGTTAGTCAAATGTTGAGGAATAATAATAGACTAATAGCCTCTTTAGAAGTTTAAAATTTAATATTTTAGATCAAACTTTATCCAAAAAAAGGATAAAGCATAACATCGATCGAACCTTATACTCTCTAACATCATCCCATGTGAAGCTAATGTTACATACTAGCTATATATATTACTTTCTCCGTCTCAAAATTATTGTCCATGTTACTATTTTAGCACGTCTCAAATTAATTGTTCACTTAAAAAAATAGATAAAGAATGTGTATTAAGTTTACCATATCACCCTCACTTGAACGCATTATTACAAATAATAAAGAATGTGTAAATTAATTGGTTAAGAGTAAAACTGTTATTGTGTAAAAAGTAAGAGAGAAAAAGCTGAAAAGTGATATTTTTTTAAATTACGTGTTTTTTGATGGTGGAAAATAATTATGAGACGGAGGGAGTAGTACGTAGACAAGGTTGTAACTTATTAAAAAGTATACACTCTAGAACGTTGACTCTGACATTTATTAGAATCGGTATGACTCGATAAATATTTGTCGTCTAGTGTAATTGACACCGACGACAAAGATGATCATAAGGATATAAGAAACACAACGATTAGCAACACACACTTGAAAGAATAAAATTCGACTCACAAATAAACGACATCTAAAATAAGTGTTTATTAATTTTCATGTATGTCATACATAACTTCTCAACCTTATAAAGGCTTGGTAACATTGATTACTAAGTGACTTATACCCTTCCATCTACCTAGCTTTTATTATTGAAAAATTACTTCAAGTTATTTAAAACAAAAGAAAACTAACAAAGTTGCATTCAAGACACTTCCCGCTAATAAGTCTCCTGCCTAATCAACTTTTGATAATAACTCCCACGTATGAAGTGACATGACTGTAGATAATACTAACCGCTACGTATCAGCTCAAAACGATCCATTTTGAACTCATCATGTCCAGTGTTGATTTCACATCCATAGTCACAGTACTCGAGGCAATCCGTGTCATTCCCCCCTTGTTGAAAAAAACTCGTCCTTGACTTTAACTCATTCTCTCCATGAAATGGAGACAAGTCCTTAACATTTAAAGTAGAAGAAACACCGTAATGTCGAGGCAACTCCACATTATAAGTGTTGTTCCCCATGCATTACACAATTCTGAACGGACCATCTCCTCTTTGATTAAGCTTGGCACTCCCACCATGTGAGAAACGTTCTTTACTCATGTCGATCCACACAAGATCGCCAACTTTGAAACTAGCAAACTTTGTGTGTTTGTTTGCTTGTTTCGTATACTTCTCATTTTACTTTTCAATTTTCCATTTCACTTGTTCGTGTCTTTGATCTTCTCCGCCCGCACATCATCATCATCATTACTATAATTTGAAGTAACGGACAGATCATACAAGATCAAGTCGACTTGAAGGATTCCATCCATACACAATTTCAAATAGGCTCTTTGCCAGTTGTTCGGCTACATGAGCGATTGTATGCAAATTCAGCTGGAGGTAACACAATATCCCATTGGCGTATATTGTCACCAACAAGGAACTTAATAAATTTCCAAGACTACAGTTCACCAGTTCAGTTTGACCGTCTATTTACGGATGATACGTTGAACTAATTGTAGCTTTGTACCCAATTTTCGCCAAAGGCTTCGCCCAAAATTCCCAACAAACTTTGGATCCCGATCACAAGTAATCGTCTTTGAAACACCATTCAATCTCACTGATTCCTTAAACTACAAATTAGCAACATTGGTTGCGTCCATCGTCTTAGAACAAGGAATAAAATGTGCCATTTTTGAAAACCAATCAACGACTACCATGACCGAATCATTCTTTCGATGAGTTTAGGGAAGCCTCACGAGAAAGTCAATGCTCACATCTTCCGAAGGAGATATAGGGACGGGAAATGACGTATATAGTCATGTATTTTGAGAAGTTGATTTTCGCAAGATGGCATGTGCGACACCTCAAGATGTATTGGCTGACATTTTTCATCATTGTAGGCTAAAATAATGCTCCTTAAGTAGAGCAATCGTCTTATCTCTCTCACAATGACCACTAAGTCTACCTTCATGAGTTGCTTTAATGATTTCCAATCGAAGTGAACAATCAGAAATGCACAACTGATTCCCACAAAAGAGAAAACCATCGTGATATATAAATTATTTGTACAGGTTGTTAGACCATTGGTCATTTACCTTGCTCAAGAACTTATATTCTTTGTATAACTCTTTGATTATGTCAAAACCATGAACTTTAAATTTCATTATGGATAACAAGGAACATATTCTACTTAAAGAACCCGCTACTTTATTTGTAACATCACTTTTGTGCTTTATGTGAAACGTATAAGCTTGCAAAAATGCCACCCAATGAGCAGGCCTTGGTTTAAGCTTGTGTTAACCATTTATGTATGTTAATTCTTCATGATCATAATGTAGAATGAAATCTTTTGAAATGAGACAGTGCCTCCAATGTTCAAGAGCTCACACAATAGCATAAATCTCCTTTTCGTAAGCTGTATACATATGTCTCGCATCGGACATGGCATCCGGCAACGACGATCGGGACGCACTATTTAAGCTTTTGCAGATGGCTACGGTTGCCAAATATCAGAATGAGTGTGTGATACTTGCACATCGGGTAACAGAGATCTCTACAAACTTGCTCAAGTGTTTTTATATCTATGGCCTTAAAGTGTCATTACAACGGGAACTATTGGGGTTAAGGCCTACAAATTTAGGAGAAGCTTTCTATTTAGCCCATATCATTAAGACTCATTTTGAGGCCATTGCAGAAAAAGAGAACATGTCGTTGTTGTTGAATCACAACTTGAAACTGGTGAATCGTAGCCTATTCTTGGTGAATCGCAGCCTATTTTTGGTGAATCGCAACTTATTGTTGGTGAACTAAAGACTATGGTTAGTGAATCACATGTTGAGGTTAGTGAATCACGACTTGTTATTGATGAATCACCCAAAAGTGCCACGTGGTTTGTTACATCCGAATGAAAGGAGCGTAGAACAGGAATCCAAAAATTGTTACTTGTAACACCCCATTTTGATAATGGAAATGTCACATGCAATTATGGCGTGTCATCAAAGCATACAAGGAAAAATGTCTAAACATTACTTGACCATAAAAGGAAAATACCGGAATCAAACATCGGTAGTCCAAAAGTAAAGCTCATCACACACAAACATAGTATAGTAAAGGAAAGGACTAAACAATGTCCAAAGCAAATGTATCATAAGAAAGGAAATGCATAAAGTAAAGAAGGCTAGATAGCTTCCAGTCCATATGCACGTACTCTTAGTGTCTACGAGCGTCCCTGAGTACCTGCCGTTTTGGGAACATAGAAAAGGAAAACGGCTGAGCAAATACGCTCAGTGCACGGATGTACAATAAAGCATGAATAGGATAAGCATATAACATATAACAACGGAAGAAAACTAAGTCCCGAGTAACCTGGTTAAGTCTTAAATAAACTAGTTTTATAGTTTGAAAGTCTTATGTTTATCTTATAAAAACTGTTTGTCATATTTTACCATTAGCCAATATAGGTCATGAAAATCCACCGTGCATGAATACTTGGAGGGGTGACCTCATCATGCAAATTAGAGGGGCTGCCTCTAATTTAATATACTGGTTTTGGGTAAGATGGATCAGCTCCTTGTGAAGGATGCAAGGCACACACCACATTCACCATGAAATCCTGAATAAAAACATGTAACTAGGATGCACCCATACGCCCCACATGATAAATATAATATAAATGGCCAAAAGCTGAAGGGACGCCATGAGCAATCACTCCGCCGTGGTGAAGTCATAACATCAGTGCCTCTAATGTTATGGTTATGGTACCTCCATAACTAGGTGAAACTGGTCATGCATGTATATGGCTATAGGTAATCTTAATTAAACATAAGCAATCAAACACGTAACTTATACTACGGGAAAACAGTTGGCTGCATACGGGGAACCCTAATAAGGAAAGAATGTCCATACTGAAAGGACGGGAATCCGTACCTTATGTCCAGTGAACGAAGAAGATGAACTGAGAGAAATCCTACTTCTGAATCACTAGTGCTACATAAATACATACATGAATAAGTATCTGCTTACTAAATACGTAGCTGGTTTTATGTCATGTCTTAGCTTATTTTATGTGTTCTTACCATGTTTTACTGTTTTTAAGCCTTACACCGTGTTTATCTTATATTCTGTTTAATCTGATTAAGTATTTCTGGTATTTCATGTGTTATTATACTTACTGTGTAATAATAAGTAACTTTCCAAAAATAACATGTTTCCTAAAATAGAAAGTTTCCAAAAATAGAAAGTTTCCAAAAATAGAAAGTTTCTAAAAATAGAAAGTTTCCAAAAATAGAAAGTTACCAAAAATAAAAAGTTTCCAAAAATAGAAAGTTTCCAAAAATAGAAAGTTTCCAAAAATAGAAAGTTTCCAAAAATAGATTTACTGCTTAAAATAGATAAGTTTCTAAAAATAGAAAGTTTCCATAAATAGATCAGCTGCCTTAATTAAATAAGTTTCCATAAATAGATTAGCTGCCTGAAATAATAAGTTTCTAAAAATAGAAGGTTTCCATAAATAGATTAGCTGCCTTATTTAATTAAGTTTCTAGAAATAGAAAGTTTCCATAATTAGAAATAAACTGGTTAAATAAGCTAAGTATATAAGCCTAAGTGTTCTCATGATTATTTTTCTAAGTCATATAATATAAGGTATAGTTTAATAATTATTTCATGTAATTAAATTAAACTATAGGTTAAAATATTTAATTAAAGTATAACATGTTTTTAATTAAATATAGTTAAATACTTAGGTTAAAACATGTATTATGATATATTAATAATATAACCTAAGTCATGTTAATTAATTACTTATAGTCATGGTTTTTAATAATTAATTAATTATAAGTCTAAAATATAAAAATACTTAGGTTAATTAATTTCATGATTATTAATAATTAAATAACCTAAGTCATGTTATTAAATTAATCATATCATTTTATTAATTTAATTTTTAACATAAGATCATAAAAACATAAAAAAACTAAACATACACCATGAACCGGATCTAGATTAAAAAGCATGAACTGGACATGAAATTAACACCGTACCCCGAACCAACTCGGGGTACCCCGTGCCTTGATGCTGCCGTGGGACCCACACACACCAACCGAGACCGTATGGTCTTGGTGGTGGTCGGTTGGCCAAACCGAAACCCCTTTCGGGTTCGGTGCAGCCTGCGGCCAAAACAAACACCCCTTAAAACATACTTTTGATTTTATTAAACCCCAAATCATGTTAGATCCATGTTTATTTATTAGGTTTTTGTAAAAAACATAACATGTTCTTGATTTATAAAAAGATCAAATCAAAAGAAAAGGTTTAAAAAGGATTTACCGAATTCGTGGATCAAAAGGATGAAAAACAAACACGATCACCAACTAAAATCCCAAGATCCAAGATCACAAACCACCTCCTTGTGGTGTTTGTAGGGTGGCGGCACAAAAAGAACAAGGAATGAGGGTTTTTAGGTTTTTGCTAAAAATCTTCTGTAATTGTAAATGAGTAGTGAAAAATCCCTTTTTCCCTTTTAGTAAAATTTGACAAATGGGCTTGGCCCATTTGTCCTTCTAGCCGCGGGTAGGGGGCCCCACTTGGGGTACCCGTACCTTTTTCTGTGTCTCGATGTTAAGTTCTACGTTCGTGATTATTTGTGTTCGCGTTTTAAGTGTTCTCGTTACGTAACTATCGTGATCTAATATATTTAATTACGCTTGTAATAAATATATATAAGTAATTAATAATAGTTCGTGTTTTAATTACGTTCATGATTTCATGATTGCATGTTCGTGATTAATTATCGTCAAATAATTATTACGTGATCGTGCATAGTAAATACTTATCGTGTTCTAACACGTACGTAATACGTAAAATCCTAACACGTAATCGTAATCATGCTATATTAGGAAAGTTTAAATCTAGTACGTACGATCTTAAGGGTACTATTCATGGTAAAAGCATGCGGGTTTACAACTCTTCCCCCTAAAAAGAATAATTCGTCCCCGAATTATAGATAAAGTAAACTGGAAAAGAAGAACATACCCGAATTGAAAATATGAAATGAGGGTAAGAAGCCCGTATAGACTCCTCTGTTTCCCAAGTGGCTTCCCGCTCGGTATGATCCCTCCAAAGAATTTTGACGAATGGAATCGTCTTCTTTCTCATGACTCGTTCTTGTCTGTCAAGAACTCGTTCGGGTTCTTCTATAAAAGTGAGATCTTCACGTATCTGTTCCAGTGGATACTGAACCATGTGAAGGGGATGATACTGGTACCCTCTGAGTAAGGACACATGAAACACATTGTGCACATGCGAAAGCTGCGGAGGTAACGCCAATCGGTAAGATACTTCACCGACTCGTTCAATGATATCAAACGGTCCGATGAAACGAGGACTGAGCTTCCCTTTAATCCCGAAGCGTCTAACACCACGTGCCGGCGAAACCTTAAGGAAGACATGATCTCCTACGTTAAAGTGTATATCCCTACGATGCTTATCGGCGTAACTCTTCTGACGTGACCGTGCCTCCTGAATTTTCTGCTTAGCTACTGCGATCTTCTCATTGGTCATCTCTATGATTTTTGGTCCTTCAAGTGTTCGCTCACCAACCTGATCCCAGCAGATTGGGGCACGACACTTTCTGCCATACAACATCTCAAATGGAGCACATTTGATGCTTGCGTGCCAACTGTTGTTGTATGCAAATTCCACCAAACAAATGTAATCGTCCCAATCACCCGTCCATTCCAACACACATGACCTCAACATATCTTCCAATGTCTGAATGGTTCGCTCCGACTGTCCGTCTGTTTGAGGATGAAAAGCCGTGCTAGGCTTAAGTTGTGTACCCCAAGCTTTCTGCAGACTTTTCCAAAATCGCGAAGTGAATCGAGGATCTCTGTCTGAGACGATGTTAGATGGTGCACCGTGGAGTCTCATGATCTCTCTTATGTACGTATCTGCGAGTTTACTTACCGGATCTTCCTTGCGGATCGGTAAGAAATGAGCTGATTTGGTAAGTCGGTCAACGATAACCCAAATTGCATCGTGCTTCCTCTTGGTAGGCGGAAGACCAGTAACAAAATCCATGGTGATTTTGTCCCCACTTCTACTCTGGGATATCTAACGGTTGAAGGAGACCGCCAGATCGCTGATGCTCGATCTTAACCTGCTGGCAGGTAAGACATTTGGAGACGTAAGTGGCCACATCCTGTTTCATACCACTCCACCAAAAGTACTGCTTGATGTCATGGTACATCTTAGTCGAACCAGGATACATAGAGAATGGGGAGCTATGAGCTTCAGCTAACAAAGCTTCCCGGAGTTCTTGGTCATCAGGAACACAAAGTCTCGTGCCCTGCCATACGATACCATCTGCATCTACTCTGAATTATGTTTGCTTCTCCAAATTTTGTACTATCGCCCAGATCTCTCCGTCATCCTTCTGAGCTTCCTTGATCTTAGATAGCAACTCGGGTTCTATTCTAAGATTAGCCCAGTAACCGTGCTGTCCACGTACCATGATCTCGATGTCTAGTCGCTCCAAGTCTCTGATGATTTCCTCTTCAATTTTAATGCTGTTGATCATTCCGGACTTCCTTCTAAGAGAATCTGCTACTACATTTGCCTTTCCGGGATGATACTGTAGATTAATGTCATAATCCTTTAACAGCTCTAACCATCTCCTCTGCCCCATGTTCAATTCACGCTGAGTGAAGATATACTTCAAGCTCTTGTGGTCCGTGAAAATGTCACATGATTCTCCATATAAGTAGTGCCTCCATATCTTCAATGCAAACACGACTGCAGCAAGTTCCAAGTCGTGCGTGGGGTAATTTTCTTCATAAGGCTTAAGCTGCCGTGAAGCGTACGCGATCACTTTCCCATGTTGCATGAGAACACACCCAATTCCCTTCCCCGATGCATCGCTGTAGATTTGAAATCCACCCGTACCAGATTGTAGAGTAAGAATAGGTGCAGATACTAGCTTCTGCTTCAGGTCTTCAAAGCTCTTCTCTCGATCTTCAGTCCAGACGAATTTCTCCCCTTTCCGCATCAGTTTGGTCAATGGTAGTGCTAGGCGGGAAAAGTTCTCCATGAACCTACGGTAATAGCCAGCTAAGCCTAAGAAATTGCGGACTTCCGTCGCTGATGTCGGCCTTGGCCACTTAGTAATGGCCTCAACCTTCGCTGGATCCATAGTTATTCATTCGGCTGATACAATGTGATCTAAGAATGCCACCTTGTCTAACCAAAACTCACACTTGGAGAATTTAGCATACAACTGCTTCTGGCGAAGAATCTGTAGTACTGTACGAAGATGGTCTTCGTGTTCCTCCTTGGACTTTAAGAAAATCAGGATGTCATCGATGAAGACAATGACGAACTTGTCCAGAAATTCATGGAAGATTCTGTTCATCAAATCCATGAACACTGTTGGAGCATTTGTCAGGCCAAATGGCATAACTACAAACTCGTAGTGGCCATAACGGGTACGAAAGGCAGTCTTAGCGATGTCCTGCTCCTTGACCCGTAGCTGATGATAGCCTGACCTAAGATCAATCTTGGAGAAGTGTTTGGCCCCTTGGAGTTGGTCAAACAGATCGTCAATGCGTGGCAGTGGATACCTATTCTGAATAGTAATCTTGTTGAGCTCGCGATAGTCTATGCAAAGACGCATATTGCCGTCCTTCTTCTTAACAAACAAGACCGGTGCGCCCCATGGAGATGCGCTCGGTCGAACGAAACCTCGTTCAAGAAGTTCTTGCAGTTGATCCTTCAGCTCCTTCAGCTCTATGGGAGCCATGCGATAAGGAGCCTTGGAGATTGGTTCAGCTCCTGGAACCAGCTCGATACTGAATTCCACTTCTCGTGCAGGTGGTATGCCCGGAAGTTCTGCTGGAAAAACATCTTGGAATTCCGACACTATAGGTTGATCTTGAATTGATGGGGATTTAGCATCCATGTCGTGAATCGTAGCTAGATAACCATCGCAGCCATGTGACAGTAGTGCACGCGCTTGCAGGGTAGATATGACTTGTACAGACCGTCCGGGTATGAAACCATTATGAATGTACTCTGGTGCATTAACATCACCTAAGATAACTCGATATGAATGGCAGTCTATGGTAGCATGATGCTTGGATAGCCAATCCATGCCCAAAATCATGTCGAAGTCATTCATGTCCAGCGGAAGTGCGTCAACAGGTCGAACCTTATCGTCAAATTTTAGGGGAAGGCTCTTGTATACATGGGTGATTAATACAGAGTCCCTTAAAGGCGTGAAAATAGTAAGCCTATTTTCTAGTGGCAAGGGAGGCATCCTAATGTTCTTAGCATAAGCAGTAGAAATAACCGAGTGAGTAGTACCCATATCGAAAAGAACACATGCAGCTTGACCATACATATACAAGATTCCAGTGATGGTACCTGTAGACTTGTTGGCCTGGTCTCGAGATGTCGTGTAGACACGCCCGGTAGTAGGAGGCGGCTTGGTATCAGCATGTCCCGATGTACCCTCCATCTCGCCCTTACGGCAATCCTTCATAATATGGCCAGGAAGATCACACTTGAAGCACGCATCAGTATTACGGCAACATGGTCCTGGGTGCCTACGGTGGCAAGTAGAGCAAAGAGGATGAGTGTATCCTCCAGCAGGTGCTCTGGCTGGCTGGGAACCTGATGAAACATTTTACATAAGACATGGTAATTGGGTACAAAGGACAAAGCGGATAATCGTAAGATTGAATACCAGTGATTGCTGGACGGCTAGGCTGCGAACCTCTCTGGTTCTGGTCTCTACCGTTTCCATGGTTCCTGGTAGAAGTTTTGCTAAAGTGTTAGAATATGAGTTATAACATGAAAACATAAGGAAATGCGTAAGTATTAGGACCTGTTGTTGTTGGAGTGCCCAACGTTGTTACGGTAATTATCATTACCGCCACGCCTATCCGTAGCAGAATGGTCGTTAGTCTGACCGTTTCCCTTGGGCTGATGAGGCTGCTGCTGAGTAGCCGGCTGAGACCGGTCCCCAGTTTTCTGCCTGGAAGATACATTTAAGAGATGAATAATTGACATATATGGAAAATATACGGATTGATCACCGCTTGAATACGAAGGTTTACCTCTTGTCAGGTCTTTCAGCTTCCCCGAACTCATCTCTCTCCTACAGCATCTCCAGTTTTCGTGCCGCATCGGCCACTTGTGCTACAGTGTTGAACGTAGCACACACCAGATTGTTTGCGACCGATGTGCGAAGAGCCCATCTAAAGTGATGTGCCTGCTCTTCAGGAGTACTTGCTGCCGCACCAAGGAAACCAGCTAAGCGAAGAAAGCGCTGCATAAACTCGTTGCTATTCTCCCCAGCTCTCTGTCGGATCCCATGGTACTCTCTCTTGAGCTTGTTCTGCTCAGCCTTGGGAAAGAACTGCTCCATCACCCTATCCTTGAACTGAGCCCAAGTCAAACCAGCAACCCACTCGTCACCACCTTTAGACTGCATCAATGCTAACCACCAATTGAGTACATCGCCTTCGAACCGATAGCATGCCAACCTCGCCTTGTATGCGGGGTCACAGCCCATAGCGTTGAAAATCTTCTCGATGTGAGCCAACCAGCTTTCAGCATCGCTGGGGCTATCTGTCTTCTCAAAAGCTCGAGGGCGGAGCTTGTTGAATCTCTCCAGCCATACTGCTAATGTCACTAGAGGAGGAGGAGGAGGTGCCTGATTATGCTGCTGATTGTTGGCAGCTTGAACTTCAGCCCTGATGTCATTCCTCAGTCGAGGAAGCAAGGCTTGCATGGCAGCCTGAATTGCAGAATTGAGCTGCTCCTGTTCGCGTGTGAGAACCATCTGACAGTATAACATAAAACATATGATTAAACAGATCAAAACATAAAATATATATATATATATACATGAAAAAAAATTTATACTAAAATTTTACAAGAAAAATTTTATGCAAGAAAATTTTATGTATGGATGCATGATGCAGTTTTATGAAAACTTTTGTATGCTCGAGAGTGAACGCCTCTGGTCAGTGTACCCAAAACAAAAGACATAGCGAGGGGACGCCTATGGGTCGGTCCCAAATCTAAAAGTTTCGATAAAACACATGCGACTAAATAGGGCCAGTCTTGTACCAACCATTACTTAGTCAAAAATCTGCGACAATGACATGTATATGTATGCTTAAAAATGATGAATGCATGAAAACAACTGTCAGTTCTAGGAAGACCGTAGTGACTACCCACTAATCACAGGTCATATTTGAGAGCCTACAGGTCGAAGCCTTGGCTCTGATACCATAACTGTAACACCCCATTTTGATAATGGAAATGTCACATGCAATTATGGCGTGTCATCAAAGCATACAAGGAAAAATGTCTAAACATTACTTGACCATAAAAGGAAAATACCGGAATCAAACATCGGTAGTCCAAAAGTAAAGCTTATCACACACAAACATAGTATAGTAAAGGAAAGGACTAAACAATGTCCAAAGCAAATGTATCATAAGAAAGGAAATGCATAAAGTAAAGAAGGCTAGACAGCTTCTAGTCCATATGCACGTACTCTTAGTGTCTACGAGCGTCCCTGAGTACCTGTCGTTTTGGGAACATAGAAAAGGAAAACGGCTAAGCAAATACGCTCAGTGCACAGATGTACAATAGAGCATGAATTGGATAAGCATATAACATATAACAGCGGAAGAAAACTAAGTCCCAAGTAACCTGGTTAAGTCTTAAATAAACTGGTTTTATAGTTTGAAAGTCTTATGTTTATCTTATAAAAACTATTTGTCATATTTTACCATTAGCCAATATAGGTCATGAAAATCCACCGTGCATGAATACTTGGAGGGGTGACCTCATCATGCAAATTAGAGGGGCTGCCTCTAATTTAATATACTGGTTTTGGGTAGGAGGGATCAGCTCTTTGTGAAGGATGCAAGGCACACACCACATTCACCATGAAATCCTGAATAAAAACATGTAACTAGGATGCACCCATACGCCCCACATGATAAATATAATATAAATGGCCAAAAGCTGAAGGGACGCTACGAGCAATCACTCCGCCATGGTGAAGTCATAACTGCAGTGCCTCTAATGTTATGGTTATGGTACCTCCATAACTAGGTGAAACTGGTCATGCATGTATATGGCTATAGGTAATCTTAATTAAACATAAGCAATCAAACACGTAACTTATACTACGGGAAAACAGTTGGCTGCATACGGGGAACCCTAATAAGGAAAGAATGTCCATACTAAAAGGACGGGAATCCGTACCTTATGTCCAGTGAACGAAGAAGATGAACTGATAGAAATCATACTTCCGAATCACTAGTGCTACATAAATACATACATGAATAAGTATCTGCTTACTAAATACGTAGCTGGTTTTATGTCATGTCTTAGCTTATTTTATGTGTTCTTACCATGTTTTACTGTTTTTAAGCCTTACACTGTGTTTATCTTATATTCTGTTTAATCTGATTAAGTATTTCTGGTATTTCATGTGTTATTATACTTACTGTGTAATAATAAGTAACTTTCCAAAAATAGCAGGTTTCCTAAAATAGAAAGTTTCCAAAAATAGAAAGTTTCCAAAAATAGAAAGTTTCCAAAAATTGAAAGTTACCAAAAATAGAAAGTTTCCAAAAATAGAAAGTTTCCAAAAATATAAATTTTCCAAAAATAGATTTACTGCTTAAAATAGATAAGTTTCTAAAAATAGAAAGTTTTCATAAATAGATCAGCTGCCTTAATTAAATAAGTTTCCATAAATAGATTAGCTGCCTGAAATAAATAAGTTTCTAAAAATAGAAGGTTTCCATAAATGGATTAGCTGCCTTATTTAATTAAGTTTCTAAAAATAGAAAGTTTCCATAATTAGAAATAAGCTGGTTAAATAAGCTAAGTATATAAGCCTAAGTGTTCTCATGATTATTTATCTAAGTCATATAATATAAGGTATAGTTTAATAATTATTTCATGTAATTAAATTAAACTATAGGTTAAAATATTTAATTAAAGTATAACATGTTTTTAATTAAATATAGTTAAATACTTAGGTTAAAACATGTATTATGATATAATAATATAACCTAAGTCATGTTAATTAATTAATTATAGTCATTGTTTTTAAATAATTAATTAATTATAAGTCTAAAATATAAAAATACTTAGGTTAATTAATTTCATGATTATTAATAATTAAATAACCTAAGTCATGTTATTAAATTAATCATATCATTTTATTAATTTAATTTTTAACATAAGATCATAAAAACATAAAAAAACTAAACATACACCATGAACCGGATCTAGACTAAAAAGCATGAACCTGACATGAAATCGACACCGTACCCCGAACCAACTCGGGGTACCCCGTGCCTTGATGCTGCCGTGGGACCCACACACACCAACCGAGACCGTATGGTCTTGGTGGTGGTCGGTTGGCCAAACCGAAACCCCTTTCGGGTTCGGTGCAACATGCGGCCAAAACAAACACCCCTTAAAAACATACTTTTGATTTTATTAAACCCCAAATCATGTTAGATCCATGTTTATTTATTAGGTTTTTGTAAAAAACATAACATGTTCTTGTTTTATAAAAAGATCAAATCAAAAGAAAAGGTTTAAAAAGGATTTACCGAATTCGTGGATTAAAAGGATGAAGAACAAACACGATCACCAACTAAAATCCCAAGATCCAAGATCACAAACCACCTCCTTGTGGTGTTTGTAGGGTGGCGGCACAAAAAGAACAAGGAAGGAGGGTTTTTAGGTTTTTGCTAAAAATCTTCTGTAATTGTAAATGAGTAGTGAAAAATCCCTTTTTCCTTTTTAGTAAAATTTGACAAATGGGCTTGGTCCATTTGTCCTTGTAGCCGCGGGTAGGGGGGCCCCACTTGGGGTACCCGTACCTTTTTCTGCGTCTCGATGTTAAGTTATACGTTCGTGATTATTTGTGTTCGCGTTTTAAGTGTTCTCGTGACGTAACTATCGTGATCTAATATATTTAATTACGCTCGTAATAAATATATATACGTAATTAATAATAGTTCGTGTTTTAATTACGTTCACGATTTCATGATCGCATGTTCGTGATTAATTATCGTCAAATAATTATTACGTGATCATGCGTAGTAAATACTTATCGTGTTCTAACACGTACGTAATACGTAAAATCCTAACACGTAATCGTAATCATGCTATATTAGGAAAGTTTAAATCTAGTACGTACGATCTTAAGGGTACTATTCATGGTAAAAGCATGCGGGTTTTACATTACTACTCAAGCTAGAGAAAAAGTTGAAGCGAGCATGCAAATACTTAAGAAACGTATCAAAATTTGAGACCCTGGAACGAAGAATGTTTTTAAGACATCACCTTAAGGGCAATGTGGTTTCGAAGGAGTGAGAAATGTTACACCACGCTTTGGTGTGGATCGGGTCAAACAGGCCACTACTATCTATCTTAAGATTAGGATTTCTTTGTTATGTTTTTATAAATACATGCTATTGTTCTTAATATACTCAATCATTCAAGTTAATTGAATAAACACGCTTAAAGTGGTATTATTTATTTTGATGTATTTTAATCGGGTCGTATAATTTACAGGACCGTGGTGGATGTTTGTACTACCATTTAGTTTTTGGTTAAATATTGTGATCTCACCGAAATGAACCTTAATAAATGCCTTTTTTGTGCATATGTGTGTATACTCGTTCGTTCTCAGTATCTAATCGAATTGATCACGGTTTAGGGTGGAAGTTTTTGGTCACTAAAAGGGAGAGCTTTTGGTTATCTATATCTACTAAAATGAGTTAAGACAAATAATAAAAATAAAGAGATTAAACAAGTTTAAGTCTAATTAAAAAGTAATTTTAAAGATAAAATAAGACAAGACTATATAAAATTCAACTTGACAAAAAAAATAAAATAAGATTTATAAAAACTTTCTCCATTTAATTAAAAGTAAATGTGAAAATAAAATGAGATAAGATAATTTAAAATTAAACTCAACAAAAAGTTGCGGGAAAGAAATACACTTCAAAAAATAACTAAGTAAAATAACCACAAACTGTAGTCAAATCGCACCCTACGATCGCAGCACACGATCGCAGTCTGGATCGTACTCTAGATCTTAGTCTAGATCGCAACAAGCGATCGTAGTCCAGATCGCAACTAGGGGGCGTGGCCTTGATCGCAACAGACGATCGCACCAGGGATCGTAGTCTACAATCGCAGCCAAGATGGCAACGTGTGATCTTAGTCTTTGATCTTAGTCTTTGATCTTAGTCTTTGATCTTAGTTTCTGATCGCAAGTAGAAACCCTTAGGTTTATGCGATCACGAAACTAGATCGAAACAAGTAAAACCCTTGCAAATATTACGATGGAATGTAAAATGACAATAAGCAGAACCGAATAAGCACTTCCTAATAAGCACTTACCAAAACTTAACCAAATCAATAATAATAACAAAAACTAAATAAGCATGAATGAAAAACTTTCAAAATACTAAATAAGCAAGATTTATAAAATAAACTTTAAAAATATTAAAATTTTAAGAACACTTATAAGAAAATAAGCTAAACATGAAATAAGTAAAAATCGCAATAAGCTAAAACCATTAATCGCATGAAAATGATAAGAACAAAAAGATAAGAACTTTAATCAAATAAGCATAAAGATTAAAATGACTTCAAGATTAAACAACCAACAATAGATTTTTTAAAACAAGAAGAGAAGAATGAGAATGATTATGAAAAGCTTGTAATTAAAATTAAAGATTAAAGATTCAAAACAAGATTAAAGACTTACATGAATAACTTTAAAGAAAGACAAGTATGTAAAGACAATATTTAAAAACTTGAAAAACAATAAAAATAAAGTGGAGAACTATATGAAATAGCTAACACCCTTCCTAATGACATAAGGAATGTATTTATAGGAGGAAAATGGAAGGAGTGTGTTGCTTTGTAAAACCCGCATGCTTTTACCATGAACAGTACACTTATGATCGTACGTACAGGATTAAAACTTTCTTTATATAACATGAAAACGTATCACGAATATTAATTTCAAGAATTACGTACGTGTTATTAGACGATAATAATTACGTACGTATTAATACACGATAATTATTAACGATGACGAATAAATCACGAACATGTAATCACGAACATCTAACATGATGTTCGCGTATATTAAATAGACGCGACGAGTAATTATGTATATTAATTACGTACGGTAAATAATTATGTATGTATGATTATTATTAAGATACGACATAAATCTACGTATAATAAGTAAAACCGCAAGATAATAAATCACGTTATATAAATCACGCGACTCGAATATCTAACACGATAAATAACTACGCATGTAATAATTACGTTTAATACGTATAAGGGTAACCAGGGGAAAATTCACGACCTTTTAAAACACGACTGCGCGTATCGTTTAACAATACGCGAATTATGTAAACATGTATAAGGGCCGTTTAGACAAAGAAGAAAAGAAGTAGGACTTGGGCTCAAGGCCCAAGTGTGTTTGGTTCGGCTTAAAAACAAACAGACGGAGGGAGTACATATTTTTTTATGACAACACAACAACCATATTCCTTATAACCCTAAAACTAGAAAACAACCGTCACTTCTTTCTTTTGTTCCTTCAGACGTCGACCAACACCAAGAACAGGAATCAAATCAGGGCTTTGATCCAGGAAATTAAGTGTGGTGTTCGTGGTTCCTTTTCCAATTAATCATACATTCGGTAATTACTTTTAAATCCCTAAATTCTATTTATATTCTTGTCATTGTGAATCATTGAAAACTGATAGTAAAACATGTTGATTAAGGATCTAAAACGTGGGAATCGGGTCTGATGTTGTTAGTTGGTCAGGTGGTCACGCGAACCGAGAGTCCTAAGACTCTCGGTGGTGGTTTTGTACCATCAGCCGCAAGGTCGGGGTGGGATTTGGCCTAACAGTGGCGTCCAGTAGGGGGTGTGAACCCTGCGCAATGGCAGCCAAAGCTGCTGCTGTCAGCGGGGGTGTTTGACTAGCAGTTGCAACCGTGAGCCTCACAGCTCTCGGTGGGTACTTGTGACGCAGCAGGGGAAACCGGCTACTGCCGGTGGCAGTAACATCACTGCCATGGGGAACTGGTAGTGAAGGGGGTGTTTGGGTTTTGGTGTTAGACAGTATAAGAGACTGTTTGGCTAAGGGTTTAAGAAACGGTTAAGGGGCTGTTTGGTTCGGCTTATATGTAAACACAACACGGGTTTTCACGGGTTCGGTTTACGACACGTTTTAATAAAATAATACATGGGTTCGGGTTATTATTTTTACAAGTTTAATTAGCTTTACATGTATATTAATTTACAAGGTAATTAAATTAATAAAACATGACTTATAATTACAAGACTTACATGAAAAGCTTGTAATTAAAATTAAATATTAAAGATTCAAAACAAGATTAAAGACTTACATGAATAACTTCAAAGAAAGACAAGTATGTAAAGACAATATTTAAAAACTTGAAAAAACAATAAAAATAAAGTGGAGAACTATATGAAATAGCTAACACCCTTCCTAATGACATAAGGAAGGTATTTATAGGAGGAAAATGGAAGGAGTGTGTTGCTTCCTTCTTTCTTTCTCGTCTTTTCGTCTTTTAAATTCTTCGTGTTTCTCGACGTTGTCTCGGGATTTGTCGATATGAAATGAACTCGTCTTATAATTTTCTTCTTTTATTAGACTTGGTTCTTCGACTTCGTTAAACTTTCGTCTTTAGACTTTTTCTTCGATAAATCTTTAGAATAGGCCTTTGACTTCCGTTCTTTTTGCACTCTTGATCTTTTGACTTCGTCTTTTGTCATTTTCTTCGATAAAAACCCGGGAAAGCCCGTGTTTTCTTTCTTTTTCATATTTTTGTCCTAAAACACAATAAAAACACAAACCACGTATAATTCCGACTTTTACGACATTTAATACACGATTTGGTCTTGTTTTTATCATAGAAAATGGTAAAAGGATAAGTGTTTTCACACTTATTAAACTTGATCCCTAGGTTTTATTTTACATATATATTGCAGGCTTGTTTATTTGTTTACAAATTTTAATGAAATCGTTAGTCCCCATACTAATTAGTAGTATTCATTTTCGAACGATGATTATAATATCCAATTAAATTATTATCGTTGTGTTACAAGTTACAACAATATATGATAAAAGAATAAATGTTAACTTTGTAAAACTATGAAATTACAATTTGATATATACATGTTTCAAATTATTCACGACACGTATATTTTTTTGTTAATGTATTATTTATCTGTTAATAAGAGTTTATTTTTACTTTATTTTAGCTTGTTTTAGAAAAATTGTTTACCTTATATTTCACTTGATTTGATAATTATAACTGTTTATAGTTTATGGAAAGCACTGTGAGGCTTATGAATTTTTTTATTATTATTGTGAATACACGTGTGTGTTCGTATACCCACCAAAATCCATCCTATTCATCTCTCTCTCTCTCTCTCTCTCTCTCTCTCTCTCTCTCTAACAAGACATCTATGCTTTATGTTTCTCTCTCTAAACTATCATAAGTTTTTCTACATCTGGAATTTATGTGGGTACTTTATGGTTTTTTCGTACCCATCGTTGTTCCCAAAAAATAGATTTATCTTGGATCCTTCATGGTTTTTTGTGATGGTCGTTTCCACCAATCTTTGATTGGGTTGGCGATGGTCTAAAGGGGTTACTATTCTTAAGCCACACAGAGTGTTATTCATAAACTATAATAAGTTATAGTATCATATCTGTGTTTTTTGGGGTGTTTGATGGTGTTTTACACCGATCGTTGCTCCCAATGTTTGATTAGGTTTTGGGATGGTTGGGTTGTGGTGATGGTCGTTGTCTGGGTTTTTTCTCGATGTTGCATGGTGTTTTGGTGCCGATCAAAAATCTCAATCTTACATTTCTCTTACAAGTCAAATCAGCACGATGGACTTTTCGCCAAGATTGTTTCCCCCCACTTTTTGTTAGGTGGGTGACGAGGGGGTTAGGTTTAGTGTATATACATGATGGTGATTTTTCTTGCATACGACCGTTGCCCCTAATTTTTTGTGGGTTGGTGGCGGTCAACACGGTACATTCGATTGTGCCTTGTTAGTGTTCGGTTGCTTCATGTGAATGATTGGATCTTATAGAAGGTACATTCGATTGTTTAAACTAATTAACATTATTTTATTTTACTCGATTGTTTAACCTAATTAGGGTTAGGGTTATAACATTTGCTTTTTGGTCAATTAATTGAGTTTCAATTTCCAATTGTTTTTTGGGTCCCTTTTCGAATGGTATATTGGCTCCTCGTATTATTGGAATCTCTCTCCATAGTTGTGGTTTCATTAAATAGTGCGTTTGGTTTGAAGCTGATTATGATTACATTGTCCAACGTTTTCTTTGAACATCAGCCATTGAGGAAACTATGACGACTTTAAACGACTGTGATGATAGTGATTTACCATTTGTAACGGAATATGAACGGGATTTGGATTTGGGCCGCCTGGCGAGGCGAACTTTCCAAGTTTGCAGCCATAGTGGCCATGGTAAGTTTGCAGCCACGGTGGCCATACCGCCATATCCGAGCGATCCATTATCTGAGCCTAAAGTTGTGAACGCGCTTAGTTTTCAATTGTCTTTGAACGTTGGATATGGAATTGGTTTATAACTCACCTTGGCGGGGCAGCCTACTACGGTTGTAGTCATGGTTAGGTGGATGTAGTATCGTTAGTTGGTGCCAGTTATAAGGTATTACAGTTTATGGACTGCTCTGTGTAAAGCTTATGAACAGTGACCCTTTCTTTTATTAGTTTGCCAAAAAAATTACCATTATAATACATCTACCAGCCTTAGAAGTATTTCTTTTGTGCTAGTAAGCGAAATTGGTTGGCCTTTAGATATTTTTTTTGAACTTGTATCTACAAGGCTTACTCAGGCTATGATGAGAAAAAATGTCCAAGGACATGCTTGAGACCACCCGCATTTTGGCGGGACAGCCTGTTACGGATGCAGCCATGTGTTCGTTGTTTCCTTAAATGCGCCTTTTCTGAGCCTACACGATCGATGCCTGTTTCCTAAGACAGGGAAAGGACGAATCCGTTTTGTGACAGAGAGAGATAATGAATCTGGAGTTTGGTGGGTATACGTATTCTGTGAGTGCGGTACGTGTATACGAGAGTACAGTTCTGATCTTCGAAGTGTATTAGTAGCAATTAAAAAAGGAAGAGGTGATGTTATTATAACTTATTATAGTTTATGGATGGCACTGCCATTATACTTTGGTGTTCATTTTGTTGAATCTTGCAGCTTGATTATCTTATTTGACAGCGATTCAGCGTTGAATTTGTTGACAATCAGATGCTATGAACTTTATTCTCGGCGAAGCAACAGAATATGCGGTGTTAATTATGACGGGCGATGATTATAGTACTTAACTCGGATTATGCGTCACCTAGCAGGGCATGTTTTTTACACTTGCAGCCACGGCGTGCATATTTTCATATCCGAATGGTTACGTATCTGAGCCAAAAACAACAAACCAATACTTTTTTTAAAGGCTTTCAAAATCTAATTGATACAGTTTGCAGAAGCTCAGTTTCAACAGGTGTGACTTCCATTTGGATCAGACAATAACAAGTGTAAAAAAAATTGGAAAAAAAGTTTTTTTTCCTATGATATTTGTTTTCTGCAACAATACTGTAAGGATTCAGACAAATATTAGTAATTCAATTTTGCCATGAATTTATAATTTCAGATTCCGTACAGAGTTTCCATACGTGCATGCTAAAATTGGCGCCCCGCAGCGAAACGCGGTTTAGCCAAACTTGTTATTTTGAGACGGCAGGAGCTTTAAGAAAAAAAATTTGTCTTTGAAAGAAGGAAAGTCCATTTTCAAAGCATATATCATTCAATCCAAAACTAAATGTAAGTAATGTTAACATAAAAACGTGGTTATATTTGTCAAAGTTTTCGGTCACATACATAAATCAAAAGTCTAGAAGTCACTACTACACAAATGGGTATAAAGCCCCCCTAATAAAGCCCCTTATTTGAAAAAAAGGGGGTCTAATGGGATTCCCCTTCTTTTTGAAACCTATACAGCCATGTTTCCAAGTATGGAACAGGGCTCTATTCGAGTAAATCCATAAACCCCTGTTTCCTTCCAAAAAAACAGGGATCTATTCTACCCCCATAGATCCCCCATTCAGAAAACAAGGCTCTATTATAGCCTCAAACGTCCAATTCCCAAACAAGTCACATTAACGGGCTGAAAACAAAAAATTCTCTCATTTTTACCATTTTTGGCCTACCTGCACATTCTTATACATCCTGCCTGCAATTTTTTTTCTTTACACCCTCTTTATTCAAACCCACAATAAATGACAGCTTTAAATGACCCAATCCAATTGATATTTAAAGGTATGTTACACTTTCTTTTAATTCTTATTGTCATAAATAATACCAATGATATGAAATTAAAAACTCAGTATCATTACAAAATGATTGAAGAAGTCAATTACAGATATTTTAACTAATACACAAGTTAGAGGCTTAGTTAAAAAAAACTAACGTTCAAGAAATTATAAATAATACTAGATGCTTACTACACAACTGCAGAACGACGCCTTCTGTCACATACATGACTGCCTTCATTCCAGTATACTTTTCGTTATCATTTTTGGCACCTTGAATTTGGAATAGAACTACAGTAGTTGCTTTCTAGTTGTAAAACTTCTGTTTCGTTTATATGCATCCGCCCCTGGTCTCAAGCTGGTTTCCTCCGACTCATTGGCTAAGTAAACGGGTCTCCTCCCTGTAGGTTCATGTTTGTTCTTCACGTTCCCCTCCTTTATGTGCTAAAGCAGCCTTTAGATTGGCAATCTGAGAGAGCAATTGTTATTTCAAATATCGAGGCAAATGTCACACAACTACTAGAGCGACTCTTTTCATATACATCAATCATCTTAATAGAACGACATTTTTCATGTACATCACTCATCTATGGATAGGCAGAATAATGTTTTGTACATATACCAAATCTCATTTGTATCAAAAATTTATAGTAGTATTCAAAACATTTTAAAGGCAAGCCACCCAACCTGCCCATATTGCCACTTCTAAATTCCAGTAACAAGTTATTTTAAAACGTGTTCTTACCAGTGGTTTCCCATTACGGATACTGGCAAACAAGAAGGGCCAAATTTTACTAATCTACAAACCACAATATACAAGTTCTCACAGATAACCCCTAATTCACCAAAACTGATTATGATAATCCTTGAAGAGGGGTCTAGTAAGACATTTGTAATTTCCATAATTACATTGACATCAAGAATACAAGATTATACCTACTTAGTGTAAATACGAATTAACCTTGTGTACTATTTCTGCCCTCGTCAAATGAAGATAATAGTTCAAAAAGGGGAAACAGTGCATGGTTCCCAAAATGGATCAAGTAGAGTGACAAGGATGTTATATATATCATTGACCCTGTAAGTATGGCATATTATAATAGCCAGGGAAATACGATATCAGAGAAATGGATTCCGATACGTTAGATTATCTAATTACCCATGCTTGGTTCGATCTCAGTTGTAGAAAAAGCTTTTGACTAAGATGCTTATAAATTTAAAACAACAAATTAGATTATCTGATTGTCCATGCTTGGTTCATTCTCGACGCACAAAAGCTTTTGACTGATATGCTTATAAATTTAGAACAAATTAGCAAAGTCAGCTACATAATGCCCCACACAAGGACCCCTGGAACAAATACTAAGCTGATAAGCAGTTTTAAGAAACACTCGACAAAGCAATCCTGAATATAGGGTAATGGAGGAGGTGAGATGTAGAAAGTCTTACCCCTACCAAAACCAACATATTCAGAAACCAAAATACCCCGAAAAGGTTAATTCACTCAAATGATTCAATTTCTTAGATTACTGATTGCATTATTTTGTAACAAAAATAATATAAGGAAATCAAATGGAAGTATTTTGTCAGCTAAGCAATGTTGGCTTATCCTACCAATAATGGCACCCACACCACCCGCTGGTGATGGTTTAGGAAACGAGGAAGGGGTCTGCATTACTTGACTCCACCACCAGCATTGTTTACCTCTACGCCTACGAGTAATATAAAGGTACAAACTTCTGCTAAGTTTTTAAGGTAACCAACATTTTAATAACCAACTTTCTGCTCTTTCTAGTTTGATTGTTGAATGTTTTAGTGGCCGTTTAAACATTTACGTCAAATTTATTTACAACTAACTCTTAAACAATTTTCTTCTATCACAGGTCCCCCAAAATCCATGGGACGGCCCTGTACCTAACCACCCATGTCTTCCACAGTGCCACTCTCCTTCTACTGTTCTACACACACGCTACATAATGCAAGTGTACCTAACCACCCCAAGACCATGACCTCTTGTCGTCGAATAAGTAAATATCTAAGACAAACATTTATAAAGGCCGTGGAGCAAATCTGTGCAACAAATCTGTTTTATTGGCATTTGACTTTGAGTCCAGCTTTGTTCAAACGTAGAATACCAAGTCATGGTATTTAAAAGAATATTTAGAATACATTCAAATATTTATACTCATGACTTGTAATAATTTCCTGAAATATATATCTAAGTGTTTACTAACTATTTCTTGTTTCTAGGAGTCTAGTTATTTTTAAGGTGTTTTATGTATCTCTTACATTCATGTTTTTTATAGATGTCGTGGAGCGACAAGAATCCGTTTACTACCAAAGAGTTGGAAAACATTGTGAGCTTGATCATATCAGTGTCCGGCATTTGAGGTTCAATCAAGCTAGTGTTTCAGTCCGCAAAACTTGTATCTCTTCTTTCCCGTAGCTTACCAAAACATTTATGAAACTGTTGTACGATGTTTAATTAGTGGTATTATTATGTTTGCAGAATTTGTATTAAACTAATGTGAATTATCTCTCATATTGAATACATTGGTTTTGCTATAAATGGTTTGTTGCAAATTAGTTTTGTTGCTTGTTTTGCTGTGTGGATTACCTGGAAATATATACAGGTGGCATTTGATTAAAAAAATGTCATAGAGCCATGTTTCAAAGCAAAGAACACGGATCTATGCTAATTTAAAAAGTGTTTTCTAAATCAAATAGAGCAAGGTTATGAAGGGGAAAACAGGGCTCTATTATTCATCATAGAACCCCTTTTATAAACATGGAGCTATGCCATCTTCTAATAGAGTCCCCCTTTTGATTCCCCTAGAAAAAGGGGCTTTAAGGGGGTTTTAAACAGGTCTCTATCTCAATTTTTTTAAGTAGTGAGTCTATGTGTAGATATGAAAAATAAGTATCAGATGTGCTATTCTACTACTACACTCCACTATACAGTATGCATGTGAGTTATCTTCATTGGATGGAATATATTCACTATTTGAGTGCTTACTATATAACAAACCAAAGACTCTTTCCTATTCCTTCATCAACTACATAAAACCTTAAAACATTATCAATTATTTGAATCTCGGCAAGCATTTCATATTTCCTTTATAGTTCGTCATGACGAAAGTGTACCCGGAGACCATTATTCCTGTTCATGGATCCTCATCCAAACGTAAGAATGATCCTGTTGTCTTTACAGTTTGGAAGAAGTCTCTCGTGTTTAACTGCGATGGGTTCACAGTGTATGATTCTAAAGGTAATCTTGCATATCGAGTGGACAACTATGTCGCAGGTGGAAATGGTGAGATTGTTCTCATGAATGCCTCAGGCCGCGCACTCTACACCATCTGTCGCAAGGTGTGTATTATTTTTCCTTCTTTTATAGATCGCGCGCAGGGTATTATTTCATTATATTTATATAGTTATTAATAAGGTGATTATTGTTATTAACAGAAATTAAGCCTATCAGATAGCTGGATGGTGTATGACGGAGAAACGTTGGTAAAACCAAAGTTTTTAGTGAAGAAACACCTGAATCGTCTCAATACAAAGTCCCTGGCGTATGTGGTCCTACAAGGATCATCTGATAACAGAAATGTCATACATGAGATTGAAAGATCATACACCAAGAAATGTTGTGTCGTGTATGATGAAAAGCGGCGTTGTGTTGCTGAGATACGACGGAAAGAAGCCTGGACAGGAGTTTCACTTGGGGGAGATGTTTTTAATTTGGTTGTACAGCCTCTAGTTGATCCGGATATAGCCATGGCCTTGGTGATTGCGTTATATCAAATGTTTGGTTCTTCTAGACATTTTCTTACGTAAAATTTAACCAGACAACCCAAAATATAGTGCAGGAAATATATTACATGTTACAACTCTATTTTGGTGGGCTGGTTTACTATCTGCGAGCATGGCTGATCGATTTGTATTTCAGAAAGCTTTTATTCAAACATTATTAATTATGTTTTACACAATTATTTTTCTCTTTCTGTAATTTTGTTATGTTTAACAAAAAACTGCTAATTAGATTGAACAGTTTTGACAACAAATACGCCTTCTTATTGTTAAAATATATAAAAAAAAAACTATAATAAATACCATATAAGATAGTCCAAAATAATAATTTAGCGAACAAGTTGGTAAACATATTTGGAAACTTGCGCAGTTACTAATGTTCCACTCCACACATTGCCCATTGGTTGTGTTCATAAGCAAGCAATATGGTGACATTTAATTCTCGCATGCAAGTTGAAGTTGGGCAGAATGAAAAGAGCTCCTAGGGTTTTAAGAAAATGACACGTGGAAGTTTCCCTGCATGTGGCTCGTCCGTGATTTTGTATTTTGCTTTGCCGCCTATTATATTAAGAGAATAGGTCCTCGTAACGTCGGGAAAAGGGGTGCTCTCCTATCTTTTGATTTGGATAGCAGCACATATATACCAGGGGGTATTTTTCTTAGTAGTAGTTCATGAGAAATCAATTTCCCATGTTCCATTATATCTTGCATTATGCCAACAAGTCCCATCCCAACTCTATCCAGATTTATGGTCTCCCCAGCATCCAAGCAAAATCTGCCATTTGTTGGGTGATACCGTCTTTTCTACGCAAGCTAGGGCCGGGTGAGGAAATGACAGAAATGAGTTCATGCCACAACGATGGGTCTCGATTCAGCAAGATGAAGGGCTAAAAAGTTTAAATAGAAAATTCCACATCTCATTGGGGGTGTAAAACGAATCGAGACCTCAATTTGATAAAGCCTTTTCTATTTTAGTTGGGAAAGAACGGCCACCAATAAGTTGTTTTTGTTGCTCTATATTTCTAAAATTACAATATTTTAAAATGCCATCATGCCAAAAACTATTAACAAAAATCTCATTTTTTTTAAATCTGGTTGGAATATTAGACGAAAAATACATAAACATTTTCAACAACGACTATTATGAAAATAACCCGCTTATAGAACAGATTACATAGGTAAATTGAATGGATAGAACAGGAGTTTCGTTAAAAAAAATGGTATTTGACGGAACCATTTTAAGTCTGTGTACGTACCGAGCCCCCCACCCAACAAGGAAGACATATCCTAGTAAATTACTTAGGCAACACTCGCTGATCAAGTCGGGGCCCGGATAGAAGTTTCGTTAATGCTATAATTTGTTTGTTAGCTATTGTTGTGGGTTAAAAGACTAGTATTACTTTATAAAAATGTCGGAATGGATGATGAAAAAGAGACTGAAAACAAAAAATTACTCAAAAATGACTGAAAACAATGTCTTCCCAATTATGTATCATATTGGTCAAACGTTGAGGAATAATAGCCTCTTTAAAAGTAAAATGTATCATATCTTAGAGCAAACTTTAATCAAAAACGATTTTTTTATGAGAAGCATAATATCATTTTATGTAAGAGATTTGATGCCAAAGTAGCTAATCGTCAACATGGCCGGTTTGAACCTTATACTCTCTGACGTTGTCCCATGTGAAGCTAATGTTATAACATACTATTATAATGTATTAAAGTATACACACTCTAGAACGTTGACTCCAACTTTAGTTAGAATCAGTATAAGACACTAAATAGCAGGGGCATTTTTTTATGAAGTTGGTTTCAAAATTTGTGTTACGTAAATAGATGTATATTTAACTTGGTTATACATTTTGGAAGAAGTCTCTCGTGTTTAATTGCGATGGGTTCACAGTGTATGGTTCTAAAGGTAATCTTGTATATCGAGTAGACAACTATGTCGCAGGAGGAAACGGTGAGATTGTTATCATGAATGCCTCAGGCCGCGCACTCTACACCATTTGTCGTGAGGTATTATTTCCTCTTCTTTTATATAGATCGCAAGTTACTAATAGTCAGTAGTTGCTAATAAAGTCATTATTGTTATGAATAGAAGTTAAGCCTATCAGATAGCTGGATGGTGTATGACGGGGAAACGTTGGTAAAACCAAAGTTTCTAGTGAAGAAACACCTGAATCGTTTCAATACAAAGTCCCTTGCGTATGTGGTCCTAGAAGGATCGTTTGAATATAACAATGTTAGCAATAATAGAAATGTCATATATGAGATTGAAAGATCATACACCAAGAAATGTTGTGTCGTGTATGATGACAAGCGGCGTTGTGTTGCTGAGATACAACGGAAAGAAGCCAAGACAGGAGTTTCACTTGGGGGAGATGTTTTTAATTTGGTTGTACAGCCTCTAGTGGATCCCAACATAGCAATGGCCTTGGTGATTGCGTTATATCAAATGTTTGGTTCTTCTAGACATTTTCTTACGTAAAACAACTTAAGATTGTCTTAATGAACGAAATGTAGTGAATGTATGGAAGTTTAACACAACAATGAGTCCTATTAATAGAGTTGTTCACAGCTACTTCTGTCTGAAAAGGTTTTAAGCAGCCATACTGTTAGACAGTGGCGGACGCAGGAAATCCTATTGTAGGGGCAAATTTTTTTTTTACAATAGCAGGACCAAAAACTTAAAATCCGAATAAAAAATCGAGTATTTTAACTTAACAATGGGAAATTTTTAGGTTTTAGAGCGTTAAATATTGGATTTTAATATATAAAATGGGGGGCAATTTGAGTTTCGAGTGGGGAGCACTTTAAAAAAACGCTCAAAATTAACGAAAAAATACACTATGATTTCGCATTTTTGGTCTAGCTATGGGGGCGCCGCCACCCCGTACCCAAAGGGTGTGTCCGCCCTGCTGTTAGAGCAAGGGGAGTGGTCACGGCGTGGGAGGTTTTTGCCCTGCGTTGAGCCGCGTGACCACACCGTCCTCCATGGCGTGGAAGATGGCGTCCCCCCACCCACGGGCGTGGATACAATGTTTAAAAAAAACTTTCATTTTACCTTCTTTTTACATTTTACAAACACCCCATTCTCAATTTAACCCAGCCAAATTACCCCTTAAACTTTTAAATTTTGGAGGCAAAAAATTTTTTTGAATTTTTTAAAAAAATTTATTATTCCAACGGCTACTTTATTATGTATTTTAGTTTTTACGTTTACTTTTTTATTTCCATGTTTATGTAATGTTTTATTATATGAATAAAGTAAATTAGGATTTGAATAAAATAAATTATTGAGGGTATTTTTTTTTCAAATAAGCCTAACGGCTATTTATTTAAAAAAAAAACTTAAATGCCCAAACGGCTACTTTTTTTTAATCCCAAATTTTACCTATATATACATAACAATATCTCTTGTAAAATTACAGACACATACACACAAATGGATCAAGAAAACCAAAAATCCTTCAATGAACCTCAATCCTTAAAAAAACCCGTAAAGGAACTGCTATAAACAAAAATGTGAGTGAATTAGTGGCGGAGTTTCGACTCAAAAGACAAGCCGCTTTTGAAGCCTTGGAAATAGCGGAAAAAAAAGACAACGAGCGCCTTATGAAGGAGGAACTAGATTTTCTATCAACGTCGACTCGGGATTGTGACGAAATTGAAGCTCGTTTCATCAATGAGAAAAAGGATGAAATCAAAAAGAAATATGGAATTGAATAAATTAGTTTTTATTTTATGCATTTTTATTTCTTGATTTTTTTTTAATTTCCGTATCGTGTTTTTTTTAGAATGTAATGTTTTTTATTTGAATGAATAGAGTAAATTAGGATTTGAATAAATTTAATTGTTGAGGGTAGTTTTTGAAAAAAAGTGAAAAAAGGTTAAATTGGTGTGGAAATTGTGTGATGATAAGATTGTTGTTTTTTTGTGTGAATGTGGTGTGGAAGTGAAAGTGAAAAATCTGACGTGGCGGTGTGTTTTTTGGTGTGCTGGTGTGACCACTCTTTTCCTCTTATGAGAAATGTAATTGTTATATCTTTCATTAGTTGTGCTAATTTTCACTATTTCACCAGAAAAAAAAACTTGCAAACCTTTGATGTCATCAAAAGATAGAAAAGTTAACATTAATTCATGACGTAGTTCGTTCTTCATGTTACCTTGATGGCCTAGTAATGCGTATCCAGGATGACTATCTAATTCTATAAAGTATAATATTAAATTAAACTCCTGAAACCTGACAAAAGCGATATCGATTTGGCGATCCACTTATTTCCCAAATCCTAAAATCTTTATTGTTCGATCAACTCTTTATTCCTTGTTCGCTGATTCAGACTTGGACTAATACTTTTCGTATTCATGGTGTTTCTTAAGCATGATTGATCCACCTGTTGTACGTTAGGAAGTGGAAGTCTAGTAATAGCAAGCTGCGTGGGGTAAAATTGATGCAGGAAAGGGTCAAAATAAATTTAGCTTATGTTATTTCTGTTAAGGCACATAAAATCTGGAGCAGCCGTTGCCATGAAAAGAAGTTTCATAAGAGGAAAACAAATTTAAGCTACGTGTTGATGGGCCAATAATTTTTCTGGCATCATGGTACCATCGCCTATCTACAATGGCTGATCATGCATAGTTTCTTGGAACAACAATATTTTGTCAATCTGTATTTCTGCAAAAGTGCATTAAGAATACTATATTCTGCTTAACAGACCAATTTTTAAGGAAAAAGTTTCACGCAACACGGTTCCCTTTTCTGTCACCTTTTTATTTGTATTACAAAAAACACTAAGTATATTGCAACGAAAAAAGGCACTATATGCCTTTTATCCATGTGCAGACACATTGTTACGGTTACCTTAGTGTTTGTAGTGTTGGAGAATTGCGGAAGCATAAAAACATCGGGTGTGTTCTCCAAAAGATCGTACACTTTATTGACAGTGCCTCCCATCTCTTTAGTCGGGTTAGTGAGGATCAAATCAACTCCAAATGTGGATATGTGCATTATACAATATACAACCCCGTTAAAAATACAGATTATTTTTTATTAATAACAATATCTTGTAAACATATATAGCATATATAGCATATAAAATCCGGTACTATTTCTATTATATAAAATGTTTGTGGATCCGAACCAAAAGGTCGGCTGTTTTGGACCATAAATCGAAATACTCACCTTCGCGCGCCTACAAATTTCATCCTAATTCCATTCTAGGTGCTTTGACCAGTGAAACTACCAACGACCTAGAATGTGTGACCAGAGAATAAAACCGGTTGCATGTAAACGTAAAAAAATTAGGCTCAAAAGTAGAGGTCATAAAGTCCATTGTTGGAACTCTTGGCTAAACAATCCTTTGTATTCTCTCTTCTAGCTTCTTCCTAGAGAGTTTTTTCTAATACTATTCATCGTTAAAAAAAAATTAGGCTTAGATAGGTAGACATTTGTAAAAAGGCAAAGCGCCCGCCATGGATGCAAATATAAAGACGTGCCCCGCCAAGACGCGGGAAATCTCAGCTTTTATCGAGTGAACAAAGAGTCATCGTTAAATCCCATTAATCCTTTTACTTATCCCGAGTATGCTATGAGAAAGCTACATAAGCAAGAAGGCTTGTTATTATACCATAACCTGAATCACTAGTTACTTTCCATTATACAGAATGCTCAAAGTACAAATGATAATTCATCTAATTTTATCAATGAAGTAAATGGCCCGCCATGGCTGCAAGCACGACGGCTTGCTAGCCCGCCAAGATACGGTTCAATGACACTTGTCATGACCAAACCATGTAAAGTACTGATTCAAACGTTAAAACAGAAAGTGTTTTAAGAAACGTACCTCTAATAGGTTCTCGTTCGTCTCATTTTCCACGTTTAAAAATAAGCTAGACCCTAACTACATGTGAGAAAAAATAAGCTTTGGCTCAAATTTGCGAGTTTTGAACCCGAGAAAAGGGTACCCGACCAGCCCGTGGTTGCAAGCAAGATATAGTGATGCCCTGCCAAGATATCACGGGCAACAACTCATTGCAGTTGCATAAGCATTAACGCTCCAAAGAATACTATCATCATCGCCAACAATAAACTGAAACTAACTTCATACGCATAATGTATATCTTTACAAACATACCTACGGTGACTCTGACATTTATTAGAATCGGTATATGACACTAAGGCGCACTTACGGATTTCGAAACTCGATAAATATTTGTCGTCTAGTGTAATTGACACCGACGTCATAGATGATCATAAGGATATAAGAGCATCCACAATGCAATGAGCTATCAATGACTTTTAGCATTAAATGTCATTAATGCAAATTACATTTATACATACAACTTTGAAGAATGACTTGATACATACCAAGTCTTTTAAAAAACATTTCCAAAAAGTTATACTTGTAATGCAAAAAAACACATACAAAAGACTTATCTAAATAGTAAAAAGCTATTGCTAGTTTTTGCATTGGGGATGCTCTAACAAACACAACGATTAGCAACACTCACTTGAAAGAATAAAATTCGACTCACAAATATACGACATTTAAAATAAGTGTTTATTAATTTTCATGTCTGTCATACATAACTTCTCAACCTTATAAAGGCTCGGTGACATTGATTACTAAGTGACTTATACCCTTCCATCTACCTAGCTTTTATTACTGGAAACTCACTCCAAGTTATTTGAAACAAAAGAAAACTAACAAAGTTGCATTTAAGACACTTCTCGCTAATAATTCTCCTGCCTAATCAACTTTTGATAATAACTCCACATATGAAGTGACATGATTCTAGATAATACTAACTGCTACGCATCAGCCCAAAACGATCCAATTTGAAATCATCATGTCCAGTGTTGATTTCACATCCATAGTCACAGTACTCGAGGCAATCCGTGTCATTCCCCCCTTGTTGATAAAAACCGTCCTTGACTTTAACTCATTCTCTCCATGAAATGGAGACAACTCCTTAACATTTAAAGTAGAAGAAACACCGTAATGTCGAGGCAACTCCACATTATAAGTGTTGTCCCTCATGCATTACACAATTCTAAACGGACCATCTCCTCTTTGATTAATCTTGGCACTCCGACCATGTGGGAAACGTTCTTTACTCATGTAGATCCATACAAGATCGCCAACCTTGAAATAGCGAACTTTGTGTGTTTGTTTGCTTGTTTCGTATACTTCTGATTTTGCTTTTCAATTTTCCCTTTCACTTGTTCGTGTCTTTGATCTTCTCCGCCCGCACATCATCATCATTACTATAATTTGAAGTAACGGGCAGAGATACAAGATCAAGTCGACCTTGAAGGATTGCATCCATAAACAATTTTAAATAGGCTATTGCCTGTTGTTCGGCTACATGAGCGATTGTATGCAAACCCAGCTCACACAATATCCCATTGGTGTATATTGTCACCAACAAGGAAACTTAATAAATTTCCTAGACTACAATTACCATTTCAGTTTGATCGTCGATTTGCGGATGATACGCTGAACTAATTGCAGCTTTGTACCTAATTTTGCCAAAGGGTTCGCCCAAAATTCCCAACAAACTTTGGATCCCGATCACCAAATCGTCTTTGGAACACCATGTAATCTTACTAATTCCTTAATCTACACATCAGCAACATTGTTTGCGTCCATCGTCTTAGAACAAGGAATAAAATGTGCCATTTTGGAAAACCAATCAACAACTACCATGATTGAATCTTTCTTTCGATGAGTTTGGGGAAGCCTCACGAGAAAGTCCATGCTCACATCTTCCGAATGAGATATAGGGACGGGAAATGACCTATATAGTCATGTATTTTGAGAAGTTGATTTTGCAAGATGGTACATGTGACACCTCAAGATGTATTGGCTGACATTTTTCATCATTTTAGGCTAAAATAATGGTCCTTAAGTAGAGAAATCGTCTTATCTCTCTCACAATGACCACTAAGTCTACCTTCATGAGCTGCTTTAATGATTTCAAATCGAAGTGAACAATCAGGAATGCACAACTGATTCCCACGAAAGAGAAAACCATCGTGAAATATAAATTCTTTGTACGGGCTATTAGACCATTGATCATTTACCTTGCTCAAGAACTTATATTCTTTGTATAACTCTTTTGATTATGTCAAAAACATGAACTTTAAGTTTCATTATGGATAAAAAGGAACATATTCTACTTAAAGAACCTGCTACTTTATTTGTAACACCACTTTTATGCTCTATGTGAAACGTATAAGCTTGTAAAAAATCCATCCAACCAACAGGCCTTGGTTTAAGCTTGTGTTGACCATTTATGTATGTTAATTCTTCATGATCATAATGTAGAATGAAATCATTTGAAATGAGGAAGTGCCTCCAATGTTCAAGAGCTCGCACAATAGCATAAATCTCCTTTTCGTAAGTTCTATACATTTGTCTCGCATCGGACATGGAATCCGACAACGACGATCGGGATGCACTATTTAAGCTTTTGCAGATGGGTACGATTGCCAAATATCATAATGAGTGTGTGATACTTGCAAATCGGGTAATGGAGATATCTACAAACTTGCTCAAGTCTTTTTATATTTATGGCCTTAAAGTGTCATTACAACGGAAACTGTTGAGGTTAAGGCCTACAAACTTAGGAGAAGCTTTCTATTTAGCCCATATCATTGAGACTCGTTCTGAGGCTATTGCAGGAAAAGAAAAAGAGCAGGTCGTTGTTGTTGAAATACAACTTGAAGCTAGTGAATCGCAGCCTATTCTTGGTGAATCGCAACCTATTGTTGGTGAATCACAACTTATTGTTGGTGAACTGAACACTATGGTTAGTGAATCACATGTTGAGGTTAGTGAATCACGGCTTGTTATTGATGAATCGCCCAAAAATGCCACGTGGTTTCTTACATCCGAATGAAAGGAGCGTAGAACAGGAATCCAAGAATTATTACTACTCGAGCTAGAGAACAAGTTGAAGCGAGCGTGCAAATGCTTAGGAAACGTATCAAAATTTGAGACCCTGGAATGAAGAGTGTTTTTAAGACATCACCTTAAGGGCAATGTGGTTTCGAATGAGTTAGAAATGTTACACCACGCTTTAGTGTGGATCGGGTCAAATAGGCCACTACTATCTATCTTAAGATTAGGATTTCTTTGTTATGTTTTTATAAATACCATGATATTGTTCTTATATTACTCAATCATTCAAGTTAATCAATAAATACGTTTTAAGTGGTATTATTTATTTTGGTGCATTTCAATCGGGTCGTATAATTTATGGGACCGTGGTGGATGTTTGTACTATAATGTAGTTTTTGGTTAAATTTTATGATCTCACCGAAATGAACCTGATCCCTAAGTTTTATTTTACATAAATATTGCCGGCTTCTTTATTTGTTTACAAATTTTAATGAAATCGTTAGTCCCCCATACTAATTAGTAGTATTCATTTTCGAGCGGTGATTATAATATCCAATCAAATTCTTCTCATTGTGTTACAAGTTACAACAATATATGATAAAAGAAATAAATGTTAACTTTGTAAAACTATGAAATTACAATTTGATATATACCTGTTTGAAATTATTCGCGACACGTATATTTTTTTATTAATGTATTACTTATCTGTTAATAAGAGTTTATTTTCATTTTATTTTAGTTTGTTTTAGAAAAATTGTTTACTTTATATTTCACTTGATTTGATGATTATAATTGTTTATAGTTTATCGAAAGCACTGTGAGGCTTATGAAGAGTAACCTTTATTTTATTATTTCCCTAATTTTTTATTATTATTTTGAATACATGTGTGTGTTCGTATACCCACCAAACTTCATCCTATTCATCTCTCTCTCTCTCTCTCTCTCTCTCTCTCTCTCTCTCTCTCTCTCTCTCTCTCTCTCTCTCTCTCTCTAAAAAGACATCTATGCTTTATGTTTCTCTCTCTAAACTATCATAAGTTTTTCTACATCTAGAATTTATGTTGGTGCTTTATGGTTTTTTCGTGCCCATCGTTGTTCCCGAAAAAGTGGATTTATCTTGGATCCTTCATGGTTTTTTTTATGGTTGTTGCCCCTAATCTTTGATTGGGTTGGCTATGGTCTAAAGGGTTATTATTCTTAAGCCAACACACAGTGTTATTCATAAACTATAATAAGCTATAGTATCATATTTGTGTTTTTTGGGGTGTTTGATGGTGTTTTACGCCGATCGTTGCTCCCAATGTTTGATTAGGTTTTACGATGGTTGGGTTGTGGTGATGGTCGTTGTCTGAGTTTTTTCTCGGTGCTGCATGGTGTTTTGGTGCCGATCGAAAATCTCAATCTTACATTTCTCTTACAAGTCAGATCTGCACGATGGACTTTTCGCGAAGATTGTTGCCCCCCATTTTTTGTTAGGTTGGTGACGATGGGGTTAGGTTTAGTGTATATACACGATGGTGATTTTTCCTGTATATGACTGTCGCCCCCAATTTTTGGTGGGTTGGTGGCGGTCAACGCAGTACATTCAATTGTGCCTTGTTAGTTTTCGGTTGCTTCATGTGAATGGTTGGATCTTATAGAAGGTACATTCGATTGTTTAAACTAATTAACATTATGTTATTTTACTCGATTGTTTAACCTAATTAGGGTTAGGGTTATAACATTTTCTTTTTGGTCAATTAATTGAGTTACAATTTTCAATTGTTTTTTGGTCCCTTTTCGAATGGTATATTGGCTCATCTTATTATTGGAATCTCTCTCCATAGCTGTGGTTTCAGTAAATAGTGCGTTTGGTTTGAAGTTGATTATGATTACATTGTACAACATTTTCTTTGAACATCAGCCATTGAGGAAACTATGACGACTTTAAACGACTGTGATGATAGTGATTCACATTCGTAATGGAATATGAATGGGATTTGGATTTGAGCCGCATGGCGAGGCGAACTTTCCAATTTGCAGCCATAGTGGCCATGGTAAGTTTGTAGCCACGGTGGCGATAACGCCATATCTGAACGATCCATTATCTGAGCCTAAAGTTGTGAACGCGCTTAGGTTTCAATTGTCTTTGAACGAATATGCAATTGGTTTATAACTCACCTTGGCGGGGCAGCCTACTACGGTTGCAGTCATGGTTAGTGGACGTAGTATCGTTAGTTGGTGTCAGTTATAATGTATTACAGTTTATGGACTGCTCTATGTGAGGCTTATGAACAGTAATCCTTTCTTTTATTAGTTTTCCAAAAAAATTAACCATTATAATACATGTGCCAGCCTTAGAAGTATTTCTTTTCTGTTCGTAAGATAAATTGGTTGGCCTTTAGATATTTTTTTTGAACTTGTATCTACAAGGCTTACTCGGGATATGATGAGAAACAATGGCCAAGGACATGCTTGAGACCACCCGTATCTTGGCGGGACAGCCTGTTGCGGATGCAGCCATGGCAGGTGTGTTTGCTGTTTTCTTAAATGTGCCTTTTCTGAGCCTACACGACCGCTGCCTGTTTCCTAAGACAAGGAAAGGACAGATCCATTTTGTGACAGAGAGAGATAATGAATATGGAGTTTGGTGGGTATACGTATTCTGTGAGTGCGGCACGTGTATACGAGAGTACAATTCTGATCTTTGCACATGTATTAGTAGCAATTAAAAAGGAAGAGGTTGATGTTATTATAACTTATTATAGTTTATGGATGGCACTGCGATTATACTTTGGTGTTCATTTTATTGAATCTTGCAGCTTGATTATCTTATTTGACAGTGATTCAGTGTTGAATTTGTTGACAATCTGATGCTATGAACTTTATTCTCGACAAAGCAACATAATACACGGCGTTAATTTTGACTGGCGATGATGATAGTACTTAACTTGGATTACGCGTCACCTCGCAGGGCATGTTTTTTACACTTGCAGCCACGGCGTGCATATTTTCATATCGGAATGGTTATGTATATAAGCCAAACACAACAAACCGATACTTTTTTAAAGGCTTTCAACATCTGATTGATACAGTTTGCAGAAGCTCAGTTTCAACAGGTGTGACTTCCATTTGGATCAGACAACAAACAGGTGTAAAAAAATTGGAAAAAAAAAGTTTTTTTCTATGATATTTGTTTTCGGAAACAATACTGTAAGGATTCGGACAAATATTTGTCATTCAATATTGCCACGAATTTTTTATTTCAGATTCCTTACAGAGTTTCCAAACGTGCACGCTAAAATTGGCGCCCCGCAGCGAAACGCGGTTTAACCAACCTTGCTATTTTAAGACGGCAGGAGCTTTAAAAAAATTGACTTTGAAAGAAGGAAACACTACAAGAAAACTGGGAACATGTGACCGGAATTTCCCTGGCGACAAAATGTCGCCAGGGATAACACCGTTCCCTGGCGACAATGCTGACGTGGCAATAAAGCAGATTTACTTTTTGGTCAAAGTTTGACTAGGGTATCCCTGGCGACATGTCGCCAGGGATAATCCGTCCAAAATCAGATGCCAAATGAAAGAGCGCGAAATTTTCCCTCCAATTTATCCCTGGCGACATGTCGCCAGGGAAACTTTGTCCAAAATTATCCCTGGCGACATGTCGCTAGGGAAACTTCGTCCATCGTAATTAACAATAATTATTTTTTGATAATAACCTACCAAATTTATCCCTGGCGACATGTCGACAGGGAAACTTTGTTAAACGTAATTAGCTTCAAAGTTAAGCAGAAAATGTGTGGCGGGCTTTTACCCGCCAAATCTCAAAAGTTTCCCTGGCGACATGTCGCCAGGGAAACTCCCTGTCTTATATATAATTAGTTTTTGCTTGTTATGCAAAATTATTAATTATTCCATATAATTATTATTTTAACTATCGATCCGATGTTATTTTATTTTTGCGACGTTTATATAATAAAAATGAGACATTTATAAAACAAATATTTATTTATTCCAAGTAATTATTATTTTAACTATCGATCCGATGTTATTTTATTTTTGTGACGTTTATATAATAAAAATGAGACATTTATAAAACAAATATTTATTTATTCCAAATATTACATAAAACCTTTTGTAATATCACATAGGAGACTTACAGACAAACACTCATAAACATAATTTTATTCGTCACGGACACATAAACACGCGCTTATTTAAATATGGATATTACAAAAATATTAGACTCGTAAACACGGAAAAACACATCACAAACTAGCTCAAACTAAGGTTCCCCATGTCATCGTAAAGGTCGTGAAGTAGTGCAGCTGAATCCATTGTGTGCCTATCGCAATGTTTATACAACTCTACTGTACTCTCAAGTACCTTTATCATTCCATTCAAGCGCACACAGTTTGCACACGTTGAAGAGCTTGGAGAAGAAATTGTAGTCCTTGAAGGTCTTGAAGAAGAGCTTGGAGGAGAAAAGCTCGTTGAAGGTCTTGAAGAAGAGCTTGGAGGAGAAAAGCTCATTGAACCTCCAAGAGAATTGACAAGTAGTCTGACTCGTTCGTCTTTCCATAAAAGAAATCCGCATCCATATGAAACTGAAGGTTGCACCTTTGAACGTGGACAAGCATAGTACTGTCTACCAAATGTATCATCTTTCCACGATTGTCGAAGAACTACATCTCCACGTCCACACGTACACGGAAAAGCTTCATGATTCAACATCTTCATAATAACAATGTGTTTGTGATGATAAGTGTATGTTATCTGCTGGTGGTTGTGATGATAAGGAGTGTGTGTGGTTCTCCTTTTATGCTAAAAAAGTGAGGGAAATTGTTAACATTTTCCCTCCAATGTTTTCCCTCCAATATTTTCCCGCCAATGTTTTCCCGCCAATGTCTGCTGGTGGTTGTGATGATAAGGAGTGTGTGTGGTTCTCCTTTTATGCTAAAAAAGTGAGTAGACATGTCTTGGTTACACGTTAGATGTTCAACGCATGAGTCGGCATGTCTTGGTTACACGTTAGATGTTTAATGGATGACTCGACATGTCTTGGTTACATGTTAGATGTTCAATGGATGAGTCGGCATGTCTTGGTTACACGTTAGATGTTCAATGGATGATTCGGTATGCATTTGTTAAATGTTAGATGTTCAATGGATGAGTCGGTATGTGCTGGTTACACGTTAGATGTTCAATGGATGAGTAGACATGTCTTGGTAACACGTTAGATGTTCAATGGATGAGTCGGCATGTCTAGGTTACACGTAAGATGTTCAATGAATGAGTCGGCATGTCTTGGTTACACGTTAGATTTTCAATGGATGAGTCGGTGTGCATTTGTTAAATGTTAGATGTTCAATGGATGAGTCGGTATGTGTTGGTTACATGTTAGATGTTCAATGGATGTCTTGGTTACACGTTAGATGTTCAATGGATGAGTCGGCATGTCTAGGTTACACGTTAGATGTTCAATGGATGAGCCGGCATGTCTTGGTTACACGTTACATGTTCAATGGATGAGTCGGTATGCATTTGTTAAACGTTAGATGTTCAATGGATGAGTCGGTATGAGTTGGTTACACGTTAGATGTTCAATGGATGAGTCGACATGTCTTGGTTACACGTTAGATGTTCAATGGATGAGTCGGTATGCATTTGTTAAACGTTAGATGTTCAATGGATGAGTCGGTATGTGTTGGTTACACGTTAGATGTTCAATGGATGAGTAGACATGTCTTGGTTACACGTTAGATGTTCAATGGATGAGTCGGCATGTCTTGGTTACACGTTATATGTTTAATGGATGATTCGGTATACATTTGTTAAACTTTAGATGTTCAATGGATGAGTCGACATGTCTTGGTTACACGTTAGATGTTCAATGGATGAGTAGACATGTCTTGGTTACACGTTAGATGTTCAATGGATGAGTCGGCATGTCTTGGTTACACGTTAGATGTTCAATGGATGAGTCGGTATGCATTTGTTAAACGTTAGATGTTCAATGGATGAGTCGGTATGTTTTGGTTACACGTTAGATGTTCAATGGATGAGTAGACATGTCTTGGTTACACGTTAGATGTTCAATGGATGAGTCGGCATGTCTAGGTTACACGTTAGATGTTCAATGGATGAGTCGGCATGTTTTGGTTACACGTTAGATGTTCAATGGATGATTCGGTATGCATTTGTTAAACGTTAGATGTTCAATGGATGAGTCGGTATGTGTTGGTTACACGTTACATGTTCAATGGATGAGTTGACATGTCTTGGTTACACGTTAGATGTTCAATGGATGAGTCTGTATGCATTTGTTAAACGTTAGATGTTCAATGGATGAGTCGGTATGTGTTGGTTACACGTTAGATGTTCAATGGATGAGTAGACATGTCTTGGTTACACGTTAGATGTTCAATGCATGATTCGGCATGTCTTGGTTACACGTTAGATGTTCAATGGATGACTCGGCATGTCTTGGTTACATGTTAGATGTTCAATGGATGAGTCGGTATGCAGTTGTTAAACGTTAGATGTTCAATGGTTACCGAATTAGAATAAATCGAGAAACTAAACGGACTAAATCGGAATGAATTTAGAAATTAAATTGACCGGGATGATATTATTATTTTATAAATAATAATAATTATTTTATAAATAATAATAATTATTATTATTATTTTATAAATAATAATAATAATTATTATTATTATTTTATTACTAATTATAATAATATATAAGTAATAATAAATTTTATTTTGACAAAAATAATCCCCTACGACAATTGGGACTTTCCCTGGCGACGTGTCGCCAGGGATACTTTCCCTTGCGACGTGTCGCCAGGGAAGGTTTGGGAGAAACGACAAAAGAAATTAGGTACGTATATATGCGTTGAAAAGTCAAATGTGTCCCTGGCGACATGTCGCCAGGGAAACTTGGTCACAACCCTCCAAAAAATTTCAATCAAGCGCGCTTTTGGCTAAACGAAAAAAGTAGAAAGTATCCCTGGCGACATGTCGCCAAGGATTGTCGCCGGGGAAAAAATGGACCTTTTTTTACCAGATCCTCACTTTTCTCATAACACTTTTTCTTATCCTAAAAACTAAAACCCGCGCAGCTATCACCACCATCACCACCTACTATCACCACCTGCTATCACCATCACCATCTTTATCATCACCACCATCATTATCATCACCACCACCACCACTCACCACCACTCTTCTCCACACCTGCACACGTGCACTACCCCGCCTTCTCCATCCGCTAGCACCACCACCACCGCCATCTACGTTCACCGGCACCACCACCACTCCATCTCCGTCCTCTATTAAGGTTTTTTATATAATGTATATTGTAATTGATAGTTTAAGGTTTTTTTATATATATTTTTTTATTTATATTGTAACTGATTTTTTTTTATATAACTTATATTATAATTGATAGTATTTTTGGTTTTGTTTTTACATATCCGGTCACCGCAGCCGAGTCCCGACCGTAGCCGAGCCCGACCACAGCCGAGACCCGACCGCAGCCGAGCCCCGACCACAGCCGCGCCCCGACCACAGTAGAGACCCGACCACTCTAAACGGTCTATTTTTTACGAGCTTGAGTATTGGCCTTTTCTTTCACTAAGACACAATTTAGACATCATGCATATCGAAAAAAATGTGTTGGAGGCCATCCTGAACACTTTGTTGATGAATGACAAATCTAAAGACAATGTCAAGGCAAGACAATACTTGGAAAATTTGGTCATTCGGAAAAGCTTGTGGCTCACCCAAAATAAAAACGGGAAGTGCAAGAAGCCTCACGCTTCGTATTCCTTCACACTAGAAAACAGGAAAAAATTTTGTCAGTACATCAAAAGTGTTAAACTACCAGATGGGTTCGGATCCAACTTCAAGCACAAAGTGACCGATAACGATACCAATATAATGGGCATGAAGTCTCATGACTGTCATATAATGATGCAACGTTTACTTCCTTTCGCACTTTAGGAATACTTGCCTGATGAGATTGCAAGACCACTGATCGACCTATGTAACTTGTTTAAGCAACTCTGCTCTACAACTTTAATGGTGGATGACATGTTGACTGCTGTAAAAAAGGTGGTTGACATTTTGTGCGATCTTGAGCTCATATATCCTCCTGATTTCTTTGACATTATGGTTCACTTGGTTATCTATTTACCTGATGAGGCCATTGAAGGCGTGCCTATCCGCCCCCGGTGGATGTATCCATTTGAAAGATACATGAAAGAGCTAAAAGTTTATGTACGAACTAAAGCTAAGCAGAAGGTTCGATTGCGGAGGGTTATGTTTCACAAGAAGCATTGACTTTCTGTTCTAAGTATTTTCGGGATGATGTTACCACTAAATTTAATCGTCTCGACCGTAATGTGGACCCCCCTCCCCCAACGTGTCAGTTTCAGGTGTTCCGATCGGTATGTAACCCGCTTGGGAAAAAGCCGTTTATTCTGTTCCCTTATCAAGAGTTCAAGAAAGTGGAATGGTATGTACTAAACAACAGTCCTGAAATCGACAAGTATATTTCCGAGTTCAAGAGGTACGCGTTTTTTACTTTATTTTGAAAATTCTTTTTCTTAACAATAACGACTTATTCTAATACCATGAACGTTTTTCAGATTATATCCTGACAAAGACACGAAAAAAGAATTCCCCGCGTGTTTTGGGAAAAAGGTAAACTTAGACTTATCTTGTGTACTTACCTATAAAAAAATATTATTATAAATAGTTTTCTGTACCTAATCCTTTATTCCTCATAGATCCGTCAACGTCACGTAGACAATGACAAAGACCCAGAGGTTATCAAAACCAGTGAGTTATTCGCTTTGGCTTGTGGACCATCACCGCATCCAATCTCTCTAAACTCTTGCATAGTCGACGGTGTGAGGTATGTCGTGCACAGTCGTGATGAACGTCGTATAACTCAAAATAGCGGCATTTGTGCGCCTGGCCCTGAGAACACAATGGCTTATGGTCAGCTTCAACAGATCCTCATGTTTCGTTATTTGTCGTTTAGTGTTGTGTTGTTCAAAGTTAAGTGGTTCGACACTCGCCCCACATTACGTAAACAACGTATTATCTATAGAAACAACATGACACAACTCACCGACACAAGAGCTGAGTGGTGGAAAGATGATCAATACATTCTCGCAACACAAGTCAAACAAGTCTTCTACATTGAAGATAAGAACAAACTCAACTGGAAGGTCGTTGAACATGTTAATCATAAAAAGTTTTCCAACAGGGGTGTCGTAGTGTCAGATGCCGTTCCTGATATTATAGATTTTGACAACTCATCTGATCTACCACTTTCCACTGATTTGAATGACTTGGGTGATGTGATCTTTCATATAGATGGTCAAGAAACAGAGGTTGATGCACCGCCAAATATCATTGATGTTTATGACGAAGACGATGGTATTACTGATGATGAAGACGCCCCTCATGATTTAAGTGATGAAGAACGTGTAGATGATGATGATGGTGAAGACAGAGTTTATTCAAGTGAAGAAGAAGATTGACCTTTAGTTGTAACTTGCAAAAGATACTTATTTGTTTGAATGAATGAATCTAATTGTTGTGGATTGTTTAAATGTGTATATTTATTTGGATGTGTTGTTTTTGGATTTGTGCATGCTTATATTATTTTGTTCATGAATTTGTCTATGTTATGCTAATTGTATTTGTACAGATGTTGCACGATCACACGGTGGTGACGGTGGTGGTGAGGATGAACCTCCTATGCCAAACATCCGCAACGGTTGTTTCGCCGTATTTAGAAATAAAGGTAAGAATATTTGGATTATTGTAACACAATCATAAATTTGGTGCATATATATGTTTAAATGTGTATATTTTATTACTTTGTCACTCACTTGATTTTTGCAGGCAAAGGCAAAAGAAAAGAAAATTTGGGCGGCAAAGAGGCCGGTAGAAAGACTCGGGGCATTACCCGATGTCTCGATTTGTTGGACGAAGTTAAAGAACATGTCGTTGTCCCGATAGATTTTGGAGAAGTCTCTTTCCGGCCTCGCGACACGCATGCTCAGCATTTAGCTAATTACGTCGGGGATTGTATCAGGAGGCTCGTGCCACTGTACTACCAAGTTGGAATGATGTCCCTAATGAGATCACAGCGATGGTTTGGGCGAACATAGAGGTCAGTTATCGTTTTTATATTCATAACATTATTGTGTTTATTTATTTAATGGTGTATATATTTAAATAAATTTGTTTATTTATTTATATCATATAAATAAATAATAAATTTAAATAAATATACAAATTGTATCTTCTTTATTTATATCATATAAACTTTTTTTAAATAAATATAAAAAATTTAAATAAATATAAAAAATTTAAATAAATATATATTTGATGAGAATAAGGTAATAAGCTTTTTCGGATAAGCTGTTTTCAAACAGCTTGTTCTGATAAGCTTATCAGAACAAGCTGTTTGAAAACAGCTTATCCTGATAAGCTTATCAGAACAAGCTGTGTGAAAACAACTTGTTCTGATATGCTTATCAGGATAAGCTGTTTTCAAACAGCTTGTTCTGATAAGCTTATCAGGATAAGCTGTTTTCAAATAGTTTGTCCTGATAAGTTTATCAGAACAAGCCGTTTTCAAAAAGCTTATGCTTATCAGGATAAGTTGTTTTTATTATAAAAATTTAAATAAATATATAAGCCATTAAATAAACAAACAAAATAATGTATAAATTATATCTCTAACTCTAACTCTGTGTTTATTTTATTTGTTGTATATGAATGCAGTCTAAGTTTAATTTGACGCCACACAAGAGTGATCCTGAGAAATGGAGGGGTATACGTGAGGGCATCAATCACATGCTTCAAAAGAGTTACAATTCTCGAAAAAATACGTTGAAGACGAAGCATTGGCGCAGAGACATCGATACCGGCACGGTAGACATCGGCAGAGTCCGCAGCGAGCGTCCTCAGGAAATTACTTCCGAGGACTGGGAAAAACATATCACACTTTGGAGTAATCCAGATTACGAGAAAAGATGCATGGCGAACTTCCAAAATCGGTCTAATCAGAAGACACCGAGTCGGCAGGGATCTCGATCGTTAGCACTCCTTAGAGACAAAGTGGTGAGAAATTCTATAATTAATTTACATACATATATGTCTTTGGTTATATGTTTTGGTGTTGTGATTTTTTGTTTTGAATTTGCTTCATTCTATATATGCGTGTCTATGTATGTACAGACCCAAGCTGCAATTCAAGCTGATGTGCCACCCCCGACTATCATTGACCAATTCTTCATTACGCACACCGACGAGCATGGGAATTTTCCTTGCGATGCGGACCGCGCTACGTATGTAAGTATTTTTTTTTAAATTAATTAATTAATTAATTTTTTTGGATATACCTTGGTTTTTTACTATTCTCTACCGATAAATAATGTACCAACCCGACTAATAAATAATATACTAACTGTCGTTTGTTTTTGTCACTTCATTAGGAGGAAATGCTTGCGATGAAGGCTGAAGGCAAACATACGGACGACGAGATCAACCGTATCGTACGAGGCGGAAAGCAGCGAGGCCACATGCCCGGTGTCGGTCAGATAGTGCCGAGAAGGACTGCTCGATATATTCCTTCCCCTGCCGTCGACCCACGATTGGAACAAGCGTCTCAAGTGTATGACTTTCTGAGAAGTGACTTTAGGTTTGCGTTCTCAGCATTCCTATCGGGTGGTGCTAGCGGGAGTGGCACGGGAGGCAGTGGTAGTGGCGCCGGTGGGAGTGGCACGGGAGGCAGCGGTAGTGGCGCCGGTGGGAGTGGCGGTAGTGGCAATATAGGTTAGTATGTCTTGTTAATTGTAATCCCCGAATTGCAAGTTTAATAAGTGTAACTAGGAACTTTGTACTCAAGTTGTGACATATGTATTTGTATTGATCGAGTTAATCGATCGAGTTCATCGATCGAGAGGTTACATGTTATTGTGTTTTGGTACTAGATTCGTGGTAGATTTTTAGTATTTGTATCCCCAGGTTTTGTATTTGTATTCCTAGGTTTCGGTAGATTTTTTCCGGAAAAAATATAGAAATAGTCTGCTGTGCAGGCTGCAAAAAAAATGTCAAAGTTTCCCCGACGACATGTCGCCAGGGAAACCTGAGGCTCGCTTGACTTTCTGAAAAGTCAGCAACGTTTCCCTGGCGACATGTCGCCAGAGAAACTCTGGCACAACGTTGACTTGTCAACACGAGGCATTGACTTGTCAACGTAACGAATAGTTTCCCTGGCGACATGTCGCCAAGGAAACTCTGGCACAACGTTGACTTGTCAACGCGAGGCATTGACTTGTCAACGTAACGAATAGTTTCCCTGGCGACATGTGGCCAGGGAAAAGTTAGGATTAAGTAGCATGTTTACTTAAGTTTGTTAATCACCCAAAGTTTCCCTGGCGACATATGTCGCCAGGGAAACTTTCCCGCACCAAATCCAGCGTGGCACTAGTTTTTGAACCCAAGAGCTGCGGGGCCCACTTAGTCGCCAGGGAAATCAAAAAATGTCGTCAGGGATAATTTCCCGCACCAGCTTTCTTTGACGAATTTTTCCTGGCGACATGTCGCCAAGGATACGTTTTCCTGACGACATGTCGCCAGGGAACTCTCGAAATTTTGCCAGGGAAGGACTGGAGTTTTGTAGTGAAAGGCCATTTTCAAAGCATATATCATTCAATCCAAAACTAAATGTAAGTAATGTTAACATAAAAACGTGGTTATATTTGTCAATGTTTTCGGTCACATACATAAATCAAAAGTCTAGAAGTCCATGTGTAGATATGAAAAATAAGTATCGCATGTGCTATTCTACTACTCCACTCTACTATATAGTATGCATATGAGTTATATTCATTGGATGGAATATATTCACTATTTGAGTGCTTACTATATAACAAACCAAAGACTCTTTCCTATTCCTTCATCAACTACCTAAAACCCTAAAACATTCTCAAGTATTTGAATCTCGGCACGCATTTCATATTTCCTTTATAGTTCGTCATGACGAAAGTGTACCCGGAGACCATTATTCCTGTTCATGGATCCTCATCCAAACGTAAGAATGATCCTGTTGTCTTTACAGTTTGGAAGAAGTCTCTCGTGTTTAACAGCGATGGGTTCACAGTGTATGATTCTAAAGGTAATCTTGTATATCGGGTGGACAACTGTGTCGCAGGAGGAAATGGTGAGATTCTTCTCATGAATGCCTCAGGCCGCGCACTCTACACCATCTATCGCAAGGTATGTATTATTTTTCCTTCTTTTATAGATCGCGCGCACAGGGTATTATTTCATTATATTTATATAGTTATTAATAAGGTGATTATTGTTATTAACAGAAATTAAGCCTATCAGATGCTGGATGGTGTGTATGACGGAGAAACGTTGGTAAAACCAAAGTTTTTAGTGAAGAAACACCTGAATCGTCTCAATACAAAGTCCCTGGCGTATGTGGTCCTACCAGCAGGATCATCTGATAACAGAAATGTCATATATGAGATTGAAAGATCGTACACCAAGAAATGTTGTGTCGTGTATGATGAAAAGCGGCGTTGTGTTGCTGAGATACGACGGAAACAAGCCAGGACAGGAGTTTCACTTGGGGAAGATGTTTTTAATTTGGTTGTACAGCCTCTAGTTGATCCCGATATAGCCATGGCCTTGATGATTGCGTTATATCAATTGTTTGGTTCTTCTAGACATTTTCTTACGTAAAATTTAACCAGACAACCCAAAATATAGTGCAGGAAATATATTACATGTTACAACTCTATTTTGGTGGGCTGGTTTACTATCTGCAAGCATGGTTGATCGATTTGTATTTCAGAAAGCTTTTATTCAAACTTTATTAATTGCCGTTAATTGTTAGCTATGTTTTACACAATTATTTTTCTCTTTCTGTATTTTTGTTATGTTTAACAAAAAAACTGCTAATTAGATTGAACAGTTTTGACAACAAATACGCCTTCTTAATGTTAAAATATATAAAAAAAAACTATAATAAATACCAGATAAGATAGTCCAAGATAATAATTTAGCGAACAAGTTGGTAATGTTCCACTCCACCGCGTGACCACATTGCCCGTTGATTGTGTTCATAAGCAAGCAATATCACAACATTTAATTCTCGCATGCAAGTTGAAGTTGGGTAGAATGAAAAGAGGCTCCTAGGGTTTTAAGAAAACCACACGTGGAAGTTTCCCTGCATGTGGCTCGTCCGTGATTTTATATTTTGCTTTGCCGCCTATTATATTAAGAGAATAGGTCCTCGTAACTTCGGGAGAAGGGGTGCTCTCCTATCTTTTGATTTGGATAGCAGCACATACCAGGAGGTATTTTTCTTAGTAGTAGTTCATGAGAAATCAATTTCCCATCTTCTATCTTGCATTATGCGAACAAGTCCCATCCCAACTCTATCCAGATCTATGGTCTCCCCAGCATCCAAGCAAAATCTGCCATTGGTCGGGTGACAGCGTCTTTTCTACGCAAGGTAAGGCCGGGGTGAGGAAATGACAGAAATGAGTTCATGCCACAACGATGGGTCTCGATTCAGCAAGATGAAGGGCTAAAAAGTTTAAATAGAGGTTATAAATTCCACATCTCATTGGGGGTGTAAAACGAATCGAGACCTCAATTTGATAAAGCCTTTTCTATTTTAGTTGGGAAAGAACGGCCACCAATAAGTTGTTTTTGTTGCTCTATATTTCTAAAATTACAAAATTTTAAAATGCGATCATGCCAAAAGCTATTAACAAGAAATCTCATTGTTTTTTTTTGTTTGTTTTAATCAGGTTGGAATATTAGATGAAAAATACATAAAAATTATCAACAACGAATATTATGAAAATAACCCGCTTATAGAAAATTGAATGGATAGAACAGGAGTTTTGTTAACGCTATAATTTGTTTGTTAGCTATTGCTGTGGGTTAAAAGACTAGTAGTACTTTATAAAAATGTCGAAACGGATGATGAAAAAGAGACTGAAAACAAAAAATTACTCAAAAAGTGACTGAAAACAATGTCTTACCAATTACTGTATCATATTGGTCAAACGTTGAGGAATAATAGCCTCTTTAAAAGTAAAATTTATAATATTTTAGAGCAAACTTTAACCAAAAACGATTTTTCTATGACAAGCATAATATGATTTTATGTAAGAGATTTGATGCCAAAGTAGCTAATCGTCTTATACTCTCTGACGTTGTCCCATGTGAAGCTAATGTTATTACATACTATTATCTGTCATTACAGGCAAGACACAGAAGACATAGAATTCTGTTTCTTAATCATATTATGTAGCGTAATATACAAGTTTATTGGGCCTAAGTTGTTTCTTTGTTGTAATAGATTTTGTGACAGAAGGTATTATTGTTTTGTAAGCGTAGGTTTTGTAACAGAATTTGTTTGTTTAATATTGGGTTATCGGGTTGAACCCGAACCCGATAAGATATAAAAATAACCCTAATCCGACCCTATAAGACTATCCGGTTGGTCGGGTTGACCTGTTAGACCCGATAATCATAGTTGAACCTAATAGAATCCGTCCCTATAAGACTTTATCGGGTTCGGATTGGATCAGATCGGGTTAGGTCGACCCATTTGACACCCCTAGCTCTCACCTGAGCTATCATCAGCGGCAAAAAAGAAAGAAACTTGACAAGTTCTACAAACTTTTGTTCTAATATGTGTACAAACACCATGCTCTATGTTATTTTGAAATGGCAGCAAGATAAAATAAGGATGAGAATGAGGTATCTACTTCCAGTATAATGATGCACGCACAAGTCAAGCTTCTACTCGTTTTGTTTTACTTGGTCAACAAAGATAAACTTTCCTTTTCTATAGTTTTGCTAGAATGGGGTGTGTTTGGTTGTGGTGTTTGCTGTCAAAAATGGCATTTACGCCTATTTTTCATTGATATTGATAAAATTGATTTGTTACTTACTTAAATTTGAATATCTTTATATTATGTTAGGCTGATATGGATGAGCACATGGATGAGCATGATATTCCTGGGCAGATTATGGTTGAACATGATATAAATGAGCAACATATGATGAATAACCAGAATCACAACCTCAAAGGAAAACAAGAGGAATATATAGCTTAAAAAAGAAGAATCGTAAACAACTTAATGATGTTACCTTTGATGAGTTTGGCTTTGCTATTGGAAAGAGCCAATCTCCTTTTGGACTTTACATAGGGGCTGTAACAAAGACAAGGATTTCTATCCTTTATAGATGATTGGAGAAAAGTACCTAAGGATGATAAAATACAACTATGGCGGGAAATCAAGGTATGCTATATTAACACCATTAGTTAGATCGTCACAAATTTTTTATGTTTATTAACATCTTATGAGTTTCTTTTCTACAATAATCAGGAGCATTGCAGACTTAAGAATAATGACTACAAAGTACAAGTGCTCAAACAGTACAACCATTCCTGGAAAGGTTTTAAAAAGGAACTTTGTACAAACTTCATGTACAAGAATAGACGTCCTTATGAGAAGTATACCTTTATTGAACCTGCTATCTGGGAAGAGTTTGTGAAGTTGGAAAGTACCCCTGAAAAAATGGTTTGTTTTACTTTATATTGTATTATATATAAACTATTAGCTGCAACAACAATAAAAATGTTTTCGAATTATTTATAATAGTATAGTAAAATTTTACAACAATAAAACTTCATTGCAACCCATTTGTTTATGTTGTTATACACTAATAAAACTAGCATGACTTTTTATTCCTATGTCAAGGTGAAGCATGCTGCTGGGAAGAAGTGGGCCAAACTCAAGAAAAATCCTCCACGATTGGGCCAAAATGATATCGTGGAAATATAGAACAATGGGAAAAAGAGAGAGCAGATGAAGAGCTTTGCATAGATGTCCATAAGATACCTGATCCCCGTGGGAGAGATTATTTCTTGGCAAGAAGAGTACATGATAAAGTAAAAGGATTATCATTATCGCCGGAAATGTAAATTATTGCGGACAAGTTGCTAAGGCATTGATAGCTTCGACCTTTATTGCTAATAGGTGGTTACTTTTTAATTATTTCTGAGTATTGTATTACTTGCATTAATTTACAGATTGAGGCACACACAGTTAGCAAATAGTTCTGAAGTTGAAGAGGGTGTAGATGCACTAATTATGGTGGAAGGACCGGAGCATGGGGGTCGAACTAGGGGGTGGGACACCTTGTGGGCTTTAAGCAGGGGATAGAGGGGTATGTTGCAAAGAGGAGAAGGCATCGTGACAGAGCAGAGGTAACAACAATTGTAAATGTGAAAATAAAGGAGGAACTTGCAGAAATGAAGGCTGAGCACGCAGAGGATCTTTCAAAAATTAAGGTTGAACATGCGAGAACTATAAACGAGATGAAATCCAGGGAAGAAAATGAAAACCCTGAGAGCCCACAAATGAGGAAAAGTAGTTGCGACTCAGCATCTAACTTTGATGTATTTGACAATATTCAGGTACATGTACTTAATACGCAAATAAATTTTGAGTAATCTATAGAACACTTAATGAATTGGTGTAGTATATATTTTCTAATAACCATGTCTTGTAGGAGGCTTGCAAATGCCAGTTGCTTCTCTCCTACGGGACCCAGAAGATTCTTTGTTCTATTGGGATGGTCTATCCGGCTAAGCAAGTACATTGCAAGTCGGTGCTACAAGGGCATGCGAAGGTGCATACCATCTTCCGGTCCCAACCGAAGAGTTCAGTAAAACTAGAGAAGCTCTGTTTAGCTTTATTCAATGGCTCAAGAAGTATATTGAACTCACTAAGGTAAATTTGATCTATATAATACTTGGTTTTATAATTTGTGGTAGTAATTAGTCACTATAATAACTTTACTTTGTTAACAGGCCTCCAACCAAACTGGAAACAAGAAAACCGTGGCAACAAATACCTCCACCCAAACTGTAACCAACAAAATTGCAGAAACAAATAAAGAATCTTCTACTAAGAAAAAAACATCGCCAACTTTGTCTAGGCTGGAGGGCCCCAAGCATACAGTAGTTGCGCTGATCAATAGTGCACGTCCACTCAATTTAGTACGTACAATCGTTTGTGTTTATTCTTCATATATTCTGGTTTGAGTCTAAACTTTTATAGTGTGAATCGGTTGAACATAATGTTTACCATCTTATTAATACTTCACATATTTTACTAGTGTTAGAAAATTTCCTTTTAGCTTTTATATAGAACTTAAAGATTATTGACAATAATCATACATATCATTCTTGTGTAGGTCAGCAAGGAAAACAAGAGCTAATAAAGAGAAAGAACAGCTATCGAGGTCGAATTCAAAAGAGAGTGTGTGTTGGAAGTACTTATGAACGTTGGATGCGGAATGCAGATCCTATTCGTTCTATACACGTTGATGTCGAGCCTCGTGTTTTTGAACAATCAGAGTCTTTTTAAGTTTCGGTTACCTCAGGGGATCTTATGTTGCTTTTTACGAATTGGTCACTTGACTCTTCCATTATAACTTTGTTTGCAACTTAAGTACATAGACAATTGCCGGATTTTATTTAATGTATTTGTGATATTTTGCTATTTTCCATTTTATATATTGCCATGTTTCTAGGTCCATATATAAGATTTTGGAGAAGGTGCAAACGAAATCTAACAAATGTGGTTTCCTGAACCCATATGCGATTCAAGACTCTTTGTGTATGTGAAAAAGAGATTTTGTTACCCTTTTTTTATATTTCTATTATCGTTCCTCGACTCACCCAAATTGATTTTCGGTTTAACGTATCGACTTAACTTGTTTTTGGTGAAAAGTATTTTTTTGTAACTTTTAAACTAATTTAAAACTATTCAAAATAAAAGCTATTTCATCTATATTAAACTAATTACTTTAAACGAAAATCTTTTTAATCTAATCTGTTTGTAAATAACAGTAAATTTAAAAGCTAATTTTTTAAAAATCTAATTAAAACTATTTTAAAAACTTAAACACAATTAAAACTTATTTATTAAAAAATAAAACTTGAATTAAATCTAATGAAAAACTTTTAAATGACTTTTTAAAAAAAAAACTTTAAATGAAAACTTAATAAAACTAATTTAAAAACTAATAAAATTTAAACTAAATTTGAAAGTAATTATTTGAAAGTATTTATTTTTATAAAAACAGAATAAAGAAAACTTTAAAATAAAACTATTATATTAAAATTTAAATTAAACATAAAACATGTTTTAAACTATTTTAATTAAAAAAACTGCCACTATGAAATAAAACTATATTAATTGAACGATATGAAACAAAACACAAAAGGATGACTAGAATAGATGGTTGGGGCGTTTGGTGGTTATGCTAGAGGTCCTGGGTTCGAATCCCAGGACAGACCAAATTCGGCCATTATTATATTTAACTTTTTATTTTATAAGCTCTGGAATTCGAACCAACAAAAAAAAAGTAGTGAACTAAATAAGCCAAAACAGCAACTATGAAATGTCAAAATAAGCTAGAACCAAAAGCATCAAATAAACAAATAAGCTATCAAACTAATTAAACTATAACTAAAGCGGATACCTAATATCAAACTTCCCAATTAGAAACTTCAACAATATAAAACAGATAAAAAAAACTTAAACAACTTTAGCTAAACATATACCCAGAAAATAAGCATTAAATACGAAAATAAATAAGCAGATTAAAAGGATTTCCCAACCAATCAAGCATAAAACAGACAGCAAAAGCAGATCCAAACATAAGCGAATAAATCAAAACAACCCAAACAGTAACAAAACCATATATAACTGAAATCAAATAAGCAATAAAAAAAACTTAAGCAGATACCTAAACAAACTAAAAATTTAAACAGTAATATTCAACCAAACAGGCAAATAAAAATTAAACAAATACTAAAAACTGAAACTAAAAATGAGATTTAGATAAGAATCCGATGTCGATAACCGTTGGGCCGTAGGGTGGCGCTGAACCCCCTATAAATCCAAACAGAGACCAATCACCACCTTATTTCCCAGCGAACATCATCATCTTGATCCATCTTCTCGAACCAAAAAGTAACAACTTCTCGAATCCAAACAGTATGATCCTCGAATAGTATTTTATTTATTTATTTATTTATTTTTTTATTTTTTTTAATTTTCGAGTAATAATAATAATGATAAACAGTAACAAAAACAAAAGATTTTAAAGATTGAATTCAACAGAACTTTTAACTGCGACGAAAATAAATAAAGGAAATAGACTTTTCATTAATTTAAATAAAATCATTACATTACTGAGAATAAAAATAATACATTAAAACTACAATCTAATTTGCAGAAACATTAAACTAATTTAATCCTACTCCTAAAATTAATTAAAAAAAACTGAAAAATAATTGAAAGCTTGATGGATTCCTCAATTACATGATGTGGGGGTTTTTATAGGCAAACCCTCAAAACCATCTTCATAGCTTAAGAATTAAGCAATCAATCTTGACCGTTCTTCATCTTCTCTTTCTTCTTATTTTGATCAAACGGTTGTAAATACTCTTGCCCACGGACAACGTTGGAATGATGTGAGGATCACTGATGGTGGATCTTGCGATTTTTTTGGGGGATTTAATATCCTTTGATGTGAATTAAACATATATGCAAAAAGCCCCAATTATTAATGGGTGATTTTTAGTGATGGAAAAAATATAGGGTCTGGGAAAAATGGGGACTGTGTTTATTTATTTTTTTTTATATTTTTTTTTTTTAGAGATGAAACAAAAGTGAGGGTGTGTAACATGGTAAGAGAATGATGTGGGGAGGGGAATTGGTTGAAAAGGAAACACGTGTGGGGGCTGGGTAAAAAGATTGGAAAGGTTGGAGAGTTGACTGGGTGAAAGGGTGTTGACCGGTCAAGCTAAGCAAAAAACAATGAAAACTTATTTTTTTTTATTTTTTTATTTTTTCGTTTCTTTCTTTCATTGAATGGGCTATTAACCCAATTTCTAAGCCGTCCAATTTTATGTAGGCCAAATGGGCTTTGGCCCATCCGTAATTTATGAATTGTAAATTTGGCTTTGTAAATGAATTTGGGCCAAATAAAAAGTAAAGATAACTTTTAAATGGGTCTTAAAGCCCATTAACCCAAATGTGGGACCCACTTGACCCAATTGTTTCAAAAAGATTTAATCCCCTAAACTCGAGCTCGATTTCGGTTTTCGTGAACTTGAGCATACTAATGGTCTTTTGACTTTTTCTTTGTCTCTTTTTGGACTTTTCTTCAATATTTGACCGTGAAATCCCGTGTTTTCTCTTCTTTTGATCATTTGTACCTAATTAAATACAAAAACACAAAACCACGCGTAATTCTGACTTTTAAGACATTAAACACATGATTTGGTCTTGTTTTTCCTAAATTTTAGTGGCAAAAAGGATAAGTGTTTACACACTTATTAGCATGTTTGACAGCTTACGTGTCGAACAGTATTTATTGCAAGAGATGGACCAAAACCAACATAAGTCGTTTTTTCTTGCATCATACGTTGAAAGGTACGATATGCGACTATATCGTTCATTTCTTTATGACATAAGTAAATTATTTATACTAAAATGTCCTATATGATCCGGAAACACTGGAATCTATTCATAATTGTACCTCAACAAAATATCGTGTTTATTTTGGATTCAGATATGGAAGAAAAGAACGAGGATACCTATGAATTCACCAATGTTGTAAACAAGTAAGAATTTTTTGCATTAGCGTAAAATTCACTTTTGTGTCTATAAACATTGACACAACTCTACCATTCTTTATTTTCTTTTAGGGCGTTTGGCAATATAAAATGTAATTTTATTGAGGTAAATAATCTCATTCTATGCATGTATGTATGTATATATATTTTTTTGTTTAATGCTTACAAAATTGTTACAATTTTTGTAGTGTAATCAACAAGGTCATTATTGGGAATGCAGATACTATGTGATGAAGTGGATTCATCAATTTGTAACTCATCAACATCATTCATTCCCCAAGATAGTAAGTAATTTTTAAAAGCTTTATTATAGGTCAATATACTGTTTTTTCTTTGTGACAGTTTTGTTTGCCATATAGATTGGTTTGTAAAGTTGGAAATCGAGTTTGTGTATGTGGATATGCATACTTTTAAGTGTTCTTGAGGAAATATGATCTTGTCAACTGCTTGCTTAGTTTAGTCCTGTTATTATTGATGGGTTAGAACTAAGAATGTTGATATTGTTGTTAGACGTTAGACTATTTTCCATAAGTTTTGGTTTTGCTGCAAGAACTTAATTTGCAGCAGCTTTGTGTTAGTTTACGAGGTCATGTGTAACTTAGAGGCTGTTTGTTTGCAAGAACTTGATTAGAATCAATAACTTAATTTGCGAGGTCATAGGTGCTTGTTTTTGCTCTAGATTATTATAAAAACTAGTCAAATATGATAGCATCTGTTATATCAGCCACTAGCTTCAAATAAAACCCATGGTCGAAATCACTAGGTGACAATGGAAATAGACACAAGTACAATTGTTTTCCTCTTTCACTTAAATATGACATCCTAGACTTGTAGCTTTATATCACATTATGTTTTGTTTTATCTCATATAGAATTCATGTATATTTTTTATAGATGTCGTAGGATGATAAGAATCCTTTCACTACCAACGAGTTGGACGACATTGTGAGCTCCTGCATTTCTGTATGTGGCATTTATTTATCAATCATGTTGGTGTTTAGGAACGAAGGAGTTGGATGACATTGTGACCATGTCTTTTTGTATATCTCATTTCCCGCTCAACAAAAAAACTTGTTTCTGGATTTGTTGTCTTATTTAATTAAGCTACTGGATATCGAAATTGTTAAGAAGTTGTGAAACTGAAATTGGTTCTTCAATCCATAGGTTTTAGTATAACATGTTCTGTTGTATCAAGAAGTGTATCTTGAAATGCTGGTTTTAGATATTTATATTCATGGTTGTTTTTTCAAATTGTTTTTGTTTTGGTATTGCTTTATTTGCTATTATATGAAAGTGAAAATCAAAAAATGCATGTCTCGAAATTCATTATGGTATTTGGTGAAAAGTAAAAAAAATAAAAAATATTATAAAACCATGTTTTTTAAGCAGTAAAACGGGCTATATACTACTGAGAAAATACTTTTTTTAATAGAATAGAGCAAGGTTAACCATTAAAGAACCGGGCTCTATTATACATTAAAGAGCCCGTTTTTCAAACCGGGATCTATAAAGATTTGTCATAAAGCCCCTTCCCTTTAAGCCCTCAGGCAAAACCAGGAACTATGAAGCTTTTCCACCGGGCTCTATCCACTTTTTTGTAGTAGTGTCCTATGCATGGGTTAACACGAATACCTCTTTAGGATAAAACCAAGTGTTTATTCTTGTTTTAGGTACAAATAAAGAACCCTACACATTAAAGTGTTTATGTTTATGTATATTTCATGATGCAAATATGATCACTATTTATAGTGATCCCATTCCTAAGAATGTAATCATGGTCAAAGGAATAATGAGTATTAATCGGTAAATTAATCTCATTATTTCTCACATCACTACATAGTGGTTACATGACCAGAATAATGGTCATTAATTCAATCTTAAACTCCTTATGAAACAGTCAAAGAGGTTACAAAGATAACTCACCCACTCATGACTTAGTCGCTGACACGGCATAGCCTAGCCGCTGACAAGGCACAACCTAGCCACTGACAAGGCACAGCCTAGCCGCTGACAAGGCAAAGCCCAGCCGCTGACACATGCATCATCAGCAAACCACTATATTGAATCCAGGGTGGTCAGTGACTTAATGGGTGTACACTTCGTACCTCCAAACTCATTTAAAACAATCACCATATCCCACAATTATACTAAATTTTCAACACAAGTTGGATTGGATTGGGGGACTTTGCGAGGGGAGATAATCCGTTATATTTGCTCAGAACTAGATCTTCCTCTACCGGAAGAGTATGCCGAATCAAACAGGGACTTCACTGAGAATCCAAAGATCAATTATAGGGGGTTTATCTAAAGCTACTCATGTTTATGCAAATATTTAAAGTAGAATAAGACGTTGTGACTTTTGAGTTGAAACTACTAATAATTAAAGAACTGCTTTTATGATTAACATCCATATATGCATGTAAATTGAAGGTATAGACTATACAGCAAGAGTTTCGTTAATAATAATCTGCTTGTTACGTTTTTTGTGGATTAAAATGACCAGGGACAGAGCCAGGACCTAATTTGAACCTGCGGGACACCCGGCTCCGTCCTTGAAAATGACTAGTAATATATAAAAATGTTGGTAGAATGATCAGAAAGAAACCGAAAGCAACGTGTTCCCCAGAATAATAGCCTCCATGAATGTGTAAAATTTATAATAGTTTATAGTGACTTTACCAAAAAACAATTTTCTAAGCCAAGCATAATATCATTTTATGTAAGATTTGATGCCAAAATAGCTATTCGTCAAACCTGGCCGGTTTGAACTTTATACTCCCCCCAGCTAATGTTACATTCAATATATATTATATAAAGTTGTTGTTCATTAATAATTATGCACACACAAGAACGTAGACACTAACTTTAGTCTGAATCAGTAAAACACTAAATAGAAGGCGGGACTTACAAGTTTACGAGACCCCGATAGATGTTTGTGATCTCAACAAAATGCACCTGATCCCCAAATTTTATTTCACATGAATACGTACATCTCTTTTTAACTTGTTTACTAGTTTTAATTGTGTTGTACCTTTTAATTTGTCTTTATTACATTCATAGTTGTACAAAAGCGTTTGTGCACTTGATCATTTAAAATCGTGAGGTCCGCCATACTAAATATAGTGTTCATTTTCGAACAATGATAATTCTATATCCAATCAAAGTTTTATCTTGCGTTAACTTCATAAAAGTATGACATTACAGTCTAATATTTACCTGATTTAAATTATCCACAACAAGTATATATGTTAATGTATAATATGTAAGTGTCTGCAATATATCATTCAATCCAAAAATTAATGCAAGTAACTAATGTTAAAAAGACATAAAAACATGGTTATATTTGTCAATGTCTTGAGTCTCATACTTAAATCAAAAGTCTAGAAAGTCCATATGTAGATAAGAAAAATAAGTATCACATGTGTTATTCTACTACTCCACTATACATCATGCAAATTAGTAATAGTCATTGGACGGAATATCTTCACTATTTGAGTGCTTACTATATAACAAAGGAAAGATTCTTCCCTATTCCCTCATCAACTACCTAAAACCTTAAAACACAGCATTTGAATCTCGACACACATTGCATATTTTCTTTATAGTTCGTCATGACGAAAGTGTGCCCGGATACCATTATTCCTGTTCAAGGATCCTCATCCACATGTAAAAATGATGCTGTTGTCTTTACAGTTTGGAAGAAGTCTCTGGTGTTTAATTGGGACGGGTTCACAGTGTATGATTCTAAAGGTAATCTTGTATATCGAGTAGACAATTATGTCGCAGGAGGAAATGGTGAGATTATTCTCATGAATGCCTCAGGCCGCTCTCTCTACACTATTTGTCGCAAGGTATTATTAGCTCTTCTTTTATATAGATTGGAAAAGGTAGTATTACAATATATTTATTTAGATAGTTATTAATAAAGTGATTATTGAAATTGACACAAGTTAAGACTATCGGATAGTTGGATTGCTTACGACGGAGAAACGTTGGTAAAACCAATGTTCATAGTGAAGAAACATCTGAACCGTCTCAATACCAAGAAGTCCCTGGCGTATGTGATCCTAGCAGGATCATCAGAATATAACAACGTTAGCAATAATAGAAATATCATATATGAGATTGAACGATCATACACTCAAAATTGTGGTGTCGTGTATGATGACAAGCGGCGTTGGGTTGCTGAGATACGACGGAAAGAAGCCAAGACAGGAGTTTCACTTGGGGGAGATGTTTTTAATTTGGTTGTACAGCCTTTAATAAATCCCAACATAGCCATGGCCTTGTTGATTGCCTTGTATCAAATGTTTGGTTCTTCTAGACATTTTCTTACATAAAATTCACCAAGACAGCCCAACATGTAATATAGATTATACTTCTTTTTTCTTGCAATCACAACAGATACGTATTCTAATAAGAAATTACAATTAGCATGTTCCAGTTATTCAGATTAAGATTAAGATCGAATCACATATTTGGATTTAGATGTGCGAACTAACTTCATACTCACTCAGAAATTCTAAATAAACAAACAACGCCTAATTAGTATGATGACAACCTGCATCAAAACCAAATACTTATGATCAAGTAAATAAAAAAATCTATAAAATTTATTGGTAAAGAAAGTTGAATATAATATAACTATGGAATTGTAATAAAATTAGGGATGTTTGAGGTTATTATTCACAGTCGTAGTTCTTAGGATTATTAAATTTTCCTATGATCATTATGATAAATAAACAAAGTTGATTAGAGCATATCATACTAAAGATATGAGACAATTATGTAATGATGGATACTAACCGAATAAGGTAGACTTTTTGTTCCACATATATTCACTAGTGGTTAAAGGAGGGACACACTAAGAGGATTTACATGGAAGTATAAGGATATTTGAAAAATTATATGTATTTTGTACGTTTAAAGTACAAAGTTTAAAGGATATAAAGTATAAGGATATTTGAAAAATATGAAAAATTATAAGTTTCATTTAAAATTATCTTATTTATGTAAGTATTAAATAGTACGACGGACCTATATGTTTACGAGACCCTGGTGGATGTTTGTAATAATCTCATTTACGTAAGTATTAAATAGTAGTATTCATTTCCAACGATGATTATTGTATCCTATCAAATTCTTATCGTTGTGTTACAACATATATGATAAAAGAAATAAATGTTAACTTTGTAAAAGTATGAAATTACAATTTAATATTTACCTGTTTCAAATTATCCACAACACATATATTCTTTTGTTAAAGCATAATTTGTCCGTTTATAAGTGTTCAGTTTTATTTTATTTTAGCTTGTCTCAAAATAAGTGTTTACTTTATATTTTAATTGATTTGATTTTAATTAATTTTAAGACAAATGAAGTATTAAGAAAAAGAATTGCTTTTGAAATAAAGAATGGCTATTTTCAAAGCATATATCATTTAAATTATCCACAACATGTATATATTTTTGTTAGAGCACACGGTACGGTGGCTGGCCACTCGGCTGGCCACGACGGCGCGAGGCCACGGCGGCGCCAACCGTACCGTGGCTCGCGTCGTCGTGTTTGGGCTGGCTACAACCAGCCGACGCCATGGGCGACGGCGCGACCCTATGGCGCAGCCAACCACACCGTGGCTCGCGCCATGGGTGGCGTTATGGTTTTTTTTTTTTTTTTAAATTTGAAAAATATGACCGTTGGGGAACGGCTAGTTTTTTTTCCTTGTTTTTGACCGTTTTCTATGGTTAAATACCCCTTTTTCATATACTTTCACTATATAACACACAAACACATACTATTTTCTAAAAATTTGTATTTGTATTTTTATTTATGAATGAAATGTGTTTTTAGTTTAAAATAAATTGTTGAAAAAAAAAGTTGTTGGGTTACGACGACACGAGAATTATCGTGTTAACCAGGGAGGGGGTTGAGCCATCGTGGGGAGTTTTGGTGTCGTGGGAGTAAAAGGTAATGTGGCATCACTTTTTGCCCATGACACGACTTTAAAAGCTCAACCGTACCGTGTGCTCTTAATGTATAATATGTAAATGTCCGAAACATATCATTCAATCCAAAAATTAATGCAAGTAATTAATGTTAAAAAGACATAAAAACATGGTCATATTTGTCAATGGCTTCAGTCTCATACTTAAATTAAAAGTCTAGAAGTTGATATATAGATATGAAAAATAAGTATCACATGTGCTATTCTATTATACTCCACTATACATCAATCAAATTAGTATAATATTCATTGGATAGAATATATTCACTATTTGAGTGCTTACTATATATCAAACCAACTCTTCTCTATTCCTTCATCAACAACCTATAAACTTAAAACATTCTCAAGTATTTGAATCTCGTCACGCAGTTCATATTTTCTTTATAGTTCGTCATGACGAAAGTGTACCCAGAGACCATTATTCCAGTTCATGGATCCTCATCCACTACATGTAAGAACCCTGTCGTGTTTACAGTTTGGAAGAAGCCTCTGGTGTTTAATTGTGATGGGTTCACAGTGTATGATTCTAAAGGTAATCTTGTCTATCGAGTAGACAACTATGTCCCAGGAGGAAATGGTGAGATTGTTCTCATGAATGCCTCAGGCCGTGCTCTCTACACCATTTGTCGCAAGGTATTATTTCCTCTTCTTTTATATAGATCGAAAGTTACTACTTCATAACTATAGTTGTTGATAAAGTGATCGATTATAGAATGAGTTACGTAGGTAAATTGAATGGATAGAACAAGAGTTTCGTTAATGCTATAATTTGTTTGTTACTTTTGTTATTGTTACAACTATTGCTGCATGTGGGTTAAATGACTAGTACTTTATAAAAAGAGTATCTTTGAATGTATATCAAAAGGAGACCGAAAACAAAAATTACTCAAAAAAGAGAACCAAAACAATTTCTTCCCAATTATATTATGTTGGTCACATGTTGAGGAATAATAGCCACTTTAAAGTGTAAAATTTAATTTATAGTAATATTTTAGAGCAAAGTTTACCCCAAAACGATTTCTCTAAGACAAGCATAATATAATTTTATGTAAGAGATTTGATGCTAATCGTCAACCTGGCCGTCGTCCCATGTGAAGCTAATGTACATACTAGCAATATATTAGCAGATAAAGTAGTAGATTATTAAAAAGTATATACACTCCAACTTTAGTTAGAATAGGTATAAGACACAAAATAGCAAGGGCGCACTTAGGGGTTTTTGAGACCCGGTAAATATCTGTCGTCTAGTGTAATTTTTGGTGATGAAGTTGGGTACGGGATTTTGTGTTACATAAATATATGCATATATAATTTGTTTACAGTATGAGTAACTCTACATTTTAGTTCATTTTCATTACGTCCTAAAAATAAATTTGTGCACATGATGAGATGAGTAAGAATCATGAGTCGTTTTATGTAAATTTCTTGTTGAAAAGGCTAGAAATCGGATTGGGGATGGGAAGAATAACCCTCATCTTGTACGGGTAGATTTCAACTTTGTAAATCGCACTACAACATTCGCGCCCTACCCCAGCGATATTTTTAGGGTTTCCCCAGCGACATGTCGCTGGGGAAATATATCCCCAGCGACATGTCGCTGGGGTATATTCGCTGGGGTACGCTAGTTGTTAAATGTATCCCCAGCGACTTCCCCCAGCGACATTTTAGTTCATTTTCATTACGTCCTAAAAATAAATTTGTGCACATGATGAGATGAGTAAGAATCATGAGTCGTTTTATGTAAATTTCTTGTTGAAAAGGCTAGAAATCGGATTGGGGATGAGAAGAATAAACCCTCATCTTGTACGGGTAGATTTCAACTTTGTAAATCGGTCATTTCTTTCATGCATGTGTATCGGGCGTCCGTTCAAGTCGTTCCGTAGGGAATTATTTGTGATACTCACCAACTCATTCCCGGGTTTCTTTGGTTTGATGGTGACTTCAAGCGTCGAAAAGCTAGAGTGGCTTGGGATGATATTTGTCTTCCTAAGCATGAAGGGGGGCTCGTTTTGTGTACCCTTGAGGCTTTTAATCTTGCTTTAATAACTACTCATATATGGAACATTGTTTTCATTAAAGAATCGTTGGATTCATACATACAAGCTTAAAGGTAATACTATTTGGGATATTTGTCTGAAGCTGATATAAGCTGGGATGGCGCAAAATCCTCTAGCTCTGTAAGCTTGTGCAATCGTTCTTTAGGGAGCATATTGGTAATGGGTTAAAGGCGTTCGTTTGCTATGATTTGTGGTGTTCCCATTGTCGTCTTATTCGGTTTCTTTCACATAGGGATATCCCAAAGAAGGGTTACTCTCTCAAAACATGTCTCGGTGATGTGTTACTCAATGGGGATTGGAAATGGCCAAGTGTGTGGCTTTTATAGGCGCCTGATTTAGGGCTCATAGAAGTCCCCACACTTGAGTCCTCACGTTGTGATTGTATGCGCTGGCGTGATTGAAATGGTAATATGGAAGATTTCTATGCAAAATGTGTGTGGGGCGATTTCGTCCCAGGGGGAATGAGGTTGCATGGTATCATGTTGTGTGGTTCCCTCATTGCATCCTACATCATGCTTTCCACATTTGGATCGTCATGAGAAGAAGTCTTAAAATGCAAGATAAATTGATGTAGTGTGATGTTGGTCACTCCCAATACTGATTTATATCAGCTTCGGTGTTCTTTATGTGGTACACAACTTGATTCTCACAAATATCTATTTTTTGAATTTGCTTTCTTAACTCGGGTTTGGTATAATATCAAGGGGCTAGCTGGAATGGACATTGTTCCTCCCATCTTGGAGGATATATTATGTCTTGTTAGAAAATAAGGCGAATAAATGAATGATTAAAGTATTGTGGGTAGGCTATTATTTGCATCTTTTTCATATTACATATGAGATTGAACAAAATGATTGTTTGTTTAAGAGTATTAAAGGGTCATAAGAAGAGCTTAGAGATATAATCATTGGTACACTTCGGATAAATCGTAGTACATTCAAATTCAATAATACTTCGGGGGTTTAATGTTTTCTTTCAAAGTGTAAGATGTCTTCGAATTTTATGCTTGATGGCGGTTAGTTTTAAATGTTGATGTAATGTATTGTGTTAGTCTGTTTTTTATTTTGTGGCATGTCACAAATGATTTAGTGGTAGTTTAAGTATCGACTTGAGGTTAATGTGGTTCTTTGGCACATTCCATTGTCCTTAAACATTTATGTGATTAATATGTTTTACTAAAATAACCTTTTACCTAAAGGAGATACTATTATTTTCCTTTAGCTAAAAAATAATATTTATTTTTGAACATATGGTTTTGTATAAAATAGAAAAAACAAAAATTAACTTAGTAAAATATAAAATTACAATTTAGTAACAATTTAAAGATTTAACGTTGTCGGGTGCACATAGATATTTCAGGTTAATGTACACTCTTTCGTCGATAAATGTTTCTTTATTGTGAATACTCCGTTATCAATTTCTTATCAAGTGCCTGCTTTGTGCTTTATCACGAAGGTAAATTGTTGCAAATATTTCATCCAACGAGCATGCATACGACTAATCGATTTTTTGTTGTTGAAATATTTCAACGCTTGATGGTCAGTTTGAAGCACAAATTCATGCTAGAAAAGATATTGCTCCCAATGCTTAACAAGCCGTACGATAGCATAAAATTCGAGCTCATAGGTTGTCCACTTCCTTCGAGCTTCACTAAGTTTCTCACTAAATAATGCGACTAGACGCCTTTCTTTGTGATAAAACTGCTCCAACTCCAATGATGGAAGCATCAATCTCTATCTCAAATGGTTTTTGACAGTTAGGAAAAACGAGAACGGGAGCTGGTGTAAGTTTGTGCTTAATTAGTGAGAAGCTCTTATCAGCGTCATAACACCAATGAAAACGCCCTTTCTTTAGGCATTCGGTGATAGGAGCCATGATGGTACTAAAATCCCGAATAAAACGACGATTGTTGCCAAACCATGAAAACTTCAAACGTCATCCATTGTCTTAGGTGTAGGCCACTTTTGTATCGCTTTAACCTTTTCATAATCTACATGGATACCGTCAGCATTAACCCCAAATCCTAAGAAAAGTATCTTGTAAGTCATAAAGCTACACTTCTTAAAGTTTACAAATAATTGATGTTCTTGCAAAGCCTTAAGCACTTCTCGTAGGTGGTGTAAATTCCTCTCTATTGCTATAGATAAGAATATCATCAAATTAAACAACGAGAAATTTTCCATGCTTCAGGACTTGATTCATTAGTCGCATAAACGTGCTCGGGGCATTTGATAGCCGGAAAGGCATTACAAGCCACTCATAAAGGCATTCTTTTGTCTTAAAATCAGTTTTCCATTCATCTCCAGGACGAATTCGAAGTTGGTGATAACCGCTATGAATATCGATTCTGGAGAATACCCGAGAACCATGTAACATATCTAACATGTCATCAAGACGGGGAGTAGGAAATCGATACTTAACTGTGATTTTTTTATGGCTCTGCTATCGATATACATACACCACGTTTTTTCCTTCTTTGGTACAAGTAATGCCGGTACTGCACATGGACTTGGCTTTCTTGAATGATTGTGGGTAGGCTATTATTTGCATCTTTTTCATATTACATATGAGATTGAACAAAATGATTGTTTGTTTAAGAGTATTAAAGGGTCATAAGAAGAGCTTAGAGATATAATCATTGGTACACTTCGGATAAATCGTAGTACATTCAAATTCAATAATACTTCGGGGGTTTAATGTTTTCTTTCAAAGTGTAAGATGTCTTCGAATTTTATGCTTGATGGCGGTTAGTTTTAAATGTTGATGTAATGTATTGTGTTAGTCTGTTTTTTATTTTGTGGCATGTCACAAATGATTTAGTGGTAGTTTAAGTATCGACTTGAGGTTAATGTGGTTCTTTGGCACATTCCATTGTCCTTAAACATTTATGTGATTAATATGTTCTACTAAAATAACCTTTTACCTAAAGGAGATACTATTTATTTTCCTTTAGCTAAAAAATAATATTTATTTTTGAACATATGGTTTTGTATAAAATAGAAAAAACAAAAATTAACTTAGTAAAATATAAAATTACAATTTAGTAACAATTTAAAGATTTAACGTTGTCGGGTGCACATAGATATTTCAGGTTAATGTACACTCTTTCGTCGATAAATGTTTCTTTATTGTGAATACTCCGTTATCAATTTCTTATCAAGTGCCTGCTTTGTGCTTTATCACGAAGGTAAATTGTTGCAAATATTTCATCCAACGAGCATGCATACGACTAATCGATTTTTTGTTGTTGAAATATTTCAACGCTTGATGGTCAGTTTGAAGCACAAATTCATGCTAGAAAAGATATTGCTCCCAATGCTTAACAAGCCGTACAATAGCATAAAATTCGAGCTCATAGGTTGTCCACTTCCTTCGAGCTTCACTAAGTTTCTCACTAAATAATGCGACTAGACGCCTTTCTTTGTGGTAAAACTGCTCCAACTCCAATGATGGAAGCATCAATCTCTATCTCAAATGGTTTTTGACAGTTAGGAAAAACGAGAACGGGAGCTGGTGTAAGTTTGTGCTTAATTAGTGAGAAGCTCTTATCAGCGTCATAACACCAATGAAAACGCCCTTTCTTTAGGCATTCGGTGATAGGAGCCATGATGGTACTAAAATCCCGAATAAAACGACGATAAAATGTTGCCAAACCATGAAAACTTCAAACGTCATCCATTCTCTTAGGTGTAGGCCACTTTTGTATCGCTTTAACCTTTTCATAATCTACATGGATACCGTCAGCATTAACCCCAAATCCTAAGAAAAGTATCTTGTAAGTCATAAAGCTACACTTCTTAAAGTTTACAAATAATTGATGTTCTTGCAAAGCCTTAAGCACTTCTCGTAGGTGGTGTAAATTCCTCTCTATTGCTATAGATAAGAATATCATCAAATTAAACAACGAGAAATTTTCCATGCTTCAGGACTTGATTCATTAGTCGCATAAACGTGCTCGGGGCATTTGATAGACGGAAAGGCATTACAAGCCACTCACAAAGGCATTCTTTTGTCTTAAAATCAGTTTTCCATTCATCTCCAGGACGAATTCGAAGTTGGTGATAACCGCTATGAATATCGATTCTGGAGAATACCAGAGAACCATGTAACATATCTAACATGTCATCAAGACGGGGAATAGGAAATCGATACTTAACTGTGATTTTTTTATGGCTCTGCTATCGATATACATACACCACGTTTTTTCCTTCTTTGGTACAAGTAATGCCGGTACTGCACATGGACTTGGCTTTCTTGAATGACACCCTTCTTAAGTAGTTCTAAATGTCGTGCTCAGTTGGACTCATGTGATAGTGAGGCAGGTTCGGGAGACTTGCCCCGGGTACAAAGTCAATTTGGTGTTGAATATCTCTTAATGGAGGGAGACCATCCGGGAGTTTTTCAGGCATGATCTCTCTGAATTCAGACAATAAATCATGTAGTTTAGGTGGTACATTCTCCATCATCAGTTCACTCACTTTAACGATAACGGCGAATATTCTTTGAGCATAACGTACCTCAGCCAAAAAGGTCTCTCATGAGCACAAGAAAATAGTATTTGCCTTTTCTTTAGCTGGTTTTGGTTGATCTTGGCTAGAAAAGGGACATAAAGTGAATTTTTTTACCATCCTTTGAGAACATATAAGTGTTTTCCTTCCTTTTATGTATCACACCTAGATCAAATTGCCAGGGTCTCCCGAACAAGACATGACACGCATCCATGTCTACAATGTCAAATAAAACAGTGCCTTTGTACTTACTCTTTGAGATCGAAACTTCACATGGTTCAGTTACCCGCACTTCACTTATCACTTTACTCCAACCTATCTTGTATGGTGTCGAATGTTTATGTGGTGCTAGCTTAAGTGGACTAACGATATCTCGTGAAATGATATTCTCGCTACTTCCACAATCAATGATGACATTGACGACATCTTGATTTATCTTACATCGTGTTTGAAAGATGTTGTGTCGTTGGGTCTCTTCACCTTTTTTAGGAGTGGTGAGCATTAATCTACGAACAACACAAGAGTAAGCTTCATGTCCATCATCATCTTCCTCATCGAGAACATCTTCGGGGCGGATGAAACATTCTTTGTCCTCGGCTCCTTCATAGACTTCACCTCGTTCTACGATATTCACGATTTTCCTCGACATTGGCTAGAAGTATCACATGTTTTTTGACATTTAAAACATTTATTACCGACGGGTCCGGCATACTGATTTATCGGTTTCTTTGTGTCCTAAGAAGATGTACTTGTATCTGTCGACTTATTCTTCTCGGTATCTCCTTCACTGGAATTTTTCTCACCTAGTAGATTGAAACCTTAATTTAAATCAAGTTTATTTTTGAACCTAGAGTTACTCTTTCCCATATGGATTGTTTGTTCGGCTTTTAATGTCATTCATAGAGCTTCATCGCGAGTCCAAGTTGTTTGGAGAGATATAAAGGCTTGTATATCATAACAAGACCATTGTTGAACCTTGCAACTTGTTGTGCATCAGACTCGCTTAACTGATTTCGTGATGTAAGTCTCATGAATTCCTCAGCATATTCTGATACGGTTCAAGAATACTGGCGAAAATTTTGATATAGTGAATAAAGAGTCAGTTCGTAATCGATCGGAAGAAAACGTGGAAACATTACCCGTTTCATCTTGTGCCATGTGCCAATATGTTGTTTTCGTTAGCGACGACGACCGGTTTGAAGGTTGTCCCACCAAGTTGAGACGGCTCCTCTCAACTTGTAAGCAACATATTTAACTTGTGAGTCTTCAGGAATGTCCATAAGTGCAAAAAACTTTTCGATTTCAGAAATACAATCGAGAAAATCTTCAATATTTAATGACCCCGAAACAGCCGGTATGTCTGCTTTTATCCTAGGCATACAACTCTTTTGATTATTTTCCGAATCAACTTTATCACATCATTCATCTTCCTCATTTGAGGATCCATAACAATGGTAATCATGTTTTGGTTGTTCACGAATATTCAAATTATGAAGTGCCTCGAGAATTTTAGTACTTTGCTCCTGTTGTTGGGATTGTTGTTCAAGTTGTTGTGATTGTTGCTGCACTTGCTGAATTGCTTGTAAGGCTTGCAAAAGTGTGATATTATGGTGAAGGTTTATTAACATCATAACAATTATATAAAACCCTAAACGAGATCAAAGCACACATATAGCGGAAGCGATTTAACAAGATCATAATTAACACAATTATAATTAATCGAATTAGGGTTATATACCTTTACACTAAAGCAAATCCACAAGACAAAGAACGAATCACCAATTAGGGTTTATAACGAACACCACCAAGATATAGTCTAAAGTAAGACTATATTACGATCTTGTACACACGTAATACAACGAGCTAACCGTGATTCTAGCACGTGTAAACCGAACTATAACACTTGTGGAGAATCTACCCAACAACCCTAGAGAGGGGCTAGGACTAGATTATAAGCACAATCGAGTAAACAAGAAAACCAACCGAATACCCTTCGTGGGTACTTCTTGAGATCGAACAAGAGAAAGAGAAGGGAGAGATTATTGTGTGTCTTGATTTATAAGGTGAGGTGTTGTTTATATAGGCCTAAATCTTGTAACCCAAAACAAATAAAAGGAAAGTTTTTCCCTTCTCCTTGTCCTCCATAACCGGCGGTCGAAACACCCCTATGGGGTGTTCCGGAACTTTCCAAACTTCTTTCTTTTTATTCCACTTACTATATATTTATTTAACGCTCGTTAATACTTAACTTTGATTATTTAACGATCGTTAAAGTTATGTCTCGGTTTAATTTAATAAATACATAAATATATATTTATTAAATAAGACTTTTTTAGAACGGTTTTACATCAAAGTGTTCTATAAAATAGCTTTTTTGATCTTTTAGAACGGTTTAATGTGAAACCGTTATAAAAAGCTCGTTGTAAAGAAAGAGTGGTCGATGCTATAAAAAGCTCGTTATAAAAAGCTTGTTTCGGCCACTGTACTACAACATTTTTTGGTGTCTTTTTTAATGAACGAAAAGATTTAATAAAAAGAGTGGTCGATGCTATTGAAATCTTTGGCTATAAGGGTGGTCGATGTTATTGAAATGTTTGGCAATTTGATTCGGGGGGATATAGTTACTATAGGGGCAGTAAGGTTGATTATCGATACTTTATGTAATATTTGGGTTATCGGTTGTTCTCGGGTTTTTGCTTGTTGATGTCACGGAAAAAATTGGTATTATCTTTGTAGTATCTTTGTGTTTTGTGTTAAAAGTATGATATAAAAATACATGTCATTCTGTTTACCCTGCATATTTCACGACTTAATAGTTTATACGTTAATAAGAACTTGCGAATTGCAAGTCATAGAGAGCGACTTTAATGACTAATCAAGTCTATTCATTAGAACCTAGCTTATAACTACTCAAGCCGAGAGCTTGCAAGTTTCAAGTCATATGTCATTAACAATGTTAATTTGTGTTGTAGAGTAATTGCTCAACTAGTTATGTCGTCACCATCACAAAGTAATTGCTAAATGAGTTATATCACTTGTGTGTTGATCTGTTGATCTTTAATGTTAATCTAGGTTGTAGATCATAAAGTAATGATAGGTTCATCAGTGATTTTGCTTGCTATATCAGTAGATAGTTTGTTGGATTGTACAATATTTTTGATTTTTTATTAACGGTGAAAATTACATGTTTATTTGTTCTATATGTGATATATCATATATAACTTACCACATTTTTTTAGCTACATGAGAAATAACAACAACAAATGTAAGAGTATTATGAGCTCCCTAGGACCCTACATATCTTTTCACATCATATATGTCATTACAGGCAAGACACATAAGACATAGAATTCTGTTTCATAATCATATTATGTAGCGTAATATACAAGTTTATTGGGCCTAAGTTGTTTCTTTGTTGTAATAGATTTTGTGACAGAAGGTATTATTGTTTTGTAAGCGTAGGTTTTGTAACAGAATTTTTTTGTTTAATATCGGGTTATCGGGTTGAACCCGAACCCGGTAAGATATAAAAAATAACCCTAATCCGACCCTATAAGACTATCGGGTTGGTCGGGTTGACCCGTTATACCCGATAAGCATAGTTGAACCTGATAGAATCCGTCCCTATAAGACTTTATCGGGTTCGGATTGGATCGGATCGGGTTAGGTCGACCCATTTGACACCACTAGCTCTTACCTGAGCTATCATCAGCGACAAAAAAGAAAGAAACTTGACAAGTTCAACAAACTTTTGTTCTAATATGTGTACAAACACCATGCTCTATGTTATTTTGAAATGGCAACAAGATAAAATAAGGATGAGAATGAGGTATCTACTTCCAGTATAATGATGCACGCACAAGTCAAGCTTCTTGTCGTTTTGTTTTACTTGGTCAACAAAAATAAACTTTCCTTTTCTATAGTTTTGCTAGAATGGGGTGTGTTTGGTTGTGGTGTTTGTTGTCACAAATGGCATTTATCCCTATTTTTCATTGATATTAATAGAATTGATTTGTTACTTACTTAAATTTGAATATCCTTATACTATGTTAGGCTGATATGGATGAGCACATGGATGAGCATGATATTCCTGGGCAGATTATGGTTGAACATGATATAAATGAGCAACATATGATGAATAACCAGAATAACAACCTCAAAGGAAAACAAGAGGAATATATAGCTTAAAAAAAAGAATCATAAACAACTTAATGATGTTACCTTTGATGTGTTTGGCTTTGCTATTGGAAAGAGCCAATCTCCTTTTGAACTTTACATAGGGGCTGTAACAAAGACAAGGATTTCTATCCTTATAGATGATTGGAGAAAAGTACCTAAGGATGATAAAATACAAATATGGCGGGAAATCAAGGTATGCTATATTAACACCATTAGTTAGATCGTCACAATTTTTTTATGTTAATTAACATCTTATGAGTTTCTTTTCTACAATAATCAGGAGCATTGCAGACTTAAGAATAATGACTACAAAGTACAAGTGCTCAAACAGTGCAACCATTCTCGGAGAGGTTTTAAAAAGGAACTTCGTACAAAGTTCATGTACAAGAATAGACGTCCTTATGAGAAGTATACCTTTATTGAACCTGCTATCTGGGAAGAGTTTGTGAAGCTGGAAAGTACCCCCGAAAAAATGGTTTGTTTTACTTTATATTGTATTATATATAAACTATTAGCTGCAACAACAATAAAAATGTTTTCGAACTATTTATAATAGTATAGTAAAATTTTACAACAATAAAACTTTATTGCAGCCCATTTGTTTATGTTGTTATACACTAATAAAACTAGCATGGCTTTTTATTCCTATGTCAAGGCGAAGCATGCTGCTGGGAAGAAGTGGGCCAAACTCAAGAAAAATCCTCCACGATTGGGCCAAAAGGATATCGTGGAAACATAGAACAATGGGAAAAAGAGAGAGCAGATGAAGAGCTTTGCATAGGTGTCCATAAGATACTCGATCCTTGTGGGAGAGATTATTTCTTGGCAAGAAGAGTACATGATAAAGTAAAAGGATTATCATTATCACCGGAAATGTAAATTATTGCGGACAAGTTGGTAAGGCATTGATAGCTTCGACCTTTATTGCTAATAGGTGGTTACTTTTTAATTATCTATGAGTATTGTATTAATTGCATTAATTTACAGACTGAGGCACACACACAGTTAGCAAATAGTTTTAAAGTTGAAGAGGGTGTAGATGCACTAATTATGGTGGAAGGACCGGAGCATGGGGGTCGAACTAGGGGGTGGGACACCTTAGAGGGGTATGTTGCAAAGAGGAGAAGGTATTGTAACAGCGCAGAGGTAACATCAATTGTAAATGAGAAAATAAAGGAGGAACTTGTAGAAATGAAGGCTGAGCACGCAGCGGATCTTGCAGAAATTAAGGCCGAGCATGCAAGAGCTATAAACGAGATGAAATCCAGGGAAGAAAATGAAAACCCTGAGAGCCCACAAATGAGGAAAAGTAGTTGCGACTCAACATCTAACTTTGATGTATTTGACAATATTCAGGTACATGTACTTAATATGTAAATAAATTTTGAGTAATCTATAGAACACTTAACGAATTGGTGTAGTATATATTTTCTAATAACCATGTCTTGTAGGAGGCTTGCAAATGCCAGTTGCTTCTCCCCTACGGGACCTAGAGGATTCTTTGTGCTATTGGGATGGTCTATCCGGCTAAGCAAGTACATGGAAAGTCGGTTCTACAAGGGCATGCGAAGGTGCAGGTAGACAAGGTTGAATCCAATTACAAGGGCTACCATCTTCCGGTCCCAACCGAAGAGTTTAGTAAAATTAGAGAAGCTTTGTTTAGCTTTATTCAATGGCCCAAGAAGTATATTGAACTCACTAAGGTAAATTTGATCTATATAATACTTGGTTTTATAATTTGTGGTAGTATTTAGTCACTATAATAACTGTACTTTGTTAACAGGCCTCCAACCAAACAGGAAACAAGAAAACTGTGGCAACAAATACCTCCACCCAAACTGTAACCAACAAAATTGCAGAAACAAATAAAGAATCTTCTACTAAGAAAAAAACATCGCCAACTTTGTCTAGGCTGGAGGGCCCCAAGCATACAGCAGTTGCGCTGATCAATAGTGCACGTCCACTCAATTTGGTACGTACAATCGTTTGTGTTTATTCTTCATATGTTCTGGTTTGAGTCTAAACTTTTATAGTGTGAATCGGTTGAACATAATGTTTACCATCTTATTAATACTTCACATGTTTTACTAGTGTTAGAAAATGTCCTTTTAGCTTTTATATAGAACTTAAAGATTATTGACAATACTCATACATATCATTCTTATGCAGGTCAGCAAGGAAAACAAGAGCTAATAAAGAGAATGAACAGCTATCGAGGTCGAATTCAAAAGAGAGCGTATGTTCGAAGTACTTATGAACGTTGGATGCGGAATGCAGATCCTACTCGTTCTATACACGTTGATGTCGAGCCTCGTGTTTTTAGACAATCGGAGTCTTTTAAAGTTTCGGTTACCTCAGGGGATCTTATGTTGCTTTTTACGAATTGGTCACTTGACTCTTCCATTATAACTTTGTTTGCAACGTAAGTACATAGACAATTGCCGGATTTTATTTAATGTATTTGTGATAATTTGCTATTTTACATTTTATATATTGTCATGTTTCTAGGTCCATATATAAGATTTTTGCAGAAGGTGCAAATGAAATCTAACAAATGTGGTTTCCTGAACCCGTATGCGATTCAAGACTCTTTGTGCATGTTTGACAGATTACGTGTCGAACAGTATTTATTTCAAGCGATGGACCAAAACCAACATAAGTCATTTTTTCTTGCACCATACGTTGAAAGGTATGATATGCGACTATATCGTTCGTTTCTTTATGACATAAGTAAATTATTTATACTAAAATGTTCTATATGATCAGGAAACACTGGAATCTATTCATAATTGTACCTCAACAAAATATCGGGCTTATTTTGGATTCAGATATGGAACAAAAGATCGAGGATACTTATGAATTCACCAATGTTGTAAACAAGTAAGAATTTTTTGCATTAGCGTAAAATTCACTTTTGTGTCTATAAACATTGAACAACTCTACCATTCTTTAATTTCTTTTAGGGCATTTGGCAATATAAAATGTAATTTTGTTGAGGTAAATAATCTCATTCTATGCATGTATGTATATATATACATATATATATATATATATATATATATATATATATATATATATATATATATATATATATATATATATATATATATATATATATATATATATATATATATATATATATATATATATATATATATATATATATATATATATATATATATATATATATATATATATATATATATATATATATATATATATATATATATATATATATATATATATATATATATATATATATATATATATATATATATATATATATATATATATATATATATATATATATAGGGATGAGCTCGGGACCAATCCCGTTCTGAACCCGTCCCGATTTAGTGCTCCCGATTTTTTCCCGATCTAAAAAGTTATGTACCGATCCTGTACCGAACGGGATTCGGGAATCGGAAATCGGTACCGGTACGGGTATCGGTACCGGGAAATCGGGATTTTCCCGTTTTTTTCGGGAATTTCCCGATTTGGTACCGGTCCCGTCCCGAATTAGTCGTCCCGAATTTTTTTTACCTTATTTCGTAGTCCCGGTCCCGTACCGAACGGGATTCGGGTATCGGGAATCGGTACGGTTCCGGGAACGGTTCGGATTCGGGATTCGGGTCCAAATGCTCATCCCTATATATATATATATATATATATATATATATATATATATATATATATATATATATATATATATATATATATATATATATATATATATATATATATATATATATATATATATAGTGGAGTGCTATATGCAGAACCACTTTTTTGGTACAGAACCAACTTTTTACACTTAATAATGCATAATGTATATCTATTATAGCAAGATGACAGTTTTGAAAATATAAACAACTTATTTCATAAAAAAATATTAAATAAAGGGTAAATCAGGTATTTACCTTTCCATAAAAGTAGCACCCGTCACATCAGTTATATATTATAATTACTCATCATATACAGTTATACACCAGATCTAAAAGCATCGTTTCCTCTGTAAACCTAAAAAAACCCAACATAAAAATCAATCAGCCGCCGCCTCTTATGATCATGTTTTTTATATGTTTTGAGGCGTACTTATTTGGTGGATGCGTGAGAGACTTTCTTCTCAACAGAATACCAAAAGATTTCGATGTCATCACCACTACCGATCTTGGTCAGGTTAGTCAGACTTGAATCATGATTTATTGCATCCTCCAACTTCTAATTTTAATATGATCACGAACCTTAGTTTGTTGTATGTGTCATACCATATGGTAGAAGGTTTGGCAAGATGGTACACGTGTGTAGGAGTATAGCCACATTTTCAGAAGATAATGTGATGATTTTGTATAAAAAATATAATAGTATAGTGACAAAGTAATCAAGAAGAGTATCAAATATATATAATACGTTAGATTGAAAAATTAACTTTTGTTGAAAGCAACGTAATAAAACTAAAGAGTACTAAAGTTAAGATCGTGTGGTAGACTTGTATATTAAATTTGAATGATACATTAATTTATGTAGATAAAGTGCATTGATGTTTGTTGAAACATGCGATGGTATGTAGATACAGTGCATTGATGGGGCACTCGTGGTAGCCATAGGAGATGACAAAACGTTTATATCCAAGGAAGAAGAACCATGGGTTGATTCGACCTTTGACTGATTTAGGGTTTGTACATTTGTACGATGGAGGAGAACCAAGTCGGTTATGCAGGGAGTAAGAGGGTTGCGGCGGTTGGAAGATGGTGATGACGACGACGACGGGTACTCTTTTTAGTTTTTTTTCTTAATTCGGTTTGGCTTTACATAAACTGTTTTTTCATCTATTGTTTGATGCATAAAAAAAGTTATAAATAAATTTTATGTATATTTTTTTAAAACAAAAACATATGTTATGTATTTAATTATGATTATAAAAATAGTAAAAAAAGGAATATAATCATTATACTGTTATACGGCAACAAATACAACGTCTTTCAATTCAAGATCTATAAACTTGGTGCAAATGTCACATAAACTGTTTTGTCATCTAGTTCCAAATACTTTAATAAGGTCCATCATTATTTGATAGTCATGTAAATCAAAACATCTGAGAGTATATAAAGTCTTGTGCTTTTTTAAACATTCTTTTAATAAACATGTGATAAGTCTTTTGTTCGATCCCACAAGTGTAGTTACCAGCTGGATTAAAATGTTTGTCAGTAGCGTATTTTATATATCTAATTTCTTTTTTATGCCATTAATTTTTGCTTTGTTTTTATATATTTGATTCAGGGTATGACGAATGACGGATGTAATGAAGATGATGGATACACTTGTGCTTTTAGATTGCGTGCATACATGTTCTCGAAGTTGTACATACATGTTTTCGAAGCCGTACATGCATGTTTTCGAAGCCGTACATACATGTTTTCGAAGCCGCACATACATGTTCTCGAAGCCATGCATATATGTTCTTCGAAACATACATGTTTTTAAATATCTTGAACATTTTTTTTAAAGAGTTCGTATATGATCTCGAAGTCGTACACATATATTTTTCGAAGCTTTGTATATGAGATATCAAATTTGCAAATTGTTTGTGTTGTATGTATGTTATTGCTATTGTTATAATTTTAGAGATCACATGTATATGTTTATGATTTTTTTTTATGAATTTAGAAGATGATATACACTAAAAACATATGTGCAATTACAATTTTAAGCTTGAAACTATTTAGGCTAAAGAGTTGTAAAAAAAGTATCCAAAATTATCATAATAAAAAAGACATACATGTATTTTTTTTAAAGTAGCGTGTATCTTTAGAAAAAAAATAAATACATAAAACAAAAAAAAATAGTTTCCAAATATAAGGAATTTTAAAAAACGTTTTTTAATTATTGTTTTTGAAAAATTGTCAAAATATATATTTCCTGTTATACCCTTTTGATATAAAAAAATTATTTACTATAACTAAACAAGTTTTATATATTATCAAAAATGCCATTATGCATTAGTATAGTGTACACCATGCATTATGTGAAGTAAAAAAGGAGGTTCTGTAAGTTCTGTACCAAAAAAGAGGTTCTGCAAATAGCGCGCCCCTATATATATATATATATATATATATATATATATATATATATATATATATATATATATATATATATATATATATATATATATATATATATATATATATATATATATATATATATATATATATATATATATATATATATATATATATATATATATATATATATATTTGTTTAATGCTTACAAAATTGTTACAATTTTGTAGTGTAATCAACAAGGTCATTATTGGGAATGTATATACTATGTGATGAAGTGGATTCATCAATTTGTAACTCATCAACAACATTCATTCCCCAAGACAGTAAGTAACTTTTAAAAGCTTTATTATAGGTGAATATACTGTTTTTTCTTTGTGACAGTTTTGTTTGTCATATAGATTGGTTTGTAAAGTTGGAAATCGAGTTTGTGTATGTGGATATGCATACTTTTAAGTGTTCTTGAGGAAATATGATCTTGCCAACTCCTTGCTTAGTTTAGTCCAGTTATTATTAATGGGTTAGAACTAAGAATGTTGATATTGTTGTTAGACGTTAGACTATTGTCCATAAGTTTTGGTTTTGCTGCAAGAACCTAATTTGCAGCATCTTTGTGTTGGTTTACGAGGTCATGTGTAACTTAGAGGCTATTTGTTTGCAATAACTTTATTAGAATCAATAACTTAATTTACGAGGTGATAGGTGCTTGTTTTTGCTCTAGATTATTATAAAAACTAGTCAAATATGATAGCATCTATTATATCAGCCACTAGCTTCAAATAAAACCCATGGTCGAAATCACTAGGTAACAATGGAAATAGGCACAAGTACAGTTGTTATCCTCTTTCGCTTAAATATGACATCCGATACTTGTAGCTTTATATCACATTATGTTTTGTTTTATCTCATATAGAATTCATGTATATTTTTTTTATAGATGTCGTGGAATGATAAGAATCCTTTCACTACCAGGGAGTTGGACGACATTGTGATCTCCTGCATTTCTGGATGCGGCATTTAATTATCAATCATGTTGGTGTTTAGGAACGAAGGAGTTGGATGACATTGTGACCATGTCTTTTTGTATATCTCATTTCCCGCTCAACAAAAAAACTTGTTGCTGGATTTGTTGTCTTATTTAATTAAGCTACTGGATACCAAAATTGTTAAGAAGTTGTGAAACTGAAATTGGTTCTTCAATCCATAGGTTTGAGTATAACATGTTCTGCTATATCAAGAAGTGTATCTGGAAATGCTAGTTTTAGATATTTATATTCATGGTTGTTTTTTTAAATTGTTTTTGTTTTGGTATTTCTTTATTTGCTATTATATGGAAGTGAAAATATAAAAATGCATGTCTCGAAATGCATTATGGTGTTTAATGAAAAGTAAAAAAAATAAAAAATATTATAAAGCCATGTTTTTTAAGCAGTAAAACGGGCTCTATACTACTAGGAAAATATTTTTTTCTAATAGAATAGAGCAAGGTTAACCATTAAAGAACCGGGCTCTATTATACATTAAAGAGCCCGTTTTTCAAACAGGGATCTATAAGGATTTGTCATAAAGCCCCTCCCCTTTAAGCCCTCAGGCAAAACCAGGAACTATGAAGCTTTTCCACTAGGCTCTATCCACTTTTTTGTAGTAGTTCCCTATGCGTGGGTTAACATGAATACCTCCATGGGATGAAACCAAGTGTTTGTTCTTGTTTTAGGTACAAATCAAGAACCCTACGCATTTAAGTGTTTATGTTTATGTATATTTCATCATGCAAATATGATCACTATTTATAGTGATCCCATTCCTAAGAATGTAATCATGGTCAAAGGAATAATGAGTATTAATCGGCAAATTAATCTCATTATTTCCCACATGACTACATAGTGGTTACATGACCAGAATAATGGTCATTAAGTCAATCTTAAACCCCTTATCAAACAGTCAAAGAGGTTACAAAGATAACTCACCCACTGATGACTTAACCGCTGACACGGCATAGCCTAGCCGCTGACAAGGCACAACCTAGCCGCTGACAAGGCACAGCCTAGCCGCTGACAAGGCAAAGCCCAGCCGCTGACAAGGCAAAGCCCAGCCGCTGACACATGCATCATCAGCAAACCACTATATTGAATCCAGGGTGGTCAGTGACTTAATGGGTGTACACTCCGTACCTCCAAACTCATTTACAAGAATGACCATATCCCACAATTATACTAAATTTTCAACACAAGTTGGATTGGATTGGGGGACTTTACGAGGGGAGATAATCCGTTATATTTGCCCAGAACTAGATCTTCCTGTACCGGAAGACTATGCCGACTCAAACAGGGACTTCACTGAGAATCCAAAGATCAATTAGAGGGGGTTTATCTAAAGCTACTAATGTTTATGCAAATATTTAAAGTAGAATAAGACGTTGTGACTTTTGAGTTGAAACTACTAATAATTAAAGAACTGCTTTTATGATTTACATCCATATATGCATGTAAAATGAAGGTATAGACTACATAGAGCAAGAGTCTCGTTAATAATAATCTTCTTGTTACGTTTGTTGTGGATTAAAATGACCAGGAACAGAGCCAGGACCTAATTTGAACCTGCGGGACACCCTGGCTCCGTCCTTGAAAATGACTAGTAATATATAAAAATGTTGGTATGAATGATCAGAAAGAGACCGAAAGCAACCTATTCCCCAGTATTACATTAATCAGAATAATAGCCTCCATGAATGTGTAAAATTTATAAAAGTTTATAGTGACTTTACCTAACAACAATTTTCCAAGCTAAGCATAATATCGTTTTATGTAAGATTTGATGCCAAAATAGCTATTCGTCAAACCTGGCCGGTTTGAACTTTATACTCCCATGGGAAGCTAATGTTACATTATATATATTTTATATAAAGTTGTTGTTCATTAAAAAGTATACACACACAAGAACGTAGACACTAACTTTAGTCTGAATAAGTAAAACACTAAATAGCAGGCGAGACTTACAGGTTTACCAGACCCCGATCGATGTTTGTGATCTCACCGAAATGCACCTGATCCCGAAATTTATTTCATATGAGTACATCTCTTTTTAATTTGTGTACGAGTTTTAATGGTTTTGTACCTTTTAATTTGTCTTTATTTCATTCATAGTTGTACGAAAGCATTTTTGTAATTGATGATTTAAAATCGTAAGTCCGCCATACTAAATATAGTATTTGTTAAATTTATAAATCAAACACCAGAGATTTCCCAAAACTTTATTAACTAATCAAGAACAGTCCCCAAACGGATGCTGTTCAACATACAAACCAAAGCAGATAGTCCCCAAACGGATGATATCTCAAAACATACATCATGAACAAAATAGAAACATAAACAACTAAACTAACTAAGATCCATACGTCTACATTTAGATCGTGTGCATCTATTTAGGATTTAACGGAAGATGTGATTATGGGTGAGTAAGGATGAGAGGATGAGAGTTGTGATTGAGTTGAGAGAGATGAGAGAGTGTTGTGTGTTTCTTGAATGTTCCCAAAGCTGTGTAGCCAAAGAGTATATAACCCTAGTCAACCAGAGACGCTCCAGTCAACAAGCTAAACACAAAACATGCATCTTTGGTCCCTGCACAATACACAAATACCAAAAACAGGCCAACGCTATAACGTTATAAAAAAGATACATAAATACCCCCTCAAGCTTATGAACTTGTCATAAAGCATAAGCAATATTTCCAACACCCTTCCTCAAGATCATAAGCCAAAGAAATTCTTTATACATAATCTGGAGCATAAAGTTTTATGCTGATGATTTCCAAGGCCTTTAGTAAGTATATCAGCAACTTGATTCTCAGAAGAGACCTTCATGGTCTTAATAAGACCAGATGCAACTTTTTCCGTTACCAAATGAACGTCAATATCAAAATGCTTGGTTTTTTCATGCATAACAGGATTAGCTGCAATCTGAATAGCAGAGCTATTGTCATAGAACAGCCAAGCAGGAATGGAAGAAGGAACATTAAGGTCCAAAAGAATTTTGTTAAGCCACATGACTTCAAATATAGCAGAAGCCATAGCTCTGTATTCAGCCTCAGCAGAGGATCTGGATAGGGTAGCTTGCTTTTTGCTTTTCCAAGACACCAAGTTATTACATATGAAAACATAGTACCCAGAAACAGACCTTCTTGTCATTTTACACTTAGCCCAATCAGAGTCAGAAAACACTTTAATGGTTTTGGAATTAGACTTAGAGTAAGTCAAACCAGCACCAGGAGCATTTTTTAAATATCTGAGTACCCTAAGAGCAGCCTCAAAGGGAGACTGAAGAGGAGCATGCATATGTTGACTAAGGCAATGAACAGAGTATGATATATCAGGTCTGGTATTGCAAAGGTAAATAAGTTTCCAACAATTTTTTGATAACTGGTGATATTGGAAAGAAATTTATCATCAATACTTTCTTTATGAGCCAAGACGCCATTTTCAGTCATGGGAGTACATACAGGTTTGCAACCAAGTAAACCGTACTCATAAAGAAGCTCAATACAGTACTTTCTTTGATTCAGACACAAGCCATTGTCAAGTTTTAAAACTTCTATTCCAAGAAAGTACCTTAGATTACCCAAATCTTTGATTTTAAAACTCTGACTAAGCAGCATTTTAAACTTATCAATTTCACTATCATTGTTTCCAGTCACAATGATATCATCCACATAAACAAGCAAAACAAGAAAGATCCCATCATTGTTCTTAGTGAACAAGGAGTGATCATTTTTACTTTGAACAAAACCAGCATTACTAAGAAACTCAACAAGCTTTATATTCCACTGTCTAGGAGCCTGTTTAAGACCATATAAAGCCTTTTTTAGTTTGCAAACTCTCTTTTCACTTTTGTCAAAGAAACCAGGGGGATGCAACGTATAAACATCTTCAGTAAGATCACCATATAAGAAAGCATTGTTAATATCCATTTGAAAACTATTCCAAGTGTTTTGCACAGCAAGATTTAGGACACACCTAATAGTACTCATTTTAACGACTGGACTGAAAATTTCATCATAATCAATCCCCTCTCTCTGCCCACAACCCTTAGCCACTAATCTGGATTTATATCTTTCAATTTCACCATCGGGTTTATATTTGATTTTATAAACCCATTTGGAAGGTATGGCTTTCCTATTAATGGGCAGAGTAGTAAGGGTCCAGGTGTCATTAAAATACAAGGCCTCCATCTCATTGTTCATAGCATGCACCCAATTAATATTTTTAACAGCATCAAGAAAGCAAGTAGGTTCAGCAGTCCTATTGAGATTAGAGATGAAACATCTATTAACTTCAGACAGTTTAGTATGGTTAGCATATCTGTTTAACCCATACTTAACTTTATCATCCAAAACAAAATCGTTCAACTTATCAGGCAATTTAGGCACTTTATTAGACCTTCTAGGATTAATAAGAGGCCTATCATCATCTGTCCTATTGCTGGAATCAAAGATGGGAACTTGGTTTTGAAAATTGCCCTCAGAAATGAATAGATTTTCATCCATTGATGATGCAGTATGGTTATCACTCTCAACTAGCTGCTCCTCTGCAGTATCAGTTGAAGAGTGATCCATAATTACCGTTCCTGCATCATCAGATGGTCCCCTTCCTTCATCATTGGGTCTTGAGATATTTTGGTTTTCAGAATCAAAAAAATCAAAAAAGGTTTTATTGTCAAACTCTTTATTCAAAACTTTATTCTTGGAATTCATTTTATAAGGAAAAACATTTTCATAAAATTTAACATCTCTTGAAAAAAAGAAACTTCTATTTTCTAAACTCAAAACTTTGTAAGCCTTTTTTGTACTTGAGTAACCAATTAAAATGCATTTTTCAGATTTATGAGAAAACTTATCATGATTGTTCAAAATACTAGCAAAGCATAAACATCCAAAACATCTCAGATGGGAAAGGGATGGTTCCCTATCATACAACATACTAAAAGGAGATTTACCAGCAAGAACAGAAGATGGAAGCCTGTTAATCAAGTAGGTAACAGTTAAAATACACTCAGTCCAAAGATATAAGGGAATACCACTCTGAAACAAAAGGGTTCTAGCCACATTAAGCAGATGTCTGTGCTTTCTCTCAGCAATCCCATTTTGCTGAGGAGAATAAGCACAAGAGGTTTGGTGCACAATGCCTTTTTCTTTTAAAAAAATGTCCATTTTACTGTTTATGAACTCAGTTTCATTATCAGACCTTATGATTTTAACCCTCTTTTGAAATTGGTTGAAGATGAGATTAACAAAATCTTCAAAGTATTTAAACACTTCATCCTTAGATTTAATTAAATAAACCCAAATAGCTCTAGAAAAGTCATCAACAATGGTAAGAAAGTACCTAAACCCTTCCTTGAGGTAACCCGGTAAGGTCCCCATAAGTCTAGATGGATGTGATCACCCACTATTTTAGACGTATGATTACTCAAGGGAAAGGGTTCTCTAGTCTGCTTAGAAAAATGACAAATATCACAAGGAGTAATGTATTCAGGTTTACTTATTTTAAGAGCATCTTTTAGGACATGTAACACATTATTAGAAGGATGACCAAGACGATTGTGCCAAACATTTTTGGAAACATGAAAACAAGCAACAGATAAATTACTCTTAATTTGAGGTAACTTACATTCAGAATCAAACAAGTATAAGCCATCACACTCATTACCAATCCCCAGAATATTTTCCCTTTTCAAATCCTGAATAATACAGTTATGTTCAGTAAAACCAACATGAAGCTTGCTATCTTTGATCAACTTGTTAACAGACAAGAGACTAACAGTGTAATCAGGTATAACCAAAATATCAAATAAGACCACATTACTAGTAAGTTTAAGGTTACCAATACAAGCGATTTTAGCAACAGTCCCATTGGGATGACCAACAGTAATGTTTAAGTCAGAAATATCAATCACATGTGTCATGTTTTTAGTGGAATTAGTGATGTGTTGATTAGCCCCAGAGTCAATGATCCAACCAAAATTGACTTTAATCCCATTATAGTTGATCTTAGCAACAAAAAACTTATAGAAGTGATTGTTAAAAAACACATTTCCATTAAAGAAACTAAACTTAGTACCTGCCATGTTATCTTGAACACCACAATTCTCTTTTTCACTGATCAGATTCATGAGTTTGGCAATTTGGTCATTGGTAAAGGGTAAAGTGGTGTTAGAATTTTGAGTGTCAACACTGTTACTGGAACCAACTCTGTTATTATTATTCACTTTAAAAGGAGTCCTATTGTTACCAGTAATAGAATTCTTTTTATATCCAGGAGGATATCCAATTAACTCAAAACATCTGTCAACAGTATGACCTTTCATATTGCAATTAGTACATAACAAAGAGTTGTATTGATTCCGGTTTCCCCCATTGCTGTTGTTGCTATTGGAAAACTGATTTGAAAACTGATTTCTGTTTCCCCCATTGTTACCATTAGAAAACGGATTTGAATTTCTGTTGTTAGAAGATCTATTTTGATTCTGATTTTTGGGAAAATCATTAGCTTTAGCAGCAAAGGAGGAAACCTGGGGTTTTGGGACCCCAGAATTAGAGTTAAGACCCCTATGGGACTCTTCTCTACACACAATAACAAAGGCATCCTTAACATCAGGTAAAACAGATTGGGTCAACAAAGAACTTCTTATAGGTTGATACACTTCATCCAAACCCATTAAGAACTGCATTAATTTCATTAATTGTTGGTGTTTACTAGACTCAGCTCTAGCAATGCAAGTACAAGGAGAAAACTTGGTAAGAATATCAAACTCTCTCCATAGAGAGTTCAACTTGTGATAATACTCAGACACAGACAAACCATTTTGTTTAAAATTATTGATTTTCTGAATCAAATTAAATAGAATTGAACCATCAAGTTTATCATAAGTCTCCCTAAGTTCATTCCAAACCTCAGTAGCATTTTCAGAATACACTTGACTTAAATAAAGATCTTCAGATATACAACTTAACAACCAAGATAAAACCACAACATTGCACCTATCCCATTGATTAGAAAGAGCCTCACTATTAGCATAAGCAGTTTTAACACAAGTACCATCAACAAATCCCATTTTGTTTCTAGCTTGTAAAGCAATTTTGACCGCATTAGCCCAAAGTCTATAATTATCACAACCAGTAAGCTTAATACTAACAAGAGCCCCAAGATTATGATCATTAGGTTGCAAATGCAAAGGATTACCAACATCTAAAGAACTAATCAACACAGGAGTAGGAGCAGGATTAGTCATAATGAAAAGCAAGTAAACAACACAGAAAGCAAACAATCAAGGAACAAACAATAAAATCAGCAAATAATGAGGAGAGAGAGAACTTGAATCTCAAAAATCACCAATTCTAGCTTGTGGACTGGGGTTGGCCAGAGCAGGTATCCACACCAGTCAAGCTGGAGGGTCAAGGTGTTAACTGAACCCGTTTGCACCCACCTCACTAGATCAATGATCAAGAAGAAACAAGTAACTTACAGGGCTAATAAAGCGGAAGTAGAAACACCACTTGTGCTCTTGATTCACTTAGTCAAGAGACACAAGTGAAAAACAATACCAAATCCACCAGGGACAAACAACCAGAGCTCAATAGCCAACAATTAGGGTTACACAAACCCTAACTTTAAACCAACAATAATACTGAAGATACCAAATCAAAAAGCCCCAAAAATTAAAAATTAGGGTTTCACAAACCCTAATTTTAAACTTTCAGAAACTAATAGATCCAACCTCCAATGAAGAGAAACAGCTGCAGGAAGAGTTAGATAACAAGAATATAGTATTAAAACTTACCAATCAAGAAACCCTAATTTCTGAATTTAGGGTTTTTTGAATTAAATCAAAGAAAGAGTAAATTAACCACGTTAATCAACGATTAACGCTCAAAAAAGTAGTTCCCAAGCCAGAATTTGAGAAACCCCCAAAAAAATTGAAACCCTAATTTCAAAAAATTTATAGATCAATAATAACGTAGACCAAAAAACAAGATTTTCAAGAAAAAACTTTATCCCAAAGAACAGAGCCTATAGCTCTGATACCATGTTAAATTTATAAATCAAACACCAGAGATTTCCCAAAAACTTTATTAACTAATCAAGAACAGTCCCCAAACGGATGCTGTTCAACATACAAACCAAAGCAGATAGTCCCCAAACGGATGCTATCTCAAAACATACATCATGAACAAAATAGAAACATAAACAACTAAACTAACTAAGATCCATACGTCTACATTTAGATCGTATGGATCTATTTAGGATTTAATGGAAGATGTGATTATGGGTGAGTAAGGATGAGAGGATGAGAGTGGTGATTGAGTTGAGAGAGATGAGAGAGTGTTGTGTGTGTCTTGAATGTTCCCAAATCTGCGTAGCCAAAGAGTATATAACCCTAGTCAACCAGAGACGCTCCAGTCAACAAGCTAAACACAAAGCATGCATCTTTGGTCCCTGCACAATACACAAACACCAAAAACAGGCCAACGGCTATAACGTTATAAAAAAAGATACATAAATACCCCTCAAGCTTATGAACTTGTCATAAAGCATAAGCAATATTTCCAACAGTATTCATTTTCGAACGGTGATAATTATATATCCAATCAAAGTTTTATCTTGTGTTAACTTCATAAAAGTATGAAATTACAGTAATATTTACCTGATTTAAATTGTCCGCAACAAGTATATATTTTTGTTAATGTATAATATGTAAGTGTCCGAAACATATCATTCAATCAAAAAAATTAATGTAAGTAATGTTAAAAGGATATAAAAACAGGGTTATATTTGTCAATGGCTTCGATCACATACTTAAATCAAAAGTCTAGAAGTTGATATATAGATATGAAAAATAAGTATCACATGTGGTATTCTACTACTCCACTATACATCATGCAAATTAGTAATATTCATTGGATGGAAGATATTCACTATTTGAGTGCTTACTATATAACAAACAAACTCTTCCCTATTCCTTCATTAACAACCTATAAACTTAAAACATTCTCAATTATTTGAATCTCGTTACGCATTACATATTTCCTATATAGTTCATCATGACGAAAGTGTACCCAGAGACCAATATTCCAGTTCAGGGATCCTCATCCAATGATCCTGTTGTCTTTACAGTTTGGAAGAAGTCTCTCGTGTTTAATTGTGACGGGTTCACAGTGTATGATTCTAAAGGTAATCTTGTCTATCGAGTAGACAACTATGTCCCAGGAGGAAACGGTGAGATTCTTCTCATGAATGCCTCAGGCCGTGCTCTCTACACCATTTGTCGCAAGGTATTATTTCCTCTTCTTTTATATAGATCGCAAGTTACTACTTCATAACTATATAGTTGTTGATAAAGTGATTATTGTTATGAACAGAAGTTAAGCCTATCAGATAGCTGGATGGTGTATGACGGAGAAACGTTGGTAAAACCAAGGTTTATAGTGAAGAAACATCTGAACCGTCTCAATACCAAGAAGTCACTAGCGCATGTGATCCTAGCAGGATCATCATCATCTGAACAAAACTACGTTAGCAATAATAGAAATGTCATATATGAGATTGAACGATCATACAACCAGAAATCCTGTGTCGTATATGATGACAAGCGTCGTTGTGTTGCTGAGATACGACGGAAAGAAGCCAAGACAGGAGTTTCACTTGGGGGAGATGTTTTTAATTTGGTTGTACAGCCTCTAGTCGATCCCAACATAGCCATGGCCTTGGTGATTGCCTTATATCAAATGTTTGGCTCTTCTAGACATTTTCTTTCGTAAAATTCAACCAGACAACCCAATGTAGTGCAGAAAGTAAATTAAGTTACAACCCTACTTTGATGCGTAATCTAAAATTAGAAAGTATTAGCATGACAGGTTATAAATGTATAGATATAAAGATGTGAGCCGAAAAAAATACATTCTCGAGATGGTTTGGTTCGGTGTCTCCTAGATCGATCTGCATCATATCCACTTCTCTTATTTGACGAAATCATTCCGAGACCAAGAGAAATTTGAGATTTACTTAACAGTTTGAAGGGTTAGATGTGTGATTTGTTTTGTCCTCTTCAGTTTGTAGAACCCGGGATTATATGAAAATAACCCGCTTATAGAACGAGTTAATTGAATGGATACAACAAGAGTTTCGTTAATGCTATACAGTAATTTGTTTGTTACAGCTATTGCTGCATGTGGGTTAAATTGACTATTACTTTAAAAAAATGTTGCAATGTATGATCAAAAAGAGACTGAAAACAAAAAATTACTCAAAAATAGACAAAACAATATCTTCACAATTACTTATATTAGTCGAATGTTGAGGAATAATAATAGACTAATAGCCTCTTTAGATGTGTAAAATTTAATATTTTAGATCAAACTTTATCCAAAAAACGATAAAGCATAACATTGATCGAACCTTATACTCTCTGACATCATCTCATGTGAAGCTAATGTTACATACTAGCTATATATATATTACTCTTTTGGTTTTAAAATTATTACTGTCCACGTTATTATTTTAATACGTCTCAAATTAATTGTCCATTTTCAAAAATAGATAAAGAATGTGTATTAAGTTTATCATATCACCCTCACTTGAACGCATTATTACAAACAATAAAAAATGTGTAAATTAATTAGTTAAGGATAAAGCTGTTATTGTGTAAAAACTAATAGATAGAAAGCTGAAAAAGTGATATTTTTATTAAATTACGTGTTTTTTTGTCGGTGGACAATAATTATGAGACATAGGGAGTAGTACGTAAACAAGGTTGTAAGTTATTAAAAAGTATACACACTCTAGAACGGTGGCTCTAACATTTATTAGAATCGGTATATGACACTAAGGCGCACTTATGGATTTTCGAGACTCGATAAATATTTGTCGTCTAGTGTAATTGACACCGACGACATAGATGATCATAAGGATATAACAAACACAACGATTAGCAACACACAATTCAAAGAATAAAATTTGACTCACAAATAAATGACATTTAAAGTAAGTGTTTATTAATTTTCATGTCTGTCATACATAACTTCTCAACCTTATAAAGGCTCGGTAACATTGATTACTAAGTGACTTATACCCTTCTATCTACCTAGCTTTTATTACTGAAAAATTACTCCAAGTTATTTGAAACAAAAGAAAACTAACAAAGTTGCATTTAAGACACTTCTCGCTAATAATTCTCCTGCATATCAACTTTTGATAATAACTCTCACATATGAAGTGACATGATTGTAGATAATACTAACCACTACGCATCAGCCCAAAATGATCCATTTTGAACTCATCATGTCCAGTGTTGATTTCACATCCATAGTCACAGTACTCGAGGCAACCGTCTCATTCTCCCTTGTTGAAAAAAAAACCGTCCTTGACTTTAACTCATTCTCTCCATGAAATAGAGACAAGTCCTTAACATTTAAAGTAGAAGAAACACCGTAATGTCAAGGCAACTCCACATTATAAGTGTTGTCCCTCATGCATTACACAATTCTGAACGGACCATCTCCTCTTTGATTAATCTTGGCACTCCGACCATGTAGGAAACGTTCTTTACTCATGTCGATCCACACAAGATCGCCAACTTTGAAACTAGCAAACTTTGTGTGTTTGTTTGCTTGTTTCGTATACTTCTGATTTTGCTTTTCAATTTTCCCTGTCACTTGTTCGTGTCTTTGATCTTCTCCGCCCGCACATCATTATCATTACTATAATTTGAAGTAACGGGCAGAAATACAAGATCAAGTCGACCTTGAAGGATTGCATCCATACACAATTTCAAAAAGGCTCTTGCCTGTTGTTCGGCTAAATGAGCGATTGTATGCAAATTCAGCTCACACAATATCCCATTCGCGTATATTGTCACCAACAAGGCAACTTAATAAATTTCCATGACTACATTTCACCATTTCAGTTTGACCGTCTATTTGCGGATGATACGCTGAACTAATTGCAGCTGTGTACCCAATTTCGCCAAAGGGTTAGCCCAAAATTCCCAACAAACTTTGGATCCCGATCACTAAATCGTCTTTGGAACACCATGCAATATCACTAATTCCTTAAATACAAATCAGCAACATTGGTTGCGTCCATCATCTTAGAACAAGGAATAAAATGTGCCATTTTTGAAAACCAATCAACGACTACCATGACTGAATCTTTCTTTCGATGAGTTTGGGGAAGCCTCACGAGAAAGTTCATGCTCACATCTTCCAATATCAGATATAGGGACGGGAAATGACCTATATAGTCATGTATTTTGAGAAGTTGATTTTGCAAGATGGCATATACGACATCTCAAGATGTATTGGATGACATTTTTCATCATTTTAGGATAAAATAATGGTCCTTAAGTAGAGCAGTCGTCTTATCTCTCTCACAATAACCACTAATTCTACCTTCATGAGCTGCTTTAATGATTTCCAATCGAAGTGAACAATCAGGAATGCGCAACTGATTCCCACGAAAGAGAAAACCATCGTGAAATATAAATTCTTTGTACGGGCTATTAGACCATTGATCATTTACCTTGCTCAAGAACTTATATTCTTTGTATAACTCTTTGATTATGTCAAAACCATGAACTTTAACTTTCATTATGTATAAAAAGGAACATATTCTACTTAAAGAACCTGCTACTTTATTTGAAACACCACTTTTATGCTCTATGTGAAACGTATAAGCTTGCGAAAATTCCACCCAATGAGCAGGCCTTGGTTTAAGCTTGTGTTGACCATTTATGTATGTTAATTCTTCATGATCATAATGTAGAATGAAATCTTTTGAAATGAGGCAGTACCTCCAATGATCAAGAGCTCGCACAATAGCATAAATCTCCTTTTCTTAAGTTGTATACATTTCTCTCGCATCGGACATGGCATCCGGCAACGACGATCGGGACGCACTATTTAAGCTTTTGTAGATGGGTACGATTGCCAAATATCAGAATGAGTGTGTAATACTTGCAAATCGGGTAACGGAGATCTCTACAAACTTGCTCAAGTGTTTTTATTCTATGGCCTTAAAGTGTCATTACAACGGGAACTGTTGAGATTAAGGCCTACAAACTTAGGAGAAGCTTTCTATTTAGCTCATATCATTGAGACTCGTTTTGAGGCCATTGCATAAAAAGAAAAAGAACAGGTCCTTGTTGTTGAAATAAAACTCGAAGCTCGTGTATCGCAGCCTATTCTTGGTGAATCGCAGCCTATTGTTGGTGAATCACAACTTATTGTTGGTGAACTGAAGACTATGGTTACTGAATCACATGTTGAGGTTAGTGAATCACGGCTTGTTATTGATGAATCGTCCACGTGGTTTGTTACATCCGAATGAAAGGAGCGTAGAACAGGAATCCAAAATTGTTACTACTCGAGCTAGAGAACAAGTTGAAGCGAGCGTGCAAATGCTTAGGAAACGTATCAAAATTTGAGACCATGGAATGAAGAGTGTTTTTAAGTCAACACCTTAAGGGCAATGTGGTTTCAAAGGAGTTAGAAATGTTACACCACGCTTTAGTGTGGATCGGGTCAAACAGGCTACTACTATCTATCTTAAGATTAGGATTTCTTTGTTATGCTTTTATAAATACCATGATATTGTTCTTATAATACTCAATCATTCAAGTTAATCAATAAACACGCTTAAAGTGGTATTATTTATTTTGATGCATTTTAATCGGGTCGTAATATTTTCGGGACCGTGGTGGATGTTTGTACTACAATGTAGTTTTTGGTTAAATATTTTGATCTCACCGAAATGAACCTGGTCCCTAAGTTTTATTTTACATAAATATTGTAGGCTTCTTTATTTGTTTACAAATTATAATGAAATCGTTAGTCCCCCATACTAATTAGTAGTATTCATTTTCGAACAGTGATTATAATATCCAATCAAATTCTTATCGTTGTGTTACAAGTTACGACAATATATGATAAAAGAAATAAATGTTAACTTTGTAAAACTATGAAATTTACAATTTGATATATACATGTTTTAAATTATTCGCGACACGTATATTTTTTTATTAATGTATTATTTATCTGTTAATAAGAGTTTATTTTTATTTTATTTTAGCTTGTTTTAGAAAAATTGTTTACTTTATATTTCACTTGATTTGATAATTATAATTGTTTATAGTTTATGGAAAGCACTGTGATGCTTATGAACAGTAACCTTTATTTTATTATTTCCCTAATTTTTTTATTATTATTGTGAATACACGTGTGTGTTCGTATACCCACCAAACTTCATCATATTCATCTCTCTCTCTCTCTCTCTCTCTCTCTCTCTCTCTCTATATATATATATATATATATATATATATATATATATATATATATATATATATATATATATATATATATATGCTTTATGTTTCTCTCTCTAAACTATCATAAGTTTTTCTACATCTGGAATTTATGTTGGTGCTTTATGGTTTTTTCGTGTCCATCGTTGTTCCCGAAAAAGTGGATTTATCTTGGATCCTTCATGTTTTTTGTTATGGTCGTTGCCCCTAATCTTTGATTGGGTTGGCCATGGTCTAAAGGGGTTACTATTCTTAAGCCAACACAAAGTGTTATTAATAAACTATAATAAGCTATAGTATTTATCTGTATTTTTTGGGGTGTTTGATGGTGTTTTACGCCGATAATTGCTCCCGATGTTTGATTAGGTTTTGGGATGGTTGGGTTGTGGTGACGGTCGTTGTCTGGGTTTTTTTGTCGATGTTGCATGGTGTTTTGGTGCCGATCGAAAATCTCAATCTTACATTTCTTTTACAAGTCAGATCAGCACGATGGACTTTTCGCCAAGATTGTTCCCCCCCCCCACGTTTGGTTAGGTGGGTGACGAGGGGGTTAGGTTTAGTGTGTATACATGATGGTGATTTTTCCTGCATACGACCGTCGCCCCTAATTTTTGGTGGGTTGGTGGCGGTCAACACGGTATATTCGATTGTGCCTTGTTAGTTTTTGGTTGCTTCATGTGAATGGTTGGATCATATAGAAGGTACATTGGATTGTTTAAACTAATTAACATTATGTTATTTTACTCCATTGTTTAACCTAATTAGGGTTAGGGTTATAACATTTTCTTTTTGGTCAATTAATTGAGTTACAATTTCTAGTTGTTTTTTGGGTCCCTTTTCTAATGGTATATTGACTCCTCTTAATATTGGAATCTCTCTCCATAGATGTATAGTGTGTTTGGTTTGAAGCTGATTATGATTACATTGTCCAACGATTTCTTTGAACATTAGCCATTGAGGAAACTATGACGACTTTAAACGGTTGTGATGATAGTGATTCACCATTCGTAATGGAATATGAATGGGATTCGGATTTGGGTCGCCTGGCGAGGTGAACTTTCCAAGTTTGCAGCCATAGTGGCCATGGTAAGTTTGCAGTCACGGTGGCCATACCGCCATATCCGAACGATCCATTATCTGAGCCTAAAGTTGTGAACGCGCTTAGTTTTCAATTGTCTTTGAACGTCAGATATGAAATTGGTTTATAACTCACCTTGGCGAGGCAGCCTACTACGGTTGCAGTCATGGTTAGTGGACGTAGTATCGTTAGTTGGTGTCAGTTATAATGTATTACAGTTTATAGACTGCTCTGTGTGAGGCTTATGAACAGTAACCCTTTCTTTTATTAGTTTGCCAAAAAAAATTACCATTATAATACATGTTCCAGCCTTAGAGGTATTTCTTTTCTGTTCGTAAGATAAATTGGTTGGCCTTTATATATTTTTTTGAACTTGTATCTACAAGGCTTGCTCGGGCTATGATGAGAAACAATGGCCAAGGACATGCTTGAGACCACCCGTATCTTTGTGGGACAGCCTGTTGCGGATGCAGCCATGACAGGTGTGTTCGCTGTTTCCATAAATGTGCCTTTTCTGAGCCTACACGATCGCTGCCTGTAACCTAAGACAGGGAAAGGACAGATCCATTTTGTGACAGAGAGAGATAATGAATATGGAGTTTGGTGGGTATACGTATTCTGTGAGTGCGACACGTGTATACGAGAGTACAAATCTGATCTTTGCACATGTATTAGTAGCAATTAAAAAAGGAAGAGGTGATGTTATTATAACTTATTATAGTTTATGGATGGCACTGCGATTATACTTTGGTGTTCATTTTGTTGAATCTTGCAGCTTGATTATCTTATTTGACAGCGATTCAGTGTTGAATTTGTTGACAATCTGATGCTATGAATTTTATTTTCGACGAAGCAACAGAATACACGACGTTAATTTTGACTGGCGATGATGATAGTACTTAACTCGGGTTATGCGTCACCTGGCACGGCATGTTTTTTACACTTGCAGCCACGGCGTGCATATTTTCATATCGGAATGGTTATGTATATGAGCCAAAAACAACAAACCGATACTTTTTTAAAGGCTTTCAACATCTGATTGATACAGTTTGCACAAGCTCAGTTTCAGCAGGTGTGACTTCCATTTGGATCAGACAACAAACAGGTGTAAAAAAAATTGGAAAAAAAAAAGTTTTTTTTCCTATGGTATTTGTTTTCTGCAACAATACTGTAAGGATTCGGACAAATATTTGTCATTCAATTTTGCCTTGAATTTTTAATTTCAGATTCCGTACAGAGTTTCCATACGTGCACGCTAAAATTGGCGCCCCGCAGCGAAACGCGGTTTAACCAACCTTGTTATTTTAAGACGGCAGGAGCTTTAAAAAAATTGACTTTGAAAGAAGGAAAGGCCATTTTCAAAGCATATATCATTCAATCCAAAACTAAATGTAAGTAATGTCACTACAACATTCGAGGCCTTCCCCGTCGAAGAATCCCCATCGACATGTCGATGGGGAAGAGTTTCCCCATCGACATGTCGATGGGGATTCTTCGATGGGCAAGATTCGATGGGGATAGCTTCCCCATCGACAATCCCCATCGACACGCGGGACCCACGCCATTTTCAGAAATCAAAAAAAGTGCCACGCTGGACGACTTTTCCCCGGCGACGTTTCGACGGGGAAATTCAAGTGCACTTAACAAAATAATTAATTAGCAAATGCTAATCTTCGTAAATTGTGTGTTTTCCCCGGCGACGCCTAGCCGGGGATACCACTGGATAATAATTAAATCGTCAAATGTTTTAACGACTTTTTAAAAAAGTCAAACTAAATCCAATATATCCCCGGCGACATGTCGCCGGGGAAGAGTCATGACTTTTTAAAAAGTCAAAGATGTCTTTCTGACTAATAAAAGTCAAATTTTACTTGCAACTTTCCCCGGCGACACGTCGACGGGGAAACATGGTAGTTTTTTTTATGCACAGCCTGCACAGCATGCGTTTTCCAGATTTTTTCCGGAATTTTTCCGGGAAAAATCTACCAAAACCTGAAACCTGTATGCAACAATATGTAATCTATCCAAATACACCACAACTCATACGAAATACACAAAACAATATAACGGATCAACGCATTCGATATATTAGACATAGAATCGTCCAAAATCTTACTAAACAAAGAAATAGTCTCAAAACGGGTGACCAATGTATTCACCTAGCTAGATCGATAACATGTTCTAATTAAACAAACCGGGAAGAAATTGTTAATGGTAGGAAAGCCTAAATAAACTACAAGTCACAAATACCATATGCTTACCCGACACAAACACCTAATCCTCATCCGACGAGTCGGTATCATCATCAACGATAATAAAGGGGTCCGGGTTGTCGTTCCCTCCGGTACTGCTACTAGTACCTACCGCTGGAGTTGAGTTAGATGCTGTAAGCATGTCAGAGAATCTGGGGTCTTGCCTGAAGTACTTGGTGATCATATTTAGCGTTTTGGTGATCTGGCTGTTCTTTTTCTTTAACTTTTTATTATCTTTTTTCAGCTTATCAATTTCTGAGGCGTGATCAGGAAAAGCGGAGGAGTGGCGGTCAGACACGACCCTACCAATACCCGGGAGGTGCCCCCGACCCTTCGATGGGCGAACTTTCATCATGATTTCCTCCTCTGTGTACGGGACACCGCTGGGGGTGTTTGAACCTAAATCCCGTAACCTGATCATCTCATCCTACGTAATAAAAAAAAACACAAGTTAGCTAATATATTAGTCAGGTTTCCCGGGTATGGTTTCTCGACAAATAATTAAAGTGCCATTATTTGAGACAAAACTTACATATAACGCTTGCTCCCCGGGGTCCTGGAAGGCGCCGCCTACTGTATGAAGACGGAAGAATGTGTTGATCAAAGACGGATACTCCTGTGTCTCTGAGTTACTCATCTGCACATACACACGTATATAAGACGCAACAAATAAAATACAAAAATATACAAAAAAAAAATCTACAAAAAAATTATAAAAAAATTATAAAAAAATTATAAAAAAATTATAAAATGATTTTAATGTTCATTACCATAAGATGTCGGAAAGCAGGAACAGAACGAGATCCTTGTCGGCTTACGGTCTTGCTCTTCGACCTGTTTTTGGAATTCTGTGCAGCCCGGGCAGCGTTCTTAGGATCACTCCAAAAAGTTATCTGCTTATCCCACTCTTCCTGCTCATAACCCGAGGGAGGGTTGCTTCGGATCCGCTCCACGTCAACATTGCCCTCAGCGTTACGGACCCACCACTGCGTCTTGAATGATGTCTTGCTTGTGTTGTATGATTTCGTACAGTGAGCAGTTATGCCATTGTTGATTTTCGTCCATTCTGGTGATTCCCGGTGGGGACGGAGGTCAAACAGCGACTACAACCATATACAACAAAAACACAGTAAGAGATATAATTTACATATTTATATAAATTTGTTTATTTATTTATATGATATAAATAAACAAACCAATTTAAATAAATGATTTATCCAAATTTGTTTATTTATTTATATGATATAAATAAATAAACGAATTCAAATAAATAATTTATCCAAATTTATTTATTTATTTGTAATTATATCATATAAAATACATAAACGAATTTAGATAAATGTGCACAACGGAATAAATAAATATGATAAGGAAATATAAACATAAAATAATAATGAAATCACTTACCGCCAATTCCGCGGTGACGGATGCCCTTATATGCTCCGGTATCGCCTCCCAAGTAGGGTAGTACATGGGCAACTTTCTCATCGCTTCCCCAAGGACGTTGCCCCATTTGCCGGCATTCGGACCGGTAGGCATCCGGGTCTTCTGGTCCTCCAAATCAAACTGAATCGGCAAGCGGCCACTTGTTTGAACAGCGAGGCGATTTGCTAAGTTACGGGTGTCTGAGCGGGTATTCAACCTGCCCGCGGCCCTTCCACCCAAGTTAGGCTTTCGCTTGCCTTTGCCTGCAAAATCAAGTGAGTGATAAAATCATAAAAATTAAAAGCAAGAAAATTCAATGTATCAAGTTTAAGCTTGTATTACAATAATCAAGAATTTCTCACCTCGGTTATTGAAGCAATCCCCGGTGGGATTCTGAGATGGGGGGCGACGATCCTCACCTCCACCGTCACCGCCGTGACCCCGTGCAACATCTACCGACATCTGTACAGTAGCATTAGGATAAAATAGAATAAAATAAACAAAGCATGCACACATCCAAATAAATATACACATTTTAAACAATCCACAATAGTTGCATTCATTCAAATAAATGTCTTTTACAAGTTACAACTAAAAATCAATCTTCTTCTTCACTAGAATAAACTTTGTCTTGACCATCATCAAGATCAAGGTTGACACCTTCATCGTCGGACGAATCTGCTAAATCATGAGGAATGGGGTCTTCCTCGTCAATAATATCGTCATCAACATCAACATCAATGATATCTATATCTGGTGGTGCGTCAACATCTACTGATTCACCTTCTATATGCAAGGCCGGTATATCCAAGTCGTCAGTACTAGTAGAAAGTGTGAGATCAGATGAGTTGGTGGCATGTATGGCGTCCTCTACCTCAATGACACCCCCGTTGTTAAACTTTGTATGACTAATGTGTTCGACGACCCTCTAATCGGGTGGTCGTCTTGCTAAATCTTCAAGGTAGAAGCATTGTTTGACTTGTGTTGCGAGAATGTATTGATCTTCTGTAAAACTCTCAGCATTTGTCTGGATTTGTATCATGTTGTTTCTAATGACACATCTTTTGACACGTCTTCTTTCTTCAGTGTCGAACCACTTAACTCGGAACAACAAAGTAGAGTACCTAAAGTACACGAACTCGAGGATTTCTTCAAGCTGACCATAATACATTTTTCCTCGTGGACCAGGAGAACAAATGCCGCTGCTTTGAGTTGTACGACGTGCATCTTTGCTGTGCACGACAAACCTCACACCATCAACTATACAAGAGGTGAGTGAGAATGGAGTTGATGTTGGCCCACAAGCCAAAGCGAATAACTCGCTGTCTTCGGTAACACGTGGGTTATTGTCTACTCTAAGTCGACGGACCTATGAACACAAAATATCATGTCGTTATTTATACACTTACAATTTTTTGTTTTTTTTTGTTTTTTTTTTTTGTTTTTTTTGTATTTTTTATTTATTTTTTATTTATTTTAGAATAAGTATACCTTATCCTCAAACCAGCCGGGAAATTCCTTTGCCATGTCTTTGTCGTTTTTGTTCGGAAATTCACTGAAAGATGTTCATGGTGTTAGAATAAGTCGTCGAAAATACAAGTTAAGAAAAATAGGTTTAAAAATAAAAACGCGTACCTCTTGAACTTGGCCCGGTACGTGTCGATTTCAGGACTATTGTGAAGTACATACCACCTCACTTTCTTCAGTTCTTCAGGATCAAATCTACTAATCGAACGGGCCGCAAGCGGTCTACATGATGATTTGAACACCTGAAACTGAAACTCTGGAGTAGGGGCATCCACATTACGGTCGGGACGATTAAATTTGGTGGTAACATCCCGAAAATAATTAGAGCTGAAAGTCAATGCTTCTTGTGCAACATAACCCTCCGCAATAGAACCTTCCGGCTTAGCTTTATTTCGTACAAAGTTTTTTAGCGTCTTCATAAACCTTTCAAATGGATACATCCACCGTGGGCGAATAGGCCCGCCCCATATGGCCTCTTCAGGTAAATGGATAACCAGGTGAATCATAATGTCAAAGAAAGCAGGAGGATATATGGCCTCAAGATTGCACAGAATATCGATCACTTTTTTCGGAGCCTTCACCATGTCATCCACCATCAAAGTTGTAGAGCAGATTTGCTTAAAGAATGAACATAGCTCCATAAGTGGTTTTGCAACGTCAGCCCGCAAGTAATTCTGAAGACCATAAGGAAGTAAACGTTGCATCATTATATGACAGTCATGAGACTTCAAGCCCGTTATATTCGTATCATTATCGGTGACTCTGTGCTTGAAGTTGGAGCAGAAACCATCCGGTAGTTTAACTCCTTTAATGTACTGACAAATTTTTTTTCTATTCTCTGGTGTCAAAGAATAGACAGCTTGAGGCTTCGAACACTTCCCGTTTTTGTTTTTGCCGAGCCACAAGCCCATTCGAATGCCCAGCTTTTCCAAGTCTTGTCTTGCCTTGGCGGTATCTTTAGATTTGTCATTCATTAGCAAAGTGTTCAAAATACTCTCCAACACATTCTTTTCTATATGCATGACATCCAAATTGTGTTTTAACGTAAGATAAGACCAATACTCAAGCTCATAAAAAATAGACTTTTTAGTCCAGTTCAGCTCGACAGCAGGATCACGTTTAATCTTCACGCCCCCATGTAACGGATGTTTACCCGGCTTACGCACGCGCAATCTAGCAAGTTGACGCAAGATAGCACCCCGGTCAAATTTTCTAGGCGCGTATCCGTGTTCAGTTTTACCGTTCATATCAAGTGATTTCCTATATTTATGAGATTTGGGTAAGAATCTTCTGTGGCCCACATAAGCTGTTTTGCCTAACACACGCTCAGATGGAGTGTCTACATTACACGTAGGGCATGCCCGGTAACCTTGCCCACTCCACCCAGACAAACTACTACGAGCAGGAAAATCATTGATGGTTCATAAAACCATTGCTCTCATTTTGAAGTTCTCGCCTTTATGACTGTCTACAGTATCGACACCTTTCCATAACAGCTATAGGTCATCGATCAACGGCCTCAAGTAAACATCCATGTCCTTGCCCGAGGATTTAGGGCCAGGAATTAACAACGTCAGCATGAAAGAAGTCTCTTTCATACATAACCACGGAGGCAGATTGTATGTTGTCAGTATCACCGGCCACATGCTGTAAGACTGACTAAGGTTGCCGAACGGATTGAAACCATCAGCAGCTAACCCTAGTCGAACATTTCTCGGTTCTGCAGCAAACTCTGAATACCTAGCGTCAAATTCCTTCCATGCTTTACCATCAACCGGGTGTTGCATCTTACCGGGCTCCGTACACTTTCCGGTAGCATGCCAAATCATTTCCTTTGCAGTGTGACTAGACTTGTACAAACGTTGTAGTCTAGGAATAATCGGAAAGTAACGCAAAACCTTCTTAGGAACTTTCTTACCCGGTGTGTTACTGTCTTTCCATCTACTCGTGTTACACACCGGACAGAATTGCAGATTTATGTTTGTTTCGCCCCTAAAGAGGAAGCAATCATTTACACAAGCATGAATCGATTCGTATACCCTAACCCGATGGTTTTAAATGTCTTTTTTATTGCATAGTATGACGGTGGCATTTTGAATCCTTTATCGGTGGGAAATACCAATGCTAAAAACTTTAGGATTTCATTGAATATAGTATCGGTGATTTTACCTTTAGCCTTAAAATAGGAAAACTTTGCCATAAAGTCTAATCGAGTGTATTGAGAATCTTTGTACAGCTCCTCCTCGGCACTGGCATATAATGCTTCGAACTCGGTACGTTTAGCTGGAGTCGGAGTCGGGTTGTTACTTGTCTCACCTTGAGTTGGCTCATTTTGTTCATTAATGATTGGAGGAACATAGCTAAGATCATCAAGGCACGCTGTCATGTCACTTATCAGAGGTTCTCTTGTGTTATCTATTACTGGCGGGGGCGGAGGAAGTTTTGGTTCACCGTGGTATTCCCACGTTTGATAACTATTGTTCCACCCATTATTTGAAATGTGAATTTTAAGGTCAATAAGGGACACCCACAATGCGTTTATACATTTTCTGCATGGACATCTTATTAAACCGGTATGCTTATCCACGAACTGCTTGCAATGCTCGATAAACTTTGCAAGACCGTAATAAAATGTTGGTTCATGTTTCCCAAAACGTATCCAACCCTTATCAATTATCATAACTGCGTTTTAACGATACAATTAGTTATTCTATGCAACTTAATTAAACACGTTCAAACGAGGAATACTAAAAAATATAATTATATATTTTATAAATAATAATTAGTATTATATCAAATTATAAATAATAATTAAAAAGATATAATTATTATTTATAAAGTATATATAATTATATAATATTATTTATAAAAGATATAATTATCAAGTATACAAGATGTTTTGTTCACCTAGTGCAACTATGGAAAGCAATCCTAACCCACTCTTTGAATGCTCCGTCTCATATATGAATGCGTATAACATATTTACTATTTGAGAAAATTTCGACAGCATTTCCCCTCAACTCCCCAAATATGTGTTTAAAGACATATTCGTAGGAGTAAAGGAGAAACACTGTCGAAATCATCTCAAATAATAAACCCATTATACGCATTCATATCCTAAATGAGACAAAACATTCAAAAAGCAGTCCCAAACAGGGGACTTTCCGAAGTTAATTCCTAATAAATTAACTTCGGACGGGTTTTCTATAGGATAATTAATTTCAGACGGGAATTTTTCGAAATTAATCGCTAAAATCCTAAAACATTCCTAAATGTTTAGTTCAATAAAAAAATAAATAATATACGCATATACAGGAGTTGTTTAAAAAAGATGTTTAAAAACAACTTATTCTAATAAGTTGTTTAAAAGCAGCTTATCATAATAAGCTGTTTAGAAATAGCTTAATAAACTGTTTAAAAACAACTTATTTTAATAAGCTGTTTAGAAACAACTTATCATAATAAGCTGTTTAAAATAAGTTGTTATGATAAACTTATGAGAATAATGTGAAGGAGTGTTTGGATATACGTTTAACACGAATTAACAAGTTTCTACATCCCCGACGACATGTCCCCGGGGAATCAAAATAAAAAAATATTTTAAAAAGCATAACAAAATCATATTAAAAAGAAGAAAAACATACTTATCTGGCTGTGTCGGGATGAGTCGCCGGTACGGTTGTGATCGGGGATGCGGCTCCGGCAAAAAGACGAGGCTACAATAACGTAAAACAAACACATTAAATTATCAGTTATAACTAAATAATCAAACCAATTATCAAAATTAAAAAAATAAAATTAAAAATCAAAACCAATTATCAAAATTAAAAAAACAAAATTAAAATTAACTAAATAATCAAACCAATTCGCAGTGGGTAATGTGGTGGTGATTGATGGAGATGACGGCGGGTGGTGGTGCTGGAGATGACAGTGTTGGTGGTGGTGACGGGGTGACGTGATGCTGGAGATGATGGTGGTGCTGGTGACGGGGTGACACGGTGGTGGTGGGGATGGGTGGTGATGTAGATGGTGGCGATGGGTGGTGATGTAGATGGTGGCGATGGGTGGTGATGTAGATGGTGGCGATGAGGATAGATGAAGATGATGGTGATGTTTGCTCGTTTCTTTTTTTTTATAATGAATATGATAGATGAATAAAAAGCAGATTTATCTTATCCTATTCAGGGAGTTTCCCGGCGACTAGTTGACGGGGAAACTTAGGATTTGTCGTCTAGCAAAAAAAGGCGCGTTATCTAAATTTTTTGGTGGGTAGTTTCCCCGGCGACCCGTAGATGGGGAAACCCTCGTTTTTGTCGTCTAGCAGAAAAGGGCGCCTAGCCAAAAATGTGTCGGTGGCTTTCCCCGGCGACAGTCGCCGGGGTTTCTTTAGTTCATAATATTTTTTTTTTGACAATAACTATTATACATAATATTTATAAAATAATATATATAAATAATATACTATTTATAATATTTTATAAATAATATTTATACTTTAATAATATTTATAAAATAATATTTTATCTTTTTAGTATAACTATTAATAACTAAAATAATATTTAGACTTTACTAATATTTATAAAATTATATTTTATTTTTTTTAACTATAACTATTAATAATTAAAATAATATTTACAAAATAATATTTAAATTTTACTAATATTTATAAAATAATATTTTATCTTTTTAGTATAACCATTAATAACTAAAATAATATTTAAACTTTACTAATATTTATAAAATAATATTTTATCTTTTTACTATAAATATTAATAATTAAAATAATATTTAATATCTTTATTTCTTCCGATCCAGTCAATTTATTTTCTCGGTAAATAATATTTATAAACGTATAACCATAACAAACCGGGTCATCCATTGAAGATCAAACGTATAACCATAACAAACCGAGTCATCCTTTGAACATCAAACGTATAACCATAACAAACCGAGTCATCCGTTGAACATCAAACGTATAACCATAACAAACCGAGTCATCCGTTGAACATCAAACGTATAACCATAACAAACCGAGTCATCCGTTGAAGATCAAACGTATAACCATAACAAACCGAGTCATCCGTTAAAGATCAAACGTATAACCATAACAAACGGAGTCATCCATTAAAGATCAAACGTATAACCATAACAAACCGAGTCATCCTTTGAAGATCAAACGTATAACCATAACAAACCGAGTCATCCTTTGAAGATCAAACGTATAACCATAACAAACCGAGTCATCCGTTAAAGATCAAACGTATAACGATAACAAACCGAGTCATCCTTTGAAGATCAGACGTATAACCATAACAAACCGAGTCATCCATTGAAGATCAAACGTATAACCATAACAAACCGAGTCATCCATTGAACATCAAACGTATAACCATAACAAACCGAGTCATCCGTTGAACATCAAACGTATAACCATAACAAACCGAGTCATCCGTTGAACATCAAACGTATAACCATAACAAACCGAGTCATCCGTTGAAGATCAAACGTATAACCATAACAAACCGAGTCATCCGTTAAAGATCAAACGTATAACCATAACAAACCGAGTCATCCATTGAAGATCAAACGTATAACCATAACAAACCGAGTCATCCTTTGAAGATCAAACGTATAACCATAACAAACTGAGTCATCCTTTGAAGATCAAACGTATAACCATAACAAACCGAGTCATCCGTTAAAGATCAAACGTATAACCATAACAAACCGAGTCATCCTTTGAAGATCAGACGTATAACCATAACAAACCGAGTCATCCATTGAAGATCAAACGTATAACCATAACAAACCGAGTCATCCTTTGAAGATCAAACGTATAACCATAACAAACCGAGTCATCCATTAAAGATCAAACGTATAACCATAACAAACCGAGTCATCCTTTGAAGATCAGACGTATAACCATAACAAACCAGGTCATCCATTGAAGATCAAACGTATAACCATAACAAACCGAGTCATCCTTTGAACATCAAACGTATAACCATAACAAACCGAGTCATCCGTTGAACATCAAACGTATAACCATAACAAACCGAGTCATCCGTTGAACATCAAACGTATAACCATAACAAACCGAGTCATCCGTTGAAGATCAAACGTATAACCATAACAAACCGAGTCATCCGTTAAAGATCAAACGTATAACCATAACAAACGGAGTCATCCATTGAAGATCAAACGTATAACCATAACAAACCGAGTCATCCTTTGAAGATCAAACGTATAACCATAACAAACCGAGTCATCCTTTGAAGATCAAACGTATAACCATAACAAACCGAGTCATCCGTTAAAGATCAAACGTATAACCATAACAAACCGAGTCATCCTTTGAAGATCAGACGTATAACCATAACAAACCGAGTCATCCATTGAAGATCAAACGTATAACCATAACAAACCGAGTCATCCATTGAACATCAAACGTATAACCATAACAAACCGAGTCATCCGTTGAACATCAAACGTATAACCATAACAAACCGAGTCATCCGTTGAACATCAAACGTATAACCATAACAAACCGAGTCATTCGTTGAAGATCAAACGTATAACCATAACAAACCGAGTCATCCGTTAAAGATCAAACGTATAACCATAACAAACCGAGTCATCCATTGAAGATCAAACGTATAACCATAACAAACCGAGTCATCCTTTGAAGATCAAACGTATAACCATAACAAACCGAGTCATCCTTTGAAGATCAAACGTATAACCATAACAAACCGAGTCATCCGTTAAAGATCAAACGTATAACCATAACAAACCGAGTCATCCTTTGAAGATCAGACGTATAACCATAACAAACCGAGTCATCCATTGAAGATCAAACGTATAACCATAACAAACCGAGTCATCCATTGAACATCAAACGTATAACCATAACAAACCGAGTCATCCGTTGAACATCAAACGTATAACCATAACAAACCGAGTCATCCTTTGAAGATCAAACGTATAACCATAACAAACCGAGTCATCCGTTAAAGATCAAACGTATAACCATAACAAACCGAGTCATCCTTTGAAGATCAGACGTATAACCATAACAAACCGAGTCATCCATTGAAGATCAAACGTATAACCATAACAAACCGAGTCATCCTTTGAAGATCAAACGTATAACCATAACAAACCGAGTCATCCGTTGAACATCAAACGTATAACCATAACAAACCGAGTCATCCTTTGAAGATCAAACGTATAACCATAACAAACCGAGTCATCCGTTAAAGATCAAACGTATAACCATAACAAACCGAGTCATCCTTTGAAGATCAGACGTATAACCATAACAAACCGAGTCATCCATTGAAGATCAAACGTATAACCATAACAAACCGAGTCATCCATTGAACATCAAACGTATAACCATAACAAACCGAGTCATCCGTTGAACATCAAACGTATAACCATAACAAACCGAGTCATCCGTTGAACATCAAACGTATAACCATAACAAACCGAGTCATCCTTTGAAGATCAAACGTATAACCATAACAAACCGAGTCATCCGTTAAAGATCAAACGTATAACCATAACAAACCGAGTCATCCTTTGAAGATCAGACGTATAACCATAACAAACCGAGTCATCCATTGAAGATCAAACGTATAACCATAACAAACCGAGTCATCCTTTGAAGATCAAACGTATAACCATAACAAACCGAGTCATCCGTTGAACATCAAACGTATAACCATAACAAACCGAGTCATCCTTTGAAGATCAAACGTATAACCATAACAAACCGAGTCATCCGTTGAACATCAAACGTATAACCATAACAAACCGAGTCATCCGTTAAAGATCAAACGTATAACCATAACAAACCGAGTCATCCATTGAAGATCAAACGTATAACCATAACAAACCGAGTCATCCTTTGAAGATCAAACGTATAACCATAACAAACCGAGTCATCCTTTGAAGATCAAACGTATAACCATAACAAACCGAGTCATCCGTTAAAGATCAAACGTATAACCATAATAAACCGAGTCATCCTTTGAAGATCAGACGTATAACCATAACAAACCGAGTCATCCATTGAAGATCAAACGTATAACCATAACAAACCGAGTCATCCATTGAACATCAAACGTATAACCATAACAAACCGAGTCATCCGTTGAACATCAAACGTATAACCATAACAAACCGAGTCATCCGTTGAACATCAAACGTATAACCATAACAAACCGAGTCATCCGTTGAAGATCAAACGTATAACCATAACAAACCGAGTCATTCGTTAAAGATCAAACGTATAACCATAACAAACTGAGTCATCCATTGAAGATCAAACGTATAACCATAACAAACCGAGTCATCCTTTGAAGATCAAACGTATAACCATAACAAACCGAGTCATCCTTTGAAGATCAAACGTATAACCATAACAAACCGAGTCATCCGTTAAAGATCAAACGTATAACCATAACAAACCGGGTCATCCATTGAAGATCAAACGTATAACCATAACAAACCGAGTCATCCTTTGAACATCAAACGTATAACCATAACAAACCGAGTCATCCGTTGAACATCAAACGTATAACCATAACAAACCGAGTCATCCGTTGAACATCAAACGTATAACCATAACAAACCGAGTCATCCGTTGAAGATCAAACGTATAACCATAACAAACCGAGTCATCCGTTAAAGATCAAACGTATAACCATAACAAACGGAGTCATCCATTGAAGATCAAACGTATAACCATAACAAACCGAGTCATCCTTTGAAGATCAAACGTATAACCATAACAAACCGAGTCATCCTTTGAAGATCAAACGTATAACCATAACAAACCGAGTCATCCGTTAAAGATCAAACGTATAACCATAACAAACCGAGTCATCCTTTGAAGATCAGACGTATAACCATAACAAACCGAGTCATCCATTGAAGATCAAACGTATAACCATAACAAACCGAGTCATCCATTGAACATCAAACGTATAACCATAACAAACCGAGTCATCCGTTGAACATCAAACGTATAACCATAACAAACCGAGTCATCCGTTGAACATCAAACGTATAACCATAACAAACCGAGTCATCCGTTGAAGATCAAACGTATAACCATAACAAACCGAGTCATCCGTTAAAGATCAAACGTATAACCATAACAAACCGAGTCATCCATTGAAGATCAAACGTATAACCATAACAAACCGAGTCATCCTTTGAAGATCAAACGTATAGCCATAACAAACCGAGTCATCCTTTGAAGATCAAACGTATAACCATAACAAACCGAGTCATCCGTTAAAGATCAAACGTATAACCATAACAAACCGAGTCATCCTTTGAAGATCAGACGTATAACCATAACAAACCGAGTCATCCATTGAAGATCAAACGTATAACCATAACAAACCGAGTCATCCTTTGAAGATCAAACGTATAACCATAACAAACCGAGTCATCCGTTAAAGATCAAACGTATAACCATAACAAACCGAGTCATCCTTTGAAGATCAGACGTATAACCATAACAAACCGGGTCATCCATTGAAGATCAAACGTATAACCATAACAAACCGAGTCATCCTTTGAACATCAAACGTATAACCATAACAAACCGAGTCATCCGTTGAACATCAAACGTATAACCATAACAAACCGAGTCATCCGTTGAACATCAAACGTATAACCATAACAAACCGAGTCATCCGTTGAAGATCAAACGTATAACCATAACAAACCGAGTCATCCGTTAAAGATCAAACGTATAACCATGTTGGGGTTTACTTCGTTCCAACAGGGTGAAGATAATCAATAGCCTAACTACGTACCAATGAATGGTTACCGGATATCTCTTGGAGTCGTGTAATCACTTTCCAAAGAAGATTATTCGACCCTATGCCTGGGTTAACACGAATACCTCCTTGGGATAAAACCAAGAGTTAGTTCTTGTTTTAGGCACAAATCAAGAACTCTATGCGTTCCTGTGTTTCTTGTTTCTGTCTTTTATCATGCAAAATATGATCACTATTTATAGTGATCCTATTCCTTTAAGGAATGTAACTCCTAGTCAAAGGTATTAAGAGCATTAATCGGCCTATTAATCTCATAATAACCTTCATAAAGCATAGTGGTTACATGACCAGAAATCTGGTCATCAAGTCAATATTCAACCCTCATTAACTGGTCAAAGAGGTTACAAAGACTTTGTGCATCACCAGGAGCAACGTCCTAACCAGGAGCAGCTTCCTGACCAGGAGCAGCTTCCTGACCAGGAGCAACTTCTTGACCAGAAGCAACTTCCTGACCAGGAGCAGCTTCCTACTGATATCACAACCACTATATTGAGTCCAGGGAGGTAAGGGACTTAATGGGTGTACACTCCGTACCTCCAAACCCATTTACAAGTATTACCCGTTCCCACAATTGCACTAAATTTCCAACAATCCTCCCCAATTTAGTACAATTCCTTTTTGCATGAAAATCAACTTTAACAAAACCAGTGCATAAATGAAAATTTCCTGAGGATTGAATTTCCATCTTAGTACATCACTCCAAATATTCGAGAATCAGGGTGTTCTAAGAATTGAACCCTTCAACTACTTTGAACACCTGAAGATAACATACACCCAAGTTTTCAAACACTTAAAACGCTCCTGACACCATACAAGCCATGTGTCCATATCCAATTCATAAATGTTGTAAGAGCCAAAGTCCATGCTCCTTGAGGCGGCGAAACCTCAACATTTACATAGGTGGTTCCTCTTTAGTTCATGCTCCTGCTTAAGCACTTTTTCAAAGAAATTAACCATTAAGAAGTTTATAACTCCATCCTCCTTTCAGCAGGTACAAGCACATCCTTGGGATGATATGTAAAACATGTGCTTCAATCCCCTGAATGTTCAGCTTTCCACATTGAACTCAGCTCCCAAGTTTCCTCAGGAGGGAGTTGGGTGTCCTAGCATTCAGTGACTAGAGTGGACTTTTAAACCCATCCCTTTACCAGACTTTATAACCAAGTCTCTAGCCAATCCCTTCGTCAAGTGATCAGCTAAGTTTTGTTGAGACCTCACAAACTCTATTGAAATCACCCCATTCGTGATCAACTCACGAATCATGCTATGTCTAACACCTAGGTGTCTAGACTTGCCATTTTACATCTGGCTATATGCCTTAGCCAATGTAGCTGCACTATCACAACGGATAGAAATGGGTGCCATAGGTTTGACCCACAATGGAATCTCAAGAAGCAAGTTTCTCAACCATTCAGCCTCTTTACCAACAGCTGCTAGAGCCACAAATTCAGATTCCATTGTTGAACCAGTAATGCAAGTTTGCTTCTTGGATGCCCAAGAAATTGCACCACCACCAAGAAGGAATACCCAGCCACTTGTGGATGAATTATCCTCAGTATTGCTGATCCAACTTGCATCAGTGTAACCTTCCAACACTGAAGGATATCCAGTATAAGACAAACAATAATCCATTGTTCCTTTCAAATACTTCAGTACCCTCTGAATTGCTTGCCAATGCTGAGTACCAGGATTACTAGTATACCTACTCAGTTTACCCACAGCAAATGCAATGTCAGGCCTAGTACTAGTCATGGCATACATCAAGCAACCAATAACCCTAGAATACTCAAGCTGGGAGACTGCCTGACCATTGTTAGGCATTAGTTTCTCACTTGTATCCATAGGTGTACTTACTGGAGTACAATCAAAGTGATTGAATTTCTTTAGCACCTTCTCAATGTAATGAGACTGAGAAATTACAATACCATCACTTTCATGTTTAATCCTTATGCCAAGGATAACATCAGCCTTCCCCATGTCTTTCATAGAGAACCTTGATGACAAAAAATCCTTTGTCTGATCAACCTTAGCTTGGTCAGTACCAAAGATTAACATGTCATCAACATATAGACAAATGATGACTCCTTTACCAGATTCATCAAATTTGCTATATACACATTTGTCAGCTTGGTTAAGTGAATAACCATTAGACAAAACCACTTCATCAAACTTCTGGTGCCATTGCTTAGGTGCCTGCTTCAGTCCATATAAGGACTTAATCAGTTTACACACCTTACCTTCATGACCAGGCACGATGAAGCCCTGAGGTTGGTTCATATAAACCTCCTCATCCAAGTCACCATTCAAGAATGCTGTCTTCACATCCATCTGATGAATAATCAGATTGTGAATACTTGCTAGAGCAATTAACATTCTTATGGTACTGATACGTGCTACTGGAGCATAAGTATCAAAATAGTCTATCCCTGACTTTTGTTTAAAGCCTTGAATGACTAACCTTGCCTTGAACTTTTCAACAGTTCCATCTACCTTCATTTTCCTTTTGAAAATCCATTTGTTACCAAGTGGATGGCAACCAGGAGGTAGATCAACCAACACCCAAGTGTTGTTGCCCATGATGGAGTCCATCTCATCATTTATTGCTTCTTTCCAGAAAGCAACATCCTGGGACTTCATTGCTTCATCAAATGTTTTAGGATCATCCTCAACATTAAAGCAATAGTAGAATTGGTCAGAGACCTCATCTCTTGTACCTTCAACTAAGTATAGTTGAAACTCAGGCCCAAAATTCTTTGGAGTCCTATGCCTTGTGCTTCTTCTAAGCTCAGGCTCAGGTTGCTGAACCACAAACTCATCAGTGACCCTTTCAGGTTCCACTGAAACACCAGTGTCCTCAGCTCCTATAGGAGTCCTAAGGCTTGGTCTAGGGATTGATGAGAACCTAGTCTCATCAAAGTTAGCATCCCTTGATTCAATGATTGAGTTTATTGAAACTGAATCATTAGGTTCAATAACATAGAACCTATAAGCCTTGGAATGCTCAGCATATCCAACAAAGATGCATTCAATGCCTCTTTCACCCAAGGTTTTCACCTTTGGATCAGGGAGTCTTACAACAGCCCTACAACCCCAAACTTTGAGATAGTTCAAGTTTGGTTTCCTTTTAGTCCAGAGTTCATAAGGGGTAATCCTGTTCCTTTTATTAGGAACCCTATTTAATAAATAGCAAGCTGTTAACATAGCTTCTCCCCAAAACCCTTGACTCAGTCCTGAGTAGGACAACATGGAGTTAACCATCTCTTTTAGTACTCTATTTTTCCTTTCTGATATACCATTTTGTTGTGGAGTATAGGGGGCAGTTGTTTCATGGATTATTCCAACAGACTGAAAATACTGAGTATTCATGTACTCACCTCCCCTATCAGTCCTAAATCTTTTGATTTGGACTCCTTGTTGTAATTCAACTTCAGTTTTAAATACTTTAAATTTATCTAATGCTTCATCCTTAGTATGCAACAAATAGACATAACAAAACCTTGAAGCATCATCAATAAATGTTACCAAGTATTTCTTATTCCCTAATGAGGGAGTAGCATGCAAATCACATAGGTCACTATGGATTAGCTCCAAAACTGTAGTTACACGTTTTGCATCCTGAAATGGTTTCTTAGTAATTTTATTCAACATACAAGTCTGACACTTATCAGTGTCCATGTCAAAAGCTGGAATTAACCCATCCTTAGACATATCTTGCATCCTCTTATAGTGGACATGGCCTAGTCTAGCATGCCATAGTGATGAATCATTTAGTTTAGTGGTAGTCATCAGGACAGAATCAACATTTATACTAGAATCAATATTAAGCCTGAACATTTGATTACTCAAATAGCCAAAACCAATAAACACACCATGTTTTGATAAAACAAATTTATTAGATTCAATCACTTGTTTATAACCACAATTATTCAAAACACTACTAGAAACCAAGTTCTTCCTAATATTAGGAACATGCAAAACATTAAACAAAGAAACAATCTTTCCAGAACTAAATTTAAGATCTACACAACCACGTCCATGCACTAGGGCTGTTGACTCATTTCCCATGTGAAGAATAGATCCATCATTCATTGACTCATAAGTCTTGAACCAGCATCTATCTTTACACACATGTACTGTTGCTCCAGAGTCAACCCACCACGCAACATCATCATCCTGCACAAAGTAAGCTTCAGATACATATGTAACATAATAAATCTGGAGAGATTCATTAAACATATTCTGACCTTTTGTGCTTGATCCATTAGCTTGGTTGCTAATGCTAACACCTTTGCAATCCCTTTTGAAGTGTCCAGGTTTCCCACACTTCCAACAAGCCACTGATGACTTCTTGTTAGGATTAGCTTTGGTGTTATCATGATGCTTACGTTTGCCCTTGTTGTCATTGTACCTGGTGGAGTTGTTATGCTCCACCATATTGACAACAGATGAACCAGCAACATTGTTGCTCTTTGGCTTATCACTTTCATGCACCCTGAGGGATTCCTCAATGCGCAAATGACTGCCCAACTCAACAAGAGTTAACTCCTCCTTCTTATGTTTCAAGGTGTGCTTGAAATCTTTCCAAGAAGGAGGTAGTTTGTCAATGACACACGAGACCTGAATGGTCTCATCCATGTTCATTTTATGTTGTGTAAATCTGCCAAGTATTCCAAGAAGTTCATTGTATTGTTCCATGACTGGTCTTGAATCAGTCATTTTGTAATTTGTGAAATCACTCACAAGGAACTTCTTACTTGATGCATCCTCAGCCATATATTTGGCTTCCAAGGAATCCCATAGTTCTTTAGCAGATTCAACATTTTGGTAAATATCAAATAAAGAATCAGACATACCATTGAGAATTATGTCGCGACATACATAATCATCATTCTCCCATTTGCTCCTTTTCCGCATCTCCTCCAAAGTAGCATCATCACCACCATCAGGAATAGGAGTGGTCAGCACGTACATCACGTTCATGGTAGAAAGAAGAAAGTGCATCTTCTTCTGCCATCTCCTAAAATCAACCCCTTCAAACTTGTCCAGTTTGGAGAAGTTAGCCACCATATGCTTCATTGCCGCCGCCATTGATTATCACAAAATAATCTTCTTTGAATGTTGGGGTTTACTTCGTTCCAACAGGGTGAAGATAATCAATAGCCTAACTACGTACCAATGAATGGTTACCGGATATCTCTTGGAGTCGTGTAATCACTTTCCAAAGAAGATTATTCGACCCTATGCCTGGGTTAACACGAATACCTCCTTGGGATAAAACCAAGAGTTAGTTCTTGTTTTAGGCACAAATCAAGAACTCTATGCGTTTCTGTGTTTCTTGTTTCTGTCTTTTATCATGCAAAATATGATCACTATTTATAGTGATCCTATTCCTTTAAGGAATGTAACTCCTAGTCAAAGGTATTAAGAGCATTAATCGGCCTATTAATCTCATAATAACCTTCATAAAGCATAGTGGTTACATGACCAGAAATCTGGTCATCAAGTCAATATTCAACCCTCATTAACTGGTCAAAGAGGTTACAAAGACTTTGTGCATCACCAGGAGCAACGTCCTAACCAGGAGCAGCTTCCTGACCAGGAGCAGCTTCCTGACCAGGAGCAACTTCCTGACCAGAAGCAACTTCCTGACCAGGAGCAGCTTCCTACTGATATCACAACCACTATATTGAGTCCAGGGAGGTAAGGGACTTAATGGGTGTACACTCCGTACCTCCAAACCCATTTACAAGTATTACCCGTTCCCACAATTGCACTAAATTTCCAACAAACCATAACAAACGGAGTCATCCATTGAAGATCAAACGTATAACCATAACAAACCGAGTCATCCTTTGAAGATCAAACGTATAACCATAACAAACCGAGTCATCCTTTGAAGATCAAACGTATAACCATAACAAACCGAGTCATCCGTTAAAGATCAAACGTATAACCATAACAAACCGAGTCATCCTTTGAAGATCAGACGTATAACCATAACAAACCGAGTCATCCATTGAAGATCAAACGTATAACCATAACAAACCGAGTCATCCATTGAACATCAAACGTATAACCATAACAAACCGAGTCATCCGTTGAACATCAAACGTATAACCATAACAAACCGAGTCATCCGTTGAACATCAAACGTATAACCATAACAAACCGAGTCATTCGTTGAAGATCAAACGTATAACCATAACAAACCGAGTCATCCGTTAAAGATCAAACGTATAACCATAACAAACCGAGTCATCCATTGAAGATCAAACGTATAACCATAACAAACCGAGTCATCCTTTGAAGATCAAACGTATAACCATAACAAACCGAGTCATCCGTTAAAGATCAAACGTATAACCATAACAAACCGAGTCATCCTTTGAAGATCAGACGTATAACCATAACAAACCGAGTCATCCATTGAAGATCAAACGTATAACCATAACAAACCGAGTCATCCATTGAACATCAAACGTATAACCATAACAAACCGAGTCATCCGTTGAACATCAAACGTATAACCATAACAAACCGAGTCATCCTTTGAAGATCAAACGTATAACCATAACAAACCGAGTCATCCGTTAAAGATCAAACGTATAACCATAACAAACCGAGTCATCCTTTGAAGATCAGACGTATAACCATAACAAACCGAGTCATCCATTGAAGATCAAACGTATAACCATAACAAACCGAGTCATCCTTTGAAGATCAAACGTATAACCATAACAAACCGAGTCATCCGTTGAACATAAAATGTATAACCATAACAAACCGAGTCATCCTTTGAAGATCAAACGTATAACCATAACAAACCGAGTCATCCGTTAAAGATCAAACGTATAACCATAACAAACCGAGTCATCCTTTGAAGATCAGACGTATAACCATAACAAACCGAGTCATCCATTGAAGATCAAACGTATAACCATAACAAACCGAGTCATCCATTGAACATCAAACGTATAACCATAACAAACCGAGTCATCCGTTGAACATCAAACGTATAACCATAACAAACCGAGTCATCCGTTGAACATCAAACGTATAACCATAACAAACCGAGTCATCCTTTGAAGATCAAACTGATGAGTCCTATGATCGTTGGGCTCAATGGTTAAGAACCATTATATCTAGGTTGATCATCATTCATATGATAACATAGCGGAATAGAACAATGATCATAACAAGGTGTTTTGGACAAGATGAAATTCTCCCAACGATTACTTGTATTAAAGATTAAAACAAATAATCACTAGGCGTGTATACATTAAATCCCACGCCTAGTACACACGAATTGCTTGTAGGTTACATTGTGAATATGAGTTATGAATAAAAACCTACGTATGTTTTCTTTATATACTAGAAAACATAGCTTACAAAGAAAGCTAATAATAAGACAACTAAATCTTCTATTATTCTGTGATAATATCTTCTACAAGTTTGTCCACCAGCTTGTAGAATTCTTCATTGTCAGATTTAGTCCTTGTCTTTTGTGTTTTGACTTATCAACTTAATAATTCGACCCAACACAAACGTATAACCATAACAAACCGAGTCATCCGTTAAAGATCAAACGTATAACCATAACAAACCGAGTCATCCTTTGAAGATCAGACGTATAACCATAACAAACCGAGTCATCCATTGAAGATCAAACGTATAACCATAACAAACCGAGTCATCCTTTGAAGATCAAACGTATAACCATAACAAACCGAGTCATCCGTTGAACATCAAACGTATAACCATAACAAACCGAGTCATCCTTTGAAGATCAAACGTATAACCATAACAAACCGAGTCATCCGTTGAACATCAAACGTATAACCATAACAAACCGAGTCATCCGTTAAAGATCAAACGTATAACCATAACAAACCGAGTCATCCATTGAAGATCAAACGTATAACCATAACAAACCGAGTCATCCTTTGAAGATCAAACGTATAACCATAACAAACCGAGTCATCCTTTGAAGATCAAACGTATAACCATAACAAACCGAGTCATCCGTTAAAGATCAAACGTATAACCATAATAAACCGAGTCATCCTTTGAAGATCAGACGTATAACCATAACAAACCGAGTCATCCATTGAAGATCAAACGTATAACCATAACAAACCGAGTCATCCATTGAACATCAAACGTATAACCATAACAAACCGAGTCATCCGTTGAACATCAAACGTATAACCATAACAAACCGAGTCATCCGTTGAACATCAAACGTATAACCATAACAAACCGAGTCATCCGTTGAAGATCAAACGTATAACCATAACAAACCGAGTCATCCGTTAAAGATCAAACGTATAACCATAACAAACCGAGTCATCCATTGAAGATCAAACGTATAACCATAACAAACCGAGTCATCCTTTGAAGATCAAACGTATAACCATAACAAACCGAGTCATCCTTTGAAGATCAAACGTATAACCATAACAAACCGAGTCATCCGTTAAAGATCAAACGTATAACCATAACAAACCGAGTCATCCGTTAGGAATCTATTATCGTTGTAATATTAATGTTTAATTAAGCGTGTGTTTAAGTGTTTGTGTCGAATAAAACTATGTTTAAGTGTCTGTTTGTAAGTTTTCCATTTGATTCCACAAGGTTTATTTATAATATTCTGACTAAATAAATGTTTGCTTTTATTAAAATCTTAATAATTAAGTATATAAATGGCGCAATATAATTAAATATATATTTTAAACTTTAAGCTTTTAAAATCCAAAAAATATATATATGTTAGCTTTTAAAAAACCAAAAAAAAAAATATATGTTAAACTTTATTTCATAAATAATAATTATATATACATATATATGTGGCGGTAAATTTCCCGCTATTTATTTCATCTCATTGTTTTATACTTTTGTCGTATAATGTAAGTTTCCCCGGTGACCCGTCGCCGGGGATTATTTAATACACAATAAATGTTTAATTTAGCACTAATCATCTTCCAAATTATATTCAAAACGTTTCCCCGTCGACATATCGCCGGGGATACAGTGGCGGGATAATTTCCCTCCATTTGTTTGGCGAAAATAATTTGCGAAATTTTGGTCAATGTTTCCCCATCGACATGTCGCCGGGGAAACATCAGTCAATATTTGACTAAATTTTTTGCCCGAAATCTTTGCCACTTCAAATTTGGGTTGTCGTCTAGCGGCTTTCCCCATCAATATTTGTCGCCGGGGAATCAATCGACGGGGAAAGCCTCGAATGTTGTAGTGTGTTAACATAAAAACGTGGTTATATTTGTCAAAGTTTTCCGTCACATACATAAATCAAAAGTCTAGAAGTCCATGTGTATATAAGAAAAATAAGTATCACATGTGGTATTCTACTACTCCACTCCACTATACAGTATGCATGTGAGTTATATTCATTGGATGGAATATATTCCCTATTTGAGTGCTTACTATATAACAAATCAAAGACTCTTTCCTATTCCTTCATCAACTACCTAAAACCCTAAAACATTCTCAAGTATTTGAATCTCGGCACGCATTTCATATTTCCTTTATAGTTCGTCATGACGAAAGTGTACCCGGAGACCATTATTCCTGTTCATGGATCCTCATCCAAACGTAAGAATGATCCTGTTGTCTTTACAGTTTGGAAGAAGTCTCTCGTGTTTAACTGCGATGGGTTCACAGTGTATGATTCTAAAGGTAATCTTGTATATCGAGTGGACAACTATGTCGCAGGAGGAAATGGTGAGATTGTTCTCAAGAATGCCTCAGGCCGCGCACTCTACACCATCTCTCGCAAGGTATGTATTATTTTTCCTTCTTTTATAGATCGCGCGCAGGGTATTATTTCATTATATTTATATAGTTATTAATAAGGTGATTATTGTTATTAACAGAAATTAAGCCTCTCAGATAGCTGGATGGTGTATGACGGAGCAACCTTGGTAAAACCAAAGTTTTTAGTGAAGAAACACCCATCGTCTCAATACAAAGTCCCTGGCGTATGTGGTCCTACCAGGATCGTCTGATAACAGAAATGTCATATATGAGATTGAAAGATCGTACACCAAGAAATGTTGTGCCGTGTATGATGAGAAGCGGCGTTGTGTTGCTGAGATAATTTGGTTGTACAGCCTCTAGTTGATCCTGATATAGCCATGGCCTTGGTGATTGCGTTATATCAAATGCTTGGTTCTTCTAGACATTTTCTTACGTAAAATTTAACCAGACAACCCAAAATATAGTGCAGGAATTATATTACATGTTACAACTCTATTTTGGTGGGTTGGTTTACTATCTGCGAGCATGGTTGATCGATTTGTATTTCAGAAAGATTTTATTCAAACTTTATTAATTGTTAGTTATGTTTTACACAATTATTTTTCTCTTTCTGTATTTTTGTTATGTTTAACAAAAAAACTGCCAATTAGATTGAACAGTTTTGACAACAAATACGCCTTCTTAATGTTAAAATATATAAAAAAAACTATAATAAATACCAGATAAGATAGTCCAAGATAATAATATAGCGAACAAGTTGGTAATGTTCCACTCCACCGCGCGACCACATTGCCCGTTGATTGTGTTCATAAGCAAGAAATATCACAACATTTAATTCTCGCATGCAAGTTGAAGTTGGGCAGAATGAAAATAGGCTCCTAAGCTAGGGTTTTAAGAAAACCACACGTGGAAGTTTCCCTGCATGTGGCTCATCCGTGATTTTGTATTTTGCTTTGCCGCCTATTATATTAAGAGAATAGGTCCTCGTAACTTCCGGAGAAGGGGTCTCCTATCTTTTGATTTGGATAGCAGCATATACCAGGGGGTATTTTCTTAGTAGTAGTTCATGAGAAATCAATTTCCCATGTTCCATCTTGCATTATGCCAACAAGTCCCATCCCAACTCTATCCAGATCTATGGTCTCCCCAGCATCCAAGCAAAATCTGCCATTGGTTGGGTGGCACCGTTTTTTCTACGCAAGCTAGGGCCGGGGTGAGGAAATGACAGAATTGAGTTTATGCCACAACGATGGGTCTCGATTCAGAAAGATGAACGGCTAAAATTTTTAAATAGAGGTTATAAATTCCACATCTCATTGGGGGTGTAAAATGAATCGAGACCTCAATTTGATAAAGCCTTTTCTATTTTAGTTGGGAAAGAACGGCCACCAATAAGTTGTTTTTGTTGCTCTATATTTCTAAAATTACAAAAAAAAAATTTGTTTGTTTTAATCAGGTTGGAATATTAGACGAAAAATACATAAAAATTATCAACAACGAATATTATGAAAATAACCCGCTTATAGAACGGATTACGTAGGTAAATTGAATGGATAGAACAGGAGTTTCGTTAACGCTATAATTTGTTCGTTAGCTATTGATGTGGGTTAAAATGACTAGTTTAAAAAAATGTTTGGAATGGATGATGAAAAAGAGACTGAAAACAAAAAAAATTATTCAAAAAGAGACTGAAAACAATGTCTTCCCAATTATGTATCATATTGGTCAAACGTTGAGGAATAATAGCCTCTTCAAAAGTAAAATGTATCATATTTTAGAGCAAACTTTAACTAAAAACGATTTTTTTATGAGAAGCATAATATCATTTTATGTAAGAGATTTGATGCCAAAGTAGCTAATCGTCAACATGGCGGTTTGAAGCTAATGTTATTACATACTATTATAATGTATTAAAGTATACACACTCTAAATAGCAGGGGCATTTTTTTATGAAGTTGGTTTCAAAATTTGTGTTACGTAAATATATGTATATTTAACTTGTTTATACATTTTAGTTATAGATACATTTGTGTACATGATGAGATGACTAAGAATCGTGTCCACCCTTGATAAACTGTATTCATTTTCGAAACGAATTGTTTTGTTACAACTCGATCTATAACATAGTAGAAGAAACAATTTATATGATATAACGTTATCGGGTGCACATGTACATCAGTGTATTTATATTTCTTATAAAGGAGTTATTTCAAAACTGAAAATTAAGTCAAGAAATGAGGAAAATCCTATAAGTCGATATATAGATGGAGAAAAATAAGGATCATATGTGCTATGCTACTACTCTACTATACATCATGCATCTGAGTAACGTTGTTCATTCATTTATCGGATGGAATATATTCACTGTTTGGGTGCTTACTTATATAAGAACGCAAATACTTTATTCCCTATAGTTCATCATGACAAAAGTGTACCCAGATACCATTATTACTGTTCAAGGATCCTCATCCACATGTAAAAACCCTTTCGACTTTACAGTTTGGAAGAAGTCTCTCGTGTTTAATTGCGATGGGTTCACAGTGTATGGTTCTAAAGGTAATCTTGTATATCGAGTAGACAACTATGTCGCAGGAGGAAATGGTGAGATTGTTCTCATGAATGCCTCAGGCCGCGCTCTCTACACTATTTGTCGCAAGGTATTATTAGCTTTTCTTTTGTATAGATCGCAAGTTACTAATAGTCAGTAGTTGCTAATAAAGTCATTATTGTTATGAATAGAAGTTAAGCCTATCAGATAGCTGGATGGTGTATGACGGAGAAACGTTGGTAAAACCAAAGTTTCTAGTGAAGAAACACCTGAATCGTTTCAATACAAAGTCCCTGGCGTATGTGGTCCTAGAAGGATCGTCTGAATATAACAATGTTAGCAATAATAGAAATGTCATATATGAGATTGAAAGATCATACACCAAGAAATGTTGTGTCGTGTATGATGACAAGCGGCGTAGGAGTTTCACTTGGGGGAGATGTTTTTAATTTGGTTGTACAGCCTCTAGTGGATCCCAACATAGCAATGGCCTTGGTGATTGCGTTATATCAAATGGAGTCCGGTTATTAAAGAACCTTTTATTTTGGTGGAAATCAAGGGCTCAATCTGGGTCATTCATTGAAAGGGACCAGATCAAATGATAAAAAACACGGAAGGACTAAAGTTGCCAAAATAATAAAAATGTTTCAGGGACTAAATGTGAAAATATATCATAATTCTCACTCAACCCCCAATTCCCAGAAAAACACGCAGACATCACCAAATAAACGTAAAATCTAAGCATTCTTTTTCTACATCAAAACCTAACCAAAAAATCTAAAATTCTACACAAATTAATCGTGAAAATCACAAAATAAACGCAAAAATAGAACAAGAAACTAGCTAATCAATTGATCTTTGAAAAACTGGTTCAAAACAAATGGGACTTTGGACAGTGGGGTTGTGAGAGATGATGATAAAGTGTTCGATGAAATGACCAAAAGAATTGAAGTTGAAGACGATGTGAAATATAATGAGGGTCATATGGTTGAGTCTGATTCGGGATCGTTAGTGCAAGAAGATTTGGTATCATTTATGATTGATTTTGGTGAAGTGAAAGTTGAGGAAGATGTAATTTGTGAGAATGATGATGATGATGAGGTAAGTTGAGGAGGTAATTGAGACGGTTAGTGAGGAGATGTGATTATCGGGATTAAATCCTCACCCCACGCTTTAAAACTAGTTTAAAGCTAGTCACGTGTTTCCTTGGAGATGTTCGTCCGATAATAACAGCATCGTTTGGCCGTTATCTCCTGCTTCAACTATTAAGGTACAACAGTTATTGAAAGGCGGCACCGCCTCCCCTTGATATTATAGATTTGTGTGTTTAATGGATAGATTGTTCAAGTTTATATGGGTTTAGCAAAAATATTATGATATATTAGTTTTCGTGATTGTTGACTAGTAGTATATCAACTGAGATAAAGAGGTTAGTTAGTTTCGCTGAACTTAAGTTTTAATTTGGCAAATCACAACTAAAACTGATAATTTGAAAAGGAGATTGTTATTAATTTCTGTGAGTTATCACAAGTGGTGATACATTGAAATAATGCTAGTGATAATACTAGTGATAAAAGTGGCCATGAAGGACAAAACATTCGAGACGTTTTCTTTTTTCAATATAGTAATCGGTAAATGTTTCTTACTACTACCAGGTTGCTGCAAATGAAAATGTGGACGGGGAAATGATGTTGAAGAAATTTTAACCCTCTACCACTAGTAAGTAATTTTTGAGCTGGAGATATACCTCACGCTCTCACCCTTGTTGTAGCTGAAAAATCCCCCTCTACTACTAGTTAGTCAAACATAATTGTTTACGCAAGTAGCGGTTTGAAATAAACTTATATAGTTCTATTTGGTGGTGTCGTACCTTTGATAAGTAGTAAATATGATTCATTGATTCTTTGTAGGAATAAAATAATTGTAGGAATAGGAGATGAAATATAAGATCTGATTGGTGAAATGCAGCGAGAAAGTAGTGCCATGCTAGAAGCATCACTCTCGTTTAATTGTGCAATGACAAACATGACTCATATGGCTTTGGTTGAACTTAAAAGAACTGCCATCCTTAAATTTGTTATTAGTCAAGTATACATCCCTGGTTTCTTCGCTATCTACAATCTTATTTACCACCATTTTAATGTTTCTAATATGTCCACAATAACCTAAAGTACTTACGTAAGAAGAAAAGGCTGCAATTATATGTATATTCAGAGACTTTATTATGACCATAACGTCATCTAATCTGACGAGAAAACATTATCAATCATTTTAACTTTATCCTTAATGCTAATACATCGCAGAATATTAATGGTCTGGAAATTCCTTCAATGAAAGATGCACTTCATGTGCTACTTCTAATGTATGTATATGCAGGTGTCTACCTTCTTTGACCCCGTGTTCATCTCGCAACATTATGTGCTCTACCCTGTCAAGAAAACGCTAAAATCTCCATGTTCAGACTTGGTAACTCAGGAGCCACTAGTCACATCTTGAGAAGTTGCACAAAGTTTTCCTTTTTTTTATGTTATACTAAACGTTTTTATTTGATATATACTAAAATTGTAGCTTCCTCCCAATACTTGATAGAATTTTAATCCCCAAACAGAATGTTCTGGGTTGGAATGTGGACAAGTATCTCATGGTTTTTGGTTTCACATTATTCCATCTTATCTTTGCTTTTAAATCATTTTTGGATTATATAATTTCTCTTTTCTCTGTGATGAGTCTCTTGATACAAAAACCCACTGAATGAAGAGTCGGGTTATAGAGGTTGTGTTAATATCGGGTCGGGTAATACCAAAGTGATAATATATAAAAGTAATACCACAAAGTGATATTATATAAAAGATATGAAAACAATGAAATGTCTCGGCTAACATATTTTTTTGTTTACGAAACATCATAAGCGGCATTAACTATGTTTAAGAAGTATCGAAAAAACCATCATTGCAATATAAATTTAGTATCATTTATTTATCACTGGTGATATTACAATGCGACTGGTAGTAAGTGTTTAGTCACGGGTGAATCTTACTTAATAAAGGTTCACATTTGTTTAACATCGAAGATATTAAAATGTTCTGCGTAATAGTTGTTAAGCCACGAATGAATCTTAGTTGATAAAGGTTATATTTATCACCAATAATATTGTAATCTCAAAATAATGGGTATTAAGCCACAAATGAATCTTAATTGATAAAGTTTATATTTATCACTTGTGATATTACAATCGAATGTTGAATATCACAAGTGATAATACATAAAAAAAAATATAGTTACAAGTAATATTCTCACCGGCGATAATATATATAAGTAATATTATAAGTGATTATATCAAAAATATGAAAACAATGAAATATCTCAGCGAATATTAAAGGTTAAAAGATATATTTTTTATTTATGAAACATCACAAGTGATATTATACATTAGCTATGTTTATAAAATATTACAAGTGATACAGTATTAATGCAATATTACTTTATTATTATTTATTAATCACTAGTGATATTACAATGTTGGTGGTAGTAAGTGTTAAGGCACGGGTGGACCTTAGTTAATAAAGGTTCATATTTATTTATCTCTGAGATATTAAAATGTTAGGGGTGATAATTGTTAAGCCACGGGTGAATCTTAGTTGATAAATGTTATATTTTTACATCGGTGATAATACGATCTCATGGTAATTGGCATTAAGCCACAAGTGTATCTTAGTTGATAAAAGTTATATTTATCACTTGTGATATTACAATCGAATACTAAATATCACAAGTGATAATATAAAAAAATATTGTTACAAGTAATATTATCACCGGTGATAATAAATAAAAAAGTAATATCAAAAGTGATATTATATAAAAAAAATATGAGAACGACGGAATAATTATTATCACCGGTGATAATAAATAAAAATAATATCAAAAGTGATATTATATAAAAAATATGAGAACAACAGAATATCTTAGCTAATATTAAAGGTTAAAAACATATTTGTTTATTTATGAAATATGATAAGTATCATATTAACTTTGTTTATGAAATATCACAAGTGATAAAGCACCAATGCTTATTATTTATTTATCACTGGTTATATTACAATGTCGGTCGTAGTAAGTGTTAAGCCACAGGTTGATCTTAGTTAATGAAGTTTCACATTTATCTATCATTGGGGATATTAAAACGTAATAACCGTTAAAAGTCAAAAGTGAATCTTAGTTGATAAATCTAATATTTATCACCGATTATATCATAATCTCATGGTAATCGGTATAAAGCCACGAGTGAATCTTAATTGATAACAGTTATACTTGTCACTTGGGATATTAAAAGTGATAATATATATAAAAAATATTGTCACAACTCACAAGCAATATTATCACCGGTGATAATACATAAAAGTAATATCATAAGTGATATTTTATAAAAAATATGAAAAAAATAAAATATATTTAGCTAATATTAAAGGTGAAAAAAGTTTGTTTATGGCTCCACATTGTTCTTGCTCAAGTGTCAGTGGTATATCTACACATGTGGATGTTAGATATATAGCGCTATATCAGAAGAGATAAATAAACGTCACTTGCAATTACCAAAACGAATTTGACATTTGGCTAAGTGGCGTTTTCCAAGTCACCAAACTGGAGTGTAGTTTGAACATTCAGAATCGTTGGGCTGCGGTTTGCGAAAGGAGGACTCAAGCAATTGCATCGTGGTTTACGAATCATAAGAGGCTTCCAAGGTAGCTATGTCGTTGAGGCTGTCCCAAACTGCACCAAGGTCAGGAGCACTTCTTTGACCAATGACTACATGGCTAGCAGTTTGAGTGGATTGTGAAGGTTGATGAGGAGATACATCGATATCGTGAATAACTTGTGCAGGCTCAGTCACTAAGCAAGATACTCCAGCCTAAATATAAACATATAAAAACATAGGGACTGACATTAATTATTTAGACTTTTTAAAACACTCGAGCAGTTGATTATCTGGTTATTACAACTTCAAAGTGAAAATACACATCCCATGCCACATACCTGTACGCAAAAGTGTTACAAAAGGAGTTCCACTTTTGAAGACAATATGGTGTTTTATATCTCTATAAGCATTGAGCTCGTCTAACGCATCGGATGTCTTAAGGACATAAAGAAGCTGGAAGCAGATGCAGAGTTGAAATAATTGGTTACCAACATATAAAATGATTTATCTTTTGCCTCTATAACAAGCTGTTCTCTTCAACTAACCCCAAACAACTTATGCATTTCTAACAGCATGATTTTCTTACTATTTTCAAAAGTTTACTAACTCTTTTCACTAGAAGTACAATTTGGAGTAAGACATACCTTTCCATAACCCCGTTGTAATCATTGTAAGACATCAAAGAATTATTCCATTCATTAAATGTTCATTATGTAAAGGACACAGAGGCGAGCTACAAAATATAATCATATAAGTAAATTTGGATCTTTCTTATCTCTATCATTCCTAATAAAAAGCAAACTCCTACAATCAAGATATGCATAATCCTAAATTTCAGTTTACTTTCCAACTACATTGCTGAATAGTTGATGCTGAATAGTTGATTCTGAATTTCAACATGTAGGTCTTAACCTCCTTTTTGACAACTGTTTTTTCTCACTAAGAAATCGCTTATAGTCACTTTTTCAAGTGATTCGCCTATCAATAACATTTGATCATCCATATTTTGAAAATGTAGTACTCATTTAATCTACTTAAAAACGCAATTCTACAAGCCTCAAAGGTTTAGTACTAATTAGAGTATGTGCTACTTGATCAACCATACCAGGTGATCCTGATGTCCTCACAAGAAGTTTTTGGTTCAAATTTCAATGAGTACATCTTTTGGGGTGTTTTGAAACGCTCATGGTACCTAATAGCTGCTACTCACTTACTGCTAACCAGCTACCAGGTGATCCTGATGTCCTCACAAGAAGTTTTTGGTTCAAATTTCAATGAGTACATCTTTTGGGGTGTTTTGAAACGCTCATGGTACCTAATAGCTGCTACTCACTTATTGCTAACCAGCTAACAGCTAGTACTTAGGCTACTACTCACTACTAACTAACTTCGACACATACGGCTATTGCTAGCTTTGCGAAACATAGCCATAAACTCAACTTCTTAAACTCAAAAAATAGCCAAAATTAGTGACCTCATAAGTGCTTTTCAATAGCAAATAAACACATAACCTCGACAAATAAGCTAACTTCAAATAAAAAAAGTCAACCTTAAAAACCTATAGCAAAAAATGATCACGCCCATAACTCAAAACCTAAACAAAACCTTATTTAAAAACAAACACAAACCTGCTACTACTTACAAGTACTACTTAGGCTAACCAACTGTTACTACTTACAGCTAATTTACAAATTAGCTTATTTGTTGAGAGTTAAAAAAACTGGCAGAAGAAGGAAATAAATATGTAGGGCTATTAGAAGCTTTAGCTTCGCCGATTAGAAAGCACATGGTGTGCCTCCGATAGCTTATGTAAAGTAACATTTGGTCATTGTGGCAAGGGATGTTAAGAAAGATATTATTCCAACTTGTAGGTTCATCATATCTACATCTGATTACTAACATCATTTTACTATACTTTAAAGGCTGATTTACTTACGAATGAGAGAATGAGTTATGGTTTATCACTAACAGGCCAACTGCGTTAAAAGTCACCTAAATTGTATTATTGATAAGGTTGTCTACCAAACAATCAAACAATAATAATAATAATAGAAAAGAAGATATATACCATCTCTTGAGGTAGCTGAACCACGAAACAACCAATTGCAACAACGGACTTCTCGAACCTCCATATTCATCCATTTCATCATCATCATCATCATCCGTATCTACCACATATCCTCATCATCATTTACGTTATCATTCTAAAACTTAGCTTTATCAGAAAACTCATTCTCATCATATGGACGGTAGTATTGCAGTCTTCATTGTGGGGACGAATTTTATGATGAATTTGGCCGAAGTAAAGATTATAATTGAAAAATATGATGATTGTTGATTAACTGAATGTTTAGTTGGAATTTGATATGTTGATTTTAAATTAAGGGAAAATATGAGAGAATTGGGGAAAACACAACTCTGTGTGTGAAAAAGACGGTTGTAAAAGAACCAATGCTTTATACGGTCGGACAGAAAAATAGGATTAAACAATTAAATTTTAGATTAATCCGAACCATTAGATTAAAGACAAATTAATGGTTGGGATTTGTCCCTTGGAATGCAGTTAAAAACAAGGATGCGAAATAACTTTTGTCATATCAAATGTTTGGTTCTTCTAGACATTTTCTTACATAAAACAACTTAAAAGATTGTCTTAATGAACGAAATGTAGTGAATGTATGGAAGTTTAACACAACAATGAGTCCTATTAATAGAGTTGTTCACAGCTACTTCTGTCTGAAATGGTTATAAGCAGCCATACTGTTATGGGAAATGTAATTGTTATATCTTTTATTAGTTGTGCTAATTTTCACGATTTCACCAATTTGTGAAGAAAAAAAAACTTGCAAACCTTGGATGTCATCAAAAGATAGAAAAGTTAACATTAATTCATGACTTAGGTGGTGTTTGTTTTTTAGAAATGCCTCTTAACAGCATCTTAATCTGATTCATTCAGATGCAGTCAGATATTTGGGTCATTAAGATTGTTTGTTTTCTTCATTTCATTCAGATTTAGTAAGAGGCAACCAGTGTTAAGAGTGTTTGTTTTTTTCTGATTAAGAGGCAGTAAGAGACATAAACGTCTGATTGAACTAGATGTAGAGGAGCTATCTTAACACCTCTTATTGTCATTTTCTTGTTCTTAATTTTTGTTACCTATTTGTTTTTATTTATTTTTTATTTTGTTATATTTTTTTCTATTTTTGTGTAATTTTTCATTGTTTTCTTGTTTCATTTTTTTAAATCGTTGCATGTGTTTTGCTAGATAAATAATTTATAAAATGATTTGTGACGATTCATATTTTGTTCAAGTTAAGGGTTCGATTTCAGACTAATGTATCTTAACTCTAACGTGATCGATCTGTTTATCGTTTAAAATTCAGATTTAAACTCCGACACATTTATTTTAGTCAAATAAATATGAGATTTCATGTTTTGTTAAAAGACTATTAGCTATAAATCGATTTTATTATAATGCGTATCCAGGATGACCGGCTATCTAATTCTAGAAAGTATAATACTAAATTAAACTCATGAAACCTGACAAAAGCGATATTGATTTGGCGATCCACTTATTTCCCCAAAACCTTAAAATCTTTATTGTTCGATCAACTCTTTATTCCTTGTTCGCTGATTCAGACTTGGACTAATACTTTTCGTATTCATATAGATATGTGCATGATCTTTGTTTTAAATAGCACGTCGATTGATTTTTTAACCTATGGTTTCTTTCTCCAAATCATCTTGTAGGGTTTTTTTTCCTTGTGATTGCAATCACCCTTTGGTGTATACTTGGGGCTTTCTTCGATCTACTTATTGCAGTTTGCTTAGTTTTTTTTCAGCTCGTAAAGGGTTTGTGTTGATTCTTTTATCTTCAGGACGTGGTTGTGGTTGTTGGTGGTAGGTTGGGCGCTGAATGATTTGATGTTATGATGGACAATAGATACTTGAATTCAAAAGTGAGGGGGAATGGCTGCGGTGTTAAGGATAAATAAGGTGTTGATGATGATCATGTTGGTTTGAATTTCAGGACATAGTTATAGATATTGGTGCGACACCGTGTTCCTAGTGATTAAGAATAGAGGAATGTTGACAAGGATAAAACGTCGAGTGGTAACCTTGATCCTAAGGAGACGTCTTTTGCTAATTTGTTTATCCAAGGAAAGAGACGAGAGGGTCTTAACTTTCACACCTTTGTTACACCGGCGATGAACTTGGATGAGGTGATAGTTCTGCTTTATTCTAATGAGGACTACTTATGAACTGTTAGTCAACTAGTTTATGGTTTCTTCTTGGGAAAAAGGGTGGCATACCTTTGTTGTCGCAAATGATGTTAAGAATACTTGCAGTAAGTTTTGATTAGTTAAATCAATACTTAACTCGTCGACTCGATTATTTTTATTCCAACTTAAATTGATGGATGGTATGAATGATAGCTTAAAAGTGGTCACTGGTTAATTCGTAATAACCCAATTATCATTAATAAAGTGGATCTGGATGTGAATATGTTGAAAGATGATGTCGGTAAGAAAGCGGTTTGGGTGAAACTTCATGGGGTTCTTGTGATGGCTTATAGGGAAGATAGTCTTAGTGCAATTGCTACAAAACTTGTTACTCCTTTTATGCTAGATTCCTATTTGGTTAAAAAAATTTTGAAATCATGGGGTAGATCGAGTTATGTTAGACCAATGATTTAGATGCATGCGATGTAGATTTAAAAGATATTATTGTGGTGACTATGCTTAAACTTAAGGCGAAGGTTTCTATTTAAGCATTATTCATGTTTAATATGAATGAAAACCCTATATGAGTTGTAAGATATTTGGCCATATACCTGAAGATTCTCCTAAGGCTACGAGATCCACTAGTGCAAAGCATCTGAAAAAGCGTAGGCAAGTTGCTACGGGTGTACCAGTTGGACATACGGTGAACTTTAAACTGCTTGGCCCTAAGGTTACACACGAATATTGAATGGTGGGCAGAAAGAATACTTCTTCAACTGGTAAAAAAAGCAAGCTGCTCCGAGGTCTATTACAGAGGTTAGTTCAAATAAAGAGGTTAGTAACTCAAATTCTTTTTTTGCACTTAATTCTATTGAAAATTATGATGATTTGGGTACAAATGGTGAGACTTCTTAGTGGGTTGGTTTTGGATGATGTTGTGGGTGGATTTATCTCTAATAATGGTACACAGCGTTCGGATGCTAGGCACACCTCGATTATTGAGAAAATTGATAACATTGAAAAGAAGATTGTTGAAAGGAAACTACTCTTTTTTATGTTTAAGGGAACTCGGTTCCTAGAAAAATGGGTGATATTTCAAGTGAGCTTAATGAGGAGGATGCATTTGAACATGTGTGACAATGATATGGCAAACTTTATGGCTATTAGAACATCAGATATGAGATATGAGACTAATATTCTATGGGAACAATGGAAATATTCATACAAGAATGCTCATGACTATTACCCATATGATGATGATATGTATGATGATCAAGACATTCCAGACGGTGTCTAATCTATTGCTGATAATCTTGAAATCAGAATTCATTGAAGCAAGAAATTTTAGTTTTCTTTATATTCAGTGTGACTTTGTAGTGATTTTATGTGTTTCTTTCGGGTAGGAAGTTGTTTTCTTAGGTAACTAACAAATATGTAGGATTCACCTACATCCTTTGTATTTAACTGTTTTTTAGAGTAATATATTTTATCTGAATAACCATTTCAAAACACAATTCTACAAAATGTAAAAAATGATTGATTTATTTTATCATTTTGGTACCACGGTCTGACAATATTATGCTCATATACATATCTAACGAATTTCTTTTGCCCATCTAACATATATTATACTTCTTTTTTCTTGCGATCACAACAACAATTACGTGTTGTAATAAGAAACCGCAATTAGCATGTTTGAGTTATACTTAACTAGCAAAGTGCACTCGCTTTGCGATGGATAATATTGGGCATAAGATTTAAAATATGACGTTGTAATAATGGTTTTCGACACATTAGACGATCAATCGAAAAGGTTTGAACCTACCGCCATATGGAATCAAACCAGGTAAAGCCTTTCTTTTTCAAGAGGGCGGTGTGACCACTTCAAGGTTGTTTGTACCTTCAAGGAGATAAACATGAGACCTCACACATATTAGAGTGATAGACATAATTTCTTTGCCACTGGGCCATCCTTGAGTTACGTTGTGATGGTTTAATTATTAATTTGCATGGTTTCCAATCACGACCCACACGGTCATTCAAAACCGGCCATTTTATTTTCCTTTTGGAGAGCTACCGGCACTATCCACATCGAGGAAGCGAAAGTCATGACTGCGAAACGAGAGAGAGAGACGACCTGAATAGTTTTGAACACTTCATCATCACTACCCTATTGATGGAACTTTCAGATATGAAGTTCAAAATCCTATTGAACCAACGTTGGATGTTTGAGTCATTGTTCCGACCGATGTGTCAAGTGAGGATGTGAGTTTTGTGATAGCATCATTTGTGTTGCTTTTTCTTGCAGTTTTGAAGGTTTATGACAATATTGATTGAGTTTAAGCAAAATGATATTATTATGTTTCTTGAAAGTGCCTCCTGGTAGTGGGGAAAAGGAATGAAGTGCTTAACACTGGATACTGATGGTATTTTTTGGGTTAAAGTCTTAAAGATATTGTTTTCCTAGTGTTGTTTTTTGTTATAACAAAGTTCTAATAATTACATGCCTAAAATATTCACACATATTATATCTATCATGTATAGAGTTCTTTTTTAAATACATAATCTTTAAGACAAGTAAACTCTTAATATAATATGGACCATTAAAAACTTGTATTTCATTATAAAATGTCTCGATCGACTAGTCCCCTCACATTCTACTCTAACGTCATATCACTATTACATTTCAACATTCAATATATCACTAAACCCCACATATTTTACCCACAATGATTACCAGCCACTTCCCTAATCTTTCTTTAAAAAAATAAGTTACACCATTGGTCCTCAAAACCTCCAATTGCATTTTGTCCCTATTCTCAAACCACCTAGATTAGTCCCCCCAAGATTTCTTACTGTGTGTAGGGTTGTTACACCGTAAGTTTAATACAAATTCTTAACATTGGTTAGTTTTCATGTCAGCTGAAATGGTTTTTTGTCTTATCTATTTTTCTTGTCCAAACACTCATTAACATCACTAGTCCCTAAACTTCTCAATTCTAGAATTCTCGATAATAGAGCATTAACAACCACACAAATTCATTCTCATATTGTGTGCTTAACCAAAATTAAAGTAAAAAGTATACTTACCTAAAATCTTGAAGTGTTTAGGTATAAACAAACTCTTTTATCTTTAAAAAAATCGTTTTATAACACCGTTTGTACATATTCTTTCCACTTGTTAATTCACAAAGTACAATTATATTATATTAGATGATATGAAATCAATAATAATCCTAAAAATATTTCACTCTTGTTACAACCACCACCAACCACTATGACTTCCAACAAAACACGATCACTACCACCATCCACCATTGACCACCCATCACCATGGTGATGGAGATCGATTATGGTGGGTGGGTGGTGGTAGGTAGTGGGTGGAGGTAAGTGTTAGTCGTAGTGGTAGGGTGATGGTAGGTAGGGAGATCGATTATGTATTATTTATCTGTTAATAAGAGTTTATTTTTATTTTATTTTAGCTTATTTAGAATAATTGTTTATTTTATAGTTCATTTGATTTGATAATTATAATTGTTTATAGTTTATGGAAAGCACTGTGAGGCTTATGAACAATAACCTTTATTTATTATTTTCTTAATTTTTTTATTATTATTATGAATACACGTATGTGTTCGTATACCCACCAAACTTCATCCTATTAATCTCTCTCTCTCTCTCTCTCTCTCTCTCTCTCTCTCTCTCTCTCTCTCTCTCTCTCTCTCTCTCTCTCTCTCTCTCTCTCTTTATTTATATATATATATATATATATATATATATATATATATATATATATATATATATATATATATATAGTTGAGTTAATGTAGTGTAATAGTTTAAAATTATTAAAATAAAAAGTATTCTTAGTCATTGGATCACTTAATAGTCATTTGATGAGATTAAAAGTAAATGAGTATCATTAATGTCAATAAATTCAGCTTGGGAGTAATTTGTAGAAGTGCAATTAATTTTGACAACCTCTTTTTCATTATGTTTTTTACGTAAATGGTTTTTGCCATTTATTTTTCTTCTTTTACATATTTATTCTTTAATTTGTTATTACTATTTTACGAGTAGTATTTTCACGTAATATGAACTGATACATGTGACGCTTAACCAACAACTACTATAACACTCGTACACAAAAAACAAAATTTAAACAATAAAAACTATCGCATGCAACGGTAGAATGACTCGTACATGAAAAACAACTCGTACACGAAAACAACTCGTACACGAAGAAAACGGTACACATGCAATAGTAAAAACTACTCGTACACGTAGAACAATTCGTACACAAAGAGCAACGATAAACATGAAACGGTAGAAACAACTCATACACGAACAATAACTCGTACACGAAAAACAATTCGTATGCGGAAAACAACTCGTACACGAAAAACAACTCGTACACGAAGAAAAACCTGTGTCATTACATAAATAAAATACTTTTACTTACAAATAAGATAAATAAATAATTAAGTCATTATAATTTTTCATTACTAAACCAAATTGAATATAAAAGTAGATAAAAGAAACTCACATCTTTGCTTACTTAAAAAAAGAGTCTTAAAAGTTTTACTCTTTTACTTATTAAATATTGATTAGTAATATACTATTAATGATCCCCTCTATTATTATTTATTTTTTATTTTACTAAGATCTGATAAAGATAATTTTTAATGACGCTTTTTTTGTAAAAATTGTTTAAAAATACATTTAGTGACACACTTAATATTTATTCTTTACATATTTAATTTAATTAAAAAATATTATAAATTTTGTTGTGTATATAAAACCTGTATCTCACATAACACCAACAAAAAGAACTCGTACATAGATAATCGCTAATTAAAAAAATATATTTATAATCACTATTTTATGAAACACTCAAAATCACTATTTTTGAAAAAAATATCAACGTTCTATTAGTATGAGAGTGACGAAAAAATCTAAAAAATTGTTACTTGTTGGAAGGTCCACTTAAAAAAATTATCATCATTGTATGTGGGTTTTGATCATATCTAAAAAATCTATTTTTAATATGTGTTTGTATTTGGCTAAATAGCATATCCTAGTAGAAGAGGAAAAAAATTATTACGGGATAAAATAACGAGGGAAATCACAGCAGAGTAGACGACCTAGAAAAATATGAGTATTAGACATTTAATAGCCAAAATACCCTTAATTAATGTAAAAAGTATTTTTGGTTTTCTTTTAATGACATTAATGTCATCTTAGTTAAAATATTAAATCTAATAGTTTAAAATACTTTTCATTTTAATAATTATAAGTGACTATACTACTTTAACTAAAATCTATATATATATATATATATATATATATATATATATATATATATATATATATATATATATATATATATATATATATATATATATATATATATATATATATATATATATATATACACATCTATGCTTTATGTTTCTCTCTCTAAACTATCATAAGTTTTTCTACATCTGGAATTTATGTTGGTGCTTTATGGTTTTTTCGTGCCCATCGTTTTTCCCGAAAAATTGGATTTATCTTGGATCCTTCATGGTTTTTTTTATGGTCGTTGCCCCTAATCTTTGATTGGGTTGGCGATGGTCTAATGGGGTTACTATTCTTAAGCCAAACACAGTGTTATTCATAAACTATAATAAGCTATAGTATCATATTTGTGTTTTTTTGGGTGTTTGATGGTGTTTTACGCCGATCGTTGCTCCCAATGTTTGATTAGGTTTTGCGATGGTTGGGTTGTGGAGATGGTCGTTGTCTGGGTTTTTTCTCGGTGCTGCATGGTGTTTTGGTGCCGATCGAAAATCTCAATCTTACACTTCTCTTGCAAGTCAGATCTGTACGGTGGACTTTTCGCCAAGATTGTTGCCCCCCACTTTTTGTTAGGTTGGTGACGATGGGGTTAGGTTTAGTGTATATACACGAAGGTGATTTTTCCTGCATACGACCGTCGCCCCCAATTTTTGGTGGGTTGGTGACGGTCAACATAGTACATTCAATTGTGCCTTGTTAGTTTTCGGTTGCTTCATGTGAATGGTTGGATCTTATAGAAGGTACATTCGATTGTTTAAACTAATTAACATTATGTTATTTTACTCGATTGTTTAACCTAATTAGGGTTAGGGTTATAACATTTGCTTTTTGGTCAATTAATTGAGTTACAATTTCCAATTGTTTTTTGGGTCCCTTTTCAAATGGTATATTGGATCCTCTTATTGTTGGAATTTCTCTCCATAGTTGTGGTTTTAGTAAATAGTGTGTTTGGTTTGAAGCTGATTATGATTACATTGTCGAACGTTTTCTTTTAACATCAGCCATTGAGGAAACTATGACAATGTTACACGGCTGTGATGATAGTGATTCACTATTCGTAATGGAAGATGAATGGGATTCGGATTTGGGCCGCCTGGCGAGGCGAACTTTCCAAGTTTGCAGCCATAGCGGCCATGGTAAGTTTGCAGCCATGGTGGCCATACCGCCATATCCGAACGATCCATTATCAGAGCCTAAAGTTGTGGACGCGCTTAGTTTTCAATTGTCTTTGAACGTTGGATATGCAATTGGTTTATAACATACCATGGCGGGGCAACCTACTACGGTTGCAGTAATGGTTAGGTGGATGTGTATATCGTTAGTTGGTGCCAGTTATAATGTATTACAGTTTATGGATTGCTCTGTGTGAGGCTTATGAACAGTAACCCTTTATTTTATTAGTTTGCTAAAAAAATTTACCATTGTAATTCATGTGCCAGCTTTAGAAAGCTTTAGAAGTATTTATTTTGTGTCCGTAAGCGAAATTGGTTGGCCTTTAGATATTTTTTTGAACTTGTATCTACAAGGCTTACTCGGGCTATGATGGGAAACAATTGCCAAGGACATGCTTGAGACCACCCGCATCTTGGCGGGACAGCCTGTTGCGAATACAGCCATGTGTGTTCATTGTTTCCTTAAATGTGCCTTTTCTGAGCCTACACGATCGCTGCCTGTTGCCTAAGACAGGGAAAGGACAGATCCATTTTGTGACAGAGAGAGATAATGAATCCGGAGTTTGGTGGGTATACGTATTCTGTGAGTGCGGCACGTGTATACGAGAGTACAATTCTGATCTTCGCACATGTATTAGTAGCAATTAAAAAAGGAAGATGTGATGTTATTATAACTTATTATAGTTTATGGATGGCACTGCGATTATACTTTGGTGTTCATTTTGTTGAATCTTGCAGCTTGATTATCTTATTTGACAGCGATTCAGTGTTGAATTTGTTGACAATCTGATGCTATGAACTTTATTTTCGGCCGAGCAACAGAATACACGGCGTTAATTTTGACTCGCAATGATGATAATACTTAACTCGGACTATGCGTCACTTGGCAGGGCATGTTTTTTACACTTGCAGCCACGGCGTGCATATTTTCATATCCGAATGGTTATGTATCTGAGCCAAAAACAACAAACCGATACTTTTTTAAAGGCTTTCAACATCTGATTGATACAGTTTGCAGAAGCTCAGTTTTAGCAGGTGTGACTTCCATTTGGATCAAACAACAATAGGTGTAAAAAAAATTGGAAAAAAAAAGTTTTTTTTTCCTATGATAAAGTTTTTTTTCCTATGATATTTGTTTTCTGCAACAATACTGTTAGGATTCTCACAAATTTGTAATTCAATTTTGCCATGAATTTATAATTTCAGATTCCGTACAGAGTTCCATACGTGCACGCTAATATTGGTGACCCACAGCGAAGCACGGTTTAACCAACCTTGTTATTTTAAGACGGCAGGAGCTTTAAGAAAAAAAATTGTCTTTGAAAGAAGGATAGGCCATTTTCAAAACATATATCATTCAATCCAAAACTAAATGTAAGTAATGTTAACATAAAAACGTGGTTAGATTTGTCAAAGTTTTCGGTCACATACATAAATCAAAAGTCTAGAAGTCCATGTGTAGATATGAAAAATAAGTATCATATGTGTTATTCTACTACTCCACTCCACTATATAGTATGCATGTGAGTTATATTCATTGGATGGAATATATTCACTATTTGAGTGCTTACTATATAACAAACCAAAGACTCTTTCCTATTCTTTCATCAACTACCTAAAACCCTAAAACATTCTCAAGTATTTGAATCTCGGCACGCATTTCATATTTCCTCTATAGTTCGTCATGACCAAAGTGTACCCGGAGACCATTATTCCTGTTCATGGATCCTCATCCAAACGTAAGAATGATCCAGTTGTCTTTACAGTTTGGAAGAAGTCTCTCGTGTTTAACTGCGATGGGTTCACAGTGTATGATTCTAAAGGTAATCTTGTATATCGAGTGGACAACTATGTCGCGGGTGGAAATGGTGAGATTGTTCTCATGAATGCCTCAGGCCGCGCACTCTACACCATCTGTCGCAAGGTGTGTATTATTTTTCCTTCTTTTATAGATCGCGCGCAGGGTATTATTTCATTATATTTATATAGTTATTAATAAGGTGATTATTGTTATTAACAGAAATTAAGCCTATCAGATAGCTGGATGGTGTATGACGGAGAAACGTTGGTAAAACCAAAGTTTTTAGTGAAGAAACACCTGAATCGTCTCAATACAAAGTCCCTGGCGTATGTGGTCCTACCAGGATCATCTGATAACAGAAATGTCATATATGAGACTGAAAGATCATACACCAAGAAATGTTGTGTCGTGTATGATGAAAAGCGGCGTTGTGTTGCTGAGATACGACGGAAAGAAGCCTGGACAGGAGTTTCACTTGGGGGAGATGTTTTTAATTTGGTTGTACAGCCTCTAGTTGATCCCGATATAGCCATGGCCTTGGTGATTGCGTTATATCAAATGTTTGGTTCTTCTAGACATTTTCTTACGTAAAATTTAACTAGACGACCCAAAATATAGTGCAGGAAATATATTACATGTTACAACTCTATTTTGGTGAGCTGGTTTACTATCTGCGAGCATTGTTGATCGATTTGTATTTCAGAAAGCTTTTAATTATTCAAACATTATTAATTGCCGTTGTTTTACACAATTATTTTTCTCTTTCTGTATTTTTGTTATGTTTAACAAAAACTGCTAATTAGATTCAGCAGTTTTGACAACAAATACGCCTTCTTAATGTTAAAATATATTAAAAAAACTATAATAAATGCCATATAAGAAAGTCCAAGATAATAAAAAGCGAACAAGTTGGTAAACATATATGGAAAGAAACTTGCGCTGTTACTAATGTTCCACTCCACCGTGCGACCACATTGCCCGTTGATTGTGTTCATAAGCAAGCAATATCACGACATTTAATTCTCGCATGCAAGTTGAAGTTGGGCAGAATGAAAAGAGGCTCCTAGGGTTTTAAGAAAACCACACGTGGAAGTTTCCCTGCATGTGGCTCGTCCGTGATTTTATATTTTGCATTGCCGCCTATTATATTAAGAGAATAGGTCCTCGTAACGTCGGGAAAAGGGGTGCTCTCCTATCTTTTGATTTGGATAGCAGCACATATATACCAGGGGGTGTAAAACGAATCGAGACCTCAATTTGATAAAGCCTTTTCTATTTTAGTTGGGAAAGAACGGCCACCAATAAGTTGTTTTTGTTGCTCTATATTTCTAAAATTACAAAAAAAAAATTGTTTGTTTTAATCAGGTTGGAATATTAGATGAAAAATACATAAAAATTATCAACAATAATGAATATTATGAAAATAACCCACTTATAGAACAGATTACGTAGGTAAATTGAATGGATAGAATAGAACAGGAGTTTCGTTAACGCTATAATTTGTTTGTTAGCTATTGTTGTGGGTTAAAAGACTAGTAATACTTTATAAAAATGTCGGAATGGATGATGAAAAAGAGACTGAAAACAAAAAATTACTCAAAAAGTGACTGAATACAATGTCTTCCCAATTATGTATCATATTGGTCAAACGTTGAGGAATAATAGCCTCTTTAAAAGTAAAATGTATCATATTTTAGAGCAAAAAAACGATTTTTTTATGAGAAGCATAATATCATTTTATGTAAGAGATTTGATGCCAAAGTAGCTAATCTTCAACATGGCCGGTTTGAACCTTATACTCTCTGACGTTGTCCCATGTGAAGCTAATGTTATTACATACACGCCAACCTTCTTAAAAGGGAGGACTTTACCTGGTTTGAGTCTGTGTGACAGTGGTCTCAAACCACGTGAATTAGTCGGTCAATGAGTCGGAAATCATGGTTAAAAAAAAATAAAAAATAATAAAAATAAAAATAAAATGCTATTACATACTATTATAATGTATTAAAGTATACACATTCTAGAACGTTGACTCCAGCTTTAGTTAGAATCAGTATAAGACACTAAATAGCAGGGGCATTGTTTTATGAAGTTGGTTTCAAAATTTGTGTTATGTAAATTATTTAACTTGTTTATACATTTTAGTTATAGATACATTTGTGTACATGATGAGATGACTAAGAATCGTGATATTCATTTTCAAAACGAATTGTTTTGTTCCAACTCCATAACATAGTAGAGGAAACAATTTATATGATTTAACGTTATCGGGTGCACATGTACATCAGTGTATTTATATTTCTTATAAAAGAGTTATTTCAAAACTGAAAATTAAGTCAAGAATGAGGTAAATCCTATAGGTCGATATATAGATGGAGAAAAATAAGGATCACATGTGCTATGCTACTACTCTACTACTATACATCATGCATGTGAGTAACGTTGTTCATTCATTTAATGGATGGAATATATTCACTGTTTGGGTGCTTACTTATATAAGAACGCAAATACTCTTCCCTATTCTCCCATCCCATCAACTACCAAAACATTCTCGAACTAATTTAATCTCCACATATTACTTTTTTCTTATAGTTCATCATGACAAAAGTGTACCCAGAGACCATTATTCCTGTTCAAGGATCCTCATCCACATGTAAAAACCCTCTCGACTTTACAGTTTGGAAGAAGTCTCTGGTGTTTAATTGCGATGGGTTCACAGTGTATGGTTCTAAAGGTAATCTTGTATATCGAGTAGACAACTATGTCGCAGGAGGAAACGGTGAGATTGTTCTCATGAATGCCTCAGGCCGCGCACTCTACACCATTTGTCGCAAGGTATTATTTCCTCTTCTTTTATATAGATGGCAAGTTACTAATAGTCAGTAGTTGCTAATAAAGTCATTATTGTTATGAACAGAAGCTAAGCCTATCAGATAGCTGGATGGTGTATGACGGAGAAACGTTGGTAAAACCAAAGTTTCTAGTGAAGAAACACCTGAATCGTTTCAATACAAAGTCCCTGGCGTATGTGGTCCTAGAAGGATCGTCTGAATATAACAATGTTAGCAATAATAGAAATGTCATATATGAGATTGAAAGATCATACACCAAGAAATGTTGTGTCGTGTATGATGACAAGCGGCGTTGTGTTGCTGAGATACAACGGAAACAAGCGAAGACAGGAGTTTCACTTGGGGAGATGTTTTTAATTTGGTTGTACAGCCTCTAGTGGATCCCAACATAGCAATGGCCTTGGTGATTGCGTTATATCAAATGTTTGGTTCTTCTAGACATTTTCTTACATAAAACAACTTAAAAGATTGTCTTAATGAACGAAATGTAGTGAATGTATGGAAGTTTAACACAACAATGAGTCCTATTAATAGAGTTGTTCTGTCTGAAATGGTTATAAGCAGCCATACTGTTATGGGAAATGTAATTGTAATATCTTTTATTAGTTGTGCTAATTTTCACGATTTCACCAATTTGTGAAAAAAAAAACTTGCAAACCTTTGATGTCATCAAAAGATAGAAAACTTAACATTAATTCATGAGTTAGTTCGTTCTTCATGTTACCCTTGATGGCCTATGTTGGGTTAATCGTTTATGTTACGGGTTCACGTATACATGAGGTCACGTATGCATTGCTAGACTTGAATGTATACTGTGGTTTATGTCTTGTGTGCCTTAGTAAATAAGTAGTAATAGTTTGAATTGGTATTTCATTTGACTTGGTACGTATTTGAGTCATGGAGGGTCATGTACCGATTATTATGGAGAGTCTTAGGTAGAGTTATAGTCCTTGTTTAATGCTCCACGTCTGTGTATTGAGAGGATATATATAGTCCTCATGTTACATTAATAAATAAACAATTTTAGCTTCACTTCCCACATAACTATTCACCTCAAAACTACATTTGGTATTAGAGCCGTGTTGCCTTTCACGGGGCGGACGCAGCAGGGAACCGAGCTTTGTCTTTAAGGGACATTGGTTTGTTTTGTGTTGATCATGTGTGTGCAACCTATGATCAGTTGTTCCATGTTGAAGAGACTTACCGACGGGATTGCGTGAAATGAACGGGAAGAATCCGTCAAAGCAGGTGGCTTTGGATTTGGTTCGTTCTGCAGGTGTAGGAAGACGGTAAAGTGTGTAGCTTGTCTTCTTGGTCGGTGAATGGTCTCGTGGAACGGGTATGATCGGTAAAGGGTTGTAACTTCATGTTTCTTCGGCATGAGAGACTAACCGATGTCGCGGGATAAACGGACGAGAGGAGTCGGGAAAAGCGGGTAGCTTCGATTCGGTTCGTTTGGCGGGTGAAAGAAAACGGTAAAAGCGGGTGTCTCGGAACAAGGTTACCTGAAGGTGTTAGGGTTGTGATGTTATGATCACAGGTAAAAGAAGTATCGAAAGCATATTCCATCCTTAATCGAAATGTTTGTGTGATTGACCGAAGGCGCAGAAAAGACGAGTGGAAAGAAATCAAAGCAGGTAGCTTTGAGTTCGGTTCGTGTTACGGGTATTAGAAGACGGTAGAGGTGGTGGTCACCTTGTTTTCTTGATCGGTGTAGGAATCACACAGAATAGCATTAATTAACAATGGTAGGGTTGCTAAGACAAGAAAGGACTGTGAAAAAACAGGTGTGACATTATGGCGTTGGAGTTCAAATCGGGTGGCTTTGGATGTGGTCGGGATGAGACCGGGGATCCGGGAAAAGTCGAGATGGTAGAATGTATCCAACGGGATTCCATGGTATATGTTACGAGTGTTGTGGACAATCAAAACGGTTTGAGCTAGAGAAGACTTTGGACGTGACCGGAGGTGAAGGTCGAGTGTCCGGAAAAGGTCTTGCTCGCTGTTATTAGTGAGTTGCGTGAATAAACGATTAAGAGGGTGAATGTTAGGTTAATAGTTTATGTTACAGGTTCACGTATACATGAGGTCACATATGCATTGCTAGACTTGAATGTATATTGTGGTTTATGTTTTGTGTCCTTTAGTAAATAAGTAGTAATAGTTTAAAGTGGTATTTCATTTGACTTGGTTTTTGAGTCATGGAGGGTCATGTACCGATTATTATAGAGAGTCTTAGGTAGATTTATAGTCCTTGTTTAATGCTCCACGTCTGTGTATTGAGAGGATATATATAGTCCTCATGTTACATTAATAAATAAGCAGTTTTAGCTTCACTTCCCACATAACTGTTCACATTAAAACTACAGCCTAGTACTGCGTATCCAGGATGTGCGGCTATCTAATTCTATAAAGTATAATATTAAATTAAACTCCTGAAACCTGACAAAAGCGATCAACTCTTTATTCCTTGTTCGCTGATTCAGACTTAGACTAATACTTTTCGTTTTCATATAGATATGTGTATGATCTTTGTTTTAAATAGCACGTCGATTGATTTTTTAACCTATGGTTTCTTTCTCCAAATCATCTTGTAGGGTTTTTTTCCTTGTTATTGCAATCACCCTTTGGTGTATACTTGGGGCTTTCTTCGATCTACTTATTGCAGTGTGCTTAGTTTTTGTTTTCTTCTCGTAAAGGGTTTGTGTTGATTCTTTTATCTTCAAGACGTGGTTGTGGTTGTTGGTGGTGGGTTGGGCGTTGAATGATTTCATGTTATGATGGAAAATAGATACTTGAATTCAAAAGTGAGGGGGAGTGGCTGCGGTGTTAAGGAGAAAAAAGGTGTTGATGATGATCAGGTTGGTTTGAATTTCAGGACATAGCAATAGATATTGGTGCGAAACCATTAGGCTCGAGTTCATGTTCCTAGTGATTAAGGAGAGATGGATGTTGACAAGGAGAAAACGTCGAGTGGTAACCTTGATCCTAAGGGGACGTCTTTTGCTAATTTGTTTATCCAAGGAAAGAGACGAGATGGTCTTAACTTTCACACCTTTGTTACACCGGCGATGAAATTGGATGAGGTGACAGTTCTGCTTTATTCTATTTGGACTACCAATGAAAGGTTAGTCAACTCGTTTATGGTTTCTTCTTGGGAAAACGGGTGGCATACCTTGTTGTAGCAAATGATGTTAAGAATACTTGCAGTAAGTTTGGATTAGTTAAATAAATACTTAACTCGTCGACTCGGTTATTTTTCTTCCACCTTAACTTGATGGATGGTATGAACGATAGCTTGAAAGTGGTCACTGGTTTATTTGTAATAACCCAATTATCCTTAATAAATGAGATCTGGATGTGAATATGTTGAAAGATGATGTCGGTAAGAATTCGGTTTGGGTGAAACTTCGTGGGGTTCTTGTGACGGCTTATAGTGAAGATAGTCTTAGTGCAATTGTTACAAAACTTGTTACTCCATTTATTCTTGATTCCTATGTGGCTAAAATGTTTTTGAAATCATGGGATAGATCCAGTTATATTAGACCAATGATTTAGATGCATGCGATGTAGATTTAAAAGATATTATTGTGGTGCTATGCTTAAACTTAAGGCGAGGGTTTCTATTTAAGCACTATTCGTGTTGAATATGAATGGAAACCCTATATGAGTAGTAAGATATTAGATTCACTAGTGCAAAACATCTGAACAAGCCTAAGAAAGTAGCTACGGGTGTACCAGTTGGCCATACTATGAAATTTAAAGTGTTTGGCCCTAAGGGTACATACGAATATTGAATGGTGGGCAGAAAGAATACTACTTCAACTGGTAAAAAAAGCAAGCTGCTCTGAGGTCTAGTACACAGGTTAGTTCAAATAAAAAGGTTAGTAACTCAAATTCATTTGTTGCACTTAATTCTATTGAAAATGATGATGAATTTTGTACGAATGGTGAGACTTCTTAGTGGGTTGGTTTTGGATGATGTTGTGGGTGGATTTATGTCTGATGATGGTACACCACATTCGGATGATAGGCACACCTCAATTATTTAGAAAATTGATAACATTGAAAAGAAGATTGTTGAAGGGAAATTACTCTTCTTTATGTTTAAGGGAACTCGGTTCCTAAAAAAAGGGTGATATTTCAGGTGAGCTTAATGAGGAGGATGCATTTGAACATGTCGACAATGATATGGTAAACTTTATAGCTTTTAGAACATCAGATATGAGATATGGGACCAATAGTTTATGGGAACAATGAAAATATTCTTACAAGAATGCTCGTGACTATTACCCATATGATGATGATATGTATGATGATCAGGATATTCCGGACGGTGTCTAATCTATTATTGATAATCTTGAAATCAGAATTCATAGAAGTAAGAAATTCTAGTTTTCTTTATATTCAATGTGACTTTGTAGTGATTTTATGTGTTTCTTTCGAGTACGGAGTTGTTTTCTTAGGTAACCAACAAATATGTAGGATTCACTTCCTTTGTATTTAACTGTTTTTTGGAGTAATAAATTTTATCTCAGAAATCATTTCAAAAAATAATTCTACGAAATGTAAAAAAAATGATTGATTTATTATATCATTTTGATACCACGGTCTCACAGTATTATGTTCATATACATATCTAACAAATTTCTTTTGCCCATCTAACATATATTATACTTCTTTTTTCTTGCGATCACAACAAAAGTGTTGTAATAAGAAACCGCAATTAGCATGTTCGAGTTATACGTAACTAGCAAAGTGCACTCGCTTTGCGATGGATAATATTGGGCATAAGATTTAAAATATGACGTTGTAATAATGGTTTTCGACACATTAGGTGATCAATCGACAAGGTTTGAACCTACCGCCATATGGAATCAAAGTAAAGCCTTTCTTTTTCAAGAGGGCGGTGTGACCACTTCAAGGTTCTTTGTACCTATAAAGAAGTAAACTTGAGACCTTACACATATTAGAGTGATAGCCATAATTTTTTTGCCACTAGGTCATCCTTGAGTGACGTTGCGATGGTTCAATTGTTAACCTGCATGGTTTCCGAATCACAACCATGGTCATTCGAAACCGGCCATTTTATTTTCCTTTTGGAGAGCTACCAGCACCATCCACATCGAGGAAGCGAAAGTCATGACTGTGAAACAATGAATCCAAGGGGGGAGAGGCGACTTGAATAGTTTTGAACACTTCATCATCACTACGCTATTGATGGAACTTTCAGATATGAAGTTCAAAAGACTATTGAAACGTTGGATGTTTGAGTCATTGTTCTGATCGATGTGCCAAGTGAGGATGTGAGTTTTGTGATAGCATCATTTGTGTTGCTTTTTCTTACAGTTTTGAAGGTTTATGCCAATATTGATTGAGTTTAAGCAAAATGATATTATTATGTTTCTTGAAAGTCCCTCCTGGTAGTGGCGAAAATGAATGAAGTGCTTTACACTGGATACCAATGTTTTAAAACTCGGGATTTATTTGACCTGATCGAGTCATCGGTTCACTGAGTTATCGGTTCAACTGGTTGAACCACCGAATTAAACCGGTTTTACCCAAGAAAAAAAATTATTATCAACATTTTTTTATTTCATAGAGAAACCTTTACCATGTTAGTATAATATACAGTAAAAAACTAGAAGGAATAATAGTATTTGTATTTTTTTAGGACTTTAGATAACCTCGAGACTTGTTTTGTTTTTGAATGAACCTCGAGACTTGTTTCACCCATACTTTAAACCATTAGTTATCATTTTCCAAAACAACAATTGAATAAACTTTTAGGTTAACACACAAAAACTCACAACCAAAGATTAGTAACTACACATTTTCATAGATCACTCTTTATTTTCATCAACCTGCCATCGTCTTATTTTTTTAACAAGAACTCACAAAATGAAGATTCAACAAAGATGAAACCTCATTTTCATAGATCAAGCATTTACCAAACACACGAATCCTTGTTTTTATCCACTAATCATCATCCTCCACATCGACGGAGGTACTCATCACATCAAGTTATGGTTCAACTACACCTCAATCTAGTCCAATTACATCACTGATGTTAATCATACTATTTTTTCTTTTGATATCTATGAACCGGCCGGTTTTTAATGACGGTTTGACCCGGGTCGAGCAAAACCCAACGGTTCAATCCGATTCGAGTTTTAGTAAAAACTTGACTCACAACGGACCGGCCAGCACTCTGATTCCCAGTTCAACTGGCTGAACCGGACGGGTCAAACCAGTTTTTAAAACATTGCTGGATACTAATGGATTTTTTGGGTTAAAGTCATAAAGATATTGTTTTCCTAGTGTTGTTTTTTTTGTTATAACAAACTTCTAATAATTACATGCCTGAAATGTTCACACGTATTCTATCTGTCATTAATAGAGTTCCTTTTTTTAATACATAATCTTTAAGACAAGTAAACGTTTAATATAATGTGGACCAATAAAAACTTGTATTTCATTATAAAATGTCTCGATCGACTAGTCCCCTCACATTTCACTCTAAGAGCCCTAATTACGATTACTCGTGGGCTGGTTGGCCACCATGGCGCGAAGCCATGGCGCTGCCAATCACACCGTGCCCCGCGCCATGGGCTTTGGGTTGGCAGTGGCCAGCCGACGTTATGCTCCACGGTGCGAGACCATGGTGCAACCAACCACACAGTGGCTCGCGTCATGGGCTGCGTTGTGGTGTTTTTTTTAGTTTTCTTTTTTTGAAAATTTGAAAAACTATCCATTATGTAAAACCTGTAAATTTCAGGTTTTGACTTGTAAACATTGGGTACGTCACTTCATGATATCTAAATATTTTATTACATTTTCTTTGCATGAATCCTTTGAATCATCATATGCATCTCATAAGCATGCATCATTCTAATCATCTGAACAGGAAAAACAACCATATCACAATTTTTATTGTGACTATGAGTATTTTTAAAAAGCATGACCACATTTGTATGGCTATATCTCAATTAGCATACTGGACGACAAATGATCTATTGTGAAGGACTTTATGTCAGCTGAAACATAAGATCACTTGCATGCATCTCACAGATTTTTTCTAAGAAATCCAACGTCATGATCACAATATATAACTAGCTACTCATATATATAAATATATTTTTGAATTAAATAGTATTTATATAAATATATAAATATATATATTTTACATAATAAATGGCTTTAAACTACGATGACCATTAATTTTACACGTGAACACTACAATAGCACATTTTATAATTACCTTATATATATTTCTAATAAAATCACCTAAGGACCCTACTTTCACCAAAAGGCTCTAAACATAACCAAGATTACTTGAACTCAAGCGTACTCACAATAATATGACCTTAACTCATTTAGCACCTACCTAAACACAAGAACTAAACACAAGTCGAACCTAAACTTATACTAAACCATATATACTTACGTATATACTTAACCACAACCCTTTTATACCAAAACCTTTACACTCCTCACAAATTATCTAACTATACATTAACTTATATACTCAATACACAAATTTAAAATCTTCCTCCTTACTTACACCACAAAACCGCCGGTTTCACTCATTAAAACCATGGGAAATTTGTACAACATGAGCAATTAAGGAATGGTACTAGGAACTTGGTTTAAGAAGCTAAATGACACATCCCTCTCCCTTGTGCTTTAGCCGTGTGTATCCTCAACACCACACATAACATCTTGTACAAACTTAACAAATTATTACCAACACAACTTGCCCTCCCTTCTTGGAATCCTACATGCGTCGGATACTACCCCAAAACCTAGCATCATTGTACCTAAAGGAGCATTTAAGGAATGTACTTCCTAGTACAAAACAAATATTGCTAAATCCATCTCTCCCTCTCTCTTGCCGTGTCTCAACCCCAAGCCACACCTTCACTTCACTCTTGGATATATAGGGACAAGACACATATTACTTCACCATCACCACAAAATTCGGATCAAAAGACCCTCCCACATAACACCTAGACTTAACCGAATCTCACCTCATCACATTTACTACCAAATCAAAGACCTTCAAGCATTGAAGTCTAGACATTTAAAGCTCCTAGGACTCGTGTGAATATAAGCCGACGCATCCCTATCTCATTTGTCAACACCTTGGCCAAACAAGTAAGTGAAAACTCTACTAGACCTATTTCCTTATTTTCATTAGCCTTTCATCTTGTATCATGCACATGTGAGCTTAAGGAATAACTTAGGTTGCCATGCATACGTAAACTTTCATGATAATGTCATCCAAGTAACATATAAGCTACGGCTTATATAATGGGTGAGCATACCATGCCTTAGAATTCGTATACATGGAATGACATGTTGAACACCTTGCTTAAAAATCTTAAGGGAGAACTAGTTTATAAAGGAGCACTCTAAAACTTTAATAAGCCGAACCACTATAAGCCCATATTGTATATAAGCCGCGACTTTTAAATCAAGAAAACTCATCTAAACCAATGTACTACTAAAATAAGCTAACTTAGTAATTAAAACCAATATAAGCCGAGACTTAGATAAGTTAAATAAGCCTTTAGAAATATAAGCCTAAAAATATAAACTATGGATAAATAAGCCGAATGTTTAAGGCTTAATATAAGCCCAAAAGCCTCCAAAAATATAAGCTCATGAATTATTAGTAGGAATAATATAAGCCTTAGTCAAAAAGAAAATAATAAACTTACATAAGCCACTTATAAGCCGAGACATATAAGCTAGAAACTAAACCTATATTGTTAAGCAAAACTTAATATAAGCCCACTAAGCTTAGGCCCAATAGTAAGAATAATTAACATTTACTAATTACTTTAACTTTAACCAAGCCCAATCACTTTTTACCCTAACCGGATATTAATGGGCCGTGTAGCCCAATATTGAAAACCAACTAGGTACTAATTGTGCCAAAAGTGTCATATGGTGAAAGTTTGGGCCCGAATGTGAAAATAGTAAAAACTAATATCTATTTTACTTACTATTACTACTTGGTAAAAATTTAGTAAGCCCATTAAGCTAAACAAAACAAACCGTGACCCTTAATGGACCACCAAAGCCCATTTAACTAAATTGGGTAACTTTTTGGGCCGGTTATGTCAATTGCCAAAAGATGTGTCCAAACTTGTAAACTAAGTGAAACCCCTAATTATTTTCGTGACCCTTATATAGTCCAAGGGTCGGTTGTGTCACTTTTGAAACTATAGGGTACCAAAACAATCAAACCGCGAGCTAAAATAAACTACGAGGACCTTTATTGCCATTTTCGAAACTTAAATCAAGCCCTAATCCCACTTATAATTATGCCGTGGGATTGGAGGGGGCTGTTTTGCCAACTCTCGAAAGATTTTCAAGCCCTAGGGATGTATTTCGTAAAATGGGATTTAACGACAAGGACTAACGATGTAATAAATCTAACGGATGTAAACTTAAGGATAATCTTTTCTAAACAACCATAATTTCAAAGAAATATCATAGTTTTAATTAGATGAAATAATAAAACTTGTCTTTTGTAAAATGAATTATTTTAGTTATTTACACATCGTACGAGATTGACAAAACTCGTTAACCACTCCTCTTTTGAAACCTTAATAAAGTATAAGTTATTCCTTTATAATAAATTAAACTAGGCGAATACCCGCGCATAGCGGCGGAATACCTAGAGGCAAATAATTAACGAAATGACTCATTTTGTAGTAAATGTTTCTTGAAACCGAAAATGAATTTGCTAAAATAAAATTGGAAACGTTCGAACCATTAGATGAATTCTTAACATTTAGATCGATTCATGAATTTGTTTTAGGATAAATCTAGCGTAATCAAAACCTAGTTTCCCCATATTTACTTCTTTTGAAAAAAAGCAATGACTTGCTGATTGCGATTCTACGTGAACAGATATACAATAAGTTTTCCTCGTATCACCTAACGAAATTCCATATGTACTACAGAAGGCAGGCATCAACATTTCCACGCATCATGCATGCGTTTTCTGTTGTATCCTTTTCCTGAACATAAAATATTCAAGATCAAAGTCAAGTCGGGGATTATGCAAGAATTAGCTAACATATGCAATGTAAAACTACAACGTAATACTATTTAACGCCTTATTATGAGAAGAAAGATTGGACAAAAATTGTCCGTAGGTATTACATGTGAGTGTATATAAACTTGAGTGTGTCTTGACCCGTTACCTAGCGCGCCCCCATTGAATACATCTATCTTTGAGCATTACATGCAATACAAGTATTAATAATTTGTCCAGCTTAACTCTACACTTACTCAAATGTTCAGATGTATTCTTGAAATCGTGAGAGGACCTAGGTTCAAATGTTTACAATAAAATGAAAACTAATGTTACATCTTTAGGATTTCCAACACACTACAAGCTGCCATCTACAAAAATTCCTAATGGTCACATAGATGATCAGAGAATGTACTTAAACAATAATGAAGAATTAAAAAATATAAGTAAATTCTGCTAGTCACTACACCACCCACCGTTAGATTAATTATGACTTACTAAACATTTAGAAAACCAATTACTTGATAATAAAGAAAAAATAAGAGTGCATACCATAGGAGTGTAGGTTAAAGACCTCCAACTCTTGTTTGGTCAGAAGATAGTCATATAACTGTCGTTTACCATCAGGACTGAAATTAATCGCATGATCATTTCAAGCATATCTACCTATATCTTGGCGTTCAAAATGCTTGCCTAGTTGCTAAGCCTCTAAATAACCAATAGATGATGCGTCAAATATCAAAACAATCACACCCCCTGTGTCTTTCTTCCCCAAATGCATTACGGGCTTCCACATCTTCAAATGAATAAAAGTATTCGAGAAGCTCTTGGATTCCCATGTCAAGCCACTGAATAAATATTCAGTTGTGGTAAATAGTTTTGAACAATTTCTAAAAATAAACAGATTATGATCCATTTTACTACCAAAGTACCCGTTGAAAGTGATAAAAGTTAACAAATATACCTTCTTTCATCCTCAAGGTGCTTATTCTGAACAATCACCATCAGGCCACATATTTTTCCAAACACTTGCCATTTTGAACAGCTGCAACCCCTCTTCCAGTTCCAGATAACTCTTCGTCCAAAAGCTCAGCAAGACACCTATGAAGCTTAGGTCTTTGTGACCCTTTAGTCTTAATATGACTAACAAACGCTTTCATACCCCTAATAAGACTTTATCTCTCACTTGTGCATACTCCAATACGTTTGTATTGATATCGATCTCTTTATCACAAGTTCCCCTCAAAACTTAAAACCTATCCAAGAATCCAGACAACGGAAAATTCTTATTACCCATGTTATGACACAATCATGTCATGAAAAAATTACGCACATAATATATCGAATGAAAAAGCATATAATAAATCAAATCGTAATAAAATTAAGGAGAGGATTGAGAACCTGGTTAAAAAAAATTACTTGTCTGAAAAACAATATCCTTTATAGCATTATTTTTTTTTGTAAGAATTGAAGATGCTGGCAGGCTTAAGTTTTTTACAGATACTGGGAATGTGTTACAACTATGAATGTGGTGAGCCTGCTAGCTTTTTAATACCCACATTACGAGTGCCTTACAACCATGAAAACTTCCTCTAAAAGTTTTGGTTTAAATCTTTAGTTTATTTGATCTCCTAATATAACTCCTTTTCATTTAAGCCTACACGTTTTTTCCAACTCTTTATTCAACCTTTCTGTATTTGCATGTATTTGTGTAATAGATGTTACAATGAGTGTTTAATTGGGTAATTAATTGTGTGATATATAAAAAATGTAAGCCTGTGATTTTCTACAAGTTTCCAAATATAAAAGCTATGCTATTAAAAGTAAAATAATTGGAGTTGCAATAGTTATTACCCGATTTAAATTAGCCACATTCTCAAATTAGAAATGTTGAAAATTTTCAACTTTTTCAACAATCATCATACACCCTTTATAGGGTATATAGATAAGGCACAGGTACTTATTTAAATTACGATACCTTAAAACAAATTATTAAACACTTGTATATATATACATTTTCCATTGAACAAAAATATATGTACATACCTTTAGTTCACTATTAGAACCAACACTTAAGCCAACGTAACCAATCCATAAGTTGTGATCATGCATTTTTCATATGTACCATTCATCATGCATAATTATTGTTGCATTTACTGAGATATCTAAATTACTTAGGTAATTTCTCCAGTTCGTGACTATACTGTGACATCATCCTCACTACCTCATTATCACTAAGGTGAGTTCATGGCCCCATCTTTACTGTTTTATAACTGGGGGAGAAAACATACAAAACTATTTATATGCAAGCATGCACAGACAACAACAATTTATTTGCCTACTGTTTGCTCCATTCCCGTGGACTGTATTAGTTAATAGTGTAGCGCGAAATGTATGGATAGATCTATTCGGGTATTGACAACACCCGGCCTGTCGTGATCAGCTGTCACGTGATGCTTAGGCTGAGCAGCAGGTTTATGTCATTGTCGGATTAAGGGAAACCACATCAGGATAGACCCAATGGGCGTACTGAGAATCATGTCTAGCTTCTATTACAGGGCAGTAGGAACTACTGTAGTATTGGGCTGTGATGTCCTGCTACCTTCGTGATGCTTTGCATATTAATACATTATTTAATTAAACCTGTGAATTCACCAACCTCGTGTTGACCCCCACATTTTACTTTTATGTTTTCTCAGGAAAGTAAGCAGGTTCATAAATTGGATTCCAGCATTATAGGAAAGCATCATGTTGACCAATGGGCTGGGATATTTAATTCTGTTTTGTAATAAATGTGATTTACTTTTGGACAAGATACTAAATGTGTACGATTAATTCATGTAATATGTTTTCAAATGATATTATAATCATTGCTCTATATGCTATGTGCTATCGATCCACCCAAGTAACACCCCAACTACTATTCCGCTGCATTTGACCAACTTGGGGGTGTTACAGAAATGGTATCAGAGCGCATAGTTATAGAGAACCAGATCAAAAACTTAAAAAATTTTAAATAATAAAAATTTTAAACTGGACTATAACTGAACATAAAAATCAGTCTAAAAAGGAAAAACTGATTTTGGGGAACCTATAAGTTAGGCATATGGCATTTTAGAGCATGCATATTATGTGAACTAACTTCACATTGATTTATTCCCTCGTGGCAAATAAATCACATAAGTATCTATTTATACTTTTGACATCATGGTTAAAAGTTTTAAAACCTCATCGCATATGCATCATGGAAAAACCTTTTATATTGCGTAAGTTGAGAACTTGCTCAAACTATAAAATATTACTTTCAGATATCATGATGACGCCCACTATTGTTACTACCTTCGAGGAGCTTATGGCTCCTACCATCACCCCCTTGTCTCCGACATCAGTACTAGTTGGACCTGCATCAGATACAGAGTCCAGAGATGACCAGCAGGACGGAGTCATCGTGCTCACAGATTCGCCTACTCCTTCACCACCCACTGCACCTCCTTCTACACCACATCATGTAGTACCTGCATCCCCTCCTAGAGAGGCGGACCAGGTCGTACCTTCTCTACCATCCTTACCACCACCTTCCGTACCTAGCACCTACCCCACCAGTGTCTTGCCACCTCGTAAGAGGAGACATGACACTATCCCTGACTCGACCTATGAGGTTGGAGAGGGATCAGGAGCCGGGCAGGCTAGACTTAGTGCCCTTCAGGCACAGGTTGATGCACTCACGGCCCGACAGGCACAGGACACCACCCTTATCCATTCTTTACTACAGGCAGACCAGCAGGGTCGCGCCGTGCTCCAGGAGAGACTTGACTCTCTCTATTGGGCCATGGCCGGGGAGTCATATACCACCAGAGAGACCATACACTGGCTATTGGACGAGGTAGCTTATCTCCGTTGCCGTTTAGCTATGCTGGAGAGTCATTCCTACGAGACTCGAGCAGCCGTCTACACACAGGAGGACACTTTCAGGACCTTCGTGGACTTGGCAGATCTCCGTCATCAGGGGATCACTACAGAGACAGAGCAGTTACGGAGTGCCGACACTACACGTCAGCAGCAGCTACTAGAGGCCTTGAGATACACCAGAGAGACCCGGAGTGCCGTGATCCGTATGCAGGACGAGCGTGCACCACCAGCTGGACCACCTGCACCCGCAGGCAGCCATACTAGTGTAGGGTAGATTCTTAGTAGTTGTACATCATGACAAGCACTGAGTTGCATCTCAGCTCTCATGATTTATCTCTTTTGTACTTATTTTCTTTTCAGTTGTATTCATAGTACCTAACCTTAGTAGGTAGGATATCTTTTGGTTGTAATACAAACATATGTACCACTATTTCAGACAGGTTACTATGACCCTGTCTTAGATCGGTTGTACTTGTACTATATTGTTGTTTGCCAGGAATAACATGCTATTGTTCACTTGTTTGTTTACATTTATATTATTATGAACTCTTAACGGATTATCAAATTTGTTGTGAATTCTATGCATAAACATTACCCATGCAGTTTAATATAACCATCTTTATCAAGCTAACAAATCTCAGTCTTTCTTATAGAAAAAATGCCACCAAGGCGCGCACGCCCAAACCCCGCAGAAACACCTGCAACGACTATGTCCGATGCACAACTCAGAGTACTGATTGAGCAAGGCATCACTGACGCCTTAGCTGCCAGGGAAAACCGCCCCAGCGGAACCCATGGGGACAGTGAAAACTCTAATAACCGAAACCGCGAAGCTCGAGGATGTACTTACCCTGACTTCCTAAAATGTAAACCCAGCTACTACAAGGGCAAGGAAGGGGTAGTCGAGCTCATGCAATGGTTTGAGAGGACTGAGACCATGTTTCGTATCAGTGACTGTACTGAGGAGAATAAGGTGAAGTTCGCCACCTGTACGCTTTTGGAACATGCACTCACGTGGTGGAACTCACAAGTTGCTACCCTCGGACACGATGGAGCCTATGGGATGACATGGACTGCGTTGAAGGAAAAGCTTACCATGAAATACTGTCCACGTAGTGAGATCAAAAAGCTGGAGATTGAATTATGGAATCTCAAATGCACCAATTTCAATATTACGGGTTACAATCAGAAGTTCCAGGAATTAACTTTGATGTGTACACGTATGTACCCAAAGGTGTCAAACAAGATAGAGAAGTACGTTAGTGGACTTCCAGACTCTGTTCATGACAGTGTGCTTGCATCTCGACCTACTACCGTCGAGAGTGCCATTGAGTTTGCCACAGAACTAGTGGACAAACGTGGTCGTGATCATATGATTAGACAAGCAGAACACAAGAGGAAAGTCGATGATAACTACCGTCATCATCCCCAGACCCAACAGTCCATGAGACAAGGCTTAGGACAAGTCTGCAGTGCTGTTTCCTCAGGACCACCACCATACGTGGGAAGCAAACCAAAATGTTCAAAGTGTAACTTCCATCACTACCCCACTGTTGGATGCCGAAGACCAGAGCAGGGCAGTGCATATGTTCCGATCAACAGGAACAACTTCAATGCCAACAACAAGCCCCACAACGGCAACAGGCAGAATTCCCGTGGAGGTGGATACCAAGGAAGCCGCCAGCTCACTGGCAGTGGAAACATGGCTCGTAAGGAAATCCGTTGCTTTGGTTGTGGAGAGATTGGACACATCAGACCTGACTGTCCAAAGCGTAAGAATGAAGGCCAAAGCGGAGCACCCGCCAGAGTTTATGTCATAGGAGAGAACAGGACCAACCCCGACTCCAACGTAGTTACTGGTACGTTCCTTCTGAATAATCGTTATGCAAATATTTTATTCGATACGGGAGCCGATAGGAGTTTTGTATCAACTGAATTTGGTAGCTTACTAGACATTTTACCAACCCCGTTAGATAACTGTTACAGAGTCGAATTAGCAGACGGAAAGATCATTGAAACTAATACCATCATAAGAGGCTGTACCTTAAACCTTCAAAATCACCCATTTGATATTCAATTAATACCCATACAATTAAGTAGTTTTGATGTCATCATTGGTATGGACTGGTTAGCCAAGTATCATGTAACTATTGTATGTGACGAGAAACTAGTCCGTATACCATGGGGAAGTACAGATCTAATTATCCGAGGAGACGGAAATTCGGATAAAACATACACTAGATTGAGTGTGATCTCGAGCACCCAAGCCCAGAAATATCTACTAAAAGGATACCCTATCTTTTTAGCGCATATCTCTAAAACAGATCGAGAAGAAGAACCCAAGGAGAAACAAATCAAGGATGTACCCATCGTCCGTGATTATCCTGAAGTCTTTCCAGACGACTTGCCAGGATTACCTCCGACTCGTCAAGTTGAATTTCAAATAGACTTGGTGCCGGGAGCGGCACCTGTAGCCAGAGCACCCTACCGTTTAGCACCTACCGAGATGAAAGAACTCGCGGAACAACTCAAAGAACTGTCAGATAAAGGCTTTATCAGGCCCAGTTCCTCGCCTTAGGGAGCCCCAGTATTGTTTGTCAAAAAGAAAGACGGCTCATTTCGGATGTGTATCGATTACAGAGAACTGAATAAGTTAACTGTGAAAAACCGTTACCCGTTACCACGAATCGACGACCTATTTGATCAACTACAAGGATCAAGTGTGTACTCCAAGATCGACTTACGATCCATGTACCACCAGTTGAGGGTCAGAGAAGAGGATATACCAAAGACAGCTTTCAGAACACGATACGGTCATTATGAATTCCAAGTCATGCCATTTGGACTAACTAATGCACCAGCCATATTCATGGATCTCATGAATCGCGTATGCAGACCCTATCTGGATAAGTTCGTGATAGTGTTCATTGACGACATTCTCATCTATTCCAAGAATGAGCAGGAACACGGAGAACATCTGGCTCAAGTACTAAAACTGCTTAAGGAAGAAAAGTTGTACGCAAAATTCTCCAAGTGTGATTTTTGGATTCCTAAAGTACACTTTCTCGGTCACGTGATTGACGACAAGGGAATCCAAGTTGACCCTGCAAAAGTCGAATCCGTGAAGGATTGGACATCTCCCACATCGCCGAAGGAAATTCGTCAATTCTTAGGTCTTGCCGGTTACTATCGACGATTTATCGAAGGTTTCTCTAAGATTGCTAAACCAATGACTAAGCTCACCCAGAAAGGTATAAAGTTCGTATGGGAAGAAAAAGAAGAAGCTGCATTCCAGACCATCAAACAAAAGTTATGCAGTGCACCCATTTTAGCCTTACCAGAAGGTAACGAAGACTTCGTTGTCTACTGTGACGCTTCGCACAAAGGGTTGGGAGCTGTGTTGATGCAGAGACAGAAAGTGATTGCTTATGCTTTAAGACAACTGAAGAAGCACGAGCAGAATTACTCCACCCATGATCTAGAACTTGGATCCGTAGTTTTTGCCTTAAAAATCTGGAGGCACTACCTATACGGGACTAAATGCACAGTTCACACCGATCACAAGAGCTTGCAACACATTCTAGATCAGAAAGAATTAAACATGAGACAACGTCGCTGGATAGAACTACTCAGCGACTACGATTGTGAAATCAAATACCACCCGGGAAAAGCAAACGTAGTTGCAGATGCAATAAGTCGAAAGGGAACTGATCCTCCCATGAGAGTTCGAGCCTTAGTCATGACCATTGATTTGGACCTACCCAAACAGATATTAGAGGCCCAACTACAAGCACAGAAGCCTGAGAATATCGGGAAGGAAGACATAGGAGGAATGCTTAGGACGGACCTGAGCAAGGAGAGGTTAGAAGCTAGAATGGATGGAATGTTGTGTCTATATGGAAGAAGCTGGCTACCCTGTTATGGAGACTTGAGAACCGTGATCATGCATGAGTCCCATAAATCCAAGTACTCCATACATCCTGGATCCGAAAAGATGTATCAAGACGTGAAGAAATTATACTGGTGGCCGAACATGAAAGCAGACATTGCCACCTACGTGAAGAAATGTTTGACTTGTGCTAGAGTTAAAATAGAACATCAGCGACCATCAGGGTTGTTGGTTCAACCCGAAATACCAAAATGGAAGTGGGACAATATCACCATGGACTTCATCACCAAACTCCCTACATCGTCCCACGGTTACGATACAATTTGGGTAATCGTAGACCACCTCACAAAATCAGCTCACTTCCTACCTATCAAGGAAAATGATTCTCTGAGCAAATTAGCCAAAACATACCTAAAGGAAGTTGTGACGAGACATGGGATACCAGTCTCAATCATCTGCGATAGAGATGGCAGATTCACATCAAACTTTTGGAAAGCTTTTCAAAAAGCTTTAGGAACAAACCTGGATATGAGTACCGCATACCACCCACAGACAGACGGTCAGAGTGAACGAACAATCCAAACACTAGAAGACATGCTGAGGGCATGTGTGATCGACTTTGGAAAAGGATGGGTCGAACACATTCCATTAGTGGAGTTCTCCTACAATAACAGCTACCATGCCAGTATTAAGGCGGCACCATTTGAGGCTCTCTATGGTCGCAAATGTCGTTCGCCAGTATGCTGGGCAGAGGTGGGAGAATTTCAACTAACAGGACCCGAACTGATCCAAGAGACTACTGAGAAGATCACCCTCATCAAGCAACGAATTCAAGCTGCCCAGGATAGACAGAAGAGTTATGCTGACAGGAAACGTAAACCTACGGAGTTTGCTGTAGGTGATCGTGTCATGCTAAAGGTATCACCTTGGAAGGGTGTTGTACGGTTTGGGAAACGGGGAAAGCTAAATCCACGTTACGTAGGACCCTTCAAAGTGATTGCCAGAATTGGAGAGGTCGCCTATCGCTTAGAGTTGCCCCAGCAATTGAGCCGAGTACACCCTACCTTCCACGTCTCGAACTTGAAAAAGTGCTATGCAGATGAACCTTTAGCAATGCCATTGGAGGGAGTCCATTTTGATGACAAACTTCAATTTATAGAAGAACCAGTGGAAGTCGTGGAGAGAGAAGTTAAGAAGTTGAAACGAAGCCGAATCCCGTTAGTTAAAATACGATGGAACTCTAGGAAAGGTCCCGAATTTACTTGGGAACGCGAAGACTCGTTTAGAGCCAAGTACCCGCACCTTTTTACCTAAGCAGTGACGTCATCTTAAGCTTTGAGGACAAAGCTAAAATAACGGGTTTATGCTGTAAAACCTGTAAATTTCAGGTTTTGACTTGTAAACATTGGGTACGTCACTTCATGTATCTAAATATTTTATTACATTTTCTTTGCATGAATCCTTTGAATCATCATATGCATCTCATAAGCATGCATCATTCTAATCATCTGAACAGGAAAAACAACCATATCACAATTTTTATTGTGACTATGAGTATTTTTAAAAAGCATGACCACATTTGTATGGATATATCTCAATTAGCATACTGGACGACAAATGATCTATTGTGAAGGACTTTATGTCAGCTGAAACATAAGATCACTTGCATGCATCTCACAGATTTTTTCTAAGAAATCCAACGTCATGATCACAATATATAACTAGCTACTCATATATATAAATATATTTTTGAATTAAATAGTATTTATATAAATATATAAATATATATATTTTACACAATAAATGGCTTTAAACTACGATGACCATTAATTTTACACGTGAACACTACAATAGCACATTTTATAATTACCTTATATATATTTCTAATAAAATCACCTAAGGACCCTACTTTCACCAAAAGGCTCTAAACATAACCAAGATTACTTGAACTCAAGCGTACTCACAATAATATGACCTTAACTCATTTAGCACCTACCTAAACACAAGAACTAAACACAAGTTGAACCTAAAATTATACTAAACCATATATACTTACGTATATACTTAACCACAACCCTTTTATACCAAAACCTTTACACTCCTCACAAATTATCTAACTATACATTAACTTATATACTCAATACACAAATTTAAAATCTTCCTCCTTACTTACACCACAAAACCGCCGGTTTCACTCATTAAAACCATGGGAAATTTGTACAACATGAGCAATTAAGGAATGGTACTAGGAACTTGGTTTAAGAAGCTAAATGACACATCCCTCTCCCTTGTGCTTTAGCTGTGTGTATCCTCAACACCACACATAACATCTTGTACAAACTTAACAAATTATTACCAACACAACTTGCCCTCCCTTCTTGGAATCCTACATGCGTCGGATACTACCCCAAAACCTAGCATCATTGTACCTAAAGGAGCATTTAAGGAATGTACTTCCTAGTACAAAACAAATATTGCTAAATCCATCTCTCCCTCTCTCTTGCCGTGTCTCAACCTCAAGCCACACCTTCACTTCACTCTTGGATATATAGGGACAAGACACATATTACTTCACCATCACCACAAAATTCGGATCAAAAGACCCTCCCACATAACACCTAGACTTAACCGAATCTCACCTCATCACATTTACTACCAAATCAAAGACCTTCAAGCATTGAAGTCTAGACATTTAAAGCTCCTAGGACTCGTGTGAATATAAGCCGACGCATCCCTATCTCATTTGTCAACACCTTGGCCAAACAAGTAAGTGAAAACTCTACTAGACCTATTTCCTTATTTTCATTAGCCTTTCATCTTGTATCATGCACATGTGAGCTTAAGGAATAACTTAGGTTGCCATGCATACGTAAACTTTCATGATAATGTCATCCAAGTAACATATAAGCTACGGCTTATATAATGGGTGAGCATACCATGCCTTAGAATTCGTATACATGGAATGACATGTTGAACACCTTGCTTAAAAATCTTAAGGGAGAACTAGTTTATAAAGGAGCACTCTAAAACTTTAATAAGCCGAACCACTATAAGCCCATATTGTATATAAGCCGCGACTTTTAAATCAAGAAAACTCATCTAAACCAATGTACTACTAAAATAAGCTAACTTAGTAATTAAAACCAATATAAGCCGAGACTTAGATAAGTTAAATAAGCCTTTAGAAATATAAGCCTAAAAATATAAACTATGGATAAATAAGCCAAATGTTTAAGGCTTAATATAAGCCCAAAAGCCTCCAAAAATATAAGCTCATGAATTATTAGTAGGAATAATATAAGCCTTAGTCAAAAAGAAAATAATAAACTTACATAAGCCACTTATAAGCCGAGACATATAAGCTAGAAACTAAACTTATATTGTTAAGCAAAACTTAATATAAGCCCACTAAGCTTAGGCCCAATAGTAAGAATAATTAACATTTACTAATTACTTTAACTTTAACCAAGCCCAATCACTTTTTACCCTAACCGGATATTAATGGGCCGTGTAGCCCAATATTGAAAACCAACTAGGTACTAATTGTGCCAAAAGTGTCATATGATGAAAGTTTGGGCCCGAATGTGAAAATAGTAAAAACTAATATCTATTTTACTTACTATTACTACTTGGTAAAAATTTAGTAAGCCCATTAAGCTAAACAAAACAAACCGTGACCCTTAATGGACCATCAAATCCCATTTAACTAAATTGGGTAACTTTTTGGGCCGGTTATGTCAATTGCCAAAAGATGTGTCCAAACTTGTAAACTAAGTGAAACCCCTAATTATTTTCGTGACCCTTATATAGTCCAAGGGTCGGTTGTGTCACTTTTGAAACTATAGGGTACCAAAACAATCAAACCGCGAGCTAAAATAAACTACGAGGACCTTTATTGCCATTTTCGAAACTTAAATCAAGCCCTAATCCCACTTATAATTATGCCGTGGGATTGGAGGGGGCTGTTTTGCCAACTCTCGAAAGATTTTCAAGCCCTAGGGATGTATTTCGTAAAATGGGATTTAACGACAAGGACTAACGATGTAATAAATCTAACGGATGTAAACTTAAGGATAATCTTTTCTAAACAACCATAATTTCAAAGAAATATCATAGTTTTAATTAGATGAAATAATAAAACTTGTCTTTTGTAAAATGAATTATTTTAGTTATTTACACATCGTATGAGATTGACAAAGCTCGTTAACCACTCCTCTTTTGAAACCTTAATAAAGTATAAGTTATTCCTTTATAATAAATTAAATAAGGCATAGGTACTTATTTAAATTACGATACCTTAAAACAAATTATTAAACACTTGTATATATATACATTTTCCATTGAACAAAAATATATGTACATACCTTTAGTTCACTATTAGAACCAACACTTAAGCCAACGTAACCAATCCATAAGTTGTGATCATGCATTTTTCATATGTACCATTCATCATGCATAATTATTGTTGCATTTACTGAGATATCTAAATTACTTAGGTAATTTCTCCAGTTCGTGACTATACTGTGACATCATCCTCACTACCTCATTATCACTAAGGTGAGTTCATGGCCCCATCTTTACTGTTTTATAACTGGGGGAGAAAACATACAAAACTATTTATATGCAAGCATGCACAGACAACAACAATTTATTTGCCTACTGTTTGCTCCATTCCCGTGGACTGTATTAGTTAATAGTGTAGCGCGAAATGTATGGATAGATCTATTCGGGTATTGACAACACCCGGCCTGTCGTGATCAGCTGTCACGTGATGCTTAGGCCGAGCAGCAGGTTTATGTCATTGTCGGATTAAGGGAAACCACATCAGGATAGACCCAATGGGCGTACTGAGAATCATGTCTAGCTTCTATTACAGGGCAGTAGGAACTACTGTAGTATTGGGTTGTGATGTCCTGCTACCTTCGTGATGCTTTGCATATTAATACATTATTTAATTAAACCTGTGAATTCACCAACCTCGTGTTGACCCCCACATTTTACTTTTATGTTTTCTCAGGAAAGTAAGCAGGTTCATGCATTGGATTCCAGCATTATAGGAAAGCATCATGTTGACCAATGGGCTGGGATATTTAATTCTGTTTTGTAATAAATGTGATTTACTTTTGGACAAGATACTAAATGTGTACGATTAATTCATGTAATATGTTTTCAAATGATATTATAATCATTGCTCTATATGCTATGTGCTATCGATCCACCCAAGTAACACCCCAACTACTATTCCGCTGCATTTGACCAACTTGGGGGTGTTACACATTATGTAACGGATATTTTTTTTTGCCGTTTGGATGGGTTAAATACCCCATTTTATCACCTATTTTCACTATAATTCACACACTATTTTATCAATATGAATGTCGGAGGTTCCGATTTATCCGCTATTTATGAAAGTTTTGATCAAGATGATATCGAAGATAATGCCCGATATCTTGAATATTCGGAACTAATCGAGATGTCAGATGATGAAGAGAAACAAACTAGGGTTGATTCCGCTGCTCGCGTTAGAACATACATCCCACGTGAACGAGAAGCTGCGGAATAAAACTCATGGCCGATTACTTTGGTGACCTTGAAACTCCACCAAAGTATTTGGAGGATCGATTTCGATGAATGTATCGTATGAGTTCTACCCTTTTTAGAAGAATATTTCATGATATAACTAGTTGCAATGTTCAACCACTACCCTCTACTTCTATTTCTTTAAACAACGTTGTGAAGCAGCAGGCCGTTTAGGTTTTAGTGCCACTATGAAATGCACATCGGTTATACGCCAAATGGCTTATGGTACAACACCCGACTTAGTAGATGAATACTTGCAAGTAGCCGAGCGTTGTTCACGTGAATGCTTAGGGAACTTTACCAAATGCATTTACGTATTGTATGTAGAAAAGTATTTTAGAACGCCTACTCCTGATGATGTAGAGGATATTTATGATTTGCATAGTAGGAAACATAATCTCCCGGGTATGCTCGGGAGCATAGATTGTATGCATTAGGAATAGAAAAATTGTCTTAAATCCTCACAGAGTCAATTTAAAAGGCGTGATAAGAAATACCCAACACTTATGCTCGAGGCTGTTGCAGACCAACATTTATGAATATGGCATGCTTATTTTGGTGTTCCGGCGGCAAATAACGACCTTAATGTTCTATATGGTTCACTGTTATTTGATAAGCTTCTTTTAGACGAGGCTCTAAATATTGAATTTGTTGTAAACGGTAAAACATACAAGAAAGGGTATTATTTAGCAGAAGGAATTTACCCGCAATGGGCTTCGTTTGTTAAGTCGTATACAATTGCAACGAACGAAAAGAAAATGAAATTTAAAATAGTTCAAGAAAGTGAAAGAAAAGATATTGAGCGAGCGTTCGGGGTATTACAAGGTCGATGGGGGATTATTCAACAACCAGCACGAAGTTACCAAGTCAGCACGCTTAAAAGAATCATGTATTGTGGCATCATACTACATAACATGATACTGGAAGACCAAAAGTTCGACATTAGTGAATACGACACTATGTACGCTCCGCCTCAAGCTAATATCGAACGTACTTGGGTAGAACGGTGTGAGACACATAGAAGGAAAAACAAGGAACTTCGGGATAGGAAAGTCCATGATGAGCTTCGACTTCATCTCGTTGAGCATTTGTGGAACCTTAATCATTGATGTTTTTAAATTATTGTTATTTTTTTTTAAGTTGTAATTTTTTTTCCTGTGTAATTTTTTTTTCGGTGTATTTTTTTTACAAAATTTGTATTTGTATTTTTATTATGAATGAAATGTGTTTTTAGTTTAAAATAAATAGTTGAATTTAAAAAAAAAGAGGTAGGGTCACGATAAACCGAGAATGTTGGTGTTAACCAGAGAGGGTGGTTATGGGGTTATAAAGAGTTTTGGTGTTATGAGAGAAAAAGGTGACGTGACACCACTTTCTGCTCACGGCTTGAGCTCCACGGTTTAACCGTAAACAAGGCTCTAACGTCATATTACTAAACCCCTCACGTTTTACCCACAATGATTACCAGCCACTTCCCTCATCTTTCTTAAAAAAAAATAAGTTACACCATTGGTCCCTCAAAAGCTCCAAATTCTTGCATTTAGTCCCTATTCTCAAAACCACATTGATTAGTCCCCCAATATTTTTTACTGTGTGCAGGGTTGTTATTATCGTAAGTTTAAAACAGATTCTTAACATTTGTAAGTTTTCACGTCAGCTGTTACTGTAATGGTTTTTCGTCTTATCTATTTTTCTTGTCCAAACACTCATTAACATCACTGGTCCTAAACTTCTCAATTCTCGACAATAGAGCATTAACAACCACATAAATTCATTTTCATATTGTGTGCTTAACCAAAATTGAAAGTAACAGTATACTTACCTAAAATCTTGAAGTGTTAAGGTATATAAACAAACTCTTTTATCTTAAAAAAATCATTTTATAACACCGTTTGTACATATTCTTTCCACTTGTTAATTTACAAAGTACAATTATATTATATTACTCCCTCCGTCCTATAGTAATAGTCCACCGACCAAAAACACGCAATTTAATAAAAAAATCATTCTTTTAGCTTTCTCTCTTACTCTTTACACAATGATAACTTTACCTTTAACCAATTAATTTACAACTTCTTTATTTTTGTAATAATACCCTTAAGTGAGGGTGATATGGTAAACTTAATATATATTTCTTATCTATTTTGAGACTGGACTATTAATATGAGACGGAGGGAGGAAATGATATGAAATCAATAATAATCCTAACAACATTTAACACTCTTGTACAACCACCACCAACCACTATGACTTCCAAACAAACACGACCACTACCACCATCCACCACCCATCACCCATCACCATGGTGATGGTGATCGATTATGGTCGGTGGGTGGTGGTAGGTAGTGGGTGGAGGTAAGTGTTAGTCGTAGTGGTAGGGTGATGGGGTGGAGATGGGTGGTAATCAATTGTAGTGGTTGGTAGAGGTTGTCGTTGGTGGTGGTAGTGGTGGAAGTAGTGGTGGACGGTGGTGGTGGTCTAGTGGTAGCGGTTTTGGGTAGTGATGAGTGGTAGTGATTGGTGCTTTCGGTTGTCGTGGGTGGTGGTGGTATTAGCGGTGGGTGGTAGTTGTAGGTGGTGGTGGTGGGTTGTTGTGGTGGTCGATTGTGATAGAGGAGAGGTTGAAGAAGAGGGTATGTGGATTATATGTTTTTTTAATTTAAGCATTGACAAGTTTAGAAATAAACAAAGAAGATGGTATGTGGTTATTCACGTGTGGAATATAACAAGGAATACAAACGGTCGTCACGACACGATATTGTGGGGACTAAAAGTGAGAGTTTTGAGAATATAATACTAATTACGTGAATTTGCATGTTTTGAAAGATCAAGGGTGTAATTTACTCATTTTTAAATTATTTACTTTCACAACTGATGATGTGTCGTTTTATACACTTTTTAAGGGTTATTTCACCCCCTATTTATTATAAAATATTCTAAAAACGTCTTAATTTCTTTCTTTTTATTAATTTAGCAATTTAAAATCACTTGGAGCATTTGGGATGTTTTGGAAGTGTTTTCAAACATTTTTAAAACTTTTGAAGAAGTATAGAAGAGAACAGGTCAAGAATGCATAGATTTCTCAAGTCACAAAGAAAGTTGTCAACAAAATAGCTATAAACGGCATCACACATTGTACCCGACGCCAGAGCTTCAACCTTTCAGACGACGCCGCCCATTCAACCTGACGGTGTCGCAACTTATCAACGATGGAAGTCCATAGAAGATTCGCATGCCTGATGGCATCGCACTTTTTACCAGACACGTTGTAGCCCAAACTATATATATATATATATAAACCCTTTGTAAACATATAATTCGTTTAGATATTTAGCGTTAGCTTGTAGCAACCATTGTCAGCCGATTTTATGGTTTCAAAACCCTAAGAAACTCTATCCTTTCACCCCATATCAATTAAAGAACAAGGTTTTATTCATTTCATTAATCATGTCTAGGTGTTTGTTGATTGTGTCTTGTTGTTTATTTATGATTGTTTAAAAGCTATAATGTCATCTTGTATTTGTTGCTTCTTGGTTTAATTATATACATGTTAGACTATAGAAAGGCAGACTAGATCTTTGTAGCTTAATTATTGACATATCTAAGGAACGTGGGTGATTAGATGATGCCTCGCCACATAAATCCATTTTCTTGTTTGTGAACTTCTTTGACTGCATCACTCAAAGAGATCATAGCATAAACAAAAGAATATTGCTTATCATTTTTTAATGTTGTCCGAATAATACTTTTGAATTTCTTATTGAAACAATCCAGCTCTCTAATTAAATACCAAAACAAACTTAGATCTCTGCCGCATCTTTCAATGTTTCCTCTTCAACCTTTGTGTTCTCTTCTAATATTGATATATTGGTGATATTCTTATACCTTTTTTTTGGTTGAATTTATAAGAGATTTGAAGGTCCACTGAGCCAGTGAAATGATAGAGAGAAGCGAAAACAATGTGGTATGATATGATCAGTGGCGGAGCTTCAAAATATATTCTATGAGGGCCAAAATGCATATTAACGAATCTAGGACGGCCAAATCAAAAGTTCATGTTATAACCTCTGTTTACATAACAAAGAAAGTCAGCTATTTTAGCATAAGAATCCAAAGTGTGGGGGGTCAAAGCCCTCTTTGGTCCCCACTAAGCTCAGCCTCTGGATATGATGATAAAGAAAGGGTGTGATCATATGAGTGTCTGGAATGTCTTTTCCGAGAAAGATCAATAATACGATGGCTTAAACACATTAGAAATCTTTGTTAAAAAAAACACATTAGAAATCAGTAATAACCCATATAACTAAGTCATATACAATTAAAAAAAGTCACGTCAAAGCTTTTGCGCGTCCATGATACCAATAATCGGAGGTAAAAATTACAAATATATATGCACTATTATAACTGAGTCATTATATATATCGAACTTTTTTATGTCTAATATATCTAATGAAATCTTTGACTTGCCTTTCACTGGATACATGTTTGACAAACACTTGCGATGTCAGTCCATTTAAAGATGAAAATCATTTGTAAAGTTAGTTTGTTAATAAAAAATTGTAAAGTTAGTCCAAATGTATAAGAATTATAAAAAACCAAAAAAATATAAAAAATTATTAAAATTATAAAAATTATAAAAAAAATAAAAATAACTTTAAGAAAAAAAAATTAAAAATATTATTATAATAAATTGAAAATTTATCTTTTTTCATAAAAAACCTATTGCTTTTTTTTAACTTTTTTAAAAAATTTGAAGGAAAAAAATAATAAAATAACAAAAAAAATTTATAAAAAATTTTAAATAAAATTTCAGAAAAAAAGCCTTTGGTTTTTTTAACCTTTTTCAAAAGTTCGAAGGAAAAAATATAAAAGACATTTTATAAAAAGTTTAAAAATTAATTTTTTCAGAATTTTTTTAAAAACATGAAAAACAAAAAAAAATTCTGAATTTTTTTAAAATTTTTTCTTCGAAATTTTTAAAAAAGTTAAACAAATTAACGTTTTTTACTGATTTTTTTTTTCAATTTTTATAAATTTTTTTATTTCTTTCTTCGAATTAAAAAAAAAGGTTAAAAAAGTACTGTAATAGTTTTTTTCTGAAAAAAAATAATTTTTACATTTTTTATAAAAGTATATATATTTTATATATATTTTTTTTCAAAAAGTTATTTTTCTGAAAAAAATTATTTTGATAATCTTTTTATAATTTGTATGCATTTTTGCAAATATTGATTAATGAACTAATTTTGCAAATAATTTTCAACGTTAAATGAACAGACATTGCAAGTTCTCTGTATCCGGTCAAAGGTAAAGTATCCTGTCAAAAGTTAAGTCAAAAGTTTTTGGTCAAATATCTGACGTGACAAATAGGTATAATGGGATTAAAGAAGTTCGTTATGTATATATAGGTTTAGTTTTGATAGTATATTTTGTATTTATGTCTTTTACTCGTAATCAGAAAATTGTTAGAGTTTGAATGTTTAAAATTAAAATTTTTATGTACTAGTAAGTGTCAAGTTTTGTGGTTTTTTTTATATCATGTCTTTGAATTGAAATGTAAATGTTAGCATTTATTTTGAGATTTAGACATTTGAATTTTGAAGTTTAATGAGATTAAGAAGAAATTCAAATATCATGCATATTTTGATGAATTTTATTATAATCTGATACATTAGAATTCTATATATTCATTTACATACACACAATGATATTATGTGTTATTCTTCACATATTATTTATCTCTACTACTTATAAAGGCTGTATATCAAATTTCAAAAAACTCTTCATTCCTATTAATAGTAGTTTTTCTCAACATTACCTTAATTATACTACTTATTCATCCAAAAAAAGAAACCACCAGGAATATTAGCTGTATGTCACAAAATTAATTTTCAAACTAACTTTAGAATGCCTTAAACCTATCTTTGAAAATGATATCAAAATTAAAACTGCATTTCAATATCTATACTAACATTTATGATATAAATGACGCAAAACACACACCAACCTTATTTTTTTCCCTAAACCCTAAAAAATACACAGCCGCCACCATCTCCGGTTGAAAGTATTGTTTGTTGGTGTTTGCTAACCTCCATCTTTTGATCTTTCTCTAAAAGTCACCACCGCCACCACAGATCAAACCACATACACGCAGGCCACTACCCACTTTGTTGCCGTCGGCTTCTTCGTTGCCGCCGTTCATGGTGTGCGGCGTTGATGGTCGGCAGGTGACGTCGACGAGGTTAGGTGGATGTTTTATTTGCGGACACAAACACCTTATTCACTCTAAACCCTAATACACACACCACCACCATAAGGGTGTATCATTTATTTTGTGGGTCGTAAATTGTATTTAATCTTATGGGTTCAATTTTCTTTCAGTGCAGTGGATGAAGAAGGCAAAACTATGGTAATCAAATCTGAAATATCTTTTTGTTTATTGTATTTTGGATTAAGACACTTATTTTTTTTGTGAGTTTATGTTACAAACGGGTGAGTAATATTTCACAGATCGGATAGTGGGTAATGAATAGACGTGACTTTTTTGTTTTTTCAAATTGGTTTAGTTTGATCATGGTTATACGGCGGTGGTTCTGGAATTGTTCTTGGTCTCTCAAATCTCAACATGTACGAAAAGATATAAGGTAAGTCTTATGGTTTCGGTTTCTATGTTTTTGTATTTTGATTAATTGATATTCATGTTATACCCCGTTGGGATTTTATTATTGAATCTAAGAACAATGTTTTTTGGTTGATTTAACTTGCGTGTTACAATAACCCTTTAAAACAAGTTTTTCTTTATTAGAATTTTGAAGTTATTTGGGTGATATATGATGCGTATATATGGAGTAAAGTTGTGTTTCGTCTACTTTGATTCGATATAGGCACTCAAAATGTGATCTTTTGATTCTTACAGTTGTTGAGGTTTAGTTCTTGTATCAGCTTATGACTTATTTCGATACGGGCTTAGGTTTCGTAAACTTAATTTTCGTTGAGGCTTCGATGAACACAGCTTACCCTGAAAAAGTGACCAATTTATCTCAGCCTAAAGAACACTATTATTAAGAAATATGACGGAAGGTGCCAAGCGTTATTGTCCTTTTGCTTTTGTTTAAGATTAATTTGCCAAATCCACAATTAGGAAGGTTTGGATGTGGTTTTGAATTATGCTATAGTTATTAAATGATTAAAAAACATATATTAAAAATCATATATCAATCTTAAGAACTCTAGATAATTACATGTAAGGCTAAAAGTAGTATATTTCATATTCGTGTTTCAGACATATATTAACATTCTTAAAACCATACACACAAAACGACCTCGCTTAGTTACCTTTCATTTATCATGTACCCTTAAATGCCTGTAAATAAAAAGCTTCGTAGAAAGCGGTGTTGCTCGATTTTCTGTTGTCCGACCAATCGATGAATGGGATCATATATGTCTAAATAATACATTTGGCATGACATCAAGGCCAAAGGGAGTGGTCTATATCCACAATGGGGCTTATCTCAGTTTCATAGCCACACTTTTCGATCATGGACAAAATGGGAGCAAAGCCAACTTACCCTTGGTATGTTCCTATGTTTCATTGTCTTGGGTGGTGCGTCGTATGGGGCTTCGCGGCTATTGGAGGTACAATAATTTGCAGGGCATGATAACAATTGGGGTCAGACGGGTTACATAATTTCAATGTCGAAGGTCATGATATCATTAACTATAGTGGTGACCTTTTGCTACATTATATGGCGCCTAAAACAATCATTTTTGAAGAATTTCAAAGAACCTCAACTGGTAGGTGCAAATGTGATTGCTTAGGACCTACGCAAAAGCTCTTTTGCAACATCTCTTTAGCTGAAAATATTAACTTGCATCAAATGTGAGTCAAATATTGCTCAAGACTAGCAATTGCTCAAGACTTGCATTATACGTAAATGTGGTTTAATTTGAATTTTCAATAAGTGATATAAACCAGGACTCTCCAGGTCGTCAAGGTTATGATTATAGGGTGCTTGTTATGATCTTTTGAACAGACAGATACATGTATTTATACATATAGACATGTGTCAGTTATAAGATTTTTTGTATTTACTAGAAATAAACAAATGCACAATATATAATGACACTTCTCATTCTCGTGATGTTTGTAGAAGCTTTATATCAGTTGATACCCAGATTTGACCTGAAATTGGAAAATTGGCTCAAAGAGTTCTCATAAATCCTCGAAAGATTATCAATCATACTGGTGTTTTTGCAACCAAGCTTCTTACCTGATCCTTTTTTTATTGGGCTTGGCACGTCATCAGTGCATCAACGCTCAATTTTCGTTAAGATGTCCTTTCTTATTTTTCTTATCGACAGATCACTCAAGCAAAGGACGATAACCCTGTAAGAATTAAGCTTATTGATCCCAAGACAAAGGAACCAAAAGATACATTAGAGGTGGATATCACCATCACATTTTTATATAACTATATCTTAGTGGCTACTATCTATTGTATTGCATCTTAGCTTTGTGCTTTTGTTATTTGGTACAAGTAAACGCTACTCTCATTGCAACTGGAAGAGCTACATTTACACAAGGGCTTCGTTTGGAGAATGTATGTGAATCTTACTACTTTATCTAAGCTCCTACGAGTAAGTTAAAAGATTAAAGAATGCTATTTTGGATCTCTTATTACAGGTTAATGTAGAAACACAACGTGGTTTCATTCCCGTTGACGAACGCATGCGTGTTATTGACTCAAAGGAAGAATTGGTACATAAGTATTTCAACTTCTTACGATCTGATCATACTAGAATATGTGTTTCCTAGACTTATGTTTTGTTGATCAGATCCGTCACTTATATTGTAATGGTGATGCTAATAGAAAAATGATGCTTGCTCATGCAGCAAATGCCCAGGGAATCTTAGGTAACCATTTTGTTTACTTTTCATTTGTCACTTTTTACTGGTGTAGTGTCACCTGTTTGAATTTTATGTTGTCTTTGTAGTATATTTGTCGAGCAAGTTTCTGGGTAAAGACGATGTTGTAAATAATCCGAGCATCTCAGCTGCTTGTTTAACACATCCTGAAATATATGATTGGATTAACAAAGGTAAGTAACTGTTGTAAATCTGTTTGTCTATTGAGAACTCTTTATCTCTAAGGCAGATAATGATTATAGAATTGCGTTTCAGTGGAGCAATGTCTTTTTCATGGGCATATATTTTTCCAATCTTATAAAATGATAATGATTTGGTATTTGATAAACGAAAAAGCATCTACCTGTGATTATCAGCCCCAAGCAAGAGAAAAGGCTGAGAAAGAAGGATTTGAAATTAGTATAGCTTCAAGATCGATCGTTCCAGTCTGAGAATGCATAATAATCGGGTATCCGACCACAAATTAAAAATATCACATATTTCTACCAAAGTTTTGTGACACCAGAGAAAGACTTTGGTGAAAAAGGAGTATACACCTCAAATGTCGTGTTCAAGAAATTTTAGGCGACGAGCAACATTAGTCGTTAGTTTTTAATCTCATAATTCAAAATTGATTTAATGTTTTATTTCTATTTTTACTACATGGCTTTAATATTAGTAGTGATACATGCTTATTTGAGAATTTGAAAATTTATCTAAAGTTGAATTATCTTATGCTAAAAGACTTTCTATTGCATTTTAGTCTTACCTCAAAATATTGTATCGTTAATTATTCGCCGTCAGTGAATTCTGCAGCTATGCGCGGGTAATCGCCTAGTTTATATTCAGACCGTCAAATTTGACGATTGTCAAAATCATATAATTAAGTAGGAAGAACAGGTAGAATCATGATCTAGAAAGATACATCATTTATGTATTTCGAAACATGTTGATCAGTTCAAAAATGAAAATAACGTGTCGACGACCGCAAGATGCGGGTGAGAATATTGACCAAAATATAGTAATGTTTAGGTTATCTACTACTCATACATTCAACAAGTCAGTAATCAACAAAAATATGTTAAAAAAAAAAGAAAAAAAAAATCAACAAACAAAATAAAATTATTGATGAGAATTGTTGGGTCCACAAAATGATTATAAAAATATTTTCATATAACGTCATTTGTCCAATCCAATAATTTTGTGAAAACGTTTTTGTTACATTTGGTGTATATTACATTTCTCAAATTTAATTCATATAAAGTCGATGTGTGAACTCAACATTTCATGAACTTTCATATAATAATTCAAATAATTCATACATCTAAAATAAGTTTCAATACAGCCAAAAAAACTCCATTTTATTATGTACAGTAAATTTGTATTGTTTTTTTATAAATGAATCTTGTATATGATAGTATCTTCAATGGTAAAAAGAAAATTCAATTGTTTTTCAAAAGCTTTTGAAAGTATTTTTTGAAAAAACATGCTTTTAATAAAAACTTCACTCATTAAATAAAGGATAGTACTAGTAATAAACAGTTTTTTATTTTAAAATATTTTTATTAATAGCTGTAAAAGCAACACCACAAGAATTTCTTAATGTAGTACTAGAAGATTAATATTTTTTCAAAAATAAAAAAAAATATATTGTCTTTCTTTTCATTGCCGATTAACTAACTAATTAATGTTTTTTCAAATTTGTTATAGTTAGAGGCAACGGTGTGGCAAAGAGGCTGGCTCGCCGTGCCTAGGTGGCACGCTCGCCGCCTCTCGCCGCCGTTCGCCGTTACACCCAACCCTCCTCGCCGGATGTCAAATGTCACAAAGTGACATTGCTCGTTGGTAAATAAAGTGGGGCCCAAAATTTTTATTGTGAGTGGGAATGGTGAGTGGTGGGACCCAAGTGAAGAGGAGAGAGACTAGTTGTGATAAATGGGGTGTTTTTGGAGAAGAGGAGAGAGATTAGTTGGTATGACGTGGCGCTGATGTGGCGCAGTGAAGAGGTGTTTACCTAGCCGTGATACCTGATGCTCTTACTTCAACCTTTCGCTTTTTTTTTCTTTTAAATGTTTCGATTTAATTATTATTATTAAAAATAGTTGTGAAATTTCGATCATATTACTTTTGTTTTAAATTATTATTACAAATCGTAAATAATAACTCAATTAATTAAATACGAGTAAAATTGTTATTTTGTTGAAAAGTAAGAAAGTGAAACATTGATAAATATTTTTCCTAAATGTGGTTTTTGTTGATGAAAAATAATTTTGGACAAGAGGGAAAAATTATTTTAGAGCAAACAAAAAACAGAGTTGGACAATTATTTCGAGAGGGAGACATAATTATTATAAAAAGTAAGGATACCATCAAACACGACTAAAACAAGAATAAAAAACAAGTACCAATAATTTTGCATGGAACAAAACCTTAAAACTATAAAAACAGAACCAAATTTTGTACAGCAACAGCCTTTGCCATAGCAAAAATCGCCATTAGCTACTTGAATAACAAATACTAAGGAGCAACATGAATGACAATTGGTTTTACGACAGTCCAGCCCATTCTGATGTAGAGGCAAAGCTGAGAAATTTCTTGGTTAAGTTACGAAATGATGATAGAATCCTTGGAATCCAGGTTTGTACATTTTTTAATAGATTAGTCGGCCAAAATGTCGGAAACCCTAGTTACAAAAAAAAGTATCTAATGGAGTTTAACTAAGTTCTAGATTTTGCTGTATGTATGTATTTCTTAGGTATGTGCTTACAAAGATGGGGAAGTGATCATTGATACTGCAGCTGGGGTGCTAGGAAAAGAAGATCCTCGGCCCGTTCAGCCTAATAGCTTATTTCCAGTTTTCTCTGTAACTAAGGGCGTTGTTGCAGGAATGGTGCACTGGTTGGCGGATAAAGGGTATGTTTTTGTGTTTTCATGGCGTCTAGTAGAGGTGGCAAAACGGACAGGCGGGCACGGGTGGCGGGCTAAACGTGCGACGGGCTAAACGGGCGACGGGCCAAACGGGCATGGACAAAATGGGCGGCGAAACGGGCGCAAGCTAAAATGAGAAAAAAACATATAAAAATGTAGAATTAGAAAGGATTAAACTAAATATAGGGGTTTAAAAATACAGGTTTAAGAGACGGGGATAAAAACTAAATATAAAATATCCGCCGAGTAGCCTAATTATTGTTTTAGATTGCGCCCATTAAGCCCATAAGTTTCTTAAAGAACGGGAAAAATTGTCCCAATCTTTTTTTAAAATTGGCAAAAAGTGTTTATATTTATCAAAATAGGCAAAATTTGTCACCTCTAGCGTCTTGGATGAAAAAATTTTGTGGTCAAGTACTATTTAGCTACTACGTATCATGTTAAAACTGGTTTGTATCTAAAGCGGGTAATTTTGTGCGGGTTGATCGACCTGAAAAACCTTATTGTCCAAGAAACTATTGTTTTTAGATACTTATAGGCATATTAACTATGATTGTTTGGAGGTCGTCTATGTAATTTTAGGGAAGGCTTTTAGATACTTATAAGCATATTAACGTACGACTTGTATATGTGTTGTAGGAAACTGAAGCTTGATGAAAACGTTGCAAACTTTTGGCCTGAGTTTGGTACAAACGGAAAAGAGCAAATAAAGGTACTTCTAAACTTTAGTTTTTGCATTTCTCGTCTTCAAAGACTAATAGTAATGGTGATCCCAGGGTGACATGGGTCACGCCTGCCACCTCAAGTACTCAGCTAAACCAAATGCATGACCAAATGCTCGTAATAAGACGATCACGGTCACAACGAAAAACATGCCCTGCAAAATCAATTAAAAATTCACCCCGCACATAAACCATTCAATCCAGTATCTGGCCGAATCTTCATTTTTTTTTCCTAAAGTAAGGCGTTTGGTTTGCATCAAGTAAGGCGTTTGGTTAGTGTCATGTAGGCTGTGGACGCGTTGGTTGGTGCTCCATGCCCCCCACTAAAAACGAAAATTGCCCCCCACTCACACATTAAATTTCGACATTTAACACTCTAAAACCTTGAAATCTTCCATTTTAAAGTTAAAATACTCGATTTTTTTTTTGGATTTTAGTTTTTTTCCTTGTTATTGTGAAAAAATTTTTTTGCCCCCCTTAGCCCAATATCCTGTCCGCCACTGCTGCCAGCCTAATGGGATTTTTAGATTTGCATTTTGAAACTACTCATTGTTCCTCCTCTTCTGCAGGTTAATCATATACTTAATCACACATCTGGTCTACACAATGCTCTTGCCGACATTTTTGAAGAAGATCCTATGATAATTGCTGATTTTGACGAGTGTCTAAAACGCGTTGCTATGGTTGCACCCGAGACAGAACCTGGTTGTGAACAGATTTATCATTATGTATCGTATGGTTGGCTGTGTGGTGGAATCATTGAGGTACCATTCATACCTCTTTAACCACAAATGTAGAAAGCCAGATAGTCCTTATAAGCACGTACTCTAAGCATATTATCTGTTTCATCTTTATTTTATAAACTCTTACATCTACAGCACGCATCAGGGAAGAAATTTCAGGACGTTCTTGAGGAAGCTTTTGTTCGTCCACTTCAAATAGAGGGCGAGCTTTATATTGGGATTCCTCCTGGTATGCAAATAATTCCCCAAAAATTGTCACTTTTCACAGCTCACCAATCTTATAAAATCTATGTTTGACACTCATTTCAGGTGTGGAATCTCGTCTAGCAACAATATCAGTAGATAGAAATGAATTTACTAGAGCAAGCCAAAACACCAACAAGGTTCGTGGCTCTGCCACTACCAAGCAAGCGTCTTCATTAACATTAAGCGTACTTGATAGCATAATACAGTTAATCAATATGCTTGATGTCCGGCGTGCCATAGTACCTGCATTTAACCTACACGCATCAGCTCGTGCATTAACTCGCTACTATGCTGCCCTCATTGACTTGGATACTAAAATTTTTGCAAACACTAAAGACAAAATTCATGATGCATTTGTTGGAAGAGGAGACTGTAAGGATTTGATCTTACAAAATGGTAAAATCGGGCTCGGGTTTCTAAGGCTTGAAGCAACTGAGGGTGGTGTACTTGGGTTTGGTCACGCGGGATATGGTGGATCTACGGGGTATGCTGATATAAATAACAGGTTTGCGATTAGTGTAACGCTAAACCTGGCATCTTCGGGGGCTTTGACAGGGGAGATAATACGTTTTATCTGCTCCGAACTTAATCTTCCTGTACCTGAAGATTATTCAGATTCAAGGGACTTCACTGAGAATCCTAAGATCAATTAAAGGTTGTTATTTTCGATCTAAACAAGTCAAATAATAATCAAATATGTCTGATAAACTTATGATGTATTTGTAGCTTTGTGGCCATTTTCAGCTAAAATTGCTTAAACAACTGCTAGTCTTTCTGGTATGCATCGAATCCTATTTAAGTTTAAATCTATTTTTTTTCTTCACATGACCCATGTTAACAAGGCCGGTTCTGGGGTTTTTGATGCCCAGCGAGCCGACTAAAGAATGCCATTTTATAAAACCCACAATTTTTTAAGGGTTTGGAACCTAGTCAAGCTAGGTGGCTCAGCCCCAAGCCGAATTTATTATTAAATATTATAATTAATTTTAGGTAGACTTTCATTAACTTTTTCAACATGAGCTTCATCAACATCGTCATTTTGGTTAACTTTTTCAACATGATCTTCATTAACATTAACATTGTGAATTTCATCAACATCGTTAATTTCGTTAACATCAACATCGTCATTTTTCGCATTATCATTGTTCATACGATTTTCATTATTTTCATCTACATCATTACTATTTTTTTTTGTCTAACAACAAATGGTTCTAAAGCTCCAAATTGAGCTTTATAAGATTTTTGTTCTTTTTGCTTTCGTTTTCTATTTTGGGCACACGATGGTTGTGAACGGCGTAATATGATAGTGTCTAGATTAATTATCTAATATAATAGTAAGATAATGAAAAAACCGTATAAAATGAATTATGGAATAATATCACCTGATTTGGTCACATGTAATGGAGAATTGGAGATGAAGAAATTCCGAATTCATCACTAGAGAGTGGAGAAAATATATGATTCAATATTTCAGTTGTTTTGGTGGCTTGATTCGTTTATAATTGTAGATGCAAATGGAATGTTATAGCCCACTGTAATTTTGCAAATGAAAAATGATAATCAAGTGCAACAAGGAAAAATAATGAGTAGATTTGATTTTTTTTTCTTTTAAATGAATTATAAGCTTATGAATTTGTCAAAGTGGTAAATGATAAATTGATCATTTCCTATAATCACGTCAATTTCATAACTACACAATCACATTTCATAATAAATTCTTTACTTAAGGAAACTAGGAAAGTTCACATGCTATATATAATTTTATAACAAAATGCCAAAATGAACCTAGTCTAATGTAATAGTATAACCTAGTAAAATGATACCTATTTTGTGATGCCTTGGGCTGTTGCCCACATGGCCCAATACCATATTCGGGCCTGTGTGTTAATCAACATAAAAAAAATTGCGCATTATATTTCAGGGAAAATTATCAAAAAAGTTCAAAACTTTTTTTCAATTCCCACAAGAGCCTTTAATTATTCTCTTTCCGAAAAGGGACTTATTTTTTAAGGCAACAGAGAAACGGAAGCAAAATTTGACAGTTGGCAAATACTGTTAGTATATATCAGGTATTAACATGGTTTTGTACTTTTGGGCAATCTTAAGAATTTGGGCAACTAGTTTTTTCGTCATTTGACCATTGACATAAAATACACTCCACTTTTGGGCAACTACATAATTTATGGCAACTCAAAGTTCTTAATAGGGCAACAAAACAAATTTTCCCCAATTTTATAAGCCATTTAGCCTCACTTCAAACTAAAAAAAAACATTTTCTTTCATCATCTCCACCCTTTTTCGGTCATCTACTCCATCCTCTTTTCTTCTTTCTATGTATAATTCTGGTACCAACCAAATTTATCTAAAAATCCGTCGTTTAAACATTGATCCATCTTAATCAATCTTATGTCATAAATCATCTATATCTGCCTTCCTATCTTTTGTGATAACTAACATCTACCGAATATCTTTTCAGTTGTCCCCTTTTAGATCGGGTCCAAAATTAACTATCGATATTGAAATTATTGTTAAAAATTTCTTTCTACGATCAATGTATTCGTACCATTTTTTTATTCACGATTTAGATCAATGGGGTTTTATCATGGTGACTCATATTAGGGTTTTGCTATTATGATTCTTATTAAGGGTTTTGCTTATTTGGATCTTAATTTTCATTTTTATGATTGTCGGATATTAATTTTATTTTATTTTTGGTTTTAAATAAAATTCTTTTATGGGTTTTCCTTAATTTCCATATTCATATTATGATTTTGTTAATTTGATTCTAAATAATATTATCCCAGTAATGAACTATTGTTGCAAATGCATTCTAAGATCAGGTTCCTTTTTACCGGATTTGCGACATCACTATAACATATGACCTCAACGATAGAGGTTTATGAAACAGATATTTGTATTGATACAGAATGCTAGTAATGAAAAGGGAGGTGAGGCAAATCTAACCCTTGGTGGCATTGACCTTAACAGCTCAGGCATGTTGGCTTACATATTAGATGTCTATTCATGGTTAGCACTCTGATATTTTATTTTGTCTCAGCATAGTAGTGATCTATGTATGTGCTTTCAGTGTGGTTGTGAAAGCTGATAAGAAGCTACTGACTGTGCTATTCCCCGATGGTTGTGTTGGGCGATCTTTTACTCTTAAGGTGCTTTTTCTAGTTCCACTTTATTATAATTCGAAAAAAAACCATTGTTACTCAAGATATAGTGATGTCATGTATTCGTATTTTCTTGTTATGTTTAGCCACATCCGCTCAATAACTTTTTTTACTATAGGCTGAAACTACAGAGGATTTAAATGATTGAAAAACTGCATTGGAGGAAGCTTTAGAAAATGCACCTTCTGCTGACACGAGAATGGGACAAACTGGGATATCTAAAAACGACAAGGGTGAGGATGCTGATGGTTCTCATGAACAATGTAAGTTTAACTAAAATTTTAAAAATGTACATGTATGTAAGGGAATATGCAAGTAGATTCGTTTTTCAAAACTGAAGGCATGAACACTAATCTATTTCTTTCGCTGGTTTGTTTTATTCCAACAACAAAAGACCGTGGTTCGTCAAAATCTATGGTCGTTGGTTGACCAGTCAAAATCTAAGCCCTTAGATACCTAGAAGAATATGGTAAGACTATGCCGAGTCTTATTTCAATAAATTTAATGAAATATGATATTTACATACTTCTGTGAAAAAATATTCTACCCTCATCAAGTTTACCACTAAACTCAACATGATATCTTAAAGAAAATTACGTGATTTAAGATTTTGTATTGTCACTGATTAAACAACAAGTTATGTGACAGGAATTAAGGTAGAAGGAATATTACGGCATGCTGCTTTTGGTGTACAGGAAAAAAGGAGTTCACAGAAGATGAGGATGGACATGTTATCGAAGACTGTATCAAGGTACATTGCAGTATGTACTTTTGTTCTTCAGGAGTTGCCATCGTCTCCAGTTCTAACATCTTGCTGCAAAGCTTTGCTACAAGCATATCGTACGTCTTTTACAGTGAATGAACTTGATGATATCAGTATTTAGAAAAAAAAAACTATTATAAAGTGCTTGTGCATTGTAACTAAACTACTGACCGCATTATCAGCAGGAACTGATCGGGGCTCAAGAGTCAATAATATGCGTGCAGCTATATGTGACACTTTTCCTGAACCAAACCGCCGTGTTTGATTTTAGCTTATTTGATTTTTCCTAGTTTTATAATAATCTTTAGGACTTTTTGAGTTAATATTAGATTTTCCCTTTGTTTATTTATTTTCTAGCATTATTTATAATCCGTTTTAATTTTAATTCATTTAAAAATAGATTTAAGTTGTCAAAAATTTATAAAAATACTTTCTTTGGGCTTTTTGATAAAAAATATTTTTCAAAGCCATTTAGTCCGTGTCTATGTTTTGTATCAAGAAGATGGCGTTACGGTGTACTAACCAAAGTCATTCATAACCACATTTACAAATGTTTGTGCATAATTTAGCTAAAACTGTACCACAAAAGTATGTCATGACCAACAACATTTGCGCCAATAAATAAACATAATCATAGCTGAATAAGATCCATCATAGAATAACGCACAATTTACATAAGTACAAAAACACATAACCATAAAACACGATTACAAAACACGTACTAGATAACATATAAACTTCCTAGAAAATCAAAAACAAAACTAACAGTAGTAGGTTAGTGTTTCTTGAAAATAAAACATAATCATAATATAAGTAGTAAACATATGTTACTATCTGTTAAAGACTAAATCATGAAAAAACAATCCTAGGTGCATTCCTGAGGCTGTAACGTCTGCCTGTGAATAATGGTGTGACCAATGTCTCAACATAGGCACATGTGTCTCGGGCGATCTCCACTATAATCCCGTAAGTCCTGTGTATAGAGTTATACAAAATAACCTGCTCACCAAAATGAAGGAGAATTCGGCCGTCTTCTGTTAAAAATATTGGGCGCGTGTACTTTGTCCAACCTTGTATGGGCACAGTATCATTTTTCATTGTTTGTTGGTTGTGATTTGTAAAATATTTTCGAAAACGGTTTTTAAAAAGATTGTTTTTGCCAAGAGATGCAAACATTTGAACTAATGTTTCAACAATCATGGTGATACATAGAAACTAAAACATTATAAAACGTCATAGACATAAAATACCAATACAAAAGCAAATATCCATAAAACACGTTACAAAACGTCATAACATAGAAATTGCTAAGCAAATATAAACCAGAACTAACCGTAGTGGGTTAGTGTTTCTTAAAAATAAAACCTAATCATAATAGAAGTAGCAAACATATGTTACTACCGGTTAAAGGCTAAATCAAGAATAAACAACCTTAGGTGCAGTCCTAAGGCTGTAACGTCTGCCTGTGAGTAATGGTGTGACCAACGTCTCAACATAGGCACATGTGTCTTGGGCGAACTCCTCTATAATATGATAAGTCATGTCTATAGTGTTATACAAAATAACATAAACACCGAAATGAAGGATAATTCGGCCGTCTTCTGTTACTAATATTGGGCACGAGTACTGTGTCCAACCTTGAACGAAATCAATTCTAGGATCAAGTTCGTGGTCGGGGTAGCGAATAGAATACAATTTGTTCCAAGTTTGATTAACGGGAGTGATTGTTAGTATCCACACATCACAACTACGATCGTTTACCAAGTTAGAGAGCATGCATAGACCTTGTGTTAGTACACCCAAGCCAAATGATTTAATTCCTGCTCCAAAATTAGGAACAGCAACCTCGTGAAATGTTTCCATACGCAAATCGACTGAAACAGTGGAACATGTGAAGTTGCCCATCCCTGCCCAAATCGAATCCTTCCAATACAAGCGTCCTTTAAAATACAAACCGTTCCCAACAATAAACCTTGATGTGAACGAACTCCAACGGTTTTCCAATTGCCGTTAGCCAACGAGAAAATCTTAAGCTTGTACATTGTATGCTTACAAATTGCCACCAACTTATAATCTCCCTCAACAATTCTCTCAAATCCGTACTCAGCTCGATATGGATGCTCTGTTTCACGACTCATGTCAATCGTTAAGTTTTACGAGTTGATTGGTTGTAAAATGACACTGACACCCCATCACTCAAGCTCACGTAAATCAGTCCATTGCAAGAACCCAATACACGCCTGAACTCAGGGTTATGATACGGATGACCATCGCCCAAGAACAATTCTGACGGGTTATTTAACGCCTCGTCATTTAGGAGCCGAGTCGATATTGCAAAACCATTTTTAAATACGATTCGTCTAAACCTTTCTGCCTCGGAATGGCATCGAATGAATACGGGGTGGGTAATGACATTGTACCATGCTTTGAAAACAGTTTTGCTAATCAACAAAGTGGAAACAGATAAATGAAGGAACATAGTCATCAAAAAATCAAAGCTTACATCTTTAAACGTTGTAGCCATTATTTTAAGAGTGTGAAATTATGGTTTTATTAGATAGACGAAATTGTTTATGCAAAAGATTATGAAACTTGGAACGTGAATTTAAGTTAAAACTTGGGTGAGAGTGTGTTAGTGGGAAGTTATAGTATATCGTGGAGAATGTAGGAAGTTACCACGTTATTAAAAACTGTTCATTTTAAAATATCAAATGAAACAAGGGAGTCGCTAAATACGGAAATCGACAGGGGTACATCAATTCAGCTTGTAAATACAAAACCAAATAGTGCTTATGAAAAATTACGTGATAAACTACCTTAACTTCAAGAGGCCAAACCGTTCCTTTTTAAGGTCAACATCCTTAAACTCATAAACAATTTTTTTTGTCAATCACTTGTTCTTTTTGAAAGTCAGTTGTGTCACTGTTGTCTACGTCCATGTCATCGAGAGAAATAGCAGCCATGTCTTCTTTATCGTTCAACACATCTATGCATTCATCTATAAATTTAACATCCTGTAATCCAGATGAATAAAATATAAATGGAACACATATGAATACCATTGACTATGGAACACATCTGTAAAGTTCAACACATACGTCGTTGATAGCAGGGCTGGATGGTTCATTTAAGTTTGTTGATGTTGTTCTAGAAAACTTAACATCAGGAATGGAATATATCATCGGGTTTTCATCCTTATTCATTAAGGCCTTGATTAATATGCTCATAGATCCAGGGAAATGGATATACACATATACTTAAGATCTTTCGGGCTAACATCTTTCCTGATAACAAATCTGATGTGAATGTTAGAGAATAGTAGTCTTTGCTAGTCGAGTAATTCATTGTTGTGACCAACCATGGTGGTCGCAGTCGTCTTTGCTAGTTCTTCTATGACACTGTATGGTGAGATGCCTATAAGAAGTAAGCTACACTTCCTTTTTCTTCGTATCGAATAGATGAAAGATAATATGGTTAGTGTATTTAAGTTTTGGTTAACGTACCTTTTGCAATCCACAGAAGCCAAATTTGCAATTGTATTTCTTGAGTTACTATACTCGACATTGCATTTCTCTACTCGACATTGTGTTCATGACACCTTTTACAATCTTCTTCCTCGCACAATTTCTTTTGCCTATAAAGATTAGGCGTTTCATATTGTATAAAAAAATATGGTATCATAGTAAAAGGTTCGGCTACTTTAGTCCCTTGAGGTTAACATAAGATCATAAACAGTTTGCTTCTATCTAAATACTTAAAGACATGCAATTATATAATATATTGCAAAACTGAATAAACCTTTATAATAAGAAATTGTAAACAGCTTATTCTTATACACACTTGTTATGTAATCATGTGTGACTTGCTTATCTATTATACGAAGAAAAATATGTTGATCGCATTTTCATCTAATAATTCCAAACACCACACTTGTCTAAAGCTATAGATTTTGCTTTAGGCACGGCACCATATAGAAGATGATGATTTTCACGAGAAAGAGGAATCATGGCGATATCTACCTCTAAGATCAAACGGGCTTGAGATGTCGTCTATTTTGAGTTGTAATCTAAGATGGCATCAATAGAACAACCTACATATTTCGTTCACTACAAGAAAAACGGGTATTTGGGAGGGTGAAAAACCGTGCCAAATACTCAAAAAACCGTGCCAAATGCTATTTGGCACGGCTTTGGGACGCTTTTGGCTCCGTCCTAAATATGAGGGTGCCAAATACATTTGGGTCGGGTTTAAAGCGTGCCAAAAAGTATTTGGAACGGTCCTTGGGACGGCTTAACTTTGGGGGTGCCAGAGTGAGGTATTTGGCACGGCTAACAAATTTTCGTTCCAAATGGATTTTGTCACACTTTTATATCCCGTGCTAATTGCGTATTTGGTTCCAATTCATTTCCCGTGCCGAATATGTATTTGGTTCAGATTTTAATTATTGTGCCAAATTTAGTTATGACGGTTTTAGCTACCGTAACAAATATATTTGGTACGGTTTCTGTTTTTGGTTCTAACCGTATTTGGCACCTTTTATCAGCCTTGCCAAAAACCATTTGACACAGTTTTGCTTTCTTTATAAATGCCATTTGGCACTGTTTGCATTCAATTAGACATTATATCAAAAACTCAATTTTCACAAATATAATATTTCAATTGAAGAAAAAAAATAAACTCAACTCAATTTTTATTAATCATCAATAAAACAAAGTCTACATTGTCACTTAAATACGATAATGTAAAAACGATACATCGAACATCTTTGTAAACCATGGTCTATAGAATTACAAAGTTAAAAGAACTCAATATAAATGTCTACGATTGCTAACGGAAACAAATAGAGCTCATTGAAACACATCTCATTGTAAACCTGCATAATAAAATATTCTGACATTAGAAATATGTATGAAACGAACAAAAGTTAGATACGGGTATATATAACGGTCAATTTATATATTAGGCTATATTTGAACTTGAACAAACACCCCTATTTCATTCCTACGATATCGAGAAAGGGACCATTTACTATTGTGTTCTTTGTCCCACTCGAACACGTCTGAAAGTTGCTTAAGGATTTTTAGAGCATGTAATAACATATACCACTTTACTTATTCTATCTTTTGGAAACTGTTTCTAAATAACTGCAAATAGAATAAATATCATATTTTTAACTAGAAAGCTAAGGTATGAAGTTTTCATTTGAAGGAGTTCGGACCTATAAATTACCATTAATCATTTATTAGTTTAATTCACATACAACAATGATAGATTAACAATAACTAGTTAGAGATATACCTGACGACTGCTTGATCCAGAACTATGTGCGTGATAACCAGGTGGAGGTGGCAACTCCTTTCCTATATGTAGTTCCAATTTCTTAAACCACTCTATTTGAGCTTTTTCATGATTAGAAATACGTGCTTCTACTTTGGCCTCTATCTGCGCTTCTTGGTCTGCTACCCGCTCAGCTACCTTAGCCTCTAACTGTGCAGCTACTTGTGCTTGAACCATCCTTTCTATTGCATCAGAAGAGGTGGTATTTCTTAATGATGAGCGGGGCCCAAAAATTTTACGACTTGATACTCCTCCACCAAAAGTCTTGACACTTCCGTGTCCATCAGGGCCTAATAGATCAACAAAAACTTGTTCTTTAAATGAATCACTTTGCTCTGATTGTGGTACCTCATTTAACTTCTCCTTCATTCGGTCCTGTAAACACAAATATATATATATGTTAATAATAAATACAAATATGTAAGTTATATTAAAGATCAACTAATGATTCTACATAATCAAGTCATACAACTTCAAGTGATATGTATCTAAAGTACTTACAATCACTATCCTTGTGTCTTCATCTGGTATGGTACCATTTTTTTGGGTACGTGTTTTAATAAAAACATTAGCGCGACACAAATCCTCCTTGTTAGCTTTCATCTGAAGTTTTAATTATATTTAGTTAGTTTCCTGGAAGTTGTATAAAAACATGTAATACATGATTGAATGAACGTAGATGCATGTTTGTACCTCCTCTCGAACGTTGGCATGAGATGTTCTACCAGTTCTTGGTAAAAACTCAAGATTTTTTTGATTATTGGAATTTGTCAAGGATTGAGCCTGAAAAAAATAGAATATAGTAACTAAGTTGATAAATAAACTAAAGCCGGACATGGACTGAATATGCTTAACCTAAATTTTTGAACAACCATCCTAACCAATAAGTTTTCACGCGGTGTTAAATATAAATTCATTTTTCAAAGTAAATTGTAATTACCTGGACATCTTCACGCTGCCAATAGTTCACTAAATCTGTCCATTGTTCCGGATTTACACGACTATCCGAAGGAGGAGTTAAAAGTTTTTCTGGATTGTCTTTGTTTGGAGTAAAGAAATCATGCTTTACTCTGCTTTTCCATTTTTTCCAAAGACTACCAATCCACTTCAAACAAGTATCTTTATAATCATCTAGAGCATCTGTCTTATGCTGCGTGGAACAATTTTTTTTAGTATTATCCATAAAAAAACATGCAAAGAGTATTTATATATGCGATTATACATTTATACCTTAACATCTCGCCACATTAAGTCAAGATTGGTATTTGGCATTGACTTCCATGAAACAATATTAAGAGGGGCACGAGCCTCACATTTTGCAATTTCACCAAGTAAATTCGAGAGATCAGTACTACTATCCCCAATAGGTTGCATGAATTCATTGAAAATAATCTTTATTTTCTCTTTTCCTTGATACCCAAGTGCTGGTCCTCGACCCTTCTTACGTACATCATTGCTCGTGCTAGAACCTATAATATTCCAACCGAAAATATGATTGCTTAAAGTAAAAGAATACTCACTGGCATTTTCATACATACCTTGCTCGGTAGTAGTCATAATGGTCTTCTAGGTACATGTATTATTGCTTTTTTCTAAAGGTTAAAGAGTGTTTCCTGATAACACACCTTAGAAGATGTGTTTTCAGAACATAGTAATATCATTTTATAAAAGGAATTGTAGTGTCATATGTTAATTTGTACCTTAATACCTTCAATACTAATATAAGTTACAGACTAATTGTTTAAGCTTAAGTTTTAGCTTTAGGTGATAATGTTAAACGAGCTTGGGCCTTGGGAAAATTAATCATGCTAACTTATCTAAAGTTCACTAATATGTATAGGTGACATAGAAAAATAGTATATATTTTGTACTTGCTTCACTTAATGCTAAAGATGACTGAATTGATGCCTTAGTGGTATTGTTGCTAGTTAGTTCTCGTGCTGAGTCTTCTAATTGTGTTGGTGTAGAGTGAGTGTTTCTAGTTAGTTCTCGTGCCGAGTCTTCTAATTGCTAGTTAGTTCTCGTGCCGAGTCTTCTATTGTAAAGGATACTAACGCAAGAAATGATAATTTTCAGTTAGCTAATGTATACACGGAACTAGCAAGGATGAATGATATAAAATAACTAATTTTAGAACAGTAATAAATTTCTAGTGACTAAATTCTCATTCCATCCTATCTTATAAATACGTAAAGAACAATACTACATACTGTGTGTGCTTTCTAGTAGCGTATAAAATAGATTCCATAGTTTATAACAAGAATTTATCACATGTTTATATAAAAATAATACTAATAAATAGCCATAGCTATTTTCGGGTATTATCGGATTGACCCGATAAGAAAAATAATTCAACTCTAACACGACCCGATAACACTATCGGGTTATTGGGTTTGTGTCAAAATAACCCGATAATTATTTCTAATCTGATTTAACTTGACCCGATAAGCCTTATTGGGATCAGATTTGGTTTCGAATCGGATCGACCCTACTGACACCCCTAGAAAACTAAGTGTGGCACAATGTCTACATATTCTATATAGATTATAAAGAATGTAATGAATGCATCCTCGTAGCAAATAAATTAATATAGATAGTTTCCTCACTTTATAATATGATCCAAATTATTTGAATTTTGCAAAAACATATTAAGGATATGAAAAATATAAATAAATTTTGTTGTGGAATCAATAGACTTATACAACTAAGAACACCCCATTTATAAACATACTATATTAACACTATTAATAATGTCTATGTAAGATCCACCTTGGAACATATCAGTATTCAAAAACTAGCAATTATAAATTAGAATTGTGCCAGACTATAATTATTAAAACAACCTGATATAATTTACTCATTTATAAAAACATGTGTTGGACCAGCAAATCCATTGGCAAAACATGGACTACATTGAAAATATTTTAAGAAATTACCAAATCTACAGCTACCAAACGCTCCTGCTGCAGCTAATACAGTACCAAATGATCCTACTATAGCAACCAAATGCCCCTTGCTGTAGCAGTATGTTATATACAAGCACCCACTTTGACATATACATATTCTAAAAATATATTGCAGACCAATGCAGCAGACCAGTAAATAAACAACCAAATTCAGGCATCAAACAAGAAAATAGTTGTACCATAACATTATACAAATTCAAGGACTAATAGTAGTACCAAAGTAAAAAGCGTTAAACAGGAAAATAGAAATGTGGCACTAGAAATAGCCTAGCACACATCTGTAGGAAAACTTCTAACTTGGACAACCTCTGTACTACTTAATTAAGAAATAACCTTTTGAAAGTGCCCAGGAAACAAAGATATTCATACATAAAGAAATGGAGAATGTGGAAAACGGGTCATTAGAAGAAAATAAAAAGAGTGACCAAATAATGAGGATTTGAAGATGTAAAGAAAGTTAAAAAAACATCTTTAAACAACTCTTATGCTTGTTGATTTCATCCTTCTTTCTTTGTTTGCAGAATTCATGATGATAAAAAACGCTTTTTATTTTATTATAAAGTATGGTAATCTCATAAGTTTTGAGGTATGCATCAAATAGTTGTATCAGCTAATTATAAGTTTGAGTCTTGCACTTTTGTAAATATTGGTCTCAAATTGAATACACAAATAATTCAAGATCTGGTATATAACAGTAGATCTACCTATGATAACTTAACCCAAACAAATAAGCCTTGTCGGTTTCGGGTTTCAATCAGGTCTACCCTACACTACTGACACCCCCAACCAATCATAAGTAACATCAGGCTACAAAACTGATAATCAATTATAGGAAACAAACTCCAAACATCAACATAACAGGTGCATTTTCATTTAAACATTGTTATTGTAAAATTTTCAAATAGGTATAAACACATAAAATCTACACATGATTAAATGACATACCAAAGCAACACATCTTATAATACTAAGTCCAAAATGAATGAACCCATTAGCACTAAGAGGAATATCACAAATAAACCATACAAATCACTGTCAAGTAAACAAAAAATTCACCCACTTCATCAATTATCAGTTACAAAAGCCACAAATAGATGATACAATCAATTAGTTAAATATCAAAGATGATTAAATTCATACCTCAAAAAATTAAACCCTAGATAAGAGAAGCACTTTTTTTGCTTATGGTGGTTGATAAATTTTGGGGAAATCAGAGGCGTTAATCCTAGGATATATATTAGGGACATTTTCAATGTAGATAAGATCGGGATTGCACAGGCATTGGAGAGAAAACATTGGAGGGAGAATGAAAACATTGGAGGGATAAACAGCAAAAAAATAGATGATTTTTGTAGGGTGGGAATCGGGATGGGTCAACGGGTCAATTCGGGTCGGGTTAAGTTGGGTAAGACTAAAAAAAATCATACCTAAACTCGAGCCTAATTAAAACTCGGGTCAGTTGGTTTCGGGTCAATTCGCGTCGGATCAATTCGGGTCGGGTCAGCTCGGGTGCAGGTCAACCCGAGTATAAGAAAAAAGTATTAAAATTGGCTTGTTTAGGTATTAATACAATGTAAAATGTGTTATTCGAGTCGGGTCAAGTCGGGTTGTTCGGGTTCGGGTCATATCGGTCCGGGTCAAGTCTAATTAGAACTCAGGTCAACTCGGGTCAACCCGAATACTTTTTCAGACCCGAGTGACCCGACCCAAATAGGCTTGTTCGGGTTCGGGTCGTGTCAAATTTTTCGACACCCTACGGGGTGTCAAACATTTTGTTTACACAAAATATGGCTAATCAATACCAATCGAAAAGCCAAAACCGAATTGAACCGGTAAACTAAGTCGAACCGAAGTACTGAATTAATCGAAACCAAACCGACCATTTTTCAGTTCGGTTATAGGTTTTACATATTCAAAGTTTTCGGTTTCGTTTCGTATTAGGTTAAAACAAAAAAAAACACATGGACTATTTATTCGGCTTGGTTTTGTGTTTTTCGGTTCACTTTGATTTTCGGTTCCCCTAAAATTCGATTTACGGATCGCTTCGATTTTTAGTCGATGCTCACTCCTAATACAATATATGTAATGTAATATAATTTTTTGCTATAAAATAAATTTTAAATAACTTAAGATAATATTTTATTAGTTTTATAGATTTATTGTTCAATTTATATTATACATATTATAACAAGGCATGTAACTCATCAAGTATTCGATAAAAAGTAAAAAAAAAAACTCGTCAAAAATTGAAAGAAAAATCGTTTTAATTAAGTGATCTGAGTTAGGTTAATACATTCGATATTAAAATGAACTTTTTAAAAAAATTAATAATGAAAGAAAATTAAGTGTTAAAGTGAATGAAATCTATTTTATTTTTTTCTAAAGAAAATTAGTATAACACGTGCGAGACGAGATAATCATTTGAGTCAGATTGTAAAAGATGTTCCTTGTACGCATTAAAAACAATTAAAAAAAACTCTAAATACATACATTACTTTTTAGCACTCTAAAACGTTATTACTATTTTACACCCTCTAAAAAGTTGTTCCAAATACACAAGTATTCGGCACAATCCGTATAAACTGTTCTAAATACATATAAGTATTTGGCACTTACGGTACCGATTGTCCCAAATACACTAGTATTTGGCATCGATAACTGAAACCGTTCCAAAAACACTTGTATTTGGCACCAGTATTGCAAAATGTGCCAAATACTTACGTATTTGGAACGGCTTTCAGATAACCGTCCCAAATACAAATTTTTTTGGTACGGTTATACAAACAGTGCCAAATACACGTATTTGGCACTCTTTTTTTAGCGTTCCAAAAAAGTTCGTCCTAAAAAGCCTCTTTTTTTGTAGTGGTTTACCTTTTTTTTATGTAAGTCCCTCTTACTATGTCAGTCACATTCTCTTTTTCATGGGTATCACTACCATGAACTAAGGTCTTTATTGAGCGACCCTTTTCCTTTTTGTTGATTTGTCGAAGGTTTTCCTTCTCATTTGTAAATTATGGCGCTTATTTTAGCATCAAATTATCCAAGTCGTCACTCTGAACACGCTCACTTTCGCTTTGAGTTTCAGTATCGAAATATAATCCACACATGGATGAATCCAAACACTCAATGCATGATATAAACCACGCAAGTCTGTATCTAGATACTCAACTGGAAAGAGTATTTGGATACTGAAACTGAAAAGTGAGAGCATTCATAGTGGTGACTCGGATAACTTGCTACCCCATGAAGCCCCAAAAGTGGGAACTAGGAAGGAGAACCTTCGACCAATCAACATAAAAGAAAAGGGCCGTTCATTAAAGACCGTAGTTAATGGTAACGAGGACCATGAAAAAGAGAAATGTGACGGCCATAGTAAAAGGTACTTACATGAAAAAGGGTAAACGAAAAGATGTAGGTTGTTCTATCGATGCTATCTTAGATTTAATCGTTGGCGAAGAAGTCTACGTTTTCACATCAAGATAATCAAAACTAATCTTAACTCAAACGTTTAAGGTTTCAAGTATGACCAACCCCTTTTAAAAAATTTATCTTCTGTATTTACATCATCATATAACCAACATAATACTTAAAGTCTTAAACCATTTCTCATATTCACAATTCCTAAAACTTTACATAGTAAACACTAACTATTGATCAATCTAACGCCTTTCTGACAAACATGTAAACATAAAATGGCACAAAATTGACCTTTAATATGTGCCTTCATAGCTTCATCAACCTTCATAGATTCATCAACCTTCGTAGCTTCATCAACCTTCATAGCTTCATCAATCTTCATAGCCTCATTTGCCTTGTCATCTATATAACAAATATTAAAACAAAATCAATTATTGGTATTTTCATAAAATGCAACATCATCAAAACAAAAACAAATTGTAAACAGCTTATTCTCGTACACACTTGTTATGTAATCATATGTGACTTGCTTATCTATTTTACGAAGCAAAATATGTTGATCGCATTTTCATCTAATAATTCTAAACACCACACTTGTCTAAAGCTATAGCTTTTGCTTTAGGCACGAGATAAGCTAGAAACCCAAATTTAACTTGCTTTCCTTGGTTAGTTTTGGATCCTGCAAGTATTCATCAGAAAGAATCATCTAACGTGCACAAGCTACAGGAAACAACAAAACAGAATATTTTTTTATCATTATCTGTCAGAAGAGGAGTCTCCAAAGACTCTTCAGGAGCCGAATCGCTTTATCTCTGTTGATCTATAGCACTGATGTGTGCCGCTCTGATCATCATTCAGGATTCACTCTCTGCATTTACATCAATTTCATAGATACCTCTAGGTCTACCAGATTAGTAATATCAGTTTGTGCATCCGTTATTGGCGCGGGTGTTAAGCCCGCCTTGGACATTTAGTCTTTGAAGTATCGTAACTACCTTACCATTTCTCCGCATCTTTTAATCTACACAGCATAAGAGATTTAAATAATAATCTCCATAATTGAACCGTAGAGTTGAGACTTGTGACCTTAAATAGGTACGTTGAGTGTAGTGTGCCCGCATTTGAAGTTTGAAGTAAAGCGTGATCTTACTCGTGATTCACGAAGTACTTAACTTTCTAACTTGCATCACATAAAGCAATTACAAATAGACCACATTGTACTTGATGTCATTTTTTTTTGATATGACTAAACTCAACAAAATTCTGGAACATGTCCGTTAGTGGTACCTCGCAAGTCGCTTCATAGGAAAATAAGTTGCAAACTCATCGACTTATATTCCTAAATGTCATCATAATCCTTACTCAAATACCCAAATCAAACTTATCCATATACGAGTTCCATTACCCCAAAAGGCTAAAACCAAATCGCTCAATAATCACAGTCGTTTAAATGCATATACCAGTAGCCAGAACCTACAAGTTATTTACAAACGTTGAAACTCATAATTCATACAAAACTAATACAAGACGTAATGTTTCAAAAACAATCCCTTAGAGTTGTAGAAGTAGATCCAACGTTCCTCTGGAAGTCAAATCTTATTAAAAATCGATAACATTATTACTAACACACCAGGCCCAAATCATGACTATAAACCTCCAAATCAACTAATTCCATGATATGAAGTTCTCACACTTATGTTGATGCTCACAGTTCACTTAATAAAAGTCCTAGGTACCGTTGGTGTTATCGCACCTAGCTTTTGGCCTATAACACACAACCAAGAAAACTGTAACACCTCTCTTGGATAAGTGGACCGTTACGTGTATTTATGGCGTGTCATCAAAGCATGCAGGGCAAATGTCTTAAAAACATTAATTGACCATAAAGGAAATACCGGAATCAAATATCGGTGGTCCAAACATAAGCTCAAACATAAATATTTAAGTACTGAAAGGAAGGACTAAACAATGTCCAAACAAGCAACGTAATGTATAGAGTGCTTAAAGTAAAGAAGTCTGGATAACTTCCATCCAAATGCACATACTCTCTCAGAATCCTAAGAGCATCCCTGTGTACTTGTCGTTTGGAACATGAAAGGAAAACTACGGTTGAGCATAACGCCTAGTGAACGGATATAAAGCTTGATAAGAAATATTGGAAATGAAACAGATAACGAATATTGAAACTGTAAGACTGATATGTAAAGTGCAGCTGAACAACGGTGTATATTTTGATAAGTCTGTTTTATAATTAGTAAAGCTAAACTATTATCTGTTAAATATGAAAACATGCATTTACTGTATTTAAAGTACCAAGAGCTTATATAGGTCATGTACTGTAACAACGTATGCATGAATACATAGAGGGGTGACCTCATCATGCTGTAGAGGGGTGACCTCTAACTGATAAGTTGGGTGGAGGGATCAAATCCAATGTGAAGGATGTAAAGCACACACCACATTCACCTGATAAGTTGTAACTGATAATCTAGGATGTACCCATACGCCCCGTTGATAATACTGATAAACGGACAAGCTGAAATGAAAGGGACGCTGTGAGAAATCACTCCCCTGTAGAGGAGTCATGATACCGGTACCTCTAGTGTCATGCTTACGGTACCTCCGTAACTAGATGTAACTTGTGATGCATGTATATAAAGCTCATGCAATTTAATGTAGTTATCATGGTAATTCATGTACATTATATAACATATACTGGGAAAACATTTGGTTGCAAACGGGGAATCCTAATCACGCATAGGAAAGGAAGTCCATACTAAAGGACGAGAAATCCGCACCTTGTGTCCAGTAACTGACTGCAAGGAAAACCGATGAAACTCATACTCGGACTTCACAAAAGCTACACGAATAAAGGACGTGAATGAGTCGTATGGTATCTGCTTATTATTATTGATTCTTAGTTTGATTTATTATGTTCTTGTATTGATGTACTGTTTCATGTAATGCTTGATAATTCTGACTGTCTTTAAATATTTACTGATTAATGTGTTTTTTGTACTCCTGATTACTGTATAATATGTATTCTAATATTATAATATTACTATAAATAGTAACCTGCTATACATAGAAAGTTTCTTTAATTAGAAAGTTCTCAAAAAGGTTTCATGAATCATTTAAATCATTTAACAAAATTATACGTTTTACTTAATAAAACTAGTCAAATCAATTATAATTTAATTTACTAATTAAATTAATAAAACATTTATACTTGTTAAATTTAGAAATAAACTTATTGTAAAATGATTAAAATACTAAATAAGTAAACCCTTGATTTTAACTTTTAAACGTGTACCCGAGCATATCAAGATACCCCTCTCGGTCGCACTAAAACAAAACAACAACAAATAATATTCTCACAGCCGGATTAGCGACATATTTTTCTGTCGCTAAATCATCGCTAAAACTGTGACCCATTTGACTGTAGTAAACTGTGACATAATTTTCTGCCATTAAACTGTCGCTAATCCTGAATTTGAAACTCAATCCAACCCCCCTGCTGTACTAATATTTCCACCGAGAGTCTCTAGACTCTCGGTTGCCTGACCCAAACAAACGCTCCCTATAATCATCCCGGTTCCCACTGTTTACGAACCAAACACCCTTGATGGTTTATTTAGGGCTGCGGCGAATGACCAAACCAACCACCACACCTTCTATGGTCGTGGCTGGTCTCAAACAACCCACGCCAAGACCTCCTGTGTCTCGGTTTCCGTGAAATCAAAACATAACCCGACCTGATTTGATTGATTACATATAAACCTTTACCATTTTTATGCTTTCTTGATTAAAACATGAAAGATTCGTGATTATAGCAAGATAAAGGAAAGAGATGCGTTACCGTTATAGGTGATTAAGTGTAATCAAACAAACACTCGAATTCTATGATCAACACAACCCGATCCCCTTTTCTTTTTGGTTTTGGCCGGCGGCACCCCAAGAGGCACAAACCCTAGCTTTTTCCTTTCTTGTTATACTTTGTAAAAGATGTAATGGAAAAGTAAAATCCCTGTGGTTATGTTTTCATGTGGGATGGGCTCAAAGCCCACTTCCTTTTTCTTTGATTTCAGCCGCGGCCCAACACCTACTCCCTCTTTCTTTCTTTGTTTTCTGTCTTGTGTTTTAATATTAGACGTTCGTGTTCGTGCTTAAATTCTCGTGTTAAAACTCTGAAATACATTATTTATTTAATGAATAAATAAAGATTACGTGATACCTGAACAATTACTATTATTTATTATCTGAAATAAATAGTTACGCAACATTTTAATTAAAGCTGTGACTGTATGTAATTAATGTTCGTAAATTTTTAAAGCGGGTTTTACAACTCTTCCCCTCTAAAAAATAACTCGTCCTCAAATTAGAGACATGATGATGTTGTGGTTTTACAATTCTCCCTCTCTAAAAGGAAAATTCGTCCTCGAATTAAGGTAATAAGTAGTTGGGTTAGAAAAGCTGAAAGGATACAAAAGCTGAAAAGACATGTAAGCTGAAGGGACATAAACATGACATGGCTGACAAGAACATGGAACGTGACATGACTGAATAGGACCTTGAACATCACGTGACTGAAAGAAAACATGGAACATAACATGACTTAGAGAAAACATAATTGAATTATGACAGGAAAAGGATGAGAAGTCCGGATGGACCCCTCCGTTCCAAGTGGCTTCCCGCTTAGAACGGTTCCTTCAAATATCTTGACACAATGAACAATCTTGGTCTTAATGACCCTGTCCTAACGATGCTGAATAGTTTCTGGTTCCATACTTGAGATGGATTTCTGAATCTGATTGAATGAATAAGATATAACATGTAGGATACATGAAACGATACGTACAAATAACATGAAACGATGACCTTTATATCTCTGAGCAAAGCTACTGAAGACATATTGGGACGAACTACGTGAACCATTGTGGACGTGATTCGCGATCATATGATGAACGATGTGCATGGAATATATCGTGAACGTGATACGTGAAACATACTATGAACGTGATACGTGAAATATACTATGAACGTGATACGTGGACATATCATGAACATATGCTGACTTAGGAAGGAATGTCAAACGATACGGCTTGATACGTGAAACGTCTGCCTGGGTATGGAAAAGTTGTGCTAAACTTGAGTCTGGTTTCTTAAGCTTTCTTTAACCATGTTCAGTAACAAGCTCTGAGACGTGCATCGGGAGATGGAACACGAATCTGAACGTGAACAATGTCATGAACGCAAACGTGAACAATGTCATGAATGAAAACGTGAACTTAAATCATGAGATAGCACAAAATATGGACTGAAATAACATCATAATGTGAATGTGATACGTAAATATGAAGGTGAACGTAAACATGAAGCTGAACGTACGCGTGGTCGTGAATGTGAAGGTGAATGTGATTCATGAACATGAACTTCTATCTGATATGATGGTTGATGGAATACCTGGAAATCGTACGATCTATTTTTCTTCTGCTGGTCGTGATGATAGACACGGTTGTCATGTTGCTTAATTTGTTCAAGCTGTATATTCTGGAATCCAATGCTGAGTTTATCTACTATCAATTGTTTTTTTGATTATCACAAGTGATACTTTTATTTTGAATAATTTGTTGAAAACTTATGTTCATTTGTTTTATCACTAGCGATACTTTCCTTGTGTATGTACTATCAATTGTTTTCTTGATGATCACAATGTGTTATTTTTAATAATTGAGAATTTATGTTCAGTATGTTTTATCACTAGTGATTCAATGTTTAAAGTAGATAGATTTGTTTAAAGTAGATAATTTGTTTTTATCACTAGTGAATCAATGTTTAAAATATCATGTTTTTGATTTGTTTGTGTTATGTTATGTTGTTTGTGTTATTATTTCATGTAATTTGACTGTTTTTTAAGGTCTTCATGTAAAATATTTTTTCGATTCAATGAATGTGTTTCTTTCTTTTGAAAATTTATAGTGTTTAATTTTACTTGGAATATCACAAGTGATAATTAATTTATTTTTCTTGTGATAAATTTTAGTATGTTTTTTGGATTTTAACTATGAAATTAACTTTGAAAATATCACCATGGTTAATGTATTTAGAATGTCGTGTGTTTTTAATCACAGGTGATTTATAAAGCTTTGATGTAAAATGTTCATTTTTACTTTAAAAAGTGTAGGGATGATGAACACTTTTACACACACTCTTATATGATGAACACTTCCTAAATGTTCAATATCAAAATCATTTTAAACAAGTTTCTCCTACCATTAAAATCAAAAAGACGAACCAAAGATGAATCAAATTTAACAAAAATTAACAAAAACATGGAAGGATCATTGAGTATACCTCCGATTACAACAGATCCAGTAGTTCAAAGCGAATGTACTGGAACTGATAAAGGTATTTCATTTTAAAAAGAAAAAAAAACATTTGTATTGTTCTATTGATTTTGCATTTGATTTATGTATTGTTCTTATTTTATGATGTTTTATGATTCTATATTTATTATATTTATATGTGCGTTTAAAATGTTTGTTAAAGTGCCTGAACCAATTATATGTTATTTTAAATTTCAATTAATCAAAAATCTGTTAGAAGAAAACAATTGCCTAGACGTAATTGTAAGAAACGAACTGGCAGTATAAGTTTTAGGGAAAAAGAAGAGAAACGTAAAAGAGAATTTGATGAAGAAGAGATAAAATTGAAAGAAGACAGTTCTTTTGTTGATGATAAAAGAAGGCAAGAAGAAAGGGGAAAGGAAAAAATTATTGAAGGAAATGATGATTTTGTAATGAATGATTCAGAGAATAAGAGCCAGCAAAGGGGTAGAAAAAAAGAATATAGGTCATTGATATCACATGCGTCAGTTAGTCCTCTTTACGAAGTAATGCGTTGTTTAACAGCCCAAAGAAAGAAGGTAATCAAAGATATGGGTTTTGGAGCTTTGATTGATTTTCTGATATTTGATATTCCAAGCAAACTTGCATTCTTTGTGGTTTATATTCTTGATACTATATCAATGCTATTAAAATGTCCATCAGGATACATATTACTTACTCTGAAAACAGTTAATCAAATTTTTGGACTTCCGATGGGTAACTGGAACTTGCAACGAGAAGGAGAACGACAATATGGTGATCCATCTATTAAAAAATGGAAAATTCAGTTCAAGAATGTCAACATGGTTACAATAAAAGAATTATCAGATGTTATATCGGAGACTAAAAATGATGATTATATGTTTAGGATGAACGTCTTGACTTTGATTTCAAACACTTTAGGAAGTTGTGATGTATCATCAACTATCAAATTCACAGTCCTGAAAAATGTGTTCGAAGGTGATGACGTTAATGATATAAACTGGTGCGAGCACATCCTTGATTGTGCTAGTTTATCGAAGCTTGCATGGGAATCAAGGTTGAATCATAGGAAAAGTGTTGTGTATTACGGACCAGATATGTTCCTGATGGTAATTTACGAACATTAGTATTTTTTATACAAACTTTTTTGTCTTATATAAAATTTGATATTAATATTATAATACATTATATGATACAACTTGCATATGTTCATTACACAAAGTGTGATAAGATGAAATTAACGAGACGAGTACCATCGATTAAAAGCTGGGATTGAAATCTGTTGAAGCAAAGAGAAACAATTGAAGTTAAGAACAATTCTATGGGAACATCTGAAATTCTTCCAGATTTGGATGAAGTACAGCAAAATGTACAAAGAAAGGTTATAAGTTAACATTTTATCACTCGTTATAAATCAAATTCTTTTTTAAGTCTAAAATTGTGTGTATTTTTTACTTTAATCAACTTTAATAGATTATAGTGATTTATCAATAATTATTAAATTAAGTAATAGATTATTTATAGTGATTATCAATAGTGATATATATGATCAGGGATACTCATATATGTAATCATAATTAACTAACAGATTATCAATAGTGATTGTCATTAGTTATAAATTTTTTAATGTATTATCACTATTGATAATATATTAAAGTTAGTTTTTCTTATCAGTATTTATTAAAAATTTTAATGTTTTATCAATAGTGATTATCAATAAGTATATGTTTCTTCTACATTACAGGAATTGTATGGTTCATCAGAGTATTGAGAACATTTTAATATATAAATCAGAAATAGAAGAAATAATCAATGAGAATTTTTTGAAGTTCCAATATAATTCTAAGCTGATTGAATTTAGGGCCAGACTAAAAGAAATTTTCAAAGAACCCGACATTCTAGAGTACCACACTTCTTCCTCAGAATCTGGCGATGAGAACGATAATCTTTCAGGTGGTGATCAAGATATCAAAATCAGTAGTCAAGATGATGACGGTTTTAATGATGTAAATTTTGGTTCTGAAGTACAAGATGTAGGCACGAAAACGGAAGCTGGGGGTAGTAAGAAATTGGAATCCGGACAAGAAAATGTTCAAAGTGTCGATGAATGCATTTTTAGAGGTGGCACATACTCTGTTGGTGATCAAGATGTGAATATGTGTAATCAAGATGAGCAAGGATTGAATGATCAGAATGTTGTTTCTGAAGGACAAGATGGAGGCACCAAAACATAAGAAGTGGGAAGTAGTAGGAAAATGGAATCTTGACAAGAAAATGTTCAAGATGACGAAGGATTGAATGATCAGAATCTTGTTTCTGAAGGACAAGATGGAGGCACCAAAACAGAATAAGTTGAAAGTAGTAAGATAATGGAATCTGGGCAAGAAAATGTTCAAGATGAGGAAGTATTGAATGATCAGAATTTTGATTCTGAAGGGCAAGATGGAGGCACCAAAACAGAAGAAGTTGGAAGTAGTAAGAAAATGGAATATGTGCAAGAAAATGTTCAAAGTGTTGATGAAAGAATTTGTAGAAATGATTCATATTCAGTTCCCGAACAAGAAACGGAAATTGTTAATCAAGATGAGGTACTATTGAATGGTAAAAAATTTGTTTCTCAAGTGCCAGATGGAGGCACTAAAACAGAACACGCTGGAAGTAGTAAGAAAGTACAAACTGGGCTAGAAAAGGTTAGAAACATAAAGTGCGTTGTAGATTCTGATGATTTTGATTATGATGGTCCTGGATTTTTGAAGCAATCAGTTGAAGCAATAGATCGAGTTTGCTGATAGGTGTGAAAACACCCATCTTTTCTACCACTTAATTACAATAATAACCGGACCAAATGTGTATTTTATGTCATTTATGTCGGAATTATGCGTGGTTTGTGTTTTTGTTGTAATTTAGGACGAAAAGGTGAAAAGTGAAGAAAACACGGGAATTCACGGGCATTTACGGACTTTTATTGAAGAAATAGATGAAAGACGAAGTCAAGTAGTCAAGAGTGCAAAAAGAACGAAAGTCCAAGACCAATTCTGAAGATTTATCGAAGAAAAAGTCAAAAGACGGAAGTTTACTTAAAGCCGAGGAACTCAAGTCTTATTTGTCGAAGAATTAAAAGACGAGTCCAAAGAAATCCCGAGCCAAAAGTCATCAAATTCCAAGATTAACAAAAGGATTAAGAAGGAAGGACTTAAGGGCGCAATTAAGAAGAAAGGAAGGAGGGGAGGAAGCTTCCTCTAACCATCCTCCTAATCACCTATAAATACTTCCCATTTTCATTCATTTGTTCTGGTTGGCTAGATTGACAAACTAGTTCTTCCACATTTATTTTATTGCACTTTTAATTACTTGCACCTTTAATTACATGTCTTGCACCTTATTTACCATTTAATTTCAAGTAAGTTTTTCTTTTTAATTCACGCACCTTTACTTTATCTTGTTGATCTCATTCTTCCTTTCTTTAATCTTTGATTTATATGCTTTCCGTGTTGTTTACTTGTTTAAAGATTACATTTTTATGCTTGATTGTTTTAAACCATTTATTTTCATAGCTTATTTTGTTTATTTTCAAGTTTATATAGTTTTTATAAAAGTTATTTTTATATAAAAAGTTGTTTTTCGTAAAGCTTATTCATTTCTTGTTTTAAAAGTCTTTAAATTTCTGTTAAATAGCTTTTTCTTATACAGTTTACCTTAGAAAATTAGACTTGTTCTTATTAGAATCATAGCTTATTTGTTTAGCTTAATTTGCACTTTTTCCTTCGTATTCCGATTGGTAAATCGGAAAGGGTTTTACATATTCCGACCAGCGTTCATTGCTTGGTCGGAAAAGGGTTTTAACTTTCCGATTTGGGAGATTTTGGTATTCCGATCAGAAGGGTCTTGGGTATTCCGATCGTGTGTAAGTGACAGATATTCCGATTGGTGCTCTTCGCCATATTCCGATCGAGGTGTTGGTAGTATTCCGATCAGTTGGTTCCGATCAACATTCCGACCAGATCTTTTCCATATTCCGATCAGTGTAGGTTCTATACATTCCGATCTGAGGCTTAAGTTTGGTTATCCCGATCAGGTTAAGTGACATATTCCGATTAGGGTTTTCCGATCTGCATTCCGACAGGTAAAGGGAGTATATTCCGACGAGGTTGATCGGAATATATTCCGATTGGGAGTTATTTTCCATGTTTTGCCTTGTTTAATTTTTAGTTTATGTTTTTATACTTTGTCTAATTTTAATTCTCGTCACGTCTTATTTTCTAGTCGTTTAATTAATTTACTTTCTGTCACGTTTTTAAATATCGCACATTTAATTTTAATTAGATTTAGATTTTATTTTAACGCCATTTTATTTTAACGCCATTTACTTTTAAGTCATTTATTTTAATTGTTTTGCACTTTTAATATACTACAACGACACCTTTTTGTTCCACCAAAATAAAACTGAGTCACATAGAGAACCTAGATCAATTCGATTAGAACACTAGAACGATAATTTTTATACGGGCCAAAAGCCCAGTTATTATTTGCCAAAGTCAATATGATGAAGGATTAAATGGTCAAAATTTTGCTTTTGAAGGACAATATGGATCCGCAAAAACAGTAGAAGCTGGAAGTAGTAAGATAATGGAATCTGGACAAGGCAACGTTCAAAGTGTCCATGAAAGCATTTTTAGAAGTGATTCATATTCAGTTACTGAACAAGACATGGAAATAGAAAGTAGAGATGCAGTACTATTGAATGATCAAGCTGGAAGTTTTAAAAAAACATATCAATCTGGAAGTATTAAGAAAGTAGTTATTGGGCAAGAAAATGCAACAAACCAAAAAATCAATATAGATATTGATGATCCGCAATTTTTGAAGCAACAAGTAAATTTTACCAAGGTCAAAGAAGTACTTTATTGGTTTATGATTCGGATTCAGAAGAATCGATGAGTTATTATTTTGAATTTGTAGGTTCCCCTTCTCTTTTCCACTTCGCAGTCTGCTAGAGCCAAAACTTTTAGCTGAGCTTGCCGCGAAACATAAAGCCGAAGAAGAAAAAAATCAAAAAGGAGATAATGTACAAGTTAGTGATTCGGACACATTATCTGGTACATCACCATCTGAGTGCAGTAGCCCTTGGACTCCTGGTTCCCAGCCAAGTTTTGATTTGCGTATAACACCAAAAATTAAAAGGCATAAACTCAGGTCACAAAGAAAAAGAAAAAGGGAAGAACAGAGAAGTCAACGCAAGAACAAGTATGAAAAAGCAGCAGTAGAAGGAGGAAAAAATCAGCCATGATGAGTGATTTTTTTTATATTTTAAAAAGTATATCTACAATCTAGATTGATGTTTTGAATGATTTTTTTTCTAGCTTCACATAGTGTACTTTAATAAAATTTGATAATCGTATTCAATGGTTTTTTTTGTTAAAGGGTCACCCTGGTAAACATTGTATTTATCACATAGACATATAAGTACAATACAATGGAATGTTGCTGCATGCTTCATTAAACAATTTTTAATATTTATGTTCTACAAGTATATATTCATTTTCTATATTTTATCACCAGTGATATCACACGTAAACAATTTTTAATATTCATGTTTTACAATATTCATTTTCTATATTTTATCACCAGTGATATCACACGTAAACAATTTTTAATATTCATGTTTATAAGTATATATTCATGTTTTATAAGTATTCATTTTCTATATTTTATCACCAGTGATATCACACGTAAACAATTTTCTATACTTATGTTTTACAAGTATATATTTATTTTATATATTTTATCACCAGTCATATCACACGTAAACAGTTTTTAATATTCATGTTTTACAAGTATATTCATTTTTTATTTTTTATCACCAGTGATGTCACACGTAAACAATTTTTAATATTCATGTTTTATAAGTATATATTCATGTTTTATAAGTATAATTCATTTTCTATATTATATCACCAGTGATACCACACGTAAACAATTTTCTATATTTATGTTTTACAAGTATATATTTATTTATATATTTTATCACCAATGATATGACACGTAAATAGTTTTTAATATTCATGTTTTATAAGTATTGGTAAGTGATTAGTTATTTATAATGATGTCTCATATATTTTTAAGTTGGTTTTCAATGTTTTTTTATATCTCATATATCGTATTGAATAAAATTTTATACACAGTATTTTTATAATTTTTTTTTATAGTTAGTGATAATACAGGTAGTTATATTTTCAATATTGCAATGTTTTCTACCATCTTTTGTATTTGAAATATTATTTTTGAAGTTAAAGTTGACATCTTTAATCAGCAAAAGAAGGTTCAACAATTGTTTAAGATACATCATTTGTATATCACCAGTGATATACTACAGAATATTTGTTCTAATAAAAAGTACTAACTATCTTGTTAACATAAGACTTGGGGCTTATCATTCATTTGCTATCTTTTTGTTGATAGCAGCTTCAACGATTTCTTGGACCGCTTTTTCGTCTTTGTCCTTGTTATCATTTTCAAACTTCTTTGCATAGTCCGTCATCACTCCTCTCTTTGTGTTTACTTCATGCATTAGAATCTTTGTCACATACCTCTTCCTCATTATGTTTATTTGCAGTTGATGATCTCTGTGTTTTTCGGGAACAATTTGAGGATTCCATTTAGATGCCATCTCACCTTGATAAAGTTCCATATGCATCATTGTGTACAAGCCACTGTCGATTTTGTTTTCCAGAGTTTGCCATTTGAATTTCATCACTTTTGGTGGTTTGTCGTTTCTTAGCTTCTTAACACACGTGTTTCCATGCTTCGTCAAGTAGTTGATCACCAAATTTTTTTATAGAAATTAAAATTTAAGAAATTAGTTATTGTGTATAGCCATGTAATTTATCTGCATTTATATAATTCTACATTCAAGTAACATTATATATTTACTTACTATTTTGCCAAAGGCGTCTTGGTACTTTTTCTTGTATTCCACATTTGAGTCGTTATCCAGTATCATAACATTTGCTTTCTCAAGGTTGAAGACGATCACAAAATAATCACCTCCAACTATTGTGGGAAAAACACAATTCTCACATCTTTCATCCTCTTCTTAGCTTGTGAAGAAATCATGTATTTGTGCAGCAACTTTTCAAACTTCTCATCATCGATCTCATTCAAACTCTCATTTTCCATCTGTTCCACGTCCTATAGATAAAATATTTTTTAAAAATAAATTTAGTTATATTTTTTAATTGATAGAACATTTTTTTTCGTTATAAATTTTAAATGAACTTACGATGTCATTTGTTGCAAAGTATTGCCTTCTTAACCCTTTGCCTCCTGTGTGTATCATTTCCTCGTAATTTAACACTTTAACAAAAGTGTCAATTACTTTTTTAGGTATCTTGAATCCAGGTGCCAGAGTTTGTATTTCTTCTCTGTTTGCAATAGTTCCACTTCCATCATCGAATACTTTTCAGTGCAAAACATTTATTATGTATTAGATTTATCACTAGTTTCTAATGATATATATCCAGGACTAAATAGTAAATATTAAACTTGTTCACCTGATCTGTCCTTGCATACAGAAGATGTTGTTTGCTGAAATCATTTCATCATAGTGCAACTTATCTTGTGTTTTGGACATCTCGTTCATTTATGGCGATTTATAATACATCGATGGTTTCGTGATCCTTTTTCCTCTGCCTTGCGCTTCCTCCTATGCAATGCTTTCTATTTCGCTTACTTATTTTGTACCAAATGCATTCTCTTGGACATCGGGCTTTCATATTTTTTATCATCTGTTGCATAATTTTTTGTTAAGGTTTTTTGTTTTTCATATAATCTATAAGTGTAAAAACTGATACCTTTTTTTGATAAAAATTTATGTTTTTACCTTTTGTTTTTTCTGCATCCTGTTTTGCTTGTTGCCTTGTTTTTTTCTTTGGTGTTGTTTCTGCTGCTGCTTCCTTTGTCGCTTTTTTTGTTGCAGCTTCTTCTTTGTTTTTTTCTTTAGATGTCTCTTTGTTTTCTTCTGTTTGTGCTTTTGGTTTTTCTGCAACAGCAGCTTCATGTTTGTCCTCTGCATGTTCTTTTTTTTTCTGTTGGAGCTTCATGTTTGTCCTCTACATGTTCCTTTGTTTCTGTTGGTGCTGCTTCCTTTGTGGGCTCTATTGTTGCAGCTCCTTCTTTGTTTGTTTTTGTTTCAGCAGATGTTTTTTCTCCACCTTTATTTGCTTTTGGTTTTGCTGAACTTTTATTTTTTGGTGTTTCCTTTCCTGCAACTTTTTTTTGCTGTTTTTTGAGAACCTTCTTTTAAAGTTGGTTCCTTTCCTGTATTTGTAGCTTCCTCTTCATCCTGTTTTTTCTTTGCATCTTCTTCCTCTTTCTTCTTATTTTCAGCATCAACATTCTTTTTTCTTTCAGCCTCCTCTTTTGCAGCTTCTTGCTGCTTCTTCTTTATATCTGCTTCTAAAAAGGATTTTTTCAACTTCAGAATTTATACATTTCTAGTTACATATCACTAGTATTTGTTAAAGCATCATTATATTTTGTTGTTTTTGCTAGCCATAGTTTGTTAAAAGTATCATTATACATTATTAGTCATTTATCATTTATCATTGATCAATAGTGATTTAACACTAGTTTATTTTTATGACTAGTAGTTAATCACTAGTGATTTGTCAATTACATGAACATGCTAAATTATTTGATTTTACTGACCTCTTTGAGCTTTGATTTTATTTGCATCTTCTTGCTTTTTCTTCTTATCTTCAACATTGGCTTTCCTTTTTCTTTCAGCCTCGTCTTTCGTAGCTTGTTGCTGCTTCTTTTTTTCAAGTGCTTCGTAGTATATTTTATCAGCTTCAGGAAAGTCTGATTTGTTGTTGTTGCTCTCCTTGTGGACATCTTCAATAAACCCAGCAGGACTATGAATATCATTTGTTGTTGTAGCTTTGCTAGTTGATGCACCAGCATAGTAATATGAATAATCCTTGTGTTCATCTACTTCCATTTCATTTCCAAACTTAATAACTGGATTTTACTCAGTTAAAAAGTTTGTTGTTCCAGTCTTTTCGAATTGACTACTGGTTTAAGTGTGACTCAGTCGTCTTTTGGTGGAAACAATAAATTGGGTTGTCGTTGTAGTAAAGTAAATGTGCAAGACTTAAAGTAAATGACGAGTAATTAAAACTATAACTAATTAAAAAGTAAATGGTGCAAAATTTAAAACTTTTAAAAGTAAATAATTAATTAAATGACGAGAAATTAAAGCTTGACGAAAAGTAAATTTGACAATTAAATAAAAATGAAAATTAAAATTGACAATTTAATAAAAGTGCAAACTCAAAAATTAAACTAAGACAAAATATTAAACAAAACCTACCGTCGGAATACACTCCATCGGAATCTAATCGGAATCCGATTGGAATACACCAGAAAGAATCTCGTCGGAATGTTGGTCGGAATCCCCTATCGGAATGATATCGGAATCCCAAAAGAAATCCTATCGGAATAACAACTCACCTGTCGGAATACCAAACAAACACCCTCGTCGGAATCCTGATCGGAATGTACCAAGAGGAATCCTGTCGGAATGCTTCGTATCGGAATACCAATTAAAACCCTTGTCGGAATCCCAATCGGAATCCGTGTCGGAAAAACAAAACCCTTTTCCGATCCAGCAATCGGAATGCTGGTCGGAATGTGAAACCCATTTCCGATGGTTTGATCGGAATAACAGTATGAAAATTGTAAATAAGCAAAACAAATAAGTTACGAACCAAATAAGCACACAACTAATTAACCAAAACATGTATAAGAAAAACCTAATAATCTAAAATTCAAAAACTTTTAAAAACACTAAATAATAAAAGTATTTACAAACGACTTTTTAATAAAAATAACTTTTATAAACACTTAAGTAAATTTAAGAAAACACGAATAAGCTATAAAATCAATAATCCAAAACAATCAAAAGCATAAAAACATAACATTGAATCAAATAAGCATAACAATAAGCACATAAACATAAAGATTAAGCAAAACAAGAAAGGAAGAATGAGAGATTAAAAATAAGAACTTGATTAAAAATAAGATTCAATAACAAAATTAAAAGACTTACTTGAAATTAAAGGCAAGAAATTAAAGGTGCAATTAAGTAAATGACAATAAGAAAGTGCAAGTAATTAAAGGTGGAAGAACTATGTGTCAAATAGCCAACAACTCCTAATGTGATATTATGAGGGTATTTATAGGGAATAGGGAGGTAAGCATGTGTTGGAAGCTTCCTCCTTTTTTTGTCGTCTTTTCGTCATCTAAATTCTTCTACTTTTTCGACTTTGTCTCGGGATTAATTAAACTCCTCTTGTAATTTCTTCATTAATTAGACTTGAGTTCTTCGGCTTTATTAAACTTCCGTCTTTAGACTTTCTTCGATAAATCTTCAGAATAGGCCTTGGACTTCCGTTCTTTTTGCACTCTTGATCTTTTGACTTCGTCTCTTCGATAAAAGCCCGTGAAAGCCCGTGTTTTCTTCCCTTTTCATATTTTGGTCCTAAATCACAACAAAAACACAAACCACGCATAATTCCGACATTTACGACATAAAATACACGTTTTGGCTTGGTTATTATTATAATTAAGTGGTAAAAGAATAAGTGTTTTCACACTTATTAAATCCCCTACACTTGACAATTGCAATGTCCTCATGTAATGCATTAATTACAAGGCAAGATTTACATTTTCATCATAATCAATCCACCTTCGCCTTTATTAAAGAGATAAAAAATTACAAAATATTTAAAGGAAGAAAAACAAGTAAAAATATCAAAAACATACCTTAGGATTTTGGAATGTCATGAATGTTTATCATCCTCAAGTTTCACGTTCCCCATACCAAGCTTAAAAACGAGATCATTGTTATTATAAGTTAGCAAACTATCACAAACTCATGTGGGCCAATTATTTACTTAGATTCCCTTATTCCTAGGTTTATCTCTTATATTTTATTCTTGTCTTGAATGATCACGAGGATGCATTGTTGACTTATTTCGATAGTTATTGAGGCTGAAAATAAAGTAGGACGATTTAATCAATAGTTAGCTAGAGGACAAAATCTTTTAAAACTGCTTCTCGGGACCTCATAAAGTTCAAGTCTTGGCATAACTCGCTACACGATTTGAGACCTTTCTCGGACCGATATTTGGCATTGACTTCATACTTCAAATCTTGAGAGACGTTCATGAAATAATGGTCTTCTCTTCATAATAGGAATTTCTTCACTTGAACTTTTTGAGAGATTCTTCATATTTGGACCACGACTTCTTCTTTTTTCTCCAATCTTTATTTGGGATTTTGATATACAACAATCCGCCTCCTTTTAGGACTTGGATCTATTTATCCTCATACCTTGTTAGGGCCTTTTTGGATAGACTTCTCCATGATCTTTAGGGGAGTATTTGCTTTTCGTCGTGTGTCTCGATCCTTCATATTAATTTTTGATAAATGATTCTTCACATCACTTTTGGATCTTTAGCAACAAAATATAACCCTCATGCCTTGTTAGGGCCTTTTCGGACTCGCCAATCTTCGCATCCCGCTTCAATAAGTTATGCCTTGGATATGAACTCTAATTAATACCGAGCAACTTTTAAACGATCTTGGGCTAGAAGCAAAGTAACTTTTTAAATCGTACAACCTTACTTATTGCAATTAAATTTATTAACAAGCGATGGGAGAAAAAGCTCATAATTAACTCACATAAATTCATGAAAGAATACCAAACTTATAATTGACTCTATCATCTCTCGTTCTCCACAATTTAAAATCTCAAGGAATGAGACTCGTGGATGCTTCGTCTTGCATAGAAGAACGCAACTGTTGCAATAGCTTATTAAATCAAAGTTTTGGGTTTTCAAGTCATCTATAGGATCTTGCAAATTCTTAGACTTTTTCAAGTTTAGAATTCGCATTTAAAAGTTCCCTTGATAAACGAATTTCTAGGATCAATTATAGGAACTTGCGAAAAGTTCTTGTTCTTAACCCGTAAGAGTTAAGACTTTCGCGTTTTAAAGTTCCCTATATAAAAGCCTAGCAAAACTTGACTTAAACACGTTAAGGATACTAGCTAGAGTAAACTTAGATAAGTAAACTCGGGTTGAGTCAAAAGATTCATAACGTTTAAAAATTAAAACCACTTTATTAATATTTATTCTAGCAACGAAATAAAATAACTATAACAAAGGAAAAACTACAAGGCCAAAATATATCAAAAATTTTGAAAAATGTCGAAAAATCAATTTTCTGGTTAAAATGAGGACAAATACAAGGAAAAGCCCACTTAACTTCGATAGAAGTCCCCCCTACACTTAATATAAACATTGTACTCAATGTTTAAGCATGTGGAAGTAAACTCCCCTACACTTAGGACATTGTGCACTTTGTTTAAATCTTGCTAAGGAAGAGACAACTAAAGTGATTCCTATTTTAATATTGAAGAATATAAAATAGAGAATCAAAAGAGTTTAGGATAGAACCGGGAAGACGGGTACACAGAATCACGGGCCGTCAAAAGTCATCAAGAATGTATCTTTGAAAGCTCGAATCCCTGCACATGATAAGAAAGAAAACAACAAACACATACTAGGGTCTTCCCCTACACTTATTATAAAAACAAAGAAAAAGGATAAATACTGCGGGTTGCCTCCCGAGTAGCGCTTGTTTTTGTTAACCGAGTCGTGAGCCTGACTCGACCTTGATTAGCATGGTAAAAAGCTTGAAGAACATCCACCGGGATCTAATACATGGTTTTCATCCATCAAGTAGCACAAGCTTAAGGCGAACAAGGCAAGCCAAAGAAGAGTAGGCAAGGTTCCCTTAAGCAAAGATGCAGCACGGTGGTAGCAAGTGTGATGAGGTGCAAGCATATCTCCATAAGTTACAAAAATCTTACCTTTTATTTCATCAGATGGATACTGAGATGGCTTAAAAATTGCAATACTGGGATCGAACACCTTTTCCTTTAGGGGAAAATAACACTCAGGCTCAGTAGACCTTGAAGAGGATCTGCTCATAAATCTCACAATCTTATCCTCAGAAGGTGGATAAAGAGGTGTCAAGACATAAGTACTGCGGATATCGGTGTCTTCCGGCTTCTTCTCCTTTGAAACGGGTTTCTTCATATCCAAAGAAGGATAAAGAGCATCATCAAAGTCCAAAGGAGGAGAATCACTCTCATTAGAGAAGTAGGTATTGAGAAAAGTAGCAAAGTCTTCCTCAAATAAGTAGTCATCCAAAGTAGGATCAAGCATTGTTGGTGGAGGATCTTCATCAAAAGTAGGTGCAAGGTCATCATGTGAAGAATCACTCGAAAGAGTATCGACATCCTCAAAATCATCATATGTTGGCATGTCTTTATACGCAGAAGAAAAATCATCAGAATCATCCATGTCAGAACTAGAATCATCATCATAGTCATCATAAATTGGTGGAGACTCATGAATTGGTGGATGATCTAAATTGGAGAGAGAATCATCCACATCATCTTGGAATAGTGGATTATCATAGCAAGAATCGAAAAGAGGATTGTTGTAGACGACAAAATCATCAAGCACATTAATCATATTCGCTGATTCTCTTCCATTGGGTTTGGTTGTGATCTTCCCCATTTTAAAAACTTGTGCATCATTCCCTACTCTTAAGATTAACTCACCTTCGGCAACATCGACTAATGCTTTTCCGGTTCTCAATAATGGCCGACCAAGTATTAACGGAATACGAGGGTCCATTTCATAATAAACAACAACAAAATCGACCGGAAAAGTGAAGGTGCCAATTTTAACAAACACATCTTCGGCAATACCAACGGGGTAAGCGAGAGTTCGATTTGCAAGCTCAAGAGTCATCTTTGTTGGTGTAAGTTCGGGTAATGATAACTTTTTCCAAACACTTAAAGGCATCAGATTTATACTTGCCCCGAGATCGGCTAAGGCAGTAAATTCTTCGGTTTGGTTAAAAGTACATGGTAGCACAAAACAACCGGGATCTCCAAGTTTCTCCGGAAGTTCTTTAAGAAGGATTGCAGAACAATTCTCATTCAATCGAGTGTTAACAAACTCGACCATCTTCTCCTTCTTATTAAGCAATTCCTTAAACATCTTAACAAATGTCGGCATTTGGGCAAGAGCTTCAACAAGGCTAAGGGTGATGGTCACTCCCGAAATCTTATTCAAAAAGTTTAACACTTGAATGTCATCCTTGGTGAGCAATCTGCCTTTGTCTAAGCGAGAAGGATAAGGGATGTTGGGTTTATAGGTGAAGGTAGGGTTGGTGAAGGGTGCTTCTTGGGTACTTTGTCATGCATAGGTGGAGACGGTAATGGAGGACTAATACTAGGCGTGGGAGTATGAGGGATAAATGGTGGTGGATGAGGTGTAGATGGAGTAACTGGGGGAGGGATAGATGGTCCTACTAAGGTTGCTCCACTACGTGTAGTAATAGCACTCACATTCGCTCTCGGGTTGGTGACGGTATTTGAAGGAAAAGAGCCCGAAGTAGAGGGTTGAGTACTTGGTAAGAAACTAGCCAGCATATTCTTCAAATCATTTGTTTGAGTGCTAAAAGAGGTTTGTATATCATGTCGAAGCTCAGATCTAATATCATTACCTTGCTTAGTGATATCTCCTTTCAAGTTGATAATTTGGCTTTGTAGATTCTTAATTTGCTCTCCTTGGGTCCTCATGAAAGCTTCAACATCATGATTAATAGGTGGTGCTTGTTGAGCGGGTGGGTGATAAGGATTAGAAGCTCGAGGTGGGTTTGGGTTGCTTCTGTTGTAGTTGTTGGGGTTGTGGTTTTGAGGAGAAAAACTGGGTGAAAGAAAGTTGTTTGTAAAGTAACTTAGCAAGTTACGATCACCTTGAAGTCGGGCTTGGTAGTTTTCCGTTGAATAGTTACCATAAGCCGCATACACGTTTTCCGGATTGTCATGAGTAGAAGGACAATCAGTGTATGAATGAGGACCACCGCAGATCTCACAAGAAGTTGCAACAGATTTAACTTGTTGTTGTTGATTTGTAGCCAAAAGTTGCATATTCTTGCTCATTTCGACATTGCGCGGGTCAATTCGATGATATCAGGGTTTGAAGAAGTAGAAAAAACATTGACTCTCGGGTTTGATCTTGAAGATGCGGATGAATCTCAATTTTTGTGATGAGTAGTCATGTTCTCTATAAGCTCTCTACACTCCTCGGGTCTTCTTTTCATAAATGTGCCACCGGCGGCTGCATTAATCGTATCACGATCACGAAAAGTTAAACCGTTGTAGAAAGTATCAATCAAAGTAACGGGGAGCATGTTGTGGTTTGGACATCGATCGATCAAAACATTATATCGTTCCCAAGAATCAAAAAGTGATTCATCGGGTTCTTGAGTAAATCCACTAATTTGATTTCGAAGGCTCGTGACCATGGATGGTGGAAAGTAGCGCGACAAAAAGCGTTGAGTCATCTCATCCCAAGTATGAATTGAATTCTTCGGAAGACGATCAAACCATTTTTCGGCATGGTGGGATAAGGTGTGTGGAAATAGGTGAAGGCGAAGAAATCCATAGTAACTCCGGGCAACTTCATGCTTTGAGTAACGGTAATGAATTTGTCGAGGTGTTTGTTGGCATCATCATCCGGTAATCCGCGAAATGGACAAGTGTTTTGAACTTCTTGGATCATGTGATGCTTCAACGAAAACTCTGGAGCCGTGATTTGCATCGGCGCAATCGGTCCTCCTCGTCCGTTCATTGTTGGTTGACAAAGCTCCTCCATCGTTCGAAGATCGGGTGGGGGAACATTGTTGTTATTATTATTGTTGAGGTGTGGTGGGTTATTGTTGTTGTTCACATCAGCCATATCTAAATCTTCACGAGTCTCGGGCTCTGAATAAGTTGAAGATCTAGTACGCATACACCTGCAAAAGCAAAAGAAAAAGATACCAAAGAAATAGAGAATATATATGTACGTGTAAAAATAAAAATAAAAATCTTTTTGGATTTTTGAAAATTTTTAATTTTTATGGATTTTTGAAAATTTTTGATTTTTATGGATTTTTGAAAATTTTTGAGCAAGAAAAATAACGTTCACGTGTGAAAGGATCCCAAAATTCAACGCGTCTCTCACAGAAAACCGTTAATCTTTACGAAAAGAGCCGGCAGCGGTGCCATTTAATAATTGGATTTTACTCAATTAAAAAGTTCGTTGTTCCAGTCTTTTCGAATTGACTACTAGTTTAAGTGTGACTCAGTCGTCTTTTGGTGGAAACAATAAATTGGGTTGTCGTTGTAGTAAAGTAAATGTGCAAGACTTTAAAGTAAATGACGAGTAATTAAAACTAAACTAATTAAAAAGTAAATGGTGCAAAATTTAAAACTTTTAAAAGTAAATAATTAATTAAATGACGAGAAATTAAAGCTTGATGAAAAGTAAATTTGACAATTAAATAAAAATGAAAATGAAAATTGAAAATTTAATAAAAGTGCAAACTCAAAAATTAAACTAAGACAAAATATTAAACAAAACCTACCGTCGGAATACACTCCATCGGAATCCGATCGGAATACACCAGAAAGAATCTCGTCGGAATGTTGGTCGGAATCCCCTATCGGAATGATATCGGAATCCCAAAAGAATTCCTATGGGAATAACAACTCACCTGTCGGAATACCAAACAAACACCCTCGTCGGAATCCTGATCGGAATGTACCAAGAGGAATCCTGTCGGAATGCTTCGTATCGGAATACCAATTAAAACCCTTGTCGGAATCCCAATCGGAATCCGTGTCGGATAACAAAACCCTTTTCCGATCCAGCAATCGGAATGTTGGTCGGAATGTGAAACCCCTTTCCGATGGTTTGATCGGAATAACAGTATGAAAATCGTAAATAAGCAAAACAAATAAGCTACGAACCAAATAAGCACACAACTAAAAACTTAACCAAAACACGTATAAGAAAAAGCTAATAAGCTAAAATTCAAAAACTTTTAAAAACACTAAATAATAAAAGTATTTAAAAACGACTTTTTAATAAAAATAACTTTTATAAACACTTAAGTAAATTTAAGAAAAACACGAATAAGCTATAAAATCAATAATCCAAAACAATCAAAAGCATAAAAACATAACACTGAATCAAATAAGCATAAAAATAAGCACATAAACATAAAGATTAAGCAAAACAAGAAAGGAAGAATGAGAGATTAAAAATAAAAACTTGATTAAAAATAAGATTCAATAACAAAATTAAAAGACTTACTTGAAATTAAAAGCAAGAAATTAAAGGTGCAATTAAGTAAATGACAATAAGAAAGTGCAAGTAATTAAAGGTGGAAGAACTATGTGTCAAATAGTCAACAAATGCTAATGTGATATTAGGAGGGTATTTATAGGGGATTAGGGAGGTAAGCATGTGTTGGAAGCTTCCTTCTTTCTTTCTTTCTCGTCTTTTCGTCATATAAATTCTTCGACTTTTTCGACTTTGTCTCGGGATTAATTAAACTCGTCTTGTAATTTCTGCATTAATTAGACTTGATTCCTTCGGCTTTATTAAACTTCCGTCTTTAGACTTTTCTTCGATAAATCTTCAGAATAGGCCTTGGACTTCCGTTCTTTTTGCACTCTAGATTTTTTGACTTCGTCTTTTGTCTTTTTCTTCGATAAAAGCCCGTGTTTTCTTCCCTTTTCATATTTTGGTCCTAAATCACAACAAAAACACAAACCACGCATAATTCCGACATTTACGACATAAAATACACGTTTTGGCTTGGTTATTATTATAATTAAGTGGTAAAAGGATAAGTGTTTTCACACTTATTAAAACTCCCTTTTGAATCTTTGTACAAACAAGTTTAATCATTCATCACCTTCAAAGACCTCTTGCATCTGCAAGTTTTCATTAATCATATCTTGAAGCTCTCTTCTCTATTTCGTAAATCTTTCAAACTTTTCTTCTATTGTCTCGTATATAAGTTGTGTTGAAAAAAATGCGTGTTAGGAATTTTGCATCACTATTGATAATCTATTATAAGTGTTTTTACTATGACCTGATTAAATATTATGTTAAATTTTCAACTTTAATGTATTATCACTATTGATAATCTATTAAAAATCAATTTTAATGGATTATCAATAGTGATAAAACTAAAAAAGAAAAATTCTCTTAACAGATTATCAATAGTGATAAGATTATCAATAATTATAATCAGTATTTTAAGTAACTATTGATCAAATATTATGTTAATATTTCAACTTCAATTTATTATCACTATTGATAATCTATTAAAATTAACTTTAATGGATTATCAATAGTGATAAAACTAACAAAAAAATTATAGATATAAGATTCAATAGTCATAATCACTATTGATAAACTATTACCACTATTTTAGTTTTGTCTATTGCTTAATTATTATGTTAAATTTTTCATCTTTAATGTATTATCACTATTGATAACCTATTAAAATCAACTTTATTGGATTATCAATAGTGATAAAATATACTTTATTTTACTGACCTCTTTGAGTTTTTGCTTCTCATTTTCCTGTTCATCAACATTATTTTCTTCATCATCTTCTATCATTGAAATCAATCCAAACCATCCATTCTTGATCTCCAAGTTTTCTCTTTCTTCTAAAAGATCAAAAGTCCAGTTTCTGATGCCAGGCCATTTTCGTGGTACATTCATCTCTGTAAAGTTTGTGTGATGCAAGTAAACCAGTTGTTTATAGTATAATATTAAATAAAAAGTGTCATGCATTAATAATATGATATTAGACATAAAAAAAAAATTAAAGTGTAGATTAAAATTACCATTAGCACAACGTTTAGGCCGTAGTACCAGTTTTCCGCTGTCGTGTCTTACCAGTTGACCTTGCTTACTCGAATGCATTCCCAAATAAAAGTGCACCAGTCAAAATCGCTAATGACATCATGATGTTGTATGTTGTTTATCACATAATAGTTTTCCTCGAACTGTTATCACATTTTATCCTGTAGTTTGCAAAGAGCATGAGGTAATTTATTTTGAACATGAAGTCTGTATCGGTTGTGTTCTGAATAACCTTTGAAATATCTGTTGTTGTTGGATATTGCTTCTCTCCAAACTGTGCTTTGAATGAGTTTAAGAACACATCATTGTTTGCTCTTTCATGCTCAGATTCTAGTCTTCTTTTTCCCATTTAGATTCCTGTTGCTTCTCTGATTTTCTTTGGTGTGAACTTTATTTTTTTGCCATTTGGCAGTGGCAACTCCATGTTCTGTGTGTCTAGGTTTTTAAGTACAAAATATGTGAGCCGTGCCGATACGTTGCTGAATCGAAGTTCCAACAAACTTCCAAAGCCCATTTGTCTAATCACCCTTTTCCTTTATGTCGATAGATTTCGATTAGCATTGAAGAGAGGCTGAACAGTTCTTTTAGCCCTCAATGGCTTGAAATTATCTTCATTTTTTAGTTTCATTATTTCTTTTCCTATCATTAGTTCCATCTCTTCTTCATCAGATTCTTCTTTCTTTTTTCTTTTTCCTTTTATTGTTCTTTTTTTTCTTTCATCAGCTTGATTTGCTTTTTCGTCTCTTTTCCTTTTTTTTATATTCTCTTGCTTTTCCTCTTGTTTTTTTTCCTGCATGAACTCTTGTTGGCTTTTTTCCAGGTTCTATGTCAGTGGCTTTTCTTTTTCTTTCTGCAACTTCCTTTGAAGCAAACGCGACTACTTCTGTTGTTGTTGTTTGTTTCTCAACTAAATCTAGTTCTTGTCTTTTAGCATCATTTTTTCGTCTGAATGTTAGTTTTTTCGATGTCGAAGATGGTGTTTTGTTACCTTCAGTGTTGCTTTGTGTGTTCAAATCTGCACAAACATAGATGTATTATGTTAATCATTCATTTATATATTTTTTTAAATATATTAAATGTGATACTTAAGAAGTTTATAAGTATGCATCATACATTCTATGATATTTAATTTGTTAGTTTTATCAATATTGATAATCCATTTAAGTTATTTTTAAAGGGTTATCAATAGTGATAATACATTAAAATATCAAAACAAGTATGTCGCATTCTCACATATTTGATCACATTTATATATTTATAAAGAATAAATTTTTTTATTTTCTTTTAAATGTACCTAGTGTTTTACCAATCTGCAGATAAAGGTTTAGAATCGGGCATGTTTTCAGAACTGTAGTTACAAAACAATTTTTATGTAAGTTTTTGTCTGAGTTTTGAATTTTGTAATTGTTTTTAATAGATACTAACCCGATAAAACATCTTCTATTTGAATTTGGCAGATCTTCGACTGGTGTTAAATCGAGAAAAATATCTTCATCTACATTTTTTAAATAGAAAATAATAATTTTCATTTTTATTTGGAAACATATTTGATAAATTTTGTTATATAATTTATGAATCCTTTCAAGTTTCTTATTCTGAAAACTCTTATCAATGTTGATATACATATACCAAAACTAACACCTTGCTTTTTTGTTTATATTGATTATAATAATCTTATATAAGTCCATAAGCGATCAAATAATTTAAAAAACTGGGGCTTATAGTTTTTAAATTTATATGAACTTAAAAAAAACCTAATAAACTTTACATAAATCTTTCTTTAAAGTTTTATATTATTAAAAAGTTTATAAAACAATCAAAAAAAATCAATACAATATGACATTAATTGATGATTAGAATCTAAAATTAACAATACATAACAAATCATCACAAGAACCTCGAAATACCCAATTTAAACTTAGAAGTAGGTTATTATAATCAATATATCAATTAAAACATCAAATTAACATATTAAATTAATTAAATTTAGAATAAATATTCTAATCATCATCAAAAGTAATAAATCATGAGTTATCTAGAAACTAGAAGGGGGGGGGGGGGGTTGAATAGTTTCTCTTCTATTAGTCACCTAATTTAAATTACTTTGAATTAAGTGTGTATCAAAACTATCTTTTACTTAAAGCTATGTTGCATAATGATTAGGTTCAATTCAAATGCATTAGCAATGGTAATAGGTAAGTATAATGATAATGAAATAAGTAAAGAGTAAGGAAAGAGACAACCTAGTGACAAGACACCAAGATTTATAGTGGTTCGACAACGAGGCTCTATCCTCGTTTCTATTCCACTCCTCGAGTACACCTACTCGAGATTTCCACTATATCCACAAGCTCCCTTCTTGGTGGAGAAAGCCTTACATCGTCGCTTACATTATTTTCCGACACTAAGCTAAATGTCGAGACCTAATCATTAGCTAGGACCAATCTACACAACGTTGCCTACTTCACAATTTAACGACACAAGGCTAGATGTCGAGTTCTAATCTCAAGGTAGAACCAATCTTCACGACGTTGCCTACTTCACCATTTAACGACACAAGGCTAGATGTCGAGTTTTAATCCAAAGCTAGAACCAATCTTCACGACTCTTCACTTTGAAGCTAAGTGAGAACTTCACACAACACAACTACTAATCACTTTCAAGTTTAGTGAGAACTCACAAGACACAACCACATCACTTTATAGTTTAGTGAGAACTACTACACAAATCTATTACAACTCAACTAGACATATCCAAGTACACACATGTAGCTTGGAACTACACAACATAAATCCAAGCAAACACATATGCAATGGATGTACACAACAAATCCAAGTATTTACAAATAGCTTGGATGAACACAACTAGTCCAAGTATTTCATAAATACAAATAGATCAACAAAAATAAAAAGGCTAACATGATGAACATGACTAATTCATGGATTCATCTGTATCACAACACTAGTGAGTGAGTGATCTTCTCATTGGACAAGGTAAAGGAGGGGATCAAGAGGATAATCATATGTAAACATCCTTAACACTTTAAGTGATCATTTACTAATGATTATGCTATAGAAAAGAGAAAGGAGGCTGAGAAAAACGTCCAAGAGGCTTGTTGGAAAATGAGATTTGATCCATGATATGAGTGTATTTACTCATATCATTTGTATCAAATAACAATGAAATAATGCTATTCATGTATCAAATATGCCTTGTATATGTGTATTTCTTGTTTGATTGTGTGTAGGTACCAAGTTCGCGAAAACCGACAAAAATCGACACGAGAATGAAGAAAAAGATCAAAGAAGCCAAAATCGAGCTCGACGTTAGCGGATTTCATCTTTTATTGAGCTAATGGGCCAAGTGGGTCCCACAATGGGTTAAATGGGCTCAAAATCCCATTTATGTTTCAAATTAATATTATGTGATTTGGACGTCCATTTGAGGCCCAAAAAGGGAACTTGCATTCACGGATGGAATGTTATTTGGGCTGAAAAGCCCAACTCAATGATGGAATAAATAATGGAAGGAGAAGAAACGTGAATTGGGCCTTTAGGGTTTTATAAACGAATTGTTTCTTTGTGTTTATTGTCTCAGTCAAACTTTATCTTCACACATTTACTTTTCACCAATAATAAGAAAACCGTCCCACTTCACGTGTCATAACTTCACCCACTCTTATTTCATCCACTCGTTTTTTCCATCCATTAAATAAATTTTAACCGACCCCCACCACACTTTTATATTCCCATTCGTTTTGTTTTTCTCCCACTTTCCATTCACAACAAATTAAATATACTCTCGATATAACCAAGGTGAGTTTTCTCTCACCTTTCTTCCCCACTTTACCCCAAAACCTAAAAACCAGTAACCCTAGTTACTATTCACCCAATCCTTAATCAGTAAAAAGTCAGTTTAACAAAGGGATTTTTATTTATTCAATTAACTCACACCAAGGGAATAAAACCCCCATGGTTTAAGGAAGAGAAAGGCTGGAAGAAAAGAGATACGTGGTTGATTCTCATTGGCTTCAACACATCATTCCTCCTTTTCCACCAATCAGAGGCCTTGAAAGAAACACAACTAGCACACGGATGCCACGTTGGCAATCCGTGTGCTAGATTGTGTCATATCAACCGTCCGATTAAAGCCTCTCAGGAGAGAGAAAAGAAGAGTCAATATCAAAGGCCAAGATTAAAAGGGAATATGCTCTAAGAAGATGCGAATATCCTCCTCAGCAAAGCCATGGGAAGGCTATAAAAACCCCACATTTTTACTTGTAATCCATCCTTTACTTTTCTTTAATGTTATTCTGTAGAAATAGACTTAGGATTAAACTTGTATTTCTTTTATAAAGTATTGTAATATTTCTGAAAATTAATGAAAGATCAGTTATTTTAATTTTAATGTGTGTCTCATCTAATTTTTTACTGCTTGAATTGATATACAATTTAAATCTATTTACTGTTTCTTAAGAATGATTTTTGAGATGTTAAAGATAAGCTAAGTGATAGCTTAGTTTTAATATCAAAAGTTAAGTTTTGGATAAAACTTATCCCCACTGGATAAGTAAAAAATAAATATGCTCGGTTCGATCATGTTGCTGTTCGAGTTGATTTATATGGTGGTTCGGTTGATGGAGAATGGTGATTAATTGAGGTTTAGTTTTCGGATCATTAGGATGCTCAGCGCAATCCTACGTCTCAAAGGTTATCTACAAAAAGGTGCATTTTACTTTTATTTTTTTTATGATATTTAGTTTATTAGAAGTTTAAATGGTTTAATGTTTAGGTTAAAATCATGTTATGAATCTGTTCTTTGATGTTTCTACAATGTTTATTATTTGATATTTGATTTTATGATGATACGGTTGTATGTTTAAACGTTTGTATGTTTATAATATGGGATGCTGTTGGACTGCCATGTTAATATGAATAACTGAGTTTGTTTACAAGATTTTTTTATATGCTGATTAGTTAAATATGATATAGATTTATTAAGCTGATTTTGTTTGAGGATTGTTATTAGGTCTATTTTTCTGCTTAATTTTTGCTCGATTTAGACTAAGTACACAGTGATATGAATTTGTTTGCTGGTAATGTATTTCTGATATTGCTAAACTTGTGCTTGATCTGTTTTTGTTTCTGAACTACTGCTAAAACATTCGTTGAATATTTGATTTTTTGAAGTGTTGAGTTATTGCTTAATATGCCCAGTTATATCTGCATTTTGCTGAGTTAAGTCGTCATTGAATTTGATTACTGAGAGCTTTGTGAATTTGATTTATCTGAGTTGATTTAGTTTTATATTTGGATTTGCTTGATTTGTTAACTGTTTTAAATTTGGTAAATTACTCCTTATATGTTTTGCTGATATAAATTGCTCTAGTATTCAGCTTATCAGTTCTTTTGATTGATAAGCTCAAAAGTTGTTTTCCTAGCAGCTTAAAGCTATTAAGCTTATCAAAAAGTCTCTCCTGAGACTCTCTATTTACTCTTGTGTCAAAAAGAATTAATTCCAAAAATATGCCACTTAGGGGTCTCAAACTCGAGACCTCCCCTCTATTTGTCAAGTGTGTTTACCATCTGGGCTAAATGCCCTTTTGATTTCTTTACTAGAGAATTAATTAATATAGTAGAGTTGTAGTTTGCAGTTTTCATTTAAGTAATTTTTACGTTAAGTAACTTTTGATTCACTTTATTTACGTTTTTAATAAACTGTTAAATAGAATAAATAAATAAAAAATGTTTTAATTAAATTTAAAAAGTTAATTGGTTTATTTTTAATTAAATAGATTTTAATAATTTTAAAAATAGTTTTTAAATAAATTTGTTTTAAGTGAATTTTTAATATAGTTTATTAGTTTTAAAAGTAAATTAGTTTAAAAGTTGTTTTAATTAAATAGATTGATTTTCATATATTATTAAATAGATTATTTTTTTTAAATAGTGTTAAATTTTAAGTAATTAATTGTAGATTTTAAATATTGCGGGGTTTAACGATTCATGCACTTTAGGATACAACTAAATAGCTTAAAATTGGTAGACTTTAATTGTAGTTTAAAAACCGAAAACCAATTCAAATCGATTGTCCATATCAAAGCAAAACGTCTCAAATTCATAAGATCTTCGTGTACAACGAACTCGACTCACTCACGTGTTTAATTGAATTCATCATTGGTATTATTAGTCTATTACTTTTTCCTAAAGGTAATTTTCTAATTTACCCTATAACGTATATCAAATTATCACTATACTCATCACGACACATCAAGAATTTTGGCGCCGCTGCCGGGGATCTTGTGTACGATTCGTCTTTGTGGAGATTTGTTGATCGTTGATTTGAAGACCCTTTCCGTCCTCGGAAAGTTTTGTTATTTTCCTATTACGTAGTATGTATCATTTTTCTCGTTTTTTGTGAATAATATATTGTATTACGTAGAACAATAATTTTACATATCTTTCAAATAAGCCTTAGTTGGGATTTCATCACCTAGCTATTGTATTCGAATCCAAAACAAAATAAAAGGCAAAATAGATAAATACTAATAAGAAGTTTGAACTCGATTTATAGAAACTATAAGGTGGGTATAAGGCGACGTGCTATAAAAGGCCGTCTAAGGAAAAAGGTTTTTAAGTGCTTTGTGCCACCTCGTTTCCCCGCTTGCTTGTGCGTATATTGAGAGGGACAACCTATTATTGGTTTGCCGACTCAAGTAGTAATAAATCTTATTTTTTGTTGTTTACTTATTGAACCTCGAGACGTTTAGGTTTTCACCTATCGTTTCAAAGTCGACCGAGGGTAATTTACTTCCATAGTAGTTATCCTTATTCCTTGTTTTTATCGATCATTATTGATTGAGCAATACCAAATAAAATACCAAAAATAATCTTCTTCTTGTCTAATTTCTTTTCTTCAATCCTCTAAATTCTCGTCTTTGTAGTGTATGCAATTACGTTCTTCTCGTCTTGTGATTGATTTTAATAGGCTTGAAAATATTCCTCGTAGAAATAGAAATCGTCAACAACGAATAGTGGAACCCGAGCTTCCACCTATTGTTGTAGAGATAGCCGATAACCGAACAATGGAGGAATTGCTCCCTGCACCCACCGAAGGGTATGGGGAAGCAACCGTTGTGCCGGCTATTTTGGCAGATCATTATGAGATTAAGATGGGTCTTTTATCGCTCATTCGTGCCGACCAATTTCGTGGCAATGAGACCGATAACCCGCACTCTCATATTCGGAATTTTAATCGAATTACCTCGACTCTCAAGTTTAGAGATGTACCGAATGACGCGATTAAGCTCTTGCTTTTTCCGTACTCGCTCGAGGGTAATGCTAAGCTTTGGTATGAGAAAGAACCACCGGGTTCGATCTTAACATGGGATGATTTAGTGTCTAAGTTCATGAATTATTTCTTTCCACCATCTAAGACAACACACTTTAAGAATAAGATCACTAGATTTGAACAAAAAGTGCATGAATCGTTTGGGGTTGCATGGGAAAGATTTAAAGATTTGTTGAGACAATGTCCATACCACGGTTTCTCGGAATTGCATCAAATTAATACTTTTTATAATGGGCTAAATATGATTGAACAAGATTCTTTAAATGTCGCCGCGGGTGGTAATCTTTTAAGAAAAACTCCGAGAGATGCGTGGGGAATAATTGAGAATAAATCTAGAGGACAATATTCACGAAACACACCGGGTGTTTCCAATGTGAATTCATTTAATCCCGAGATTGCTAGATTGGACTCTAAGATTGACACGATTTTGAATGAGCTTAGGAAGAATCCTCATGGATCCATTAATATGGTTGAGAATGTTTGTGTATCATGTGGTGGAGCACATCCTAATCATGCTTGTTTAACCACGGGGTTTGATCAAGCTAGTGCTTTTGCCGCGACGGGAACTTATGGCTCCAACGGTCAAGTTCCTCGTCAAAATCATGTTGCTCCACCGGTTCAAAATAGGTACAACAATGGAAACAATGGGAATAATTTTAACCGTGGTAACCAAGGGAATTATAATCAAGGAAATGGGTTTAATGCTAATCAAAACAATCAAGGTTTTCAAGGGAATAATCAAAATGATTTGTCAAGTTACATTAAGTCAAATGAGGCAAATATGAAAGCTTTACAAAACAACATTCAAGGGCAAATTAATACTTTGAAACTCGATTTTCAAAATACGATTAAAGGGCAAAACAATAAGATTGAGCTTAATCAACAAAGGCTAGAGCAAAACCAAAATCGTATGCAACAAAGTATGGAGCAAAGTCAAAACAAATTGCTTTCAATGTTTGAATCTTTTATGAGTCAACCTTCCTCGTCTTCGGGTGGCTTACCTAGTAACACCATTCCAAACACGAAGGGTGAGATGAAAGCCATAACCACACGTAGTGGGAAAGCTTTAGACGGACCTTTGCTTCCACATGTGAGTACCTCTACGGTGAGGGAAGTGGAGCAAGAACCCGAGGTGGTTAAAGAAAAGGAAATTCCTATTCCACCAAAGGTAGACCAATTGCCTATTCCGGAACCCGAGCTTCCGAAGACTAAACCCACACTACCCTACCCTTTGAGACTTAACCAAGAGAAGCTCCGCGAAAAGTCCAATGCTCAAATGGCTACTTTTTTAGAAATGTTTAAGAATCTTCATATTAATGTTAGTTTCGCGGATGCATTGCTTTACATGCCTAAGTTTGCTTCGACTATTAAGAGATTGATGAATGATAAAGGGAAATTGGTTGAAGTGTCTACATCTTTAGATGTTAATTGTTCCGCGGTTCTTACACAAAAGCTTCCCAAAAAGCTTGGAGACCCGGGCAAGTTTGTGATACCATGTGATTTCCCTAATATGGAAGGATGCTTAGCTTTAGCCGATCTTGGTGCTAGCATTAATTTGATGCCTCTTTCCGTATGGAAAAGGTTATCACTTCCCGAGCTTACACCTACTAAGATGACTCTCGAGCTAGCGGATCGATCGATTGCCTTACCAAAAGGTATAGCCGAGGACGTGTTTGTCAAAGTAGGGAAACTCGTCTTTCCAGCGGACTTTGTGGTTTGCGATTTTCCCGAAGATTCTCGTGTACCACTAATTTTTGGAAGACCGTTTTTGATGACGGCTAGTGCTTTAGTTGACATGAAAGCGGGGAAATTAACTTTAAGAGTTGATGAAGAAAATATCATGTTTGATATTGGTCATATCTCTAAATTTTCTTCCAAGTACTACGAGGAATCAATTAATCAAATCGATGTGATTGATGTTACTTGTGAAGAATAATCTCAAGAAGTGCTTGGATTCTCGGCTAATTCCGAAAGTGGCAATCCTTCTTTATCGGATCCTATTATTTCCCTTTCGTCTCCACCCCTTACTCCATTTGGGGCTAGTGATTTTATCTTGGAGGAGGTGGATGCTTTTCTTAGCACACTGGATTTGCTAACTTCATATGATGAGGAATATCATGATATGGAGGGAGATATCGATTTACTTGAAGCCTTTTTGAATGAAGATCCTTATGAATCGCCACCTACGGATTTGAAAGTTGTGAATGAAAATGAGACTAAAGTGAAAACATCTATTGAGGAAGCACCCGAATTAGAACTTAAGGAATTACCCACTCATTTGGAGTATGTTTTTCTTGAAGGAACGGATAAGTTACCGGTGATTATTGCTAAGGGGTTAAGGGAAAATGAAAAGGATGAACTCATCAAAGTGCTTAAGAAGCATAAACGGGCCATTGCATGGAAAATCTCCGACATTAAGGGTATAGATCCCAAATTTTGTACTCATAAAATTCTAATGGAGGATGATTATAAACCCGCTATCCAAAATCAAAGAAGGGTCAATCCAAAGATTCATGAGGTGATCAAAAAGGAAGTCACTAAACTTCTAGACGCCAGAATGATCTACCCTATCTCGGATAGTCCATGGGTTAGTCCCGTGCATTGTGTTCCAAAGAAAGGAGGAATAACGGTTGTTACTAATGAGGATAATGAATTGATTCCTACTAGACTTGTGACCGGTTGGCGTGTTTGTATTGACTATAGGAAACTTAATGATGCCACTAGGAAGGATCATTTTCCATTACCTTTTATGGATCAAATGTTAGAGAGACTAGCGGGGAATGAATTATATTGCTTTTTGGATGGATTTTCCGGCTATTTCCAAATCCCCATTGACCCTCGTGATCAAGAAAAGACCACATTCACTTGTCCTTATGGAACATTTGCCTATCGTCGCATACCTTTTGGACTATGCAATGCTCCGGGGACGTTCCAAAGGTGCATGATGGCCATTTTCCATGATATGATCGAGAAAACCATGGAAGTCTTCATGGATGACTTTTCGGTTTTTGGGGAATCTTTCACTTCATGTCTCTCTAACCTTGAAAGAATGTTGCAATGTTGTGAGGAAACGAATCTTGTTCTTAATTATGAAAAATGTCACTTCATGTGCAAAGAGGGAATTATGTTAGGACATAAGATCTCTAAGGCCGGTATTGAGGTTGATAGGGCTAAAATCGACGTGATTGCCAAATTGCCTCCACCCACCACCGTTAAGGGAGTAAGGAGTTTTCTTGGCCATGCCGGATTCTATCGTCGTTTTATACAAGACTTCTCTAAGATAGCTCGGCTTATGACCCATCTTTTGGAAAAAGAGACTCCTTTCATCTTTTCGGATGAGTGTATTCAAGCCTTTGAGATGCTTAAAAAGAAGTTAACCGAATCTCCAATCTTGGTTGCCCCGGATTGGGATCTACCTTTTGAAATTATGTGTGATGCTAGTGATTATGCGGTAGGTGCGGTTTTGGGGCAACGTAAGCTAAAACATTTCTTGCCTATACACTATGCAAGTAAGACTATGACGGATGCTCAAACAAAGTACACTACAACAGAAAAGGAGTTACTTGCCGTTGTGTATGCTTTTGAAAAGTTTAGACCATATCTCGTCTTGTCTCAAACCATAGTGTATACGGACCACTCGGCTATCAAATATCTTCTTAATAAACAAGATGCTAAGCCGAGGTTGCTCCGGTGGATTCTCCTCCTTCAAGAATTTAATGTCAAAATTCTAGACAAAAAAGGAGCCGAGAATCTTGCGGCCGATCATTTATCTCGACTTGAGAATCCTCACCAAAGCGATCGAGAGAACAAGGTAATCAATGAAACATTTCTTCTCGGGACGCTTGGTATGATTGCTTTTCGTGGTGATGATAGTACCCCATGGTTTGCGGACATCGCAAATTACCATGCGGGGAAGTTTGTGATCAAGGGAATGTCGTACCAACAAAAACGAAAGTTTTTCAAGGATATCTCCTACTACTTTTGGGACGACCCCTATTTGTTTCGTGTGTGCGCGGATCAAGTGATTCGTAGGTGCGTGTTTGGTAAAGAAGCTCAAGATATCCTTAAATCTTGTCATGAGGGACCCATCAGGGGACATCATGGTGCTAACGCCACCGCGAAGAAAGTCTTTGACGCCGGCTTCTTTTGGCCTTCCATATATCGTGATGCCCAAGACTTGATCAAGTCTTGTGATGCTTGTCAACGTCAAGGAAAGAACTCACAAAGGGATGAAATGCCTCAAAACATTATCCAAGTTTGTGAAATCTTTGACATGTAGGGGATCGATTTTATGGGGCCGTTTCCATCTTCGAAAGGAAACAAATACATTCTCGTAGCCGTGGACTACTTGTCTAAATGGGTTGAAGCTAAGGCTTTGCCCACGAATGATGCTCGAGTTGTGGTGAACTTTTTGAAACAACTCTTTGCTAGGTTTGGAACTCCGCGGGCTATTATAAGTGATCGTGGGACCCATTTTTGTAATGAACAATTTGAAAAAGTTCTAAAGAAATATGGTGTCACTCATCGACTTTCTACGGCTTATCACCCTCAAACGAGTGGTCAAGTGGAGGTTTCAAACCGTGCTCTTAAAAGGATTTTGGAGCGTTCTATTGGAGAAAATCGCACTTCATGGTCGGATAAATTGGACGATGCATTGTGGGCTTTCCGTACGGCTTACAAGACGCCATTTGGTTGTAAACCATTTAGGTTGGTCTATAGAAAAGCATGCCACTTGCCAATTGAACTCGAACATAAGGCGTATTAGGCTCTTAAGCATTGTAACTTTGATTTGAGGACCGCGGGTGATCATCGCAAGGTTCAAATGAATGAACTAAGTGAATTAAGGGATCAAGCTTATGAAAATTCTTTGATCTACAAAGAGAAGACTAAGAGGATTCATGACTCTAAGATCAAAAACCGCATTTTCAATGTTGGTGATCAAGTCCTCTTATTCAACTCTAGACTTAAGATTTTCTCGGGCAAGCTTAAATCCCGTTGGTCCGGACCATTCACCATTGCACAAGTTTTCCCTTATGGCACCGTTGAGCTAGCTCAAAAAGACGGGCCTAACTTTAAGGTGAATGGTCATCGTGTGAAACATTACTTTGGAGGGGACATACCTACGGAGGTTGTCCCAGATTTTCAAACTTTCCCTAAGGACCAATGAATGCGGGGATCGAGTCGAGCTCATGACTCGGTGAACAAAAACGAGGTGCCTTGTGGGGGAGTCCCATACATTCTATCTTCTTTCTATTTTCTAACAACTAATAAGGCTTGATCTTTCAAGGTCGTGCTCGTGATTTGTTGTGTTGTGATCTTAGGTATGACCCTAATAGTTGAAGACTCTCGTGTTCGGTTTTTGCCGGTCCACTTGATCTTCCATTCTTTGAATGCCAAAACGGGGCACATTTTTACCCTTGATTTTTATCGACTAACGTTTTATCTTGAGGCATACTTAATAAACGGCTTATAGATTTGCGTGCTCTTTCCATGCTAGGAATTTGCGTTAGACTCTTCGTGTCTTAGCAAGGGGGTGTCACTCTTGAGCTAAGAAACATTGAGGACAATGTTTGGTTTTAGCATAGGGGAGTCAATCGATATAATCGCTTGTTATTGCTTTTGTCGTGTCTAAACGTCTTGTTTTTCTCATTTTTCAATAAAATTTTAAATTTTTAGTGTTATTTTTAAGTTTTAATAAATAAAATAAGTGTTTTTGACACGAATGTAGGCTTTCCGTTGGTGAAAATAAGAATAGTTTTTGACTCGACTCGGTTTTTAACCTTAGCTTTTCCTTAACATATTTGAATTAAGTTTTGCTAGGCTATTATATAGGGAGCTTTAAAACGCGAAAGTCTTAATTCATACGAGTTAAGGACAAGAACTTTTCGCAAGCTCCTATAATTGATCCTAGAAAGTCGTCTATCAACGGAACTTTAAAACGCAAATTCTAAAACTTGCAAAAGTATAAGAAGATGCAAGATCCTATAGATGACTTGAAAACCCAAAACTTTGATTTAATAGGCTAAGTATCCATTGATTTCATATTTTTGGAATTTTACAATATGGAGAACAAGAGATGATAGAGCCAATTATAAGTTTGGTTTTCTTTCGGGAATTTATGTGAGTTAATTATGAGCCTATTCTCCCATCACTTGTTAAGAAAATTAATTGCAATAAATAAGGTTGAACGATTTGAAAAGTTACTTAGCTTCTAGCCCAAGATCGTTTAAAAGTTGCTCGGTATGGATTAGAGTTCATAGCCAAGGCATAACTTATTGAAGCGGGATGCGAAGATTGGCGAGTCCAAAAAGGTCCTAAGAAGACATGAGGGCTATGTTTTATTGCTAAAGATCTCAAGTGATGTGAAGAATCATTTATCAAAAATCAATATGAAGGATCGAGACACACGACGAAAAGCAAATACTCCCCAAAAGTCATGGAGAAGTCTATCCAAAAAGACCAAAATAAGGTAAGAGGATAAATGAAGCCAAGTCCAAAAAGGAGGCGGATCGTTGTATATCAAAATCCCAAATAAAGATTGGAGAAAAATGAAGAAGTCGTGGTTCAAGTATGAATTTCTCAAAACTTCAAGTGAAGAAATTCCTATATGAAGAGAAGACCATTATTTCATGAACGTCTCTCAAGGTTGGAAGTATAAAGTCGCTGCCAAATATCAGTCCGAGAAAGGTCTCAAATCGCGAAGCAAGTTATGCCAAGATATGAACTTTATGATGTCCCGAGAAGCAGTTTTAAAAGATTTTGTCCTTTAGCTAACTATTGATTAAATCGTTCACTTTATTTTCGGCCTAATAAATTATCGAAATAAGTCAACAAATGCATCCTCGTGATCATTCAAGACAATAATAAAATATAAGAGATATACCTAGGAATAAGGGAGTCTAAGTGAATAATTGGCCCACATGAATTCGTGTTAGTTTGCTAACTTATAATAACAATGATCTTGTTTTTGCACTTGGCATGGAAAAGTGAAAAGTCGAGGACGATGAATCTATTTGAGTTTTATGATCCTTAAAGTTATTTTTCAATAATGAAAGTAATACATTATGTCTTTGCATAATAAAGTTGTCAAAAGTTGAATAATGGTGTAGTTATAGTTTTATTTTATCATTGCGTGAGGACACGACAATTGCTTAGCATGGGGGAATTTGATACGAGTGTATTTACTCATATCATTTGTATCAAATAACAATGAAATAATGCTATTAATGTATCAAATATGCCTTGTATATGTGTATTTCTTGTTTGATTTGAGGCCCAAAAAGGGAACTTGCATTCACGGATGGAATGTTATTTGGGCTGAAAAGCCCAACTCAATGATGGAATAAATAATGGAAGGAGAAGAAACGTGAATTGGGCCTTTATGGTTTTATAAACGAATTGTTTCTTTGTGTTTATTGTCTCAGTCAAACTTTATCTTCACACATTTACTTTTCACCAATAATAAGAAAACCGTCCCACTTCACGTGTCATAACTTCACCCACTCTTATTTCATCCACTCGTTTTTTCCATCCATTAAATAAATTTTAACCGACCCCCACCACACTTTTATATTCCCATTCGTTTTGTTTTTCTCCCACTTTCCATTCACAACAAATTAAATATACTCTCGATATAACCAAGGTGAGTTTTCTCTCACCTTTCCTCCCCACTTTACCCCAAAACCTAAAAACCAGTAACCCTATTTACTATTCACCCAATCCTTAATCAGTAAAAAGTCAAATTAACAAAGGGCTTTTTATTTATTCAATTAATTCACACCAAGGGGAATAAAACCCCCATGGTTTAAGGAAGAGAAAGGCTGGAAGAAAAGAGATACGTGGCTGATTCTCATTGGCTTCAACACAACATTCCTCCTTTTCCACCAATCAGAGGCCTTGAAAGAAACACAACTAGCACACGGATGCCACGTTGGCAATCCGTGTGCTAGATTGTGTCATATCAACCGTCCGATTAAAGCCTCACAGGAGAGAGAAAAGAAGAGTGAAGATCAAAGGCCAAGATTAAAAGGGAATATGCTCTAAGAAGATGCGAATATCCTCCTCAGCAAAGCCCTGGGAAGGCTATAAAAACCCCCCATTTTTACTTGTAATCCATCCTTTACTTTTCTTTAATGTTATTCTGTAGAAATAGACTTAGGATTAAACTTGTATTTCTTTTATAAAGTATTGTAATATTTCTGAAAATTAATGAAAGATCAGTTATTTTAATTTTAATGTGTGTCTCATCTAATTTTTTACTGCTTGAATTGATATACAATTTAAATCTATTTACTGTTTCTTAAGAATGATTGTTGAGATGTTAAAGATAAGCTAATTGATAGATTAGTTTTAATATCAAAAGTTTAGTTTTGGATAAAACTTATCCCCACTGGATAAGTAAAAAATAAATCTGCTCGGTTCGATCATGTTGTTGTTCGAGTTGATTTATATGGTGGTTCGGTTGATGGAGAATGGTGATTAATGGAGGTTTAGTTTTCGGATCATTAGGATGCTCAGCGCAATCCCTACGTCTCAAAGGTTATCTACAAAAAGGTGCATTTTACTTTTTTTTATGATATTTAGTTTATTAGAAGTTTAAATGGTTTAATGTTTAGGTTAAAATCATGTTATGAATCTGTTCTTTGATGTTTCTGCAATGTTTATTATTTGATATTTGATTTTATGATGATACGGTTGTATGTTTAAACGTTTGTATGTTTATAACATGGGATGCTGTTGGACTGCTATGTTAATCTGAATAACTGAGTTTGTTTACAAGATTTTTTTTATATGCTGATTAGTTAAATATGATATAGATTTATTAAGCTGATTTTGTTTGAGGATTTTATTAGGTCTATTTTTCTGCTTAATTTTTGCTCGATTTAGACTAAGTACACACTGATATGAATTTCTTTGTTGGTAATGTATTTCTGATATTGCTAAACTTGTGCTTGATCTGTTTTTGTTTCTGAACTGCTGCTAAAACATTCGTTGAATATTTGATTTTTTGAAGTGTTGAGTTATTGCTTAATATGCCCAGTTATATCTGCATTTTGCTGAGTTAAGTCGTCATTGAATTTGATTACTGAGAGCTTTGTGAATTTGATTTATCTGAGTTGATTTAGTTTTATATTTGGATTTGCTTGATTTGTTAACTGTTTCAAATTTGGTAAATTACTCCTTATATGTTTTGTTGATATAAATTGCTCTAGTATTCAGCTTATCAGTTCTTTTGATTGATAAGCTCAAAAGTTGTTTTCCTAGCAGCTTAAAACTATTAAGCTTATCAAAAAGTCTCTCCTGAGACTCTATATTTACTCTTGTGTCAAAAAGAATTAATTCCAAAAATATGCCACTTAGGGGTCTCGAACTCGAGACCTCCCCTCTATTTGTCAAGTGTGTTTACCATCTGGGCTAAATGCCCTTTTGATTTCTTTACTAGAGAATTAATTAATATAGTAGAGTTGTAGTTTGCAGTTTTCATTTAAGTAATTTTTACGTTAAGTAACTTTTGATTCACTTTATTTACGTTTTTAATAAACTGTTAAATAGAATAAATAAATAAATAAAATGTTTTAATTAAATTTAAAAAGTTTAATTGGTTTATTTTTAATTAAATAGATTTTAATAATTTTAAAAATAGTTTTTAAATAAATTTGTTTTAAGTGAATTTTTAATATAGTTTATTAGTTTTAAAAGTAAATTAGTTTAAAAGTTGTTTTAATTAAAGAGATTGATTTTCATAGATTATTAAATAGATTATTTTTTTTAAATAGTGTTAAATTTTAAGTAATTAATTGTAGATTTTAAATATTGCGGGGTTTAACGATTCATGCACTTTAGGATACAACTAAATAGCTTAAAATTGGTAGACTTTAATTGTAGTTTAAAAACCGAAAACCAATTCAAATCAATTGTCCATATCAAAGCAAAACGTCTCAAATTCATAAGATCTTCGTGTACAACGAACTCGACTCACTCACGTGTTTAATTGAATTCGTCATTGGTATTATTAGTCTATTACTTTTTCCTAAATGTAATTTTCTAATTTATCCTATAACGTATATCAAATTATCACTATACTCATCACGACACATCAATCCACTATTTATAGAAGACAAAGTCCAACGGCTAGCTGGGCGCGGATCCTTATCTAGTCGGCGGTACCTTATCGATAAGGAACCGCCTAGCTATTTAAGGTACCGCCCAGTAGAGTCCGCTCCCTTTTTGTCTTTTAGTGGGGTAGGAATATCTGAGGTTTTTTAAACCTTCAAATGATATTCTTATGGCATATGGAATATGCTATTTTCAAATTTACATTTTCCATTTTAATAAAATATTTTCTTAAAAAGAAAGTTTATTAAAAAATCTTTTGTCATATTAACAAAAGTGAGTTTTAAGGATAATCACTTTGATGATCACTAAGTATGATTAAGAAAAGTTAGTGATATGATTATTACCTTGATGATAGTGTTAGTTAAATAATTCGTTTTGTGTTTTACACTAAATGTGTTGTATAGTTTGTTGTGATCAAAACTAAGAAAGATTAGTTAACACTAATAATGTTTTTAGGCATCACTTGCATTAACAATCTCCCCCTTTTTTATTACGACAAACTATAAACTCATTTACTTAGAAACACAAAATATCGAATTATTAACGAGTTTATCACTATCATTTCTCCCCCTTTGTCGTAGCAAAAAGGTAAGCACAAGTCTTTGAAGATATCCGGACTTTGCTAGTAGCTCCCCCTTAGTGGTTGCTCCCCCTTGCTTGGGATACCAAGTGTATGAGCTAAGGTGACATGCTACACAAAGGTTAGTAGAAAGGATAGAAACACCAATGTATATATGATCACTGCCAACTAAGTAACTTGAGAGGGAGAAGGAGAAAAAATCTCAAATTAGAAGCAAGTATTTGCTAAGTATGTCCAAAAAGGTAAATGACAAAATCAAGGTTCAAATGGTGGAATGGAGGTAGAAAGGAGACATCCAACCAATGAAGATGATAAATTTGTCAAGGGGTTAAAATTTAGAATTGATGGAATCACCCATAAACAATTGTAAATATTAACCGCGATCAACTCAAAAAGGAAGAGAGAAATATCAAATAAAGAAAACAAACACAACACAAAGATTTCATATTACATAAATATGAAAAAGACAAACAAAGTAGATAGTCATACACACAATATGAGTATCTAAAGCAAAAGATATGGAAAATAAACCACAAAGCATAAGCTAGTCTAATAGTGATAATTTTCCAGGATTGCTTAAAAACACTAATGGCTCTAAAACAACTAAAGTTTTATTGACTACAAGGGAGTATAGCCCTTTAGTTGGAAAAATAAGACGACGATGCATCATTCGAGGTTTTGTCCACGGGAACGAAAACTTTGAGAGGAGGTCGAGTGAGGAGGAATTCAAGAAAATTTAACTTCTCATACACATGAGCAAGTTCAATTTGTTGAAATCTACAACAAGCACACGAGGATCCATGATGCAACACAAATTCTGTTGATGGGGGAAGGCCATCACACCTAGGGTTTGGTGGTGGTGAGGAGAGTGGGTAGGTAATGTTTTCACAATGCCTTGTGAGGTTTAGGAAGGTTGAAAGATCATTGAGTTGAGGGGTGTCAAAGGGTTTTGGTGGTGGGGGAGATTCTCCTTTTCTCGGTGATGGGGTTAATGGAGTAGGTCTCATTCCAATACTTGATTGGAGAGAAGGTGGGGTTCTTGGGTGGTTTGGATGAAGAGGGTTCATTTTTCTTGATCCAAATAGGTTTAACCGAGATTTTCGGTTTCTTGGAAAGCTTGGATGAGGAAGCTTTGGGTGAGGAGGTTTGTGACAAAGAAATGTCAAGGTTATGAAAGGGAGAGTTAGGCATTGTTGAGGTGTGAGAATGAAATCTCAATGTGGGGGTATAAGAAGAAAGTATACAAGGCAAAGGTTTGAAAATCAAATGTAAAGTGTGAAGGTGTGTTTAGCCAAATTGAGTAAACATGGAATCTTGACTGGGAATAGGGTGATGAAGAAAGACAAAAAACGAGCCATAAAGTGGCTTTCTGTCCGCGGTACCTTATAGGGACTGGTGGTTCCTTATCACTTAAGGAACCGCGCTTCTTTAAGGAACCGCGTTTAGTGGACTTGAAACCTAGATTTTCCAGGGTTTTGAGAAAAACTAAGACTTTTTCAAAAAATAGCAAATCTTGGAATTTTACCTCTATCAGCACTAAATTTTGCTAGGGTTGCATAAAAGAAACACATTCACCAAGAATGTATTGACAAAGGGTGACAAAATTTTGGATAACATTTTGAACCAATTTTAGTCAAGTTTTAGAGGTTGTGATAGATTTAGGTTCAATTTTAATTTGGAATTAAAGTTGATTAATGTCCACATAAAGATAGAAGCACACAATGCTAAGTCCATAATTCATTCTCATAAAACATTCATGAAAGAGATACATAAAGAAAAACAATAACTATCTAAAAAACAAAACTAGGTTAAAAACTAGCTCTTGATTAGAAGTCTTCCTTGGCTTGGTTTAAAGAAAAACTGTTGGTAATACGTTTTTCCAAGGAAAGTCTCGGTCACATAATTATTAGCATAGATCACGAGCTATTGACTATTTAGGACATTGTAACTTGGAGTGACCTCCCTTTGGGGGAGATTGTTGGAAATACGCTTTTACGTATTTAGAAAGGATCGGTCACTCCAAATATAGATACAAGTATTGGGATCGTGATCCAATGTATTAAGGTATAGCCCATATAGCCCACATGTAGGGTGGGCTATATAAACCCCCTCTTTGCATGTTAGGAGGGGTTGAACACTTTCATTTATCACATTTCATCTTTCTTCTTATTCTCTCCTTTCTCTCTCTACCTTTCTCTCTCTAGTTCTTTCCATTATCCATTCATCTCAATAGATAAACCATAACATGCTTAATCCTTAGAAATATGGACCTACAATTGGTATCAAGAGCTTGGTTGATTCTTCGGATTGAAGCATTTTTATCTATTGATTTGATGGAAAAAATCTTTTCTTTCTAAATTTTTTTTTCTTTGTCAACTTATTTTGTCTCGTTCAATTTTTGTCAACTTTTCCTTTTCAAAAGTTGACTACTTTTGAATCTTTTATTTGGCATATCATTTTTTTCTATCATTTCTATATAAACTGTGGTCATATTTAAATCTTGTCTTATTTGAGTATCATTTTTTATAAACTGTGGTCATTTTTTTTTCTATCATTTTTATATAAATTGTGGTCATATTTTTTTTCTCTATCATTTTTCAATCTTGTCTTATTTGAGTATGAGTTTCAGTCCATTTGATCTAGCGTATCAGTTTCTCATGTTCATCAAGGAACAGGTTTGTACGTTACGATCTGATTTTTGTGATCGCATAAACCCTGGGGGTTTCTACTTGTGATCCAAGATCACGATCACATCCTAAGATCGTTTGTTACGATCAAAGTTAAGATCAAAGTCACGATCGAAGTTACGATCGAAGTTGCGATGTGTGACTGCGATGTCTGGCTACGATGACTAGTTGCGATGAAAGACTGCGATGGAGTTTGTTATGATTACGATGGGAGTTTGTTAACATTGCGATAGACTAGTTTTTCAATCTTGCGATGACTTTTTCTTACGTTTTAACCATTTTGACTCAAACCACAACAGACTAAACACACCCTCAAACTCTAGACGATACTCAAACCAAACACAAGTCTTTCGACACACGACTCGAACCAACGTCACTTGACTCTCGACCCAAACCTCTCGACATCTGACTCCTAGACTCGCCAACATACCTAGCCTCGCACCCCCAAAACTTCGACTTCGACTCACACCATATATCCACCCACCCTCTCTCGACTACCCACACCCTCAAACACAAACTCACCAACACCCTCGATTCATACACTTAGACTCAAAATCTCACACTCTCACATTCTCGACTCACTCAACTCGAACCTCTTAACCAACACAAGACTCGAACCACTAAAACAAAAAGATCTCCGTCCATACCATCATCGATCAAAAACATGCAATTAATCGAAAGTCGACCTACCCGAGACCCTTAACAGATCTTGACGACATATCTTGATCTCACTTTTAATGATTCAATTGCTAGAGAGATCGAATTGATTCATCCGGATATGAAGTGATGGATCTGTAGTTTGTTCGAAGTTTTTCTTTTAGCTGAGTTTACAAGAAAACAAGCGGAGTAATTTTTTGTGAGAGGTTTTCTAGTTTGGTGACTGATCTGCTTTGTTTATCTTAGAGAGAGAGATTGAATCTTGTTTTAGGTGTGAAAGAGAGAGAGACGGAAGAGTTTATATATTGGTACTTGGTTTGTTAAAGTCAAAGGGAGTTTAATACTAGCTGGGCGGAGGAAACAAAGTGCCAGTTTTCTTTTTTTTGGAGAGCCACGTGTCTAAGACGTGTGTGGGGTAAATTATTTTGAATTTTAGTAAACACATATAATAAATTGTGTTTGATTAATTTGAATTTGAGTTTAGTAAATTTTGTTTATTTTTCAAATATATCAGTTTTTCAAATTTTAATTTTAGTTTAGTTTATTTTTTTTAAGTTAAGGTAACTTTTTATATTTTTATATTTTAAAGTTATTTTTTTTAGTTAAGTTTATTTTATATATTTTGTCCATTGATATATTTGAATTTGGTACATCGTGTTGAGGCGGGTATTTTGAAAGAATCAAAGTGGTAAAATCTTTGACGGGTTAAAAGTTTTTGTGGCCGGATTTGAAGTCAAAAGTGACGAGTCAAAGTGACGGGATTTATTTTTCAGTGGCTACGGATTTGTGATCGGGTTTGTTTTATCAACGTTTGAGCCGACAACAATTTTTGAGCCAAGAAAAGAGTTACATCATCACTCGAGGATTTTTTAAGAGTTATTTACGGATCTTTCATTTCTTCACGAATTGTAAAATCCCGAAAACAACCACATCCACATCATTTTTCATCGATATTCAATGGATTCGTTCGATTCGACATGTCAAAAGGGAGAAGCGCATAAAATGCAAGACAAAGTTAGTGATAATGGAATCACTTCATTTCAAATGCTTCAGTATCATCTAGTTACTCTTTCACGGATTCAAGGAGGGAGAGAATTTGTGACACTCTTTGGTCAAGATCGTCATATATTCATGGAATCGATGTTCATCATCTTGAACCAACTAGCAGAGCAACTCCACAATGAAGACTTTAATCACTCTGCATCAGAAACAGCATATCAGGCTCTTGTGACACAACTCACGCCTTTCCTCCAATTCAATATCATCAAGTCTGACAATTCAGGGATATGCCGGTCATTTTTTCGAGACACACAAACCGAGCTTCAAGTTTTCCGTGGTACACTATTAAAACTTTTGTCATCGGTCTCGTCTTCGATTTATGAAAAATCCCGACTTCAGAAAGCGTATGATAATGAAGTGCAAGAATCTATGATGCCGATGCAAGAGGAGAATGGTCTTACGGTTGACAAATTGGTGCCTAACGATGGCAAGAGCACGGAATCAGAAGGACAACATGATACCAGTGACACGTCAGGGAATGTTCACGAGATCTCTTTTGATGACACCTTACCCGTTTATGACGAAGAGCCTGCGAACATGGTACATTGTAATGTTGGTTATGATGTATATGCTGATGAAATATCGCATATTGAGCATTCTGAACCTAACTATGACAAACATGGGATGGAAAAGAGTGATAGAAATACCACTTCTGATTCATCCGATCTGAGTCATAATAGGGGAGAAAGTGTTCAAAATGCTAAAACATCATGATAATTGTCTTGTAACTGCTTCTTTGACTGCTTCTGATTCCAAGATTAGAGAGCTCGAAACGATTGTAGCTCAACAATCAAAAGATCTTGAGGATGCCAAATTAGAATTTTCCAAGAAAACGGACAAATTTGAAACATATTTTGAAAAACTTGAAAAGTCAAACGTTGTTCTTGAAAGAAAATTGGATCAAAAAATTTTAGATTCTAAAGCTGAAAGGGATAATCTTTTGAAACAAATTCAACTGCTTGAATCTAAGTTGGCATCCCAAGATAGATTGCTCAAAGAGAATGAGACTTTAAAAGCTCATGTTCAGGAAAAGGTCTTTGCAATAGCGGCTCTGAAAAACGAGTTGAGGAAAACTAAAGGAACTAGTGTGGACACTAAGCTTGAAAAACCATCAATCTTGGGGAAACCGCCTCAAATTCAGTCTGTTAGGCAACCGACTGCATTTAGATCCGAGCAACCAAAATCCTCGAGACCGCGGTTTGCCTCCCAAGTTGATATGGTTCATCTTTCTAGACCAATCATTCCACTATATAGGCCCATTGTGACTAAAACAGCTTCTGCAAGACCTAATCACATGATTGCCTCTAGTCTCCCTAGACATACTCCAAAGAACACGTCTCAAACTAGTTCAAATGACGTTCGCCATACATTTGGTCTAAGGGAAGCTAAGCAAAAGACACAAGTAAGAGATAGGAATTTCAAACCTAGTCAGATGCCTCCTAGTTTACCCAACACTGCTAACCATAGCATGTCACATCCTAGGAGCATCAATCAATCATCTAGGAATTCTAGATCTTACTCGGACATTAAATAAGCTACTTGTAAAACATGTAGGAAATGTGTCTTTAAAGCCAATCATGATTCTTGTATCAAAAAATTACTTAATGAGGTGAACTCCCGTGCTAGACTTAAATCCCAGTGGGTTGCTAAAATCAAACCCATTGGTAAAATGTGGCGCCCCACTGGTAGAACTTTCACTATTGTAGGAAACGAGTGCCCTTTAACTAGGATAGTCTCTGATTCTACTAAGACTACTAGGGAGGAAATTAAAAAGGAGGATACATCACTTAAGCCTGAACTTAAGGTTTTCTATAAAAGGAAACGTTTACCAGCTAAGCCAAGTGAATCATCTCCTCAGGTCACCTCTAGCACAAGAAATAAAAACTGTGAACCCCCACTTGCTTCTAAGATAGATATCGCTAACCCATATCAAAGCATGCAAATTCCAAATGAGAATGCAGGTACCAAAGAGGATGTTCCAAAAGAACGAAGCGGTCCAATCATTGTATACCATTCAATTAAGGACACTCTCAGAGTTTGGTTGCTGAAGAAGCTGATATCTAAGAAACAAGTGTCTCAGGGATTTGCAGTTAAGCTTATAGTGTACAAAGGATTTATAGTTACATTACAGACTATAACTCGATCTTCAAATAAAGGAAAGTTTATCACCGATGATAAACTTATCCTTACAACGAGAAATTAATTTTTCTCGGGCATGAGCTAAAATTAAAAACATTCGAAGTTTTTAGGATCATGCACAATGACTTACATTTAAATGTCAGACTGTAACTCGAACTTCAAATAAAGGAAAGATTATCTTTTATGATAACTTATCCTCATAACGAGAAATTAACCTTTCTCGGTCATGAGCTTGTATTAAAACATTCGAAGTTTTAAGCTCAGAAAGGAAAGTGTATCTTTAAATAAGAGAACGTTTCCTCATAACGAGAAATTAACCTTTCTCGGTCATGAGCTTTCCGTTAAAACAGTCAAAGTTTTCAAGCTTATGAAAACGACTTCTAAGTACATATCAACTTAGGAATCGTTCTTTAGCTAAAAGGAAAGTATATCGCCGATGGTAACTTATCCTTAACAACGGGAAGCTTACAACTTCTCGGACTTTAGCTCGTTTTGTAAGATATTCAACATCTTAAGCTCAAGTAATTGGTTTTCAAAACTTTGAACACAATTTTTCGAGAATTTCTCAAAAGGTTTTTCTAAATCTTTCAAAATTGTGTGTTCAAAAATGTTTTGATAAAAAGAGCATGTCTTCTGGATCGATAATATTTATGATACTAGAAATGTCATTCAATAATGACACGGGGTTGTAAATAAAGTTCAAGTAGAAGTTCAAACTTTTAAAACATGCTCAAAATGGCTTGCTATTATTTCTGATAGTAACCCGCTTTTCACACTAAAGTCAAGCATTTCACCGGAAAGCTTAGACTCAACAACGGGAATTAATTTTCTCGGGCATGGTTTACTTTATAACCATGTAAGGGATTGTGTTTACGTAACAACACAATCTAACACGAATATATGTACGTGTCAGTGCATTTATTTGTTAAAACAAGAGAAATCTTGTTTTTATGAAGTTATCATCTCCACCAACCTTAGCAATTTAGAATTGATATCTATATACTCGACGAGGCGACTACTCAAATGGTGACTACAACTCTTTCAATAGAACACGGGTCAACAATTGAGGGGGAGCAATTGTCCAGCATTCAGAATCCTTGATGCCGAGAATGCCAAGTTCACATATTGGTGTCAAGACAAAGATATCAATCATACACATGGAGTCAAGAGATAACTTCAGACCTGACGAGGCGACCAACATTCGTGAACAAGAACCATGTGATTCTATTATATGTTGTTCTCCATCATTCAGGTCCAACCTCGTAAATCGCTAATCTTGTGAATACATTATCATATATGATCTTTGCACGTGATAAATACCTTACACTTGTGTTTAAAAGGTATTTAATTTACGTTTCAAGTACACCCTAATTAATTTGAGGGGGAGCTTGTGTAATTCATGAAGATAATTGGATTTGCATTTTTCTTCCCAAATTTTCTTAAAATGCTATTAAATCAATTGATATTAAAAACATCGATTAGGTTAATATTTTTAATATGGGGGAGAAAATGTGATTTAATATGAGAAATGATTAATCACAAATTGTTTGACTTAACGTGCTAGCTCATCCCGACATGTGCGAAATGTTTTCGGATATCGTGGCATATGTTAAGGGGGAGCAAAATGGATTTGGACATAAAAATGGATTTCATGGTGATTTATACTTACCCGCAACCCATTTATTTCACGACGATGAAGATTGTGGTGACATAAGGATGGTAGGATAGGTTAAAGTCCAATGATTCCTCTAGAACCGGAGGAATCTTCCCAAGGACATCTCATAGCTAGAAATAGTAGTCCTTAGGAAAGATGGAGAAAGATTGTGAACGTAGCTGAATGCCGACCAAGTACTTATGTTAGCACTTGAACAATCACAACAAGGTGCTAGTGATGACGTATTGGTAAGCATTGAAGGGGTTGAAGAATGAAAAAGAATTGTAAAGATAAATGGTGTAAAGAAAGAAGCCCTCCTTACAATTTAGGCAGAAACCGGGTCAATACATATGCTATTAAGATCATTGTTTAATGATTCTTGATATTGAAGACAAACATCATGGACCTAGTGATTTAAGGCACAACCCATCCCAGCTAACTCATATATCTCTTAAAAGATATCTGTTTTAATCACACGGAGACAACACATTATCTATTGATTTATTCACTCTGAATAAATTGGTATTAAAATGGTGGCACTCCTCTCCAGCCTCCGATCACTAAAAATACAAAATGCACGATTGAGTCTAGAGCCCTTTGATATCATCAAATATCTCATTAGGACACACTTTCATATTTCCTTGCGTCCTCACACACTGTGAAAAGTAAGAAAGATCTTAAGAGTCCTACGCAAAATCTTCATGATCTTGCCTGAACATCCGAGTAATACGAAAGTATCTACAATGAAGATGGAAATCCTTCTTGAGTGAATATCAAAAAGCTCATGGTAGGTGACTTGTGCGATTCTTTATGAATCAAACTTGTGATAACTGGAAAGCAACAGTGGTTTAATTCTTAAATGAATTTAAACACGTTCCAGGCCTCTACGCAATATCTTAGTGATCTTGCCAAAACACTCAGAGTGATACCTTAGTGCTCACAGTGATGAGTGGAAATCCTTCTAGTGTTAACCTCAAACTGAACTTGGTAGGTAACTTGCAAGATTCTATACGAATCAAGCTCGTGACAACTGGAAAGCAACGATGGTGCGGTTCTTAATTGAATTTCACTTGTTCCAGGAACATGAATTGACGGCTTCAAATCATGCGGATATTAGTATCCAAATGATTCACTCTTTATGTTCGCAGTCAGCTTTGGACGGTCGAATAAAGAGAACGGGTTTACCCGCGAAATCTTGTCAAGGAGGTTCTTAATTGAAACTACCTGCCACAAGTACGATATTTAATATCGTCCAACGGTCTTCACCGACCGGAGGTAAAATGCTACCGAATTAGAATGAAATGTTCAAGGCCATTTCATTCGTGTATATGTTTTTTTGCTAACTGTCTTATGCAGCGTAAAAAGAAGGTGGCATTGCGTTGCACAATCCAGAAGAAGTTGTCACCACATGCTTATACTGTATGCACTTAATACTTCAACAAATTCAAGAAAGTCTAAAAGTCAAGTCTTCCGCTGTATCAAACTCTGAAGCTTTCAAGAATTTATAAAAGTATAAGTATGTTGAACATGAAGTCACATGAGGCAAATATCACAAGTGGTGAATACACAAGGTCAAAGCAAGGACACATGATCAAGACCAAAGTCAAAGATCTCATCAACATATTCACAAGAACAAGATCGAAGACTCAAGCATAGTATGCTAGGTTTAAGATTTTGTAAAATGGTGTGACCTCCCTTTGGGGGAGATTGTTGGAAATACGTTTTTCCAAGGAAAGTCTCGGTCACATCATTATTAGCATAGATCACGAGCTATAGACTATTTAGGACATTGTAACTTGGAGTGACCTCCCTTTGGGGGAGATTTTTGGAAATACGTTTTTACGTATTTAGAAATGATCGGTCACTCCAAATATAAATACAAGTATTGGGCTCGTGATCCAATGTATTAAGGTATAGCCCATATAGCCCACATGTAGGATGGGCTATATAAACCCTCCTCCTAGCATGTTAGGAGGGGTTGACACTTTCATTTATCACATTTCATCTTTCTTCTTATTCTCTCCTTTCTCTCTCTACCTTTCTCTCTCTAGTTCTTTCCATTATCCATTCATCTCAATAGATAAACCATAACATGCTTAATCCTTAGAAATATGGACCTACAAAAACTTATTAGTGAAAATCCTCATTTATCTCCTAGGAGGATGATTGGCAAAGAGACTCAACAAAAAGCTTTGCAACTCTATGTGAGCCCCAATCATCTCCATTCTTAGGATATCAAGGAGATAGAAGTTGTTGAGGCAACAAGGGCAATTAGTGCCATTGTGCATGAAATACCCATAAAAGCTAGGATCACCTAAGTTTGGAGTGTTTGAGTGAGGTGGAGGTGGAGGTGGAGGTGGAGGAGGTATGTTCTCCAAGGGTGATGTGGGTGAGTGTGGAGGCAAGCTCTCCAAGGGTGAAAAGGGTGAGTTAGGAAGGGTAAATGGTGAAGTCACCATGGTATCATCAAAGTCATTCACAATGGGAATGCTTTGGATGGGTTGTGGTTGGGTAGTCACATCCAAGAGATTACTTGGAGTGACGGGTGAGGAAAGCTCATTCATCCTAGATTGGAATGAAGAGGAGGTAGAAGCATGAGAATGGTTGGTTCCATGGGTTGATGAAGTCTTGCATGGAGCAAGAGGTGGTGAGTTTGATGAAGAAATGAGAATTGGGACAATCTCATTCTTGGGAGTGTGAAAGGGCGAGGAGTTAGGTTTAGCCATTTTAATCTTAATCTTAAGATTTTTCTTTGTGGTGGAGGTTTTGGATGAGTTTGAGCTTCTTGTAGAAACCATGGTTGAAATGAAGGGTTTAAGGTTTAAGGAAGAATGGTTTGATGTGTGAACAACATGGCTAACAAGGTGGGTTTAAAAGGGTGAAGGGATGATCCAAACTAGTAAGGGGTTAAAAACATTTTATGTGAACAATGAATTTAGCTAACCTAGTTTAGGAAATGTGCGGGATTTTGCAAAGAATCAAGCAAGGTTTACACAGATTAAGGAAAATAGTGTAAAGCAAAGATTCTGTCGGACACAGTAGCCGGTGGTTCCTTATCTAGGGGCGGCAGTTCCTTATCAATAAGGTACCGCGGGTCTATAAGGAACCGCGACCAGTGGTGTTCAAAATGGTATTTTCTCAAATTTTGGTTAGCCCAGATTTTTACCAAAGGATTTTCAAGCCAAAGTTAACTACTGACCAAAATCTAGGAAGCTAACTAACACATAGGATGTACAAAGATATGTAAATCATAATCACAATGACAAACATTTAGGATACATAGCAAATAAATCAAACAAGTAGAATTTAGTTAATACACATCTAAGATAATAAAATTGTTCAACATTACATGTTTACCAACATGTATTCTTTGAAAAGCTTCAAAGTCTTCACCTTTTTGTTCTTGCCCAATCCCTTGATCATATTCCCCAAATACTTGAATCCCTTCCTTGACTCAACCCGATGTTCATGCAATTCACCTCTAGTCCTAAGATTTTCACGGTAGAGATGCTCCATTTTGAGATCTTCCGGTACTTCACTAGAGGAGTAATGAGGTGGGGGAGCTAAGTCTTCAAGTCCATCCACGAATGAGTTTGAGTATGGGTGGGAATTACTCGATGAAGTGAGAACTAGAACCTATGCAATCACCATCACTTGTTGGAATATAGGTGTCCTCATCATCCGTCTCTTGATGATCGGATTTTCACGAACCTCGATCACTTCTTGGCTTTCTTGCATATACCTCTTGAATAGGCAACATAACCCGATGAACCGGGTGAAAGCGAGAAAGATCGAGGTGGGGAAAGTCATTTGCAACCCTTTTGAAAAGGCGAGTAAGAAGCATAGCATAGGGAAGGTTTGTTTCGGGCTTTGAAAGGGCATAATTTATTCTTCGAGCGATATAGAATGCCAAATTGTACTTGGTTGATGTAAAGATGCAACTCAACATATGCACCATACAAGCCGGGATATGATCTCGGTTTCCACCAAGACAAAAGACATTCTCCCTAAGGATGTTTGCCCATTGGACCATAAAATCCTTAAGGTCGCTAGAGAGCACTTCATAGCAATTCACATTTTGCACATTTGAATGAAGGCTTCTCACAACGTTTCCATCAGGCTCTTTCGAAATGATGTCAAGGATAAACTCCGGATCAGTTTTGGTGTGGTCATTTGGAGGTTTATCGTAGGATTCCAAGAGAGCATCAAGTCTCCATTTATCCGTGAAACGACAAGTGCCTTCATATGGCACACCAAGAATTTCACCAAAGTTTTCGAGAGAGTATTGAATGATTTGATTATTCAATAAGAATCGAATGAAGATTTCTCCATTGTATTCAAACATGGAGTAAGTGCTAAAGAATTCTAGAAGAAACAAGGGGCAAATATCTTCTTCTATGTTGAGCAAGCAATCAAACACGAAAGCTCAAACATAGATTCGATATAGTCATAACCCGTTATTCCCTGGTCAACGACTCTACCCTTATGGAAACAACGAGTAGAAAGGGATGGAAAGGAGTTTCTAAGTTGAGTGGAAGCATAGGTTTGGGAAAGGTTTGGCATGTATTGTCTAGTGAGTTGATGATCCTTTTGATATTGAGAAGGCATGATTAGTACCTAATATAAACATAAGACAATATTTTTCCAATCACTTATATGAAAAATAAACTCAAAACTCAAAAATATGAGAATGTGTTATATCAATTTCTTTACAAACAAAGGATTGAATCCATAACATTCTCATGTTCACAATGTGTCTATTCCATTATTAACCAAGAACATATGACCTATATTGGATCAACAATGGACTAGAACATTGGTTTTTCAAAACAAGGTTTTTAGGTAAGCATTAACAATGCAACTACCTATTTGTTCATGGGTTCATCTCAATTCCATCTTTTAACCAAAATCATTTAGCTAAAATTCGGATTTGTTCTACAAGTGGGTTTTAGTGAAATCTTGATGAATATGAACCTAGGAATCATAGTAAAATAACCATGTCAACCAATATTCCTATTAAGGTTCTAATTCAATTTCAATTTTAAAAATCCCCAATTATGAAAGGATGAACCCTAGAACAAAATAGATGAAATTGAAAGAAAGTACTTACAATTAATTGATGTTTGATGAAGGATGAGTGAAACTCACAACTTGGAATCAATTAATTTGAGTGATTGAAGGTTTTTGAAGCTTCAACAATGATGGAAAAGGTGAAAATCGTCGGCTGTGTGTTTTTGGGAGAGAGAAGGTTTGGTTTGAAAAAGGTTATTTTAATAAAACTGGCGCTTTGACAAACTTTACTGCCCACGGTACCTTATCGATAAGGAACCGCGGGTTTGAGCCGCCAGAGATAAAGAACCGCCTATAGAGGCTGGTTTTTATCAATGAAACACGCCAAAATTTTTAAAACCAAATTTTCTAAAATACTTAAAAATATATCTTAAACCTTTTAGAATATCATTTGGATCATCATAACACTAAGCAATATGCCTTAATGAAGGATTACGAGTTGAATCAAGATCGAAAAGAACCGAAACGGACAAACGACTACTCGTAGCGAAAAGGCAAAGTGGAGAGAATTTCAAGGGAAGTGAATCAAGACTAAGATCAATGCTCAAGGGATTAATGACAATCTTCAAATCATGGAGATAAAGAGCTTGTGTCATATATAGTAGTTTAAGACGTGCCTTTCTGGCGAAACGTTAAACGGCTTTGGTAATGAATAAACACAAAGCAATTATTCATGTATAGACTAAGATCACTTTCAATAATAGTCTTAGTCTAAACCAAAATATGAGAAAGGTATTAATTCACTTTCTCTCCCACAAAGGGCCTACTAACCGTATAGGTGCAAACCATAGAAATCATGATTGATACTTTAAGCTACTACTAACTCACTCTACATCACCATAGTGAGTCAAGTATCCAAGCAATAAAGGTTTGAGAGGATTAAATAAAAGAATCACAAACCATAAACAAATGTCAAGGCAAGGATGGCAAGAACAAGCACATAGTCAAGTAATGATCAAAAGAATGATCAAAGGGCGTGTGGAAGAACGAAAGCGTACCTTGGCCACGAAGAGCAATCCATCAAAGAATAAATGAAATGACCAACAATGACTATGATGAGTACTAAGTCTTCAAGGACTAGTATGATTCCCAATCATCTTGGTATCATCATTCAAGGATGTTGAAGATCAATGAAGATGAGTCTTCTACAAGTGCAAGTAACTCAATCCACAACCAATTAAGTGATTGATCTTCATGAGTACCTACACAAAGCAAGATGCAAACTAGTAGATACATTTCAATAGTAGATCTAAAATTCATAAAGACTACTAATCTAAGAGGGATGCAATATTACCAATTAAAAGACCTATTTTCCAAGAAAAATTAGTTTTGACCAAAGAGAAACTTTAGTACAACTTGACCTTCTAATTTGAGGAGACAATGGATCGATCCAAGTTTTAAAGTACAATATACTTCAAAGATCTTGAGTGACCATCTCTCTGATACCAATTGTAGAAACTAGAAGGGTGAGGGGGGGGGGGGGGGGGTTGAATAGTTTCTCTTATATTAGTCACCTAATTTAAATTACTTTGAGTTAAGTGTGTATCAAAACTATCTTTTACTTAAATCTAAGTTGCATAATGATTAGGTTCAATTCAAATGCATTAGCAATGGTAATAGGTAAGTATAATGATAATGAAATAAGTAAAGAGTAAGGAAAGAGACAACCTAGTGACAAGACACCAAGATTTATAGTGGTTCGACAACGAGGCTCTATCCTCGTTTCTACTCCACTCCCCGAGTACACCTACTCGAGATTTCCACTATATCCACAAGCTCCCTTCTTGGCGGAGAAAGCCTTACATCGTCGCTTACATTATTTTCTGACACTAAGCTAAATGTCGAGACCTAATCATTAGCTAGGACCAATCTACATAACGTTGCTTACTTTACAATTTAACGACACAAGGCTAGATGTCGAGTTCTAATCTCAAGGTAGAACCAATCTTCACGACGTTGCCTACTTCACCATTTAACGACACAAGGCTAGATGTCGAGTTCTAATCCAAATCTAGAACCAATCTTCACGACTCTTCACTTTGAAGCTAAGTGAGAACTTCACACAATACAACTACTAATCACTTTCAAGTTTAGTGAGAACTCACAAGACACAACCACATCACTTTATAGTTTAGTGAGAACTACTACACAAATCTATTACAACTCAACTAGACATATCCAAGTACACACATGTAGCTTGGATCTACACAACACAAATCCAAGCAAACACATATGCAATGGATGTACACAACAAATCCAAGTATTTACAAATAGCTTGGATGAACACAACTAGTCCAAGTATTTCAAAAATACAAATGGATCAACAAAAATAAAAAGGCTAACATGATGAACATGACTAATTCATGGATTCATCTTTATCACAACACTAGTGAGTGAGTGATCTTCTCGTTGGACAAGGTAAAGGAAGGGATCAAAGGATAATCATATGTAAACATCCTTAACACTTTAAGTGATAATTTACTAATGATTATGCTCTAGAAAAGAGAAGGGGGCTGAGAAAAACGTCCAAGAGGCTTGTTGGAAAATGAGATTTGATCCACTATTTATTGAAGACAAATTCCAACGGCTAGCTGGGCGCGGATCCTTATCTAGCCGGCGGTACCTTATCGATAAGGAACCGCCTAGCTATTTAAGGTACCGCCCAGTAGAGTTCGCTCCCTTTTTTGTCTTTTAGTGGGGTAGGAATATCTGAGGTTTTTTAAACCTTCAAAGGATATTCTTATGGCATATGGAATATGCCATTTTCAAATTTACATTTTCCATTTTAATAAAACATTTTCTTAAAAAGAAAGTTTATTAAAAAATCTTTTGTCATATTAACAAAAGTGAGTTTTAAGGATAATCACTTTGATGATCACTAAGTATGATTAAGAAAAGTTAGTGATATGATTATTACCTTGATGATAGTGTTAGTTAAATAATTCGTTTTGTGTTTTACACTAAATGTGTTGTATAGTTTGTTGTGATCAAAACTAAGAAAGATTAGTTAACACTAATAATGTTTTTAGGCATCACTTGCATTAACAAGTTAGAAAAACCATACTTTCTTCCTGACTTGGTGTTTGTTCGTTTTCCATCGTTTTTATTGAGGTATTAGATCCGTCTTGTTCTGATTCATCCATTTCTTTCGATTTGCCTTTGTAATTGATGGTTTTGATTAGGTTTGTTTTTTTATTTTAGAGATGGTTAGGGTTTGTATTGTTTCTAGAGAGAGAAATGATAGCGGTTTGTTTTTTGTAGAATGAGAATGAAAATGGGTGGGATGCATTATGAATGGGCGGGTTTTTTATTTTTATAAATTCTAACTTCCGCCTTTTTTAGTGTAATATCAATGCTGATAGTATCATAGTGATTAATGATAAAGTTTTTAACTTTTTCAGTTAAAAACAGTTTATTTTTTATTGACAGATATGTTTTTTTATTTTCCTATAGTGATAAATGATAATTTTTTGATTTATACATCATTGTTGATGTGGTATATATCTTTTTGTTATTCAATATCACTGCTAATAAATATATATATTTTCGTTATTCATTATTACTGTTGATAGAATTATATCATTAGTATGTGTAATATCAGTGGTGATAGTATCCTTATTTTAGGATTTTCACTTTTTTTAGTTAAAAAAGTGTTTTTTGTATATTGTTTTTTTATTTATCTGTAGTGATTAATGATAAATTTGGGGTCTTTTTTAACTAATGTAATATTACTGTTGATAAATATCACTGTTGATAAATGTCACTATTATGTGTTGTTATTCAGTATCAACATTAATAAATATATATAATTTTTGTTTTTCCTTATCACTGTTGATATATGTATATACAATATCACACTATATGCAATATCACAGTTGATAAAGTCAATATCACTATTGATAAAGTATAAAAAACGGATTCTATTTTTTAACTTCTATAAATATTCTAGTCAATATCACTATTGATAAAGTATAAGTTGAGCAAAACATCATGATAAATATTGTCTTGATAATATTAAGATGCATTTTCAAACCAAAAGTACCAAGTTTTCATACAGATCATACTTTTTTAGAATACATAACCAAATTGTTCATTGTGTTAAAGTCACACACATTCATAATAAAAGTAGCAAGTTTGTTACACAGAATGACACTTATGACAAATCATTTTTGTTCACTTGGTCCTGCTTCTGTTCCTTCTTCTTGAATGTTTAATGCTTTATTAGACATCAACTTCCTGTGGTTGTTCATTTGATGGAGCAATACTTTTTTTGAAATTCTTGCTCTCAAGGTATCAATCTGCTTTCGGTGATCTTTATGACTTTCGTTTTAGATCCCTGTTTGCCATTTACCAGCAGTCTCTCCTTGATACAGCTCCATATGTATACACCACAGTCTACTTTTTCTTCTTTTGTCTTCCACTTCATTTGCATCACTGTTGCTTTCTTACTTTTCTTCCGTAAATCTTCTCCTTTTGGATGTTGATACGCCATCAGGTGGTTGACAAACATTTCCTTCTGAAACCATAAATATATAAATATCGTTAGATATGTTTTTATTTTTGCTGATTAGACAAAATTTTCAAATGTTACTTACCACAAAATCAAAATTTTCCTTGTATTTCCCTTCGTATGTTGCATCTGAATCGCTATTGTCTAGTATCACAGCCTTCACTTTATCCAGGTCAAAAACTATAACGTAGTAATGCCCATGTGCTATGATTGGAAAGAAGACCTGTTATTTTATCATAAATTTCTTAGACTATGCCTATTTTATGATAATATAATAATCATATGAGTAGAATCTAATAGACTGCTTTTTTACAAGTCCGACGTCCATCATTTGCATGTCTTTGACATTGTGATCCATCTAAATCTCAATCAACTTGCTAAACAATTGGTATTGGGCGTCTAAATTCAAGGCTCTGTCTTTTGTCTTATCTAGTAGTACTCCCGGAACCTGTTCCAATTTTTTTCCAAAATAAATGTTAGTGCAATATTTAGATTTTTTAATTTTAATTAATATCTTACCGTCATTCCTGTATAAAAGAAATGGCGTCTCAAATTGTTTTCTTTGAAAGTTTCTTCATAATTCAGAATTGACACATATGTGTCCATTCTTGGTTCTAGCGTCTGGAGACTTCTTTTCATCAGCACATTATTTACTCCATCGTTAAAAACTTCAGCCCTGTGTAATATATCACAAGTTATAATCATAAGCTTAATAATGATAAAGTTTTCAAAGTTAAAAGCATCATTTAGATGATTACCATTCATTTTTGTTGTTTCCAAAGATGGTTGATGTCAAAAGCTTTTCATTTTCTGTTATTTCAGCCTTTGTGTCTATATTCTTGTTGATGTAGTTTGACCTGAGTAATCTGTACTCTTTTTCAGGTTGCTTCCTGACGTTTTCGTCTTCTTAGTTTTGAATTTCTTTAATTATCAAGCTATTACCAAGATTGGTGTTCTGCTGGGAAGCTTCTGGCTGGTTTTCCTTCACTCTCTTTCCTTTTCTTGCGTTTTCTTCTTCAGCTTTTCATTTTCCTTCATTTTCGTTTTCAGCATCATCTTTTTCTGACTTTTTTGATTCATCAACATCATCATCATATTCACTATTCAGATTCATCTCTTGTGTTTCCATCATCTTTGTATCATGATAATCTTCAGGTTGATGATTGTCATTTTTTTCTTTTTGATTTGTTGCCTTTTCATTTGATGTCTCTTGTTGCCTGCTTGATCCAGTTTCTGAAACACTTTCTTCAACATTATGCTCATCGGTGTAGTGTGGGTCGTTTCTTTCTTCTGCGTGAGCTTCTCTTACCAATTCAAGGAAATCTTCATCACCAAAATCTGTTTCACTCTTATCTTTTGGAGGTTTTGGACCATCCTCATCTCCATGATTTCCTTCATCATCGTCATCATTGAAATCGTTGTCTTCAGATTCTGTTGATGATGATGAGTAGTATTGTTCCCGTTCCTCCTCTTTGAAGATTTTTTTCAATTTTTCTTGAATTTCTTTTAGTTTCTCATCAGATCCAAACTTGAATAAATTCTCGTCGATCTTCTCTTCTATCTCCGCTTTTTCTATCAAGATGCTTTTGATGCTCTCTTCAAGCATCTCATAGAGTTCCTGCAATGAATATTAATATACATATTTTAGTATGTCATAAACTTTTTTATATATTAAATATGTACTGTATATCACTATTGATAATGTATTAAAATTAACTTGCTTCTATAATATAGTTATTATTGATGATCTATTAAAATTTTAAATGTATTATCAATAGTGATAAATTTATCTTAAAGAAAAGTCAACTCGGATGTATTAACAAAACAAAAATGAACTTTAATAGATTATCGATAGTGATAATCACTATTGATAATCTATTCACTAATTTAACTATCACTATTGATTAAATATTATCTTGATTTTTTCTTTAATGTATTATCACTATTGATATTCTATTAAAATGAACTTTAATGGATTATCAATAGTGATAAAACAAATAAAAGAAGAATTTTCTAATAGATAATCAATAGTGATAAATTTAACTTAAAGAAATGAATCAATATTTATGAATAGTTAATATCACTATTGATATTGTATTAAAATTAACTTGCTTCTATAAATTTTAGTTTATCAATAGTGATAAATTTATCTTAAAAAAAGTTCTTTTATGTATTATCATTAGTCATAAAATTAACACAACAAAAATGAACTAATAGATTATCGATAGTGATAATCACTATTGATAATCTATTCACTAATTTAACTATCACTATTGATTAAATATTATCTTGATTTTTTCATTAATGTATTTTAATAGATTATCAATAGTGATAAAACAAAAAAAAATAAGAATTCTCTAATAGATAATCAATAGTGGTAAAATTAACTTAAAGAAATATTACTAGATAAAATATTATTTTATTTTTTTCTTTAATGTATTATCAGTATTGATAATATATTGAAATACAGTTTTTTAACTTACTTGTTTCTGTGCTTCTTCTTCTGCTTCATTCATATCATCAAGTATTTCTACTTCTCCCATCGATTTGTTTTGAGGTTCTTTTGTTTCTCTTCTTTTAAGGAGACTTGAGTTCCAGCTTTTGAACGTTGGTGTTCGTCTCGTCACTTTGAAATTCTCTAGGTTTGTATAGTGCAAGTATGCTAGCTGTTTCATGAAATATAGAATGTATTAATAGTGTGAAAGATAAAATTCATTAAAAAAAATTAGAATTTTTTACTTACCATCAAGAAAATCACTGGACCGTCGTAAACAACATTCTTTTTATTTTTTTCTTGTTATCCCATCCAAGCTTTGATGTACTCACCCCATTTAGTACATGTGTTCACCAGTCTATTTCAGTCACGTCATCTCCTTCAAAGACATTATTCAAGACTGTGAATCTGACAGTTGAACTGTTGTCACAGCCTGCAAATGTGTTTGAGATCAACGACAAAATGTTCAACCTGAACATGTAGTCCGTGTTTTTTGACTGAATTATGACATCAGATAAAGCTTTCAATGTTAGCTTGTTTACATTGCTGAATTGTTGTTTCCACGTCTGTATGATTAGGTAATTGTATTCTCTTTGTCCTTCTCTTTCCAGCTTTCTATGTCCTATTGGAATTCCCAGAGTTTGATTAACCAATTTTGGAGTCAAAAATATGTCTCTTGTTGGACACTCTATCGTCATTGTGTTTGTGTTCAGTTTGTCCACAACAAAAAATGCTAGTTTTGTTGGGATTTCATATATTGGAAAGTCAATTAGGCATCCAAATCCCATGTCTCTTATAACCTTTTTTCTATGTGCTGTCAATCCCCGCATTGGTTCGAATAAAGGTCTCACGGTTGCACGTGATGTCAATACAGGATGTTATTTTTCTCTTCTCTTTTTGTTCTTTTTCTTATCTTTCTCCTCCTCTTCTTCTTCTTCTTCTTCTTCTTCAATTTCATCATTTTCTTCAGCTTCATCACCTCCTCTGCATCTTGATGTTGATGCTTTGTCCTTAGTTGTTCTTATGTTTTTCTCAAGTCTTTTATTCAGCCCTTCAATACGTCGCTCCCTTCTCTCCAGGCACTCTTTACTTTTCCCTGTTTCATCTCTTGCAAATAGTTTCTTACACTTACTTCTGATTTTCATTTTTTATCTTCCACCACTTTTCTCTTCTGCGATTAGATTGCAAGTTATTTAAATTTTGTTAGTAATGCCATTATAAGATCTAAATATCATTTATACATTAAATAAACATAACATTTCACAAACAAATAGGATGTAGTAGTTACTTTGGCTTGTGATTAATGATTATACATTCAAATAACTAACACATCTAGTCTCTGAATAGAAGATGGACGAGAGGCTATTAACTAGTTATATTAATGTACTGGTAACTAGGTATCTAAACTAACAACGTAAGATACAAAATTTTTTAGGAGAGTTCCGTTTTTTTCAATGATATGGTAATTTCCGAATCTTGAAGCAAGTAATCATGAACCAACTAATCATAATCTTGCATCAGAATCCCATATCACTTCAGTACACATATATAATTTCAAAAACTAAATATATAAATATAATTACTTACTAGCTTTGGTATTACATGTCTGCTCTTTAAAGCTCCACAAAACAATATCTTAAGCATGTTTATTCTTCAAGGTAGCTATCGCCAGGATTTCTCTTTCTTTTGAACGTTATCTTCTTGCCAAATAATTGAATCCAACATGGACCAACTTCTTTTCGTTTAGTCTTTTTTTATGTAAGTAGCTCAAAATTTGATCTTCGCATCGGTCTTTGGTAGAAATCAATATCATCGATATCCATCAAAAAGCGAATACGAATGCCAAAGTAAGAGGTCCTTTACTAAAAAGGCTAAACAAAAAGATTTTGATGCATATTAGATTTAATTATTGGGCAAGAAGATGACGTTCACATGAAAGAGGAATCCTGGTGATACCTACTTTGAAGAGCAAACATGCTTAAGATGTCGTTTATGTGGAGCTTTAAAGAGCAGATATGTGATACCGAAGCTAGTGAGTAACTATATTTATGATCCAATTTCTTTAAAACACATAGTATAAAACAGGCAAGTATAATCCTATTCATCAAAAGCTCAAGCCAAATCTAACCTAAATGTATATAATCTCTTTCATTAATGTTTTCAAATCAACTAGCATTCCTAAATTTTTAAAATTATCCAAACCAAAATGCTGTTACATTTTTGTCATTATTACATATTTTTCATTGTCTAATGCTTTTATCAATAGTGATAAAGCACTTATCAATGTTTTGTAAACCATCTTATCACAATTGATAAGCCTCTTAAAATTGTTAAGTTGCTATTTTAATTGTTTTAACCCATTTATCATTGTTTATAAACCAAAGTTTTCAATATTTTTTAGATCTTTTCTCCGTAATGCTATATCACTAGTGATAAACCACTTGTTGATAATCAACTATTTTTTTAAAACCTTTTTGTAATGCTATATCACTATTGATAAACCACTTCTCATTGATAAATCAGTTTTATCTAGTTTTTTAAACCCTTTATGTAATTCTAGTGATAACCCTCTTATCACTATTGTTAATCCTCTTAAAATTGTCGTTAAGTTGTTGTTTTAATTGTTTTAACCCACTTATCATTGTTGATAAACCAAAGTTTTCAATATTTTTTAGATCTTTTTTTTTGTAATGCTATATCACTAGTGATAAACCACTTGTTGATAATCAACTATTTTTTAAAACCTTTTTTTTGTAATGTTATATCACTATTGATAAACCACTTCTAATTGAAATCAGTTTTATCTATTTTTTTAAATCTCTTTCTGTAACTCTATATCACTAGTGATATACCACTTCTCGTTGATAATCACAGTTCTAATTATTTTTTTAAAACCTTTTTTCTCTAATGTTATATCACTAGTGATAAAACTCTTATCATTGTTGATAAACAAAAATTTTAACAATATTTTTTGCATTTTAATTGTATATCAATAGTGATAAACCACTTATCTCTCGTTATAAGCTACAATTTCTAGTGGCAGACCTTTTTAGTGGGTTTAAGCCAAAAAACATCAATTAAATTGATTAAATCAATTATAATCAAAATAAGCATATTAATTTTCTCAAAAATCATCAAAATATCTTATAAATCATCAATTAAACATATTTTAATCATGAAAAATATAAATAAGCATTCTAATCTTCACAAAAATCGTTTAAATATCATATAATCAAACTCATAAGCATGCGTGTAATCATCTAAATATCATATAAATCAGTTAAATCATAATAATCATAATTAAAACTTAAAATCATCAAATTAAAACTATAAAATGTCGTATAAATTGAATAAATATATTTTACCCTCTAATTTTGCTTATGTCTCGTCGATTTTCATCGTTTTTTTTGCTTGAATCAGATGCAGTATTCTTCTGTTCTTCCATTTTTGTGTTTTTTGTTAGATTTTGAAGGTTTTTTATGGTTTTTTTTTATGATTTGTAGATGATTTAGTCAGAGAAAGTATGGGGGAGACGGTTTGTTTCTAGAGAGAGAGAGAAGTGTGTGTTTTTTATTTCGAAAATGAGCGGGGTGGTTACGTTTTAATTATTGTTACATTTTCACTCTTTCACTCAAGTTTGCAAAGTTAACAGTTTTGGTTATTCCATGTTTTTTATCCTTTGATCTGGTCCCTCCCAAATGGATGGCCCAGATTAGGGATGGCAACGGGGCGGGTTTGGGGCGGGGCGAGCATTCCCATCCCCAAACCCGATTACTAGAGTTATCCCCAAACCCGACCCAATCCTCGTCGAAGATTTAATCGGGGAGCCCCGTCGGGGCGAGATGCTCATACAAACCCGACTCGTACTAATCGGGGATCTTATCGGGTTATTGTCTTTGGGTGCAATTCTCGACCAATGTCGCACCATTTTACATTCATTAGTATTATTTTTAGCACATTAGCAATAACTTCAAAACTTTGAAACATATTAATATCAATTACAAACAAGGCTTATTAATTTTTCAACGATGGTATCATACTTATGATAAATTACAAAAAATAAAGTTACAACTTACAAAAATGACATTTAAGTAAGTTTTTTGCAATATTACATTCATAAAAAACTAACAATGTTGGAGATATTTTTTTTTACTACGTAAAGAGTAACAAAATACTTCATAAATATATATATTTGTATATGTCTATATATTAATCGGGTGGGGCGGGTCGGGGATGTTATTCCCCGCTTCCGCCCCAAACCCGATTAAAAATCCTCGTTTAAGCCCCAAACCCACCCCGTAACCCAATAAGCGTGTCCCGACCCGCCCCAATTATTTCGGGTTTCGGGTTTCCCCGTCGGGTTCGGGTTTTTTTACCATCCCTAGCCCAGATTGAGCCCTTGATTTCCACCCAAATAGAAGGTTCTTTAATAATCAGACTCTAAATTTGATACTTTTTTATGTCATTTGCCCTAATGGCAAAACTTTAATACCCGAAACTTATAAATCGGGTTTGGGCCTATTTATTCCCCAATACTCTTCTGTAGTTCGAACTACGAAATAAAAAAAAATAAAAAAACAAAAAAAAACAAAAAAAAAACAAAAAAAAAACAAGAAATAAAATTATTCATGCAGACTCAAAGTCTATATATGTGTCGAAGATGACAAACTCAACCTACATCTATGTGTCAAACCGCAGCAGACTCAAGGTATATCTACCTGTCAACGATGACAGACTCAACCAATTTGTATCGGCCGAAAAGCGGCAGACTCAAGGTATATCTATCTGTCAACGATGACAAACTCAATATATATCTATCGGTCTAAACACGACAGATTCAAGATATATATATCTGTCAAACGATGATAGACTCAACATATATTTATCGGTCGAAACGCTCCAGACTCAAGGTATATCTATCTGTCGAAATATGACAGACTCATCCTATATCTATCGGACGAAAACCAAAAGTCGTCTTGAGGCTTAATACTCTAGATTCGACTAACAAGAAAAATGATTAAAACAAAAACATAACTTTTTTAACAATACGTATCAAATAAAATAACAAAAGAAAAACACGTCTGGATAGATAAAAGTAAACAATCCTATAATCGAAGCATATCTATTAGGGATAAAGAAAAGGGAAAAAGACCAAAATGGTCAAGTTGATCACTTATAACCAGTACATGGTTATGCCTAAAGATTTTAACAAATATGGTCATCACCACCCAAATTGTGACACGTGTCCAACAGCAAGTGATCAATCGACGTTGCTCAACCATCAAATGCTCAACTTTGAAAACAGTTTAGCATTTTTGTATAAAAGTTGTCCACTTACGTTAAAAAGTTGATCACAATTGAAGAATAGTTTAGCACTTTTGGAAAAAAAAGTTTATCATCTAAAAGTTGAGCAATTATGCATTTATTTATTACCAAATTTCTCAAAGTATTGCACCATAATTCCTTAAAGAAAAGATTTATAACCTTTATCTTTTTTTTTCTTTTTATTTAAACATAGATCCGATCCTTTTCTGATGTAAATCACGCCTCGAAACACTATAGTTGCTGATCTAGCTTGTCACATACATCTAAATCGTCGTATATCAATGTTGATAGTAGATGATGATGTCATAACAAGATCATTAATGCGATCTACACGAAAGTTGATGAAACCAAAAGAAAGATATATATTGTTGTAGTATCTCGTAGCGGAAGAGAAAAAAAATATATATTAGGGTCTGATAACATGTTAGACTTATAAAAACTCTATAGGTATGATATTATTTATAACTATTAGTATTTATAATGGGAAAATCATAATGTTCGAAATCTATAAATCGAACTTAAACCTATTTATTACCTAATAGCCACCTTTCGTTACTTCTCGCCACGATATCAAGACCAGTGGCCACTGACAAAATTTTCTGGAAAAAAAAATATCCGTCGGATACAACTGTTAGTGCTGCTGTTTTCCCCCCTTAAATCAAATTCAAATTTAACATACTCTAGAAATAAAACCTCATTTTAACCGAAAAATTCACACTTTTCGTTATCACACAATACTTTCATTACATCTCAATCCAAAGAAAAATACCTCAACATCCACAAAACAAGCATTTCACAAATCTTTTTAACACTAATCCACATAAAGAATTGGGGTTCTTGGAGCGTCGAGAGTAGTAGTTTTTATTGATTGATCCCGAAACAGTTTCGTACGCGTATATCCAAAGAAAGAAAGAAGAAATCACAAAAAATATCCAAACCACTAAAGGCCAATATCGTATTTTATGTGTCGTATTTAAGTTTTTTTCGTATTTTTATTATGTTACGTATTGTAATTTTTATTTAATGAAACTAATTTAGTTTGTTAAATTAATATTGAAAAAAAATGACTGTGATGAGCTTAAAACGAGTAGATGGTGGATGCCATAAGAGAGGGAGTTACGTAAAATGTAATGTTAGTCTGACGTGACAAGTAGTGAGGATAATCTGAAGAGAAAAATCTCCTTACCACACTTGAAGCTCTAAATTAAAATAAACTTATTTTAGACTCGTTCCTTATGCTTGATTATATATAAGAGATTCACTTATTTGCAAGACTATATGTTGTGTGCTTATACGGTAGATGACCCAAAGCCTACAATCGAGTTTGGTATTAGACGGTAGGTGACCAAAGCGTGGTTATGGCCTTTGGCCCACGAACCGTCTAATAGAGGTGAACGGTGACATGTATCTATCATCTGAATACTATTAACGCTTATTGACTTTTATCTAACACGTTTCCTAGAAAAAAATTTCATGAAGTTATTGAAGAAGCTCTCGTTCGCCCAATAAACATTAAAGGTAAGTTACACATCGGGATTCTTTCACATCAAAAAATTCCGTCTAACAACCCTCGCAATAGATGCACTTGATTTTAGTAAGTTGACCACATTTATTAAAACTAGTGAAAAATATGTGGGGTCATCACAATGCCTTAATCAACAACTTTAAGCAATAAGCACGCTTAGAATTGAAGCATCATATTGGTATTCAACACACTCGAGTTTCGTCGTGCCATACTACTAGCTACCACTACACTTACCATAGCACCGCTGCACATGCATTAGCCCTAGGGTCGACCCTTGATATAGGCAGCGCATATGATGGCCCAACGCATCACAAATCAAGTTTTTTGCCCTTTGAATCGGTTTATCTAATAAAAATGAGTTTTTAAAGTGTTAGTACTAGTTTGGCTTCTTTATTCCCTAACTTAGGAAAAGGTAAAAAAAATAGAAAGTTGAGTCATAGTGATTGTGTTATTAAATCATTTAAAAAAACATCTTTTAATATTTAATTAATTTTCTTTTAAAAGTTTTTAGTTTTATCACTTTCAGTATTTATTTATTTTTTTATTATATACTATTATAATGTATTTCCCTAATTTGTTGTACATGTCATATTTTAAGCTACTTAGGTATCTACTATTGCAAAATATTATAAATTTTTATAAATTAAATTTTTCATGTCACATTGATAAGTTTTGGACCTTTTAAATTAATAATTATTTCTATTATAGCATAAACGTTCTAAAGCTTTATAATTATTTCACACAACATTTGTATTAAATTATAAAGATGTCTAAGATTATAAAGCTTTTCATGTCACATAAATATAAAATGAAGCTCCACTACTGTTAATATAAAACATAAGCCTTTTCAATTTTTTCAAACCTATGTTTGAACATAATAGATGCTCTTATAAAATATATAATGTACTCTTTTAGTATAATAACAATATATGTAAAATACTTGATAAATATTTTTATTTTCATCACAAATATAAGCTATTTTGCTAAGAAATATATACATATAACATTATTTTATACTTTTCACTAGCTAAAAGACCCGTGAAATTTACGGGTATTTTTTAAGTAACGTTGAAAAATGTAGTAAATGACAATGCACATTGTGAAGGCATAAGTTACTAACACGTGTCTCAGTACTTGACGAGATTTAGAAGAATAGAACCACCTTATCAGTAGCTTATATTGTTAGGACCATTGGAATAGTTATTTGTAATAGGTAGACTAGGAGGTATGTAGTTCCTCCTGGTCATAGTAGTAGTAGGAGCAAGTCGTGCTCCTGATCTTATAGAAAGTCAAACTTTATTATTTAGTTATTATTCTGTTAGGATATGCATGAGATATGTTAGGAAAGGATATGCATATCAGTTTTACACGTTTTGGTTAATGATGTATTAGGGTTTCCTTGTAGTATAAAAGGAACCTTAGGCAGAAGGGTTTTACACAACTTCATCAAATAAAATTCTAGTTCTTATTAATATTAGAAATCCTTAGAAAAGGATCAAGTCGTTATAGTTATTCTGTTCTTCTTATTCATAGTATTTGTATTCCGCACTTATACTGTGTGATTTGTATAGAGTCTCTCTGTGAATAGACTTGTGATTACAGAAGTCGTTCACCGTTCCTGACAGGCTGCAAGATCCACATCTAGTAGATCCAACAAGTGGTATCACAGCCTGAGAGAGTCTCTGTACAAGAAGAATCAATTTTTCTCATTACTAACATCTTTGTTTAATGATGTCTGCCTCAAGTTCTACACAAGCAAAAGAAGATAGTACCCCTAAAACACAGCAACCTCAGCAGATCATTGCTACGGTTTCCAACACAAATGGTAAGTTTCCTCTTCTGAAAAAGGACGAGTATGATAGCTGGGCAATGAAGATGGAATGTTGGATCACCAACACTGATGAAGACCTTTGGAAGATCATTCTGAATGGAAATAGCAGGAAGTTGACTGTAAGAGACAAGAATGGTAATATTACTCTTCTTGACCCTAAAACTCATGAAGAAATCACAGCTGTTCAGAAGGAGATCAAAGCAAAAACTATTTTGCTTCAGTCTCTTCCTGATGATCACATGGGTGACTTCTATCATCTGGATGATGATAGAGAAATCTGGAATGGAATAAAGCAAGGTTTGGTGGGAATGAGGAGTCAAAGAAAATGCGAAGATCCATGCTGAGAGATGAATTCACAGACTTCAAGATCTCAGAAACTGAAGGTATCCATCAAGGGTATGACAGGTTCCAAAAGATACTGAGCCAGTTGAATCAACTTCGGTCGAAACCTGACGATGGTGATATCAATGCAAGGTTTCTTAGAGCCTTTCCCTACTTATGGAATCAGGTGGTAATCTCTCTCAAAGCAAAAGGTGGGCTTGACTATCTTAATTTTGATGAGTTGTTTCATAAGCTCAAAACCTTTGAGCCTCATGTGAGGGGATACTCAAGTGATTCTTTTCCTACTCCTGCTAACTCTGCCTTTGTGAGTTCTATGGGATCCAGTCCCATGTCTTATGCTAGTAGCCCAAGCAATACTATGTCTTCTCAGCATACTTTTCAGCATACTTCTACTCCTGAACCAAAAACCAAGTCTGGTAGCATGGTAGAAGCTGTTCTTCACTCTTTTGTTGCTGACGTTGATGCTCAACAGCAACTTGCTTTTGATGACTTCAAACAGGTTGATAAACTTGACCTGGATGAAATGGATCTTAAATGGCAGATGGCCATGCTCACTCTTAGGGTTCACAAGTTTGAGAAGAAAGCCGGTCGAAAATTTAATTATAACCCAAGAGAGCCAGCAAGGTTTGACAGAAGCAAGGTTTGATGCTATAACTGCCAGCAGCAAGGTCACTTTGCAAGGGAATGCCCTAACAAGCATGACCAGGAGAAGAGGAGACATTCAGCTTTTAAGATTCAGGAGGTGAAGGATGACAAGAAGGTGTTGGTGGCTGTTGACTCTATGGTCAACTAGAATGATCATCAGAATGCTACCCTGGAAACAGCTGAGCCCTCTACTGACGTGTTTGCAATGATTGCTGGGAATTTGTCTGATGCCGAAGAAGCAGAAGAGTTTGCTCTTATGGGCATCTCACCCCAGGTACAACATTGTCCTCTTGGTTGTCATGATAAATATTCAGAATTGTTGTCTCAATATAATGACTTAAATGATCAGAATGATAAGTATTTTTTAGAGGTTCAAGCATATAAGGCTTCTTTAAAAACATTGGAACAACAAAAGAGGTGGCTTCAAGATACTCAACGTGAGTACGAGGATAAAATTAGGATACTGAACATTGATTTAGAAAACACAACAAATATGCTTAAATACACCGAAAAGGTAAAAGATGACAGTATCAAAGATAAACAAGAAATGAAGGAAAAATTATATGCTACACTTATGAGATTTGAAAAATGGCAAAAGGCACCTAAGAATCTTTCAAAATTAATTGATAGTAGTATGTCTGGTAGGACTAAAAGAGGGTTAGGATTTGATAATATATTGATTCAGAAGATGTGTTTGATTTATCTTTTTCAAGTGTCTTTGATCCTGACAAGGAGGAAGAGGGAACACCTAGCTACAATAAGTTTAAACCAGCAGCAGAAATGCACGCTGTCCCTCCACCTCTTACAGGAACTTTCATGCCCATTCCTAGGCATAATGACTTGGATGGATCACAGATGCATGAGTCCCCAAAAAGTTCTACTAATACTAATGACATTGTCTCGTGTACTTTCAGTGACAAAGCCAGTGACTCTGCATCATGTGGTTCAAGTGAAGAGTCGAGACCTGCAAGTTCCAAGTCAAATGACCATGCTGCTACTAGTGTTAGGAAGAGTGAAGAGAGAGTTGCTTTTACTTCAACACTGTCTAGTCCTGGTTTATTGAGTCCTAGGAAGAATGTTTCTCCTAGAATTGTGTGTAATAATGTTAGCAGTATGAAATAATGTCATTCTAATAAAAGGTCGTTTAAAACATGTTTTGTTTGTGGGAGTGAATTTCATTTGATTAAAGATTGTGATTTTTATGACAAACATTCTTCTGTATATCAAGCATTTCCTGCTCCTGGTCTACCAGGAGTTGTTCCATATTCTTCTAGAAGACTAAACCCATGTGCTCCATCATTTTCGTCTTCTAGAAGGACCTCTCCATTAGCTTCTGATCATTGGAGAAACACTGGATTTATACCAAATAGACCAACCAGTAACTATTTTCAGAATTTTAATCCAAATTATGCATTTAATTTTGACCACATGTATTTTGGGTTGGGAAATCTGGGAACTGTTGTTAAGCCCTCAGCAAGTTATTCTTGGTCAAACAATAACACCCATATGATGAATAGGCAACCTAAGAACAACGGTGGATCTCATCAATCTTCTTGGCTATCTACTAAAGATCCACAAGGCAGGCTCAAACCTGAAAAGGTTTGGGTCCCCTTAAGACACTAACTTTTGTATATCTCTTTTCTTGTTGTTGTAGGTTACTCCAAACCAAGATCCTACTCTAGGAATTGTTGATAGTGGATAATCTAGGAGCATGACAGGAAATAAAAGTCTTCTATCTAACTTTGTACCATTTCAAGGCGGAAAGGTCGATTTTGGAGGAGGTGAAGGAAGGATCACTGGCAAAGGAACGTTTCAGACGCCTAATCTTAATTTTGAGCAGGTCTACTATGTGGAAGCACTTCAACACTTCAACTTGATATCTGTCTCTCAGATTTGTGACAAGAATCAGTTTGTCCTCTTAACGGATACTGATGCACTAGTGTTATCCAAAGACTTTAAACTCCCGGATGACTCACAGGTTCTACTCAGAATCCCTAGAAGACACAACCTCTATAGTATCAAGTTGAATGAAGTCAATCCTACTGGTCAACTAGCATGTTTGGTTGCTAAAGCCTCAGAAGATGAAGCCACTCAATGGCACCGAAGGATGGGACATGTGAACTTCAAGACCATTCACAAACTAGCAAATCTGAATCTGGTCTCTGGTTTACCTCCCAAGTCATTCAGAAATGATATCAATTGTCTTGCATGCAGCAAAGGCAAACAACATAAAGAATCCTTCAAGGCCATTACTGCTCTCAGCCTTATAACTGAACTATTGCAGCTACTACACATGGATTTATTTGGTCCTACCTCTATTAGGAGCATTGACCACAAACAATTTTGCCTTGTGGTAACTGATGGGTATAGCAGGTTCACGTGGGTTTTATTCATGGCTGCCAAGAGTGAGACCTACTCAATTCTCAAGGACTTTATTACACTTATAGAGAATCAGTTGTCCAAGAAGGTTAAAGGTATTCGATGTGATAATGGAACGGAATTCAAAAATGCAGACCTCATAGCACTTTGTAATTCTAAAGGCATCAAAAGAGATTATAGTGCAGCAAGAACTCCTCAACAGAATGGTGTGGCAGAAAGAAAGAACAAGACTCTAATAGAAGCTGCGAGAACAATGCTTGCCGATTCCAAGCTTCCAACCATGTTCTGGACAGAAGCTGTCAATGCTGCAAGTTATGTTTTGAATAGAGTTTCTATTACAAATCCTCACAAGAAGACTCCGTATGAGCTACTAACAGCTAAAGTACCAAACATTGCTCATTTGAAGCCATTTGGGTGTCCTGTCACCATTCTGAATACTAGTGACTATTTGGGGAAATTTGATGGCAAGGCAGATGAAGGATACATTGTGGGATATTCAGCTCACTCTCGGGCTTATTGTGTCTACAATCTCCAAGCCAAGCGAGTAATTGAAACTATAAATCTCAGGTATTTTGAGGAGAAGTCAAACATACAAGGCAAGGGTCCTGAATGGTATTTTGATCTTGATTATCTTAGTGATTCATTAGGATATTTTCGTTTCAAAACTAACCATGATGAAGGTCCACAAGTGTTTGCAACTTCTAATGTAGGTGCTCATTCTAGTCTTTCAGACTCAGATGACGAGGATGATATTTTTGTTGTTCCATCCTATTCCACCACAGTCTCTCCTACTACTCCTAATGATGCAACTCCATCAGATATATTGGACTTACAAGGAGCTCTTGATACATTACTCAAGCAACAACTAGAAGCTACTACAGCAGATGCTCAAGGTGGCTTTGAGTTTCTTTTGAATACTTCTACTGACAAAGCTGCTCCTAGTACTCCAACTGTTACTCCTAGTGCTAGTTCAACACCTATTGGTAGTCCGGCTAGTGATTCCACTTCCCATACTAGATTCTCAAGTCCTTCTGACCTGGGGAACTATCAAAAGAAGTCTTCTACCAAACTGGATGATATTCATAAGCAACCAATAGATGGCATTTTCGACTCTGCTTCATATGATGATGACTTTGTTGGGGATCTTAATAACTTGGCACCAGAAGTGAAAGTAGCTTCAAATCCAGTGTTGCAGTCACATAAAGACCATCCTACTACTCAAATCATTGGAGATCCTGGTTCTACTGTCAAGACTCGCAGAATGCATAAGAAGGCCACGTCTGATCATCATGCTCTTGTGAGCTATATTGAGGATCAAAAGCGTAATAATCATACGGACTTTCAACATTGTTTGTTTGCTTGTTTTCTTTCACAGGTGGAACCTAGATCAGTCTCTCATGCTCTTGAGGATCAAAGTTGGGTGGAGGCTATGCAGGAGGAGATGCAGCATTTCTTGTTTCAGAATGTTTGGATCCTAGTTGACTTGCCGGATGAAAAGACATCAATTGGTACCAAATGGATTCTCAAAAACAAGAAAGATGCAAGGGGTATTGTGGTGAGAAATAAGGCGAGGTTGGTTGCACAAGGTCATACACAACGTGAAAACATTGATTACACTGAAGTTTTTGCTCCTGTTGCTAGGATTGAGGTCATTCTTCTGTTTTTGGCTTTTGCTTCTTATGTGGGTTTTACAGTTTTTCATATGGATGTCAAGAGTGCATTTCTCTATGGCAAGATTGATGAGGAAGTTTATGTCACTCAACCTAAGGGCTTTGTAGATCCACTTCATCCCAAGAAAGTTTACAAGGTGGTCAAATCTCTCTATGGACTTCATCAGGCTCCTAGAGCTTGGTATGAGCGTCTTTCAACTTTCTTGTTGAAACATGGCTATAGAAGAGGCACAATTGACAAAACACTATTTCTTAAGAGGAATACCAAGGACATTATCCTTGTTCAGGTTTATGTGGACGATATTATCTTTGGTTCTACTAAAAAAGAATGGTGTGATGAGTTTGAACAACTGATGAAGGGTGAATTTCAGATGAGTGCTATGGGAGAGCTTACATTTTTCCTTGGTCTTCAAGTCAAGCAACAGTCGGATGGAATCTTCATAAGTCAAGATAAATATGTTCATGAGATCCTTTAGAAGTTTGATATGGATCCTCTTAGACCAGCAGCAACACCTTATGAAGTAGCTAAAGTCAAACTCAAGAATGAGCCAGATCCTCCGGTAAATGTTCACATGTACAGGTCCATGATTGGCTCACTCATGTATTTGACTGCATCACGTCCGGATATTATGATACGACCGAATGTACGGACGAACGCGGATGGACATGCCATGACCGCGGATAAAAAGTAAAATAAAATTTGTCAAACGTGCGGACGACCGCGAATAAACAACCCATCCGCTGATGAAAAAAAATTGGGTCGCGACATGATATTAATAGGCCAGACCACGACATAATACGAAAAATATATTAAGATATTATCTCATCCGTATATATTAGTACAAATTTGCCTTGTCGAATAAATGAACTTACATGACATATAATGTTTGATATGATATTTTAATCAAAGAAACATATGTGGAAACAAATATTTTACGCATGAAAAAATAAAATAAAATACCCCTTAGAAACCACAAAATCTTTACTATACATTTCAATGCAAACGTATTATAATGATGGTTATATTCATGTCTTTCCACATAGATCAACAAAGCATATAATTTAAAAAGATTGCGGGTTCAATCAACATGTTAACTATAGTACACATGTAACCGAACTTACATATGATTGAAAGCATGACAACAAACTATTACTATCTTATTAAAAGATTTTTGTTGTATGAACAAAAATAAAGTATCTTTTTTTAAGAGAAAAAAGATTGTGCTTTGAATCCAAAAAAGATAAAAGTGAGATCGTTTGAGGATTACCGTCAAACACTTACTTGTTTTATGTCGTGGCAAAAAATAGTTTAGCAAGCGATAGCAACTTAATGAAAAAATACTGCTACATAATAGTGTGTGAATGTCCCGAGAATCCAAGTGCATCACAAGGTCTCATAAAGTCTTGTTGCTATCCATATCCAAAATTATTAGGGTGGATAAATATTCATGCGTTTCGTATGAAAACCAAAAAAGAGCTTTTATCCATATTTTATTAAATAAAACCTCATTCGTAGATAGGGCATGCATGCAGGGACGGAGCCAGTGGGGGCTGGAGGGTGCTTGCCCCCCCCCCCCCTAACTAAAAAACTAGCAGGGGTAATTTGAGCGCATATAGGGTGCTAGATCTCTTCATATAAGTTATTCTACAAAAATTGTATAAACAGAGGCTGGGCATTGATTGATCCGGTGAAGAAGAAGATAACTTTATGTTATGTACACTTTACCCCTTAGGGTTTACACATTATACATTTTATGTGTCAATAGTTTGGTTTTAGTTTTAAACTAGTTTAAAAGGTTTCTAGTAATGACATTTTTAGCCCATAAGTGAGAAATTTATAACGAATCTTGTATAAATAACATATTTACGTTGAAAACTGTATGAAAGGTGGTCCTAAGTACCTGGTAAGCTTGATTTTTAGTCTTTCAGTTGAGCAACTATTATGTAACATTTATAATCTCAATTTACAAGTACGGTACATGTTTTAATTGGTCATTTTGAATTAATATTATTCTAAATTTCTGACTCATTTTTGCTCTGCCTGTGCTGGAGTCTGGATTTTTTTAGCCCCCCCTAATACAAATTCTTGGCTCCGTCTCTGCATGCATAGATAAAATATTGCTAATTATCTTGGCTAATATATGTATTCACATACCATCTATTAAGGCGTTGCACCGTTGGCGGAATTTATAAAATCGAACAACAAAACAAAATTCAAAGGTTCAAGAATTACCGACTTTTGAATTGATTCCTACTTTTCGATAATATGAGAACACGAAAACAGTTTAGTCATGGTCTCACGGATGGTGTCAACTTGTCGAATCATAGTTAGGCTAGGCCGGTTCGACGACTCTCTTGGGTCGTTCATTGTCGACGTATAGTCTGAAGTCGGCCCGGCCCGACAGGCCCGCGGCCCACACACACCTAACTTATCCTTCAAGAAACCCTAACACTATATAAACATGGCTAGGGGTTTCATTTTACAACAGGTTATCTCTTCTAAACACAACTCTTAACAATATATCACCACTATACTAACTTGACCCTCAGAGGTGGACCCCGGGGCTCTGGCCTCTGGTCCACGTCTAACTGATTTTCTATTGTTAACAGCATTACTCAGGACCAGGAGAGTCGTCAAATCGGCCCAGCCAAACTATGCTTCAACAATCATCGTCTTCCCCGGTACTGAGTAATGCTGTTAACAATAGAAAACCAGTTAGACGTGGACCAGAGGCCGGAGCCCCGGGGTCCACCTCCGACGGTCAAGTTAGTAGAGTGGTGATATATTGTAAAGAGGTGTGTTTAGAAGAGATAACATGTTGTATAATGAGACCCCTAGCCATGTTTATATAGTGCTAGGGTCTCTTGAAGGATAAGTTAGGTGTGTGTGGGTCGCGGCCTGTCAGATCGGGCCGACTTCAGACTATACGTCGACATGTCCCACAGTCTAGTATGATATGGTCCATGATCATGTTATGCTATACTTATTCATGTATCACGCTTACTAAACAACCGCGTGCGGCTTGCTACTAGGACATCTTCGTGGGTCGTCCGTAACATATGGCTCCACTCGTAATGGGCTTCCTTTAGCAAAAAGATGATGGGCTGGGATTGTGAATAGTGAGCATAGCCACTATACGTCATCACCCTTAAATTAACATAGACCTATTCAACCAATTATAATCACCCATTTTTTTTAAAAACTCACTTCCCATAACTTTTTTAAAAATTAAATATCTCACAAACGGTAGATCGTCAAACGAAAAAGTTACACCATTTCAACAATAATTAAATCATCTTTCTATCGAGGGGCACATGTATATACTTTCGGCGAACTTTTTTTTTTGACTTTTTTTCTTAAGTCACGTCTGAGAGAAATCATATATGATTCGTCACAAAACATATATGATTTTCAGAAAATCATATATGATTCGTGATATGAATCATATATGATTTTCTGAAAATCATATATGTTTCGTGACGAATCATATATGATTTCTCTCAGACGTGACTTAAAAAAAAGGTCGGAAAAAAAATTCGTCGAAAGTATATACATGTGCCTCTCGATAGATAGATGATTTTATTCTCCTCGCGATGATATGTTTTGTTTTACGTAACGATGAACAGTTCGTGAGATATTTAATTTTTTAAAAATGAGTTTTTTTGTTACATGATTAAAATGAGTGGTTGTGATTGGTTGATTGAGTTTATGCTAAATTAAAGGTATATGTTTAACTTTTTACTGTGTTGTACAGTATGGAAAAGGATCATCTCAAGTTAGAGTTAACTTTATGGGTAAGGTTAGTCAATCACAATGAAAATAAATACAAATCAGCCCCTCTGAGTTTAACTAAAAAAAACTTTTATACATTTATCTTAATTTTTATTAGCTAACATGACCTATCAAGTTGTCTTCAATTTGAGAGGATTTTGATCCGTACAGTATTTAGTTGTGTGTTATATAAGGTGTGTAAAATGATACTCCGTATATGGATTGATCATATAGAGTACAAATCATTTTTTATTCTAATAGCACTATGAGTGATTGAGGCTTAAACTTTATGTTAAAGAGAAGAATATTGTTTGACATGAGAATTTTTTGGCATTGTATTTTGGGATGGTATGGTGATTAAAAAAAAGTAGTGTTAAATAATAAAAAAATAGTATAATGAGTTTACATATATTTTTATTATAAAAAAAACAAAAAAAATAATATCATAACACCCGACCGTTATATACTAGCCATAGACCTTTGACGCCAAATTCAATACGGTGCACCAACGATTAACGTGACCGCTCCTTGCTCTAATAAAAACAAGACCCATAAAACTTTGAGCATGTGCGGTAGTAGGTTATCACTTATCAGTGCTCATATCTTCAATTTCACGTTAGCAACACATCATCATAACAACTCTTATTATTTTTACTACTTTTAAATCGTAATCGTCGCTTTGCTAACCAATTTTAAAAAGAAAATATAGGGTAAAGCGTTTAGCTGGGCTTCACCAACCGAGCTTCATTAGCATGACACCACCACGGGTCACCAAGACCCGCCCCTAAAGCAAATAAAGTACCATCTGCAAATAAAGTTGTATCGTAGAATTAGTAAACCAATTCAACGAAGAATACATTTGGCCACCTTGGAGCCCTCGTGAATTTAAAATTTTAGTATAAAAAGGATAAAAAAATACACTACATTCAATGATAAAAAAACAACAAACATGATACATCTAATTGCAATTAACTTCGAATCTTGCCACGTTTGCTATACATCTATTTTATATAATAAAACAGAATATGTTACGACTCTTTAAAGAATAAGCATTAAATGAAAGAATTAAAATGTTTACCATAAATAAACTATGTACAAGACCTCAATGCAAAGAACAATTTAATAATTTACCAAAAATAACTCAATACATATTATGTTATATCGCATGTTTTGTACCAGGATAAAATAATTAAATTCGTTGCCTACAATAATTTTGTAAAGTTTTGAACTGAAGTATAATTCCAAGTGTTTTTTTTCATAGTCAACTCATAAATCTATTTAATATAAAATTTCTTGTGTATATAAAAAAAATCGTATGCATATTTTAGGTATATATTTATTTTCTGTATATAAAAAAAAAGTTTTTGTAACTACGTTTTTATGAAAATCTTAGGGTGTGTTTAGTTGTGGAAAAATTTTCATATTTTTCTGTTTCCAAATTTCTATAAAAGAGGGGAGTTTTCTTTTTGTATAAAAGAGTTGAAAATTTAGAAAAGGGTAATATGGGGTTTTCCAATTTTCTATATAAATTTGGAAAATGAAAATTTTGAAATTTTAGAAAATTTTCGGAAAATGATGCTAATAAACAGCTTTTCTGTTTTTAAGTTTTCAAATAAAAAATTTTCTGGAAAAATGGGAAAATTTTCGCCAACTAAACAAGGCCTTATTATTTTCGAAAAAAAAGTTTATAAACATTCATTTAAAAGGCAATAACATGTGAATTGAATGTGTCAAAAAAGTTCCTTAATCTTTTACAAAAACATAACTTGTATAATGTGTTATATAAAATAGATCTAAAAACTAACAATTTGTAATTTTTACGGTAAAAAATTAGAAATTAATTTTTTAATAAATGAATTTAAATACTTATTATATAAAAGATGAATGAAAGTTATTTAAAAACTTCTAACCAATTATTTAATTATAAATATTAGAACATGCTCTTTTTAATAAACAATTTTTATTAACTTTATAAAAACGTAACTATTTTAACCTTAAATACTTATATAATGAAAGAAAAAAAAATTTCATTTGTAGAATTATTTAACTTTGAACAATAAACTGGTTATTTTTAGAATTAATAAAAACAAAAACGTGTTATACTTACAAGTATTTAGGGTGTAGCATTAAAAGTACTTAAAACTACCAATCAATTCATAATTTCATAACTGAAAATTCGTTTCTTCTCCAAGAAGTTTCCAGTCACAATTAATGTCATTCGATCAACAGTTTCGTGTCACCAATTAATGTAAATACATTCAAAAAAATCATCCTAAAATAACCTAAGCCATTGTATGTATATATTTCATTAAGCCACACACATTTACCCTAAAAATTTGAATCGATGCCAGATAACATTAAACCTTTAAATTCGCTCTATGTTGATTGGTCTTTTAATTGTCGTCGAAAGCTCTCTTCGTTGCCACCAATCTATTCATTGTCGCCATTTTTGGTGTGTGGCAATGGTGTTTGGTAGGTGACGTTATTAGCTTCGGTGGGTGGTTAGCTATATGTTTAAGACTCGCATATGAGTGTGTCTGGATGGTGATTTTGTTGGTTTTCTTCGCTGCGTAACGACCTTTTATTAAACGTATTGATATTAATGCTTATTTCTTGTGGCCATTTTGAGCTTGATAAGCTCTAAGCAAAAAAGCTACCTTTTCTATGGTATCATAGATATCGTTTCTCATTTAATTTTTATTATCATGCAGTTCAAACAATGGAGCCTCAAATGACACTGTTATGTGACACTCACTCAATGTTGAATGATGTCTATTGTACGCTCATCAGATTTGGAGAAAATGTTCGCCCACTAAACAAGGTTTGTCTGTTTTTCTTTTTGCATATATGGAGTAGCACAAGACTATTCAAACTAGATTCTGTAGTTAAAACATCCACCCGTATGAAAACCATAATGATCTGCCCACTGATATAGGAGAAAATGTTTTTGTAGGTAAGTTGAGTGCATAGCTATCTACAAAAAGAACTTAGATGATAAATTAGTTTTTTGCTATGGAATTGACCAGTTTTCCCATAAAGGTGATGATGGGGTTGTAGTTATAAATGAATTTCGATGAAAAATTAGCTTTGAATGAAAGTTTAATGGCTGAGTGCAGTAGGAGTACATATAAAATTGCCTTCAATCATGTATATTAATGTATATGATGCTTAGAATTTTAGTTAAAAAAATAGGATCTTAAGGTAATAAGTTAATAATTATGTATGGTAAATAAAAAATAAACCAATGAAATAACCTTACTAGATTCTATAAAATAATATTGTCACAGCTACACATATGATTTTTCTCATTATTTGTTTGAGTTACTGATTAAATTCTCATAATTCATAGTCTTAAACGAAACATGTTGTTCTTGATATGATGATTAAATGCATAAATAGATAATAAAACTCACATAATGCGATACTTCAAAATTTGTTATGCTTTCATGAATGCTCAACCTTATAGATAGACACCATCACATCTATTCAATCACCCATATCAATTATACCAAAAAAAAAGAAAAATTGGGTAGGTTGTTTTGCCCCGCCTAAGAAGCTAAAGTCTTATATATGAGTATGCAACCATGTTGTTATTATAAAATTTAAAACTTTTTTCATAAGTTCGGCGAAGCTGGGTTAGATGGACCTTCAGCCGGTTTCTTTGAGATAAACAATATGTTTCATATGACCTCTTTGAGGTGGAATTTGAAGCTTCTTTGTTGCATCATGGACATCAGTTGTCAAGTTTAATGGTCCATCTATCTGCAACGCCTAAAAGGCATGGATTTATTAGTTTCTTTTATCTTCTTGAAATGTTTGATGGTGACGAATTATACTACAGATAGCCAAGATAATGCATTTTAAAATATTGGTTCCTTTTTGTTACAATATGATATAAATATATTTGCAATTGATAACACTTTTGTTTCTACGACACGCATTATATGTGTCGATTCTTATGGAGATAGAGATGAGAATGCACTTACGTTCTAATATGTAAGTCGGAAATTAAGATGATCATAGGGTTGATAATTAAAAATACATAATCATGTAATAGACACGTGATTTTACAAGTGTTTGACCTTTTAGTTTGTGCTTTAGGTTTAGATTCATTGTTTGAAAATAAATCTGACTTTTTGCTCTTCCATTTTGACAGAATTTCTTGCTCTGGATTGCTAAATTTATTCTGCATGGGTTATTTTACTTATTCACAAAATTGTTGACACTTTCATGTTGATGATCAGTTTTTGTAATAGACACATGATTTTACAATTAGTTTTCTTTTGGCTATTGTATACTGATGATCAGTTTGTGTAACAGACACATGAATGTGTGTTGTATATTTACATTTAGGATCATTGTTAAGTTGTTTGATCTTCTAAAATTATGAATCTATTTCATTAATGATTATGTTTGTTATTATAAACTGCAACTATAATATTTCATTCTCAACCAACTTTAATATTTATATAGTCAATCTTTCTGGTGTTGCATCACTGTAGTTGTGATTGTGGTGGTTATTCAAGGGTAGTAGGGATGGTGACATCTCGGTTGGAGACGAATATTTATCTGATACATACAATATGAACCAGAGTCATCTATTTCAATGAATGTGAATTAATAATAACAAACATAATAATTCTTTTGCATCTAAAGTTGAAATTCTATTAAATATGAAAAAGAACGTTAATAATTCTTCTTGCATCTAAAAGTTTAAATAGTATATGTATACTACTATTTCATTGATTCGGAGACAAACGTGATCGTACTCCTTCGATTTATTTGATTCATTTTTATATTGTTAAAAAATTATTAATTTGATACACTTGCATCAATATGTAGTGTTATGTAGCCTGTACTATATACAAAAGTAATTAAGATTCATTATTAAAGTTCAAAAGGTATGCACAAACATACATCACATGTTCTATACCATATTTAAACTCTAATATGTTATTTACATAATACATACTACTTTTGCTAACATTTTTAATGGACTATCAGGTGTTTACGGAACATGCATTGTCTATTAATTTGATTAGTGGTCACCAGCGTTTGCTATTCAATACCAAGAAATTTGGAGACTGCAATGCATGAACGGTTATCACTTTAATTGTTATAAACTCAATTGTTTATCTAATAATCCACGTATTATCTCAATAACTCTTTCAATTGTTACTGAAACATGTTTACGTCCGTTGTTTTTTATTTGACTCACACACATAAATTTTTACAAAATATTCCTTTAAAATCTCCCGTAATTCTACGGGTCATTAAGCTAGTAATTACATATGCACCACATGAAATGGTTGCATTTATTACACATTAATCGTATTGATTATTAGAGACAAAGGTGTCACAAGAGAGTCATTTTTCAAATTTTTTCTTAGTCAGCTGTTAACTAAACGCCACATCACATTAACACAACTAACAAAATACCTCTCACTTACAACACACTTAACACATCTTCATTTGGGGCTCACCGCTATCTTTTATTTTTCTTTTTTTCATTTTTACACAAAATAAAATTCATTTTATTTAAATTAAAATTACAAATACTTAAATAAAATATACTAAAAAAATAAAAATAAAATCTTACTAAAAATGTTTTAAAAATTTATAAAAATTATAAAATTTTAACCAAAAAATGATAAATACCAAACCCTGTGAGTAAGGTAAGAATTATAAATATATTTAAAAAAATAAAAAAAATATCCACCCACCCACCCACCGCTTTGGTACCTTCCTCTCTTACCTGCGTCTTAAAATTGTTATCTACTTGAGGTTATTATTACAAACTTTAAAAAAAAAAAAATTATTAAGAGTAAAGTTGTCATTTTACAAAAAAATATAAAAAAATAAGTTGCTATTGCGTATATGTTATCTATTTTGCTATCAAACGGATGAAAACGTATAATAATGTATAATAATGTTCAAGAACATAAAAAAATCATACGAGACGTATAAAAACAAACAAATCGTATAAAACCTATGAAAACATATAAGAAAGGGTGAAAACATTTAAAAACCTTACAAACGCGAATGAGAACTAACAAATCATATAAAAACATAAAAGCGTATTAAAACACAAAAAGTGTGAAATAATAAATGAAAACATATAAAAGTGTAAAAAGCAGACAAAAACTTACGGACACGTAAAAAAGGTAATAAAAAGAGCCGGTTCTAAAATTTAGGTAAAATAAAAAAATGTTTATTTTTTTAATGTATTTTGAGAGGGTAAAAAATTACAATCTTAGGACCTTATGTTACGCTGATTTACCTGCTTGTCATTTTTTAAATATCTTTTACAGTTAGTTTTAGAGTAAAACGTATATATGGTTACTGTGTTATGTCAATTTTGTATGTATCTTACCTGGTCTTTTGAAAGTGCAAGCACCCTATCTGTGAATAAAGTTTGTGTCAATTTATATACTTTGACCTAACAGATATTATGTGTTGATCGTTACCATGATTTAACCAAAAGACAAAGTTACCTTTTCTATTTTTTTAACAATCACATATTGTATCAATTTTATACCCGACCTTTTTAGTATATCCATAGCCTCCATCTAATTTCCTTTCATCAAATTGAGATCTATCTTCCAAATTTAATCTATATAAAGTCATAAACAATCCATCTTTAATGACCGATGAAGACGAAACACTCAAACCGTCCTTTGATTTTCATAGCTGGCAACACATAACAAATTTCAATCCACAAATCTTTAATCACCACTAGTCCAAAATGCAGCAATATGTTATCTTTTTGCTCTAAAACCCCACGAATCACATGAAATCATTTTTAAAAAACCCTAAGGGGACGTTTGGTACGACTGAATTGTTGAGAATGGAAACATAGTAAGGAATGGAATGACAGAGTAAGGGAATGACTTCGAGATTAACGAACTTATTCTAATGTTTGTCAACAACAGAGAATCGACCGTCAGAATCGATTAAAAAATTGTGAAGTTGTTTTGTACGAAAAAAAGAACCTACTGTATAAATATATATAAATATTTAGTTATTTTGTTTTGCTACATTGATTGTTTATTTATTCAATACCAGATTATATATGATGTTTTTAGAAGTTTGAATTATCTATATTGTTCTTAACCAACAAACTACTACTAGTAATATTTATCTATATATATATATATATATATATATATATATATATATATATATATATATATATATATATATATATATATATATATATATATATATATATATATATATATATATATATATATATATATATATATATATATATATATATATATATATATATATATATATATACTAGTGGCAAAACCCGTCCGATGGACGGGTATGACTTCTGATTGTCGATTTACTTTTTTTTATTTTGTAAATATTTGTTTGTAATGTTTTATTCACAAGTATGACTTTTAATTTTTTTTATTTGGTAAATATTTGTTTTTAATTTTGTTTTTAGTTGCGTTATCATTTAATGCATTATTAGGCGTGATTTTTTTTTAGCATAACATTTGTTTTTTTGGCATGACTTTTGGTTTATTTATTGTTTTTTTTTCATTTTTTATTTTAATATATATTTTTATCATAATATTTAATTTACTTGGATGGGTCGCCTGGCTTGTTTTGTGAATATCGTGTACAATGTTGAAGTAAAGATAGCTTTGAAAATAATGGAATTAGTAAAATACTTGATACGGTCACGTTATAAAATACATCTGAAATAAAAATGTTAAAAAAAATGTAACATAGTTTCTACAATTACGTTAAAAGAATAAATGTTCAAATTGAAAATTAGTTTACATATGCAATAACTGTAAAATAAATAGTTCATATAGTATAACTTAATGTTTTGAAACTCAGGTTTTAAATTGATCCGGTCGAGTCACCGGGTCCAAGTCAACCCGAGTTTGCCCGGGTTTTTTTTAAAATATTTTTTTTCATATTTTTACTAATTGACAAAAAATTATACATAAAAATCATAAAAATCATAAAAAATTCCGTATATTAAAGAAATAAGTTGTTTACCAACCAATATAATATGTAAAAATAAAATTCCGTCGCAAATACGTAAATTTTTCATTTTTTTTAAACCTTAAAAAATCAAAACCCGGCCGGGTCACGAGAACCGGGTTGACCCGGGTCACCCAAACCCGGTGGGTCTAACCGGGTTTCGAAAATATCAAACCCAGGTTAATATGATGCGTTTTTCGGCCGGAACCGGGTCAACTGGTTGACCCGACCGGGTCGACCCGGGTTTGAAAACACTGGTATAACTTCAATATCTCTTCTCCTTTTCTCTTTTTGCTTCTCGAGTACTTGATCCATAGTAGTTCCACTTATAAAGCAGAGGGTCTACAAAAAATAGATTAGATATTATGACTTCTTTTGTTAAAACTGAATAAATGATTAGAGAAAAGAGTCTCTACAGTCTACACTAAACGCAAGCATATATCGTTGATTTGATGCGACATCTGTTCCAGCAACTACAATCCTATTTAAAAAGTCATGTGATGTATCCACATGTTAACAAAAAATCTACTTAAACTTGACAAAAATGATATTTTTACCAAAGGTAAGAAGTTACATCCAAGTTTAAGGATAAATTTAAACTTTAAAGGGTCATTGTTTCTTGCTGCACGCAAAAAAATAACAAAATAGAATCAATATAGTCGTGGGGAGCATTGCTAGCCTGCACGATGCTATCAGGTTATAATTTTTCTGGTAAACTCTTTACCTTATCAGTCGACTCAACAGTAATAATATGTCCATATCTCTATAAAAGATCACAAAAGTGGTTTTTCACGACCATGGCTGCTTGCTTTCAAATGTAATGGGACCCCCAGTACAGCTGCTGCTGGGACGCCAAACAGATAAAATGCTAAAAGATTTACATACGCTCCAATATGTTGCCACCTACTTCCCTTGGCAACTCCTAAAACATGAACTTGAAACTTTAACAACAATCTCGAACTGTGATAATTGAAAGAGATATAAACAGAGCCATTGATGCAACATGACTCACAACCGGCTTTTCGACGCTATAAGCCTTTCAAGAAACTGGTGACAGATGAAAACAGTTGTACTTACTATTATGGCTTCGGTGATGGCTAGAAACATTGTCAAAAACAGCTAACCAAGCTGCTTGCGGGTTCCCAGCCCCTAACTCGTTTGAAACCTGAGTGCTATTTAAGTAATAGGATTTAGAATAAGAGTTCATTGATAATAAAGATGTGTGAGAGAAAAAAGTGGATCAAGTATCACCCTAATTTTCATTTCTAAACTGCATCCCCAATATAGAATTATGAAAGCTTCTATCAGATTTAGTTTATTGAACCGATAAAAATATCTATTGAACCAAGAGTAACCTTTTGAATTTGATAATCCAAACCATCATTTTTAAGACGAAGAAACAGATAATAGAAATCCATATCAAGAACAACCTATAGACATCAATAAATAAATTACCCTCTAACTCATCACCTGCTCAGAATCAACCTAAAATCCAACTTTAAGAAAATACTTATCCATGATATCCCAATACTGATTCGTGGTTATAGTAAATATTAGACCTTCAAAACCTTGTGAAGCCTAATAAGCGAAATAATTATAGTCCTAAAATAGTGCAACTCATTTGAAGGTTGACAACGTCACCTTTGAATCATATAGGCCAGGCTTGTTCTCTAAGCCTTCTAGAGAAGAAAAACATTCACGATCAGATGGCAGTGGTGGTGATGCTCTTGATGCGCCTATCCCTGTTGGTGGTGTGCAGTTGTCGCTGCTCCTATTGCAAAGGAAAATAAGTATATAGTTACTCTGCATTCTTACAAAATGTATATATGTTTTGAAAAATATTTGTATCAGTATACTGGCCAAAAGATATTTATTTTAGTCTAGTTTCTTCACTGGAGACAGGTTTACTTGAATATGATTATCATCCAATTTTCTTAGTGAGATTTGGTATAAAGAAAACAACTAATTACCTAATACATATAAAGCTTAGATTACATCATGAGCATCAGGACTATCACCCTGCCTTTGTACGAATTTTTTTGCCTTGTGTGCTGCAGTTGGTTTTCTTGCCATACCATAGTTCAAAACGCAATGTAAAACGCTGCATAACTTGAGAAATATCAAATAAAGGCTATCAATAAGAAATTTTACCATAGATGATCATTCTTGGAACATGAATCGAAGTAGCATCAGACTGCAACACGACGAGTCTGCCTCCACAGTTACGCCTCTAACTTTAAACTCTGGAAATGATTTTGCATCCTACTTTTGAGGATCTGATGAGTTAACTTTACCGGGTAAGAGCTATTTTATTTGTAGACTACAGATACACCAAGCCATCGACGTAACTTATCCTCTATATACGTCATAACGTCACGAAAACCATTCCTTTAGAATAAGATATATAAACATGAATTAGCCGAAAGCTATTCAATTTAAATTTTTCTTAACAGGTTTAGCGAATTGATAGCTAATGCTATCATTAGTAAAAACAAAAAATGAATAGAACATGACTTGATATGATAAAAGTACTTCTATCCAAATTAGTACTTTCTCCCCATGTGTCACCATAAAACATATTTGTTCAAAATACGCTATAATAAGGTTAGTAATCTGGTTCACTTTGGCTCACCAGATATACTGGTTGAGGGATTTTCATATGTACCGAGTGCGATTCCACATCCAACATTCACTACATGCAGTTATGTTACTACAATGCCATAAGATGATTTGTGAAAGTTGATTGTAACTTTTAACCCTTTGCAAAGCTCCTATTTTACCTTCTGTTTGCAAAAAAGGGACAAACATGTAAATTCAAATTGAAAACCAAGAAAACCAATCTTCTTGCAACATCAACAGAATATCTAAAAACAAAATAAGTTTCCAATGTTTATGATAAAAAAATATAACATGACAGGAAAATATATACATACGCTTGTTGAGAGATTGAAAAGCTTGACTGCTACAGCATCTTTGCAACGTAATTAACCGCGGTGAATCTACCTGATGACTTCGTAAGAATCACTGTTGAGTCGGAGGTGACGTTAATATATCTATAGGAACGGCTTTTTCTACATTATAAATTCCATGTATTGATCAGGACAAGGGACCAGATTCTCACATAAGTAGAACGAAACGTGTGATTATGTATTAATTAGGCTTAGTGCACGGTTTTTCATTTTAATATTACAAAATGTTTTTCTAAAAAAGGCTAATTAATTAATTAAATTTCGAATCGAGATTGAATAAAATAAGTATTTGGTCTGTGGTTTTGAATTCAAAATGATATGACTTATGTGGTTTTGAACCATGTTTTTTAGCAGAATCCGGCCAATAAATTATTAAGGATATCAATGATTTAGTGTAATAATGACTGTCTATTCAATGAAATATCCATAGAGCATCATGGAACAATCAGACAAATTGACCTCATATACAAGCCGATAGGAGCTTTTGGTCCACCCATGAAAGATGAAAATAGCACTAAACGTCAGAAATCAAATTATCCATAACGAATTGAAAAATGGCTGCATATACATTTTGTAAATCACGTATTATGCACAAGGTGCAGTCATACAAAGCTTACGGATCAACTTCAATGTCAATAAAAATAGAAAACTTTTGGAACCTGACTACGCAATATAGATTCATTCAATGACGTCTCTATTGCAAAAAGTTAATATGATTTAATATAGAAAAAAATTACAGCAGTTTTTTTGCCAAAAAAGAACCGATGATGCATAATAAAAGCCAAAAGGGCCGCTATAATAGAAAAAACTTTAGTACTTTAAATGACAGCCCAAATACTTTAGTATTATACAAAGATTTGTTAATGAAATCTCAACGAATATAGAAGCATTTTAACAAAACATCAGTAAATAGACACACGGATGGAAAGAGGGGATACCTAAAACGAAAAGGAAACATCTGGATGCAGTATCGCTCTATTTCTGCATATTCCATTTTCATCTGTGCATCGCCATGATATACAATAATGTAAACCGAGAATAGTAAAAGAAACCTCATTAACCAACAAATAGCACCAGCTGAGGCGCCTATGTTCAACAAACTTGGCTCATACTAAAATACCATTTTGACCCATTCGCACATCCAAGCACTCCCAAAGTCACTTAATAAATAGATAAAAGTATTTACCTGCCAAGAGTCATAGGCTGTATTGAGAAGGAACATAGAGGTTCTGAGTCTGGTTATCACATTTTGTGGCCAAAATTCACAATCTCCAAAATACGAAGATCAAAACTAAAATTAAACAAAAGCATTGACATTAGGCCGATATCACCTGAATGTAGACCTAGATAGTGTAAAAAAGTAATGTTATGCTGATTTTTATAGTAAACATAGTGTTTGGACAGTAGAAACATGGGTGTCTGGATAGGAGAAACAGGGGTGTTTGGACATGTTTATAAGATGTTTGTTTTTTGCACAAAAGGCTCGACCCGACAGCCGTACCGATTTAATTTTTGGCCCTTGGAACTGGCGGCTTAGTCGGGTCGATCACAGATCCGGTTTTAAATATATGTAATGTGACATATGAGGAAGGTCTTGGCTTTTATATTTCCATATTAAACGGAGCTTATGTATCGTAAATCCTTTTTTTAATCAAAGGTCTTATAGATAGACTACAGACCTTATTATTGCCGCCTCTATACTAACTGTTAGAGCTATGATGTATCAAATATGGGTATGTATACAGACCTTAGCGGGATCAGTACAAATATTCTTGAGATGAGATGGCGGCATCCCGTAGATATATGGACGTAGACATGAATTGAATACTGAATATTGAGAATTCGGTGCACAAACAAATTCTGTCTTAAGTAAACTATTGAAAATTAAAAAAATGTGTGCAGAAAAAAACGTGTGTATACCTGTGTTATCTTGCGAAGGTTATTGGGCTACTCAAGGTCTTCAAAAAGGGTATGATACCAAGAGCAAGACATAAAATGTCATACCACGTGACCACACATCTGTAGTCTATATTCATTGTTTTGAGAATCTTAGGGAACAAAAAACATAATTAGTACGTACCATATAAAAACAATATATAATCACAAATTTAAGAAAGAGAAAAAAAAACATGATCATATACCTCAATTTGTCAAATAAAAGCATACCCAAAGTACTTTCCGCAAACCAACAGTGCATAAAATTATGTTCATTGTCCTAGCCATAGTACCAGCAACCTTGATTTACCTCTCCACAATTTTCTGAACTAAAGGAGGTGAATCATTCTCTTTAGATCCACCTTCTCTATCTTTATACTATGCACCACATCCATGATTCAATATCCAGAGAGACTATGTCAAGAAAAAATAGGAAAAATTATACTCATATAATTTTAAGAATAATACATAACAATCCAATATCACATAAGCGCATAAGCCAAAATACATACAAATATATAAGGGATAAAAACACATAACTTCCCTTAAATTTATACATTGTTTCCAATCATAATACTTCTTCTTCATTTTCTTTATTACAACCTGCGATAAATACGACAAAAAAATAATCTTAATTGACTATTACGTTAGTTTAATGTAGCTAATGACTCGCAACACAATGGTTGCTAAGAATAATAGCATCATCTGGTTTAATATTATTAGCTATCAAGTAATAATTGTCCACCTAATTATGATTACTTATCAGTTAGTTTTGTTTGATGTGGTCTTTTTACATGATTATCTAATATGATGTAATTATCTTTATAGTAAAAACTGTATTAACATCAAACATATAAACATGACATTACATAATACGTGAAGAATTAGAAGAAACATAATTCATCATTAAGGATAAGGTACATACCTGTTTATTGCGTGGTTTATTAGGGTTTTCAAAAGCACACAACTTATGGCGTGCATAATACCTAAACAAATTAAAAGATTAAACCACAACTTCAACGTTAGGATTTGAAGAACAAAATACAATAATGAATGGATGAATGATATGATATTAGGGTTTTGAGAAACATATGTTTCAACGAATGATACGAATGAAAAGGGGATCGGGTTAAAGAAAAAACGATACACGGTTTTGAAATTTATCATTGATTATTTTGGGATAACATTACGTTCTTAAAAGTATAACTATTTTGTTTTTAATAACCAATCATAACTTTCTGCCTTCTTTATAGTAAAAACTGTATTAACATCAAACATATAAACATGACATTACATAATACGTGAAGAATTAGAAGAAACATAATTCATCATTAAGGATAAGGTACATACCTGTTTATTGCGTGGTTTATTAGGGTTTTCAAAAGCACACAACTTATGGCGTGCATAATACCTAAACAAATTAAAAGATTAAACCACAACTTCAACGTTAGGATTTGAAGAACAAAATACAATAATGAATGGATGAATGATATGATATTAGGGTTTTGAGAAACATATGTTTCAACGAATGATACGAATGAAAAGGGGATCGGGTTAAAGAAAAAACGATACACGGTTTTGAAATTTATCATTGATTATTTTGGGATAACATTACGTTCTTAAAAGTATAACTATTTTGTTTTCAATAACCAATCATAACTTTCTGCCTAGTCTGGTGGTTTAATGGTTATTGTTGATTTAAATGGCTCAAGTTCGAACCTTGGCATCGAAAGTTTTTAAAAACATCCGAAATTTCCTGAAATTAAATATAGAAAGTGATGACGTGGATTAAAACATGCTTATGTGGCATATCCCTCCTCTTATATATAATGTAAAGATATATATGTATATATATATATATATATATATATAGAGTTTGGATCAAATGAGAACTTTTTAAGATAGTAAAAATAAGAACCCAATTAGTAATTGACAAGTGTTATTTAATAATTATAAAAACAGAATATTAATTAAAGAGTAAAAAGGATATTATAGGTATTTTGCACTCTTTGTATTTACTAATGTTACATTCCCCTAACCTATCATAACAATCAATCAATCACACAAAAAAAACTGCTATCATTCTTCACAAAAAAGCTACCAGTATATTCTGACGCCACTACTAGCCCCAACCTAATCAAATCACGCCACCATTCAATCAAACACGTCGAAAACCCCTCAAAAAATGTATTACCGTCGGTACCCAATCGCCGCTGCTACACAACCCCTCCGTCTTCAAATCTATCCACCGCCGCCAAAACGCCAGATCTACTCATCCACGCCACCATTTTTGAGCTATCGTGTATCAGGTCATTGTTGTTAAGTGTTATCGAGTATCAGATCTAATCACCGATGCTTGATGATGTATCGTCCTACGACAATTGGTACACCTGATACAATGTGGTATGTGATGCACACAACCAGCATGTACCGTTGATGTAAGAAGTCTGATGGTGGTGGGATGGTTCCCTGATGTATCGATGTACCGTAGTTTGGTGGGATGGTGTCATTGATGTACCGGTGTACCTGAATCGTATGGTGGTGGGCAGATGTTGCTGATGTACCGGAGATGGTGGGGTGATGCACATGTACCAACAAGTAGTTTCTAAGTACCGGAGTAGCTGATGGTGGCTGATGCCAAAAATGACGATCTATCTGCTTACCGAAGTCCATTGTTCTAAATTTTGATGTGTGTATAAAAAATAGTTGTAGTTGTATATAAAAATTGTTTTGATTCTTTGTTTTTTTAACTAATACTTTAGTAAAAATAAGAATCCGAGTGTACCACTGTTAGTTAGAAAAGTTTGGATAAGATTTTATACTAGTTGGGTTGTTTTCAAAGGTATCTACACGTGTAAGAAAATTGTATCAGTTAGAAAATAGACATGTATATTTGTTGATTCTATATGTACATTCAAAGTCTACGCAATAATAATTGGTGTTTTTGTTAATATCGAGTGTTTTACTATGTTAACAAAAAATATTTAGTAAAAACTATAGAAAAAATGTATCAGTAATAAAAATAAGATAAAAAACAGTTGGTAAAAAATATGTGCAAAAAATTAATTAAAAAATTATGATCACATTCTCAAAAATACCCTTTCAACTTTACTCAACTAATTAAATGTCTCTCATTTAATGTGTTCATCTAATCTAACACCATTTAAAAGATCTAACGGTAGAAATTAGTTCTCGTTTTTATAATTTTAAAAATTCTCTTACATTAACCTCCCTCTCTATATATATATATATATATATATATATATATATATATATATATATATATATATATATATATATATATATATATATTATAATATAATATTGAAAAATAATCATTTAACTCACTTGGTGATTTACAGTTGTTGTAAATAGTCACATAAAGAACTCAACAGATCACAATTAAAGGATTGAATGATTGAATAATAAGCAATTTCATACATTAAATAAAAAAGTTTTACTTTGATGGTGGTTGAAAGATTGAGATGTTGCAGATCATACAAATGATGAAAGAGCCAATTAATTAAAGTTTCCATAACCAGATGTTACAGATCATTAAGATTTAATGTTAACCATCAATGAAGAAAATGAAGGATCATGAAAATTGAGAAAATGAATATTAAGGCTTCCAAAATATAAGTTTTTAAAAGCATGTGCAATACACATGACAAATACTATATATTTGGTAACTTTTCTATTCTTACATTATTCACGCTTTGAATGGAGGGAGAAACATTTGCTTTAATATAATTCATTCTCCGTCATTCTTTACATTTTGGAAAGAATCAAAATGATGGAATGAGAATCCATTTTTGATTCTCTGTTTCCATTCTCAAGCTCAAACAAACACGAGAAATACTATGATTCCCTTTCTTACCTCTCCATTCTATGGTACCAAACAGGCCCTAAAAGAAATCTAAAAGAAAAACACCTACAAAACCCTAAAAATGACGGAAGCAATTCGTTTTCGATTTCTCTCTTAATTCTGATCTACTACCCCTCGTCAATTCATACTTATAAAGGACTTGTCGTCCTATGAATACATCCTTGTGATTTTTATATAGGAACGAGCTTTTTTTATACGTAGGTAATCCGAGGCCATAGGGATTAGTTTTCTGAGAGGGATCGGTTTTTGTTTACGTTGGATCTGTAGCCCTAATCGATCGATCTTATCAGGCTCCTGGTGGTCTTTTATTTCCTCTATAACCTTTATTTATTGAATAAATTCAGTGGTCTTATATCGTGTATAATTGATTCGACGTAGTTGGAAAGTTTAGGGTTTGATCTTGATCTCACTCTTTTTTGGCTTAATATTCACCAATTAGGCACGATTGGGATTATTTTGTTTTGTATTTAAATTTAATTAATTGTTATCAAGGTTCAATGCTGGAAACCATGGGTTGATTTTGATCGTGGTATTAGGGTTTCGTTTGTATTTTGTCTAGGGTTTTGTTCTTTTTTTCGTTTTCCTGGTTTTGGTTTACTACTGTTGATAATGGGGACCTTCAAATCCAAGGAGGATGATGTGGCTAAGATTTCCACGTCGATATTCGTTACTAATTTCCTAGAAGCAACGACGGCTAAGGAGTTGTTTGTTGCGTGTAAGCAATATGGACATTGGTAAGTAGTTTTATTCCTAATAAAAGATCAAAAAATGGGAAGAAGTTCACTTTTGTGAGGTTTATTAATGTGTTTAGTGTGGAAAGGTTGGTGAGTAACTTGTGTATGGTATGGATTAATAGGCATAAACTTCATGCTAATGTTGCGAGATTTAGTAGGGCATTGACGAATAATCGAAATGGTACTAAGAATAATGATAGTAATAGGCCAAATGTGAACAGGGAGAAAGGGGATAGTGGTAACAAACAAGCATTTCATGCGTCTGATATGAGTAAAAATTATGCGCATGTATTGAAAGGCCAAGGGAACAAAAGGGTTACGTAGGAGGAATGTGTGCCGGCTATGGTATTGGATGAAAATTGTCTGAACACTAAAGATGTTTCAAAGTCTACTTGGCAGAGTTAAAGATTTTGTGTCTTTAGCTAATCTTAAAAGGCCATAGGTAATGAAGGTTTTTTAGAGATTACTATTCAGTATATGGGAGAATTGTGGGTGAGGATGGAGTTTGTGAATGTTAATACGATGAAGTTGTTTCAAGAGAATGTTAGTGTTCAGTCTTGGTTCTCTCAGGTGAAGATGGCGTCTGTAGATTTTGTTACGGAAATTAGAATAGCTTTGGTGGAGATCGAAGGGGTACCACTTAAAGTCTGGTCAGATATGACGTTCAAACGTATTGTAAGTAGATGGGGAAAATTTTGGATATTGATGAGTCTGAGGAGTTGGGGTTTCATTATAAAAGAATCTATGTTCTCACTAATACATGTCGAAGTATCTTCGAAAATTTTAAGATTATTTTCCGTGGAAAGGTATATTGGATACGTGCTACTGAAGTGCCTGGGTGGGTACCTGACTTTACGAACGGTGAGGAAGAAGACGACCTGAGCATTGATGCTAATTTAGAGGGTGGGGATTATAATCAACATAATAATGACAGGGATGGTAGTGAGGTTGAGGAAGTTCCTGAAACTATATTTAAGGATGTAGAAGATGAGGGTATTAATAATAGCGATGATAGTGTAGAGAATAAGTAATATGTATCAGAGTATCCTTTTGGTTTTTATCCTTTAATTGATGAAATCTGAAATAAGGAGAAACAGGGTGGTAATTCGAGTGCTAGTATAAGTCATCCACCAGGATATACACCTGATGGGGATATAGAAAAAGAAGAACGAGAGGTCGAGGAGAGCCAAGTACAGGAACTTGATGGTGGATCGAAGACATTGGCGGAGGAGGGCAATGAGTCTGTGTGCTCAAGACATTTCAAGAAATCTAATGGTCCTCGTACAGGGGGATCTATCCTTAATATGTTAGAAGAGGTGGTGAAAGTAGGACAAGTTATGGGGTTTGAAATGGATGGTTGCATTTCAAATATGGAGGAGGTTATTGCTTCACAAGGAGGAGAAGAGGGTATTAGATGAACATGTTGTCTTTAAATATCCAAGGCCTCGCCCAAAATGCTAAAAAAGATTGGTTTTAAGGAGTTATGTTGTAGAAATAAGGTTAATTTTCTGTCATTACAAGAAACGAAGATGAATGAGATGGATTTGGTTTGTGTTAGGGCGTGCTGGGGGAATGTGTGTTTTGATTATGTGCATGGTGATGCAGTTGGAAACTCAGGGGGCATTTTATGTGCATGGGACCCAAATATTTTTTGAAAGAGTAGTGCTACTATCTCAGATTCATTTGTGATGGTCCGGGGTGTGTGGAAGATAAGTAGGAAAGATGTTCTTATGATTGCGGTGTATGCTCCTCAGGACCGTAAAGAGAAAAAATGTTGTGAGATTATTTATGTCTTGTGATTACAAGATGGAAGGGTGAGGTTATTGTGATGGGGGATTTTAACGAGGTTCGATATAAGTTGGACAAATTTGGAACAGAGTTTAATGTGCAAGGTGCTATGGCGTTTAACTCTTTTATCTCGAATGCGGCTTTGGTGGGGATTCCAATTGGCGGTTGTTTGTTTACTTGGTGTCATAAATCGGCTATGAAAATGAGTAAATTGGATAGATTTTTCATATCCGAATCTTTGTTCAATACTTGTCTGAATATGGTTGCGGTGTCGTTGGAGAGATATTTATCAGATCATAGGCCAGTTTTGTAGCGTGAGCCTCATTTTGATTATGGTCCGATTCCATTTCGATTCTTCCAATATTGATGTGAAGTTGATGGTTTTACGAAGGTTGTAGAAGATGCGTGGAAGGAAGCTGTAATGATGAGTGATAATCCGATGGTTAGGTTAATGGAAAAGCTTCGATTTTAAAAAAAAAAAAGATTATAGAATGGAATAGTATGGATAAGCATAGGAGGAACTCCATAAGAGAATTAAAGAAGATGTTGGAGGATATAGACCTGAGAATTGACAATGGTGAGGGCAATGGAGAAATGGTTAAGTTAAGGGCAGAGACGATTGCAAATATTATCCATATAGACAAATTAAAAGCGGATGAAACGGCGCAAAAGGCTAAAATCAAGTGGTCGATAGAAGAAGATGAGAATTCTAGTTTTTTTCATGGAATTATTATCAAGAAGCGTAAAAATTCTAATATTAGAGGAATCATGGTTGATGGCATATGGGTGAAGAACCAACTCTGGTGAAACGTGAATTTTAAAGAAACCATCAATCGAATTCACATGGACTTCCCGAGACAGATATCTATGAACCAGAAAAAGGAGTTGGAACGGGATGTGGTGAATGATGAAATTAAAAGGGTTGTATGGGGATGTGGGACGGATAAAGCGTCAGGGCCGGACGGCTTCACGTTCGGTTTTTTAGGATATTTTGGTATTTGATTGAGAATGAGGTGTACAAGGCGGTCAAATATTTCTTTCGGCATGGTAATATTCCTAAAGGGTGTAATGCATCCTTTATTGCTTTAATTCTAAAGATTCTAGACGCGAATTTAGTTAAGGACTTTCGACCTATTAGCCCGATCGGAAGTATTTATAAAATTATTGCTAAGATCTTGGTTAATTGGTTAGTGGGGATTGTTGATGATATTATAAGTGAGGTTTAATATGATTTTGTGCCAGATAGACAAATCCTTGATGGTCCATTTATCCTTAATGAAGTATTCCAATGGTGTAAAAGGAAGAAAAAATCTCTTGTATTCAAAGTTGATTTTGAGAAAGCATATGATTCAGTTAGGTAGGATTTTTTGGATGACATTATGGGAATATATGGTTTTGGAGATAATTGGCGTAAATGGATTCGGGGCTGCTTAAATTCATCGAAATGATCTATTATTATTAATGGTATTCCTATGAAGGAGTTTCAGATTTTTAAAGGGCTTAAACAAGGCGATCCGTTATCTCTATTTTTATTCCTTTTAGTTATAGAGACACTTCACTTATCATTCCAACGTGTAGAGGATGCGGGATTATTTAGAGGTATTATGATTGACGTTAATGTTAATTTGTCTCATATGTTTTATGCAAATGACGCGATGTTTGTTGGTGAATGGTGTGATAGTAATATTAACACCTTAGTTCATGTTCTGGACTGTTTCATAAGGTATCGGGCCTTAAGATCAATATGAGTAATAGCAAAATATTAGGTGTCCATGTTAGTGAGGAGAAAGTGAGAGAAGCTGCTGGTCTCCTTGGATGTCTTACTCTTAAGGCTCCTTTTATCTATTTAGGATCAAAGGTGTGTGTGTGTGGGGGGGGGGGGGGGGGGGGTATGTCGAGAATTAATGAATGGGACGATGTGATAGAAAGAGTAAAAAAGAGACTGTCTAAATGGAATATGAAATCGTTGTCGATTGGGGGTAGACTCACGTTGCTTAAATCAGTGTTAGGCTCAATGAAAATCTTTCATATGTCTATATTTAAAGTCCCTACGCAGGTTCTTAACACTCTCGAATCATGAAGAAGTAAGTTCTTTAACGGGCAGGAGGTGGGTAGTAAAAAATTTTCATGGGTAAGTTGGAAAAAAGTGTTGGCATCAAAGGAGAATGGAGGTCTTGGAGTGTCGAGTTTATATGCTTTAAATTGGGGTTTATTGTTTAAATCAGTGTGGAGGTTTTACACGCAAGAACACTCGTTACGGGTGAGGGTTATTAAATCCCTTTATGGGGATGATGGTGGTATTAATACAAAGAAGAAGAGTGGAATGAATTCCTTGGTATAATATTCTGCATGAGGTTAAGTCTTTGGAGCTAAAAGGTATTCGTTTATGTGATTTTATTCGTTTCAAGAATGGGAATAGGTAGAATACTAGGTTTTGGGAGGATAGTTGGTTGGAGGAAAACAGCTTGAAAATGCGCTTCCCCCGCTTGTATGCCCTCGAACAGTTGAAGCAGATTAAGGTGAACCAGAAAATGAGGCAATCTAATATTTATGAGTTTTTCCGAAGGCTCCCGAGAAGCGGAATGGAGCAAGAACAATTCGACATTCTGGGTCAGTTGTTACAGCAAGTCCAACTAGTTCCTATAAAAGACAGGTGGACATGAATGTTGAATAGCGATGGAGGGTTTAATGTAGCGTCGGTCAGACAATACTTGGATGATAAGTTAAACCCTGGGGTTGGATTAAAAACTAACTGGTACAAAGTTATCCCAATCAAACTCAATGTTCTTGCTTGGAGAATTAAATTAGACGTGGTGCCAACTCGGTTCAATGTCTCTCGTAGAGGTATTCCCATCAATTCCATTACTTGTGCAATGCGTGATAATAGGACATAGACTACAAATCATTTGTTTTTCACTTGCATTCTGGCTAGACAGTCCACTAGATTAATCCTGCGCTGGTGGAACATCTCGTGTATGGAGTTTAATAATTATGCTGGATGGAGAGATTGGTTAAGTAATGTTCGCCTGACGAGTAAGGATAAATTGCTGCTCGAAGGGATGTTCTATGTTTTGTGGTGGTGCATATGGATGGCTCGTAACAAAGTGATCTTTGAAGGTACTGTTATTCGAAAGGAGGCGTTTTTTGATGAAGTCGTCAGCAAATCATTTAATTGGTGTAGGTATATATGTAATGTTTCATTTAGTTTAAATGAGTGGCTTAAGAACCCTTATTTTATTTCTTTGTAATTTCTAGCTCCTTGCTAGATTTGTTTAAAAAATGTCGTTAAAAAAATCACATGAAATCATTTCGATTAACATAAAGGTCATGAAGAACTTAAGATGTATAAGGCTTCAAGATCAAACAATTGGTCTCGGGTAGGATATATATTCGTGTTGATAAAATATTATAATATTGATGAAAGCAACCACGCTGACTTCTAAATTCGTGAGCACAATTACAAGATTGTTGAGAGTATAGAAAGAGAGGGCAAAGGTTGTCTCATTGTTGTGAACAAGTGAGACACAATATCAAATAAAAATCTTCAAAGAATATTAAATTATGAGGAAGTTGTTAGGATGAAACAACTTTATGATTGTTAAATAAAATTAGAAAAGACAATTTTGTTGTTTGATTAAACCATGGTAACGGTCAACACATAACATCCGTTAAATTAGGTCAAGATATCTAAATGGACTCAAACTATCTTCACATGTACGGTGCTTGCACTTTCAAAAAATCAAGTAGGATACATGCAAAATTGACATAACACACTGACCAAACTGTATTTCACTCTTAGTTTTATTATACCGGGTTTTTTTTAACACTTATTAACATGTGTAGTTTATTGCTCGATAAACAGAATTTTAAAGATTAGAAATGAAGCAGAGAATAGAATTTCAGAGAAATGAAATTAATTGAGAAATTTAATGAATTTAACTATTTGGTTGCGTCAGAAAATCGAAATAAAAAATAACCACTAAAATCAATTTGTTATTTTTAAAAAACATATAAATATAAAAAAACAATTAAAACAATAGAAATTGAGGCTAACAAGTAACACTATCCAACTCTTCACTAATTTATCTTCAAGTTTTTATTTTTTCGTTTCTCTCAACCAAACAAGAGAAATAAACCCAATTACATTTCTTTCTTTTGATTTCTCTCTGCCAAACATGCCTTTAATTCAAGCTCCGCGACTACTATACTCACTCCGTCCCATTTTTATTGATCATATTTTTTTTGGATTATCTTAAATTAATTTTTTACTACTAAAAATAAATCACGAAGTTTGTTTAAGTTTATTATATTATCGTTTTTGGAAATTATTATTACGATATCTAAAAAAGAATTTAATTAATTAAATAAAAGTAAAATTGTAATTGTGTTAAAAATTAAGAAAGAAAAAGTTATAAAAAAGCGTAGTTTTTTTAAGTTGTGTATTTTTTTTAAGGAGTAATAATTTTGAGACAAGTAGTATTATTGATACCAAGTTTTAGAGAGAAAGTTGAGATGTCGGCACTTTCTTAACTGGTATAACACCGTCACATAACTCAACTAACACCTAATATTTTTATAATTACTCATACGTCGATGTTTTAAATCTTAGGTCCCGTTTGGTTCGTTGTAATTGAATGTAATTTGATGTAATTGTAATTCAATTACATTACATAACATGTTTGGTTCATAGAATGAAAGGAATGTAATTCACTTTACATTACATGTGGTGTTTGGTTTGCTACGTAATTGTAATTGAGACATTACAATTACATCAAAAGGTGTAATTCAGATTACATAAGAAGTTGGATGGAATGTTTTGAATTACGTCGTAATTCGTAATTTTAAACTTTATAAACCACTATTATTATTATTATCATTAATTATTAATAATCAACTTTATTATTATTATTATTATTATTATATTAAATAATATAATAATAATAAAATTTATTTTTATTATTATATAATAAAAAATTAAAAAATTAATAATAATAATTTTGTTATTATTATTTTTAATTACTATTATTTAAGTACTATTTTTATATTATTATTTATAAATTTATTAATATTTAATTTATATATATTTTTAAAAAAATGTATTTTATTTTATATAATATTTCTTTTATTTAATTTACTTTTATTTTATATTGTTTTTTATTTTTTATAATTTTATATTTTATTAGTTATTAGTTTTTATATTTTTATTTTTTAGTTATTGTTATTATTATTTTAATATTTTATTAATAATAATATTTCCTATTATTATAATTTTGAAATATTAAATTAATATAAGTTATGATTATTTTATTTTAGTAATAATAATAATATTTTTTAATAAAATACTAATTTTATTAAAATAATAATTTTTATTAAAATAATATATTTTATTAAAATAATAATTTTTATTAAAATAATAGTTTTTATTAAAATAATATTTTTATTAAAATAATAATTTTTTATTAAAATAATAATTTTTATTAAAATAATAATTTTTATTAAAATAATAATTTTTATTAAAATAATAATTTTTATTAAAATAATAATTTTTATTAAAATAATATTTTTTATTAAAAAAATAATTTTTATTAAAATAATAATTTTTATTAAAATAATAACTTTATTTAATTTTAAATTATTTATATTTTTATTATTTTGTTTTTATTATTTTATTTAATTTTAATTGTTATTTTTTATTCATTTTTTAAATTTTATAAAAAAGTTTTGAATTACGTTACGTTGAGACTCAACCAAATATACCTTAGATTTAATCCATTACAATTCTACAACATTACAATTCCAATACACTCTCATACTTTCAATTACAATTAAATTAAATTACAATTTCTTCCAAAGATTACAATTCCATTAAAAACATTCCACGAATCAAACGGGGCCTTAGTGTTAGTTAATGACATGTCTAACTTGTTATTAAGTTCCATCACTTCAGTGAAATCTTGCAAGAAAAACTTGCAACCACATAATCACTAGTACAAAAGTAATGATCGACTAAGACACTAATCAAAGAAAGAAAAGACAAGAGTTCGGTGTAGAGTAGGAGGGTTGTATCTAAAATTAGAGGGAGTGGTACTAAAACCTACTCATTTTACGTCAGCGACACATCAGCTTTTAAACAAACTCATAACAACTCATTCAAATTTACTTTTGAAAGGAATGACACTCAGTACAACTCAATACATATCACTCCACTTTTTTATTAAATATTTTTTAATCATAAACTAAAAACTTTTATTCATACATTTTATTCAAACACGGTACACGCGGGTAAATGAAAACGATACACGGGTAAATAAAAACATTACAAGGATATTAAAAACAACACATGGATAGATAAAAACGATACACGAATAATTAAAAAAAGCAAAAACCACGGATGAGTTTTCAAAACCTCCTAACAATGAAGATACTTAAACCGGCACATATAATCAGCTTCATAGTCACGAGGATAATGACACTCACTCAACCTCAATCACACTTATTTTTTGTACTTTTTTTTATTATTAAAACACGCCTCACTTACAAAAAAAAACACTCAAAAATAAACTTAATCCAAACAATAAAACGCACCGTGCCGACATATATGAAACTCACGCCGGTGTGTTTGGGGTAGGATTTTGGGTGAAGTGAGTAGGTCACTCGTGAACGGATATATAGGGAATAGGAGTCGCGCGTGAGTTTATTAAAATGGCTTGTGGGTTTGCCCCCGCTCCTTTCAACCTAAGTTATGATCAACTTTATGTGGTACCAATACTTTATTGACTATTACATGTGATTTATCATTTTTATTGTGATAATACGCGAGTGATTTTTTTTAAACGTGAGTTAGTAGTTAGTGATTTGAGTTTATAGTGACATCCATTGGGCAGTATGCAAGTCTCGAACATTCTCTTTTAGATGATAAACCCCATTCCTACTTCTGTTTTATTTCGGGTCCGAAAGTTTTTAATGAAACTCGAACTTGAGACATCTTTAAAAATACCTCCCTAAAGTTACTTTTGTGACCAACTAAGTTAGGTCAGTTGGTTAATATGCGATTGATTAATACCCTCAATATTTTAGCCGTGCTAAAGTTGATAACACAAAAATCATATAACTCAATAATATTTTTTGTCCAAATTTTAAGTATAAAAGTAGGCATCGAGACGAAATCAGAACTAAATATAGTTGGATGCACATAAAATTTTAAACCGTAATATTCGAAACATATTTTTTATTGGACCGAATGCATTTAACATATATTTAAGAAAAATTTATATTTTCTCAAAACTAACACTACGTCTATAAAATTTATAAGGTTCCCAAGCACCCGAGAAAACCTACTGGTTTTGTCTACGGATGACAACGGGTCGGGTTTGAGTCGGGTTTTAGTGAACTCGTAGCAGCAGCCGCACCCGTTTATAATATTTAATCCCGCATTCGCCCTAATACCCGGCGGGTACCCGATTAGTATTTACTCATCGGGTTTTCAAATTTACCCGTGGGTATCAGATATCTACAATTAAATTTCGTTAGACATAATTATGCGTATAAAGTTAAGAAAAATCAATGAAAAACGATCAAAATACCCTAATAAATTTTTTTAATTTTTTGAAAATAAAGTATATTAATTCAATATCATATCATACGCACTACAAGAAAAAGGGCATATAGTGACACACGTTTTAATGACACACAAAACAAAGTGTAAGTAAAAGTATATTTTTACCTACACTTTTGAAGAAAATATGAGTATAAGTCTAACTTTCACTTACACTTTTGAAAAAGTATGAGCAAAAGTTTAACTTTCACCTTCACTTTTCAAAAAGTATAAGCAAATGTCTAACTTTCACCCACATTTTTGAAAAAGTGTGAGTAAAAGTCTAACTTTTATCTACACTTTTCAAAAAGTATGAGCAAAAGTCTAACTTTCACCTACACTTTTCAAAAAGTATGAGCAAAAGTCTAACTTTCACCTACACTTTTCGAAAAATGTGAGCAAAAGTCTAACTTTCACCTACACTTTTTAAAAAGTGTGGGCCAAAGTCTAACTTTCACCTGCATTTTTTATAAAGTGTAAGTGAAAGTCTTTTTTACGGACCCGCTATCCATAGAGAGTATTAGCTAGCGTTGAGCATTTCGAACCACGGACCGACCCAAACAAATAAATCACCTCGAACTCGAACTTGACCTAACATATTTCAGTCTGGTGTTCTGTCCACACTTTACTCAATATTTGTATTTTCGGGTTGATTCGGTCTGGTCTTACGCATTACGATTGAACGATTGAAACATAATGAACACATTTGCTTTAGTCCTTGAGTCGAGGTTTTGGACTAAATCGTTCTCAACCCGATTTGATTTTAAGGTTCAGTTTTGATTTTCGTCTAGTCTTTGGTCGACACTTTAGTTCATGTTTGATTATTGGTTTGGTTTGGTTCGATGAGGTTCAGTCTTACGCACATGTCTTGGGAAAACATATCGAATTGGTCCAAAACCTCCGATCGAGACCGGACCAAAATGGTCCGATACGTTCTGGTCCGGTCTTGTTCGGTCTTCGATCTACTCCAGTCCCAATTAGACAAAATAAACGAATTTTTGTTAAGATTGAACCGGACCAAGAACCGAAATGATCCAAAAGCACGAACCGAGGACCGGGCCAAATTTGCTCAGTCCAGTCCGGAACAATCCAGTCCAGTTTAGTTTTCGAACACGGTCCGATCCGACGATCCAAATGTTCACTTTTTATTTACGTGCTAAACATTTTTACAAGATTTTTGTGTAATATTTTTTTGATTAATTTATAAAAACTTTACAAGGTTAATACTAATATTTATTTATGTAAATTATTTCACCCATTTACCCCTCAAATCCTATCGTCACTCTCACTCACAGATCCATTTTTCTATCTCCCTTCGCTCCCCATTAAAATCAAATAATTTCGTAAAAACTTCAAATTAATCACAATCGGTAGTTAGATTTCACATCAGAATGAGTTAATCGGTGGTTCGGGTTTCGAATCGGAGAGAGCTAAGCGTTAAATATGGATCTCGGCATCGTTTCACCACCGATCGGATAACCGTAACAACAACACTCACCACCTTCTTCTCCGGTACAATTTCTAAATTAGTTGATTCGATTTGATTTGATTGATTAATTGATTTGATTTGATTTGATAAATTTCTGCTAAATTAGTTGTTGATTTGGCTGTTGTGTTAAGCTGATTAATTGATGAGCTTATTTTTTAGGCTTATTGGCGGATTAGCTTGAACTTGGCTTATTAGAGTTTATGGTTTATATAAGGGGTGTTTGTTTCGGCTTGTGAGCTTATTTGAGTTCGGCTTGTATTTCATAAGCCTCGATATTCCAGCTTATTTTGAGAGCTGAGGGCTTATATAAGTTTATCCTAATAAACTTATATAAGCCAACAAATCTTCATATAAGCTGGAAAATCGGGGCTTATGATATATAAGCCGAACTCAAATAAGCTCACAAGCCCACTTATAAGCCGAAACAAACACCCACTAAGCAATATGGAGCGAGATAAAACGGAAAGTACAACAAGTGAAAAGGGGCTATATTTTCTTAAAAACATTTGACTAAATGTACGCACAGTTGTAGACGTAATAAGTTTTACGATCTCTTACCTCATGTGACCTGTCCATAGATGCCCCTAACTGCTGCAGTTGTTTCAGCATCGTGCCTCCAAATTCATCCTTCCACTTCGACACCTTTTATCAAAAACCACATTATCATTAAAAAAACTGGTGCCAACAGATATGAAATATATAGGCAATGAACAAGTTACGAGTTCACCTTATCACAATCAGTTGGATCAAAAACGTCAATTAGGGCTTTTAATTGACAGCCCATACTAAAGACATATTAAACCGTAAATGAGGATTTAAAATACTAGATAATATAAATCAACCTGAATAAATATACCAATTGAATATAAACGACAGATTAAGAGATACAAAGATATATTGTACCATATTATTATTTGAAGTCAATAAAGAAAACACGTGTTTGATGTTGGTGGGAGATGTGTGTCATGGTTTAGGATTCAGTTGCGCAGATGTAGTGGAGGTTCGTGGGGAGGACTGAGAAAAAGAAGGGAGCAGTTTAGTGAGATTTTTTGTTTTACTTGACTACCAAAGACTCCAATGTTCGATCCTCGCTTCTATTATTTTTCTTGAAGTTAATTTATTATTTGCAAAACCTACAACTCAGCCTCTAGAAAGTTATTAAAAAGCATTTGTAATAAAATTTCTTTAAAGTTATATCGTTTATATCTTGTTTTCATGTCGTCCTAATTTTCATTAAACTATATCTTGAAATAAAAGTATTTGGAAAAGCTTTGAAATAGGTTCTACTATAGCTCATATGTTAATTATACATTACCGTCATTTTGCATGAGTACTCCCCTCGTGCCTCTAGTATAATTAGACATATGGGCATTTATTATAATTTTGGTTTAATTTTTTTTGGAGTTGTATTTTTATGTCTTAAAAATTTTTGTCACTTATGCAAAAGTTATTAATCTAATTTTTTTGGTTTTTATGCATCGGGCTAGTCATTGCATTGCATTAGCATATAACGTAAAGCTTATTGTGGAGTAAATAGATGATATTCTCGAATTGTAGGTGTGCAAAAAATGTAGTTTCCTACAAGTCATATCCAAAATACAAAAGCGTAGCAAGACCAGTTTTTTCATCAATAGTCGGTGCCTATATGTCTAATTTACTCAAACCTATTGTCTTGTATAAATGGGTTTCTATGCGTATATATAGAGACCAGCTTTTCTGGTATAACTGGTGTCTGTTTACTTTTTTTGTTACAAAAACCGGTTATTTTAAGAAAACTAGTTTTTGTAACTTTTCATACCTACTACTTTTTATCATAAGGAGTGGTTATTATATAATAGGTTTCTATTAGAGGATGTTTATGGACTTTTTTGTAGTAGTGAGTAAAGTATGCTAAAGATGGCGAGATGAAGTGGAGATGTTCTAAACATCATCATAGGTATGTTAGTACTCCGTAATATATTTGCTTGGCTATTTTCTTGCTTAATGTGAATGCTAACCTTTATTTTTAATTTAACGGCACCATACTTTTTCATGATTCATATCTAAAGTTCTTAACCTTTTTGTGTGCAGAAGAATAGCGGCTCTCTCTTTTGCAAATAAAGGCCGTAAACTTTGTGTTATTAGTACCGATGACACAACTTGCGAAATGAACTCTGAAACTGGAGAACTTCTAAAAGAAATGAAAATCTCAAAGAAATATGTTTCTTCGTCAGTTTATTTTTCTGGTGAGTGCTAAAAACATCTCGACTTCATGAATCATGAATTATTTCTACTGTCTATTGTACTCTTTAACACATTCTTTTTATTGATGTAGGCTCTGTCAGCTACTGGATTAAGAGCTACAGTATAAGATATGCCCGTGAAGTAGAAGAGTTAGGACAAGTTGTGGCACTGGACAATGATAAAGGTATGTATGCGCCACAATTCTACACTAAGGTCTGGGTGTATTGATCTGTAGTTTGATATCTATATAGTGAACAATTTGAATTGAATAATCAGCTGTACTGTACAAAATAGTGTTTGGATGTGTTTTCGCTGTTTGGGGTTGTAATAATAAGATTTTTGAGCATTTGACTAGTTCTGATTATTTTAAGATGTATATAAGTTTATGATATCGTAATAAACTTACATAAGCCGGAATAAAAAAAGCTGATAAGCCACATCTAAGCTTAAACAAACCAAAATTCTCGAATAAACATCAACTTATGAATCTATTTATACAGATTGATTCCTAAACAAGTTATAGCGAAAAAAATTAAAAAAAATGATAGGAAAAAAAACTGAGAAACAAGTAAATTATCGAAAAATGTATTTGATACACAAATTTAAAAGAAACTAATTTAGTTTTATGATATAATATTACCAGCTTACGGTAATGAAGTAAATAAGACAGAAAGAAAACGTGAATCAGACACAAATAATGAGACAACATTAATCAATTGGATGACGATGAACGTAAAGTAAACAACAAATTAAGAAAGAAGTTAATGATGAATGATTTGTTAAGAAAAAAGGAAAGAAAAGATTACCTGATGATACGATTGATTAATTAGTATTAGTATTAATGAAGTGAAACAAAAACAGTTACTACTACTACATTGTTCAGAGATAAGATTTTAGGAATGTGAAGAATAATGGTTGAGCACGATTCAAGACTAAGAGGACTTTATACTAGGACTACTCTGCATATGGCTGGCAATGGTGTTGGGAATATTTTCATCAATTTATATATTTTAATGTCCAAATTAATATATTGTAACACGTTATTGTATTCTTTTTGTAGAATACGATTGTGAGATAACTCCCAGGCTTTTGTCCAGCTGTTTCCCAGCAGTTCGCGGACTATGGTAAGAAGTATAACATGGGGGCGTGGTCCGATTCATCGATGATCATTATCCTGTTAGAAGTGCTTTCATGGAGGTCCATACAATCAGATAGTACTCAACCATGGCCTTATCTTAATGATGCTCTAACTAAGATTCATGTACGATTCAGTTGTCATCGGCTTTAACCATCGTAATTGATTTTTGGTCTTTCAGGATCCTGCTGAGGCAGATCAGCGGTTGGAAATTCAGCGAGAATTAGATGAAACCAAAATTATCCTTGTAAGCATGTTGTTTTAGTTTTTTTGTCGTATATTTGTCTTAGAAAAGTAATTATTTCTGCAAGTAAAGTACTGCTTATGTATATTGCTATGTGATTCTATATGTGCAGCATAAAATTATTGATAGTGTCCTTGAAAGAGGCGAAAGCTGGACAGTCTAGTTGAGAAGAGTTCAGATCTCAGTGCACCTTCACAGATGCGTGGTTTGTGGTCTAGCAAATCCCAGACTTGTGATAATCATGCTTGCATTTCACATTTGATAAAGTTCGTTTCTTGTTTGTAGTTTGGAAAATATTTGGATCTATATGGAGATGTGGTTGAAATAATAAATATATTTGAATCTCGATTTTTTTTTTGTTATTAGTTATTAGTTTTTGTGTGTTAATTAGAATAAAATATCTATAGCATTTTTATAGTAGGCCATAGTAATACCTATAGTGACAGATTTGGTGTGTCAGAAATAGTTTCAACTTGTCCTGACACTACTAAGTGTCAGGAAAAGGTGTCACTATATACTTTTACCAGCAGGACTTTAGCTCACACTTTTTATAAGTGTAGGTGAAAAAAAAAGTCTTTCACTGACACTTTTTTGGACATTTTCTGACACTTTTTGTGTGTCATTAAAAGACCTTTTTCTTGTAGTGACGGTTTAATGTATCGAGTAAATTATTATTTTTATTTTTAAATTACAAATACCGCAAACATGTTAATGCATACAAAATGTAACTAATAGGACGATTGTTGGTTTGACAATCTTCGTCTATTATTTCGCACAAATTTAAAATTTATATAAAATAGTAATAAAAGTGGGTACGAATTTTTGTAAACGAGTATGTATACGGGTAAATGGTGCGAGTATTACTAGAACCAAACCTGAACCCGTACCCGTAAAAAATAAAATATCCAACCGAACCCGCATCCAAACCGTCAACTCGACTCTAAACCCGACTCAATCGATTCTAGTTTCGATTTTCTCCATCAGTTTTGAGTGCTTTTGCCATCTAGTTCCGTCTCTGGTCGGTCAAGATGAAGTTGTAGAATTAGTAGGCCAATTCAATGAACAATAATTTTGGTCACGTTGGGTTCCCCACCCAAATCATACATCAATATCAAATAATCAATATTGATATTGTATCATTTAATGTGTAATAAACACGACCATGCATAATGTGGTGCATATCTGTATAACATACAATACACACAAATAAGAATAAAAAGCAGACGATACTCCTAGAGTGACAAACGTTTTCTTCGTAAGTGATTAGCAACAACTTTTCAATAATCTCTCCAGTATCACTAGACGCTAGCTAGACGGATGGGTAGCATTTAACAATTAATCGATTAGATGAGGATTATTCGAATTTGATTTTCATATATAATTATAAAATATTCATACTATATGCTTAATTCTGTTGATTTAGTCGATCGTTGTCTAATTTGACTGAATTATGCTTGATTTGGCCGAATTCTATTAGTAATCGAGTTGGTCGTTTTTTGTCTGATTTGACCAAATTATGCTCGATTTGTACGATTTTTATATGATAAATCGGTATGTTCACTAAAATTTACAACTTTATTGCCTCCGCTTGATTTTTGAAATTTTTGGGCATTTTGACAAAAATAATCTCTGTATTTTTTTTTAGATTAATTTTCACATTACATCAAACCAAAATAGATAATGAAGATTTATCTCTTAGCTTATGAAAAAAGCAAAAACACAAATGAACTTTTTTCTATTACTTATTAAAGTACGTTATAATTCGTGTTTCTCAGCTATATACTACCTCCGTCCCAATATTATTGTCCATATTTCCTTTTCGGTATGTCTTTAAATTATTATCCACTTCTAAAAATAATAGTTGAGTTTGTTTAAGTTTATCATATTACCCTTAGTCCAAATTGATATTTACAAAAATAAAAGAAACACTAATTAATTAGCAAAATAGTAATTAATGCACTTTTCTTAAATTGTGTAATTTTTCGGAGGTAGTAGAATGTTTAAAACTAATTACAAAATTAGTTCTTAAGATTTATCGGGTTTCATATATGTTGTCCATGTGTTCCCTTTACGATGGGTCATATTCTTGGGGTATGTACGGGCCTGGCCCATTTAACTAAGGATTAACGTGATTTAGATGCATAATTTGAGGGTTTAAGATTGTAATTTTAGTTTCTTTAGTAAGAATACGATTAAAAATAAGTAAACTATATTGTATTTTTATTATACTTAAATTTTGGGCTTATGAGCCAATTGAAGCTTTTTTTAAATAATTTCGTTTATTTTTTACGTTAAGTTTTTATACAGTTTTTTTAAGTTTAGTAAGTTTTATACGTTGTCATGCGTTTATATATATATATATATATATATGTTTTCATCTGTTTTGTATGATATTTTTGTTTTGGGCGTTATTCAGAGTTTTTATTCATCTTACAAGTTTTTTTGTTCATTTCTTATACGTTTTGTGTGTTTCGTATGTTTTGTACGTTTTCATGCATTTTGTTGTGGTTTTTATCCGATTTTATACGTTTTTAGGTATTTATACGTTTTGTACGTTATAGCATGTCCCTATACGTATTTATATGTTTTATGCGTCTATGTACAAAACCACAAAACGTATGAACACTTATAAAAATTGAAAAGCATATATAACTGTAAGAAAACGTATAGAATTGAAGAAAAACATATAAAAACGTATAAAAAGAAAAAAAACGTATAAAAACGAATGAAAACGTATAATAACGTCTAAGACGTAACAAAGATCATATAAAACGGATGAAACGTATAAAAACATACAAAATTGTATAAAAACGTTCAAAAACATATAGGGAGGGCTGGAAAAGTTTACAACCCTAAAAACGTAAAATAATGAAAACATACCAAATCGTATAAAACGTAAAAACGCGTATAAAAACTCATAAAAAATTACAAAAATTGATGAAGACGTGTAAAAACATACAAAACAGACAAAATCATATAAAAATGTACCGAGACATAAAAAACATACAAAAACGTATTAAAAAAATTCGGCTGGGACATAAGCTAAAAATGTACCGAGACATACAAAAACGTATTAAAAAATTCGGCTGTGACATAAGCCCAAAATTTAAGTAAAATAAAAAAATAGTACATGTTTGGTAAATCACGTTATGCATCTATTATTGGAATATAATTATTTCCTAATTATCTCCTTGGCTTATGCCTTAAACTTAGGGCATTCCATGTTTAGCTTATTTATTTTTTTATATATACTGAGATGTCAATCAACTCAGAAGTGATGAAAGAAAATAAACAAAAGGCAGTAAAAGCTATCATCTTTAATATGGTATCAGAGCAGGTTTTCACCTTTGCTCAAGAACCTTAATTCAGCCGCCGTAAACATCACCATGACAGGCGGCCAGAATCAAACAAAACCCAAAATTAACCAAACCCAAAATCAAACAAACCACCGATCCCAAAACAACCAAACCCAAAAACAATTCAACCTAATTCCGGGATTAAGCGATGAACAATACAAGCAATTTTTCAACATGTTCACCTATAATGAGATAACCCAACTGATGGCAAATATGGGAGCTAGATTGGACAATGATGGCAACTGGATTGTCGACTCGGGATGTACAGAACATATAACTCACATCCTAAATCTGTTCCATGGTAGCATCAAAGCAACACATGAACTACCTGTTACAATTCCTAACGGTGACTCTATACCCGTTAAAGGAAAAGGGTCGTGCACTTTACCAAACGGAACTAAAATCCGAGATGTCCTGTACATTCCTGAATTTACGTGCAACTTGTTATCGGTCAGTCGACTAACTCGTGACCTCCGTTGTTCAGTGACTTTCTTTCCAGACTTCTTCGTAATGCAAGACTTGAATACGAGAAAATTGATCGGAACGGGTAAATGCCAACACGGACTATACAAGATGAACTTGGTGGGACAAGAGAGAAAGGCTATGTCAGCTTCAATGGAAGTATGGCATAAAAGACTTGGTCATGCTTCTAGCGGTAAGCTTTCTCGCTTTAAATTCGTCAAAGATGCATCTTTTAAAACTGTAAATTGTGATTCCTGCGCTAAAGCCAAGCACACCCGGTTACCTTTTCCTAAAAGTTCTATCAAAAGCAAAGAATGTTTTGACTTGTTGCATTGTGATCTCTGGGGAAGGTATAGAACCCCCTCACTTTCAAAGGCAAACTATTTTTTAACAATAGTGGATGACTACAGTCGATCCGTTTGGGTTTTTTTACTAAAGCACAAATTTGATGCTGGAGACCATATGATGTTTTTCCATAAAATGGTAAAAACACAATTTGGAAAATCGATTAAAAGAATCCGTTGTGACAACGGGGGAGAGTTCGTTTCAAACCGAATGCATAACTTTTATTCCAAAGAGGGCATAATCCTCGAGACCACTTGTCCACACACACCACAACAGAATGGTGTGGTGGAACGCAAGCACAGACACTTGCTCGATACTGCACGAGCACTTAGATTTGAGGCAAATCTGCCAAAGAGGTTTTGGGGTGAGTGTGTCATGACAGCCGCCTACGTAATCAATCGTCTCCCATCAAAAACTATTGAAAACAAAACCCCATTCGAGATTTTATATGGAGAAAAACCTGATTATGAACATATGAAGATTTTTGGTTGCCTCGCTTACTTTCGAAATAACGACACAGGAGGAGACAAATTCGAATGGAGAGGGAAGCCCGGAGTATTTTTGGGGTACTCACCGGGAACAAAAGGGTACAAGATATATGACATTACCGATAACAAAACAGTGATGTCAAGAGATGTGAGATTTGTAGAAAATGTCTTTCCTTTCAAGAGCATGGACAGTATTAGCAGAGAAGAAAATAAGAAACTTTTTGATTTCCCTCCTTGGTATTATGGGAAAATGGATCAAGAAGTTTTGGGCCAAAGTATAAATACGGGTGAGACACACAAAACAAATGAAGGTGAAATATATGATACAAATGAAGAACCACTGGATGTGGATGATACCACCCAAGTCGAGAATACAAATGATGATGGACCAACTACATTTGATAACGCCCAGGTCCAACGTGATAACCAAACAGTGAACGATCAATTCGAAGCCGATGGCGGATTGAATCACCGTGGCGAAAACCAAATGGAAGAAGAAACAACCCACCTGGAACAACAACCGATCAGACAACAAAGAGTTAGAACCCAACCAAAACATCTTGGCGATTTTGTGGTTGATCTTCCACCATCCATTGACCACACGCAACCCACTTCTGATCAAGAATTCTCAACGGCACACCCATTATCTCATTACGTTTCTTATGAGCATTTTTCTAACACACACAAAGCTTTTCTATGTGCCATCAATGATCATGATGAACCAAAGTTTTTTTATCAAGCAGCCCAAAATGAAAACTGGAAGGAAGCAATGCGGAAGGAAATACATGCTCTTGAGCAAAATGGGACATGGACCCTTGAACAATTACCGAAGGGAAAGAAAGTCATCGACTCTAAATGGGTGTACAAGATCAAGTTCAAACCGAATGGTGAGGTGGAAAGATATAAAGCGAGACTCGTCGCCAAAGGTTGTACACAAAGGGAGGGGGTGGACTACCATGATACGTTTGCACCTGTTGCAAAATTGGTCACCTTAAGAACACTATTAGCCATAGCTGTGAAACGAAGATGGGAAATTCAACAACTGGATGTTAACAACGCATTCTTACATGGAGATCTAGAGGAGGAAGTTTACATGAAGATTCCTCAAGGGTTCTCGGCTAAAGACGAAACAAGGGTATGCAAACTAAAAAGGTCTATCTACGGCTTGAAGCAAGCATCTCGGAACTGGTACCACAAGTTCACAAAATCCCTTATTGGCCTTGGTTACAAACAATCTAAAGCCGATCATTCCTTGTTTATCTACAAAAATGGCGCCACGTATGTAGCTGCTCTAATATATGTGGATGATGTGATACTCGTCGGGAATGACGAGAAATGGATCGAAAGAACAAAGTCCCACCTGGACAAAGAATTTAGCATAAAGGATCTTGGCCCCTTGAAATATTTCTTGGGCATCGAGGTAGCAAAAACCTCTGAAGGATTGGTCCTTAGCCAATATAAATACACGTTGGATATTCTTCAAGATAGTGGTTTACAAGGATGTCGTCCTAGCTCGTTTCCCATGGAACCAAATCTTAAGCTTGACAAAGGAGAAGAAGAAGAAAAGATTGACGCAAGTCGATATCGAAGACTTGTAGGTCGCTTGCTATACCTACAAGTCACTCGCCCAGATATAGCCTACTCCGTAAGCATTCTAGGCCAATTTGTTGGAGACCCACGACGTATTCATATGGAGGCTGCAAACAGAGTTTTACGATACCTTAAAACTACCATCGGTCAAGGTATCCTTTTACCAAACACTACTGTAACTAACCTTGTGGCCTATTGTGATGCCGATTGGCTTGGATGTCCAATTAGTAGACGGTCGAGGTCTGGTTACGTGCTCATGCTAGGGGGAGCCCCAATATCATGGAAATCAAAGAAACAATCGGTTGTATCACGGTCTTCAGCAGAGGCGGAATATCGATCTATGGCTACTGCAGTTAGTGAGATTACGTGGGTTCGTTGGCTGTTGAAGGAACTTGATGTTGCTGTTATTGGTCCCACACCATTATTTTGCGACAACCAAGCAGCAAAACACATAGCGAACAATCCCGTCTTTCATGAAAGAACGAAGCACGTTGAAATGGATTGTTATTTTGTTCGTGAACGAGTTGAACGAAAAGAGATTATGCCTGTTCACATAAATTCAAAGCAGCAAATTGCCGACTTGCTTACTAAACCACTTGGTTCTCACCTGTTACAAACGTTACTGGTCAAGTTGGGCATACGAAACTTACATGCGCCAACTTGAGGGGGAGTATTGGAATATAATTATTTCCTAATTATCTCCTTGGCTTATGCCTTAAACTTAGGGCATTCCATGTTTAGCTTATTTATTTTTTTATATATACTGAGATGTCAATCAACTCAGAAGTGATGAAAGAAAATAAACAAAAGGCAGTAAAAGCTATCATCTTTAATATCTATACCACGTTAGTACCTTTTATCAATCGTTTAAACGTCGTCAGTAAATTGGACAGGACTCGTAAGTTTTTGTATACGAAAAGGACATTAACCGTCGAAAAAAACACAAAGACGAGATATGTGAAACTCGGCAAACTTTACGGACCATCGAAGTAATAAACTCAATGGTCACAAGACTCGTACATCCCTATAATTGTGTTAGTTAATGACATATCTAACTTGTTATCAAGTTCCATCACTTCTGTGAAAATCTTGCAAGAAAAACTCATAACCACACAATAACTAGCAGTCTAGTACAGAAGTAACGATCGACTATAACATTAATCAAAGAAAGAAAAGAACAACAGTACGTTAGGTATAAGTGGCATTGCGTGTTACATAAGTTGTATAAAGTATACGAATAAATTAAGTATTACTATTATTTAGAGATACATTATTTGTAAGATAAAGCGTTGTAAGCAGAAGTGGGACAATTTGAGTTTTAAGTGATAGACACTTTTAAAAAAACCCGAAATTAAATCAGATTTCATTTTTTTTTCGGCTAGCAAGGGGGCATATTATAACCATGCATCCGCCCATGGCTCTAAACATTGTTACTTATATGATATTCAGTTGTTTTGTCCGGGATATAGTGAAGCATAATTGTGTGACCCTAACTCTGATTCAATTAAACTTCACATTTGTATCATGAAAATCATATGTTTAACAATTTTTGTGACAATTAACCGAGTTCCATGTGAACTAACTACCAAGACATTTAACATACATTTTGTCTCTTAATTAAAAATCCTTCAACATGCTCATATAAATACACCAATTGTGTTAATTATTCTTCACTAGATCATCTTTATAAGTTTGTATCGTAAACAAATCAATGGCCAAGCTCATGGAATTGCATAAGATTGCCTTTTGTATGAGCTTTCTTTTATTACTTGTTAGTCACGGGTGTAAGTTTATGTTATCTTATACCTTTTTTCGAGATGCATATTATTTTACAATCGTAACCAATATTCTCATTTTAGTATCTATAGGTCGTAAAGTTGAAATCAGTGACATAAAAACAGTTGGGATTTTACGGGGTCCTTGCCCCCCCAGGTGTCATCTATTGGCTAACACTCAAGCATGGTGCTGTTGTGGTAGTTTATCGTGCACCGACAATCAAGATGAATGTGACACAAAGTGCAGAAAAGTTAGAGGACAATGTTGTTAATGTCGTTCCTAAATACTTATACACTTTTAGTGAATAAGACTGTGTCATTAATCTAAATAAATATTGATTAATAATCATTCATCACATCACATTATCTAAGAGTCTTAAATGGGCAAGGTTATTAATAGCCCTTAAAAACCATCTATACCCCCCTTGATTTTGTATTTTTTTTTTCTTTTTTTTGGAATTTTGGTTTTGTTATAAAACTGTAAAATGGAAAATACGGAATAAAAAAAAAGTTTAATAAGTCAAAACTGTTAAACTGACAAAAATACAGAACAAAAACTGGTAAAAACACTGTCCAGAAAATGATAAGAGGACAAAAAGTACACAAACAATGTACTTTTTGTCATTTTTCAGTGGGCTAGGAGGGGTACATATAGTAGAACCCGTCCTAAATTTATGTTAAATAACGGGTTATGTTATTAATACCCCCTTAGGGGTAAAAAGTACAAAAAAGTACTAGTAATACCCCCCTTTGTCCCCTCTGTTACAGCATAACACAGATTTCTGTCAGTTTCTGTTCCGTATTTTTTGACAGTTTGTTGTTTTTGACATGTTAAACTTTATATTTTTTATTCCGCATTTTCCGTTTCTCAGTTTTATAACAAAACCAAAATAATAAAAAAAAATAAAAAAAAATAAAAAAATCAAAAAGCTAGGGGGGGTATTTGCATCAAATCAAGGGGTACCATTAACCATCCCCTAAACTAGTACAATACCCCGTGCGTTGCTCGGGTATTCGATTCAATAAAAAATATATATAAACTCATCGTTTATACTTTTTATAAAAAAACCTTAAAAACAAACATATATCTAAAAATATATAGTCACTCTTATTCAATGAAAGCATTAATGCGAGATGTATCAAAGTACTAAAGAAAGTTCAAAACAACTACACATAATGCAAACAGTTCATGGAAAAAAAAAAAGCAACATATTATGAATTCTGCAACACTATGCACAATTAGTCTACTCTTAACATTTGACATTTTTTCGGATTATATTTTTTCACGTGTGGGATCAAGTGGTGCGGGATCAAGTCATCTTTTACTTCCAAACAGCTGCACTTCATTATTAAAACTTGACAAAAAGAAACTAAATAGTAAAAACAAAGCAGGTTTGTTTATGCCTACAGTAGCAAAATAAGAGAATATAATAAATGAAGCCTTAAAACATCGTAACACAAGTAGGTTGTAGTTTGTGTGTGAGTTGTCATTGAAACAAAATACTCCAACCGTAATCTCATTACCAAGGAACTAAAGTGATAACATAAATATACATTCGTCTTCATATCAACAACCGAATAACCAAGTGAACATGTATCAAATGAAAAATCAACTATCAATATCATTAATATGATATTATCAACTATTATTTCAACAACAAACATTCTTCAGTTAATCAAGAATTGCTTTTTGACTTTTTATTAGTGAAAGACTTGAAGAATTTAACATAGTTCATTAACAAACAAAATACAGAAATCTTACAAACATTGTCTGGATTCATATCGACGTACTATATTTAGATCGTAGAATGAATGAAGGAAAAATATCTATTCAACGTCCCTTTTGGTTGAAATGTGACTATGGTCCATAACTTTTCTTCAAGACTTGATCTATTTTATATCTTCATATCTACGGTCAAATGTGACTGCATCCGATAACAAACTACTTCACCCACTTTTAGTTTTCCAACTCATAACTATACAAATGGTAAAAACAATTAGAAAATAGGAATATCATATAACTTTTGCTAACAGAGTACTTGTTTTATCAAATCAAACATACACTCAAAATAGAAAATGATAGGGAACAATACAATATATATAAACATACATGAAATATTGAGCGACTTCCACTTGCTATATGTCCTCGACTCTCAAAACCTTTATAGAAAAGCATCACGACAAACAACTACCTGCTACAAAATTTAATAAAAAAAATCAGACCATAGAGTGACAAATTTAATCAAGTAAAAAACTATGGTCAAAACCAGATAAAAACAAAGTGTTGTGAAAGATATACGTATGTATTAAGGAGTAGTTGGAGCCAGGGCAATAACTGGAGTTCTTGGGGGAAACTGAAATATGATAGTGAAAAAGAAATACTCCACCCTTTATATTAGGTAGAGAAGAACAGTGTTTAAGGTGCAGGTTAGAAAAATTCACCGTTTTTACGGAAAGTTTGTTAAGTATAGATAATGGTTGAATTTGAGTGGTTAGGATTTAATGTAGGATTGATCAAAGGACAAATGAAATACAGATTTTGGGGCTAGTTGGTTGGTGTAGATAATTCATGAATTACAATACTCGTAAAAGTATTATCCCACATATTTATACCACCTTTACCCATAACTTAATTTCCTGAATTGTAGGCTGTAGAATAGGTAAACTTTTTATTTTAAATGGTTGAGATTGGTTTTCAACATCATCCTACGGCTGAAGATGAATGATAGGCATGATTTTTTTCTCTCTGCTCCGTCAACAATAGAAAGGGAAATAACCTTACTTTTCTTGGATATAAGGAAACTCATCCTCATCATCCATCTTATTTCTATCTAATGGATGAGATTAATACCATTTAAACAAGTAAGCTTTATATAAAATTCAAATTTACAAGCAAACTTATGTAGGTCGTAGAGGAAGCTTAATAGTATAGTTTGTAACTTCGAATAGAGAGTAGTAAAAGTATAAAGATAAATTATAACAATAGGTGACAAAACTTTTACTCTCACAAACATTCCATATTTATAGCAGTACGAGGTTGTTTCCTTATTAGAAGTAGTTGATACGTGTACACTTCTTAGTGGAGAGGACGTACACTACCATTTAATGCACGTCCATTCTTGAAAACACATTTAACAACTTTCTATGAATAGTCCGGCCAAATGTTCACAATTTTCACTAAGTCGTACTAGGCATATTTAATTCAAAACTCTTCTTTATCCTACCAAAAGCTCATTATCGAATTATCTCGTCTAAACTATAAAGGGATGAGGTTAAATCCAGCTCGTTTGTCTTCAAAGGGTAATATGTAACCCCAGGGTATTGTCACCCCTAAGATCCTCGAACCTTCATCACATTCCTTTTACATACCAACTGTTATTCATCCCAGCTGACAAGTACGTCTTAAGGTGACTTTCATGACAATGTCTCGAACTTGAATGTGTTTGAAGTGCCACCTGAGGCTTTCCCTTTGACTGGTCTTGATCCATATCGTTGAGGTTACCTCATCGTTTGCTTACACTTAGTCTAATTCATGATCATATATAGTAAAGGCTAATTAAAGCATTTCATTGGTCCAAGAATCTCTCTCTATTTGAACATATATTAAACTAAGTCTAAAAATTATTGTAAATGAGTATATAGCTTCTTCTTACACATAATTTTAATATAAATACATAACATCAAATAAACATTTTCATTAAATGTCTAACTATTACATAGTATATTAGTTCAAATCATCTAAGTTATGATTTACGATCTTTTCAAACACAGCTTTGTCTTCCCTAGAGTTGATGACTACTTGAATTCATTGTTTAGTACCTTGACATATTCAAAGTCCACTACGCTCATTTCCTTCAGTCTGATCAGTTACGTTATGGATGCCAAAAGTAGTTCATTTTGTATATGGAAGCAGTTGTCAATGTTCTTGTTCATGAATATTATCCCCTTCTCTAGTTTTCAATGACTTGACTATTTATTGGAACAATTATCTCCTTTGGAAGGGTGATGTATTTGAACATACCATTCACTATGACATTCTCTGTGACAAAAATCTTAGTCGCCTTGCCCACTGACCTCTTCGACTTTCTGTCAGCAGCCTTTGGATTAGTCTAAGACATTGAGGTGGGATAGGAAGTTTCCACTTCCTAGGTTGTTTCAATGACCGATGGAAACTTGGCTTTTATGTTCTTCATCAGTTTGGTTGGTCCTTGTCCACCCTTTTTTGACGCCAAGGTAAAAAATTTAAGCCATTATGTGAACCTCACAGACTTTAGCTTGAAGTCATGGTTTACAATGAGCTTGGTTGGCTGATTGCTTCTATAAAATGTCATATTAACCCTTTTTGCTCTTATCATCGAAGTAAGTGTATCTGGTAACAGGTTCAGGCTGAATCTATTACTAGTGCAGCTGAGGAAGTCTTCCTTGAGCTTTTTCCTTTTAGCTTTAATTTCATTAAGTTTAATCTGTTGAACCACTTCTTAGTCAGCGTCATCTTTCTGAGAGCCTTCTCGGATCGTCCCTGAGCACCTTTTAAATCAGCCAACCTTTTTTGTTCCTCCATTTAAAGCCCAACTTCTTCTAGAGTCATGGGCTTTTCACGAGCACTCATGAATTGTTTAAGTTCGAAAATGTTGGGTGTTGATCCTCCTTCCTCCATGAGAGGCATGATCTTCTTGATCTGATCATTCCCATTGGCGATACTTTTTATTTGTCCTTTGTGTCGTCAAAAGGAGGAGATGGAGAATACTTGAATTCTTCAACTTTGAATATGTTTTCTATAAACCGAGGGAATGGAATGTTTGACATTATTGTTCTGATAGATCTCAGGGGTACATGTGAACGAATATTCATCTTGAATGTTACTTTGAGATTCTTTGTTAGTGGTTCAAAGATGACATCTTCATCATCATTTTCATAAAAAATAGTATGCCGATAAATTTATACCCTTAAATTTTAGCCATGATAAACTTGATTACAGAAAAACATATAACCCATTAGTATTGTTCGTAAAAAATATGAGGTATGTTTGGCGATACTAGCGAAAGTTGAAGTGAATTGTTAGAGTAAGGGCTAAAGCTTTTTTTGAGCACTAGTTTTAAAAGCATTTCATTTAGTAGCTTATTTTTTTTAACATGTTACTATAAGCTAAGTCAACAAAACGAGACTTATTTTCGAAAGTATCTTATAATTTTTAAAAAATAAACTCATGCAATAAGTATAAAAGTAACCACTGCAGCAAGCATATCCGTGCTAGTTACAACCAGTCAAGATAAAGGAGGAACACTACGACCACAAAAAGTATACAAAATTGTTTTCACACAATGATTTGTCAACTAAACATGAAAGGTAGAAAAATAAAAATACATATCCTAAAGCAATATGATTTGACTAATACGTTTGCCAAGTCATTATATGGATATTGTTTTGTACTAGTAAACTTTTAGTGGTCGTAGCATTTCTCCAAGATAAAGTGGTAGAATTGGTATGGCTACCAGCAATGCATGCGATTTGACTCGATCCTCACTCGGTCGTGACTCGGTCGCACCGTTGTGGCGATTCGGTCGCGAGAAGTCGATCGGGGTAAAACGACCCTAGGCACGACCTTGTTTGTATTCTTTGCAGCCCCTTTTTTTTTTTCTTTTTATATATTTTTCTAATAAATCATATTAGTTTTAATTAAGTTTTAATTATATAAAATTTGTAAAAAAATTCCAAAATTTAATATATTAAGCTTTGTTTAATTCTTCATAACATATATTAATTTGACCATTTTTGAGTTAGTTGTAGATAAAGCATTTTACCTCCTTTACTTCTAATCAATTCTTTTTTAATCATTTTTTAACGATATTTAAATATAAATATTATTATAATGTTTTTTATTTTATTTAAATAATTATTTAAAAAATGTTTATATTAAAAAATTGAATTAGGTCGCACTTAATCGCGCGTCTTATTAGGACAAACAGGTCGCAATAGGTCGCAGGAGAAAGAAAACAGAAAAATCAAGGTCACGACCTACTCACTGTTGCAAGTAGCCTAAGCCAATTCAATGGACAATAATTTTGTTGACGTTGGGTTCCCCCACCTAAATCATACATCAATATCAAATAATGAATGCTCATAATCAATATCGATACTGTGTCATAAATGTGTAATAAACACAACCATGCATAATTCTGTATAGTATACAATACACACAAATAAGATTTAAAAGCAGACGATACTCTTGTTCTCAAAGATCTTTGCTACCAAAATCCACACAGTCAGCTGCCGCGATTATCCACCATGAACAATGGACCAGCATCAAATGCGAAATGGTTATATGACAGTCCAATTAATTCTGATGTCGAGGCTAAGCTGAGACGTTTCTTGGTTGAATTAGGAAATGCTGATAAAATACTCGGTATCCAGGTGATGAATTATAGTTTTTTTGTGTCTGGATATATAAACTGTGTTTCAGTGTTTCGAGTAATCAGTTTTATATCAGCTGACGTGCACGAGTTTTTGATTTTATGCGGTTGTAGTTTACACGGACAATTAGTATTGCTGTATTGCATTTTGTAGGTTTGTGCATACAAAGACGGAACGGTGATAATTGATACCTCAGCTGGAGTGCTGGGAATAGATGATCCTCGTCCTGTTCAGCCCGATAGCTTATTCAATGTATTTTCGGTAACTAAGGGCATCACGGCAGGATTGATGCATTGGCTAGCCGATAAAGGGTATGTTTTCTGGTTTTCAGTGAATCCATTTATTGTTGGAACATGTAAAGTTCTTGTCCCAAATCGTCAGAGAAAAAGGAAACCAAAACATGTTTATAAGGACTTGAATCAATTTCTACTAATTAGTTAAAGTCCATACTAATAGACATCCTAATAAATGATAGGCCTTATTGGACTTAATATAAAGTATAATTAAGAGGGAACGGTGTGGCAGCGAGCCAAGCTCGCCGTGCCTAGGTGGCAGGCTCGCCGCCGCTCGCCGCCCTTCGCCGCTACACCGACCCCCACTCGCCGGTTCTCAAATGTCACAAAGTGACATTGCTCGTTGGAAAAGAAGGTGGGGCCCAAAAATTTTTATTACCGTTTGTAACGGCTAGATTTTAAAAAAAAAAAAAAAAATTATTATTTTTAAACCCTATATAAACTCATTACCTTATACATTTTTAAACACACAAAATACATTCTACAATCAAAAAAACACTCCAAAAATCACAAAAAAAATGTCAAACCTCCCAAACGATTACCTCAACTACGTTAACATCCTCAACCACGGCACAGATCCGAATCAATCGTCGTCTTCTTCTCCCGCGACGCAATCCGGCCAAGGATCCGGCCAAGGTTCCGGTCAAAACTATTCGCAACAATACTTTCCACCATTAACACCCCACCAAATTTATCAACAACAACTAGCGTTTCACCAAAATCAATATTCACCACCTCAATATCCATATCCACCATCTCAATATCCATATCCACCATCTCAATATCCACCATCTCAAAATGTCCCCGAAACTCAATTCAAAGTACCACAATCTCAACCGCCACAACGAAAGCAAAAAAATACCGGTCGTGGCAGAGGGAAACGGCCGGCAAAAAAAAATGTTGCGGTTGATTTGTCCGCAGACGAGGACGACATCGATGATGTAGAGGAAGTTGAATTTTCGGCACCCCTACGGTGGTCACCTGATGAGGAAAAAATACTGGCCGAGGCTTGGGTCGCCGCTTCCGAAGACAAATAACGCGGGAATGATCAAACTGAAGAGTTTTTTTGGAACACGATTTTGGAAGATTTCAACCGGCGTAACTCAATCAAGCGTACGAAGAATATGCTGACCGGGAAATGGAGTCGTTCGCACCCCGATGTTCAAAAGTTTCACGCTATCTTCAAAAGCCTTAAAAAGGCTAGCGGTGAAAACGAAGACGACGTGCTTGAAGCTGTACGACGTGAATTCGCGGCTTGTAACGAACGCCGAAAATTTACGCTTGAACATATGTGGAGGGTGCTTAGAAACTTCTCAAAATGGAACGCACCCGAGGGTCTTGACCAAATTGATCATAGCAACGTATTTGCTCCAGATGCTAAGCGTCGACCACCCGGCAAACAGAGACCCGCCAAGAAGACACGATCAGAAACAACTGAGAGCAGCACGGGTAGTGGATCGACCACTTCGAAGGAAGACATAAACGAGGCTTTACTCCGCAAATTAAACGCGGGTAAAGAGCTGTACGAGTCGAGGAAAGCTAAAGCCGATGCCGAGAAGGCTAAAGTGGATGCCGATATGGAGTTTAAAGAGCTGGAGTTTCTCTCCATTCGGACCGACGATTTGCCAGAACCTCAAAAGTCGGTTATCATGAGGAAACAACTACAAATCGCGGCAAAATATCAACTCTAGGATGTTTTTTTTTGTATTGTTTTTTTTTCGTATTGTCTTTTTTTTTCCGTATTTTTATATTCGTAGCGTAATTTTATTTCTCGTATTTGTATTTTATTTTTTAGTATTTTGTAATTTTTAATTTTATGAAATGAATTTTTATTTTGTGTAAAAATTGAAAAATTTAATAAAATGGTGAGTGGTGGGACCCAAGTGAAGAGGAGAGAGACTAGTTGTGATAAAGGGGGTGTTTTTGGAAAAGAGGAGAGATATTAGTTGGTATGACGTGGCGCTGATGTGGCGCAGTGAAGAGATAAACACCTCTTTGTGATACATTTCCCTCTAATATATAGTATATTAAAAGGTCAAAAGATAGGCCTCGGCTCTTGGTTTCAATTAAAAAAATCTGAAACTTAAATTTTTAGTTATCCAGATTAGGTTTGACGATTTTGTACAATACCAATTGTATTACGTTTATTAATTCCTAACATTTATATCCTTACTTTGAATTCTTATGTGTCTTCTCTTTGTTTATTTGTTTATCATATTCGCTGCTTTGTGAATTGTGGCTTCGTTGTTACTAATTATGGTTATAAATAATGTGAGTCGTAGCGTGCCAGAATGTTCAAGTCATACGTCTTAGCGGCTAAGGCGAACTCTTAGTGTTTTGTTTAAGGGAAAATTCTTGAAATGTCCCAAAGTTGCACCAATGTTCCTAAAATGCACCAACCAAATGAGAATTTCCTAAAATGCCCTATGCGACTTATACGACTTTTCCAAAAATAAAATAAAAAAAACTTATATTTTTTCCCAAAAGTCGCATAAGTTGTATAAGTTGCATAAGACATTTTGGAATTCTCATTTGATTAGTATATTTTGGGAAAGTGGGTGCAAACTTGGGGCATTTCAAAAGTTTTCCTTTTTTTTAATCATATTTCAATAATATTTTATATTGTATTGAGTATATAATAAGCATTGTACATAATAATTAAAATTAGAAAATTATTTTTACATTTAATTATTTCGGGGTTGAATCCATAAAACTAGCTTGCCATGCCTCATGCCTTAGCATGTCATTTCACATGTCAGCTCACGCCACGCCATAAGTCGACTCTCGGCTAGTTACTTAGCGTGGAGGCCACGCTTTACGTTTTAGCGTGTCTTAGCGGGCCTTTTAGAACCATGCTTTTGATGCATCGATTTAAATCATATCAATATGATATGATCTATAATCAACTTGTATAACTATAGTCTTTTTTCATTGTAGGAAGTTGAAGCTTGACGACCATGTTGCAAACATATGGCCGGAGTTTGGTACCAACGGAAAAGATCAAATAAAGGTCGTCTTCTGGGGTGTCTGGACTTGAATTTTGAAAATTATTATTATCTGATTATTGTGACTTATACTAAGATAATCGATCAGTTTTTATATTGCAGGTTAATCATGTACTCACTCATAGTGCTGGTCTACACAATGCTCTTGCTGGTATTACCGATAATGATCCTGATTTATATTGTAACTTTGACGAGTGTCTAAAACACATTTCTATAGTCGCGCCCGAGACTGAACCTGGTTCCAAAGAGTTATATCACTATCTATCTTTTGGGTGGCTATGTGGCGGTATCATTGAGGTACCATTACTTTCCATGGTGCACATAAGTATATTTAACAGTACTTTTTAGTGACATGTATTTTCTTTATTGTGCAGCGCGCATCTGGGAAGAAATATCAAGAAGTTCTTGAAGAAGCTTTGGCTCGCCCACTTGGCATTGAAGGTGAGTTCTATGTCGGGATTCCTGAGGGAATCAAAGAATCTCGTCTAGCAACTCTCACAATTGATGCACCCGATTTCAATAAGTTTGCCATATTCATTGACAGCCAAAAAAACTCTGAGACGGGCACAATGCCTTCATCATTTATATTCAGCATGCTTGAAAACTTTATTCCATTATCAAACACACTCAGCTTTCGTCAGGCAATACAACCAGCTGCCAATGCACATTTATCCGCACGTGCATTGGCTCGCTACTATGCCGCCCTTGTGGATGGTGGTGTGGTCCCATTAACCACAAATGGAGTGGTCCCTGCGGCCCCTGGTATCTTCACCAACCCGAAAGACAAAATCCATGATGCCATTTTGGGAAGGGGAGATTATAAGGATTTGATCCTCCCAAGAGGGTCATTCGGGCTCGGGTTTCACAAGATGTTCACAACCAATGGTTCATTAATTGGGTTTGGTCACATGGGTTTAGGTGGAGCTACAGGATACTGTGACATAAACAACCGTTTCGCTATTGGAGTGACACTAAACAAGTGTTCTTCTGGTGGTTTGACAGGGGAGATAATCCGGTTTATATGCTCCGAACTTGATCTACCTTTACCGCAGGAGTATGCAGTACCAAGCGAGATTCCTACACCAGTTTTCAAATAATAAAGGAGGTTTTGTCCAAGCCTTTAGATAAAAATTTCTAATAAATGTAATTTACCGTGTCAAGACTTTTTCGGGAACCATAAATCTTTTGTCCATGAAACCAATAAAGCTATGTTTTCTTCATTGTTTGACCTTAGTTATAGTGTTATTACTGTTGCTCCTATGATCCAACACCAAACTCGCCCCGAAAAATTAAAGGGGTGCGTTTCAGAAGCTTTTATACACGGAGCTGATCTGTACACAAATGGTAAAAGATCAAAATAGAACAAGTACGTTACAATAAGCTTTACAATTCAAAAAGGACTTGCGGCGCAATTTGTTGCTCGCTTGCCTTCTACAGCTTGTAATTAAATACTACATCCATAATAACAAACAAGAGAGCCTTGTGGTGTATTGAAACTGCTCATTCTCCTACTACCCTACATTAAAGTAAAAACGTTCGTCCACAATGACATTAACGTAGAAACTAGTACCAAACAGGGGCGGAGCCATGTTCAACGTAGTGGGGGCATCTGCCCCCAACCATTTCTTCAATAATCCCATCTTTTAATGGTAAAATCTGAGCATAAATCTTGATGCCCTCAACTGAAATTTCAGAATGCCCTCAACGTAAAGATAGTGGGAGAAAAAGTGAAGACAAACCAGTTTTTATGAAGTATTAAACCAGGTTTATTGAAGTTCCTTATTGTGGCAGATGGTAGGGATGATGGAGATGTGGTTATAACTTAAAAGATCCTGTACGTGTCAAGATATATTGGATATATGCAAAACTATTTGGTAGCCCTTTATATTTCACTTTCTTTAAAAAAAATCAAATCAATAATCCATTTGGGCATTCACAAAACCTACAGGCCCATTGTAGCCCAAAATATTATAACATTGACTATGTCTAAAATTCAATTCTATTATTTGAACTATCTTGCCAAATATTCGTTGTGTTTTGCACAACTTTCTTGGTTAATATTGTTTCCGTTTTTCTCAAGACTAACATTTGGTTTTGTTGTTGAAGTCTTCTTATGTAACACTGTATCTCAAAAAAAATAAAAAAAATTTCCCCTGCGGTCTAATTTTCTGGCTCCCCACTGATATTAAACATATGATATGTTTGTAGCTTTGTAGCCATTTTGAGCTTAAACAACTTAAATAACTGCCAATCTGTTGTGTATCGAAATACCCAAACCGGTGATAACCGGGTTGTCATGATTTTTACTCACAGCTTAAAAACCGGTTTTGACTAAAAACCAGTTTGACTAAAAACCGGCTCGGTTCAGTTTGAATTTTGAGGGGACAATACCCAAACGGGTGGTAATCGGGTTCAGCCGGCTTGTAACTGTTCAGTTTGAAAAAACTGGTTACAAGAACTTTTATTAAATAAAACATAGGGTAAAAACTATAAAATAGACACGTACTCTTTATTTTTATGTACTCATTTGCCCATTGAACTTGTTAATTTGTCATAATATCACCAATATGGGTCACTTGTTACCGGCTATACCGGTTTTTTTGTATTATTGGTAAATTAGTCACGAAATTAGTCATGAAAGCTTAATTTACCCTTATCCCCTTCATTCATTGATCCTTGTCAGAAATCCGGCAAGACAGTAGCAGATTCCGGCGACTGCTACACAACCGCCCGTGACATAACTTCATTTACGAGAATTTTTGGATTAAAGATATACGTTTGACATAACTTCACCCATATACATTTGACATAACGTCAGATAGAATAACACCTTTCCCCAATTCATATCCATAAAAATAATTGTCTTACCAATAACACACACAATTACAGATGACGTCAACTTTGCACACTCGCGACAACAAATCTGAAAAAAAAAATAAGTATAAGCCTTCAAAAGTTTTTTAATACATGGATCTTTAAATAAAACACAAAATACAACCTTGTTACTTGATCAAACTTTTTGTGATGGTTGATTTGGAGCGTGTGGTTCGCCTGCTATGAATCGATGGTGGTGATCTGTAGATGTTATACATTGGTAGTCGGCGGCTACTACAAAAACAAATTATTAGTTTTATAAAAATTTAGATAAACCAATAGAATCAACAATAAAACTAAAAAATACCTCAAATCTTGGAAAACCCTTTAAGTGGTTGTTGTTTTTGGTGGTGGGCTCTCGAGTGGTGGTTTCAAGAGTGATTTTGATTAGCGTCATGGTGGAGGGGAGATCAACAGTGGTGATTTCGTGGTTGGGAAAGTTGTGGTGGTAGTGTGTGTCTTTTTTTGTATTATGAATGAGTTAGTTTTTGTGTTATAAGATAGTGGGAGAAGGGGATAAGGGTAAATTAGTCATTTCGCGTTATAAAAAATGACATGGAAATAGATCCGGTCATATTGGTGATATTGTGACAAACTAACATGTTCAATAGTCAATTGAGTACATAAAATAGTCCATTTGTCATATTAGAACAAAATGAAGAATACGTGTCTATTTTATAGCTTTTACCCTAAATCATAATACACCAAAACATAGATTTAAGGGTGCGTTTGGTTTATATACTGGATTCACTATGAGTATGGGTTTGGTATGTGGTGGAATTATGATCAAAATAAAATTTGATATCATAACATACAACCATGTTTGGTTGCGGTTTGAATCCTATGAAAGTTTATGACTCATTGGCTCATTCACACATTTCTTTATCTCATTTTTTATCTCCAATTTACTTCAAAGGCATATATAGCCAACATCAGGGGTATAAACAGATGACGAAGACCACCTCAAAATTGTGAAATATATTTGTGATATAAACGGGATATCCAAGTAATCCTTTATATCTTTGAAACAAAAAATGCATGTGAAAAAACAAATCAAACCAAAAATATGACTTTATCCTTTATTGCTCAAAATCGAATCTGTTACTTAATCAGCTCTGGTGAACTTGGTTTGGAGATGATGACGACGCAGTTCAGCGACCATGGAACCAGATTCGGCAACAGCGGTGATGCAGTTTTGGTGTACGGACAAATCTATGACAACGATATGCAATAGCTCAAAAGTTGTATTGGAGATGATAATGATATGTAATAAAGTGACCTGATAGATTTTTTCTTGCTAAGTCTAATGTAGAAAAGAAGATGGAAAAAGGAAAAAACAATGGACAGGGAACATAATTTTTATGAGAAGAGAGAGAAATTGTGATAGTTACCCTACTACCCTGGTATGGTTTCTATGGGGTTTGCCACACCATTTTGATTCCAACACCGTAATACGAATGAACCAAACGTTTGTTTTCAAAACTGATTCCATTCTTTTATTCCATCACCCTCAAACAAACGAGCCCTTACTTATTATACATTAACAAAAATATATACATGTTGTGGATAATTTAAATGATATAAGTTCATACGAAGGGATTAATCTACATATTTCATATCTATTTTAATCCAATGGATAAGATTAAATACAAAATATATTTTCACCATATTTTTTCAAACATTAATATCTCTTAAACCATTAATCGTTATGCGAAAAAAAATACGGTTACGAAGAGCATTTAATTATCTTTCTATAGATATGCTATATGATATACTTTCGACAAAATTTTTTTCTTTTTTTCACGTTTTTAAAAATTATCATATATGATACTAATATCATATATGATATAACACCAGTATCATATATGATATGACCTATCATATATGACAGAAACCAATATCATATATGATTTAACACTGTTATCATATATGATGAAACAATATTATCATATATGATATTTCACGTAAATTTTAACAAGAAGAAAAAAACGAAATTTTTTCTTCGAAAGTATATCATATTGCATATTGGTAGAAAGATAATTAAACGCTCGTCGCGATAGTATAATTATTTTCGTTTAACACTTAACGGTTTAGAAGATATTCACTTTTATTAGTAATTATAATTCACATACTAGGAGAAGGCAAACGGGCAACAAGCTGCGCCGCTAGCCATTTTTGTATAGCAAAACCAAGTCTATTAAATACAACGTTTGTGGATTTAGGAGTCAAAACATTACTATTCATAACACGTTGTATTCTGGTAAGTAACTTCACCGCCTCAGGTGCAAGGAAACGAAATGTATCAAACGCGAAAGGAATAAAAACGTGTTAATTTTCAACACATGCTTTCTCGTGTTTAGTCACTTTGCACGAGGCGGCTTTTATAGCAGCCTGACCCGCTGTAAAATCTCGACTGCCTAGCCCCACGAGAGGAGAAACCCCTGTCAAATCAACGCACGCATGTTTACCTCCAACCCATCCAAAAACCAAAACATCATCGGGTCTCAATGTGGATCTTCCAACTGACGGGTCGGTCAAGAAATTCACAGGTTCCTCTTTCTTGGCGGAGATCTCGGCACGCCTACATATGTCGTAAAGAACGTCCCTAATAAAATCATGTTGGTACTTGAAGCCTGGAAGTTCTTTACAATGAACCGCATGTTCCCCAAAAGAATGCAAACATGCCTTGCGACAAATAGGTCATATAGCATCAACCAAAAATAATGGAATCATAAGGCGATACATAAGGATAGTGCGGTATTCCACCGACGACATATGTTGACCGAGCTCGTCTACGGGGATAGCTTGTAGGAAATCTTGAGCATGTGGTGCACGCAGAGACTCGAAAAATATTTTCTGTCTAACCGTCATGTCAATGTGGGCTTCCATATCTTTGACCATCTCACTAAAAAGAGCACTCGCCAATGTTTCTTGGGCTTTAGATGGGGCGGTGTCCTTATTAGTGAAAACGCTAAAATCAAAGCTTGGAATCGTATCACGAAGACAAGCCAAAGCAGAAACGTAATCATCGTCCATACCCCATATGCCACTGTCACGTAAGATGTGGTTTTGTAGCACCCAAGATTAGGACCTCGAGGCCACAAAAGCATAGGAGGAGACCATTTTGCTGAGTACAAGCCCAACCCACCAAGACGAATGGGTAAAGAAGCAAGTCTCCACTGCAAGTCACCAAAAAAAGGTCCTCCACAAACCACTATATTTTCGATTGAAGCACGCAACCCTTTGTCAAAAAACAAAGCCGCCTCCTCCATGTGTATAGGTTGACATGTCCTTAAACCAAAATAAAGTTTAGCAATACCCATACATGAACGAAGCAAAAGGAGCTCACTTTGCGGGTCATGAAGTTGTGGAAGAAGACCCATCAAGTCAACAGCATTTACGGCTCTCCTCATAGCCAACCCACTAATAAAATCTGTATCTCTACTAACAGCTCCCCCAAGAAGCTTCACACCCAAAGACGGCCTACAAATATCAACAGGAAATAAACCCTCCCGAAGCTTCGTACCATTACAAGAGGGCAAAAAAATCTCTGTTTTCTTGATGTTAAGTTCAAGACCCAAAGCTAGACCAGTCGTCTTTATAATGTCTAACACCTTGGATACTTCATCTGAATCTCCAATAATGGTTCCATCATCAAGATACCAAGCATGAAGAAGAAGCTTGCAACTGTCTCTGATCTTATGTACAAGCGGGTGCAAGACAAGAGTAAAAAGAAGAGGTCCCAATGGGTCGCCTTGCTGCACTCCTGTGGCAGACCCATTTGAGCGATTTATGCATCGCATAGTTTAATGGAGAGCTTGTTCGAGAATGAGGTCTTCATCTTTGGAGGACCTAGCATGGCTAGCAGCTTCATTTAGTTGAATTTCTTCATGCGAAAGTGAGATTATAAAACCCGTTTTCACCTTGATGTTGTGTGATTGTTCTTCAACCTCTAAACAATCGCATTCAAGATTTTGAAATATGTATAAACTGTTTTTTAGAACTGAGCTTTTAATAAAGATTAATATTATAACTTCATAAAGATTCAATTAAAAGTATTTAACTTTTTTTCTTCTTAATTTAAGGTACCGATCTTTTTTATTGTTGCAATGTTGGGATAATTAACAAGTTTAAAGGTTATATATTAACGATCATTTACTTTATTTTTGCATCGTTAGTCCTTTATATTAATGACACTTTATAATAAATTCAAAATTCGTTTTTATAGTTTTAGACCGTTTTCTATCTTTTTCGTCTGATTTTTATCGTTTTCGTTCGGTTTAGTCGTTTTGGCCCATTTTTACAACATTCGTCCTTCTTTTATTGTTTCGTCCATTTTTACGTTTTCGAGACCTCTGACCGTTTGTGTCCATTTTATGGCTTTTAATTGTTTTCGTCCGTTTTTTACCGTTTTCGACTTTTTTTTTTACCGTTTATGACCATTTTTGTTCGTAAAAAACAGTTGAAAACGATATCAAACGGTAAAAAACAGACGGAAATAGTAAAAATAAATGATCAAAAACGATATTAAACACGCTAGAAAAGGTCGAAAACAGTAAAACAGATGAAAACGACAAAAAACGGACCAAAATGGTTAAAAAAAGTACAAACGGTCTAAAACTGTAAAAAAATGAATTTTGAGTTTATTATAAAGTGTCGTTAATATATGGAACCAACGATGCAATATAAAGTAAATGGTCGTTAATATATATGATAGGTGTGAAAACACCCATCTTTTCTACCACTTAATTACATTAAAACATGACCTAAACGTATATTTTATGTCGTAAATGGCGGAATTATGCGTGGTTTGTGTTTCAGGGTCGAGAAGGTGAAAAGTGGAGAAAACACGGCTTTCACGGGCTTTTATTGAAGTAAAAGACAAAAGACGAAGTCGAAAGATCAAGAGTGGAAAAAGAACGGAAGTCCAAGACCAATTCTGAAGATTTATCGAAAAAAAAGTCAAAAGACGGAAGTTTACCAAAAGCCGAAGAACTCAAGTATAATTTATTGAAGAATTACAAAACGAGTTCAAAGAAATCCCGAGCCAAAGTAATTATAGTCCAAGATTTAAGAAGATTAAATAAAGGAGGGACCTAATGACGCAATTAAGGAAAAGAGGAAAGAGGGGAGGAAGCTTCCTTCCACTAATCCCTTCCTCCCCTATAAATACACATTACTAGCCATTTTGTTTAGTTGTTGGAGGCTTGACAAGCCTCCCTTCCCCATTTTTCATTTCTCTTGTTCTTTAAATTTATGAATCTTTATCTTTATGTATCACACCTTTAATCTTCTTTTAATACCAAGTAAGTTTACCTTTAATTGTTGTTAATCTTTATCTTATAGCCAATCTCATTCTACCTTTCTTGTTTGATTTGTTCTTTATTTTGATTGTTCATGTTCTTGAGTTTTTTTATGATTTTGATTAAGTGGGTTTTGATTGATTTGGTTATGTTTGTTAGTTTTGATGATTTGTTTTGATTGATTATTGTTAGTTGATGCTTAGTGGTTGTTTTGGGTTAATCTTTTGGTTAATCTTGGTTAGTTTTGATTAAATTTGTGCCTTGATGTTCTTTCCCTGTTTCTCGTTCTTACTTACTGTTTCCCAGGAAAAAGTTCCGAATCAGTGATTTTAAAAGTTCCGAATGAGTGTTTATGCAAAAAGTTCCGAATGAGTATTTTTGAAAGTTCCGAATGAAGTGTTTTTAAATGTTCCGAATGAGTATTTTTGAAAAGTTCCGAATGAGATTTTTTTGAAAAGTTCCGAATCAAATTTTTCAAATGTTCCGAATGAGTATTTTTGAAAAGTTCCGAATGAGTATTTTTGAAAAGTTCCGAATGAGATTTTTTTGAAAAGTTCCGAATGAGATTTTTTTTAAAAAGTTTCGAATCAATAAAAAAAAAAAAAAAAAACTTCCGAATCAAGTCATTCAAAACTTTCGAACCAATTTCTTTAAAACTTCCGAACCAATTTCTGCAAAACTTCCGAACCAGTAATAAAAAGTTCCGAATCGGAACTTTTGTAAGGTCCGAATAAAAGAAAATAGGTCCACCTGCTAGCTTGCTAGCTTGCCCTTCGTTTCCCGCCAAATTAAGCAGGCTGCCTAGCAGCCTTCCAGCAGCTAGCCTGCTAGCTTGTTTATTTAATAGTATTATTCCGTAATTGTTTAGTTTTATCTGAAAGTTGTTCCGATTTTATTTTTGAAAGTTACGTATTTTTAGTTGAATTTTTCTTCCAATTTTAAAATTAATATTTTTTCGTAAAGTTTAAGTTTTATCTTTTATTTATTACCCACTTTAGGTTTTGCCTCGTTTAGCTTTAAAGTACCATTTTAGTTTTATTCTCTCCTTTTTCATTTAGTAAACTTTATTTTCGAGTCGATAGTTAATTTCGTCTTTTATATTTATTTTTATTAATTGTTTCGCTTTAAATTACGTTTTATTATTTGTTTTAATATTTGTTTTAATATCGTTTTAACTTTTACTTTTTAATATTCACCTTGTTTTACTTTTATTATTTGAACTTGTCTTTAATTTGTTTTTAAATACTTTTCTCATTTACTTTTAAATTAGTTTTAGATAATCAACTTCTCTTTTTCTTAACCAAAAACAACTGAGTCGCACTTTGAACCGGAAATCAATTCGATTAGACACCGAGAAACGAACTTTTTCAACTAGTAAAATCTCTACATTAATATATAACTTTTAAATTTGTTAATTGTCTCAACACCGCAACAAGAAAAAAGATCGGTACCTTAAATTGAGAAGAAAAAAGTTAAGTGCCTTTAACTGAATTTTGAACTAACATGAGTACTTTTTTATGCTATTTGCCCAAGATTGAATTATAGCTTCGCGTATGTATAAATCTTTTTTAAAACCTCAAATTTTAATCTCATTCACTTAATAGAAAAAATTCCATAATCTCATGTTATGTATAAAAATAAAATAGCAATTAACGGTAAAAATCACGTTAAATATTAACGATAAATTACCATCAAAGGATGTAGCTCTTTCAAAATCTCACTATGATTGCATGCATCCCATGTTGCACAAAAAAGTACAAGCGAATTTGATCTCACAATTTTAAAAGAGAATATCTAACGGTGAAAGATCCGTTAAATGTATGTCAAAATCTAAAAGAAAATTTTGACCAACAAAAGCAAGAAATTCTTGTAAATAAAAGCACATGTTCACAGTATTGAGTATTACATGTGAATGAAAAAAAAGAAAATATGTGATGAGATAGTTAAGGCCTCGAATATGCTTATATATCAAGAACGATGCTTTGATATAAGTTTTTTTTAACAAAGAGGATGTTTGAACAATCACGATAAACCCATTTACTATATTTGGTCTATTCACTCAACTAAATGTGACAACAATAACGATGATCATGTAAATATCTTGACGTGATAATTAAAAGAAAATGGCTGACATCACAAGTTGCCAGAATAAAGATGAAATGATCAACGTTGAGATAATATTATATAAATTGATTAATATTAGATCCTCATTCCCTCAAGCAAATATAATAATATAATAAAAAATGTTAAAATATCATTTCTGATGGTAAAGGATATGGTCGAGGTAATATGACAATGTCAAATCACTTGTAGTGAAAAAATAAAATCAAGAAGGGTGCAAATGAAAATGTGATGTATACTAAAATACAATGTGAATTGTGATGTACGCCAAATACAAGCTAGTGTGTCAAATATATTACACATTATATTCATAAACTTTTAGAATCTACGCAAACATATTTTGCTCTGTAAAAGAAAATATAAAATTATCGTGAGAAACGAAGTTTAATCTTATAGGTACATTCTTGTGTATCTTCATCAACATGCATTATACTTATATTAGTGCAGGATACTCACTAGCCATAACATAAGTTTATGAGCAATAGTGAAAAAAATTTTGCATGATCGGTTACACGATGTTGATAATCGAAGATATTATGGTTTGAATGTGATTCCTTTCATTAGAATACTAGAAGTATATATACATGTACAATGCTAGGGTTTCTACGTATGGGCTAAGCCCAAGTATACTATGACAACTATAGTACAATACACTGATGGTAGACAGCTATAATACAATGTAATGACAGCTATGTACATAATCTCAGCTAATATGCCCCCTTAGTGGAAGCGGGAGGCGGTTGAACGCTTAAATTAGAACGAAAATCTGTGAATAGTGGAGAAGGCAACCCTTTGGTGAAAATATTTGTGTACTGATAGCGTGAAGGAACATGAAGAACTCGAACATGGCCAGTAGCAACGTAGTCATGAACAAAGTGAATGTCAATCTCTATATGCTTCGTACGTTGATGCTGGACAGGGTTAGCCGTTAAATAGACTGCGCTAATGTTGTCACAGTATACCAGTGTGGCAGACTGAAGAGGCACATGTAATTCTCGCAAAAGATTGCGAACCCAAGCAGTCTCGACGACAGCATTAGCAACACCATGATATTCTACTTCCGTGCTAGAGTGGGAGGTAACATGTTTTCGTTTAGAAGACCATGATATGAGGTTGTCGCCAAGAAAAACACAATATTTAGAAGTCGAGCGTCTGGTGGAGGGACACCCGGCCCAATCAGCGTCTGAGTATGCTTTGAGTTGAGATGTAGGGGATGCGTACAACTGAATGCCATGATCCAAAGTCCCTCGAATATAGCATAGTATACGCTTTAGAGAAGTGAAGTGCGGCTCTCGAGGATCGTTCATGTAGAGACATATCTACTGAACGACATATGAGATGTCAGGGCGGGTGAAGGTAAGGTACTGGAGAGAACCGGCTAAACTACGGTATAAATCTGGATCTTTGACAGGTGTGCCCTCGGGCCCGAGCTTAGACTCTGTATCAACAGGTGTCTTACATGGGTTGAAGTTAAGCATGCGAGCACTCTCAAGAACTTCAGTGGCATGTTTGGTTTGCGATAGAAACAAACCAGATGAAGTGCGCTGAGCAGATATGTCGAGGAAGTAGTTGAGGGGACCCAAGTCTGTCATGGAGAACTCACTGTGAAGAGATGGTATAATCTTCTAAAGTAGCGTGGATGAAGAGGCTGTTAAGATGACATCATCAACATAGAGAAGAAGATAAGCCATTTCAGTGCCTTGCTGATAAATAAATAGGAAGTAGTCAGTTTTACTATGTTGAAAACCTACTCGAATTGCATAGCTCGCAAATCGTTGAAACCATGCACGAGGGGGCATGTTTGAGGCCGTAGAGAGACTTCTATAAGAGGCATACATGGTTTGGAAGTGTCAGATCAACAAAATCGGGAGGCTGGTGCATGTATACGGTCTCAAATAAATACCCATAGAGGAATGCATTCTTCATGTCGAGCTGGTGAATAGGCCATGCGCGGGATACTGCTAAGCTCTAAACAGTCCGAATAGTAGCCGGTTTAACAACGGATTAAATGTCTCATCACAATTAATACCTTGTTGCTGACTTTGGCCATTTTTAACAAGACATGCCTTATACCGGCTAAGAGATCCATCTGCATGAAATTTGTGTTTAAAAAGCCACATAAAGCGAACTACGTTCACATTTTGCGGTCGAGGAACAAGGACCCACGTACCATTAGTAATAAGAGCATTATATTCGTCTATCATAGCATGTTTCCAATTAGGGTCGTGGAGAGCATGTATATAAGAGTGATGGATATGTGATGTGGTAGAGATGTGCATAGAATACTTTGGATTGGACTTAACTGTACCGACTTTCGATCGAGTGACCATGAGGTAGTGGGTTGTAGTAGGTTGGGAGGGAAGGGTCATGTTGGAATTTCTGTTTGTTGAGATTGGGTCGGGGTTAGGGGAGGGGTTGTATTTGGTTCGGTTATAGATTGGGTTGAAGTTTCTATGTTGTTAGGCGGGGATCTAGGTGAGTTTGGAGAAGTGGTTGGAGAAGAGGTGATGGGCTCATTAGAGATTGTGGTCTCGTGTTGGTTCGTAGGAGTTGTTAAAAATCGAAGAGCTATCTGTGATGGTGTGTCATCAGTGTCTAGGAATTGGTAAGTGATTGGTTGATTTTTGTTGTTGGTATCAAACGGAAATACATGTTAATCAAAAGTGATGTGTCATGATGTTATGACTTTATTGGTTGCTAATTCAAGGCATCGATAGCCACGATGGTGAGACGGGTAACCAATGAAGATGAAACGGGTTGAGCAAGGTTCGAGTTTATTTGTGGGGTAAAGGTGCGGGTAGCATAGGCAACCAAAAGTGCGCAGGTGGTTGTAAGAGGGAGGTTTTTGAAATAATTTGGTGAAAGGTGTGTCATTGTTAATGACGCTTGATGGTAGGATGTTAAGTAGGTGTGCGGCCATGTGTAAGGCTTCGTCCGAGTATTCGGGTGGCATATTTGCTTGAAAGAGAAGGGTTCTAATGAGATTATTGATGGTTCGTATCATTCTTTCCGATTTGCCATTTTGTTGTGAGGTTTTGGGGCATGAGAAGCGAAATTGGATTCCGTGAGTGTCAAATAGAGAGTGAAATTGGTGATTGTCAAATTCACCACCATGGTCACAATGGAATGATTTTATTTCGATTTTAAATTGTGTTTTCACGTACGTACGAAATTGCAAAAATTTGTCAAACACTTCATTTTTCGTACGTAATAGGTAAATCCAAAGAAAATGAGAGAAATGATCTAAGAAAACCACATAGTATTTAAAACCACTGAAACTCGAAACTGGCAAGGTCCAAATATATCCGAATGTATAATGTCAAACATATTCTCAACACGAGAATTGTAAATAGAAAAGGGTAATCTAATGTAGAAGTATGGTAATCTAAAACCTATCAAGAGGGTTGTTGTTTTTAGAGAGATAAAGTAGAGAGAGAGATGAGAGAAAATGTAAATGTATTATGTGTGAAATGAAAACAAATAACACCCCTGTCCATGGTGGAAAAGGGTTTATATACCCAAGTCTCTTAGTGGACTTGGGCCTCCGGCCCATGAACATGCTCATGGGTCGGGCTAACATAAATCTTTAATTAAACTACACTACGAGCTCTTAACTATATTGTTGGAGTGACCGAGACTTTATAAATACGAAAAATGTATTTCCAACAATCTCCCCCAAAGGGAGGTCACTCCAAATTACAAATTCCTAATCTAGCATGTTAGATCTTCGTACTCGTGCTCGTAGTCCACTTTCTTTTTTCTTCTTATTCTTTACTTCATTCTTGTGAATATGTGTTAACTATCACCAGGCTTTGACTTAGAACATGTTCCTTTTGACCTTTCACGTGCAGTCTTTGCCTTCTTGTGATGTTCGCCTCTTCGTGACTTCATGTCCCACATACCTATCCTTTGTTGAATTCTTGAAAGTTTCAGAGTTGATACAGTGGAAGACTTTTAGACTTTCTTGAATTTGCTGAAATATTTGATGTAGAAGGAATAAGTATGCGAGGACGACTTCAGTTGGTACACCGCAACGCCACCGTCTTCAAATTCAGCAACATAATAAGACACGAATAAAATGGCTTTGACATTTTATTCTGATTCGGTAGCATTTTACCTCCGGTCGGTGAAGACCGTTGGACGATAATAAATATCGTACTTATAACAGGTAGCTCTAATTAAAGATCTCACTGACAAGATTTCGCGGGTAAACCCATTCTCTTTATTCGACCGCCCAAAGCTGACTGTGAACATATAGAGTGAATCATTTGGATAAGATTTATCCTTATGATTGAAGCCGTCAATTCATGATCTTGGAAAAAGTGAGTTTCAATTAAGATATTCACCATCGTTGCTTTCCAGTTGTCACGAGCTTGATTCTGATAGAATATTGATTGTCACCTAACGCAGTGCTGTTTGAGGTTGACACTGAAAGGATTTCCACTCTTCACTGTGAACACTAAAGAGTGTCACTCTTAGATTTTGCGTAGAGGCCCTGGAACAAGTTTAGTCTCAATTAAGAGTCAAACCATCGTTTCTTTCCAGTTATCACAAGATTTGTTCTTAAACAACCTCACGTGTCACCTACCATGAGCTTGTTTGATGTTGGCTTAAGAAGGATTTCCATCTTCATTGTAATACTTTCGTATCACTCAGATGTTCTGGCAATATTACAAGAATATTGCGTAGGACTAATAAATAAGATTTTACTCATTGAAAAAGTTCGTTTTCTCGGTGTCTAATCGAATTGATTTCCGGTTAATTGTGTGAGATTAGTTGTTCTTGGTGAAACAAATATTTTTGGTTTTGGTAAAATAAATGTGCAAGACTTAAAAATAATTGACGATTAATTGAAACTAAAACTAACTGAAACGTAAACGGTGCAATATTTAAGAGGTTAAAAGTAAACGACGATAATTAAAATGACGTAAAATTAAAACTTAGCGAAAAGTAAACCGACAATAAAAATGCAAAACGAAATTAAAATGAACTAAAAATAAAACAAGAAAAATTGACACTTTAACTAAAACAAAATATCAAAACAAAACAAAGCACCCAATCGGAATATATTCCGATCGGCTGATCGGAATGTAGACATCACATCACCAATCGGAATATCAAACCCAACCCCTCGTCGGAATAAGGCCAAATTGGGAAGCTGATCGGAATACTAGAACTAGAACAAATCGGAATGTTAAAATTAAGGAGCAATCGGAATGTACACAAAACAAACCCAATCGGAATGAGAATAATCACCCGTCGGAATATAGTAAAATTGCATATGATCGGAATATTGCTAAAAACAATACAATCGGAATAACAAGAAACCCTTTTCCGATCTGTAGATCGGAATAAGGTGTGTTGATCGGAAAGAGGCGATCGGAAAAGGGTTTTAACACCTTTTCCGATTTGTATGTGATCCGAAACTTTAGCAAAGGAAATAAGCTACAAAAATAAGCTAATCTATAAAACAAGAACGAATCTAAAGTGATCGGATCAAATAAGCTTGAATAACAACTTGACAAAACTTTAAATAAACAAACTTTAAAATAAAAACATAAAAAGATGAACTTTAAGTAACGAAAATTTAAAAGATCAAAACTTTAAATAAGAACTTGATGAAATAGATGATGAAAACAAGATTGAGATTAACAAGAAAGATTAATAACATGAAGATTAAGACAAGATTAACCTTAAAAGGTAAAGGTTTGATTAAAAACAAGAAAGATAAAAGATGAAAGATTAAAGTTCTAGTGAGAGAAACTGTCACTTTCTCTCACTAAAACTAAACTACCCCTACTCCTAAAACTAAAACTAACCTAAATGACTAACGCCCCTCATGTGGTGAAATGAAGGGTATTTATAGGAAAGGGGAGTGGTTGGTGTCTTCCTCCTTTCTTTCTTTCTTTCTTCACGTCTTTTCGTCTTTTAAGTTCTTCGACTTTTTCGATTTTGTCTCGGGATTAATTTAAACTCGTCTTATAATATATTTATTTATTAGACTCGAGTTCTTCGGCTTTAAGTAAACTTCCGTCTTTAGACTTGTTCTTCGATAAATCTTCAGAATAGGCCTTGGACTTCCGTTCTTTTTGCACTCTTGATCTCTTGACTTCGTCTTTTGTCGTTTTCTTCTATAAAAGCCTGTGAATGCCCGTGTTTTCTCCACTTTTCACCTTTTCGTCCTAAATCACAATAAAAACACAAACCACGCATAATTCTGACATAAATACACGTTTTGGCTCGGTTATTATTGTAATTAAGTGGTAAAAAGGATGGGTGTTTTCACACCTATCAAATCCCCTACACTTAACCATTGCAATGTCCTCATGCAATGCATTAGTTACAAAGCATGTTTTACATTTTCCATCACAATCAACCTACCTTGGCCTTTATTAAAGAGATAGAAAATTATAAACATTCAAAGTAAAGAAATTAAAAACATACCTTGGGTTTTGGAAATGTCGTGAATGATCATCATCCTCAAGTTTTCACTTTCTCCAAACAAGCTTAGAAACGAGATCATTGTTATTATAAGTTAGCAAACTAACACGAACTCATGTGGGCCGATTATTCACTTAGACTCCCTTATTCCTAGGCGTATCTCTTTTATTTTATTGTTGTCTTGAATGATCACGAGGATGCATTGTTTGACTTATTTCGATAGTTATTTAGGCCGAAAATAAAGTGAACGATTTAATCAATAGTTAGGTAAAGGACCAAATCTTCTAAAACTGCTTCTCGGGACCTCATAAAGTTCATATCTTGGCATAACTCGCTTCACGATTTGAGACCTTTCTCGGACCGATATTTGGCAGCGACTTCATACTTCGAATCTTCGAGAGACGTTCTTGAAATTATGGTCTTCTCTTCATAATAGGAATTTCTTCACTTGAAGTTTTGAGAGATTCTTAATATTTGGACCACGACTTCTTTATTTTTCTCCAATCTTTACTTTGGACTTTGATATACAACGATCCGCCTCCTTTTAGGACTTGGATCTATTTATCCTCATACCTTGTTAGGGCCTTTTTGGATAGACTTCTCCATGATCTTTTGGGAGTACTTGCTTTTCGTCGTGTGTCTCGATCCTTCATATAGATTTTCGATAAATGATTCTTCACATCACTTTTGGATCTTTAGCAACAAAATATAGCCCTCATGCCTTGTTAGGGCCTTTTCGGACTCGCCAATCTTCGCATCCCGCTTCAATAAGTTATGCCTTGGCTATGAACTCTAATTAATACCGAGCAACTTTTAAACGATCAGGGGCTAGAAGCTAAGTAACCTTTTAAATCGTACAACCTTATTTATTGCAGATAAATTTATTAACAAGCGGAGGGAGAATAGGCTTATAATTAACTCACATAAATTCACGAAAGAATACCAAACTTATAATTGGCTCTATCATCTCTCGTTCTCCACAATTTAAAATCTCAAGGAATGAGACTCGTGGATGCTTAGCCTATTAAATCAAAGTTTTGGGTTTTCGAGTCATCTATAGGATCTTGCAAATTCTTAGACTTTTTCAAGTTTAGAAATCGCGTTTTAAAGTTCCCTTGATAAACGACTCTCTAGGATCAATTATTGGAACTTGCGAAAAGTTCTTGTTCTTAACTCGTGATAGTTAAGACTTTCGCGTTTTATAGCTCCCTATATAACTTGACTTAAACATGTTAAGGATACTAGCTAGAGCAAACTTAGATAAGTAAACTCGGGTCGAGTCAAAATATTCACAACATTTGAAAATTGAAACCACTTTATTAAAATTTATTCTAATAAGGAAAGAAAATAACTATACAAAAGTAAAAACTAATAGGCCAAAATAGATAAAAATTTTTGAAAAATGTCGAAAAATCAAATTTTCCGGTTAAAATGAGGACAAATACAAGGAAAAGGCCACTTAACTTCGATAGAAGTCCCCCCTACACTTAAGATAAACATTGTCCTCAATGTGTAAGCATGTGGAAGTAAACTCCCCTACACTTAGGACATTGTGCACGTTGTTTAAATCTCGCTAAGAAAGAGACAACTAAAGAGATTCCTATTTTAATATTGAGAAATATAAAATAGTGAATCGAAAAGAGTTTAGGATAGAACCGGGAAGAAGGGAACACGGAGTCACGGTTCGTCAAAAGTCATCAAGAGTGTGTCTATGAAGCTCTAATCCCTGATAAGAAAGAGAACAAGAAACACCACGGGGCTCCCCCTACACTTATGGTAAAGATAGATAAATAATTGGGTTGCCTCCCAAAAAGCGCTTGTTTTTGTTAACCGAGTCACGTGCCTGACTCGTCCCCGAATTAAATGGTCCATGGGGAAGCCTCGAATGTAATATCGGGATCAAAGACCTTGTCCTCGTTCCCGGTTGACATCAACAAAGGAGAGGCGGGGGGATAAGTCTTGAATGGGAGAAAAGTCCTTTCGACATACGAGAAGTATGTGAATTCAAGATCCACGGGAGGTGGGTTGGGTAAAGTAAGCACATTGTCCTCCCCCAAAGACAATAGATGCTGAGCAAGCGGCAAAGCCGTATTGTTATCAATCATAGCATAATCAATGTCACCTCCCGGGTCAAAGCACTCATCCTCCGAAATAGTGGCTAAAGGGAAGGATGAAAGGTGCTCGGGAGGGGGACTTAGGTCAATACTTTCCTGCAGCAAATTATCAAAAATAATGCCCCCCTCCGTGTCAGAATCATCAATACCTGGAGGGATGGAGTGGATATCGATTTCTTCCAGCAATGGGTCATTATCTTCAACGGAAGGAATAGATGGAGGTAAAGACTTGGAAAGAGGAGTAGAAGTCAACGCTTCGATTTGAGCAATAAGAAGGTGAACTTTCCGTAATCTATCGCGAAGGAGCACGTCTTCCACCTCATCCACAAGATCATGTTCATCGGTGAACTTCTCGTAAACCGGAGAAAATAAATCGTCATCACCCGCATCTCCCGGTGGGGATTGAGAAATTTCAAAAGTGAAATTCTCATAGCTTGGAGAAAAATCGTCATCACTAGGATCGACCTCTTTCGTAAGAGCAACGTCGTCCTCAGGCTCCATAGCAGGTAAGTCACGAACCTCATTATCCAATACCTTGTCGAGACCAACATCACTAAGCTCATTCAATGAATCTAGATCCTTAGATACAGTAGGAACATCGACAGTAGGAGCAGCAACTTCAGAAGATTGGTTGAACGTGTAGACATAATCGTCGACATCATCATCATAATAGATGGGACGAGTCCAGTTAGGAGTGACGTAGTCGGCTAACTCTTCCTTGATAACCTCCACATCTTTAAGAAGCTCATGCAACAACTTTTGTTGTTCATCGCCCCGAGTATGTTCAATTTCACCAATTCTATCCCACGATGTAATTAAACATTTTGGTGTAGAAAAGAAGGGAAAACGACTAAATTGGCTCAAAAAGGTGTCGGTGGTTTTCAAGGTTTCGTCCACATCAAGCAACGGTTTCCTTTCCTGATGTAAGTCCGCTCGAAGTTGAGCTATACTTTCTAGAATGTCATTCAAAGAAGTGAGTTGTTGATCAAGACTAGTTTGCTGAGAGGATTGATGATTGAGGGTGTGATGTGGGGGCTCACGGTTATAGACACTAGGATGATAGCACGGTACTTTCTCAAAGATTTGCGACGGATCACAAAAAGAAGCATCGTGAGGGCCCCCACAAATATAGCACCATGGGTATGGATAGAAACTGGGTGCCTCTTGTTGATAGGTATTATCATTGTCATAATTATACCCCGGTTTTGCCCGTGTCCATACGGGTATTGAACCGGGCACGACACATGCCAATGAGAATCGCTTCCACAATAGATGCACGGGGGAACAGAAGGTGGGTTCAAAAAGAATGAATTAGTCGTGTTGCACAAGGGACAAAATCCGGATTGTGTGTAGTCGATATCGTTTCCACACCGCTCACATGTACACCATTGACAAGAGTTGTTCCCAGATAATTGTTTCCCACACCGGACGCAATGGACATAAAAATCCATAAAGAAAGATAGATAAGCAAGAAGAATATTTTTGGTGCAAAACTTTGAAAAAGAAATGCTTTTTAAGATTTTTCAAATGTTTTTGGATTTTATTTTTTTTTTTATTTTTTTATTTTTTTTTTTGAAAATTTTTGACTCGAAAAAATAACGTTCACAAGTGAACGGATCCCAAAAGCCAACGCGCCTCTCACAAAAAACTGTTAATCTTCACGAAAAGAGCCGGCAGCGGCGCCATTTTAATAAATAAGATTTTACTCGTTGAAAAAGTTCGTTTTCTCGGTGTCTAATCGAATTGATTTCCGGTTAATTGTGTGAGATTAGTTGTTCTTGGTGAAACAAATAGTTTTGGATTTGGTAAAATAAATGTGCAAGACTTAAAAATAATTGACGGTTAATTGAAACTAAAACTAATTGAAACGTAAACGGTGCAATATTTAAGACGTTAAAAGTAAACGGCGATAATTAAAATGACGTAAAATTAAAACTTAGCGAAAAGTAAATCGACAATAAAAATGCAAAACGAAATTAAAATGAACTAAAAATAAAACAAGAAAAATTGACACTTTAACTAAAACAAAATATCAAAACAAAACAAAGCACCCAATCGGAATATATTCCGATCGGCTGATCAGAATGTAGACATCACATCACCAATCGGAATATAAAACCCAACCCCTCGTCGGAATAAGGCCAAATTGGGAAGCTGATCGGAATACTAGAACTAGAACAAATCGGAATGTTAAAATTAAGGAACAATCGGAATGTACACAAAACAAACCCAATCGGAATGAGAATAATCACCCATCGGAATATAGTAAAATTGCATATGATCGGATTATTGCTAAAAACAATACAATCAGAATAACAAGAAACCTTTTTCCGATCTGTAGATCGGAATAAGGTGTGTTGATCGGAAAGAGGCGATCGGAAAAGGGTTTTCACACCTTTTCCGATTTGTATGTGATCCGAAACTTTAGCAAAGGAAATAAGCTACAAAAATAAGCTAATCTATAAAACAAGAACGAATCTAAAGTGATCGGATCAAATAAGCTTGAATAACAACTTGACAAAACTTTAAATAAACAAACTTTAAAATAAAAACATAAAAAGATGAACTTTAAGTAACGAAATTTAAAAGATCAAAACTTTAAATAAGAACTTGATGAAATAGATGATGAAAACAAGATTGAGATTAACAAGAAAGATTAATAACATGAAGATTAAGACAAGATTAACCTTAAAAGGTAAAGGTTTGATTAAAAACAAGAAAGATAAAAGATGAAAGATTAAAGTTCTAGTGAGAGAAACTGTCACTTTATCTCACTAAAACTAAACTACCCCTACTCCTAAAACTAAAACTAACCTAAATGACTAACGCCCCTCATGTGGTGAAATGAAGGGTATTTATAGGAAAGGGGAGTGGTTGGTGTCTTCCTCTTTTCTTTCTTTCTTTCTTCACGTCTTTTCGTCTTTTAAGTTCTTCGACTTTTTCGACTTTGTCTCGGGATTAATTTAAACTCGTCTTATAATTTATTTATTTATTAGACTCGAGTTCTTCGGCTTTAAGTAAACTTCCGTCTTTAGACTTGTTCTTCGATAAATCTTCAGAATAGGCCTTGGACTTCCGTTCTTTTTGCACTCTTGATCTCTTGACTTCGTCTTTTGTCGTTTTCTTCTATAAAAGCCTGTGAATGCCCGTGTTTTCTCCGCTTTTCACCTTTTCGTCCTAAATCACAATAAAAACACAAACCACGCATAATTCTGACATAAATACACGTTTTGGCTCGGTTATTATTGTAATTAAGTGGTAAAAAGGATGGGTGTTTTCACACCTATCAAATCCCCTACACTTAACCATTTCAATGTCCTCATGCAATGCATTAGTTACAAAGCATGTTTTACATTTTCCATCACAATCAACCTACCTTGGCCTTTATTAAAGAGATAGAAAATTATAAACATTCAAAGTAAAGAAATTAAAAACATACCTTGGGTTTTGGAAATGTCGTGAATGATCATCATCCTCAAGTTTTCACTTTCTCCAAACCAAGCTTAGAAACGAGATCATTGTTATTATAAGTTAGCAAACTAACACGAACTCATGTGGGCCGATTATTCACTTAGACTCCCTTATTCCTAGGCGTATCTCTTTTATTTTATTGTTGTCTTGAATGATCACGAGGATGCATTGTTTGACTTATTTCGATAGTTATTTAGGCCGAAAATAAAGTGAACGATTTAATCAATAGTTAGTTAAAGGACCAAATCTTTTAAAACTGCTTCTCGGGACCTTATAAAGTTCATATCTTGGCATAACTCGCTTCACGATTTGAGACCTTTCTCGGACCGATATTTGGCAGCGACTTCATACTTCGAATCTTCGAGAGACGTTCTTGAAATTATGGTCTTCTCTTCATAATAGGAATTTCTTCACTTGAAGTTTTGAGAGATTCTTCATATTTGGACCACGACTTCTTTATTTTTCTCCAATCTTTACTTTGGACTTTGATATACAACGATCCGCCTCCTTTTAGGACTTGGATCTATTTATCCTCATACTTGTTAGGGCCTTTTTGGATAGATTTCTCCATGATCTTTTGGGAGTACTTGCTTTTCGTCGTGTGTCTCGATCCTTCATATAGATTTTCGATAAATGATTCTTCACATCACTTTTGGATCTTTAGCAACAAAATATAGCCCTCATGCCTTGTTAGGGCCTTTTCGGACTCGCCAATCTTCGCATCCCGCTTCAATAAGTTATGCCTTGGCTATGAACTCTAATTAATACCGAGCAACTTTTAAACGATCAGGGGCTAGAAGCTAAGTAACCTTTTAAATCGTACAACCTTATTTATTGCAGATAAATTTATTAACAAGCGGAGGGAGAATAGGCTTATAATTAACTCACATAAATTCACGAAAGAATACCAAACTTATAATTGGCTCTATCATCTCTCGTTCTCCACAATTTAAAATCTCAAGGAATGAGACTCGTGGATGCTTAGCCTATTAAATCAAAGTTTTGGGTTTTCGAGTCATCTATAGGATCTTGCAAATTCTTAGAAATCGCGTTTTAAAGTTCCCTTGATAAACGACTCTCTAGGATCAATTATAGGAACTTGCGAAAAGTTCTTGTTCTTAACCCGTGATAGTTAAGACTTTCGCGTTTTATAGCTCCCTATATAAAAGCCTAGCAAAACTTGACTTAAACATGTTAAGGATACTAGCTAGAGCAAACTTAGATAAGTAAACTCGGGTCGAGTCAAAATATTCACAACGTTTGAAAATTGAAACCACTTTATTAAAATTTATTCTAATAAGGAAAGAAAATAACTATACAAAAGTAAAAACTAATAAGCCAAAATAGATCAAAAATTTTGAAAAATGTCGAAAAATCAAATTTTCCGGTTAAAATGAGGACAAATACAAGGAAAAGGCCACTTAACTTTGATAGAAGTCCCCCCTACACTTAAGATAAACATTGTCCTCAATGTGTAAGCATGTGGAAGTAAACTCCCCTACACTTAGGACATTGTGCACGTTGTTTAAATCTCGCTAAGAAAGAGACAACTAAAGAGATTCCTATTTTAATATTGAGAAATATAAAATAGTGAATCGAAAAGAGTTTAGGATAGAACCGGGAAGAAGGGAACACGGAGTCACGGTTCGTCAAAAGTCATCAAGAGTGTGTCTTTGAAGCTCTAATCCCTGATAAGAAAGAGAACAAGAAACACCACGGGGCTCCCCCTACACTTATGGTAAAGATAGATAAATAATTGGGTTGCCTCCCAAAAAGCGCTTGTTTTTGTTAACCGAGTCACGTGCCTGACTCGTCCCCGAATTAAATGGTCCATGGGGAAGCCTCGAATGTAATATCGGGATCAAAGACCTTGTCCTCGTTCCCGGTTGACATCAACAAAGGAGAGGCGGGGGGATAAGTCTTGAATGGGAGAAAAGTCCTTTCGACATACGAGAAGTATGTGAATTCAAGATCCACGGGAGGTGGGTTGGGTAAAGTAAGCACATTGTCCTCCCCCAAAGACAATAGATGCTGAGCAAGCGGCAAAGCCGTATTGTTATCAATCATAGCATAATCAATGTCACCTCCCGGGTCAAAGCACTCATCCTCCGAAATAGTGGCTAAAGGGGAGGATGAAAGGTGCTCGGGAGGGGGAATTGGGTCAATACTTTCCTGCAGCAAATTATCAAAAATAATGTCCCCCTCCGTGTCAGAATCATCAATACCTGGAGGGATGGAGTGGATATCGATTTCTTCCAGCAATGGGTCATTATCTTCAACGGAAGGAATAGATGGAGGTAAAGACTTGGAAAGAGGAGGAGAAGTCAACGCTTCGATTTGAGCAATAAGAAGGTGAACTTTCCGTAATCTATCGCGAAGGAGCACGTCTTCCACCTCATCCACAAGATCATGTTCATCGGTGAACTTCTCGTAAACCGGAGAAAATAAATCGTCATCACCCGCATCTCCCGGTGGGGATTGAGAAATTTCAAAAGTGAAATTCTCATAGCTTGGAGAAAAATCGTCATCACTAGGATCGACCTCTTTCGTAAGATCAACGTCGTCCTCAGGCTCCATAGCAGGTAAGTCACGAACCTCATTATCCAATACCTTGTCGAGACCAACATCACTAAGCTCATTCAATGAATCTAGATCCTTAGATGCAGTAGGAACATCGACAGTAGGAGCAGCAACTTCAGAAGATTGGTTGAACGTGTAGACATAATCGTCGACATCATCATCATAATAGATGGGACGAGTCCAGTTAGGAGTGACGTAGTCGGCTAACTCTTCCTTGATAACCTCCACATCTTTAAGAAGCTCATGCAGCAACTTTTGTTGTTCATCGCCCCGAGTATGTTCAATTTCACCAATTCTATCCCACGATGTAATTAAACATTTTGGTGTAGAAAAGAAGGGAAAACGACTAAATTGGCTCAAAAAGGTGTCGGTGGTTTTCAAGGTTTCGTCCACATCAAGCAACGGTTGCCTTTCCTGATGTAAGTCCGCTCGAAGTTGAGCTATACTTTCTAGAATGTCATTCAAAGAAGTGAGTTGTTGATCAAGACTAGTTTGCTGAGAGGATTGATGATTGAGGGTGTGATGTGGGGGCTCACGGTTATAGACACTAGGATGATAGCACGGTACTTTCTCAAAGATTTGCGACGGATCACAAAAAGAAGCATCGTGAGGGCCCCCACAAATATAGCACCATGGGTATGGAGAGAAACTGGGTGCCTCTTGTTGATAGCTATTATCATTGTCATAATTGTACCCCGGTTCTTGCCCGTGTCCATACGGGTATTGAACCGGGCACGAGACATGCCAATGAGAATCGCTTCCACAATAGATGCACGGGGGAACAGGAGGTGGGTTCAAAAAGAATGAATTAGTCGTGTTGCACAAGGGACAAAATCCGGATTGTGTGTAGTCGATATCGTTTCTACACCGCTCACATGTACACCATTGACAAGAGTTGTTCCCAGATAATTGTTTCCCACACCGGACGCAATGGACATAAAAATCCATAAAGAAAGATAGATAAGCAAGAAGAATATTTTTGGTGCAAAACTTTGAAAAAGAAATGCTTTTTAAGATTTTTCAAATGTTTTTGGATTTTATTTTTTTTTATTTTTTGAAAATTTTTGACTCGAAAAAATAACGTTCACAAGTGAACGGATCCCAAAAGCCAACGCGTCTCTCACAAAAAACCGTTAATCTTCACGAAAAGAGCCGGCAGCGGCGCCATTTTAATAAATAAGATTTTACTCGTTGAAAAAGTTCGTTTTCTCGGTGTCTAATCGAATTGATTTCCGGTTAATTGTGTGAGATTAGTTGTTCTTGGTGAAACAAATATTTTTGGATTTGGTAAAATAAATGTGCAAGACTTAAAAATAATTGACGATTAATTGAAACTAAAACTAATTGAAACGTAAACGGTGCAATATTTAAGACGTTAAAAGTAAACGGCGATAATTAAAATGACGTAAAATTAAAACTTAGCGAAAAGTAAATCGACAATAAAAATGCAAAACGAAATTAAAATGAACTAAAAATAAAACAAGAAAAATTGACACTTTAACTAAAACAAAATATCAAAACAAAACAAAGCACCCAATCGGAATATATTCCGATCGGCTGATCGGAATGTAGACATCACATCACCAATCGGAATATCAAACCCAACCCCTCGTCGGAATAAGGCCAAATTGGGAAGCTGATCGGAATACTAGAACTAGAACAAATCGGAAGGTTAAAATTAAGGAACAATCGTAATGTACACAAAACAAACCCAATCGGAATGAGAATAATCACCCGTCGGAATATAGTAAAATTGCATATGATCGGATTATTGCTAAAAACAATACAATCAGAATAACAAGAAACCTTTTTCCGATCTGTAGATCAGAATAAGGTGTGTTGATCGGAAAGAGGCGATCGGAAAAGGGTTTTAACACCTTTTCCGATTTGTATGTGATCCGAAACTTTAGCAAAGGAAATAAGCTACAAAAATAAGCTAATCTATAAAACAAGAACGAATCTAAAGTGATCGGATCAAATAAGCTTGAATAACAACTTGACAAAACTTTAAATAAACAAACTTTAAAATAAAAACATAAAAAGATGAACTTTAAGTAACGGAAATTTAAAAGATCAAAACTTTAAATAAGAACTTGATGAAAAAGATGATGAAAACAAGATTGAGATTAACAAGAAAGATTAATAACATGAAGATTAAGACAAGATTAACCTTAAAAGGTAAAGGTTTGATTAAAAACAAGAAAGATAAAAGATGAAAGATTAATGTTCTAGTGAGAGAAACTGTCACTTTCTCTCACTAAAACTAAACTACCCCTACTCCTAAAACTAAAACTAACCTAAATGACTAACGCCCCTCATGTGGTGAAATGAAGGGTATTTATAGGAAAGGGGAGTGGTTGGTGTCTTCCTCTTTTCTTTCTTTCTTTCTTCACGTCTTTTCGTCTTTTAAGTTCTTCGACTTTTTCGACTTTGTCTCGGGATTAATTTAAACTCGTCTTATAATTTATTTATTTATTAGACTCGAGTTCTTCGGCTTTAAGTAAACTTCCGTCTTTAGACTTGTTCTTTGATAAATCTTCAGAATAGGCCTTGGACTTCCGTTCTTTTTGCACTCTTGATCTCTTGACTTCGTCTTTTGTCGTTTTCTTCTATAAAAGCCTGTGAATGCCCGTGTTTTCTCCACTTTTCACCTTTTCGTCCTAAATCACAATAAAAACACAAACCACGCATAATTCCGACATAAATGACATAAATACACGTTTTGGCTCGGTTATTATTGTAATTAAGTGGTAAAAAGGATGGGTGTTTTCACACGTATCAAGGACTCATAAAAATCTTTCTTGTTTTTAAAATTGTGTCCTAATGAGACTTTTTATGATCTCGTGGCTCTAGACTCAATAGTGCATTTTTTTTGGTGGGCGGAGGCTGGAGAGAATTGCCGCCTTTTCAATATCAATTTATTCGGAGTGAATAAACCGATAGATAACGTGTTGAACTCCGTGACATTAAAACAAATATCTTTTGAGAGATATTTGATTTGGCTGGGAGGGGTTGTGCATCGCATCACTGGGTCCATGATACTTTGTTGTCTTCAAAATGCGTTGACCCGGTTTTTGCCTAAGTTGTAAGGAGGACTTCTTTCTTTACACCCTTTATCTTTACATTTCTTTTTCATTATTCAACCCCTTCAACGCTTACCAATACATCATCACTAGCACCTTGTTGTGATTGTTCTAGTGCTAGCATCAGTACTTGTTCGGCATTCAGCTACGTTCACAATCCATTCCATATCTTTCCTAAGGACTTCTATTTTCTAACTATGGAATTGTCCTTGGGAAGATTCCTCCGGTTCTGGAAGAATCATCGGACTAGTACCAAATCCTACCACCCTTTTGTCACCATAACCGTCGTGAGTTAAGTATATTTTGGGTAAGTATTTGTCTCATGAAAATTCCTTAAAATCACTAAGGTACTTGTGATATAAATATCAAGATATTTTGTACCTTTAGTGTTTTTTGACACCAAAAAATGCTCCCCCTTAACATATGCAGAGCACATATCAAGTTGGATTTTCTATTCAACCTTTTTTATTTTTAGCCACGTATAATTACAAGTCTCCTTAATCCCTTTTTCTCCCCTTGTCCAAAATGTTAATCACCAATATTTTGGATATTAATGGATTAACCGGTCTTTGGGTAACAAAATGAAATTGGTTGATGGTCATAGAACATATTAAAGCTCCCCCTCAATTTAATGAGGGTTATTTGTAGTGTGTGAGTACAATATATTTTGAAAGATTTAGAATCTCGTGAGAAATTCTTGAAAAATATCATACTTTCACACTACAACAAGCCACAAAAACCTAATGCACATATTATATATATACATATTCACAAATGAGTGTATGGAGTTGACCTGATTTTAGTCAATCACCACTTTTAAATGGATCGTTCCATAAGCCTGTGGTGAACTCCATACGGTCTGCCACCCACGAATCGTTCGATACTACGGATTAACCGTCTATCCCTTAATTTCTCCTCAATCTTCTGGATGGTGTAGTTGGCACTCCTTTTATACTTACTTACCCAATCATACTTTACTTATGGAAGGCCTTGTCCTGAGTTTAGCATCAACAACTTGTCACGTACATGCTTGAGAGTACCATCGTTGAATTTGTGCAGTTCTGATAGTCGCATGTATTGCATGACCTCTGCTTCATTCAGGTAGAATGTAACACCCCACTTTGATAAGTGGACCGTTACGCGTAATTATGGCGTGTCATCAAAGCATGCAAGGTAATATGTAGTAAAACATACATGACCATAGGGAAAACCGGAATCAAACATCGGTTCCCAAACATAAGCCCAAAACATAACCGAAGTAAATGAAATGAAGAAAGACTAAACAAGCACAAATATATGAAGGAAAAAGGAGAAGAAGTCTATGGCAGCTTCCATCCTACGCTCGTCCTCCAAATGCTCGAGTCTGTCCTTGAGTACCTGCCGTTTTGGGACATGGAAAGGAAAGTAACGGCTGAGCATAACGCTCAGTGCACAGATATACAAGCATGGAATGAACAATATAAGCATGTAAAACATATAGCAGCGGAAATGTATATGTCCTGGAAAACCTGGTATAACTTAATAAAACTGGTTTTACAGTTTGAAAAGCCTTAGGTTTATCTTATAAAAACTGTTTAACATGTTAACCGTTAAGCCAATATAGGTCATGAAATATCAACGTGTATGAATACTTGGAGGGGTGACCTCTTCATGCAATTAGAGGGGCTGCCTCTAATTAATATAAGTCTGGGTAGGAGGGATCGGCTCCTTGTGAAGGATGCAAGGCACACACCACATTCACCTGAATAATCTGCTGAAACATGTAAACTAGGATGCACCCATACGCCCCATATGATAATAATAATAATATGGCCAAAAGCTGAAGGGACGCCACGAACTATCACTCCGTCGTGGTGGAGTCATAACAGTGGTGCCTCTAGTGTTATGGTTATGGTACCTCCATAACTAGGTGAAACTGGTCATGCATGTATATGGCTTTAGGTATCTAATTAAACATAAGCAATCAAAACATATAAAACATATACTGGGGAAAACAGTTGGCTGCATACGGGTAATCCTAATAAGGAAGAATGTCCATACTGAAAGGACTGGGAATCAGTACCTTGTGTCCAATGAACGAAGAAGACGAACGGAAGAGAGTCCTACTTCGTTATCACTAACGCTACATAAATAGTATACGTGTATAAGTATCTGATTACTGAGTACGTAACTGGTTTATATCATGTCTTAGCTTGTTTTATATGTTCATGTCATGTTTTACTGGTTCTAGCTTTATACTGCGTATATCATGTATTCTATCTATTCTAATTAAGTATTTCTTGTATTATTATGCTTGTTGTGTAATAATAAGTAACTTTATGAAATAGCAGGTTTCCTAAAATAGAAAGTTTCCAAAAATAGATTTACTGCTTAAAATAGATAAGTTTCTAAAAATAGAAAGTTTCCATAAATAGAAATAAGCTAGATTATTGAGCTAATTATATAAGCTTAAGTGTTTACTTATTAATATTCTAAGTCATGTGATTAAATAGTATTGTTTATTAATTATTTCATGTAAATTAACTAAACTATAGGTTTTTGGATTTAATTAATTATAATCATGATTTAATTAAATTAAGCATATAAAAATACTTAGGTTAAAACATTTATTAATATTAATATTAATATAACCTAAGTCATGAAAATTAATTAATTATAAGTCATGTTTAATAATTAAATAATTACTATAGTCTAAATTAAATAATAAAATACTTAGGTTAAAATCATGTATTATTACTGAATAATAATAAACCTAAGTCCATGTTTAAATTAAATTAATTATATAGCATGTCAAATTAATTTAATTAATCTTGTATTATAAGTCATGTTTTATTAATTTAATTACCTTGTAAATTAATATACATGTAAAGCTAATTAAACTTGTAAAAATAATAACCCGAACCCATGTATTATTTTATTAAAACGTGTCGTAAACCGAACCCGTGAAAACCCGTGTTTTAATTATACTAAAATATGAACCGGACCGGCTCCCCATGAACCAGACCGAACCAAACAACCCCTAATCTGCACTAAGCTGCGAACTAAACACCCCGTGACTAAAACCAACAGCCAAACACTCCCTGTGTTGCTGCTGGCTGCCACTGACTAGCCAGCGCAGCCCCTGGTCTAGCCAGGGTTGCCGCTGCTGCTTGCCTGGTTCCCCTGACTGGCCCAGCGTCCCCCTCCTGTGTGTCTGGTTACCACCGAGAGCTCTAGGCTCTCGGTTCCCACTGCCAGCCTTCCCAAACACCCCCCTGCTGCCCTGCTGAACGCCACTGTTAGGCAAAACCCCACCAGGCCTTGCGGCTGGTGGTACATAACCACCACCGAGAGTCATAAACTCTCGGTTTGGGTGCAAGCCGAACCAAAACACAACCAGCCCGACTCCCAAACGTTATTCCCTTAACAATCATGTTTCAAATCTTTTAATTCCTTACACTTTATTGATTCGTGGTCGAAAGAAATAACTAAAAGAAAGATTAGGGTTTCTTACGTGTGTTTTAGGGTTTTTGGAACAACAAAACACGAACCACCTTGATTTCTTGATCTGTACCACGCTTGATTGCTCTTGATTGTGTCATTACATACGTCGGCACCAAGAAAAGAACAAGAGAAGGAGCGACTATTTTCTTTTTCTTTTGATTGTTTTAGGTTTTTTTTTGTGTTTTGTCTAAATGTAAAGATCCCCCACCCCCCACGTCTCTTTCTTTTACACGAGACCCCATGGGCCTTGGCCCACTCTCCTTTTCTTTCCCTTGTCTAAACAACCAGCCCAAAGCCCACACGTAAAATGTTTGTTTAAAATACGCGCTTAATTAAATACGTACTCGGGTTCGTGTGTTTTTATGTTGTGAATTATCTTGTAATAACTTCACATGTTATACTTAATATTAATTTACGTAATACTTGTCATGTTTAAATGACTACTTAACGTGTTCGTGTATTTTAAATATTTGTGTACTTCTTGTTTAAATGTTCATGGTATATCTATAATACGTAATTATTATTTATCGTGTATTAATATATGTACGTGGTTTAAATGATCGTGTTTTAGATGTTCGTGAATATAATTATAATTATCGTGTATTACCACGTACATACTTATTATCGTGCATTAACATGTGCATAATACTTATCGTGTAATAACATGTACGTAATTCTTGTAATTAACATTCGTGATTCGTGTTCATGTTATATAAGGAAAGTTGTAATCTTGTACGTATGATTATTAGTGTACTGTTCATGGTAAAAGCATGCGGGTTTTACAACTCTTCCCCCCCAAAAAGAATAATTCTTCCCCGAATTATAGATAACGTAATTGAAAGAGACATACCCGAATCAAACTGAGATGGTATATAAGATAAAGTACGTGGAGGTGACGTGCTTGAAAGGAACGTGGAACGTGACATGTCTTGAAAGGATATGGAACGTGACGTGACTGAAAGGACATATCTAATCGATAAGAGAAAAACGGATAAGAAGTCCGGATGAACTTGTCCGTTTCCAAGTGGCTTCCCGCTTGGAACGGTTCCTTCATAAGATCTTGACACAAATGATAAATCTTGGTCCTCCTGACCTTGACTTGAACATACTAAGAGTTCATGGTTATCAACGTAAGATGGATCCCCTGAATTTGATCGAGGAAATAAGAATTAACGTGCAAGGGTAACTGAAACGTTATGATGCAAAATATCCCAAACTGACTGATAACAGTACTGTCTTAGCAATGATACGCGAGACGTACTGAAACGTAGTACATGAAAATTTTTGAACGTGATACGTGAAAATTTTTGAACGTGATACGTGAAGATATGGTGAGTGTAGTATGAGCAAACATATCGTGATCCATGATACGTGTAACATATCGTGAACGTGATATGAGGAACGTGGAATGAACATGACATGTGAAACATATCGTGAACATGGAATACAACTACGGTAACGGAAAACGCTACAAGGTGAGACGTGTAATGTGACGTGAACGTCTATCTAAGGATAGGGAGTTATACTAAACTTGAGTCTGGTCTCTCCAGTTCCTTCAAAACTTCCCAGAACGAAGATGAACGTAAAATCGTAAGCCAAGATACGATCATGAACGTAATAGTGTCATGAACGTGAGCATGAAAGCAAGTCGTGAAATTAGAACAAGGACGTGGACGTAAATAAGGAGCACAAAATGCAAACCCTTGTCTGACCCGATAGCTGACGGATTACCAAGTGATCGGGTGAGCCTTGGCTGGAACGTGTCATCTGTTGGTTCTGAAATCCGTGCGGATGTAAGGATTTTGCAGACTTGATCAAACTGTTGGCAATAACCCAGATAGCATCTTGCTTCTTCCGAGTTTGCGTTAATCTGGTAACCAAAATCCATGGAGATCTTTTCCCATTTCTGTTCACAATTTCTGATGATGGAAGACATCCTAGTCTGTTGGTGTTCTATCTTAGCCTGTTGGTATGTCCGGTACTTAGATATGAACGAGATTATATCTTGCTTCGTAGAAACTAGATACATAGAAATTTGCGGAACAATAAGTCTCCGGAATTAGACTTCTCTTAGCGTAGGATTTTTTGGAACACCTAATGTAGTGTAGGGTTCTCACCTTTACCAATAAGCCGAGTAATGGTAAGATTAACCATGCGAATCATGTGATTCAGCGTGTCACTGTAATCAACCAGAATTTATATTGGAAAATTTCAAGATGAAATTTCTCCTGTCGTAGAATTTGCAACATAGTGCAAATATGATCTTCCTGCTCTTCTCTATACCTAGAGAAAATTCAGGTTGTTCTCGATGAAAATACTGGTGAATTTGTTTATGAGTTCATGGAAACTCAATTTATTAAGTCTATAATGCTGCTGGGCATTTATGAGACTAATACAAAATCATGAATCTAGCATGATCGAGTCGTGAACGAATAGAAGTAATGGAAATGTCCTGCTCTTTCACTCGTCATTGTTGGCAGTATGATCATGAGTCCGATCTTGGAAAAGGGTTTGACACCCTAAAGTCGATTAGACATGTTGTCAATACGTGGAGGAGAATAACGGTTATGGATGGTGATTTGTTTTAAATCGACGGTATTCGACACATAATCTCATGTTACCGTCCTTCTCCTTGAAGGTTCTTCTGGAATGTATAGTAAGATTTTGGTATAATCGACTGGTTATGTGTAAAAGGGACCTCAGTGGTTGTGTCCTAACTGACAGTTAGAAAATTTTAGCAGTCATGGCTAACAAGGAACGTGCTTGTAGAGCATAGATAATTTGTACTCCTGATGGAAAACCATGTTGAATGTATTCCGGAGCCTGAACATTACTGTACAAAATCATGAATCGTAGCAGGATGTGTTGTTTATAGTCTATGATTAGGATTAAATTCAACTCGCATCTGTCCGTGGTAATGCGTTAGCAGCTTGGATCTCATCCTTAGGCTGAAGGAAACCTTCGTATACATGAGGGATACGAATGGCATCCTTTATTTTCATGAATATATGAAATATGGGTGCAAAAGATGAAAGTGTCAACGAGCAAACGTGACAGATCTCACTGATACGCCAGTGATGGTACTGAAATCCTTGTGGCCTGATTAATACATGGCACAACAAAATGGATATACCCTTTGGAGGGTACCCTGAATTTCTTAGGGATGTTCCAGAATTGGACGTGAGTCACGTGTCTTGACTCGTGTCTTAGAAAAATATAAGTATGACATGTGTCTTGACTGGTGTCTTGACATGTCTCTAGATATGAAACGAATAGAACCACAAATATTAGGTTAATATGCCAGAATTGGCGGATCGGTTGGACTACTGATCCTTTGTATTTCTGATCACGTCCGTGGCCAGAGCTTCGATTGCGATTGTTAGTATAGTTGCTGTCATAGTAGTGGTTACTATCGTCTTGTCTGTCAGTTCCATGACGGTCATTCTCATGACTCTGATTCATGTAACTATTCAGCTGAGTGGCCGGCTGGTACCGGTCTTCACTCATATGACTGAAACGACAACTGAATGACGTGTGACATGTAACTAAGAATTAGGGACAATGATTGATGGAAATCGTCTGGTGGTGAAGCATCTTCTCGTCCGATCTCTTTGATCTAACGCCTTTGTCTTCGTCTTGTAAGATCTCCAAGTTATGAACAACATCATCATCTCATAGCGTCTCCGAAAATCAGCAGCATCAACCTTTAGTAACGTCTCCAAGTCATGAGCGGCATCAGCAATCTTTTAGAATATCAGCAAGTGGAATATGCACATGGGATACGGTACATGGAGTACACATGGAATGTACATGAAATGATCGGTATGGGGTCGATCATCTGACATGATTTTAAAGGAAAATAACTGATTAAACGGTTAGAAAGACCATCATGATAACCTGGCAATGGCAGTATATACCTCATTCTGGTTGCATAGAGAAACGCTAACGTGTGGTTAAACGAATTTCAACGATGATTTTCCTGAAAGCATTATTAATGAAAACCAACCATGACTATCATGAAAGTAGAATTTACATGAATTCCAACAGTGTCTTGCATGAAAGCAAAAACAACAAAAGAGACGTAAGACATAATCACGTGAAGACGAAGTCATCATGAAGAAACATGAAGGAGTATATAACATAATCAGCATGAAACTGAAATTAACCATGATAGTATGAAAACATACTTGACATAAAAACCTAGTAAGTTAAGAGGGGACATGAAAAAAAAAATATGCCATTAAATCATGAGAAAATTTTTATGCATGAAAACAGTGCATGAATGCATGATGCAGTTTAAAAAAACCTTTATATGCGCGAGGGGACGCCTATGGGCCGGTCCCAAAACAAAAGACAAGGCGAGGGGACGCCTATGGGTCGGTCCCAAAGTTAAAAGTTTCGATAAAAGCACATGCGACTAAATAGGGCCAGTCCTGTACCAACCATTACTTAGTCAAAATTCATTCAAAAATGATACATGAAACATAAATAAGTAAAAATCATCTATCAAAACTTATTAGAAAATTTTTTATGTGACTAATTATGAACTATTGGGGTTCAGTTCACATAGCCACCGTTCACGAGGAACATCATGCATGTAACAATGACACATAACTAAATATGAATGACGGTTGTCCATCCATATTAGTAAAACAATATCGATGAAAACATCAAGGTTAAAACATCAAGGTGCTGAAAACATCATGGTTAAAACAACAATGCGCTGAACACATCAATACGTGGAATAATAAGTGTTGGCTTAGGAAGCTTCTGGTGACTACCCACTAGTCACAGGTCAAGTTTTAGAGCCTACAGGTCGACGCCTTAAGCTCTGATACCATAATTGTAACACCCCACTTTGATAAGTGGACCGTTACGCGTAATTATGGCGTGTCATCAAAGCATGCAAGGTAATATGTAGTAAAACATACATGACCATAGGGAAAACCGGATTCAAACATCGGTTCCCAAACATAAGCCCAAAACATAACTGATGTAAATGAAATGAAGAAAGACTAAACAAGCACAAATATATGAAGGCAAAAGGAGAAGAAGTATATGGCAACTTCCATCCTATGCTCGTCCTCCAAATGCTCAAGTCTGTCCTTGAGTACCTGCCATTTTGGGACATGGAAAGGAAAGTAACGGCTGAGCATAACGCTCAGTGCACGGATATACAAGCATGGAATGAACAATATAAGCATGTAAAACATATAGCAGCAGAAATGTACATGTCCGGGAAAACCTGGTATAACTTAATAAAACTGGTTTTATAGTTGAAAAGCCTTATGTTTATCTTATAAAAACTGTTTAACATGTAAACCGTTAAGCCAATATAGGTCATGAAATATCAACGTGCATGAATACTTGGAGGGGTGACCTCGTCATACAATTAGAGGGGCTCCCTCTAATTAATATAAGTCTGGGTATGAGGGATCATCTCCTTGTGAAGGATGCAAGGCACACACCACATTCACCTGAATAATCTGATGAAACATGTAAACTAGGATGCACCTATACGCCCCATATGATAATAATAATAATATGGCCAAAAGCTGAAGGGACGCCATGAGCTATCACTCCGTCGTGGTGGAGTCATAACACTGGTGCCTCCAGTGTTATGGTTATGGTACCTCCATAACTAGGTGAAACTGGTCATGCATGTATATGGCTTTAGGTATCTAATCAAACATAAGCAATCAAAACATATAAAACATATACTGGGGAAAATAGTTGGCTACATATGGGTAATCCTAATAAGGAAGAATGTCCATACTGAAAGGACGGAGAATCCGTACCTTGTGTCCAGTGAACGAAGAAGACGAACGGAAGAGAGTCCTACTTCGATATCACTAACGCTACATAAATAATATACGTGTATAAGTATCTGATTACTGAGTACGTAACTGGTTTATATCATGTCTTAACTTGTTTTATATGTTCATGTCATGTTTTACTGGTTTTAGCTTTATACTGCGTATATCATGTATTCTGTCTATTCTGATTAAGTATTTCTTGTATTTCTTGTATTATTATGCTTGTTGTGTAATAATAAGTAACTTTCTAAAATAACAGGTTTCCTAAAATAGAAAGTTTCCAAAAATAGATTTACTGCTTAAATTATATAAGTTTCTAAAAATAGAAAGTTTCGATAAATAGAAATAAGCTGGATTATTAAGCTAATTATATAACCTTAAGTGTTTACTAATTAATATTCTAAGTCATGTGATTAAATAGTATAGTTTATTAATTATTTCATGTAAATTAACTAAACTATAGGTTTTCGGATTTAATTAATTCAAATCATGATTTAATTAAATTAAGCGTATAAAAATACTTAGGTTAAAACATGCATTAATATTAATATTAATATAACCTAAGTCATGAAAATTAATTAATTATAAGTCATGTTTAATAATTAATTAATTACTATAGTCTAAATTAAATAAGAAAATACTTAGGTTAAAATTATGTATTATTACTGAATAATAATAAACCTTAGTCCATGTTTTAATTAAATTAATTATATAGCATGTCAAATTAATTTAATTAATCTAGTAATTATAAGTCATGTTTTATTAATTTAATTACCTTGTAAATTAATATACATGTAAAGCTAATCAAACTTGTAAAAATAATAACCCGAACCCATGTATTATTTTATTAAAACGTGTTGTAAACCGAACCCGTGAAAATCCGTGAAACCCGTGTTTTAATTATACTAAAATATGAACCGGACCGACTTCCCATGAACCAGACCGAACCAAACAGCCCCTAATCTGCACTAAGCTGCGAACCAAACACCCCCTGACTAAAACTAGCATCCAAACACTCCCTGTGTTCCTGCTGGCTGCCACTGACTAGCCAGCGCAGCCCTTGCTCTAGCCAGGGTTGTCGCTGCTGCTTGCCTGGTTCCCCCTGACTGGCTCAACGTCCCCCTACTGTGTGTCTAGTTACAACCGAGAGCTCTAGGCTCTCGGTTCCCACTGCCAGCTTTCCCAAACACCCCCCTACTGCCCCGCTGAACGCCACTGTTAGGAAAAACCCCACCAGGCCTTGCGGCTGGTGGTACATAACCACCACCGAGAGTCATAAACTCTCGGTTTGGGTGCAAGCCGAACCAAAACACAACCAGCCCGACTCCCAAACGTTATTCCCTTAACAATCATGTTTCAAATCTTTTAATTCCTTACAGTTTATTGATTCGTGGTCGAAAGAAATAACTAAAAGAAAGATTAGGGTTTCTTACGTATGTTTTAGGGTTTTTGGAACAACAAAACACGAATCATCTTGATTTCTTGATCTGTACCACGCTTGATTGCTCTTGATTATGTCATTACACACGTCGGCACCAAGAAAAGAACAAGAGAAAGAGCGGCTGTTTTCTTTTTCTTTTGACAGTTTTAGGTTTTTTTATGTTTTGTCTAAATGTAAAGATCCCCCCCCCCCCCCCCCCCCCCCCGTCTCTTTCTTTTACACGAGACCCCATGGGCCTTGGCCCACTCTCCTTTTCTTTCCCTTGTCTAAACAGCGAGCCCAAAGCCCACACGTAAAATGTTTGTTTAAAATACGCGCTTAATTAACTACATACTCGGGTTCGTGTGTTTTTATGTCGTGAATTATCTTGTAATAACTTCACATGTTATACTTAATATTAATTTACGTAATACTTGTCATGTTTAAAGGACTACTTAACGCGTTCGTGTATTTTAAATATTCGTGTAGTTCTTGTTTAAATGTTCATGTTATATCTATAATACGTAATTATTATTTATCGTGTATTAATATATGTACATGGTTCAAATGATCGTGGTTTAGATGTTCGTGAATATAATTATAATTATCGTGTATTACCACGTACGTACTTATTATCGTGCATTAACATGTGCATAATACTTATCGTGTAATATCACGTACGTAATTCTTGTAATTAACATTCGTGATTCGTGTTCATGTTATATAAGGAAAGTTGTAATCTTGTACGTACGATTATTAGTGTACTGTTCATGGTAAAAGCATGCGGGTTTTACATAGAATATGCCCATCTCTGGTTGGAGTGTACCCATATATAGCTTCTTATCTTGGTGAAAATGACTCATGGGCGTTGTATGAGGTCGTTTCAGATTTAGCCTGGATTGATAACTCTCTACACGAAGTTGTAAGTCTTCAACCCTATGCTTGATCACAATTCTTCGAGTAAATTGGCGAATGTTGGAACTTAGGGCAATGACTTTGTCAGGTTCTATGTGAGGGACCTTGCCTTGAGCCAAGATAAGTAGAAAATCTTCAATATCTTCAAGTCGTAGGAATTGAAGATCCCCTTCACTTACACTATAAATCTTATCGTCTTCTCGCTTGAAGCTGATATCTTTCAAGTACAAATACCCGAATATATGTAGAAAATTAACTCCCTGTATGCTGTGATCCGACGGTGTGAAATTATAAGTGTACCTGATTTGGTATGATTATAGAAGTAGTAAGCTGACTAATGTGATCGTGATAGTATAGTGATAATTAGATACGTTATAGGGTAAATTAGAAAATTACCTTTAGGAAAAAGTAAAAGACTAATATTACCAAAGACGAATTCAATTAAACACGTGGATGAACCAAGTTCGTTGTACACGAAGATCTTATGAATTTGAGACGTTTTGTATCGATTTGGACAATTGATTCGAATTGGTTTTTGGTTTTTAAACTAAAATTAATTCTACCAAATTTAAAACTATTTAATTTTATCCTAAAGTGCATGAATCGTAAACCCCAAATTATTTTAACCTAAATCAATTACTTAAAAAATTTAAAACTATTTAAAAATTAAACTATTTAACGATCTATAAAAAAATAATCTATTTAATTAAAATAACTATTACACAATTAAAAACTTATTAAAACTAATTTAAACATTATTAAATCTAGAAAAATAATTAAATCTATTAAAAGAAATAACTTTTACTTTTAAACTAAACAAAAACTATTTATGTAAAAACAAAATTAATTTAAATCTACTTATTATAAAAAACATATTATTTAAAATTAACTAAACTTCTAATATTTAATAAAACTTTTTATTTTTTTTGTATATTTATTATAAAAGAAAATTTTATAAAACTTTTTAATTAAAATGAAAACTAGTATTTTCAATAATACTAAAGCTGACAGCCAAACAAATTAATCCTATATTAATTAATAACACCGAAAATAAAATCAAAAGAGCTCTTATCTCAGATGGTTATCACACTGGTTAACAATCCGTGAGGTCACGGGTTCGAGACCCACGAGGGCCTTTTTTTGTGATTATTATTTTTGACAATTGAAACCATAAAAACAGTCATAGGAATGACGTTTTGTTACTAAATTTCAAACTGATAGGAATCAGTAGTGTAGCTTAATAGATAAAATGGATTTGTTAATCTTTAATATTTAACAGACCAACAATTATCAGCAAACAAAATATAAAATCGGACTAAGTCAAAAAGCAAAAACAACCATTACAAAGAATACTATTAGCAGCTTATAATAAACCAAAAATAGGCAGTAGTCAAGCTCGAAATAACAGATAACCAAGATTCAGCCGCAACAGATCTATATCTAAAACAAACTAAGCAGATACAACAGCTCAAATCTATCAGATAATAAAATGCAAGAATATAACTAAGCAAAAATAACATAGATGACCAAAAGTTATCACAGATATAGCATAGATCACAACTCTACCAGATATTATGCAAATATCAGCAAATGCATATAAAATCAGCAAGATCAGTCAAAACGGCAAGGTAACTTCTACATATCAGATACCCAACTCAGATTCATAACAACTAAGACTTGCAGATCACGCTTATATCAGTGAAAACAACAACTAGCAATTTACTAAACCAGATTCAACACAATGATCTAACTCAGCTTAACAGATTAAAAACTTGCAATTAGAACTCACTTCAAACAGATTCAACTTACTATTTTATAACAGATTAATTAAGTTACACTATCAAATCCAAACAGTAACTTTAAACAGTAAATCAAATTATATCAAATAATCTAAACAATAACACCATAATACCACAAATTTCTGACTAATAACATTAACATTAAACTAATTAAACTAAAAACATTAAAATAAAAGTAGATGTGAACCTTTTAGAGATAGCCTTTGAGATGAAGTGAGGCGCTGAGCCTACTTAAGACCTAAACGAACCACCATATCAACACCGAATCATACAAACTGAACCATACTCGAGTCCACCATCACCAATCAAACCATTATAGTACTCAACTTAGGTTTTTAATGACTTTCCAGTGGGGAAAGTCTTTCCGTGATGACGTATAGTCCCCAGCCGGGTCATGAACCCGGCCCACGGGTACTACCCGTATCCGGCCCATCACGGATGGGTGGGAATAATGCCATTTGAGCTTATGGGCTTGAATGAACAGTAACCGCACACATGTGTGCGGCCCACGGCCCGGCATGACTGGTACAGGGTAAGACTGAATCATATTCTATCTTTGAATATGATTTACTCCAAAAGGAGAGGATATTCACTCACCATAATTAGAAGATAACAATCAATCTAATTATGGTGCTTATCCTTTCCTTAGGGCCGAAGCATCAGTGACAGCCCATTAGGGTTTCACTGCCTATAAAAGGAACCCCCAAGGGTTCCACAAAGGTATTACGTTCTAAACTCTCAACTCACATAAAACCCTAACCGATTACTTACTCTCACGCTGGAGTCTAATCGTGGGAAACATTCCCACGGTAAGCCTAACGCGTGTTGTTTAGTGTGCAGGATCCCAACCAAACAGTTCACTTGTTGCAGGAGCCGGAGCCCAGCCAACCCGAATTAAGCCTACTTCGGGTCTAGCAAGGATCACCCAACTTTTGCATCAACAAGTTGGCGCCATCCGTGGGACCATTACACTAAGCTAGAGCAAAACCTCATCTTGAATTTCCAATGACGAAGGGGCATCCGCAAGCTAATCCCAGGAACACAAATCCTGGAAATCGAAAGTCCTAAGGGGAAGGGATACTCATCCCCAATAAATCTCCCAGCCGCCCTGTGGGCGGACTTGGTGACCGTGGTGGTTTTCAACCCTTGGGGGTGACGAGCACGATCTCCATAACACCCCCACCTACTTCAACCCTGGATAACCCTGATCCAGGGAGTGCGCACAATCCTCCTAACAAGGAGCCGCGCAGGCCATCGATTGAGGAGGAAGTAGAAGTCCAACCACTCAGCGAGGACGATCTCACTCGAGTTCTCACGCAGAACTTTGATAGGATCGTCCCAGGGATTGCATCAAGGTTGAATCTATGGAGGAGCCTCCAATCTAGACTTAACTTTGGCAATACTGGACCAATCACCTCTTCCCAAAATCAGAGGAAAAGGAAAACCCGGCCTCAGGAGCAGAGCATCTTTGAGGAAACTCCTCAACCTAGGAATGTGTTCGAGCGCATAGGAGATCGCCTCATACAGGAACTAACGCAGTCTCTAGAGGGGGGGGGGAGAGAAGTACGACGGTTCACCCGAGCGACCAGATCGAGAGCTGACCAGAGCCGCTCGCCGCACAAGTGTGTGGGATAGGATGGACACTGGGAAAAGGCTCCTGGCTCGTCTCAAAAAAGTGGTCTTCACCCACGGGATGGGCCACCACCACCGTCTCCAGATCCATCAGGAGAGGACTCAGATGACCATCCGCCCAAGCGCCGCCGACCTAGGCGTACCCCTCCACCACCACCAAACAATGATGAGTATTATGGTGGCCCTTATTATCGAGATGTAGAAGCGGAGGATCTTTCCCGTCCATGGTGTGACCCATGGGATGACCCTAGGCTCACCCGTCCATGGGCGGATCCCAGGGAAGACCCATTCACTCTCCGCATACGGAACTACTCCGAGGACACCAAACGTCGCATGCCGACGTGTGTCAAGACCTATGATGGAACTGGTGATCCGGATGATCACCTCAAAATATTCAACACACAGGCTAAAATTGAGCAATGGCCCATGCCTATATGGTGCCAAATGTTCAATTCGACCTTGATCGGAAATGCCCGTGACTGGTTTGAGGGACTCCCTCCACAAAGCATTGATAGCTTCACGGAACTACGCGTTGCGTTCAAGAATAATTATACTCAGAGGAAGAAGTATAATAGGGATCCGGTCTCATCGGCAACGGTCAAGCAACGGTCGGGGGAGTCTACGGAGGCCTTCACTGAACGCTTCAACGACGAGTGCACACACACAAAGACGATGCCGGAACTCCTGAAAATCTCCGACTACATGCACGCCATAACAGATAGGGAGTTAATCAGGCGTCTCAATGACAAGCGTCCAGAGAGGTATGATGATCTCATGGAAAGGGTCAGAAACTTCATAGAGGGAGAAACAGCGGTTGTCGCGGCTTACCCTTCCAAAGGAAACGGCTACCGATCAAATGACCAGTCCCGGAGACAGTCGGGTGGACAAAGCAATCAAAACAGCAGTAGAGGCTCAGATTACAAGAGCCAAAACAAAGGAGGACGGCCGGATGATAAGTTTACCCCCTAAAGATGTCCTACCGGGAGATCTTGCTGACGGAAGGGGCAAATTTCCCGAGACCTCCCCCAATGACAACTCCTCCGGACCGTCGTCAAGGAAATCGTTTCTGCGAGTTCCCTAATGATAAGGGCCACGACACTGAGGAGTATATCCAGCTCAAGAAGCACATTGAGTCACTGATCAAGTCAGGTAAACTCAAGCATTTGGTTAAGGATTGGAAAGATGGAAAAGACACCAAGAAGTATGACAAGAAGGATCCCCAAAAGGACAAACCTTCGACCATATACATGATCCAATCCAGACAACGCCGCACGAGGCATAAAATTGGCCAAATATTTTCACGCGGCAGGGAAATCTCATTCCCTCCCATCACAGCAAGCGATGTGATTGATACGCCTCTCACTATTGAGATAAGCATTAGAACACACAATGTTCGTCGCATGTATGTGGATGGAGGGTCGTCGGCAGAAGTACTGTACGAACACTGTTTTGTGCAGTTACGACCAGAAATAAGAAGCCAATTAGTACCGACCATGGCGCCGCTCACTGGCTTTAGTGGAGACACTATCTGGCCGATAGGGCAACTACGTCTGCTCGTAACCATTGGGAATGAGGAACACTCCACTACGGCGTGGATGAACTTCATGGTGATACGCTCACATTCTCCGTACAATGGGATCATAGGCAGACCAGGTATTCGGGCTATACGGGCAGTACCCTCCACGGCACACGAAATGATCAAGTTCCCTGTTGAGGGAGGAATCGTTACCATCTACAACACAATCGTGCCAGCATCCGAGTGTCATACCGTGACAACATCGGATCCACCTATTCCACCCAAGGATGGATCACCACCTCCTAATTGGAAGGTGGCAATCCATCCTGACTACCCGGAACAGGAGATATCCATAGGGGGCGCTCTCGGATATCGGTAAAAGGGCCATGTGCTCTCTTTTAAGTGCAAACCTAGATATATTCACATGGGAGCCAACACATATGATAGGCGTGCCACGTGCGATAGCAGAACATAAGCTCTAGATCCGCCAGGGGTACCAAGCCATCAAGCAAAAGAAGCGCGGCCAGGCGCCTGAGCGCAGCCGAGTGATATTGGAGGAAGTACGGAAACTAGTGGACGCAGGTATCATGCACGAGGTATACTACCATAAGTGGTTATCCAATCTGGTCATGGTCAAAAAACATGACGGAAGTTGGCACATGTGTGTGGATTTTACGGATCTGAACAAAGCCTGTCCACAGGATTGTTACCCGTTACCGGAAATTGACTGGAAAGTGGAATCCCTATGTGGATATCCCTTTAAGTGCTTCTTAGACGCATATAAAGGATACCACCAAATCCAGATGGCGGAGGAGGATGCAGAAAAGACGACGTTCCATACGAATCAGGGAGTATATTGCTATACGAAAATGCCGTTTGGGCTAAAGAACGCCGGTGCTACATACCAGCGGCTTGTGGACAAAGCTTTTGAATCACAGATAGGCCGCAACCTGGAAGTTTATGTGGATGACTTAGTCATAAAAAGTCATACGGAGGATGCACTTATCCGGGATGTCCAAGAGACATTCGACACACTGAGGAGGATTAACATGAAGCTAAATCCAAAGAAATGCACGTTTGGGCCTACGGAGGGAATGTTCCTTGGATATATGATTGATCCAAATGGTATCAAACCTTGCCCAGAGAAAACGGACGCCGTAATACAGCTGCCATCCCCTCAGAAACGGAAAGAGGTGCAATCCTTAAATGGGAAGCTGGCCGAGCTAAATAGGTTCCTATCCAAATCCGCAGAGAAGTCATTACCCCTATTTAAGACACTCAATAAGTGCATTAGGAAGGGAGACTTCCGGTGGACAAAGGAAGCCGAGGAAGCTTTTGGCCAACTCAAGCAATACCTGGCATCTCTCCCTATGCTAGTAGCTCCCCGGCCAAAGGAGGAACTCATTATGTATCTCTTAGCCACTCATGGCGCAATAAGTGCGGTACTCATGACAAATAGGGATACGGTACAAACTCCGGTCTACTTTATAAGTAGAACATTGCAAGGGCCGGAGCTGAATTACTCCTCTATGGAAAAATTGGTTTTGTCACTAGTGTTTGCTACAAAGCGGTTGCGCTGATACTTTCAGGCGCACCCAATCGTAGTCATTACGGACCAACCAATAAAGCAAGTCATCTCTAGACCGGATGTGGCAGGGAGGCTACAAAAATAGAGCATCCTATTGGGGGAGCATAATATATCTTATAGGCCAAGGACGGCTGTTAAAGGCCAGATCTTGGCAGATTTCTTGATAGAAAAGCCGGATGAGGAAGGACCAATCGTTAAACAAGACGAGACTCCAACAGAACCATGGGTGTTATTTACGGACGGATCTTCGTGTACGGATGGGTCCGGAGCTGGTCTCATCCTCACAAATCCGGAAGGAATGGAGTTTACATACGCCCTCTGTTTTGAGTTCACGACCACCAAAAACGAAGCGGAATATGAAGCATTAATTGCGGGTTTAAAAATCGCCGCTAGAATGGGAGTTCGCAACCTTGAGGCCTACGTGGACTCACGGCTGGTCGCGAACCACATTCTAGGTGGATACGTGGCTAAGGAGGACAACATGGTCCGATATTTGGAGAAAGTCAAGTCACTCATCGCGGCTTTCAACAATTTTTCCATCAAGCAGGTGCCAAGAGGTGAGAACAAGAAGGCGGACGCTCTTAGCAAGATCACATCCACAAGCTTCGCCCACTTGTCCAAGCAAGTCTTGGTGGAAATACTCAAGGAGAAATCTATAACAGAAGGGGAGGTCGCTACCATAGTTGAAGAGGATGGACCTACATGGATGACCCCGATTATCAACTATTTGACTAGTGAGACCCTTCCGGATGAGGAAAAAGCAGCACGACGCATCAGAAGGAATTCGCAACACTTCGAACTCCGAGAAGGTATTCTTTATAAGCGCTCTTTCTTGCAGCCATGGTTGCGGTGTGTTGGACTACGTCAGGCTACCTATGTAATCAGTGAAATACATGAAGGGTTGTGCGGCATGCACGCAGGTCCACGATCCGTGGTAGCTAGAGCCTTACGGACAGGATATTATTGGCCTACCATGCACAGGGACGCGCGCGACATGATTCACAAGTGTAGTGATTGCCAAGTGCATAGACCAGTGCCGCGGCACCCGCAGCAGGAGCTTACACCTATCACGTCCCTATGGCCATTCTATAAATGGGGAATCGACATTGCAGGACCATTTCCTATAGCTGCGGGGGGAGTTAAGTTCTTGATTGTCGCGATGGACTACTTCATACGATGGATAGAGGCCAAGGCAGTCAAATCCATCACAGGCAAACAAGTTAAAAAGTTTGTTTGAGAGCATATTGTGTGCCGTTTTGGCCTACCAGGGGAAATCATCTCGGACAACGGTAAACAGTTCGCGGACAATCCATTCAAGGACTGGTGTGCATCATTGAATATCAAGCGGCGCTTCACGTCTGTTAAGCATCCGCAGAGAAATGGCCTTGTGGAACGAGCGAATAGAAGCTTGGGAAACGGCATCAATGCACGTTTGGATGAGCGAAGTGCCAAATGGGTGGATGAGCTGCCACATGTTCTATGGGCACATAGGACTATGATCAAAACGGCCAACAGAGACACTCCATTTGCATTGGCTTACGGCACTAAAGCTGTTATACCAGCAGAAATAGGAATGCCTACCATCCGCACGGTGGAGGTTAATATTGTCACGAACGACGAACAGCTGTGAATCAACCTGGATCTGTTGGAAGAAACAAGGGAGATAGCAGCCATTAATGAGGCTAAGTCCAAGGCTAAAATGAAGGCTTATTACGACGCTAAGGTTAAAGGTGTTTCCTTCCGACCGGGGGATTATGTCTATCGTGCTAACGAAGCAAGTCGAGCAGAGAATACAAGAAAGCTGGGCCCTAAGTGGGAAGGACCGTATGAGGTCACGGAAGCCTTGGGACGAGGTGCGTACAAGTTACATGACATGGATGGCTGCGACCTGGAGCGCACATGGAACATCTCCAACCTCAAAAGGTGCTATCTTTGAAAGCTCCGGCTTCCGCATGGGTACTTCGCCGTATGTGGCTTTAATGAAGATCCGTGCACTCTATCTGTTTTGCTTATTATGTTTTGTCTAGGTTCCTTTTTTGTTTCTTAGGACTTATCATGCTTGTTAAAAACGAAAAATGTAAACGTTCTAATAAAATGCCGTGGTGCCTAGCTAGCTCCACGGCTTGTTTTGTGCAAATTATTTTTTAGGATTTTGTTAGTCATATGGATTTTGGTTATTGTTATAATATGTCATGTTTCATTCATATGCATTCATTGAAATCACCGTACATGTACTATACGCCTCCAAGTGGGGTAAGAGGATTAAGTGAACCTACTAATTCAACTTGCTGCGTAAGAGGGATGCAACCCCAGCAGCACGGATCATGTATCCTTACTAGACACCTTACTCACAAGACGTTGTGGTAAGTTTCGTATGCGGTACTCACGCAGTGCTCCGCATAGTAAAGACGCACGTCGCATGTCTAGTAACTTATAGGCTTGTATGTATTTTCCTTTTTGTGTAAGACGTGACATGTCATGCAGTATTGGTATACAATATTCAACAAAATAAAAATACACAAGTTTCCAAATAAATAACAAAATGGTCGTGGTCATCACGAACTTACATACAAAAGACAGTTATTTCACACATGTCTTAGCCGTGTACATGCACGGACGAATAAAAGCTACAAATATTCAAAGGTTACAAACCAGAATTGTCTGAAATAGATAATACAGTAGGAGCACCCTACATGGGGGGGGGGGAGAAACTTACCTATCTCCACTTGCTCCTTAGCCAAGCATGGAAACCTCTCACCACGTTCCTTCCGCTTCAAGGCTTAAGCCGCATTCCTCTCCAGCACCCCGCTTAAGGGTTCTTCATCAAGCACGATCCTGTTTACGTCCTCATAGATAGGAAGCGTCAGGTGGCTGGGTGATGGAGTGAAGGAAGCACGGGAATGACCCTCATCTTGTGAGAACGCACCGAGACTAAGCTTTTCCATGATCTCCATGTTCGATTCATCCTTTGTGGCCTCCAGCTCAGCCAAGAATGGATAATGAAGATCTCGCATCGCGGCCATGGAAGCAGTCATCTTGTTAGCAGCTTCGGGGTTAAAGAAAGCATGTCTGGTGAAGTTCTCCTTTTTCTTGATCAGCTCTACGGCCTGGACCATTCCTTCATGATGGCCGTGGTCAATACCATCTGACACAAGGCTTGAAAATTGTTGCACAAATTCGGGGGCCTCTAGTACCTTGGTGACGGCCAAACGTGCCCCATGTCCCACCATCCACCTGCGGCCGGCAATGGCTGCTAGTAGTTGGGGGCATAGCACGTCGTCGCGTTCGGCGGTGAGGGCATCTATCATCACATCTTTTTTGGCAGACGCCTCCTTTAGCTCCGTGGTAATAGCCCTATCATAAGCAAGCTCCTCTTGTACCTTCTCCATGCTCTGGATTGTCATCTGAGCATCTTCCAGTTTTTTGGTAAGCACGGATAACTGGCTGGAGGAGGACTTGGCAGACGCCTCTGCTGCGATCACCTATATGAGATTAATTGTTAGATTATGTTTCTTGTGGAATAAGGGTGGTGCGTCACGGATATGTACCTTGGTTGTCGCGGCATCTAGTTTTGCCTCGAGATCGGCCACTTGTTGGTCATACGCATTCGCACGGGCTGATTGCTCCTTCACGGTCGTCTCGGCACTAGCAAGTTGGGACTGGAGAGCAGCAATTTGAGCTTCATTCTCCTTGATCATTCTCTCCCTCCGTCCAACTTTCCTCTTAAGGGACTCCACATGCCCAAGCGCGGCTTCGAATCTTACTCTCATTGAGGTGCCCATTGCCATTTGATGCACCAAGGCGCCGTTGTACTCATCCACCAGGTCCGCATGGCTTAGCGCATTCACTTCTCGTACCAAGCCTGGTGGTATGCAGTTATTGAGGTACTCTCGGCATTCCTCGGCTTCCCTCATTCGTGATGCAGTGGTAATATTCCAAATAGGGTTGAACGATTGAGGGGGGCGGACGTTGGGAGGTCTTGGGAGGCTGTGGGGGTACCTTCTTCAAATACGGGACCGGATTTCGTGGCGTCCGTATGAAGCATGGGGTTTCTCTCCACTTCCTTTTCTTTTCCCTTCTCCATTTGGGCGTCAGGTGGAGGCACGACACCAGTTTGTTCATCCCTGCAAAACAAGCATTTGGATACATATTAAGTATTGCTTAAAGGGAATTTGTCACTCTTACGTATCAAGATGGAGCCTTACAGGTTATTCCCTGCTAATTCTGATGTGGTCGGGGGAATCTGAGTAACTGGATCGACATGTGCGGCCCGGACCGTCTCGGAAGCCTGGGTGGTGCTCCCAATAGATTGATATAAGGGGTGGTCTTCTCTAAGATTTTTGGCGGGGGCATTGTGTTCGCCAATCTCGGCCGGAGCAGCTCTTCTTACCCGCTTGTTTTTTCTGCGGGTACGCTTAGCGACGGGCTGAGCTGTTGCTTCTTCAACTTCTTCCTCGACTTCTTTTTCAGCTTCCTCATCTTCCTCTTCGTTGATTTGCTGTACCTCCTCCTCATCGTCGCCCAGCATCTGGCGAAGGCTGGAGGTGGTCAAGTCGATGTTGTCTCCTTGCTCTTCCCCATGTTCGGGAGTGGCAGTCTTAGGCGGCGAGGAGGGCCCAGCTCCTCCTTCGAGCATCCTATTGTCACCGTCCTCGTTGCTGAAATCGACGGGAGTCCTCATCAGAGTTGTTTCTTCTTCATCCGAGTGGAGGTCCGGCACGGCCTCAAGAGCAACCGTCACGTTTCGGGTATGCTCAAGGAGGGGTAATTCGTTCTCACGTCTGGGACGAGAGCCCTCTGGTACGAGCTTTGGGTCGCCTTGACGTAGAAATCCAAAGAAGTTCATTTCTGCCACAAAACAACAACATATGTTAGGCATTATAAAGTAATTGAATTCGCTTTTTGGTGTACAGATGCTAGCGTACCTTCATTCTGCCTTCTCCAAAACACAGGATATCTGTTGGACGGGCCGAAATAGTTGCGGCTAATCCCTAGCAAACAGAGAAACGATTCGGGGAGGTTTCTATGGAATCCTGTCCTGTTCAGGTCTATGTCTCGAGAGTGTTGGGGGTTATATGTACTAACATGCGACAAGGGGTCGTGGGATACCCTATGTTTGAAGGCATAATCAGCCGGCCATACTATTGCGTCAATGAAAAAGTAGTGGTCGTACCAGTTTTTCAGTGAGTCCATTGGCTTATTATGAGACTGGGGGCTGTTAGGAGATCGTTTCTTAAAAGATAGCCAACCATTTACTATGCTGGGGGTGTAAAAAAGCTGGAATAGTTCTACGGTTGGGGGGATTCTTCTAGCACGGCAAAGAATCTCGAATTGACTTATCTTACACGCGCCTATACAGTGAAGCTGACTAATATGTACATCATAATATCCTAATAGGTCTATGAGGAAACGGGTAAATGGAATGCGGTAGTTGGCCGCATCGAAAAGGCGAGTGTAAAGGCCAATTTTACCCTCCGGAGCCTCAGTTATGAGGTCTCCGGCGCCATGAAGTGAGGGGTGTAGGTTGGTAGGGATGAAATAATTGGTACAAAAGTGATCTAGTTGCTCCTGGGTCAGTACATTAAGCACGGATCCAATTGTGGGGTTGTTTCTGTGAGCCATTACTGAATAAAAAGGTAAGGACGGGGTATTCTAACCTGCGGAGGAAGGGATCCGTGCGTGATTAATTGAAGCTAAGAAGAAAGCTTTAATGGCAGAAATGGAAATAAGAACTGTGTGTTTCACACAACCGTAGGGGTGGCTTATTTATAGGGTTGCATCGTGGGTCATAGCCTGTTGGATGCGTGACACGTGTTTGCCACTATCCTTAATCGTGTGGTTAGGGTGCAAGTGGCAAGTGAAACGTCAGGTGGGACCCACGGGTCACTTCTGATTCAGACGATTACGTTGCTCGAGGTTCTGACTGTTTGCACTTTGTCAGTCAAAGTGGCAGGTGAACAGTTATTTATGTCGGGGTATGCGGCTCTTACGTAAGACCCAAATTCAATGCTGCATTTAATTTGTCTCGGTCGTCACGAGCGGCTGCGATAATCATGGAATAAATTCCTAAATCAGGTTGCCACGTGCGGCCGAACAAAATCTTGGATAAATTATCATTTCCTATTTTTTCTTGGTACGTCCATGGAGCGTCTTGATAGTCTAGAGGTTACGCCCATGGCTGTAACAACTAGACTGGGGGGACATGATGACGTATAGTCCCCAGCCGGGTCATGAACCCGGCCCACGGGTACTACCCGTATCCGGCCCATCACGGATGGGTGGGAATAATGCCATTTGAGCTTATGGGCTTGAATGAACAGTAACCGCACACATGTGTGCGGCCCACGGCCCGGCATGACCGGTACAGGGTTAGACAGAATCATATTCTATCTTTGAATATGATTTACTCCAAAAGGAGAGGATATTCACTCACCATAATTAGAAGATAACAATCAATCTAATTATGGTGCTTATCCTTTCCTTGGGACCGAAGCATCAGTGACAGCCCATTAGGGTTTCACTGCCTATAAAAGGAACCCCCAAGGGTTCCACCAAGGTATTACGTTCTAAACTCTCAACTCACATAAAACCCTAACCGATTACTTACTCTCACGCCGGAGTCTAATCGTGGGAAACATTCCCACGGTAAGCCTAACGCGTGTTGTTTAGTGTGCAGGATCCCAACCAAACAGTTCACTTAGTGCAGGAGCCGGAGCCCAACCAACCCGAATTAAGCCTAATTCGGGTCTAGCAAGGATCACCCAACTTTTGCATCAACATTCCCCAATTTTTTACTTTTATAATATTTAATTAAAGCTATTGTTTAAGCTTAATTAAATATATTGAACAATTTTATATCAAAATAGTGGAAGAATAAAATTGTAATCCTTAATTAAAACAGAAAGGTAAACACGAATTTTCTAAAACACAAATCAACTTTTATTAATAATCATAAAAAAATTACAATACTAGATGAAAGAAAAATACAAGATTATCCTAGAACTAATTCAACATAATAACTTTAAGAGTAAAAATGGGATGCTTTCTACTGAAAATACCAAGGGTATTTATAGCCGAATCCAAGGTGTTGGGGGTGAGTTTGTTGGTGAAGATAATGATCTTGAGCCCTTGATTTCTTCATTCTTCTCTCATCTTGATCTAACGGCTGGAAAATACACACTAGCACATGGATCGCCAATGTGGCAATCCCTTGTGCTAGTTGTGCTAGTTCAAGGCTGAGATGGCCTCTTTCTATTGGAAGATTGGAGGATCTTTGCTGTCATGTCCAATAAATCACTGCCACATACACAAGGCATCCATCCTCTACATCCGGAAAGAGGGGGAATTTATTAAAGTCGCGTGTGCATCACAGGTGCAAGTGAAACCCCTAATTTATTTTGATGAATTTAATTATTAGGTTTTGGTGAATAGTTGTTTTATAGGTTTATTTGGTGAAAGAAGGTGAAAGAGAAAAGTTAAACATCGAATGTATCAAATGTTATAAAAAAGAAACGTGTGTTGTGAGATGTGAGTGGAATAAGTGGGTGAGAACTTTATAAAGTTTCTGAAATTAAACCCTAATGGGTTTTGAGGCCCAAAATAACTTTTCGTTTATTATTCAGCACAAAGAAATGGGTTTGTGGCCATTTAATCCAATTCGTCACAAGGTAAATAAACTTGGGCTTTGGTTTGGGCCATTTGGGTAAAAAGGTAAATAAATTGTTTCCACAATTAGGCTTTTCAGGCCCATTTAGCTCATGTGGGGCCCACTTGTCTTCAAACTTGATAGATCCGCGAATAATATGACTTGTTATTGGCTTTGTCGATCTTTTCATCAAACTTGTGTCGGTTTTGCCGGTTTTCGCGATCTTGGTACCTACACACATCAAACAACAAAACAAGCAAATACAATGCCATTTTCATGATATTTATGTATTTTAAGCACATTTTAAGATACAAATGATATGAGTAAGTACACTCATATTAAACTCCCCCTTGCTAAGCAATTGCCGTGTCCTCACTCAATGATAAAATAAAACACTAACTACATCATTATTCAACTTTTGACATTTTATTTTGCAAAGACATAATGTATTGCTTTCATTATTTGAAAAATAACTTTTAGGATCATAAAACTCAAATAGATTCATCGTCCCCGACTTTTCATTTTTCCATGCCAAGTGCAAAAACAAGATCATTGTTAATCATAAGCCCCAAAATTAAACCAACTCATACAAGTAATTTGTGTTAAACTCAATCTCCTATTATTCCTAATTGTATCTCTAGATTTTATTTGTCAATCACCCAAAGGATCATTTGACTTTATTTGATATTTACTAGTCTAAAAATGAAGGCAAAAACGGTGCAAACTCAACACTCAAAACCTAACCTCGACTTCAAAAACCGTTGTCACTAAAGAAAGCCCACATCAAGGATAACTTAACACAATTTGAGGGATAAATCCCCGGACCCGAAATTTGGCTAATAGGACTACTTAAAAGCAAAAATAAAACCTCCAAAGTCAATTATGACCTTATATGGAGTTAGCAACAATCACATCATAACACCTTGCGGCTCTTTAAGATGCAATTGTGCTCCTTATTTAAAATCCACACCCGAAGGCTCCTTGGACAAAAACAAGGGAATTGACATCACCATCCCACCTTATGGCTCATCATGATGAAGAAATTTTTATTCAACACGTCACCTTGCCATACACCCTAAGGCTGTAATGGCAAGGTTAGTGTTACATGACTCCCACCCGAAGGCTCCTAGAGAACATGTTTTTATTTATTCTTCTTTATTAATATGATATTTATAGTAAGCCAAATTTCCGCAATCCCATGATCAAAAGTCCATGACGCTGACACACTTAATGTGTTCTCACTTTAATTACAAGGGAAGAAAAAGAGGGAGTTACGAGTTAAGATATCAAGCCTAAACCGCTAAAAACTTCATTTATTAAACAATTATTATTCAAGCGTGGAAAATAAATACGAGGAGATTAAATCAAACACAAAAATACTTGCACAAAGAAGAATTAATCTTAGAAACTTATGATTGAACTCTATCATCTCTTGTTCTCCATATTGTAAAATTTCAAAAATGTGAAATGGATACTTAGCCTATTAAATCAAAGTTTTGGGTTTTCAAGTCATCTATAGGATCTTGCATCTTCTTATACTTTTTCAAGTTTTAGAATTTGTGTTTTAAAGTTCCCTTGATAAACGACTTTCTAGGATCAATTATAGGAACTTGCGAAAAGTTCTTGTTCTTAACCCGTATGAATTAAGACTTTCGCGTTTTAAAGCTCCCTATATAAAAGCCTAGCAAAACTTAATTCAAATACGTTAAGGAAAAGCTAAGGTAAAAACCGAGTCGAGTCAAAAACTATTTTTATTTTCACCAACGGAAAGCCTACATTCGTGTCAAAAACACTTATTTTATTTATTAAAACTTAAAAATTACACTAAAAATTTAAAATTTTTATGAAAAATGAGAAAAACAATTACGTTAAGACACGACAAAAGCAATAGCAAGCGATTATATCGATTGACTCCCCCATGCTAAAACCAAACATTGTCCTCAATGTTTCCTAGCTCAAGAGTAACACCCCCTTGCTAAAACACGAAGAGTCTAATGCAAAATCCTAACATGGAAAGAGCACGCAAATCTATAAGCCGTTTATTAATTATGCCTCAAGATAAAACGTTAGTCGATCAAAGGATAAAGAGTGTGCCCCTTTTTGGAAATCAAAGATTGGAAGATCAAGTGGCCCGGCAAAAACCGAACACGAGAGTCTTCAAATATTAGGGTAATACCTAAGATTCACAACACAACAAAACACGAGCACGAGCTTGAAAGATCAAGCCTTATTAGTTGTTAGAAAATAGAAAGAAGATAAAATGTATGGGACTCCCCCACAAGGCACCTCGTTTTTGTTAACCGAGTCATGAGCTCGACTCGATCCCCGCATTCATTGGTCCTTAGGGAAAATGGTGAAAACTGGCATAATGGGATAAAATCCATAATAAAGCGCGATGCCAGGGTCAAAGATCTCATCCTCGTTGACGGATGACAAACGAAAGGATAAAACTCCAACATAAATCTCTAACAAGAGATGGTAGTCACAAATCACAATATGGATAAAGCATGCTCCCCGAGATAAACTCGCACCAAGATGATCAAAAAGTCTTTCAATTATTGCATCGGTGAAAGGCCGAGATTTCCCTAAATTAACGATTCCGGGATCGAATACCTCGTCCTCGGGAGAGAAAGGAATGGACAACACGGTGTCGTCCCCCCATGCTAATCCAAAATCATATAAAGCACATGGTAATGGTGGAATAAAAGTTTCATCCATAGTGGAATCAACATTCTTAGCCTTAACGACCATTTCACCCTTAGAAATGTGATCAATCGGGTCATTGTACTCAATATGTGACACATGAAAAACCCGCACATTAAGGTCAAAGTGGGTGGGAGGAGGACTTGGGACGAAATCATCATCAAGTAAATTTTCTAAAAAGAGAGCGTCCCCCTCCGTGTCAAATTCATCAACACCCGGTGGTATCGAATCATTAGAAGCAAGAAAAGTGTCAATCTCCTCCATAAGCGGATCACTATCCTCAACGGGAATAGGAGATGAAGAGAAAGACTTGGCATTAGGCTTAGAATTCAAAGCCTCGATCCTAGAAATGAGAAGATAGACGTTTGATAACTTCTCACGAAGAATCACGTCTTCCACATCTAAATGAGTAAGTTCATCGGTGAACTTCTCAAGGATCGTAATATTCAAATCAACCTCATTTCCCGGTGGAAATGGGTCTAAAGGAGAAAGTTCAAAAGTGAACCTCTCAAAAACCGGATCACTATCATCCTCATTTCCCGGTGGAAATGGGTGAAGAAGAGTAGGTTCATCGGTAAACCCCTCAAAATCCAAGTCGTGAATATCATCTTTATAAGAAAGTTCATCAGAGAACTCCTCATTAGAAAATTCACTAGAAGTCGAATCATTCTCAAAATCTTCATTTCCATAACAATTTTCATCATTAGAATTGGAAAAATATCAAAGTGAATGGAAGAAGTAGAGTCATCACAATGTGGCAAATCACACATCTCATTGGAAATACCGTCGAATTCTCTTGGGTTTTGGACAAGAATCTCAACACTAGACTTTATTACTTCGTCCGATTCCGTGTCCGGAATAGTGCTAATATGCTCGTCCCCCTTGCTTAGAGAATTTTCCGGTTCCACGGTGGAAGATTCATGAATAGGAGTGGTGATGTCATGAGAGATTTCCTCATCATCTAGGATGGGAGAATCCTCAGGCTCCTCAGCCGGAAAGATACGAAAAGGAAGTACGATTGCACTAGACGAAGGACGTAGAGCAATAAGATCTCGCAAAGAAATAGCACTATCCTCGTCATCATCCAAAAGAAGAGAACGCTCGAGTTCACGAGTGGCAAGATATTTTACTTCAGCTTGAGCTCGTTCTTTTTCTCGAATTTCAATGCTTAATCCATTATAATCTTGCGAAAGTTGTCTAATCTTAAGTTCACAATCTCTTTTAAACCCCTCATCAATTATTTCACCATGAGATCGTCGACTTCCTAATTCATTAGTTATATTATTAATCTCTTGATTAATTTGTCTCTTTTCAAGCAACATATCTTCAATGCTCTTTTCAACAACTTCAACATTTCTTTGATTCGTTATTTGTTGGAACATCGTTTCAAGTCGTTCAATATCGAAAGAATATTGTGGAGATCGGTCAAAACTGGAAGGAATCGAATTATAGCAAGGACTAGGCTCATAAAAACTTTGATCTCTTAGTTGACAACAAAAACTCTCGTGAGGACCTCCACAATACTCACAACAAGGATGTTGTTGTGATAAACTCGGTAAATCTTGTGGATAACAATTATCATTAAAGTTTTGATTGTAGCTCGGTTCTTGCTCGTAATTAAGCGAGAATCGATGCGAATAATTAATTCCTAAATGAGAATCATTTCCACAAAACTCACATGAGGGTGTCTCGTATGTTGGGTGTGGAGGTGGGTAAAAATCGAGAGGGTTATTCGAAAAATTCGGGTTTCCACATGGAGTAATATCATCACAACAAGGACAAAATCCAACTCGTACATCGTTTCGTAAGTCATTTCCACAACGCTCACACGTGCACCACCGACATGGTAAAAAACCATATAACGGTTCTCCACACCCTTCACAATTGACGAAAGAATTCATGGAAGAATTAAAATTTAGGGGGTGAGGAGATAAAGAATTAAACATGATAGAGGATTAAGAAGATTATTTTTGGTATTTTTCATAAATCAATATAAACTTTCCGAGGACGGAAAGGGTCTTCAAATCAACGATCAACTAATCTCCACGAAACGAATCGTACACAGGATCCCCGGCAGCGGCGCCAAATTTTTTGATGTGATCGTGATAGTATAGTGATAATTAGATACGTTATAGGGTAAATTAGAAAATTACCTTTAGGAAAAAAGTAATAGACTAATATTACCAAAGACGAATTTAATTAAACACGTGGATGAACCAAGTTCGTTGTATACGAAGATCTTATGAATTTGAGACGTTTTGTATCGATTTGGACAATTGATTCGAATTGGTTTTTGGTTTTAAACTAAAATTAATTCTACCAAATTTAAAACTATTTAATTTTATCCTAAAGTGCATGAATCGTAAACCCCAAATTATTTTAACCTAAATCAATTACTTAAAAAATTTAAAACTATTTAAAAATTAAACTATTTAACGATCTATAAAAAAATAATCTATTTAATTAAAATAACTATTTAATTAAAATAACTATTACACAATTAAAAACTTATTAAAACTAATTTAAACATTATTAAAGCTATAAAAATAATTAAATCTATTAAAAGAAATAACTTTTACTTTTAAACTAAACAAAAACTATTTATGTAAAAACAAAATTAATTTAAATCTACTTATTTTAAAAACATATTATTTAAAATTAACTAAACTTCTAAAATTTAATAAAACTTTTTATTTTGTTTTTGTATATTTATTATAAAAGAAAATTTTATAAAACTTTTTAATTAAAATGAAAACTAGTATTTTCAATAATAGTAAAGCTGACAGCCAAACTAATTAATCCTATATTAATCAATAACACCGAAAATAAAATCAAAAGAGCTCTTAGCTCAGATGGTTATCACACTGGTTAACAATCCGTGAGGTCACGGGTTCGAGACCCACGAGGGCCTTTTTTGTGATTATTATTTTTGACAATTGAAACCATAAAAACAGTCATAGGAATGACGTTTTGTTACTAAATTTCAAACTGATAGGAATCAGTAGTGTAGCTTAACAGATCAAATAGATCTGTTAATCTTTAAAATTTAACAGACCAACAATTATCAGCAAACAAAATATAAAATCAGACTAAGTCAAAAAGCAAAAACAACCATTACAAAGAATACTATTAGCAGCTTATAATAAACCAAAAACAGGCAGTAGTCAAGCTCGAAATAATAGATAACCAAGATTCAGCCGCAACAGATCTATATCTAAAACAAACTAAGCAGATACAACAGCTCAAATCTATCAGATAATAAACTGCAAGCATATAACTAAGCAAAAATAACATAGATGACCAAAAGTTATCACAGATATAACATAGATCACAACTCTAGCAGATATTATGCAAATATCAGCAAATGCATATAAAATCAGCAAGATCAGTCAAAATGGCAAGGTAACTTCTTGATATGAGATACCCAACTCATATTCATAACAACTAAGACTTGCAGATCAAGCTTATATCAGTAAAAAACAGCAACTAGCAATTTACTAAACTAGATTCAACACAATGATCTAACTCAGCTTAACAGATTAAAAACTTGCAATTAGAACTCACTTTAAACAGATTCAACTTACTATTTTATAACAGATTAATTAAGTTACACTATCAATCCAAACAGTAACTTTAAACAGTAAATCAAATTATATCAAATAATCTAAACAATAACACCATAATACCATAAATCTTTGACTAATAACATTAACATTAAACTAATTAAACTAATTAAACTAAAAACATTAAAATTAAAAGTAGATGTGAACCTTTTGGAGATAGCCTTTGAGACGAAGTGAGGCGCTGAGTCTGCTTAAGACCTAAACGAACCACCATATCAACACCGAATCATACAAACAGAACCATACTCGAGTCCACCGTCACCAATCGAACCATTATAGTACTCAACTTAGGTTTTTAATGACTTTCCAGTGGGGAAAGTCTTTCCCCAATTTTTTACTTTTATAATATTTAATTAAAGCTATTGTTTAAGCTTAATTAAATATATTGAACATTATTATATCAAAATAGTGGAAAAATAAAATTTTAATGCTTAATTAAAACAGAAAGGTAAACACGAATTTGCTAAAACACAAATCAACTTTTATTAATAATCATAAAAAAATTACAATACTAGATGAAAGAAAAATACAAGATTATCCTAGAACTAATTTAACATAATAAATTTAAGAGTAAAAATGGGATGCTTTCAACTGAAAATACCAAGGGTATTTATAGCCGAATCCAAGGTGCTGGGGGTGAGTTTGTTGGTGAAGATAATGATTTTGAGCCCTTGATTTCTTCATTCTTCTCTCTCATCTTGATCTAACGGCTGGAAAATGCACACTAGCACACGGATCGCCAACGTGGCAATCCCTTGTGCTAGTTGTGCTAGTTCAAGGCTGAGATGGCCTCTTTCTATTGGAAGATTGGAGGATCTTTGCTGTCATGTCTAATAAATCACTGCCACGTACACAAGGCGTCCATCCTCTACATCCTGAAAGAGGGGAAATTTATTAAAGTCGCGTGTACATCACACGTGCAAGTGAAACCCCCAATTTACTTTGATGAATTTAATTATTAGGTTTTGGTGAATAGTTGTTTTACAGGTTTATTTGGTGAAGGAAGGTGAAAGAGAAAAGTTAAACATCGAATGTATCGAATGTTATAAAAATGAAACGTGTGTTGTGAGATGTGAGTGGAATAAGTGGGTGAAAACTTTATAATGTTTCTGAAATTAAACCCTAATGGGTTTGAGGCCCAAATAACTTTTCGTTTATTAGTCAGCACAAAGAAATGGGCTTGTGGCCATTTAATCCAATTCGTCACAAGGTAAATAAACTTGGGCTTTGGTTTGGGCCATTTGGGTAAAAAGGTAAATAAATTGTTTCCACAATTGGGCTTTTAAGGCCATTTAGCTCATGTGGGGCCCACTTGTCTTCAAACTTGATAGATCCGCGAATAATATGTATTGGCTTTGTCGATCTTTTCATCAAACTTGTGTCGGTTTTGCTGGTTTTCACGATCTTGGTACCTACACACATCAAACAACAAAACAAAATACAATGCCATTTTCATGATATTTATGTATTTTAAGCACATTTTAAGATACAAATGATATGAGTAATTACACTCATATCACTGACCTCTTCTTGCCTTACCAATATGAGATACCTAATTCCGCATATTGATCATATTCCTTGACAAGCTTTTTGATCCATAAGTCTGGAACCTTATCTTCAATCCAAGGAACATCCTCTAAGTTTACTGCCTTGCCCATTGTTAATGATGTAGCATACCTGTTCGCGCTGTTTTCTAAGTAATCCAGATCACGATTGACAAAGTATTGCATTGGAAGGTGCCTGGCTGCGGCAATAACTAAAGCTGTTAGTGGAAGAAGTACATGAGCTTGTTCACCTGACGCTGTTGATTTGATTGCTTTCATGAGTTCATTGAAATGATATTCTCCCTCATTTATGGCAATCTGCATGGAAGCCCAAAAATTCTTGTCTTTAATCGTTGTTTTAAGTGTATTTATATCCATGGTAGGCACTCCATATTTGTCCATCAGGAATCTAGAGAAGTCGATTGGATTATTGAGGAATTGTGTAAGATCCGCCTTTTCTCTGTCAGAAATTGTACGTGCAGTTGCTGCCTGTGTAAGCCATGGCTACTCTTTAACAGTCTCATCCATATTGAATGTGTCAGCAAACTCAGGATCTGGCTGATTTATGTCTTCAATATCCATATCGATGTAATGTTGAGGTGGAGAGTGATGTATCACAGATGGTATCGGTTCGTCTTCTTGCATAGGTTCGTGTTCTATAGGTGTTGTTGATGAGACAGAAGTAGGAACCGGTTCAGAAGACATACCTGTGTCTGTTTTTGTGTGATGCGGAATAGGTGTAGGCGCTGGAGAGTGATGTTCCACATATGTAGTCGGTTCGTCTTCAGTCATTGGTTCATCTTGGAGCAATGGTTCTACAGGTTCTTCTTGTGATAATTTAGTAAGAACCAGTTCAGTTGACTTATCAGTGTTGTTGTCATTGGTTTCATCATGATCGTCATTGGCTTTGTTTTCAGTCTCGTTTTGTTGTTTATCACCAACCTTTTTTTTGAACCTGCATCACTTTCTTCTTCATCCTCATCACCTTTCTCGGATTCTTCAGATTCTTCACCATCAGTACTATCACCTTTACCCTCATCACCATCCCCTTTTTCCTTACCCTTACCAATCTTATTACCGTCTTCATTATCATCATCTTGATCCCCATAACTATCCTCATCCTCGTCTTCCCTGTCATCCTCATCCTCATCCTCATCCTGATCCTCATCCTGATCCTCATCATCATCCTCTTCTTCCTCAGTCTTATCATATTGTTGTTCCTCCTCCTCATCCTCATCCTCTTCGTCCTCATCTTCATTTTCAGGCTCCTGACATTTCCTTTTCTTTGAAGATTAGGGAACTTCAGTATCTTCTAATGGTGATGTGTTAGAAGCTTCTAGTGTTGCTTTAGCAAGAGCTCTTTGCAATTTGTGTTAAGATTTTGTTTTTGGTGACTCAATGTTGGTTAATCGAGTCTCCAAAGTCTGCATTAACTCCAGGTCAGTAAGGCCTTTAGTGAATAGTGCTGGAAGCTCCTGATGTAAAATGACCTAACTTCACTCTGAATGATGTTAGTCATAGTATCATTGATGGAATCGAGGAAGGAATTGTTTTCTTTGTCACGTGCTTCCTTTTTGGCAATGAACTTCTTATGTTGCTCTTGAAGTTTTAAGACGCCGGCATATGTATCGTCAAGTTTGGAATGCTCACGTTTTTGTGCTCTGAAGGCTTTTGTATCAGGCTTAGTGATTGATGTTTTCAGAATTGAAATCTGTTATGCCTGATCCTCCAATTGTTTTTGGAAGTGCTGAATAAGTGGATCATTGACCGTGAGGAATGGATTGGAGGTGGATGGTACTTGTTGTACTGTTGTTGGTGGAGGTGTTACCACAAGTGTTAGAGGTGTTGTGGATGATATAAGTTGTTGGGTGGTGGTTTGTACAGGTTTTTTGAGGATTGGTGGCGATGTTGGTACAATCACTTGGGCAGTGGTTCGTACTGGTTGTGGGATGATTGGTGGCGGTGTTGGTGCAATCACTTGGGCGGTGGTTGGTACTGGTTGTTGGATGATCGGTGGAGGCGTTGGTGCAATTACTTGGGCGGTGGTTGGTACTGGTTGAAGGATGGTAGTTAATACTGGTTGTACAGTTTCGATTGTGGGTTCAATCAGGGGGACGGTTGTCACAACAGTCTTGAATACTGGTGGTGGAGGAGGTGTTTGTTGTTGGATAGGAAACATCGTTAGATGAGCGTCTTCTACTACTATCATTGCTGAAGGAGTAGGAAGTGGTTTGCTAAGGTTGACGTCCTTGTACAGGAATGTTTCCATATCTTCTCCTCCACCTCCTAAAGATTGGTCTTCATAATCATAGTTGATAATATCATCTACGATATCATCATCTTGGTTTGTTTGGTCTGTGGTTCTTGCCTCTAGTCTGAAATCTTGTTCTTCTTCATCATTTGAGTCGTTTAGATCTCCAAAAGCTTCCAGGGCTAATTCTGCAGGAGTTTTTGATCCAGAACCACTACCTGTTTTCTTAGCCAGTGCCTCCATCCTGATTTTCTGACGTGCTATTCTCATATGTTTTCTTTAGACATTAATGCTGTAGAATCTTCTTCTTCTGCATCTTCATCACGGAGTTGCTCTTTTCCTGTAGTCTTGACTTTGGCTTTGGGTGAAGAAGTCTTTTGGCGCTTGACAATAGTCTTTTTCCGTTTACCCTTTTGCTTTTCAGATGGATCTTCGTTTGATCTTTTAATTTGTGCTTCAATATCCTTAAGCATTTGTTTGTAAGGTTCACTGTCCTTGATCCCTTTATTGATCATTGCATCGTGCACTAGAGCTGGACGTAGTGAGTACTTAGTAGAATAATTATCTTCACCCATATGATCCAACACGTAGTCTTGGTCCGAAGTATGGTAGAAGAAATTTCCACGCTTGTCAATAGATGGGACACTCTTCATCAAATGGTTGATGATAAGTTTAGTGAACCGTGGAAATGGAAGATGCATCGACTTCTTCTTGGTGCCGGTGAACTGGTAGCAGAATTCTTCCCAAAGTAGTAGAGCGTAATCCACGTTCGATGCAGTGTAGAGACCCCAAACTACATGAGCCTGAGGGGGTCTCATTTGGTCAAATCCACGAGCCTTTGAAGTGAGGCACTTAGTGATGATAGTGACGATTGCTTTCCACGGTTGCCCAATGTGTTAGTAGAAAACTGAGATAGATTATGAATGTCACCCTCATAGTTCAGAGCTCTAATTACTCTAAGCAATTCATCTGTGTTTGTGTTAGGCACATACTTTTCTCCTTTTGCTAACCTAGGGAACTTGAACAATTTCCTAAATTGAGTTAAGTCGAGAGTCAATTTCTGCTTGTTGATCTGGAAAGTGATAAACCTCTTAGATAATTGTTTTGCCGGTGAGATCGATGTTGTGGCCCAAAACTCGTGAATATAAATTTCAGGAACTGATGTAGTGGCTCTAAGGGCGTCCTTTATCAGTGACATGTCCAGGATATCAATTGCGACTTTCAAAGATGCAAAATTTGGATCAAAGTCGTCTTTCAGACGAGAATTGTTCTCTGTAGGTGGTAGTTGGACACTAAGTTGGACTAGTGTGATGTCTAGTTGTTGTTGTTGTTTTTCGGTGATTGACATGGTTCCTGCTTAAGATAACACATACACAATTGATTTATACAAACATATACATCGCATTATCCATGAAAATCCGTAGCATGGTGAATATAACACAACAAATGTTGTCACATATCATTTAAACACATTAAGATAATACAGACAACGTTCATATGAAATACAATCATACATTCAGATTAAAACCTAAAGGCATGGTAATATAGCACAAACATTTTATTATAGGGACATAACAGCCTAACTTTAGTTCCTTAAGGATTTGGGTTTCCTGGTTGTCATTACCACTACTTCTGTGGGAGAACTAGTATAAAGATGACGATGAAGTTCAACAACCACTTCAGTAGGCCTAGGCATTACTACAACCTTAGAAGGTGTCGGCAAAACCCCAACCTCAGTAGGTGTTGGCAAAACCTCAACCTCAGTAGGTATTGGCAAAACCTCAACCTCAGTAGGTTTGAACTCAGTAGTTGCTTCCATTGCCTGAGAACAAAACACAATAAATGGGATAAATAATTTCATCTCTTTTGTTTACAGAAATATCAACTTATAAAATAATATGAATTTTTGTAATAAGAAACCTTTCAAGTATTCTTATGAGAAAAAATTATTAACTCCAATCAAAATTGTGTTCGTATAAAAGGCCCTAATTCTAAAGTACTCAAAAAGCCTGAATATACATCTAAGCCGAATGCATAAGGTGGAAGCTTACTATCTTAACAGTTATGTGAGACATATTACTTAACAACAACAAACATATCGCAAAGTCTATAAGTCCACTTATCGCAAAGTCTATCTATCACAATGTTTATCTATCACAATACAGGATTCCATCGGAATGTGAATACATCCATAGCAATAAACGACCCATCGGAATGAATTCATCGGAAGACTCCATCGGAATGAATCCATCGGAATCAACCCATCGGAATCAACCCATCGGAATCACTCCATCGGAATCACTCCATCGAAATCACACCTTCGGAATCACACCGTCGGAATCACACCATCGGAACCACTCCATCGGAATCCTTCCATCGGAATCCTTCCATTGGAATCCCTCCATCAGAATCCCTCCATCGGAATCCCCTATCGGAATCCCTCATCGGAATCCCCATAGGAATCTGGGCGGATATAACTAGGCAACAGATTATCTTTCGATTTCGAGACATAGGCAATGTTTTAATCAAAACGATTCAAGACCAATGTTTATTAAGAACAAAACTCCTCTATCAATCACAGATTTTATCACACAAGACTTCAAAACCCTAATTTGATTAATACGAGATATAGAAGTTCGTTTGTAATGAAAAGCAGTTGATAATCATGACAAGCACATATATTTGACGAGTACCTAGATGATTTAACAGCAGATCAGCACAATAATTAAGGTTGTAAGATTCTTGGCTATGGCGAAAAAAGTATAAGTATGTGTGTTGCAACGAAGTGAATAAACATATGGGGGGGGGGATGTTTGACTTAGGTCAAATCTCAAAGCATGTTTGCAAAAGAGTGCATTTTGTTCCCCCCATTTTTCAAGTATGATTAAAAACTTGTAAAAAACAAGTTATCAACACAAACACTTTACCCCGTAACCACTTATCTTTCATAATAAACACGATCACGCAACTAACGCACTTAAAATACTTAAGGCCGAATTAAATCTTCATACATAGGGCACACATTGCATATTAGACACACATAGAGCAAATTTTCTGAAAAGTTATTTGAAGACCAATTTGAAAAACCCAGATGACAAGATATTTTCTCCCCCTTCAACTCTGACCCGTGTTCTAATTAAAGAGCTGTAGTCATTGTTTAAGGAGTCAAACACCGATGCAGACATTTTCATATAGTGATTTTAAACGATTCTGGTGGCAATAAGATTTCTCTTATTTTAACAAAATAAGTGCACTGAAGCGTACAAAAATTTGTGTTAGACCAAGTTATAAAGTAAACTTGATCCCTTACAAGGTTTTAAAGTAAACCTTGCCCGAGAAAATTAATTCCCGTTGTGAGCCAACGTTTTCAAAAGAAATACGTGACTTTAAAGCGAAAAGCGGGTTGCAGTCTGAAATAAATACAAGCCATTTGGGCATGTTTTAAAATATGTACAACTTTTATACGGACTCTATTTATGCGACGTGTCAATTTTAATCGACATTTCTAAGGCCGTAAATATTACCGTACTAAAAGACATGGCCGATTTAAAATGAAAAATATTTTTGGGTTTTATTGATTTTATATTTTTTATGGTTCTTGTAAGTTTTATATTTTTGTATTTTTCTTTTAGTGATTTATATATATACGATAATATACAAGATCACGATAAAAGGATACTCTAGAATAGTTTACCACCACTATTCTGCAGATTCTTCGGCCAACTCCTTAAGTGTCGCCGGTGAAAATGATTTCATGCCCAGCTTTTCGATCAAAAGCTCGATACGTCCTCGATCTAAGGCCTTTGTGAATATATCCGCCAGCTGATACTCAGTGTTGACAAAATACAACTCGATTACTCCATTTTCCACTTGCTCTTTGATAAAGTGGTAGCGTATGTCAATGTGCTTCGCCCGGGAGTGTTGAACGTAGTTGCAGCAAAGGGAAATAGCGCTTTTGTTGTCACAGTACATCAGAATTTTGTTGAATCCAAGATCATAGTCAGTTAACTGTGATCTCATCCAGAGAACTTGAGCACAACAACCGGACATAGAAATGTATCCAGCCACTGTACTTGATATCGCAACGCTTTTCTGCCTTTTGGATGCCCGACTAATCAGTCTATCTTCAAGAAGTTGCACACTGCCAGAAGTGCTACGTCTAGTATCTTGACACCCAGCATAATCCGCATATGCATATGATATTAGTGCAGTAGAGGAATCCTTCGGATACCACAGACCACGATGAAGTGTTCCTTTAAGATACCAAAAGATCCTTTTCACAACATGTAAGTGATTTTCGGTAGGCCGAGCCTAATACCGGGCACACATGCATATATCAAATTGCAAATCAGGCCTGCTAGCAGTCAGATAGAGAAGAGTGCCGATCATTCCATAGTAAAGTTTAGGTTCGACATCAATCCCATCCCTATCCTCATCTAACTTGGATATCTCCACCATTGGAGTATCCACGGGGTCACAGTTTTCAAAATGATACCTTTTCAACGATTCAAGAGCATATTTGGATTGATTAATGAAGATGCCTCTGGGATTTTGAGAAATTTGCAACCCTAAGAAAAATGAAAATTTTCCCATCATCGACATCTTAAAGCGTGTGGACATAATTTTCTCAAAATGGTCAGACAGTCTTTGAGTAGTGGCAGCAAATATTATATCGTCAACATAAATTTGTACCAGTATCATGTCGTTGTCCTCCTTGAGAATGAAAAATATGGGGTCCACTTTGCCTTTGGAGAAGCCTTCCGAGATGAGATAAGACGATAGGAGATCGTACCACACGCGTGGAGCTTGTTTCAACCCATAAAGAGCCTTCTTGAGCTTGTACACGTGATTAGGATACTCCGAGTTGACGAATCCATTCAGCTGGCTTACGTAGACATCTTCCCTTAATTCACCATTGAGAAATTCCGTCTTGACATCCATTTGGTAGACGATTATATTCATGTGAGCAGCATAAGAAAGGAATAGTCTAATGCCTCCAATCGTGCAACAGGAGCAAAGGATTCTTCAAAGTCAATACCCAAAGCTTGTTTGTAACCTCGAGCAACCAATCTAGCTTTGTTCTTTAACACTCACCTAACTCATCGACTTTAACCTTATATACCCACAACAATGTAAGGATGTTAACGTTGTCGGGTAGAGGAACTTATTCCCATACTTCAAGGCGTTGAAATTCATTAAGTTCCTCTTGCATGGCTTCAATCCAATATGATTTTTTCATGGATTGTTGCCAAGATGTAGGTTCCTTCTCGCAGAGAAACGCATCAAGGAAGTAATATAATGCGTGCTCTTGTAGTTGATGACGTGTCAAGACTGGTTGATCAATGTCACCAATAATATTGCAGATTGGTTGATCCTTTGTCCATTTGGTATTGTGATTTTCAATTCGTGGTGGTCTGGAGTAGACGATTGTAGGAGCTTCCTCTGAGGTAGACGCACCGTTAGGATTTTCAGGTATTTGTGAACCAAAGAATGGAAGCTCTTGTAGGTGAGCAATTTCCAAATCGTGATCATAGTAATCCTCTTCAACATCATAAGGAACGTGTGGGGGTAAAGATTCGGGTGTAGTTTGAGAATTGTTGGGGGATGGTGCATCTGGTTCAATAGTGACAGTAGATGCATCTGACTGATTTCCATTATCTTGAGCAACAACTTCGGGAATTAGAGCTACTACTACAAGTGCTGGAGAATCATCACTTGGAGGATCAAAGAATTCGTCAAACATAGGTTGAAATAACTCATCCCACTCGGGCCTTGTAGGTGGTGTATATGATGGAGAAGTAGGATTGTTGGGAGTTAATCCGGAACAAATCGTACCGGTTCCCATCTCATGAAGTGCGGGTTCAGAGCTGTGTTGCACAGAAGCCATCGACGTCAGCTCATCAAAATCGGCATCCAAAGTTTCTACTATCTTGCCATTATAAATTCGGTAATCTTTTTTTTCGGGTGAATAACCAATGAAAATTCCAATATCAGCCTTCGGTTGAAGTTTGCCCCAATTCTCACTATTAGTATTTGGATAGCACAGAGCACCAAACACATGAAGAAATGAAATATCGGGTTTGTGTCCATGAAGAAGCTTATATGGAGTTTGTTGGGACTTAGAGATCTTGAGTTGATATGACAAAACAAGATGAAGGATCTAGTAGTAATATATTAGCTTAGATAGTAAGCTAGGGTTGTGATGTAACCCTAGTCCCTCTATTATATAAAGAGGGTACCACCTTGGTTGTTATTCATTCATTCACAAACAATGTAAACCATAGGTGTGTGTGCGTTCTCCTGGTGTCAAGCCTATGAGGCACCAGGAGCAGTAGTTAATAGCATTATTAATATTAATCTTTATTAGTGAAAGCCTTGTTCTTGGTTATGATTGTGTTCTTTATGTTCCGCTGTGCTTATTACAATCATGATCATGATATCCCAGATGAGTCTAGATCTTTGGACTCAACAAGTGGTATCAGAGCTTGTTGGCTCTCGATCTGGTTGATTTACAAGGTTTTCATATGTTAGTGTTATTTTTCTGTTTTTTAGATATATAATGTTGCTGCTGGTGCTTTGATATGGCTGCTGTTATTTGATGCTGTTGTGCTCGTGCTTTTGATGTTATTATACTAGTCGTGGTGAGTTGATTCCTCAATCAACAATGAACCCTAGTATGGTCAAAGGTGTAAGATAGTCAAAGCTGATGATCATTCGAGACTACTGATGGTTGAAAGATGGAGGTGATATGGCTGCTGTGAGGTTCTTAAATTCGTCTAGGGTTGTACAACCCTAGATTCTTTTCTATGAAGGCAGTGGAATATATGTTGATTGTGGACAACTTATTAGGGTTTTACGAACCCTATAATACATTCAAATCAAAGCAGGTTCGTATGTTACTTTTGAAGTTGATCGTACCATACTGGTGTAGGTTGAAAGAATGGTTTAAACATGGATGAGTACTCTTTTCAAGGACCACCGTATAAGGATGCACAGAATACACTTTGTTTTGCTGCCAGTAGAAGTGGTCTATGAGAAGCATGTTTGAGAATCGTACCATCTTCATTGGTTGTTTTAATTGGTTTATTGCCTGGTGAGTAGTCCAAAAGGCTATAAAAACAAGGGTGAATGTGACGTGACCTTGACCAGAAGTTTGCATAATTTCACATGCATATTTTTGGATAAAGTAGTTTTTGGTTACTATTTTGTAGGGAATATATTGGACCATATATTTGCTTGCAAATTGTTGGATGCGTGAATGGTGGGAGAACACGGTTTAGTTTTGCAAGTTTTTAGGGTTGTGTCAAAGAAAAAGACGCACTAGACTGCACACATGAAGCCAAAGGAGACTGCGAGGTGGCTCTTGGATAAACACGTGATGTCTCAAAGCCAAGGTATTATTTATTTTCTGAAAAAAGTGTACTGTTGGGTTTGTGCAAAACGTGATTTGTGGGATATGGTCAAATTGATGCAAACGATATATGCTAAAGATAAAGTCAATCATGTGTGCTTAAAAATGGAAATCATTCTTTCTTTCATGGATACTGTTATTGACTCCTAATGTTTAGTAAATTTATTCTAATTGATCGTGGGGTACATTGGAGATTGGTATTGACTTTGGATATGGCTGCAAGTGTGAGTCTTGTACGTGACTTTTGGAGGTTACACATTATAGGCTACGAAATTTAAGGAGAAATTTGGATATTATGGGAAGTTGTAATTAACAAACGTTGGTGGTTTATTAATATGCACGAGATTTCAGCCATCATATATGGTATGAGTTATTTTTGGAGAATCTATTTTCGTATGAATATTTAGAGGTTACGTTTCTATATGGGATTTATTCTACATAGTTTTGCACCTGATTTCGTGGGATCTGCTAGTAGAATGGGACGTGATATGCTCTTTTCGTCCAATATGCAGCTAGTCCTATAACGTGAAACATGGGGACTCTCGTGATCATCGTATAATAGTGCTGATGTTTAAGGATATCATACATTCCTATTATACGTTAGTTATGAAAAGCATACATGGACTCTAAATGCATAAGTTATGAGTCACGTTTATGGGCTTGGTATTACGCAAGATGGGCTACAAAGTTTATGTAGATTAAGTGACAACAGCAACAGCTTCGGTGACGTTTGGTTTAAAAAAAATGAAAAAAAAAGAAAAGAACAAAAAAAGAAAGAAAAAGAAAGGGGTTTGAGATGCTACTGGTAGGTTATGTTGTTCCTACTTGTGCGCTATGGTTCCTACTGGTCATTTATGTTCATGGTGGTTGTGTTCTCGGTTCCTCCTGGTAATATTTGATGGTTCCTCATGGTTGAATCATCGGTTCATACTAGTCAGTTCCTACTGGTCCGTACCACTGGTCGGTTCCTACTGGTTTGTTCCTCCTGGTAGGCGTATATTCTTGCTGGCTTCTGAAGGAGTTGGTTCCTGCTGGCTTGTTGTATACTAACTTTTCTTTGGCCGGTTTTGGTACCTACTAGTCAAGTAAGATTGCTACTACTTTGATTTAGTGACTAGTCTGATGTCACTACTATTACTGGAGGAGGAGTTCTTAGCCATCATCATTTCGTTGTAGAGATTCATTGAAGAAGACATTTGCGTATCACTTAGTTTATGTTGTAGTTGACTTTCACATGTTTTGTGTTCTTATCATATCTTAGAAGGAAGGGAGTACCTTTTAAGATAACTTGCTTGGTTTTTATGGTGACGAAGACTTGGCACATCTAGCGAAGGGGTACGATCTATTCATATCTTAAAAAGATTAGGAGCCGTTTTAAGATAACTTGCTCTATGCGTACATTTGCTATCGCTTGAAGGGGTTACGTTATTGTGCTCAGTGTCTCATTTATTTGAGGATTTTGTTCGAGCTCGATGTCACGTGGTTAGTGCAAGACATAAGACACAAGTTTGGGAGATTCCACTTCTTCATCAAATTCGTTATACTTGATTTTCTTCATCAGTGATCTCTCCATGGAGCCTACTGGATTTGCCGTGCACTTCTTAAGGGGAAGACGATCCTTTTTGAGTTGATGTGACAAAAAGGGGAAGAATGCATGGATTAAGGGGGAAGCTTAGCCTTCATCTATATTAGCTTCAGGGGAAGCTTGTGCTTACTGGTTTTGTCAAATCAACTAGGGGAAGATTGTTGGGACTTAGAGATCTTGAGTTGATATGACAAAACAAGATGAAGGATCTAGTAGTAATATATTAGCTTAGATAGTAAGCTAGGGTTGTGATGTAACCCTAGTCCCTCTATTATATAAAGAGGGTACCACCTTGGTTGTTATTCATTCATTCACAAACAATGTAAACCATAGGTGTGTGTGTGTTCTCCTGGTGTCAAGCCTATGAGGCACCAGGAGCAGTAGTTAATAGCATTATTAATATTAATCTTTATTAGTGAAAGCCTTGTTCTTGGTTATGATTGTGTTCTTTATGTTCCGCTGTGCTTATTACAATCATGATCATGATATCCCAGATGAGTCTAGATCTTTGGACTCAACAGAGTTTTTCCATGACGATTACGAATGATGGATCAACTTTGGGTATAACATGCGGTTTCCACTGCTTTAGCCAATAAGAATAAAGGATCATTCGCATAAATCAACATTGTTCTAGTCGCTTCCATAAGTGTACGGTTACGTCTTTCCACGACATCGTTTTGTTGTGGAGTGCGAGCAACTGAAGTTTCATGTGAAATACCAACCACTTCATAATAGTCTCGTAGAGTCTGATTAACGAACTCAGTTCCATTATCAGTTCGAATGCTACGAACAGTAGCATTAAGACACACCTGGATCATCTTCAGAAAAGTAATAATATATGCTGGTGCTTGATCCTTGGTTGCTAAGAACTTAACCTATGTAAACCTTGAAAAATCATCCACCATGACGAGGATGTATTTTCGACCACTCACATTAGCCGTACACATTGGCCCGCAAAGATCCATGCGCAAAAGATACAGTGGTTCTTGGATGGTGTCTTCAGCTTTAGGTTTGTATGATTTCTTGGTGCGTTTCCCCAAAGAACATGCGAAACATAAATGATCCTTGTCGAACTTGAGTTTTGGAAGACCACGAACAAGCTCGTTTTAGCCAAATGGTTAATAGCATCAAAGTTAAGATGAGATAACCGGCGATGCCACAACCATGACTTGGTCTTAGATGCTTTGGAGAGAAGGCATATAGGAGAGGCGGCCATCATGTTTTGAATGGACAGTGTATAGAGATTATCCCCTCGAGAACCTTTTAACAAGTCATTTCTTGCAAGATCACGAATGAAGCAAGTATGTTGTCAAAAAGAACCTCAAGGTTTGAATCGCAAAATTGTCCCACTGAGAATAAGTTGTGACCAAGTCCCTCCACGTAATACACCCTTAAAATCGTAACATTCCCAATTTGATATTCACCATAACCCAATATCTTCGCAATATGGTCGTTGCCAAATTTCACCGTTCCTAGAAACTTGCTGACGAAACTTCTGAGCATCGAGCGGTCTCCGATCATATGCTTTGAGCATCCAGAGTCCCAGTACCAGAGGATGATTTGGACCACCTGAAAATACCAGACGAAGACAATGTATCAGAATCTAATTGTTCCTCTGTGTTAGCAGGTACATATATATTTATCTTAGATCTGCTATCAGAAGAATTCTTAGGCTTCCAAATTTTCTTCCTAGATGCTGGCTTAGATTCTAGTTGTCTAAGATCCTGAGGTACTTCTTCACTGGTAGGCACAATAGTGGGGGCAGACCTAGTTAAAGGGCGCTTTTTCCATTTTTTAGTGCTAGTGTTCCTATTTAAAGGACGCTGAGACCTAACTTCCGTGGATGTGATCCTAGTTAAAGGGAACTTAGTTCCATTTGTAGTAAAGGTCCTACTAGTGGGTTTCCATTTCCAACCAACTTGGGTGAATTTCTTCCCTGTTGGAATCCATTCAAGATTATTCCTAATGGCATACATTTCATTCACATGGTCAACAAGGCATAAATCATGACAGTGAGAAAACATGCATTCATTACAATTCCAACATCTCAAATTAGAATTCACATTTTGCTTAGGCTTCTGCATAGAGGTAGAACCTTTTGTCTTAGCTACATGATTCTTTTTATTTAAATCTGAGATAACATTCCTAGGGTGAACTTCTACTTTCTTCTTCGCAGTCCTACTAGTGGAAGGCTTGATCCTATCTTTCTTGTCTTGAGATCCTTTAGCCTTAGTAGACACAATTACTCCTGTAGAAGCCAAGGGAATATTAGTGACAGATTTTGATTTAGCCTTGATAGGTGTGTTTAAAATAGGCTTAGCTCCTGGGGTCTTATTAAATGGGGTTATGGCAATGGTGGGGGTTTGTTGTTTAAGTGGTGCAGAACCCGGTTGTCCTATGTAATTCCAATGCTCTAAGCATTGTTGTACCTTCTCAATGTAAGCATGAGCAGAGTAATAGTGACTATTTGAGGGATCTAGTTCATAGAGATCATCTACAACATCCCTAGAAAGATCCGCGTGCTTAATTGCATGCTGCATATAGACCATATATGATACATGATTGCTCTTATGGTACGGGTTCTTAGTGATCACCACCTTTTTGGGTTTAGGAGTACTAGAGAACGGTGCTGAAATTGTAGTTGGGTTATCAATAATTTCATTTCCTTTGATTTAAAGTGTCTCCTTTAACTCAGCCAAAACCATGTTTTTGTCTATGAGTTGAATATTTAAGTCAGAGATTTCCTCACACTTTTGGTTCATTTGGTCAACAAGTGACTTGTGCTTTTCCGCAATAAAAGCGAAGCGTTCTTCTAATGAACCATAAATATGTGAAAAACCTTGCTTTACTTTATCGAACTCCCCTAGCATAGAAGTAATTCTATATTCTAAGGCATGGTTTTTAATCTCTGCGGCCTCTAGTTCCACTTTCTCTTTTAATGACTCTCTCTTAAGTCTCATGATATCTTCCTCTAATGCCTGAACCACCTGAATCATCTTGTCACTTGTCTCAACGGTGTTTTCACAATCATTTGTTTTTTAAAGAGTTTCATTTTTAGATTGGTTTTCAATTTCAAGAGATATACAACGTTGTTGAAGCTCATCAAAACGTTTTGAAAGTGAGTTACAAGAATCTTGAAGCTTTAAAAATTTACGTTAGATTCGTGACAAGAATGATTATCTACATTATTCACAGGTTCAACAATATTCACCGAGAGATCATGCACATCATCACATTTATTCACAGCAGATGTAATCTCAAAAGCACATTCAATAGTTACAACTTGCATCACATCGATAGACACCACTTGTTCCAAGAATCGGTCATATTCGGACAAGATCTTTTCTTTCTTAATTAAATGTTGCTCATAAGCATCATCCATTTCATGGAAAACTTTTTGAACTTCAGCAATTTCAAAATTAAGATTGTCCCTGAGATCTAGAAATCCTCTTTAATATTGTTTACAAACGGAACGATCTCTTTCTCAAACACGATTTTCATGTGTTCGAAAGCCCATTCTCAAGCGGTTTGAGTCGTTGAAGTCGTACATTCCTTGATGACCTTGTAAAATCCATTAAGGTATCGTCTAATCTCTTTCAAGCTTAGGAATAATGTACTTACCGGTGGAAGACCCTTTTGAATTTCCTTAGGTTCATTCGGGTTGACAAGTGTAGGAAATATACTAAGGTTTTCTCTAGTAGACATGTAATTTGGTGTATGGATAAATTCCCTTTGTATATTAAAGCGAGTTCTAAAATCTGTTTTTGCATTCTCTTCATTAAGTTGTTCATAATCATACTTAGGATATGTAAAAATCACTTTTGACCGATTCTCTTCAAACAGTGACATATTCTCAGATGATTCTGGAAACACAATCGGATCTAAGACCAATCCTAACTTGGTTGCATCATAAAGTCGTGGGTTGTGGTTAAAAGCTTGCTTTGCATAACCCGGGTTAGGTGGTAAGTCTGTTAGACGCGATACAGTAAATTCCTTAAAGGATGAATGAAACAAGTGTACTAGATGTGAAGCGGAGTATTGTTTTAAAAGCAAAACTTCAGTCTTTTTAATTTTCTCAGACGCCTTAATTTCCGTTTCAACCCTTTTAGACCCGAGAATTTTGAAATCCGTTTGCAGTTTTTGAAAATTATTAACGACTGGCTCTTTTTCTTTAATTTCTTTTGAAAGATTTGCTCTTAAACTTTCAATTTCTAGCAAGTTATCTATTTGTACTTTCCTAAACCTATCAAATTCTGGATTGGTTAAGGTATTGGTCAACGAAGTTAATTCTAAGGTTTTAACCTTTTCCTTATACAAAGCAAGCTCGGCAGATAATGTCTGATAAACACTGATGGTTTCAAGGACCGCATTATTCATTTGGCCAAGCATAGATGCCGACACCATAACCAAGTCTTGTTGAGCAGACGAATTTGTAGACGTAATAGCTCCCGGTTGTGTTTCACTCAAAGTCTGGGGACTTGCATTGATATTGCTATCATTGTTTGTCCCCTCATATGAATTACTAACCACCGGAGGTGTTCCGGATACTCAGACACTTGCTCAACTTGATAAGGTACAATACTAGTATCATTGGCAGTATTTGGTACCTTAGAGATTGTATCAGCCCCATAAAGTGAAAGATTTGCCATGAGAGCTGCCTTGGCGGTATTGAGGTCATCACAGTCTGAATCGTATGCATCAAGATCATCGCATTGATATGTTGCATTGTTGGTAGAAGTTACTGTGAGTCCTTCAGTATCCGCAACTCTTGGATCTGCTCGAAATGCTAACTCCTCTTCATCGAGCTCTCGACCTTGTGCTTGAGCATTAACCAAGTAAATCTTTTCTTGAAACCATGTACCATCCCTCTTCCTCTTTGGTTGCTTACACTCCCGAGCCATGTGTCCTTCCCCTTTGCAGTTATGGCAAATGATCATTTTCACTTTGCCAGTGTTATTTCCCCTTAGAGCAGTGTTAAATGGGCGTGCACCAGTATTGGATGAACTTGGTCTCCCCTGAAGTGGTTGCACAGTAACTCTGCCATCTTGGATTGTAGCTTGTTGGCGAGAGTTATAAGTATTTTTCAACTGATTATTTGTTGTAGATGGTCCTCTGTAACCTCTTTTGTTCAACGTTTGAGTGATGTAAGCATACATTTGTGCAAGTATATCAGTAGGATTATCCCCTTGTCTGAACTCAGGAACTGAAACCTCATTATCACAGTAGAAAACTGGTGTTGGTTGAGCTACATACACACTTGAAGGAGTACTGACATGTTGTGAGTAATGGGGTTGAGGAACTTCATGTTGCTGGTAAGTGATGGCAGGATTTGTTGGTGGTTGATAAGGAGAGTATGGTTGTGATGATAGTGTTGGTTGCTGATATTGTTGCTAATATGATGTAGGTGGTTGTGGAAAGATAGAATACTATGGGAATCTTGGAGTCTGAAACATGGGCTTGTGATAAGATTGTTGTCCCATAGCATAAGGAGTGTTGTTATATGACAATGTTGGATGATTTGCCATTAATGCTAGTGGTTCGGAATAAGGTCCTCGAGACATGTGTTTCTGGAGCACATGCTTCTCGTGTGCTGCAAGAAAGCATGAAGTTGATCTAAACTTGATTTGTGCAACTCCTGAATCAATTTAACATCAGTGACATATTGGCTCCACTCTAGGGGTAACGTGTTCAAGAACTTGGTGTTGATTTGAAACTGAGCAATCGTGAGATTATACACATTCAAATCATTCATCAATGTAGTGAAACGCCAGTAGTAGTCATGAAGTGTTTCCCCTGGAATGTATGAGAACCTATCGAACAAGTCATAGAGTTGACACTCTCGTTCCTGCTTGGAAAGTGAAGTCCCTTGTAACAAAACCGTTAAGCGATCCCAAAGTTCCTTTGCTACCTTGTAATTGCTTACCATATGCTAAATATCGGGTGGAAGAGCTTGCTTGATGGTCTGAACGGCCTTGTCATCCGCATCGGCAATGATTTGATTGGCAACCGTTAGTTCATGAAATAGCCTTGGCCTAGTTACATTGTCTACAGTAACTTCACCCCAATCGAGTGGTCCTTGCTCAATGGATTGAACCATGAGTCTCCCACTGGGTCTACCCATAATATAAGACATCATGCGACCTTTCCATGCTTCAAAAAACTCTTTGATAAGCAACAGTGGACGGGTGTCGGTACCCGAGATGATAGAATGGTCAGTAAGCGATGTCATTGTTGGCATGAATGAACGTGAATTCATGTTTGATCCCTTGAAGAAAGATTACCAAAATGATCGAGCAATGAAATAATGTTAAGTGTTTTAATGTTGTTTAAACAAGATGTTGTTATTTTAGGTTGTGTGGTTTTGTGAAAGTTACAAGTAAATGTAACAAGTGTGAAAACACTTATCCTTTTACCACTTAATTATAATAATAACCAAGCCAAAACGTGTATTTTGTGTCGTAAATGTCGGAATTATGCGTGATTTGTTATTTGTTGTGATTTAGGATCAAAATGTGAAAAGGGAAGAAAACACGGTCTTTCACGGGCTTTTATCGAAGAAAAAGATAAAAGACGAAGTCAAAAGATCAAGAGTACAAAAAAACGGAAGTCCAAGGCCTATTCTGAAGATTTATCGAAGAAAAAGTCTAAAGACGGAAGTCTAATGAAGTCGAAGAACTCAAGTCTAATTAATGAAGAAATTACAAGACGAGTTTAATTAATCCCGAGACAAAGTCGAAAAAGTCGAAGTATTTAGAAGACGAAAATACGAGAAAGAAAGAAGGAAGCTTCCAACACATGCTAACCTCCCATTCACCTATAAATAGAGACTTCATTTCATTTTTTAGTCTTGTTAGCTAATTTGACAAATTAGTCTTTCCATTTTATTTCATGCTCTTTTCTTAATTGTCAATTTAATACTTGTGATTTATTTTTCAAGATCATTCCAAGTAAGTCTTTAATTTTGTGTATTGAATCTTTATCTTTTAATCAAGTTTTATTTTTAATCTCATCCTTCCTTTCTTGTTTGGTTTAATTTAGTGTTTGGTTTATTGATTTGGTTGATTTAAGTTTGATTAATCTAGTGGGTTTTATAGTTTTATTGATTTTGATTCCATAAAGTTTATTGATTTAGATGTTTTAGTGTTTGGTAGATCTTAATTAGTGATTTATTGTTTTTAGTTTTATTGTTTTTGGTTGATTTAAATTTTATTTTATTAAGTGGGTTTTGATTAATTTGGTTTTTATTGTTAGTTTTGTTGATTTGGTTTAATTTATTATTGTTAGTTGATTATTAGTGGTTAGTTTAGTCTAATTTTTAGATTGATTATGATTGATTTTGGTTAAATTCGTGTTTTTGTTTCCCCTATTTTCATATTGTTTAGTTTTTCCAGATTTTTCCGAACGAGCAATTTTTCCCGAACGAAGCCTTAAATTCCCGAACCAATTATTTTTCCCGAGTCAAGTTTATTTTCCCGAATGAGCATTTTTTTTCCCGAACCAATTAGTTTTCTCGAGTGAAGGTATTTTTACCGAACAAAAAAAAAATTACCGAACGAAGGTGTTAAAAAAAAATACCGAACAAACTTGATATCCCGAATCAACAACAAAATACCGAACAAATGTAAAATTCCGAACAAACAGCAAAATATTCCGAACAAACTTGATTAAAAAGATTTCCCGAACAAACTTGATTAAAAGAAAAAAAAAATATTCCGAACAAGGAGAACTTCCTGAACCAGTATATAATTGAGCAGCAACCTAGTTGCCTGCTTATATTATTCCCGCCAACTTTCAGGTGTGTACCTGCTAGCTTGAGCTAGTTGCCTGCTAGCTTGTTTCTTGTTCCGCAATCGTTTAGTTTAATCTGAAAGTTGTTCCGATTTTAATTTTGAAAGTTACGTATTTTTAGTTGAATTCTTCGTCTAATTTTAAAATTAATTTTTTTTCATAAAGTTCAAGTTTTATCTTTTATTCAGTACCCGCTTTAAGTTTTGCCTCGTTTAGCTTTAAAGTATCATCTTAGTTTTATTCTCGCCTTTTTCATTAAATAAACTTTATTTTTGAGGCGATAGTTAATTTCTTCTTTTAGTTTTATTTTTATTAATTGTTTCGTTTTCATATTTGTTTTTAATATCGTTTATTTAATTTTCGTCAAGCTTTAATTAATTTACTCTCAAAGTCTTAATTTCGCACCATTTACTTTTTAATTACTTTTAGCTTATTTACTTTGCCTTTTACTTTTAAGTTTTGCAATTTTAATTTTAAACAACGACCAAAAATATTTCTTTTTCACCAAAAGACGACTGAGTCGCACGTTTAACCATTGTCATTTCGAATCGAGACGAGACGAAAACTTTTCATACTTGGTAAATCCTTGTATTAAATGGCGCCGCTGCCGGCTCTTTTCGTGAAGATTAACGGTTTTCTGTGAGAGACGCATTGAATTTTGGGATCCGTTCACTCGTGAACATTATTTTTCTTGCTTAAAAATTTCCAAAAATCCATAAGATTAATAAAATTTCAAAAATACAAAAACATTAAAAAACGATAAAAAATATTTTTTTTCAAAGTTTTGCACCAAAAAGATTTTATTTTTATAAGTGTATATATATTCTCTATTTGTTTGGTCTCTTTTTCTTTTTCTTTTTCAGGTGTATGCGTACTAGATCTTCAACTTATTCTGAGCCCGAGACTCGCGAAGATTTAGATATGGATGGTGTGAACAATAATAATAACCCACCGCACCTCAACAATAACAACAACAATGTTCTTCCACCACCTGATCTTCGAACATGGAGGAGCTTTGTCAACCAACAATGAATGGACGAGGAGGACCGATTGCGCCGATGCAAATCACGGCTCCAGAGTTTTCGTTGAAGCATCACATGATCCAACAAGTGCAGAACACTTGTCCATTTCGAGGATTGCCGATGATGATGCCAACAAACACCTCAACAAATTCATTACCGTTACTCAAAGCATGAAGTTGCCCGGTGTTGCCATAGATTTTCTTCGCCTTCACCTATTTCCACACACCTTATCCCACCATGCCGAAAAATGGTTTGATCGTCTTCCGAAGAGTTCAATTCATACTTGGGACGAGATGACTCAACGATTTTTGTCGCGCTACTTTCCACCATCCATGGTCACGAGCCTTCGGAATCAAATGAGTAGATTTACACAAGAGCCTGATGAATCAATTTTTGATGCTTGGGAACGATATAATGTTTTGATCGATCGATGTCCAAACCACAACATGCTCCCCGTTACCTTAATTGATACTTTCTACAACGGTTTAACTTTTCGTGATCGTGATACGATTAATGCAGCCGCCGGTGGCACATTTATGAAAAGAAGACCCGAGTAGTGTAGAGAGCTTATAGAGAACATGACCACTCATCACAAAAATTAGGATTCATCCGCATCTTCAAGGAATAACCCGAGAGTCAATGTTTCTTCTACTTCTTCAAACCATGATATCACCGAATTGACCCGCGCAATGGTCGTAATGAGCAAAAATATGCAACTCTTGGCTAAAAATCAACAACAACAAGTTAAAGCTGTAGCAACTTCTTGTGAGATTTGCGGGGTTCCTCACTCATACACTGATTGTCCTTCTACTCAGGACAATCCGAAAAAAGTGTATGCGGCTTATGGTAACTATTCAACGGAAAGCTACCAAGCCCGACCGCAAGGTGATCGTAACTTGCTAAGTTACCGTTCTAACAACTTTCTTTCACCCGTTTTTTGTTCTCAAAACCACAACCCCAAAAACTACAATAGAAGCAATCCAAACCCACCCCGAGCTTCTAATCCTTATCACCCACCCGCTCAACCAGCACCACCCATTAATCAAGATGTTGAAACTTTCATGAGGATCCAAAGGGAGCTAGTTACGAATCTGCTAAGCCAAATCATCAACTTGAAAAGAGATATCACTAAGCAAGGGAATGATATTAGAACCGAGCTTCGACATGATATGCAAACCTCTTTTAGCAATCAAACAAATGATTTGAAAAATATGATGGCTAGTTTCTTTCAAGGTAATCAACCCTCTACTTCGGGCTCTCTTCCTTCTAATACAGTCACCAACCCAAGAGAGAATGTGAGTGCTATTACTACACGCAGTGGAGCAACCTTAGTAGGACCAACTATCCCTCCCCCAATTACTCCATCCACACCTCCTCTACCAACATTTATCCCACCTACTTCCATGCCTAGTATTAGTTCTCCATTACTGTCTCCACCTCTTAATGACAAAGTACCCAAGAAACACCCTTCACCAACCCCACCCTCCACCTGTAAACCTTCAACATCTCAACCTTTACCTGCTACGCCTACACCACCTAAACCCAACATTCCTTATCCTTCCCGGTTGAACAAGGCTAGAATTCTTACTAAAGATGACGTTCAAGTTTCCAACTTTTTGAACAAGATTGCTGGCATAAACATTACAATTAGCCTTGTTGAAGCTCTGGCCCAAATGCCCAAATTCGTCAAGATGTTTAAAGAGTTGCTTAACAAGAAGGAGAAATTAGTTGCGCTGGCAAACACACGTTTAAATGAAAATTGTTCCGCGATTCTCCTCAAAGAACTTCCCGAAAAGCTAGGAGATCCCGGACGATTTGTGTTGCCTTGCTCATTCCCTCAATTAGATGATTGTATGGCATTAGCAGATCTCGGGGCAAGTATTAATTTAATGCCGTTGAGTGTTTGGAAAAGATTATCCTTACCCGACCTAAAACCCACCCCCATGACCCTTGAACTGGCAAATCGAACTTTCTCATAACCCGTTGGTATTGCTGAAGATGTTTTTGTTAAAGTGGGTACTTTCACTTTTCCGGTTGATTTTGTTGTTGTTGATTATGAAATGGACCCCCATATTCCGTTAATACTTGGGCGGCCATTCTTGAGAACCGGAAAAGCGTTAGTAGATGTAGCTAAGGGAGAACTCATTCTAAGGGTTGGAGACGATGCACAAGTTTTTAATTTGGGAAAAATTACCAATCAATCTAAAGGCAAAGAATCAGTCAATATGATTGATGCTATTACTTATGATAATGAAGAGAATTTTCTTAATCCTTTTGGAATTAACAAAACTAATCCAAATGATTGTGCAATCACTCTATCCCCTCCCTTCGAGCCTCCACTTGTTGATAAGCCTACCTATGACACATATAGTGATGACAATTCCTTAAGTGATCACACTATTCTTGGTTTTGACCCACCCATTTTTGATCCCCCAATCTTTGATGATTATGATGATGACACTTCTTTAAGTGATCTCATTACTATTGAGGACCTATCTTTTGAGCCTAACCCATCCCCTATTTCTTTGAGTGACTCACCCACTATGGAGACTCCTTTTGACTTCTATACCCCTATTTTAGAAGTCATGACTTTTGAGGAGGACATCCCACTCTTAGAAATCATGCCTACTATAGAGGCAATTCCATTTGAGGAGGATTTAGATCTCTTTCTAAATGCCTATTTTCCTCACGAAGATGAGTTCTTCTATGAATCCGATGATACGTATGTATCCGCATTGAGTTTGGACGAGGACGACTCTCCCAGTTTAGACTATGATGATCTTATGAGCCTTGATGACAACACCACTTGCTATTTTCCCATGAATGAAAAGGTGTTCGATCCTGGTATCGCAATTTTCAAGCCATCTCAGTATCCATCTGATGAAATAAAAGGAATGATCTTTGGAACTTATGAAGATATGTTTGCACCTCAACATACTTGCTACCACCGTGCTCAACAACTGCTTAAGGGAACCTTGCCTACTCTTCGTTGGCTTGCCTTGTTCGCCTTAAGTTTGTGCTATTTGTTGGACGAAAACCATGTATTTGATCCTGGTGGAAGTTCTTCATGCTTCTTCCTATGCTAATCAAGGTCGAGTCAGGCTCACGAGTCGGTGAACAAAAACAAGCGTTTCTCGGGAGGCAACCCGCAGTATCTATCCTTTTTCTTTTGTATTTATAATAAGTGTAGGGGGAGACCCTAGTTTGTGTTTGTTGTTTTCTTTCTTATCATGTGCAGGGATTCGAGCTATCAAAGATCCATTCTTGATGACTTTTGACGACCCGTGATTTCGTGTTCCCCTCTTCCCGATTCTATCCTAAACTCTTTTGATTCACTATTTTATATTGCTCAATATTAAAATAGGAATCACTTTAGATGTCCTTTCCTTAGCAAGATTTAAACAACATGCACAATGTCCTAAGTGTAGAGGAGGTTACTTCCACATGCTTAAACATTGAGTAAAATGTTTATATTAAGTGTAGGGGGGGACTTCTATCGAAGTTAAGTGGGCTTTTCCTTGTATTTGTCCTCATTTTAACCGAAAAATTGATTTTTCGTCATTTTTCAAAAATTTTGATCTATTTTGGCCTTGTAGTTTTTCCCTTGTTATAGTTATTTTCTTTCTTTGCTAGAATAAATTTTTAAATAAAGTGGTTTTACTTTTCAAACGTCGTGAATCTTTTGACTCAACCCGAGTTTACTTATCCAAGTTTACTCTTGCTAGTATACTTAACGTGTTTAAGTCAAGTTTTGCTAAGCTTTTATACAGGGAACTTTAAAACGCGAAAGTCTTAACTCTCACGGGTTAAGAACAAGAACTTTTCGCAATTTCCTATAATTGATCCTAGAAAGTCGTTTATCAAGGGAACTTTAAAATGCGAATTCTAAACTTGAAAAAGTCTAAGAAGTTGCAAGATCCTATAGATGACTTGAAAACCCAAAACTTTGATTTTATTGGCTAAGCATCCACGAGTCTCATTCCTTGAGATTTTAAATTGTGGAGAACGAGAGATGATAGAGTCAATTATAAGTTTGGTATTCTTTCATGAATTTATGTGAGTTGATTATAAGCTTTTTCTCCCATCGCTTGTTAATAAATATATTTGCAATAAATAAGGTTGTACGATTTGAAAAGTTACTTAGCTTCTAGCACAAGATCGTTTAAAATTTGCTCCGTATCAATTAGAGTTCATAGCCAAGGCATAACTTATTGAAGCGTGATGCGTAGATTGGCGAGTCCGAAAAGGTCCTAACAAGGCATGAGGGCTACATTTTGTTGCTAAAGATCCAAAAGTGATGTGAAGAATCATTTATCAAAAACCAATATGAAGGATCGAGACACACGACGAAAATCAAATACTCCCGTAAAGATCATGGAGAAGTCTATCCAAAAAGGCCCGAACAAGGTATGAGGATAAATAGATCCAAGTCCTAAAAGGAGGCGGATCGTTGTATATCAAAATCCCAAATAAAGATTGGAGAAAAATGAAGAAGTCGTGGTCCAAGTATGAAGAATCTCTCAAAAATTGCAAGTGAAGAAATTCCTATTATGAAGAGAAGACCATTATTTCATGAATGTCTATCAAGATTTGAAGTATGAAGTCAATGTCAAATATCGATCCGAGAAAGGTCTCAAATCGTGAAGCGAGTTATGCCAAGATATGAACTTTATGAGGTCCCGAGAAGCAGTTTTAAAAGATTTTTTCCTTTAGCTAACTATTGATTAAATCGTCCTACTTTATTTTCAGCCTAAATAACTATCATAATAAGTCAACAATGCATCCTCATGATCATTCAAGACAACAATAAAATATAAGAGATACACCTAGGAATAAGGGAGTCTAAATGAATAATTAGACCACATGAGTTTGTGTTAGTTTGCTAACTTATAATAACAATGATCTCGTTTTTAAGCTTGGTATGGGGAACGTGAAACTTGAGGGTGATAAACATTCATGACATTCCAAAACCCTAAGGTAATTCATTTTTTTTACTTGTTTTCTATCTCTTTTATGTCTTGTGTTTAATAAAGGCCAAGATAGATTGATTATGATGAAAAATGTAAAACTTACTTTGTAATTAATGCATTGCATGAGGACATTGCAATGGTCAAGTGTAGGGGATTTAATAAGTGTGAAAACACTTATCCTTTTACCACTTAATTATAATAATAACCAAGCCAAAACATGTATTTTGTGTCGTAAATGTCGGAATTATGCGTGATTTGTGTTTTTGTTGTGATTTAGGATCAAAATGTGAAAAGGGAAGAAAACGCGGTCTTTCACGGGCTTTTATCGAAGAAAAAGACAAAAGACGAAGTCAAAAGATCAAGAGTGCAAAAAGAACGGAAGTTCAAGGCCTATTCTGAAGATTTATCGAAGAAAAAGTCTAAAGACGGAAGTCTAATGAAGTCGAAGAACTCAAGTCTAATTAATGAAGAAATTACAAGACGAGTTTAATTAATCCCGAGACAAAGTCAAAAAAGTCGAAGAATTTAGAAGACGAAAAGACGAGAAAGAAAGAAGGAAGCTTCCAACACATGCTAACCTCCCCATTCACCTATAAATAGAGACTTCATTTCATTTTTTAGTCTTGTTAGCTAATTTGACAAATTAGTCTCTCCATTTTATTTCATGCTCTTTTCTTAATTGTCAATTTAATACTTGAAATTTATTTTTCAAGATCATTCCAAGTAAGTCTTTAATTTTGTGTATTGAATCTTTATCTTTTAATCAAGTTTTATTTTTAATCTCATCCTTCCTTTCTTGTTTGGTTTAATTTAGTGTTTGGTTTATTGATTTGGTTGATTTAAGTTTGATTAATCTAGTGGGTTTTATAGTTTTATTGATTTTGATTCCATAAAGTTTATTGATTTAGATGTTTTAGTGTTTGGTAGATCTTAATTAGTGATTTATTGTTTTTAGTTTTATTGTTTTTGGTTGATTTAAGTTTTATTTTAATAAGTGGGTTTTGATTAATTTGGTTTTTATTGTAGTTTTGTTGATTTGGTTTGATTTATTATTGTTAGTTGATTATTAGTGGTTAGTTTAGTTTAATTTTTAGATTGATTATGGTTGATTTTGGTTAAATTCGTGTTTTTGTCTCCCCTATTTTCGTACTGTTTAGTTTTTCCAGATTTTTCCGAACGAGCAATTTTTCCCGAACGAAGCCTTAAAGTCCCGAACCAATTATTTTTCCCGTGTAAAGTATATTTTCCCGAATGAGCATATTTTTCCCGAACCAATTAGTTTTCTCGAGTGAAGGTATTTTTACCGAACAAAAAAAAATACCGAACGAAGGTGTTAAAAAAAAATACCGAACAAACTTGATATCCTGAACCAACAACAAAATAACGAACAAATGTAAAATCCGAACCAACAACAAAATATTCCGAACAAACTTGATTAAAAAGATTTCCCGAACAAACTTGATTAAAAGAAAAAAAAAATTCCGAACAAGGAGAACTTTCCGAACCAGTATATAATTGAGCAGCAGCCTAGTTTCCTGCTTATATTATTCCCGCCAACTTTCAGGTGTGTGCCTGCTAGCTTGAGCTAGCTGCCTGCTAGCTTGTTTCTTGTTCCGCAATCGTTTAGTTTAATCTGAAAGTTGTTCCGATTTTAATTTTGAAAGTTACGTATTTTTAGTTGAATTTTTCGTCTAATTTTAAAATTAATTTTTTCATAAAGTTCAAGTTTTATCTTTTATTTAGTACCCGCTTTAGGTTTTGCCTCGTTTAGCTTTAAAGTACCATCTTAGTTTTATTCTCTCCTTTTTCATTAAGTAAACTTTATTGTCGAGTCGATAGTTAATTTCGTCTTTTAGTTTTATTTTTATTAATTGTTTCGTTTTCATATTTGTTTTTAATATCGTTTATTTACTTTTCGTCAAGCTTTAATTAATTTACTTTCAAAGTCTTAATTTCGCACCATTTACTTTTTAATTACTTTTAGCTTATTTACTTTGCCTTTTACTTTTAAGTTTTGCAATTTTAATTTTAAACAACGACCAAAAATATTTCTTTTTCACCAAAAGACGACTGAGTCGCACCTTTAACCATTGTCAATTCGAATCGAGACGAGACGAAAACTTTTCATACTTGGTAAATCCTTGTATTAAAATGCAATGTCGAAAAATCCACTAAGTTGTGCAAATTCTATCTCAATACCCAAAGTAACTCTATCACAATGTTAAATCTCAAATTTGTTGCCATTCTCAAACTTAATCCGTCGTAATACCAAAACTTAAACCTGTCGGAATATATTCGGAATACTGATCGGAATGTCCTATCGGAATACGATCGGAAAAACCTATCAGAATGTGATCGGAAAGTCTACCGGAATATCTGACTATGTATCAGAATAACAGATTGCAACACCTATCGGAATATGTATCGGAAAGACTGTCGGAATATATATATCGGAAAGTCTATCGGAATACTTATCGGAAAGACTGTCGGAATACTTATCTGAAAGACTGTCGGAATATCTGATCACAAAAACTATCGGAATTCTTATCGGAATAAGTATCGGAATGTGTAAACCCTTTTCTGATGGAATATGTCGGAATATCTATCGGTAAGTCTCCCTTTTCTGATGAAAACTGTCGGAATAACTATACTGTTCTGAGATTTGTAGGTAAAAAGGTGAGATTTTTTACAAGAAATCCGTGAGTTGAACCAACCCAAAGCACCCAAATCTCTACCACAACTATGTAAAAGATATATGGATCACTTGGAATAACAAAAACATGAAAAAAATTGAAACTTGGGTAAAGATCAATAAAAAACACACGAACACACTAAAATAAGCATGAACAACACAAAACCAACCTCTATTTCATCCCATGGCTCTTGATATTAATTGTAGAAGTATGGTAATCTATGATATATCAAGAGGGTTGTTGTTTCTAGAGAGAGAAAGTAGAGAGAGATATGAGAGAAAATGTAAATGTATTATGTGTGAAATGAAAACAACCAACACCCCTTTTTATGGTGGAAAGAGGTTTATATATCCAAGTCCCTTAGTGGACTTGGTCCTCCGGCCCATGAACATGCTCATGGGTCGGGCTAACATATAACTTTAATTAAACTACACTACGAGCTCTTAACTATATTGTTGGAGTGACCGAGATTTTTTAAATACGAAAAACGTATTTCCAACATCTAACATGTTTGCCTATTTGACAAGCATAGCATAGAGTGGTAGACTTTATTTTATCACAATCAATCATTTTATTAGAAGCTAAAACATGTAACACTTCATTTCCCGGGTGACCGAGACGTTGATGCCACGTAGATTGATTGGTTGACACAAGGGCGGTAGGTGGTGAGTTGGAGGGCAAGATAGGGTAGAGATCTCCTTTGCTATTACATCGGAGGAGCAGGTGATAGGTCCATAGGTCCTTCATAGAAAAACCAAAAGGATCAAATTCAATAGAACAATTATTATCACGGGTGAATTGGCGAACTGAAATAAGGTTTTTAATTATGTTGGGGGTGACAAGAACATTGTGTAAGTGTAATGGTCTGGTTATGGAAGGCAACATGTTATGGCCAGACTTGGTCACGGGTATTGAGTTACCATTGCCAACAAGTATAGACGATATATTGCTATTATTAAAAACGGATGTAAGTTTACCTACGTCCGAAGCAAGATGAGAAGTACCGCCAGTGTCCATATACCACCTGGCATCGCCATAGTCTTGAACCGTCATGCATGAAAAGATTGAGGAAGCGTAGTAGGCTGATCCAAGTACGGTCCATAAACAATTCGTGGGCCCCAGCTATAACTTGGTGGGCTGGCTGATCCATGTGCACCTGTTGGGCCAAAAGCAGCATGTGCTCCATTAGTGGGAGCAGGTGGTCTATTATTTGGAGCAGGGCCTAGTACCCCCTTAGAACTAGCTACTAGAACACAAACATGGGGTCCAACCCACATTCTGCTATTGGGATTCAAACGCCCGATAGTACCAATAGGACTCCATTGTTGAGCAGAGTTGTAGTTGTTCGAGTTCCCAGTATGACGAGTCCCACTCGAGCTCACGTGCAAATACCTACAACAATCTCCAAAGTTGCAACGACCCTTCTAAAAGTTACGACAAACCTGTTGTTGAGAGGAGTGATTGCGGTTATTATTTGTAGCAATGAAAACCTCGTTGGATGAGGAGTCACGTGGCATGTTACGATGGTTCTTACAAGAAAGACGACTCTCTTCAAGAAGAAGCATAGACTGGGCTTGACCAAATGTTGGAGGCGGGTCTCTGTGACGAATAATCCCAGCGACATGTTCATACATATCGCCTAAGCCATTAATGGCGTAGATGATGAGGTTCCTTCATCAACCGGGGATTCGATGTTAGCTAGTAGATCTGCCATGCAACATATTTTGTGGAAATACTCGGTATTAGAAGAGTTACCGAGTTCCACAGTCCGAAGGTCATTATCGCTTTGCATAACCCGGGCACTTTTGTTATCATGGAACACTGTTTTCAAAGCTTCCAAACATTGCTTGCAAGACTGTTCTTTTGAGGACCCGCTGGAGGAGCAGTTTGCTAATAGGGCCAAAGATCCAAAGCTTGACAAGCGAGTCAAGTCTCGCCCATTCTTCACTGATCTGTTCGGCACACATGGAAGTGCATGCCTTCGATGAATTTCAAAACGTTAAAAGCTTTGGCAGTGAACCTTGAATAGTTCGCCCCAAGAGTCGTAATTCATCTCGTCCAGGTCAAGAACAAGCGGGATGTATGTTTTGATGTTGGTGACTCCAAATGGTTTATCATTGTTGGGTTTTGGTGATGTTGGTGGTGCGTTGTTGTCAACAGCCGTAGATGAAGATTTTTGGTTATATTTGTGATGGGAGAAGTTCGAAGAGGGAGAAGGAAGATTGAGATTTGAGATGAGAGACAAAGCTGGGAATGCTGATTTAGAGAATCAGAAGGTACCCTCTGATACCATAATAGAAGATTTTATGGTTTGAATGTGATTCCTTTCATTAGAATACTAGAAGTATATATACATGTACAATGTCAGGGTTTATACGTATGGGCTAAGCCTAAGTACACTATGACAGCTATAGTACAATACACTGATGGTAGACAGCTATAATACAATATAATGATAGCTATGTACATAATATCAGCTAATAGTTGAGTCATTAATGATGTGAAAACTATGAAAGAATACGATTCTTCAATGTTAATGTTGTTATATCTGAAAATAAGTTGATTATTCATCTATCAATTATACTGAGGATTCGTCCCCTCAATTTTTCTAAAAATGAAACAAGTGAATATATGTAGGCATACACATCCACTCAATGCACCATTTAGAGTTTAATATCGATGTATCGTCTAAATGGTAATCTGAATCGTAACCTCAAGTTTGTGTGATTAATAGCTCGCATAGAAATACGAGCATAACACTTCCTGAATAAGTATTTCATTGTGAGTATGAGATGAATTACTCCTTAATCATTCAATGATAATGAGAGAAATTTTCTGTTGTTGTATGGGATCATATTATAATTTACACAACAAAAAATTTAGCATCATGCCCTAAATGTTATTATAAATATAATTTCTCCTATTTATATATAGTTTTGGTTGTAAACCAAGATTCAAGTATATCTTTTTATTTGTGTGCATTATATACTCAAACTATTCCATCTAAAATCACAAGTATTTGATATAGATTAAGGATAATCCCTTCAAATAAAAGAACGAGTTACAAATATAAAATGAATTATCATATTCTATTGATCCTCACAATAGATATTATAACTTTAAGATAATCATGCTCTAATTATAGTCTGTCCCTCAAGGACATTATATATTATATATGTAATAACCCGAAATTTAAAATCAACATTTACTCCGAGATCTAATCTTATTTATAATATTCGGACCAGTATTATTAATCGACTTTTATTTTTTAAGTTCGTTATACGAATAATATTGAACTCTCGACTGACCGGCAAGGTTATGGCATTAACGTATCATATACGTGTCATTTATTATTTATCGGAAAAGACTATGTCCGTCATCGACCATGAATATTCTTGTTATGACATACAAATAACTTCTATTGTCGTCATTTTAATTTCTCATTTTACGAGCATTCTTTGTAATTCACATTAAACTTTTAACCGTCGTTCGTTCATATAACGCGTATATATATTTTAAATCATAATCTCTCATTTTATTATCCAAATATTAACGTTCTCTGAATGTCGATGTTTTTATTTTATATCGAACGTTTATTTTTCGTGTTTTACGGGTATCTTTTAAATCACGTAACTTTTAAAATATCCAACTTCGATAATACCCACTTTTAAAAATTATGAGACGAGTTTAATAATAAACCCCACCTGTTTTAACCATTGTGGGAGGCAAACAGTACACGTGTCTTAGTTTTGTAATGTCTAGTTTCTATACTAAACACATGTACATCATTTGTATACAATACAAAACCTCACCAACAATTCTCTTTATATTACAAAACAAAATATCATCTCAATTCCATCTCTTGGTTTTGTCGTCCAAGAAAACCACACCAAGATCACTTTCTATCTCAATATTTTACATAAAGATTGTAATTACATGTAAGACGTAATTGGTTCATTTTAAACATGTATATTAAGTTTTGGTTGAGATTATTTTTGGAGCTGAGGTGATAAGGTGATTAATAAAGGATTCATAGCTTGGTTAAAGCATGGGTGGGATGATTGCATGATAGATTTGCAAGATAAGATGGATAAAGAATTATATGATGTTGTTTATCATCTTTATAAGATTTATGTGACTATCTTCTTTGTATTGATTTGTATTTTATTTTTATGAAAATATATTTATTATTTTTTTACTTATTATAATCTTGTAATATTTTATGAGTAGGTTTTAGACATTGTAAATAATTTTGTGACATAAAAATATAAGCTTAATAAGCCCGGGGCAATTGTTGTGATTTGAAGAGTTAGATTAATTTCAAAAACGTGTCTGGTAGGAAGGGTTAGTAGGTTTTGTATGGTTGTTTAGGTTATTGACTGGGTAGGTAAATTTTTCGTGTTGATTGGTCCAGGTGACTCGTCTCGTGATGATACCCGACGAATTAGTTATGGCCTAAACGGTAAACGGTGTTGAATCTAATCACCAGTTTGGAATGACAAAAAACACTAAGAATTTGTATACTGAACCCTACACATATAGTTAAAAAAGGTAGATAAATATATGTAGAACCTCCACGAGTCGGATGGTTTTTTACGGACATACGATTTGGAAATGGCGACCAAAACCGTGAAACCGAACCTGACTGTCCAAAACAGCCTTGACCCGGGTTGATGTTTGATCATTTTGACCCTTTTTCCATAAAACATAAATAATGGGAGTTCCTAATCTGTGTAATAGACTTAATTACAGTAATGGGAGTATAAAAAACGAGTCGAGAATCATTACGGTTTAGGAGTAATAACTTAAATACTGAGACACGTTGTAAAATTTGTGTAATTGAACCGTAACAATAATACGAATAACGTGGCTTTTTTTATAAAATCCAAAGTTGTAGGACCTGCTTATCGGGAATTCCAGACCCATTCACATAGGGACCCGAAAAGCTTATAAGTAGATTTGGGCCATAAAAGCCCATATACACTTATAATGGTTATTGTGCCATTATTGGGCCTGAGATTTATAATAAGTTTGGAGTTCAATACTGAGATTGAAATGGACTAAAGTCACAAAACTTGTAATGGGTCGCTAATGGGCTTTAGTGGCTTAATGGTCATAATGGGATAATACATGGTAACTTGTTATCAAAAGTCTTATGAAAAGTTTTACAAACTTATACAATATCCAAACTTACTAAGTGAACTATTTACATATATGTACCACTTATGGATGGTCTTGAACCTAATACGCGTCTCGTCATTATAGGTCTTGTTCGGTCATATGTCGACCGTTGGACATCTCGTTCTCGATCAATTAGCGATTGATATCTCGTGAAGTTGTGTATCGACTATTGGACATTTGTTCCTTGATCCACGTGTAATCGCTATCTCATGTGAGTTCATATCCTCGCTTTTACTACTTTATATGTTTTATAAAACCCGTAAGGGGGGATACATGTTGTTTATAAACTAAGCATATGGTTGTTTATGTATATGCTTTTGGAAGAATACGTGACTATGAATAAGCATGTTGTTAAATATATGCTTTGAACAAATACAAGCTATTCTAAAGAAACGTAAGACGTTTTATTGAATGCTTTTGAGAAATGAACACAAGCGTTGATTATATAAGTAATGAACCACTATTGGTAAGGTTAAGTTGCGTATTGCCATTGAAAAGTCCTTATAAATCATTAACCGTTAACTACTTTTAATGGATCCATTAGGAATAATGACCCCCACTCAGGCAGGTTGCTCCTGTGAGTAGGAGGCTCAGCCGGGTGTGTTGTATGTTAGGTATGGGGTATTTGGGAAGATACCTGACTAGGAAAAATTTATTTATTAAGCCATCGGTGTCATGAACTGAGCTTAATATAAGGAATATATATTGTATGTGTTGCAATATTGCCAATAGATGAGATTCTTGTGTTCAAAATATTTATGGTTCATTTAAAACTCATTATTGTTATTTAAAAACCTACGAATTAACTCAACCATTATGTTAATTTTAGCATGTATTCTCAAGTGTATAGGTTTAAGAGCAACTAGAGCATGGAGTCGCGTGAGATAAAATAAAGACAAAACAAACAATTTCTATTCGATACATTTGACAAATCTTTATTCTTATTAAAGTTTGTAATAATTTTTGGGACCTCTTTTTATTGAAACTCTGATTTAATAAAATTATCGAATGGTTTATTTCATAAAACGTCTCTTTTGAGGTCCTTTCTATGACTGTGTGTGATGTGCTATGAAATAACACCTGTAGAAACTAGAAGGGGGGGGGGATGAATAGTTTTTTAAATTTACTTGTTAAATTAGGTTTTGAAAAATAATTTTCAAAAACTTAGACTTAAGCAAATATGTGAAATCTTCTTATACACAATATGGACAAGGGATAGTGCAATTAACTAATAATCACAAGTATATGCAAGTAAATAATAATGAATGTAAAGAGATAAGGAAAGGAAAGATCAAACTGAACACCAAAGGTTTATAGTGGTTTGAAAACGAAGCTTACTCTTCATTCTTACTCCACTCCTCGAGTACTCCTTACTCGAGAGTTCACTAATCAACAAGCTCCTTAAAGTGGAGAAACCGTACACGTCGCTTAACCAGTTTCCGACTCTAAGCTAAAAGTCGAGCCCTAATCTTAGCAAGGATCAATCTACACCAATATACTTTATGTTGGTAATTATTTGTAAAGTACCAAGTACAGTTAGTATAAGTACAAGTACTGTTAGGCTGGGGGAGTGGTGCAAAAAACCCACGGGTGGGATACATGTGGCAAAAACCCACGCGTGGGTTGCTATGAACCCCACAATCCTACCTTAAAAACCCACGCGTGGGTTGTGGTTCCCAGGGAAAAAAAAAACTCGCTACAGGTGAGTTTTTCACCATTCACACTACCCCAAATCTTTCTTTTTCATCCCCATTTTATTTCTATATAATCCTCATTTTCACTTCTTCTTTTTTTCATATCTCTCATTTCATCTTTCTCTCAATCGCCAATCCAGCACGTGCTTTGAAGAAAGAAAGACTTGTTAATATGATGTATGCATGCATCATAATGCATAATATGATTCGTAAACACAAAAAATATGCGATAAGTCCCAAATGGTTCCGAGGAGAAGCACACCAACCGGACGATCTGGTACGAAGCACGGAAGAAATTCATGCTGTTATGGGATACATCAGATCAGCTCAAGTGCATCAAAACCTTCGATCCGATTTAATCCAGCACTTGGCTAATAATGCCTAATATTTTTAATGTTTGTATTTACCCGCGTGTATCGTTTTTTAATTTTGATGGAATAAAAGTATGTATTTTATAAATAAGTTAAATAAAAGTGATAGTGGAAAGATGAGGTGGAGGTGAGGTGGTGGTGGGTTTTTTTTTCCTTAAGAACCTTGAAAGGTGAGTTTTAAGTGGGTTAGTGAGAGGAAAGAGAAAGCTGAGGTGGAGCTGACGTGGCGGTGGGATTTTTAGTTACCACTCCCCCTAGCCTAACAATTACTAGTAAGGCTGGGGGGAGTGGTGCAAAAAACCCACGGGTGGGATACATGTGGCAAAAACCCACGCGTGGGTTGCTATGAACCCCACAATCCTACCTTAAAAACCCACGCGTGGGTTGTGGTTCCCAGGGAAAAAAAAACTCGCTACAGGTGAGTTTTTCACCATTCACACTACCCCAAATCTTTATTTTTCATCCCCATTTTATTTCTATATAATCCTCATTTTCACTTCTTCTTTTTTTCATATCTCTCATTTCATCTTTCTCTCAATCGCCAATCCAGCACGTGCTTTGAAGAAAGAAAGACTTGTTAATATGATGTATGCATGCATCATAATGCATAATATGATTCGTAAACACAAAAAATATGCGATAAGTCCCAAATGGTTCTGAGGAGAAGCACACCAACCGGACGATCTGGTACGAAGCACGGAAGAAATTCATGCTGTTATGGGATACATCAGATCAGCTCAAGTGCATCAAAACCTTCGATCCGATTTAATCCAGCACTTGGCTAATAATGCCTAATATTTTTAATGTTTGTATTTACCCGCGTGTATCGTTTTTTTAATTTTGATGGAATAAAAGTATGTATTTTATAAATAAGTTAAATAAAAGTGATAGTGGAAAGATGAGGTGGAGGTGAGGTGGTGGTGGGTTTTTTTTCCTTAAGAACCTTGAAAGGTGAGTTTTGAGTGGGTTAGTGAGAGGAAAGAGAAAGCTGAGGTGGAGCTGACGTGGCGGTGGGATTTTTAGTTACCACTCCCCCTAGCCTTAGTGTTAGCAAGTACCGTTAGTGTTAACGCGGTACATAGCAAGTACTGTTAGTGTTAAGTACAAGTACTGCTATATTGATTAGGACGAATATGTTTTTGTATAAGATATGTGATAGTTATAGTTAGAGTATATCTTATGTGATATACTTAAATAGTTAGAATATTGATAATATATTGTTTGTGATATATTTATCTTTATAGAATATTCTAAGGTTTCTAGGGTTCCTTACTCTATAAAAGAAACATAGGTACGATGACATTCATGTACCTCATTCAAGTCGATTAATAAGAGAATCGAATAGTTAAAAGTAATTTTGTTCTTCTGTGCTTTATAAGTTAGATTCCGCATAACTTTTTAGTTGAGTAAGAGTTCTCAAAGTATTCTAGTTTGATTACAAACTACTATACTAGTTCTTTACAGAATATAGATCTAATCAAAGGGATCAACAAGTTGTATCAGAGCTTGTTGAGAAACTCTGAAAAGGAAGAACACAACCCTTAAATCTCCACTCACACCAAAATTCAATGTCTCAACTTGGTGATGACCCTCACTTGGAATACATTCCAGATCCTGATCCAATACCACAGGAACAGCCTCAGGCTATGCATCCTGCACCACCACAAGGTGTTTAAGCCATATATGTTCTAGTTACTTCTACAACTACAACACCTTCCCATACCCTCTCTGCTGTCAAACTCCCAGTTCTCAAAGGTGATAACTATGAGACATGGGCTATGAAGATGGAACATTACCTGAATCACACAGATCATACTCTATGGCAGGTCATCAAGAATGGGAATACACCTAAGAAGTTGCACTGGTTACCTGATGGTACATGCTATGCTTTACCTGCTGTGACTGCTGAGGAGGTATAAGCAGAGATCAGAGAAAGAAAGGCCAGAACTGCTTTGGCTATGGCACTTTCAGAAGACATCCTACCTAGCTTCCATCACTACAAGGATGTAAAGGCTATGTGGGATGCCATCAAACTTAGATTTGGAGGTAATGAAAAATCTAAGAAGATGAAGAAGATTGTTATGAAACAAGAATTTGATAACTTCTCAATTTACAGTATAGAAGGAATCCATGGTGGCTATGGAAGGTTCAGCAAGCTGCTCATTCAATTGGCAGTTTATGGACAAATAATTCCTAATGAAGAAGCTAATCTAAAATTCTCAAGAAGTGTTCCACAGGAATGGAAAACAATGGCTATGCACTTCATCACAAGGGATGATCTACATACAATTCCTTTTGATCATCTCTACAACAATCTTAGAGGTTATGAGATGGATGTTAAAGGCATTGAGGTGACCAAAGCAGCAACAACAACAAAGTCTAACTTGGATTTTGTGTCAGAAGGTAATGGCGGTACTTACTTTCAAAATACCGCTAGTGGATCAAGTAGCGGTACTTACTTCCAAAATACCGCTGGAGGACTTACAAGCGGTAATTACTCTCAAGGTACTGAAGGCAGTCCTATTGTATCTTAAAATCCACAAGGAAGATCTTCACCATTGTTTAGTGACAATGATGCCTTCTCATTCTTTGTTGGACAAGACAACAGACCAAGATTGACTCTCAATTACTTGTTTCAAATGGATGATGCTGATATTAAGGAGATGGACCTCAAATGGAAAGCTGCTATGATCTCTATGAGATCTAATAGGTTCTTTAAGAAGATCGGAAGGAAGATTGCTGTTGATCCTAATGAACCATTAGCATATGGAAAGTCTAAAGTTGAATGCTGTAATTGTGAAAGGAATGGACATTTTGCAAGTGAGTGCACTAGAGATAAGGCTGAAAGTAGCAGTCAAAAGTCTAAGAACAGCTATAGAACCAGTCAAAGAATCTCTGAAAGCTTTCCAAAAGGAAACAACAGGAGTTCCAAAAGAACCAAAGCATTGGTAACTATAGATTGAGTGGTGAACTGGGCTGAAGATGAGGAAGAAGAAAAGCTTGATTTGATGGCTCTCTCTCATGAAGATACTAAGGTACATCCTTGTTCTAAAGATTGTGTTCTTAAATTTAATAGACTAAAAGTAGAACTAGATGAACAATATCAAAAAGTCAACACATGTACTGTAGAAACAAATGCTTTTAAACAGGGTGTTGCTAAGCTAGAGGAAAATATAGTTTTGTATAAAAAGGTCAACAAAAATATGAAGAGAAAATTAGAATTTTGACTCTTCAAATGAGAGAAAAGATGTGGAAATTAAAGATTTTGAAAAACAACTTTTAAAAGTATCAGCAGAAAATGAAGCTTTAAAAGCCAGTCGTTATAATGAAAGGGAAGTGATTAATCATTGGCAAAGATTCTCTAAAGGATTGGGTAAGTTGATTAATTTACAAATGGGGTATTATGATAAATCAGGCCTAGGATATATTGAGGACCAACCTGGGATAACTTTAGCTGACAAGGACTTATCAAAGGGGATTTTTGATAATCTAGTGAGTCAGATGATACTCCTGAAAATGATATATATGCTGAAGGAATGAAGGCAGTTCCTCCACCATTATCAGGAATTTTCATGCCCCCTAGTAATGATACAGGTATGGAGTTAGATGAATCAAAAGTTGTCAAGACAAATGATTCAAACTCTAGTACTTTGACCCAAGATAAATCTGTTATGACCAAAAACATTGTTTATCCCCATTTAATGAGCAATTTTGTGTCTGACGAACAAGTGTCTAAAACTAGTTCTGCTCCCAAGCAGGTAAAAACTCCTAGTAAGGCATTGGATAATAATGCAAAACATAATAAAACCAAGAGGGGTGGGATAGGTTTTTAGAAAACTAAGTCAAAACAACCTTTTGGGTCTTCTTTGTGAAGAAAAGGATGTTATGTTTGTGGTAGTCTAAATCATTTAATCAAAGAGTGCACTCTACATGAAGATAAAATTGTAAAGCAGAAGGCTTCACAAAAGGTCACTAAGAAAAGTAAAGGGACAAATGCACAGGTTTATAGGCAAATGGGATCTACATATGACGAACCTAAGTTTGATCATGCTAAAAAGGTAGCTAAACCTCATAAGGTCACAAATATCTATACCACGAACTTTTTTCCAGGAGCAGTGCTTATGAAACAAGGTCTAGTACCTTTGAAGTCTGGTAAACCAAGTATCGGCAAGTCTCAAGTACCGCTGGTCAAAAGTCTGTCAAATCAAAGTCCCACAAGACTTCTAAGAATGTAGTTGAGAAAGCTAGATACATCAGAGAAGGTATATGTTTCACAACCTCCAAGTTTTGTAGATCCTAAATTCCCCAATAGAGTCTACAAGGTTATCAAAGCACTTTATGGTTTACATCAAGCTCCAAGGGCTTGGTATGCAACTTTATCCACTTTTTGTTAGAACATGGATATAGGAGAGGAACCATTGACAAAACTCTATTCATCAAAAAGAATGCTAAGGATATTATCCTAGTACAAGTCTATGTTGATGACATTATTTTTGGTTCAACCAAGAAATCATGATGTGAAGAGTTTGAGGCTTTGATGAAAGGAAGATTTCAGATGAGTTATATGGGTGAACTTACTTTCTTTTTAGGACTACAAGTCAAACAGAGAAAGGATGAAATATTCATCAGCCAAGATAAATATGTTGCTAAAATGTTGAAGATATTTTCATGTACGGATACAAGGAGTACAAGCACACCTTTTGAAGCTAAGAAATCTTTTTCAAAAGATGAACATGGTGAAAATGTTGATATTCACCTATATAGGTCAATGATTGGTTCATTGATGTATCTTACTGCTTCAAGACCAGATATTATGTTTGTTGTGTGTGCATGTTCAAGGTTCCAAGTCAATCCAAAGGTGTCACATCTACATGCTGTGAAAAGGATTTTTAAGTATCTTAAAACTCAACCTAATTTAGGATTTTGGTATCCTAGAGACTCAACATTTGATTTGGAAGCTTACTTAGATAGTGATTATGTTGGATCCATTCATGATAGGAAGTCCACAACAGGAGGTTGTCAATTCCTAGGCAGAAGACTCATATCATGGCAGTGTAAGAAGCAAACCATTGTTGCTACCTCTAGATAGGTGTGAAAACACCCATCCTTTTACCACTTAATTATAATAATAACCAAGCCAAAACGTGTATTTTATGTCGTATATGTCGGAATTATGTGTGGTTTGTGTTTTTGTTGTGATTTAGGATCAAAAGGTGAAAAGGGAAGAAAACACGGGCTTTCACGGGCTTTTATCGAAGAAAAAGACAAAAGACAAAGTCAAAAGATCAAGAGTGCAAAAAGAACGGAAGTCCAAGGCCTATTCTGAATATTTATCGAAGAAAAAGTCTAAAGACGGAAGTTTAATGAAGTCGAAGAACTCAAGTCTAATAAATGAAGAAATTATAAGACGAGTTCAATTTATCCTGAGACAAAGTCGAGAAAGTCGAAGAATTTATAAAGACGAAAAGACGAGAAGAGGAAGAAAAGATCAACACATGTCATCTCCCTATAAATACCCTCCTAATGTGTCATTAGGAGGTGTTAGCTAAATTGACAACTTAGTCTTTTCATTTTATTTACATGCACTTTCATATTGTCATTTACTTTATTGTCTTTAATTTCAAGTTATTTCCAAGTAAGTTTTAATTTTGTTGTTGAATATTTATTTTTAATCAAGTTTTTAATTAATCTCTCATTCTACCTTTCTTGTTTTGCTTAATCTTTATGCTTATTTGGTTATTGTCATGCTTATTTGATTGTTTGCTATGTTTTTATGTTTATGATTGTGTTAGCTTATTGATTTTATAGCTTATTATATGCTTTTCATAATTTTAAGTAAGTGTTTTAAAAAGTTATTTTATAAAAAGTTGATTTTAAATATTTTTTTTATTTAGTGTTTTTAAAAGTTTTTAAATTTTAGCTTATTTGCTTTTTCTTAAACTTGTTTTGGTTAAACTTTTAGATAAGTGCTTATTTGGTTTTAGCTTATTTTTAGTTTTGCTTAAGTTTTGTTTCTAGTTCGGGTTCTTCAAAACCCTAGTTTCCCTAACTAGGTTCTGTTTCAGCTTATCCCGAATTACTTGTATTTCCCCTTTTCCTGAACTAGGTCTTAATTACCATGTATTCCGAACTGCATGTGAACCCAGATTCCGGATTAGATCCCTCACACACATCCCGAATTATATGTTGCTTGTGTATTCTGAACTAAGTTTGAATTCGCACAATACGAATTAGGTTTTCACGCAGCATTCCGAATTAGATAGAGGATCGTGGATTCCGGATTAGGTCTAGTACCTTGTTTCCCGAATTACTTTGAGGTTACATATTCCGACTTATGGTGTGAACTGGTTTCCCGAATTAAGTACCAAGCTAGTATTCCGAACTAAGTGGTGACGTACATTCCGAACTACATCAGGCATGCAGATTCCGAACTAGTCTCTGGTCTTAGATTCCGAACTAGGTTGCTTATTCTAGATTCCGAGTTAGGTGGTTCATTTGGATTCCGAGTTGTGTCAGAATTTTGCATCCGGAACTAGGTTTAGTATATGCTTTCCGAATTGGGTCATTGATCAGCATTCCGAATTGCTTCATGAATGAGCATTTCCCGAATTAGGTTAGGATTTTTTTATTCCGAACTAGGTCTTGTTTTGGGTATATTCCGATTTAGGTTTTGTTCCTTATTTTCAGTTTTATTTTAAATCTTTATTTTTCCCGCCAATTTTGTTAAATTTTATTTTAATTGTTTTACTTTATTTTGATTTTCAAGTTTGCATTTTTATTAAATTGTCAAATTTACTTTTTGTCAAGCTTTAATTTTTTGTCATTTAATTAATTTACTTCTAAAGTCTTAATTTTACACCATTTACGTTTTAATCATTTTTAGCTTTATTTACCTTGCCTTTTACCTTAAAGTTTTGCAATTTCATTTTAAACAACGACTAAAAATATTTCTTTTCACCAAAAGACGACTAAGTCGCACGTTCAACCTTTTTCAATGTGAATCGAGTCGAGACGATTTCAACTTAGTAAAATCTAGTTATTAAAATGGCGCCGCTGCCGGCTCTTTTCGTGAAGATTAACGGTTTTCTGTGAGAGACGCGTTGGATTTTGGGATCCGTTCACTCGTTAATGTTATTTTTCTTGCTTAAAATTTTTCAAAAAATCCATAAAAATTAAAAATTTTCAAAAATACAAAAACATTAAAAAACTCATAAAAAGTAATTCTTTTTCAAAAGTTTTACACCAAAAAGATTTTTATTTTAACGTAAATATATTTCCTCTATTTCTTTGTTATCTTTGTCTTTTGCAGATGTATGCGTACTAGATCTTCGTCTTATTCTGAGCCCGAGACTCTTGAAGACTTAGATATGGCTGGTGTGCACAACAATAATAATCTACCTCACCCCAACATGAATAATAACAACAATGGCCCTCAACCAGACCTTCGAACGATGGAAGAGCTTTGTCAACCAACCATGAATGGACGCGGAGGACCGATTGCGCCGATGGAAATCACGGCTCCAGAGTTTTCGTTGAAGCATCACATGATCCAACAAGTTCACAACACTTGTCCATTTCACGGATTACCGGATGATGATTCCAACAAACATCTCGATAAATTCATTATCGTCCCTCAAAGCATGAAATTGCCCGGGGTTACTATGGATTTTCTTCGCCTTCATCTATTTCCACACACTTTATCCCACCATGATGAAAAATGGTTTGATCGTCTTCCGAAGAATTCAATTCATACTTGGGACGAGATGACTCAACGATTTTTGTCACGCTACTTTCCACCATCCATGGTCACGAGCCTTCGGAATCAAATCAGTGGTTTCACGCAAGAACCTGATGAAACACTTTTTGATTCTTGGGAACGTTATAATGTTTTGATCAATCGATGTCCTAACCACAACATGCTCCCTGTCACCTTAATTGATACTTTCTACAACGGTTTAACTTTTCGTGATCGTGATACGATTAATGCAGCCGCCGGTGGCACATTTATGAAAAGAAGACCCGAGGAGTGTAGAGAGCTTATAGAGAACATGACTACTCATCAAAAAAATTGGGATTCATCCGCATCTTCAAGGAATAACCCGAGAGTCAATGTTTCTTCTACTTTATCAAACACCGAGATGACCGAATTCACCATGATGGCCGAAATGAACAAAAATATCCTACTTTTGGCTACGAATCAACAACAACAAGTTAAAGCTGTAGCACTTTCTTGTGAGATCTGCGGCGGTCCTCATTCATACACTGATTGTCCTTCTACTCATGACAATCCAAAAAACGTGTATGCGGCTCATGGTAACTATTCAACGGAAATCTATCAAGCCCGACCTCAAGGTGATCATAACTTGCTAAGTTATCGTTCCAACAACTTTCTTTCACCCGGTTTTTCTCCTCAAAACCACAACCCCAACAACTACAATAGAAGCAATCCAAACCCACTTCGAGCTTCTACTCCATATCACCCACCCGCTCCCCAAGCACCACCCATCACTCCACCCACAACTTATAATCATGATGTTGAAGCTTTCATGAGGACCCAAGGAGAGGTAGTTAAGAATCTTCAAGGCCAAATCATTAACTTGAAAGGTGATATCACTAAACAAGGGAATGATATTCGCACCGAGCTTATACATGATATACAAACTTCTTTGAGCAATCAAACGAATGATTTAAAGAATATGATGGCTAGTTTCTTTCAAACCACTCAACCCTCTACTTCGGGCTCTCTTCCTTCAAATACCGTCACCAACCCGAGAGCAAATGTGAGTGCTATTACTACACGCAGTGGAGCAACTCTAGTAGGACGATCTACCCCTCCCCCAGTTACTCCATCTACACCTCCTCCACCACCATTTATCCCGCCTACTTCCACGCCTAGTATTAGTTCTCCATTACCGTCTCCACCTCTTAATGCAGACATACCCAAGAAGAACCCTTCACCAACCCCACCTTCCACCTTTAAACCTTCAACATCTCAACCTTCACCTTCTACACCTACACCTCCTAAACCTAATATTCCTTATCCATCTCGATTAGACAAGTGCAAATTGCTCACCAAGGATGACGTTCAAGTGTCAAACTTTTTGAAGAAGATTTCGGGAGTAACCATCACCTTTAGCCTTGTTGAAGCTCTAGCCCAAATGCCTAAATTTGTTAAGATGTTTAAGTAATTGCTTAATAAGAAGGAGAAGATGGCCGAGTTTGTTAATACTCGACTGAATGAGAATTGTTCTGCAGTCCTTCAAAAAGAACTTCCAGAAAAACTTTGAGATCCTGGTCGTTTTGTGCTACCATGTACTTTTCACCAAACCGAAGAATTTACTGCCTTAGCCGATCTCGGGGCAAGTATAAATTTGATTGCCTTTAAGTGTTTGGAAAAAGTTATCATTACCCGATCTTACACCAACAAAGATGAATCTTGAGCTAGCAAATCGAACTCTTGCTTACCCCGTTGTATTGTCGAAGATGTCTTTATTAAAGTTGGTACCTTTACTTTTCCGGTCGATTTTGTTGTTGTTGATTATGAAATGGACCCTCTTATTCCGTTAATACTTGGACGGCCATTTTTGAGAACCGGAAAAGCTTTAGTCGATGTTGCCGAAGGTGAACTAATCTTAGGGGTCAGGAATGATGCAGAGGTTTTTAAAATGGGGAAGATCACAAACAAATTCAATGGAAGAGAATCGACGAATACGATTAATGTGCTTCAAGAAGAGCTTGATACAACTACTTGTGAAAGTACAATGCTTTATGATTTTGTCGTCTACAACAATCCTCTTTTCGATTCTTGCTATGATAATCCACTTTTTCAAGATGATGTGGATAATTCTCTCTCCAATTTAGATCCCCCACCAATTTATGCGTCTCCACCAATTTATGATGACTATAATGATGATTCTAGTTCCGATATGGATGATTATGGTGATTTTTCTTCAGAGTATAAAGACATGCCACCATATGATGACTTTAATGATGTTGATACTCTTTCGAGTGGTTCTTCACATGATGACCTTGTTCCTACTTTTGATGAAGATCCTCCACCAACAATACTTGATCCTACTTTGGATGACTACTCATTTGAGGAAGACTTTGCTAATTTTCTCAATACCTACTTCCCCAATGAGAATGATTCTCCTCCATTGGACTTTGATTATGGTCTTTATCCTCCTTCGGATATGACGAAACCCATTTCAATGGAGAAGATGCCGGACGACACAGATATCCGTAGTACCTATATCTTGACACCTCTTTATCCACCTTCTGAGGATGAGATTGTGAGATTTATGAGCGGATCCTTTTCAAGGTCTACTGAGCCTGAGTGTTATTTTCCCCTAAAGGAAAAGGTGTTCGATCCCGGTATTGCAATTTTTAAGCCATCTCAGTATCCATCTGATGAAATAAAAGGAAAGATTTTTGGAACTTATGGAGATATGCTTGCACTTCATCATACTTTCTACCACCGTGCTCAACAACTGCTTAAGGGAACCTTGCCTACTCTTCTTTGGCTTGCCTTGTTTGCCTTAAGCTTGTGCTACTTGATGGATGAAAACCTTGTATTTGATCCTGGTGGATGTTTTTCAAGGTTCTTCCCATTCGAATCAAGGTCGAGTCAGGCTCACGACTCGGTTAACAAAAACAAGCGCTTCTCAGGAGGCAACCCGAGTATCTATCATTTTTCTTTTGTTTTTATAATAAGTGTAGGGGAGACCCTAGTATGTGTTTGTTGTTTTCTTTCTTATCATGTGCAGGGATTCGAGCTATTAAAGATCCATTCTTGATTACTTTTGACAACCCGTGATTCCGTGTACCCGTCTTCCTGGTTCTATCCTAAACTCTTTTGATTCTCTATTTTATATTCTTCAATATTAAAATAGGAATCACTTTAGTTGTCTCTTCCTTAGCAAGATTTAAACAACGTGCACAATGTCCTAAGTGTAGGGGACTTTACTCCCGCATGCTTAAACATTGAGGACAATGTTTATATCAAGTGTAAGGGGGACTTCTATCGAAGTTAAGTGGGCTTTTCCTTGTATTTATCATCATTTTAACTGGAAAATTGATTTTTCGACATTTTTCAAAATTTTTAATCTATTTTGGCCTATTAGTATTTTCCTTTATTATAATTATTTTCTTTCTTTGCTAGAATAAATTTTAATAAAGTGGTTTTAATTTTTAAACGTTGTGAATCTTTTGACTCAACCCGAGTTTACTTATCCAAGTTTACTCTAGCTAGTATCCTTAACGTGTTTAAGTCAAGTTTTGCTAGGCTTTTATATAGGGAACTTTATAACGCGAAAGTCTTACTGGTTAAGAACAAGAACTTTTTCGCAAGTTCCTATAATTGATCCTAGAAAGTCGTTTATCAAGGGAACTTTAAAATGCGAATTCTAAACTTGAAAAAGTCTAAGAAGTTGCAAGATCCTATAGATGACTTGAAAACCTAAAACTTTGTTTTGATAGGCTAAGCATTCACGAGTCTCATTCCTTGAGATTTTAAATTGTGGAGAACGAGAGATGATAGAGTCAATTATAAGTTTGGTATTCTTTCATGAATTTATGTGAGTTAATTATGAGCTTTTTCTCCCATCGCTTGTTAATAAATTTAATTGCAATAAATAAGGTCGTACGATTTGAAAAGTTACTTAGCTTCTAGCCCAAGATCGTTTAAAAGTTGCTCGGTATTAATTAGAGTTCATAGCCAAGGCATAACTTATTGAAGCGGGATGCGAAGATTGGCGAGTCCGAAAAGGTCCTAACAAGACATGAGGGCTACATTTGTTGCTAAAGATCCTAAGTGATGTGAAAAATCATTTATCAAAAATCAATATGAAGGATCGAGACACACGACGAAAAGCAAATACTCCCCTAAATATCATTGAGAAGTCTATCCGAAAAGACCCTAACAAGGTATGAGGATAAGTAGATCCAATTCCTAAAAGGAGGCGGATCATTGTATATCAAAATCTCAAATAAAGATTGGAGAAAAATAAAGAAGTCATGGTCCAAATATGAAGAATCTCTTATAAAGTTCAAGTGAAGAAATTCCTATTATGAGGAGAAGACCATTATTTCAAGAACGTCTCTCAAGATTTGAAGTATGAAGTAAATTCCAAATATCGATCCGAGAAAGGTCTCAAATCGTGAAGTGAGTTATTCCAAGATATGAACTTTAAGAGGTCCCGAGAAGCAGTTTTAAAAGATTTTGTCCTTTATCTAACTATTGATTAAATCGTCCTACTTTATTTTCGGCCTAAATAACTATCGAAATAAGGCAACAATGCATCCTCGTAATCATTCAAGACAACAATAAAATATAAGAGATACACCTAGGAATAAGGGAGTCTAAGTGAATAATTGGGCCACATGAGTTTGTGTTAGTTTGCTAACTTATAATAACAATGATCTCGTTTTTAAGCTTGGTTTGGGGAACATGAAACTTGAGGGTGATAAAAAGTCATGACATTCCAAAACCCTAAGGTAAGTCTTTGATCTCTTTACTTGTTTTCTTCCTTTGACTATTTTATAATTTTCTATCTTTTTAATGTCTTGTGTTTAATAAAGGCCAAGGTGGATTGATTATGATGGAAAATGTAAAACTTGCTTTGTAACTAATGCATTGCATGAGGGCATTGCAATGGTCAAGTGTAGGGGATTTGATAGGTTTGAAAACACCCATCCTTTTACCACTTAATTATAATAATAACCAAGCCAAAATGTGTATTTTATGTCGTATATGTCGGAATTATGCGTGGTTTGTGTTTTTGTTGTGATTTAGGATCAAATGGTGAAAAGGGAAGAAAACACGGGCTTTTATCGAAGAAAAAGACAAAAGACGAAGTCAAAAGATCAAGAGTGCAAAAAGAACGGAAGTCCAAGGCCTATTTTGAAGATTTATCAAAGAAAAAGTCTAAAGACAGAAGTTTAATGAAGTCGAAGAACTCAAGTCTAATAAATGAAGAAATTATAAGACGAGTTCAATTTATCCCGAGACAAAGTCGAGAAAGTCAAAGAATTTATAAGGACGAAAAGACGAGAAGAGGAAGAAAAGATCAACACATGTCATCTCCCTATAAATACCCTCCTAATGTGTCATTAGGAGGTGTTAGCTAAATTGACAACTTAGTCTTTCCATTTTATTTACATGCACTTTCATATTGTCATTTACTTTATTGTCTTTAATTTCAAGTTATTTCCAAGTAGGTTTTAATTTTGTTGTTGAATCTTTATTTTTAATCAAGTTTTTAATTAATCTCTCATTCTACCTTTCTTGTTTTGCTTAATCTTTATGCTTATTTGGTTATTGTCATGCTTATTTGATTGTTTGCTATGTTTTTATGTTTATGATAGTGTTAGCTTATTGATTTTATAGCTTATTGTATCCTTTTCTTAATTTTAATTAAGTGTTTTTAAAAGTTATTTTATAAAAAGTTGATTTTAAATATTTTTATTATTTAGTGTTTTTAAAAGTTTTTAAATTTTAGCTTATTTGCTTTTTCTTAAACTTGTTTTGGTTAAACTTTTAGATAAGTGCTTATTTGGTTTTAGCTTATTTTTAGTTTTGCTTAAATTTTGTTTCTAGTTCGGGTTCTTCAAAACCCTAGTTTCCCTAACTAGGTTCTGTTTCAGCTTATCCCGAATTACTTGTATTTCCCCTTTTCCCGAACTAGGTCTGAATTACCATGTATTCCGAACTGCATGTGAACCGAGATTCCGGATTAGATCCCTCACACACATCCCAAATTATATGTTGCTAGTGTATTCCGAACTAAGTCTTAATTCGCACATTTCGAATTAGGTTTGAACGCAGCATTCCAAATTAGATAGAGGATCGTGGATTCCGGATTAGGTCTAGTACCTTGTTTCCCGAATTACGTTGAGGTTACATATTCCGACTTATGGTGTGAACTGGTTTCCCGAATTAAGTACCAAGCTAGTATTCCGAACTAAGTGGTGACGTACATTCCGAACTACATCAGGCATGCAGATTCCAAACTAGTCTCTGGTCTTGGATTCCGAACTAGGTTGCTTATTCTAGATTCCGAGTTAGGTGGTTCATTTGGATTCCCAGTTGTGTCAGAATTTTGCATTCCGAACTAGGTTTAGTATATGCTTTCCGAATTGGGTCATTGATCAGCATTCCGAATTACTTCATGAATGAGCATTTCCCGAATTAGGTTAGGATTTATTATTCCGAACTAGGTCTTGTTTTGGGTATATTCCGATTTAGGTTTTGTTCCTTATTTTTTGTTTTATTTTAAATCTTTATTTTTCCCGCCAATTTTGTTAAATGTTATTTTAATTGTTTTACTTTATTTTAATTTTCAAGTTTGCATTTTTATTAAATTGTCAAATTTACTTTTCGTCAAGCTTTAATTTTTTGTCATTTAATTAATTTACTTTTAAAGTCTTAATTTTGCACCATTTATGTTTAATCATTTTAAGATTTATTTGCCTTGCCTTTTACCTTAAAGTTTTGCAATTTCATTTTAGACAACGACCAAAAATATTTCTTTTCACCAAAAGACGACTGAGTCGCACGTTCAACCTTTTTCAATTCGAATCGAGTCGAGACGATTTCAACTTAGTAAAATCTAGTTATTACCTCTACAACTGAAGTTGAATATGTAGCTGCTGCTCATTGATGTGGACAAGTACTTTGGATTCAAAATCAGTTATTAGACTATGGGTTTAACTTCATGAACACCAAGATCTATATTGATAATGAAAGTACTATATGCATTGTCAAGTAATACAAGGTTTTAGCCAAGTATAAAAGAGATATCGTCCGAAATCTTTTCAAATTGATTACCGTTAATTAGTGCGACTCAATTGTTCTTGGTGGAAAATAAAAAGGTTTGGTTATCTATTTTTAAACTAAAAATGAAAAAGTCGTTGAGTAAACAAATAAAAATGAAAGCTTGAAAATTTAAACTAACAATTAAGACTTTTGAATTGAAAAGTAAATGATTAAAACTTATAAAAATGTAAACTTTAAATATTTAAACTAGAATAAGACAAGTTAGAATAAAGCTAAGTAAAAAGGCGGGAAAAGTAAAATTCAAAAACTTTAAAAACAAACCCTTATCCAGAATCCTATCCGGATTCTTGTCCGGAATGAAGAACTGAGGCTAATCCGGGAAAATAAAATGCAGCTTATCCGGAATAAGAGAATGACACCTTATCCGGAATCGGGTTATGATGCTTATCCGGAATCTTGTCTTGAGGTACTTATCCGGAATAATATCTTCGTGCTTATCCGGAATAAACTTGGGGGCTTATCCGGAATCTTTTGACCTGAATACTATCCGGAATAATCTCTGGGAGCTTATCCGGAAAAAGGAAGTAGAGGCTTATCCGGAATAATGGTTCTAAGGCTTATCCGGGGAAAACTGAATGATTGGCTTATCCGGAATTGTTGTATTGCAGCTTATCCGGAATGTTCTGTTATAGAGCTTATCCGGAATGCACAATTGAAGACTAAGAGCTTATCCGGAATATTAATAGTGTGGCTTATCCGGAATAAGGGATTAAAGACCCTTATCCGGAATACCCTGAAAGTGACTAATCGGAATAATACGATTCGAGGTCTTATCCTGAATAAAAGGGTTATCAAAATGTTCCGAATAAGGAATCTAACAATAAGCAAAAATAAGCCAAAAATCAATAAGCACTTTACCAAAAACTTAACCAAAAGGATTTTAAGAAAACGTTATAAGCTAGAATTTAAAAACTTTTAAAACTCTAAATAAGCTAGAAATTAAAAAGCACTTTTTATAAAAACATTAAACTTATTAAAAACAACTTATTTCTAGAAACTATTAAGCATAAAGATTAAGAAAATAAGCACTTTTATAAAGAAATTTTTAAGATCACCAAATTAATAAGCACAATCAAATAACTACACAATCAAATCATCAACAAGATTAAGATAAAACTACATGATTATCAAGATTAAGTACAAGATTAAGAAAGGTAGAATGAGAATTAAGGAAATAAGCTTGATTGATTAAAGATTAGTATCAAAAGATTACAAGATTAAAATTGATAAACTTGGAAAACTAGAGAGAAGAAAACTTAAGAAAAACTTCAAAACTAAAATTAAACTATAACTAAAAATTAACCACCTAACCACCCTCCTAATGACACATTAGGAGGGTATTTATAGGAGGTGGGGAGATTACATGCTTAAGCTATCTTATTTCTTTCTTCTCGTCTCGACTCGACTGAATTTCTTTGTCTTTCTCGACGTCGTCTCGAGATTAGTCGATATAAATTGAACTTGTCTCATAATTTTCTTCTTTAACTAGACTTGAGTTCTTCGACTTCATTAAACTTCCATCTTTAGACTTTTTCTTCGATAAATCTTCAGAATAGGCCTTGGACTTCCGTTCTTTTTGCATTCTCAATCTTTTGACTTTGTCTTTAGTCTTTTTCTTCGATACAAGCCCGTGATAGCCCATGTTTTCTTCCTTTTACATCTTTTGGTCCTAAAACACAATAAAAACACAAACCACGCATAATTCCGACTTTTATGACATAAAATACACGCCTTGGTCTTGTTATTATTGGCAATAAGTGGTAAAAGGATAAGTGTTTTCACACTTATTAAATCCCATACACTTGACCATTGCAATGTCCTCATGCAATGCACTAATTTCAAAGCACGGTTTACATTTCTCATCATAAATAACCCACCTTAGCCTTTATTAAATGCTAAATACTAAGGAAACTAAAAGAACAAACAAGTAAGAAATCAAAGACTTACATTGGAGTTTTTGGTTTTCATGAATGTTCATCATTCTCAAGTTTCACGTTCCCCATACCAAACTTAAAAACGAGATCATTGTTATTATAAGTTTGCAAACTAACACGAACTCATGTGGCCCAATTATTCACTTAGACTCCCTTATTCCTAGGTGTATCTCTTATATTTTAATATTGTCTTAAATGATCACGAGGATGCATTGTTTGACTTATTTCGATAGTTATTTAAGCTGAAAATAAAGTGGGACGATTTAATCAATAGTTAGCTAAAGGACAAAATCTTTTAAAACTGCTTCTCGGGACCTCATAAAGTTCATATCTTGGCATAACTCGCTTCACGATTTGAGACCTTTCTCGGACCGATATTTGGAAGCAACTTCATACTTCAATTCTTTTAGAGACGTTCTTGAAGTTATGGTCTTCTCTTCATAATACGAATTTCTTCACTTGACGTTTTGAGTGATTCTTCATCTTTGGACCACGACTTCTTCATTTTTCTCCAATCTTTATTTTGGATTTTGATATACAACGATCCGCCTCCTTTTAGGACTTGGATCTATTTATCCGCATACCTTGTTAGGGTCTTTTCGGATAGACTTCTCCATGATCTTTAGGGGAGTATTTGATTTTCGTCGTGTGTCTCGATCCTTCATATTGATCTTCGATAAATGATTCTTCACATCACTTTTGGGATCTTTAGCAAAAAAATGTAGCCCTCATGCCTTGTTAGGGCCTTTTCGGACTCGCCAATCTTCGCATCCCGCTTCAATAAGTTATGCCATGGCTATGAACTCTAATTAATACCGAGCAACTTTTAAACGATCTTGTGCTAGAAGCTAAGTAACTTTTCAAATCGTACAACCTTATTTATTGCAGATAAATTTATTAGCAAGCGATGGGAGAATAGGCTTATAATCAACTCACATAAATTCACGAAAGAATACCAAACTTATAATTGACTCTATCATCTCTCGTTCTCCACAATTTAAAATCTCAAGGAATGAGACTCGTGGATGCTTAGCCAATTAAATCAATGTTTTGGGTTTTCGAGTCATCTATAGGATCTTGCAAACTCTTAGACTTTTTCAAGTTTAGAAATCGCATTTTAAAGTTCCCTTGATAAACAACTCTCTAGGATCAATTATAGGAACTTGCGAAAAGTTCTTGTTCTTAACCCGTGAGAGTTAAGACTTTCGCGTTTTAAAGTTCCCTATATAAAAGCCTAGCAAAACTTGACTTAAACACGTTAAGGATACTAGCTAGAGTAAACTTAGATAAGTAAACTCGGGTTGAGTCAAAATATTCACGACTTTGAAAAATTTTAAAACCACTTTATTAAAAATTTAAAATACTACTATATTACTAGGCCAAAATAGATTAAAATTTTTGAAAAATGTCGAAAAATTAAATTTTCCAGTTAAAATGAGGACAAATTCATGGAAAATACCACTTACTTCGATAGAAGTCCCCCCTAAACTTGAGATAAACATTGTCCTCAATGTTTAAGCATATGGGAGTAAACTCCCATACACTTAGGACATTGTGCACTTTGTTTAAATCTTGCTAAGGAAAGGACAACTATAGTGATTTCAATGTGAACATATCAGATATGAAATATTGAATCACGATAGTTTAGGATAGAACCGGGAAGACGGGTACACGGGATCACGGTTCGTCAAAAGTCATCGAGAATGGATCTTTGAAGCTTTAATCCCTGCATAGAAGAAGAAACAAGACAACAAACACATACGGGGCTCCCCTCACACTTATTAGGAAAACGATAAAGGATAGATCAACGGGTTGAGAAGCGCTTGTTTTTGATAACCGAGTCACGAGCCTGACTCGACCCAAAACTAGTTCATGGGAAACGTGGTGAGGGATGGAATCATCTCATGAGAGATGTCCACACCAAAGTAAAACTTCAAACGCTGGCCATTCACCTTAAAATTGGGCCCATTTGGCTAAGAAAGCTTAATGGTGCCATATGGAAAGACTTTGGCGACGGTGAATGGACCAGACCAGCGGCTCTTCAACTTGCCCGAGAAGATCTTCAACCGAGAGTTAAAAAGTAAGACTTGATCACCAACGTGGAACTCTCGGTTCTTAATCCTTGCATCATGGATGATCTTGGTCTTCTCCTTGTAGATCAGTGAGTTCTCGTAAGCTTCATTCCTCAGTTCATTAAGCTCGTTGAGTTGAATCTTCCGAAGATCACCGGCTTTGTTGATGTCGAAGTTAGCCCACTTCAAGGCCCAGTATGCCTTATGTTCCAGCTCAATAGGGAGGTGGCATGCTTTCCCGTACACAAGACGATACGGTGTACAACCAATCGGGGTCCTATAAGTGGTACGAAAAGCCCACAAAGCATCATCTAACTTATCAGCCCACAAGGCACGATGCTCTCCCACAGTACACTCCAGAATTCGCTTCAATCCACGGTTAGATATCTCGGCTTGACCATTGGTTTGGGGATGATAAGCGGTGGAAAGACGGTGGTTGACACCGTACTTAGCCATGACTCTAGGAAATTGATCATTGCAAAAATGAGTCCCGCGGTCACTGATTATAGCACGAGGAACACCGAATCGAGCAAAAAGTTGCTTCAAAAAGTTCACAACCACCCTCGCATCGTTCGTAGGGAGAGCCTTAGCTTCAACCCATTTAGAAATGTAGTCAACGGCTACGAGTATGTACTTGTTCCCTTTAGATGATGGAAATGGCCCCATAAAGTCGATGCCCCATACATCAAAGATTTCACATTCTTGTATGAAATTTTGAGGCATCTCATCTTTATGTGTGATCTTGCCTTGTCTTTGGCAAGCATCACAATGTTTAACCATTTCGCGAGCGTCACGATAAATGGTGGGCCAATAGAATCCAGAGTTGAATACTTTCTTCGCGGTGTAATTGGGACCAAAGTGACCACCGGTGGGTCCTTTATGACAAGCGTCAAGGATTTGTACCGCTGTCGGCCCATCAACACATCGATGAATGACAAGATCCGCACATTATTTGAAGAGGTAAGGGTCGTCCCAGAAATAATGTTCAATATCTTTAAAGAACTTTTTCTTTTGTTGGGACGTTAACCCTTCCTTGAGAATTCCACCCGCTAAGTAGTTTGCAATGTCCGCAAACCACGGGGTGTCATCAAGATTGGAGTTGATAGACATTAAGGCCTCAAGGGGAAAAGAGTCATTGATCTCTTGATTCGGATGATCCCCTTGATAAGGATCCTCAAGTCTACTTAGATGATCCGCGGCTAGGTTTTCGGCTCCCTTCTTGTCACGAATTTCAATGTTGAATTCTTGAAGGAGCAAAACCCAACGAAGAAGTCTTGGCTTAGAATCTTGCTTAGTCAACAAGTACTTCAACGCGGAATGATCAGTGTACTCGATGGTGGTAGAAAGGACAAGATAGGGGCGGAACTTTTCAAAAGCATACACTACAGCTAAAAGCTCTTTTTCGGTAGTGGTATATTGCAATTGAGCCCCTATCATTGTCTTTCTAGCATAATGGATTGGTTGGAAGTGTTTGTTCACTCTTTGGCCCAAAACCGCTCCAATAGCAAAGTCGCTAGCATCACACATCAACTCAAAAGGTAGCTCCCAATTCGGGGTAACCAAGACCGGTGCCTTAGTTAGCCTATCCTTAAGAAGATTGAAGGATTCAAGACACTCTTTGGAAAAGATGAAGGGAGTATCTTTTTCCAAGAGGTGGGTCATCGGGCGAGCGATTTTAGAAAAATCTTGAATGAATCGACGATAGAAGCCCGCATGACCAATGAAACTTCTCACACCCTTCACGGTTGAAGGTGGAGGTAACTTGGCTATGACATCCACTTTAGCACGGTCCACTTCAAGACCGGCTTTAGAGATTTTACGTCCAAGCACAATGCCTTCTTTTACCATGAAATGGCATTTTTCCCAATTTAGAACAAGGCGAGTGTCTTCGCACCGCTTAAGCATGCGTTCCAAATTGGCAAGGCAATGAGAGAAAGAATCACCATAAACCGAGAAATCATCCATGAAGACTTCCATAGTTTCTTCAACCATGTCATGGAAGATAGCCATCATACACCTTTGGAAAGTCCCAGGAGCATTGCATAAGCCGAAAGGCATTCTTTTATAAGCAAATGTTCTGTAAGGACAAGTGAATGTGGTTTTCTCTTGGTCTTTGGGATCGATGGGAATTTGAAAATACCCGGAGAAACCGTCTAAAAAGCAGTAATAGTCATTTCCCGCTAAACGTTCAAGCATTTGGTCCATGAAAGGGAGGGGAAAATGATCCTTTCTCGTAGCATCATTGAGTTTGTGATAGTCTATACAAACTCTCCACCCTGTAACGAGACGAGTAGGAATCAACTCGTTGTTTTCATTGGGCACAACGGTGATTCCGCCTTTCTTAGGCACACAATGGACGGGACTAACCCATGGTGAATCCGAGATAGGGTAGATCATTCCCGCATCAAGAAGTTTGATAACCTATTTTTTGATAACGTCATGGATCTTAGGATTCACCCTTATTTGGCTTTGAATAGTGGTTTTAAAATCGTCCTCCATGAGAATTTTATGTGTGCAAAAGTGAGGATCAATTCCACGAATATCGGAGATTTTCCAAGCAATCGCTTTCTTGTGATTCTTTAGCACAGCGATAAGTCGGGATTTTTCTTCTTCTTTCAAGTCCTTAGCGATGATAACGGGTGACTTCTTGTTGTCTTCAAGGAAAACATACTCGAGATGAGACGGTAGGTCCTTAAGCTCTAAATCCGGAGGATTTTCGATGGAATGCGTAGTCAAATTCAGTTCATCGATAGAGATATCCTTAGGAGATGGTGGAGAAATATGGTCCTCATTGAGAAGTTTCTCAATGGTACGAATGTCTTCATCCCAACTGGAGGGAGAATCGTCATATTGGAAGTCCACATCTCCCAAAGTTGCTTCAAATTCTTTCAAGATGAAATCACTTTCTCCAAATGGAGTTAGTGATGGAACAATAGAGGCAACGGTCTCAACAGTGGGTAGAGAGGAAGAACCACTTTTAAAAGCGTCTTTGAAATGTTCTTCACAAGCCTTATCAAGAACATCAATGAAATTAACACTCTCGTTTTCAGAAGGCTGCTTAGAAAGTTTATCCATGTTGAAGACGATTTTATAGTCACCAACTCTCATGATTAATTCGCCCGCGGCTACATCGATGAGAGTGCGACCGGTCCTCAAGAATGGACGTCCAACGATTAATGGAACATAGGGGTCCATCTCATAGTCAACGACAACAAAATCCGTCGGAAAGGTGAATTTTTCGACACCAACGAAGACATCTTCGGCATCCCCACTGGATAAGCAACCGTACGGTTAGCTAATTCCAAAGTCATTCGTGTGGGGACTAGCTCGGGTAGAGACAATTGTTTCCAAACGCTTAAAGGCATTAAGTTTATACTAGCACCTAGATTGGCTAGGGCCATACAATTCTCTACCCCAGGGAAGTTGCAAGGAATCAAGAAACGACCCGGATCACCAAGTTTGGTTGGTAATTTTTTTAAGAGCACTGTGGAGCAATTCTCATTAAGTTGGGTTTGAGCAATATCTTCGAGTTTCTCCTTATCATTGAGAAGATCTTTAAACATTTTAGCGTATTCCGGCATGTGAGCGAGAGCCTCAGCAAAGGAGATATTAAAATTCAGTTGTTTAAACATTTTAAGAAAGTTAGAAACCGGAATATCATCCTTGTTCTTCAATTTCTCTTTCCTCAACCTCGAAGGATAAGGTATATTGGGTTGAGATGAAGGCTTTGGGATAGAATACTCACTCACATCCTTGGGTGGTGGAGGGGTGGAAGTAGAAGGTGAGGGAATTGGAGAAGTAGAATTTGGAGGTGTTGGAGAAATAGAAGGTGGAGGAATTGGAGAAGGAGACTCGTTTTCCTTTGTCACAATCACCGGTGTAGGTGTAGGAATCTCGGGTTCCTTTAAACCTTTTCCACTACGAGTGGTGATTGCTTTCATCTCCCCTCTGGGATTAGCAACGGTGTTACTCGGAAGAGAACCCGAACCAGAGGCTTGATTACTTGGGAAGAAACTAGCCATCGTGTTCCTTAAGTCATTCGTCTGACTAGCCAAAGTGTTTCGCATATCAGCTTGTAGATCATTCCCTTGCTTCACCATATATGCTTTCATGTTGGCCATTTCCCTCTGAAGATTCTGCACTATCGCATCATTAGTCCTCATGTAAGTTTCAACGTCTTGGTGTAATGCGGTGGGTTGGTTGGGAGGAGCATGGTAGGCAGGTGGTTGATAAGCAGGTTGTTGGTAAACTTGGTTGTTTCTTTGAGGTGGATATGGGTTTCTTTGGTTTTGAAATTGATTTGGAGCACGAGGTTGGGTTTGATAGTTGCGATTGAGGTTGTTTGGGTTTTGAGGGGGAAAACCAGGTGGTGAAAGAAAGTTGTTTGAGCGATAGCTGAGCAAATTGCGCTCACCTTGAGGACGTGCTTGATAGCCTCCTGTAGAATAGGTAACGTTGGCGGCATACACATTTTCCGGATTGTCATGAGTCAAAGGACAATCGGTGTATGAGTGAGATCCCCCGCATATTTCACATGATTGAGTCAAAGCACTAGCTTGGGCAGTGATAGCTTTGGTATTGTTGGCGGCTTGGAGAGCAAGTGATTCAACAAGCGAAGTAAGCTTATCAATTCTCTTGTCGCTCTCATTAGTGCTAGCACTAGCCACATTGGTCCGAACACTCTTGGTTTGCACTCTAGACTTGTTCTCAATAATATCCCAAGCGGCATTAGCAGACTTAACCAAAATGTTACCCCCCGAGGCACTATTTAGTGAATCTTGGTCATTCATGCTTAAACCATTGTAAAAAGTATTGATTTGATGTACTTTTGTTAAACCATGTTGTGGACACTTTCTTAAAAGTTCCTTAAAACGGTCCCAAGATTCACTAAATGTCTCACCGTACTTTTGTTCAAAAGTAATGATTTCATTCCGCAAAACGGTAGTACGTGAGGGTGGAAAAAAGTAGTTGATGAATTTGGTCTCTAAATCCGTCCACGTAAGAATACTTTGTGGCGGTTCCTTATCAATCCAATGCCAGGCTTGTCCCTCTAAGAAGAAAGGAAAAAGTTGCAAGCGAATTACCTCTTGTGAAACCCCATTATACTTAACCGTATTAGTGAGTTGAAGAAACCTTTTAATATGGTCATGAGGATCATCAATTGAACGCCCCAAGAATGGTTGAGCAGAGACCATTTGAATGAAGCCGGATTTAAGCTCGAAGTTGTTGGCTCCAATCTCAGGTATGACAATAGCATCGGTGTTGCCTTCTACGTGCGATTGCAAAAGCTCGATCATTGGTTGATTGTCCATGGTGACAATAGGTTGAGTAATGACTTCGGCTTGAGCTACTTTCTTCTTACGAGCACAAGTACGCATGCACACCTACAAAAAGAAAAGAAAAATATACAAGAAATATTTTTGGTTTTTATGGTTTTTCTATTTTTTTTTATTTTTGAAAATTTTTAATTTTTATGGATTTTTGAAAATTTAAAAGCAAGGAAAATAACGTTCAAGGATGAACGGATCCCAAAATCCAACGCGTCTCTCACTTAGAACCGTTAATCTTAACGAAAAGAGCCGGCAGCGGCGCCATTTAATACAAGGTTTTTAAGCTCGTATGAAAGTTCGTTGTTCCGATATTTTCGAATTGATTACCGTTAATTAGTGCGACTCAATTGTTCTTGGTGGAAAATAAAAAGGTTTGGTTATCTATTTTTAAACTAAAAATGAAAATGTCGTTGAGTAAACAAATAAAAATGAAAGCTTGAAAATTTAAAATAACAATTAAGACTTTTGAATTGAAAAGTAAATGATTAAAACTTATAAAAATGTAAACGTTAAATATTTAAACTAGAATAAGACAAGTTAGAATAAAGCTAAGTAAAAAGGCGGGAAAAGTAAAATTCAAAAACTGTAAAAACAAACCCTTATCCGGAATCCTATCCGGATTCTTGTCCGGAATGAAGAACTGAGGCTAATCCGGGAAAATAAAATGCAGCTTATCCGGAATAAGAGAATGACACCTTATCCGGAATCGGGTTATGATGTTTATCCGGAATCTTGTCTTAAGGTACTTATCCGGAATAATATCTTCGTGCTTATCCGGAATAAACTTGGGGGCTTATCCGGAATCTTTTGACCTGAATACTATCCGGAATAATCTCTGGGAGCTTATCCGGAAAAGGGAAGTAGAGGCTTATCCGGAATAATGGTTCTTTGGCTTATCCGGGGAAAACTGAATGATTGGCTTATCCGGAATTGTTGTATTGCAGCTTATCCGGAATGTTGTGTTATAGAGCTTATCCGGAATGCACAATTGAAGACTAAGAGCTTATCCGGAATATTAATAACGTGGCTTATCTGGAATAAGGGATTAAAGACCCTTATCCGGAATACTCTGAAAGTGACTAATCGGAATAATACGATTCGAGGTCTTATCCTGAATAAAAGGGTTATCAAAATGTTCCGAATAAGGAATCTAACAATAAGCAAAAATAAGCCAAAAATCAATAAGCACTTTACCAAAAACTTAACCAAAAGGATTTTAAGAAAAAGTTATAAGCTAGAATTTAAAAACTTTTAAAACTCTAAATAAGCTAGAAATTAAAAAGCACTTTTTATAAAAACATTAAACTTATTAAAAACAACATATTTCTAGAAACTATTAAGCATAAAGATTAAGAAAAATAAGCACTTTTATAAAGAAATTTTTAAGATCACCAAATTAATAAGCACAATCAAATAACTACACAATCAAATCATCAACAAGATTAAGATAAAACTACATGATTATCAAGATTAAGTAAAAGATTAAGAAAGGTAGAATGAGAATTAAGGAAATAAGCTTGATTGATTAAAGATTAGTATCAAAAGATTACAAGATTAACGTTGATAAACTTGGAAAACTAGAGAGAAGAAAACTTAAGAAAAACTTCAAAACTAAAATTAAACTACAACTAAAAATTAACCACCTAACCACCCACCTAATGACACATTAGGAGGGTATTTATAGGAGGTGGGGAGATTACATGCTTAAGCTATCTTATTTCTTTCTTCTCGTCTCAACTCGACTTAATTTCTTTGTCTTTCTCGACGTCGTCTCGGGATTAGACGATATAAATTGAACTTGTCTCATAATTTTCTTCTTTAATTAGACTTGAGTTCTTCGACTTCATTAAACTTCAGTCTTTAGACTTTTTCTTCGATAAATCTTCAGAATAGGCCTTGGACTTCCGTTCTTTTTGCATTCTCGATCTTTTGACTTCGTCTTTAGTCTTTTTCTTTGATAAAAGCCCGTGATAGCCCATGTTTTCTTCCTTTTGCATCTTTTGGTCCTAAAACACAATAAAAACACAAACCACGCATAATTCCGACTTTTACGACATAAAATACACGTCTTGGTCTTGTTATTATTGGAAATAAGTGGTAAAAGGATAAGTGTTTTCACACTTATTATCAAGAATCCGGTCTTTCACTCCAAGACCAAGCATATTGAGATAAGACATCACTTCATAAGAGATGCATATGACAAGAAGCCTATTCAAGTCTTGAAAATTCATACAGACAACAATGTAGCTGATTTGTTGACCAAGGCATTTGATGCAAAGAGATTTGAATTCTTGGTAACACATATTGGTATGCTCAACCAATAAACTGCTGCATATGTTAAGGGGAGGTAATAGATGTACAATTTTTATGCTAATTTTTATTGTATTGAGTTTGTTTTGTGTTTTTGATGTGATTGCAGGTTAATAGAAAAGATAAAAGAGGATATAATGATAGTGGAATGCATGAACTGGTCAAATGTGTGAGGTACTGTTATGGATCCAAGTACTGCTAGCACAAATCTAAGTATCGAGTTTGTTCCATGTACTACTACATATCCGTTGTACCGTTGAGGGTCTCTTTTGTAAATTTGGAGGTTTCTTCGCACTTGGGTTTGTTATTTACATAAATATTACTCAAATTACACAATTGATTCACCTAAATCTTTTATTCTTATCTATTAATTCTATAACCTTCTCTCTACTTTTTTTATCATCAAAAATACTAATGGCTGCTTTACAAGTGATCTCTAAGCACAACCTAGTTGCGAACCTTGCTCAGAATGATGATTCACTTGGTTTCCATGAGATACTTGGAATTTTATCTCGAAGTCATATTCGTTTTGCGCTTACTACAAGTCCTATTGTCTCTATTCCTATTGTTACACAATTTTGGAATACTACTGTCTTAGGTACTCGTCATAATCAACCTTGCATTAGGGCCAGGGTGAATAATAGGAATATTTATGTGACTGAGGTACTACTAAGGGCTAGTTTAAGACTAAATGATGTAAATGGACTAAGTATGTTAAATAATACAAAGATACATGATGGCCTTGCAGGTATGGGTTATCAGGGTGGTAGGGAAAGTCTTACTTTCTTTAAAGCTTTATTTTCACCTCAATGAAAATTGCTTTTTCATGCCATTATTCACTGTATGAGCTCCAAAAGTACTTCTTTTGATCAAATCCTTGATGCATTGGCATCAGCTGGTATTTGTCTAGCAAATGACAGAGTTTTTAATTTTTCAAGATTGATTTTTGAAGGCATGACTAGAAATTTGGAAGGGGTTAAAAAGTTTTTAATGTATCATAGATTCATTCAGACTTTAGTTCATGACCAAATCCCTAACCTACCAGCATTGACAAATACATGGGATGTTCCTACATTTACAAAGAGAACTTTCTCTTTCTAAACCAAACAAGGCAATGCCTTCACAGGAACTATCACACCCTTATTTGCTAATATGTTAGTCCAACCTGCCAATCAAGAAGGTGAGGAACCTAGCTCGGCTAGTGCTTCTTAGAAAACTCCTTCTCACCAGAGCCCCCATTCTTTTGAGGATAGGCAATCTTCTTCTCACAATATTGGTGATCAACCAAATTCAGATGAGATGATCCACACACCTGCTGCTTCAATTGTTGCTAGTGGTTCACCACAAGCACAAGTAACAGAGGTGGTGGATGTTGCCAATTTAACTGCTTTGTGTACTAGCTTGTCTAAACAGGTACATGTATTGCAAAAGGAGAAGCTTGCTCAAGATAAAAGGATTGCTGAATTAGAATCAAGTTTCATCAAGTTAAGGAATAAGGTATCTCCTTGGATGAGGCAGAACAGATCAATTCAGAAAGTTTCTCTTAAGAAGCAAAGATTCAAGAACCTCAAGAAAAGGCAACTGAATGCAACCAAACAGGGGAGGAATTATAAAGAACAAGGACCTTCTTCTGATATTCATACTAGGGTCTCTAGAAATGACATCAACTTTGAAGTTGATGATGTCATTGGAAATTTTGAAGATGACAATGGCATAGAGACTATTGTGGAAAAAGATAGCTTGGAGCCTACAAACATGGCGCTTCAACAAGAAGAACTACAACAAAATGAAGAGATTTTGGTGACTCAGCTACAGCCACAACCTCAATCACCACAACTACAAGTGAATTGGAGTACTTTCTATGAGAAGCTGGAGGAAATCAATGTTCAATTTCCTGTGTCTTCAACTCCACCTCATAGGCAATTATGGTTTCACAAGAAACAGTCTTTCCAAGTACTTTCAAGATCAAGAGTGAGTTATGGATCAGAAAAGACTGAGGAGTTGCAAATTGAGAAGACAGTTTCAAAAGAAGAAAAAGTATATGTAGATACTTTGGTGATTCAAGAAACAAGTGTGTCTTACACTGGTGAATCAAACATTGTTGAAGAGCCAAGTACTGTTAAGCCAGCTAAGCCAACTGCAAGTACCACTGGTGAACAACCTTCACTACATTCTTTTGTAGAAAGTCAAACTCCTTTTGGAGAGGATGAGACTTTAGCACAAGTACTGCTTGATCTAAGGGAGAAGAGCTCAGCTGAAAAAGCAAGACAAGCAGAAGCAGAGTTAAAGGCACAACAAGAAATTCTTGCTAAGAAAGAAAAAGAAAAAGGCAAGAAGATTCAAGCTTCACAGCCCACTAAAGGAGTTATCATTCAACAGCAATCAAATGAAGATGAAGAGAGAAGATCTTCAAAGCTAAAGAAGAAACTACCTAAAATCAATCCAAAGGATAAGGGCAAGAAAGTGTTACAATTTGAATCTGAGGAAGAAAGTGATTCAGATGATGACATTAGCAAAGTCATGAATAGATTCAACCAACTAGAGCATGATGAAGAGTTAGCTTTCAGATTGCAAGCTCAAATGCATGAAGAACATCTACAAGAAGACCTTGAAGCAAAGCAACAAATGCTTGAAGCTCAAAGAGTGCAGCAACAGTGGAATATTGAAGAGTATGATAGAATTCAAGTTGAACTTAAAGGAAGTGAGCTTCTTGCAAAATCATTGCTAGCTGAAGAGAGAGATGCTTATGAAGAAGAGGAGAAAGGCAAACTGATGACGTATAGTCCCCAGCCGGGTCATGAGCCCGGCCCACGGGTACTACCCGTATCCGACCCATCTCGAATGGGTGGGAATAATGTTATTTAAGCTTATGGGCTTAGATGAACAGTAACCGCACACACGTGTGCGGCCCACGGCCCGGCATGGCCGGTACAGGGTTAGACAGAATCATAGTCCTACTATGATTGGGATTTATCCCAAAGGAGAGGATATTCACTCACCATAATTAGGAGATAACAATCAATCTAATTCTGGTGTTTATCCTTTCCTTGGGGCCGAAGTATCAGTGACAGCCCATTAGGGTTTCACTGCCTATATAAGGAACCCCCAAGGGTTCCACAAAGGGATTACATTATACACTCTAAAACTCTCATCCGATTCCTATAACCCTAATCGATTACTTACTCTCACGCTGGAGTCTAATCGTGGGAAACATTCCCACGGTAAGCCTAACGCGTGTTGTTTAGTGTGCAGGATCCCAACCATACGATTCACTTGGTGCAGGAGCCGGAATCCAACCAACCCGAATTAAGCCTAATTCGGGTGTAGCAAGGATCACCCAACTTTTGTATCAACAAGTTGGCGCCATCCGTGGGACCCTTACACTAAGCTAGAGCGAAATCTCATCTTGAATTCTCAATGACGAAGGGGCATCCACAAGGCAACCCCAGGAACACAAATCCTGGGAATCGGAAGTCATAAGGGGAAGGGATACTCATTCCCAATCGATCCCCTAGCCATCAAGCGGGCGGACCAAACAAGCGGAGTGGTTTTCAGTCCTTGGGTGTGACAAGCACGATCTCCATGACTCCACCACCTACTTCGACCTTGGACAATCCTGATCCAGGGAGTGCGTCCAATCCCCCTAATAAGGAGCCGCGCAGACCATCGATCGAGGAAGAAGTGGAAGTTGAACCACTCAGCGAGGAGGATCTCACTCGAGTTCTCACGCAGAACTTTGAGAGGATCGTCCCAAGAATTGCGTCAAGGTTGAATATAGGGAGGGACCTCCAATCTAGGCTCAACTTTGGCAACACCAGACCAGGTACCTCTTCTCAAAATCAGAGGAAAATAAGGGCACGACCCCAGGAGCGGAATCTCTTTGAGGAAACTCCCCAACCCAGGAATGTGTTCGAACGCATAGGGGATCGCCTCATGCAGGAACTAATGCAGCCTCGAGAAGAGGGAGAGAGGTCCGACGGTTCACCCGAACGACCAGATCTGGAACTGGCCAGAGCCAATCGTCGCACAAGTGTATGGGATAGGATAAATATCGGGAAGAAGGCTCCTGGATCTTCTCATAAGAGCGGTCCTCACCCAAGAGATGGGGCACCACCTCCTTCTCCCGGTCCATCAGGAGAGGACTCGGATGACCATCCGCCCAAGCGTCGCTGACCTAGGCGTACTCCTCCACCACCACCAAACAATGAGGAGTACTATGGCGGTCCCTATTACCGAGAGACAAAAGCAGAAGATCTTTCCCAACCGTGGTGCGACCCTAGTCTCACCCGTCCATGGGCAGACCCCAGGGAAGATCCTTTTACTCTCCGCATACGGAATTACTCCGAGGACACAAAACGTCGCATGCCGGCGTGTGTCAAAACCTATGATGGAATTGGTGATCCGGATGATCACCTCAAGATATTTGATACGCAGGCTAAGATTGAGCGATGGCCCATGCCTATATGGTGCCAAATGTTCAACTCAACCTTGATCGGCAATGCTCGTGACTGGTTTGAAGGACTTCCTCCGCGAAGCATTGATAGCTTCAATGAATTACGCACTACGTTCAAGAATAATTATACTCAGTGGAAGAAGTATAATAGGGACCCGGTCTCATTGGCAACCGTCAAACAACGACCGGGGGAGTCTACGGAATCCTTCACTGAACGCTTCAATGACGAGTGCATACGCATAAAGACAATGCCGGAACTCCTGAAAATTTCCGACTATATGCACGCCATAACAGACAGGGAATTAATCAGGCGTCTCAATGACAAGCGTCCGGAGAGGTATGACGACCTCATGGAAAGGGTCAGAAACTTCATAGAGGGAGAAACCACGGTTGTCGCGGCCTACCCTTCGAAAGGAAACAATTATCGATCGAACGACCAGTCCAGAAGACGGTCGGGCGGTCAAAACAACCAGAACAGTGGCAGGGGCTCAGAATACAAGAGCCAAAACAAGGGAGGACGGCCGGACGATAAGTTTACCCCTCTAAAGATGTACTACCGGGAGATCTTGCTGACGGAAGGGGCTAACTTCCCGAGGCCTCCACCAATGACGACTCCGCTGGACCGTCGCCAGGGAAATCGTTTCTGCGAATTCCATAACGACAAGGGCCATGGTACGGAGGAATGTATCCAGCTCAAGAAGCACATTGAGTCACTGATCAAGTCAGGTAAACTCAAGCATTTGGTCAAGGATTGGAAGGATGGAAAAGACAACAAGAAGTATGACAAGAAGGATCCCCAAAAGGACAAACCTTCAACTATATATATGATCCAATCCAGACAGCGCCGTACGAGGCAGAAAATTAGTCAAAAATTTTCACGCGGCAGAGAAATCTCATTCCCTCCCATCACAGCAAGCGATGTGATTGATGCGCCTCTCACTATTGAGATAAGCATTGGAACACACAACGTTCGTCGCATGTATGTGGATGGGGGTTCATCAGCAGAAGTACTGTACGAACACTGTTTTGTACAGTTACGACCAGAAATAAGAAGCCAATTAGTACCAGCCACAACGCCGCTCATTGGTTTTAGTGGAGACACCATCTGGCCAATAGGGAAACTGTGTCTACTTGTAACCATTGGGAATGAAGAGCACTCCACCACTGCGTGGATGAACTTTATGGTGATACGCTCACACTCTCCATACAATGGGATCATAGGAAGACCAGGTATTCTGGCCATACGGGCAATACCTTCCACGGCACACAAAATGATCAAATTCCCTGTGGAAGGAGGAATTGTCACCATCTACAACACAATCGTACCAGCATCCGAGTGTCATGACGTGACAACACCGGTTCCACCTGTTCCACCCAAGGATGGATCACCACCTCCCAATTGGAGGGTGGTAATCCATCCTGATTACCCGGAACAAGAGGTGTCCATAGGGGGAACGCTCTCGGATAACGGAAAGAGGGCCATGTGCTCTCTCTTGAAGGCAAATTTAGATATATTCGCATGGGAGCCCAAGCATATGACGGGCGTACCACGCGTGATAGCAGAACATAAGCTCCAGATCCGCCAGGGGTACCAACCCGTCAAGCAAAAGAAGCGCGGTCAGGCACCTGAACGCAGCCAAGTGATACTGGATGAGGTACGGAAACTAGTGGACGCAGATATCATGCGCGAGGTATACTACCACGAGTGGTTATCCAATCCAGTCATGGTCAAAAAGCATGACGGAAGCTGGCGCATGTGCGTGGATTTCACGGATCTGAACAAAGCCTGTCCACGGGATTGTTACCCGTTACCGGAGATTGACTGGAAGGTGGAATCCCTATGTGTATATCCCTTTAAGTGCTTCTTAGACGCATATAAAGGATACCACCAAATCCAGATGGCGGAAGAGGACGCAGAGAAGACGACGTTCCATACTAGTCAAGGCGTATACTGTTATACAAAAATGGCGTTTGGACTAAAGAACGCCGCGGAAACATATCAGCGGCTTGTGGACAAAGCCTTTGACTCACAAATAGGCCACAACCTGGAGGTCTATGTGGATGACTTAGTCATCAAAAGCCATACGGAGGATGCACTCCTCCGGGATGTCCAAGAGACGTTTGACACATTGAGGAGGATTAATATGAAGCTAAATCCAAATAAATGCACGTTTGGGGCAATGGAAGGAATGTTCCTTGGATATATGATTGATCCAAATGGCATCAAACCTTGCCCAGAAAAAACGGACGCAATAATACAGCTACCATCCCCTCAGACACGGAAAGAGGTGCAGTCCTTAAATGGGAAGCTGGCCGGGCTAAATAGGTTCTTATCAAAGTCCACAGAGAAGTCACTCCCCCTATTCAAAACACTCAAGAAGTGCATTAAGAAGGGAGACTTCCGGTGGACAAAGGAAGCGGAGGAAGCCTTTGGTCAACTCAAGCAACACCTCGCATCTCTCCCCATGCTAGTAGCTCCCCGGCCAAAGGAGGAGCTCATTATGTATCTATTAGCCACACATGGAGCAATAAGTGCGGTACTTATGACGGATAGGGACACAGTCCAAACTCCGGTCTACTTCATAAGTAGGACACTGCAAGAGCCGGAGTTAAATTACTCCCCTATGGAAAAATTGGTTTTGGCACTAGTGTTTGCTACAAAACGGTTGCGCCGATACTTTCAGGCGCACCTAATTGTAGTCATTACTGACCAACCAATAAAACAAGTCATCTCTAAATCGGATATGGCAGGTAGGCTACAAAAGTGGAGCGTTCTATTAGGAGAACACAACATATCATATAGACCAAGAACGGCGCTTAAAGGCCAAATTTTGGCGGATTTCTTGATAGAGAAGCCGGATGAAGAAGGACCAATCGTGAAACAAGACGAAACTCTAGCAGAACCATGGGTGTTATTCACTGGCGGATCTTCGTGTACGGATGGGTCAGGAGCTGGTCTCATCCTTACGAATCCGGAAGGAATGGAGTTTACGTACGCCCTTCGCTTTGAGTTCACAGCCACCAATAATGAGGCAGAATATGAAGCATTGATTGCGGGTTTAAAAATCACCGCTAGAATGGGAGTCCGCAACCTTGAGGCCTACATGGACTCACGGCTTGTCGCGAACCACATTCTGGGAGGATATATAGCTAAGGAGGATAACATGGTCCGATACTTGGAGAAAGTCAAGTCACTCATCTAGGCTTTCAACAAGTTTTCTATCAAGCAGGTACCAAGGGGTGAGAACAAGAAGGCGGACGCTCTTAGCAAGATCGCGTCTACAAGTTTCGCCCACTTATCCAAGCAAGTCTTGGTGGAAATACTCAAGGAAAAGTCTATAACAAAAGGGGAGGTCGCTGCTATAGTTAAGGAGGACGGACCTACATGGATGACCCCGATCGTCAGCTATTTGACTAATAAAACCCTTACGGACGAGGAAAAAGCGGCACGGCGCATCAGAAGGAAGTCGCAACACTTCGAGCTTCGAGAAGGTATCCTTTATAAGCGCTCTTTCTTGCAGCCGTGGTTACGGTGTGTGGGACCACGTCAGGCCACTTACGTGATCAGTGAGATACATGAAGGGTTATGCGGCATGCACGCGTGGCCCTGATCCGTGGTGGCTCGAGCCCTACGTACAGGATATTATTGGCCTACCATGCATAGGGACGCACGCGACATGATTCACAAGTGCAGTGATTGCCAAGTGCACAGACCAGTGCCGCGACATCTACAGCAGGAACTTACACCTATTACATCCCCATGGCCATTCTATAAGTGGGGGATCAACATTGCAGGACCATTTCCAGTAGCTGCGGGGGGAGTTAAGTTCTTGATTGTCGCAATGGACTACTTTACACATTGGATAGAGGCCAAGGCAGTCAAATCCATCACATGCAAACAAGTTAAAAGTTTGTTTGGGAGAACATCGTGTGCCGCTTTGGCTTACCAGGAGAAATCATCTCGGACAACGGGAAGCATTTCGTGAATAACCCATTCAAGGACTGGTGCGCGGCATTGAATATCAAATGGCGCTTCGCGTCTGTTAAGCACCCACAGACAAATGGTCTTATGGAACGGGCAAATAGATGTTTGGGAAATGGCATCAAGGCGCGCTTGGAGGAACGAAGTGCCAAATGGGTGGACGAACTACCGCATGTTCTATGGGCGCATAGGACTATGATCAAAACAGCCAACGGGGACACTCCATTCGCATTGGCTTACGGCACTGAAGCTGTTATACCAGCAGAAATAGGAATGCCTACCATCCGCATAGCAGAGGTTAATGTCGTCACGAACAACGAGCAACTCCGGATCAATCTGGATTTGTTGGCAGAAAAAAGGGAGATAGCGGCTATCAATGAGGCCAAGTCCAAGGCTAAAATGAAGGCTTATTATGATGCCAAGGTTAAAGGTGTTTCTTTTCGACCGGGAGATTATGTCTATCGTGCTAACGAAGCAAGTCGAGCGGAGAATACAGGAAAGGTGGGCCCTAAGTGGGAAGGACCATATGAGGTCACAGAGGCCTTAGGACGGGGCGCGTACAAGTTACGTGACATGGATGGCCGCGATCTGGAACGCACATGGAATATCTCCAATCTCAAAAGGTGCTATCTTTAAAAGCTACGTCTTCCGCATGGACACTTTGCTATATTTGGCTTTAATGAAGATCCATGTGTTCTCTTTGTTTTGTTTCTTATGCTTTTATAGGTTCTTATTGTTTTTAGGGTTTCCCATTCTTGTCAAAACAAAAAATGTAAACGTTCTAATAAAATGTCGTGGTGCCTAGCTAGCTCCACGGCTAGTTTTCCGTGCAAATTGTTTGGTTATTCTTTAGATTCTATTAAAGTCATATGGATTTAGTTATTATAATATGACATGTCTCATTCATATGCATTCATTCAATCACCGTACATGTACTATACGCCTCCAGGCGGGGTAAGAGGATTAAGTGAACCTACTAATTCAACTTGCCGCATAAGAGGGATGCAACCCCAGCGACGCAGATCATGTATCCTTACTAGACACCTTACTCACAAGACGTTGTGATAAGTTTCCGTATGTTGTACTCACGCAGTGCTTTGCGTAGTAAAGACGCACGTCGCACGTTTAGTAAATTATAGACTTGATTGTTTTTTGAGTAAGACGTGACACGTCATGCAGTATAGGTATACGATATCCAACAAAAAAATACACAAGTTTCAAAATCATAACAAAATGGCCGTGGTTATCACGGATTTACTTGCATACATATGACAGTTATTTCACACATCAGTCTTAGCCGTGTACATACACGGACGAATAAAAGATACAACTGTTTACAAGGTAAATTACAACGGAGGTAGGAACTCCCCTATATCCTTCTTCCCTTCTTCAATCATGGCGCGGAGGGCCTCCCCGTGATCATTCTTCCCATCCTGTGCCTTGATTGCATTCGCATCCAATGCCTTAGCAAGCAGTTTTTCACCCTTCATTACCTTCGACACGGAGTCATGGGTAGGCATGGTCAGTTGGATGGGATCAGCAGTAAGCTTGGACATTACTACCTCGTTAGGAGCATCCTGCAGCGCCTCCAGCTCATCTAAAAGAGGATGTTGGATTTCAGCAAGTGCATCCATTGACGCGGTCATCTTGTCCGTGGCTGAAGGGTTGTGGTAGGCGTGCTGGGTAATATCTTCATTCTTACCTATCAATTCCGAAGCTTGGACCAATCCCTCGTGCCTACCACGGTCAATCCCATCCAAAACGACACATGCGAATGCTTGCAGCAGGTACGAAGCTTCCATAACCTTGCTCACGGCAAGGCGCATTCCCTGACCAATCATACATCTGCGCCCAGCTTTGGCTGATAGCAAAGGAGGACACATCCTTTCAGCATAACCGTGGCCATCTTGCTTAGCTCCTCCTCAGCTGTCGCAGCTTGCTCATCCAAATTAATCCGCGCTTGGGTTAGCTCATCCTTCAGCGCGTCGCGCTCTTGTGCGATGTTGAATGCTTGTACGGTTACAGCTTTGGTAGAGGCTTCGGCTGCGGACACCTGCATATGGAACTTAGAGCTATCACAGGGATAATGTGGTTTTTTTTCTTGTGTACAAAAAAAAACATTCATGTTGAAAGCATACCTTCTCGTTGGATGCGGCTATAAGGGCCTCAAGCTCGGCGATGCATTTTTCCCGAGTGTTGGCGTGATGGGCCTGCTCCTTCACGGTGGACTCTGTTGTAACCAACGTCGTTTGCAAGGACGCGATGGTCTTCTCGTGTTTCACAACTAGTGCTTCACGACGAGCTATCCTTTTGTCCGCACGCTTCACATTCGCCAAGGTCTTGATCAGACGACGTCTTAAGGCGGCACCCACTGTCACTTGGTGTGTGGATGACACATCAAATTGCTCCAGCAAGGACTCATGGTCTAGTTCGTCCAAGTCTTGAGCCAGGGCCGGAGGAGTAATATGCTCGATAAATTCCGTGCACTCAGACTCCGCCTCTAACCTTGTTAAACTGGATAAATTCCATGCTACGCGCAGGCTGTTCTCCGGTCCTTCAGGAAGTGGCTCCTCGGCATGTGTTAGAGGAGGGTATGGAGGTCTTATTGATGTCGTGGGGGCAGGGTCCCTTTCCACCTCTTCCTCTTGGGCTACTGTCGACGGATCCGCCCTGAATGAGAAGTGCTTACGTGGTACCAGTTGTAGGTTCCGGGACGGTAGGAGCTACGGTGCTCACGGGGGTGGCCATCCAGACTTGTTCTTCTACGTGCGATGTGGGGTTGACCTGAGTCGTCGCAGTGCCGCTTCTATCCTGGTACAGAGGATGGTCTTTTCTTAGTTTCTTTGAGGGAGCGTTAGAGGCCCCCGTCCCGTCCCCTAGTGTCTTTGCCACCCTCCTGGTGGTCTTCCTCTTTCTGGATACGGACTTGGGGGACCCGGAGGCTTGGGTATTTTCTTCATCCTCACCAGTAAGGTTGATGAAATCCTCTTCTTCTGCATCCTCCTGGTGCGGCACGGCACCCTCAAGCAGCAACTCTCCATCATCTTCATTGTGGAAGTCGAGAGGGGATTTCCCGATAATAGGCTCTCCCTCATCTGATCTTTGCTTGGAAGTTTCTTCAAGGGGAATGGTTCGGTCCGCGGTTGCATCAAGGAGAGGAAGTTCATTCTCTTTCAGTGGGCGGAAACCTTCGGGCACTTTCATTGGGTCGCCCTGGCGCAAAAGCCCATGTAGGTTCATCTCTGCGGACGTACACAATTGTACGGATTAGTAAGTTCCTGACCTGCAAATAACATTTATCATATCTACAAACATAAGTAAACCTACCCTGTCTACGTTCCGTCAGGAAGCACGGATACATGTATTCCCTCCCATAATAGTGGCGGCTTAATCCTACTAAGCACAGAAAATGCTCCGGCAACCCCCTATGAAATTATGTGCGGTGGGTATCTAGTATTTTCAAGTCTTTGCTGCTATAGTCTTTGGATTTGGGCGGAAAATCTTTGGGTGTTCTGGTTTTAAGGACGAAAGGAGTAGGGAATACTTTTTCATCAACAAAAAAGTAATGATCGTACCAGCTCTTAAGGGAGTCTAAGGGCTTCCTATACGTCATGGGGGCGTTCCCGGATCGTTTTTTGAACGATAGCCATCCATTTACTAGTTGGGGGGAGTAAAAGACCCTAAATAGGTTTACGGTCGGGGTTACTCCGCATGTATGGCATGTAATCTCAAATTGATTGATTTTACACGCCCCTATGCAGTGCAGCTGGGTTATATGGAAATCATAGTACAAAAGCATATCTACCAAGAACTTGGATAAGGGGATGCGGTAATTAGCCGAATCGAATAGGCGCGTATATACGCCTATCTTTCCCCTCGGGGCATCCGTAATTGCTTCACCGTCACATGGATAGGTTGGGTGTACGCTTTCGGGGTTGTAATATTTAGACAAAAAGTCTATATATTTTTCCACAGGCATCACATTCAGGACATCCGTGATGACAGGGTTGTCCTTTACCATGTTTTATAAATAGGATTTGAAAGGCGTGATGATCTAACCTGCGGTGATGGAAATCCGTAGAATAAGAGGCAAAAGATGGAGGGGAGAAGCTTGGAATAACAATGGCGGAATGACTATGAACTGTGTGTGTAACAGTTTCACACAACAACTCTTATATATGGTTGCCTCGATTTCCGAGGTAACGTGGATGTTTGCCACGTGTAAAACACTATGTCCATCCAACGGGTGGGATTTCTGACACTTCTGAAACGACAGAAGGGACCCATGGGTCACTTCTTAACAGTTTTACGTGGCTCAATGATGGGAATTAATGGTGCACTTTTTGCAGGTGTGCGACTGATTAGTTGACTACCATTAATGCATTCATTCTTGTGGCGGATTATGCGGTCATACGTAAGACTATATTCAATGTTGTATTTATTTTGTCTCGGTCGTCACGTGCGGCTGAGGTACCATTGGAATAAATTCCTAAGACAAGCAGCCATGTGCGGCCAAAACAAAAATTTAAATGTTTATCATTCCCTAGATCTTTCTTGGTATGTCCGGAGAGCATCTTGATAGTCTAGAAGTTACGCCTACGGCTGTAACAACTAGACTGGAGGGACATGATGACGTATAGTCCCCAGCCGGGTCATGAGCCCAGCCCACGGGTACTACCCATATCCGACCCATCTTGAATGGGTGGGAATAATGTTATTTAAGCTTATGGGCTTAGATGAACAGTAACCGCACACACGTGTGCGGCCCACGGCCCGGCATGGCCGGTACAGGGTTAGATAGAATCATAGTCCTACTATGATTGGGATTTATCCCAAAGGGGAGGATATTCACTCACCATAATTAGGAGATAACAATCAATCTAATTCTTGTGTTTATCCTTAAGTATCAGTGACAGCCCATTAGGGTTTCACTGCCTATATAAGGAACCCCCAAGGGTTCCACAAAGGGATTACATTCTACACTCTAAAACTCTCATCCGATTCCTATAACCCTAATCGATTACTTACTCTCACGCCGGAGTCTAATCGTGGGAAACATTCCTACGGCAAGCCTAACGCATGTTGTTTAGTGTGCAGGATCCCAACCATACGATTCACTTGGTGCAGGAGCCGGAGTCCAACCAACCCGAATTAAGCCTAATTCGGGTCTAGCAAGGATCACCCAACTTTTGTATCAACACAAACTAATTGATGATTTGGTGAGGGAGCAACAAAGAGTCTTTGCAGAAAAGAGAAGAAAAGAAAGGGTTAAGCCTCTAACCACTATGCAAATCAGAAATCAAATGATGTCCTACCTCAAGAAAGTCAAGCATTTTACCCATGCTTAATTGGTCAGAAATACCTTTGAAGAAATCAAGGCTTTGTATGAACAGCACAAGAGAACCAAGTTGAATTTTTTTTAGATTGGTTCTGAAAAGGATAAGCAAGATATTGAAGATGTAAGGAAGCATCTTCAACAACAAAGTCAATTTGGAAGTACCCCTAGGCTTGATGCAAGTACTGTTGAACAAAAGGAAGCATCTCAACCCATGAAGACCACCTATGTTAGGAAGAAGAAAAGGGTGATAGAAGTTTCAAAGGGAGCAGAGATTAGTCAAGGAATGAATGAGGGGAATACAACTCAAGATTCTAGCAAGAAGACTAAAAAATGTACAAGCAGTACATACACAATCAACAGTACTTAAGGAAACAATACATACTGATTTGGAGGAGGGTTCAATAGAGTTTGAAGGAATCGCCAAGGGTATTAAGAGGAAAAGATCAACAAAGAAGAAGCAAGAAGCTAAGAAAAAGGTGAAGTCTACTGAACAGGATAGTGATGATGATGAAAGCTGCAAAAAGCACTTAAAGATAGTGAACTTTGAAGATCAGTGCATTGACACAGAGACCCTTGGAAAGAAGTCATATATCATAAGATGGACAAGTGCTATGAAGGATGGATTAGAAATTCATGGAATCACTAGGTCAGATGGAACATTCAGAATGTTCAGACTACTTGAAGAGATTCTACACATCCTTGACAGACAAGACATTCAAGACCTTAACAGATTTGTTGAAGGTAGAAGTGAAGGTCAAGTAGAAGTCACATTACTGAGGAATGAACTGAAGTTTATGTATGAGCCACAGACTTGTGATCAAAGAATATTGAAGGACTTAGAGAATCAGGTTCCTACTTACTGAAGATATTATAGATCATGTGGCATACATACATTGGATATAGATGATGTAACCTATTACATGCTTCAAGAAAAGAGATATCCTTTTGGAAGAAGATTGTTGGAAATAATGTTAGAGCAACAATTGTCAGTTTTAGAAGAATCTGCTAGTGCTTTGGAGTTGATCAGAATAGTTAAACAACAAATCAAGGATTTGGAGCAAGAGGAAGAAGCTGAGAAAGAGCCTTAAGTGTTTGATTTACAATCACACTTCACAAATGGTTCTCAGTTCACCATGTCTAATACACATACGAACTGGCTAGTCCATAAGCAAACGGTTTGTGGTAAAGACTTCTCAAACCCGTTGATAGCTGGTAGTTTGCTAAAAACTATATGGTTCTAACTCACCATGTTTCGAGACAAAGAGTTGGCTAGTCCGAGACAAACAGTACTAGGTAAAGACATTATCAAATCCCTTGATGGTTCACAGTTTACCAAAAATTGTAGGGTTATCAGTACACCTTATTCTTTTTGAATAAAGTATTGGCTATTCCAGAGTGTACAGATAACTGGTAAAGAATAAATCAAATCCGTTGATAGCTGATGATTTGCTAAAAATCATGAAGCCAATACATATTGGCTTTTGTTGTTAACTGTTTTATTTCAGGTATGAAGCTGCAAGCAAAGGAGTATTAGTTTCAAAGAAAGAATACTTAGAAGGTTTTGTCTCATCAAATCAAGATAGAAGTTCATGATCGAGAGTTCATAGATTTAACTCAAAGAAGACAATTATTGTTGTTGTAGAACAAAATGAATGTTCATAAGACACAAGAAGATCATAATTTGAAGACAAAGATGATATTTATGAGACTTGAAGATTATCTTATCAAAAGAAGACCTGCATAAAGTGTTTGGCTACATTCAGTTGGATACAAGTACAAATTACCAAGTTCAATCCAAATTTGAAGAGAAGACTGAAGACATTTATTCTAATACATTTAGTATAAAGAGAAACAAGAAGAAAACAAGTTGTCATTCTTGTTTAGGGGAGGATTGTTGGGATTTAATTGTAAAGTACCAAGTACTGTTAGTATAAGTACAAGTACTGTTAGTGTTAGCAAGTACAGTTAGTGTTAACGCGGTACATAGCAAGTACTGTTAGTGTTAACTACAAGTATTGTTATATTGATTAGGACAAATATATCTTTGTATAAGATATGTCATAGTTATAGTTAGAGTATATCTTATGTTAATACTTAAATAGTTAGAATATTGATAATATATCATTTGTGATATATTTATCTTTATAGAATATTCTAAGGTTTCTAGGGTTCCTTACTCTATAAAAGGAACATAGGTACAATGACATTCATGTACCTCATGCAAGTCGATTAATAAGATAATCGAATAGTTAAATGTAATTATGTTCTTCTGTGCTTTATGAGTTAGATTTCGCATAACTTATTTAGTTGGGTAAGAGTTCTCAAAGTATTCTAGTTTGATTACAAACTACTATACTAGTTCTTAACATAATATAGATCCAATCAAAGGGATCAACACTTTAAGGCCTAAGTATTAACCACACAAATTACACAACTTCTAAATTGACTTACCAATTTGGATCTTCACAACCACACAACTCTTCAAAACCACACAACTACACAAATTAAGTTTGATCTTCAATAGATCTTGAGGTAGACACAACACTTCAAGGATGAAAGTGTTCTTCTCTTTGTACTTGAGAGGAAGAAATGGGAGGAGAAAGATTCACTTCTAAACAAGTAGTAATAAACCAAATATCCAAGGATTTGAATGATTTAAGAAGATGGACTGAATCTGGAATTTTATGTACAAAAGAGGTGAGGAGAAAATCTTAGAATGGTCCAATATTTATAAGACAAAGCTCCAAAACCTATCGTTCTATGCTTCTTATAAGACGTCTTTCCCTCAGCTTCTCATCAATCTTCTCGATCGTATAGGTAGCACTTTGTTGATATACCGTGTGCCAATCTACAGTGACCTCTGGAAGAGTCTTATACTTGTTGAGATGCACCAACTTTTCTCGAATATGGGTGAGAGTCCCGTCTGAATTTGTGGATCTCTGGAATTCTCATGAACCTCATTAGACCACGACCATTCAGGTAGAAAATTCCGGGCATGGGTCAGTGGTGCTGGTGTAGGGAGATTTGTCTGTATGCCTCTCCAACACTTTAGTACGTGTTTTAGAAATATTGAGCTTCCTTTGATAACTTTCTACTCCAAGTTGCAGATCTTCAACACTTTTCTTGATGACAACTCGACGTGTGTACATTCGAAGAGCTGAATTCAAGGCAATTAGTTCTTCAGATTTCAAGTGCCTGAGGGCGTTGTGAGTAAGCAAAAGCAGCATGTCTTCAATATCTTCGAGACGAAGAAGTGGAAAATCTCCTTCCTAGATAGTGTAGACTTTTTCATCTTCTCGAATGAGTCTGATCTCTGTCAAATGTTGATAGCCTATTTTGGGTTCAATCTTAACTCCTTGGATGCTTTTGATTCGAATGCAAGAGAAGACTTGAGAACCTGAGTTGTGCAGACATGCATAGTTGTAGGCGCGTCGCACACGCTCATCCCAATGTGAAGCACCCAATTCGGCATATCGATCATATTCAGGATATTTTTGTGGAACCCAGAGATGATTAACTTTTTCTTCTAACCAAGGTATCAAATCCCAAGTTGCAACCTTTACCAATGTTAAGGAAGTTGCATACTTGATTGCTCCCTTAACCAAGTATTCGAGATCCTCACTGACAAATAATTCAAGTGCAATTTGATCATCATCTGTAATTGTAGTAGGAGGAGGTTTTTCAGGCGCATGAAGACCATCCCTTTGAGTAGTTCTCAACGCTTTCAGAAGCTCATTTGCGTTGTACTCGTATTCCGTACTGCTGAGCTTGGATTTAACACGAAGGTTGGGATTTTTGAGTCCTCTCACAACCATTGCTTGAGTTATGTTAGACCCATAGGTGTACTACAAGAATCTTGAAAAATCTATTAGATTGCTTAGGAATTGGGAGAAGTCAGCTTCATCAGCCTTTGTTAGTGGACGAAGTGCAGCAGCGTTGGACACCCAAGGTTGTACAGATGCATTTTCATCTTCCTCGAGTGTATCCACCCATGCTGGTTTACTTGACTCTGGAATATCAGGAACGATAGTAGAGACAGGAACATCAACAACAGGTACTGCTACTACTTCAGTGTCTGGTATGTCTTGGACTGGATCAGAGACTGGGATATCTGGTATAGGTTGATCGGGTTTTGTCAGTTTTTGTTGCACTAAAGGTGTAGTAACTGAAGCAACTGGGGCAGATGTAACAGGAATAGAAGTGGTTGCATGAGCGGTTGTGGCTGGAGTATGTGATGAGGCTGTATTAGCATCTACATCATGAAACTTCTTGGTGCGTCTGCCTTGACGAGGTGGAGGTTTTAGAGTTGATTTACCCTTGGTAACATCATCTTTGGGAGATTTGTCACCTTTGGACTTGTCTTTATTAGACATGTCTTGCTTATCACCATCCTTTTTCACTGTATCATCGTCCCCTTCTTCTTGATCATCACCGTTTTTTCCGTCACCATCACCATTATCATCACCATCACTGTGTTTATCACTTCCTTCTTCGTCATTAGTACCTTCTTCGTTATCACTACCTCGTTCTTCATCACTTCCTCCTTCGTCATCACTACCTTTGTCTTCATCACTCCCTCCTTCGTCATCACTACCTTTGTCGTCGTCACCCTTGTCATCATCATCATTGTCATCATTAGCATCATCGTCATCATTGTCGGATTCATCTTCTTCTTCATTTAAGATATTATAGGGAACTACAGTACCATGTTTCTCGAATATCTTAGTATCTTTATCTATAGCCGTTTTAAGAGCTTTGTGAAGGATCTTTTGAGCTTTGGTTTTGTTGTAGGACCCGACTTGAATCATCCGAGCATGTAAGAGTTTCTTTAACTCATAATCCGTGAACCTTTGAGCAATGAGAAAATCTTACTTTTTAGCATCAGAAGACTTGATCATGACTTTGCTTGCGGCAATTTGTTTCAACTCGTCTCGCGGATTGTCAATAGATTCCTTAACCTTTTCATCAAGTGATTGAACAATTGATTCGTTAGCTTCGGCAAGAACCTCTTTCTCAGCTCGGTACATCTTTTTGAGTTCTCGAAGACGTATGAATGTTGCTTCATTTTTGGCGGTTTCATTTGCTTTGACGTGAGCTAGTTCTTATGCATGTAGTTTGCAAGATAGTTCTAACTCTTCTTGGAACTTAGCAATTGCGTCTTCTTGAGATTTTTTTGTGGATTCTTCACTTTGCTGTCTACGAGCTAACTCCTCTTTAATTCGACTCATCTCTTCTTGTTGAGCTGTCATGAGTTGTTCCATTTGAATCATGAATATTGCTGGTAATGATGAAATCAATGATATCGGTGCTGCTAGGGTTTGTTGCGTAGGAGCAATGGTCATGGCAGTGCTTGCAACTGAAGCAGAGAGAGGTCGACTTGGTAGAGTTAGAGGAAGTTGAATTGACGCTGGTGGGGTCACTATAATAACTTGTGGAGGTACTGTTGAAACTGGTGGAGGCACTGTAGATACTGGTGGGGCATTGTAGAAATTGGTAGAGGCACTGTAGAAACTGGTAGAGGCACTGTAGAAACTGGTAGAGGCACTGTAGAAACTGGTGGAGGCACTGTAGAAACTGGTAGAGGTACTGTAGAAACTGGTAGGGACACTGTAGTACTTAAGGCTTTGGTAGTCTCAACAAATGTTGTTGTATCAGTAGACCCGGTAATGTGCATGTCCTTCAATCCGTCATGAGGTTGTTGTTCATCATGAATATCGGCATCGTCATCAACTTGGGCAGATTTCTCACGAAGAGGAATGTAGTCATCCGGCTTCCCAAATTCAGCAATATTATGAGGTAGTAAAGTTTCTTTTGCCTTCATGCCTGAACCACTACCCCCCCCCCCCCCCCCGTGTCTTTCTTACTTTGCATGATTGCTTTCTAGACATTTCGTCTTTCGGTTTTGCGAAGCAGTTCTTCTTCATTAATATCTTCATCTTCATCCTCAAGAATTAGCTCCTTCCCACTAGACTTGGCAACACTTTTCTTCTTTTTGGGCTTAGGTGAAGCTGTTTCATCTGATGGTTCACTTTGTTTGCGTTTTCCTTTGCCTTTGGGTTTTGTTGAAGAGAAATCTCCTAATGCAACTCTTTCCTTTTGAATTTCCATTTCATCCAACAATTTCTTGTATGCCTCACTTGCTTTGAGTTCATCAGTCAACATATGATAAGGAATAGCGGTTAGAATACCTGAGTAAACACCAGCGTGTCCATCGTGTTTTAAATCCGCAAGAATAGCATCGTCATCAGGAGTATGATGAGGACTTTCTTCACGATTATCGATTGAGGCATCTAATTGCATGAAGTGATGAATAATAAGCTTGATAAAACGTGGGAAGGGAAAATACCCAGTCTTCTTCTTGGTATTGTGGAAGAGTTGATAATGAAATTCCTCCCATAGTAACTCCGCATAATTCACATTCTTACCCTTATAGATGCCCCAAAAGATACAAGCAATTTAAAGACGCAAAGAGTCATATCCAGTTGATTTAGTAGTAAGACGCCGAATGAGTATTCTGAAAAATGCTTTCCAAGGTTGACCCAAGTTAGCTGTAGTAAACTGAGACACCACTCGTAACTCAGGATCACCGTATCCAAGAGAATGATACATCTTCACAATTTCATTCTTGCCAGGGTCGACTATAAACCTTTGACCTGTAGGTGGTATTGGTAATTCGAATATTTGACGAAAGATAGGAATTGAGAGAGTATATGCCTTTTTGTTGATGGTGAATGTGAGCTTTCTGTCTGATAGTCGTTTCTTTGAAGCCCAAAATTCATACATATAATCGGTTGGAACCGAAGCCGTACCCCAGAAAGCCTTCTTTATTAGAGTTCGATCAAGAATGTTTGTGGCTACTTTGAAAGCATAGTGAGCTGAGGCAGAATCTTCTTTGTCTTCTTTCAGTCGAAAGTTATTTGGTATAAACATTAGAGATTTGGCGGCAACAAGTGCCTGATTAGCTTTGATTTGCTGTTCGGTAAGTTGAGACATGTTTTCTGCTTAAGACGAACAAACATACAAGATTTATATACCCAAATATATATATCATGATGTATCTATACCTAAGCAAATCAAACATATACCATAGACAACAAACAATACACCATCTTAGGATAAATCCACATTCTTTGGATAAATGCACTTGACATTTTTGGAATAATTGACATTTTCAGAGAAAACTATTTTTTTCGGAAAAAAATTGAAATTTTCAGAGAAAACTATCTTTTTCGGATAAACTGACTTTTTCAGATAAATCAACCTTTTTCGGATAAACTGACTTTTTCAGATAAATCAACCTTTTTCGGATAAACTGACTTTTTCAGATAAATCAACCTTTTTCGGATAAACTGACTTTTTTAGATAAATCAACCTTTTTCGGAGAAAATGATCATTTTCGGATAACAAGACTTTTTCAGATAAAACAACCTTTTTCGGAGAAAATGAAAATTTTCGGATAACAAGACTTTTTCAGATAAAAGACATTTATTCGGAAAAACGCAGTATCTTCAGAAAAATCATATATCTTCAGATAAATGATATTTATTCGGATATTTCAGTATCTTCGGAAAAATCATATATCTTCGGATAAATGATAATTTTTCGGATAATTCAGTATCTTCGGGAAAATCGTATATCTTCGGATAAATGATATTTTTTCGGATAATACAATATCTTCAGAAAAATCATACATCTTCGGATAAATGATATTTTTTCGGATAATACAATATCTTTGGAAAAATCATATATCTTCGGATAAATGATATTTTGTCGGATAAAGTGATTTCTTCGGATAAATTGATATTTTTCGGATAAAAGCAAATTCTTCGGATTATTGCATGTTTTTCAGATAAGCACTTTTTTTTCGGATGAATGCATTTTTCGGATAAAAGTCTTAGACAGATTACATGATCATCCTCAATCACAAACTGTTATGATTCTTAGGGCAAAAATGATTGAATCTAACGCATCCTAAACAAAGCATCTATGTTCTAAAGCCTATCACATACAAAACCCCTTTATCAATTAACCAGATAACCGAAAAAACTATAAACCCTAATTTTGACATTTGGGGTTGACTAATTAATCGAAGAAGATAGATTATATTACCTTAATTTTGATGAAACGAAAGTAGATCAAAGATGGTGATGAAGTTTATCAATGGCGGCAAGTAGTTGTGGTTTGTGTATGAGTTAAACAGGGAAGATAGAAACGAAAAAGAAGAGAAAAAGGGGCGGTTTTAATTTATTTGACTTAGGTCAAATCTAAACATTTTCCCTTTCTGCATTTTTTTAGTCCTCCTATTTCCGTCTGTTTTCTTTTGGTGACTATCCTATGTAAAGACATACAATCCAAGCAACGTAAATGAACTCCTATGTTGTAACACACATTTATCACGAAAAAACCTAATACCGATTCACATGAATTACTAGAAAAAAAAATCACAAAGCACGAAGAATACACACGAAGAATAATTCACCATTTAGCATATAACCGATTAATTATTCTGAACTACTTTTGAAGATCGGTTTGAAGATGAAAATAATTTGACATTTTCTCTCCCTTAAATACAGACCCGTTTTCTATTTAAAGAGTTGTAGTCTTTGTATTTAAGAGTACTGATGAAATACTTTTTCGTTTAAGATGATATTTGAACAATTCGTGATGGCAATAAGATTTCTCTTATTTTAACAAATAAGTGCACTGAAACGTACACTAATTTGTGTTAGACCAAGTTATAAAGTAAACTTGATCCCTTGTATGGTTTTAAAGTAAACCATACCTGAGAAAATTAATTCCTGTTGTGAGACAACGTTTTCGTAAGAAAAACGTGACTTGAATGCGAAAAGCGGGTTGCAGTCAGAAATAACTACAAGCCATTTGGGCATGTTTTAAAATATGTACAACTTTTATACGGACTCTATTTATAGCGCCGTATCAATTTTAATCGACATTTCTAAGGCCGTAAATATTACCATACTAAAAGACATGCCCGATTTTAAAATGAAAAATATTTTTGAATTTTCTTGATTTTATATTTTTTATGGTTTTTGTATGTTTTATATTTTTGTATTTTTCTTTTGGTGGTTTAAATATATACGATAATATACAAGATCACGATAAAAGGATACTCTAGAATAGTTACCACCACTATTCTGCAGATTCTTCTGCCAACTCCTTAAGTGTCGCTGGTGAGAATGATTTCATGCCAAGTTTTTCGATCAAAAACTCGATACATCCTCGATCTAAGGCCTTTATGAATATATCTGCCAGCTGATACTCAGTGTTGACAAAATACAGTTCGATCACTCCATTTTCCACTTGCTCTTTGATGAAGTGGTAGCGTATGTCAATGTGCTTTGCCCGGTAATGTTGAACGTAGTCGCAGGAAAGGGCAATTGCACTTTTGTTATCACAGTACATCGGGATTTTGTTGAATCCAAGATCGTAGTCAGTTAATTGTGATCTCATCCAAAGAACTTGAGCACAACAACCGGACATAGCAATGTATTCTGCCTCTGTACTTGATATCGCAGCACTTTTCTGCCTTTTGGATGCCCAACTAACCAATCTATCTCCAAGAAGTTGCACACTGCCAGAAGTGCTACGTCTAGTATCTTGACATCCAACATAATCCGCATCTGCATATGATATTAGTGCAATAGAGGAATCCTTCGGATACCACAGACCACGATGAAGTGTTCCTTTAAGATACCGAAAGATACGTTTCACAACATGTAAGTGCTTTTCGGTAGGCCGAGTGATGTAGTGTCTTTGTACCCTTTAGGAAAAGGATGACAAATAGTGGTAGTATTAAGTGTCGGTTTAGGAAAACCGAGCACTAATGACCCAAATGATTCGTTTCCCAAGGAGGCAAGTGCGTTGTGTATTGAATTGATATTGATTTGTGATTATATGATTGAGAAAGAAATGGGATTAGAAGAGAAAGACGGTTACAAATACTAATAAAACTACGACGAAAAAGGCGAACACGTAAAACCGTAAATAGTGCCAAAATTAAAATTTTAACCTAAAAATTACTAAAAATCCCCAATAATATTCTAAGAGTTTACAAAAAATCCAAACTTGCTAAAACCTTTTAATTAATTAGATAATGACTTTTTATTGCTAATTAAAGCCCTAAAAATCACTTTTAATTATTAAAAAGCCTTAAACAAGATCTAATAGTTTGTAAACCTCAAAAATATCCTAATTAAGCTAAAAACTATTTTTAAAAATTTTAAAACCAAATTAAACTATTTTTAAACACTTAAAAACTATTAAAATCTATTAAATCTTAAATTAATTCTAGAAATTAATTGAAAAGTCCTAAAAATATTTGGAAAGTGACAAAACTCCTAATTAAGTGTCCTTAACCTAGGAAAATTGTAAAAACTAAAAAAATAAAACTTTAATTTTTAATAATAAAATAATATTAAAATAATCAAAAAAAATTCAAAGTTCACTAAATAATTCCAAAAAATTACCAAAAATCCTAAATAATGTAACTAAGACAAAAATGCAATCCAAATTTTCTGAAACCTATTTAATAATTTTATATTAAATTTTAAAGTTGTCTAAAAACCCTAAAATCAAATAAAATTAAAAATTAGACTTTTTGAAAACTTTTTGATATGTAAACCTCAAATTACTTAAATAAAACCTAAAAACTATTTTTCTGGAAATTAAAACCTATTTTTATTATTTTTAAATTAATTAATGAAATACGGCTAATTAAAAAATAATAAAAAATGATTAAGAAGTGGAAAAATCAAAGTTTTAGCTAGAAAAATCCTAAATGAAAAGACAAACCTAGAAAAATAAGATGGGGTCAAAAAACTTAAAGGATAAGCTGAAAAAGCCCAAAATAAGCTACGGCTTTAATTATATAAGCCCACACAAACACACCTTAAGTATCTTTCATAAGCAACCCTAGCAGTCAAAGACCCTAGGGCGCAGTGGTGAGTGTGTTGTGTTGTGAGAGGAGTGGCGCAGGTTCGAGTCCTGGCCACGTCCTTTTTGTTATTTATTTTTTTTTCGTTTTAAGCTTTAAACACAAACAGTAACTTAATTAATCTCAAAAACACAAACTTCAATCCAATTTATCAAAGATTAAGACAAAAAGAAATGAAAAAACGGGTTCAGGTCTGATATGTTTCTGATGAACACAAAGTAAGCAAAATGGGTATCTTCACTTGTGAAAATATCAATCAAGAGGACTTGATATGACTTGTTGTTGGTTGTTGATGGATAATATGGCACCCCTACACTCAGTTGGAGTGTAGAGAGTCAATCAAATGCAAAAAAAAAACAAGTATAAGCAGAATCAAGCACCAAATATCAACCAAGTTACTGATTAGCTTAATGTAGGTCTGAGAGGTTTTTGCTGATTCAATGTGCATACAAGTGAGTTTCAAAGGGTCAAAACATGCATACAAGTCAACCAACTAGCAAATAAACAATACACAAACCTAAATATCCCTATAATCTAACAACTAAGCAACTTGGATGGCAGATTTCAACAAAAAAACAGGCAGAGATGGCAGTGACAGATTTTAAGCTATTGATCCAACGTTTTATCATGCAAACCTTTTTAAATCCACACCAAACTAGAAGACCAACTAGCAAGTAACCTATTATACCCCTAAGATTGATTTAAACATGTTTATACTTCAAAAATTTGTCTCAAAATCTGGTTAAAACACAAATCCAAACACCCCTTTAAAATCTTGAAATGAAATTTTCCAAACCAAATCAATACAAAACTTGATCAAACAGAATACTTATGCTTCTAACATGCATAAACAACTAACAATATCAATATCCAACACTTTAAACAAGCATTCATGCAAAATCACATAAACATCAACATTTTTCAGAAAAATAAAAAAATGAAATGGGGAATGAGAAACTACCTTAAGGGTCCTACATCCAGGACCCTTAGTGACAGCCAAGTCACCTCCTTCAGGCTGGGGCCTGAGCTGATCCTTGATCAAACAAGCTCAATGAATCTGCTAAGAAAATGAAGAACACAAGCACAAATAATACACTTTCTGATTTTACTTAGAACCTCTTAAACCTTTTCCAAAAACCTTGAAACCTTTAACACGTTTTAAAAATAATATTAATATTCAGAAATTCAGAATTTTGGTCCACTTTCACTTCTCAAAATTCATAAATTTCTAAAAAATTCAATCCTGTTTTCAAAACCTTTTTGAAACCTCAATAACACAAAGTGTTATTGTAGAATCTTGATAACCTATGAATCTATGAAGTGGGTTGATGTTTTCTAGAGAGAGAAACTAGAGAGAGAAAGTGAGAGAAAATGTGTGTCTTATTTATTGAATGAAAACAAGAAAATGAACAATAACCACCCCTTTCCAAGGAGGAAAGGGGTATTTATACTTCCAAGCAACATTGGGCTTGGGCCGGTCCATGACAAGCCCATGGACCGGTTCTTACTTAACTTAATAAGTAACTATTAACTATTTGTTGACTACGAGCTATTACAACATTAATAATATTGTGGAGTGACCGATACTTCTAATATACGTAAAAACGTATTTCTAACAATCTCCCCCTAAGGGAGGTCACTCCACGTTACAAAGTTCTAAACCTAGCATACTATACTAAGTCTTCGTTCTTTAGCTCGTAGTCTTTTCTTCTTTTCTTTCTTTTGTTGTGAATATGTTGGTTTGATCTTTTTGGCTTTGGCTTGAGAGCATTGTTCTTTTGGCCTTTCACGTGCGATCTTTTCCTTCTTGTGAATTTTGCCTCCTCGTGACTCCATGTTCCACACACTTATATCTTTTTGTTGAATTCTCGAAAGTTTCAGAGTTTGGTACAGCGGAAGACTTTATCTTGTACTTTCTTGAATTTTTGCTAAAGTTTGATGCAAAAAAACATAAGCATGTGGGAACAACTTCTACAGGTACACCGCAACACCACCGTCTTCACTGGTACACAGCAACGCCACTGTCTTCAACAGGTACACAGCAACGCCACCGTCTTTAACAAGTACACAGCAACGACACGAATAAAATGGCTTTGAACATTTTATTCTAATTCGGTAGCATTTTACCTCCGGTCGGTGAAGACCGTTGGACAATATTAGATATCGTACCCGTGACGGATAGTTTCAATTAAGTAACTTCCTGACAGGATTTCGCGGGTAAACCCGTTCTCTTTATTCGACCGTCCAAAGCTGACTGCGAACATAAAGAGTGAATCACTTGGATAAATTATCCTTGTGATTTGAAGCCGTCAATTCATGAAACCTGGAACAAGTGAATTTCAATTAAGATTTTCACCATCGTTGCTTTCCAGTTGTCACGAGCTCAATTCATAAAGAATCTTGCACGTCACCTACCAAGTGCTGTTTGATGTTAACACTAGAAGGATTTCCACTCGTCACTGTGATCAATAAAGAGTCACTCTGAGTGTTCTGGCAAGATCATATGATAATGCGTAGAGGCCTGGAACGAGTTTAAGTTCAATTAAGAATTAAACCACTGTTTCCTTCCAATTTTTCACAAGATTGGTTCTAAAAGAACCGCACGTGTAACCTACCATGAGCTTGTTTGATGTTGGCTCAAGCAGGATTTCCATCTTCATTGTAATACTTGTGTATTACTCGGATGTTCTGGCAATATTACAGGAATACTGCGTAGGACTCATGAAAATCTCTTACTTTTCACAGTGTGTGAGAAAGCAAGGAATAAATGGAAAGTGTCCTAATGAGACTTTTGATGATCTCTTGGCTCTAGACTCAATTGTGCGTTTTGATTTTAGTGAGCGATGGCTGGAGAGGAGTGCCACCTTTTCAATACCAGTCTATTCGGAGTGAATAAACCAATAGATAACGTGTTGATCTCCGTGTGATTAAAACAAATACCTTTTGAGAGATATTTGAGTTAGCTGGGAAGGGTTGTGCATTGCATCACTGGGTCCATGATGTCTTTCTTCAATACCGAGAATCATTAGCAAAAATGACCTCAATAGCATATGTATTGACCCGGTTTCTGCCTAAATTTGTAAGGAGGGCTTCTTTCTTTACACCCTTTATCTTTACAATTCTTTTTCATTCTTCAACCCCTTCAATGCTTACCAATACGTCATCAATAGCACCTTGTTGTGATTGTTCCAGTGCTAGCTTAAGTACTTGGTCGGCATTCAGCTACGTTCACATTCTTTCTCCATCTTTCCTAGGACTTCTAATTCTATCTAGAGAATTGTCCTTGGGAAGATACCATCGGCTCTGATGAATCATTGGACTAAACCTATTCCTACCATCCTTTTGTCACCACATTCGTCGTGAATTAAGCGTGTTTTGGGAAGGAATTGCCACCATGAAAAATCATTGAAAATCACCTAAAGTACTTGTGATATTGAAATCAAAAGTTTCGTACCTTAGGTGTTTTTGATCATCAAAAACGCTCCCCCTTAATACGTGCTTTACACATATTAAGTTGGATTATCGTTAAATCTTTTTCATCTTTTAGCCAAGTATCACTTAAGTCTCCTTAATCCCATTTTCTCCCCTTATCCAAAATGTTAACCATTAATATTTGGGATATTGAATGGATTAACCGGTCTTTGGGTAAAAAATGAAATCAATGTTTGGCCATAGAACATGTGAATGCTCCCCCTTAAGTTAATAAGGGATAGTTGTAGTGCTTTAGTATGATATATTTTGAAAGATTTAGAATCTCGTGAGAAATTCTTGAAAAATTATCATACCTTAACACTACATCAAGCCATTAAAACACAATATTCACAAATATACATATTCACAATTGAAAAACCAATATAAAGTGGACCTGAAATGTACGACCCATTAGATGGATCGTTGCAGTAGCTTGTGGTGCACTAAATATGGTCTACCACCAACGAATCTTTCCAAGCTCCTCATCAATCTACGTTAACGGAGCTTTTGATCAATCTTCTTGATCACGTACTTCGCCATTTGCCGATAACCCGGATGCCAATCCTCTGTCATCTCTGGCAAAGTCCCACCCGAGTTAAGATGCTCCAACTTTCCTCTGACTTGTAGAAGAGTCCCATCACTGTACTTATAAAGCTCACCCACCCTCATAAACTTCATTAAACCTCGACTGTTCAAGTAGAAAATGCCGCAATTCGAAACAGAAATGCCGGTATAGGGACATCTATCTACATGTTGAGGTAGAACTTGATTCACTGGACGGGTTAAGTTGAGCTTCCTTTGGTAGCTTTCGACTCCCAACTGAAGATCTTCAACTCGTTTCTTGATAACAACGCTTCGTGTGAACATACGAAGTGCTGTATTCAAGGCAATGAGGTCTTCACGAGGAATATGTGTGAGTTGATCACGAGTCATCAGAAGCAACATATCTTCAATATCCTCAAGACGAATGATAGAAAAATCTCCCTGCTGGATCTTGTATTCTCTGTCATCCTCCATTTTCAAACGAATCTCCGTCACATGATAATAGCCATTCTTGGCTTCAGTTTTCAGCCCTAAGATGCTGGAGATGCGGATATCGGATCTAACGTTACTTCCTGAATTGACTAGACAGCAACCCCTGTACGCCCTTCGGACTCGTTCGTCCCAATGAGATGCACCTATAACAGCATACATATCATAATTACGAGTTACCCTTGGGACCCAGAGTCGGTTTACCTTTTCCTCGATCCAGGGTATTGTCCCCCAGTTGGCAGCTTTCAGCAAGGTCAAGGAGGTTGCGTACGTTGATGAACCCTTCAGAAGATAATCAAGATCATAGGTGACAAAGAATTCGAGAGCAATCTGATTATCTTGGGTAGGATCAAGTGGAGGTGGAGCTCTTTCTGATTCATGAAGTCCTTGCCGTTGAACGGTATTCAGAGCTTTCAGTATCTCATCGGCATAGTACTCGAACTCCATTCGGGTTAACCTGGTTTTGGCGCGAAGTCTTTTATCCTTAAGTGCTTTCTTCACCAAAGACGGAGTAACCGAAGTCTTATACTCATGAGCAAGAAATGCACACAAGTCAATCGGACTACGGATACGGAGATATAGAACATCTCTGTCAGCGTCCGTGATTGGATCATATTGCGCCGCTGCCGTGATCCAAGCCTGTGGCGGTGCAGTCTCGTCAATCTCCAACGTGTCTGCCCAGTCTCGTGTGCTTGGTTCAGGAACCGTAGATTGTTGTGCTTGTTGTAGAGGAGTAGAAATGCGAACATCTGCTGGTTCTGATTCAGGCATCTCGGCGGTGTCATGAACGGGTGAGTGTTGTGCAGCTTCGGGTTTCGTTATTGATTCTGCAATCACAGGAGCAACAACAACAGGACTAATAGAGTTAGTGGTAACAGGTATAGATACAGCAATAGAGGTATCGGGAATCGATGACGCTGTAGTAGCATTCACATCGTGGCGCCACTTAGATCGTCTTGATTTCGATGATGTTGATTTGTCCTTCTGCGCTGCATCTTTCTTGGATTTGGTTCCAGACTTAGCAGGTTTCTTGGAGCTGGTAACCTTATCTCCCTCTTTAGGCTGTTCACCCCCATCATCATCCTCATTGTTATCCCCGTTGCTCCCCCTAGCACTCTCCTCATTACCATTACCACCATCATCGCCATCATCATTATCATCATCATCATCCTCATCCTCATCATCATCACCATTATCGTCATCTTCATCATCCTTTTCTTCTTCTTCTTCTTCTTCTCCACCTTCATCTTCACCAGTACCCTCTTCTGCTTCACTTTCTTCCCTTTCTTCCTCAGGTAGAATGTGGTATGGTACCACACTTCCAAACGTTTTAAATAACCTATCATCCTCCATGATAGCGTCATTCAGGGATTTATAGAGAGCCCGTTGAATCCTAGATTTATCAAACGATCCAAGTTCCACCATACGAGCTTTAAGGATCTTCTTTAATTCAAAATCCGTTAAATCATAAGCAATTTTGTAGGCGGATTCTGAAGGATTGGATGACTTGATCATCAGGTTATCAGCTGCTAGTGTCTTCAACTCATCACGCAGTTTAGGCATAATGGATTCAACGGATTCTTGCACTCTCTCTTCAACAGAAGCTTCAAGTGCTTCTTTCTGCTCCTTATATTTATCCCTCATCGCTTGAAGTCTGGTGATTCGTGCAGCATGCTTATCAGCCTCAGCCTGCTTAACCTGAGCTAGTTCTTCTGCATGAGCTTTTCGTGTTAACTCCATTTCTGCAGCGAACTTAGCAAGCATCTCTTCTTGGGCTTTCTTAGCTGCTTCTTCACTTTGCACTCTTCGAAGTAGCTCTTGGCGAAGATTATCCATCTCTCTTTTCTGATTATCCGTGTGTTTGTCCAACATTTCTGCCATGATAAATGCAGCCATTGATGATGTTCCAGAGCTACTCTGGGAAGGTTGAAGAGGCTCGGTTGTTAGTACGGTACTAAGGATGGGAGTTATTGGTGGTGGAAGAAATGGTGTTGAAACCGGTCTGGTTGGTAAGGGTTGTATTGGTGGAGGTTGAGTTGCTAAAGGTTGAGTTACTAATGGTTGAGTGGACACCATGATTGTAGGAGCACCGGACTCCTTTTCTACGCTTGCTGAAACGGGGGGGATGGATGTCTCCTTCGAGGTAGAATACCTTTCAGGTGATCCAAACTCAAAAACATCATCTGGCTCCTCGTACTCTTCTTCAATATTTACCTGTGCACCCGAACCACTACCGCCAGTATCTTTCCTACTCCTTTGAATAGCTATCTTCATCATTTTTCTCTCCGTCTTGTCAAGAGTAGGATCAACAACATCTTCTTCGTCACGTAGAACCATCTCATCAGCCTTACCCTTTCCCTTCTTAACCTCAGTCTTCTTCTTCTTGGTTTCGGGTTCAGGTAACGCAGTTGGTTGCTTGCGTTTACCTTTACTCTTGACCGTAGTAGACGAGTCTTCTCCAGTCTGAAGGTTTGCTTTCAGCTTCTTGATTTCTAACAGCAGTAGTTTGTAATCAGCAGAGCCTTTGATTTTCTCCGTCAGAAGATAATCGGGAATAGGACCAGGAATCATACCACCAGATGGTCCTTCATGCCTTAGATCCACAGTATCATCAGCTTCTTCAGTGTGATAACGACTTGCTGCACGCCTATCAATAGTAGCATCATTTTTCATAAAATAATTAATGATAAGCTTGATAAACCGAGGATAAGGAAAGAAATTTGTCTTCAGCTTCTTGTTTTGGAAGAGTTGAAAGGTGAATTCTTCCCATATCAACAATGCATAATCTGCATTTGCATCTTTGTACATGCCATAGAAGATTTTCATTATTGGACTGCGCAAAGCATCATGCCCACTTGTTTTTGGTGTAAGACATCTACTGAGAATACCTAACAATGCTCTCCAAGGTTGTCCTACTTTAGCAGTGGTAAACTCAGACGCAACTCGTATTTCATGACATCCAATAGCGTCAAATAACTCCATGATTTCATCTTTAGTAGGATCCCTCGAAAATGACATGCCTTTGGATGTATCCCGTATACCAAAAATCTTACGGAAGTCTGAAACTGTGAGCGTCTGCTGCTTGTTGTCGATGGTGAAGGTGATCTTGTTTGAAGTACTCTCCTTGGTAAACCAGAACTCATACATGTACTCATAAGGCACCGAGGCAGTACTCCTAAGGGCGTTCTTGAAATGAGAGTGATCAAGGATTGCTATGGCTACTTTAAATCCATGGTGAGTGGATTTTGAGACTTGCTTCAGCCGGTAATTGTTTGGTATGAACTTGAGGGTTCGTGCTTTAGCAATAGTGGCTTCTCTAGAGTCTTGGATTGCTTGTACTGTTGGATTAGTCATTGTATCTGCTTAAGATAAGACATGAAAGGTTGATGCACAAACAATATATAGATATATATCATTATGACTTCTAAGCATAACACATTTCAAGAAGTAATTATATTAGGCAAACAACTATCAATCCAACAATTCTTCACCCGGAAGTCCTTGGAACTCTTCATCCGGAAGTCCTTCATTCGGAACTCTTCATTCGGAAGTTCTTGGAACTCTTCATTCGGAAGTTCTTGGAACTCTTCATTCGGAAGTTCATTCAGAACTTCTTCATTCGGAACTCTTCATCCGGAACTCTTCATTCGGAACTCTTCATCCGGAAGTCTTCATTTGGAAGTCCTTCATTCGGAACTTCTTCATTCGGAAGTCCTTCATTCGGAAGTCCTTCTTTCGGAAGTCCTTCATTCAGAAGTCCTTCATTCGGAAGTCCTTCATTCAGAACTCTTCATTCGGAACTTCTTCATTCGGGAGTTCTTCATTCGGAAGTTCTTCATTCGAAACTTCTTCATTCGGAACTTCTTCATTCGGAACTTCTTCATTCGGAAGTTCTTCATTCGGAACTTCTTCATTCGGAACTTCTTCATTCGGAACTTCTTCATTCGGAACTTCTTCATTCGGAACTTCTTCATTCGGAACTTCTTCATTCGGAACTTCTTCATTCGGAACTTCTTCATTCGGAAGTTCTTCATTCGGAAGTTCACTCGCCATGTTCATTCGGAAGTTCACAAACCGTCCCCCATGAAAGATTATTCTAAAGCAAGACCACTCATAAACCATTTAGCCAATTAATTTTCCACAAACACTTTTGAAAAATCGTTTTGATAACGAAAATGATTTAATATTTTCTCCCCCTTAAACGATGACCCGTTTTCTATTTAAAGAGTTGTAGTCGTTGTTTAAAGAGTCAAATATTGATGAAAGCATTTCCAATTGATGTCTTGAAAAATTGATTCGTGGTGTCAATAAGATTTCTCTTATTTTAACAAATTAATGCACTGAGACGTACATAAATTCGTGTTAGACCAAGTTGTAAAGTAAACTTGATCCCTTTGCATGATTTGGCTTGTAAATCATGCCCGAGAAAATTAATTCCCGTTCTGAGCCAACGTTTTCCAAGGAAATACGTGACTTTAATATGAAAACCGGGTTGCAGTCTGAAATAACTACAAGCCATTATGGGCATGTTTTAAAAATGTACAACTTTTATACGGACTCTATTTATGGCACCGTGTCAATATTAATCGACATTTCTAAGGCCGTAAATATTACCGTACTAAAAGACATGCCCGATTTAAAAACGAAAAATATTTTTGGTTTTTCTGGATTTTATAATTTTTATGGTTTTTCTAGGTTTTATATTTTTTATGGATTTTGTAGGTTTTATATTTTTGTATTTTCTTTTTGTGGTTTATATATTTACGATAATATACATGATCACGAACAAAGGATACTCTGAATAGTTTACCACGACTATTCAGCTGATTCTTCTGCCAACTCTTTGAGAGTCGCTGGAGTGAATGATTTCATGCCAAGCTTGTCGATCAAAAACTCGATTCGTCCTCGATCTAAGGCTTTGGTGAACATATCCGCCAGCTGGTACTCAGTAGTGACAAAATACAGCTCGATCACTCCGTTCTCCACCTGCTCCTTAATGAAATGGTAGCGAATGTCTATGTGCTTGGCCCGGGAGTGTTGAACATAGTTGCAGCAAAGGGCAATGGCGCTCTTGTTGTCACAATACATCGGGATTTTGTTAAATGCCAGACCGTAGTCAGTTAATTGTGATCTCATCCAAAGGACTTGAGCACAACAACCGGACATGGCGATGTATTCAGCCTCCGTGCTTGATATTGCAGCGCTTTTCTGCCTTTTTGAAGACCAACTGATCAATCTATCTCCAAGGAGTTGCACAGATCCAGAAGTGCTACGCCTCGTGTCTTGACATCCAGCATGATCGGCATCTGCGTATGATATTAAAGCAATAGAGGAATCTTTCGGATACCATAGACCACGATTAAGTGTTCCTTTTAGATACCGAAAGATCCTTTTCACAACATGTAGGTGCTTTTCGGTAGGCCGAGCCTAATACCGGGCACACATGCATACAGCAAATTGCAAATCAGGCCTGTTAGCAGTCAGATAGAGAAGGGTGCCGATCATCCCACGGTAAAGTTTTGGATCGACAATAGTCCCATTCCTATCTTCATCTAACTTGGATTTCTCCACCATTGGAGTGTCCACGGGGTCACAATTATCAAAGTTATATTTCTTTAAAGATTCTAGAGCATATTTGGATTGATTAATAAAGATGCCTCTGGGATTTTGAGAAATCTGTAATCCTAAGAAAAATGAGATTTTTCCCATCATCGACATCTGAAAGTGTGTGGACATTATCTTCTCAAATCGATTTGACAATTCTATGTTAGTGGCAGCAAATATTATATCATCAACGTAAATTTGTACCAGAATCATGTCGTTGCCTTCCTTGAGAGTGAATAGAGTGGGGTCCACTTTGCCTTTGGAGAAGCCTTCCGAGATGAGGTATGTTGAAAGGAGATCGTACCACGCGCGTGGAGCTTGTTTCAACCCATAGAGAGCCTTCTTAAGCTTGTACACATGATTAGGAAACACCGTGCTAACGAACCCATCCGGCTGACTAACATAGACTTCTTCCCTTAGTTCACCGTTCAAAAATGTCGTCTTCACATCCATTTGATAGACGATCATGTTCATATGAGCAGCATACGCAAGGAATAGTCTAATCGCCTCCAATCTTGCCACAAGAGCAAAAGATTCTTCAAAGTCTATACCCAAGGCTTGTTTATATCCTCTAGCAACCAATCTAGCCTTATTCTTTAATACCGCACCCATCTCATCAAGTTTAACCTTATAAACCCATAACAAGGTAAGGATGTTAACCTTGTCAGGGAGAGGAACTAATTCCCACACTTCAAGTCGTTGGAATTCATTTAGTTCCTCCTGCATGGCTTCAATCCAAGATGATTGAGTCATAGCCTGCTGCCAATTTTTAGGTTCAACTTCAAAGAGAAATGCATCAAAGTAGCAATATAGTGCACTCTCTTGTAATTGATGGCGTGTAGAGACTGGTCGATCTAGATCTCCAATGACATTCCTAATTGGGTGATCTTTTGTCCATTTAGTGCTATGGTTTTTAATCCTAGGTGGTCTGGAGTGAACAATAGAAGGAACTTCTTCTGAGGTAGACGCGGCTGAAGGGTTTTCAGGTATCGCTACACCAAAGAAAGGAAGCTCTTGTAGATGAGCATATTCCAAATCGTGATCAGTAGAATCCTCTTCCACATCATTAGGCACAAGTAGGGGTGACGATTCAGGTGTAGTTTGAGAATCACTTGGTGAAGGTGCATCCGGTTCAATGGGAATTGAAGATGCATTAGATAAAGCTTCATTGGCTGGAGCAACAACTTCAGGAATTGGAGCTATCACTACGGGTGCTGGAACTTCATCATTTGGGGGGTCAAAGAATTCGTCAAACAACGGTTGAAATAGTTTATCCCACTCGGGCCTTGATGGTGGTAAAAATGATGTAGAAGTAGGATTATTGGGAACTAATCCGGAACTAATAGCACCGGTTCCCATCTCATGAAGCGCGGGTTCAGAGCTGTGTTGCTCAGAAGCCATCGCTGTCAGCTCATCGAAATCTGCGTCCATAGTTTCTACAATCTTTCCAAGACGACGGTTGTAAATTCGGTATGCTTTCTTGGACGGTGAGTAACCAATGAAAATACCTATATCGGCTTTCGGTTGAAGCTTACCCAAGTTCTCACTATTAATGTTTGGATAACAAAGAGCACCAAACACATGAAAAAATGAAACATCGGGTTTACGGTCATTTAGAAGCTCATAAGGTGTTTTTCCATGGCGTTTCCGAATGATAGAACGGTTTTGGGTGAAACATGCAGTAGATATAGCCTCTACCCACAAGAAAAATGGAGCGTTTGCATAAATAAGCATAGTCCTAGCAGCTTCCATAAGTGTACGATTCCGTCTTTCAACGACACCGTTTTGTTGTGGAGTGCGTGCAGCGGATGTTTCATGTGAGATACCAACTCCTTCATAGTAATCACGAAGAGTCTGGTTGACGAACTCCGTTCCATTGTCTGTACGAATACGGCGGACAGTAGTATTCAAACGTACCTGAATGAATTTCAGAAAAGTGATGATAGCCTTCGGTGCTTCATCCTTTGTACGTAGAAATCTAACCCATGTAAACCTGGAGAAATCATCCACAATAACCAGAATGAATTTCTTACCGCTCACACTTTCAGTTCTCATTGGTCCACAAAGATCCATATGCAAAAGATGAAGTTTTTCTTGATTGGTGTCTTCAGCTTTGGGCTTGTAACATTTCTTGGTACTTTTCCCCCTTGAACACGCGGAACATAAATGGTCCTTGTGAAATTTAAGCTTTGGAAGACCACGAACTAATTCGTTTTTAGCCAGATGATTGATAGCATCAAAATTAAGATGAGATAATCTGCGATGCCATAACCATGACTTGGTCTTAGATGCTTTAGAGAGAAGACATACTGGAGAAGCGGCCATCATGTCTTGTAGGGACAACGTATAAAGATTTGCACCACGAGATCCATTCAACAAATCTTTTCCTTCCAAGTTGCGGATGAAACAAGTGTGTTGTCGAAAAGCAACCTCTAGGTTGGAATCACAAAACTGTCCTACTGAGAATAAATATGACCAAGACCTTCTACATAGTATACCCTTGAAATCGTAACGTTTCCAATCTGATATTCACCATACCCCATTATCTTTGCAATATGATCATTCCCGAATTTAACCGTACCAAGAAACTTGCTGACGAAATTTCGGAGCATCGAGCGATCTCCGGTCATATGTTTTGAACAACCGGAGTCCAAATACCAGAGGATGATTTGGACCACCTGAAAATATCACCACACGAAGACAATGTAGAGGTATCGGAATCTGAGTGTTCCTTGTTATTAGCAGGTACAGATTTAATAATCTTAGATTTGCTAACTCTAGGTTTCTTAGATTTCTTAGCCTTCTTCTTCCTAGTTGGTGGTGTAGATTCTAGTTGGCTTAAATCCTGTGGTATTTCTTCACTGATAGGCACTATAGTGGGAGCTGACCTATTTAAAGGGCGTTGTTTCCATACTTGAGTGCGAGTGTTCCTAACTAAAGGACGCTCAGACCTAACCTCAACGGATCCATTCCTAGTTAAAGGGCACATTTTTCCATCTAATGTAAAGGTCCTACCAGTGGGACGCCATTGCCAGCCAACTTGGGCACGAGTTCTACCCGTTGGCTTCCATTCAAGACCATTCTTAATGGCATTCATTTCATTCACATGATCAATAAGACACAAATCATGACGTTGGGAAAACATACATTCATTACAATTCCAACAATTCAAATTAGAATTCACGAATGGTTTAGGCTTCTGCACAGGCGCAGAGCCTTTAGTCTTAACATGATTCTTTTTATTTAAAACTGAACTAGCATTCCTATGGTGAGCTTCTACGTTCTTCTTTTTGGCACTACTAGTGGAGGGCTTGATCTTATCTTTCTTGAGTGGCGATCCTTTAGCCTTAGTAGTCTCTTTTAATCCTCAGATCTCTTTTCTGGCCCTAAGCTAGAGATAGTTGCCATGAGAGCAGCCTTTGCAGATTGAAATTCATCACAGTCTGAGTCATACGCATCGAGATCATCTGCTTGGTATGCTGCATTCTGTGTGGTGAGAGTGTCTTGTTCAGCAATCCCTGGATCAGCAAGAAATGCAAGCTCCTCTTCATCAAGTTCCCTTCCTTGTGCCTGAGCATTCACCAGATAGATCTTCTCTGCAAACCATTGTCCATCCCTTCTCCTCTTGGGTTTCTTACAATCCCTGGACATGTGACCCTCTTCCTTGCAGTTGTAGCATGTAATCATTCTCAACTTGCCTGTGGAATTAGCCCGTGGAGCAGGATTGACCATTGGAGCAGGATTGACCGTGCGAGCATTTGTAGTTGATGTGGTAGGTCTCCCCTGATATGGTTGAATAGGTTGAACCATTACCCTGCCATTCTCAATAGTAGCTTGTTGGCGAGAATTGGATGAATTCCTTAACTGATTGTTGGTAGGAGCTGATCCCCTAAATCCTCGTTTGCTTAAAGTCCTTGTGAGATAAGCAGACATAGTGGTTAACACTTCAACTGGGTTAGCACCTTGTTTGAATACAGGAATGGGGACTTCCTCATCATCACAGTACATTGCTTGGTCTTGATGAGCTGCATAATCACTAGAAGGAATACTCATTTGATCAGGGTAGCTTGTTGGATATGCTGCATTCTCTTGATAAGAAGAATATGAAGATTGAGCATAAGGTGCAATACTTGCTGGGTGAGGTTGTGTAGCATATTGTGATGAAGGTGCACTAAACCGATATTGTTGCTGATGTGAGGTGGGTGGTTGCGGTAGAATCGAGTATTGGGGGAAGGTTGGTGTCATGTAAGGTGATGGATGATAGGCTTGATGTCCTAAAATATAAGGAGTGTTGTTGTGAGACAAGCTTGGTTGATTCGCCATCAAAGCTAATGAACCAGGGTACATACCTCGAGGCGAACGGTGCATGATCACATGTTTCTCATGCTGCTGAAGAAAAGCATATAGTTGATCCAAATTGCACTTATGCAAATCCCTGGTTAACTTAACATCGGTAATATACTCACCCCATTCAGCTTGAGGTAAAGTATTCAAGAATTTGGTGTTAACCCGGAATGGTGCAATCACGAGATTGTATACATTCAGATCATTCATGAGTGTGGTGAATCTGAAGTAATAATCGTGAAGCGTTTCCCCTGGGTTGTACGTGAATCTATCAAACAGATCATACAACTGACATTCCCTTTCCTGTTTGGTGAGAGACGTACCTTGTAGCAACACCTTTAGACGTTCCCATAAATCCTTTGCCACCGTATACTGACTTACCATCCGATAGATGTCATGGGGAAGAGCTTGGAGAATGGTTTGAAGAGCCTTTTCGTCTGCATCGGCAACAAGTTGTTGAGCTGGTGTAAGTTCTTCAAATTCTCTTGGTCGAGACACATTGTTAGCCACGATGGTACCATAGTCAAGTGGACCATTTAAAATTGACTTAACCATAAGCCTCCCATAAACCGGTTTTCCCTTAAGGTAAGACATCATCCGGCCTTGCCATGCTTCAAACACTTCTTTGATGAGCATTGGCGGGCGATTATCCGTTCCCGTAATGACGGAAATATCCGTAAGTGATGTCATCTGAGGCATTACTGAATTCGGATTCATTTTGTCAACTTCAAAGAGACAAAGATTATCGGTTGATCGGGCAGTGAAGTAAAGCTTGTGAATTGTGTTGAGTTTTTGTTGTAAGAAACCAAGATTAAATCCTCTAAAAAATCGTCGAAAAAACAAGCAAAATAACCCTTGATTCGGAACTTTTTGTTGATTCGGAAGTTTGATTCGGAAGATTTTGGCTTGGAAATACCTTGATTCGGAACTTTTGGTTCGGAAGTCTTGATCTGGAACTTTCCCTTGATCCGGAACTTTTCCTTTGATCCGGAACTTTCCTTGATCCGGAACTTTCTCCTTGATCCGGAACTTTCCTTGATCCGGAACTTTTTGCTTGATCCGGAACTTTCCTTGATCCGGAACTTTCTCCTTGATCCGGAACTTTCCTTGATCCGGAACTTTTTCCTTGATCCGGAACTTTTGGTTCGGAACTTCCTTGATCCGGAACTTTTGTTGATCCGGAACTTTTTGGTTGATCCGGAACTTTTTGGTTCGGAACTTTTTGGTTGGTTCGGAACTTTTTGGTTCGGAACTTTTTGGTTCGGAACTTTTTGGTGATCCGGATGTTCTTGATTCGGAACTTAGTCTGGGTAAACAGAAACTTGTGCGTATGAACAGTCGACCAAAAAAACCAAGATTAAACCCAGATTTTTACCAAATAACCCAAAAAGTTTTGTGATTTCTACAATAATAAGTAAGAACTAATACTTATCCACTAATCCCAATCACAAAAACACCAAAAACACCAAGAATCAAGATGGATCTTCTTAAAGAACATTAATACAATCAAAAACTAAAAAACCACACAAATCACTACCTTAAATCACCCCATAGCTCTTGATACCAAATGTAGAATCTTGATAACCTATGAATCTATGAAGTGGGTTGATGTTTTCTAGAGAGAGAAACTAGAGAGAGAAAGTGAGAGAAAATGTGTGTCTTCTTTATTGAATGAAAACAAGAAAATGAACAACAACCACCCCTTTCCAAGGAGGAAAGGGGTATTTATACTTCCAAGCAACATTGGGCTTGGGCCGGTCCATGACAAGCCCATGGACCGGTTCTTACTTAACTTAATAAGTAACTATTAACTATTTGTTGACTACGAGCTATTACAACATTAATAATATTGTGGAGTGACAGATACTTCTAATATACGTAAAAACGTATTTCTAACAGTTATACAAATGATGATGTGGAACTCAGTCTAGCTTCTCAATCACTTACCAACTTTTAAAAATCAAATAAAAGGAATTATATTTTCTCAAAAAATTACCAACTTTATAAATTTTGTAAAAAGGGATTACAATGAGAGAGCTAAAAATTGGAACAAGGGCTACCAACAGGTTTGGTGTTCCTTAAATAGAGTACAAAAGAACTATCTAGAATAACTAAACCCTAGTTCTTGAATTGCCAATAAAGCCCTTGGGTCTTTTGAATTTGTTGACTGAAAATTGAGTCAAAAGATGAACCCATGTGATGCCAGTTGTTGTTGGTGATGTTTGAATGCATCATAGGCGTTGAAATGATCTTGGGGGCCAAGGAGTCCAATCTAGCCGTTCCTTTTGTCGGGTTTAGGGTTTTGGGCGAAAGTGATGCTGCAGGGGAGGGTCCCAAAAGACACATGGGTGTGTCTTGTGGTGGTTTGTGATGTGGGTTTAGGTGAGAAAGGAGGTAATTAGGGATCTGGAGGGAATTGGGTAAAAGCCCTTTGTATTAAAGGTGATTAGGTCTGGGTGGATTAGGGTTTATAGGGTGATTAGAGGTGGGTTTAATCCTTTTTGGGTGGGGTTAAGTTTAAAAAATGTGTTTTGCTGGGAAATAAGTGGGGGTGTTGACTGGTCTTTGACCAGTTTAATTTAATAAACTGGTTTGGGTTAATGGGTTGTGGGCTACGGGTTGGGTAGGGTTATGGGTATATGGGTGGGTATTGATGAGGTGTCACATTCTGAGTGGTTGTGTGAGTTTTGTTGTCTGGCAGTTTCAACCCCCAAGGTTCTTTCTTTCTTCCACTTTCTAACAAATGATGTCAATGCCCATTTTACTCTTGACAACTTTTGGCAAGTTGTCACTTTTGGCAAATAAATTTTATAAACTTGAAACAAGGGCCATTAATGCATTTTCTTCATTTTCCAAGGGCTGATCTTGTATAGTCTTCAAACTTTAGGGACCCTATTCATAATTTTGAATATTTGAGGGGTATAAAGTGTAAATATTTAAAAGTTGAGGGACCAAAGTTGCCAATCTTCAATTCTTCAAGGGCATTTTTGTAAAATCCAAACTTGGGCCCGGTTCATTGTGCGGCTTCGTTTCCCGAGTTCGTTTTTGATTGATTCTTGTGATCTTTTGCCATTTCCTCAATATCCGTACCTAAAAATACACAAGTAACAAACACGAGCATATATTTGGTATATTCAATGATATTTAATGCATTTTAAGCCCGATTTGGACGATGAGACCATGTATAAAAGCATTCTCATCACTCCCCCATACTAAACCATTGTCGTGCCCTCACGCAATGCTAGAATAAAGTATCATAGCATCTCCAAAATTCATTTTATTTACTTTATTGAAATGATAAACTAGCTACACTACCACTATTACTACTACTTGCGTTTTAGACATAATGTATGATTTTCATCGCAAAATGGGACATTTAGGTTCATAGAATAAGAACACGTGAATGCTTCGTTAGAAATAATTTCATCGTCCTCGATTTTCACCTTAATTTCATGCCAAGCGTGCAACGAGATCATTGTCATTATAAGTTAGTAATGCTAACACTACTCATATGCCCTAATCACGTACTTATTCTCCCATTATTCCTAAGTTGTATCTCTTATATTTTATTATGTCTTAATGATCACGAGGATACATTGTTGACTTATGCGATAATAGAGATTTAGGTCTAAAAATAGAGTCCTAACGGTGTAACTAAGACCATCAAATCAATAACCCCTCCTAATAGACAACGATGTTAAAAAATTAAGTCGACAAGAAGAATCGATAAACACGGTTTTATAACGGTTTTGAACATGAGACTTATTACCAAGACTTTTATATGCCCCCTAACGGAAGGGCCTTATTATCTTTGGTTTACCTCCATCTTTTATTCAACTTCGCCATGAAGCTTTTATTATGACTTCGGTCTTGCCTTGCCTTTTATTATCCGCCTCATCGGTGGTTTTATTAGCCAAAGACGTATATCCTCACGCTAAAGCGAATTTTGGATCTTTAAAGCTTCGAAGATTAAGGCTTGATTCACTTTCAATTTTGTATAGATTTTAGGCCTTGTGGGGCTTCAAATTGTTTGCTAGATTTAGGTGAGCACTTGAAATCTTATTATTGGGTGAAGCTTTCGATTATTTGGGTGCCAATACTTCAAAACCGTGACGCTGGCGATACCTTAATGTCTTCCCAATTTAATTACACGGAAGCTACTAGAAAAGACTAGAAACCCAACAATCCTAACTAAACCGCTAAGTCAATATTTATTAAGCAAAAAATATTTACAAGCGAAGGGAGAATAAGCAAACAACGAGAACATGAGTTTTGAAAGAATACGAGTACTCTACATTTAGCATAGTAACTTATAATTAACTCTATCATTTCTCGTCCTCATTTAAGAGACTTAGCCTAATGTGTAGTTAAGGAATCAAAGCTAAGTGCTCAACACGCACGGTCGAGTCAAAAATTACTCTTATTCTCGCCATGGGAAAACCTACATTCGTGTCTTCAAACACTTATAAAATATGAGAAAATTTTTAAAATTTGGCCATTTTTAGCCTTATTTTGCAACAAAACGATAAACAAAAAGATAAACTTTGGAAAGCGTGAAGGTTTGGCAAGGCAAGTATCTATTCACCCCCCCCCCCATACTAAAGTTAAACATTGTCCTCAATGTTTCGAGTCTAGGGGTGCAAACACCCCCATACTAGAGACGTAGTCGAATGCCTAATCTAGCATGGAAAGGGTGTAACCAATAAATTAATAGCCGTTTATGAAGTGTGCTAAAAACCTAAGGTTAGAACATCAAAGGATATATCATTTGGATATTGGGAAAGGTCTCCAAAGCAAACGATCGAGTGCTCCCATAAAACGAACACAAGAGGCTCCAATCGTGAAGATCATGATCTAAAAACCACAATTCACAAACAACCACGAAACAAAGGTTGGAAGGGCACAAATCCCCTCACATTAAACTACATTAGAAAGCAATAATATGTACATAGATAAGCATGGGTCTCCCCCACGAGGCACCTTGTTTTTGATAACCGAGTCAAAAGCTCGACTCGAATCCCCATAAATGTGATCATTTAGGGATAATCATGGTGTGGTCAATTTTTGGTGGGGCTTACATGATAAACAAGGCCCAAAAACAACCGGTATAAAGGACTAAGTCCTTTGATGGTGCAAAATATCGGGATCGAAGATGGCATTCTCGTTTTCATTGGAAAAACAAATCAACGCCACTTCATCAATGTTCAACAAAAACTCAAAGAGTTTCAAGAAAATAGGAGAGAAGAAATAGAAGGGTGGGACAATGGGTAAGTCTCTAAAAACATGAGCTACTCGAGGTAGACTCGCACCAATCAAATGAAAAGATTTTCCATTTATTGCATCGGTGGAAGACCGAGATTTCCCTTTATAAGCGATTCCAAGATCAAATATCTCGTCCTCGGTGGAGAAAGGGGAGGGAACATAAGGGGATTCCCCCACACTAAGTCCACACAAAGCATCGTCAAAAGGAGAAGACGAGCTTGTAGTACTCAATACACGCGGTGATGACAGAGTTAGAATTGTAGAAAAATCTTTTAAATTCAATTCAAAATCTTTTCCTTTTTCATCTTTTACACTCTCCTTGTGAAAACCCGATTTAATTATGTCAAAAATATTTGGTGTTTCTAAAGCAATGTTAGTCACACTAAAAATTCTCACATTTTGAAATCTTTTTGGTTTAGGTGGTGGTAAGTTTTCAAATCTTTTGTCAACAAAGAAAACCTCCCCATCGGGATCAACGTATTCATCATCCGAAGAATCACTCGAGATTGGAAACGTAGGCTTAACACTCTTAACCTCCACCGGCGGAGGGGACGAAACTTCATTTTTCTCAACAACTCCTAAAACTCTATTTGAAATCTTTTTGCAAATGCTTTTGATGGGATTGACATTGTACAAAGATGTGATAGAATACACATGAGAAAGAGTGGAGTTTTGGGTTGCATTAATGACGAGTTCTTCCTCATTGAAACGAAGAGTGATTTTTCTTGCATGCACATCGATAAGTGCTCTCGAGGTATCCAAAAAAGATCGACCTAAAATTAACGGAACTTTAGGATCGATGGGAATGTCAACAACAATAAAGTCTACAGGATAGTAGAACTTTCCAACTTTCACAAAGACGTCCTCGGCAACTCCACAAGCTAGAATCGTAGAATGATCGACCATTTCGATTGACATTCTTGAAGGAGTGAGATTGGGAAGATTGAGCGATTTAAAAATCTCAAGAGGCATCAAATTAATACTAGCACCAAGATCGGCCAAGGTGTAGCATTCTTCCATGTCTTGGATAGCACATGGGATTAAAAACTTTCCAGGATCACCGACTTTTTGAGGTATGCGGCTTGAAAAACCGATGAACAACTAGACGATTTTTGCAATTTCTCTTTGTTATTCAACATACTTTTGAAGTTCGCGGCAAATAGAGGCATCATGACTAAGGCGTCCGCAAAACTTATATTGAAATGCAAGTCACGAAACATTTTCATAAAAAGTTCAAATTGATAGTTATTTCGTTCTTGTGCCTTTTCCTTGTCTCGTCTTGAAGGGTAGGGTAAAGGTGGTGTGGGTTGGGGCAAAGTACGCATAGGCATCGGCCTTGGAATCTCGGGTTCCATGATTGGTGTAGGTTCAACCGTAGGTGTGGTTTGAGCGGTACTTCGTGGGCTTGGAATTTGCTCCTTTTCAACCACAACCTCGGGTTCTTTCTCTTTTTCCTTCTCCATAGAAGTACTTGGACGAGAAATGGGTTCTTTGAAAGTTTTACCACTACGAGTAGTAATAACCTTCAATTCTCCTTTCGAGTTCACGATGGTATCACTAGGAAGACCACCCGAAGAAGAGGGCTTACACATGATAGCTTCAAACATCTTAGCCATACGGTCCTCAAACTTAGATTGCCTAGCATCCGCTTTCAACAACTCTTGCTTAATCTCATGTTGTCCTTGCTCCATTTTTTGTTGATTTTGTTGGAGACGTGTGACATTTCCTTCCATTTTATTAGCATGAGTTTTAAGTTCATTAGCAAGTTCGTTTTTAAGCTCGTTTTTCAACTCGGACCTTAAGCTAACCATTTCTCGTTGCATATTGTCAAACTTAGCATCATTAGCCTTAGCATAATTCAAAAATTCTCCTTGAAGATTTTTGGTGTGATCATTTTGAAAACCTTGAGTCGATGTTTGAAAATCACAGTTTTGGTTTTGATTAGAAACTTGCCCATTTCCACTTTGATAATTACCCTTGTTATAATTCCTTTGATTTCCTTGGTAATTTCCACCTTGGTTGTTGTTTCGATAGTTATTAGCATTTTGATTTTGTGGAGCTTGATTTTGGCGGGAACCTTGACCGATTTGGTTATAAGTTCCCGTGGCTACAAAAGCACTCGAAGTGTTACCATCCGCGGTAATGCACTCGGAAAAATCATGAGCTCCACCACACGAAATACAACTCTTAGCAACCGCTTTAACCGAAGCGGAATTTGAAGCTTCTTGAGCTTTCCAATGAGACATAAGAGTCGAAAACCTATCGAAAAACCGATTCTCCTCATTTGCTTCATCTTGCAAGGCATTAATGGAACGAGACGATGACGAGCCCAAATTGGCAACACTCGGTGTGTTACGAGGGCTATAGACATTAGACCTATTTTCTATGATTTTCAAAGCCTCATTGGTCGTTTTGCACAAAAAATTACCACCCGCTGCGGCATTTAATTAATCTCGTTCATGATCATTAAGCCCATTATAAAAAGTGTCAATTTGATGCAATTCGGAAAAATCATGGTGTTGACATTCATGTAACATTTCTTTAAACCTTTCCCAAGCCATTGAAAAACTTTCATTAGGTCTTTGTGTAAAACGTGAAATCTCGTTTTTCAAATGTGTTGTCTTAGATGGTGGAAAAAATTGATTCACAAATTTAGACACGATATCGGCCCATGTCAAAATCGAATTCGGCGGTTCTTTCTCAAGCCATATCTTGGCGGGTCCATCTAATGAGTAAGGAAACAACATCATCTTAATGGCATCGTGTGGTACATCCTTAAACTTTCTTGTCGCGGTGAGACGATTAAATTGCCTAATGTGATAATGTGGGTTGTCTTTTTCGTGACCGCGAAACTTGTTTGCTTGAAGCATAGACATTAAACCCGTCTTGATCTCAAAGTTCTCCGCAAGGATGGCGGGAATCACAATGGCCTCTCCAAAACCCTCGGTGGGTGCTTGAAGCAACTCCATCATAGTACGATTAGCCATGATAGCTTCTTGTTCTACAATAGGTTCCTCACTTGGAGACTCCTCACTAGAATGAGTTTTAGTAGGAGTTTTGTTCTTTCGTCTACGTGCACGTTTTGCTTGATTACGAGTGAGCATAAACGTCACGTACAACGAGGAGACGAGCAAAGAAGATTCTTTTTGGTATTTTGTATTTTTCAATTTTTTTTGTGGTTTTTGATGGTATTAACTTTTTTTGGAAATTGGAGAAATGTATTAAGTAGACAATAATCTACAAATCTCCTCCTTAATCAAATCTCTCGATTAAAGAAGCCTCAAGGAATGAAAACGATCACGTGGAGTGAACGCCTTTGATGACTTTAGAACGATGGTGGAACACCAAATCGTTCAAGAGGGTTTAATCAATAGAAACCAAGAAAATATATATGATACTTAGTAATACTTTGGGCGGCAAAACCCTCGATTCACTCTCAAAATCAAATACGCACAAGCAAGCGGAGGAAACGAGGCGGCGCGAAGCACTTAAGAGCCTTTTTCCTTTAGGTCGTGAAATACAACCGCCTTATACCCACCTTATAGTTTGTATTATCAAAATTAAGCTTCACGAAAGTATTTATCTATTTTTGCCTTTTTTCTTTGGTTTGAGATTCGAATACAATGATTGGGTAATGACCTCCCAAGTCAAGGTTGTGATTGCTCACGTATTTGGAGTACTTGTGAATTTATTGTTCTACGTATACAATATAGTAATAGTATTCACACAAAAACCAAAAAACGATAATACGTATTAGTAGAGTGCTACCAATACAAATACTATTATGGCTAATATAAAAAACAACAATTGTTCAATCAAAACACAACACGCCTCCCCGGCAGCGACGCCAAAAAATGATGTAGTATTTTTGTACCCTTTAGGAAAAGGATGACAAATAGTGGTAGTATTAAGTGTCGGTTTAGGAAAACCGAGCACTAATGACCCAAATGATTCGTTTCCCAAGGAGGCAAGTGCGTTGTGTATTGAATTGATATTGATTTGTGATTATATGATTGAGAAAGAAATGGGATTAGAAGAGAAAGACGGTTACAAAGACTAATAAAACTACGACGAAAAAGGCGAACACGTAAAACCGTAAATAGTGCCAAAATTAAAATTTTAACCTAAAAATTCCTAAAAATTACTAAAAATCCTCAATAATATTCTAAAGGTTTACAAAAAATCCAAACTTGCTAAAACCTTTTAATTAATTAGATAATGACTTTTTAATGCTAATTAAAGCCCTAAAAATCACTTTTAATTATTAAAAAGTCTTAAACAAGATCTAATAGTTTGTAAACCTCAAAAATATCCTAATTAAGCTAAAAACTATTTTTAAAAATTTTAAAACCAAATTAAACTATTTTTAAACACTTAAAAACTATTAAAATCTATTAAATCTTAAATTAATTCTAGAAATTAATTGAAAAGTCCTAAAAATAATTGGAAAGTGATAAAACTCCTAATTAAGTGTCCTTAACCTAGGAAAAATGTAAAAACTAAAAAAATAAAACTTTAATTTTTAATAATAAAATAATATTAAAATAATCAAAAAAAATTCAAAGTTCACTAAATAATTCCAAAAAATTACAAAAAATCCTAAATAATGTAACTAAAACAAAAATGCAATCCAAATTTTCTGAAACCTATTTAATAATTTTATATTAAATTTTAAAGTTGTCTAAAAACCCTAAAATCAAATAAAATTAAAAATTAGACTTTTTGAAAACTTTTTGATATGTAAACCTCAAATTACTTAAATAAAACCTAAAAACTATTTTTCTGGAAATTAAAACCTGTTTTTATTATTTTTAAATTAATTAATGAAATACGGCTAATTAAAAAATAATAAAAAATGATTAAAGAAGGTGAAAATCAAAGTTTTAGCTAGAAAATCCTAAATGAAAAGACAAACCTAGAAAAATAAGCTGGGGTCAAAAAGCTTAAAGGATAAGCTGAAAAAGCCCAAAATAAGCTACGGCTTTAATTATATAAGCCCACACAAACACACCTTAAGTATCTTTCAAAAGCAACCCTAGCAGTCAAAGACCCTAGGGCGCAGTGGTGAGTGTGTTGTGTTGTGAGAGGAGTGGCGCAGGTTCGAGTCCTGGCCACGTCTTTTTTGTTATTTATTTTTTTTTTTCTTTTTAAGCTTTAAACACAAACAGTAACTTAATTAATCTCAAAAACACAAACTTCAATCCAATTTATCAAAGATTAAGACAAAAAGAAATGAAAAAACGGGTTCAGGTCTGATATGTTTCTGATGAACACAAAGTAAGCAAAATGGGTATCTTCACTTGTGAAAATATCAATCAAGAGGACTTGATATGACTTGTTGTTGGTTGTTGATGTATAATATGGCACCCCTACACTCAGTTGGAGTGTAGGGAGTCAATCAAATGCCAAAAAAACAACAAGTATAAGCAGAATCAAGCACCAAATATCAACCAAGTTATTGATTAGCTTAATGTAGGTCTGAGAGGTTTTTGCTGATTCAATGTGCATACAAGTGAGTTTCAAAGGGTCAAAACATGCATACAAGTCAACCAACTAGCAAATAAACAATACACAAACCTAAATATCCCTATAATCTAACAACTAAGCAACTTGGATGGCAGATTTCAACAAAAAAAACAGGCAGAGATGGCAGTGACAGATTTTAAGCTATTGATCCAACTTTTTATCATGCAAACCTTTTTAAATCCACACCAAACTAGAAGACCAACTAGCAAGTAACCTATTATACCCCTAAGATTGATTTAAACAGGTTTATACTTCAAAAATTTGTCTCAAAATCTGGTTAAAACACAAATCCAAACACCCCTTTAAAATCTTGAAATGAAATTTTCCAAACCAAATCAATACAAAACTTGATCAAACAAAATACTTATGCTTCTAACATGCATAAACAACTAACAATATCAATATCCAACACTTTAAACAAGCATTCATGCAAAATCACATAAACATCAACATTTTTCAGAAAACTAAAAAAATGAAATGGGGAATGAGAAACTACCTTAAGGGTCCTACATCCAGGACCCTTAGTGACAGCCAAGTCACCTCCTTCAGGCTGGGGCCTGAGCTGATCCTTGATCAAACAAGCTCAATGAATCTGCTAAGAAAATGAAGAACACAAGCACAAATAATACACTTTCTGATTTTACTTAGAACCTCATAAACCTTTTCCAAAAACCTTGAAACCTTTAACACGTTTTAAAAATAACATTAATATTCAGAAATTCCGAATTTTGGTCCACTTTCACTTCTCAAAATTCATAAATTTCTAAAAAAAATTCAATCCTGTTTTCAAAACCTTTTTGAAACCTCAATAACACAAAGTGTTATACAAATGATGATGTGGAACTCAGTCTAGCTTCTCAATCACTTACCAACTTTTAAAAATCAAATAAAAGGAATTATATTTTCTCAAAAAATTACCAACTTTATAAATTTTGTAAAAAGGGATTACAATGAGAGAGCTAAAAACTGGAACAAGGGCTACCAACAGGTTTGGTGTTCCTTAAATAGAGTACAAAAGAACTATCTAGAATAACTAAACCCTAGTTCTTGAATTGCCAATAAAGCCCTTGGGTCTTTTGAATTTGTTGACTGAAAATTGAGTCAAAAGATGAACCCATGTGATGCCAGTTGTTGTTGGTGATGTTTGAGTGCATCATAGGCGTTGAAATGATCTTGGGGGCCAAGGAGTCCAATCTAGCCGTTCCTTTTGTCGGGTTTAGGGTTTTGGGCGAAAGTGATGTTGCAGGGGAGGGTCCCACAAGACACATGGGTGTGTCTTGTGGTGGTTTGTGATGTGGGTTTAGGTGAGAAAGGAGGTAATTAGGGATCTGGAGGGAATTGGGTAAAAGCCCTTTGTATTAAAGGTGATTAGGTCTGGGTGGATTAGGGTTTATTGGGTGATTAGAGGTGGGTTTAATCCTTTTTGGGTGGGGTTAAGTTTAAAAAATGTGTTTTGGTGGGAAATAAGTGGGGGTGTTGACTGGTCTTTGACCAGTTTAATTTAATAAACTGGTTTGGGTTAATGGGTTGTGGGCTACGGGTTGGGTAGGGTTATGGGTATATGGGTGGGTATTGATGAGGTGTCACATTCTGAGTGGTTGTGTGAGTTTTGTTGTCTGGCAGTTTCAACCCCCAAGGTTCTTTCTTTCTTCCACTTTGTAACAAATGATGTCATTGCCCATTTTACTCTTGACAACTTTTGGCAAGTTGTCACTTTGGCAAATAAATTTTATAAACTTGAAACAAGGGCCATTAATGCATTTTCTTCATTTTCCAAGGGCTGATCTTGTATAGTCTTCAAACTTTAGGGACCCTATTCATAATTTTGAATATTTGAGGGGAATAAAGTGTAAATCTTTAAAAGTTGAGGGACCAAAGTTGCCAATCTTCAATTCTTCAAGGGCATTTTTGTAAAATCCAAACTTGGGACCGGTTCATTATGCCGCTTCGTTTCCCGAGTTCGTTTTTTATTGATTCTTGTGATCTTTTGCCATTTCCTCAATATCCGTACCTAAAAATACACAAGTAACAAACACGAGCATATATTTGGTATATTCAATGATATTTAATGCATTTTAAGCCCGATTTGGACGATGAGACCATGTATAAAAGCAGTCTCATCACCGAGCCTGATACCGGTCATACATGCATATAGCAAATTGCAAATCAGGCCTGCTAGTAGTCAGATAGAGAAGGGTGCCGATCATTCCAAGGTAAAGTTTAGGATCGACAGCTATCCCATCTCTATCCTCATCTAACTTGGATCTCTCCACCATTGGAGTATCTACGGGGTCACAATTTTCAAAATAATACTTCTTTAATGATTCAAGAGCAAATTTGGATTGATTAATGAAGATGCCTCTGGGATTTTGAGAAATTTTCAACCCTAAGAAAAATGAAATTTTTCCCATCATCGACATCTTAAAACGTGTGGACATAATTTTCTCAAAATGGTCAGTCAGTCTTTGAGTAGTGGCAGCAAATATTATATCGTCAACATAAATTTTTACCAGTATGATGTCGTTGTCCTCTTTGAGAATGAATAATGTTGGGTCCACTTTGCCTTTGGAGAAGCCTTTCGAGATGAGATAAGACGATAGGAGATCGTACCACGCGCGTGGAGCTTGTTTCAACCCATAAAGAGCCTTCTTGAGCTTGTACACGTGATTAGGATACTCCGAGTTGACGAATCCATTCGGCTGGCTTACGTAGACATCTTCCCTTAATTCACCATTAAGAAATGTCGTCTTAACATCCATTTGGAAGAGGATCATGTTCATGTGAGCAGCATAAGAAAGGAATAGTCTAATCGCCTCCAAACGTGCAACAGGAGCAAAGGATTCTTCAAAGTCAATACCCAAAGCTTGTTTGTAACCTCTAGCAACCAATCTAGCTTTGTTCTTTAACACTCCACCTAACTCATCGAGTTTAACCTTATATACCCACAACAATGTAAGGATTTCAACGTTGTTGGGTAAAGGAACTAATTCCCACACTTCAAGACGTTGAAATTCATTAAGTTCCTCTTGCATGGCTTCTATCCAAGATGATTGTGTCATAGCTTGTTGCCAATTTTTAGGTTCAATGTCGAAAAGAAATGCATCAAAGTAGCAAAATAATGCATGTTCTTGGAGTTGGTGGCGTGTTAAGACTGGTCGATCGATGTCACCAATAATATTTCGGATTGGGTGATCCTTTATCCATTTGGTGTTGTGAATTTCAATCCGTCGTGGTCGGGAGTGAACGATTGCAGGAGCTTCCTCTGAAGTAGACGCACCGTGAGGGTTTTCAGGTATTTGTGAACCAAAGAAAGGAAGCTCTTGTAAGTGAGCAATTTCTAAATCGTGATCATAGTGATCCTCTTCAACATCATTAAGAACAAGTGGGGGTGATGATTCAAGTGTAGTTTGTGAATTGGTGTGGGATGGGACATCTGGTTCAATAGTAATAGTAGATGCCTCGGACTGATTTCCATTATCTTGAGAAACAACTTCGGGAATCGGAGCTACTGCTGCAGGTGCTAGAGAATCCTTACTAGGTGGATCAACATCAAACATAGGTTGAAATAACTCATCCCACTCGGGCCTTGTAGGTGGTATAAATGATGGAGAAGTAGGATTGTTGGGAGTTAATCCGGAACTAATCTACCGGTTCCCATCTCATGCAGTGCAGGTTCAGAGTTGTGTTGCTCAGAAGCCATCGTTGTCAGCTCATCAAAATCAGCATCCAAAGTTTCTACTATCTTGCCAAGACGACAGTTATAAATTCGGTAAGCTTTCTTTGCGGGTGAGTAACCAATGAAATTTCCGATATCAGCCTTCGGTTAAAGTTTGCCCAAATTCTCACTATTAGTATTTGGATAACACAGTGCACCAAACACATGAAGAAATGAAATATCAGGTTTATGTCCATGAAGTAGCTCATATGGAGTTTTTCTATGGCGCTTACGAATGATAGAGCGGTTTTGGGTATAACATGCGGTTGCCACTGCTTCAGCCCATAAGAATAAAGGAGCCTTCGCATAAATCAACATAGTTCTAGCAGCTTCCATAAGTGTACGGTTACGTCTTTCCATGACACTGTTTTGTTGTGGAGGGCGAGCAACAGAAGTTTCATGTGAAATACCGACCTTTTCATAATAGTCTCGTAGAGTTTGATTAACGAACTCAGTTCCATTATCAGTGCGAATATGGCGAATAGTAGCATTAAGACGTACTTGGATCATCTTTAAGAAAGTAATAATATAATTTGGTGCTTGATCCTTGGTTGCTAAAAACTTGATAGGTGTGTAAACACCCATCCTTTTTACCACTTAACTACAATAATAACCGAGCCAAAAGATGTATTTTATGTCGTAAATGTCAGAATTATGTGTGGTTTGTGTTTTTGTTGTGATTTAGGACAAAAATGTGAAAAGGGGAGAAAACACGGGCAATCACGGGCTTTTATCGAAGAAACAAAAGACGAAGTCAAGAAATCAAGAGTGCAAAAAGAACGGAAGTCCAAGATCAATTCTGAAGATTTATCGAAGAAAAAGTCAAAAGACGGAAGTTTACTAAAAGCCGAAGAACTCAAGTCTAATTTATTGAAGAATTACAAGACGAGTTTAAAGAAATCCCGAGACAAAGTTATTAAAGTCAAAGAATTAAGAAGATTAAGGACTTAATGATGCAATTAAAGAAAGAAGAAAGAGGGGAGGAAGCTTCCTAAGCACCTCCCTAATCCTCTTATAAATAGATTAGATTTCATTTCATTTCATTTTGTTGGCTAAGTATGACAATTAGTCTTCCACCATTTTAATTACATGTCATTTAATTAATTGTCTTGCACCTTAAATACCTTTAAATTCAAGTAATTTTCCTTTTAATTATTGTCAATCTTTACTTTTATTGTCAATCTTCTATCTTCATTTCTTATTTGATCTTTAATCTTTATGCTTTATTGTTCATGTTTATGTTTTTGATGTTTTATTTAATTGATTAAAGTGGGTTTTGATTATTTTGATTATTATTGTTAGTGTTTTTGATTTGGTTTGATTAGTATTTGTTATTAGATTATTTGTGATTAGTTTGATTTAATCTTGTGGTTGATTTTGATTAGTTTTGGTAGATTCGTAGCTTTTTGTTTGTCCCGTGTTCTTCGTTTCTGTTTCCCAGGTTTATTCCGGATCAAAGCCCAGATTATTCCGAGTGAAGGTATTTTGTTGATTGTTCCGAATCAAGCAGGAAGTTCCGAATCAAGGTTTTGTTAGGAATATTCCGGATCAGTGTGGTATTCCGAATCAGCAAAGTTATTCTGAATCAAGGACTTATTCCGGATAAAGTGACATATTACGGATCAAGGTCTTTCATTCGGAATAATTAATATTCTGGATAAGTTGTTCATTCGGAACATTCCGGATAAAGTGAAATATTCCGAATCAAATTTCTTCCGGATCAAGGTGTGTTCATTCGGAACATTCCGAACGAAGGTTTTGAAGATTTGTTCCGGATCAGCAGAATATTCCAAGTCGAGGAAGGTATTCCGGATCAGCGAGTTCATTCGGAACATTCCGAGTGAAGGAGTTTATTCGGAACATTCTGAATCAAGGCACACATTCTGGATCAAGGAGTATTTACTCGGAATATTAAATATTCCGAATCAAGGGGTATTCATTCGGAATATTCCGAATGAAGGCTTATTTGTGATTATTCCGAGTGAAGCCAATTGTTCCGAATGAGTGTTTTATGTTGAAATATTCCGAGTGAAGAAGAAATTATTCCGGACGAAGGTGACATTCCGAACGAGTGATTTATTCCGAACGAAGGATTATTCCGAGTGAGGTATTTTTAGTTTATTTTAAGTTTTTAGTTTTTAATTTTTAAACTTTATTGTTCCTGCCTTTTTACTTAGTCGCACTTTAAGTTTATTTGCCTTAGATTTATTTTAAGCCTTGCCTTAGTTTAAGTCTTAGTTGCGTTTTAAGTTTGCCTTAGATAGTTTTAAGTTTGCGTTATTTACTTTAATTGCCTTTTAATTTTTCGTCACGCTTTTAAATTCCCGTCATTTATTTTAAATTAGATTTAGATTTACTTTAAAAGTCTCGCACCTTTAATTTTACTACAACGACACAACTATTTGTTTCCACCAAAGAACGACTGAGTCGCATAGCTAACCAGTTATCAATTCGATTAGACCACATCAACGAACTTTTTAATTTTATACTGGCCAAAAGCTACGTATCAAATGGCGCCGCTGCCGGCTCTTTTCGTGAAGATTAACGGTTTTCTGTGAGAGACGCGTTGCTTTTTGGGATCCGTTCACTCGTGAACGTTATTTTTCGTGTCAAAAATTTTCAAAAAAAAATCCTAACAACATTTGAAAAATCATAAAAAGCATTTCTTTTTCAAAGTTTTGCACCAAAAATATTCCTCTTTATTCTCTATTATGTTTAATTCTTTTCTTTACCCCTCTTATTTATAATTCTTCATGGATTCGTCTTGCGTACGGTATGGGAGACCATGGCATGGTTTTCAAACATGTCAATGGTGTACTTGTGAGCGGTGTGGTTTTAATATCCATGATACACAATTTGGATTTTGTCCATTTTGTAATTCAACAAATTCATACTTATCCTCTTACAATACTTTCTCACCCTCTCTCGTCTATGACAATCCTTATCCTCAAGATGCACTGGGTTTTTCTCCATACCCGTGGTGCTATATTTGTGGGGGCCCTCACGATGCTTCTTCTTGTGATACGTCGAAGGTCTTTGAGAAAATTCCATGCTATCATCCCAGTGTGTATAATTTTGAGCCCCCACGACACACCGTCAATCATCAACCCTTTTGTGCACTTCCTCCTGAGCAAATTGCCACACTTTTTGACAACTTTCAAAAAGTTCAAGAAGCTTGCAACAAGATCATCGAAAAATGTCAAGCAGATCAGCAACAAGAGCAAGTATCTAACCTTAGTGCTTATACTCCTCCTCTGGTGCCTCCATATTATTATGATGATGATGACGATGAGAGTCCTATTTCTTGGAACGATGAGAACTCTATTCCTTCTCTCGACTTGCCGGCTCTGGAGCCTACGGATTCACCCATCCTAGGGAATGAGGATCTTAGCACAATTCCTGCAAAGGAATCCGACGAATTCATAAAGTCTAGTGCTGATAACCTTGTCCCAATTCCAAGTGAATCTGAGTTGACATCCGACAGTGACGATGAGTATGATGCACTTTCTTCTGATGATGTTCCTTCCACCAACACTTTGGGAGAGGATTCTTTGGCTTTCTCTAATCCTCTTTTTGATCAAGATGATGATTTTACTTCTAGTGATGACGAGTCACTATCTGATGAAGACGTTCCGAAGGAAACTTTCAAGATTTATTCGAACCCTTTATTTGATTTTGATGACGCTTACATATCTAGTGAGGTGAATCCTCTCTTTGACGAAGGGATTGAGGACATTGATAGCTCTGATTCTCTTGCTATTGATGAGCATACTTTGTTAGCCATGCCCCCTTCTATCGCAAAGGTGGAGAGATTTGACTCTACTGGAGAGGTGACGCGGATGGAAGGTAATTCTTCTCTTACTTCTCATACTATATTGCCACCTCATCCTACTGCGTGCACGCCCAAGCGGGTGATGTATCAATTTCACTCTCTGGGAAATGAGGATGAGTGCTTTGACCCGGGAGGTGACAATGACCATTCTATGATTGATAACCTTACGGCTTTGCCAATTGGTCAGCATCCATTGTCTTTGGAGGATGACAATGTGATTCCGTTACCCACCCCACCTCCCGTGGATCAATATTTCACATACTTCTCGTATGTTGAAAGGACCTTCCTACCATTCAAGACTTATCCTCCTGCCTCTCCTTTATTATATTCCTCCGGGAACGAGGACAAAGTCTTTGATCCCGGTATTACATTCGAGGTTTCCCCATGGACCATTTAATTCGGGGACGGGTCAGGCTCGTGACTCGGTTAACAAAAACAAGCGCTTTTTGGGAGGCAACCCAATTATCTATCTATCTTTACCTGTTTTCACCATAAGTGTAGGGGGAGCCCCGTGGTGTTTCTTGTTTTCTTTCTTATCATGTCCAGGGATTCGAGCGCTCAATGATCCACTCTTGATGATTTTTGACGACCCATGATTCCGTGTTTCCGTCCTCCCGGTTCTATCCTAAACTCTTTTCGATTCTCTATTTTATATTTTCCAATATTAAAATAGGAATCTCCTTAGTTGTCTCTTCCTTAACAAGATTTAAACAACGTGCACAATGTCCTAAGTGTAGGGGAGTTTACTCCCACATGATTAAACATTGAGGACAATGTTTATATCAAGTGTAGGGGGGACTTCTATCAAAGTTAAGTGGCCTTTTCCTTGTATTTGTCCTCATTTTAACGGAAAATCAATTTTTCGACATTTTTCGACATTTTTCAAAATTTTTGATCTATTTTGGCCTATTAGTTTTTACCTTTGTATAGTTATTTTCTTTCTTTGCTAGAATAAATTTTAATAAAGTGGTTTTAATTTTCAAACGTTGTGAATCTTTTGACTCAACCTGAGTTTACTTATCTTAGTTTACTCTAGCTAGTATCCTTAACGTGTTTAAGTCAAGTTTTGATAGGCTTTTATATAGGGAGCTATAAAACGCGAAAGTCTTAACTCTCACGGGTTAAGAACAAGAACTTTTCGCAAGTTCCTATAATTGATCCTAGAGAGTCGTTTATCAAGGGAACTTTAAAATGCGTTTTCTAAACTTGAAAGAGTCTAAGAAGATGCAAGATCCTATAGGCGACTCGAAAACCCAAAACTTTGATTTAATAGGCTAAGCATCCACGAGTCTCATTCCTTGAGATTTTAAACTGTGGAGAACGAGAGATGATAGAGTCAATTATAAGTTTGGTATTCTTTCGTGAATTTATGTGAGTTAATTATAAGCCTATTCTCCCATCGCTTGCTAATAAATTTATCTGCAATAAATAAGGTTGTACGATTTGAAAAGTTACTTAGCTTCTAGCCCAAGATCGTTTAAAAGTTGCTCGGTATGGATTAGAGTTCATAGCCAAGGCATAACTTATTGAAGCGGGATGCGAAGATTGGCGAGTCCGAAAAGGCCCTAACAAGGCATGAGGGCTACATTTTGTTGCTAAAGATCCCAAGTGATGTGAAGAATCATTTATCAAAAATCAATATGAAGGATCGAGACACACGACGAAAAGAAAATACTCCCCAAAAGATCCTGGAGAAGTCTATCCGAAAAGGCCCTAACAAGGTATGAGGATAAATAGATCCACGTCCAAAAAGGAGGCGGATCGTTGTATATCAAAATCCAAAATAAAGATTGGAGAAAAATGAAGAAGTCGTGGTCCAAATATGAAGAATCTCTCAAAACTTCAAGTGAAGAAATCCCTATTATGAAGAGAAGGCCATTATTTCATGAACGTCTCTCAAGATTTGAAGTATGAAGTCGCTGCCAAATATCGATCCGAGAAAGGTCTCAAATCGCGAAGCGAGTTATGCCAAGATATGAACTTTATGAGGTCCCGAGAAGCAGTTTTAAAAGATTTTGTCCTTTAGCTAACTATTGATTATATCGTCCCACTTTATTTTTAGCCTTAATAACTATCGAAATAAATCAACAATGCATCCTCGTGATCATTCAAGACAACAATAAAATATAAGAGATACACCTAGGAATAAGGGAGTCTAAGTAAATAATTGGCCCACATGAGTTCATGTTAGTTTGCTAACTTATAATAACAATGATCTCGTTTTTAAACTTGGTTTGGAGAAAGTGAAAACTTGAGGATGATGATCATTCATGACATTTCCAAAACCCTAAGGTATGTTTTTTATTTCTTTACTTGTTTTGTTATTTTCTATCTCTTTAATAAAGGCCAATGTGGATTGATTATGATGAAAAGTGTAATCGTGTTTTGTAACTAATGCATTGCATGAGGACATTGCAATGGTCAAGTGTAGGGGATTTAATAGGTGTGTAAACACCCATCCTTTTTACCACTTAACTACAATAATAACTGAGCCAAAACGTGTATTTTATGTCGTAAATGTCGAATTATGCGTGGTTTGTGTTTTTTGTTGTGATTTAGGACGAAAATGTGAAAAGGGGAGAAAACACGGGAAATCACGGGCTTTATCGAAGAAAAAGACAAAAGACGAAGTCAAGAAATCAAGAGTGCAAAAATAACGGAAGTCCAAGACCAATTCTGAAGATTTATCGAAGAAAAAGTCAAAAGACGGAAGTTTACTAAAAGCCGAAGAACTCAAGTCTAGTTTATTGAAGAATTACAAGACGAGTTTAAAGAAATCCCAAGACAAAGTCATTAAAGTCAAAGAATTAAGAAGATTAAGGACTTAATGATGCAATTAAAGAAAGAAGAAAGAGGGGAGGAAGCTTCCTAAGCACCTCCCTAATCCTCCTATAAATAGATTAGATTTCATTTCATTTCATTTTGTTGGCTAAGTGTGACAATTAGTCTTCCACCATTTTAATTACTTGTTCTTTAATTACATGTCATTTAGTTAATTGTCTTGCACCTTAAATACCTTTAAATTCAAGTAAGTTTCCTTTTAATTATTGTCAATCTTTACTTTTATTGTCAATCTTCTATCTTCCTTTCTTATTTGATCTTTAATCTTTATGCTTTATTGTTCATGTTTATGTTTTTGATGTTTTATTGATTTGATTAAAGTGGGTTTTGATTATTTTGATTATTATTGTTAGTGTTTTTGATTTGGTTTGATTAGTATTTGTTATTAAATTATTTGTGATTAGTTTGATTTTATCTTGTGGTTGATTTTGATTAGTTTTGGTAGATTCGTAGCTTTTTGTTTGTCTCGTGTTCTTCGTTTCTGTTTGCCAGGTTTATTCCGGATCAAAGCCCAGATTATTCCGAGTGAAGGTATTTTGTTGATTGTTCCGAATCAAGCAGGAAGTTCCGAATCAAGGTTTTGTTAGGAATATTCCGGATCAGTGTGGTATTCCGAATCAGCAAAGTTATTCCGAATCAAGGACTTATTCCGGATAAAGTGACATATTCCGGATCAAGGTATTTCATTCGGAATAATTGATATTCCGGATAAGCTGTTCATTCGGAACATTCCGGATAAAGTGAAATATTCCGAATCAAATTCCTTCCGGATCAAGTGTGTTCATTCGGAACATTCCGAACGAAGGTTTTGAAGATTTGTTCCGGATCAGCAGAATATTCCGAGTCGAGGGAAGGTATTCCGGATCAGCGAGTTCATTCGGAACATTCCGAGTGAAGGAGTTTATTCGGAACATTCCGAATCAAGGCACCATTCCGGATCAAGGAGTATTTACTCGGAATATTAAATATTACGAATCAAGGGGTATTCATTCGGAATATTCCGAATGAAGGCTTATTTGTGATTATTCCGAGTGAAGCCAATTGTTCCGAATGAGTGTTTTATGTTGAAATATTCTGAGTGAAGAAGAAATTATTCCGGACGAAGGTGACATTCCAAACGAGTGATTTATTCCGAACGAAGGATTATTCCGAGTGAGGTAGTTTTAGTTTATTTTAAGTTTTTAATTTTAATTTTTAAACTTTACTGTTCCTGCCTTTTTACTTAGTCGCACTTTAAGTTTATTTGCCTTAGATTTATTTTAAGCCTTGCCTTAGTTTAAGTCTTAGTTGCGTTTTAAGTTTGCCTTAGATAGTTTTAAGTTTGCGTTATTTACTTTAATTGCCTTTTAATTTTTTGTCACGCTTTTAAATTCCCGTCATTTATTTTAAATTAGATTTAGATTTACTTTAAAAGTCTCGCACCTTTAATTTTACTACAACGACACAACTATTTGTTTCCACCAAAGAACGACTGAGTCGCATAGTTAACCAGTTATCAATTCGATTAGACCACATCAACGAACTTTTTAATTTTATACTGGCCAAAAGCTATGTATCAAAACTTTACCCATGTAAAACTTGAGAAATCATCCACCATGACGAGGATGTATTTTCTACCACTCACACTAGCCGTACGCATTGGCCCGCAAAGATCCATGTGCAAAAGATACAGTGGTTTTTGGTTGGTGTCTTCAGCTTTAGGTTTGTATGATTTCTTGGTGCTTTTCCCCAAAGAACACGCGGAACATAAATGATCCTTGTTGAACTTAAGTTTTAGAAGATCACGAACAAGTTCGTTTTTAGCCAAATGGTTAATAGCATCAAAGTTAAGATGAGATAACCGGCGATGCCACAACCATGACTTGGTCTTAGATGCTTTGGAGAAAAGGCATACAGGAGAGGCGGCCATCATGTTTTGAATGGACAGTGTGTAGAGATTATCCCCTCGAGAACCTTTTAACAAATCATTTCCTACAAGATCGCGAATAAAGCAAGTATGTTGTCGAAAAGCCACCTCAAGGTTTGAATCGCAAAATTGTCCCACTGAAAATAAATTATGACCAAGTCCCTCCACATAATATACCCTTGAAATCGTAACATTCCCAATTTGATATTCACCGTAACCCATGATCTTCGCAATATGGTCGTTGCCGAATTTCACCGTTCCTAGAAACTTGCTGACGAAATTTCTGAGCATCAAGCGGTCTCCGGTCATATGCTTTGAGCATCCATAGTCCAAGTACCAGAGGATTATTTGGACCACCTGAAAATATCACCAGACAAAGACGATGTATCGGAATCTAGTAGTTCCTCTGTGTTAGCAGGTACAGATATAATTATCTTAGATTTGCTAACCGAAGAATTCTTAGGCTTCTACACTTGCTTCCTAAATGCTGGCTTAGATTCTAGTTGTCTAAGATCCTGAGGTACTTCTTCACTGGTAGGCACAATAGTGAGGGCAGACCTAGTTAAAGGGCGCTTTTTCCATTTCTTAGTGCTAGTGTTCCTATTTAAAGGACGCTGAGACCTAACTTTCGTGGATGTGATCCTAGTTAAAGGGCACGTATTTCCATTAGCAGTGAAGGTCCTACCAGTGGGTTTCCATTGCCAACCAACTTGGGTGAATTTCTTCCCCGTTGGAATCCATTCAAGATTGTTCCTAATTGCATACATTTCATTCACGTGATCAACAAGGCATAAATCATGATGCTTAGAAAACATGCATTCATTACAATTCCAACATTGCAAATTAGAATTCACATTTTGCTTAGGCTTTTGCACAAACGAAGGGCCTTTAGTCTTAATTACATGATTCTTTTTATTCAAATTTGAAATAACATTCCTAGGGTGAACTTCTACTTTCTTCTTCGCAGTCCTACTAGTGGAAGGCTTGATCCTATTCTTCTTGTCTTGAGATCCTTTAGCCTTAGTAGATACAATTACTCCTGTAGAAGCCAAGGGAACATTAGTGACAGATTTTGATTTAGCGTTGATGGGTGTGTTTAATATAGGCTTAGATCCTGGATTTTTATTGAATGGAGTCATGGCAATGGTGGTGACCTGTTGTTTAAGTGGTGCAGAACTCGGTTGTCCTATGTACTTCAAATGATCTAAGCATTGTTGTACCTTCTCAATGTAAGCATGAGCAGAGTAATGATCAATTTCATAGAGATCATCTACCACATCCCTAGAAAGATCCGCGTGCTTAACTGCATGCTCCATACCACTTATATGATAGTGGGTTGGTCTTATTGTACGGGTTCTTAGTGATCACCACCTTGTTGGTTTTTGGAGCACTAGAGGTCTGCGCAGAGATTGTAGCTGGATTATCAACAACTTCTTGTCCTTTGAGTTGAAGTGTCTCCTTTAATTCAGCCAAAACCATGTTTTTGTATATGAGTTGAATATTTAAGTCAGAGATTTCCTCACACTTATGGTTCAGTTGGTCAGCGAGTGACTTTTTCTCTGTCGCATTAATAGCGAAGCGTTCTTCTAACGAACCATAAATTTGTGAAAAAACCTGCTTTACTTTATCAAACTTCCCTAGCATAGAAGTAATTCTATCTTCTAGGGCATGATTTTTAATCTCTGCAGCCTCTAGTTCCAATTTCTCTACTACGGATTCTCTCTTAAGTCTCATAATTTCTTCCTCTAATGCCTGAACCACCTGAATCATCTTGTCACTAGTCACAACGGAGTTTTCACAATCATTTGTTTTTGAAAGAGTTTCATTTTTAGATTGATTTTCAATTTCAAGAGATATACAATGTTGTTGAAGCTCATCAAAACGTTTTGAACGTGAGTTATAAGAATCTTGAATCTTTAAAAATTCAGCGTTAGATTCATGACAAGAATGATTATCTACATTATTCAAAGGTTCAACAATATTCACAAATATATCATGCAGATCATCACATTTATTCATAGCAGATGTCATCACAAAAGCAAATTCAATAGTAACCACTTGCATCACTTCAAGAGACACTATATGTTCCAAGAATCGGTCATATTCGGACAAAATCTTTTCTTTCTCAATTAAATGTTGTTCATATGCATCATCCATTTCATAAAAAACTTTTCGAACTTCACCCATTTCGAAACTAAGATTTTCCCCGTGATCTAAAAATCCCTCTTTAATATTGTCTACAAACGGAACGTTCTCTTTCTCAAACACCGTTTTCATGTGTTCGAAAGCCCATTCTCCAGCGGTTTAAGCCGTTGAAGTCGTACATTCCTGGATGACCTTGTCAAATCCGAGTAGGTATCGCTGAATCTCTTCAAAGCTTAGCAATACCATACTTACCGGTGGAAGATTCTTAGGAATTTCCTTAGGTTCGTCCGAATTAACAAGTGTAGGAAGTATACTAAGGCTTTCTCTAGTAGGCATGTAAGCTGGTGTATGGATAAATTCCTTTTGCATATTAAAGCGAATTCTAAGATCTATTTTTGCATACGTTGCATTAAGTTGTGCATAATCATACTCAGAATATGTAAAAATTACTTTTGACCGATTCTTTTCATGTAGTGACATACTCTCAGATTCATTTGAAAACACAATCGGATCTAAGACCAATCCTAACTTTGTTGCATCATAAATTCGTGGGTTGTGGTTAAATGCTTGATTTGCATACCCAGGATTAGGTGGTAGGTCTATTAGACGTGATAGAGTGAATTCTTGAAAAGAAAAATGAAACAAGTGTACTAAATGTGAAGTAGAGTATTGTTTTAAAAGCAAAATTTCAGTCTTTTTAACTTTCTCAGACGCCTTAATTTCTGTTTCAACCCGTTTAGACTCGAGAATTTCGAAATCCGTTTGTAGTTTTTGAAAATTATTAACGACTGACTCTTTTTCTTTAAGTTCTTTCGAAAGATTTGCTCTTAAACTCTCAATTTCTAGCAAATTATCCATTTGGACTTTCCTAAACCTATCAAATTCAGGATTGGTTAAGGTAGTGGTCACTGGAGTTAATTCCAAGGTTTTAACCTTTTCCTTATACAAAGCAAGCTCGGCAGATAATGTCTGATTAACACTGAGGGTTTCAAGGACTGCATTATTCATTTGGCCAAGCATAGATGCCGACACCATAACCAAATCTTGTTGAGCAAACGATTTTGTAGACGTAATAGCTCCCGGTTGTGTTTCACTCAAAGTCTGAGGACTTGCATTGATATTGCTATCATTGTTTGTCTCCTCGTTTGAGCTACTAACCACCGGAGGCTGTTCCGGATACTCAGACACTTGCTCAACTTGATAAGGTACAATACTAGTAGCATTGGTAGTATTTGGTACATCAAAAATTGTGTCAGCTCCATAAAGTGAAAGATTTGCCATGAGAGCTGCCTTGGCGGTATTGAGATCATCACAGTCAGAGTCGTATGCATCAAGATCATCATATTGATATGCGGCATTGTTTGTGATGGCTGCTGTGAGACCGTCAGTGTCCGCAACTCCAGGATCTGCGAGAAATGCTAACTCTTCTTCATCGAGCTCGCGTCCTTGGGCTTGAGCATTCACCAAGTAGATCTTCTCCTAAAACCATGTGCTATCCCTTTTTCTTTTTGGTTGCGTACACTCTCGAGCCATGTGCCCTTCCCCTTTGCAGTTATAACATATAATCATCTTCATTTTGCCAGTGTTATTACCCCTTGTAGCAGCAGTGTTAGATGGACGTGCACCAGTATTAACTGAGCTTGGTCTCCCCTGAAGTGGTTGCACGTGACTCTGCCATCTTGAATTGTAGCTTGTTGTCGAGAGTTAGAAGAGTTCCTCAACTGACTGTTTGTTGGAGATGGTCCTCTGTAACCTCGTTTGTTCAACGCTTGAGTGATGTAAGCAAATATTTGAGCAAGTATATCAGTAGGATTATCCCCTTCTCTAAACTCAGGGACTGGAATCTCATCATCACAATAGAATACTGGTGCTGGTTGAGCTACAAACTGATTTGAAGGAGCACTAACATGTTGTGAGTAATGAGGTTGAGGAGCCTCATGTGGTTGATAGGGGATGGCAAGGTTTGTTGGAGGTTGATAAGGTGAATAGGGTTGTGAAGCATAAGGTAAATGATGTGAGTCTCCTTGTGATGATGTTTTTGGTTGCTTGTATTGTTGCTGATAAGATGTAGGTGGTTGTGGCAAGATTGAATACTGTGGAAAGCTTGGCGTTTGATACAATGGCTGATAGGAAGATTGGTGTCCCAAAGCAAACGGAGAGTTGTGATATGACAACGTTGGATGATTTGCTATTAATGCCAATGGTTCTTGATAAGATCCCTGAGAGATGCGTTTTTGGATCACGTGCTTCTCGTGTAGCTGCAAGAAAGCATAGAGTTGATCTAAATTTGACTTGTGCAAATCTCGAATCATTTTAACATCGGTGACATATTGACTCCACTCTTGGGGTAACGTGTTCAAGAACTTGGTGTTTAGTTGAAACTGAGCAATCCTTAGATTATGCACGTTCATATCATTCATCAAAGTGGTGAAACGCCAGTAGTAGTCATGAAGTGTTTCCCCTGGAATGTATGTGAATCTATCAAACAAATCATACAATTGACACTCTCGTTCCTGTTTAGTTAGTGAAGTCCCTTGTAACAAAACAGATAAGCGATACCAAAGATCATTTGCCACTGTGTGTTCACTTACCATACGATAGATATCGGGTGGAAGAGCTTGAAGTATTATCTGAATGGCCCTTTTATCTGCATCGGCAATGAGTTTGTTAGCATCCGGTAACTCATGATACAACATTGGTCGCGTCACATTGTTGACAGTAACTTCTCCCCAATCGAGTGGACCTTTTTCAATGGATTGGAGCATAAGTCTACCATTGGGTTTACCTATGATGTAAGTTTTCATGCGACCTTGCCATGCTTCAAATAAATCTTTGATGAGCAACGGTGGGCGAGTATCGGTACCCGAAATGATTGAAATATCGGTGAGCGATGTCATTGTAGGCATAAATGAATGAGGATTCATTTTTTGAACACTTGATTGAAAAAAATTATCTTTTGATCGTCCAATGAAGTAAGGATGTGAAAATGTTGTTGTTGATTTAGATCGTGTGTTGATGTATCAATGTTAAAATCCACTAAGAATCCTAGAAAATACTCTAAATAAAACCAATCACTAATCTTCGGAATAATCCCCTATCTTCGGAATAACTTGGATCTTCGGATAAAGGTTGGATTTTCGGAATAGTGGGTTTTTCAGAGAATCAACAATTCTTCGGAATAATGGTTTTTTCAGAGAAACAACAAATCTTCGGAATAATGGTTTTTTCGGAGAACCAACAAATCTTCGGAATAATGAGTTTTTCAGAGAAATAACCAATCTTCGGAATAATGGGTTTTTCAGAGAATCAATAAATCTTCGGAATAATGGGTTTTTCAGAGAACCAACAAAATCTTCGGAATAATGAGTTTTTCAGATAAATAACCAATCTTCGGAATAATGAGTTTTTCAGAGAATCAATAAATCTTCGGAATAATGGGTTTTTCAGAGAAATACCAAATCTTTGGAATAATGGGTTTTTCAGAGAAATCTTCGGTATACTTAACCCTTTTCCGAAAAAGAATTTCGGAATTATAAACCCTTTTCCGAAAAAAATAATTTCGGAATTATAAACCCTTTTCCGAAATATCTGGTACGGTTCTTGATATACAGTAACCAAATAATAGCCAAAAATTACCCAAAAACACGAAAAAAAAATTTGATTTCAACCAAAATAATTAAACTGAATGTATTGTTTACAACTTTAAACGATAAAATCACAAAAAAATTCAATATTTGAGATGGATTATCCTAAAACACCCACTAACCCAATCAAACACTAAACAACACGAATCAACATACCTTAAATCATCCCATGCTCTTGATACCAATTGTAGAACAATGATAATCTTATAACTAATCAAGAGGGTTGTTGTTTTTCTAGAGAGATAAACTAGAGAGAGAAAGAAAGAAACTTGTATTAATGTGAAAATGGAATAAACAACCAACACCCCTTTCCATGGTAGAAAGGGGTTTATATACCAAGTCACTTAATGGACTTGGGCTTCCGGCCCATGAACATGCTCATGGGTCGGGCTAATGTAAATAATAATAAAACATATACTACGAGCTTATAACTATATTGTTGGAGTGACCGAGACTTTCTTAATACAAAAAACGTATTTCCAACAGTATGGATCCGTTTGTGAGCACGCTTTAATATCTTTTGGGTATGGATCCGTTTGTGATCGCCTTGTAATATCATTTGGGTATTGATCCATGTGTGAGCACCCTCTTATGACAAAAAAAATTAGATATGCATCAATGGCTATCAGGCCCGTGAACATCCATTAACTTGCAAACTTTCCTTTGACTAGACTTATCCGAAAATCCTGTCAAATATAATTATTGATTTGGCATGGCTATTTTGCAAGCATGTCGTAATTTGATTATATGTGCTTAGTGATAGCTTTGTATTTGATTTAGATCGGAGTTCTTTTGATAGACTGATGTATACTCTGAACGATTTTCGTATCGATGAATTCGCTTTTGACGAGATAGGTTTGCATGTTTGCATGTTTGAGATCAGACAATTAGATGATTTTGTACGAGTAGTAATAATTACATTGTCTTGAATAGTTTGTAACATTTTCGATGGAGTTATGTGCGATCCATGCGATTTTCTGACGTAATTGTTTTATGAGACCCGTGGACGATATGTATTTCGATTTGATCCATGTGATCACTGATAGTTTTGAATTGATTGTCGCATTGGATATTTTCCACATGCACCCTCTTCTTTCGAATCGTCACGTGTCATTTGTACTTTTTCAAACTTATATCAACCGGCCCATGTTTGATAAACTAGTAGTAATGTACCTCGAAGCACTTCCAATAATTGACGACTTTTTAATTTTTTCGCTTCCAATGGCTTCTACTTCGAGTTATGTATTATTCTTTCCTTATAAGGATTGAAGCTACATTCAAACCGTCCACTTGTGCCCGTTACGTATAATCGTTGCTTTGACTTTTCATTCATTTGAACTTCGTTAGAAACCTCAGAAACGACTTGTCTATTCCTCACATCTTCGCAATTAAACCAAAAACTATTGAGACGAATTAAACGCTAGTACGTCGCTTCCTAAAGGGTATTACTGCAATAACCCGACATTTAAAATCAACAATTTGACCGAGATCTAATCTAATTTCTAATATTCGGATCAGTATTTATTAATCGAATTTTATTTGTCCTGTTCGTTATACGAATAATATTGAACTCTCGACTGACCGGAAATGTTAGGGCTTTAGCGTATCATATACGTGTCATTTATGATTTATCGTAAAAGACTATGTCCATCATTGACCGTAAATATTCTCGTTATTACATACAAATAACTTCAATTGTCGTCATTTTAATTTCTCATTTTACGAGCATTCTTCGTAATTCACGTTAAACTTTTAACCGTCCTTCGTACATATAACGCGTTTATATATTTTAAATCATAATCTCTAATTTATTTTCCAAATACTAACGTTCTCTGAATGCCGACGTTTTTATTTTATATTGAGCGTTTATTTTTCGTGTTTTACGAGTATCTTTCAAATCGCGTAACTTTTAAAATATACGACTTCGATAATACCCGCTTTTACATAATGAGATGAGTTAAATAATAAACCCCACCTCCTTTAACCATTGTGGGCGGCAACCAGTACACGTGTCTTAGTTTTGTAATGTCTAGTTTTTATACTAAACACATGTACATCATTTGCTTACAATACGAAGTAATTCTCTTTATATTACAAAATAAAATAGCATCTCAATTTCATCTCTTGGTTTTTCTGTCCAAGAAAACCACACCAACGTCACTTTCCATCTCAATATTTTATATAAAGATTGTAATTACAAATGAAAGTCCTTGATTCTATTTATTAGTCGTAGTTGGTTCATTTTAAACAAGTATATCAAGTTTTGGTTGAGATTAATTTTGGATCTGAGGTGATAAGGTGATTAATAAAGGTTTCATATATTGATTAAAGCATGAGTGAAATGGTTGCATGATGGATTTGCAAGATAAGATGGATAAAGATTATATGATGTTGTTTATCATCTTTGTAAGATTTATGTGACTATCTCATTTGTATTGATTTGTATTTTATTTTTATGAAAATGTATTTATCGTTTCTTTACTTATTATAATCTTGTAATATTTGATGAGTAGGTTTTGAACATTGTACATAATTTTGTGACATAAACTATAAGCTTAAATAAGCCCGGGGCAATAGCTGTTATTTAAAGAGTTAGATCAGTTTCAAAAACGTGTTTTGTAGGAAGGGTAAGTAGGTTTTGAGAGTTGTTTAGGTTATTGACTGGGTAGGTAAATGTTTTGTGATGATTTTTCCGAGTGACTCGTCTCGTGACGATACCCGGCGAATTAGTTATGGCCGAAATGGCAAAAGGTATCGAATCTGATCACCAATTTTAAACGGACAAAAACACTAAGAACTTGTATACTAGCCCCTAAATATGTAAAACTAAAAAAAGTAGATAAATATATGTAGAATCTCCACGAGTCGGATGGTTTTATACGGATATACGGTTTGGAAATGGCGACCAAAACTGTGAAACCGAACTGGACTGTCCAAAACAGCCTTGACTCGGGTTGATGTTTGATCATTTTGACCCTTTTTTCCATAAAAACATAATTAATGGGAGTTCCTAATCTGTGTAGAAGACTTAATTACCGTAATAGGAGTATAAAAACCGATTCGAGACTTATTACGGTTTAGGAGTAATGAGTTAAATACTGAGACATGTTGTAAAACTTGCGTAATTGAACTATAACAATAATATGAATAACGTGTCCATTTTTATAAAACCCGAGGTGGTAGGACTTACTTATCATGAAGTCGAGACCCATTCACATACGGATATTTATGAAAACCCGAGACCCGAACAACGTGAAATATTAAGTTGATAACGTCTGGAGGTGTTTCAGAATCCGAAAAGCTTATAAAGTGGATTTGGGCCATAAAACCCAAAATACACTTATAATGGCTATTGTTACATGGTTGGGCCTGAGACTTATAATAAGTTTGGAGTTTAATACTGAGATTGAAATGGACTAAAGTCGCAAGAACTTGTAATGGGCCACTAATGGGATAATACATGGTAAATTGTTATCACTTATGAAATTTTTTACAAACTTATACAATGTCAAAACTTACTAAGTGAACTATTTACATATATGTACGACTTATGTATAGTTTCAAACCTAAGACGCATCTCGTCACTATAGGTGTCGTTCGGTCATATGTCGACCGTTGGGCATCTCGTTTTGGATCTATGAGCGATTGATATCTCATGAAGTTGTGTATCGACTATTGGACGTTTGTTCCTTGATCTACGTGTAATCGCTATCTCATGTGAGTTTATAGCCTCGCTTTTACAGCTTTATATGTTTTATAAAACCCGCAAGGTGGGATACATTTTTCTTATGAACTAAACATATGATTGTTTATGTATATGCTTTTGAAAGAATACATGACTCTGAATAAGCATATGTTGTTGAATATATGTTTTGAACAAATACAAGCTATTGTAAAGAAACATAAGACGTCTGATTGATTGCTTTTGACAAATGAATACAAGCGTTGATTGTATAGGTAATGAGACACTGTTAGTAAGGCTAAGTTGTGTATTGTCATTGAAAAGTCCCTATAAATCAAAAACCGTTAACTACTTGTAATGGGTAGGCGCTCGTACAGACGAATAGATCCATTGGGAATGATGACCCTCACCCGGGTAGGTCGCTCCTGTGAGTTGGAGGCTCAGCCGGGTGTGTTGTACGTGAGGCATGAGGTATTTGACAAGATACCTTACTAGGGCAAATTTATTTATTAAGGCATTGGTGTCATGAGCTTAGCTTAATAGTGAGGAATATAGATATTGTATGTGTTGCAATATCGCCAATGGATGAGAATCTTGTGTTCAAAAGCTTTATGGTTTATTTAAAAGCCCATTATTGTTATTTAAAAATATATGAATTCAATCAATCATTGTGTTGACATTTTAGCATGTATTCTAAGGTGTATAGATTTAAGAGCAGCTGGAGCACGGAGTACAGGTAAAACAAACAATTTCCATTCGATACATTTGACAAATCTTTATTTTTATTAAAGTTTGTAATAATTGTTGGGACCTATTTTTATTGAAACTCTGATTTAATAAAATTGTCGAATGGTTTATTTTATAAAATGTCTCGTTTGAGGTCGATTCTATGACTGTGTGTATGTGTTATGAAGTAACATCCAATGTTGATATTCCGATGCGTTGAGAAATTGGAGGTGTTACATTGTGCCTCAAGCATTGTAGATTAATCGATTTCAGATAAAATCCTCGATGAAAATATGGAGCATGAAACACTATGAGTGGTCAAGCTATCAAATGACCCCATAATAAGTCTCATAAAGAGACACTAGACATATAGGTTCAAAATAACCTAAGATAGCTAATGAGATCACAATTAGTTCTATCTTGTTTAAATGATATGGAATCGAAACAAAATGATGTCGATAAATTTGTCTACATGCAATATATTGCTTACTATTATGCATAATGAGGATCATAAATCAATTATTATTCAAAGGCGCGTTCAACGAAATGATTGACCAACATGAAAAGAGGTTAGCTTTTGAAAAATACGAAAAGTATTAGGACATAAAGTTCATACATTTTAATGTGAAAAAACTATTGGATATACATCGGTTTTTTGTAGAACCGAAGTAAAAGTTGTAAAGTTATGTGATTTAAGACATAATTGTGGAATTAACAAATTCACACAAAAGAAGTTAATTTAAGACCTATTGAATTAACAAAAACCTATTTAAATGAATTTTACTATAGGTCTCATATTCCTCAAAGGGTATGTAATGTCTCAAACGTGTCTGACAACTTCATCTTCTATAAACATTAAATGAAGTTCTCAATAACTCTGTTTGATCAAATTGAATGAATCCTTATATAGATAAAATTCATTTTCTACGCATATTATTTAAATTGCTTTTGCATATGTCTCTAAAGAATGCTTGATAATCAAGTACTATACATAAGCTCAATTAAGGCTTTAATGTCTAGTTTGCAATTAAAATGCGTAAGAAACATGTATATGTTTATTTGTACTAGCAATATATATACTTCTAACCAATATGTTAATATTAGGTTGGAAGATATACATTTATTTCGCTATCTCTGAAAGTTTAAACATATCGCCAACAATTTGGTGGAATCCATTGAAAAATCGTTGGCAACAAAATTTTGTGCAACTTGTTCATAAGATGAACACTAAACACCTGAAGAATATATATGCACCAAAGTGAGAGAGATTGTATTTTAAACATTGCACTCTTTTCTTTATTAAATTTTTTTTATCCTAATGGGTTTCTTATTAAGGTTTGTAACAAGGTAGTTTATATACAAGATTGGTTCCAAAGTGCCATATTGATTGCTTGTAATAAACGGAGAACATACAAAAGAGAGTGTTATGAAATTTTTATATAAAGACGATTATTCTCCATTATTTTGTTACCTATTATAACTTGTCCTATTAACCCTATAAATAGTGTCTATATATTGGACCATTTTAAAGAATTTTAATAATAAAAATCTTTCTCTCTTATTCTTGTGTTTTTACTTTTTATATATACAATTATTTCTCCATTATCTTTAATAAATACAAAAAATCCTTTTTTATAAAATTTTAAACTATACAAACTAAGTAAAGTTCGATTATCAAATACACTTAATTAAAAATGATAATAATACGTATCTTCACATTAATATTTCAAATATAATTTACTTCTCAAATTTTTATCAATTTTCAATTATAATCTTAACTTTTTTTCTCATGATGACTATAAATTAAACCCTTAAGTATTGAATCAAGTGTCACACACAATAAAAGGTTCGTAAATATAGTGTCGTCATACACGCGGTCATTATGTTTAGGTATTTGTCTAGTGTATAGTATATATTAATGACAGATCATATATATACTCATACTTCATTCCTCTTGGAAAAAAAATTGACCTTTGACAAACAATAAAAAAAACACTATTTTTAGTGTTTATACTTTTTTTACTTTTGTTATAATGACACATTTACTTTTAAGCCGTTAATTATATTTTTGTTTAAGTTTTACAATAATAATTTCAAATAAAAATAATACAGTAAAGTTGATCAAATTTTCATGTATTTTTTTTTAATTGATATATACTTTAACACGACCCAGAAAGAAAACTTGAGTGTTAATTTGAAACTCAAGAGTCCCCGCCCACTAAAAGATTTGCAAGAAAAACCATGAAAGAAGCTTGATCACGTTATTTAATGGACATAACATAACCTATAATGACAATCTATTTATTGTTATGTCTCACTACTTGTAGTTATTTATATGGGATACGGAAACTATTACTTACTTTATTAGTTAATAATAATAATACCTAAGTGGTTGTCAAGCTCCATCACTTTATTGTAAATCTTGCGAGAAAAACTGACAACCACATAATCACTAGTGCAATAGTAATGACCATAGGCAGGGTCAGAGTCAGGATTTTTAGTTAAGGGGGGCTAACCATATTTAAAAGAACAAGTCATAGTGATGGGAGATGCTTAATATAGAACATATTTGAAAAACGGCTTATAATACACATGAAAAATCAGTAAAATAGGTAGATTAGGGGAGGCTTAATATAGACTACAAAGACTCGTGAGTTATGACTCTTTAGGGTTTGTTATATTTACACTATATACATTTGTTCTAATGTATAATAATTTGTCTTAAAAACGTTAATTTTTTTTTTAATAAAATACGGTTTGACTTTCCTAAGTTTCTTAGTTACCTTTCGGTCCTCCCTATTCATGCTCAACCACTGGTAACAATCTGAATTTGACGTTGATTAAAGAAAATTAAGAACGACAATTTGGTGTAAAGATATTTAATTTTTTAAAAATGAATTTTGTTGTTAGATGAAAAAAAATGATGACTATAATTTGTTGATTGAATGTGTGCTAAAAAAATGGTTTGTATTGAACTATCTTCTAATAAATAAATATTTTTTATTTTGTAGTGACTTTACGATCACTGTTGCACTTTTTTACATAAATTAAAGGGATGGTTATTGGTACCTCTAAATGGATTTCAATACCCGTCCTAACTTTTTATTTTTTATTTTTATTTTTTTTAATAATTTTTTTATAATATTGTGAAACGAAAAGTGCGGAATAAAAAATATAAAGTTTAACATGTTAAAAACAGTAAATTGTTAAAAAAAATATAAAAAAAAACTGTATTGTACTACAACATAAGAAAAAAAAATATTAAAAGTACTTTTCTTCGTATTTTTAAAGCAGAAATATTAATAACATGACCCAAATTAAATTGATTTTAGCTCAGAGTGCTAGCTACTATATCAGATATTGGCAAAAAAAATTGGCAACCAACCTGCCAAAATAAAGTTTAGTCACGGTCATACAACTAATGAAATGAACATAATTTTGGCCAGATTGAGGGACCACCTAAGTCATATACTATTAATGTCCATCAATAATGTGTAATAAATCCAACACTTCCGTGTCAGGTGAGGGTAATACCCTCTAAATGATTATTTCTACTTTTTCTAACTTTTTGTTTTTGCTTTTATTTTCATTTTTACATAATTTGGTAGTATATTATAAAAGTGAGAATCCCAAGTGAGAAACTAAAGTATCAAAAAAAATTTATTAAAATTAATAGGTTAGATTAATAAACTGTTAAAAGTTATGGAATAAAAGCTACTCACTCCGTCCCATAATAATAGTTCACCGACAAAAAACACGCAGTTAAATAAAAGGATCATTTTTTTAGCAATCTTTCTCTTACTTTTTACACAATGATAATTTTACCCTTAGCTAATTAATTTATCATTTATTTATTGTTTGTATAAATACTTTCAAGTGAGGATGACATAATAAACTTAATTTATATTTTTTATCTATTTTTAAACTACTAATTTAAGACATACAAAAATAATAAACTGGACTATTAATATGAGACGGAAAGGAGTAATAAAAAGTTGTGCTATATTAGAAATTGAATATAGAAAGTAATATTTTTATATTTTTGTATTTTTTAGTGGGTCATGGGTAGAAATAGTAGCATCATTACTTGTGGTGTATATATATATAATACTCTCTTCGTCTCAAAATAATAATCTTTTTTTTTAGCCCGTCTCAATTTAATTATTCACCTTTAAAAATAGATATGAATGTTTGGTCAATAAACTTTAGAGAAGATTTAATTAATTAACTAAGGATAAAATTGTCATTGTGCTAAAAAGTATAAGAAATAAAACTGTGGTTAATGTACTTTTTTTTAACTGTCTGTTTTTTTTTAGGGGACAATAATTTTATGACAAAGGGAGTAGTAGATGTTATTATCGGTACAACGTTTTATACTTTTTTTATTTCGTGTCTCCTCTGTTTTCAGTGTGATACATTTTTTATTTCGTATTTTTTGTTAATTTAATACTTTTTAATTGTTAAACTTTTAGTTTTACAACACAAACAAAATTAGAAAAAGAAAACAAGAAAAATAAAGGTTATATATAACACAGATTGCAATCACTTTTTTTATTAATGCCAAAAATTAAATAAGATTTAAGTTCATATGGATACCAAACTTATCTAAGATATGGGGGGACCCATCCCCACCCTTCATCTCTTTTTCATCCAATGATTAAGATTAAATCTTTAATTTACACTGCAAGGGTATTTCAGTCATTTCACCATCTACTATATAATGTTTTTTCTTCTTTCTTCTCTCACAAAAAACACACATCGGATCTCTCTTTCTCTCTCTACCCCTGATTTACTTTATCTCTCTACCCCCGATCTATAATCACGATCTACTATATCATGAATCCATCGAAACGCGATCATGATGAATCCATGACGAATTCATCACGAACATCTATAATCATGAATTGATTTATCCATCACAAGGTTTGATTAATATCTTTTTTTAGCTTATTTGGTTTAAATAAGCTTATTAATGTATTATCATTAGCTTTTAACTGGATTATTATGAATGAATCTTTTTGGATTGATTGTTCTTAATTATAAGCTAAGTTCTTAGATGAGAAGTTATGAATAAGTTATAAAGTTGGATTAATAAGCTAGTTAGTTTGAATAAGCTTATGAATAAGCTTTTTTTTAATAAGAGTAGAGTTATGAATAAGCTTTGTAAATTAAATGATTTGAATGCATTGTGTTGCATTATAAGATAGCTTATTAGATTATTTCAATGAGTTATACGTTTTTGTGAATAAGATAGTTATGAATAAGCTTATTTTCATGTTAATAAGCTGTATTATTATGATTTTTTTTTACTTTCTGATGTTATCATATATGATGTACATTTCTTATCATATATGATAGATATATCATATATGATAACTGATGATATATCAAATAAATCATATGAAAAAACAGATTTTGTATGAGTATCTTTCAGAAAATCTGTATTAACTCTTGAAACCTGCCTTCTATCATATATATATGAGTAATTCATTTTGGTATTAAAATTTTGCATAATATGTTGTTTTTTTCTTTTATAAATGCAGTCAAACAGAGATGATGTGATTGCCCTATTTGGAGCAAAGGAGAGAGGGATGTTGATTATAACAAGAGGATGTGCACGGATGTGTTTTAAGGATCAAGACGAAGTATGCGTTGTTCATGAATTCATCATTTGATAATTTGTTTTAAGATAGTGTATTATTGAAAAAGAAGAGTAGTTTCAATAATAATGTTGTTAGCACCTTTTGATTTTGTATAAATGGTTATCATTCAGATGTATATCATATATAATTTTACATTAAGTTATGTTCTGTTTGAATTATCATATATGATTCTGTTCAAACGCACATTATTTTATGTTATGAACAAGTGTTTAGTTATTAATTGTGCATACGTTTTGTTGTAATCATGAGTTCATCAGATTCTTTGTTTAATATATCCAAGTTTTCTTTGAGTATCATATATGATAATGCCTTATCATATATGATAGTGCATTATCATATATGGCTTAATTTAAAAAATCATCATGACATAATACCAAGAAAGTTAATCATATTAACAAGACGCTGTACCATATACCAATGGATTATAAAATCATCCATATACTTCAAAACTCCATTAGGAGATTACAAAGAAAAAACAAACAATAAACGTAAAAAATTCATGAGCTTCTTCACTAAGCTTCTTGGCCTTTTGGATGCTTGTGATATTCAACATGCCTTGTAAACAGCTTCCTCTACAAAAAAAAAGAAGATTTAATTAAATTTTCAAGCACTAATCATATATGATATATTTTATCATATATGATATTTTAGCTTATATCATATATGATATTGTATATCATATATGATATGTCACTAGCAAGTCATACTAAATATGTTCAACGAGATTAAGCCATAAAAATAAGAGTTAATTCAGTTTTCAACCACATAATCATATATGATATATTTATCATATATGATACTTTAGCTTATATCATATATGATATAGTATATCATATATGATACTTCACAAACAGGTCATACTAAATCTGTTCAGCGAGATTAAGCCATAAAACCTTATAATTTACGAAAATAAGCTAATAAGTTAGCTTATAATTCATCATAATAAAGATGATGATAATCTATAAGCTTATTCACATTAGTTAGCTTTCAATTCACGTAGTTTCTCAAATAAGTTATAAAAGAATAAGATGAATAATAAGCTTATTCACATCGAATAAGCTAAAAAAAGATGAATCAAAATAAATCGAATGAACTTTACCTTATTTATGAAGTGGATGATCGATTTACGAGGTGATGATCAACGGATTTGCTGTTTGTGATGATTGATTACGACATGAATATGTGTACGTGTGTGTGTGTTTTTGTGTGTGTTTTAGAGAGAAGAAGAAAAAATGAAATCTCGATCCAGATCTGAGATGTGGAATTGTTATTTGGTGTTAGGTGGGAGGGGTAAAATGACGAAAATACCCCTCCGTTTTTTTTTTAATTAGAAAACAAGAATTAATGTGAGCCTTTAATCAAGATTAGATGGAAGGTGGGGATTGGTCCCCTTGTATCCAAAGGATACAAGGGATCCACAATAACCGGACTCATACAATTATTAAATTATATTGTAGAACCTTTAATACAAACAATATAATATCATTACATTCCTTTTTTTCTTATTAATGACAAAAAGTTAAATAATACAACTGTTAAAACATATTTATATACTTAGCATAAATAAAACTTAACTTTAAGTATTATAAAACTTTAGTTACAAACTTACAACTATTAAATGCTTCCATACATAATTCAACATATATATTCGATGCTAATATTGTATTAGAATCACCCATGTAAGTCATTTATTATTTAATTATAACCTGCACAAAAAAGTTTCATTTTTGAATAAATATTTAGTTTCACAATTGTATAACGAAAAACATTAGCATAAATTAAAGAGTTAAAATGTGTCACACGAAAATGAAATAAGTTAAAAAGCAGCAAAAAATTATATTTTAAAATACCCGTCATTGCAACACGCAGATATCTTAAAAAGATCGTTGCTACCAGACTCCACATAGTCGGGTGCCACGAAAATCCTCGTAGAGTGGCAGATATATAAGTCGTCGTCGATCGATTGCTTGAACAACTTGTCGATACTCTTATTCTTAAAAGGTTCTACTCGTTAACTTATTTGTAAACCAAATCTGTTTTATAGAACTATGTAAGTTGACATTAAAGTACCTAGTATAGAATAAAGTTACTTAAATTAGTTGTTTATTGATTTTCATTTCAATGTAAGCACACTTGTTTTGCTAGCTATTTATCTGTTTCAGCATCATGAGCAAGGGACTAGCATTGGATACGAAATGGTTATATGACAGTCCCATCAATTCTGAGGTCGAAGCTAAGCTGAGACGTTTCTTGGTCGAATTAGGAAATGCTGATAGAATCCTCGGTATCCAGGTGCTGGCATGATCTTTTTTTTTAATGTTTGGATAGATAAAGCGTGTTTTAATGATTGCCGTCATCAGTTTCATATCAGCTGATGTGCACGAGTTTTACGTTTTGTTTGGTTGTAGTTTACAAGAACTATTACTATTGCGTTTTGTAGGTTTGCGCATACAAAGATGGAAAAGTGATAATTGATACCTCAGCTGGAGTGCTGGGAATAGATGATCATCGCCCTGTTCAGCCTGATAGCTTATTTGATGTTTTTTCGGTAACTAAGGGCATCACGGCAGGATTGATGCATTGGTTAGCCGATAAAGGGTATGTTCTCTCGTTCTCTGTGAATCCATTTATATGACCTTGCTTTGAATTGTTATAAGTGAGTCTTCTCTCTGTTTCGATGTTTATCATTTTTACTTCTTTGTGAAATTTGTGGCGTTATTGTAACTTATAACGCATCAGTTTAAATTATATCCAAATTACAATCAAATTGCATAAGTGTAACCTTTGTGTTATTCTAGGAAGTTGAAGCTTGACGAGTATGTTGCGAACATATGGCCGGAGTTTGGTACTAACGGAAAAGATCAAATAAAGGTCATCTTCAAGAGTATCTGGATTTGTATTTTTTTGAAATTGATTCTTATGTATTGCCTTTGTGTATTTTCTTGGTAACCTTAAGAACTGTCTCAATTTCATTTTCTTTTATCTTGCAGGTTAATCATGTACTCACTCATACTGCTGGTCTACACAATGCCCTTGCTGGTATTACGGATACTGATCCTGATTTATTTTGTGACTTCGATGAGTGTCTAAAAAGCCTTGCTATGGTCGCACCTGAGACTGAACCTGGTACCAAAGAGTTATATCACTACCATTCATTTGGGTGGCTATGTGGTGGTATCATTGAGGTACAATAACTCTCCGTGGTAAAACGACTGAATACAAGTATATTTTCAGTATTTCTTTAGTGACGTATTTGTTCTCTATTGTAAAGCGTGTATCCGGGAAGAAATATCAAGAAGTTCTTGAAGAAGCTTTCGCTCGCCCACTTGGCGTTGAAGGTGAGATTTATATCGGGATTCCTACCGGCATCAAAGAATCTCGTTTAGCAACTCTCACAATCGATACACCTGATTTCAATAAGTTTGCCGAGTTCCTCGACAGACAAAAAACATCTGACACCACCACAATGCCTTCATCATTCACATTCAGCATGCTTGAAAACCTTATTCCATTATCAAACACACCCGGCTTTCGTCAGGCAAAACAACCAGCTGCCAATGCACATGTATCCGCACGTGCATTGGCGCGCTACTATGCCACCCTTGCTGACGGTGGTGTAGTCCCAGCCAACACAAATGAAGTCGTCCCTGGAATCTTCACCAACCCGAAAGACAAAATCCATGATGCCATTTTGGGAAGGGGAGATTATAAGGATTTGATCCTCCCAAGAGGGTCATTCGGGCTCGGGTTTCACAGGATGTTCACAACCAACGGTTCATTGATTGGGTTTGGTCACATGGGTTTAGGTGGAGCTACAGGATACTGTGACATAAACAACCGCTTCGCCATTGGTGTGACACTAAACAAGTGTTCCTCCGGTGGTTTGACTGGGGAGATAATCCGGCTTATATGCTCAGAACTTGAGCTTCCTTTACCACAGGAGTATGCATCATCAAGCAAGATTCCTCAGCCAGTTTTCAAGTAAAGGAGGTTTGGTCCAAACCTTTGGGATAAAATTTTCAAACAAATGTAACTTACTAAAGTCAAGACTATTTCCGAAACCATAATCTGTTATGGATCAGAGTCAGACCAATAAAGCTATACTATCTTTAATATTTGGTTGTAACTTCTACTATTGTGTTAAGACTGTTGCTCCTATGATCAACACCATGTGGTACCATAGTACGACTATTGCATTAATAATGTAACCACCAAATTCACTCGAAGAGAGGGGTGCACAAAATTTAATTTAGCGCATTCAAAAGGTATTATACATATGTCTATGTTCCCCGTCTATGTCTATACTTGTAAACAGGTCAAAAACGGGGGAATTTGGACTTGAGAGGGATGTTGCGCAAGGTGATCCTTTATCGCATCTTGGCGGCAAAAAGGTTAAATGCAATTGTTAACGAAACAGTAGAAAAAGGTATATTTAAGGAGTCAAGGCGGGTGCATTGGCCCGCTACTATGCCACCCTTGCAGACGGTGGTTTGGTCCCAACCAACACAAATGAACTGGTCCCTGGTATCTTCACCAACCCGAAAGACAAAATTCATGATGCCATGTTTGGAAGGGGAGATTATAGTGATTTAATTCTTCCAACAGGGTCATTTGGGCTTGGGTTTCACAGGATTTTCGCAAGCAATGGTTCATTAATTGGGTTTGGTCTCATGGGTATAAAGTGGTTCTACAGGATACTGTGACATAAACAACCGCTTGGCTATTGGTGTGACAGTAAACAAGTGTTCTTTCGGTAGTTTGACCAGAGAGATAATCTGGCTTATATGCTCAGAACCTGATCTTCCTTTACCACATTAGTATGCGGTATCAAGTGAAATTCCTAAACCAGATTTCAATTAGAGGAGGTTTGGTCCAAACCTCTCGGACAAAGATTTCTAATAAGGTAACTTACCAGAGTGAAGACTATTTCAAGATCCATAAATTTGTTATGGATCAAACCAATGAAGCTATATTTTCTCCATTGTTTGGTTGTAACTTTTGCTAGTGTTATCACTGTTGCATTAATAATGTAACCACCAAACTCACCCGGGAAGACGGGTGTGCAAAATTTAGTTCAGCGCATTTCAGAATGTTTTATACATGGAGTTGACCGATCTGTATACACATGGACACATGGTAAAAGATCAAAATAGAACAAGTACGTTACAATAACAAACAAGACAGCCTTGTGGTGTATTGAAACTGCTCATTCTCCCATTACCCTACGTTAAATTAAAAATGTCCATCCACTAGACACTAACGTAAAAGCTAGTACCAAACTATACTACAGCAAGATTGTGTCGCAATGTTCAAATGATATAAGTATACATAAATTACAAAGGATAATAGAATACAATAGGAAGCTTTGGAGAGGGTTATAAAGCAACAAAACCCTTTTATTTTTCAAATGTTACGATGAGAATCCAAACGCCATATGTCAGATACACAGCTTCCAGCATCGCTGCTTAAACCATTTTTCACATTACCATTAAAAATGTCGGGATTAGTACCTAGCCCAACCATCAGATGTTGATTTGGAACAGATAGCCCAGGGTGGGACCCATGGTCATCCCCACGAACCGTTATGGTTGGAGAGACGTTGCCCATTCTAGACATGTTTTGATTGTTGAACATCTGTGGAGTGGTTAAATGGTTCTGAAGAAGGTGACTAAGGCTAGATGTTAACGAGCCCCTAGCGACCATATCTTCAGCCAGCTTCACCTGTGATGGAAGAACATGTTTCTTTTAGCAACAGTGATTCAACAGACAAACTAGCCTTCGAACTTTAAAAGCATTTAGTCGATCGTTATGCCCGAGTAAAAATGTGCAGATCAAAAGGGCCAACTGTTTAGTGCCAGTTGAGATCCGCCCGGGTTGACCCACAAATACTTTTAGCCCTTCTTTTCATTGTTAATGTGTTAAATTTCTTCATCAACACTATATTGTTGTAAATTTGTAATGACTCATAAGGACCCCCTTTCATAAATTCAAAAGCCATAAGGGGGAATATTGGAACTGTTTCTGAAAATGTCCAACGAATATCAAGAACTGAACTTAAATTCGTATTTAAGAAATAATGATACCTTAGCTCTCAAGGCTTCCACATCTGACTTGAGAACTCGGTTGTTAGTTGAAGCATCTTTAAATTGCTGGCTAGCATTTGTTAGTTGCTTGAACAAAGTTGAATACTCTCCTCGCAGTTGTTCCACCTGAAAAGGAAATACTTGGGTGGTGTTTGTTATATGAAAATACCTTCTAATCTGACTCATTCCGTCACGCTAGACATTTTGGTCATAAAGTATGTTTTTTTCTAGTTCAGAGGCTGTGGCTCAAACATATTACCCAACAATATGTGAAGGGGATGTCTTACTACCTCTCGATGTCCTTTTAACTCATTTCTTTTTTTCTTTTTATTTTAGCTTTTTACTTCATTGGTTCTTTTTTCCTTTTTGTATTAGTTTCTCGACTTTTCCTCTATTATTGATAAAAAGTATAAAGAGAATTACTTCGTAATTTGTTTTTTGCTAAAGAAAAACGCTAAAGATGATAATATAATGATGACAAAAATACTCAAACACGAGTCTTAAAAACATTAATAAAATATAACCAGTTTGTGAAATCTGATTGTGGTATGCGTATTTTAAGCACGAACTTGACTTTTTTTAAATATTTTTATTTGTTAAATGATAACACGTTGGGATTATTTAGCTACTATGTTCACAGAAGCAATAACTGAATTAGGGAATATTCAAGTCCCTAAAAGAGCCACTTTTTTCTGCAACCTAATCATCGTACATGAATTGATAGTAATATAACCCAATTGGTTTATGTAACGTTTGTAAATGATTATATATTGTAAAAATTGTTACGTATTTATATCATTCGGACATTTTTTTAACAAAAAAAAAAAAGCAGACTACTATTTTATTCAAATTTAGAATCTACCCCTCCAATTCGCACATCTGATTCATTTCATTCAGAGCCTCTTAATAACCAAACACCACCTTAATTTTCAAGGACACATAAATCATGGGTTACACTTACTTACTATTTGGCTGATTTTGATAATTTTTAATTCTAACACATCAAACGGGTTATACTAAATTATTTAACTAAAAATAAAATGGTCAAATGGGTCAAACCAGCTAAAGTCAGCTCATATGAAGGGCCTTTAAGAGAATGGGTCAAATGAGTCGAATCTGACCCAACCTATAGTCCCAATCTTCGGATTTGAACAAATTCTCACATAACTTCAAAAACCAGCATTCCCTCAGGTTCGTGTGTTCAATTTGTGCTTCCAAAAATAATGTAATTGCTTTCTTCATTTATTGTTAAGGAAAACTGACAATAAGTAGATCATTAGCAAGTAACGTACTTGTTGCTCAAGATCTGTTAGATGTGCTTGCTTTCTTTTTCTCGAGCGCCTAGCAGATTCTCTATTTGAAACCATCCTAAAATCATAGCCAGCCCATATTAGATGTAGTATTATTGACTAGCCTTCCTTTCATAACTTCATGAGATATTTATTACGGAGTAATGTACCTTTTAATTCGTTTAACATCCATTTGATCGTTGCTCTGTTCACATTGACCAGCTTCAATCTCCGTATCATCATCATCTGATTGTTCATCGTCACTAGTTGCCCCAATCACATTGTTATCCCGCCTTTTTGGTTTGGTATCCGAGGTTGGACTATCAGCTGAACAAATATGAATATATCACCAACTAACCTTATTGAAGTAATACTGACACCAAACTTAAATGTGAAATGTCTGTTTAAAGTTATATGTGATGTTGTTTGGCAGTGTTTATGCTATGTGAACTCGCAATTATTTAAATATTTAACAAATTTTAATTATTTATGGAGCTAAACAATCAAAATGCCCATATAGATGTTTATTTTAAGATGTGAGTCAGCTAAAATTTTATGGTGAAAGCTTTTTACAACAACAATAATATGGTAAGAAGATTCTCTCAATTTATTGTTTTCAGGAAGGTAAATAGGTAAATCTTACTCTACCTTGAGATAATTAGTCTGGTTTTCCAAAACTAAGTGATGTGTGTAAAACATAAAACTGATTATCTGATTCTTATGATTAGAGCAAAATTAGTTTTAAACTGGATAGTCGGTTACACAAGCAGATCCAAATACCCCTAAAGTTTACCCAAGTACTAACAAAATTCCACATAGAACAAGTCTACATACATACACAAACAAATCGAAGTGACTTAGCGTACCACATATGGAGGACTGTGAATCAATAGTCACCGTAACACCAGAATTTTTCGAAGTAAGACTCTGAGACCATACAGGATTCCCGGTCATTCCACCATGATTTGAAAACCTATTCACATTATCCTGTAATTCAGACAGTTCCCGTTTCAACTTACGCTTCAACAAATATGACATATCTTAATAGAAACAAAGGGACAAGTTTAAACAGATGAACTGATAAATAAACAAAATGAAATGATAACTTGAAGACCTACATAATCTTGTAAGCCAAACAGTTAGTAAAATTGTCTGATGCTTATTAACTAAACAAAAGACAGTTTTAACTTTTAACATGAACTATCAGTCATAACCACATAATCACAAGTACAAACTACAAAGTAATAATTGATTAATATAACGATTACGGGGCCTATTACCTACCAACCACTTGATTCAACTAGTAACATACTAATACGAGAGTCTTACATCAATAAACGAATAACAAACTCAGCAATTCTGTGTTTTTTAATATAAGATCGAGACACATAATAGTAAACTATCAGGGCGTGTTTGCTTTTTGGGTTTTGAGGCCCGGGCATAACTTTAACTTTGAAATGTATTGTTTGGTCAATTTCAGAAAGAAAAAATCTAGCATTAAAACTAAACAGTAGTAACTATTTACAATCTCAACAAAATAGTGGGTTTACACATTTTTGTGGGTCCCATTACATGTGTACCTCTACCATTTGTATATATAAATGTTACTAGTATAAAACAATAAATGTTTATTTTAATATTTTACAAATAATTTATAATAATACCTCTATTTAAATATTATATATATTATAATTAATCAAAACCCAAATCCTAATATTTATCCAAACCAAACAATACTTTTCATTCAAAAATACCTAATCCTAAACTCCCTACTTTATAAACCTACACCCAAAGTAAAACCTGACTTCAAACCAAACGGACCCTCAATTTTGAGCTCCCAAGATCAAATTTAATCATGATTATAAAATACAGAATGATTTAAATATTAATGGACAATAAGTTAGGTGAGATTTGGGGCCTACCTACAGATTCAACATACTGAAACTAGAATCTAACACAAATAAATGAATGATAAACTCAATAATTCGATGAATGTATCATCAAGAGATATAAAAGTACATAATCAAAAATAGATCAAACATAAACTCAAGTGAGCAATCATAATCAAAAGTACAAACTACTAACTAATCAATTATTGATAAAAATAACCACATGAACTACACATTAGGTCAAACCAGGGACCTACCTACCTAACTACAGATCCAATACAATCATCTGATACGCTAATTAACTTATAATAAGTTCACCACTGTGAATTTGAATGTGCAATCGATCATACATAAACCACAAACCGGGATTTGCGCATAGAACAGCTAGACCGCCAGGCATAGGTTTTCTAGTCATCATTACAATGGTAATTAGTACGTAATTACAAGCACAAACTACTCGTTGGTTAAAATATTGATGAATTAAGCAACTCAACATCAAATCCGGTCCATTTTGGGGCCTACCTACCTAACCTAAACATAATAATACAATAAGTAACATCAATAAGCAAATAACAAATTCACTAATTGTGTGTGTAATGAATCATGCGAAACAACGTTCCGAGATCGGCTGACTTTCTGGTCACAAGTTGGGCCTACCTACCCTAGTAACCTTAACTAAACATACTAATACAATAAGCTAATAATAATTTCACTAACTATGTCTGTTTACGTGTGCGTTACCGATCATAACAGAAATCAAACCGAATCACTGTGTGTATCTCGGTGTATACTTGGTGACTGTAAAACTGATTGTAACAGATATGAAACCAAATCACTCTACAAAGAGTTATCTTAGATTAATTTCGCACAATGAATCCACTAACAATGTATTTTTCAGTGTGTGTGATAAATCAGACAGAAATCAAACTGAAACCGTGTTACTGTTATTTGACTATGTGTATCTCAGTGTGTGTTTAGTGTTTACTCTGTGTAATTAATCCTAACAGAAACCAAACCGAATTAGTTTCACTAACTCTGTGTGTTTACGGAACAAGTAGATCAATTTCAAAATAACAAATTCACTAATTACTGCCTGTTTTTCAGTATGTGTGTAACTAATCGTAACACAAATCACACCGAACTAGTATTATACAGCACAATAACTTCAGTAACTGTGTGTTTCTCAGAGTGTATTTACTGTGAGTGTAACTAATTCTAACAAAAATAATACCGAATTAGATCAACAAAACATATTCACTTGTGTGTACTTCAGTGTGTGTGTGATTCTACTGAATTAGTGTACCGAACAAATAGATCAATAAATAAAACAAATTCAGTAGCATAACTGAATCATAACAGACTGTAACAGAAATACTAAAACGAATTAGATCAACAAAACATATTGACTAACTGTGTATAATTATTGTACTGAACAGATACTAAATTCACTACTTACTGTGTGTATTTTAGTGTCTATTTACTATCTGTAACTGAATCATAACAGAAATAACTGATTACAACAAAACTTATACCGAATTAGTGTACGGAATAGACAGTAGCTTTTCCGATCAAATCCACTAATTACTGTATTTTTAAGTGTATGTATAACTAATCGTAAACCGCACTATCGCGCAGAACAGGTAGATCAATAATTTCAGTAACTGCGTGTATAACTAATTCTAACAGAAATAAGGTCAACAAAACATCTTCACTAACTATGTGTAAATTACTGTGTGTAATTATACCTAATCATTGTACTAATTACTGAACAGAGTAAAAATTCACTAATTACTGTGTGTATTTTAGTGTGTGTTTACCGTGTGTGTAACCGAATCATAACAGAAATAACCGATCGTAACAAAACTCATACCGAATTAGTGTACGGAAGAGGCAAATCACCACCTGCCTAGCTTTTCCGATCAAATCCACTACTAATTACTGTATTTTTAAGTGTATGTATAACTAATCATAAACCGAACTATCGTGCAGAACAGGTAGATCAATAATTTCAGTAACTGTGCGTATTTCAGGGTGTATCTAACTAATTTTAACAGAATTAATACCGAATGAGATCAACAAAACATAAACACTAACTGTGTGTATTTCATTGTGTGTTTACTGCGTGTAACCGAATCATAACAGAAATAACCGATCGCAACAAAACTCATACCGAATTAGTGTACGGAATAGACAGTAGCTTTTCCGATCAAATCCACTAATTACTGTAATTTTAAGTGTATGTGTAACTAATTGTACACCGAACTATCGCGCAGAACAGGTAGATCAATAATTTCAGTAACTGTGTGCATAACTAATCCTAACAGAAATAATACCGAATCAGATCAACAAAACATATTCACCTACTGTCACAGTCAACAAGAAAAGGAGTATTTAGCTATTATAGTATTTAAGGGTTATTTAGTAATTTAAATAAATTCTTCCTCTAGTCAAATATGTGCTAGAAATCAGGGATGTGGGTTAGCAGTTGCAAAACAAGGTTAACATCATGTAGAACCAGATAGAGGGGTTATGTTTTTGGATCTGAATATTTTTATTTGCTTTAGCACTCTTGTTAAATGTTCCTAAATCTGCAATGAAGAACCAATGAATTCTAATTGTCTAGTTTAATTTAGTTTTTCAGTAATCTTAGTTGCTACAGTGGTATCGGAGCTATCGAATCCTTGGCCAATCGAATCATGGCAGAAGGTACTCGTTTAAAGGAGGTTGATCGTAGGTTGGATGGGCATGACAAAAAGATGGAAGAAATGACAGAAATTATTAAAGGGGGTAACAAAAAAATGGAGGGGTTAGATAGATCCATGGAGGAAATCAAGAAGATGATCATGGAGTTGGGCTCTAAGGTCGCAGAATCTCCAAAAGAAAAAGATAACTCATTTCCAAGTCCTAGTCAAAGAGATATTGGATCAAGCTCTCATCCTTCAATGGAAAGACCAGAAAGAATCACAAACGAACACCAAACCAGGTATTCACTTTCTAATCCATCTACAATAGGGGTGAACTCACCATTTACAAATACACACATTAATTTCCCTCACAATAACGCCTATACTACTAGCATGAACCTTTCTTCTCCTTTTTCGACTTTTCCAATATTCAGTTCTCCCCAACCAAATCCAAACATATATAACAACCACGAATCATCATTTCAAGACTACCAAATTCCGCTGAGACCACCCGCTTATATGCCACCCAACAACACATATCTCAACCGCCCGCCTCAACAATTTCAGCCTTATCAAGGGCAATATCCACCCAATCACTTTCACATGACTCAGTGGCAAAATAACAAACCTCCTAAAATGGATTTTCCGAAGTTTGAGGGCAGTGATCCAAGGGGATGGGTTATTCGAAGTAATCAGTACTTTGAATTTCATCCAATGGACGAGATAAGAAAGGCTAAATATGCTTCTACATATTTCGAAGGGCGAGCTAGCAGATGGTATCAATTTTATCATGTTGGTAAGGAATGGATCACATGGGGGGATTTTACTCAGGATGTGATAAGGAGATTTACGTGTTCTCAGCATACGAATCCTCAAGCAGAGTTTAATAAACTTAGGCAAATAAGTAGTCTTGACGTTTATTTGGACGAATTTGAAGAATTGCGGGCGTATGTAGTGGCAAAACAACCTGGGTTAACTGATGAATATTTTATGTCTAGTTTCATTAGTGGCTTGAAAGAGGATCTCAAGGGAGCTGTGATTATGGCCAAACCTAGTAATTTCGAAGAGGTGATAATGTTATCTAAGCAAGCTGATCTCAACATTCAAAAAGCTCGAAGTAAGCCAACCTTTGCAAACTCAAAGAATTTCCAAAACATTTCACAAACCACCAATTTACAACCCAAACACCTAACCAGTAACAAAACGATAACAAACAAGATGTTGAGTAGTGCTGAAGTCCATGAGAGAAGAAGGCAAGGACTTTGTTTCAACTGTGATGAAAAGTTTACTCCTGGTCATGTATGCAAGGCTCGTTTGTATCATATGTATGGCGAAGAAGATGTTTCAAATGAAGACTATGGCGACACTATTTCACAGGGAAACAACAATGAAGCAGAAGTAGTAGATGAGGATTGTCACATCTCATTGCATGCATTGACAGGGGTTGCAACCTACAAAACTATCAAACTAAAGGGCTTAGTTAATAAACATACATTGACCATTCTAGTTGATAGTGGTGCAACGCACAACTTTATTGACCCAACTACATTGAGAGAATTAGGTTGTGTAGAAGAATATTCAACGCCATTAATTGTAAAGGTGGGTGATGGTAACAAATTGTCGAGTGACTCCAAGTGTAGTCAGTTTAGGTGGATCACGCAAGGGCAAACGTTTGAGGCTGACTTACGAGTATTAACGTTAGGAGGTTGTGATATGGTACTTGGAGTGGAATGGTTGAGAAGGTACAGCCCTGTTACGTTCGATTATAACCTGACTGAGGTAACTTTAAGTGATAAAGAAAAAAAGATTGTCTTGAAGGGTACCACTGAAGAGGGGTCTCTAAGTATGCTTACTGGGGACGGATTCAACAAGCTGTTAAAGAAGAAGAAGAACGGGCTGGTGGGTTATTTGCTGTACATGGTTTCTGAATCTTCTAATGAAAAAGTTCCCTCGTGCATCCAAGGAACGATCCAACAATACAAGAACGTGTTTGATGAACCAAAAGGATTACCGCCTGTTAGAAGACATGATCACAAAATCCCTCTTAAAGAAGGAAGTCAGCCTATTAGTCAACGACCATACAGAATTCCATATATTCAAAAGAGTGAAATTGAGAAACAAGTCAAAGAAATGTTATCGTCAGGCATCATACAATATAGCAACAGCCCTTTTGCTTCTCCTGTATTGTTGGTGCTTAAAAAAGATGGGTCTTGGAGGTTGTGTGTGGATTATAGAAGATTGAATGATATCACTATAAAAGATAAGTTTCCAATACCTGTTATAGAGGAGCTGTTAGATGAACTTAATGGTGCAAAATGGTTCACTAAATTGGATCTTAGATCCGGTTATCATCAAATTAGAGTTGCGGAGGAAGACATCCCTAAAACGGCTTTTAGAACGCATCATGGGCATTTTGAATTTAAGGTGATGCCGTTTGGATTAACAAATGCACCAGCATCCTTTCAATCGTTAATGAACGAAGTGTTTGAGCCGTATTTAAGGAAATCAGTGTTGGTTTTCTTTGACGACATTCTTGTATTTAGTCGTAGTTTGGAAGATCATGTTAAACATTTGGAAGAGGTGTTACAGGTGATGACGAAACACCAATTATTTGCAAAGATGAGTAAGTGCTCTTTCGCTCAAAGAGAACTGGAATATCTTGGGCATATTATTTCGGAAAAAGGGGTTGCTGCCGATCCAAAGAAGATTGAAGTTATGAAGTTTTGGCCTATTCCTGTGAATATAAAACAACTAAGAGGGTTTTTAGGACTTACTGGGTACTATCGAAGATTTGTAAAGGGTTATGGTGTGATTGCAAAACCCCTTACACAATTGCTGAAGAAACATGGGTTTGAATGGTCTAGTGAAGCAGAAACATCATTTAATCAGCTTAAAGAAGCAATGATCAACACCCCGGTTTTAAGGTTGCCCGATTTCACTTTGCCTTTTATTGTGGAAACGGATGCTTGTAACGTAGGAGTTGGGGCTGTTTTGATGCAACAAGGTCAACCGATAGCGTTCCTTAGTAAAGGGTTAAGTAAAAAGAATCAGTTGTTGTCTACATACGAAAAGGAGCTGCTAGCTGTAGTGATGGCAATCAACAAGTGGAGACCTTACCTCCAAGGCCACCATTTTATTATTAAAACCGACCAGCAAAGCCTAAAGTACTTCCTTGAACAGAGAGTTACTAGTCTCTTACAACAGAAATGGTTGGCAAAATTGATAGGGTTAGACTACGAGATCGTTTACAAGAAGGGGACAGAAAATAAAGTCGCTGATGCTCTTTCCAGGTTGCCATTAGCGGAGGGCGAGTGCAACATGATCACTACAACAACTCCTAGCTGGATAACTGAGATTGGGTCGAGCTATGAAGGTGATGGTGCAGCCACAGAATTTCTAATGCTCGCTACAGACAAAGAAAACAATGGGGGCTGGTCATTACAACAGGGGTTGTTAAAAAGAGATGGTAAAATATATGTGGGATCCATCGGGGGTTTGAGGAAACAAATAATTACTGAGATACATGGAAGTAGTTTTGGGGGTCATTCGGGCAGAGATGTAACCCTTAAGAGGGTATCACAGTTTTTCTATTGGCCATCTATGAATTCTGAAATCAAGCAGCACGTAAAGGAATGTGACATTTGCCACATGAATAAAAGTGAGAATGTTTCTTATCCCGGTTTACTTCAACCTCTGCCCATACCTAACCAAGTGTGGGAAGACATTTCCATGGATTTCATAGAAGGATTGCCTCGATCTCGTGGGAAGGACACTATCTTTGTTGTGGTGGACCGACTATCAAAGTACAGCCATTTTATCACCTTGACACATCCGTTCTCCTCAGTGGATGTGGCTCAAGCTTTCTTAGATAATGTTTACAAGCTTCATGGTTTACCTAAAACAATAGTAAGTGATCGGGATCGATTGTTTTTGAGTCGGTTTTGGCAAGGGTTATTCAAGATTATGGGAACACAACTAAATTTCACTAGCGCTTACCATCCACAAACAGATGGCCAAACCGAAAGAGTGAATAGGTGTATTGAAACCTATTTAAGGGTCATGACTGGACAAAGACCTCATCAGTGGGCGAATTGGTTACCTTTGGCAGAATGGTGGTATAACACCACACCACACTCATCCATTGGAATGTCGCCATTTGAAGCACTATATGGGTTAACTCCTAGACAATTCAATTTACCTGATGACGGAGAGGGTACTTCAGTGGCTGCGGTGGGGGAGTTCTTTACAAAACGGAACATTCTGAATAAGATACTTAAAGAAGCTCTAACTCATGCTCAAAACAGATACAAAATGTATGCAGATAAAAATAGAACTGAAAGGGAATTCGACGTGGGTGACTGGGTGTATCTGAAGTTGCAGCCATATAGACAAAGCTCGGTTGAAGTTAGAAGGAATTTGAAGCTATCTTGTAAGTATTTTGGACCGTATCAAGTGATCGAACGAATTGGAAAAGTGGCTTATAAGCTTGACCTCCCTAGTGGGTCACAAATTCACCCCGTGTTTCATGTATCATTGCTTAAAAAGAAGATCGGGGAGGGTAAGCGAGTCATCACCAACCTGCCAAAAGTTGGAAAGGAGGGTCAATTTTTGTTTCAACCAGAGCTAATACTTGAAAGGAGGATGGTAAAGCGAGGAAACAAAGCTGTGCCACAGATGCTTGTTCAATGGAAAAGTTCAGGGCCTGAAGAAGCTACATGGGAAGATGCCGCGATGATTGATTCACAATTTCCAGAATTCTTGCCTTGAGGACAAGACAAAATTGATGGGGAATGGACTTGTCACAGTCAACAAGAAAAGGAGTATTTAGCTATTATAGTATTTAAGGGTTATTTAGTAATTTAAATAAATTCTTCCTCTAGTCAAATATGTGCTAGAAATCAGGGATGTGGGTTAGCAGTTGCAAAACAAGGTTAACATCATGTAGAACCAGATAGAGGGGTTATGTTTTTGGATCTGAATATTTTTATTTGCTTTAGCACTCTTGTTAAATGTTCCTAAATCTGCAATGAAGAACCAATGAATTCTAATTGTCTAGTTTAATTTAGTTTTTCAGTAATCTTAGTTGCTACACCTACTGTGTGTGAATTAGTGTGTAATTATACCGAATTAGTGTACGGAAGAGATTATAAATTCACTAACTGTGTGTATTTGTGTGTGTGATTATACCGAATTAGTGTACGGAAGAGATTACAAATTCAGTAACTATGTGTTTTTCAGTGTGTGTAACTGAATCCTAACAGAAATAACCGATCGCAACAAAAACTCATACCGAATTAGTGTACGGAATAGACAGATCACCACCGGCGTAGCTTTTCCGATCAAATCCGACACCGTCACCGCCTCCGGCAAACATACCACCTCCTCCGGCAACGACTGACGGATGATGATTATGATGATGAGGATGAAAATGATGATGATCAGGTACAATAGAATGCTTCAAAAGCTCCTCAATATCATAATCAGGAATATTGAACTGTTCATCATCTTCTTTTTTATTGTGGTAATTATTGTTCATGATGTGTTTTGTGTGTGTGTAAAATTATATAAAATGAAAAATGATGGTTTATATAATGATGTAAAAGTTTTATAAAAAAAGGTGTTTACTTCGTGAGTAAGGATGTGAAAAAGATGGGTAAAGGGGGGGATTGAAGTGTTGTTTGTTGAAGGAAAGGGAGAAGAAGACAAAAGTGAAGTGGGTTTTGTGGAAAGTAAAGTGGGAGGAGAGTGTTCAAAAGGTAAAGGAGGACATGTCGTTGTCAGGACTCAGGAGTCACTCGTGTGACTCGTGTGAGTGTGTGTGTTTTGATTCTGTGTATGCATCCAGGGGCGTTTTTTTTTTACCTGCATTATATTTGGTAAAAATAGTTACAAGCTGTTAAATGTAAACTGTAAATAATTGTAAACGGTTAATTATAAAGTTATTAGGGGCTGTTTGTTTTAGCTTATATGATGTAAGCAAATTTCGGCTTATATAACATAAGCCCGCGTTTTGTGGCTTATTTGTAGACTTATTGGCTTATATAAGTTCGTTATGATATAATAAACTTATATGAACTCATAAGTCTTGAATTAAGCTTAAAAATTTGAGGTATATGAAATATAAGCCGAAATATGGCTTATTTTCGGTTTATATAGCATAAGACATAACTGTGTTGCTTATTTTGGACTTAATAGCTTATATAAAAGTTTACCATGATATAATAAACTTTTATAAGCCAATAAGTCTCCAAATAAGCAATAAAATTGAGACTTATGTTATATAAGCCGAAATGGGCTTACTTTATATAAGCCAAACCAAACACCCCCTATTAGCTATAAGTTATATTAATCAGCTGAGCTAACTCAGTTGGTCACCAAAGGTAATTTTGAGATGTATTTTTGGAGAGGTCTCGAGTTCGAGTCTCACCAAGAATTTTCAGGGGCCTGGCTCGAATCACTAACTACTAACTCGTCGTTCAAAAAAAAAGTTATAAGTTGTATTGTTTTTTAATAAAAGTGTTTGATATATTAGCAGTTAACTGTAAAATTAAAATGTAAAATAACTTAAAATGATATATTTAAATAAATTATAATATGTTTTGAAGGTATATTAATTTACAGCTTTTATAGAACTGTTATGAATCAGTTTTTTTATTTAAAAGCTATTTGTTTAATATTAAAAATTAACACCTCTAAAAAGTTGTTGTGCCAAACAAAATTAGTTATTTTAAAATATATTATTTTTGAAATAAAAAGCTAATAGCTCTCAGAAAGTTAAAAAAAAAAACTTTTTACAAACATAGCCGGTGCGACTTCTATTTTTTATGTCACATTAGCTTTTTTTCGACAATTTATTTATCACAACAAAAGAATTTAGTTTATCTTTTTTCCAAAAAATAAATACATTACATTTAATTAAAAAAAACAACACTTTTAATTAAAAAAACCCATTACATTTAATTAAAAAAACATGAATAGATCGACTTTAAAATATATTTTCATTGATATAATTTTTATCAAGTATTATATAACATAAATAAAAATATTTACAGTCAATGTAAGAGAAAAAAGATTTTAAAAAAATTAAACTCAACACTTATTATGGGATGGAGGAAGTAACGAATAGTAATATTGAGGTACCTACGAAGCGGGGGAAATTGTAAAATTGGTTTTTATGGTTTAGTCAAATTTCAATTTTAGTTTGTCAAATTTCAAAATTGCAAGATTCGTCCGTGTGACAAACTTTTGGGTTTATTTTGGTCATTTTGCCCTCTTGTGGGATGCAAATTGGTCAAGCCACAAATACCATTTTACAAGCCTCTCTAAACTAAAAAGACCAAAACGAACTCAAATTTGTCACACTGACGATTTTTCCAATTTCAAAATTCGATGGACTAAAATTGCAATTTGGCCAAAGAAGAACGTTTTTGCAATTCTCTTTAAGAGGGTGTTTGGGGTTGCTTATTTAAAATAGATTATACGTTTTGAAAATGAATAATCAGATAATCAGCTGTTAGATAACATGGTTTTGAAATTTAGTGTTTGAATTTGATTATGATATATGATGACACAATAATTAAATAATAAGTTTTGATGACGTTCAAAATTATTACTAACCCAATAAAATGTGTTTTGCTTCTTTATGTAAATAAGTGGTTTGCGACGTCGTTGGACACTTTGTTTGTGCAAATTGTCATTTTCAAAAGATCCGAGAAAAAGCTATTCAACTTGCTAACAATCGTAATGGAATTGAATTGTTTTAATGCTTTTTAAACTTTTTAATAGTATTTAAAAGTAATGACATCTTTGTGAATTGTGACAACAACCTAAATTATTACAAGGATAACGTATTTGAAAGCCACTTTGATGTTACAGAAGTGCACCAACTGAATGAAATTGTAACTTTAAGCAAATCACTCAAAAGTGAAAACAAGCTAAAATGTTTTCTTTTTCATAAGGCTGAGCATTTGGACCGTCGGACCGGACCGAGCAAATTCGGTCGAGTCCTCGGTCCGTGATTTTAGACTCTTTCGGTCTTCGATCCGGTCCGATTCAGTCTTACCTAAAGTTCGTTTATTTTGCCTAATTGAGACCGGATCGGATCGAAGACGGGACAAGACCGGACCGACCCGAACCGGACCTGACCTATTTCGGTCCGGTCTCCGGAGTTTTGGACCAGTTCGGTCCTCGGTCCGGTCCGGTTTTAATCGATCCGGTCCGGTCTGGATGTGCCCCTCATCCCTAACATGTGATTAAATTCGAGATCGAGTAGTTTCTTCACCTATAAGGATATGAAAATTAGGACTGCTAAAAAGTGGCTAAATGAAGAAAAGAAATGTTCAACTAACTCTCTTTATGAAAAGTGAAAAGACCCAATGAAAGATGAAGTTGACCATCGGAAATAAGAGTGTGCAAGACGGGTCTAAGCGCCACCGGGTGGTAATGAACTTGTCTTGCTTATTACAGAAGACATAGAGCACACGTCTTCAGGGGGAAAAAGCAAGACCGTCATTTATCCTAACTGGGTGGGATTAATTGTGATCGAATCAAGCTTACACTGAAGTACCTGATGTTTCACGTCTTCCAATACCTTGTTTCAGTTAAAATCCCATAACATAGAAGATAAAGAGCAATTCCTCCGAAGTCCAATCGGCTGACTCGGATATGGTCTTTAATGATTTCCTGTTAAACTCATATTCTCTACCACATTTAACAGCAAGAGCTAAAAATTCACCACAATCATATACAGAAATAAAAGTTTTCTGACAAATGTTTTCATTGCACATCAACATTAAGAGCATCCTGTGCATCATTCCTAACTGATAAAAGAACAATTAACAACATGGTTCAACTTCAAGACAACAAAGACATACCATCGAGTCACAAACAAGAATTGTGCTTCCTCTGTGCAGCATTCCTAACACAGAAACTTACTAGGTGGTTCAACTTCTAGATGAAACATAAACATAAGCGACTCACAGAGAACCAGGAACTATGATTTTGTCTTTCATTCAACCCAATAGTCCATACTTACTTCCAGCATTCTTAACCCAATTTAGACTGCTTTTGGGCTTCAAGTGCAACCAAATTTTCCTATAATCTGAACTTTCACCAAAAAGCAGAACTGCAGTATCGTACATTGGGCCTTCTCCACATCCAAGTTTCTCCAACTTTTCAAAGCAGGCACCAATTTCATCATCTTCTTTATAGTCACTTGATTGACGTTGTCGTTTTCTGCTTTGAGTTTGAGAACAAGAAAGGCACTTCTGTTTTGAAGCTGTGGGTTCGTCTGCATGATGTCTATCATCATTCACATCAGGATCAACAGGTTCCTCTTCTAATTTTGGGGTTATAAAATTTTCAACAGGTTCCTCTTCTAGTTTTGGGGTTATAGATGTTTCCACTGAAGGAGTCTTGCAAAGAATCACATTTAGGTCGTAAAGTAATATATAACTGCACAAAATAATTGGAAGACAATCCGTCAGCAATATGCGAATGACCAAGACGGGAAAAGTTCACAGATTACCATTAGGCGGTTTTTAGATTTAAATATGCATAAGTATATTTCAGTATTTCTACCTAGCTTATTTCATTTTGATAGACTAAAAGCTAAAGGGGTGTTTGGGATTGCTTATGCCTATCATAAGATCTTTTTTTTTTTTAACAAGTGCTTATCATAAGATGATAAGTACATTTTAAGATCCAATTGCTCCTGCTTATATGCTTATTTTGGTATAAACAAATCAGTTTCGAAACACACTTATAAAAATAAAATTAGAATTACCGTTTTACCCTTGTATAAAACCCAAAAAAAACTTAAACCACATATGCAGGAACCCTAACATTCGTTTTTCTACTCAAGATATTAATTTCAATTTGAAAAGAAAAAAACACAAATCCAAACACCATGACTTGAAGCACTCTGATTTAAGCTGCTATATCTACATTTGCTTATAATCACAAAAAATAAGTAACCCCAAACACCATCTTAACGCCTCCCAAAACTCTGGAACATGTGTAAGAATTATGCTGATACAACTTCATTAGAAAACAAATATCATAATTTGTATAAGAGATACAACATGTACACATCCACTGATAGTATTTCAGAAAAAACAAAATGTTACCGTTCGATATTAGCTAGGACTTATTGGTGAAAATATCATCAGTTAAGCTCAATAAACACATTGGGCTTATAAGTTTATTTGATTAAGCTCAATCTTTTTAGCTTATCATGAAGCTTATCGGCTTATATAAGCTGCTTGGTTATATTATAATAAGCTTATACAACCCCTCAAATTTCAGAATAAGCCGTAAAAATTAGGCTACTGAAGCATAATCCAAAATCAGATAAGCTCGTAGGCCCGAAAATAAGCTTAAGGGTTATTTCATTTATTTTTTAATCAAGTGCTCTATGGAGATATGTCTAGTTGATCCTCTTAACGAAGATAGAAGATAGGGAGGTTCTTATGGGTCTCTCCAAACGGTCTCGCAACACGTTAAGAGCATTAGGTGTCGTGGTGGCATGGGCAAAAGTGGTGCCAGCTCCACCACGACAATACAACACTGTCTCTCATACAAAATTGGTGTCATCGGTTTACATATACCAACTAAAACACAAACACAACCAAATAATAATAATTTGGAAAACCCATGGCGTGAGTTGTTATATACCAGCCTAAGACGTTAAGACCACCAGCCGAGGCACCATATGGCAACTCGCGCTATGTTGGGGCTGGTCGATGGCACCAGGCCATGGCAACACAGCACCATGCACTCACGGGCTATTATGCCAAACTCACGAGTGAGTCCCACACTAATCCCACCCCGGCTTATAAACTCGCGCGTGAGTTGCGAAGGAAAAGGTGAAGAACTCACCTCAGGTGAGTTACAAAAAAATGGGCCTCTCTCTTTCTCTTTTAATGTATTTTATTGGTTTGTGAGTGTATGAGATATTTAATGGGGGTATATTTTATATAAAGTGGAAACAGCAAGGTTCGATCCGTGGTTATCACCCTTGCCTCCTGAAAGGGAGGTCAGGGGTTCAATCCTCATTCCTTGCAAGGCCGGAGGTCCGTTTCTACCTTGGTAGAACCGGAACCAGCCTCTCTACCTTACGTAGGGGTATGGCTGTCTACGTCTTAACCTCCCCCATACACCGTCCTAGACGGTATTGGGACCCATAACCCGTGGAAGACGGCATTGGGTGTTACGCACCCGTACGGTTGAAAGGTGAGTTAAGTGAGTGGAGAGAGAAAGCAATGGTTCCCACCACGCGACTCCATCCAGCCTAAGAGCTTGGGGAGCGGTAGCGCCAAAGGTGGGCTGGTAGACTTGGCACAAATATAACTATGGCTCACCACTCCCCACTTGGTGCCATAAGTTCTTGCGCCTTAGGTACCCGCCAAAGTATTCTCGTGCCATAGATTCTTTTTTAATAAGTTGGGCATATGTAGATTCAACACCACTTTTTGTCCTTTTGCACCATTATTCCTTTGGCTTGCCACTCCCCACACAAAATGTGGTGCCATAGCAGGTGTCAAAGTGGTGCCAACCACTCCTAGTGCTCTCTTAGAAAAAGAAACATCCCTTAGCCATACTACCTTTTCACTAAGCAGCATTTCATGATTAAAGCCAACTTTCATGAAGGGAAGGGGGTTTATCCAGTTTGAGTCTATGTGGTGGAGGGCTGATACGAACCGGATCGATAGAAGAGATAAAAGGATACATAGATTATATTAATGGGATAACCCGACCCCCCAATGACTTATATTAGTGAGATAAACCGACTCCCCAATTGATTAATTAAATCAATACTCCATTATCATTAAACATCTTCATCTTACAGAGCCTAATCATCTATATATATCGTATCATGGGCTTACCAGGGGGTGTCCCAGGGGAGACCCATGGATTCTTGTTGCGTAGTGTTACATCTGTTAAAAGAACTTTGTTAGATTTGTGTTGAATGCACCCGGTCCCTAAAAGTTGTGTTTATAGTATTGTTTAGTTTATTGTAAGTGTCTTTGGTCGTTTTGTATCCTGATTTCGTCCTTGGCCTAAATCTCGTGAACTAGACGTTAAGAGCATTAGATGTCGTGGTGGCATGGGCAAAACTGGTGTACAATAAAACACTATCTCATACAAAAATGGCGTCACACGTGTACGTATACCACACTAAGGGGCTTATATAACATAAGCCTTAATTTTGTGGCTTATTTGGAGAGACTTATGGACTTATCTAAGTTTGTTATGTAATAAACTTAAATAAGCCCATAAGTTACCAGTAAGCTTAAAAAATTAGGGTTTATGAAATATAAGCCAAAATATGGCTTATTTTCCGCTTATATAACATAAACCTATGTTGCACGGAAACGCCCCTCGGGTGCCGTGCCCGTCCCGGAAATGTTTCGGAAACCGGGAACGGCTGGAAACGTCCGGAAACGCGACGGAAACGTTTCCCCAAAAAGGGAAACGTTTCCTGAAGATGGGAAACGCCGAGGCTCTAGCAGAAACGCGAAAGGAACGTTTCTTGGGCTTTTAACACGTTTTTGGGCCATAAAACATTTTTTGGTCCATTTATATTGTATAAACATATGGTAGGTCGTCATATCCTCTAACAAACCTTTAAAAATTGATTATCAATATTTGTTTAATGTTAAGTATATGTTATGTCTCACTATCGGTATTTATTTTTCTTGCTTTATCGGTTAAAGATTCATGTTTATTTAATTTATTAAATAAATATTTATAAAATACAAAAACGTTTCCAGCCGAACCCATTTCATGGATTTTGGGACATTGGCGTTCCTAAGTACCCGTCGCCGTGCAACATAGACATAAACCCCAAATTTTTTTTGGCTTATTTTGAGACTTACGGGCTTATAAACTTATATAAGCCCGTAAACCTCCAAATAAGCCACAAAATTGGGGCTTCCGAAATGAGGTTACATTATATAAGACAAACCAAACACCGCCTAAAACACAAATACCGCGAACTAGACGGCTAAAAGGTTAGAAAAAACATCATCTCCAACAACAGTTATAAAGTTATATTAATAAAAAGATAGAAAAAGGCATACGAGCCGGAATGGTCGTTGTTAGATGAGAACCGAGTCAGCTGAACAAAGGAACCAATCTGCAGGTGGTTTGATCTAATCATCCCATTGATCTTATCATTAATAGCAACGTCTTTGCAAACCAAACCACCGTCAGATAACACGATTCTATAAGATCCCTTCTTTTCAACAACTCCGTTACTGTTGTTAACTATAGTTTCTGTTCGAGTACATACGATGTCTATCACTTGAACCACTGGTTTGAACAGTGCTGTGTATTCACCGTTTAATAGCATCGTTATTGCTCCTGGAGTAAGATCACCTGCCATTCTTTTGATTTTAATTTTATTTAATTTAATTTGGGGGGTTTTGCCCCTGTAGATAAAAGAAAATGAAATGATAAAAACGTTGGAAATAAAGTTTTTGTTGTAAGAGTGTGACTTCTTAACAAAATATCTAGTGCGACTAAATTTAATTTTTTAAATATATTTTTTTATAAATAGTTATTTAAATAAAATAAAGAAACGTTAAAATAATATTTATATTTAAATATTACTAAAAATATTAAAAAAAATTAATTGGAGATAAAGTAGGTAAAATACATTAACTAAGAATAACTCTAAAAATTAAATTATCAAATTAATATATGTTTTGAAGAATTAAACAACGCTCAATATATTAAAATTTAAATTTTTTTATATAATTAAAATATATAAAAACTAATTCAATTTAATAAAAAAATAAACACGCTATAAAGTAATCCTTTTCACTATATACTAGCAGGGTACCCGCACGATGCGGCGGCGGGTACCCTGTGATTAATCGGAGAAAGGTAAAAAAAAAATTCAATCAGATTTGGTTTGGTTATTTGCATTAGTTTCGGTCGGTTTTCTCTAGTTTTTGATTAAACCCGTTCACCTTGTTCGATTTTAAAACCGTATGTGTCACCAAGTTGTAAGTTATATGAAGTTTTTTTTGTGCTTTAATTGTTGAACACTATGTATCATAAAATATAGATGGGTACTCGCGCGTTGCGGCTATGGGTATCCTGTTATTAAAGTTTAAGCGTCACCAAACAAAAAAAGATAAACTATTTAACTGTAGAATAATAAAAAATCATCCTAGTTCGATCTGGTTCACCCGTATAGATAGCTTCCGCCTTGTTATCTTCGTTTCATTTTCTAGCGGTTTTTATTGGCTAGTCTGACCGATGGTGAACCGTTGGTTCGGTCCCATTTTTAAACATATGTATAATCAACTTGTTAGCATATAAATTTTATGAAATTCTGTGTGTTTTATTTGTTTATAAAATAAGTACAATAATATGTATTTTTTTATTTTAAGAATATTTAAAAAATACATTAATTATGGTGTTTAATACTTTAATTAATGTATACTTGTAACATATACTATATTAATTTATAACAATAAATTTATAGGTGAATTCAATAGTTTATACCATATAAGCTATGTTATACTTAAAATTTAGAAAAAATGATGTTTAATTAACTTGTACATTAAGCTTTTATATTTGTACTACTTAAACATTAAATAGGAGAGAGATACCAATCTCTTTTATAAGATAGTAAGATTGGTAGTGGCAAGTTGATTAGCAGCAAACAAACAAACCACACTCGATCGTTCGTAAGACCGAGTTGATGCGATTGAAACATGCGAATCGATCGTCACAATTAGGGGTGAAAATGAGCCGAGCTGCTCGTAAAAAGCTCGGAATCGGATCGGTAAAAAGCTCGAACGAGCCGAGCCTAAAAGAGCTCGAGCCCGAGCTCGAGCCTAAGTTGCAGCTCGTTTATTAAACGAGCTCGAGCCTAAGCTTTACTTACAAAGCTCGTTTGGGCTCGCGAGCCTAAACGAGCCTAATGTTTTGTATACGAGCTTCTTAACGAGCTTAATAACAAGTTTATTGACGAGCCTATTTAAATATATTACGAGCCGAGCTCGAGCCAAATTTTATGCTTACATTGCAAAATCGTATAAACGAGCCGAGCTCGAGCTGAGCCCGAGCTTGTCTACCATACCACGAGCTGAGCCCGAGCCTAAATAATAAGGCTTGAAATGAGCCGAACTCGAGCTCGAGCTTTGTAAAACTTAAACGAGTCGAGCTCGAGCCTTGACGAGTTCGAGCTCGACTTGACTCGTTTTCACCCCTAGTCGCAATAGACCAATCGACTGCAAATTCGGTCGCAACCGAAAGGTCGTATCGCCGTTGCGGTTAACTTTAGTATATTAAATACTTATATTAGTTTATCATGCACACTTTTGATGCGTTAGAACACTAACCCATTTTTATATTATTATTTTTAATATATTATTCCAGCTTATATACATATCCACAAACTATTACTCACCTTATACACGCATGTGTCATCACCAAATTATATTTGGAGTTAACCGCATTTTTGGTATTCATGGTTTGATGCGTTATTCACTTTTGGTCCAAAAATTCAAATAGTTTCGATTTTGACCAAAAATCAAACTTTTTCTTCACTTTTGGTCCAAATTCACGTTGACCGCTAGATTGACCAGTTAAATGATATAAAATGACTAAAATACCCTCATCTTGATCTCATTAAATTACTAGAAAGCCCTCTCTATTGTGTTTTCCTTTTTTTATAATTATAATTAAACAAATATAATAATAATAATTATTATTATCATTTTATTTTTATTTTTAATCATTATTATTTTTATTAAAAATACTGAAAAATAAGAATCAAATTTTCCTTTCTTAACATCGTAATCAGTAAATCATATTCCTAGAGGATACAAAAGATTGATCAGGGTCTCTAATTCATCATCATCAGTTCATCACAATAAATTTCCTGGTAACCCATCTCATCTCAAAATGTCTTCAAATTATTTTCTTGATTTTTTTATACTTCACAAACATATAAATCAATCAACACCATCTTTGAATACTTAACCATGTCGCTTTCTTGATTTTCAAAAATAAAACCCACTGCTGAACAACACATATCAGATCCAACAACATCATCAAATACCCATACATACAAAGAAACACAAACCTATAAGGTTATAATCTTGATTTTCTTTTCTAAACATTTTGGAATAAGGTTTGAATCGTGGTATGAGATTGACAGTCGTTCAACCTCACTTTCTGGATGCGGTGGTGGTCGAATTTGGTGGCGGGGTGAGGGTAACGGGTATGGTGTTTAGTGGGTGTTTGATGGTGGGTATGGTGTTGGTGGTTGATCATAATGAGAGCATCTAATTTGGTGGCGACCGTGAGTGGTGAAAGTAGTAGATGGAAGTGAGTGATCGGGGTGGAAGTGGAGGTGTTTGTGTTTGTGTGAAGGGTTTGGTGAGGAAGAAATGAAAAACTTAAGAAAATTATAAAAAGCAAAATGGAGTAATGGGTTTCACCTGTTTATTCTTGTGGAATATAATAAAAGACAAAAATATCCTCATAATTAACGGTCAAATTAGTCAAACTGACGGAGTTAACAGAAATGGACCAAAAATGAAGAAAGTAATTACTTTTTTGGTCAAAATTGAAACTATTTGAATTTTTGGACCAAAAGTGAAAAACACACCAAAACACGAGGACCAAAAATACAGTTAACTCTTATATTTGTTTCTCGTTAAACTTGTGTAGTGAGTGTATTTTGTGATTATCGTAAATTTTTTATATTTATTTTGAAGACTAAATGATTATTTTACACGATAAAATAGTTTAAACTATAAACTAGAGTAAATTATAAAAACAGTCATTTTGGTTTGATCAAATTATAAATTTGGTTCGTCTAATTTTCAAATTGAAATAAGTGTCCGTATTTTGAAGGTTTGATTTTATTTAGCATTACTGGAGTATATTTTTTTAGTTATCTTATTTATATTATTTTAGTTATTTTTTAACTTAAAGAGATTATTCTTTTTTTAAATTTAACGTGTTTAAAAAAGTATAAATTAATTTTTTTTGTTAATTATAATAGTAACAAAAAAAAATTAATTTATAAAAAGTTAAATTAAATTAAAAAATAAATTTTTTCTAAATAATTTAAAATAAAATAAAAAAAAATTCTTTTTTAAAAATAAAAACAACGAATTTAAAATTCTTTTTAAAAAATAAAAAATTAAAATTAAAATTCTTTTAAAAAGTAACAAAAAATTAAGCGATTTGCCAAAATAATAATATTTATAAAGTGATTGTTGTAAATTTGTTTTTTATTAGTTTTACTTTTTAAAAGTTGTTTTAAATTAAAAAAATAAGTAAAATAAATAAAGAGTTAAAATATATAAAACAATTGTAAATACATTAAATGATAATAATAATAAGTATGGTCCTTGTGGTTTGACCAAATTACAGAAAGATATTTTAGTTATTTCAAGCCGACCAAAGACAAAATGTGAAACCAAACCTTCTAAATACGAACGTTTCTATAGACCAAACAAAACCACGAGGACCATTCTTCACCTCTTAGAGATATGAAAATCAAGACTGCTAAAAAGTAGCTAAATGAAGAAAAATGAATGTTCAACTCTCTTTATGAAAAGTGAAAACCGATGAAAGGTGAAGCTAAGACCATCATAAATGGGAGTGTATGAGACGCGTTTAAGATGCCATTCACCCATCTTCACGTGTATAAATGGGGTATATTTGAGTGGTGAAAACTTTGGTCTTACTATTACATTAACTTGGCTGCTATGGGCTTGGCGTGTGAAGAGCACATTCGCCTCAACGGGCTGGCTTGTGAAGAGTACATTCACCCATCTTCACGTGTAACCGTAACACATGGACATGTAATACATAACCGGCCATTTAGGAATTAATTGTGAGCGAATCAAGCTTTCACAGAAGTACCTGATGTATCATCTGATAGTTTGGGTTAAAATCCCACAATATAGATAAAGAAGAGCCATTCCCCCAAAGTCCAATCAGCTGACCCGGATATGGTCTTTAATGACTTCCTGTTAAAACTCATATTCTCTAGCACATTTAACAGCAAGAGCTAAAAATTCACTACAATCATATACAGAAATAAAAGAGATGGTTTTCTGACAAATGTTTTCATTGAACATCAACATTAAGAGCATCCTGTGCATCATTCCTAACTGATAAAAGAACAATTAACAACATGGTTCAACTTCTAGACAACAAAGATATACCATCGAGTCACAAACAAGAATTATGCTTCCTCTGTGCAGCATTCCTAACACAGAAACTTACTAGGTGGTTCAACTTCTAGATGAAACATAAACATAAGCGATCACAGAAAACCAGGAACTATGTTTTTGTCTTTCATTCAACCCAATAGTCCATACTTACTTCCAGCATTCTTAACCCAATTTAGACAGCTTTTGGGCTTCAAGTGCAACCAGATTTTCCTATAATCTGAACTTTCACCAAAAAGCAGAACTGCAGTATCGTACATTGGGCCTTCTCCACATCCAAGTTTCTCCAACTTTTCAAAGCATGCACCAATTTCATCATCTTCTTCATCACTTGATTGGCGTTGTCGTTTTCTGCTTGGAGTTTGAGAACAAGAAGAGCACTTTTGTTTTAGAGTTGTGTGTTCATCTGCATAATGTCTGTGATCATTCATATCAGGATCAACAGGTTCCTCTTCTAATTTTGGGGGTATAACATTTTCCACTGAAGGAGTCATGTTACCAGGAAATGGTTTTGGATCACCAAGAATTATAGAATTGCAATGAATCACATTTAGGTCGTAAACTGCTATATAACTGCACACAATAATTGGAAGACAATTAGTCATCAATATGTGAATGACAATTAGGGGAGTTTGAATTTGTTGTCTTATGCATATGCATATGGCTATTTCTACCTTAGCTTATTTCATTTTGATAAAGTAAAAAGCTAAGAGGGTGTTTGGGATTGCTGATGCTTAATTGCTTATCATAAGATTATGAGTAAATTTTAAAATCAAACTCCTCCTGCTTATATTTATTACAATATAAAATAATCAGTTTTTAAACGTCGTTTACCCTCCCTTAACATTCGCTTTTCTACTCTTCAAGAAATTAATTTAAACTTGAAAAAAGAAGATCCACGCACCATAACCTGAAGTGCTCTTTTAAAGCTGCTATATCTACTTCTGCTTATAATCACAAAAAATAAACAACCCTAAACACCTTCTTAAGGCCCCCCAAAACTATGGAAGACGCGTAAGATTTATGCTGATACAACTTCTTTAGACAAAACAAATATCGATATAACAGCCTGTTACTCATTCACTCATACTATTCAGACAAAACAAAATGCTACAAAATCAGTTTGTAGTGTTTGGATCTTATCTACTTATTTTGGAGTAAAAGACGGCAACTAACTATCCCACAATATAAATATATAACAAATCAATCTCACATGTCCTAAGGAGGACTTGAACCCACAACCATTTGGTTGGGGAGCTTCTCACACAATAAAGGGTACCATTGGGACACAAGCCCTTTGGTCCTGCTAAATTATACTAACCAACTACAATCACTTCAGGATAGAAAGCAATACTATAACACATTCAAAAAGCTTTACCAAGACAGCCCTTAGTTGTACGTTTTGCACTTGGTGATTGTTTGGTAACACAACTAGCATTCCTACTTTTTCTAAACGCTTCAAATTAAAATGCTACTTTTAGTAGCATTTACGACCAAATAACGTTTCCGGTTACTAATTACGACTATACAGCTATGTTATCAAACGCTTTATCAAAGCAAGAGCTACTAATTGATGCACCTTTTTGCTAATGCTTACTCTACGCTTCTTACACTCGACGTTTAAACAAAATCGAAAAGCTAAACGCTCTTTGCCAAACAAGCAATATATTGTAAACGCTCCCAAAAATCTCATTGCCAAGACAACAAGCACATATATTGTACTTATATCTTAGGAGTGTTTGTTCAAGCTTATTTGATTAAACTCCATCTTTTGGGTTATAATTGATGTCCTTTCATCTCAACCACATAGTTTCTCATTTCTTTTTTTTTTTGACATTTTTTATTTTTAAATAATAAATTGTATCGTAATTTATTTATAAAACAAATATAATTCAAAAATTAATAAAAAAACTTTTCAATCCCCATTTCTTTCAAACCAACACCAAACCTAAAATTCAATCTAAACCCACCTATATACCAAACGGACCCTTACTTTACTGTACTTTTTTCTTATCCCTCTTATAAAACCAATTTCTGAGACGGCAGCTACTTTTCTAGAGAGGTCAAGTTACACAAATCATCAAATTGCTTAAAAATTTTACACTATTATTCTTGTGGGTCCGACCCCCCTGACCCCCTTAGGTCCGCCCGCACATGTAAAATATTTCCCATATTAAATGTTCACTATATTAAGTGTCTAGTATGAAATATTCCAAACTCTTTGTTAACTCTTTGTTATTTAACTTTGACCATAAATATTTGTATTCGTATTATATAATAATCGATGAGAGTTACATAAATAGATTCAGTTTTAAAATGTATTTTTATTAGTATAATCAAATATTATATAACACGCATAAAAATATTTATAGTCAAAGTAAAAAAAAAAAAAACTAAAAAAAAGTCGACAGATATTTTATAATTTATTTTTTCCGCAGATGTAATATACTAATTAGGCTAATCGATGAATATTTTATATTTATTTATTTTATCCCGGCGTCGAACAAGTATTTTATTTTTTATTTCTACATTTTTCACTTTTACATTTTTTATATGTTTTCTTTTTTTGTTTTTAGCTTGCGTCCATTTAGTCGTGCCGTTTAACCCGCAACCCGTTTTGCCACCTCTGGTTAAAACTTAAAAGGTGAAAAGAAACAATTATAGATAAGAATAATAAGATAGCAGAAGACGTACGAGTACGAGCTGTAGAAAGCGTCGGTGTTAGATGAAAAGCGAGTCAACTGAACAATGGAACCTTTCTTCAGCTGCTTTTTAGTAATCATGTCATTGACATTACGCGGAGCATCAACTTCTTGGCAAACCCAACATCCATCAGATAAAGCGATTTCATACCATCCCTTCTTTTTAACAACTCCGTTACTGGTGACTACAGTTTCTGTGTGAGTACACTTGATCTCTATCACTTGAACCACCGGTTTGGTCATTGTTGCTGTGTATTTACCGCTTAGTAGCATCGGTATTGCTCCTGGAGTAAGATCACCTGCCATTCTTTTTATTTGGGTGGTTTTGAAACGGAGATAAAAAAAGATGAAATGATTAAACCTTGGAGATAAAGATCAAAGGGTTTTTAACTTCTTTTTACAGTATTTTTTTTGGTGGCAAATAGTGAGTGGGTTGATTAAATGTGTAACGCTCTTACAAGTTCAACGACTTACCTCTTATGTTGCAAAACATTTTACTTGTGAAAATACATTGATATTAACATGTCGTACTATGCTATAACTGATTTGTTCCTCCTGTTGACACGTTAGTGTTTAAGCACAACTTATTTTGGTGAGTGTAATTATTTATGAATCATTTAACAGTATCTGTGTAATGTGATGGTGGCTAGCTAATAGGGTGAGCAAAACTGATCGACAATTGAAAACCGACACAAACCGATCGAAACTGAAACCGATCGACACAAATCGATCAAATTTGGGTCGGAATTCGGGATGGGTTTTTCATGCTTTCGGGACTCGGGTCGAATCGGGACTCGGGATTAATTCGGGATTGCACAAAGAAAACCACACAAATCGGGAGTAACTCGGGCTTAAATCGGTTCGGTTCGGGACTCGGGCCTAACTCGGGTCGGGATTCGGTTTGAGTTTTTCGTGATTTCGATTTCGGGATAAGTCGGGATCGGGTCGGGACGGGTCGGTTTCGTCCCGATGCTCACCCCTACTAGCTAATACGTAGTAATGATTAAGGGTCCGTTTGGTTTAAGGTCGGGTTTTACTTTTGATGTGGGTTTATAAAGTAGGGGTTTAGAATTAGGTTTTATTTGGGTTTTGGAGAGAGAAAAAATTATATTTAATATTATATATTTTATTATTAAGTTATTACTAGTAAATGATTAAAATAAAATTTTATAATTTATAAGTGGAGTAAATCGCATAAGTCGTCCCTAAAGTTTGGCTAAATTGCATGTTTCGTCCTAAAAGTTACAAAAATGCAAGGATAATCCCTGTGGGGAAACTTTAATGCACATATCGTCCTTATGAGGAAAATTATTATGACAAAACCTGCAAAATAGCCAAATTTTTTGGGACGAAACTTGCAAAATAGCTAAATATTAAGGATGAAAATTTTTGAAATAGTTTGATTTTAGGACAATATCGGCACTTTCAAAATATTTAGAACGAAACATGCAAAATGACTAAACTTAAAGGACGATTTATGCAATTCTCTCTTTATAAGTGTGTACTATAACAATGCAATGGACCCACTAAAAATTGGAAACCCATGTTTAAGTATAGACTAGGGTTTTTGCCCGCGCTTCGCTGCGGCGCGAAGGGCGGGCGTTTTTGGCAAGAGTTTTATTGTGTCTTCACACTACGAAAGAAAGAAAGTGTTCATTCACAAAACATAATGAAAGTTTGTTAACCGATGACGTACACGTAAAAAGATCCATATAGTTGATCTATGTGACCAAATAAGTAAAATTATAGTTTCCTTTGTCGATCATTAAAAACGATTCGATAAGAAAAATGTACCAACAATCGGAAACACTCCTAATGAGATGCCAAGGGCAGTCGAGAACGCCAGCTGCTTAGGCGCTGCTCCCTTGAAACAGAAGTGTCTTATGCGTGTCCTTCAGACCCATGATCAGCTGTTGGACACGGGTGTTTTTTTATTGCAGACGTGGTGTGTGAAGTGCTTGCCATGACATGATTCCTTAACTCATTAGCTTAACTGCCGGTGTTCAAGCGAGTGTTGGATAGTTCCTACATACACATAATACATGAAACAACAAGAATACACTCATAAGACTAAAAGCACGTAAATTTAAAATTAGGCCACAAAATAAAGAGGGAAAAAAATACTACTTACCCTTATTTCCAGAAGAAGCTGACTCAGAACTGGTAGTGTTCATGGCAAAGTCTGCTCACACACACCCTTATTTCCAGTAGTCTGTCGTTATAGCAGCAGTTCGTCCAAAGTTGTAACTTGTCAAGACCGACTGATGTTGCTTTCGAACTTGGTGAACGGAAAATGCATGTTGATTTAATAAGGTTTGTGAAAATGAGTGTTTACAGCTAAGCTAGTTGAGGCAGGCAAAAAATTGTGTGCTGCTTCTAGATGAATGCTTGAAATGTAGGATTTAGAAAAAAGTATTGAACTAATGGTTGGTACCTGGTTTACTCTACCAGGCATACGTTGATATGTATAGCTGCAAAGATGTAGAACCGCGACAGTGTTATCACTAAAATGCAAAGTAATTATCCATTAATAAAAATCCAACCTTTAATAAGTAATTCCAACCACTCTTTAACAATAAAAATAAGATTTCACATATACCTGTGTTGTCATCAAACCGTAGGTCGAGAATGTTTCCAGAAACTGTCCAATTCATACTGTTGCATTACAAAGAAATTGCCATTGGGCTATCTCGAGTGTTTTGCTTTCAAGGTTGTCACAACCTGTGGCACATGTGTGTACCTGAAAAGACGTAGGAAGTATACTGAATAATATTATAACAGTAAGAAGATAAAGAATTGGGTTATGCACATGTGTGTACCTCTAGTCTTGTAAATCGAAATTCAGTTCACTCATGCATTAAAACTGAAAATGGACTAAGAAACTTACAAATTCAAAACAAACTGCTTACCAACAACACTCGCGTCCGAGGGACGTGAAGAACGTGGACACTTAATCTTATTAGCATACTACTAACGGAGTTGAGGTACAACAAACTTAATCGCTATGCTAATAAAAGGTGGTGGTTAACGGGTCAAAATGGTTAAATTTTGCGACGTTGACCCGTCTTACCACCTCTTTCCTTTTTGACCCATTTTTTTAAACTAAAGTATTCATGGATTTAGAATCTTGTTGGGCTTACCCCATTTGTAAAGTGGGTCCACAATCTAAGGGGTGAAAGAAGGCTTCATTAGTTTGATGTTGAGGTGCATGTTGTCTGCCATAGCATACTACTTCTTGTTGGGCTTGTGGATACCATTGAAGTGAGCCTATTTGATGTCCTTCAATCAGCTACAAATTATACCAATTGAACCGCTTTTGATATTTGAAACGCTCATTAAAATGCAAATGAGAAGTATATAACATATTTTACATACCCTTTGCTTCAAGGTCATGTTTGCTTCATTTAGTGAATGCTCCTGCACAAAAAAGAACTACTTAGAAGAAGGATATAAACTGTGATTTCTATCTATAAAACTATGATATTATTCGCTTACTTTCTTTTGAAGATCTGAAAGTGTGTCCAACATGAGTTGCGTCTGTAGATCATATAAAAGTCATTAATTTATAGATGCATTAGCATTAACTTGATCAAGAATAAATAAATGAGGATGTTAAATACCCGAGCTGATCTGATATGATTGAGAGATGTATCAAGCTGCTTTTCTAGGGACTCAAGCTCCTTGCAGCTCAGAGGGCTAAGATCGTCGCTCTATAGAAGTATTACGGAGTAAATTTTTAGGCTAAGTGTTTCAAGTCAACTCAAGACAATCTAGTTGTTCGGTTACCCAGCTTGGGTTGTCATATTTAGCTCGGAGCTAGCCACTAACTGATTTTATTAAATATATGATTGTTGCGGACATAGAACTTACTTGTTTATAATTGTGGCAAAAAGAGAGAGAACTTTTGATTCTCTAGCATCAAGCACATTGCGGGCATAGTCACCAAGCACATGATCCATCATAGGGGGCACACATTGCTTTCCAATTCGCGGTTGATCTTCAGCCTTATCTAGAAAAGTCTGAATGAGCTTAAGTGTTTCCCTCTTCACAGATCTGGCAACAAAAACGCAGTTAAACCAATTCATATTAATTTCAACAGCAGTATAAAAAATTTATTTTACCTAAGAAGCTTCACATAGGAAGTCCTAGAAGCATATGGTCCCCCTTCAGCAATGCCAGATGATATAAGCTCACTGTACATTCTGTTCAATGCAATTAAGAGGACAGACGTGTCTCATCTATTAATACCCGTTAACTGAAATGGTCCATGCCGCTTGATGATCTGATCGTGTTGACCGCAAATGAAAACCCACAATTTGTATGTTTGCAATCAGTGGATAATATGACAACACATGAGGCTCAGAATTCCTAGTATAGGCGTGGGAACAAAACCTGACATGGCTGCAATCACACATTCGGTGTGACTGCCCAACCTAGATGTAGGTGTCGATAGACCACGCATACCAAACATAAGAACATCATCATCGCCTGTGGGTTTATGTATCATTACCAAACATAAGAACATCATCATCGCCTGGTCGTCGAGTTTTCATGGCTTCGATTTGCTATGTTATTATATAAGTAGCTGATCTTGTAATATGTTATTTACTTCACACTTACCATGCAATATTTTTCAATACACGTTCTGTGCTTAAAGCCGATGATGCGGGAATATCACAAACCATGTAAAGGCGGTCACGAATCCATCCACTAACCCAATGAGACAATGCTGGTCAAACAGAAAGGGGAAGGTATTTTTTTGGTGTTATGTTTAGGCTCAGATAAGTGAGCATCGGATATCAGAATATGCGTGCTCTGGCTGCAAACATAAAAAGGTGCCCCGCCAAGAGGTACACAATCCTAATCCTGTGGTAGTCCGCTTAGGGACGCTCGAATATTATCATCATCGCCTTCTAGGAGATTTCAACAGATACATTACCGCACACGGTTGGGAACGTTTTCATCATTGGTCGGTCAAAACATGGTAGCCCATAAACTGCGGCTTATAAAACACAAACGCAGAACGTTTTCATCACCGGCTTAGGCTGAAATAAGGTGCCGTCTAGGAAAAAAGGTACCATAACAGATCATGGTATAAACACAGCGAACAACTGCAAATGTACCAATCTTCCCTACAATGCTAGTTGCTAACAATTAGTATTCAATTATTCACACAGTGGAATTAGTCGATGCAAGCCACCATAAGAAAATGACCTTACATAATCCAAAAAGTCCATCGTAACAATTTACAGGGAGACACATAAGACATAGGCTAAAGTAAGCAAGAAGCGGCTAATATACGGGTTCATGAATGTGGCTGCTAGCAATTCCCGATGCCATGCCTACATATACCACATGAAACCTGAATATCGGCTTTTTAAAGCTCACCATCGCCTATTTATCTCTCCCCTCCTCACACATATCTCTTTGTCTCAAAGTTGGTCATGGCCGTTTATCGATGCACTATGAAGCTCAACTGATGAGTATAATTTCCAACCACAAATAACACCATCAATTACGTTTCAGAAGGTTACTTTCTACGGGTTATTTGTAAGCTAATAAACCATAAGGCGACTATGTAATAGGAAACAAACACCGATTACTTTAAAAAGATGTTGATTTACCAGCTAACAGCCTATTCGACCCGCATCCAATGTATAATAAGCTCATATGCTAAAAGAGCCCATAAAGGCATGAAATACCAAATACCAGAAACTTTATAAAGATTACCTTGTTTAGCCAAGCCACACGCCCATCATAAGATGGCCATAAAAAAACAATAAATCGAAATCGGTCATAAAAGAGACCAACTACCAAAGCTACCAACGTTAGCGGTGCAAACGATGAGTTGTTCCTATGGAATGGTGTTCCTAGCAAAACCTGCTAAAGTCACCAACCTACCATCAATGTCGCACAGCGTCGATGGCGGCAACAAAGAGGTAGGGGCAACGCACCAAAACTGCTAAAGCTTTCATCAAAGGGCACATTGGTTTTCGCGATTCCCCTTTTTTTAATCAAACTTCTAGATCAAACGCATCTATTTGATCCACTGAAGAAAGATCTACTTCAAATCAGATCTGTGTTAGGTGAGAGATAGATGAGAGAAATAGGTGAGATGTGTGTGTTTTTTATTATTGTATCTATAATAAAAGAGCTATAAACATACGAAACATACGAAACCTGAATAAGATATGAATGGAGAAGGCAATCAAACGGCACCAAATGAAGGACTGCTACAGGAATCGGGTCAAGATCAACGGAGGAGAAGAACAAAGTGCTACAGGATCATTGACACACACAATGTGATTTTTTTTTATTTTGTCTAAGGTGTGTGAGGGGTGATTTGTGAGAACGAATAAAATATGCAAAGTGTGTGTGAGGGGGGAACTGTTCATTGGGGAACGTGATTCCCCCCTTTTATTAAGGATATAATTGTGAATAGTATTTGTCAGTGGGAGTAAACCCCACAACTTCTCTTTTCAGAATTTACCAGACGCTTCATTTTAGAGTAAAAGTCGCATTTATAGTTTTATGGGAGGTAACCAAACAGACCCTAAAGTTAAAGTTGTTAAAAGATATTATCTTCAATAAAGAAGTTGTAAATTAATTGGTTAAGGGTATAATTGTAATTGTGTAAAAAGTAAGAAAGAAAAACTTGAAAAAGTGATGTTTTAATTAAACTACGTGTTTTTTATCGGTAGACTATTATTATGGGACAGAAGGAGTAGTATAAAATAAATTTATTCATAAATGCAAAGATAAAAATTTATAAATATATATTAAAATAAATGTTGAATTAAAAATATAAAATTTAAAATATATAATAAAATTATATTATAAAAGAAGAAAAAAAATATTTTAATTAATTGTTTTTTATAAATTGTCATAAAAGAAAATGAATAATCAATATTGTACTATTTTTATAAAAGACAATTTTAAAAATAAGTATTTTTAGATTTTATAAATATAAAAGTATTTTAAATGCTTTATAATACATAATACAATATACAATAAAGAAATCAGGGGTGAGCATAAAATCGAAAAACCGAACCAAAAACCGAAAAATCGAAAAAAACCGCACCAAAATACCCGCCCCATTTCAATAACCGAAGGGATGGTTTTCATATTTTTGAAAACCGAATGTTTGGGGCGGTTTTTGGTTGCATGTATAAAACCGAACCGAAAAAACCACCCCGCCCCACTTAGGTTTTCAAAATTAATATACTTTTATATCTTTAGATAAGTCTACTTGTGATATTTCTAATATGTTTAGTTGTTTTCTTTTTGTTTAAATTTACACATTTGTAAAACATATTAAAGTAGTAGATCACTATTTTTCACCTAAACTTTGTTAGATTTGTGATTCCTATATACGAGTTTTCATTATGATTTTTAGTTTTTTATAATTTGATGGTAGCTAAAGTTGCTATTATTGTAGTGTATATAACTGATTGAAACTATTATTGTTGGTTTCAACTTGCAATTATGATGAGTTTAATTTGTATCGAAAGTGATCGACTATTAATGTGGTTTTTGTAAATAGAAAACGACCCAATGCGTAATATGAAAGAAGAAAAAAACCGAAATAAAAACCGAAACCGAACCGTTACAATGAAGAAACCGAAAAACCGAAACCGAAAAAACCGAATTCAAATGGTTTGCAATATGAAAAAACCAAAATTTGCGGTTTGATTTTCGGTTTTAGCATAAAACCGCCCCAAACCACTCCATGCTCATCCTTAAAAGAAATAGCTCCATCAATGAATAAAGTTATGACAAACTGAAAGTTTTAGTTTGGTATAATTTTTGTAAAAATTATGTGAGTGTAACATTCCTCTTTCTTTTATATGTTAACCGTAACTTTACTTCGTTTTGTGTTGGATACACTTAGGGTGCGTTTGGTTCGGTGTAATACATTGTAATTGGATGTAATTGTAATCAAGATTACATTACATAGGTTGTTTGATTCATAAATGAACCAACTGTAATTCGAATTACATTACGTAGAGTGTTTGGTTTGTATTGTAATTGTAATTCAAACATTACAATTACATTCAATGAGGGAATTGAGATTACATAGGAAGTTAGATGGAAAGTTTTGAATTACGTCGTAATTCAGTATTTTTATATTAAAATATGATTATTTATAAATAATAATATTCATAAATTATTATAATAATAATAATAATAATAATAATAATAATAATAATAATAATAATATTCCTATTAACATTATATAAATTAAAAAATAATAATAATTAATTTTAATATTAGTATTAATAGTTATATTATTTATTAATATTAATGTTAATAATAATATTATATTATTATTATTATTACTTTTTTATTACTTTTAGTTATTATTCTTATTTTTTATTTTTTATATTAATATTTTTATAAAAATAAATATTTTTATAAAAAATAAATATTTTTATAAAAAATAAATATTTTTATAGAAAATAAATATTTTTTATTTTTTATTTTAATAATACAAATAAAAATATTTATAAAAAGTAATTTTTTATTATTATTATTTTTTATTAAAATAAAAATCTTTCTTTATTTTTTAGTTAAAATAAAAAAATTAAAAAAAATATGTTTTATAAAAATATTAATATAAAAGTAATAAATAAAAAATATTTTTATTATTAAAATAAAAAATAAAAATATTTTTATTATTTTTAATCTTTATTTTTTATATAAATAATAAAAAATATAAATATTTTTTATTATATTATTTTTTAATTATAATAATTTTTATTATTACTCATTTATAATCTATTATAATATTATATCTTAACTCTTTTTCATTTTTTTATTTAATATAAAATATGAATTACATTACATTGCAAGTAAACCAAACATATCAACAAATTTAATCAATTACAATTACAACAAATTACAAACCTTTTAAATTACAATTACATCAAATTACAATTCCTTCCTAAGATTACAATTCCTTCAAAAATATTCTATGAACCAAACGGCCCCTTAATCTCTAGCATCAATATATTACTCTTGGAATAACACATACTGCCATTGTTATGAATGGGTGACTAAAAAACTCTACTTACGAGAAATGTTTTAAAATCCGGGTCTTAAATCGATTCGGTCGAGTCATCAGGTCCGGGTCAACCCGGATCAATCCGGGTTAACCCGGGTTTTTTTTTTATAAAAAAAAATTATATTTTTACGTAATAATTAACAAATATCATATATAAAAAATTAAAAACTATAAAAACTTCCTACGTGTTGGGTCAAAAAAGTTGATGTGACAGAAACTAAAAAACGAAGAAAACATGAAGATATTGTCTAAGCGTTGTCAAGAGCAATCCAAGCGTTGACAAGAGCAAACTAAGCGTTGATGGCTCAAGAGTTGTCATGTGCAATCTAAGCATTGTCACATGCAATTCAAGAGTTGACAGAAACGTAGACAAGAAGCTTATGGAAGCTTCTATTTAGATAAACATGCATGATATATTCTGTATAAGTTTATCTAAATAGAAGATTTACTTGTTTATTCATTATTATCTCTTGTAAAACCCTAATCCTTACACTATAAAAGGAACCAAGGGTTATTAAGTTTTTCATAACTCATATTCACAATGTAAACCTAATAGCGTGTGTCGACTAGACGTGGGATTCAATGTATACACGTCTAGTGATTGTTTGTTATTAATATAATGAACAATCCAATTTGTTTTAATTCATGTTATTGTGCCTAAACACCTTGTTAATGTGTCATGTTCTAATTCCGCTTTGATTATCTAATCATATGAATATGATGCATTCCTAGTAGCTTAAAAGATCCGGAATCCAAGGTTTCCACACTACGTATATTAAAAATATAAATTGTTTACAAACTAATATAATACGTAAAAATAAAAAATTTCGCAAATACGTAAAATTTACATATTCTTTTCAAAAAAAAAACAAAAAAATCGAAACTCGGCCGGGTCTCGAGAACCGGGTTGACCCGGGTCACCCCAAACCCGCCGGGTCTAACCGGGTTTCGAAAATATAAACCCGGGTCAATATGACCCGATTTTTCAGCCGAAACTGGTTCAACCGGTTCGGGTCGACCCGGGTCAAAATGAGCAGATATTACAAACATTATGTGAATAATACTAAAAGACATAATTGAATACAAATAAAAAATAACATAAAATTTAGTTTTATTGATTTGATAATAATGATAGTTATTAATACTTTAAATGATTAAGATTAGAGTTAAAGTATTTAGTTTAGTTTTTGAGAGCAAGTTAGTTTTTTATATTATTATTTTTTTTTATATTATTTATGATATTAGTTTTTGAGTCTGGTAAATAAAAAAACTATAATATTTTTATAATTAATGGGTATTTGGCTCCGGAACCGAGAACTGGAACTGAAACCAACGGTTCTGATTTCAGTTCGGTTCTTCGTGGTTCTGATCCGGTTCTCAGTTTCAGTCCGATTCTTTGGTTCTTATCAATATCCATAATATCTGTAAGAAAATTCTATGTATCCTCGTGTGTATAGACGTGGGAAAAAAATGGGTTCATGATCCAATTCAAGGATATAAAACCGAAACTAGTTTAACAGATCCGGATTTTTTAAAACCTATTTTCTCAATCCGATCTGACGGTTCATAACTGGTTTAATAATAGATGGTTGGGACAAGTCTAAAAATCGGTCAAAACCGATCCGATCCGGTTAAAAACCAGAAAAAATAATCAAAAAATCGACTTTAAACCGATCCAGTTTAAGTCAAACAGATTTATTGACTGGTTGACTCAAAGCAAACCGGTTTAAAAACCGGCCCGGTTTTGAAAAAAAAAATCCAATTTGTCTACCATTGCTCGTGTGTAACATGTGATTAAATTAGAGAATCACTTAAACTATAATAATGCCAGTAAGAAAGTTCTATAAATGTATTTTTGTAGTTTCTTCACTTCTAAGGATATAAGAATTTAGACTGCTAAAAAGTGGCTAAATGAAGAAAAGAAATGTTCAACTCTCTTTATGAAAAGTGAAAGATGAAGTTAAGACCATCGTATATAAGAGTGTGCAAGACGGGTCTAAGGCGCCACCGGGTGGAAATGAACTTGTATTTGCTTATTACGGTAGACATAGAGCACACATCTTCAGGGAAAATAATATGCAAGACTGCCAATTATCCTAAGTTCCTAACTGGCTGGGGATTAATTGTGATCGAATCAAGCTTACACAGAAGTACCTGATGTTTCATCTGATACGGTCTTCCAATACCTTGTTTGGGTTAAAATCCCACAACATAGAAGATAAAGAAGAGCCATTCCCCCGAAGTCCAATCAGCTGACTCGGATATGGTCTTTTCTGACTTCCTGTTAAACTCATATTCTCTACCACATTTAACAGCAAGAGCTACAAATTCACCACAATCAATATACAGAAACAGAAAAGAGAAATAGTTTTCTGCCAAACGTTTTCATTGCACATCATACTTCATGACAGCATTTAAGAGCATCCCGTGCATCATTCCTAACTGAGAAATAAACATAACAAAGTGGTTCAACGTCTAGACAAAACAAAACATACCATCGAGTCACAAACAGTACTTCCTCTGGTGCAGCATTCCTAAGTCCTAACACAGAAACTTACTAGATGGTTCAACTTCTGGATGAAACATAAACATAAACGATTCACAGAAAACCAGGAACTATGCTCCATCTTTCATTTAACCCAATAGTCCATACTTACTTCCAGCATTCTTAACCCAGTTTAGACTGCTTTTGGGCTTCAAGCGCAACCAAATTTTTCTATAATCTGAACTTTCACCAAAAAGCAGAACTGCAGTATCGTACATTGGGCCTTCTCCACATCCAAGTTTCTCCAACTTCTCAAAGCATGCACCAATTTCATCATCTACTTTATCACTTGATTGGCGTTGTCGTTTTCTGCTTGGAGTTTGAGAACAAGAAGAGCACTTTTGTTTTGGAGTTGCGCGTTCATCTGCATAATGTCTGTGATCATTCATAGCAGGATCAACATGTTCCTCTTCTAATTTTGGGGATATAAAATTTTCCACTGAAGGAGTCTCGGTACCAGGAAATGGTTTTGGATCCCCAAGGATTATAGAATTGCAACGAATCACATTTAGTTCGTAAACTGCTAGATAACTGCACAAAATAACTGGAAGACAATTAGTCGTCAATATGCGAATGAAAAAGGCGGGAAAAGTTCACAGATTACCATTAGGGGATGTTTGGATTTGTCGGCTTATCATATGCATAATTCATTTTGATAAAATAAAAAGCTAAGAGGGTGTTTGGGATTGCTGATACTTAATTGCTTATCATAAGATGATGAGTAAATTTTAAAATCTAACTGCTCCTGCTTATATCTATTACGGTATAAACTACTCGGTTTTTAAACATGCTTCTAATGACGAAATTAGAATTAACGTTTACCCTCCCTTAACATTCGCTTTTCTACTCCTCAAGAAATTAATTTAAATTTGAAAAAAGAAGATTCACGCACCATAACCTGAAGTGCTCTTTTTAAGCTTGCTATATATATCTACTTCTGCTTATAAGCACAAAAAATAAACAACCCCAGACACCTTCTTAAGGCCCCCCAAAACTCTAAAGACGCGTAAGATTTATGCTGATACAACTTCTTTAGACAAAACAAATATCGAGATAACTTAAACAAGCAGTATAAGATATATTACTATTCTGCTTATCTATTTATTTTGTAACAAAAAATCAGTTTGTAGTGTTTGGATCTTATCTACTTATTTTGGGGTAAAAGACGGCAACTAACTATCTCACAATATACATATATAACAAAATCAATCTCACATGTCCTAAGGAGGACTTGAACCCACAACCATTTGGTTGGGGAGCTTCTCACACAACAAGGGGTACCATTGGGACACAAGCCCTTTGGTCCTGCTAAATTATATGATACGATTGGAATAAGTTAAGGGGTCTAAGAGTTAATACTATAAGCTGCTCCGCTGCACCAAACTCGGGTCGAGAGACTTGGTGCCTCGGTGGCACGCAAGATACTCTGCTTACCAAACTGCCGTTCAAAAAAAAAAATACTATAAGCTGCTGGAATATTTAATACCAATAAAAAATACATTTAAAACTCTATCCATTCATTTCATATAATTTAAGTATTGTTTAATACGCACAAAAATCATAATTAACGTCAAAGTTACAAATAAGGCAGTAGTATATCATGATACAATAAACTTATATATAAGCGGCAAATCTTGCTCATTTTGAAAAAATATATGCAGTTTTTAGCACTTTCCAAAAAGGATGACTTACTTTTTGCCCATTCATTTCATTTTTATTAATGGGCTAAACGGGCGCACAATGTAAGAAATAAATAGGCTTAATGGACGCACATGTAAAATGCTAATTACACTAATCGGCGGATATTTTATATTTAATTTTTTTCAAACAAGTATTACTACCTCCGTCCCATATTAATAGTCCATATTACTATTTTGGGACGTCCCAAATTAATAGTCCAGTCCAAAAATAAATGTAGATTAAGTTTACCATATTACCCTCACTTGAGGGTATTATTACAAATAATAAAGAAGTTGTAAATTAAATGGTTACGACAAAATTGTCATTTTGTAAAAAGTAAGAGAGAAAACTGAAAAAGTGATGTTTTTATTAATATGCGTGTTTTTTGTTGTTTTTTGTTTTTTGTTGGTGGACTATTAATATGGGACGGAGGGAGTATTATTTATTAATTCTACGGTTTTCTTTTTATTTTTCGTTTTAGCTTGCGTCGTTTTGTCTAGGCCGCCCGCCCGTCCATTTTGACACCTCTATATAAGCCCATAAGTCTCTAAATAAGGCAGAAAATTGAGGCTTATAAAATATAAGCAGAAACAACACAACAGTTATAATAAAAATAAAAGATACTCTTGTTGTAGAAGACGTACGAGTCGTCGTCGGTGGTGTTAGACGAAAAGCGAGTCAACTGAACAATGGAACCTTTCTTGAGCTGTTTTTTTTCTAATCATCTCATTGACCTCATAAGGTGCATCAACTTGTTGGCAAACCCAACATCCATCAGATAAATCGATTTCATACCATCCCTTCTTTTTAACAACTCCGTTACTGGTAACTTCAGTTTCTGTGAGAGTACACTTGATCCTTATCACTTGAACCACCGGTTTAGTAGTCATTGTTGTGTATTTACCGCTTAGTAGCATCGGTATTGCTCCTGGAGTAAGATCACCTGCCATTGTTTTTATTTTATTTGATTTGATTTGGGGGTTTGAAAAGGAGCCCTGGTAGATAAAAAAAGTGAAATGATAAAAGCTATGCAAATTAAGTGTGCGAGTGTGTGGGGCGGGAGGGTGAGGTTTCTACTGTATAACTTTTTGACACGTAGTCATTGGGTTGATTTGTTCATTGACACGTTATTGTCATCTTTATTTAAACACAATTTACTTTCAGCAAGTGTATGTAATTATTTGTCAATTATTTGAGTTGTTTAAGTAAACTACAATGGTATTCGCGCAATACAACGACGAGTATCTAATAATAAAATTTGAGATTAATAAATATTAATCTCTTACTAATTGTAAAGTTATAAGAAATCGAACTAAAAAAATAACTAAAATTAAAAAAGACGAAAAATTAATATAAATATATCAAAATGGATATCGAATTAAAAAGCACAAAATTTTAAAATATAGTGAAATTAGATTATAAAAATAATAAATAAATAAAAATATTTTTCAATTTAAAAGAAAAAATGTTATTTTAAAAGGTTATTACAAAAGGTTGTTTTAAAAGGGTTATAGTATATAATGTTGATGAAAATATCAACAACTTTCTTTATTTAGTATATAATGTTGATGAAAATAACAAATCTTTTTGTAAAAGTCTCAATTTTCAGCCTTTTTATTTAAAGAAAATTCCAAATACTTTATAAATTAGTGTAGATAACATAGACTGTCAAATAAAATGAAATAAACTAACATAGTATCTGTGTAATGTCCGGTTACTTCATAACAATTTTTAAAGGAATGCATGTTAGGATTTTTATTTATTAAATTTTTATTTATGTTAAATTTAAATTTTTTTAAAAAAAGTTAAATTAATATTAATAAATTCATTAAAATGTAAAAAATAAAGATTAATAAAAATATAACAAAATAAATATTAATTTAAAGAGCATACAATTTTTAAAAAATGTAGTAAAATTATTTATAAAAAAAAATAAATAGATAAAAAAATTTCAATCTAAAAATATAATTGTTTATTAATAAACTGTTACAAAAAATTGTTATAAAAAAATAAATGGTTAATAATGCATATATTATAATAAAGAAAAAAGTTAATAATAAAACCTTAATTTAGCATAAACTCAAATAATCAATCACAACCACCCATTTTTATAATGGAACAAAAAAGCACATTTTAAAAAAGTTAGATATCTCACAAACCGTTCATCGTTACGTAAAATAAAACATATCATCGCGACGACAATTAAATCATCTATCTATCGAGGGGCACATGTAGATATACTTTCGACAAACTTTTTTTCGATTTTTTTTCTTAAGTCACATCTGAGAGAATCATATATGATTCATCACGAAACATATATGATTTTCAGAAAATCATATATGATTCATATCACGAATCATATATGATTTTCTGAAAATCATATATGATTCGCGACGAATCAATATATGATTTTCTCATACGTAACTTATGAAAAAAAGTAGAAAAAAAAGTTCGGCGAAAGTATATACATGTGCCCTTCGATAGAAAGCTGATTTAATTCTCGTTGCAATGGTGTATTTTTTTTCGTTTGACAATTTACTATTTGTGAGATATTTAATTTTTAAAAAAGTGGTGGGAAATGAGTTTTTAACAAAATGGGTGTTTATAATTGGTTGAACTAATTTAAAAGTATATATATATATATAGGGGGACTTTATTTACAGAACTAATTTTATTGACAGAACTTGCAGAACTCCTTTGAGCCAATGAAAAATTTCTAATTATTAAATCTTTTATTTATTGCAAAAGGGTATAATAGTAAAAGATACTTTTCATATGTTTTTATTTAAAATTTTCGTTTTTATTATAAAAAGAATTTCGATTTTTTTTTACAAACGAAAAACATTTATGTTTTTCACAAACATATGTGTTTCTCACAAAACATATATGTTTCTAGTATGTAATTGTTTACACTTTGTGTTTGTTTAAATAACTTAAACTTATATGTTTTCAACTATGTAATTGTTTACACTTTATACCGACTTACCAGTATTTTAACTAATCTTTTTTTTTATGTTTGAAGCACAATAAAAGTACACAAGCCTCTATAAAAAAACAAGATTCATATACATATATGTTACAATTCATTTAATAACAACTATAAAAACATATATACAACAATTTTATCTCTTCAGAAATTTCAGATTATCTTCATGTATATGTGTTCGTCAGTTTGTCCGTCTTCGAATGATAGCAACATCTTCATCATCTTCGTTTATCTGGAACAAGCATACAAAAAAAATCAAACCACAGATAAATATCTAAAATAAATACATGTTTCACAACTTAAAACATACATGTTTTTCATAACACTTTCTAAAACGTATATGTTTCACATCCATACCTTTAAAAAAATTATTCATGTGAGAAACATACATGTTTCACATAATGTAAATTATACATTTTTCACACTTTCTCAAACATACATGTTTTTGAGATGCTACTCGTATTTCATAAATCTTGCATACTCAAGAAACATACATGTTTCACTACTAAAAACATATATGTTTCTTATAATGTAAAATCATGATTGTAGTTTATAAACATACTTGTTTGAATAAACATACTTGTTTTAATAAACATACATGTTTCTTATAATCTAAATCCATGATTGTAGTTTATAAACAAGTACGTAATATACCAAGATAGTTTAGTTTCATAAGCATGACAATGCACCTTTATCTAACCATTCCAAAAATATGAAAAAACAAATTATTTATTATATTCTCTTAGATCCAGGAGCGCAAATCACAAACCCAAAACTCACTGTCATCGAAATATTTTTTTATATTCATATTTATTTATAGATTATTTATTACAAAAAATAATTCATAAGATCTACACATAAAAAAGTTTCGAATAGAACCTGTTATGGACTTTGTAGACACCGCACATCCCGATAGAGACAAAAACACAACCACAACAAGTTGACAAGATGCTTTTCCATATCGAGAGTTTTAGATTTATGAAGGTTCATAGATAAATTCGGTTGAAGAGGTTTATGGGAACACGCCAGATCTGACTGCAGATCTAACTGCAATATATATGTTAGGATTGAGAATGGGAGGTGGTTAGTTGTTGTTGATGTGATTAATTTTTGAAGATGGATTTTTATTGATACCTGGATAGCTGATGAACAAAAGAAGACCGTGATTAGATATGATTAATTTTTGAAGATCGTAAGATGGAGATTCGAGGGAGACATCGGTGACCTTGAGGAATATATCCGATGATCATGATGTGGGAGAAGTATGGCGGCGGTGGTTAGATATTGTAAAAAGGAGAGAGAGAGAGAGAGACATTGTGGTGGTGGTGAATGATTTAATAAGATGCTAATTTTATGGAGGATAAAATGCCGAATTTGCCCTTATTTTATTTATTTTCTATAAAAAAAGTTGTGGATATTTTCATAAATGCCATTTTGCTTTGACATGTTGTACATTATGTATTATTAAGAGTAAAAATGATGGTTCTACAAGTTCTGTCACTTAAATGGGTTATGTAAATAAAGTTACACTATATATATATATTTTTATATGAACAATTTTAAAAATCAAAATTTTAAAATTTTCTAAATACAAAAATATTTAAAATATTTTATAATATATATAGGTTAAGCAGTGAATAAAGTAGTTTGGTACAATTTCTTCTTTTCAAATATTTTAACCTTAACTTCGCTTTGTGTTTGGATACACCTAATATCTAGCATCGATATATTATCTTGGAGACACATACTGCCATTGTTATGAAATTGTTTATACAAAAAGAAACCAACTTTACTTATGAGAATGGACCTGAAGATTCTATTGTTGCGTGCCTGTGCTTTTTACATGTGTCATGAGAATTCATAATTTTATTTAATTTTTATTTTTTGTAGAAAAGAAGCATTAGTCAAAGAGCATGAGTCAAAATCAAATTCAATCGATCAAAAAGTGTACTAAACGAAAAATTAATTTTGAGAAAAACATGAACCAAAAGACCAAATTAAAAAGAACTGAGTCAAATCAAAATTGAAAAAGCGATGTGTAAAAGCTTTTGGAAAAGAAAAAAAAACGACATGTAAAATATTAAATGATTATTATGCCAACAAACCACGTGAAACATCTACAATGGATTGTACGCTTAACCCAGATTTTTTATTGTATTATACGTTGTCAGCGTGTAGCGTGTAACATTGGAGATCGCCTTAGTTCAATTTAGTGAAATGGACTTAGATGAACTAAAAATCCCACGCCACTCGACTAAACGTAAGATTAAGATTAAGATTGAGATTGCGATTGAACACCAACTACTTGATCTTCACTTTGAGAATACACACCAGTTGTACGATATGCCACATCATAACTTTGAACACCGCTTTTATCTTCACCTTTTTTCCTCTAAAGCAAACGTCAAGGGTTCAAATCCAATGAAGAAAAAATTAATCCTTTTCTGGCCATGGTGGTTCACCTACGTCAACTCTGTGTTATCCAACACGGTAGACGCCCAAAGATTAGTTGCCCAAAGATTAGTTTAGTTGACACACAATGGCGAGTTAAACATGTAACTCAAAAGAAAAACTACAAAACAATTTGTTTAGCCAAATATTCTTTAATATATACTTTTTCCGTCTAAAAATAAATGCTCATGTTTGACTTTCAAAGTATTTTTCTTCAACTTTGATCTTGATTAAGTTTTCCTTGTTAGGGGGAATTGCATATATATCATATATATCCTTTGTACAAGTTTTTCATGCACATGGTACAATGGTTTTTATGCATGTTTTTGTTATATATTACTTGATGAAAAAATATATGAATGAATTAGTTTTTAAACGTAATTTCATTAATACAATTCCTATCAAGTATCTACAAAAAAAAACTTATTTACGGTTACAATTGAAGAAAAGACTTTGAAAGTCAAACGTGAACACTTATTTATGAACGAAAGTAGTATTATTTACCCGTAGATTTAATTGAAATATATTTTCTCCAAATGAATAACATTAGTAGGAAAATCCTCATTCCTGTTCATAATATCACACATATATTTTAATTATAGAGTCTTGAACTCGATTAGAAAGCACATGCGTCCCAACCCAGACTTACATCGAAAACCATATGAATGGTTAAAACTCATTTGGCTAACTTCAGAATGATTATCTACAAAAATTTTATGATGAGCAAATTACACTTGATGTTAAATATCATGCTCGTATATTGTTGGGTCAAGTTAGTGCCTAATAAATTTTGTCTAAGATCTATAAAAAACATTCTAACTTCTATGTGTTAGATAACCTTTAACTTTTTAGCATGTCACTTCCATTCAATGACTTACCTTCAAGATGTTCTACCCGAGTCTAAGAGAAAGACTCACCATTCATCGAGGCGAAACTTAGTGAATGAAGCCTTTGAACCAAATAAGAAGGCAATGAATCCGGTCAGTGACGACAATAAGTGTTAACGAGAGCAATATATAAAAATAGAATATTTAATGTTCATTATAGTATTATATTATTAGAGCCAAGAATCCAGGCCCAAGGTAGAATCAATGTTTTAAAAACCGGTTCGACCGGTTGAACCGGAAACCGGAGTGATAGCCGGTCCGTCGTAAGACGGGTTTTTACTGAAACTTGGACCGGATTAAACCGCCGGGTTTAGGTCGAAACGGGTCGAACCGCCGGAGAAAAACGGCCGGTTCAATACTTACCAAAGAAAAGAAAAAAATATTGTAACATTAGATCATCACACCGGTTATATGGTAGTTTAAAAACCACCAATCGAATCACATAGCAGTTGAAAGTGAGGAGTCGTATGTCTGGGAAAGGGGATGAGAACAATCACATAGCAGTTGAAAGTGAGGAGTCGTATGTCTGGGAAAGGGGATGAGAACAAGAAAAGGAGGAGAAAGCATGATATATACAAAGATGGTTTTTGGTGATGGTGACAAATGAGTCAAAGGGAATATAAAAAGATATGCTATGTGATGGCTTTCTTTTTACCATTTTTTGGGTTCGGGTTCTTTATACTTTCTTTGGTTAAAACAATGGACTGATGGATGATAAGAAAAATTGAAAGGCTCGAGAGTGCTGGCTGAAGACTAATGGTCTCACATAAATACAGACCTACTATTTGACACGGTACACTAGGTTAATTTAATGATTATTTTTAATGTATGAGTGCTCTATTGGTTTGAATATTTGATAGTACTTTATTATTCTTTTGTCTAAAAATAGAAAATGAGCAACATTTCTTTAACGTACACAGTTGAACAACAATACGTCTCTTTTTACGTAAAACCGGGTTGAACCGGCGGTTCAACCGGTTGAACCGGTGATCCGATGAACCGGTCACTAATCCGGGTCAGTTAAAAAACCGGGTTTTAAAACATTGGGTAGAATAATTGTTATCAATTCACATGTATAAATTCATGTATAATTTGTGGAGATGATATACAAAAAAAAATAACTAGAACATGCAGCCCAAGATCACGTACCAGTTGGCAGTAACTTTGAATCGCGTTTTCCAGTCAGAAGTACTCGAGGAATTCCAAAGACCCAATACCAAGATGGCTTGAAAGCAAAAGCTAAGTACCCTATTGGTAATTATGTCTCACAACATCGCTTAGCTAGCTCCCACATGGCGATAATTAACGAGTTGTCCATCGTTTTAATACCACGAGATGTGTATGAAGCTATGAAAGATGAAAAATGGAAGAAGGCAATCATGGAAGAGACAGACGCCCTAATTAAAAATTATACATGGGAACTTGTAACGCTGCCGGATGAAAAGAAAGTAGTAGGGTGCAGATGGATATTCACTGTGAAGTTAGATCCAAGTGGAAATATCGACCGGTTCAAGGAAAGACTCGTGGCTAAAGGGTACACACAAAAATACGGGATTGATTACGCGGATACCTTTGCCCCGGTGGCAAAGATGAATACAATAAGAGTGATATTTTCCGTAGCGGCTAGTGAAAACTGGCCCTTGAGACAACTGGATGTAAAAAACCCGTTTCTAAACGGGTATCTAGAAGAAGAAGTCTACATGGAGGCTCCACCGGGTATGAATTTTAATGGGAAAGTTTGTACGCTAAAAAAGGCGTTGTATGGGCTGAAGCAATCACCTCGAGCTTGGTTTGGTTGGTTCTCGGATTTTATGAAGAAGATTGGATAGAAAAAAGTGATGCAGACCATACCTTGTTTGTTAAAAATGAAAACAAGAAAATTACAACGCTTGTAGTATCCGTAGATGATATGGTGGTAACAGGTAATGATGATGAAGAAATAGCTAAACTTCAAGCAAGCCTTGCTACTGAATTCGAGATAAAAGACTTGGGTATTGAAGTATCAAGATAAAAAACTGGAATAAATATGTGCCAGCGGAAATATATACTAGAACTATTAGCAGAAATTGGGATGCTTGATTGTAAGCCCATCGACACACCGATTGAAACACGTCTGGCCATATTACCAGATCAAGTCCCAACTAATAAAGAGAGATACCAAAAGCTTGTTGGAAAACTTATTTACTTGTCACACATGAGGCCCGACATAGCATATGTTGTGAGTGTTGTCAGCAGATTCATACATGCTCCTAGTAAAGAACATATGAAGGTAGTATATCGAATTCTTAGATATCTTAAAGCTACTCCTGGGAAAGGGTTTTTGGGAAGAAGCAAGACCGTAGTTTGAAGGGGTACACTGATGTAGATTGGGCAGGTGACTGAACATATGGTAAATCTACTTCAGGGTATTTCACTTTTGTTGGAGGAAATTTGGTTACTTGAAGAAGTAAGAAACAAAATGTGGTCTCAAGATCAAGTGCGGAAGCTGAGTATAAAGGAATGGTGAATGGTGTATGCGAACTACTGTGGATAAAGCAAATTCTTCGAGATATTGGTGTATCTCTAACGAGCCCTATTAAACTTTATTGTGATAACAAATCAGCTGTGAAGATAACCACGAAAAACAATAGAATTACCACATGTAAGCTCAGAAGATCAACGGGTGAATATGTTAACGAAAGCAGTGCATGGGAGAGTGTTCGAGTGCTCTCTTGTCAAGCTGGGAATGTTGGATATACATTCTCCACTTTGAGGGGAGTGTTAACGAGAGCAATATATAAAAATGAAAGATTTATGTTAATTATAGTATACATATTATTAGAGCCGAGAATTAAGGCCCAAGGTAGAATAGTTGTTATGGATTCTCATGTATAAATTCATGTATAATTTGTGGAGATAATATAAAAAAATAACGAGAAGATCTTCCTCCATATTCATTCTGTTATCAATATAAGATCACTAAATCTCATTCGATCTTCTAAAAAGAAGAAGACATTGTAGACTTAGACAAATGTCTAAGCGACTGAAGAATATACGAAATATATTTGAAAGAATAAGAAGAAATCTTTATCAACCAAATGTCAACAACCTATCTAAGTATGGGTAGATATCAGAACAGTTGTTAACACTATGCTACCTAAATCATGTTTTTCATCACTTAGATTATTGTTGGGGTTTACTTCGTTCCAACAGGGTGAAGATAATCAATAGCCTAACTACGTACCAATGAATGGTTACCGGATATCTCTTGGAGTCGTGTAATCACTTTACAAAGAAGATTATTCGACCCTATGCCTGGGTTAACACGAATACCTCCTTGGGATAAAACCAAGAGTTAGTTCTTGTTTTAGGCACAAATCAAGAACTCTATGCGTTTCTGTGTTTCTTGTTTCTGTCTCTAATCATGCAAAATATGATCACTATTTATAGTGATCCTATTCCTTTAAGGAATGTAACTCCTAGTCAAAGGTATTAAGAGCATTAATCGGCCTATTAATCTCATAATAACCTTCATAAAGCATAGTGGTTACATGACCAGAAATCTGGTCATCAAGTCAATATTCAACCCTCATTAACTGGTCAAAGAGGTTACAAAGACTTTGTGCATCACCAGGAGCAACGTCCTAACCAGGAGCAGCTTCCTGACCAGGAGCAGCTTCCTGACCAGGAGCAGCTTCCTGACCAGGAGCAACTTCCTGACCAGAAGCAATTTCCTGACCAGGAGCAGCTTCCTACTGATATCACAACCACTATATTGAGTCCAGGGAGGTAAGGGACTTAATGGGTGTACACTCCGTACCTCCAAACCCATTTACAAGTATTACCCGTTCCCACAATTGCACTAAATTTCCAACAATCCTCCCCAATTTAGTACAATTCCTTTTTGCATGAAAATCAACTTTAACAAAACCAGTGCATAAATGAAAATGTCCTGAGGATTGAATTTCCATCTTAGTACATCACTCCAAATATTCGAGAATCAGGGTGTTCTAAGAATTGAACCCTTCAACTACTTTGAACACCTGAAGATAACATACACCCAAGTTTTCAAACACTTAAAACGCTCCTGACACCATACAAGCCATGTGTCCATATCCAATTCATAAATGTTGTAAGAGCCAAAGTCCATGCTCCTTGAGGCGGCAAACCTCAAAATTTACATAGGTGGTTCCTCTTTAGTTCATGCTCCTGCTTAAGCACTTTTTCAAAGAAATTAACCATTAAGAAGTTTATAACTTCATCCTCCTTTCAGCAGGTACAAGCACATCCTTGGGATGATATGTAAAACATGTGCTTCAGTCCCCTGAATGTTCAGCTTTCCACATTGAACTCAGCTCCCAAGTTTCCTCAGGAGGGAGTTGGGTGTCCTAGCATTCAGTGACTAGAGTGGACTTTTAAACCCATCCCTTTACCAGAATTTATAACCAAGTCTCTAGCCAATCCCTTCGTCAAGTGATCAGCTAAGTTTTGTTGAGACCTCACAAACTCTATTGAAATTACCCCATTCGTGATCAACTCACGAATCATGCTATGTCTAACACCTAGGTGTCTAGACTTGCCATTGTACATCTGGCTATATGCCTTAGCCAATGTAGCTGCACTATTACAACGGATAGAAATGGGTGCCATAGGTTTGACCCACAATGGAATCTCAAGAAGCAAGTTTCTCAACCATTCAGCCTCTTTACCAGCAGCTGCTAGAGCCACAAATTCAGATTCCATTGTTGAACCAGTAATGCAAGTTTGCTTCTTGGATGCCCAAGAAATTGCACCACCACCAAGAAGGAATACCCAGCCACTTGTGGATGAATTATCCTCAGTATTGCTGATCCAACTTGCATCAGTGTAACCTTCCAACACTGAAGGATATCCAGTATAAGACAAACAATAATCCATTGTTCCTTTCAAATACTTCAGTACCCTCTGAATTGCTTGCCAATGCTGAGTACCAGGATTACTAGTATACCTACTCAGTTTACCCACAACAAATGCAATGTCAGGCCTAGTACTAGTCATGGCATACATCAAGCAACCAATAACCCTAGAATACTCAAGCTGGGAGACAGCGTGACCATTGTTAGGCATTAGTTTCTCACTTGTATCCATAGGTGTACTTACTGGAGTACAATCAAAGTGATTGAATTTCTTTAGCACCTTCTCAATGTAATGAGACTGAGAAATTACAATACCATCACTTTCATGTTTAATCCTTATGCCAAGGATAACATCAGCCTCCCCCATGTCTTTCATGGAGAACTTTGATGACAAAAAATCCTTTGTCTGATCAACCTTAGCTTGGTCAGTACCAAAGATTAACATGTCATCAACATATAGGCAAATGATGACTCCTTTACCAGATTCATCAAATTTGCTATATACACATTTGTCAGCTTGGTTAAGTGAATAACCATTAGACAAAACCACTTCATCAAATTTCTGGTGCCATTGCTTAGGTGCCTGCTTTAGTCCATATAAGGACTTAATCAGTTTACACACCTTACCTTCATGGCCAGGCATGATGAAGCCCTGAGGTTGGTTCATATAAACCTCCTCATCCAAGTCACCATTCAAGAATGCTGTCTTCACATCCATCTGATGAATAATCAGATTGTGAATACTTGCTAGAGCAATCAGCATTCTTATGGTACTGATACGTGCTACTGGAGCATAAGTATCAAAATAGTCTATCCCTGACTTTTGTTTAAAGCCCTGAATGACTAACCTTGCCTTGAACTTTTCAACAGTTCCATCTAACTTCATTTTTCTTTTGAAAATCCATTTGTTACCAAGTGGATGGTAACCAGGAGGTAGATCAACCAACACCCAAGTGTTGTTGCCCATGATGGAGTCCATCTCATCATTTATTGCTTCTTTCCAGAAAGAAACATCCTGGGACTTCATTGCTTCATCAAATGTTTTGGGATCATCCTCAACATTAAAGCAATAGTAGAATTGGTCAGAGACCTCATCTCTTGTACCTTCAACTAGGTATAATTGAAATTCAGGCCCAAAGTTCTTTGGAGTCCTATGCCTTGTGCTTCTTCTAAGCTCAGGCTCAGGTTGCTGAACCACAACCTCATCAGTGACCCTTACAGGTTCCACTGAAACACCAGTGTCCTCAGCTCCTATAGGAGTCCTAAGGCTTGGTCTAGGGACTGATGAGAACCTAGTCTCATCAAAGTTAGCATCCATTGATTCAATGATTGAGTTTATTGAAACTGAATCATTAGGTTCAATAACATAGAACCTATAAGCCTTGGAATGCTCAGCATATCCAACAAAGATGCATTCAATGCCTCTTTCACCCAAGGTTTTCACCTTTGGATCAGGGAGTCTTACAACAGCCCTACAACCCCAAACTTTGAGGTAGTTCAAGTTTGGTTTCCTTTTAGTCCAGAGTTAATAAGGGGTAATCCTGTTCCTTTTATTAGGAACCCTATTTAATAAATAGCAAGCTGTTAACATAGCTTCTCCCCAAAACCCTTGACTCAGTCCTGAGTAGGACAACATGGAGTTAACCATCTCTTTTAGTACTCTATTTTTCCTTTATGATATACCATTTTGTTGTGGAGTATAGGGGGCAGTTGTTTCATGGATTATTCCAACAGACTGAAAATACTGAGTATTCATGTACTCACCTCCCCTATCAGTCCTAAATCTTTTGATTTGGACTCCTTGTTGTAATTCAACTTCAGTTTTAAATACTTTAAATTTATCTAATGCTTCATCCTTAGTATGCAACAAATAGACATAACAAAACCTTGAAGCATCATCAATAAATGTTACCAAGTATTTCTTATTCCCTAATGAGGGAGTAGCATGCAAATCACATAGGTCACTATGGATTAGCTCCAAAACTGTAGTTACACGTTTTACATCCAGAAATGGTTTCTTAGTAATTTTATTCAGCATACAAGTCTGACACTTATCAGTGTCCATGTCAAAAGCTGGAATTAACCCATCCTTAGACATATCTTGCATCCTCTTATAGTGGACATGGCCTAGTCTAGCATGCCATAATGATGAATCATTTAGTTTAGTGGTAGTCATCAGGACAGAATCAACATTTATACTAGAATCAATATTAAGCCTGAACATTTGATTACTCAAATAGCCAAAACCAATAAACACACCATGTTTTGATAAAACAAATTTATTAGATTCAATCACTTGTTTATAACCACAATTATTCAACACACTACTAGAAACCAAGTTCTTCCTAATATTAGGAACATGCAAAACATTAAACAAAGAAACAATCTTTCCAGAACTAAATTTAAGATCTACACAACCACGTCCATGCACTAGGGCTGTTGACTCATTTCCCATGTGAAGAATAGATCCATCATTCATTGACTCATAAGTCTTGAACCAGCATCTATCTTTACACACATGTACTGTTGCTCCAGAGTCAACCCACCACGCAACATCATCATCCTGCACAAAGTAAGCTTCAGATACATATGTAACATAATAAATCTGGAGAGATTCATTAAACATATTCTGACCTTTTGTGCCTGATCCATTAGCTTGGTTGCCAATGCTAACACCTTTGCAATCCCTTTTGAAGTGTCCAGGTTTCCCACACTTCCAACAAGCCACTGATGACTTCTTGTTAGGATTAGCCTTGGTGTTATCATGATGCTTACGTTTGCCCTTGTTGTCATTGTACCTGGTGGAGTTGTTATGCTCCACCATACTGACAACAGATGAACCAGCAACATTGTTGCTCTTTGGCTTATCACTTTCATGCAGCCTGAGGGATTCCTCAATGCGCAAATGACTGCCCAACTCAACAAGAGTTAACTCCTCCTTCTTATGTTTCAAGGTATGCTTGAAATCTTTCCAAGAAGGAGGTAGTTTGTCAATGACACACGAGACCTGAATGGTCTCATCCATGTTCATTTTATGTTGTGTAAATCTGCCAAGTATTCCAAGAAGTTCATTGTATTGTTCCATGACTGGTCTTGAATCAGTCATTTTGTAATTTGTGAAATCACTCACAAGGAACTTCTTACTTGATGCATCCTCAGCCATATATTTGGCTTCCAAGGAATCCCATAGTTCTTTAGCAGATTCAACATTTTGGTAAATATCAAATAAAGAATCAGACATACCATTGAGAATTATGCCGCGACACACATAATCATCATTTTCCCATTTGCTCCTTTTCCTCAGTTCCTCCAAAGTAGCATCATCACCACCATCAGGAATGGGAGTGGTCAGCACGTACACCACGTTCATGGTAGAAAGAAGAAAGTGCATCTTCTTCTGCCATCTCCTAAAATCAACCCCTTCAAACTTGTCCAGTTTGGAGAAGTTAGCCACCATATGCTTCATTGTCGCCGCCATTGATTATCACAAAATAATCTTCTTTGATTGTTGGGGTTTACTTCGTTCCAACAGGGTGAAGATAATCAATAGCCTAACTACGTACCAATGAATGGTTACCGGATATCTCTTGGAGTCGTGTAATCACTTTCCAAAGAAGATTATTCGACCCTATGCCTGGGTTAACACGAATACCTCCTTGGGATAAAACCAAGAGTTAGTTCTTGTTTTAGGCACAAATCAAGAACTCTATGCGTTTCTGTGTTTCTTGTTTCTGTCTCTAATCATGCAAAATATGATCACTATTTATAGTGATCCTATTCCTTTAAGGAATGTAACTCCTAGTCAAAGGTATTAAGAGCATTAATAACCTTCATAAAGCATAGTGGTTACATGACCAGAAATCTGGTCATCAAGTCAATATTCAACCCTCATTAACTGGTCAAAGAGGTTACAAAGACTTTGTGCATCACCAGGAGCAACGTCCTAACCAGGAGCAGCTTCCTGACCAGGAGCAGCTTCCTGACCAGGAGCAGCTTCCTGACCAGGAGCAACTTCCTGACCAGAAGCAATTTCCTGACCAGGAGCAGCTTCCTACTGATATCACAACTACTATATTGAGTCCAGGGAGGTAAGGGACTTAATGGGTGTACACTCCGTACCTCCAAACCCATTTACAAGTATTACCCGTTCCCACAATTGCACTAAATTTCCAACAATTATAACATGTAATAGGGTCACATTACAAATCTACTTTGTCCATTCATTCTAAGACACACATTTCTTAGCCTATAAACGATTTATTAGCCTACATAAACATTTTTACTCTTCCAAATATAACAATCTTAGACCATAAACGATTTCTTAGCCTATGTAAACATTTTTACTCTTTCAAATATAACTATCTTAGCCTATATAAACGATATCTTAGCCTATGTAAACATTTTTACTCTTCCAAATATAACTAAGTACCTCAATCAGATGGTTAAGTATAATTATGACTTAAATTATAACTTAGATTTTAGTTTGAGTTTAGACTCAAGATCATACACATTACTTGTCATTCAACTTGGTTTACTTATTCCGCAAAATATGATGGTTTATATTTACCATAACAATTATTTAAAACCCGATCAAAGAACGCATAGCGGAAGCAATTAACAAGATCATTAATTTAACACAATTATATTAATTAAGATTAGGGTTACATACCTTTATCCTAGCAAGATCTACAAAACGACGGAACGAACGACAACTAGGGTTTATCACGAACACCACCAAGAATATAGTCTAAAGCAAGACTATATCACGCTCTTGTACACACGTAATACGGCGAGTTAACCGTGAGTCTAGCACGAACAAACCGAGCTTCAACGCTTTATCTACCCAACAACCCTAGAGAGGGGCTAGGACTAGATAAATAGACTTGATCGAAAACCAAACGAAACCCTAATGTGGGTTGGGGTGGCCGGCGATCAAAGCAAAGAAAAGAAAAGAGGGATGATAAATTATGAGCTATAGATTTGTTTATATAGGCTTAGCAAACCTTGGGCTCCAAGTCATAAACAAATTAGGAAACCAAAGTTCCCCTTTGCCCCCTCCCTTGTGACCGACGGTCGACACACACCCCAAGGGGATGTTTGTGTAATTTTTCCTTCTTCTTTTTAGCTTCTATTTAATTCCATAACGGTCGTTAAAACTTAACTATTATTTATTAACGATCGTTAGTTAATCTTTGGTTTGATTTAATAAATATATATAAAATATATTTAATAAATAAATTAACCCTTTACGTTATGTGTGCAATCCCGTGATCCCGAGTTCGATCCTATCTCACGACTATTAATTTTAGGTCCATAAACTTTCAGCTCCCACTTGGACAATATTCTAATATCGTGATCACATTGACTAGCGTCTAGTTACACTAGCAATGTCACTAGTACAAACCGGGTAAGGTCTCCTGGACAAGAACCTTTTAATGATAATATCATTATTATTATCCTTTCATTTCAAATACATCGTTAATACGGATATGGATCTCAGTCATTCCTTCATTAACTATTCTGTTTCTCGTTTACGGATATAGCAAGATTACTAAAACACATTTGGGTGTGGCCACACAAACATCTTACTACTCCCCGAGGGGCCCAGCTGTATTTATACTTTAAATAATAATTTGAAGGAAACGAATCCTATTTTGACTACAAGCAAAACACATGAACTTTGCAACACTTCTGAAAATAACCTTTATAACTACCAATTACATTTAGCGTTAGGTTACCTTACAGAAATGCACTACATTCAATGCAGTTTTCTAGTATCTCAGGTCTAAGGATAACTATTTATGATTTACTTAATGACAAAGATCCATAAAGTAAAATCACATAGTTGGGATAAGTCCAATATTTGATCCATCAAATATCATCCAAAATTGACCAATATACTTTCAAGTATACTCTGTCACTATTTTGAATTATCTTAGTTTAACAATACTCCCATATTATTAATCGACAACGGACATTTAGAAACATCATAATGCTCACGGATTAAAACATGTAAAATAGGATACAAAATCAAATAACAGAAAAATAAACGAAATCCAATCTTTATTTCATCAGTTTAATAATGTCTTACATCCTTTATCCAAATACTAATCAAAAAATTTATTGCATGAATTCGCTAGCTAGTTGCAGCCCAATTGCCTTGGCATGCTTAACTACCTTTGGCCTAGATAAAGCCTTAGTAAAAGGATCAGCTACGTTATCATCTGTGTGAACTTTTATTAATTTTATTTCTCGAGCTTCCACTTGTTCTCGAACGTAGTGATATCTACATTTAAAGTGTCTGGCGCCTTTCATAACTCCAGGGTCATTGGCGAATATTATTGCAGCAGAATTGTCGCAATATATATCAATAGGTTCTTTAATTGAAGGCATCACTCCAAGATCTCCAATAAACTTCCTAATCCAAACAGCTTCCATTGCGGCTTCTGAAGCGGCCATGTACTCGGATTGAGTCGCAGGCATAGCAATGGTTTTCTGCTTACTGCTCTTCCAGTCAACTGCTCCCCCATTGATGACAAACACGTAACCCGTCTGAGACTTCGTATCGTCTTTATCACATTGCCAGGACGCATCACAGAATCCTGTTACATTCAATTCTGTGTCTGGTTTACCCCCGAATACCAAAAACATATCTTTCGGACTCCTCAAATACTTTAGAATATGCTTAATAGTAGTCCTGTGGAACTTTCCTGGATTCTGTTGGTATCTACTGACCAAGTTCTGAGCAAACGCCACATCAGGCCTTGTGCATCTTACAACATACATAATAGATCCTACTGCTGAAGCATAAGGCACCTTCCGCATGTAAGCCACCTCTTTAGGTGATGATGCATCTTTCTCATGACTTAACTCATGCTTAACCTCCATCGGTAGAAAACCTTTCTTAGAGTTATGCATGTTATAGTTCTTCAATATCTTATCAATATAAGCATCTAGGCTAAGACCAATTAACCGTCTACTCCTATCTCGATAGATTTTAATTCCCAGAATATACGCAGCATCTCCCAAATCCTTCATAGAAAAACATTTACCAAGATAATCCTTAACTTCCTTAAGTCTTGGAATATTACTTCACATGATTAATATGTCATCGACATATAGAATTAGGAACACTACATTACTCCCACTAGCTTTGCGATATACACATGGCTCATCACGATTTTGAATAAATCCGAACTTTTTGATTTCTTCATCAAATCGCTTATTTCATTGACGTGATGCTTGCTTCAAACCATAAATAGATCTTTGAAGTTTGAACACGCGCTTTGGATATTTAGGATCAACGTACCCTTCCGGTTGTTGCATATAGATGTCTTCATCTAAGCGACCGTTCAAGAAGGCAGTTTTAACATCCATTTTCCATATCGCATAGTCATAGTATGTTGCTATATCTATGAGGATCCTAATAGCTCGTAAGTCTGCTACATGAGAAAATGTCTCCTCGTAGTCTATGCCAAAAGTTTGAGTAAAACCTTTAGCTACTAAACGTGCTTTATAGGATTGTACATCACCATCCATGTCAGTTTTCTTCTTATAGATCCACCTATTTTTCACTACTTTAGCATTCTTAGGCGCGTCTACAAGAATCCAAACATCATTGATTTCCATGGATTTCATTTCCTCATTCATCGCAACTATCCATTTTAACTTTTCTGGATCAGACATTGCGGATCGATAGTTAGTAGGTTCACCACGATCCCCTACTTCCTCCTCATCATCCTCTATGTAAAGACATAGTTTGTCTGGCGCACGTATGGTTCTTTGAGACCTACGTGGAGGAATTAATTCCGGTGGAACACTCAGACTTTCTGGTTCTACAGGAATTTCTTCGCTAGTATTTTCAGAAGGCAATGTATCTTCTTGAATTTCTTCAAGATCATAATTTCTCCCACTGATTTCTTGATTTACAAGATCATTTTCAAGGAAGTCTCCATACCGAGCCACAACTATTTTGTTCTCAGCCGGATAATAAAAGTAGTAACCCATAGTTTCCTTAGGGTAACCTACAAAGATACATTTTACTGAGCGTTGTTGGAGTTTATCTCCAGAGTCACGTTTCACATACGCCTCACAACCCCAGACTTTTAAATAAGACAAATATGGCTTCTTGCCATGCCATAGTTCATATGGTGTCTTATCAACCTTCTTTGTGGGAACCATATTCAGAATACGAACAACAGATTCAAGAGCATAATCCCAAAAGATAACGGTAAAGTTGTAAGATTAAACATAGATCGCACCATATCTAATAATGTACGATTTCTCCTTTCTGATACACCATTTTGTTGTGGAGTATATGGAGAAGTAAGTTTCTGAACAATTCCATTCTCACTTAAATAATCTTTAAACTCTTGACTTAAATATTCACCACCACGATCAGAACGAAGAGCTTTAATCTTCTTTCCTAGTTGTAACTCTACTTCCGCTTTAAACGTCTTGAATGTTTCAAATACCTCATGTTTATGCTTAAGTAAATAAACATAACCATAACGGTTATAATCATCCGTAAACGTCAAAAAGTAGCTAGCACCTTTTTTTGACACATGTCTAAGTGGTCCACACACATCAGTATGTATCAAACCAAGTAGTTCAGTAGCCCTTTCAATATTGCTATTAAAAGGTTTCTTGGTCATCTTTCCAGAGATACAAGATTCATGTTTATCAAATGATTCATCATTGATACTTTCCAAAATCCCATCACGTTGAAGCTTTTGTATGCGAGTCTTCCCAATATGGGCAAGCCTACAATGCTAAAGATAAGAAGAGTTCTTGTCTAACTTACTCTTCTTATTCATGCTAAAAATAGAATTATTTTCCTCTTGGAATTTTTATTATGCATGTTAATTTCAAAAACACCATTCACAGACATTGCATCAAAATAGAATAAACCATCTTTAAAAACAGAAATTCTATTATTATCAATCGTGTGATTAAATCCAAGATCCAACATACAAGAAAAGGAAATGACACCCCTAACAATTGTAGGTGCATAATGACAATTATTTAAAAACACTACTAAACCCGAAGGTAAAACTAATTTAAATATTCCTATAGCTTCAACCGCTGCTTGTGCGCCATTGCCCACTTGCAGAAATTGTTCCCCATAGGTAAGCCTCCTCTTCAACTCAAATCCCTGCAGGGTATTACAAATGTTAATACCACATCCCGTATCATATACCCAGGAGTTTGATTTGTATGAAAGATTAAATAACTCTATCATAAATAAGTTACCTAAAGATGGTGTAGCAGCAGCTAGCTCAGCCTTCTTCTTATGTTCTGCTATTTCATGGAGATAGAGCTAGCAATTCCTCTTCCAGTGTCCAGTCATTTTGCAGTAGTGACAAGTCTCATCTTTCTGAGATTTCTTAACAAAGTTTTGTTAGCCTGTATTGTCATATGTATTATTATGTATTGGGCTCAAGCCCGAGTCTAGAATATTCTTTGTAATCCTTATATACTATACGGTTGTGATGGAAATACAGATACGATTCACCAAAATATCCTAACTTACATGGTATCAAGCCTCAACCGATCCCTAAATAAACCCTAACCCTAATTTTTATTTTCTTTGCCTCATTATTTCTGTGTTGACGATTCTGTGCTTGAAGGTGACAGTCCACTCAGATAATTGTTGGTACTTTGTGCTTGAAGGTCACAAAGTCTTGTTACTTTAATCAAATCACAGAAAACCAAATACAGTTTACTACTTGAAGGTCACAGTTCATCATTCATCATTCATCACAGTTTACATTCCAATACATCATTCCAAATCATTCAACCAAATCACAGAAAACCCTCCTCGTCTGTTTATTATGACTGGAAACAACCCCATTATCCTCCTCTCGGATAAGCTGTCCTTTGTCACGCATCATCACCTCCTTACACGGGTTCCTGTCAAACTTGATCTCGAAGACTGGAACTATAGTTCATGGGAATTCTTTTTCGAACAGCTTTGTTCGAGCTATGATGTCATCAAGTTTATTCGTAATGACACCGATGCCACGACTTCAAGTAACGTTGCTCTCACAGGTGATGACCTCAAGGTTGACAAAATCATTCTTTCCTGGATCTTCACCACCCTCTCGGGTGCATTGCAAAAAAGGTTAGTGCTCGCACGCCCCAAATCGGCTAAGGACGCTTGGAGTCTTATCACTAATATAGTGAAGGACAACAAACGGTCTCGCACGCCCGTGTTAAAGGCAGAATTAAGCTCCATCAAACTTGGAACACTAAGCATGGAGGCCTATTTTCAAAAGATCGAGTCTCTTGTCACCATCCTTACGAGCCTTGATTCTCCCGTGAATGAGGAAGATGTGGTTAATTCTGCCCTTGCAGGTCTACCGGACAAGTACAATCAAGTTTGTGGGTATATGCATTATCAAGCGGTCTTTCCGGATCTTAAAACAGCGCGTACATTGTTGATCACTGATAGGTGTGAAAACACCCATCCTTTTACCACTTAAATCGGGCTAAAACGAGACCAAAACACGTATTTAATATCATTTGTTTGGAATTATGCGTGGTTTTTGTGTTTATTGTGTTTTCAGAGTCAACTGGATGAATAATGAAGAAAACATGGGATTATACGGGTTTTATCGAGGAAAAAGACTCAAGACGAAGTCTATTATCCAAGAGATGCAGAAGATTTGAAGTCATTGTGCCTATTTGAAGATTTATCGAAGAATAGAGCCAAAGATGGAAGATTCATATATGTCGAAGAACTCGAGTCTATAAAACAATAGATTATAAGACGAGTTGGAATAATTCACCGACACTTCTCAAATCCAAGTCGGCAACGTTTATTTAAAAGACGCAGGAAGACTTAAGAAGAAAGAAGAAAAAGAAGCCCAAATCAAAGCCCAATAAAAAGCCCATCACTACCATGTACACGCCTATATAAAGGCCCTTACTTCACAAAAATGCACACTTAGTTTTTAGGTAGTTTCTAGTTTTAGAGAGAGAAAGTTCTAAACTTTCTCTCACTAGATTTCATCTCTTTTCTCTTTCAAATTCAAACTTTTGTATTATCTTTAATTAATCAAGTTCCATTTTTAAGCTTTTATTTCTTAATCTCATTCTACTTTTCTTTGATTTAAGATTGATTTTGGTGTGATTATCATGTGATCCGTGTTGTTCTAATTGATTTCATGCTAAAAAGTTAATCTTTTGATCATTTTATAAGATTTCATTTGATTAAGCTTTAAGACTTTTGTGCTTATTGGCTTATTTTTACGATCATCTTATTTTTCTTATTAAAAGTTTTATTAAAAAGTTTATGTTTTTATGGTTAAATCTAAAAAGTTGCTTGATTTCAAGTTTGATAAGTTGATTAAAGTGCTTATTTGATTCGGTTACATATTTGGATTGATAAGTTTTGGTGTTAGCTTATTACTTAGCTTATTGCCTTGCTTTTCCCCATTTCCATAGATTTCGGAAAGGGTTTAAACTCCTTTTTCCGATTGGCTTTCCGACCGGTACACCACCATAACCGTTTCCTTGATTTTAGGAAAGTTGTTACTCCTACATTCCGATCGGTCCCTTATTCCGACGGCTTTGCTCTTCATATTCCGATCAACCCAATCGGATTAGGGTTTATCCTTTCCGATTGGGCCTCAAGTCTTGTTTTCCGATTGGTCTTTTGTCCATATTCCGATTAGCAGCCTTTGTCCATATTCCGATTGGGTGTCGTACCCAGTATTCCGATTGTAAGCTAGTGAGACATTCCGATTGGTTACCTTAGCGATTATTCCGATTGACCCTTTGTTCCCATATTCCGATTTGTTACTTCTTCCCACCATTCCGACCATCCGATCGGAATACATTCCGATCAGGCCCCCTTTTGGCTTGTTTTTGGTTTCCTTCGATAACACTTTCTTATAGTACCTTTTATTTTTCTGAAATTTTTCCAAGTGTTAGTTATATTTAAAGAGTTAGTACTTTTCCATCATCACCTTTAAGTTTCCATGCATTCATTTTACTTGTCATTAGTTTTAAATAGATAAACAAACCAACCAATTTTTATTAACCAAGAACAAATCATTCCACTTAAGACCAAGATCAATTCGAGAGGATATCGAGAGTAAAATTGAACCCTAGCAAAATCCTTGTATCAAATGGCGCCGCTGCCGGCTCTTCTCGTTAAGATCAAAAGTTTTTTGTGAGAACTTGGATTTTGGGATCCGTTCCCCGTGAACGTTACTTTTTCATAAAAATATTCAAAAATACTAAAAAATATAAAATTTTCAAAAATCCTAAAAATTAAAAAAAAAAAAAAAAAAACAATAAAAACCAAAAATATTTTTGCTTTGTTTTTCTTTGTTCGTTCTTTTGCAGGTGTATGCGCACTCGATCCACGTCTTATCAAGAGCCCGAGCCTCTCGATAACTTAGACATGGCTGGTGTACAAAACAACAATAACATACCACCTCCGAACAACAATAATAACAACAACAACCCGCCTTTCAACAACATGAATAATAACAACAACAATGAGCACCTTCCGGATAATCGCCCAATGATTGAATTGCTGCAAGCTCATGTCGATGGCAATACGGATCCAATTGTTATACCACCAATTGCCGCCAACAATTTCGAGCTAAAGTCAGGCTTTATCCAGATGGTCTCAGCTCAACCATTCTTGGGACGAACCATTGATGACCCACACGACCATATCAAGAGATTTCTACAACTCACCAACACGGTCAAGTTCAATGGAGTGCCACAAGAAGTTATAAGGTTACAACTTTTTCCCTTTTCTTTAGAGGGACAAGCCCGGCATTGGCTTGCTAAGGAACCGCCACAGAGTATTCTCTCGTGGACGGATTTGGAGACAAAGTTTATCAACTACTTTTTTCCACCCTCTCGTACTACCGCTTTGCGGAATGAGATTATAAACTTTGAACAAAAGTACGATGAGTCATTCAGTGAATCTTGGGATCGTTTTAAAGATCTTTTGAGAAAATGCCCACAACATGGTTTTACCAAAGTACATCAAATAAATACTTTTTACAATGGTTTAAGCATGAGTGACCAAGATTCACTGAATAGTGCCTCAGGGGGTAATTTATTGGCTAAGACTTCCAATGCTGCTTGGGATATCATTGAGAACAAATCTCGTGTGCAAACCAAGAGCGTTAGGACCAATGTTGCTAGTGCGATCACTAATGACAGCGACAAGCGATTAGACAAAATCACTACGCTTCTTGAATCGCTTGTCACACACACCGTCAGCAACAACAACAGCAACAACGCCAAAAACGCACAAGTGAACGCTGTCAGCCAACCTTGTGAGATATGCGGTGGTCCCCACTCCTACACAACTTGTACCGCCACCCAAGATTACCCTGCTGAGAATGTGAATGCGGCATATGGCACCTATCCTCAACCCGCTTATCAAGCAAAACCCCAAGGTGACCGTAACTTGCTTAGCTATCGCAACAACAACTATCTTTCACCACCTGGCTTTCCTCCTACCAACCCAAACCAACAACAAAACCTTAACCGCCCTCCTCAACAACAACAACAACCTCGACAACCATACATCCCACCTCACAAGCAACAACAACCACCTCAACGTAACAATCAAGTCTACCAACAACCTGCTTACCAACCACCTGCATACAATGCTCCTCCTACCCAAACCAACACTGCATTACACCAAGAGGTTGCAACCTACATGAGGACCAATGATGTGATCGTGGGAAATCTCCAAGAGGAAGTGCGCAACTTGAAAGCAGACCTGATGAAACAAGGGAATGATCTGAGAGCTGATATGAAACACACTATGGATAGTCAAACGAATGACTTAAGGAACATGATGGCTAGCTTTTTCCAAGGTAATCAACCCTCTTCTTCGGGTACTCTTCCGAGTAATACCGTTGCGAATCCAAGAGGGGAGATGAAAGCAATCACTACTCGAAGTGGTAAAGGTACCAAGGAACCCGAGCTTCCTATACCTCCACCGGTGGTTGTGACTACGGAGAACGAGTCACCTGCTCCTGTTCCCCATCCTTCTCCTTCCCCAATTTCTCCACCTCCTACTTCTACCCCTCCTCCACCCAAGGATGTGAGTGATCCTATTCTACCAAAGCCTTCCTTTTCTTCCAATATACCTTATCCATCTAGGTTGAGGAAAGAGAAGCTCAAAAGCAAGGACGATATTCAAGTTTCGAACTTCCTTAAAATGTTCAAACAATTGAATTTCAATATCTCCTTCGCTGAGGCTCTCGCTCACATGCCTAAATATGCTAAAATGTTTAAAGATCTTCTGAGCGACAAGGAAAAGCTCCTCGATCTCGCCAACACCCAACTTAATGAGAACTGCTCTGTAGTGCTCTTAAGGAAATTGCCAATCAAGCTTGGTGATCCGGGTCGTTTTCTTATCCCTTGCAATTTCCCGGGAGTAGAGAACTGCATGGCCCTAGCCGATCTAGGTGCCAGTATTAATCTCATGCCTCTAAGTGTTTGGAAGCAATTATCTCTCCCAGAGCTAGTCCCCACCAAAATGACTTTGGAATTGGCTAACCGTACGGTTGCTTATCCAGTGGGGATAGCCGAAGATGTCATTGTAGGAGTCGACAAATTCACCTTTTGATGTAGACTAAAAATAACAAAGTAACAAAGATAGATAATTGAATCTGTTGATTCCAAAGAATGCCAGAAACAATCCTTCCAACTATCGTTGATTCAAAAAGAATACCGATAATCAGGTAACTCAACAATCGTTGATTCAACGAATACCCGATTATTTGGATGAAATCAAACAATAAACCCTAACCTGGATTTAAGTTGATTAACAGAAGACTAGAAAGTCATATTTTTTATTCATATCTCAATAATAATTCAATACAAAAAGTCCTAATTATATAGGAAAACTAAACTTAGAGAAAAAGAAAACAATATTCTTCCCAGAAAACACAAAATAAAAAAATTAAATAAAAGATACCACAAAATAAGAAAACCAAATAAAATATGTCACAAAATAAAACTAAATAAGAAGTTTATTCTTATGCTCCTCCATCATTCTCCCTCACTTCAAAAAACTCGTCCTCGAGTTTGTCTCACTCGTCCCTTGTACTCGTAGCATCCAAATTTGTATCCCTTGCATCAAATTACCTTTTTTTAAAATGAATCGACCTTTAACCTTGATTGTCTTAAAACCCAACTTGTCAACCATGGTAGTTTGGATCATTGAAGAATAAATATTATTAGCAACAATTACAGTGTCTTCAATGTTGTCTTCTTCCCCACCAAATTCTTCTTTCCCGATAAATCTTTCTTCTTCCCCAATGACATTGTCAATATCAATATCATAAACTAGCATAGATTCTTCTTCATATTTATCATCATCAAATATTGGAGGTCCTTCATAATCATCACTAGCCGCACCATAATCTCCCCATTCATCAAAACATGAACCATCACCCTCAAAAAACGGATATTTTAACATCTTAATCAGGAACCAGGCTCTGATACCAACTGATGTAGACTAAAAATAACAAAGTAACAAAGATAGATAATTGAATCTGTTGATTCCAAAGAATGCCAGAAACAATCCTTCCAACTATCGTTGATTCAAAAAGAATACCGATAATCAGGTAACTCAACAATCGTTGATTCAACGAATACCCGATTATTTGGATGAAATCAAACAATAAACCCTAACCTGGATTTAAGTTGATTAACAGAAGACTAAAAAGTCATATTTTTTATTCATATCTCAATAATAATTCAATACAAAAAGTCCTAATTATATAGGAAAACTAAACTTAGAGAAAAAGAAAACAATATTCTTCCCAGAAAACACAAAATAAAAAAATTAAATAAAAGATACCACAAAATAAGAAAACCAAATAAAATATGTCACAAAATAAAACTAAATAAGAAGTTTATTCTTATGCTCCTCCATCACCTTTCCTGCTGATTTTGTTGTCGTCGACTACGAGATGGACCCCCGTGTGCCACTTATTGTTGGTCGTCCATTCCTTAGGACCGGTCGCACTCTCATTGATGTTGAAGCCGGTGAGCTTATCATGAGAGTGGGTGACGATAAAGTAGTCTTCAACATGGGAAAGTTGTCTAAACAACCTTATTCCAACGAGAGTGTTAATTGTATTGACGTTCTGGATGAGGCTTGTGAAGCACACTTTATTGATGCTTGCAAAAGTATTCCTTCCTCTCTTCCCAATGTTGAGACCGTGTCCTCTATTGATTCATCGTTGTCTCTATTTGGAGATAGTGATTTATTTTGGAACAATCTTGAAGATACCATGGGAGATGCGAATTTAGCTACTAATGATTCTCCTATCGATGGGGATGAAGATATGAATTTCTTTGACAACCTTCTCACCGAAGACAATCCTTCTCCTCCATCTCCCACGGTTATTGCTATCGATGCCACGACTTTGAAAACGCCTCCCGTCGAAAATCCTCCGGATTTAGAACTTAAGGAGTTGCCACCCCATCTCGAGTATGCGTTCCTTGAAGCAGAGAAGAAGTCACCCGTCATCATCGCTAAGGACTTGCAAGAAGAAGAGAAAACTCGTCTCATCGATGTGCTTAAAGCTCATAAGAAGGCAATTGCTTGGAAAATTTCCGATATCCGCGGAATTGATCCGAACTTTTGTACTCACAAGATTCTCATGGAAGATGACTTCAAACCCACAATCCAGAGCCAAAGAAGGGTTAATCCTAAAATTCATGACGTCATCAAACAAGAGGTTATCAAACTTCTAGATGCCGGCTTGATCTACCCTATTTCGGATTCGCCGTGGGTAAGTCCCGTCCATTGTGTGCCCAAGAAGGGCGGAATAACCGTTGTTCCCAATGAACACAACGAGTTGATTCCCACTCGTCTCGTTACTGGGTGGAGAGTTTGTATTGATTATCGCAAGCTCAATGATGCCACGAGAAAAGACCACTTTCCTCTTCCCTTCATGGATCAAATGCTCGAGCGTCTAGCTGGTAATGACTATTACTGCTTCTTAGACGGTTTCTCCGGGTATTTTCAAATTCCCATCGATCCCAAGGACCAAGAAAAGACCACATTCACTTGTCCCTATGGAACATTTGCTTACAAACGCATGCCTTTTGGTTTATGTAATGCTCCTGGGACATTCCAAAGGTGTATGATGGCGATCTTCCATGACATGGTGGAAGACACTATGGAAGTATTCATGGATGATTTCTCGGTCTATGGCGATTCATTCTCTGCGTGCCTTGCCAATTTGGAACGTATGCTCAAGCGGTGCGAAGACACTCGCCTAGTTCTGAATTGGGAAAAATGCCATTTTATGGTAAAAGAAGGCATCGTCCTAGGACACAAGATCTTGAAAGCCGGTCTTGAAGTAGACCGTGCTAAAGTCGATGTTATCGCCAAGTTGCCTCCACCTTCTACCGTGAAGGGTGTGAGAAGTTTCCTGGGTCATGCGGGCTTCTACCGTCGATTCATCAAAGATTTTTCTCAAATCGTTCGCCCGATGACCCACCTCTTGGAAAAAGATACTCCTTTTATCTTTTCCAAAGAGTGTCTTGAAGCCTTTGACTCGCTTAAGGATAAGCTTACTAAGGCACCCGTCTTGGTCACCCCCAATTGGGAGCTGCCTTTTGAGTTAATGTGCGATGCTAGTGATTTTGCTATTGGAGCGGTTCTTGGACAAAGAGTGAACAAATACTTCCAACCAATCCATTACGCTAGCAAGACAATGACAGGGGCACAATTGCATTATACGACAACCGAAAAAGAGCTTTTAGCTGTTGTCTATGCTTTTGAAAAATTCCGCCCCTATCTTGTCCTTTCTACCACCATTGTGTACACCGATCATTCCGCGCTGAAGTACTTGTTGACAAAGCAAGATTCCAAACCAAGACTTCTTCGCTGGGTTTTGCTGCTTCAGGAATTTAAAATCGAAATTCGCGATAAAAAAGGAGCAGAAAACCTAGCCGCGGATCATCTCAGTAGACTTGAGGATCCTTACCAAGGGGATCATCCGAACAAAGAAATCAATGATTCTTTTCCCCTGGAGACCTTAATGTCTATCAACTCAACTGCTGACGAAACCCCGTGGTTCGCAGACATTGCAAACTACTTAGCGGGTGGAATCCTCGTTGACGGGTTAACATCCCAGCAAAAGAAGAAGTTCTTCACAGACATAAAGACTTACTTCTGGGATGACCCGTATCTTTTCAAACAATGTGCTGACTTGATTATTCGCCGATGTGTTGATGGACCGGCAGCTTTCGAAATCCTTGATGCTTGCCACAAAGGACCCACTGGTGGTCACTTTGGTCCCAACTACACCGCCAAAAAAATGTTTGATTCAGGATTTTATTGGCCCTCCATTTATCGTGACGCTCACGATATGGTTAAAAAATGTGATGCTTGCCAGAAACAAGGCACGATCACACATAAAGACGAGATGCCCCAGAATTTCATTCAAGAATGTGAAATCTTTGATGTTTGGGGTATCGACTTTATGGGACCATTTCCTTCATCTAAAGGAAACAAATACATCCTTGTTGCCGTTGACTACGTCTCCAAGTGGGTTGAAGCCAAAGCTTTACCTACTAATGATGCAAGGGTGGTTTGTAACTTTTTGAAATCGCTGTTCTCTCGATTCGGCGTTCCTCGTGCTATTATCAGTGACCGCGGGACTCATTTTTGCAACGATCAATTTGCAAGAGTCATGGCCAAGTATGGTGTCAATCACCGTCTTTCCACCGCTTATCATCCCCAAACCAATGGGCAAGCCGAGATATCCAACCGTGGATTGAAGCGAATTTTGGAGCGCACTGTGGGAGAGCATCGTGCCGTGTGGGCCGATAAGTTAGATGATGCTCTGTGGGCTTTCCGTACTGCTTACAAGACCCCGATCGGTTGTACACCTTATCGTCTTGTGTACGGGAAAGCATGCCACCTTCCCATCGAGCTGGAGCATAAGGCACACTGGGCCTTAAAGTGGGCTAACTTCGACATCAACAAAGCCGGTGATCATCGCAAGATTCAACTCAACGAGCTCAACGAACTGAGAAATGAAGCTTATGAGAACTCGCTGATCTATAAAGAGAAAACGAAGATCCTCCATGACGCAAAAATCAAGAACCGAGAGTTCCATATTGGTGATCAAGTCTTACTTTTCAACTCTCGGTTGAAGATCTTCTCTGGCAAGTTGAAAAGCCGCTGGTCTGGTCCATTCACCGTCGCCAACATCTTTCCATATGGGACCATTGAGCTTTCTCAGCCAAATGGGCCCAATTTCAAGGTGAATGGCCAGCGTCTGAAGCTGTACTTTAGTGAGGACATCTCTCAGGAGATGATTCCATCCCTCACCACGTTCCCCATGAACTAAATTTGGGTCGAGTCAGGCTCGTGACTCGATTATCAAAAACAAGCGCTCCTCGGGAGGCAGCCCGAGTATCTATCCTTTTACGTTTTAACCTCCTAAGTGTAGGGGGGCCTGCATAGGTGTTTGTATTTGTGTGGTGATGTGATTACAGGGATAAGTGCACTCTTGGAAACTTTGAAGAACCGTGCTCCCGTGTTATCCGAAATCCGGTTCTATCTCTCAACTATCGTGATTCAATTTTCTTCATACTCACATTTAAAATTGATCACTTTAGTCGTCTCTTCCTTAGCTTGAGTTAACCAACGTGCACAATGTCATAAGTGTAGGGGAAACTTTTCCCACATGCTTAAACATTGAGGACAATGTTTATCTTAAGTGTAGGGGGGACTTCTATCGAAGTTTTAAGTGGACTTTTCCATGAAAATGCCTTCAATTAACCGGAAAATCATCTTTTTCAACATTTTTCAAATTTTTAATTAACTTTGGCCATTTAGTCGTAATTTTTAAAATTTTTATCGTTGCTTTCATATGTATATATTCCGCAATAAAGTCAAAAATATTAATAAGTGGTGTAGCTAGTTTAGAAATCTTTGACATATTAGGCCCGTTGCGTTTATTTTGACTCAACCCGAATAGACTTATCCAAGTTTATTCTAGCTAGTATCCTTAACCATGTAGACCTTAATTGGTTTATTAGGCTAAGTGTCCACGAGTCTCATTACTTGAGATTTTAAATTGTGGAGGACGAGAAATGATAGAGTCAATTATAAGTCGGTGTTCTTGCGCAAGCTCACTTGGTGTAATTATTTGCCTATTCTCCCATCACTTGCTAAAAATTTATCTGCAATAAGTAAGGTCTTACGATTTGAAAAGTTACTTAGCTTCTAGCCCAAGATCGTTTAAAAGTTGCTCGGTAATGATAAGAGTTCATAGCCAAGGCATAACTTATGAAGCGGGGCGCGAAGATTGGCGAGTCCGAAAAGGCCCTAACAAGGCATGAGGATTCAATATTATTGCTGAAGATCCAAAGTGATGTGAAAAGCATTATTCCTAAAGTCAATATGAAGGATCAAGACTCACGACGAAAAGCAATCAACTCCCATAAAAGATGATGGAGAAGTCTATCCGAAAAGACCCTAACAAGGTATGAGGATAAATAGATCCAAGTCCGAAAAGGAGGCGGATCGTTGTATCTCAAAATCCCAATTAGAGATTGAAGAAATAATCATGAAGTCGTGGTCAACAAAGTTGGAGTACCCCTCAAAAGTCTCTAAGCGAAGAAACTCTATTATGATGAGAAGACCATTATCTCAAGAACGTCTCTCGAAGATATGAAGTATGAAGTACATGCCAAATATCGGCCCGAGAAAGGTCTCAAATCGTGAACCAAGTTATGCCAAGATATGAACTTTTTGATATCCCGAGAAGCAGTTTTAAGAGATTTTGTCCTTTAGCTAACTATTGATCAAATCGTCCTACTTTGCTTTCAGCCCTAAATAACTATCAAAATAAGTCCAAAAATGCATCTTCATGATCATTCTAAGACAAAAATAAAATATAAGAGATACACCTAGGAATAAGGGAGTCTAAGCATTTAATTAAGCCATGTGTGTAAGTGTTTGAATTACTAACTTATAATAACAATGATCTCGTTTTTAAGCTTAGTTTGGGGAACGTGAAACTTGAGGGTGATAAATCTTCGCAGCACCGAAGCCCTAATGTAAGTCCTCGATCTCTTTGCAAGTTATTTTCCATCCTTTTGTTTGCTTTAAAGTTTTAAAATTTCTTCTAGTATTTTTATTTTCGTTTAGTAGTATATTAATAAGGCCAAGATTGATTGATTATGAGGAAAGTGTAAATGTGCTTTGTCACTAAGCATTGCATGAGGGCATGGCAATGGTTAAGTGTAGGGGATTTGATAGGTGTGAAAACACCCATCCTTTTACCACTTAAATCGGGCTAAAACGAGACCAAAACACGTATTTAATATCATTTGTTTGGAATTATGCGTGGTTTTTGTGTTTATTGTGTTTTCAGAGTCAACTGGATGAATAATGAAGAAAACATGGGATTATACGGGTTTTATCGAGGAAAAAGACTCAAGACGAAGTCTATTATCCAAGAGATGCAGAAGATTTGAAGTCATTGTGCCTATTTGAAGATTTATCGAAGAATAGAGCCAAAGATGGAAGATTCATATATGTCGAAGAACTCGAGTCTATAAAACAATAGATTATAAGACGATTTGGAATAATTCACCGACACTTCTCAAATCCAAGTCGGCAACGTTTATTTAAAAGACGCAGGAAGACTTAAGAAGAAAGAAGAAAAAGAAGCCCAAATCAAAGCCCAATAAAAAGCCCATCACTACCATGTACACGCCTATATAAAGGCCCTTACTTCACAAAAATGCACACTTAGTTTTTAGGTAGTTTCTAGTTTTAGAGAGAGAAAGTTCTAAACTTTCTCTCACTAGATTTCATCTCTTTTCTCTTTCAAATTCAAACTTTTGTATTATCTTTAATTAATCAAGTTCCATTTTTAAGCTTTTATTTCTTAATCTCATTCTACTTTTCTTTGATTTAAGATTGATTTTGGTGTGATTATCATGTGATCCGTGTTGTTCTAATTGATTTCATGCTAAAAAGTTAATCTTTTGATCATTTTATAAGATTTCATTTGATTAAGCTTTAAGACTTTTGTGCTTATTGGCTTATTTTTACGATCATCTTATTTTTCTTATTAAAAGTTTTATTAAAAAGTTTATGTTTTTATGGTTTGATCTAAAAAGTTGCTTGATTTCAAGTTTGATAAGTTGATTAAAGTGCTTATTTGATTCGGTTACATATTTGGATTGATAAGTTTTGGTGTTAGCTTATTACTTAGCTTATTGCCTTGCTTTTCCCCATTTCCATAGATTTCGGAAAGGGTTTAAACTCCTTTTTCCGATTGGCTTTCCGACCGGTACACCACCATAACCGTTTCCTTGATTTTAGGAAAGTTGTTACTCCTACATTCCGATCGGTCCCTTATTCCGACGGCTTTGCTCTTCATATTCCGATCAACCCAATCGGATTAGGGTTTATCCTTTCCGATTGGGCCTCAAGTCTTGTTTTCCGATTGGTCTTTTGTCCATATTCCGATTAGCAGCCTTTGTCCATATTCCGATTGGGTGTCGTACCCAGTATTCCGATTGTAAGCTAGTGAGACATTCCGATTGGTTACCTTAGCGATTATTCCGATTGACCCTTTGTTCCCATATTCCGATTTGTTACTTCTTCCCACCATTCCGACCATCCGATCGGAATACATTCCGATCGGGCCCCCTTTTGGCTTGTTTTTGGTTTCCTTCGATAACACTTTCTTATAGTACCTTTTATTTTTCTGAAATTTTTCCAAGTGTTAGTTTTATTTAAAGAGTTAGTACTTTTCCATCATCACCTTTAAGTTTCCATGCATTCATTTTACTTGTCATTAGTTTTAAATAGATAAACAAACCAACCAATTTTTATTAACCAAGAACAAATCATTCCACTTAAGACCAAGATCAATTCGAGAGGATATCGAGAGTAAAATTGAACCCTAGCAAAATCCTTGTATCAATCACCAAAGAGATGCGTTTGAAGTCCAAGGAAATTGCATCACCCGTTGATTCCTCATCCGCCTCTCCTATGGTACTTATGGCAGATTCGGGTAACTCACGTCGTTCTACTGCTCAAAGTCCTACTGCTCAAGGTAAGTCTTGGCGACCTTGCTTTCATTTTGCTAAAGGAAATTGTCGTTTTGGCGAGTTGTGTCGATATGTACATGACACGAATGTGAAACATAGATCTCATAGTGGTGGTGACTCACAAAGTATGTCTACTGATGCCTTGTTATCTAAATTATTAGATGGCTTAGGTATGTCCAATAATATTGCCAAACCAAATGTGAACACAAAAAGTAATAATACCACGTCTTGTGGTAATCAGTCCACACCTCAAGCATTTTACTCATCTACTGGATCAGGCCCAATAACTTATCCCTCACCCATTGGACCACCACCTGGATTTGGTTACCAACCCACTCAGTTAGTGAGCCCACATATAGCTTACTACCCTGTGGCCCAACAACCTTATTCACCAACAGGTCCACTTCGGCAGATTCAAGCCGCTGGCCATCCTGTCTTGCCTACGGCCCAACAAGCCCACCAGACTCAACCGACCCAGTCAGTTTCTTCATCGGGATAGGACACCACTTTACCTCATGCTTTCACTGCGGGGACTCTTTAAGATCCCATTAGTGCTTGGAATATGGACACAGGTGCGAGTTCTCACATTAATAATTCGATTGCTAATCTTAGTGATGTTTTTAATACTTGTATATATCCGTCTATCTCGGTTGGTGACGGTCACTCTATACCCGTCACCAATTCGGGCCATAGCATTTTGCATACTCCACTTAAGTCTCTTCATTTAAATAACGTTCTTGTTACCCCCAATATTGTCAAAAATTTAATATCTGTTCGTCAATTTGTTCGTGATAATAATTGTACTATTGAGTTTGACGAATTTGGTTTTTCTGTTAAGGATTTCATGACTCGGCGGGTACTACTCCGATGTGATAGCACGGGGGATCTCTACCCGGTCACAACTCCTTCTCCAATTCCTCAAGTCTATCTTGTGAGTCAACATACGTGGCACCAACGTCTTGGTCATCCAGGAAGTGAAGTGCTCCGTCGTCTTGTTTCTCGTAATTTTATTTCGTGTAATAAAGAGAAACCTCCCGTTCTTTATCATGCTTGTCAGCTTGGCAAACACGTGAGGCTTCCATTTGCTAGTTCTGAAACAGTGGTTAATTCTTGCTTTGATATTATTCACTCGGATGTGTGGACTTCACCAATTCCGAGCCTTTCAGGTTTTAAATATTATGTCTTGTTTTTGGATCATTACTCGTAGTTTGTTTGGGTTTATCCTTTGCTTAATAAATCTGATGTGATGTCTAACTTTGTGTTGTTTCGTAATTATGTTCATACTCAATTTAAGTGTGAAATTCGGTCTTTTCAGTGTGATCATGGTGGTGAATTTGACAACCGTGCGTTCCATAAAATATTTGCCGACAATGGCATCCAGTTTCGTTTTTCATGTGCCAAGACCTCTCAACAAAATGGTAAATCCGAACGAATGATTCACACTATTAATAACCTTATTAGAACCTTACTTTTTCAAGCCAAACTCCCACCAACATTTTGGGTCGAGGCACTTAATATGGCTGTTTACTTACTAAATATTTTGCCCTCCACCGCCATTTCCAACGACATACCTTACACTCGTGTGCTTGGTACAAACCCAGATTATAGTCTTTTAAGAACTTTTGGGTGTTTATGTTATCCTCACTTATATCCCGACCATAAACTTGAACCTCGTGCTACACCTTCCCTTTTTTTGGGACACGCATATAATCATCGTGGTTACCGCTTGTAAAACCCCAAAATTTAGGCTTTTGACACGTCACCGGCTTTATTACTATTATCGTTCATCATATAATATTTTTACAAATCATTTTTACAATATATCAACACAAGACTTATTACGTACAAAAATCCTGATTTTAGTATATAAAAATAGTGAAGTATTTTAACTTAATTTTATATACACACTTTTACCTGAATGAATAATAGATTCATCACCTCAGTACATATTTTGAGATAAACTGTAACTTTACTTAATTAAATTATTAAGTACTTGGACGTATTTCTATATGTATATATTTATATATATTTTATAATAGAAATAAACACCTAACAATTTAAAAACAATGTACATTATTTTAACATTGTCATTTAATTACTTTCTTCAAGTAAAATATTATAATGATATAATCATTATATACTTTCACTAAAGTACCTAAAGCTTCAACAAAAATACCTAAAATTTAACAAATGCAACTTATACTATTAAGGATACACCAATTTATACTTACAAAATCTAAACTAGATTTTATACAATTTAACAAGATATCCTATTAGTACTTAGAAATCTTCATAATATCTCCACAAACTTTTCATATCTAGCCTAAGATCTTGCCAAATCTTTACTAGTTGCCCAAATCTCCACATATGTGGTGCCTTGGCCGTGTATACCACGCACATACAAACCACAAACTCAAGATCACCATATCTTCCCTATATCTTGCAAATCCAATGTAATCTAGGATGAGATACACTTGTACTATATTTTGATACACCAAATCCTCCTATATCTTGTTATAAGCCGAATCTCACTTTACACAATCTCATTCCCATCTCACTCTCTCTCTTAACCTACGACTTCATTTAAGTTCTTCACCAAAATCCTCCAAAACTCCATTACTACTTCATTTGCTAACCTTAAATCATTCCTCATGCATCATAAATAATAATCATTTGTTACTCCTACAAGTGCCTTGATCATTGAAGCAAGAAAGGTCCTAAGCCAAGGTCCAAAGTGTTCTAGAAGCCAAGTTAGAAGAAGGACGAGGTCTTGACCATGTAGTGCAAGCATCGCGTCTCATTGTTCGCCTCGTCTCGATCCACTTTGACACCTTTCGTGTCGCTTCGTCTCGAGTTCACATAAGCTCCTTTTCATTTTCTACGCTCTTATCATACTCATTAAGTCACCTAATGTCTCGCACCTATGTACTCTTATCTCAAATCAAGCTATGATGCATTTTCACTTATACATAAAACATGAATCATGCCCCTCGAGTCACTTTTTGGGCTGTTGAAACTTTTGATTTTTCTTAAAAACCTAGGCTATATTTTTGACATATAAATATACACCCAAGATACTATAGAACCATAAAATATCAGGCCCCAAATCGAATCCTAAGTCGTCCAATCGATAATCTCAAAATCTGTCTAAAAACATGTTTTAGTAGTAAACAACCTTCTGATATAAGCGAGACACCATAGGGAAACGTGCACTTAAAGCATGAACTGGGCAAAAACGTGAATGCTAGGTTTTAAGTTATCCCTTAGTTAGTATCCATGCCAAATTTGAACGCAAACGGACTACGTTTGCTAGGTTAAACGAATTAACCATACGCGTTATTTTATGTGTAAAATTAGCCCGAATAGCCACTTTTAGAGCCTGTTTACACCCAGTAGCACCCCGACTATAGATCTTTTTATGGGGGCATTTCGTAGATCACCTAGCCAGCTTTCCACAGCCTTTTGAATCACCCAAAACGGAGCTATAACGAATCAGGAAATTGACTTTGAAAACCTGCGTTTGAACACTAAAAGCTGTCAGCACTTGGATAAAAAGCTGACAGCATGTACATGTAGGCTGACCAGCCGACTTTGGCTGCGTTTTTAAGCGAGTTAGATTTAGATCTGGAACCCGACACCAACTAGGATATTGTAGATCTCCTGGCTACCTTTCCGTAGACACGAAGAACACTAAAAACAGTCAAGTAACGAATAAGTTACAGCCCTCTAAAAATCTGCCTCGCACACTTTAAAAGCTGTTGAAAATTTTGAACATTCTGACCCGCTGTCTTTGAACCCGTTTTTACCCATTTTAGAGCCGTTTTCAAGCAAAACTTAAAGAACGAAACTTTTAGACGGCATGTCCGAGAATACAAATATGTTCCCCGTTTGTTTTATGGCTAAGTAACGAACCCGTAATTAGTTTTCAAAAATCAAGATTTGTAACTTAAAACACTTGAAGCACAAGGACTAATATTGCCATTTTATGAAAGTTTAGCAAGCCCTAGGGGCTGTTTTGGTAACTATATTAAAACCAAGGACTCATGAGCAATTTAACTTAAGTTTTATTAATAATATTTATTTAATAAACTTTAAGGGCTATATTGTAATTCGTCAAATGTGGAGGACTAATTACGAACATTTGAAACTTCTAGGACTTTTATGAAATATTATATAAGTCTTAATTAAATAAAAATCATTTTTATTTAATTTATTTAAACTATTACAATTCGAACGAAGTAAATACACTTTATTAAATTAAAAGTGTACATGTTACGATAACTTACAATAAGTTTAACACTGAAAACGATAACAACTTATTAAATCTGTGATCATGCATTTTCATCAATTGCATTTATATGTGCATTATATTTGTACATATACTGAGACCCAATTAATTACTTAGGTAATTAACTGTATCGTGAGCATACTATTTGGACTATCTGTGATATTATCCGGGCACTGCTATTCAGGTGAGTTCATAGCCTCGCCTTTCACTACTTTTTGTGTTTTTACTAACCCGCGAGGGGGAGACATGCTATAACTTGTTTTGACTATAGGATTTTGATATCTTATATTTAATAAACTGTTGATCGAGGAAACACAAACTGAACTGTTACCCTTAATTACGATTGCCTATTGTAGATGAACCCGCATGACCCGTGCATCCGAAACTGTTAGAATTTTTGAATTGCCTGAATGTTATAAATAGATCTATTTGGGATTGACCGTCCCCATCTGGGTGAGTCATGCTCACTGTGCCTCGGCCGGGACAACAGATGTTTCACATTTAAGAACTTATTTTTGTTATGGGTGCCTTGATAATGATAAGGCGAAGGGTCCTCATCTGTTGAGGACTTAACTGTCAAGTCTCAGTTTCGGGCAATATGGGAATGTAATTAGCTTATAGTATTTGGCTTTGTGCGATGCTATGTTTATGGTGTTTGCGGTTCTAAACTCGACCTTTTATTATTTACATTAATACATGGAACATACTGATATACCTGAATTTGATTATTATCAAACCTTATGAAATACTATATGGGATATTTGAGATCCTACACTTGGTTTTTATATCAAACTTTGTGCAACACTATGTAGGACAACTTACTGTCCTGAACTATGATTTTACAAAACTCTATGAATTCACCAACTTTATGTTGACTGTTTTAAGCATGTTTTTCTCAGGAAATTTAGCTGGATTATTTGAGCATGGACTGAGCACCATTTAGGAGCATCATAATAATTGGGGGATCTGTTTTCACTGGGATATTTGTAACAACTGATATTTAACATTTCAACTGATTGTACTAAAACCATATTTGTACCAATTGTATTTCAAATCATATAATTATGATCAATGCCTTGTATGCCATTTGTTCTGTGATCCACCTACTGACACCCAATTACTATTCCGCTGCAAACCTGATTTTGGGGTGTCACAGAATGGTATCAGAGCGAATGGTTATAGAGAATCAGATCAAAAATAAAATTGTTTTTCTATTTTATTAACTGAACTATAACCGGATTAAAATTTCAAAAACTTAGATTTCAAAAACTTGGTTTTTGACGGGACATACTTAGAGAGCATGCATAACTATATGATTTAAGTGCAATTTATTATCCTATGCATCTATATTTATGGTAGTAATAGATGCTAACCATTTACGTACTTTATGTATTACGACTGTTTAATATCGTTATGAAGATATTAAAATATTAAAATACTTAACGTATTTAATGAAACTTATAAACATGTCATGTTAGTAGGGAGCTTTATACTAAAGATGTTCCATCTCGATATTTCATTTTGACTGAGTGGTTGGGTTTACGACTTAAAGTGCCCTCGCTCCTCAAACGTTTATAGAATGGCTTCTGAAGTATGATGGCCCGAACAATGCATTATAACCACAAACAACATAATAAATAACAAACTACTGGAAATATGAAAATGGAAACCTTTGGAAGATATAAATTAGATTTTATAAATCCTGGTAAATCTAAATAGATTTTTATAAATCTTGTAAAATCTAAAATAGATTTTAGAAAATCTTGGAAAAATCTTGGAAAATCTAAAATAGATTTTGGAAAATCTTGAAAAATCTAAAATATATTTTGGAAAATCTTGAAAAATTTGGAATAGATTTTTATATAACTTAGCAAAGAAACAAATAATAAAATAAAAGGATTTTGGAAATCTTTTATTGAATAATTGTATTTTGGAAGAACTTAATTAAATTTTGGAAAATTTAAAATTTGATTTTTTTTGAAATTTTAATGTATCTTTGAAAATACTTACCATGTCTTTGGTAAACCTAACTAGACTTTTATATATCTTGAGAAAAATCTAAAATTTGATTTTTTTTGAGATCTTGACTAAATCCTGTTGAACTTATAACAAACTTCTAAAATCCTAGGCCTTATGTATGGACTTTAAAAATTTAAACCTAGATTTCATAATGAAAACACATGGAAAAGAAATACAACTTGGGCTATCTGATTTATTTTTGAACTTGTAATAAACTTGTGAACTAATAATAAACCCTAAATCTTAATTTTTAGGATCTCGTAAATTAAATGTAAACATAAAACAAGATTGGACTTTATCTTGAAATACTGTGAAGCTTATAATTAATATACAAACTTGTAACCAACGTGGATTTCATATAAAACCCGGAAATAAAACATACCATAGGTTTTTACTCTCTATCTAGAGATCTAGACTTAATCATTTCAAACCAGTAATAATCTTGTAAGGTTTCATAAACTTCACACCTAGATAAATGGTTAAGTATTATTAATTGACTAAAATATGTTTAGGTCCATTAGGAAGCCCATTAGGCCCAGTTATTGTCCTATGGACCTATGTAGTAAAATTTGTAATATTAATGGATCTAAAAATGTAATTAGGCCCATTAAGAAATCCTTAGCTCACAAAAATTGTTAATGGGTCTTGTAAGCTCAATAAGGGTTTGAGAAGCCCATTAGCTCTTTTGGCATATTTAATAAGCTCACTTAGTGATATTATACTTAAACAAAGTTTTTATACCAAAAATATACCTTATAAAAACTTTTGGACTAAAAATGTCAATTCATTAAACTCATGGATAAAAACCGTGACATTGAAACTTGTTTTGATAAAACAGTAATTACAAGGAATAATATTGTAAATATTTGAAAGTGTAGGGAGTAATAAATGCCTTTCGTGACTTATTAAACCCTAAGGACTAAAACTGCTAAGAACCAAAAAGAGTACACCTAGTAAAACAAAGAGGGACTTGTTTTGCCAATAACTGAAACTTAAGCAAACCCTAGACCCCTTATTTTATTTAATGTATTAAAACTTGAGTGAATCCTAAACTAAATGGACTAGAACCATCATTTTATGAAACTTGTAAACAAAGGGTTATTATTTAATTTGCGAAAACTTTGGGGAAATTAAATTAAATGTAATAAAGTGTTATTACTTTTATAACTGTTTATAAAGATTATGAAATTTAATGTACGTAGTATATAAAAGTAAAATACAACAATGGTGAGTAAGATACTTTTACTTAAATGATATTATCAATAACAAATTTAAATGGAGGTTATTAATACTTGTACAACGATGTATTTAACTAAAATACAGTAACATAAATGGATTGCGTAAAAACGAGTTGGTACTATAATGAAATCCAAATAAATCCTAAAAATCTTATACTAAGATTTTTAAAATCCTCCATGATTTTTTGTGTATCAAGCTTAAGCTTATACTCTAATCATTTCATATACGCTAATTATTGCTTATAATTAATTGATAACTATAAACCGGTTAGTCTATTTTGACTACTTGGAGAACTGACTGGCCACATAATTGGAACGGATTTACAACAACCGTACATACTGGAATACTTCAAAACAGACAAGGGAGCATTATCCCGTGCACTACATTTTATTAGATGTTTGAACTTGCTATTATGTGTATATATGTATATACCTTACTAGAAGGAACTATATGATACAATACCTATACTTATGATTGTAATATATCATCATATTGCATATATGAGTTCCTTGTTTGATACGTATTCTTGCGCACGTTATCGCGCGCCAACATTTATTTTCTCTCGCTGATAAATTTTTACGTATATCTACGGACCACGACTTATTAACGACTTATGCACGTTTGCTTTTAGTATTTTCACGTGGTATTATTTGGATAAGTTTGTATCTTTAAATGATGCGGTGGAACTCAAAATCAAGGTACTTATGATCCTATATTATACATATGGGACCTGAGTCTCTTGATCCTAAGCCACCGGACCAGAAGTTTATTTATAATTTCGTATTAAGATGTTATGGGACGTCTGAAGACGAAGGTTATAATCAAACGGGCTGTAAAGTATCTTAATAATATCTATTATCTTAGATATTATATTTATTCTAAATAATAAGCCTTGCCGGAAATATTTAGGTAAGGTGGGCTATGAAATCCTTATTGAAACGAATTAGGGCGCTTTTCGTTTGAATAAAGGAATCATAGGTCACCGAATGGAATTATAAATTTTACCTTACGTGGATGAGGACGCTTATCGATGTAAATAGAAATTTATAATCACATGAGCTTAAATATATTCGACATGACTCATAATTGATGTTATTTTATTTATCCAGTTATGGAATGTAATCCTTTTTGACTCGCGATTTCCTCCAGTAATATCTTATCCTTAAGATAACTTATATTTGATGTCATTACATCCTCACCCAGAAACATAGGAAGATTCGTGTTCATCTCTTTTAGATCAAAGCATTGTGCTCTTGACTTTTGGCTTATCCTTAATCCAAATACCACTTCCGCTGCATTCGACCCCATTTAAGGGTGTCCATTTCCGCTGCATTTTAAACCCTTTTTCGGGTGCCAACTTCCGTTTTAATTGACCCTTTTGGGGTGTCACAGAAAATTTAAGTTGTTTCATCTTCCATGAAGAAATGAAACCTCGATCATTCAAGGCGACGGTAACACATACTTTATCGACACTAGACTTAGTGTCATCTCTTGTATCGAAGCCCGGAAATACTTGGTAAGAGGATGCCTTATCTTCTAAGCTCACATTTCTCAAATCGACGAGGAAAACAAACCCAAGCATAAAAGACGTGCCCAACTCACAATGGGTGTATATTGTAGGGTTATGTTTGTCACCTCCGGAAAGAGATAATTGATGTCTCATAATTTTGGACGATCTTCTTCCTCTTCGGATCCAATTAGTTCCACAATACCATTGTCTAACAAGCCTTGAAATGAATGACTTCCCCCTTTTAGAAGTCGAAATTGTGCAAATTTTGAACCACCAACAGTAGATGCATGACCCTTTCAGCATCTCACCCGGGATGCACACTTCTTTATTCTTGGTCTCTTCTTTGATTTCCATCATTTAAAGTACTTCTTCTCTACGCAACTTATGAAGCAGATTCTTTGCAACTTCTTACCCAATCACTATCAACAATAATCTTAGCCATTTCACTGAGTGAAGCTTTGGAGTTAAACTAATGTTTGCTTTCCACAGGCTAGAAGTATATCGGGAAGCCCATTTAAATAAAAATCAAGACTTAAAACGAACTTGTCCTATTTTATCCAACTTTGTAAACTTATTAGAACTCGAATAGGATTTAATGAACCTTTTACTAATTCTTTTGGGCTAAACTTGAACTTTAGAGCTATCGGACACTTATTTTGCCATTTGTGAAACCTATTGTAAGCCCTAGAATATTGAGACGAAAGTTTTAAAACTTTAAGGGCTAAACGTAGACATTAACAAACTTGAAAGAATCCCTACTTGATTTAACACGGATTAAAAACCCTAGAGGTTGATTTTACCACTTTTGAAACTTATTTTGAGCCCTAAATTATTTCATTGGAAACTTTTCGTGCCCTAAGGGCCACATTACAAAAATAGAAGGACCAAATGTGTAAATTATTAAAACATAAAAGACAAGTTACCTTGTGCATTATAATGTACTCACCGAAAATAGATGATCAATAACTACATTCTAAATATCACCTAGGAGTCTAAACTTGAGCCCACAAGATTACGCGTTCAAGAAAAAGTGTCCTCACTTGATCCCTGGACGAGTAACTTCATCTTAAGCTTTGAGGACAAAGCTAAAATAATGGGTAGGTGCTGTAAAACCCCAAAATTTAGGCTTTTGACACGTCACCGGCTTTATTACTATTATCGTTCATCATATAATATTTTTACAAATCATTTTTACAATATATCAACACAAGACTTATTACGTACAAAAATCCTGATTTTAGTATATAAAAATAGTGAAATATTTTAACTTAATTTTATATACACACTTTTACCTGAATGAATAATAGATTCATCACCTCAGTACATATTTTGAGATAAACTGTAACTTTACTTAATTAAATTATTAAGTACTTGGACGTATTTCTATACGTATATATTTATATATATTTTATAATAGAAATAAACACCTAACAATTTAAAAACAATGTACATTATTTTAACATTGTCATTTAATTACTTTCTTCAAGTAAAATATTATAATGATATAATCATTATATACTTTCACTAAAGTACCTAAAGCTTCAACAAAAATACCTAAAATTTAACAAATGCAACTTATACTATTAAGTATACACCAATTTATACTTACAAAATCTAAACTAGATTTATACAATTTAACAAGATATCCTATTAGTACTTAGAAATCTTCATAATATCTCCACAAACTTTTCATATCTAGCCTAAGATCTTGCCAAATCTTTACTAGTTGCCCAAATCTCCACATATGTGGTGCCTTGGCCGTGTATACCACACACATACAAACCACAAACTCAAGATCACCATATCTTCCCTATATCTTGCAAATCCAATGTAATCTAGGATGAGATACACTTGTACTATATTTTGATACACCAAATCCTCCTATATCTTGTTATAAGCCGAATCTCACTTTACACAATCTCATTCCCATCTCACTCTCTCTCTTAACCTACGGCTTCATTTAAGTTCTTCACCAAAATCCTCCAAAACTCCATTACTACTTCATTTGCTAACCTTAAATCATTCCTCATGCATCATAAATAATAATCATTGGTTACACCTACAAGTGCCTTGATCATTGAAGCAAGAAAGGTCCTAAGCCAAGGTCCAAAGTGTTCTAGAAGCCAAGTTAGAAGAAGGACGAGGTCTTGACCATGTAGTGCAAGCATCACGTCTCATTGTTCGCCTCGTCTCGATCCACTTTGACACCTTTCGTGTCGCTTCGTCTCGAGTTCACGTAAGCTCCTTGTCATTTTCTACGCTCTTATCATACTCATTAAGTCACCTAATGTCTCGCACCTATGTACTCTTATCTCAAATCAAGCTATGATGCATTTTCACTTATACATAAAACATGAATCATGCCCCTCGAGTCACTTTTTGGGCTGTTGAAACTTTTGATTTTTCTTAACAACCTAGGCTATATTTTTGACATATAAATATGCACCCAAGATACTATAGAACCATAAAATATCAGGCCCCAAATCGAATCCTAAGTCGTCCAATCGATAATCTCAAAATCTGTCTAAAAACATGTTTTAGTAGTAAACAACCTTCTGATATAAGCGAGACACCATAGGGAAACGTGCACTTAAAGCATGAACTGGGCAAAAACGTGAATGCTAGGTTTTAATTTATCCCTTAGTTAGTACCCATGCCAAATTTGAACGCAAACGGACTACGTTTGCTAGGTTAAACGAATTAACCATACGCGTTATTTTATGTGTAAAACTAGCCCGAATAGCCACTTTTAGAGCCTGTTTACACCCAGTAGCATCCCGAATATAGATCTTTTTATGGGGGCATTTCGTAGATCACCTAGCCAGCTTTCCACAGCCTTTTGAATCACCCAAAACGGAGCTATAACGAATCGGGAAACTGACTTTGAAAACCTGCGTTGGAACACTAAAAGCTGTCGGCACTTAGATAAAAAGCTGACATGTACATGTAGGCTGACCAGCCGACTTTGGCTGCGTTTTTGAGCGAGTTAGAGTTAGATCTGGAACCCGACACCAACTAGAATATTATAGATCTCCTGGCTACCTTTCCGTAGACACCAAGAACACTAAAAACGGTCAAGTAACGAATAAGTTACAGCCCTTTAAAAATTTGCCTCGCACACTTTAAAAGCTGATGAAAATTTAAACATTCTGACCCGCTGTCTTTGAACCCGTTTTTACCCATTTTAGAGCCGTTTTCAAGCAAAACTTAAAGAACGAAACTTTTAGACGGCATGTCCGAGAATACAAATATGTTCCCCGTTTGTTTTATGGCTAAGTAACGAACCCGTAATTAATTTTCAAAAATCAAGATTTGTAACATAAAACACTTGAAGCACAAGGACTAATATTGCCATTTTATGAAAGTTTAGCAAGCCCTAGGGGCTGTTTTGGTAACTTTATTAAAACCAAGGACTCATGAGCAATTTAACTTAACTTTTATTAATAATATTTATTTAATAAACTTTAAGGGCTATATTGTAATTCGTCAAACGTGGAGGACTAATTACGAACATTTGAAACTTCTAGGACTTTTATGAAATATTATATAAGTCTTAATTAAATAAAAATCATTTTTATTTAATTTATTTAAACTTTTACAATTCGAACGAAGTAAATACACTTTATTAAATTAAAAGTGTACATGTTACGATAACTTACAATAAGTTTAACACTGAAAACGATAACAACTTATTAAATCCGTGATCATGCATTTTCATCAATTGCATTTATATGTGCATTATATTTGTACATATACTGAGACCCAATTAATTACTTAGGTAATTAACTGTATCGTGAGCATACTATTTGGACTATCTGTGATATTATCCGGGCACTGCTATTCAGGTGAGTTCATAGCCTCGCGTTTCACTACTTTTTGTGTTTTTACTAACCCGCGAGGGGGAGACATGCTATAACTTGTTTTGACTATATGATTTTGATATCTTATATTTAATAAACTGTTGATCGAGGAAACGCAAACTGAACTGTTACCCTTAATTACGATTGCCTATTGTAGATGAACCCACATGACCCGTGCATCCGAAACTGTTAGAATTTTTGAATTACCTGAATGTTATAAATAGATCTATTTGGGATTGACTGTCCCCATCTGGGTGAGTCATGCTCACTGTGCCTCGGCCGGGACAACAGATGTTTCACATTTAAGAACTTATTTTTGTTATGGGTGCCTTGATAATGATAAGGCGAAGGGTCCTCATGTGTCGAGGACTTAACTGTCAAGTCTCAGTTTCGGGCAATATGGGAATGTCATTAGCTTATAGTATTTGGCTTTGTGCGATGCTATGTTTATGGTGTTTGCGGTTCTAAACTCGACCTTTTATTATTTACACTAATACATGGAACATACTGATATACCTGAATTTGATTATTATCAAACCTTATGAAATACTATATGGGATATTTGAGATCCTACACTTGGTTTTTATATCAAACTTTATGCAACACTATGTATGACAACTTACTGTCCTGAACTATGATTTTACAAAACTCTATGAATTCACCAACTTTATGTTGACTGTTTTAAGCATGTTTTTCTCAGGAAATTTAGCTGGATTATTTGAGCATGGACTGAGCATCATTTAGGAGCATCATAATAATTGGGGGATTTGTTTTCACTAGGATATTTGTAACAACTAATATTTAACATTTCAACTGATTGTACTAAAACCATATTTGTACCAATTGTATTCCAAATCATATAATTATGATCAATGCTTTGTATGCCATTTGTTTTGTGATCCACCTACTGACACCCAATTACTATTCCGCTGCAAACCTGATTTTGGGGTGTCACACCGCTGTCTTGACTTAAACACCAACAAAATAATTATATCTCGTCACGTTACTTTTGACGAAACCGTATTTCCCTATGGGTCCATTACACCAACCGTAGCCCCTAACTATGGGTTTTTGGATGAACCGGACGTAAACATTCCAATTCCAAATACTCTTACACCTACACCTACTGCCATACCAAATACAACTAATGAGACTCCAAACTCTCCTGTTGCAACACCCACTCACGCGGCCCAAGTAACTCCCCCATCCTCTCCATTACACCACATGTCCCAACAACATTCTTCACAAATCTTGGCCCAAAATGTTGTCGTACCAACGAACGCATCCAACACCGCTTCCCATGAAACACACTCGCCTCTTATCATTCCTGATCCACCTCAAAATCCGAACCCCGTTTCGATTCACCCTATGGTCACACGTTATCGTGTCGGGACTAATCATCCTAATCCAAAATACACATGTCATGTGTCGACTGTTTCACCTTTACCTAAGTCGTATAATGCTGCGTTTAGTGATCCAAATTGGCAAAATGCTATGCGTGATGAATATAATGCACTTATTAAGAATTGCACTTGGGTTTTATTACCTCGACCTACGGACACAAACATTGTCCGTTGCATGTGGCTTTTTCGCCACAAGTATTTAGCTGATGGCACCCTTAGTCGCTACAAGGCACGTCTTGTGGGAAATGGTAGTACACAAATTGAGGGGGTTGATGTTGATGAGACGTTTAGTCCGGTGGTTAAACCCGGTACGGTTCGGACGGTTCTTAGTTTGGCGATTTCTAGACATTGGCCGATTCATCAGCTTGATGTCAAGAATGCCTTTTTGCATGGGGATTTATCTGAGACTGTTTATATGCATCAACCTCCTGGATTTCGTGATTCTGAGCATCCTGATTATGTGTGTTTATTACAGAGATCTCTATATGGGCTCAAGCAGGCACCTAGAGCTTGGTTTCAGCGATTTGCATCTTACATTACTCGTATTGGGTTTCATCATAGTCGTTGTGATAACTCTCTATTTATCTATCGACAGGGGATGGATACTGCTTATTTGTTGTTATATGTTGATGATATTGTGCTTACCGCTTCTTCTGAGGCTTTATTACACAGGTTTATAGCCTCTTTACAGAAAGAGTTTTCAATGACAGATTTGGGAGCACTTAATTATTTTCTGGGTATATCGGTTACACGAGATTCTTCAGGGATGTTCTTATCTCAGAAGAAATATGCTCTTGAGATTCTAGAGCGGGCGCACATGGTTCATTGTAACCCTAGTCGGACTCTTGTTGATACTGAGTCTAAGCTAGGGTCTGATGGTGATTTGGTGGATGATCCGACTCTATATAGGAGTCTTGCCGGTTCTCTGCAGTATCTTACATTTACTAGGCCGGATATTTCTTATGCCGTACAGCAGGTCTGTTTATATATGCATGATCCTCGGGAGCCTCATTTCTCAGCTCTTAAATGGATCTTACGCTATGTACAGGGTACTTTGGAGTATGGGTTACAGTTGTTTGCATCCTCTACTACATCATTAGTTGCATATTCAGATGCTGATTGGGCTGGATGTCCTACTACTAGAAGATCGACTTCTGGTTACTGTGTGTTTCTTGGCAACAACCTTCTCTCCTGGTCATCTAAGCGTCAACCGACGCTTTCTCGTTCTAGCGCTGGGGCGGAGTATCATGGTGTTGCCAATGCTGTTGCTGAAGCTTGTTGGTTGCGAGATTTATTACGTGAGTTACACACGCCTTTGTCTTCCGCTACGCTTGTGTATTGTGATAATGTGAGTGCTGTGTATTTATCATGCAATCCAGTTCAGCATCAGCGGACTAAGCACATAGAGATAGACATACCTTTTGTTTGAGATTTAGTTACGGCTGGCCAGGTTCGCGTTCTACATGTTCCTTCACGTTATCAGTATGCCGATATTTCCACGAAGGGATTGCCTACAACTTTGTTTGAAGAATTTAGAACCAGTTTGAGCGTCCGAAGTCCTCCCGCTCCAACTGCGGGGGAGTGTTAGCCTGTATTGTCATATGTATTATTATGTATTGGGCTCAAGCCCGAGTCTAGAATATTCTTTGTAATCCTTATATACTATACGGTTGTGATGGAAATACAGATACGATTCACCAAAATATCCTAACTTACAAGTTCTGCTTCGGTTTTGATGTAGTCGCAACTTGTTTGCTCTTATCAACCTTGCCTTTGCCTTTCTGCTTCTTATTCACTTGCGGTTTTGGTTTCGTCACCCTACCCTTTTGTACATAAAGTACTTGAGGAGTAGCAGTGGATGCCTTATCTTTCAAACCCTTTTTGAAGTCAATGAGCATTGCATGCAAATCATTAACTATCTTCCCCGTGCAATGCATATTAGAGTAAAAGGTGTCACGAAGAGGTTTACCCTCTTCACTTGTGACACCTCAGCGCCACATCACACCAACTAACCAAAACAAAAAACCAACTAAACACCCCCTCACTCACAACTAGTCCCTCTCCTCTTCACTTGGGTCCCACCACTCACCATTTTTTTCTTTTTTCATTTTTCACACAAACTAAAAATTCATTTCATAAAAATAAAAATTACAAATACTTCAAATAAAAATACAAATACTTAAAAAAAATACAAATACAAAAAAAAAACACAATACGAAAAAAATACGATATAAAATACGATCGATTATTCATGGTTGCTCTTGTGCCCAGAGATGCTCAATGAGGTTCCGTTGAAGGCTGGAATGTACTTCTCTATCTCGGAGTTCTCTTTGTTTCCTGCGACGGATTGTACATCGCTCGACCCATGACCGTAACAAATGGTTCCCAGGAGGGATGTACATTTCAGCTGCTTCGGATATCGCAAACCTTTGATTCTTCAAAATCATGTTATGCAAAAGATGCACATGTACATGATTCTGCGTAGCTTGTTCACAGTCCAAGCACACGTCGGTTGAGCAATTATACGCCATCGTCCTTGTAGGACACCAAATGCCCTTTCAATATCTTTCCGGGCACTTTCCTGACGCCGTTTAAATAGAGCGATTTTGTCATCGCGTGCTTGGCTGAATGACTTAACAAAACATGAACATTGAGGGTAAATACCATCTGTAAGGTAGTACCTTCTTTCGAATTGCTGCCCGTTTACAGTATACGGTGCCACTGGTTCGTTGTCAGCCAAAAGGTCGTCGAACAACGGTGAATGATGCAGCACGGTAATATCATTATTCGCACCTGCAACCCCGAAAAATGCATGCCAAAGCCACAAATCGTATGATGCAACAACTTCTAGAATGATGGTTGGGTGTTTTTTATCACCTCTCTCAAATTGCCCGTGCCACCCTTTGGGACAATTCACCCATTCTTAATGCATACAATCAAGGCTACCTAGCATCCCCGGAAACCCATGAATCGTATTATGTGCGCTATACAACCTTTGAACGTCAGTTGGGTTAGGCTTTCTTAAAAACTCGGGCTGATACCAATCTATAACACACATACAAAAATAGTCCAGACAATCGCGCGCACAATGTTCCCCCATTTGCAAGTACTCATCTACCCCATCCGCCACTGTGGCGTTTGCCAATTGGCGAAGGGCGGATGTGCATTTCAAGATGACACTCATACTTTTCATACCCGTAGCATCATATCAAATAGTAAAAAAGTGAAAATGCTTGGGTAAAGGATTATTTGTTGCACAATAAGTTTCAATACCTTCAACTATTTCCAAAAACAGTTCCCGTCTCATGCGATATCGTTTTCTGAACGTTTCCTCCGTATATTTCGGATTTGGACTAAAATAATCCTCCATTAAACGTTGTTCAGCGACTTCACGTTCACGCCAAATGTATCTACGATGCTGCTGAACTTCATCTTCTTCATCTTCGTTAATCTTCATCACCATTTCGTATTCTTCCATATCTTCGAGATCGGACGGATTGGAATAATCAGAAGAGGTACTCATTTTTTTTGAAAGTTTGATTGAAAGTTTTTGTGAAAAGATTTGATTGAAAGTGTTTGTTGTGTGTGTGTGTTTTAAAATAAAAAGAAGAGTATTTATATAAAAAAGGTAAAAATAAATAAATTTTTAACCGTTTAGCAACGGCTCTATGGCAGGTGGGGCCCTGATAAAAGGATTTTTGTTAATCCAAATTTAAGCAATTAATGTTCGTTTTCCTCGATTCGACTCGAATTTGATTTCCAATTAACGTTCGACTTACTTTGTTCTTGGTAAACGTAAAAATTTTGGAATTTTTAAACTAACTTAAATCTAATTAATTAAAAGGAAACTATTTTAATTAAAACAATTTTAAACTAAAACTTAATTAAAAACTACTTTAAATAATAGTAAAAATAAATAAATAAAACTAATTTTAAAACTTTAGATGAAAACTATTTTGAGTAAAACTAAATGGAAAATTAATTTTTAAAACTATTTTTAAAATAAAAGCAATTTAAATAAAATGAAGGCAATTTAAATAATTGAAAACTATTAATAAAACTTTAAACTAAATAAAACTAAAACTTGTATTAAACTTAAATAAGTAACTGGCCCAATTAATTAACCAATATTAATTTAACTAAAGAGAGTAAAACACAAATGGAGATCCAGACGAATTGGTTGGGGTGTTTGGCTTGTAAGCGAGGGGTCACGAGTTTGATTCCCTTAATGGACAAATTTTGATTTATATTTTTTTTTATATTTATGGAACTTTTTATTTGGACAGATAAAACTCAGACTAATTGAGTCTGAGTTTAAGCAGTAAAACAATAAGCAAAACAACCAAATTGACAATAAGCTGAATCTAATAAGCAGAAACCATATAAGCTAACTAGAAAAAGACACATAAGCTGATTACCCAAATAAGCACTAACAATCTTATAAAAATATAAAGCAGAATCTAAACAAACAAAGAAGCTGAATCTAATAAGCTAACGGAACAATAAATAAGCTGAAAACAAATAAGATGAAAAACAAGGAAACAGTTATGCAGATTCAACCCAGATTAAACTAACTACCTCAAACCAAACAAATAAAAATAAGCAGACTAACGGAAAATTAAATCTAAGCAACTTAAAACAAAATATCAAAATAAGCTATATAAAACTGAATAAGCTAAGAATAATTAAGCCACAGACCGAATAAGCAGTTTAACAATTCAAATTAAGCTAAATTAAATCTATAACTAGCTAAACATTTTAAGCTAAATACTATGATTCAATACCAGCAAATCCAAACGAATTACTAATCCTAACAGCTTAAAACAAACTCTCACAGCCTTAATCCAAACAAATCCAAACTAACACTTAAAGACTCCAACAGATTTCAAATAAACTAAATATGCAAATAAAACAGATTAAAATTCCACATCATTTAAACCAACTGAAAATTAAGCAGACTTTAAACTTAAATCAAACTAACAACGAACTTAACAAGAAGATTAAAAGTTAAGAAGCACCTGGTGACGAATTCCTTTGAGAAGTAGGGTGGGCGCTGTACCCCCTAATGAACCGAAGCAACACCAAACACCGCCTTCAATAATCAACCGATCCAGCTCTTGACAGATTTATATATATATATATATATATATATATATATATATATATTTTTCGAATGATAAATAAAAACAAGAACAGTGATGAAAAATTAAGGCAGATTTAATCTTAATTTAAATTGACAGAAAATTAACTGAGACAGAAATTAAATAGAAGAAACTTTTCATTAATTGAAATCAAGAGTACAATACTTTTTAAAAGAAAAATTACATCAAACCCTAAATCTAATTTTCAGAAAATAATAATTAAACTAAAGAAAAAGCATAAAAATTACATGAAAAGAGGGGGGGGGGGGTTTATAGGAGAACCCCGAACCTTCTAGGTTCTCCTTGGTGCCCAAGGCTTGTGATTATAGCCGTTGATTTCTTCATTCTTCTTCTCTCTCTTCTTTTCTTCTAATCAAGCGACTGAAATTGATTCTTGCATCCCTTGTGACTCGGATTGCCAGCGTGGAGAGATTTGATTGGTGGGTTTGTGATGTGATTTATCAAAACCAATCAAAGAAAAGAAAAGGGACACGGTGGATGATGGGTTGAGGACCACATGGTGTTTTGCTGCGAAAATTGGGGGGATTTATTCCTTATAGGTTGAATTAACCTATAGGGGTAAAAGCCCCATTTTTTGGGTTGGTTAATTGTGCTGTAAAAATTAGGGTTTATGCAAGATTGGGGGGGGGGGAAAGGAGAAGAAAGTTGATGTGTGTTTTTTTTACTTCGTTTGTAACGAAGGTAAGTGAGGGGTGAGAGTAAATATTTGTTTTATTTGGGGAATGGGTACACGTGTGTTGACTGGGTAAAAGGGTTGGTTTATTCGTGTGTGTGGGTTGACTGGTCAAGCCAAAGGGAATAGTTATTCCATCCGTTTTCTTTTATTTGTGACATGGGCTTTGGCCCGTTTTCTTTTCTTATGATCCGTCTAAGAGGGTAAGTTATCAATTTGGGCTATAGTTTGAGCTTTTGGTGAAAAGTTTAAGTACTCTTTTTCTTAAATGGGCTTTTGAGCCCATTTATCCAATGTGGGACCCACTTGACTCGAATATCTTCAGAAAACGATTAATTCCATTAAAACGAGCTCGACTCCAACTTCCTTGATCATTTCTTCAAAATTAAGTTGACTTTGTCGGTTTTCGTGATCTTCGGCACACTTTTGGTCTTTTGACTTTGTCTTTGTCTCTTTTTGGACCTTTCTTCAACATTTGACCGTGAAATCCCGTGTTTTCTCTTCTTTTGATCATTTGTACCTATTTAACACACAAAACACAAAACCACGCGTAATTCCGACATTTAAGATGTAAAACACATGATTAGGTCTTGTTTTTACTTGATTTTAGTGGCAAAAGGATAAGTGTTTACACACTTATTAAATCCCCTACACTTGACCATTGCAATGTCCCCATGCAATGAATAGTTATAAAGCATTACATTTTTCTCATAATCAATCCATCTCGGCCTTTATTACTATTATTACTACTACTTACTACGACGAAAAGATAAAACTTAAGAAAGAGACAAAAGTTATAATCATTTATTAACTTGGAAATTATTCGATGGAAGAAACTTGTAAAGAAATCTAAGACTTGAATTAGGGCTTTGGTGTCATGAATATTAATCACCCTCAAGTTTCCTGTTCCCCATACCAAGCTTAAAAACGAGATCATTGTTACTACAAGTTAGCACAACTAACACTTACTCATGTGGTTTAGTTAATCACTTAGACCCCCTTATTCCTACGGTGTATCTCATGTATTTTATTTTTGTCTTGAATGATCACGAGGATGCATTTTTGACTTATTTCGATAATTATTAAGGCCGAAAATAAAGTGGGACGATTTAATCAATAGTTAGCTAAAGGACAAAATCTTTTAAAACTGCTTCTCGAAACCTCAAAAAGTTCATATCTTGGCATAACTCGTTTCACGATTTGAGACCTTTCTCGGACCGATATTTGGCTTGTACTTCAAACTTCAAATCTTGAGAGACGATCTTGAAATTATGGTCTTCTCTTCATTTTGGTAAACATCTTCATTAGGAGTGAAAGATGCTTCAAACATTGACCACGACTTCTTCATTTTTCCTCCTCTTTATTTAGGATTTTGATATACAACGATCCGCCTCCTTTTCGGACTTGGATCTATTTATCCTCATACCTTGTTAGGGTCTTTTTGGATAGACTTCTCCATGATCTTTAGGGGAGTAATTGCTTCTCGTCGTGTGTCTTGATCCTTCATATTGATTTGGATTAATGATCTTCACAATCTCTTAGGATCTTTAGCAAAAGTTGAATCCTCATGCCTTGTGAGGGCCTTTTTGGACTAGGGTATCCTCATGCCTTCTTAGGGCCTTTTTGGATAAGCCAATATTCGCGTCCCGCTTCAATAAGTTATGCCTTGGCTATGAAATCTAATTAATACCGAGCAACTTTTAAACGATCTTGTGCTAGAAGCTAAGTAACTTTTCAAATCGTACAACCTTATTTATTGCAAATATATTTATTAACAAGCGATGGGAGAAAAAGCTCATAACTAACTCACATAAGTTAATGAGAGAATACCAAACTTATAATTAACTCTATCATCTCTCGTTCTTCACAATTTAAAATCTCAAGGAATGAGACTCGTGGATGCTTAGCCTAATAAACCAATTAAGGTCCATATGGTTAAGGATACTAGCTAGAGTAAACTTGGATAAGTAAATTCGGGTTGAGTCAAAATATTCATGACGGGCCTAATATATCAAAGATATCTAAACTTGTTAAAACCATTTTATTTATTTATTTATTTTTGACTTTATTCTTGAAATGGAAATTATTACGATGTGATAATAAAAGGAAAGAAAATAAATAAAAATACTACTAGGCCAAAATAGATCAAAAATTTGAAAAACGTTGAAATTTTTTTGTAAAAATTTTTCCGGTTAAATGGGGTCAAATTCATGGAAAAGCCCACTAAAATTTGATAGAAGTCCCCCCTACACTTAATGTAAACATTGTCCTCAATGTTTAGGTATGTGGGAGAATAAACTCCCCTACACTTAGGACATTGAGTATGTTGTTTAAAATCGAGCTAAGGAAGGGACAACTAAAGTGATTACATTTATTTGTTTTATTTATATACAAGTATGAATCACAATAGTTTTGATAGAACCGGGTACACGGGAACACGGGATCACGGGTCGCGTCAAAAGTACCAAAAGTGGATCATCAAAGCACATGTCCCTGCACACAATCACAACACACAAACAACCTACTTAGCTCCCCCTACACTTATTGGTGGACATGGATGAAGGTGAAAAAGGGTGGAAAGGATGGTAAAGGTAAAAATCTAACCTAGTTATACGATGCTTGATTTATTTATCACGAGTCTCTAGCTCGACTCGATTTCCCGAATTAATTCAAGGGAAATGTGGAGAGGGATGGAATCATCTCGTGAGAGATGTCCTCTCCTTAGTACAACTTAACCCGTTGGCCATTCACCTTAAAGTTGGGCCCATTTGGTTGGGATAACTCAATGGTGCCATAAGGGAAGACTTGGGCCACGGTGAATGGACCGGACCAACGGCTCTTAAGTTTACCCGAAAAGATTTTCAACCGAGAGTTAAAGAGTAAAACTTGATCACCAATATGGAACTCTCGATTTTTAATCTTGGAATCATGAATGAGCTTAGTCTTCTCTTTGTAGATTAATGAATTTTCATAAGCCTCATTCCTAAGTTCATTAAGTTCATTGAGTTGGATTTTCCTATGATCACCGGCTTTGTTTACGTCAAAATTAGCCCATTTCAAGGCCCAATAAGCCTTATGCTCCAACTCAATGGGGAGGTGGCACGCCTTTCCGTACACAAGGCGATAAGGGGTACAACCTATAGGTGTCTTATAAGCGGTACGGAAAGCCCACAAAACATCATCTAATTTATCGGCCCATGAGGCACGATGCTCTCCCACGGTTCGCTCTAAGATTCTCTTAAGACCACGGTTAGAAACCTCGGCTTGACCATTAGTTTGAGGATGATACGCGGTGGAAAGTCGGTGATTGACACCATACTTAGCCATGACTCGTGCGAATTGATCATTGCAAAAATGAGTCCCGCGATCACTAATAATAGCACGAGGCACACCGAATCGAGCAAACAATTGTTTCAAGAAGTTAACAACCACCCTCGCATCGTTAGTAGGTAAAGCCTTTGCTTCAACCCATTTTGATACGTAGTCAACGGCTACGAGGATGTACTTGTTTCCTTTCGATGATGGAAATGGCCCCATAAAGTCAATGCCCCATACGTCAAAGATTTCACATTCTTGGATGAAATTTTGAGGCATCTCATCTTTATGTGTGATCTTGCCTTGCCTTTGGCAAGCATCACAATGTTTAACCATTTCATGTGCATCATGATAAATGGAGGGCCAATAGAATCCGGAGTCGAAAACTTTTTTAGCGGTGTAATTAGGACCAAAGTGACCACCGGTGGGTCCTTTATGGCAAGCTTCAAGGATTTGTAAAGCCGCCGGCCCATCAACACATCTACGAATGATTAAATACGCACATTGCTTGAAAAGATAAGGGTCGTCCCAATAGTACGTTTTAACGTCCTTGAAGAATTTTTTCTTTTGTTGGGACGATAACCCTTCGATAAGAACACCACCCGCCAAATAGTTTGCAATGTCGGCAAACCATGGGGTATCATCAAGATTGGAATTAATAGACATTAAGGTCTCAAGGGGAAAGGATTCATTAATCTCTTGATTTGGAGATTCCCCTTGATACGGATCCTCAAGTCTACTAAGGTGATCCGCGGCTAGGTTTTCCGCTCCTTTTTTTATCACGAATTTTGATTTTAAATTCTTGAAGGAGCAAAACCCAACGAAGGAGTCTCGATTTAGCATCTTGCTTGGTCAACAAGTATTTCAAGGCGGAATGGTCGGTGTAAACGATGGTGGTGGAAAGCACAAGATAGGGGCGGAATTTCTCAAAAGCATACACTACAGCTAAAAGCTCTTTTCCGGTAGTGGTATAATGCAATTGAGCCCCCGTCATTGTCTTACTAGCATAATGAATGGGTTGGAAATGTTTGTTAACTCGTTGACCTAAAACCGCTCCTACCGCGAAATCACTAGCATCGCACATGAGCTCGAAAGGTAACTCCCAATTTGGAGAGACTAAGACCGGTGCCTTAGTTAATTTACCTTTAAGAAGTTCGAAAGAGTCGAGACATTCTTGAGAGAAGATGAAAGGAGCATCCTTTTCTAAGAGATGAGTCATTGGACGAGCTATTTTCGAGAAATCTTGGATGAAACGTCGATAAAATCCCGCATGGCCTAAAAAACTTCTAACTCCTTTGACGGTGGTAGGCGGAGGTAACTTAGCAATGACGTCAACTTTAGCACGGTCGACTTCGATACCGGCTTTGGAAATTTTATGACCGAGGACGATGCCTTCTTTTACCATGAAATGGCATTTTTCCCAATTAAGAACGAGACGAGTGTCTTCACACCATTGGAGCATACGTTCTAAATTAGCAAGGCAAGAAGAGAAAGAATCACCATAGACCGAGAAATCGTCCATAAAGACTTCCATAGTTTCTTCAACCATGTCATGAAATATCGCCATCATACACCTTTGGAAAGTCCCGGGAGCATTGCATAAGCCGAAAGGTATTCTTTTGTAAGCAAATGTTCCATAGGGACAAGTGAATGTGGTTTTCTCTTGGTCTTTTGGATCGATAGGGATTTGAAAATATCCGGAAAAACCATCTAAGAAACAATATAAATCATTACCCGCTAAACGCTCGAGCATTTGATCCATGAAAGGAAGAGGGAAATGATCCTTACGAGTGGCATCATTGAGCTTACGATAATCAATGCAAACTCGCCAACCCGTGACGAGTCGAGTAGGAATCAACTCGTTGTTTTCGTTGGGAACAACGGTGATTCCGCCTTTCTTAGGCACACAATGGACGGGACTAACCCATGGCGAATCCGAGATAGGGTAAATCATTCCGGCATCGAGCTGTTTGATAACTTCTTTCTTAATGACTTCATGAATTTTTGGATTAACCCTTCTTTGATTTTGGATTGCGGGTTTAAAGTCATCTTCCATGAGAATTTTATGAGTACAAAAATTAGGATCAATTCCGCGAATATCGGAGATTTTCCAAGCAATTGCTTTCTTATGATTCTTAAGCACATCGATAAGTCGAGATTTTTTATCTTCTTTTAAGTCCTTAGCAATAATGACGGGCAACTTATTATCCTCCTCTAAGAAAACGTACTCTAAATGAGACGGTAAATCCTTAAGCTCTAAATCCGGCGGATTGTCAATGGAAGGTTTAGTCAAAGTGGGATCATCATTTGTAACTTCCTTAGGAGTAGGTGGAGAAATATTGTCCTCATTGAGAAGTCTCTCAATAGTACGAATGTCTTCATCCTAATTGGTGGGAGAATTATCATACTTAATATCGAGAGGACCCAAGCTAGCTTCAAAATCATCTAAGTCACTTTCTCCAAATGGAGTCAATGAAGGAGCAATAGAAGCTACGGTCTCAACATGAGGTAAAGGAGAAATCCCGCTCTTACAAGCCTAGTGAAAATGTTCTTCGCATGCTTCGTCGAGCACATCGATGAAATTCACGGATTCGGGCTCATCGGGAAGTTTGGAAAGTTTACCCATGTTAAAGACGATTTTGTCATCCCCGACCCTCATGATAAGTTCACCCGCGGCTACATCAATTAATGTACGCCCGGTTCGCAAGAAAGGTCGTCCCACAATTAAGGGAACACGGGGATCCATTTCATAGTCGACTACGACGAAATCGGCGGGAAAAGTGAATTTGTCGACTCCTACAAAAACATCCTCGGCTATCCCCACCGGATAAGCAACCGTACGGTTAGCTAATTCCAGTGTCATACGAGTGGGGACTAGCTCGGGTAAAGATAATTGTTTCCATACGGACAATGGCATAAGATTGATACTCGCTCCGAGATCCGCCAAGGCCATACAATTCTCAACACCCGAAAAATTACAAGGAATAAGGAATCGACCGAGATCTCCTAACTTAACCGGTAATTTTCTCAAAAGAACCGCGGAACAATTCTCATTCAATTGGGTATTGGCAATATCAAGCAACTTTTCCTTATCACTTAAAAGATCCTTAAACATCTTAGCGTACTTAGGCATGTGAGCGAGCGCCTCGGCAAAGGTGATATTAAAATTCAATTGTTTGAACATTTTTAGGAAGTTCGAAACTTGAATATCATCCTTATTCTTCAATTTCTCTTTCCGCAACCTTGAGGGATAAGGTATATTGGGTTGAGATGAAGGCTTTGGAGTGGATTGCTCACTCACATCCTTTGGAGGAGGAGGAGTAGAAATAGAAGGTGAAGGAACCGGTTTTGGAACCGAAGGTGTGGTAGAAAATTTAGGTATCGGTGGAACATAAGGTGTAGACGAATGCATAACGGGAGGTATGTCACAAGTGGAAGAAGAAGGAGGTTGTGTCGAAGAAGAAGGTATCTCGGGTCCTTGGTTAGGTGGGGAAGGTTCTACGGTGGTCTTACCGCTCCTAGTAGTGATAGCATTAACATTAGCCCTAGGATTGGTCACGGTGTTCGAAGGAAGGGCACCTTGGGGTCGAAAGGTTTGTATCATAGTCAAAAATTTCTTATCGGTCGATTCTTGCATTTGTCGATTATGTTCTTGCATCTCTCTCATGATTCGCTCATGGTCGGATAATTTTTGTAAAACCAAGTCCATTTGTGGATTATGCATGTTCATTTGATTATAACCTTGATTAGGAAAACCTTGGTTTTGATATTGATTAGAACCTTGATTAAATCCTTGATTTTGAAAACTTTGGTTATTAAATCCTTGATTATTTAACCCTTGGTTTTGCCCTTGAAAATTCCCTTGATTTTGATTAAAACCCCGTTGATTAGAATTTCCTTGAAAATTACCCCGTTGAGGACCTTGGTTCCTATTTTGGGCGGGTGGGGGTGGTCTTTGTGGTGCTACAAAACCCAGGGGAGCCAAATAGTTATTAGACTTGTAAGACAAATGGTTAACATCAACATTTGGTTTGAAATGAATCCGATCATTTTCATTGTTGTTATAAGCATAAACTTCTTGTTTATCATTGTAAACCTTGTCACAATTAAAGTATGAATGTGATCCACCACAAGTCTCACACGTTTCACTTTTTTCTTTCACGGCATGCACATGTGTAGTGAGGGCGTCGGTTTTTAGAGCAAGGTTTTTCACAATTGAAGTAAGCTCCTTAATTTGATCATTCACCTCATTATTACTAGTACTAGCACTTGCCATAGTAGCCCTAACACTCTTGGTTTGCACTTTTGCCTTGTTCTCAATAATGGCCCAAGCCTCGTTCATGGTTTTCACAAGAATATTGCCCCCCGCGGCACTATTAAGTGGGTCTTGGTCGTTTAGAGTTAAACCATTATAAAACGTGTTGATTTGATGTACTTTAGTGAAACCGTGTTGTGGACATTTTCTCAAACGATCTTTAAATCGATCCCAAGACTCACTAAACGTTTCCCCATATTGTTGTTCAAAGGTGATGATCTCATTTCTTAAAGAAGTGGTCCGTGATGGTGGGAAAAAGTAGTTAATGAACTTGGTCTCTAAGTCGATCCATGTGGTAATACTTTGGGGTGGTTCCTTATCAAGCCAAATCTGGGCTTGTCCCTCGAGGGAAAAAGGAAAAAGTTGTAGGCGAACGGCCTCTTGTGGCACCCCATTGTATTTGACGGTATTAGCTAATTGGATGAAACGTTTGATATGAACGTGTGGGTCATCATTAGTATGGCCTAAAAATGGTGTAGCGGAAACCATTTGAATAAAACCCGATTTAAGTTCGAAATGATTAGCTCCAATATTCGGCACCACAATCGCGTCATCGTTTCCTTCAACGTGAGATTGTAGAATCTCAATCATTGGTCGATTATCCGTTGCCATCGTTATGTCGAAAGCTCGATTCTCGGGATCGGCTTTAAAGACGGTCTTTTTGTTTTTCTTCTTCTTCTTTTTAGAAGAATTAGAAGTATTTGGTACACCAATCGGTATGTATGTATGAGCGCGAGTGCACATACAATTAAAACTTTGGAATGAGGTAGGTGACCTCGTTTGAATTTGAGAGGAAAATGATTTTCCCTCTCGAGGAGCAATATGAAAAAGCTACAAAAATATATACGTAAATACTACTTGAGTTGGCAAACCAATAATCGGTCGTCCCTCTCAATATACGCACAAGCAAGCGGGGAAACGAGGTGGCACAAAGCACTTAAAAACCTTTTTCCTTAGACGGCCTTTTATAGCGCGTCGCCTTATACCCACCTTATAGTTTGTATATGTCGAGTTCAAACGTCTTACTAGTATTTATCTATTTTGCCCTTTTTTTTCGTTATGGATGCGACAACAATAGTTAGGTGATGAAATCCCAACTAAGGCTTATTTGAAAAGTAGGTAATTTATTCTGCTACGTAATATATTATAGTAAAAGAAAAATCTTTTTGTATTTTTTTAGAAAAATATATATTCACAAGAAAAATCGAAAGAAATCGAACTAAAAATTAACACTAATACGTAATATTTTTGGTGTAATACTTTTAGGAAAAAGTATTACTTTTGTATTTTTTAATTTTTTTGTTGCAATTCTTAGGAAAGAAATTGCTTTTGTGATTTTTTAATTTTTTTGTATTTTTAAGTTTTTGATTTTTTTGTATTTTTGACTTTTTGTGCAAGAAACGTAACGTTCAAAGAGAACGGATCCCAAAATCCAAACGTCTTCACGAAGAATCGTCAATCGTACGAGCGAAGCGGCAGCGGCGCCATTTGATAAAAGGATTTTTGTTAATCCAAATTTAAGCAATTAATGTTCGTTTTCCTCGATTCGACTCGAATTTGATTTCCAATTAACGTTCGACTTACTTTGTTCTTGGTAAACGTAAAAATTTTGGAATTTTTAAACTAACTTAAATCTAATTAATTAAAAGGAAACTATTTTAATTAAAACTATTTTAAACTAAAACTTAATTAAAAACTACTTTAAATAATTGTAAAAATAAATAAATAAAACTAATTTTAAAACTTTAGATGAAAACTATTTTGAGTAAAACTAAATGGAAAATTAATTTTTAAAACTATTTTTAAAATAAAAGCAATTTAAATAAAATGAAGGCAATTTAAATAATTGAAAACTATTAATAAAACTTTAAACTAAATAAAATTAAAACTTGTATTAAACTTAAATAAGTAACTGGCCCAAATTAATTAACCTATATTAATTTAACTAAAGAGAGTAAAACACAAATGGAGATCCAGACGAATTGGTTGGGGTGTTTGGCTTGTAAGCGAGGGGTCACGAGTTCGATTCCCTCAATGGACAAATTTTGATTTATATTTTTTTTATATTTATGGAACTTTTTATTTGGACAGATAAAACTCAGACTAATTGAGTCTGAGTTTAAGTAGTAAAACAATAAGCAAAACAACCAAATTGACAATAAGCTGAATCTAATAAGCAGAAACCAAATAAGCTAACTAGAAAAAGACACATAAGCTGATTACCCAAATAAGCACTAACAAACTTATAAAAATATAAAGCAGAATCTAAACAAACAAAGAAGCTGAATCTAATAAGCTAACGGAACAATAAATAAGCTGAAAACAAATAAGATGAAAAACAAGGAAACAGTTATGCAGATTCAACCCAGATTAAACTAACTACCTCAAACCAAACAAATAAAAATAAGCAGACTAACGGAAAATTAAATCTAAGCAACTTAAAACAAAATATCAAAATAAGCTATATAAAACTGAATAAGCTAAGAATAATTAAGCCACAGGCCGAATAAGCAGTTTAACAATTTAAATTAAGCTAAATTAAATCTATAACTAGCTAAACATTTTAAGCTAAATACTATGATTCAAAACCAGCAAATCCAAACAAATTACTAATCCTAACAGCTTAAAACAAACTCTCACAGCCTTAATCCAAACAAATCCAAACTAACACTTAAAGACTCCAACAGATTTCAAATAAACTAAATATGCAAATAAAACAGATTAAAATTCCACATCATTTAAACCAACTGAAAATTAAGCAGACTTTAAACTTAAATCAAACTAACAACGAACTTAACAAGAAGATTAAAAGTTAAGAAGCACCTGGTGACGAATTCCTTTGAGAAGTAGGGTGGGCGCTGTACCCCCTAATGAACCGAAGCAACACCAAACACCGCCTTCAATAATCAACCGATCCAGCTCTTGACAGATTTATATATATATATATATATATATATATATATATATATATATATATATATATATATATATATATATATATATATATATATATATATATATATATATATATATATATATATATATATATATATATATATATATTTCGGATGATAAATAAAAACAAGAACAGTGATGAAAAATTAAGGCAGATTTAATCTTAATTTAAATTGACAGAAAATTAACTGAGACAGAAATTAAATAGAAGAAACTTTTCATTAATTGAAATCAAGAGTACAATACTTTAAAAGAAATTACATCAAACCCTAAATCTAATTTTCAGAAAATAATAATTAAACTAAAGAAAAAGCATAAAAATTACATGAAAAGAGGGGGGTTTTATAGGAGAACCCCGAACCTTCTAGGTTCTCCTTGGTGCCCAAGGCTTGTGATTATAGCCGTTGATTTCTTCATTCTTCTTCTCTCTCTTCTTTTCTTCTAATCAAGCGACTGAGATTGATTCTTGCATCCCTTGTGACTCGGATTGCCAGCGTGGAGAGATTTGATTGGTGGGTTTGTGATGTGATTTATCAAAACCAATCAAAGAAAAGAAAAGGGCCACGGTGGATGATGGGTTGAGGACCACATGGTGTTTTGTTGCGAAATTTGGGGGGATTTATTCCTTATAGGTTGAATTAACCTATAGGGGTAAAAGCCCCATTTTTTTGGTTGGTTAATTGTGCTGTAAAAATTAGGGTTTATGCAAGATTGGGGGGGGGGGGGGAAAGGAGAAGAAAGTTGATGTGTTTTTTTTTTTTTTTACTTCGTTTGTAACGAAGGTAAGTGAGGGGTGAGAGTAAATATTTGTTTTATTTGGGGAATGGGTACACGTGTGTTGACTGGGTAAAAGGGTTGGTTTATTCGTGTGTGTGGGTTGACTGGTCAAGCCAAAGGGAATAGCCCATTCCATCCGTTTTCTTTTATTTGTGACATGGGCTTTGGCCCGTTTTATTTTCTTATGATCCGTCCAAGAGGGTAAGTTATCAATTTGGGCTATAGTTTGAGCTTTTGGTGAAAAGTTTAAGTACTCTTTTTCTTAAATGGGCTTTTGAGCCCATTTATCCAATATGGGACCCACTTGACTCGAATATCTTCAGAAAACGATTAATTCCATTAAAAAGAGCTCGACTCCGACTTCCTTGATCATTTCTTCAAAATTAAGTTGACTTTGTCGGTTTTCGTGATCTTCGGCACACTTTTGGTCTTTTGACTTTGTCTTTGTCTCTTTTTGGACTTTTCTTCAACATTTGACCGTGAAATCCCGTGTTTTCTCTTCTTTTGATCATTTGTACCTATTTAACACACAAAACACAAAACCACGCGTAATTCCGACATTTAAGATGTAAAACACATGATTAGGTCTTGTTTTTACTTGATTTTAGTGGCAAAAGGATAAGTGTTTACACACTTATTAGGCCCACAAACTTAACTTTCCAGCTTCGTCGAAGAATGGCGAATAGCAAGCGGCGAAGGGGGGGGGGGGGGTAGGTGTCACGGCGAGCACCGGCGAGGGTGCCACCTCAGACCGGTGAGGTGCCCTCGCCGTGACACCGTTTGCTCTTATAGTTACGAAAGAAATCATTGAAGTCCTTATTAAGGGACATATTGATCAAGTTAATAGCCATATTATGATTAAAGGGTTGTCCTAGTGCGATGAGTTGTTCCATATAACCCCTCATCTCCATATAATGAGCACTTACGGACTTTCCAGGAGCTTGCTTGCAACTATGTAGAACATCAACCAAATCATAGATCTCTACAGCTTGCGGCGTTTCATACACAGCCTTGAGTTCATCAAGCATTTGCTGAGGTGGAAATAGATCATACTTCCTTTGAAGTGATGGAGCCATTCTCCCTAACATTACGGCAGCCACCTCATGGTGCTTCTTATCGTTAGCAACGTGTTGAAGCCTTTCCGCATCAGATGCTCCTTCAGCAAGATCCTCAGGAAAAGGAGTTTCCAAGATATTGATAGTACCCGCTGCTCTCAGAACAATTCTTAGTGAGCGATACTAGTCATTGAAATTAGGGCCAGTAAGTTCAGGCCGTTCAAAGAAAGCTTTGAACGCCGAGCTTATTGTCAGATTGCTTTCGGGTTGAGCCATTTCTACAGAAATAAGTTCAAACATTAGTATTTTTGATAATACAATTCAAGAAAATAAAACTACCCCGGTAATAAAACCATAGTATTTTCCTTGAGACTAGAATCCATATTGACATAGATTCATCACATCAGTTGATCTGCTAGTGACAAATGTATTCAACACAGTAACTTGTCGAACAATAATTGACAAACAAATTTGCAATTTCTAGATATGTTAGGGATTTACATTGCCAAAATCATTTGCATTGTAAACATGTTTTATCCCTACTTTATGCCTTAAGTTTCCAGTTCTCACTGAGTAACTCAATTAAATCGACTAATCTAAAGAACGTAAAACCTTCATGTGCAATCTTATTCAGTCATGAAGTTTTCTCTCCATTACAACATCGTCCGATATCTTATATGACGACAATTGTAACTTCAAGTGTTCGTCAATTAGAGGGCATATGACTTAAATTTTAGGGTATAGATTTTGGTGTCAAAATCATGTATGGAGAAGCATGCATACATCTCCATAACATAAGTTTAATAAAACGTTTAGTAAACTTTTTGGTGAGACTAAAAGTTCATCATATACTTGCAAGTTGAGGTATTGGTTAAACCAATTAAAGATTTTACACACAACTAAATTCACACTGTACTTTTTCTAGAACTTAGCTAAAGCACAAAGCAATAACCTTATTCATTGTGTTTCGGATGTGAATTAATGTAGTTAAATCAACCTTAAAGAATTATACCAATAACAACCGTAGGTAATTCCAATTTTGACGCACAGGTGAACCGGGAATTTGGTCAGCGCTGAAGCATAACACCTCCTTCCTTAACCGGGTACATGACCAACGGTGCGTTATACCCATTTTATAGTTTGCCAAAATTGAGTAGGCCGTTAAGTTGCTATTGCAATTCTAATCAACGCAAATCATATGCAATTTACATCTCAAAATAATTCATTAATTTTGATAAGATTTAGTCCATATTATTTTTCTTGGAAAAATTACCCTTGTTTACAACATACAATATAAAAACGCATGAAAACAAGTAGTACAAAAAACTAAATCAAATAGCCACATGCATAACAATTTATTCAAAGAACATCAAATCTAGGGTTTTTATAAACATAAAAAATCTTCCCTAATTTTAAAACTTTGAATCAAATAAAGCAAATAGCAATCAAAATTATATGATCCATAAGAAACATGCATGTTTATTATGGATCTCCCCCATTCTCTTAACAATTAAAATACGGATCGTAACGACACATGACATAACAATTAATTCATGCATACATCTAAAGTTAATTACCATGTAATTTTAGGGTTTACAAAAAAAAATTATATAAAATTCAGCAATAGCTGATTTTTAAAAAACAATAAAAAAAACCCTAATTTTTATAAAACCTAAAAAACAACATGTAATTTTTAACACAAATCAATATTAGTTAAAAAAAAACTTTAGATTTTGATAATTATAATCATGTTAAAACGGCTCTCGATGCCACTGATGGTTTATATTTACCATAACAATTATTTAAAACTCTAATATGGATCAAAGAACGCATAACGGAAGCAATTAAAAAGATCATTAATTTAACACAATTATATCAATGAAGATTAGGGTTACATACCTTTATCCTAGCAAGATCCACAAAACGACGGAACGAACGGCAACTAGGGTTTATCACGAACACCACCAAGAATATAGTCTAAAGTAAGACTATATCACGCTCTTGTACACACGTAATACGGCGAGTTAACCGTGAGTATAGCACGAACAAACCGAGCTTCAACACTTATGGAATATCTACCCAACAACCCTAGAGAGGGGCTAGGACTAGATAAATAGACTTGATCGAAAACCAAACGAAACCCTAATGTGGGTTGGGGTGGCCGGCGATCAAAGCAAAGAAAAGAAAAGAGGGATGATAAATTATGAGCTAGGGATTTGTTTATATAGGCTTAGCAAACCTTGGGCTCCAAGTCATAAACAAATTAGGAAACCAAAGTTCCCCTTTGCCCCCTCCCTTGTGACCGACGGTCGACACACACCCCAAAAGGGTGTTTGTGTAATTTTTCCTTCTTCTTTTTAGCTTCTATTTAATTCCATAACGGTCGTTACAACTTAACTATTATTTATTAACGATCGTTAGTTAAGCTTTGGTTTGATTTAATAAATATATATAAAATATATTTAATAAATAAATTAACCCTTTACGTTATGTGTGCAATCCCGTGATCCCGAGTTCGATCCTATCTCACGGCTATTAATTTTAAGTCCATAAACTTTCAAAATAAACCCCGGTAAATTATTTAAGTCACTTTTAATAAGAATCTGAACGTTGTAAAACGTTCGTGTTTTACTTTAATATGTCTTTATAAATATAAGTATTTTCATTACATCAATTAAAAGCATGGAGCTAAGGTTAGGTTTCTTTAATTTGTAGTTAAATTAACCTAGTTAAACAGAACATCACATATGCACCAACATACACTTTCTATTGGAGGCTATTTTCTAAAGTAATCCTTTTACTCTCAGGTAGGATTGTAATGCTTAAAATTAGCCAAAATCATGAACAAAACGTATAAAGACATGCTATGTTTTGTATACTTTTTTTCTTTGTAACATGGATAAAGACATGTTGTCTAGTTGGCCTAATCTGACTAATCTTACATGTTGGTAGAATGCTTACATATTCCTCAAAGGCTTCTAAATGTGCTTGTTTTCTTTTTCTCGAGAGCCTAGCAGATTCTCTATTTGAAATCATCCTGAAAACATAGCAAACCATATTAGTAGTACAAGTGACCAACTTTTCTTTCATAGCATCATGAAACAAAAATTCGAACCTTGTAATAGGATCATGACTTCGGTGACCAACATAACCTTTAAATGATGGATTGATTAACTTCTCGATATCATGTTCAGAAGAGGTTCTAATGGAAAAACCAGTACATGGTTCTTCTTTTCTATTATTGTTATTGTGATTATTATCCATGATGATATGTGTGTGACATTAAGTTGAATGAGTTAGATAGTGATTTATACTTTAGAATATCATGCTTGTGAAAAAGTTGTAGGATTTATCTTTATAGTTTCTTCACCTCTAAGAATTTGCAAAGATTGGAGCAAGCATTGTAGGATGAAAAGCTTTAAATTACTTTATCAAAAGTTGATTTAAAAATTACAAACAAACACAGGAAATGAGAATTGAAACAAAACTTTTTGATTGTGGCTTACTCATATATTAAAAGTCATTTGGTTAACTTAGAACTGTATAATTTATATGAAAAAAGTAAAACCATCGATCAGACGGGACCGGAAAACCGAACCACCGAACCGGATCAGGAGTTTTCTCACATTCGGTTTTCAGTCCAGTAGGTCTGGTCCGGTTCAGTTTTACAAAAACTCGTCGGCTATGCCTAATAGAACCGGATCGAAGACAAAACTAGATCGGACCGACCTAGACGGGGCCGTACCATTTTTGTCCGGTCTTCTGTCCGTCATTTTGGAACATTTCGGTCTCGATCTTGGTTTGGTCCGGTTCGAGTTTAGACCGATGCTCGCCCTAACAGTATATACCAACAGTTTTTGCCATTTGCCTATTTTTCTATTGTATCCCTCTTTGTACAGCACACATGTTTATCTTTGGTTAGAATCTAAAGTATTGCATTTGGAAATAAATTATATAATTTTTAACAATATCTATGCCACGCACTTGATGAGAATAGTTGATGCTTGTGATTTTTAGGATCTTGTTATATGAATAAATAGTGGTGTAGCTTGCGATTCTTCGACAGCTTGATGTTCATACCTCGCACGCAATAACTTTGGGTTTGTCGCACGCGCATAGCTGACTCGGTTTGAGTGGAAATAATTTTGCAAGAAAATGGCCACTTTTCGCAGAGCGGACGAACACTCTCCTGATGATATCTCCAAGATAAATAGCAGTTGAACATTGCGTTAACGACGCTCGTTATAAACATTGTTATGCAAGGAAACATTTGTTGTAGTACACGCACATTGTGATATAGCAAACAAGGGTTACATAGCAAACAAGGGTTATAAATTTTTTTAAATATATGCAGTCATCAAGTTGGTGTTCCAAAAAAGTAAATAAATATATGGAAAGCTTTTAAATTTTTAAAAATATGTATGCAGTCATCAAGTGGGATTGTGTATGCAGTCATCAAGTGGTGCCAATTGAGTATCTTGCTGAAAGTTAGTGAATTTGACACATTTTTCTTAACCAACATGTGGATACTATACTTGAGGGATTATTTTTTTATCTACTTTGGGTAAGTGATGCTTTGGTGAGGACATGTTTTATAGGAAAGTGTGTTTCCATGTTGTATTTGAACTAAGCTGGTTGTAAGTATGAGATAACTTTGGTTATCTACTTGGACTAAATGGTAACTGGAATCTCAACTGTAGAAACAGTAGAGTCCCAAGTTATGCTATTTAAGGACATGTGTGCATTGGTTAATCTCACACAAGTCAGTTAACTACTTTGCTAAACCGAAACAAAAAAATGGCATATGTTCCTAGAATATGGGCATTGGAAGCTGAGGGGCTACAGATTTGGGCAACCGGTTTATTTGTTATTTGGGCAAGGACATCAAAGCAGACAAAGCATGGAAGACTAAACTGGAGAAGGTCCATAGAAAGGTTTTCAATGGCGTCGTCCAGCGTGAGCACTTTATACAAGAACTGAAGACCTTTCCAATAGACCATATGAATTACATGATGATAGCCTTGTTGGACAAGAAACATGTGGAAGATAATGTTTTCATCGAGAAGCTCAAGACAGAGGCAACCACGATCCAGAATATGATCGCTTTGAAGGAGGGTTTTCTAGCCAAGATCAAGGCAAACGGACCATGGTGAACGGCGTCTGTGGTTGTTGGTGTTCAAGTCTATAATAAAAGTCCTAGGTTGTTGTGTGTCAAGTCTTCAGGTTAATGTCTTTATGTATGCATGTATGTGTTTAGTTTGTGAGTCTAATCTTGTCAAATGTATGTTCGGGTCAGTGAACCGTGGGTAATGTAATATATTATGTATAAAACACTCCTAGTTTGGCGCACATGTTTTCAAATTAGATGACCATAGGCTAATAAACATGTTATATGAATATGCTATATTAGAAATTAGAAGTAAAGATGGTGCACCTGTTTCTGTTGGGAGTTGGTTTGATGGACCTTCCATTTTTGATGCATTGGTTGAAGGGCCAACAACACTCTTGTTTGTTTTGACATTTTTGGATGGACCAACAACACTCTTGGATTGTTTGCTTTCAACTTTATCAGTTGATTCCTTTAAATCCTTTCCCAGGAAACCACCAATTGTATTTTGTTAATGTAAGTAATGCCTAAAAACATTATTAGTGTTAACTAATCTTTCTTAGTTTTGATCACAACAAACCATACAACACATTTAGTGTAGAAACACAAAATGAATTATTTAACTAACACTATCATCAAGGTAATAATCATATCACTAACCTTTCTTAATCATACTTAGTGATCATCAAAATGATTATCCTTAAAACTCACTTTTGCTAATAAGACAAAAGTATTTTTAATAAACTTTCTTTTTTAGAAAATGTTTTATTAAAATGGAAAATGAAAATTTGAAAATGGCATATTCCGAATGCTGTTAGAATATCCTTTGAAGGGTTTAAATACCTCAGATATTCCCACCTCACTAAAAGACAAAAAACGGAGCGGAGTCTAGTGGCGGTACCTTAAGTACCTAGGCGGTACCTTATCGATAAGGTACCGCGGGGTGAGATAAGGTACCGCGCACAGAAGATCGTTATAGATCCGTTATACTTTGTCTCCTTTAATTAGTGGGTCAAATCTCATTTTCCAGTAAGCCTCTTGGACGATTTTCTCAGCCCCTTTTCTATTTTCTATAGCATAATCATTAGTAAATGATCACTTAATTTGTTAAGGATGTTTACATATGATTATCCTCTTGATCCCCTCCTTTACCATGTCCAATGAGAAGATCACTCACTCACTAGTGTTGTGAATAAAATGAATCTATGAGCTAGTCATATTCATCATCATACCTTTTTGTTTTAGGTCAATCCAATATATTTATGAATACTTGGACTAGTTGTGTTCATCCAAGTTATTTGTGGATACTTGGATTTGTTGTGTACATCCATTGCATATGTGTTTGCTTGGATTTGTGTTGTGTAAATCAAAGCTACATGTGTGTACTTGGATAAGTCTAGTTGAGTTGTAATAGATTTGATTAGGAGTTCTCACTAAACTATAAAGTGATGTGGTTGTGTCTTGTGAGTTCTCACTAAACTTTAAAGTGATTAGTAGTTGTGTCGTGTGAAGTTCTCACTTAGCTTCAAAGTGAAGAGTCGTGAAGATTGGTTCTAGCTTTCGATTAGAACTCGACATCTAGCCTTGTGTCGTAAAATGGTGAAGTAGGCAACGTCGTGAAGATTGGTTCTACCTTTCGATTAGAACTCGACATCTAGCCTTGTGTCATTAAATTGTGAAGTAGGCAACGTCGTGTAGATTGGTCCTAGCTAAAGATTAGGTCTCGACATTTAGCTTAGTGTCGGAAAATAATGTAAGCAACGTTGTAAGGTTTTCTCGGCCGAGAAGGGATCTTGTGGATATAGTGGAAATCACGAGTAGGTGTACTCGAGGAGTGGAGTAGAAACGAGGATAGAGCCTCGTTGTCGAACCACTATAAATCTTGGTGTCTTCACTAGGTTGTCTCCTTCCTTACTCTTTACTTATTTCATTATTATTATACTTGCTTATTATTCTTGCTAGTGCATTTCATTTGAACCTAATCATTATGCAACTTAGCTTTAAGTAAAAGATAGTTTTGATACAAACCAAATTGAAAGTAATTTTAATTTGGTTACCAATCGAAGAGAAACTATTCAACCCCCCCCCCCCCCCCCCTTCTAGTTTCTACAATTGGTATCAGAGCGATGGTCACTCAAGATCTTTGAAGTATATTATACTTTAAAACTTGGATCGATCCATTGTCTCCTCAAATTAGAAGGTCTAGTTGTACTAAAGTTTCTCTTTGGTCAAAACTATATTTTCTTTGAAAAATAGGTCTTTTAATTAAAAATATTGCATCCCACTTAAGATTAGTAGCCTTTATGCATTTTAGATATACTATTGAAATGTATCTACTAGTTTGCATCTTGCTTTGTGTAGGTACTCATGAAGATCAATCAATTAATTGGTTATGGATTGAGTTACTTGCACTTGTAGAAGAATCATTTTCATTGATCTTCAACATCTTTGAATAATGATACCAAGATGATTGGGAATGATACTAGTCCTTGAAGACTTAGTACTCATCATAGTCATTGATTGGGCATAGCACTTATTCCTTCATGGATTTCTCTTTGTGGCCAAGGTACGCTCTCGTTCTTCCACACGCCCTTTGATCATTCTTTTGATCATTACTTGACTATGTGCTTGTTCTTGGCATCCTTGCCTTGACATTTATTTGTGGTTTGTGTTTCTTTTCTTTTATCCTCTCAAACCTTCATTGCTTGGATACTTGACTCACTATGGTGATGTAGAGTGAGTTAATATAAGCTTAAAGTATCAAGCATGATTTTCATGGTTTGCACCCATACGGTTAGTAGGCCCTTTGTGGGAGAGAAAGTGAATTAACACTTTGCTCATATTTTAGTTTAGACTAAGACTATTATTGAAAGTGATCTTAGTCTAGACATGAATAATTGCTTTGTGCTTATTCATTACCAAAGCCGTTTATCGTTTCGCCGGAAAGGCACGTCTTAAACCACTATATATGACACAAGCTCTTCGTTTCTACTACTTGAAGATTGTCATTAATCCCTTGAGCATTGATCCTAGTCTTGATTCACTTCTCTTGACTTCTCTCCACTTAGTCGTTTTGCTACGAGTAGTCGTTTGTCCGTTTCGGTTCTTTTCGATCTTGATTTAACTCGTAATCCTTCATTAAGGCATATTGCTTAGTGTTATGATGATCCAATGCTATTCTAAAAGGCTCATGATTTAATTTTAAGAATTTTAGAAAAACTGGATTTTCAAAATTTGGCGTTTTTCAGAGATAGAAACCAGCCTCTGCCGGCGGTTCCTTATCTCCGCGGCTCAAAACCCGCGGTACCTTATCGATAAGGTACCGCGGGCAGAAACTTTTATCAGAGCGCCAGTTTGTATTTTTTATTCTTTTTCAAACCAAACTCTCTCTCTCTCCCAAAAACACACAGCCGACGGGTTTTACCTTTTCCACCATTGTTGAAGCTTCCAAAACCTTCAATCACTCAAATTAATTGATTCCAAGTTGTGGTTTCACTCATCCTCCATCTAACATCAATTAATTGTAAGTATTTTCTTTCAATTTCATCTATTTTGTTCTAGGGTTCATCCTTTCATAATTGGGGATTTTTAAAATTGAAATTGAATTAAAACCTTAATGGGAATGTGGGTTGACATAGTAATCTTACTATGATTCCTTAGGTTGTTATTCATTAAGATTTCCCTAAAACCCACTTATAGAACAAATCCGAATTTAGGCTAAATGATTTTGGTTGAATTATGGATTTGAGATGAACCCATGAACAAGTATGTAATGACATTGTTAATGCTTACCTAAAAACCTTGTTTTGAAAAACCAATGATCTAATCCATTGTTGATCTAACATAGATCATGTGTTCTTGGTTAATGATGGAATAGACACATTGTGAACATGAAAATGATATGGATTCAATCCTATGTTTGTCAAGAAATTGATATAACACATTTTCATTTTTCGTTTTCCTCTTTGATTTTCATATGAGTGATTGGAGAAATATTGTCTTGTGTTTGTATTTAGGTACTTAATCATGCCTTCTCAATATCAAAAAGATCATCAATACACTAAAGATTATATGCCCGACATCTCCCAAACCTATGCTTCCCCCCAACTTCAAAACGCGTTTCCATCCCTTTCCACTCGTTGTTTTCATGAGGGTAGAGTCGTTGACAAGGAAATAACGGGTTATGTCTATATCCTATCTATGTTTGAGCTTTCGGGGTTTGATTGCTTGCTCAACATAGAAGAAGATATTTACCCCTTATTCCTTCTTGAATTCTTTAGCACCTACTCCATGATTGAATACAATGGACAAATCTTCATTCGTTTCGTATTGAATGATCAATTGATTCAATACTCTCTTGAAGACTTTGGTCAAATTCTCGGTGTGCCATATGAAGGCACTTGTCGTTTTACGGATAAATGGAGACTTGATGCTCTCACGGAATCCTTCGATAAACCTCCAAATGACCACACCAAAATTGATCTAGAGTTCCTTCTTGAAATCGTCTCGAAAGAGCGTGATGGTAACGTTGTGAGAAGCCTTCATTCAAATGTACGAAATGTGAATCAATATGAAGTGCTCTCTAGCGACCTTAAGGATTTTATGGTTCAATGGGCCAATATCCTTAGGGAGAATGTCTTTTGTCTTGGTGGAAACCGAGATCATATCCCGGCGTGTATGGTGCATACTTTTGAGTTGCATCTTCACATCCACCAAGTACAACTTGGCATTCTATATCGCTCGACGAATCAATTATGCCCTTTCGAAGCCCAAGACAAACCTTCCCTATGCTATGCTTCTAACTCGCCTTTTCAAAAGGGTTGCGCATGATTTTCCCCACCTTGATCTTTCTCGCTTCTACCCGGTTCATCGGGTTATGTTGCCCATTCAAAAGGCATATGCTAGAAAGACAAGAAGTGATCGAGGATCGAGAAAATCTGTTCATCAAGAGATGGATGATGAGGACATGGACATGCCAACAAGTGATAGTGACGACATAGGTACTAGTTCTCATTTCCACTCTTCGAGTAATTCCCATCCATCCTCAAACCCATTCGAGGATGAATTTGAAGACTTAGCTCCTCCTCCTCATCATTCTAGCGAAGTACCGGAAGATCTCAATATGGAGCATCTTTACCGCGAAAACCTTAGAACTCGAGGGGATTTGCACGAACACCGGGTTGAATCAAGAAAAGGTTTCAAGTTCTTGGGGAATATGATCAAGGGATTGGGGAGGAAGAGAAGGTGAAAGCATTGAAGCTTTTCTAAGAATACATGTTGGTAAACATGTATTGTTGAACATTTTTATTTTATCTTGGATATGTATTAACTTGTGATTGCATGTTAGAATTATCATTTATCTTGTTCCGTAATGGTAATTATGTCTTCATGTTTGTGTTTTACATAGCTTTGTGCATGCCATATGATAGTTAGCTTATTAGATTATGATATGTAGTTAACTTTGGCTTGTTAAACCTTTGGGAAAAATCTTGGTTTATCAAAAACTAAAATGGGAAATTTTTGAAAACCTTCTGGTCGCGGTTCCATATCGACCCGCGGTCCCTTATCGATAAGGTACCACCGGTCCTAGATAAGGAACCGCCGGCCACTGTGCACGACAGCATCTTTGCTTTACACTGTTTTCTTAATTTTGTGTAAACCTTGCATGATTTTCAGTAATAAACTGCACATTTCCTAAACTAGGGTATCTAAATTCATTATTCACCTAAAATGATTTTAACCCATTACTAGTTTGGATCATCCCCTCAACCATTTAAACCCACCTTGTTTGCCATGTTCTTCACACATCAAACATACTTCCCTAAACCTTAAACCACCCTAATCAACCATGGTGTGTACCAAAACCTCAAACACTTCCAAGACCTCCACCCCAAGAAAAACACTCAAAATAAGGGTTAAGGTAGCTAAGCCTAACTCTCCACCTTTCCATACACCTAAGAATGAGAATGCTCCTATCCTCATTTCTTCATCACCTTCCCCACCTCTTGCACCATGCAAGACCTCCTCCACCCATGGTACTACTTTCACCCACTTCACCATTGGAGAACTTGCCTCCTCCACCTCCACCCAACTCAAACATCCCAATTTTGGGTGTCCCTCTTTTCCTCCTCTTGGATGATCCTTACTTTGGGTTTCAACAAACTCATGGTCCTAGATGTCCATGTTGTCTCAACAACCACTTCCTCATCCAAAACCTTAGGATGGACATGTATGAACTACATAGGAGGTTGCAAAACTTCTTGCTTGCTTTGTTCTCCATGCCTCCTCCTAGGAGATGAATAATGGAGTTCTTTTAATAAAGATTTTCAAAAAACAAGCCAAAGAAAACCACCTATCTAGATTTAATGATAAGCTAGCTATGTATTAGTTAGTTTTATTTATCTTTGTACTTGTTTCCTCGTTAATGAATGTCTCATGTTGTTGTGTTATGGATTTAGCTTTGAGTGATTCTATCCCTTTGTGCACACTAATCAACTTCAATTTGAAATTAAAATTGAACCTAAATCTATCACAACCCCTAAACTTGACTAAAATTGGTTCAAAATGATATCTAAATTATTTTGTCACCCTTTGTCAAGATATTCTTTGTGAATGTGTTGCTTTATGCAACCCTAGCATTTTTTGGTTCTAATAGAGGTAAAAATCCAAGATTTGCAATTTTTTGAAAAAGTCTTTGTTTTTCCCAAAACCCAGGAAAAACTTGGTTTAAAGTCCTCTGGACGCGGTTCCTTAAGGACCCGTGGTTCCTTAGTGATATGGAACCGCCAGCCCACATAAGGTACCACGGCCAGAAAGTGATTTTTGACGAATTTTTGGTCAAAACCTTTAAACCCTATTCCCAGTCAAGATTCCTTGTTTACTCAAATTGACTAAACATTCCTTGACAATACACATTTTGTATTCAAATTCTTACCTTGATTACATTTTACTTATACCCCAACCTTGAGATTTCATTCTCACACCTTCCCAACCTTGAGAATTCATTCTCACATAACCTTGAGATATCATTCTCACACTCTCACAATGCCTAACTCCTACATTCCTAACCTTGACATTTCTTTGTCACAACCCCACTCACCCAAAGCTTGCTCATCCAAGCTTTCTAAGAAACCGAAAATCTCGGTTCGACCCGTTTGGGTTAATAAGAATGAACCATCTTCGTCCAAACCACCCAAAAACCCTACCTTCTCTCCAATCAAGTATTGGAATGAGACTTACACCATAAACCCCATCACCGGAGCAAAAGAACATGTTCCACCACCACCATAATCCTTCAATACCCCCCAACTCAATGACCTTTCCACCTTCCCAAACCTCATAAGGCATTGTGAAAACACTCCCAAACCCTTTACCCCACCACCACCAAACCCTAAGTTTGATGCCATACCCCCATCAAACGATTTTGTGTTGCATCATGGATCCTCGTGTGATTGTTGCCGATTTCAACAAATTGAACTTGCTCGTGTGTATGAGAAGTTAAATTTTCTTGAATTCCTCCTCACTCGACCTCCTATTCAAGTTTTCGTTCCGGTGGAGAAAACTTCGAATGATGCATCGTCGTCTTTTTAGTTTTATTTTTTGCAATCTTGGAAAATATCACTATTAGACTAGCTTATGCTTAGTAGTTTATTTTCCATATTTATTGCTTTTAGATACTCATACTATGTGTATGACTATCCTCTTTGTTGTATTTTTTTAACTTTTGTGTTATTTGTGTGCTATCTAATTAGTCCTTTTTTTAGTTGATCTTGGTTAAATTTTTACAATTGCTTATGGGTGATTCCATCAATTCTAAAGCTTTAACCCATTGACAAGCTTATCATCTTCATTTTATTGAAGTTTGATTTTGTCAATTACCTCTTTGGACATACTTAGCAAAATACTTGCTTCTAATTTGAGATTTCTTCTCTTTCTCCCTCTCAAGTTACTTAGTAGGTAGTGACCATATATACATTGGTGTTTCTTTCCTTTCTACTAACCTTTGTGTAGCATGTCACCTTAGCTCACAAACTTGGTGCCCCAAGCAAGGGGGAGCAACCACCAAGGGGGAGCTACTAGCAAAGTTCGATGCACTTCAAAGACTTATGCTAACCTTTTTGCTACGACAAAGGGGGAGAAATGATAGTGATAAACTAGTTAATAATTCCATAGTTTGTGTTTATACGTAAATGAGTTTATCGTTTGTCGTAATAAAAAGGGGAGATTGTTAATGCAAGTAATGCCTAAAAACATTATTAGTGTTAACTAATCTTTCTTAGTTTTGATCACAACAAACCATACAACACATTTAGTGTAGAAACACAAAATGAATTATTTAACTAACACTATCATCAAGGTAATAATCATATCACTAACCTTTCTTAATCATACTTAGTGATCATCAAAATGATTATTCTTAAAACTCACTTTTGCTAATAAGACAAGTATTTTTAATAAACTTTCTTTTTTAGAAAATGTTTTATTAAAATGGAAAATGAAAATTTGAAAATGGCATATTCCAAATGCTGTTAGAATATCCTTTGAAGGGTTTAAATACCTCAGATATTCCCACCCCACTAAAAGACAAAAAACGGAGCGGAGTCTAGTGGCGGTACCTTAAGTACCTAGGCGGTACCTTATCGATAAGGTACCGCGGGGTGAGATAAGGTACCCCGCACAGAAGACCGTTATAGATCCGTTATACTTTGTCTCCTTTAAATAGTGGGTCAAATCTCATTTTCCAGTAAGCCTCTTGGACGATTTTCTCAGCCCCTTTTCTATTTTCTATAGCATAATCATTAGTAAATGATCACTTAATTTGTTAAGGATGTTTACATATGATTATCCTCTTGATCCCCTCCTTTACCATGTCCAATGAGAAGATCACTCACTCACTAGTATTGTGATAAAGATGAATCTATGAGCTAGTCATATTCATCATCATACCTTTTTGTTTTAGGTCAATCCAATGTATTTATGAATACTTGGACTAGTTGTGTTCATCCAAGTTATTTGTGGATACTTGGATTTGTTGTGTACATCCATTGCATATGTGTTTGCTTGGATTTGTGTTGTGTAAATCCAAGCTACATGTGTGTACTTGGATAAGTCTAGTTGAGTTGTAATAGATTTGATTAGGAGTTCTCACTAAACTATAAAGTGATGTGGTTGTGTCTTGTGAGTTCTCACTAAACTTTAAAATGATTAGTAGTTGTGTCGTGTGAAGTTCTCACTTAGCTTCAAAGTGAAGAGTCGTGAAGATTGGTTCTAGCTTTCGATTAGAACTCGACATCTAGCCTTGTGTCGTAAAATGGTGAAGTAGGCAATGTCGTGAAGATTGGTTCTACCTTTCGATTAGAACTCGACATCTAGCCTTGTGTCATTAAATTGTGAAGTAGGCAACGTCGTGTAGATTGGTCCTAGCTAAAGATTAGGTCTCGACATTTAGCTTAGTGTCGGAAAATAATGTAAGCAACGTTGTAAGGTTTTCTCCGTCGAGAAGGGAGCTTGTGGATATAGTGGAAATCTCGAGTAGGTGTACTCGAGGAGTGGAGTAGAAACGAGGATAGAGCCTCGTTGTCGAACCACTATAAATCTTGGTGTCTTCCCACTAGGTTGTCTCCTTCCTTGCTCTTTACTTATTTCATTATTATTAAACTTGCTTATTATTCTTGCTAGTGCATTTCAATTGAACCTAATCATTATGCAACTTAGCTTTAAGTAAAAGATAGTTTTGATACAAACCAAATTGAAAGTAATTTTAATTTGGTTACCAATCGAAGAGAAACTATTCAACCCCCCCTTCTAGTTTCTACATATTTCTTACAAAAATCTTCATGAAATAATCAGACCTATCGGAGATACAGGTTTGTTCATACTCTTCTTCTGACCTAAAGCCATGAAAGTCTAGGAATTCTTTTGTTGCACCTTCAGTTTTCAATTTGTAAACGGTTTTTTTTGCTTCAGCAGTTATAGGAAACCCAGGATCATTTTCATAAGCTTTATGTCTACCCGCTTCCTTATAACCCTCGATGGTATGTTTCACAAATGAATTTATGTAATAATCTGACCCATAATACAAACAATAATTTTTAAACTTTTCTATTGACTCTCCACAGCCATGATAATCAAGGAATTCAAGACTTGGACCTTCACTTTTCAATTTTGCTAAAGCTTGTTTTGACTTTTCTATGGTAGGCGACCCAGGTTCCCTTGGAAATGCGTCTATGCTAAAAGAATACATTGAATCATAACTAGACCAAGAAGATACATTACTAACAACTTGTGTGGCTTTCTTACTAGGTTTAGGGCCACCTATCTCAATAGCAGCTATACCTAATGATAATTAAATATAAATCAAAGAAGAACTTAACAGAATAATATTTTCTGGAAACAAAGTGAAGGTTAATTTGAATCATACCTTTGCCTTTGTCCATTTAGCTTAGTTATCTAATTAAGATTAAATTAAGTGTATTATTAAATCTTCAATTTTTATGGGTTCTAAAAATGATAGCCTAATAAATAACAAAAGAAACATCAATTTCTAAAGAACTTACATTACTGTTTACAAAGAAGATGGTGATGTGTTGTTGGTTTTCTTGGCGAAAATAGAGACAAAACAGACTAAGTATGTGATTTTTGGTTCAAGTTGGAGGGATGGATGTAACACCCCCAAGTTGGTCAAATGCAGCGGAATAGTAATTGGGGTGTTACTTGGGTGGATCGATAGCACATAACATATAGAGCAATGATCATAATATCATTTTGAAACATATTACATGAATTAATCGTACACATTTAGTATCTTGTCTGAATTTAAACCACATTTATTATAAAACAGAAATAAATATCCTAGCCCGATGGTCAACATGATGCTTCCTAAAATGCTGGAATCCAATGCATGAACCTGCTTACTTTCCTGAGAAAACACAAAAGTAAAATGTGGGGGGTCAACACGAGGTTGGTGAATTCACAGGTTTAATTAATTAAATAAGTATCAATATGCAAAGCATCACGAAGGTAGCAGGACATCACAGCCCAACGCTATAGTAGTTCCTACTGCCCTGTAATAGAAGCTAGACATAATTCTCAGTAAGCCCATTTGGGTCTATCCTGATTGAGGTTTCCCTTAATCCGACAATGACATAAACCTGATGCTCGGCCTAAGCAATACGTGACAGCTGATCACGACAGGCCGGGTGTTGTCAATACCCGAATAGATCTATCCATACATTTCGCGCTACACTATTAACTAATACAGTCCACGGGAATGGAGCAAACAGTAGGCAAATAAATTGTTGTTGTCTGTGCATGCTTGCATATAAATAGTTTTTGTATGTTTTCTCCCCCAGTTATAAAACAGTAAAGATGGGGCCATGAACTCACCTTAGTGATAATGAGGTAGTGAGGATGACGTCACAGTATAGTCACGGACTGGAGAAATTACCTAGGTAATTTAAATGTCTCAGTGAATGCAACAATAAACATGCATGATGAATGGTACATATGAAAATGCATGATCACAATTTATGAATTGTTACGTTGGTTTAAGTGTTTGTTCTTATAGTGAAATAAAGGTATGTATATATATTTTTGTTCAAGTAAAAAATATATATAAATGTATATAAATTTGCTTAAGGAAAGAGGGGTCGTAAATTAAATAAGTAACTATATCTTATTTAATTTATCATAAAGAAATAAATTACGATTTATTAAGTTTTAAAGTTTCAAAGGAAAATGGTTAACGGGGTTTGTCAATTTCGTAGAGTTTGTAAATAACTAAAATGATTTATTTTACAAATGACAAGTTTTATTACTTCTTTTAATTAAATAAAACTATAATAAATCTTTGTAAATATAATTTGTTTAGAAAAGTAACTTTAGATTTTCATCCGTTGAGTTTCTTACACCGTTAGTCCTTGTTGGTTATTCCAATTTATGAAAACGCCCCCTAGGGCTTGGTAAAGTTTCAAGAAATGACCAAATACCCCCTCCAATCCCACGGAATATTTATAAGGTGGGATTAGGGCTTGTTATGAGTTTCGAAAGTGGCACAAAAGGTCCTTGTAGTTTATTTATGGCTCACGGTTTGGTTTTAGGTTACCCTATAGTTTCGAAAATGACACAAACGCCCCTTGGACTATATAATAGTCACGAAAATGTTTACCTAGTTTTACTAGTTTTCAGTTTCGGACCTAACTTTCACCACTTGACATTTTAGGCACGAAAAGTACATATGTAATTCTTGTGTTGGGCTTTACGGCCCATTAGGGTCCGGTTGGGGTAAAAAGGGGTTAATGGGCTTAGTAAAAACTTAAGGTAATTAGTAAATGTCAATTACTTACTATTGGGCTTTAACTAGTGGGCTTATATTATGTTTTATTACAAAATTAGTTTAGTTGTAAGCTTATATATTTTGGCTTATTTTAATGGCTTATATAGGTTTATTGTTTTTGACTAAAGTTTATATTTTCTTACTAGTTAATCCTAATCTTATGTCTTGAGGGCTCATGGGTTATTCTAAGGCTTATAAGATTCGGCTTATATTTGCATGGCTTATATATTTAGGCTTAAGTTCCTAAAAGCTTAAATAAGCTAACCAAGTCTCGGCTTATATTAAGTTTATGTTAAAGCTAGCTTATTTCTAGTACCAACTTCGGCTTATATAGATTTTAAGGCTTAAATTACGTGGCTTATATAACAATATGGGCTTATATATGCTTAATGGCTCGGCTTATTTTACAATATACACATTTTAAGGTGCTCATTTATAACTAGTTTACTTCTAGGGTTTTTAAGCAAGGTGTCCAACATGTTAGGACATGGTTAAGGATTCTAGGGCACGAAATGTTTATCCATTATATAATCCGCGGCTTATAAGTCATATGGATGGCATTTCATGGAGGTTTTACGTATGCATGGCAACCTAGGTTCATTTCCTAAGATTTTACATGCATGTCATGAGATGGAAAGTAAAAGAATGATGGAAATAGGTCCAAGGTAGACTTACTTACTTGTTTGATCAAAATGGTGACAAAGGGAGTGGTGTTGGCGTCGGTTTGCTTCTAGACGAGTCCTAGGAGTCTTGAATGCTAGACTTCAATGCTTGGAGTACAAAGATATGGTAGTAAATGAGATGGAGGATTTTTGGTTAGCTCAAGGTGTTATGTGGGAGGGTTAATGATCCGAATATAAATGGTGTGAGGGTGAATGAGTGTTGCTAGGTTCCTAAATATCTAAGAGCAAATGTGAGTTGTGGCTTGGGGTTGGACACGGCAAGAGAGAGGGACAAGAGATTGTGAGTATTTTGCCATGGTACTTAGCAAGGACTTTTCATAAAGGCCCAAGATGTACATGTTGCTAGGTGTGTCTTGTTTAGCCGTCGCATGCAAGGATTCAAAGGGGACAAAAGGTAAGTTTTGAGTGTCTCCATTTAATGGTATGTTGTACAAGGTCTTGGTGTGTGGCTCATGCCCTTCACACGTCTAAGGGGTGACAAGAATGGATGTGTGACATAGTTCTCCAATAGTGTAACTAGTACTAACCTTAATTGCCCAAAAATGTACAAGTCCCCATAGTTTTCTAATGAAACCGGCGGTTTCATAGTTTTCTAGTCAAAGGAAAGTAAAATTCATGTAATGTGTATACATAGGTGTTATAATTAGTGTATAGTCTAGATACTTGGTAAGGAGGGTAAGAGTTTTGGTATAAAAGGTTATGGGTAAGTATATATATGAATATATACGGCTTAATAAAAGTCTAGGGTATGCTTGTGTTTAATTTTTGTGTCCAGGTGAGTGTTAAGTGAGTTAAGGTTATAATAATATGTGAGTATGTTTGAGTTTAAGTAATTTTGGTTACGTTTAGGGCCTTTGGTGAAAGTATGGTCCTTAGGTGATTTTATTATGACAAAAATATATAAAAGAAATATAAAATGATTTGATGTAGTGTTCATGTGTAAAAGTAATTGTCATGTTAGTTTAAAGTCAATTATAGTGTGAGAATCACATATAAAATATGCAAACTTAAGATTATATATTTATAAATAGTTATTTATTAAATGTGATCATGACGTTGGATTTTTAGAAAATTAATGGGATGTATGCAAGTGATCATATGTTCAGATGACTTAAAGTCTTTTACAATAGATCGTTTGTTTTCTAGTATGCTATTGAAATATAGTCATACAAATGTGGTCATGCTTTTATGATTAAAATACTCATAGTCACAATAAAAATTGTGATATAGTTGTTTCCCTGTTCAGATGATTAGAATGATGTATGCTCATGTGATGCATATGATTGTTCAAAGGATTTCATGCAAAGGTGATAGAATAAATATATAGATATCATGAGGTGACGTACACAATGTTGACATAGTCAAAACCTGAAATTTACAGGTTTTACAGCATAAACCAGTTATTTTAGCTTTGTCCTCAAAGCTTAAGATGACGTCACTGCTCAGGTAAAAAGGTGCGGGTACTTAGCTCTAAACGAGTCTTCGTGTTCCCAAGTAAATTCGGGACCTTTCCTAGAGTTCCATCGTATTTTAACTAACGGGATTTGGCTTCGTTTCAACTTCTTAACTTCTCTCTCCACGACTTCCATTGGTTCTTCTACAAATTGAAGTTTGTCGTCAAAATGGACTCCCTCCAATGGCATTGCTAATATGGTTCATCTGCGTAGCACTTCTTCAAGTTTGAGACGTGGAATGTAGGGTGTACTCGACTCAACTGCTAGGGCAACTCTAAGCGATAGGCGACCTCTCCAATTCTGGCAATCACCTTGAAAGGTCCTACGTAACGTGGATTTAACTTCCCCCGTTTCCCAAACCGTACAACACCCTTCCAAGGTGATACCTTCAGCATGACACAATCACCTACAGCAAACTCCATAGGTTTACGTTTCCTGTCGGCATAACTCTTTTGTCTATCCTGGGCAGCCTGAATTTGTTGCTTGATGAGGGTGATCTTCTCAGTAGTCTCTTGGATCAGTTCGGGTCCTGTCAGTTGAATTTCTCCCACCTCTGCCCAGCATACTGGTGAACGACATTTGCGGCCATAGAGGACCTCAAATGGTGCCGCCTTAATACTGACATGGTAGCTGTTATTGTAGGAGAACTCCACTAATGGAATGTGTTCGACCCATCTTTTTCCAAAGTCGATCACACATGCTCTCAGCATGTCTTCTAGTGTTTGGATTGTTCGTTCACTCTGACCGTCTGTCTGTGGATGGTATGCGGTACTCATATCCAGGTTTGTCCCTAAAGCTCTTTGAAAAGCTTTCCAGAAGTTTGATGTAAATCTGCCATCTCTATCGCAGATGATTGAGACTGGTATTCTGTGTCTCGTCACAACTTCCTTTAAGTACATTTTGGATAATTTGCTCAGAGAATCATTTTCCTTGATAGGTAAGAAGTGAGCTGATTTTGTGAGGCGGTCAACGATTACCCAAATTGTATCATAACCGTGGGACGATGTAGGAAGTTTGGTAATGAAATCCATGGTGATATTGTCCCATTTCCATTTTGGTATTTCGGGTTGAACTAACAAACCTGATGGTCGCTGATGTTCTGTTTTAACTCTAGCACAAGTCAAACATTTCTTCACGTAGGTGGCAATGTCTGCTTTCATGTTCGGCCACCAGTATAATTTCTTCACGTCTTGATACATCTTTTCGGATCCGGGATGTATGGAGTACTTGGACTTATGGGATTCGTGCATGATCACGTTACTCAAGTCTCCGTAACATGGTAGCCAGCTTCTTTCGTGTAGACACAACGTTCCGTCCGTTCTAGCTTCTAACTTTTCCTTGCTTAGGTCCGTCCTAAGCATTCCTCCTATGTCTTCCTTTCCGATATTCTCGGGCTTCTGTGCCTGGAGTTGGGCCTCTAATATCTGTTTGGGTAGGTCCAAATTAATGGTCATGACTAAGGCTCGAACTCTCATGGGAGGATCAGTTCCCTTTCGGCTTAGTGCATCTGCAACTACGTTTGCTTTTCCTGGGTGGTATTTGATGTCACAGTCGTAGTCGCTGAGTAATTCTATCCAACGACGTTGCCTCATGTTTAATTCTTTCTGATCTAGGATATGTTGCAAGCTCTTGTGATCAGTATGAACTGTGCACTTGGTCCCGTACAGGTAGTGCCTCCAGATTTTTAAGGCGAAAACTACGGATCCAAGTTCTAGATCATGGGTGGAGTAATTCTGCTCGTGCTTCTTCAGTTGTCTTGAAGCATAAGCAATCACTTTCTGTCTCTGCATCAACACAGCTCCCAAACCTTTGTGCGAGGCGTCACAGTAGACAACGAAGTCTTCGTTACCTTTTGGTAAGGCTAAAATAGGTGCACTGCACAATTTTTGTTTGATGGTCTGGAATGCAGCTTCTTCTTTTTCTTCCCACACAAACTTTATACCTTTCTGGGTGAGCTTGGTCATTGGTTTAGCAATCTTAGAGAAACCTTCGATAAATCGTCGGTAGTAACCGGCAAGACCTAAGAATTGACGAATTTCCTTCGGCGACGTGGGAGATGCCCAATCTTTCACAGATTCGACTTTCGCGGGGTCAACTTGGATTCCCTTGTCGTCAATCACATGACCGAGAAAGTGTACTTTAGGGATCCAAAAATCGCACTTTGAGAATTTTGCGTACAACTTTTCTTCCTTAAGCAGTTTTAGTACTTGAGCCAGATGTTTTCCGTGTTCTTGCTCATTCTTGGAATAGATGAGGATGTCATCAATAAACACTATCACGAACTTATCCAGATAGGGTCTGCATACCCGATTCATGAGATCCATGAATATGGCTGGTGCATTAGTCAGTCCAAATGGCATGACTTGGAACTCATAATGACCGTATCGTGTTCTGAAAGCTGTCTTTGGTATATCCTCTTCTCTAACCTTCAATTGGTGATACCTGGATCGCAAGTCGATCTTGGAGTACACGCTTGATCCTTGCAGCTGATCAAATAGGTCGTCGATTCGTGGTAATGGGTAGCAGTTTTTCACAGTTAACTTATTCAGTTCTCTATAATCGATACACATTCGGAAAGAACCGTCTTTCTTCTTAACAAACAATATTGGGGCTCCCCAAGGTGAGGAACTGGGCCTGATAAAGCCTTTGTCTGACAGTTCCTTGAATTGTTCCGCGAGTTCTTTCATCTCGGTAGGTGCTAAACGGTAGGGTGCTTTAGCTACAGGTGCAGATCCTGGCACTAAGTCTATTTGAAATTCAACTTGACGGGTCGGAGGTAATCCTGGCAAGTCGTCTGGAAAGACTTCAGGATAATCACAGACGATGGGTACATCCTTGATCTGTTTCTCCTTGGGTTCTTCTTCTTTGTCTGTCTTAGAAATATGCGCTAAAAAGATAGGACATCCTTTTAGTAGATATTTCTGGGCTTGGGTGCACGAGATCACACTCAACCTAGTGTCTGTTTTATCCGAATTTCCGTCTCCTCGGATAATTAGATCTGCGCTTCCCCATGGTATACGGACTAGTTTCTCGTCACACACAATGGTTACATGATATTTGGCTAACCAGTCCATACCAATGATGACATCGAAACTACTTAGTTCTATGGGTATTAATTGAATATCAAATGGGTGATTCTGAAGGTTTAAAGTACAGCCTCTTATGATGGTATTAGTTTCAATGATCTTTCCGTCTGCTAATTCGACTCTGTAACAGTTATCTAATGGGGTTGGTAATATGCCTAGTAAGCTACTAAACTCTGTGGATACGAAACTCCTATCGGCTCCCGTATCGAATAAAATATTTGCATAGCGATTATTCAGAAGGAACGTACCAGTAACTACATTGGAGTCGGGGTTGGTCCTGTTTTCTCCTATGACATAAACTCTGGTGGATGCTCCGCTTTGGCTTTCATTCTTACGCTTTGGGCAGTCAGGTCTGATGTGTCCAGTCTCTCCACAACCAAAGCAACGGATCTCCTTACGAGCCATGTTTCCACTGCTAGTGAGCTGGGGGCTTCCTTGGTATCCACTTCCACTGGAATTCTGCCTGTTGCCGTTGTGGGGCTTATTGTTGGCACTGAAGTTATTCCTATTGATCGGAACATATGCACTGCCCTGCTCTGGTCTTCGGCATTCAACAGTGGGTAGTGATGGAAGTTACACTTTGAGCATTTTGGTTTGTTTCCCAAGTATGGTGGTGATCCTGAGGAAACAGCACTGCAGACTTGACCTAAACCCTATCTCTTGGGCTGTTGAGTCTGGGGATGATGACGGTAGTTATCATCGACTTTCCTCTTGTGCTCTGCTTGTCTAATCATATGATCACGACCACGTTTGTCCACTAATTCTGTGGCAAACTCAATGGCACTCTCGATGGTAGTAGGTCGAGATGCAAGCACACTGTCATGAACAGAGTCTGGAAGTCCACTAACGTACTTCTCTATCTTATCCGACACTTTTGGGTACATACGGGTACACATCAAAGTTAGTTCCTGGAACTTCTGGTTGTAACCCGTAATATTGAAGTTGGTGCATTTGAGGTTCCATAATTTAATCTCCAGCTTTTTGATTTCACTACGTGGACAATATTTCATGGTAAGCTTTTCCTTCAATGCAGTCCATGTCATCCCATAGGCTCCATCGTGTCCGAGGGTAGCAACTTGTGAGTTCCACCACGTGAGTGCATGTTCCAAAAGTGTACAAGTGGCGAATTTCACCTTGTTCTCTTCAGTACAGTCACTAATACGAAACACGGTCTCAGTCCTCTCAAACCATTGCATGAGCTCGACTACCCCTTCCTTGCCCTTGTAATAGCTAGGCTTGCACTTTTGGAAGTCAGGGTAAGTACATCCTCGAGCTTCGCGGTTTCGGTTATTAGAGTTTTCACTGTCTCCATGGGTTCCGCTGGGGCGGTTTTCCCTGGCAGCTAAGGCGTCAGTAATGCCTTGCTCAATCAGTACTCTGAGTTGTGCATCAGATATAGTCGTCGCAGGTGTTTCTGCGGGGTTTGGGCGTGCGCGTCTTGGTGGCATTTTTCTATATTAATAAGAAAAACTGAGATTTGTTAGCTGATAAAAGATGGTTATATTAAACTGCATGGGAAATGTTTATGCATAGAATTCACAACAAATTTGATAATCCGCTAAGAGTTCATAATAATATAAATGTAAACAAACAAGTGGACGATAACATGCTATTTCTGGAAAACAACAGTATAATACAAGTACAACCGATCTAAGACAGGGTCATGGCAACCTGTCTGAAATAGTGGTACATATGTTTGTAATACAACCTGTTGGGTCAAAAAGTTGATGTGGCAGAAACTCAAAAACGAAGAAAACATGAAGATATTGTCTAAGCATTGTCAAGAGCAATTTAGGCGTTGACAAGAACAAATCCAGCGTTGTTGGCTCAAGAGTTGTCGTGTGTTATTTCAAGAGTTGACAGAATTGTAGACAAGAAGCTTATGGAAGCTTCTATTTAGATAAACATGCAAGATATATTTTGCATAAGTTTATTTAAATAGAAGATTTACATGTTTATTTGATTTTATCTCTTGTAAAACCCTAGTCCTTACACTATAAAAGGAACCATGGGTTATTAGGTTTTTCATATAATTCATTCACAATGTAAACCTAAAAGTGTGTGTGCACTAGACGTGGGATTCAATGTATACACGTCTAGTGGATGTTTGTTATTAATATAATGAACATCCCTTTTGTTTTAATTCATGTTATTTGTGCCTAAAAACCTTGTTAATGTGTTATGTTCTAATTCCGCTTTGATTGTATAATCATATGAACATGATGCATTCCTAGTAGCTTCAAAGATTCGAAAACCAAGGTTTCCACAATTGGTATCAGAGCCTCGTGGCTCGTGATGCTAGGACCAACAAGGTGTTCGTGTATGGTGAAGAAAAGAAAAATCCGTCTAGGGTTTTTCTGGACGTTTTTGTCTGCGCAGCAGTATTCAGAAGGTCATAACTTTTGATTGAACCGTTGGATCGTCACGAAATTTTATATGTGTGTTCTACATACATATATCTAAATATCCACTGGAGGGATTGTCAAGTTTTATCCCCAGGCAAAAGTTATTAGGCGTCAAAGTTGGCTGATGAGTGATTTTCAGATTTCCTGTTTTACATAAAATCATGATTTAGGGTTTTTCTACAAACCCTAGATCGTATTTACACAGGAAGGAAGATGTGCTCTTGTTCATTATTATCAAGTATACTAGCTTTGGTGAGTGATTTTCTAAAAATCATGTTGAACCCTAGTTTCTTGTTCATGTCTGTTGTAATTTTTCGTTTAGGGTTTACTTGATAAACCCTAGATCCATGAGGTTTAGCAGCAGATTATGATGATGACAAGCAGCAGAAGATACACTGTTATGATATGTGTTTGTACCACGTGGGATACAAAAGGAAGTGTTGAACATACGTAGGTTATTATTAAGATAACAAAGGTTTTCAGTACAAACCCTAGATCTACTCACGTGAGATGATAACAGCAGGTATGTTTCAGTTTGTGGTGTTCATGTCGTATGAAGAGATTGATTTTGGATGGCTGGAGCTGTGAATGTAACGTTTGTAGTTATCTAATTATGTCATGTTTGCTAAAGTAACGTTGGATTAGTTTCTGTGATTACGTGGGAAAGATTTTTACATGCGTAATATATGGAGATAATTATGGGATTGATACAACAAGTTCTATTGGTGAACGGTCATACAAGCAAAAGTCAAGAAGAGTTCCTATTTTTCAGGAATGTAAAACGTGTGAGGAGTATATCTCCTTAAATATTTATTCTAATTACCTGCGTGATCTTTGGGGAGAGTTGTGATCCTACTTTGTAGGGAATGTGATCAGCATGTATGTAGGGTAATAGATAAAGATTAAGTACACACGTTTGGGATTTCATACGACATAGATGGAAATTTAAGGTTGACCACAGATGGTGTCAGCTGACAGGGAATATTGACGCTGACAAGTTTTGAATTAACGCTGACAGTAAGTGTTTTGACGCTGACAGAATAAGTCAACGCTGATAGGTTGACAGTGTTGTCCGATATATGGTATTTCAAGCGCTGATAAGTATTGTCCGATATTGGACAATACATCTGACCAAGATATTGGATAAAGAAGGATGTTGGACAACACAAGGAAGGCTGTTGTTTGAGAAAATTGGTACGTTTTGAGCACACAAAAAGGTGGAAATTACACACGAAGGTACATGGAATCTCCGTTTTAATATAGAATATCATGTTGATATTTATGGCTCGGATATTTTTGAAAGGGATTAATGATTTTTAAGTAAGTTAGCAACAATTCATGAAGAATTTTATTGGATTATGTAATCGGGATAGCCTTGTGAAAGAGTTATTCGTTGACAGCTTTTACATATGAAGATATTGACTTGTGATGAAGAGGTGTTGGCTTAAGGGGAAGAATTCTTATGATAAGTTTGATGATTGAAGAAGATTTTCGCGAGTTTGTGTTCTATCATATCTTAAAGTCGTGCACTCCCAGTCATAGACTTTAAAGGTAACTTGTTCGTGCTTTAAATGTTTGGTGACGAAGACTTGTCATAACACTTGAAGGAGTTACATTATCGTGCTCAGTGTCTCACATAGGATGAGAATATTGACAAGAGATCGAGGTCTACTTATACTTGGTCTAGTATAAGTACTTTATCACGTGGATAGTACAATACATGGAACACAAGGTTGGGTTATTCTACTTCGACATCAAAAATATTATATTTATTGTTCTTCAAGATCATTACTTAGAGCTACATTTGGAGAATCTTCAAAGATTGCATACATTGTTTACTTCCTTGTTGATGTGACAAAAAGGGGAAGAAATACATGCTACAATTGAGGGGAAGCAATTTGAAGATCATGTACAACTTACAAGAGATACACATAGAGTTTTGCCACTATCAACTAGGGGAAGATTGTTGGGTCAAAAAGTTGATGTGGCGGAAACTCAAAAACGAAGAAAACATGAAGATATTGTCTAAGCGTTGTCAAGAGCAATTTAGGCGTTGACAAGAACAAATCCAGCGTTGTTGGCTCAAGAGTTGTCGTGTGCAATTCAAGAGTTGACAGAATTGTAGACAAGAAGCTTATGGAAGCTTCTATTTAGATAAACATGCAAGATATATTCTGCATAAGTTTATTTAAATAGAAGATTTACATGTTTATTTGATTTTATCTCTTGTAAAACCCTAGTCCTTACACTATAAAAGGAACCAAGGGTTATTTGGTTTTTCATATAATTCATTCACAACGTAAACCTAAAAGTGTGTGTGCACTAGACGTGGGATTCAATGTATACACGTCTAGTGGATGTTTGTTATTAATATAATGAACATCCCTTTTGTTTTAATTCATGTTATTTGTGCCTAAACACCTTGTTAATGTGTTATGTTCTAATTTCGCTTTGATTGTATAATCATATGAACATGATGCATTCCTAGTAGCTTCAAAGATCCGGAAACCAAGGTTTCCACACAACCAAAAGATATCCTACCTACTAAGGTTAGGTACTACGAATACAACTGAAAGGAATACAAGTACAAAAGAAATAAATCATGCGAGCTGAGATGCAACTCAGTGCTTGTCATGATGTACAACTAAAAATCTACCCTACACTAGTATGGCTGCCTGCAGGTGCTGATGGTCCAGCTGGTGGTGCACGCTCGTCCTGCATACGAATCACGGCACTCCGGGTCTCTCTGGTGTATCTCAAAGCCTCTAGTAGCTGTTGTTGACGTGCAGTGTCGGCACTCCGTAACTGCTCTGTCTCTGTAGTGATCCCCTGATGACGGAGATCTGTCAAATCCACGAAGGTCCTAAAGGTGTCCTCCTGTGTGTAGATGGCGGCTCGAGTCTCGTAGGAATGACTCTCCAGTGAAGCTAAGCGGTAACGGAGGTAAGCTACCTCATCCAATAGTCAGTGTATGGTCTCCCGGGTGGTGTATGACTCCCCGGCTATGGCCCAGTAGAGGGAGTCAAGTCTCTCCTGGAGCATGGCGCGACCCTGCTGGTCCGCCTGTAGCAGAGAGTTGATAAGGGTGGTGTCCTGTGCCTGTCGGGTCGTGAGTGCATCGACCTGTGCCTGAAGGGCGCTAAGTCTAGCCTGCCCGGCTCCTGATCCCTCTCCAATCTCATAGGTCGAGTCCGGGATAGCGTCATGTCTCCTCTTACGAGGTGGCAAGACACTGGTGGGGTAAGTGTTAGGCACAGAAGGCGGTGGTAAGGGTGGTAAAGAAGGTATGACCTGGTCCACCTCTCTAGGAGGGGATGCAGGTACTACAAGAAGCGGTGTAGTAGGAGATACAGTGGGTGGTGAAGGAGTAGGTGAATCTGTGAGTACGATGACCCCGTCCTGCTGGTCATCTCTGAACTCTGTATCAGATGCAGGTCCAGCTAGTACTGACGTCGGTGACAAAGGTGTGATGGTAGGAACCATAAGCTCCTCGAAAGTAGTAACAATAGTGGGCGTCGTCATGATATCTGAAAGTAACATTTTAAAGTTGAGCAAGTTTTCAACTTACACAATTTAAAAAGTTTTCATGATGCATATGCGATGTGGTTTTAAAGCTTTTAACCATGTTGTCAAAAGTATAAATAGATACTTATGTGATTTATTTACCATGAGGGAATAAATCAATGTGAAGTTAGTTCACAAAATATGCATGCTCTATAATGCCATATGCCTAACTTATAGGTTCCCCAAAAATCAATTTTTCTTTAGACTGATTTTTATGTTCAGTTATAGTCCAGTTTAAAATTTTTATTATTTAAAATTTTTTAAGTTTTTGATCTGGTTCTCTATAACTATGCGCTCTGATACCATTTCTTTAACACCCCCAAGTTGGTCAAATGCAGCGGAATAGTAATTGGGGTGTTACTTGGGTGGATCGATAGCACATAGCATATAGAGCAATGATCATAATATCATTTTGAAACATATTACATGAATTAATCGTACACATTTAGTATCTTGTCTGAATTTAAACCACATTTATTATAAAACAGAAATAAATATCCCAGCCCGATGGTCAACATGATGCTTCCTAAAATGCTGGAATCCAATGCATGAACCTGCTTACTTTCCTGAGAAAACACAAAAGTAAAATGTGGGGGTCAACACGAGGTTGGTGAATTCACAGGTTTAACTAATTAAATAAGTATCAATATGCAAAGCATCACGAAGGTAGCAGGACATCACAGCCCAACACTACAGTAGTTCCTACTGCCCTGTAATAGAAGCTAGACATGATTCTCAGTAAGCCCGTTTGGGTCTATCCTGATTGAGGTTTCCCTTAATCCGACAATGACATAAACCTGCTGCTCGGCCTAAGCAATACGTGACAGCTGATCACGACAGGCCGGGTGTTGTCAATACCCGAATAGATCTATCCATACATTTCGTGCTACACTATTAACTAATACAGTCCACGGGAATGGAGCAAACAGTAGGCAAATAAATTGTTGTTGTCTGTGCATGCTTGCATATAAATAGTTTTTGTATGTTTTCTCCCCCAGTTATAAAACAGTAAAGATGGGGCCATGAACTCACCTTAGTGATAATGAGGTAGTGAGGATGACGTCACAGTATAGTCACGGACTGGAGAAATTACCTAAGTAATTTAAATGTCCCAGTGAATGCAACAATAAATATGCATGATGAATGGTACATATGAAAATGCATGATCACAATTTATGAATTGTTACGTTTGTTTAAGTGTTTGTTCTTATAGTGAAATAAAGGTATGTATATATATATATATTTGTTCAAGTAAAATATATATATAAATGTATATAAATTTGCTTAAGGAAAGAGGGGTCGTAAATTAAATAAGTAACTATATCTTATTTAATTTATCATAAAGAAATAAATTACGATTTATTAAGTTTTAAAGTTTCAAAGGAAAATGGTTAACGGGGTTTGTCAATTTCGTAGAGTTTGTAAATAACTAAAATGATTTATTTTACAAATGACAAGTTTTATTACTTCTTTTAATTAAATAAAACTATAATAAATCTTTGTAAATATAATTTGTTTAGAAAAGTAACTTTAGGTTTTCATCCGTTAAGTTTCTTACACCGTTAGTTCTTGTTGGTTATTCCAATTTATGAAAACGCCCCCTAGGGCTTGGTAAACTTTCAAGAAATGACCAAATACCCCCTCCAATCCCACAGAATATTTATAAGGTGGGATTAGGGCTTGTTATGAGTTTCGAAAGTGGCACAAAAGGTCCTTGTAGTTTATTTATGGCACACGGTTTGGTTTTAGGTTACCCTATAGTTTCGAAAATGACACAAACGCCCCTTGGACTATATAATAGTCACGAAAATGTTTACCTAGTTTTACTAGTTTTCAGTTTCGGACCTAACTTTCACCACTTGAAATTTTAGGCACGAAAAGTACATATGTAATTCTAGTGTTGGTCTTTACGGCCCATTAGGGTCTGGTTGGGGTAAAAAGGGGTTAATGGGCTTAGTAAAAACTTAAGGTAATTAGTAAATGTCAATTACTTACTATTGGGCTTTAACTAGTGGGCTTATATTATGCTTTATTACAAAATTAGTTTAGTTGTAAGCTTATATATTTCGGCTTATTTTTATGGCTTATATAGGTTTATTGTTTTTACTAAAGTTTATATTTTCTTACTAGTTAATCCTAAGCTTATGTCTTGAGGGCTCATGGGCTTATTCTAAGGCTTATAAGATTCGGCTTATATTTGCATGGCTTATATATTTAGGCTTAAGTTCCTAAAAGCTTAAATAAGCCAACCAAGTCTCGGCTTATATTAAGTTTATGTTAAAGCTAGCTTATTTCTAGTACCAACTTCGGCTTATATAGATTTTAAGGCTTAAATGACGTAGCTTATATAACAATATGGGCTTATATATGCTTAATGGCTCGGCTTATTTTACAATATACACATTTTTAAGGTGCTCATTTATAACTAGTTTACTTCTAGGGTTTTTAAGCAAGGTGTCCAACATGTTAGGACATGGTTAAGGATTCTAGGGCACGAAATGTTTATCCATTATATAAGCCGCGGCTTATAAGTCATATGGATGGCATTTCATGGAGGTTTTACGTATGCATGGCAACCTAGGTTCATTTCCTAAGCTTTTACATGCATGTCATGAGATGGAAAGTAAAAGAATGATGGAAATAGGTCCAAGGTAGACTTACTTACTTGTTTGATCAAAATGGTGACAAAGGGAGTGGTGTTGGCGTCGGTTTGCTTCTAGACGAGTCCTAGGAGTCTTGAATGCTAGACTTCAATGCTTGGAGTACAAAGATATGGTAGTAAATGAGATGGAGGATTTTTGGTTAGCTCAAGGTGTTATGTGGGTGGGTTAATGATCCGAATATAAATGGTGTGAGGGTGAATGAGTGTTGCTAGGTTCCTAAATATCTAAGAGCAAATGTGAGTTGTGGCTTGGGGTTGGACACGGCAAGAGAGAGGGACAAGAGATTGTGAGTATTTTGCCATGGTACTTAGCAAGTACTTTTCATAAATGCCCAAGATGTACATGTTGCTAGGTGTGTCTTGTTTAGCCGTCGCATGCAAGGATTCAAAGGGGACAAAAGGTAAGTTTTGAGTGTCTCCATTTAATGGTATGTTGTACAAGGTCTTGGTGTGTGGCTCATGCCCTTCACACGTTTAAGGGGTGACAAGAATGGATGTGTGACATAGTTCTCCAATAGTGTAACTAGTACTAACCTTAATTGCCCAAAAATGTACAAGTCCCCATAGTTTTCTAATGAAACCGGTGGTTTCATAGTTTTCTAGTCAAAGGAAAGTAAAATTCATGTAATGTGTATACATAGGTGTTATAATTAGTGTATAGTCTAGATACTTGGTAAGGAGGGTAAGAGTTTTGGTATAAAAGGTTATGGGTAAGTATATATATGAATATATACGGCTTAATAAAAGTCTAGGGTATGCTTGTGTTTAATTTTCGTGTCCAGGTGAGTGTTAAGTGAGTTAAGGTTATAATAATATGTGATTACGTTTGAGTTTAAGTAATTTTGGTTACGTTTAGGGCCTTTGGTGAAAGTATGGTCCTTAGGTGATTTTATTATGACAAAAATATATAAAAGAAATATAAAATGATTTAATGTAGTGTTCATGTGTAAAAGTAATTGTCATCTTAGTCTTAAGTCAATTATAGTGTGAGAATCACATATAAAATATGCAAACTTAAGATTATATATTTATAAATAGTCATTTATTAATTGTGATCATGATGTTGGATTTTTAGAAAATTAATGGGATGTATGCAAGTGATCATATGTTCAGATGACTTAAAGTCCTTTACAATAGATTGTTTGTTGTCCAGTATGCTATTGAAATATAGTCATACAAATGTGGTCATGCTTTTATGATTAAAATACTCATAGTCACAATAAAAATTGTGATATAGTTGTTTCCCTGTTCAGATGATTAGAATGATGTATGCTCATGTGATGCATATGATTGTTCAAAGGATTTCATGCAAAGGTGATAGAATAAATATATAGATATCATGAGGTGACGTACGCAATGTTGACATAATCAAAACCTGAAATTTACAGGTTTTACAATGGAAAGGAGAATGGTTCTTTGTTTTCCTGGATCGGGGAAGAGATGAAATGGGGGTGGAAGCTATGTTTTTGGGGGTGGTTGTTATGAAATTGGGGAAGAAGAAGAACGAGGGGGAAGAAGAAGATCGAGTGTAGGTTAGTATTTGGGTTGTAACAGGTAACTCAAGTAGTGGGCCTGGTCCAACAAATAAAAAAAAGTCAAAGTTTAAAATCATATTCAAATGGGTATTTTTCACATTAAATAGTATAATGTGTATAATGGATATTCTAAAAAAATACATTTGGTATTTTTGACATTTACCCAACTCTATATACCAGCAGTTTTTCCCATTTGCCTATTTTTCCTCTTTTGCACACCACACGTGTTTATCTTTGGCTAGAATCTAAAGTATTGCATTTGGAAATAAACAATATAAATTTTAACAATATCTATGCCACGCACTTGATCAAAATAGTTGATGATTGTGATGTTTAGGATCTTGTTATATGAACAACTAGGATCTTGTTACATGATGATAGTCGATTAAAATCACAACTAAAGTAGATTAAGAACTTAAGAAATTCTACTTCCTTTGTGAAACCACAAATAAACATCAATACCCATGATTGTTACATGATGATAGTCGATTTTGTTTTGGAAAAGTTATTAGGGGTTTTTGGTTTGTTTTGATGTGCTATAGAGTTATGGGAAACGGTGGGGTTTGTTTTTATAGTTATGACATGTGGGTTGTGTGTAGGGGTGGCAATTTTAGACTCGACACGAAACCCGACTTGAAACCGACACGAAAATTAACAGGTTCAGGTTGAATATATTAAATCTTAGGTGAGGTTTGGGTCGGTCTATCTGACCCATTTATTAAACAGGTTAGGTTTGGGTTGGAAAAAAATTAAGCAGGTCGACCCGACAACCCGTTTAATATTTTTTCCTTATATTAAAAATGATTAATATTTTATCATACGTGTTTAATAGGTTAAACATACCAAACATAAACACATTTAACATGTTTAACACGTCTAATGTGTCTACTTTTATATATATAACTTGTTAAATGGATCAATATATAAACCCGTTTAACTTATTCAACCTATGTAACATTTTTAACGTCAACCCAAATATATATATATATGGGTTAAATGGGTTAGGTTCGGGTTATGTGTAAACGGATTAGGTTCGGGTTATGTGTAAACGGGTTAGGGTTGACATAACTGATACGATTATTTAAATGGGTTAGGTTTGGGTTGGGATTTTCTGACCCGCCAACCTGACAACCCGAACCCGACACGAGTTGTCACCCCTAATTGTGTGTAGTTGCGGTCTTGTTTTTCTAACTTTTTGTTTTTAACCCCTAACGATTGTTTTATTACTATCGCTTTTAATAAGTTTTATTTTTACAATTATTTCTTAATAAAAAAAATTAATATTTTAGACGAATTTTTCACTAAGCGTTTTGCTTTACTAAGTAAAAGATGTTAATGTTAAAGGTTAAGTACATATATTAGCAATATACTTTTAAACTTTTACACATCTAGGTAATGAAGTGCAAATAATACTAATATAATCATTCAAAGTTTCAATTTTTATACATACGAGGATTGATGCCCGCGCTCCGCAGCGGGGTATTTTTAAGGTGTGTCGGCAACTTAATTAGCGAACCACAGTGCTGGAAACACGTTAAAAAGATTTTCATGTAAAATGAAAGTAATCGCACGACTAAAAGAGCATTACTATGTGCACTTTCAAGTTTAGCCTTTCTTGACTCTTGTCCTTTCTTAGGTATTCATAAGCCTTCACAACGTACTTAGATTCAGGACCATAAAGATGACATGCTGAGGCTGCTTTGTAAGCTAGAAGCTCCACGTTTCCTGTGAAAAATGCAACATACTAACATGTCACCCTTACTAAATTACGCTAAAAGAGTTGAGGTAAAAAATGCAATAGCTAACTACTTATGAAAAGGTAACTTTTTCCAGAAAAGAGTGTTTTTGGGTCGACCATCCCACAGACTTTCAAACAGTACAAAACGATTATCTGTTTTAAATCAGCAAACGACTGCCCATTTTGCCCCATTTAAGTGTAAGGTTTAAAAGTTATCAGGGAAATTACTCATTAAACTACTTACACTTCTAAGAGCTGAACAAAAGGAAAAGCTACCTGAGGCAACTTCTGACGCAAGTAAGGATTGGGTGAAATGACGTGCCAACCACCATCGACAGCGTAATCTCCAATTCTTTCTTGATACAGGATCTTTAAACATATCAGGAACATTCTTGACACGTTCTGTGTAACTATCACCATAGCTGTTCACACAACTTGACATTCTGTCCCCGTCACATTGTGCAAGTCTTATAAAGTAAGAAGCGATCTCCTTCCATATATAACTGTCTGCATATGTGGCATCTAAATGCAAAGCAATCATCTCTACCAACTTCTCTACGCTATGTTATGTTTGGCATTGTGATTTAAAAGCGATCTAAAGAATTACCTGTGAGAGCAGCCATATAAACTTCCAATTTCCGAATGTTCCAATTTCTAGAAACCTACAAAGACACATATAGTTCAAAAGAAAGTGAGTCTATATTTTGAGGCTCGGAGACACTTGACATGGCTGCAACGACAATCAGCGTCTGCCCAACCAAGACACAGGGGCTTATAAATTGTGGCTCACGAAGCACAGTTGCATAAACTTTTCGTCATCGACTTTATAAAAATTATACACACACATAGTAATTAACGTGATTTGTTTCAATAATTAAGGGTAGAACGTGGTTTCAAAAGTTACCACAAACAATTTTGTAAGACGAAGATTGGTGAACAGATTTGAGAATCAAGTCTATCAAAAAGAAAACCCAAGTGGCCATACTCCAAATGCATTATGATTACCTCATGTCATGTACTGGCCATCTTACTATCCTTTCATTCTGGTGGGGACGCTTATATAATGCGTTATAGCTCGTCCATAAAGCCCATATGCGCATCTAATCATTGTTGTCTAAACTCTAAAATCTAATAGTTGAGTTGCCAATGAAGCGTAGAAGTTAAGTGACTGTTCGTAGCTAAGAGCAACAACAGGCGGCAAACTTATCAGCACTCGGCTGCGGTTCCAGCAGCAACAACAAGGCTACAATGGCGGCAACAAAAGCAATGCTCCAACATCTTCATTCTCCCTACAAACAACAAACACATTTCATTCGCGGATTCAGTATATCTTAAATAGTTTAGTGGTTCCACCTGAACTCATACTCTATTCTTGTTAAATGAAGTAACAAATTATTGTGACCAAAGAAACTAAAACCGTTTGGTTTCCTTTTTCAACATACATCTATTTTACTTGTGCTGCCATGCGTGTCATTAAATAAGACACCATTTCAGCAAGATTTATAATTCTGATAACCTAGACCAAGTTGCATCATACGTGCCACAAAGAATCAAATTGGTCTAATTTAGAAGTATGTGCCATGATAAAATTGACCATGGCATAAAAGGAAGTTGCAATTGACCCGTTGATGGGCATATAACATCAGATGTGGATATTTGGATGATGTTATGTATCGTCAAAATATCGTATATAGGAATTTGAAAAGACAAAACTAAGGGGCATTTATACTTGCAAACTAACCACTCGTGTTGCCATCAAAGAGGCAAGGTTAACGCAGCCTTTTTTATGATTTGAAATTAGAAAAAAAGAACTATTGCCATTTAAACAGGGTAGATTAATTTGGTTATGCTACTTAAAGGTGTGTTTGGGTAGGTTCACTTGTTCAAAACAATGCCTTACCGATACTTAATAGCATGTTTTTCTGATCAAAGACAAATCGCTACTTTAACCACTGTCTTAACCTGAAAAATAAGCAATGCAAATTCAAAATTCAACGCTTCAATAAGTCAGGTTGTTGAACCAATGACTTACCTTTGGTCACAGCCAAGTTAAGCTTTTCTTTGGTAGTAGTAGCCCGTGTCTTTTGTAATTCAAGTTGCCATTGAGCTTTCTGATCTTTGAGTTCAACATTCAATTGTTTCTCGACTTTTGGCAAATTGTTCCATCAGCTTCCCGTATTAGACTTCCAAATAGCTGCTTTTGCCAAGATGTCTTTCTTGTTGAAATGAAAAGTTAGTCATCTTGGTAATGGTACAAAATCTAATAGAGGTGACGAAGATAAATAGGTCGTGTAATGGAACAAAATGAGTTCGGTATAAAGTGATTTGTGTCATGTTGGTCAAAAAGTGGCGTCCTCATTTGACCGATTATAAAAAAATCAACCCGCTCATTAAATTTTCCAAACTCAGTCAAAAGCAAACGAAAACCGAACCGATATAATAGAAAGAGTACTGAGTTACTGACCTCATTTTAAGACGATGAAAGCATGCCCACATCAACCGACCGAAGCTTGAGGGGTGCTTAACAGTTTCTCCCGGTTCTCTATAACTTCATTTGCGAGTTTGGTACCATTTTCTATCAAGTTTTGGAATCAGTAATTTTGCCTTTCATGGTATCATATGAGAACTCTAAGTTAAACTCGCTGCCCTTGTCCTTCTTCGTGGCACTGGTATTTTTACAGAAAATAGTTAAAACATATATGAGAAATACTCTCGTTGATTGAATACAAAAACAATATGGAGTACAACTTTTTTTGTTGTACCTTGATAACCTGCCCGAAATGGGAGTTCCCGTCAAGAGCCACACCCTCATTTAAAATAACGAAACACAGTAACCCAAAACGCCATCTGTTTGATTATAAGTACCTTAAGCAAATTCGAAGCTGAAGACGACAACGAAAATGATACATTATAGCAACCGCACCACAAATACCTAAAAGATCAGACTGAAACATCCAAAATGAGCAAATCACATTTTTACATATAACTTAAACATGAATTAAGTAATTAAATGAAAGAGATATAGTCACATACATTAAACAACTACTTTTAACTCAAACATTTCTTGAAACACATTATATGCATAATTCAAAATCTCAATTACCCCCACCAGACTTTTAAATCTCATGCTAAAAGGAAGAGATGACACGAAAATCTTCGTTAGTTCATGTGATAAAAGTTGCATAAATCAAAGATGTGATTATTTTTCAGTTTGGTGGGAAGCCGTGAAAATTGTAGCGGGAAGCCGTGAAAATTGTAACGAAAACTGATAGGTGTGAAAACACCCATCCTTTTACCACTTAATTCTGGCTAAAACAAGACCATAACACGTATTTAATATCATTTGTTTGGAATTATGCGTGGTTTTTGTGTTTATTGTGCTTTCAGAGTCAACCGGATGAATACTGAAGAAAACATGGGATTGCACGGGTTTTATCGAAGAAAAAGACTCAAGACGAAGTCTATTGTCCAAGAGATGCAAAAGATTTGAAGTCATTGTGCCTATTTGAAGATTTATCGAAGAATAGAGCCAAAGATGGAAGATTCATATATGTCGAAGAACTCGAGTCTATTAAATAAAAGATTATAAGACGAGTTGGAATTATTCACCGACACTTCTCAAAATCCAAAGTCGGAAACGTTTATTTAAAGAGACGAGAAGACTAAAGAAGGAAGAAGAAAAGAAGCCCAAAACCAAGCCCATTCACAAAGCCCACAAGACTTGCCTATAAATAGGAATTTACTTAACAAAAATGAACACTTAGTCTTTTAGGTAGTTTTTAGTTTCATTCATTCTCTCTAGTTTTAGAGAGAGAGAGTTCTAAACTTTCTCTCACTAGATTTCTTCTTTTTCTATTTCAAGATCAAAACTTTGTATTATTTTTAATTAATCAAGTTTAGTTTCAAGCTTTTAATCTTTAATCTCATCCTTCCTTTCTTTGAATTTAATTGATTTTGGTACAAATCTCGTATGATCCGTGTTGTTCATCAATGATTTTGTGCCTAAAAAGTTGATTTCTTTTTATGTTTCCTTAAGTTTATACACGAATAAGCTCTAAGATCCTTGTTCTTATTGGCTTATTTGTTGATTTAGCTTATTTACTTTTTAAAGTTTTTATGAAAAGTTCATCTTTTTATTGATTTGATTTAAAAGTTGTTTATTTGAAGCCTAGATAAAGTGTTCTTAGTGCTTATTTGATCAGCTTATTGTTGGATTCGAGTTAGTTTTGGAGTTAGCTTATTCCATAAGCTTATTTCCCTAGCATAAGTTTCGGATTAGCATAGATTTCGGAAAGGGCAAAGCCCTTTTCCGACCGGGTATTTCGACCAGGCACCATCCCTTCTTTCCGATCGTATGATCGGAAAAGGGTTTAGTAGATTCCGATTGTAGCAAGTTTTACCATATTCCGATTGGGACCCCTTTTCAGCATATTCCGATTGTCTTTGTTTTTGATTATTTCGATTGGTAAGTTTCCCCATATTCCGATTGCACCTATTTTCAAACATTCCGATAGAGACAAATTGACAGTATTCCGATTGCATGCTTTTTGATTATTCCGATCACCATACTTTTCAACATTCCGATCAAAGTGATCGGAATATATTTCGATTGAGGTCATTTTTCCACTATTCCGATTTGAGGTGTTTTGTTCCGATCTTACTTTCTTTTAGTATTTTCCAACTAAGTTCTTATTTTTCACAAAGTTTTCCAAGAGTTAGTTTTAATAGAGTGTTCATTTATTTTTAAAATAAAATCTTTAAGTTTTCAAACGTTTATTTTTAAACTCGTTTCTTTACTTTAATCTTTTAAAGCTTTAAGTTTACTCTTTGACACTTAATTAATCATTATTAGTTTAAATAGATAAACAAACCAACCCCTTTTTATTAACCAAGAACAAATCATTCCACTTAGAGCCGAGATCAATTCGAGAGGATACCGAGAGAACGAATCTAGTACCCATTGAAAATCACTTGTATCAAATGGCGCCGCTGCCGGCTCTTCTCGTTAAGATCAAATGTTTTTTTGTGAGAACTTGGATTTTGGGATCCGTTCCCCGTGAACGTTACTTTTTCATAAAAATTTTCAAAAAATCCTAAAAAATATAAATTTTCAAAAATACAAAAAAATTAAAAAAACATAAAAACCAAAAATATTTTTGCTTTGTTTTTCTTTGTTCGTTCTTTTGCAGGTGTATGCGCACTCGATCCACGTCTTATCAAGAGCCCGAACCTCTCGATCACTTAGACATGACCGGTGTACAAAACAACAACAACATACCACCTCCAAACAATAATAATAACAACAACAACCCACCTTTCAACAACATGAATAATAACAACAACAATGAGCCTCTACCGGATAATCGTCCGATGATTGAACTGCTGCAAGCTCATGTAGATGGCAACACTGATCCAATTGTTATACCAGCAATTGCAGCCAACAACTTTGAGCTAAAATCAGGCTTTATCCAGATGGTCTCCGCTCAACCATTCTTGGGGCGTACCATTGATGATCCACACGACCATATCAAGAGATTCTTGCAACTAACCAACACGATCAAATTCAATGGTGTTCCACAAGAGGTTATCAGGTTATAACTTTTTCCCTTTTCTTTAGAGGGACAAGCCCGGCATTGGCTTGCTAAGGAACCACCACAGAGTATTCTCTCGTGGACGGATTTGGAAACCAAGTTTATCAATTATTTTTTCCCACCCTCTCGTACTACCGCTTTGCGGAATGAAATCATAAATTTTGAACAAAAGTACGATGAGTCGTTCAGTGAATCTTGGGATCGTTTCAAAGATCTTTTAAGAAAATGCCCACAACATGGTTTTACCAAAGTACATCAAATTAATACTTTTTACAATGGTTTAAGCATGAGTGACCAAGATTCACTAAACAGTGCCTCGGGGGGTAATCTTTTGGCTAAGACTTCCAATGCTGCTTGGGATATCATTGAGAATAAATCTCGTGTGCAAACCAAGAGTGTTCGGACCAATGTCGCTAGTGCTAGCACTAGTGACAGCGACAAGCGACTGGACAAAATCACTACGCTTCTTGAATCGCTTGTTACCCACACCGTCAACAACACCAACAGCAGCCACGCTAAAAACGCTCAAGTTAACGTTGTTAGCCAACCTTGTGAGATATGCGGTGGTCCTCACTCTTACACCACTTGTACCGCCACCCAAGACTACCCTGCTGAGAATGTGAATGCAGCTTATGGCACCTATCCTCAACCTGCTTATCAAGCCCGTCCTCAAGGTGACCGTAACTTGCTGAGCTACCGTTCCAACAATTATCTTTCCCCACCTGGTTTTCCTCCAAACAACCCAAATCAACAACAAAACCTCAATCGCCCTCCTCAACAACAACAACAACCTCGTACACCATACATTCCACCTCACAAGCAGCAACAACCACCTCAACGAAACAACCAAGTCTACCAGCCACCTGCTTATCAACCACCCGCATACAATGCTCCTCCCAACCAACAAACCGCTCTTCACCAAGAAGTGGAAACTTATATGAGGACTAACGATGTGATAGTGGGAAATCTTCAGAGAGAAGTGCTCAACCTGAAAGCAAACTTGGTCAAACAAGGAAACGATTTGAGGGCCGACATGAGAAATACGTTGGATAGCCAAACAAATGACTTGAAGAACATGATGGCTAGTTTCTTCCAAGGTAATCAACCCTCTTCTTCGGGTACTCTTCCGAGTAACACCGTTGCGAATCCAAGAGGGGAGATGAAAGCAATCACCACTCGCAGTGGCAACGGTACCAAGGAACCCGAGCTTCCTATACCTCCACCGATGGTTGTGACTAAGGAGAACGAGTCACCTGCTCCTATTCCTCATCCTTCTCCTTCCCCAATTTCTCCGCCTCTTCCTTCTACCCCTCCTCCACCCGAGGATGTGAGTGATCCTATTCTTCAAAGCCTTCTTCTTCTTCCAATATACCTTATCCATCTAGGTTGAGGAAAGAGAAGCTCAAAAGCAAGGACGATATTCAGGTTTCGAACTTTCTTAAGATGTTCAAACAATTGAATTTCAACATCTCCTTCGCTGAGGCTCTCGCTCACATGCCTAAGTATGCAAAAATGTTTAAAGATCTTCTAAGTGACAAGGAAAAACTTCTTGATATTTCCAACACCCAACTTAATGAGAATTGCTCTGCAGTGGTCTTAAGGAAATTGCCAACCAAGCTTGGTGATCCGGGTCGTTTCTTAATCCCTTGTAATTTCCCGGGAGTAGAGAATTGCATGGCCCTAGCCGATCTAGGTGCCAGTATTAATCTAATGCCTCTAAGCGTTTGGAAGCAATTATCTCTCCCTGAGCTAGTCCCCACCAAAATGACTTTGGAATTAGCTAACCGTACGGTTGCTTATCCAGTGGGGATAGCTGAAGACGTCTTTGTAGGAGTCGACAAATTCACTTTTCCTGCCGATTTCGTTGTCGTCGACTACGAGATGGACCCTCGTGTTCCCTTTCATCCATTCCTGAGGACCGGTCGCACTCTCATCGATGTTGAAGCCGGTGAGCATATCATGAGAGTGGGTGACGATAAAATCGTCTTCAACATGGGAAAGTTGTCTAAACAACCTTATTCCAACGAGAGTGTTAATTGTATTGACGTTCTTGATGAGGCTTGTGAAGAACACTTCCAAAATGCTTGCAAAAGTATTCCTACTTCTCTTACCAATGTTGAGACCGTTTCCTCTATTGATTCATCACTGTCTTTATTTGGAGAAAGTGATTTGTTTTGGAACAATCTTGAAGCCTTCATGGGAGATGTGAACTTAGCTAATGATGATTCTCCCACCGATGGGAATGAAGACATGCAATTCTTTGAAAACCTTCTCAACGAAGACAATCTGTCTCCACCATCTCCCACGGTTATTGCTATCGATGCTCCGACTTTGAAAATGCCTCCCATCGAAAATCCTCCGGATTTAGAACTTAAGGAGTTGCCGCCTCATCTCGAGTACGTGTTCCTTGACGAAGAGAAGAAGTCACCCGTCATTATCGCAAAGGACTTGAAAGATGAATAAAACTCTCGCCTCATCGCCGTGCTTAAAGCTCATAAGAAGGCAATTGCTTGGAAAATTTCCGACATCCGCGGAATTGATCCGAACTTTTGTACTCACAAGATTCTCATGGAAGATGACTTCAAACCCACAATCCAGAGCCAAAGAAGGGTTAATCCTAAAATTCATGACGTCATCAAACAAGAGGTTATCAAACTTCTAGATGCCGGCTTGATCTAACCTATTTCTGATTCACCGTGGGTAAGTCCCGTCCATTGTGTGCCCAAGAAGGGCGGAATAACCGTTGTTCCCAATGAACACAACGAGTTGATTCCCACTCGTCTCGTTACTGGGTGGAGAGTTTGTATTGATTATCGCAAGCTCAATGATGCCACGAGAAAAGATCACTTTCCTCTTCCCTTCATGGATCAAATGCTCGAGCGTCTTGCTGGTAATGACTATTACTGCTTCTTAGACGGTTTCTCCGGGTATTTTCAAATTCCCATCGATCCCAAGGACCAAGAAAAGACCACATTCACTTGTCCCTATGGAACATTTGCTTACAAACGCATGCCTTTTGGTTTATGTAATGCTCCTGGGACATTCCAAAGGTGTATGATGGCTATCTTCCATGACATGGAGGAAGACACTATGGAAGTATTTATGGATGATTTTTCGGTTTATGGCGATTCTTTCTCTGCTTGCCTTGCCAATTTAGAACGTATGCTGAAGCGGTGTGAAGACACTCGCCTTGTTCTTAATTGGGAAAAATGCCATTTCATGGTAAAAGAGGGCATCGTGCTAGGACACAAGATTTCCAAAGCCGGTCTTGAAGTAGACCGTGCTAAAGTCGATGTTATCGCTAAATTGCCTCCACCTTCAACCGTGAAGGATGTGAGAAGTTTTCTGGGTCATGCGGGCTTCTACCGTCGATTCATCAAAGATTTTTCCCAAATCGCTCGCCCGATGACCTACCTCTTGGAAAAAGATACTCCTTTTATCTTTTCCAAAGAGTGTCTTGAAGCCTTCAACTCGCTTAAGGATAAGCTAACTAAGGCACCCGTCTTGGTTACCCCTAATTGGGAGTTGCCCTTTGAGCTGATGTGCGATGCTAGTGATTTTGCTATTGGAGCGGTTCTGGGACAAAGAGTGAACAAACACTTCCAACCAATCCATTACGCTAGCAAGACAATGACGGGGGCTCAATTGCATTACACGACAACCGAAAAAGAGCTTTTAGCTGTTCTCTATGCCTTTGAAAAGTTTCGCCCCTATCTTGTCCTTTCCACCATAATCGTTTACACCGATCATTCCGCGTTGAAGTACTTGTTGACAAAGCAAGATTCCAAACCAAGACTTCTTCGCTGGGTTTTGCTACTCCAAGAATTTAAAATCGAAATTCACGATAAAAAAGGAGCTGAAAACCTAGCCGCGGATCATCTCAGTAGACTTGAGGATCCTTACCAGGGGGATCATCCGAACAAAGAAATCAATGATTCTTTTACCCTGGAGACCTTAATGTCTATCAACTCGACTGCTGATGAAACCCCGTGGTTTGCAGACATTACAAACTACTTAGCGGGTGGAATTCTCGTTGACGGGTTAACATCCCAGAAAAAGAAGAAGTTCTTTAACGACATTAAGACTTACTTTTGGGATGACCCGTATCTATTCAAACAATGTGCTGACTTGATTATTCGTCGTTGTGTTGATGGACCGGCAGCTTTAGAAATCCTTGATGCTTGCCACAAAGGACCCACCGGTGGTCACTTTGGTCCCAACTACACCGCCAAAAAAGTGTTTGATTCGGGATTTTATTGGCCCACCATCTATCGTGATGCTCACGAGATGGTTAAACGATGTGATGCTTGCCAAAAACAAGGCACAATCACACATAAAGACGAGATGCCTCAGAATTTCATTCAAGAGTGTGAAATCTTTGATGTTTGGGGTATCGACTTTATGGGGCCATTCCCTTCCTCTAAAGGAAACAAATACATCCTTGTAGCCGTTGACTACGTTTCAAAGTGGGTTGAAGCCAAAGCTTTACCTACTAATGATGCAAGGGTGGTTTGTAACTTTTTGAAATCGCTTTTCGCTCGATTCGGCGTTCCTCGTGCTATTATCAGTGACCGCGGGACTCATTTTTGCAACGATCAATTTGCAAGAGTCATGGCTAAGTATGGTGTCAATCACCGTCTTTCCACCGCCTATCATCCCCAAACCAATGGGCAGGCCGAGATATCCAACCGTGGATTGAAGCGAATTTTAGAGCGTACTGTGGGAGAGCATCGTGCCGCGTGGGCCGATAAGTTAGATGATGCTCTGTGGGCTTTCCGTACTGCTTATAAGACCCCGATCGGTTGTACACCTTATCGTCTTGTGTACGGGAAAGCATGCCACCTTTCTATCGAGCTGGAACATAAGGCGCACTGGGCCTTGAAGTGGGCTAACTTCGACATCAACAAAGCCGGTGATCATCGCAAGACTCAACTCAACAAGCTCAACAAACTAAGGAATGAAGCTTATGAGAACTCACTGATCTACAAAGAGAAGACGAAGATCCTCCATGACACAAAAATCAAGAACCGAGAGTTCCACGTTGGTGATCAAGTCTTACTTTTTAACTCTCGGTTGAAAATCTTCTCTGGCAAGTTGAAGAGCCGCTGGTCTGGTCCATTCACCGTCACCAACATTTTTCCATATGGTACTGTCGAGCTCGCTCAACCTAATGGACCGCATTTTAAGGTGAATGGCCAACTAGTGAAGTTATACTTTGGTGAGGACACCTCTCAGGAGTTGATTCCATCCCTCACCATGTTCCCCATGAACTAATTTTGGGTCGAGTCAGGCTCGTGACTCGGTTATCAAAAACAAGCGCTCCTCGGGAGGCAACCCGAGTATCTATCCTTTTATGTTTTAACCTCCTAAGTGTAGGGGGACCTGTATAGGTGTTTGTTTTTGTGTGGTGATGTGATTACAGGGATAAGTGCAGTCTTGGAATCTTTGAAGAACCGTGCTCCCGTGTTATCCGAAATCCAGTTCTATCTCTCAACTATCGTGATTCAATTTTCTTCAGTCTCACATTTGAAATTGATCACTTTAGTCGTCTCTTCCTTAACTTGAGTTAACCAACGTGCACAATGTCATAAGTGTAGGGGAGACTTTTCCCACATGCTTAAACATTGAGGACAATGTTTATCCTAAGTGTAGGGGGACTTCTATCGAAGTTTTAAGTGGACTTTTCCATGAAAATGCCTTCATTTAACCGGAAAATCCTATTTTTCAACATTTTTCAAATTTTTTATTAACTTTGGCCATTTAGTCGCAATTTTTAAATTTTTATCTATACTTTCATATGTATATATCCCGTAATAAAGTCAAAAATATTAATAAAGTGGTGTAGCTAGTTTAGAAGTCTTTGACATATTAGGCCCGTTGCGTTTATTTTGACTCAACCCGAATAGACTTATCCAAGTTTATTCTAGCTAGTATCCTTAACCATGTAGACCTTAATTGGTTTATTAGGCTAAGTATCCACGAGTCTCATTACTTGAGATTTTAAATTGTGGAGGACGAGAAATGATAGAGTCAATTATAAGTCGGTATTCTTGCACAAGCTCACTTGGTGTAATTATTTGCCTATTCTCCCATCGCTTGCTAATAATTTATCTGCAATAAGTAAGGTCGTACGATTTGAAAGGTTACTTAGCTTCTAGCCCAAGATCGTTTAAAAGTTGCTCGGTAATGATAAGAGTTCATAGCCAATGCATAACTTATGAAGCGGGGCGCGAAGATTGGCGAGTCCAAAAAGGCCCTAACAAGGCATGAGGATTCCATTTTATTGCTAAAGATCCAAAGTGATGTGAAAAGCATTATTCCCAAAGTCAATATGAAGGATCAAGACTCACGACGAAAAGCAATCAACTCCCATAAAGATCATGGAGAAGTCTATCCGAAAAGACCCTAAAAATGTATGAGGATAAATAGATCCAAGTCCGAAAAGGAGGCGGATCGTTGTATCTCAAAATCCCAAATAGAGATTGAAGAAATAATCATGAAGTCGTGGTCAACAAAGTTGGAGTACCTCTCAAAAGTCTCCAAGTGAAGAAACTCTATGAACGATGAGAAGACCATTATCTCAAGCACGTCTCTCAAGATATGAAGTATGAAGTACATGCCAAATATCGGCCTGAGAAAGGTCTCAAATTGTGAACCGAGTTATGCCAAGATATGAACTTTTTGATATCCCGAGAAGCAGTTTTAAGAGATTTTGTCCTTTAGCTAACTATTGATCAAATCGTCCTACTTTGCTTTCAGCCTTAATAAACTATCGAAGTAAGTCCAAAAATGCATCTTCATGATCATTCTAAGACAAAAATGAAATATAAGAGATACACCTAGGAATAAGGGAGTTTAAGCATATAATTAAGCCATGTGTGTAAGTGTTTGATTTACTAACTTATAATAACAATGATCTCGTTTTTAAGCTTAGTTTGGGGAACGTGAAACTTGAGGGTGATAAATCTTCGCAGCACCAAAGCCCTAATGTAAGTCATTGATCTCTTTGCAAGTTATTTCCATGCTTTTTTTTCCTTTAAAGTTTAATTTCTCTTAGTACTTTAATTTTTGTTTAGTAGTATATTAATAAGGCCAAGGTTGATTGATTATGAGAAAAGTGTAAATGTGCTTTGTCACTAAGCATTGCATGAGGGCATGGCAATGGTTAAGTGTAGGGGATTTGATAGGTGTGAAAACACCCATCCTTTTACCACTTAATTCTGGCTAAAACAAGACCAAAACACGTATTTAATATCATTTGTTTGGAATTATGCGTGGTTTTTGTGTTTATTGTGCTTTCAGAGTCAACCGGATGAATACTGAAGAAAACATGGGATTGCACGGGTTTTATCGAAGAAAAAGACTCAAGACGAAGTCTATTGTCCAAGAGATGCAAAAGATTTGAAGTCATTGTGCCTATTTGAAGATTTATCGAAGAATAGAGCCAAAGATGGAAGATTCATATATGTCGAAGAACTCGAGTCTATTAAATAAAAGATTATAAGACGAGTTGGAATTATTCACCGACACTTCTCAAAATCCAAAGTCGGAAACGTTTATTTAAAGAGACGAGAAGACTAAAGAAGGAAGAAGAAAAGAAGCCCAAAACCAAGCCCATTCACAAAGCCCACAAGACTTGCCTATAAATAGGACTTTACTTAACAAAAATGAACACTTAGTCTTTTAGGTAGTTTTTAGTTTCATTCATTCTCTCTAGTTTTAGAGAGAGAAAGTTCTAAACTTTCTCTCACTAGATTTCTTCTTTTTCTATTTCAAGATCAAAACTTTGTATTATTTTTAATTAATCAAGTTTAGTTTCAAGCTTTTAATCTTTAATCTCATCCTTCCTTTCTTTGAATTTAATTGATTTTGGTATAAATCTCGTATGATCCGTGTTGTTCATCAATGATTTTGTGCCTAAAAAGTTGATTTCTTTTTATGTTTCCTTAAGTTTATACACGAATAAGCTCTAAGATCCTTGTTCTTATTGGCTTATTTATTGATTTAGCTTATTTACTTTTTAAAGTTTTTATGAAAAGTTCATCTTTTTATTGATTTGATTTAAAAGTTGTTTATTTGAAGCCTAGATAAAGTGTTCTTAGTGCTTATTTGATCAGCTTATTGTTGGATTCGAGTTAGTTTTGGAGTTAGCTTATTCCATAAGCTTATTTCCCTAGCATAAGTTTCGGATTAGCATAGATTTCGGAAAGGGCAAAGCCCTTTTCCGACCGGGTATTCCGACCAGGCACCATCCCTTCTTTCCGATCGTATGATCGGAAAAGGGTTTAGTAGATTCCGATTGTAGCAAGTTTTACCATATTCCGATTGGGACCCATTTTCAACATATTCCGATTGTCTTTGTTTTTGATTATTCCTATTGGTAAGTTTCCCCATATTCCGATTGCACCTATTTTCAAACATTCCGATTGAGACAAATTGACAGTATTCCGATTGCATGCTTTTTGATTATTCCGATCACCATACTTTTCAACATTCCGATCAAAGTGATCGGAATCTATTCCGATTGAGGTCATTTTTCCACTATTCCGATTTGAGGTGTTTTGTTCCGATCTTACTTTCTTTTAGTATTTTCCAACTAAGTTCTTATTTTTCACAAAGTTTTTCAAGAGTTAGTTTTAATAGAGTGTTCATTTTTTTTTAAAATAAAATCTTTAAGTTTTCAAACGTTTATTTTTAAACTCGTTTCTTTACTTTGATCTTTTAAAGCTTTAAGTTTACTCTTCGACACTTAATTAATCATTATTAGTTTAATTAGATAAACAAACCAACCCCTTTTTATTAACCAAGAACAAATCATTCCACTTAGAGCCGAGATTAATTCGAGAGGATACCGAGAGAACGAATCTAGAACCCATTGAAAATCACTTGTATCAAAAACCATATTATATCTACATGAATATGAATATTAATATCAACTAAAATTAGACAAAAAAGCATACCTTGATTTTTATTGTAGAACTTTTTTTCCATCAAGCCCCGAGGATAAAACCAAAAAATTAAAAAATTAATCAACATTATCTATGATAATATAAATAATTTTTTTTCTATATAATAGGTTAGATCGAGATCCATTATCAGATCTATTACACAAGAATTAAAAGACGAAAATTTTGTGGTGGATTTTTTTTTGAATATGATTTGGGATTGTGGATGATAATGGAGGTGAAATTTCATTTTTTATGAATATAATCTGATAATGGATGAAAATGGAGGAGAGATGTTGTGTTTGGTGAATAGAAGGTTTGGGCAGGGCTATTTTGAACGGCTCCCATTGAATATGTCTCATTTTGAACGGTTCTCATTAGCTTTGTCTCACAAAGTTATATTATTTTTTATTCCATTTTTACATTCTGTCAAATGAATAAGGGGAGTAATAGGTAATATAACCGGTTGATTGCAGGTTACAACTTAAAAATGACCGACACGTCATCTTGTTTTCCTTTTCTTGCTTAGTTGGAAATACCATTTCATTTTATATAACACACATCCCTTATATATTACACCTCACTCTTTAAAAACTCATATCCAAATACATATATTAAACATTATTTTCTGCACCTTGTCTTCTTCTCTAACGACACCATCAGTTTCTGACGAACGTTAGTAGTTTCCGACGAACATCTGCAATTTCTGGCGAAACATAAAGAACCCATATATTAATTCACCGTTTACCAAGTTTAATCATTGATTTTATTCCCCATCATCTAAACTCAGTTAAACCCCAAATGAGCTTTCACTAATTCTTGTATTTAGCTCCACACTTTTGTGAACAAACAAGTGCCAACACATGGAACAAACTCATTTTAATTAGTATTGTACTTGTAATCTAAAACCCACTCCAATCCTCAACATATAAAAATGAAGCAGCCCTATTAATAATCCCAAACATATAACAATGAAACCCACTAGCAACTGGAAGAAACTCACATGTGATTTTTTTGTCAGATTCCGATTGATATCAATTGGGTTGTCCGTTTGTGAAGATGGTTTAATTTTAAGATTTTTATTCTTCGTGTGATAGATATGATATGGGTTTAGCGATGTTTTTGTGTAGAATAGAATTTTAGATCTTGGTTTGTGGATCTGTGTTTAGTTAGAATCTAAATATGATTTTGGTTTTGAACTTTGATTGTGTTGTTGGTGTAGAAAAGCAAGAGACGAGTTTCTATAAAAATGATAATGATAGTATTTGCTATGAAATGAGACACGTTTTAATACAGCTGGAAAAAGAAAAGTTAAAAAAAATCCAGGTGGAAAAAAATTTATCTAGTTGGCACAATCAACCGGTTATATTACCTATATTTCAAAAAGTTAGCCGGTTTACATCATCATATTAGTAATATTAATTGTTGATTACCTAGATTTGTAAAAGTTAGAGAGTACGTTGGTAATATATAGAGTTAACTTCGCTTTTTGTTTGGATATACTTGATATCTAGCATCTATGTGCTGGGAGTAACAACACATATTGCCATTGTTATAAAGTTGGTGAATACGAAACGCAACCAACTCTACTTATGAGAATGGATCAGAAGATTTCATTGTTGCGCGCCAGTGCTTTACCATGTGTCATGAGAAGAGATGGTAGTGGATCATAGTTTACTTTATTTTTTTAGAAAACGAACATACCGAATTAAGTGGTAAATTTTGCCCATTTAATTAAATATGTGTACTTTTTATATTTTTTAAGAAAATTATAAAGTATTTTTTGTCCATTTATTATTATTAATGGGTTAAACAGGCAAAAAATAAAAAATAAAAATAATGGGCTTAATAGACGCATATATAAAATACTAATTAGGCTCTCGGCGAATCTTTTATACTATTTTTTTATCCCTGGCTTTCAAATAAATATTTTTATTTTTTATTTCTATGTTTATATGTTTTTTCTCCGTGTTAACTTGTGCCCGTTTAGCCTGCCCGTTTAGCCCGCACCCATTTAAACCGTCGCCTGTTTTGCCCGCCGCTCATGCCCGCCTATTTTGCCACCTTTGGTCAAAATCAACTAGGAGCAAGCATGAGCCAAAATCAAATTGAATCGATAAAAAATCGTATTAAACGAAAAATTAATTTTAGGAGAAACATGAAAAAAAAATCAAATCAAAATGAACCAGCCAAATTTGAAACAGAATCAAACCGGTTTGATATATATAATTTAAATACACAACAATGACCAGATCGGTAAATAATTTATGCGCTTAATATATGAAGATTTTATGATATATATATATATATATATATATATATATATATATATATATATATATATATATATATATATATATATATATATATATATATATATATATATATATATATATATATATATAAAATTTCTAATCGTTGCAAATATAAGTGTTTTTAGAATAACTAAGTTGATTCGAGTCGAACCGATTCAACCGACAACCCAATTTAGTGATTCAATCGAGTCGTTTAAAAAATCAATTTTCAAAAAACATTGTAAAATAGTACTGTAGTTTTTAAATATGTTTGTGTGATTGTTACTTACTTGTGAAAAACTATATTTTAATTATTAATATTACTAATTTTAGAGCAGATCTATCAAGTAAACTACATAAAACATAACCACCCTTATATTATAAGTTTATGTTCAAACTTATTACTACTATTATTCAAAGGCTTCCACATCACTTAGTAGTCTAGTAGTACCATTCTTCAAATCAGCATTAACAACTATCAAGATCATGGTTATTCGAACTATCGCGAGTTGACCAGGATCATGTGAACCAGGGTGAGTAGACCCACGAACCACTATTGATTTCTAGGTTGTAGCTAAAGCCAGATGTTAATGATCCGCTAGCAACCATATCTTCAGTCAGGTTCTCCTATAATCGTAAAGCACATTCCTTTAGCATAACCTGTTCACCAATTTATTTTGAGACAAAACGAACAATAAAAGCACATTACATGTATAGATGAAACGATGTTGGATTCATGGTCAAGGAAAGAAGAGACCTTAGCTCTCAGGGATTCATAATCTCCTCTCAATTGTTCCACCTGAGAGAAACATGCATACATTTAACCGAAACTCACAAATAGTCGCGAAAATTAACGATAAGTAGATCAACATTGTTAGTTACTATTACTTACTTTCTGCTTAAAACCGTTATTGTTGTGAACAAAGTCGCTAACGCAAGAAATAGCTAATGAGTGCTTAGCAACCAAATCTTCAGCCTCATTCACCTAAAATAAAAGAAATAGTTTGATTTTAGTATATCATTTCGACCATCATTAAAATGCATCCCAACTCGACTTCTCTAACTGTTTCTTTGAAATTCTTTTGATTTTTTGTTGGTGTCGATTCCAACCATCCGCATTTTTAGTCTATAACAGCCATATGCTTTCCATCACCATATTGAAATTCTATTTAAAGATCTGCAAAAACTAATGTTTAACAATTCATATCAAGAATAAAAATAAACGAACTTGTATCAAGTATGATTTGTAACAGAAGAAAACATGTTGATCAAAAGAACTTGCACCAAAAAATTAAAAAAAAAAACAAATTTGTAAAAAAGAAAGCAAAAAAGTAAATGAGGCTCAGATCCGTAAAACAAATCGAAACAAAGACGATTAGACTGCCATGGCTGCAATTATATAAATAATGCCCCGCCAAGATGCGGAAAATCAAAACTTGATTCGATTAAACTCAGACAATGTTTAATAGGAATTCATCATCACAGCCTCGAACAATATAAAAGGGTAAACTGCAAATTCGTCCTTATCTTCTTGGTTTTACAAAAAAAAATTAAAAATTTATACGCATCTGAATAAACTAAAGAACCCGATAAAGAGTTTGGTTTATTTCGTAGGGTGGGTTTAATTGGTGGGTAAAAATAGAAAATCATAGGTGGTAAACAACCCTTGGAAAACATTCGTACACAGTCACCTCATTTCTTCTTACATTGGTGGGGAAAAATAGAAAATCATAAGTGGAGATAGATGATGATGGTCCTTATTTATTTCATCTCTTTTGGTCAACGCTTTTTTTGTTTTGTTGACTGGTCTATCTCAAGTTTCGATCATAATTGAAAGACCCGGTTTAACACAAGGTAGTTTGGGTTATTAGTTTCACTTAGAGGTGACAAAATGAGTGGACGGACGGGCACGGGCAAGGGGGTAAAATAGGTGACGGGCTAAACGGACGGTGAGTTAAATGAGCGGTGGGTTAAACGGGCGTGGGTCAAACGGGTGTGGTCAAACGGGCATGGCTAAACATGTGGAGGCTAAAACAGATAAAACACATAAAAATATAAAAATAAAAAGATAATAATACTTGTTTAAAAGTAATGAAAAAAAAACACTAAATATAAAATATCTGTTGAGTGATTAATTTGGTGTTTTACATACGTCTATTAGAATCCATTTACTGAAAAATGCCCCCTACTTTCGAAAAAAAAGATTTAAAAATACTCGTAAATAACAAAACGGGTAAAATTTTACACTTCTAGTTTCACTGGTTCATAAGTGCCCGATCAAAACAAGCACACTTGACTAAACTAACTCTTCATTCTTTTTTTCACATTGTCTTCTATCCATCGCATGATTCTTCTTATTTAGAAAGTTCTTGGCATATGTATAATTTTTATATGAGAAGTAATTAGAATGACTATAAATATATTTAGGTGGTGTTTGTTTGTTAAAATGTTTAGGTTTGAATCTCACTATCACGACTATTACATCTTATTGATAAGAGATGGTTATAATGTCCGAATGAAATAATTTTATTTGTTTTGTAAATATAGTTTGAATGATCTAATTGTCCCTTTTTTTTCAAATATACACAAACACGGTTTCGGTTCACTTCAATGTAAAATGAGGGGAAACAAAATAACTCGAACTCCCGCAACTTCATCAGACATACGGTCCATTTTGAATAGTTGTGAAATTCTCGAAATGGAAGTGCAGTCCATGCATATTTCGGTTTACCATACAAACCTAACCCTGCCTAAAGCGACTCGCGGCAAAGGTGCAATGCATACAATCATACCTCTACCGTAGGATATCAAGTATTGGGTAATTTAACCATCCTTCTAGTTATACATAAATATTTCTAAGTGCAACCATTACAATATTTATGACATTTATTTACTAATTTAAATATAAAAAAAAGTAAGTAATCAAAGAGGTGTTAAAAGTATTTTCTATCATGGTCTACTAAAAAAGTCAAAATTATTTTTATCAACTATTCTTAAAAAGAAGAGAGTAAATAATAAATGAGATCACTAAAGTCAATTGTTACTCAATATTTAGTAAACAAAAGTATAAATTTTAATTCTCTTTTTTTAATAGGCAAAATATGTGGTTTTTTCTTTGTTTAATTTTATGTTCAATGTGTTTAAAATTATAATAAATTAAATAAAGGTTAATATACACGGAGGTTAATAAAGTTTCTCCAAAGTAACGATTTTATTAAAATAATAAAGAAAGGTTGCTTTATGGAGAAAAAGGCTACTCCATTTCTTCTTGCTTTATTGACTTCACTTGATGCTTTTATATAGGCATAGATTACAACGTATAGAAACAAATTTCGCGAAATAAACTCAATTGACTCACCCTACTTAAACTAGAGAATAGGTACCATTACAGCTATAATATCTCTCAATTATTGACCACTACCTAGGAAATAAACAAAGTTTGAATAATTAAAAAACTCTAATACTCCCCCATTATTCGAACTTGGTAACACCAAATTGAGAACAAAATTTTTCATTTTTCTTTGGCGCCAAGCTTTTTGTCATTATGTCTGCCATTTGTTCTTCTGTTCTGCAATGCTCAAGATTGATTTATTCCTTTTCTATACTTTAACCTTGGTATATGACATGTGAGCTTGTTGATGACGTCGGTTATCAACATAGTTTTGCAAGACAACATCTACGAATCCACAAAAGGTGTGACTTGGCGATCTGGTATGTGTTTTAAAGTTGCACAAAAAGGTATTCTGCAAGGCAATATATACTCTAGTCGTTGTGTGAATTCTAAATGAATATCTATGCAGAGACGATGTATACAATTTGCCGAATTTGAGTTGCAATAAAAAAAGTCAAACGTATATAACGAATTTAAATGGTTACTCAAGACTTTATTACAAAAAGCATATAAGCTAGAACCTCGTCTTAATATAAGATGGATCAACCTCATCAAAAAGTGAACCTAATTTAGACAAGATTCCAGTATATTTATGATTGCATACATGATAACTCATCAATGTTATATCTATGAGTTTATTTCATTCATTTTCCTATGTGGGATTTGATTATGCATGTACCACAAAAACAACATGTATACAAATAAGCTCCAACATGTTTGTTATGCTTTGTATACTCTTTGAGCATTTTACTAAAGCTACATATGTTAACCTTATTTGTCAAATTTACATTGATTGGTTTGGATATTAATGCTGTTACTCATCGCGGGTTAAAGTTTATAGGCTAAATAATTAAGTTATCATGAAAAATTAGTCCGTACCCGCGTAATGCGATGGCGCATATACACATAATGTGATTTTATAAGCTTCTTCATGTGTGTGCAAGTTTTTTTACTTGTATTAATGGAGTATAATTGTATGTACAAGTAAAATGATAGCAAATGGCCCGACCTCAAAAAAACCACCAAAGCCACAAAATCACCTTGGGAATCACTAAAACCTCAAGAAACCATCTAAGTTCGAAATACCAATTGTTAAACCAATATTCGGTGGTGTCAGTGGCGGTTCGAGTGTCTGTGGCGGCAGAAGAATCTGCTATGCTTCTCTGGCGTGTGGTGGGCCTGACCTGTTTTGCGAGTGAGTGAGTTGTTTGTGACTAAAAATTTGAATAGGATATAAACAAGAAAGAATGAAAAATGAAAATCGGAGAATGATTTATTGTTGTGTGTGACTTTTGGACAATTTTATACTATAATTTTTGGGGAGGGGTGGTACATCTTTATAAGCAGTAAATGTTACATTTGTAACATCCCATTAAAAACAATTAAAGTTTTAAATGATGTAGGTGTTACTTTGTTTTGAAATAAGATTCAATATTTTAAATGGCTTCTCAATGTTGGAGTTGTTACTTGTTACTTGTTAGTACATGCTAATATATTTAATATGTATAAAGTATTGACTTTTTTTAACAATGTCTTATTAATTTCTTATTATAAAAATGTTAGAGACTTAAAATTTTAAGATTTCTAAATACAGAATAAGTTTTAAATCTTTTATAAAGTAGTAAGATGTCAAACGATTTGAATGACTCAAATTAGTAACAGAAATTCATCCAAAGTGTACTCCAAAACCCAATTATAATAGATAGTTTAAATGAACATCAATGTAGAGACGATGTATATAAGTTGTCGAATTTAAAGTTACAATTAAAAAGAAAAACGCATAATATAACGAATCTAGATAAATGTCATGGATCATATAGGTTCCATTATTTTTGTTGGAAATGAAATTGAATTTGGTAACTCAAATAATAAGAGATTTGCAAAAATCATATAAGCCAGAATCTCATCTAAATATAAGATGATAAGCTTCATCATAAGGTGAACCACTGAACCCAATTAAGACAAGATTCAAACGATTGTATGTATGATAACTCATCTAGCTTATATATATGGATTTATTTATTTCCTTTTCTTATGTGGGATTTGTTATGCATGTACCACAAAACAACATAAGTACAAATGAGCTCCAACATGTTTGCTTTGTTTTGTATACTTTTTGGGCGTTTTACCAAAGAGTTGTGTGGTTTAGACACCTACTGAATATCAATCTCAAGTTACCAAGTTATCAGTCTGACACAGTACAGAAAAAACAGTCCTTTTTTAATTTTAAAAAACTTGCATTCTCTTTCATATTTCTCTTTCTTAAAACATTCACATTTTATTAATCTAAAACGATAACCACCATCACTTCTAGATCCATAACCACCAAACGATTAGATCCGGCGATTATCCGGTTAGATCCGACAATTAACGACCAAATACAGTTATGAAAAAGCTCGATCCAAAGATTACAGGATAGATCTGTTGCCGGAAACCATCGTTGTTGCCGGATCTTCTCAACCGCGACAACAGTTGTTCCGGAGCCACCAGATCTATTCATTTGAACCACCACCACCGCCAGATCTATCTCGCTGACTAAACCCAGCATCTCTAACTACTATAAAAAATGTAGAAGAATAGATAAAGATGTGGGTTTTTGACATATTATTCTGTAGTGCAAGGTGGTGGTGGTTTCACATATTATCAAATTTTGACAAATCAAGGTGGTGGTGGTTTTAGAGGTTTACTGGATATATGTTAGATCTAAAACATGGGTGTGTGAGAGAAAGGTGTGTGTGAGAGAGAAAATTATATATAAAAAAAGTTACATCGATGTCTAGAAGTTTACTGCGAGTATATTGTACTCTTCATTATTTCTAACCAATAATGTTCTGCATAGGTGTTTACATACTAAACCACGGGTGTCTAAACCCACAAACCTTTACCAAAACTATATATGTTAACCTTATCTAACTCATTTACATCAATTCGTTTGGATTTTACTGTTGTTACTCATCTCGGGTCAAAAAGTACAAGGTAAATATGATTAATTTATCATGAAAATGTCAAAGCATTTGAATGGCTCAAATAGGTAACAAATGTTTATCCAAAGCGTACCCAAAGCCCAATTACAATATATATTATTTCTTAATATAACTTACTAACATTATATTCGTTTTAATTCGTTTTAAATCTTTGGCATTCATAATTCTTTTAAATGATATTAGCGGGGTACACGCGCGTTGCGGCGGCGGGTAACTTGTAACATAATTTTTAGCGAACTTAATTTTAATTTTACGTTTTTCTTACAACGACATCTCGAAAAATGACAATTTGAGTTTTGGGTAACTTTATGTAACTGGCTAGCCGAACCCATGGGGACTCTGTTTTTCGATTGAACTCGTTGGCACGGTTCAGTTTTTAAAACTATATACACTATCATTTTGGATAACAACATATATACATTTTTGTTGATATATGTTTTAAGTTGTTATGCAATGTGAATATATATACTTATACTTTTAAGTAAAGGGGTGTTTTAAACATATATTAAGTAGTATTAATTATTTATATTTTTAATTGTGTATTAATTAGTTTTAATATAGGGCAAATAGCATAAAAAGGTATCTATCTTAAGTCAAAACTCAATTAAAGGTACTTAACTTTTTTTTTATCTCAATTAAAGAATCAATCTTTTTTCTTGTTGCAATGTTGGACAATTAACAAATTTAAAGGTTATATATTAACGATCGTTTACTTTATTATTATATCGTTAGTCCTTTACATTAATGACACTTTATAATAAACTCAAAATTAAATTTTTACTGTTTTAAACCGTTTTCACCCTTTCCGTCTGATTTTTACCATTTTCATTTGTTTTTAATCGTTTTGGTCTATTTTTACAATATTCGTCGTTCTTTTACCGTATTCAAAGGTTTCGTCCATTTTTTATACGTTTCGAGCCCTTCTGACCGTTTGTGTCAATTTTACGGCTTTTAACTGTTTTCGTCTGTTTTTCCGTTTTCGGCTTATTTTTTATCATTTCTGAACATTTTTATTAGGTTTATTTACTTTTTTCGTCCATAAAATAAATAGGCGATAACGACAAGAAACAGGCGAAAACTGTAAAAGAAAGAGTCGAAAACGATATCAAACACATTAAATAAGGTCGAAAACGGTAAAACTGAGAAAACGACAAAAAACGGACTAAAACGATTAAAAACCGAATGAAAACGGTAAAAATCAAACGAAAAAGATAAAAAACGGTCCAAAACTGTAAAAAAAATGAATTTTGAGGTTATTATAAAGTGTCGTTAATATAAAGGACTAACGATGCAATAATAATGTAAACGGTCGTTAATATATAACCTTTAAACTTGTTATTGTCCTAAAATTGCAACAAGAAAAAAGATCGGTACCTTAAATTGAGAAAAAAAAGTTGAGTACCTTTACCTGAATTTTGACATAAGATGAGTACATTTTTAAGCTATTTACCCTTTAATATAAATATTAATTGTGTTTGCATTAATGAGGTGTTAACCTTTGCTTTTATAATTTTTAGTGGCTTGTTTTGATTGTACACAAAGCACTAATAGATGTAACTTAAATTTTCAAGTATTCTATTAATAAAAGGTCTAAATGCTTTATATGTAGTATATAAATATAGATATTATAACCTATATATTTTTATTTTGAAGTGTTTTAAAAATAACATTAATTGGTGTATTTAATCTTTTTGTATTTGTATACTATTATGTTTCATTAATTAATTATATTTAAAATTTAAAAGATATTTAATGAATGAATGGTTTGTAACATAAGACTCATAAGTTGTATTACTTAAATTTAAGTTTTGTGCATTTTACAATTGTACTATAAGGTTTAAGAGTTGTACTACTTAATATTAAATGAAGAGAGAGATTCACGGAGGAATTATGTTACAATGCAGACAGGGCCGACCCTGGCTATGGGCAGACGACGACGGCCAAGGGCATCAACAAGAGAGGGGGCATCAAATTTTTGACATGTAGTTCGGTTTATATAGAAAAAAGATAAGTTCTTAAGACTATTATTAACTTGGCTTCCTTGTCCCTATAATTTAGTTAAGAAAAAGTAAGAAAATATAAAAAGTCGAGTCAATATGACGCCGGACATGAACACTGGTAGTGGAAACTAGGAGGAAGAAAGCTGTGCAAGGAGCCTAAAGATGAAGAAAGAAGTTTTAATTGCTTGTATTATATTTTGATCTTAATTAATTTATTTGCAAAACTATACCTTAACTTTCAACTAAGTTTTGATACTTTTATTTTTCATTTATCTTTTACTTGACAATATATTTTCCCTAGTCTATTATGGATACCATTTTTTAAACTAATTTTACTTTATAAAATTTTTACCACAGAATATATAACCTATTTATTTAGTATAATAGCACTAAATGTATAATATTTGATTGATTTTTTTAGTTTAATCACAAATAAAATAAACAATTTTGCAAAGAGCTATAGATACTAACATGGAGGGTTTTGTTGTCCACGCAAAATTGGTGTGGATGAATGTTGGGTATCGAGAAGGTTCACAAAGCGAATCTTTGGCTGCAACACCAATGTTTTCAACTGGTCTTGATGTGTCCAACAGACAAAGCAACTCAGGTCAATCGATCACCAAGTGTTTGTGGGAGTCCTAAGAAGCTTGATGCAAATGGAAAGTGTAGTGGAAACATAAGCGTAGCTAAAGGTACAGGTAAAGTTGATGTCAAATATTAAGAACCAATGTAGCTATTCAAGTACGCCTTGTTTATGTAACACCAAGTTTTTGTTCTTCTTAGAATGTCTAGTTAATAAGCAATTTACCATTTTTGAGGCAGTTTTGACTTATTATCTAAAGAAATTGATATTATGTAATTATTTATAGTTATGTTATCGAATGCATGAAGCACAGGACACCCCACGAAGAAGCGCAGGGTGAAAAGGTCAAGGACGTAAGCCAACTTTTCACCTTTGGGCAGAATCTGGTCTCGTTTTCAATATCCTATATTTAATATATTGGTAGTAGTAATAAACTTCAAAGTAAAGTTACAAAAAGAAAATGAGGGTGGTTCAACCCAACACACCGATCTGCTCATAAACAGGTACAAAGACACATTATACGATCGTAACTATACCAGTTTAACTATCTACACGCATATACAAGTGACACTTCTTAAATATGTACAAGTGACACTTTTTAATTATGTTTTCAGGAAGAATTCAGAACAGACCAAGCACATTGAAGAGCTCTAACACCAAAATGTGGATATGGGAGATGAATAGGAGCATCTTTTAGATGAGATCGAGAGGATCTCGTCTCGACAAGTTAAACTCTGATCAAGCTTTCATTCTGTGTTTTTCCAACTGTTATATGCCCTGGACAAATTAGGTGCAAGAAAATGATAAAATTTCTAAAAGTAGACCAGAAACTAAAGGCGCTCAGATTTTGGTTTATCATACAAAACACAATCCTTCTAGTTACTACAACAATACCTAACACCACCATCGGATACCTAGTGCTCTAAACATCACAAATTGTGTGATAAAAAATAATATAAAGCGCGCAATACAAAGAAAGTCATCTATAATATTACATAGACATGAAGGGACGGAATCAGGAGACATGTACTTTTGTATCGTGGTATTAATTATTTTTTTCTATAAAAAAACTCAATTTCTTGTAAATGCGCCCCGTCCTAAGAAGTTGGACATGTAATCTTATTTGATTGTTCGTAAATGCACGTGATGACTTTGTCTTCAAGTTCCGACCATGAGGACATGTGAGCCAGATAACAACGTCGGTTATCAACAGTGTCAACATATATTATAATAGCTGGAAATAGTATGAGACTTTTGAGATATTATATGAATTCTAAATGAATATCTATACAGACGATGTATAGAAATTGCTGAATCTAAAGTTGCAATAAAAAAGATAAACGTATGATATAGCGAACATAGATAATAGCGGAATTTAATTGGTTACTCAAATAGGTAGACTGTATTGCAAAAACAATATAAGCCAAAACCTCGTCTAAAGGTGAACCTTGACGAGATTCAAACATAATATCATTACATGATTGATAACTCATCATGTTTATATCCATGTGCTTGCTTCATTCGTTTTCCTATGTGGGATTTATTGATTATGCATGTACCACAAAAACAACATGTTTGCAATGCTGCTATGCATACTTTTACTAAAGCTATATATATACGATTCGTTTAGATAATTACTGTTGTTACTCTTTCAAAGTGTATTCCAAAGCATAAAAATTTCTTAATATATTCTAGTTGTAACCCGAATAAAGAAACATGTGTTCTACTTGACCCGATCTGACTCTAATCTATTCAGAACTTCGTAAAAAACTAGTAGCAATTTTTTTCAATATGAAAAAATTAGAATAAGTAGATCAACTTAGAAATGTTGTAGAACACTTGCATTTTTCACAACAGCTGCTAAATGTGCTTGTTTACTTATTCTCGCGCGCCTAGCATTAGTTTAATATTTGGTTGAGCACGAAAGAGCTATATGGAGATGGATGGACTAGTTTATTCAGGTTTCTATAGAAACATGAGTGAGGAAATATTCATAAGAACAGTGATGGAAAGTTCACTTAGAGTACCAGTTGTTGAATTATGTGGTACACATCAACATTCCTATGACGGACAATTTAAGTACTAGACAAGTCAAAGTTAATTACAAAAAGTGTTTTTAAGGACTAGACAAGTCAAAGTTAATTACAAAAAGTGTTTTTTAGCAAGTGTAGAAAAGGTTAGTTCTTTAGGGGATTTTGATGCCGACTCTTTTGGAAAAACTAATTTAAGGACTAGACAAAAAATCAATTATGTAATGTTGGTGGAAAAAGTTTGTTTAAGACGGAAAAAAATGGAAAAAATTTGTTCATGACGTTTAATTCCGAAAAAAACCCATCACAAATAGTATGTATATATACGTTGAGGTCATGTACATAATAATGTTCATGTTGATTTTTATATTTATAAGCATGGTGTATTAATAAACCGCTTTATATTTTCAAATCCCACCGATGTGGAACATATCAAAATAACAATAATAATAATCATAATTAGACGAGTCGTTAGCCCAGGTTCGTTTGTAGGCTTGAGGTCATTAAGTTTAGGGTTTTATGATGGCTTATTATCTAAGATATGTATTTAGTATAAATACATATGTTATGTCTTGTAATACGGATTCAATCAATAAAAACACATTTGGTTATTTTACATGGTATCAAGAGCAGGTTAAATCTACTAACGAAATTTGTTATCCTCCGGTCATCGGTCGACATGCCGATAATCCGGATGAATCCTCGTTATTTTTTACTTTCTTGTTTTTTGGGATTTTGTTTCTTGTTTCCAATTCATAACCCTAAACCCTAGCCGTAAAAAAAATAATTATGTTGAGTCATTTTTTTTCTCTTCATCATCTATTGTGTTCGCTGTCGAAGATCATTGTTGTTGACAACAAAAGTTGATAATAAAATTGTCGCTCCCTTCTAACGGCAAAGCAAGCCACGCAAAGGAGGATGCTGCAAGCAATAAACAACTATGCCGCCAAAAACAATTATGATTCGCTCAAAACAAAGAAAACGAAGAGAGTGATGAGTTCAACATTATATCCAGTTTGTTCGCCCGGAAGACTCGCGTTCAAACTGCGGGAGAGTATTAGACGAGTCATTAGCCTAGGTCCGTTTGTGGGCTTGAGGTCATTAGGTTTAGGGTTTTATGATGACTTATTATGTAAGCTATGTATTTAGTATAAATACATATACTATAACGGAGTCAATCAATAAAACACATTTGGTTATTTTACAGAATCAACATACAATTCTGTACCAAGATAAGTCAAATTAATACGAAGTTACGTTGGTGGTGGATTTGTAATACAAACATGATTGCTTGATCTTCAAGGCTTTAGCTCTACATTTATGCATCATTCGTTATGAATCGAATCTTGAACTTCACTAGTGAAATGCAAATACTTACATGGTATTCATGTCCCTGGCTCAAAAGAATATGGTTGTAGCAAATGCTAAGAAAGAAGCTCCCAATTAGCCGAGTCCCATTTCATGCCTTAAGGAAATCTTCAGATGCTTTGATGCTTTCGGCTTTTAGCGCATTGGCCAGTGTGCGTTCAAACTTTTAAAGCAGTTGTGTGAACGATTGTTTCTGTATGAATAATCATATACAAGTTGCAATCTTGCAGGTTAGGTAAAGGATCGCACTAAAGAGGAAACATAATTAGGAAAATATTATTACATGCTCTATTATTCTTATTCATTTCGCTTTCAAACTTGTCTATAAATGTATTCCACAAATCAGTCCATTGAAGGACTTCCATTGTTATCACTTCTTTTTGCAGATCTGTGGACCCATAGTTAATTTGATCCATACCCAGTTTAAGATAACGCAAATTAGAACCATTACTAAACGGGACGCGACGAAATTGCCGCTGTTACATAGGAACCATAACTTCTCGTGTAAATTTACTGAAAAATGAGAAGCTTGATATCAATGAGGGCCGTATAATATGATCAAGAACTGGAACTACATACACGATAGCTATTTATAACGAGAGGAAAAATCGCAATAAACTTTTGCTTTTGATTTTTTTCCTTTTCGGATAAAGGTAGTCTTTTGGAATATCACTGCCATCTTGCCTGAATGGTTTATCATTGCATAGTTAGAGTTTTCAAATGGCTGAGTTCTATTGATAAATCTGCAAGAAATTAACGATGTGTTTCTATCGAGTCTTTGTGACATTAGGTCGTTAGTTAGACGTTACATTCAGATTTACATGTAATTTTTGACAAAATGACTTGAGTTCGTGACTCGTGAGACTTAGATTCAGTTTAATTCACAGTTATACACTGGCGTATCTTTGTTATCTTCATCTTAACCACCATGTTTCTCTAACGTTAGTATTTAACAGACAATATTCATTAGAAGCAGGAAATACTAAGTTAGGCTCCGTTTGTTTTTTTAGAGTTTTTTCCTCTTCATCTACAAACTATGTCTACAAAAGAAGAGGTATATCTAATGTCTTCATTTACAAAAAGAAGACCATTTGTTTTTGAAGATAAGAAGAGAAGAAAAGAGGTGATGTTAGGATAGTGATGATAGTGTTTGTGTTTTAAGAAGAGAAGAAAAGAGGAAAAAAAAGGAAAATGATAGTCTACATTGTGAAAAGGAAAATAGAGCTTTTTAGCTTTTTTTAGCTCTTTTGTCTGCAAAAAAACAAACAAAAAAAACTTCTTCCCGCTTCATAGAAAAGAAGCAAAAAGAGGTAAATAGGGGTTTTTTCTAAAAAACAAAAAAGGGCTTAGTAGTTTTATTGAGACTATAACTTATATGCAATTAAATCGTCTTAGAAACTTAATTTAAGGACTAGACAAGTCAATTATATATGTAATGTAAAGTTAGTTCAAAACCTCAACAAAAACAAAACAACAAATAACATATATACATATAAATTATATTTATATATATATGTTAAATGAGGTTTTTGTTTATGTTTTTAAATGTGCTTGTAGTAGTAATAAACCTTTTTGTTTTTCAACTCCTACTGATGTGCGATAATTCAAGATAGAACAATAGCCAAAATATGTTCATCTCTAAGATCCTCAATTGAAACATGTCTCCATTTTCCAATACTCGTAAATCCATTTGAAGAAACATACAATTCTATATCAAATTTTTACAAATATAAGTCAAATTCATACAAAGTAACGTTGATGGTGGATTTTTACCAATAACATATAAATGTATAATTTCGGTTTCGGTTCGGTTTTCAAGTCCGATCGCTAAACCTATATCAACCCGAAAACTAAATTTGTAGTTCGTTTCGTTTTGATTATGTCCCACAACCCGAATTCTATTATTTTCGGTTCGATCGTAATTCACAGTCAATTCGGTTCCATTTTTTATTTTTCTAAGTCAAACTCAAACCTAAACAATAAACACCCCTCTTTTAAAGCATCGTAGAAAAAGTAAAATTGGGTGTCGTGGACAATATTTGTGTTCATCAATCTTCGGTAAATAATGAAATCACTAAGGCCCAACCAAACATACAAAGGCCCATGAAATCACTAAGGCAAGAAAATGAGCAGTCCAACTCAACAGGCCATTCAAAGGCCCAGTCTCAAAAAGACATCAAAATGCGTCGTATTTGGACGCCTTAGAGCCCATGCTATGGTGATTCATCACTCAAGCCATAGCCAAAACGCAAAGTCCACGGCGCCAAGTACTCACGTTTCCTTCCTCGCGCTGTATTTGCTAGCCAAGAAAGGTGGAAAAACAAGAGGCCACGGCGCGAAAACTGCACCGTGTCTCGCGTTGCGCTCTCGCGACGTCAGTTTTTTCCTTTTTTTTGATTTTTTTAGATATGAGTTTGTGTGCTGCTGCGTTTTAGTAGGGATGAAGAAGAAGATGTACGTGCTTTTTCACATATGTGTTGGCTGAAAAATATGAGCTAAATATCTTTTATATATGGGCTGGTCCAAACTTTTTATAGGTGGTCTAAACTTTCCAAAATGACTTAGCTAAAAATTTGGATTAAAAATGTGGTATTTATTTAAATTGAATTAAAAAATATCAATAAAAAAAATATGTAGGACATTTTTTACAGTTGGTCCAAACTTTATAAACAATATTTAAATTTAATTAAAAAAAATATGGTATTTCTAACGAGCCATTTTTCTAGTGTTATAGAGTTTTTCATGTTATAGAGTGGGATGATAACGTGACACCCACTTTTTTTATTGCACCAAACCATACCCTATGCTCTCGTAGTATTATACCATTATACTATTATGCATGAGCTTTCATGAGCTGCTTGATAGACGAAAATAATATATTTATTGAGCCAACAACTAACAAGTGATGAATTTCTCAAACATGAAACAGAAATCACATACTCCGAATAAACATCAAAACCAGCCTTTCATTTTCACTTGAGTTTAAATAATGATACAAAAGATATAAAATCATTGAACAATTCGCTTTTTTAAGTCGTTAAAAACAAAATATTTAAGAGAAAAGATTAGGAGACATAAAATTAGAGGTGTCAAATCTTGCCCATTTTAATACATGTGGGCACTTTTTGTCCATTTTCAAAAAAAGGATGAGACACTTTTTGCCCATTCTTTATAATGAATGGGCTAAACGGGCGCATATGTAAGAAACTAAATGGGTTTAACGGGCGCACTTGTAAAATACAAATTAATATACTCGACGATTAGTTTTTATTAAATTTTTTATCCCGGCTTTCAAACAGGTATTTTTATTTTTTATTTGTAAGTTTTTATATGTTTTTTTCCTTTTTTAGCTTACGCCCGTTTTGCCCGCCCGTTTCGCCCGTGCTCGTTTAGCCCGCGCCCGTTTACCCCGCCGCCCGTTTACCCCGCCGTCCGTGCCCGCCCGCCCGCCCATTTTTCCACCTCTACATAAAATGCATGCCTAATGTTGTGTTTAAATTATATGTCACTAATCACTATTTTATTGAGTTATAAAAAATTAGGTCCGCTTATTTTAACCTATGATTTTATTCCAGATATATTTAGGCATACTATTAGTTATGCATATTAGGTCTCTTAATCACTTCTCAATATTTAAACGGCAACTGCATGTTTACCTTTGGCTAGAATCTTTAAACGAAATGTAGTCTAGTATTTTGATTTAATACTGTCCCAACTAACAATATTGTTGGAAGGGAAAATTAATTTGGTTACTCAAATTTTATTGCAAAAACCATGTAAGCCAGAATCTCATATAAAGTGAGCCCAATTAAGACAAGTTTCTGAGTTAAGATGGTTGTATACCTAATAACTCAGAAACGTTATATCCAGGAGTTTATTTCTCTCATTTTCCTGGGATTTATTATGCATTGTACCACTCAAACTACATGATTACACACATAAGCTCCAACATGTTTGCTATGCTTTGTATACTCTTTGGGGGTTTTACTAAAGTTATATGTGTTAACCTTATTTGACGTATTTACATTGCTTTGTAATACTCTTTGGCCAAATTCGAACAAACCCAACCCGACCTGTATCGGCTCTTACTAAGACAACCCTTGTTGACCCATTACACAACTCATTTGATCCGTCAATATTGTCACATCTAGAATCATGTAACTAACCGGAGGAATTATGTTACAATGCACAAGTCACAGACACTAACGGTTTAGAAGCAATGCATACCGGATCGACCCTTCTCATCAACCAATCGAAACAAGATTTTGATATCTAATATCAGTCTACTGATTTCATATCCACATCAACCATCCGCATTTTTAGTCTATAGATCAGACACAGCCATATGCTTTCCATCACCATATTATAATTCTATTTAAAGATCTGCAAAAAGTAATGTTTAACAAATCATATCCATCAAGAATGAAAATAAGCGAACTTGTATCAAGTATGATTTGTAACAGAAGAAAACATGTTGATCTAGAACTTGCACCAAAAAGATTAAAAAAAAACTAATTTGTAAAAAAGAAAGAAAAAAGTAAATGAGGCTCAGATCTAAAACAAATGAAAAGAAAGTGGATTAGACCGCCATGGCTGCAATTATATAAATAATACCCGACCAAGATGTGGAAATTTTCAACTTCATTCGATTAAACTCAGACAATGTTTAATAAGAAATCATCATCATCACAGCCTCTAACAATATACAACTAAAGAACCGAATAAACTGCAAAAAAATTATGTGCATCCGAATGAACTAAAGAACCGAGTTTGGTTCATTCGATAGGGTGGTTTAATTGGTGGGGCAAAATAGAACATCATAGGTGGTAAACAAGCTATGAAAACATCCGTACCCACAGTCACCTCATTTCTTTCCGTAAATTAACCTCTTATGGTTATAGATCCAAAGAATTTATCAATTAAAAATAGTGCGTGTCAAATTTATCTTTGGTGATGTTCAATGTCACCCAGGTTTAGCCTGGCAAAGAACCAGTTTCAAGTTATTGCTCTCGAAAGCTTAGTATACATTCAAAAAATGGTATGTAGTTTTTGTTAAACATAAGGGGATATAATTATTTTTCCAAATATTGAGGTGAGATCCTTATAGAATATGCATCAAAAAAAGAAGGAAAGAAACAATCTCAACTATCCATTCAAGTTTCATCTAATGGTCTATATTAATCTTTTTAAATTTAATTTAAAAATTCATTTTCATCCTATTTCTTAAAAATTAAATATCTCTCAAACCGTTAATCGTTACGAAAAACTAATTATACCATCGCGACGGGAATTAAGTTATCTTTCTATAGATAGGCACTTCTATACACTTTCGGCAAAAATTTTTTTTTAAATTTACGCATAAAAAATTACATGTGATTCTCGAAAAATTACATGTAATTTTCGAAAATTACGTGTAATTTTTTTGGCGAGAATTTTTAACACTGTAAATCGTTAACTTTTGTGTGAATTACATGTAATTATGTGTGAATTACATGTAATTTTTGTAATAAAATAGTTTATTAGTGTTAAATGCAAATCACATGTAATTATGTGTGAATTACATGTGATTTTTGTAATAAAGTGGTTAGTTAGTGTTGGATGAAAATTACATGTAATTTTGTGTGAATTACATGTAATTTTGCTCAAATCACATGTGATTTTATAAATAATTACATGTAATTTTGCTCAAATTACATGTGATTTTATACAAAATTACATGTAATTTTGCTTTAAATCACATGTGATTTTATAAATAATTACATGTAATTTTGCTTTAAATTACATGTGATTCATGTAGACTCACATAACTTTACATCTAACTTTCGTCCCATTTGACTCACATGTGATTTTATAAATAATCATATGTTGAAGTTATGTCTTGAGCTTTTATGTATGTAATTTTAACCAAAAAAAAAAAGAAAAAACTTATGAAGCTTATATGTATGCGTTTATTTCTTTCATTTTTCTATGTGGGACTGATTACACTTAAATGTTTGTTACGCTCTGTAAACTTTTTGATCGCTTTACTAAACTTGTATATGCTAAACTTATCTGACCCAGTTACATGGATTTGTTTGGATTATTACTATTGTTATTCATCTTGGTCAAAAGGTATAAGCTAAATGATTTCTATCACGAAACATATCCAGGGATTTAAATGGAACAAAAAATATCTAAAATCGCCTTGATTATTACGATAGATAAAAATTCTTAATATAAATTAATAATAGCATTTTTAGCCCATCATTCGTTTTAAATCTTTGCAATGCGGATGAAGAAACATGTGTTTTAGTGGGGCTAATCTGTCTCTAATCTCTTCCGAACCTATTAAAAACTAGCATTTTCTTTCAATACTGTCATGAAAAGATTAGAATAAGTAGATCAACTCAACCTGTTGGTCATAATGCTTACATGTTCCTCAAAAGCTTCTAAATGTGCTTGTTTACTTTTTCTTGAGCGCCTAGCCGCCTTAAAACCATTCTGAAAACAGCTTCTATATTACATTAGTTGTATAAGTGACAAACTTTTCTTTCATAATAGGCTCATGAGTTCGGTGACCAGTATCACCTTCAAATGATGGATCAACTAACTCGAAATCATATTCAGAAGAGGTTCTATTCATGGAAAAATCATTACATGTTGTTAGGATTGATCTTTAAAGGGTTATGCAACGAATGCCCACTGGGCAAAGATTAGTTAAAAATAAATAAACACAAACTTACTAAATTTACATTAAAATGAAAATAACCAACTAGGGGTGTAGCTTGCGATTCTTCGATAGAAACTGAATGTTCAAACCTTGCACATAGTAACTTTGGGACTGCCGCACACGCATAGCTGAGCCGGTTCGAGAGGAACGAATGTAGCAGGAAATGGTCATTTTTCCCAAAGCGAATGAGCATTCTCCTGACGATATAACACAAAATTTTAAAGAAACGGTTTTGTATTTGCTTTTTACTTTATTATAAAGAAGCGGATCATTGCATTCTAACATATTATCCTTGGTGCAGTACATGCCGGGACAGAATTAACATGTGGTACGCATATAAATTCTACCACAAATAACCGCAAAGAGAAAAACTCTTCTTAGATAGGTTAGTTCTAAGTGAGTTAGTGAGTTAGCTTTTTATCAAGTCACTACTGTCTCAATTGAGTTGCCTTTATTGCAAAAACCATATAACCCAGAATCTCATCTAAATATAAGATGGATCAAACCTCATTAGAAGGTGAACTCAATTAAGATAAGATTAGGAATTAGCTAGTTAGATACATAATAAATCACCAAGCTTAAATCTATGTGTTTATTTCTTTCATTTTCCTATGTGGGATTGAATATGCATGTACCACAAAAACAACATGATTACCCATAAGTTCCAACATGTTTTGCTATGCTTTGTATATATACTTTTTTGGCGTTTTACTAAAGCTACATATGTTAAACTTGTTTGACGCATTTAAACATTGATTTGTTTTGATATTGGTATGTTTATACTCATCTCGGGTCAAAGAATATAAACATAAAATGTCAAACGATTTGAATGGCAGAGACTAGTAAGAGAAGTTCATCCAAAGTGTACTCAGAGCCGAATTATGACATATATTATTTCTCAATATAATTTACTAAAAGGTACTTTTTTAGCCCATCATTCGTTTTAAATCTGTGTAACACGGATAAATGATCACGTGTTCTAGACTTTATGTGACTTTAGTTAAAAAAACTTTCAGTATTGTTATGAAAAAAATTGAATAAGTAGATCAACTTAACATTGTTGCATGGTAGAATATTTACATGTTCCTTAAGAGCTGCTAAATGTGCCTCAGTGAATGTTTTCAACCAATCAAAACAAGATTTTGATATCCCAAATCAGTCTACTAATGCAAGGACTTCCAAGAGATATGGATGCTTACATGGAGGAGTTTGTTGTCCCCGCAAATTTGGTGCGAATGAATGTTGTTCGAGAAGGTTCCCAAAGTAAATCTTCGGCAGCAGCACCTGTGATTTCAACTGGTCTTGATGTGCCCAATAGAGAAAGCAACTCGGGTCAATCACCGAGTTTTTGGTGGAGTCCTAAAAAGCTCGTTGCAAACGGAAAGTGTAGTGAAAACAGAATATAGCAGTGCCTGAAAAATGACCTCTAATACAAGTGCCAACACTATATCTTTATTCATTGCCTTCTAATACACAAACCGAGTGTTCCCAACTTCCCATACTTGTTCATTATGCACCCAATTAGGAGTGTAATTACTTATGAAGCCTATATGTATGCGTTTATTTCTTTCATATTTCTGTGTGGGACTGTATTTTATGCATGTGCCAATAAAACAACATGATTACACATAAACTCCAACATGTTTGCTACGCTTTGCAATTTTTTTTGTCGCTTTACTAAACTTATAGAGTATATGTTAACCTTAATTGACACATTTACATGAATTTGTTTGTTATTCATCTCGGGTAAAAAGATACAAGCTAAATGATTAATCTATCAGGAAACATGTGAAGCGATTCGACTGGATCAAACTAATTCCTCTAAACTGTATTGAATCAACCAATCGAAACAAATTTTTATATCCCAAAAAAGTCTACTAATTTCTTACTCACATCAAATTTATTGAATCTACTAATAACAGCCCGCACACCATATTAATCGGTTATTGGTCTATGTTTCGATGCTTGTATCTCCGTAGACTCAAGAACATTTTCCGATTGTTGGAAGGGAAAATAAATCTTGTTACTAAAATATTACAAGAGATTTTATTGAAGAACAAATTTTATCTAAAACTTCATTAAAGGTGATAAACTACTCCAATTAGCAATATGTGTTGGGTGTACGTTACTCAAAAAAGATAAAGAGATATTATTTCAAAACAAATAAAAGCTTAAACTTGCAAAACAAATAAAAGCTTCATCTCACGATGAAGTTCTTGCTACTCATTATTGTGTGTATAAGAATTTATGAAGGTTATATATATGCGTTTGTTTCGTTTATTTTCTGATGTGGGATTTATTATGCATGTACCAATAAAACAACACATCAACTAGCATTTTTTTTCGATATTGTCATGAAAATTAGAATAAGTAACAGTGAGTACCAACCCCAACCATGGAGATGTGTGGGTTTAAGAATCTTTCTAATCGTTTTCGTGCAGATAGCGAGGAGCTCTTTTAAAAACGGCCGGCTCACAACGGGAGATGAAAGATGTACTAATTTATAGCGTTCATAGTTTGATATTTGGCATGCCAAACTGCTTTAAAACAATTTCATCAAGAGGTAATCGATAAGCACTTTGGCTAGTTGCCTAATAGACTCTTATCTGATGTGTCAAACTCAAATAAGCACTTTAGCTAATAGCCTAATAGAGTCTTATCTAATGTATCAAACTCAAAAAGCACACAGTCTTTGCAAGTAATTATTTCATAACCTGAGAGAAACATCAGGCATAAAGTTGACCTTTTTACTTATTATTTTCAATATTTCTTTAACTCGAAGATTTCCCGCTCAAACATTTGATGACGACCTGTCCTCATTAAAAGCTTGACCGTAATGTCCTATCCATATTTAAAGTCAAATTTTGAGTTTTAGCCAAGTTTACAGGTCCTCAAAGGATAAGTGATTTTATTGCAAAACATATATAACCTAGAACTTCATCTAAAGCTAAACCCGCCACCTAGTTATGATGAAGTTTAAGCTTTTTCATGTTGTGAACTAATGAAGCATATATATATATGCTTAATGTCTTTCATTAATGATTATACATATACCATATATATAACCTTACTTGACACATATACATTGATACGTTTGGATTATTATTATTGTTATTCATCTCGGGTAAGAAGATATAAGCTAAATGATTAATCCATCAGAAAACACGACAAGCTATTTGAATGGCTCAAACTTGTAACAGAAAAATCATAAATTCATCAAAGGTGTATTCCATGTAGGGATATGCGATCGTTTAGCCATCGGTAAATGCGTGAGCCTATCGGGGGCACACACTTAAACACGAAGAGTACGTTTATTATATATTTAATATATGTAACTTGTTTATATTTATTAAATATATAATGAGTTTCACGAATGTATTTAACGATTTTAGTTTAACCGTTGGACGTTATAAACTAATTAATAGACGTTAAATAAAAGGAGAAATAAATTTCTTTTATTTTATTTTCTTTCTTTTTGATCTCAACCGAGATATACACGGATGATAAAATTTATTGTTAGACAATATATGAGTTATTTGTTAAAAAGCAATTTGATTGTTCTTGTTGAAATGTTATGACACATTTTCTATTTTGAGAATATATATTACTGGTATTATGTTTCTTACTCTTTGTTGGCAAGTAAACAAACAAGTATAATATAGAAAGGGACAAGTAAATATTGTATTTATTTGACTCTTGCTCTTGTTCCACGGCAAAGTAAAGCCCATGAGCACTATATATACATTTTTTGTTTTTTTGTTTTCAAGGGGTGTCAGACACATACAAAATATATATCAACATCATACCTTTTTTCATTCGTGTATAACTGAAACAAAATCATCTTGTTGGTTTGTGTTTTCTTTATCATATATATAAACTATTCGGACGTATACCATTTGGTATCCGAATTAGTTTTCAAGCAAGATCAAGAACACTAGTTGTTAGCAATCGTGAAGCAACCACTAGCACCGTAACGTGCTCACTTGACGTGTGTGTGAGTAACCGGTGGAGACGGTTATTTTACCGTTAAATTTCAAGATCAAGATCAATTTAATTGATTTAATCAATTAAATTAAAAGGTTAGTATTTTATTATTTTATTATGTGTTAATCATAAATGTTATACTAGATCCATTCCGCTGCGCACTCGTAGTTAATGGTTAACTAGTATTCTAAAATCCCAACAGTGGCATCACGAGTCATCGTATGGCGTTTATGGGTTACACATAGATAAACACGCTAGATCCGCTTAAATACTCGCTTTATTTATTTTCTATGGCAATAACATGCATTCTTGCCATAAAATTTTAATCTTGATCTAGATCTAATAAAATTGGGTAGGTTTATTAAATTGGTTAATAAACAAAATTTTATTTTTATCCGTCAAAGACTTTAGCAATCACGTTTGTGATGCATGCTCGTCACCAAGTACCTAGCAACTTGGTGAGGGTCTTTGATCCTCAAATTGGGGAAGACTCACTTGAGATCTTGGATCTTATATGATTTACTGCTTTCATATAGAGTCTGTCTTCTTCTTCTACCCCTTTCTAGTCTGTTTTTATATGCTTATTTGTTTTCCATTATGAATTGCAAAACGTAATAATACAAGATTCTAGAAATCATAAAAACGGATCTCTACTTATATCGAAACTAGCTTTAAAAGTATGTCATATTAATACACTTATTTTTCCTTGCGAATCGGCAATGTGTTATTTGTTAAAACTTGTTTTTTGAACAAATCTTAATATTGACATAAGATCTATGAAACTTGTTTTTATTATAATCTAATTATTTTGCAAAATCATATTGTCACTCGAGTTGGGCTTACATACCGTAATGATGGCTCATAAACCATCTTCTCAACGACGTGATTTGTAAAATTAATTGGTTTATAATACTTAAAATTACAACACCATTTTGTGCTTTACTAATGATAGACTTGCTATTGCACTACGTGTTCTAGTCAAGCTATCTAGGGTTTGAATGATCTTTAATGTTTCCCGTGTCACATAATGTTTCGGCATCTATGTGATAATTATCCCAAGCACTTGCGCCTTCGGGTGCATGAAGAGTAGGATATAGGGTTTGATCATTCTTTAATGCTTTCCCGCGGTAAACACGCCTAAAACAAAAAAAAAGTTAACAAAAGGTTTTTCTTAACTTGTGCTAAAGGATGATTGCATGCATCTTTTACACGTTTTGACATTTGTTTTCTAAAACTTATGTGATACCTATTTGAATTTTTAAGTCTATGCCATCCAATTTAATAGCACTTGTTGTGGTTTTTCGCCATCTGGTCAGACCTAGGGCGAATCATGCACCCAAGGCGATTTTTGTCACTGGTCAGACCTTTGCCAACTATTGCATGCTTTAAATTGGTACGACTTAAGTCGAGTTCCCGGTCAGATTCGGAACCCGAGGCATAAGATGAGATGAAACATACTCATGATTTATTACATGTAGAACAAGTTTGTTTGATATGTTCAATGGTACTCGAAAGAGATGTGAGAACTCCCATCCAAACACTCTACAACAATAAAATTCATGAATCGTCTCATAAATCTAAGAGTTGCACTTGTAATGCAATTAACGCTCGACGCTTACCTCTTGCCCTACTTGATATTAGACGGTCGGACCTCTAACATTAAGTGGGAGTGCAAACAAGGATCTTAGTCTCATAATGATTAATTGGGTAGTTAATTCTTTTGAGAATGTAATTATCGAAAATACTAATCGTTGAACTTTTATTTTGTAGATGAATAATTCTACCTCTTGCTTAAACAGCACGGTTGTTAAGTCTTTCCTTGAGAAAATGAAGCTGACTGAAACTAACTTTGTTGATTGGTATCGTGCTCTTCGGATAGCGCTCGAAACTGATGACTTGGTTAAATACCTTGAGCAACCTATTCCTGATCTCCCGTTTCTTCCTCCTGGTGTTGAAGGTCCTCAACAAGACCCGGAGTACCACCATACTTGGGTTAAAAGGTCCAGAGAAATTGCTGGCCTTATGCTCATGACTATGTCCCCTGAACTCCAAAGGCTTTTGGAGGGTCATGGCGCATGGTCAATGATGGAGGAGTTGAAAACCATGTTCACTGAACAAGCGGATCAAGAACTCCTTGATGTTGCACGTGCCTTTCACGCGTGTAAACATGAGGATGGACAATCTGTGAGCTCTTATGTCTTAAAGATGAAGGGCTACATAGAGAATTTGGAACGTCTCGGTCATCCCGTGTCACTGAAACTTGCAGTTAGCCTAATCTTAGCCTCACTGAACAAGGATTATGATAGGTTCGTGCAAGATTACAATATGCATGGCCTGGGGAAGACAATACCTGAGCTGCATGCCATGCTCAAGCTACATGAGAAGACGTTGCCAAAGAAGGTTGCACCTGCTACTGCTAATACTATCAATGCTATTAGGGCAGGAAGGATCCAAAAGCCTAATAAGGCTAAACCGTCTAATGCTGCGAAGGGTAAGAATCATGGCAAAGGGAAGAAAGTAGCAAACTTTACTCCTAGAGCTAAGATTCCCCCTCCACCAAAGAGAGAGAATCCTGCAAAGGACGCCACTTGTCACCAATGCGGTGACATTGGTCATTGAAGAGAAACTGTCCAGAGTATCTCGCTGAGTTGTGGAAGAAGAAGAAGCTATCTCAAGGAGCTAGCACTTCAGGTATCTTCACTATAGAACTCTTTACTTTTCCTAATAAATCCTGGGTTTATGACACTGGTTGTGGTACTCACATCTGTAATACTACTCAAGGACTAAGGATAAGTAGGAAGCTGAAGCCAGGAGCTTTGAACCTGTACGTGGGCAATGGTCATCGTGCAGCTGTCGAAGCCATTGGTGTTTTTCAATTATTTCTCCCTAGTGGACTAGTAGTCATTTTGAATAATTGTCATTACGCACCTTCTATTTCTAGAGGGATTGTTTCAGTTTTCCGTTTGTATGACGATGGTTTTGTTAACCGTTTTGAGAATAATGCAATAATTTCAGTTTCGAAAGATAATATGTTTTATTTTCGTGCTATTCCTCGTGATGGTATATATGAAATTGATATGTGTGATTCTAATGCAAACGATAGTTCTATTTATGTTGTAAGTAACAAAAGGGCCAAGTCTAACTTGGACTCTACACTCTTATGGCATTGTCGCCTTGGCCACATAAGCAAAAAACGTATTAAGCAATTACAAACTGATGGATTGCTTAAGTCAAATGATGATGATTCCTTTGACAAGTGTGTTTCATGTTTATCTGGTAAGATGGCACGTAAACCTTATTCACATCAAGTGGAGAGGGCTAAAGATCTGCTTGGACTTATACACACCGATGTATGCGGCCCATTCAGAACCGTGTCAAGACAAGGTGCAAGCTACTTCGTCACTTTCACTGACGACTATAGTCGTTATGGTTATGTTTACTTGCTAAAGCATAAGCATGAAGTTTTTGAAACATTTAAGGTGTTTCAAAAGGAAGTAGAAAATCAACTCGGTAAAACCATAAAGGCACTACGTTCTGATCGTGGGGGTGAATTTATGAGTTATGAATTTTTGGATCATCTTAAGGAGCATGGGATTATTGCCCATAGAACTCCTCCATACACTCCACAACATAATGGTGTGTCTGAGAGGAGAAATAGAACCCTACTAGATATGGTTCGCTCCATGATGGCACAAACAACTCTTCCAAAGTCCTTTTGGGATTATGCTCTTGAGTCTGCTGCACGCATTCTCAATATGGTTCCAACTAAGAAGGTTGATAAGACTCCATACGAAGTATGGCATGGGTAATCCCCTAAGTTGTCTTACTTAAAGGTCTGGGGATGTGAGGCTCTTGTTAAGCGTGATACGCTTAATAAACCTGACAAACTTGAACCCAGATCGATTAAGTGTATCTTTGTAGGATACCCAAAGGAAACAATGGGTTACTCCTTCTATTACCCACCCGAGAACAAGGTTATTGTTGCTCGTAATGCTGAATTCCTAGAGAGTAATCTTATGAATCAAGAAGCAAGTGGGAGTTTAGAAGATCTTGAAGTAATTCAAGATGAAGATATACATCCTTCTGAAAACACTAGCGATCATGAAGAGGATGATCAAGAAATTGATGAACCTATAAGTGATATAGCTCCCATTCGAAAGTATACAAGGACTAGGCGTGCTCCTGACCGTATGTGTTTATACATTGACGTTGAGGAACATGAGTTAGGGGATCATGGTGAACCTACTAACTATAAAGCTGCATTAGCAGATCCTGAATCTGAAAAATGGCTTGATGCTATGAATGTGGAGATGCAATCCATGAAAGACAATGATGTCTGGATCTTAGTTGACCTTCCTCCTAACGCTAGAACTGTTAGCGGCAAGTGGTTATACAAGAAGAAGATCGACATGGATGGCAATGTACACACCTTTAAAGCTCGATATGTAGCGAGGGGCTTCACTCAAACCTATGGGGTTGATTATGAAGAAACCTTTTCTCCTGTTGCAGATATCAAAGCTATAAGGATTCTCTTAGCCGTAGCCGCGTTCTATGACTATGAGATTTGGCAAATGGATGTTAAAACCGCTTTCCTTAATGGACATCTTTACGAAGAGGTCTATATGAAGCAACCTGAAGGTTTTGTCAATCCTAAATATCCAAACCGTGTATGCAAGCTTCAAAGATCCATTTATGGACTTAAGCAAGCATCAAGGCAATGGAATAAGAGATTTGATGATGAAATCAAGAACTTTGGTTTCACTCAAAATCCCGATGAGCCATGTGTATATATCAAAGCTAGTGGGAGTAATGTAGTGTTCCTAATCTTGTATGTCGATGACATATTAATCATGGGAAAAGACATTCCAACGTTGCAAAGTGTAAAAGCTTACCTTGGAAAGTGTTTTGCTATGAAAGATCTAGGAGATGTTGCATATATTCTTGGAATCAAGATCTATCGAGATAGATCAAGACGGTTAATTGGTTTATGTCAAAGTGCTTACATAGATAAAATTTTGAAGAAGTATAACATGGATAATTCCAAACGTGGCTTTATTCCGATGCTAACTGATTCAAAGTTATCTAAGACTCAAGGAGCATCTACCCCTGCTGAGGTGAAACGCATGCAGAGAGTTCCTTATGCTTCGGCAGTAGGATCAATCATGTATGCTGTTAGATGCACTAGACCAGATGTTGCGTTCTCTCAGAACATGACAAGCCGTTTTCAGCAGAATCCTGGTGAGGATCATTGGACTGCTGTTAAGAACATTCTAAGGTATCTTAGGCATACCAAAGACATGTTTCTGGTTTATGGAGGAGATATGAAACGAGAGCTCAGGGTTGCTTGCTACACTGACGCTGGATATCTGACAGACGCTGATGACACGAAGTCTCAGACTGGATATGTTTTCAAAATGAATGGAGGTGCTGTAAGCTGGAAAAGCTCGAAGCAGACCATCCATGCTATCTCATCTACAGAGGCTGAGTATATAGCCGCTTCGGAGGCTGCTAAAGAAGCAGTTTGGATTAGGAAGTTTATTTCTGGGCTTGGTGTTGTTCCCACAAATAATGAACCTATGAAGATGTATTGTGACATTACCGGAGCCATTACTATAGCTAATGAACCAGGAATCACTAAAGGTGCGAAACATTATCGTGCTAAAGTTCACTACCTCCGAGAAGTGATTGAACTGGGTGATATTACACTGGAGAAAGTTCACACAGACGACAATTTAGCTGACCCCTTTACTAAGGCTTTAGACCTTAAAAAGCATTCAATGCTTTCCCATGATATTGGTTTGCTTCCAGCTAATAGTCTCATGTAATCTGTGTTACGTTAGTATTTGGATAATTTGGGATTATAAGACAATTATTATTTTCTGATGAACAAAGATATTTGATGTTTGTTATCATTCATATAATTATTGTTGTCCTATATTTGTATGTTTAAATCCTTGAATATTTGATTATTCTAAACATGTCCATTGTCGGTTAGCAATATGGGAATATTGTCTACATTAAGACAAATATGAGTGTTGGTTATATTCTTTGAGTATAATGGACGGTTCCCACCAAACTCATATGTTATTCATAAGGGATGAATATTGGACACCCCGAACTTTCAAATATTACTTTTGGATCCTTGTCATGAGTAAGTTTTCAAAAATGGCGATTAAGTCGTCCTTAGACTTGAGATGCAAACAAGTTGTGCATGTGTGAATATCGCTTCTTGATTATATGTTAAACGCTAGCTTGCAAGAGTTAGTTATAAAGGATATAGTTGGAAGTGTTGTGAAGCAGCATCCACAGACACTTGCAGTCAATATAGAATTTGTTCCTCCACTTGATATAGTGCAGTGAAGTACCACTGGATCCTCTCCAGAATTAATTGGATAATTGTATGGCCGTACCCAAAGTGTGATCAAGATGATTCTTGATACATTTGGACTATCTAAATTAATTCGATCACGAGAAATTAAAATTAAACTATATGGAATGAGTTAGGATCCATATCCATGGTTTAATAGGTACTCGAAACAAAAGGATGATTAGCAAGTTTTATAATCATATACCATCGTATACTTTTGAGATATTTTTCTTGAAACTATCAACTCAACATTTACTGGTTATAATGAAGTGTTGCTAGATGTTTCATTATGAACGTTGTATGTCTAATCTCTCACAAGTGGGAGCTGTAGGGATATGCGATCGTTTAGCCATCGGTAAATGCGTGAGCCTATCGGGGGCACACACTTAAACACGAAGAGTACGTTTATTATATATTTAATATATGTAACTTGTTTATATTTATTAAATATATAATGAGTTTCACGAATGTATTTAACGATTTTAGTTTAACCGTTGGACGTTATAAACTAATTAATAGACGTTAAATAAAAGGAGAAATAAATTTCTTTTATTTTATTTTCTTTCTTTTTTATCTCAACCGAGATATACACGGATTTAAAAATTTATTGTTAGACAATATATGAGTTATTTGTTAAAAAGCAATTTGATTGTTCTTGTTGAAATGTTATGACACATTTTCTATTTTGAGAATATATATTACTGGTATTATGTTTCTTACTCTTTGTTGGCAAGTAAACAAACAAGTATAATATAGAAAGGGACAAGTAAATATTGTATTTATTTGACTCTTGCTCTTGTTCCACGGCAAAGTAAAGCCCATGAGCACTATATATACATTTTGTGTTTTTTTGTTTTCAAGGGGTGTCAGACACATACAAAATATATATCAACATCATACCTTTTTTCATTCGTGTATAACTGAAACAAAATCATCTTGTTGGTTTGTGTTTTCTTTATCATATATATAAACTATTCGGACGTATACCATTTGGTATCCGAATTAGTTTTCAAGCAAGATCAAGAACACTAGTTGTTAGCAATCGTGAAGCAACCACTAGCACCGTAACGTGCTCACTTGACGTGTGTGTGAGTAACCGGTGGAGACGGTTATTTTACCGTTAAATTTCAAGATCAAGATCAATTTAATTGATTTAATCAATTAAATTAAAAGGTTAGTATTTTATTATTTTATTATGTGTTAATCATAAATGTTATACTAGATCCATTCCGCTGCGCACTCGTAGTTAATGGTTAACTAGTATTCTAAAATCTCAACATTCCAAAGCCTAAAAATATCTAAAATCGTTTTAGTTTGATTATTAGGATATATATTATTTTTTTAATATAACCTAAGAACATTTAAAAGTTTGTAATGCGGATAAAGAAACATGTGTTCTAGTTGGCCCAATTTGACTCAAATCTTCCGAAGGTGTTAAAAAGTAGCATTGTCTTTTGATGTTATCATGAAAAAATTAGAATAAGTAAATCAACTTAACCTTGTTAGTAGAATGCTTACATGTTCCTCAAAACCGAATTAGTTTCTTATCATTCATTGGTGTTCGAGTTGCAAAAACCAAATAAGCCAGAACATCGTCTCAAGGGACACACTCAATTAAGACGATATTCTAAACCCAAAGGTTGTATGTATTATAATTTATAAGTGTTCAAGTTTAAATCTATTCGTTTATTTATTTTATTTTCCTATGTTGGACTGATTATGCATGTACCAATAAAACGACATATGATTACACATAAACCTCATAATGTTTGCTAATGCTTTGCATACTTTTACTAAAGCTATATATGCACAATTTGTTCGAATTATTACTATTGTTACTCATCAGTCAAACCGTATAAGCTGAATGATTTACTTACATGATCAAGAGCTGCTAAATGTGCCTCACTGCCTGGTTTCTTTTTCTCGAGTGGCTAGCGGATTCTCTACTTGAAACCATCCTGAAATTAGTGACCAACTTTTCTTTTATAACCTTTATGAAATAAAAAAATTTACTTCCTAAGCGTTCAATTCGTTGCTCTCGTATTATTGGTACCAATGTTTTAAAACCCGGGTCTTAGATCGACCCTGTCAAGTCGCCGGGTCCGGGTCAACCCGGGTCGACCCGGATCAACCCGGGTTAACCCGGTTTTTAAAAAAATATATTTTTTTTATATTTTTAATAATTAACAAAATTATACTTATAAAAACTATAAAAACTTACGTATATTGAAAATATAAATTGTTTACCAACCAATATAATATGTAAAAATAAAATTTCGTCGCAAATACGTAAAATTAAAAAAAAAATCAAAAAAATCCCGAAAAAATCGAAACCCGGCCGGGTTTTGAGAACCGGGTTGACCCGGGTCACCCCAAACCCGCCGGGTCAAGCCGGGTTTCGAAAATATGAAACCCGGGTCAATATGACCCGTTTTTTTTTGCCGGAACCGGTTCAACCGGTTGACCCGGCCGGGTCGACCCGGGTCTGAAAACATTGATTGGTACTAGGCTCACGAGTTCGGTAAGCAACAATATTTTCAGGTGATCAACGGATTAACTTCTTGATATCTCATGTTCAACCTGTTTGTTGTCATTGTTATTGATATTATTATTCATGATAATTTGTGTGTGACAGTAAGTTGAATGGGTTAGATAGTGACTTTATAATATATCATTTTTGTAAAAAAAGTTGTAGCAAGCCTTGTAGAATTAAAAGTTGAATGATAATTATCATGCAAAAAAGTTGGCCTAAAATGATAAATTTATTTGTGACCCAACCAAAAAGGAATGAAACTAATTCGTTGTTTTTCAAACGCATTTAAGAAATACCTATGCCAAGCATTTGATCAAAATAGTTCGTCCTTGTGATTTTTAGAACTTATCATATGAATAACTAGTGGTGTAGCTTAAACTCTTAAATAGAAACTGAATGTCCATACCTCACACGTAGCAACTTGGGACTGCCGCATGAGTCGGTTTGAAAGGAACAAATTTTGCAAGAAACCGGTCACTTTTCCCAAAGCGGACGAACACTCTCCCGATGATATCTTCGAGATTAGCGCAGGACATGTCACTGTGAGCAAGGTAACTATGCTGGTTTTCAACATTATATAAAGAGCGCGTATCTTTTTTGTTGAAAAGTTGAAATTTTTTAAAATACCCTAATATACATTTTAGTATTTTCTATTTAACACAATATTATCGGGTCACGGGTTCGAACACCGAGTCAACCGGTCTGAGTCATCGGGTCAACAGATCGACAACAGGTCAACCTGGTGATCAATTATGGGGTCAGGGGTTCGAAAATCGTGAGCATCACCATGTAGGTTTAAGATCCAAGTGGTAGTTTCGAGAAGACTTTATTCCATAAATCATATAAGACAGAAACTCGTCCAAAAGTAAACCCACTTCAGACGAGTTCAGTTCTCATGTGATTGTATGCATCATACCTCATCGAACTTGTTGTGCATGCACCAGAGAAACAACATGATTACACATAACCTCCAACATGTTTGTTATATTTTTTATACTTTCTGTACGTTTTACTAAAGCTATATTCTATTGGATTTTGGATATTACTATTGTTACTCATCTGAGATCAAAGAGTATAAGCTAAATGATTAATCTATCAAGAAATATGTCAAACGATTTTGATGGCTCAAACTAGCAACAAAAATGAAGAAATTCAGCCAAAGAGTATTTTAGAGGCTAAAAATTTCTTAAATAATTTTAATTATTACGTCAAATATTATTTCTCAATATAACATAAGCACATTTTTAGCACGTCTTTTATTTTAAATCTTTGTAACCCGGATAAAGAAACAGGTGTTCTAGTTGCCCCAATCCGCCTCTACTCTGTTCAGAACCTGGTAAAAAAAACTAGTTGCATTTTCTTTCAGTATATCATAACAGCCTAATAGGTAACAGTTTTTTACAACTTAACATCTTACTTACTATATCCCAACGCTACTTAATGCAGGATGCTTGCTGACCAAGTTAGTTTACCTAGTTACCAAAGCTCTTCGGAAGTTGGTGAATTATGTGGTACACATCAACATTCAATCAGGTAGTTACGACACTCCTTGCAAGGTGATATATCATACTTCTTTTCATCTGATCAGCTAGTAGTTTTCTGGCTGGTCTAAACTTTCAATTATGGATGCAGGCATGGTTTAATAGTTCCCAACTGATGACCAGAAGTCGTTCATCTGATTTAAGGTAATACTATATCTCTAAGAATCATAACTTAATGTAGCAATAATGGGATTCTTTACATAGAAATGGATCGATACTAGTAATGTTTGATGTCTGATAGATCCAGCAAATATAAAGGGTCAAATTCGAAAAACCCAACCCGACCCATATCGGCTTTTACTAAGATAACCCGTGTTGACCCATTACACAACTCATTTGACCCGTCAATATTGTCACATCTAGAATCATGTAACTAACATCTAAGACTTACTTCCTATATCCTCTACCTTTAATTAGTTTAAATGATATTTACATGAGATATGTTACAATGCAGAACCCACAATCAGTATAGTAACAAGATTTAGATATCCCAAATCAGTCTACTGACACAGATAATGCAGCTCGGGTCAATCACCGAGTGTTTGCAGGAATCCTAAGAAGCTCGTTGCAAATGGAAAGTGCAAACAAAACAGAAGCGTAGCTAAAGGTACAGGTATAGTTGATGTCAAGTATCCAGGTTTCTTGCCTTAAGGATCGATGTAGCTATTCAAGTACTCCTAGTTTATGTAACACTAAGTTTCTTGAATATCTTGTTAATATTACAAAGATTCCACGAAGAAGCGGAGGGTGGAAATGTCAAGGAAGTAAGCCATCTCGTGATAGTATAAAATTCAGGCTTTCGTTTCACTGATGTCTTTTTGTTATGCAGAATGGCAGAAGCAAAGGAAAAGACTCACACTCCCGCAACTTCATCAGACATACAGTCCATTTTGAATCGTTGTGAAAATCTCGAAAAGGAAGTGCGGCCACTCAAACTCAAACTTACAAAGACACACGTTTAACTATCTACAGTTCTACACGCATATACAAGTGTTAAACTGTGATCAAGAGATCATGATGCTTGTTGACGAAGTTAGTTTACCTAGTTACCAAAGCTATATCATAATAGCCTTATAGGTAACAACTTTTTAAAACTTAACATGTTACTTAATATCGCCACACTACTTAATGCAGGATGCTTGTTGACTGAAGTTAGTTTACCTAGTTACCAAAGCTATTCGGAAGTTGGTGAAGTATGTGGTACACATGAACATTCAATCAGGTAGTTACGACACTCCTTGAAGGGTCTGTTTGGTATTTGTTTCTGTAAAGTCAGTTGTGCCTGTGATAAATCATACGTAGTACTTTTTATCTGTCATTAGGATTGCAGAAGAAAACGGGGTGCAAGCTAGAAATTTGCGTTTGGCTAAGGTTTGCTAAAATGATACTACAAATATACAATCAGTGGTTCTCTTGATGGTCTCAACTTTTGATTATGGATGCAGGCATGGTAAAATAGCTCTAAGAATCATAACAAGAGATGGCAAAATTCGACTTTGTTACATAGAAATGGATTAATACGGGTAACATTTGATGTCTGATAGATCCAACAAATATAAAGGAAAACAAGGGTCAAATACGGAGAAACCCAACCCGACCCGTATCGTCTTTTACTAAGATAACCCGTGTTGGCCCATTACACAACTCATTTGACCCGTTATGGTTATGATTTGATGATGTGTGGGAGATCGCTTGAGGCACACGGGTGACTCACAAGTCACAACACCTGTTACCTTTTAAACTCATAAAAACAATATAAGCCAAAACTTCATCAAATGTGATAAAAGCCTCGAACTAGCAATATTTGTTGGACGTCAGTTACTAAAAAATAAGTAATTTTAGTGCAAAACAAATATAATCTAGAACTTCATCTAAAGGTGAATCGAGACACCTAGTTAAGATGAAGTTTTAACTAACATTTGTGTGTGAATAATAGCTTATGGAGGTTATATCTATACGTCTATTTCATTCATTTTCCTATGTGGGATGGATTATGTACCAGTAAAACAACTTGATTACACAAAAACTTTAACATGCTTCCTAGGCTTTGTGAACTTTTTAGTCGCTTTACTAAACATATTTATGTTAATCTTATTTGACACATTTACATTGATTTGTTTTGACACATTTACATTGATTCGTTTGGATGATTACTATTGTTATTCATCTCACGTCAAAAGGTACAAACTAAATGATTAATCTACGAGGAAACATGTCAAGCAATTTGAATGGCTCAATAGTAACACAACCACACTCTACTAGACACTTGGAATGATGTTGATACATAAATCTTATAGTGGTGCTTGATATGAAGCTTATTTTGGGCTTTGACCTGGTTCTTGCCTTTGAGTTTGAGCTTTGTTTGGCTAATCTTGAGCATCTTCTTCTCTATCTTCATTGCCCCTGCAAATTGACAGTGTGTATGCATCACACATGTTTCAACTTACAGATGAACAGGGCCGGATCTGGGGGTGGGCGAGGTGGGCGACGGCCCAGGGCATCACAAGAATAGGGGGCATCAGATTTTGGGTGTTATATATTGGTATTATGTGATGAAGTTGATGTTGTGATGATAAAAACGGAGTGAATGAGTTTTATTAAGCTAACTAATAAACAAAAGTTTACAGTTGCGGAAAAAAAATACAGTATACAGTAGGTGGAGCGTAAGGAAGATGAAGGCCAAAAATATTAGTGGTTGTGGAAATGAAAAGTAAATAGGAGTAGTTTAATAACTTGTACTTTTTCCTATTTGACTTGGTCATGACTCATGAGATTACATAGGAGTTGTTTAATACCTACTGTGGTATTTTTATCTTTTAATTTGAACCTATTTTCATCATAAGCCATTATCTTTCAACTACATACTTTATTCATATAAATGTACTTCAATTAAGTGTAAAATTAGTTATCCGTAAACTTTTTTAGCGAAGCAATTATCTTTCAACTACATACTTTATTCATATAAATGTACTTCAATTAAGTGTAAATCGCATTATTCATGTTTTCTCAACTTAATCTATGTACGTGATTTTACAACATTTTATCGCGTCTATATGCACGTAATTTTCTATAACATTTAGCAGGGGCATTTTTCAAACATTTCGCCCAGGGCATCAAAATCCTCAGGACCGGCCTTGCAGATGAACTTGTGAAATTGAGATGTGACTTGGTGAAGGCATCTGCAATTTGCTGGGTTGAAAGGATGAAAGTTATTAGTATTGTGTCATTCTTGATTTTATTTTTTTGACAAAACGGCAGTCAATCTTAATCTCCTTGGTCTTGACATGCTGAATAGGATAAAATCCAATGCAATAGAGGAACGATTGTCACAGTATATGAGTCATACTGACTCATGTATGAGTCACATGACTCAAGTATGAGTCAAAGACACTTATGATTCTTAGACACCCAAAAACACTCTATGACTCATGTATTATTCACTCTAACTTATATATGAGTCACTCTACTATGACTCATACATGAGTCATACATAGTTCCAATTCTGTAATCATAAGTCCTAGTTCTGTAATCAGCTTATCAACTAAAAAAATCAATCAGACTTTAATAAAAATGCACTTTCATAAATAAAAACTTGCAAAATCACGTGTGATAATCATCTTGTCATTTCATCAAACACATGGTGTGCATCAACAATCATAACATGTGCCTAACCTAAAAACATCACTAAACACCATCTAGTAAAAGTGATAATCTGATTATCAACACGTGATACCACTATGGTGACGCTCTGGCCAAACTGTCAAACCCATTACACTACATATACAATATTTACAAACATGAATACAAACACTGGTACAAATATAAGTTTCTTTGACTTTCATTTAAGTGAAATTCTGCATGGAAAACAATCTGCCATTCTTAATTTCGAACTCAAATACTATAAACAATTGGTTGCATGAGATTCATAAGCTAGTTTGTTTGTGTTATGTTGACAACTGGGTTTGTTGTTAAACTTGCTAGAAAATGGTGGACTCTTTTAGATCTCGTCGAATAATAGTGGATTTTTGTGGGGTGGCCGGATTTAATGGTGGTTGATTGACTGTGTGTGTGACTGTGTGTGAGGGGCTGGTGGTGGTGGTTGAGGATAAAAAAGAAAAAGTCATGGTTGAAGTATTGAAAGGGGAGATTGTTTATTTTTTTTATTTTAAGTTGGGCCATTAGATGAAAGGGTTAAGTCCATTTAATAACAATATACTTTTTAAAATGTACAAATATCATACATGAACTTTGAAAAATACTAATATCGTATACATACTTTAAAATTTTGTCTCGATATCATACCTTTGTAAAATATGTGGGCATAAGAGTGAATACTTTTAAGAAAAATGTGAGCAAAATTTAAATCCTCATTGTTCTTTCTATCAATTGTCACACGTGTGTTCAATCAGTTCATACGCCTTTGTTTTATGTTAATAGTTGGGTGTGAAACAAATAACCCTTACTGGTATATCAAACAACATCTACAGGTAGGGGTGGCAATTCGTGTCGGGTTCGGGTTAGCGGGTTCGGGTTGTCAGGTTGGCGGGTCAGATAATCCCAACCCAAACCTAACCCATTTAAATAATCGGGTCAGTTATGTCAACCCTAACCCGTTTACACATAACCTGAACCTAACCCATTTAACCCATGTATATATTTGGGTTGACGTTATATATGTTACATAGGTTGAATAGGTTAAACAGGTTTATATATTGATCCATTTAACAAGTTTTATATATAAAAGTAGGTACATTACACGTGTTAAACATGTTAAATGTGTTTATGTTCGGTCTGTTTAACCTAGTTAACACGTATGGTAAAATATTAATCATTTTTAATATAAGGAAAAAAATCTTAAATGGGTTGTCGGGTCGACCTGCTTAGTTTTTTTTTCCAACCCAAACCTAACCTGTTTAATAAATGGGTCAGATAGGCCGACCCAAACCTGACCTAAGATTCAATATATTCAACCCGAACCTGTTAATTTTCGTGTCGGTTTCAGGTCGAGTTTCGTGTCGGGTCAGAAATTGCCACCCCTATCTACAGGTTTGTATACATGAAGTTTAAGAATATTTATAAGACATTTGATCACCTGCATGCCAAGTAAAGAATATTTTCATGTTAGATTTTACTATTTGGTAAGGCAATTGCTCGCTTCATATATTCACTAGTAATTTTAGAAGTACTAAGGTATGATATCGAGACAAATTTTGAAAGTATACATACGATATTAGTATATTTTAAAGTTCGCGTATGATATTTGTACATTTTGAAAAGTATCTTGCTATTATATAGACTTAACCCTAGATGAAAATGGATTGGATGGTTTTGATGAGTCCATCAAGCCTTTGATAAATATAAGGACTTTATTGAACTTTTGGCATATTAGTACACATTAGTTTATTGACCCGTGAAATCACCGGGCCTTAAGAAACACATCATTGTGCTTTTATAAGAGCCGAATTTTGCGTGTAAATTTTTTTAGTAAACTAATGAAAAGCAATTAACTTTTACTACGTATTATACTCGATTTAAAATATAAATAAAAAGTTGATTGTAATATCACGCATACGAACGGGTTATATATATACATATCATGTCATGGATAAAAGTTGTAGTACTGTCTCATTAAACTAAGGAGTAGTAGGAGTATTTTGCTATTTTTACATTGATTATTTATTATTATAAAACAATTTATTTGGAAAAAAAATGTTAATAATTTTTTTTTTAATAAATATAAAAAATATTCTAAAAAACAAACACACAATCATTTGTTTATGTACTAATTTTGTAATAAATTTTTATTAAAAACAAATTTTATGTTAAAAATATCACTTAAAAATGAAGAATTATATTCGGGTCTTATCTTTTATGAACCATCCGAAGTCAAAAACCAAAAATACACACACAAACACACACTTTACAATCGGATCGAGTAACACCACACACAATCAGGTATATCTTTATTTGATTTTGAGTTTTATTAATTTATATCATATTTGATTATCATTTTTATCATTCTCACCGATCAATTATAGTGTAAAAATGTTATTTTAACCGGATATTCTTAATTATTTGTTGAATGCCTAATCGAAGAAAATCTTTATAATTAGTATTCGTAAATCATATCAATATATGTTTAATCGATGGTTATTGTTATTGCATGTTTATAAATTTATTTATTCAATAAACCCCCAAAAATTAGGTTTAATTTTTATTTAATAATAATTTGGTATTTAAACATGAACCCTTTGTTTTATATATTGGTTCCGTGAAAGTGTTACTGATATCGTGGTATGTTTTTATTATTTTTTATGTGTTTTCTTTATCTCGTATCATGTTGGTGTAGTTAAATGAATTAGTTGTATAGTTTCATGTTCTTAGTATTATTGTTTATGTGGTTTCTTTATCTCGATGTGGTTGTAGTAAAATGTGTTCTTAATTTCGTGATATGTTTTTTTATTATTGTTTATGTTCTTGTAATTACAATATCTACATGGATTATTGTAAAGTTTTACCTCCCATATTCAATTACTAAACTTTTAATATGATATTGATCATCGTTTTGATATTGCGCATCGTTTTTATTTAACCGATTCAACCAATAGCTTTGTCATGATATTGCTCATGGTTTTTGTATCCTTTGATAAATTGGAAACTGGATAATTCGATTGAATCTATACTAATTTGTACCTTTGATATTGTCTATATGGATGTATACTCTGAATATGATTTCATCAATAGTGATGTATCATCTCGTTGATAATTGTGGAATTACAATATTGATGCATCCTCTCGTGAGGTGATACTTTGGTTGAATGATAATCGGAAAAAACTATAGTGCTTATCATAATTAGATTGCAAAGCATTAATTGTTAAAGTTATCAGTTCTTACGATAACAATTTTTATGGTATGACTCATTGTTTTTTCTTGTTATGTAGGGTTTTAAATACTTTGACCCGTGAAATTCACGGAGCCTTTAGTAACTGTTAACAATGTTTTAATAAAAGATCGATTTGTGACATTATATAAAATATTACATGTTAGATCTATGAATAAATATTAATACTGATACCAATAAACTATTAAAACATTATAAAAAATATTTAATTATTAATGATATATAATATGAGCATATATATCACTTTCGGAAAAAGTAAAATAGTCCAATAACATTAAAACTAAAAATAAGTGGAACAACAAAACATACATAACATTAACATAATATGACATATAATAAAAGTTTTGTCATAAAATTTACTTTTTGTATTAACTCTTATATAGCATGAGACGCTTGTTTGAAAAATGTTGAAAACCTAATGTATGAAAAATCGTAATATAGTTTTTTCTCTTTTTAGAGTTTATTATGAAAAGTGTAAACTCTAATATTCATTTCAATAACATGGTTGCCAAATACATATCTTAGAAGGAAGGGTATAACAACGAAGGATGCTCGCTGAAATGATGTGGCATGGCATTCGCCGTCGCCGAATGTTCGTCACCATACCAAGGATGCTCGCCCTCTCAATTCGTCAGACGTTTCGCCGATTATTCGATAAAGGTATTTTTGCGTGGCCTAAATGAAGAAGTTAAAGAATATCATGAGTGAAAATGTATTTTTGTGTGTTGTATTGAAATGAGGTGGTGTTGAAATGACACCCGTAAAACCTAACCAAAGAGGTTGTGGCTAGCCACCGTACCCTTCCTTTTTAAATAGCATTTGAATTATAGGATGAATCTTTTGTCCGGGAAGAGAATACTATTTATATACTTTGGTGAATCATTTGTCTATAGGAATATTATGGTAACACATATCTTTATAGCATGTGTTTAAAAATAAAAAAATGTTCTAACTTAAGATTATTGTCACAAACAGGTATTTTGAGCCCGTGCTTAGCTGTGGGGCAGTTTGTGTAGTATATTTTCTATTAACAAAAACATATAGTTGTGCGTTGAGTCTTAAAGTCTGTCCATCGTCATTTTTGAACGGCAACTTTCGTCTTGTTTGCTGGTGCGTGTATTGAACTCGTTGCTGCTGCATCGTTGCAGCGTGTGTGTACTGAAATACTATAGCAATGACAATAATAGTGTTAATACTTGGTGTATAAATAATAACTGACGAAAAGTGATCATTTGAAAGAAGTGGAGATGTAGACCTTAGAATGTATCTTGTAAACATCATATAAATTTCTATATGAAATCTATTAAAAAACACTACAGGACTTTTATATAATATCCTCTGTGATTCTTAATCAGCGAACATTGTAATCTAGGAATAGGCATTATCTAAAAATCCATTATAAGTGTTGAGAAGAATCGACAATATGAAATTTAAAAGGTAAATAGAAAAAAAAACATTATCAGTTCATCAATATACTCTAAAAGATATTGATTGCTTGAAGTTACAATTTGAATCATGTTGTTATTGTTTCCATTTTTGTTGCTGGAACGTGGGTTTCAATTATATGTATTTGCTTCTTTTTTTTTTTGAAAAGAATATCAACGTTTACAATAAAATGGTGGGCAAACGTGTAATGAGCTTTTTACAACAACAATATTATTGATTATGGAATGACCTGATAGTACCCTCACTTTTAATTCCACTATGTATTTTCTATGACTAACCAATAAAAATAAATAAATTTAGAGTATATACTTACCGAGGGTAAGGCGAGCCTTTGATGGGTTTCTGCACATGCTTCCTACATGCCCAGAACAGAAGGCGGAGCACTTCTCGCACCATTAAGCTGAGATCCTTCAATCTCCGATATGGGCACTACGACCACTCATTTTTGTTTTGAACGTCTACTGTAACAATTTCCAACAACATATGTACATAAGATTTAACTCTAGCTACTTCACCTTTAATGACATATATGTTATCCAAAATCTAGTTGGTTGTGTATGTACCATTTTAAAATCGACTAACCTTCTTTTATAGGACGGTGAATCTTCACCATTTTTGGGCACGTAATGTTGGTCTTAATGAGCAAGCAAAATATATCCATATCCCATGATCGAATTTTTTCTTGACGGACAACGAAACCAAGTTCTGCAGTCACGGGTTGTTGTCGCCAAACCGTTTGTGATCTACATAATCGGGATACACCACTACAACTTTGATTGTGCACATTTCACAATGATGTGTAGTACCATTCTATTGGAGTATTCACACTAATTGTTGTCCGTTCACATATAAACCTGACCGGCTGTAATCGTTTAGGCACAAATGGGTTAGTTTTCGTCATGTTGCACTAAGCGAAAGTTATCTATTACATATTACTATGACATTGTTGATTTTGTGAAAGAATACATGAAACATATATGATTACTCTGCTATAAATTTGTCAGATTTTCATGCTTTATTTATACCAAATCTGATACAACCACCTATTTTCACAAAATCATTTTCATAAAGCACATCAAAAGACCCTTTAACCAAGAAATTTCTTCAAAAGAAATTGCAAACGATCTCACTTTCCTCTGAAGACGCTTGTCATCAATTCCTATTGGTTGGTTTGATATTTTACAGTTTTTTTGCAACACTGATCACTTAGGACATATAGACATAGATGTTCATATCACTGTTTTTGCAACACGTAACAAAATCAAAATCTTCGACATCATTTAACTTAGTACATTTTATTTATAAACCTAAGTCATTTTAAATGTATACTTGAGAGAATCCTAATCATTTCTACCCACTTATCTCAACTTATTTACAACATATATCAGTAAATGAAAAAAAAATAAGAGTTTACCAAGATAGCACAACACCACTACTCTAGCATTAGTTAGCTTCCCTAAAAAAACCTAAAAATCAAATTGTTAGGCCAATTTTTTTATATCAAGATATCTTAATAGCTAAGGATGTTATGGCTTACCAAAAGCAATGCCAAAACTCATCCATCTTCGTGAGTAAAAGATTTGAATGAATCTAAGTCTGAGAAAGAAGGGCGTCCAGTTTTGCTAAACTGAGTATCATCGAAAGTAGTTGCGTCAATTTCCACGTTTCTTCTTCCTCGCGGCTTTGTTGCTCGAGTTTAACTTCCTCCTCCGCCATTGTAGATGACATGAGAACAACATCCCCATAACCATCTGGTAACTGTACAGTTTGACATATATCATAGGCATCCTCTGATTTGTGTTTTTGTAGTGTCTTGTTAGGAAATAAGTCTTCTTCGGCACGTATTCGATAACCAAGTTGAGATAAAGCTCATCCTTGTCTGGGGTTGAAAAGAAGAATTTTTTTAGTGAAACAACACCATGTGCAAGAAGACACATTATTTTCAATTCATGATCCTTATATCGCTTATACTGCAGTACTTTGTTGATTGCAACACTTACTCCACTTTCTAGGCACTTCGCATACAAAGTGAAAAACATTAGATTTTTTAATAAATAACATATGTGTGGCAGCCTTTAAATTTGAAATGCGACATTGCCTTTTAAAAAAGAAGATTTGCAAAGTAAAATATTAGCCTAAAAACTTTGCTGAAACACAATATGTCAATTATTTCCCTTATAGTGTAGCCTAGATTCCTAAGAATCACCTATCATATAGGACACTTCTTAATTTTGTGAAATGCATGTAGTCTAAAAATTATTTTACAAATGTTCTTAGTTTTGATGAAATGTATCTACTGACTTTTTGACTACGTTTATAAGAACATTCATTAAAGAAAATGACATTTGTGTTTTATTTTGATGAGATCCGATTGGTAAGCCGAGGATAAAACATGTGACATGAAACATAATGAGGTTAGTTGAGTTTGAACAGGTTTTTGCTATCTCTAAAACTTTTTCACTATGTAGGTAAACTTATTTACTCACCGAATGTGTGAGGCGAGATCAATTATAAGACCAAGACCCCTAATTATAAGACGAAAATCTTCTGGTAGGTTTTTTATGAATATTATTTGAGATTGTGGGATAATAAATCTGATAATGGAGATATATATGGCTAGGATGCAATCCATACATCTAATGGTTAGGGAGACAACCACATCATAAATCCACGGTTAGAAAATGAGGAGAAGATCTATGGCTACAAACGGGGCAAGCAAAGACTTTGGGGCACAAAATCAACGGTTACAAAAGAGGCACCCATACCTGAGAATGCATTGTCCAACAAAACAACGAAATAAACTCAATGGAGGGTTTATCAAAGCAACCCATACATGTGACCCCATTTTCCACACAATACACGGCCAAGATCTCAATCAACTGAATCGATGGTTAGGAAAGTGATACGACCCTCTCGGATAGTATCGGGATAGGGCACCACTATAGCGTGTGCTGGCTTCTTAAGAATTAGAGATGAGAAGAACTAGACATTTGTTGAACTTTTACTTTGATTGACTGATAATAGAATTACATAATGAAATCATAAATACTAGTTGTGTGATAAACACAAAGATAACTAATAAACATACAAGATACTAAAGATAAACACAAAACACAAACATATATCCTAAGTAAATAGAATATATTCTTGTCGTAACATTCCTCACTCCTTCGAATTCACCTTGCCCTCAAGGTGACGTCTTGAAAAACACTCTTGATTCCCGGATCCCAAATTTTGAGACGTATCCTAAGCATTTGCAGACTCTCCTTCAACATGTTACTTGACTCGAGTAGTAACGATATTTGGACTCCTGTTCTACAGTCTTTCCGTTCAGATGAAACAAACCACGTGACCCTCTTAGGCGATTCATCAACAAGATGTGATTCACTAATCACAAGCTCAATGGGTTCCTTATTAGGTTCGGATGTAATATTCCCCATAACTTTTGATGTAGCTTCGAGTGCAACGTCGGGTGCCACTTTAGTTGCAACTTCAAGTTCAACTTCTGGGGTTGTAAAAGAATCAACCGTTTTCTTTTCAGTAGTCTGCTCTTCCTCTACAATTGCATCAAGACGAGCCTCTACTATACGAGCTAAGTAGAAAGCTTCACCTAACGTTGTAGGTTTCGAGTACGACCTCAACAATTCTAGCTGCAACTTCACTTTAAGTCCAGATATATAAAACGAGGCAAGTAAACTTTCAGAGATACCCGTTACGCGAGTTATAAGATACTTAAACTCACTTTGATATTCAACCACCGTACCCATTTGCAATAGTTTAGATAATGCATCTTTCGCGTCCCGATCTTTGTCACCACCCGATGCCATAAACCGTACTAAAAAATAGTAAAAAAAATATATTTCTTTACTGATGAACAGTAATTTTGTGATGAACAGTAATTCCGACGAACAGTAATTCCGATGAACAGTAATTCTGGTGAACAGTAGTTTCTGGTGAACAGTACTCTCGGATGAACAGTACTTTCGGATGAACAGTACTTTCGGATGAACAGTAATCTTTTTTTTTTTTTTTTTTTTTTTTTGAAACCTTGATCAAAATCCCTCAACGAATTGAGGACTCTCAATGAAAGCACCAATTGATACGACCCTCTCGGGAAGTATCGGGATAGGGCACCACTATAGCGTGTGCTGGCTTCTTAAGAATTAGAGATGAGAAGAACTAGACATTTGTTAAACTTTTACTTTGATTGACTGATAATAGAATTACATAATGAAACCTTAAATACTAGTTGTGTGATAAACACAAAGATAACTGATAAACATAAAAGATACTAAAGATAAACACAAAACACAAACATATATCCTAAGTAAATAGAATATATTCTTGTCGTAACAGAAAGGCTTAAAATCGATGGTGGAGATGTGTAGGAGAGAAGGGAGAAGCCAAATGCACGGACAAATATGTTTTGGTTACTGGTCTCCTCACATATTTTTATTATTGTTTATTCATGATTTTTCATTCCTCTTAATGTATAAAAGGGGTAATGACCCTTTATAACAACATTTTGTAACAAACTTTTGTAACAACCTATAAATAATATTTTTAGTTTTAAATTAAAAAATCATTTTATTTATTCGTTATTTTTATAATCTAATTTTACTATATTTTCTAAAATTTTGTGCTCTTTAATTCAATATCTATTTTGACACATTTTTTAGCTTTTTTTTCCATTTTCCTGAGTTTATTTTTAGTTCAGTTTTTTTACGACTTTAATATTAATGCGAATATAAAATTAATAGGTAAGAGAGTAACATTTGTTTGTCTCAAACAACGTCACTGATATTTGTTGTCGCATTGCGCGGGTATCATGCTAGTATAATAAGATGGTTATACATTGACACTTATATAATCAGATCATAATTATTATTGTTATCTTGTTTATGTAGTTTAATCAACAAAAGGAGGCATAAAAATTCAAACAATAAAGCTTAAACCATGTATACTTAAATGAGTTTTCAGACTCACGCCTCGCGGCGGGGTGTTTATTAAATTTTGATGAAGGATTTCTGAGTAGGTTGCATTAGTGGGTCGTAATTAAAAGTAGTATTAATGTGGGGTGTTTACATGATGGAATTCATTTTACGTCGCAATGGTATTTTTTTCATTTCACTCGCTTACTATATAATCCTTTTTTACTCCCCTTCTCATAATAAACACATATACCGTCTCATCCTTTCTCTCTCTAAAACTGAACTAGTTTTTCTATCTAACAATCCATGAGAATCGATCATGAATCCATCACGTATAAATCCCAACGCGATCATCACGAATTCATCACAAATCAATCACCAGGGATCGATCACCACAAATTCATCACGATTCGGTGCATCATCAGGTTAGTGATCTTTTCTTTATTTTATCTTATTTAATTTGAATAAGCTTATTATCATCATTCGAATTTATAAGCATTCAATTAGCTTATTTTGAAGGAATTATGTGAATTTATTGTTCTTAATTATAAGCTAGCTTATTAAGTGATTTATGTAAATAAGTTGATTTGTTTGAATAAGCTTATGAATAAGTTGATTTGTTTGAATAAGATTTTAAAGTAGTTGAGAGTTATGAATAACCTTGTTAGTTAGATGATTTTAATTTATTGTGTTGAATTATAAGTTACCTTATTAGGTTATTTTAACGAATTATCAGATCATTTGAATATGGGAGTGAATAAGCTTATGACCATGTTAATAAGCTGTATTAATAGGAATTTTTATGTTATTGATGTTAGTTAAATTTATCTTGATTTATCATATTTGATACTTTATTTATCATATATGATAAATATATGATATATATTAGGCATATCAAATATGATACATGAGGTATCAAATTTGACACGTGAGGTATCAAATATGATATATGATAAGCTTATGTTAGTACAAGACATTTTTAATGAAGTTGCTGATGTAAAGTGAAATAGTTTTATGTATCATATATGATACCTCATTTATCACAACTGATAGTTATATGATATTTGATAACTCATGATAAATCATATATGATATGAGTAATTTTCAAAAAATCTCTATAAACTCTTCAAACTTGCCTTATATCATATATATGACACTATATATAAATTTTTACACTTGTATAATATGTTATTCTCTCTTGTATAAATGTAGACTGTGCGAACACATCAATGAGCAGACAGAGATGCTACAATTGCCCAATTGGAGCAAAGAAGAGAGGTATGTTGATTATAACAAAAGGACATGCACGGATATGTTTAAGGATCAAGATGAAGTAGGAGTTAATCATAAACTCATCATTCAATAATGTGTCTGAAGAAGAGTTTATTGGTGAAAAGAATAGTAGTTTCAATAATAATGTTTCTTTTTGCATCTTTTGATTATGTATAAGTGGTTTTCATATATGATATCAGAGGTATATCATATATGATTTTACATTAGGTTATATTTTGTTTGAATTATCATATATGATAATGTTAAAAAATACATTTGTTTTATTTTCTGAACAAGTGTTTAATTATTAATTGTGTAAACTCTTTGTTGTAATCATGAATTCAACATATTATTTGTTAAATATATCTAACGTTTTCTTGGTAATGCATTATCATATATGATAGTGCATTTTCATATATGAAATAATTTAATAGTTACATTCATTATCATATATGCTACTAATAAAAGATAAGAACTGTGCATGAGAAATATGATCAAAATTTTAACAAATAATTACAAAAGCATTCATTAAAGTCATAATATCAAAATAAAGTCAAGTGCATACATGTTTTTTAATTACATTATATATGAAAATAGATCTAAATTAAGGTTATAGACCAAAAATCCAACTTATGCTTTTGGAGCCCTTATCCCAAGAACTACATTGGTTATAGGAGTCACGCTATATGGTTTCTTCACAACATATACGTCCTCTTGTATGCGCCTTAAGGATCTTAGAGCATATGTACCTGTTGTTCTTGAACTTGAAGCAATTTTTGGATGTGGAAAGATGACATCAAGTGGTAGTTGTTCTGGTCCTTGGGTCTTGATAGACACTTGGATGTTTTTTTCATGAAGTCAATAGGGGAATTGGCATTAAAGATGTCTAGATTGTAGGAAGTTGGTTAAATCATCAATAGATGAGTAAGTTGATGAATGAGTAGATGAATCATTATATGAAAAACCATACGAATCACCAAATGAGTCAAGGATATTTTCATCTTCAGATGTAACTTTCTCCACTACAAAATGTACAAATATAGTGATTAAAGAGTCGTTAAGTCTAGTTAAAATAATTAAGAATCAATAAAAATCTAACTAATCTTTGACAATTGGCTTGACATCTTCCTAGTTATCTAAAAATATAGCAACTAGTTAATGATTAACAGAGTTGATAATTTGAATCATTAAACTATAAACTGCATAATCCCAAAACCCTTGACACATCACAAACCTACATTTTTTAATTTATCAAATGTGATACTTTCAATTATCATATTTGATAATGCAGTCTAATTTTTTTCAATATCATTTGTTTATAACCTGAGCTATTTCATATTTTTCAAGTATTAATTTTGCTATTTCAAAATTTTAAAGTATCATATTTGATACTTGAAAGTATGATATTTTATTATGTAATTATATGTAATACTTGAAAGTATCATGTATGATAACCTGATCTAGTTTATAATTTTTTCTACCATCATATATATCGAGTCAAATAAAGCTTAATTTGCTTGGTTTTAGCTAATGCCTCGAGGCTTTGTGGCTTATTTTATCATATATGATGTACCTCTTTGTTCAGGTCTATCATTCCTTTTCGAATATCATCTATTCATCCCTCTAAATACTGATTTCGTAATCTCTAACCACATGCTCATTATATTTCGATTAAAAACTGAATAATTTAACAATAATTACAATAGAATCATATAAAAAGGCTATGTAATTCAAAATAACAATAGTAAAAAACAGTATATGTGTGATTTATACCTTTTTGCCTCTTTTTAATCGTCGTTTTTCCTGGATTTTTTGTATAATCTTCGATTTTTACTTCATTTTTCCTTGTAGATGTTGTTCTTTGATCATGGTATTTGGTTTTGTTATATGATTTTACCAGATGGTTTTGATGATTTTGTGTGTGTGTGTTCCGATAGATAAAATGACGGTTGTAGAAAAGAAGGTATCTGATATAGGGGTGTTAAACTACCAAAATATCCCTTCGTCCTTTTTTATTTATTTTTCATTTTGGTCTTTGATCAAAGTTAGATGAAAGATTGGGATTGTTCCTCTTGTATCCAATGAATACGAGGTATCTAATATAACCCTTCCCGTAAACTATGTACTACATACTTTATATTTTATACAAAACATTACAAGATGTTGTTGTTATTTATAAATTTTTATATAAATATATACTAAATTAATGTATTTGTATGGAGTTTAAATAAAAACAACACATGAGTTGTTGTGGCATGAAAATAAACACAAGAGATTATACATATCGATAATTTATGTTATTTCCTTTTAAGAGATTAAGATATTCAAAAAATTAAAGTATTGTTTTTTAACTATTCACATCCAATAATGACTCATGTTGTTTATCATATATACCCACACACTATTATAATGTTACATCAGCCTTGTTTATTATATTTATATCGTTTTATTAATTTAGTTTATAAAAAACATCGCTATTGTTATTGTTTGTTTTTGTTGTTTTTTTTAATGTCAAATTAAGGGTATTAAGCCCTATGACGACTTGTATTTTAAGACTGTTGTCTTGCTTCGTTTTTTATTTTCCGTCGCATCTTGAGTACGTATCTCTAAGACGACGCGTGTTTCAAGACCGTTTAATCATTCTAACAGTTTTTTATTTTTCGTCGCATCTTGAGCTTAGGGTTTCTAAAATGTTATGTGTATGAGTAGAAATACACATCAATCAATGCAATACCAATTCATGAGGGTTTAATCATTCAAACAGTAACATTTTATACATTTTGTGTATATTATATAAAATGTTAATTTATAAAAGACATGTTTTTCTTTTGATCACTTTGCAAGTATATAAATTATTTGTACATACGAAATAAATATTAACGACTAAAACGTTACTTACATTTAATTTTATATAGAACAATTTTCACATTTTGTAATAATCAATCGTCGAAAAATCGAAAAATATAAATAAATTTTTACCGACATTGTTTGCGCTAATATAATATACGTGCGCACACAAGTTTTTACATAATTTTTTTATAATCTGATGCTTTTATAGCTATAGTATACGTTTGTTTTTACGTAATGTTTTCATAATGGGTTAACATCCATAAATATGTTGCATTGAATTTTATTGTACAAATGGTTTGACTTGTTTACCTCGCATGATGTTTAGGTATATTTAACTTTATATATCACGTTTTAGACATTACTTTTGTTTGCAAGCGCATACTGATCTCAAAAAAATATGTCGTTCTTAAATGTACAATGTCATTTAATCAGGGGCGGATCGAAGCTAGTCATATTTACCTCGCATGATATTTATATTTTTGGTAATAATAATTCATGTCATTTAGTTGTAAACGCAAACACATATACTATCGTTGTCTAGATCCCCTTGTATCGTCTCGTAAACCTTCTTATCACTGCTGGAAACCATCACTTGTGATTCATTGCCCCTCATGGTTGTTGGCTTCAGATTATACATAATCTTCGATCAGTTTGTGGATGAAAACAAAGAGTTCTAAAGTCGACTATATATGTCAAACCCTTATTACATGCAAGACTATGATATACCAAGAACAAAAGACAATCAGACGATATTTTAACACACATGCACACGTTCACTGCTTTTCAATGAATTGAAGGTAGGGATCTAAAGATTGCGGTGGGGATCGGCTGTATTAGAGAAGGTAGGGTTTGTAGGATCGAATTTTTTTAATTTTTTTTTATCAAAAGTTTTCCTTGATAAATTAGAAATTTGTGCAGATCGAGCAATTTCACAATCAAAGCCCATAATTGCACACTTTACAACTTTAGACTTATTCTAAGCTACAATAAGCACTTTAGGAAACTAACTTCAGTATAAAACCTAAGAAGAATCCTGTTTAAGTTTTGACTCTGCTGTTCTCGAGCTCTTTTATCTGTCTACGTAACTCTTCAACGGTGTTCAAGGCATCCTGCCAGTTATTCCTCAAACTCACTTCCATTTCATATTGTTGGCTTCTTTGCTCAGAAAATATTTCAATGAGAGCTTCTTGTTCTTGGTCCATCTTTTTTATCTTTTCTTCCGCCTCTTGAACCTGTTTTTCAAGCAAGGCATTCTTGTCTCTCTCAGACCGTAGATCGTGCAACAGGTTATTAATCACCTCAGAATCGGTACTCCCTCCTCTCTGCTTAAGTTCGTGATTCTCTTTCCTCAACTCCTGTACTATGTCTTTGTTGTAGCCGACAGATGCATATCCATTTGCATTATTCAAAGTTTGCGCCTGATTGATAACCTTAGAATGTATGCTATTGGTGATTGGTTTTATTAGTTTAGATGAAGTTGAAGCTTGGAATGGACTTGGTCTTGATGTAGATGCATAATATTGTGAATAGTCCACAGGTTTTGATGCTGCAGAAGTTCTGATGGGCCGCGCTTCTGTTTTAGAACCGTTGGTGTTAATTCCGGGTGAAACTATATTTTTATCAGATGTATCTCCCACTGGAGATTTGGGTTTTGCATCTGGAGCAGACTTGATACGTTTGGCATAGCCGATATTTTGGCAATTCGTAGTCCAGTATTTCTTCTGCATAATAACTAAACGGTTCTCTAGTCTCTGAAGTATAGGTGTGTGTTCAAATCCCTGTTTATCATGAGCCGGCTCAACAAAATCGGCTTCCAAAACACCTATAACTCCTCGGCCGGCACTTCCAGCAGCATTCCAGACCCTCCAAAATGGCTTAATGAGCCGATTCTTATGATATACATTAAATCCTTGAACATCAATATGGTCTTTTGCATCTTTGACAAAACCAATTGTCACATCAGCCGACATTTGATTTTTTCCGTTCTTTGTCACCCCATCAGCAGCTTGTTGCGCTGGCTTATACGTAATCTTCTGACTCATCATCATATCATTAACTATGTTATGATGGATAACATCTTTTCCTCGTAGGATAATTCTAAAATTAAGTGGAACTCTCAGGTACAAAATCGAGGCATAACTCCTGAACGACTGGCGATAGGTTAGAAAATGGCGAGAGTTAGGATAATCTTTTGCCATCTCTATCTTCTTTGGATCTCGAGCCCCTCTAAGTTGAATGTCATGCATATCTGTGTCGAAATCAAGCTCTAGTTGTCCTTTTTCATCCTCCCAAATGTTGTATATGATGATTCGTGTGCCTTGATCGTTAAGATGATCAAACTGTTGGAATTTATAAAAACCTTTTATCATATTAACACATTAATAATCACGAGTACGCAGCGGAATATAGGATCACGTATAGACAAGTAATTAACATAGACAATAAAGAAACGCGTACCTTTTAGCGATGAATAAAACACCTTTATCGAACCACCAATAAAGATCAAAGTATGATCTCTCTAAGAATACGCACACAATACGTTATAGCAAACAATTAAGTATGCTAGTACTAATAGTGATAAAGCCAATCAATATTAGTTTATAACAAATAAACACAAACCAACAATTAGGTTTTGTAGTTAGTCGCACTACAAAAGATAATCGTAAAGAACTGCCCTTTGTATTCTATCACATGGATCCCATAATGATGAATGATATCTCATTATTTATAGACATGCAAAAGTCGGTTCACCTAAACCAATTTAGGATATTAAACGTAATCTAAAACCAAAAGGTATTAAATTCGTATTTTTGTTTTATTTGTTTTTCATATAAAATATTTATAGTTAACGTTTAACTATAATTTATAAATCCTGTTAATTAACTAATTAATTAACGTTTGTTATAACTTATCACTAATTAATATATTATGCGTAATATATTAACGTATAATTGTTCTACGTATTAACGCGTGCGTCTCCTTAGGCTCGGGACGACTTCCGGACATATATTATTTACGTGTACATTTTCCTTCAGCTCCCACTTGGACATGTACAATAATATAATATAATAACATTGGTTAGCATCTAGCAACACGCCAATGCTCCCGAAAACTCTCGAGTGTAGTTTTCCATAAAGTACATTTAAATGACTTAAACATTTACAATCCCTTTGTTTCTCAAACGCCATGTTAATAATGGATATGGATCAAAGTCATTCCATTTTAACTATTCTGTTTCTCGCATTACATAATTAATATAGATTACCAATCTAATCGAGACAAATCTAGATTACCATTGGGTATGGCCATACAAACATCTAATTAATTAACGAGGGGCCCAGTAGCATTATTCTTCAATCCTAGTTGAATGAACAAATTCTATCTTGACTACACGTGCCTCTTACATGTTTCAAGATACAAATGATTATAGCCTTTATTACTACCTTATTCAGGATAGCGTTAGATCTATAGCAAAAAGTATCATCCACATATATAAGACCTGCTTGCATCTCAAGTCAAAGGATTTAGTAATGTAAATCATTTACAAGTTTCACTTAAAGACGCCGATCCATAAAGTGATTGACTTGTTAGTAGGAGATGTCCAATATACAACTTTTGGATATCGTATGAGTTGGTGAACCGTTCTTGCATATTCTACGAATATTACCATCTCTCATATATGTCTTAATTCAATTATATTCCCATATAATCAATCGACATAGACAATTTAGAATAACATATTATTCAAGGATTTAAACATGCAAAAATAGGACCAATAAATATTAAAGAAAACGAATATATCCAATACTTCAATTCATAAAATAAATATTGTTTAACAATATCCTTTATCCAAATACTAAAACAGATTACATGAAACTACTAGCAGGACGAAGTCCCATGCTCCTAGCATGTTGAGTAAGCTTTTTACCAGGTAAAGCCTTCGTAAAAGGATCTGCTAGATTATTATCTGTATGAACTTTAACTAGATCAATCTCACCCAGTTCGATACATTCTCGAACATAGTGATATCTCCTTTGATAGTGTCTGGCGCCTCTCTGAACTCCCGGTTCGTTAGCTATGATGATTGCACTTGAATTGTCACAATACATCTTTATAGGTTCTTCATTGGTAGGAACTACACCAAGTTCTCCAATAAACTTCCTCATCCAAACAGCTTCCTTTGCAGCTTCAGAAGCAGCGATATATTCAGCTTCTGTGGCAGATTGTGCAGTAGTACTTTGTTTGGAGCTCTTCCATACTACCGCGCCTCCGTTCAAAACGAAAACATACCCAGTTTGAGATTTAGTGTCATCTCTATCAGTTTCAAATCCAGCATCACAATAACAATTAACTTGCAGCTCAGTAGCTTCAGGATTTCCACCATAAACCAAAAATGTATCCTTAGTATGTCTTAAATACTTAAGAATATTTTTCACAGCAGTCCAGTGACTTTCGCCTGGATTTTGCTGAAATCGGCTTGTAATATTCTGCGCGAACGCAACATCAGGTCTTGTGCATCTCACAGCATACATAATAGATCCTACAGCCGAAGCATAAGGAACATTTTGCATACGCTTCATCTCATCAGATGTAGTAGCACCTTGTTTTTTATTTAAGTCAGTGTGCACTTGCATAGGAATGAGACCACGCTTGGAATTATCCATTCTATACTTCTTCAAGATCTTATCAAGATATGCATTTTGACTTAGTCCAATTAACCGCTTCGATCTATCTCTATAGATTTTGATTCTAAGAATAAATGCCGCTTCCCCTAAATCTTTCATAGAAAAACACTTCCCAAGATAGGTCTTTACCTCTTGTAAACTTGGAATATGATTTCCCATAATGATTATGTCATCAACATACAAGATTAGGAAAACAACATTACTCCCACTAGCTTTTTGATATACACATGGCTCATCTAGATTTTGATCAAAACCAAACTTTTTGATTTCTTCATCAAATCTTTTATTCCAGCTTCTTGATGCTTGCTTAAGTCCATAAATGGATCTTTGAAGCCTACATACTTTTCTGGGATGCTTAGGATCAACAAAACCTTCCGGTTGTTCCATATAGATTTCTTCTTCCAAGTAACCATTTAAGAACGCAGTTTTTACATCCATTTGCCATATCTCATAGTCATAGTACGCTGCTATAGCTATGAGAATCCTAATAGCTCTCAAATCTGCAACAGGAGAAAAGGTTTCCTCATAGTCAACACCATAAGTTTGTGTAAACCCTTTTGCTACAAATCGAGCTTTATAGGTGTGTACAATGCCATCCATGTCCGTCTTCTTCTTGTAAATCCACTTACCCTTCACGACCTTCGCGTTGGGTGGTAAATCTACAAGTCTCCAGACATGATTATCATACATATATTGCATTTCCGCATTCATAGCAACAATCCACTTATCGGATTCAGAATCCAATATTGCATCTCTATAGTTAGTGGGTTCGTTAAGATCCCCTAAAGTATGTTCCTCGACTTCTACATTTAGACATAGTCGTTCAGGTGCTTTGATTGTTCTTTTTGACTTACGAATGGGGACAACATCCTCTTCTTGAGTTACATCAGGTGCAAGACTTTCTTCCTCAATTGGATGTTCGCTAGTAGTTTCAGAAGGTAAAATATCTTCATCCTCTAGTTCTACAATCCTCCCACTCTCTTTTTGAACTATGAGATTCTTTTCAAAGAAATCTGCATACCCCTCAACAACTATTTTGTTTTCAGGTGGGTAGTAGAAGTAGTAACCCATAGTTTCCTTAGGGTAACCTATGAAGACACACTTAACCGATCTTGATTGAAGTTTGTCAGGCGTGTGACGTTTCACATGGGCCTCACAACCCCAGACCTTTAAGTAAGACAAGTTAGGAACTTTTCCATGCCATAGTTCATATGGAGTCTTGTCAACCTTCTTGGTTGGAACCATATTGAGAATGCGTACAGCAGTCTCTAGAGCATAATCCCAAAAGGATAGTGGCAAAGTAGAAAGACTCATCATTGATCGAACCATGTTTAGCAAAGTTCGATTTCTCCTCTCAGAAACACCATTGTGTTGTGGCGTGTAAGGAGGAGTCAGCTGTTGGACAATTCCACTAGCCTTTAGATAATCTTTAAATTCTTGACTAATATATTCACCACCACGATCCGATCGAATGGCTTTAATAGTCTTCCCGAGTTGATTTTCTACTTCATTTTTGAATACCTTGAATGTTTCAAAGACTTCATGTTTATGTTTAAGTAAATAAACATAACCATAACGACTATAATCATCAGTAAAGGTAATGAAGTATGTAGCACCTTGCTTTGACACATGTCTAAGTGGACCACATACATCGGTATGGATTAATCCAAGTAGATCTTTCACCTTTTCCGTTTTATGCGAAAAAGATTTCCTTGTCATCTTGCCCGATATACAAGAAACGCATTGATCAAACGGTTCATTATCCGTTGAGTTTAAAAGTCCATCATGTTGCAACTTTTCAATTCGCTTCTTGCTAATATGAGCAAGTCGACAATGCCAAAGATAAGTCGAATCTAAACTTGATTTAGATTTCTTATTGCTAATCGAATACATTGAATTCACAATTTGCAAAGTAGGATCATGCATATCAATTTCATAAATACCATTAACACGGATACAATTAAAATAAATCATATCATTAAAAGAAACGGTCATACCAGAATCCGTAAATTTATGAATAAATCCTTTATCATGCAAACAAGAAACTGAAACAACACCTCTAGTAATAGTAGGTGCATAATGACAATCATCCAAAACAAGAATTAAACCATTAGGTAAAACTAAGTCAAAACTTCCAATAGCTTCTACTTCAGCACGTACGCCGTTTCCAACATACAAGTAGACAGCACCTTGTTTCAGCTTCTTTGCTCCTCTAAGTCCCTGTTTTGTGTTACAAATGTTAGTACCACAACCAGTGTCATACACCCAGGAATTTTTAGAACAAGCAAATAATTCAATAGTATAAATACCTGAAGAAGTGGACGATCCAACTTGCTTCTTCTTTTTCATCAACTCAGCAAAATAAACAGGACAATTCCTCTTCCAATGTCCAACCTCTTTGCAGTGGTGACATATGGAATCTTTTGCCGGATGCTCTTTCTTATAAGGTTGAGGCTTTTTAGGTTTAGGAGGATAAGAATTTTTAGGACCCTTATCCTTACCTTTACCTTTAGCCTTACCTCCTTGCGATTTGTACTTCTGGATCCTACCACCTTGGATCGCCATCACTTGTGGTGTAGAAGAAGATGCAACATTTGACTTCTTGTTCTTCTTAACTCCTTTCTCAAAATCAATAAGCAAAGAATGAACTTCACTAATTGTCTTCCCCATGCTTTGCATATTGTAATTTTGCACAAAGCCCTCAAAATCACTCGAAAGTGAATTGAGGATCAAGCTGACAGAGACAGCTTCTGGAAGAACATAATTGAGAGTTGCCAAATGATCCAAATAGCTTTTCATCAATAGAACATAATCGCTAACGGATTGACCCTCTTCCTGCTTGCATGAATGGAAAGTGTGTACTAACTCTTGTAGTTCGACACCAGGAGGCTTTCCATACATCTTTTGGAGCTCAGTTATCATGTCCTTAGGACTTTTGTGTTCAAATTGCTGATAAAGCGATGGAGACATAGTTCCAAGCATTAAACAAGCAACTTCATTATGACGATCATAAAGAGCATTCCATTCTACTAATTGTTCATTAGTAGCAGTAGCACCAGGATGGTCAGGCAAAGGATTGTCATACACATCCTGTAGTTTCTCCACACGCACAACTAGTTTGAGCGCGCGTAACCACTCATTGAAGTTAGGACCAGTAAGATGTTGCTTCTCAAGCATCGACCTGAAAGCCGAACTGTTTTGTTTGGTTTGGGCATTGTTCGTTGCCATCTACAAATAAACAAAGTTCAATAATTTAGTATTTTCGATAATACTTCCTTTATAGAAAATTAAATACCCATGTTTATAAATAAACAATTAATTTTCTAAAAGCTAGAATCCACCAAGACATACCACCACCGCATCAGTTGATCTGCTAGTGATGATGATATTCAAGGGGTAATTGACGTTCAATAATTGCATCCAATACAACTTCTAGAATTATGGGACTCTACTTTATATCCATCACTTGTGACAATTCAAAAGTGAAAAAGTGAGCATGTTTATCCCATCTATTGCCACGAGTTAAGGTCTCACCTATCTTAACTTGCTTAAGTCGTCCAACTAAAAACTGTGATTATATAGCACCGACGTCTCACAATCGAGTGTATTATATCACCTTGGGTTACAAAATCACCACAGTCTCACGTATGATGAAAGAGTAAGTGCAAGTGCTTTTACACGTTGGATGGCAAATAAACTTATTTCAAAGGGTATAAATTTTGACAATTCAAAACATGTACAAAGAAGCATGCAACATCTTTGTATCATGATAACTTATAAAATTTACTCAATTCGTTAATTATAAATATCACTTATTTAACTTACAATTCAATTGTATAAATAGTGATATCATAAAAATTGACGATTCAACATGTATTCTATTTAAAGAAGTTTAATTTTATCACGGGAAAAGATTAAAGAATGATTAAAATCATTCAAACCCTAGACCATTCGCGGCTTCCTAAATAGTATGCAAGATAAGGAGACTACAAATAGTCAGGTATTATAGGGCAATGGTATCTACAAGACCGAAGTCTTGATGAGTCTTCCCGAACCTTAGCCTTGCAACTAGATAGTACTTTTGCAAATTACGTCATTAATAAAATTTTACAACTTTAAAGTAGAAAACAAATTATAAACTTGATTCTTGCTAATCACGGCGTGAGTTAGATTTAAAACCATGTAAGGGCGACTCGTTTGTTGCCACATATGATCGTGCAAGAACAAGATTATAATAAATCAAATTTCATATAGTTTTAGTCCGGTTTATTTTTATTTTTCGAAAAACCCTTTGCTTGAACCATGATATATAACAATTATAATCAAAAGCAAAACAAATAAACATTAACCTAAAACATATACCCAATTAACAATTAATCACATGAGAAAAGTTCTATAAGGAACATGTATCCAAAAAAGAACAAAGGAAGCAATCTCCACCATCCAATATTAATCTTTTTAAATTTAATTAAAAAAACACATTTTCATCATATTTCTTAAAAATTAAATATCTCTCAAACCGTTAATCGTTATGAAAAAATAATTATACCGTCACGACGGGAATTAAATTATCTTTCCATAGATATGCACTTCTATATACTTTCGGCGAACTTTTTTTAAAAAATTTCGTAAAAAAATCACATGTAATTCTCGAAAAATTACATGTAATTCTCGAAAACTCATGTTTGATTAATTATTTTAAAAATCACATTTGAATTTGTACGTCATATTCGATTTGTGAAATCACGTGTATTGTTTTTGACGCGAATTTCAACATTGTAAAATCGTTAAAAGTATATGAAAATAACCGTCTATTAAATTACAAAAATATTTTCGTTATTATTTTAAAACCACACGTGATTTATGTGAATTACATTAAAATGTTTGAATCACATGTAATTTTGTTAATATATTAAAATGTTTGTTGCCATTAATATAAAATATGTTCATTTTACCGGGGTGGAGTCCCCTTTACCCAAAAAAATATATGTAAAACAAATTGGCTTCTGAATTACATGTGATTCGGTGATAATTAAATGTGATTTTGCTTGCATTACATATGATTCAAGCATACCGAAACCGTAACTTTTTCTAACAAACCCACATTAGATGAATCACATGTGATTTTTTAATCACGTATTATGTTTTCATTTATGTAAAATATATAAAACAAATTGGCTTCTAAATTACATGTGATTTTGTTTGAATCACATGTAATTCTGCTTGAATTGCATGTGATTCGGTGATAATTACATATGATTTTTCTTGCATTACATGTGATTCAAACATTCCGAAACCTTAATTTTTTCTAACAAACCCACTTTAGAAGAATCACATGTGATTTTTTAATCACATGTAATCTTGTTAATATATTAAATTGTCTGCTTGAGTTACATGTAATTCGATGATAATTACATGTGATTTTGCTTGCATTGGATCACATGTAATTCGATGATAATTACATGTGAATTTGCTTGCATTACATGTGATTCAAACATTTCAAAACTTTAACTTCTTCTAACAAACCCACTTTAGATGAATCACATGTGCTTTTGTTTGAATCACATGTAATTTACCACGAATTACATGTAATGCAAGCAAATTCACATGTAATTATCATACATGGATCACAAGATAGCATACATGGATCACAAGACCACTTTAGATAGCATACATGGATCACAAGACCACTTCGGAAGGATGGATGATGTGAGGAATGGAGAGAAAATGTTATTTACCACGAATCACATGTGATTTACCACGAATTACATGTGATTTATCACGAATCGCATGTGATTTACTTGGTTTCTAGATTATTGGTATTAAAGTTGAAAATAAAAATCTATGAAAACATGTAACTTAAAAAAAAGACTAACACGTCAAATGGGACGAAAGTTAGATGTAAAGTTATGTGAGTCTACATGAATCACATGTGATTTAAAGCAAAATTACATGTAATTATTTATAAAATCGCATGTGATTTAAAGCAAAATTACATGTAATTTTGTATAAAATCACATGTAATTTGAGCAAAATTACATGTAATTATTTATAAAATCACATGTGATTTGAGCAAAATTACATGTAATTCACACAAAATTACATGTAATATTCATTCAACACTAACTAACCACTTTATTACAAAAATCACATGTAATTCACACATAATTACATGTGATTTGCATTTAACACTAATAAACTATTTTATTACAAAATTACATGTAATTCACACATAATTACATGTAATTCACACAAAAGTTAACGATTTACAGTGTTAAAAATTCTCGCCAAAAAAATTACACGTAATTTTCGAAAATTACATGTAATTTTTCGAGAATCACATGTAATTTTTTATGCGTAAATTTTAAAAAAAAAAGTTTGCCGAAAGTGTATAGAAGTGCCTATCTATAGAAAGATAACTTAATTCCCGTCGCGATGGTATAATTAGTTTTTCGTAACGATTAACGGTTTGAGAGATATTTAATTTTTAAGAAATAGGATGAAAATGAGTTTTTAAATTAAATTTTAAAAGATTAATATAGACCATTAGATGGAACTTGAATGGATGGTTGAGATTGTTTCCTTTCTTCTTTTTTTGATGCATATTCTATAAGGATCTCACCTCTTAATCACATACTTCATGCATACCACATCTATCATGTGCTAAAAATCTTCTAAATTTATATTTAGAAACAATATACATCGTAATAATCTAATCGATTTTGACAATTTTATGCTTTTGGATACACATCGGATGAATTTTTCTAGTTTTTGGTTACTAATCCATTCAAATCACTTGACAGGTTTCCTGATAGATTAATCATTTAGCTAATACCTTTTGCCTTACTAATCCAAACGAATAAATGTATAGCTTTGGTAAAGTGACAAAAAAGTTTACAAAGCAAATCAAACATGTTAGAAGTTTATTCGTAATCATGTTCTTTTATTGGTACATAATCCATCCCATATAGAAAAATAAAAGAAATAAATGCATATATAACCTTCGAATGTTATTATACATAGAACCAGTTTAAGTTACCACTACATCTTGGGTTCACCTTTAGATGACGTTCTAGCTTATATCTGTTTTGCAATAAATTTTTTTTGTTTGGAGTAACCGACATCCAACAAATATTGCTAGTTCGAGTATTTTATCACCTTCGGTGAGGTGTTAGCTTATTTTATGAGTTTATTAGGTAACATGTGTTGCGACTTGTGAGTCACCCGTGTGCCTCAAGCAATCTCCCACTCATCATCAAATCATAACAGAAAGAAAGACATGTCCTCGTCACAAACTTAACAATGTTAACAAATATGTAAGTAATCACACTCCTAATTATGGTCAACATTACTGTCATGCTTTTAGCTAGGACATGTCGTCGCCAAATGGTTGAGCGGTAAATTTTCGAGCTAATACAAATATAAAAAATAATTCTAAAAAGGTCATTTTGGTGAGAACATTCCATCGCCACATTTTCAACAAACGTTAGCCTCGATAGATAGATGATTTAATTTTCGTCGCGGTGATATGTTTTGTTTTACGTAACGATGAATGGTTTGTGAGATATTTAATTTTAAAAAATAAGTTTTTTTGTTATATTATAAAAATGGGTGGTTGTGATTTGTTGCTTAAGTCTATGCTAAAGTGCTAAACTAAAGGTTTATATTAAACTTTTTCCTAGTAATGCATAACAAAAGTTTTTAAAAAAAATTCGCGCGTGCACGGGTATTATAACTAATAAAAACTATAACCAAATGTATCCATCCAATTGAGTTATATTTCATTTGCATGAATTTCTGTTACTAGTTTGAGCCATTCAAATCTGTTGACATTGTAATAGATTTTAGCTTATAATCTTTGACAGGAGATGAGTAATAATAGCAATCGAAACGAATGAAAGTAAATGTGTCAAATAAAGTTAACATACATAGCTTTAGTAAAGCGATTAAAAAGTTTACAAAGCGTAGCAAACATATATGTTGGAGTTTATCTGCTATCATGTTGTTTTGGTACATGCATAATAAATCTCACATAGAAAAATGAAACAAATAAACGCATTAGAGAGCAGAGAGTGGTGGCGCCGTGGGGGCTCAAACCCACGGCGCGGGTTGCGTTGTGAGTCCGAGCGAGGAGAAAACCCGCTGCGCGGGAACCCTGTGTGGGTAAACAAAAGTCGCGTGGGTGTTGTTTTTTTTAAAAAATTTCATTTTACCCCCCAACGTATATGAATTAAAAAAAAAATCATTTCACCCCCCCACAGCTAGTTTTTTGAAGATGTTTCATTTCATCCCCCAACGGCTAGTTTTTTGAAATTCGAATTCTAACGGCTATATTTTTCGATCCGTCTATAAATATAACTCAAAATCAACCATTTCTTACACACCAAAACACAAACACTCTCTATAAACAAATATGAATCCCAATCACGTTCCGTCAGTTTTTGAAGTCGATGAGGAGGTTTTAGATTGGAAACAAAATTACGTTAACCCGTCAAGAAATATGCAACGAACATGGGTTGATCGGTGTGAGGTTTACCGCCGAAAAAACAAAGAATTACGCGACCGAGAAACCCATCAAACTCTTCAACAAAACCTTATGGATCATATCTGGAATCAAATTAACCACGGAGATGAAGATGCCTATGAAGATGAAGAAAATTAAACGGCGAGTCGTATGATTTTTTAATTTTCGTATGTCTTTTTTAATTTTCGTATGTTTTTTAAATTTTCATATGTCTTTTTTATTAAGTTCGTTTTATTTTAAAAATATTGTAATGTTAGTTTTGTTTAATGAAATATTTAAGTTTTTTTAGGGGATGTTTGGTAAAATTCTGAAAACTGCAAATCACTTGGAGTGATAACTCCCTTGAGTGAGTGAGTGAGTTTCGCTGACGTGGCCAAAAAAAAAAACCCATCACTTGGAGTGATGACTCCTAGTGCTTTTAATATAAGCTTGGTGAGTTAACATGTAGGCAACAAAGTGAAGATCGAAATCTCGTCTTAATTGAGTTCACCTTCTGATGAAGTTGGTCATCTTATATTTAGACGAGATTTTGACTTATTTTATTTTTGTAAAAAAGTCTTTTATCATTTTTGAGTAACCAAATTCAGTTTCCCTTCCAGCAAATATTGCTAGTTGGGACATTAAAACACCAAAATTCTGGGACCTATGACCACGACATTTATCTACATTCGTCTTTTTATTGCAACTTTAAACGGCAACTTGTATACCGGCATAGATACTCATTTAGAATGCATAAAAATCTCAGACCATATATTCACGACGGTTCCCATAAATGTTTCCTTGTATAACAATGTTTATAACGAGCTTCGTTAACGCAATGTTCAACTGCTAATTATCTCGGAGATATCATCAAAAGAGGAAAAATAGGCAAAAGGGAAAAACTGCTGGTATATACAGTTAGGGGGAGCATCGGTTTTTACTCTAACCGGACCAAACCAAGATCGAGCTCGAAATGTTTCAAAATACCGGACGGAAGACCGGACAAAAATGGTACGGTCCCGTCTAGGTCGGTCCGATCTAGTTTTGTCTTCGATCCGGTTCTATTAGGCATAGTCGACGAGTTTTTGTAAAACTGAACCGGATTAGACCGAAGACCGAATGTGACAAAAACGCCCGGTCCGGTTTGATTGGTTCGGTTTTCTGGTCCCTTCCGATCTGTGGTTTTACTTCTTTCATATAAATTTTACAATTCTGAAGTTAACCAAATGACTTCCAATATATGAGTAAGCCACAATCAAAAAGTTTTGTTTCAAGTCTCGGTTGATGCATACGTGTTGCTTTTTCGCCATTAGGAAATGGCAACATTTTCTTAAACAATTCTCATTTCCTGTGTTTGTATTTTTTAAATAACTTTTGATAAAGTAATTTAAAGCTTTTCATTCTACAATGCTTGCTCCAATTTTTGCAAATTCTTAAAGGTGAAGAAACTATAAAGATAAATCCTACAACTTTTTCACAAGCATGATATTCTTAAGTATAAATCACTATCTCACTCATTCAATTCTTAATGTCACACACAAATCATCATGGATAATAATCACAATAAAAATGATAGAAAAGAAGAACCATGTACTGGTTTTTCCATCAATAGAACTTCTTCTGAACATGTTATCAGGACGTTAATCAATCCATCATTTAAACGTTATGTTGGTCACCGAACTCATGAGCCTATTACAAGGTTCGAATTTTTGTTTCATGATGCTATGTAAGAAAAGTTGGTCACTTATACTATTCATATGGTTGGCTATGTTTTCAGGATGGTTTCAAACAGAGAAGCTGGCTAGGCTTTCGAGAAAAAGAAAACAAGCACATTTAGAAGCTTTTGAGGAACATGTAAGCAATCAACTAACACAGTTAATTTGATCTACTGATTCTAATTTTTTCATGACAATATCCAAAGAAAATGATAGTTTTTTAACATGTTCGGAATAGATTAGTCAGATTGGGCTAACTAGACCACATGTCTTTATCCGTGTTACAAAGACTTATAAAATGAAAGAAATAAACGCATAGATATAACCTTAATGAGTTATTATGCATATAACACATTTGAGTCTAGTTGTTCATCTTCATAGATTGTCTTGGATGAACTTCTAGCGTACAAGGACAAACTCAAAGACAATCATAAATGCCGTTCTGTTGTTGCTCTAAAGCGTTTAGATATTTTGACAACGAAACGAGATTTAGAAATAGATGATTCCCTTTGCAAGCATGTATTGCTTCTTCGTTACGGTTTTGTTTTGAGACCAACGAGAAGGTCCTCAGGTATGAGTATGCATCTTGAGGAAGCCTCGACATATATCATTGTATGTAGCGACAACAAAAGACTCATTTCTGCACGTATAGCCTCGTTTCAAATACTATGCGGGAGATAAACATCGCTCTATAATAAGATTGGTGAAAAGTATTATGAAAAAAACAAAATAAAAGACAGGAACAGATTCTAAGATACTAGGAGGCATTTACAGCAATACCTTATCAATGTTTGGACAACACCCAATCCCGCCAAGGCAGGGTATTGGGGAGGTTAAGTGCAAATTCAGATCATGCAACTAGCTACCGTTGGGAAGACCAGCGGGTAAGGAGACTACTTCCTAGTAGACCTCCGGCTATCTTTACCAATGTTTGAAGAAAAGCCTTAAAGAAGGTTCGTCGATGACCAAAGTGGAAAACAGGGTTGAGTTCGATATGAATTATCAACTAACATGAAGAAAATGCTGCTAAAAATAACCGGCACGTAAATCCAAATCCAATGAAAGTCAAATAAGCACCAAGCCCCTAACTAATCGCTAAATAAAACTTTACCCAAAACAAGCCAAGCCGCCTTACATATTAAAAGTATACCAAACGAATCAAAATCAGATAGCAGGTTACACAACGTAAAACATAAGTGAAACTGTTAAAACTCATGTTGAGACGGGTGCGTTATTCTGCCTGGCGACTGGCGTATTTCCCGTATTTCTTAGAAATGCTAGCTAGCTTCTGTTAAAACAGCTCCCTGACAGAGTCAAAAACAAGAAAACAATCATGCTTCTGTGATAGTGTACACTAATTTCATAAGAATTCGACACAAAGGATAATCAGACATACAGCTTTGCGATTCTGACACGACGGCTGGTTATTTGATAAATCCCATAGTTTAACCTGTTATTACCAAAAAAACGTTCATAATATAAGAGATGATAGTATGCAAGTGAGGATCAATATAATTAATGTTCTTGTCCGTGGAGAGTCAAAGTCGGCTTTAATTCGTCTTTAAATATGGTATGTCCTACTTTATACTATAAATCAGATTTCTTTCCATACAATAAAATCTGTAGCCTATAAATAGAGGCATTCATTCGTTTAAATCTTTGTAATGCGGATAAAGAACGGCGTGCTAGTTGGCCCAATTTTACTCTAATCTCTCCCGAACCGGCCTTTTAAAAAACTAGCATCTTCTTTCAATATTGTCATGAAAAAAAAATAAGTAGATCAACTCATAAGATAAGAAGACTTTATTGCAAAATCTCATATAAATCAAGCTCATAAAAATAAAACTAAGGGGTGAAACGAGCCAAAACTACTTGTGAAAAGATCGTTATCGGATCAATAAAAGCTCGAACAAGCCGAGTTTAAACGAGCCGAAACTCGATCTCGAGCCTAAGTTGCAGCTCGTTTATCAAACGAGCTCGAGTCCAAGCTTTACGTACAAAATTATTTTGGGCTCGCGAGCCTAAACGAGTCTAATGTCGTATATACGACGTTAATAAAAGGCTTAATAACAAGCCTAAGGGTATGTTTGGCGCACAAACTTATGAGAGCTTATTATAACATGAGCTTATTATTTTTTAAAAAATAAGCTATTATTAAAAATAAGTCTTGTTTGGTTGATATAGCTTGAAGGAGTTTGTAAAAAAAAAAAGATATTAAATGACATGGTAGTTGAAGTAGCATGTAAAAATAAGCTCCAGCAACCTTTTTCAGCTCCTACTAGCTCCAAACATACCCTAAATAGATATATTACGACCAGAGCTTTATTTTTACACTGACAAATCGTATACACGAGTCGAGATCGAGCCAAACTTGAGCCTGTCTAACATACACGAGCTGAACCTACGCTTAAATAATAAGCCTTGAAATGAGACGAGCTTGAGCTTTGAGGAAAAGCTTAGACGGGTCACGCTCTGACACGCTCGAGTCCTTACCCCTAGTCAAAATTCCTTTGAAACCAGAACCTCGTCTAAACATAAGAGGACCAACGTCATCAGAAGGTCAAGCCAATTAAGACGAGATTCTGTCTCATAAAGATTGCATATTTGATACCTCATCAAGCTCACCGTAAAATTTAATCTCTATGAGTGCTATTATGCAACTTTAATAATGTCAATATCGTCTCTTCTTATGTACTAACCTGTGATTTTGGTTGCTAGAATCAAGGCTATATATGATTCTACGAGCTTAGTTCATAATCGTCCTCAACAACTATTAAGGTCAAATGATACTCCATGGCTCATGTTTGATCAAATACTATCAATATATCATAACAGCCTAACAACAGGTACCAACTTTTTAAAACTTAACATGTTACCTACTATATCGTAACATGTTACCTACTTTGTGGAGTAACACTACTTATTATTGCAGGATGCTTGCTGACCAAGTTAGTTTACCTAGTTACCAAAGCTCTTGGGAGGTTGTTGAATTATGTGGTACAGATCAACATTCGTAATGACGGACAATTTAAGTACGAGACAAGTTAAAGTCAGTTTGCAGAAGGTTAGATTTTTTTTGAGCAAGTGTAAAAAAGGTTAGTTCTTCAAGAGATTTTGATGCCGGCCCTTTTATAAAAACTAATTTAAGGACTAGACAAGTCAGACAATCAATTATGTAATGTTGGTGGAAAAAGTTTGTTCAAGACGTTGATTTGGAAAAAACGGAAAAAAAAAATTGTTCAAGACGTTTTATTCGAGAAAAAAACCATCACAAATAATATGTATATATACGTTACGTGATGTACTTACATAATATTTATCTTGATTTTCAAACTTTTAAGCATGTTGTACAAATAAACCGTTTTATATTTTCAACTCCCACCGATGTGGGACATATCAAAATAAAAATAATATGTTCATCTATAAGACCATTGTTATACGATGCCGACAACAAACCTGAAGCTCGATAACGCGGAACCGCTAGATCGCGAGTTAAATCGAGCACGACTAGCAAACTCGAGACTCTACAAAGAACTGACAAACATACATGCACACGATATACCCTCAAACACCTCTTTATTAATAACTCTAATAAAGAATACATTAAGGAATAAGAATTCAATGAACTAGGATCCCCTCATCCCTATTTATAGAGATGAGAGGTATGCACCTCCTTAAGTCAAATAGGAAGCTTCCTATAAATCAACTTAAGGAGGTTAGCCTAAATACTTTCTAATACTAGTCTATCCCAAATCTATATTACAAAGTACACTTTAAGTCCCTAAACTATATTTAAGTTTACTACTAATAATCCAACAATTTCCACCCACTTAAACATAACCGATACTTTTCCTCATGCTGGAACCTCGGACCCGGGACCACCTTGTTAACCAGGCATTTTACTTTTGTAATTTCTAGATTAGCTTCCATAGACTCATTCACGTTCTTCTTCTCAACAACATTACCCTCTGCACCCGCTTGACCAGGTGCTACGGTTACCATAAAGTTTACCCCCACCTTTATACCAAGGTGTATATTTTCCTGCTAAATTACCAATTAACCCGTGTTTGTCTTTTTTCAAGGTTGTTTGTCCTCCAACCGTCTTGTGCCACTGCAGCATGATCGTTACTAACCTGAAAAACCTTAGCGTTATGATCCCCTTGAGCTCCCTGCAGTGGAGTCAAACCGTCTTTTAGCCACCGTAGCATGATCGTTACTAACCTGAAAAACCTCAACTTCACGATCCCTCTTTAGCTCCCTGCAGTTCCACCTCAATCCAAACACGTATATAATCCTGTACTCCCTGGACTCCTATTTTAACACCAGGACCAAGTTGTTTGAACCCAATTTGCTTATGACCAAGTTGTTTGTACCCAACTTGTTTTGAACCTCCATTGTTATGTACATTAAACCCATCGAAATTTTCAATGTCAATCCTAGTTATAGAACTAGTCATTCTTCTTTATCTCTTTGTTGGTTTGCTAAACCTTGTGAAAAACCTCACAATCACAAACCGACAAAGTCCCTTCGGTAATTCGCTAAACCTTGTGATATATTAAACCTCACAATCACGAATTACGAAGTCCTCTTGTGTAAAGAAAAACCCTTGATTTATCGATATAACCCTAAGAGAAACCCTCTTAGAAATCGATCAAACCAAGAAACACTTAAAAAAGAAAAACACTTTCTTACTCAAATATCAATTGAGCCTTGGAAATTAACCTATCCAACAAATCGACAACCCTTGAATCAAGAAACTATCTGGCCCTTTTGGAAGTAACCTTTGTCGTACTTTATTGCAAAACCGATTTCTAATAACCCTAAGAAATCTTGCAACCTCGATAAGTCTTGAATCTTCTTTAACCTTGCTACAAACCTTTCCAAGTTGTTTCTTAACCAATTTTACCGACAAGCCTCACAAGTCGTGTGCAATATACCCATTGTTGCTAAAACCTTTTCTTGCAAATGGAATTTATTAGAAAACCTCTAAACCCGATCACGAACAAACAACCCAATCGTAAACTAGAATACCCAAGCGAACTACGATCAAACTTGAACCACAAGAAAACCCTTATTGCAAATCGAATTAATTAGAGAACCCTAAACCCTCTATTCCGAACAAGCAAACCCCGCCGCTAACTTGAAAACCAAGCAAACCACGATAAAAACTTGAACCACAAGAAAATACCCTTCTTGCAAATCAAATTTATTAGAAACCCTAAAACCTCGATTCCGAAGAAGCAATCCCCGATCGTCAACTTACAACCAAATGAACCACGATCGAAACTTGAAACACAAGAAACTGCAACAACGAAAGTCTTCTTTTTTCGACTTCTAAAAACAAAATCGATACTTGAAAATCGATTTCCAAATGAAAAATTCTTTGTCACCTATATTTCAACTTATCACATGGAATAAAAAAGAAACCAATGATTGGTTACTTCTTCCTCACGTGAATAATAAACAAGTTGAAACCTTTTTTGTTTGCTTAAAAGTCTCGTCACTTCTATTCTAAAACAAGATCGTTAACCGATCGCTATTTAAAATCGATTTCAAAACCGAAATCGAACCTCGATACTTTTGACGACTCGTAACCTCGACTTAGCACTCAATTTTCAGAGACCACAATAACCGTCTCTGATACTACTTGTTGTACGATACCGACAACAATCCTGAAGCTCGATAACGCGGAATCGCTAGATCGCGAGTTGTATTGGACACACGTAGCGAACCCGAGAGATTACAAAGAACTGACAAACATACATGCACACGATATACCCTCAAACGCCTTTTTATTAATAAACATAATAAAGAATATATTGAGGAAAATGAATTCAATGAACTAGGATCCCTTCATCCCTATTTATAGAGATAATGGGGTATGCACCTCCATAAGTCAAATATGAAACTTCCTATAAAACAATTTACGAAAATTAGCCTAAATACTTCCTAATACTAGTCTATTCCTAATCTATATTACAAATTACACTTTAAGTCCCTAAACTCTATTTAAGTTTACTACTAATAATCCAACAACCATGTTTATTGCCTCCATTCTCTAATACTTATGGCCTTATGGGTTATACATCAATTTGAATCAACAAACAATTATGTATCAAATATATACAAAGATAAGTCAAATTCGTACGAAATTGCGTTGGTGGTGGATTTGTTATACAAACTTGATTGCTTGATCTTGAAGGCTTTAGTTCTACATTTATGCATCAATGGCATGCCGGTCTCCATGTTATGAATCGAATCTTGAACTTCACTAGTGAAATGCAAATTCTTACATGGTATTCATGTCCGTGGCTCAAATAATAATAATGATAAAACAAGAATATGGTTGTAGCAAATGCTAAGAAACAAGCTCCCAAGTAGCCGAGTCTCATTTCATGTCTTAAGAAAATCTTCAGATGCTTTAATGCTTTCGTCTTTTAGCGCATTGGCCAATGTGCGTTCAAACTTTTAAAGCGGTTGTGTGAACGATTGTTTCTTTATGTATAATCATATACAAGTTGCAATCTTGTAGGTTAGGTAAAGAATCGCACATAAATACGCACAAAAAAGATGGTAAGATGAACGGGCCAAACAGATCGAGCAAAGAGTTGAAACGCGCTGACCCACTAACATTTTTTAGTTTTTAGTCCATTTGTTTTAAATAAGTACCTAACTTACTAATATTGATTTGTTAAAAACTAATCATAATGACAAATGTAAAGGGAAAAAGTATGCATAGAGGAAACATTGATGTGAACAAAACTAAAATGTTTTGCAAAAATATAAGATTGGAATAACCAAACGATCATTTGTTTCAAAGCAGTATAAGAAGAGGCAACATACTCAGGAAAATTTTATTAAATGCTCTATTATTCTTATTCTTTTCTCTTTCAAACTCGTCTGAAAATGTATTCCACAAATCAGTCCGTTGAAGGACTTCCATTGGTATCACTTGTTTTAGCACATCTGTGGACCCACAGTTTGATCCATACACAGTTTAAGATAACGCAAATTAGAACCATTCATAACTAAACACGACGTAACGAAATTGCCACTGCTACATAGGAACCATAACTTCTCGTGTAGAATAAATGTACCTAAAATGAGGAATTTCTATCTTCCAAGGTAATAAAATCAAAACCTGCATAAGAATCACCATAATTTCAATTTTTAAGAAGATGAAGAAAAAAAACAAAAGATCTTTAGATCTATTAGAGAATGTGGAAAAAAAAAATGAGAAGCTTGTCTCAGTAGTGCCTGCATAATAGATCAACATGAAAAAATGTGATATAATACTGATAACGGCTGCAATGCTGCACCATAGAAGTTGATATCCATGAGGGCCGTATAATATGATCAAGAACTGGAACTACATACATGGGAGCTATTTATAACCAGAGGAAAAATCGCAATAAACTTTTACTTGTGATTTTTTTTCATTTAGGATAAAGGTAGTCTTTTGGATTATCACTGCCAGCTTGCATGAATGGTTTATCATTCCATAGTTAGAGTTTTCAAATGGGTGAGTTCTATTGACAAACCTGCAAGAAATTTAGCACAATTATCATTGTGTATTCTTTTTTGATAATGATGCGTTTCTACCTAGTCTTTGTGACATTAGGTTGTTAGTTAGACTTTACATTCAGATTTACATGTAGTTTTTGACAAAATGACTTGAGTTCTTGACTTGTGAGACTTAGATTTAGTTTAATTCATAGTTATACATTGGCAGATCTTTGTTCTCTTCAACTTAACCACCAAGTTTCTCTAACATTAGTATTTCATGGCTCAACTGAAAGTAAACATACAGTATTCATTAGAAGCTTAAAATACTAAGTTAGTAGTTTTATTGAGACTATAACTTATATGCAATTAAATAGTCTTAGAAACTTAATTTAAGGACTAGACAAGTCAATTATGTGACACCCTCAAATTGGTCAAATGCAGCGGAAATAATATTTGGGTGTCACGTAGGTGGATCAATAGTATGTAGAGCAACAGATAAAATATTATCAATACAATTACTACATGAATTAAAGTGCAAATGTTATAAAAATTGTCTTAAACATTTATTCAACAGTTTGGATAATTTACCCGTTTATAAAACCCCAGACGAACTCTATAAATGCAGCCTATCATGATGCTTGACTCCATGCACATCAAATACCTGCTTCAGTTTTCTGAGAAAAACATGTTTAGAGAGTCAACATAAAATTGGTGAATTCATATGTTAAAATAAGTTTGGACAATAAACATTCACTAAAGTAGTAATGCACATAGCATCAATACTTAAAGGTAACTACATTTTCTATTGCCCGAAACTGACACTTGACACGTTAAGCCCACAACAAATAAGGACCCTTCGCATTAATAAAAATGCACCCAATATTCCGTTCCGACATGATAAACATCTGTTGTCCTGGCCTAGGCACAGTGAGCGCTACTCACCCAGATGGGGATGGTCAATCCCAAATAGATCTATTTATACATTCAGGCAATTCAACAATTTTAACAGTTTCAGATGCACGGGTCTGGCGGGTTAATCTACAATAGGCAAATGTAATCAAAGGTTTCGTAGTTCAGTTTATGTCCATCAAACAAAAATATGTTGCATGTTTTCTTCCCCATAAAAGGTTTGAAGGTTTGTCAATATATAAAGTGGGGCCATGAACTCACCTCAGTAGTACAGCAATAAGTCACAAGAAATCCAACGTAAAGCTCACGACACAGTCAACAGCCTAAATAATTATACAGTCTCAGTAAATGCATAACATAATGCATAAAGGTCTCTGAATAAATCTGTGCCTGCTTATACTGGTTTTAAGCATTTTATTACGATCTCTGTAATTTAGCTTATCGTTGTACAAGTAATAAAAGTATTTATATTTAAGTACGTAGTAAATAGTATCGTTCAAGTAATTGATTTGATATTCCCGTACTTGTACCGTCGTAAAGTGGTTTAAATATTTATAAAAGGAAGTTTTATATATATTTAAAAGGTGGAACAATAATAAATTTAATAAATATATTTACTTTTATAAATTAATCGTATTCAATTTATATAACTTATATAAATGACGTTTATAAAATGTATAACATTTTATTTAATTTAATTTAAAGTCCCCGACGTTTGTATAATTTATCAAACAGTCCTTAAATTATATGTTTGGCAAAATGACGATTTTAATACTTATAGATTAATTTTAAATTACATTTTTAATACTAGAAACGTATATATAATTAGGGTTTAGTTTAATTTTAAGAATTTGCTAATTAGTCCCCCCATATATATAATAATACCCGCGGTATTTTACCATAATCACCCCTAGGGTTTTTATAAGTTTTGATATATGGCAAAACAAGTCCCTCAAGTTACACGTATGCCTAGGGCTTGTAACAGTTTCGTATATTGACACTTTTGGTCCTTATACTTTCGGATAAGTTATAAGGGATTTTACAGAACAGACCCCTAGGGTTTGGAACACTTTCGGCTTAGGACCATTTTAATCCCTAGGTTAATTATTAGGGTTTATAACTTTCCACATATGGCGAAATCAATCCCTAGGGTCTCTATTAGTTTCGGCTAAAGGCATAAATGACCTCTAGAGTTCCATTAAGGTTAAACATGTGTATTTAACTTATAATAAATTACAAAAATAGTCCTTATATTTTATTAAGTCTCGAATAGGGTGTTTTTAACCCTACACTTTCGGATAATTACACTATAGGTCCTTGTCTTTGGTATTTTGTCAAAACGAGTTTCAAAAGTCATGCCTTAAAACTTAGATTTTATTTAAATTTCATTTTTGATCCGAAAGTTTTGTATTTCTCCTTGTTGATCTGAAAGTTTTATAAATCACATTTTTGGCACAAAAGTTTTATAATATATATATTTGACACATGAAAAGTTTATTTTAAGTATAAATATCTTAAATGGGCTTATGAAGCATAAATGGGCCTAGTGGGCTCCTAGTCTTATTGGGCTTATATTTTGGGCTTAATGGGCCTAAACTAACTTGGTTACTATTCATTGAGCTTACAAGTCCATTAAGGCAAACTAGAGATATATATTAAGAAGAAACATAGATCTAGTGATTTTTAAGCTTTCTATAATATATCTAAGTTATCCATCAACTCCAAAACCATAGTATAGCTCACGGATATATATATGTGCATGGGGGTTTTTATGATTTTTCTAGGTTAACATGTTTATATGTTCATGGTTGTCATAGTTATCTAGATTTTTCATCATCATATGTTCTAGCAAAGCCTTCATCCTTACCTTCCATAACCCAAAGTCATCCTTCCCATCGAATTTCTCGATGTCAAATTTGCTCAGCGTCATCTTATTTTAAACCTTTGCTAACCGTTTAACTTTTTGTGAATCTACCTACACAAAAACACGATCTAGCAAAGTATCCCGCGTGTAAAACACCTTGATTTATCGACATAACCCTAAGATAAAAATCTCATAAATCGATCAAACCAAGTAACCCTTCAAAAGAAAACCCGTTCTTACTCAAATATCGACCGAACCTTGGAAATTAACCTGTCTAATAAATCGACAATCCTTGAATCAAGAAAGTACCCGACGCCTTTTGAAGTAACCCTTGTCGTACTTTTTATTTTGCAAAATCGATTTCTAATAACCTAAGAAATCGTGCAACCTCGACAAGTCTTGAACGCTCTTTATCCCCTTTGTTGATTTGCTAAACCTTGTGAATAACCTCACAATCACAAACCGACAAAGTCCCTTCGATAATTCGCTAAACCTTGTGATATATTAACCCTCAGAATCACGAATTACGAAGACCCTTGTGTAAAATACCCTTTAAAGTAATAGCTTTTGTTTTATATAAAAACAAAACTAAATACATAACAACTCACAACAAGTAAAACAAGAACGGGCGACTCACGACTAAGCTATGGCGATGTCATGAGGACATGGATCTCCTCGCCAAAGCCCTACTAAACGACAAGAAAAGAAATCCCCTTTTAAAACTTTGACAGAGAGTAACGTTTGTTGAAAATGTGGCGATTTGTTGCGAGGGAATTAATGTTCTCGTCAAAATTAGGTATAATTTTGACATTTTTAGAATTATTTTGGATATTTGTTTTAGCTTAAAGATTTGCCGCTCAAACATTTGGCGACGACATGTCCTAGCTAATAGCATGACGGTAATGTTGACTAATAAGTATGAAAACACTTATCCTTTTACCACTTAAAACAATTAAAAAAATGACCAAAACGTGTATTTAATGTCGTAAAAGTCGGAATTATGCGTGGTTTGTGTTTTTATTGTGTTTTAGGACCAAAAGATGAAAAAGGAAGAAAACACGGGCTTTCACGGGCTTTTATCGAAGAAAAAGATAAAAGACGAAGTGAAAATATCAAGAGTGCAAAAAGAACGGAAGTCAAAGTCCTATTCTGAAGATTTATCGAAGAAAAAGACTATAAGAAGGAAGTTTAACAAAGTCGAAGAACCAAGTCTAATAAAAGAAAAAAATATTAGAAGACGAGTTCATTTTATCCATCGACAAATCCCGAGACAAAGTCGAGAAAGAAATATTAAAAAGACGAGAAGACAAAGTGAAATATGGAAGCAACAACACCTTACACTCCTCCACTATATATAGTTCATTTTCTATCATTTGTAATAAGTTTTCTTTTCATTATTAGCTAGTTTAGTATTAAGTTTTAGGAGTAGAGTAATTTACTTTCTCTCTCTATCTCTTTTTTCAAGTTTTCTAGCTTTTCATCTTTTATCTTGTAATGGAATCTTTAATCTTTATCTTAATTTTAAGCTTTTTAAGTAATTCTCATTCTTCTTTTCTTATTTTTTAATCTATTGTTTAATCATGTATTTGTTTAATCTTTATGCTTGTTTGATTATTGTTGTGCTTATTTGATTATTCTTACGGTTTTCATGTGTTTGATGGTTTTATCTTATTGTGCTTATTTATTTATTTGTATTTGTCTTATTTTTAATTAAGTTGATTTGGTAGATTAATCTTTTAAAAGTTGAGTTTTAATAGTTCGCTTATTTGCTGTTTTTAGAGTTTTTGATTTGTGGCTTGTTTGGCTTATTTTATAGATTAATTTAGTTTAACTTTTGCTTATTTTCTAGATAAATTTTTGCTTATTTTGGCTTATTTTTATTTCCTGATTTTTAGATCTTGCGAAGTTTAGATATAGTCCATCTTTCGTAAGAGGGTTTAGGAACTCTTCCGAAAGTCATTTTAAATATTTTCCACCGAAACTACTCTTTTTTAAAAACTCCGAAACTTATTTAAGTTACGAAAGTTTTTTTTATTGTTGTCCCGTTTTTATTTTTGTTAAGAAAGTTGGTTTAAGTAAAAGTTATGAAAGTTTTTTTAGAAAAAAATAGAAAATTTTCCGAAATTTTGGCATAAAAAAAGTGTTATGAAAGTTAGTTTTCTAAAAAAAACCTACGAAAGTTTCTATTTAAAATTCTTCCGAAAGTCAATTTACAAAAAAAATGTTACGAAAGTTCTGTTTTACGAAAACCTACGAAAGTGAAATTTCCCACTATTAGTATTTCCCTCCAATTTTGTGTCACCCCATGGGGAACATGTTCCCTTATTTTCATCATTTGTTCCGTAGTCGATTTAGTTTTATCCGAAAGTCGTTTTCATTTTTATTCTGAAAGTCGGATATTTTTAGTTTTATTTTTTGTCAAATTTTAGTTTTAATATTTTATCCAAAAGTTTTAGTTTTAATTTTTATTAATTGCCCGTTTTAATATTTGTCTCGTTTCTTTATTATTTGTCATTTATTTTTAGTTAATTTTTAATATTTTTCAAATTTACCTTTTAAGTAGAAATAGATAATCTGTCTTTCTTTATATTAACCAAAAACAACTGAGTCACACTTTGAACGATTAGACACCGAGAACGATTAGACAATACGAACTTCAATTTATCAGTTATTAAAATGGCGCCGTTGCCGGCTCTTTTCGTGAAGATTAACGGTTTTTTGTGAGAGACGCGTTGGATTTTGGGATCCGTTCACTCGTGAACGTTATTTTTTCTTGCACATTTTTCAAAATTTTTCACAAAACCAAAAAAATCAAAAATATCAAAATCCAAAAACATGTAAATATCATAAAAAGCATTTCTTTTCAAAAGTTTTGCATCCAAAAATATTCCTCTTAATCCTCTATTGTGTTTAATTCTTTTTCTCAACCCCTCTCACTTTTAATTCTTCATGGATTCGTATGTCTATTGCGTAGGGTGTGGGAGACCATTGTATGGTTTTCAAACATGTCAATGGTGTACATGTGAGCGGTGCAGAAATGATATCGACAATACACAATTTGGATTTTATCTATCGTGCAATTCGATTAACTCATCCTTTGCTTCTAATGCACTTACTCCCCCTCCTGCATATATTGTGGAAGCGATTCTCATTGGCATGTTTCGTGTCCGATTCAATACCCGTCTCATGACGAGCAAGAACCGGGTTACAATTATGACAATGGTAATAGCTATCCACAAGGCGCACCGGGTTTTTCTCAATACCCGTGTTGCAATAGTTGTGGGGGCCCTCACAATAACTTTTCTTTTCAACCGATGGATTATTATGAGCCAAACCCGTGTTATAATTCTTGTCAAACGACAAATTACTTTGAGCCAAATCCGTGTTATAATTCCGGTTTTTATAATTTTGAGCCCCCACAAAACTCCCTCGATCATCAACCCTCTTTTGCAATTCCTAATGAGCCACTAGCCACCCTTTTTACTCAATTACAAAACTTCAAGAAGGTTTAAATAAATATCTCGAAAAATGGCAAGAGGATCAGCGACAAGAGCAAGTATCTAATCTTAGTGCTTATACTCCTCCTCTTGTGCGTCCATACTATTATGATGATGATGACGATGAGAATACTATTTCTTGGAATGATCTTGTTGCTCAATATCCGGTCCCTAGTGTAATTGTAATTCCTTCTCTCGATCTCCTAGATGCGTCTAAGGATAGTGATACATTGAGTGAGGTTAGTGATTTTGCTCTCGACAAATTCTTTGAGGAGGTTTGTGATGTACCGACTTTTACGGAGCTTACGGACGAGGTCGCTCTTAATGATGACTTTTCTCCATGCTATGAGAATTTCACTTTTGAAATTTCTCATTTTTTCCTATTTCCTCCTGGCGATGAGGGCAATGTTGATTTATTCTCTCCGACTTACGAGAAGTTTACCAATGAACTTGGCCTTTTAGATGAGGTGGAAGACGTTATTCTTTGCGACAAATTATTGAAAGTTCATCTTCTTATTGCTGAAATTGACGCATTGAATTCTACTCCTATTACCGACTCTTTACCCCCGTCTATTACTGCCGTTGAGAATAATGACACATTTATGGAAGAAATCGACATTCTATCAATACCTCCGGGTATTGATGATGATGACACGGAGGGGGCTATTCTTTTTGATACTTTGATGCATGGAAATATTGTCCCAAGTTCCCCTCCTGAGCACCTTTCATCCAATATTTTGGAGACCATTACTGAGGATGAGTGCTTTGACCCAGGCGGTGCCATTGACTATTCTATGATTGACACCTTTACGGCTTTTCCGTTAAGTGAGCATCCACTATTTTGGGAGGATGACAATTTGTCTCCTTTACCCACCCCACCTCCCGTCGATCATGACTTCACATACTTTTCGTATGTTGAGAGGACTTTCTTACCGTTCAAAACTTACCCTCCAGCCTCTTACTTATTAATGTCCTCCGGGAACGAGGACAAGATTTTTGATCCCGGTATTACATCAGAGGCTTCCCCATGGACCATTTAATTCGGGGACGAGTCAGGCTCGTGGCTCGGTTAACAAAAACAAGCGCTTTTCGGGAGGCAACCCAATAATCTATTTTTTATCCGTTTTCATAATAAGTGTAGGGGAGACCCTAGTAGGTGTTTGTTGTTTTCTTTCTTATGATGTGCAGGGATTAGAGCTTTCAAAGATTCACTTTTGATGACTTTTGACGACCCGTGATTCCGTGTACCCGTCTTCCCGGTTCTATCCTAAACTCTTTTGATTCCATATTTTATCATATATATGTTGAAATAGGAATCACTTTAGTTGTCTCTTCCTTAGCAAGATTTAAACAACGTGCACAATGTCTTAAGTGTAGGGGAGTTTACTCCCACATGCTTAAACATTGAGTACAATGTTTATATTAAGTGTAGGGGGACTTCTATCGAAGTTAAGTGGGCTTTTCCATGAATTTGTCCTCATTTTAACCGGAAAATTGATTTTTCGACATTTTTCAAAATCTTTGATTTATTTTGGCCTAATAGTATTTTTCTTTTATTTATCTCTTTTCCTTTTGTCATCACCATCGTATGTATATATTCCATTTCTAGAATAAAGTCAATAAGGAAAAACAATGAATAAATAAAGTGGTTTTAGCGAGGTTAGATGTCTTTGATATATTAGGACCGTCGTGAACATTTTGACACAACCCGAGTTTACTTATCCAAGTTTACTCTAGCTAATATCCTTAACCATGTAGACCTTAATTGGTTTATTAGGCTAAGCATCCACGAGTCTCATTACTTGAGATTTTAAATTGTGAAGAACGAGAAATGACAGAGTCAATTATAAGTTTTGTATTCTTTCATGAACTTATGTGAGTTAATTATGATCTTTTTCTCCCATCACTTGTAAATAAATAAATGCAATAAATAAGGTTGTACGATTTGAAAAATTATTTAGCTTCTAGCCCAAGATCGTTTAAAAGTTGCTCGGGATTAACTATAGTTCATAGCCAAGGCATAACTTATTGAAACGGGACGCGAAGATTGGCGAGTCCGAAAAGGCCCTAACAAGGCATGAGGGCTCCATTTTGTTGCTAAAGAACCAAGATGATGTGAAGAGTCATTATTCCAAAATCAATATGAAGGATCAAGACACACGACGAAAAACAATCACTCCCATAAATATCATGGAGAAGTCTATCCGAAAAGACCCTAACAAGGTATGAGGATAAATAGATCCAAGTCCGAAAAGGAGGCGGATCCTTTATATCAAAATCCCAAATAAAGATTGAAGAAAAATGAAAAAGTCGTGGTCCAAGTTTGAAGAATCTCTCAAAAACTTCAAGTGAAGAAATTTCAATTATGAAGAGATGACCATTATTTCAAGAACGTCTCTCAAGATTCGAAGTAGAAAGTCAATGCCAAATATAGGTCTGAGAAAGGTCTCAAATCGTGAAATGAGTTATGCCAAGATATGAACTTTATGAGATTTCGAGAAGCATTTTTAAAAGATTTTGTCCTTTAGCTAACTATGGATTAGATCGTCCTACTTTATTTTCAGCCTTAATAAACTATCGAAATAAGTAAAAAATGCATCCTCGTGATCATTCAAGACAAAAATAAAATATAAGAGATACACCATAGGAATAAGGGGGTCTAAGTGAATAATTAAACCACATGAGTAAGTGTTTGTTGTGCTAACTTGTAATAACAATGATCTCGTTTTTAAGCTTGGTATGGGGAACGTGAAACTTGAGGGTAATAAACATTCATGACACCAAAAGTCCTAATGTAAGTCTTAGATTTCTTTACGTGTTTCTTCTTTCAAACATTTTGTAATTTTCTATCTTTTTAAGTTTCCTTAGTGTCAAGTATTTAATAAAGGCCAAGGTGGGTTAATTATAATGGAGAATGTAAATCGTGCTTTGAAATTAATGCATTGCATGAGGGCATTGCAATGGTCAAGTGTAGGGGATTTAATAAGTGTGAAAACACTTATCCTTTTACCGCATAAAACAATTAAAAACAAGATCAAAACGTGTATTTAATGTCGGAAAAATCGGAATTATGCGTGGTTTGCGTTTTTATTGTGTTTTAGGACCAAAAGATGAAAGAGGAAGAAAACACGGGCTTTCACGGGCTTTTATCGAAGAAAAAGATAAAATACAAAGTCAAAAATAATCCAACAACCATGTTTATTGCCTCCATTCTCTAATACTTATGGCCTTATGGGTTATACATCAATTTGAATCAACAAACAATTATGTATCAAATATATACAAAGATAAGTCAAATTCGTACGAAATTGCGTTGGTGGTGGATTTGTTATACAAACTTGATTGCTTGATCTTGAAGGCTTTAGTTCTACATTTATGCATCAATGGCATGCCGGTCTCCATGTTATGAATCGAATCTTGAACTTCACTAGTGAAATGCAAATTCTTACATGGTATTCATGTCCGTGGCTCAAATAATAATAATGATAAAACAAGAATATGGTTGTAGCAAATGCTAAGAAACAAGCTCCCAAGTAGCCGAGTCTCATTTCATGTCTTAAGAAAATCTTCAGATGCTTTAATGCTTTCGTCTTTTAGCGCATTGGCCAATGTGCGTTCAAACTTTTAAAGCGGTTGTGTGAACGATTGTTTCTTTATGTATAATCATATACAAGTTGCAATCTTGTAGGTTAGGTAAAGAATCGCACATAAATACGCACAAAAAAGATGGTAAGATGAACGGGCCAAACAGATCGAGCAAAGAGTTGAAACGCGCTGACCCACTAACATTTTTTAGTTTTTAGTCCATTTGTTTTAAATAAGTACCTAACTTACTAATATTGATTTGTTAAAAACTAATCATAATGACAAATGTAAAGGGAAAAAGTATGCATAGAGGAAACATTGATGTGAACAAAACTAAAATGTTTTGCAAAAATATAAGATTGGAATAACCAAACGATCATTTGTTTCAAAGCAGTATAAGAAGAGGCAACATACTCAGGAAAATTTTATTAAATGCTCTATTATTCTTATTCTTTTCTCTTTCAAACTCGTCTGAAAATGTATTCCACAAATCAGTCCGTTGAAGGACTTCCATTGGTATCACTTGTTTTAGCACATCTGTGGACCCACAGTTTGATCCATACACAGTTTAAGATAACGCAAATTAGAACCATTCATAACTAAACACGACGCAACGAAATTGCCACTGCTACATAGGAACCATAACTTCTCGTGTAGAATAAATGTACCTAAAATGAGGAATTTCTATCTTCCAAGGTAATAAAATCAAAACCTGCATAAGAATCACCATAATTTCAATTTTTAAGAAGATGAAGAAAAAAAACAAAAGATCTTTAGATCTATTAGAGAATGTAAATTCATTGAAAAAAAAAATGAGAAGCTTGTCTCAGTAGTGCCTGCATAATAGATCAACATGAAAAAATGTGATATAATACTGATAACGGCTGCAATGCTGCACCATAGAAGTTGATATCCATGAGGGCCGTATAATATGATCAAGAACTGGAACTACATACATGGGAGCTATTTATAACCAGAGGAAAAATCGCAATAAACTTTTACTTGTGATTTTTTTTCATTTAGGATAAAGGTAGTCTTTTGGATTATCACTGCCAGCTTGCATGAATGGTTTATCATTCCATAGTTAGAGTTTTCAAATGGGTGAGTTCTATTGACAAACCTGCAAGAAATTTAGCACAATTATCATTGTGTATTCTTTTTTGATAATGATGCGTTTCTACCTAGTCTTTGTGACATTAGGTTGTTAGTTAGACTTTACATTCAGATTTACATGTAGTTTTTGACAAAATGACTTGAGTTCTTGACTTGTGAGACTTAGATTTAGTTTAATTCATAGTTATACATTGGCAGATCTTTGTTCTCTTCAACTTAACCACCAAGTTTCTCTAACATTAGTATTTCATGGCTCAACTGAAAGTAAACATACAGTATTCATTAGAAGCTTAAAATACTAAGTTAGTAGTTTTATTGAGACTATAACTTATATGCAATTAAATAGTCTTAGAAACTTAATTTAAGGACTAGACAAGTCAATTATGTGACACCCTCAAATTGGTCAAATGCAGCGGAAATAATATTTGGGTGTCACGTAGGTGGATCAATAGTATGTAGAGCAACAGATAAAATATTATCAATACAATTACTACATGAATTAAAGTGCAAATGTTATAAAAATTGTCTTAAACATTTATTCAACAGTTTGGATAATTTACCCGTTTATAAAACCCCAGACGAACTCTATAAATGCAGCCTATCATGATGCTTGACTCCATGCACATCAAATACCTGCTTCAGTTTTCTGAGAAAAACATGTTTAGAGAGTCAACATAAAATTGGTGAATTCATATGTTAAAATAAGTTTGGACAATAAACATTCACTAAAGTAGTAATGCACATAGCATCAATACTTAAAGGTAACTACATTTTCTATTGCCCGAAACTGACACTTGACACGTTAAGCCCACAACAAATAAGGACCCTTCGCATTAATAAAAATGCACCCAATATTCCGTTCCGACATGATAAACATCTGTTGTCCTGGCCTAGGCACAGTGAGCGCTACTCACCCAGATGGGGATGGTCAATCCCAAATAGATCTATTTATACATTCAGGCAATTCAACAATTTTAACAGTTTCAGATGCACGGGTCTGGCGGGTTAATCTACAATAGGCAAATGTAATCAAAGGTTTCGTAGTTCAGTTTATGTCCATCAAACAAAAATATGTTGCATGTTTTCTTCCCCATAAAAGGTTTGAAGGTTTGTCAATATATAAAGTGGGGCCATGAACTCACCTCAGTAGTACAGCAATAAGTCACAAGAAATCCAACGTAAAGCTCACGACACAGTCAACAGCCTAAATAATTATACAGTCTCAGTAAATGCATAACATAATGCATAAAGGTCTCTGAATAAATCTGTGCCTGCTTATACTGGTTTTAAGCATTTTATTACGATCTCTGTAATTTAGCTTATCGTTGTACAAGTAATAAAAGTATTTATATTTAAGTACGTAGTAAATAGTATCGTTCAAGTAATTGATTTGATATTCCCGTACTTGTACCGTCGTAAAGTGGTTTAAATATTTATAAAAGGAAGTTTTATATATATTTAAAAGGTGGAACAATAATAAATTTAATAAATATATTTACTTTTATAAATTAATCGTATTCAATTTATATAACTTATATAAATGACGTTTATAAAATGTATAACATTTTATTTAATTTAATTTAAAGTCCCTGACGTTTGTATAATTTATCAAACAGTCCTTAAATTATATGTTTGGCAAAATGACGATTTTAATACTTATAGATTAATTTTAAATTACATTTTTAATACTAGAAACGTATATATAATTAGGGTTTAGTTTAATTTTAAGAATTTGCTAATTAGTCCCCCCATATATATAATAATACCCGCGGTATTTTACCATAATCACCCCTAGGGTTTTTATAAGTTTTGATATATGGCAAAACAAGTCCCTCAAGTTACACGTATGCCTAGGGCTTGTAACAGTTTCGTATATTGACACTTTTGGTCCTTATACTTTCGGATAAGTTATAAGGGATTTTACAGAACAGACCCCTAGGGTTTGGAACACTTTCGGCTTAGGACCATTTTAATCCCTAGGTTAATTATTAGGGTTTATAACTTTCCACATATGGCGAAATCAATCCCTAGGGTCTCTATTAGTTTCGGCTAAAGGCATAAATGACCTCTAGAGTTCCATTAAGGTTAAACATGTGTATTTAACTTATAATAAATTACAAAAATAGTCCTTATATTTTATTAAGTCTCGAATAGGGTGTTTTTAACCCTACACTTTCGGATAATTACACTATAGGTCCTTGTCTTTGGTATTTTGTCAAAACGAGTTTCAAAAGTCATGCCTTAAAACTTAGATTTTATTTAAATTTCATTTTTGATCCGAAAGTTTTGTATTTCTCCTTGTTGATCTGAAAGTTTTATAAATCACATTTTTGGCACAAAAGTTTTATAATATATATATTTGACACATGAAAAGTTTATTTTAAGTATAAATATCTTAAATGGGCTTATGAAGCATAAATGGGCCTAGTGGGCTCCTAGTCTTATTGGGCTTATATTTTGGGCTTAATGGGCCTAAACTAACTTGGTTACTATTCATTGAGCTTACAAGTCCATTAAGGCAAACTAGAGATATATATTAAGAAGAAACATAGATCTAGTGATTTTTAAGCTTTCTATAATATATCTAAGTTATCCATCAACTCCAAAACCATAGTATAGCTCACGGATATATATATGTGCATGGGGGTTTTTATGATTTTTCTAGGTTAACATGTTTATATGTTCATGGTTGTCATAGTTATCTAGATTTTTCATCATCATATGTTCTAGCAAAGCCTTCATCCTTACCTTCCATAACCCAAAGTCATCCTTCCCATCGAATTTCTCGATGTCAAATTTGCTCAGCGTCATCTTATTTTAAACCTTTGCTAACCGTTTAACTTTTTGTGAATCTACCTACACAAAAACACGATCTAGCAAAGTATCCCGCGTGTAAAACACCATGATTTATCGACATAACCCTAAGATAAAAATCTCATAAATCGATCAAACCAAGTAACCCTTCAAAAGAAAACCCGTTCTTACTCAAATATCGACCGAACCTTGGAAATTAACCTGTCTAATAAATCGACAATCCTTGAATCAAGAAAGTACCCGACGCCTTTTGAAGTAACCCTTGTCGTACTTTTTATTTTGCAAAATCGATTTCTAATAACCTAAGAAATCGTGCAACCTCGACAAGTCTTGAACGCTCTTTATCCCCTTTGTTGATTTGCTAAACCTTGTGAATAACCTCACAATCACAAACCGACAAAGTCCCTTCGATAATTCGCTAAACCTTGTGATATATTAACCCTCAGAATCACGAATTACGAAGACCCTTGTGTAAAATACCCTTTAAAGTAATAGCTTTTGTTTTATATAAAAACAAAACTAAATACATAACAACTCACAACAAGTAAAACAAGAACGGGCGACTCACGACTAAGCTATGGCGATGTCATGAGGACATGGATCTCCTCGCCAAAGCCCTACTAAACGACAAGAAAAGAAATCCCCTTTTAAAACTTTGACAGAGAGTAACGTTTGTTGAAAATGTGGCGATTTGTTGCGAGGGAATTAATGTTCTCGTCAAAATTAGGTATAATTTTGACATTTTTAGAATTATTTTGGATATTTGTTTTAGCTTAAAGATTTGCCGCTCAAACATTTGGCAACGACATGTCCTAGCTAATAGCATGACGGTAATGTTGACTAATAAGTATGAAAACACTTATCCTTTTACCACTTAAAACAATTAAAAAAATGACCAAAACGTGTATTTAATGTCGTAAAAGTCGGAATTATGCGTGGTTTGTGTTTTTATTGTGTTTTAGGACCAAAAGATGAAAAAGGAAGAAAACACGGGCTTTCACGGGCTTTTATCGAAGAAAAAGATAAAAGACGAAGTGAAAATATCAAGAGTGCAAAAAGAACGGAAGTCAAAGTCCTATTCTGAAGATTTATCGAAGAAAAAGACTATAAGAAGGAAGTTTAACAAAGTCGAAGAACCAAGTCTAATAAAAGAAAAAAATATTAGAAGACGAGTTCATTTTATCCATCGACAAATCCCGAGACAAAGTCGAGAAAGAAATATTAAAAAGACGAGAAGACAAAGTGAAATATGGAAGCAACAACACCTTACACTCCTCCACTATATATAGTTCATTTTCTATCATTTGTAATAAGTTTTCTTTTCATTATTAGCTAGTTTAGTATTAAGTTTTAGGAGTAGAGTAATTTACTTTCTCTCTCTATCTCTTTTTTCAAATTTTCTAGCTTTTCATCTTTTATCTTGTAATGGAATCTTTAATCTTTATCTTAATTTTAAGCTTTTTAAGTAATTCTCATTCTTCTTTTCTTATTTTTTAATCTATTGTTTAATCATGTATTTGTTTAATCTTTATGCTTGTTTGATTATTGTTGTGCTTATTTGATTATTCTTACGGTTTTCATGTGTTTGATGGTTTTATCTTATTGTGCTTATTTATTTATTTGTATTTGTCTTATTTTTAATTAAGTTGATTTGGTAGATTAATCTTTTAAAAGTTGAGTTTTAATAGTTCGCTTATTTGCTGTTTTTAGAGTTTTTGATTTGTGGCTTGTTTGGCTTATTTTATAGATTAATTTAGTTTAACTTTTGCTTATTTTCTAGATAAATTTTTGCTTATTTTGGCTTATTTTTATTTCCTGATTTTTAGATCTTGCGAAGTTTAGATATAGTCCATCTTTCGTAAGAGGGTTTAGGAACTCTTCCGAAAGTCATTTTAAATATTTTCCACCGAAACTACTCTTTTTTAAAAACTCCGAAACTTATTTAAGTTACGAAAGTTTTTTTTATTGTTGTCCCGTTTTTATTTTTGTTAAGAAAGTTGGTTTAAGTAAAAGTTATGAAAGTTTTTTTAGAAAAAAATAGAAAATTTTCCGAAATTTTGGCATAAAAAAAGTGTTATGAAAGTTAGTTTTCTAAAAAAAACCTACGAAAGTTTCTATTTAAAATTCTTCCGAAAGTCAATTTACAAAAAAAATGTTACGAAAGTTCTGTTTTACGAAAACCTACGAAATTGAAATTTCCCACTATTAGTATTTCCCTCCAATTTTGTGTCACCCCATGGGGAACATGTTCCCTTATTTTCATCATTTGTTCCGTAGTCGATTTAGTTTTATCCGAAAGTCGTTTTCATTTTTATTCTGAAAGTCGGATATTTTTAGTTTTATTTTTTGTCAAATTTTAGTTTTAATATTTTATCCAAAAGTTTTAGTTTTAATTTTTATTAATTGCCCGTTTTAATATTTGTCTCGTTTCTTTATTATTTGTCATTTGTTTTTAGTTAATTTTTAATATTTTTCAAATTTACCTTTTAAGTAGAAATAGATAATCTGTCTTTCTTTATATTAACCAAAAACAACTGAGTCACACTTTGAACGATTAGACACCGAGAACGATTAGACAATACGAACTTCAATTTATCAGTTATTAAAATGGCGCCGTTGCCGGCTCTTTTCGTGAAGATTAACGGTTTTTTGTGAGAGACGCGTTGGATTTTGGGATCCGTTCACTCGTGAACGTTATTTTTTCTTGCACATTTTTCAAAATTTTTCACAAAACCAAAAAAATCAAAAATATCAAAATCCAAAAACATGTAAATATCATAAAAAGCATTTCTTTTCAAAAGTTTTGCATCCAAAAATATTCCTCTTAATCCTCTATTGTGTTTAATTCTTTTTCTCAACCCCTCTCACTTTTAATTCTTCATGGATTCGTATGTCTATTGCGTAGGGTGTGGGAGACCATTGTATGGTTTTCAAACATGTCAATGGTGTACATGTGAGCGGTGCAGAAATGATATCGACAATACACAATTTGGATTTTATCTATCGTGCAATTCGATTAACTCATCCTTTGCTTCTAATGCACTTACTCCCCCTCCTGCATATATTGTGGAAGCGATTCTCATTGGCATGTTTCGTGTCCGATTCAATACCCGTCTCATGACGAGCAAGAACCGGGTTACAATTATGACAATGGTAATAGCTATCCACAAGGCGCACCGGGTTTTTCTCAATACCCGTGTTGCAATAGTTGTGGGGGCCCTCACAATAACTTTTCTTTTCAACCGATGGATTATTATGAGCCAAACCCGTGTTATAATTCTTGTCAAACGACAAATTACTTTGAGCCAAATCCGTGTTATAATTCCGGTTTTTATAATTTTGAGCCCCCACAAAACTCCCTCGATCATCAACCCTCTTTTGCAATTCCTAATGAGCCACTAGCCACCCTTTTTACTCAATTACAAAACTTCAAGAAGGTTTAAATAAATATCTCGAAAAATGGCAAGAGGATCAGCGACAAGAGCAAGTATCTAATCTTAGTGCTTATACTCCTCCTCTTGTGCGTCCATACTATTATGATGATGATGACGATGAGAATACTATTTCTTGGAATGATCTTGTTGCTCAATATCCGGTCCCTAGTGTAATTGTAATTCCTTCTCTCGATCTCCTAGATGCGTCTAAGGATAGTGATACATTGAGTGAGGTTAGTGATTTTGCTCTCGACAAATTCTTTGAGGAGGTTTGTGATGTACCGACTTTTACGGAGCTTACGGACGAGGTCGCTCTTAATGATGACTTTTCTCCATGCTATGAGAATTTCACTTTTGAAATTTCTCATTTTTTCCTATTTCCTCCTGGCGATGAGGGCAATGTTGATTTATTCTCTCCGACTTACGAGAAGTTTACCAATGAACTTGGCCTTTTAGATGAGGTGGAAGACGTTATTCTTTGCGACAAATTATTGAAAGTTCATCTTCTTATTGCTGAAATTGACGCATTGAATTCTACTCCTATTACCGACTCTTTACCCCCGTCTATTACTGCCGTTGAGAATAATGACACATTTATGGAAGAAATCGACATTCTATCAATACCTCCGGGTATTGATGATGATGACACGGAGGGGGCTATTCTTTTTGATACTTTGATGCATGGAAATATTGTCCCAAGTTCCCCTCCTGAGCACCTTTCATCCAATATTTTGGAGACCATTACTGAGGATGAGTGCTTTGACCCAGGCGGTGCCATTGACTATTCTATGATTGACACCTTTACGGCTTTTCCGTTAAGTGAGCATCCACTATTTTGGGAGGATGACAATTTGTCTCCTTTACCCACCCCACCTCCCGTCGATCATGACTTCACATACTTTTCGTATGTTGAGAGGACTTTCTTACCGTTCAAAACTTACCCTCCAGCCTCTTACTTATTAATGTCCTCCGGGAACGAGGACAAGATTTTTGATCCCGGTATTACATCAGAGGCTTCCCCATGGACCATTTAATTCGGGGACGAGTCAGGCTCGTGGCTCGGTTAACAAAAACAAGCGCTTTTCGGGAGGCAACCCAATAATCTATTTTTTATCCGTTTTCATAATAAGTGTAGGGGAGACCCTAGTAGGTGTTTGTTGTTTTCTTTCTTATGATGTGCAGGGATTAGAGCTTTCAAAGATTCACTTTTGATGACTTTTGACGACCCGTGATTCCGTGTACCCGTCTTCCCGGTTCTATCCTAAACTCTTTTGATTCCATATTTTATCATATATATGTTGAAATAGGAATCACTTTAGTTGTCTCTTCCTTAGCAATATTTAAACAACGTGCACAATGTCTTAAGTGTAGGGGAGTTTACTCCCACATGCTTAAACATTGAGTACAATGTTTATATTAAGTGTAGGGGGACTTCTATCGAAGTTAAGTGGGCTTTTCCATGAATTTGTCCTCATTTTAACCGGAAAATTGATTTTTCGACATTTTTCAAAATCTTTGATTTATTTTGGCCTAATAGTATTTTTCTTTTATTTATCTCTTTTCCTTTTGTCATCACCATCGTATGTATATATTCCATTTCTAGAATAAAGTCAATAAGGAAAAACAATGAATAAATAAAGTGGTTTTAGCGAGGTTAGATGTCTTTGATATATTAGGACCGTCGTGAACATTTTGACACAACCCGAGTTTACTTATCCAAGTTTACTCTAGCTAATATCCTTAACCATGTAGACCTTAATTGGTTTATTAGGCTAAGCATCCACGAGTCTCATTACTTGAGATTTTAAATTGTGAAGAACGAGAAATGACAGAGTCAATTATAAGTTTTGTATTCTTTCATGAACTTATGTGAGTTAATTATGATCTTTTTCTCCCATCACTTGTAAATAAATAAATGCAATAAATAAGGTTGTACGATTTGAAAAATTATTTAGCTTCTAGCCCAAGATCGTTTAAAAGTTGCTCGGGATTAACTATAGTTCATAGCCAAGGCATAACTTATTGAAACGGGACGCGAAGATTGGCGAGTCCGAAAAGGCCCTAACAAGGCATGAGGGCTCCATTTTGTTGCTAAAGAACCAAGATGATGTGAAGAGTCATTATTCCAAAATCAATATGAAGGATCAAGACACACGACGAAAAACAATCACTCCCATAAATATCATGGAGAAGTCTATCCGAAAAGACCCTAACAAGGTATGAGGATAAATAGATCCAAGTCCGAAAAGGAGGCGGATCCTTTATATCAAAATCCCAAATAAAGATTGAAGAAAAATGAAAAAGTCGTGGTCCAAGTTTGAAGAATCTCTCAAAAACTTCAAGTGAAGAAATTTCAATTATGAAGAGATGACCATTATTTCAAGAACGTCTCTCAAGATTCGAAGTAGGAAGTCAATGCCAAATATAGGTCTGAGAAAGGTCTCAAATCGTGAAATGAGTTATGCCAAGATATGAACTTTATGAGATTTCGAGAAGCATTTTTAAAAGATTTTGTCCTTTAGCTAACTATGGATTAGATCGTCCTACTTTATTTTCAGCCTTAATAAACTATCGAAATAAGTCAAAAATGCATCCTCGTGATCATTCAAGACAAAAATAAAATATAAGAGATACACCATAGGAATAAGGGGGTCTAAGTGAATAATTAAACCACATGAGTAAGTGTTTGTTGTGCTAACTTGTAATAACAATGATCTCGTTTTTAAGCTTGGTATGGGGAACGTGAAACTTGAGGGTAATAAACATTCATGACACCAAAAGTCCTAATGTAAGTCTTAGATTTCTTTACGTGTTTCTTCTTTCAAACATTTTGTAATTTTCTATCTTTTTAAGTTTCCTTAGTGTCAAGTATTTAATAAAGGCCAAGGTGGGTTAATTATAATGGAGAATGTAAATCGTGCTTTGAAATTAATGCATTGCATGAGGGCATTGCAATGGTCAAGTGTAGGGGATTTAATAAGTGTGAAAACACTTATCCTTTTACCGCATAAAACAATTAAAAACAAGATCAAAACGTGTATTTAATGTCGGAAAAATCGGAATTATGCGTGGTTTGCGTTTTTATTGTGTTTTAGGACCAAAAGATGAAAGAGGAAGAAAACACGGGCTTTCACGGGCTTTTATCGAAGAAAAAGATAAAATACAAAGTCAAAAATAATCCAACAACCATGTTTATTGCCTCCATTCTCTAATACTTATGGCCTTATGGGTTATACATCAATTTGAATCAACAAACAATTATGTATCAAATATATACAAAGATAAGTCAAATTCGTACGAAATTGCGTTGGTGGTGGATTTGTTATACAAACTTGATTGCTTGATCTTGAAGGCTTTAGTTCTACATTTATGCATCAATGGCATGCCGGTCTCCATGTTATGAATCGAATCTTGAACTTCACTAGTGAAATGCAAATTCTTACATGGTATTCATGTCCGTGGCTCAAATAATAATAATGATAAAACAAGAATATGGTTGTAGCAAATGCTAAGAAACAAGCTCCCAAGTAGCCGAGTCTCATTTCATGTCTTAAGAAAATCTTCAGATGCTTTAATGCTTTCGTCTTTTAGCGCATTGGCCAATGTGCGTTCAAACTTTTAAAGCGGTTGTGTGAACGATTGTTTCTTTATGTATAATCATATACAAGTTGCAATCTTGTAGGTTAGGTAAAGAATCGCACATAAATACGCACAAAAAAGATGGTAAGATGAACGGGCCAAACAGATCGAGCAAAGAGTTGAAATGCGCTGACCCACTAACATTTTTTAGTTTTTAGTCCATTTGTTTTAAATAAGTACCTAACTTACTAATATTGATTTGTTAAAAACTAATCATAATGACAAATGTAAAGGGAAAAAGTATGCATAGAGGAAACATTGATGTGAACAAAACTAAAATGTTTTGCAAAAATATAAGATTGGAATAACCAAACGATCATTTGTTTCAAAGCAGTATAAGAAGAGGCAACATACTCAGGAAAATTTTATTAAATGCTCTATTATTCTTATTCTTTTCTCTTTCAAACTCGTCTGAAAATGTATTCCACAAATCAGTCCGTTGAAGGACTTCCATTGGTATCACTTGTTTTAGCACATCTGTGGACCCACAGTTTGATCCATACACAGTTTAAGATAACGCAAATTAGAACCATTCATAACTAAACACGACGCAACGAAATTGCCACTGCTACATAGGAACCATAACTTCTCGTGTAGAATAAATGTACCTAAAATGAGGAATTTCTATCTTCCAAGGTAATAAAATCAAAACCTGCATAAGAATCACCATAATTTCAATTTTTAAGAAGATGAAGAAAAAAAACAAAAGATCTTTAGATCTATTAGAGAATGTAAATTCATTGAAAAAAAAAATGAGAAGCTTGTCTCAGTAGTGCCTGCATAATAGATCAACATGAAAAAATGTGATATAATACTGATAACGGCTGCAATGCTGCACCATAGAAGTTGATATCCATGAGGGCCGTATAATATGATCAAGAACTGGAACTACATACATGGGAGCTATTTATAACCAGAGGAAAAATCGCAATAAACTTTTACTTGTGATTTTTTTTCATTTAGGATAAAGGTAGTCTTTTGGATTATCACTGCCAGCTTGCATGAATGGTTTATCATTCCATAGTTAGAGTTTTCAAATGGGTGAGTTCTATTGACAAACCTGCAAGAAATTTAGCACAATTATCATTGTGTATTCTTTTTTGATAATGATGCGTTTCTACCTAGTCTTTATGACATTAGGTTGTTAGTTAGACTTTACATTCAGATTTACATGTAGTTTTTGACAAAATGACTTGAGTTCTTGACTTGTGAGACTTAGATTTAGTTTAATTCATAGTTATACATTGGCAGATCTTTGTTCTCTTCAACTTAACCACCAAGTTTCTCTAACATTAGTATTTCATGGCTCAACTGAAAGTAAACATACAGTATTCATTAGAAGCTTAAAATACTAAGTTAGTAGTTTTATTGAGACTATAACTTATATGCAATTAAATAGTCTTAGAAACTTAATTTAAGGACTAGACAAGTCAATTATGTGACACCCTCAAATTGGTCAAATGCAGCGGAAATAATATTTGGGTGTCACGTAGGTGGATCAATAGTATGTAGAGCAACAGATAAAATATTATCAATACAATTACTACATGAATTAAAGTGCAAATGTTATAAAAATTGTCTTAAACATTTATTCAACAGTTTGGATAATTTACCCGTTTATAAAACCCCAGACGAACTCTATAAATGCAGCCTATCATGATGCTTGACTCCATGCACATCAAATACCTGCTTCAGTTTTCTGAGAAAAACATGTTTAGAGAGTCAACATAAAATTGGTGAATTCATATGTTAAAATAAGTTTGGACAATAAACATTCACTAAAGTAGTAATGCACATAGCATCAATACTTAAAGGTAACTACATTTTCTATTGCCCGAAACTGACACTTGACACGTTAAGCCCACAACAAATAAGGACCCTTCGCATTAATAAAAATGCACCCAATATTCCGTTCCGACATGATAAACATCTGTTGTCCTGGCCTAGGCACAGTGAGCGCTACTCACCCAGATGGGGATGGTCAATCCCAAATAGATCTATTTATACATTCAGGCAATTCAACAATTTTAACAGTTTCAGATGCACGGGTCTGGCGGGTTAATCTACAATAGGCAAATGTAATCAAAGGTTTCGTAGTTCAGTTTATGTCCATCAAACAAAAATATGTTGCATGTTTTCTTCCCCATAAAAGGTTTGAAGGTTTGTCAATATATAAAGTGGGGCCATGAACTCCCCTCAGTAGTACAACAATAAGTCACAAGAAATCCAACGTAAAGCTCACGACACAGTCAACAGCCTAAATAATTATACAGTCTCAGTAAATGCATAACATAATGCATAAAGGTCTCTGAATAAATCTGTGCCTGCTTATACTGGTTTTAAGCATTTTATTACGATCTCTGTAATTTAGCTTATCGTTGTACAAGTAATAAAAGTATTTATATTTAAGTACGTAGTAAATAGTATCGTTCAAGTAATTGATTTGATATTCCCGTACTTGTACCGTCGTAAAGTGGTTTAAATATTTATAAAAGGAAGTTTTATATATATTTAAAAGGTGGAACAATAATAAATTTAATAAATATATTTACTTTTATAAATTAATCGTATTCAATTTATATAACTTATATAAATGACGTTTATAAAATGTATAACATTTTATTTAATTTAATTTAAAGTCCCCGACGTTTGTATAATTTATCAAACAGTCCTTAAATTATATGTTTGGCAAAATGACGATTTTAATACTTATAGATTAATTTTAAATTACATTTTTAATACTAGAAACGTATATATAATTAGGGTTTAGTTTAATTTTAAGAATTTGCTAATTAGTCCCCCCATATATATAATAATACCCGCGGTATTTTACCATAATCACCCCTAGGGTTTTTATAAGTTTTGATATATGGCAAAACAAGTCCCTCAAGTTACACGTATGCCTAGGGCTTGTAACAGTTTCGTATATTGACACTTTTGGTCCTTATACTTTCGGATACAGAACAGACCCCTAGGGTTTGGAACACTTTCGGCTTAGGACCATTTTAATCCCTAGGTTAATTATTAGGGTTTATAACTTTCCACATATGGCGAAATCAATCCCTAGGGTCTCTATTAGTTTCGGCTAAAGGCATAAATGACCTCTAGAGTTCCATTAAGGTTAAACATGTGTATTTAACTTATAATAAATTACAAAAATAGTCCTTATATTTTATTAAGTCTCGAATAGGGTGTTTTTAACCCTACACTTTCGGATAATTACACTATAGGTCCTTGTCTTTGGTATTTTGTCAAAACGAGTTTCAAAAGTCATGCCTTAAAACTTAGATTTTATTTAAATTTCATTTTTGATCCGAAAGTTTTGTATTTCTCCTTGTTGATCTGAAAGTTTTATAAATCACATTTTTGGCACAAAAGTTTTATAATATATATATTTGACACATGAAAAGTTTATTTTAAGTATAAATATCTTAAATGGGCTTATGAAGCATAAATGGGCCTAGTGGGCTCCTAGTCTTATTGGGCTTATATTTTGGGCTTAATGGGCCTAAACTAACTTGGTTACTATTCATTGGGCTTACAAGTCCATTAAGGCAAACTAGAGATATATATTAAGAAGAAACATAGATCTAGTGATTTTTAAGCTTCCTATAATATATCTAAGTTATCCATCAACTCCAAAACCATAGTATAGCTCACGGATATATATATGTGCATGGGGGTTTTTATGATTTTTCTAGGTTAACATGTTTATATGTTCATGGTTGTCATATTAATACGCTGATATGTGTTTTGGATTGCTTTCATCGTGCGTCGGGACTAAAGATAAATCTGTGTAAAAGTAAGATTTTGGGTATCAACGTGGAAATGCATAAAGTCAATCAGGCGGTCAACAAACTAGGCTGTCTTGTCCTTTCGTATCCATTTTCGTACCTTGGATCTAAGGTGGGTGTATCTATGTCACGTATCCAAGATTGGAGGGAGGTTATCGAGAAGGTGAAGCTTCGTTTGTCTAAGTGGAAGATGAAATGTCTTTCTATTGGAGGGAGATTAACTCTTTTGAAATCAGTTTTAGGTGCTATGCCTATTTTTAATATGTCCATCTTCAAGGTTCCGACTAAGGTTCTTAAGTTGCTTGAATCGATACGTGGTAGGTTTTTTAATGGTCATGGGTCGGATAGTCGTAAAGCTCATTGGATCAAATGGGATAAGGTCTTAGCGAACAAAAATAAAGGGGGATTGGGGGTCTCTAGTTTTTTTGCTCTAAATCGTGGCTTAATGTTTAAATGGGTGTGGAGATTTCTAAATAATGAGTCGTCTCTTTGGAAAAAAGTCATTAAGGCGATTCATGGTGAGAGCGGAAATTTGTATAATGAATCCAGGTTTGTTATTAAATCATGTTGGAGTACGATTGTGATAGAAGCTCAGAACATAAAGATGAGAGGCATTAATATTTTTGATTACTTGAAATTGAGATTAGGTAACGGTAACTCTATTAAGTTCTGGAACGACTACTGGTATCAAGGCGGTATTCTAAAAAATATATGCCCTCGAATGTATGCTTTAGAGTCTCGCAAAGATGCTATGGTGAGTGAGAAAATGAGTGACCCCTCTGTTAGTTTTTCCTTTCGTCGGGGTATAAGGGGGGGTCGTGAACATGAGCAACTCACTGTTTTGGAAACCGTCATCAATTCGATTACATTGGGTCCTATGGAGGATAGATGGGTTTGGAGTTTAGAAGGTTCTGGTGAGTTTTCGGTTGCTTCGCTTAGACGAAAAATTGATGATATTTATCTCCCTAACGTTGGAAGGAAAACCAGATGGAGTAAATCAGTCCCTATAAAAGTTAACGTGTTGGCTTGGAAAGTGATGGTGGATGCTCTCCCCACGAGGTGGAACTTGTCTCGAAGAGGTATTAGTATTCCTTCTATTTTGTGTCCTATCTGTGGTATGGGGGTGGAATCATCGTCCCACGTGTTTTTTAGATGTGAAGTTAGTAGGCAGATTAGTAAATCTTTGGCTAATTGGTGGAATATTCCCGTCCCGGATGTGGAGTCATACAACGAGTGGAAGGTTTGGTTAGATTCGATTCGTTTTGGGTCGAAGCTGAAAGATTTTTTGGAGGGCGTTTGGTACACAATGTGGTGGTATATCTGGTGGTATCGCAACAAAATGCTTTTTGATGATAATCCTCCTAAGAAGGCGTGTTTATTTGATAGGATTGTTGTTAGTTCGTTTCAATGGTGTAATTCTAGATGTAAAGCCTCGTTCGGTTTGAACGAATGGCTTAAAACTCCGTATCTTATTTCTTTGTAATCTAGCTCCTTGCTAGTTTGGTTTATTTAATAAATTGCCGTTCAAAAAAAAAAAAAAAAAAAAAAAAGTTATCTAGATTTTTCATCATCATATGTTCTAGCAAAGCCTTCATCCTTACCTTCCATAACCCAAAGTCATCCTTCCCATCGAATTTCTCGATGTCAAATTTGCTCAGCGTCATCTTATTTTAAACCTTTGCTAACCGTTTAACTTTTTGTGAATCTACCTACACAAAAACACGATCTAGCAAAGTATCTCGCGTGTTAAACACCTTGATTTATCGACATAACCCTAAGATAAAAATCTCATAAATCGATCAAACCAAGTAACCCTTCAAAAGAAAACCCGTTCTTACTCAAATATCGACCGAACCTTGGAAATTAACCTGTCTAATAAATCGACAATCCTTGAATCAAGAAAGTACCCGACGCCTTTTGAAGTAACCCTTGTCGTACTTTTTATTTTGCAAAATCGATTTCTAATAACCTAAGAAATCGTGCAACCTCGACAAGTCTTGAACGCTCTTTATCCCCTTTGTTGATTTGCTAAACCTTGTGAATAACCTCACAATCACAAACCGACAAAGTCCCTTCGATAATTCGCTAAACCTTGTGATATATTAACCCTCAGAATCACGAATTACGAAGAGCTTGTGTAAAATACCCTTTAAAGTAATAGCTTTTGTTTTATATAAAAACAAAACTAAATACATAACAACTCACAACAAGTAAAACAAGAACGGGCGACTCACGACTAAGCTATGGCGATGTCATGAGGACATGGATCTCCTCGCCAAAGCCCTACTAAACGACAAGAAAAGAAATCCCCTTTTAAAACTTTGACAGAGAGTAACGTTTGTTGAAAATGTGGCGATTTGTTGCGAGGGAATTAATGTTCTCGTCAAAATTAGGTATAATTTTGACATTTTTAGAATTATTTTGGATATTTGTTTTAGCTTAAAGATTTGCCGCTCAAACATTTGGCGACGACATGTCCTAGCTAATAGCATGACGGTAATGTTGACTAATAAGTATGAAAACACTTATCCTTTTACCACTTAAAACAATTAAAAAAATGACCAAAACGTGTATTTAATGTCGTAAAAGTCGGAATTATGCGTGGTTTGTGTTTTTATTGTGTTTTAGGACCAAAAGATGAAAAAGGAAGAAAACACGGGCTTTCACGGGCTTTTATCGAAGAAAAAGATAAAAGACGAAGTGTCAAGAGTGCAAAAAGAACGGAAGTCAAAGTCCTATTCTGAAGATTTATCGAAGAAAAAGACTATAAGAAGGAAGTTTAACAAAGTCGAAGAACCAAGTCTAATAAAAGAAAAAAATATTAGAAGACGAGTTCATTTTATCCATCGACAAATCCCGAGACAAAGTCGAGAAAGAAATATTAAAAAGACGAGAAGACAAAGTGAAATATGGAAGCAACAACACCTTACACTCCTCCACTATATATAGTTCATTTTCTATCATTTGTAATAAGTTTTCTTTTCATTATTAGCTAGTTTAGTATTAAGTTTTAGGAGTAGAGTAATTTACTTTCTCTCTCTATCTCTTTTTTCAAGTTTTCTAGCTTTTCATCTTTTATCTTGTAATGGAATCTTTAATCTTTATCTTAATTTTAAGCTTTTTAAGTAATTCTCATTCTTCTTTTCTTATTTTTTAATCTATTGTTTAATCATGTATTTGTTTAATCTTTATGCTTGTTTGATTATTGTTGTGCTTATTTGATTATTCTTACGGTTTTCATGTGTTTGATGGTTTTATCTTATTGTGCTTATTTATTTATTTGTATTTGTCTTATTTTTAATTAAGTTGATTTGGTAGATTAATCTTTTAAAAGTTGAGTTTTAATAGTTCGCTTATTTGCTGTTTTTAGAGTTTTTGATTTGTGGCTTGTTTGGCTTATTTTATAGATTAATTTAGTTTAACTTTTGCTTATTTTCTAGATAAATTTTTGCTTATTTTGGCTTATTTTTATTTCCTGATTTTTAGATCTTGCGAAGTTTAGATATAGTCCATCTTTCGTAAGAGGGTTTAGGAACTCTTCCGAAAGTCATTTTAAATATTTTCCACCGAAACTACTCTTTTTTTAAAACTCCGAAACTTATTTAAGTTACGAAAGTTTTTTTTATTGTTGTCCCGTTTTTATTTTTGTTACGAAAGTTGGTTTAAGTAAAAGTTATGAAAGTTTTTTTAGAAAAAAATAGAAAATTTTCCGAAATTTTGGCATAAAAAAAGTGTTATGAAAGTTAGTTTTCTAAAAAAAACCTACGAAAGTTTCTATTTAAAATTCTTCCGAAAGTCAATTTACAAAAAAAATGTTACGAAAGTTCTGTTTTACGAAAACCTACGAAAGTGAAATTTCCCACTATTAGTATTTCCCTCCAATTTTGTGTCACCCCATGGGGAACATGTTCCCTCATTTTCATCATTTGTTCCGTAGTCGATTTTGTTTTATCCGAAAGTCGTTTTCATTTTTATTCTGAAAGTCGGATATTTTTAGTTTTATTTTTTGTCAAATTTTAGTTTTAATATTTTATCCAAAAGTTTTAGTTTTAATTTTTATTAATTGCCCGTTTTAATATTTGTCTCGTTTCTTTATTATTTGTCATTTATTTTTAGTTAAATTTTAATATTTTTCAAATTTACCTTTTAAGTAGAAATAGATAATCAGTCTTTCTTTATATTAACCAAAAACAACTGAGTCACACTTTGAACGATTAGACACCGAGAACGATTAGACAATACGAACTTCAATTTATCAGTTATTAAAATGGCGCCGTTGCCGGCTCTTTTCGTGAAGATTAACGGTTTTTTGTGAGAGACGCGTTGGACTTTGGGATCCGTTCACTCGTGAACGTTATTTTTTCTTGCACATTTTTCAAAATTTTTCACAAAACCAAAAAAATCAAAAATATCAAAATCCAAAAACATGTAAATATCATAAAAAGCATTTCTTTTCAAAAGTTTTGCATCCAAAAATATTCCTCTTAATCCTCTATTGTGTTTAATTCTTTTTCTCAACCCCTCTCACTTTTAATTCTTCATGGATTCGTATGTCTATTGCGTAGGGTGTGGGAGACCATTGTATGGTTTTCAAACATGTCAATGGTGTACATGTGAGCGGTGCAGAAATGATATCGACAATACACAATTTGGATTTTATTTATCGTGCAATTCGATTAACTCATCCTTTGCTTCTAATGCACTTACTCCCCCTCCTGCATATATTGTGGAAGCGATTCTCATTGGCATGTTTCGTGTCCGATTCAATACCCGTCTCATGACGAGCAAGAACCGGGTTACAATTATGACAATGGTAATAGCTATCCACAAGGCGCACCGGGTTTTTCTCAATACCCGTGTTGCAATAGTTGTGGGGGCCCTCACAATAACTTTTCTTGTCAACCGATGGATTATTATGAGCCAAACCCGTGTTATAATTCTTGTCAAACGACAAATTACTTTGAGCCAAATCCGTGTTATAATTCCGGTTTTTAAAATTTTGAGCCCCCACAAAACTCCCTCGATCATCAACCCTCTTTTGCAATTCCTAATGAGCCACTAGCCACCCTTTTTACTCAATTACAAAACTTCAAGAAGGTTTAAATAAATATCTCGAAAAATGGCAAGAGGATCAGCGACAAGAGCAAGTATCTAATCTTAGTGCTTATACTCCTCCTCTTGTGCGTCCTTACTATTATGATGATGATGACGATGAGAATACTATTTCTTGGAATGATCTTGTTGCTCAATATCCTGTCCCTAGTGTAATTGTAATTCCTTCTCTCGATCTCCTAGATGCGTCTAAGGATAGTGATACATTGAGTGAGGTTAGTGATTTTGCTCTCGACAAATTCTTTGAGGAGGTTTGTGATGTACCGACTTTTACGGAGCTTACGGACGAGGTCGCTCTTAATGATGACTTTTCTCCATGCTATGAGAATTTCACTTTTGAAATTTCTCATTTTTTCCTATTTCCTCCTGGCGATGAGGGCAATGTTGATTTATTCTCTCCGACTTACGAGAAGTTTACCAATGAACTTGGCCTTTTAGATGAGTTGGAAGACGTTATTCTTTGCGACAAATTATTGAAAGTTCATCTTCTTATTGCTGAAATTGACGCATTGAATTCTACTCCTATTACCGACTCTTTACCCCCGTCTATTACTGCCGTTGAGAATAATGACACATTTATGGAAGAAATCGACATTCTATCAATACCTCCGGGTATTGATGATGATGACACGGAGGGGGCTATTCTTTTTGATACTTTGATGCATGGAAATATTGTCCCAAGTTCCCCTCCCGAGCACCTTTCATCCAATATTTTGGAGACCATTACTGAGGATGAGTGCTTTGACCCAGGCGGTGCCATTGACTATTCTATGATTGACACCTTTACGACTTTGCCGTTAAGTGAGCATCCACTATTTTGGGAGGATGACAATTTGTCTCCTTTACCCACCCCACCTCCCGTCGATCATGACTTCACATACTTTTCGTATGTTGAGAGGACTTTCTTACCGTTCAAAACTTACCCTCCAGCCTCTTACTTATTAATGTCCTCCGGGAACGAGGACAAGATTTTTGATCCCGGTATTACATCAGAGGCTTCCCCATGGACCATTTAATTCGGGGACGAGTCAGGCTCGTGGCTCGGTTAACAAAAACAAGCGCTTTTCGGGAGGCAACCCAATAATCTATTTTTTATCCGTTTTCATAATAAGTGTAGGGGAGACCCTAGTAGGTGTTTGTTGTTTTCTTTCTTATGATGTGCAGGGATTAGAGCTTTCAAAGATTCACTTTTGATGACTTTTGACGACCCGTGATTCCGTGTACCCGTCTTCCCGGTTCTATCCTAAACTCTTTTGATTCCATATTTTATCATATATATGTTGAAATAGGAATCACTTTAGTTGTCTCTTCCTTAGCAAGATTTAAACAACGTGCACAATGTCCTAAGTGTAGGGGAGTTTACTCCCACATGCTTAAACATTGAGTACAATGTTTATATTAAGTGTAGGGGGACTTCTATCGAAGTTAAGTGGGCTTTTCCATGAATTTGTCCTCATTTTAACCGGAAAATTGATTTTTCGACATTTTTCAAAATCTTTGATTTATTTTGGCCTAATAGTATTTTTCTTTTATTTATCTCTTTTCCGTTTGTCATCACCATCGTATGTATATATTCCATTTCTAGAATAAAGTCAATAAGGAAAAACAATGAATAAATAAAGTGGTTTTAGCGAGGTTAGATGTCTTTGATATATTAGGACCGTCGTGAACATTTTGACACAACCCGAGTTTACTTATCCAAGTTTACTCTAGCTAATATCCTTAACCATGTAGACCTTAATTGGTTTATTAGGCTAAGCATCCACGAGTCTCATTACTTGAGATTTTAAATTGTGGAGAACGAGAAATGACAGAGTCAATTATAAGTTTTGTATTCTTTCATGAACTTATGTGAGTTAATTATGATCTTTTTCTCCCATCACTTGTAAATAAATAAATGCAATAAATAAGGTTGTACGATTTGAAAAATTATTTAGCTTCTAGCCCAAGATCGTTTAAAAGTTGCTCGGGATTAACTATAGTTCATAGCCAAGGCATAACTTATTGAAACGGGACGCGAAGATTGACGAGTCCGAAAAGGCCCTAACAAGGCATGAGGGCTCCATTTTGTTGCTAAAGAACCAAGATGATGTGAAGAGTCATTATTCCAAAATCAATATGAAGGATCAAGACACACGACGAAAAACAATCACTCCCATAAATATCATGGAGAAGTCTATCCGAAAAGACCCTAACAAGGTATGAGGATAAATAGATCCAAGTCCGAAAAGGAGGCGGATCCTTTATATCAAAATCCCAAATAAAGATTGAAGAAAAATGAAAAAGTCGTGGTCCAAGTTTGAAGAATCTCTCAAAAACTTCAAGTGAAGAAATTTCAATTATGAAGAGATGACCATTATTTCAAGAACGTCTCTCAAGATTCGAAGTAGGAAGTCAATGCCAAATATAGGTCTGAGAAAGGTCTCAAATCGTGAAATGAGTTATGCCAAGATATGAACTTTATGAGATTTCGAGAAGCATTTTTAAAAGATTTTGTCCTTTAGCTAACTATGGATTAGATCGTCCTACTTTATTTTCAGCCTTAATAAACTATCGAAATAAGTCAAAAATGCATCCTCGTGATCATTCAAGACAAAAATAAAATATAAGAGATACACCATAGGAATAAGGGGGTCTAAGTGAATAATTAAACCACATGAGTAAGTGTTTGTTGTGCTAACTTGTAATAACAATGATCTCGTTTTTAAGCTTGGTATGGGGAACGTGAAACTTGAGGGTCATAAACATTCATGACACCAAAAGCCCTAATGTAAGTCTTAGATTTCTTTACGTGTTTCTTCTTTCAAACATTTTGTAATTTTCTATCTTTTTAAGTTTCCTTAGTGTCGAGTATTTAATAAAGGCCAAGGTGGGTTAATTATAATGGAAAATGTAAATCGTGCTTTAAAATTAATGCATTGCATGAGGGCATTGCAATGGTCAAGTGTAGGGGATTTAATAAGTGTGAAAACACTTATCCTTTTACCGCATAAAACAATTAAAAAAGAAGATCAAAACGTGTATTTAATGTCGGAAAAATCGGAATTATGCGTGGTTTGTGTTTTTATTGTGTTTTAGGACCAAAAGATGAAAGAGGAAGAAAACACGGGATTTCACGGGCTTTTATCGAAGAAAAAGATAAAATACAAAGTCAAAAGATCAAGAGTGCAAAAAGAACGGAAGCCAAAGTCCTATTCTGAAGATTTATCGAAGAAAAAGACTAAAAGACGGAAGTTTAACGAAGTCGAAGAACCAAGTCTAATAAAAGAAAAAAAAATTAGAAGACGAGTTCATTTTATCCATCGACAAATCCCGAGACAAAGTCGAGAAAAAAATATTAAAAAGAGGAGAAGACAAAGTGAAAGATGGAAGAAACAACACCTTAGACTCCTCCAGTGTATATTGTTCATTTTCTATCATTTGTAATAAGTTTTCTTTTCATTATTAGCTAGTTTAGTATTATTAAGTTTTAGGAGTAGGGTAATTTATTTTCTCTCTCTAGCTCTTCTTTCAAGTTTTCTAGCTTTTCATCTTTAGTCTTGTAATTGAATCTTTAATCTTTATCTTAATTTCAAGCTTTTTAAATAATTCTCATTCTTCTTTTCTTGTTTTTAAATCTATTGTTTAATCATGTAGTTTGTTTAATCTTTATGCTTATTTGATTATTTATGTGCTTATTTGATTGTTCTTACGGTTTTCATGTGTTTGATGGTTTTATCTTATTGTGCTTATTGATTTTTTTGTGTTTGTCTTATTTTTAATTAAGTTGATTTGGTATATTAATCTTTTAAAAGTTGATTTTTAATAGTTTGCTTATTTGGTGTTTTTAGAGTATTTGATTTGTGGCTTGTTTGGCTTATCTTATAGATTAATTTAGTTTAATTTTTGCTTATTTTCTAGATTAATTTTTGCTTATTTTGGCTTATTTTTGTTCCCTGTTTTTTAGATCTTGCGAAGTTTAGATATAGTCCATCTTTCGTAAGAGGGTTTAGGAAATCTTCTGAAAGTCAGTTTAAATATTTTCCTCCGAAACTACTCTTTTCTAAAAACTCCGAAACTTATTTTAGTACGAAAGCTTTTTTATTGTTGTCCCGTTTTTTTTATTTTGTTACGAAAGTTGGTTTAAATAAAAGTTACAAAAGTTTTTTTTAGAAAAAAAGAAAATCATCCGAAAGTTTACCATAAAAAAAATGTTATGAAAGTTAGTTTTCTAAAATAAAACCTACAAAAGTTTCTATTTAAAATTCTTCCGAAAGTCAACTTACAAAAAAATGTTACGAAAGTTCTGTTTTACCAAAACCTACGAAAGTGAAATTTCCCTCCAATTTTGTGTCACCCCATGGGGAACATGTTCCTTCATTTTCAGTATTTGTTTCGTAGTCGATTTAGTTTTATCCGAAAGTCATTTTTATTTTTATTCTGAAAGTCATATATTTTTAGTTTTATTTTTCGTCAAATTTTAGTTTTAATATTTTATCCAAAAGTTTTAGTTTTAATTTTTATTAAGTGCCCGTTTTAATATTTGTCTCCTTTCTTTATTATTTGTCATTAATATTTAGTTAATTTTTAATATTTTTTGCATTTACCTTTTAAGTAGAAATAGATAATCAGTCTTATTTTTATTAACCAAAATCAACTGAGTCACACTTTGAACAGAGATCAATTCGATTAGACACCAAGAACGATTAGACAATACGAACTTCAATTTATCAGCTATTATTGACCATAGTTAGGAGTGTAATTTTTTTTGAACGACGAGTTAGTAAGTGATTCGAGCTAACAGTGACATCCAATCGAGCAGTTAGAAGTTTAATTACTTATTTGTTAACATTGTTATGTTTGTGACGCTGACATGTATTTCTTTGTGTTTTGATTTGATGATGAGTGGGAGATTGCTTGAGGCACCTGGGTGACTCACAAGTCACAAACATGTTGCCTTTTCAACTCATAAAAACGAAATAAGCTAAAACTTCATCAAAGGTGATAAAATTAGTGACGAATCTAGGACCAAAGATGACTGAGAGCACATATTTTTTACAATGTTAAGATAGTAGAGATTTTTCTAAGTATACTAACTAAATAAGACTATAAACACATTTCGATACACCGGGTGTACTTACGATATTTTTAGGAAAAATCGTTGTTTTTTTCTAAATTAACAATAAATCGAAAAAAATCAATAAGTGTTACGGGCAGTCAGGGCACCACTGGCTCCGTCCTTGAATAAAATACTCAAACTAGCAATATTTGTTGGATGTGGCTTACTAAAAAAATATTATAAAAAAAAGTTATTGCAAAACAAATATAAGCTAGAACTTCATCTAAAGGTGAACCGAGACACCAAACTAAGACGTAGCCATAACTTAAATTTGTTATGTGTATAATAACTTACGTAGGTTATATCTATGCGTTTGTTTGTTTCAGTTTCCTATGTGGAATTGACCAGTAAAACAACATACTGTATTACATATAAACTTCAACATGTTTTCTTTGCTTTGTAAATTTTTTGACATATTTACATTGATTCGTTTGGATTATTAATATTGTTATTCATCTCGGGTAAAAAAAATAAATTTGGTTATTAAAAAAGGATAAGATATTATTGCAAAATAAGTATAGAACATCATCTAATCCATTCACATAATTAAGATGATGTCGTATCTTATCTCTATTGTGTGTAAAGTAACTTATGATGCAATATATATGCGTTTATTCCTTTCATTTTACTATCTCTTGTAGTTTACATCGACTCGTTTTGATATTACTATTGTTACTCATCGGTTCAAAGAGTATAAGCTAAATGATTAATCTATCAAGAAAAATGTTAGATGATTTGACTGGCTCAACCTAATAACATAAACTCATCCAAAAGTGTACTCGAAAGCCTAATTACAATAGATATTATTTCTCAAAAATAACTTACTAGCATTAAATTTTTAGCACATCACTCGTTTTAAATCTTTGGCATTCATAGTCTAATATCTGGCTTGCCAAAGTAAAACAATTCCACCTAGAAATAATCGACAAGCACTTTGGCTAATGGCCTTATAGACTCAATATTGCTGCTTATTTGATGCGTTAAACTCAAAATAAGCACATAAGTAGTGTCTTTTGGAGTTATTATTTCATACTGCTGTGGATCAGCATTAAATTAAGAAATCCCAAACACCATCTTGCCTCATAGTTTTTTTTTCGCATAGTTTCCATCGTAATATTGAATCTCTAGTAGTGCTATCATGCAACTTTAGTTATGTCATTATCGTCTCTTCTTATGTACTAACTTGTGATTTTGGTGGCTATGATTCTATGAGCTTAGTCGATAATCGTCCTCAACAACTATCAAGGTCATATGATACTCCATGGCTCATGTTTGATCAAATACTATCAATATATCATAACAGCGTAACAGGTAACAATTTTTAAGACTTAACTTGTTACTTGCGATATCGCCACATTAATTAATGCAATATGCTTGAAGACCAAGTTAGTTTACCTAATTACCAAAGATCTTCGGAAGTTGGTGAATTATGTGGTACACATGAACATTCAATCAGGTAGTTATTACACTCCTTGCACGGTTTGTTTGGTACTTTGTTGTTTGTTTCTGTAATGTCAACTGTGATAAATCATACGTAGTACTTTTTGTCTGTCATTAGGAATGCGGAAGAAAATGGGTTGCAAGCTAGCAATTTTAATTTGGCTAAGGTTTGCTAATATAAGACGATAGAAATATTACAATCAGCGGTTTTCTGGGTGGTCTAAACTTTCAATTATGGATGCAGGCATGGTTTAATAGTTCCCAACTGATGACCAGAAGTAGTTCATCTGAATTAAGGTAATACTATATCTCTAAGAGAATAATAACTAAACATAGCAATAATCGACTTCTTTGCATAGGAATGGACCTATACGGGTAATGTTTGATGTCTAATAGATCCAACAAATATAAAGGGTCAAACTCGAAAAACCCAACCCGACCCGTATCAGCTTTTACTAAAATAACCCGTGTTGACCCATTACACAGCTCATTTGACGCGTCAATATTGTCACATCTAGAATCATGTAACTAACATCTAATACTTACTTCCTATAACAGGAATTATGTTACAATGCAGAACTCACAATCAGAATAGAAACAAGATTTAGATATCCCAAATCAGTCTAAAGTTTCTTCTGCTGCCAGCATTCTAAAAGATCCTGATAACGACCCCCATGGTGATAATAATGTTTTAATATAAGGACTTCAAGGGGCTATGGATGCTGATATGGAGGGTTTTGTTGTCCCTGCATATTTGGTGTGGGTTGATGTTATTTCTCGAGAAGGTTCACAAAGTGAATCATCGGCTGCAACACCTATCTTTTCAACAGGTCTTGATGTGCCCAACAGACAAAGCAACTCGAGTCAATCACCGAGTGTTTGCAAGAGTCCTAAGAAGCTTGTTGCAAATGGAAAGTGCGGAGAAAACAGAAGCGTAGCTAAAGGTACAGGTAAAGTTAATGTCAACTATTCAGGTTTCTTGCCTTAAGGATCGATGTAGCTATTCAAGTACTCCTAGTTTATGTAACAGTAAGTTTCTTGAATATCTAGTTAGTAAGAAATATACCATATTTCAGGCAGTAAGCCATCTCTTTATTATATAAAATTCAATCCAACACACCCATACGTTAATTGGAAAGATTCAGGTTTTCGTTTCACTGATGTATTTTTGTTATGTAGAATGGCAGAAGCAAAGGAAAAGACTCACACTCCCGCAACTTCGTCAGACATATAGTCCATTTTGAATCATTGACAAAATCTTGAAATGGAAGTGCGGTCACTCAAACTTAAACTTAACAGGTACAAAGGAAGGGCGGTCAAACTCAAACTTAGCAGGTGCAAAGACACATGTTTAACTATCTACAGTTCTACAGGCATTTACAAGTGTTAAACTGTGATCAAGAGATCATGTTCAGAAGAGGATCCTTGTTGACGAAGTTAGTTTACCTAGTTACACAAGTTATATCATAATAGCCTTACACGTAACAGCTTTTTAAAACTTAACATGTTACTTAATATCGCCACTGGTTTACCTAGTTACCAAAGCTATTCAGAAGTTGGTTAAGTATGTGATACACATGAACATTCAATCAGGTAGTTACGACACTCCTTGCAGGGTCTGTTTGGGATTTGTTTCTGTGAAGTCATATGTGTCTGTGATAAATAATACTTCTTTTTATCTGTCATCGGGATTGCAGAAGAAAACGGGGTGCAAGCTAGCAATTTCCATTTGGCTAAGGTTTGCTAAAATGAGACTACAAATATACAATCAGCGGTTCTCTTGATGGTCTAAACTTTCGATTACGGATGCAGGCATGGTAAAATAGCTCTAAGAATCATAACAAGAGATGGCAAAATTCGACTTTGTTACATAGAAATGCATTAATACGGGTAACATTTGATGTCTGATAGATCCAACAAATATAAAGGAAAATAAGGATCAAATTCGGAGAAACCCAACCCAACCCGTATCGTCTTTTACTAACATAACCCGTGTTGGCACATTACACAACTCATTTGACCCGTTACGGCTATGCTTTGATGATGTGTGGGAGATCGCTTGAGGCATACAGGTGACTCACAAGTCACAACACCTGTCACCTTTTAAACTTATACAAACAATATAAGCCAAGACTTCATCAAATGTGATAAAAGCCTCGAACTAGCAATATTTGTTGGACGTGAGTTACTCATAAAAAAGAAATTTTATTGCAAAACAAATATAAGGTAGAACTTCATCTAAAGGTGAACCGAGACACCTAGTTAAGATGAAGTATTACCGGAAATTGTTGTGTGAATAATAGCTTATGCAGCTTATATCTATGCCTCTATTTCTTTCATTTTCCTACGTAGGATGGATTATGTACCAATAAAACAACACGTTTACACAAGAACTTTAACATGTTTGCTAGGCTTTGTGAACTTTTTAGTCGCTTTACTAAACTTATATATGTTAACGGTATTTACACATTTACATTAATTTGTTTTGACACATTGACATGATTCGTTTGGATGATTACTATTTTTATTCATCTCACGTCAAAAGATATAAACTAAATGATTAATCTAAGAGGAAACATGTCAAGCGATTTGATTGGCTTAATAGTAATTGGCAAGAATTTGAAGAGAAAAAAAATACATGATACGCTATTCAAATGATTTACTGTTTGAAAGACAAAAATAACACTTAGCACTGTAACTAACATGTGATGAATTTCTCTAACATGAAATGAAACATCTAATAAATTCATATAACAACCGATAAGAAAGTGAATCGATAGAGAACTACATAAATTGTGTGTTTCATTAAGATCCAAAATGAGGGTTACAACTTACAAGTTGCTTTATACTAGAACAAAAAAGGTAGGAGAAATGCTAAGAACCAAGTTTGACTTTCTAAAGTCAAATTGTACATTTAAGTTACTTTGTTCATTAAGCTAACACAGCCACACTCTACTAGACACTTGGAATGATGTTGATATTTAAAGCTTATGGTGGTGCTTGATATGAAGCTTATTTTGGGCTTTGACCATGGTTCTTGACTTTGAGTTTGAGCTTTGTTTGGCTAAGCTTGAGCATCTTCTTCTGTATCTTCATTACCCCAGCAAGTTGACAGTGTGTATGCATCACACATGTTTCAAAATGGCAGATGTGACGAGTCCTTTGGTGAAGGCATCTACAATTTGCTGGGTTGAAACTTGAAAGGATGAAAGTAGTTAGTATTGTGTCATTCTTGATTTTTTTGCCAAAATAGCAGTCAATCTTAATCTGCTTGGTCCTAACATGCTGAATAGGATTAGAATCTAATGCAATAGAGGAACGATTGTCATAGTATATGAGAACACAGGTGTGGTTCATGGGAGTAGCCAAGTGAGCTCACAAGTACAATTCGCTAGAGCCATATATTCAGCCTATGTGAGTCAATGAGGAAATGGCTTTATCAAAAGTTAAATAAAAACAACCACGAGAAACTGGTTCATGGGAACTCGATGAATTTTATTCGTTTAATGTATGTTTTCATTAAAAATAGTGATTTCTCATAAATGAATATGTTCCGGAGATTTTCTGTCATAAAAATACATCTTATTTCCTTTATACTTGTACAAGATTTTGTGCACCTAGTGATTTAGAGTTATGGGTCCGCCCATGATGCTGTGAACCTTGTCAGATTTTGTGTGAAATTTTAATCGAATAGTTTATGTTTAAAATTGCAATAAAAAAACACAAACGTATAATATAACAAACGTTGGGAAATGTCGTGGTCATAGGTCCCAGTATTTTGGTCCTGTAGCATAAGTTTGATTGCATCTTATGATCTAGTTATTGTCTATATCTATATGATTTGTCAGTTTAATATTGGGTTGAGCAAGAAAGAGTTATCTGGAGATGGAGGGACTAGTTTATTCAGGTTACTACAGAAACATGAGTTAGTAAATATTCATAAGAATGGTGATGGAAAGTTCAGTTGGATTACCAATTCCAACCATGGAGATGCGCGGGTTTAAGAATCTTTTTAATAGTTTTCGTGCAGATAGTGAGGAGCTCTGCAAAAACTGGCTCACAACGGGAGAAGTAAGATGTTCTATAGCGTTCATAGTTTGATATTTGGCATGCCAAACTGCTTAGAAACAATTTCACCCAGAATTAATTACTAAGCACTTTGGCTAATAGCCTAATACAGTCTTATAGACTCAAAACTGCTTGTCTGATGTATCAAACTCAAAATAAGCACATAAGCAGTCTTTGGGAGTGATTATTTAATACTGCTAAAGTGCATATAAGCCTTTAATTAAGCAATCCCAAACACTATATTACGTCATAGTTTTTCTTTTCATAGTTAGCCATCAATATATTAATCTCTATTAGTCTATCATGTAGCTTAATAATGTCATTATCGTCTTCATATGTACTAGCCTGTGATTTTGGTTGCTAGAATCAAGGCTATGATTCTACGAGCTTAGTTCATGATCGTCCTCAACAACTATCAAGGTCAACTGATACTCCATGGTATCATGGCTCCTGTAATATATGTCATAGAACATGTTACTTAATATATCGCCATCCTACTTAATGCAGGATGCTTGCTGACTAAGTTAGTTACCTAGTTACCAAAGCTCTTCGGAAGTTGGTGAATTATGTGGTACACATCAACATTCAATCAGGTACTATTACAGAAGTTGGTGTTTATTTCTGTAATAGTTGTGATAAATCATACTTTTTATTTGTCACTAGGATTGCTGAAGAAAACGGGGTGCAAGCTAGCAACTTGCATTTGGCAAAGGTTTGCTAATATAAGATTTTACAAATATTTCAATCAGCGGTGCGGTTCTCTGGGTGGTCTAAACTTTCAATCATGGATGCAGACATGATTTAATAGCTCACAACCAATGACCAAAAGTCGTTCATCTGAATTAAGGTGATATAGCTCTCAGAATCATAACTGGAGATAGCAAAACTCGACTTCGTTACATAGAAATGGATTGATACGGGTAAAGTTTGATGTCTTTGATGTCTTATAGATTCAACAAATATAAAGGAAATAAAAGGGTCAAATTCGAACAAACCCAACCCGACCTGTATCGGCTCTTACTAAGACAACCCTTGTTGACCCATTACACAACTCATTTGAGCCATCAATATTGTCACATCTATACCTGTATCGGCTCTTACTAAGACAACCCTTGTTGACCCATTACACAACTCATTTGAGCCATCAATATTGTCACATCTAGAATCATGTAACTAACAGGAGGAATTATGTTACAATGCACAAGTCAGAGACACTAATCGGTTTAGAAGCAATGCATACCGGATCGACCCTTCCGATCAACCAATCGAAACAAGATTTTGATATCTAATATCACTCTACTGATTTCATATCCACATCAACCATCCGCATTTGTAACAGAAGAAAACATGTTGATCTAAAGAAGTTGCACCAAAAAATTTAAAACAAAAAAAATTGTAAAAAAGAAAGCAAAAAAGTAAATGAGGCTCAGATCTGTGAAACAAATCGAAAGAAAGAGGATTAGACCGCCATGGCTGCAATTATATAAATAATGCCCTGCCAAGATGCGGAAAATCTCAACTTGATTCAATTAAACTCAGACAATGTTTAATAAGAAATCATCATCATCACAGCCTCTAACAATATACAACTAAAGAACCGAATAAACTGCAAAAAAAAATTATGTGCATCGAAATGAACTAAAGAACCGAGTTTGGTTCATTCGATAGGGTGGTTTAATTGGCGGGGCAAAATAGAACATCATAGGTGGCAAAGCAAAGGTGGTAAACAAGCCATGAAAACATCCGTACCCACAGTCACCTCGTTTCTTTCCGTAAACCTCTTATGGTTATAGATCCAAAGAATTTATTACTTAAAAATAGTACGTGTCAAATTTATCTTGGGTGATGTTCAATGTCACCCAGGTTTAGCCTGGCAAAGAACCAGTTTCAAGTGATACTGAGAACCAGAATGATATCTCGGATCATGAAGAGGGCATTAGATGATTAGTTATTGCTCTCGAAAGCTTAGTATACATTCAAAAAATGGTATGTAGTTTTTGTTAAACATAAGGGGATATAATTATTTTTCCAAATATTAGACTTTCTCGAAAGTTTAGTGTTTGTTATGGAGTTTAATCCAGTCATTGTTCTCTTATAGGACATCTCGACCAACATAAACTAAACTCATTTGGTAACCCCTTCAATATACAAAAGGTCGAAACGTATTTTGTAACGGACAACAAGTATATAGTAGTTGAACTTGAAGATGAGAGTGCCCTGCCCACCAAAGACCTAAGAGAACTATACAAGTCATAGTTCATACGCGAGCAGATGCCTCAAAAAATTAGCTCGACTGATCAAATGCCACATATTTTTTATCCTCACATCACAAGTGTAAAGAATGTCATAGGTGATGAAATTTGTGGATTTAAGTTAGTTGTTTTCGGTCATGGTCTTGAGCAAAATACGTGATATATAGACTCTAATTCGACAACAATTGTTGCAGACGTTAATGTATAGCGAGCAAGTTACTCGGGGATCTGTGGAGTAATGAAGGATTCAAATACGTTATTATGTTACAAATCAAAATTTAGAACTATAATTAAAACAAACATTAACATTAAACTATTTGTTTTTTAATAAATAAACATTATGGAAATTTTTTTAAAAAACCCAACTAGTAAACTTTATTACAAAAACCATTTGAGCCATTAACTAGTCTAATAGAAACTCTATTAGACAAGTCAATGGGGTCTGATGGTTGTATACATGATAACTCATCAAGGTTATATTTATGTGTTTATTTCTTTCATTTTCCTATGTGGGATTCATTATCCATCTACCAAAAAACAACATGAGTACACATAAGATTCAACATGTTTGATATGATTTGGAAAAAATTTCATGTTTGGTCCCTATCGTTTACACCAAACATCAAGTTTGGTCCCTATTTCAAACTAAGTGCACAGATCGTCCCTATCGTTTACACTTTGGATCAAGAATGGTCCCTATCTTGGATGGGAGTTAGTTTTGCCTGTTAAGTGTAATTATTTGAAGGATATTTTTGTCTTTTCAATTTCATTAAATAAAAACTCAATAAATATTTTAAGTTTTTTTTATCTCTCTCTTTTTCACATCTCTCTTTCTTCTCATTCTCCTGCACAAGATCTTTAAAATGGTCCAAGATCTTTAAAAAAAACAAATCAAGATCTGTATCATTTCCATATATATCATCCCACACACAAAACCCTAACAAACTATATACTCTCACCCTCTTCACTTCCAGCCGCTTTTCACTTTCCGGCCGTCATCCGGCCATCTCCGGCCGCCGCCACCAACATTCTTGAACCGAACCAACCGGCCATCACACGCCAAAAAAACCAACCTAAAAGTCTCCCATCCGGACTCAACCCAAGCTCCTTCATCTGACCAAACAACACCAAACCCGCACCTGCATCACCATTATCCACATACCCTTTAATCATCAAACGCCATAACGACGCCTCCACTATTATTATCACCTCCACCACCAATTCAAACAAGATCACATTTCTATAACATACAAAACCCAGATCTATTATCACCTCAATCTATGTCTCATTTGATGCCCATGTTCATAAGCCTTTCTTGATAAGCAACCACCCTCACCAAAAATCGTTGATAAACCTCTTGATTTACCACCACTGTTTGGAAACCACATCCACCACACCCACCGATCTGCCACCAAATCCATTTTTGAACCATTTACGGTTTGTTTTTTTTCGTGGGTTTGATTTGGTGAATGGATACTAGATGAGGGTGGAGAGTTGTGATTCTCGATCACCATTACCAGAAGTATCCATTATAAGATTTAGGGATGGTGATGGTGATGTTAGAAGCTGAAAAAGAATAATGCTGCCTACGATGGATCTTGACAGGCTGGATACAAAAAGAAAGGGGCGACTCTTTCTGGAAATGTTACATCTAATTTCCCCCACTTTTAATGGGTTTGTATGCGCGGGTGCGAATGTGTGAAGGCGTTAGTACGGCGGTAGGCACCTGCAAAACATGAAAGAAAACAAAACCCAAAATCACTAAAAGCAGTTAGCAAAAAAGTGGTCACCTAACCTTTATAATGGATTTTAACCTTTCTGGATGTATTTCCGATTTGTTTGTGTTGTTGAATTTTTTACCAACGCCACATACCCTTTAATGATTTATTAAGTTTTTATTTAATAAAAATGAAAAGACAAAAATACCCCTCTATTTCTAAAAGTTAACAGGCAAAACTAACTCCCATTCAAGATAGGGACCATTCTTGATCCAAAGTGTAAACGATAGGGACGATCTGTGCACTTAGTTTGAGATAGGGACCAAAATTGATGTTTGGTGTAAACGATAGGGACCAAACATGAAATTTTTTCTATGATTTGCATTCTTTTTTGGCATTTTACTAAACCTATAGATGTTAACCTTATTCGACGCATTTACATCGATTCATTTGGATATTACTATTGTTACCCATCTCGGGTCAAACAATTTAAATGGCTCAAACTAGTAACTAACATTGTATGTTTAGCAGATCATTCATTTTAAATCTTCGTAACACGGATAAAGAAACATGTGTTCTAGGTGCCCCATTCTGATGCTAATCTATTCCAAGCTAGCATTAACTTTCTGAAGTCTATTATTTGATATGCCAAACTGCTTAGAAACAATTTCACCCATAAATAACCAATAAGTACTTTGGCTAATAGCCTTATACAGTTTTATAGACTCAAAAATTCTTATATGATGTATCTAACTCAAAATAAGCAGATAAGTAATCTTTTGGGAGTGATTATTTCATAGTTTTTCTTCGCATACATAGCCATCGTATTATATAATCTTTATTAGTGCTATCATGTAACTTTAATAATGTAATTATGGTCTTCTTATATACTAACCTGTGATTTTGGTTGCTAGAATTAAGGCTATGATTCGACGAGCTTAGTTCATAATCACAAACTCCATGGCTCGTGTTTAATTAAATACATCATTATATCATAACAGCGTAACATGTAACAGTTTTTTTAAACTTAAGTTGTTACTTGCTATATCGCCACATCAATTAATGCAGTATGCTTGCTGACCAAGTTAGTTTACCTAATTACCAATGATCTTCGGTAGTTGGTGAATTATGTGATACACATGAACATTCAATCAGGTAGTTATTACACTCCTTGCACGGTCTGTTTGGTACTTTATTGTTTGTTTCTGTAATGTCGGCTGTGATAAATCATACGTAGTAATTTTTTTACCTGTCATTAGGAATGCAGAAGAAAATGAGTTGCAAGCATAAGACAATAGAAATATTACAATCAGCGGTTTTGTGGGTGGTCTAAACTTTCAATTATGGATGCAGGCATGGTTAAATAGTTCCCAACCGATGACCAGAAGTCGTTCATCTGAATTAAGGTAATATATCTCTATGAATCATAACTAAATATGGAAATAATTGACTTCGTTGCATAGAAATGGATCGATACGGGTAATGTTTGATGTCTGATAGATTCATAGATCCAACACATATAAAGGGTCAAATTCGAAAAACCCAACTCGACCCGTATCGACTTTTACTAAGATAACCCGTATTGACCCATTACACACCTCATTTTACGCGTCAATATTGTCACATCTAGAATCATGATATAACAACTAAGACTTACTTCCTGTGACCTCTACCTTAATTAGTTTATACGATATTTACAGGAATTATGCTATAACGCAGAACTCACAATCATGGAGGGTTTTGATGTCCCCGCACATTTGGTGCGGGTAAATGTTGGGTCTCGAGAAGGTTCACAATTGGAAAGTACAGTGGAAACAGAAGCGTAGCTAATGGTACAGGTAAGTTGATGTAGCTATTCAAGTACTCCTAGTTTATGTAACACCAAGTTCTTTTACTTCTTAGAATGTCTAGTTAATAAAAAATATACCATATTTGAGGCAGTTTTCGCTTGTTATCTGAAGAAATTGCAATTATGTTCTCTAATGCAGGAGATCCCACAAAGAAGCGCGTGGTGGAAAGGTCAAGGAAGTAAGCCATATTTTCACCTTTGGGCAGTACCTTGATAGTAATAAAACTCAAACTCCTGTATTTTTGGTTATGTAATGGCAGAAGCAAAGGAAAAAACCTAAAGCTCCAGCAACTTTGTCAGACATTCAGTCCAATTTAATTTGAATTGTTGTGAAATTCTCGAAAAGGAAGTGCGATCACTCAAACTCAACCTAGCTTTCATGAACAGGTAAAAAGACACATTATATGACCATAATTATACATGTTTAAATATCTACACTCATATATAAGTGACACTTCTTAAGTAGTTATTATGTGCTGATCATTTCAGGAAGGATTCAGAACAGACCAAGCAGATTGAAGAGGTCCAACAGCAATTGAGGATATGGGAGATGAAAAGGAGCGTCTTTTAGAATAGTTCAAGAGGATCTCGTCTCGACAAGTTAAACTGTGATCAAGCCTTCATTCTGTGTTTTTGCAACTATTATATGCCCCGGAGAAATTAAGTGCAACTAAACGTAGAGCAAAAACTAAAGGCGCCTAACATTGCCTAAAGTAAGGCATCATGGATCTGCGATTTAGACAATCATACCTTTATCGAAGGATAACAAGTATCGTGTAATTTAAGCATCGTTTTAGTTATACAGAAATATTTCTAATTACAACCCATCATATTGTGTTTTTTTAATTCGTGTTCTCAACATGTAATGTGGATGTGATTTGCCAATGAATCATGTCTGCAAATGGCCTGATTATAACCGAACTTTAAGTTTACTAGGATTAGAGGTTTAGAACGAGAGAAACTTATATGAAAGACATTCTAAGAATGGTTTTGCAAAGACTAAATTAGTTGATTAAACAATCAAACACAGCCTCACACCATAAGCAATATAACATAATGATATGCCTTATTGCCTTATGATTGTAGGCAACAGACTCGACGCCTGATGCGATATAGCCTGATGCTATGCCTTATGATGGTAGGCAACAAACCCGACGCCTAATGCAATAGAGCATGATGATATGCCTTATGATCATAGGCAACACTTGGTCAAAGGATATAGGGGCGCGCAAAGAAAATGATTCATGAATCGAAGCGAAAAAACCTGCTTTTTGGAAACCGGTTTGTCTTAAATTGAACCAGCAGTTTCGTAGAAATGCACGAACCGGTTATAAAAGAAAAAAGATATTTATTGCAAAACAAACGTAAGATATAACTTCATCTAAAGGTAAACGATGAAGTTAATATTTTTGTTTGCTTATAAATGAAATAACTTGTGAAGGTTATATCTATGCTTTTATTTTTTTCATTTTCCTATGTGGGACTCATTATGCATCTACCAATAAAACAACATGATTGCAGATAAACGCCAACACACATTTGCATTGATCCGTTTGGATCACTACTGTTATCCATCTCTCGGTTAAAAGGTATAAGCTAAATGATTAATCTAACAAGAAACATTTCAAGTGATTTGAATGGCTCAAATTAGTAATGTAAAATTAGAAATTCATCCGAAGTGTATTCCAAAGCCTAAAAATCTCTAAAATCACAGATAGATATAGTTTTTCAATATAACTTAAGAACATTTTCAACACATCGCTAGTTTTAAGTCATTGTAACGCGGATAAGATACATGTGTTCTAGTTGGCCCAACATGACTCTAATCTATTTGAAACCTGTTAAAAAACTAGCATTTTCTTTAAGTTATTGTTATGAAAAAATTAGAATAAGTAGATCAACTTAACATTGTTGGTTTACGTGTTCCTCAAAAACTTTTAAATGTACTTGTTTTCTTTTTCTCGAGCACCTAGCAGGTTTTCTATTTGAAACTATCCTGAAAACATAGCCAACCATATTAGTAGTATAAATGACTAACTTTAATTTCATAACATCAGGAAACAAAAAATCCGACCTCCAAATATTTCTAATAGCCATTTGGTCATTGTTGCTCTCGCTATCATCGGTAATAGGCTCAAGAGTTCGGTGACCAACTTCACCTTATGATGGATTAAATGGTTCAGAAGAGGTTTTATGCATGGAAGAATCATTAAATGGTTCTTTTTTGTCATTTTTATTCTGATTATTATCCATCATGATATGTGTGTGGCGTTAAGTTTTTTTTAAGCATACCTGGGTTTTTTACTTGATATTGCGAGCCGACTAATTATAGGGCGCCAGTCGACTACCCTTTTAGATAAATTGGAGTCATTGCTGGTGAATCCTTGTGGCCACCCAAAAATGTAGATAAATTGGAGCCATTTACGAATTGTAATTAGGAATTGGGCTTTCATGGACCGTTTGATACACCAAAATAATATATATGAGTTGTTGACCCAACTAACTAAGATCATCCACAATGATATAAAGTTATAAAACATTGTTTTTGTAAAACTTTATATTAGTTAATTTTTGTTACTTCATCATTAATGCATAAGTCATTTAAAGGTAAAATCTTTTTGGTTTTCCTCTCAAAGACTTAGATTCCATTTTGTTCGGGATATTCGAGGATATTAGGGGATATTCAAAATATATACATTTTAATATCCTCAAATATTGTGTTTGGTATCACCAACGAAGGAATTTAAAATTCCTCGAATTCCCAAAATGAAAGATATTAGAATTCTTCCAAAAAATGAGGAATTTTAATTTACATGAAAATTATTTTTCATGAACTTTTTTTTTCTTGTCGTTATTGGGTTTTTATGTTTATATAAATATTTATATAGAATTTTTTATAATATATATATAATTTTTATATAATTTATTGAAATTTTTTATAGACTTTAAATACATTTTTTATACTGTAAAATTTAATGAATTTTTTATAAAATTTGTATAAATTTTTTTATAAAATTTAATTATTTTTTATAAAATTTTAATGAATTTTTTATAAAACTTATATAAAATTTATATAAATTTTTTAAAGATTTTTATTAATTTTTTTATAAATATTTATATAAATTTTTATAAAAATTTATATAAATTTTATAAAATTTAATGAATTTTTTAAAATATTTACATAATTTTTTTATAAAACTTATGATCTTTTTATAATATATAAATTTTTTATAAGGTTTACATAAATATTTTTATAAAAATATATAAACTTTTTATAAAATTTATATAAATTTTTATAAGAATTTATAAAGTTTATAGAATGCTTTTATAAAATTTATATAAATTTTTGATAATATTTATATATATTTTTTATAAAATTCGAATAAATTTTTTATATATTTTTTATAAACTTTAAATAATTTTTTATTATATTTATTTAATTTTTTATAAAATTTATAATTTTTTTATAAAGTTTATATAAATTTTTATAAAATTTATATAAAATTTATATAAAATGTGAAAATTCTATTTTTACTCTTTTAAATATAAAATATATATATATAATATTTATATTATATATTTTATATTTAAAAGGGTCAGATTCGAAAAACTCAACCCGACCCGTATCGGCTTTTACTAAGATAACCCGTGTTGACCCATTACACAGCTCATTTGACCCGTCAATATTGTTAAATCTAGAATCATGTAACTAACATATAAGACTTACTTCCTATATCTTCTACCTTTAATTAGTTTAAATGATATTTACATGAGATATGTTACAATCCAGAACCCACAATCAGTATAGTAACAAGATTTAGATATCCCAAATCAGTCTACTGACACAGATAATGCAGCTCGGGTCAATCACCGAGTGTTTGCAGGAATCCTAAGAAGCTCGTTGCAAATGGAAAGTGCAAAGAAAGCAACAACGTAGCTAAAGGTACATGTATAGTTGATGTCAAGTATCCAGGTTTCTTGCCTTAAGGATCAATGTAGCTATTACAAAGGAGATCCCACGAAGAAGCCAAGGTGGAAATGTCAAGGAAGTAAGCCATCTCTTGATAGTATAATATTCCCAAGACATTCAGGCTTTCGTTTTACTGATGTATTTCTGTTAGAAGCAAAGGAAAAGACCCACACTCCCGCAACTTCATCAGACATACAGTCCATTTTGAATCGTTGTGAAAATTTTGAAAAGGAAGTGCGGTCACTCAAACTTAAACTTAATAGGTACAAAGGAAGTGCGGTCAAACTCAAATTTGCAGGTACAAAGACGCATGTTTAACTATGTGGATTAATTTTGACTGAGTATTTGCTTGGAACGTGCAAGAGAAATAGTCTATAACGTGGTCTATAACGTTTCCATGATACCAGGTGTGGTGGACCGAATTTCTAGTATTCTAGTTACTGTTTTGTGAGAATAAATAGCCTAGTGCAGAAAGTAGTATTTCAAGTATTCCATTTTCATGTTCACTGTATTGTCACTTTCACTTTATTCAATATAAGCTTTGGTTGTGAAGCATTATATCTATGGTTTTTTTCCTCTTTTGTTATCACCATTTCACATTCAAGTCTTCCTTAATCCAACAATTGGTATCAAGAGCAAGGTTGTTCTAGTGTATGACAAAATTCATTCGATCCTCAGAAATGTCTGTTGTAGCAAACACCTCAAATCATGTCAAAGAAAACCCTGTTACCTTTCAATGTCCAGTCCTCACTTCTACAAACTATACAACGTGGGCCATCAAGATGGAAGCTATAATGGACGCCCAAGGGTTATGGGAATCCATTGAATCTGCGGCTGGTGTGGTTGCGGACGAAAAGAAAAGTAAAATGGCACGTGCATTCATCTTCCAAGCAATACTAGAAGATATTCTGATGCAAGTAGCTAAGAAGAAAATAGCTCGTGAAGTGTGGGAGTCACTGAAAACTCGGTTCGTTGGTGCAGATCGGGTTCAAAAGGCTAGGTTGCACACGTTGAAGAGTGAGTTCGAGGCGCTCAGAATGAAGGACGGTGAGTCCATTGACGAGTATGCGGGAAAGTTATCCGGGATGATCTCGAAGTATAACAGTGTGGGTGCCGCATTGAACAACAAAGAACTGGTGCGAAAACTCTTTGATACGGTGACAGAAAAATATATCCATCTTATTGCCTCAATGGAGCAATACTCGAATATAGAAAAGATGCCATTTGAGGAAGCAATTAGACGACTGAAAGCCTATGAAGATAGGTTAAGGCTTCAACAAAGAGGGTCGACGGGAGAAAACTCATTGTTGTTAACAAAGGCGGAGGGCCAGACAATGAGTAAACAAAATAGCAAGGCGCCTTTCAGTCGTGGTAGAGGCTGGAATGGTGGCAGAGGTTCGAATGGCGGGAGAGGCTGGAATGGTGGCAGAGGCGTTGGAGGTAGCACGCGAGGGGGTCGTGGATCAGGCCGAGGTCGGGGTGATCGATATGGCAAGAAACCGTCTCAAGAAGGGGAACACTCAAACCGATATCCACGTGACAAAAGTCACATCAAGTGCTTCGAGTGTCAAGAATTCGGGCACTTCGCATCGGAATGCATGAACAAGAAGAAACCGGAACAAGAAGTGTATTTGATGAGGGAAATGGAAGAACAAACTCTCCTCTTGTATGTTGGAGAGCACATACCATCAATGGTAATGTTGAATGAGGAAAAAGTGTTTCCTAAACTATATGAAAGTCGGGACAATAGCAATCGGGACATGTGGTATCTAGATAACGGGGCAAGTAATCACATGACCGGGGAAACAAATATGTTTGCAGAATTGAACGAAAGCGTCACGGGACGGGTTTGGTTCGGCGATGGCTCCGTGGTTGAAATTAAAGGAAAAGGTACACTTTTGTTCCAATGTAAAAATGGTGACCAGTTAATAGTGTCTGATATGCATTTTATCCCGGCTTTAACTAGCAATATCCTTAGCCTTGGTCAATTAACTGAAGCTGGGTATGATGTGTGGTTGCATAATGATTATTTGAAAGTTTATAACGAACAAAGGACGCTTGTGTTGAAAGTGCAACGATCGACAAACAGGTTGTATAAGAGGGCATTGAAGACTGCAAAACCGGCTTGTTTAGCAGCTTCTTTAGTCGATGACGCATGGACTTGGCATGCCCGTTTGGGACATGCAAACTTCTACACATTAGAACTGATGGGAAAGAAAAGGATGGTGACCGGGATGCCGTGTATCTCACATCCAAAGAAACTGTGCAACGGGTGTGTTGTAGCAAAGTAAACAAGGCAAACTTTCCAAGTGAAGCTCAGTGGAGAGCGTCTAAGCCGTTGGAACTCTTACATGCTGATCTTTGCGGTCCAATAACGCCACAATTAACAGGAGGTAATAAATATTTTTTATTGATTGTTGATGATTGGTGTAGATATATGTGGTTTTATTTTCTTAGATCAAAAGATGAAGCATTAGCAAAGTTTAAGATAAATTTGGCCCATCACAACGTTTCCTAACCATGATGCGTGTGATAAAAACATGAAGAAAGTGAATTTTTCATACAATGGGATGAATATGCCTCATTATCAACCACAAAAATTATAACCAGAATTAAATTCAAACTTATTAGTTATTAATATTATATGTACTTAAAAAAGTGAACTAAATTTATATTTTATTAAAACTCATGTCTAAACCTCGCACGCGCGGGTATTAAAATTAGTATTAGTTGAAAAAGAAATTGAATTTGGTTACTCAAAAAAGATAAGAAACTTTATTGCAAAAACCATATAAGCCAGAACTTGTGAAGTTGGCTTGACCAATTGAGAAAATGATAGCTTTAACAATTATATTATATGCAATAATAACTCATCAAGTTTATATCTATGCTTTTATTTCTCTCATTTTCCTATGTGGGATTTAATACATCTACCACAAAAACAGCATGATTACACGTGACCTCCAACATGGTTGCTTTGTTTTGCATACTTTTACTAAAGCTACATATACTAAATTACTAACTACAACAAAATTTCCCCTTGGGGTTAACTTTTCGACCCTAAGGGAAGTCGACCCTAGATTGTCAACCCAAAATTTTCAAAGTGTATTTCAAAGGCTAAAGATTTCTTAAGTCGGTTTAATTATTGAAAAAATCCGAAGAATATCAAAACGATTGGAATGGCTAAAACTACTTAATGCAAGATGCTTGTTGTCCAGGGGCGGACTTACATGGGAGCCGGGCCACACCCGATTCGATTTGAGGCTACGAAGTGTAAAGTTTTTTGAAAAGTATTGATTTTCTATTATATATGTGCAACACCGAAAAAAAAAATGTGCTACTTTGTTTAGGCTAAAACATGTTTATGATAAAGAAATGATATGCACCGTCTTCAAAAAAAATTGTGCAACACCCGATAAAATATCCTGGGTCCACCCTGCTTGTTGACCCAAGTTAGTTTACCTTGTTAGTTGTTACCAAAGCTCTTCGAAAGTTGGTAAATTATGTTGTACACATGAACTTTCAGTTAGGTAGTTATGACTCTCCTTGCACAGTCTGTATGGTGTTTGTTTTTGTAAAGTCAGTTGTGCTAAAATCTAACTTTTTATTTGTCATTAAGATTGTAGAAGAAAACGGAGTGCAAGCTAGCAATTTGTATTTGGCTAAGGTTTGCTAATATAAGACTACAGATATTTCAATCAGCGGTTCGTCTAAACTTTCCATTATGGATGCAACCATGGTTTAATAATTCCCAACCGATAACCAGAAGTCGTTCATCTGAATTAAGGTAATCTAGCTCTAAGAAACATAACTACAGATAGCAAAATTCGACTTCGTTACATAGAAATGGATTGATACGGGTAAAGTTTGATGTCTGATAGATCCAACATATATAAAGAAAAAAAGGGGTCAAATTCGTAAAAACCCAACCCGACCCGTATCGGCTTTTACTAAGATAACCCGTGTTGACCCGTTACATAACTCATTTGACCCGTCAATATTGTCACATCTAGAATCATGTAACTAACATCTAAGATTTACTTGCTATAACCTCTACCTTTAATTAGTTTAAATAATATTTACAGGAATTACATTACAATGCAGAACCCACAATCATTACAGAAACAAGATTTAGATATCCCAAATCAGTCTACTGATAACGAACCCTACAGTAATAACTAATAATGTTTCTTCTGTTGTCAGCATTCTAAAGGATCCTAATAACGACCCCCACAGTGATAATCCTCTTTTAGTACAAGGACTTCAAAGAGCTATGGATGCTGATACCGAGGGTTTTGTTGTCCCCGCAAATATGGTGTGGGTCAATGTTGTGTCTCGAAAAGGTTCACAATGTGAATCATCGGCTGCAGCACCTGTGTTTTCAACAGGTCTTGATGTGTCCAACAGATAATGCAGCTCGGGTCAGTGATCGAGTGTTTGCAGGAATCCTAAGAAGCTTGTTGCAATGAAAAGTGTAGAGAAAAAACAGTGTAGTCAAGGAAGTAAGCCATCTCTTGATAGTATAAAATTGAGAGTGAAGTTTAAAAAAAATAAGGGTGGTTGTTCAATCCAACACACCCGTACATTAACTATGGTTCATATAACTATCCTTACAACTTTACAAGTCATTTATAGACGAAAGATTCAGGCTCTCGTTTCACTGATGTCTTTTTGTTATGTTGAATGGAAGAAGCAAAGGAAAAGACCCACACTCCCGCAACTTCATCAGACAAACAGTCCATTTTGAATCGTTGTGAAAATCTCGAAAAGGAACTGCGGTCACTCAAACTTAAACTTAACAGGTACAAAGGAAGTGCGGTCAAACTCAAATTTGCAGGTACAAAGACGCATGTTTAACTATATACAGTTCTACAAGCATTTACAAGTGTTAAACTGTGATCAAGAGATCATGTTCAGAAGAGGATCCTTGTTGACGAAGTTAGTTTACCTAGTTACAAAAGCTATATCATAATAGCCTTACACGTAACAACTTTTTAAAACTTAACATGTTACTTAATATCGCCACTACTTAATGCAGGATGCTTGTTGACGAAGTTAGTTTACCTAGTTACCAAAGCTATTCAGAAGTTGGTTAAGTATGTGATACACATGAACATTCAATCAGGTAGTTATGACACTCCTTGCAGGGTCTGTTTGGTATTTGTTTCTGTAAAGTCAGTTGTGCCTGTGATAAATCATACTTCTTTTTTATATGTCATTAGGATTGCAAAAGAAAACGGGGTGCAAGCTAGCAATTTGCATCTGACTAAGGTTTGCTAGAATAAGACAACAAAAATACAGTCAGCGGTTATGGATGCAGGCATGGTAATATAGCTCTAAGAATCATAACTAGAGATGGAAAAGTTCGACTTTGTTACATAGAAATGCATTAATACGGGTAACATTTGATGTATGATAGATCCAACAAATATAAAGGAAAACAAGGGTCAAATTCGGAGAAACCCAACCCGACCCGTAGCGTCTTTTACTAACATAACCCGTGTTGGCACATTACACAACTCATTTGACCCGTTACAGCTGTGCTTTGATGATGTGTGGGAGATCGCTTGAGGCACACAGGTGACTGACTCACAAGTCACAACACCTGTTACCTTTTAAACTCATAAAAACAATATAAGCTAAAACTTCATCAAATGTGATAAAAGCCTCGAACTAGCAATATTTGTTGGACGTGAGTTACTCATAAAAAAGAAATTTTATTGCAAAACAAATATAAGGTAGAACTTCATCTAAAGGTGAACCGAGACACCTAGTTAAGATGAAGTATTACCGTAAATTGTTGTGTGAATAATAGCTTATGCAGCTTATATCTATGCCTCTATTTCTTTCATTTTCCTATGTGGGATGGATTATGTACCAATAAAACAACACGATTACACAAGAACTTTAACATGTTTGCTAGGCTTTGTGAACTTTTTAGTCGCTTTACTAAACTTATATATGTTAACGGTATTTAACACATTTACATTAATTTGTTTTGACACATTGACATTGATTCCTTTGGATGATTACTATTTTTATTCATCTCACCTCAAAAGGTATAAACTAAATGATTAATCTACGAGGAAACATGTCAAGCGATTTGATTGGCAAGAATTTGAAGAGAAAAAAAAACATGATACGCTATTCAAATGATTTACTGTTTGAAAGACAAAAATAATAGTTTTCGTGCAGATAGTGAGGAGCTCTTCAAAAACTGGCACACCACTAGAGAAGTCAGATGTTCTAATTTATAGCGTTCATCGTCTAATATTTGGCATGCCAAACTGCTTAGAAACAATTTCACCCAGAAATAATTAATAAGCACTTTGGCTAATAGCCTAATACAGTCTGATAGACTCAAAACTGCTTATCTGAAGTATCAAACTCAAAATAAGCACATAAGCAGTGTTTGGCAGTGATTATTTCATACTGCTAAACTGCATATAAGTCTTTAACTAAGCAATCCCAAACACCATCTTACCTCATAGTTCACATAGTTAGTCATGGTAATATCTTTTTTTTGAGTAAAGGGAAACTACCCCGGGTGAAATATATTAATCCAAAATAAACATTAAGTACAATTTTATGTGGCTGAAGTACTACATTAAACTCAAGCCGAGACTTGAAACTAGACAGCCATCGTAATATTTAATCTCTATTAGTGCTATCATGTAGCTTTAGTAATGTCATTATTGTCTTCTTATGCACTAACCTGTAATTTTGGTTTCTAGAATCAAGACAATGATTCTACGAACTTAGTTCATAATCGTCCTCAACAACTATCAAGGTCATCTCAGATACTCCATTGCTCATGTTTAATCAAATACAATCAATACAGGTAACAATTTTTTAAAACTCAGCATGTTACTTACTATATCGCCACATTTAATGAAGGATGCTTGCTGACCATGTTAGTTTTTACCTAGTTACCAAAGCTCTTCGGAAGTTGGTGAATTATGTGGTACACATGTACATTTAATCAGGTAGTTATGACACTCCTTGCAGGGTCTGTTTGGTGTTTGTTTCTGTAATGTCAAGCTATGATAAATCATACTTTTTATCTGTCATTAGGATTGCAGAAGAATATGGGCTGCAAGGTAGCAATTTGCATTTGGCTAAGGTTTGCTAATATAAGACTACAAATATTTCAATCAGCGGTTCTCTAGGTGGTCTAAACTTTCAATTATGGATGCAGGCGTGGTTTAATAGCTCCCAACCGATGACAAGAAGTCCTTCATATGAATTAAGGTAATATAGCTCTAAAAATCATAACTAGAGATGGCAAAATTCGACACCGTTACATAGAAATGGATTGACACAGATAAAGTTTGATATCTGGTAGATCCAACAAATATAAAGGGAAAAAAAGGTCAATTTCGAACAAACCCAACCCGACCCGTATCGGCCTTTAACTAAGATAGCCCTTACACAACTCATTTGACCCGTCAATATTGTCACATCTAGAATCATGTAACTAACAGGAGGAATTATGTTACAATGCACAACTCGCACACACTAATGGGTATAGAAGCAATGCATACCGGATCAACCTTCCCATCAACCAATCGAAACAAGATTTTGATATTTAATATCAGTCTACCGATTTCATATCCACATCAAATTCATTATCATCTACTAATAACGACCCCCACATTGATAACGTAACTTCTGTTGTGAGCATTCTAAAGGATACATTAGAACACAAGAAAATGTAAACATTGAGAATTACTATTCAAATTCCAACCAAGTGCATGGACTTCTTAGTGATGATCCTACTTTAAAACAAGGACTTCAAGGAGCTATGGATGCTGACATGGAGGGTTTTGTTGTCCCCGCAAATTTGGTGTGGATGAATGTTGGGTCTCGAGAAGGTTTACAAAGCGAATCTTCGGCTGCAACACCTGAAAGTTTATGGACGTTAAATCGATAGTCGTGTGATAGGATCGAACTCGAGATCACGGGATTGCACACATTACGTGAAGAGTTAATTTATTTATTAAATATATTTATTATATTTATTAAATCAAACTGCAGCTAGCGACCGTTAAGTAATTAAAGGTTAAGTTTTAAACGATCGTTATAGAATATTAAAGAAGCTAAAAGAAGGTGTCAGAAAGTTCTGGAAACCCCCTTTTAGCACATGTTATATCCGGCCTAAATAGAGGAGACAAGAGAGAAGGGAAAAGATTTTGTTATTTTATCTTGTTTAACCTTGGAAGAAAAGTTTTCCAAGGGCTATATAAACACACCTAAGGCTTCATAATTTTTCATCCCATTCTCTCTTTTCTTTGTCCTAACCGCCGGCCAAACACACCCTTATTAGGGTTCTTCTTTGATTTTCTATAAGCTATTTTAGATCTAGTCCTAGCCCCTCTCTAGGGTTGTTGGGTAGATCTTCCATAGACTTGGAAGGCTCGGTTCTGTTCGTGCTAGACTCACGATTAGCTCATCGTATCACGTGTGTACAAGATCGTGGTGTGATCTTATTTTAGATCACATCCTGGTGGTGTTCTTGATCTACTTTTACCGGTGATCGTACTGCTAAGGAAAAGGTATGTAACCCTAGCCTTGATTAATTATAATTGTGTTATTTAAAGATCTTGTTAATCTGCTTCCGCTGTATGCTCTTTGATCTATGTTAGGGTTTTTATAATTGTTATGATAATCATAAACCATCAGTGGCATCGAGAGCCGTTTTAACATGATTATAATTATCAAGATCTAAAGTTTTTTAACTAATATGATTTGTGTTAAAATTACATGTTGTTTTTTAGGTTTTATTAAAAATTAGTTTTTTTTGTTTGTTCAAAATGGCTTTGCCGTTTTTATATATAAAAAAAATAAAAAATTTTGTAAACCCTAAAATTACATGGTAATTCACTTTAGATTTATGCATGAATTAATTGTTATGTCATGTGTGGTTACGATCCGTACTAGTTTTAATTGTTAAGAGAATATGGAAGATCCGTAATAAACATGCATGTTTTTACGGATCATATAATTTTGATTGCTATTTGCTTCATTTGATTCAAAGTTTTAAAATTAGGGAAGACTTTTTATGTTCATAAAAACCCTAGATTTGATGTTCTTTGAATAAATTGTTTGCATGTGGCTATTTGATTTAGTTTTTTTTTGTACTACTTGTTTTCATGCGTTTTTTTTTGTATGTTGTAAACAAGGGTAATTTTTTTAAGAAAAATAATATGGACTAAATCTTATCAAAATTAATGAATTGTTTTGAGACCTAAATTACATATGATTTGTGTTGATTAGAATTGCAATAGCAACTTAACGCCCTACTCAATTTTGACAAACTATAAAGTGGGTATAACGCACCGCTGGTCAAGTACCCGGTTAAGGAAGGAGGTGCTATGCTTTTACGCTGACCAAATTCCCGGCTCGCCTGTGCGTCAAAATTGGAATTACCTACGGTTGTTATTGGTATAATTCTTTAAGGTTGTTTGGTTTAACCAATACCTCAACTTGCAAATATATGATGAACTTTTAGTCTCACCAAAAAGTTTACTAAACGTTTTATTAAACTTATGCTATGGAGATGTATGCATGCTTCTCCATACATGATTTTGACACCAAAATCTATATCCTAAAAATTTAAGTCATATGCCCTCTAATTGACGAACACTTAAAGTTACAATTGTCGTCATATAAGATATCGGACGATGTTGTAATGGAGAGAAAACTTCATGACTGAATAAGATTGCACATGAAGGTTTTACGTTCTTTAGATTAGTCGACTTAATTGAGTTACTCAGTGAGAACTGGAAACTTAAGGCATAAAGAAGGGATAAAACATGTTTACAATGCAAAAGTTTTGGCAATGTAAATCCCTGACATATCTAGAAATTGCAATATGATTTGGCAATTATTGTTCGACAAGTTACTATGTTGAATACATTTGTCACTAGCAGATCAACTGATGTGATAAATCTATGTCAATATGGATTCTAGTTTTTCAAGGAAATACTATGGTTTTATTACCGGGGTAATTTTATTTTCTTGAATTTTATTATCGAAAATACTAATGTTTGAACTTATTTCTGTAGAAATGGCTCAACCCGAAAACAATCTGACAATAAGCTCGGCGTTCAAAGCATTTTTTGAACGGCCTGAACTTACTGGCCCTAATTTCAATGATTGGTACCGCTCACTAAGAATTGTTCTGAGAGCAGCGGGTACCATCAATATCTTGGAAACTCTTTTTCCGGAGGATCTTGCTGAAGGAGCAACTGATGCGGAAAGGCTTCAACACGCTGCTAACATTAAGAAGCACCATGAGGTGGCTGCTGTAATGTTAGGGAGAATGGCTCCATCACTTCAAAGGAAGTATGAGCTATTTCATCCCAAGCAGATGCTTGATGAACTCAAGGCAGTGTATGAAACGCCACAAGCTGTAGAGATCTATGATCTGGTTGATGCTCTACATAGTTGCAAGCAAGCTCCTGGAAAGTCCGTAAGTGCACATTACATGGAGATGAGGGGTTATATGGAACAACTCATCGCACTAGGACAACCCTTCGATCATAATATGGCTATTAACTTGATCAATAGGTCCCTTAATAAGGACTTCGGTGATTTCGTTCGTAACTATAATATGCATTGCACGGGGAAGACAGTTAATGATTTGCATGCAATGCTCATTGACTTTGAAAAGGGTTTGAAAGATAAGGCACCCACTGCTACTCCTCAAGTACTTTATGTACAAAAGGGTAGAGTGTCGAAACCAAAACCGCAAGGGAATAAGAAGCAGAAAGGCAAAGGCAAGGTTGATAAGAGCAAGCAAGTTGCGACTACATCAAAACCGAAGCATAACTTTGCTAAGAAATCTCTGAAAGATGAGACTTGTCACCACTGCAAGATGACTGGACACTGGAAGAGGAATTGCTCTCTCTATCTCCATGAAATGGCAGAACACAAGAAGAAGGCTGAGCAAGCTGCTGCAGCACCATCTTCTGGTAACTTATTTATGATAGAGTTATTTAATCTTTCATACAAATCAAACTCCTGGGTATATGATACGGGATGTGGTATTAATATTTGTAATACCCTGCAGGGATTTGAGTTGAAGAGGAGACTTACCTATGGGGAACAATTTCTGCAAGTGGGCAATGGCGCACAAGCAGCAGTTGAAGCTATAGGAATATTTAAATTAGTTTTACCTTCGGGTTTAGTACTGTCTTTAAATAATTGTCATTATGCACCTACAATTGTTAGGGTGTTATTTCCTTTTCTAGTATGTTGGATCTTGGATTTACTCACACGATTGATAATAATAGAATTTCTGTTTTCAAAGATGGTTTATTCTATTTTGATGCAATTTCTGTGAATGGTGTTTTTGAAATTAACATGCATGATATAAATCCCAAGAGGAAAAATAATTCTGTTTTTAGCATGAATAAGAAGAGTAAGTTAGACAAGAACTCTTCTTATCTTTGGCATTGTAGACTTGCCCACATTGGGAAGACTCACATACAAAAGCTTCAACGTGATGGGCTTTTGGAAAATATCAATGATGAATCATTTGATAAATGTGAATCTTGTATCTCTGGGAAGATGACCAAGAAACCTTTTAATAGCAATATTGAAAGGGCTACTGAACTACTTGGTTTGATACATACTGATGTGTGTGGACCACTTAGACATGTGTCAAGGAAAGGTGCTAGCTACTTCTTGACGTTTACGGATGATTATAGCCGTTATGGTTATGTTTATTTACTTAAGCATAAACATGAGGTATTTGAAACATTCAAAACGTTTAAAGCCGAAGTAGAGTTACAACTGGGAAAGAAGATTAAAGCTCTTCGTTCTGACCGTGGTGGTGAATATTTAAGTCAAGAGTTTAAAGATTATTTAAGTGAGAATAGAATTGTTCAGAAACTTACTTCTCCGTATACTCCACAACAAAATGGTGTATCTGAAAGGAGAAATCGTACATTATTGGATATGGTACGATCTATGTTTAATCTTACAACTTTACCATTATCTTTTTGGGATTATGCTCTTGAAACTGCTGTTCGTATTCTGATATAAGGTTCCCACAAAGAAGGTTGATAAGACACCATATGAACTATGGCATGGCAAGAAGCCATATTTGTCTTATTTGAAAGTCTGGGGTTGTGAGGCGTATGTGAAACGTGACTCTGGAGATAAACTCCAACAACGCTCAGTAAAATGTATCTTTGTAGGTTACCCTAAGGAAACTATGGGTTACTACTTTTATTATCCAGCTGAGAACAAGATAGTTGTGGCTCGGTATGGAAACTTCCTTGAAAATGATCTTGTAAATCAAGAATTCAGTGGGAGAAATTATGATCTTGAAGAAATTCAAGAAGATACATTGCCTTCTGAAAATACTAGCGATGAAATTCCTGTAGAACCAGAAAGTCTGAGTGTTCCACCAGAATTAATTCCTCCACGTAGGTCTCAAAGGACTATACGTGCGCCGGACAAACTATGTCTATACATAGAGGATGATGAGGAGGAAGTAGGGGATCTTGGTGAACCTGCTAACTATCGATCCGCAATGTCTGATCCAGAAAAGTCAAAATGGATAGTTGCGATGAATGAGGAAATGAAATCCATGGAAATCAATGATGTTTGGATTCTTGTGGACGCACCTAAAAATGCTAAAGTAGTGAAAAATAGGTGGATCTATAAGAAGAAAACTGACATGGATGGTGATTTACAATCCTACAAAGCACGTTTAGTGGCTAAAGGTTTTACTCAAACTTTTGGCATAGACTACGAGGAGACGTTTTCTCCTGTAGCAGACTTACGAGCTATTAGGATTCTCATAGCTATAGCAGCATACTATGACTATGAGATATGGCAAATGGATGTTAAAACTGCCTTCTTGAACGGTCGCTTAGATGAAGACATCTATATGCAACAACCGGAAGGGTATGTTGATCCTAAATTTCCAAAACGCGTGTGCAAACTTCAAAGGTCTATTTATGGTTTGAAGCAAGCATCACGTCAATGGAATAAGCGATTTGATGAAGAAATCAAAAAGTTTGGATTTATTCATAATCGTGATGAGCCATGTGTATACCGCAAAGCTAGTGGGAGTAATGTAGTGTTCCTAATTCTATATGTCGATGACATATTGATCATGGGAAGTAACATTCCAAGACTTAAGGAAGTTAAGGATTATCTTGGTAAATGCTTCTCTATGAAAGATTTAGGAGATGCTGCATATATTCTGGGAATTAAGATCTATCGAGATAGGAGTAGACGGTTAATTGGTCTTAGCCAAGATGCTTATATTGATAAGATATTAAAGAAATATAACATGCATAACTCTAAGAAAGGTTTCTTACCGATGGAGGTTAAGCATGAGTTAAGTCATGAGAAAGATGCATCATCACCTGAAGAGGTGGCTTACATGAAGAAAGTGCCTTATGCTTCGGCTGTAGGATCTATTATGTATGCTGTAAGATGCACAAGGCCCGATGTGGCGTTTGCTCAGAACTTGGTCAGTAGATACCAACAGAATCCAGGGAAGTCCCACTGGACTGCTGTTAAGCATATTCTGAAGTATTTGAGAAGTACGAAAGATATGTTTTTGGTATTCGGGGGTAAACCAGACACAGAATTAAATGTAACAGGATTCTGTGATGCGTCCTGGCAATGTGATAAAGACGATACGAAGTCTCAGACGGGTTACGTGTTTGTCATCAATGGAGGAGCAGTTGACTGGAAGAGCAGTAAGCAGAAAACCATTGCTATGCATGCGACTCAATCTGAGTACATGGCCGCTTCAGAAGCTGCAATGGAAGCTGTTTGGATTAGGAAGTTTATTGGAGATCTTGGAGTGATGCCTTCAATTAAAGAACCTATTGATATTTATTGCGACAACTCTGCGGCAATAATATTCGCCAATGACCCTGGAGTCATGAAGGGCGCCAGACACTTTAAACGTAGATATCACTACGTTCGAGAACAAGTGGAAGCTCGAGAAATAAAATTAATAAAAGTTCACACAGATGATAACGTAGCTGATCCTTTTACTAAGGCTTTGTCTAGGCCAAAGGTAGTTAAGCATGCCAAGGCAATTGGGCTGCAACTAGCTAGCGAATTCATGCAATAAATCTGTTGATTAGTATTTGGATAAAGGATGTAAGACATTATTAAATTGATGAAATAAAGATTGGGTTTCGTTTATTTTTTTGTTATTTAATTTTGTATCCTATTTTACATGTTTTAATCCGTGAGCATTATGATGTTTCTAAATGTCCGTTGTCGATTAATAATATGGGAATATTATTAAACTAAGACAATTCAAAATGGTGACAGAGTATACTTGAAAGTATATTGGTCAATTTTGGATGATATTTGATGGATCAAATATTGGACTTATCCCAACTATGTGATTTTACTTTATGGATCTTTGTCATTAAGTAAATCATAAATAGTTATCCTTAGACCTGAGATGCCAGAAAACTGCATTGAATATAGTGCATTTCTGTAAGGTAACCTAACGCTAAACGTAACTGGTAGTCATAAGGGTTATTTTCAGAAGTGTTGCGAAGTTCATGTGTTTTGCTTATAGTCGAAATGGGATTCGTTTCCTTCAAATTATTATTTGAAGTATAAATACAACTGGGCCCCTCGGGGGAATAGTAAGATGTTTGTGTGGCCACACCCAAATGTGTTTTGGTAATCTTGCTATATCCGTAAACGAGAAACAGAATAGTTAATGAAGGAATGACTAAGATCCATATCCTTATTAACAATGTACTTGAAATGAGAGGATAATAATAATGATTATATATCATTAAAAGGTTTCGTCCAGGAAGCCTTACTCGAGTTGTACTAGTGACATTGTTAGTGTAACTAGACGCTAATCAATGTGATCACGACATTCGAATTTTGTCCAAGTGGGAGCTGAAAGTTTATGGACGTTAAATCGATAGTCGTGTGATAGGATCGAACTCGAGATCACGGGATTGCACACATTACGTGAAGAGTTAATTTATTTATTAAATATATTTATTATATTTATTAAATCAAACTGCAGCTAACGACCGTTAAGTAATTAAAGGTTAAGTTTTAAACGATCGTTATAGAATATTAAAGAAGCTAAAAGAAGGTGTCAGAAAGTTCTGGAAACCCCCTTTTAGCACATGTTATATCCGGCCTAAATAGAGGAGACAAGAGAGAAGGGAAAAGATTTTGTTGTTTTATCTTGTTTAACCTTGGAAGAAAAGTTTTCCAAGGGCTATATAAACACACCTAAGGCTTCATAATTTTTCATCCCATTCTCTCTTTTCTTTGTCCTAACCGCCGGCCAAACACACCCTTATTAGGGTTCTTCTTTGATTTTCTATAAGCTATTTTAGATCTAGTCCTAGCCCCTCTCTAGGGTTGTTGGGTAGATCTTCCATAGACTTGGAAGGCTCGGTTCTGTTCGTGCTAGACTCACGATTAGCTCATCGTATCACGTGTGTACAAGATCGTGGTGTGATCTTATTTTAGATTACATCCTGGTGGTGTTCTTGATCTACTTTTACCGGTGATCGTACTGCTAAGGAAAAGGTATGTAACCCTAGCCTTGATTAATTATAATTGTGTTATTTAAAGATCTTGTTAATCTGCTTCCGCTGTATGCTCTTTGATCTATGTTAGGGTTTTTATAATTGTTATGATAATCATAAACCATCAGCACCAGTGTTTTCAACTGTTCTTGATGTGTCCAGCAGACAAAGCAATTCAGGTCAATCACCGAGTGTTTGTCGGGTAGAACCATATGTCTAGATTTTTGAGATTAAACGGACTAAATATAGTAGACATAGCAAACCAAACAGGTAAATTTTATCTTTATCTTTAGGTGAAACGGGTCGGTTTGATGTACCCGTAAAACACTTGTTTGAGTTTTTTTCGGTTTATTCTTTATGGTTCAGAAATGAAGCGCTCTCAAAGTATCTCTTCGTAATTAATAGCCTAAAACAAAAAGCATACAGGCCAGAATATCGTCTAAATATAAGATGGATCTCATCAGAAGGTCAACCTAATTAAGATAATGTTTAAGATTAAACAGTTTTATATATGATAACTCATTGAGCTTATATCTAAGCGTTTAAATCTTCCATTTTCATATGTGGGATTGATTATGCTTTGTACCACAAAACATTATGATTACAGCGACTCGTATGAATATTAGTATTGTTACTCATCTCGGGTGAAAGAGTATAAACTGAATGATTAATTTATCACGAAACATGTCAAGCCGTTTGAATGGCTTTAACTAGAAACAAAAAATCAAAAATTAATCTGATGTGTATCACTGTATCCCAAAGACTAGAAATCTCAATATCGATTAGATTATTATTTAGAACATTTTTAGCACATCATTCGTTTTAAATCTTTGTAATGCGGATAAAGAACGTTAGTTAGCCCAATTTTAGTCTAATCTATTCCGAACCTATAAAAAACTAGTATTTTCTTTCGATATTGTCATGAAAAAACAAGAATAAGTAGATCAACTTAACCTTGTAGGTAGAATGCTGACATGTTCCTCAAAAACTTCTAAACATTTTCTTTCTATTTGGAGAAACCATCCTGAAAACATAGCCAACCATATTAATAGCATATGTGACCAACTTTTGTTTCATAACATCATGAAGCAAAAAATCGAACCTCCTAATATTTCTAATATCCATCTTCTCGTTGTTGCTCTCAGTGGCATCGGTAATAGGCTCATGCGAGTTCGGTGACCATCGATATCATGTTCAGAAGAGGTTCTATTCATAGCAGAATCATTCCATGGTTGTTTTTCTTTTTGTCATTGTTATTGCGATTATTAACCATGATGATAGTGATTTGTACTTTATAATATCATGTTTGTAAAAAAGGTTATTAGGGTAATCAACTTTAAATTGCTTTATCAAAAGTTAAATAAAAAAACACAGGAAATTAGTAATGTTTAAAAAAATGTTGCCATTTCCTTAAAGGAAAAAAGTTCATGCTTGTGATTTTTGAATCTTGTTATTGGGATAACTAGTGGTCTAGCTTGGGATTCTTCGACAGAATCTGAATATCCATACCTCACACGTAGTGACTTTGGGACTACCGTACGCGCATAGCTGGTGGAGTCGGTTTGAGAGGAACACTCTCCTGACGATATTTAGAGAAATTTAAGAGTTGAACACTCTCCTGATAATATCCCAACTAACAATATTTGTTGGAAGGGAAAATGAATTTTGGTTACTAAAAGGATAGGAAACTTAATTGTAAAAACCATATAAACCCGAACTTCATCTATATCAGACGAGCACGAGCATATAGATGAGTTTATGGCTGATGGTTGTATATGTGATAACTCATGAAGGTTATATCTATGAAATTACTTTTTTTTTCATTTTCCTATGTGGGATGGTTTATATGTAACAAAAAAACAATTTAGTACACATAAACTCCAACATGTTTGCTATGCTTTGTATAGGTCCCATAATTTTGGTGTTTTAATGCCCCAACTAGCAATATTTTCTGGAAGGGAAATTGAATTTGGTTACTAAAAAATGATAGTAAAAGACTTACAAAAACCATATAAGTCCAAGTCTCGTCTAAATATAAGATCACCAACTTCATCAGAAAGGTGAACTCAATTGAGACGAGATTTTGGTCGTTAATGGTTACATACATGTTAACTCACCAAGCTTATCTCTATGCGTTTATTTCTTTCATTTTCCTATGTGGGAATTATTATGCATGTACCAAAACAACAACATGATAGCAGATAAACTTAAATGTATATGTTTGCTACACTTTGTAGACTTTTTAATGGCTTTACTAAAGCTACATATGTTTACTTTATTTGACACATTTACATTGATTCGTTTCGGTTGCTATTCTTACTCATCTCGGGTCAAAGAGTGTAAGCTAAAATCTATTAGGAATAATGTCAAACGATTTTAATGGCTCAAATTAGTAACAAAAATTCATTCAAATTGTACTGCAAGCCTAATTAAAATAGTAGTATTTCTCAATTTAACTTACTGACATTATGCTTTTAAATGTTTGTAACACGGATAAGAAAACATGTGTTCTAGTTACCCCAATCTGACTCTAATCTATTCCCAATATGTTATGAAAAAACTTGAAAAAGTAGATAAACTTAACATCGTTGGTACTACTTGGTAGTATATTTACATGTTCCTCAAGAGCTGCTTAATGTGCCTGGGTGCCTGTTTTCTTTTTCTCAAGAGCTGCTTAGTTGTAGATTCTGAAAACAAATTATATAAGCATATAAAAATAATTATTTCAAGCACTTGATCAAAGTATAACAAATGTAGATAAATGACGTGGTCATAGGTTCAGTTATTTGTTGAAAGGGAAAATGAATTTAATTTGTTAGATGTTATTAGTAATGATACATTTAGTTTAATACACACATTTTTATACACGTTTTTATACACAATTTTTTATACATGATATTATATATACGTTTTATACCCGAGGAAGTCTGAACTTTGACAGAGGATTTCATCATCAAAACTGACCCCGTAGATTTCGTCAAAACTGGTCCCGTAGACTCTGACAATCCCGTAGACTACTATTTTTATAAGTTTTACACTATGTTTTATAATATTTTACGGATAGAATGTCTATATTTGGTAACTGATAGGTTTAGAGACTTAAAAGTAAGTTTTTAGCACTAACCAATAAACTCATAATAAGGCTATATCTATACTCGTTATAAAACAAATTGGTATTTCTCTTCAATAAATACAAAAGTTTTAAGTAGTACAATAAATAAAACATAATGTACAACTTATTAATGCAAATAACAAACTAAAATTTGAGTAATACAACCTATTAATGATTTTGTACAATCACAACAAACAAAAGAACTTTTATAACATATTACATTTAACACTATCATTAAAATATAATTAATATTATAATTAAAACACTTCATTACCATAATTTACAAATAAAATAACATATTGTACAAAACAACAAATGTCACTACATCTTATTATTTCAAAATCAATTAATAACAATAAACATATAATCAATACACCCCATTACTCAAATATACAATTTCATACACACCTTACAAAATAATTTAAAACATATATATTTATATTTTTCAATATCAAACCAGATTAACTGGTTCAACCAAGAACCAGAGCCACCATCGATTCAGTTAGACAATTAGATAAAGCTACATAAACCTTAAATTTTTGCTTTTTAAAATGTTGTTCTTAAAAAAACGTAAAATTAAAATATTGTTCACCGAAATTATGTTACAGGCACCCGCAGCCGCATCGCGCGGGTACCCTGCTAGTTTGTTTAATTTTTCATTAAATCGTATTCAATTAACAAATAATTTAATGTGAAAAATCTCAATTTCGTCATTTTCTGTTTTCAGTTGATTTTTTAATTAAGTCATTAACAGAAAAAATTCATACGATTTAATAATTTTTTTTTATATTAAATCAATTAAATCTTTTTTAAATGAACGTCATGTAACAAAAATGTACTACTAACAAAAAAGCTATACATAGTATACGTAGTTTAGAGGTCGAGCTATTTGCACTCGTGACCTTTAATAAAGAAACAAAGAAACACCGTTTTAACGTTTTAATATGTAAATTACTATTGTTTCTGTCTTTTTCCCCCCACTTGTTGCATGATCAGTATTTACGAAAGTATCTCTTTATTATTTACGAAAGTTTCTACGTATTATATATACGAAATAATATTTATGCTTGCTATATAAATGTTAGTATAAATTTTGAACAGACGAATTTTGATTTTTAAACTTTCGTAAATTGGGTCGCACGATGTAATCAGGTACCAAATATAACAGTGATCGAGAAAGTTATCGGGTTGGTTACATGTTAGATGTTATGACGAGTCAATGTTAATTTAATCTACTTTTATTATTATTTTTCTTTCAGTTTTAGTGGGTTTATTTTATTTTTATTCTATATCTTTACAAGTTAACGCTAGTTTGATAATTAATAAACGTTAAATATCGATCATTGTGTTACGCATGTGTCATCTATTATCTTAATCGTCATCATTGAAAACAAATAAAAGTACCTTAATTTTTTGTTGTTTTAATTAATTTCATATATTCTAAAAATATTTATTTAAAATTAATTTCATAGAAAACAAATGTACGCGGGTCAATTTTGAACGATCACAAGATTAAATGTTTTTTTATTGAAACTCTTTTAGTTTGTTTATCTTAAACGGTTTCAAATGAAGGTAAAATTTTATAAGCTATGAAACGTTTGTAAATTGCGATTAGTTTGAAATTTTAACTTTTCAAGCTTTTGGTACCCAATTCTAGAATTTTTTTCTTTTTTATAGTAGCATTAAAAACATAAAATTGTGTTAAATTAACAATGAGCGGGAATAATCGAATTGCTATCGATTTTACGATATCGAGTATCGGTACTCATTCTGATACCTAAATTTCGTTCGGCACAATACATGTACCTAAGTTTTATGGTCGGAAAAAATCGATACCACCAATTTGGTACGAGTTCGATACGGTACTTGTACCGTACTCGCCCGAGTTGAAAAATATTTTACAAAAACAAGTTAAAAAATAATACATCGAGGGTCGAGTCTCGGCTCGTCTCACTCCAAGTGTTGTTCTTATGGGCCAGGAGCGTTGCCGAAGCTATTCTTTGTGGGGTGGAAATGGCTGGTGCCAAAAGACATCCGATATTAAGATGTTCTCGCCAATCTTCACCTTTTTGTGAAATAAACATGTATATTTTTGATAAAGTTTTTAAATTTTTTTTTTACTTTAATAAAATTATTTTATTTAAATAAGTTACTTATTTAAAAGTGTAATAAATAAATTGTTATATGTAGTAAGTATCATATACTCAGACCAAATAAATGCAAGTGGTCCTACAAATTGCTTCACATGATAACCAATTGTATTAAATATTGACGATATGATAGCTTATGCACCTAGGAATCAAGTGGGCCCACATGAGTGAATTGTATATACATAGTCCCATCGTAAATTAAAGAAATTCACGATGTGACTGATGAAAAAATCCACATAGACCTTTGTTTTAACATAAACTCAACCAATCAATCACAACCATCCATTTTTATCATATAACAAAAAAACTTATTTTTTAAAAATTAAATATCTCACAAACCGTTTATCGTTACGTAAAACAAAACATATCATCGCGACGAGAATTAAATCATCTATTTATCGAGGGGCACATGTATATACTTTCGACGAACTTTTTTTTCGACTTTTTTTCTTAAGTCACGTCTGGAGAGAATTATATATGATTCGTCACGAAACATATACGATTCTCACGAAATCATATATAATTCAAATCACGAATCATATATGATTTTCTGAAATCATATATGATTCGTGACGAATCATATATGATTCTCTCCAGACGTGACTTAAGAAAAAAAAGTCAAAAAAAAAGTTCGTCGAAAGTATATACATGTATCCCTCGATAGATAGATGATTTAATTCTCGTCACAATTGTGTATTTTTTTTCGTTTGACGATTTACCGTTTGTAAGATATTTAACTTTTTAAAAAGTAGTGGGAAGTGGTTTTTTTTAAAATGAGTGATTATGATTGGTTGGATAGGTCTATGTTAATTTAAGTGTATATATAGATTTTAACTCTGTGACTCATATTTATACAATTCACTCATGTGAGCCCCACGTGATAATTCTTTTTTTATTTTTAATCTTTCTCAATTGGCCATTATCTTTTTCCTTAAACTATCTCTTGTCCATCAAAACTTAAAATTACATATTCCGGGTTCGTTTGGTTTATGTATGGGTTTAGTATTAACATTAACTTTAAGATTTAAAGCTAGATTTGAGATTAAAATCAAATTTAATTTAAAATGACAGGGCCTACAAAATTAATTAGTTAATATCATGATATGATAATAAAAAGACATTTACAAATAAAATTAAAATAAGTTACTCACATTTATATAATGGAGACCACCACAATAGTTAAAGTCATCTTTTTACTCGGATTGATGAAAGTAGGGGTGATCCCTTATTTTTTTCTTTTAAAAACCAACCAAACTAGTGCATTTAATCCTAAAGTTAAATCTTACCTTTAAAAACCACCAACCAAGCGGGCCCTCCATATTTTTTTTACATATGCAACATGTCAACATGGACTTAAAAAATGATGCCTCATACAATTTGATGCTCTGGGTTATCGTCCACCTTGAGTCAAAAGGCATAATCTATATGATTAATCTATGAAGAAACATGTCAAGCGGTTTGAATGGCTCAAACTAATAATAAAAAAGTTTAGAATTTCATCCAAAATGTATTCCAAAGCTTAAAAATCTCTAAGATCGCATTAGGGCACGTACTGCTGCTCATATTTTTAATAGGAAAGACTTTGTTATTGCTAGAGGAGTAGGAGGCCAAATTGTTTCTAGCCTTCCCACTAATTTTATGTAAATTCTACTATTTTAATAAAACGACGATTATAATAAATAATAATAATAATAATAATAATAATAATAATAATAATAATAATAATAATCTAAAAGGGTGTGTGTGTGGGCGAATATGGGCGACGATCGATCTAGTCGTCTTATTCAATTCTTTCTATCAGATTCGTTGGTCATTGTATGGTTATTCTTTCATTAATTAACATATACATCTAATATGATGTATTATTATAATATCAAGATGGTGTGTTTTTACGACTATTGGAGCATCTTTTCACAATTTGGTCAAATCATCTTCATGGTATAATTGAATATTCATTGCAACATGAATTCAACATCGGTAGTTGAATTGTGGGTTTTCATATTTGATTGTAGCATTTCTTTTAAAAGATTCTTTTAGATATTCAACGATTATCGGTCGAGCGGTTTTTGCCTAACCGTTCCCATTGGTGTTCTTCATACTAGAGTTAGTTTTATGTTTGGTGGCTTGATATGAAGATTGTCAGATTTCATTGTCTGTTTGTGGGTTTGAATGGATGTCAGGATGGTGGTGGGAAAGGTCTTACCAAAGCTTCATTAATCTTACACTTTCGCGATCGACATTGTAATGGTGAGGCGCAATCTATCACTAAACATTCTCTCCTTACTGATTTGGTTATTTTTGAAAAGGCCGAGGTCACACTTAAACGTATGGGGATTTGGTTATGTGGTGTTTGTTTCAAAACACATGCTTTTCGAGCTAAGTGTCGCTATGGCATTGGTTCGGATTTTGTGTCACCCCCTGATAATGGTGACGGTGTCGTTCAGTTTGTGCTTTATGATCTTGCTAAGCCGCAGGTTCTTACTAGTTATGAGCATCTTGTTCATGTTGATGATGAGGTGAAAGACTTGCATAGTGGTTTTACGTTGGCTTCACTTGACAGTTTGTTTTCTAAGGGGTTGTGTACTGTCAAATCTATCCCTCCAAAGTGTCGTTTGGGGTTTTCTCGTGTCTTGAAAGGCGCTCTTGATAAGGTGATTTGCAAGCCTGATGATATCTCTAGTTAGGTTAGTTTATTAGTCTTGCCTCTTTGTCTCCTAAAAACCTTTCGTCTGAGGAGTAATCTTGAGTGCAAGTCTGCTACGAAGCGTCAACGACAGGAAGAGAGTATTGTCAATGCCATCCGATCTTGGGGTATGCCGGGTGGTAGTTTGGAGCTTTTGAGGGTGGCCTTGGCTGAATCTTCCCCTACTTGGTCTGATGTTGATGGTGAAGAGATGGATTTGGGTGAGAGGAATATCAAGCAGTGTAAGAGGAAGATATCTGATGGGCATTATACTGCGGCAGTTAGAGTTCTTTCCTCTTCGGGTGTTGCTCCTTATAGTGACACTACTCTTGAGGATTTAAAGACAAATCACCCTTTCAAACCTGCTCCTTCCTTACCATATATACCAATTGATCACGATCATCTTATCGCATCTCCTACCGTGGTCCTTGACAGAATTAAGAGTTTCCCTCGTGGTACGTCTTGTGGGCGGGATGGTTTGCGTTCCCAACACCTTATGGATTGCTTAAGTGGAGATGTTGTTGCTGTTTCGGATGAGCTAGTCTCTTCTATCACCCAAGTGGTGAATCTTTTTCTCGAAGGGAGTTGTCCCAAGATGTTAGGCGAGTATATTGCAAGTGCTCCTCTCACGCCATTAGTTAAGCCGGGTGGTGGAATTCGTCCTATAGTTGTGGGTACTGTTTGGAGGCGTCTTGTCTCTAAGGTTAGTGCTACGATGATTGGTCATTCTTTGGAGGGTTATTTGGATGATCTACAGTTTGGTGTTGGGGTGTCTGGAGGTAGCGAGGCTATTCTTCATGCCGTGAATCGTTTGATTGAGGCGCGTGGAGATGATGTTGGGCTCTCGATGTTGTTAGTGGATTTCAAAAACGCCTTCAACTTAGTAGATCGAGAGGTTATGTTACGAGAAGTTCGTCTCCGATGTCCTAATATCTCACGTTGGGTGGAATTTTGTTACTCTGGTCCAGCTAGATTGTATTACGGGGAGCACACCTTATGGTCGTGCCAAGGGGTGCAATAGGGAGATCCCCTTGGACCGTTGCTTTTTGCCTTGGTTTTACATCCCTTAATATGTAAGATTAGAGACTCTTTTACCCTTTCTCTATAGGCTTGGTATTTGGAGGATGGTACTATAGTTGGAGATACTTTGGTTGTGGGGGAAGGTTTTAGAGTTAATTATGGAGGATGGCCCTCAGTGTGGCTTGCATCTAAATGTTGGTAAAACTAAGCTGTTTTGGCCAAAGGAAGACCCTCGTAGTAAGCTTGAAGGTGTTTTTCCATCTAATACTTCTCGGCCTGTGCATGGTGTAAAATTACTCGGTGGCCCCGTTAGTGTTGACTTTGATTTTTGTAACGAGCTAGTGATGAAGAGGGTGGACAAAACCATTGGGCTTATGGAAGTAGTTGCTAAGATTAATGATCCTCAGTGTGAACTATTGCTTCTTCGTTCTTATACGGGTATTTCCAAACTATATTTTTCTATGCGTACATGTCCGCCCCGTGTCTTTGAGTCTGCCCAACGTTCTTTTGATGTGGCTCTACGTTCTTCGTTAGAGCGTATTGTTACTGCTTCTGGACCTGGGTTCGATGACTGGCAATGGAGGCTTGCAACCTTACCCTGTGTATTTGGAGGGCTTGGTGTGTACGCTGCAGGTGACGTTTTGAATTATGCCTTTCTTGCGTCACGGTTACAATCTGCTGGTTTGCAAACTAAGCTTCTTCGGCATACTGGTATTGTAGCTTCAAGGCTTAATTTTGATGATGCCTTATGTTGATTTAATACGTCTATGGAGACTGACCTTTTGAGTAATTCAAGTGAGATCGTTGCTCCCAAACTAATGAAGAAAATGGCAGATATATATTTCACACGAGTTACTAAAGATGCAGCATCTAAATTTTCCTTATCTCCGCGAAAAATGGCCTTATGGACATCTCAAAGGGAGGAACACACCTCTGATTGGCTTAGGACTATTTAATTCTGGGTTGGGACAAACTATGAACGGTAAGACTTACCATTGTGTTTTGTGTTATCGGTTAGGTATCCCCTTATTTTTTGTTTCAAAGGCTTGTTCAGCTTGTTCAAGGGTCTTTGTTGGGGATATATATGGAGACCATGCTGTGTCGTGTGCTGGTATTGTTGGTATCAAACATCGTCATAATGTTGTGCGCGACACCCTTGTTGACATATGTTATCGTTCTAGAATTTCGACTGGTAAGGAAGTTGATATCGGGTTGGATGAGGGGTGTGACCAACCATTACGTCCAGCAGATATGTTACTTTACTCGTGGGATGGAGGACTTGATGTGTGTGTGGATCTGACCGGATCTTCACCTTTAACACAAACCGGGATGACTAATTTTGTACCTGGTCGAGTGGTGGTTGATGCTGCAAAACGTAAACGTGTTAAGTATACGGCTAAGTGTGCAGCTATTGGATATGGGTTTCTTCCTTTTTCTTTCTCTTCCTTAGTGGAATTAGAGGCGGATGCAGTTACATTGTTGAAGAGGATCCGAAAATTCTCTATGGCTCAGGACATCGGTGCACGTGCTACTGTTCATATATTTAATAGGATTAGTTTCGCTATTGCTAAAGGAGTGGGAGCTCAGATAGTATCTCGGCTTCCCACTAACTTTTTTTAAATCCTATTATTTTAATGAAATAATAATTATTAAAATAAAAATAATAATAAAAAAATAAATAAATAATAATAATAACAATTATAAAAAGGCACATACATACACAAACAAACAAAGGAGTGAGCCGCAAAGCAAAACACATAATCTTAAAAAAAACATGTCCCAAAAAGAACATGTGGGACCAAAAGGGCCAATAGAGAACGATAAAACAAAAGCAAAAAAAACAAAGCACCTAGGCAAACCACTCAAGGCACAATTCACCATGAAACATGTAGACATCAAAAGAGCACAACGAGAAAGGAAAGCATACCGCCACGAGGAGTGGGTGTGGTGATCAATACACTTTTCATCACCCATATCCTCATTTTGCTGTTGGAGCCATAAGGAGTGATCAATGCAACTTGACTTCTTTTAGAGTTTTCTATACACTTACTGAACCTCAGAGAAACATGCATAGGTTTAACTGAGCCTCACAAATAGACACAGCGCAATTGATGTACACTTACTTATATACTTGTTGATTTGGATTTTCGTTATGACTATTTAATTTCAACAACTTTAGTTAGTATTCTGTATTACTTACTTGTTGCTCAAAACCAAGCAGGCTAGATGATGATGACAGACTAGCAACCAAATCTTCTGACACTTTTATATTTGTAATTTTAGTTCTGTTGGTCCGTCTCTCACTACAAGGAAAACAAGAACGGGGACTAAGCTTTGGCGATGACATGAGGACGACATGGATCTCCTCGCCAAAGCCCTACTAAACGACAAGGGGGTAGCGTTTGTTGAAAATATGGAGATTTGTGGCAATGGGATGTTCTCGCCAAAAATGAGGTGTAATTTTGACTTTTTTAGAATTATTTTTTATATTTATTTTAGCTTGACGATTTGCAGCTCAAACTTTTGGCAACGACACGTCCTAGCTAAAAGCATGACGGTAATGTTGACCATAATTAGGAGTCTAATTACTTATTTGTTAACATTGTTAAGTTTGTGACGAGGACATGTCTTTCTTTCTGTTATGATTTCATGATGAGTGGGAGATTTCTTGAGGCACACGGGTAACTCACACGTCACAAACTAGCAATATTTGTTGGAGGTCGGTTACTAAAAAAAAGAGATTTTATTGCAAAAACAAATATAAGCTAGAACTTCATCTAAAGGTGAACCCAGACACTACATAAGATGTATTCTTAGTTCAATATGTTGTGTGTATAATAACTTATGAAGGTTATAAGTATGCGTTTATTTCTGTCATTTTCTTAGGTGGGATGAATTATGTACCAATAAAACAACATGATTACACATAAACTCCAACATCTTTGTTGTGCTTTGTAAACTATAATGAAACACGTCAAGCGATTTGAATGGCTCAAACTATTAACAAAAAAATAGAAATTCATCCAATGTGTATCCAAAGCCTAAATATCTCAAAATTGATTTGATCAGGTTAGTGATATTTACACGTGTTGATCCCAAAGTCAGATCTTAAACCTTAATAGCTTGTTTAAGGGTTGTGATAGAGAGAAAGAATTCAATCTAACACTAGAGAAACTTTGCAAAGCAAAGTAACTAAACAAGATGCGGAATGTAATGTTTAGCACAAGAACAAATGAGATTCAAACGTTGCACTTTAATATATCAAAGATATACGAATACCCAAAGTGGTATTAGGGTTTACAAAACCTTAAAGTAATAATAATGAAAAACGAAATGAGAAAGACACACACTTGCATGCTAACCTAGTGAGTCCTTTTATAGATGCAAGGACCCACGTACAAGATCACTACTAACAAACTATGGAAAGTATTAAGGAATAATAACTGAAACGCGTAAATATCTATTCCATGTTTATCTTGACAGCAGGGCCTTTGACTCCAGCAGGGGAACGGATCCCCCTGCCTTTGTTATTTAGCAGGGGGAACTTACTCTAGCAGGGGTATGAGTAATCAACTAGCAGGGGAAACAAATAAGCATAGATTTATTCCCAACAATCCTCCCCTAAACTTGTGCTTTCCCCTAAAGACAAGTTTCTGAATAAATGCTAGTCGATGAGGATGCTTACAAACTCTCTGGCCAAATCTGACTATGAACCATTCTTACCAGATCATAAGCAACAGGCTTTTTGGCATCAACAATTAACTTAGCCTGTGCTAACTTCTTCAAGGTTTCCTGAGAGAAAGGATAATACCTATGATTGAGTAAATAAACACTCACACCTTCCATTACTACCTCATAAACCCCAGAATTTGTAAACAGCTTCCAATACACCAAATCTCCTTTATTCACTGCATCAAATAGAGGATCAAATAATTCATGCTCATACATTCTATGCATGCACTCCCAGATTACCCAATCCTTCTCAACACCATACATGGTAGGAGGTTTTGAAGCAAACGTCTTCTTCAATATTTTCCACAGATCTTCTAAGTCTTCACTATCCAAAATTTGAAACATGACATCTAGGCTTAGAAAAGTCTGTGCTGTATTGTCAGCCCTTGTAAGCTTCCACCAAGTTCTCCCTTTGTGTTCATACACAGCATACTCTATAATAGCAAACTTCTTTCCAAGTTCACTAGGTGAGATTTCATCATTTTCCTGTAAAATCAGCTGTTTGTCAATTTCATCATTTGATGGCCCTTGAGACTCTTTAGTGATTATGCCTACTTGCTCCATTCTCTTGAGTCTCTTTGCTGCTCTTTGTGCATTAAGTACTGACTTCTCAAGTACTTCTGGAAAACTTTCACCTGCTTGGTGTGATTCCCCTGCTGGGGATGATGCACCTGCTTGTGTAGTCTCTCCAGCTTTTCTTTTCTTTGTTGCTCTAGCTTTCTGTAGCACTTCACTTTGTCTCCTAAGATACTCAGCTTCCTCAGGAGTGTTGATTGTCATCCAATCCTCCACATCATACAACTTTAGAACTGGTCTGACTGCTCTCTTTATGGCTTCAAAGCTCATATCTGTGAAGTCACCATCCTTCCACTTTCTATGCCTTTTAAGCAGAACTTTGTAGTGATCAAGTTGCCCTTTCTCTGATGTTCTATACTTCTCACTCTGAATTTGCATTGCCCTTCTTTCCAGATATTCAGTTTGAAATTTGTAAACAAGGCAAGTCAACTCATACCTGTCTTCCAAAGGAGCATTTTTCAACTCCTTCTCCCATTGATTAAGAAATTCTTCAACATGAGGTACCCTGTCATCTAGTTCCCTATGCATAATTTCAACCTGTTTTAGCATATCTTTGGGCCTCATCTTCTCCATCTTTTGATCCTGCATATCCATTTCCTCTTGTTGTAGCCTGAGAGCTACTTGTGCATCATGAGCTTCTTGGATCTTCTGCTGTTCAGGAGTCAGATGCTTGTATTTTCTCTTGGGCTGTTGCACCATGATTCCTTTTCCTTTATCTTTTGGATCCACTGCTGGTGCTGGTTTTGCTTTAGTTGCAGGTTCTTTGATTGTTATCCCCTTCTGAGCTGGTTGCTTTCTGTTCTTCCTAACAAATGTTTGAGTTATGTTTTTAGCAGGGGATAAACTTACAGCAGTGGGATCAGCAATGGCAGGGGAAACTTTTGAAGCAGGGGCTTCTTCTTGATTGCCCATAGTGAGCAATGTTTGAGCAATGTCTTTGGTTGCACTCCCCTTGTCACTTCCTTTATCAGCACTTTCTCTCTCCATTCCTTCCTTAGCACTTTTTATCTTTCCATGCTCCATACCAGGATATGAATAATACTCAGTAGATCCTTCTTTGGTTGGAATTTCCTCCCCTTTGGAAGCATCCTCATCTGTGGAAAGAATCAGTCTGGGCTTTCTCCTCCCCTCAAGAGTAGCAAGTCTGGTTTCCAAATGAGAGATAACCAGACCTTGCTTTTTGACATCTTGTACAAGTTGTGCATTCTGCCTTTTCAGGCTCATGCACATTTTCGTCAATTCCAAGTTTGTCAAAGGTTTCATACTGCTCTCAATCCTAGAAGGGAATTTCTCCCCTTGTTGAATATCATGGAGTGGGGGAGAGGACTTATTGATGGTGTCACTATCCTGCTCACCCCTTGAGGATGAGACAGTAGTGGCAGCCAAACCCCCAGGTTGCTCCAAACTCTTGGAGACTCTCCTCTCTGCTGCTTGTGAAGATTCACCAGGCAAGGGAGACCTGGCAAACCTGGATTTTGAACGCCTTTCTTGGTGTGGATCAGCAGGTGGTAGGTTCTTGGCAGGGGATTCAGCAGGTGGATTGGTGGCTGTTTGATGTTTGGCTTCTTCCCGTCTGATTTGGTCTAGCATGATTGAGGTGAATGGAATATTTCTGCCAGAGAACAAAGGTGATGGTGCAAGTAATGTGGTGAAAAGTTTGGTGGTGTGTTTGGTTGCTGAAAAATAGTTTCTGTGTGTAATGGGACCATGATCACTCATATTCAGCAAAACTTCTATAAACCTTGGATACATACAAAACTTTGAGGTGCTTGAAACATTTTTCACCATGCCTTTAAAAATCATTTGAGAAAAGCAATACTTCCTCCCTGTTGCAAAGCAAATCAGGGCAGAAGCTATCTCACTACCAACTTCATTAAAAGCAGTGGTTTTGGGTGACAAACATTGCATAATAGTATGAATCAAAAGTTTCCAATGAGGGGCAAACTGGCCTTTAGCAAACTTTAATTTTTGATTTTCAGAAAGTTTATACCCCAATTTTTCAAGACCTTCAAAAATTTCAGCCTCAGACAAGTTGGTTATTCCATCCTCATCATCAAGGAGGAGATTCTCCTTGATGGAGGCAAGTGTGATGATCTTGGAATAACCATCAACTGTGCTTTGAATTATTACCTCTCCATTCACTGTTTTGGTCATGGCTTTAGACCAGAACTGTTGAATGTGTGAGGTATAAATGCGAGGATTGATGAGAAGGGCCACTTTGAAGGCAGGGTAACGGTATTGTCGGTCAATGGTCAAACAGGGGAATGTTGTGAAGGCAGGGGAATAAAAAATAAAAGCAGGGGAAACTTTCCTAGGGGTATTAAACTAGTCATGAAGGGACTAATGCTAACTAGCTCTGCTCTAATGCACACACTTGTATACACAAGATAGATACATAGAATCTCAAGAGTCCTCTATTCAGCAATGGTCCCAATACAAAAAGTTAATACATAAGTCCCCCTACGCCAGGTGCTCCCAAGAAATCATGCATACCCCAGTCACCATCCCAACCTTGTCCCTTACCTATGGTCAGTTAGTCTTGGCAATGTGTGCTACACATCTATATTTTGAACAGCAAGCTGCTTGTATAACGAAATGCAAACACACACTATAGTGCCTCAAGGTTTCAGAGTTTAGACAAGCTGTGCAGCAAGTCATCATCACCCTGAACCCCCACTCACCAATGGATATGATCTAAGATCATATATGAGCATTCTAAGAATAACCTGAATCCTAAAGGTTTGACCTATCCTCCCCTGAAACATAGAGTGTATACCTGATCCACCAAGGAGAGTAGTATGCACCATATGAATCTCTGCATTGTTAGTCTAAAACCACATAAAACCACTTTTGAAAACAGAACACACCCAGCTTAAGAGAAAAATTCTCTTGGTAGGGGAATGAACCCCAAGCAGGGGAATCAGTGTTAAAAAGCAGTGGAATGAAAAAATGGTAAAATTGACTAACAATTATACAACAACAGTAATGAAGTAACCCTGATTACACATGACACAAATAGACATCAGATTTTAAGGAGTAACCATTCCAATACCTGCAACCAGATACTGAAACCTTCCTACCTCAAAAGCTTTTGTTAAAAGATCAGAAACATTAAGTTCTGTGTCAATTTTCTCAGGGACAATCAGTCCTTTTTCAAAACAATCTCTGATAAAGTGATGTCTAATTTCAATGTGTTTGGTTTTGCTATGAAAAACAGGGTTCTTTATGATGCAAATAGTGCTGTTGTTGTCAATAAATATCTTGGTTTTAAGAAAGTTGTACCTATAATCAAGTAATTGATTTTGCACCCAAAGAACTTGACCACAGCATGCAGCAGCTGCTACATACTTAGCTTCAGTTGTGGATATTGCCATGATAGTCTGCTTCTTACATTGCCAAGATATAAGCCTGCTCCCCAAAAATTGGCATCCCCCTGTTGTAGACTTCCTATCATTGTTGTCACCAGCATAATCACTATCTGAATAAGCTATCAGCTCAAATGGTGACTCCTTTGGATACCAGAGTCCTAGGGTGGGATGACATTTTAGATACCTAAAGATCCTTTTCACAGCAAATAAGTGACACTCTGTTGGTGACACCTGGTATCTTGCACATAAGCAGACAGCAAACATGATGTCAGGTCTTGAAGCAGTAAGATACATAAGAGACCCAATCATAGACCTGTAATTCCTGACATCAATAGGCTTGCCAGGACCATCCTTGCCCCATGGATGATCCTTGTCCATGGGAGTGGACACCTTCTTCCCATCAGACATGCCAAACTTCTTTACAATCTCAGCTACATATTTGTCTTGTGAGATAAATATCCCATCTTTCCGCTGCTGAACTTGTAACCCCAAAAAGAAGTTTAGTTCTCCCATAGCACTCATTTGAAACTTATCCTGCATCAATTTGGCAAACTCTTTGCTAAGCATGGAGTTAGTTGATCCAAAAATGATGTCATCCACATAGACTTGTACTAGCAGAAGGTCACCCTTTTGTTTCTTTGTAAACAGGGTCTGATCAATCTTCCCCCTGCTGAATCCATTGTCTAGGAGATATTTGGAAAGAGTACCATACCAGGCTCTGGGAGCTTGATGAAGGCCATACATGGCCTTTTTCACTTTGTATACTTTGTCAGGATGTTCTGGATCTTCAAACCCTGGTGGTTGCATGACATAGACTTCTTCATCAATGGTTCCATATAAAAAGGCACTTTTCACATCCATCTGGAAAACAGTGAAGTCCATGAATGAGGCATAAGCAAGGAATAATCTAATAGCTTCAATCCTTGCTACTGGAGCAAACACCTCTTCATAATCAATCCCTTCTTCCTGAGTATACCCTTGTGCTACTAACCTTGCTTTGTTTCTGACAACTATTCCCCTTTCATCCTTTTTGTTCCTGAGTACCCACTTGGTCCCAATAGGCCTTGCCCATTTGGGACAATCAACCAGAATCCAAACCTCTTGTATGTCAAATTGTAAGAGCTCCTCTTGCATAGCTTCAACCCAGCTTGGGTCATTTAAAGCTTGAAAAATCTTCTTTGGCTCTTCTTGTGACAAAAATGCAGTAAACAGACAACATTGCATGTTGTCATGATTGAACTTCATGGTGATGTTAGCAATGAAGCTGTGCTCCTTTGCTGTATACCTTGTATGTCTGGGAGCTTCAGGATCACCAATAATCTGAGAGATAGGATGATCTTTATTAATTCTATAGGTAGGATGCATGATGACTTCTGTTTCATCTTCTTCCAAATCAGAATTGATGGGGCTGTTTTGATTAGGAAAGAAGTCCTCAAAGGAACTTCCAAATGTGACAGCATGACCTAAAGATGGGTGCTTGTGAGCAGAATGAAGCTCTGAATAACTAGGACCTCTACTCCTGATAATTCTGCTTCCACTGCTGGATATGATAGGACCATCATTTATGGGTGTAGATGATGAGATGAGTGGGGATTCTCTTTCTGCATCAGTAGTCTCATTAGCATCATGATCCTTTGTGAAAGAGGAATCAATTCCTCTAGCAGGGGAATCCAGGATTCCACTGCTTTCAGCCATTCCACTGCCTTCAGACATAGCAGGTGATGAGATTGGCTGTTCTTTTCCTGAAGCAGAATTATCTTCTTGTTTATCAGCTTCACTAGGAAACAATGAGGGTATGTTCATGTACCTCAGAGGTGACTTCTCAACATCACTTGTTTCTTGAGTACCTGAAATGTTAGTGTTCTGCAAGACAACAGGTACATAATTCATGGACTTAGAAAGTACATCTATATCAAAGAACCAGTCTGGACCTGTTTGAACATCTTCAGGCTTGTCTTCAAGAAAATTCACATGAAGATTTTCTGTGATTTTGCTTGTCTTCTTGTTGAATACCCTATATCCCTTGCTGTTTAAGGAATAACCCACAAAGTATCCATCATCACCCTTTTCACTAAACTTACCAAGATTGTCAATGGTGTTCAAGATGATAACATGACACCCAAAAGGTCTGAAAAAGTCAATTAAGGGAGGTCTTCCATTAAACAGCTGATAAGGGGTCTTGTTGTGTGCCTTGACTACCAAGGCCCTGTTTTGCACATAGCAAGCAGTGGATACAGCTTCAGCCCAAAAGATAACTGGAAGTTTGGAATCAGACAGCATAGTTCTTGCAGCTTCAATGAGTGTCCTATTCCTTCTTTCTGCTACTCCATTCTGTTGAGGTGTTCTAGCAATGCTAAATTGCCTCTTGATGCCTTTGTTTATGCAGAAAGAATCCAGCTTGTGATTTCTGAACTCACCACCATTGTCTGATCTTATGGTAACTACCTTCATGCTTTTTGACAGTTCAATTTGATTGATGAACCCAATGAGTACATCAGCAGTGTCACTCTTTTCAAATAGAAAGAATGTCCATGTAAATCTTGAAAAATCATCAGTAATCACCAAGCAGTACCATTTCTTCATTATACTTGCCACAGAAGTAGGACCAAAAAGATCCATATGTAGTAGTTCCAATGGCTTAGTGGTGGACATACTTGTTTTTGACTTGCAAGATGCTCTGTGTTGTTTCCCTTTTAGACATGCTGCACAAGTATGTTCAGTGACAAAAGACTTGGAAGGAAGCCCATGAACCAGATTATGCTTTACCAGTTTGTTCATGTTCTTGAAATTAAGATGACCAAGTCTTCTATGCCATTTCTTACATTCATCTGCTGAAGCTTTGGCAATGAAACATGTTTCATTGTCTTGGAGAGAGATATCCTTGAGATCAATTGTGTACATGTTCTTCTGTCTTGGTGTTCTGAGTACAATGGGAGTGTCTGCTGGCAAGACAAACTCCTTTCCTAACACCAAGCATTCAGTGTCAGTAAACAAGACAAAATTCTTGTTGTCAGTCATCTGTGACACACTGAAGAGATTATACTTAAGTTCTTTCACCAAATACACATTGTCAAAAGTCATCCCATTTGTGACAATAGTTCCTTTCCCTGTTATAGTTCCATGCCCATCTCCAAAAGAAACACCATCATTGTCATGCAGGGGTACAAAATTAGACAAGTAAGCTTTGTGTCCAGTCATACTTCTTGAGCATCCACTATCCCAATATGCTCTATCATTCCTTGTCTTCTTTGTCACCTGCAAAAAGAAAAACAATTTAGTTTTTCTTGGGGACCCAAGCCATTACAGACTTGGATCTACCTCGTGTATCAATGTAGGATAGCTTATCAAAAACTAGAGATACACCATTAGATTGAGTACCCCTTTTGGGTGCCCAAACCCAACGAGCTGAGGCTTTCACATCTTTTCCCCATCTTCCCATGTTCCTAGAAGGTACAATTTTTCTAGCAGGGGATATGAGTAATCAACTAGCAGGGGAAACAAATAAGCATAGATTTATTCCCAACAACACGGATCATTTTACTTTGCACACAGATATTTAATATGAATTTACAGCAATGCCCTTCAACATTATTTTACATAAACAGAAACCATATTTGTCGTCAATGAAAGCTATATGATGACCCTTAAAAAGTAACAACAATTACTATAGACTTCTAAGTTCTAACAATACATTCATGAAGCACTTGTTAAATAACTGATGATCTCCATTCTGATATTGACTCTCGTCATCTCGTGCATGGTGCCTTTAGACGCCTACAAAACTGGCACATGTTTGGGTATTTATGATCAGAGTCAATGGGAATATGAGATGGTTAATTTATAATTGGTTGTCAAAAGTTGCCGATAACAAATCTCTCCGGTTGCAACACACTTTACCACCCAAACGGAAATTAAAGCACATTGTACTCCTCGTTTCTCTTTTTACTAAGAACTAAAATCATGATCCGGTAACCAAGTAAAAATATGAGTTTATTATTGATACAAGCCATAACCAAAAGACCGGCAATGTCATTTAAGTCGAGTGTCTTAGAAGACTTCATAATTACTTCCTTTATCTTTACGTTTGCATATTTGAATAAATCAATGCACTTGTTATCACGCACGTTTGTAGTCATTGCATTTGGTTAGGAGGAAGTGGTCCACTACTTGTTGGAATTTTGAATACTAGTTAACCATTAACTACGAGTACGCAGCGGAATGGATCTAGTATAACATACATGATTAAGCACATAAGAAAAACAATTTAAAACCAACCTTTAATTAATTGAATAAATCAATTAATACGTCTTGATCTTGCTCTTGAACTTTAACGGTTAAATTACCGTCTCCATCGTTTGCTCACACGACACGTCAAACGAACATCACTACGATGCTAGTAGGAACTTCACTTCTCAAACAACAAGTGTTTAATCTTGTAACTAGAAACCCTAGATCCAAAACCCTAATTGGGATTACGTAAGGATCGGTTTATAGAACGTTACAAGATTGATAAACCCAAAATCACACAAACCCTAATTAGGGTTTATATCTAGTCGAACCACAAGGGAGAGCTAAAACCTAGATTTAGAGATCTAGGGTTTAGTTATAAAGCTTAAGACTTTATAAGAAAACCACCAAAAAGGATTGATCTTATAAAGGTTTAACCTTTATGTGATTTTAGGGTTAAAGGAAAAATCGTTTGGTTTTGGTGTGGGGTGTGGGTCGATCGGACGCAACAAGGAAGCAAGGGAGAGATAAAAATTATGAGGGGTATAGGATTGTATTTATACTAATCCTTGCACCTCCTCAAAATCTTTGAGGCCCAACCCAAGAAACCAATTAAGGAAAAGATTACCTTAAAAAAATATTCTTGAATATTTACTTACCAAAAACCAATAACCAAAAGTCTTCTAGAATATCCTTAAGGATATATTCGGCCGATTATGGACTATTGTATTCTAGAATCGATTTTGTTCCCAAATTTAAATAACGCACTCACGATAAATTAATTAAATCTCGTTAATTAATTTAACCACCGTTAATTAAATAATAAGTGAAATTTTTATTAAACGTTTAATTATAAATAATAAAACGTAAATAAAAGTGTGTTCTCTGTATTGAGTGTGTGCCCCCGATAGGCTCACGTATTTCCGACGGCTAAACGATCGCATATCCCAACAGCTCCCACTTGTGAGAGTTTAGACATACAGCGTCCATAATAAAGTATCTAGCAACACTTCATTATAACCGGAAATGACTGAGGTATAGTTTCAAGAAGAATATCTCAAAAGTATTAATGGTATACGATTATGTGACTTACTAATAATCATCCCTTTGTTACTAGTACCGTTTAAACTATGGATATGGATCCTAACTCATTCCATGAAGTTTAAATTTTAGTTTCTTGTTATAGAAGTTAATTTAGACATACCAAATGTAAACAAGTATCATCTTGATTTACTCTTTGGGTGCGACCACACAATTATCTGATTAATTCTGGAGAGGGCCCAGTGGTACTTCACTGCACTATATCAAGTGGAGGAACAAATTCTATATTGACTACAAGTGTTTGTGGATGCTGCTTCACAACACTTCCAATTAAAGTCTTTATAACTAGGTCTGGCGAACTAGCGTTGGACATAGAATCAAGAAGTGATATTCACACATGCACAAATTTGTTTGCATCTCAAGTCTAAGGATGATGACTTAATCACCATTTTCAAAATCTTACTCATGACAAGGATCCAAAAGTAACGATTCGAAAGTTCGGGGCGTCCAATATGCATCTCTTATGAATAACACATGAGTTTGGCGGGAACCGTCCGTATATTCAACGAATATAACCAATACTCACATTTGTCTTAATGTAGACAATACTCCCATATTGCTAACCGACAATGGACATATTTAGAATAATCAAATATTCAAGGATTTAAACATACAAATATAGGACAACAATAATTATATGAATGAATAACAAATACCAACTATCTTTATTCATCAGAAAGTAATTATTGTCTTACCATCCCAATTATCCAAATACTAAAATAGATATGCATTAAACTAATTTAGCAAGTTGAAGTCAAATGTTTCCAACATTCTCAACTATTCTTTAACAAGAAAGCTAAATAGTTATCTAAGTAAAGTTTCCGAATACTTGTTTCAAATTTCTCAGTTGTGAAAGATTTGGAAAACAAGATGAGTGTCTTTTCATACATGCTCATACTATTTGCAAGTTTCATAGTAGGGGATATCGTCAATCCTTGTATAAGGTATTTAACATCAACGATATACTGACAGTCATCTTTACAGTTTCTTAAAATGTAAAGTATTCTTATTCCTTAATGTGTAATGCAACAATGCTCATTGTGAGCACATCTAGTTTAGCAGATTTATCATCAATAAGAAAATCTCGTTTTACTAGAATTGATTATCCTCTAGCATCAATGTACACATACATCACTATGCTTTATAATTCATAAAAATTTGTATTAACAATAATCTAAATACTCTCAATTAGATATTGTTGTTATCATCTCACTTTGCTCTTGTACAAAAGTGATAACAAGTCGTATACACAATATAATATATATAATGAGTCCTTAATTAAAAAACATAAGATTTACATTCATGTAATAAATTATGTCTAGTGAAATATATCAATCAAGACTCGCTTTGAATGATGTATTGCATTATGTTCGACTTAATAACCGCATATGCTTATTTCAATAAACATTTAATTCCAAAGTCATTTGTTTTATTCCATAAATTCAAATGAAGTTTCATTCGAAACTTAAGGATTACATATAGCTTAAATGGAATGATGTCTTCAATATGTTATACATATGAATTTAAAACAAAACATAGTGCTCCCACTCAATGTCAAGTGTACTCCAAACTATCTAAATTTAAACAAAATCATATTGAATTAAATTCCAGATTCAGCTTCTAGATGCATGATTTAATCCATACTTGAATTAATCATCTTGTATACTCAATAAAGATTTTATAGACACGTTAATCCTTTTGATTATACACCATCCTCGTTAAAAGGTAATCATAAAGGAGTACTATAAAGCTTAATTGACATATTCCATATACATAGAAACATATATGACAATCAATTATCTTTGTTTAATCAATGCGTGCATAGAAGAATGATTTAATCATAGTCAATTGCTTGAGTATAATTAAAAACTTGCTATTCTTAGCCATGCATTAATTATGTATACCATTTTGTCTTTGTGAGTCTTTCTTCAAAAGAAACTCCTTCCAAGCTCATAGGTTTATAATTAGAAGAAACATCAATCAAATTCAAAAGATTGATTTTCCCTTTAAGGACTGCATCCTATCATTCATTGTTCTAAGCTATTTATCAGATTAAAAATATGATAATACTCATTAGCAGTTAGTAGATTACAAATATCTCCTAACTTATATTCCTCAGCATTGATATTAAAATATCAATCAAGTGATGAGGTATCTTTGCAGATTTATGAATGAGAGTAACATTTACTTTGGTTTGACATTTCCATGCTTGATAGGTGTGAAAGCACCCATCCTTTTACCACTTATTTCTTACTAAAACAAGACCAAAACGCGTGTTTAATATCAATTGTTTGGAATTATGCGTGGTTTTTGTGTTTATTGTGTTTTCAGAGCCAACCGGATGGATATTGGAGAAAACATGGGATTTCACGGGTTTTATCGAGGAAAAGGCTCAAGTCGAAGTCTATCGTCCAAGAGATGCAAAAGATTTGAAGTCAATGGGCCTGTTTGAAGATTTATCGAAGAGAAGGACCAAATATGGAAGATTTACCTATGTCGAAGAAACTCAAGTCTATTAAACGAAGAAATTAAAAGACGAGTTGAATTTAATCGTCGACAAATCCCGAATCAGAATCGAAAACGTCAACTTTTCTGAAAAGACGAGAAGACAAGAAGAAAGGGAGAAAGCCCACTCACCAACCAACCACTTAGCCTATATAAGGGAATCACCCTCACAAAATTTGACACCTAGTTTTTAGTTTTTTTTTCTTTTAGTTTCTCTTTTCCTAGTTCGTAGGAAGAACCATCTCCCTTAAGGAGTGGTTTTCAATTCCTTTGATTTTGTTCTTGAATCTTGTAAGCTTAATCCTTCCATTTTGTTTATTGAATCTTAATCATCTATACAAGTTTTCATTTAATCTTTTCATTCCTCTTGTTCATCATCATCTTTTTATTCAAAGTTCTTAAGTTCTTATTTAGTTGAGTTTTGATCTTAAAAAGTTGTTGATTTTGTGTTTTTATGATTGGGATTTGATCCTTATGGTTAATAGATGATTATTGGTTAATTTGGTTAAACCTTTTTGTTTATTTGGCTAAATTTGGTTTAAGTTCGTGCCCCTGTTTTTACGTTTCTGCTTACTGTCTTCGTTCCCAGCAATATTCCGAATTGACCATTTCCTTTTTCACTTATTCGGAATATTTATATATTCCGGATAGTCTTCTTACGTTTTCTCCCATTCGGAATATTTATTTATTCCGCATAGAACCAGTTTTCCGAATAGCCCAAATATTCCGCATAGATCCATTATTCCGCATAGCCGTCAATATTCCGCATAGACCTCTTTATTCCGAATAAGCCTAATGTTCCGCATAGCCTTTATTTATTCCGCATAGAACCAGTTTTCCGAATAGCCTATATATTCCGCATAGATCCATTATTCTAATATTCCGCATAGACCTCTTTATTCCGAATAAGCCTAATGTTCCGAGTAGCAGTGATATTCCGCATAGCCGTATATTCCGAATGGCTTCAATATTCCGGATAGAGCATTTTTAAGGTTATTTTCATATTACTGTTTTATTTAAAATTTTAAGTCAAGATTTATTTTTGTTTATTAATTCTTTCCAGCTTACCTTTTAGTTACCTCACTCATTTATCTTTTTAAGTAGAATAGAAAACCAAACCCACTTTTTGTCACCAAGAACAAACTATTCCACTTTGAGCTGTGATCAATTCGAGGAGATACCGAGACATAATCTAGAACCCATATAAAATCTCTTGTATCAAATGGCGCCGCTGCCGGCTCTTCTCGTTAAGATCAACAGTTTTTTGTGAGAACTTGGATTTTGGGATCCGTTCACCGAACGTTACTTTTTCATAAAAATTTTCAAAAATCCTAAAAATATAAAATTTTCAAAAAAATCCTAAAAATAAAAAAACATAAAAACCAAAAATATTTCTGCTTTGTTTTTGCCTTGTTAGTTCTTTTGCAGGTGCATGCGTACACGATCAACGTCTTATCAAGAGCCCAAGCCTCTCAAAGACTTAGACATGGCCGGTGTACAAAACAACAACAACAATCCACCTTTCAACAACAATAATAACAACAACAATGAGCCTCTACCGGATAATCGCCTGATGATTGAACTTCTGCAAGCACATGTAGATGGCAACAATGATCCAATTGTCATACCCGCGATTGCAGCCAACAACTTTGAGCTCAAATCCGGCTTTATCCAGATGGTCTCTGCTCAACCATTCTTAGGGCGTACCATTGATGATCCACATGACCACATCAAGAGATTCTTGCAACTCACGAATACAGTCAGATTCAATGGTGTTCCACAAGAGGTAATCCGTTTACAACTTTTTCCTTTCTCCTTAGAGGGACAAGCCCGACATTGACTTGTAAAGGAACCACCACAAAGTATTCTGACATGGACGGATTTGGAGACCAAGTTTATCAACTACTTTTTCCCACCCTCTCGTACTATCGCTTTGTGGAATGAAATCATTAATTTTGAACAAAAGCACGATGAGTCTTTTAGTGAATCTTGGGACCGTTTCAAAGACCTTTTAAGAAAATGCCCACAACATGGTTTTACCAAAGTGCACCAAATTAAAACTTTTTATAATGGTTTAAGCATGAATGACCAAGATTCACTAAATAGTGCCTCGGGGGATAATATTTTGGTTAAGACTTCCAATGCCGCTTGGGATATCATTGAGAATAAGTCTCGTGTGCAAACCAAGAGTGTGCGGACCAATGCCGCTAGTGCTAGTACTAGTGACAGCGACAAGCGACTTGACAAAATTACTACCCTTCTTAAATCGCTTGCCGCCCAAACCGCCAGCAACACCAACAGCATCAATGTTAAAAACGCTCAAGTCAATGCTGTTAGCCAACCATGTGAGATATGCGGGGGTCCTCACCCTTACACCACTTGTACCGCCACCCAAGACTATCCTTCTGAGAATGTGAATGCAACATACGGTACCTATCCTCCGGCCGCTTATCAAGATCTTCCTCAAGGTGACCGCAACTTGCTTAGCTACCGCTCAAACAACTATCTCTCACCACCCGGTTTTCCTACTACCAACCCAAACCAACAACAAAACCTCAATCGCCCTCCTCAACAACAACAACAACCTCGTACACCATACATACCACCTCACAAACAACCATATCCACCTCCAAGAAACAACCAAGTTTACCAGCAACCTGCTTATCAATCACCTGCCTACAATGCTCCTCCTAACCAACCCACCGCATTACACCAAGACATTGGAACCTACATGAGGACTAATGATGTGATCGTGGACAATCTCCAACGGGAAGTGCTCAACTTGAAAGCAGACCTGGTGAAGCAAGGGAACGATCTGAGAGCTGATATGAGAAACACTTTGGATAGTCAAACGAATGACTTAAAGAACATGATGGCTAGTTTCTTCCAAGGTAATCAACCCTCTTCTTCGGGTACTCTTCCGAGTAACACTGTTGCGAATCCAAGAGGGGAGATGAAAGCAATCACCACTCGCAGTGGCAAAGGTACCAAGGAACCCGAGCTTCCTATACCTCCACCGGTGATTGTGACTAAGAAGAACGAGTCACCTGCTCCTATTCCTCATCCTTCTACTTCCCCAATTTCTCCGCCTCTTAATTCTACCCCTCCTCCACCCAAGGATGTGAGTGATCCTTCGATCCCAAAGCCTTCCTCTTCTTCCGATATACCTTATCCCTCAAGGTTGAGGAAAAAGAAGCTCAAAAGCAAGGACGATATTCAAGTTTCGAACATTCTCAAAATGTTTAAACAATTGAATTTTAACATCTCCTTCGCTGAGGCTCTCGCTCACATGCCTAAGTACGCGAAAATGTTCAAAGATCTTCTTAGCGACAAGGTGAAGCTTCTTGATATTGCTAACACCCAACTTAATGAGAATTGCTCTGCAGTGCTCTTAAGGAAATTGCCAACCAAGCTTGGTGATCCGGCTCGTTTCTTAATCCCTTGTAACTTCCCGGGAGTAGAGAATTGCATGGCCCTAGCCGATCTAGGTGCCAGTATCAACTTAATGCCCTTAAGCGTTTGGAAGCAATTATCTCTCCCTGAGCTAGTCCCCACCAAAATGACTTTGGAATTAGCTAACCGTACGGTTGCTTATCCAGTGGGGATAGCCGAAGATGTCTTTGTAGGAGTTGACAAATTCACTTTTCCTGTCGATTTCGTTGTCGTTGACTACGACATGGACCCTCGTGTACCATTGATCGTTGGTCGCCCATTCTTGAGGACCGGTCGCACTCTCATCGATGTTGAAGCCGGTGAGCTTATCATGAGAGTGGGTGACGATAAAATCGTTTTCAACGTGGGAAAGCTTTCTAAACAGCCTTATTCATACGAGAGTGTTAATTGTAATGACGTTCTTGATGAGGCTTGTGAAGAACACTTTATTGATGCTTGCAAAAATATTCCCACCTCTCCTCCCAATGTTGAGACCGTTTCCTCTATTGATTCATCACTATCTCTATTTAGAGAAAGTGATTTCCTTTGGAAAGATTTGGAAGCCACCATGGGAGATGTGAACTTAGCTACTAACGATTCTCCCACCGATTGGGATGAAGATCTTCGCCTCATTAAGAACCTTCTTAAAGAAGACAATCTTTCTCCACCATCTCCCACGGTTATTGCTATCGATGCTCCGACTTTGAAAACGCCTCCCATCAAAAATCCTCCGGATTTAGAACTTAAGGAGTTGCCGCCCCATCTCGAGTATGTGTTTCTTGAAGAAGATAAGAAGTCGCCCGTCATCATCGCGAAGAACTTGAAAGAAGAAGAGAAATCTCTCCTAATCGTCGTGCTTAAAGATCATAAGAAGGCAATTGCTTGGAAAATTTCCGATATCCGCGGAATTAATCCGAACTTTTGTACTCACAAGATTCTCATGGAAGATGACTTTAAACCCGCAATCCAGAGCCAACGAAGGGTTAATCCTCGCATTCATGACGTCATCAAACAAGAGGTTATCAAACTTCTAGATGCCGGCTTAATTTACCCTATTTCGGATTCGCCATGGGTAAGTCCCATCCATTGTGTGCCCAAGAAGGGCGGAATAACCGTTGTTCCCAATGAACACAACGAGTTGCTTCCCACTCATCTCGATTATCGCAAGCTTAATGATGCCACGAGAAAATACCACTTTCCTCTTCCTTTCATGGATCAAATGCTCGAGCGTCTAGCTGGTAATGACTATTACTGCTTTTTAGACGGTTTCTCCGGGTATTTTCAAATCCCCATCGATCCCAAAGACCAAGAAAAGACCACATTCACTTGTCCCTATGGAACATTTGCTTACAAACGCATGCCTTTTGGTTTATGCAATGCTCCTGGGACGTTCCAAAGGTGTATGATGGCTATCTTCCATGACATGGTTGAAGAAACTATGGAAGTCTTCATGGATGATTTCTCGGTTTATGGCGATTCTTTTTCTGCTTGCCTTTCCAATTTAGAACGTATGCTTAAGCTGTGTGAAGACACTCGACTTGTTCTTAATTGGGAAAAATGTCATTTCATGGTAAAAGAGGGCATCGTGCTAGGACACAAGATCTCCAAAGCCGGTCATGAAGTGGACCGTGCTAAAGTCGATGTTATTTCTAAGTTGCCCCCACCTTCAACCGTGAAGGGTGTGAGAAGTTTCCTTGGTCATGCGGGCTTCTACCGTGGTTTCATCAAAGATTTTTCTAAAATCGCTCGCCCGATGACCCACCTCTTGGAAAAAGATACTCCTTTTATCTTTTCCAACGAGTGTATTGAAGCCTTCAACTTGCTTAAGGATAAGCTAACTAAGGCACCGGTCTTGGTTACGCCTAACTGGGAGCTTCCCTTTGAGTTGATGTGCGATGCTAGCGACTATGCTATTGGAGCGGTTTTGGGCCAAAGAGTGAATAAACACTTCCAACCAATCCACTATGCTAGCAAGACAATGACGGGGGCCCAATTGCATTACACGACAACCGAAAAAGAGCTTTTAGCTGTTGTCTATGCCTTTGAAAAGTTCCGCCCCTATCTTGTCCTTTCCACCACAATCGTTTATACCGATCATTCCGCGTTGAAGTACTTGTTAACTAAACAAGATTCCAAACCAAGACTTCTTCGCTGGGTTTTGCTCTTTCCAGCTTACCTTTTAGTTACCTCACTCATTTATCTTTTTAAGTAGAACAGAAAACCAAACCCACTTTTTGTCACCAAGAACAAACTATTCCACTTTGAGCTGTGATCAATTCGAGGAGATACCGAGACATAATCTAGAACCCATATAAAATCTCTTGTATCAATGCTTAACCAAAATATGACATCAACAAGTGGCTTTTGAAGGTTGTGTATTTTGCTCTCGAATATCTTCAAGATTTGTTATAGCCGATCTAGGTACCAGTATCAACTTAATGCCCTTAAGCGTTTGGAAGCAATTATCTCTCCCTGAGCTAGTCCCCACCAAAATGACTTTGGAATTAGCTAACCGTACGGTTGCTTATCCAGTGGGGATAGCCGAAGACGTCTTTGTAGGAGTCGACAAATTCACTTTTCCTGCCGATTTCGTTGTCGTTGACTACGACATGGACCCTCGTGTACCATTGATCGTTGTTCGCCCATTCTTGAGGACCGGTTGCACTCTCATCGATGTTGAAGCCGGTGAGCTTATCATGAGAGTGGGTGACGATAAAATCGTTTTCAACATGGGAAAGCTTTCTAAACAGCCTTATTCATACGAGAGTGTTAATTTTATTGACGTTCTTGATGAGGCTTGTGAAGAACACTTTATTGATGCTTGCAAAAATATTCCCACCTCTCCTCCCAATGTTGAGACCGTTTCCTCTATTGATTCATCACTATCTCTATTTGGAGAAAGTGATTTCCTTTGGAAAGATTTGGAAGCCACAATGGGAGATGTAAACTTAGCTACTGACGATTCTCCCACCGATTGGGATGAAGATCTTCACCTTATTAAGAACCTTCTTAAAGAAGACAATCTTTCTCCACCATCTCCCACGGTTATTGCTATCGATGCTCCGACTTTGAAAACGCCTCCCATCGAAAATCCTCCAGATTTAGAACTTATGGAGTTGCCGCCCCATCTCAAGTATGTGTTTCTTGAAGAAGATAAGAAGTCGCCCGTCATCATCGTGAAGGACTTGAAAGAAGAAGAGAAATCTCGCCTAATCGCCGTGCTTAAAGATCATAAGAAGGCAATTGCTTGGAAAATTTCCGATATCCACGGAATTGATCCGAACTTTTGTACTCACAAGTTTCTCATGGAAGATGACTTTAAACCCGCAATCCAGAGCCAACGAAGGGTTAATCCTCGCATTCATGACGTCATCAAACAAGAGGTTATCAAACTTCTAGATGTCGGCTTAATTTACCCTATTTCGGATTCGCCATGGGTAAGTCCCGTCCATTGTGTGCCCAAGAAGGGCGGAATAACCGTTGTTACCAATGAACACAACGAGTTGCTTCCCACTCGTCTCGATTATCGCAAGCTTAATGATGCCACGAGAAAATACCACTTTCCTCTTCCTTTCATGGATCAAATGCTCGAGCGTCTAGCTGGTAATGACTATTACTTCTTTTTAGACGGTTTCTCCGGGTATTTTCAAATCCCCATCGATCCCAAAGACCAAGAAAAGACCACATTCACTTATCCCTATGAAACATCTGCTTACAAACGCATGCCTTTTGGTTTATGCAATGCTCCTGGGACGTTCCAAAGGTGTATGATGGCTATCTTCCATGACATGGTTGAAGAAACTATGGAAGTCTTCATGGATGATTTCTCGGTTTATGGCGATTCTTTCTCTGCTTGCCTTTCCAATTTAGAACGTATGCTTAAGCGGTGTGAAGACACTCGCCTTGTTCTTAATTGGGAAAAATGCCATTTCATGGTAAAAGAGGGCATCGTGCTAGGACACAAGATCTTCAAAGCCGGTCTTGAAGTGGACCGTGCTAAAGTCGATGTTATTTCTAAGTTGCCTCCACCTTCAACCGTGAAGGGTGTGAGAAGTTTCCTTGGTCATGCGGGCTTCTACCGTCGTTTCATCAAAGATTTTTCTAAAATCGCTCGCCCGATGACCCACCTCTTGGAAAAAGATACTCCTTTTATCTTTTCCAACGAGTGTATTGAAGCCTTTAACTTGCTTAAGGATAAGCTAACTAAGGCACCGGTCTTGGTTACCCCTAACTGGGAGCTTCCCTTTGAGTTGATGTGCGATGCTAGCGACTATGCTATTGGAGCGGTTTTGAGCCAAAGAGTGAATAAACACTTCCAACCAATCCACTATGCTAGCAAGACAATGACGGGGGCCCAATTGCATTACACGACAACCGAAAAAGAGCTTTTAGCTGTTGTCTATGCCTTTGAAAAGTTCCGCCCCTATCTTGTCCTTTCCACCACAATCGTTTATACCAATCATTCCGCGTTGAAGTACTTGTTAACTAAACAAGATTCCAAACCAATACTTCTTCGGTGGGTTTTGCTACTCCAAGAATTTAAAATCGAAATTCGCGATAAAAAAGGAGCCGAAAACCTAGCCGCAGATCATCTCAGTAGACTTGAGGATCCTTACCAAGGGGATCATCCGAACAAAGAAATCAATGATTCTTTTCCCCTGGAGACCTTAATGTCTATCAACTCGACTTCTGATGAAACCCTGTGGTTTGCGGACATTGCAAACTACTTGGCGGGTGGAATTCTCGTTGACGGGTTAACATCCTAACAAAAGAAGAAGTTCTTCAAAGACATTAAGACTTACTTTTGGGATGACCCGTATCTTTTCAAACAATGTGCTGATTTGATTATTTGCCGATGTGTTCATGGACCGGCAGCTTTAGAAATCCTTGACGCTTGCCACAAAGGACCCACCGATGGTCACTTTGGTCCCAACTACACCGCCAAAAAAGTGTTCGACTCGGGATTTTATTGGCCCACCATTTACCGTGATGCTCACGAGATGGTTAAATGATGTGATGCTTGCCAAAAACAAGGCAAGATCACACATAAAGATGAGATGCCTCAAAATTTCATACAAGAATGTGAAATCTTTGATGTTTGGGGTATCGACTTTATGGGGCCATTCCCTTCATCTAAAGGAAACAAATACATCCTTGTAGCCGTTGACTACGTTTCAAAGTGGGTTGAAGCCAAAGCTTTACCTACTAATGAAGCGAGGGTGGTTTGTAACTTTTTGAAATCGCTATTCGCTAGATTCGGTGTACCTCGTGCCATTATTAGTGATCGCGGGACTCATTTTTGCAATGACCAATTAGCAAGAGTCATGGCTAAGTATGGTGTAAATCATCGTCTTTCCACCGCCTATCACCCACAAACTAATGGCCAGGCTGAAATATCCAACCGAGGATTAAAGCGAATTCTTGAAAGAACCGTGGGAGAGCATCGTGCCTCATGGGCTGATAAACTTGATGATGCTTTGTGGGCTTTTCGTACCGCATACAAGACTCCGATTGGCTGTACACCATATCGTCTCGTGTACGGGAAAGCATGCCACCTCCCCATTGAGTTGGAGCACAAGGCTTACTGGGCCTTGAAGTGGGCTAATTTTGATATCAACAAAGCCGGTGACCTGCGCAAGATCCAACTCAATGAGCTGAATGAACTCCGTAATGAAGCTTATGAAAATTCTTTGATCTATAAGGAGAAGACTAAGCTCATTCACGACTCTAAGATTAAGAACCGAGAGTTCCAAGTTGGTGATAAAGTTTTACTCTTCAACTATCAGTTGAAAATCTTTTCGGGCAAGCTGAAATCTCGTTGGTCCGGCCCATTCACAATTGCCCAAATTTTTCCATATGGTACTCTTGAGCTCGCTCAACCTAATGGACCAAATTTTAAGGTGAATGGCCAACGAGTGAAGTTGTACTTTGGTGAGGACATCTCTCAGGAGATGATTCCATTCTTCACCATGTTTCCCATGAACTAATTTTGGGTCGAGTCAGGCTCGTGACTCGGTTATCAAAAACAAGCGCTCCTCGGGAGGCAGCCCGAGTATCTATCCTTTTCCGTTTTAACCTCCTAAGTGTAGGGGGACCCCTATAGGTTCTTTGTGTTTGTGTGGTGCTGTGATTACAGGGATAAGTGCACTTTTGGAACCTTTGAAGAATCGTGCTCCCGTGTTATCCGAAATCCGGTTCTATCTCTCAACTATCGTGATTCAATTTTCTTCATTCTCACATTTGAAATTGATCACGTTAGTCGTCTCTTCCTTAGCTTGATTTAACCAATGTGCACAATGTCATAAGTGTAGGGGACACTTTTCCCACATGCTTAAACATTGAGGACAATGTTTATCTTAAGTGTAGGGGGGACTTCTATCAAAGTTTTAAGTGGACTTTTCCATGAAAATGCTTTCATTTAACCGGAAAATCATCTTTTTCAAATTTTTAATTAACTTTGGCCATTTAGTCGTAATTTTTAAATTTTTCTAAGTCAAAACTATTAATTAGTGGTGTAGCTAGTTTTTAAATCTTTCACACATTAGGCCCGTTGCGAATATTTTGACTCAACCCGAATAGACTTGTCCAAGTTTGTTCTAGCTAGTATCCTTAACCATGTAGACCTTAATTGGTTTATTAGGCTAAGTATCCACGAGTCTCATTACTTGAGATTTTAAATTGTGGAGGACGAGAAATGATAGAGTCAATTATAAGTCGGTATTCTTGCACAAGCTCACTTGGTGTAATTATTTGCCTATTCTCCCATCACTTGCTAATAATTTATCTGCAATAAGTAAGGTCGTACGATTTGAAAAGTTACTTAGCTTCTAGCCCAAGATCGTTTAAAAGTTGCTCGGTAATGATAAGAGTTCATAGCCAAGGCATAACTTATGAAGCGGGGCGCGAAGATTGGTGAGTCCGAAATTCCATTTTATTGCTGAAGATCCAAAGTGATGTGAAAAGCATTATTCCCAAAATCAATATGAAGGATCAAGACTCACGACGAAAAGCAATCAACTCCCATAAAGATCATGGAGAAGTCTATCCAAAAAGACCCTAACATGGTATGAGGATAAATAGATCCAAGTCCGAAAAGGAGGCGGATCGTTGTATCTCAAAATCCCAACTAGAGATTGAAGAAATAATCATGAAGTCGTGGTCAACAAAGTTAGAGTACCCCTCAAAAGTCTCCAAGTGAAGAAACTCTATTAACGATGAGAAGACCATTATCTCAAGAACGTCTCTCAAGATATGAAGTATGAAGTACATGCCAAATATCGGCCCGAGAAAGGTCTCAAATCATGAACCAAGTTATGCCAAGATATGAAATTTTTGATATCCCGAGAAGCAGTTTTAAGAGATTTTGTCCTTTAGCTAACTATTGATCAAATCGTCCTACTTTGCTTTCAGCCTAAATAAACTATCGAAGTAAGTCCGAAAATGCATCTTCATGATCATTCTAAGACAAAAATAAAATATAAGAGATACACCTAGGAATAAGGGAGTTTAAGCATATAATTAAGCCATGTGTGTAAGTGTTTGATTTGCTAACTTATAATAACAATGATCTCGTTTTTAAGCTTAGTTTGGGGAACATGAAACTTGAGGGTGATGAATCGTCGCAGCACCAAAGCCCTAATGTAAGTCCTTGATCTCTTTGCAAGTTATTTCCATATAGCTATTTTCAAGTGAAAATGGTTTTCTATCCTTTTGTTTCCTTTAAAGTTTAAATTTCTCTTAGTACTTTAATTTTTGTTTAGTAGTATTTTAATAAGGCCAAGGATGATTAATTAAGAGAAAAATGTAAATTTGCTTTATTACTAAGCATTGCATGAGGGCATCGCAATGGTTAAGTGTAGGAGATTTGATAGGTGTGAAAACACCCATCCTTTTACCACTTATTTCTTACTAAAACAAGACCAAAACGCGTGTTTAATATCAATTGTTTGGAATTATGCGTGGTTTTTGTGTTTATTGTGTTTTCAGAGCCAACCGGATGGATATTGGAGAAAACATGAGATTTCACGGGTTTAATCGAGGAAAAGGCTCAAGTCGAAGTCTATTGTCCAATAGATGCAAAAGATTTGAAGTCAATGGGCCTGTTTGAATATTTATCGAAGAAAAGGACCAAAGATGGAAGATTTACCTATGTCGAAGAAACTCAAGTCTATTAAACGAAGAAATTAAAAGACGAGTTGAATTTAATCGTCGACAAATCCCGAATCAGAATCGAAAACGTCAACTTTTCTGAAAAGGCGAGAAGACAAGAAGAAAGGGAGAAAGCCCACTCACCAACCAACCACTTAGCTTATATAAGGGAATCACCCTCACAAAATTTGACACCTAGTTTTTAGTTTCTTTTCTTTCAGTTTCTCTTTTCCTAGTTCGTAGGAAGAACCATCTCCCTTAAGGAGTGGTTTTCAATTCCTTTAATTTTCTTCTTGAATCTTGTAAGCTTAATCCTTCCATTTTGTTTATTGAATCTTAATCATCAATACAAGTTTTCATTTAATCTTTTCATTCCTCTTGTTCATCATCATCTTTTTGTTCAAAGTTCTTAAGTTCTTATTTAGTTGAGTTTTGATCTTAAAACGTTGTTGAGTTTGTGTTTTTATGATTGGGATTTGATCCTTATGGTTAATAGATGATTATTGGTTAATTTGGTTAAACCTTTTTGTTTATTTGGCTAAATTTGGTTTAAGTTCGTGCCCCTGTTTTTACGTTTCTGCTTACTGTCTTCGTTCCCAGCAATATTCCGAATTGACCATTTCCTTTTTCCCTCATTCGGAATATTTATATATTCCGGATAGTCTTCTTACGTTTTCTCCCATTCGGAATATTTATTTATTCCACATAGAACCAGTTTTCCGAATAGCCCAAATATTCCGCATAGCCGTCAATATTCCGCATAGACCTCTTTATTCCAAATAAGCCTAATGTTCCGCATAGCCTTTATTTATTCCGCATAGAACCAGTTTTCCGAATAGCCTAAATATTCCGCATAGATCCATTATTCCGCATAGCCGTCAATATTCCGCATAGACCTCTTTATTCCGAATAAGCCTAATGTTCCGAGTAGCAGTGATATTCCGCATAGCCGTATATTCCGAATGGCATCCTTATTTCGCATGGCTTCAATATTCCGGATAGAGCATTTTTAAGGTTATTTTCATATTACTGTTTTATTTAAAATTTTAAGTCAAGTTTTATTTTTGTTAATTAATTCTTTCCAGCTTACCTTTTAGTTACCTCACTCATTTATCTTTTTAAGTAGAACAGAAAATCAAACCCACTTTTTGTCACCAAGAACAAACTATTCCACTTTGAGCTGTGATCAATTCGAGGAGCTACTGAGACATAATCTAGAACCCATATAAAATCTCTTGTATCAATGCTTAACCAAAATATGACATCAACAAGTGGCTTTTGAAGGTTGTGTATTTTGCTCTCGAATATCTTCAAGATTTGTTATAACTCCCACTTACTTTTGTAAGTAGAGATCATTCTCTAAATACTAAGTATTTAAGCAACAATAAATTGTTCTTAATAGAGAGACTACAAAACACATTTTAAATTCTTATCTCAAGTTTGTTAATAGTATGCTTCATAAGATATTAACAAATTAAAGAATTTAATCAAGACATATTGGGATTTCTCCCAAGAACCCTAATTAGGGTTTCTAGTATGAACCCTAATTCTTGTATCACTCTTTTAACCAATAACCTTAGGAAAGGTTTGTGTTACGTTAAGCTAGGAGGAACACCAACACTACAATCGTCAAGCACGGAAGTGTAGGAAAATCGAAAAAACCCCAAGAGATTTTAAGATTAGATTGGTTTGAGTGGAACAACCGAAAGTTCATAATAAACTAGGGGTTTTCAATTTGTGGGTTGTCTTGAATACCTTCTAGGTTTGAACTATATTGAGTGTATCAATGACACAGGCAATTTTCTAACCTTGATAGATCATGGAGGTAGAATAATTAAAGCTATCACAAATTAAACTATATGAATATAGTTTGTTTCAACTCTTTAGACATACCATAATAATTTGGTATTCTATGAGTATTGGAATTGTGTGACTACATTAGAATTTCATAGATAACTTAATACTCTTTGGATTAAATACTTGTTAATTGGGTCACGCCAAATTACAATATCTGTATTTTAAATCCAGGTGCATGCTATAATGTATATTTCTTGAATAATACGAGAACCATGTGTTTACAAGAAGAGATAGCAGTTCAAGAATTATGTGTTCATGCGTTTACAAGAAAACATAACATATCAAGTATACATTATAAGTCTTTGAATAATTAAAAGATCTAATGTTTATGTGTTGACATGAAGACATAACTATTTTACTACATACTTTATGTTATAAGTCTGTGAGTAATGCAAGGACTTTATAATTATGTGTTATCAAGGAAAAACATAATTATACTAACTAAAGTAATCATGAACGCAAACTCTTGAGTTCAATAGTAATTTCAAGTTAATTTTATACTTCACAATTATGATTATAATATCTTAACCATAATTGTATTTACTAAACATGTAGTAAATTATCGAAGTAGCTTTCCACTATATCATGACATTGAATGTAGTAGGACAACAAACATCTTGTATGTTCAGGTCCTAGTAGAATTATTAGCTTCCTTACCTTTTGGGCAAATGAAACTAATCATATGTTGTTCCTTGCACACACTTTGCAATTTCTCCCACTTCTGTAAGGCACAACATCATATTATGTAGACAAACAATACAACATGTGGTTGATTGTGTAAACAATATGATAATGTCATTGATATTTTAAGTAGATTTAGAACCATAACTTTAAATAAAGAATTGTGGATTATTATTTTATAGGTAACGTTTCGTAAGGCAACATCAGAAGGCAGCGTGTTATCATATAAAATAAAATGCAATTTCCTTTAAGCAATGGTTGTTTATATTTGGAAGTGATAAATTATTTCAAAGCAAGTTCGAAATAATATGGATGACTAAGCAAGAAAATAAATCTTGTAGCTCCCACTGAAATTGACAATATTACATGGATATTATTTCAGTAATAAACTGCAACGCTCCCACTGGATTTGTCAACGTAAGAGATGTTACATCACCAGTAAAAAGTGAATAGCAATTTATTGACTTCCTTATCTTTGAAAAATTCCTACAAGTATACATTTACTTAGGTATTTGAACAAAGTATATGAAATTCTACTTGTGTAGATGAGGGACTAGCCGTTCATGCTTTCAATTAACTTGACTATTTAGCATGCAATTCCTCCTTTATCGTCAACATAGCCACAAGGGTATTTAGCACTTTAAGGAATAACAAGAGTCCAAGAAAGATACCTGACGAAGTGCTAGTAAATTCTTTACTCTTTGTGGTTTAAACTCATACATCGTGACAAGTGCAAGATGTCATTTATTTTGGTAGCTATAGACATTAGATACACAAAATAAGTTATCTTTCAATGATTTCAGAACCGGGTTAGGATAATGAAATATTAAAAGTGAGTTTAAATATAATCGATCATTATTCGATTATGATCCTATTTTATTCTTGTCAACTAATGAGAAGAGATAGGAGTAAGTCTCGCTTTTCTTACCAGGAAAAGAGACTATGTTTGTTTTCTATAAGAAAACAACTTTAGTTTACGAATTATGTTGCAATAACACAATTAATCAGAAAATTATTAAGTTCAATTTAGTATTTTCGATAATTAAATTCTTAATAGAATTAACTACCCAATTAATTACTAATAAGACTAAGATCCTTACTTGCACTCCCACTTAATATTAGAGGTCCGACCGTCTAGTATCAAGTAGGGCAAGAGGTAAGCGATGAGCGTTAATTGCATTACAAGTGCAACTCTTAGATTTATGAGACGATTCATGAAGTTTATTTGTTGTAGAGTGTTTAGATGAGACGTTCTCTCATCTCTTTCGAGTACCATTGAACATCTCAAACAAACTTGTTCTACACGTAATAAAGTCATGAGTATGTTTCATCTCATCTTATGCCTCGGGTTCCGAATCTGACCGGGCACTCGAATTTAAGTCGTACCAATTTGAAGCATGAAATTATAGGCAAAGGTCTGACCAATGACAAAGATCGCCTCGGGTATGTAATTCGCCCTAGGTCTGACCAGATGACAAAAAACAACTACAAGTGCTTCTAAATCGGAATAGACTTAAAAATTCAAATAGGTATCACATAAGTTTTAGAAAACAAATGTCAAAAGCGTGTAAAAGATGCATGCAATCATCTTTTAGCACAAGTTAAGAAAAACCTTTTGTTAACTTTGATTTAGGCGTGTTTACCGCGGGAAAAGATTAAAGAAAGATCAAACCCTATATCCTACTCTTCATGCGCCCGAGGGCGCAAGTGCTTGGGATAATTATCATATAGATGCCGAGACATGTACATGACACGGGAAAGGATTAAAGATCGTTCAAACCCTAGATAGCTTGACTAGAGCACGTAGTACAATAGCAAGTCCACCATTAGTAAATCACAAAAAAACATGATGTTTTTAAGTATTATAAACCAATTAATTTTGCAAATCACGTCATTGAGAAGATAGTTTATAAGCCATCATTACGGTATGTAAGCCCAACTCGAGTGACAATATGATTTCGCAAAACAATTCGATTATAATAAAAACAAGTTTCATTAGATCTTATGTCCATATTAATATTTGTTCCAAAAACGATTTTTAACAAATAATACATAGCCGGTTCCAAAGGAAAACATGTTGTATTAATATGACATACTTTTAAAGCTAGTTTCGATATAAGTGGAGATCCGTTTTTATGATTCCTAGAATCTTGAATTATTACGTTTTGCAATTCATAATGGAAAACAAATAAGCACATGAAAACAGACTAGAAGGGGGTAGAAGCAGAAGACAGACTCTATATGAAAGCGATAAATCATATAAGATCCAAGTCTCGAATGAGTCTTCCCCAAATTGAGGACCAAATACCCTCATCAAGTTTTCGAGCAAGGTACTTGATGACGTGCAAAGTATCACAAAAGTGAGATGCAAAGGTCTTTGACGGATAATAAAAAACAATCGTAATTATTAGCCGGTTCAATTTAACCTACCCAATTTAACTATTATCTAGATCAAGATTAAAAGTTTATGACAAGTATGCATGTAATTGTCATAAAAACATAAATAAAAGAGATTTTAAAACGAAGCAAACGTGTTTTATTCTATGTGTAACCCATGAATGCCATACGAATTGACTCGTGATGCCACTGTTGGAATTTTGAATACTAGTTAACCATTAACTACGAGTACGCATCGGAATGGATCTAGTATAACATACATGATTAAGCACATAAGAAAAACAATTTAAAACCAACCTTTTATTAACTAAATAAATCAATTAATACGTCTTGATCTTGATCTTGAACTTTAACGGTTAAATTACCGTCTCCATCGTTTGCTCACACGACACGTCAAATGAACATCACTACGATGCTAGTAGTAACTTCACTTCTCAAACAACAAGTGTTTAATCTTGTAACTAGAAACCCTAGATCCAAAACCCTAACTGGGATTACGTAAGGATCGGTTTATAGAATGTTACAAGATTGATAAACCCAAAATCACATAAACCCTAATTAGGGTTATATCTAGTCGAACCACAAGGGAGAGCTAAAACCTAGATTTAGAGATCCTTAAAAGGTTTAACCTTATTTCACCAAAAAGGATTGATCTTATAAAGGTTTAACCTTTATGTGATTTTAGGGCTAAAGGTAAAATCGTTTGGTTTTGGTGTGGGGTGTGGGTCGATCGGACGCATCAAGGAAGCAAGGGAGAGATAAAAATTATGAGGGGTATAGGATTGTATTTATACTAATCCTTGCACCTCCTCAAAATCTTTAAGGCCCAACCCAAGAAATCAATTAAGGAAAAGATTACCTTAATAAAATATTCTTGAATATTTACTTACCAAAAACCAATAACTAAAAATCTTCTAGAATATCCTTAAGGATATATTCGGCCGATTATGGCCTAGTGTATTCTAGAATCGATTTTGTTCCCAAATTTAAATAACGCACTCACGATAAATTAATCAAATCTCGTTAATTAATTTTACCACCGTTAGTTAAATAATAAGTGAAATTTTTATTAAACGTTTAATTATAAATAATAAAACGTAAATAAAAGTGTGTTCTCCGTATTGAGTGTGTGCCCCCGATAGGCTCACGTATTTTCGACGGCTAAACGATCGCATATCCCAACACTACTATCTTCTTCCCATGTCTTTGTTTAATTCCTAAAGTCTAGAATATCATTACTGCATAAGTTTATCTATTTTGAGTTGTACTTTACTTTAAAGAAGAAAAGATAGGCAGATGGAGACTAGTCGATCAAGTATCTGAATTAAAAATGCAGACAGGTTTCATTTATAACAATTCGTTCACGGTGTGTTTTCTGGAGGATTTTAGGGATTAGAGTTCGTCGACAACTCTTGGTAGATTGATTACCCAAAGCCAATCATGGTTGAAACAGACGTGAACTTCTGATAAATCTTGGTGTGTAGAATTCGAACGAGATATGCGCTAGGGGGGAGCTGGTGGCCGAAGGTGAGATGGGCGCCGTTGAAAATTAGGCAAAAAGGAAAAAAAATGGGAGGAAACAACTTCGGATACGTAAAGTAATGTTGTTGGTATAATTGTCAATTTAAACTAAATTTCTGAGCATGGAGTAAAAGTGTCCCTGTAAATATCAATTCACATTTGATTATTATGATAGATATTATTACTAAATATAACTTAAAACCATGTTTAGAACATCATTAGTTTTAAATCTTTGTAATGCGGATAAAGAAACATGTGTTAGTTGGCCCTATTTGCCTTTAATACATATTCCGAACATGTTAAAAAACTATCAATTTCTTTTGATATTGTCATGAAAAAAATTAAAATTAGTAGATCAACTTGTTAGTAGAATGATTACATGTTCCTCAAAAGCATGTAAATATGCTTGTTTTCTTTTTCTCGAGCGCCTAGCTGCTTCTCTACTTGAAACCATCATAAAAACATAGCCAGTCATTTAATAGTATAAGTGGCCAACATTTATTTCACAACATCATGAAAGAAAAAATCTGATCTCCTAATATTTTTAAGGCTACCCACAACGCTAATTAAGTCGCGACCTAGTTTTTTCAGTTTTCTCTCTCCGGCGACCAAGTGCGACCTATTTGCCACAACCCGACGACCTAGTTGAATTTTTTTTAAATCATTATTTCTCTTTATAAATACCACATTTTCACACACAGTTTTTTTTAAATCGTATTATGTAATTTTATTTTATCTATTTAGTAGTGTATTTTATTTCATATTGTATTCCAATTTTAGTATTTTCATGTTTTAAGTATATAATAAATTAATTTTTGAATAAAAATTGTTTACGTTTACGGTATATGGTTTAAATTTTAAATTAAATAAAAAGTAACTCCAAAAATTAGAAGTAAAGGGGGTATAATGCATTAGCTAAAAGTAACTCCAAAAATTGTTAAAGAGGAATTAAACAAAGCAATATATTAAAATTTGAATTTTTTTTATAGAGTTTATATAATTAAAACACGATTAAAACATGTTTTAAAAAAAGTCTTTTTTATAAACACACAAACACAAACACAACCCACTTTAGTTTTTCCAAAATCGAATGTGACTAAGACCGAATAGGGGGGATCGAGTCCGGTGACCGAATCGCCGCAACAGAACGATTCGGTCGCGACCGATTGACGGTCGAATAATTCCGGTTGCGTTGCGTGTAGCCTAATATACCTTTGGCCGTTGTTGCTCTCAGTATCATCGGTAATAGGCTCATGAGTTCGGTGATGGATCGATTAACTTCTCGATTTCAGAAGTGGTTCGAGTCTCTCTTGTTTTGTTCGCCTTTGATATTCATAGTTTATGTTCTTGATCTTGGTTGTGGATCTTGATCTTGGTTTGTAAGATCTTTGATTCACTTATTGGTTTCTTTCTGTTTTGTATGTATGATCAAAAAGCAAAGTATCACATTTGAAGTGATAGCTTTACGCAGTTAATAAAAAATAAAGGGGAGGTTGGTTGAATCATACTTGATTCTTGTTATTGTTTTATAAAATCGTGTATCTCAGAGCCATTGGTTCTTGATATCTGCTTTTTAACTGGTTTTTTAAAAGATATTGATTAATCTTGTGATTAATCGTGCTTTAGTTGTGATTAATCACAAGATTTGATCGATTAAATTTTTTAGGGTTTCTAAAAATTGGGGGGTTTTCTGATTCTTGGTGTTCTGTGGTGATTAATTGGGTTCTTGTGCAATTAATTAGGTTTAATTGCATATCTGGTAAGTTTTATCAAAAAACCCTAAATTTCAGAAATTAGGGTTTCTTTGATTGAAGGTAATTAAGTTTGTTTCTTGTTAGTTTTCTGTTATTTTATCTTGTTTTCAGGTGAGTTTTCCGTTGTGCTGGTTGATTTATGAGATCTGCTTGATCTTGTGAATCTTGCTCTCTGATTGGTGGCTTGTTGCTGCGCGTGCTTTGTAATACCACTCTTCTCTCTCTTTTGGGTTTTTAGTTTGCTAGTGGGTGATTAGGTGTCGAAGGGATCTAGGTAGTTTTGGTGGTTTGATTGATTGAGAGGTTTGTTTGCTTCTTGATAGTTGTTTGTAGAGGAGTTACAAGGAGGTTTTGTTGTTTGATTGTTTTCTTTGTATTGCATCATATCTGAGGACAAGAAAAGTGATAAAGATGTCAGTGATACTGATGATGAGAGTAATAATGTCATTCACCCTAATGACCCTCTTTATTTACACCCATCTGATACTAATGGTCACCCTATTGTGACAACTAAATTGCCTGGTCCTGAAAATTATAAAGTGTGGGCTGCTGCCTTCAAACTTGCATTGCATACTAAAAATAAGTTGGGTTTTATTGATGGTACATGTGTTAAAGATAAATAGGATGAGTTTTTACAAGAACAATGGGATAGGTGTAATGCTGTTGTATTGTCATGGATTCTTGGTTGTATTTCTTCTGAGTTGTATCAAGGGCAAATTTTCTCTAAAAATGCTAGAGATGTTTGGGATGAATTGAAGGAAACATATGATAAAATTGATGGGTCTGTGATATATAATTTGCATTTTAAAATTCGCTCACTTACTCAATCTGGGTCCTCCCTATCTGAGTACTATCACAATTACAATAATCTATGGAGGCAATTTGACTCCCTGGTTAATCTGCCTAATTGTACTTGTGAGGGTGCTCCTCAGCTTAAAAGTCATAATAGTCTTTTGAGATTGATGCAGTTTCTTATGGGATTGGATGACACTTACAGTGTTGTAAGAAGTCAATTATTGACTTCTGATCCTCTACCAGATGTGAAATCTGCATTTGCTACCCTATCTAGGGTTGAATCTCATAAGAATAACTTGGTTTATAATTCTTCTGTTAGGCCAAACTCTTCTGCTTTTCCTGCTAGGCCATCTAATTTGTCTAATAGTAATAATAACAATTGGTCTAATAATAATAATAACAACAATAGTAGGTCCTCTCAAGGGAGGGGAGCTACCAGAAATAACAATTTGGTTTCTAAGCATTGTAATATGACTGGTCATACCATTGATAGGTGTTTTGAGCTTAATGGATATCCACCAGGATTCAAGAAAAGAACTCCTGGTGGTGTTAATTCTAATACTTCTTCTGGTGGTGTTAATTCTAGTTCTGCTTCTGTTAAGAATGATCCAAGTACAGGGAACTCAATGCCTTTTACTCAAGATCAGATTAACAGATTGATGGCTTTGATTAGTTCTAAGCCTGATAATAGTGAGTTGCAGTCTGGTGCTGCTGGTACTTTATCTTTTTCTAATCACGTGATTAGTTTTGTTACTTGCAAGTTTTTTAACTACAACTCTAACATTAGTACATATAGTACTTATGTTGGCTGGATTTTTGATTCTGGTGCCTCTCAACACATGACTTTTTCAACTGATCATTTAACTGATGTCATAAATGTTTCTCATTTGAATATAACTGTTTCACACCCTAATGGGACCATTGAATTGGTAAAATTTGTTGGAAATTATAAACTTCCAGATAAAATTAGTTTGAAAAATGTGTTAGTGGTACCTGGATACAAAGTCAGACTTATTTCTGTTCATAAACTTGCTAAGGACAACAAGTTTGTTGTTTCCTTCACTGAATCTAAGTGTTTCATTCAGGATTCTCTTCAAAAGTCCCTCCTGGGGACTGGTAGTGAGAATAATAGATTATATTTGTTTGATTCAGGTAGGAAAATTTTTAATAGTAAGATTACTTGTTGTTTGCTTTCTAAGTGTATATGGCACAACAAGCTTGGTCACCCATCTGATCAATTTCTGAGTGTGTTGAAAGATATACTTAAGATTGATGATTTGGGTGATACTCAGCCTTGTGATGTGTGTCACAAGGCTAAGCAAACCAGAGAACCTTTCCCTCTTAGTGATCATAAGACTAAGCATTTGGGTGATATTATTCATTTAGATGTCTAGGGTCCTTATAAGATTAAAAGTAGGGAAGGTTTCAGATTCTTTCTCACCATTGTTGATGATTACACTAGAGCTGTCTGGTTGTATTTGTTTAAGGGAAAAGATGAGGTTTTTGAAAAAGTGGTTGAATTTTATAATCTTATTCAGAATCAGTTTGACATTTCTGTTAAAGTATTTAGAAGTGATAATGGGACTGAGTTTATAAATCATATGTTTGAAAAGTTTGTTACATCTAAAGGTATAATACACCAGACTTCTTGTGTATATACACCACAGCAAAATGGTGTTGTTGAAAGAAAACATAGACATCTTCTTAATGTTGCTAGAGCCCTCATGTTTCAGGGGGGCATACCTTTAAACATGTGGTCAGAATGTATTTTAACATCTGTGTACCTTATTAACAGGCTTCCTACCTCTGTGCTTTCTAGAAAAAGTCCCTATGAAATGATTAACAATGTTTCACCTATACTCTCTTTGCTTAAAAGTTTTGGGTGTTTGTGTTTTGCAACTGTTTTAAATAACTCAGATAAATTTTCTACTAGGTCTGATAAATGTGTTTTTATGGGGTATTCTAATACTAAAAAGGGTTATAAGCTTTATAATCTTGAAACAAAGAGTTTTTTCTTTTCTAGAGATGTGAAGTTCTATGAGACTGTTTATCCTTTTAAAAATGATGTGTTAGTAAAAGAGTTTATTTTTGAAGAAAATGAAGTTAACAGTCAAAACTTTTTTGACCTAGTAGAATCAAAGTCAAGTGAACCTTATGATGATAAGAGAGACGAAAAGAGTGATATGGATAATAGTGTGACTCCTGACTTTGTAGATATGTCTAGTGACACTTCTCCTAATGTTGCCAGGCATTCTGGGGGGGGTAGTCAAAGAGTCTAGTTTAGACAAAGCTGACAACAACCAGAATGGTCTAGGTGGCAGTATAGGAAGTTATGAGGGAGATGACATTATCAATAATGATGATGATTATGAGTCTGAGGGTGATGACTTTGTAGAATTTAAACAAATGTTTGAATCTGAAAATGTTAATAGTCCAGAAAGACCAGAGTTAAGGAGATCTAGTAGGCCTGTTAAAACTCCTGCTAAATTTGACAATTATGTGATGGATAAAAGAGTTAAATATGATATAAATAGTGTGATTAGTTATGCTAATTTGTCTATGCATAATTTTGTCTTTGCTAATAATTTGAACAAAATTCATGAGCCCAAATCTTATTCAGAAGCTATTAAAAATCCAAAATGGATTGAAGCTATGAATGAAGAGATGGATGCTCTTAACAGAAATAACACTTGGGTAATTGTGGATTTACCACCAGGTAGAAAAGCAGTTGCTTGTAAGTGGTTGTGGAAAGTTAAGTACAAATCTAGTGGTGAGGTTGAAAGGTTTAAAGCTAGGGTTGTGGCTAAAGGTTTTAGTCAGAAAGAGGGTATAGATTATGAGGAAACGTTTTCACCAGTAGTGAAAATTGTTACTGTCAGATGCCTTATTTCTGTTGCTGTTCACTATGCTTGGCCTGTGTATCAACTTGATGTTAATAATGCATTCTTATATGGTGAGTTAGATGAAGAGATCTATATGACTCTTTCTGAGGGATATGGGTCTAATGATAATAAAGTGGGTAGACTCACTAAATCTTTGTATGGTCTTAAACAAGCACCAAGAAAATGGAATGAAAAATTAACTAGTGTGCTTGTTGAAAATGGGTTCATACAAAGTAAAAGTGATGTTTCCCTTTTCACTAAAAATGAGAATGACTCATTTTTGCATTATTGGTTTATGTTGATGATATTATCATAACTGGTAACAATGAATCTGTTATTAATTAGTTTAAGAAATACTTGAGTTCTAAATTTAAAATTAAAGATCTTGGAAAGCTTAAGTACTTCTTAAGTATTGAAGTACTTGATGCTAACAATGGTCTTGTGCTTAACCAAAGAAAGTACTGTCTTGAATTACTACCAGAGTATGGTATGTTGGCATGTAAGCCAGCCAAAGCACCTATTCCTGATTCATCTAAAAAGAAAAAAGATAAAAAAACTATAGAACAAGATGTTCCTATTGATAACAAAACATGTTATCAGAAAATTGTGGGAAAATGAATCTATCTTACATTAACCAGGCCTGATATAGCCTATGCTGTTCACAGTCTTAGTCAATTTATGCATGATCCTTTTAAGTCACACTTGAAGCTTGCTTTTCATGTCCTTAGATACCTTAAGGGTTCTCCTGGTAATGGTATTTCTTTCATGAAAAACAATGATTTAAGTCTTGCTGCATTTGTTGATTCTGACTGGGCAAAATGTAAGATTACTAGAAAGTCTGTAACTGGATATACAGTTTATCTTGGAAACAATCTTGTTTCCTGGAAAAGCAAAAAGCAATCCGTGTTAGCAAAATCTTCAGCTGAAGCTGAATATAGAGCTATGAACAGTGTTGCTTGTGAGATAATGTGGATTATTAAGATCATGAAGGATCTTAAAATTGATATATGCTTACCAGTTCCTATCAATTGTGATAGCAGTTCAGCAATTCAGATTGCTGCTAATCCTGTGTTTCATGAAAGGACAAAACATTTTGAAATTGACTTATATTTTTTAAGGGAAAAGGTGTCAGCAGGTTTGATTAAGACTTTAAAGATCAAATCTGAAGACAATGTGGCTGATATGTTTACAAAGGGCTTATCAATCAAAGATCACAAGTTTCTGAGTGATAAGCTTAATCTTGTCAACTTATATCACAAATCAACTTAAGAGGGGGTATTAAGAGTAAGTTGATAAGTGGTTAATAGTTGAAGGGTGAGTTGGTAACTTTTTTCCTTTATTATTTCTTTTGTTTTTCTTTGTTTTCTTTTGTGTGCAGGTGTTGAAAGTTGGAGGACTAATAGTGGCAAGTATGGAAAGTCATAAGCTGCGTGTAGCCACACATCTTTATATACTCGTTTTTATCTCATTGTTAGGTAGTTGTGTGTGTGAAAAAGTCTCTCTTGTTTTGTTCACCTTTGATATTCATAGTTTGTGTTCTTGATCTTGGTTGTGGATCTTGATCTTGGTTTGTAAGATCTTTGATTCACTTATTGGTTTCTTTCTATTTTGTATGTATGATCAAAAAGCAAAGTATCACATTTGAAGTGATAGCTTTACGCAATTAATAAAAAATAAAGGGGAGGTTGGTTGAATCATACTTGATTCTTGTTATTGTTTTATAAAATCGTATATTTTACATCAACAAATTGTATAAATAAGTTGGGCTCAAGCCTGTCTAACATTCCACAAGCCGAACTCGAGCTTAAATAATAAGGTTTGAAAAAACCCGTTCGAGCTCAAGATTTGTAAAACTTACACGAGCCAAGCTCGAGCTCGAACTCGGAAACACATCAAACTCGACTCGATTCGTTTCCACCATTACTTGTATACCAAGTCGGTATACTAGTTGCTGTTTAAAAAGACGAACGTAATGTAGCGGAACTAACTTGCTTCTTGTTTTTTAATGTCGCAACTAGCAATAGTTGGGGGAAATGGATTTGGTTACTCAAAAAAGGATAAGAGACTCTTGCTAAAACAAACACAATATAAATCAAATTTTGGACGTTATTGAAAAAACGATATAAACCAGAATCTAGTCTTAATATAGGATGGACCTAATCACGACCAGATCTGTTCTAAGTCGTTACATATACAATGACCCATCAAACTTATATGTATATGTTTATTTCTTTCATTTTCCAATGCGGAACTAGTTACACATGTACCAATAAAACAACCTCATTATACATAAACTCTATGTTTGCTATGCTTTGTAAATTTTTTGACACTTTTACATTGATTCGTTTGTATATTACTCCCTACTATTGTTTCTCATCTCATGTGAAAGAGTATAATCTAAACGATTAAAATTTATGGGAACAAAGTCGTTATAGGAACTAAGTAGATCAACATTGTTAGTTACTATTACTTACTTTCTGCTTAAAACCGTTATCTTTGTGAACAAAGTCGCTAATGCTAGAAATAGCTAATGAGTGCGTAGCAACCAAATCTTCAGCGTGTTTCACCTAAAATCAAAGAAATAGTTTGATTTTAGTATATCATCTCGACCATTAAAGATTAATATGCATCCCAACTCAGACTTCTCTAACTGTTCTTTCGAAATTCTTTTTGATTTTTGACTATCAACTATATGTGAACACATCATTCAATGAATAATGAGCTCAATTTAGATTGAGGGTTAAGAATAAGAAAGAAGCTACCTTAGCTCTTAGAGTTACCAAAGTTGACAATGTCTCTTGTCGCAATTCATCTGCCTGAGAGAAGCATGCTTAAGTTTAGCCGAAACTCGTACTAATGGTGACAATGTACCTTATATAACATTCAACTTACTTGTTGCTCAAGAGCTGTTAGATGTGCTTGCTTTCTCTTTCTCGAGCGCCTAGCAGATTCTCTATTTGAAATCATCCTGAAACATAGTCAGCCATAGAAGTAGTAGTACTGACCAACTTTTCTTTCATAACTTCATGAAACAAAAAAATGAAAAATCTTACCTCCTAATCTTTCTATTATTCATCTCATCGTCGTTGCTCTCAGTATTATCGGTAATAGGCTCATGAGTTTGGTGATCACCATCAGCTTCAGTTGTTTGATTGATTAACTCTTCGATTCCATGTTCAGAAGTGGTTCTACTCATAGAAGAATCGTTGCATTGTTCTTCTACTTTTAACAAGTCTAAAGTTATTACACATAATAAAAAGTCTAAAACCAACAACAACTCCTAATCTGAATAGTCCCCCTCATCAGCATCCCCCTCATCATCCCCCTCATCAGCATCCGAGTTAATTAGCTCATTATCGGACATGTTGTTGGCATTCTCAAGATCTTGAGACAACTCTTCGACGGTCCGAGTATCATTTTGATGAGGATTTAGGCTGACGGTATAGTTGGGACTTTCCCGAGAGTTAGAACTCGAGGGGCCAGTGGTGTTGACAATGGGTCGATGATAGTTGTTGAAACTATTATTTTGGGTAAGTGGAACTTGCAACTGATTAGAGAATGGAGGTTGGAGTGGGTTGAGTGGAGCATTATATGGAAATCCGGGAGGGGGATGAGGCATACCACGGAACTGGGGCATAACAGGGACCTGAGGCATACCAGGGAACTGAGGCATACCAGGGAATTGAGACATGCCAGGCATAGAAGAGAATTGGGGTGGCGGTACAAAAGGGTTATTAGGTCCGGTATACCCTCGACCCATGTCATGTGAAGTATAATGAGAAATTAAATGACTTAGGCGGGCGTTATTTACCTCAGCATTTTGTTGCGCCACACTAGCATACATATGGGCCAAATTAGCCTGTTGTTGCGCCTCCTCGATTTGCTTCCTCAAAAGTTATTTTTCTTGCTCATGAATCCTAAATAGCTCCTAGAGTTGTTCTCGAGTCACTCCCTCACTATAAGAACTACTCCCGCATCCATATGAGGTACCACCACCCGGCAACTTCCTGCCCCTGCCGACGATATTTTGAGTCTTGCGGCTCGGATTTACTAGATCAATTATTTCTTGATCAGTTTTGAACTGCTCAGCACCGCAAAGAATCACATCTTTTATGGCAATCATTCTCGACTGTGAAAAAGAAAGAGAAAAAAGAAGTTAAAAACAAATAAAAATATGTTATTAAAACATGTATATATTAAATTACTTAAATATCTGTCTTGATTTTCCTCGGACATAGTGCCATTCTTGTTTGTGTGTGTCCTGTTCCAAGTTTGTATAAGGTCCTCGTAAGCCCCATGCGCGACTTTCCGTACAATATCAAATAAATTAATAAAAGGATACAAATAAACATTATAAAAACCATTAAATGATCACAAAAACTATAACGATTCTTACAAATTCGTTCCTTCCTTGAGCGAATGATTTTTTCCCTTGATGTGTAGAAACTTTGTTTTTCGAGCGGTTAACTGTATTAACTTCACTTCTCTTCACCCGATTCGGGTGGGACCACCACCGACACAAATCAAGCCACTCCCCTGCTGATCTGTTGCCCCACGTAGAACTCGACGGGGGCAGTACAAGCGCCGCCTCCTCGGGCGACTCATGGATAGAATAATAGTCAGCCTTCAGCTTGTTCTTATTTTTGCGCCAAAGTAGCCTCAACTTACAGTTAATTCCAGTTTTTATCCTTTCTCCTACTACATATCTTTTCCCACCATAAGTCACACTTTCATTACTATCCAACCAACCCGTCAGGTTGAAATAGGTATACATGTAAACATATGCATTTAAATAAATAAATAGTTTTCAACCAAAACAGTTAATAGGACTAGATGTAACGCAAACAATTAATACCTCAAGTGTAGGAAAGATATAGATTTTGAGGTGCAATGATATCTCTTTCCACTCGCAAGCGAGTGGAAGTGGTCGGACTGTTTCCCCCATCAGAGAGCTCAGCATCGCAACATGAATGCCTAACGGATGGAAGCTATGAAAATCATAAGTATCCGCCCTCCTTAGGTCGTATTAACCGTAACCATATTTGGTATTGGGTCACCTACAAAGATTAGTTATTGAAGTTATTGATTCGTGAAAATTCAAGCAAAAAAATTAACAATAAGATCGAGTTGACATAAAATAAAAATAAATCACAATTTCTTACTTTCGCAATTGCCAGGTACGGACCCTGTAGGTCGTCTAGGTGGAGTACCACCAGCATCCCCTCCGTGTGATCTACCACCTACACACGCCATCTGTAATATAACAAGTACATGAACACACAATTTCGTGCACCGGTTAATGCTAATACACAAATTCATAAAAATTTACAAATTTAAACATATAAAAACAATTCCACTAAAAAAATTACACATCTAAAGATTAAATCATTGTTTCATTCAAATTACAACTTAAGATCAATTATCACAAATAATCAAATAAATGACTTAATTAAACACCTTAAAACAAATAATCAGGAATGTTTTTTCACCTACTAGTGCACTATAGAAGGCAATCCTAACCCACTCTTTGAATGTTTCGTCTCATATATGAATGCGGATAACTGATTTACTATTCGAGGAAATTTCGGCAGCATTTCCCCTCTACTCCCCAAATATGTGTTTAAAGACATATTCGTAGGAGTAAAGGAGAAACGCTGTCGAAATCATCTCAAATAATAAACCAGTTATACGCATTCATATCCTAAATGAGAAAAAAGATTCAAAAAGCAGTCCCAAAACTGGGGACTTTCCGAAATTAATTTCTAATAAATTAATTTCGGACGGGTTTTCTAAGGTTGATTAATTTCAGATGGGGCTTTTCCAAAAATTAATCGACTAGAATCCGAAAACAATCCTAAAGGGTGCAATTCAATATACATTTAAATCAAACTAATAACTAAAACATATAAAAAATCATTAGAAAAGTTATAACACTTATCTTCGATGTTGTTGCTGCCTAATTGTCGTGTCGCCGCCTAACTTTCTCGCTGCCGCCGACTGCCACCACGAAACCGTCACCGCTGCCATAAATAAAAAAGTTAGTTAAAAATAACTAATTGATTATTATCATATCATTAACTTTAACAATTAGATCAAAAAAATCAAACCTTTATTAAACTATAAGAATCATCATATAGAGGGTTGAAAGAAAAAGAATTAAACTTTTAGAGATGGGAGATGAAGATGACGGTGAACAGTGGTGGTGGTGACTGTCAAAATTGGTGGTGGTGGTAGAATGTGGTGGTGGTTGAATTTGATGAAAATGGGTGATGGGTAATGGAGATGGATGATGAAAATGGTGGTGTGGGTGATTAGAATAGGGTGGTAATGGCCGGAATATGGTTGAATTTGATTAATTTGACGAATTTGGTGATGGTGATTTTGGTGGTGGTTGAAGATGATAAAGAAAAAGAGAAGAAGAGAGCCGTCTGTTTCTTTTTGTGGATAATATTTTACGGTTGAAATTTAGGTCGAAAATTTCGACCCTAAATTACTTAAAGATTTAGGGTCGAAATTTTCGACCCTAAATTTCGACCCTAAATACTAACCGCAAATTTTTAATTTTTGGTATGAAATTTTAAAATTTTCGTGAAAAATTTTGAAAATTATACTTTTGGTGCCAAATTTAGGGTCGAAATTTTGACCCTAAATTTCGAAAATAGAATAATTTTAATTTTAAAATGTTTTAAAAAATTAATAAATAGAGTTTATAAAATTACTAAATTATTTATATAAAATATTAACAAATTAATTTATTTATATAAAATATTAATAAGTATAACTAATATATTTTATATATGTAAATCTATTTTCTAAATTACAATAATTACGTTTTAAAATAGTAAATTTCAAAACTAGAATAATTTTAATTTTAAAATGTTTTAAGAAGTTAATAAATAGAATTTATAAATTACTAAATTATTTATATAAAATATTAACGAATTATTTTATTTATATAAAATATTAATAAGTATCACTAATATATTCTATTAATGTAAATTTATTTTCTAAATTACAATAATTATGTTTTAAAATAGTAAATTTCGAAACAGGAATAATTTTAATTTTAAAAAATTTTAAAAAATTAATAAATAGAATTTTTAAATTACTAAATTATTTATATAAAATATTAACAAATTATTTTATTTATATAAAATATTAATAAGTATCACTAATATATTTTATTTATGTAATTTTTTTTCTAAATTACAATAATTACGTTTTAAAATAGTATATTTCGAAACTAGAATAATTTTAATTTTAAAATGTTTTAAAAAATTAATAAATAAAGTTTATCAATTACTAAATTATTTATATAAAATATTAACAAATTATTTTGTTTATATAAAAAATTAATAAGTATCACTAAATTATTTATATAAATTAATAAGTATCAATAAATAGAGTTTATAAATTACTAAATTATTTATATAAATTACAATAATTACGTTTTAAAATAGGGTATCGTATTACATGATATGTGTCAATAGGGTATCGTATTACATGATATGAGTCAATAGGGTATCGTATTACATGATATGACTCAATAGGGTATCGTATTACATGATATGAGTCAATAGGGTATCGTATTACATGGTATGAGTCAATAGGGTATCGTATTACATGATATGAGTCAATAGGGTATCATATTACATGATATGAGTCAATAGGGTATCGTATTACATGATATGAGTCAATAGGGTATCGTATTACATGATATGAGTCAATGTGGTATCGTATTACATGATATGAGTCAATAGGGTATCGTATTACATGATATGAGTCAATAGGGTATCGTATTACGTGATATGAGTCAATAGGGTATCGTATTACATGATATGAGTTAATAGGGTATCGTATTACATGATATAAGTCAATAGGGTATCGTATTACATGATATGAGTCAATGTGGTATCGTATTACATGATATGAGTCAATGTGGTATCGTATTACATGATATGAGTCAATAGGGTATCGTATTACATGATATGAGTCAATTGGGTATCGTATTACATGATAGGAGTCAATAGGGTATCGTATTACGTGATACGAGTCAATGTGGTATCGTATTACATGATATGAGTCAATAGGGTATCGTATTACATGATATGAGTCAATGGGGTATCGTATTACATGATATGAGTCAATAGGGTATTGTATTACTTGATATGAGTGAATGTGGTATCGTATTACATGATAGGAGTCAATAGGGTATCGTATTACATGATATGAGTCAATGTGGTATCGTATTACATGATATGAGTCAATGTGGTATGGTATTACATGATACGAGTCAATAGGGTATTGTATGACATGATATGAGTCAATATGATACCGTATTACATGATATGAGTCAATGTGGTATCGTATTACGTGATACGAGTCAATGTGGTATCGTATTACATGATATGAGTCAATAGCGTATTGTATTACATGATATGAGTCAATAGGTTATCGTATTACATGATATGAGCCAATAGGGTATCCTATTACATGATAGGAGTCAATAGGGTATCGTATTGCATGATACGAGTCGATAGGGTATCGTATTACATGATATGAGTCGATAGGGTATCGTATTACATGATATGAGTCAATAGGGTATCATATTACATGATATAAGTCAATAGGGTATCGTATTACATGGTATGAGTCAATAGGGTATCGTATTACATGATATGAGTCAATGTGGTATCGTATTACATGATATGAGTCAATAGGGTATCGTATTACATGATACGAGTCAATAGGGTAGCGTATTACATGATAGGAGTCAATAGGGTATCGTATTACGTGGTAAGAGTCAATGTGGTATCGTATTACATGATATGAGTCAATAGGGTATCGTATTACATGATATGAGTCAATGGGGTATCGTATTACATGATATGAGTCAATAGGGTATCGTATTACATGATATGAGTCAATAGGGTATCGTATTACATGATAGGAGTCAATAGGGTATCGTATTACATGATATGAGTCAATAGGGTATCGTATTACATGATATGAGTCGATGCGGTATCGTATTACATGATATGAGTCCATAGGGTATCGTATTACATGATATGAGTCAATAGGGTATCGTATTACATGATATGAGTCAATAGGGTATCGTACTACATGATATGACTCAATAGGGTATCGTATTACATGATATGAGTCAATGTGGTATCGTATTACATGATATGAGTCAATAGGGTATCGTATTACATGATATGAGCCAATAGGGTATCGTATTACATGATATGAGCCAATAGGGTATCGTATTACATGATAGGAGTCAATGAGGAGTCAATAGGGTATCGTATTACATGATATGAGTCAATGTGGTATCGTATTACATGATATGAGTCAATAGGGTATCGTATTACATGATATAAGTCAATGGGGTATCGTATTACATGATATGAGTCAATGTGGTATCGTATTACATGGAGGGAAAACATTGGCGGGAAAATATTAGAGGGAAAACCTTGGAGGGAAAATCTTGGAGGGAAAACATTGGAGGGAAAATGTTAACAATTTCCCTCACTTTTTTAGCATAAAAGGAGAACCACACACACTTCTTATCATCACAACCACCAGCAGATCACACACACTTATCATCACAAATACATTGTTATTATGAAGATGTTGAAGCATGAAGCTTTTCCGTGCAAGTGTGGACATGGAGATGTAGTTCTTCGAGAATCATGGCAAACTGAATCCTTTGGTAGACTGTACTATGCTTGTCCACGTTCCCGGGTTCAACCTCCAGTTTCATATGGATGCAATTTTTTTATGGAAAGACGAACGCGTCCAACTACTAATCAATTCTATTGGAGATTCAATGAGCTTTTCTCCTCCAAGCTCTTCTTCAAGACCTTCAACGAGCTTTTCTCCTCCAAGCTCTTCTCCCAGACCTTCAACGATTCCAATTTCTTCTCCAAGCTCTTCAACGTGTGCAAACAGTATGCACTTGAATAGAATGATAAAGGTACTTGAGAGTACAGTAGAGTTGTACCGCAACCCCGATAGGCACACAATGGATTCAGCTGCACTATTTCACGACCTTTACGATGACATGGGGAACCTTAGTTTGAACTAGTTTGTGATGTGTTTTTTTCCGTGTTTACGAGTCTAATATCGTTGTAATATCCATGTTTAATTAAGCGCATGTTTAAGTGTCCGTGACGAATAAAATTATGTTTAGGGTGTTTGTCTGTAAGTCTCCCATGTGATATTACAAAAGGTTTTATGTAATATTTGGAATAAATAAATATTTGTTTTATAAATGTCTCATTTTTATTATATAAACGTCGCAACTGTTCGTAAAGTCTAATGACTTTAAGTCCCCGTATCGAATAAAATGTATCGTTAGGCGTTTTGTTCGTATCTTTTAACATAAAAGTTACATAAGTTATATATAAGTATAATAATAATAACAATAATAATTCAAAATTTATTTTAATAATTATGAAAAAAAAATTATTTTTGCAATTAGAACACATTACCATTGAATAAAAACATATATATTAAAAATTTAAATATATACATATATTAATATTTTAAAAGGATTCAGACTAAAATAAAATTTCTAAAATATATTTAAAAATTTAGGGTCGAAATTTCGACCCTAAAATATTACCATATAAAAAATATAAACTTTTGGAATGATTTTTAATTATTAAAAATATATTTTATATTACATAAATAAATTAAAATATAGTTAAAAATTTAGGGTTGAAATTTTCGACCCTAAAATATTAACTTTAAAAATATAATGTTTTAAAATTATTTTTAATTATTAAAAATATATTTTATATTACATAAATATATTAAGTTTACACTGCGTTTTTAGGGTCGAAATTTTCGACCCTAAAATCGCGGACCCCACTACCTTTTTGACCAGCCATTTTGGGTTGAAAAGTTGTAGCCCCCACCCTGTATTTAGGGTCGAAATTTTCGACCCTAAAAACTAACCGACCCTAAACAGAAGTTTTGTTGTAGTGAAGCATGCTTAAGTTTAGCCGAAACTCGTAATAATGGTGACAATTTACCTTATATAACATTCAACTTACTCGTTGCTCAAGAGCTGTTATATGTGCTTACTTTCTCTTTCTCGAGCGCCTAGCAGATTCTCTATTTGAAACCATCCTGAAGCATAGCCAGCCATATAATTAGTACTGATCAAAGTGACCAACTTTTCTTTCATAACTTAATGAAACAAAAAATCTTACCTCCTAATCTTTCTAATATTCATCTGGTCGTCGTCGCTCTCAGTATTACCGGTAATAGGCTCATGAGTTGGTGATCAACATCATCTTCAATTGTTTGATTTATTAAATCTTCGATATCATGTTAAGAAGAGGGTCTACTCATAGAAGAATCGTTGCATGGTTATTCTACTTTTTTGTCATTGTGATTGATAATATTCTGTTAGCAAACACAGTTTCACCAAATCATGAGTCTTTAAGAGTTTGGTTAGACAGTATGTCTAGCTTTATTTGAGACAAAACGGACCCCATACAATATAGAGTAAAGGTAACAAAATGCAAGATGAAACGAGTCGGTTACACCTGTTTAGTATTTTACCGTCACAATTTTACCTTGTATCAGTACATATTCAAACTGTTTACACTAGAATTTTATTTTATTTAGTATGTTATCCACTGATAACGTTAGAGATCGAAGGTACCCAAATCAACGAAGCCATAAGGTGTGATCATACTAGGAGAAAATGAATATGGTTACTCATAAAAGATAAGAAATTTTATTGCAAAACAAACGTAAGCTAGAAGTTCATCCAAGACAATCTAAGAAGATGAACAACTAAACTCAAATATGTTATATGCATAATAACTCATTAAGCTTAAATCTATGCGTTTATTTCTTTCATTTTCTTATGTGGGATTGATTCTGCATGTACCACTCAAACAAGATGATTACACCTATGCTAGCTCCAACATGTTTTCTATGCTCTGTATACTTCGTTTAGCACATCATTCGTTTTATAAGTCTTTGTAACACGGATAAAGACATGTGTTCTAGTTAGCCCAATCTGACTAATCTATTCGGAACATGTTGAAAAACTATCATTTTCTTAGGATATTGTCATGAAAAAATTAGAATAATTAGATCAACTTAACAGTGTTGGTAGAATGCTTACATGTTCCTCAAAAGCTTCTAAATGTGCTTATTTTCTTTTTCTCAAAAACCTAGCAGCTTCTCTATTTGAAACCATCCTGAAAACATAGCCAACCATATGAATAGTATAAGTGACCAACTTTTCTTACATAGCATCATGTAACAAAACTTCGAACCTTGTAATAGGCTCATGAGTTCGGTGACCAACATCACCTTTAAATGATTGATTGATTAACTTCTCGATATCGTGTTCAGAAGAGGTTCTGTTCATGGAAAAATTAGTACATGGTTCTTTTTTATCATTGTTATTATGATTATTATCCATGATGATATGTGTGTGACATTAAGTCGAATGAGTAAGATAGTGATTTATACTTCAGAATATCATGCTTGTGAAAAAGTTGTAGGATTTATCTTTTTAGTTTCTTCATCTCTAAGAATTTGCAATGATTGGAGCAAGCATTGTAGGATGAAAAGCTTTAAATTACTTTATCAAAAGTTATTTTAAAAATACAAACAAACACAGGAAATGAGAATTGTTTAAGAAAATGTTGCCATTTACTTATGGGGAAAAAGCAGCACGTATGCATCAGCTGAGAATTGAAAGAAAACTTTTTGATTGTGGCTGCTTCCTTATACAACTGGAATTATATATGTTTGGATATAACCAGGCTACCATGTTGTTTCCTTCAGTTGGTCTATGAAGTGCTTAAACAAATTCCTCTTTTGATAATGTCAGATGGTCGACACCAGTACCGCTCATCTCATGTGTACTTCAAGTACAGTATCTCAAGTGTACTCTATGTATAGTATTCCATGTGTACTTCACGTACAGTATTTCAGGTGTACTCCCTGTGTATTGTTAATCGATCCTCAATCACCTCAGGCGTTTTTCCACTTGTCGATATTCTACCAGATGTTGATGCTGCTCATAAGTTTGAGATTTTACAAGATGCTGATGCTGCTCATACCTTGGAGATTCCACAAGATGCCGATGCTGTTCATAATATGAAAATTTTACAGAGCAAGGACGGAGACTATAGATTTGAAATTCCAGACAAGAATATACTTTAACCATCAGACACTACCATCCCATCCCATTCCTTTACCTCCTCAGTTGGATGTCACACGTCACCCAACTATTCTTTCAGTCAGAAGAGTAGGAACCGGTACCCAGCCGGGCACTCAGCAAAATAGTTACATGGATCACCATCATGATAATGACCGTCATGAAATTGACAGACAAGACGACAGTGACCGCTATCATGACAGTAAGGAATCGATCAACCAATTCTGATATCATGATCAAAATTTTAACCTTATTCAGCTTCATATCTGGAGACACATGTCAAGACACCAGTCAAGACGCATGTCCCAGGTACATTTTCTGAAGATACATGTCAAGACACCAGTCAAGACACATGTCATACGAATCTCTTCTCAAGGAACGAGTCAAGACTCATAACTCAGGTGTAACTCCTAAACTAGACCCTCAGTAATTCAGGGGACCCTCCGAGCGGGTATACCCATTCTGTTATGCCACACATAATTGAGACCACTAAAAATTCAGTTACCACCACTAGAGTATTTTCTAGGTTAGACACGCAGAGTTTATTCTATGGGGTTATAGACGAACACATTCAGTGAGATCTGTCACGTTTACTTCACGTACTCATATGTCAGCTTTATCTTAAATCATGTATTACCTACCTCCCATCCCAGAAAAGACTCCATAGTATCACCCATATTAATAAAGGTTTTCCTTCCAGTTGAAGCCAGGATTCGTCTTACTAACTCCCGAGTATATTTATTATATTCTGCAAGAAAAATTAGTACAAATAGTTATGCCTTACAAGCAAGTGACTTATTATCCCATAGCTACGAACACTTTCTAGCTACTAGTTATGACTCAACGTCTGAAGTTCTTTAAATTCATGATCAGCAGATTACTCCAAAGTTTCCAGATGCAATTCTAGAAGGGTTTCCAGAAATTCCTTCCTAACCATGAGACGGAGTTTGACATCGAACTTGTTTCAAGGACAGAACCTGTTTTCAAAACTCCTTATCACAGGGCTTCAACCGAGTTAAAGGAGTTGCAGGATTAGCTGCAAGAGTTGCTAGAACGAGGCTTTATTCGTCCGAGTGCACCACCAGGAGTTGCACCATTTCTGTCAGTCAGAAATAAGGCCGGTAAAATGAGATCATGTATCGACCACCGAAAATTTGACAAGATCACCATTCATAATCGATATTCATTCCAAGTATAGAAGGTTTATCTGATCTGTTACGAAGTCTTAAACATTTTTCCAAGAACACTTCACGATCATGCTACCATCAGTGGTGTGAGAAAGAACAGGACATTTCCATGACTGCTTTTGCCCACGTTATGGTCTCTCTAAAATTTTGATTTTGCTTTTGGGCTCCCGAATGATCCAACTATATTATGGAATTGATGAACAAAATTTTCCATGAATTCTCAGACAATATTGTCAGTATATTCATTGATACCAGCCTGATCTACTAAATTCTAGAGAAGAACACGAGAATCATCTTTTCACGGTTATGCAGATTCTCTGATAGGAGACAATTTTATACGCAGCTTTCCAGATGTGAGTTCTAGTTTGGATCAGGTGGCATTTCTAGACTACTTTGTTTCAGCATAAAGAAATTCCATAAATCATGCGAAGGTGAAGGCCATCACCAGATGGTCAAGACCGACGTCTGTTGTTGATACAAAAGTTGGATGATCCTTGCTAGACCAGAATTAGGCTTAATTCGGGTAGGCTGGGCTCCGGCTCTTGCACCAAGTGAATAACTTGCTGAGATCCTGCACACTAAAGCAACACGCGTTAGACTTATCGTGGGAGTGTATCCCACGATTAGACTCTGGCGTGAGAGTAAGTAATCGGTTAGGGTTATGAATCAGATGTAGGTTGAGAGTATAGAGAATATAATAACTTTGTGGAACACTTGGGGGTTCCTTATATAGGCAGTGAAACCCTAATGGGCTGTCACTGTTACTTCGGCACTAAGCATAAGATAATCACCATAATTAGCTTGATTATTATCTTCTAATTATGGTTAGTTTATATCCTATACTTAAAGGTAAATCCAAATCCTAATAAGATTGTGATTCTGTCTACCCTTGTCCTGGCTGTGCCGGGCCGTGGGCCACACACACTTTATGCAGCCACTGTTCATTCAAGCCCATAAGCTTAACTGACATTAATCCAACCCATTCGTGATAGGCCGGATGCGGGTAATACCCGTGGGTCGGGTTCATGACCCGGTTGAGGACTATACATCATCATGTCCCCCCAGTCTAGTTGTTACAGCCGTAGGCGTAATATCTAGACTAACAAGATGCCCCTCGGACGTACCAAGAAAGAACATCTTGAAATGTTGAATTTCAAAACCATGTTTCGGCCGCACATGTCAACCTTGTTAGGAATTCATTCCTATGGCACCCCAGCCGCACCTGACGATCGAGACACAACAAATGAAACATTAAATATGGTCTTACTTATGACCGCATATCCCGACACAATTGACTGTTCACCTAACATATTGACTAACAAAGTGCAAATAGCCAGTACCTCGAGTGACGCAAACTTTTGAGTCAGAAGTGACCCGTGGGTCCCGCTTGACTGTTTACTTGCCACTTACCTCCCTAACCCCACAATCTAGGCTAGTGGAAGACACGTGGCATGAATCCAATGAATCATCACCAACGAGGAAACCCTATCAATAGGTTGCCCATACGGCTTTGTGTTACACACAGTCTTTTGCTACTCTTCCGCCATTAACACTTTCTTCCTTACCAGCACCTTCGTTCGCACAGATCTTCCCCCACACAGGTTAGAATACCACGCCTTTCATCATTTCTTAATAATTAGGGCTCATAGGAACAACCCTACCATCGGATCCGTGCTGAATGTGATGACGAAAGTAAAACTGGGAGAGTTTTTCTCCGATTTCTTCATTCCTAACAACCTTCATCCCTCTCTCCCTGGTGCCAGGGAACTTATAACTGAAGCCCCCAGGGAAAGATTGGCCTATACACTCGCCTTTTTGATGCGGCCAATTACCGCATCCATTTTACTAGGTTCCTTGTATATTTACTAGGGTACTATGATGTACATATCACCTAGTTACACCGCATAGGCGCATGTAAGATTAGCCAATTTGAAATCCTATGCTGTGCACGAAGCATCCCCCCAACCGTAGAGTTATTTAGGCTGTTTTATATTCCCAACTTAGTGAATGGTTGGCTTTCCTTTAAGAAACGATCGCCAAACAGCCCCGTGAGTCAAAATAAAGCCATGGACTCACTGAAAAACTGGTATGATTACTACTTTTTTTATCGACACAGTAGTATGGTCGACTGAGTTTGTATATAAGCATAGATTACGCCCTAACTTTCCTCCTCGGGCCGGTACATACAACGCCCAGCACGCTCAAGAAATATATAGAAATAGGATAGGGTTTCATAGGAGCCTACCTGAGTCATTCCTTTGCCTGCTAGGAATTAGTCGTAACTACTTTGGCCCGTTGAACAGATACCCTGTATTTTGGAGAAGCCGAGGCGAAGGTAGGTATAGTTATTTTAACCACAAAGATATACAAATGCGCTTGTCCGTATCTAACGTACTCCTTTGCTTTGAAGAAAGGAACTTCTTTGGAGTCCTACGCCAGGGAGACCCTAAGGCCATTCTGGAGGGAACGCGACCCAGACGAGAAAACGAGCTACCACTTTTTGAACAAACCAGAAATGTGACAGTCGCCCTGGCAGCCGTACCCGACCCCTAATCCGACGAGGAAGACACAACTCTTCAGAAGTCCCCCCATAGATTTCGATAATGAAGACGGGGACACAATGATGTTGAAGAATGATGTTGGACCCTCCTCACCGCCGAAGACTACCACCCCTGCGCATGAGGAGGAGCAGGGCGATAACATTGAGAGGACCACCTCTAGCCTCCGCCAAATGCTGGGTGATGATGATGATGATGAAGTACAGCAAGTCGATGAAGAAGAGGAGGAAGAAGCTCAACCCATCCTCAGGCGTACCCGCAGAAAGAATAAGAGGGTAAGGAGAACCACCGAGGCCGTGATAGGAGAACACAATGCCCCAGTCAAAAGACTGCGCGAAGACCACCCCCTCTATCAATCAGGGGAAAGCACAAATCAGGCTTCGGGAATGGCGTAGGATGCACATATAGCCTAGAACGTGCCACCCCTCGTTGTTGAGCTGGTCTCTCAGGTTCCTCCCACTGCGTCAGAGCAGGAGAAGAACAATATGTAAGTCGCCCGCACATGCCTGTAATTATTTCTTTCTTCCAAGTAAAACGTATGTGCTTCCGTAATAATACTTATGTGCATGACAATGTTGGTTACAGGGATAACCAGGTTGGTGTCGCACCTGTCCAAGGGACGAGGAAGGGGAAGGAGCCTGTCCTTCACGCCGTAGCGTCCAAACTTGGCCCGGACTTCGAGGAAGGTACTCCCACGGCCTCCCAGGAGATTCCTGTATCCGGCTCCCCCCACACTTTATTCCTGAGTGGAAGACAACCACTGCTGCTAGGATGAGGGACGCGGAAGAATGCCGGGACTACCTTAAGCACTGCATTCTGCCTGGCCTTGTAAAGGATATAAACACGCTCAGCCATCCAGACTTGGTAGATGAGTACAATGGGGTCATGGTGCATCAGATGGCTATGGGTACCTCCATGCGGGTGAGATTTGAGGCCGTCCTGGATCACGTCAAATCTTTAAAGAGGAATAACGGTCGCAGGGAGAAAATGATTAAAGAAAATGAATCCATGATTTCAACCCTTCAGTCCCAACTCGCCACTGCTGAGGCAACCATCAAAGAACAAGCCGCGCACACCAATGCCCATAACAATCATGTTGCCGAGCTTGAAGCCCAACTTGAGGCTTCAAAAGCTAAGGTACGTATCTGTACGGTATCATACCCTGGTCCATTTTATGCATGAGTTATCCTAACCTTGGTATATCACATGCAGGTGGTCGCCGTAGAGGCATTGGCGAAGACCTCAACTGATCAGGCATCTGCCCTCTCAAAGGAGCTTAAAGATGTACGAACATTGGTCTATGGCGAGGAGACCTTGAAAGAAGAGCTGGCTAAGGAGAGGACCGTGATGGAACAGGTGATGGAGGCTTCTGGGCAAAAGGACGTGGAGTTGGACACCCTTACCACATACCGTGACGAGGTGCTGTGCCCCCAACTACAAGCAGCCATTGCTGGCCGTAGATGGATGGTGGGCCATGGGGCACGTCTAGCTATCATGAAAGTATTGGAGGCTCCTCAATTTGTGCAACAGTTTGCAGATCTTCTATCGAATGGTATCGACCATGGTCGTCATGAAGGCATGGTCATGGCCGCAGAGCTGATAAGTAAGAAGCAGAATTTTACTAAGCATGCCTACTTCAACCCCGGGGATATAGAGAAGATGACCACTTCTATGGCTGCTATGAGGGATTTGGAGTACCCTTTCTTGGCCGAGCTTGAGTCTATAAAGGATGCGTCCAATAGGGAGATCATGGAAAAACTAACTCTAGGCGCATTCTCGCAAGCTGAGGGAGACTCTCGGGCTCATTTCGCACCTTCCCCTAGCCAACTTACTCTTCCCATTAATGAGGACGTCAACAGGGTCGTGGTTGGTGAGCAATCATTAAGTGAGGTGTTGGAGGCGAACACGGCTCGGGCTATTTATAGGAAAGACCATAGGGAGGCATTATCTCGAATAGCTGAAGAGCAAAGAGAGATAGGTAAGTTTCTCCCCCCCCCTATGTAGGGCGTTCTTTTATTGCTTCAATTTCTGAACATTTTAATTTGTAACAAATATTTGTCCGTGGATGTCCACGACACTCTTTTGTAACACTTTATCTAAACACTTAAGTATTATGTGTATGGTTCCATGATAATTACGGTAATTTTGATTGTTGGAAACTTGTTTATATTCTCTAGATATTGTGTATCGGTGTCGCATGACATGTCACGGCTTATCAAGAATAAAACTAAGTCTATATTTTACTAGTCGTGCAGCGTGTGTCTTTATCATGTCCGGCGCTATGTAAGCACGACATGCGGAAACTTATTACAACGTCTTGTAAATAAGGTGTCTAGCAAGGATACGTGATCCGTGTCATTGGGGTTGCATCCCTCTTATGCGACAAGTTGAATTATTAGGTTCACTTAATCCTCTTACCCGCATGGGAGCGAGAAGTACATGTACGGTTTGAATGAATGCATATGAATAAGAAATAGAACACTATGGAAATAACAAATAAATCTAAAAGACATAAGATAATAATTTGCACAAGAACAGAGCGTGGAACTAGCTAGGCACCACGTCATTTTATTAGAACGTTTACGATTTTTTGAGAGAATTAAAATCCTAAGACAAATAGAACCTAGAAAGCATGAAAACAAAAAAATACATGGATCTTCATTGAGGTTAACCACAACGAAGTGTCCATGCGGAGGCCGTAGCCCTTTCAAAGGTAGCATCTTTTAAGGTTGCAAGTATTCCATGTACGATCTAAGTCACGGCCATTCATATCACGCAACTTATACGCGCCTAGTCCCAAAGCTTCCGTGACCTCATACGACCCTTCCCACTTTGGACCCAGCTTCCCTGTGTTCTCCGCGTGACTTGCCTCGTTAGCACGATAAACAAAATCCCCCGGTCGGAAGGAAACACCATTGAATTTGGAATCGTAATAAGATTTCATACGTGCCTTAGACTTGGCCTCATTGATGGCTGCTATCTCTCGTTTCTCCTCCAACAAGTCTAGATTGACCAGGAGTTGCTCGTCGTTCGTGAAGACGTTAACCTCCGCAGTACGGATTGTTGGCATCCCAATCTCTGCTGGGATAACGGCCTCGGTTCCGTAGGCCAGCGCGAATGGAGTGTCCCCATTGGCTGTTTTGATCATTGTCCTATGTGCCCATAGGACATGTGGTAGTTCATCTACCCACTTAGCACTTCGTTCGTCCAGGTGTGCTTTGATACCTTCACCTAGGCTTCTGTTTGCCCGCTCCACGAGACCATTAGTCTGTGGGTGTTTAACTGATGTGAAACGCCGTGTGATATTCAAACCAATCCTTGAATGGATTATCCGTGAACTGCTTTCCGTTATCCGAGATAATCTCGCCTGGCAAACCAAAACGGTATACAATATTTTCCCAAACAAACCTTTTTACCTGCTTGCCCGTAATCGTTTTAACCGCCTTAGCTTCTATCCAACGTGTAAAATAGTCCATTACGACGATCAAGAACTTAACACCTCCTGCGGCAACAGGAAAAGGCCCTGCGATATCGATCCCCCACTTATAGAATGGCCATGGGGATGTGATGGGTGTTAGTTCTTGTTGCAGATGTCGCGGTACTGTTCTATGCACTTGGAAATCGCTGCATTTACGAATCATGTCTCGTGCATCCCGATGCATAGTCGACCAATAGTATCCTGTGCGTAAAGCTCGTGCTACTACGGATATGGGGCATGCAGCATGACCCTTCATGGATTTCACTAATCACGTAGCTAGCCTGGCGCGGCCCGACGCATCGTAACCACGGCTGTAGGAACGAACGCTTGTACAGAATACCTTCTTGAAGTTCGAAATGCTGCGACTTCCTTTTGATACGTCGTGCCGCCTTTTCATCGTCTGGAAGGGTTTCATCAGTTAAATAGCTGATGATCGGGGTCATCCATGTAGGTCCCTCTTCTTCAACTATAGTTGCGATTTCCCCTCATGTAATGGATTTTTCCTTGAGTATTTCCACCAATACTTGTTTGGATAAATGGGCGAAGCTTGCAGATGCAATCTTGCTAAGAGCATCCGCCTTCTTGTTTTCACCTCTTGGTACCTGTTTGATTGAAAACTTCCCTAAAGTGGCTATCAGTGACTTGACTTTCTCTAAGTATTGGATCATGTTATCCTCCTTGGCTACATACCCTCCTACGATGTGATTTGCGACAAGCCGTGAGTCCACGTAGGCCTCAAGGTTGCGGACTCCCATTCTAGCGGTGATTTTTAAACCCGCAATCAATGCTTCATATTCTGCCTCATTATTCGTGACCGTGAACTCAAAACGCAAGGCGTAGGTAAACTCCATTCCTTCCGGATTTGTGAGGATGAGGCCGGCTCCTGATCCGTTCGTGCACGAAGATCCGTCAGTAAACAAAACCCATGGTTCCGCTGGAATTTCCTCTTTTGCACCATTGGTTCGTCCTCCTCAAGTTTCTCAATTAGGAAGTCAGCCAAAATTTGGCCTTCAACCACTGTCCTTGGTCTATAGGAGATGTTATGTTCTCCTAGTAGGACGCTCCACTTCTGTAGCCTCCGGGCCACGTCCGGTTTAGAGATGATCTGTTTTAGTGGTTGATTAGTGATGACCACAATTGGGTGCGCCTGAAAATACCAGCGCAGCCTTTTCGCGACGTACACCAGTGACAAAACCAACTTCTCCATTGATGAATAATTCAACTCCGGCCCTTGCAATGCTCTGCTTATGAAGTAAACCGGTGTCTGGACTGAGTCCCAATCAGTCATAAGGACCGCACTTATTGCTCCGTACGTAGCGATAGATACATGATGAGCTCCTCCTTAGGTCGGGGTGCAACTTGCATAGGAAGATCCGCGAGATGCTGTTTAAGCTGCCCAAAGGCTTCCTCTGCTTCTTTTGTCCAGCGGATATCTCCTTTCTTCAAACACTTCTTGAGTGTTTTGAATAGAGGCAGTGACTTCTCCGCGGACTTTGACAAGAACATATTGAGCCCGACCAGCTTTCCATTGAGTGATTGTACCTCCTTGAGTGTCTGAGGGGACGGTAACTATATCACGGTGTCCATCTTCTCCGGACAAGGCTTAATGCCGTTTGGTTTAATCATATACCTAAGGAACATCCCTTCGGTTGCCCCAAACATGCACTTTTTTAGATTCAACTTCATGTTGATTCTCCTCAACGTGTCGAATGTTTCCTAGATATCACGGAGAAGTGCCTCCTCCGTATGGCTTTTGATGACCAGATCGTCAACATAGACCTCAAGGTTTCGGTCTATCTGGGAGTCGAAGGATTTATCAACGAGTCGCTGATATGTCGCTCCGGCGTTTTTTAGTCCGAACGACATTTTCGTGTAACAATACACGCACTGACTAGTGTGAAACATCGTCTTCTCCTAGTCCTCCTCTGCCATCTGGATCTAATGGTATCCTTTATATGCATCTAAAAAACATTTGAAAGGGTATCCGCATAAGGATTCCACCTTCCAATCAATTTTTGGTAAAGGATAGCAGTCTTGCGGACAAGGTTTGTTCAAGTCCGTAAAGTCCACACACATGCGCCAGCTCCCATCATATTTCTTGACCATGATTGGGTTGGATAACCATTCATGGTAATATACCTCGCGCATAATTCCTGCGTCCACCAATTTCCGTACCTCATCCAGTATTATCTGGCTGCGTTCTGGTGCTTGTCCATGCTTCTTTTGCTTGACCGGGGGTATCCCTGGCGGATTTGAAGTTTATGTTCTGCTATCGAACGCGGCACACCTATCATATGCTTAGGCTCCCATGCGAATATATCAAGGTTTGCTTTTAGGAGAGAGCACATAGCCTTCTTCCCGTTATCCGATAGCGTTCCCCCTATGGCCACCTCTTGTTCCGGGTAGTCGGGGTGGATTACCACCTTCTAATTGGGGGGCGGTGATCCTTCTTTGAACAGGCTGGGTTGGTGCTGTCACGGCATGGCATTCGGATGCTGACACTATCGAATTTTAAATTGTAACAATTCCCCCCTTCGACTAGGAATTTAATCATACCATGTGCCGTGGACGGTGTTGGGAATAAATCTATGCATGCTTGTTACCCCTGCTAGTTGATTATCCGTACCCTTGCTAGAGTAAGTTCCCCCTGCCAAATAACAAAGGCAAGGGGATTGGTTCCCATGCTGAAGTCAAAGGCCCTGCCGTCAGAGATAAACTTGGAATAGATTTTTACGCGTTTCTGTTACTACTCCTTAATACTTTCCAAGTTTGTTAGTAGTGATCTTGTACGTGAGTCCTTATGACTATAAAAGGACTCACTAGGTTAGCATGTAAAGTGTGTCTTTCTCTATTGTCTTTCGTTATCATACTTTAAGGTTTTGTAAACCCTAATACCATTTTAGGGTATTCGTATATCATTGATATATTAAAGTTCAACATTTGCTTCAATCATATTGTTCTTGTGCTAAACATTATATTCCGCATCTGGTTTAGTTACTTTGCTTTGCAAAGTTTCTCTAGTGTTAGATTGAATTCTTTCTTTCTATCACAACCCTTAAACAAGCTATTAAGGTTTAAGATCTGAGTTTGGGATCAACAAGTGGTATCAGAGCTTGTTGAGAAACTTTGTCTAAACCAAGAACAAAATCCTCATAACAACCATGTCTTCAGACTCTTCCTCAAACAGCAACAACCACAATAACCTCAAGCTACCCATGTTGGATCCTAAAAACTTTGAATTATGGGAATTCAGAATCCAAAATACCTGAAAATGGAACACTATGTTCTCTGGGAGATCATAGAGTTTGGTGATCAATTCAATAAAATGGTGGCAGTTGAAGAGGGCAAGGAAGAAGAGAAAGGTGAAAGTTCCAAAGGTAAGGACAAGAAGAAATCTGCTGCTCTTTGTGATAAGGAAATACTGGCCAGAAGGCATGATGTCAGGGCTCACAGCTCATTGTTGTTGGCTCTACCTGATAGACATCAACTAAGATTCAGAAAATACAAAACAGCTAAGGAACTATGGGAAGCCATAGGCACAACCTTTGGAGGAAATTAAGCCACAAAGAAGAAGAAGAAGAAGAATCAAATGCTTGATGATTTTGCTTCTTTTAAAGCAATTGGTGATGAATCAATTGGAGCTATTTATAATAGGCTTCAAGATATGGTGGCCCAGTTGGAGTTATTTGATATTAAGGTGACAAGAGAGCATGTGAATACCAGGTTTCTTAACAGCCTCCAAAAAGAATGGTTTGTCTACAAGGCAATTTGGCAGAATAAGGATGACTTGGACAACAAGAACATTGATGACATATACAATAACTTAAAAGTTTTTGAACCTGTTGTCAATGAGATGAAGTCAAAAGGAACGATTCCCATCAACTCAAGTAGATCTACTGATTCCCCTGCTAACATGGCATTCATATCACAAAGCAGTGGAATCTCCAAAAACAGTGGAATCGAAGTAGCCCATGCTACTTATTCCCCTGCTACCAGGTCTGGATCATCTTATGATGAAGAAAGGCCAGATACATTCAGCCTTGATACTGCTTGTGCTTTTATAGCATCTCAAGGGCCACAAGGATCTACTGTGTTGCATGAAGATCTAAGTCAAATCAGTAAGCAAGGACTAGAAGAGATGGATATCAAGTGGAACATGGCTCTGCTTAGCATGAAAGCCAACAGGTTTTACAAGAAGTATGGGAAGAAGATCTCAATCAATCCCTCTGATGTGGCTGGGTTTGAAAAAATAAAGGTTGGATGCTACAACTATGGTAAGAATGGTCATTTTTCTAGGGAATGCAGAGGACCTAAGACTGGGAACAACTATAAGAAGGAAACTAGAGATGATGATTCTGGTGCTAAAGCCATGGTAGCCATGCAGGGGATAGATGGAGCAGGTGGATAGGATTGGAGTGCCATGACAGAGAATGTGGAAAGAAATCAAGCTTTGGTTGCTGAGGAAAAAGAAGAAGATTTTGCACTTATGGCCATGTCAAGTTCTAGCTCTGACAATGAGGTATATGACGATTCATATTGTACTAAAGCTTGTACGAAAAATACTGAGTCATTTAATGATCAAATCAGAAAGGTAAAAGCTGACAATATCAATTGTGACAATGACCTTGATAATTATAGACGTGCTTTAGAACAGTTAGAATCCACCATAAGAGAGTTTAAGCAAAGAGAAAGTGATTATATGGATCACATTGTGATTCTAGAAAGAGATGCTAAGGAGAATAACAAATCCGTTAAGGAGTTGACTGCTGAACTTGAAATTTTTAAATCTAACAAAAAGATTGATGATGAAACTATTGAAAAATTTGGAAAAGCTTCAAAAGATTTAACTAAAGCAGTTGAAATTGATCAATCTCCTAGGGACAAAACAGGGTTTGGGATTAAAAATGAGCATGCTACCATACCACCACCCCCTGCCAACATTCATGAACCTTTTCTTAGAAAAGACATGTCTTGGACTGGTCTCCCTTGTTTTCAAAAACAGGATGACATTGAGTTTGACTTGAGTGTTTACATACCTAATAGTCTTGATACTGAAGAGCCGCTAGTGAAAACTAGTGTTATTAGGGACTTTGAAAAGGAACAAATTGCTTTAAAACAATAGAAAATTGATAACCCTGTTCTATTTTCAAGAGGACTTTTTGGTAGTGATTCTAGTTCTAAGAGTAGCTCACCCAAATCTAAAACCAGATCAAAGTCCCCTAAGTCCACCATTAAATATGCTGGTATGTACAGGACTGTCAGAGGTAATCAAAGAAATTGGAATGACCAAAAGTCTCATCAATTAGGAGAAGACTTTGTGATAAACACAAAGACCTGCTTCACATGTGGTAGTTTTGAGCATACTTATCAAGAATGTAAGGCACCAATGGAAGTGGTGGCTGCAAATCCTTTAAAGGATATGCAACCTAAAACCATTCTTCTAAATGTAGGGGCAAAATCCTTTTCCCCTGCCAAGTATGTTGCCCCTGCCTTGAGAAACAAGGTGACTGACAAATATGTTGTTCCTGCACTTAGAAAGGAGAATGATGTTCACACCAAGCCCAACACTTCTATGACCACCACAACACCTTATAATACATATAGATCTGGCCCTAGACCTTACCAACACATGAATAGAGGCCAAAACAAAAGATGGGTTCCCTCTGCTAAGCATAGGGATTCCCCTGCTAAAACTGGGGTATCCCCTACTAACAAAGTTTTGCCTTCTAGGAAAATGGGTAGATGGGGAAAAGCTGTGAAAGCCTCAGCTCGTTGGGTTTGGGTACCCAAAAGGGGTACTCAGTCTAATGGTGTATCTCTAGTTTTTGATAAGCTATCCTACATTGATACACGAGGTAGATCCAAGTCTGTAATGGCTTGGGTCCCCAAGAAAAACTAATTTGTTTTCTTTTTGCAGGTGACAAAGAAGATAAGGAATGATATAGCATATTAGGATAGTGGATGCTCAAGAAGCATGACTGGACAAAAATCTTATCTGTCTAACTTTGTGCCCCTGCATGACAATGATGGTGTTTCCTTTAGAGATGGGCATGGAACAATACCACTACCGAAAAAAACCTCTCTCTAAAAACCTCTCTCTAAAAACCCTAAAGCATTTTATTAAGAAATCATTGTTTAATTTTTGATCCTACCATGGGATCATGAATTTTATTTTAGATCCATAATCTCCTATTCATTTTACATCTATTCATATATTTTTTCACCATTAAATCTTCCTGTTCATCCTTTTTTAAACCCATTTTATTAAGTTTTATCCACTGTTGTTATCCGCCTAAACTTTTACCTTAATCCACCTTTGAAACCTTAATCTTTTATCCTCATTTCCTTAAACTTTTCCTAGACATGTTTCATGTCTAATCCGCTTGTTCCACCTATGTCGGATCCGGTGGTTTCTGTTGAACCACCTCCGGTGGGTTCTGTGGGACCACCGCCGGTGGGTTCTTTTGTTCCACCACCTAAGAAATCAGGGAGGTCATTGAAGCCAGTTAAGACCACTAGGAACATGAATCCTAGCTCAGGTAATGCTATGAAGTACGTTGATAAGGACTTTTTAGATCACCCAGAGGGTATTGTTGTTAAGAAGGGGGTTAGTACCCGTTCTAGTGTTAAGACTGGGGATTTGGGTAATAGTATAGATGATATGGATGTTGTTGATGAAGTTATTGTTGATAAGGGTAGAAAAGATGTCTCGGTAAACTCAGGGGAGGATACTGAGATGTTTTGGGGACCAAATGGTGAGAGTGGAAAAAGTGTTGCTAGTGTTGTAGGTGCTAAGGAGGTAGGGGTAGTTTCTGGTACTGATGTGTTAGGTAATAGCTCGACTTCTGTTAATGTTGATTCTAGTGCTAAGTCTAATGTTGTTAAGAATATTGCTAAGAATATTGGTAAAGGTAATCAAGGCAAGGGTAACTCTAGCATTCCGGATATGCCTGTCCCGTTTGCTGAGAATCCTGTTTTTAACCCGAAGGTTGTGAATGGCAACAAGCCTAGAAGCCCACCTAAGGTTAGTTTTGGTGATGAGAAAAGGCCAGGGATATTTAAGGTTGATAGTATAGATTCTAGTAAGGGAATTAAGTCTGTGAGAAATTTTGAAGTTGGTGAAGGAAGCGGTGTTAAAGATGTGCAGATGAAGGAGAGTAGTGATAATACTAAGAAGCCATTTTCTTTTGCTAGTATTTTAGCAGGGGATAAACAGTCCGGTAATAGTAAACTCAAGTATGTGGAGGGGTTTGTGAATAAAAAGGGGAAGGAAGTTGTTGATATGGATCCAATTTTGGAGGAGGGGAGTGTTAAATGGAGTAGAACCCTTATTGGACATTTTGTTGGGTTCCAGATGTCTCATAGGGAACTTTTAGGGAATTTAAGAAGAATGTGGAGGCCGTATCAGTTTAGTGATGTGATGATGAATAATAGTGGACTTTATTTTTGTAATTTTAGTTCAATAGATGGTATGCAAGCGGTTGTGGAGAATGGTCCTTGGATGGTGGATAATAAGCCTTTTTTTGTCCAAAAATGGGAACCTGGGATTTGTATGTCTAAACCAGAAGTTAACAAGGTTCCAATTTGGGTCAAAATTTTCAATGTGCCTTTGGAGGCTTGGAACAATGATGGGATTAGCCGTATTGCCAGTAGGTTAGGAGTTCCTATTATTATGGATAGAATTACAACAAAAATGTGTGAAAGAACGTATGGTAGAGCTAGCTTTGCTAGAGTTTTGATTGAAGTTGATTCTTCCAAGGAATTGCTTTCTGAAGTTGAGATTTACTATAAGAGTTCAGATAGGTCTATGACATTGGAGGTTGAGTATCCCTAGAAACCTCCAGTGTGTGAGCATTGTAAAGTATTTGGTCATACAGTTAGAATTTGTCAGGCTAAGAAATAAGGGGAGGTTGCTAGGAAGGTTATGGAGTCTGTTAAGGTAGCTAATACTGGTAATGTGAATGTTACTAATAATGAGGGGTGGAAGAATGTTGTTAACAGAAGGGGTGGCTATAGTAGAGGAGGTTTTAGTAATACAGGAAGGGGTTCGTATAATGGTGGTAGAGGCAATACTGGTGGTAGAGGTAATGGTATAGCTAGGCAGAATGTTTCTATGACTAAGGGTGATCAAGATAATGTGGGTATTAAACAAGTTGTTCAAGAAGCAAAATCAGATGGTGGTGTTCAAAACAGTGAAATTAAGAAAAAGGTTGAAGTAGCGAATGTTAAGAAAGTGGCTCAAAAAGTAGGTTCTACGAATGTAGAGGTAATTAACAAGTTGGAAACTGGTAATAGGTTTGAGGCCTTAGTGAATACAAAGGTTCAAGAGAAAAATGAGAAGAGGAAGAAGTTTATTGATGCTATTTGTGAGTCGGGTATTGCTGTTTTAGAAGAAGATAGGAAGATGTGGTCGGTGGATGAGATTAAGTATTATGAGGAAAAGAGTAACAATATGAGGGTTGACTCTAAGTCTCCGGAGAGTATTATTGAAGGTAGAATTGGTGAGATTCTGAAGAAGATTGCTGCTATTAAGGAGGGCCTTCATGAGACTGCTACTAAAGTGGCGAAGAAGAGAATTGTAGATGAATGTGGGGGTAAGAAAAACAATGTAGCTTTTAGTAAATTTTATGAGCAGGCTATCAAGAAAGAATCAGATAAAGTTGTTATGTTGGAATGGGAGAAAGATAAGTTAAGAGTTGATTTATTTGTGTATTTAGGCAAGTCTTTGACTGATGAAGTAGAGTTTCGTGGTCTGAAGATATGGTTGAGTACTATAATGATGCTCTTGAGAATATCTATAATGATAAGATTAATGGACATTATAATGATGTAGAGGGTGTGCCTAATGCTACTGCAGAATTTGTGTCCCGTGATGAAATAAGTAACGTACATGATGTTTCAATGGCAGAAATGCAAGGGGGGTGGCTTCTAATCCTTCTAGTTTCAAATGATAGGAAAGTTTGCAGCATGGAATGTTCAAGGGCTAAATTCGGCTCTTAAACAGAAAGAAGTCAAGGATTTGATTAAAGATAATCATCTCTGTATGTTAGGTGTTATTGAATCTAGGTTAAGGAAGAAGTTTGTTGATGCAGCTTGTGAGAGAGTCTTTGGTAGTTGGTCTTGGGTCTCTAACTCTATTGATAGCAGGAAGGGTTGTAGACTAGCTGTTGGATGGGACTCTTCGGTGTTAAATGCTAGGTTGGTCTCTCATATAGACCAAGTCATGCATTTTGAAGTATTTTTTGTGAGTAATCAGATAAAGTTTTTTATCTCTTTTATTTATGGTGAAAATTTTGAGAAGAATAGAAGGTTGTTGTGGAAGAATTTGATAGAGCATAAAAATGATATAGGTGATTCTCCTTGGCTGTTACTAGGAGACTTTAATGTGATTATGTCTTTTGATGAGAGTTCTAGTTGTTATAGTTCGAGAGTTGGCGGGATGGAAGATTTTAGGGAATGTGTCCGTAATATTGAGGTGGATGACTTATGTAGTCATGGAATGTTTTATACTTGGATAGAGAAGAGGAACGACCCTAATAGTGGTATTCTTAAGAAGCTTGATAGGGTAATGTGTAATGAGCAATTTACTCAGAGTTTTGGGAGATGTTTTGCTAACTTTCTTCCATATCTATCTTCTGATCACTGCCCAGCTCTGGTCGTGTTTCCAGAGGTTACTGTTTCTAAGTCGAGGTCTTTTCGATTCATGAACTTTCTTGCTGATAAGGAGGGATTCCTTCCTACGATTAAAGATAACTGGTTTGTTGATATTAGAGGTTATGCGATGTTTGTACTTGCTAAAAGATTGAAGAATATGAAGAGGTATATGAGAAGACTAAACAGGGAGAATGGTAATGTGTTCGAAAAAGTTAAGGTTCTTAAAATGGAGCTGCAAGAAGCTCAGCGAAGACTTGATCAAGACCCCCTTAACCCACTGTTGAGGGATGAGGAGAGATTGTTTTCTAAAGCCTACCATGATGCTGTTATTGATGAAGAAAGGGTTCTAAAGCAAAAGACGAAGATTGAGTGGTTGAGGGAAGGTGACCTTAATACTGCTTATTTTCATAAGATTCTTAAATGTAAAAATAGTAGGCGTAGAATTGAAGCTGTTAGTGATGAGGAGGGCAACACATTCTATGGGAATGACATTTATGGTCCTTTTGTGGAGTACTACAAAAATCTTTTCCAGTGCGATGTAGATGTTTTTGAAATGGAAGATGTTGATAGTCTTTTTACCAAGAAGCTTGATCAGACTGTTGCTGAAGCCATGATCAGACCTGTTTTGGACGAAGAAGTGAAGGTGGCTATGTTTGGAATCAAGGATGATAAAGCTTCTGGCCTGGATGGTTATACTTCAAAATTTTTCAAAAGAGCTTGGAGTATTGTCGGCCCGGATGTGTGTAATGCGGTTAGAGAGTTCTTTACGTCAGGGAAGCTTCTTGGTGAACTTAATACAAACCTGGTATCTCTTATCCCTAAGCTTAAGGTTTCTAGGAAGTTTGCTGATTTTCGGCCAATTGCTTGTTGAAATGTGGTCTATAAGTGCATTAGTAAGGTTCTGACTAATAGGCTTAAGGAGGGATTAGATGGTCTTGTTGATAGGAATCAATGTGCCTTTATTCCTGGAAGGCATATTAGTGATAACATTTTAATCACTCAAGAACTTATGGCTAGATATGATGTTACTACAGGGTCTAAGAATTGTGCTTTTAAAGTGGATATTAGGAAGGCTTATGATACGGTTAATTGGGATTTTCTTAGGACTGTTCTTATTAAGTTTGGCTTCCATGACACTATGATCAATTGGATCATGGTTTGCCTTACTACAGCCTCATTTTCTCTTTGTATTAATGGAGAAGTGCACGGTTTTTTCAAGAGCGGTAGAGGTTTGAGACAGGGTGATCCTATATCACCTTATCTGTTTACTTTAGTTATGGAGGTTTTGAATTTGATGATTAAAAGACATATCAGGTTAGACAATAGATTTAAATTTCATTATGGATGTAAGGAACTTAGTCTAACTCATTTATGTTTTGCTGATGACCTTTTACTTCTGTGTCATGCTGATGAGGTTTCGGCTAGTATTCTTAGGAGGGGATTGGATGAATTCAGTATGTGTTCGGGCCTTTATCCTAGTATGGAAAAAAGCACTGCCTATTTCAAAAATGTCTCGGATGATATAAAAGATAGGATTAGTCTAGCTCTGCCCTTTAGAGAAGGTTCATTACCTATTCGTTATTTGGGAGTGTTGGGAATAAAATATGGGTCAGTTCACTAGACGCTGATAAGAAGAATGTCAACGCTGATAAGAAGACATTGGACGCTGACAGCCAAGCGTTGACACAGAAGAAGTCAACGCTGACAGCCTTGAAGATTGACACTGATGGAATATATCTTCATACGAATCTTTTTGTTTATTTGTTTCTTTATATGTGTATGGTAAAGATAAACTCGACATTGTATTTTCTATCATTATCTTTACCTAGAATAGTTGATTCGTAGCTTATTGTACAAGACTTCTTAATCTATAAAAGAAGATCTTTTAGTTTAAAGTTAATAATCAGTTTTCATAAGTATTCGCAAGTTAAACCTCTTTCATTGTAATCAAGTACGATTATTCTAATACAAGTGAAAGTTTGTTTAACATCTTTGTGTTTTAGATTAAGTGTTAATTCCGCATAACACTTAGTTACTTTATTCATAAGCAAAGGTTTCTCTACGTGTAGTACTTGATCTAATCTCGTATACACAAAGCTTAATCGATCTAAGTTTGGGATCAACAAGTGGTATCAGAGCTTGTTGAGAAACTTTTGATCTTTAAGTAACGCAAGAACCCTAAAACACCAAACCCTAAAAACCCTAAATCTCTCAAAACCTTAAAAACATCATGTCTGGCACAAATCAGCCTTCTGCTTTGCTACAAAACAACTCCACAAACCCTAGTATCAAAATTCCCATGTTTGATGCCAGGAACTTCGAGCTTTGGAAGTCTAATTTTGAGCAATATATAGCCATCCATGACTACACTCTTTGGGAAATTGTTGAATATGGGAACACATTCAACAAAGCTCAAAAGATTGCTGCTGCTATTGCTGTAAGGGTAGCTCTTCCTAATTGTCCTGAAGCTGATAAGAAGGAAAAGCCTGAAGATGGTAGAGCTGTATCTGTTGAAGATATAGCCAAGAAAAGGGTGGACATGAAAATCTTGAACATCATGAAACACGCCCTAGGTCATGAGAATCAGCACAAGTACAAACGCTTTGAGTCTGCAAAAGAGCTTTGGGAAGCTCTTGAAGTAGCACATGGTGGCAATGCTGACACAAAAGATGAAAAGAAGAAGCAACTCATGCATGAGTATGCTGTCTTTAAGGCTCAACCAAATGAGAATCTCAGCAGCGTGAGAAGTAGATTGCTTGACATCACAAGTCAACTTTCCTTCATGGGAACACAGATTGATGACCCTGACTTGAATGCTACTTTTCTCAAAAGCCTTGGTGATGTATGGAAGATTGAGACAAGATCCATTCTTGTCAATAACACCCACAAGACCTCCAGGTTTGATGACATCTTCAACAAACTAAGACTGTTGGAGAATGAATGGCTTTTGGATAGTGATAATAAATCTTCCAGTAGTAACATGGCCTTCTTCTCACAAAGTGAAGGCCAATTTGATTCCATGAACTTCTATGGACATCCAGCCACTGGATCTCAATGTGTCAACGCTGGATCTCAGTCTGTCAACGCTGGATCATATCCTATCAACGCTTTATACTCAAGCGCTGACACACACAACTTTGGCGCTGATAGAATTAAGCCTGCTGGTTTAGATCTAGATATTGTGTGTGCATTCATTGCTTCTTTGCCCAGTGATTCAAGGATTACATATGAAGATCTTGAGCAGATAAATGATGAACAATTGGAAGAGATGGACATCAAGTGGACTATGGCTCTTGTAAGTTTAAGAGCAAACAGGTTTAATAAAAGGTTCAAGAAGAAGATGACCTTTAATGCTAAGGATGTCGCTGGATTTGACAAGTCCAAGGTTAAGTGCTACAATTGTCATCGGATGGGGCACTTTATGAGGGAATGTAGATCTCCAAGAAGATCTGATGCTGGTAAGCCCTCAAGCCAAATGGTTAAGAGCCAAGATCCCAAGGCCATGGTTGCTGTTCAACAAAATGATGGTGTTGGAGGATGGGACTGGAGCTGGAACTTTATGGCTAAGGATGAGGAAGAGGACAGAGCTTTGGTTGCTGAAGTTAAAGAAGAGCATGTTGAATATGCTCTCATGGCACACTCCTCCTCTTCATCAGATAATGAGGTATATGATGATGCTTTCTGTTCTAAGGGTTGTCGTTTAAATACTGAAAAACTAAATCAAGAGATAGTAAAATTATTAGATGAGGCAAGTACTGAAAGATGCAAAGTATCTAATTATCAAATTGCTCTTACCCAAACAGAAAAGACAGTAGCTGAGTATAAGAAAATGGAGTTTGATTTAAAGGATCAAATAAATATCTTAAAACATGAGTTACATCAAAGTAAAGATTGTCAAGATATAGTAAACAGGGTTAATCTTGATTTGATAGCTCAGTTAGAGGAGGCTAACAAAAATAAAGATAATGTGAGTCTTAAAATCCAGAGATTTGATAAGGCCACACAATCCCTAAGAGAGTGTGTTAGTAAACAAAGAGACTCTAAGGACATGAGTGGGATTGGGATGAAAGATTATACTGGTGTTCCACCACCAGCTGGGGATTTCTATGGTGTCCAATCAAAGGACTTATCTTGGACTGGCTTGCCAGAACTCCAAGAGAAGGAATTCATTCCTCCACCTAGAGTGACTTCCCCAGTTGAAGAATACAAACAGAAACTGACTGACCTAGATGAGTGGAAGAAAGCTAACCACACTTTGTTTGTTAAGGGAGGGTTGTTGTGTGAAAGTCCAAATGAGCCCACACCAAACACGAGCCATAATATTGTGGAGTCCAATGATCCTACACCTATTAAAATCACACACCCAACCACTGGCAAAGCTGTTGACCTTGGCCCACAAACTGTTAGAAAACCTAGTGTTAAGTATGCAGAGATGTATAGGAATACTAGGTCACCAAAAAGCCAAGTTAGTAACCATGGAACAGGCTTCTTTGCTTCTAGACCTAAGACTATGTCTAGAAAAGCTTGTTACTCATGTGGTAGCTTTTCACATTTGGCATACAAATGTGTCAACGCTTCCAATGTCAACACTGATAGGAACCATTTCAGCGCTGACAAAAGTCAACATAGGTCAAACACTGTCAGACCCAATACTTTTGTGAACAAAAGTTCACAAGTTGTTAGACCAGCCCCATTCTTTTCTAGAGGGTCTAACACACAAGGCCTAAGACCTTTTCAAAAGTCAAACACTTGGTCCAATAGGCAATGGGTTCCTGTAGCAAACCCTAGGTTCAACGCTGATAAAGGCAATCGGGGCGCTGACAAGAGCAATTTCAGCGCTGACAGACACACTGCCAAACCTAGGTATTTGCAACCACAGGGAAATAGGTCTAAAGCTTCTACTAGCTTAACATGGAGACCAAAACAAGACCAAAACTCTAATTCTACTGGTGTTTCTATGACATGCAACAGGTTTCATTATATTTCAAAAGCCATGTCAACACCAATTGGGGTTAACTGGGAATTTCATTCAAGAAGGGATGAAAATGGGGTTGTTATGAGAACCAAGTCTGTTCTTGTTGAACAACCAGATGAATCCAAGTCTTCCAAGGCTTGGGTTCCCAAAGAAAACTAATGTGTTTTCTTTATGTGCAGGGCATTCAGAAGAAGATCAATGATTATGGATATTGGGATAGTGGATGCTCAAGGCACATGACATGAAAGGAAGACTATCTGACAAACTTTACTCCTATTCAAGATGGTGATAAGGTATACTTTGGAGGGGGCTATGGCACCATCACTGGAAAAGGAACCCTTGTCACCAACAATCTACGGTTTGAGAATGTCTTCCTGGTAAAAGAACTGGATTATAATTTGTTTAGTGTATCACAAGTGTGTGATAACAAAAATAAGGTTCTTTTCACAGATACTGAGTGCTTGGTGTTAAGTAAAGATTACAAGCTCCCTGAGGAAAAATACATAGAATTTAGAACACCAAGGCATAAAGACATATATAATGTGAATCTTAATGGAATTAAGATAAATAATAATATGATGTCATGTTTTTATGCTAAAGCCTCAGTAGATGAAAGTAATCTTTGGCACAGGAGATTAGGGCACATAAACTTTAAGAATATCAATAGACTTGTGAGGCTTGGTTTAGTTGATGGTTTGCCTGAAAAGGATTTCCACAATGACCACACTTGTGTTGCATGTCTTAAGGGCAAGCAGCACAAGGTCTCATTCAGGTCTAAACAGGTGCACTCTAGTTCTAAACCACTTCACTTATTGCATATGGACCTCTTTGGTCCAACAAATATAGAAAGTTTGAAGGGTAAATCATATTGTTTTGTTATCACTGATGATTTTTCCAGGTTTACATGGACTTTCTTTTTAGCCAAGAAAAGTGAAACTGCCCAAAGTCTGATTAATTTCATTACCCAGATTGAAAAGAAGAATGGTAATGAGGTCAAAATTATTAGAAGTGACAATGGGGGTGAGTTTAGAAATCAATTGTTAGATGATTTTTGTGCCAAGAAAGGGATTACTAGGCAGTTTAGCATAGCTAGAACCCCACAACAAAATGGGGTTGCTGAAAGGAAGAATAGAACCCTTATTGAAGCAGCCAGAACCATGTTGGCTGATGCCCACTTTCCTATAGCCTTTTGGGCTGAAGCTGTTAACACAGCTTGTTATGTTCAAAATAGGGCATTGGTCAACAAAATACATAATAAGACACCTTATGAGTTACTTTGGGGAAGGAAGCCAAATATTGGCTTTCTCAAGCCTTTTGGATGTCATGTAGTTGTTTTAGAAACTAGTGAGGCCCTAGGTAAATTTGACTCAAAAGGTGATGAAGGCTATTTCATGGGTTATTCAGTGCAGAGCAAAGGATATAGGGTTTACATTAAAAAGGAAAAACGTATACTTGAAAAAGTACATGTTAGGTTTTTAGAGAGTAAACCTAGTGATCCTGAAAGTGGTCTAAATTGGTTGTTTGACTTAGAACCTTTATCTAGAGCTTTAAATTATATGCCTGTTACTGATCCAGACATTGTGAAGGTAACTTCAAGTGTTTTGGAAAAGAGAATTGGTAATGTTTCAGGTATACAGGTTGCTGAGAAGGATGGACCACCAGCAGTTGAGTCATCTCCCACACAAGAATATGTTACATTGCCAATATGGACAGATGAGTATTATGTTGCTGCTGCTGCTGCTAGAAAAGAGAATGGTGGTTTTCAAATACCACCAAATACAAACATGCATGGTTCTTCAGGCGCTGACAAAGGGAAATCAAGCGCTGACAAGAGCAATTCAGACGCTGATGGATCAGACGCTGACACCAACAGTTCAAGCGTTGTTAGCCCAAGCGCTGACAAACAAGGATCAGACTTTGACAACACCTTTGCACATCTTTTCTCTTCCCATTGTGAACAAGGTGGACCTTCCAATGTCCATGAAGAGATTCATGTTGATCAAAGAGAGTCTGATGAAGAAGATATTGGCAACATGGAGCGTGAAGTTGAGGACACCAGACTTTTTGAAGGAGGAGTTCTCACTTCCACAGCAAAGGATCACCCCTCATCTCAGATCATTGGTGATGTTATGGCTCCAGTTCAGACAAGAAGATCCCATCAAAGTCTTGGTGGATTTATTGCCAATATACACAAGAAGGTTGATACCCCTCTTGTACAAGCATGTTTGTTTGCATGTTTTCTGTCACAAGAAGAACCCAAGAAGATTTTTGATGCTCTCAAAGAACCTAGTTGGGTGGAAGCAATGCAGGATGAGCTTCACCAATTTGCTATACAGGATGTTTGGGAGCTGGTTGATTGTCCTAGATATGTGAGACCAATTGGGACAAGATGGGTTCTAAGGAACAAGAAAGATGAAAGAGGCATTGTGGTCAGAAACAAGGCACGTTTGGTAGCTCAGGGATATACACAAGAGGAAGGCATAGATTATGAAGAAGTTTTTGCTCATGTTGCAAGAATTGAAGCTATCAGAATTTTCTTAGCTTATGCCTCTTGCATGAACTTCATTGTTTATCAAATGGATGTGAAGAGTGCTTTCCTCTATGGGACAATTGTTGAGGAAGTATATGTCATGCAACCTCCTGGTTTTGAAGATCCTGAGAATCCAGACAAGGTTTATAGAGTGAAGAAAGCTATGTATGGACTTCATCAAGCCCCTAGAGCATGGTATGGTACCTTGTCTACATATTTGGTGGACAATGGATTCAAGAGGGGCACCATAGATCAGACACTATTTACAAAGAAGAAAGGAAAACATGTGTTGCTTGTGCAGGTCTATGTTGATGACATCATTTTTGGGTCTACTGATCCAAAAATGAGTGAGGATTTTTCTAAGCTCATGACAGATAAATTCAAGATGAGTGCAATGGGTGAGATGAACTTCTTTCTAGGTTTACAAGTTCAGCAGAAAGAAGATGGTATCTTCATCTCCCAAGACAAGTATGTAGCTGAAATCTTGAAGAAATATGGTTTTTCTCCACATGAAAAGGATGCTTCCACTCCTATGGATAGGGAACATCCTTAGGGAAAAATTAGAGCTGGAAAGGATGTGGATGTTAGGCACTATAGATCAATGATTGGTTCATTGATGTATCTTACAGCCTCAAGACCTGACATCATGTTTGCTGTGTGTGCTTGTGCACGCCATCAAGTGACTCCCAAAGAATGTCACCTTTTTGCTGTGAAAAGAATTTTTAGGTACCTAAGATGTTATCCAGATCTTGGCTTGTGGTACCCAAAAGATTCTCCATTGGATCTTATTGCATATTCAGATAGTGACTATGGTGGTGACAAGTTTGATAGGAAATCCACAACTGGTGGATGTCAATTTCTTGGGAGCAGATTAATATCTTGGCAATGCAAGAAACAAACAGTGGTGGCTAATTCTACAACTGAAGCAGAATATGTGGCTGCAGCTGCTTGTTGTGGACAAGTCTTATGGATTCAGAACCAGCTGTTGGATTATGGGTATAATTTTATGCATACCAAGATTTTTGTAGATAATAACAGTACTTTATGCATTATTAAAAATCCTGTACATCATTCTAAAACCAAACACATAGAAATTAGGCATCATTTTATAAGAGATTGCTTTGAGAAAGGTTTAATACAACCAGATAGGGTAGCCACATAAGATAATGTGGCTGATTTATTAACTAAACCTTTTGATGTTGGAAGATTTCAATATTTGGTCACAAATATTGGAATGGTTAATCTCACTTAATATGTGTTTTGGAACCTTTTTGTAAAAGTATGTTCAGGATAATGCATTGTTATTGGTCTTTGTGATGATTTAGATTTTTCCACTTTATTTTTCTAACACTGACAAAGGTAAATGTAACGCTGATAAGTGTTATTTTGCCGTTGTTAGAGATATTCTTGTCTAACGTTGACAAGAGTTCCTTCAACGCTGTTAAGTGTTGTCGGGACGCTGTCAGCAACAAATGTTAGTTTTGTGGTTTTCAATCTAAATGTGTAGGTGGTGGTAGCTTTATGCCATTGGATACAGAGTTGCTTATGGATCTTTGAAGAGCTATTTGGACATGTTTTTGTTTATGGATGATGGTTGGAATATTTATATTCCTATCTTGACATAAATTTTTAATGTTCATATATATTTTGAGAACTCATGTATCATAGTTTGAGGGGAGGTTTAAGGAACCTTTAGGACTCTTGGGTATTCTTACAATACTCTCATCACAATTCTAGATTGTGTCCACAGGTGAGTATGGGTTAGTTTTACTAAACCATGAGGCACTGTAGCATGCAAAGTTGATAAACTATGCATGCTGTCAAGACATTTTTGGCCTAGAATTGGTTGTGGTCTGATGGGAGACTTGGGAATAGTTTTGTTATGGGTTTACCTGGGAGTTACAAAGAATTTTATGAAATAACTTTGTTGGTAAGTATTTTGGTTAGCAAGGGACACTAGAGGACATTTGTGTCTATCTTGCTTAAGCAAGTGTGCATAAATGGACAGTGCTTGCCGCCCAGTAATTATTATCAACTTGTAAGATATTTCCCTTAGGATAAATTACTTTGTTAAGGTCTTTTTCTTTTTAAATATTTTTATTTTTAGACGCTAACAAGTTTTTCTCCAAACGCTGTTACGTCCAATCGTGACGCTGACAAGGCTTTAGGCAAACGCTGACAAGAAAATATAGCCGTTGGGCGCTGATGGGCTATTTTTGACCGTTGACACCTAGTGGGCCCTACCCAGTTGTTATTTTTTGACTAATCTTTGGCCGTAATTTTAGGGAGTTGTTACTTTTAATTAATGCATGAGATAAGTTATATTTGATTCAATATTTTCATCATTGCTCTTTGAATATAACTGCCTCATTTTTGACCAATCAAAATCATGCTTCTCTCCTATAAATTTGGCTAATCTTTTTATTCTGGGTATTCATATTTTCTTGTCTAACATTTTTCTCCTAGATTTTTCCCATATCACATAACCTAAACAGCTTTCACTATGGCACCCAAGTTCAACTCAAAGAATTTAACATTGGAGTTCAAGAGCCAACATAATATGGTAGCTTACTTGACTGCTGATAATGATTTGTTCCCTCAGTATTCACAGATGGTGGCATTTTTAAATGCATCCTCATTAAGGTATGTGCTTTCTCATACACCATTAGTCCCTGTCGCACACATTAGACAGTTTTGGAACAATGCTAGTTCCACAACAGCTAATGGAGTGACCACATTAACATCTACTGTTCATGGAAGAACATGGGTGGTTACTGAAGCCTTGGTTCGCCAAGCTTTGCGTCTTGATGACGCTGATGGTGTGACTACCCTTGCCATTGCAACAATAGAACAAGGTCTTAGGGAATTGGGTTATCCTATTCCTGCTGATGTCACTTTAAATAAATATCATAAGCAGGAATTTCCCTCTGACTGGAAATATTTGATACATGTCCTTTTACAATGCTTAAGTCCAAAATGTACTTCTTTTAATGAAATAAACAGGTCAATTGCAAGTGCTTTGGTTTGTCTAACACGTGGGCTTAAGTATAATTTTTCAAAAATGATTTTTGAAGGGATGTGTAAAAATAAGGGAAGTAAAATGACTTTGGCTTACCCAAGATTTTTGCAAATGGTCTTTGATTTACAAGAATATTGTTCTAGGGATCATGACACTTTTTATGAGATCCCTAAACAACAGAAAACCATTTTTGCTAAAATGAGCTCCACAAACAGATCCATACCTCTCACCCAAGCCATGCTTGAAGTAATTCAGGCTGCTCAACCACAACCAGAACCTGCACCTCAACCTGAGCCTATTCATGAACCATTACCTTCACCAGACCACATGGACATTGACCAACCCAACGCTGACACTCAAAATATTGGCGCTGACACAGCCAATCCCAACGCTGATAACATTCCTGAACAATCCCAAACACCCCTTAACCAACCAACACCCACACAATCTACTTCATCTTCCACCCCATTACAATCTAGGTTGAATAAACGCCAAAGGACTACTGGAGTGTTCTCCTCTAGTGGTCCTAGCCTTGTAGCAGAGAGAACCACCTCCACAAGTGTGGCTGGTGCCATGGATGAGGCTGGGGCTATTGACACAAGCTTAGATGCTGGTCAAGACAGTCCCAACATCATTAAGACCTCATCCACGCCCTATGATTCTATTTTGGGAGGTCAAATCCCCATTCTAGCTGAGGGCAGATTGGAACCTATGACTTTGACTGAATTGACGGCTGCTGTCATTAGCTTGCAAAAGCAAAATGTCAGCCTTGTACAAGTTGTCAACAACCAGGGCCGTGAACTTCAAGTATTGAGGGAGCGGGTAACTGTTTTGGAGAATCCAAGTAGCAGGAGTCTAATGGAGGAATCTTCCAAAGGGGAGGATGAAGAGGATGAAGAGGATGAGCTGATTCATACAGCTAGTGAGAAGAGTTCAGAGAAGAGTTCACAATTTAGTGAATCTTTACAGGTTGCTGAAGCACTCACCAACTTGAAGAAGCACCCAGTTATTGATACATCAAAGGTGACACCATTAAACTTGGAAGGATCTTTCAAAGAAACAATGGGCGCTGATACAGGTTTGAACGCTGACACATCCAGCGCTGACAAAGGTAATCGTGGCGCTGATAGAGGTAACTTGAACGCTGACAAAGTTGCAGGTGGTGTTGATGTATTCCAGTCATCAACAATCATCAAAGATGTGTCCACACAGGTTTCTTCTTCTACCTTACCTATTATTGATCCAAAAGACAAAGGTAAAGGAAAATTGGTTGAAGAAGATGTTCCAAAGAAAGATGCAGCACAAATTGCATTTGATGAACAGTTGGCTGCACAACTTTTGGAAAGAGATTTGAAGAGGAGTGGTAGATCACCATTTGTTGCTTCTGAGAGTGAGGAAGAAAGTGGTGATGGAAAAGAAAATGATAGCTCAGATTCAAGTATTCAAATTATTGAAGATCCAGAAAAACTTGAATATGGGGATGAGTTAGCAAAGGAAAGGTTGAATGATTTGAAGAATCAGATTGATTGGGACCTTCCAGAAATCACCAGAATGTACCATGCTTGGGAAGACAAGGTTATGGACAACCCAGGGATGAGTTTGTCAGACCAAATTTGGGGGTTGGAAGTTCTTCTCAGGGTACAAGATGACATAAAGGTGATTATGAGGTTTAATGCACAAGAGGTCAAGACCTGGCTCAAGAGAGATAGAAGGCAGTTGTATTACAAGTTGCTTAGATGCCATCAACCCAGATGGACATACAAGAAGTTGCTGGCTTTATCTTTTGAGGAGCTAGAGTATAGGGCACATCCTATTTGGAGGAAGGTGCAAGAACAAAATGTCTTACAGTTTCTTTCAGAAGAAAGGAAACAAGAGCTTGCTGAGGAAATGCAGATTCAAAAGGAAATGAGGATTGCTCAAAGACCAGTGAAGAAAGGAGATCCTCTCCAATTTCCCAAAGATATGGATGTGTATTATCCAACTGAAGGTGTCATAAGGAAGCATCTCAAGCTTTCTCCATTGGAAGCTTCAGATTTGGTTAATGTAGTACCTCTAGATGACAGAAATCCAATCATCAGTTTTGATGAAGATGAGTGTGGATTTTGGAAGATTGGCAGGTTTGGAAAGGAGGTACATACTTTCACTTCAGTTATTGCTATCTTTGCAAGCATAGACAGAGAAGACTTGGTGCATCTATGGAGATTAATAGAGGCCAAGTATACAGCTGAAGTACCTACTTCAGCAAATGGAATAAGACTTTGGAACACATTTTTGACTTTGTGTGGTCCAAGAGAAGCAGATCCTGCCATATGGAAGGATCTTGAAGATGATCTCAGTAATCTTCATTGGAGGCTTTATTCTACTTGTGGTGTATTTCATTTGAGCTCTACAAAGTTTTCAGAGTATCTACTTGTGGATGCTGACTATTTCTTGTCCAAAGAAGTGTTGGAGAAGATGCTAGAGACACCCTTGGAGATTGATTATACTAGTGACGTGGCCAAGGACTTGATTAGATATGTTTATCACCAACATAAGAAGTTTTTGCAAGATTCCTCCTAAGTCTTAAGTTTTTATTCAGAAACTTGATCATTGGAATAGATATCAAGTTTAGGGGAGGATTGTTGGGAATAAAATATGGGTCAGTTCACTAGACGCTGATAAGAAGAATGTCAACGCTGATAAGAAGACATTGGACGCTGACAGCCAAGCGTTGACACAGAAGAAGTCAACGCTGACAGCCTTGAAGATTGACACTGATGGAATATATCTTCATACGAATCTTTTTATTTATTTGTTTCTTTATATGTGTATGGTAAAGATAAACTCGACATTGTATTTTCTATCATTATCTTTACCTAGAATAGTTGATTCGTAGCTTATTGTACAAGACTTCTTAATCTATAAAAGAAGATCTTTTAGGTTAAAGCTAATAATCAGTTTTCATAAGTATTCGCAAGTTAAACATCTTTCATTGTAATCAAGTACGATTATTCTAATACAAGTGAAAGTTTGTTTAAAATCTTTGTGTTTTAGATTAAGTGTTAATTCCGCATAACACTTAGTTACTTTATTCATAAGCAAAGGTTTCTCTACGTGTAGTACTTGATCTAATCTCGTATACACAAAGCTTAATCGATCTAAGTTTGGGATCAACAGGGAGTTCCTATGATTACTAGGAAATTACGCAATGAAGACTGTAGGTTGTTGGTTGACACCATTAAACTTAGAGTCCTTGATTGGAAGAATCGGTATTTGTCTTATGCTGGTAGACTTCAACTTATTTCATCTGTTTTATTGTCTCTTAGTGTTTACTGGGCTTCTATGTTTGTTCTTCCCAAGCATATTTGTTATTGCATTGACAGAGTTATGAAGAATTTTTTGTGGGGATTTAATGAAGGAAGGAAGGGTTTTACTAGTGTGGCTTGGAAGGATATTTGTAGGCCTAAGTGTCAAGGGGGGTTGGGTATTAGGACTACTAGAAATATGAATGTCAGTTTGATGGTTAAGCATCTTTGGAATGTCTTTAGTAGGAAGGATTCCTTATGGGTAAAATGGGTAAACTGTTATAGGCTTAAGGGTGGCAGTATTTGGGAGTGTCGTATTCCGAGTCATTCTTCGTGGGCTTGGAAGAATATCCTAAATCTTAGAGATTCTGTTAAGAACTTTGTTGGAGTTAAGATTGGTAATGGTCATGATTGTTTTATGTGGGTCGACAAGTGGCATCATAAGGGTTGTCTTAATAATTTAATTTCTGATGATCTCAGGAATTCTAGTGGCTATAATGTGAAGGATAAAGTGGTTGATAGAATTAGTTTGGGTGAATGGTCTTGGCCTATAAAATGGAGTAGAAGAGATAAGAGTTCGCTTAACTTCTCGGTTCCTAGTCTGAGTGAAGACGATGACAAAGCTTTATGGTTTAATAAGAGTAATAGGAAGGTGGATTTTAGCAGTAGAGAAGTTTCTAAGTGTTTAAGAGAGGATAGCCCGGTTGTTATGTGGAATGAGCATGTTTGGTTTGCTCATTGTATTCCACGTCATGCTTTCATCCTTTGGTTAGCTCTTAGAGGTAGGCTTACTACTCAGGATAGGCTGTCTAAATGGTTTCATGTTAATGATGTTATGTGCCCTTTATGTAACTCTGCGTTGGAATCTATATCTCACTTGTTTTTCGACTGTAGTTTTTCGAGAGATATATGGGATAGGATAAAGTCTATGTCTAAGCTTAACAATGTTTCCTATACCTGGGCTGAGGTAATTTCTTCTATTTGTGCCATCAAACCAAACAAGTCTATTTGGAGTGTTATCCAGAGGTTAGGTTTTAGTGCTTCAGTTTACTTTATTTGGCAGGAAAGGAATTCTAGACTTTTTGCTAAGGTTTTTAGGCCTGTTGAGTGTCTCATTAATCACATTATTAGCACTGTTAGACTGAAGCTCCTTAGTTTGAGTTTTTTGTGGTCTACGGATGTGAGTGTTGCTGCTAAGCTTTGGGATCTTCCTGGTCTGCAAGCTAAGAAAGGAGTTGATATTGTTGAGTTAATGGATATTGATGATAGGTAGTCCCTTTTTGATTATGGGGTCTTGTGAGATAATGCTTGGCTTGCAGGTTTTATGGTTCGTCTTTGGCTCTTTCTGTTTTGCCCAGGTTTGTTGCTTCTTGTGGTGGAATGAAGGGTTTCAAGATGAGGGTGAGTCTTCTTATGCAGCTTGGTTATTATCGTGTTTGCTGCTGCTTCTTCATGGGGTAAGGAAGGCTTGAGCCGTTGTTGTACTCTTTTTCCCTCCCAAGGTTTCCCACTGGGTTTTACATGGGAGGGTTTTTAAGGAGGCAAAATGGTTCAAGTGGCTACACTGGCACTTCCTTGAAGATTATTGCATTCCAGGTGGAGTTTTACAGGTTGCTTATTGCCTGTTTCCTTGTATTGCTTGGTTATGAGAAGTTACCCATTGTGATGGATTGGACCAGTTGGATGCTTCCTCTTTTGGTTGATGCAGCTGGTTTCATGGATTCAGAAGTGGGCCTTTTCATGGCTAAGTAATTGGATTGGTGTTTCCATGGAGTGCTTGATGATATTAGTTTTAGTCTAAGGTTTCAAGTTCTGTTTTTATACTTGTAATTTTTAGACTTTCTAGTATTGTACTATGAGCTTGGGTATTGTCAATGCCATATGTCTTTTGTGGAGCCAAAGTCTGTCATTGAGGGATGTGTCCTTAATGGTTTATTCTTTGTGCTATTTGTATTTTGTTTGGCTACGGCCTTTTCTCTCTTTAATAAAATTTACCTTTTAGAGTGAAAATGAACTATTGTCACCAATGGGATGACCTTTGATAATGTCTACTTGGTGAAAGGACTCAAGTACAATCTCTTCAGTGTGTCACAGATGACTGATAACAAGAATTTTGTCTTGTTTACTGACACTGAATGTCTGGTGTTAGGAAAGGAGTTTGTCTTACCACCAGACACTCCTATTGTACTCAGAACACCAAGACAAAAGAACATGTACACAATTGATCTCAAGGACATCTCTCTCCAAGATAATGAAACCTGTTTCATTGCCAAAGCCTCAGTTGATGAGTGTAAGAAATGGCATAGAAGACTTGGGCATCTTAATTTCAAGAACATGAACAAACTGGTGAAATATAATCTGGTTCATGGTCTTCCTTCCAAGTCTTTTGTCAATGATCATACTTGTGCTGCCTGTCTGAAAGGGAAGCAACATAGAGCATCTTGCAAATCAAAAACAAGTATGTCCACCACCAAGCCATTGGAACTTCTGCATATGGATCTTGTTGGTCCTACTTCTGTGGCAACAATAAAGAAGAAATGGTACTGCCTAGTGATTACTGATGATTTTTCAAGGTTCACATGGACATTCTTTCTATTTGAGAAGAGTGACACAGCTGATGTACTCATTGGGTTCATCAATCAGATTGAACTATCAAAAAGCATGAAGGTAGTAACCATGAGATCAGATAATGGTGGTGAGTTCAGAAATCAGAAACTGGACTCTTTCTGCATAAACAAAGGAATCAAGAGGGAATTCAGCATTGCAAGAACACCTCAACAGAATGGAGTTGCAGAAAGAAGGAACAAGACACTCATTGAAGCTGCAAGAACTATGTTGTCTGATTCCAAACTTCCAGTTATCTTTTGGGCTGAAACTGTATCCACTGCTTGTTATGTACAAAACAGGGCCTTGGTGATTAAGGCACACAACAAGACCCCCTATCAGCTGTTCAATGAAAGACCTCCTTTAATTGACTTCTTCAGACCTTTTGGATGTCATGTGATCATCTTGAACACTATTGACAACCTGGGCAAGTTTAGTGAAAAGGGAGATGATGGATATTTTATGGGTTATTCATTAAACAGCAAGGGATATAGGGTCTTCAACAAGAAGACAAGCAAAATCATAGAAAATCTTCATGTGGACTTTCTTGAAGACAAACCTGAAGATGTTCAAACAGGTCCTGATTGGTTCTTTGATATAGAAGTTCTTTCAAAATCTATGAATTATGTACCTGTTGCAGTGCAGAATACTAACATTTCAGGTACATAAGAACCAACTGGTGCAGAGAAGTCACCCCTGAGGTACATGAATGTACCCTCACTATTTCCTATTGAAGCTGCTGGTGAAGAAGATGATCCTTCTCTAGGAAAAGAACAACCAACCTTATCCCCTGCTATGTCACCTTCTGAAAGCAGCAGAATGGCTGAAGGCAGTGGAATCCAGGATTCCCCTGCTAGACCAACTGCTTCCCCTGCCACAAAGGATCCTGTTGCTAATGATACTAATGATGAAGAAAGAGAATCCCCACTCATTTCATCATCTACACCCATATCTGATGGTCCTATTATATCCAGCAGTGGGAGCAGAATAATCAAGAATGGAGGCCCAAGTTACTCAGAGCTACATTCAGCTCATCAGCACCCATCTCTAGGTCATGCTGTATCCTTTGGAAGTTCTTTTGAGGACTTCTTTCCCAATCAAAATAGTCCCATCAATTCTGATTTGGAAGAAGATGAAACAGAAGTAATCATGCAGCCTACCTACAGAATCAATAAGGATCACCTTATCTCTCAAATCATTGGTGATCCTGAAGCCCCTAGACATACAAGGTATACAACAAAGGAGCACAGCTTCATTGCTAACATCACCATGAAGTTTAATCATGACAACATGCAGTGTTGTTTATTTACTGCATTTTTGTCACAAGAAGAGCCAAAGAAGATTTTTCAGGCTTTAAATGACCCAAGATGGGTTCAAGCCATGCAAGAGGAGCTCTTACAGTTTGACATACAAGAGGTTTGGATTCTAGTAGATTGTCCCAAATGGGCAAGGCCTATTGGGACAAAGTGGGTACTCAGGAACAAAAAGGATGAAAGGGGGATAGTTGTCAAGAACAAAGCAAGACTGGTGGCTCAAGGGTATACACAGGAAGAAGGAATTGACTATGAGGAGGTATTTGCTCCAGTTTCCAGGATTGAAGCCATTAGATTATTCCTTGCTTATGCTTCATTTATGGATTTCACTGTTTTCCAAATGGATGTAAAAAGTGCATTTCTATATGGAACAATTGATGAAGAAGTCTATGTTATGCAACCTCTAGGGTTTGAAAACCCAGAACATCCAGACAAAGTTTACAAGGTGAAAAAGGCTATGTATGGACTTCACCAAGCTCCCAGGGCCTGGTATGGTACTCTCTCTAAATATCTCTTAGATAATAGATTCAGTAGGGGGAAGATTGATCAGACCCTGTTCACCAAGAAACAAAAGGGTGACCTTCTGTTAGTACAAGTCTATGTTGATGACATCATCTTTGGATCCACTAACTTTATGTTTAGCAAAGAGTTTGCCAAACTGATGCAGGATAAATTTCAAATGAGTGCCATGGGAGAGCTAAACTTCTTTTTGGGGTTACAAGTTCAGCAGCGGAAAGATGGGATATTTATCTCACAAGACAAATATGTAGCTGAGATTGTGAAGAAGTTTGGCATGTCTGATGGAAAGAAGGTGTCCACACCAATGGACAAGGATCATCCATGGGGTAGAGATGGTCCTGGAAAGCTTATAGATGTCAGGAACTACAGGTCTATGATTGGGTCTCTCATGTATCTCACAGCTTCAAGACCTGACATCATGTTTGCAGTTTGCTAATGTGCAAGATACCAGGTGGCACCAACAGAGTGTCACTTATTTGCTGTAAAAAGAATTTTTAGGTATCTAAAGTTCCATCCAACCTTAGGACTTTGGTATCCCAAAGAGTCACCATTTGAGTTGATATCTTACTCAGATAGTGACTATGCTGGTGACAAAAATGATAGGAAGTCCACAACAGGGGGATGCCAATTTTTGGGAAGCAGACTTATATCTTGGCAATATAAGAAGCAGACTATTATGGCCAAATCCACAACTGAAGCTGAGTATATAGCAGTTGCTGCATGCTGTGGTCAAGTGCTTTGGGTTCAAAATCAACTACTTGATTATGGGTATAACTTTCTTAAAACCAAGATATTCATTGACAACAACAGCACCATTTGCATTATTAAGAACCCTGTTTTTCATAGCAAAACTAAACATATTGAAATTAGACATCACTTTATCAGAGATTGTTTTGAGAAAGGACTGATTGTCCCTGAGAAAATTGATACAGAACTTAATATTTCTGATCTTTTAACAAAAGCTTTTGAAGTGGGGAGGTTTCAGTACCTGGTTGCAGGTATTGGAATGGTTACTCCCTAAAAATTTGATGTCTATTATGTCATGTATATTCAGAGTTGCTTTACTGTTGTTGTTGTATAGTTGTTAGTCAATTTTTCCATCACTTTTTATTCCACTGCTTTTGAACACAGATTCCCCTGTTGGGGGTTCATTCCCCTGCTAAAGAGAGTTTTTCTCTTTAAACTGAGTTTGTTCTTTTTACAAAGTGGTTATATGTGGTTTTAGACTAACAATGAAGAGTTCCATGTGGTGCATACTATTCTCATTGGTGAATCAGGTATATGCTCTATGTTTAAGGGGAGGTTAGGTCACACCTTTAGGACTCAGGGTATCCTTAGGATGCTCATATATGATATTAGATCATATCCATTGGTGAGTAAGGGTTCAGGGTGATGAGGACTTGCAAAGCTTGTCAGAACTCTGAAACCTTGAGGCACTGTAATGGGTGCTTGCACTTCTCTATCAAAACAGCTTGCTGTTCAAGTACAGATGTGTGGTACACATTGCCAAGACTAACTGACCACAGGTAAGGGAAAAGGTAGGGATGGTGACTAGGGTATGCATATTTTCTTGGGCTGACCAGGTGTAGGGTGACTTATGTGTTGACTTTTTGTGCTTAGACCTTTGCTAAATAGAGGACTCTTGAGTTTCTATGTATCTATCTTGTGTATACAAGTATGTGCATTAGAGCAGAGCTAGTTAGCATTGGTCTCTCCCTGACTAGTCTAATACCCCTAGGAAAGTTTCCCCTGCTTTTACCTTTTGCTTCCCCTGCTTTCATAACATTCCCCTGTTGGACCGTTGACCGACAATACTGTTACCCTGTTCATAGCCGTTGGGCCTGCTTGCACAAATTTTGGTTAGGGAATATTTTATTGTTTTTAAAAGATATTTAAGGCGCTTTCTTCGCTGATTGGTAATCTTTACTTTATTATTTCAAATAAATTACTTTCTTATCAAGATTTATCTTTTATATTTTTGCAATTTGAAAATTTGGTCCAATCACAACTCTCCAATTTGCCTATAAAAAATTAATTCCCTTCACCAGCAGGTCCATCTCTCCCTCTCGACTAAATCCCACCTACCTCTCACCTTTATAAACCTTCAAAATATTTTCAAACTCTATCATGCCTCTCAAAATCGCTGCTAATCATAATCAAATCACTTTATTACATGATGAACCAGTAGAGTTTGCTGATGCTGTGGCCTTTCTAAAGTCCTCGTATTTTAGAGTGGCCCTTCTCATCAACCCGAGAATTTATACCTCACACATTCAGCAGTTCTGGTCTAAATCCATGACCAAAACAGTGAATGGAGAGGTTACAAGTCAAAGCACTATAGATGGTCATCCCAAGGTGATTACACTTGCCTCCATCAGGGACAATCTTCTTCTTGATGATCAGGATGGGATAACCAACCTATCTGAGGCTGAAATCTTTGAGGGTCTTGTTAAATTGGGGTACACTCTTTCTAAAGATCAAAAATGTAAGTTTGCTAAAGGTTAGTTTGCCCCACATTGGAAGTATTTGATTCATACTATTTTGCAATGTTTGTCACCAAAAACCACTGCTTTCAATGAAGTTGGTAGTGAGATGGCTTTTGCCCTGATCTGCTTGGCAACAGGGAGGAAGTATTGTTTTTCTCAAATGATTTTCAAAGGAATGGTTAAAAATGTTTCAAGCAATTCAAAGTTTTGTATGTACCCAAGCTTTATATAACTTCTGCTGAATATGAGTTATCATGGTCTAATCAAACACAAAAACTATTTTTCAGCAACCAAGCATACCACCAAACTATTCACCACACTTCTTGCACCATCACCACAGTTTTCTGGCAGGTCCATTCCACTCACTTCAATTATGATGAAACAAATCAGACAGGAAGAAGCCAAGACACAAACAGCTAAACACAAACCTTCTGATTCCCCTTCCAAGAACCTACACCTTGCCAGCCCTCTACCCCCTACTGATCCACAACATGAAAGGCGATCTAAATCCAGGTTTGCCAGGTCTCCCTTGCCTGGTGAATCTTCACAAGCAGCAGAGAGGAGAGTCTCCAAGGGTTTGGAGCAAACTGAGGGTTTGGCTGCCACTACTGTCTCATCCTCAAGGGGTGAGCAGGATAGTGACACCATCAGTAAGTCCTCTCCCTCACTCCATGATATCCAAAAAGGGGAGAAATCCCCTTCTAGGGTTGAGAGCAGCATGAAACCTATGACTGTTGGGAATAAATTTAGGCCAGAACACTTGAACGCTGACAAGAACAACTCAAGCGTTGACAAGAGCAAAGTGAGCGCTGATAGCATAAGCGTTGACACATTAAAGTCAAGCGTTGACAGATTGAAGACAAGCACTGATAGAAGATGTGAGCTACACGTTTATTATATTCTAGAATACTTCTAGTAAGGATAGAGACGACAATGTATTTTCTATGTTTATCTTTACCTAGAATAGTTGATTCGTAGCTTATTGTACAAGACTTCTTGTTCTATAAAAGAAGATCTTTTAGGTTAATGTTTAATATCAGTTTTTCATAAGTTTTCGATTGTTAAACCCTTTCATTGTGATCAAGTTCGTTTATTCTAATACAAGTGAAAGTTTGTTTAACATCTTTGTGTTTTAGATCAAGTGTTAATTCCGCATAACACTTTGTTACTTTATTCATAAGCAAAGGTTTCTCTACGTGTAGTACTTGATCTAATTTCGTATACACAAAGCTTAATCGATATAAGTTTGGGATCAACAAGTGGTATCAGAGATTGTTGAGAAACTTTTGATCTTTAAGTAACGCAAGAACCCTAAAACACCAAAAACCCTAAAAAAAAAAAAAAAAAAAAAAAAAAAAAAAAAAACCCTAAATTTCTCAAAACCCTAAAAACATCATGTCTGGCACAGATCAACCTGCTTCTTTGCTACAAAACAACTTCTCAAACCCTAGCATCAAAATTCCCATGTTTGATGCCAGGAACTTTGAGCTTTGGAAGTCAAATTTTGAGCAATATATAGCTATTCATGACTACACTCTTTGGGAGATCATCGAATATGGAAACACATTCGACAAAGCAGCAAAGATTGCTGCTGCTATTGCCACAAGGACAGCTGTTCCTAATTGTCCTGAAGCTGATAAGGTGGAAAAGCCTGGAGATGGGAGAGCTGTAGCTGTTGAAGATATAGCCAAGAAGAGGGTGGACATGAAAATCTTGAACATCTTGAAACATGCCCTAGGTCATGAGAATCAGCACAAGTACAAACGCTTTGAGTCTGCAAAAGAGCTTTGGGAAGCTCTTGAAGTAGCACATGGTGGCAATGCTGACACAAAAGAAGAAAAGAAGAAGCAACTCTTGCATGAGTATGCTGTCTTTAAAGCTCAACCCAATGAAAATCTCAGCAGTGTGAGAAGTAGACTTCTTGACATCACAAGTCAACTTTCCTTCATGGGAACACAGATTGCTGACCCTGAATTGAATGCTACTTTTCTCAAAAGCCTTGGTGATGTATGGAAGATTGAGACAAGATCCATTCTTGTCAATAATACCCACAAGACCTCCAGGTTTGATGACATCTTCAACAAATTAAGACTGTTGGAGAATGAATGGCAATTGGATAGTGATAACAAATCTTCCAGTAGCAACATGGCCTTCTTCTCACAAAGTGAAGGCCAATTTGATTCCATGAACTTCTATGGACATCCAGCCACTGGATCTCAATGTGTCAACGCTGGATCTCAGCCTGTCAGCGTTGGATCATATCCTGTCAACGCTTTGTACTCAAGCGCTGACACATACAATCATGGCGCTGATAGAATTAAACCTGCTGGTTTTGATCTAGATACTGTGTGTGCATTCATTGCTTCTTTGCCCAGTGATTCAAGGATTACATATAAAGATCTTGAGCAGATAAGTGATGAACAATTGGAAGAGATGGATATCAAGTGGACTATGGCTCTTGTAAGTTTAAGAGCAAACAGGTTCAATAAAAGGTTCAAGAAGAAGATGACCTTTAATGCTAAGGATGTTGCTGGTTTTGACAAGTCCAAGGTTGAGTGCTACAACTGTCATAGGATGGGGCACTTTATGAGGGAATGTAGATCTCCAAGAAGATCTGATGCTGGGAAGCCTTCAAGCCAAATGATTAAGAGCCCAGATCCCAAGACCATGGTTGCTGTTCAACAAATTGATGGAGTTGGAGAATGGGATTGGAGCTGGATGGCTAAGAATGAGGAAGAGGACAGAGCTTTGGTTGCTGAAGTTAAAGAAGAGCATGTTGAATATGCTCTCATGGCACATTCCTCCTCTTCATCAGATAATGAGGTATATGATGATGCTTTCTGTTCTAAGGGTTGTCGTTTAAATACTGAAAAATTAAAACAAGAGATAGTTAAATTATTAGATGAGGCAAGTACTGAAAGATGCAAAGTATCTAATTATCAAATTGCTCTTACCCAAACAGAAAAGACAGTAGCTGAGTATAAGAAGATGGAGTTAGATTTAAAGGATCAAATAAATATCTTAAAACATGAGTTACATCAGAGTAAAGATGTTCAAGATATAGTAAATAGGGTTAATCTTGATTTGATAGCTCAGTTAGAGGAGGCTAACAAAAATAAAGATAATGTGAGTCTTAAAATCCAGAGATTTGATAAGGCCACACAATCCCTAGGAGAGTGTGTTAGTAAACAAAGAGACTCTAAGGATATGAGTGGGATTGGGATGAATAATTATACTGGTGTTCCACCACCAGCTGGGGATTTCTATGGTGTCCAATCAAAGGATTTATCTTGGACTGGCTTGCCAGAATGCCAAGAGGAGGAATTCATTCCTCCACCTAGAGTGACTTCCCCAGTTGAGGAATACAAGCAAAAACTGACTGACCTAGATTAGTGGAAGAAAGCTAACCACACCTTGTTTGTTAAGGGAGGGTTGTTGTGTGAAAGTCCAAATGAGCCCACACCAATCAAGAGCCTTGATCCTAAACCTATTAAGATCACACACCCTACCACTGGCAAAGCTGTTGACCTTGGCCCACAAACTGTTAGAAAACCTAGTGTTAAGTATGCAGAGATGTATAGGAATACTAGGTCACCAAAAAGCCAAGTCAGTAATCATGGAACAGGCTTCTTTACTTCTAGACCTAAGACTATGTCTAGAAAAGCTTGTTACACATGTGGTAGTTTCTCACATTTGGCATACAAATGTGTCAACGCTTCCAATGTCAACGCTGATAGGAACCATTTCAGCGCTGACAAAAGTCAACATAGGTCAAATACTGTCAGACCCAATACCTTTGTGAACAAAAGTTCACAAGTTGTTAGACCAGCCCCATTCTTTTCTAGAGGGTCTAACACACAAGGCCTAAGAATTTTCAAAAGTCAAACACTTGGTCCAATAGGCAATGGGTTCCTATAGCAAACCCTAGGTTCAACGCTGATAAGAGCAATCGGGGCGCTGACAAGAGAAATTTCAGCGCTGACAGACACACTGCTAAACCTAGGTATTTGCAACCACAAGGAAATAGGTCTAAAGCTTCTACTAGCTTAACATGGAGACCAAAACAAGACCAAAACCCTAATACTACTGGTATTTCTATGACATGCAACATGTTTCATTATATTTCAAAGGCATTGTCAACACCAATTGGGGTTAACTGGGAATTTCATTCAAACAGGGATGAAAATGGGGTTGTTATGAGAACCAAGTCTGTTCTTGTTGAACAACCAAATGAATCCAAGTCTTCCAAGGCTTGGGTTCCCAAAGAAAACTAATGTGTTTTCTTTATGTGCAGGGCATTCAGAAGAAGATCAATGATTATGGATACTGGGATAGTGGATGCTCAAGGCACATGACAGGAAAGGAAGACTATCTGATTAATTTCATTACCCAGATAGAGAAGAAGAATGGTAATGAGGTCAAAATTATTAGAAGTGACAATGGGGGTGAGTTTAGAAATCAGTTGTTAGATGATTTTTGTGCCAAGAAAGGGATTACTAGGCAGTTTAGCATAGCTAGAACCCCACAGCAAAATGGGGTTGCTGAAAGGAAGAATAGGACCCTTATTGAAGCAGCCAGAACCATGTTGACTGATGCCCACTTTCCTATAGCCTTTTGGGCTGAAGCTGTTAACACAACTTGTTATGTTCAAAATAGGGCATTGGTCAACAAGATACATAATAAGACACCTTATGAATTACTTTGGGGAAGGAAGCCAAATATTGGCTTTCTCAAGCCTTTTGGATGTCATGTAGTTGTTTTAGAAACTAGTGAGGCCCTAGGTAAATTTGATTCAAAAGGTGATGAAGGCTACTTCATGGGTTATTCAGTGCAGAGTAAAGGATATAGGGTTTACATTAAATAGGAAAAACGTATACTTGAAAAGGTACATGTTAGGTTTTTAGAAAGTAAACCTAGTGATCCTGAAAGTGGTCCAAATTGGTTGTTTGACTTAGAACCTTTATCTAGAGCTTTAAATTATATGCCTGTTACTGATCCAGACATTGTGAAGACAACTTCAAGTGTTTTGGAAAAGAGAATTGGTAATGTTTCAGGTATCCAGGTTGCTAAGGAGGATGGACCACCAGCAGTTGAATCATCTCCCACAAAAGAATATGTTACACTTCCTATATGGACAGATGAGTATTATGCTGCTGCTACTGCTGCTAGGAAAGACAATGGTGGTGTTCAAATACCACCAAATACAAACATGCATGATTCTTCAGGCGCTGACAAAGGGAAATCAAGCGCTGACACGACCAATTCAGACGCTGATGGCTTAGACGCTGACAACAACATTTCAAGCGTTGTCAGCCCACGCGCTGACAAACAAGGATCAAACTTTGGTGACACCTTTACACAGCTTTTCTCTTCCCATTTTGAACAAGGTGGACCTTCCAATGTCCATGAAGAGATTCATGTTGATCAAACAGAGTCTGATGAAGAAGATATTGGCAACATGGAGCGTGAAGTTGAGGACACCAGACTTTTTGAAGGAGGAGTTCTTACTTCCACAGCTAAGGATCACCCCACATCTCAGATTATTGGTGATGTTATGGCTCCAGTTCAGACAAGAAGATCCCATCAAGGTCTTGGTGGATTTATTGCCAATATACACAAGAAGGTTGATACCCCTCTTGTACAAGCATGTTTGTTTGCCTGTTTTCTGTCACAGGAAGAACCCAAGAAAATTTTTGATGCTCTCAAGGAACCAAGTTGGGTGGAAGCAATGCAGGATGAGCTTCACCAATTTGCTATACAGGATGTTTGGGAGCTGGTTGATTGTCCTAGATATGTGAGACCAATTGGGACAAGATGGGTTCTAAGGAACAAGAAAGATGAAAGAGGCATTGTGGTCAGAAATAAGGCACGTTTGGTAGCTCAGGGATATACACAAGAGGAAGGAATTGATTATGAAGAAGTTTTTGCACCAGTTGCAAGAATTGAGTCTATAAGAATTTTTCTAGCTTATGCCTCTTGTATGAATTTTACTGTTTACCAAATGGATGTGAAGAGTGCTTTCCTCTATGGGATAATTGTTGAGGAAGTATACGTTATGCAACCTCCTGGTTTTGAAGATCCTAAAAATCCAGACAAGGTCTATAGAGTGAAGAAAGCAATGTATGGACTTCATCAGGCCCCTAGAGCATGGTATGGTACCTTGTCTACCTATTTGGTGGACAATGGATTCAAGAGGGGCACCATAGATCAAACACTATTTACAAAGAAGAAAGGAAAACATGTGTTGCTTGTGCAGGTCTATGTTGATGACATCATTTTTGGGTCTACTGATCCAAAAATGAGTGAGGACTTTTCCAAGCTCATGACAGATAAATTCAAGATGAGTGCAATGGGTGAGATGAACTTCTTTCTAGGTTTACAAGTTCAGCAGAAAGAAGATGGTATCTTCATCTCCCAAGACAAGTATGTAGCTGAAATCTTGAAGAAATATGGTTTTTCTCCACATGAGAAGGAGGCTTCCACTCCTATGGATAGGCAAAACCCTTGGGGAAAAATTGGAGCTGGAAAGGATGTGGATGTTAGGCACTATAGATCAATGATTGGATCATTGATGTATCTTACAGCCTCAAGACCTGACATCATGTTTGCTGTGTGTGCATGTGCACGCCATCAAGTGACTCCCAAAGAATGTCACCTTTTTGCTGTGAAGATAATTTTTAGGTACCTAAGATGTTATCCAGATCTTGGATTGTGGTACCCAAAAGATTCTCCATTGGACCTTATTGCATATTCAGACAGTGACTATGGTGGTGACAAGTTTGATAGGAAATCCACAACTGGTGGATGCCAATTTCTTGGGAGTAGATTGATATCTTGGCAATGCAAGAAACAAACAGTGGTGGCAAACTCTACAACTGAAGCAGAATATGTTGCAGCAGCTGCTTGTTGTGGACAAGTCTTATGGATTCAGAACCAGCTGTTGGATTATGGGTATAATTTTATGCATACCAAGATTTTTGTAGACAATAACAGTACTTTATGCATTCTTAAAAATCCTGTACATCATTCTAAAACCAAACACATAGAAATTAGACATCATTTTATAAGAGATTGCTTTGAGAAAGGTTTAATACAACCAGATAGGGTAGACACAGAAGATAATGTGGCTGATTTATTAACTAAACCTTTTGATGCTGGAAGATTTCAATATTTGGTAACAAATATTGGAATGGTTAATCTCACTTAATATGTGTTTGTGGAATCTTTTTGTAAAAGTATGTACAGGATAATGCATTGTTATTGGTCTTTGTGATGATTTAGATTTTTCCACTTTACTTTTCTAACACTGACAAAGGTAAATGTAACGCTGTCAAGTGTTATTTTGCCGTTGTTAGAGATGTTATTGTCTAACGCTGACAAGAGTTCCTTCAACGCTGTTAAGTGTTGTCGGGACGCTGTCAGCAACAAATGTTAGTTTTGTGGTTTTTATCTAAATATGCAGGTGATGGTAGCTTTATGCCATTGGATACAGCGTTGCTTATGGATCTTTGAAGAGCTATTTGGACATGTTTTGTTTATGGATGATGGTTGGAATATTTATATTCCTATCTTGACATAAATTTTTAATGTTCATATATATTTTGAGAACTCATGTATCATAGTTTGAGGGGAGGTTTAAGGAACCTTTAGGACTATTGGGTATTCTTATAATACTCTCATCACAATTCTAGATTGTGTCCACAGGTGAGTATGGGTTAGTTTTACTAAACCATGAGGCACTGTAGCATGCATAGTATATCAACTTTGCATGCTGCCAAGACATTTTTGGCCTAGAATTGGTTGTGGTCTGTTGGGAGGCTTGGGAATCATTTTGATATGGGTTTTACCTGGGAGTAACAAGGATTTTATAAGGTAACTTGGTTGTTAAGAATTTTGGTTAGCAAGGGACACTAGAGGACTGTTATGTCTATCTTGCTTATGCAAGTGTGCATAACTGGACAGTGCTTGCCGCCCTATGATAATTATCAACTTTTGGTTATCTTCTCTAGGATGAATTACTTGTTAAGGTCATTTTTCACTTTTTAAAACAATTTTATTTTTGGACGCTGACAAGATTTTTCCAAGCGTTGTTGTGACCAAAATGGACGCTGACATGGCTTTAGGCGAACGTTGACAAGATTATAGCCGTTGGGCGTTGATGGGTTATATTTGACCGTTGACAAACAATGGGACCTACCCAGTTGTTACTTTTTGACATATTTTCAAGCCATAATTTTAGGAGTTGTTACTTTCATTAAATGCATGAGATAACTTATAAACTTTTTCAATATTTTCATGATTGATTTTTGAAAATCTTTGCCTATTTTCGGGCCAATCACATGCATTCATCCACTCCTATAAATTTGGCTCCTATTTTAAACAGGGTATCTATAATTCTTGTCTAACACTTTTCTCTTATCAACCTTCATCTTTTATACTTCAAATTAACAGCTTTCATCAATGGCACCAAGATTTAACTCAGCAGAATTGGATTTGGGGTTCAAGTCTCAACACAACATGATTGCTTATCTTGTTGCTGATAATACTTTGTTTCCTCAATACACACAGATGGTGGAGTATTTGAATGCATCCCCATTAAGGTATGCTCTTTCTCATGCACCACTCATTCCAGTCACACACATTAAACAGTTTTGGAACACTGTTAGTTCCTCAACAGTTAATGGAGTGACCACATTGACTTCTATTGTACATGGGAGACCTTGGGTGGTTACTGAGGCCTTGGTACGCCAGGCCTTGCATCTTGATGATGCTGATGGTATAACCATTCTTCCCATATCTGAAATAGAACAAGGGCTTAGGGCTTTGGGATACCCTATTCCTGATGAAGGTACTCTTAATAAGTACCATAAGCAGGAATTTCCCCCAGCCTGGAAGTACCTCATTCACATTCTCCTTCAATGTTTGAGTCCCAAATGTACTACACACAATGAGATCAATAGATCCATTGCAACTGCTATTGTGTGTATTGCAACAGGGCAAAAGTATAACTGGTCTAAAATGATTTTTGAAGGAATGTGTAAAAACAAGGGGACAAAAATGACTTTAGCTTATCCCCGTTTTCTGCAAATGGTTTTTGATGCTCAAAGATATTGTTCAAGGGATCACAATGATTTTTATAAAATCCCTGAACAAAAGAAGGCTATTTTTACCAAGATGAATTCACCACCTCATAGAGACCTACCATTAACCCCAGCCATGCTTGCTGTTATTGCAGCAGCACAACCCCAACCAGACCCCCAACCTCATATTGACCCTCACCCACAACTTGAACCTATCCCTGAACCTTTACCCTCACCTGACCAAATGCAACTAGACCAAAATCCATTTGACGCTGACACATCTAATGTGGGCGTTGATGTGCCTATTTCCAACGCTGACACCCAACCATCACAATCCTAAACACCCCTTCACCAACCCACATCTACACCTTCTTCTACACCATCTTCCACACCACCTGAATATAGGTTGATTAAACACCAAAGGACTGCTGGAGTGTTCTCCTCTGGTGGTCCTAGCCATGAAGCAGAGAGAACCACCACCACAAGTGTGGCTGGTGACCTGGATGAGGCTGGGACTATTGGTTCTGGCTTAGAAGCTGGCCAAGGCAGTCCCACCATCATTAAGTCCTCATCCATGCCCAATGAACCTGATTTGGGAGGTCAAATTCCCATTTTGGAAGAGGGCAGACTGGAACCAATGACGCTTTTAGAATTGACGGCTGTCTGCATTAGCTTGCAAAAGCAAAATGCAGACTTAGTACAAATTGTCAGTAACCAAGGCCTTGAACTCAAGGAATTGAGGGAGAGGATTGTTGTTTTGGAGAGTGCTCATTCAAGGGGAGGTATGGAGGAGTCTTCCAAAGGGGAGGAAGATCAAAGAAATCTGAGTGATAAGAGCAGTCAAGATGGACAATCATTGGATGTTGCTGAAGCTCTTACTACTTTGAAGGAACAAACAGGTTTTGATACGTCCTTGATCTCTCCAACCAATTTAAATTTATCATTTACAGATATGTTGAGAGAGGTTACACAAGGCGCTGAGGGAAAATATTTGAGCGTTGATAAGACAAGTTTGGACGCTGACAGAAGTATTTTGGGCGCTGATAGAGGAAATTTGGGCGTTGACAGATCTGCATCTGGAGGTGATGTATTCCAGTCATCATCTATCATCAAAGATGTTCCTACTCAGGTATTATCATCTACCCTACCAACAATTGAACCAACAGATAAGGGTAAGGGTAAGTTGGTAGAAGAAATTGTTCCAAAGAATGCAGCTCAGGTTGAATTTGATAGAAGATTGGCTGAGCAAATGATGGAACAAGGTGAAAAGGAAAAGTCACCATTTGTTGTGACTTCTGAAGAAGAAAGTGATGGAGCTAGCTCAGATTCAAGTGTGATGATTGTTGAACCAGAAAGACTTGAGTATGGTGATGAGCTTGCTAGGGAAAAGCTGAGAGATTTGAAGTTGCAAATTGATTTTGATATGCCAGAGGTAGTTCAGATGTACAATTCTTGGGAAGAAAGCTGTATGGATAATCCAGACTTGACCATTTTAGATCAGATATGGGGTTTGGAAATTCTTCTTAGAGTTCAGAAGGATTGTAAGGTGATGTTGAAGTACAAGGCAAGCAACATTCTCTCTGAGTTGAAAAGGGATAGAAGGAAGCTCTACTTTATGTTGCTCAAATGTCATGGAGTTGGATGGACACATCAGAAGCTGAAGGCTTTGACATTTGATGAGTTGGAACATAGGGCTTATCCTATTTGGGTGAAAGTGCAAGAAGAAAACACTTTCAGACTTCTTTCAGATGAAAGAAAGGAGCAACTTGCAGAAGAGATGGCAATCAAGAAAGCTATGATAGTTCCTAGACCAGTAAAGAAGGGATTTATTCTTGAGTTTCCAAAAGATATGAATCAACTATATCCAAGTGAAGCAATCATTAGAAAGAGCCTCAAGCTCTCCCCATTAGAAGCTTCAGATATGGTGCATGTGTTACCACTAGATTCCAGGAATCCAATTGTGAGTTATGATGAAGATGAATGTGGATTTTGGAAAATTGGAATATTTGGCAAGGAGGTACACACTTTTACCACTCTCATATCTTTATTTGCAAGTTGTGACAGAGAAGACTTGGTGGACCTTTGGAGGTTGCTAGAGACCAAGTATGAGGCTGAAGCACCAACTTCAGCCAATGGAATAAAACTTTGGACCACATTCAAAAGAATGTGTGGGACAAAAGAAGAAGATCCTGAAATATGGAAGGATCTTGAAGATGACCTCAGTGGTCTTCAATGGAGGTTATATTCAGCTGCTGGTGTATACCATTTGAGTTCTACAAAGTTTGCTGAGTATTTACTTGTAGATGCTCAGTATTTCATATCCAAGGCTGTTTTGGAGAAGATGAAGGACACCCAGTTGGAGATAGACTATACAAGTGACGTGGCAAAGAATTTGATCAGATTTATTTATTACCAATATGATAAGGTTTGTCAGACTCCTCCAAGTTCTTAGTGTTTATTCAGAAACTTGATCATAAGAGTGGATATCAAGTTTAGGGGAGGATTGTTGGGAATAAATTTAGGCCAGAACACTTGAACGCTGACAAGAACAACTCAAGCGTTGACAAGAGCAAAGTGAGCGCTGATAGCATAAGCGTTGACACATTAAAGTCAAGCGTTGACAGATTGAAGACAAGCACTGATAGAAGATGTGAGCTACACGTTTATTATATTCTAGAATACTTCTAGTAAGGATAGAGACGACAATGTATTTTCTATGTTTATCTTTACCTAGAATAGTTGATTCGTAGCTTATTGTACAAGACTTCTTGTTCTATAAAAGAAGATCTTTTAGGTTAATGTTTAATATCAGTTTTTCATAAGTTTTCGATTGTTAAACCCTTTCATTGTGATCAAGTTCGTTTATTCTAATACAAGTGAAAGTTTGTTTAACATCTTTGTGTTTTAGATCAAGTGTTAATTCCGCATAACACTTTGTTACTTTATTCATAAGCAAAGGTTTCTCTACGTGTAATACTTGATCTAATTTCGTATACACAAAGCTTAATCGATCTAAGTTTGGGATCAACAATGACTAATTTGGAATTGACGAAAATGTGCATGAGTCTGAAAAGGTAGAATGCACAACTGGTACAAAATGTCAAAAAGCAAGGTCTGGTTATCAATAACTTGGAAACCAGACTTGCTACTCTTGAGGGGAGGAGAAATCCCAGACTTGTCATATCCACAGATGAGGATGCTTCCAAAGGGGAGGAAGTTCCAAATACAAAAGAGTCTACTTAGTACTATTCATATCCTTGCGGTGTACATGGAAAGATAGCAAGTGCTGAGAAAGGGATTGAGAAAGGAAGAGCTGATAAGGGAAGTGATAAGGGGAGTGCAACCAAAGAGATTGCTCAAACATTGCTCACTATGGGAAATCAAGAAGAAGCCCCTGCCTCAAAAGTTTCCCCTGCTGTTGCTAATCCCACTGCTGTAAGTCATTCCCCTGCTAAGAATATTACTCAAACTTTTGTTAGAAAGAACAGAAAGCAACCAGCTCAGAAGGGGATTATAATCAAAGAACCTGCATCTAAAGTTAAACCAGCACCAGCAGTGGATCCAAAAGACAAAGGAAAAGGAATCATGGTTGAACAGCCCAAGAGAAAGTACAAGCATAGAACTCCGGAACAGCAAAGGGCTCAAGAGGCACATGATGCACAAGTAGCTCTCAGGCTACAACAAGAGGAGATGGATATGCAGAATAAGAGAATGCAGAAAATGAGGCCTAAAGATATGCTCAAGCAGATTGAGATTATGCATAGAGAGATGGATGACAGGGTGCCTCATGTTGGAGAATTTCTGGACCAATGGGAGAAGGAGTTAATAAATGCTCCTTTGGAAGATAGGTATGAGTTGACTTGCCTTGTTTACAAATATCAAACTGAGTATCTGGAAAGAAGGGCAAATCAAATTCAGAGAGAGAAGTATTTAACTTCTGAGAAAGGGCAACTTGAACACTACAAAGTTTTGCTCAAGAGACATAAGAAGTGGAAGGATGGTGACTTCACAGATATGAGTTTTGAAGCCATAAAAAGAGCAGTCAGACCAGTCTTAAGAGAATATGATGTGAAAGATTGGATGACTATGAACTCTCCTGAGGAAGCTGAGTATCTTAGGAGACAAAGTGAAATGCTACAGAAAGCTAGGGAATCCAAGAAAAGAAAAGCTGAAGGAACAACTTTGGAAACTACACAAGCAGGTGCATCATCCCAAGCAGGTGCATCATCACAAGCAAGGGCATTACATCAAGCAGGTGAAAGTTTTCCAGGGATTGAGAAGTCTGTACTTAATGTACAAAGAGCATCCAAAAGACTCAATAGAATGGAGAAGGTTGGCACAGTTACTAAGGAGTCTCAACGGCCTTCAAATGATGAAATTGATAAACAACTAATTCTGCAAGAAAATGATGATATCTCACCTAGTGAACTTGGAAAGAAGTTTGCTATCATAGAGTATGCTATTTATGAACACAAAGGGAGGACTTGGTGGAAGCTTACAAGAGCTGACAATACAGCACAGACATTTCTAAGTCTAGATGTCATGTTTCAAACCTTGGATAGTGAGGACTTAGAAGATCTGTGGAAAAGTTTGAAGAAGACTTTTGCTGCAAAACCTCCTACCATGGATGGTGTGGAGAAGGATTGGGTAATCTGGGAGTGCATGCATAGGATGTATGAGCATGAGTTATTTGATCCTATATTTGATGCAGTGAATAAAGGAGATTTGTTGTATTGGAAGCTGTTTACCAATTCTGGGGTCTATGAGGTAGTAATGGAAGGAGTAAGTGTGTACTTGATCAATCATTGTTATTATCCCTTCACTCAGGAGACCTTGAAGAAACTAGCACAGGCTAACTTGATTGTAGATGCTAAAATGCCTTTTGCTTATGATCTGGTAAGAATGATGCATAGTCAGATTTGGCCAGAAAGTTTGTAAGCATCCTCATCAACTAGGATTTATTCAGAAACTTGTCTTTAGGGGAAAGCACAAGTTTAAGGGAGGATTGTTGGGAATAAATCTATGCATGCTTGTTACCCCTGCTAGTTGATTATCCGTACCCCTGCTAGAGTAAGTTCCCCCTGCCAAATAACAAAGGCAGGGGGATTGGTTCCCCTGCTGAAGTCAAAGGCCCTGCCGTCAGAGATAAACTTGGAATAGATTTTTACGCGTTTCTGTTACTACTCCTTAATACTTTCCAAGTTTGTTAGTAGTGATCTTGTACGTGAGTCCTTATCACTATAAAAGGACTCACTAGGTTAGCATGCAAAGTGTGTCTTTCTCTATTGTCTTTCATTATCATACTTTAAGGTTTTGTAAACCCTAATACCATTTTAGGGTATTCGTATATCATTGATATATTAAAGTTCAACGTTTGCTTCAATCATATTGTTCTTGTGCTAAACATTATATTCCGCATCTTGTTTAGTTACTTTGCTTTGCAAAGTTTCTCTAGTGTTAGATTGAATTCTTTCTTTCTATCACAACCCTTAAACAAGCTATTAAGGTTTAAGATCTGAGTTTGGGATCAACAGACGGGACAGCCCGTATGGCTAGGATCCATGGTCTTCTGATAATACCATTATATGGGGAGTGTGAACGTGTCACCATAAAGTTCATCCATGCCGTAGTGGAATGCTCTTTGTCCCCAATAGTTACCAGTACTCCTATTGGCCAGATAGTATCTCCACTAAAGCCAATTAGCGGCGACGTGGCCGGTATTAATTGGATTTTTATCTCTGGTCGTAGCTGCACAAAGCCGTGTTCATAGATTACTTCCACTGATGATCCTCCGTCCACATACATACGACAAACGTTGTGTGTTGCAATGCTTACCTCAATCGCGAGAGGCACATCGACCACGTTGCTTTCCGTAATGGGAGGGAATGCGATCTCTATGCCGCGTGAAAATTTTTGACTAACTTTCTGCTTTGTGCGGCGCTGCCAAGATTGGATCATATATATGGTTGAAAGCTTGTTCTTTTGGGAGTCCTTCTTGTCGTACTTTTTATTATCCTTCCCATCCTTCCAATCCTTGACCAGATGTTTGAGTTTGCCTGATTTTATCAGCAACTCTATATGCTTCTAAAGCTCTCCTCCGTTTCGTGGCCCTTGTCATTGTGGAATTCGCAGAAGCGATTTCCTTGACGGCGGTCCACTGGAGTTGTCATTGGGGGAGGCCTTGGGAAGTTCGCCCCCTCCGTCAACAAGATATCTCGGTAAGTCATTTTTAGAGGGGTGAATTTGTCATCTGACCGCCCTCCTTTATTCTGGCTCTTATAATCCGAGTTCCTTCCATTGCCCTGGGTGCTTTGACCACCCGATTGCCTCTTGGGCTGGTCGTTAGATCGATAGTTATGGTTCCCTTTGTGGGATATGCTGCGGCTACCTCGGTTTCTCCTTCTACAAAGTTTCTGACCCTTTCCATGAGGTCGCCATACCTCTTCGGACGTTTGTCATTAAGGCGCCTAATTAATTCCTTGTCCTTTATGGCATGCATGTAATCGGAAACTTTTAGGAGCTCTGGCATCATTTTTGTGCGCCTGCACTCGTCATTGAAACGTTCCGTGAAGTCCTCCGTAGACTCTCCGGGCCGCTGCTTGACGGTTGCTAATGAGACCGGATCACTCTTACACTTCTTTCGCTGAGTATAATTGTTTTGAACACAGTGCGCAACTCGCCGAAGCTATCAATCCTTCGGGGTGGGAGCCTTTCAAAACAATCATGGGCATTGCCAATTAAGGTCGAGTTGAACATCTGGCACCATATAGGCATCGACCACCGTTCAATTTTTTCCTGCGTATCAAATATCTTTACGTGATCATCAGGATCACCAGACCCATCATAGGTTTTGACGCATGCCAGCATACGACGCTTCTTGTCCTCAGAGTAGTTCCGTATGCTGAGAGTGAATGAATCTTCTCTGTCGTCGCACCATGGACGGGAGAGATCCTCCTCTTTATTCCGATAGTAGGCATCATCATAGTATCCCTCATCTTCTGATGGTGGCGGGGGTGTATACCTAGGTTGGCGATGCCTGGGAGGATGATCATCCGAATCTGACCCAGAAGGGCGGTAGGGAGGGGGCGGCGCCCCGCTTCTCGGCCGATGACCACTTCGGTAAGAAGAGCTAGGAGTTTTTTTCCCACCATTCACCCTATCCCACACGCTGGTGCGGCGATTTTTCACGGGTGTTTCCAACACCGGACGTTCGATAGAGCCGTCGGACCTATCTCCTTCCTCCCGAGCTTGTTGCAACTCCTGTATGATGCGAGCCCCTATGCGTTAGAACATGTTCCGCGGCTGAGGGGTTTCCTCAAAGGGAGGTTGTTTGTAGGTTCGCGCCCCTCTTACCCCCTCTTCCGAGTTCGAGGGGGAGTAGGGTGTGCAGGGCTGCGAAAGTTGAGTCTGGACTGGAGATTCCGTCCCTGATTCACCCTTGCAGAGATGCCTGGCATGATCCCGTCATAGTCTTCTGTGAGGATACGTTCGAGATCTTCATCCTCAGTCTGACCAACTTCTTCCTCTACCTCAACCGCGGGTTTCTTCTGTGCCTCCTTATTGGGAGCGTTAGGAGTCGTGCCTGGATCAGGGTAGTTGAGGGAGAGGTTTGGTGGTGGGGTATTGGTAATCGTGCCTGTCCCACCAGATTGGAACGTTACGTTCCGACTGTTTGGTCCCCCAGCTTGTCCGACTGGAGATGATGTTATGGTGACCGGAACGTCACCTCCGGACTTTTGATTTCCAGGGTTTACATTCCTCTGGTTCCTATGGGGGTGTCCCTTCGTCATTGAGAGAGTTTGTGATTGAGATTGAATTTGTTTTAGTGTTTGGGTCCCACGGATGGCGCCAACTTGTTGATACAAAAGTTGGATGATCCTTGCTAGACCCGAATTAGGCTTAATTCGGGTAGGCTGGGCTCCGACTCTTGCACCAAATGAATAACTTGTTGAGATCCTGCACACTAAAGCAACACTCGTTAGACTTACCGTGGGAGTGTATCCCACGATTAGACTCTGGCGTGAGAGTAAGTAATCGGTTAGGGTTATGAATCGGATGTGGGTTGAGAGTATAGAGAATGTAATACCTTTGTGGAACCCTTGGGGGTTCCTTATATAGGTAGTGAAAGCCTAATGGGCTGTCACTGTTACTTCGGCCCCAAGCATAAGATAATCACCATAATTAGCTTGATTGTTATCTTCTAATTATGGTTAGTGTATATCCTATACTTAAAGGTAAATCCCAATCCTAATAAGATTGTGATTCTGTCTAACCCTGCCCCGACTGTGCCGGGCCGTGGGCCGCACACACTTTATGCGGCCACTATTCATTTAAGCCCATACGCTTAACTGACATTAATCCAACCCATTTGTGATGGTCCGGATGCGGGTAATACCCGTGGGCCAGGTTCATGACCCGGTTGAGGACTATAGGTCATCATCTGTGATGGAAGTACGGAGTTTTCTGGAATGCAATTGGTTACTACCGCAGAAATTGCTGACAGTTCTCACGATTAGCTCTACCATGACTAAGCTTACGCATAAACCTACACTAAATTATGTAGTCCAGAAGATCCCACGCTAGGAGAGGTCTAATTTACCGAAACTCATAGTTCTTCCATGGCTATTCATCCAGATTCCACAAGAATGTACCATAATCCCAGGCAGGATTTTGATAGAAACAATATAAAACATTGATGCAGCTATGTTCATATCTAGATGCCTGACATGCCAGCAGGTTCAAGATAGAACGCCGACATGCTAGTGAGTTATTACAACCATTAAAAATTCTTAACAGAAATGAACAAGATTCCATGGAGGTTGTTATCAGGTTACCGCAGACTCAGAAGAATTATGCTACTATCTAAGTCATTGTCGATCTGTTAACCCAGCCTACACGTTTTCTTTCATCCGAAAGTATTACGCAGTAGCAGATCTACAGATCATTCAGCAATAGATCGTACGATTTCAAGGTATTCTATCAACCATCATATCATATAAAAATTCATGTTCACGATCACGTTCACCTTCACTTTCACATCCACGTTTATGTTCATCTTCACGTTTACGTTTACTTTCACGTTTACGTCTCACGTCCATAGTTATGGTCTTGTTTTGTTCATATGTTGTCTATCTCATTATTTACGTCTACGTTCGCATTCATGAAATCGTTCACGTTCAGGTTGGTGTTCCATTTCACTATACACGTTCCAGGTCTTGTACTGGATTTGGTTACAGAAAGCTTTACAAAACTCAAGTTTAGCACAGCTTTTCCCATACCCAGGCAGACGTTTCACGTCTCAGGTCGTATCGTTTGGAATTTCCTTCCTTAGTCAGCATACGTTCACGATATGTCCACGTATCACGTTCACAGTATGTTTCACGTATCACGTTCACGATATATTCCATGCACCGTGTTCACCATATGATCGCGAATCACGTACACAATTGCGCACGTATCATGTTCATAATTGTTCACGTATTTCGTTCCAATATGCCTTCAGTGCCTTTGCTCAGAGATATAAATGTCATCTTTTCATGTTATTTGTGCGTATCGTTTCATGTATCCGACATGTTATATCTTATTCATTCGATCAGATTCAGAATGTCCATCTCAAGTATGGAACCAGAAACTCTTTAGCATCGTCAGGACAGGGTCATTAAGACCAAGATTTTCATTGTGTCAAGATCCTTGAAGGAACCGTTTCGAGCGGGAAGCCACTTGGAACGGAGGAGTCCATCTGGACTTATCATCCCTTTTCCTTCCATAATTCAGTTATGTTCTTTCAATCATGTTACATTTCATGTCCCGTTCAGCCATGTCATGTTCCATTTCCTCTTCAGTCATGTCACGTTCATGTCCTTTCAGCATATATGTCTTTTCAGTTTATGTGTCCTTTCAGTCCTTATAACTCCATCAGCGTTTAGTACCTTTAGTTCGAGGACGAATTTTCCTTTTAGAGAGAGAGAATTGTAAAACCCGCAGCATTATCAGGATACTAATTCGAGGACGAATTATTCTTTTAGAGGGGAAGAGTTGTAAAACCCGCTTTTAAATCTACAAAATATTAAGTACACGTAGTCACATATTTAAATTAAGCGTTAAGTAAATTAATACCCGGCATGCACCAAAAATAACCAATGTTAATATCTAAGTATTTACAGTTATGATTACTTATTCAGTAAAATAAATAATACACGTCAGGATTAAACACGAGAATTAAAACAAGATCATATGCGATAAATAATTGAGCATGAAAATGAAAACAAGAGAAAAAGCAAGTGTGTGTGTGTGTTTGGTGTTTTGACCGCAACTTTATAACAAAAAGAAAAGATAATGAGCCTTGAGCCCAACCTACTTGTAAACTAAAACAAGCAGACAAGCACACACACTTCATTTGACAAAATCAGAAAAAAAAATATTAGGGTTGCTGTTCCGGGTGTCGCCGGCTGGAGAAAGCAAAAAGGAGACAGGATTTGTTTTTGATTTATTGATTCGGTTATGTATTATTTGGTTTTTACTAATCACATACATTTGGTAATCATCCTCCTTCTTTTCTTTAATCACGATTTTCTTATGTTTGATCAAGAACACATGATAAATAAAAATAAAAGGTAATCACGAAATTAATTGACTTCATGGTTGGGTTTTGGTTGATGTCACGAAAACTGAGACCTCTAGGGTCTCGGTGTGTTTTCTGTTTGGCCCATTCGCGACCCACAAGGGTGCGGTGGTGGTCTTAGTGTTGTCGGCAACAAGCAGAAACCAAATAGGGGGTTCGGTGGTGGTGTAGCTGCCAGCCGAAAGCCAAACAACCCAGCAGGGGGTTTGTTTGCTAAACAGTGGGAAGGGAAAGCAGTCAGGGGGTGTTTGGTTTGGTTCACAGGAAAAAATAAACCCTTAGAGCACCATATATAAGCCAAAAACCTACCTAACCTTGACATAGTTACATCAAACTAGAAAATGTTTCTCCCACCTCTCTCTTTTTCTTTCATGTCGTCACCCCTACCCCCTTTCAATCAATTTTCATCCAAAATCTAGCTTGATCTAAGCTAAAACAATTAAAGACCCATTATTAGATTTTCAAGAGGCTTCTTTTGGTACTAAAATCTTCAACATGCATGAAGTTTGATTTTTTCTAGGGTTGGTAGGTCAAGTTTATGATCATGCATGTGTTGTTGGTGATGATCTAAAGATGATCATGCTAATTTTTTGTTGAAAACTTGTTTTTGATTTTGGGTTTTTGATTTTGAGATTTATACAAGTGTTAGATATGAGTTATGTTGTTATTAGGGGTTTAGGTTGATGATAAAAATGATTGATTTTGGTCAAAAACATGATTTCATGTAAGATTTTAAAGGTTGATTTAGATCAGTAGGAAAAAGGGTATTTTTAGGTACCTTATGATTTGATTATGGCTTAACTAATCGCATAAGGTTGTAGAGAATTTCGTTAGCTTCGATTTGATATAAAGTAGAGCTTCTAGCTCCAAACGAGCGAGAAGTTATGATAATTTGATTATTCGTGTACCGGGAGACGAGTATCGGCACGACATGTAGTTGTCATCGATATTTGGATCGAATCTCGGGGACCATAGAATGGGTTTTGAAATGAGTCAAGGACTGATGTAAAGTTGTAAACCCTGGGTTGTGAGTCTATTTTAAAACCAAGGTGTTGGTTTCGTAAATGGAGTCGTTTATAGAAGTTAAAATGGTTATATGAGTCGATGACGTAAAACTGTCCGATTTTTGTAGTTCAAAGATGTGTCGGGCAGGGAACTTTAAAACTAAAATCTTTTGATGGGCTTTTAAGAGGACTTTCTATAGATATTAAGTGAGGTCTCTGACTAGTACCATGAATATTTGATGCGTTTAAATGGGGTAAATGGGCTCGTACATTTGGTATGTACCGGCAGATTTTTATCGAGTGTATTATCTAATAAAGTAAACATATAGAAGGAAGTAATAGGTCACTTGTATTGTTTTTCTTTTGGGTCTGTTGTGATTTTATTATTTTGAGTTTGATATTATTAAGTATGGATTTTACTCGAGTTTATTATTAATGAACGCGCCTTATTTGATAGGTTGTGGTTTTCGTGTTTATCGGGCATCAACTATCGTCGAAGATTGTCTTGCTACTTCTATTACCCAAGGTGAGTCTATAGCCTCACTTTGAAATTGTTTTGAACGATTTTAAAACCCGCGAGGGGATACATGTTATTTGAAAATAAATGGAACAAAAGTCATGAATAATTGTTTGGACCCGTATGTTGCCTTTGGACCCGAATGTTGCCTGAATTGTGTTGAGTACCTAGTTGTAGAATTCCCTATATTCACAAACCGTTAACTATTGTCTTGCCCTTGTGTGGGTTAGAAATAGAGGCTTAAACAATTGATAGTACTATCGGGGTTGACACCCCTATCCGAGACGAGAGTTAGTACGCTGAGTGCGCTGCTCGGACGGATAACTTGAATAAGAAACAAGGTCAAATTTACAACGATTACCTTAACAGGGGAAATGGTTTCACTTTTATCATGCCGGCCTTTTGGCGGATTATTGGTCATAACGGGTCGGTGTCATGAGCTTAAACACAATTGTATAGCTTATGCTATAAGATGGAATGCCTGATCAATAGATTGTGACGAAAATTCTATTAAATGATTATGATTGATTTTTCTCTTGTGTTCAGATAATAATTTGATAAACCTATAGACTTTCTCCACCGTTGTGTTGATGATTTTAAGCATGTATTTCAGGTGATTGAATTTGATAGATAGCGGAGCTTTCTAGAGAAGGTTGTGCGTTGCTTTTGTGGTAGTTGAGTCTAAAACTGATTTCATTCCCTGTTTGTCATAAAAATTATTATGAATGGTCATGTACTTTAGTAAAATTGTTTGTTGTTTGGTTGAGATCTTTGGGGGACCGAAACGCTACTCTGATTGTTAAACTCCTGTTTTAATTGGGATCGACGGTTTTGGACAAATGGTTAAATTACTTTCTGTTATATTTGTAATGTCTCATTTTGAGATCGTTAAAAGTGTGTTGTGTAATGATGTTTAAGTTTAGCACCCAAAATGTGTATTTCCGTTGCGCAATGTAATTTGAGGTTGTTAAAATAAACTTTACATCATTTGCCATGATAACTATGTTAATTGCCTGATGTTTATATACATGCATGACCAGTTCCATCTAGTTATGGAGGTACCGTAACCATGACACTTGAAGCACCGGTGTCATGATTCCTCTGCGAGGGAGTGATTTCTCGTAGCGTCCCTTTTATTCAGTTGGCCATTTATCAGTATATTATCAGTGGGGCGTATGGGTTCATCCTAGTTTATCAGTTTATAGTTAGCAGATGAATGTGATGTGTGCTCTACATCCTTCACATTGGAGCTGATCCCTCCACCCAGTTATCAGTTAGAGGTCATCCTCAATAGCATGACGAGGTCACCCCTCTATGTATTTATGCACACGTTGTTATATTACATGATCTATATAATCTCTTGGCACTTAAAATACCATATATACATGTTTTCAGCTTTATTAGTTATCAGTCTAGTTTTACAAATTATAAACTAGGTTTTCCAGGACATACACAGTTTTGCTGCATTTTACTTATCAGTCTTTCAACTTCAGTACTTTTATTTGTTCAACTTATTATTCTAAATCTTTCTTTTGTATTCCAGATATTCTTATCATGTCATTATATCCGTTCACTGAGCGTATTTCTCAGCCGTATTTTCTTTCCATGACTCATACGGAAGGTACCCAGGAACGGATTTGAGCATTTAGCGGACGTGCATAGGATGTGAGCTACCTTATACTTCTATTACTATGTGCATTTCATGTACTTTATGAAGATTTTGAGTTTATGTTTGGGAGCCGATGTTTGATTCTGGTTTTCCTTTATGGTAATGATGATTTATTACATATCACCTTGCATGCTTTGATGACATGCGATAATTATCATGTAGCGGTCTACTTATCAAAGTGGGGTGTTACAATTATGGTATCAGAGACCAAGTTTTGACGTGTTGGCTCTAAGGCTTGACCTATGACTAGTGGGTAGTCACCAGGAACTTCCTAAATTTTGGCGGTTGTTGTTTTCCATGTTTCTCATGCATTTTATCAGTCGGTTTCTCTAAGTTTTGACTAGGTAAAAGGTTGGTACAGGACTGGCTATACTTAGTCGCATGTGCTTTTCTGTGAGTTTTGTTTTGGTGAACCGACCCATAGGCGTTCACCCTTTCTCATGTCAAATTTCATGTTTTTCAGTTGAATGTTGTTTTGTGAACCGACCCATAGGCGTTCACACTTGTTCTTGTCAGATTTTGCTTTGTGAATCGACCCATAGGCGTTCACATTTGTTCATGTCAGATTTTATTTTGTGGACCGACCCATAGGTGTCCACCCTTGCTCATGACAGATTTCGTCGACTATATCTACGTAATCATTTCATATATCTTATATGCTTATTACATGTTTCTTCATGTAATTATGTTTTCATGTTTCATCATGTTAAATCGTTTCATGCTCCTCCATGTTGAGCATGCTTTCACGACATCTAGTAATGAGCTTCTTTAATCATGTTCTTATGATAGTCATTTTCGAATTTCAACAATTATGCTTCATGTAAATCAGTGATGAAATTTCATTAAATCTTGTCTTCGTGGGGGGGGGGGGGGGGGGTTGGTGTAAGTAGTGGCAAGCCGAGACTATTAAGCTCTCGGTGGGAGCGATGTACATAGCAGAGTGAAACCAGCCACTGCCGGTGGGAAACCTGGCCAAGACAGTGGCATGACAACAACTTTGGGGCTAATGGCCGCCAGCTTAAACCAACAGACACCGACTGTTGGTGGGAGGTTTACTTGTTTTGTCATTTTGTTTAGTGCGACCGAGATAGATATCTCGGTAGGCTCGGGTTCGGGTTACACAAATTTAATAACAAGAGGCTTTTGATTTAGCATTTTTTTATAATCAAGTCTTAATTTAATTACTTATGATAAATTAATCAAAGTATAAATCATATTAATTTAATTAACATTTATTAAATTAATCATGTTTTATTAGTTTATTTATTTGATACTTTGATAATATTTAAATGATTAATTATTCATGAAACCATTTACTAAATCATTTTGGAAACTTCTATTTTAGTAAACTTTCTATTTTTAGCAGGTTACTTATAACAGTATAATAATACGTAAATACATGTTATACACTAAACAGAAATACATGAAATACACTAATCAGAAATACACGAGAATAGTCAGAGATACCAGATTATACACGAAACAGTAAAACAATACAAGAACATGTAAAACAAGTTAAGAACCATAAGAACCAGTAAAAGTATACAATAATCAGACAACTCATTCACGTCCTTTAATCATGTAGCTCACGTGAAGTCAGAGAAGGAGTTTCGTCTGTTCGTCTTCAGTCAGTTACTGGACACAAGGTACGGATTCCCCGTCCTTCAGTATGGACTTTCCTCTCTATGCATGTTTATGATTCCCTGCTGCAGCCATCTGTTTTCCTTAGTATGTGTTATAAACGTTACATGATTTGCCATGATAACTATGTTAATTGCCTGAGCTTTATATACATGCATGACCAGTTCCATCTAGTTACGGAGGTACCGTAACCATGACACTTGAGGCACCGGTTTCATGACTCCTATGCGAGGGAGTGATTTCTCGTATTGTCCCTTTTATTTCAGTTGGCCATTTATCAGTATATTATCAGTGTGGCTTATGGGTGTATCCTAATTTATCAGTTTATAGTTAGTAGGTGAATGTGGTGTGTGCTCTACATCCTTCACATTGGAGCTGATCCCTCCACCCAGTTATCAGTTAGAGGTCACACATCTATAGCATGACGAGGTCATCCCTCTATGTATTGATGCACATGTTGTTATATTACATGATCTATATAAGCTCTTGGCACTTAAAATACAGTATATACATGTTTTCAGATTTATTTGTTATCAGTCCATTTTTACAAATTATAAACCAAGTTTTCTAGGACATACACAGTTCCGCTGCATTTTACTTATTAGTCTTTCAGCTTCAATACTTTTATCTATTCAACTTAGTATTTCAAATATTTCTTTTATATTCCAGGTATTCTTATCATGTCAATATACCCGTTCACTAAGCGTATTGCTAAGTCGTATTTTCTTTTCATGACTCATACGACAGGTATCTAGGAACAGACTTGAGCATTTAGCGGACGTGCATAGGATGGGAGCTACCTTATACTTCTATTCCTTTTTGCATTTCATTTACTTTATGCAGATTTTGAGTTTATGTTTGGGAGCCGATGTTTGATTCCTGTTTTTCATTATGGTCATGTATGATTTATTACATATTACCTTGTATGGTTTGATGACACGCCATAATTATTATGTAACGATCTACTTATCAAAGTGGAGTGTTACACCAACTGAACTTTCCATCACCGTTCTCGCGAATATTTCCTCGCTCTGTTTCTTGAGGAACATGTAAATATTCTACCAACAATTAATTAGAGTCACATTGGGGCAACTAAATTAGAGTCACATTGGGGCAACTAAAACACATGTTTCTTTATATGTTTTACAAAGATTTAAAATGAATTATGTGTTAAAAGTATAACGTTAGTAAGTTATACTAAAAAATAATATGTGTTATAATTATTAGGCTTTGGAGTACACTTTAGATGAACTTCTTTTACTAGTTTGAGCCATTCTAATTGTTTGACATTTTTCCTGATAGATAATTATTTAGCTTATCCTCTTTGACACGAGACGAGTAAAACGCTCAAAGAGTATACAAAGCATAGCAAATATGTTGGAGCTTATGTGTAATGTAAGGTTGAGCATCGGTCTGGGACCGGACCGGACCGGATCGGACCAAGCACCGAAATGGTCCGAAACCCCGGACCGAGACCGGACCGAAATGGACCGGTCCAGGTTGGTCCGGTCCGGTTCGGTCCTCGATCCGGTCCGGTCCTAATAGTCATAATCCACTAGATTTTGGTAAGATCGAACCGGATCGGACCGGACCGAGGACCGAATTGGTCTAAAACCCAGGACCGAGGACCGGACCGAAATTGCTCGGTCCGGTTCGGGTCGGTCCGGTTTTCTGATCCGAGTCGATTTTCGATCTACCGTGCTCAGCCTTAGTGTAATAATGTTGTTTTTGTGATATATGCATAATCAATCCCACATAGAAAAGAGAAAGAAATAAACTCATACATATAAACTTGACGAGTTATCATGCATATAATCAAATGAAACTGGAACATCATCATAATTGAGTGTTCCCATTATATAAGGTTAACATATATTTAGACGAGGTTCTGGCGTTTTTGAAATTCGTCTTAAACGGTAATACTAATATAAATACTTAATGACAAAAGTTATTTTGGATCGTTGTTTTATTATATATCAAGAGATGAATCCTACTCATTCATTATTTAAGATTAAAGAAAACACAGAGGGAACTTTTTTGCCAAAATGTCTAAAAGTTATAAAAAATAACGACTGGACTAAAATTGTAAATATAACAAAAAATGGTTATCACTAATGATAAAAACAATAAAATATCATCTGACACTTCAAGTACAATAAATTGAAACCGAAAATGAGTTTGGTACTATTTTATGCGATTTGCGCTTTCAAAAATAACGTTTAATCACCTGATTACTTATTACAAAGGTATCCGTCACATCGTGCAAATATTTTACTAGGCATTATTTAATTCATGTTGTGATAATTGTTTTAAATTCAATTGAAAATGAAAGGTTGGTTTTTATGCAGATTATGTAAAATTATAAATCTATTACGGTTCAAGAAAAAACGATTTAGTTTAAAGATCACTACTTAAGTGTAGGGGTGGCAATCGAGTCGTGTTCGTGTCGACCAGTTCGGGTCCGCGGGTTGATGTGTTATTATAACCTTAACCCAAACATGACCCATTTATTAATCGTGTCAAGAAACTCAACCCTAACCCCCATCTGCATAACATGTGTTACCCGTTTTTGACCCGTTTAACATGTTTAAGTAAATGTGTTGAACGATTAATAAGGTTGGGGCTTTGTCAATCTCACTAATTTATATGAAAAAATGATATAAATTTGTAAAGAAGGTTAAACATAACATACAAATAACAAATAGTTATGGAACAATTTCAACAATATGTAAATTATAATGACAATTACTCCTATTAACTACATAACAAAATATATTTAATCCAAATTTAGCATAAAATGAAAGTTATATATTAATTTTTGGAGGCTTATGTATATTTAAACGGGTTCACGTGTCGACCTGTTTAATACTTACTCAACCCAAACACGACCCAATTATTAAACGGGTTATACGGGTTGACATGTTTTTGACCCAAACATGTTTATCCTCAACCCATACCTATTTAACTTTGTGTCGGGTTCGTTTCTTTTATTGTGTCGTGTTAAAAATTTCCACCCCTACTTACGTGGGTGTAATATTGAGATCTATACTCAATTGATCGCGACATTTGCCCACATTCGCTATATTATATGTTTGTCTTTTGTATTGCAACTTTTTGTGCAACTTTAAAATACACCAAAGGTGAAGGTTATGGTGTTTCCGGCAATTCATATATATATATATATATATATATATATATATATATATATATATATATATAAAGTAAGGATCCAATGAGAAGAAACTTAAGATAAGAAGTGGTGAGAAGAGACTAAAACCACACATTTGAGATGCAACGACTTACATTAGATGCATTTCTATTCATGTAGATACATCATCTTGAGTTTCGAAAGTTAATTTGATGTGTAGATGGTACAAATTGATTTTCATGATTTGGGCACATGCAGAGGAACAAAAATATAGATAAATCATGAAATGCATCTAATATACGTATATGCATCTAAATAAAAGCTATAAAACATGTTATAATGTATTATAATGCATCTATGATTATAAATATGCATCTAATTTAAGTGCATACATCTCGAATATGCGGTTATAGTTTTATCTTATCCTTCTTATTTTAAGGTTTCTTCTCATTTGATCCTAACTCTCTCTCTCTCTCTCTCTCTCTCTCTCTCTATATATATATATATATATATATATATATATATATATATATATATATATATATATATATATATATATATATATATATATATATATATATATATATATTGGATTTATGGATGTTCCATTGCATAACTGTGGCTCATATGTCTTACACTAAGGATAATATGTTAGAATGCAATGTTCAATTCTTGACTGCCTCGAAGATATCATGAGGAGGTTGTTCGTCCACTTTGGAAAAAGTGACCATTTGCTTGCAAAATTCGTTCCTCTCAAACCGACTATACCGTGTGGCAGTCCCAAAGTAATTACTACGTGCGAGGTATGAACATTCAGTTTCTATCGAAGAATCGCAAGTTACACCACTAGTTGTTTATATAACAAGATACCAAAAATCACAAGCATGAACTATTCTGATCAAGTGCTTGGCATAGATATTTTTAAAAATTATACTGTATAGTTTATTTCTAAATACAATACTTTAGATTCTAGCCAAAGGTAAACATGTGTGAGGTACAAAAGAGCGATACAATACAAAAATAAGCAAATGGGAAAACTGTTGGTATATACAATTGGGGGTGAGCATCGGTTTAAAACCGGACCGGACCAAACGATGGCCGAGACCGAAATGGTCCAAAACACCGGACGGAAGACCGAACAGAAATGGTCCGGTCTGGTTCAGGTCGGTCTGGTCTTATTAAGCATAATTGACGGGTGTGTCGAAAACGCTGAATGACTGAATGTGCCGAAAACGCCCGGTCCAGTCCGGTCAGTCTGGTTTTCCTATCCCGTCCGGTCGATGGTTTTACTTCTTTTATATAAATTTTACAGTTCTGAAGTTTACCAAATGAGTTTCAATATATGAGTAAGCCACCATCAAAAAGTTTTGTTTCAAGTCTCACTTGATGCACTACTTAACTTTTTCCCCGTAAGTGAATGACAACATTTTCTTAAACAATTCTTCTTTCCTACGGTTGTTTGTATTTTTTAAATAACTTTTGATAAAGTAATTTAAAGTTTTTCATCCTACAATGCTTGCTCCAATCTTTGCAAATTCTTAGAGATGAACAAAACTATAAAGATAAATCCTACAACTTTATCACAAACATGATAGGAAAGTATAAATCATTATCTAACTCATTCAACTTAAGGTCACACACAAATCATCATGGATAATAATCACAATAACAATGATAAAAAAGAATCATGTACTATTTTTTCCATGAATAGAACCTCTTCTGAACATGATATCGGGAAGTTAATCAATTCATCATTTGAAGGTGATGTTTGGTCACCTAACTCATGAGCCTATTAAAAGGTTCGATTTTTTGTTTCATAATGCTATGAAAGAAAAGTTGGTCATTCATACTATTAATATGGTTCGCAATGTTTTCAGGATGGTTTTAAATAGAGAAGTAGGCTTTCGAGAAAAAGAAAACAAGCACATTTAGAAGCTTTTGAGGAACATGTAAGCATTCTACCAACACTGTTAAGTTGATCTACTTATTCTAAATTTTTCATACCAATATTGAAAGAAAATGCTGGTTTTTAAAGGTTTCGGAATATATTAGTTAGATTGGGGCGATTACTAGAACACATGTCTTTATCCGTGTTACAAAGACTTAAAGCGAATGATGTGCTTAAAAAACCTATGCAAAGCATGGCAAACATGTCTGAGCTAGCATATGTATAATTAATCCCACATAGAAAAATGAAAAAAAACAAACGCATAGATATAAGCTTAATGAGTCATTATGTATATAACACAAATAAGCTATCAGTTCATCTTAAAAAGTGTGTGCTTTACAGTTAGATGAACTTCTAGCTTATATTTGTTTTGTAATAAAATTTCTTATCTTTTATGAGTAGCCAAATCCATTTTCTAATCCGACAAATATTGCTAGTTCGAGTCTTGGTCTGTGTTGTGACCTGTGGGTCATGTGGGTGTTGAGGTTGCACACTTGCACTTGTTGTAAAAACAGCGACGAAGATTACCAAAATGTATTTACGAAAATACGTGTATTGATAATTTTTATAAGTTAAGTAGGTGATCAGTGGTTAGTATGCGTGTATTTACATTTTTTATCATATGAGGTACAGTAATTCACTAATTTGTCACATTTGTTTATGAGTTTGGCTAAACTTAAGCATGCTCCTCCAAGTTGGATCAGTTGTGACGAGAGACTTTGTCAACTTCGAGATCTAAGGTATCTTCATTCCTTAACAAGGATTCTACATTAACAAATCAATTGAGAAAGACAGAAACAAGTGTTTACGGGTACATGAAACTGACCTGTTTCACCTAAAGATAAAGATAAATTTACCTATCCAATTTTTTTACCGTTTATGGTTCTACCGAACCCGACTTGAAGAACCATTAATTCCTTCGTGAGCAATGTTTAATTGAATGTGTTTTTTTTATTATAGATAAAAGTGGTAGAAGATTTGGTTGCTAGTCACTCATCATCATCTATTCGAGCAACAAGTGATCTACTTATCGTCAACTTTTCTTAGCTAGATTGAAAGAGATTAGTCGTAATCAAAATCCAAACCAACCAGTATAGAAGCAAGTTTGTCAATTGTGACGCGTCTATTTGTGAGTTTCGGTTAAGCCTATTTATATTTCTCTCAGGTGGAACGATTTTGTAAAGCGACCAAAAAGTTTACAAACGTGTTGATCTGAATTCGTCAAAGAAGGTTGTTAACATATTGGAGCTTACGTTGTTTTTTGGTACATGAATAATGAATCCCAATAGGTAAATGAAAGAAATAAAAAAATAGATATAAGTTTGATGAGTTATCGTGTACACAACCATCTAAATCGAAACCTCATCTTAATTCGGTTCACTTTCTGATGAAGTTGGTCCATCGTCTTTTTTATTGCAACTTTAAACAAAAACTTGTATACCGTCCATGCATATATATTCGATTAGAATTCACAACGGTTAGCATAAATGTTTCCTTGCATTACGCTGTTGATAACGAGTGACGTTAAACTTAACTGGCTCACATGTCCTACACCCATGATAATATGTTAGAATGCATTAATGCAATGTTCAACTGCTAAATCTCCTGGAGATTGTTAGGAGAGTGTTCGCCCGCTTTGCGGATAAGTAACCATTTTCTTGCCAAATTCATGCCTCTCAAACGGTGCGGCAGTCCTGAAATTACTACGTTTAAGGTTTGAACATTCGGTTTCTATGGAAGGCTACATCACTAGTTGTTCATATAATAAATTTCTAAAATCACAAGCATAAACTATTTGATCAACTGCTTGGGAATTTGGCATAAAATTGTTTTAAAAGGGTTAATATATATAAAGATGTTATTAAACTTTACAAAAAATTTGTCCTAAGTTACTAAACTTTCATTTTATGTTTCTAGGTTACTCAAGTTCACATGATCGGTTATTTACGTTACTCTCTATATTAAAACTTGGGATAGCAGGTCAAATCCTATGTGACAAGGTTAAATGACAAAAATACCCCCATATTCAACCTTAATCATTTTCAATCTTTGTTTTCAACAACCCTCAATTATTCTGAATACTAACTTGTTACATAGTTTCCATTCCAGAGTTATTCAGTGACAAGTTAGTATTTAGCCAATCAAAATAAAATATGAAAAAAGCCATGAAGATACATATCTGATGTTCATTAGGAAAAACATTAAATTATGATCTATATAGAAATAAATCCTCATATGAAATATTGCTTTTCACTATCATAACTCTTGTTTTTATGATTTAATAATTACCAGACTTTCAATTTTGCTTAGTTGTTGCAACATCTTTTAATTATTATACCAAATAAATAGATCTAACAATCTTTTATTTAATTATTAGTTGAATTGCAAATCGGAGGGCATGTTTCAAGTGGCAATGAGGACAGGGTTGTTTGTCTAATTTCATTTTGTTGATGTTGTTGTTTGTTCCCGTACATATATCTAGATCTCTAAATTGTTTATGTTCTTTGATGAAAATGGAGAAAGCAATCAGCTTAATGGTTATAATCTCGACAGATATAGCTACCATCGTCTTCTCTAGTGGAGGCGACTAACATGTTGCCCCGTTTTAGTGTTAAGAGGAGAGAACCAAGGTTGGTACGTTATGACAAAAGTTGGATGATATTAATATAAGTGTAACTTATACATCCGGTAACCCTTCCACATTGTAATATAAATGTGACTTATACAAATGGTGAGTACCTCAATTAACGAATTTGTGAACTTGAGTAACCTAGAAACACAAAATGAAACGGTTACTTAAGACAAATTTTTTATAAAGTTTAGTAACATCTTTATATATTAACCCTTTTTTTAAATTGTATACTTTATTTTCAAATGCAATACTTAGATTCTAGTCTATGGTATGTAAAAGAGCGATATAATAGAAAAATAGGCAAATTGAGGAAACTGTTGGTATTTATGGCGCGGGGCTAGGGGTCAGCATCTGTTTAAAACCGGACTGGACAACGAGACCGAGATCGAAATGGTCCAAAACGTCAGACGGAAAACCAGAACAAAATGGTCCGGTCTGGTCGGGGTGCCTGGTCTAGTTTGGTCTTCAATCCCATCGCGTCTTATAAAGCATAATCGACGGGTTTTTGTTATGTAGAACCGGACCAGACCGACAGAAGACAGAAGGTTTCGAAAACGCTCGGTCCGGTTCGGTCGGTCCGGTTTTCCAATCCCGTCCTATCGATGGTTTTACATCTTTCATATAAATTATACAGTTCTAAAGTTAACCAAAGGACTTCAATATATATATATATATTCAAGATTGACTAATATACATTTTCTACCTTTTAAACTATCTTATTACATTTTGAAAATAAACTATCACAAATTAGCAAAATAAACCCTTGGAGCACCATATATATAAGCCAAAAACCTACCTAACTTTCACATAGTTACATCAAACTAGAAAATTTTTCTCCTACCTCTCTCTTTTTCTTTCATGCCGTCACCTAACTACCCCCCTTTCAATCAATTTTTATCCAAAATCTAGCTTGATCTAAGCTAAAACAATTAAAGACCCATTCTTAGATTTTCAAGAGGCTTCTTTCGGTAGTAAAATCTTTAACATGCATTAAGTTTGAATTTTTCTAGGGTTGCAAGTTTATGATCATGCATATGTTGTTGGTGATGATCAAGAGATGATCATGCAATTTTTTGTTGAAAACTTATTTTTGATTTTGGGTTTTTGATTTTGAGATTGATACAAGTGTTAGAGATGAGTTATGTTATTATTAGGGGGGTTGATGATAAAAATGATTGATTTTCGTCAAAAAAATGATTTCATGTAAGATTTTAAAGGTTGATTTAGATCAGTATGAAAAAGGGTATTTTTGGGCACCTAATGATTTGATTATGGCTTAACTAATAGCATAGGGTTGAATAGAATTTCGTTAGCTTTTATTTGATATAAACTAGATCTTGTAGCTCCAAACGAGCGAGAAGTTATGATAATTTGATTATTCGTGTACCGGGAGACGAATATCGGCACGACACGTAGTTGTCGTCGATATTTGGATCGAATCTTGGGGACTATAGAATGAGTTTTGAAATGTGTCAAGGACTGATGTAATGTTGTAAACCCTAGGTTGTGAGTCTATTTTCAAACCAAGGTGTCGGTTTTGTAAATAGAGTCGTTTATAGAAGTTAAAATGGTTATATGAGTTGATGACGTAAAACTGTCAGGTTTTTGTAGTTCAAAGATGTGTCGGGCAGGGAACTTTAGAAGTAAAATATTTTGATGGCTTTTAAGAGGACATTCTATAGATAGTAAGTGAGGTCTCTGAGTAGTACCATGAATATTTGATGTGTTTAAATGGGGTAAATGGGCTCGTACATTTGGTATGTACTGGCAGATTTTTATCGAGTGTATTGTCTAATTAAGTAAACATATAGAAGGAAGTAATAGGTCACTTGTATTGTTTTTCTTTTGGGTTTGTTGTGATTTTGTTATTTTAAGTTTTATATTATTAAGTATGGATTTTACTCGAGTTTATTATTAATGAACGGGCCTTATTTGATAGGGTGCGGTTTTCATGTTTATCGGGCATCAACTATCGTCGAAGATTGTCTTGCTACTTCTATTACCCAAGGTGAGTCTATAGCCTCGCTTTGCAATTATTTTGAATGGTTTTAAAACCCGCGAGGGGGATACATTCTATTTGAAAATAAATGAAACACAAGTCATGAATAGTTGTTTGGACCAGTATGTTGCCTTTGGACCCGAATGTTGCCTGAATTGTGTTGAGTACCTAGTTGTAGAAAGCCCTAAATTTATGAACCTTTAACTATTGTCTTGCCCTTATGTGGGTTGGAAATAGCCGCTTAAACAATTGATAATACTATCGGGGTTGACACCCCTATCCGAGACGAGAGTTAGTACGCTGAGTGCACTGCTCGGATGGATAACTTGAATAAGAGACAAGGTAAATTTTACAACGATTACCTTAAGAGGGGAAATGGTTTCACTTTTATCATGCCGGCCTTTTGGCGGATGATTGGTCATAACGGGTCGGTGTCATGAGCTTAAACACAATTGTATTGCTTATGGTATAAGATGGAATGCCTAATCAATAGATTGTGACGACAATTCTATTAAATGATTACGATTGAATTTTATCTTGTGTTCAAATAATGATTTGATAAACCTATAGACTTGCTCAACCGTTGTGTTGATGATTTTAAGCATGTATTTTAGGTGATTGAAGTTGATAGACGGCGGAGCTTGCTGGAGAAGGTTGTGGGTTGCTTTTGTGGTAGTTGAGTCTAAAACTGATTTTTTTATCTGTTTATCATAAAAATATTTATGAATGGTCATGTACTTTAGTAAAAATGTCTGTTGTTTGGTTGAGATCTTTGGGGGACCGAAACGCTACTCTGATTGTTAAACTCCTGTTTTAATTAGGATCGACGGTTTTGGACAAATGGTTAAATTACTTTCTTTTATACTTGAAATGTCTCATATTGAGATCGTTAAAAGTGTTTTGTGTAATGATGTTTGAGTTTAGCATCCAAATGTGTATTTCCGCTGCGCAATATAATTTGGGGGTGTTAAAGATTGGTAATCAGAGCTTTTTAGTTATAGAGAATTAGGTCGATTTTGAAAAAATGTTCTAAACTATAACTTTGGTGTCGAAAATATTTGACAAAAGCACGCAACATCTCAGCAAGGCTCCAGTAAGATTATTTTAGTTTTGTTGTTGTATTATAGATGTATCCCCTGAAACTGAAATGATTTTTAGAATATTTATTAAGTAAATAATATGATGATATATTGATGTTGTTGAAAGTACGTTGAGTACTTGTATCATTATTTTCTTTATACGATGCTTATGTATATAATTTTAAATAATAACCTTATACACCGCCGAGGGTCTAGGACAGTAGACCAGATGATGAACGATTTTACAACTGATTTCTTGCGACTTGTATCGGGTATGAGGAAGTTTGATTGATCGATGTATGATAGATATGTGGTTCAAACCTGTGTGATTAGGAGGTTTTATTTGAATGAAAAATTGTTCCAAAGGTTGTATCTAGTATGTGGAGATTGAAGTTTGTTAGGACTCGGAAAATGGACGAGATTGCTAGTCTAGGTCTATGGTGATAAATTTGAGTGCTTGAATTAAAAGGTTTAAAAAGGAGAAGGTAAGATTTGAGAGGTTAAGTGAATGGGAGTCTCGTGTGAGATCAATTCTGAGTCAATTTTGGAAGTGTAGGAATGATGAAAGCCGTACTGAGATTTGTTTTATGATTAATCCGCCATGTAGGAGTGATTAATTGAACTTTGGGAATGAGTTGCCATCATGTTATCGATTTCACCTTGAGGTGCGAAAGGGAAATTAACGAGTGTGATGAAGCTGACAACAACCTTAAGGAGAATGAGGAGCCGGTGTCTAAGAAACTAATCGCGTGATGGATTTCTCTATATTTTATTTTTTGCAAAGATCGAACTTATTTAGACTTTGTGGCGTAGCATTGTGATGAAAGTTATTATCTTGTAAGTTTGTTCGGTAGATGATTGTACTGACAGACATTGCCGCTATCCTGTTGAATCCTCATCTCAATCTGAATTACCCTCATGATCTATGATGTGTCCTTATTAACTCTTTTGAGTTTTGGTTGATGAACCATTGTAGTTTGTGTTGTTCGTGCATGTGGTATTCATGAGATGTCCTGATAAATAAACCCTTCTGATAGCCATCGGATGTCAAATGGCTATGAATTTACTTCAGAAAGTCTGTCACTGGTGGGAATTGGATCCTTAGAGTTGGTCGTCGTTTTCAGAGTGGAAATTGTGGTTTGAATATGTCCGAATGGCTCCCAGACTGAAGATCATATTGGAGGGCATTTTCTTAGTTACCTTGTGGCTTGTGTGGTATTTTCGTAATCGACTCTTGTTCGATGAAAAAATTCCTCATCGCTCGGAGATCTTCAATGACGTTGTCCTTAGTTCTTTTAATTGGTGTAAATGGCGATGTCACCTTTCTTTTTCTTGGTTAAATTGGTTAAAAAACCCTAATTTAATTTCTTTTTAATCCTTTCTAACTTCTTGCTAGTCTTTTAATGAAATAGTTGCCGTTCAAAAAAAAGTGAGTTAGCTTTTTATCAAGTCTTTATTTTTATTGCAAAAACCATATAACCCAGAATCCCATCTAAATATAAGATCGATCAAATCTCATTAGAAGGTGAACCCAATTAAGATAAGATTAGGAATTAGCTAGTTAGATACATAATAAATCACCAAGCTTACATCTATGTGTTTATTCCTTTCATTTTCCTATGTGGGATTGAATATGCATGTACCACAAAAACAACATGATTACCCATAAGTTCCAACATGTTTTGCTATGCTTTGTATGTATACTTTTTGGGCGTTTTACTAAAGCTACATATGTTAAACTTGTTTGACGCATTTACATTGATTCGTTTTGATATTGGTATGTTTATACTCATCTCGGGTCAAAGAATATAAACAAAAAATGTCAAAGGATTTGAATGGCAGAGACTAGTAAGAGAAGTTCATCCATAGTGTACTCAGAGCCTAATTACGACATATATTATTTCTCAATATAATTTACTAAAAGGTATATTTTTTAGCCCATCATTCGTTTTAAATATGTGTAGCACGGATAAATGATCACGTGTTCTAGACTCTATGTGACTTTAGTTAAATAAATCTTTCACTATAGTTATGAAAAAAATTGAATAAGTAGATCAACTTAACATTGTTGCATGGTAGAATATTTACATGTTCCTTAAGAGCTGCTAAATGTGCCTCACTGAATGTTTTCAACCAATCAAAACAAGATTTTGATATCCCAAATCAGTCTACTAATGCAAGGACTTCCAAGAGATATGGATGCTTACATGGAGGAGTTTGTTGTCCCCGCAAATTTGGTGCGAATGAATGTTGTTCGAGAAGGTTCCCAAAGTAAATCTTTGGCAGCAGCACGTATGATTTCAACTGGTCTTGATGTGCCCAATAGAGAAAGCAATTCGGGTCAATCACCGAGTTTTCGGAGGAGTCCTAAAAAGCTCGTTGCAAACGGAAAGTGTACAGAAAACAGAAGCGTAGTTACAGTAACAGGCAAAGTTGATGTCAACTATTGAGGTTTTTTTGCCTTACTGACCGATGTAGCTATTTAAATACTCCTAGTTTATGTAACACTAAGGTTGCCGTTTGGTTCAGGGATATTCGAGGATATGGGAGGATTTTAAAATATTTATATTTTAATATCCCAAATATTGTGTTTGGTATAACAAAATAAGGAATTTAAAATTCCCCGAATTCTAAAAATAAAGTATATTAGAATTCCTCCAAAAAGTGAGTAATTCAAATTTACTTGAAAATTATTTTTCATAAACTTTTTTTCTTGTTGTTATTATTTGGGTTTTTATGGAAAAAAATTTATATAAAATTTATATAAATTTAAATAAATATTTATATAGAACTTTTTTTATAAAATATATATAATTTTATTCAAATTTTCTGAAATTTCTTAAAAAATCTAAAGACTTTTTTTTTTTAAATTTAATGAATTTTTATAAAATATATATAATATTTCTTATAAAATTAATTGATTTTTTATAAAATATTAATGATTTGTTTATAAAACTTATATAAAATTTATATAAGATTTTTATAAAATTTATATAATTTTTTTAAATTTTTTTTTAAACTTCTCTAAAATTTAATAAATTCTTTTATAATATTTATATAATTTCTTTATAAAATTTATGATTTTTATAATAAATAAACTTTTTATAAGGTTTATATAAATATTTTATAAAATTTATATAAACTTTTTATAAATTTTTTATAAGAATTTATAAAATTTATATAATGCTTTTATAAAATTTATATAAATCTTCTATAATATTTATATATAATTTTTATAAAAATTAAATAAAATTATTATATATTTTTTATAAAATTTATAAATTTTTTATAAAATTTATATAAAAAGTGAAAATTCGATTTTTACTCTTTTAAATAGAAAATATATATAAAAAAATATTTATTCGTTAATTGGTTCAACTCAAAATCAAGATTTCAAAAAATTATAAATTTATGCCAACCAAACAGGCTTAAGCATTTTAAATTATAAAATTTTAATTTCTGAAAAATTTTAATATACTGGAATTTAAAATTTTTGAATTTTAATATCTTGAACCAAACGGCCCCTAAGTTTCTTTATTAATGTTATATTTGAGGCAGTTTTGACTTGTTACGAGAAGAAATTGATATTATGTTATCGAATGCAAGAGACAGAGGAGATCCCACGAAGAAGCGAAGGGTGGAACGATCAAGGAAGTAACCCACATTTTCACCTTTTGGCAGTACCTGGTCTCGTTTTCGATATCCTATATTTAATATATTGATAGTAATAAAATTTAAAGTAATGTTAGAAAAAGAAAATGAGGGTCGTTCGACGATGTATTTCTAAAATCATTGTGTATTTCTAAAATCATTGTGATCCAAACCTTCACTTATTTTAAATATAGCAGTGCCTGAAAAATGACCTCTAATACAAGTGCCAACACTAAATCTTTATTCATTGCCTTCTAATACACAAATCGAGTGTTCCCAACTTCCCATACTTGTTCATTATGCTCCCAATTAGTAGTGTAATTACTTATGAAGCCTATATCTATGCGTTTATTTCTTTCATATTTCTGTGTGGGACTGTTTATGCATGTACCAATAAAACAACATTATTACACATAAGTTCCAACATGTTTGCTACGCTTTGCAAATTTTTTTGTCGCTTTACTAAACTTATGGAGTATATGTTAACCTTAATTGACACGTTTACATGAATTTATTTGTTATTCATTTCGGGTAAAAAGATACAAGCTAAATGATTAATCTATCAGGAAACATGTCAAGCGATTCGACTGGATCAAACTAATTCATCCAAACTGTATTGAATCAACTAATCGAAACAAATTTTGATATCCCAAAAAAGTCTACTAATTTCCTACTCACATCAAATTTATTGAATCTACTAATAATAGCCCGCACACCATATTAATCGGTTATTGGTCTATCTTTCGATGCTTGTATCTCCGTAGACTCAAGAACATTTTCGGAAATATATTATTTACGTGTACACATTCTTGCAACTTAGTGATTAAAGACTCGAACTAGCAATATTTGTTGGAAGGGAAAATAAATCTTGTTACTAAAATATTATAAGAGATATTATTGAAGAACAAATTTTAGCTAAAACTTCATTAAAGGTGATAAACTATTCCAACTAGCAATATTTGTTGGGCGTACGTTACTCAAAAAAGATAAAGAGATATTATTTCAAAACAAATAAGGGTTTAAGGGTTTAAATAGCCATATACTTTCTCAAATATATCCCTATGGTACGTGTACTTAAAAAATTATCTAAATAGTACCTGAACTTTGATTTTTTTGCCAATATGGTCATATTTTTATCTGCAACCGGCTAAATCGGTTAAATAAGATGACGTGGTATTTTTTTTCTTTTACAAAATGATGTCGTTAGTCCCCCATCCAACATATTTTTCATCGTTAGTCCTTTTTTTTCAAAAATTGTTTTCTATTTCAAAAAAACATTTTTTTCAAAAATATTTTTTTTCAAAAATAGTTTTTTCGCAAAATATTATTTCGAAAAGTTTCTTTTTTCAAAAAATATTATTTTGAAAATATTTTTTTCAAAAAAGTTATTTCGAAATTTTTTTGAAAGAATATTATTTCGAATATTTCGAAAATTTACATTTTTATTGAAAAATATTTAAAATTTTTTGCATTTTAAAATTTTTTGAGAAAAAAAATGTAGAAAAATAAAAATTATATATATTTTTTTCTTTCTAGAGTATGTTTTTTTTTTCAAAAACTATTTTTTTCAAAAATGTGTTTTTTCAAAAAATACTTTTCCCAAACAGTGTTTATTCGATTTTTTTTTGGAGAAAAACATTCAAAACTTTTATTAATTTAAACTTTTGGAGAACAAAAATTCGAAAAAGAAATCAAGAACCACAAAAATATATAGAAAAATGTTTTTAACTATATCCATGTTGAATTTTTATATGTTTTAATATTTGTTTTCGAAATATTTAAAAACTTTTTTTACGAAATTGTCTTTTTTGGAGAAAAACATGTTAAAGCGGACTAACGTTGCAAATATTTTGAAACAGTCGTTTGTAAAAGGACTAACTTTGTAAATTTAATATGCCATGTCACAGGTTAACAAGTGAAAAAAATTTGGAATGTACCATATTAACAGGTAAAATCAAAGTTCAGGTATTATTTATATTATTTTTTGAGTACACGTATCATATGGATATATTTGAGAAAGTACATGACTATTTAAAGACATAAACCCAACAAATAAAAGCTTAAACTTGCAAAACAAATAAAAGCTTAAACTTCATCTCACGATAAAGTTCTTGCTCCTCATTATTGTGTGTATAAGAACTTATGAAGGTTATATATATGCGTTTGTTTCGTTTATTTTCCGATGTGGGATTTATTATGCATGTACCAATAAAACAACATATGTCTTCCTAACCTGTTAAAAACTAGCATTTTTTTCGATATTGTCATGAGAATTAGAATAAGTAACAGTGATCTAATGACTTTCTTTTAATTGGAGTACCAACCCTAACCATGGAGATGTGTGGGTTTAAGAATCTTTCTAATAGTTTTCGTGCAGATAGCGAGGAGCTCTTTAAAAAGGGCTGGCTCACAAAGGGAGATGAAAGATGTACTAATTTATAGCGTTCATAGTTTGATATTTGGCATGCCAAACTGCTTTAAAACAATTTCATCTAGAGGTAATCGATAAGCACTTTGGCTAGTTGCCTAATAGAGTCTTATCTGATGTGTCAAACTCAAATAAGCACTTTAGCTAATAGCCTAATAGAGTCTTATATGATGTATCAAACTCAAAATAAGCAGATAGTCTTTGCAAGTGATTATTTCATAACCTGAGAGAAACATCAGGTATAAAACTGGCCTATTTACTTATTATTTTCGATATTTCTTTTAGCTCAAAAATTTCCCGCTCAAACATTTGATGACGACATGTCCTCATTAAAAGCTTGACCGTAATGTCCTAGCCAAATTTAAAGCCAAATTTTGAGTTTTAGCCAAATTTACAGGTCCTCAAAGATAAGAGATTTTATTACAAAACATATATAACCTAGAACTTCATCTAAAGCTGATCCCGCCACCTAGTTATGATGAAGTTTAAACTTCTCCATGTTGTGTGTATCATAACTAATGAAGTTTATATATATGCTATATGTCTTTCATTTTCCTATGTGGGACTGATTATACATATACCATAAACTCTAACATACGTTTGCTACGCTTTGTAAACTTTGTGGTCGCTTTACTAAAGTTATACTATTAACCTTACTTGACACATATACATTGATACGTTTGCATTATTACTATTGTTATTCATCTCGGGTAAGAAGATATAAGCTATATGATTAATCCACCAGAAAACACGACAAGGGATTTGAATGGCTCAAACTTGTAACAAAAAAAATCATAAATCCATCAAAAGTGTATTCCAAAGCCTAAAAATATCTAAAATCGCTCTAATTTGATTATTAGGATATATATATATATATATATATATATATATATATATATATATATATATATATATATATATATATATATATATATATATATATATATATATATATATATATATATATATATATATATATATATATATATATATATATATATATATATATATATATATATATATATATATATATATATATTATTTTTTAGTATAACCAAAGAACATTTAAAAGTTTGTAATGCGGAAAAAGAAACATGTGTTCTAGTTGACCCAATTTAACTCTAATCTTCCGAACGTGTTAAAAAGTAACATTGTCTTTTGATGTTATCATGAAAAAATTAGAATAAGTAAATCAACTTAACTTTGTTAGTAGAGAATGCTTACATGTTCCTCAAAATCGAATTAGTTTTTTATCATTCATTGGTGTTCGAGTTGCAAAAACCAAAGAAGCCAGAACATCGTCTCAGGGAACAAACTCAATTAAGACGATATTCTATACCCAAGAGGTTGTATGTATGATAAGTCTTCAAGGTTAAATCTATGCGTTTATTTCTTTTATTTTCCTATGTTGGACTGATTATGCATGCGCCAATAAAACGACATATGATTACACATAAACCTCATAATGTTTGCTAATGCTTTGCATACTTTTACTAAAGCTATATATGCACGATTTGTTTGGATTATTACTATTGTTAGTCATCTCAAGTCAAACCGTATAAACTGAATGATTTACTTACATCAAGAGCTGTTAAATATGCCTCACTGCCTGTTTTCTTTTTCTCGAACTCCTAGTAGATTCTCTACTTGAAACCATCCTGAAATTACAACCAGACATATTAGTTGTAGGTGTGACCAACTTCTCTTTCATAACTTTTACTATATGAAATAAAAAAAACTTACTTCTTAATCGCTCTAATGTCCATCTGGTCGTCATTGCTCTCAGTATTATTGGTACTAGGCTCATGAGTTCGGTAAGTCGCATTATATTCAAATGGTGGACTGATTAACTTCTTGATAACATGTTCAACCTGTTTGTTGTCATTGTTATTGATATCATTATCCATGATGATTTGTGTGTGACATTAAGTTGAATGAGTTACATAGTGACTTTATAATATATCATTTTGTAAAAAGTTGTAGAAAGCCTTGTAGAATTAAAAGTTGAATGAGAATTATGATGAAAAAAAGTTGGCCTAAAATGATAAATTTAATGGGTTGTGACCAACCAAAAAGTAATGAAACTAATTTGTCGTTTTTCAAAACGCCTAACAAATTCACATAATCACACCTTTGGCTAGAATCTAAAGTATTGCATTTAAGAAATACCTATGCCAAGCATTTGATCAAAATAGTTCGTCCTTTTGATTTTTAGAACTTATCATATGAATAACTAGTGGTGTAGCTTAAACTCTTAAATAGAAACTGAATGTCCATACCTCACACGTAGCAACTTGGGGACTGCCGCATGAGTCGGTTTGAAAGGAACAGATTTTGCAAGAAACTGCTCACTTTTCCCAAAGCGGACGAACACTCTCCCGATGATATCTTAAATCACCTTAATTATTACATCAAATATTATTTCTGAATATAGCGTAAGCACATTTTTAGCACGTCATTCAATTTAAATCTTTGTAACTTGGATAAAGAAACATGTGTTCTAGTTGTCCCAATCTGACATTACTCTATTCAGAACCTAGTAAAAAACTAGTAGTACTAGTAGCATTTTCTTTCAATACGTAACAGCCTAACAGATAACAACTTTTAAAACTTAACATCTTACCTACTATATCCCCACGCTACTTTTTGCAGGATGTTTGCTGGCCAAGTTAGTTTACCTAGTTACCAAAGGTCTTCGTAAGTCGGTGAATGATGTGAAAGTTTATAGACTTAAAGTTAATAGTCGTGAGATAGGATCGAACTCGGGATCACGGGATTGCACACATAACGTAATGGGTTAATTTATTTATTAAATATATTTTATATATATTTATTAAATCAAACCAAAGCTTAACTAACGATCGTTGATAAATAAAAGTTAAGTTATAACGACCGTTATGGAATTAAATAGAAGCTAAAAGAAGAAGGAAAAATTACACAAACACCCCTTATGGAGGGTGTTAATCGGCGGCTAATAGAGGGGGTAAAGGGGAAGATTTTGTTTCCTTTTTCGTTTATAACTTGGAGCCCAAGGTTTGCCAAGCCTATATAAACAAACCCCTAGTCTTATAATTTTTCACTCCCTCTTTCTTTTCTCTTGCTTTGATCGCCGGCCATACACACCCAACTTAGGGTTTCGTTTGGTTTTCGATTAAGTATATTTTATCTAGTCCGAGCCCCTCTCTAGGGTTGTTGGGTAGATATTCCATAAGCGTTGAAGCTCGGTTTGTTCGTGCTAGACTCACGGTTAACTCGCCGTATTACGTGTGTACAAGAACGTGATATAATCTTCCTTTAGATTATATTCTTGGTGGTGTTCGTGATTAACCTTAGTTGTCGTTCGTTCTGTCGTCTTGTGGATCTTGCTAAGATAAAGGTATGTAACCCTAATCTTGATTAATATAATTGTGTTAAATTAATGATCTTGTTAATCGCTTCCGCTATGCGTTCTTTGATCCATATTAGGGTTTTAAATAATTGTTATGAACTATATAAACCAACAGTGGTATCGGAGAGCCGTTTTAACATGATTATAATTATCAAAGATCTAAAGTTTTTTAACTAATATTGATTTGTGTTAAAAATTACATGTTGTTTTTTAGGTTTTATAAAAATTAGGGTTTTGTTTATTGTTTTTTTAAATCGGCTATGCCGAAATTTTTTATAAATTTTTTTTTTGTAAACCCTAAAATTACATGGTAATTAACTTTAGATGTATGCATGAATTAATTTTTATGTTATGTATGGTTACGATCCGTAGTGATTTAATTAATTGTTAAGTGATTTGGGTGGAATTTTGATGAATTGCATGATTAATTGTTATGTTGTGTGAATTCATGTTTCGATCCATAGAAATTTAATTGTTAAGATATGTGGGAGATCCGTGATAAACATGCATGTTTTTCATGGATCATATGATTTTATGTGGTAATGTTACGTATTTTGCTACATGCTTTATTTGATTCAATAAATTTAAAATTAGGGAAGACTTTTATATGAATATAAAAACCTAGATTTGTTATTTATTTATTGAATAAATCGTATGCATGTGGCTATTTGATTTATTTATTGCACATATAAATTGTATTATGTGTTTATGATTTAGCTTTTTTTTGTACCTACTTGTTTTCATACGTTTTTGTTTTAATTGTATGTTGTAAACAAGGGTAATTTTTACAAGAAAAATTAATATGGACTAAATCATATTAAAATAAATGAATTGTTTTGAGATCTAAATTATATATGATTTGCGTTGATTAGAATGCAATTGCAACTTAACGGCCTACTCAATTTTGACAAACTATAAAGTGGGTATAACGCACCGCTGGTCATGTACCCGGTTAAGGAAGGAGGTGTTATGCTTCAGCGCTGACCAAATTCCCGGCTCGCCTGTGCGTCAAAATTGGAATTACCTATGGTTGTTATTGGTATAATTCTTTAAGGTTGATTTAACTACATTAATTCACATCCGAAACACAATGAATAAGGTTATTGCTTTGTGCTTTAGCTGAGTTCTAGAAAAAGTACGGTGTGAATTTAGTTGTGTGTAAAATCTTTAATTGGTTTAACCAATACCTCAACTTGCAAATATATGATGAACTTTTAGTCACACCAAAAAGTTTACTAAACGTTTTTTTTATTAAACTTATGTTATGGCGATGTATGCATGCTTCTCCATACATGATTTTGACACCAAAATCTATACCCTAAAAATTTAAGTCATATGCCCTCTAATTGACGAACACTTGAAGTTACAATTGTCGTCATATAAGATATCGGACGATGTTGTAATTGAGAGAAAACTTCATGACTGAATAAGATTGCACATGAAGTTTTTACGTTCTTTAGATTAGTTGACTTAATTGAGTTACTCAGTGAGATCTGGAAACTTAAGGCATAAAGAAGGGATGAAACATGTTTACAATGCAAAATGACTTTTGGCAATGTAAATCCCTTAAATGTCTAGAAATTGCAAATTTGTTTGTCAATTATTGTTCGACAAGTTACCATCTTGAATACTTTCGGGTTATCTTAGTAACAGCCGATACGGGTCAGGTTGGGTTTTGTTGGTGATTTTGTATTACCAGTGTGATTTAAGTGTAATGGATTGACTTAGTTGACCGATGTGTAATCGTGATAAACGTTTATCAAGTGGGGGTTGTGCGGAGTGCACACTTGTATGACATTATTACGGTTACCATACGGGGGCGAAGCCCCCGTACGACTGGGGTCTGGGGCAGCACCCCTCGGCAGGTCCAAGGGGCGGCAGCCCCTGGCAGGTCTAAGGGGCAGCGCCCCTGGCTGGGGTCGAGCTTTGATCTGAAAGTGTTTGACATGACTCTCAGATTATTGATCCACCAAATTTCTAACAGGTTTGTTCGAATTTGACCCCATTTTTTTCTTTATATATGTTGGATCTATCAGACATGAAACGTTACCCATATCGATCCATTTCTATGTAAGAAAGTCGAATTTTTCCATCTGTAGTTATGATTCTTAGGGCTATATTACCTTAAATCAGATGAACGACTTATTGTCATCGGTTGGGTAATATTAAACCGTGCCTGCATCCATAACTGAATGTTTAGACCACCCAGAGAACCACTAATTGAAATATTTGTAGAGTCTTATATTAGCAAACCTTAGCCAAATGCAAGTTGCTAGCTTGCTCCTCGTTTTCTTCAGCAATCGAGGACCACCCAAAGTTTAGACAACCCTGAGAACCACATATCAAAAGTACTACTCTATGATTTATCACAGCTGACATCACATAAACAAACACTAAATGCAAAGAGTGTCATAACTACCTGATTACGAGTATAAAGCAACTTGTAACCCTTATTTTTTTATCTTAATGAAACACACAATTTATTCAATTCTCTCTCAATTCACTTTCTCATCGGTTGGCTTTGATGTTTGTTATATAAATTTATTAGATGTTTCATTTCATGTTTAAGAAATTCATCTCTTGTTAGTTACTACGTATTATTTTTGACTTTCAAACAGTAAATCATTTGAATAGCGTATCATGTATTTTTTTCCCTTCAAATTCTTGCCAATTACTATTGAGCCATTCAAATCGCTTGACATGTTTCCTCGTAGATTAATCATTTAGTTTATACCTTTTGACGTGAGATGAATAACAACAGTAATCATCCAAACGAATCAATGTAAATGTGTCAAAACAAATCAATGTAAATGTGTCAAATAAGGTTAACATGTACTAGTATAAGTTTAGTAAAACGACTAACAAGTTCACAAAGCCTAGCAAACATGTTAAAGTTTTTGTGAAATTGTGTTGTTTTATTGGTACATAATCCATCCCACATAGGAATATGAAAGAAATAGAGGCATAGATATAAGTTGCATAAGCTATTATTCACACAACAAAAGTAAGATAATACTTCATCTTAACTAGGTGTCTCGGTTCACCTTTAGATGAAGTTCTACCTTATATTTGTTTTGCAATAAAAATTCTTATTTTTGAGTAACTGAAGTCCAACAAATACTGCTAGTCCGAGGGTTTTATCACATTGATGAAGTTTTGGCTTATATTGTTTTTATGAGTTTAAAAGGTAACAGGGCGTTTTTTGAATTTGACCCTTTTTAGATGTTGGATCTATCAGACATCAAACATTACCCGTATTGATCCATTTCTATGTAGCGAAGTCGATTATTGCCATATTTGGTTCTGATTCTTAGAGATATATTACCTTAGTTTGATAAAATGACTTCTTGTCATTAGTTAGGAAGTATTATACATGCGTGCATCCATAATCGAAAGTTTAGACATAAGCAAATTGCTAGCTTGCAATATCTGTATAGTCTTATATTAGTAAACCTTTGCCATAAGCAAATTGCTAGCTTGCAACCCATTTTCTTCTACATTCCTAATGACAGATAAAAAGTACAACGTATGATTTATCACAACCGATATTACAGAAACAAACACGAGAGTAACAAATAGACCCCTGCAAGGAGTGTCATAACTACCTGATTGAATGTTCATGTGTACCACATAATTCACCAACTACCGAAGATCATTGATAATTAGGTAAACTAACTTGGTCAGCAAGCATATTGCATTAATTAATGTGGCGATATAGCAAGTAACAAGTTAAGTTTTAAAAAACTGTTACCTATTACGCTGTTATGATACAATGATTTCATTTAATTAAACACGAGCCATGGAGTTTAATTAAAGTTACATGATAGCACTAATAAGATTAAAATGCATAAATCATACTTGTGGTATGTTCAAATTTCATTTTTAGTCACCAGTCTTCTAAAAGTGCAAGCAGCATCATCGGTCTTTAGTTATGTGTTCATTTTCATACTTTAACTTTAACATTCGTTAAATGTTAACCATTACAAAAATGTTATTTTTGTCTTTTTCTTTATCTTTCTTCCCTAAAACACCACTCCATCAATACCGCTACCACCACTTCTCCCAGATCCATATAGAATGTTAAGACCACACAGGATCGTGGGATCACGAGGCTTAGTTTTACTTTGAAACTATAATCTCAATAATAACAATATGTTTTGACTGTCTGATATAGAAATTGCAGGCTTGTATTTTGACAATATAATTATGTACAGGTGCCAATTGAAGAAGTCATGAATACATATATACTATATATGTGAAAAGAAATCTTGTGCAAGTTTGTATTGACAATTAAAAAAGTCAGTGAAAGTAGGCTAGAATAGAGTCTCAATGATTATAAAATCTACTCATGACTTCCAAAGCTGAATTGCTTAGTTTCAAATGTTAAACTACTCATAAATGTCATATTAAGAACACGCATATCAAACAAAAGACAAATTATTGGATAAAATTGTAGTAGGATCAGATCTTTAATGATCCCATGAACCTGTGTGATCTTAACATTCTATTTGGGTGTGGGTTGTGTTGAACAATGTTTGGAGGAGTGGTAGTGGCGGTGGTGATGAAGTGGCGTTTGTGATGTTTTGGGGAAGAAAGACAAAAAAATTCTTTTAGTAACGGTCAACGTCTAACGAATGTTAGGGTCAAAGTATGAAAATGAACATATACCTAAAGACCGATGATGTTGCTTGCACTTTCAGAAGACCAGTGACTAAAAATGCAATTTGGACAAACCACAGGTATGATTTATGCATTTTACTCCACTAATAAAGATTATATAATACGATGGCTAAGTATGCGAAGAAAAACTATGAAATAATCACTCCCAAAAGATTGCTTATCTGCTTATTTTGAGTTTGATACATCATATAAGAATTTTTGACTCTATAAAACTGTATAAGGCTATTAGCCAAAGTACTTATTGATTATTCCTGGGTGAAATTGTTTCTAAATAATAGACTTTTGAAAGTAAATGCTAGTTGGGAATAGATTAGCATCAGAATGGGGCACATGTGTGTCACCTAGAACACATGTTTCTTTATCCGTGTTACGAAGATTTAAATGAATGATCTGCTAAACATACAATGTTAGTTTCTAGTTTGAACCATTTAAAATGTTTGACCCGAAATGAGTAACAATAGTAATAGCCAAATGAATCGATGTAAATGCGTCGTATAAGGTTAACATATGTATATGTTTAGTAAAATGCCAAAAAAGAATGCAAATCACAGCACACATGTTGGAGCTTGTGTGTACTCATGTTGTTTTTGTGGTAGATGCATAATCAATCTCACATAGAAAAATAAAAGAAATAAACGCATAGATATAACCTTGATGAGTTATCATGTATACAACCATCACACCCATTAACTTGTCTAATAGAGTTTCTATTAGACTAGTTACTGGCTCAAATGGATTTTGTAATAAAGTTTACTAGTTGGGTTTTTCATAAAAATTTCAAAAATGTTTATTTATTAAAAAAAAATAGTTTAATGTTAATGTTTGTTTTAATTATAGTTCTAAATTTTGATTGGTAATATAATAACGTATTTGAATCCTTCATTAGTCCACATCCCCGAGTAACTTGCTCGCTATACATTAACGTCTGCAACAATTGTTGTCGAATTAGAGTCTATATACCACGTATTTTGCTCAAGACCATGACCGAAACAACTAACTTAAATCCACAAATTTCATCACCTATGACATTCTTTATACTAGTGATGTGAGGACAAAAAATATGTGGCATTTGATCAGTCGAGCTAATTTTTTGAGGCATCTGCTCACGTATGAACTATGACTTGTATAGTTCTCTTAGGTCTTTGGTGGGCAGGGCACTCTCATCTTCAAGTTCGACTTCTATATACTAGTTGTCCGTTACAAAATACGTTTCGACCTTTTGTATATTGAAGGGGTTACCGAATTACTTTAGTTTATATTGGTCGAGATGTTCTATAAGAGAACAATGACTGGATTAAACTTCAGAACAAACACTAAACTTTCGAGAAAGGCTAATATTTGGAAAAATAATCATATCCCCTTATGTTTAACAAAAACTACATACCATTTTTTGAATGCATGTATACTAAGCTTTCGAGAGCAATAACTAATCATCTAATGCCCTCTTCATGATCCGAGATATCATTCTGGTTCTCAGTTTCACTTGAAACTGTATCTTTGTCAGGCGAAACCTGGGTGACATTGAACATCACCAAAGATAAATTTGACACGCACTATTTTTAAGTAATAAATTCTTTGGATCTATAACCATAAATTTGACACGCACTATTTTGACACGCACTATTTTGCCCCACCAATTAAACCACCCTATCGAATGAACCAAACTCGGTTCTTTAGTTCATTCGGATGCACATAATTTTTTTTTGCAGTTTATTCGGTTCTTTAGTTGTATATTGTTAGAGGCTGTGATGATGATGATTTCTTATTAAACATTGTCTGAGTTTAATTGAATCAAGTTGAGATTTTCCGCATCTTGGTAGGGCATTATTTATATAATTGCAGCCATGCCGGTCTAATCCACTTTCTTTCGATTTGTTTCACAGATCTGAGCTCATTTACTTTTTTGCTTTCTTTTTTACAATTTTTTTTTTTTTGGTGCAAGTTCTTTCGATCAACATGTTTTCTTCTGTTACAAATCATGCATGATACAAGTTCGTTTATTTTCATTCTTGATATGATTTGTTAAACATTAGTTTTTGCAGATCTTTAAATAGAATTTCAATATGGTGATGGAAAGCATATGGCTTTGTCTGATCTATAGACTAAAAATGCGGAAGGTTGATATGGGTATGAAATCAGTAGACTGATATTAGATATCAAAATCTTGTTTCTATGGTTGATTGGAAGGGTTGATCCGGTATTGCTTCTAAACCGTTAGTGTTTGTGACTTGTTCATTGTAACATAATTCCTCCTGTTAGGTCGGGGTGGGTTTGTTAGAATTTGACCCTCTTTTCCCCTTTATATTTGTTGGATCTATCAGACATCAAAGACATCAAACGTTACCCGTATCAGTCCATTTCTATGTAAAGAAGTGAATTTTGCCATCCCTAGTTATGAATCTTAGAGTTATATCACCTTATTCAGATGAGTGACTTCTGGTCATTGGTTGGGAGCTATTAAACCATGTCTGCATCCATGATTGAAAGTTTAGACTACCCAGAGAACCGCTGATTGAAATATTTGTATATTCTTATATTAGCAAACCTTAGCCAAATGCAAGCTGCTAACTTGCACCACGTTTTCTTCTGCAATCCTAATGACAGATAAAAAGAAGTATGATTTATCACAGCTGACTTTACAGAAACACACATGAAACAGACCCTGCAAGTTATATGATCTATCACAGCTGTGATAGCCAGGTTTATAGCGTACTAATATTAGGATAGCGGTCATAAACCTGGCTATCACAGCTGGCATGCCAAGTATGATTTATCGACTACGAACGCTATAAAATTAGAACATCTTACTTCTCCTGTTGTGAGCCCGTTTTTGAAGAGCTCCTCACTATCTGCACGAAAACTACTAGAAAGATTCTTAAACCTGCGAATTGGTACTCCAACTGAACTTTCCATCACCGTTCTTATGAATACAAAACACTGGTATGAAAAATACGTAAAGATATGGACAATAACTAATGCATCGTGAACAAAAGCTTAACCATCTTAAAGTCAAACAAAATATTAAGTACTATGAATACTTATAAAAAAGTATGCAACCGGAGTTATGCTACATGATATACGCTTATCTTTTTTAGTTAGGACGTTAAAAAACCGAAATACTGGAACCAAACATTATAAAGTCACTGTTTAACACATTCAACTTAATGTCACACTCATTCAACTTAATGTCACACACAAATAATCATGGATAATAATATCAATAACAGTGACAAAAAACAGGAACGGCATGAAATCAAGAAGTTAATGATCCATCATTTGAAGATAATGCTGCTTACCGAACTCATGAGCCTAGTACCAATACTACTGAGAGCAATGACGACCAGATGGATATTAGAAAGATTAGGAAGTAAGATTTTTTATTTATGAAAGAAAAGTTGGTCACTCCTACAACTAATATGGCTGGTTGTAATATTTTCAGGATTGGTTTCAAGTTGAGAATCTGCTAGTGGCTCGAGAAAACGAAAAAAGGCACCGACACACATTTAGCTGCTCTTGAGGAATATGTAAATAAGCTACCAACAATGTTAAGTTGATTTACTTATAAAAATTTTGTCATAACGATACTGTAAGTAAATGCTAGGTTTTTTAACAGGTTGGAGCTTATGTGTACTCATGTTGTTTTTGTTGTACATGCATAATGAATCCCACATAGAAAAATGAATGAAATAAACGCATAAATATAAGCTTGACAAGTTATCATATAGGCAAGTTATTTAATTCTCGAAATCGTCTCAATTAGGGTCACCTTAGACGAGTTGTGGGTTATATGGTTTTTGCAATAAAGTCGAGTAACTAATTAAATTCATTTTCCCTCCCAACAGATAATGGAACTTATGACCACGTCATTTTTCTACATTTTATTGCAACTTTAAATTCAGCAAATTGTATACATCATCTCTGCATAGAATTTTTTTTTTCGTGAACTAGATAAGCTAAACATTTGAAAATTACACAATATCACTTCTCGCTAAGGACAATTTCTACAGGGAAATTTGCTTCCCACATAAAATTTGCAACCAAATTGAGAGCAACATGTGCCACGTGAGGAGCAACTCGAAGAGAAATGCAAATTCATAAGATGTAGGTCAGTTTACATCGATTTGTTACCTATAACAAATAGATTCTTAATTGACGTTGAGTCTAATTGACCAGAAAGATATGTACAAATTGTTGGGCACTAAACGTAAGGCTATGCTTTTAGGGCCGTACTGCGTGAGCAGTTAAGGTTAGCGAGAGCTCTTTTGGCATAGCATTACATCTTCTAAGACGCGAAGTTTAGGGCCTGGAGCTACACCTTGAGCGTAGGATCCCACAAACTTGTTATCCTTGGATAGAGGTATGATTGTCTACATCGAACCTCGGATAGAGGATTGTTGTTGTAGTAACTAGAAGGATTGTATTTTGTATGGTAAACCAAAATCTGCATGAGCGCCTTTGGTTTCTGCTCTATGTATAGTTATGTGAAAGAATTTTGATCGTTCAGTTGTACCTAATTTGTCCGAGGCATATAACAGTTGGAAAAACACATAATGAAGGTTTGATCACAGTTTAACTTGTCGAGACGAGATCCTCTTGATTTCTTCTAAAAGACGCTCCTTTTCGTCTCCCATATCCACATTTTGCTGCTGGAGCTCTTCAATCTGTAGTTATGATTCTTAGAGCTAGATTACCTTAATTCAGATAAACGTCTTATGGTCATCGGTTGGGAAATATTAAACCATGCCTGCATCCATAATTGAATGTTTAGACCACCCAGATAACCGCTGGTTAAAATATTTGTGGAGTCTTATATTAGCAAACCTTAGCCAAATGCAAATTGCTAACTTGCACCCCGTTTTCTTATGCAATCTTAATGACAGATAAAAAGTATGATTTAGCATACATGACTTTACAGAAACAAACACCAAATAGACCCTGCAAGGAGTGTCATAACTACCTGATTGAATGTTCATGTGTACCACATAATGCACCAACTTCCGAAGAGCTTTGGTAACTAGGTAGACTAACTTGGTCTGCAAGCATCCTGCATTCTGTAGTGTGGCGATATAGTAAGTAACATGTTAAGTTTAAAAAATTTGTATTTGATTAAACATGAGCCATGGAGTATCAGTTGACCTTGATAATTGTTGATGACGATTATGAACTAAGCTCGTAGAATCATAGCCTTGATTCTAGCAACCAAAATCACAAGTTAGTATATAAGAAGACGATAATGACATTATTAAAGCTACAAGATAGCATTAACAGAGATGAAATATTACGATGGCTAACTATGCGAAGAAAAACTATGAGGCAAGATGGGTTTGGGATTGCTTAATTAAATGCCTATCTGTAGTTTAGGGCAGTATGAAATAATCACTCCCAAAAGATTGCTTATTATCTGCTTATTTTGAGTTTGATACATCAGATAAGACTTGGTGAGTCTATAAGACTGTATAAGGCTATTAGCCAAAGTACTTATCAATTATTTCTGGGTGAATTTGTTTCTAAGCAGCTTGGCGTGCCAAATAATAGACTTCTGAAAGTAAATGCTAGTTGGGGCAACTAGAACACATGTTCTTTATACGTGTTACAAAGATTTAAAATGAATGATCTGCTAAACATACGATGTTAGTTACTAGTTTGAGCCATTTAAATTGTTTGACATATATAGGTTTAGTAAAATGCCAAAAAAGAATGCAAAGCATAGCAAACATGTTGGAACTTATGTGTACTCATGTTGTTTTTCTGGTACATTTATAATATATCCCACATGGGAAAATGAAAGATCATGGGTGTCCTCGAACACCTCCAAATTCCGTCCCTGCATGTCGTACACCAAGGATAATATGTTAATATGTTAAAATGCAAAGATAGATCGCTAAATGTCTTGGAGATATTATCACGAGAGTGTCCGCTTGGTTTGAGAAGACTTCTTCGATCTCTTTGCGGATAACTCACTGCCAATAAACTAAGCTGTCTCAAAAAACTTCTATTTGAGAAAGAATTTATATGCGCAATTACATGATACTTATAATTTTTTTACTAGTATCAACTATCAAAGGGTCGATTTAATTTATATTCAAGTCAAACACAAATACATAAACGTTGCTTTAAAATTTGTGTTATATTTTCTAGTTCCAGCCAACCCGACCCATCTGATAGTTGGCACTTCAACCCATCCTTTATAGGCACGTAGAAATTTGACTAAATAAAGAAACATCTTGGATTTAGTCAATATGTTTTAAAATGCCATACAATGGTAAATAAGTTTTCTAAAAACAAGAAGTTGGTAAAAAAAACTCATGTTCTAGCTTATATTTATTCTGCAATAAAATATTGTATCCTTTTTTATCAATCAAATTTATTTTTTCTTTCCAACAAAATATTGCTAGTTCTAGTGTATAATCGGTAAATGTCCGTACCAGTGGACGTCCAGTGAAACAAAAAAATGGGTACCACTAGTATTGGTACCCTCCCTACCTCACTTAAAAAGTACAAAACCTACACAAATTGTCTCTTTCTGGACGGGGTTTTTAGCAGTTTCTTTTCCTATATTTTGTTAGTTTGACAATTTTGACTTGTTAAACTTTATTTTTTTGATTTCATATTTTCCGATTCACAGTTTTATAACAAAACCAAAAATTATAAAAATAAAAAAAAATGTAAAATTCAGGAGGTGCATATTGGATTTTAGGGGGTTCTTAATAGACTTGCCCAAAAAAAAATGCGTTGTTATTATGACTTCAAAATAACATGTGTTGTGATTGGTTAGTCATCAATCTCCCGTTCATCATCAAATCATAACCACAAGAAAAACCACAAATAGTCAAACTTTGACTTTAAATTTGACCGGAACATGTCCTCGTCAAATGTTTCGTCACAAACTTAAAAGATCTGGATACAATAGTACATTGATGAAGCCATGGACGAAAGCGCAAGAGGAGACCACACCCTGCGTGACGTCATGGTGCATGCCATCATACCGGCCATAATGGCGGACTCAGAAAATTGAATAATAGGGGGTAAAAATTCCCATTGTCCTCGCCAAAAATGAGGTATAAGTCTGACTCTTTAAATAGTATTTTTGATATTTTTTTTAGCTCGAAGATTTCCCGCTCAAACATTTGGTCACGACACATGTTTCTTTATCCGTGTTACAAAGCTAAAAATGTGATGTTAGTGAGTCATATTGAGAAATAACATCTATTGTAATTAGGCTTTGGAGTACACTTTTGGATAAATATATGTTGCTAGTTTGAGCCATTCAAATTGTTTGACATTTTTCCTGATAGATTAATCATTTAGCTTATACTCATTGACCTGAGATGAGTAACAATACTACAATGGTAATATCCAAACGAATGGATGTAAACGCGTCACATAAAGTTAACATATATAGCTTTGGTAAAACGCCCAAAATGCATACAAAGCATTGCGAACATGTTAGAACTTATGTGTACTCATGTTGTTTTCGTGATACATGCATAATGAGTCCCACATAGGAAAATGAAAGAAATAAAATCATAGGTATAAAACTGATGAGCTTTCATGTATGCAACCATGATAAACCCATATCTCTTAATTGAGTTCACCTTCTGATGAGGTTGATCCATCTTATATTAAGACGAGATTTTGGCTTCTATGTTTTTTGCAATAAAATACTAGAAGGCATTTATCTACATTCGTTATACAGTAGTTTAACTTTTTTTATTGCAACTTGTATAACATCTTTGCATAGATATTCATTTAGAATTCATGCAATATCTAAGACTATTCACAATGAACAAAAGTTCAAATGCAATTTTATTTTTCTCACAAGCAAAGGGATAAATTTCCGCCATTTATTTTAGTTTGAATTAAAAGTGGAGATTAACCTAAGATTTAAAAAAAATACGGAGGGACTATTTTTGCCAAAAAGTCTAAAAGTTTCAAGAATCGGGCGGAGGGCCTAAAATTGTAAATTTTTCGAAACTGATTTTTATTAATTATGATATTTCACTAGTGAAAAAAATAATGAAATATTACCGTTGATAAAATAATTTTATCACTGTTGATATTTCACTGGTGGAAAAAAAATGAATTATCACCGGTGATAAAATAATTTTATCACTGGTAATGAAATATCACCGTTAATAGAAATCAGTTCAAAAAATTTACAATTTTAGTTATTTTTTGCAATTTTTTGCAATTTTTTGATATTTTAGCAAAACTAATTCCTCCGTGTTTTTTTATAAAATTTAATTTTACGTAATAAATGGCTAAAATTAATCCCTTCTTTGCAAGTAAAAACAAGAATGCAAAATAACCCATCTCATTCGCAATGATTACAGTATATATTGCCTTGCATAACAGCTTTTGTGCAACTTTAAAACACACACAAGGTCGCAAAGTCACACCTTTTTGAGGGTCTGTAGATGTTGCCTTGCATAACTGTGTTGATAATCAACTAGCTCACATGTCATATACCAAGGATAAAATATGTTAGAATGCAAACTGGCAACTGCTAACTCTCTTGGAGATGTCATCAGGAGAGTGTTCGCCCGCTTTGAGAAAAGTGGCCATTTTCTTCCACAATTCGTTCCTCTCAAACCGACTCAGCTACGCGACGCGTCAGTCCCAAAGTTACTACATGTGAGGTTTGAACATTCAATTTCTATCGGAGAATCGCAAGCTACACCACTAGGTATTCATATAACAAGATTTAAAAAATTCAAAAGCATGATCGTAGGCAAAACACCCGACGCCTATTGACTGGTGAAATACTGAGTTGTGTGATGGGTCAACACGGGTTATCTTATTAAAAGGCGTACGGGTTGGGTGGATTTGTTCGAATTTGACCTTTTTTTCCCCTTTATATATGTTGGATCTATCCGACATTAAATGTTACCCGTATCGATCCATTTCTACGTAATGAAGTGGAATTTTGCCATCTCTAGTTATGATTCTTAGAGCTATATTACCTTAATTTGGATGAACGACTTATAGTTATTGATTGGGAACTATTAAACCATGCCTGCATTTGTAGAGACTTGTATGAGCATCCCGTTTTCTTCTACAATCCTAGTAGCGTGGGGATATAGTAAGTAACATGTTAAGTTTTAAGAAACTGTTACCTGTTAGGGTGTTATATATATTGAAAGAAAATGCTACTAGTTTTTTTTACCAGGTTCTTAATAGAAGAGAGTCAGATTGGGGCAACTAGAACACAGTTTCTTTATCTGGGTTACAAAGATTTAAAAAATGACGTGCTAAAAATGTGCTTACGTTATATTGAGAAATACTATTTGACGTAATAATTAAAACGATTTTAGAAATTTTTACACTACAATATTCGACCCCTTCCCTGGCCAAATTCGCCATGTTTCCCTGGCGACATGTCGCCAGGGAAGGTGAATCCCTGGCGACATGTCGCCAGGGAAACCTCGCCAAGAAAGGCTGGTGCGGGATTGTTTCCCTGACGACTAATTAGGGTTTCCCTGGCGACTAAGTGGGCCCCGCAACTCTTTGGTTCAAAAATTGGTGCCACGCTGGAGTTGGTGCCTGATTAAGGAACTTAAGTTAAACAGATTATTAAACCTCACTTTTCCCTGGCGACATGTCGCCAGGGAAACTTGGCTGACTTTTTAGAAAGTCAAGTGAGCCTAAGTTTCCCTGGCGACATGTCGCCAGGGAAACTTTGACATTTTTTTTAGCTGCCTGCACAGCAGGCTGTTTCCAGATTTTTTCCAGAATTTTTCCGGAAAAAATCTACCAAAACCTGGGAATACAAATACAAAACCTGAAGATACAAATACTAAAAATCTACCACGAATCTAGTACCAAAACACAATAACATGTAATCTCTCGATCAATACAAATACATATGTCACAACTTGAGTATAAACTTCCTAGTTACACTTATTAACCTAGCAATTCGGGGTTTACAATTATTAAACTTGCATGCTAAGGTAGGAAAAACAAGACAAGCATACTAACCATTATTGCCATTCTACCCGTCGACATTATCATTACCACTCCCACCGGCGCCACTACCGCTGCCTCCCGTGCCACTCCCGCTAGCACCACCCGATAGAAATGCTGAGAACGCATCGGCAAACCTATTGTCACTTCTCATAAAGTTAAACACTTGAGACGCTTGTTCCAACCGTGGGTCGATGGGAGGAGGAGGAATATAGTGAGCAGTCCTTCTCGGCACTATCTGGCCGACACCGGGCATGTGGCAAACAAGTCCCGGTTGTCCTTAAAATCTTAAGCCAGTTTAGAAGCAAGAACGTATTTGATTTAGTTAACGGGGATGACATAGTAGGAACAACAGCATTAGGTGGAGATAAATAAGGGCGCGTAAGTTTGAACAAAAGAAAGAAGCTTTTCATTTGATGTAACCTCACCAAAATAGCCTACACAACGAGTATAGTCATTTGCCAGCTCAACTAGCTATGTTGCCAGCTCATCTAACGTGTAACCAAAACATACCGACTCATCCATTGAACATCTAATGTTTAACAAATGCATACCGACTCATCCATTGAACATCTAACGTCTAACCAAGACATGCCGACTCATTTATTGAACATCTAACGTGTAACCAACATATGTCGAGTCGTCCATTGAACATCCAACGTATAACCCTAAAAAACCGGATCATCCATTGAACATCCAACGTACAACCATAACAAACCGGGTCATCCATTGAACATCCAACGTTTAACTATTGGCGGGAAAATGTTGGCGGGAAAACATTGGCGGGAAAATGTTAACCATTTCCCTCACTTTTTGACCATAAAAGGATTCACACACACTTATCATCAGCAGATCACACACACACACACACACACACTTATCATCTCCTACCAAACTCACCACCACCACCACCTGATTCGGTAGCAGATGGATCCCCGTGAAGCTTATAAGTGTACATGTAGAAAGGGATATATTGTGTTGAGACAGTCACATCAACCTCATAGCTTTAGTAAACTCTACTATGCATGTCATTTTTTGAAGGTAAACAATCAAATGTTTTAGTTATGTAATACGTGTGATTATTAAAATGACATGTCATGTTATTTGTTTACTTTGTAACAGCCAAAAACAGATGATTATGGATGTAAATATTTTAAATGAAAGGATGATTTTCATCTCGAACTCCGTATTAGATCTTCCCCTGGATCTTCAACACCTCAAGGTTCACATCCAAGTTCTTCTACAGGTCCTTCTCAATCTGCACCCACTGAGTGCTCAAATTGCAAGATCAAAGATCTAAAGATAAAGATGTTAGAGGCAAGACTAGAAATGGAAAGGCATCCTGAAGACCAAGCATGTCAATCGGCTGCAATACTTCATGAGCTTTTAAATGAAATGGAAAATCTTAGCGTTGAGTAGTAATCGGCTGCACTACTTCACGAACTTTAAGTTGATTAGTAATGTCTGTTTTTAAGTTTTCCATTTGATTCCACAAGGGCTATGTATAATATTATGAATAAATAAATGTTTGTTTTATAAATGTCTTATTTTTATTATATAAACGTCGCAAAAATAAAATAACATTGGATCGATAGTTAAAATAATAATTATTTGGAATAAATAAATATTTGTTTTATAAATGTCTCATTTTTATTATATAAACGTCGCAAAAATTAAATAACATCGGATCGATAGTTAAAATAATAATTAACAAGCAAAAACTAAATAAATATATGACAGGGAGTTTCCCTGGCGACATGTCGCCAGGGAAACATTTAGGATTTGGCGGGTAAAAGCCCGCCACACATTTTGTGTTTAATTTGAAACTAATCACAAATGGCAATGGTTTTCCTGGCGACATGTCACCAGGGATAATCTTGACATGTAATTAGCAAACTTAGTTTTTGTTAAATACGATGGACGAGTTTTCCCTGGCGACTTGTCGCCAGGGATAAGTTGGGACAAAGTATCCCTGGCGACGTGTCGCCAGGGAAACTTTGGAAGGAAAATTTCGCGCTCTTTCACTTGGTATCTGATTTTGGACCGATTATCCCTGGCGACATGTCGCCAGGGAAACCCTAGTCAAACATTGACCAAAAAGTAAATCCATTTTACCGCCACGTCAGCGTTGTCGCCAGGGAAAAGGGGTTATCCCTGGCGACATTGTGTCGCCAGGGAAACTCCCGTCATCTGTTCTCAACTTTCTTGTAGTGTATTAGGCTCTAAAATACTCTTTGGATGAATTTCTTCATTTTTGTTGCTAGTTTGAGCCATCAAAATCGTTTGACATATTTCTTGATAGATTAATCATAGTAATATCCAAAATCCAATAGAATATAGCTTTAGTAAAACGTACATAAAGTATACAAAATATAACAAACATGTTGGAGGTTATGTGTAATCATGTTGTTTCTGTGGTGCATGCACAACAAGTCCCACATAGAAAAATGAAAGATATAAATGCATAGATATAAGTTCTATGTGGTATGATGCATACAATCAGATGAGAACATGACTCGTCTGAAGTGGGTTTACTTTTGGTTTTTAGAATAAAGTCTCTTCTCGAAACTACCACTTGGATCTTAAACCTACATGGTGATGCTCACGATGTTCGAACCCCTGACCCCATAATTGAACCGGGTTGACCTGTTATCGATCTAGTGACCCGATGACTCGACCGGTTAACTCAGTGTTCGAACCCGTGACCCGATAATATTGTGTTAAATAGAAATACTAAAATGTATATTAGGGTATTTTAAAAATTTTCAACTTTTCAACAAAAAAGATACGCACTCTATATACAATGTTGACAACCAGCATAGTTACCTTGCTCACAGTGACATGTCCTACGCTAATCTCGAAGATATCATCGGGAGAGTGTTCGTCCGCTTTGGGAAAAGTGACCAGTTTCTTGCAAAATATCTTCCTTTCAAACCGACTCATGCGACAGTCCCCAAGTTGCTACGTGTGAGGTATGGATATTCAGTTTCTATTTAAGAGTTTAAGCTACAACACTAGTTATTCATATGATAAGTTCTAAAAATCGCAAGGACGAACTATTTTGATCAAATGATATATTATCATTCAACTTTTAATTCTACAAGGCATGCTACAACTTTTTTTACAAAAATGATATATTATAAAGTCATTATCTAACCCATTTAACTTAATGTCACACACAAATCATCGTGGATAATAATCACAATAACAATGACAACAAACAGGTTGAACATGATATCAAGAAGTTAATCAGTTGGTCATCTGAAAATATTGTTGCTTACCGAACTTGTGAGCCTAGTACCAATAATACTGAAAGCAACGAGTTGAACGCTTAGGAAGTAAAAATTTTTATTTCATAAAAGTTATAAAAGAAAAGTTGGTAACTAATTTCAGGATGGTTTCAAGTAGAGAATCCGCTAGACACTCGAGAAAAAGAAACCAGGCAGTGAGGCACATTTAGCAGCTCTTGATCATGTAAGTAAATCATTCAGCTTATACGGTTTGACTGATGAGTAACAATAGTAATAATTCAAACAAATTGTGCACATATATAGCCTTAGTAAAAGTATGCAAAGCATTAGCAAACATTATGAGGTTTATGTGTAATCATATGTCGTTTTATTGGTACATGCATAATTAGTCCAACATAGGAAAATAAAATAAATAAACGCATAGATTTAAACTTGAACACTTATAATACATACAACCTTTGGGTTTAGAATATCGTCTTAATTGAGTGTGTCCCTTGAGACGATGTTCTGGCTTATTTGGTTTTTGCAACTCGAACACCAATGAATGATAAGAAACTAATTCGATTTTGAGGAACATGTAAGCATTCTACTAACAAGGTTAAGTTGATCTACTTATTCTAATTTTTTCATGATAACATCAAAAGACAATGCTACTTTTTAACACGTTCGGAAGATTAGAGTCAAATTGGGTCAACTAGAACACATGTTTCTTTATCCACATTACAAACTTCTAAATGTTCTTAGGTTATACTAAAAAATAATATATATCCTAATAATCAAATTAAAGCGATTTTAATTTAGATATTTTTAGGCTTTGGAATACACTTTTGATGAATTTATGATTTTTTTGTTACAAGTTTGAGCCATTCAAATCGGTTGTCGTGTTTTCTGATGGATTAATCATTTAACTTATATCTTCTTACCCGAGATGAATAACAATAGTAATAATTCAAACGTATCAATGTATATGTGTCAAGTAAGGTTAATATTATAACTTTAGTAAAGCGACCACAAAGTTTACAAACCGTAGCAAACGTATGTTCGAGTTTATGGTATATATATAATCAGTCCCACATAGGAAAATGAAAGACATTAAGCATATATATAAGCTTCATTAGTTATCATACAGACAACATGAAAAAGCTTAAACTTCATCATAACTAGGTGGCGGGTTCAAGTTCTAGGTTATATATGTTTTGCAATAAAATCTCTTATCCTTTGAGGACCTGTAAACTTGGCTAAAACTCAAAATTTGACTTTAAATATGGCTAGGACATTACGGTCAAGCTTTTAATGAGGACATGTCGTCATCAAATGTTTGAGCGGGAAATCTTTGAGCTAAAAGAAATATCGAAAATAATAAGTAAAAAGGAGGTTACGAAATAATCACTTGCAAAGACTATGTGCTTATTTTGAGTTTGATACATTAGATAAGACTCTATTAGGCTATTAGCTAAAGTTCTTATTTGAGTTTGACACATCAGATAAAAGTCTATTAGGCAACTAGCCAAAGTGCTTATCGATTACCTCTGGATGAAATTGTTTTAAAGCAGTTTGGCATGCCAAATATCAAACTATGAACGCTATAAATTAGTACATCTTTCATTTCCCGTTGTGAGCCGGCTAGCTGTTTTTAAAGAGCTCCTCGCTATCTGCACGAAAACTATTAGAAAGATTCTTAAACCCACACATCTCCATGGTTAGGGTTGGTACTCCAATTAAAAGAAAGTCATTAGATCACTATTACTTATTCTAATTTTCATGACAATATCGAATAAAAGGCTAGTTTTTAACATGTTAGGAACAGATGTCTTGTTTTATTGGTACATGCATAATAAATCCCACATCGGAAAATAAACGAAACAAACGCATATATATAACCTTCATAAATTCTTATACACACAATAATGAGGAGCAAGAACTTCATCGTGAGATGAAGTTTAAGCTTTTATTTGTTTTGCAAGTTTAAGCTTTTTATTTGTTTTGAAATAATATCTCTTTATCTTTTTTGAGTAACGTACACCCAACAAATATTGCTAGTTGGAGTAGTTTATCACCTTTAATGAAGTTTTAGCTAAAATTTGTTCTTCAATAAAATCTCTTATAATATTTTAGTAACAAGATTTATTTTCCCTTCCAACAAATATTGCTAGTTCGAGTCTTTAATCACTAAGTTGTTGTAAGAATGTGTACACGTAAATAATATATTTCGGAAAATGTTTTTGAGTCTACGGAGATACAAGCATCGAAACATAGACCAATAACCGATTAATATGGTGTGCGGGCTGTTATTAGTAGATTCAATAAATTTGATGTGAGTAGGAAATTAGTAGACTTTTTTGGGATATCAAAATTTGTTTCGATTGGTTTGGATCACAATGATTTTAGAAATACATCAGTGAAATGAAAGCCAAAGCCTGAATCTTCTAGTCTACTCATGATCTAGAAATACATCGTCGAACGACCCTCATTTTCTTTTTCTAACATTACTTTAAATTTTATTACTATCAATATATTAAATATAGGATATCGAAAACGAGACCAGGTACTGCCAAAAGGTGAAAATGTGGGTTACTTCCTTGATCGTTCCACCCTTCGCTTCTTCGTGGGATCTCCTCTGTCTCTAGCATTGGATAACATAATATCAATTTCTTCTGGTAACAAGTCAAAACTGCCTCAAATATAACATTAATAAAGAAACTTAGTGTTACATAAACTAGGAGTATTTAAATAGCTACATCGGTCAGTAAGGCAAAAAAACCTCAATAGTTGACATCAACCTTGCCTGTTCCTGTAACTACGCTTTTGTTTTCACTACACTTTCCGTTTGCAACGAGCTTTTTAGGACTCCACCAAAAATGGTGATTGACCCGAGTTGCTTTCTCTATTGGGCACATCAAGACCAGTTGAAATCACAGGTGCTGCTGCCGAAGATTTACTTTGGGAACCTTCTCGAACAACATTCATTCGCACCAAATTTGCGGGGACAACAAACTCCTCCATGTAAGCATCCATATCTCTTTGAAGTCCTTGCATTAGTAGACTGATTTGGGATATCAAAATCTTGTTTTGATTGGTTGAAAACATTCACTGAGGCACATTTAGCATCTCTTAAGGAACATGTAAATATTCTACCATGCAACAATGTTAAGTTGATCTACTTATTCAAATTTTTTCATAACTATACTGAAAGATTTTTTTAACTAAATTCACATAAAGTCTAGAACACGTGATCATTTATCCGTGTTACACAGATTTAAAACGAATGATGGGCTAAAAAAATATACCTTTTAGTAAATTATATTGAGAAATAATATCTGTTGTAGTTAGGCTCTGAGTACACTTTGGATGAACTTCTCTTACTAGTCTCTGCCATTCAAATCGTTTGACATTTTTTGTTTATATCCTTTGACCCGAGATGAGTATAAACATACCATTATCAAAACGAATCAATGTAAATGCGTCAAACAAGTTTAACATATGTAGCTTAGTAAAACGCCAAAAAGTATATATACAAAGCATAGCAAAACATGTTGGAGCTTATGGGTAATCATGTTGTTTTTGTGGTACACGCATATTCAATCCCACATAAGAAAATGAAAGAAATAAACACATAGATTTAAACTTGGTGATTTATTATGTATCTGCCTAAATAATCCCTAATCTCACTGACAATAGAATATCATCTTTTTGTTTTGCAATAAAATATCAACTTTTTTGAGTCACCGAGTATTTTATTACCGTATTCGATGAAGTGTTAGCTTTTTTTAGTCATCTTTTTTTGTGATTCGTGATTCACCCGTGTGCCCGAAACAACTCCCCCATTCATCAATCAAATCACAAGAAAAACAGCAAAAAATAAAACTTTGACTTCATATTTGGCGAGGACACGTTGTCATCAAATAGTTTGTCACAAGCTTAACAATGTTAACTACTAAGTAATTACACTCCTAATGATGGTCAACACTACGGTCAAGCTTTTTCGTGAGCACGTGTCGTGGCCAAATGTTTGAACATCAATACTTCGACCTAAAACAAATATAAAAAATACTCGTACAGCCAAGAAACAAGTATCGAGATTACAATGATTGCTAGGGCTGAGCATCGGGGGCTCGGACCGGACGGAACAAAGACCGAAATGATCTGAAACCCCGGACCCAGACTAGACCGAAATAATCAGGTCTGGTCCGGTTCGGTCCTATTAGCATAATCAACAAGATTTTTGGTAAGACCAAACCGGATCAATGACCGAAGTGATCCAAACCCCGACCCAGGACGAGCCGAAATTGTCCTTTCGGGTTCGGGTTAGTCCTCTACGAGTCCGTTTTAGTTCTGCCATGCTCAGCCTTAATTGTGCCTCTAGATTAGTATATCTTTTACGAAATCAATTTGAAACTTGGAGCGGTAACAATTTGGACCGGGTAACAAATGAGTAAACTGTTTTGGGTAAATAAACAAAGAAAAGACACTTTTGTCTTTCATTAAAAAAAGATAACAATCAACAATTATGCCCCATTTGGTCAAAGGACTAAGGCGAACCTAAAATACATTAACTAGTGAGATCGTCTGTACTTACGAAAATTTAAGAAAAATCTTGCGCTAAAAATGTTTTTTTATTCGTATTACAAAGATAAGACCAATGTTGTGGTAAAAATGTTCTGAAGTTATATTGTGAAATTATATCAAATTGTAATAATCAAACCAATTTGAGAGATTTTTAGGCTTAAGAATACACTTTGGATGAATTTCTAACTTTGTAACTAGTTTGAGCCATTCAAATTGCTCCACATGTTTCATGATAGATTAATCATTTATCTTATATCTTTTTACTCGAGATGAATAACAATAGGAAAAATCTAAACGAATCCATGTAAATGTGTCAATTAAGGTTAACATATATGTTTAGTTAAGCGAAGTTTACAAAGCTTAGCAAAAATTAGTCTGGTATCCGTGCAATGCAACGACGAGTACCTGATGACTATTTTACGAATAAATGTTACACTTTTACCCACTACCTTCACATTCGAATTAAAGTTAAAATTATAAAAAGTTAAAGCTAAATAAATAGACTTACTAAAAATGAAAAAAAAAACTAAAATTTAATCAAAATAAATCAACATGGATATTAAATTAAAAGCATGAAATTTTAGAAAATATGCTGAAATTAGATTATATAAAAAATGAACAAATAAAAAGATATAATCAAATTAAAATATAAAAGTTTTTAAAAATATTTTGTTATAAAAGTTGTTAGAAAGTTTGTTATAAAAGATGCATCGATGAGATGAATATCTAAATTAAAAAATGTTAGAAGCTGAATTTTTCAATACTTCTAAAAATAAAATGACTTAAATTCTTTGTAATGCAATACTAGTTTGGTACCCGCGCAACGCAGCGACGGGTACCTGATGACTATTTTTTATGGATAAATGTTACACTTTTACCTATCAACTTCATATTCAAATTAAAGTTAAAATTATAAAAAGTTAACGCTAAATAAATAAACTAACTAAAAACAAAACACTAAAATTTAATTAAAATATATTTAAATTGATTTTGAATTAAAAAGCGCGAAATTTTAGAAATAATAGTGAAATTAGATTATATAAAAAATAAACAAATAAATAGATATTTGAATTTAAATATAAAAGTTCTTTTTAAATAGTTTGCTACAAAAATTGTTAGAAGATTTGTTATAAAAGAGATGAATGGATGAGATTATTTTATATATTAAGAAATGTTAGAGGCTGAATTTTTTTAAGACTTTTAAAAATTTTAAAAAAACCTAAATACTTTATAAAGTAGTATATATGTGGGAGTTTATATCATAAATCATGTCGTTATTGATACATGTATAACGAGTCCCACTAGGAATGTAAAAGAAACAAAGGCATAAGCTTCATAAGTTATTATACACACGCAACTTGAATTTAACTTCATCTTAAGTGGTTTCACCTTGAGATGAAGTTTTGCAATAAAATCTCTTCAGTAACCAAATTCATTTTCCTTTCTAACAAATATTGTGGCGAGTGTTGCATATTTTTTTTAAGGATTTTGCTCAATTTTTTTTCACCAGAAGTACTAAAATTTGCACGATATTTTTTTTTACCTAAATTCAAGTTGCACCGTAAAAAAATAAAATTGCAAAAAGTATTTTCGGGTGTTGGACAGATCAAAAGTCGACACTTTTTAAAATAAAATACACTTCTCGACTTGAAATAGGGTTCTCCGACTTTCATGTGAGTGTGTCCTAATAACAATGTGTTGTGTGACTTGTAAGTCATCCACGTGGAATGTTAACAACGAATTAATGACACTTCCAATTATGGTCAATATTACGGTCAAGCTTTTGACGAGGACATATTGTCATCTGATGTTTGAGCGGAAATCTTCTAGTAATGGTCTTTAAAAAAAAGATGAGAGTATTTACAGCACACAAAATCTAACACTATTCACAGCGATGAGAGTTTTTAACCAAGTAAGGGGCTGTTTGGTTGGCAAACATTGAGTGGTTTTGGGCGTTTTTGTATTTTAAATTCGTCTTTTATTGTGTTTGGTTCAAAAAATAAAGTGGTTTTTAAATAAAAAACGAAATCTTAACTCATCAAAATGACAATCTTAAAAATCAGTGGGCGGATAGAAGTTTTGAAAAACGCTCTTCTAGGTGTTCCAATTAGACAAAAAAGCCCTTATCTTTTCAATCCAATCTCTCTCTTCTCAGTTCTCACCTACCATTCTCTCTTTCAGTTATCACTTCCATCTTGATCATTATTCACCATATTATTTACAATATTTTTTCCATGTAATTGCTTATACTCGTATCCTTATCTATTTCCAGTTCCTCTCTAAAATCTTCGCTCTATTTGTTTTGATTTTTTCCTCGTATATTTTTTATTGTAAAATCGAATCTCGAAAATTGTTACTACTTATTAATTGGGTGTCCTTTGCTGCAATCGTTATTCTTTCTTGGTACATCATTGTTACTTTTTGTCCAAATTCAACTCGTGTAATTTGTAATATCATAATTTGCACCACATATGTGAAGTTCACGAGGATTCCATAGATTCGAATTTTTGATTTTCTTTCATCAGATCATTTGCTCAAAAAGAAAGTTTCATCAGATCATAAATAAAGTTTAAGAGGATAATTTGGTCATATCACAAAGATATTAAACTAAAAGTTTTTTCAATATTGGGCAACCAAACACACATGAGCATATGAAAACAGGTTTTTAATTATTCTCATTATTTAACATTACACTGGTTTCAAAAACTCATGTTTTTAAAATCACGAACCAAACGGGCCTTAAGGGTTTTAAAAAAACTTACTTATCATTATGTAGTATGTTAAAAAAATATTGACTAGTCTATCGTATGTTTGTTCATCTTAATACATCATTCGCGTTTGTGCTAATTAGTAAAGGTAAACTACAACATCAAAAAGATAAAACTCAAATCAATTTGTTGTCAAATCATTCCAATTCCAGAATGTCCTTGTAAGATATCCAATTAGATCATGTATGTACTAATTCGCATCATCGAATTGTGTCAATATCTATGATAAATTGTGATGTGTTTTAGTCACTTCTAAAATCTTAACTAAACTGCTTTATAATTTGTATTTAAAATAATTTTATTTGTATTGTTTCTTGTAAAAGATGTTTTGTTGTTCATCTTTACTTTATTAGTTAATATTATGGTGAAAACTCGAGCCACTAGCAAAAAGTTTCCATTTGTAGTTGATAGGAAGCTCGAGAGAGGTCAAGTCTAAGTTTGAGCTTTAAACAAGTTTTAAAAATAAATTATGTATATAGATTTCTATACATATAATATAACCATACACAAACGAGTTTAATAAATAAACGAGCTCAAGCTTCGTGTCATTAACGACCTTTTGAACACGTTATATAAGTTAGTCGAACACGAGACAAACTCAAGCTCAAAATTTGAAGCTGGAGCTTCGTATATAGACGAGCCAAGCTCAATTCTGGAAGGCTAGAACTCATCTTGTTTCGATTTTTAGTTAATACGAGTATTGACAATCGACGATCGAAGACGAAATGTGCAATGAAGACACAATGTCCATATGAAAACGAAATGTTCAACTTACAAAGCAGACTTTAAAATCTGTGATGATCAACTTACAAAGCAATAGACATCGTCATAGCTAGGGGTGGACCCTAAGGGGTTTTTGGGGGTTCCGATGACAGTTTGTCACGTAGTGTTAATTTTCGCTAAAAATCACGATTTATTCAAATTGAACTCGATATCAAATATGAGTGTTATGTAAAAAAAACTTATCCACGTGATGGCTTATTATTCTGCGCCCCTTGTCATAGCGCAAATGAAGGCATGCGTTTTTCTATTAAATAAGGATCATCAAGAAATTGGAAAGTTTTACTTACTGCAATGAAGACGAGTTTTGGCTTATATAGTTTTTGCAATAAAGTCTAGTGACCAATTAAATTCATTTTCCATTCCAACAAATAATGGAATCTATGACCACGTCATTTATCTACATTCCTTATAATATATGTTTGTCTTTTTTATTGCAACTTTAAATTGGCAACTTGTATACATCGTCTCTATATAGATTTTTTTTTCTTGAACTAGAAAAGCCAAACATTTGAAAATTACACAATATCAATTCTCGCTAACGGTAAGTTCTACCGGGAAATTAGATCCCATATAAAATTTGTAACCGAATTGAGTGGAAGATTTGCCACGTGATGAGTAACTCGATTACATGTACGAGGCATCCAAGAGAAATACAAATTCGTGCGAAGTGCCCAACCTTTGATGTCACCAATAATAGCAGCAAATGACCACACTCTGCTGAAACGAAGGAGATAGCAACTTCTGAATCAGACTCGATAATAGCACCATGCCATCTTTTTGTCATTGCAAGGCTACACGCTCTCCGCATAAAACTATATTCATCTAGAATTCATACAATATCTTAGACTTATTTACAACGATTATAATATATAACAGTGTTGATAACCAATGTAGTTAACTGGCTCAGAGCCACATGGGATGATATGTTAGAATGCAATGATATCATAAGGAGAGTGTTCGTCCGCTTTGGGAAAAGTGACCGTTTTCTTGCAAAATCCGTTCCTCTCAAACCAACTCGCTATGCGTGTGCGATAGTCCCAAAATTACCAAGTGTCAGGTATGGACATTCAGTTCTATCAAACAAGAATCGCAAGCTACACCACTAACTATTCATATCAATCAGAACCTGCAAGGAGTGTCATAACTACCTGATCGAATGTTCATGTGTACCACATCATGTTGGTTTATATAGGTCATAACAATTATTTAAAACCCTAATATGGATCAAAGAACGCATAGCGGAAGCGATTAACAAGATAATTAATTTAACAAAATTATATTAATCAAGATTAGGGTTACATACCTTTATCCTAGCAAGATCCACAAGACGACGGAACGAACGCCAACTAGGGTTAATCACGAACACCACCAAGAATATAATCTAAAGGAAGATTATATCACGTTCTTGTACACACGTAATACGGCGAGTTAACCGTGAGTCTAGCACGAACAAACCGAGCTTCAACACTTATGGAATATCTACCCAACAACCCTAGAGAGGGGCTAGGACTAGATAAAATATACTTAATCGAAAACCAAACGAAACCCTAAGTTGGGTGTGTATGGTCGGCGATCAAAGCAAGAGAAAAGAAAGAGGGAGTGAAAAATTATGAGGCTAGGGGTTTGTTTATATAGGCTTGGCAAACCTTGGGCTCCAAGTTATAAACGAAAAAGGAAACAAACTCTTCCCCTTTACCCCCTCTATTAGCCGCCGATTAACACCCTCCATAAGGGGTGTTTGTGTAATTTTTCCTTCTTCTTTTAGCTTCTATTTAATTCCATAACGGTCGTTATAACTTAACTTTATTTATCAACGATCGTTAGTTAAGCTTTGGTTTGATTTAATAAATATATATATAATATATTTAATAAATAAATTAACCCTTTACGTTATGTGTGCAATCCCGTGATCCCGAGTTCGATCCTATCTCACGACTATTAATTTTAAGTCCATAAACTTTCAGCTCTCACTTGGAAAAAATTCTAATATCGTGATCACATTGACTAGCGTCTAGTTACACTAGCAATGTCACTAGTACAAACCGGGTAAGGTCTCCTGGACAAGAACCTTTTAATGATTATATCATTATTATTATCCTTTCATTTCAAATACAATGTTAATAGGATATGGATCTCAGTCATTCCTTACATTAACCATTCTGTTTCTCGTTTATGGATATAGCTAGATCACCAAAAAAAATTTGGGTGCAGTCGCACAAATATCTTACTACTCCCCCGAGGGGCTCAGCTGTATTATACTTCAAAATAAATTTTGAAGGAAACGAATCCCATTTTGACTACAAGCAAAACTTATGAACTTTGCAACATTTCCGGAAATAATCCTTATAGCTACCAGTTACGTTTAGCGTTAGATTATTCCACAGAAATGCACTAGATCCACGACAGTTTCCTGGTATCTCAGGTCTAAGGATAACTATTTATGATTTACTTGATGACAAAAATCCATAAAGTAAAATCATATAGTTGGGATAAGTCCAATATTTGATCCATCAAATATCATCCAAAATTGACCAATATACTTTCAAGTATACTCTGTCACTATTTTGAATTGTCTTAGTTTAATAATACTCCCATATTACTAATCGACAACGGACATTTAGAAACATCATAATGCTCATGGATTAAAACATGTAAAATAGTATACAAAATCAAATAACAGAAAAATAAACGAAATCCAATCTTTATTTCATCAATTCAATAATGTCTTACATCCTTTATCCAAATACTAAAAATAGATCAATGCATAAAACTGGTACATGCATCATGCCTCTAGTAATGACATTCATATTTGTTTGGCAAAGCATAAAATAACCAATCTTGACCTATTGGGATTTTGAGAATACTTTCTTCAAGAATTCAATTTCATTGAAACTCTTGTACATGTGCATTCAAATAATTTGATATTACCACATAGTATCAAAATTGTGAAACATCCTTGATCACCAATTTCCTAAACTTCCAAAACACATTTGAAGTTTAAAGTATTCTAATTCTTTAATGTATAATGCAACTTTAATCAACATGTCATCTCCAAAGATCCCATGACTAATATTGAGTGTTACCTCAATTATATCTTTTCAAGTTTTACAACTTGTCATAAAAGATATAAATACGTTACCTTTAATATCTATTATGTAATGTTTGATTCCAACCAAAACCTTCAAGTTTGTTGGCTATGATAATTTGCACAACGATTGATAAATTATTCATCTATATGGAAGCCGATCCAAGATTTAGGATGTTATTCTATTTCCAAACATATTCCTTCTGAATATTCATTACACAAGTTATTTAATAACTTCTTAAATAGATTAATATATTCAAATCATCATGTATTTTAAGCATGATATAAATACAACACGACACACATGAAAATTTCTCAAACCAGATTTAGATTTCTTCATGTCCTAAATATCCATGTAAACTTACTACATGACATATTCCACCGCATAAATAAATAAATTTATTTGTTCCAAGGTTATGTATATCTTATTTTCTAAATCTCCAAAGCAAAGTTTCATCTCAAATGTAAACCAAATCAACATTTAATTTGAATGAAAACTTACTTTCTTACATGTCTATTTGACACATATAATTTAAGAAAATAATCATAATACTCCCACTAGCTTTTAGGAATACTTAGAAATCATCTTATTCAAATTTAAATCCAATCTCGGGTTTCAATTTAAACATAAGAATAATCTCCTAGATGCATGCTTTTATCCATTAATAGATAACTGCATTTTGTACTTTTCCAAAGATTTATTTTGAAGTAATAAACTCATTTCGATTACTTAAGTCCTTTCTCAAGTAGTCATTCAAGAAATAGTTCATACATATCCAAATTTGTCAATTAAAATATGATCATCAAAATCTTTATATATTTAATGCATTTAGAAAAGAATACTCAATCACAATTAATTACTTAAGTGTGACTAATAATCTATTCATAATACATACATTAAATATGTGTACAATTTTGTCCATATAATTTCGACACAAAGATTAAACCACCACAATTGGCGTTTTTCTTCCTTTGACGAAACTCATCTCCAATTTCTAGTCAAACTATTTAAGATAAACCAAAACCAGAATTTGATTATCTTGTTGGACAACATCTATACCGTTCATAGTATGAGTAATTTACCCAATTCAATATTTGGTAACAAATCATAACAATTATTTGTAACTCATAATTCTCAGCATATAAATCGCATATCCGAGATATCCTTACGGACCTATGACATTAATTCCTTTATCTTGAGGTTTAGCATTTACACGTCTACCTCATGATAATTACTAGTGTATTTTAGAAGATCATGTATCTTGTAATTTTATCGTTCAAGATCAAAACTCCCACTTGCTTTTAGTAACTTAAAATTACTCTTTAAATACATAGCAAATAGATCAACACTCCAACGTTATCTATATGGGACATTACAAAATACAATGGCCATTCCATACTCTTTATTTTCTAAACAATCCACTTCATAAGTAGTTTAGGAAAATCCGAACTCCATTTAAGATATAACATGATTCATCAGATTCCATATATAATGGTATCTTATTAATCTTCTTAGATCAAGTCATACTCAACTTTCTAACCTTGATATCTTTTGGAATAAAGGAAGATATAGTTATCTTGAATCAAACATTACCATCATATTGAGAATTTTGATTCTCCTAATGAACATACCATAACAATATGTATTTCATTTAGGGAAATATTGTAAGTCAATCTTAACAATATTTAAGATAAATATATATCTTTAGGCTTACCTATATACCAACTAAATCATCTTAATGGTAATATAGATTTCCTAACCATTTTGCATGCTTTATAACTCAAGTACTTTTAATACAAAGTCATTTCATAAAAGTTATAAGTCCATTACACGTTACATGTATATGTCTTTAGTGAAATAGAGACAATACATTAACGTCTTACTTTATATTATACGTCTTCCAAGACTTTATGTTTGTGACTTTATACAATAAATCATAAACATGTACAACTAAAGTAAATCATGAACACCACTAGGTTTCATTCATCTTTTCAAGTTAATTCACTCCTATACTATTATATGAACACCACTAGGTTTCATTAGTAGTATAAGATTACTCTATGTATCTTATGTCATTCCAGGAATTAGTCCATTTTAAGAAACTTCAAAACATTCCACGCCCGATCTTACGACATGTGGATATTTTACCCTTTAGTTTACAATTTAGTCCAAACTCTTACATGACTAAATCAAAACAACAAGTGTTTTTTAAAGTGAATGATATATATACTTTTAAGTAGTCTTTTAATTATATTGACACATGATCTAAATATTAATTAGATTGTTAGTCTCTTATCTTAAAGACAAGAGAATCATATCTGTATGAGTTGTTTCTTGCACACAATGTTCATTTCTCCCATTTGTACATGGAACAACCTCATATATAAGATAAACATCACGTCTAACGTTCGTCTATACAAAATATGATTGTGCCACATATATTAGCTTTTTACAAGTAGATGTAGAATCACTTAATCAACAAGGATCAGTACATAACAATCTTTGAAGATATTAGTGTCAACAATTCGAAAGTAATTATCTTAGGACATACTAAAGATAACATGGGTTATTACCAAGACAACAAAGCTTGTAACTCCCACTGACTTAGAGAATGTTTTAATAGACTCAAAATCAGTAATACAACACAATTCTCCCACTGAACTTGACAACATTGAAAATGTTTCATAATCGGTGAAAATAATTAGTGTTGTGTTTACTTTCTTACACTTTTAAAAAACACATTCGCAACAATTACTTATAGTGTTTAAGAGTGTACTCTACTTCGTAAATGATGACTTATCCATCAAATGCTTTTAACTTGAAAGACTTGACATGCAATTTCTTCCTTAATAGGTCTACCAACCTCACAATGGTATATAGTGCCTATAAATGGTCAAAGCACAACTACTAGCCAAATATGCTAGTTTGCCTTATAACCAATTAGCTGTAACTTTAATAACTAAAAATATGCACTTTTCTTAACTATTAAAATTTGCTATGAGTTATAGATTTGAATTTGACATTTCTAAAATCCTTATTACTCCTTCTTTACTCATGAAAAAGAGTTTTAGGTTTATCTTTTATTTGTAAATTGACTCTATCCTCAACCATATGGTTTGTAGATCAATAAATGAATAAACCACGTTAACGGTGTAACGTTGCATTAATACATTTGCAAAAGAATTTACAAAATTCATTTTTAGTATTTTCGATAATACCATTCAAGAAAATAAAATTACCCCGGTAATAATAACCATAGTATTTTCCTTGAAAACTAGAATCCAAATTGACATAATTTCATCACATCAGTTAATCTGCTACTCATTTGACCCGTCAATATTGTCACATCTAGAATCATGTAACTAACAGGAGGAATTATGTTACAATGCACAACTCACAGACACTAATTGGTATAGAAGCAATGCATACCGGATCAACCCTTCCCATCAACCAATCGAAAGGATTTTGATATCTAATATCAGTCTACGACTGATTTCAAATCCACATCAAATTCATTATCATCTACTAATAACGACCCCCATATTGATAACGTGACTTATGTTGCGAGCATTCTAAAGGATACATTAGAACGCAAGAAACACGTAAACAACATTGAGAATTACTATTCAAATTCCAACCAAGGGCATGGACTTCTTACTGATGATCCTACTTTAAAACAAGGACTTCAAGGAGCTATGGATGCTTACATGGAGGGTTTTGTTGTCCGTGTAAAATTGGTGTGGATGAATGTTGGGTTTCGAGAAGATTCACAAAGCCAATCTTCTGCTGCAGTGCCAGTGTTTTCAACTGGTGTTGATGTGTCCAACAGACAAAGCAACTCAAGTCAATCACCAAGTGTTTGTCGGGTAGAACCATATGTCTAGCTACTAAATTTAGTACACGTAGCAAACCGAACAGGTAAATTTTATCTTTATCTTTAGGTGAAAGGGGTCGGTCTGATGTACCCGTAAAACATTTGTTTGATTTTTTTCGGTTTATTCTTTATGGTTCAGAAATGAAGCGCTCTCAAAGTTTTCAAAGTCTCTCTTTGTAATTAATAGCCTAAAACAAAAAGCATACAGGCCAGAATATCGTCTAAATGTAAGATGGATATCATCAGAAGGTAAACCTAATTAATATAATGTTTAGGATTAAACACTTTTATAGTATATGATAACTCATTGAGCTTATATCTAAGCGTTTAAATCTTCCATTTTTCTATGTGGGATTGATTATGCTTTGTACCATAAAACATTATGATTACAGCAACTCGTATGGATATTAGCTAGTATTGTTACTCATCTCGGGTGAAAGAGTATAAACTGAATGATTAATTTATCACGAAACATGTCAAGCGGTTTGAATGGCTTTAACTAGTAACAAAAAAGAAAAAATTCATCAGATGTCACTACAACATTCGAGGCCTTCCCCGTCGAATTTTTTGACGTTTCCCCGGTGACATTTCGATGGGGATCAGTTTCCCCATCGACATGTCGATGGGGATTCTTCGATGGGCAAGATTCGATGGGGATAGCTTCCCCATCGACAATCCCCATCGACAAGCGGGACCCACGCCATTTTTAGCAATCAAAAAAAGTGCCACGCTGGACGATTTTTCCCCGGCGAAGTTTCGACGGGGAAATAAAGGTGCACTTAACAAAAAAATTAATTAGCAAATGCTAATCTTCGTAAATTGTATGTTTTCCCCGGCGACTAATAGCCGGGGATACGCCTGGATAATATTTGAATTGTCAAATGTTTTAACGACTTTTTAAAAAAGTCAAATTAAATCCAATATATCCCCGGCGACATGTCGCCGGGGAAGAGTCATGACTTTTTAAAAAGTCAAAGATATCTTGTTGACTAATAAAAGTCAAATTTTGCTTACAACTTTCCCCGGCGACACGTCGACGGGGAAACATGATAGTTTTTTTTATGCACAGCCTGCACAGCATGCGTTTTCCAGATTTTTTCCGGAATTTTTCCAGAAAAAATCTACCAAAACCTGAAACCTGTATGCAACAATATGTAATCTATCCAAATACACCACAACTCATACGAAATACACAAAACAATATAACAGATCAACGCATTCGATATATTAGACATAGAATCGTCCAAAATCTTACTAAACAAAGAAATAGTCTCAAAACGGGTGACCAATGTATTCACCTAGCTAGATCGATAACATGTTCTAATTAAACAAACCGGGAAGAAATTGTTAATGGTAGGAAAGCCTAAATAAACTACAAGTCACAAATACCATATGCTTACCCGACACAAACACCTAATCCTCATCCGACGAGTCGGTATCATCATCAACGATAATAAAGGGGTCCGGATTGTCGTTCCCTCTGGTACTGCTACTAGTACCTACCGCTGGAGTTGAGTTAGATATTGTAAGCATGTCAGAGAATCTGGGGTCTTGCCTGAAGTACTGGGTGATCATATTTAGCGTTTTGGTGATCTGGCTGTTCTTTTTCTTTAACTTTTTATTATATTTTTTCAGCTTATCAATTTCTGAGGCGTGATCAGGAAAAGAGGAGGAGTGACGGTCAGACACGACCCTACCAATACCCGGGAGGTGCCCCCGACCCTTCGATGGGCGAACTATCATCATGATTTCCTCCTCTGTGTACGGGACACCGCTGGGGGTGTTTGAACCTAAATCCCGTAACCTGATCATCTCATCCTACGTAATAAAAAAAAAACACAAGTTAGCTAATATATTAGTCAGGTTTCCCGGGTATGGTTTCTCGACAAATAATTAAAGTGCCATTATTTGAGACAAAACTTACATATAACGCTTGTTCCCCGGGGTCCTGGAAGGCGCCGCCTACTGTATGAAGACGGAAGAATGTGTCGATCAAAGACGGATACTCCTGTGTCTCTGAGTTACTCATCTGCACATACACACGTATATAAGACGCAACAAATAAAATACAAAAATATACAAAAAAAAATCTACATAAAAAATACAAAAAAATTATAAAAAAATTATAAAAAAATTATAAAATGATTTTAATGTTCATCACCATAAGATGTCGGAAAGCAGGAACAGAACGAGATCCTTGTCGGCTTACGGTCTTGCTCTTCGACGTGTTTTTGGAATTCTGTGCAGCCCGGGCAGCGTTCTTAGGATCACTCCAAAAAGTTATCTGCTTATCCCACTCTTCCTGCTCATAACCCGAGGGAGGGTTGCTTCGGATCCGCTCCACGTCAACATTGCCCTCAGCGTTACGGACCCACCACTGCGTCTTGAATGATGTCTTGCTTGTGTTGTATGATTTCGTACAGTGAGCAGTTATGCCATTGTTGATTTTCGTCCATTCTGGTGATTCCCGGTGGGGACGGAGGTCAAACAGCGACTACAACCATATACAACAAAAACACAGTAAGAGATATAATTTACATATTTATATAAATTTGTTTATTTATTTATATGATATAAATAAACAAACCAATTTAAATAAATGATTTATCCAAATTTGTTTATTTATTTATATGATATAAATAAATAAACGAATTCAAATAAATAATTTATCCAAATTTATTTATTTATTTGTATTTATATCATATAAAATACATAAACGAATTTAGATAAATGTGCACAACGGAATAAATAAATATGATAATGAAATATAAACATAAAATAATAATGAAATCACTTACCGCCAATTCCGCAGTGACGGATGCCCTTATATGCTCCGGTATCGCCTCCCAAGTAGGGTAGTACATGGGCAACTTTCTCATCGCTTCCCCAAGGACGTTGCCCCATCTGCCGGCATTCGGACCGGTAGGCATCCGGGTCTTCTGGTCCTCCAAATCAAACTGAATCGGCAAGTGGCCACTTGTTTGAACAGCGAGGCGAGTTGCTAAGTTACGGGTGTCTGAGCGGGTATTCAACCTGCCCGCGGCCCTTCCACCCAAGTTAGGCTTTCGCTTGCCTTTGCCTGCAAAATCAAGTGAGTGATAAAATCATAAAAATTAAAAGCAAGCAAATTCAATGTATCAAGTTTAAGCTTGTATTACAATAATCAAGAATTTCTCACCTCGGTTATTGAAGCAATCCCCGGTGGGATTCTGAGATGGGGGGGCGACGATCCTCACCTCCACCGTCACCGCCGTGACCCCGTGCAACATCTGCCGACATCTGTACAGTAGCATTAGGATAACATAGAATAAAATAAACAAAGCATGCACACATCCAAATAAATATACACATTTTAAACAATCCACAATAGTTGCATTCATTCAAATAAATATCTTTTACAAGTTACAACTAAAAATCAATCTTCTTCTTCACTAGAATAAACTTTGTCTTGACCATCATCAAGATCAAGGTTGACACCTTCATTGTCGGACGAATCTGCTAAATCATGAGGAATGGGGTCTTCCTCGTCAATAATATCGTCATCAACATCAACATCAATGATATCTATATCTGGTGGTGCGTCAACATCTACTGATTCACCTTCTATATGCAAGGCCGGTATATCCAAGTCGTCAGTACTAGTAGAAAGTGTGAGATCAGATGAGTTGGTGGCATGTATGGCGTCCTCTACCTCAATGACACCCCCGTTGTTAAACTTTGTATGACTAATGTGTTCGACAACCCTCCAATCGGGTGGTCGTCTTGCTAAATCTTCAAGGTAGAAGCATTGTTTGACTTGTGTTGCGAGAATGTATTGATCTTCTGTAAAACTCTCAGCATTTGTCCGGATTTGTATCATGTTGTTTCTAATGACACATCTTTTGACACGTCTTCTTTCTTCAGTGTCGAACCACTTAACTCAGAACAACAAAGTAGAGTACCTAAAGTACACGAACTCGAGGATTTCTTCATGCTGACCATAATACATTTTTCCTCGTGGACCAGGCGAACAAATGCCGCTGCTTTGAGTTGTACGACGTGCATCTTTGCTGTGCACGACAAACCTCACACCATCAACTATACAAGAGGTGAGTGAGAATGGAGTTGATGTTGGCCCACAAGCCAAAGCGAATAACTCGCCGTCTTCGGTAACACGTGGGTCATTGTCTACTCTAAGTCGACGGACCTATGAACACAAAATATCATGTCGTTATTTATACACTTACAATTTTTTGTTTTTTTTGTTTTTTTTTTGGTTTTTTTGTATTTTTTATTTATTTTTTATTTATTTTAGAATAAGTATACCTTATCCTCAAACCAGCCGAGAAATTCCTTTGCCATGTCTTTGTCGTTTTTGTTCGGAAATTCACTGAAAGATGTTCATGGTGTTAGAATAAGTCGTCGAAAATACAAGTTAAGAAAAATAGGTTTAAAAATAAAAACGTGTACCTCTTGAACTTGGCCCGGTACGTGTCGATTTCAGGACTATTGTGAAGTACATACCACCTCACTTTCTTCAGTTCTTCAGGATCAAATCTACTAATCGAACGGGCCACAAGCGGTCTACATGATGATTTGAACACCTGAAACTGAAACTCTGGAGTAGGGGCATCCACATTACGGTCGGGGCGATTAAATTTGGTGGTAACATCCCGAAAATAATTAGAGCTGAAAGTCAATGCTTCTTGTGCAACATAACCCTTCGCAATAGAACCTTCCGGCTTAGCTTTATTTCGTACAAAGTTTTTTAGCGTCTTCATAAACCTTTCAAATGGATACATCCACCGTGGGCGAATAGGCCCGCCCCATATGGCCTCTTCAGGTAAATGGATAACCAGGTGAATCATAATGTCAAAGAAAGCAGGAGGATATATGGCCTCAAGATTACACAGAATATCGATCACTTTTTTCTGAGCCTTCACCATGTCATCCACCATCAAAGTTGTAGAGCAGATTTGCTTAAAGAATGAACATAGCTCCATAAGTGGTTTTGCAACGTCAGCCCGCAAGTAATTCTGAAGACCATAAGGAAGTAAACGTTGCATCATTATATGACAGTCATGAGACTTCAAGCCCGTTATATTCGTATCATTATCGGTGACTCTGTGCTTGAAGTTGGAGCCGAAACCATCCGGTGGTTTAACTCCTTTAATGTACTGACAAAGTTCTTTTCTATTCTCTGGTGTCAAAGAATAGACAGCTTGAGGCTTCGAACACTTCCCGTTTTTGTTTTTGCCGAGCCACAAGCCCATTCGAATGCCCAGCTTTTCCAAGTCTTGTCTTGCCTTGGCGGTATCTTTAGATTTGTCATTCATTAGCAAAGTGTTCAAAATACTCTCCAACACATTCTTTTCTATATGCATGACATCAAAATTGTGTTTTAACGTAAGATAAGACCAATACTCAAGCTCATAAAAAATAGACTTTTTTGTCCAGTTCAGCTCGATAGCAGGATCACGTTTAATCTTCACGCCTCCATGTAACGGATGTTTACCCGGCTTACGCACGCGCAATCTAGCAAGTTGACGCAAGATAGCACCCCGGTCAAATTTTCTAGGCGCGTCTCCGTGTTTAGTTTTACCGTTCATATCAAGTGATTTCCTATATTTATGAGATTTGGGTAAGAATCTTCTGTGGCCCACATAAGCTGTTTTGCCTAACACACGCTCAGATGGAGTATCTACATTACACGTAGGGCATGCCCGGTAACCTTGCCCACTCCACCCAGACAAACCACTACGAGCAGGAAAATCATTGATGGTCCATAAAACCATTGCTCTCATTTTGAAGTTCTCGCCTTTATGATTGTCTACAGTATCGACACCTTTCCATAACAGCTTTAGGTCATCGATCAACGGCCTCAAGTAAACATCCATGTCCTTGCCCGGGGATTTAGGGCCAGGAATTAACAACGTCAGCATGAAAGAAGTCTCTTTCATACATAACCACGGAGGCAGATTGTATGTTGTCAGTATCACCGGCCACATGCTGTAAGACTGACTAAGGTTGCCGAACGAATTGAAACCATCAGCAGCTAACCCTAGTCGAACATTTCTCAGTTCTGCAGCAAACTCTGAATACCTAGCGTCAAATTCCTTCCATGCTTTACCATCAACCGGGTGTTGCATCTTACCGGGCTCCGTACACTTTCCGGTAGCATGCCAAATCATTTCCTTTGCAGTGTGACTAGACTTGTACAAACGTTGTAGTCTAGGAATAATCGGAAAGTAACGCAAAACCTTCTTAGGAACTTTCTTACCCGGTGTGTTACTGTCTTTCCATCTACTCGTGTTACACACCGGACAGAATTGCAGATTTATGTTTGTTTCGCCCCAAAAGAGGAAGCAATCATTTACACAAGCATGAATCGATTCGTACCCTAACCCGATGGTTTTAAATGCCTTTTTTATTGCATAGTATGACGGTGGCATTTTGAATCCTTTATCGGTGGGAAATACCAATGCTAAAAACTTTAGGATTTCATTGAATATAATATCGGTGATTTTACCTTTAGCCTTAAAATAGGAAAACTTTGCCATAAAGTCTAATCGAGTGTATTGAGAATCTTTGTACAGCTCCTCCTCGGCACTGGCATATAATGCTTCGAACTCGGTACGTTTAGCTGGAGTCGGAGTCGGGTTGTTACTTGTCTCACCTTGAGTTGGCTCATTTTGTTCATTAATGATTGGAGGAACATAGCAAAGATCATCAAGGCACGCTGTCATGTCACTTATCAGAGGTTCTCTTGTGTTATCTATTACTGGCGGGGGCGGAGGAAGTTTTGGTTCACCGTGGTATTCCCACGTTTGATAACTATTGTTCCACCCATTATTTGAAATGTGAATTTTAAGGTCAATAAGGGACACCCGCAATGCGTTTATACATTTTCTGCATGGACATCTTATTAAACCGGTATGCTTATCCACGAACTGCTTGCAATGCTCGATAAACTTTGCAAGACCGTAATAAAATGCTGGTTCATGTTTCCCAAAACGTATCCAACCCTTATCAATTACCATAACTGCGTTTTAACGATACAATTAGTTATTCTATGCAACTTAATTAAACACGTTCAAACGAGGAATACTAAAAAATATAATTATATATTTTATAAATAAATTAGTATTATATCAAATTATAAATAATAATTATAAAAGATATAATTATTATTTATAAATTATATATAATTATATAATATTATTTATAAAAGATATAATTATCAAGTATACAAGATGTTTTGTTCACCTAGTGCAACTATGGAAAGCAATCATAACCCACTCTTTGAATGCTCCGTCTCATATATGAATGCGTATAACAGATTTACTATATGAGAAAATTTCGACAGCATTTCCCCTCAACTCCCCAAATATGTGTTTAAAGACATATTCGTAGGAGTAAAGGAGAAACACTGTCGAAATCATCTCAAATAATAAACCCATTATACGCATTCATATCCTAAATGAGACAAAACATTCAAAAAGCAGTCCCAAACAGGGGACTTTCCGAAGTTAATTCCTAATAAATTAACTTCGGACGGGTTTTCTATAGGATAATTAATTTCAGACGGGAATTTTCCGAAATTAATCGCTAAAATCCTAAAACATTCCTAAATGTTTAGTTCAATAAAAAAATAAATAATATACGCATATACAGGAGTTGTTTAAAAAAGATGTTTAAAAACAACTTATTCTAATAAGTTGTTTAAAAGCAGCTTTTCATAATAAGCTGTTTAAAAATAGCTTAATAAACTGTTTAAAAACAGCTTATTAAAATCATAATAAGCTGTTTAAAAATAGCTTAATAAACTGTTTAAAAACAGCTTATTTTAATAAGCTGTTTAGAAACAGCTTATCATAATAAACTGTTTAAAATAAGTTGTTATAATTAACTTATGAGAATAATGTGAAGGAGTGTTTGGATATACGTTTAACACGAATTAACAAGTTTCTACATCCCCGACGACATGTCCCCGGGGAATCAAAATAAAAAAATATTTTAAAAAGCATAACAAAATCATATTAAAAAAAGAAAAAACATACTTATCCGGCTGTGTCGGGATGCGTCGCCGGTTGTGATCGGGGATGCGGCTCCGGCAAAAAGACGAGGCTACAATAACATAAAACAAACACATTAAATTATCAGTTATAACTAAATAATCAAACCAATTATCAAAATTAAAAAAACAAAATTAAAAATCAAAACCAATTATCAAAATTAAAAAAACATAATTAAAATTAACTAAATAATCAAACCAATTCGCAGTGCAGTGGGTAATGTGGTGGTGATTGATAGAGATGACGGCGGGTGGTGGTGCTGGAGATGACAGTGGTGGTGGTGGTGACGGGGTGACGGGGTGGTGGTGACGAGGTGACGGTGGTGGTGACGGGGTGACGGGGTGATTGGTGGTGATGAAGATAGATGATAGATGAAGATATGATAATGGAGAAGATGATGTTTCGTTTGTTTTTTTTTTTTTTAATAATGAATGTGATGATTTCCAAAAAGCAGATATACCTTATCCTATTCATGTAGTTTCCCCGGCGACAGGTAGACGGGGAAAGTAAGGTTTTTGTCATCTAGCAAAAAAGGCGCGTTATATAAAAAATTTGGTGGGCACTTACCCCGGCGACAAGTAGATGGGGAAACCCTCGTTTTTGTCGTCTAGCAGAAAAAGGCGCGTAGCCAAATAGTGTCGTCAACTTTCCCCAGCGACAGTCGTCGGGGATTCTTTGGTTCAGAATTTTTTTTTTGACAATAACTATTATACATAATATTTATAAAATAATATATATAAATAATATACTATTTATAATATTTTATAAATAATATTTATACTTTAATAATATTTATAAAATAATATTTTATCTTTTTAGTATAACTATTAATAACTAAAATAATATTTAAACTTTACTAATATTTATAAAATTATATTTTTTTAATTATAACTATTAATAATTAAAATAATATTTACAAAATAATATTTAAACTTTACTAATATTTATAAAATTATATATATTTTTTAAATTATAACTATTAATAATTAAAATAATATTTACAAAATAATATTTAAACTTTACTAATATTTATAAAATAATATTTTATCTTTTTAGTATAACTATTAATAACTAAAATAATATTTAAACTTTACTACTCCCTCCGTCCCATATTAAGTGTCCACTATGGAATATTCCAAGTCTTAGTTACTAAACTTTGACCATAAATATTTGTATTTTTGTTATATAATACTTGATGAAAATTATACCAATGAAAATATTTTTGAAACCCGAATCTATTCATATGACTTTCGTCAAATATTATATAACACAAATAAAACTATTTTTGGTCAAAGTTTAGTAATAAAGAGTTTGAATATTCAATAGTGGACACTTAATATGGGACGTAGGGAGTAATATTTATAAAATTATATTTTATTTTTTTAACTATAACTATTAATAGTTAAAATAATATTTACAAAATAATATTTAAACTTTACTAATATTTATAAAATAATATTTTATCTTTTTACTATAAATATTAATAATTAAAATAATATTTAATTTCTTTATTTCTTCTGATCCGGTCAATTTATTTTCTCGGTAAATAATATTTATAAACGTATAACCATAACAAACCGGGTCATCCATTGAACATCAAACGTATAACCATAATAAACCGAGTCATTCATTGAACATCAAACGTATAACCATAACAAACCGAGTCATCCATTGAACATCAAACGTATAACCATAACAAACCGAGTCATCCATTGAAGATAAAACGTATAACCATAGCAAACCGAGTCATCCATTGAAGACTAAACGTATAACCATAACAAACCGAGTCATCCATTGAAGATCAAACGTATAACCATAACAAACCGAGTCATCCGTTGAAGATCAAACGTATAACCATAACAAACCGAGTCATTCGTTGAAGATCAAACGTATAACCATAACAAACCGAGTCATCCATTGAAGATCAAACGTATAACCATAACAAACCGAGTCATCCATTGAAGATCAAACGTATAACCATAACAAACCGAGTCATCCATTGAAGATCAAACGTATAACCATAACAAACCGAGTCATCCATTGAAGATCAAACGTATAACCATAACAAACCGAGTCATCCATTGAAGATCAAACGTATAACCATAACAAACCGAGTCATCCATTGAAGATCAAACGTATAACCATAACAAACCGAGTCATCCATTGAACATCAAACGTATAACCATAACAAACCGAGTCATCCATTGAACATCAAACGTATAACCATAACAAACCGAGTCATCCATTGAAGATCAAACGTATAACCATAACAAACCGAGTCATCCATTGATGATCAAACGCATAACCATAACAAACCGAGTCATCCATTGAAGATCAAACGTATAACCATAACAAACCGAGTCATCCATTGAAGATCAAACGTATAACCATAACAAACCGAGTCATCCATTGAAGATCAAACGTATAACTATAACAAACCGAGTCATCCATTGAAGATCAAACGTATAACCATAACAAACCGAGTCATCCATTGAAGATCAAACGTATAACCATAACAAACCGAGTCATCCATTGAAGATCAAACGTATAACCATACCAAACCGAGTCATCCATTGAAGATCAAACGTATAACCATAACAAACCGAGTCATCCATTGAAGATCAAACGTATAACCATAACAAACCGAGTCATCCATTGAAGATCAAACGTATAACCATAACAAACCGAGTCATCCATTGAACATCAAAGTATAACCATAAGAAACCGAGTCATACATTGAACATCAAACGTATAACCATAACAAACCGAGTCATCCATTGAAGATCAAACGTATAACCATAACAAACCGAGTCATCCATTGATGATCAAACGTATAACCATAACAAACCGAGTCATCCATTGAAGATCAAACGTATAACCATAACAAACCGAGTCATCCATTGAAGATCAAACGTATAACCATAACAAACCGAGTCATCCATTGAAGATCAAACGTATTTAAGATCAAACGTATAACCATAACAAACCGAGTCATCCGTTGAAGATCAAACGTATAACCATAACAAACCGAGTCATTCGTTGAAGATCAAACGTATAACCATAACAAACTGAGTCATCCATTGAAGATCAAACGTATAACCATAACAAACCGAGTCATCCATTGAAGATCAAACGTATAACCATAACAAACCGAGTCATCCATTGAAGATCAAACGTATAACCATAACAAACCGAGTCATCCATTGAAGATCAAACGTATAACCATAACAAACCGAGTCATCCATTGAAGATCAAACTTATAACCATAACAAACTGAGTCATCCATTGAAGATCAAACGTATAACCATAACACACCGAGTCATCCATTGAACATCAAACGTATAACCATAACAAACCGAGTCATCCATTGAAGATCAAACGTATAACCATAACAAACCGAGTCATCCATTGAAGATCAAACGTATAACCATAACAAACCGAGTCATCCATTGAAGATCAAACGTATAACCATAACAAACCGAGTCATCCATTGAAGATCAAACGTATAACCATAACAAACCGAGTCATCCATTGAAGATCAAACGTATAACCATAACAAACCGAGTCATCCATTGAAGATCAAACGTATAACCATAACAAACCGAGTCATCCATTGAAGATCAAACGTATAACCATAACAAACCGAGTCATCCATTGAACATCAAAGTATAACCATAAGAAACCGAGTCATACATTGAACATCAAACGTATAACCATAACAAACCGAGTCATCCATTGAAGATCAAACGTATAACCATAACAAACCGAGTCATCCATTGATGATCAAACGTATAACCATAACAAACCGAGTCATCCATTGAAGATCAAACGTATAACCATAACAAACCGAGTCATCCATTGAAGATCAAACGTATAACCATAACAAACCGAGTCATCCATTGAACATCAAAGTATAACCATAAGAAACCGAGTCATCCATTGAACATCAAACGTATAACCATAACAAACCGAGTCATCCATTGAAGATCAAACGTATAACCATAACAAACCGAGTCATCCATTGATGATCAAACGTATACCCATAACAAACCGAGTCATCCATTGAAGATCAAACATATAACCATAACAAACCGAGTCATCCATTGAAGATCAAACGTATAACCATAACAAACCGAGTCATCCATTGAAGATCAAACGTATTGAAGATCAAACGTATAACCATAACAAACCGAGTCATCCGTTGAAGATCAAACGTATAACCATAACAAACCGAGTCATTCGTTGAAGATCAAACGTATAACCATAACAAACTGAGTCATCCATTGAAGATCAAACGTATAACCATAACAAACCGAGTCATCCATTGAAGATCAAACGTATAACCATAACAAACCGAGTCATCCATTGAAGATCAAACGTATAACCATAACAAACCGAGTCATCCATTGAAGATCAAACGTATAACCATAACAAACCGAGTCATCCATTGAAGATCAAACTTATAACCATAACAAACTGAGTCATCCATTGAAGATCAAACGTATAACCATAACAAACCGAGTCATCCATTGAACATCAAACGTATAACCATAACAAACCGAGTCATCCATTGAAGATCAAACGTATAACCATAACAAACCGAGTCATCCATTGAAGATCAAACGTATAACCATAACAAACCGAGTCATCCATTGAAGATCAAACGTATAACCATAACAAACCGAGTCATCCATTGAAGATCAAACGTATAACCATAACAAACCGAGTCATCCATTGAAGATCAAACGTATAACCATAACAAACCGAGTCATCCATTGAAGATCAAACGTATAACCATAACAAACCGAGTCATCCATTGAAGATCAAACGTATAACCATAACAAACCGAGTAATCCATTGAAGATCAAACGTATAACCATAACAAACCGAGTCATCCATTGAACATCAAACGTATAACCATAACAAACCGAGTCATCCATTGAAGATCAAACGTATAACCATAACAAACCGAGTCATCCATTGAAGATCAAACGTATAACCATAACAAACCGAGTCATCCATTGAAGATCAAACGTATAACCATAACAAACCGAGTCATCCATTGAAGATCAAACGTATAACCATAACAAACCGAGTCATCCATTGAACATCAAAGTATAACCATAAGAAACCGAGTCATCCATTGAACATCAAACGTATAACCATAACAAACCGAGTCATCCATTGAAGATCAAACGTATAACCATAACAAACCGAGTCATCCATTGATGATCAAACGTATACCCATAACAAACCGAGTCATCCATTGAAGATCAAACATATAACCATAACAAACCGAGTCATCCATTGAAGATCAAACGTATAACCATAACAAACCGAGTCATCCATTGAAGATCAAACGTATTGAAGATCAAACGTATAACCATAACAAACCGAGTCATCCGTTGAAGATCAAACGTATAACCATAACAAACCGAGTCATTCGTTGAAGATCAAACGTATAACCATAACAAACCGAGTCATCCATTGAAGATCAAACGTATAACCATAACAAACCGAGTCATCCATTGAAGATCAAACGTATAACCATAACAAACCGAGTCATCCATTGAAGATCAAACGTATAACCATAACAAACCGAGTCATCCATTGAAGATCAAACTTATAACCATAACAAACCGAGTCATCCATTGAAGATCAAACTTATAACCATAACAAACCGAGTCATCCATTGAAGATCAAACGTATAACCATAACAAACCGAGTCATCCATTGAACATCAAACGTATAACCATAACAAACCAAGTCATCCATTAAAGATCAAACGTATAACCATAACAAACCGAGTCATCCATTGATGATCAAACGTATAACCATAACAAACCGAGTCATCCATTAAAGATCAAACGTATAACCATAACAAACCGAGTCATCCATTGAAGATCAAACGTATAACAATAACAAACCGAGTCATCCATTGAAGATCAAACATATAACCATAACAAACCGAGTCATCCATTGAAGATCAAACGTATAACCATAACAAACCGAGTCATCCATTGAAGATCAAACGTATAACCATAACAAACCGAGTCATCCATTGAAGATCAAACGTATAACCATAACAAACCGAGTCATCCATTGAAGATCAAACGTATAACCATAACAAACCGAGTCATACATTGAAGATCAAACGTATAACCATAACAAACCGAGTCATCCATTGAACATCAAACGTATAACCATAACAAACCGAGTCATCCATTGAAGATCAAACGTATAACCATAACAAACCGAGTCATCCATTGAATATCAAACGTATAACCATAACAAACCGAGTCATCCATTGAAGATTAAACGTATAACCATAACAAACCGAGTCATCCATTGAAGATCAAACGTGTAACCATAACAAACCGAGTCATCCATTGAAGATCAAATGTATAACCATAACAAACCGAGTCATCCATTGAAGATCAAACGTATAACCATAACAAACCGAGTCATCCATTGAACATCAAACGTATAACCATAATAAACCGATTTATCCATTGAAGATCAAACGTATAACCATAACAAACCGAGTCATCCATTGAAGATCAAACGTATAACCATAACAAACCGAGTCATCCATTGATGATCAAACGCATAACCATAACAAACTGAGTCATCCATTGAAGATCAAACGTATAACCATAACAAACCGAGTCATCCATTGAACATCAAACGTATAACCATAACAAACCGAGTCATCCATTGAAGATCAAACGTATAACCATAACAAACCGAGTCATCCATTGAAGATCAAATGTATAACCATAACAAACCGAGTAGTAATCAGCTACACTACTTCACGAACTTTAAGATGACACGGGAAACATTATTGATGTTTCCGTTTTCGTGTTTAGGAATCTATTATCGTTGTAATATTCATGTTTAAATAAGCGTGTGTTTAAGTGTTTGTGTCGAATAAAACTATGTTTAAGTGTCTGTTTGTAAGTTTTCCATTTGATTCCACAAGGTCTATTTATAATATTCTGAATAAATAAATGTTTGCTTTTATTAAAATCTTAATAATTAAGTATATAAATGGCGCAATATAATTAAATATATATGTTAAACTTTAAGCTTTTAAAATCCAAAAAATATATATATGTTAGCTTTTAAAAAACCAAAAAAAAAAATATATGTTAAACTTTATTTCATAAATAATAATTATATATATATGTGTAAAAACCTAAAAAATATATATTTAGTTTCCCCGGCGACATGTCGCCGGGGATAATGTGGCGGTAAATTTCCCGCTATTTATTTCATCTAATTGTTTATACTTTTGTCGTATAGTGTTGGTTTACCCGGCGACCGGTCGCCGGGGATTATTTAATACACAATAAATGTTTAATTTAGCACTAATCCTCTTCCAAATTATATTCAAAACGTTTCCCCGGCGACACGTCGCCGGGGATACACTGGCGGGATAATTTCCCTCCATTTGTTTGGCGAAAAAAATTTGGGAAATTTTGGTCAATGTTTCCCCATCGACATGTCGTCGGGGAAACATCAGTCAATATTTGACTAAATTTTTTGCCCGAAATCTTTGCCACGTCAAATTTGGGTTGTCGTCTAGCGGCTTTCCCCATCAATATTTGTCGCCGGGGAATACCTCGATGGGGAAGACTTCGAATGTTGTAGTGTGTGTATCACTGTATCCCAAAGACTAGAAATCTCAAAATCGATTAGATTATTACTATATATATTATTTCTAAATATAACTTTAGAACATTTTTAGCACATCATTCGTTTTAGATCTTTGTAATGCAGATAAAGAATGTTAGTTAGCCCAATTTTAGTCTAATCTATTCCGAACCTATAAAAAAACTAGCATCTTCTTTCGATATTGTCATGAAAAAACAAGAATAAGTATATCAACTTAACCTTGTAGGTAGAATGCTCACATGTTCCTCAAAAACTTCTAAACATAGCATTTTCTTTCTATTTGGAGAAACCATCCTGAAAACATAGCCAACCATATTAATATATAGCATATGTGACCAACTTTTGTTTCATAACATCATGAAGCAAAAAATCGAACCTCCTAATATTTCGAATATCCATCTTCTCGTTGTTAGCATCGGTAATAGGCTCATGCGAGTTCGGTCATGTTCAGAAGAGGTTATATTCATAGCAGAATCATTCCATGGTTCTTTTTTCTTTTTGTCATGTTCAGAATAGTAAGACTTTATTGCAAAAACCAAGTAAGCCAACCTTGTCTAAATATAAGATGATCAACTTAATCAGAAGGTGGACCTAATTAAGACGAAATGCTAGGTTTAGTTGTTGTATATACGATAACTCGTCAAGCATATATCTATGAGTTTATTTCTTTCATTTCATACGTGGGATTGATTATGCCATGCTATCTATACTTTTTGGGCGTTTTGTTAAAACTATTTATGCTGACCTTATTTGACGCACTTATATTAATTTGGATATTATTAGTAAGACAAAAATTCATCCAAAGTATCCTAGAGTCAAATTGGGGCACTATAACACATGTTTCTTTATTCGTATTACAAAGATTTGAAACGAAATAATATCTATTGTAATTAGGCTTTGGGTCCACCTTTTGTTTCATAACATCATGAAACAAAAAAATCGAACCTCCTAATATTTCTAATATCTATTTGGTCGTTGTTACTCTTAGTATCATCCGTATTAGGCTCATGACTTTGGTGACCAACATCACCTATGATTTGTGTGTGACAAGTTGAATTTAGACGGAGATTTATACTTATTAGTTTATAATATTATGTTTGGAGAAAAGTTGTACATCTTTATCGTTTCTTCATCTCTAAGAATTTGCAAAGATTGGAGCAATTCCTTAAACAAACACAGGAAATGAGAAAAGTTTAAGAAAAGTTGCCAATTACTTAAAGAAAAAAAAGTAACTAGCTTTTAACAATTCCCTTTCAAAAGCCAAAGATTGCGCGTCTCAACTGAGTCATAAATCGAAAAACACGTATGCATCAACCGAAACTTAAAGCAAATGGAGCTCCAATATAACCAACTAGGGGTACGTTGTAGCTTGCGATTCTTCGATAGAAACTGAATGTTCAAACCTCGCACATAGTAACTTTAGGACTGCCGCACACGCATAGGTGAGCCGGTTCGAGAGGAACGTAGCATGAAATGGTCATTTTTCCAAAGCGGATGAGCATTCTCCTGACGATATAACACAAAATTTTAAAGAAACGGTTTTGTATTTGTTTTTTACTTTATTATAAAGAAGCGGATCTTTGCATTCTAACATATTATCCTTGGTGCAGTACATGCCGGGACAGAATTAACATGTGGTACGCATATAAATTCTACCGCAAATAACCGCAAAGAGAAAAAGTCTTCTTAGATAGGTTAGTTCTAAGTGAGTTAGCTTTTTATCAAGTCACTACTGTCTCAATTGAGTTGCCTTTATTGCAAAAACCATATAACCCAGAATCTCATCTAAATATAAGATGGATCAAACCTCATTAGAAGGTGAACCCAATTAAGATAAGATTAGGAATTAGCTAGTTAGATACATAATAAATCACCAAGATTAAATCTATGTGTTTATTTCTTTCATTTTCCTATGTGGGATTGAATATGCATGTACCACAAAAACAACCTGATTACCCATAAGCTCCAACATGTTTTGCTATGCTTTGTATATATACTTTTTTGGCGTTTTACTAAAGCTACATATGTTAAACTTGTTTGACGCATTTACATTGATTTGTTTTGATATTGGTATGTTTATACTCATCTCGGGTCAAAGAATATAAACAAAATGATTAATCTATTAGGAAAAATGTCAAACGATTTGAATGGCAGAGACTAGTAAGAGAAGTTCATCCAAAGTGTACTCAGAGCCTAATTACAACATATATTACATGTTCCTTAAGAGCTACTAAATGTGCCTCAGTGAATGTTTTCAACCAATCAAAACAAGATTTTGATATCCCAAATCAGTCTACTAATGCAAGGACTTCCAAGAGATATGGATGCTTACATGGAGGAGTTTGTTGTCCCCGCAAATTTGGTGCGAATGAATGTTGTTCGAGAAGGTTGCCAAAGTAAATCTTGGGCAGCAGCACCTGTGATTTCAATTGGTCTTGATGTGCCCAATAGAGAAAGCAACTCGGGTCAATCACCGAGTTTTTGGTGGAGTCCTAAAAAGCTCATTGCAAACGGAAAGTGTAGTGAAAACAGAAGCGTAGTTACAGGAACAGGCAAAGTTGATGTCAACTATTGAGTTTTTTTTGCCTTACTGACCGATGTAGCTATTTAAATACTCCAAGTTTATGTAACACTAAGTTTCTTTATTAATGTTATATTTGAGGCAGTTTTGACTTTTTACCAGAAGAAATTGATATTATGTAACACTAAGTTTCTTTTTACCCACATTTTCACCTTTTGGCAGTAACTGGTCTCGTTGTTTTCGATATCCTATATTTAATATATTGATAGTACTAAAATTTAAAGTAATGTTAGCAAAAGAAAATGAGGGTCGTTCGACGATGTATTTCTAAAATCATTGTGTATTTCTAAAATCATTGTGATCCAAACCTTCACTTATTTTAAATATAGCAGTGCCTGAAAAATGACCTCTAATACAAGTGCCAACACTAAATCTTTATTCATTGCCTTCTAATACACAAATCGAGTGTTCCCAACTTCCCATACTTGTTCATTATGCACCCAATTAGGAGTGTAATTACTTATGAAGCCTATATGTATGCATTTATTTCTTTCATATTTCTGTGTGGGACTGTTTATGCATGTACCAATAAAACAACATGTACACATAAACTCCAACATGTTTGCTACGCTTTGCAAATTTTTTTGTCGCTTTACTAAACTTGTGGATATGTTAACCTTAATTGACACATTTACATGAATTTGTTTGTTATTCATCTCGGGTAAAAAGATAGAAGCTAAATGATTAATCTATCAGGAAACATGTCAAGCGATTCGACTGGATCAAACTAATTCATCCAAACTGTATTGAATCAACCAATCGAAACAAATTTTGATATCCCAAAAAAGTCTACTAATTTCCTACTCACATCAAAGTTATTGAATCTACTAATAACAGCCCGCACACCATATTAATCGGTTATTGGTCTATGTTTCGATGCTTGTATCTCCGTAGACTCAAGAACATTTTCCGAAATATATTATTTACGTGTACACATTCTTACAACTTAGTGATTAAAGACTCGAACTAGCAATATTTGTTGGAAGGGAAAATAAATCTTGTTACAAAAATATTATAAGAGATTTTATTGAAGAACAAATTTTAGTTAAAACTTCATTAAAGGTGATAAACTACTCCAACTAGCAATATTTGTTGGGCGTACGTTACTCAAAAAAGATAAAGAGATATTATTTCAAAACAAATAAAAGCTTAAACTTGCAAAACAAATAAAAGTTTAAACTTCATCTCACGATGAAGTTCTTGCTCCTCATTATTGTGTGTATAAGAACTTATGAAGGTTATATATATGCTTTTGTTTGGCTTATTTTCCGATGTGGGATTTATTATGCATGTACCAATGAAACAACACATCTGTTCCTAACATGTTAAAAACTAGCATTTTTTTCGATATTGTCATGAAAATTAGAATAAGTAACAGTGATCTAATGACTTTCTTTTAATTGGAGTACTAACCCCAACCATGGAGATGTGTGGGTTTAAGAATCTTTCTAATAGTTTTCGTGCAGATAGCGAGGAGCTCTTTAAAAACGGCCGGCTCACAACGGGAGATGAAAGATGTACTAATTTATAGCGTTCATAGTTTGATATTTGGCATGCCAAACAATTTCATCCAGAGGTAATCGATAAGCACTTTGGCTAGTTGCCTAATAGACTCTTATCTGATGTGTCAAACTCAAATAAGCGCTTAATAGAGTCTTATCTAATGTATCAAACTCAAAATAAGCACACAGTCTTTGCAAGTGATTATTTCATAACCTGAGAGAAACATCAAGTATAAAGTTGACCTATTTACTTATTATTTTCGATATTTCTTTTAGCTCGAAGATTTCTCGCTCAAACATTTGATGACAACATGTCCTTATTAAAAGCTTGACCGTAATGTCCTCAAGGGATAAGAGATTTAGCCAAGTGATTATTTCATAACCTGAGAGAAACATCAGGTATAAAGTTGACCTTTTTACTTATTATTTTTGATATTTCTTTTAGCTCGAAGATTTCTCGCTCAAACATTTGATGACAACATGTCCTTATTAAAAGCTTGACCGTAATGTCCATATTTAAAGTCAAATTTTGAGTTTTAGCCAAGTTTACAGGTCCTCAAGGGATAAGAGATTTTATTGCAAAACATATATAACCTAGAACTTCATCTAAAGCTGAACCCGCCACCTAGTTATGATGAAGTTTAAGCTTTTTCATGTTGTGTGTATGATAACTAATGAAGCTTATATATATGCTTATTGTCTTTCATTTTCCTATGTGGGACTGATTATACATATACCATAAACTCGAACATACGTTTGCTACGCTTTGTAAACTTTGTGGTCGCTTTACTAAAGTTATAATATTAACCTTACTTAACACATATACATTGATACGTTTGGATTATTACTATTGTTATTCATCTCGGGTAAGAAGATATAAGCTAAATGATTAATCCATCAGAAAACACGACAAGCGATTTGAATGGCTCAAACTTCTAACAAAAAAATCATAAATTCATCAAAAGTGTATTCCAAAGCCTAAAAATATCTAAAATCGTTTTAATTTGATTATTGGGATATATATTATTTTTAGTATAACCTAAGAACATTTAAAAGTTTGTAATGCGGATAAAGAAACATGTGTTCTAGTTGGCCCAATTTGACTCTAATCTTCCGAAGGTGTTAAAAAGTAGCATTGTCTTTTGATGTTATCTTGAAAAAATTAGAATAAGTAAATCAACTTAACCTTGTTAGTAGAATGCTTACATGTTCCTCAAAACCGAATTAGTTTCTTATCATTCATTGGTGTTCGAGTTGCAAAAACCAAATAAGCCAGAACATCGGACACACTCAATTAAGACGATATTCTAAACCCAAAGGTTGTATGTATAATAAGTGTTCAAGTTTAAATCTATGCGTTTATTTATTTTATTTTCCTATGTTGGACTGATTATGCATGTACCAATAAAACGACATATGATTACACATAAACCTCATAATGTTTGCTAATGCTTTGCATACTTTTACAAAAGCTATATATGCACAATTTGTTTGAATTATTACTATTGCTACTCATCAGTCAAACCGTATAAGCTGAATGATTTGCTTACATGATCAAGAGCTGCTAAATGTGCCTCACTGCCTGGTTTCTTTTTCTCGAGTGGCTAGCGGATTCTCTACTTGAAACCATCCTGAAATTAGTGACCAACTTTTCTTTTATAACTTTTATGAAATAAAAAATTTTACTTCCTAAGCGTTCAGTTCGTTGCTCTAAGTATTATTGGTACTAGGCTCACAAGTTCGGTAAGTAACAATATTTTCAGATGATCAACTGATTAACTTCTTGATATCATGTTCAACCTGTTTGTTGTCATTGTTATTGATATTATTATCCATGATGATTTGTGTGTGACATTAAATTGAATGGGTTAGATAGTGACTTTATAATATAATATCATTTTTGTTAAAAAAGTTGTAGCAAGCCTTGTAGAATTAAAAGTTGAATGATAATTATCATGCAAAAAAGTTGGCCTAAAATGATAAATTTATTGGCTGTGACCCAACCAAAAAGTAATGAAACTAATTTGTTGTTTTTCAAACGCCTAACAAATTCACATAATCACACCTTTGGCTAGAATCTAAAGTATTGCATTTAAGAAATACCTATGCCAAGCATTTGATCAAAATAGTTCGTCCTTGTGATTTTTAGAACTTATCATATGAATAACTAGTGGTGTATCTTAAACTCTTAAATAGAAACTGAATGTCCATACCACACACGTAGCAACTTGGGGACTGCCACATGAGTCGGTTTGAAAGGAACAGATTTTGCAAGAAACTGGTCACTTTTCCCAAAGCGACGAACACTCTCCCGATGATATCTTCGAGATTAGCGTAGGACATTTAACTGTGATCAAGGTAACTATGATGGTTTTCAACATTATATAAAGAGTGCGTATCATTTTTGTTGAAAAGTTGAAATTTTTAAAAATACCCTAATATACATTTTAGTATTTTCTATTTAACACAATATTATCGGGTCACAAGTTCGAACACTGAGTCAACCGGTCGAGTCATCGGGTTACCAGATCGACAACAGGTCAACCCGGTTCAATTATGGGGTCACGGGTTCAAACATCGTGAGCATCACCATGTAGGTTTAAGATCCAAGTGGTAGTTTCGAGAAGAGACTTTATTCCAAAAATCATATAAGACAGAAACTTGTCCAAAAGTAAACCCTCTTCAGACGAGTCCCGTTCTCATGCGATTGTATGCATCATACCTCATCGAACTTATATCTATGCATTTATATCTTTCATTTTTCTATGTGGGACTTGTTGTGCATGCACCACAGAAACAACATGATTACACATAACCTCCAACATGTTTGTTATATTTTGTATACTTTCTGTACGTTTTACTAAAGCTATATTCAATTATTGATGCAGGCATGGTTTAATAGTTCCAAACTGATGACCAGAAGTCGTTCATCTGATTTAAGGTAATACTATATCTCTAAGAATTGTAACTTAATATAGCAATAATGGGCTTCGTTACATAGAAATGTATCGATACTGGTAATGTTTGATGTCTGATAGATCCGGCAAATATAAAGGGTCAAATTCGAAAAACCCAACCCGACCCGTATCGGCTTTTACTAAGATAACCCATGTTGACCCATTACACAGCTCATTTGACGCGTCAATATTGTCACATCTAGAATCATGTAACTAACATCTAAGATTTACTTGCTATAACCTCTACCTTTAATTAGTTTAAATAATATTTACAGGAATTATATTACAATGCAGAACCCACAATCATTACAGAAACAAGATTTAGATATCCCAAATCAGTCTACTGATAACAAACCCTACAGTAATAACTAATAATGTTTCTTCTGTTGTCAGCATTCTAAAGGATCCTAATAACGACCCCCAGAGTGAAAATCTTGTTTTAATACAAGGACTTCAAGGAGCTATGGAGGTTTTGTTTTAATACACAGTTAATGTTGTGTGTCGAGAAGGTTCACAAAGTGAATCTTCGGCAGCAGCCCTTGTGTTTTCAACTGGTCTTGATGTGCATCACCAAGTGTTTGCAGGAGTCCTGTAGCTATTCAAGTACTCCTAGTTTATGTAACACTAAGTTTCTTGAATATCTAGTTAATAAGAAGTATACCATATTTCAGGCAGTTTTGTAAAATTATCTGAAGAGATTAATATTACGAAGGAGATCCCACGAAGAAGTGAGGGTGGAAATGTCAAGGAAGTAAGCCATCGCTTGATAGTATAAAATTCATAGTGAAGTTTAAAAAAAATGAGGGTGGTTGTTCAATCAAACACACCCATAGTTAACTGGTTCATATAACTATCCTTACAACTTTACAAGTCATTTGTAGACAGAAGATTTAGGCTTTCGTTTCACTGATGGCAGAAGCAAAGGAAAAGACTCACACTCCCGCAAATTCGTCATACATGCAGTCCATTTTGAATCGTTTTGTGAAAATCTCGAAAAAGAAGTGCGGTCACTCAAACTTAAACTTAACAGGTACAAAGGAAGTGCAGTCAAACTCAACCTTAGCAGGTACAAAGACGCTTGTTGACGAAGTTAGTATACCTAAATACCAAAGCTATATCATAATAGCCTAACAGGTAACAACTTTTTAAAACTTAACATGTTACTTAATATCGCCACACTACTTAATGCATGATGCTTGTTGACTGAAGTTAGTTTACCTAGTTACCAAAGCTATTCGGAAGTTGGTGAAGTATGTGGTACACATGAACATTCAATCAGGTAGTTACGACACTCCTTGCAAGGTTTGTTTGGTATTTGTTTCTGTAAAGTCTACTGTGCCTGTGATAAATCATACTTCTTTTTATCTGTCATTAGGATTGCAGAAGAAAACGGGGTGCAAGCTAGCAATTTGCATTTGGCTAAGGTTTGCTAAAATGAGACTACAAATATACAATCAGCGGTTCTCTTGATGGTCTAAACTTTCGATTATGGATGCAGGCATGGTAAAATAGCTCTAAGAATCAAAACAAGAGATGGCAAAATTCGACTTTGTTACATAGAAATGCATTAATACGGGTAACATTTGATGTCTGATAGATCCAACAAATATAAAGGAAAACAAGGGTCAAATTCAGAGAAACCCGACCCGTATCGTCTTTTACTAACATAACCCGTTTTGGCACATTACACAACTCATTTGACCCGTTACGGCTATTCTTTGATGATGTGTGGGAGATGGCTTGAGGCACACAGGTGACTGACTCACAAGTCACAACACCTGTTACCTTTTAAACTCATAAAAACAATATAAGCTAAAACTTCATCAAATGTGATAAAAGCCTCGAACTTGCAATATTTGTTGGACGTTAGTTACTCAAAAATAAGAAATTTTATTGCAAAACAAATATAAGCTAGAACTTCATCTAAAGGTGAACCGAGACACCTAGTTAAGATGAAGTATTAACTCGAATTTGTTGTGTGAATAATAGCTTATGCAGCTTATATCTATGTCTCTATTTCTTTCATTTTCCTATGTGGGATGGATTATGTACCAATAAAACAACACGATTACACAAGAACTTTAACATGTTTGCTAGTCTTTGTGAACTTGTTAGTCGCTTTACTAAACTTATACTAGTACATGTTAACCTTATTTGACACATTAACATCGATTTGTTTTGACACATTTACATTGATTAGTTTGGAACTTTGGATGATTACTATTGTTATTCATCTCACGTCAAAAGGTATAAACTAAATGATTAATCTACGACGAAACATGTCAAGCGATTTGAATGGCTCAATAGTAATTGGCAAGAATTTGAAGAGAAAAAAAATACATGATACGCTATTCAAATGATTTGCTGTTTGAAAGACAAAAATAATATATTTATTAAGTTGTTGACCTAACTAACAATAAACATCAAAGCCAACCGATGAGAAATTGAATAAATTGTATGTTTCATTAAGATAAAAAATGAGGGTTACAAGTCGCTTTATACTAGAACAAAAAAGGTCGGAGAAATGTTTTTTTTTAACGACGAGTTAGTAGTTAGTGATTCGAGCTTACAGTGACATCTATGCAAGTCTCGAACATTCTCCTTAGGGAATAAACCCCGCTCCTACTTCTTAATTCGGCCCCTGAAGATTCTCGGAGAAATGTTAAGAACCAAGTTTGACTTTCTTCTGTTGTGAGCATTCTAAAGGATACATTAGAATGCAAGAAACACGTAAACAACATTGAGAACTACTATTCAAATTCCAATCAAGTGCATGGACTTCGTATTGATGATGATCCTATTATAAAACAAGGACTTCAAGGACCTATGGATGCTGACATGGAGGGTTTAGTGGTCCCCGCAAATTTGGTGTGGGTAAATGTTGGGTCTCGAGAAGGTTCACAAAGCGAATCTTCGGCTGCAGCACCAGTGTTTTCAACTGGTCTGGATGTGTCCAACAGACAAAGCAACTCAGGTCAATCACCAAGTTCTTGTTGCAAATGGAAAGTGCAGTGGAAACAGAGGCGTAGCTAAAGGTACAGGTAAAGTTGATGTCAACTATTGAGGTTTTTCGCCTTAAGGACCGGTGTAGCTATTCACGTACTCCTAATTTATGTAACACTAAGTTTGTTTCGTCTTAGAATGTCTAGTTAATAAGCAATATACCATATTTGAGGCAGTTTTGACTCATTTATAGTTATGTTATCTAATGCAGGAGATAGAGGAGATCCCACGAAGAAGCGCAGAGAGGAAAGGTCAAGGAAGTAAGCCATCTTTTCACCTTTGGGGAGTACCTGATCACGTTTTCGATATCCTATATTTAATATATTGATAGTAATAATTAATAAAATTCAAAGTAAAGTTAGAAAGTTCATCAGACATAATTGTGAATCGTTGTGAAATTCTCGAAAAGGAAGAGCGGTCACTCAAACTTAACCCAGCTTTCATGAACAGGTACAAAGACACATTATATCACTGACTCGCCATTTAACTATCTACAGTTCTACTCGCATATACAAGTGACACTTCTTAAGTAGCTATTATGTACTAATCATTTCAGGAAGGATTCAGAACAGACCAAGCAGATTGAAGAGCCCCAAACAGCAAAATGTGGATATCCGAGACGAAAAGGAGCGTCTTTTAGAAGAGATCGAGAGGATCTCGTCTCGACACGTTAAACTGTGATCAAAATTAGGTGCAACTAAATGATAAAAATTATTTGACATAACTAAAAGTAGATCAGAAACTAAAGGCTCCCATGGCATATCCTTTGCCAATGAATCATGTCTGCAAATGGCAGGATTATAACCGAACTTTAAATTTACTAGGATTAGAATTTTAGCTTTTGTCCATTCATATGAGAGACATTCTTATTTCTTAGTTGATTAAACAATCAAACATAGCTCCATGCCATAAGCAATATATAGCATGATGCTATGCCTTATTACCTTATGATCGTAGGCAACAGACCCCACGCTTAATGCGGGTGATATATGCCTTATGAATTATGATCGTAGGCAACACTTGGTCAAAGGATCCTACGCTCAAGGTGTAGCTTCAGGCCCTAAACTTCGTGACTTAGAAGGCGTAATGCTATGCCACAAGGGCACTGGCAAACCTTAGTTTGTCACACGTTACGTCCCTAAAAGCATAGCCAAATACGCTTAATGGGCAACAATTTGTACATGTGCCTTATTTGAAACATTTACATTACGATAGATATTATATCTCAATACAATTTAACAAACATATTTAGCATGCCATCCTTTTTAAATCTTTGTAATGCAGATAAAGAAACATGTTCTAGTTGGCCCAATCTAACTTTAATCTATTTCGAACTTGTTCAAAAGCTAGCTTTTTCTTTCGATATTGTCATGAAAAAAGCCAGAATAAGTATATCTATCAACTTAACCAACTCAAAAGCTTCTAAATGTTCTTGTTTTCTTTTCTCGAGCGCCTAGCAGCTTTTCTTTCATGGTCTTTACCAGAAATCGTTTTTCTAAAGTAAGGTAATATAGCTCTAAAAAATCATAACTAGAGATTGCTTCGTTACATAGAAATGGATCAATACGCGTAACGTTTGATGTCTGATCTAGCAAATATAAAGGAAAAAAAAAGGTCAAATTCGAACAAACCAAAACCGACCCGTATTGGCTTTTACTAAATTTAACCTGTGTTGACCCATTACACAACTCATTTGCCCGTCAATATTGTCACATGTAGAATCATGTAACTAACAGGAGGAATTATGTTACAATGCAGAACTCAGACATTAATCGCGATAGAAGCAATGGATACCGGATCAACCCTTCCCATCAACCAATCGAAACAAGATTTTGATATCCCAAATCTGTCTACTGATTTCGTATCTACGTCAAATTCAGTATCATCTAGTAATAACGACCCCCACACTGATAACTAATAACATTTCTGCTGTTGTGAGCCTTCTAAAGGATAAATTACAACCCAAGAAAAACGTAAACAATGTTGAGAACTACTATTCCAATTCCAAACAAGTACATGGACTTCATGTTGATGACCCTATTTTAAAACAAGGAATTCAAGGAGCTATGGATGTTGACATGGAGGGGTTTGTTGTCCCCGCAAATTTGGTGCGAGTGAATATTGTATCTCGAGAAGGTTCACAAAGTGAATCTTCGGCAGCAGCACCTGTGTTTTCAACTGGTCTTGATGTGCCCAACTGACAAACCAACTCCGGTCTATCACAGAATGTTTGCGGGAGTCCTAAGAAGCTTGTTGCAAATGGAAAGTGCAGCGGAAACAAAAGCGTAGCTACAGATACAGGTAAAGTTGATGTCAACTATTGAGGTTTTCTTGCCTTAAGGACCGATGTAGCTATTCAAGTACTCCTAGTTTATGTAACACTAAGTTTCTTTTTCTTCTTAGAATGTCTAGTTAATAAGAAATGCACCATATTTGAGGCACTCTTCACTTATTATCCGAAGAAATTGACATTATGTAATCATTGATAGTTTATGTTATCGAAGAAGCGCAGGGTGGAAAGGTCAAGGAAGTAAGCCATCTTTTCACCTTTGGGCAGTACGTGCCTGATCTCCTTTTAGATAACCTATATTTTAATATGTTGATAGTAATAAATTGCAGAGTAAAGTTTTAAAAAAATGAGTGTGGTTCAACCCAACACACCCATACGCTAACTGGTTTATATAAAAATCAATACAACTTTAATAGTCATTTGGAATCGTTGTGAAATTCTCGAAAAGGAAGCGCGGCCACTCAAACTTAAGCTAGCTTTCATGAACAGGTTCAACGAAACATTATATCACCGTAATTATACAAGTTGAACTATCTACATGCATATGCAAACAAAACTTCTTAAATAGCTATATAATGTGCCTTGTTTGAGTTTTTATCAAATGATCCGTTAATGTAGATTCATTGTTAAGAAATGAAGATAAAGTTTCCAAACTTGACAAAGTCTCTCGTCGCAATTAATCCACCTGGGAGCAGCATGCATATACGTACTAACGACATGTCCTAGCTAAACGCATGACGGTAATGTTGACCATAATTAGGAGTGTAATTACTTATCTGTTAACATTATTATGATTTGATGATGAGTGGGAGATTGCTTGAGGCACACGGGTGACTCACAAGTCACAAACATGTTACCTTTTAAACTCGTAAAAACAAAATAAGCTAAAACTTCATCAAAATGTGATAAAATACTCGAACTATCAATATTTGTTGGATGTGGCTACTCAAAAAAAGATGAGAGATTTTATTGCAAAACAAATATAAGCTAGAACTTCATCTAAACATGAACCGAAGATGTAATACTAAATTAAACTTGTTGAGTGTATAATAACTCATGAAGGTTATATGTATGCGTTTATTTCTTTTATTTTTCTATATGGGATGGATTATGTACCAATAAAACAACATGGATACACATAAACTTCAACATGTTTAAACCTTATTTGACACTTTCACATTGATTCGTTTGGATTAGTAAGGCAAAATGTATGAGCTAAATGATTGATCAACTAGCATCTTCTTTCGATGTGTCATGAAAAAAAGAATAAGTAGATCAACTCATAAGATAAGAAGACTTTATTGCAAAATCTAATATAAATATAAAGATGGATCAAGCTCATAAAAATAAAAACTAAGGGGTGAAACGAGCCAAAACTACTTGTGAAAAGATCGATATCAGATCAATAAAAGCTCGAACAAGCCGAGTTTAAATGAGCCGAAGCCCGATCTCGAGCCTAAGTTGCAGCTCGTTTATCAAACGAGCTCGAGGCCAAGCTTTATGTACAAACCTCTTTTGGGCCCGCGAGCCTAAACGGGCCTAATGTCTTATATACAACATTAATAAAAGGCTTAATAACAAGCCTAAGAGTATTTTTGGCGCACAAACTTATCAGAGCTTATAATAGAATGAGCTTATTATTTTTAAAAAAATACGCTATTGTTAAAAATAAGTTTTGTTTGGTGGACATAGCTTGAAGGAGTTTGTCAAAAAAATAAGCTATTAAATAACATGCTAGTTGAAGTAGCATGTAAAAATAAGCTCCGCCAATCCTCTTCAGCTCCTACTAGCGCCAAACATACCCTAAATAGATATATTACGATCAGAGCTTTATTTTTACATTGACAAATCGTATACACGAGTCGAGATTGAGACCGTCTAACATGCCACGAGCCCAGCTCGAGCCGATAAATTAAGGCTCCAAATGAGCCAAGCTTGAGCTCTAAAGAAAGCTTAAACGGGTCGACAGGCTCGGGTCGTTTACCACCTAGTCAAAATCCATAGAAACCAGAACCTCGTCTAAACATAAGAGGACCAACGTCATCAGAAGGTGAAGCCAATTAAGACGAGATTTTGTTTAAGAAAGATTGCCTATTTGATAACTCGTCAAGCTTATATGTATGCGTTTATCTCTTTCCTTTTCGTACGTGGGACTGATTATGCATGCTACCACAAAAACATGCTCCAACATGTTTGCTATTCTTTGTACACTTTTCGGGAGTCTAACTAAAGCAATATATGTTAACCTTATTTGAAACATTTAAATCGACTCGTTTTGATATTATTATTGTTACTCGTCCATTCAAAGAGTATAAGCTAAATGATTAATCTATCAGGAAAAATGTTAGATGATTTGAATGGCTCAACCTAATGACATAAATTTATCCAAAAGTGTACTCCAAAGCCTAATTACAATATATATTATTTCTTGAAAATAACTTACTACTAGCATTATATTTTTAGCACATCATTCCTTTTAAATCTTTGGCATTCATTTTCTAATATTTGGCATGCCAAAGAGAAACAATTCCACCCATAAATAATCGATAAGCACTTTGGCTAATAGCCTTATAGACTCAAAACTGCTGGTTATTTGATGTGTTAAACTCAAAATAAGCACATAAGCAGTGTCTTTGGGAGATATTATTTCATACTGTTGCGGATCAGCATTTAATTAAGCAATCTCAAACACCATCTTAATATTATTTCATAGTTTTTTTTTCGCATAGTTGCCATCGTAATATTGAATCTCTAAGTAGTGCTATCATGCAACTTTAATAATGTCATTATCGTCTCTTCCTATGTACTAACCTGTGATTTTGGTTGCTAGAATCAAGGCTATGATTCTACGAGATTAGTTCATAATTGTTCTCAACAACTATCAAGGTCAACTGATACACCATGGCTCATGTTTGATCAAATACAATCAATATATCATAACTGCCTAACAACAAGTATGTTACAACTTCTTAAAACTTAACATGTTACCTACTATATCGCAACACTACTTAATGCAGGATGCTTGCTGACCAAGTTAGTTTACCTAGTTACTAAAGCTCTTCGGAAGTTGTTGAATTATGTGGTACACATCAACATTCCTAATGACCGAGAATTTAAGGACTAGACAAATCAAAGTCAATTAGGTAGTATTTGTGCAGAAGGTTAGATTTTTTTTAGTAAGTGTAAAAAAGGTTAGTTCTTCAGGGTGAAGCTAGCCCTTTTATAAAAACTAATTTAAGGATTAGACAAGCCAGACAACTAATTATGTAATGTTGGTGAAAAAGTTTGTTCAAGACGTTTGATTTGGAAAAAACGGAAAAAAAATTGTTCTAACAGAAAAATTTTGTTCGAGACGTTTGATTCAAAAAATAAAAACCATCACAAATAATATGTATATATACGTTGAGGTGATGTACTTACATAATATTTATCTTGATTTTCAAACTGTTAAGCATGCTCTACATATAAACCGTTTTATATTTTCAACACCAACCAATGTGGGACATATCAAAATAAAAATAAAATATTCATCTATAAGACCATGTTATTGTCTCCATTCTCCAATACTTATGGGTTATAAAATATAAATCCATTTGAATCAACAAACAATTCTGTATCAAATAGTTACTAAGATAAGTCAAATTCTTACACAAGTTACGTTGGTGGTGGATTTGTTATGCAAACTTGATTGCTTGATCTTCAAGGCTTTAGCTCTACATTTATACATCATTGGCATGCCGGTCTCCATGTTATGAATCCAATCTTGAACTTCACTAGTGAAATGCAAATGCTTACATGGTATTCATGTCCCTGGCTCAAATAATAATAATGATAAAACAAGAATATGGTTGTAGCAAATGCTAAGAAACAAGCTCCCAATTAGCCGAGTCCCATTTCATGCCTTAAGGAAATCTTCAGATGCTTTGATGGTTTCGGCTTTTAGCGCATTGGCCAGTGTGCGTTCAAACTTTTAAAGCAGCTGTGTGCATAGACGGAACTTGAACAATTTTAGTGGGAGGGCCGACGATATTTTTTGGGATGGCCAAATACAAATTTTGTTGGGAAACACACGGGGCCTTTTAGGCTAATACTAGAGGAAGAAATAAGTTTTAGGAATGTAGGTTTATTGCTTGAACTTTTCTTGGTACAAGTTATAAAATGTTTACAACACATCCTATTTATACTAGTCCATGGAACATTCTAGATACAAGATATTTCCATGGATCATTCTTACAACTTCTCCTTAATACTAGTCTAATCTAGATAAGTTTAACTAGATATTTCATAAGGATATTTTATCCATACTTATCCATATACATCTAGACATTTCCGTAGATATTTTCTATGGTTCTTTCTTCGAATTTCTAAAGTCTTCCGCAGATGAGCTCAACCTTCAGCGAGGTCTTTAGTGACTAAATAAAGTTTACGAACTAACACCCCCCTTTAAACTTGATTTTCCGACTCCAAGCATCATCCTTTGTCTTGAGAAATCTCGCTCGTTGAGCGGCTTGGTGAAGATATCTGCAACTTGATTTTCGGACCTCGTATGTATCACTTGAACATCCTTCCTTGCAACGCACTCTCGAATAAAGTGATACCGAGTGTTTATATGCTTACTTCGATCATGATAGACTGGATTCTTTGCTAAGTCAATTGCTGACTTGTTGTCCACGTAGATCTCGGTTGCATCTTCTTGCTCCATGTGTAGCTCCTTCAGCATACTTCTAAGCCAAATTACATGACATACACACGATGTTGCAGCAACGTACTCTGCTTCACAGCTAGACAAGGTAACAATAGGTTGCTTCTTTGAAGACCATGTAAACGCATTGTTACCTAAGAAGAACACGAATCCTGATGTACTTCTTCCATCGTCTTTGTTTCCAGCCCAGTCACTATCGCTATATCCAACCAGCTTGAAGTCTTCACTTGTTGAATAAAACATACCGTAGTCTACAGTACCTTTGATGTAACGGAGGACCCTCTTCGCAATCTCCACATGCTTTGTCGTAGGCTCTTCCATGAACCGACTAATCAATCCGACTGCATAGAGTATGTCGGGTCTTGTGCATGTTAAGTAGCGTAAACTTCCAACTAGACTCTTGAACAGAGTTGGGTTTACCGCTTCTCCTCCGTCATGCTTCGAAGGCTTTGCCTTGTGTTCAATGGGGGTGCCAACGGGATTGCATTTTTCCATCCCGAACCTCTTCAGTATCTCCTTGGCATATCTTTCTTGACATATGAATATTCCTTCATCAGTTTGCTTCACTTCGATGCCAAGATAATAAGACGTAAGTCCTATGTCTGTCATCTCGAACTCTCTCGTCATTGACTTCTTGAGCTCGTCCATCATCCTTTGGGAATTTCCTGTGAATATCAAATCATCCACATACAAGCAGGCTAGCAATATACCTCCATTTTCAAACTTCACGTAAAGTGTGTATTCACTTAAGCACTTTGTAAAACCATGCCCTTGGAAATACTTGTCGAATCTAGTATTCCAAGCTCGGGGTGCCTGCTTTAGTCCATATAAGGCCTTCTTCAACCTTAAAACTTTACCTTCTTGCCCTTTGGCAACATATCCTTCCGGTTGCTCCACATAAACTTCTTCTTCTAGAACTCCATTTAGGAATGCTGACTTCACGTCCATTTGGTGAATTTTCCACCTATACTGAGCAGCAATAGCAATAATCATTCTTATAGTTTCTAAGCGAGCAACAGGGGCAAATACCTCTTCATAGTCTATCCCATGCTTCTGCTTGTAGCCTTTGACCACAACTCTTGCCTTGTACTTCTCCACTTCACCTTTGGCGTTCTTCTTGGCCTTGTATACCCACTTGAGTGGAATAACCTTTTGGTCTTTTGGAAGGATTGTCAACTCCCACGTGTCATTCTTTTCTATGGACTTTATCTCCTTGTCCATAGCTTGTCTCCATTTCTTGCTTTTCATGGCCTCTTCAAAACATAAAGGTTCACAATCAGCATATAAACAGAGAAGGGGTATCTCTTCAGTTACCTCATAGAGCTCCTGTAAGCTTCTTGTCTTTGGCTCTCCTTCACTTGAACTTGCTGGCGAGCCTTGGGTTGGACTTGGAGCTGCACTTTCAGGTTGCTGAACTTCATCTCTTAATTCACCTGTCTCTTCTTCATTAGTCATGGGAAGAAAGTCGTACCTTTCATTTTCCTTGACGCTCCAATCCCACGATCCTTCTTCATCGAACTCCACGTCTCTGCTCACTACTACCTTCCTTGTGATCGGGTTATAGAGCTTGTATCCTTTGGACTGCTTATCATAACCCACGAACACATGCTTCTCACTTCTATCATCAAGCTTGATTCGCCTTTGGCTCGGAACGTGAACATACGCTATGCTTCCGAATATCCTTAGATGAGAGACGGTAGGCTTCATCCCATTCCATGCTTCTTGTGGGGTCTTGTTGTCCAAACTCTTTGACGGACACCGGTTCAATAAATACACCGAGCAATCAACCGCTTCAGCCCAAAACTCTTTTGGCATCTTCTTACTTTTCAACATGCTTCGGACCATGTTGAGAATGGTTCTATTCTTTCTCTCCACCACTCCATTTTGTTGTGGGGAGTAAGGAGCCGTTAGAAATCTCCGGATCCCATTATCCTCACAGAATTTATTAAATTCCTTTGACAAAAATTCTCCACCTCTATCCGATCTCATGGATTTAATTTTTAAACCCTTCTCCTTTTCAACCATAGCTTTAAATTTCTTAAAAGCATCAAAGGCTTGGGATTTTTCTTTTAGAAAATAGACCCAAGTCTTTCTAGAATAATCATCAGTAAAAAGCATAAAGTAGAGATTCATACCATGAGAAGGTGGAGTAATGGGACCGCACAAATCCGTGTGAATTAGTTGTAGAGGCTCCTTCGCTCTTGACGTCGCTTCCTTTGGAAACGGACTTCTTGCATGCTTCCCAAGAAGATATCCTTCACATACTTGATTGGGATGATCAATTTGATCTAACCCTTTCACCATTCCTTTAGAAGATAACAACTTTAAGTCACCAAAGTTTAAATGTCCGTACCTCATGTGCCAAAGCCACGACTGGTCCTTCAAGCAGCTCTTTAAGCACTTAGCTTCATCATGTTGAATGTTCAGGATGAACATCCGGTTTTTAGTCATAGGCACTTTTGCTATGAGCTTTCCTTCATGATTTCTTATCGTGGCACTACGATCTTTGAAATGAATATCGTAGTTTTTCTCCAATAGTTGTCCCACACTTAAAATGTTACTTTTAAGGTTGGGCACATTGTATACATCCATAATATACTGGTGACTTCCATCTTTAGCTCGGATAAGTATTTTACCTTTTCCTTTCACCGGTGCCTTTGATTCATCTCCGAAGGTGACATTTCCTTTACGTTGCTCCATCTCCACAAATAAGTCTTCTTCACCCGTCATATGGTTACTAGCAGCGGAATCTATATGCCATGGCTCTGTCCTTTCTTCTTGTTCGCCATGTCTCGCCATTAGCAAAGTAAGCTCGTCTTCGTCATCTACCTCCACAAGATTGGCCTTTTCTTCCACTTGTCTTGCGCTAGTACACTCGCTAGCATAATGACCAAATTTTCGACAATTATAACATTGTATTTGAGACTTACCTCCTCTTTGAGATTGGTAGCCTCTTCCACGACCTCTCCTACTAGGAGACCATTGGTTCTCTTCTTCTTTATTAACATCCTCTCTTCCTCGTCCTCGTCCTCGACCTTGGAAACCACCACGACCTCGAAAAGTACCGCGTCCTCGTCCTGGCTCGCGTCCATGTAAAAAGCTCTTTTCTCTTTCTTTGAAAGAGACCTTTGAGTATAGAGCTTGCTCTAAGGGTTCTTTCCCCCTTCTTTTCTTCAACTTCTCTTCATGGGCTTGTAAAGATCCCATGAGTTGATCGACGGTCATAGAGTCGATGTCTTTTGACTCCTCTATGGCCACAACAATGTAATCAAAGCTTGGTGGCAACGAACGAAGAATCTTTTCTATCACCCTTGTGTCAGTCAGGCTTTCACCATTTCTCTTCATCTCAATTGAAATGGTCAAGACACGAGTGAAATAATCCGAAATGGTTTCGGATTCCTCCATTTGGAGTTTTTCGAACTCTCCTCTAAGAGTTTGAAGACGTACCTTCTTCACTTTATCAACTCCTTTGAAAGCATTTTGAAAGATCTCCCACGCTTCCTTAGAAGTGGTTGCATTTGCAACTTTCTCAAACATCGCATCATCAAGACATTGATAGATGAGAGTAAGAGCACTTTGATCCTTCTTTCTCGCCTTCTACAGATCTACCCTTTGGGCAGCACTCAACGAGTTTTCATCTTCAACCTTCTCAATCCCTTTATCGACTATCTCCCACACATCGTGTGAGCCAAGTAACGCCTTCATTCGAATACACCAAGTACCATAGTTATCTTTGGTGAGACGAGGAAATTGGAACAAGTTCATTGAACTCGACATCTTGATCTTCAGCGTAGCTCTGATACCAGTTTGTTGGGAAACACACGGGGCCTTTTAGGCTAATACTAGAGGAAGAGATAAGTTTTAGGAATGTAGGTTTATTGCTTGAACTTTTCTTGGTACAAGTTATAAAATGTTTACAACACATCCTATTTATACTAGTCCATGGAACATTCTAGATACAAGATATTTCCATGGATCATTCTTACAACTTCTCCATAATACTAGTCTAATCTGGATAAGTTTAACTAGATATTTCATAAGGATATTTTATCCATACTTATCCATATACATCTAGACATTTCCGTAGATATTTTCTATGGTTCTTTCTTCGAATTTCTAGAATCTTCCGCAGATGAGCTCAACCTTCAGCGAGGTCTTTAGTGACTAAATAAAGTTTACGAACTAACAAATTTTTCCAAAAATACCCTTAAGTTTTAGTATAATTACAATATGAACACCGAATTTTGGGAGGGCCACAGCCCCCCGGGTCCTTATGAAGTTCCGTCACTGGCTGTGTGAACGATTGTTTCTTTATGAAAAATCATATACGAGCTGCAATCTTGCAGGTTAGGTAAAGAATCACACAGAAGAGGCAACATAATTAGGAAAATATTATTACATGCTCTACTATTCTTATTCTTTTCGCTTTCAAACTTGTCTACAAATGTATTCCACAAATCAGTCCATTGAAGAACTTCCGTTGTTATCACTTGTTTTAGCAGATCTGTGGATCCACAGTTTGATCCATACCCAGTTTAAGATAACGCAAATTAGACCCATTCATAACTAAACGGTTACCACTGATACAATAAATTCTCGTGTAGAATAAATGAGGAATTTCTATCTTCCAAGGTAACAAATTCAAAACCTGCATATGAATCACCAGAATTTCAATTTTTAAGAACAAGTAAAAAAAAGGATCTTTAGATCTATTAGAGAATGTAAATTCATTGAAAAAAAATGAGAAGCTTGAGTCAGTAGGGCCAGCATAAGATCAACATGGAAAAATGTGATTTAATCCTGATATAGAAGTTGATATCCATGAGGGGCCTTATATGATCAAGAACTGGAACTACACGGGAGCTATTTATAAACCAGAGGAAAAATCGTCAATAAACGTTTACTTTTGATTTTTTTCTTTTCGGATAAAGGTAGTCAATCTTTTGGAATATCACTGTCAGCTTGCATGAATGGTTTATCATTCCATAGTTAGAGTTTCAAATGGTTGAGTTCTATTGATAAAACATGCAAGAAATTTAACACGATTATCATTATGTATTCTTTGTTGCTAACGATGCGTTTCTACTGATTCTTAGTGACATTAGGTCGTTAGTTAGACTTGACATTCAGATTTACAGGTAATTTTTTGGCAAAGTTTTGTGACTTGTGAGGCTTTGGTTTAGTTTAATTCATAGTTATACACTGGCATATGTTTGTTATCTTCATCTTAACCACCAAGTTTCTGAAACATTAGTATTTCATGGCTCAATCGAAAGTAAGAAGAACTACTAAGGGCTTGTTTGGTTAATTTTTTTATTAAGTCCTGTAAAATTAGAGTGCATGTTAAAATATATGTTGTTTGTTTATAAACGGGTATATAAGTGTTTGTTTTTTGTGCTGAATAAAGTGTCTGAATTGAGAAAAATGACTGTTATACCCTTTTAAATTAAATAAATAAAGAAGTCAGAGGGTAAATATGTAAAATAATGATAATAAGTCATGACTTAATATGAAAAGCTTCCTCTTACTGGCTTTTTCTGGAAAGTCACTTGTTAAAATTAAGCACAAAACAAACAACTTAATGATGACTTAATTAACATTTCTATTTTTCAATTAAGACTTTATAAGTATTTATCAAACACCAAGGGCTTGTTTGTTTAGTTTTTTTATTAAGTCCTGTAAAATTAAAGTGTCTGTCTATATATGTGTTGTCTGTTTGTAGATAGATATGTGACTGTTTGTTTTGTATGCTGAATAAACTGTCTGAATTAACAAAAATTACTGTTATACCCTTTCATATAAAAATAATGATAAGTTAAAATTCTTGAGTGCTTTTAAGGAAAACAACATGCGATACGTACATGATAATTATATGTCATACGAGATAATAATATTAGATAGGACTAAACATATTTGTACAAGCATGAAGATGTTACGGCACAACTCATCCATTAGTTCATCATATCGTCCATTAGTTCATCAGGGAATTTCAATTTTAAAAAGGGCAAAGCATGAATAGATGTGATAACAAGAAGAGCTATGGAACAACTATACTATATTAACATGTTATTTAAAATTAAAAAAACATAAACTATTAACTGTATTAGCATGTTATTTAGAATTCAAAAAACATAATAAACAGGGAGAAGCGCCCAACAAATAGATACGTGGGAGGGATGATAGAGGAGGGAGTTGGGGGTGAATATGTAAAACTATAAAATAAGTCATGACTTAATGTATATACCCTCTCTTACTTGGCTTTTTGTAGAAGGTCACTTGTTAAATTTAAGCCAAAAACAAACATGTCTTAAATGACTTAATTTATTTCTCCATTTTTCAATTAAGACCCAATAATCCTTTATCAAACACCACCTAGTTTTATTGAGACCAGAGCTTATATGGAACGTCTTAAAAAGAAACTTAATTTAAGGACTAGACAAGTCAATTATGTAATGTTTGTGTTTACAGTTTTAAATGTGTTTGTAGTAATAAACCTTTTGTTTTTTCAACTCCTACCGATGTGGGATAATTCAAAATACAGAACAATAACCAAAATATGTTCATCTATAAGATCCTCAATTGAAACATGTATAATTCTATCGGATTTTTACAAATATAAGTCAAATAAGTAACGTTGATGGTGGATTTGTTGTACAAAATTGACTCTACTATGGATCAAATCTTGTACTTCACTTGTGAAACGCGAATGCTTACAAGTCGAGCCAGCGATTCTAACCCGCATTAGATAATAGCAGTTCTGGTCCAACCCAATTATCTCCCATTACCCTGCTGTTAACCTGCTCATTATGCCAACTGTCCACGTCTGAACAATGGGTCAAGCACAAGCACCACAGCTTAGACACAAATTACATGGTTCAAAGATGCATTTTACCCTTTGTTAATTATCATCTCCTCGCTGGTCCAGCAATCTCCACCTCTCTCGCCTCCACATCTCGCATTTTCAATCTCGTCGTTGACTCACATCCCTCGTACAAAGACTCCCCTATATATCCCAACATCATATTACTAGACTCAGCTAATCTATTCCTTCCTCGCCTGAATCTCACACACCCTCAAACTCACAGCTCCGCAATCATTGTCATGTCACATCCTTTTGTACAAAGAGCCTCACAACCTTTGAACTTACATCCCTAACAACACGTGCAAGTTTCAAAGTTGAATTTAACTCAAGTGTGTCAAATAGCATACACCACACATATCATCTCAAAATGTAGTAATTTATTGGGTTCATAGTATAATATTTGGCATGCCAAAATGCAAAGAAACAATTTCACCCAGCAATAATTGATAAACACTTTGGCTAACAGTCTAATACACAGTTGTAGACTCAAAACCGCTTATTTGATACATCTGAAGTCTCAAACTAAAAATAAGCACATATGCAGTCCGTGGGAGTGATTATTTCATACTGCTAAACTGCAGATAAGCATTCAATTAAGCAATCCCAAACACCATCTTACCTCATATAGTTTTTCTTCTCATAGTTAGCCATCGTAATATTTAATCTCTATTAGTGCTATCATGTAGCTTTAATAATGTCATTATCGTCTTCTTACGCACTAACCTGTGATTTGGTTGCTAGAATCATGATTTGACGAGCTTAGTTCATAATCGTCCACAACAACTATCAAGGTCAACTGATACTCCATGGCTCGTTCCTAACAGGTAACAAATGTTTTAAAACATAACATTTTACTTACTATATATAATATATCATAACAGCCATGCTACTTAATGCAGGATGCTTGCTGACCAAATTAGTTTACCTAGTTACCAAAGCTCTTCGGAAGTTGGTGAATTATGTGGTACACATCAACTTTCAATCAGGTAGTTATGACACTCCTTGCAGGGTCTGTTTGGTGTTTGTTTCTGTAATGTCACTATGATAAATCATACTTTTTATCTGTCATTAAGATTGCAAAAGAAAATGGGGTGCAAGGTAGCAATTTGCATTTGGCTAAGGTTTTCTAATATTAGAGACTAAAATATTTCAATCAGCGGTTCTCTGGGTGGTCTAAACTTTCAATTATGGTTGCAGGCATTGTTTAATAGTTCCCAACCGATGACGAGAAGCGGTTTATCTAAATTAAGGTAATATAGCTGTAAGAATCATGTAGAGAACTAGAGATGAAAAATTTCGACTTTGTTACATATAAGTGGATCAAAACGGGTTACGTCTGATGTCAAATAGATCCAAAAAAAAGAGGAAAAAAAAGGTCAATTTCGAACAAACCCAACCCGAGCCATATCGGCTTTTACTGAAATAACCCAAATTGACCCATTACACAACTCATTTGACCCATCAATATTTTCACATCTAGAATCATGAAACTACTCCCTCCGTCCCAAAATAAATGTCCACTTTGATTTTTTCCGGTTTTTCTTGTTCAACTTTGACCTTAAATATTTACGTTTATGTTATATAATACTTGATGCAAAATATATGGTTGGATTGGGTTTTAAATGAATATTTCATTAATATAACTTTCATCAAGTATTATATAACACAAAAAATAATATTTAAAGTCAAAGTTGCACAAGAAAGACCGTAAAAAGTCAAAGTGAACATTTATTTAGGGACAGATGGAGTAACATCTAAGACTTACTTCCTTTAATTAGTTTATGTGATATTTACAGGAGGATTTATGTTACAATCCAGAACTCACACATACTAATCGGTATGGCATGATAATATGCCTTATGATCGTAGGCAACACTTGGTCAAAGGATATAGGGGTGGGAAAAAAAGGTTCATGAATCGAAACAAAAAATAAACAAAACCAGTTTTTAAAATACAGTTTTTTGAAACGGGGTTGCCTTAAACCAAACAGACTGTTTCGTAACTGATCCAATTAAAAAATATAACAGATTTTATTTGACGTCGGGTACTAAATAATACGAGAATTTATTGCAAAACAAACATAAGCTACAATTTTATCTAAAGGTAAAATAAGATGAGGTGGTACCCTATGTCTGTTGTGTATATAACAAGGATTAAGTCCATATATTAGCAATTTACTCTCCATCATTTACACATATAGGTAATGTACTAATTTTATTAATAATATGGTTATGCAAACCGGCTAATGTTTTGCAATATAGGTAAGATGACCGGTTTAGTTTGCCAACTAAATAAATAATTTTCACGTGGGTTTTTTTTAATTTTATTATCCACCTGTGCAAATCCTATACCCTAAAAACCCAACCCGGCCCGTTATTAACTTGTAACCCGACCCTAAATCCAAAAACTCAACCCGTTCCCATTTCCTTCATCTCTTTCATTTAAGACAAACAAAATCCTAATCCACCATGTCCAGTTATCTTCAACAAAAAATTTATTTATACATGATTCAATAAGACTTGTGTAAACTTTTTATTTGACACATTTACATTGATTCGTTTGTTATTTATCTTGGGTCAAATGGTATAAGCTAAATGATTAATCTATCACGAAACATGTCAAGTGATTTGAATGGCTCAAACTAGTAACAAAAGATTAGAAATTCATCCAAAGTATATTCCAAAGCCTAAAAAACTATAAAATCTGTTTAATTATTGAGATAGAATGCGTAAATTTACGTAATGCTGATACATAAATATGGGTTCTCTAGGACCAATATGACTAAAGATTAGAATAAGTAGATCAACTCAACCTTGTTTGTAGAATGCGTACATGTTCCTCAAAAGCTTCCAATTGAGCTTGTTTTTTTTCTCGAGGGCCTGGCAGTTTTTCTTATTGAAACCACTGATAACATAACATGTAACAACTTAACAGGTAACAACTTAACAGGTAACAATGCATCATGGTTGCTGAACAAGATAGTTTACCTAGTTGCCAAAGCTCTTCAGAAGTTGGTGAATTATGTGATACACATAAAAATTCAATCAAGTAGTTATGCAACTCCTTGCAGGGTCTGTTTGGTGTTTGTTTCTGTAATGTCAGCTGTGATAAATCATACGAAGTACTTTTTTTTATCTGTCATCAGGATTGCAGTATGCAGGCATGGTTTAATAGTTCCTAACCTATGACCAGTATTCGTTCATCTGAATTAAGGTAACATAGCTCTAAGAATCATAACTACAGATGGCAAAATTCGACTTCCTTACATGGAAATGGATTGATACGGGGTAACGTTCAATGTTAAAGATCCAACAAATATAACGACAAAAAAGGGTCAAAGTCGAACAAACCCCATTCGACCCGTATCCGCTTACAGGTTCAACCCTTCCCATCAACCAATCAAAACAAGATTTTGATATCCTAAATCAGTCAAATGATTTCATATCCACTTCAAATTCATTTTCATCTACAAATAACGACCCCCACACTGATAACGTTTCTGTTGTGAGCATTCTAAAGGATACATTAGAACGCAAGATACACGTAACCAACATTAAGAACTACTATTCAAATTCCAACCAAGCGCATGGACTTCTATTAATGATCCTATTTTAAAACAAGGTCTTCAAGGAGATATGGATTCTGACATGGAGGGTTTTTTGTCCCCGCAAATTTGGTGTGGATGAATGTTGGGTCTCGAGAAGGTTCATAGTACGAATCTTTGGCTGCACCACCAATGCTTTCAACTGGTCTTGATGTGTCCAATAGACAAAGCAACTCAGGTCAATCACCAAGTGTTTGTGGGAGTCTTTAGAAGCTCTTTGCAACTGGAAAGTGCGGTTGAAACAGAGGTAAAAGTTGATGTCAACTATCGAGGTTTTTTGCCTTAAGGGCCGATGTAGCTATTCAAATACTCCTAGTTTATACCATATCAAGGTCAATTGATACTTCCTGCCTTATGTTTATCAAATATAACCAACTTACTTACTATGTGAGGGTGGTTCAACGCAACATACCCATATGCTCACTGGTTGATACAAGTCATGAATAGACAGAAGATTGAGGCTTTCATTTCACTGATGTATTTCTCAAATCATATGATCCAAACCTTCACTTATTTTAAATATAGCAGTGCCTGAAAAATGGCCTCTACAAGTGTGCCAACTGTATATTTTTATTCATTGCCTTCTAAAACACAAACCGAGTGTTCCCAACTTCCCATACTTGTTCATTATGTAGCCACTTCCCATACTTGGTATTTTCTGAAGAGAAAATATGATTGTTCCACTTATGTATTTTTAAAAAACTTTTTATTCGATTTGAAAATATAATTGGTGACAATTTTATGCATTTGGACATATGGTTTATGTTTAAGCAAGTGAAATATAGTACGACTTTTCTTTTATGCGTTGCATTCAACCTGTTAATGTTTTGCCTTTTACACTCGTATTTTAAAATAAGAGTGTTTTTCGGTTCGATTCTCGAATTGTTCTGTTTATTCGGTTAAATTTTTTTTAGTCAATTCAAAAACCGAGTTTGAACTCAGTTCGGTTCTCGGTTGACCTGAATACCCCGATTTATCTGTATTTTTCTAAAAATTATATAATCATTTAAATATATAGAAAAATGTTATTTCAACTGTAAAAGTTGTATTTTTATATTAATATTAAACTTTAGTATTTATTTTATATATAAAAATGTATATATTTGTATAATTTCGATTTCCGGGTCTGATTGTCAAACCCATATCAACCCGAAAACCAAATTTGTAGTTCGGTTCGGTTCGATTATAACCCACAACCCGAAATCTATTTTCGATTCGATTGCAATTCGGGTTTATTCAGTTTGATTTTCTATTTTTTTAGTCTAACTCAAACAATGAACACCCTATTTTAAGGCATATTAGAAAAAGTAAAATTCAATGTCGTGGACTTGCAATATATGTGTTCATCAATCTTCGGTACAAAGGCCCAACCCAACATACAAAAGCCCAGAAAATCACTAACATGCAAGAAAATGAGCAACCCAACTTAACAGGCCATTCAAAGGCCCAGTGTAAAAAAGACATACTACGTAGTATAGTATTATACAATTATACATCATGAGCTGCTTGATAAACATTAAAACCATTAAAAACCAACATATAATAAACATTAAATTATTTAAAACCAACAAGTGATGATAAACATGGAACATAGTAAATTCACATACTCGGTAAGAGCTTTACGTGTCGTAACGCTTCAACCGGCGTTGGCAACCGTTGGGCTGCATTACGATGCCCCGCATGCGAATTAGCGAACGACGTTGTCAAGAGAATGCGCGTTAAGGGTGTATTTAAAAAAAATCGTTTTACCCCAACGTCTCTTTTATTATTTCATTTTTAACCCCTGTTTAAAAATTTAAACTCCTCCCTCCCCCACTTTATAACGGCTAGTTTCAAAAAAAATTAAAAAACAACCAAACGGGCACACAACATATATCGTGACGAGCATCGAGGGCTCGCCTTTAGATTATCATCATCACCATGTGCTGACTCATCATGATCAGACATGGTGAAGGGTTAAAAGGTCAAAAAAAACAACTCACTAAACTGCAACAAAGTTCCCAGGCTTCCAAACCACTCAAGAGTGACAAGTCAAGGGCAAACAGAAAGTGAGGATCCAGATAACGGGTTGAAAAAGTAAAAGACTACCAACCCAACACAAAAAAAGCAGATAGCAACAATAAACACAAATAAGCAGATAGCAAGTAATAAATAAAGAGAGTAGAGAGGTGTTACAGTGCTCTCAATCGAACTGTTACACCTAGATTCACTTAGTCTAGGAGTAACAGAACCTCCAAATATCACAAACCCTAATTTTCCTTCGAGGGAAAATAGGGAAAATGACCGAAGAACAGCAATCCAGCCACAGAGATACAAAACCCTTTCAAAAAGAAATGAAATCCTAATTTTTTTCTCAAGGAAAATTAGGGAAAATCACTTCAATCAAAAGATAAATGTCCCAATCGTCCAAAAAAGTAACCAAATAATATGAAACACCAGATCTCAGAAACCCTAATTTTTTAAAACAAAAAATTGAGGCATCAAAACTTTAAATCAAAAAGTAATATTAACAGATTATGCTATCTCAACAGCAGATCTAATCAAAAAAGTATATATCGTAAAAAACCCCCAAAAATTTTTAAAACCCTAAAAAAATTTTCATCGATTTTCAACAACCTGGCTCTGATACCATGTAGAAAAACATGAATCAAGAGGCCTCAAACACTTATACTTTTATTAGCAATATCAAAACACAAAACAGAATAATAAAAACTAAAGACTACCAGTGCTACTCACGTGTAGCCCTATTATGTACATGATAATAGTTTTACAATCAAGAGACAACAATGGAAAGATTCAAACAAGTTTCTGAGACCAAGTGTTTGAGAGAGAGGGAGAGTTTAGCTGTGTGTTGAAAAACACACAGATGAAAATGAGAGGCGATGATAACAATGAGATACGCTCCCCCTCTATATAACCCTAAAAGGCTTATAGAGCCGTTACAACCATGAGGCCAAATGTATGGGCTTCAAAGGTTATAAGCCCAAGTCCAGTAACAACATAAGAGTCTTACAGCTTTGGTCCTTGTAGTCCACGAGTTCTTTCACAGCCAGTCCTTACACATAACTGAAAGATAACAAAGAAAACACAATGAGTCCTTATAGTTAGTGATGGGAAGCAAATTAGGTCTAAAAAATCAACACAGCCATATGCTTTCCATCACCATATTAGAATTCTATTTAAAGATCTGCAAAAACTAATGTTTAACAAATCATATCCATCAAGAATGAAAATAAACGAACTTGTATCAAGTATGATTTGTAAAAAAGAAAGCAAAAAAGTAAATGAGGCTCGGATCTGTGAAACAAATCGAAAGAAAGAGGATTAGACCGGCATGACTGCAATTATATAAATAATGCCTTGCCAAGATGCGGAAAATCTCAACTTGATTTTATTAAACTCGGACAATGTTTAATAGGAAATATCATCATCACAACCTCTAACAATATACAACTAAAGAACCGAGTTTGTGTCATATTCTTATCTCGCGGTAAAAAAAATATTTGTCATATTGTTATGTGTAAATTTTCACATATATATTTCTTTTTTTACTATATCCCTTTTTTGCAAAATTCTTGCCTAGAAACTAAACAATCACATAATTTTAAACAATCTCTAAGCCAAACATTTGATGAAAAGAATTCACGATCGTGATTCTTAGAATCTTATTTAGTCAAATTGCTACGTGACTACAAACGATGAGTCGACGTGCCAACTATCAAATGTGTCCAGTTAGCTCGAACCAAAAAATATAACCCAAAATTTAATGGAACGTTTTTGTATAACACAAAATCTATTATTGTTGGTGAGTTGGCCGCTTATCAAGTAACTGCTCTCTTGATTAAGTTGCCTTTATTGCAAAAACCACGTAAACTAGAATCTCGTCTAAATATAAGATGGATCAACCTCAGCAGAAAGTGAACCCAATATTAGACAAGATCCTAATGTCAAACGATTATATGCATGATAACTCATCCAACTTATATATATGCGTCCATTTTTTTCATTTTCCTATGTGGGATTGATTATAAGCATGTACCACAAAAACAACATGAGTACACATAACCTCCAACATGTTTGTTATGCTTTGTATACTTTTTGGGCGTTTTACTCTACATATGTTAAACTTGTTTGACGAATTTACATCGATTTGTTTGGATATTGGTATATTTATTACTTATCTTGGCTCGGACTAATAAGATAACTTCATCAAAGTGTACTTCAAATCCTACTTACGAGATATATTATTTCTCAATATAACTTACTAAAAGGTATATTTTTAGCCCATCATTCGTTTTAAATCTGTGTAACACGGATATATGATCATGTGTTCTAGACTCTAGTTGCCCAAATGTGACTCTTGTTAAAAAATCTTTCAGATGGTTAAACTGTTTTCGGGTGATTAGTTATTGTCCATACTTTATGTTTTGTCATACAAGGTGTTGGCAACAAGCTTATAACAAGAAGCAGATTTTTTTTAATGGCAACTTCATTAAAGCTAGTAAGGAGCTAGAAAAGAATTACATGAAAATTAAATACGGGTTTTTTTAACCAAAAATCCCAATAAATAACACTAGAACTACGGTTACTACACCAATTAAACAAAAAAGAAATAATGTCATCAAACAACACCGCGCGCCTTGGAGGGGAAATATCATAAATAGTGTGATTCCTGAACGACAAAAATACACCACCACGACGTAAAAAAATAACTCCTTCCAACAGAAGTTTGAGCTTACTCGGCAAACATGTTCCACTCAGCGAAGGACGAGACAACACTCAGATAAAGATTCCACCAACAACATATTTTCTGAAAAATAACTTTAGCAAGATTGCAGCCAAAGAACAAGTGCTACACACTTTCTGGAACAGAGTTACAAACCGGGCACAAGTCAGACTCAACTGGAACCCCTCTAATAGCGAGATTATCTCTAGTAGGAAGACGTATAAGGCGAGCACGCCAATAAAAAATGTTTACTTTAGCTTGAACACATCTAATCCACCTAGTACCCTCATTGGAAGAAGGAAGGAAGAGATCATCAATGGCAGCCCGATAGTCCTTGACTCTAAACATACCATCTCCGTTAAGGTCACTAATCTATCTGTCGTTCGCAGGAGATAGGATAACCACAGTTGTTAACGTGAGAAGGTTGAACCATTGTTCCTCCCCAGCCGAACCGGTCTGCGAAAAGAGAGATCAAGAGACGCACCTTCCCATTTGTTAGCAACTGAAATGTCTATCATTCTCTAGAGCAAAAATACGAGAGAAACGGCGGAACAAAGGTATAACAACAAGTAGTTGTCGATCAGTTAAATATTTTGTTGTGCACGAAAGCATTATATGGAGATGGAGCCTAGGTTATTCAGATTTCTATAGAAGCACGAGTGAGGAAATATTCATAAGAAAGGTGATGAAAAGTTCAGTTGCATTACCAACCCCAACAATGGAGATGTTTGGGTTTAAGAATCTTTCTAATAGTTTTGTGCCGATCCTTTTATAAAAACTAATTTAAGGAATAGACAAGTCAGAAAATCAGTTATGTAATGTTGGTGGAGAAAATTTTGTTCAAGACGTTTGATTCGAAAAAAAACCCATCACAAAGAGTATGTATAACGTTGAAGTAATATTCATACAGTTCTTGTTGATGTACTAATAAACCGTTCTATATTTTCAACTCCCACCGATGTGGGACATATCAAAATAACAATAATATGTTCATCTATAAGATCATACAAAGGGATAAGATTCTCAATTAAAAAAAACCTAATCAGGTTAGGTAAAGAATCGCATAGAAATACGCAAAAAAGGTGGTAAGATGAACGGGTCAAACAGTCTGAGTAAAGAGTTGAAACGCGCTAACCCGCTAGCACTTTTTAGTTTTTAGTCCATTTGTTTTAAATAAGTACTGAACTTACTAATATTGATTTGTTAAAAACTAATCATAATGACAAATGTAAAGGGCAAAAGTATCCACAGAGGAAACATTGATGTGAACAAAACGGGTGCGTTTGGTATACTAAGAGGAATCATTATCCGTAACGAAATCTTATAAGGGTGGAATGGTAATGAATATATCATGAATGATATTGTTGTTTGGTTTGTATTAGTTAGGTATTAAATAATTTAATAAAATTTAAATTTTAAAATTTAAAAATATATGTGGTGAAGAAATTTGAATTTAATAAATATGTGGTTGAGAAGTTGAGAAGTAAAATACACGGAACCTATGGGAATGAAATATGAAAGTTATCTTTACCCACAAATATGGATCTATGGCTATCTTTTCATAACTTCATTCTCATAGACATCAACCAAACATATTTATTGATTACGATAGTCATTCCATCATTCTCATAATACATACCAAATGTTTTGCAAAAATATAAGATTGGAATAAGCAAAGCAGTATAAGAGCAAAAAGTGTCACGAAGGGGATTCTCCTCTTCACTTTTGCCACCTTATCGCCACATCATCTCAACTAACCAAAACAAAAAACCAATTAAACACCCCCTCACTCACAACTAGTCTCTCTTCTCTTCACTTGGGTCTCACCAACTAAACACCCCCTCACAAAAAACCATGTGGGGCCCAAATTTTTCTTTTTTTCTCTCGTTGAAACCTGGCGAAGGGGAGCGACGAGGGTGGGGGTGGTGTCACGGCGAGCATCGACGAGGATGCCACCTCGGACCGGCGAGGGCCCCTCGCCGTGACACCGTTTACTCTAAGAAGACTTAGGAAACTTTTATTAAATGCTCTATTATTCTTATTCTTTTCGCTTTCAAACTCGTCTATAAATGTATCACTTATTTTAGCAGATCTGTGGACCCACAGTGAATTTGATCCATATCCCAGTGTAAGATAACGCAAATTAGAACCATTCATCACTTGTTTTCCTTTTTTTTTATTTTTTTATTTTTTAGATTTAATTAAATTAGTTTCAATTGTATTATTTAAATAGATAAAATTTTTAATAAATTTTTAAACTTTAATATATTGAGTTTTATTTAATTTCTCACAACATATATTAATTTAATTATTTTTAGAGTTAGTTTTGGTTAATACATTTTATCCTCTTTATCTTTAAATAAGAATTTTTAACGATATTTAAGTATGAATATTAATTTAATATTTTTTATTATTTAATGCAGTGTTTTTAAATTAAATATAATATAATTTTAATGTAATGTATTTTTATTGAATAAAAAAAATTAAAAAAAATTGAATAAGGTCGCATTAAGTCGCCTTGTTTGAACAAATAGGTCGCTGTAAGTCGTCGGAGAGAAAAGCTCATGTGGCAAAAAAAATAAAGATCACATTAATGTTGTGCCTAGCCTTAATGAATATCTATGCAAGTTGTCGAATTTAAAGTGGCAATAGAAAAAAGACATACGTATAGCATAACGAGTGTAGATGAATGTATTGGTCGTAGGTCCCACTATTTTGGATAAACCGGTATAGTTTGAGTTAAATTGGTCAACAAACTAGTTTGACTTAAATCAGATCAATTTAAAATTGGTTTTAGTTAGATTTTAACTAAATTAGTTCTATTTTAACTGGTTTTAGTTACCAACGACCGAGTCGGTTTGAGAAAAAAGGTTAAGAGACTATTGCAAAAAATAAATTTAATTGGTTATTCAAAAAGGTTAAAAGACTATTGCAAAAAAATATATAAGACAAGGCCTTGTTCACGGCCACTTTTATATGCGTGATACCTCATGAAGCTTATATTTTTGCGTTCATTTCTTTAATTTTTCTATATGGGATTGATTATACCTTGTATTATTTTACTAAAGCTTTATATGTGTTGTTTTTTACAATCTGCCAAAGTGTCTTGCAACTTTGGTATTGTGTTATATTTTCTTTGTTACTTGTGGTTGTTTGTGTTTTCAGGTTTTGGGCTTCTGGTTTCCTTTGGGCCTTTGGTTTCTTACTTGATGGGCTTTGTTGCCGTTGGAGCCCCTTGACCAACAACGTGTATATCACCCTAGTCTTTGACTAGGGTTTCTTATCACACACACACAACACACACATTTTGTGTGTGCGCAGCTCTCTCTCTCTCTCTCTCATTTCATCCATGAAGGTCTGACCTGAGAGTTTGAAGTTTCATCTTGTATAGCTGAGTGTTTGAGTGATCTATTGTATTGTGAGGGAGAACGGATCAACCTAGTTGGGACGTTCTCATTATTTCTATTGTAATCGTTCGATTAGCACCCGTTTGGGGACTACTCTTTATCTTTGTCTTTGAACTCTGTTTTATAATAAATTACACCAAGGGGTGGTTGGTTGGGTGTAAGATCTACTTTGTCTGTGATATTATGTTTCTTTACATGGTATCAGAGCTCAGGTTATAGATCTTTCAGCCATCGAAGCTCTCTCGGTTCTTTTTATTATAATCAGTTTTTTGATTTTTCGAAACCCTAATTAATTTTTTAGGGTTTTATACTTTGGGTTATGATTCTGGCTCTCTTGTCACTTTTGGAAGCTTGATTTGGTGGTGCCGTTAGTTTTCTTGGAAAATAATTTTAGGGTTTTCACAAACCATAATTTATTTTTTGGGGGTTTTGTCTCTAAGGTGCCCAGGAAGCTTTAGTAGGTGTTGCCATTGATTTATTTGGTGGTGCCGTTAAAAAGCTAGAAGATTTGGTTAGGGTTTCTTGAAACCCTAATTTAATTTTTTGGGGGTTTTCTCTATTATTGGTATCCTGGTATCACCTTGGTGGTGCCGTTACCATTTTTTGCTTTTATACACAGGTACACTTGTTAGGGTTTGCTAACCCTAACTTTTATTATTTTTTGGGGGTTTCTGATTGGTGGTTCACCCATCCTCTAGACTAAGTGAATCTAGAGATTGGGTGTATTTTCTTGCTATTTCCGCTGTAAGTCTTTTTTTCATTTTCCCTCTTGCCTTCTTCTTGGTTACTTTTGTGGGTCACTGTTGTCTTATGTGTGGGTGCAAACGGATTCGGTTAACATCTTGACCCTCCAGCCTTGACTGGTGTGGATACCTGCTCTGGCCAATCCCAGTCCACAGCCTGACATTTCTGGTGCTCACCTTCTGGGTGTTTATTGTGGTTATATTTTGTCTTGTTCTATCTGCTTTATTTTTTCATGCCTTGATTTATATAGTTTTTTGTTTGCTCTCTGTTTGTTGCCTTGGTTTATATTCTGTTGGTTTATATCTGTTTGTTGCTCTCTTTGTGTGTGACCTATGAGTTCTAGTGGTACTCCTCCTCCACCACCCAATGGTGGTGGAGGAAATGGTGGTGGTGGGGCCTTCCCTGAGACCACCACCAATCCTGTTGCTCTCATCAGCAACTTGGATGCTGGAAATACACTTCACATTCATAATAGTGATAATAGCAGCTCTGTCCTTGTCCCTTTCAAGTTGTTGGGGACTGAGAACTATAGGATGTGGAACAATGCTATGAGACTTGCTTTACAAGCTAGGAACAAATTTGCTTTTGTTGATGGGTCCTGTTTAAGAGAGTCTTATACTGATGATGTGTTGTGTGCTCAATGGGATAGATGTAATACTATGGTTCTTACTTGGATTATGAATGTGGTCTCTAGTGATGTCTACATGGGTCTTGTTTATTCTGAAAATGCTGCTAATGTTTGGAAAGAGCTTAATGAAACTTATGACAAAGTTGATGGTTCCATTGTTTATAATTTGCTTCAGAAAATTGGGTCTGTTAAACAAGGGGGTAGTTCTATTTCTGATTATTATCATAGGTTGAACTCTCTATGGAGAGAGTTTGATGCTGTGTCTAAAATTCCTAAATGTGTTTGTGCTGTTAAATGTTCTTGTTCTGCTAGCACTGAATTAGCTTTGCATCAGCAAATCATGAGGCTTATGCAGTTTCTTATGGGGCTTGATGACTGTTATCAGCCTGTTAGGACTGCTCTTCTCACCAGGGACCCACTCCCTGATGTTAAGGAAGCTTATGTCACTGTTTCTAGAGAGGAATCACATAGGGGTGTTCCTGATAACTCTGATCATGCTGAAGCAAAATTGAATGCTACTTCCTTTGCTGCTAAGACCTTTAATCAAAATAGGAGAAACACTTCCAATGTTTCTAATAGAACCCCTAACAAAGGCAATGGGTCTAAAAACTTTAGGGGACCTAACCCTAATCTTTTGTGCACTCATTGCAATCAGATTGGTCATACTATTGATAGATGCTTTGAATTGATTGGTTATCCTGCTGGTTATGTTAAAAGGGGGGTAATAATCAAAGGCAAACTGTTTTCAAACCCAATTTTAATGCTAATTGTGATATTAAAACTGGAGAAAAACAAGCTTCCACTTGTAATTCTCCAAACTCTTTCACCACTGAACAAATGCAGAAACTCCTCAACTTGATCAATGATTCCTCTGGCAATACTCAGTCCAACATGGCAGGTAGATTTTCCTTCTTCAATGCTAATGTGTGGTTTAATGTGAATTTCTCTAAGTTTTTTTGTGGCAACTCTAAATTTCTTGTTAAGACTATTACTTTGGGGTGGATTATAGATTCTGGGGCTAACCAACACCTTACCACTTCCACAGTGGGTATGTTCAATGTTGTTGATATTTCCAACCTCAACATTTCTGTTGGTCACCCCAATGGCACTGTTGCCAATATCAGTCACATTGGTGACCTCAAACTTTCTAACAATGTTGTTCTTCATGATGTGTTGGTTGTTCCTGGATATTTTGTTAGCTTGATGTCTGTTAACAAACTCATTAAGGATAGTAAATTGTTTGTTGGTTTTGATGAGGATAAATGTTACATTCAGGACTTAGCCAAGGGGACTACTCTGGGGACTGGTAGTGAATCTGGGGGGCTCTACTTGTTTGATGACCTTAAGACTAATTGCCTTGGTACTGTTAATACTGCTATGACTTTTAATACCTCTAAGGATATCTGGCATTGTAGACTTGGTCATCCCTCTGACCAAGTTCTTAATGCCCTCAAAACTGACCTCAATCTTTCCAAAAACACCTCCATATCTGTTTGTGAGACTTGTCATAGGGCTAAACAAACAAGGGAACCCTTTCCCTTAAGTGATCATAAGTCCAGTAAACTTGGTGAACTTGTTCACTTGGACTTGTGGGGCCCTTACAAGGTTTCTAGTAAGGAAGGGTATAGATACTTCCTCACTATTGTGGATGATTACTCTAGAGCTGTGTGGGCATATCTTTTAAAATCTAAGGATGAAGTGTTTGAATGGTTAAGCCAATTTATTAACCTTGTTAAAACTCAGTTTGATACCAAAGTTAAAATTTTCAGATCTGATAATGGGACTGAATTTGTTAATAACAAAGTTCACACTATGCTCTCTTCCTTGGGTATCATCCATCAGACCTCTTGTGCTCATACCCCTCAGCAAAATGGGATTGCTGAAAGGAAACATAGACACCTTCTCAATGTTGCCAGGAGTCTTATGTTTCAGGGTGGGATTCCTATCACTTTTTGGTCTGAATGTATTTTAACTGATGTCTATTTGATCAACAGGCTCCCCTCTTCTGTCTTAAATGGTAGGTCCCCCTATGAATTGCTATTTAGCAAAAAACCAAATCTCTCTCATTTGAAATGTTTTGGATGTCTTTGTTTTTCTACTTGTTTGAATAACAGTGATAAGCTCACACCTAGGTCTGAGAAATGTGTTCTCATTGGTTATTCTTTTGTTAAAAAGGCTTATAAATTGTTTAGCTTGGATAATAGAAGAATTCTTTTCTCTAGGGATGTGAAATTCTATGAAACTGTCTTTCCTTTCAAAATGAAAAATAATAGTGAAAAGGACTCAACTGATGTAGTCATTACAAGTGATGTTGATCTCTTAACATTTTTTGATAACCAAACTAACACAAGTCCCAATGATGATGAGAGAGCATCACCTGGTTTGGATGGTAGGGTTCACCCCAATACTGATGATGCCTTTGAGGATCATCAAGAGGAGAACCCTGCAACCACTATAGGTGAGAATGTGCAAACCTGCTCTTAGGGCAATCTTGAAAATGAAAGCTCTAGTTATTTTATTGATCATAGTGGGGACCACTCTATAGAAGAAGAGCAACCTGTTAGAAAGTCTAGTAGACCTACTAAGTTGCCTGCTAAGCTTAATGATTTTGTCCTTGATAGCAAACTCAAGTATGGTATTGAGAAGCATGTTAATTACTCTAGGCTGAATACCACCAATTTTTGCTTTGCTACCACTCTTAACAATTCTGTTGAACCCTCCACCTACTATGAAGCTGTTAAGGATAGTAGGTGGGTTGAGGCTATGAACAATGAGATTGAAGCCCTTTTAAGGAATAATACTTGGACCTTAGTTGATCTTCCTGCTAATAGGAAGGCTATCAACAACAAATGGATCTATAAGATTAAATACAAGTCCTCTGGTCTTGTTGACAAATTTAAAGCTAGGGTTGTTGTTAAAGGTTATAGTCAAAGGGAAGGCATCGATTTTGATGAGACTTTCAGTCCTGTTGTTAAAATAGTTACTGTTAGGTGTCTTGTTAGTATTGCTGTTTCTAATGATTGGCCTCTTTTCCAACTTGATGTTAACAATGCTTTCTTGTATGGTGATCTTGATGAGGACATTTACATGACTCTTCCTTTGGGGTTCAATTGCAATGATAAAGGTAAGGTGTGTAAGCTTAATAAAGCTTTGTATGGTCTCAAGCAAGCCCCAAGGCAGTGGAATGCAAAACTTACCACTGTTTTGGTTGAGCATGGCTTTTGCCAAAGTAGATTTGATTATTCTCTTTACACCAAGCAGAATGGTAATATGTTTATTGCTCTTCTTGTTTATGTTGATGATTTTATCATTACTGGTAACTGCATTGAGGAAATTGAATCATTTAAATGCTTTCTTAAAACCAAATTCATGATTAAAGATCTTGGCATTATGAGGTATTTCTTAGGTATTGAAGTTCTTGAAAACTCCAATGGGATCTGCATGACCCAAAGGAAGTACTGTCTTGAACTCATACATGAGTTTGGGTTACTTGCTGCTAAACCTGTTGCAACCCCTCTTCCTGAAAGTTGTGTTTTGGCTGTTGATGAAAGCAATGATGACAAGTTTCTATTAAATGTGTTTGAATATCAAAGATTACTTGGGAGACTTATTTATCTAACCCATACCAGACCTGATATTTCTTATGCTGTTCATTGCCTTAGCCAACACATGCATGCACCCCTTCAGTCTCACCTTAAAGTAGCCTTAAGGGTTATTAGGTATCTCAAAAACTCACCTGGTATTGGTATTCAGTTTTACAAGGATACCTCATTAAAGGTCTCTTGTTTCACTGATGCTGATTGGGCTAAATGCCTTAAAACCAGGAAGTCTGTGTCAGGATACTGTGTTTTCCTTGGAAGGTCTCTTGTCTCTTGGAAGAGCAAGAAGCAACCCACAGTTTCCAGATCCTCTACTGAGGCTGAGTATAGGTGCATGGCCAGTGCCACTTGTGAGGTTATTTGGATCACTAACCTGCTTAGTGATCTAAAGTTGAAATCCTTGTTCCCTGTTAACCTTTATTGTGATAGCAGTGCAGCTATTCAAATTGCTGCCAACCCAGTCTTTCATGAGAGAACTAAACACTTTGAAGTTGATGTTCACTTGGTTAGGGAAAAGGTTCAGAATGGTGTCATTAACACCATCAAGATTGCCTCTAATGATCAAACTGCTGACATTTTCACTAAGGCTCATGGGATTCAGCAGCATCTCAAACTTTGTGATCAGTTGAGACTTGTGAATATGTTTGGCAAATGATGGTTTCTGCTCTCTCCTTTGTCAGATTGAGGAAGGGTGTTGTTTTTTACAATCTGCCAAAGTGTCTTGCAACTTTGGTATTGTGTTATATTTTCTTTGTTACTTGTGGTTGTTTGTGTTTTCAGGTTTTGGGCTTCTGGTTTCCTTTGGGCCTTTGGTTTCTTACTTGATGGGCTTTGTTGCCGTTGGAGCCCCTTGACCAACAACGTGTATATCACCCTAGTCTTTGACTAGGGTTTCTTATTACACACACACAACACACACATTTTGTGTGTGCGCAGCTCTCTCTCTCTCTCTCTCATTTCATCCATGAAGGTCTGACCTGAGAGTTTGAAGTTTCATCTTGTATAGCTGAGTGTTTGAGTGATCTATTGTATTGTGAGGGAGAACGGATCAACCTAGTTGGGACGTTCTCATTATTTCTATTGTAATCGTTCGATTAGCACCCGTTTGGGGACTAATCTTTATCTTTGTCTTTGAACTCTGTTTTATAATAAATTACACCAAGGGGTGGTTGGTTGGGTGTAAGATCTGCTTTGTCTGTGATATTATGTTTCTTTACAATATGTTAACCTTCATTGACACATTTACAACTAGGGGTGGGAATCGGGTCGGGTCAACGGGGTTCGGGTCAAGTCGGGTCGGGTCAAGTCGGGTCAGAACTCAAAAAAATCAAACCCGAACCCGAGCCTAATTAGAACTCGGGTCAGTCGGGTTCGGGTCAATTCGTGTCGGGTTAATTCGGGTCGGGTCAATTCTGGTTCGGGTCAACCCGAGTATAAGTAAAAAAATTAAAAATTGACTTATTTAAGTATATTTACAAGGTAAAATGTGGTAAAAAACTCGGGTCAAGTCGGGTTGGTCGGGTTCGGGTCAAGTCGGGTCAAGTCGGGTCGGGTCAAGTCGGGTCAAGGCTAAAATATATAAACCCGAACCCGAGGCTAATTAGAACTCGGGTCAATTCGGGTCGGTATTATTATATTGGATTAAGAGAATTATAACTTAATTGTGATCATTTTTACCATAAAAGTTAAGATGCCTATTTTGACTTTAAAGATCAAACACCAAAAAATAAATACTTCTCATTAAAGATAAGTGTTGATTATGGTTTGTGGAAAATATATAGAACAAGCTTTTAACCGCAAGGAAAATATCTATAACTGGAAAATCTTGTTTGGTGTTAAAAAGTATGATTGTCGCGCCAAATTATATGAGTTTCTAGTGTATGAAGTTTATATAAATTAAACCAGTATTGTGTCTTACGGTATATGTGTATCCTAACATTAGTTCCGTAAGATCAGGGACGGAACTTAGAAGGGACCAAAAAGGTTGTAGCCCTCCCAAAATTTTCGACTCTATGTATATTTTATACCATTTTATCTACGTTTTCGTTCATTTTATCAGCTCCCTATAATAAATACTTTTCAAGTTTGTTCCTCCACTAATAATGTTCATGTTCCGTCCCATGCGTAAGACATTAGTCACAACACTAATGACATGTAAAAGAGAAACAAATGCGAGATAATACGTGTATTCTCAAACTGGATATGGAGAACAGGGTGATAAAATATGGCTTCATATTCCAAGTTAGTGGTTGTTTGTATGTTTAAGATTTTTTTTTGTTTTGTTTCTTTGGGGTAATTAAGAACAGGAAAGGATACGCCTGATTTCTTAGGAACAGTAGATGTGGACCCTACCTCACAAACGTATTCGCAAGTCAACCCGAATTGACCCGAATATATTTTTGAACCCGAGTGACCCAATCCGAATAGGCTATTTCGGGTTCGGGTTCGGGTTCGGGTTCGGGTCGGGTCAACTTTTTAGCCTTGACCCGACTTGACCCGAGTTCTAATTAGCCTCGGGTTCGGGTTTTATTTTTTTGAGTTCTGACCCGACTTGACCCGAACCCGGTTGACCCGAACCCGATTCCCACCCCTAGCTGGGGGGGGGGGGGGGGGGGGGGGGGGGGGCGGCGTCTCCATTGCTAGCCCGATACGATGAGATTTTAATATATTTTTGAGCGTTTTTTTAATATTGCCCCCCACTTGAAACTCAAAATGCCCCCCACTCACACACTAAAGTCTAACTTTTAACACTCCAAAACTTATAAATTATTCATTTTTAAGTAAGAATACTCGATTTTTCGTTTCGATTCATGTATTTTTCACCTCACAATTGGCCAAAAAAATTTTTGCCCCCCACATTCCAATTTCTTAATTCCGCCACTGTTTGTATATTGATATATTTTTTACTCTTCTCGGGTCAAAGAATATAAACTAAAATATAAGAGAACTTTATTCAAAGTGTACTTAAAAACCTAATTACAATAAATATTATTTTTATTATAACTTACTAACATTATAGCACATAATTCGTTTTATATCTTTGTAACAATCATAAAAAAAACATGTGTTCTAATTGCCCCAATCTGATGCCAATCTATTCCCAACTTGTTAAGAAAACTAGCATTTTTTTTGAACGGCAACCTTTATTAAGAAAGCCTAGCAAGGCGCTAGGAAACCTTACAAAGAAAACAAATATGGGTTTTTATGCCACATATTAAGAGAAAATGAAAAAGCACTACGACTATTACACCAATTATAAGAAGTAGAAACGATCTCCTCAAACAAGGTCGAGCGAAGAGGAGGCTGATTCTCAAAAACAGTCTTATTCCGGAACGACCATAAGGCCCACCAAGCTGTGAGGAACACACCTTCCAGGACGATCTTGAGCTTGCGAGATAACCTTATAGACGTAAACCAATCATTCCAATCTGAAAAAGAAGATATATTAGGCCAAGAAATACTCCACCACCGACAGATTCTTATAGAGATACTTTTTGCCAACTCGCAACCAAAGAAAATATGAGGAACCATTCCGACGTGGCACCACAAATCGGACAAAGGGTAGAATCTAAAGCCACACCTCTAATAGCTAAATTGTCCCTTGTTGGAAGACGATTAATTCTAGCACGCCACCCAAAAACGTTTATTTTAATCGGAACCAACTTGATCCAACGAGTAGCCTCATTGGAAGGAAGGAACTGTGCGTCCAACACAGCCCGCACGTCTTTAACACGATAGATGCCTTCCCCGTTCAAGTCACAAACCCATCGATCCTCCATCGAAGAAAAACACACATTACTAAGCAGAGAGACGAACTCGTCCTATTGAGTAAGCTCAATTCCATCACGAACAGATCTTCTAAAAGAGGCATTATAAGACACGTCGTTCCTCTTGTCAGCCACTGACACATCTTTGAATGTCTCGAGGGCGAAAAGTCTTGGAAACCGAAACTGAAGCGGGACCTCTGACATCCAAGGATCTCTCCAAAACTAGGGCGAATAAACAACCCGGTGCTAGGTTAAAGTGTCCTCTTATTCTAGCTAGGGATTAAGGAGCATCATCCCGAGGAACAAGCTGTAGGACCGAGAAGATTTTTATTAACATTTGGCGCAATCTGTAGGACCGGCATCCCAATCTACAAAAAACGAGAGAAGCTAAGCCATTAGTGACTCACAAGAAAAGGAATAGACGCCGGCAAAGGAAACGCCTATGGATGAACAGATGTCGAGGTAGGGGCCCTCCGCTCCCTTTTTATTAACACATGGCTACTCCTTTTGAGATTAAACGGACTAAATATAGTAGACGTAGCAAAACGGACAGGTAAAGCAAATTTTATCTTTATCTTTATGTGATACGGGTTGGTTTGAGTTATTTTCAGTTCAATTGTCAATGTAGATTGATGGTTTAGAAAGGAAGATACTTATAGGAATTATCAATACATGCTTATACGTACTAACGTATTGCACATAGCAAATTCACATAGTCCAAAAAATATTTGTTTGCGACTCCGCGGTCTTATATAGTTTTTCGTAAATACAGTTGGTAATCATAGCTCTGGTCCGGACTCTCAATCTCACTACAAGGAAAACAAGAAGAGATTAACCTTTGGGGATGACATGTGGACAAGAATGTCCTCACCAAAGCCTCGTTGAACGACAAAAAAATCTCCGTTTCAAATTATAGTTTTTCGTAAATACAGTTTGTTTCTAAATTTGACTGAGATTTGAGGCGATGAAATGTCCTCGCCAAAAATGAAGTATAAATTTATCTTTTTTAATTACAACTCGTATTATTTGGTTACTCAAGATTGATAAACGTCATTGAAGGTGAACCCAATTAAGACAAGATTGTATACAGTACATCATAACTTATGAAGCTTATATCTATGTGATTATTTATTTCATTTTCTTATGTGGGACTAATTTAAGCATGTACGCTTTGTAAACTTTTTGGTCGCTTTACTAAATTGTTCCACCTGAAAGAAACATAAATAGGTTTAACCTGAGCTCACGAATTGACGCAGCACAATTGACACACTTGCTTCTATACTGGTTGGTTTGGATTTTGGTCACGACTATTCTCTTTCAATCTGCTTGTTGTTCAAAACAAAGCATGCTAGATAATGATGAGTGACTAGCAACCAAATCTTCGGCCACTTTTATCTATGATAAAAAAAAACACATTTTTTAGCAACATTGCTCACAAGGAAAGGATGGATCCACAAGTCAGGTTTGGTAGAACCATTTGGCTACCTTTTTTGAGATTAAACGGACTAAATATAGTAGACATAGCAAAATGGACAGGTAAATTTTATATTGTCTTTTGGTGAAACGGGTCAGTTTGATGTACCGGTAAACACTAGCTTGTTTGAGGTTTTTTCAGTTGATTCATTAACGTATATCCTGTAGATTTTGATTATAAGTATTCAAGTACTTTTCTTTTGTTCACGATGAATTAGTTATTGTCTATATGGATAACTAGCTTATAACAAGTAGTTGTCGATCATTCTAATATTCGGTTGAGCACGAAAGAGTTATATGGAGATGGAGGGAGTAGTTTATTCAAATTTGTATAGAAATATGAGCGAGGAAATATTCATACAAACGGTGATGGAAAGTTCAGTCGGAGTACCAATTCCAACCATGGAGATGCGCGGGTTTAAGAATCTTTCTATTAGTTTTCATGCAGATACTGAGGAGCTCTTCAAAACTAGCTCACGACGGGAGAAGTAAGATCTTCTAATTTATAGCGTTCATAGTTTGATATTTTGTACGATCTTTAATATTTTCGTCTAGTTTTTTATGTTTTTTTTTGGACACTTTTATCTATAATAGAAAAACACATTCTTTTAGCAACATTGCTCACAAGGAAAAGATAGATCCACAAGTCGGGATTGGTAGACCCATATGTCTAGCTTTTTTGACCTTAAACGGACTAAATATAGTAGAGGTAGCAAAATGGACAAGGCAGTTTCATGTACCCGTAAACACTTGTTTGAGTTTCTTTTGATTGATTCGTTACTGGAGAATCATGGTTAAGAAATGATGATACCTTAGCTCTCAAAGTTTCCAAAGTTGACAAATGTCTCTCGTCGCAATTGATCCACGTGGGAGGAGCGTGCTTAAGTTTAGCCAAACTCATGAACAAATGTGACAAACTGACAATCCACGCATTTACGTGATAACGTACTGCACATAGCAAATTAACATAGTCCCAAAAATAGTACTAGTTTACATTGGATTCGTTTGGATTATTACATATTCTAAATGAGTTGCCGTTCAAAGTTGAAACAAAAAAGACCATCGTATTATATACTACTTATAATAACCGGGTCACTGTCCCTAAATGCTTATAAGAGACTTTATTGCAAAAACCATATAAGGCAGAACCTCGTCTATAGGTATACCAATTAAGACAAGATTCTGTTCGTAAATAGTTGTACGCATGATACATCATCAAACTTAAATCTGTGCATTTACTTCTTTCATCTTTCTATGTGGGACTGATTATGCATATATATAAAAAAAAACAACATGATTGCACATAAACTCCAAATCCTAATTACAATAGATTTTATTTCTTAATATAACTTACTAACATTATATTTTTCGCACATCGTTCGTTATTGTCATGAAAACCTAGAAATAGTATATTAACTTAACCTTATTGGTAGAATGCGTGCATGTTCCTCAAAAGCTTCTAAATGTGCTTGATGGGGTATCATAAGGTCCGGATCTCAAAGCATCGGGGCTAGTCCGTTGCAGGAGTATCACAGAATGCCCGGAAAGCACGTGCACGACCACCACGAGTACGCTGGCGCATGACAGAAGTGACTGGTAGTGTGCGTGCAAGAGTGAGGACCACCTCTCTGGCCTAGACATGACACATAGTGCCGAACCACAAATCTCATATACTTTCCTATATCCAGATTTATCACATATCACCCATACTTATCGTACCAAGACGTATCCTCACGTCGGAGGTTGGTCTCAAATTAACAACCAGATGCGCGCTTAAAGTGCCCTTTTAGGGACTAAGGAGCATCATCCCGATGAACAAGCTGAGCCAGACACGACATGTTCGAGACAAAACTTTAGGAGTTCAAATAACCCCGAGAAGATTTGTATTAACATTTGGCGCCATCTGTAGGACCGGCATCTCAATCTACCAAGAACGAGATAAGCTAAGCCATGAGTGACTCACAACAAGAAAAGGAACAAATGCCGGCAAAGGAACCGCCTATGGACGAACAGATGTCGTGGGAGGGGCTCTCCGCTCCCTCTTTTTAACACATGTCTTGTTGGTTTATATAGTTCATAACAATTATTTAAAACCCTAATATGGATCAAAGAACGCATATCGGAAGCGATTAACAAGATCATTAATTTAACACAATTATATTAATCAAGATTAGGGTTACATACCTTTATCCTAGCAAGATCCACAAGATGACGGAACGAACGGCAACTAGGGTTTATCACGAACACCACCAAGAATATAATCTAAAGGAAGATTATATCACGCTCTTGTACACACGTAATACGGTGAGTTAACCGTGAGTCTAGCACGAACAAACCGAGCTTCAACGCTTATGGAATATCTACCCAACAACCCTAGAGAGGGGCTAAGACTAGATAAAATAGACAAGATCGAAAACCAAACGAAACCCTAATTGGGTTAGGTGGGGCCGGCGATCAAAGAGCAAAAAGAAAGAGAGGGATTGAAAAATTATGAGGCTAGGGGTTTGTTTATATAGGCTTGGCAAACTTGCTTTCCAAGTAATAACAAATTAGGAAACCATAGTTCCCCTTTGCCCCCTCCTTTTTCCACCGATTAACACCCTCCATAAGGGGTGTTTGTGTAATTTTTCCTTCTTCTTTTAGCTTCTATTTAATTCCATAACGGTCGTTATAACTTAACTTTTATTTATCAACGATCGTTAGTTAAGCTTTGGTTTGATTTAATAAATATATATATAATATATTTAATAAATAAATTAACCCTTTACGTTATGTGTGTAATCCCGTGATCCCGAGTTCGATCCTATCTCACGACTATTAATTTTAAGTCCATAAACTTTCAGCTCCCACTTGGACAAAATTCTAATATCGTGATCGCATTGACTAGCGTCTAGTTACACTAGCAATGTCACTAGTACAACTCGAGTAAGGTTTCTTGGACAAAACCTTTTAACGATACATAATCATTATTATTATTATCCTTTCATTTCAAATACAACGTTAATAAGGATATGGATCTCAGTCATTCCTTTCATTAACCATTCTGTTTCTCGTTTATGGATATAGCAAGATCACCAAAACAAATTTGGGTGCGGCCGCACAAATATCTTACTACTCCCCCGAGGGGCCCAGCTGTATTATACTTCAAAATAAATTTTGAAGAAAACGAATCCCATTTTGACTACAAGCAAAACTTATGAACTTTGCAACACTTCCGGAAATAATCCTTATAGCTACCAGTTACGTTTAGCGTTAGATTATTCCACAGAAATGCACTAGATCCACGACAGTTTCCTGGTATCTCAGGTCTAAGGATAACTATTTATGATTTACTTGATGACAAAGACCCATAAAGTAAAATCATATAGTTGGGATAAGTCCAATATTTGATCCATCAAATATCATCCAAAATTGACCAATATACTTTCAAGTATACTCTGTCACTATTTTGAATTGTCTTAGTTTAATAATATTCCCATATTATTAATCGACAACGGACATTTAGAAACATCATAATGTTCATGGATTAAAACATGTAAAATAGGATACAAAATCAAATAACAGAAAATAAACGAAATCCAATCTTTATTTCATCAATTCAATAATGTCTTACATCCTTTATCCAAATACTAAAAATAGATCAATGCATAAAACTGGTACATGCATCATGCCTCTAGTAATGACATTCATACTTGTTTGGCAAAGCATAAAATAACCAATCTTGACCTATTGAAATTTTGAGAATACTTTCTTCAAGAATTCAATTCATTGAAACTCTTGTACATGTGCATTCAAATAATTTGATATTGCCACATAGTATCAAAATTATGAAACATCCTTGATCACCAATTTCCTAAACTTCCAAAACACATTTGAAGTTCAAAGTATTCTAATTCTTTAATGTATAATGCAACTTTAATCAACATGTCATCTCCAAAGATCCCATGACTAATATTGAGTGTTACCTCAATTATATCTTTTCAAGTTTTACAACTTGTCATAAAAGATATAAATACGTTACCTTTAGTATCTATTATGTAATGTTTGATTCCAACCAAAACCTTCAAGTTTGTTGGCTATGATAATTTGCACAACGATTTGACAAATTATTCATCTATAGAATATGGAATCCGATCCAAGATTTAGGATGTTATTCTATTTCCAAACATATTCCTTTAGAATATTCATTACACAAGTTATTCAATAACTTCTTAAATAGATTAATATATTCAAATCATCATGTATTTTAAGCATGATATAAATACAACACGACACACATGAAAATTTCTCAAACCAGATTTAGATTTCTTCATGTCCTAAATTTCCACGTAAACATACTACATGGCATATTACGTTGTATTTCCACCGCATAAATAAATAAATTTATTTGTCCCAAGGTTATGTATATCTTATTTTCTAAATCTCCAAAGTAAAGTTTCATCTCAAATCTAAACCAAATCAACATTTAATTTGAATGAAAACTTACTTTCTTACATGTCTATTTGACACATATAATTTAAGAAAATAACCATAATACTCTCACTAGCTTTTAGGAATACTCAGAAATCATCTTATTCAAATTTAAATCCAATCTTGGATTTCAAATTAAACATAAGAATAATCTCCTAGATGCATGCTTTTATCCATTCACGGATAATTGCATTTTGTACTTTTCCAAAGATTTATATTTTGAAGTAATAAACTCATTTCGATTACTTAAGTCCTTTCTCAAGTAGTCATTCAAGAAATAGTTCATACATATCCAAATTTGTCAATTTTAAAAAAAAATGACCATCAAAATCTTTATATATTTAATGTGTTTAGGAAAGAATACTCAATCACAATTAATTACTTAAGTGTGATTAATAATCTATTCATAATACATACATTAAATATGTGTACAATTTTGTCCATATAATTTCGACACAAAGATTAAACCACCACAATTGGCGTTTTTCTTCCTTTGACGAAACTTATCTCCAATTTCTAGTCAAACTATTTAAGATAAACCAAAATCGAAATTTGATTATCTTGTTGGACAACATCTATAACATTCATAGTATGAGTAATTTACCCAATTCAATATTTGGTAACAAATCATAACAATTATTTGTAACTCATAATTCTCAGCATATAAATCGCATATCCGAGATATCCTTACAGGCCTATGACATAAATTCCTTTATCTTGAGGTTTAGCATTTACACGCCTACCTCATGATAATTACTAGTGTATTTTAGAAGATCATGCATCTTGTAATTTTATCTTTCAAGATCAAAACTCCCACTTGCTTTTAGTAACTTAAAATTACTCTTTAAATACATAGCAAATAGATCAACACTCCAACGTTATCTATATGGGACATTACAAAACACAATGACGGTTCCATACTCTTTATTTTCTAAACAATCCACTTCATAAGTAGTTTAGCAAAATCCGAACTTCATTTAAGATATAATGTGATTCATCACATTCCATATATAATGGTATCTTATTAATCTTCTTAGATCAAGTCATACTCAACTTTCTAACCTTGATTTCTTTTGGATTAAAGGAAGATATAGTTATCTTAAATCAAACATCACCATCATATTGAGAATTTTGATTCACCTAATGAACATACCATAACAATGATGTATTTCATTTAGGGAAATATTGTAAGTCAATCTTTAACAATATTTAAGATAAATATATATCTTTAGGCTTACCTATATACCAACTAAATCATCTTAATGGTATAATAGATTTCCTAACCATTTTGCATGCTTTATAACTCAAGTACTTTTAACACAAAGTCACTTCATAAAGTTATAAGTCCATTTACACGTTACATGTATATGTCTTTAGTGAAATAGAGACAATACATTAACGTCTTACTTTATATTATACGTCTTCCAAGACTTTATGTTTGTGACTTTATACAATAAATCATAAATATGTATAACTAAAGTAAATCATGAACACCACTAGGTTTCATTCATCTTTTCAAGTTAATTCAATCATATACTATTATATGAACACCACTAGGTTTCATTAGTAGTATAAGATTACTCTATGTATCTTATGTCATTCCAGGAATTAGTCCATTTTAAGAAACTTCAAAACATTCCACGCCCGATCTTACGACATGTGGATATTTTACCCTTGTGTTTACAATTTAGTTCAAGCTCTTACATGACTAAATCAAAACAACAAGTGTTTCTTAAAGTGAATGATATATATACTTTTAAGTAGTCTTTTAATCATATTGACACATGATCTAAATATTAATTAGATTGTTAGTCTCTTATCTTAAAGACAAGAGAATCATATCTTTATGAGTTGTTTCTTGCACACAATGTTCATTTCTCCCACTTGTGCATGGAACAACCTCATATATAAGATAAACATCACGTCTAACTTTCGTCTATACAAAATATGATTGTGCCACATATATTAGCTTTTACAAGTAGACGTAGAACCACTTAATCAACAAGAATCAGTACATAACTATCTTTGAAAATATTAGTGTCAACAATTCGAAAGTAATTATCTTAGGACATACTAAAGATAACATGGGTTATTACCAAGACAACAAAGCTTGTAACTCCCACTGACTTAGAGAATGTTTTAATAGACTCAAAATCAGTAATACAACACAATTCTCCCACTGAACTTGACAGCATTGAAAATGTTTCATAATCGGTGAAAATAATTAGTGTTGTGTTTACTTCCTTACACTTTTGAAAAAAAACACATTCGTAACAATTACTTATAGTGTTTAAGAGTGTACTCTACTTCGTAAATGATGACTTACCCATCAAATGCTTTTTAACTTGAAAGACTTGACATGCAATTTCTTCCTTAATAGGTCTACCAACCCCACAATGGTATGTAGTGCCTATAAATGGTCAAAGCACAACTACTAGACAAATATGCTAGTTTGCCTTATAACCAATTTGCGGTAACTTTTAATAACTCAAAATATGCACTTTCTTAACTATTAAAGTTTGCTATGAGTTACGGATTTGAATTTGACATTTCTAAAATCCTTATTACTCCTTCTTTACTCATGAAAAAGAGTTTTAGGTTTATCTTTCATTTGTAAATTGACTCTATCCTCAACCATACGGTTTGTAGATCAATAAATGAATAAACCACGTTTACGGTGTAACGTTGCATTAATACATTTGTAAAAGAATTTACAAAATTCAATTTTAGTATTTTCGATAATACCATTCAAGAAAATAAAATTACCCCGGTAATAATAACCATAGTATTTTCCTTGAAAACTAGAATCCATATTGACATAGATTTATCACATCAGTTGATCTGCTAGTGACAAATGTATTCAACACAGTAACTTGTCGAACAATAATTGACAAACAAATTTGCAATTTCTAGACTTTAAAGGATTTACATTGCCAAAAGTCATTTTGCATTGTAAACATGTTTCATCCCTTCTTTATGCCTTAAGTTTCCAGATCTCACTGAGTAACTCAATTAAGTCGACTAATCTAAAGAACGTAAAACCTTCATGTGCAATCTTATTCAGTCATGAAGTTTTCTCTCCATTACAACATCGTCCGATATCTTATATGACGACAATTGTAACTTCAAGTGTTCGTCAATTAGAGGGCATATGACTTAAATTTTTAGGGTATAGATTTTGGTGTCAAAATCATGTATGGAGAAGCATGCATACATCTCCATAACATAAGTTTAATAAAAAAAACGTTTAGTAAACTTTTGTTGAGACTAAAAGTTCATCATATACTTGCAAGTTGAGGTATTGGTTAAACCAATTAAAGATTTTACACACAACTAAATTCACATCGTACTTTTTCTAGAACTTAGTTATAGCACAAAGCAATAACCTTATTCATTGTGTTTCGGATGTGAAATAATGTAGTTAAATCAACCTTAAAGAATTGTACCAATAACAACCGTAGGTAATACCAATTTGACGCACAGGCGAGCCGAGAATTTGGTCAGCGCTGAAGCATAACACCTCCTTCCTTAACCGGGTACAAGACCAGCGGTGCGTTATACCCACTTTATAGTTTGTCAAAATTGAGTAGGCCGTTAAGTTGCTATTGCAATTCTAATCAACGCAAATCATATGTAATTTAGATCTCAAAACAATTCATTTATTTAATATGATTTAGTCTACATTAATTTTTCTTGTAAAAAATTACCCTTGTTTACAACATACAATCAAAACAAAACGTATGAAAACAAGTAGGTAAAAAAAAACTAAATCATAAACACATAATAACAATTTATATGTGCAATAAATAAATCAAATAGCCACATGCATACGATTTATTCAATAAATAATATCAAATCTAGGTTTTTATATTCTTAAAATAGACAAGATCGAAAACCAAACGAAACCCTAATTGGGTTAGGTGGGGCCGGCGATCAAAGAGCAAAAAGAAAGAGAGGGATTGAAAAATTATGAGGCTAGGGGTTTGTTTATATAGGCTTGGCAAACTTGCTTTCCAAGTAATAACAAATTAGGAAACCATAGTTCCCCTTTGCCCCCTCCTTTTGTCACCGATTAACACCCTCCATAAGGGGTGTTTGTCTAATTTTTCCTTCTTCTTTTAGCTTCTATTTAATTCCATAACGGTCGTTATAACTTAACTTTTATTTATCAACGATCGTTAGTTAAGCTTTGGTTTGATTTAATAAATATATATATAATATATTTAATAAATAAATTAACCCTTTACGTTATGTGTGCAATCCCGTGATCCCGAGTTCGATCCTATCTCACGACTATTAATTTTAAATCCATAAACTTTCATGTCTAGTATTTTTTAGATTAAACGGACTAAATATAGTAGACGTAGCAAAATGGCCGACAGGTAAATTTTATATTTATCTTTAGGTTAAACGGGTCAGTTTGATGTACATTCATGGTTAAGAAATGATTAAATAAAGATACCTTAGCTCTCATAGTTTCTAAAGTTGACAAAGTTTCTTGTCGAAATTGTTCCACCTGGGAGGAGCATGCTTAACTTTAGCCATGAATTACCTTATATGATAAAGAAATTTAAATACACGCATAAAAACTATTGTAAATGACTACTCATAAAAGATAAGAAATTTTATTGCAAAACAAATATAAGCTATAACTTCATCTAGCGGTGAAACTAAAGACGAATTTATATTTTAAATCTGTTATATACATAATAACTCATTAAGCTTATATCTACCCGTTTATTCCTTTTATTTTTCTATGTGGGATTTATTCTGCTAGTTACAACATGTTTGCTATGTTGTGTATCCTTTTTTAGCACATCATTCGTCTTAAGTCTTTGTAACACGGATAAAGAGATGTGTTCTAGTTGGCTCGATGTGACTAATCTCGAGCGCCTAGCAACTTCTCTATTTGAAACCAACCTGAAAACATAACCAACCATATTAATACATAACTGACCAACTTATCTTTCATAACATCATCAAACAAAAATTGAACTTCCTAACACTTCTAATATCCATTTGGTCGTTGTTGCTCTCACTATCATGGGTAATAAGCACATGATTTCGGTTACAAACATCACCTTCAAATGATGGATTGATTAACTTATAAAAATCATGTTCGGAGGAGGTTATATTCATGGAAAAATCATTACATGGTACTTGCTCTTTTGTCATCGTGACAGTTCAATGAGTTAGATGTTATCTATACTTTATAATATCATATTTGTAAAAGAGTTGTTAGCCGGTTTACTTATTGTCACACAAATGTTGGAAAGAAGCTTATAACAAGTAGTTGCATATCAGTTTAATATTCGGTTGAGCATGAAAGAGACATTATTATATACGGAGATGGAGGGATTCAGATATCTATAGAAAGATGAGTGATGAAATACATAAGAACTGTGATGGAAAGTTCAGTTGGAGTAAGAATTCCAACCAATGAGATGCGCTGGTTTAAAATTTTAAAATTTACCATTTTTTCGAAATTCTTTTTATTTTTGCAATGCCAAAAATAGAAAAAATATAAAATTTGTGAGTTGGAATGTTCTCAACAAATATGAGTTTTAATTTTGACTTTTGTTGGCTCGTGGATTTGCCGCTTAAAAATGAGTTGTAACATCTTTCTTACTGTTATGATTTGATGATGAGTGAGAGATTGCTTGAGGCACACGGGTGACTCACAAGTCATAAACATCTTACCTTTTAAACTCATAAAATAAGCTAAAACTTCACCGAAGGTGATAAAATACTCGAACTAGTAATATTAGTTGGATGTCGGTTACTCAAAAAAGATAAAAGATTTTATTGCAAAAACAGATATAAGCTAGAACTTCATCATCCATAGGTGAACCGAGACACTAGTTAAGATGAAGTTTTGAATCAAATATGTTGTGCGTATAATAACTTATGAAGGTTATATCTATGAGTTTATTTGTTATATTTTACTATGTGGGTTGGATTATATACCAATAAAACAACACGACTACACATAACTTCAACATGTTTGCTATGCTTTGTAAACTTTTTGATCGTTTTACCAAAGCTATATATGTTAAACCTTATTTGACACTTTTACATTGATTTTTGGATTTGTAAGGCAAAAGGTATGAGCTAAATGATGAAGTTATAACTCGGATTGTTGTGTATCTAATAACTTATGAGGCTTATATCTATGTGTTTTTTTCTTTATTTTTTCTATGTGGGATACATTATGCGTTTACCAATAAAACATGTTAACCTTATTTGTCACATTTATATTGATTTGTTTGAATTATTACTATTGTTATTCATCTATGGTCAAATGGTATAAGTTATATGATTTATCTATCAGTTTCCTGGTAGATTAATAATTTAGCTAATAGTGTACTCCAAAGCCTAAAATCTTCTTTCCTTTTTCATTGTTATTGTGCTTATTATACGTGATGATTTGTGTGTAACATCAAGTTGAAAGATATTGACTTTTTCTTTATAATATCATGTTCGTCAAAAAGTTGTAGGATTAATGTTTATAGTTTCTTCACCACTGGGAATTTGCATAGATTGGAGCTAGCATTATACGATGGAAACTTTTAAATTACTTTATCAAAACTCAAATGTTAAATGCAAACAAACACGGGAATTAGGATTTTTTTTTTAAATAATATTGCTATTTGCTTTAAGGAAAAAATTGACAGTGATCTAATACGTAACTAACTTAACAATTCTTTTTCGAAAGCCAAAGATTACACGTCTCAACTAAGTCTTAAGTCGAAGAACACATATGCATCAACTGAGAGTTGAAACAAAACTTTTCGTTTGTCGCTTACTCATAAAATATTGAAAGTCATTTGGTTAACTTCAGAACTGTGAAATTTATATGAAAGAAGCAATACAAAATGGTATTGCACATAAAGATATAAAAAGAGTTAAAAATTTGTACATAAGGTTTGGTATTCATATTTTAATCAACCTAAAAAAGAGAAAATACGAGTAGTATTGGAAGTCGATCTTAGACCAAGCGAGGTTTGGTCTTTTTTGAAGAGAAAATGATTGTTGTGTATGATAATCATGTCTACTTATGTATTTTTAAAAACTTTTTATTCAATTTTTCAGTATATGCGTAAAGTTCTCACCAATTATATTTTCAAATCGAATAAAAAGAACGATTAAAGGATAGACTTTATTGCAAAAACCATATAAGTCGGAACCTTGTATGTATATGAGATGAACCAACTTCATCAGAAGGTGAACCGAATTATCAAAGCACATAACTATTATACAAAACTCTAAACAAAATCATTATACAAAACCCTAAACAAAAATGAGTTGGAATGTCTTTCTTGAAGGTTTATAAAGCTCATAACTATTATAGAAAACCCTAAACAAAATCAAAGAACATATAACGGAAGCGATTTAACAAGATCATAATAACAACACAATTATAATTAATCGAATTAGTGTTACATACCTTTATCCTAGCGAAGATCCACAAGATAACGGAACAATCACCAATTAGGGTTTATTACAAAGACCACCAAGATATAGTCTAAAGTAAGACTATATTACGTTCTTGTACACACGTAATACAACGAGCTAACCGTGATTCTAGCATGAACAAACCGAGCTTCTATGCTAGTGGAATATCTACCCAACAACCCTAGAGGAGGGGCTAGGACTAGATAATTAGCTAAATCGAAAAGAAAAGAAAACCCTAAGACGGGTGTGGCTTGCGATCGCAGGAAGAGAATGAGAGGGAGGGACAAAATATGAAGGCCTTGGGGTGTTTATATAGGCTTAGCAAAACGTTTCCTCCAAGTTATAAACAAATTAGGAAAGAAAATCGTTTCTCCCTTCCCCTTTGGTCCCTATGGCCGACGGTCACAAAGCCCACCCAAGGGGCTTCCGGAATATTTCCGTTTCCTTCTTTTCTCTTCTATTTATTTCCATAACGGTCGTTAACACTTAACTCTTAATTCTTTAACGAACGTTAGTTAAGCTTCGGTTTAATTTAATAAATATAATAAATATATTAAATAAATTAACCTTTTACGTAATGTGTGCAATCCCGTAATCCTGAGTTCGATCCTATCACATGACTATTAATTTTATGTCCATAAACTTTCAGCTCCCACTTGGAAAAATTCGAATATCGTGATTACATTTACTAGCGTCTAGTTACACTAGCAATGTCCCTGTACAACTCGGTTAAGGTCTCCTGGACAAGAACCTTTTAATGATTCATCATTATTATTATCCTTTCATTTCAAATACAACGTTTATAGGATATGGATCTCAGTCATTCATTTCATTAACCATTATGTTTTTTCATTTACAGATATAGCAAGATTACCAAAACACATTTGGGTGTGGCCACACAAACATCTTACTAATCCCCCGAGGGGCACAGCTCTATTATACTTCAAAATAATTTGAAAGAAACAAATCCCATTTTGACTACAAGCAAAACACATGAACTTTGCAACACTTCTGAAAATAACCCTTATAGCTACGAGTTACGTTTAGCGGTAAGTTACATTACAGAAATGCACTACACTCAATGCATTTTTTTGGTATCTCAGGTCTAAGGATAACTATTTATGATTTACTTAATGACAAAGATCCATAAAGTAAAATCATATAGTTGGGATAAGTCCAATATTTGATTCATCAAATATCATCCAAAATTGACCAATATACTTTCAAGTATACTCTGTCACTATTTTGAATTGTCTTTGTTTAATAATATTCTCATACTATTAATCGACAACGGATATTTAGAAATATCATAATATTCATAGATTAAAACATGTAAAATAGGATACAAAATCAAAAAGCAGAAAATTAAACGAAACTCAATTTTTATTTCATCAATTCAATAATGTCTTAACATCCTTTATCCAAATACTAATTACATATTTATTGCATGAATTCGCTAGCTAGTTGCAGCCCAATAGACTTGGCATGCTTAACTACCTTTGGTCTAGGCAAAGCCTTAGTAAAAGGATCAGCTACGTTATCGTCTGTGTGAAATTTTATCAAATTTATTTCTCGAGCTTCCACTTGTTCTCGAACATAGTGATATCTACGTTTAAAGTGTCTGGCGCCTTTCATGACTCCATGATCATTGGCGAATATTATTGCCACTGAATAGTCGCAATATATATCAATAGGTTCTTTAATTGAAGGCATCACTCCAAGATCTCCCATAAACTTCCTAATCCAAACAGCTTCCATTGCGGCTTCTGAAGCGGCCATGTACTCAGATTGAGTCGCATGCATAGAAATGGTTGTCTGCTTCTTGCTCTTCCAGTCTACCGCTCTTCCATTGATGACAAACACGTAACCCGTCTGAGACTTCGTATCGTCTTTATCACATTGCCAGGACGCATCACAGAATCCTGTAACATTTAGTTCTGTTTCTGGTTTACCCCCAAATACCAAAAACATATCTTTCGTACTCCTCAAATAACTTAGAATATGCTTAATAGCAGTCCAGTGGAGCTTCCCTGGATTCAGTTGGTATCTACTGAACAAGTTCTGAGCAAACGCCACATCAGGCCTTGTGCATCTTTGTGACAACCCCGGTTTTTGAGGTTCGTCACTTAGTCTTATTTTTGGGGTATTTTGTGTGACTATGTGATTTATGTGATTTATGTGTTTATATGTGTGATTTTGGGGATGAGAATGGACGAAATGAGGTACATGATTTGTAAATCATGGTACGGGTTGGAAATGAAATGAAATGAAACGAGTTCAGAAATGAACTGCGGGAAAGTTCGGATATCATTTTTACAAGGTTTCGTGTACGTATCGTATGTTGTATGTATGTATTAAGTACATATTATATGGTTATGATAAGTTTTAGAGATACTTTTCATAATTAGAAACTTTTGGAAATGACGGTTAGTTCGGAAATTACGTAGAAAGTCGAAAAATTAGCGAATAGGTGTCCGGTTTTGATCCGGAAGGGTCTAGATGTTAACTAATGGTAATTATAAGTTAATAGCAATTAAATTAATAAAATACTGAAGGGGGAGTCGGAATTGTGGGCCCCATAGCAGAATATATTAATAAAAAAGGATAATTACCATATAAGAGTCCTAATTGGGCCTAAACTTAATCAGGAGGTTACCAAAGCATATATAAACACCCAAAGACCCCAAAAACGACCCATAAACCTTAAATTAAACTCTAAGTCAGTCAAATAACAATGGATGATCAAGAAGAGTCGAATTTATGCTCAGGATTTAAAGGTACGTAATTAAACTAGGTTGATTAACGTTAATTTACGTATTTGTAACCTACTATGATGGATTAGGGTTTGAGATTCATAATTTTTTATTAGGGTTTGTTAATGATCTGTAATTAATAATGTAATTAATTTTTTTTATCATTGGAAATCTTTTTTAGGTTTTAATTAGGGTTTATGTATGATTAATTAGATTAATTGTGAGAAAATCGTTTTTAAAAACTGGGCAAAATTTTGGTCCACTGTTTTGATCATATCTAGAGTTCTAGGAACATTCATGATGCGATCCAAGTACCACTGAAAATTGAATTGAGTTGGCTTTCTAATGCAAGAAACGAGAACTAAATTGGAGGTGGGAGGTGGGTCAAAAACAGGTTACAACAGGCGGAGGTCAAAACAGTTTTTGGGGCAGCGGGTTTTCAATTTATGTTTTAAGGTGATTGGGGTACTTAGAAGTACAATTGAACCATTTAATAAACGTGGGAGTTGTTTTATATATTAAATAAGAGACCTGGAGGAGGGCTAAGCAAATGGGTTAGCGTACGACCCCCTAATCATAACATATCGAGGCCTTAACAGTAGCTTTAAGGTTGGGTCAAAAGGGAGGAGTTAGCTAAAACATGTAAAGGCATAGGGTTTCTTTTACAGAGAGCATGGGTTTGGTTAGGTTGGCGTTTGGCTAATAGTTTGATGACTAAAAACCGAGACTGTTTTGGGAGAAAAGTAAACGAGATAGGTATCAAGTTTAACTAAGTGAAGGACTTGTTAGGGACGGCAAATGGAATGCTTAGAGCATATAAATTGGGTATATATATGTGATAATGTTAGATATCCATCATAGGTTGATGAATCATTTTAGTATTTGGTTCATGTATTGATTGGGTGCATTTGTTTGTTAGCTTTTTGCTAGTGTGTGAATTGTTGGAGAAGCTCAATCAGGTGAGTTTCATAGTCTCAAGTCTTTTTATGATTTCATTTCCAGATGGGATGGAAGAGACACTGTATGGTTTTGTAAATAATGTTGTGAATGTTTTTATAGTTTGTGATGGACTTATGTGTACACTTATGTGATTAACTGCTATGTGATTCTTGACTGTGCTTATGATTTGGATCGGGGGACACGTACCATCTTAGTTATTGTGGTTTGACTTGGTACCAAGGGGATGTTGACAATGCGGGGCCTTGGGATTTGTTCATAGGTGTATGGGCGCCTATGGGACCATGGTGATTGGTAAGGCTGGGAGCCTTGGAATTGTGGTGAATGGTTAATCTTGAATGTTAGTTGTTAATACATAATTGTAGCATATTGTCCATATGTTCTTTGGTTGATGGTTATTATTCACAGCTCATAACTTGATTTTGGCGTTGGAGTCTAAACCTATGACTCTCACCAACGTTATTGTTGACGTGTTTTAGTGTCTCTTTCAGGTGTTCATATGGTTAAGCGTGAGAACATAAGTGGCTAGGATTGGAGTCGCGTAGGAATGCATTTAGAAGGAGATCCCCGTTCCTTCATAGATTTCTTTTGTTTGATTGAATAAGTGATACTATGAGTACCTTTATGTTGATGTTTGTTTTATTTGTTTGTCTTTGGTAAGAGGTGGGACTTTTATCTACTTACCTAGACTCCTGCATTGTTGAGATATTGTCATGACATTTGTGTCACCTTTTATGACATTTCTAGTTCATATAGTTCTCTCTATAGACACGCTATTGTTGTGATGATATCCATACGTCGCGCCTCATATTCCACCATAGTGGGGTGTGACAGAATGGTATCAGAGACAATGGTTATAGAGAATTAGGTTGCCTAGTCTCGTAGCCTAGTCAATAGCTTAAGGGTCCTCGCATATAGGCGTCGTAGGAGTATGTGTGCATTTGATATTAATTGAAGTTTTTCTTGATGTTATTGGTTTTTACTTGTGATGTGTGTTAAGTTTTGACTAGTATGGGTTGAACCATAGTAGTTCATACTTAGCCACATGTTATTTTCTTTTCGGGTTGTGACTAGTGCGGGTTGAACCATAATCGTCCACGCTAGTCATTGTTGTATTTTGCTTAAATTGTACATTATAGTACATAATTTGGTACAGGGTAGTTTCTATCTTTTGTTGAGTTATTTTTTGTACCTGAGGTATATTATTTTTCTTTTGATGTTTTAGTCATGTTCCCTAAGAATCATGTAGTGGTTCGAGTTACTAGGAGTACATGGGTAGGAAGTATTTTAAGGTGTTTCCATTCTGATGGGCGACATGACTTATTATTGATTATGTTTTCATTTTAGATTTTGTCTATGCTGTTTTAGCTAGACTATGAATTTCTGTATTCCAAGAGTTTGACTATGTTATTTTATTAGTTGGAGTTTTTGACCTTATTGTTTATGTTGTTATGTGCTTAGTGAGTTGATGGATTTATGTGTTATGTGTTGTATTGATTCTTATAAGTGTCATCATAGGAGGGAGAGCATTGGAGAAAGGGTAATTGTATAAGTATGGTGGCCAACATAGTTATACAAGTACCACAACTTCAATGGATTCCTAAGTATAATTGCATGAAAGAGGATTAATACATGCTTGTATACTAGATGTTAGATGGATTTGAGTATATGTATCATAATATGCCTATATATGTATGATCCCCTACAATTAACGATTGTATCCTTAGGAGGGTGGCTAGCTCGCTTCTTTTTAGATATTCAACCTCCGTTGTAGCGTATTCTTCGAGCTTCCTATTTCACGTGTCCGTTTTAAAATGGTGTTTTTGGTTTTAAGTCTATTGATATAACTTGGGATCTCTTTTGGGATAATGAAATCTTTTGTGTTGAGTCTTACATTTCTTTTGGTCGGTATATATTGAAAAAAGGACTTGGAAATCTACTATATAGTTAGATAGTTGGTTGTATTCGATAAAATAAGGGTAGGGTGTAGGAGTCGTGTTTGCAACAAGATATAAAATAAGTTTTTTTATGTAATCAACACTTATTTATTTCAAATTCTAAAAGACGTTCTTTAAAATAAAGCAAAATAAAATTTTCCTACTTAAATATATCATATAAGTGAGTTTAATCGATATACGTCATTTATAATTATTTATACAAGACTAAACAAAGTTCATGAAAATTTCACATACATTTATTTCTTTTCATTTAAAAATGATTACGTTAATTACTAAGATGATTCTTTAATTTTTAAAACAACTAGTATAAAATTGTTTTGGTCATAACTTGTTCATCTTTAAAGCTTTTTGGGTGATTCAAAAGCCTAAAATTAGGTACTCGGAACGTACTTTTAAATTACTCAGAATGTATAGTCATGGGAGGTCATTAGCCTGGTCGAAATTGTTATACAAGTTTCGGGTTCAAGGTTGAGTTTCGAATAGTAGTTTTTAAACTTAGGATTTGGGATGTTCGAAGTACCTAGTCTTTGAGTTGAGTCTTGTGATCGTATAGAGGGTTGTTTGTATATCGTTTGAGTCACATAGATGTGGAGAGGTAAAGAAAAATATTCTTTTATGAAAAGTCGATGTCGTGCAAGGTTTAAAAAATATGTCGCGGGGCGTAATATGTTTTGGTTGCCATTGGGTGTTTCTTGGATTATTTTTCGTTTTCATGGGTCATTTTGAATTGATACATGTTTTGGATTTGAGTTTTCTTTTGAGTCTCGTGGTTTTTGACTTGTTTTAACTGGTGCACGTGAAATGCCGTTAGTTATCCATAGTTTTGATTCGTTGGTCGTGTCTGGTGGGTTCCAGATGTAGTTTTGGTTTTGTATTGATTGAGAGCATTGATATAGTCATATGAGAGAATAGTTGGAATTCCCTTTGTGATGGGGAAGGAGTTAGAAGTTCGTAGAAAGATGAACTAATTTGGTCATGAGGTCTCTTAGGAGTGCCAAGGGAGATGAATAGAGATTTGTATAAAGTATGGATATTGGCACAAGTAACGCATCATATAGAATGTTGGAAGGGGATGTGATATTTCGAAGGTACTTGTGATATTCGTTAGGTATGTAAAATTTTCCAAAAATTTCTTAAGATTTAGTAGGTTTACCTATTATCTTGAAGTAGAACCATGAACAGTGCCAGTAGAAGGAGCAAGATGAGTTGTAGTTAGTGCCTTTCCAAGGCAATTGTTGATGGAATGATTTTAAAGACAGGAGTTGTTAGAAATTGCAAGGGATTCAAGATAAAGGTTGAGTTGCCTGATAGTAAATGTGATGTGAAAGCGGTTGGATGTGTTGATAAGAAGGAGTATCGATCTTTTAGAATGTGTGTAGAATTTCGCAAGTAGAAAGAGGTAGAAATTTGTTTGTGTTACTGCCAAGAGAGGATGCAGGGATGATGTTAAGAATGTTGAATGGACGCTTTTGGGTTTACGGTTATGCATTTGGCTTCACCAAAGAACTAGCGGTTTTCATGGAGTCACTGAAGCGAGTGTGCATGAACTTATATAAACGAGTTGTCATCGGGAGTATCGACGACATCGTTGTTTGTCGGATTATAAATGTATCTATTATTATACTATAAGATTTAGTTCTATCATTATTCTTTATGACATATAAGCTCTAATACTTTGTTGCCTTGGTTTTTTAATGCAAGTATTTTGTTGCCTTAGTTTCTTATTGCTATAAAAATCTTGAAAGACAAAATAAGTTAGTATTGGAATATCTATGTCAAATATGTGCCCCCCGGGCATAAAGTTCGTTGACCATCAAATTTGTTTGCTACTATATGTTCACCACCCACAAAAACATGTCACTAGACTCACTACCAAACAATAGTTGACAACAACATCACAGGCCTGCTAACAGCAACGTCACGCACCCTGCTACAGTAGCGTTACACGCCCTAGTAACAGCAGTGTCCCACCCTACTAATATCAGCGCCAAACACACTGTTAACAACAACGCCAAACCCTGCTCAGGTGTTAATAGCAATTGCTGTCACACAGTGCCAAACACCCTGTTGACTGGCATGGATTTTGAATACTTTCACCGTCTTAATTCTGCAAGTCTACACGAATGATAATGGGACTTAAGTATTTCGAAGCACGTAAAACGCGTCAGTTGTAATATGGTGAGGTTTATGAGTTTTTAGTTTCCGCTGCCCAGTACCAAATATATGTCACTATCTTGCGTAACAGGTCATAATGGGTTGGGATATTATTTTAGAATATCAACTGCTTATTGACTTGAAAATATGTGAATGCTCAAATGCAACACTTATGATTTTCAGAATATCAACTAAATAACAAGAATCGATTCTATAACATGAAACGTGACATTATTTTAGAGAAAAATAAAGTTGTATTTCTTGAAGGTTATATAATTCAAAGTCAAACGTGTTCAGATAACATGGACCAAGCACAAAGAACATGATGAGAATTTCATTCACACTTAGTACCACCCACTTCTTAGGCCATAATAGGATTTTGGTGCTTAGGATGGATTCCCACACTACAAAAGCATTGTCAATACGTTGCATTGTGTCAATTTGCAGCAGCAGTTAAAGGATGCTTGCATATGTGTGTGTCAACAAAATAAGCGGTGTAGTGTGTACATGGGCCGTTTAGATATGTCTCACTAATGGGGTATATGAAAAGGACAATAATGAGCGATAGTGTTGTATTAGTTTGTTGCCATATAGGATTCCTCAGCCATTGCATTTATTTAAGTCTGTCATCACAATTATTAGTTCTACTTTGCGAAAATGGGTCTTCTTTGGTTAAAAAATAAGCTTGAACAAAATCCCCAAGTTTGTGTTTGTGTCTTTTTGTGAGGTGCATTACTGGCAAGTAAGCTAATTTGTGTTTAAAGTATTGCATAGTTCTTTCTTTATAGAAATTGGACAGGACTATTTTTTCTCGGTGGTTAAATTAGATAATTCGTTAAAAACTGAAACCATTAGCCGTTAACTTGCTGACATGTCCTTACATCAGCTTGTATTTTCTATTCCTCTATTGTCTTCATTTACTACAAATTTTGACGAGAATTTGGTTGCGATGAAACGTGGATGTATCACTGTTTTATTTCTTTCATGTAAATCACTATCTGGCTAAGCGGTTCAATTCTTTGTTGCCTTTATTTTCGTAATTAGTTCGGTTTTGATGGAACAGGGCACCAGCTATGAAGAGAAATGAAGATGTCGATAAAGCTCACGAAAGGTATCCTCGCCTAAAGTTGCCAATGTTGACTAGCAGGAATAAAAAAATAAAAAGAAAAATGATTCATTAACTCGATGACACATTCACTCTGCCCATTGATTCTAGGAGGCAATGTATAAATCATGCAACCATTGACGGTTGTTTGGGTGGAACCTCACGACCTGTAATGACAAACCATGTATGTGTGTGTAATAAATGTATTACTAATAATGGTAACTTTTTTTGCCATCAAGTACAATAGACGGGCAATGTGTGAAGTTAATTTCCTTTTGAGCAACTCATTTTATACACATTCATCTCTCACATGATAAAAACTTTATGCAAAAAAACCCGTGCTTACACGGGTATTATAACTAGTAATAAACAACATCAAAACTAGCCTTTCATACTGTATTACCTATTTTGTACATTGATATATGTGTTATCCTTTGGTAAGAATCTAAAGTATTTGCATTTGAAAATAAATAATATAGTTTTAAAAAATATATTTGATCAATAGTTCATGCTTGTGATCTTTAGTATCTTAGTTGTTATATGAATAACTAGTGGTGTAGCTTGCGATTAACTGAATGTTCAGACCTCGCACGTAGTAACTTTGGGAATTTCGCACGCGCATAACTGCATAATTGAGTCGGTTTGAGATGAACGAATTTTGCAAGAAACATTGTCACTTTTCCAATAGCGGACCAACACTCTCATGAGATGAATGAATTTTGTTACTAAAAAGGGATAACTTTATAGAAAAAACCAAATAAGCCAAAATTTCGTCTAAATATAGATACCTCATGATAAGGTCAACCGACGATATGCTTGGTTAAACGGTTGCATATATGATACCTCATGAAGCTTATATCTATGCGTTTATTTCTATCTTTATCCTATGTGGGATTGATTATGTATCTACCAAAAAAGCAACACGATTACACATAGCTCCAACATGTTTGCTATGCTTTGCATACTTTTTGGGCGTTTTAGTAAAGCTATATATGTTAATCTTGTTTGACGCATTTAAATCGATTCATTTGGATACTACTATTCTTACTCATATCAGGTCAAAGAATATAAGCTGAATGACTAATCTATCAAAAAAAATGTCAAACGATTTATTATTAATTACAACAGATATTATTTCTCAATATAACTTACCATCATTGTATTTTTATCATATCATTTGTTTTAAATCTTTGTAACACGGATAAAAAAATATGTGTTCAAGTTGCACCAATCTATTCCCAACCTGTTTAAAAAAACTAGCAGTTACTTTCGATATTATTGGTTGAATACTGAGCTTTTTAGAAGAGCTTTTTAGAATTTTCGTCTGCAAAAAAACAAACAAAAAGCCTCTGTGTACCAAAGGCCTCATGGCTCAGCGGTACGTGAGTGGCCTTATAACCTCAATGTTGTGGGTTCAAGTCTCGGCGGAAACACGTGAGATATAAATTGTTTGATAGTTAGTGTGAGTTTTAAAAGTTGCCGTTCTAAAAAAAGATAAAAAAATTTGAAAAAAAAGCCTCTGCGCCCCTGAAGAGATTTGGTGAAAAAATAGATAAAAAGATGGTAAAAGAGCTTTTTCAAGAAAATCAAACGAAACGTGCCTATATAAGCGATTTCTTAGCCTATGTAAACATTTTTACTCTTCCAATATAACTAAGTACCTCAAGCAGATGGATAAGTATAGCTATTACTCAAACAATAACTTAGGTTTTAGGTTGAGTTTAGACTAAAGTTCATATGCATTACTTGTCATTCAACTTGGTTTACTTAATTATTCCACAAAATAAACCCGGTAAATTATTTGATTCACTTTTAATAGGAATTCAAACGTTGAAAAACGTTTGTGCTTTACTTTAATAGGAATTCAACCGTTGAGAATGACTAGTTTGTAAAATATTTAAACCTTTTTATTTTTTTAAAGTTTTAAAAAATTCGGCATCTAACATTTTTTAATTTAAAAATTAATCTATCCAAACCAAAAATTAAAATAATGGGTTAAATTTAAACCATTAGATCATATTTTGTTAACTGATCTCAACATTTAATCTTTTTTTAACAAATTTTTTTAACTTTTGTAACAAACTTTTTAAAAAACTTTTATTTTTAAATTGAAATATCTTTTTATTTTTTTATTTTTTTATAATATAATTTCACCATATTTTTTAAACTTTCTTTCTCTTTAATTCAATATCCGTTTTAAGATAAATTTTTTTGTTAAAATTGTATTTTTTTATTTTTAGGGAATTGATTTTATTTTTATTTAACTTTTTCGTATAATTTTAATTTTAATATAAATGTAAACTTGACGGGTAAAAATGTAACATTTATTTTAAAAAAATAATCGTCGGGTATCCGTCGTTGTATTGCGCGGGTACATGCAAGTGTCCGTATACATTGTTATATAATATCACTTAAAAGCATGGAGCCAACGTTAGGTTTCTTTGGAGTTAAATTAACCTAGTTAAAGAGAACATCACATATGCATCAACATACACTTTTTGTTGGAGGCTATTTTATGAAGAAATCCTTTTACTCTCAGGTAGGATTGTAATGGTCTAAGTCCAACATTTCCTTTACCCTGCTCCGACAAGTTAGGTAGTGTTATATTGGTCTTGTAAGTTGAGTTATTTCAACTTTTCTTTATTTGCAAGTAAAGAGACTAAGTTTGAGTTCAAATCTTACTAATATTTTTCCAAGGCCATACATCATATACAAAGCTTTCACATCTGCTTACTTACACTGGTTGTCTAGTAGAATACCATTCTTCAAATCAGGATCAACAACTATCAAGATCATGGTTATTCGAACTATCGCGCGCTGACCAGGATCATGTGAACCAGGGTGAGTAGACTCACGACGCGAACCACTATTGTTTTTCATGGTTGTAGCTAAAGCTAGATGTTAATGATCCGCTAGCAACCATATCTTCATTCGGGTTCACCTATTATCGTAAAGCACATTCTTTTAGCATAACCGGTTCACCAATTTATTTTGAGGGTTTATTTTGAGACAAAACGAACAATAAAAGCACATTACATGTATAGATGAAACGATGTTGGATTCATTGTCAAGGAAATAATAGACCTTAGCTCTCAGAGATTCATAATCTCCTCTCAGTTGTTCCACCTGAGAGAAACATGCATACATTTAATCGAAACTCACAAATAGTCGCGAAAATTGACGATAAGTAGATCAACATTGTTAGTTACCGCTTACTTTCTGCTTAAAACCAAAGTCGCTAACGCTAGAAATAGTTAATGAGTGCGTAGCAACCAAATCTTCAGCCTCTTTCACCTAAAATAAAAGTAGTTTGATTTTAGTATATCATCTCGACCATTAAAGATTAAAATGCATCCCTACTCGACTTCTTCTCTAACTGTTTTTTTGAAACTCTTTTTAATTTTTGACTATCAACAATATGTGAAGTTGTGAACACATCATTCAATGGATAATGGACTCAATTTAAATTGAGGGTTAAGAATAAGAAAGAAGATACCTTAGCTCTTAGAGTTTCCAAAGTTGACAATGTCTCTTGTCGCAATTGTTCCGCCTGAGAAAAGCATGCTTAAGTTTAGCCGAAACTCATAATAATGGTGACAATTTACCTTATATAACATTAAACTTACTTGTTTCTCAAGAGCTGTTAGATGTGCTTGCTTTCTCTTTCTCGAGCGCCTAGCAGATTCTCTATTTGAAATCATCCTGAAACATAGTCAGCCATAGAAGTGGTAGTACCGACCAACTTTTCTTTCATAACTTCATGAAACAAAAAAATGAAAAATCTTACCTCCTAATCTTTCTATTATTCATCTCATCATCGTTGCTCTCAGTATTATCGGTAATAGGCTCATGAGTTCGGTGATCAACATCAGCTTCAATTGTTTGATTGATTAACTCTTCCATATCATGTTCAGAAGAGGTTCTATTCATGGAGGAATCGTTACATGGTTCTTCTAACTTTTTGTCATCGTGATTGATAATATTCTGTTAGCAAACACAGTTACTTGAGATAAAACGAACCATATATACAGTCTAGAGTAAAGGTAGCAAAATGCAAGGTGAAACGAGTCGGTTACACCTGTTTAGTATTTTACAGTCACAAGTTTATCTTATATCAGTACACATTCAAACTGTTTACACTAGAATTTAATTTTATTTAGTATGTTATCCACCGATACCGTTAGAGATCGAAGGTACCCAAATTAACGAAGCCATAAGTGCGATCATACAGCTCGACTTCTTTTAGAATCTAATTATACCATTTTTGGCTATATTAAGCCTCTAATTTTGATTCTTGACCAGACTTTCCAGAAAAAGAAATGCTTATGTGCAGGCACTATCATTCGATAGATACTGAACAAAGTTAGATTCATTTGTTAAGATATAAGATACCTTAATGCTCAAGGACTGGTAGTCTCCTCTCAGTTGTTCAACCTGAAAGAAACATAAATAGGTTTAACCGAAACTCACAAATACACGCGGCACAATTGAGAAACTTGCTTCTATACTGGTCGGTTTTGATTTTGGTTACGACTATTATCTTTCAATCTAGTTAAGAAAAGTAGAAGATAAGTAGATCAACATTGTTAGTTATAGTACTTACTTGTTGCTCAAAACAAAGCATGCTAGATGATGATGAGTGACTAGCAACCAAATCTTCTGAAACTTTTATCTGAGATAAAGAAAAAACATTTTTAGCAACATTGATCACAAGGAAAAGATGGATCCACAAGTCGGGTTTGGTAGAACCATATGGCTAACTTTTTTGAGATTAAACGGATTGAATATAGTAGACGTAGCAAAATGGACAGGTAAATTTTATATTTGTCTTTAGGTGAAACGACACGTTTGATGTACCAGTAAACACTTCTTTGAGTTTTTTTTCAATTGATTCCCTAAGTAGATTCGTTGTTAACAAATGAAGATACCTTAGCTCTCATAGTTTCCAAAATTGACAAAGTCTCTCGTCGAAATTGAGCCACCTGGGAGGAGCATACTTAAGTTTAGCCAAACTCATGAATAAATGTGACAAATTAGTGAATGTCCCCTGATAGAATACTCGAACTAGCAATATATTTGTCCAATGGGAAAATGAAATTGGTTACTCATAAAAGATAAGAAATTTTATTGCAAAATAAATATAAGCATAATAAGATGAAATAATACCATAATAAGTCTTGAAGCTAATATATATGCGTTTATTTCTTTCATTTTCCTATCTGGGATTGATTATGCATGCTAGCTCCAACATGTTTGCTATGCTTTGTATACTTTCTTTAGCACATCATTCGTTTTAACTTTTAAGTCTTTGTAACACGGATAATGACATGTTTTCTAGTTGGCCTAATCTGACTAATCTATTCCGAATAAGTAGATCAACTTAACAGTGTTGATAGAATGCTTACATGTTCCTCAAAGGCTTCTAGATGTGCTTGTTTTCTTTTCCTCGAAAGCCTAGCAGCTTCTCTATCTGAAACCATCCTGAGAACATAGCCAACCATATTAGTAGTATAAGTGACAAACTTTTCTTACATAGCATCATGAAACAAAAATTCGAACCTTGTAATAGGCTCATGAGTTCGGTGACCAACATAACGTTTAAATGATGGATTGATTAACGTCCTGATAACATGTTCAGAAGAAGTTCTATTGATGGAAAAACCAGTACATGGTTCTTCTTTTCTATCATTGTTATTGTGATTATTATCCATGATGATATGTGTGTGACATTAAGTTGAATGAGTGAGATAGTGATTTATACTTTAGAATATCATGCTTGTGAAAAAGTTGTAGGATTTATCTTTATAGTTTCTTCACCTCTAAGAATTTGCAAAGATTGGAGCAAGCATTGTAGGATGAAAATCTTTAAATTACTTTATCAAAAGTTAATTAAAAAGTTACAAACAAACACAGGAACTGAGAATTGTTTAACAAAGTGTTGTCATTTCCTTATGTGGAAAAAGTAGCACGTATGCATCAACTAAGACTTGAAACAAAACTTTTTGATTGTGGCATACTCATATATTGAAAGTCATTTGGGTAACTTCAGAACTGTAAAATTTATTTCAAAGAATTAAAACCATCGACCAGACGGGAACGGAAAACCGGACCGGGCGTTTTCGAAACATTCGGTTTTCAATCCGGTCGCTCCGAGCCAGTCCGGTCCGGTTCTGTCTTAACAAAAGCTCGTAGATTATACTTAATAGGACCCGACTGGATTGAAGACCAAACCAGACCAGAGTGATCCGGACGGACCCTAACCATTTCGATATGGTCTTCCGTCTGAAATTTTGTACCAATTCGGTTTCGATCTCGTTGTCCGGTCCGGTTTTAAACCGATGCTCTCACCCCACGCCATAAATACCAACAATTTCCCCAGTTTGCCTATTTTTCTACTGTATCGCTCTTTTACACATTATACTTGTACACTTTTGGCTAGAATCTAAAGTATTGCATTTGCTTGGAAATATATTATACAATTTAAAAAAATTTCTATGCCAAGCAGTTGATCAAATAGTTTATGCTTATGCTTTTTAGAAATTTATTATATGAATAACCAGTGATGTAGATAAATTTTGTGATCTATTTTGGTTTTTTACTATCCCAACTAGCAATATTTGTTGGAAGGGAAAATGAAATTGGTTATTAAAGGATAGACTTTATTGAAAAAACCATATAATAAGTCAGAATCTCATAAAAAACAAGTCGAATTATAAGATGGATCAATGTCATCAAACACAAAAACCATATAAGTCAGAACCTCATCTAAATATAAGATGGACCAACTTCATCACAAGGTGAACCATAATTAAGATGAGGTGATGATTTAGAGATTATATATATGATAACTCATCAAGCATATATCTATGTGTTTATTTCTTTCATTTTCCTATGTGGGATTTATTATGCATGTAACAGAAAACAACATAAGCTCCAACATGTTAACCTTGTTTGACGCATCCACATCGATTCGTTTAGATATTACTATTGTTACTCATCTCGGGCCAAAGAGAATAAGCTAAATGATTCATCTATCATGAAAAATTTCAAACGAGTTACTGCATTAGAAATCGAACATTGCATTCTAACATATTATCCTTGGTGTAGGACATGTGAGCTGGTTCACGATGCTGGTTATTAACACTCTTATGCAAGGCAACATATATTATGCTCATTACGGGGCAGACCTAGTGGGTTTCCATGGGTTCATAGGAACTCGACGAATTTTTGTCAGTTTATTAAATATCCTGATTTCTTATAAATGAACATGTATCCCAATTTTTTTTGTCATACAAATACATGTCTTATTTCCTTTATACTGTACAAGATTATGTGCTCCTAGTGATTTAAAGTTAAGGGTCCGTCCATGATCGCTATGAATAGTCAATAGTGTGAATTCTAATCGAATATCTCTATGCAGGGACGGTATGCAGGTTGCCGTTTAAAGTTGCAATATAAAAGACAAACGTATAATATAGCAAATGTAGAGAAATGTCGCGGTCATAGGTCCCAGTATTTTGGTTCTTTAATGTCACAACTATAAAACATAGGCATATATCCTGTAGTATGTTTGTTTCAGATGGTTAAGCTTTATGTTTTTGTCTAGATCTTTATGTTTTGTCATACAACTGCTGGCAACAAGCTTATACCAAGTAGTTGTCTATCAGTTTAATATTGAGTTGATGGAAAATATTCATAAGAGGGTTGATGGAAAATTCAGTTGGAGTACCAATTCCAACCATAGATATGCGTGGGTTTAATAATCTTTCTAATACTTTTCGTGCAGATAGGGAACACCTCTTCAAAAACTAGCTCACAACGGAAGAAGTAAGATGTACTAATTTATAGTGTTCATAGTTTGATATTTGGCACGCCAAACCGCTTTAGAACAATTTCACCCAAAAATACTCAATAAGCACTTTCGCTAATAGCCTAATACGTATAGAGTCAAAACTGCTTATCTGATGTATCAAATCAGAATAAGCACATAAGCCGTTTTTGGGAGTGATTATTTCATACTGCTAAGCTGCAAATAAATATTTAATTCAGCAATCCCAGACACCATCTTACCTCATAGTTTTTCTTCGCATAGTTAGCCATCATATTTAATCTCTAAAAGTGCTATCATGTAGCTTTAATAATGTCATTATCGTCTTCTTATTTAATAACCTGTGATTTTGGTTGCTTTACAAGGCTATGATTCTACATGCTTAGTTCATAATCGTCCTCAACAACTGATACTCCCTGCCTCATGTTTAATCAAATACAATCCATATATCATAACAGCCTAATAGGTAACAATTTTTGAATCTTAACATGTTCCTTACTATATCGCCACACTGCTTAATGCAGGATGCTTGCTGACCAAGTTAGTTTACCTAGTTACCAAAGCACTTCGAAAATTGGTGAATTATGTTGTACGCATGAAGTTTGACAAAGTCTACGAGATCAGTTTTGACGCTAAAATTGTCTGTCAAAGTTCATAATTTCTCGCGTATAAAAACGTATATATAATAACACGTATAAAAAGTGTGTATAAAAACGTGTATAAAAATTCGTGTATTTAAGTCAAGGTATCATTATTAAATTTCTAATGAAAAGAATGTCAAAAGACTAACGGTAGAAGTCCACGCAGACCAAAGGACTAAACTGTAATTTTTCTAAGTGGTAACCGGTCAAACAAGTCATATTTTGGTCAATATTACGTAGATTAGTAAGTATTTGAAAGTATGTTGCGTAGGTCTGAAATAAAAAAAGTATCTTGCGTATATTAGTTAATTTGAACAAATACATTACATAAATTCAGCTTTTGCCCATTACACAAAGACTCAAACATGTTTGGTACTTTGTAAACTTTTGGATCGCTTTACTAAACTTGTATATGTTAACCTTACCCGACTTAATTACATTGATTCGTTTGGATTATTTCTATTGTTATTCAACTCGGTCAATAGATATAAGCTAAATGATTTCTATCACGAAACATATCAAGTGATTTGAATGGAACAAAAAATCTTTACCGCCTTGATTATTACAATAGATATAAATTCTTAATATAACTTAAAGAACATTTTTAGCCCATCATTCGTTATAAATCTTTGTTATGCGGATGAAGAAACATGTGTTTTAATTAGCCTAATCTAACTCTAATCTCTTTAGATCAACTTAACGTGTTGGTCATAACTCATAATGCTTACATGTTCCTCAAAAGCTTCTAAATGTGTTTGTTTACTTTTTCTTGCGCGCCTAGCTGCCTATCAGCTTCTCTATTTGAAACCATCCTGAAAACAGCTTCTCTATTACATTAGTTGTATAAGTGACAATATTTTCTTTCATAATAGGCTCATGAGTTCGGTGACCAATATCACCTTCAAATGATGGATCAATTAACTTCTTGAAATCATGTTCAAAAGAGGTTTTCATATGAGATAATAGTGTTTCATTATATATGATATTAGTGCTATATTAGATATTATTATTGAATCATATATGATATTGGTTTATATCATATATGATACTAGTGTTACTAAGTATAATATTTAGTATCATATATGATATTTTTCGACAACAAAAAAAAATGTTAAAAAAAAGCGAAATTTTTTTGTCGAAAGTATAACATATAAGCATATATGTAGAAAGATAATTAAATGTCCATCGTGATGGTATATTTTTTCGCATAACGATTAACGATTTAAGTGATATCGATGTTTGGAAACAAAAGGGGAAAATGGGTTTTTGGTTTAATTTTATTAATTAAATTAAGATGAATATAAAAGATAAATATTAGTCCCTTGATATCTAAATAAAATTTGCTATTTACATCTAGACTAAAACCAACACTACAAAAATTGGACATTTTCTTACTAATATTTTTTTAGTATAAAAGAAACTATTTCATCATAAAACTTTTACCTACTTAATTTCTCTAAATAAGAGTAGGTAAAGATACAATGCATACTAAAAATAAGAGTAAGGAAAAGTTTTGACCCTTTTGGTGACTCAAAAATGAGTAAGGATATACCTTTAGTGCTCCCCCTTTTGCTTACTCTTTTTTTTATCAACTCCTACTCAAATAATAAGAGTAAGCAAAAGGGGGATCACTAAAGTTCTATCCTTACTCATTTTTTAGTCACCAAAATGGTCAAAACTTTTCTTTACTCTTATTTTTAGTAGCCATTTATATCTTTACCTACTCTTATTTAGTTAGTTTAGTAGGTAAAAGTTTTATGATAAAATGATATTTTTTATACTAAAAAATATTAGTAAGTAAATGTCCAAAATTTTATTGTGCAATATCATAATATGATTACATAGTCTAAATTATAAATTATACTAGGTTATTTGATAGACCAGAATAAAAATTTGTAGGGCTGACCCAATTAAGAACTGATCATTAAACTAAATCATTTTTTCTCAAATCATAAAAGTATTAGGTACTTAAATATGTTCTCACTTATGTCGTGGATAAAAGTGGTGTCACGTTATCTTTTTTTTCATAACACCACAATGCATAGTAACATCAAAACATCCCTTCCTTTATAACATCACAAATTTTAAAATATATATATATAAAAAATTTAAAACTTAAAAATGCGAAAACGCGACACACAATACTCTTATCGTGTCATCACTTGGCGTTTTCAAAAATCATTTGGTGTAGTGATGGTGACTCAGCACTAGATAACGTGAAATGCGGTGTAAAACTCATGCCATCAGATGGCTTATTTAGAGATGGTTTAAGCCATAACTTAAAGTACCTTATGATTTATTAAATTTATAATTTTACATAATGAGCATAAAAACAACCTTTCAAGTTCGATTAAATTTAAAATACTAATTTCAACATGAATTAAATAAATATTAGTTGAGTACTCGTATGATGCTGCAACAGATACTATGTATTTAGTAATTAGGTTATTAGACGTTATTTTTGAAATAATGTTACTGATGACGATAATTTCACGTTGTATCAATTATAAACATGATAAATTATATGATAAAAAATAATATATTGCTGAACCGATGTGGTGGCAAGTGGCAACATAGATAAGGTTCTCTAAGGCGGATGGAAGTGGTAATAAACTTACGAGCCATTTCAATAAGTCGTGCACGACTTGCTATCCCTCCATGAACTCACTCACGTGCGACTTGTTGGCTTCAATAGGTAGTCCCCTTTTTATTTCTCATTTCTTCACATCTTCTTCCTCAAACACCAAAACATCATCTTGTTTAACATCTATAATGACGCCGCTACAATGGACACCCGAGGAAGAAATAACGTTTTGTCGCGCTTGGAACTTTGTTGTTGAAAACTTCGTGTCTAACACAAGAGATTCTCGTAATTTTTGGGCCGAGGTTTCGCACATGATGGAGGGCCGTTTAAATGATCCAAGGAAACAAACACACGATAACATGTACTGGAAATGGAAGTCCCTAATGTTGGTCGTGCGTAGGTTTGTTGGATGTTAACACAACGCAAATAAAAAACGGGTAATTGGAGAAACTGACGAAGATGTAATGAATAACGCCCTTCGTGACTATGAAGCTCAGTATATGTGCCGATTACGTTTAGCGTTAAGTTATCTCACAGAAATGCACTACATTCAATGCAGTTCTCCGGTATCTCAGGTCTAAGGATAACTATTTATGATTTACTTAATGACAAAGATACATAAAGTAAAATCATATAGTTGGGATAAGTCCAATATTTGATCCATCAAATATCATCCAAAATTGACCAATATACTTTCAAGTATACTCTGTCACTATTTTGAATTGTCTTAGTTTAATAATATTCCCATATTATTAATTGACAACGGACATTTAGAAACATCATAATGCTCATGGATTAAAACATGTAAAATAGGATACAAAATCAAATAACCCCAATCTTTGTTTCATCAATTCAATAATGTCTTAACATCCTTTATCCAAATACTAATCACAGTTTATTGCATGAATTCGCTAGCTAGTTGCGGCCCAATAGCCTTGGCATGCTTAACTACCTTTGGCCTAGATAAAGCCTTAGTAAAAGGATAAGCTACGTTATCATCTGTGTGAACTTTTATCAACTTTATTTCTCGAGCTTCCACTTGTTCTCGTACATAGTGATATCTACGTTTAAAGTGTCTGGCGCCTTTCATGACTCCAGGATCCTTGGCGAATATTGTTGCCGCCAAATTGTCGCAATATATATCAATAGGTTCTTTGGTTGAAGGCATCACTCCAAGATCTTCAATAAACTTCCTAATCCAAACAGCTTCCATTGCAGCTTCTGAAGCAGCCATGTACTCGGATTGAGTCGCATGCATAGCAATGGTTTTCTGCTTACGGCTCTTCTAGTCAACCGCTCCTCCATTGATAACAAACACGTAACCGGTCTGAGACTTCGTATCGTGTTTATCACACTGCCAGGATGCGTCACAGAATCCTGTTACATTCAGTTCTGTGTCTGGTTTACCCCCAAATACCAACAACATATCTTTCGTACTCCTCAAATACTTTAGAATATGCTTAACAACAGTCCAGTGGAACTCTCCTGGATTCTGTTGGTATCTACTGACCAAGTTCTGAGCAAACGCCACATCAGGCCTTGTGCATCGTACAACATACATAATAGATCCTACAGCCGAAGCATAAGGCACCTTCTGCATGTAAGCCACCTCTTCGGGTGTTGATACATCTTTCTCATGACTTAATTCATGCTTAACCTCCATTGGTTGAAAACCTTTCTTAGAGTTATGCATGTTATACTTCTTTAATATCTTATCAATATAAGCATCTTGACTAAGACCAACTAACCGTCTACTCCTATCTTGATAGATTTTAATTCCCAGAATATACGCAGCATCTACTAAATCCTTCATAGAAAAACATTTACCAAGATAATCTTTAACATCCTTAAGTCTTGGAATGTTACTTCCCATGATTAATATGTCATCAACATATAAGATTAGGAACACTACATTACTCCCACTAGCTTTGCGATATACACATGGCTCATCACAATTTTGAATAAATCCAAACTTCTTGATTTCTTCATCAAATCGTTTATTCCATTGACGTGATGCTTGCTTCAAACAATAAATAGATCTTTGAATTTTTCACACGCGCTTTGGATATTTAGGATCAACATACCCTTCCGCTTGTTGCATATAGATGTCTTCATCTAAGCAACTGTTCAAGAAGGCAGTTTTAACATCCATTTGCCATATCTCATAGTCATAGTATGCTGCTATGGCTATGAGAATCCTAATAGCTCGTAAGTCTGCTACAGGAGAAAAAGTCTCCTTGTAGTCTATACCAAAAGTTTGAGTAAAACCTTTAGCCACTAAACGTGCTTTGTAGGATTGTACGTCACCATCCATGTCGGTTTTCTTCTTAAAGATCCACCTATTTTTCACTACTTTAGCGTTTCTAGGCGCGTCTACAAGAATACAAACATCATTGATTTCCATGGATTTCATTTCCTCATTCATCGCTACTATCCATTTTGATTTTTCTGGATGAAGCATTGCGGATCAATAGTTAGCAGGTTCACCAAGATCCCCTACTTCCTCCTCATCATCCTCTATGTAAAGACATAGTTTGCTTGGCGCGCGTACGGTTCTCTTAGACCTACGTAGAGGAATTAATTCCGGTGGAACTCCCAGACTTTCCGGTTCTACAGTAATTTCTTCGCTAGTATTTTCAGAAGGCAATGTATCTTCTTGAATTTCTTTAAGATCATAATTTCTCCCACTGAATTATTGATTTACAAGATCATCTTCACGGAAGTCTCCATACCTAGCAATAATAACCTTGTTCTCTGGCGGATAATAGAAGTAGTAACCCATAGTTTCCTTAGGGTAACCTACAAAGATACATTTCACAGAGCGCTGTTAGAGTTTATCTCTAGAGTCACGTTTCACATACGCCTCACAACCCTAGACTTTCAAATAAGACAAATATGGTGTTTTGCCATGCCATAGTTCACATGGTGTCTTATCAACCTTCTTTGTGGGAACCATATTCAGAATGCGAACAACAGATTCTAAAGCATAGTCCCAAAAGGATAATGGTAAAGTTGTACGATTAAACATAGATCGCACCATATCTAATAGTGTACGATTTCTCCTTTCGGATACACCATTTGGTTGTGGAGTATATGGAGAAGTAAGTTTCTGAACAATTTCGTTCTCACTTAAATAATCTTTAAACTCTTGACTTAAATATTCACCACCTCTATCGGAACGAAGAGCTTTAATCTTCTTTCCTAGTTGTAACTCTACTTCTGCTTTAAACATTTTGAATGTCTCAAATACCTCATGTTTATGTTTAAGTAAAAAAAGATAACCATAACGGCTATAATCATCCGTAAACGTTAAGAAGTAGCTAGCACATTTCCTTGACACATGTCTAAGTGGTCCACACACATCCGTATGTATCAAACCAAGTAGTTCAGTAGCCCTTTCAATACTGCTATTAAAAGGTTTCTTCGTCATCTTTCTAGGGATACAAGACTCACATTTATCAAATGATTCATCATTGATATTTTTCAAAAGACCATCACGTTGAAGCTTTTGTATGTGTGTCTTCCCAATATGGGCAAACCTACAATGCAAAAGATAAGAAGAGTTCTTGTCTAACTTTCTCTTCTTATTCATGCTAAAGACATAATTATTATTACTCTTGGAATTATTATCATGCATGTTATTTCAAACATACCATTCACAGAAATTGCATTAAAATAGAATAAACCATCTTTGAAAACATAAATTCCATTATTATCAATAGTGTGAATTAATCCAAGATCCAACAAACAAGAAAAGGAAATAACACCCCTAACAATTGAAGGTGCATAATGACAATTGTTCAAAATCAGTACTAAACCCAAAGGTAAAACTAAATTAAACGTTCCTATAGCTTCAACAGTTGCTTGTGCTCCATTGCCCACTTGAATATATTGCTCCCCATAGGATAGCTTCCTTTCCAGCTCAAATCCCTGTAAGGTATTACAAATGTTAATACCACATCCCGTATCATATACCCAGGAGTTTGATTTGAATGTAAGATTAAATAAATCTATCATAAATAAGTTACCTGAAGGTGCTACAGCGCCTAGCTCAGCCTTCTTCTTATTTTCTTGCAATTCATAGAGGTAGAGAGGGCAATTCCTCTTCCAGTGTCCAATGACCTTACAATGGTGACAAGTCTCATCCTTTTGAGATTGATTCTTCTTGACAAAGTTTTGCTTCGGTTTTGAAGGAGTCGCAACATGTTTGCCCTTATCAACCTTGCCTTTGCCTTTTTTTGCTTCTTGTTCACTTGCGGTTTTGGCTTGTTGACTCTACCCTTTTTTACATAAAGCACTTGAGGAGTAACAGTGGAAGCCTTGTCCTTTAACCCCTTTTCATAGTCAATGAGCATTGCATGCAAATCATTAACTGTCTTTCCCGTGCAATGCATATTATAGTTTCGAACGAAATCATTAAAGTCCTTGTTAAGGGACCTATTGATCAAGTTGACAGCCATATTATGATCATAGGGTTGTCCTAGTGCAATGAGCTGTTCCATGTAACCTCTCATTTCCATGTAATGGGCACTTACGTACTTTCCAGGACCTTGCTTGCAACTTTGTAGAGCATCAACCAAATCATAGATCTCTACAGTGTGCGGCTTTTCATAAACAGCCTTGAGTTCATCAAGCATTTTCTTTGGTGGAAATAGATCATACTTCTATTGAAGTGGAGAAGCCATTTTCCCTGACATTATAGCAGCCACCTCTTGGTGCTTCTTAACATTAGCAACATGTTGAAGCCTTTCCGCATCAGATGCTCCTTCAGCAAGATCCTCCGGAAAAGGAGTAGTCAAGATATCAATAGTACCCGCTACCCTCAGAACAATTCTCAGTGAGAGATACCAATCATTGAAGTTTGGGCCAGTAAGTTCAGGACGATCAAAGAAAGCTTTGAAAGCCGAACTCAATGTCATATTGTTTTCGGGTTGAGCCATTTCTACAAAAATAAGTTCAAACATTAGTATTTTCGATAATACAATTCAAGAAAATAAAATTACTCCGGTAAATAAAACCATAGTATTTTCCTTGAAACTAGAATCTATATTGACATAAACTCATCACATCAGTTTATCTGCTAGTGACAAATGTATTCAACACGGTAACTTGTCGAACAAATAATTGCCAAACAAATTTGCAATTTCTAGATATTTTAGGGATTTACATTGCCAAAATCATTTGCATTGTGAACATGTTTCATCCCTACTTTACGCCTTAAATTTCCAGTTCTCACTGAGTAACTTAATTAAGTCGACTAATCTAAAGAACGTAAAACATTCATTGCGAATTCTCATTCTATGAACGTTTTCTTTCCATCACAACATCGCCCCGAATCTCATATGACGATAATTGTGACTTCAAGTGTCCGTCAATTAGATGGCATAAAACTTAAATTTTAGGGTATAGATTTTTGGTGTCAAAATCATGTATGGAGAAGCATGTATACATCTCCATAGCATAAGTTTAATAAAACGTTTAGTGAACTTTTTGGCGAGACTAAATAAAAAGCGACATATATTTACAAGTTGAGGTATTGGTTAAACTAATTAAAGATTTTACCCACAACTAAATTTACACCGTACTTTTTCTAGAACTCGGCTAAAGCACAAAGCAATAACCTTATTCATTGTGTTTCGGATGTAAATTAATGCGGTTAAATCAACCTTAAGGAATTAAGCTAATAACAACCGTAGGTAATTCCAACTTTGACGCACAGGCGAGCCGGGAATTTGTTCAGCGCTGAAGCATAACACCTCCTTCCTTAACCGGGTACATGACCAGTGGTGCATTATATCCACTTTGTAGTTTGTCAAAATTGAGTAGGCCGTTAAGTTATTATTGCAATTCCAATTAACGCAAATCATATGTAATTTAGATCTCAAAACAATTCATTAATTTTTATAAGATTTAGTCAATATTATTTTTCTTGGAAAAATTACCTTTGTTTACAACATACAATCATATAAAATGCATGAAAACAAGTAGGTACAAAAAAAACTAAATCAAGTAGCCACATGCATAAAAATTTATTCAAAGAACATTAAATCTAGGGTTTTTATAACATAAAAAGTCTTCCCTAATTTTAAAACTTTGAATCAAATAGCATACAAATTAATATGATCCATGAAAAACTTTTACCCAAAAAAAAATATGATCCATGAAAAAACATGCACGTTGGATCTCCCACATTCTCTTAACAATTTAAATACTACGGATCGTAACCACACATGACATAACAATTAATTCATGCAAACATCTAAAGATAATTACCATGTAATTTTAGGGTTAAAAATTTTTTTTTAATAAAAAATTCGGCAAGCCGATTTTAGTAAAAAACAAAAAAACAAAACCCTAATTTTTTATAAAACCTAAAAAACAATATGTAATTTTTAACACAAATCAATATTATTTAAAAAAAAACTTTAGATCTCGATAATTATGACATGTTAAAACGGCTCTCGATGCCACTGAAGGTTTGTATGTAGTTCATAACAATTATTTAAAACCCTAAAACCCTAAACAAGATCAAAGCACATATAGCGGAAGCGATTTAACAAGATCATAATAATAACACAATTATAATTAATCGAATTAGGGTTACATACCTTTATCCTAGAGAAGATCCACAAGATAACGGAACCACCACCAATTAGGGTTTACCACAAACACCACCAAGATATAGTCTAAAGTAAGACTATATTACGTTCTTGTACACACGTAATACAACGAGCTAACCGTGATTTTAGCACGAACAAACCGAGCTTCAACGCTTGTGGAATATCTACCCAACAACCCTAGAGAGGGGCTAGGACTACATAAATAGCTAAATCGAAAACCAACGAAAACCCCTAAGGGTGTGTGGGTTGCGATCGCAGAGAAGGAAGAGAAGGGGAGGGACAAAAATTATGAAGGCCTTGGGGTGTTTATATAGGCTTGGAAATCCTTGGGCTCCAAGTAATAAACATGTTTTAGGAAAGAAAATCTTTCCCTTTCCTCCCTCTCTCTTGACCGACGGTCGCAAGCCCCCAAGGGGTGTTTGCGTAATTTTTTTCTTCTTCTTTTATCTTCTGTTGTTTCCATAACGGTCGTTTATACTTAACTCTTACTTATTAACGATCGTTAGTTAAGCTTTGGTTTGATTTAATAAATATATAAAATATATATTTAGTAAATAAATTAACCCTTTACGTAATGTGTGCAATCCCGTAATCCCGAGTTCGATCCTATCACACGACTATTAATTTTAAGTCCATAAACTTTCAATTTGTTCTAAATCTTTGTAACACTTCTAGTTTCCACTTCCATCTGCCACCAGTGGTACAGCTACGCTGTGGAGTTTTTGAGCAAGTGTAACAAACAATTTCACTTACAAAGGTCATAGCATCAGTAGAATGTTTTGAAGAAATATCTTTATGACAAAAATTGTGTTTTTGTGGTTGGGTGACTCGGGTCTTGCCTTAATTGCCAGTTAAAAACTATTTCCAAACCCCCTCCTTGTCTTTGGTTTTTCCTTAGCCATCAAGAATATTTGGAAGGACTCCCTTTTATTAGGGCAAAGTCCTACAATTATCTGTCAAAATTTTCTACATCTTTTCTTTATTGACATAGAAAGTACATGTCAGACTTTGAAAAAAAAAATGAACTCTATTGAACTTTTGGTTGTATTGGTCATAGGTCCAGTATGTTGGTTTAATACAGTCCCAATTAAGACAAGTTTTTGAGCTCAGATGGTTGTATACATAACAACTCAGCAAAACGTTATATCTACGGGTTTATTTCTTTCATTTTCCTATGTGGGATTTATTATACAATTACCACAAACAACATGATTACACAAATAAGCTCCAACATGTTTGCTATGCTTTGTATAATCTTTAGGCGTTTTACTAAAGCTGTATGTGTTAATCTTATTTGACGCATTTAAATCGATTCGTTTGGATATTACTAAATGTACCTGAGTGACTATTTTCTTTTTTTCCTATCTTGAAATAACAACCAGCCATATTTCCTAGGTCCTAATCTTTTTAATATCCATTTGGTCGTCATTGCTATCAGTATTATTGGTACTAGGCTCATGAGTTCGGCAGGGACGGGTGACCCGTGCTTGTTTGGCCACCTCTACCTGAAAATGTCACTGGAGTTAGCATCTTCCCAAAGCAGGCGGACACTCTCCCGATCAAGTCACTACACTTCTAATCAAGTCACTGAGTTAACATCTTCTCTCAAAACAGGTGGACTGATCTCTCGTGATCATGTCACCGATTTACTACATATTAGGAGTCGAATATTGCATTCTAACATAGTATCCTTGGTGTAGGACATGTGAGTCCGTTAATGACACACTCATATGCAAGGGAACATATATTCTACTCATTGTCAGGGGAAGATCTAGGGACGTTATACAATTTGTTGTTCAAAGTTGCAATAAAAAAGACAAATGTATAACATAGTGAATGTGGGGAAATGTTGTGTGTATGAACCCAGTTCTCTTTTTTATTGCAAGTTATTTTGAACCTAGGTACAAGATTTTGAGAATATATTAACTCCTATTTGAAATGATTGACAAAAACTTTGTGTTATGACAATCTCAGCTATTAGATTGACTTAAATAGTTTTATGCAGAGCGTGTAGGCTTTAGCCTTGCAATGACGAAAAGATGGCATGGTGCTATTATTGAGTCTGATTGAGAAGTTGATATCTCCTTCGTTTCAATAGAGTGTTGTCATTTGCTGCTATTATTAGTGACATCAAAGCTTGGGCTCTCCACATGAATGTGCATTTCTCTTAGTTGCCTCGTACATGTAACTATAGGGAATCATGTACACTTTTATTTATAAAATAAAAATAATATAATTAAACTAAGGGGATGTTTGGTAGGAGTGAATGGAAAGAAAAGAAACGGAATGGAGAGACATTCAATTGTTTGTTTACGTGTGATAAAGGAAACGGTGAATGAATATCCCATTCTCATTCAAGCGTTTTCATTCTTCAAAAATAGTGAGGAAAGGCGAGAATCAAAATATACACGCTAAACTCATTCTCGTTGAATTACCTAAATAATCACAAAACCAAACTAAAAAGTCATGTGCAGAGTACATATTATCAAAAATTAAAACACATACTAAACCACCGAGCACATACTCTTGTTGATTTGGGCAATTTGATTTTTCCAACGTCTCATAAATCCGTTTCATCAAATCATTTATTTGTTTCATAAATCAAATTATTTAGTTAGTCCTTGATATTTCCCAGGTAAAGGCTAAGTTTGACCGTCTTTTCTCATCATAATTTTTCGTAGACGAAGTGTTTGATGTTTTGCTACTGATAAACATAGTTTCTTATAGAATCAAATTTAGTGTTCAAAATACTTGAAGTTTCTACAAAACATTCAAAACTAGAGTAGTATCATTTTATCAATTTTTCTTTTGATTAAAAAAATGCGATTAGTCGCTTTAAAACATTTCGAAAAAATGCAATATACGAGTTAACAATAAAACTATCTGTTGTTTGAAAGATAATGAATTGATACTAAAGTCATATATGAAAACACAAACTTATACCTGGTTTGATTATGTGTGGCGGTGGGTTCAAACCCCGTAGATTAGTCGACCAATGAGTCAGAAATCACGATTACAAAAAAAAAAAAAACTTATAATGATCGGATCTGGGTTAAAAGGCACAATCAATATAACTTTTCTTTTCAAACTAAGTTCATCTTTCGCTTTGTACCAAACAAGTGAATCAAGCATTTTACATATTTCTTTGTTGAATTTTTTTTATTACCAAACACTGGAATCGAATCAACTTCTCTCAGACCATTCCTTTTCTATGTCATTCTATTCTTTTACGTGATTCCATTCTCTATGATTCCATCATACCAAACATCCCCTAACAGAAAATAAATAACCGACAGATATAATTATAAACGATAATTAAAGAAACCAATAAAATGATAAAAACCTTGCTAGATCGCCAGCAAGAATGCTCACGCGAGCGGAACCACGTGTTAAACATGATAAACAATAAAGAGCCGAGGCACGTGTTTGACACGCTTCCCTTAAAACAGATTCGCCGTCTATTTCCCAGGGTACAACAGCCGAAACAGTAAGTTGTACTGTCGGACTTAACAAAAATGCCAGAAAGATCACGGAAACTTGTATGTCTCTGATCGAAGAGACTAATGGAATTCGGTTGCTATGAAGCTGTATTTTCTGTGTCTAAAACTGAATGAGAATGAATTTAATTTATAGTGAAAACTTGTCTTGGTCACCAACACAGAAGAATATCACATAAGAATTAAACTGATTTAGATATATCTTATTTGTTTAAGCATATTATGTCAATGTTTACAAACAAATGATATATTCTATTTATTTAAAACCGATTCTGTAAACTTATTCCAAAAGTTTAAATCAGCTATTAAAATAGATTTAAACAAAATCCCACGATATCTCATTCACATTATATAATATTCACATTCACATTATATAATATTCCAACAATCCCCCACATGAATGGAGATCGGTCAAAAACACACGAAAGTTTCTGTGAAATTTCTGCGGTTAAGTCCTGCATAGGATAGGTAGGTGCTACCCTTTGAACCTTCCCTTGTGAGATGCACTTAGTCTCCTAGATCTGAGTAGACGCGATGTCCTTGAACTCAATATTTGTTTACGTAGACGACAATACGCACTCACACAAGACTCTCCCTGACCTTGTTAAGTCCTCATAGTCGTGTTCGTTATGGTCATGAACACTCGCCTGGTTGTGCAAGAGCTCTTAGAAATTGTGCCCCCACAATTTCCTTCGAAGCGACCTCACTTCTCTCTTACATAGGTGATTTCATATTGAATCATTAAAAGCACATATTTTATGATTTCATCTTGAATAATTTTTCTTTATGATTTCATCCTGAATCATTAAGCCATATGTTTAACCTCTCAACAAGTCACATTGTTTTAGGAATATACTAGGAAAGTTACTGTATTAAGTAACTCCCCCACATTGACGTGACTTCCCCCACATTTCTATGATTAGGTTGTCCTATTGAACCCAGATCTTGGGATCTCCAGTCAACTGGGTTAGGTTTTACTTCATAGAAACTCATTCCTCAAGGGCTTTAGTCTCATTCCTTTAGATGACTCACTAAATAACTCTCTGCTTACGGCTTTCGTAAAAGGATCCGCGATGTTATCCTTTGACGTTAAGTAGTCAATCTTGATAACTCTAGTTGAGAGTAGTTGTCGCAACAATCACAATCTATGATGGTTATGTCTCGACTTACCGTTTTACATTTGTGATATGAGCTCTGTCAAATTCTATTGACTATCACACTTTATAAACATGGCCGTTACCGGTATATGCCATCTTGGTATGTCCTTTACGAATTAGCGTAAACTTTCCTGCATATTCTATAAATTTATCTCAAATAATAAATTCATATTTCATCATAGATTTAGCTATAATTGTCTTTTTGAAATACTTTCAAAATTTCTAAGACATAGCTTTCCACTTAGGGTAAATACATCCACTCTAGTGGATCTAGATTCTTATATGTAAGAATCCATATTTGCATTACTCTATCACTTGATAGTAGTAGGATATCTTCCATAATGCAATATCATTAGTATCATAGTACTCAAGTAATACTTATTCAAATGGTCCCCAATTGAATTACTAATATATCTGCTTGCCTGAATATAAGTTCAAAATCATATCATACACACTTCATTAGACACATAAGATGCTCAATATTCTTTGTGTATTCAAAATGGGCAACACCTTTACCTCTATTTCAAATAGATTTAAAAAGATGTCATTGGACTCTAGCTAGGCCGAAATCCCCCACATTGAACCCCTCAATAACATTGTTATCTTAATATTTAACCTCAAAACAAATCCATATGGGTTCAAAACAAACCGAATAACTAATGAAGTTCATGTCAAATCTTGACTCCAACATATCATTAGTGGATTTATTCATCTCGTTATCACTTCTAGTGATAAGTATACCATCTCTTTATAAACACAAGAGTACATATTTGCTATTGAACACACATACATACATACATACATACATACATACATACATACATACATTACTTTTGAATCCACATTCTGACATGATATGGTCAACAACTTTGACGTCATTGTTTGATAGCTTGCCTTAAACCATATAATGACTTAATTAGCCTACAAACTTTCTCTCTAGCATAGGAACCATGAAACCCTCAGGCTGGTTCATGTATAGTTCCTTTTCTAAATCCCTGTTTAGAGATATCGTTTTCACATCCCCATAAAAAACATCCAAAATTTCTTAATACGGAAATAAAGTACCATCATTATTGAGGTTATTCGTGTAACATGCGAGTAAGCATCAAAGGAAGATAGACATTCTTGTTGTCTAAATTCTTTGATTACTAATCTTACTTTTCACATGTCAATGGTGACATTGACTTTTATTTTCTTTTTGAAGATCCATTTATAGCCTAGTGGTTTACAACTTAAGGTACATCCACGATCTTCTAATTTTTTGTAAAATAGAATCGATTTTACTTTTAATGGCATCTTTCTATTGATACCCTTATAAAGAAGTTACTGATTCTCAGTAAGAAGTAGACTCATTTTTTCATTTTTTTTACCATAAAAGAAACAAAACAGAATCTAACCAATCTCTCGGTTCATGCCATTTTGTTTCTTATAGGTTTACCCTCGTCTTAGGTCAATCTTGTCTCTCTTCTAAGAGATCAATATCATCTCGTTGTTTCTGACTTTGGACAACCTCGTCACTATTCTAGATGATCTTTCAATTTCCTTCGTAAACAAGGAATATATTTCTGAAGAATGAATCATTCCTTAATTCCATTACTATGTCTATTTTCGATTCATGTACAATGAAACGATAAGCACTGCTATTCATAACAAATCCCATGAACATAAAAATCCATGGGTTTAGGTCCAATCTTTCGAACCATGAATTTCATATGGATATCTTAGCTAGATATCCCCCACATTTGTAAGTACTATAAGATAGTTTTTTTCTCACCCATAGTTCGTAAGAAGTATCTTATTTTATTTACAAGGGATCTTATCTAAAAGATAAGTAATCGATATAATCGCTTTCCCCCACATGCCATGGCTTAAACCTGGACTTAAGAACATCTCATTAACAATTTCTTCTAAGGCACGATTCTTTTCTATATCAAGAGCAATGAATTTGTGTCTTATTCTATGTTTAGCATAAAAATTTAGAAATGGAGACACATATTCACCTCCAATAACCTCGAATCACCTTGTTATCGATAAGTTGGTTCTCAACTTATGTATATATATCAAGTTTGTCTATATCCTTACTCTCAATTAAGTGTAAATAGCAATATTTTGTACCACATTCAGCCAATATGATGAAGTACAAGATACTCTCTACCTTAGTAGGTATCAATTCCAAATCACATAAAACCATGTGAATCATATCAAGGTTTTTGGTTATTTCTGTTCAACTAAGAGAAAAGACTTATCAATTTGGCTTCAATGTAGGTTTTGATTTTGTAATTCGTGTCAATACAAAAATGGTTATCCAATTTGGTTTAATTGGACAACATGTTGAGTAAAAATTTAAAAAATGTCAAAGTAAGTCATAACATACATTTAAAAATGACCATTATAAAATATAATCAACTTAACCATTTTAAAGGCATAACCCGTATGCACTAAATTTATGTTATTCGTTAAATCGATTTTATTTGATTCAAACAAATATGAAAGACAAACTTCATTAAGCAACCATCCGGACATAAGATTCATATGAATCTCCGGCACACACAGCGTTGGTTAACTTAGTGTCTTTTCCAAATGTGAATCACATCTTCTTTTTCCTTGATATTCGCAGTTGGAGAGTTGCTCAAACTCGTTCTCTCCATTCTCAACTGCATTATAAGAGTTAATCAAACTCTTATCACCATATACATGACATGATACTGAAGTGCGAATGCACCATTAGCTATGTTTGGATTCCATCATGGTCTCAGTTTTCATGTCATTCAGACCATATAACGCATAGTTATGGCAAAACAAGTTTCTGAATGCTTCAAAGCATCTACCGTACAAGTAAGTATCGGTCTCCCTTTTGATGTCACTCGTGACATTCCGAATGTTATTAAGAGGTCCCATGATTTAGTTGACACTAATTTTGGTACTATTAACAACGTGCTAAACGACATAGTGTTTCTTAACCAAAAGCGAATTACATCGAATTTTGTTTAAAACGCAAACATTTTGTAAGATCCGTTTTACAAAACCCACTTTAAAGGAAGTCTTTCGACTAAACAATTAAAGAAAATATCAGCTATAACATAATGTTTTACCAAAAAACACATATGTAATATTATGTTGTCAATCTTCATTAAGAAGATCTTAACTTCACATGATCTATTTCTACAATGAAACATAACGAGATTTCAGTAGATCCATTCTTGTAAAGAAACTCCACAAGGTTTCTATAGATTTACCTTTAAACTCGACAAGGTTTCTATAGATATATCTATAAACTCAACAAGGTTTCAAGAATTATATCTGGTTTATAATTAAACTCGGCCCAATTTACAATGAATTACACAAGTCAAACAAACTCTTCCACTAATTTAACTCAACAAGGTTTCAAGAATTATATCTGATTTATAATTAAACTCGGCCCAATTTACAATGAATTACACAAGTCAAACAAACTCTTCAACTAATTTAATAAAATAGTGTATGTAATATGATATTTAATGATAACTCATACCATTGTCAACATCTTGTTTCAAAGAAATTCTTCATGATTTCATTGAACACGTTTCAAAAGTCTAATAATATAAGAGCTTACATTTTATGAGATCAATGAATACGTTCTAATAATCTCATAAAATAGCAACTTATCTTTTATGAGATTTGTGTCAAAGAAACTCCACTTGATTTCAATGAATCTAAAATCACCATGATTCCAATCATGCTGTAACTGGCGCACCAGTTACATTTACAAGATTCACTAGGGACACAATTGTGTTACCACAAGTAAAGTTGTCAATATTCTAACGGAATACAGTTAAGAACTATTAAAACAATTTGGTATCTAATAAACTCGAAATGGTTTATACAAACTTGTACCAAATCTGATTCAAAGGAACTCAATCATGGTTTCTATAAACCTAGATTTAAACAATAACCTCGGTAATAAAAATAATAGATCAGATTGTTATGAAACTCATCATGGTTTCAACATAAACTGATTCAATGAACTATATTAAATATCGTTTATAGATATGTTATATAAAATTCTGTTAAGTTGAAACAGATTTTCCAAAGAAACACAATCTTGGTTTCAATAAAAAAATAGTTTATAAAAACCCGTTAATTAATCTGATTTTAACAAAAAGTGTTTTAATTTTGTTACGCAAAATCTGTTTTAAGACTGTAGGGAATCATGTACACTTTTATTTATAAAACCAAAACAATATAATTAAAGTAACAGAAAATAAATAACAGACATATATAATTATAAACGATAATTAAAGAAACCAATAAAATGATAAAAACCTTACTAGATCGCCAGTAAAAATCCTCACGCGAGCGGAACCACGTGTTAAACATGATAAACAATAAAGAGCCGAGGCACGTGTTTGACACGCTTCCCTTAAAACAGATTCGCCGTCTGTTTCCCAGGGTACAACAGCCGAAACAGTAAGTTGTACTGTCGGACTTAACAAAACTACCTGAAAGATCACGGAAACTTGTATGTCTCTGATCGAAGAGACTAATGGAATTTGGTTGATATGAAGCTGTATTTTCTGTGTCTAAAACTGAATGAGAATGAGTTTAATTTATAGTGAAAACTTGTCTTGGTCATCAAGATAGAATATCACATAAGAATTAAACTGATTTAAATATATCTTATTTGTTTAAACATATTCTGTCAATGTTTACAAACAAATGATATATTCTCTTTATTTAAATGTATACTTATTCCAAAAGTTTAAATCAGCTATTAAAATAGATTTATACAAAATCCCACGATATCTCATTCACATTATACAATATTCCAACAATCGAGTTGCTCATCACGTGGCAAATCTTTCTCTCAATTCGGTTGCAAACTTTATGCGGGATGCAAATTTCCCTGTAGAAATTACCCATAGTGAGAAGCGATGTTGTGTAATTTTCAAATGTTTGGCTTTTTTAGTTTAAGAAACAAAAAAGGAAAAAAAATATCTATTCAAAGATGATGTATAGAAGTTGCCGAATTTAAAGTTGCAACAGAAAAGAATGAATCTAATTGGTTACTCGACTTTATTGCAAAAACCATATAAGCCCCAACTCGTCTAAGGTGAACTTAATTGAGACGATTCTGGGACTTCATTAGTTTGCCTATATGGTAACTTGTCAAGCTTATATTTATGCGTTTATTTCATCCATTTTTTTATGTGGGATTAATTATGCATGTACCACAAAAACAACATGAATACACATAAGCTCCAACATGTTTGTTATGCTTTGTATACTTTTTTTACATGAGATTGTTTGATTCGTACCAGTTTTGTCACCTCTACCTGAGCATGTCACTCAGTTAGCATCTTCCCAAAGCGGGTGGACACTCTCCCAGGCCCGATCAAGTCATTACTCTCCTGATCAAGTGATCATTCAGTTAACATATTCTCTCAAACTGTGTGGTTTCTTTCGTGATCATGTCACCGATTTAGGGCATTAGGACTCGAACATTGCATTTTAACATATTATCCTTGGTGTAGGACATGTTAGCCGGTTAACGACGGTGGTTATCAACACTTTTATGGAAGGCAATATATATTATACTCGTTGTCAGCGGCATTGTTGTCAAGAGCACACCTAAAGGGTTTCCATGGGCTCATGGAACTCGCTGAATTTTTGTCGTTAAATATAAAGTTTCAATTAAAATCCTGATTTCTCATAAATGAACATGTTCCCGAAATTTTTGTCATACAAATACATGTCTTACTTCCTTTATGTTTGCACAAGATTTTTCGCACCTAGTAGACGTAAGGTAAATTTTATTTTATCTTTAGGTGAAGGGGTCAGTTTGATGTACCCGTAAACACTCGTTTGAGTTTTCTTCAGTTTATTCGTCAATGTAGATTCATGGTTCAGAAATGTAGATACCATAGCTCTAAAAGTTTCCAAAGTTAACAAAGTCTTAAGTTTATACGTATACTGCACATTGGTTCCCTACTTTATACTAGTAAAAGTTATCAATGCATGCATATAAATACATACTGCACATAGCAAATTCACCTAGTCTCAAAAATATTTGTTTACGGTCTTGTTTAGTTTTTCCTAAAAATATTTGGTAATCTTAGTTCTGATTGCGTCTTTCACTTCAAAGAGAACAAGAACAGGGGACTAAGCTTTAGCGAGGACCTCACTAAAAAGGCTCACTAACCAACAAAAAAATCCCTTTTTAAACATCGACTAAACTAGCGTTTTTTTAAAATTTGACAGAGATTTTTGGCGAGAAAGTGTCTTTGCCATTGCAAAAATGAGGTAATTGACTTTTTTACGATTATTAATGATATTTGTATTGGCTCAAACAATTGACGAGTATAAATTAAAACCAGCTATTTACCATTGGATCTCGCGTGCAAATTAAAACCAGGCTTTTAAAAAACCGGTACCAAAAAACAAAACCGGTTTTTTTTAATACAGGGTTTTTTTAACCGAACCGGTTAGACCAGTTTTACCGATTTACCCTAAATCGTTTTTACCGTTTTTATCCGGTAAAAAAAAGGGTTTTAACCGGTTTTTATAATTTTGAATTAAAATTTTTTAATAACATACGAAATAAAAGCCGGTTAATAAAATCGGTGTCTATAAATAAGCTAGGCTTTATGGGTTTTTTAATATATAATAGTATTATGTCTATAAATGGGCTTTATGTTTTAATTTTCATAACCATTAAATCTCGCCAATACAGCCCATTATAGTTTTCATAACCTCACAAAATTCATAAAAACAATGCATATTTTTGTTTCAGTGAACGTCTACTAAAGACTCGAACTAGTTACTGAAAAAGGATAAGAGATTTTATTGCAAGACAAATATTATCTAGAAACTTCATCAAATGTGATGAAAAATGTATTTGTGGGAGGCAGGTTTAATGCAAAACAAGTCATCTAAAGTAAACCCAAACATTTATTAAAGATGAATTTATAGCTTACATTTTGTGTACATATAATAACTTATGAAGCTTATACCTATGCGTTTATTTTTTTCGGGATTAGTTATGCATGTATCAATAAAACAACTTAGTATAAACTTCGAACAAATTTGCTAAAAGCTTTTTATTTGACACATTTACATTGATTTGTTTGTATTATTACTGTTATAGTGTTGTTCTTTAATGCCCTAACTAAAAAACATAAGCGTATATCCTGTAGCATAACTTTGATTCTATATTATGATTTAGTTATAACAAGTAGTTGAGCACGAAAGAGTTATATGGAGAGGGAGGGACTAGTTTATTGGTTTCTATAGAAACATGAGTGAGTAAATATTCATAAGAACTGTGATGGAAAGTTCAGTTGCGGAGTACAAATTCCAACCATGGAGATGCGCGGGTTTAAGAATCTTTCTAATAGTTTTCGTGCAGATAGTGAGGAGCTCTTCAAAAACTGGCTCACAACGGGAGAAGTGAGATGTTCTAATTTATAGCGTTCACAGTCTAATTTTGGCATGCCAAAATGCTTTAAAACAATTTCACCCGGAAATAATTGATAAGTAGCCTAATGCAGTTTTATAGACTGAAAACTCCCTATCTGATGTATCAAACTCAGATAAGTAGATCAACATTGTTAATTACTACGACTTAACAGTGGCGAACACACGTCCTCGCTAAGTTTGTGATGAAACATTTGACGAGAACATATCCTCGTCATATATAAAGTCAAAGTTTGACTTTTTGCCGTTTCTCTTAAGGTTATGATTTGCCGTTGCTTGAGGCACATGGATGAGTGACAGGACATGTTATGTTACCTTTTAAACTCATAAAAACATTCATTTGTATAGTACGGAGTACGGACACTTATTGATAATGGACTCGAATCTGTCGGAAGGAAAAATGAATTTGGTTACTCAAGATTGTATACATCATAACTTATGAAGCTTATATCTATGGGTTTATTTCTTTCAATTTCCTATGTGGGACTGATTATGCATGTACCAATAAAACAACATGTTTGTTACGCTTTGTAAACTTTTTGGTGGCTTTACTAAATTGTTCCACCCGAGAGAAATATAAATATGCTTAACCGAAACCCACGAATAGACACGGCACAGTTGACACACTTGCTTCTATACTGGTTGGTTTGGATTTAGATTACCGCTATTCTCTTTCAATCTAGTTAAGAAAAGTTGACGATAAGTAGATCAACATTGTTAGTTATTAGTTACTTGTTGCTTGAGACTTGTTGCTCAAAACAAAGCATGCTAGATGATGATAAGTGACTAGCAACCAAATCTTCTGCCACTTTTGTCTATAATAAAAAACACATTCTAATAAACATTGCTCACAAAGGAATTAATGGTTCTTCAAGTCGGGTTTGGTAGAACCATATGTCTAGCTTCTTTGAGCTAAAACGGTAGCAAATTGGATAGGTAAATTTATCTTTATCTTTAGGTGAAACGGGTCAGTTTCATGTACCCGTAAACACTTGTTTCTGTCTTTCTCAATTGATTCGTAAACACTTGATTCTGTCTTTCTCAAAGTTGACAAAGTCTCTCGTCAGAACTAATCCAACTTGGAGGAGCATGCTTAAGTTTAACCAAACTCATAAACAAATGTGACAAATTAGTGAATTACCTTATATGATAAAAAATTTAAATACACGCATAGTGCACAATAGTCACCTACTTAACTTACAAAAATTATACATATTTTCCTAAATACGTACATTTTGGTAATCTCCGTCCTTGCTTTCACATCAAGTGCAAGTGTGCAACATCAACACCCGTATGACCCACAGGTCACAACAGAGACCAAGACTTGCTGATAAAACTTAGAATGTTACTTACTATATCGCCACACTACTTAATGCAGGATGCTTGCTGACCAAGTTAGCTGATGTCAAGTATTGAGGTTTGCAGGAGTCTTAAAAAGCTCGTTGCAAATGGAAAGGGCAGTGGAAAGTGGAAACAGAAGCGTAACTAAAGGAACATGTAAAGTTGATGTCAACTATTGAGGTTTTTTGTTTCCTTAACGACCGATGTAGCTATTCAAGTACTCCTAGTTTATGTAACACCAAGTTTCGTTTTCTTCTTAGAATGTCTAGTTAATGCAGGAGATAGAGGAGACCCCACGAAGAAGCGCGTGGTGGAAAAGTCAAGGAAGTCAGCCATATTTTCACCTTTGGGCAGTACCTTTGATAGTAATAAAACTCAAACTCCTATATTCAGGCTTTCATTTCACTAATGTATTTTTGGTTATGTAGAATGGCAGAAGAAGAGAAAAAAACTCAAACTCCCGCAACTGTTTCAGACATACAGTCCATTTTGAATGGTTATGAAATTCTCGAAAAGAAAGTGCGGTCACTCAAACTAGCTTTCATGAACAGGTAAAAAGACACATTATATGACCGTAATTATACTTAACTATCTACACTCATATACAAGTGATACTTCTTAAGTAGCTAGTATTATGTACTAATCATTTCAGGAAGGATTCAGAACAGACCAAGCAGATTGAAGAGGTCCAACAGCCATTGAGGATATGGGAGATGAAAAGGAACGTGTTTTAGAAGAGGCCGAGAGGATCTTGTCTTGACAGGTTAAACTGTGATCAACCCTTCATTTCTTTTTCCAACTGTTATATGCCTCGGACAAATTAGGTACTACTCAACGATAAGACTTCTTTGACAAAACTAAAAGTAGAGCAGAAACTAACGGCGCCCATGCAAAAATATTTCCAGTTGCAACCATTAAATTGTGTTTTCTTTTTTCATTTGTGTTCTTAACATGTAATGTGGATGTGATTTGGCAGGATCATAACCGTACATTAAGTTTACTAGGATTAAAATTCTCAGCATGTATCAAATTAAAACAAGATCAAACATAGCTCCATGCCATAAGCAATATAGCATGATGCTATATTGCTATGCCTTATTACCCTATGATCGTAGGCAACAAACCCCACGCTTAATGCGCGATGCAGCATGGTGATATATGCCTTATGAGTTATCATCGTAGGCAACACATTACACTCAGTGTAGCTTCAAGCCCTAACCTTCATGTCTTAAAAGGCGTAAGGTATGCCACAAGGGTACTGGCTAATCTTAGTTTGTCGCAATTACGCCCCTAAAATCATAGCATAACAATATTAATGCCCAACAATCGTAGGCAACACTTGGTCAAAGGATATATGGGTGCAAAAAAACCGTTCCATGAACCGAAGCGGAAAAATAAACTGAATCGGTTTCAAAAATGACTTTTTCGAAACCGATTTGCCATAAACTGAACCGATGGTTCGTTACCGGTAAAATAAATGACCCAAACCGGCTAAAAAACCTTAACCGATTCAATAAGAGATTTTATTGAACGTCGGTTACTCAAAAATGATAAGAGAATTTATTGCAAAACAAACATAAGCTAGAACTTCAAAACCCAAAACACTTGGTTAAGATGAAGTTATGAGCATAGGTTGTTGTGATTCTAATAACTTATGAAGCTTATATGTATCTGTTCACTTCTTTCATTTTCCTATGTGGAACTCATTATGCCTGTACCAACTATAAAACAACACATATTTACAATACACTTCGTAAACTTTTTGGTAGTTTTACTATGCCTATATATATGTGTGTTAACATTATTTGACATATTTACATTGATTTGTTGGGATTATTATTCTTATTCATCTTGGTCAAAAGTATAAGCTAAACGATTGATATATCACGAAACATATCAAGCGATTTAAATGGCTCAAACTAGTAACAAAAAATTTAAAATTCATCCAAAGTGTATTCCAAAGCCTAGAGATCTCTAAAATCGGTTTGATGATTGCGATAGATGTAACTTCACAATATAACTTAAGAATATTTCTAGCGCGTCATTGCTTTTAATTCTTTGTAGGCTCAGTGTGACTTAAAAACTAGCATTTTTTTTATGTAACGACGTTGTCATGAAAAAATTAGAATAAGTAGATCAACTTAACCTGAAAAAACGTACCCTTTTTTCATCCTATCATGCTCTTCTATGATTTCATACTATTTTTCTGTTGTTTGGCTCTTTTGTACACAATACATGTTCACCTTTGGCTAGAACCTAAATTATTGCATTTGAAATCACTTATATAATTTATAAAAATATGTATGCCAAGCACTTGATCAAAATAGTTAATGCTTGTGATTTTTAGAATTTTATTATATGAATAACCTAGTGGTGTAGCTTCCGATTCTTCTTTAGAAACTGAATGTCCATACCTCGCGTGTAGTAACACTGGGACTGCCGCACGCACTCCCGTAGCTGAGTCGGTTTGAGAGGAACGAATTTTGCAAGAAAATGGTCACTCTTCGCAAAGGAGACGAACACTCTCCGGACATCTGAGCCACTTAAGTTAACATCACTCGTTATCAAATACTGTTTTGCAAGGAAACAATTATGCTAACCGTTGTTAATGGTTTGAGATTCTGTAATAAAAAGGACGAACGCGTTGATCATATAAAAAAATCTAGGAATTTTTCATTTATAAAAACTTCTAGATAATTTATAGAACAAGTATAAGAAAGTTTAAATGCATAGTATCGTGTCATGAGTTCAACAACTAAGAGAAGATGTCACCAAATGGTTGCATACATGATACCTCATCAAGCTTAAATCTATGCATTTATTTCATTTATTTTACTATGTGGGATTTATTATGCATGCACCACGAAAACAACATGATTGCACATCGATTGGTTTGTATATTTTTTGGGCGTTTTACTAAAGCAATATATGCAGGGCGAATCCACATGGAAGCCGGTTAAAAATAGTTTTTTTTTTCTACGTGGCACGGGTTACACTCCATTTTAGGCAACACCCGTTTAAATGCATGTACCCCATTCTAGGTTACAAAAGGTAATATAACGAATGTAGATAAATGCCGTGGTTATAGGTCCCAGTATTTTGGTTTTTAATGTCCTTACTAGCGATATTTGTTGGAAACAGGATATAAGACTTTACATAGTGGGGGGCTAACATTTTTTTTACACTAGGGATATGATTCAGAAATGTTTAATTGAAATAATAAAACGAGAATTCTACTTAGAGAATGAATGATTTATAACGCTTTAAAGTGTTGTATTTTAGGATTTAATGTGTTAGTGGGGTAATTTGAGTTTTCGATGAGACATTTAAAAAAAGCGTTTATAATTTTTTAAAAATTACACTAAAATCCTATTTTTTTTGTCTAGCCATATGATGGAGGGCATCGCCACCCCGTACTATGTCAATGGATGTGCCCCTGCATATAAGCCAGAACCTCGTCTAAAGGTGAAGTTGGCTTGACCACTTGACGAAATGCTAGCTTAAACCGTTGTATGCAAAAACCTCGTCTAAAGGATAAGAGACTTTATTGCAGAAACCATATAAACCTGAACTTCATCTAAAGATGAAGTTGGCTTGACTACTTGACGCGATGGTAGCTTAAACAGTTGTATACAAAAACGTCGTCCAGTTTATATCTATGCTTTTGTTTCTTTCATTTTTCTATGTGGGATTGATTGATTATGCATGTACCACAAAACAACATGTTTAAAACGTGAGCTCTAACACGTTTGCTATGCTTTGCATACTTTTACTAAAGCTATATATACGATTAGTTTAATTTGGATTATTCTATCGGAAGTTGGTGAATTATGTGGTACAAGTGAACATTCAATCAGGTAGTTATGACACTCCTTGCAGGGTCTGTTTTGTGTTTGCTTCTGTAATGTCAGATGTGATATATCGTACTTCTTTTTATCTGTCATTTGGATTGAAGAAGAAAACGTGGTGCAAGCTAGCAATTTTTATTTGGCTAAAGTTTGCTAATATAAGACTCTACAAATATTTCTATTAGCGGTTCTCTGGGTCGTCTAAACTTTCAATTATGGATGCAAGCATGGTTTAATAGTTCCCAACCAATGACAGAATTTGTTCATCTGAATTAAGGTAATATAGCTCCACGAATCATAACTAGAGATGGCAGAATTCGTTACATAGAAATGGATCGGTACGAGTAACGTTTGATGTCTGATAGATCCAACAAATATAAAGGAAAAAAGGGTCAAATTCGAACAAACCCAACCAGACACGTATCGGCTTTTAATAAGACACAACTCATTTCACCCATCAATACCGTCACATCTAAAAATCATGTAACTAACATCTAAGACTAACTTCCTACAACCTTTACCTTTAATTAATTTATATGATATTTACAGGAGGAATTATGTCACAATGTAGAACTCACAGACACTAATCCGTATAGAAGCAATGCATACAGATTAACCCTTCCCATCAACCAATCGAAACAAGATTTTGATATCCAAAATGAGTCTACCTTATATAACACTCAACATACTTGTTGCCTGAGAGCTGTTAGATGTGCTTGCTTTCTCTATTTGAAACCATCCTGAAACATAGTCAGCCATATAAGTAAAACTGACCAGCGTTTCTTTCATAACTTAATGAAACAAAAAATGCTACCTTCTAATCTTTCTAATATTCATCTGGTCATCGTTGCTCTCAGTATTATCGGTAATCGGCTCATGAGTTGTTTGGTTATCAAACATCAGCTTCAATTGTGTGATTGATTAATTCTTCGATAACCATGTTCAGAAGAGTTTGTTTCAATTCATGAAAGAATCCTTTTTGTCATTGTGATTGATAATATTCTGTTAGCTATGTCTATTTGGCAAACACCATGCATCGGACTGGTCCGGTTCGATCAGATTTTTCTATTGTATCGCTTTTTTGTACTTCATACATGTTCACCTTTTGCTAGAATCTAAAGTATTGCATTTGGAAACAAATTATAGAAATTTATAATAATATCTTTGCCAAGCACTTGATCAAAGTAGTTCATGCTTGTGATTTTTAGAATAGCTAGTGGTGTAGCTTGCGATTCTTCTTTGATAGAATCTGAATGTCCATACCTCACACGTAGTAATTTTTGGATGCCTCGTACATGTAATCAAGTTGCTCATCACGTGGAAAATCTTGCTCTCAATTCGGTTGCAAACTTTATACGGGATGAAAATTTCCCTGTAGAAATTACCCTTAGCGAGAAGCGATATTGTGTAAATTTCAAATGTTTGGCTATTCAAGTTCAAGAAAAAAAAAACTATGCAGAGACGATGTATACAAGTTGCCGAATTTAAAGTTGCAACGGACATGGTCATAGGTTCCATTATTTGTTGGGTGGGAAAAAGAATTTAATTGGTTACTCGACTTGCAAAAGCCATATAAGCCATAACTCGTCTAAGGTGAACCCAATTGATCGAGACGAGATTTGGTATTTGATGGTTTGCCTATATGATAACTTGTCAAGTTTATATCTATACGTTTATTTCATTCATTTTTCTATGTGGGATTCATTATGCATGTACTATAAACAACGTACACATGAGCTCCAACATGTTTGCTATGCTTTGTATAGTTTTTTTATATTAGCATGTTTAACCCCCTACCTGTTTTCAAGTTATTACTATCCTGATCATTGAGTTAACATCTTCTCTCAAAACGGGTGGCCTCTCTCATGATCATGTCACCGATTTACTGCGTTAGGACTCGAATTACATTCTAACATATTATCCTTGGTGTAGGACAAGTGAGCCGGTTAACAACGTTGGTTATCAACACTACTTTTATGCAAGGAAATATATATTATACTCATTGTAAGGGGCATCGTTGTCAGGGGCAGATTATACATAGCTGTAGAAGGCAAACAACAACAAGCTGCGCCACAAGCCCTTTTTGATTACATATCTCATCTAAGTCTTAAATCGAAAAAACATGTATGCACAACTGAGACTGAAAGCACAACTTTCCATTCATGATTATATATAGAAAGTCATTTGGTTAACTTTCGAAGTGTAAAATTTATATACAGAATAAGTAGCTATGATGTACCTAATGACTGCTAGATTTAAAAACATAATTTGTGGGAACTAGAAGATAGTAATGCATAATAGATTTGTCAAATGATTTATAAATTGTATGTATGCTTATGTTATAGCCTCCGAGATGCCATCAGTTAGAGCGCGAGGCCAACAAAGCTTGCTGCTGAGGAGATCCGGTTAAGCGCCGCCACAACAAGTGTTTCGTGCTACGTCAAAAGGGAAGATCTCTCAACATATTGGTCTTTCTTGGGATTCTTGATGGTCCAATAAAAATTTTATTAGGCTAATGACCCAACTAAAAATGATGAGTTTGTCAAACGTCTAACAAATTCACATATATATATATATATATATATATATATATATATTATATATATATATATATATATATATATATATATATATATATATATATATATATATATAACTATTAAAGCAGGGTATCACGCGTTGCGGCGACAATATCATCCAATAAGGTTTTCGTACAAAATAATTTCTGTTTTATATTTTTTTTAACATTGCTAATAGCGAAAATATATTTGATTTGGGCAACTTTTAGAAATGATGGACAATATCAAAGTAACAATTATAAAAATTACGAAATACTGACATTATGTTATGTCCATAAAAACGATAGTTGGTAATGTTATATGTCATTTATATGTAATAAACTGCACATCCCAACAAGTAAATAAAAAATTTAGTTTCTTTTAGAGAAACGTCATGTTAAAGTTTATAAATACTTTTCTATATGTTAACAAATTGCGAATATTATCTTGTAAATTAAAGTATACTTATTATGAACATGTTTATCTTATTAACAATGTATATAGAACTTGTCTCACAAAGATAAAAGATATAAATAAGAAAATGCTTATAATGTAAAGAAAACATACATGTTAAAAAATCAGGTGGATATGACTATATACATTATTATTATTAATATATCATTTGATTAGCACTTAGCACTTTGCATCATTTGTTTTCAAAAAATTGTTTTGATTTTAATAAAAGATCGTTTTTGCTTTTGTGGTTAAGTTTATCATAAGAAAAACTCCGAAACTTATTTTAATTGGCTCTCAAAACGTTCTTACAATTTAGGTAAACAACATATGTATGCTTTTGTAAATATGTGTTTTTAATTTTTATATAATGTGAATATAAATTGTATATTTAAGTAGGTGTATTAATTATATATTAATTAGTATTAATTAATTTTATTTATAAGTATATATTAATTATTATTTATTAATTAGTTTTAGTATTAGTATTAAATTATATTTATATGTTTTAATTATTAATATCTAATTATACTTGTATATTTGTACATTATATAGCAATACATGTAACTTAAAATTTCAAGTATTCTAAAATTAGTAGACTAAATTTATTTATTTTTGTAATATAGAATTTAGATATAAATAAGTCACGTTTAAGATCCTTAAAAACAAAATCATCAAACGCCAACCGCAAGCATGCTTTTTTTTAGGGTAAATGACTTAAAAATGCATCTAACTTGACACTTTTTTGCGTTTTGTGTAGCCATCTTTTTTCTTTCCCATTATGGTCATCAAACTTTTAAAAATCGATCATCCTGTGTATTTTGTGACCATTTTACCCTTAGTTTTTCAAAATTTTGAAGGGTAAAATGATCATTTTACATGGTAAAATAGTGACAAAATACACACAATAACCGACTTTTAAAAGTTTGATAACCATAATGGGAAAGAAAAAAGATGGGTACACAGAACGCAAAAAAGTGTCAAAAAAAGTGTCAAGTTAAATGTATTTTTAAGTCATTAGCCCTTTTTTGTACATCATTCATTTCCATGCATCTTTGTCTAAACTCAAACGTAAATGAACTAAACATTTAGTTAAGAGTTCCTTATTCGGTAAAAAGCTTTGTTTATGACATAGGGTTCGTTCATGGGAACTCAATGAATTTTTGTCGTTTTAATTTAAATTTTTCATTAAAAATCTTGATTTCTGATAAATTAACATGTTCCCTAAATTTTTTGTCCAATAAATACATGTCTTATTTCCTTAATACTTGTACAAGAGTCCGCCCATGATCGCTGTAAATAGTGTATTCTGTGTGAATTCTAATCCAATCATCTATGCAAGGACGGTATCCAAGTTGCCGTTTAAAGTTGCAATAAAAAAAAAGACAAACATAAGCGTATATCCTGTAGCATAACTTTGGTGCATATGTTTTTTTACAAGTATTCATAATATTATGTTATACTTTAAGATAGTTATAAGCTTTTGTTCATGATGGATTAGTTATTGTCCATATCTTTATGTATTTGTCATACAAGTGTTGGTAACAAGCTTAATGATGTCATTTTATTATGCAATCCCAAACACCATCTTACCTCATAGTTTTTCTTTGCTCTAGTAGTCTATCATGTAGCTTAATAATGTCATTATCGTCTTTCTGTGTACTGTGTTTTTTGTTGCAAGATTAATCAAGGCTATGATTCTGCGAGCTTAGTTCATAACAGCCCAACAGGTAACAAATGTTTTAAAACTTAACATGTCACTTACTATAGCGCCACGTTGCTTAATGCATGATGCTTGCTGACCAAGTTAGTTTAGCTAGTTATCAAATCTCTTCAGAAGTTGGTGACACTCCTTCCAGGGTCTGTTTTGGTGTTTGTTTTCGTAATGTAAGCTGTGATAAATCATACTTCTTTTTATCTTTATCTTTAGGTGAAACGGGTACCGTAAACACTTGTTTGAGTTTTTTTCGACTGATCTTAAAGATGACAAAGTCTCATTGCGATGACACGAGGACATAGATGTCCTTGCTAATTAACCCCACTAAACGACAAAAAAATCCCTTGTCAAACTTTGACCAAGGCTAGCGTTTGTTGAAAATTTGGAGATTTGTGGCGAACGCCAAAATGAGGTATAATTTTGACTTTTTTAGATTTATTTTCGATATTTGTTTTCGTTCGAAGATTTGCTGCTGAAACATTTCGCGCCGACAATTTCCATCAAAGATTTTTTACCATTTCGGTCTCGATCCGCAAAGCGGGCGAGCACTATCCTGACGATATCTCCAGGAGGTTTAGCAGTTGAACATTGCGTTATGCATTCTAACATATTATCGTGGGTGTAAGACATGTGAGCCAGTTAAGTTTAACGTCACTCGTTATCAACATTTATGCTAACCGTTGTGAATTTTAATCAAATATACAAGTTGCGAGATATGAGAGTGGTGGTGCCAGCGGGAGTGGGAGTCGCTCGGGTGATGATGCTGGTGCCAGCGGGAGCGAGAGTCGTCCGGGTGATGATGCTGAGGATCGGGAGGGTGGCGATGACGCGAGCTAGTTGTGTCATATATGTGTTTGTTAGTATGGTACATAGTTTCTTTATGTTCATCTTGACTTGTTTCCTTATTATCCTAAATTAGAACGCTTGTTTCCCTAGTATCCTTAACTATCCCGACGTATTCCTAGTATCCATGTGATCATTAGAACGTTATATTATATTTTGGTGCAAGTTTGAACTTATTCCGCGTTTGTGTTGATTTGTATTTCAAGTTTACTTTATATGTGTCTTTTGGTGAGCAAATACATTTTTTTGTTACAGGTTTTGGTAGATTTTTTTCCGAAAAAATTCCGGAAAAAATCTTGAAAACGCCTGCTGTGCAGGCAATTTTAAAAAAAAAACCTGCAGACTCTTCCCCAGTGACATGTCGTTGGGGAAACTTTGGTTATTCGTTGACAAGTCAAACGCAAAGCGTTGACAAGTCAAATGTATCAAAAGTTTACCCAACGACATGTCGCTGGGGAAACTTTGGAAAGCGTTGACAAGTCAACGACAACGCGTTGACAAGTCAAATGAAAGGAAAGATTCCCCAGCGACATGTCGCTGGGGAAACTTTGTAATTAGCTAAAATGGTTAAGTTTAACTTAAATTTTTTTATTTAATAAGGATTTTCCCCAGCGACATGGCGCTGGGGAAAATGTTGCCACCGTGGCAATCTATTCTTCCAGGAAAAGTCAGTGGGGCCCGCAGGTCGCTAAGGTAAGTCGTTGGGGATACTTTTAACAACTAGCATACCCCAGCGAATTTTCCCCAGCGAGATGTCGCTGGGGAAATATATCCCCAGCGGCATGTCGCTGGGGAAACCCCAAAATTATCGCTGGGGTAGGGCGCGAATGTTGTAGTGTATTATGCCACAGAAAACAACATAATAAGTTCCAACATGTTAACCTTGTGTGACGCATCCACATCGAGATGTTTGGATATTACTATTGTTACTCATCTCGGGTCAAAGCGTCTAAACTGAATGATTAATCTATCATGAAAAATGTCAAATGATCTAATGCATTAGGAGTCGAACATTGCATAAGTCACTCGTAAACACTTGTTTGAGATTAAACAGACTATATATTGTAGACTTAGCAAAATGAACACGTAAATATTATCTTTTTCTTAAGGTGAAACGGGTCGGTTTGATGTACACGTAAACACTTGTTTGAGTTTTTTTAAGTTTATTCGTCACTGCAGATTCATTGTTAAGAGATGAAGATACCTTAGCTCCTAATGTTTCCAAAGTTGACAAAGTCTCTCGTAGCATTTGATCCACTTGGGAGGAGGAGGCGAGTTATTTCGGAAACTTGTTACGGAGTATTTGCAACATACCGAAGTACACATCTGGAACACCCATTACGAAAGACTAGATCAAATGATAAAAAGCACAGAAAACCAAAATTGCCTAAATTTGAAACTTGTGTCGGAGACTAAAACTGAAAAAATATGACAAATTATCTTTATATGATATAAATTATCAATCACGCACATAACAAATTCACCTAGCTAGCCCCAAAAATATTTGTTTACAGTCTTATTTAGTTTTTCGTAAATACATTTGGTAATCTTACACTACAACAAAATATGGCTATTAGGACCTTTTCGTGGGACCTTTTTTCACTCGGGGTCCTAATGATATTATTATAAGGACGCGTTGCTTTTTCGGTCCCCATATGATCAAACTAATAATACGTTTCAGAAAGTGGTTTCATTAAAACATAAGTTAGGACCTTTATTTTTTACGGTCTTATTATATTAGAACGTAATAGAACACTTTGTCTTTGTGTCCTATTACATTCGGTTTTATAGGACAGTTTCTTGTAGAGACCTATTATAATGAATCAAATAGGACACTTGATAAGAAAGTCTTATTACATTAAGTTTATAGGATTTCTATTTGCTATGGTCCTATTTTGTGGAATCTTGATACATAGGTGCTAATCAAACTTATGTGTTAAAGTTACTAGAGAGCTTGCGTTATTTACGAATTACAATGTCTTAAGAATTATTTTTGGGTAACTCTTCTAATGACGGTGATGAAGTTACTAACGAGCTTACGTTATTTACAGAGATTTGTCAAGCGGCTTAGGAAGCATCAAACTCACGAATCCAATGAAGCTACATACATAGGAATTATGTCGGTGCTCGTAGTCGTTTAGTGACGGCTTATTTAATGACTACTCACAATATGAAGAAGAAAGATTTTGTGAGCGAAGCCGAATGAATCGATCACTATTCACATAAAATGTTCGTAAGGTAACCAATCACTCTCCCTTTTTTAAACTCGGTTGATTTTACGAGACAATATTGTCTTCCGTCATTGTTGAAGTGTACTTCCGATATTCGTCAAAAGACATACGGATCCCATCCTGATGCTCTTGACTAGTAATTTCAAATGGGCGCGACAACAACCCGTCTCTGTCTTTGAAACTTTTGTAAGTTCATCATGAGTTTTTAGCTACAAAGTTTATGCGAAAGCCAACGTACATAGAATATAATAACTTTATGCTCATCACGAGGAAAAACATGAGTTTCTTGGGATGATAGGAAGTACCGATTGACACATTGGTCGTGGGAGAAGTGTCCAGTTGTATACAAAGCTCAATTTTCTAGAAGTGATCATGGGTCACCTCCATTCATTTTATTGCAAGCGACTGCCTCTCAAGACTTATGGATTTGACATGTTTTCTTTGGTGTTGACGAGATGAATAACGACGTGAATGTTTTTCGGCAATCCCCTATTTTCAATTATCTTAAATTTGGTAAAGCACCAGATGTGAGATTCGTGGCTAACAACGTGTATTATCAAAGGAGATATTATCTTATTGATCGTTTCTTATTAAGTCCATTAAAGATCCTAGGTCGAATGATCACAAACGGATAATATATAATATGAAGCACGAAGCAACAAGAAAAGATGTGAAACGAGCATTCGGTGTATTGAAAAGGAAGTGGAAGCTAATTAAAAATCTGGCTCGAGGAATATTAAGATGTAAACCATCGAACGTAATGTACACAAGCATCATATTACACAATATGATAATTTAACACAATGTAATGTAAAAACTTTATTAATATTAATAAGCATGTCAATCAGTGCTCATTTATAATGTACAAAGGTTATTAATATTATATAAATTTAATCCTTGCTCTATTCGACTCATATTAAATGTTTAATTTGATTTTTTGATGTTAGTTTTATTTTATTTTATATTTTTTTGTTATTATTAATTATAAATTATACGAGTGAAACAAACATATAAAATTCAAGTGATTCATATACATTGCACCAATTATTATATAAAATGTAAAACGTTTAGTTAAAGTAAAAAGTGAAAATAAGGATTTTAAAAATTAAACTGAACACTTAATTAATACGAATGGAATAATTTGTATACCATGAGCATTATTAAGCTTTAACCTTAGTCTTGTATTGTGATGGGGCTCAAATTTTCAATATTCTCAATAAATATCTCCTGCTCAATAATTGTTTCCCGCTCACAATGTTGTAAAAACTTTCCTCCCAATCTTAAAGTAAGACTCCTTCCAAAAGTGTAACTATATCCGCTAATTTCTCTATTAACCGTCATGTCCATTATTGTTCTTAATCTCGTCTATCCTAAATTCCACTAATCCACTAATCACAAATCTCTATTTCTCTTCAATTCAATTTGGTCATCTCGAATTCTCGATCACAAATGTGATGTATCCTTATGTCACATATCGCTATGTTAATGCCAACTATAAACAAGTAATTGTAGCCCACTCGTGCGACAATGCTTTTTTATGAATCATGCATCACCTTGTACCAAATCCAGACCTCATGAAAAGGGAGGTGCGTAAGGTTATTTAGTTTGTGTACAACATCACAACGGTAATCAATTTTGTCTAATTACATAAAAAGTATGACTTGTGTATTTGTTAACACAAAACAAGAAAAGGATCCCTGTAGTCGGTATAGAATCTTTGAGATTGTATGTAATTCATTTTTTATCCTTGCCATTTTATCCTTTTATATGCAGCCCTTGGTGGAAGATTATGGAGAAGATCAAAGGGTCTACGGTTATCCTTAGTATTTTGGCACGACTACAAGATTTTCTTTAATGAGTAAGTTCATTGTAATTGTCAAGGAAGTGATCTTAGCCATACGATCATAAGGGTCAAGCACCAAGTATCTATTGTTTTTTAGATGGCATTAGAAAAATTTCAAGCCAAACTCTTTCAAGGTATTGTTAAAGCAAGCTCCATGTCTAACTATATATGTGAATATTTGTTTTTCTTTTGCTTGTTCAGGTGAAATTTTTATCTTCAATGAATGAATTGTTATACATTTGGCCTTATATAATTGACGAGCTTACGCGTGTAACTACGATGGTCCATTGTATCATTTTGGTAAGGTAAATCTTTTACTCCGTACTAACTTGAGAATACATATGAAACTATAGTTAACTAACACTCAGTACTTACGTTTTTTTGTTTTTTTGAGCATAATCAGATCATAAGGCACGAATATTTTCAAAGACTTGAGCGAGAGAGCAATGATAATCTTCTGATTTCATAGGAGTTTCATGTTATGGCATAACATATTATTGTAATTGTATTTGTTGTCAAGTATAGGATTATAAAGAGAAATGAAAATTTTGTTCATATTTATTGAGTAATATTCTTATATTTACTTGTCCACAATTAACTATCTATACATGTTTTGCATTTTTTTGTTCTAAATAGTGGTAAATGAAACATGTTTAATACACTACATATACTATGGAGTATTTATTAGATGATAGTAATTATTTTTACGACATCAAATTTGGTCCTAACATATATTAGGACCTATTTTTTGGTACTTAGATAAATGTTTATGCACTACTATTTAATCTTATGAAAGTATCTTTTAGGACTCATGAATGTGTCTCAAAACATAATGAAAGGTTAAGCATGTAATGGAACCCCGTACGTCATCCTATTTTGTGATCATTTAGGACCCGGTTTGGTTTTATAAGAGAATTTTATGGGACTAACAAATTAGTTTTATAATATTTGTGTTTATTAGGACTCTCATAAGTGTCCTACACATCTATTACAACCCCTACCTAGAGGACACATTTATATTAGTCCTATTAGCTTAAAGGTCCTATAAACATATTTTATAGGACACGAACTCGTGTCCTAAAAGCCATTTTTTTGTAGTGTTAGTTCTGGCTCCGTCTTTCACTACAAAGAAAACAAGTACGGGCGACTAAGCTTTGACGAGGACATCAGGATATAAATGTTCCTCGCCAAAGCCGTGCCAAACGAAAAAAAAAACCCCTTTTTAAACTTTGACTGAGACTAGCTTTTTTGAAATTTGACTGAGATTTTTGGCGATGAAATGTCCTCGCCATTGAAAAAATTAGGTAATCGGCCCTTTTACGATTAGTTTCAATATTTTTATTATTAGCTCAAAATATTCCTGCTCACACAATTGACGATTACATGTCCTCGCTAAAGATAAAGTCAAATTTGAGTTTTAGCCGTTTCTATTACCTTTGCTATTCATACAGTAAAAACAATGCACATTTTTGTTTCAGTGAACGTCTAGTAGTAAAAACTCGAACAAGCAACATTTGTTGGAAGGGAAAATGAATTTGGTTACTGAAAAAGGATAAGAGGATTTATGGCAAAACAAATATAAGCTAGAAGTTCATCTAAAGTAAACCCAAACATTTATTTAAGATGAATTGCTAGCTTAGACTTGTGTACATATGATAACTTATGAAGCTTATCTTTATGCGTTTATTTCTTTTATATCCTATGTCGGACTAGTTATGTACATGGACGGAACGTCTTAGGGGGCAAAGGGGTTGTGGCCCCCCCAAAAATTTTGACTCACATTTTATACCTTTTTCCTTATGTCTTTACTCATTTTTTAATAATAAAAAAAATAAATATAGCGTAAATCGCCCCCTTAAAATCAATACTTTTCAAGTTAGCCTCTCTGGAAGAAACGTTCAAGTTCCATCCCTGATTATGTATGTACCAATAAAACATTAAGATTACACATAAACTTCAACATTCTTGCTATGCTTTAATTTGTAAACTTTTTATTTGACACATTTACATTGATTTGTTTGGATTATTACTATTGCTATTCATCTTCGGTCAAAAAGTATAAGCTAAAAATGAATTTTGTAAGGAAACATGTCAAATGCTTTTAATGGCTCAAACTAGTACTAACAAAGAAAATAGAAATTCATCCAAAGTGTATTTTAAAGCTTTAAAATGTCTAAAATCACTTTAATTTGATTATTTGGATAGATATTATCTTCGATATGCTCATGGAATACTACAATAAGTAGATCAAGTTAACCTTAAGGTAGGATGCTTACATATTTCTCAAAAGCTTTTAAATGGCTCGGTCCGGTGCAGATCGATTCAGTTTGATTTTCGGCCATATCCGATCTTATTAGACATAATAAACGGATTTTGATAAGATTGGACCAGACCTGACAAAAGACAAACTGTGACAAAAACTATAAACCAGAAACCTGGTTGAAATACGTTCGGTCCATTGATTCGGTTAGGTTTTTCTATCTTATCTGATTCAATCGATAGTCCAAAATAATCACCCTACTAACAAGTGAGGAATTCTGAAACATGAAACATCCAATTCTTGATAAGTTTTCCGAACGTCTTTCTAAATGGAAAGCTAACCTCCTTTCTATTTGGAGGTAGATCTACCCTCTTGAAATCGATTTTGGGAGCTCTTGGCACGTATTATTTTTCTCTTTTTCCAATGCCGGTTACTATTAATAAAAAACATGAGTCTATTCGCTCAAGTTTTTTTGGAGGCAGCGGTTCACATGGTAAAAAGATCCCCTGGATCTCGTGGAAACAGGTGCTTGCTGCTAAATCCAAAGGAGGTCTCGGCATTGGTAGTTTGTATTCCTTGAATCAAGCTCTTATTTAGAAGTGGAGATGGCGATTCTTTAATAATGATCAAGCTCTATGGGTCCTTCTGATAAAAGCAATTCATGGTGATCATGGTGAGACTTCTTTTTATAGTCATGTTGACAATCAAGGTGTTTGGGGAAGAATCGCTACCTCTATCAATTCGCTGGATGAAAAAGGTATCGTTTCTCATTCTTTTCTTCAGAAAAAGGTTCGTAATGGTGCAGCTACTAGATTCTGGTATGATACCTGGTTTGGTGATACTCCTTTAAAAGGTTTGTTCCCTCGTCTCTACCGTCTTGCTTCGAACAAAGAATGTATGGTTCGTGATTGCTGGGATAATGGTTGGAAGTTTTCATGGTCTCGTCCGATTACAAACGGTACAAACGTATATCATCTAAATACTTCTAATCACATGCTTGACTCTTGTATTTTGATAGACGGGGATGATTCATGGTCATGGACTCTTGATACGCCTTTTACTATTAAATGTACTCGGGAACATATTGATAGTTACACCATTCCAGATGGGGGTTTAATAACTAGAAGGAATCGGTTTCTGCCTAGGAAAATCAACATTTTCATTTGGAGGGCTTTACGTGATCGCCTGCCTTCTAGATGGAATCTCAGCCGTAAAGGGATCACTTTGGATTCGTTATCCTGCCCAATATACGACGCATGTGTTGAAACCACAAACCATTCTTTATGGTTTTGTTCCATTGCCACCACCCTTTGGCATAAGATTTTTAGTTGGTTGGACATTTCTCCTCCTAGCCCTACGTGTATTGCAGATGTTTACTCTTGGATTGATAATGTGCACTCGTCCTATCAGAAGTCTGTGTTGGACGTAATATGTGGAGTTGTTTTTTGGTCTCTCTGGAGGTTTCACAATGACACGGTTTTTAGCTCTTCTCCGCCCAAGCGCTGCCTCCTTTTTGATTCGGTTGTGGATTATTCTTTTAGATGGTTTTCCTCTAGGAATAAATCATGTAATGTATCTTGGACTAATTGGATTCAAAACCCGACTAGGGTTTCCACTTTGTAATCTTTTTTGCTAGCTTCTTGCTAGTCGTTTAATAAAATCTCAGCTGTCCAAAAAAAAAAATTCACACAATAAGCTTCAAAACTAGCCTTTCATTTTCACTTGAATTTAAAACATCGATTACAACTTGCATCAAAGAGCAAGCAGAGCGGTGGTGTCAAAGCCCAGCGCCAAAGGACCGCGCGAGAAAACTCCTTGGCGCACCACTCCGTGACTTCGCGCCAAGGCTGTGGCGCCATACCCACCAGCCCACGTCATTCTGTTTTTTCTTTTTTTGTTTACTTGCAGTGACTGACGGAGGAAGCAGAAAGACTGATAGAAAGAGTGTGCTGGGGTTTTCTTTGAAGGGAGGTGATATTTTTTTTGCCCAATATTTATATAATTATAAGCCCATTATGTTTTTACTTTAAGATACATATATTTTTAAGTATTTTCTTAAATGTTGTTTTTTTTAAATATTTTTTGAGTGTAAATTTTATTTTTAAGTATCGTTTGTAATTCGAAAATATAATATATATTTAATTAAAAAATACAAAAATCCAATGGCACACCACTCCCCCTGAAAACTCGTACTATAGCAATTTTGGTGCCAAAACCCACTTTGCTGACATGACAGTATTTTTTGCCAACAGCACCAACTGTTCCTGTGCTCTAAATAATGATAATATAAAATATAAAACCATTAAACAAGTCACTTTTATAAATCGTTAAAAACAAAATCTTTAAACGGCAACCGCAAACATGCTCTTCATACATTTGCCTATTTTTCTATTTCTTTTGTACATCACTTTTGAAAATAAATTATATAATTTTGATAAATTATCTATGCCAATCGGTTGATCAAAATAGTTCGTGCTTGTAAATTTTTAGAATCTTGTTATATGAATACCTAATGGTGTAGCTCGCGATTCTTTTTCGTTAGAAACAAAATATTCATACGTCACACGCACACGTAGTAACTTTGGGATTGCCGCACGCACTTAGCTGAGTCGGTTTAAGAGGAACGAGTTTTGCAAGAAAATGGTCACTTTTTCCAAAGCGGACGAACACTCTCCTCATAGTATCTCTCAGACAGTTTGCTGTTAATTTGATACTTGCATTCTAAGTTTGAATGCAAGGATCAAATTAACAACAAACTGTCTTAGAGATACTATGAGGAGAGTGTTCGTCCGCTTTGGAAAAAGTGACCATTTTCTTGCAAAACTCGTTCCTCTTAAAATGTGACTGTGGGCAAGTTAACTACGCCCAAATGAATATCTATGTAGAGAAGATATACAAGTTGCCGTCATAGGTCCATTATTTGTTGAAAGGGAAAACAAATTAAGTTCCCAAAATGGATAATAGACTTTATTGCAAAAACCATATAAGCGAGAAACTTGTCTTAATTTAGTTAACCTTAGACAAGGTTTCGTATTTACACAGTTATATACATAATTAATAACTCATCAAGCTTATATCTACGGGTTTATCTCTTTCATTTTCCTATGTGGGTTTTTTTTTTTTTTGAACGGTAATTGTGGCTACATGAACCCTAGCCCAAAAGGCGTAATGAGCCGACACAACGACACAACCAGATTGGGTCCAGCCCATAAGAAATGGCACCCTCCCCTTTACACATGCAAAAGGAGGAAACCCTATACTATGCATGTACCACAAAAACAACATGAGTACATACACATAAGCTCCAACATGTTTACTATACTTCATGTATTTTTGTTGTTGTTTTACTAAAGCTATATCTTCACCTTTTTTACGAATTTGCATCGACTCGTTCGGATATTACTATTGTTACTCATCCCGGGTCACAAAGTATATGCAGTATGATTAATCTAAATGTCAATGGATTTGAATGACTCAAATTATTAACATTATTTTATTAAAGTGTACTCCAAAGCCCAATTAAAATAGACTAGCAGGTACCCGCGCGTTATTAGCGGCGGGTATCCTGTAACATAATTTTCAACGAATTTATTTTTTTTGACGTTTTCTTCGAGACCGAAAATTTGAGTTTTAGGTAGCTGTATGTAACTGGTTAGCCGTACCCATGGTGACTCCGGTTTTTCGGTTGAACCTGTTGACATGATTCAGTTTTTAAAACTACATCACTATTATTTTAGATAGACAACATATGTATATTTGTGTAAACTAATACTTTTAGTTGTTGTGTAATGTGAATATATACTAATATTTTATAATATTGAGGTTTTAATTATATACTAAGTATTATTAACTATTTTTAGTTTTTAATTGTGTATTAATTATTATATACTGTATTAATTAGTTTTAATATGAATACTAAATTATGTTTGTATTAATGAGGTGTTAAAGTTTGTTATTTCATTTTTTAAGCTTATTTTTGTTGTACACAATGCATTAGAAGATATAAGTTGAAATTTCAAGTATTTTAAAAATAACATGTCAATATGTTTTATAAAAAAATATGATATTATTTCTCAATATAACTTACTAACATTATATATTTAGCACATCAATCGTTTTATATATATGTAACACGGATAAAGAAACATCTGCATTTACTTTCAATACTTACATGTTCCTCAAGAAGTCAAAAGCTTCATCGTTAAGAAATAAAGATACCTTAACTCTCAAAGTTTCCAAAATTGACAAAGTCTCTCGTCGCAATTGATCCACCCGGGAGGAGCATGCCTAAGTTTAGCTAAACTCGTGAATACTGGGTGGAGCTAATAGGGGGCTAGTACGTGTTGAGCCACCTTCAATCAACGTATTTTATTCATTTTTTATATGTATTATAAGCCATTTTTCTACTAGTTTTTATATCAAACCCCCTCATCACTATCATGACATTTTGCTTTAAATATGATCAACCTCTTTTAACTGAAAATCTTGAGTCTGACCCTACGTGAATAAATGTGACAAATTACCTTGCATGATAAAAGTTATCAATACACGCATACGTAGTGCACACGGGTTACCTACTTAAGTTATACTAGTACAAATTATCTATACATGCATATACGTAGCCAAGCTTTTAGCGAGTACATGTCGTGGCCAAATATTTGAGCGGGAAATCTTCGAGCTAAAACAGATATCGAAAATAATATTTAAAGAGTCAAACTTATACCTCATTTTTGGCGAGAACAATGGGACTTTTTTGTTGCTTAGCAAGGCTTTGGGAGGACATTCATGTCATAATGTCATCATCAAAGCTAGTCATTTTTTTCCTTTGTTACAAGACGGAACCATCACAAAATTTTCCTTGTTACAAGACAGAACCATCACAAAATTTAAAAAAATAATAAAAAATTTATAATGCGAAAACACGACACACAATACCTTTATCGTGTCATCACTTGGCGTTTCCAAGGACCATTTGGTGTAGTTGTGGTGATGTGGCACTCGATAACGCATGATAACTCATGTCATCAGGTGGCTTTTTTAGAGATGGCTTATTAAGCCATAACTTAAAGTATCTTACGCTCTATCAGATTCACAATTTTACATAATCAGTTGAATTAAATAAATATTACCGTAGTTGAGTACTCGCGCTGTTACGATGAATATTCTGTGATTAATAATTAAGTGATTACACATTATTTTTTGAAATAATGTTACTGATGATGATAATTTTACATTGTACCAATTATAAACATGACAAATTATGTGATGAAAAATAGAGGTTTGCTAGAACCACAAAAGATTTACAAAGAAATTTCCACAAAATGAGGTGGCATGCATGTTGTACCAATCACATTTTATTATATTTTGTCTTTCTTATTTCAATCTCCAATATTCATTTGACACCTCATTTTGTGAATATTTTTTGTAAATCTTTTGTAGTTTTAGCAAAACTCTAAAAAATAATATATTGCTGAAACGATGTGGTGGCAACTGGCAAGTGGCAACATATATAGACATGAGGCCAAAATAATTAAAACTAATTTGTAATCACAAGTACCTAAAGAAAAATAAATCGAATTCATTTAAAAATCAACACCTTTTAATAAGTTCACACCAATTTTCATAAATTTTGTCTTATGTCATGACATTTAGACATAACTTATTATATCCTTAATAAAAGGGTGGAATCACGTTCCCCAATGAACAGTTCCCCCCTCACACACACTTTGCATATTTTATTCGCTCTCACAAATCACCCCTCACACACCTTAGACAAAATAAAAAAAAAATCACATTGTGTGTGTCTGTAGCACTTCGTTCTTCTCCTCCGTTGATCTTGACCCGATTCCTGTAGCAGTCCTTCATTTGGTGCCGTTTGATTGCCTTCTCCATTCATATCTTATTCAGGTTTCGTATGTTTATAGCTCTTTTATTATAGATACAATAATAAAAAACACACACATCTCAGCTATTTCTCTCATCTATCTCTCACCTAACACAGATCTGATTTGAAGTAGATCTTTCTTGAGTGGATCAAATAATCAGTTTGATCTAAACCTTTGATAGTTTCATATATCTTTCTTGATCGGATGCGTTTGATCTAGAAGTTTGATTAAAAAAAGGGGAATCGCGAAAACCAATGCGCCCTTTGATGAAAGCTTTAGCAGTTTTGGTGCGTTGCCCCTACCTCTTTGTTGCCGCCATCGACGCTGTGCGACATTGATGGTAGGTTGGTGACTTTAGCAGGTTTTGCTAGGAACACCATTCCATAGGAACAACTCATCGTTTGCACCGCTAACGTTGGTAGCTTTGGTAGGTGGTCTCTTTTATGACCGGTTTCGATTTGTTGTTTTTTTATGGCCATCTTATGATGGGCGTGTAGCTTGGCTAAACAAGGTAATCTTTATAAAGTTTCTGGTATTTGGTATTTCATACCTTTATGGGCTCTTTTAGCATATGAGCTTATTATATATTGGATCCGGGTCGAATAGGCTGTTAGCTGGTAAATCAACATCTTTTTAAAGTAATCGGTGTTTGTTTCCTATTACGTAGTCGCCTTACGGTTTATTAGCTTACAAATAACCCGTAGAAAGTAACCTTCTGAAACGTAATTGATGGTGTTATTTGTGGTTGGAAATTATACTCATCAGTTGAGCTTCATAGCGCATCGATAAACAGCCATGACCAACTTTGAGACAAAGAGATATGTGTGAGGAGGGGAGAGATAAATAGGCGATGGTGAGCTTTAAAAAGCCGATATCCAGGTTTCATGTAGTATATGTAGGCATGGCAGCGGGAATTGCTAGCAGCCACATTCATGAACCCGTATATTAGCCGCTTCTTGCTTACTTTAGCCTATGTCTTATGTGTCTCCCTGTAAATTGTTACGATGGACTTTTTGGATTATGTAAGGTCATTTTCTTATGGTGGCTTGCATCGACTAATTCCACTGTGTGAATAATTGAATACTACTTATTGTTAGCAACTAGCATTGTAGGGAAGATTGGTACATTTGCAGTTGTTCGCTGTGTTTATACCATGATATGTTATGGTACCTTTTTTCCTAGATGGCACCTTATTTCAGCCTAAGCCGGTGATGAAAACGTTCTGCGTTTGTGTTTTATGAGCCGCAGTTTATGGGCTACCATGTTTTGACCGACTAGTGATGAAAACGTTCCCAGCCGTGTGCGGTAATGTATCTGTTGAAATCTCCTAGAAGGCGATGATGATAATATTCGAGCGTCCCTAAGCGGACTACCACAGGATTAGAATTGTGTACTTGGCGGGGCAACCTTTTTATGTTTGCAGCCAGAGCGCGCATATTGTGATATCCGATGCTCACTTATCTGAGCCTAAACATAACACAAAAAAAATACCTTCCCCTTTCTGTTTGACCAGCATTGTCTCATTGGGTTTGTGGATGGATTCGTGACCGCCTTTACATGGTTTGTGATATTCACGCATCATCGGCTTTAAGCACAGAACGTGTATTGAAAAATATTGCATGGTAAGTGTGAAGCAAATAACATATCACAAGATCAGCTAGGGTTGTGTTCTCTTCATTTGGCAGGTTAGCTTACTTTTTTGAAATTGCCTTTCCATTGGTCTGAAATTTATCTATTGAATATTTGGTGAATATTTCTGACTTCGTTTCAGGTTCTGCTGAATCATCATCTACAACGAATGTGTTGATCCGGGAAAGCATACTCACATTCTATCACATGGTTTATAGAACAACATCATACGTACCAAAATTTTATGTATGTAGAACAAATAGGCATATAATTGCATATAACAGTGGCTCAACTTTGTTAAATTTATAATTTTAAATACGATAGAGCTATCATTTTTCTTAACTTACTATAACTCCTGAAAGTAATCTTCACTTCTCCCTTAGGTATGTTCCGCATGATGTCTTGAGGCCAGTACGCATGAGATTTGAGAAAATAGGGGAACAGGTTGCAGACAAAGGCTACATGAGCTGAATGTTAATTTGCAATGCGGGTATGTTGAAGCTTTTTACAGTATAAACATGTAGATAATGAAACTGAAATTACTGTTGCTTATTTAAATGAAAAAAAGTATTTATATTTGAATTTGAATTTTTTGAGTTGTTCATAAGCTGATGTTGTTTGTTCATGTTTCAGGTCCAATATTGGTTTGCCCAAAGGCTGAGACTTCTTTGTGTTTTTCAGTTCGGTCTACTTAGCGATTTGACCCTTCTCACATATTCGATGCTTTCTATATGCTCAACCTAAACGGAAATTCTTTACATGTACCTACGGAAAGTCATGCTGTAAGTCCCACCAGAACTAATATCCCTCTCCTTTCTACAACATTTCCTTTTTCATGAAATAAAATGTACCAGTGGTCTAATCATTGTGAACTTTTTTCCTTTTCTTTATAGAGCTTTATGCCAGAGCTGGAAGGCAATGAGATCCTGGATCAACTTGCTTTTCGCTATTGATGTAGTACTGTTTAGGTAACGTAAATACTGTACCCTTGCTAAAAGCCCCACCCTTCGCCCCACAGCGAAGCGCGGGCAAAAATCCTAGTTATCGCAATTACGCAATATGCAAATTTTAGATTTGATATCGAAATTTTATTTCGAGAGTCAGTGTGTATAAACATTGAAGTTATTATCAAAAGAATTAATAATCAACATTTTTCCGTAGAAAATATTCGCCCAAATTTGCATTTATGATGTTTTCCAAAATTAAATTATGTTTAGTTTTATTTTTAACATATCTACAGTTCTACACCACATTAATAAAATAAAAGTTTCAAATGTCTTAAATTAAAAAGAGTTGTATAATTAAAAATTAGAGTTAAGTACATTTTTGGTCCTCATGGTTTGTTGGATATAACGGTTTTGGTCCCAACATTTGAAAAGTAACGGATCCAGTCTAAAACCCGGTGACCCGTAACACTTTTGGTCCCAAACGTTAGTTTGACTAACTTTGACTGTTAAATATACATAAAATGACTCAAATACCCTCAGATAATGATGTGTAATGACAAGAATACCCATGCTTTCATTTTTTTTATCCATTTATGCAAGTCACACAATCATAATACTTTATAAAAGATTTAGACCATTTCTAAATAGGGAAGTCTTAAAAATTTGAGCCATCAACATTTCCTTATTAAGTAATTTACCTATAAATCATTGGTGAAACCAATTTCAAATGTTTCATACGTTTGTTTTATGCAGAAAGCTAATAAGGGCATCCACTATGGTGGTTTATATATAGGTTTATAAATTTATGAAGAGGTCTAAAAACTTGTAAATCATAGTGAACATGCATTTCAAGCTTATGTGGCATGAAGAGGTCTAAGATGTTGAAGCTCTTCATAATTTAATACTTTTGAATTATGTGAGAGGTTTATAAATTTTGAAGAGGTTTATACATAGTGGAAGTAGGTTTATAAAACATAAAGTTTTGTAAATTAATGTTATTAACCTCTAGAAAAGTTCATCATAATAGATACTCTAATGATCCAATTTTGCATTAATTTCTCATATTTGTAACATCTTTTGTATTTATTTTCATTTAAATTCATATGAATAACTGTAACAACCCATTAAAATCTAGCTTTGCCCCAACCTTATACTTTTAAGTAGACCCAACAACATATGTATATTGGGCAATTACAAATGAAATTTTTTTCAGATATCTTTCTCTACCCTAAAACGAACAAATCTTGATGTGACTTCATTCTCACCACCACCCTCACAGTTATCACCACCACCGGACCTCCCAACACCACAATTATACCGCTCCACCACTGAACCAAAACACCGCTGAAATAGAATGTCCACTGACAGCCCAACCACTATTGAGACTTCATTTTCACTAAGTTTTTGACGTTTTACACTTCCATCGTAGTCTCGTCGAAAAACTTTATTGCTGACGCTATAGAAGTCGATGTCGCCGTTTTTCACTGGTGTCGCAGTCTTACCGAAAACCCATCAATCTCTCTCAACCACCACCCGCTGTCACCGACTTTGAGGTGCAAAAAAAAAATTTTAAAGATGTTCGTTTTAATAATAGTGGTTTTGTGATTTAGCCAAATCCACGATATTAGTCATCGGCTGCCCGCCGCCGCATTACGCGGGTAACCGGCTAGTCATTCCTAATGTATTTTTATCCCCACCACAAGCAAAATCAAAACCACAACCATATACTTGCACCATACTTCTTTTTCATCAGAATTAAAACCAAATCAACCACAAACACTTTATCCTCATTTTTTTCTCAAATCCCGCACCATATTCATTTTCAAAACTAATCGGGGGTTTTTATACAGATCTCTCCTATGGCAAAGTTTTTCTTATCATTAGTTGGACTCAAGATTGGATCCACTCTACATATTTATCATACCCACAACGATCCCTATAACACTTCTTCACATAACCAAACACATACACATAGATCTACACATAACCAAACCTGCAGGCGTGGATCTGAAAAAAGATAGGTGGTGGTGGCAGTCGGTGGGTGGCTGAAACGGTGGTGATTTGGAGTGGTGGTGGCGGATGGGTGTTGGCAGATTCGTGATGCATAGTTGTTGCGATTCTCCACCATCAAAAAACCTGTTGCACCACCACAAACCCCTTCACTAATATACACAGATTCGCTATGTATTTGATAGTTGATACTATAAATAAAGATCTATAATGTAAAGACGATTCTAAGATATGGTTTTTTCTAGAGAGGTTGTTTTTAGAAAAGATTATGAGGGGATAAAATGAAGATATGGGTAGAAGAAAAGAACTGGTAAATGTGTTGGTTGTGGTGTAGATGAGTGAGATATAAGCTTTAATATTTTAATAGGATAAATGAAATGACAAAATTATCCTCACAGTTAACAGTCAAATTTAGTTTGTTTGAGACCAAAAGTGTCACGGACATGGTTATAAATAGCGTGAAGCGTGGCGTTGCGACATGTCCAAGATACACGCTTTAGCGTCTAAGGCGAAGCTTTAGCGTTTTTATAGCGTGGTTTATAACGGCATAACATATAAAAATATTTATTTGTTTTATGTATTTCAATACTATATTTATATTATGTTCATAATAAGTGTTGGATATAATAATTAAAGCTATAAAACTCTCCATACATGTAATAATAGTCATTTTTTGGAGTTGAATTCAAAAAATAACCGCACCTCATACCGTAGCGTGCTTTGACCTATTGCGTAGCGCGGAGGCCACGCCTCAAGCTTTAGCGCGCCTTAAGGCGTGCTATAGCGAGCTATTTAGAACTATGGTTACGGGTCACCGGGTTTTGGACTGGATCCATTATTTTTCAAAAGTTGGGACCAAAATCGTTATACCCGACAAACCATGAGGACCAAAAATATACTTAACTCTAAAAATTAAAAGAGAAATTATACTTTTAAAAACTTTAGATAAAACCATTAAATAATTCAGTTTTTAGATCCTTAAAAACAAAATCTTCAAACGACAACCGCAAACATTCTTTTCATGGTTACATCATCACCATGCTTTTTCTTACTAATACCAAAAACAACTTTTTAACATTTGCCTTTTTTTATTACTTGTATGTCCTTTTTGCATCGTTTTTTTAAAGATATTTTCACATCATACTTGGATAATCTAAGACCATTAGATATAGTGTGGTATCGTGGACTCGTATTATATAAAAATTTACATGTTACATAAGCCAACTTACCATAACACCAAAATTATTACTCCCTCCGTCCTAAAATTATTGTCACCAGAAAAGAATCACACAGTTTAAGAAAATTACATTTATTACAGCTTTCTCTCTCTTACTTTTTAGCATAATGACAGTTTTACCCTTAGCTAATTAATTAATTCTTCTTTAAAGTTTGTAATAACAATTTCAAGCAACGATAATATAGTAAATTTATCAAAGTTTCCTATCTATTTTTAGTATTGGACAATAATTTTGGGACAACTCAAAATAGAAAGATGGACAATAATTTTAAGACGGAGGGAGTATAAAATCAGAAAAGTATCGTACTTATTAACAACATAATTTTTATATTATAATGACTACACTTTTAATACTAAAAAAACACGGTTCGAGACCGTAACGCAAGCCACGATCGGTGTCTCGCGACGTGACCTCGTGTTGCGGCTACCATTTTAAACTAGTAACCACGACGCGGGAGGCCATAATGTGATTACGATATGATGTATGTGAGCTAACGTTATGGTCATAACAATCGCATCTTGAAATATATACAATTTAAAAAAATCTCTAAGGCAAGGACTTGATCTAAAGAATTCACGCTCGTGATCTTTAAAATCTTATTATATTACTCCCTCCGTCCCAAAATTATAGTCCACCTTTCCATTTCGGTTTGTCCCAATTTAATTGTCCACTTCTAAAACTTCTAAAAATAAGTAGGAATTTTAGATCGAGATTACTAGTTTACCCTTAAGTGAAATCATAATTACAAACTTTACAAAGGTTTTTAATTAATTGGTTAAGGGTAAAACTGTCTTTCTGCAAAAAGTAAGAGAGAGAAAGCTGAAAATGTGTTACTTTTCTTAAACTGTGTGTTTTTTGTCGGTGGACAATAATTTTGGGACGGAGGGAGTACTAGCTATATTTAATGTGACTCAGAATTAAATCAAACGCGGTTCTTATTTAGTCAAATTGCTACGTGCCTACAAACGATGGGTCGACGTGCCAACTATCAAATGAATCGAGTTGGCTGGAACCAGAAAATATAACACAATTTAAAGAAACGTTTTTGTATTTGTTTTTTACTTTAATATAAATTAAATCCCTTGATAGCTAATTGATACTAATTAATAATTCTAAATATTAACAACATATCTTTAAACATATAAATTCTACCACAAAGAAAAAAATGTTTTCTGACACGGCTTAGTTCTATTGTCAGTGAGTTAACCGATTATCAAGTCACTACTTTCTTGATTTTAAAGAACGGCCCAGTAAATCAACCAACTGATCTAAAGCACTTGGTTATATTATAAAGAGAATTACAAGAATAAAAATCTAGAAATCGGTATTACGAAAAAAGATCATTGAACTTAGAGTTACGAAAAGAGACTATACGAGCAAATATTGTTGCTCGCGCAATAAGTTTGCTAGCTATCGAAATTTGCAAGTAAAATGAAACATAAATTAGTGAACACGTGGCGCATGGAGAGCAAAGTTTTTTACATGCCTACAAAATTTGTTCGTCCTAATTATTTACAGGAATGCATACTAAGTTGACTCGTGATGCATGAAGAACAATATTTTGTTCTCCTACTCTATTTGCTCGCCTGAATTGTTTTGAAATACGTATAAAATAAACTGTCATGAAGAACAATATTTTGCTCGCTTAACATTTAATCGCCATTATTTTTCAAATTTGGTAGCAACAGAGAGCAAATTATTTATGTTAAACGTATATACTAAGAGTATACTATATTATCTAAAAAACTACTTTTTTTTAATTGTCACATACTAAGTTGACTCGTGATGCATGAAGAACAATATTTTGTTCTCCTACAAGAATGCATACTAACTACTTTTTTTTTAATTGTCACAATTGATGGGTGTGTGTTTTATTTGCTCGTAATGTGATATTTAAATATTGTGCAAATGGGTGAGCAATTGTATATCGAGCAAGCGAGCAAAATATTTTTGCTTGTACATGTTTTAGAGCGAGCCAGCGAGCAAAATATAATTTGCTCGTTGTGTAGATTTGGGTTATTCTGTTTCAATTGTGTCGTTTTTGGTAATTGGTATTATGTTATAAGCAATGTTGCTATATTAAAGGCCATGAATCACATATAAAGCTTGCACATCACTGTTTACACTGATACCATTCTTCAAATCACAATTAACAACTATAAAAATCATCAAAAAAGATAAGAAATTTTATTGTAAAACAGATATAAGCTAGAACTTCATCTAGCAGTGAAGCAGACACGCTATTGAGATGAAATAATGGCTTCTACCGGTTATATGCATAATAACAAATTTAGCTTATATCTATTTGTTTACTTCTTTCATTTTTCTATGTGGGATTAATGGTTATCATTGTACCAGAAAAACAAGATGATTACACATATGCTAGCTCCAATATGTTTATTTGCTATGCTTTGTAACCTTTTTTAAGCACATCATTCGTTTTAAGTCTTTGTAACACAGGATAAAGACATGTGTTTTAGTTGGCCCAATTTGACGAATTTATTCCGAAACTGTTAAAAACCAGCATTTTCTTAAGTCTAAAACAAGTATGCATCAACTGAGACTTGCAACTAAACTTGTTGATTGTGGCTTACTCATATATTAAAAGTCACTTGGTTAACTTCACAACTATTTACGTGAAAGAAGTAAAACCATCGACCGAACTGGGTCAGAATACCAGACCAAACGTTTTCCTCAGATTCGGTCTTCGGTCCGATCGGTTCGGTCTGGTTCGGTCATACCAAAAACCCGTCGATCATGCCTAATAAGACCGGATCGGATTGAAGATCGAACCAGACCGTATCGAACAATTTCAATTTGTCATGCGTCCGACCTTTTGGACTATTTTGATCGCAGTCTCCATGTATGGTTCTATTTTAGACCGATACTCACCCCTATATACCAACAATTTTCCCAATTTGCCTATTTTTCTATTGTATCGCTCTTGAGTATCATACCTGTTCAGTTTTGGCTAGAATCTAAAGTATTGCATTTGGAAATAAATTACAAAAGTTATATATACTAAGCACTTGATTAAAAATAGTTCATGTTTGTGATTTTTAAAATTTTATTTAGATGGTCTCACAATTCACAAATGCTCAAGAAAAACTAATTATAAGACATGGGTAAAACTTCTTAGGAATACTATGAACTCGAAATTAACAGAATGGATAAACCATAAAAATGAGTATAATCCACATATCTACTGAATAGGTAAACCATGTCGAGCTCGGTATTTATACTAATAGTTAAACGAACCGAGGCTGAGCTTTGGCATGCTCAACTTGGCTTGGCTCGTTTCCACTTCTAGCGGTGCACACAATGTATCATCGACATATCTACGGGATCCCCATATATCCGAGCGAATGTAGCAATAAATTGGTCGCTTTTCTCAAAGCGGACGAACACCCTCCCGGCGATGTCTCCGAGACATTTAGCACTTGAACATTGGATTAATGCATTCTAACATACGGAAACATTTATGGTAACCATTGTGAATAGTCCGAGATTTTAAATGCATTCTAAATGAGTTGCCGTTCAAAGCTGTTACTAGTATAAAAAAGACGAACGTATTATAATAACCGGTTCACTGTCCCTATATATATGGTTATAAGAGACTTTATTGCAAAAACCATATAAGGCATGATACCTTTTCAAGCTTATATCTATAAGTTTACTTCTTTCATCTTTTCTATGTGGGAAACAACATGATTGCACATAAACTCCAAATCCTAATTACAATTGATTTTATTTCTTAATATAACATACTAACATTATATCTTTAGCACATCATTCGTTTTGAATCTTTGGCATTCATAGTCTAATATTTTGTGTTCCCAACCGATGACCAGAAGCAGGGGTGGACCGAGGGGGGTTCCCGGGGATTCACGGGAACCCGATGTCAGTTTGTCACATAGTGTAAATTTTCGTCAAAATTCACGATTTATTCAAAATAAATCCGGTGCCAAATATGTGTGTTACGTAAAAAAAACATTTGTGCACCTGATGGCTTAGTGTTCTGGGTCCGCCCCTGACCAGAAGTCGTTCATCTGAATTAAGGTAATATAGCTCTTAGAATCATAACTAGAGATGGCAAAATTCGACTTCGTTACATAGAAATGGATCGACACAGACAACATTTGATGTCTGATAGGTCCAACAAATATATAGAAGAAAAAAGGGTCAATTTCCATCTTTTTCACCTATGGGCAATACCTGATCTCGTTTTTCATATCCTATATTTAATACTATATTGATAAAATGAGGATGGTTCAACCAAACACAGGTCATTCAGGCTTTCATTTCACTGATGTATTTTTGGTTATGTAGCAATATAGCATTAGGACATGGCTTATTATTTCCTTATGATCGTAGACAACAAACCCAACGTCTGAATGAATTACTAAACTTGTATATGTTAACCTTATCTGAACGAATTACATTGATTCGTTCGGATAATTAATTACATTTGACGAGGACATGCCTTCGTCAAATATAAAGTCAAAGTTTAAGTTTTTGCTGCTCTTAAAGTTATGATTTGCTTGAGGCACATTGATGAGTCAAATTCGTTACTCAAGAAGCCAAAATCTCGTCTAAATAAGACAAGATTGTATTGAACATAACTTATGAAGCTTATATCTATGTGTTTATTTCTTTCATTTTTTATGTGGGACTGATTTTGCATGTACCAATTAAACAACATGTTTGTTACGCTTTGTAAACTTTTTGGTCGCTTTACTAAATTGTGCCACCTGAGAGAAATATAAATAGGCTTAACCGAAACTCACTAATAAACGCGGCACAATTGACACACTTGCTTCTATACTGGTTGGTTTGGATTTTGGTCACGACTAATCTCTTTCAATCCAGTTAAGAAAAGTTGACGATAAGTAGATCAACATTGTTAGTTATTACTTGTTGCTCAAAACAAAGCATGCTAGATGATGATGAATGACTAGCAACCAAATCTTCTGCCAATTTTATCTGAGATAAAAAAAACATTTTTTAGCAACATTGCTCAGAAGGAAAGATGGATCCACAAGTCGAGTTTGGTAGAACAATATGTCTAGTTTTTCTGAGATTAAACGGACTAAATATAGTACATGTAGCAAAGTGGACCGGTAAATTTTATCTTTATCATTAGGTGAAACGGGTCAGTTTGATGTACCCGTAAAGACTAGCTTGTTTGAGGTTTTTTCAATTGATTCATAAATGTAGATTCATAGTTAGAATGATGATACCTTAGCTCTCAAAGTTTCCATAGTTGACAAAGTCTCTCGTCGCAATCGATCCACCTGGGATCAGCATGCTTAAGTTTAGCCAAACTCATGCATAAATGTGACAAATTAGTGAATTAACTTATATATAAAAAAATTTAAATACACGCACACTACACACTGGTCACCTACTTAACTTATAAAAATTATCAATACATGCATACGTATTTTCGTAAATACATTTTGGTAATCGCCGTCCTTGCTTTCACGTCAACACATGTTACCTTTAGCTGATAAAAGACCACTGTACAATACAGACTTACTGATAAAAGACTCGAACTAGCAGAAAATGAATTTGGTTGCTAAAAAAAGATAAGAAATTTTGTTGCAAAACAAATGTAAGCTAGAAGTTCATCTCTATTAAGATGAGTTTTTAGCTTAAACTTGTTGTATGTATAATAACTCATGAAGCTTATATCTATGCGTTTATTTTTTTCATTTTCCTATGTGGGATTGATTATGCATGTACCACTCAAACAAGATGATTACACATATGCTAGCTCCAACATGTTTTCTATGCTCTGTATACTTCTTCTAGCACATCACTCGTTTTATAAGTCTTTGTAACATGGACAAAGACATGTTTTCTAGTTGGCCCAATCTGACTAATCTCGAGCGCCTAACAACTTCTCTATTCGAAACCATCCTGAAAACATAGCCGACCATATTAGCAGTATAATATAAGTGACCAACCTCTCTTTCATAACATCATTGTTGGATTTGAAGCGGAGTTACTACAAACACGTGATTGAGTAGGTTACCTCTCATTTTTCTACTTGGAGGTTATGACATTAGAAAAAAACTAGATTAAGTAATTCTCATTTAGTAAGAGGTATATTTTTGCACATACTTTTTTTTGGGTAAAAACATATCTGCATCTAGCTAATGCCTCCTTTCATGTCAACCTATTCTTGCAGCAACTCACCAAACTTAGAATTATTCAAGGATGAGCAAGTTGTGTTATTTTTCTCAATCCTTTTGGTTAACTCATTGGATTGGCGGTTTTATTGGTTGAGAAAAGGAGGAGAATTTTAAGAGTATAAAATGTAACTTATATTATACCCAAAGGATTTTTGTATGAATAATGTTGATTACAATGTTGTATAATGAATACAGGAAATTGTCAAAATGTGACCTTTTTCTCCTCAAGATCTGATTTATTTGTTGAATTTATAACTAACAGTTAGTCCATTTAGCCCGAACAGGTGAACCCTCGTGACCACTCTAAATGTACACACGTGACGAGGTTTGAACCTTTGTTTTTTTGTTTAAGAGTCAATGACCTTACTAGAATGCCACTTTGTGGTGGTTAATTAAGTTGAATGAGTTGGATGGCGATTTATACTTTTTAATATCATGTTTGTAGAAAAGTTGTAGGATTTATCTTTATATTTTGTTTTTCGAGTAAATTAAGGTAATAAAATAACAACGAACTCTATGTAATTACTACAATAAAATATGTATTTTCTTATTACAAATATCACGATATCGCCACTGTAATTTTAATTGTTCTTTTTTTCCATTTTCAACCAAACATTTATAATATTAGTTATAACCTCACAGCGTTGATCCATTTAACTAATAATTGTTTGCAACATTACTCATTTATATTAATGGGTGATTTTAAGTAACAAAAACCCCAAAAAAAAAAACATTTTATTACTTTTAACATACTTTAACATTTTCCGTACTTTTAAAAATCTTAATTTAAAAAAAAATTCTTACATTTTAAATTAATTTTTTTTTGCAAAGTGTAATTTCCGTTTTCGAAGATAAAAATATACAAATATTTTTACTTTTTTATAAGAGTAAAGTGAAATTTGTTTTGAAAATTAAAATTAAAAAGGTACAAAAGAAATAGTTTTGCGCTTTGTAGAAAAGGTTACATTTTCTTCTAAGAAAATATATAAAAAAATTTGGTAAGAAATTTTATCCATTTTAAAAACAAAATATTTTCTTTTAATTTAAAATGTACTAAGAAAATTTATTTTATATTTAAAAAATATGAAAAAATTAAAGGTAAAATTAATTAATATTTTTTTAGTTAATAAAAAACACTCTTAATATAAAAGGCTAATGCTGCAAACGATCGTTGTCTGAATGGACTAACTTTGCCACTTTATAACTAACATTATAAGCGTAATAAAAAATTAAGTGTTTAATTTTGGTAAATTTCATAAAGTTTATTGTTAGTTTATAGCATTTACCCTTTTTTCACCTCTAAGAATTGGGGAAATCATCACTGTCGTGATGGCAGATAAATAACCTACTGTGCGGGGTAATTTTGTTTTTCAAATTTACATTTTGTACCCTTGAAGTTTTATCATTTTACACTATCAACCCCTCATTTTTCACTTACAGCAGATATCAACCCTGCAGCCCACAACAGGGATGATTTTCCCCTAAGAATTTGCAACGATTGGAGGAAGATTATACGATGAAAAGCTTTAAATTGCTTTATCAAAAAGTTAATTACAGGAAAGAATTGTTTAAAAGATGTTGGCATTTCCTTAAAGGAAAAAAGTAACAGTGATCAATTGATTAACTTTTAGCAATTTTTTTTGGAAAAACACGCATAAATCAACCTAGACTTGAAACAATTAATGGATTCACATAATACACAAGCTTGCGATTTTTAGACTCTTGAAATATGAATAACTAGGGGTGTAGCTTGCGATTTTTGGATAGAAACTGAATGTTAATACCTCACACGTAGTAACTTTTGGACTGCAGCACGCCACATCGATTATTTTATGCAGTTATAAGAATTCAAGTGCATATTATCATTGATATTCTTATATGTTATAAGTCATGTGTTTGTTAGATTTGGTTTATGCATTTCGAAAAAAATCAAAATTGTAAAATAAAGCCGCAAAAATCCACATTTATTACACCCTCCGTCCCAAAATTATATTCCCACTTTGATTTTTTCGGTCTTTTTTTTTAACTTTAACCGTAAATAATTTTTGTTTGTGTTATATATTACATGATAAAAAATATAACAATTAAAAATACTTTTAAAAACGAATCGATCCATATACTTTTAGTTAAGTATTATAATACACAAAAAAAACTATTTAAGGTTAAAGTTGAAAGAATAAGACCCAAAAAAGTCAAAATGAGAATATAATTTTGGGACGGAGGGAGTATATAGTAAGTCACTAGTAATGGTGCGGTGCGGTTAAAAACCGCAAAACCGCAGAAACCGTTGTTTGTCATGCGGTTCGGTTTTTTATTTTTCTAAAAACTGTCAGTGCGGTTCGGTTTTAATCAAAAACTACACCAAAACGCACTATGCTCCCCTAAAAAGTATTATGTTTTTCGGAAAATGAATTTGGTTACTCAAAAAGGGTAAGAGATTTATTGCAAAACAAACATAACATAACCAAAAAGGGTAAGATATTTGTTAGACGTCGGTTACTAAAAAAAGATAAAGAGATTTTATTGCAAAACAAATATAAGCTAGAACTTCATCTAAAGATGAACCGAGACACAAGTTAAGATGAGATTCAAACTTGGATTTGTTATTTATAAAATAACTTTATGAAGGTTATATCTATATGTTTATTTCTTTTATTTTCCAATGTGGGACGGATTTATGCAGTACCCACATAAACTCAACATGTTTGCTACATACTTTTTGTGAACTTTTTGGTCGCTTTACTAAACCTATATGTGAACCTTATTTGACGCATTTACTATTGTTACTCACCCCGGGTCAAAGAGTTTTAAGCTAAACGATTTATCTATCAAGAAATATGTCAAGTGATTTGAATGGCTCAAACTAGTAACAAAATATTATAAATTCATCCAAAGTGTATTTCAAAGCGTAAAAAACTCTAAAACCGCTTTGATTATAACGTCATATATAATTTCCTGGAATAACTTAAGAACATTTTTAGCACATCACTTGTTTTAAATCTTTGTAATGCCGATAAGAAACAAGTGTTCTAGTTAGCCCAATATGACTAATATGTTGTGAACATGGGGAACTAGCATTTACTTTCGATATTCTCATGAAAAACTAGAATAAGTAGATTAACTTAACCTTGTTGGTAGAATGCGTACATGTTCCTCCAAAGCTTCTAAATGTGCTTGATGGGGTATGGGCTCCTCCGGACTTCCGGAGAAGACTTCAAAACCAGATACATAGGACTAGTACAATCTAAACCAGAATATTGTTCCTGAGAAGATGATATGTCATAAGACACATAAGGTCCGAATCTCAACGCATCGGAGCTAGTTCGTTGCAGTTTATGACAGAATGCAAGGAAAGCGCGCGGAAGAGTGAGGACCACTTCTCTGGCCTAGACATGACACATAGTGCCGAACCACAAATGTTATATACTTTCCTATCTCTAGATTTATCACATATCACCCATACTTATCGTACCCAGACTTATCCTCACGTGGGAAGTTGGTCTCAAATTAACAACCCGGTAAAGTGTCCTCTTATTCTAGCTAGGGACTAAGGAGCATCATCCCGAGGAACAAGCTGATTGAGACACGACATGTTCGAGACATATAATTAGGAGTTCAAGTAACCCCGAGAAGATTTGTATTAACATTTGGCGCCATATGTAGGTCTGACGTCCCAATCTACCAAAAACGAGAGAAGCTAAAGCTATCGGTGACTCACAAGAAAAGGAATAAACGCCGGCAAAGGGAAACGCCTATGGATGAACAGATGTCGAGGTAGGGGCCCTCCGCTCCCTCTTTATTAACACATGGCTAGTCCTTTTGAGATTAAACGGACTAAATATAGTAGACGTAGCAAAATGGACCGGATAATTTTATCTTTATCTGTAGGTGATACGGGTTTGTTTGATGTACCCGTAAACACTTGTTTGAGTTATTTTCAGTTCACTTGTCATTTGTCAACCTAGATTCATGGTTCAGAGAGGAACATACTTATAAGAAATTAAGAATTATCAATATATGCATACGTACTAACGTATTGCACATTGCAAATTCACCTAGTCCCAAATATATTTGTTTGCGACTTTGCGGTCTTGTATAGTTTTTCGTAAATACAGTTGGTAATCTTAGCTCTGGTCCGCTTTGGGGATGACATGAGGACATGAATGTCCTCGCGAAAGCCCTGTTGAACGGAAAAAAGAAAAAAAAAAACTCCTTTTCAAACTTTGACCTAGGCTAGCGTTTATTGAAAATTTGACTGAGATTTGATGCGATGAAATATACTCGCTAAAAATGAGGTATAAAAAATTTTCTTTTTTACTATTGTTTTCGATATTCGTTTTCCCTCCAACACGTGGTGACGACACGTCCTCGCTAAGAGCTAGATCACATAATTAGGTGTGTAAATGTGTAATTACTTAGAGCATTTACGATGCAAATGATTTTTACATTTAATAATATATTTGTATTAAATTTCATAAATGCATGAGTTATTTATTACTAACAAGTTTTTACAAAAGCTTCATGTCTACTAAATCTTTTGTAAAAAGTCAGTGAAAAACCTTTTACCACAATAAAAAAAAGCCTTTTTTAAAAGCTTTACAAAATTGTAAAAAACTTTTTATAATTTTTGCATTGTGCATACTCTTACTTGTTATCATTGTTCTCGTCAAATATAAAGTCAAAGTTTGACTTTTTGCCGTTTCTCTTAAGGTATGATTTGTTGTTGATTGAGGCACATGGATGAGAAAATGAATTTGACTACTTATAAAAGAAAAGAAATTTTAATGAAAAACAAATATAAGCTAGAACTTCATCTAATGGTGCAGATAATGAAGTGATAGCTGAAATATGTTATATGCATAATAACTCATTAAGCTTATATCTATGCATTTATTTCTGTCATTTTCCTATGTGCGATTGATTATGCATATACCACAAAAGCAAGATGATAACACATATGCTAGCTACAACATGTTTGCTCTTCTTTGTATACTTTTTAGCACATCATTGGTTTTTAGTCCTCGTAACACGGATAAAGACCTGTGTTCAAGTTCGTCCAATCTGACTAATCTTGAGTGCCTAGCAACTTCTCTATTTGAAACCATCTTGAAAACATAGCTAACCATATTAACAGTATAACTAACCAACTCTTCTTTCATAACATCATCAGACATAAAAATTGAACCTCCTAATACTTCTAATATCCATTTGGTCGTTGTTGCTCTCAGTATCATTGGTAATAGGCTCATGAGTTCGGTTATCAACATCACCTTCAAATGATGGATTGATTAACTTCTCGATATCATGAGTTCGGTTCTATTCATGGCATAATCATTACAAGGTTCTTCTTCTTTTTTGGTATTGTATTTGTGATTATTATCAATGATGATTAGTGTGTGGCATTAAGTTAAATGAGTTTGATAGTAATTTATACTTTATAATATCATGTTACAAATATTGGAGCAAGCATTGCAGGATGAAAAGCTTCAAATTACTTTATCAAAAGTTATTTTAAAAATACAAACAAACACAGGAAATGAAAATTGTTTACGAAAATGTTGCCATTTCCTTATAAGGAAAAAGTTGCACGTTTCCATCAACTGGGACATGAAACAAAACTTCTTGATTGAAAGAAGTAAAATCATCGACCGACGGGATCAGAAAATCGGACCGACCACACCGGGCGTTTTCATCACATTCGGTATTCGGTCTGGTTGGTCTGATCCGGTCCGGTTTGGTCTACCAATAACTCGTTGATTATGCCTAATAAGATTGGACCGGATCGAAGATCAAATCAAACTGGACCGATTTTGACCGGACCGGTTCATTTCTGTTCGATCATCCGTCCAGCGTTTTGGACCATTTCGGTCTTGGTCTTGGTTTGGTCTGCCCGGTTTTAAACTGATGCTCACCCTTAACTGTATATATACCAACAATTTTCCCATTAGCCTAATTTTCTATTGTATCGCTCTTTTTTACATCACATATGTTTACCTTTGGTTAATATCTAAAGTATTTCATTTGGAAATAAACTATACTACAATTTTATAAAACTATGCCAAGCACTTGATCAAAATAGGTCATGCTTGTGATTTTTAGAACCTTGTTATATGAAACTGAATGTCCATACCTCACACGTAGGAAGTTGGAGACTGCCGCACTCGCATAGCTGAGTCGGTTTGAAAGGAATGAATTTTCAAGAAAATAGTCACTTTTCCCAAAGCGGGCAAACACTCTTTTGATGATATCTCCGAGATAGTTAGGAGTTAATTGATCATTGCATTCTAACATATCATCCTGGTGTAAGACATGTGACTGTGCGTGGCGTCATGGTATTGGTCAGCCTAAATGCACCCCGCCCTAAGAAGTTGGGCATGTAGTTTTGGTTGACTATTTGTAAATACCAATGTTTTAAAAAGAGGGTTGATCCGGCCGGTTGAACCGGTTAAATCATAAACGGCTTGGAGACCGGGTCGGATGTGACCGAGTTTTTGCTTGTTTGAGAACTGGATTGAACCGTCGGTTTTTCATTGACCCGGTTTGATTAACCCGGCCAAGTCACTATTTTTTATAAAAAAAAATATTTCAAAAACCTTTTTTTTATAAATATTTCTAAGTTTTAAAGATATATATTGAAATAATGATTATTAGTGTTAGTTAAAATAAAGTCAAATTAACTTAAAATGTTCACTAATATTGTTTTGTTATAATGTGTTACAAATTGTAAGTATAAATTAATTATTTTTGCACATGTTTAGAATAATATTATAAATATACAACAAAAAACTAAGGCTAGTGAGTAAAATATAAATACTACACATTAAAAATATAAAAAAATATACATATATAAGGAACCGGGTTGACCCGGCGGTTTAACCGGTTGAACCGGTTGACCCGTGAACCGGTCACTAGACCGAGTCAACTAAAAAACCGGGTTTTAAAACATTGGTAAATACACATGATGACTTTATCTTCCAGTTACGTCCATTTTTTTATTGAATATAAGTATGCATTAGAAAAGCTAAGATCCGTACAAATCACTCCTCGCAAGTCACGTAAGTTCTAGAAGAAATTCCATTTCCGTCCATGACGCCATGTGAGTTGCTTAAGAAAGGCGGCTATCAACACGTCAACATATATTATAATCATTGGAAATAGTGTGATATTATTGTATAAATTCTAAATGAAATAACGAATGGTTTCAATAAAAAAGACAAGCGTATAATATAACAAAATAACGAATGTAGATAAATTTCGTGGTCATAAAGACCCAATATTTTGGTTTCTTAATGTCCAAATAATAATATTTGTTGAAAAGGAAAATAAATTAGGTTCAAAAAGGATAATAAACTTTATTGCAAAAATCATTTGAGCCTGGTCTAATAGAAACTCGTAAACAAGTTAAAAGATCACGAGGTTGTATACATGATAACTCATCAAGATTATATCTATGCGTTAATTTTTTTAATTTTCCTATGTCACTATGTGAGATTTATTATGCATGAACCACAAAATAACACGAGTACAGATAAGCTCCAACATGTTTGCTATGTTTTGAATACTTTTTGGACCTTTTACTAAAGGTATATAGTTTAATCATTTAGCTTTAGTAAAAGCTATATATGTTAACCTTCTACTAAAACTAAATAATTAAACTATCATAAAAAATGTCAAATGATTTACTGTGCATTAGAAGTCGAACATTGCATTCTAACATATTATCCTTATTGTAGGAAAGTACATGTGGGCCGGTTAACGATGATGGTTATCAACATTCCTATGCAAGGCAAAATATATTATACTCGTTGTTAGGGAAGACCTCGGCGGCTTTCATGGGTTCATCAGAACTCGATGGTGAGTTTTGTCGTTTAATGTAAATTTTCGTTAAAAATTTTAATTTTTCATAAATGAATATGTTTTCGCAACTTTTTGTCTTATAAATACAAGTCTTATTTCCTTTATACTTGTGCATGATTTTGTGCATCAAGTGATTTAGAGTTATCGGTCCGCTCATATCGCTATGCATAGTGTGAAATTTTGTGTGAACTTTAATCGAATATCTATGCAGGGACAGTATGCGAGTTGTCGTTTAAAGTTAGATTGAGGGTTGAGAGATTTGTTGTGAAGTGACACGATCCAACGAGTAAGGATTATCTTTCTACTCGATTGAGGACTTGTTCGTATTGTATTAATTGATTCTTAGTTGCACTAAAAGGGAGGTTGGTTTAGTGGAGTCTTAGACTAGGTTTATTGGTGATTCCATCCAACCGGTTGGAGGACAAAAAGGTCACAAACAATTCATATTAAATTAAAAGTATACAAATGAATGAAAGAGAAAGTCACGACCGGTTCATTTGGTGACCTTCAACTATTTGATCCAACCGTTCCACATGTCACACTAGGAATGGTCAATCAAACTCATGAAGAAATAAGATTTTTTTCTGGGGAATAGTTGTTCAATCGGAGAAGATAGAAAATGAAATTAGAGAAAGTGCAATGGTGGTTGAGAGAGATGGTAGGTATTGGGGAGTGTGAGTTAGTGGGTGAGTATATATTTCTACATTTTTTATTTGTTTTAAATGCAACTTTGTAATTGATGATATAACTTGGAAAGGTATATTAGTATACAGTATACTTTTATGTGATTAATTTTTAGTTTTTTACTTATACATTAATTATCAAATATGTACCGTAATATACTGCATTAAATATATTACTACGTATTGTTTGTTTTAGCATATATGTGATCTCATGTTAATTTACGACATTATGTTAAATTTTCTTTCAAAATTTTTATTCAATTCATAAGTATATTGTAAAACATAAATCAGTTTATTTATAAAAAAATATAGGTGAATATTATTATCTAACATGTAATTTTATGAAAAAGTTTAAGTTATAAAATTAAATATGAGAAAAATATTATATATGTTAGGTTGGGTTGGGTTGTTGATAAATTGTAAAAAAGTTGAAATTGGTTGGATGTTTAGGTTGTATAGGTGGAGGAGTAAGAAAATAATAGTTTAATAGAAGTTTGGGTTGGATGAGTTTGTGAATAAACCTAGTCTTAGGTTGCGTTTAGTTGAATAGAAAGCACCCTCTTTTCTATAAAATGTTTTCTAGAAACAGAAAACGCGTTCAAATCATCGTTTTCCAAAAATATTTTCTAGAAAATACAAAATCCCTGTTTTACCCTTTTACATACAAAAGAAAAAAAACTCTTTTTTTTGTTTTCTAGGTTTTCCTTTAGACACAGAAAATTCATTTCCCCCTTTTATTTCCTTTATAGTTTTGGAAAATAGAAAACACAAACACGTATTTCTCCAACTAAACGCGTTTTCCAAATTTTTAAATGTTTTGTGAAAAAAGAAATTTATTTTTTTACTTATAACACTGAAAATAGAAAATAATAAAATATATTTTCCAACTAAACACTTTTGTTCATGATCTGTGTAAGATTTCATTACAAAACAAATATAAGCTTGAACTTCATCTAAAGGTGAACACAGTTAAATGAAGCTAAAACTTAATCTATTGCGTGTATTTTAACTTGGGCAAATGACTTAAAAATGCATCTAACTTGACATTTTTTTGCGTTTTGTGTAGCCAACTTTTTTCTTTCCCATTATGGTCATCAAACTTTCAAAAATCGATCATCCTGTGTATTTTGTGACCATTTTACCCTTAGTTTTTCAAAATTTTGAAGGGTAAAATCATCATTTTATATGGTAAAATAGTGACAAAATACACACAATGACCGACTTTTAAAAGTTTGATGACCATAATGGGAAAGAAAAAAGATGGGTACACAGAACGCAAAAAAGTGTCAAGTTAAATGCATTTTTAAGTCATTAGCCCTTTTAACTTATGAAACTTATATCTATTTGTTTTATCTTTCATATTCTTATGTGGGACTCTTTATGCATGTACCAATAAAACAACATAATTACATATAAACTCCAACATGTTTGGTAAGCTTTGCAAATTTTTTGGTCGCTTTACTAAACTTATATATATCCTAGCCTTATTTGACACATTTACATTGATACGTTTGGATTATTTCTATTGTTATTCATCTGGGTTAAAAAGATATAAGCTAAACGATTAATCTATCAAAAAACATGTCAAGCGATCTGAATAGCTCAAACTTGTAACAAAAAGAATATATATTCATCCAAAGTGTATTCCATCAACAAATTGAAACAAATTTTGATATTCCAAATCACCCTACTAATTTCATTCATATTCGCATCAAATTCGGCCATCTACTAATAACATATCATCCTTGGCGTAGGAACTATGACTTTAAGCACGTTAAGTATGCCGGTTGTCAACACTATCAACATATATTATTATCGCCGGAAATAGTCTGAGATATTGTACGAATTCTAAGTCAATATCTATGTAGAGACGGTATACAAGTTGTCGTGTTCATTGGTCCATTATTTTGGGTTTTTAAGTGTCCAACTGACTATATTTGTTGACACGGGAAAATGAATTTGGTTCCCAAAATGGATAATAGACTTTATTGCAAAAAACCATATAAGCCCGAAACTTGTCTTAATTTAGTTCACCTTAGAAAAGGTTTCCGATTTACACAGTTGTATACATAATAACTCATCAAGCTTGTATCGCTACTGGTTTATTTCTTTCATTTTCTTATGAGGGATTTACTATGCATGTACAAAAAAAACAACATGAGTACATACACATAAGATCCAATATGTTTACTACGCTTCGTGTATTTTTTTTTAGTCTTTTACTAAAGCTATATATGATCACCTTTTTTCACGCATTTACATTGACTCGTTTGGATATTACAAATGTTACTCATCGCGGGTCACACCGGATATTACTATTGTTACACCCGTATGACCTACAGGTCACAACACAGACCAAGACTTTGTGATAAAAGATTCGAACTAGCAATATTTGTCGGATTGGAAATTGAATTAGGTTACTCATAAAAGATAAGAAATTTGGGAAGTTCCTCTAACGGCGAAGAAGACACTTTATTAAGATGAATCTCGTAGCTATAACTTGTTATATACACAATTACTTGTTAAGCTTATATCTATGCGTTTATTTATTTTATTTTCCTATGTGGGATTGATTATGCATGTACCACAAAAGCAAGATTATTACACATATGCTAGCTAAAACATGTTTTTTATACTTTTTTTAGCAGATCATTCGTTTGAAGTCTTTGTAACATGGATAAAGACATGTGTTCTAGTTGGCCCAATCGTGACTAATCTGTTCCCAACATGTTAAAGAACTATCATTTTCTTTCGATATTGTCATGAAACAGTTAGAATAAGTAGATCAGCTTAACCTTCTTGGTAGAATGCTTACATGTTCCTCAAAAGCTGCTAAATGTTCTTGTTTTCTTTTTCTCGAGCGCCTAACAGCTTCTCTATTTGAAACCATCCAGAAAACATAGCCAATTATATTAGTAGATAGGTGACCAACTTTTCTTTCATTGCATCATGAAACAAAAAATTCAACCTCCTATTATTTCTAATATCCATTTGGTCGTTGTTGCTCTCAGTATCATCCGTAATAGGCTCGTGAGTTGGGTGATCAACCTCACCTTGAGACCTTCAAATGATGGATTGATTAGCTTTTTGATATCATGTTCAGAAGAGATTCTATTCATGGAAAAAACATGAAATGGTACTTCCTCTTTTGCCATAGTGATTGATAATATATCATGTTTAAAACACGTAGGATAATTCACTGTCGCTAAAATTCCTTGAAAAAGGTAACATAGTAATTTAACAATTTTCTTTCGAGACTCACATAATTTCGCATGTCTCAACTGAGTCTTCATATGCATCAACTGAGACTCAAAGCAAAACTTTTTGATTAAGGCATAGTACCAAGTCATTAGGTTAAGGGCTTGGGAACTGTAAAATTTATGTAAGTAATACAAAATGGTTTATCATAATTATAGTTTAAAAATTTGTGCAAAGAAAAATATTATTTGCCAGACTAAAACCAATATCACAATTATAGTTTAACCTTGTCAAAAGGAGACGAAATCATAACATATATTATTGTATGATTGATACCTATCAAGTTTATATCTATGCGTTTGTTTCTTTCATTTTCCTATGTGGGATTGATTGATTCACGTGAGTTTTAACCTTCATTGACACATTTACAACGATTCGTTTGGATTATTACTATTCTTACTCATCTCAGGTCAAATGGTATGAGCTGAATGATTATTTTATCACGAAAATGTTCAGTTGATGGAAAGTTCAGTTGGAGTACCATGACTAGTTTATTCCGGTTTCCGTAGAAACATGAGTGAGGAAATATTCATAAGAATGTTGATTGAAAGTTCAGTTGGAGTACCAAATCCAACCATCGAGATCGATGTGCGGGTATAAGAATCTTTCTAACAGTATTCGTGCAGATAGCGAGGAGCTCGTCAAAAACTGTCTCACAACAAAAGAAGTAAGATGTACTAACTATAGTGTTCGTAGTCTAATATTTGGCATGCCAAACTGCTTAGAAACAGTTTCACCCAGAAATAATCGATAAACACTTTGGCTACCAGCCTAAAACACTCTTATAGACTCAAGACTGCTTATCTCATGTATCAAACTAGTAAACTGAAGATAAATATCTAATCTCTATTAGTCTATCATGTAGCTTAATAATGTCATTATCGTCTTCCTATGTACTGTTTTTTTTTGTTGCAAGAATCAAGGCTATGATTCTACGAGCTTAGTTGTTAGTTCATAACAGCCCAACAGGTAACAAATGTTTTAAACTTAACATGTCACTTACTATATCGCCACGCTGCTTAATTCAAGATGTTGCTAACCAAGTTAGTTTACCTAGTTACTAAATCTCTTCAAAAGTTGGTGAACTATGTGGTACACATGAACTTTCAATCAGGTAGTTATGACACTCCTTGCGGGATGTCTTTGGTGTTTGTTTCTGTATGTCAGCTGTGATAAATCAAACTTTTTATCTGTCGTTAGGAATGTAGAAGAAAACGGAGTGCAAGCTAGCAACTGGCTAAGGTTTGCTAATATAAGACTCTAAAAATATTTCAATCAGCGGTTCTCTGGGTGGTCTAAACTTTTAATTATGGATGCAAGCATGGTTTAATAGTTCCCAACCGATGACCAGAAGCCGTTCATCTAAACTAAGGTAATATAGCTCTAACAATTATAACTAGATATGGCAGAATTCGACTTCGTTACATAGAAATGGATCGATACGGGTAATGTTGGATGTCCGACAGATCCAACAAATATAAAGGAAAAAAAGGATCAAATTCGAACAAACCCAACCCGTCCCGTATCGGCTTTTACTAAGATAACCCGTGTTGACCCATTACATACCTAATTTGACCCGTCAATATTGTCACATCTAGAACCATGTAACTAACATCTAAGACTTACTTCCTACGGCCTCTACTTTTAAATTGCAGAACTCGCAGACACTAATCGGTATAGAAGCGATGCATACCGGATCAACCTTTCCCGTCAACCAATCGAAACAAGATTTTGACATCCCAAATTAGTCTACTGATTTCATATCCACATCTAATTCATTATCATCTACTAATAACAACCCTCACACTGATAACGTTTCGTCTGTTGTGAGCATTCTAAAGGATACATTAGAACGAAAGAAACACGTAAACAACATTGAGAACTACTATTCAAATTCCACCCAAGTGCATGGACTTCATATTGATGATCCTATTTTAGAACAAGGATTTCGAGGAGCGATAGACGCTGACGTGGAAATTTGGTGTGGATGAATGTTGGGTCTCGAGAAGGTTCGCAAAGCAAATCTTCGGCTGCAGCACTAGTGTTTCAACTGGTCTTGATGTGTCCAACAACCAAAGCAACTCAGGCCAGTCACCAAGTGTTTGCGGGAGTCCTAAGAAGCTTGTTGCAAATGGAAAGTTCAGTGGAAACAGAAGCGTAGGCGTAGCTAAAGGTACAACTAAAGTTGATGTCAATATTGAGGTTTTTTGCCTTATGGACCTATGTAGCTATCTGATGCAGTTTTATATGACTATCTGAAGAAATTGATCTTATGTGATCATTTATGTTATGTTATCGAATGCAGGAGACAGAGATCCCACGAAGAAGCGAAGGGTGGAAAGGTCATAGTACTAAGCCATCTTTTCACCTTTGGGCAGTACGTGTTCTTCCTGTATTTTGTCATTGTTATGGATATTATTATCCATGTAAAAAGGTCAGAACAGGCCTTGTTGTACGAGGAATTGGCTAATCAAAAGTTAAATGAAAACAAACACGGGAATGAGAATTATGAAGGAAAAAAAGTTAGCCTTATTTGATAAACGTCCCAAATAAAAAACATAAGCGTATATCCTGTAGCATAACAGCCCAACAGGTAATAAGTGTTTTAAAACTTAATATGTTCCTTACTATATCGCCACGCTGCTTAATGCAGGATGCTTGCTGATGAAGTTAGTTTACCTAGTTACCAAAGCTATTCGGAAGTTGGTGAATTATTTGGTACACATGATGACATGAACATTCAATCAGGTAGTTACCACACTCCTTGCAGAGTCTGTTCGGTATTTGTTTCTGTAAAGTCAGCTGTGCCTGTGATAAATCATACTTCTTTTTATCTGTCATTAGGATTGCAGAAGAAAACGGGGTGCAAGCTAGCAATTTGCATTTGGCTAAGGTTTTTTTTTTTTTTTTTTTTTTTTGGTAACCGTGATTTCCGACTCATTGGCCGACTAATCCACGGGGTTTGAGCCCACCGCCACACAGACTCAAACCAGGTAAAGCCCTCCCTTTTCAGGAGGTTGGCGTGGCCACTTCAAGGTTGTTTGCACCTAGTGGGAATTGAACTTGAGACCTCACACACTTTGGAGTGATAGCCACAAATCTTTTTACCACTAGGCCACCCTTGAGTGGCTAAGGTTTGCTAAAGTAAGACAACAAATATACAATCAGCGGTTCTCTAGATGGTCTAAACTTCCGATTATGGATGCAGACATGGTAATATAGCTCTAAGAATCATAACTAGAGATGGCAAAATTCGACTTTGTTACATAGAAATGGATTAATACAGGTAACGTTTGATGTCTGATAGATCAACAGATATAAAGGAAAACAAGGGTCTAATTCAGAGAAACCCAACCCGACCCATATCGTCTTTTACTAAGATAACCCGTGTTGGCACATTACACAACTCATTTGACCCGTTACGGCTATGCTTTGATGATGTGTGGGAGATCGCTTGAGGCACACGGGTGACTCACAAGTCACAACACCTGTTACCTTTTAAACTCACAAAAACAATATAAGCCAAAACATCAGCAAATGTGATAAAAGCCTCGAACTAGCAATATTTGTTGGACGTCAGTTACTCAAAAGTAAGAAATTTTATTGCAAAACAAATATCAGCTAGAACGTCATCTACAGGTGAATCGAGACACCTAGTTAAGATGAAATTTTACCGAACATTTGTGTGTTATCCCCCGAACATAACCTATGGTCAATCCATTCGATAAAGTATTTAGCAGTACATCATATGACCATTTGAACACGAAATGTATACATCCACGACTTTTACCCACATTTGATTTCACCGTTGGAAACTTATTGTATTGTCAAGTTAGGCCATGTTCGTCGGTCTTTGATGGATGACAAACATGTGGAACGACTCCAAGCATGAGAATTGCAACATAGAAAATCACTAGTTGGAACCTAAGACCATGGATTACAAAAAGATGCCAAGAAACATTTGGCCATAGTTTTTTAACTAGCAAGATCATGTTTATACACTTTTTGCTTACCAGCCAATGGAAAAACCTCTTGTGAAGAAGAGGGTCATGCTGGTGGTGTGTTGATGATTTTGTTTGGATTACGGGTTTGGCGATAGGAGAAAAGGCCCCTGCGAACTCTTGGGTGGTTGGAGACGTGTGTGTAGTGGCCTTAGAAGAGACTGGTGCGTGGCGGTTCTTGAGGAGACCATAAAACTTAGAAAATCCACCCCAACGTAATCATTCAAATTAATTAACATTCATTATTCAAGCATTACAAAGTCAAAAAACATATCTCAGAGTCGAAAAGTAAACCTACATAATAAGTGGTGAAGCACCTTTCATCTAAACCGATTGCAGAATCAAGGCAAAACATATCTCAGAGCCGAGTCGACCCTTATCAGTTGATCTTCGCCCCTGAGAAGTCCATTCCCGGGTGCTGAGACATGAACTTTTTCAACATGTCTTGATTCTGCATCTCATCACTTGTTGGTTTGCCCATCTGCTTCTGGCGTTGGTCAAACATCATCTTTTCAACAGTAGATCTTGTTTCTGGGTCTAGATCACTTAGCTTACTGCTCTCCGGTTCCACTTTCTGAGTGTCGATTTCAGGTTCGCCCTTCACCAAAAATTTCCACCATTCCATTTGATCCTGTTTGGTTAAAAGAATCGAGATAGAATTTTGATCCTCTATGCTCCAGAAACAATCATCAACCTTGACAGGCTTGTAGAAATCCCCCTCAAGAATCGGAGGCTGACCCTTAATTCCGACTTTGAGATGCTTCTTCTTTATGTCACATGCAACAACCCTAGACTTGGTTCCATGAGGAACAGGAACATTTATAGTCACCTCTTGCAAAGACTGGACCCAAGAATATTTCTCCATGTCCTGTCTATTACCGTTGTTGGGAGCCCTCAAACCCTTGTTATCATCTTCCTTCGCAACCTTCGAACCCGAACTCGAACTCTCCTCCTTAACCTTCAAACCAGCAGCCCCATTACTTTTCTCCTTCCTCTTCTTCTCCTCAGCATCAACTCTCTCCTTGAGAGATGTAACTAACCCATTAACATCCTTAACAGCAGACTCGTTCTTGAAAAGACTAGTCTCTTTAGCAACGAATTCGAAGGCTTTTTCAAGAAACTTGAGTGGCTCAGCTGTGTCAAGAACTGAGTTGAAGGGCTTCTTGATCGATTTTGGCTGTTCTTCGTATTCTGACAAGATCGCCATTTTTTTAGGTTTTGTTGTACGAAACCGACAACAAACCCGAAGTTCGATAACGCGGAACCGCTAGATCGCGAGTTGTATCGAGCACAAGTAGCGAACACGAGAGACTACAAAGAACCGACAATAGTATATGCACACGGAATACCCCCAACTACCCCTTCATTATAAATCTAATAAAGATTACATTGGGAAGAAGAATTCAATGAACTAGGATCCCCTCATCCCTATTTATAGAGATGAGGGGTAGGCACCTTCCTAATACAAGTTTATTCTTAATCTATATTACAAAGTACACTTAAGTCCCTAACCTATGTTTAATATTACTCTTAATATTCTAACAATTTCCACCTTAGGAGTAACACTTAAACACAACCGATACTCAACACCCTTTACCGGTGTTGGAACCTCGAACCGGGAACCACCTTGTCGACCAGGCATTGTACTTCTGTAATTTCCCTAGATTAGCTTCCATAAACTCTTTCACGTTCTTCTTCTCAGCAACATTACCCTCCGCACCCTCTTGACCAGGTACTCCGGTTACTGTAATGTTTGCCCCCACCTTTATACCAAGGTGTACCTCTTCCTGCTCATATACCAAGCAGCACGTGTTTGTCTTTTCTTCAGGTTGTTTGTCCTTCAACCATCTTTGAGCCACTGCAGCATGATCGTTACTAACCTGAAAAACCTCAGCTTCACGACCCTCTTGAGCTCCATGCAGTTCCACCTCAAACCGTATTTGAGTCACTGCAACATGATCGTTACTATCCTGAAAAACCTCAGCTTCACGATCCCCCTGAGCTCCCTGCAGTTCCACCTCAAACCAAACACGTTTATGAACATGTACTCCATGGACTCCTGTTTTAACACCAGGACTAAGTTGTTTGAACCCAACTTGTTTTGAACCTCCATGTTTATGTACATTAGACCCATCGAAATTTTCGATGTCAAACCTAGTTATAGAACTAGCCATTTTTCTTTATCCCTTTGTTGTTTGCTAAACCTTGTGAAAAACCTCACAATCACAAACCGACAAAGTACCTTCGATAATTCGCTAAACCTTGTGATATATTAAACCTCACAATCACGAATACGAAGTCCCCGTTTATAAAGAAAAACCCTTGTTTTATCGATATAACCCTAAGAGAAACCTTCTTAGAAATCGATCAAACCAAGTAACCCTTCAAAAGAACACCCTTTCTTACCCAAATATCGATTGAGCCTTGGAAATTAACCTATCCAACAAATCGACAACCCTTGAATCAAGAAAGTACCCGACTCCTTTTGAAGTAACCCTTGTCGTACTTTTAATTTTGCAAAACCGATTTCTTATTACCTAAGAAATCTTGCAACATCGACAAGTCTTGAATCTTCTTTAACCTTGCTACAAACCTTGCCAAGTTGTTTCTTAACCAACTTTACCGACAAGCCTCGCAAGCCGTGTGCAATATACCCGTTGTTGCTAAAACCTTTTCTTGCAAATCGAATTTATTAGAAAACCTCTAAACCCTCGATTACGAACAAGCAACCCGATCGTAAACTTGAATACCCAAGCGAACCACGATCAAACTTGAAGCACAAGAAAAACCCTTCTTGCCGTTTTATATAACATAAAACAAATCTCAACTTGATTATAAAAATCAAAATCTTGGACGACCTTATTCTCACATGCATGCATGTACGCATGCATATACAAAAGAGAACAACTGAGAATTAACCACTAAAGTTGTCACCCCTTTTTTTTATTACTATTGTCGATTCCTGTTTGTAGTATACACGTGGGATTTTAATCACTTTTGTTTAGAAACAAAAACACCTCACGCACGCACGGATAAGATATACCCAAAAAAAAAACGATAACCTTTTCTTTTCCTCTCGACTTTGCGATCACTGCTTCACAATTCGTTTAACGATCGCTACTTCGAATATAGATTCGAAACCTGACCGAACCTCGATACTTCAAATCACTCGAAACTTTGATCTAGCACTCGATCTTCGGAGACCACGATTAACCGTAGCTCTGATACCACTTGTTGTACGAAACCGACAACAAACCCGAAGTTCGATAACGCGGAACCGCTAGATCGCGAGTTGTATCGAGCACAAGTAGCGAACACGAGAGACTACAAAGAACCGACAATAGTATATGCACACGGAATACCCCCAACTACCCCTTCATTATAAACCTAATAAAGATTACATTGGGAAGAAGAATTCAATGAACTAGGATCCCCCTCATCCCTATTTATAGAGATGAGGGGGTAGGCACCTTCCTAATACAAGTTTATTCCTAATCTATATTACAAAGTACACTTAAGTCCCTAACCTATGTTTAATATTACTCCTAATATTCTAACAGGTTTCTTGAGCGGCAGTACGTAGGAAAGTCTTCTAGACTAGTTCTTTTTAAGGAATTTTAATTCGTGTTGTATTCTGTTTGGGATTTATGGTATTTTTTTTAAACTTATTTTTTTGTTTATTTTTATGGCATGTTGGAGAATAAATATGGTATTTTTTTTAATCTTATTTTTTGTTAATTTTTATGTTATATTGGGGTATAAATATGGTATTTTTTTAAACTTATTTTTTTTACTGTACAAAGAACGAGATTGGGTTGTGACGGGTGGAATAACTGGTCCATCATCTTTCATTTATAATTAAAGCTTATCGTGGTGCTTTGACTTTGAGTTTGAGCTTTGTTTGGCTAAGCTTGAGCATCTTCTTCTGTATCTTCGTTACCCCTGCAAGTTGACAGTGTGTATGCATCACACATGTTTCAACTTACAGATGAACTTTTCAAATGGAGATGTGACGACATCCTTTGGTGAAGGCGTCTGCAATTTGCTGGGTTGAAAGGATGAAAGTTATTAGTATATGTCATTCTTGATTTTTTTTTTTTTGACATAGTGGCAGTCAATCTTAATCTCCTTGGTCCTGACATGTTGAATAGGATTAAAATCCAATGCAATAGAGGAACGATTGTCACGGTATATGAGAACAGGTGTGGTTGTTGGTACTTTGAGGTCCTGACTTTCTATAGAAGATTGAGTAGCCCAGTGAGCTCACAAGTACAATTTGCTAGATCCATATATTCAGCCTATGTGAGTCAATGAGGAAATGGCTTTATCAAAAGTTAAATTAAAACAACCACCAGGAACAGGTTCATGGGAACTCGATGAATTTTTGTCGTTTAATATATGTTTTTATTAAAAATAGTGATTTCTCATAAATGAATATGTTCCGGAGATTTTTTGTCATAAAAATACATCTTATTTCCTTTATACTTGTACAAGATTTTGTGCACCTAGTGATTTAGAGTTATGGGTCCGCCCATGATCGCTGTGAATAGTGTCAGATTTTGTGGGAAATTCTAATCGAATAGTTGCTGTTTAAAGTTGCAATAAAAAACACAAACGTATAATATAACGAACGTTGGGAAATGTTGTGGTCATAGGTCCCAGTATTTTGGTCCTGTAGCGTAACTTTGCTTGCGTCTTATGATCTTGTTATTTTCTATATCTATATGATTTGTCAGTTTAATATTGGGTTGAGCAAGAAAGAGTTATATGGAGATGGAGGGACTAGTTTATTCAGGTTACTACAGAAACATGAGTGAGTAAATATTCATAAGAATGGTGATGGAAAGTTCAGTTGGATTACCAATTCCATCCATGGAGATGCGCAGGTTTAAGAATCTTTCTAATAGTTTTCGTGTAGATAGTGAGGAGCTCTTCAAAAACTGGCTCACAACGGGAGAAGTAAGATGTTCTATAGCGTTCATAGTTTGATATTTGGCATGCCAAACTGCTTAGAAACAATTTCACCCAAAATTAATTACTAAGCACTTTGGCTGATAGCCTAATAGTCTTAAAGACTCAAAACTGGTTGTCTGATGTATCAAACTAAAAATAAGCACATAAGCAGTCTTTGGGAGTGATTCTTTGGTTAGCCATCAATATATGAATCTCTATTAGTCTATCATGTAGCTTAATAATGTCATTATCGTGTTCATATGTACTAGCCTGTGATTTTGGTTGCTAGAATCAAGGCTATGATTCTACGAGCTTAGTTCATGACCGTCCTCAACAACTATCAAGGTCAACTGATACTCCATGGCTCCTGTAATATATGTCATACAACATGTGGTACACATGAACGTTCATCAGGATGCTTGCTGACCAAGTTAATGCAGGATGCTTGCTGACCAAGTTAGTTTAGCTAGTTACGAAATCTCTTCGGAAGTTGGTGAATTATGTGGTACACATGAACATTCAATCAGGTAGTATTTATACTCCTCGCAGAGTCAGTTTGGTGTTTATTTCTGTAATAGTTGTGATAAATCATACTTTTTATTTGTCACTAGGATTGCTGAAGAAAACAGGGTGCAAGCTAGCAACTTGCATTTGGCAAAGGTTTGCTAATACAAGACTTTACAAATATTTCAATCATCGGTTCTTGGGTGGTCTAAACTTTCAATCATGGATGCAGACATGGTTTAATAGCTCCCAACCAATGACCAGAAGTCGTTCATGTGAATTAAGGTGATATAGCTCTCAGAATCATAACTGGAGATAGCAAAACTCGACTTCGTTACATAGAAATGGATTGATACTGGTAACATTTGACGTCTGATAGATCCAACAAATATAAAGGGAAAAAAAATGGTCAAATCAGAACAAACCCAACCCGTCCCGTATCAGCTTTTACTAAGATAACCCGTGTCGACCCGTTACACAACTCATTTGCCCCGTCACATGTAACTAACAGGAGGAATTATGTTACAATGCACAAGTCACAGACACTAATCAGTTTAGAAGCAATGCATACCGGAACGACCCTTCCCATAAACCAATCGAAATGCGATATTGATAACTAATACTATCAGTCTACTGATTTCATATCCATATCAACCATCCGCATTTTTAGTCTATAGATCAGACACAGGCATATGCTTTCCGTCAGCATATTGAAATTCTATTTAAAGATCTGTAAAAACTAATGTTTAACAAATCATATCCATCAAGAATGAAAATAAACGAACTTGTATCATGTATGATTTGTAACAGAAGAAAACATGTTGATCTAAAGAACTTGCACCAAAATTTAAAAAAAAAAACAAATTTGAAAAAAAGAAAGCAAAAAAGTAAATGAAGCTCGGATCTGTAAAACAAACCAAAAGAAAGAGGATTAGACGGCCATGGCTACAGTTATATAAATAATCCCCTGCCAAGATGCGGAAAATCTCAACTTGATTCGATTAAACTCGGACAACGTTTAATAGGAAATTCATCATCACAGCCTCTAACAATATAGCTAGAACTAAAGAACCGAATAAACTGCAAAAAAAGATATGTGCATCCGAATAAACTAAAGAACCGAGTTTGGTTCATTTCGGAGGGTCGTTTAATTGGTGGGGCAAAATAGAACATCATAAGGTGGAAAAGCAAAGGTGGTAAACAAGCCATGAAAACATCTGTACCCACAGTCACCTCATCTCTTTCCGTAAACCTCTTATGGTTATAGATCCAAAGAATTTATTACTTAAAAATAGTGCGTGTCAAATTTATCTTTGGTGATGTTCAATGTCACCCAGGTTTAGGCTGGCAAAGAACCAGTTTCAAGTGATACTGAGATCCAGAATGATATATCGGATCATGAAGAGGGCATTAGATGATTAGTTATTGCTCTCGAAAGCTTAGTATACATTCAAAAAATGGTATGTAGTTTTTGTTAAACATAAGGGGATATGACTATTTTTCCAAATATTAGCCTTTCTCGAAAGTTTAGTGTTTGTTATGAAGTTTAATCCAGTCATTGTTCTCTTATAGAACATCTCGACCAGTATAAACTATAGTCATTCGGTAACCCCTTCAATAGACAAAAGGTCGAAACGCATTTTGTAACGGACAACAAGTATATAGTAGTTAAACATGAAGATGACAGTGCCCTGACCACCAAAGACCTAAGAGAACCATACAAGTCATAGTTCATACGTGAGCAGATGCCTCAAAAAGTTAGCTCGACTGATCAAATGCCACATATTTTTTGTCCTCACATCACAAGTATAAAGAATGTCATAGGTGATGAAATTTGTGGATTTAAGTTAGTTGTTTTCGGTCATGGTCTTGAGCAAAATACGTCGTCTATAGACTTTAATTCGACAACAATTGTTGCAGACGTTAATGTATAACGAGCAAGTTACTCGGGGATATGTGGACTAATGAAGGATTCAAATACGTTATTATGTTACAAATCAAAATTTAGAACTATAATTAAAACAAACATAAACATTAAACTATTTGTTTTTTAAAAAATAAAATACATTATTGAAATTTTTTTGAAAAACCCAACTAGTAAACTTTATTACAAAAAGTATTTGAGCCAGTAACTAGTCTACTAGAAACTCTATTACTCTATTAGACAAGTCACTAGTCTGATGGTTATATACATGATAACTCATCAAGGTTATATCTATGTGTTTATTTCTTTCATTTTTCTATGCGGGATTCGTTATGCATGTACCACAAAAACAACATGAGTACACATAAGCTCCAACATGTTTGCTATGATTTGCATTCTTTTTTGGCATTTTACTAAACCTATATATGTTAACCTTATTCGACGCATTTACATCGATTCATTTGGCTATTACTATCGTTACTCATCTCGGGTCAAACAATTTAAATGGCTCAAACTAGTAACTAACATTGTATGTTTAGCAGATCATTCATTTTAAATCTTCGTAACACGGATAAAGCAACATGTATTCTATTCCCAGATAGCATTTACATTCAAAAGTCTACTACTTGACATGCCAAACTGCTTTATTAGAAACAATTTCACCCAGATAAAAAACGATAAGCACATTGAATAATAGCCTTATACAGTTTTATAGACTCAAAAATTCTTATATGGTGTACCAAACTCAAAATAAGCAGATAAGTAATCTTTTGGGAGTGATTATTTCATAGTTTTTCTTCGCATACTTAGCCATCGTATTATTTGATCTTTATTAGTGCTATCATGTAACTTTAATAATGTAATTATCGTCTTCTTATATACTAACCTGTGATTTTGGTTGCTAGAATCTAGGATATGATTCGACGAGCTTAGTTCATAATCCCAAACTCCATGGCTCGTGTTTAATTAAATGAAATCATTGTATCATAACAGCATAATAGGTATCAGTTTTTTAAAACTTAACTTGTTACTTGCTATATCGCCACATTAATTAATGCAGTATGCTTGCTGACCAAGTTAGTTTACCTAATTATCAATGATCTTCGGTAGTTGGTGAATTATGTGATACACATGAATATTCAATCAGGTAGTTATGACACTCCTTGCAGGGTCTAATTGGTACTTTGGTGTTTGTTTATGTAATGTTGGCTGTGATAAATCATACGTAGTAATTTTTTTACCTGTCATTAGGAATGCAGAAGAAAATGAGTTGCAAGCATAAGACAATAGAAATATTACAATCAGCGGTTTTGTGGGTGGTCTAAACTTTCAATTATGGATGCAGGCATGGTTTAATAGTTCCCAACCGATGACCAGAAGTCGTTCATCTGAATTAAGGTAATATATCTCTAAGAATCATAACTAAATATGGCAATAATAGACTTATTTGCATAGAAATGGATTGATACGAGTAATGTTTGATGTCTGATAGATCCAAGAAGTATAAAGGGTCAAATTCGAAAAACCCAACCCGACCCGTATCGGCTTTTACTAAGATAACCCGTGTTGACCCATTACACAACTCATTTTACCCGTCAATTTTGTCACATCTAGAATCATGTAACTGATATTTACAGGAATTATGTTACAATGCAGAGTTCACAATCAATATAGAAACAAGATATATATATCCCAAATCAGTCTACTGATAACGAACCCCACAGTGATAACAGATAATGTTTCTTCTGTTGTCAGCATTCTAAAGGATCCTCATACGACCGCCACCTGTTTTAATACAAGGACTTCAAGGAGCTATGAATGCTGATATGGAGGGTTTTGTTGTCCCAACAAATTTGCTGTGGGTCAATGTTGTGTCTCGAGAAGGTTCACAAAGTGAATCATCGGCTGCAGCACCTGTGTTTTCAACAGGTCTTTATGTGTCCAACAGATAATGCAGATCGGGTCAATCACCGAGGGTTTGCAGGAATCCTAAGAAGCTTGTTGCAAATTAAAAGTGTAAAGAAAACAGTGTAGCCAAAGTTACAGGTAAACTGATGTCAATTATTCAGGTTTCTTGCTTTAAGGATCGATGTAGCTATTTTCAGGTTTCAAGCAGTTTTGTATAATTATCTGAAGAAATTAATATTACAAAGGAGATCCCACGAAGAAGCGAAGGGGGAATGGTCAAGGAAGTAAGCCATCTCTCGATAGTATAAAATTCAGAGCGGATTTTAACAAAATGAGGGTGGTTGTTCAATCCAACACACCCATACGTTAACTGGTTCATATAACTATCCTTACAATTTTACAAGTCATGAATAGACAGAAGATTCAAGCTTTCATTTCACTGATGTATTTTTGGTTATGTAGAATGGCAGAAGCAAAGGAAAAAACTCAAACTCCCGCAACTTCATCAGACATACAGTCCATTTTGAATCGTTGACAAAATCTCGAAATGGAAGTGCGGTCACTCAAACTTAAACTTAACAGGTACAAAGGAAGGGCGGTCAAACTCAAACTTAGCATGTGCAAAGACACATGTTTAACTATCTACAGTTCTACACGCATATACAAGTGTTAAACTGTGATCAAGAGATTATGATGCTTATTGACGAAGTTAGTTTACCTAGTTACCAAAGCTATATTATAATAGCCTAACATGTAACAATTTTTTTAAACTTAACATGTTACTTAATATCGCTACACTACTTAATTCAGGATGCTTGTTGACGAAGTTAGTTTACCTAGTTACCAAAACTATTCGGAAGTTACTGAAGTATGTGGTACACATGAACATTCAACCAGGTAGTTACGAAACTCCTTGCAGGGCCTGTTTGGTATTTGTTTATGTAAAGTCAGTTGTGCCTGTGATAAATCATACTTCATTTTATCTGTCATTAGGATTGCAGAAGAAAACGGGGTGCAAGCTAGCAATTTTCATTTGGCTAAGGTTTGCTAAAATAAGACTACAAATATACAATCAGCGGTTCTCTTAGCTGTAAGAATCATAACTAGAGATGGAAAAATTCGAATTTGTTACATAGAAATGGATTAATACGGGTAACGTTTGATGTCTGATAGATCCAACAAATATAAAGGAAAACAAGGGTCAAATTCGGAGAAACCCAACCCGACCCGTATCATCTTTTACGAAGATAACCCGTTTTGGCCCATTACACAACTCTTTATGATTTGATGATGTGTGGGAGATCACTTGAGGCACACGGGTGACTCACAAGTCACAAAACCTGTTACCTATTAATCGTTTGACACACTCCCGCAACTTCATCAGACATACAATCCATTTTGAATCGTTGTGAAAATCTCGAAAAGGAAGTGCGGTCACTCAAACTTAAACTTAACAGGTACAAAGGAAGTGCGGCCAAACTCAAACTTAGCGCACATGTTTAACTATCTACAGTTCTACATGCATATACAAGTGTTAAACTGTGATCAAGAGATCATGATGCTTGTTGACGAGGTTACAAAAGCTATATCATGATAGCCTAACAGGTAACAATTTTATAAAACTTAACATGTTACTTAATATCGCCACACTACTTAATGCAGGAGGCTTGTTGACGAAGTTAGTTTACCTAGTTACCAAAGCTATTCGGAAGTTGGTGAAGTATGTGGTACACATGAACATTCAATCAGGTAGTTACCACATTCCTTTTTATCTATCATTAGGATTCCAGAAGAAAACGGGGTGCAAGCTAGCAATTTGCATTTGGCTAAGGTTTGCTAAAATAAGACTACAAATATACAATCAGCGGTTCTCTGGATGGTCTAAACTTTCGATTATGGATGCAGGCATGGTAATATAGCTCTAAGAATCATAACTAGAGATGGCAAAATTCGACTTTCTTACATAGAGATGCATTAATACGGGTAAGATTTGATGTCTGATAGATCCAACAAATGTAAAGGAAAACAAGGGTCAAATTCGGAGAAACCCAACCCGACCCGTATCGTCTTTTACTAAGATAACCCGTGTTGGCACATTACACAACGCATTTGACCCGTTATGGTTATGATTTGATGATGTGTGGGAGATCGCTTGAGGCACACGGGTGACTCACAAGTCACAACACCTGTTACCATAACGCATTTGACCTGTTATGGTTATGATTTGTTGGACGTCAGTTACTCAAAAATACGAAATTTTATTGCAAAACAAATATAAGCTAGAACTTCGTCTAAAGGTGAATCGAGACACCTAGTTAAGATGAAGTTTTAACTAACATTTGTGTGTGAATAATAGCTTATGGAGATTATATCTATACGTCTATTTCATTCATTTTCCTATGTGGGATGGATTATGTACCAGTAAAACAACTTGATTACACAAAAACTTTAACATGTTTCCTAGGCTTTGTGAACTTGTTAGTCGCTTTACTAAACTTATACTAGTACATGTTAACCTTATTTGACACATTAACATCGATTTGTTTTGACACATTTACATTGATTCGTTTGGATGATTACTATTGTTATTCATCTCATGTCAAAAGGTATAAACTATATGATTAATCTACGAGGAAACATGTCAAGCGATTTGATTGGCAAGAATTTGAAGAGAAAAAAAAACATGATACGCTATTCAAATGATTTACTGTTTGAAAGACAAAAATAATAGTTTTCGCGCAGATAGTGAGGAGCTCTTCAAAAACTGGCACACCACTGGAGAAGTCAGATGTTCTAATTTATAGCGTTCATAGTCTAATATTTGGTATGCCAAACTGCTTAGAAACAATGTCACCCAGAAATAATTAATTAGCACTTTGGCTAATAGCCTAATACAGTCTGATAGACTCAAAACTGCTTATCTGAAGTATCAAACTCAAAATAAGCACATAAGCAGTGTTTGGGAGTGATTATTTCATACTGCATATAAGTCTTTAACTAAGCAATCCCAAACACCATCTTACCTCATAGTTCACATAGTTAGCCATCGTAATATCTATTTTTGGGTAAAGGGGAAACTACCCCGGTGAAATATATTAATCCCAAAATAAACATTAAGTACAATTTTATGTGGCTGAAGTACTACATTAAACTCAAGCCGAGACTTGAAACTAGACAGCCATCGTAATATTTAATCTCTATTAGTGCTATCATGTAGATTTAGTAATGTCATTATCGTCTTCTTATGCACTAACCTGTAATTTTGGTTTCTAGAATCAAGGCAATGATTCTACGAGCTTAGTTCATAATCGTCCTCAACAACTATCAAGGTCATCTCAGATACTCCATTGCTCATGTTTAATCAAATACAATAAATATATCATAAACAGCCTAACAGGTAACAACTTTTTAAAACTCAGCATGTTACTTAATATATTTCCACATTTAATGAAGGATGCTTGCTGAACAAGTTAGTTTACCTAGCTCTTCGGAAGTTGGTGAATTATGTGGTACATATGTACATTCAATCAGGTAGTTATGACACTCCTTGCAGGGTCTGTTTGTTGTTTGTTTCTGTAATGTCAAGCTATGATAAATCATACTTTTTATCTGTCATTAGGATTGCAGAAGAAAATGGGGTGCAAGGTAGCAATTTGCATTTGGCTAAGGTTTGCTAATATAAGACTACAAATATTTCAATCAGCGGTTCTCTAGGTGGTCTAAACTTTCAATTATGTATGCAGGCATGGTTTAATAGCTCCCAACCGATGACAAGAAGTCCTTCATCTGAATTAAGGTAATGTAGCTCTAAAAATCATAACTAGAGATGGCAAAATTCGACACCGTTACATAGAAATGGATTGATACGGATAAAGTTTGATATCTGGTAGATCCAACAAATATAAAGGGAAAAAAAGGTCAATTTCGAACAAACCCAACCCGACCCGTATCGGCCTTTAACTAAGATAGCCCTTGTTGACCCGTTAACACAACTCATTTGACCCGTCAATATTGTCACATCTAGAATCATGTAACTAACAGGAGGAATTATGTTACAATGCACAACTCACACACACTAATCGGTATAGAAGCAATGCATACCGGATCAACCTTCCCATCAACCAATCGAAACAAGATTTTGATATTTAATATCAGTCTACCGATTTCATATCCACATCAAATTCATTATCATCAACTAATAACGACCCCCACATTGATAACGTAACTTCTGTTGTGAGCATTCTAAAGGATACATTAGAACACAAGAAAACGTAAACATTGAGAATTACTATTCAAATTCCAACCAAGTGCATGGACTTCTTAGTGATGATCCTACTTTAAAACAAGGACTTCAAGGAGAGCTATGGATGCTGACATGGAGGGTTTTGTTGTCCCCGTAAATTTGGTTTACAAAGCGAATCTTCGGCTGCAGCACCAGTGTTTTCAACTGGTCTTGATGTGTCCAACAGACAAAGCCACTCAGGTCAATCACCAAGTGCTTGTTGGAGACCTAAGAAGCTCGTTGCAAATGGAAAGTGTAGTGGAAACAGAAGCCTAACTAAAGGTACAGGTAAAGTTGATGTCAACTATTGAGGTTTTTTGCCTTAAGGACCGACGTATCTATTCAAGTTTTGACTTATTATCTCAAGAAATTGATATTATGCAATCATTTATAGTTATGCTATCGAATGCAGGAGACAGTGCAGATCCCACGAAGAAGCGCAGGGTGGAAAGGTCAAGGAAGTAAACCATCTTTTCACCTTTGGGCAGTACCTGATCTCGTTTTCGATATCCTATAGTTAATATATTGATAGTAACAAAATTCAAAGTAACGTTAGATAAAGAAAATGAGGGTGGTTCACTTGGTTGATACAATATTCCTTACAAGTCATGAATAGACAGAAGATTTAAGCTTTCATTTCACAGATGTGTTTTTTTGGTTATGTAGAATGGCAGAAGCAAAGGAAAAAACTCAAACTCCCGCAACTTCATCAGACATACAGTCCATTTTGAATCGTTGTGAAATTCTCGAAAAGGAAGTGCGGTCACTCAAACTTAATCTAGCTTTCATGAACAGGTACAAAGACACATTATATCACCGACTCACCGTAATTATACATGTTTAACTATCTACACGCATATACAAGTGACACTTCTTAAGTAGCTATCATGTACTGATCATTTCAGGAAGGATTCAGAACAGACCAAGCAGATTGAGGAGCTCCAGGAGCAAAATGTGGATATGGGAGACGAAAAGGAGCGTCTTTTAGAAGAGATCGAGAGGATCTCGTCTCGACAAGTTAAACTGTGATCAAGCCTTCATTCTGTGTGTTTCCAACTGTTATATGCCTTGGACAAATTAGGTGCAACTAAACAATCAAAATTCTTTGACATAACTATACTAAAGCAGAAACTAAAGGCGCTCATGCAGGTTTTGGTTTACCATACAAAATACTTCTAGTGACTACAACAACAATCCTCTATCCGAGGTTCGATGTAGACAATCATACCTCTATCCAAGGATAACAAGTTTGTGGGATCCTACGCTCAAGGTGTAGCTCCAGGCCCTAAACTTCGCGTCTTAGAAGATGTAATGCTATGCCAAAAGAGCTCTCGCTAACCTTAACTGCTCACGCAGTACGCCCCTAAAAGCATAGCCTTACGTTTAGTGCCCAACAATTTGTACATATCTTTCTGGTCAATTAGACTCGACGTTAATTAAGAAACTATTTGTTATAGGTAACAAATCGATGTAAACTAACCTACACCTTAATTTAAAATATGTATATCATAATCAACCATACTGGTTCTAGTTCTGTACAACAGACACCTGATTCTTCTGTGCTGATCCACAAAATATTGCACTTGAATTTTACACAAAAAATTTGTGGAAAAAAACTAGCACTTCTACCAAAATAGACAAGTGTTACATATACCTTTTCTATGTATGGGCACGGAAGATATCCAAGAGACCGAGCTTTTCCGAATACTGCATTGCTAACCAACTCACAATAGAAAAATATGCTACAAGGAAACAGGCTCGCCTCAAACGAATTAGATGGATAGTTTTGAATTGCATTGCCACCCGAGACTTCAGCAGATATAGCATTCTACCCACCACAATTGTGATAAATGAAGTCATAAAACCACTAATAGCTCCAACTATGGCTTCCCATCTAATGTACCTGCCTTTTTTTCCTCGACCAGTTTGAGAAAACCAAGACGTTAACATCTCACTCAACCTACAAGATCAGGCGAAAACAGTGTTAAGTGTTTGTTCGTCTAAGTTGATTTCCTCTGTATTATCCAAGGGGGCCCACAATCATATCTAAACTCGACACATTGCATAAACAGGATCTACGATGCAATGCCACACACACAAAGGGAAAATAACTAGCCATTATGCAAAAAAGAACAAAGATTTGTATTTTGGACTGCTAAGCATGTCCACTCAATTCCTCAAACCATCGAGTAATGTACTGTTTTCAAACGAATAGGTAAGACTAAGAGCACAAGAAGGCAGTTGACTTTTTAAAAACCGCAGTAAATGCACACTTCTTAACATATGTGTTTTTTGTTGGTGGAAAAATATACTGGAATAAGAATAATTATCAAATAAAAAACTGTGTATAAGAATATGTAAATAACTGCTTAACTTACAGAATAAGATAGCGCTTAAGCATCTCCATCATAGATGGGTGGTCAGCTTGGCAATTGAAGAACTCGTCATAATATAAGTTAAGTTTGGAAACACCCAATGTATACCAGCAATCATAAGTTTCATTCACCTATGGAAAAAAAGCAGAAAATTGATATAAGAACAATTGTTGTCCACGAGAAAACAGAAAAAAGTCGATAGCATTACCTATACTTTCTTGGCATATGGTAACGTTCTGTACAAACTTATAGTAATAAAATGGTATCAATGTTCACAAACCATGTGAGATAACAAGTCATCAAGAATACCTTGAACTTATCTTTAGCCAACCATGCACCGTTAAAAGTGGGCCTGCAATCAGGCGGGAGGGCCTCATTAGGAGCTTCTGCATATGCCATATGAGGATGACCAGAGTGGTCTGTATATTCAACCTGAGTAGAAGCAAAACAAATAAAGATAAGACGGTGCATCACTCAAGAGTATTTACAAAAGTAATCCAGTCATGAACATCTACCAATATCTAGCAATAGAGTCGAAAATAAAAGGGGCAGGCCGGTTGGGTAATGGGTCAAAAAGATCTCCGTTGAAACTGGCCATTGTTTCAGTATGGTAGGAAACGGGCTAGATCTGATTGCCATGACCCACAAACACTTCCAGGTCCACTTTTAGAGTGTTTATTAAACAATTAATGCTTATATTATGATTAAAAAACAACATAATTATAATAATATGATAAATCTTCGAATAACACAATTAAGGAGATTGTGTGCATTATGTATATATACTTGCGCAGAATTTCAAGTCAATCTACTCATTGACCCGTTTCCCGTTTAGCTAACTTTTTTAACTTATGTGAGATACATAACAACCAAGATCGGCCTACTTGCACTTTAACTGTTGATTGCCATATGTATCCAGTAGCAAGATGATAATGATACTTAAGGGATGTATGCAGAAGGTTATTTTTAAATGGTAAATTTTACATTAAAGTATTCATTTTTCATACAGATACAATCTATGTTTAGAATACATGTAGATTGCAGACACTAAAGACCAGGAACGAAGCTAGGCCTTGTTTTGCAACATAGAAACTGCAAACTAACAGCACGTGAAATCCATTGGTCTTAAGACTATAGTTCTACCATATAGAAGAGCTTGAAGTATATACCTCAAATACAGAAGCCCAATAATAATCATAGCGGCATCTGAATTTCTTCTTTTCAGAAGGGTAAAATACATGCTTCGCTTTATAATTTAGCAGTCCAAGTTCACAGACTTTAGCTGACCTGAGATCTACACCTGCAAAACATAGAAGAACCATCATATAACCGTAGCTTCCCTTTTTGTAATCATACAAGTTATCGCAGTATCTAAACTTCATACAACCATATCTAAATTATACAATAAGCATGTGAGTAACAAATTATTTGACTAAACACTACAACCATCTGTCAATCTTGATTCATTTGCAACTTTGAACTTAAAAGATCGATCCATCTAACAGCAAGGGTAAAAGTGTCACTGTTTCTATAATCGAGGTAATGTCAATACCCCTCCCTGGGACCCAAAAAATCATAATATTCAGCCTTGACTTGCTGGACAGAACACGAACTCGCACGCAACCTGCCATTTCGGCCCCCTGCCTGCTACCATGGATGGCATGGGAAACCAACACACACGATCTACAAGATCATATCCCATTAGCTAAAACAGTGATCCACAAGATCAACCTAATTAGCAACAAGCTTTTTAGAGCTTCTGGCTTAAAGGTTTAGAATATAACGCTTTTTTGGCAGCAAGTGTTTAGCTTTTGTTTCAACGCTCCTATTTGAAACGTTAACGAAAGAATCGTTTAGTGTTTAACTTTACGTCATTCCACACCTAATAATTAGTGCTACAACTATGTTATCAGACCCTTTTATAAAACAAACAAGCTACTCATAAATATTAGTGGTAGCATTAGCTTAGCACTAGCTTGTTTGTTTTATAAAAGTATTTGCTAACGTAGTTATATCATTAAAAACTGTAAAACAACCTAAAAGCTAAACACTAGACACTTGTGTATTAGCGTTTCAAATTGGAGCGTATAAACAAAATTCACATAACGCATCCCAACTACCATATAACGCATCATAAACATCCAAAAGCCACGTAATGCATCCCAACTACCATATAAAACTAGCAGTAGCTACCAAGCACTAGTAGCAGTTAGCACAATTGTTATTGTTTGTTTTACGGAAGTGTTCAGTAACTATAAACGAAATTTAAGCTAAACACTTGATACTTATTTTGACCTCTAAGGGTTCAAACATCGTTAGGTGTGTACATTTAGGGGTGGCCAGGGAAGGGTTGGAAACGGTCCCGAGATTCACGCGGTGAGGCCGCGTACATCTAAGTCAAAAAGGCTCGCCCAGGTAACCTGAATAGGGAAAACCAGATCCGTTTACCCGTTTACTTAACGCTTATTTTATTAGCTTTTCAAATAGGAGTTAAACAAAATCCAAAAGCTAAACGCTCGTTGCCAAACAATTAACTCTATTCAATTCACATCTCATCAAATTCTAACTAAATTTTGGAGCTGTCGGCAGAGTGTTGTGATCTCTAATGCTCGTTTGGCCAGCAATAAGTAGTTTTATGACTTTATCTTCTTTTTATTTTCGGAATGTTTATTTTTCAACGCTCCATAAAGTAGTAGAATTTAGGGCCTTAAGCATTTAGGAGTTGTTTTACACATTATGATTACACCTACAGCTACAGCCACGTTACTAAACGTTTTATAGAAAAAATAGCTACTGCTCACAGCTACTCTTACATGTTACACGTGGTGCTCCTCTTACACCTCCTACTACACACTTTAACTGATTACTTGTTACTGCATACTTCTTATTGCTCACTACTAATGCTACTTTTTCCGAACACCCCCTATATTTGGCAAACACTTAGCGATAGTTGTTTGTTTCGGCTTATATAGTCGACTTATGGCTTATTTTACTTTGGGCTTGCGTTTCATAAGCTCGCTCTTTGCGGCTTATTTTTAAACTTTTCAGCTTCGTTTATCTAACTTTATTATGTCATACATAATAACTTTATATACGCCGGAAAGTTTCAAACTACGCCGCAAAAAGCGACCTTACGAAACATAAGTCCAAAATTAAATAAGCCATAAGCCGACTATGTAAGACGAAACAAACACCCCCAATAGATATACATAATAACATAAAGTGTAACACAACGTAAAACCAAACACTAATACTAAGGGGGTGTTTGTTTCGTCTTACATAGTCGGCTTATGGCTTATTTAATTTTGGACTTATGTTTCGTAAGCTCACTTTTTGCGGCTTATTTCGAAACTTTTCGGCTTGCCTTATATATAAGGTTATTATATCAGTAATACCTTTTTATAAGCCAAAAAGTTTCAAAAAAAGCCACAAAAAGCTAGCTTATGAAACACAAGCCCAAAATCAAACAAGCCATAAGCGGGCTATATAAGATGAAACAACCACCCCCCATAAAAGCTAAACACCAACACTAATACTTAATTACAACATAGTTCACTAACTTTTTTCACTCTCACTTACTCACTACCATACATACACAAATTAACCTTACTATGCGCGAGTACTCATCTAGTATATATACATAAAGTGTAACACAGCATAAACGCTAAACACTAAGACAAACACTTACGCTGAACAATTGTTTTAGATACTTAATTACAACATAGTCCACTAACTTTTTCCGCTCTCACTACCCATATATAGATAAATTAATCCCAATACACATCTTCCTACTATGCACGAGTACTCGTCTAGTATATACACATAAAAGCTAAGCACTAACTTTTTACGGTCTCACTTACTCACTACCACATACATACACAAATTAACCCCTACTATGCGCGAGTACTCGTCTAGTATATATACATAAAGTGTAACACAACATAAAATATAAACGCTAACACTAAACGCTTATTTTAAATACTTAATTACAATATACTAGTTCACTAACTTTTTTTTACGCTACTATACATCGTCCAGCTACGCGCAAGTACTCGTCTAGTATATCTACACAAACCTAAAACAACATATATATAAAATAAAGAAATAAATAAATAAAAACTCACTACTAGAAACTATTTTGCAGGAAGAATCAACGGAAATAGGATACGAACTCTTGGACACATTACCGACAAAAACAGCGAAAACAACAACACTAAACAAAACTATAATCAACAAAATCAAAGGAAATATAAAGGCGATAAAGCAACGGATGAGTATGTATAGTAACGAGATTCTTTTTTTAATAGGGGGATCTGAAGGTGTATTGTTGTTCATGGTGTTTAAGGGGGTGTTTGGATCACCGGAATGATGAGTGGGTTTGGGTTTGGGTTTGGGTTTGGGTTGGTTGTTATTCCGGTGATCGGTGGAGGGGTGTTTGGGAGGTGGGAAATGATGATAATGTGGTGGTAGTTGTTGTTTGTGCATTTTTGGAAAGAAAAAAAAATATTATAAAGTTTTTGTTTTGGGAAAAAGGGACAAAATTGGGGTAAGTTGTGATTAAATTATGGGATTTGTATTATTGATGTGATGATTAAGGCTGTGTTTGGTGTAAAGCTTTTAGAAGCATTTAGGAGCGGTTAGTATTGAGCGTTGTGAAATTTAATGTTCTCTTTGGTAAACTTTTTAAGAGCGGTGGCTATTTTTTCGGAATGCTTATTGAAGTAGCATTTGAGAGCATTGAGAATTAAGAAGATGTTTTACATAGTATATTTAGAAATATAGCTATGTTATCAAACGTCTTTATTAAAAAATACAGCTACTGCTCACAGTCGCAGCTCACAGCTACTGCCACAGCTACTGCTCTCTCTTACTGCTATTTCTGCCAAACATAGCCTAAATGAGTGAATAGGATAACAAGATTAAAAGGGTGTTTAGAATTATTTATTGAAAAGTAGTTGTACATAGTTAATTACTCTCCCCGTTTTAAAATTATAGTCTTATTTTGATTTTTTTTTTCTTTTTTTTCTAACTTTGACCCTAAATTTTTAGTTTGTGTTATATAATACTTAATGAAAAATATATGAATTCATTAGTGTTTACATGTATTTTCATTGTTATAAATTTTATCACGTATTATATAAGACAAACACAAATATTTAAGGTCAAAGTTAGAAAAGAAATGGGAGTATATGTTAGTTGACTCGTTGGTTGACTAGTGACTCAATGATTTAATCAGGTTGATACGGTGGTTGATATTGTGATTCGGTGACTCGATTGTGATTGATCGACGGTCGAAGCAATTATCTGTGAATTAACCGAGTTGATCCAGTAATCGAACCCGTGAATCGATGGTCAAATTCGTAATTTAGTGACTCGATCGGATCAATCTCGTGACCCGATGTCTCGACCGGATGAACTCAATGATCAAACAAGTGACTTGTTAATATTGTGTAAGAAATTAACAATTTCAATATATAATATATTATAATACGTTGATTTAATTATTTTGTCTAATATCACGATAATTAATTGATCAGTATAAATTATTCATAACTAGCTAGTAAAGAGAGAGGAAAAAAACATTAGTATAAATTAAATATTTTAATCCTAAAAGAGCTAGGTGTCGCAGCGAACATGACTCGCCAAAGTGACATGGCTTTCGACAGTCGCTAACCACCCTTTGTTGCCATACCATGTTAGCTCGTCATAGCCCTATTTCGCCACTTAACTGGCTAGAATAAAGACAAACAAATCGTGGCTCACATGTTTTGAAGGTTTAGAACAAACAGTAATATTATCGTTTTTCTTTTGTTTTTTTTCTTTTCTTTTGCATAAATACCCCTCTTAATCTAAAACATTCAAACACAATTTAATGAATTTATAAAAATTCATTCTTAAAACATGAGTGATTCATCTTGCGAAGGTGGGTTTTCTGATTTTGATGATCGCGATGATTTTAATATGTTTATCCACATGCACAATTCTAAAGAAGTGGCCGGAAGTTCGTTGTCGCGTAGGTATATTGATCGGGATCGTCTTGGAGCTGAAGAACGTTTATGTTACGATTATTTTAGTTGTTGTTGTGCATTTTGGAAAGAAAAAAAATAAAGTTTTTGTTTTTGGAAAAGTACAAAATTGGGGGAAGTTGTGATTAAATTATGGGGTTTGTATTATTGAATGTGATGATTAAATAAGTGAATATGATAAGATTAAAGGGATGTTTAGTGTTATTTATTGGAAACTAGATGTGTATTTATGGATAATTGTAGAATTATTTAGTTGTAAATAGTTAATGATTGTAGTTGACTCGTTGGTTGACTTGTGATTTGGTGATTTGGTGATTTGATCCGGTTGATATGATGGTTGATATAGTGGCTCTATGACTCGATCGTGTTTGTTCGGTGTTTGAATTAGTGAACCGTGACTTGACCGAGTTAACCCATGGTCAAACTCGTGACCGAATAGTCAAATCAGTAATTTTGTGACTTGATTGAATTGACCCGGTCGTCAATGTCGTGACCTTATAAGTCGATCAGATTGACCAGGTAATTGAACACGTGACTCAATATATTATATAAAAAAAGTAACATTTTTAATATATAATAAAATATATTAAAAATTCAACATTTTTAACAAAAAAAAAATCATTTATATATTAGTAGAGATCTATTATTTGTTTTAAGAAATAAATAATTAAATGATTACTTGTTATAATACGTTGTTGAATTAAGTTAATTTTTTATATCGTAATAATTAGATAATCAATATTTTGAATGCATGATAAATAAATTATTTAAAACCTAACTGGTAAAATGACAAAACGGACATTAGTACAAATTAAATACTTTCTTGTTTATAATTATTGTCTACCGATAAAAAATACGTAATTTATTAAAAACATTATTTTTTCAATTTTCTCTCTCACAATGACAGTTTTACTTTTAACTAATTACTATGTAACTAACAACTCTTTTATTTTTTATTATAATAATACCTTCAAGTTAGAATGAAACTAAATATATATTTCTTATCTATTTTTAGAAATGTATAATTAATTTGATATATCAAAAAATAATAATATAAACTATAATTTTGATTCCTTTGGCATTATTATCATTGCTAAATTCTCAATACATTTATTTTTCTAAAGTTTTGCGTTTTCCAAAACATATCTTCGATTACTTTTATGAAACCACGTTGCGGTACTATTAAAACGTTAGATAATTGCTTTCTCATTTGTGCTTGCTAAAAACTTTTTTTATACTAACTCATTTAAAAACGTAATAAGTTGATAATTAGTAGGTATAATACGCAATAAATAAAGACGTTGGTGTTTATTTCAGTTTGTATGCCGTTTTGTGGCTTATTTGATCGGTTAAAAGTCTTGATTTACACGAACATAAGAAACAATATTTTTTATTTTCGTTGATCAAACGAGTATTTTCGTTGATCCAACGAGTATTTTTATTCAAAGTAACTTTCAAGCATTTACTAGTTTAGATCGAGATTATTACACTACTCTTAGTTGAAATTATAATTACAAATTTTAAAGAGGTTTTAAATTAATTGGTTAAATGTAAAACTATTTTTATGCAAAAAGTAAGAGAGGTAAAGCTGTAAAAGTGATATTTTTTTAAACTGTATGTTTTTTATCAGCGGAAAATAATTTTGGGACGAAGGTAATATTTTTTTTAGTTATAATATATTTGGGGAAACTAAAGGAAAATAAACTATAAAAAGGCATATAGACACTTATTTTTTTAGTTATAGTATGGTTTTTATTCGTTTGCTCTGGTAATATGAGGCTGGTGGGAGTGGGGATGATCCCACGAGCAGCATGGCTTAAGCCACGCGCTGCCCCCATTACCCCCCCCCCCCCTACAAGCCGCGCGCGACTAGTTCCCAACCATCAAAAAACCTTAGCAAACTCACCCAGGTGAGTTTTATACATGTGGACCCATATGTTTTTTATTTTTTTGATTAGGTTTAATTGTGGGTATTTTTTGTGAGTGATGTATATTTAAATAATAAAAAAATAGGTATGAAAAGTGAGTGTGAGTGAGTTTGGGTGAGTGTCATTACCCTCGTGGGTGAGTTTGGTGAGTTTGTTAAAAAGCTGACGTGGCGCTGAGGTGACGATAAGTGGGTTTCACCCCACTCCCACCAGTCTGAGCATAGGTACCGATTGTTATTAAATTAGAATGCTTATTAGTAGGTATGTTTTCTAAGTTGAGGATCGATGGCTGTGGAGGCTGAGTTTTATGGGACACCAATTAAGTATTCATTGACATTAAAAATTGTATTATACTTCTTTGGTCCTTCAAAATTAAAGAAATTCGATCCATTTATTTGAAGTTCTCTTTTTCACACTTGTGTTACATATATTTTCAGACGAAATCTTTTAATTTACACGTTTTGATTCTAATATTGACCAAATATAGTTCAGTTTTGACTTTTTTATTAACCAATTACATTTCATCATTTTGCCTATGTGGCAAAATCAAGTAACCTGATTGGTCTTTTTTTTCATCAACCTCCACTTTTCAAAAAAACTCTCAAAATATCTAATTTTTTTATTATATAAAAGATTTTACACTCAAAACAAAAAATTAAGAGAAAATTAAACTTTTATTAAATCATGAATTGAGTTGTCATCACCATAATATAGCTGTTAAATACACCTAAAAACTTAAAACGGGTTTAAAAGATAAAAAGGTCCGAGCATTGTTCAAAACAAAATCCAATAATGTTGGAAATAACATGAAAAAAGTGAATAACTTTTAAAATAAAGCAATTTGGAGCATGAAGGATCCATAAATCATCGCACGCGCTTATCATAACGTTCTCCTCGTTGGGAGCTTTGATTTCACCGGTCCTAAACTTGAAATGGAGCCACATAGCCCAAGTTATGTCAATTTTAATATAATTGTTTTTTTCAATCAATCTTGGGTCTTGAAAAACAAAACGACTCGTTCTTCAACACTTGCACATGCATTGCCTTATTTGACACTGTTAGGATTGCATACGTCTATTATGACATACTCGGTTCATTCCAAAATTATTGTCACTTATTTACTTTTTTTTTATCTCTCTTTCTAATTTTAACTTTAAATGTTTTTGTTTGGTGATATAATACTTAATGGAAATTACAACAATGAAAATACATTTGAAAATCAATTACATCACAGATTCTTCATTAAGTATTATATAACACAAGAAAAATATTTAAATCTAAAGTGAGAGAAAAAGACGAAAAAATTAACAAGAGACAATAATTCTGAAATGAATGAAGTAATAAATTTACGTAAACCAAATAGTTTCAAAAAACCCTAAAGTTTAAATAAGTCGTATACCGACCATATACGCCTACATGACAAATATAGGTATCTTCTAACAAACATAGTAAAGGAATTTTAGGGGGTGTTTGGTTCGTTGTAATTGATTGTATTTGAATGTAATTAATGTAATTTAAATTACATTATATAGGGTGTTTGATTCGCTTAATGGATAAGAGAATACATTGTGTATGCTGTTAGGTTCTCGATGCAATTGTAATTCATACATTCTACGTCAACTGAGGGAATTAAAGTTACATAGGTAGTTGGATGTAAAGTTTTAAATTACGTTGTAATTCAATATTTTTATACTTTAAAACATCAATATTTATAAATAACAATAAAATTATTAATATTATTACATATTATTATTAATAAAAAAATTATTATTCAAAATATTATTATTAAAATAATATTTATTATTTCATTAATAGATTATTTATATAATAATTTTATAAAATAGTTGTTACTATATCAAAAATGTAGTATAACAATACATATTATTAAAATATATAAAAAATGTTTATTAATAAAATAATTACTAATAAATCATCTTTATAAAAATAGTTATTTAGAAAAAATTATTATTAAAAATAAAAAAATTATTATTCATAAGAAAATTAATATTAAAACTATTATTAGTCTTAGAAATATTATTATTTTGTTAATAAATTAATAAACAAATTTCTTACTAAAATAAATAAAATAAAATAGTTAACAAAAATTATTATTAAAAAAATATAAAAAAATCAATAATAATAAAATTAATAAAATAATCATTATTATAATTTAATATATTAATAATATAATATTATAAAAATAAATATTGTAAAAAATATATAAAATAATAATAAATATTATAACTATTAAAATAATAGTAATACTTAGTATTATTATTATCACTAAAAAATTATATAATTATTTTTTATTAGTATTATGTAATTGTTATATTAATATTACTTTTAATTATTATTATATAATTATATTTATTTTAGTATTATTATTCTTTTATAATTATTAATATTATTTTACTATAATTTTTTATTTTACTATATATATATTTTGGGGATATCTTGCCTGCAATCATACACAGCCAATTGGTTGCATCAAACTTTTAAAACTATGTCGTTTTAAATAAAGGCAAGAGTTTGACAAATTTGACTTGGGCCCATGTGACTTTTAATCCATATGTGTTTTATGCCTGTGAACTAAACAAAGATTAAGATACCAAAGGACCACTATATAACTTGTATATTTCATATGCATAAACAGATGGCCTCTGATCAATATACAAGAGAACCTTGCTTACCTTTTTTCATACACTTTTTGCTACTTTTTTTTTCTATTTCAACTTTTGGTGTCTCAAATAGGCAAAGTATTGCATATAACATGTATATAGATCCAAACAGATGGCCTCTGATCAATAAACAAGAGAACCTTGATTACCTTTTTTCATACGCTTTTTGCTATTTTTTTCTATTTTAACTTTTGGTGTCTCAAATAGGCAAAGTAGTGCATATAACCTGTATATAAATCCAAACACGACCTGATGTGTTTGAGACAACAAACCAAATGAAGTGCAGAATGACTAAATGATTGAAAATCCTAAGTGAGAGCTACACATGAATTGAACATGTAAAAATGCATATCATTCCTAAAACTAAAATAGATCACAGTTGAAATTTAAACTATAATAAACCACACAGCCTTAAGTAGAGAAAACTCAGAGACTCCATACATTTCCCAAAAAATACAACATAATGTTTTTGAAAGTCAATAAACATCATTCACCATTCATTATGCATAAACCAAAAACAATGTTTATGAAACTCAACGATGTTAAATAAACCAAATAAACATATAACTAAGCCATCCTTAGTGTTCCACTTCCACTGCCACAATCTGGCTTCTTTTGAGCAAATTTCTTCTTTTGAGAACCACCAGGATTCCGTTTTGATCCACCAACAGTAGCATCGTTCTTTTGAGAACCACCATGATTCTGTTTTGATCCAGCAACAGTATCATCTTTCTTTTGTGCCTCACTAGTACCGCATGTGTTCTTTTGTGATTCATCGAATTGAGAAGGAAAAATCATAATTAGAAAGCTCAGATTTAGGCGTAAGAGTACCTTTTTTGTGGACAACTAGTAATGTAATGATCTGTGCGTAGACAATAACTACATGCTCTTTGTTTCTTCGAGTTCATAGATGCTTCCATTCCAGACTTGATTTGTATAGCAACCTTAGGACGTCCTTTTGTCTTTACAGGAACTATAGGATCCGAAACCATGACATCTGAGTGTGACATGTTCACTTGTATTCTAGATGTACCTGAACTATCATTTGTATCGACCTCAACTCTAGCCTTCTTTATCTTGTTTTGCTCTTCCAGAATACCATTAAGAATGACATCTAGTTTCTTAATGTCTAGTGGAGAATCTTTTCCATCCTCGAGTACTATAGTAAACTTATTACGGATAGACCATAACGTTAACATACTAAATTTTTCATTGCCAACAGCTCCTTTACATTCTGTCCCAATACTGCCAACCAAATCGATCACTTTCATCGTCCTCCTTGGTAAGATATAGTGACTTGGAATGATTGTCAAAAACTTTCTCTTCATGATGTAGAGAATATGCTTGCACAACATCCCAAAAGTATCAAATTTTGAACATGAACAGGTAGCAAAAAACTCAGAACCTACTTTGCATTCAACAACTTTCCAAATTTCTACATTCCATAGCAAGAGTCCAACACGATATTGTACGAGAGAAGAGTCTTTGGGTAATCTTTTTGTGTCCGCAATCAAAACTAGCCTTCCATTCTTTTATGAAAACATCATAAAGATTGCGGGTATAACATTTTGCTACCATTGCTTCAATTGGATGATCACCTTGTAATGAAGGCTTTGAATTCAAATTTCTAAAGTCTTGATCTTTTTCGGCACCTCTTCTTAAACTTACAGCTTTGTCATATTGTTGTACGAAATCATTTAACATAGTTTTAGAGTTTACAAAACCATCAAAAAAGAATGCATACTTTCACTTCTTCCACTAGTTGTCATTCCAACAAAAAATGTATCATTCAAATAAGCTCTTACCCAAAATTGACGTAAATTATACATTTTTTCCAACCAACTATCTTTGCTAATAAGATATTTCTCCTTTAAATGTTCCCATTTTGATTCAAAATCTTCAACATTTGTAGTTTTAACCCCTTGATTGTACGTATCTTGAAAATCATCAAATCGACACCGTAACGGTTGAAGATGTTCTAAAACATGCTTTTGGATGTGCCAGGCACAAAATCGATGCCGTGTTTTAGGAAAAACTTTATCAATCGCATTACCCATAGCCAAATCTTGGTCAGTAATAATAGAAATAGGTGGAGAACCATTCACACATTTTAGGAATTATTTAAACAACCATGTGAATGTTGTCTCTTTCTCATTTTCCAACAATGCCCCCCCCCCCCCCCCCCCAAACAAAATCGATTGTCCATGGTGATTCACTCCGACAAACGGAGCAAATGGAAAACTAAATTTATTGGTCCTATATGTAGTATCAAAAACAAGAACATCACCAAATTGACAATAAGAATATCTAGATCTCCCATCCGCCCAAAAGACACTTTTAAGTGTGCCATCTTTACTCAAGTCTATATCAAAGTAAAATTCTTTATCTAGTTCAGCCCTTTGTTTAAATGCATGATAATTCTATGACACTCTTTTCCTAAATTATATTTCCTTTCGTTGCTTATAATATTAGAACACTGAACTCACGTAAGCTTATCTTCTTCATTACCTCTAAATGCATTTACTATCTTAGTTATATCTGACGGTTTCATACATGCTTTTGAAAATAAAGTGACAAGATCTTTACATTCATGGGAACGGTGAAATATATTATGAGAGCGTTGTTTAAGTACATGTGATGGCGGGTCAAGAGGATGAATATGTTCACTAATAAACTTATCTGCAACCCATTCCAAGTTCTGACAAAGTTACTTGCATCATAGCTCACACCCTATTCGTACAATACAACGACGTTGCACATCATATCCTAAATGCCTCTTATCCTTCACATCCTTAAAACCTTGTTTGTTGCACTCAAATTTCTTTCTGTAAATTTCATTTGTTTTCTTGCGCTTATTTTCTAGATTCTTACGAATACCAAATCCCTTACACAAACTATATCCATTATAAAAGTCATATGCAACATCTAAGTTTTCAAATGTCTTTCCAAGTATAGAGTACCTCATAGTGTCATCAAAAGCATTTGTTGGTTCCATATCGTCTTCCTCGTTCACGATATAACCATTATTGTCAATCTCGTCAATCAATTTATTTTCCCCTTCGTATGAATGAGCAAATCAAAATGATATGTAAGTATTGATTTTTTTTTATCAAACATAAAAAGAGTTAATAAAAAAGGGCATAGAAAAAACATAATCACCTGGTATAATACTTGAATCATCCATTGAAAAAGTATAGTTGAGAGAGAGGCTGATTGGTTATGGAAAAAAAGTGTTATATTTTGAAGATCCTGAGAGAATAGATAGAATGGAGGTAAAAGTTTCCGCCAAAAAGAGAAGAGGGAATATGAGCAACTAGTTTATCAACAAAGGAATTTTGGGCAACTAAAAAAGAGATGCAGCCAATTTAGATGCAATTAATTGTAGCTTAGATTTCTCCATATTTTTTTACTATAATTATTATTTATTTTTAATTTATTATTATATTATTTTACATAATACTTTTTATTGACTTTTTTTATTTTAAAAATAAATAAACTATATTAAGTTGTAAGTTAATCAAATACACATATATAGATTTAATCAATTACAATTATAACATATTAAAATTACAATACATTTCAATTCATTAAATTATAATTACATTAATTTACAAATCATTTCAAAGATTATATTTTTTTTAAATATTATGCGAACTAAACAGACCCAAAGAAAAATCATTCCAATGGCTTATTGTTAAATTAAGTGGGAACTCCAAAGTATGTAACAGAAAGTGGAAAATCATTTGTCTAATCATTTTCATTATTTAAATAAAAAATTTACCCAAAAATGATTATTACGAAAAGTAGCCAACAAATCTGCAATTTATTTTTAACTCCCTTTACACTCATCTCAGTTGCCCCAGCAGCGGACTGTTTCTCGACCTTCGGTTCCAAACCGCCACATACAAACTCTCTTTACCCCGATTCTATTTTTGAACCATCTATGCAAAAAAAAAAACTTTTTATTTGAACCTTTCTTTCCTCCTTCTGTCATACGCTACCGGTCCACCGTATCCTCCTTCGGTGAAAGAAACTGATTGTCAGCGTTTTGATTTTCACCTTGGTCAAGCGCTCGTGTTTTCTACATTTGCTTTGCATAAATCGTTCTTGTAAGTTTTGTCGGGTCTAACAAATTTAGTTTTTCTAAAAGAATTTTAACAGATTTTTTTAATGGTTTATTTATTTATATCAGGGTTTGGTCCCTTTACCAATAAGTCAGTATCGATTTTGATCCTCGGATGTTATTCCGTATCAGATTTAGTTTTTGACGGAAATAGTGGTTAAGGGACCAAACTCGTTACTAATCAAAACCACATAGAGAGATCCGTTAAGTTTTCTTCCAAAGAACGAAATTTGTTAATCCCGATAAACCGCAAGACAATTTATGCAATTAACTCTTTGCTTAATTGGTTGCATGTTCTTGTTTTACTTCAATGTTGCATCAGTAAGAACTCGTTTTTCATATGTCGCATTAAGGAAAACTACCCATCATTATTAACTGTGTTTTGACGAAGCGTGAATAAATACGATGATTTCATGAGCTCGTTTAGTGGTCAAATAGTCACAAATATAAGTTGTGAAGCTTGGTGGACACATGACATTAAATGTCGTAACAATGTCCAAAATCCAACGGATACCTATTTTTTATATTTTTAGTAAATCTTAGAAACTTCAAAATTGAAACAGTCAAACATCAAACTCTTAAAGCTCAAGCATGCTATAAAATCATGACACAACGAACCGATATAGTTCTAGGAGTGTGCAGAATTCGTGTTTCACATTATATAATCAAAAACCGAAACTGAACAAGATAAAAAATTTGAATCAAATTAGATTTTACAAAAAATTGAAATAAATTAAATATTTAATTTTCCGTTTAAATATAATTTTGACAAAATAAAAATTAAATCAAACAAAAACTGGATTCATGTAAAATACATATACTTTCTATATATTTTACTATATCGAATAACATTAAAACACTTTCGCGGTATATTTAATTATTTATAACCTTGTTCCACTTTGAATTATTTTCTTGCTTTAAAAAATTTGCATACTCAAATCGAACTTGAATTCAGTTTTATTCAATGTTACCTTAGGCTCGGGGAATGGTGCCAAAAACTCACTCGTGGGTTGACATGGCAAAAACCCAAGCGTGGGTTACCATAAACCTCACCTTGAACTCACTAAAAACCCACGCGTGGGTAGTGTATCCCAAAAAAAAGCCACCAATGGTAGCTTACTTACCATTTAAAAAACACACCATGTGGGCCTAACTTCTCTTTCCTTTAATTATAAACACCCCATTTTACCCATTTCAAAACACACAAAATTTTCATTTTCTCTATTCTTATACATTTTCTTTAATCTTTCAAAATTTTCAGCATGGAAAACATGGAATATACGTTTATGTTCCCCGATCTAATGATCGACGATGAAGAAACTTTGGCAAATAGCCCTCGTGTCTAGTTGCTAGCAAGAGCAATGTCATTTTTTTGAAATAGACGACAACCACGAGTGCCTAGAAACCCGGTTAATCGAGATCCTTATGGTGCCCATGATAGTTTACTTGTCGCGTTTTACAGTGACGACCTGATCTACGACGCACGTACATTCCGGAAGACATTCTGAATGGATAGCTCACTTTTCAACGATATAGTTACGGCTATAACTGCTCATGATCCTTAGTTTAGTATAAATATCGAATGTACCGGAAGAGAAGGCATTGCTCCATTGGTGAAATGCACTTCTGCAATTCGTCAATTAGCATACAGCATTGTTCCAGCCTTTTTAGATGAATATCTGCAAATTTCTAAAAGAACTTCACAGGATAGTCTTGATCATTTTTGTACTGCTATAAGGGAGGTTTATGGGCCAGAGTATCTGAGAAAACCCACGGTGAGTGACATTAGATTACTATATCAACATCACGAAGAGAAGTACGGTTTCCCGGGGATGCTAGGAAGTCTAGACTGCACGGATTGGGAGTGGTTTGGTTGCCCGTGCGCCCATAAAGGGCAATATGTTAGGCGTGATCATGCACCGAATCCGTTCATTTTGTTGGAAGCTGTTGCGTCACAAGACTTGTGGATATGCAATGCTTTCTTTGGTGTTTCTGGGTCTAACAACGACAGCGATGTCTTACATCAATCCTCTTTGTTTAACGACTTGAAAACATGACGAGCGCTAGAGGTCCATTTTACGGCTAATGGCATTACTTATCTATTTGGATACTATCTTGTATACGACATATATCCCGAATTAGATCCATTCGTTAAGACGATTCCAGAATCCTCTGACGATGACCAAAATCGAATATTGCATAAGAAGAAACAATTTTCGGCCAGGAAAGATGTGGAACGCGCGTTTGGTGTTCTGAAAAAGAAATGGATCATAATCGCTAATCCAGCACGTACGATGAGGAAAGAAAGAATTATTAATATGATGTATGCATGCATCATAATGCATAATATGATTCGTAAACACAAAGGAATTGTGATAAGTCCCCGATGGTACCTAGGAGAAGCACATCAACCAGATGATCTCGTACGAAACCAAGAAGAAATTTATGGTGTTATGGGATACATCAGATCATCTCAAGTGCATCATAACATTCGATCCGATTTAATCCAACACATGGCTAATAATGCCTATTTTTATTTTATTTTAAGGTTTTTAATGATTTTATTTCATTTTAAGGTTTTTAATATTTTTATTTACCCGTGTGTATCGTTTTTAAATGTCATGGAATAATAGTATTTATTTTATAAATAAATAAAATAAAAGTGATAGTGGAAAGATGAGGTGGAGGTGTGTTTTTTTCTTCTTAACAACCTTGAAAGGTGAGTTCTTTATGAGTTATTGAGAGGAGTGAGAAAGCTGAGGTGGCGATGAGGTGGCGGTAGGATTTAGAGGTGCCACTCCCCCAGCCTTAGAGATAATTTAACTATATTAACTAAATCCATCTACGTGTCATTGTCTCTATAAATGAACCTAAAAAATTGAAGCATATGTCAATTATATGACGAATATAATAAAGAAAAGAGTAAATTACACGGTTCGTCCTTATGGTTTGCGTTTACTGACGTCGTTCACCCCTTGACCAAAAAAGTTGCACCGTTCGGCCTTAACTTTGAAACCTTTTCCGCCATTTGTCCCTCGATTTAACTGGCCCCACAAATAATCGTTAAGTCGTTTCACCACAAGGGTAATAATGTCTTTACCTATCTCAAGCCCACCATTCCAAGGCACAAACATCTTCATCTTCATATTCATCACTACAACCACGATTATCCCCATATTCTTTATCATTTTCTCAAAAAACATCACTAAATCAAAACAAACATCATTAAATCAAAACACCTAATTCAATATCATAAATAAAAAATAACTTAAAAAAATTAAAATCAAACCTTGTTCTTAAGAGTTTTATGAAGTTTTAACTTTAGGAATAACAATGACATTAGAGCAATGATCGAAATCTGATATGGAAGAAAATACCATGAGAATGAGAGTACTTACCTATAAAATCCTCATTCCCCATGATTATGTTCAACTTTTTTTAACACTTTGAACAAAATTTTGGTCCAAGTATAGAACAACCCAGAGCTAACTATATCTTCCATCTCAATGCTATTAACAAAAGCCTTAAACTTATTCATATCATTTGTCATACCAGGAGAATGTTCATCAGGATCAAGAGTTACGTTCATATCACCCATCATGATCGAGGCTTCATTACCAGCAATTCTATTATAAATATGCAAATCTCTCTTATCCTTCCCACCATTAGTAGCATACACGAAAGTGTAGAATAACTTCATCTTACCACAAACACTACTATACTGTTTGGTACAATCAACAACATTAATTCCATCCCAACATGATTCTGCAACCTTTATCACTATAGTGCATATTTGTATTCTAATCCCATAATCTAAAATACCATTACCACTTTTATTAAGTCTTTTGTGCTTGATATGTGTCTCTAAAACAACACAAATACTCTACTTTTCTTCAGCAATGAAATTCCTTGTTTTTGTTTATAAGAGGATATTCCAACTTCCAATTTTTAAATCCATCTAACATTTTTTAGGACACTACTGGCCATTCTAATAATACCATCATTCTCCACGAGTAAGAACATCAGGAACTTCATTCCTTCAATTACCAACATCTCCAGCCACATTCTCCTCATTCAATAACTAGCAATCTTTATCAAACACCTCTACAAAACAGAAAATTTATTTGCAGACCCTCGGTTACAACATTCTCCTTCACCACACTCACTTCAGGCATTTTTAGTCTTTCTGTACAGTTTTGATCATAATGGCAAAAAACTTTACAAATTGTGCACTAGGGTGGAGACCAGTGGTATACATACTCTTGAAGGTACCCATAAAAGATTTTGATAATACGAGGATGTTTCTTAATGGAATTGTTATCAGGATTCAAGGTTCGCGTTTTGCTTCTGGGTTTAAGTGATTGATTTGTCTTAAAAGATGATGGAGGCATATAATTGGGATCAGTCATGATAAAAATCAATGAAGAAGAGAGAACAAAAACTCGAACAAATTCACAAATGGAGGATCGAAGAAAAAAGATGATGAGAGAGAATCAAATATGTATACCAAATAGACCAGATCTAAAACGAGTTATATGAATTATTAATAGATGATGTTGTTTTTATTTTTGTTTACGGTGGATCCAAGAAGTGGGACAAAACATATTGATGAGTGTAAAATAGATGAGAAAAGACGAGATTATCCTTGTGGTTAAATGAATTAACGATTAATTATGGGTCCAATTAAAGAGAGGGACAAACGGCGGAAAATGTTTCAAAGGTAAGGTCGAACGGTGCAACTTTTTTGGTCAAGGGACGAACGACGTCAGTCAACGCAAACCATAAGGACGAACCGTGTAATTTACTCTAAAGAAAATCTAACTGGAGCTCCTAATATGCAATAGAAAATGGAAAATAAACAAACTGGTTTAACTCCGTTGGCCACTAAGGTTTCACTAAGTGATTTTCTTAAAGGTATTTGTTTTAAAAAAGAGTGGTTTTCTCAGAGGAAGATCCTTGGAGGTTTTGGGTTTAAGAAACTTAACCCACTAACCACTAACATTTGTCGTTCTAAAAAAATAGAAAATGAAAAATAACTTGGTTAACAATTTTCATTATTGAATATATCTGCAATTTGTTTTGAACTCACCTCAGCTGCGAACTCGCATCAGCGGACTATTTTGTCACTCCCATTTGGTCGCGAATCCCCCACATAAGAACTCTTTTTTACCCTGATTCTTTCTTAACCATTCAAGCAAACAATACCTTTTGTTTGAACTCTTCTTCCCTTCGATACGACACCGGTCCACCCTATCCTCCAACTTGGACCCACCTCCAAAATATTTAAAATGCAATTTTTATTTTCTTTCTTTTATTAAAAGGCAGTTGCTTGCGTAATTTTTGTGGTTGCTTTCCAAATTCTATTGATACTAATGGTTCGTCGTAACTAATGTATAATTTTCGTCTTTTAGATAAGTCGTCCAACTTGGTTCATTGTTCTTTTTATTTACCGACCGTTATGACAAATCTCTAAATTATTAAAATTGTTTTAGGCTTTGAAGAATAATACATAATGAGGTTTGTACCTTTATATAAAGGGTCATCGTCAGTATTATATAATGCATATAAATATGAAAAGAAAAATTTTGAATGCATATAAATATGAAAGGGAAAAATTTCGTTGTGAAGAAAACTTTTCACGTAGATTTCAATATTTTCATGATTCTCTTTTAGTTCCATATCGTTTGCTTCTGTATTTTGGAAAGAGATGTTGAGAATGTTATTTGTAGGGACGAGTTCGGTATCAATCCTGTTTCGAATCCATCTCGAATTGATGTGATATGAATCAAGTTGATAACAATAAACTGATAACAAATAGCAATCGAAGTCGGATGCTAAGAAGATTGATTGATAACAAAATAAAACTACAAAGAATAATAAAATAAAATATGAAATCCCAGTCCCCTCAACCCTAAGGTAATCCTCTCCTAATATAGGTGAAGATTACTTATTCCCCAAAGTAATACCAAACATAAACTAATAACAAATGGCAATTAGCCCCTACACTTTTAAACTTCCCAGCATTCATATCATCATCCACGCCCTGAAAAACCACCTTGTCCTCAAGGTGGAGCGTCTTTCTCATCATCCTCCTCATTATCATCAACTATAAGAACCTGGAGTGCTTTCACCGGGCACCGGCAAAGCCCTTTAGCTCTCTTATCTGCGAACTCCGAGTCCGTCAAGTGTTTAAATGGAGCCTCCCTGGCACCTAATGTCACTCCATCTGATAGCCTAGAAATTCCTCCTCCACCTTAGTAGGCACCGGTTTTGGAGCTATCCTGCTACGCTTATTTTTGGACCCACCCGTGCTACTTTTGTCAATTAGCAAAGTCAAATCCATAGCTTGGCTCAAAGTGGCTGGATGTTGTGTTCTCACCCCTGCCCTCAATTTGGAGTTCAATCCTTTTATAAAAACTCCCCACAACACTTCCTCCGAAAGACCAGGTAGTTGTTCAGCCATCTTTTCAAACTGGCTCACATATTCACGTTCCCTTCCTTGTTGATTAATAGAAAAAAATGTTCTAACAGATTACCATCCTGTGAAGGCTGAAAACGGTGTAGCAAGCGTCGCTTGAGATCTTCCCAACTGCTAAAAGGCTAGCGGTTACTACTTCATCGATACCACAATAGGGCAGACCCTTCTAAGCTCAACACAGCTGCCCTTAATCGATAACTTGCAGTAGTCAATCCTTGTGCCTCAAAAAACCTCTAGGCCTGATATATCCATCCATAAACGTCCTCTCCATCAAAGAATGGCATCTTTAATTTTCGCCAACGATGATCAGATCCAGCATGCAATCTGCGCCATGGAACCTGTACAATCGGCGGGGGCTGCCCGGTGGTATTCCGAAATATCCCTCCAACATATCCATACGTATTTCCAGAGTAGTTCTGGAAAATCCTCTAAGAACTAACTGGTGGCCCATGGCTACAGTTGACACTACCATCCCCGCCCTGACTATACGGCAGTGGAAAACCCTGTGAATCAAACCTCAGCCATGAAAAACTAGTGTAGGCGGTTGTAGGCTGACCCGAAGACAAGGGGTAATTAGTCCCGGAGAGCGGTGGATATGAGTTTTGTCTATTAGGTGGTATGTGTTGGTTGTTGTGGTGGTTCAGCAGCGGTGGTAGTGTAACGGGATAGGTTGTCAGCGGTGTAATAGTAGTGGGTAGGGTGGTGGGTATGATTGTAGAGGGTATGGTTGTGGAAGGCTGCCACGCTTGAATACATTAAAGCAACTCCCCCATTGACTCCTCCAACCGATCAAATCTCTTATCTATTTCTATCTTACTCCTGCCAATCGACTCCTTCATCCGATCAAATCGACTTAGGTTTTCTTTTTGACTTGCTAGGATTTCCAATTTGAATTACTCCAAATTGGCTCCCACATCACTGTTTTTTGGCGGCATGATGAATCATAGGTTGCAAGATGAGTGGCTCTGATACCAATTTGATATGAATCAAGTTGATAACAGTAAATTGATAACAAATAGCAAACGAAGTCGGATGCTAAGGAGATAGATTGATAACAAAAGAAAATTATAGACAATAATAAAATAAAATACGAAATCCCAGTCCCCTCAACCCTAAGGTAATCCTCTTCTAATATAGGTGAAGATTACTTATTCCCCAAAGTAATACAAAAAATAAACTAATAACAAATGGCAATTAGCCCCTTGCACTTATAAACTTCCCCAACATTCATATCATGATGCTTCTGATTTTTTCTCGGGCAATAAAGTTGTGTACCGATTTTGTACCGAACGATATTTCGATACCAGATACCGGATCCGATACCCGGTATTGAAAAACGCTACTTATGGGGTTATTCCTTTTTTTTAGTAAACCATGTTGACTTACAGATGTTGAACCAAAAGTGGCCGTTAAAAACACACTTGTCTACTCAAACAAACTCACATTTATACTTCATTTCTTGTGCATGAATTGACGCTCAAAATGGATATACGGTAGTAATTTGTTTTAAAACTATATAATGTTGTCTATCTAGTATTACTGCGTACAAATTTAAATAGTCTTTCACAAAAATACTTAACAGCCTATATACTCATACAAGAAGATTTAGTGATTGCTACTATTTTCGATTTAGTTTAACTTTGAACAGATTAGGGGGTTTTAAATAATTTGATGTGCATACATTATATATTTGAATTGTATTGTATCAGTAGGCATAGTACTAAACAACCCAAACAATAATGTGGATCAATAGCATAATGAGGCTTAGACATGAAGCACAAAGCATGCCCTAACGCCTTTCTGTATCTGATACAAGAGATTTTCTTTGTTGAAAAGTTCGTTTTCTCGGTGTCTCTTCGAATTGATCTCGGGTTACTTGTGTGAGATTAGTTGTTCTTGGTGAATCAAATAAAGGGGTGTCGTTATCTAAAACTAATTAAAAAATAAAGACTTGGAACAATTAAAAATAAAGTAAGAGAACAACAATGAAAGATTAAAACTTAACTGGAAATGAATGACGAAAATTCAAAGGCAATAAAAGTAAATGACACAAATTAAAACTTGAAATAAAAGGAAAGAGAGTAAAAGTGCAAATAAAGAAAAGGTGGGAAAAGGTAAAGTTTAAAAAACTAAGACTGAAAACTCTATTCGGAATAAAATAAGACTATGCGGAATATAAGAAAATGACTCTATGCGGAATAATTAAAAGCTATGCGGAATGAATTGGTTACTCGGAATAAAAGTGCCTATGCGAATAAAAATGGAAAAACATTCTATTCGGAAAAATTGTCCTATGCGGAAAAGTTAGTCTATGCGGAAAACATTGCTCTATGCGGAAAGCAACACTTATACGGAATAATCAAACATTCCGCATAGGAAGCCCTATTCGGAATAAATAAACATTCCGCATAGAACTCCTATTCGGAATAACTGATATTCCGCATAAGAAAGAATTAAAACAGATGATTCGGAATAAAAGAAATATTCCGTATAAGAGGGAAAACTAAACAGCCTATTCGGAAAGTCTGGGAAAGAACAGTAACAGTAACGAGATTCATGGAATGAAGAATAAAGCACGAATTTGAGCGAATCTAATCAAAACAAACCAAAAGATTAAACCAAAACAACCAACAAACATCAATTAACAATAATCAATCAAAATAAATCATCAAAACTAACAAATAAAGCCAAATCAATCAAAACCCACTTGATTGAAAATAAGAAAACTCAAGAACATGAACACAAAGATTAAGAACAAGTTAAGCAAGAAAGGAAGAAGGAGATTAATCAACAAAGTAAAGATTAACAACAATTAAATGGAAACTTACTTGGAATTAAAAGAAAATTAAAGGTGCATTACATGGAGATAAAGATGCATAAAAAGTAAAGAACAAGAAAATGAAGAATGGGAAAGAAAGGCTTGTCAGGCCTCCAACACTCTAAACATTGAAACTACCTAATCTATATATAGGGGGATTAGGGAGGAGCTTAGGAAGCTTCCTTTCTCTTCATTACACACTTGAGTCCTTAAACTTCTTAATATTTTGTTAATCTTCTTAATACTTGGACTTTGTCTTGGGATTTTCTTCAAACTCGTCTTGGATTTTCTTCATAAATAAGACTCGAGTTTTTCGGCTTTTAGTAAACTTCCGTCTTTTGACTTTTTCTTCGATAAATCTTCAGAATTGGTCTTGGACTTCCGTTCTTTTTCCACTCTTGATCTTTTGACTTCATCTTTCGTCTTTTTCTTCGATAAAAGCCCGTGAATGCCGTGTTTTCTCCACTTTTCACCTTTTCGTCCTAAATCACAACAAAAACACAAACCACGCATAATTCCGACATAAATGACATAAAATACACGTTTTGGCTCGGTTATTATTGTAATTAAGTGGTAAAAAGGATGGGTGTTTTCACACCTATCAGTATCACATGCTTAAATGCCCTTAACTATCAATTTATAATCTTAAGTTTTGATGTTTGGTTAGTCATGTGTACCCGTATGAAATTCAAAGAACGAAACAACGCACTAGAGGATCTTATATATTCTATCAATAATTTAAAGACTCTAATGTAAGATACATATATTTCATGAAATTGTAGACTTGTAGAAATCACACATAAAACACCAAGAATTTTTCGGGATTATCTAGACCTCGTACCGATCCTGTTTTTTGATCCTATTTTTTAACGGCTCAACTTTATTAAGCTATATCAAACTAGAAAAAGCAAAACAACCAAAATTACATTCGCGGATTTTGTAGCCACACGTTCCAATTGATTCTATTCTTACCGTTCCTATTACATAACCAATTAAACGAATATAGAACTAAAAAATCGAAAAGCTGATTCTTTTTTATATTAGAGCCATCAAACAGCACCGAGTTCCGGTACAAGCAAAGGATCCAAATAAGAGTAACACAAGATGTGTTTAAAATCCTCCATTGTTTGGGACCTCCGTCGTGCCCATCGATCCATTGAAACATGGTGGCCATACTAACGAACTCTGGGATATGAAGATCCAACCATAACAACATTCTCTTCCACAAATCTAGAGCAACGTTACACGAGAAAAAGACATGATTACTACCTTCAATATTATTGTTGCATAACGGGCATAACAGTGAATCCACGTCGATTCTTCGATGATCTAAACTTGTACGAGTAGGAAGCCGATCTAGCATAGCTCTCCACACAAACACATTAACCTTGATCGGAAGAATTTTGCACCACTGAGTCGCCATAATAACAATCGGAAGACGAATTACGTCTACAATCTTTCTAATAGTCTTCGCCGTGAAGGATTCATCATTTTCAAACTTCCACTGGCATGCGTCTTGATCCGAGCTCATACGAATTTCCTGAATACAACTCATTAATTGAGAGTGTTGATATGACTCAACCCCTCCCCGAATCTCTCTTCGCCAGATTATATTCCACCCACGTGAGGACCAGTAGCCATTAACAAAAGCATTCCTATCAGAAGCTAAATAAGCCATCCTAGGGAATCTGACTTCAAAAGTCAACTCACCACACCACACATCATCCCAAAATATGGTATTTAATACATTGATTTTGTATGGGTTCTAGATTTGTCTCGGTATCTCCTCGAATTGATCTCGACTCTAAGTGGAATGATTTGTTCTTGGTTAATAAAAAGTGGTTGGTTTGTTTATCTATTTTAAACTAATGACAAGAAATTAAGTGTCGAAGAGTAAAATTAAAGCTTTAACTGATTAAAGTGAAAAGACGAGTTTAAAATTAAATGTTTTGAAAACTTTAAAGATTATATTAGGAAAATAAATGGACATTCAACAAAACTAACACTTGGAAAACTTTGTGAAAAATAAGAACTTAAATGGAAACTACTAAAAGAAAGTAAGAACGGAGAATAGCAAACAACTCAATCGAAATAATGGAAAAATGCCCTCAATCGGAATATATTCCGATCACTGTGATCGGAATGTTGAAAAGTATGGTGATCGGAATAATCAAAGAGTATGCAATCGGAATCCTATTAACTTGTCTCAATCGGAATGTTTGAAAATATGTGTAATCGGAATATGGTAATGAACACAATCGGAATGATGATAATACCACCAATCGGAAAACCTAAATTGTTGCTGATCGGAATAATGGAAAATTGCGCAATCGGAAAGTGTAACAAAAGGCCCAATCGGAATACCTGAATTTGAGGCCAATCGGAATGCGAAAATACTTACTGTCGGAATGCTCAAAACCCTTTTCCGATCATATGATCGGAATGAGGGGGTGTTGCTGGTCGGAAAGCACGGTCGGAAAAGGGCTTTGCCCTTTCCAAAAATGGTGCAAATTCGAGAAAATCAAAGGTAATAAGCTTATGGAATAAGCTAACTCCCAAAACTAGCTCGAATCCAACAATAAGCTGATCAAATAAGCACTAAGAACACTTTATCTAGGCTTAAAATAAACAACTTTTAAATCAAATCAATAAAAAGATGAACTTTTCATAAAAACTTTAAAAAGTAAATAAGTTAAATCAACAAATAAGCCAATAAGAACAAGGATCTTAAAGCTTATTAGTGTATAAACTTAAGGAAATATAAAAAGAAATCAACTTTTTAAGCACAAATCATTGATGAACAACACGGATCATACGAGATTTGTACCAAAATCAATCAAAATCAAAGAAAGGAAGAATGAGATTAAAGATTAAAAGATAAAAACGTGAACTTGATTAATGAAAGATAATACAAAAGTTTGAATTTGAAAGAGAAAAAGATGAAATCTAGTGAGAGAAAGTTTAGAACTTTCTCTCTCTAAAACTAGAGAAATCTAAAAACTAAAAACTAACTAAGTGTGAATTTTTGTGAAGTAAGGCCCTATATATAGGCAAGTCTTGTGGTGGTGGGCTTGTGCTTGGGCTTTGGATTGGGCTCCTTTTTCTTCTTTCTTCTTTAGTCTTCACGCTTCTTTAAATAAACGTTCCGACTTGGATTTGAGAAGTGTCGGTGAATAATTCCAACTCGTCTTATAATCTTTAGTTTAATAGACTCGAGTTCTTCGACATATTTGAATCTTCCATCTTTGGCTCTATTCTTCGATAAATCTTCAAAGAGGCACAATGACTTCAAATCTTTTGCTTCTCTTGGACAATAGACTTCGTCTTGAGTCTTTTTCCTCGATAAAACCCGTGCAATCCCATGTTTTCTTCAATATTCATCCGGTTGACTCTGAAAACACAATAAACACAAAAACCACGCATAATTCCAAACAAATGATATTAAATACGTGTTTTGGTCTCGTTTTAGCCAGATTTAAGTGGTAAAAGGATGGGTGTTTTCACACCTATCAAATCCCCTACACTTAACCATTGCCATGCCCTCATGCAATGCTTAGTGACAAAGCACATTTACACTTTTCTCATAATCAATCAACCTTGGCCTTATTAATATACTACTAAACAAATATTAAAGTACTAAGAGAAATTAAAACTTTAAAGTAAACAAAAGGATAGAAAATAGCTATGTGGAAATAACTTGCAAAGAGATCGAGGACTTACATTAGGGCTTCGGTGCTGCGAAGATTTATCACCCTCAAGTTTCACGTTCCCCAAACTAAGCTGAAAAACGAGATCATTGTTATTATAAGTTAGCAATTCAAACACTCACACACATGGCTTAATTAAATGCTTAAACTCCCTTATTCCTAGGTGTATCTCTTATATTTTATTTTTGTCTTAGAATGATCATGAAGATGCATTTTTGGACTTATTTCGATAGTTTAATTAGGCTGAAAGCAAAGCAGGACGATTTAATCAATAGTTAGCTAAAGGACAAAATCTCTTAAAACTGCTTCTCGGGATATCAAAAAGTTCATATCTTGGCATAACTCAGTTCACGATTTGAGACCTTTCTCGGGCCGATATTTGGCATGTACTTCATACTTCATATCTTGAGAGACGTGCTTGAGATAATGGTCTTCTCATCGTTAATAGAGTTTCTTCACTTGGAGACTTTTGAGGGGTACTCCAACTTTGTTGACCACGACTTCATGATTATTTCTTTAATCTCTAATTGGGATTTTGAGATACAACGATCCGCCTCCTTTTCGGACTTGGATCTATTTATCCTCATACCTTGTTAGGGTCTTTTCGGATAGACTTCTCCATGATCTTTATGGGAGTTGATTGCTTTTCGTCGTGAGTCTTGATCCTTCATATTGATTTTGGGAATAATGCTTTTCACATCACTTTGGATCTTCAGCAATAAAATTGAATCCTCATGCCTTGTTAGGGCCTTTTCGGACTCGCCAATCTTCGCGCCCCGCTTCATAAGTTATGCCTTGGCTATGAACTCTTATCATTACCGAGCAACTTTTAAACGATCTTGGGCTAGAAGCTAAGTAACTTTTCAAATCATACGACCTTACTTATTGCAGATAAATTATTAGCAAGTGATGGGAGAATAGGCAAATAATTACACCAAGTGAGCTTGTGCAAGAATAACGACTTATAATTGACTCTATCATCTCTCGTTCTCCACAATTTAAAATCTCAAGTAATGAGACTCGTGGATGCTTAGCCTAATAAACCAATTAAGGTCTACATGGTTAAGGATACTAGCTAGAATAAACTTGGATAAGTCTATTCGGGTTGAGTCAAAATAAACGCAACGGGCCTAATATGTCAAAGACTTCTAAACTAGCTACACCACTTTATTAATATTTTTGACTTTATTGCGGGATATATACATATGAAAGCAACGATAGAAATTTTAAAAATTACGACTATATGGCCAAAGTTAATTAAAAATTTGAAAAATCCTGAAAAAGTTGATTTTCCGGTTAAATGAAGGCATTTTCATGGAAAAGTCCACTTAAAACTTCGATAGAAGTCCCCCTACACTTAAGATAAACATTGGCCTCAATGTTTAAGCATGTGGAAAAAGTCTCCCCTACACTTATAACATTGTGCACGTTGGTTAACTCAAGTTAAGGAAGAGACGACTAAAGTGATCAATTTCAAATGTGAGTATGAAGAAAACTGAATCACGATAGTTGAGAGATAGAACCGGATTTTGGATAACACGGGAGCACGGTTCTTCAGAGATTCCAAGAGTGCACTAATCCCTGTAATCACATCACCACACAAAGACAAACACCTATACAGGTCCCCCTACACTTAGGAGGTTAAAACATAAAAGGATAGATACTCGGGCGGCCTCCCGAGGAGCGCTTGTTTTTTATAACCGAGTCACGAGCCTGACTCGACCCAAAATTAGTTCATGGGGAACGTGGTGAGGGATGGAATCATCTCCTGAGAGATGTCCTCACCAAAGTACAGCTTCAGACGCTGGCCATTCACTTTGAAATTTGGCCCATTTGGCTGAGAAAGCTCAATGGTCCCATATGGAAAGATTTTGGTGACGGTGAATGGACCAGACCAGCGGCTCTTCAACTTGCCAGAGAAGATCTTCAACCGAGAGTTAAAAAGTAAGACTTGATCACCAACGTTAAACTCTCGGTTCTTGATTTTTACGTCATGAAGGATCTTCGTCTTCTCTTTGTAGATCAGCGAGTTCTCATAAGCTTCATTCCTCAGTTCGTTGAGCTCGTTGAGTTGAATCTTGCGATGATCACCGGCTTTGTTGATGTCGAAGTTAGCCCACTTCAAGGCCTAGTGCGCCTTATGCTCCAGCTCGATGGGAAGGTGGCATGCTTTCCCGTACACAAGACGATAAGGTGTACAACCGATCGGGGTCTTGTAAGCAGTACGGAAAGCCCACAGAGCATCATCTAACTTATCGGCCCATGCGGCACGATGCTCTCCCACAGTACGTTCCAAAATTCGCTTCAATCCACGGTTGGATATCTCGGCCTGCCCATTGGTTTGGGGATGATAGGCGGTGGAAAGACGGTGATTAACACCATACTTAGCCATGACTCTTGCAAATTGATCGTTGCAAAAATGAGTCCCGCGGTCACTGATAATAGCACGAGGAACGCCGAATCGAGTGAACAGCGATTTCAAAAAGTTACAAACCACCCTTGCATCATTAGTAGGTAAAGCTTTGGCTTCAACCCATTTGGAGACGTAGTCAACGGCTACAAGGATGTATTTGTTTCCTTTAGAAGAAGGGAATGGCCCCATAAAGTCGATACCCCAAACATCAAAGATTTCACATTCTTATATGAAATTTTGAGGCATCTCATCTTTATGTGTGATCGTGCCTTGTTTTTGGCAAGCATCACATCGTTTAACCATATTGTGAGCGTCACGATATATGGTGGGCCAATAAAATCCCGAATCAAACACTTTTTTGGCGGTGTAGTTGGGACCAAAGTGACCACCTGTGGGTCCTTTGTGGCAAGCGTCAAGGATTTCAAAAGCTGTCGGTCCATCAACACATCGACGAATAATCAAGTCGGCACATTGTTTGAAAAGATACGGGTCATCCCAAAAGTAAGTCTTGATGTCTTTGAAGAACTTTTTCTTTTGCTGGGAAGTTAACCCGTCAACGAGAATTCCACCCGCTAAATAGTTTGCAATGTCCGCAAACCACGGGGTTTCATCAGCAGTTGAGTTGATAGACATTAAGGTCTCCAGGGGAAAAGAATCATTGATTTCTTTGTTCGGATGATCCCCCTGGTAAGGATCCTCAAGTCTACTGAGATGATCCGCGGCTAGGTTTTCTGCTCCTTTTTTTATCGCGAATTTCGATTTTAAATTCCTGGAGCAGCAAAACCCAGCGAAGAAGTCTTGGTTTGGAATCTTGCTTTGTCAACAAGTACTTCAACGCGGAATGATCGGTCTAAACGATTGTGGTGGAAAGGACAAGATAGGGGCGGAACTTTTCAAAGGCATAGACAACAACTAAAAGCTCTTTTTTCGGTTGTCGTATAATGCAATTGAGCCCCAGTCATTGTCTTGCTAGCGTAATGGATTGGTTGGAAGTGTTTGTTCACTCTTTGTCCCAGAACCGTTCCAATAGCAAAATCACTAGCATCGCACATCAACTCAAAGGGCAGCTCCCAGTTAGGGGTAACCAAGACGGGTGCCTTAGTTAGCTTATCCTTAAGTGAGTTGAAGGCTTCAAGACACTCTTTGGAAAAGATAAAAGGAGTATCTTTTTCCAAGAGGTGGGTCATCGGGCGATTATCCGGTTGAGGCTCATTGTTGTTGTTATTCATGTTGTTGAAAGGTGGGTTGTTGTTGTTAATATTGTTGTTTTGTACACCAGCCATGTCTAAGTTATCGAGAGGCTCGGGCTCTTGATAAGACGTGGATCGAGTGCGCATACACCTGCAAAAGAATGAACAAAGAAAAACAAAACAAAAATATTTTTGGTTTTTATGTTTTTTTTTTTTAAATTTTTTGTATTTTTGAAAATTTTATATTTTTTAGTGTTTTTGAAATTTTTTATGAAAAAGTAACGTTCACGGGGAACGGATCCCAAAATCCAAGTTCTCACAAAAAACTTTTGATCTTAAGGAGAAGACCCGGCAGCGGCGCCATTTAATACATTGATTTTGTATGGGTTCTAGATTTGTCTCGGTATCTCCTCGAATTGATCTCGGCTCTAAGTGGAATGATTTGTTCTTGGTTAATAAAAAGTGGTTGGTTTGTTTATCTATTTTAAACTAATGACAAGAAATTAAGTGTCGAAGAGTAAAATTAAAGCTTTAACTGATTAAAGTGAAAAGACGAGTTTAAAATTAAATGTTTTGAAAACTTTAAAGATTATATTAGGAAAATAAATGGACATTCAACAAAACTAACACTTGGAAAACTTTGTGAAAAATAAGAACTTAAATGGAAACTACTAAAAGAAAGTAAGAACGGAGAATAGCAAACAACTCAATCGAAATAATGGAAAAATGCCCTCAATCGGAATATATTCCGATCACTGTGATCGGAACGTTGAAAAGTATGGTGATCGGAATAATCAAAGAGTATGCAATCGGAATCCTATTAACTTGTCTCAATCGGAATGTTTGAAAATATGTGTAATCGGAATATGGTAATGAACACAATCGGAATGATGATAATACCACCAATCGGAAAACCTAAATTGTTGCTGATCGGAATAATGGAAAACTGCGCAATCGGAAAGTGTAACAAAAGGCCCAATCGGAATACCTGAATTTGAGGCCAATCGGAATGCGAAAATACTTACTGTCGGAATGCTCAAAACCCTTTTCCGATCATATGATCAGAATGAGGGGGTGTTGCTGGTCGGAAAGCACGGTCGGAAAAGGGCTTTGCCCTTTCCGAAAATGGTGCAAATTCGAGAAAAGCAAAGGTAATAAGCTTATGGAATAAGCTAACTCCCAAAACTAGCTCGAATCCAACAATAAGCTGATCAAATAAGCACTAAGAACACTTTATCTAGGCTTAAAATAAACAACTTTTAAATCAAATCAATAAAAAGATGAACTTTTCATAAAAACTTTAAAAAGTAAATAAGTTAAATCAACAAATAAGCCAATAAGAACAAGGATCTTAAAGCTTATTAGTGTATAAACTTAAGGAAACATAAAAAGAAATCAACTTTTTAAGCACAAATCATTGATGAACAACACGGATCATACGAGATTTGTACCAAAATCAATCAAAATCAAAGAAAGGAAGAATGAGATTAAAGATTAAAAGATAAAAACGTGAACTTGATTAATGAAAGATAATACAAAAGTTTGAATTTGAAAGAGAAAAAGATGAAATCTAGTGAGAGAAAGTTTAGAACTTTCTCTCTCTAAAACTAGAGAAATCTAAAAACTAAAAACTAACTAAGTGTGAATTTTTGTGAAGTAAGGCCCTATATATAGGCAAGTCTTGTGGTGGTGGGCTTGTGCTTGGGCTTTGGATTGGGCTCCTTTTTCTTCTTTCTTCTTTAGTCTTCACGCTTCTTTAAATAAACGTTTCCGACTTGGATTTGAGAAGTGTCGGTGAATAATTCCAACTCGTCTTATAATCTTTAGTTTAATAGACTCGAGTTCTTCGACATATTTGAATCTTCCATCTTTGGCTCTATTCTTCGATAAATCTTCAAAGAGGCACAATGACTTCAAATCTTTTGCGTCTCTTGGACAATAGACTTCGTCTTGAGTCTTTTTGCTCGATGAAACCCGTGCAATCCCATGTTTTCTTCAATATTCATCCGGTTGACTCTGAAAACACAATAAACACAAAAACCACGCATAATTCCAAACAAATGATATTAAATACGTGTTTTGGTCTCGTTTTAGCCAGATTTAAGTGGTAAAAGGATGGGTGTTTTCACACCTATCAGTATTCAAACCATTCCCTACTTTTCTCCTGATGGCCGAATAAGGAATAAAATCACGCTTGTGAAGATCCATAGACACCTTTACAATACCAGCCCACAGTCCACTTTTTGGAGTTGTCGTTCCTTCATTGAAAAAACCTCCGTCTCTGCCATAACAACTTTTAGTAAGATCAAGCCACAGTAAACCATTCCCGTTTAAAAATCTCAAACGCCATTTAAATATCAACGCTTAACTAAAAGCCTGAAGACTACCAACATCAACCCCTCATTTCTCTTTGGAATTTGAAATTATGTTCCACTTAACCCAATGGATTTTCTTCTCATTATCATCGATACCCCAAAAACTCTAGCTCTAATCGATTCAAGTTGTTTAATGACTAGAGATGGTATAGAAAAGATTGAAAGATAATATGTTATGAGACTTCCTAGAACAAACTTAGCAAGAGGAACTAACCTGTTACATTCGATAAAAATACAAAGGTTTTATTTATTTCTTATTAAATCATTTTCGTTAATTCAGATATATCATGGAATTAACCAAGTTAGAAATGTTTTCATTAATTTAATTAGTAAATTAAACTGAGACGAGTTTATTTAATTATTAATTAAATGTTTGGAGTGAATCAGCCCTACAACCTGTACATGTAGCTAACTCTTGAACATTTACGTTTGCAACTCCAATCCCATATAATTTCGGTTTTTGAAGATTTAATTGGAGACCAAACACCAAATAGAATATGTTGAGTATTCTAATCAAACTCTCAACATTGTTTCGATCCCACTCGCCCATGAATATTGCATCATCTGCATAAAACAGGTGTGACATGTGAATCGGTGGGCTTAGGGGTGAGCGCGGTTCCGGAACCGCACCGAACCGAAGCAGAACCGCAAGAACCGGGAACTGCGAAACATAAAATATAGGAACCGAGAACCGAACCGAATACCATGTTTCGGTTCCGCTAGGTTCTCGGGTCCGATTCGGGTATTTTGGGTCTTACCCGATCGGAACCGCAAAATTTTAAAAACACCCAAATATTTAATATTTTGTATTTGTTTACGCATATTTCCTTCTAAACCAAAAAAAATATAGCAACTATACTATAAGAAGATAAAAAATTAATAGTTTTAATATAAAACTACTTCAAAAAATTCAATTCTAATTCAGATCGTATGTATTCAACGACTTTTTTTGTTGTTGTTTATAGATTACAAAATATTATAGAATTTATTATGTATAAATATAAACATCATGTTGCTATAACGATGAACTTATATATTAGGATTTTCGATATGTGAAATATTACGAAAAAAACGTAAAATTCCTATATACTTAAAATTTAGACGGTTCTTCAGGTCCGGAACCGTGAACCGTAGAACCAAACCAAACCGAACCGAGAACCGCAATTCCATAAATTTTGGAACCGAGAACCGAACCGCGGTTCTAAAATGCTGTTCGGTTTAGGTGTTTCGATTCGATTCTCAATCCATATGCTCACCCCTAGGTGGGCTTCCCACAGTTACCCCTCTAAACTGAAAAATATGAACAACATCTTCTATCATAATGTGTAACTAGGTCTCTACCCGTCCGATGGGTGGTTTTCCCACTAACTGATTAAACACTTACTATTATAGTAGAATGCATACACTTTGCGACTGGTTGTACTAAAGGAGTTGTAAAAGATAACATGATGTTTTGATTATCTTTTTCAAAATCCATACTGAATAGAGTTTTAAAGTATGTGGATTCACGACATAAACGTATGACTCTAACTCTAAAGGCATCCACAATGCTCTCGGTAGGATAATTTAACAAAAAGAGACGTAGACATGGCTAAAGGTAGTTTCTTTTTGGATATCTCATATGTTGGAGAGCGCATATCGGAGGGCCAAATGTGTAAGAACTTAGAACTTAATTTAAGCTATTTGATCGGCTTTTTTCAGCTTTGAGGCCTGTTTATAATGCTGGGTATGGGAAATGTAACAGCTGTCAGTGAATTTGTGTAGTATAGATTGTCTGAATTTGCCAATATGTATGTTGTTTCTATGTATCTTAACTTTGAAACCCCATTTTTTAAACTGCCTATAAATGCTGTAAGTAAAGCAACTACATATTTGTTTACTCTTAATTATAGCTTTATATTTCCTAGTTAAACCAATTTTACCATCTATAGATACAACGGTAAACAATTAGACAATATTTCACAAAATGCCAATAATAAGAATATTTTTTTACAAGGTATGCAGTTTTTCCCCTAACGTAATTATGGTTATTTACAAATTTTATTATCGTTGGGTATTTGCATGCACAACACAATGTAGTTAAGTTGAAAACCCATTTTTATGCACAACAGAATCCACATATATTTTTCACATATTACATGGAAACAAAAATGCAGTTATGAGACATAGTCATACTACCACACACCCCCTAACAGTAGTTAACCCAATAAGTAAACCCAAACAACCCCTCAAAATGGTCTTGGTAAGCATTCCAAAGGTCTTTCCATAACCGGATCCATGAATTTATGCCAAATCAATCCTGATAACTTCATTCCGAAGAGGTCTCGAACTGCATACAATAGGGATTGTATCATGGAAGTACTAATAATCGCCTTTACTTATATGCTGAAAAGTAAATATTATGATCTTAAATACTTAAACACATATTCCACACATCTCTTTAAGTAAGAATGAAAACTTTAAGTAAATGATAAGGAACTCACATGTAATCAATATCTGGTTCAACAAAAATGCAAGAGTCAGGACCATGCGAACATTCAAATGAAAATACTTAAGGGCCTTGGCTGAAACAACAACTCTTATGTTTTGTGATAACCAGTCCATGATCTAATTAGCTAAGGATTGCCTCCATCCAACTGAACCACTAAAATTCCCGAGGAAGAGAAAGGAACTCTTACTAAGAGGATGACAATATATATATCCTTCGACCGCTTCTCCATAAAAAACAATCCTTCCAGTTTTTCCTCAATTTCTTTATTTTTCTACACATTTTAACATAACCGTATTACAAATAAATTGGCAAATGATACAACAGAACAATTTCCATAACCTGAAATACATAACCCGCTGTCCAACTACTTTGAACTTAGATGATCAGTGGCGCTATCTTTTGTAATCATGAATTCTCAGCACGTTATCTATAAGTTATTATCATATAATCATTATTTCACATATTAATTATTAACTAAAGGCGTGGGGAAATGGATAAAAAACATGAAGACAGTCGACCCGATTTAACCGGCTTTAAAAATTTACAGATTTTATCCATCACCCAACAAACCTGTTTTACCCAAAAATTAGTCCGACCTTCCAATGTAAAATCTTGTCTACAATTTCCTAGACCTCTTGTCAAAGTATCTATCATATTAGGAAAAAAGAAAAGTATATAAACCTACCAATCTTTGGTGTAGGTTGTCACTAAGAAAGGTCGTAGTCCTATGCAAGATGTCCTTTTGTGAATATACTCTGCAAGTTTATAGTAAGTTTAATACTAACCCATACTAAAAAAAATGAGCAAAGAACACGTAATATGGAAAAACGTCACTCATAGTCATACCAAGTAATTACCCATATGTCTTTGACCTCGACAATATGGAGATATAATGATAACAGTGATCGCACGACACTTCTTTTTGTAGAACAGAAACATAACAACAAATATGATTACTTACAGCTTTCTCAACACAATGATGAAAGAATCCAATGCATTAAGCACCTACGAAAATAACATAATGTACAAGAAAGTTATTGAAGAATGAATAACTATTTTAAGAAATACTTTAAAACAACAGATTAACATAAACCTCCACGTGAGTCTTTTTGACCAAAGTGGCATATGTTAAAGAAAGAAGTCATATCTGGCGTCACAGAGGATACTGATTCTAATCTTATGAAAAAAAAAACGTTGGAAGTCGTTGATGCTAAAGATCTGGGCATTAAATAAAGTTACTAACCTTGGTTTTCTGTTTGTGGGTCGCTCATTCCTTCAGTACTTCACTTTTTTCAAGAACAACGTCAAGTTCACCAATAAGTTAAGGTGGTATTGGAAGATGTTCTTGCTGCCCTGAACAGATAGGACTTCAGTTGGTGTTTTTCGTGGCTCTGCGGGTTTGTATTTCTCTACTAATTCTCGACTGCGATACCATGTGATATAATCGGCTGCAGGGCTGAAGAAGGTGACAGGTGATGTGGTGGATGGATCTGTGATGGAAACCTTGAAATTAAACTTGTTGTTTGACAGTAATTGACAGTATTAAAAATTTGTTTCAGGGACGATACAATGATACTTGTTGTTTGGAACACACTTTTTGTTTGCCTCCAATTTAAAGCATACATCATACTGTATAAGCTCGCAAGCCGAAAGATAACCTTAATCAAACAACCCTACGGTATATATCACATATCATCGTTTTTTTATATAAAAGCACAATAGAATCAAAACATTTATGCTCCTACATAATGGCCGTATGTGTACGGTACCCTGAATCTAGTAACAAATGCGTGTTCAAGCAAACCTGCCCCAAGCACTTCAGGGCACACTAACAAAAGAAGTTTCATATATTAGTACCTTGATTACCCTTTCAGCCCTTGCACATTGAATGGAAACAGATGCCCTCCAAGAAGCTATCATCATACATTTGCAAACATGGAACATAAACCAAATCACGTGTGATTATTTATACTAAGAGACCAAACTATAAAAACGAATATCAAATAAGTACACTTACAGACCCATCAAACATTCTAACGACTTCCTCAGCTTCTTGAATACTCGCCATTGTAATAACCGCAAATCGAAACAGACTGTACATATAAACTGAATCAAATGGAAAACCAAACTGGAGCTTCTTTAGGCCTTGTGAATATTCAGTTAGGGCTGATAATGGATAAGAAGTCGATTTATTTGGGTAAGTTTTAGAGTTATTGATTGAAAGTAATTGGTAAGTGATGGGAGTTTGGGAGGGTTATTATGTATCAGTCTTGTACTGAAAGAGAAAGAGGAGAGGCATAGCAGTTAAGTATGAACAGTTATTTTATTTGTTGCTATAGAACGTGGGGTACTTTGGAGGGCTTTCATTCACACAAACTGGACGAAATTTGCTCTTACACTGCCACGTAGATTTTTACTTTACTTTTTTATATAGAATTGTGCCACGTACTGTTTAATTATCCTGATTTAATTATAGGATAGATCCCTCCATGGCAAGAATGTATTAGTGGATAAGTATGACCTTAGACCCACAAATTAAACGATCCATAAAAACTTCTCATAAAAACTTCTTCTCCTCCTCACAACCGATCCAGATCTCATAAAGAATGGAACAAATTTAATCTCATAAAAACTTGGGGGCCCATCTTCGCCTAATTTATAGTAACAAATATCTTTGATTACATAAAAAAGATAGAGAATTGCTAGAACCACATAATGTTTACAAAAAAAAATTTCACATAATGAGGTGTATCAATATGATTTGTTATGAAATAAGTAGTTAGTGGAGAAAGTATGTAATAATTGGTCCAAATGATTTGCCACCTCATTATGTGGATGGTTTTTTGTAAACATTGTGTGATTCTAGCATTCCTCAAAAAGATATATGTTCCATTTTTATAATTTTGTTCTTGTTGGGTTGTTTTAGTGAAGCGACATAAAAACTCTATAAAAACCCTAAAAAAACTTACGATTCAGAAAACTCTATAAAAAACCCTAAAAAAACTTACGATTCCGAAAATCAGTCAGTCGTAAAGAATGGAGGAGACGACTACGGTTGATATCGAGACGCTGGTGGAATTTATTAGGGACTGTTTCGAGAGTGACAAGGAGATTTTTCTTCATCTGCTTCTTTGTAAAGCTGCCAGTTGTCTGGACATTCTTCTCCTAAATTGCGTTTTAAAACCTAATTACTATTCATTTCCCGACAAACCTTTCATCCGAATTGTTCCCGACAAGGCCAACAAAACGTTGACCATCGTCGACAATGGATTTGGAATGGCCAAGAGGGAATTGCTCTACTATATGAGCAACAATGCATTAGTCGAGACTGTAGAATGTCTCATAGAACCTATTCAAGACGAGTCTGTCACACTGTTTGATCAAACTCATCTCGGCCTCTACTTTGCTTATTTGGTTGCTGACAAAGTTGTGGTCACAACCAAACAAAAATATGATGACCAGTATGTCTGGGAGTGGCAAGCCGGACAACACTCATTCACCCTAACTAGGGATACCTCTGAATACATTTTTGATCATGGGTCTAGGATCACACTCTACCTAAACGAGGATCAGCTCGAATACCTCGAGGAGGAGAGGCTCAAGGAATTGATCACCGAGTATTCTTTTGTAATCCGCTGTCCCATCTATTTATCGGTTACGGGAACTTCTGATGAGTTTGAGACTGCTGTTGGCGGGAAAGCTTCATATAGTGGGCCTTCTCTGCCACCTCTTGATCATAAAAATCAGCCACCTCCAGGAACTGGCTACAAATACCAGGCTCAAATCATTCTCGTGAGATGCATTAGGGCGAATCTCAAGAAATATTCGGAGATTTTTCTTCATATGCTTATCAATAACTCTACCTATGCTCTGGAAAGACTTCTTCATGAGAACACTGTACCAGATTCTGTCCGTAGTAGCCTTTGCATCCATATTATTCCCAACAATACCAACAAAACGTTGACCATCGCCGACAATGGAGCTGGAATGACCAAGGATGATTTGCTGTCCAATACGGGTGACAAGGCAATAACCGGCACCTTAGAGATGATAGAATCTGTTGCAGCTGGTGAAGATATCAGAATGATGATTCAATTTGGTTTCGGGCTCTACTTTGCTTTTTTGGTTGCTGACAAAGTTGTGGTCAGAACCAAACACAACACGGAAGAGCCTTGTGTCTGGGAGTGGCAAGTCGCAGGACCATCCTCCCTAACTAGGGATACCGGCTGTGAATACAATCTTGATTGTGGGACTACCATGACACTATACTTACAAGAGGATGCGCTCGAATACCTTGAGTACGCACTACAAGAAAGTTGAGAACAGATGACGGGGGTTTCCCTGGCGACAAAATGTCGCCAGGGATAACCCCTTTTCCCTGGCGACAACGCTGACGTGGCGGTAAAGTAGGTTTACTTTTTGGTCAAAGTTTGACTAGAGTTTCCCTGGCGACATGTCGCCAGGGATAATCGGTCCAAAATCAGATACCAAGAGAAAGAGCGCGAAATTTTCCCTCCAAGGTTTCCCTGGCGACATGTCGCCAGGGAAAACCTAGTCAAACTTTGACCAACTTATCCCTGGCGACATGTCGCCAGGGAAAACTCGTCCATCGTATTTAACAAAATGTATGTTTGCTAATTACATGTCAAGATTATCCCTGGCGACAAGTCGCTAGGGAAACCTTCGCCATTTGTGATTAGTTTCAAAATTAAACACAAATGTTTAATTACATGTCAAGAATGTGTGGCGGGCTTTTACCCGCCAAATCCCAAATGTTTCCCTGGCGACATGTCGCCAGGGAAACTCCCTGACATATATTTATTTTGTTTTTGCTTGTTAATTATTATTTTAACTATCGATCCGATGTTATTTAATTTTTGCGACGTTTATATAATAAAAATGAGACATTTATAAAACAAATATTTATTTATTCCAAATAATTATTATATTAACTATCGATCCGATGTTATTTAATTTTTGCGACGTTTATATAATAAAAATGAGACATTTATAAAACAAACATTTATTTATTCATAATATTATACATAGCCCTTGTGGAATCAAATGGAAAACTTAAAAACAGACATTACTAATCAACTTAAAGTTCGTGAAGTAGTGCAGCCGATTACTACTCAACGCTAAGATTTTCCATTTCATTTAAAAGCTCATGAAGTATTGCAGCCGATTGACATGCGTGGTCTTCAGGATGCCTTTCCATTTCTAGTCTTGCCTCTAACATCTTTATCTTTAGATCTTTGATCTTGCAATTTGAGCACTCAGTGGGTGTAGATTGAGAAGGACCTGTAGAAGAACTTGGATGTGAACCTTGAGGTGTTGAAGATCCAGGGGAAGATCTTATACGGAGTTCGAGATCAAAATCATCATTCCATTTAAAATATTTACATCCATAATCATTTGTTTTTGGCTGTTACAAAGTAAACAAATAACATGACATGTCATTTAATAATCACATGTATTACATAACTAAAACATTTGATTGTTTACCTTCGAAAAAGGACATGCATAATAGAGTTTACCAAAGCTATGAGGTTGATGTGACTGTCTCAACACAATATATCCCTTTCTACATGTACACTTATAAGCTTCACGGGGATCCATCTGCTACCAAATCAGGTGGTGGTGGTGGTGGTGAGTTTGGTAGGAGATGATAAGTGTGTGTGTGTGTGTGATCTGCTGATGATAAGTGTGTGTGAATCCTTTTATGGTCAAAAAGTGAGGGAAATAGTTAACATTTTCCCGCCAATGTTTTCCCGCCAACGTTTTCCCGCCAATAGTTAAACGTTGGATGTTCAATGGATGACCCGGTTTGTTATGGTTGTACGTTGGATGTTCAATAGATGATCCGGTTTGTTATGGTTATACGTTGGATGTTCAATGGACGACTCGACATGTGTTGGTTACACGTTAGATGTTCAATAAATGAGTCGGCATGTCTTGGTTAGACGTTAGATGTTCAATGGATGAGTCGGTATGCATTTGTTAAACATTAGATGTTCAATGGATGAGTCGGTATGTTTTGGTTACACGTTAGATGAGCTGGCAACATAGCTATATTGAGCTGGCAAATGACTATACTCGTTGTGTAAGCTATTTTGGTGAGGTTACATCAAATGAAAAGCTTCTTTCTTTTGTTCAAACTTACGCGACTTATTTGCCGGAACTCTTTTTGTCATCGATTCAAAACGGAAGCTGGTTAAAGATTTATTTGAATGGTTGTTCTGGGTACAAACCACCTTCTGAGTCGTTCATGCTTGAATCATCACTGGTGTATAATCTTCATAATGAATCGGTGCTTGTTGATATCCCATTGGTAGATGAGAAATTTTATGGTGATGAGATAAAAAATTACAAAGACGAGTTGAATGGAACGCTGTTAAGCAAATAAGCAAATAAGTGATGAATGGAACGCTTAGTGATGAATGGAACGCTCGACATGTTTTGGTTACACGTTAGATGTTCAATAAATGAGTCGGCATGTCTTGGTTAGACGTTAGATGTTCAATGGATGAGTCGGTATGCATTTGTTAAACATTAGATGTTCAATGGATGAGTCGGTATGTTTTGGTTACACGTTAGATGAGCTGGCAACATAGCTATATTGAGCTGGCAAATGACTATACTCGTTGTGTAAGCTATTTTGGTGAGGTTACATCAAATGAAAAGCTTCTTTCTTTTGTTCAAACTTACGCGACTTGTTTGCTGGAACTCTTTTTGTCATCGATTCAAAACGGAAGTTGGTTAAAGATTTATTTGAATGGTTGTTCTGGGTACAAACCACCTTCTGAGTCGTTCATGCTTGAATCATCACTGGTGTATAATCTTCATAATGAATCGGTGCTTGTTGATATCCCATTGGTAGATGAGAAATTTTATGGTGATGAGATAAAAAATTACAAAGACGAGTTGAATGGAACGCTGTTAAGCAAATAAGCAAATAAGTGATGAATGGAACGCTTAGTGATGAATGGAACGCTCGACATGTTTTGGTTACACGTTAGATGTTCAATAAATGAGTCGGCATGTCTTGGTTAGACGTTAGATGTTCAATGTATGAGTCGGTATGCATTTGTTAAACATTAGATGTTCAATGGATGAGTCGGTATGTTTTGGTTACATCAAATGAAAAGCTTCTTTCTTTTGTTCAAACTTACGCGAAAGCTTCTGATATCCCTTATTTATCTCCACCTAATGCTGTTGTTCCTACTATGTCATCCCCGTTAACTAAATCAAATACGTTCTTGTTCAATGGTCCGTTCATTGATGAAGAATATTAACTGATATCAGCAGCGGATGTTCAATGGATGACTCGACATGTCTTGGTTACATGTTAGATGTTCAATGGATGAGTCGGTATGCATTTGTTAAACGTTAGATGTTAAATGGTTACCGAATTAGAATAAATCGAGAAACTAAACGGAATAAATCAGAATGAATTTAGAAATTAAACTGACCGGGATGATATAGTTATTTTATAAATAATAATTATTATTTTATAAATTGTAATAATAATAATTATTATTTCATAAATAATAATAATAATTATTATTATTTTATTACTAATTATAATAATACATAAGTAACAAGAAACTTTATTTTCACAAAAATTATCCCTTGCGACATTTGTGACTATCCCTGGCGACATGTCACCAGGGATACTATCCCTGGCGACGTGTCGCCAGGGAAACGTGTGCTCACTTGACTTTCTAAAAAGTCAGCCAAGTTTCCCTGGCGACATGTCGCCAGGGAAACGTGTGCTCACTTGACTTTCTAAAAGGTCAGCCAAGTTTCCCTGGCGACATGTCGCCAGGGAAAATTTGGCTCACTTGACTTCCTAAAAAGTCAGCCAAGTTTCCCTGGCGACATGTCGCCAGGGAAGGTTTGGGAGACACGACAAAAGTTATAGGTACGTGCATATGCGTTGAAAAGTCAAAGGTATCCCTGGCGACTTGTCGCCAGGGAAACTTCGTCACACCCCTCCAAAATTTTTCAATAACGCGCGCTTTTGGCTAAACGACAAAAGGCAAAAGTATCTCTGGCGACATGTCGCCAGGGATTGTCGCCGAGGAAAAAAAGCGATTTATTGATCAGAAACCTTATCTTTTCTCATAACACTTAACAAAAAAAAAACTTCATCATCCCTTCTTCGCTGCTATATCCCGCTGCTATATCACCACCACCGCCACTCTCCTCCACATCCCGCTGCTATATCACCACCACCACCACTCACCATCATTCTCCTCCACACCTGCACACGTGCACGCACCACCACTCACCACCATCTCCAGTCGCCAACACCACCACCACGCCATCTACATTCACCGGCACCACCACCACCGCAATATATATTAAGGTATTTTATATAATTTATATTGTAATTGTTAAGGTTTTTTTTTATATAATTTTTTTTATAATTTATATTGTAATTGATTTGGTTTTGTTTTTACAATTGATAGTATATTTGGTTTTGTTTTTACATATCCGGTCACCGCAACCGAGTCCCGACCGTAGCCGAGCCCGACCACAGCCGAGACCCGACCGCAGCCGAGCCCCGACCACACCCGCGCCCCGACCACAGCCGAGACCCGACCACTATTTAAAGGTATGTTTTTTTAACTTTTAATTGTAATTGAGAATACATATTGTTTTTTTTTAGTTTTTTTAGATTCCCTGGCGACATGTCGTCCGGGATGTTTAAAATTGTTAATTTTTTTAAACGTAAATCCAAACACTCCTTATGTTACCTATTTGATGAGAATAAGCTGTTTGATAACAGCTTATCCTAATAAGCTTATCAGGATAAGCTGTTTGATAACAGCTTATCCTGATAAGCTTATTAGAATACGCTGTTTAAAAACAGCTTATCCTTATAAGCTTATCAGAATAAGCTGCTTATCCTTATAAGCTTATCAGAATAAGCTGCTTATCCTTATAAGCTTATCAGAATAAGCTGTTTTCAAACAGCTTACTTTGATAAGCTTATCGGGATAAGCTGTTATCAAACAACTTATTCTAATAAGCTTATCAAAATAAGCTGTTTGAAAACAGCTTATTCTGATAAGCTTATCGGGATAAGCTGTTTTCAAACAGCTTATTCTGATAAGCTGTTTTTATTATATGATATAAATGTTTTATTGGACTAAGCCTTAGGAATGTTTTAGGATTTTAGCGATTAATTTCGGAAAATTCCCGTCTGAAATTGATCAACCTATAGAAAACCCGTCCGAAGTTAATTTATTAGGAATTAACTTCGGAAAGTCCCCTGTTTGGGACTGCTTTTTGAATGTTTTGTCTCATTTAGGATATGCATGCGTATAACCGATTTAGTATTTGAGATGATTTCGACAGTGTTTCTCCTTTACTCCTACGAATATGTCTTTAAACACATATTTGGGGAGTTGAGGGGAAATGCTGCCGACGGTGTGAGGTATGTCGTGCACAGTCGCGATGAACGTCGTACAACTCAAAACAGCGGCATTTGTGCGCCTGGCCTTGAGAACACAATGGCTTATGGACAGCTTCAACAGATCCTCGTGTTTCGTTATTTGTCGTTCAGTGTTGTGTTGTTCAAAGTTAAGTGGTTCGACACTCGCCCCATGTTACGTAAAAAACGTCTTATCTATAGAAACAACATGACTCAACTCACCGACACAAGAGCTGAGTATTGGAAAGATGAACAATACATTCCCGCAACACAAGTCAAACAAGTCTTTTACATTAAAGATCAGAACAAGCCCAACTGGAAGGTCGTTGAACATGTTAATCATAAAAAGTTTTCCAACGGGGGTGTCATAGTGTCAGATGCCGTTCCTGATATTATACATTTCGACAACTCATCTGATCTACCACTTTCCACTGATTTGAATGACTTGGGTGATGTGACCTTGAATATAGATGGCCACGAAACGGAGGTTGATGCACTGCCAAATATCATTGATGTTGATGATGAAGACGATGGTATTACTGATGATGAAGACGTCCCTCATGATTTAAGTGATGAAGAACGTGTGAATGATGATGATGGTGAAGACAGAGTTTATTCTAGTGAAGAAGAAGATTGACCTTTAGTTGTAACTTGCAAAAGACACTTATTTGTTTGAATTAATGAATCTAATTGTTGTGGATTTTTTAAATGTGTATATTTATTTGGATGTGTTGTATTTGAATTTGTGCATGCTTGTATTATTTTGTTCATGAATTTGTCTATGTTATGCTAATTGTACTTGTACAGATGTCAGCAGATGTTGCAGGATCACACGGTGGTGACGGTGGTGGTGAGGATGAACCTCCTACGCCAAACATCCGCAGCGGTTGTTTCGTCGCATTTAGAAATAAAGGTAAGAATATTTGGATTATTGTAACACAATCAAAAATTTGGTGCATATATATGTTGATTGCCTTGAATTTTTATTACTTTGTCACTCACTTGATTTTTGCAGGCAAAGGCAAAAGAAAAGAAAATTTGGGCGGCAGAGCGGCCGGTAGAAAGACTCGAGGCATTAGCCGATGTATCGATTTGTTGGAGGAAGTTGGTCAGCATGGCCCTGTCCCGATAGATTTTGAAGAAAAATCTCACCGGCCTCGCGGCAGGCATGCTCAGCATTTATCTAATTACATCGGGGATTGTATCAGGAGGCTCGTGCCACTGTACTACCCAAGTTGGGCTGATGTCCCTGATGAGATCGAAACATTGGTTTGGGCGAACATAGAGGTCAGTTATCATTTTTATGTTCATAACATTATTGTGTTTATTTATTTAATGATGTATATATTTAAATAAATTTATTTATTTATTTATATCATATAAATAAATAACAAATTTAAATAAATATACAAATTGTATCTTATTTATTTATATCATATAATTTTTTTTTAAATATATATAAAAAAATTAGAATAAATATAAAAAAATTTAAATAAATATATATTTGATGAGAATAATGTAATAAGCTTTTTGGATAAGCTGTTTTCAAACAGCTTATCCTGATATGCTTATCAGAACAGGCTGTTTGAATACAACTTATCTTGATAAGCTTATCAGAACAAGCTGTGTGAAAACAGCTTGTTCTGATATGCTTATCAGGATAAGCTGTTTTCAAACAGCTTGTCCTGATAAGCTTATCAGGATAAGCTGATTTCAAACAGCTTGTCCTGATAAGCTTATCAGAACAAGTTGTTTTCAAAAAGCTTATGCTTATTAGGATAAGTTGTTCTTATTATAAAAAATTAAATAAATGACTAAGCCATTAAATAAATAAACAAAATAATGTATAAATTATATCTCTAACTCTAACTCTGTTTTTGTTTTATTTATTGTATATGAATGCAGAATCAGTTTAATTTGACGCCACACAAGAGTGATCCTGGTAGATGGAAGGAAATACGTGGCGGCATCAATCAAATGCTTACAAAGAGTTATAATTCTCGAAAAAATACGCTCAAGACAAAGCATTGGGTCCGAGACATCGATACCGGCAGGGTAGATATCGACAGAGTCCGCAGCGAGCGTCCAGAGGAAATTACTTCAGAGGACTGGGAGAAACAGATCGCACTTTGGAGTAATCCGGATTACGAGAAAAGATGCCAGACGAACTCCCAGAACCGGTCTAAGCAGAAGACGCCGAGTCGGCAGGGATCCCGATCGTTGGCACGCCTTCGAGACCAAGTGGTGAGAAATTCTATAATTAATTTACATACATATATGTCTTTGATTATATGTTTTGGTGTGTTGTGATTTTTTGTTTTGAATTTGCTTCATTCTATATATGCGTGTCTATGTATGTACAGACGCAAGCTGCAATTGAAGCTGATGTGCCACCCCCGACTGTCATTGATCACTTCTTCATTGCGCACACCGACCAGGATGGGAATTTTCCTTGCGATGCGGACCGCGTTATGTATGTAAGTATTTTTTTTTAAATTAATTAATTAATTAATTTTTTTTTGGATATGCCTTGGTTTTTTACTATTCCTTGCCGATAAATAATGTACCAACCCGACTAATATATAATATACTAACTGTCGTTTGTTTTTGTCACTTCATTAGGAGGAGATGCTTGCGATGAAGGCTGAAGGAAAATATACGGACGACGAGATCAACCGTATCGTCCGAGGTGGAAAGCAGCGAGGCCACATGCCCGGTGTCGGCCAGATAGTGCCGAGAAGGAGTACTCACTATATTCCTCCTCCTCCTCCCGTCGACCCACGGTTGGAACAAGCGTCTCAAGTGTTTAACTTTTTGAGAAGTGACGATAGGTTTGCCGATGCGTTCGGAGCATTTCTATCGGGTGGTGCTAGCGGGAGTGGCACGGGAGGCAGCGGTAGTGGCGCCGGTGGGAGTGGTAATGGTTAGTATGCTTGTCTTGTTTTTCCTACCTTAGCATGCAAGTTTAATAATTGTAAACCCCGAATTGCAAGTTTAATAAGTGTAACTAGGAACTTTGTACTCAAGTTGTGACATGTATTTGTATTGATCGAGAGGTTACATGTTATTGTGTTTTGGTACTAGATTCGTGGTAGATTTTTGGTATTTTTATCTTCAGGTTTTGTATTTGTATTCCCAGGTTTTGGTAGATTTTTTACGGAAAAATTCCGGAAAAAATCTGGAAACAGCCTGCTGTGCAGGCAGCTAAAAAAAAAATGTCAAAGTTTCCCTGGCGACATGTCGCCAGGGAAACTTTGGATTATTTGACTTTCTAAAAAGTCAGCAAAGTTTCCCTGGCGACATGTCGCCAGAGAAACTCAAAAAAACATTGACTTGTCAACGCCAGGCGTTGACTCGTCAACGTTACGTCTAGTTTCCCTGGCGACATGTCGCCAGGGAAACTCAAGAAAAACATTGACTTGTCAACGCCAGGCGTTGACTCGTCAACGTTACGTCTAGTTTCCCTGGCGACATGTCGCCAGGGAAACTCAAGAAAAACATTGACTTGTCAACGCCAGGCGTTGACTTGTCAACGTAACGTCTAGTTTCCCTGGCGACATGTCGCCAGGGAAAAGTGAGGTTTAAAACCTGTTTAACTTAAGTTCCTTAATCAGCCATATTTTCCCTGGCGACACATGTCGCCAGGGATACTATCCCGCACCAACTCCAACGTGGCACCAATTTTTGAACCAAAGAGTTTGCGGGGCCCACTTGTCGCCAGGGAAATCCTAATTTGTCGCCAGGGAAACAATCCCGCACCAGCCTTTCTTGGCGTGGTTTCCTTGACGACATGTCGCCAGGGATTCATCTTCCCTGGCGACATGTCGCCAAGGAAACGTCGCGAATTTGGCCAGGGAAGGGTTCGAATATTGTAGTGACGGGAGGCTCATGGAAGTGCTCAGCAAGCATTACAATTTATCTAAATTAAACTACTATCCGATCCATGTATCAGTTACGGATGAGGTTCCCGTTGGTGGGAGAACTTCATATAATGGGTTTCCCTTTTTGCCTTCGCTGCCACCTCATCAAAACCCGCCACCTCCAGGAACTGTTAGTGGTCCAGGCTACACAATAGAATGAACAAGAATGTACCGATCCTGTTTTAGTATTCCCTACTTTTATTTTGGTTCGATTCATGGTCCTGATCCCGTATCGCATATCCAAGAGTCGGTACAGTTTTGGTATGGTACCAGCTCAGTATCGGGATTCGGGTCTAAATGCTTAGTTATTTGTGTCCTTTGTAAGCACCGCATTTTTAGCTATTATTGTATGTAAAAAACATAATGCGTATAATAAACGTTAGACTTGCCATCATTAACTATTGATGGACAATGTTACTGACTTACTAATAGTTAGAGGCTGGGGTACGGTCGGTGATGGCTCAAGCCATAGCTATGGCGCGAGTTCGATGGCGCCAAACACCACACCCTCGCTCGCGTCATAGCCTCTCACGCCGTACCCACCAGCAAAAAATGATAGCATAACGCGAGCCTATGGCGCGAGACCGTACCCTGACTCGCGTTATAGCAAATTTTTTTTTTTTATAATATTTATTTGTAATGTTTTTATTTATTTGTAATATTTTTTATTAATAAAAATTTAAATTTTATAAAACAATTTGTTAAAAAAAATTATAGTAGGACCTCTATAACACCAGAAATCTGGTGTTAACCATACCACATGATTTCTAGTGTTATAGAGTTCTCGTGTTGTGTTATGGAGTGGATTGCTGACGTGGCAGTCACTTTTTCCATAACACCAGATTTCTGGTGTGGACTACACCCCCTGAGCTCTTACAAGTTACATGAGAAGTGAGCTTTGCCGCTTTGGCAACCTGGTCCAAAATATGATTTAATGAAGCATCATGGATACTTTTATTCTTTTGTAAATCCTTAGGAAGTTCAAATTTCGAAAAGTTTGGAGGTTTAGAAAAGTTTAATCTCAAGTACTGCAGAGCAATAATACTTGCAGAATATTGCAATAATAACAACAATTATATCACAAAACGAAAATAAGAAGTATAAGAATCCTAAATAAAATGTACGGGTAAAGATGATGCTAGTCGAATGGGAAGTTGTGTTTTCAGTAGCGGACAGGTGAGTAACGTATAAGAACATTCCTTTTGTACGGGTACTATAGATGAAAACGGAAGTTAATATCCCGTGGAACACACAATCGGAACCCTTGAAGGTCATATATGTTAGGTAAACGTAACATCATTTGTGACTATTTAAAAAATTATACCACTTCATAAAAAAACAAGTTTTTACATAATACTAGCTCATAACCCGTGTTCAACACGGGCAATATAAATTATCATGAAAAAAATATAATGATAAAATAATTTGCCAATAATTATCACGACTCATGAACAACACACCAAATCAGACTCATGTACAACACACCAACCTCTTAAACAATTGCTCTAAAAATCTTTATAAGCATGGTCTTATTCATGCACAACTACTCCAACATCTCACTAACATCAATATGAAGCATAACTTATACAGTTAAACATGTATTATCTATTATGATCTAAACAAAGGAGAACACTGAAAATAAATTGTTCTGAAAGAAAATAAAGAAAACAAACGGTTACCATGTAAATCTATTACTCCGTAAGTTACAAAAGATAGAAAGTTAGAAACACATCAGGTGAGGAAAAAAAAACCTTATAATTTTTCCGTCATTAGGTTGGTCGGCGTTGTTCCCTCTGGAAGTTTTTTTTAACATCCTTTTGAAGCTTGCTACCTGGAAAAAAGAACTTAAAAAAAATTCTTAATAGATAGCATCGCATTTGGCACATGATTTCTTTGAATTAGATGATTAACAAATTTCAAATAAAATGTTATACCAAGTCTTAACAGAGAAGACTACTTGGTACAAAACCATTAACTCATTCTTTAAATAATACTGAGTAGTAATTTTGAGCAGTTGTGACTTCATTCTTTAAACTATCTAGTTGTACTACAAAGCACTCAAACAACTACTACGTAGTACTATTTAACCAAAATCATTTTTTCACAGAGGTATAAAAAAAGTCATTCATAAAGCCAAGCTTTTATAATATAAATCCTACCATTTCACCATAAGTAGTTTGATAGAGTTGGATAGCTGATGTTGCTGCACATTCTTGCTATTTCATGTTGAAGGTTCATTACAAAATAAATAATATTTATTTACTAAAAATTTTGCTTACTAATAAAATTTATAATTATTTAAGTCACTATAACTTTTCCTTACTAAAACACAATGCATATAAAAGTAACAAAAATATTTGCTTACTCTTTTCCCTACTCAAAAAAGAGTCATTAAAAGTTTTACACTTTTGCTTACTCAATATTGAGTAAGTAATGACTTTTAGTGCTCCCCTCTATTACTTACTCTTTTCTTAAGAGTAGGAGTTGATAAAAATTAACTTTTGATGACTCTTTTTTAGTAGAAATTAATAAAAAATACTTTTGCTTACTCAATATTGAGTAAGTATATACTTTTAGTGTTCCTCTCTATTAATTACTCCTTCACATTTAATTTAGTAAGCAAATGTCATAAATTTTGTAGTGGTTGCATCATGGATTCACAAAAATATACCGGCTTGAAAGAGCCATGGAGAAACAAACATTAAGATACTATCTCGGCTTAAAACATGTGAAATGAACCATGACATTACCTGACACTATCCCAAAAAAATCATGCAACCTTTGAGAATTAAAATGCTTCAAATGCTTCTCTCCCTCATCCCTACACCAGGACATCTCCATTATTACAATCAATTAAAATAAAGTGAACCTAACATATCCATTATATAGTGAAAATTTTGAATTTGAATTTCAAATTAAATACAGTAAAACTGAAAACGTCATTCACAGTGAAAACTGGGAAGGATAAAAACCCTGGAAAAGAAAAAGATTCATGCGTCTCGAGGTATACATCAAGACAAAGTAACAAAAAAAAATATATGCAATATAAGATTATAAATAATCTAAAAAGATAAAGTGTAAAACTAAATAATGACATCACCAAACTTAAATTAGAGTCCCGCTATGCGTTTTGTTTAATACTACACCATGTATCAAACTCTATAGCAACTCCACAAAAACAGACACTACGCCTCATTCCAGGTAATGACTTTCAATAACATAAGAAGCAGACAAATTACCGTTTCAAACTTCATATGCGTTGTAGATTACAGAATTATACCACATTATCACCAAGCCTGAAACATATATACTATGTTGCACAGGGGCGGATACGGAAACGGGGACGGGTACGGGTACGGGTACGGGACGGGTACGTAGAAACGCCAATGTCCAAAAAATGAAGAAACGGGTACATCCAGAAATGTTTGTATAAAAATGATGAAACGGGTACGGCCAAAAACGTTTGTATAATTTCTATAATTATAGTATATATATTTTTTTATTAATAATATAAATAAATATTTGTGTACTTTTAAGAAGGTATGAGGAAAATAAAAAAAAACATTGCTGAAAGCTTTATAAATCAAGTTTTTTATGAGAAAAAAAAAACGCATAAATTCAAAACCACTTATATAAAGCTTCAAAAAACAAATACTTATGCAAATAAAACATGTGTTCATCAATTAAGAATGTGTATAATATAAAAAAGTTAACATGAGTAAAGTAATTTTTTACTTTTTAAAAGTGGTCACGTTTTTGTATGGTCAGAAAGTGAACTACTACCTTGTAAATGAAAATAAAGTAAAACAAATAAAAGAAGAGAAATACTAGAACCACATAAATTTCACATAAAAACTTCCACATAATGATGTGGCATGTGACTTGGACCAATGGTTACTTTCTTTTTCCACTAACTTTTTATTTGTTAACAAATCATTTAGTTACATATCATTATGTAAATATTTTTATGTAAAATTTATGTGGTTGTAACATTCCTCATAAAAGAAAATCAATAGTCAGCATTGGGAACCAAAACATATCTGTCCCCAACAAAAGAAAAGAATGAATATAATAATAAAAAGTTCTTATCTTTCTTTTCTTTCATTTTGCTTTCTTCTCCGACGAGCTCTAACTTTCCGGCAAACAAAATATGATTTTTGGAACGTGAAAATTAATTATCCAAGACTAGAAACGCGTCTAAAAGCCTCAGAAACGTTTCCTGCCCTACCCATGGTGTTTCCTGTCGAGCTGAAACGTTTCTTATTTTCTAGATACGTTTCTGTCGCGTTTCTAGCCGTTTCCAGTCGTTTCCCGTTTCCGAAACGTTTCCGGTACGGGAGACGGTACCCCGAGGGCGTTTCCGTGCAACATAGCATATATATATATATATATATATATATATATATATATATATATATATATATATATATATATATATATATATATATATATATATATATATATATATATATCCAAATGATTAACAAAACTTTTACGCAAGTATACTCGCAACAAAAGGATAAAAGAACTGCTTGTACATAATTGGTTCACCATACTTTTTTATCTTTCATAACAAAAGAATTCAAGTTAGTAGCATATACATCAAATGGCAACACAATTCAAACAAAGAATTTCGGTTTGCTTAAAAAATGGATTAACTAAAAAATTTGTTCATTTATTTTGAGTAAAGATTACTTTATTGTGGGTGTATTTAGTTAAGCATAACCTTAACATCTTATAAATACGCAAGAAGCCCAATTTGAAAAGATTATGCTTATTAGCTTATCTCTCACCCAAAAATATACTGCTAGTAGAAATAAACTTACCCAAACACCTTCAAAAAGCTTATTATATATTTTGAAAACCTGAAAAGTTATTAATCCCCATCAATTAAGATTAGTAGCTTACCCAGACATCCCCTAATGAGGTAGTCAACATTGAAAAAAACAACTGAAAGCATCAAATTTAAGCAAACTTAAATGAACAAAAGAACATACCTCTTGATTGAGCCTATAAACGATTATGAAAAAATTGAAAATAAATATTGATCCTTGAATTCATCACTTCTAGGACCAAAGCTTTGTAACCCCTTCAAAACCTGATAAATGAAACAAAAACTGATTTTGAATTAAGTGGATCGAAACCAAACAAAAGAAAAAAAATTTAACTGATTTTCCATAAAATTATAAAGGACAGTCGTGACACTTACTTAGAATTATTTTCCCTACCCAAATTTTTTTATCATTAGTTCATTACATACATGGCCGAACAAAGATGGCTGCAAAGTTGTGATGAAATTTTTTTTATAAAGATGAAAGAAAATGAAGATTAAATGATCTAAGTTTGAATTTAAAATGTGTTAAAATACCCATAATCTGATATTCATATGTAGGGACTTATTGTGTATCTTTTGATATTTCAGGGACTCTAGTGTGCAAATGGAAAAAGGGTCATGGACCGGATATATACATTGGATTGGAGTTGGGCTTGAGAGATAGAAGGGCCCAAGTCTGTTTGGGTTTTTAGACCGTTGGTCAAAAAAACATGTATATTACCCTAACTCTTTCAGAGTTAGGGTTGTGAGAGTTTTATGTGTGTGTGTGTGTGTGAGCCTTCATGGTTATCGCCTCTACTCTCTCCATTGTTGAGTCATGTGTTTTCTTTGTTTAACCTTGTAAGACTATTATCAAGATAGATAATAGATTCACACCAGTTTAATCTGTGGTGGATTCTTTGTTTTTTTATAAAACTCTCTCTTTAGTTTGATATGTTTGATGTTAATAAAAGTGTTTTGAATCATCATATCTTGTTTTTCTACATGGTATCAGAGACAGGTCTACGAATCTGACTTTGTTATTGTGAAATTTTTTTGATAAAATCCTTTTTCTTTGATCCTTTTTTGATAATGGCTTTTTAAAATTGTTTTCCCCTTGAATTTGCCATTGAAATAGCGTTATACTCTCTCGATTTACAAAACCCCCATTTTTTTGAAAAAATTAGGGTTTGAATTTTTTTGGGGATCTTTTGATTTAAAGGTTCCGGTGACTTGTTGGTGGTACTTTTGGGACTCTTGTGGCATTATCACTCTCATAAGTGGTGAATATCTAATTTTTTACAAAATTAGGGTTTACTATTTGTAATCTATTCTTGAGGTTTCTTGGTATTATTTGGTTACTTTGGTGGCATATCTGTTGGCGTTATTGATTTCCCTAATTTTTTTCCCAAGAAGGAAAAATTACGGTTTGTCACTTGGAGGTTCTGATATCTTCTAGACTAAGTGAATTTAGAAATATCAGATCGATCGTGCTTGTTTTTGGGTCTCACTGTAACACCTCTTATCTCTCTCTTTTTATTGCTATCTGGTTTATTTGCATATTTGTTTATTTGTTCTTTTGTTGGGATTGGTTGTATTTACTTTTTGACCTTATATTTCTAGATCCTCACTCATTGCTTGCCCTTGACCTGCCACTCTTGAGTGGTTTGGAAGCCTGGAAACTTTGTTGGCAGTGTTGTGAGCTGTTTTCTACCCCTTGTGACCCTTCACTATGTCTGACCATGAGGAGTCTGCACATGGTGATGATGATACTTTGAGTGTGACTGATCCAGTCACACTCATTAGTAAATTGGACTTGAGTGAGCCTTTACATTTACACCCCCAATGATACTGCTGTGTTGACTGTTGTGAGTGTTAAACTTAAAGGCACTGAAAATTATCAAGTTTGGGCCAATGCTATGTTGTTAGCTTTGGAAGGAAAAAACAAAATTGGTTTTATTGATGGGTCTTGTAAAAGGTACATAATTGGTGAGGTTTTCGGAAAACAGTGGGATAGAGTTAATGTTGTGGTTCTTCGGTGGATTTTGAATTCTATATCTGAGGAATTATTTCTTAGTCAATTTTTTTCAAAAAGAGCTAAGCATGTTTGGAATGAACTTAAAGAAACTTACCATAAAGTTGATGGGTCTTTTATATTCAATCTTCATCATAAGATTAATACTCTTAAGCAAATCGGTCTAATTTGTCTGATTATTATCATAAATTGAATGCTTATTGGAAACAGTATGATGCTATGATTGAGTTGCCTAATTGTGTGTGTTCTACTTCTAGTGAATTTAAAAAACATAATCAGTTGTTAAATCTTATGCAATTCTTGATGGGGTTGGATGATTCTTATATGAGCATTAGAAGCTCTATTCTCTCTAGAGAAACATTGTCTGATGTTAAGGGTGCCTACGCTATAATTTCCAGTGAGGAATCTCATAGGTTAGCATCTGGAACTCTTGCTGGATCCTCTCAAAGGACTTAGACATCAGCCTTTTTGTCTAATGAGCCTGCTAGAAACAACTCTCAAAGGAATCAGACCACTAACAATGGCAATTTTAGACCTAACTTTGGTAACAATGGCAGTTTTAGACCTAACTCTCTCACCACTGGATTTAGACATAATGCTCCTACTAATTCTGTGTTTAGACCTTATGGTAATAATAATTCTGAGATTGTTTTTGAGAATTGTGGTTATAATGTCCACACCATTGATAGATGTTTCAAGATTATTGGTTACCCTAATGACTTTGGAAAGAAAAAAGGGGGTCAAAATTTCAAGGGTAAAAATGTTTCCAACAGTTATGTTGGGACATCCTCTTCATCTGGATTCAGTGATGAGCAACTTGCTACTTTAATCTCTATGTTTAAAGAAAACAAGGGAAGCATTAGTGATTCTGGAAGAACTGTTCATGCCAATATGGCAGGTACTTATTTTAACAACAGTAAGTTTTTAATGATAATTTTGACAATTTTTTTTTTCTAACACCAACATCAAGTCAAAACTTGGGTACAATGGGAAGGTTGTTGATTCAGGGGAAAATCAACATATAACCAATAATGATACTGAATTGGAAAATGTTTTTGATATTTCTCATCTTAACATTAAGGTGGCTCATCCCAATGGGACTGAAGCCATCATATCTAAATTTGGTAATCTAAAACTTTCAAATGGTCTTGTTTTGTTTGGTGTACTTGTTATACCTGATTATTGTGTTACTTTGGTTTCTGTTCATAAGTTGGCCAAGGATAACAAAATTTTGGTTGTCATTGATGAGAATAAATGTTTCTTTTCAGGATTTCAATCTCAAAAAATCTTGGGGAGACAATGTGGTGGTTTATACTATTTAGATGTAGAAGGTACTGAATGTGTGAATGACCCTTATGTGATTACTAGCTCTTTGTCTAAACATGATTGGCATTGTAGATTAGGTCACCCTGCTGACACTGCTTTAAATATGCTTAAAAATTCTTTGAACATTAGTTCTATTGACCAAACTGAGTTTTGTGAAATTTGTCAAAGAGCTAAACAGACAAGAGAACCTTTTCCATTAAGTGATCATAAAACTAAAACTCTTGGTGAACTTGTGCATTTAGATATGTGGGGGCCTTATAGGGTGACCAGTCACACTGGTCATATGTATTTTTTGACTATTGTGGATGATTACACAAGAGCTGTTTGGGTGTACTTAATTAAGACCAAAGATGAAGTGGGTAGCTCAATTGAGATTTTTTATAACCTTCTGAAAATCAATTCAAAAAGAATGTTAAAGTTTTCATCAGTGATAATAGGACTGAATTTGTTAATCAAAACTTTTAAAACTTTTGTCACACCAAGGGTATTGTACACCAAACCTCTTGTGCTTACACTCTACAGCAAAATAGGGTGGTTGAAAGGAAACATAGGCATCTTCTTAATGTTACCAGATGCCTTATGTTTCAGGGGGAATACCCTTAAGATTTTGGACTGAATGCATTCTAACTGCTACCTATCTTATCAACAGATTACCCTCTTCTGTGCTAAATGGTAGATCTCCAAATGAGATGATGTATAATTCATCTCCTAATCTCTCTCATATTAAAACTTTTGGATGTCTTTGTTTTGCTACTATTTTATATAGTCATGATAAACTCACCAGTAGGTCTGAAAAATATGTTATGATGGGTTTTTCTAATTCTCAAAAGGGTTATAAACTTTACAGTCTTTACAGACATCAGTTCTTTGTTTCTAAGACTCGACTTGTTAGATATTACGGAGGTCACAACAACTTGGTGTTCTGAAAGAAAAAAGAAAACAAACGGTTACCATGTAAATCTATTACTCCGTAAGTTACAAAAGATAGAAAGTTAGAAACACATCAAGTGAGGAAAAAAACCTTATAATTTTTCCGTTGGTCGGCGTTGTTCCCTCTCGAAGTTTTTTTTAACATCCTTTTGAAGCTTGCTACCTCAAAAAAGAACTTAAAAAAAATTCTTAATAGATAGCATAGCACTTGGCACATGATTTCTTTGAATTAGATGAATAACAAATTTCAAATAAAATTTTATACCAAGTCTTGACAGAGAAGACTACTTGGTACAAAACCATTAACTCATTCTTTAAATAATACTGAGTAGTAATTTTGAGCAGTTGTGACTTCATTCTTTAAACTATCTAGTTGTACTACAAAGCACTCAAACAACTACTACGTAGTACTATTTAAACAAAATCATTTTTTCACACAGGTATAAGAAAAGTCATTCATAAAGCCAAGCTTTTATAATATAACTCTTACCATTTCGCCATAAGTAGTTTGATAGAGTTGGATAGCTGATGTTGCTGCACATTCTTGCTATTTCATGTTGAAGGTTCATTACAAAAAAATGACATTTATTTATTAAAAATTTTGCTTACTAATAAAATTTATAATTATTTAAGTCATTATAACTTTTTCTTACTAAAACACAATGATTATAAAAGTAAGCAAAAATATTTGCTTAATCTTTTCCCCTCTATTACTTACTCTTTTTCTTAAGAGTAGGAGTTGATAAAAATTAACTTTTAATGACTCTTTTTTAGTAGAAATTAATAGAAAATACTTTTACTTACTCAATATTGAGTAAGTATATACTTTTATTGCTCCCCTCTATTACTTACTCTTTCACGTTTAATTTAGTAAGCAAATGTCATAAATTTTGTAGTAGTTGCATCCTGGATTCACAAAAATATACCGGCTTGAAAGAGTCATAGAGAAACAAACATTAAGATACTATCTCGGCTTAAAACATGTGAAGTGGCCCATGAAGTGGCCCATGACATTACCTGACACTATCCCAAAAAAATCATGCAATCAAATGCTTCTCTCCCTCATCTTACACCAGGACATCTTAATTATTACAATCAATTAAAATCAAGTGAACCTAATTGCAGAATAAAATCAATGTCATATGCACCGGAACATATCCATTATTTATATAGTGAAAAAGTCATTCACAGTGAAAACTGGGAAGGATAAAAAGCCTGGAAAAGAAAAAGATTCATGCGTCTCGAGGTATGTCTTTTTCGGGAGCCAAAGGAAATGCATATACATCAAGACAAAATACCAAAAATATATATATATATATATATATATATATATATATATATATATATATATATATATATATATATATATATATATATATATATATATATATATATATATATATATATATATGTATATATGCAATATAAGATTATAAATAATCTAAAAGATAAAGTGTAAAACTAAATAATGACATCACCAAACTTAAATTAGAGTCCCGCTATGCGTTTTGTTTAATACTACACCATGTATCAAACTCTAGCAACTCCACAAAAACAGACACTACACCTCATTCCGGGTAATGACTTTCAATAACATAAGAAGCAGACAAATTACCGTTTCAAACTCCATATGCGTTGTAGATTACAGAATCATACCACATTATCACCAAGCCTGAAACATATATATATCCAAATGATTAACAAAACTTTTACGCAAGTATACTCGCAACAAAAGGATAAAAGAACTGCTTGTACATAATTGGTTCACCAGACTTTTTTATCTTTCATAACAAAAGAATTCAAGTTAGCAACATATACATCAAATGGCAACACAATTGAAACAAAGAATTTCGGTTTGCTTAAAAAACGGATTAACTAAAAAATTTGTTCATTTCTTTTGAGTAAAGATTACTTTATTGTGGGTGTATTTACTTAAGCATAACCTTAACATCTTATACATACGCAAGAAGCCCAATTTGAAAAGATTATGCTTATTAGTTTATCTCTCACCCAAAAATATACTGCTAGTAGAAATAAACTTATCCAAACACCTTCGAAAAGCTTATTATATATTTTGAAAACCTGAAAAGTTATTAAGCCCCATCAATTAAGATTAATAGCTTACCCAGACATCTCCTAATGAGGTAGTCAACATTGAAAAAACAACTGAAAGCAACAAATTTAAGCAAACTCAAATGAACAAAAGAACATACCTCTTGATTCAGCCAATAAACGATTATGAAAAAATTGAACTAAATATTGATCCTTGAATTCATCACTTCCAGGACCAAAGTTTTGTAACCCCTTCAAAACCTGATAAATGAAACAGAAACTGATTGATGAAGTGGATCGAAACGAAACAAAAGAAAATTTTTTTAACTAACTTTCCAGAAAATTATAAAGGACAGTTGTGACACTTAGAAATATTTTCCCTACCCAAAATTTGTTATCATTACCCTTTGCTAATTAATTAGTGTTTCTTTTAAATTTGTAAATATCAATTTGGACCAAGGGTAATATAGTAAATTTAAACAAAATCAACTATTACTTTTGAAAATGGACAATAATTTTGGGACATACAAAAAAGGAAAGATGGACAATAATATTGGGAAAGAGATCGATTATATATTCCCCAAATCATAAAGCTGACCCATAATTAAGTTCGACACAGTAGTATCACAGGACGTATTGCAAGAGTTAATTTTATTTTTATGATAAAATTTAGTATTAGCTAAAAAAAATTATTACTATTTGAAAACTAACTAATTTGTTTTAAATTCCATTTTCACTCATCTAGTTGCGAATTCCCAGCACCGGACTGTTTTCTTGGCCCCCTTCCGATGGTAACCCCGACGTGCAAGTCTCTTTGACCCCGGTTTTCTTTTTAACCATTTGTTTTGAACTCTATTATGAGTCATGTCGGTTTACGAACTCCCATTAGCAGACTTTTTCTTGGCCCTTTCAGCTACGAAACCCATGTACAACTCTCTTTGACCCCGATCCTCTTTTTGAACCATTCAAGCATAAAATACATTTTATTCCAACTCTTCTCTCCTCCTTTTTCTATACAAGCCTGTTACTCTCATAATGTTTTGTTTTCGGACGCTAAAATAAAAAATATATATTAAATTAAAAACACACCTTTTAAAAAATATAATAGGATTTAAATTATTAAAAAAATAAAGATTAATATTTAATAGGTTGTTAGAAAAAAAGATAGATCGTTAAGATTGCATATATTGCTACAAAACCAATGTATTTTTAGAAAAATTCAGATAATTGGGGTTATTTGGGTCACCGAGAATCGAACCGAATTTAAACTCGATTTTCGATTTCGTTCGGTTGAAATATAGTTCGGTTCGGTTTTTGGTTGGCCCAGAAAAAAATTAACCGAACAACCCGAATCGAATAAACCGAATAAACCGAGAATCGAACCGAAGGACACCCCTAGCTCACGGTTCAAGTTTCGCAAAAGACAAAAGTTTTGTGTTTTTCTTCTTGTGCGAATCCGTGAGTTCTACGAGTTCTTCTTCGCGAGTCTCTCCTAATAGTTGAGTCCCTAAACTAGCTTGTTTGGATAGTTTAACTCAGACAGGGGTCATATTTTAAATGTGACGCCACTATAAAAAGGTTAAAAATGATTAAATACCCACAACACAAATCTTCATCAAGGGACATGTCGTTTAGATTTTAGGTGATATAAACCCCATCGGTATCTAACAAATCACAAATCACTTAAAATCATTGATGACATTAAAATCACCAACATATGTAAAGTAAAGAAGAGAAATCATGTTCTCGTGTCATTTTTACTTTTTAGTTATGATATTGCACGAATTATCTTTTCATGTTCTCGTGCCCCTTATTCAAACTTCAAATTGCTCCATTCACATGCTAAAACTCAATAATAAACACCGTAAAATATTATAGATCTTTTATATCGAAATAAAAATACCGACTTATCATTTAGATACTAATTTTTCTTCTTTATTTGTTGCAATTGGCAATTTTTATTTACCTTCATAATTTATTTTTCTGGTTTCGTGACTATCATGTCGGTTTCCTTTATGATCATAACTAGCTTTTCAGCATCTATTATATACAATGTTTTAAAACTCGGGTTGACTCGTCCAGTTAAACCGGTCAAACCATGATCTGATCGAATGACCGAACAATGGTTTTGACTCAATAATCTAGTTAAACTGTTGGTTAAACCGGTTGAAATGTGACTCGGTAATTTGACCAAGTCAATTAAAAACCCGATTTTTAAAACATTGATTATATACGCCATGCCATGCCAAATTATTTTATTATGAGCTCTCAATGCTAATCATACGAGACTTATCAAGGTAATTATTTCTAGTTTTAGTAACACAAAAGTTGGTGTATAGCATGATCAAAAAGTACTTATTTGTTTGAAAGTTGTTTATCTTGTGGTATATTAGTTCTTACAATATGTACATGCAGAGGCGGAGGGAAGGGTGTCAAGAGGGTCATGTTACCCTAGCGAAAAAATCGTAGTGTAAATTTCAAAAAATTTCGGGTTTTTTTAAAATTTGACCCCTTTAATAACTATTTTATAGTGTAGTTTATAAAAAATATCAAATTTTGACCCCTCAAACCGAACTTTCTGGCTTCGCCACTGTGTACATGACAAATATAAGCAACCTAACGAAACGATCATCAAGAAGTAAGAACCAATCAACATGTTAATCAATAACAAAGAAATAGAATGCAACAACTGTACATACAATGATACAATTAACACCATTTCATTAAATTTTTTTTTCCAAACATTCGAAACCTTTGAGAGTCCTATATACACGACATGAAATCAATCTGAATGATCAATAGAATACGTATCATAACCGGAAAAACCAACACGAGCCGAGCTCAGGTACTCGTTGTCATGATCATAACTATTAGAAGAATAATAAGACTCGACATCAGGTGACCAAGGAAGACATAGAAAATTCCACACACATATCACGAAATGAACTAGTTCTGATGAACATGCTATAGATTGCCATGTATCAGCTGATACGCTTGCTATTGGTGCGATTAATATGGTGTTGATACCATCTTTGGCTATGTGATTTTTTGTAAAATATAACACTTTTCTGGTTCACCCCAAGTCTAAAGATTCCTCGGAATGATTGGGCGTAAAGTATTTATATGTGGATTCTTAAGTTCGCCGCAAAATCCCAGGACTCAACTCTCGATAGGCGCAATAAGCAAAAAACTTTTAGTTATATAACATGATCAAAGCCATTTATAATGTGTCGTAGGATTGTTTATCGTTCGATTACCTACACCATGAACATCACGCGCGTTGATCACTAGACATTGAGTAAATTTTTATATATGTTATATGGGTTTTATGAAGTGCGAGTTTATGGCTCTAGGCCGCGATATATAGTGGCATCTTAAGAGTAATTGAATTTGTACATGAATACTCATTGGACTTTGATTGAAATTAGGATATAAGAAGGTGAAAGATAGAGACTAATTAGGTTGAACTCGTCTTGATGATCGTAGAAGCATGTCGTATGAGGTAAAATGATTATTATAGAAGCATATATACGACTACTCAAAGATCTATTGAAATCAAAGTATTTAACAAACAAAAAAGATTGTTTCACAAATACTATCACATACATTCGATATCAATACAAAAATCTAATGATCACGACGATCGCCCACATGGTTATGTTTATGCGTATGAGGAAGATGTTTAATTTTTCCTCTACCACGTACTTGTGCACATCCAAATTCACACGCTAGTTCACAAACATGCTCGCTAGGAGGTTCTAACACCATACAAATATCCATGCAACCGGCCGTGCACGAAATTGGACCTTCTGGTGATGGAGCTACGATATCTGATGGAGGGGTTGCTGTTCTCGACCACTCTAACATTTTAGCCATTCTTTCTTCTTCATCTTTGGCCATTTTTTCAGCGTCGTCTGTTGTTCTTGGTCGTGCTGCGGATGTTGCTGTTGTTGTTACCATTACTAACATAAAGATTGCTAGTTTTTCTAAAGCCATGGTTTGAGAAATTGAGGGGTAAAAGTGAAAGCTGAAATGTTTTCACCATAAATTTGCGGTGTCCATTTCTTTAGATTCCTCATATTAATCTTGGTCACACATATATATTTGGATAATGAATGGTCTTGTTTTGTACTTAACTTAAACACCACACTATCTATTTAGTTTTTTTTTTTTTTTTTTTTTTTAAGATTAACGGGAACACCTTAATCCCGAGTGCCTACCAGCTATTTAGTTTTCTTTTTAATAAATTTCGTTTACTTCTAGTAGTATTATATGCAATTGCTCAAATAAATTCTTATTATTTTGAACCCCACACGTTTTATTTTCGAGAGACCGAGTCGTGTGGGTTTGTTTTAACCTTAAAACTAGCACTAGTCTAGGAAAGTTCTCATCTTAAGTCTACCTAACGACCTGAGCGATCTTAATTTTTTCTGTCAAGTCAGTTTTTTCTCTTCGACGATTTAGTGCGACCTATTTTTCCAACAAGACGACCTAAGGCGATCAAGTTCAATTTTTTAAGTATAAATTTTTTTACAAATAATTATTTAATAAAATAAAAAAGATTACAATAATATTTATATTTAAATATTGTTAAAGAAATGATTAAAAAAGACTTAATTAAAAATAAAGGATAAAATGCATTATTTAAAAAAACTCTAAAAATGGTTAAATTAATATATATTTTAAGAAATTAAACAAAGCTCAATATATTATAATTTAAGAACTTTTTACAAATTTTATATAATTAAAACATAATTAACACTAATATAAGTTTTTTTAATCATAAACAAGCAAAAAACACAGCCCATAAACATTACAACTCGATCGTTTGGGGAGTCGTTTTGGTAAATAAAAATCACACGACTCAGTCACCACAACGAGACGACCGAGTGAGGTCTCGGTCGCGACCGAAACAAAATACAATCTTGTCTATTCTAAATTACATTCCAATAATCCCATCATTCATAAAAAAAAAAGCACTACTTCCCTTCAAAGTGTGATATTCAAGTCTAGTTGACACAATCTTTTTGGACTTGTCTACGGGGAAATTATGGTTCATCAGGCCTGGTTGACACAATCCTCTTGGATAAGTCTACGAAGAAAGTGTGATTGACCAGACCTCGTTGACACAATCCCTTTCTATCCGTCCACGAGAGATGATACAGTTAATTATATAGTTTATTATTTTTTAATTAGTATGTTAATTACGTAACATTCACAGTGGACTTGTCCGTGGGGAATCTCTTGGGCAAAACTTTTGTAGGTTTGACCATAAAAAGTGGTGGAGCTCACCGGTCCACTTTAAAAATTTGAATTTTGAATTTTCATAGTTTTTAAAAATAGAATTGTTTTAAATGATTTATGTTATAATACAGATTCTTGAGCTCGTAAACCAAACCAAACGAAGTTTGATTAAACAGAACTAAATTCGGTTTGATCTTTGGGTTGACCCAAATAATATAATTTTAATTATTCTTCATTAATTTATTTAGATTTTTAGCCACAAAAAGAAAATTTCAAGCTTAAGAAATATTACATATATACTAGTAAATGGTTTTAATGACTTTTTTCCATATGAATGTGTAAAAAATATATGTAATCATCAAATCATGTGAATTCAGTTTTTTATTTCGATTGGTTACAATTTTGTTCATAATTTTTCAGTTCGGTGCCAATGCAACTATAATTTAATCCAGCAGAGTCAGCTCATTAAAGTTGGCCCAGCTCGAAGGCCCATAGTTTTAAGCAATCCCAAATTACCATTTACAGATTTTACACCAGTTCGAAAAACTTATTGTGCTTGATAATATAAAGTTTAGAGTTTTTTTTTGTTTGATTTCTACAGAGAACTCAAATAGATTAATTATGATAACACTTTATAACACTTACAGAATATCACTTAAGAATATTGCGATAACAACAATAATTACATCACAAAACAATGATAAAAAGCATAATAGTCCTAAATAAGATGTACGGGTAAAGATGATGCAAGTCGAACGAGAAGTGGTATTTCTAGTGGCGAACAAGACTAGTCCCCGAGAACACAAAATAGTATTCCTTGAAGGACTTGTTCATTTGAAATTATAAACCACTTAATCGGACTACAAGTCAATTAGTTAATGACATATAAATACGACATAGTAATCAGTGGTGGAGTCAAGATTTAATGATTAAAAGATATTTATAATGTAAAAACACATAAATAATAAATGAAATCGTTTGATGGAGGCTCAACACACACTAGTCCCCTACTAGCTCGTTTTTAATAGTAGTCATCCATCACGGGACCACAACTAAAACGCAACAAACGTGTTTTTATTTACGTAAAACTATTATCAAGGGGCTCTCTAGCTAGTTGACATCCTTGACAAAAATGAGTACTAAATTGCACATGTAAACATGAATTATGTTTATGTCATTTTGTCAATAATGTGTATACCCATGTCCCATGCTACACTCGATATGCTATTAGTCAACTATTATTTAAAGGGGATGATTTGTATACATATTTGCACTCTATTTTGATGTAGTGGTGTCAGTAAAATCGAGTTGAGCCGAACCTGATAATGTTTATCGGATCAGGTTAAACCGGGTTAAAAAGCATTGTTGGGTTATTTTGACCCCAATACGAAAACTTGATTGTGTTATAGGGCCGGGTTAATTTATCTCATAACCCAATGACCTGATTTTCTATCGGATTGGGTTGCACCGCAATTTCTCAATACTCAAAATCTGATTTAACCTGACTCGATAACGCTCTTCTTTGGTATGCAAGTATTTAAAGCATAATGTATGCAAATAGATAAGTCGATTGTCCTGAGTAAAAAGTTTAGTATGCAAATCGTACTCTTTATTTAATATGTCACACTTAATACAACTCATTTATTAGACACATAACTTGTGTTTTATTCGAGTGATTCAAGAGAAAAACTTGGAATATGTTTGAGAAAAATAGCAATTGGAAGTAGCATTGAGTAGATGTGAACTATTGCTTGTGAGCGATAACTGTTTTTCTATAAAAAAAAAAAATTTGAGCGTTGAAAAAAGCAGTTTCTAAATGCTACTTCATTAAGTGTTGAAAAGAGAGTTCCAACAAAATAGACGATGTTTCTAAATGTTTGCCAGACAAACATAAAAATTCATAACGCTCAATACTCTCGCTAATCGTTTTATATGGTCATAAAATCATTTATATGACGATTGTAACATGAGGATGTCTATCCTCCATTAGTCCATAGTAGGTATGTGTAAGTTAAAGATGTGGGGGACATTTTCTTATGTGTGGTTGCAATTTCTTGGGTAGATGGGTTTGTTGGCTTGTAAATTATCATGTCCATGAAAATGGTTTTGTGCTTATCCATGGACATTCTAATAGTTCTTGGACAATAATTTCAAGAAGAATAAGTATTTGATTGTATGGAAACAATGTGAAATACTATTTGACATGTTTTTTGTTTGTCTTAGATACATAATCAACTTAACGGTATTTGATCGCGTCTTTTATAAGTTAACGGAGAATGTGCGATGTAGATAACTTTACTCGAAACTAAAAATGACGCTTCTAAGAGCCATTGTACGTCTAATACATTGATACAGTTGACATGCTATAAATCAGCAAGACAACAATCATAAAGTTCTTGAACAACATTTTTAGACGAAACTTTTTTCATAATGCATTTTAACTAGAGAGGTTCATGTCTCAAAGGTAAAGTTACTAAAGTTACCGCTTAGGCTTTCAATTTTTAAGGCCTCCAAATTATAGACGTTTATATATATCTCGAGTTTTATGCTTACTAAATATATTATTTCTGACTTTCAAAGATTTGGATATTTGAAATCTGGGTATCATATTTTCGCTCTAGGAAAGACATGAGACGGCCTTGTTTGAAACACGGTACGAGCAAATTATATCGAAGTAATGAATTTTGAGATGTGCGGTTCTTAACTTCTTTCACTACTACACAAATTTCTCATTTGGTACGGTTTTGGGGGCTATTTGGTACGGTTTTTAAACCGTTGTAAATAATAGCGTACCAAAAAATAAATCTTTTTTTGGTACGGTTGTAAACCGTACCAAATAATCACTTTTTTGTTACGGTTTGCTTATTAACCGTACCAAATAATGACCCATAAATCAAATATTTAAGCTTTTTCATCTGATACGGTTTTTTATTAAACCGCACCAAAAAATAAAGCACAAAAAAAATAAAATAAAAATATAGATAAATATTCTAAATATTCTAAAACCTGTAACCAAACGGTACAATAGCCTGCAATATAAAACTTGTAACCAAACACTACAATAAATATTCAACAGCAGATCATCGACAAACAATATTCAACAAACTTAAGAATCAATAAAAACGTCAAACAATGTAGCAATCTTAGTTAGAGAAAAGTGCTCGTCATTACAATTGTTCAAAAGTTATCACTAAAATATAAAACTTAAACTATTGTGGAGCCGTTGTACCGAAAGGAATGACTACTTCCCTATAAAAGTTGTTCAGCGTCATATAAGCTATTTGGTCGATTTCAAGCGATGTTAGACAACGTGTATCATCCCATATCTACAAAAACAAACATAGATATATGTTAGTCAAAGGTTTTATGAAATGGTACTGAATTCGTATGCTAAATATGTTAAGTCTGCCTACTATATAATCATATTGTGTATTGGTTCTGGCTGGGATTATTTGTCAGATTGTGTTCTGGCTCGGATTACTTTATGGACCAAAATAAACAGCTTAACTATCGGATTCTATTCTGTTGGCTGGGATTACTTATAAGAATCAGGGGCGTCATGTGGAATTAGATGGCCCTGTACCATGACGAGAAGGAGTCCTCACTAAATTTCAAAAGTAAAATTAACTAATTTTTTTACAACAATTTTGAAAACATTAAAACAACGATTCTAAGAGTTCAAAGCATCAAAGTTAACTAATTTTTCTAACTGTTGTTGATTAGTTTGGCATAGATGATACCGTACATTATTACACCACATAATACTAGATAAAGATAACTAAATGACTAATCTAATTAACAATTAAACTTTAACATAAAAAAGTTTCCCTATAAAGCAAAAAAAAACAACTAAGAAAAAGAAAAATAATAAGTTTAAAACATTACCGAATAATTAATCGCAAAACTCAGTCTAAAAACTAGAGATATATCGCTGCAACTCAAATATCTCTAAACTGCTTCGTTCTTGTTAAATTAACCTATGAGATACTCGTTTTAATGCTTATATATCATACAGATTTGGGCCTAAGGTCTTATTAGACCATAAGAAGCAAATTGTAACATGAGTTAGCTATACTCTAACTTGTACTCAATCCTATATATCATAACCAAAATAACTAAGTTATACACATATGCTTATAACAAAAGATCTCATAATTTGGTGACCATATTTTAGATGTGGTCGTGTGCCAATGCACATGGTGCACTTGTGAATAGCCGACCCTGGCTAGGATTACTTATCTACAATAAATATGTTCTCAAGTCGTATATGTATTACTTATCAAGTATAAAAGGAAACACTTACCTTTTCTGGAAATTCGGCTTGTCTTTTTAAAAGAAGGTCATGCACGAACTTTATCATGTAATATCCGCATTCCCATAAACCATCTTGTTGGAAACACTACACTTAAATAAAAAAAAAATAGTTACACAAATGCAACAACCAAATCAGTTAAATACACACAGAAACTGTAGATTATATACCTCAACCCATCTTCCAATTAAACTTGATCTCGAAAGCCCTATATTGAAAAGCAATGGCATAAGGTTAACTTCTAACTATTTTCTCAAAAAGTACATGTCAACTCAAAACTCGATATTAGAAATTTTACCTCTCTACTATCTTCGTTAAATAATAATTGTTCTCGGTATTTTTCTTTTTCGATGAATCCACTATATAGCCGCTCCTCAAGTTTGGGCAAACCACAAAAAGAAGCCAATGACCACTACACAAAAGTTTCATCGTTGTATTATAGATTAATCACATTATAATATCAGTATAACTAGCAACAAAAGTACCTTTGGTAATAAGGTGCCAAGAATATTTCCTTTCCCGGATTTAGCTTCTGAATATCAATAATGTGATCCACAACTTGTTTACCATTTCTTGAACATTCACTTGATGTGATGGCATATGGGTTGAGGAACACGCATCTATTTTCGCGAAGACCTTTCACAACCGATTGTAAAAACCTGTTATCAATAAAATGAATACGAGAAGAAGTTAGGGGTGTTTGAATGCTGCTGTAAGAGGGAGTTTAACTACTGTAATAAAATTGTCTTTCTTTCAAAATATTAAAGCATGAGTTACTTACATCGCCCACCAACTTACAATGGTTATATTGACCTTATAGTTGATGTGCAAATCTAAAATCGCTTTGTATTCGATCCATTCAGTCATAGATTTTCCATGCATCTCGTGAAAAGCAAGTAACAAACTTGAACGAGAATCATGTATTCAAACAGTAATAACAAACATCATGTACTTTTTATTTAAACATCATATTCAGGGGCGGAGCCATATTCAGGGACGAAGCCAGGATTTCAAATTTTGGGGGGCTAAATTTTTTTTATGCTTGTGACATGTTTTAAAATACATCAAAGCATGATAAAAAAAATTAGGTTCGGACCCGATAGTAATGCTCCACGAACTTAAAATTTTAAAACCCTAATAAGTAATCAACTAAGTCACTCACAGTCAACTATTAGACAATTAAAGTGTGTGATCAATGATCATACATACTAGCATATTAGCATACATACTAACATATTAGCATACATACTAACATATTAGCATACATACTGCTTTATTAGAATTAGACAATTAGTAAAAACTAGAACTTAGCAAATTAAGGAGTAATAACTACTATGTAGCATACAAGGAAAATAATGGCAATGAAGCGGTTAATAGACCAATAGTTACCATTGAACAAAGAGTACTCTATAACTAACAGAAACCGTACCAATTCATTCAAATTTAGCATTAGGCCATTAGTGAGTAAGGACTTAAAATACATTTATAGGTGAACTATGGGTCTTAGCTCTTTACTCTTTAGAGCAAAATAAGTAATTGATCATCAATGTGCCAAAAGAAAATAACTGTTTCAACTCAAATCACTAATTTTGATCATTAAAAACTAGATAATAAATAGCATTGAATACCTTATTGAAATTTTTTGTAGGCATTGAAACTTGAAAGATTGAGAATGACGGTTGATTTGCTAACTTTTCTCCTTCTTTTCCTCAGAAAATAGCAAACAAAAATTGAAATGTCACTAGGATTGGCAGGGGCCGAACATTTATTATTCAACCCTTCCTTTGATTCACAGTAGTATTATCATAAATTCAAATCATTTATAAATTCAAATAATTTCAATGGTTATTAATCATATATCGAGTCAAATTGCCAGTAATATCAATAGTAGATAAAAGAATCCTAAAAAGGGAAAAAAAATCTTAAAAATCATATATCGAGTCAATAGCAATCAGAAATCAAACAATTAGAAATCAAAGTAATTGACGCAAGTATTATATGAAAAAATCAAACTACTAAATTAACAAACATTAACTTAATTACATTTAATAATAAACAAAATATGAAACAAAATGAGCTATTAGATGAGAAAATTAAACTAACTTGAACTGCAAACCCTTGTCAAAAAAGATTTTGTGAATATTGGTAATTTTTGTGAATGATTTTGTGATTTAAGAGGTTTCAATTAGTTTATGACGGTGAGATTTAGATGATTAAGATGATTTTTGTGAATGATTTTTTTACTCAGATTTAGATAATTAGGAGAAATGGGGGCTGTGAGTTTTATGAAAAAGGGTGAAGTGAGGTTGTGGTGGCTAGGGTTAAGCCTCGTGTCAAGTATCCAAATGTTTTTGGCGGTCCACCAAAAAAACTTTCCCGGTTCAACTAAAAAACATGCGCGGGTCAACCAAAAAGATAGGAGGGAAACCAAAATTTTTTTACAAGTGTATAAGCTAAACTGCATAAAAATAAATAAACATCCTCAAATCACATAAATTTTAAAAAGTTGACGAGAAATTTATAACAAATAAATGTCTACTCGAATTACATAAAACTTAAAAGATTACAAATTTATAACAAATGCGAACACGCGTCTTCTCAAATTACATAAAAGTTAAAACGTCTTCTCGAATTTTTTCAGAATCTTATCTTTAATCGTTTACTTTTTCCTGCAAACAAAAACATAATTAACAAACTAAACATGTCTATTAATTTTATTTCTAAAAAAACATATAATATACACAAACCTTCGTTTGGCGCTCGGTGTATCAACCCATAATCCTTCATCATGATCGGATCGTAAGTATGTGGTGTCATCATATATCGGTGGAATGCCCGCTGAAAATGGTGGTAGCTCGTCAAATTGGTCATACTCTTCTTCGTCGGTGACATTATCAACACCGAGTATATGTCGTTTACCAGGCATAACGACGTGCCATCTTGGATTGCTAAGGTCTTGAGCGAAAAATACTTGCGTGGCTTGCTTTGCAAGAATAAAAGGTTCAGAAGCATAACCGTCAGTTCCAAGGTCGACAAGCGTGAAACCATAGTCGTCAACTTTAACACCCGAGTTATTATTTACCCACTTACACATGAACAATGGTATTTTGAAAGAATAATAATCCAACTCTAAAATTTCTTGTATCACCCGTAATACGACCTTTTTGTAACCCCTGTGGAGGCTATCATTGTAACTCTGCTATTTTGCACGGTACTTTTTTCATCTTTGGATTTGGTGTAAAATGTATAGCCATTAATTTCGTATCCTTTATATGTTTTGACAAGTAATCTCGGGCCCTCTCCCAGACATCGATACAATGTCGTATTTCCAAATCCTTATAGTATTATAAATTCCAAAAAATTGACCTTTTTTCCATGTTCCTTTTTCAACTTGACGACCTTTTCCTTTTCCAAACACAGTGTTTAGATTAGAAACTCGAGAAAGTGCAGTGTCTCCACTAAATCGTGCTCTAACTCGTCCATGCTCCGTATGCCCGTCAAACACCGACCTCCTATCACGATACGGGTGATTACGCGGAAGCGATCTTCGATGACCCATGAACACGGTTTTTTTGCAATTATCTAACCACCTTGAGGAAGTCTCGTCTTCATAAATCGGGCATGCCTGTTTACCCTTCGTGTTGTATCCTGACAAATTGTCGTATGCTGGAAAATCATTCGGGAAGCAATAGATGACTGAATGGATCGAATACAAAGCGATTTTAGATTTGCACATCAACTATAAGGTCGATATTACAATTTTTATCGGGAAGAATTTCGGTGTATAAAATCTAATAGCTTCGTGAAACTTGTATCGGGAAGCAATCGGTGTATAAAATCTAATAGCTTCGTGAAACTTGTATCACTCCAACTACTACTTGCTTTTAGTTTAACAACTCCCGAACAGATGAAAGTACGGAAAAATTCTTACAACCATCATACACTGGTTTCTCCGCATCCTCAAACAATTGTTGTAAATCTTCTTGATTAATATCACCATAATTAGCCTCCAAATCATGCAACATCTCATTTAAATTTTTATGTTTGTCGTTATTGTAAGTTTCATTGACCACATTAGCATTTGATACATAACTCGATGTACTATTATCAACTAGTGATTCTGCATGCTCCGACCAACAAGTATAGTTACGAATAAAACCATATTTGAGCAAATGATACTCAATCACTTTAATATCATCATATTGTACAAAAATTTTACATTGACAAAAAATCTCGTTATTCCCTTTAGATAATCAGTCACACTGGACAACAATAAGAAAATTTTGCACTCCATTCACAAATTCCAGATCACTTATGTTCTTGCCATACATCCATGTTCGTTCCATCTGAAAATTTAAAACAGCATAATAAATTATATGCATGTACAAAATAAACATATGTGGTAAAATATGTCAAATCCTAACCCATCTTTTGAATATTTTATCTTATATGCGTATACGTTCTAGCGAGTTGACTATTTAAGAAATAAAATCGGCAGTATTTCCCCTCAACTCCCCAAGTATGCGTATAAAATGCAAACTCGAAGGAGTGAAGATAAATTTATACCGACTTTTTTTTCTTAATAGTCAACTTGCTAGAATGTATACGCATCCTAAATGAGAAAAATATTCAACAGGCAGTCCCAAACGGGGACTGTCAGAAACTAATCTCTATTAGATTAGCTTCGAACGGGTATTTACTAATTTCATATAAACATCTACTTATAACTTCTATATGCAAATGCTACATATACACAAATAAACACATTAATTACATACAACTATTTGGAGCTAATGATAAAAACATAACTATTGTGTGACAAATAACAAAAGAATTATAACTCACTTATGATCCGAAGTTGGGCAAAGACATAAAAATCTTTAATTTGGATACATGGATGATTAAGAAGAGTTACACCTACATAAATATTAAAAGTATATTAGTCAAGCATTAAAAATTTACAAATAGTAAAAATAAATAAAATAGATACCATAAAATTGAATCTATTACCTTTTAATAGTTTTTACCTAAATTTATTTTGATAATTAATAGAGTGATTAATGTATTGAGAGTAAATGTGAATGGTGGGGTTAAAAAAATGTATTCCTTATTTGGTACGGTTACTAAAAAACCGTAGCAGAAAAGATACATTAAGTGCGGTCTAAATAAAAACCGTACCAAAAGACCATTATTAGGTACGGTCTGTAAATAAACCGTAGAAAATAAACACGAAATAACAAAACCGTTGCAAATAATCATTTTTTAGTACGGTTTTAAAAGAAACCGTAGCAAATTCATTTTTAGGTACGGTTTTTGTATAACCGTGTCTAAATACCGTGTCAAATAATGTTTTGTGTAGTAGTGTTTTTATTCGTGATACTATCATATTCATGTACTATAGTTATATTGAAGTGTAGACACAATTCGTAAATACTTCCTGATATAATGAAGTAAAATAAAAATACTACAATTGAGGATGTCCAAAAATATCCACATATATTTGGATAAACAAAATTTTGTTTGAATTTGATTAGAACAAATGAGATACTGTATATGAATGTCATATAGTAGAAGTTTACAAAAATTCAAAATATTTGGATACTTAATTTTCAGATACACAAGTTTATTATCCGAAATTTTGGATATTTGAAAGCCGGGTATCATATTTTCGCTCTAGGAAAGACCCGAGACGGCCTTGTTTGAAACACGGTACGAGCAAATCATATCGAAATAATGAATTTTGAGATGTACGGTTCTTAACTTCTTTTTATTCGTGATACTATCATATTCATGTACTATAGTTATGCAAACAAAGTTTGATGAACATAATTAGAAAGTTCAAATTAGAAAGTTCAAATGTATGAAAATGATACAACATGCAAAAATGGAAGTAAAAAACAGGATTTACTAAAAGTAAATTAATGAAAAACACAATTAGTTACCGTTCATCTCCATCCCAATCAACCTTCTGTTTAGGTCCAGTAGGTCCATCCTCACTCGAGAATTCCCTCGGTAAAACACTAACCAAGCTACTAATCGTCGACGCACCGAGTCTGTTAGAATTCTGTAACTTTTCTATCTCGGTTCCAACTTGATACGTTATTTTTGGTCCCCATTTTCTCGTGTAGTTCACCCATGATGGCTCGATTACATCACTGATGTACTCGGCCGCCATGATTGAATAATTTTCCCTTACGTTAAAAAGCATGTCACTTTTTTCCGTGTCGTTTCTGATTCCAATCACACTAGTTCCTTGCAAAACAAGTCCTGCGGCGGGATATGTTGCATGGCCGTTTAATGATGGATAAGCCGCAAATTTGTTACTGGCGTCTAAAAACTCTAAGGACGGGGCGTCGACCCACATCCCTCCACTATGTTGCGCGAAATATACACGGTATAGACCTCCATTGAAGTTACTGACCCGGAGAGTCACATGCTCCCAATCGCCTATATGTTCGCCAACTCTTCCTAATGGAATATCGACTAGTCCGAATTTAGCAGTTGATGGACCATTAAAAGGGTAAAAAATCCAAATGGCTAAATCAGTAAATGTGGCACCCAAAATTGGTTTTACATGAAGATAAGCCTCACAGCTTTTCAAATCACCTTTCTTGACTCTTTCTCGCTCGGTTTCATCTACCGGGAGGTCAAGCCAATACGTACCGTCATTTGAGCCACCTTGTGGAAGGTTTGAGCCAGTTGGATCGACGGGAATAGGGTTTGATTCTTCTCCCGTGTGGTACAATTGAACCCCATTACTGAAATACCATTTTGTTGAAGCAGGAAAGTAGGTTTCTTTAGGGTGAAAGTAGAATCTTGGAGAGTATTCTTGAATTAACGCGTCGATTTGGGCTAGATTCGGCATTGAAGAAGCTAAATTTGGGAAATTGTTGTTTTTTAAACAAGAAAGAGATGTTAAACTTGAAGCATCGCCAATTTTCTCAACTATGAATGTACCTATAGACACCCCTTGAGCTTGTCTACCTCTAACTTTCGGCCTAATTCCGTACACATTCACTTCTTTTGAACTCCATAACAATGTATCCGTCTCTAGTTCATCCGTTAGATCAGCGCGTACACATTTGATTTTATCCAATGAGGGTTTCGCGGACGAGGTAGTTATGGTGTACCCTACGGATTTGTAGCCCTCGGGAGGGGTTGGTAACCATATGTAACATAAACTTTTAGTACTACTCCAAACTAAGGTGTAGTCGATAGGATTGGCTAAGGTTCCCCCGGAAACATCTTTTCCAGCGAGAACCCAACCGAAAAGTGGAGTGGCATTTGATTGACAATAGCATCCAAGCATCGAAAATCCATTCGGGATAGGTGATGGTTCAAAGAATGTGACATCAATAGTATTTGATCCAATTTGAGATGTAGACCATATTTTTTTGAAAGATGTTACTTGGCAAACTTCAAGTCCTCCAAGATCAATTATTCCACTAGCAAAACCTTCACCTATGGAATAAATTGAATACTCATAGTTAGATAATACAAAACTTCAATACAAATTCTCAAATCTATCAACACTTTATTATCACGTAGTACAACTCGAACTCAAAACTATACTATAACTACCAGAATTCAGAGCAAGTTATCACGTGCACAAAATTTTTAAAACAAATACTAGCTACTAGTAATATGTAATACATAATTTTCGGACCGGGTTCATATTAAAGAAATCGAGATTTTTAGCAAATATATGCATTATGCGACAAATTTTCATTGAATTCCTGTGCACTCCCTGAAACCTCTAGCCCCGCCCCGGTTCCTTTCCTAGCAATGAAACTCAAATCCACAACCCAAAGGTTTATTTAAGGACCTCACTATGAATAAAGAGGATGTAGTCATCCTGTTCAAGTTATCCGAGAGGAGGGTCATCCTTTTTGACTCAGATATACGTGACCTCACCTAGGGGCGTACCCACATGGGAGCCGGGTGTAGCACGGGCTACACCCCATTTTAGGCTACGAAAGGTAAATTTGTTGAAAAATAAGGCATTTCACGATACGTGCAACACCTATTTTTAGGTAAGATAAGGAAAATTTAGTACTAATAATCATAGAAAAAACTTGTGCAACACCCTATTACAAATTCTGGGTCCGCCTCTGACCTCACCGGTTAATCCCGAGACCGTTTCTGACCCTTCTCTGGCCACCTTAAATATACACATCTAACGAGGTTTGAACCGTTGAACTATCGTTTAATGTATGTGCTAATGATATGAAGATTAGATAGAGATGAATAAAAGTAAAACCTTGTGGCCAAGATGGCAATGGAGAAGGAAACTTGAAGCTTGTGTCAATGGGAAAAGCTTTAGAACCAGAGTTCCCCATATATTTGGGACTATTGATATTGTGAGTTCTTTTTGATAAAAAAAAGAAGATATAATTATGAGTACTACTTGGCCAACCAACTGTTGAGTATATATATAGGTGTAAAACACTTAAACACACATATGCATGAAAAAGGTTTTAATCATATTTTAAATATGGATTCATATTAACCAGTAACTACGTACACCTCATTTGACAAAAATCCAGGTTCACATAAACATGTTAGATATTAAACGACCCACGCGTTTTTACGGTATCAATAATTTATAAGTTAAAGTTAAAGTCAAAGTAAAATTTTCTCATCTGTTTTGGCGTGGCTTGTGGTAGTTGGATCATAGTGTATAATATAGCTAGGACCACCAACTTCACATCCTCGTGATTATTCGTATTAAGAAGGGCTTAAAAAGTTAGAGGTGGCAAAACAGGCTGACAGGCGAGGCAAAACAAACGATACATTTAACGTGTGTCGGGTTAAATGAACATGGGTCAAACAAACGCGATTAAAAGGGCGCAAGCTAAATCGTGCAAAAAATATATATATGAAAATGTAAAAATAAAAATTTATAATTTTTTTTTAAAGTCGTGAAAAAAAAACACTAAAAAAAGATTTGTCGAGTGGCCAATTTAGTGTTTTATATACGCTCATTCTAACCCATGTAATTAACTAGTTATAAGCAAGGACGGACCAAGCGTTTCCCGCGAGTGCTCAAAAACCTTATGAATTTTTCTAAAGTATTATTGATTTTTAAAAAACCCATCGATTTTTTCTAAATGTATGTCATAATGCAACTCGTTTTTTAAAATATGTTTGTAGTATTACGGTTTAAATTTTTTGTACAATCGACGATATTGGGTGTTGGTTTTATAATTTTGCAGTTACTTATAATTAGAGAGGAAGGTAACACGGCGAGGGGTACCTCGTCGAGCCGACGTGGACTCTCGTCGTGCTTATTCGCCACACCCACCCCTATTCGTCGAATGGATTTCGGTTTTGCGAAATATGAACGATGAGGAGAGATGTATCTTTTTCTTCTTTTTTCCTTTTTTCTTCTTTTTCCTTTTTTCTTTTTTTTTCTTTTCTTCTTTTTGGTTAAAATTTTAACGAAACTTTGCATATCTGGTGGATACCCATATCTGGTGTTTTCTGACAATTGTTTTCTAGTAACAGAGGAAGAAGAGAGAGCCCGAGAGGGAAGAGGAGAGGTGTTGGTGGAGGGATAAAGATGAGAATGTGTTTTTTTTAATATATATTTTTGTTATATTATTTATTTAGTTATATGTAATTTTTATCTTATTTTTTTGCTAAAACTTTTAAGTTTTGTAATTTTTTAAAATGGTTTTAGTTTAGGGTTGTATTTTTATTTTTGTAGTGTATTTTTATTTAATTATTTGTAATTTTAATTTTAATGAAATGATTTTAAATTTGTGTGAAAATAAAAAAAAAAGAAAAATAAAAGATAGTGATGGGGGCTAAAGTGGTGAGGGGTTAGGTGTGTTGTGAGTGAGGGAGTATTTTTGTTAGTTATGTTAATGTGATATAGCGCTAATTAGTTGTGACACCCTTCTCCCTTACATTCACAGCTTGTAAACAGTCAGTTTATGGTATTATTGTTGAATGACCCTCTTAACGAAAGTGTAAACGAATATATAATTAAAGGTAAAAAAGAAGCTTCGTTTGCATGTGGAATCATAATTTACTTTAGTTGTTAAAATGATTCGTTACGCATTTCATTATTTCAACCTTGTCGACGCATGCATAATAAGATGATAAAGTATTTAATAGAAAAAAAACTTATAATAGTGATATTATTATTAAAGAATAAATAGGTTTAAATCCGATGAGTTTGAGGTATTAAAGTTTTGTCATTATAAATAATGTAGTCATGCATAATAATCGTCATGAAAATGCTTTTTTATAAACACGTTTTTTATAACTAATATAAAATTATAGTCTAAGTCAATGACAGAGTAGATTGTTTTAGTTTTCATTACTTTGTAACGTGATAGTCCTGAAAACATGGATCAAACAAAATTATGCTTTTAGATGCCGATTTAATTAATCTACGTACATATTTATTTGTCTTGATCATTTCTCATTTTTATATAGTTTGTTCCTACTGATACTGACTATTTAAGCTAATAATACAACCAACAAACTTTTTTTTATTAGAATGATGCCATCTCATGTCTTTGGATCTACTATTAATATTTGTTAAGTTTAATAGTACAACATGCTGCCAAAAAAACATGTTTTTTTTACAATTGTATAAAGATTATTGATATAACTAAGGGCTTGTTTTTTTTTAATTGCTTCCATATTAGTCTTTTATTTAGCCTCTTAGTGGGAAGAGTGAGACTTTTATGTGAGTGTAGAACAAGAGACTCAAAGTGATTTGGGCCCACAATTTTTCTCACTAAGAGGCATAAAAAGAAAAAGAAACACCCTCTAAGAGTCTAAAAAGAAAAAGAAACACCCTCTAAGAGTCTAAGACCCATAAGGATTATTTTGGTTCTCAATGTAATAAAGTTAAAAAAAAATTTCAAGATTCGTCCCTATCGTTTACACAAAATATCAACTTTCATCCCTATCTTAAAATAACTCCATGAATCGTCTTTATCGTTTACAACTACGATCAAAATTGGTCTCTATTTAAAACGGGAGTTAGTTTTGGCTGTTAAGTGTACTTATTTGAGTGGTATTTTTGTCTTTTCGATTTCATCCCCACATCAAAACCCAAATCTGTTCTAAAACCTTATCCACCGTCATCATCCTAATCCTTTAACATCGGAAAAGTAAACAAATGTGTCACACTAATTTTTAGTACTATCTTACACACTTTTACATTCTCTCACACACACTCATTCACTTTTTTTCCAGACCATTGTCTCTACATCTCCACCAACTTTCAATCTTCTAAACCTTTATCTACATCTGCGTCTTCTCCGGCCACTTATCACAGATAAAGATCAAAACACCATAGACACGAAGACAGATCCACAACCAAACCAGTAACCCCATTATTATGTAGTATCCTAATCTGCAACCAGCAAGATCAAGACACCAGCTAATCATTGTAGCCCATAATCAGCAGCGAAACCAATACATGTTCGCCGCAACGAATGGTTGAGAAACCACCATACCGACACAACGAAACCCTAAGTAATAACGCCATCAATCAAGAAGGAAATCGCTTAAGGGTATCAAACATTGACAAACCTTTATTATGAATATATAAATCACAACCGCCACCCCCATGGACATAAAACCTCAAAATATCACATCCCCATCACCACCACCCCACCACCATGATCTCCCTCTTCACCACCACCCCCACCACCATGGCCCACACCACAGTAGCCGCCAGCAGCTCGCCGCCACCACCATCACTAAATCCAAACCAGATCTCTTCCAACCCCACCCCATGTCTTCATCAATACTGGCCCTTTAACTACATCAAAATCAACTCTACATCATTGAGTCAAGTAAATTCGTGACTGAAGCACCAAACCACCCCTTAATATCAACACATCCATTAACCTCGAATTCACCATCTCAAACACACCTAATTTATTTCACTAAACACCATCTTAAATGCATCTTTAAGAACACCCGTCACAACAACCATCCCAAATCTCAGATTTTACATCGTATGAAAATCAACAAACACCTTAAATCATTTTCATAGAACAAACTACACTATTCGACCCTTCATAAATTGGATTTGGTTGTCGATCTTCATGAAATCAATTATATGTGAATCTTGATTCGTTATAGGTTTATTGTGATTTTTGTGTGACGAGAGAAGATGAGGTGAGAATGATGATTGAATCCGGTTTATATTGATAGTGGTGGGTGAATGGTACTCACATTTCATTTCCACCTTCCAGAAACTGATGATGACCCAGTCCGGAAACTGTTTTTGGTTTTTTTTGTTTAGTGTGTTTGGATGAATTTGTGTGTTAGAGAGAGAGATAGATATATGAAAGAAAAAAAATATTAAAAGAAAAAAGAAATAACATTATTTATTGAGCTTTTATTTAATGAAATTGAAAAGACAAAAATACCCCTCAAATAAGTACATTTAACAGGCAAAACTAACGACCATCCAAGATAGGGACGAATTTTGATCCTAGTTGTAAACGATAGGGACGATTCATGGAGTTATTTTGAGATAGGGATGAAAGTTGATATTCTGTTTAAACGATAGGGACGAATCTTGAATTTTTTTCTAAAGTTAAATATGAAAATATATAAAGCATATTTATCTTGCTTAATTCGAGTAATTAGGGCCGAGGATCGGTTTAAAATCGAATCGAACCAAAAAATTGAACCGAATCGAATCGTAAATCTAATTTGAGAAAAACACGAATCGAAAATCAAGGCAAAATAAGTCGAGCAAAATCAAATGAGCCGAACCGAATATACAGCTTAGGCGTATTTTTCTTTTTTAACGTGAAACCGAATCGAACCGAACCGCAAAAACCGATATAACTATACAAAATAAAAAACCGAACCAAAAATGGTCGGTTTGGTTTCGATCAGTTCAGTTTCTCGACTCGGTTCGGTTGATTTTGCTCGGCATACGAGTAATACTTTAATAACTTTTTTTGACCAACTGTTTAGCTCAGTTGGCCACAAAATGATTTTCTTGGAGAGGATTCCTGTAGGTTTTGGGTTTAAGACATGCCAAGAGTCTTTCAGGTGAAGCGGATAAAAAGTTTAACATAACTAGGCGAGGGTTTGAAGAAGACATTTTTTTGCTTGAATGTCATTGCATGACTCGACTCACTAAGAACTAACATTTGCATGTTCTATTTTTTTTTAAATAACTTTTACAATAAAAACGAGTTCAAGCTTGGTAGGCCAGGTATCTATTCTTCAAAAAATAATAAAGAAAAGATATTCGACGAGATTTATGAAGACCAATAATAAAGTTTCCCTTTAATAATTGTTTAAGACTAGTTTTATTTTTTAATGCATGATTCGATGTCTTTTCTTTTAGTCCCTTAAGATAAACTTTTATATTGACTTCTAAAACAAAAACACATCGAAAACTTGACAATTATAAAAAAGAAGCTTCGTCTTCAATGGTATCAAATTCCATTAAAATTTAACAATGGAATAATTTTTATCTTTTTTTTCTAAAAGCAAGGATTTTATTAGACTCTAGTAATAAGAAAGAAAGGTCACCGTATGAGATCATTAGCATTTTTTATCAATCTGTATTTAGGCATGACCAAATTGGCCAAAGTTTATTAATCTAATTGGTTATCTACGAGAACGAGAGAGTTTCTAATTAAAGAAAAAATGACCATATATGCTAACGGTTCTTGCTTATCGTGCCCCTCGCGATGACGTGTGAAGATGTTTGTGCCATGTACAAGGATAAAATCAGGGTGGGTCTCGGCGGTTTCATGACGTTCCTAAATTTTTGTTACGTATTATTAAATCTGTGAATAAATTTTAATTTTTATTAAATTTGTGCTAATCCATCTTGTCTTTGAAAAATGTGCATATAGTATTGTTTAGTTTAATATAAGTACATCTGGTCGTTTTGTGATCTGATTCCGTAACTCGCCATGTAAAAGGGCTTCAAAGTGCCAAAGAAAATACTTCTTTCGTTATAACAGTACATGAAGCAACAATTCATGATGAGTTTGGGCTATACCACACAAACAATGACTCATTTCGGCCCACTAATATCAACACTCTTGTCCTTCACTGACTGAAAGCCAAATGATAAGCAAGAATATTTTAAATGGATAATTTTTTTATTACTATTGTGTAAGAAAAATATAGTTCATTTTAAAAGATGGAAAATAAGTGGATATAAAATTAGTGATGTGGATTGTTCAGGTGAAATGAAAAAGAAAAAAAAGTTACGTGGAAAATCAACCGGGTATATCGTCACAAATTATCCGGTTTCAATGCCTAGATTGGTGATATATCATCGATAAAAAATGTTTCAGGTGATGCTTTTCAAGAATGCTGGGACAGAATTTACTTTCAAAGACGACGGAGTTGAAAATAAGGAATGGTATAAACTTCTTCTAAGTGACGCTTCGGTTTTTTTTATCGAGGTTGGTATTTCTGATGAAGTGCTTATTAAGGACAAGCAGACACGCTCATTTAGATAAGCTAACTGGAAATGGCTTTTTGCAAACGCGCAGGCTATAGCATTTTCGTGAGTACGAGAGCTCTTTGTAGTTTTAATGCTGATATCGTGTGTTAAGCTCATCTGCAATATCAGATGAGTGAAGCTCTATTGTACATGGTTTTTAATTTTTTAACCCCAATTAATGAATATTTTTGTATAATAAAAGGTTTTAATGCTGCTAAGCCTGCTGGCTGCATCACCTTTAATTTAGCTGATTGAATTGTGTGTTCATGTGGTGGTGGGTGTATCGTTTATGCTCAAAATTATAATCCAAATACATAAAAGTAATAGTTACCTTATTGCATTATTAACTGAAATAGCAAACAAGCAGAACCTAGTTACGATTACACATACTGAAACCTAGAGGTGCACATAAAAACCGGTTTTTAAACCGGAATCGGAAAAAAACCGGAAACCGGGACCGGTCAAAACCAGTTTATTATAAACCGGTCCCGGTTTATTTAGGAACCGGAGGTTTGAGACCGGTTCATGATTTTCAAGAAAAATTCGGTTTTCCAACCGGTTTATGGACCGGTTAACCGGAACCGGTTTATTATAAACCGGTTCCGGTTAACCGGCATAAAAATTAAAATAAAAAAAACCGGAAAATCTAGTGGCAATTCAAAACTTTTTAAAAATAAATAAATAAAAAATAAAAACCGGAACCGGTTAACCGGCATAAACCGGTCTGGGACCGGTCTAGGACCGGTTCTACCGGTCTGTAAATTTCATCTCCCAACCGGTCCGGTTTTAAACCGGTTAACCGAATGAACCGGTCTTTTGACCGTTGACTAGGGACCGGGCCGGTCCCGGTTTATAAAAAACCGGTTGTGTGCACCTCTACTGAAACCATTGAAAACCGTAGAAATGCGTTACTTTCAAAAATAGCTTACTCTACGGTCCAACATATGGATAGTAGAAACAAAGGCCTACTCGACAATCCAAGTCATCTATTTTCCAGGTATCTCAAATCTTTTTGGGGTAATCAAGATCAGAGCATCAACATATCAACTTAATTATTATCTATTACTCCTAAGTTTTTCAGAACTGGAAATTGACCACATAGTATCCTTGTTAATGAGCTTTCTGAATGAAACAACATTACTTAGATCAAGACTTCTACCCGACCGACACAAGGACAACAGAGTTTCTGAAGGAAGCTTCCTGAATATATATTTGTAACATGACAATCTACATTCTTATATATTTAATCTTTGATCTGATTCAGTTATCTCAATTTTCCTATTTGTGCTTTCTAATTAGTTGTTACTGCTTGTTATGAACACCATATAATCCTTTCTGTAACTTGCATAATCTCCTTTTATGTGCCTAGCCACGCATTGTAATTTTGGTAATATATAATGAAATAAACCATGAATTTGATCAATACATTCTTTAAATGCAGGTACGCCGCTTTATATGTTTATCTGATAAGTTTACAAATGAATCACTTCAACAAGCTTGCACTAGCGTCTAGCGAGAATGGCGATTTTGGTTTCTTTCTTTCATATTAGTTCCTGTAGGCTTGGTTTAAAAAAGCGCGCCTTTTTACGCCTAAGGCGTGAGGCGAGGCGAGGCAATGGGGTCATCGCCTCGAGACCCCTGATGCGCAGCCGTTACAAAAAGCTATTTGAGGCGGTGCTTTTTTACGCCTTAGAGGAACGCTTTCTACCGCTTTTTACTGCCTCAAGTGCTTTTTGTTCTAAAAATGACATTTGAACTCAAAGGGTTTGAGTGGACTTTTAAAGTCAAAGGGTTTTTTGTTCTAAAAATGACATTTGGACTTTTATTAGTCTAAAAATGACATTTAAGCTCAAAGAGTTTGAATTATGGGTTTTAATAAAGTCGCAATCGTTGTGTACAAAGTAAGCGCCTCTCCTACGAGAGGCGTGCGCTTTTGCCTCATTGCCCGCGCTTCTCGCTTCGGACCCTTAACGCAACGGACCGCTTCTCGCCTTTTAAAACCAAGCCTGTAGGGTGAAGATAACTTAAAGTAAGAGACCCGTCTGTACCTTATGGGTGTACCCTACGGATTTGTAGCCCTCGGGAGGGGTTGGTAACCATATGTAACATGGACTTTTAGTACTACTCCAAACTAAGGTGTAGTCGATAGGATTGGCTAAGGTTCCCCCGGAAACATCTTTTCCAGCGAGAACCCACCCGAAAAGTGGAGTGGCATTCGATTGACAATAGCATCCAAGCATCGAAAATCCATTCGGGATAGGTGATGGTTCAAAGAATGTGATATCAATAGTATTTGATCCAATTTGAGATGTAGACCATATTTTTTTGAAAGATGTTACTTGGCAAACTTCAAGTCCTCCAAGATCAATTATTCCACTAGCAAAACCTTCACCTATATGGAATAAATCAAATGCTCCTATTTAGATAATTATACAAAACTTGAAGTGGGATGATTGGCTTCAACATCCATACTTGTTATCCTTGTAATTTTCTAGCTCCTTGCTAGTTTCTAATAAAGTTGCCGTTCAAAAAAAAAAAAAAAGATAATTATACAAAACTTATATACAAAGTCTCAAATCTATACATACAACTACAAGGTTCCTTTCTTAGCAATGAAATTCGAATCTACAACCCTAAAGTTTATTTAAGGATCTAACTTTTCAGGGTTTCCGAAGAGGGTCAGCCTTTTTGGTTCTGATGTACGCGGTCTCACTATGTTAATCACAAGACCGTTTCTGACCCTTTCATGGCCACCCTAAATGTACACACCTAACGAGGTTTGAACCGTTTAACTATAGTTTAATGTATGTGCTAATGATATGAAGATTAGATAGAGATGAATAAAATTAACCTTGTGGCCAAGAAGGCAATGGAGAAGGAAACTTGAAGCTTGTGTCAATGGGAAAAGTTTTAGAACCAGAGTTCCCCATATTTGGGACTATTGATATTGTGAGTTCTTTTTGATAAAAAAGAAGATATAATTGTGAGTACTAGTTGGCCAACAAACTGTTTATATAGGTGTAAAACACACATATGCATGAAAAGGTTTAATCATATTTTAAATATGAAATTCATTTCAACCAGTAACCAAGTACCCAACATTTGACAAAAGTCCAGGTTCACATAAACATTTTAGATATTAAACGACCCACGCGTTTTTACAGTATCAATAATTTATAAGTTAAAGTCAAAGTAAAATTTTCTCATCTGTTTTGGCGTGGCTTGTGGTAGTTGGATCATAGTGTATAATATAGCTAGGACCACCAACTTCACATCCTCGTGATTATTCGTATTAAGAAGGGCTTAAAAAATTAGAGGTCGCAAAACAGGCTGACACAGGCGAGGCAAAACAAACGATATATTTAACGTGTGTCGGGTTAAACAAACATGGGTCAAACAAACGCGATTAATAGGGCGCAAGTTAAATCGGGCAAAAATATATATATATAAAAATGTAAAAATAAAAATATATAATTTTTTTTAAAGTCGTGAAAAAAAAACATTAAAAAAGAAGATTTGTCGAGTGGCCAATTAAGTGTTTTATATACCTCATTCTAACCCATGTAATTAACTAGTTATAAGCAGGGACGGACCAGGCGTTCCCCGCGAGTGCTCGAAAACCTTATAAATTTTTCTAAAGTATTATTGCTTTTTAAAAAACCCTCGATTTTTTCTAAATGTATGTCATAATGCAACTCGTTTTTTAAAATATGTTTGTAGTATTACGGTTTAAATTTTTTGTACAATCGACGATATTGGGTGTTGGTTTTATAATTTTGAAGTTACTTATAATTAGAGAGGAAGGTACCACGGCGAGGGGTACCTCGTCGAGCCGACGTGGACCCTCGTCGTGCCTATTCGTCGCACCCACCCCTATTCGTCGAATGGATTTCGGTTTTGCGAAATATGAACGACGAGGAGAGATGTATCTTGTTCTTCTTTTTCCTTTTTTCTTCTTTCTTTTTTTTTCTTTTCTTCTTTTTGGTAAAAATTTTAACGAAACTTTGCATATCTGGTGGATACCTATATCTGGTGTTTTCTGGCAATTGTTTTCTAGTAAGAGAGGAAGAAGAGAGAGGCTGAGAGGGGAGAGGGGAGGTGTTGGTGGAGGGATAAGGATGAGAATGTGTTCTTTTTTAATATATATATTTTTGTTATATTGTTTATTTAGTTATATGTAATTTTTATCTTATTTTTTTGCTAAAACTTTTAAGTTTTGTACTCCCTCCGTCCTAAAATTATTGTCACCAGACACATAATTTAAGAAAATTATATTTATTACAATTTTCTCTCTCTTACTTTTTAGCATAATGACATTTTTATCTTTAGTTAATTAATTAACTCTTCTTTAAAATTTGTAATAACAATTTCAAGCAAGGATAATATAGTAAATTTATCAAATTTTCCTATGTATTTTTAATATTGGACAATAGTTTTGGGACAACCCAAAATAGAGAGATTGACAATAATTTTGGGACGGAGAGAGTAATTTTTTAAAATGTTTTTAGTTTAGGGTTATATTTTTATTTTCGTAGTGTATTTTTATTTAAATATTTGTAATTTTAATTTTAATGAAATGATTTTAAATTTGTGTGAAAATAAAAGAAGAAAAAATAAAAAATAGTAGTGGGGTCAAAGTGATAAGGGCTCGGATGTGTTGTGAGTGAGGGAGTATTTTTATTAGTTATATTGATGTGATATAGCGCTAAGTTGTAACACCCTCCTCTCTTACATTCACAGCTTGTAAATAGTCAGTTTATGGTATTATTGTTGAATGACCCTCTTAACGAAAGTGTAAACGAATATATAATTAAAGGTAAAAAGAAGCTTCGTTTGCATATGGAATCATAATTTACTTTAGTTGTTAAAATGATTCGTTAGGCATTTCATTATTTCAACCTTGTCGACGCATGCATAAGATGATAAAGTATTTTATAGAAAAAAACTTATAATAGTGATAATTTTTAGGTGAAAATGATTTTTATAAACACGTTTTTTTAATAAGTAATATAAAATTATAGTCTAAGTCAATGACAGTCTTAGATTGTTTTTGTTTTCATTATTTTGTAACGTGATAGTCCTAAAAACATGGATCAAACAAAAATATGCTTTTAGATGCCGACTTAATTAATCTACATACATATTTGTCTTGATCATTTCTCATTTTTATATAGTTTGTTCCTACTGATACCTAATAATACGACCAACAATTTTTTTTTTATTAGAATGATGCCATCTCATGTCTTTGGATCTACTATTAATATTTGTTAAGTTTAATAGTACAACATGCTGCCAAAAAAAACATGATTTTTTTACAATTGTAGATATAACTAGGACCCATAAAGATACATTATTTTGGTTCTCAATGTAATAAAGTTAAATATGAAAATATATAAAGCATATTTATCTTGCTTAATTCGAGTAATTAGGGCCGAGGATCGGTTTAAAATCGAATTGAACCAAAAAATTGAACCGAATTAAATCGTAAATCTAATTTGAGAAAAATATGAACCAAAAATAAGGTGAAATAAGTCGGGCAAAATCAAAATTGAGCTGAACCGAATATATAGTTTAACGTATTTTTCTCTTTTAACTTGAAATCGAACCAAACCAAACCGTAAAAAAACCAATATAACTATACAAAATAAAAAAACGAACCAAAAATGGTCGGTTTGGTTTCGATCAGTTCAGTTTGTCGACTCGGTTCGGTTGATTTTACTCGGCATACGAGTAATACTTTAATAACTTTTTTTGACCAACTGTTTAGCTCAGTTGGCCACAAAATGATTTTCTAGGAGAGGATTCCTGTAGGTTTTGGGTTTAAGACATGCCAAGAGTCTTTCAGGTGAAGCGGATAAAAAGTTTAACATAACTAGGCGAGGGTTTGAAGAAGACATTTTTTTGCTTGGATGTCATTGCATGACTCGACTCACTAAAAACTAACATTTGCATGTTCTACTTTTTTTTTTTAAATAACTTTTACAATAAAAACGTGTTCAAGCTTGGTAGGCCAGGTATTCTTCAAAAAATAATAAAGAAAAGATATTCGACGAGATTTGTAAAGACCAAAAATAAAGTTGCCCATTAATAATTATTTAAGACCAGTTTTATTTTTTTAATGCATGATTCGATGTCTTTTCTTTTCGTCCCTTAAGATTAAATTTTATATTGACTTCCAAAACAAAAACGCATCGAAAACTTGACAACCATAAAAAAGAAGCTTCGTCCATCTTCAATGGTATCAAATTCTATTAAATTTAACAATAGTCATTTTTATCTTTTTTTTTAAGCAAACATGTTAGGTTAGAGAATAGAGAAATACTAAAACTACACACATTTTACATAAAGTTGTCCACACAATTACATGTATTATTTATGCTTGGATGTTTATGAAAGAGAAAAATCTAAAAGTAAGAGAGATAATATCACTAATTATAGAACATGTCATTGTGTGAATATTTTTTGTAAAATTTGTGTGATTGTAGCATTCCTCTAGAGAATAAGAAAGAAAGATGACTGTATAAACACTTTTTTTTATCAATCTGTCTTTAGACAAGACCAAATTGGCCAGAGTTTTTTTTTTTTTTTTTAATTCCAGTTGATTATTTAAGAGAACCAAAGAGTTTCTAAGAGCATAAGGTGTCACGACGAGTAGGGATCGGCGGTCTAAGGTGTAAATATCGTTGGTGTTCGCCGGCCTTGCCATGACACGCATCCCTCATTCGTCGGTTGCTCATTGGGTTTTGACGAGGAGAGAGAAAAGGAAAAAAAATAATTCATTTAATTAAGTGTTTGTTGTATGTTTTTTAGTGTGTATTTTTGTGTGTGTTTAACAAAAGAGAAGATTCAACAAGGTTGGTGCTTATTTTTATTTGTTTTTTTCTAAAAAAATATATTTATAATTTTATATTTATAGTTTGTTGTTTATCATTTTTTTTAAAATTTATTAATTTTTGTGTTTTTTAAAATCGTTTTTAGTTTTAGATTGTATTTTTATTATGCAGTGTTTTTTTAGTTATGTATTGCAATTTTAATTTGATAAATAAGTTTTAATTTGTGTGAAAAAAAAAGAAAAAAGAAATTAGTAGGTGGAGTCAAAATGGAGAAGATAGAAAAATGTCATAAGTGAGAGATACTTTTGTGAGTTGGTTTGATGCGACGTGACCCTGATGTGATAGTAGTAAGACCAAAGTTGAGAATGTTTTCCTTTCGACGCCGCCTTATGCTCTAATGAAAAAAGGGCCATATAGATACTGGCAACTAGGGTTGAGTATCAGCTCAAAATCAAACCGAACCGAACCAGTTTTGAAAAGAAAACAAACAAATAACCAAAACGAGCAAAACCGAACCGAATATAATTTAGGCATATTTTTTGTCTTTTTAACCCGAAACCGAAATAAACCCGACTGAACCTTGCAAAACCGACATAAATATAGAAAATCAAACCAAAAATGCTCGGTTTGGTTTCAGTCAGTTCGGTTCGGCTAGGTTTGTCGGTTCGATTCGGTTTTCAGTTCAGCCCTATTAAGTCTGGTAAAAAACTTAGATTTTTGTTAGAATCGTGTTAAATACACATGGTTTAAAAAAAATGTGTTATTGTTTAGTTTACAGTAAATGTACATGGTTGCAAGGACAGATCTTAGTAGGGACCGCAGAGGGCTCCGATTTTCCCAAATGTTGTGACGAGTAATATAAATAATACTGATTATGTATTAAAGTTATTTTTCATTTTTTTATTTTAGTATGTCTAAAGTAATCCGACCTTTTCCATGAAAAATGTTCAAGTTCCATCATTTCATGGTTGTTTTGTGTTTTAATTCCGTCCATAGCTATTTAAAAATGTTTCAAAGTGCCAAAGAAAGTAATTTTTTGTCATTGTCACTAGGTTTGATGATAGAGAATGTCTCTCTATTTGTATGCTGGACTCCTAGAGCTTTAAAGAAAGCAAGGGTTCATAATGAGTTTAGAGTTTGGACTATACCAAATTATAAGGATTCCTTTCGGCCCATTTGGCACTCTTGGTCTCCTCCGACTCAAAGCTAAAACTTACGCAACGATATTTAAAATTGATATTTTTTTTTGTAAATATTATGTAAGAAAAATATAGTTCATTTTAAACAAGATGAAAAATAAGTAGATATAAAATTAATGACGTGGATTTGTTTAGCTGAAATGAAAAAGAAAAAAGAAATCTACTTGGAAAACCGACAGAATTTGATTTCAAAGACGACTGCAAAGTTGAGAATAAGGAATGGTATAAACTTCTTCTAAGTGCCGCGTCGGTTTTTATTGAGTTTGGTATTTCTGATGAAGTGCTTATTAAGCAAAAGCAGACACGCTTATTGCTTATTGTATTAGGAAAATGCAATAAGCCCAAACAGTTGGCTTGCTAGAGTGTGCTTATTGTGTTTGAAAAGTGCACAATGGAGAAGCTAACTGGAAATGGCTTTTTGCAAACGCACATACTATTGCAACTATTGATATTTTACAACTAAAACATAGCATTTTCGTGAGTATGAGAGCTCTTTGCAGTTTTCTGCCTCTGTCGCATAGAATACCTGCTTAACTTCAGCTAATTTTTGCAGTTCTATAATTATTAACAAGTTGAATTTGATTAGCCACAACTGTATCATCCCTGAAAAAAACGAAAATTTGATCCGCCACTTAAACCATGTAATTTGTTGTTTGGTCAGGTTTATATTGATGTGATGGGTTGCTGTAAGGGAAACGAAAGATGATACGAGTACTAAAGTATCAAGCAGACTTGAAGTTTATGAACCTTTCTCACAGCACATCAGTGATCATGGAATTAGTGGAAATCGGTCTTCATTCATTGTGACTTCATACGTGGGAACACTACTTCTGCTTGATCGTTCGGATTCCATCATTCGTGTTGCGCGCTGATGTTGATGAAAAGGTATCGTGAAGAAACTTCAGTTATTAAATTAGTATAGGTTACTCCGTATTTAATTTATGTAAGCATCCTATTCACATTGATGATTGTGTTTAACTATGAGATCAACGTTTCCAGCATACTTATGACTAATCTAGTTTGTGTTATCCTTTTCCGATTTCAAAACATTTTAGATACTCTAAACGGCTTTCAATTCGTGTACTTGCTGCATCTGTGTATTTCCGATAGGCATAAGTTGGGTGTGATGTACCAATCATATTCTCCCCTGTATGCCGTCATAAATTAGTCTGTCATGTGCGCATAATACAAATAGCATCTAGCAAGGTTACTATCTATAAGCAGCATTAGCAAACCAGCGCTTGTTGAGAGTTTAACTTATGATCAGAATACTGCATAATTGCATTAAGATCAGAATCCCTAGTTTAATGTACTATGTTAGTTTAAGGCGAAACATGCAACTCAGTCTGTCGACCTTGCATATCACCTCAGTGGAGACCATGAGAATTGCAAAAACGCAGGAACCGACTGAAGCAATGCACATAATTAGGTTTATGATAGTGAACTATAGGGGAACTTTGCATAAAGTTAACATGTTTTAACTAACTGATAATGGAATAGTCGTTATATATTTGTTTCTTTTTTACTCTTTCAAGAACTATAATATCTTGTTACTATATCTATATAACAGGAATTTCGATACAAAGTGAGCTTTTCAGGTCTGTAATAGTGTAATGTGTGAGATTTTAGCGTTTGGGCTTTCGTATGCTATGGTCAATGGATAAGTCCAATAATAATACTATTAGTTTTGGTTATGCAATACTAATAATGTATCCTTAGTTATCAATTTTTTTAAAATTTAACTAAAATTTAAACAATTTTACAGCATACATTATTGGATGAGCAAATCAAAGTTTCATCCAGTTGAGTTGTGTCGTGTGGTGTGGATTTGACATCGTTTTGACAGATTAGCTGGTTTTGTTTATACTTTTCACAGTTTTGAACACGTATTCTTGCTCCTCTGCAATATACGGGATTGTTACACAGGTTATGTACAAGGTCGAAACATCTAGATAATTTTGAAGGTGTTGCACAAAATGTTAAAATATGTTTGTATTGATGACAACCACAAGTCCGTAAGGTTTGTAGTCTTTACTCTTTGCCATAGCAGTATGAAGTATCTAAGTGACTTAACTACTATAAGATTGTGTGTTCAAATAACGTTAGTAAACTTAGGTTAGCGCCTACTTAGCTTTTTATTTTAATTGATGTCCAAACATGTTATAGCTAATAAGCATGATTCCAAAAGCTAATTTAACCAAAAACCAAATGGGAAGGCTTAAGCTCGAATCCAACCAAATGCTGCTATTTGCAATATCAGATGAGCGAAGCTCTATTGTACATGGTTTTTAATTTTTTTTATCCCCAATTAATGAATATTTTTGTATAATAAAAGGTTTTAATGCTGCTAAGACTGCTGGCTGCAGCACCTTCAGTTGATTGAATTGTGTGTCCATGTGGTGGTGGGTGTATCGTTTATGCTCAAATTTATAATCCAAATACATAAAAGTAATAGTTACTCTTATTGCATTATTAACTAAAACAGGATACAAACAGAACCTAGTTACGGTTACACATACTGAAACCATTGAAAACAGTAGAAATGTGTTATTTTCGAAAGTAGCTTACTCTACGGTCCAACATATGCATAGTAGAAACAAAGCCTACTCAACAGTTCAAGTCATCTATTTTCCAGGTATCTCAAATCTTTTTGGGGAAATCAAGATCAGATCATCAACATATATATCTAAAAAAAGGGGAAACCGTGACTTAGATCCCATTCAAACATCCCTAATTTCCTTAAAGCCAACGCTTCAATTTACGCCTGGGAAGATCGTTATCCCGTCTATTTGATCGGTGAGACAGGAAACACCTAGCTGAGGGTGAGGAACGAGAAGAAGTTCTACCAACGGTTGAGGGTCAAACAAAGGCCCTCGCTGAGGGCTAAGAGGGTTGTCCTTTTCATTAATTCTAGTACCGTTTATGCATACACATAATCACTGGCGGACTCAGGATTTGTTATAGGGTGTTGCACATTTTTTTATTGATTATAAGCACTAAAGTAGTCTCACGTTATCTAGATATGGGTGTTGCACGTATCAAGAAAAAAACCTATTTTATAATAATTTTACACTTCGTAACCTAAAATCGGGTGTCGCCCGTGCCACACCCGGCTCCCATGTGAGTACGCCTGATATGAGCTTAAACTCATATCCTTTTATCAACAAATAACCCTAAAACATGAAGCAAAATACCAATTTATTTGGCAAAAACAGTGTTATGTGGTATGTTTGTGTTTGTGTGCACTTGTGTAGGTAAAAAGATACATTTTCAAGCAAACAAGGAAAAATCAAGCTCAAATGGATGAAAAAGACAAAAGAGGATCAAAAGTGACAAGACTTTGGAGTACAAGGACCTATCTTGACAAGTTATGAAAGTTGAAGGACTAAAAGTGTAAATAATGTAAAGTCAAGATTCAAGTCAAACTTGGTCAACTCTCAAGTCAACTCAGTCAAAGGATCATTTTGTTCAAGAATGAAGTTCAAAGGACTAGTTTTGCCAAAGAATTGAAGATTAGAGATCAAATCATAAATCTGCCTAAGTATAGGGGCTGAAAGTGACAACTTTACATCAAAATTGGGTTTAATCCGTGTGAAGTGTTAAATGGCCAATGAGAATCAAGTAAATAATACACAAGGATCACCACATCAGCCACTAGCGCCGCTTTTCATTTAATGCAAGATCTCAACAGTGAAAGCGCACTTTCTTTAAATCAACCAATGAGAATGCGCCACTCCATAATCCTTTTATCCACTTTTGGATATTGATCCGTGTGACCAGAGAAGAGCCAACCAGAAAATGCCACGTGTCACTTTCAAACAAGAACGAGCCCAGAACCCATCTTGAGCTACAATGCATTTCAGGCAAAGTGATTAACATGAAAGTTGCTCCATTTTGAGAGACGAATCCATATCTCATAATCAATTAAGCTGAAAGAAGTTGGATCAAAAACCCCCAAATATGTTCTTGAGCCAAGTTATCCAATTAACAAGAAGATGCCACGTGGAGCTCAGAGATTGGTCCTGACACGTCACCAACTCCAACAAACTCTCCCTTCTTGCCTATAAATAGCTAGATTGTACTTCATTTTCAGTAGTAGCTTAATTTTGTAAAAAACACCTAGTTAACTTTTCCTTTCTCGTTTCCCTCAATCTTACCCTAACTACTCAAGAGTCTGACAAACTCTTGAGTCAGTTAGTTAGTTACTACCTTTGTAACAGCTTTGTAACCGTTTTCCAGCAATAAAATTCAAATTTACTTTTTCCCGCCAATTCTGTTCTTCTCATTCCAGTTTGATTCTTGCTGCTGTTGGATATTGTTGTTGCTGTTGAGTGTTTGTTATGATCAACCATTGATCATAACTGACATTGGTGAAGTTCGTTAGCTGTTTGATCACAATTCAGTCATTGCCTAGTTCCTATGGAGTTTTCAAGCAGTTTGATGGATTCTAGTTGATTTGTTGGTGGATTCTTGTTGATTTCTAGTGATAGGTGGTGGTTATCACTAAGGCAAGAGAGCTCAGCGCTCCTCTTCTTCTCAAAGGATATCTACATTAGGTTTTAAGCTTCTTGTTTTTGTTCCACTCAACAAGTCAAATGCCATGCTTCATTTTCCTAGTTAAAACTGATGGCTGCATGATATAATTGTTAGTAGTTGCTGTTTGATTGAGTTTTTGTGATTGAAGTTTAGTTAATTGCTTACTTGTTTACTGATTTGAGAGTTGTGTAGTTTACTGCATTAGTTGAGTACTTTTTAGCCTATTAGCTTAACTTGAGTCATAGCCTTGGTAATTGTTTGTTTTCAGTTTTAAAACCTTTCATTTTGATCTTTGAATCTAGTCTGCTATAGCTTTTAAGTCAGTTTAATTCAGAACTTAATAAGTCTTTGTAAAATTTTGTTAAAATCAGTAAAGGAGTGTTTGGTAATAGATCAAAAGTAGTTTTCAAGTATTGAGAATTGGTGTTTTAGAGTTCATTTCCAGTCTTTGAGTGATAACAAGTTGTTTCAAGCCTTTTACAAGTCAAATATAAAGTCAAACAGGCAAATGGCTTCAAAATTGTTTTGGTTAGCTTTCATTCAGCTTTGGACTTAAAAACTTGCCATTTTCATTTGCTTAGTTCTCATTCATTTCTAGATGAAATTTTCTCAAATTTGCTTTCAGTCTTAGCTTATATCATATAGTTTTATATTCCAAGAGGAATTTCTACAGTATTAGTTAATAAGCTGGGAATAAGCTTTTTGGTCCAAGACTGAGCAAAGCTCATTCTCTGAGATAAAATTGTTACTGTTTTCCTAGATCTTCATATCTACTTCACAAATCTTGTGATTTTCTTTCATAAAATCAGTTAGTAAGTGTTCCTAGTTAATTTCTGAAAGTTTGAGCTTTTTGCAAATTCTGGTCAACGCTTGGTCAACATAAGCTCTTTTTAGCTTATTTCTGATTTAGAGCTTATTACTGGATGAAATTTGTTCTGGTTTGATTTCCCAATCTTCAAATCATTTGCTTAATCAGTTTCAAGAGAAAAATCCAGTTGTGGTTGATTAGATTTGGCTAGAGCTTATTTTGAGCTTATCAATAAGCACTCATTTGCTTATTTCTGATCCTTAGTTAAATTCCTTGGACACACATAGCTTAAATTGAATTTGGAACGTTTTGCAAGTTGTTTCATCCGATTTGGTTGAGTAATAAGCCAGAACGAGCTTATTTTCTCTTGTGTCCCGTTTTTGTTTAAAAACTTTCCAATATTGCATTTTGGTCCTTTCATTTCTATCAGAGTTGAAAACTTGGCTAATCTTCCAAGAATTTAGGGTTTGCATTGTTTAGGTCCCTGGACTTTGAAAGTTGTTAGATTTCAGTTAGTAGTTTGTTAATTTGTTACATTTTTGGCAAGTTGGTTATAGTTGTTACATTTTTGATCCTTATAGTTTACTGATTTGCACTTTTAGTCCCTATAGTTGTTAGAATTTACATTTCAAGCATTTATTGTTCTTAGAATTTACAATTTCAGTCCCTTTAGTTTCATATTTTGCATTTTAGACTTTTACTTGAATAAAAACGTGGTATTTGCAAATTGTTTTACATATACGTAGGTAATATTTTTCCGTTTTGCAAGCATTTGTTGAATTAGCAATAGATTACCAAGCAAGCTTAACAACCAAGAACAATTAAAAATCCGATATTGGTTGGACTTTCTATTGGTTAAGAACTGAGAAAAACGAACTACATTATACTACATTTCAAATGGCGCCGCTGCCGGTTCTTTGACTACACGAGAGACTATCGATTGACGGTTTTCATTGGCTTTTGGGATCCGTTCACTTTGTGAACGTTATTTTTACGTATCATAAATCAAAAACAAATAAAAAATCAAAAATATAAAAATATATAAAAACTAAAAAATTAACAAAACAATTCTTTTCCTAAAGAATTGACCAAAAAAATTAAAAAATCCAAAAAGCAATCTTTTTCCTAAGAGATTGCACCCAAAAATATATATTATTGGATTCTCTCGGTTTTTATGTACATATAGTATTTTCCTTTAAAAAACTCATAAATACAAAAATATTTTCCATATATTATTATAAGTAAATACGTATACGTATAAGAACAATCAATCTACATATCTTCCATAAGTATTGCCGAGGCAATACACCGTGTTGAGGGGCGCTCCGGTCCTTGACACGTGTATCGATCAAACAAAATAAAGCAAGAATAGATAAATACTCTCAATAAGCAACAATTCGAAGAATACGAACATTTAAGTGAATAGAAAGGCGATGTGCTATAAAATGCCATCTAAGGGTCAATAGGTACTTAAGTGCTTCGCGCCACCTAACCCCCCGTTCACTTGGGAGTATTCTAAGAAGGAAGGCTTCATTGAGGGTCTTGCACCCAAAGTAGTAAATACATATATTGTTATTTTCTTGTGGATATTTAATATTGAAACTCGAAGAGGATAATCTATTTCTCTTCAAAGTCACACGAGAGCTTCTCTCTCATTCCTCGTATTGAGTTGCATGCTCACTCGCGGGCGTGCACAAATACCGATTGGTGTACAACCTCTTCCTCCGAAAAGGAAGAAAAAGAGAAAGAGTAAGACCACCACCGTCCACCAAGCCGATCATGAGAATCGTGCTTTGTCACCACCACAAGAAGCCATGGCTATTGATAATCGTACTTTGTATGAACGTATGCAATCCAACATTCATGGATATTCTAGTGCCATTAAGATTCCCGACTTTCCCGCTAACACATTTGAGCTACATACATCTATGATCAATATGGTTGCTTTATCACCTTTCTTGGGAAAACAAAATGAGGATCCTCATGCTCACCTAAAGAGATTCCTTTCACTTTGCAATACCATTAAGCATAATGGGGTTCCACATGAGGTCATTAGATTGATGTTAGTGTCATTTTCCTTAGATGGGAGTGCTAAGCATTGGTTAGACACCCAACTACCCGATAGTATCACCACATGGGACGGTTTTACCACTAAGTTTTTGAACAAATTCTTTCCTCCACAAAAGACTATGGCTTTGAGGAATTTAATTATGGGCTTTACACAAAAACCTAGTCAATCCTTTAGTGATGCTTGGGAAGAGTATAGTGAGTTGTTGAGGCGATGCCCTAACCATGGATTGGATGATGTAAACCAAATCAATACCTTCTATAATGGCCTTAAACCTCACCACCAAGATTCACTAAATGCTTCCGCGGGAGGGAGTATTCTTCTTAAAACATACCACGAGGCTTTGAACATTATTGAGACTAAGGCAATGGTTCAAACAAACAATCCATTTGAAGAAAGGGTTCATGTTATCCAAAACACTTCTCAAACTCCTTGTGACATCCAACTTCTTAAAGAGATCCTTCAACAAGTCAAACAAGGACAAGAAATGACTCATGACATGGTTCAAAATTTTAAGAGCATGACATTGAACAATTTCTCAAATAATGTGAATGCCATCACCATTTCTTGTGTTACTTGTGGAGGTCCCCACTCTTATGAACAATGTGATAAGGTGCAAGGGTATCAAGGGGAATGCTATGCTTACCAAGAGGAACATCGTGAACACTTCAAGCCTAACATTAATCCAAATAACCTTTCTTACAAATCCCAAAATTACCTTACTCCACCCGGCTTCCCACCCCAACCACCCACCCAAATTCCACAAAATCCTCCTCAAATTTTAGCAAGGAATCAAGGGCAAAGACAACCATACCAAGGAAATAACTACAAGGCACCCAATCAATTTCAACCTCAAGCAAATACCTTTTATCCACCACAACAAGGATTTAATCAACCACTTCCATTTATTCCCAATCAAGCATATGCTCCAATACCAAATCAAGCTTACCCTCAAAATCCAACTCAAGGATATGGGATGCAAGAGACTCAAGAGTATGTTGACAAGAAAATGCGTGAAATTGAGAAAAGAATGAATGACCAATTGAAACGTACAATGGAGGAACAAATTAATAGGGTTTTAGTGGCGGTAACTCAAAGACCACAAGGGGCTTTACCTTCTAACACACAAACAAACCCTAGGGCCAATGTCAATGCTATTACAACAAGGAGTGGAACAACAACAAAGGATCCTTCACCTCCTAAGCCTACTATTGTTCAACCCACTTGTGCTCCTACTTGTGACAAGCCTTCTACTTCTACTCTACCTCCTCAAAATGCTCCTATTCACTCAAACACACCTTCTCAACCACCTCATACTTCTCCTTTACCTTCCACACTTCCCAATGAAGAAGCTACCAAAGACAAATCTTCCACCACAACACCTATTCCACCTACACCAAAACCTACTCTTCCATACCCTTCAAGGTTGAAAAAGGACAAGTTAAAGAACAAAGATGACATCCAAGTCTCCAATTTCTTAAGGATGTTCAAGCAACTCAATATCAACATATCCTTTGCGGAAGCTCTTGCTTATATGCCAAAGTTTGCTAAGATGTTCAAGGATTTGCTCTCAAACAAAGAAAAATTGATTGACTTGCCCAACACATCACTTAATGAAAATTGTTCCGCGGTGTTACTTAAAACCTTACCAACAAAACTTGGAGATCCGGGGCGCTTCTTGATACCTTGTAATTTTCCCGGTGTTGAAAATTGCATGGCTTTGGCGGATTTAGGGGCAAGCATAAATCTCATGCCTTTATCGGTTTGGAAACAACTATCTCTTCCCGAGCTCACTCCCACTAGGATGACTCTTGAACTAGCCAACCGAACCATAGCTCACCCCGTAGGTATAGCGGAAGATGTGTTTGTAGGTGTGGATAAGTTTACCTTTCCGGCCGACTTTGTCGTGGTCGATTATGACATGGATCCTAGAGTGCCTTTGATTGTTGGTAGGCCGTTTTTGAGAACGGGTCGTACCTTGATAGATGTGGCGGAAGGAGAATTAATTATGAGAGTAGAAGATGAGAGAGTGGTGTTTAAGTTAGGGAAAGTTTGTGATAGAAAAGAGGTTAAGGAGTCTAGACCTTGTGAGACTATTAACATTGTGGATGTGTTAGATGAAGTGTGTAATGAACACTTTCATGATGCTTGTAAGAATGCTAGTGATGAGATTCCACATGTTGAAACCGTGGCCTCAATTGCTCCCTCTTTAACACCTTTTGGAGAGAGTGATTTCCTCTTGGAGGAATTTGAGTCTAACTTTCTTGGTGATGATGATTCTCCCATTAATTGGGAAGAAGATATTCTTACAATCCAAAAGTTGCTCAATGAGGACCCTATTCCTTCTTCTATTCCACAAGAGATTACCATTGTGGAACCTTCCATAGTAAAACCTTCCATAGATAGTCCACCTCCCATTGAACTTAAGGAACTTCCATCCCACTTAGAATATGCTTTCTTAGAAGGAAAAGACCAATTACCGGTGATTATTGCTAAAGAGTTGAAAGAGGATGAGAAGGAGCAACTTATTGAAGTCCTTAAGAAACACAAGAAAGCCTTAGCATGGAAAATATCCGACATAAGGGGAATTGATCCACATTTTTGTACTCACAAAATCCTTATGGAGGATGACTATAAACCCGCCATTCAAAACCAAAGGAGAGTTAACCCAAAAATCCATGAGGTTATTAAGAAGGAAGTGATTAAACTCTTAGATGCGGGTATGATTTACCCCATTTCCGACTCTCCATGGGTTAGCCCGGTTCATTGTGTTCCAAAGAAGGGTGGAATCACCGTGGTGCCTAATGAGAACAATGAGCTTATTCCCACGAGACTTGTAACCGGTTGGAGAGTTTGCATTGATTATAGAAAACTCAATGAGGCAACTAGGAAAGACCATTTCCCGCTTCCCTTTATGGATCAAATGCTTGAACGCTTAGCGGGAAATAAGTACTATTGTTTTCTTGATGGCTTTTCGGGTTATTTTCAAATACCCATTGACCCTAAGGATCAAGAAAAGACCACATTCACTTGTCCCTACGGTACATTTGCTTACAAGAGGATGCCTTTTGGCCTATGTAATGCACCGGGGACGTTTCAAAGGTGCATGATGGCGATTTTCCATGACATGATAGAGCAAACCATGGAGGTTTTTATGGATGATTTTTCCGTATTTGGAAGCTCCTTTAACTCATGTCTCACCAATCTTGAGAGAATGCTTAAGCGTTGTGAGGAAACACGTTTGGTGCTTAATTGGGAGAAATGTCACTTTATGGTGAAAGAGGGGATTGTTTTAGGACACAAGATATCCAATAAGGGATTAGAAGTTGATCGAGCTAAAATTGATGTGATTGCTAAGCTTCCCCCACCCACCTCGGTTAAAGGTGTGAGGAGTTTGTTAGGTCATGCGGGATTTTATAGGCGCTTTATACAAGATTTTTCTAAGATAGCTAGACCGATGACTCATCTCTTGGAGAAAGAGGCTCCTTTCATTTTTGATCAAGCTTGTTTAGAATCTTTTGAGACCCTTAAGGAAAAATTGACTAAGGCTCCCGTTTTGGTTTCTCCAAATTGGGAATTACCTTTTGAGCTTATGTGTGACGCTAGTGATTATGCGGTGGGGGCCGTCTTAGGACAAAGAGTTAATAAGCATTTTCAACCTATACACTATGCGAGTAAAACCATGACCGGTGCACAACTTCATTACACTACCACAGAAAAAGAGTTGCTTGCTATAGTATATGCTTTTGAGAAGTTTAGACCATATCTTGTGCTTTCCAAGACCATAGTGTATACGGATCACTCCGCTCTCAAGTATCTTATGACAAAACAAGATGCTAAGCCTAGGCTTTTGAGATGGGTTTTGTTGCTTCAAGAGTTTAAGATAGAGATTCGTGATAAGAAAGGGGCCGAGAATTTAGCGGCGGATCATTTGAGTAGACTTGAGCATCCTTTTCAAGGAGATTTCCCACATCAAGAAATCAATGAATCCTTTCCACTAGAGGAGCTTATGTCTATCTCTTCCCAAGAGGATGCCACACCTTGGTTTGCGGATATAGCAAACTATCTTGTGGGCAATGTGCTTATTGAGGGTCTAACTTACCAACAAAAGAAAAAGTTTCTTAAGGAAGTTAAGTATTACTTTTGGGATGATCCATATCTTTTTAGGCAATGTGCGGACCAAATCATTAGACGGTGTGTAGATGGGCCCGAGGCATTTAAGATTTTAGAGGCATGTCATAAAGGACCTACGGGTGGACATTTTGGGCCTAACTACACCGCCAAGAAAGTCTTTGATTCGGGTTACTATTGGCCTTCCATTTACAAGGATGCCCAAGAGATGGTGAAATTTTGTGATGTTTGTCAAAGACAAGGAAAAATTACACAACGTGATGAGATGCCACAAAATTTTATCCAAGAGTGTGAGATATTTGATGTATGGGGAATAGATTTCATGGGACCTTTTCCATCCTCTAAGGGAAACAAGTATATACTTGTGGCGGTGGATTATGTGTCCAAGTGGGTGGAGGCTAAAGCCTTACCTACTAATGATGCTAGAGTGGTTGTAAAGTTCTTGAAACAATTGTTTGCTAGATTTGGTGTACCTCAGGCCATCATAAGTGATCGTGGTACGCACTTTTGTAATGATCAATTCACGAGAGTTATGAAGAAATATGGAGTGAATCATAGACTTTCTACCGCGTATCACCCTCAAACAAATGGTCAAACCGAGGTAGCAAATCGTGGTTTAAAGAGAATTTTAGAGAGAACGGTGGGAGAGCATAGAGCTTCTTGGTCGGATAAGCTCGATGATGCTTTGTGGGCGTTTAGGACGGCTTTTAAAACACCAATTGGTTGTACTCCTTATAGGCTTGTCTATGGAAAAGCGTGCCACCTCCCATTTGAGTTAGAACATAAGGCATCGTGGGCTCTCAAGTGGGCTAACTTTGATTTAAACCAAGCCGGTTCACATAGGAAAGATCAAATCAATGAGATGGATGAGTTGAGAGCCAATGCCTATGAGAATTCTTTGCTTTACAAGGAAAAGACTAAGAAATTGCATGATGCTAAGATCAAGAATCGTGAGTTCAAAGTTGGAGAGCCGGTTCTCCTCTTTAACTCAAGATTGAAGCTTTTTGCGGGCAAGCTTAAGTCGAGATGGTCCGGTCCATTCACTATTGCTCAAGTGTTTCCATATGGAACTCTTGAGTTGTCCCAACCCGATGGTCCAAATTTTAAAGTGAATGGTCACCGTGTTAAACACTACTTTGGGGAGGACATTTCCGTTGAAATGGTCCAAGAGGTACCCATTTTCCCCATGAATTAATTCATTGAGGGACGAGTCGAGCTAGAGACTCATTAACTCAAGCATCGTATAACTAGGTTTAGAGTGTTGAAGGTTAGAAATAAAGGCATGGACTTGGAGATAAGTGTAGGGGAGACCTTCTTTTGTCTTCTTGCTTGTTTGTAGGGTTGCTCACTCATCTCATGCTTTGGAGCTTATGGAGGAGGCCCTTGTATCCGGTTCACTTCGTTACTTTAGTGAATTTTCATTGACACCTTGTGCTTAAACATGATTTCACTAATAGTTGTCCTTTCCTTAACTTGGGTTAAGCAAAGTCTATTCATTGTCATAAGTGTAGGGGAAGTTTTTATACTTCCATGCTCTTAAACATTGAGGACAATGTTTAGCTTAAGTGTAGGGGGTCTTCTATCGAAGTGACCTTACCTAGAACTTGTCATTGTCTTGCATGATAACTTGATAAAAATGAATTTTCAACATTTTTCAAATTTTTGATCTACTTTGGCCACCAAAAATATGCATACATAATTTTTGCATCAATCATTTTTCATTTGCATAACACATTTGCATTGTATATATTTCTTCTTTTATTTTTCATTAAAAATATATAAAAAGGAAAAAATATAATAAAACATGGTTTTAACAAGTTTAGATTTCTTTGACATATTAGGCCCGCTATGGATATTTTGACTCAACCCGAGTTTGCTTATTTTAGCACTCTCTAGCTAGTATCCTTAACCATGTAGTCCTTCATTGGTCTATTAGGCTAAGCTTCCACCAATTTCATTATTTGAAATTTTAAATTTGTGGAGAATGGGAAATGATAGAGTTGAAGCAAGTGTAAAAGGGCTAGATAGACTTCATGATAATTACTTGTGGATAAACCCTTCTCTTCTTGACCTCTATTTTCTTCGCTTGTATATAATTGTTAATAAATAATCAAGTACGGTTTTAATTGGTTCGTAATCTCTTATGCATTTTTGGCTAATCATTTATGGCTGATATGAGTACGTCTTAAGATTCTAAGTTAGCACGTTTTATGTGTACTAGACTTATGTCATGCTCCATATTTAGCGGGTGTTTTTCCTTTTCTTCTTTTCAAATTTCTTTGTGAGGAATAAAGAAAAATAAGAGCGGCTTATGAAAAAAAATGAGTGGCTAGAAAAGAAAAAGAAAAAAAAGAAAAGAAAAAAATAATACAAGACTCCCAAGAGGGGCAGTGTGGTGTTAATTATAGTGACTATTGAGTTCCAATATTACCTTGACGGGTTGCGGGGATTCAATAGATTGCTCCAATCCAATATTACCTTGACGGGTTGCGGGGTTGAAGATCCAAAGTCTCAAAAAGATGCGGATGTAAATTATTGCGTGAGTTTTATTTTTCTTTCCTTAGCGAGTGTGTAGTTACTTATGAAAGCATGACATGAGGATTTTACACATAAGGCGAATGACTTATTATTCTTGAAACGGACTTGTATTAATTGTGAGCGGTTTTTCAAGTAATGGATGAGAAGATTACTTAGGATTAAAACCGTGCTTCCTTATTTTTGGATTTTACACTTCTTATATTTCACACTTGAATAATGACAAATTTGCCCACAAGCAATTTGCTCAAATAATAACCGGTTCCACATTTAATTGGCATGAATAAGTTGATGCACTTTTTACTTGTGAATGCAATGATTCCATTTATAAGCTTGGTATGGGGAAAGTGAAACTTGAGGGTGATAAATGTCCATGGTACCCAAGCCCTAATCCAAGTCATTGAATTCTTTATGAGTTATTTCCATCAAAACCATTTCAAGAAAAATAAAAAAGATATAGATAGAATTGTATTTTGATTCATTGCATTACTAAAAGTCAAAATCATGCATCATTTAGTTTAGAGTAGCATAGATGCATCTCATATGGCCAAGGTGGATTAATTATGAGGGAAATGTAAAATTTTGAGCCTTAAAATATAATATTGCATGAGGACATGGCAATGTTCAAGTGTAGGGGAATTTGATATGAGCTTAAACTCATATCCTTTTATCAACAAATAACCCTAAATCATGAAGCAAAATACCAATTTATTTGGCAAAAACAGTGTTATGTGGTATGTTTGTGTTTGTGTGCACTTGTGTAGGTAAAAAGATACATTTTCAAGCAAACAAGGAAAAATCAAGCTCAAATGGATGAAAAAGACAAAAGAGGATCAAAAGTGACAAGACTTTGGAGTACAAGGACCTATCTTGACAAGTTATGAAAGTTGAAGGACTAAAAGTGTAAATAATGTAAAGTCAAGATTCAAGTCAAACTTGGTCAACTCTCAAGTCAACTCAGTCAAAGGATCATTTTGTTCAAGAATGAAGTTCAAAGGACTAGTTTTGCCAAAGAATTGAAGATTAGAGATCAAATCATAAATCTGCCTAAGTATAGGGGCTGAAAGTGACAAGTTTACATCAAAATTGGGTTTAATCCGTGTGAAGTGTTAAATGGCCAATGAGAATCAAGTAAATAATACACAAGGATCACCACATCAGCCACTAGCGCCGCTTTTCATTTAATGCAAGATCTCAACAGTGAAAGCGCACTTTCTTTAAATCAACCAATGAGAATGCGCCACTCCATAATCCTTTTATCCACTTTTGGATATTGATCCGTGTGACCAGAGAAGAGCCAACCAGAAAATGCCACGTGTCACTTTCAAACAAGAACGAGCCCATAACCCATCTTGAGCTACAATGCATTTCAGGCAAAGTGATTAACATGAAAGTTGCTCCATTTTGAGAGACGAATCCATATCTCATAATCAATTAAGCTGAAAGAAGTTGGATCAAAAACCCCCAAATATGTTCTTGAGCCAAGTTATCCAATTAACAAGAAGATGCCACATGGAGCTCAGAGATTGGTCCTGACACGTCACCAACTCCAACAAACTTTCCCTTATTGCCTATAAATAGCTAGATTGTACTTCATTTTCAGTAGTAGCTTAATTTTGTAAAAAACACCTAGTTAACTTTTCCTTTCCCGTTTCCCTCAATCTTACCCTAACTACTCAAGAGTCTGACAAACTCTTGAGTCAGTTAGTTAGTTACTACCTTTGTAACAGCTTTGTAACCGTTTTCCAGCAATAAAATTCAAATTCACTTTTTCCCGCCAATTCTGTTCTTCTCATTCCAGTTTGATTCTTGCTGCTGTTGGATATTGTTGTTGCTGTTGAGTGTTTGTTATGATCAACCATTGATCATAACTGACATTGGTGAAGTTCGTTAGCTGTTTGATCACAATTCAGTCATTGCCTAGTTCCTATGGAGTTTTCAAGCAGTTTGATGGATTCTAGTTGATTTGTTGGTGGATTCTTGTTGATTTCTAGTGATAGGTGGTGGTTATCACTAAGGCAAGAGAGCTCAGCGCTCCTCTTCTTCTCAAAGGATATCTACATTAGGTTTTAAGCTTCTTGTTTTTGTTCCACTCAACAAGTCAAATGCCATGCTTCATTTTCCTAGTTAAAACTGATGGCTGCATGATATAATTGTTAGTAGTTGCTGTTTGATTGAGTTTTTGTGATTGAAGTTTAGTTAATTGCTTACTTGTTTACTGATTTGAGAGTTGTGTAGTTTACTGCATTAGTTGAGTACTTTTTAGCCTATTAGCTTAACTTGAGTCATAGCCTTGGTAATTGTTTGTTTTCAGTTTTAAAACCTTTCATTTTGATCTTTGAATCTAGTCTGCTATAGCTTTTAAGTCAGTTTAATTCAGAACTTAATAAGTCTTTGTAAAATTTTGTTAAAATCAGTAAAGGAGTGTTTGGTAATAGATCAAAAGTAGTTTTCAAGTATTGAGAATTGGTGTTTTAGAGTTCATTTCCAGTCTTTGAGTGATAACAAGTTGTTTCAAGCCTTTTACAAGTCAAATATAAAGTCAAACAGGCAAATGGCTTCAAAATTGTTTTGGTTAGCTTTCATTCAGCTTTGGACTTAAAAACTTGCCATTTTCATTTGCTTAGTTCTCATTCATTTCTAGATGAAATTTTCTCAAATTTGCTTTCAGTCTTAGCTTATATCATATAGTTTTATATTCCAAGAGGAATTTCTACAGTATTAGTTAATAAGCTGGGAATAAGCTTTTTGGTCCAAGACTGAGCAAAGCTCATTCTCTGAGATAAAATTGTTACTGTTTTCCTAGATCTTCATATCTACTTCACAAATCTTGTGATTTTCTTTCATAAAATCAGTTAGTAAGTGTTCCTAGTTAATTTCTGAAAGTTTGAGCTTTTTGCAAATTCTGGTCAACGCTTGGTCAACATAAGCTCTTTTTAGCTTATTTCTGATTTAGAGCTTATTACTGGATGAAATTTGTTCTGGTTTGATTTCCCAATCTTCGAATCATTTGCTTAATCAGTTTCAAGAGAAAAATCCAGTTGTGGTTGATTAGATTTGGCTAGAGCTTATTTTGAGCTTATCAATAAGCACTCATTTGCTTATTTCTGATCCTTAGTTAAATTCCTTGGACACACATAGCTTAAATTGAATTTGGAACGTGTTGCAAGTTGTTTCATCCGATTTGGTTGAGTAATAAGCCAGAACGAGCTTATTTTCTCTTGTGTCCCGTTTTTGTTTAAAAACTTTCCAATATTGCATTTTGGTCCTTTCATTTCTATCAGAGTTGAAAACTTGGCTAATCTTCCAAGAATTTAGGGTTTGCATTGTTTAGGTCCCTGGACTTTGAAAGTTGTTAGATTTCAGTTAGTAGTTTGTTAATTTGTTACATTTTTGGCAAGTTGGTTATAGTTGTTACATTTTTTATCCTTATAGTTTACTGATTTGCACTTTTAGTCCCTATAGTTGTTAGAATTTACATTTCAAGCATTTATTGTTCTTAGAATTTACAATTTCAGTCCCTTTAGTTTCATATTTTGCATTTTAGACTTTTACTTGAATAAAAACGTGGTATTTGCAAATTGTTTTACATATACGTAGGTAATATTTTTCCGTTTTGCAAGCATTTGTTGAATTAGCAATAGATTACCAAGCAAGCTTAACAACCAAGAACAATTAAAAATCCGATATTGGTTGGACTTTCTATTGGTTAAGAACTGAGAAAAACGAACTACATTATACTACATTTCAACGCCCATGCACATAATAACTCCCTAATTTATCACTTAAATTGTATATTACCTACTGTTAACATTAAGGGCCTTATTTTTGGTTATTTACAGGTCCAAACACTTGACAGTTGACATCAGAGTATGCATGAGATAAGCACATAAAAACATGCATAGGGCTGGTCAACTGAGTTGCGCCTTTTGCCTTTAACTACCGTAATACCTTGAACTAAGAAGTTCAGCCTACACTTATATAGAAATCTAGTGAGCCTACAGAGCAACACTGAATTAACGTAGATTGGCAATACAAAGCACTGTTTGCTTGGCGTAACAGGGCCATTTTCGCTTCCATAAAGTGGTGGTTACAGTTGCTACTTACATGTGTTCAACATGACTAGTTGCTATATGCAGTTCGTGCTATACAGGGTAGATTCTTACATGATCCTGCCCTGCAGCTAGACAATATTTGGTACATTACAGCTAAAACATTTATCTTTCTGGTAATATAAACTACACTTAACAATAAAATCTAAATGTGATAGCTAAAGCTTGATAATATCACCTTGCAATTCATCTTCGCTATCAATGAATGATAGAATTTGACTCATCAAGCAAAAGTAGCGTTTCCATGTACGAACTCGTGGAGAACGTGATATAGCCTCCTTTAATCCCAACATTATTAATACGTCCAGACGAGCGTTCATAAACTCCAATTTGAGACTTTGCACAATCATCATCCCCCGTTTCAACTACAACTTCACCATTGTTCCTAAACCCCAATACTCTCCAAGACTTACCCTCAACCTTAACCGTATATATCTTTGTAAACGGTTTATCAACACCATTTTTCCTCATCCCCACACCACAAACTGACATCCCATCCTCTTTATTATACTCAAGCAAACCAAGCGACTCATTCACCTTCGTGACGCATAAATCATTAGCACGTACTAATCTCTCCGGAAGACACACTTCAGCAAACTTCTCACTTTTCAAATCAAACGCAACAACACAATTACTAAGACGACCGCTCCAATAAATACTCCCATCTATAAAAACTTGATTCGACGTCAACCCGCACGTATTAAAAGGCGCACCTGTATACACAGTTCTCCAAACACGTGAACTTAATGTAAAGACCTGGACCTCCCAACATATACACGGGGTTTTAACAAAATTAATCCGTACAAGCTTAGGGTCACTAGTATCAGAACAAACCCCGAAACCTATAACAGTACATCCATCCAGTAAATACAATACATTAGGGATAGCAATGCGAACGTATTTCCTAACACTAGGATTCCAAATAACAACTATATTAGTTTCTGCACGTTCAAAATAACAAAACAACCCGTTAACGGAACCGAGAATCGACGTGTGTCTTCTGAAGTTATGCGAAACGGGAGCAGTTGTTAGGGGAAACTTTTGTTTTGGGAAAGTGTTGTCATCAATGATCAAGGTATAGGTTTGGACATGGTTTATTTTGTACGCTACAAGTAAATTGTGCTGAGGGTTTGAGTGATTAATGTGGTAGGTTTTTATAAATTCCGGGTTATCGATGAAAGACTTCCATTGTTTCGAAACGGATCGAAACTGGACTAGTGATTTGACAGGAAGTCTTTTCATGATTTCGGATTGGATTTCAAAAGGTATGTAGCCTGACATGTTGATTTTGAGAAGAAAAAAATTAGGGGATAATTGTCTGATGTTATGAGTTGGGCTTAGCTTATATTATGTAAGTCATTTATGGCTTATATGATATAAGCTTATAAGCCCATATTTAGTGTTTGGTTTAACTTATTAAAATTAACAAAGTATAATGACAAAAAAATACATAAATATTAAATGTTGGAGTTATTAAATGTGGGTATAAAAGTCATTTTATATATTATTTGTATATAAACCCACCATGCCTTATAAAAGCCACAAATGTGAGGCTTACCAAAACCCCCTTATATAAGCTTATAAGCCTACTTATATAAGCTTAACCAAACACTTGATTTCAGCTTATAAGCTTATATAAGCTAATAAGCTTATAAGCCCACTATATAAGCTAAAACAAACACCCTCTAAGTGACGAGGAACAGGAAATGAGCAAAGGGTGTAGTAGTGTGTTTGGACTTACCAGGCTTCATTGAATAATAAACCAACAACCCATTAGGTACTAGATCAATTAAGGGTGTCAAGAAAGCCCACCCAAACCCGAACTCAAGCTTATTCGGGTTGGGTCACTCAAGTTAAAAATCTTTTGTCAACCCGTCTAACGCGAGTTATAAATAGGTTCAGGTATAAATTTTTATACAAAATCCGACTTGATCTGACCCGACTTAACCTAACCCGACACCACTAACACTTTTACATTGTAAACATAGTAAATTAAACACTTTCTTTAAGAAAATCAAAAACCACTCGAGCTTTTAAATGGATTGAATACTATCTGATCTATATAGAGAGCCCGACTATGACAATTTTGCAACTCAACACTAGTTCGAGTAAAAATCAAGCATCACAAATCCTTTGTTAAGGAGAGTTTTTCTCACGTCCTGGTGGTATATTCAGGGGCGGGATTATGTGGAAGGTGAGGGGGTGGCGCCCTCCATGACTCGCAAAAAAAAATCAAATTTTAGTGTAATTTTTTTAAGACCATTTTATTAAAGTGCAACCCATTAGAAAATCAGATTGCCCCCACTCAGAAATAAAACAATGTAAAAACTTTTAAATTGCACTTGAAAAGAAAAAAAATAATATAAAAACCTTATATGTGTATCTTTATTTTAGTGTATATAACGACTCTTGTCCAAATTTTTTTTTGCCCCTACTCCTTCAACTTCCTGTTCCGCCACTAGGTATATTTGGATCTTTCGGAACCAACTGATCTTTGGAGAGTCTCCACCAAGACGTTATGTGATGTTTGACGACCTGTCTTCTTTTATTTGGTGCGTTAATCCTATCTCTAGCTCATTTCCTAAGATTTTTGCTTAAAAACCCTTATTTGATTTCTTTATAAATTCTTTCTAGCTTCTTGCTAGTTTTTTTATAAAAGTTTGTCGTTAAAAAAAGCAGAGGTCAATTTGTTTGAGTGAAAATTCACATAAAGAGTCATCTCTCCCACAAGTTCAACACAAGTGACTCATGGATACGATCCTTAATGACTTCATGTTATAATTTTTCTTTGAACGGCAGTTTGGTGCAACGGAGTATCTTGCGTGTCACCGAGGCATCAAGTCTCTCGACCCGAGTGCGAATCATCTCATGAAAAGAATATCAACCCCCATGCAAGCCATACAGTTTCCCATTAAGGGGCTTAAAGGCATTGCGATGATATTCAAACACGACTGCTAATTCTGGGAAAATCCCCCACATGGAGAATGACAGGAGTCGAACCCTGACTTCATGTTATAATCATATACTCTACCAGATTTCATCGCTTTTTAAGCTCTTTTTTTAAAATGTCCTCATTTGAAACTAAACTTGCACTTCACTCACACATTGAACTCTAACATTTAACATTTTAAAACTTTAAAAAACTTTTATTTTTAGATAACCATATTCGGTTTTTGTTCTGAGTCAAACTTTGTTCACCTTGCTAATAAAAATGAAAATTGCCCTTCACGAAGTAATTTCCTAGGTCCGTCACTGTTTATCATGCCCCTCGCGTGGACGCGTGAAGATGTTTGTGCCATGTAGAAGTGCTTTAAAGTGCCAGGTAGAAGTGCTTCAAAGTTTCGAGACGGTTATGAGATTCGAGTCAAAATGCTCGTCCATACTTAGGTTTGATGATAAAAGGATGTCGCTTTATTTGTATGAGGGACTGCTAGAGCTGTAAACAACCCAATGGTTCATGAAATGTAATTTTATTGTATAAAAAAATGATGATCGTTTTGTAATAATACATAGTAATTTTTTTTGAATAATCGCCGGGGAAAGAAAACTAAAATGGGAGGAAAAATAGTAGACGAACCTTGTTAGGATAGCGACATCGTAACATATGAATATGGTGTTCGTGTTTTTATTTATCATACTTTTTAATCTATTAATCACTAACATTTGCCGTTTTAAAGAAAAAAGAAAAAAAGAAAAAGAAAAAAAAGTTAGACTATTGTTCAATGAAGCCCAGTAGCAAGTTAAATCCAACTCACGGATAGTCCAACACACACACCAGTTTGCACCCCTTTACTCATTTCCTGTTACTCACTTCCATCATATACAATTATCCCCAAATTCCAAACCCTAAAAAAAGTTTTTCAAAATCATGCCAGACTACATACCTTTTGAAATCCAATCCGAAATCATGAAAAGACTTCCTGTCAAATCTCTAATCCAGTTTCGATCCGTTTCGAAACAATGGAAGTCTTTTATCGATAACCCAGAATTTATAAAAACCTATCACATTAATCACCCAAACCCTCAACATCATTTATTTTTTGGATACAATATAGACACTGTTCAAACATATACCTTAGTTGTTGATGACAACACCTTCCCTCAACAAAAGCTTCCCCTAACTGCTCCCGAACCACTTAACTTCATAAGACACGCATCAAGTCTCGGTTGCGTTCACGGCTTGTTTTGTTTTTTTGAACGTTCATATACTAATGCGGTTGTTATTTGGAATCCTAGTGTTAGGAAATATGTTTGCATTGTTATCCCTAATGTATTGTATGCACCGAATGGATATACTATGATTGGTTTTGGGGTTTGTTCTGATATTAGTGACACTAAGATTGTAAGGATTAATGTTCATAAAACCCCGAGTATATGTTGGGAGGTTCAGGTTTTTCCCTTAAGTTCACGTGTTTGGAGAACTGTATATACAGGCGCGCCTTTTAAATCGTGCGATTTGTTTTCGAATCAAGTTTTTGTAGATGGGAGTATTTATTGGAGTGGTCATCGTACTAGTTGTGTTATAGCGTTTGATTTGAAAAATGAGAAGTTTGGTGAAGTGTGTCTTCCGGAGAGATTAGTACGGACTAATGGTTTATGCGTCACGAAGGTGAATGAGTCACTTGGTTTGCTTGAGTATTATAAAGAGGATGAGATGTCCGTTTGTGGTGTGTGGATGAGGAAAGATGGTGTTAATAAACCGTTTACAAAGATATATAATGTTACGGTTGAGGGTAAGCCGGTGCTCTGGAGTGTATTGGGGTTTAGGAACAATGGTGAAGTTGTAATTGAAATTAGTGATGATTATTTTGTGAAGTCTGAAGTTAGAGTTTATGACCATTCGTCTCGACGTGTTAATAGTGTTGGGATTAAAGGAGACTATATCACGTTGTCCACGAGTTCGTACGTGGAAACGCTACTTTTGCTTGATGAGTCAAATTCTATCATTCATTGATAGCAAAGATGGATTGCAAGGTGCTAATATCAAGCTGTAGCTATCACATTCCGTCTTTATTGTTCACTTTAGTGTATTTTACCAGAAAGATAAATGTGTTATCTATACAACCATGTTTGAGTTATTTGTCGTATTTTCAATGACTGCTGATTATGATGTATTTAGTTATTTGGATATGTAAACTCCCCTTATGCGTAAGTTTAGCTGTAGTGTACTAAATATGTTGTCTAGCTGCAGTGCAGAGTCATGTAAGAATCTACCTTGTATAGCACCAACTACGGATAGCAACTAGTAATGTTGACCATATGTAAGTAGCATCTGTAAACCAGCACTTGATGCGAGTGAAAATGGCCCTGTTATGCCTAGCAAATAGGGCTTTGTATTCCTAATCTAACGTTAATTCAATACTGCTCTGTAGGCTCACTAGATTTCTGTGCAAGTGTAGGTGGAACTTCTTAGTTCGAGGTAGTATGGTAGTTGAAGGCAAAAGGCGCAACTCGGTTGACCAACCCTATGCCTGTGTTAATGTGCTTATCTCATGCCTACTCTGATGTCGAGTGTTTGGACCTGTAAATAACCAAAAATAAGTCCCTTAATGTTAACAGTAGGTAATATAGAATTTAAGTGATGAATTAGGGAGTTATTATGTGTAATAAAAAACGGTACTGGAATTAATTAAAATGACAACCCTCTTAGCCCTCAGCGGGGGCCTTTGCTTGACACTCAACCGTTGATAGAACTTCTTCTCTTTCCTCACCCGCAGCTAGGAGTTGCCTGCCTCGCCGATCAAATAGACGGGAAAATGATCTTCCCTAGAGAAAACTGAAGCGTTGGATCTTAGGAAATTAGCGATGGAATGGGATCTAAGTCACAGTTTCCCCTGTTTTTAGTCTATCCAGGTGCTTGCTGCGAGTTTTCCCCTAGCTCTCCCATAACAACTAAAAACCTTACCCTCCACTAGTTGACATATGCGCCCTAAGCGGAAGACTGGTCTGTGTGAGTCGTACATTAAGTTATCTTCACCAAAATCGCCATCCACGCTAGTGCAAGCTTGTTGAAGTGATTCATTTGTATACTTATGAGATAAACATAAAGTGGCGTACCTGCATTTAGAGAATGTCTTGATCAAATTGATGGTTTATGTCATTATATAAATAAGCCCCGACCAAAATTACAATGCATGGCTAGGCACATGAGAGGAGGTTATGCAAGTTACAGAAATTGAAGATATGAACACTCCATTATTTTAACTCGATTTTGTCTTTGGTTTCCTGAATTGAAAGGATTATATGGTGTGCATAACAAGCAGTAACAACTAGTTAGAAAGTACATATAGGAAAAATGAAATAGCTGAATCAGATCAAAGATTAAATGCATAAGGAATGTAGGTTGTCATGTTACAAAAATATATTCATGAAGCTTCATTCAAACACTCTGTTGACCTTTTGTCGGTCGGGTAAAAGTCTTGATCTAAGTAATGTTTGTTTCATTTGGAAAGCTCATTTAGCAAGTATAGTATGCGATCGATTTCCAGTTCCGAAAAATCTAGCAGTAATAGATAATAATTAAGTTGATATCGATATTTATATTGATGATCTGATCTCGATTTCCCAAAAAAGATTCCAGACACCGGGAAAGTAGATGACTTGGACATTCGAGTAGGCCCTTGTTTATACTATGCATATGGGACCGTCGAGTAAGCTATTTTCAAAAGTAACACATTTCTATTGTTTTCATAGGATTAAGTGTGTAAGCGTGAATAGCTCAGTTAAAAATAAGAGTAACTATTACTCTTAAGTATTTGAATTATAATTTTGAGCATAAACGATACACCCACCACCACATGGACACACAACTCAATCAACTAAAGGTACTACAACCAGCAGGCTTAACAACATTAAAACATTTAATTATACAAATGTTTCATTAATTGGGTATGAAAACCATATACAGTAGAGCTTAGCTCATCTGATATATCCGTATAACTATATGAGGTAGCTAAATAGGGGAGGTCAAATGTTTGCGAGTGCACACAACATATTTTGTCTATTAGTTTAAGAGGAAGAAAGGAGAGACTGAAATTTTAGTATTAACTAATCAAAACAAATTTAAGAACCAATCTAAGTTTTGAACCCTCTGAGTCTGAAGCGAAGAAGCACATACATGTGCAAAGTAACTATCTGAGAAACTAATACCAAGAGTAACAATGCAATTAAAGAATTTGTGTGACTTTCCTCCATAAGTTTGTGTTTGACTTGCAGATGAGCTTAAGACACGATAGCTAGCATTTGCTTGGATTTGAGCTTAAGCCTTCCCATTTGCTCGTTAGTAATTAACTTTTGGAATCATGCTTATTAGTTATAACATGTTTGAAACATCAATTACAATAAAAATCTAAGTATGCGCTAATCTATGTTTACGAACATTATTTGAACACACAATCTTGAATTAAAAGGCCTGTTACAGACCTGAAAAGCTCTATCATAAACCTAATTATTTGCATTGCTTCAGTCTGTTCCTGCCTCTTTGCACTTCTCCTGGTCTCCACTAAGGTGAGAAGCAGGGTCTGTCAACTGAGTTGCATATTTCGCCTGAAACTAACATAGTACCTTAAACTAGGGATTTTCATCTTAATGCGATTATGCAGAATTCTAGTGGGCCTAGTGTAAATTGCTTGGAATAGCAGCGTAAGCTAAACTCTCATCAAGCGCGCTAATGTTGCTTATAGATAGTCAACTTGCTAGATGCTATTTGTATTATGCACACATGACAGACTCATGCATGACCTCACACAGGGGAGAATATGATTGGTACATCACACGCAGCTTATGGATACACAGGTATATCAAGTACGATTTCCACTAATTCCAGTATCACGTGTTGTAAGCAAGGTTCATAAAATTAAAGTCTGCTTGATACTTTAGTACTCGTATTATCTTCCGTTTCCCTTATAGCTTCACCATTCTTCCTAAACTCCAACACTCATCAGTCTTACCCGGCACTTTAACAGGAATATCTTAGCAAATGACCCCTAACACCATCTTTCATCATCCATATACCACAAATTGCTGTCACATCCTCTTTACGATACTCAAGCAGAGAAATTTCTCGCTTATACAAGTATGAACGTATACTAAACAATCAGGTAGAGACACTTCACGAAACACTCCACTCGTCAAATCATATGAAATAATTTTATTTGTCTTAACTCCATCATCCTCCCTAATATTATCAAAAGCATGCCAATACATAAAACCCATCAATACAACTGACCAAGCAACAAATCACATTGTTTAAGCCGCGGATCAAATCATGACCCATATTGTTGTTTTTTCCTATTTAACGTTGCTTGATTCATATTGTTGTTTTTTCCTTTGACTTTGATAGGAAGAGCACTTTTGGTTTGAAGCCGTGGGTTCATCTTCGCTGTTGTCATCATTCACATCCAGATCAACTGAAATTGAGGGTATAAATGTTTTCACTTGAAATGGTTTCACACGACCAGCGATGATAGGAGAGTGCTTAATCATATCCAGCTTGTTAACAATGATACAACTGCACAAAATAACTGAAGTTGAGCATGTATTTTATGAAAATGACACAGGCAGAAAACTGCAAAGAGCTCCATACTCACGATAATGCTAAATTTTAGGAATAGTTGTTGTAAAATATCATTAGTTGCAATAGCGTGTGCGTTTGCAAAAAGCCATTTCCAGTTAGCTTCTCCGTTGTCCACTTTTCAAGCATGAAAAAAACACAATAGGCACACTTTAGCAACCGTTTGGGCTTATTGCATTTTACTAATACGATAAGCAAAGGGCGTGTCTGCTTTTGCTTAATAAGCACTTCAAATAAGAGTACCAAAACAACCACTTAATTAACCCCAACCTTTTTATACAGATCAAAAGATATGTATAGTTTAATGCATACGTGCTGCTGTTATAGCTCCTGCCCCATAAATTTTTTTTCAACCGAACAATTGAATATTTCTGCAGCTGCTTTGATCTAACCATCTCGTTCACCTCATCAGAAATACTGTCCCAAATAAAAACCAAAGCGTCACTTAGAAGAAGTTTATACTATTCCTTATTCTTAACTCCGCTGTCTCAGCATTCTTAAAAACCATCACCTGAAATATTTGTAATCGATGATCTCCAATAGCATCGCGAATGATCCAGGACAAAGTGTTACAATGAAAATGATGATATGAACAGAGGCGGACCCAGAAATTTTTGTAGGGGGTTGCACAAACTTTTTCTATGATTATTAGTACTAAAGTTATTTTACGTTACGTAAAAACGGGTGTTGCACATATCAAAAAAGACATATTTTATGACAAATTTACCTTTCGTAACCTAAAATCGGGTGTAGCCCGTGCGACACCCAACTCCCATGTGGGTACGCCCCTGGATATGAATTGCATTAAAGAATGAAATCTTACTGTACTGGAAGTAACAGCTTTGACTCATGAGATGAATTAAAAATATTTATTATAAAAATATTTATTAGAAAAATTCTTTTACTTTACCTGAGGATCTTGTTGAGAATAGATGCCGTGCACAGTAGCGAAAATTGTGTAGCGATAGTTAACTTCGGTTGTTGAACTGGTAATTCGATGATTCGACTGGTTTAGTTTGGTGGTTGAACTAATGACCATGTGACTCGACCAGGTCTATCTGATAGCCGAACATGTGACTCGGTGATTCGATCGAGTTGATCAGGTGGTCGAGTCCATGACTCGATGAGTCGGTCGATTGACCCGTTGATCGAACTCGTGACCCGTGATTTGACCAGATTGATCCGGTCAATTTGCTTCATAGAATTTACAAGTTACCTCAATAAATAAAAATTGAAAAAGTTTTTTTAAATAAAAATTGAAAAAGTTTTTTTAAATAAAAGTTGAAAAATTCACTTTCAAATAGGGCGGAGCTAATAGAGGACTAGTGGGTGCTGAGCCACCCCTATCAACATATTTCGCTTACTAGTTATGTGTATTATAAGTCATGTTTCTACTATTTTCCCACATCAAGTCTCTCCCAACACTATGAATCTTTGCTTTAAGTATGGTTAGCCTCCCCTAACTAAAAATCTTGGCTCTGCCCCTGTTTTCAAAGGCTATACCCTTCTTTACAATCTCTTCTAATATATAAAAATCTTTTAATATATAAAAAGTGTATCTCTTTTGTCAAAAAAATGTTAAATTTTTAACTTTACGTAAATTACCTTTTCGTTATGTACGGGTACACATCTATATAATAGAGATAAATTTTTTTTTGTTAAAATAACAAAAAAACAAAGGACTCAGACAAAATCAATAATAGACTACTCTTATCAACTGAAGTGAGACATCAACTGAAATGAGCACAAATCGAAACTCGAACCCAAAATCTGTTTAATGGGCTCATAGGTTGCCATACACATGCTATTGGGTGATACGAGTCATTTGTGTATTGGAACATCTCCTAGTGTCATATGCTTAAGCTCTTTAAACCAGTGCTTTCGCATGCTTTAAGATTATGTATCTACGTAAGGACGGACTCACGATTTTTAATTGGGTGTTGCACAAAATAATATTAAGCTAACTAATTAATTTGCATAGTAAAAAATTATTAAGGCAACACAAATTTTTTTGAGGTTGCAAAAAAAAAAATAGTTTATAAGATCGTTTGCACTTCGTGACCTCGAAACGGGTGTAGCATGTGCCACGCCCGGCACCTATGCAGGTCCACCTGTGTATATACATAAAAAGAAAAAACATATACACGACAGTAGAAGGGGGTCGATTTAATAGATGCTTATACTACAGGTACCTAGCTGTAACATTTATTAGTATATATAATCCCATAAATCCATAATATGTAGGAGGTCTTTATTTAGCTCGCTTTTTCTCACGATTAGGGATACTGAGAAACCCTAAGATCATTATAATGCCGATGGATGCCACTGGGGTATATCTTACTCCACAAGCAGTATCGAAGCTATTTACCTGTCCTATTAGTGAGATACGCCATACGAAACCGGTGGTTCAGGTGATAGATATCAAGCGTACTATCGAGGGATTTTACAGACTTGTGTTATCTGATGGTTCAAATTTCGTTAAGGTATATACTACTGACAAAGTTCTTGAGCTGGTTAGTTCAAAGAAGCTGACAAAAGGTTCCATTGTTCAATTGATGAAGTTTAAGTTTGGTTCCGAATCTATATTTGGGCGGTACGTGTTATATCTTCTTTATTGCATTAAAATTACATTTTACAGAAATAATGAAAAGGATTCAAGTATTAATAAGGGGTGTTTGTGCCGCAAGGCTAAATATAAGGTGTTCAAAAGATTTGTCTTTGGTTTTGCTTAATCTTTTACGAGTAATATTCAAGTAATCACGTAAACAACCTATTCGCATATGATATACGAATTTTAGGTAAATATGAGTAAAGAAGTAGTTATACTGACGAACAAATTGTCCGCTTAGTTTCTCTGCAGATGCATAAGGTGTTTCAAACTAGATAACTCGTATACGAAGATTACATTTCAATTATTGTGCCTTATTGATACTGACTTATCTTCTACGGTAATTTCTTTATGCAATTCTATTTTTAGGCCAATTACTGTAAAAGAGCTGTATATAATTTGTAGCAAGTATGACATCATCATCGGTAATCCAAAACCATTGTATGACGACCCTAACGATAAATATCGTCTCTCCTCTGATGATGATTCTGAGAATGATGATGATTATGAGCCTGATCAGAAAGAAGATTTTCTTGATCCAACACAAAAGTGTTCTTGTTCCCAAGATGAAAACAACAAAAGACGTAAACTTGAATCAAGCGAGGCAATTGCAAAAGATATTTCTAGAATTTCGGAAATGTTGATAAAGAAAAGTACAGATAATGACATGGGTGCTTGCTTTGAAAAGTTGGAGAAAATTGGATGGGGAATAGAAGACCCAATGTACGACACTGCTATTTTGCTTTTCGGTGAAAGTGCTGATTATAGAAAAGTTTGGTTGCATTTGAAGCCAGAGAGTTGTGGGAAATGGGTCAAGAATGCTGGAAGTAAGTTTGGACTTTTGGGTTGATTGAAAGAAAAAGTACAAATTGAGTTTTTCGTCTGGGAATCATGCATATGTATACTATATTTCTAATACAGCGCTCTTACGAACTACGTGGTTGAGATTTCGCTAGAATGCTTTTCTGTCATTTGGTAACCAACATAACACTTCTAATTAGCAGCAGGCTAAGTAGGACCAAGAACAATGCAACTGAAGAATTTGTGCGTCTTCCCTAATAATATTGTGTTTGACTTGCAGATGAGCATAACACATGATAGCTAGCATTTGTTTGGATTCGAGCTTAAGGCTTCCCATTTGGTTTTTTTTAATTAACTGTTGGAATCATGCTTATTAGTTATAACATGTTTGAAACATCAGTTAAAATACAAAAAGCTATGTAGGCGCTAAGCCGCTAACCTAAGTTTACTAACGTTATTTGAACACACAATCTTAAACCTTACGGACTTGTGGTTGTCTAATCAATTGAAACATGTTTTAACACCTTCAAAATTAGCTAGATATGCTAAGAAAATAGGCAATCCACAACCCCTTCTGCCAAACACCCTAGTTTCTTTATCATCGAATTGCAATAAGCTTACCAAAACACTTGTCGACTATGCGTATTCCGTTTTGAATTTTTTGAAAGATGAATTTTGGAATTGGGTTTTGTTAGAGAAATAAACTGTTTTAGATAAGCTTACACAAACACTCCTAAACTGCTTCTATTTCAATTGTTTTCTGCAGTTCTATTAAAATTTACAGTCTGAATATGATTCAGGGGAATTCGGATATTATTGATGATCCAAAACCGTCCAATAAATAAAACTTCCTAGTAAGTGTGATATCTCTAGTAATTCTAGACCATACCCTTGTAACAAAGAACTTTTCCGGAAGATCTTGGGAACCCAATTCCAGAGGTGGATCATGTTGATCCCGATCTGAATGAACATCTTAATGATACTCATAAGAACCACCAACAGCACAAAAGTGTTATTGCTCTCAAACTCAAAGCAACAACAACAACAAAAAAAACCGTCAACTATGTATAATTTTGGCAGTTACAAAAGATATTGCGGAAATGTTGTAGGAGAAACATAAAGAAGATGACGTTGGTGCATGCATTAAAAAGCTGGAGAAACTTGGACGGGGAACACAAGATCCAATGTACGAAACTGCACTTCTGCTTTTTGGTAAAAGTGCTGATTATTTTAAGCTCTGGTTACAGTTGAAGCCGGAGAGTTGTGGGAATTGGGTCAAGAATGCTGGAAGTATGTTTGGATTATTAGAATGATTTAAATGAACAAACTATAGTTTATAGTTTGTGTTTTTGTTAGATGTTGCGCTTTTGTGTTCTGTATCAGCAAGCAACAACATGCAGTAAATTTGAGCTTTCAATATGCTCAAACTAGCTTTTATACCACTTCAAAAGTGACAATTAAATTATGTTTGCTCATGCATCAACAGTGCAACATTTTTGGATATTATTAGTGTGGTTTCTAGCATCTCTTGATCTGAAATAATGAGAAATGTCAGTGCTGAAACTCCAATTTCAACGGATGTCTCAGGATGATGGTTACTTCCGTTTGAGAGTTTATAGCCTTTTATGACGTAATATTGACCTTTCAAGAATCAAGATGTGCAACCAACCATTTTTTCACCCACACAACATATTAAGATCTGATTCTGATTACTTGTTGGTTTCTGTTAATCATCAACGGTCAACAGAAAATGAAGGGACAGTGCAGAGAGTTGTGTGGAAAAAGGGAGAAAAGGGAGAGGAGAGAGTCCATGTTTCTGTGATTCTTGGAATCATATAGTGATGCTTAGAGTTAAGTTTAGAATTATGCAAGTGTGTATAATTCTGATTCTTAAGCCGGAATATTTTAACTTGAAGGCGGAACAATTGTACAATAGAAAAAGCAAATAAAAAACCACTAGATCTTTTAAATGGATGAATACTATCGGATCTATATAGAGACCCCGACTATGCCAATTTTGCAACTTAACTAGTTCATGTAATTGTGTACGTGTTGTTACATAACCTTTTGGGCATTAATTGTTAGTAATACAATCAAGCTTTACAAACCGTAGAGGCGCGTTAATCTGTTTGGGTTAGAATCACAGGACAGAGATAGAGAGCCATTTCTCCAAAAAAGTCCAAACAGCTTGCTCAAGGATACAGACTTCCTGTAAAAATATTATACTTGAGCAGATTTCACCGCAAGAACCGCAAATTCATCAAAATTATACATTTCTTGATGTCTAATTCATGAATCAAATATATAGGGTGGAATAAGTTTAATAATATCTAAAGTAAGTTAAGTAATATTCTTGCGGATATACTATGCAACAGAAACAGTTTTCTACCAAATTTTGTTATTGCACATCATGGAAACATTTAAGAACATCAAGTATGTCATTCCTAACAGAAAAAAAACATAGCAACGTGCTTCAACTTCTAGATTAGAAAAAAAAAATGAAAATAAGAATTATACATCTTTTTCGGATCAACCCAATAGTCCATACTTACATAGTTACATCTAGCATTACCGACAACTCTCCGACTTCAAGTACATCCTACTTAAGGTTGCTTGATTGACGTTGTCGTTTTTTTACTTTGACTTTGAGAAGAAGAGCACTTTCGTTTTGAAGCCGTGGGTTCATCTTCGCCGTCGTCATCAATCACATCCGGATCAACTGAAATTGCGGGTATAGATGTTTTCACTTGACGACCAGGGATGATAGGAGAGTGCTTAATCGCATTCAGCTTGTTAACAATGATACAACTGCACAAAATTACTGAAGTTGAGCAGGTATTCTATGCAAATGACAGCACAAACGTGCAAAGAGCTCTCATACTTACGAAAATGCTATTTTTTTAGCAATAGTTGTAAAATATCATTAGTTGCAATAGTGTGTGCGTTTGCAAAAAGACATCTCCAGTTAGCTTCTCCATTCTCGAACTCATTACCTTTGTATCTACAAGACCTCTTTAGTGGGCGAATAGGTATTTTGCACACGTGGATAAACCAAGCCAAAGACCTTTGGTGCCATACATATTATTATATATCCTCCGGGGTGAGATACGAGTCATTTGTGTATTGGAACATCGCAATTAGGCTTGCACGCTTAAGCGCATGAAACCAGTGCTTCCACATGCTTTAAATATAAAAATTAACACACATACGACTATAAAAGGAAAAGTAGAAGGGAGATTTAATAGATATCCTTATACTACAGTGTTGAATGTACAAGTCCTAAACCTGAAGGGCCTTTTATAACAAGTTTATAAAAATGGAAGGGGAGCTTTTCAACTTAAGAGACAACTTTCATACTAGAGGGACCAAATGTGCCAAGTGTGGATAGTAGGAGGTTGCTGTGAAGAATAGAAGTATATATACTCCTTCACCTAACTCGTTTACTTACTTTTTCATTCTGTTAACTCGTTTTCATACTTTCATGTGTGTGAGATTAGTGTGTTTGATTCTTGATCAATAGTTTTGATCATTGTGAGTTGTGAGAGTGTTTTTTTTATTCTTTCTTGTAACAAAGATATTGTAATCATTCATTGATAAAGTGAGCCAAGGGGAGGTTGGTTGGTTCACTGTTATTACTTGTTCTTGGTGATATTGGGCATTGATTCATTGTTTTTACATGGTATCAGAGCCTGGTTGCTCTATATCATCGATTTAAAACGTTTTCTAAATCAATTTTTAAAATTAGAGTTTGTTAAAAATTGAGGGTTTTGATCTATTAGCATAGATCGTGTTCTTGGGGTGTTTCTTTACACTAATCTGGTGGTTAATTGTTCTGAATCAATCAATCGAAGGTTTAATCGGATTTTTAAATAATTAGGGTTTCAAATATTTTTGGGGTTTTTCGATCTTGGGTACTTCTTGATCTTGTTTTATGTATTCTTGTGATTTATTTGTTATTAATCACAAGTTTACTTGAAGAAACCCTAAAATCAGAGATTAGGGTTTTCTTCTTGGTAGGTAAGGTGGATACATTGTTATTATTGTTTTTAACGTGCAGGTGTTTGTTTCCGGCTGCTATTGGTTGGGTTTTAGATCATCTTGATCTATTATTTGGGGGTTCTCTGGATTGTCTTGATCCTAGAGTTCTTGCTTGGTTTCTTGCGCGTGCTACATAACACCTTTCACACACTCTCTCTCTTAGGATTGTTCTTGATAGGTTTAGTGGGGTTAGGAAGTCGAAAGGGATTAGTTAGTCTTGTGGAGTTGATTGATTCGAGGTTTTGTGTTAGCTGTTTGTTATTTGTAGAGGATATAAAAGGGGGTTTTGTTGTTTTTTCCTGTTCTTGTGTGCTTTGCTTTGTTTTTGACCAATCTCAAGTCTCAGCTCTTGACCTGCCACCCTGTGAGTAGTTTCAGAAGCCTGAGAACTATTTCTTAGCTTGAGTTTTGTGTTCTTCGTTTGGTTTGTGTGGTTTTTTAGATTGTTATTATATCTGGTCCTAGTTCACCCAAGGGTGATGCTCCACCCAAGGGTAATGGGGCTAAAACTGAAACTAATGTTAAATTTGATGTTTATGACCCTCTTTATGTTCACCCTCAAGATATTGGTTCCCAGTTAATTTCCTTCAAACATGAGGGGACTGAGAACTATAAAGTTTGGTCTGCTACTATTAAACTGGCTTTACAAACAAGAAATAAACTTGATTTTATAACTGGTAAATGTGTTCAAGACACTAGTGATGGTCCTGCTAAGGATCAATGGGATAGATGCAATGCTTTTATTCTTTCTTGGTTACTTGGTTGTGTTTCCCTAGATTTATATAAGGGTCCGATTTTTTCTAAATACGCCCAAGGTGTTTGGGATGAATTAGAAGAAACATATAATAAACAAGATGTTTCTGTTATATATAATATCCATCATAAAATTTACACATTAACTCAATCTGGAATGTCATTGTCTGAATATTATCATGAGTGTAATTCTTTATGGAGACAATTTAATGCTCTTGTTGATTTACATGATTGTACTTGTGATGGTTCTGAGGCCCTTAAGGAACATGATCAGCTTCTTAGGCTGATGCAGTTTCTTATGGGTCTTGATGATTGCTATAGTGTTGTGAGGAGTCAGATTCTCACATCTGATCCCATACCAGATGTGAGAACTGCTTTTGTAACTCTGTCTAGGGATGAATCACATAGAAATGGGGTTGGTTTTAATAATTCTAAATCTGGACCATATGATTTTGCTGTTAAGTCTGGTGGGAATTCTAATAATTGGAACAAAGGATTTAACAGAAATAGTAATAATAATTGGAATTCTAACAAGACTGGGTCAAATGGATATGAAAATGGTAATCTTGTTTGCAAGCATTGTAACATGAATGGTCATACTATAGACAAATGTTTTGAGTTAATAGGTTATCCACCTAATTTCAAAAGGAATAATAATAATTCAACTCAAAACAATGTTCATAATGTGAGTGTTAATGACAGTAAGTGTGATGAAAGTAATAGTACTTCTCATACTCTTACTTCTGATCAATATCAAAGACTTATGAGGTTACTGAGTGTTTCAAGAGAGAATTCTATGGGTTCTACAACCATTGCAGGTACCTTCAAAGTTAATAATTGTGTTGTTAGTTTTTTTATCTTGTAGGGTTTTAACTATAATTCCAATATAAGTACTTATACTACTTATGTTGGGTGGATTAAAGATTCAGGGGCTAGTCAGCACATAACATATTCTGAAAAATTACTTTTTGATGTTATTCATTCTTACTTAAACATAAGTGTTGTTCATCCTAATGGGACTTTGGAATATGTGAAAAAATTGGTTGTTTCAAAATTAATAATTTGGTTATTAAAGATGTGCTGGTTGTCCTGGATACAAAGTAAGTCTTTTATCTGTTCAAAAGTTATCCAAGCATAATAAAGTCATTGTTAGTTTTAATGAAAATTGTTGTGTGATTCAGGACTTAACTCACAATGTCCTGATAGGGACTGGTAGTGAAAAAGATTGTAAAACCCGCATTAAAAACCTATGAACAGTACACGTAAACAGTAACTTACGAAAACACGAAAAAATTTAAACTTTCCATTTATAATATTAATACACGTGTCACGATAATAAATAACGAACAATCATGAATATTAAAAATGTGACACGATCACGAATACCAAATCATGAATATTAAATCACGAGCATACAAGATTAATTATTTAACACATGAAAAACTTCGGGTTACCTTTAGTGGGCCCCACATGCCACGGCTAAAGCAAGAAGGGAGGACAAATGGGCCTTTTGGCCCATATCACACTTTTAATAAAACATCAGGGAATTCACTCTTCACATTTTAGGTTAAACAAGAAAAATAAACACTCCTCTTGCCTCCTTTGTTCTTGCCGCCGGCCTACATCAAGAAAAAGGGAAAACCGGACGATTTTTGCTACTTGTGATTTATTCGTGATCATTGCCTCGTTAATACATGCATTGGTATAATCAACCCCTTATTCTTTTATTAAATTCTTATTTTTTTTATTTCATGTTTTTAATTAATTAATCAAGAACATGTATGAACAAATCATAAGATTAATTAATTCATGTTTAGGGTTTGGTTTGGTGTGGGTTTTGGTTCGGCCGAGACACCGAGACCCCATATGGGGCTCGACTTGTTTTCTTCACCACCACTGAGACCCCCACGGGGCTCGGCTTGGCTGGTTTTGGCTCGGACGCAGCAAGGAAACCCCGACCAAGGGTCGGGTTGTGTTTGTGTGTTCGGTTTGTATGCACCGAGACACCACCGAGACCCCCAAAGGGGCTCGGTTGGTTTTTGTTGTTCGGACCCGAGACCAAAGGACCCCGACATTAGGTCGGGGTATGTTTACATGTTTGGTTGTTTTAAATAGTGTCAACCGTGACCCTCCAAGGTCTCGGTGGGACTTGTTTATAGCTTGTATGGTTCGGCTTATATGAAACACGGGCTCAGGATCGGGTTTTCATGAAAACTATTTTTAAAGTCATGTTATATTAAACCTTAGGCTAAATTAATTTATTTAATTAATTCATGTATAACCTAAGGTATTTTACTTAGTCATTTAATTAAAACATGTATTTTAATTAAAATCATATAACGTATAGTTTAATTAATTAACCAGTTATTTAATTAATAAACTATAACCAAGACTTGTATTGTACTAATTGAACTTTAATTATTATTTATAATCCAGCTTATTTCTAATTATGTAAACTTACTATTTTTGGAAACTATATATTTTTGGAAACTTACTATTTATGGAAACCTGCTATTTTTAGAAAGTTACTTAGTATTACAATACAAGTATTATAATACACTAATACATGAATAATACACAACAGAACATCAGTATAACTACAGTTAACACAGTAAATAATAAAACATGACAGAATACGTATAACAAGCTAATAACACATGAAACCAGGAAAACACATGTAATTTAGACAACTCATACACGTCCATATTTCTTATGTAGTGTTATCCGTCGAGCCGAATTAGTCTTCATCGTTTTTGTTAGCTTCTACTGGACATAAGGTACGGATTTCCCGTCCTTCAATAAGAACAATCTCTTCCTTCATTAGGATTTCCCGTATGCAGCCAATTGTTTTCCCCAGTAGTTAAAGATTAAATGCTTATGTTTTATTAGTTACCTTAGCCATATACATGCATGACCAGTTTCACCTAGTTATGGAGGTACCATAACCATAACCATTACACCAGAGGCACAAGTGTTATGACTTCACCACGGCAGAGTGATAGCTCGTGGCGTCCCTTTTCAGTTACTTGGCCATTATATTATTATATTATCATGTGGGGCGTATGGGTGCATCCTAGTTACATGTTTCAGTCAGGATTTCATGGTGAATGTGGTGTGTGCCTTGCATCCTTCACAAGGAGCTGATCCCTCCTACCCACTTACCAATTAATTAGAGGCATCCCCACTAATTTGCATGACGAGGTCACCCCTCCAAGTATTCAGGCACGTTGTTGACCTCATGACCTATATTGGCTATTATGGTACATTAACTAATATAGATTTTCATAAGTAACATAAGCTATGTTTTCAAAACTAAAGCCAGTTAACATGACAGTCAGCTAGGTTTTCCAAGACTTATTCATTTCCGCTGTATTCATTCTTTATACACTTTATATGCTTCCATATCCTATGTTTCCATGCTTTATTGTATATCCTTGCACTGAGTGTTATGCTCAGCCGTCTACTTTTCCATGTTTCCAAACGGCAGGTACCCAAGGACACAAGTAGGAACTGTAGAGTACGTGCATTCGGATTGGAAGCTATCCAGCCTATTTTACCTTATGCATTTATTCCTACTTTATCATACTTTACTTCTTTTGGACAGTGTTTAGTCCTTTCCTTTTACAATATTATATTGCTTGTGTGTGAGTTACTAGACTACCGATGTTTGATTTCGGTATTTCTATTTATGGTCATGAATGTTTAGACATTTACCTTGCATGCTTTGATGACACGCCATAATTTACTATAGCATCCTATCTTAACAAATGGGGTGTTATGATTATGGTATCAGAGCCCAAGGTTTTGACCTGTAGCTCTGTAAAACATGACCTATGACTTACGGGTAGTCACCCATGTCTTCCGAGAACTGACAGTTGGTTATCATGCATTCATTCATTTTGCATTTTTTTCATGCATTCATATCATTGTAGCAGGTTTATGACTAAGTAATGGTTGGTACAGGACTAGCCCTATTTAGTCGCATGTGCTTTTATCAAAACTTTTAACTTTGGGACCGACCCATTGGCGTCCCCGTGCCATGTCTTTTGTTTTGAGTGAACTGACCATAGGCGTTCACTCCCGTTCATATAAAAGTTTTATAAACTACATCATGCATTTTTACATTGTTTCATGCGTTATAAACTGCTTCTTTGATTTATACATTGTTCATGCATTTTTATGTTATCTCATTTTAGATTTATGATTTATGTTGCATTTTGTTGTTTCAAACTGTCAGATGGTGAACAACCGCAATACTCCAGATTTGACAGCAGCTGTCAATCCAACTCTGCACGCCCTCCTTCCCCAACTTCCCAATGAAATCAAAGATGAAGTTCAGGCGGAATTCTAGGCTCATGGCAATCACAACAATCATCCACTTCCTCCTCCACCAGTTACTCTTATGACTTGGTTGGAGAGATTCAACAAACAGCGACCCCGTTTGTTTGAGTAGACTGACAGCCCCAACGAGGCTGAAGCTTGGATTTCTCACATCGAGAAGATTTTCGATGCAATGGGTTGTGATGGTGTTTTCAAGGCAAGCATGGCTTGCTATAAGTTTGAAGGTGACGTGCTGCAGTGGTGGAAATCGGTTAAGAAGTCCAACGGTGGTGACAATTGGGTTGCACAGCTGACATGAGACCGGTTTAAGGAGCTCTTCCTTAATCAGTATTTTCCACATGCTGAGCAAGAGAAGCTCAAGAGGGACTACCACAACATTCGGCAGATTGCTGGTGAAAACAACAACGAATTCATGCAAAGGTTTCTCCGTTTGGTAGGATTTATGGGTCCAGCCACATGAACTGCTGCGGAGTAGGCTGAGAAGTTTCGTTGGGCACTTCGCGCTTCGGTTGCCAACAACTTGGTATGTACTACTTTCACTACAGTAGCACAGGTGGCCGATGCAGCCCGTAAGCTCGAGATGCTTCAGGAGCGAGAGGAGTTCGGTGATGACAGAGCAGTGAAGAGGTATCTTCAATCACCAATTGTAAACAATTCATTTCCATCAGTATTATTTATTTCATATAATCCTCTGTTCAACGTTATATTCCAGGCAGAAGAATGACGACCGTAATCCTGCGGCCGCTCAGCAGCAAGCATCCAAGGGAAACGGTCAGACTGATGACCGTTCTGGTTCTGAGAGGCGTGGCGGTAGCGATGGTTACCGTAAGAACGCTAATAACTCGAACAATAGCAGGTCCCTACATTAACCTTCTTTCATGTTCAACTATTTTATGTTATGGTATTCTGACACTCCAACAATTGTTAATTCAAGAACAATGGTAACAGCAGGGATCAGGACCGTAGGGGTTCACAGCCTAACCGTTCTACCTCATCTGGTAAATTTTACACCTTCTATATAATCATGTTTATGTTCCACGATCATGTCTCATGCATGTAATCCTTAAACAGGCTCTCAGCTAACTAGGACGCCTGCTAGAGGATTCATGCATCCTGTCTGTCCTACTTGTTCGCGCAGACACTCTGGTATTTGTCGTCGAGGTACTGGTGGTTGTTTCAAGTGTGGCCAACAAGGCCATCAACAAAAGGACTGTCGTCAGGGTGAGATAGAAGGCACCTCTGGACATGCCGACACCAAGCCACCTCCTACTTCTAGTCACATGTTCACTACTACTAGAGATCAGGCGAATAAGACTTCAGGTACCATCACCAGAAATCTCTTTATGAATGGTTTGGCAGCATGTGTTCTATTTGATACTGGAGCGACGCATTCAGTCGCGTCCGCTACTTTTGCTGTACGTGTTAGGATTTCACCGATGCCATTAGATAATGCCTTATGCATTCCTACGCCACTTAGGGACTCTGTACGAATCACTCAGGTGTATAGAGATCTTCCCCTAGAATTTGATGACAAGATCCACAGAGTTGACGCACTTCCTTTGGACATGTGCGATTTTGACTTGATTTTGGGCATGGACTGGTTATCCAAACACTAGGACACGATTGACTGCCACACTTATCGAGTTATCTTCGGTGATGTTAAATCTCCAGAGTACATACACCATGGTTTTCTGCCAGGGAGGTCAGTACAAATTATTTCATCCATGGAGGCGCGTGCATTGCTATCACACGGCTGTCAGGGCTTCATAGCCAATATTCATGACATTACTGCCAAGTCTCCATCGATCCAAGATTAGCCTATTGTGTCAGAGTTTCCTGACGTATTTCCAGATGAACTTCCAGGCATACCACCTGTTCGTGAAGTGGAGTCTGGAATCGAGCTCATACCAGGTGCAGAGCGATTTCCAAAGCTCCTTACCGTATGGATCCTATAGAGCTTAAGGAACTAAAAGATCAGCTGCAGGAACTTCTGGAACGAGGATTCATCCGTCCCAGTGCATCGCCATGGGGTGCACCGGTACTGTTCGTGAAGAAGAAAGACGGCAGCATGCGTTTATGTATAGACTATCGTGAGCTGAACAAGATCATGATCAGAAATCGTTACCCTTTGCCGCGTATTGATGACCTATTCGATCAACTTCAGGGCGCCAAGTATTTCTATAAGATCGATCTGAGGTCCGGCTACCATCATTTACGGGTTAAAGAGCAGGACATCTCCAAGACTGCTTTCCGTACATGTTATAGGCACTATGAGTTCGTAGTCATGCCATTCGGACTCACTAATGCTCCAGCTGTCTTCATGGATTTGATGAACCGTGTCTTCCATGAGTTTCTGGACAAGTTCATTATCGTGTTCATTGATGACATCCTGATATTCTCCAAATCCAAGGAGGAACATGAGGAACACCTTCGTACAGTCTTACAGATTCTTCTTCAGAAGCAGCTGTATTCCAAGTTCTCCAAGTGTGAGTTCTGGTTAACCAAGGTGGCATTTCTGGGCCATATTGTATCTGCAGAGGGGATCACCATGGATCCTACCAAGGTTGAAGCTATCACTAAATGGCCGAGACCCACATCTGCAACAGAAGTTAGAAGTTTTTTGGGATTAGCTGGCTACTACCGTAGGTTTGTAGAGAACTTTTCACGGTTAGCCTTACCTTTGACTAAGCTAATGAGGAAAGGAGAGAAATTCGTCTGGACGGAAGAGCGAGAGAAGAGCTTTGAAGATCTGAAGCAGAAGTTAGTGACTGCACCTATTCTTACTCTCCCATCTGGCTCAGGTGGATTTCAGATATATAGTGACGCTTCAGGAAAGGGTTTAGGATGCGTTCTCATGCAACATGAGAAGGTTATTGCATACGCATCACGGCAGCTGAAACCTTATGAAGAAAACTATCCTACTCATGATTTAGAGCTTGCAGCAGTTGTTTTCGCATTGAATATCTGGAGACATTATTTGTATGATGAATCATGTGACATATTCACCGACCACAAGAGTCTCAAGTACATCTTCACCCAGAAGGAACTGAACATGAGACAGAGGAGATGGTTAGAGCTATTGAAGGACTACGACACCAACATTCAGTACCATCCTGGTAAGGCGAATGTGGTGGCAGATGCTCTAAGTAGAAGGTCGGGTATGATTGATGGCATCTGGATTGCAAAGGAGATCATCCGTGACCCAGCGATGACTGATATTGAATTTTGGTGTACGAGGACAACACGGTTACTGGGCTAATCTTAGAGTGGAACCAGACTTACATTCTAGGATCAAGGAAGCTCAGAAGGACGACGGTGAGATTTAGGCTATCATTCAGAACCTTGATCAGCAGACGGAGTTTCGTGTTGACGGCGATGGTATCTTATGGCATGACACTAGACTAGTGGTTCCTGATGACTATACTCTCAAGAAAGCTGTGTTGACTGAAGCTCACAGTTCTCCATTTACCATACATCCTGGTTCTACCAAGATGTACTAAGACATCAAGCAACACTTTTGGTGGAGTGGTATGAAACAGGATGTGGCCACATTCGTTTCTAAATGTATGATCTGCCAACAGGTGAAGATCGAACACCAGCGAGCTAGTGGTTTACTGCAACCATTAGATATTACAGCATGGAAGTGGGACAAAATCTACATGGATTTTGTTACTGGTCTTCCGGTTACACAGAAGAAGAACGACACTATCTGGGTCATTGTGGATAGGTTGACTAAATCTGCTCATTTTCTGCCGATTCGCAAGGAGCATCCGGTCAGCAAATTAGCAGACACATTCCAGAGGGAGCTCATGAGACTACATGGTACTCCATCAGAAATCATCTCTGACAGAGATCCCCGTTTCACATCACCTTTCTGGCAAAGTCTGTAGAAAGCATGGGGCACCAGACTTAAGATCAGCACTGCCTTTCATCCTGAGACTGACTGACAGTCGGAACTTACCATTCAGACATTGGAGGACATGCTGCGATCGTGTGCTCTAGAGTGGTCAGGAAGCTGGGATGACTATATATTCTCAGTAGAATTCGCGTGCAACAACAGCTGGCACGCTAGGATCAAATGTGCTCCTTTTGAGATGTTGTATGGTAGAGAGTGACGCGCCCCAATTTGCTAGGATCAGGTGGGCAAACGACTGCTTGAGGGTCCAGAGATGATTAAGGTGACCAATGAGAAGGTCGCTGTCGCCAAGGGAAAGCTTCAGGAAGCTCGTGCTCGTCAGAAGAGCTATGCTGATAAACGTCGTAGAGATGTGTCTTTCAATGTAGGTGATCATGTTTTCCTCAAGGTATCGCCTGCATGAGGAGTTAGTCGTTTTGGAATCAGAGGGAAGCTCAGTCCTCGCTTCATCGGACCGTTCGACATCATAGAACGCGTTGGTGAAGTGTCATACCGTTTAGCATTACCGCCTCAACTATCACACGTTAACAACGTGTTCCATGTGTCCTTACTCAGAGGATACAACTATCATCCAGTTCATGTTGTCCAGTATCCACTTGATCAGATTCGAGAGGATCTTTCATATGTCGAAGAACCTGAGAGAGTTCTTGAGCGACAAGATCGTGTAATGCGGAGGAAGACGATCCCTTTCGTTAAAATCCTCTGGAGGGATCATCCTGAGCGGGAAGCCACTTGGGAGACGGAGGAGTCTATAAGGACTTCTTACCCTCATTTCCAGTTCTAATTCGGGTATGTTTTCATTCAGTTTACGTTTCTCCAATTCGAGGACGAATTGTTCTATTAGAGGGGAAGAGTTGTAAAACCCGCATTAAAAACCTATGAACAGTACACATGAACAATAACATACGGAAAGACGATAAAATTTAAACTTTCCATTTATAATATTAATACACGTGTCATGACAATAAATAATGAACAATCATGAATATTATAAATGTGACACGATCACGAATACCAAAATCATGAATATTAAATCACGAGCATACACGATTAATTATTTAACACATGAAAAACTTCGGGTTACCCTTAGTGGGCCCCACATGCCGCGGCTAATGCAAGAAGGGAGGACAAATGGGCCTTTTGTCCCATGCCACACTTTAATAAAAGATCAGGGAATTCACTTTTCACATTTTAGGTTAAACAAGAAAAATAAACACTCCTCTAGCCTCCTTTGTTCTTGCTGCCGGCCTACATCAAGAAAAAGAGAAAACCAGACAATTTTTACTACTTGTGATTTATTCGTGATCATTCCCTCGTTAATACACGCATTGGTATAATGAAACCCTTATTCTTTTATTAAATTATTATTTTTTTTATTTCATGTTTTTAATTAATTAATCAAGAACATGTATGAACAAATCATAAGATTAATTAATTCATGTTTAGGGTTTGGTTTGGTGTGGGTTTTGGTTCGGTCGAGACACCGAGACCCCATATGGGGCTCGACTTATTTTCTTCACCACCATCGAGACCCCCAAGGGGCTCGGCTTGGTTGGTTTTGGCTCGGACGCAGCAAGGCAACCCCGACCAAGGGTCGGGGTGTGTTTGTGTGTTCGGTTTGTGTGCACCGAGACATCACCGAGACCCCCAAAGGGGCTCGGTTGGTTTTTGTTGTTCGGACCCGAGACCAAAGGACCCTGACATTAGGTCGGGTTATTTTTTTGTCAACTGAGACCCTCCAAGGTCTCGGTGGGACTTGTTTATAGCTTGTATGGTTCGGCTTATATGAAACACGGGCTCGGGATCAGGTTTTCATGAAAACTATTTTTAAAGTCATCTTATATTAAACCTTAGGCTAAATTAATTTATTTAATTAATTCATGTATAACCTAAGGTATTTTACTTAGTCATTTAATTAAAACATGTATTTTAATTAAAATCATATAACGTATAGTTTAATTAGTTAACCAATTATTTAACTAATAAACTATAACCAAGACTTGTATTGTACTAATTAAACTTTAATTATTAGTTACAATCCAACTTATTTCTAGTTATGGAAACTTACTATTTTTGGAAACTTTCTATTTTTGGAAACTTTCTATTTTTGGAACTTTACTATTTATGGAAACCTGTTATTTTTATAAAGTTACTTAGTATTACAATACAAGTATTATAATACACTAATACATGAACAATACACAACAGAACATTAGTATAACTACTGTTAACACAATAAACAGTAAAACATGACAGAATGCGTATAACAAGCTAATAACACATGAAACCAGTAAAACACATGTAATTCAAACAACTCATACACGTCCATATTTCTTATGTAGTGTTATCCGTCAAGGAGGATTAGTATTCATCGTTTTCGTTAGCTTCTACTGGACATAAGGTACGGATTTCCCGTCCTTCAATATCCTATGTTTCCATGCTTTATTCTATATCCGTGCACTGAGCATTATGCTCAGCCGTCTACTTTTACATGTTTCCAAACGGCAGGTAACCAAGGACGCAAGTAGGAACTCCAGAGTATGTGCATTCAGATTGGAAGCTATCCGACCTCTTTTACCTTATGCATTTATTCCTACTTTATCATACTTTACTTCTTTTGGACAGTGTTTAGTCCTTTCCTTTTACAGTACTTATATTGCTTGTGTGTGAGTTACTAGACTACCGATGTCTGATTCTATATGGTCATGAATGTTTAAACATTTACCTTGCATGCTTTGATGACACGCCAAAATTTACAGTAGCATCCTATCTTAACAAATGGGGTGTTACAAAGATGGCTTATAATTTCTTGATGAAGGTATGCCTATGTTTAATAAAAATGTTAGGTGTTGTCAGATATCTAGTTCTATTTGGCATAATAGGTTAGGACATCCAGCTTATCAAGTTTTGGATGTTCTAAGAAAAGATAATTATGATATAAAGCTTAAAGGGTTAGAACCTTGTGATGTGTGTCATAAAGCTAAACATACTAGGGAGTCTTTCTCTTTGAGTGATCATAAGACTAAACAACTTGGTGACATTGTTCATCTTGATGTTTGGGGACCATATAAAGTTACTAGTAAGGATGGATTTAAATTTTTTCTTACTGTGGTGGATGATTATACCAGATCTATTTGGGTGTTTTTATTGAAAAGTAAAACTGAAGTTTTTGATTGTATTGAAAGTTTTTTTAAACTTCTTGATAATTAGTTTAATAAAAAGGTGAAAGTTTTCAGAAGTGATAAAGGAACAGAATTTGTTAATCATAAATTTACTGAATTTGTTAAAACCATGGTATTGTTCATCAAACCACATATGCTTATACACCTCAACAGAATGGTATTGCAGAAAGAAAACATAGGCATTTACTTAATACTTCTAGAGCCCTCATGTTTCAGGGGGGCATACCATTAAACATGTGGCCTGAATGTGTGCTAACTCTTACTTATTTGATTAACAGGTTACCTACTGTTGTGTTATCTGGTAAAGTACTTATGAAATGGTTTATAAGTCTAAACCTATTATTGTCCATTTAAAAGTGTTTAGCTGTTTGTGTTTTTCTAATGTCTTAAATGTTTCTGATAAGTTTGAGTCTAGATCTGAAAAGTGTATTTCTTGGATATGCTTTTGATAAGAAAGGATATAAACTTTTTAGTTTAGAGAATAAAAGGTTTTTGGTTTCAAGGCATGTCAAGTTTTATGAAACTATTTTTTCCATTTAAAAACGATGTGATTGGAAAAGATTTTATTTTTAGTGAAAATGATGTTAATGATTTAAATTTTTTAAAATAAACAGTTAGATACCTAGTGAATCCTATGATGAGAATAGAGATAGTACAGGTAGTAAGCATAGGCTTGTACCTAATGATAGTGTTATACCTAGTGACAACACTGTAGATTCTAGTGAAAGTAAAAAGGTGTTCATACTGCTGATACAAATATTATTTCTGAGGTAGATAGATCACTTAATACTGAAACTGAGTCTAGCAGGAAGGACGCTAGTGGAGAGTATGCAACAGAAACCATTGTTTATAAGGGTATACCAAATGATGAGGATGAAGGAATTGAGTCATTTGGTAATGTTTTTAATTGGTCACCAGAACTAGCAGCATATAAAAATTGTTAGGAGAACAAGTAGAAAAGTTAATTTTCCTTCTAAGTATAAAGATTTTATGCTTAACAAAGATGTTAAATATAACATTAATAAAGTTGTGAGTTATGCTAATCTTAGTGTTGACAACTTTGTTTTTTCTACCAATCTTAATAAATTCATGAGCCTTCTACATATACTGAAGCTATCAAAGATAGCAGATGGATAGAAGCTATGAATCAAGAAATATAAGCATTGCATAGAAACAATACTTGGGTTATTACTGATCTTCCTGTTGGAAGAAAAGCCATTCCATATAAATGGATATGGAAAGTCATGTATAAGTCTAGTGGTGATGTGGAAAGATTTAAAGCTTGATTGGTAGTTAAAGGGTTTAACCAAAGGGAAGGAATATATATTTTTTTTGAACGGCAATTTTATTAAGGCTAGCTAAAAGCTAGAAAAACATTACAAGGGAGAAAAAGAATCCAAAGGTTTACGCAACCAACAATCCCACCTAAACTTACAATTATGATTTCGAGAAGAAATCCAAAGATAAGAGGACGAAAGAATCAAGTCCCATACACAGGACTTCTTCATCGGAGTATGCGAAAGAGAAGATCATTCCTAAACTTCCAAATGCACCATAAAATCGTACCTCCCACTGCTTCGATTACAACCTTAGACCCCCGCGAGATGTGTAAAGAGTCAATCTCCCACCAAGAAGCGAACTTTCCCCACAGGATAGACGCCAATTCACAAGAGAAAAAAATGTGATTAACAGTTTCTACATCTTCCAAACACAAAGGGCAAAGAGTCGAGTCCAAGTCAATGCCCCTCCTATCCAAATTAACCCGCGTGGGAAGTTTATTTAGAGCCAACCTCCAAATGAAAACATTGATTTTGATGGGCATAAGTTTATTCCATCTCGTAGCTGTAGGAGAAGAGTCCAAAAGATTCGAATCCACAAGAGAGCGCACAGACGCGACTGAGAACCCTTTTGAAGCATTTAAGGACCAAGTCCAAGAATCACGCGAATCTGATAAAACAACATTTTGAAGTAGAGCCCGAAGGTCATTAAATTGTGAATCCTCGACACCACCTCTAGGCTGCCGTCTTAGCAAAGGCGCCCAACCATTATTCGAGAAGCGATCAGCAACCATGCAGCTTCTATCCACGTCCAAATAATAAACACGCGGGAAAGTACTTTTGAGAGGAGACAGACCAATCCAGACATCCTCCCAGAACCTGCACTTCTTACCGTCTCCTAGCTTACGAGTACATAAAGAGAAAAGATCAATACCTTTCTGGTTAAGCTTGCGAATGGCAGAAAGAATACCACCCCAAGTCGATTGGTTTCGAGGATATAAACCATCAGAAATGCCACCATGATCCCCATAGATATTCTTGATGACCTTAACCCACAGCTCAGAAGAACTACACATAAACCTCCAAGCCCATTTGAAGAGAAGACTGATGTTGAGACCATATATACTACCAATACCGAGCCCCCCCAAATCCTTAGACGCGAGACACTTCTTCCATCTGACCCAAGTCATTTTTCGAACATCAACGTCACCACCATTGAAAAAATTCCTTCTTAAAGACTCCAATTCTTTTTGGACAGAAGCGGGCATCATATAAATCGACATATAATAAATAGGAAGACTGCTAAGAACCGATTTAATAAGAGACAACCTACCTCCAGCCGAGAGAAGACGCACCTTCCACGGAGCCAAAGTAGATCGGAATTTAGTAATAACATCCTCCCAACTAGAACGCCGGCTCATACTGCCACCAACAAGCACCCCGAGGTACTTAAAAGGAGCTTTAACATGCACACAACCAAGAGAGAGAGCCATAGCAGAAACCTCTCCCTCCGTCTTACCTACGCCAAAGATACTACTTTTGTTGACGTTAATTTTAAGACCCGAAATGAGATAAAAACAACGCAACATACACAGTAAATTAGAAGCACCCTCGTTGGACCATTCCCCTAAAAAGATGACATCATCCGCAAACATAAGATGCGGGAAGGAATAGATTATGAGGAGACTTTTTCTCCTGTGGTTAAAATTGTCACAGTTAGATGTGTGCTTAGTCTTGCTGTTAGTAATAATTGGCCTTTATATCAGTTGGATGTGAATAATGGTTTCTTGTATGGTGAACTTGATGAGGAAGTTTACATGAAACTTCTAGAGGGATATGGTGATAACAATGATAATAAGGTATGCAGACTGGTTAAATCTTTGTCTGGCTTAAAACAAGCACCAAGAAAATGGAATGAAAAACTTGTTTCTGTGCTCCTTGAAAATGAATTTGTTCAAAGTCCTAAAGATTTTTCATTGTTTATCAAAAACAAAAATGACATTTTCTTGGTTTTTCTTGTTTATGTTGATGATATTGTTATCACTAGTAATAATCTTGAGGAAGTAAATAAGTTTAAACAATTTCTAAGTTCTAAATTTCTAATCAAAGATCTTGGTAAACTTAAATACTTTCTTGGGATTGAGGTTATTGATATTGATAATGGAATTTATTTAACTCAGAGAAAGTATTGCACTGAGTTACTTTCTGAGTTTGGAATGTTAGGTTGTAAACCTTGTGGTGCACCTATTGAGGTGAACCCTGATAGTAAGAAACTTAAAGACGTGTTTGGAGATAATGAAAAACTTAGTAATATTACTCAATATCAAAAACTTGTTGGAAACTTGATATATCTTACCATGACTAGACCTGACATTGCTTATGTTGTACATTGTCTGAGTCAAGTTATGCATAGTCCTATGAAGTTTCATTTGAGACTTGCTTTTAGAATTTTGAGATATCTGAAAAATGAACCTGGTCTTGGTATAACTTTTAAAAAAGGAGTCTGCAATACATTGAAAGTGTTTGTAGACTCTGATTGGGCTAAATGTAAAATTACTAGAAGATCTTTGACTGGTTATTGTGTTTATCTTGGTGACAATTTAGTTTCATGGAAGAGTAAGAAACAAAGTGTGATTTCTAGATCTTCTACTGAAGCTGAATACAGAGCTATGTCCAATGTTTGTTGTGAAGTAATATGGATTCATAAAATTCTATGTAATCTTAAACTAGATGTGGTGTTGCCTGTTGAAATGAACTGTGATAATAACTCAGCCATCCAAATCTCTTTGAATCTGGTACTTCATGAAAAAGTAAACATTTTGAAATTGATTTGTATTTTTTGAGAGAAAAAATTTCTGCAGGTTTTATCAAACCTTTAAAAGTTATGTCTGAAAACAACACTGCAATTATATTCACAAAGGGATTATTGATTTCTGACCATAATAAATTTTGTAGCATGCTTGGTTTGTTCAGGTTAAGGACTTAAGGGGAGTGTTGAATGTATAAGTCCTAAACCTGAAGGGCCTTTTATAACAAGTTTATAAAGGTGGAGGGGGAGCTTTTCAACTGAAGAGACAACTTTCATACTGGAGGGACCACATGTGGCAAGTGTGGATAGTAGGAGGTTGCTGTGAAGAATAGGAGTATATATACTCCTTCACCTAACTCGTTTACTTACTTTTTCATTATGTTAACTCGTTTTCATACTTTCATGTGTGTGATATTACTGTGTGTGATTCTTGATCAATAGTTTTGATCATTGTGAGTTGTGAGAGTGTTTTTTTTATTCTTTCTTGTAATAAAAATATTGTAATCATTCATTGATAAAGTGAGCCAAAGGAAGGTTGACTGGGTTCATTGTTATTACTTGTTTTTGGTGATATTGGACACTGATTCATTATTTTTACATACATGTACCTAGCTGTAACATTTATTAGTATACATATAATCCCATAATGTAGGACTTCTATATTTAACTCGCTGTTTTTATCGATCGATATCGAGAAACCCTAAAATCATTACAATTAACGTTTTGGGAGATGGATGTTGCTGTGGGAAATCTTACTCCACAAGCAATATCGAAGCTATTGACTTGTCCTATTAGTGAGATAGAACATACAAAACCGGTTGTTTAGGTGATAGATATCAAGCTTACTAGCAAGGGAGATTACCGAATTGTGTTATCCGACGGTTCAAAATTCATTGAGGATTATGCTAAGGACAATGTTATAATGTTGGTTAGATCAAAGCAGCTAGAAAAAGGTTCTGTTGTGCAATTGACTAACTTTTTCTTTACTTGGAATTATATCTTAGGTGGGCGGTACATGTTACTATCTTTATATTTTTTATTTTTTTGGTAAGCAGCTGGTTTCCGATATCCTATGGCGACTATTTTTTTGGATTGCCCGGAGTTACCGTAGGTGAACCTCCGTGGTCACCATTGATCACCTCTTGTTTGAGAGTTCAAAGACCTTATCACCATGCCACTTTCTTCTTCTTTATTACGTAGTATTACTTATTACTCCGTATAAAATAAGGGTTACATAAATATATAAAAGATGCAAATTATGACATAAGACATAAGTGTTAATCAAAGTATAAAAGTTTGTTTTGTGCCATAATAGTGATACTGACTTGATTATCTTCTAATTACTTTGTGCAATTCTATTTTTAGGTCAATTATTGTAGAAGCACCGAATGTGATTTGTAAAACTTGGTACACCATTCGTGACCCAAAACCATTCTATAAAAAACAAAAAGATTCCTCCAACAAAAAAGTATTCTTGGTCGATCGGAACGAAGATGTTCCTGCTCCAACACGAAGTCAAAGCAACAACAAAAAAAGAAAACTTCATTCAAGCAAAGCAATTGCAAAAGATGTGTCTAGAATTGAATATAAAGAAAATGACATGGTGCTTGCTTTGAAAAGTTGGAGAAAATCGGTTGGGGAACAGAAGACCCAATGTACGACACTGCTATTTTGCTTTTCGGAGAAAGTGCTGATTATCGAAAAGTGTGGTTGCATTTGAAGCCAGAGAGTTGTGGGGAATGGGTCAAGAATGCTGGAAGTAAGTTTGGACTTCTGGGTTGATTGAAAGAAAAAGTAGAGATTGTGTTTATCCTCATTAGGTATTATGTTTTTGTAATGGGAATCATACATAGATATACTTGATGACGTATAGTCCCCCACCAGGTCATGAACCCGGCCCAGGGGTACTACCCGTATCCGGTCCATCACAAATGGGTTGGATTAATGTCATTTTAGCTTATGGGCTCGAACGAATAAGCGGCCACATAAGATGTATGCGGCCCACGACCCGACACGGCCGGAATATGGTTAGACAGAATCACAATCCTATCAGTATTGGGATTTGCCTCAAAGAATAGGATATGCACTCACCATAATTAGAAGATAACAATCAAGCTAATTATGGTGATTATCTTATGCTTGTGGCCGAAGTAAACAGTGAGCCCATTAGGGTTTCACTGCCTATATAAGGAACCCCAAGGGTTCCACAAAGGGATTACTTTCTCCATACTCTCATCTCACATCCGATTCTTAACCCTAACCGGTTACTTGCTCTCACGCTGGAGTCTAATCGTGGGATACGCTCCCACGGGTAAGTCTAACGCGTGTTGCTTTAGTGTGCAGGATCTCAGCAAGTTATTCACTTGGTGCAAGAGCCAGAGCCCCGCCTACCCGAATTAAGCCTAATTCGGGTCAAGAAAGGATCATCTAACTTTTGTATCAACAAGTTGGCGCCATCCGTGGGACCCAAACACTAAGCTAGAACAAATTTCATCTCAATCTCTCTCTCAATGACGAAGGGACACTCTCAGGGGAATCCCATGAACACGAATCCTGGGAACCAGAGGTCCGCAAGCGATAGGGTAATCACCTCCGCTCAAAATCAGGGCGACCAAGCAGGAGGTCCCAATAACCGTAACCTCTTTCAGTCTCTTGGTGGGGCAGGCACGTCCGATAACACCCCACCACCTTCCACCACTTTGGATAACCCCGACCCGGGGGCTGAGCCAAAGGCTCCTACTAAAGAGCCGCAGAGGCCACGACTAGTCGAGACTGAGATGGAGGTTGGTTTGCTCGACGACGAGGACCTCGACCGTGTTCTCACGCAGAACTTTGACAGAATCGTCTCCGGCATCTCGTCAAGACTATACCTGGGAAGGAACCTCCAATCCAGGCTTAACTTTGGCAGTTCCACGCTCGGTGCATCTCCTCGAACTCAGAAGATGAAGAGGAGGGTACGCACCCAGGAAGGACCCCCCTTGAGGACATCCCTCAACCTTGGAGCGTATTCGAGCGCATAGGGGATCGTATCATGCAGGAACTGCAACAAACCCATGAGGAGGGGGATAAATCTGATGACTCCACTGGACGCCCGGTATTGGAAACCCCCGTAAGCAATCGCCGCACGAGTGTGTGGGATAGGGTGGACTCTGGTGGGAGGAAGGCTCCTAACTCTTCCCACAGAAGGGCCCATCGCAGCCGACCTAGGGGCGGGGCACCACCCCCCTCTCACGACCCTTCGAGGTCTGATTCGGATGACCATCCTCGTAAGCGCCACTGGCCTAGGCAATCTCCTCCACCACCATCAAACGATGAGGGATACTACGATGACGATTACTATCGTGATTGTAGAAACTAGAAGGGGGGGTTGAATAGTTTCTTAAAATTTACTTGTTAAAATATGGTTCCAAAAATCCTTTTTCAAAAACTTAGGCTTGAGGAAATATGTGAAATCTTCTTATGCACAAATATGAACAATGATAGTGTAGCTAAACTAATACTAACAAAAATATATCCACAAAGAATAAAGAATGATAGTGTAGCTAAACTAATACTAACAAAAATATATCCACAAAGAATAAAGAATGATAGTGTGCCTAATCTAATATTAACACATGTATATGCAAAAAGTAATAAGGAATGTAAAGAGTTAAGGGTAAAGAAAGATCAAACCGAACACCAAGGATTTATAGTGGTTCGGCAGCGAAGCTCACTCCTCGTTCCTACTCCACTCCTCGAGTACTCCTTACTCGAGAGTTCACTACACAACAAGCTCCTTATGGTGGAGAAAACCGTACACGTCGCTTAACCAATTTCCGACTCTAAGCTAAAAGTCGAGCCCTAATCGTAGCTAGGACCAATCTACACAACTATACTTAGTACATACACAACTTCCAAATAGACACAACTACTTGGATCTTCACAACTATGACACAACTACAAGTATATAAAAATTGATCTTCAATAGATCTTTGGTGGTGGACTCAACACTTCACTAGGATAGTGTTCTTCTCTTTGCACTTGGAGAGGAAGAGATGGAAGAACAAGATTCACTTCTTAAACAAGTAATAATCAAACAAATGATCAAAGATTTGAGTGATTAAAGAAGGGGTTTGAATCTGGAAATGAATGTGCAAAAGAGGTGAGTTGAAAAGCTGAGAATGGCCAACTATTTAAAGGACAAAGGAGCCAACGGCTATTTCTGCCCGCGGTACTTTATCACAGCCTGCGGTACCTTATCGATAAGGTACCGCCTAGGCGCTAAGGTACCGCCGAACTAGACTCCGCTCCTTTTTGTCCTTTAGTGGTGGAGGTCTTATCTGGGTATAAAAATATCCTGAAAGGATATTCTTAACAGAATAAGAATATGCCATTTTCAAATTTCAAATAATTAATTTAATAAAACATTTTCTTAAAAATAAAGTTTAATAAAAACTTGTCACTTTTAATAAAAGGTGAGCTTTAAGAAAATATTAAATCACTTGATCACTTGATTAAGGTTAGTACTTGTTTATCCATACCTTAAGTGAAATGGGTAAAATGAAAAATACTTGAACTCAAGAATTCGTTTTTCGTTGTTTTCGTAAATGCTTGTTTTTACATATTGTCGTAATCAAAACTAAGCAAGACCGAAAAATGCAAGTAACGTTTTTAGTCATTATTGCATTAACAATCTCCCCCTTTTTGATTCCAACAATACATAAACTCAATCACACAAAAACAAGATTTTCGAAGACGAGTTTATTCATTTCTCCCCCTTTGTCGAAGCAAAAAGGTTGCGTAATCCGGTGTTGAAGAAACGGACTTTGCAAAGACTCCCCCTTGGTGCTTACTCCCCCTAGCTTGGGGCACCGATGAATCAAGATATGGTGACAAGCTACATAGAAGGGTTAGTTGAACAAAAGAAACAACCAACAATATATAGCAATAGGTCACAAAAAAATAAAAAGAAAAGAAAACACAAAGACAAAGATCCAAGATAGGTTACTAAAGAAACATCATACAAAGAAGTATGGAAAAAGGAACAAGCCAAAAGCATAAATCTAATCCTAGTTATTCTAGAATTCTAAGATTTGCTTGAATTTGGTGTCTTGAGGATAAGCAATCAATGCTTATATGAAAGACAAGGTAATAGCGGAGGGTGGTGGTGGTGGCTTGTTGGAGATCTCATAATCAAAGTGAAGAGGAGGCTTGATTAAGAGACTCTTGATGTAGCTCAACTCCTCATAGATGTGTGCCATAGCAAGATGTTGATATTGACAACAATGACAATATGTTCCATGGTGCATGATATTATCATGAGAAGGAGGAAGAACACTAAAGGGTGGTGGTGGAAGAAAAGAAGTTCCACAATCAACATTCTTGGTAGGAGAAATGTGATTAAGAGTGTTCTTGGGTGGGTTTGGATTGAAAGCAATTGGAGAAAATGGAGGAGATTCAAGGCTTTCATTGGGAGAATAAGACATTTTGGATGTGAAGTAATGCAAAATGCTTATGGTTTAAATAGGGAAGGCTTAGGGTATTTTTGGGGTGGTCAAATGGTTTGAAACAAAGATTCTCAAAAAGGTTGGAGCAAATCTGGAGTTTCAGACAAAAACCCGAAAAGGAAGCCCACTGTAGGCGGTTCCTTATCTAGGGTGGGGGTACCTTATCAATAAGGTACCGCGGTTCACATAAGGAACCGCCTGCAGAAGCAGGGTTTGGTGTTTGGAGGAAGATTTTTCAGCAAATCTTATTTTTCTAGTCTAACTTATCATAGGGATATGCTTAAAAGCAAAGATAGACAAAGAAAACATATGCAAACTTACCAAATAGAGATTTGACCAAAATACATGGATTAAAAAATCAACGTAGGAGGTGTGTAAGACAAGACCTTAAGTCATGACACAATGATCCTCCATGATTCAATCTTGTTCTTACTATGTTTGAGAGAATCATACATATGAATTATGTAAGCTCTATATTAATAGCGAGAATCTATGAAAAATCGTTTTTAGATTGAATTAACAATGTCAAACGAATTTCTCAACCATTTTCGAAAGAGACTTTGAGAGTTTTGAAGGAAGATGAGAAGATTTTTCAAAAGAATCTTAAAAGACTCAAGGACTTAAAGTGGTAATAGAAAACACACAAGAAGAAAGGAAATTAAGGAAGATGTTCCATTAATCCTAGACCTAGACGCAAGTAATAAAAAGGTTCCCTCTTAGGTGGCTTAGTGAAGATATCGGCTAAGTTGTCCTCGGAGGGCACCTTTTCAATAGTAATGTTCCCCTTTTGAACATTATCCCTAAGGAAATGGTGTCTAATTTCTATGTGTTTGGTTCGCGAATGTTGCACGGGATTCTTGCTTAGGTCTATAGCGCCTTTATTATCGCACATGATGGGAACATCATCAAGAGAAATCCCGTAATCAACAAGCGCTTGCTTCATCCATAGAGCTTGTTGGCATGCTTTACCGGCACTCACATACTCGGCTTCTGTGGTGGATATCGCAAGAGCGGTTTGTTTCTTGGAGAACCAAGAAGTTAAACAACAACCCATGAAGGTACAAACTCCACTAGTGATTTTCCGGTCCACATAGTCTCCCGCATGGTCCGAGTCCGCGTAGACAATGGTTTCTACGCTGGTCCCTTTAGGATACCATAATCCTAAATGTATAGTGCCTTTAATGTATCGGAGATACGCTTAACCGCTTCAAGGTGAGAGGTTTTGGGAGCCTCTTGGAAGCGAGCACAAAGGCAAACACTAAACATGATATCCGGTCGACTTGCCGTTAGGTACAACAAACTACCAATCATACCTCTATATTTGGTGTTGTCTACCGACTCACAATCATCATCTATGGTGAGTTTAGTATCCGAGGCCATAGGGGTCTTCATTGGTCTAGATTCTTCTAATCCAAATTTCTTTAGCATTTCTTTAGCGTACTTAGATTGACTAACGAAAATACCATCGTCCATTTGTTTAATTTGGAGTCCTAGAAAGAAGTTAAGTTCTCCCATCAAACTCATTTCAAACTCATCATGCATGATTTTGGCAAAGTCATCACACAATTCTTGACAAGTTGAGCCAAATATAATGTCATCAACATATATTTGTACGATTATGAGGTGAGAACCTTTCTTCTTTGTAAAGAGTGTATTGTCTACCATTCCCATGGTATACTCATGTTTAACAAGAAACGCTTTAAGTCTATCATACCAAGCTTTGGGTGCTTGTTTGAGTCCATAAAGTGCTTTCTTAAGCTTGTAAACATGGTCCGGTTTCTCAAAATCAATGAAGCCGGGAGGTTGAGCCACATATACCTCCTCATTGATCAAACCGTTAAGAAATGCACTCTTTACATCCATTTGTTGAAGCTTAATATCTAAGGCACAAGCGTAGGCTAAAAGGATTCTAATTGATTCTAATCTAGCTACCGGTGCATATGTCTCGTCATAATCAATCCCTTCTTGTTGATTATAGCCTTGAGCTACAAGTCTAGCCTTGTTACGAGACACAACACCATTCTCATCTAGCTTATTCCTAAATACCCATTTGGTTCCTATAATGGTAGAACTTCTAGGTGGAGGAACAAGTTCCCAAACATCATTGGCAGCGAATTGATTCAATTCTTCTTGCATCGCAATGACCCAACTCTCATCCGTCAAAGCTTCTTTAACATTCTTTGGTTCAATCAAGGAGACAAAACAAAAGAAGTTGCTTTGGTTTTGGACTTGAGATCTTAGGGTCCTTTGATTTAAGTCACCAATGACATTATTGAGAGTATGATCCCTAGACTCCTTAATGTTTACTTCCTTTTCAACACTAAGGTCTTCAACTCCTATTTTTCTAACCTCTTTGGCTTTAACTACTTCTAATTCATCCAAGTCATCATCAACCAATGGTGGTGTCTTGGGTGAAGGAGGGGTTTCATCAAAGGTTACGTTGAGTGATTCTTCAATAACCCCTGAGGTTCTATTTAGGACTATGTAGGCCTTACTAGTTTGGGAATAACCTAAAAGGATACCTTCGTAAGACTTTGGGTCAAACTTGGTAAGGTAGTCTTTGGTGTTGAGGATAAAGCACTTGCTTACAAACACCCTAAAGTATTCTAATGAGGGTTTCTTACCTTTAAGAATCTCATAGGGGGTCTTTCCTAGGAAAGGTCGAATAAGAATTCGGTTGAGAATATAAGTCGATGTATCCACGGAATTGCACCAAAACTTTTGAGGCGAAGATTGCTCGTTTAACATCGTCCTACTCATCTCTTGGAGAGTCCTATTCTTCCTTTCAACTACCCCATTTGATTGTGGAGTGCGAGGAGCCGAGAAGTTATAGGTAATACCATGAGCTTCACAAAAGGCACCAAATTGCACTTCATTATCAAATTCCCTACCATGATCCGTCCTAATAGAAACAATTGAACATCCTAGTTGATTTTGAATTCTCCGACTAAAGATTTCGAAGTGATCGAAAGCTTCATTCTTAGATGCCAAAAATCTAGTCCAATTGAATCTAGAATAGTCGTCAACTATAACTAGGGTATAAAGGTTACCTCCATAACTCCGTATGGCGGAAGGTCCAAAGAGATCCATATGTAGGAGCTCTAAGCACCGAGAGGTCGAAACCAAACTCTTGGCTTTGTGACTTGAGTGAACTTTCTTTCCAACTTTGCAAGCATCACAAAAGTGACTATCAAACTTAATCTTTGGGAGGTGTCTTACCAACTCCTTAGAGACTAAAGATTGAATTAAACGCATATTAGCGTGACCTAATCTCCTATGCCAAAGGGTAGAACTATCATCTATAGTCGCAAGACATATGTTGTCTTTTGACTTCTTATTAACCTTCATGACATAAAGCCCATGCTTTCTAACACCTTTTCCAATGACTTTTCCATCTTTTACGATTTCACTGTCATGTTCCGAAAAGATGACCTTACACTTATTATCACAAATTTGACCTATACTTAAAAGGTTAAAGCCTAAGTTATCTACGTGCTCAACATTTTCAATGGTCATGGAGTCAAGAGAAACTGTACCTTTGCCAATGATATTACCACGTAGACTACTAGCAAATGTGACGTTACCTCCATCATATGCTTTGTAATGCGAGAACAAACTTCGATTACCCGTCATGTGTTTAGAACATCCACTATCCTTAATCCACTCATCGGGCTCCAAATTAATTCCCAAGCATATCTAGGTAACAATACACAAGATCAAACATTTGGTCCCCAATATCTCATGGGTCCAAAATTGTTAGTTCCAAACATCCCTTGCATTTGGTTGGGATGCATGAATGAGGTAGGGATTCCCCATGGAGAACAAAATGGAGGAGGGTAGTAGTTCATGTAACCATTTTATTGTTTATTACTTCTCCTAGGTGTGTTTGATCTAGATTTAGAGTTATTATCATTCTTTCTAGGTGTTGGAGTTTTACTTCTAGTTCGTGAGTTGTTTTGATTATCCCTTGTAGGCGTTGTCGTTCTACTTCTAGGCTTAGACTCATTCCGTACTCTAGGTGGAGTAGAAGATAATCTAGATAAACTTCTATTTCCCATGAGAGGTTTACTTAACGGCTTATAGAACTTACTAATAGCATTGTCGTCAAGTAAGGGTAATTGAACCTTATTAACAGTAAGATGCTTTGGTTTTTCATTTAACTTAGATTTTTCAGAAAGTTCAGAGTTTTCACAAAAATCAACTTCTGGCCGCGGTACCTTATCTATGGTCGCGGTTCCATACTGATAAGGAACCGCGCCATATGATGTGGAACCGCGTCTAGAAGGTGTTTTCTGTGAAAACATGACTTGTTTTGGTTCACTAGTTGAGGCTTCATTTGAGTTAAAACCTAGACCAAGTTTTTCCGTAGAATGAACTTGTTTGTTTAACATATCATCAAGAGCACTAGTACCTTTCATGAACTTTTCCAATTTAATGGAGGTGCTCTTGAGATCATCATTCTCTAATATAAGTTTCTCACAACTTAAGCAACCTAAATCAACCTCTTTGTTTTTCTCAAGTATAGCCAATTTCTCCCTAAGTTAATTGATCTCATTTTCAAGCTTAGTTTTGGTTGATTTTAAGGTTTTATTCTTTTCTATGAATTTAAGACTAAGTTTGTGTAAGCTATCATATTTGCCTTCAAATTCAATATCATCTAAAGTGGAACTATCATTGCTATAATATTCGGTTTCGGAATGTACCTCTTTAGAAGTGTGAGCCATAAGACATTTCTCCTCTTTGGGGTTGTCATCATCATCTTCACCGCTATCGCTCCAAGCGCCACTAACGAATGCCGTGTGGTTCTTATCACGAGCGGGCTTTGGACAATCACCAATGAAGTGATTTGTATCACCACATCTAAAGCAACTCCTATCACCTTTTTCGTTCTTGACAAACCGATTCTTTGACAATGGTTTCTTGTCATAGTTTGGTTGCCTAACGTGTTGACCTCGTCTCTTGAAGAACTTCTTGAAATCTCTCACCGCCAATGCATACTCCTCGTCATCACTTTCCGAGGAACTATCATGGTCACTTTGTGCCTTTTTGGCCTTAAGTGCAAGAGATTTCCTTTCACTCTTGGTTTTTACTAATTCCGAGTCCTTCGAAATTATCATCTCATGAACCTTCAAGTTTCCTATGAGTTCATCGAGTGACAAAGTTGAGAGATCTTTCGACTCTTCAATAGCCGTGACTTTTGCTCTCCACTTTGGATGTAAGGCCCTTAGAAACTTCCTAACATTGTTCTTGCTAGAAAAACCTTCATCAAGTGCTTTTAGACTAGTAATAATGGTGTTAAACCTAGCAAATGCACTATCAATAGTTTCATCTTCTAAGATGACAAATTGTTCATATTGTTGGACAAGAAGATCGATTTTACTTTCTTTGACTTGGCTATTACCTTGGTGGGTTACTAAAAGAGTGTTCCAAATATCTTTAGCGGTTTCACACATAAAAGTTCTTTCATACTCTTTCTTAGGCAAAGCATTATAAATCACCATTTTAGCCTCATTATTTTTTGAAAGTTTCTTTTTAGTATCATCATTAGCTTTGTCAAAAGTGACTAATTCTTTTGTTTTAGAAACTTCATTAAATTGAAAGGGTAAAAAATCACCATTGGTAATAACATGCCAAAGATCTAAATCTTTTGATTTCACATAAGTTTCAAATCTATTTTTCCAATAAATAAAACTATCGGTTTCAAAAAGTGGTGGTCTTTGCATAGATTGCCCTTCTAGGTACTTGTTGGAATCCATAGATCGATTCAAGTTTTAAAATACAATATACTTTAAAAATTCTTGAGCAACCCGCTCTGATACCAATTGTAGAAACTAGAAGGGGGGGTTGAATAGTTTCTTAAAATTTACTTGTTAAAATATGGTTTCCAAAAATCCTTTTTCAAAAACTTAGGCTTGAGGAAATATGTTAAATCTTCTTACGCACAAATATGAACAATGATAGTGTAGCTAAACTAATACTAACAAAAATATATCCACAAAGAATAAAGAATGATAGTGTAGCTAAACTAATACTAACAAAAATATATCCACAAAGAATAAAGAATGATAGTGTGCCTAATCTAATATTAACACATGTATATTCAAAAAGTAATTAGGAATGTAAAGAGTTAAGGGTAAAGAAAGATCAAACCGAACACCAAGGATTTATAGTGGTTTGGCAACGAAGCTCACTCCTCGTTCCTACTCCACTCCTCGAGTACTCCTTACTCGAGAGTTCACTACACAACAAGCTCCTTATGGTGGAGAAAACCGTACACGTCGCTTAACCAATTTCCGACACTAAGCTAAAAGTCGAGCCCTAATCGTAGCTAGGACCAATCTACACAACTATACTTAGTACATACACAACTTCAAAACAGACACAACTACTTGGATCTTCACAACTATGACACAACTGCAAGTATATAAAAATTGATCTTCAATAGATCTTTGGTGGTGGACTCAACACTTCACTAGGATAGTGTTCTTCTCTTTGCACTTGGAGAGGAAGAGATGGAAGAACAAGATTCACTTCTTAAACAAGTAATAATCAAACAAATGATCAAAGATTTGAGTTATTAAAGAAGGGGTTTGAATTTGGAAATGAATGTGCAAAAGAGGTGAGTTGAAAAGCTGAGAATGGCCAACTATTTAAAGGACAAAGGAGCCAACAGCTAGTTCTGCCCGCGGTACCTTATCACAGCCCGCGGTACCTTATCGATAAGGTACCGCCTAGGCGCTAAGGTACCGCCGGACTAGACTCCGCTCCTTTTTGTCCTTTAGTGGTGGAGGTCTTATCTGGGTATAAAAATATCCTGAAAGGATATTCTTAACAGAATAAGAATATGCCATTTTCAAATTTCAAATAATTAATTTAATAAAACATTTTCTTAAAAATAAAGTTTAATAAAAACTTGTCACTTTTAATAAAAGGTGAGTTTTAAGAAAAGATTAAATCACTTGATCACTTGATTAAGGTTAGTACTTGTTTATCCATACCTTAAGTGAAAATGGGTAAAATGAAAAATACTTGAACTCAAGAATTCGTTTTTCGTTGTTTTCGTAAATGCTTGTTTTTACATATTGTCGTAATCAAAACTAAGCAAGACCGAAAAATGCAAGTAACGCTTTTAGTCATTATTGCATTAACAGTGATGTAAGGGAGAAGGATCTTTCCCGCCCATGGTGTGATCCTAGGGAGGATCCCTTTACTCTCCGCATACGGAACTACTCCTAGGACAAGAAGCGCCGTATGCCGGCGTGCGTCAAAACCTATGATGGGCCTGGTGTTCCGGATGATCACCTAAAGATATTTGATACGCAGGAAAAGATCGAGCGATGGCCAATACCTATATGGTGCCAGATGTTCAATTCGACCTTGATTGGCAACGCCCGTGATTGGTTTGAGGGGCTTCCTCCCCGAAGCATTGATAGCTTCAGTGAGCTGCGCACTGCGTTCAAAAACAATTATACTCAACGAAAGAAGTATAATAGGGATCCGGTCTCATTGTAAACCGTCAAGCAATGGAACGGAGAATCTACAGAGGATTTCACAGAACGTTTCAATGACGAGTGCACGCGCACAAAAACGATGCCAGAGCTCCTAAATTTTTTTGATTATATGCATGCCATAACGGACAAGGAATTAATTAGGCGCCTCAATGACAAGCGATCGGAGAAGTATGACGACCTCATGGAAAGGGTCAGAAACTTTGTAAAGGAGAAACCGCGGTAGTCGCGGCGTATCCTACAAAGGGGAACCATAACTATCGATCGAACGACCAGCCCAAGAGGCAGTCAGGTGGTCAAAGCACTCAAGGCAACGGAAGGAACTCTGATTACAAGAGCAAGAATAAAGGAAGGCGGTCGGATGATAAATTCACCCCTCTAAAGATAACGTACCGAGAAATCTTGTTGACAAAAGGGGCAAACTTCCCAAGGCCTCCCCCAATGACAACTCCAGTCGACCGCCGTCAAGGAAATCGCTTCTGCGAATTCCACAACGACAAGGGTCACGGCACGGAGGAGTGCATCCAGCTCAAGAAGCACATTGAGTCGCTGATTAGGTCAGGCAAACTCAAACACCTGGTCAAGGATTGGAAAGATGGGAAGGATAATAAAAAATATGAAAAGAAGGACTCCCAAAAGGACAAGCCTTCAACCATATATATGATCCAATCGTGGCAGCGCCGCATAAAGCAAAAGGTTACTCAAAAATTTTCGCGTGGCAGAGAGATCTCATTCCCTCCTATTACGACAAGCAACGTGGCTGATGCACCTCTCATGATTGAGGTAAGCATTGGAACCCACAACGTTCGTCGTATGTATGTGGATGGAGGGTCATCAGTGTAAGTACTCTACGGACATTGTTTCGTGCAACTACGACCAGAGATGAGAAGCCAATTAGCACCGGCCACGTCGCCACTTATTGGCTTTAGTGGAGACACTCTCTGGCCAATAGGACAACTGCGTCTGCTAGTAACCATTGGGAATGAAGAACATTCCACCACGGCGTGGATGAACTTCATGGTGATACGCTCACACTCTCCATACAACGGGATTATTGGAAGACCATGCATCCTGGCCATACGGGCAGTTCTGTCTACGGCTCACGGCATGATTAAGTTCCCTGTTGAAGGGGGAATTGTTACTATTTACAATTAGATCATGCAGGCATCTGAATGCCACGCCGTGACAACACCAGTCCAGCCTGTTCCCATTAAGGAAGGATCACTACCCCCCAATTGGGAGGTAGCAATCCATCCCGATTGCCCGGAACAAGAGGTGGCCATAGGTGGAACGCTCTTGGATAACGGGAAGAGGGCCATGTGCTCTCTCTAAAAGCAAACCTGGATGTATTCGCATGGGAGCCTAAGCATATGACAGGTGTGCCGCGTTCGATAGCAGAACATAAACTTCAAATCCGCCAGGGATATCCTCTTGTTAAACAAAAGAAGCGTGGTCAAGCACCAGAACGCAGCCAGGTAATACTGGATGAGGTACGAAAATTAGTAGATGCAGGAATTATGCGCGAGGTATACTACCACGAGTGGTTATCTAACCCAGTCATGGTCAAGAAGCATGACGGGAGTTGGCGCATGTGTGTGGACTTCACGGACTTGAACAAAGCTTGTCCGCAAGACTGCTATCCGCTATCGGCAATTGATTGGAAGGTGGAATCCTCATGTGGACACCCTTTCAAGTGTTTTTTAGACGCGCACAAAGGATACCATCAGATCCAGATGGCGGAAGAAGATGAGGAGAAGACGGCGTTTCACACTAGTCAGGGCGTGTATTGTTACACAAAAATGCCGTTCGGACTAAAGAACGCCAGAGCAACATATCAGCGACTTGTTGATAAAGCCTTCAACTCCCAGATAGACCGTAACCTCGAGGTCTATGTTGACGATCTGGTCATCAAGAGCCATACGGAGGAAGCACTTCTCCGGGATATCCAGGAGACGTTTGACACTTTGAGGAGAATCAACATGAAGCTCAATCCAAAAAAGTGCACGTTTGGGGCAACTGAAGGGATGTTCCTTGGATATATGATTAATCCAAACGGCATCAAGCCTTTTCCGGAGAAGACGGACGCTGTGATACAGTTACCATCGCCTCGGACGCGCAAAGAGGTACAATCACTAAATGGAAAGTTAGCCGGGTTAAACAGGTTCTTGTCGAAGTCCGCGGAGAAATCGCTACCTCTATTCAAAACACTCAGGAAGTGCATAAAGAAAGGAGATTTCTGCTGGACAAAGGAGGCAGAGGAAGCCTTTGAGTAGCTTAAACAGCACCTCGCGGCCCTTCCTATGCTAGTTGCACCCCGACCTAAGGAGGAGCTCATCGTGTACATATCCACTACGTATGGAGCAATAAGTGTAGTCCTTATGACCGACCGAGACTCAGTCCAGACTCCGGTCTACTTTATAAGCAGAGCATTGCAAGGACTGGAGCTGAACTATTCATCTATGGAGAAGTTGGTTTTGTCATTGGTTTACGCCGCGAAAAGGTTGCGCCGGTACTTCCAGGCGCACCAAATTATGGTTATCACTGATCAACCAATAAAACAATCATCTCTAAGCCAGATGCGGCCGGGAGGCTACAGAAGTGGAGCGTTCTACTAGGAGAACATAACATCTCCTATCGACCAAGGACAGCGGTCAAGGGCCAAATTTTGGCCGACTTCCTAATTGAGAAACCAGAGGAGGACGGACCAATGGTACAAATAGAGGAAATTCCAGAGGAACCATGGGATTTGTTCACTGATGGATCTTCGTGCACGGTCGGATCAAGAGTCGGCCTTATCCTCACGAATCCGAAAGGAATAGAGTTTACCTACGCCCTGCGCTTTGAGTTCACATCCACGAATAATGAGGCAGAATATGAAGCATTGCTTGCGGGTTTAAAAATCGCCGCTAGGATGGGAGTCCGCAACATTGAGGCCTACGCGGACTCACGGCTTGTCGCGAATCACATCCTAGGAGGTTATATAGCCAAGGAGGATAACATGGTCCAATACTTGGAGAAACTCAAGTCACTCATAGCTACTTTTGGGAAGTTTTCTAATACAGCTCTTACGAACTATATGTCTTTCAATGATAATTTCGCTAGAAAGCTTTCTGTTATTTTGTATAACTACATTGCATTCCTACTATCTTCACAACACCATTCCACTATCTTTTTTCTAACCACGCATCTGTGATCTTTCAGTGTCAAGATAACAGGGGCTTACGTGCATACATAATATAGTAAATATATTTAATAACAAATTTACAGCATATACGATGACCCACACAGAACCTGGATACATGTCTTCTTTATGATCAGGCAATAATTGGGCTCATCTAGCAACTGATTCATCTAAACAGTAGGCTAAATTTCCTTACCATATGTAAGCAAACGACATACCAGTAGCTATTTTTTCACTTTAATACTTTGTATTTGTTAAAGTACTTATTTTATGTTTTAAGTTAATTAGTGGGTCAAAAACAGAAACTTTAGTTAAGTATGGGTCAGGTCTTAAAGTGTTGGCCAAACATACGTTTCTATGAAACGGTATGTTGAATGGCAGTTAGGTTTTAATCGTTGCAATGGTCAATGTAACGTTGCATCGATTGGATATGTATATATATGTTTAGAGTCGTTGTAAATACAAGAACAACAATTATCATTTATCAATCTAATACCAAGTGTTACAACATTTACTTTTGTTCTTACTGTTCTTGTTATACGCACATCAAAACACCCCCTGCACATCGGAACCTTTTCATTCGAGTATGGTGAATTACAAGTTTGATTTGGAACGTGATTGGCGTATGCCAAAGCGTATCCAAGGATCAAGATTATAGTGGCATCAGAGCCAATGATTCAAACCATGGGAGAAGAAGGTTCGGTTGAATCCCGATGATTTCGAGATACAATACTTACTAACAAATGGAACGGCAGAGATTGTTCCTAAGAACAATCAAAGGAGATGCTTATCAGACAAAGGAAAAGGCATTCTGAAGGATACATTGGAGGAAGTTGAGACATTCAATACATCAAGCATATGCGCAACGTTCAAACAATTGAACACCACCAGCGCAACTAGGAAAGAATAGTGAGCGCGATGTTATATATGCAAGATTATAGGGCATGTTTATTGGAAGTATCCCAATTAAAAAAAAGAATAAAGGGGAAACATCTAAGGAAAACGACGTTAAAGATCAGGCAAAATATCTCGAGATTGTTCATGTTAGGACGGACTATATGGTAGAGGGATCGGACTTGGGAAATTCGAACAAAATATGGTATGTGGGCAGCGCATACGAGAACCATATGTCACCGATTAAATCGATATTTAAGCCATTGAATGAAGATGAGAGATGCTGGACGTCAAAGAAGGAAGGTTTCAAGATGCTGGACGTCAAAGAAGATGAGAGAAAGTTTATATTCTCTTATGGCGTTGGAGAGGCATACGTTGAAACAAAGGAAAGTACTTTGATAATACCTAATGTTTATTACACACCCAAAGTCACTATGAATGTTTTAAGCAAGGAGCGTTTAGAGAACCAAGGATATTTGGTTACTCATTATGATAATAGATGTACGGTTAAGTACATGTTTGATAATGAAATGGGTGCGGTTGACATGGAAGTGGAAACTGGTATGGATTGTGGGAAATCTTCAAAGGTAATTGAAGAACACAATGAGTACTTGGAAAAGTACTTTGACTCTATAGACCCAAAGGAACAGTGCACATTGGTGAAAGGGATCGAAGATCTCAAGTTGGAATCGGATGACGAGTACGATTACATAGACGACCACTATATGAGTATGAATGGAACTTTGTACGCAATGAAAGTATACACGTTTCCAAGGTTTGTATCTTTCTTAGATTTAGTCAAGATAGATAAGTTAGTATATACAAATTGGGAAGTGTTGAAGGGAAAGTTCCTAGAAATGTTAGAATGGTTCTACTTGGGCTACTTGGAACAAGAAGTAGTAGGACGGTTACCGCCGGTTATTGGGGAAATCGAGATAGATTTGCTAGGCCTATACAAGTTAGTCGATGACTTGGGTGGTTATATGAACGTGGAGTTCAATAATTATTAGAGTGAAGTTGAAAGGATGTTGGGCTTGACATTGGATGATGAGGAAGCGATTAAGGAATGCTATAAGGAGTTCATAAGTATGGTAAAGATTTACTACGAGGAAGTAAAGAGGTTGAAGCAGGAAAGGCCGGGTTTAGTGTTCGGGTTAAAGGCACCACATGCTTTTGCTACAACAATTGATGAAGTGGAAGGAGCACCGAATGCAACTCAGGCAGGGATCGCAAAGGAGAATGTCAAGACGGATAGCAGAAAGGAAGAAAGGATAGCAAATGATGATACCGCAAGTGATGACAGTCTGGTCATCATAATGTGAAGAAAACCAAAGAACCAAAAGTTTAACATACAAGTATTAGGAGGGTGAATGTTGCACTTTAATACTTTATTTGTTAAAGTACTTATGTTATGTTTTAAGTTAATTAGTGGGTCAAAAACATAAACTTTAGTTAAGTATGGGTCGGGTCTTAAAGTGTTGGCCAAACATACGTTTCTATGAAATGGTATGTTGAATGGCAGTTAGGTTTTAATCGTTGCAATGGTTAATGTAACGTTGCATCGATTGGATATGTATATATATGTTTAGAGTCGTTGTAAACACAAGAACAACAATTATCATTTATCAATCCTATACCAAGTGTTACAACATTTACTTTTGTTCTTACTGTTCTTGTTATACGCACATCCAAACACCCCCGTACATCAGAACCTTTTAATTCGAGTATGGTGAATTACAAGTTTGCTTTGGAACGTGATTGGCGTATGCCAAAGCGTATCCAAGGATCAAGATTACAGCTTTACCCTCCAAGCCTCAAATGACTTCTGATGCAGACATAACTATAGGTATCTGATTTAGGGACGGAATTAGAATCAAATATCACCGGTGCACAAATTTATTTTAAATGCAACACTAGAAACACATTTTGTAGAAACTGGTGCATCAAAAATATATTTTGAAAAAAGTATGTCGAATCTCTCGAGACTGGCACCAGGCCGTCTTTTATGTGATTTGAATGAAAACCCTTTTGTATTCTCGTGATCATCGACTTCAACTTTATTCGCAGTACGATCCCTTTAATTATATGTATTAGATGATAAACTAGCTGGCCCAAAGGCACGTGTGACTGGCTTTTGGCAAACTACTTTTATCAAATAATAATAAGACCAATCTAGCTCTTCGACTTTCAAAACTTATTACTTTTTTTTACCTGTATTTCGACTTGAAATTGCAAACCCGTAATTCCACGACGATTATTTTTTTGGATAGCCCAGAGTTATCGCAGGTTAACCCAATCTGACCAGTGGGAGATCAATTTTCTCCATAGAGTTCGAACCCATAACCTCTAGGCACTTTCAACCTTAGACGCTAAACCCTTACCGAAAATCACCCGATTGATTAAAAGAAGATAGATATACGACTATAAAAAGAAAAGTAAAAGGATGTTTTAATAGAACTTTATGATATATATTGTTTTTAACGATCTAGGGATACCGGAAAACCCTAAAAAATCATTACAATTAACGTTTCGCCTGATGGAAGCCATTGCGGTAAATCTTACTCCACAAGCAATATCCAAGCTATTGACCTGTTCTATTGATGAGATACGCCAGACGAAACGGCCGGTGGTTCAGGTGATAGGTGAGGGATTTTACAGACTTGTGTTATCTGATGGTTCAAATTTCGTTGAGGTTTATACTACTGACCAAGTTCTTAAGCTGGTTAATTCAAAGAAGCTGAGAAAAAGGTTCCATTGTTGAATTGACCAATTTTAAGTTTGGTCACGAATCTGCATTTGGGTGGTACGTGTTATGTCTTCTTTATAATTAGTATTAAAAGATGCAAGTATTACGGGGTGTTTGTGCCCGTAACAATTAAGGCTAAATATAAGGAGTTCAAAGGAATTGTCTTTGGTTTTGCTTAATATTTGAATATTTAAGTAATCACATAAACAACCCATTCACATAAGATTTAATGGAGTTTTAGTAAATACCAGTATGAGGGTAAAAAGGTAGTTACACTGACGAATAAATACCGAAGGAGCTTTGCTCCAATGGTATAATGTCCAGTTGACCGGTCAAGGAGGGCTTTTGACAAATAGGTTTTGGGTTCAATCTCAACTGGCTAATTAGGTCATTAGAACAAGTGCTCATTGCCTGGGGCTTGGTCATTGGGAAAGGATCAGTTGCCCCCCTAAAGGGTGCACGGTTCATGGTTTCCGCCCCGCTGATCTTTGACAAACAAATTGTCAGCTTAGTTTCTCTGCAAATGCATAAGCTGGTGTTTTAAACTAGATAGTTCTGATACTCCCCATTCAGTTACTAATCTACCAAACTGAGTAGCTAAAAGTAGGCCTGAATAACTCTATTAATATAGTTTTCTTTTGAACTATTGATATGTATAAAAAGTATACCAAGATTACATTTCTTATTGTGCCTTATTGATAGTGACTTGTAATTACTTTGTGCAATTCTATTTTTAGGCCAATTACTGTAAAAGCGCTGAATATAATTTGTAGCAAGTGTGACATCATCGGTAACCCAAAACCATTCTATGAGGCTAAGGATAAATATCTCTGCCCTGATGATGATTCTGAGCCTCATCAGAAAGAAGATTTTTTTGCTCCAACGCAAAAGTGTTCTTGCTCCCAAAATGAAAGCAACAAAAAACAAAAAATTGAATCAAGCGAGGGAATTGCAAAAGATATTTCTAGAATTTCAGAAATGTTGATAGAGAAAAATAAAGAAAATGACATGGGTGCTTGCTTTGAAAAGTTGGAGAAAACTGGCTGGGGAACAGAAGACCCGATGTACGACACTGCTATTTTGCTTTTCGGTGAAAATGCTGATTATAGAAAAGTTTGGTTGCATTTGAAGCCAGAGAGTTGTGGGAAATGGGTCAAGAATGCTGGAAGTAAGTTTGGACTTCTTGGTTGATTGAAAGAAAAGGTATAGATTGTGTTTTTTGGTCAGATCTTATGTTTTTGTGATGGGAATCCTGCATACATATACTATTTCTAATGTAGCTCTTACGAACTATGTTGCTCAATGATACTTTCGCTAGAAAGGTTTTCTGTTATTTGGTATAATTACATTGTATTCCTACCATCTTCTCATATGTCATTTGCAACACCCGTGCAGTTTTTTCTAACCATGCATCTTTCCATTGTCAAGATAACAAGGGCTATGACTGGTTTCTAATGCAGACATAACTATAGCTATCTAACTGCAACACTAGAAACATGTTTTAATGAAACAGGTGCATAAAAATCGATTTTTTTTCAAAAATTAGCAGTACATCGAAAATAAATCTACAAGTATCTCGAATCTCTCGAGACCCTCTCCGGGTTCAACTTTTATTTGATATGGAAATCCTTATGTATTCTCGCGGTCATCGACTTCAACTTTATCCACAGTACAATCCCTTTAATTATATGTATTAGATGATAAAATAGCTGGCCTAAAGCCAACCCAAAGCCGCGTGTGACTGGCTTTGGGCCAACTACTTATATCAAATAATAATAAAACCAATATGGCAATTTACCTCTTCAACTTTCATATCAACGTTCCAGACTTTGTACCTTTTCTTTAAAGGCAAATGCTAGAACCACAAAAGGATTCTTACAAAAAACTTTACAAAATGATTTGTCATAAAATGTATGGCATTTTAATTTCACTTTTGTCTTCTCTCTCTCACATACATCCAATAATATGCATGACACATCATTATGTGGATAATTTTTTGTAAAAATTTTGTGGTTCTATCATTCCTCTTCTTTAAATGCATGTATTTCGACTTGACATTGCAAACCACTATTTCCAGGATGACTATTTTTTTGGATAAGCCAAGAGTTATCACAGGTTAACCCTTTGTGGCCAATGGGAGATCAATTTTCTCCACGGCTTTCTGAACCCATAACCTCTAGGCACTTTCAACTTTAGAGGCTAAACCCTTACCGATATGTTAACCTTGGGGAGGTCTTCTTGAAGAGGTCTCAAGTTAGAGTCTCGCTAAGTACCTTCAGGGCCCGAAATAAATAGAAGCATGAGTGGGGTTTATCCTCTAAAGGAGAGAGGCTTGCATACTACGCAATTGGATGTCACTGTAAGCTTGAATCATTAGCTACTAACTCGCCGTTAATTGTTTTTAATAAAGATACATATAGGAGTATAAAAAGAAATGTAAAAAGGGCCATTAAATAGAACTTTATAATTATATAGGTAACAAACTGCAACATTTATTAACAACCATATATATATAATCCTATAATGTTAGCTTGGTGTTTTTTGTTGCACAGGTTTGTATCCAAGCCAATTGTGATTTATTACACGTTAGTGAACCATGATAGGTTTGTGTATGAGAAAATTAGTGTAAAACAATAAAACATAAAGTCGAACAAGATATAGTAAACAATAGAATTGATTGATAATAGATTGATGTTTACAGACTCTAGGACACACATATATACATAGTGAAACGACACGATTGTTACTTTGTTAACTACCACATAACTGGTGTTTGGGTTAACCGTTTTTGACCCAAGTTGAACCTATTGCAATTAACTAGATTCGACCCATAAACTATACATAATAGACATTGGCATATAATAAGATTAAAAGGTCTATATCTCCTCCCTAATATGTTAATGCCAAATTTCGTCTGAGTGATGATTCTTTTGTCTTTCAAAAACGATAATAAAGTCATTGATGTGGTCTCCTTCTTCTGATCCTTCCTCCATGTTTCCCTCTAGCGTGACTCCAAATTGTGTTTTCTTGTTCATGTTCTTTTCCAGTGCTTCCTTTCTTCCAGGATCATCCTTTTCCTTGCCTTGTGTATCTTTTGCTCTAGCATTACCACCGCTAATCTCAACTACTTCTTATTTAGGCTTCTTTTCATACCAAGGTGTCTTTGTTGTCTCATAGTACACTTGCACCATGTCAATGAACTTCTTGTAGAATCCTTTCATTGCTTCTCCATGATCATTTTTCTCGGGTCTTGTAAATTTGCAACTATCTTCTGTTTTTTTAACGGTGAGTTAGTAGTTAGTGATTCAAGCTTACACTGACATCCAATTGGGTAGTATGCAAGCATCAAACTTTCTCCTTAGGGGATGAATCCTGCTCCTGCTTCTATTTAATTCGGTCCCCTGAAAGTTTTTTGGGAGACTCGAACTCGAGACCACTCCAAAAATACCTCACTAAGGTTACCCTTGGTGGCCAACTGAGCTAGCTCAATTCCATTTTTCACTAAGAGTGACACACAGATAACCTCCGAGGCTATCTACTATTTTCTGCAGACTAAGTAAGTTGATTTCCATCACCCCTATAACTAGTGGTATCTCTTCTAGCATATGATAATTCAGATAAGCTAAATAGAACCATTTCAACATCTCCACATATTTCTTACTGAAAATTTCCCAATGCTATCCTTTTTCATCAAAATCATAAGATATAAAAACCTGGAAAAATAATTTACCTTTATTGCATACAGTAACCCATATCAACTAATGTATTCTTCATCCATATAGTCGTGTAGATCATCTTTGTCCCATTTTAACTCTTTTAACCCTTTCACCAACGAGCCTTCATCTTTTGGTTATATGGATTCAAAATATTTGTCTAAGAACTTGTTGTGTTCATTGACAGCTTCCTGTATTCCATCATCTTCTGTGAACCTTTCTTCTTGTCCCTTCCTTGTCCTTTTATCAAACATGTAGTGTGGTTGCATTTGTTGTGTCCAATATTCACTGCATATCCTTGTTCTTCAAAAAGATCCAAACTAAGAACATTTAATGTAACTTCAGGGGTGTAATGAACATTAGGAATTACCAAGTTTTCTTCTCTTGCCTTTATTGTGACATCTCCAACACCATATGAGAAGATAAACTTTTTCTCTGTTTCTTCTTTCTCTATAACTTGTATTCAACCTTTTGAACAATGGTCTTGTTGGAAACATATGTTTTTTGTAAACACTGCTCACATACCATGTTTTATTACAAGTTGTATCATATTTTCCCTCTCTCATGTAATCAGTGATTACATGGAATTTTTCTGGACACTTGACATTTTATGCAGCCTTCTTGATTATAGGTATCACTATCTCCTAATGATGCATGCCCACAAATTTTGAATATATAACATCTTTCCAAAACAGTGCTTTCCTTTTCTTGTTTGGGAATTTCCAGCCTCATGTAATCAGTGCTTTCCTTTTCTTGTTTGGGAATTTCCAAAACACATGCCCACAAATTTTGAATATATAACATCTTTCCCTCTTCTCTTTCTGAGTACCGGCCATTCCTTCTCCATGATCTCTGGCTATTGTAGACACCCTTGAAGCGTTAAAGGCTTCAATTTTTTCATCTTTTCCAATAACATCTCCATAAAACTACGAGACAAACTCTTCTTTCTATTATTCCATGATAATAGTCTTTGCGGTGTCTCTCTAGCAAATAACCCCTATTGACTCCTCTTTGATCATGTTTGTGAATTGGCTTCACCCCATTCTTTGTGCCTTGGCTCTGATACCACAAGTTTGTATCCAAGCCAATTGAGGTTCATTACACGTTTGTAAACCGTGATAGGTTTGTGTATGAGACAATGAGTGTAAAACAATAAAACAAAAAGTGGGACAAGATAGAGTAAACAACTTTGACTGATAATTGATTGTTGTTTACAGACTCTAAGACACACATATATACATAGTGAAACGACACCACAGTTACATGAACCATTGTGATGTTTCACACATAACTGACATAACTTCTGTTAATTGCTACTTCTATTAACTTCTATAAATTCTACTTTGTTAACTGCCACATAAATGGTGTTTGGGTTAACTATTTTTGACCCAAGTTCAACCCATTAATATTGCAGTTCACTAAATTCGACCCATAAACTATAACCAAACGCGTTCTGGTCTAGCGGTATGGAGGTTTTATCCTCCTAAGCAAGGTCTCAAGTTCAAGTCTTGTTTACGGTGATAAGGGTTTCTTCTGCGTGTGTAAAAGGAAGGGTACCATTGACTTCTAGGCTGGATCTGGTTGAGTGGGCTCGCTACGCCTTCTGGGCTAGGGGCCATGTAGCCACAATTGCCGTTCCAAAAAAAAAATAAAAAATATTAAAAGGTCTACGAGTATAAAAAGAAAAGTAAAAGGGCCATTTAATAGAACTTTATAATTATATGGGTAACAAACTGCAACGTTCATTAGCAGCCAGCTCGACGTTTTTCACGATCTAGGGATACTGAAAACCCTAAAAATCATTACAATTAACGCTTCATCTGATGGATATCACTGCCGTAAATCTTACCCCACAAGCAATATCGAAACTATTGACAGGTGATATTAATGAGATGCTCCATACGAGACCGGTGGTTCAATTGATAGATATCAATTATAGACTTGTGATATCTGATGGTTCGAATTCCGTGAAGGTTTATTTTTCGAAAGAAGTTATTAAGCTGGTTAGTTCAAAGAAGGTGGGGAAAGGTTCGATTGTTCAATTGACTAACTTTTCTGCTGGTTTCCCAACTAAATTATGGGGGCGGTACGTGTTATATCTTCTTCATTACTAAAATTTTAGAAAAATAAACAAAAGATGCAAGTATTAAGGGGGTGTTTGTGCTGGTAACCAGGTTAAATATAAGGAGTTCAAATTAAGGATTTGTCTTTGGTTTTGCTTAATCTTTGAATATTTAAGTAATCACGTAAACAACCTATCCGCATATGATTTAACGGATTTTAGATAAATATGATGGTAAAAAGGTAGTTATACTGAAGAACAAATCGTCCACTTAGTTTCTCTGAAAATGCAGAAGGTGTTTCAAACTAGATAACTCTGATACTCCCCATTCAGTTACTAATTTACCAAACTGAATAGTTAAAAGTGAGGCCTGAATAATATTGTTAACATAGGCGGATCCAGGATATACAATAGGGCGTTGCACACAATTTTTTTTATGGATATTAGTACTAAAGTCGTCTCACATCAAGCAAAATTGGATGTTGCACGTGAAAAAAAAAACGTTCTTTAAAAAAGTTTACCTTTCGTGACCTAAAATAGGGTGTAGCCGTGCCACACCTGGCTCGCATGTGGATCCGCCCGCGACTATTAATATAGTTTTCTTTTGGAACTAGTGATATGTATAGAAAGTATACTAAGATTACATTTCTTATTATGCCTTATTGATAATTCCTTATCTTCTATTGTAATTTACTTTGTGCAATTCTATTTTTAGGCCAATTACTGTAAAAGCGCTAAATATAATTTATACCAAGTGTGACATCATCGGTAATCCAAAACCATTCTATGACGACCCTATGGATAAATATCGTCTCTCCTCTGATGATTATTCTGTGGATGATGATGATTCTGCAGATGATTATGATTCTGAGCCTGATCAGAATGAAGATTTTCTTGCTCCAACACAAAAGTGTTCTTGCTCCCAAAATGAAAGCAACAAAAAACGAAAATTTGAATCAAGCGAGGCAATTGCAAAAGATATTTCTAGAATTTCAGAAATGTTGATAGAGAAAAATAAAGAAAATGACATGGGTGCTTGCTTTGAAAAGCTGCAGAAAATAGGATGGGGAACAGAAGACCCGATGTACGATACTGCTATTTTGCTTTTTGGTGAAAGTGTTGATTATAGAAAAGTTTGGTTGCATTTGAAGCCAGAGAGTTGTGGGAAATGGGTCAAGAATGCTGGAAGTAAGTTCGGACTTCTCGGTTGATTAAAATAAAAGGTATAGATTGTGTTTTTTGGTCATTGGATCTTATGTTTTTGTGATAGGAACATAATAATGGTTATATATACTATTTTTAATTCAGCTCCCATGAACTATGTTGTTCGATAATAATTTCGCTAGAAAGCTTTTCTGTTACTCCGTATTTGGTATAATTAGATTGTATAGCTACTAGTATGTTGTTTGCTCACAACGAGGCCAATATGTGTCAGAATCCCCAATGATTGTGTGAGCTTATTTGGATTTTGTTGACAGGTCTTCAATGGGGTTTTCTCCAGGATCGATATGATCAAACAACCATAACGAAACAATCATCATATCATCATCAGTAAATAATAAGAACGAAGATTGGATGAACCCTAATAAACTGATATTGAATATTGAATTGGGTTACAGAATTCGTTTACAGAATGAACCTATATATAGATAATGAATCGGTGTGATAGAAGGGTTGTGTTGGTTGAAACCAAACGTTATACCTTTTCAATGTTCACAAACCGAATATAACTGTCTAAACCTAACTACATGGGTCTGCTTTGGGCTTTTTGACCCATCCTAAATTAATACAGCAATACAGTATAAACATAAATAATCCTACAAACATACATAACAAAGATTAATTGGATTATAGTTTCCAACATTCCCCTCTAATCTGATTAATCTTTGTGTTCTTTCCAATCTCCTCGTTCCTCGACCTCTTCAGAAGAATCGTTCCGTGCTGATGCCTTTCTTGAAACTTCTTGGTTCAGGACGTACTGTGAATCTTCAGGGATTCAGTTATCTTACTATGAACCAAAAACTTTCCTTGCCTTACTGATTTTTCTTCTGATCTTTTTTCTGATTCTTGAATTCGCTGCCTCTTTTCTCTTCTTCATTCTTTTCATCTTCAAAACAGCATCCATGGCATATCTTGAGTGTTCTCCTGTTTGCGGGGCGAATTAAACCAACTGCATCCTGCAGTTCCTTGGTTTCCTAATTCCCGGGCAAAAACTGAACAAACTCCTTCTAAATCTGCCTCTTCTGTTCGCTGCTTTTTCCTTCCAAAAAAAAGGCAGGATCCTCTTGATTGATCATGAGTTCTTGTTGTTTGATCCCTTCGCTCTGATACCACTGTTGACAGGTCGTGACATGGGGATTCCAGGATCGAATGATCAAGCAACCATCATGAACAATCATCGTATAATCATAATAAATAATAAGAACGAAGATTGGATGAACCCTAATAAACTGATATTGAATATTGAATTGGGTTACAGAATTCGTTTACAGAATGAACCTATATATAGATAATGAATCGGTGTGATAGAAGGGTTGTGTTGGTTGAAACCAAACGTTATACCTTTTCAATGTTCACAAACCGAATATAACTGTCTAAACCTAACTACATGGGTCTGCTTTGGGCTTTTTGACCCATCCTAAATTAATACAGCAATACAGTATAAACATAAATAATCCTACAAACATACATAACAAAGATTAATTGGATTATAGTTTCCAACAGATTTGAGCATTAATATTTGGGAATGGATGTCTTTTGTATTTTTTTTTAAATAAACCTTCCATCGTTTTTAAACTCAATAGCAATCTACAATAATAATTATTTACGTGGAATGAGAAGAAAAACGGACAATAAGCTGCACCGTTTTTTTATTAACTGAGTCTCGTTTAAATTGGTGTTTGGTTGTTTTGGGGTTTGTCACCATTAGTAAATTTGTACATGACTATATAGCTGTTGCGATTAATATATATTTGCCGCTCCACAAAAAAAAAAACTCTTAAAATACGATGTACATATAATATAACCTTTATTTAGTGAATGCAATTATGTTTGACAAACTCCTTAATCGCTATAACAAGGATCAATTACTTTATAACTGTAGTAGTGTTTAGCAGTATAATTCATCATACACTCGAGAATGAAATTAAATTTAGTATGTTTATAGACAATTATCGCTAGATCATAAAGAAGACTTCTATCCAGGTTCTGTACATTACACTGGAGGTGCTTCAGTGTATAAGCTGTAAACTTATTATTAAGTATTGTAAACCCTTTTATCTTGGCACGCGAAAGATGCATGGTTAGAAAAAACTGCACGGGAAAGACATATGTAAAGATGGTAGGAATACCTCCAAATCTCACATGATTGGTTGCTGAAATAGACATAGCTATACGAAGAAGTCACCTAGCGATGGAGAATTGGAGATCAATAATCAACCTCACATCCAAATCCATACCAACGATGGGGTGAGGGAAAGAAGATTGTGCTGTAACATGAGGAGGCTATTAAAAAAGCTGAAAGGGGTATTAATATTTCACGCATTTTATTAATTCTATGTGTATGAATCAAAATCCGGTTTGTACATATTTTATCCTTTTAAGATAGAACAAAAGAAAATTAGAAGGGGAATTAGAAAAGATCTTTATGATACAGGTGGCTAATTGTAATATTTTTTACTATAAAATAAAATCCCATAATATACGTACGCAATTACGTATCCTTTATCTACCATCCATTGAAAAACCCTAAAAATTACCACAACTAATGATTCGTCCAATGGAAGGCACTGTGATAAATCTTACTCCTGGAGCAATATCAAAGCTATTGACTGGTGATCACGAGATACACCGTAGGATGCCGGTGGTTCAGGTGATAGACATTAAGCATATTGGAAATCAAATTAAGTATGTCCGCAATGGAGTTAAAAACAAAGAATGTTACAAAATCGTGTTTTCTGATGGTTCGACTTTTGATGACAACGTGAATATCAGTGAAAATATCAATGAATTGGTTAGATCAAAGCAGTTGAAAAAAGGTTCCATTGTTCAACTGACTCACTATTGTTCTTCTGGTGGACGAGGCGATATCATGTACGTGCTATATCTTATTTTTTATTGTTAAAAGTATTTTTAAGTTTGTATTTTTTAGCCCTCTCTACACTTTTGTGCCTTAGCATTACCGACTTTTCCTCTAATTATTTTTTGTGCAATCCTATTTTTAGATCGATATCTGTTCTCGACCTGACTGTGATTCGTAGCGAGTGTGACATTATTGGCGATCCAAAACCATTCCCTCACGATGCTGACAATTCAGGTTGGCTTTGGGTTGCCCGTAGGTAGAGGTGTCAATCGGGTTATCAGGCATTCAATCGGGATCATGTCTCGCCCGAATGAATTAGTTGGTCCTAGAAAACAAATAAGAGTTATGGCATTCAATCTCATATTGCGAGAAATCCAAGAATTTCTGGGGACACTAGCACAAGCAAAAATGGTGGAAAAGTCTACTGTTTGAAAGAGAGTAAAACAACCCGAAATCCCAGGAGCTAATCCAAAATCACCTACTCGATTGACAAGCATAGCTTTTATAGCTGCTTTATCTGCCTGAAGTCGTGTAAACCAGAAATGAATTAACAAATATGAAGCAAGACCTACTCCCTCCCATCCCAGGAATAATTGAAGAGAGTTATCTCCAGTCACCAACATTGGCATAAAAAAAGTAGGAATGGATAAATAACACATAAATCGAGGGCTATGCGGATCCTCAGACATATATGAAATGGAATAAAGATGGACCAAGCTACTTATGGATGTAACCACAATTAACATCACTACGGTCGGGCTATCGAACACGGGGTCAGAAGTGAATTACGAGTCGGACCAATCTGCGAATCGAGCGAGCTCCCCTTGCATGCAATGATGTGGTGGTGAACCTCTCATTCTAATTCAGTGCTCTCCGAACCGTGCGGGAAGGTTTCCCATCACACGGCTCATCAACTTGATCTCCCGGGGGAACCGTATGTCCGAACAGGCCTGGAAAAAGAGGTAAGGTCTCGCTTTCCTTTTCCACTCAAGTGTACGGCATCCGCCGTGCTTAGGCCCCTTCTTCCCTTCCCTAATAAAAGAGTCCACCGCCTGCCTTAGTAGTCTCAAATAAGGCGTGCGGGCCTGCCCCTTTTTTTAGTAGGTGATTCACTACCGAAGCTAAGAAAAGGCTGGATCAAGAAAAGGGGGTACTACGAGCCCTCTGCCCCACGCATCTAACCAGTTCGCGTGGTTCACCGGTTCCACCGATTAGACCCTTAGAGTGATTCAGTCGATACAGAGGTGCGCTTGAAGTGGGGGGTGTGCTGTCCCTATTGGGCTGGGCCCTTCCCCATAAGGCCCCACCGTCGGGGCATAAGCGCCCTCTTGCTACCCATATGCGAGGCGCCGTCTTAGCCTTCCCTGACCAGGATCGCTCCCACACCTATAGCGTTCGTGATCGGCCTCCTCAACTGTGTATCGATCGAAAGGCGGGGCGGCACAGCCCCCAACCAAGGGAGTGGTTACGTCCAGTATGTCCCCCCTTATTCCCGACATGCTATGATGCCCCGGGGTGGGTAGGAGCGGGTCGAGTCCGTATCGCCGCGGAGCAACAGCCGCGTCCGGATCTGATCTATCTACTCGGCAATTCATCCGGTGACTTCACGGTCGCCAAAGAAGCCCCAAGAAGCATCAAACATTTCCGATGAGATCCATGGAGCTATTCTTAGATAGCAAGCACTAGCTCCCGGTGCGACTTCATAAAAAGCAATCAAAGATAAGATCGAAGAGAATGAAACGCACGTAGTGGTCATTATAGCGGTTCCTTCTGATCCTAGAAAACGTCCGAAAAAACCTGCTACGGAACTACCGAGCAGGGGCAAAAATATGATAAGTAGATACATAATTTCGAGTGTGATCAGACAACCAAAAATCAGACAATGACAGAGCGGCCTGTGATTCAGGATTGATCGACGCCCGAGGAACGCTCGACCGAATGAATGAGTCACAAGGTGTAAGCCCCAACGACAAAAGAACCTAGGCGCGGAGCATTTTCGGGGGCTAGCCTCCTTCCTTCTTACTTGACTTACAATTCGACTCTTTTTTTCTTGAATTTGAATCATTTCCTCTTTATCGCCATTCTTCTGTTTAAGAACTGCGCCCCCTTGCCTCCGGTGGCTATTTGACTAAGGCTGGAAAGAGGTGCTTGCTTTATGAAACTGAAACCTTCTTTCTTTGATTCTTTGATCGGAATACGGATGAGATCAGAAAGGCCATCATTGGGGCAAACGATGCAATAGCTTCGGTTAGAGCAAAGCCCAAAATGGCATAACCAAATGATTGTTTAGCCAATGATGGATTACGAGCCACGGAATGAATCGAGGAACTAAGGACGTTTCCAATACCGATAGCAGCTCCCGCTGAAGCAATTGTAGCAGCTCCGGCCCCTATTAGTTTTGCACCTTCTAACATCTCGAGTTGATAATTCTCCTCACGCTTTTTCTTTTTCATTCACGATTTGATGTTCTATATTCCTCTCTAGTCTAGATTCCTCGTCGATTCTTCCCCTCGTTCTTAATATCTTGGACATCTCACTTTTCCATGCAACGCATTCTTTTCGATCTTGTACTCGCTTGCTTCGCATAGGCTAGACAAGCGGTACACTGAACACCAACCCAATCTCGATGAAAAAAGGAGAAGCAACTAAAGAAGGGTGACGAAGCTTCTTTGCATCCCATAGTGCTGTCGCACTAAGCGACTACCGTTCCAGAGTCGTACAACGAAGTGATTAGCATACCAGAGTGACGCAAGGCTCTAAGCTCGTACCTTATAAGTAAGCTCTTTATGCTCTCTCCGCTCGCTCCTTTTCGTAGCGTAGATCTTTCTTCTCTTAAGAGATTTTGAGAAGAGTGAGTGCGCTTTCGAAAGTTTCGACTTTTCGATCTTTCTTCCCTTAGCGCACAAGCACTAAGCAAGTAAACTACCTTTTTTCTTCTCTTTCATCCCAGACTCTTCTTTTTTTAATAAAAAAAAAGAATCCAGATCAGATATCTCCGAGAAACTACACTAAAGGGAACTGTTAAGTACAGACGATGCCTAGAAATGATAGTAACACCTGGGGCCTTCGAAATACCAAATCCCAGCTTAAGTCCAAAAGGCCTACACTTTAACTAGGAACAGAAAGGTCCGCGAAATAACCGCGTTGCTCGATCAGTGAAACCAGAGTGATGGTCTTCTGGGACGATACATTCGTAATGGATCCATCATATACGTTATTTTAGATGGTTCTAATTGTGGGCGATAGTCTTCATCATCCTCAGCAGCTTGAGCAGGCTCCTCAATGGCTTGGATAGCCCCTGAAGTAATATCCTAACGTGTACTCAAGAACACAAGAAAAGAGCCTTTAAATGGCCTTCTGTTTTTTTTGATCAAAAAGTAGTGTTTTCCCGTGTTTTTAGGCCATAAACTAGAGAGTTAGGTTAAAGGTAAGCCGGCTAAGAGGACTAGGAGCTTAGCTTGCTGGCGAGAAAGGGTGAGTGTTCAGTACGCTCTTTAGCCTTTAACAAGGGCTAAGCCGCTAGGAATGGCTTGCTGGCCTGTTGGGAGAGTGGAACGAAGTGATTCTCGTTAGAGAAGCACGAGTGGAACGGCTTTAGTGTCAGTAGGTGCCTAAATGAAGCGATTAAGCGTCGGGGGCTTTGCTGGCTTGCTGGCTAGCTCGTGCAATCAATCAAAAATGATTCGCGTTAGTAAGCTAGCTTTGTAAGCTAAGCAAGCCTGGTTCTCCGGGCACTACGGTAGGACGTGGATCGACCATGACGAGAATGGACTTCTCCATAATGTAATAGAAGAGTCACAGTCTAGTTCCACGGGCTTTCTCCCTTCACGAAGGAGATATGAATTCCATTCAGGCGGGTAAGGGCTTGGCTTGACCCTGTGTTCTCTCCTGGTCGGGTCGGAGGCGAAAACTGGCAAAGTTCATCATTCAGTGGTGGGGTGTTCGTAGAAAAGAAGGCGTCGCCCAACGAGTGGCAGATTTTGATGGAATCTCGCTTGGATGCTGGGGAGATCCATAGATCTGGATAGAGTCCCCGGAATAGTACGCGCGCTAGCGCGCTACGGCTTACGCAGTTGATCGGATCAGATAGCCCTTCGGGCAACCAACCAACCAAACCCGGCACATCAAATCCCATTTCCTCCGGAACAGAAGTGAAACGGGCGGGCGAAATGACGTGAGAGAAAGAACCTCTTGGTAGAGTCCAGCCCCCCAGAATAGCACTACTTAGTGACTAGGAGCGGAGAGACCTTTGCGCGTTCTTTTTGTTTGATCGGCCTATCTTCTTTCTATAAGCAAGCTCCCTCCGGCTGTCCAGGGACAGGACGGCTCTCGGTTCTTGAGCATGTTGGGGGATTAGGCGGCAGTTGAAAGAGCTGCTCGAAAGTTTGACGAAGAAGCGAAAAAGGCCTATTATATATATTCGATTTTTTTTTAGTACAAGGGCTTTTTACTAGTCAAGTGGTAAGATAGGGCACTATTCGATGAATAAAACAGATTTTAGGAAAGTGGTTCAGGTAGCTCAGCTGGTTAGAGCAAAGGACTGAAAATCCTTGTGTCAGTGGTTCGAATCCACTTCTAAGCGGGCCAAGGGTCCAAAGGCCGGGAGCGAGCCGGATTTAGAAATTCAAGTGCAAGAGTAAGCCAAAAAATGTGAGCGCTCCTGCACTATACGGCTTTTTTGCGTCGCCCTATCTTGCTGGAGGCAGATTTCGAAAAAAAAAGCTGTTTCTTAGGTTCTCGCGTCCCTGTGCCCAAAAGGATGGGTGAGTTCGGTTTGAGTGTTCATCGATCGGGTGGATCTATATGCTCCGGGGTGGTGAGACGAGGTGTAGCGCAGTCTGGTCAGCGCATCTGTTTTGGGTACAGAGGGCCATAGGTTCGAATCCTGTCACCTTGATGTGAGGCATTCCGTCAGCAAATACTCAAATATGAACATCCATCGACCGTTACCACTTCCTCTTACTCGTGACTCGTATATGTACTTTCTATAGCAAGCGCACGAGACCTATAGCTAAAGACCATATAGCGCCACAGTATATATATACGAACCTATAAGGAACACTTATTTCTTTCTCAGTGCTTTCTTTAGGCTCCTGGCTGCTCGTTGGTAGAACACAACCCATATGATATTGAGCTTGAGCATTCGGGCTTCTTTCTTTTTTTTTAAGAAATGCTTCTTTCTAATTCTAAGGTGGTAGGGCAGCTAGTTTGAGTGGGGCCTGACGGTTTCCCGAACTTATTCTTTCATTTTATATTAATAAGGGGCTAGTTAGGGAGGAAATATCGATGGCAATCAAGGATGGATTTCTATTTCGGAAGGGGTGCTTACTGAAAGAGTTCAACACTACGCTCATTGCTCTTCTTCTAAAGTCCCTTGGAGCCAATCGCTTGCCTTGAAGCTTGACATGATGAAGGCGCTTTGAAGCCCTTCCCGAAGGAAAGAGGGAATGGCCCTTCCTCTTACCTTCTGTTGAGACTGAGATAGAAGACTGGGCTTTCTCCCTCTTCTACCGAGAGGCCGCGGGAGTCAACTCTGTCTCATCCTCATCCCCCTGGTAAAGGCGATCCTAAACCCCCCTCTCCGCCTAGGAGGCACCTGTTTGGATGAACGCACGGGTCGTCTAACAAGGCATGGGACCCATAGATTCATTGTCTGCTGTGCAGAAGCTTCCTTCCTGCATCTGCATGCGCGCTTCCCCAGAAGGAGGCACACATTGTAACAATTCATCGCGATAGCTGCCTTTGGCTCTACTCTAATTGGCAACGAGACAATGGATTGATTCCTACACCTATGGGCTCAGGTTCCTTCCTCCTCTAGTCCGAATCAAGATGGCTCCTCTCGATCTTGTGATGCCTTCGGCCCAAAATTCTCCAGATAGCTGCTTTTACTTTTATATTAGTCAAGGGAAAGCTTATGAACGGTTCCGAAATGACACGCTATTCCGTCTCATCCTTTCGCCCCGGATGGTAGGAATAAGATAAAGGAGGAGGACTTTTTTGACTTCAACCGAGGAAGACTCGCACCCGCGTCTTTGTTTGAATCACTGACAGTTCGGGCAGGCCCGCAGGACTGGAATTCTGAAAAGAAGGAATGTCTGGCTTTTCCTATTCTAGTGCAGGTTCTTGCTCGGTATAAATCGCTTCACTTTGAGTGGGCTTGGCCCGCGCCTTGACAAGGCTGTTGCCCCTCCTTCCACCCGTAGAGAGAGCCGGAGTTAGGCCTTTGTATGACGGATTGATTGATAGTAGGATCAATGATGTTTAGTTTCATTCAGGATCGACATGCCCCAGGTTTGAAGAATTCGATGACTGGCCTTCGCTGCAAAAGATCCCGGAATTGGTCGATTCGGAATCGGCTGGATTGGAGGAATCCGGAGCCACAAGGATCTTCAACGGGTTCGAAAGTCTTTTGATTCCAGGCGGCCGGCCCAATTCTATGGAATTCGCTATAAGTCAAGCTTGTCGACTATCAAAGGAAAGGCCGGTTCGAATTTGTTCTTTCTTTTTTTATTTTTGCTTTTTTTATAGGGAGGATAATCTCTTTTGGCAGCTCAATCCTCACGGTAATAATTATGCCAATTCCGCCTAAAAAAATCTTCAGGTGATCAAGAGGGCCCCTTTTTCAGTAGATGAGATTAGGATGAAAGGTATTATCTCAACGATGCTTTTCTCTGGCTTGCTTTTCAAAATTTCATTTTGGCCTGCGGTAATGTAATCGGGATTTTCAAAATTTTTTGGACTTCTTTCAAAGGGGAATGAAGACCTTCCTTAGAAGTTGTCGCTCGATCGAAAGGATATAATACATACAAAACCTGAACTTCGCGGACTTTCCGAGGTATGACCTTCGCCACGACATTAGTGGCTTAGCTCTTCGCGCTTCCCGCAGGCTTTTTTTATAGGGAGAGAGTCAGGGGGGCGGTACGGAAGATTGGTCCGCTCCGCAAAGCTTAGCTTTTCGGTTCCCTCCCCCTATGCCGTCGGCCTTATTACCAGTCTGCCTCCTTTCTCTTGATGGAATATCTCAATACCCGAGCTCCTGCTTTCCTTGTGTTCTTCACCGGCGCCGGATGTATCACTCATCCCGCTCCTAAGGGAAGGAGTCTTCTGTGTGTTAGAATCTTTACGGGAATGAATCGCATATGTTGGTTGAGAATTGCTCGGGAATTCATTGATAATGATAATGACTTTGCCAGGTTCTAGGGGGCTACTATTCTTTTTTGTCGATCGAGCCGCTCTCCCTCATTCCACTTGTCCAGCCCTCTTCACGAACTTGTACAATCGATGCCACAGAGATAGCCAACTCTATTATCGAAAAAATCAGGAAAGGGGCGACGATTTGGCACCAAATATCCGGAGGTGTGGAAAGAGCAGCTGTGAGAAGCGGAAAAACCATCAAAAAACGACGATCCGGTCCTTTGTAGGATCTTAAAATCTACATGATCTTAAGTAGGATCTTAATCTTACCACAAGAAAGTAAGACCGGGATACAATTCGATCTCACTTTCTTTAGATAAATGAGCTAATAAAAATGAATGAGATATTTAAAGTAAAACAAAAAAACAAGAGTATTACCATATAATTGTTATACATGTTTATAAGAGTAACATATATTTGCCTTCATATTATTTTAACTTTAGTAACCATTCATTCTTCGTAAATCTGTTATAAACTCACATTTGAATACGTCTTAAAAGACAAGACTTTTAAACATGTAAATAGAATCTTATGATCTCGACCCGTTCTTACGATTCCTATCTTATAAAAACAAAAACGATCATAGCAGGATCGTGATCTATGTACTATATTTGCAATGAATAAAACTAAAGAGGTCTTAATTTGTCGCTTTGTCACTTTTATATATCTTCTTTCCATGTCTAATTCTTAGTTTGTTATATGTCGTGGCAACATTATTAGTACGTCATTGAAGAAGTTGTTCCTTAATAATAAAACTATATACACTCCAATATATCAGTACATGAAAATAACAGTTGGGACAGTCAATGCATATATAAAAGTTTGGGGTGGAAGAATTTACTGAAAATAAGGAATAAAACCAGGAACTATGTAGTGGTAAAGATTGTTAATCGAAAAGGCACCTCAATGTGGTACGACAATCGGAGCACAATTGGCCCCGTTAATCAATACATTATTGTTAAGAAGGCTACGACTAAATAGTTTGGAGAATATCAAATGGAAAGGAAAGTGAATTTTCCGTGAAGAAAGTATATGATGACCCGAGTCTCAGCTGACAAAAAGTAATATGAAGGAACATTGTTTGGTTAACACAATCTAATCCAAAACACTCTATTATATGGCTGGCTATTAAGGAGACACTCTATACTTACGATAAGTTGTAAATTTTAGAAAATTTCGTTTGTCACTAGGTACCGTTTAATGTTTAAATGTTGCATAAGATCATGAACACTTACTTTTCAAGTGTGATTTTGTTAAAGAAATATGGTGCATATTTTCATTTATGACACAATTGGAAAGGAAGTCCAATCAATGTCTGGTTACTATTATGAACACTTATGTTAAACTTTATGAAAACTATATCTTATTAGAATATGATTCAAATAAAAGTCTTGGAGAACAAGGAGTATATTTTTCAATTTAGCATGTGTTTAAATTAGTAAAAGATTATGTTTAGTCAATATAAATAGAGAACGATTATGATGTAATTTCATAATTCAAAAGAGGTGAGAAAAACTTGTGTGAGAGTTTTGTGAGAATAGTGCGAGTTTTAGCGTCTATGTAATAACAAATTTATATTACGTTTTTCTAGTAGATTAGGCTTGAGGTGCCGAACCGGTAATCTGTGTGTTGTGTTTGTTTTTAATTGTTCTTGATTGTTTGGTTATTCGTTGTGTGATCGCTTGTGGTGGGTGTACTATCCCAACAAGTAGTATCAAAGACGATATTCGAGAAGCAAGAATCATAAACCTTGGAGGAGGCTATTACGAGAAGAACGAAGAATTGGTTTTTGGTTCGTAGTATTCTGCGCAACGGTGTTAGAATTGACATTGTGGCTTCGTTAACCGTTGGGTATTTGTAATTTTTGGATTGGAGGTTCTACACATATAGATCTACAGTTAAACTGTTTGGATCTTCCATTTGACGTCTCAACTAAGAGATATAAGACATCGGATTTGTTGTAAAAAAGTTGCGTTTCACAAATAATTTAGATGTAATGTTAGTGGGTTTTTTAACTGCTCTAGAGCAAACTCCTATTTCCCCGTTCTAAAATTAGAAAATAAAATTTCTTGCTCAAGAAACATGATTGTAAGTGACATTCGATCACTCTCTTCTAAATTGAACAAAATCTATAAACATTTAGGCCTTGAAAGTATTTTGAATGAGATGAGAATCGAATATCTTTCTAGCGATATAAGGCACGACTTCTAACTCCTTTCGATTCAAAATATATGATTTTTCAAATTTCGACAAATAACGGAAACACAATGGACTTAGCCGCATGCTGAAGGTTCACGACCGCCACTAAGGCGTACTAAGGCCTTAAGCCGCATGCCAAGGGTTCTCGAACACATGCTAAATGCTCAGGCTTTATTAAAATAGGTCTCGGCCGCAAGCCAACCCCCACGGTCATAGGCCGAGCCCAATTTAGACCATTTTCCTTTAGCTTGCATTTTTCCTTGAATTCCATAACTAGACATATTAAAAAAAACTTCGAAACATCATTATTATAACATATTGCATCATTTTCATAAACGTTCGAGGTCTAAATGATCCATACTTACATACTTCACGGGGTTGTCCAAAAACCTATTTTGACCCATTTACATACACTTCAACATAAAATTGTAGCAACAACACTGTAACACCCCCAAACTGGGCATATCGGAGACACACAAGTTCAAGGAGTATTATGTCAATCATCTAAACGCCTGGAGCAAGAGAATGACTCTAGATGATACATTTTGAAATAATTTACCTCGTTGCAATAATTTAAAATCATAAGTTTACAAAACATAGGTCTAAAACAAAAGCAACGAAAATCATGTTCAAAAGATACACAACGAGATATAAAGTTTTCTACATAGATAATACATCTTTAAAATATCCACCATATCAAAGCACTATGTTTCTAGACACACAAGAAAGCAAAACAAGAGAAGTGTATGTTTTTAGTGACGTCAAATGAAACCAAACATGTTTTATTAAACATATGGAAGGTATATGCGGTTGTGTTGGTTAATTAGTGGAAAAACGAGTAACTTATTTGGAGCACTAAATATAATGTTTGGTCGGGGTGCTGACCCTGGACCTTGCAACCCTCTTAACCCATGTGTCCTTGACATGGTTTTAAACTCATTAACTCAACCGAGTGTGTACTTCACAATTTTCTTACTTGTATTCGAGCATAACGTAAATCATATTGATCATGATAAATAACAATTATTTAAAATCAAACTAGAGTCACTAACATATAATTCGACGCACTTTTAGCGATTTTGGCTTAAGTGAATGCATAGTTGTTAAGATCACGTTCTAGCTCTTAAGATCTTATGATATTACGATCTCATTAAGGAAAAATCTTTCTCGATCATTCGTATAGTCTTAAAATCTACAAGCTCTTAAGTAGGATCTCGATCTTACCACAAGATTGTAAGACCTTGATCCAATTTGATGTCATTTTTTTTGAATAAATGAACTAATAAAGTATGAATGAATGAGATATCATTAGGTAAAATAATAAAACAAAGGTAATCTTACCGAAGGATCATTATAAATGTTTTATAAGAGTAACATATATTTGTTTTCAAATTATTTTAACTTTCGTAACCACTCTTTCTTTGTAAATCATGTACCCTATAAAGGGTGTATCCCAATTGTTAAAAGTTGAATGTTGAAACTTGAAAAATATATATGGAAAGGTTAAAAACTATGTATTGAAAACTAAAGGTATTGACAACTGGGTATTGAAGGGTGAAATACACGGGTGGCAAAGAAGGAATGTATCAAATCTTACAAAGGAAGCATCTAAAAATCCGGCAAACCTATAATTGTAACCACACTAACCCATCATTATACACAAATCCTCTCGCAATCTCACTAACCAACCTTAATTCGCCAATCATCATATGAAATAACACAGTAGTTCCATGTACGATTCTTCTGGATTCTAAATATATTACAGATGAGGAGAATCAAAGTATTTCTTTTGCGTTGCTTTAATAACAACAGATGCGCCACCATATAACAAAATCATCTACACAACCCTCATTACTGCCACCACCTTAACCCTAATGATCTCCGCCTTATCCATTTCACCATGTGTTGGTGGTTTATGTTTGTTGAGTCGGTTTTTGTCGTTTGGTGGGTTTGGTGTGCTTTCTTGTTTGAATATATGTTAAGATCTACTAACTTTGTGGTCTTTTGTTTTTGGTGGTTTCGAGTGTGTTTGTGATATATTCATGTTTGTTAAGATATTTGCAGTTGTGATAATATCTTTGGCAATATGTTTTTTCATCCATTGAGATGGGATAATTGAGGCTGGTGTTGAGTTGTTGTGGCGTGGTTAAATGATCAGGTTTGATACTCGCTTTAATATTTCTACTTTTTTTTTGGTTTTTAGTTATTTTGAGATTTATTCTAGGTGCAATCTGGTTACTCGTTTTGTAATAGATCTTCTTCTTTGCTATGAGTATTGTATTCGTGTGTAGTTTAATGAATGTTATTTGCTATGAGTATTATTACTTTATTAAGCATTTTTGACATGAAGACATTAGTTTTGGTTAGCTATAATTACTTGGACTAAATTTTCCAATATAGAAAGTTGAAACTTGAGTAGTGTGTAGCTTTAATTATTTTTTGGCTTAATTTTAAAGTTTTAGGCCTAATTGAAACTGATGTTATATGTCATAACCCAAATGAGTGTTATTCGGAAATAATGTATTCAAAACGGATTCTATTTTTTTATTTTTAGAGAATTTTCCGTGATGAAGCCGAGAGGTCATCTGATGGGGTGAATTAACATGTGGAAAGACACTTTTACATCTTGTAGCAGCTGCAAACAACCTTTGAAACGAAATTGATGTTTCGAAATACTTTTATTTTCATGAATTTGATCCAAATCCCATGTCCATCCTTCGTCTTCCTTCTTCAGCTTGAAAGACATCTCAGGAAGCCACTAATTACGTATATGAACATTACTTAACGAATATTTTATAATCAAGTAGAACAGGTTGATGAAACTTATTTGAGATCTGGTTTGAGCCCCTAATGTGAAGATATAGGCCATTTCAAGCATTATTCTATGACCTTTTTTAGAAACAGTAAATTAGGATATGAACCCCATAAGTAGGACTTGAATTTGGTAAGTCTGCTTATGTTCACAAACCAATCCCGTTATGTATATGTATGCGATTTTAACAAAGCTCTTTCCCATTTCCCGTAAGATACGGCGTCATTTCATTTTTCTCGACTATTTCGTTTTCTTTTGACCAAAATTGTGAAGCCCATTTGGTTCATGTCTTTTTATATATTACATCTTCTACATTTCTTGAAGTATCTGAAACTAACCTTTTGTCTTCCATCATCATCCACTTAAACAAGTTGATACTTTCTACAACAACATATGCCTTTCTTATAATTTATGCCTCACATCTCCTATAGATTGGGCCACCCTTTAGAACTAATGTTTAGCTCACACGTGAATATGGGAATAGCATTTTGGAGTCATAATTGATACTTTATAATTATGTATTACTATATTGTATTTTTACATTCTTCCGATTATACTTGTCTAGAAACAAAATATGGTTAAGAATGACATTCACGTACCGTTACAATGTATTATAAAATGACGCAATTTGTTGTTAATACTCGTTATCTACTTCTTTTATAACACAAGTTGCTCTGATAAGTAGGTTTATTATAATTCTAAATATCATGACAGGGATCAGTGTAGCATAGACCAATCATGATTTGTGGTTTTCTAATGTAAACCTAATTGGGCTTTACAGATTAACACCCGCTTTCAATTCCTCTTGCAACTTGATCTTGATAGAGAGGATGGGATTTGTACAAGATATTATGTATCGTCTTGTCAAATTCCATCGTATCATCACCACTTATGTTTCACTTTTAGTTATGTATATGCATCATGCATGAACTATGAAGGGCATAAATTTGGTGCTAACTCAGATGGATAGTATCAAGTTATCGCATGTTACGAGAGTATTGGTAGATTCATTCAGATATTTTCACGATTTATTTTGAACGTTGTACTAAACACTTAATTACCACAATATTACATATCATTGAATATTGGTCGCAAGACATTCCCACCGCAATGCGCGGTTACTCGTCTAGTTTGTTATAAAATCACATTTAATTACGTGTTGTTTCAAAAATAAGAATTTTAAACACGTAAATACGACCTTACGATCTCGATTCGATCTTTCGCTTCCTGTCTTATAAAGAAAAAACGATCAGTCGTATTGATCGTGATCTATATATTTGCAATCAATGAAACTAGAGAGGTCTTTATTTGTCACTTTGTGGCTTATATATATCTTCTTTGCATGTCAAATTCTAAGTTTGTTATATGTTGCGGCAATATTATGAGTACTTCATTGAATAGCTTGTTCCTTAGTATTAAAACTATGTATACTAGAATATATCAATACTTGAAGATAACAGTTGAGGCAATTGAGTTGATATAAATAAAAGTTTGGGGTGGGAAAATATACTGAAAATAAAGGATAAAATCAAGGACAATGTGATGGTAAAGATTGTTAATGGAAAGAAAAGTGAGTTTGCTGTAAAAATGTATACGGTGACCTGAGTCTCAGCTAACAACAAGTAATACGGAGGAACATTGTTTGGTTTACACATTGTATTACAAAACACTTCATTGTATGGTTGGCTATTAAAGAAAGACTCTATACGTAGGATAAGTAGGAAAATTAGGAAATTTCTTCTATAATAAGTACCCTTAATGTTTAAATGTTGCATAAGATCATGAGCACTTATTTTTTAAGTCTAAGTTTGCTAAGGAAATATGGTGTATAATTTAATTTATGATACAATTGGAAAGGAAGTCCAAAGAATGTTTGATACTATGCTAAACATTTCTGCTAAACCTAATGGAAATCATATTTTATTAGGATGTGACTCACATAAAAAGCCTTGGAGAACAATGAGTATATTTCCAATCTAGCATGTGTTTAAATCAAGAAAACATTATGTTTAGTCTATATAAATAGAGGATGATTATGTAGGGATTTCATAATCCATAAGAGGTGCGAAAAACTTGTGTGAGAGTTTTGTGAGAATGAGAATAATGACAGTTGTATCATCTTTGTAATAAAAAATTTATTTATATTTTTTAGTGGATTAGACTCAATGTGTCGAACCGGTAATCATTGTGCGCTGTGTTTGTTTTTAATTGTTTGGTTATTCGTTGTGTGATCGTTTGTAGTGGGTGTACTATCCCAACAAGTGTTTTCAAATCCGAGATTCGAGAAGAAGGAATCATACAACTTGGAGGAGGCTATTATGAGAAAAACAAAGAATTCATTTTTGGCTCGTCATATTCTGTGCAACGGTGGTAGAATTGACATTGTGGCTTCGTTAAACGTTGGATATATGTAATTTTGGGGCTTATGGTTCTAGACATTTATATCTATAGTTAGGCCAATTGGATCTTCCGTTTAACGTCTTAACTAAGAGGTACAAGTCTTCGAATTTGTTGTACAGAAATTGTGTTTCACAGATAATTGAGGTGCAACGTTTGTTGGTTTTTTAATTGATCTAAGGATTTTTGAAACGCCAATTACCTGAAGTGACCATTTTTCACTCATTTATAAATGAACGTCATCTATTAATCTTTAGACCTTGATAGTATTTTAAGTTAAACTAGACTCGAATACCTTTCTAGCGATATAAAGCACAACTTCTAACTCCTTGAGATTCAAAACATATGATTTTTTAAAGTTCGACAAATACCGAAAACACCTCTAGGTGGACTTAGGTTCACGACCACCGGTAAGGCATTCTAAGGCCCTTAGGCGTAGTCTGAGGGTTGTCGATTGTCGGCTAAACCCGTTTTTGGTCTTTAGCCACATGCCGAAGGTTCTCGGTCATACTCTAAATGCATCATGCCTTACTAAAATAGGTTTAGTCACAGGCCAAGCCCCACAGCCGTAAGCCGAGCCCACTTTTAACCCATTTTCTGTAGCATACATTTTTCCTTCCAAAAACAAATTTCACAACTTGAAATAGTACCAAAACTTGGAGAAATAATTATTATAACATGTTACATCATCTTCATTAACATTCAAGGTCTAAATGATCCATACGTACATACTTCTCGGCGTTGGCTAAACACCCATTTTGAACCGTTCACATACACTTAAACATAAAATTGTAGCAACAACAATGACATATTGACATTCACATATTATTTGACACTCCACAACAATACCAATACTTCACCTTGAGGTCAACTTTACCATGAGCTCGGTATCTACAACTAAGCTCCTAAGCACATTTCGTTATATCTTATAACTTTCTACAACAAGTCCATATCTTATTTTCAAGACCTTACATCAAAAAAGTTAACCTACAAAACATGTCGACTATAACACGTAAACTTTCGCTTAGTAAGTAACCAGTTAGATGTATATTAAATCTATTTTACAATTTTTAATTTTCTTTTGCTCATACCTTCTTTTGGGAAGATCCACTCAACTTCACTATAAATAAAAAAGCTCGTGATGACATATGCTCAAAATACGGTGAAAGCATCCTATTTAATACCTGGAATAGAATTATGTATAACATTATAGTCATTACAATCAAGTATTAAACACAAAAACTCGTGAAGTGAGTTATATGAGATTCAACTCACTTTCACTTCCATTTTTTACGAACTGTGATTCTTTCCATCTAGTGAACATAGAGGTTATGTTGGCAACTAAAAAATAATCAAATGATTCTCTTTGTTTTGAAAAATGTATTGATGAGGAACTTCCAAATTTAGCCAAGATGTTTGTGAGTAGCCAAACTATTTTGCACATTTTCTTATGTACTATTAAAGTTTAAACCTGACGTTGTAGGTTTATGTAGTTCATAACAATTATAAAAACACAAGTAAAGATCAAAGCACGTAATAACAGAAGCGATTAAAATATATAATCATAATAATAATAACATATTCATAACTAATCGATTAGGGTTATGTACCTTTTGCAATGTGATTCCAACGAACAAGAACAAATCTCCAATTTAGGGTTTATGAGTTTCAATGATTAATCTCTTACCGTTTTTAATCAATCCAAGATATAATCTATAGTGAGATTATATTACGTTCTTGTACACACGTACAATAACGAGTTAACGTAATACTAATACGTATAAAACGAGTAAAAACATTAAGTGGAAAAATCAAACCGAAACCATAGAGAGGGTAATCGATCGATCGAAAAAAGAGAGGGTGAAAAGTTATGAGGGATATCAATAAACCCATAGGTATTTATTAGGGTATTAAACTTGGAGCCCAAGATTAAATAAACGCAAATTAGGAAAGAAAATCTTCTCCCTTTGCCCATTTGTTTCCCACCGGTCGGAACCCCCTTCTAGAGGGTGTTTCTGGATCCTTCTTTTCTCTTCTAATTTAATCCACGTTAATCGTTTAGTCCTTAACTATTAAACTTGTTGAAACTAGAAGGGGGGGGGGGGGGTGAATAGTTTCTCTTCGTTTAATGTTCTAATTAAAAATCCTTTCAATTAGGTTTGTGTCAAAATTACCTTTTACTTGAAAGCTAGTTGCATAGTGGTTAAGTTCAATTCTAGATGCATTAATGTGAGAACTCGTATTTTTCCCAGTATTATTTTATTTTTTTCGTGCTTCTTGTATTTTCCAACATGTTACATTTTCTTGTATTCTTCATACGTAAATCCTAAAATCATGATAATTTTAATAAATTATACTTTTAAAGTATTTTTCTGATCATTGATAATACCTTATTTAGAATTGTTGAAATTTTATTATATTTTTTTATATATATTTAAATCAAAGTTTTGATTTAAAAATACCCGCGTGCATTTTACAAAGTTTACTCAAATCAACGAGTAAGGAGAACTACAAATGATTGTGATGCTGACGGATGCCCGATATTTTGCATTTCATTGTCAACTGTTTCAATGTTTGACGTTTTGATGTCTTCTTTTAATGACGTGTTAAGTCGTGTCGGTCATTTTTAGCTTAGCATTTTCATTTGAGCTCTTGTTGCTTTACATACTTGCTAGTAACTTTGCACGATGTTTTTCATATAAGTAGGTAATATTTTTCACTTTTGCAAGGCTTTGTTGAATTAGCAAATAGAATATCCAAAAAAGATTACCAACCAAAAACAGTTAAAAACCCGATATTGATTGGACTTTCAATTAGAAAGAACTGAGAAAAACGAACTACATTATACACGATTGCAAATGGCGCCGCTGCCGGTTCTTTGACTTTACGAGACACTTTGTGAACGTTATTTTTACGTATCATAAATCAAAAACAAATAAAAAATCAAAAATATAAAAATATATAAAAACTAAAAAATTAACAAAACAATTCTTTTCCTAAAGAATTGACCAAAAAAATTAAAAAATCCAAAAAGCAATCTTTTTCCTAAGAGATTGCACCCAAAAATATATATTATTGGATTCTCTCGGTTTTTATGTACATATAGTATTTTCTCTTTAAAATACTCATAAATACAAAAATATTTTCCATATATTATTATAAGTAAATACGTATACGTATAAGAACAACCAATCTACATATTCTCCATAAGTATTGCCAAGGCAATACACCGTGTTGAGGGGCGTTCCGGTCCTTGACACGTGTATCGATCAAACAAAATAAAGCAAGAATAGATAAATACTCTCAATAAGCAACAATTCGAAGAATACGAACATTTAAGTGAATAGAAAGGCGATGTGCTATAAAATGCCATCTAAGGGTCAATAGGTACTTAAGTGCTTCGCGCCACCTAACCCCCCGTTCACTTGTAAGTATTCTAAGAAGGAAGGCTTCATTGGGGGTCTTGCACCCAAGTAGTATATACATATATTGTTATTTTCTTGTGGATATTTAATATTAAAACTCGAAGAGGATAATCCATTTCTATTCAAAGTCACACGAGAGCTTCTCTCTCATTCCTCGTATTGAGTTGCATGCTCACTCGCGGGCGTGCAAAAATACCGATTGGTGTACAACCTCTTCCTCCGAAAAGGAAGAAAAAGAGAAAGAGTAAGACTACCACCGTCCATCAAGACGATCACGAGAATCGTGCTTTGACTCCTCCACCACAAGAAGCCATGGCTATTGATAATCGTTCTTTGATGGAACGTATGCAAACCAATGTTCATGGATATGCTAGTGCTATTAAGATTCCCGAGATTCCCGCAAATACATTTGAGCTACACACATCTATGATTACTATGGTTTCACAATCACCTTTCTATGGTAACAAGAATGATGATCCTCATGCTCACCTTAAGAGATTCCTTTCTCTTTGCAATACCATTAAGCACAATGGAGTTCCACATGAGGCTATTAAGTTGATGTTAGTGTCATTTTCACTAGAGGGACCCGCTAAGCATTGGTTAGACACCCAACCACCCGATAGTATCACCACATGGGATGGTTTCACCACTAAGTTTTTGAACAAGTTCTTTCATCCATCTAAGACCATGACCTTGAGGAACTAAATTATAGGCTTTCAACAAAAACCTAGTCAATCCTTTAGTGATGCTTGGGAAGAGTATAGTGAGTTATTGAGGCGATGCCCTAACCATGGATTGGATGATGTTCACCAAATCAATACCTTCTATAATGGCCTTAAACCTCATCACCAAGATTCACTCAATGCTTCCGCGGGAGGGAATATTCTTCTTAAATCCATGCAAGAGGCCTTGGACATCATTGAGACTAAAGCTATGGTTCAAACGAACAATCAATTTGAAGAAAGGGTTCATGTTATCCAAAACAATTCTCAAATACCTTGTGATAACCAATTCCTTAAATATCACCAAGAGATCCTTCAACAAGTCAAACAAGGTCAACAAGAAATGACTCCAGGGATAGTTCAAGCCCTTAAGACCGCTTCATTGAACAACTCTTCAAATAATGTGAATGCCATCACCCTTTCCTGTGTAACTTGTGGAGGTCCCCATTCTTATGAACAATGTGATAAGGTGCAAGTTTATCAAGGAGAATGCTATGCTTACCAAGAGGAACATCGTGAACACTTCAAGCCAAATATCAATCCAAATAACCTTTCTTACAAATCCCAAAACTACCTTACTCCACCGGGCTTCCCACCCTAACCACCCACCCAAATCCAACAAAATCCTCCTCAGTTTTTACAAAGGAATCAAGGGCAAAGACCACCTTACCAAGGAAATAACTACAAGGCACCCAATAAATTTCAACCTCAAGGAAATAACTTCCATCCACCAAACCAAGGGTTTAATCCACCACCTCAATCATTCCCACAACAAGGTTTTTATTAAGGAAATGTGCAATTTAACCCTATGGATTTGGTGCTTCAAAAGTTCACTTCTTTTGAGAAACAATTGAAAGATAGTCAAGAGGAAAATAACAAGAAATTTGCTCTTCTTCAAAACAAAATTATGTATAATCAAAGACCACAAGGGGATTTACCTTCCAACACACAAACAAACCCAAGGGCCAATGTCAATGCTATTACAACAAGAAGTGGAAAGACAACAAAGGATCCTTCACCTCCTAAACCTACCATTGTTCAACCCACTTATGCTCCTACTTGTGACAAGCCTTCTACCTCTACTTCACCTCCTCAAAATGCTCCCATTTCTCCAACTTCAACACCTACTCACGAAGCACTCAATAAGGAAAATCCTTCATCAACCACTCAACCACAACCAAAACCAAGTCTTCCTTATCCCTCAAGATTGAGAAAAGAAAAGCTTAAGAACAAGGATGATATCCAAGTTTCTAACTTTTTGAGGATGTTCAAGCAACTTAACATCAATATCTCCTTTGCGGAAGCTTTAGCCAATATGCCTAAGTTTGCTAAGATGATTAAGGACTTGCTTTCTAACAAGGAAAGATTGGTGGATTTGCCTAATGCTTCTTTGAATGAAAATTGCTCCGCGGTTTTGCTTAAGAAGTTGCCTACTAAGCTTGGAGATCCGGGGAGGTTTTTGATTCCTTGTAATTTCCCGGGGGTGTAAAATTGTATGGCTTTAGCGGATTTAGGAGCAAGCATAAACCTCATGCCATTATCGGTTTGGAAGAAACTTTCACTTCCCGAGCTTATCCTACTAAGATGACTCTTGAGTTGGCCAACCGTACTATTGCTTATCCGGTGGGAATTGCGGAGGATGTTTTTGTGGGGGTTGATAGATTTACATTTCTCGCGGATTTTTTGGTGGTTGATTATGATATGGATCCTAGAGTGCCTTTGATTGTTGGTAGGCCATTTTTGAGAACGGGTCGTACTTTAATCGATGTGGCGGAAGGAGAACTTACAATGCGGGTAGGAGATGAGAGAGTTGTGTTTAACATGGGAAAGTTGTCTAAAAAGTCTAATGAGCCCGAAGCGGTAAAACATATTGATGTTGTGCATGAGGAGGAAACACAAGATGATCTTCTTGATGAAGTTTGTGATGAGTACTTTTATGAAGCTTGCTCAAGTGGAGATTATGATTTACCGCATATTGAGACCATTGCTTCCATTACTTCATTTTTGGATTGTCATGAACATCAAGAGCTAAACCTTAGTGAAATCCCATATGACACTCCACTTTTCCACAATGATAACCATGTTCATGAGGACTTTAGTGATGGAGAATCTTCTCTTTGTGATTCACCAACATATGATGACTATAGTGATGATGAGCTTTCTACTTGTGACTCTCCATTTGTTGATGATCATACTTCCTTTGGTTTTGAGGGATCACCAATCTTTGATAGACCTATCTATGATATTTATGGTGATGAGGAGGATGCTATTATTGATGAGATTGATGAGTTTTTAGAGGTGGATATACCTTTTGATTACATTCTTGGTTATCTTGATGAGGAGGGGGACATACTCTATTTAGAATCTCTATTGAATGAAGATCCTTTACCTTTTTCCTTGCCCACCTCAACTTTTCAAAGTGATAAAGGAAAACAAGTCACGATGGTTCCTTCCAAGAGCTTGTTGTTACCCATGCCTTCACAACCTTTCTCTCACCATGTGACCTACAAAGAAGAGTCTTCTAAGGCAACCAACACTTATTGTTTTCCCATCAAGGAACGGATTTTTGATCCTGGTATAGAGCTTACTAAACCATCTTAGTATCCACCTGATGCAACAAAAGGAAACCTTGTGAAAGATTTGAGAGCTTTACACTATTACCTTGGGAAGAACATATGGGAAACCATTTTGGAGAACTACACCTCATTCTTTTCACCATTGCTTGGGAAGCTAGTTGTTGAATTGTGTTATAAGTGGGAGGGTAATTATGTATTTGATCCTGGGGGATATTTATGGAGTTTTGATAAATGAACACTTGTTTTACCTCATCATGGAGATTTTTCTTAAAAAGGGCAAAAATTTTATTCTCCATGATAGGTTTTAGACACTTTTAAGTGTGGGACGAGTCGAGCTAGAGACTCATTAACTCAAGCATCGTATAACTAGGTTTAGAGTGTTGTAGGTTAGAAATAAGGTATAGACTTGGAGATAAGTGTAGGGGAGACCTTCTTTTGTCTTCATGATTGTTTGTACGGTTGCTCACTCATCTCATGCTTTGGAGCTTATGGAGGAGGCCCTTGTATCCGGTTCACTTCGTTACTATAGTGATTTTTCATTCACACCTTGTGCTTAAACATGATTTCACTAATAGTTGTCCTTTCCTTAATTTGGGTTAAGCAAAGTCTATTCATTGTCATAAGTGTAGGGGAAGTTTTTATACTTCCATGCTCTTAAACATTGAGGACAATGTTTAGCTTAAGTGTAGGGAGGTCTTCTATCGAAGTGACCTTACCTAGAACTTGTCATTGTTTCTCATGATAACATGGAAAATTGGATTTTCAACATTTTTCAAATTTTTGATCTACTTTGGCCAACAAAAATATGCATTCATAATTCTTGCATCAATCATTTTGCATAACACATTTTCATTGTATATATCTCTTCTTTTACTTTTCATCAAAAATATATAAAAAGAAAAAAAATATAATATAAAACATGGTTTAACAAGTTTAGACTTCTTTGACATATTAGGCCTGCCATGGATATTTTGACTCAACCCGAGTTTGCTTATTTTAGCACTCTCTAGCTAGTATCCTTAACCATGTAGTCCTTCATTGGTCTATTAGGCTAAGCATCCACCAATTTCATTATTTGTAATTTTAAATTTATGGAGAATGGGAAATGATAGAGTTGAAGCAAGTATAAAAGGGCTAGATAAACTTCATGATAATTACTTGTGGTTAAACCCTTCTCTTCTTAACCTCTATTTTCTTCGCATGTATATAATTGTTAATAAATAATCAAGAACGGTTTTAATCGATTTGTAATCTCTTATGTATTTTTGGCTAATCATTCATGGTTGATATAAGTACGTCTTAAGATTCTAAGTTAGAACGTTTTATGTGTACTAGAATTATGTCATGCTCAATATTTAGCGGGTGTTTGTCCTTTTATTCTTTTGAACTTTCTTTGTGCGGAATAAAGAGAAAATTAAAAGCGGCTTATAAAAAAATGAGTGGCTAGAGAAAAAAGAAAAAGAAAAAAAATAATAATAATACAAGACTCCCAAGAGGGGCAGTGTGGTGTTAATTATAGTGACTATTGAGTTCCAATATTACCTTGACGGGTTGCGGGGATTCAATAGATTGCTCCAATCCAATATTACCTTGACGGGTTGCGGGGTTGAAGATCCAAAGTCTCAAAAAGATGGCGGATGTAAATTATTGCGTGAGTTTTATTTTTCTTTCCTTAGCGAGTGTGTAGCTACTTATGAAAGCATGACATGAGGATTTTACACATAAGGCGAATGACTTATTACTCTTGAAACGGACTTGTATTAATTATGAGCGGTTTTTCAAGTAATGGATGAGAGGATTACTTAGGATTAAAACCGTGCTTCCTTATTTTTGGATTTTACACTTCTTATACTTCACACTTGAAATAATGACAAATTTGCCCACAAGCAATTTGCTCAAATAATAACCGGTTCCACATTTAATTGTCATGAATAAGTTGATGCACTTTTTACTTGTGAATGCAATGATCCCATTTTTAAACTTGGTATGGGGAAAGTGAAACTTGAGAGTGATAAATGTCCATGGTACCCAAGCCCTAATCAAAGTCATTGAATTATTTATGAGTTATTTCCATCAAAACCATTTCAAGAAAATCAAAAAGATATAGATAGAATTGTAATTTGTTCATTGCATTATTTTTAGTCAAAATCATGCATCATGTAGTTTAGAGTAGTGTAGATACATTCCATATGGCCAAGGTGGATTAATTATGAGGAGAATGTAAATTTGTGCTTTAAAATATATAGAATTGCATGAGGACATGACAATGTTCAAGTGTAGGGGATTTGATATGAGCTAAAACTCATATCAATTTATCAACAAATAACCCTAAAACATGAAGCAAAATACCAATTTATCTTGCAAAAACAGTGTTATGTGGTATGTTTGTGTTTGTGTACACTTGTGTAGGTAAAAGGATGCATTTTCAAGCAAACGAGGAATAATCAAGCTTAAATTGATGAAAAAGACAAAGAAGGATCAAAAGTGACAAGACTTTGAAGTACAAGGACCTATCTTGACAAACTGCCAAGGATGAAGGACCAAAGTGTAAATATTGTAAAAAGTCAAGATCATAGTCAAATTTGGTCAACTATCAACTCAACTCAGTCAAAGGACCAATTATGCTCAAGAATGAAGTTTGAAGGACTAAAAATGCCAAAGGAATGAAGTTACAAGCTCAAAGAGACAAGCTGCCAAAGTCTAGGGGCTAAAACTGCCAATCTTGGAAATTAATTCAAGTTTAATCCATGTGATACATTTTTAACCAATGAAAAGGCAGCAAAACAAGCATACGGATTGCCAAATCACAAGCATTAAATATCCACTAGTCGCCACTCATTAATGAACGTATCTGAACAGTGCAATCCGTGTGCACTTGTTTCAGCCATTCAAGACTCGACACGTGTCATCTTCAAAAGAGAAAAATTTCCCAGGATCGTTTTTGAGCTACAATGGATTTCATGGAAAGTTGTAAACATCAAAAGCACTTATTTTTTAGAGACGAACACAATGGTCATCACCAATTAACATCAAATCAACTCAATCAAAAAGCCCCAATTCATGTTCATACTTTCAAGATGAACTTAGCAGAATTATGCCACGTGGAGACCTGGGATTGGTCTCAACACGTCACCATCCCCAACAAACTTCCTTTTCAAGTCTATAAATAGTCTGTTTTAGCTTCATTTGGAGGTAGTAGTTGTAAGTGTGAAAAAACACACATTTACCTTTTCCTTTCAATCTTTTCCCTTTTTAGCTAAACTACTCAAGAGTTTGACACACTCTTGAGTTAGTTAGTTAGTTAGTTAGCATCCTTTCAACAACTTTGTAACTGAATTCCATTAATAAAATTCAAATTCATCATTTCCCGCCAAATTCTATCTTCATCATTTACTGTTCATTCCTACCTCAATTGTTACTTGTGTTGTTGTTTGAAGTTTGTTATGATCATTCATTGATCATAACTGACTTTGAAGGAAGAATTGTAGTTGTTTGTTGATTTCAGTTCAAAATCCATAGCTTATGAGATGAATTCATGCCATGAAGTTGATTCTAGTTGATTTGTAGCAGTTGTTGATTGTAGATTGTTGATCTAGTGTAAAGGTGGTGGTTAGCACTAGGATAGAGAGTACAACACTCCTTTACTTCCCAATGGTTTCCTCACAAGGTTCAAATGCTACTTGCTTTTGGTTCCACTAAAATTGTCAACTGCATGCTTCTTTTCTAGTGTAAATCTTGATGATTGTATGATCAAATTTGTTTAGTTTGGATTCGGTCTGATTTTAGACCTGTTTGTAGCTTAATTGCTACTTATCTGCTTATTGAATTGGTTTGTGCTTTAGTTGTTAGCCTTATTCAGTCCTTTCTAGTCCTATCACCTTATTTGAGTTCTAGTTGACCTCATTGCTTGCAAGTAGTTCTTACACATTTCTTTTTGAGCATAAATTTGGTTTGTTAAAGGTTTTCATTTAGTCTTAACTAGTTCTATAAAAGTCTTTGAAAATTTTCATATAGTTCAGATAGAGGAGTGTTTGGAATTAGCTTTTGAAAAGTTTTCAAGTGTTGGTTTTTGACAAGCTAATGTTCATTTTCAGTTATTAGGTGATAAAAAGTCATATTGAGTAATTTTCAAGTCAAATATCAGTTCAAAAAGGCAATTGGCAAGAAAAAGCTTGGGTTCATTTTCAGTCAGTTTTGGTTTAAAAAAAGTATTCAATTTCATTTGCTTGCCATTCATTGGATTCTTGATGAAATTTCACCAAACCAGTTCTCAAAGTTAGTCCATATTATGAACTTTCATATCCTATAAGCACTTGATACAGTTTCTATTAAGCTAGGAGAAATAAGCAAAAATCTGAACAGTTGAGATAAGCAATGTTTCTGTAAATGAAAACTGCATTTTCAGATCTTTTGATTCTATTCATTAACTTTGCAATTTTCTTTCACAAATCCACTTAGTAGATGATATTGGATGATTTTTGAGAGTTTCAGCTTTTTGTCAAAAATTTTGGTCAACGCCTGGTCAACATAAACCATTTTCAGCTTATTTCAAATTCCTGGCTTATTACTTGATGAAATTTGATATGACTTGATTTCCCGTTCATCATTTGAGCTCATTAATCAGCTTAAGCACAAAAATCCAGTTGTGCATGTCCAGATTGTCCTAAAGCTTATTGTGTGCTTATTGTGAAGTTCTTATTTGCTTATTTGACATTTTCAGCAAGATTCCTTTTATAGACCTAGCTTATTTTCAATTTGAAGTGTTTTGCAATTGGTTTGAATCATTTTGGTCCAGTAATAAGCTTAAACGAGCTTATTTGTTGAGTAACCCGTTTTTGGCTTAAATACTTTTAGAAATTGCATTTTGGTCCCTCTTGTATTAAACAGTTTCTAACTTTGGCCAAAACTTGTTAATTTCTAGGGTTTGCACTAATCAGTCCTTATAGTTTGAAAGTTGTTTAAATTTAGTTAGCAGTTTTGTGATTTGTTACAAATTTGGTTAGTTTGTTACATAGTTTTCATATTTGATCCTTATAGTTTGCTGTTTTACACTTTCAGTCCTTATACTTGTTAGACTTTACATTTTGAGCATTTAATTTTCATAGATTTTACATTTTCAGTCCTTTTAGTTGTAAAATTTACATTTTGAATTTTACTTGAATAAAAACTTGGTATTTGCACGATGTTTTACATATAAGTAGGTAATATTTTTCAGTTTTGCAAGGCTTGTTTGAATTAGCAAATAGAATATCCAAAAAAAATTAACAACCAAAAACAGTTAAAAACCCGATATTGATTGGACTTTCAATTAGCAAGAACTGAGAAAAACGAACTGCATTATACACGATTGCAAATGGCGCCGCTGCCGGGGACAAATACCGATTGGTGTACAACCTCTTCCTCCGAAAAGGAAGAAAAAGAGAAAGAGTAAGACTACCACCGTCCATCAAGCCGATCACGAGAATCGTGCTTTGACTCCTCCACCACAAGAAGCCATGGCTATTGATAATCGTTCTTTGATGAAACGTATGCAAACCTAATACTTGGTTTTACCCTTGTATAAAATAATTTCGTTGTTCCCAAGTCTTTTCGAATTGAAAACCGGTCTAAAGTGCGACTCAATCGTCTTTTGGTGAATCAATAGAATGGTTTGGTTTGTTGATTTATTTTAAACTAATATCAAGTAATTAAAGTGTCGTTGAGTAAAAAGGAAGTTAAAAGATTAATATTAAAATGACAAGTAAAATAAATGCATGGAAACTTAAAGGTGACAATGGAAAAGTACTAACACACTAAATAAAACTAACACTTGGAAAATTCACTAAAAATAAGAACTTGGTTGAAAAGTACTAAAAGAAAGTAAGAACGGAATTTAACAAAACAAAACAATCGGAATAATCCCCAAAAGGTAACCCGATCGGAATGTATTCCGATCGGTTGATCGGAATGTGCAAATAAGGTCTAATCGGAATATGGGCCAATCCTACTAATCGGAATATGGAGAAATTGAGAGCAATCGGAATATGAGCTAGGCTACCATCGGAATGAGCAAAAATGATCCAAATCGGAATAAACACATTTGCACCTATCGGAATAACATGGATATGAAGAACAATCGGAATATGTAGAAATGCCACAATCGGAATATGCAGAAAAACCACCAATCGGAATACTGGGAGGAATACACACAATCGGAAAGACAAAACCCTTTTCCGATTGGATCAATCGGAAAAGGGATGGTGCGTTTGGTTGGAAAGGGCAGCAATCGGAAAAGGGTTATAGTACCTTTCCGAAAATAATGGGATTCGAGTAAAAAGCTAGAAAATAAGCTATTAGATTGAGCTTATTCCCAAAACTAAATCGAATCAACTAATCGGAATCAAATAAGCACTCTAATCAACTTATCTAACTCGAAAATAGGCAACTTTTTGGATCAAACAATAAAAACATAAACTTTTTAATAAAACTTTTATAAGAAAAATAAGCTAATCATAAAAATAAGCCAATAAGCACAAAAGTCTTAAAGCTTAATCAAATGAAAACTTATAAAATGATCAAAAGATTAACTTTTAAGCACGAAATCAATGAGAACAACACGGATCTTATGATATACGCACCAAAATCAATCTAAAATCAAAGAAAAGTAGAATGAGGTTAAGAAATAAAAGCTTAAAATGGAACTTGATTAATTAAAATAAGCAATACAAAGTGTTTAATCTTAAGAGATTAAAAGAAAAAGATGAACTTTAGTGAGAGAAAGTTTAAGACTTTCTCTCTCTAAAACTAGAGAAAACTAAAAAGTGAAAAATTAACTAAAAACTCTAACCACCCTCCTAATGACTATTAGGAGGGTATTTATAGGGAAGGTGGAAGGAGTGCATGTGTTGCATCTTCTTTCTTGCTTTCTTCACGTTTTCTCGACTCGACTTTAATTCTTCGTCTTTGTCGTCTCGGGATTTGAACTTGTCGTTTAATTTTCTTCTTCTATTAGACTTGAGTTCTTCGACTTCGTTAAACTTCCGTCCTTTGACTTTTTCTTCGATAAATCTTCAGAATAGGCCTTGGACTTCCGTTCTTTTTGCACTCTTGATCTTTTGACTTCGTCTTTTCCCGTTTTCTTTGATGAAAGCCCGTGAAAACCCGTGTTTTCTTCCTTTTTCATATTTTGGTCCTAAAACACAATAAAAACACAAACCACGCATAATTCCGACTTTTACGACATAAATCACACGTTTTGGTCTTGTTATTATTGGAAATAAGTAGTAAAAGGATAAGTGTTTTCACACTTATTAAATCCCCTACACTTGACCATTGCAATGACCTCATGCAATGCATTAATTTTAAAGCACGGTTTACATTTTCCATCATAAATAACCCACCTTGGCCTTTATTAAATACTAAACATAAAAGATAGAAATAAGTAAAGAAATTAAAATCTTACATTGGGTTTTGGCGGCCATGAACATTTATCATCCTCAAGTTTCACGTTCCCTATACCAAGCTTAAAAACGAGATCATTGTTATTATACGTTAGCAAACTATCACGAACTCATGTGGGCCAATTACTTACTTAGACTCCCTTATTCCTAGGTGTATCTCTTATATTTTATTTTTGTCTTGAATGATCACGAGGATGCATTGTTTGACTTATTTTGATAGTTATTTAGTCCGAAAATAAAGTGAACGATTTAATCAATAGTTAGCTAAAGGACCAAATCTTTTAAAACTGCTTCTCGGGACCTCATAAAGTTCATATCTTGGCATAACTCGCTTCGCGATTTGAGACCTTTCTCGGACCGATATTTGGCAGGGACTTCATACTTCGAATCTTGAGAGACGTTCTTGAAATAATGGTCTTCTCTTCATAATAGGAATTTCTTCACTTGAAGTTTTGAGAGATTCTTCATCTTTGGACCACGACTTCTTCATTTTTCTCCAATCTTTATTTTGGACTTTGATATACAACGATCCGCCTCCTTTTAGGACTTGGATCTATTTATCCTCATACCTTGTTAGGGTCTTTTCGGATAGACTTCTCCATGACTGTTGGGGAGTTCTTGCTTTTCGTCGTGTGTCTCGATCCTTCATATTGATTTTCGATAAATGATTCTTCACATCACTTTTGGATCTTTAGCAACAAAATGTAGCCCTCATGCCTTGTTAGGGCCTTTTCGGACTCGCCAATCTTCGCATCCCGCTTCAATAAGTTATGCCTTGGCTATGAACTCTAATCCGTACCGAGCAACTTTTAAACGATCCGGGGCTAGAAGCTAAGTAACCTTTTAAATCGTACAACCTTATTTATTAGCAGATTAATTTTTTAACAAGCGGAGGGAGAATAGGCTCATAATTAACTCACCTAAATTCACGAAAGAATACCGAACTTATAATTGAATCTATCATCTCTCGTTCTCTACAGTTTAAAATCTCAAGGAATGAGACTCGTGGATGCTTAGCCTATTAAATCAAAGTTTTGGGTTTTCGAGTCGCCTATAGGATCTTGCAAATTCTTAGACTTTTTCAAGTTTAGAAATCGCGTTTTAAAGTTCCCTTGATAAACGACTCTCTAGGATCAATTATAGGAACTTGCGAAAAGTTCTTGTTCTTAACCCGTGAGAGTTAAGACTTTCGCGTTTTATAGCTCCCTATATAAAAGCCTAGAAAAACTTGACTTTAACATGTTAAGGATACTAGCTAGAGCAAACTTAGATAAGTAAACTCGGGTCGAGTCAAAATATTCACGACTAAGAAAAATCTAAAACCACTTTATTAAAAATTTATTCTAGCAATAGGCAAATACAACTATACAACTAGGCCAAAATAGATTAAAAATTTTGAAAAATGTCGAAAAATCAAATTTTCCGGTTAAAATGAGGGCAATTTCATGGAAAAGACCACTTACTTCGATAGAAGTCCCCCCTACACTTGAGATAAACATTGTCCTCAATGTTTAAGCATGTGGGAGTAAACTCCCCTACACTTATGACATTGTGCACTTTGTTTAAATCTTGCTAAGGAAAGGACAACTAAAGTGAATTCAATGTGAACATATAGAATATGAAATATTGAATCACAAGAGTTTAGGATAGAACCGGGAAGATGGAAAACACGGTATCACGGTTCGTCAAAAGTCATCAAGATGCTTTCTGAAGCTTTAATCCCTGCACAGCACAAGAAACAAGATGACAAACATATGCGGGGCTCCCCCCTACACTTATTATGAAAGCAGTAAAGGATAGAACACGGGTTGCCTCCCGAGAAGCGCTTGTTTTTGTTTACCGAGTCATGAGCCTGACTCGACCCAATTTTAGTTCATGGGGAACGTGGTGAGGGATGGAATCATCTCCTGAGAGATGTCCTCACCAAAGTACAACTTCAAACGCTGGCCATTCACCTTGAAATTGGGCCCATTCGGCTGAGAAAGCTCAATGGTCCCATACGGAAAGACTTTGGCGACGGTGAATGGACCAGTCCAGCGGCTCTTCAACTTGCCAGAGAAGATCTTCAACCGAGAGTTAAAGAGTAAGACTTGATCACCAACGTGGAACTCTCGGTTCTTGATTTTAGCATCGTGGATAATCTTCGTCTTCTCCTTGTAGATCAGCGAGTTCTCATAAGCTTCATTCCTCAGTTCATTTAGCTCGTTGAGTTGAACCTTGCGATGATCACCGGCTTTGATGATGTCGAAGTTAGCCCACTTCAAGGCCCAGTGCGCCTTATGTTCCAGCTCGATGGGTAGGTGGCAGGTTTTCCCGTACACAAGACGATAGGGTGTACAACCGATCGGGGTCTTGTAAGCAGTACAGAAAGCCCACAGAGCATCATCTAACTTATCGGCCCACGCGGCACGATGCTCTCCCACAGTACGCTCTAAAATTCTCTTCAAGCCACGGTTGGAAATTTCGGCTTGCCCATTGGTTTGGGGATGATAGGCGGTGGAAAGACGGTGATTCACACCATACTTTGCCATGACTCGTGCAAATTGATCGTTGCAAAAATGAGTCCCGCGGTCACTGATGATAGCACGAGGAACGCCAAATCGAGCGAAAAGCTGCTTCAAAAAGTTCACAACCACCCTCGCATCATTCGTAGGAAGAGCCTTAGCTTCAACCCATTTAGAGACGTAGTCGACGGCGACGAGGATGTACTTGTTCCCTTTGGAGGATGGAAATGGCCCCATAAAGTCGATGCCCTATACATCAAAGATTTCACATTCCTGTATGAAATTTTGAGGCATCTCATCCTTATGTGTGATCTTGCCTTGACGTTGGCAAGCATCACAATGCTTAACCATTTCGTGAGCGTCACGATAAATGGTGGGCCAGTAGAATCCGGAATCAAACACTTTCTTAGCGGTGTAGTTGGGACCAAAGTGACCACCGGTGGGTCCTTTGTGGCAAGCTTGGAGGATGTCAAAAGCTGCCGGTCCGTCAACACATCTACGAATAATCAGATCAGCACACTGTTTGAATAGATAAGGGTCATCCCAAAAGTAAGTCTTAATATCATTCAAGAACTTCTTCTTTTGTTGGGATGTTAACCCTTGGATGAGAATACCACCCGCTAAGTAGTTTGCAATGTCCGCAAACCACGGGGTGCCATCAAGATTGAGATTTATAGACATTAAGGTCTCAAGGGGGAAAGAGTCATTGATCTCTTTGTTCGGATGATCCCCCTGATATGGATCCTCAAGTCTGCTCAGATGATCCGCGGCCAGGTTTTCGGCTCCCTTCTTGTCACGAATTTCAATGTTGAATTCTTGAAGGAGTAAAACCTAGCGAAGAAGTATTGGCTTAGAATCGTTCTTAGTCATCAAGTACTTCAACGCGGAATGGTCCGTGTATACGATGGTGGTGGATAAAACAAGATAGGAACGAAATTTCTCAAAAGCATAGACAACAGCTAAAAGCTCTTTTTCGGTTGTCGTATAATGCAATTGAGCCCCCGTCATTATTTTGCTAGCGTAGTGGATTGGTTGGAAGTGTTTATTCACTCTTTGGCCCAGAACCGCACCAATAACAAAGTCGCTAGCATCGCACATCAATTCAAAAGGCAGCTCCCAATTAGGGGTAACCAAGACCGGTGCCTTAGTTAGCTTATCCTTAAGAAGATTGAAGGCTTCGAGACACTCTTTAGAAAAGATAAAAGGAGTATCTTTTTCCAAGAGGTGGGTCATCGGGCGAGCGATTTTAGAGAAATCTTGAATGAATCGACGATAGAAGCCCGCATGACCCAGAAAACTTCTCACACCCTTCACGGTTGAAGGTGGAGGTAATTTGGCTATGACATCTACTTTAGCATGGTCGACTTCAAGACCGGCTTTTGAGATTTTGTGTCCTAGCACAATGCCTTCTTTTACCATAAAATGGCATTTTTCCCAATTCAGAACAAGGCGAGTGTCTTCGCACCGCTTAAGCATACGTTCCAAATTGGCAAGGCAAGAAGAGAAGGAATCCCCAAAGACCGAGAAATCATCCATGAAGACTTCCATGGTTTGTTCAACCATGTCATGGAAGATAGCCAACATGCACCTTTGGAAAGTCCCGGGGGCATTGCATAAGCCAAAAGGCATTCTTTTATAAGCAAAGGTGCCATAGGGACATGTGAATGTTGTCTTCTCTTGATCTTGAGGATCGATGGGTATTTGAAAATAACCCGAGAAACCATCCAGAAAGCAGTAATATTCATTACCCGGTAAACGTTCAAGCATTTGGTCCATAAAAGGTAGAGGGAAATGATCCTTTCTCGTGGCATCATTGAGTTTACGGTAGTCTATACAAACTCTCCACCCAGTAACGAGACGGGTAGGAATCAACTCGTTGTTAGCATTGGCCACAACGGTGATGCCGCCTTTCTTAGGCACACAATGGACTGGACTAACCCATGGTGAATCCGAAATAGGGTAAATCATACCCGCATCAAGAAGTTTGATAACCTCTTTTTTGATGACTTCATGGATTTTGGGATTCACCCTTCGTTGGCTTTGAATTGTGGGCTTAAAGTCGTCCTCCATGAGAATTTTATGTGTGCAGAAATGAGGATCAATTCCACGGATGTCGGAGATTTTCCAAGCGATAGCTCTTTTATGCTTCTTCAACACAGCGACAAGTCGGGCTTTTTCGTCTTCTTTCAGATCCTTAACGATGATGACCGGTAGCTTCTCGTCGTCTTCCAGAAAAACGTACTCAAGATGAGGAGGTAGGTCCTTCAGCTCAAGAGTAGGAGGATTCTCAATAGATGGTGAGACTAATGATGGATCATCATTAATCACCTCTTTAGGAGCAGGAGGAGACAGCGGGTCCTCATTGAGAAGTCTCTCAATAGTACGAATATCTTCATCCCAATTGGTGGACAAATTATCATACTTAATATCGAGAGGACCCAAGCTAGCTTCGAAATCATCCAAGTCACTTTCGCCGAAAGGAGTCAATGCTGGAGCAATTGAGGCAACGGTCTCAACATTGGGTAGAGAAGAAGGAGTACTTTTGCAAGCATCATGAAAATGTTCTTCACAAGCCTCATCGAGAACATCAATAGCATTAACACTCTCATAAGAATAAGGTTGCTTAGAAATCTTACCCATGTTGAATACAATTTTATCGTCACCAACTCTCATGATTATTTCGCCTGCGGCTAAATCAATAAGAGTGCGACCGGTCCTCAGAAATGGACGTCCAACGATTAATGGAACGCGAGGATCCATCTCGTAGTCAACGACGACAAAATCCGCCGGGAAGGTGAATTTATCAACGCCAACAAAGACATCTTCGGCTATCCCCACTGGATAAGCAACCGTACGGTTGGCTAATTCCAAAGTCATTTTGGTGGGGACTAACTCGGGGAGAGATAATTGCTTCCAAACACTTAAAGGCATTAAGTTTATACTGGCACCTAGATCGGCTAGGGCCATGCAATTCTATACTCCCGGGAAGTTGCAAGGAATCAAGAAGCGACCTGGATCACCAAGTTTGGTGGGCAATTTCCTTAAGAGCACTGCAGTGCAGTTCTCATTAAGTTGGGTCTGAGCGATATCAAGAAGCTTTTCCTTATCACTTAGAAGATCTTTAAACATCTTAGCGTATTTGGGCATGTGAGCGAGAGCCTCGGCAAAGGAGATGTTAAAATTCAATTGTTTAAACATTTTTAGAAAGTTTGAAACCTGAATATCGTCCTTGCTCTTTTACTTCTCTTTCCTCAACCTTGAAGGATAAGGTATATTGGATGAAGAAGAAGGCTTTAAAGGAATAGGATCACTCACAACCACGGGTGGTGGGGAAATAGGGATAGAAGGTGAAGGAGGTGAAGAAAGTTGCTCGTTTTCCTTGTTCACAATCACGGGTGGAGGTGTAGGAAGCTCGGGTTCCATATAACCTTTTCCACTACGAGTGGTGATTGCTCTCATCTCCCCTCTTGGATTCGCAACGGTATTACTCGGAAGAGTACCCGAAGAAGAGGGTTGATTACTTTGGATGAGCGAACCAATCATATCACGAAGGTGAAGAGCTTGATTGTTAAAAGAGTTTTGCATGTTCGCATTAATTTCATTGCTGTGTTTGGCCATATCATTCCTTAGCTCGGCTCGAATATCGCTCCCTTGTTTCACCATGTCATTCTTCAAGTTGACAAATTGACTCTGAAGATTCGTCACCAGCTCACGATTAGTCTTCATGAACGTCTCGACGTCTTGGTTTACTGCCATCGGTTGATTGAGAGGTGGAGCTTGGTAAGCTTGAGAATTTCCATGAGTTGGGTATGGGTTTCTTTGGGATTGATATTGATTTTGAGCACGAGGTTGGGATTGATTGTTTCGGTTAAAGCTTTGTTGTTGGTTTTGGTTTGCAGGAGGGAAACCAGGAGGAGCAAGATAATTGTTGGAACGATAACTTAGCAAGTTACGGTCTCCTTGAGGGCGAGCTTGATAGCCTCCCGTGGGATAAGTGCCGTAAGCTGCGTTAACGTTTTCAGAATAATTGCCTTGGGTAGAAGGACAATCATTATAAGAGTGAGGGCCGCCACATGTGTCACAAGAAGTAGCAACGGCTTTAGCTTGTTGAAAGTGGTTTGTGGCCATGGCCATGAAATTCTTGTTCATTTCAGTGAGTTGTCGAGAAATTTCAGACATTTTAGGATTGGAGATAGTAGATGAAACATTGACTCTCGAATTGGATCTTGAGGATGCGGATGAATCCCAATTCTTGTGGTGAGTAGTCATGTTTTCGATCGACTCTCGGCACTCCTCCGGTCTCCTTTTCATAAAAGTACCACCGGCGGCGGCATTGATCGTGTCACGATCACGAAAAGTGAGACCATTGTAAAAGGTGTCAATGAGAGTGACGGGGAGCATATTGTGATTAGGACAACGGTCGATCAAATCATTGTATCGTTCCCAAGCATCGAAAAGCGATTCATCATTCTCTTGCATAAATCCACTGATTTGGTTACGAAGGCTTGTGACCATGGATGGGGGGAAGTAGCGCGATAAAAAGCGTTGAGTCATGTCATTCCATGTATGAATAGAATTCTTAGGAAGACGGTCAAACCATTTTTCGGCATGGTGAGAAAGCGAGTGTGGAAAAAGTTGGAGGCGAAGGTCATCCATAGAAACACCGGGGCACTTCATGCTTTGGGTAATGGTAATGAATTTGTCGAGGTGTTTGTTGGCATCATCATCCGGAATTCCACGAAACGGGTTCGTTTGCACTTGCTGGATCATGTGATGCTTCAACGAAAACTCCTGAGCCGTGACGTGCATCGGCGCAATCGGGCCTCCGCGTCCGTTCATGGTGGGCTGGCACAATTCCTCCATGGTTCGTAAATCAGGTAGAAGAACATTGTTGTTGTTGTTGTTGTTATTCAAATTGTGTTGAGGTGGGTGATTATTGTTGTTGTTAACACCTGCAGAAGAAAAATATACACAAAGAGAATACCTATATAATATTTTTGGTTTTTATAGGGTTTTTAAATGTTTTTGTATTTTTGAAGAGTTTTATATTTTTTAGGATTTTTGAAAATTTTTATAGCAATGAAAATAACGTTCAAAGAACGGATCCCAAAATTCAATGCGTCTCTCACTAGAAACCGTTTATCGTAACGAAAAGAGCCGGCAGCGGCGCCATTTAATACTTGGTTTTACCCTTGTATAAAATAATTTCGTTGTTCTCAAGTCTTTTTGAATTGAAAACCGGTCTAAAGTGCGACTCAATCGTCTTTTGGTGAATCAATAGAATGGTTTGGTTTGTTGATTTATTTTAAACTAATATCAAGTAATTAAAGTGTCATTGAGTAAAAAGGAAGTTAAAAGATTAATATTAAAATGAAAAGTAAAATAAATGCATGGAAACTTAAAGGTGACAATGGAAAAGTACTAACACACTAAATAAAACTAACACTTGGAAAATTCACTAAAAATAAGAACTTGGTTGAAAAGTACTAAAAGAAAGTAAGAACGGTATTTAACAAAACAAAACAATCGGAATAATCCCCAAAAGGTAACCCGATCGGAATGTATTCCGATCGGTTGATCGGAATGTGCAAATAAGGTCTAATCGGAATATGGGCCAATCCTACTAATCGGAATATGGAGAAATTGAGAGCAATCGGAATATGAGCTAGGCTACCATCGGAATGAGCAAAAATGATCCAAATCGGAATAAACACATTTGCACCTATCGGAATAACATGGATATGAAGAACAATCGGAATATGTAGAAATGCCACAATCGGAATATGCAGAAAAACCACCAATCGGAATACTGGGAGGAATACACACAATCGGAAAGACAAAACCCTTTTCCGATTGGATCAATCGGAAAAGGGATGGTGCGTTTGGTCGGAAAGGGCAGCAATCGGAAAAGGGTTATAGTACCTTTCCGAAAATAATGGGATTCGAGTAAAAAGCTAGAAAATAAGCTATTAGATTGAGCTTATTCCCAAAACTAAATCGAATCAACTAATCGGAATCAAATAAGCACTCTAATCAACTTATCTAACTCGAAAATAGGCAACTTTTTGGATCAAACAATAAAAACATAAACTTTTTAATAAAACTTTTATAAGAAAAATAAGCTAATCATAAAAATAAGCCAATAAGCACAAAAGTCTTAAAGCTTAATCAAATGAAAACTTATAAAATGATCAAAAGATTAACTTTTAAGCACGAAATCAATGAGCACAACACGGATCTTATGATATACGCACCAAAATCAATCTAAAATCAAGGAAAATTAGAATGAGGTTAAGAAATAAAAGCTTAAAATGGAACTTGATTAATTAAAATAAGCAATACAAAGTGTTTAATCTTAAGAGATTAAAAGAAAAGGATGAACTTTAGTGAGAGAAAGTTTAAGACTTTCTCTCTCTAAAACTAGAGAAAACTAAAAAGTGAAAAATTAACTAAAAACTCTAACCACCCTCCTAATGACTATTAGGAGGGTATTTATAGGGAAGGTGGAAGGAGTGCATGTGTTACATCTTCTTTCTTGCTTTCTTCACGTTTTCTCGACTCGACTTTAATTCTTCGTCTTTGTCGTCTCGGGATTTGAACTTGTCGTTTAATTTTCTTCTTCTATTAGACTTGAGTTCTTCGACTTCGTTAAACTTCCGTCCTTTGACTTTTTCTTCGATAAATCTTCAGAATAGGCCTTGGACTTCCGTTCTTTTTGCACTCTTGATCTTTTGACTTCGTCTTTTCCCTTTTTCTTTGATAAAAGCCCGTGAAAACCCGTGTTTTCTTCCTTTTTCATATTTTGGTCCTAAAACACAATAAAAACACAAACCACGCATAATTCCGACTTTTATGACATAAATCACACGTTTTGGTCTTGTTATTATTAGAAATAAGTAGTAAAAGGATAAGTGTTTTCACACTTATTAAAACCAATGTTCATGGATATGCTAGTGCTATTAAGATTCCCGATATTCCCGCAAATACATTTGAGCTACACACATCTATGATTACTATGGTTTCACAATCACCTTTCTATGGTAACAAGAATGATGATCCTCATGCTCACCTTAAGAGATTCCTTTCTCTTTGCAATACCATTAAGCACAATGGAGTTCCACATGAGGCTATTAAGTTGATGTTAGTGTCATTTTCACTAGAGGGACCCGCTAAGCATTGGTTAGACACCCAACCACCCGATAGTATCACCACATGGTATGGTTTCACCACTAAGTTTTTGAACAAGTTCTTTCGTCCATCTAAGACCATGACCTTGAGGAACTTAATTATAGGCTTTCAACAAAAACCTAGTCAATCCTTTAGTGATGCTTGGGAAGAGTATAGTGAGTTATTGAGGCGATGCCCTAACCATGGATTGGATGATGTTCACCAAATCAATACCTTCTATAATGGCGTTAAACCTCATCACCAAGATTCACACAATGCTTCCGCGGGAGGGAATATTCTTCTTAAATCCATGCAAGAGGCCTTGGACATCATTGAGACTAAAGCTATGGTTCAAACAAACAATCAAATTGAAGAAAGGGTTCATGTTATCCAAAACACCTCTCAAACACCTTGTGATAACCAATTCCTTAAATATCACCAAGAGATCCTTCAACAAGTCAAACAAGGTCAACAAGAAATGACTCAAGAGATAGTTCAAGCCCTTAAGACCGCTTCATTGAACAACTCTTCAAATAATGTGAATGCCATTACTCTTTCTTGTGTAACTTGTGGAGGTCCCCATTCTTATGAACAATGTGATAAGGTGCAAGTTTATCAAGGAGAATGCTATGCTTACCAAGAGGAACATCGTGAACACTTCAAGCCAAATATCAATCCAAATAACCTTTCTTACAAATCCCAAAACTACCTTACTCCACCGGGCTTCCCACCCCAACCACCCACCCAAATCCAACAAAATCCTCCTCAATTTTTACAAAGGAATCAAGGGCAAAGACCACCTTACCAAGGAAATAACTACAAGGCACCTAATCAATTTCAACCTCAAGGAAATAACTTCTATCCACCAAACCAAGGGTTTAATCCACCACCTCATCCCACAACAAGGTTTTTATCAAGGAAATGTGCAATTTAACCCTATGGATTTGGTGCTTCAAAAGTTCACTTCTTTTGAGAAACAATTGAAAGATAGTCAAGAGGAAAATAACAAGAAATTTGCTCTTCTTCAAAACCAAATTATGTATAGTCAAAGACCACAAGGGGCTTTACCTTCCAACACACAAACAAACCCAAGGGCCAATGTCAATGCTATTACAACAAGAAGAGGAAAGACAACAAAGGATCCTTCACCTCCTAAACCTACCATTGTTCAACCCACTTATGCTCCTACTTGTGACAAGCCTTCTACCTCTACTTCACCTCCTCAAAATGCTCCCATTTCTCCAACTTCAACACCTACTCACGAAGCACTCAATAAGGAAAATCCTTCATCAACCACTCAACCACAACCAAAAACAAGTCTTACTTATCCCTCAAGATTGAGAAAAGAAAAGCTTAAGAACAAGGATGATATCCAAGTTTCTAACTTTTTGAGGATGTTCAAGCAACTTAACATCAATATCTCCTTTGCGGAAGCTTTAGCCAATATGCCTAAGTTTGCTAAGATGATTAAGGACTTGCTTTCTAACAAGGAAAGATTGGTGGATTTGCCTAATGCTTCTTTGAATGAAAATTGCTCCGCGGTTTTGCTTAAGAAGTTGCCTACTAAGCTTGTAGATTCGGGGAGGTTTTTGATTCCTTGCAATTTCCCGGGGGTGGAAAATTGTATGGCTTTAGCGGATTTAGGAGCAAGCATAAACCTCATGCCATTATCGGTTTGGAAGAAACTTTCACTTCCCGAGCTTACTCCTACTAAGATGACTCTTGAGTTGGCCAACCGTACTATAGCTTATCCGGTGGGAATTGCGGAGGATGTTTTTGTGGGGGTTTATAGATTTACATTTCCTGCGGATTTTGTGGTGGTTGATTATGATATGGATCCTAGAGTGCCTTTGATTGTTGGTAGGCCATTTTTGAGAACGGGTCGTACTTTAATCGATGTGGCGGAAGGAGAACTTACAATGCGGGTAGGAGATGAGAGAGTTGTGTTTAACATGGGGAAGTTGTCTAAAAAGTCTAATGAGCCCGAAGCGGTAAAACATATTGATGTTGTGCATGAGGAGGAAACACAAAATGATCTTCTTGATGAAGTTTGTGATGAGTACTTTTATGAAGCTTGCTCAAGTTGCGATTATGATTTACCTCATATTGAGACCATTGCTTACATTACTTCATTTATGGATTGTCATGAACATCAAGAGCTAAACCTTAGTGAAATCCCATATGACACTCCACTTTTCCACAATGATAACCATGTTCATGAAGACTTTAGTGATGGAGAATCTTCTCTTTGTGATTCACCAACATATGATGACTATAGTGATGATGAGCTTTCTACTTGTGACTCTCCATTTGTTGATGATCATACTTCCTTTGGTTTTGAGGGATCACAAATTTTTGATAGTCTAATCCATGATGTTTATGGTGATGAGGAGGATTCTATCATTGATGAGATTGATGAGTTTTTAGAGGTGGATATACCTTTTGATTACATTCTTGGTTATCTTGATGAGGAGGGGGACATACTCTATTTAGAATCGCTATTGAATGAAGATCCTTTACCTTTTTCCTTGCCCACCTCAACTTTTCAAAGTGATAAAGGAAAACAAGTCATGATGGTTCCTTCCAAGAGCTTGTTGTTACCCATGCCTTCACAACCTTTCTCTCACCATGTGACCTACAAAGAAGAGTCTTCTAAGGCAACCAACACTTATTGTTTTCCCATCAAGGAACGGATTTTTGATCTTGGCATAGAGCTTGCTAAACCATCTCAGTATCCACCTGATGCAACAAAAGGAAACCTTGTAAAAGATTTGAGAGCTTTACACTATTACCTTGGGAAGAACATATGGGAAATCATTTTGGAGAACTACACCTCATTCTTTTCACCATTGCTTGGGAAGCTAGTTGTTGAATTGTGTTATAAGTGGGAGGGTAATTATGTATTTGATCCTGGGGGATATTTATGGAGTTTTGATAAATGAACACTTGTTTTACCTCATCATGGAGATTTTTCTTAAAAAGGGCAAAATTTTTCTTCTCCATGATAGGTTTTAGACACTTTTAAGTGTGGGACGAGTCGAGCTAGAGACTCATTAACTCAAGCATCGTATAACTAGGTTTAGAGTGTTGTAGGTTAGAAATAAAGGTATAGACTTGGAGATAAGTGTAGGGGAGACCTTCTTTTGTCTTCATGCTTGTTTGTAGGGTTGCTCACTCAGTTCATGCTTTGGAGCTTATGGAGGAGGCCCTTGTATCCGGTTCACTTCGTTACTATAGTGATTTTTCATTCACACCTTGTGCTTAAACATGATTTCACTAATAGTTGTCCTTTCCTTAATTTGGGTTAAGCAAAGTCTATTCATTGTCATAAGTGTAGGGGAAGTTTTTATACTTCCATGCTCTTAAACATTGAGGACAATGTTTAGCTTAAGTGTAGGGGGGTCTTCTATCGAAGTGACCTTACCTAGAACTTGTCATTGTTTCTCATGATAACATGGAAATTTGGATTTTCAACATTTTTCAAATTTTTGATCTACTTTGGCCACCAAAAATATGCATTCATAATTTTTGCATCAATCATTTTGCATAACACATTTGCATTGTATATATTTTTCTTCTTTTATTTTTCATCAAAAATACATAAAAAGGAAAAAATAAAATAAAACATGGTTTTAACAAGTTTAGACTTCTTTGACATATTAGGCCCGCCATGGATATTTTAACTCAACCCCAGTTTGCTTATTTTAGCACTCTCTAGCTAGTATCCTTAACCATGTAGTCCTTCATTGGTCTATTAGGCTAAGCATCCACCAATCTCATTATTTGAAATTTTAAATTTGTGGAGAATGGGAAATGATAGAGTTGAAGCAAGTGTAAAAGGGCTAGACAAACTTCATGATAATTACTTGTGGCTGAACCCTTCTCTTCTTAACCTCTATTTTCTTCGCATGTATATAATTGTTAATAAATAATCAAGAACGGTTTTAATCGGTTTGTAATCTCTTATGCATTTTTGGCTAATCATTCATGGTTGATATGAGTACGTCTTAAGATTCTAAGTTAGAACGTTTTATGTGTACTAGACTTATGTCATGCTTAATATATAGCGCGTGTTTTTCCTTTTATTCTTTTCAAATTTCTTAGTGAGGAATAAAGAAAAATAAGAGCGGCTTACAAAAAAATGAGTGGCTAGAAAAAAAAACGAGAAAAAAAATTATACAAGACTCCCAAGAGGGGCAGTGTAGTGTTAATTATAGTGACTATTGAGTTCCAATATTACCTTGACGGGTTACGGGGATTCAATAGATTGCTCAAATCCAATATTACCTTGACGGGTTGCGGGGTTGAAGATCCAAAGTCTCAAAAAGATGGCGGATGTAAATTATTGCGTGAGTTTTATTTTTTCTTTCCCTAGCGAGTGTGTAGCTACTTATGAAAGCATGACATGAGGATTTTACACATAAGGCGAATGACTTATTACTCTTGAAACGGACTTGTATTAATTATGAGCGGTTTTTCAAGTAATGGATGAGAGGATTACTTAGGATTAAAACCGTGCTTCCTTATTTTTGGATTTTGCACTTCTTATACTTCACACTTGAATAAATGACAAATTTGCTCACAAGCAATTTGCTCAAATAATAACCGGTTCCACATTAATTGTCATGAATAAGTTCATGCACTTTTTACTTGTGAATACAATGATCCCATTTTTAAGCTTGGTATGGGGAAAGTGAAACTTGAGGGTGATAAATGTCCATGGTACCCAAGCCCTAATCAAAGCCATTGAATTCTTTATGAGTTATTTCCATCAAAATCATTTCAAGAAAAATCAAAAAGATATAGATAGAATTGTATTTTGTTCATTGCATTGTTAAAAATCAAAATCATGCATCATGTAGTTTAGAGTAGTGTAGATGCATTCCATATGGCCAAGGTGGGTTAATTATGAGGAGAATGTAAATTTGTGCCTTAAAATATATAGGATTGCATGAGGACATGACAATGTTCAAGTGTAGGGGATTTGATATGAGCTTAAACTCATATCAATTTATCAACAAATAACCCTAAAACATGAAGCAAAATACCAATTTATCTTGCAAAAACAGTGTTATGTGGTATGTTTGTGTTTTTGTACACTTGTGTAGGTAAAAGGATGCTTTTTCAAGCAAACAAGGAATAATCAAGCTTAATTTGATGAAAAAGACAAACAAGGATCAAAAGTGACAAGACTTTGAAGTACAAGGACCTATCTTGACAAACTGTCAAAGATGAGGGACCAAAGTGTAAATATTGTAAAAAGTCAAGATCATAGTCAAACAAGGTCAACTTTCAAGTCAACTCAGTCAAAGGACCATTTCTGCTCAAGAATGAAGCTTGAAGGACTAAAAATGCCAAAGAAATGAAGTTACAAGCTCAAAGATACAAGCTGCCAAAGTCTAGGGGTTAAATCTGCCAATTTTGGAAGTTATTACAAGTTCAATCCATGTGTCACATTATTGACCAATGATAAGGCAGCAAAGATTAAACACGGATTGCCACATAAGGGCATTTAATACCCACTAGCAGCCGTCACATTAAATAACAAGATCTGAACAGTTTAATCCGTGTGCCTTGTATTCAGCCATTCACATCATGACACGTGTCAGTTTCAAACGGCCAAAAATTCCTAGGATCGTTTTTGAGCTACAAGGGATTTCATGGAAAGTTATAAACATCAAAAGCGCTTATTTTTTAGAGACGAACACAATGGTCATCACCAATTAACATCAAATCAACTCAAGCAAAAAGTCCCAATTCATGTTCATACCTGCAAATGGACTTAGCAGAATTATGCCACGTGGAGACCTGGGATTGGTCTCAACATGTCACCATCCCCAACAAACTTCCTTCTCAAGTCTATAAATAGTCTGTTTTAGCTTCATTTTGTATAGAGTAGTTGTAAGTGTGAAAAACACACACATTTACATTTTCTCTCATAATTTTCCTTTCTTAGCTAAAACTACGCAAGAGTTTGACACACTCTTGAGTTAGTTAGTTAGTTAGCATCCTTTTAACAACTTTGTAACTGAATTCCATCAATAAAATTCAAATTCTTCATTTCCCGCCAAATTCTATCTTCATCATTACTGTTCATACCTGCTTTCCATTGAGACTTGTGTTGTTGTTTGAAGTTTGTTATGATCATACATTGATCATAACTAACTTTGGAGTGAAGATAGTAGCTGTTTGTTGATTTCAGTTCAAATCCATAGCTTATGAGATGAATTCATGCCATGGAGATATTTCTTGTTGATTTGTAGCAGTTTTGTTGATTGTAGATTGTTGATCTAGTGCTAAGGTGGTGGTTAGCACTAGGATATCACCTTGATCAACTGCATGCTCTTTTATGGAGATTGATGCCACCATAGAGGATACTCTTGCACAATTTGATATAGAGGTCAACGATAGTGTTTCTAATTTGGAAGAGGAGGTTCGTCTTATTACTACATTGCTTTTTGGGAACATAGAGATTACACCTCCCCCACAAGACACTATTAATTTTGATCTTCCTTTCACTATGCCTTCTATGGAAGATTACCCACCTTTTGATGATGATGATGAGCCTAACATGGACATAATAGTTATGAATGTTTTGATACCTGCACCTTCATTGTCTTACGATGCTTTAATCACTAAGGGGGAATCTTATATGGTTGATATGAGCTCATCTTCTTATTTTCCCATGAAGGGAAAGGTTTTTGATCCTGGGATACGTATGTTTGGGAAAAATTGGTTTTCATCTACTCCACTTAAGAGTGTGATTTCGATTGATATGGACTTCTTGTATGAGCTTACTTTGGTGATGCTACCTATTTTGGAGTTGTTCGAATGTAGAGATGGAAACTTTGTATTTGATCCTGGTGTGCGTTCCTATTTGAGAGATTTTATATGTTGGACAAACTTGAGACACGTTGGACCGTTCCATTTATCGAGGCGGATATTGTAAATCTTATAGTAAATGGCAACGTGCTAAGTTTGAGTGTATCATGTGAGACGAGCTTCAAAGTGGATATTCTTTATTCTCCATGATGGTTTCCCCAAGGACAACCTAATTCGGGGCCGAGTCGAGCTAGCGACTTAGGGTTAAAAAAACTCAAGCATTGAATAACTAGGTTAGAAAACGTAGAGTAGATTTTCAATAGGTTAGGTTTAATTAAAAGGATGTTATAGTAGAGTTGAAGTGGAGGGGTGCCTTTCTTCGTCTTTTCATGTTTGTTTCAAGGGTTGCTCTCTCACATTTCATGCTTGGAGCTTATGGAGGAGGCCCGTGTATCTGGTTCACTTCGATTAGTTTTTGCTATTGTGATATTAAACACTTGTGCTTAAAATGAATACCCTTTAGTTGTCTCTTCTTTAACTTGGGTTAAGCAAGGTTATCAATGTCATAAGTGTAGGGGAGTTTACTCCATGCTCTTAAACATTGAGGACAATGTTTATCTTAAGTGTAGGGGAGACTTCTATCAAAGTGACCTTACCTAGACCATTGCCTTAACTTCATGATAATTGAGAAAATTTATTTTTCAAACATTTTTCAAATTTTGATCTGCTTTGGCCACCAAAAATATGCATTCATAATTTTTGCATTAATCATTTTGCATAACACATTTGCATTGTATATTTTCTTCTTTTATTTTTCATTGAAAATATATAAAAAGGAAAAAAATAAAATAAAACATGGTTTAACAAGTTTAGATTTCTTTGACATATTAGGCCCGCCATGGATATTTTGACTCAACCCGAGTTTGCTCATCTTAGCATTCTCTAGCTAGTATCCTTAACCATGTAGTCCTTCATTGGTCTATTAGGCTAAGCATCCACCAATCTCATTATTTGAGATTTTAAATTTGTGGAGAATGGGAAATGATAGAGTTGAAGCAAGTGTAAAAGGGCTAGACAAACTTCATGATAATTATTTGTGGCTAAACCCTTCTCTTCTTAACCTCTATTTTCTTCGCATGTACATAATTGTTAATAAATAATCAAGAACGGTTTTAATTGGTTTGTAATCTCTTATGCATTTTTGTCTAATCATTCATGGTTGGTATGAGTACGTCTTAAGGTTCTAAGTTAGAACGTTTTATGTGTACAAGACTTATGTCATGCTCAATATTTAGCGGGTGTTTTTTCCTTTTATTCTTTTCTACTTTCTTTGAGAGGAATAAAGAAAAATAAGAGCGACTTACAAAAAAAATGAGTGGCTAGAAAAAAAAAGAAGAAAAAAAGAAAAGAAAGAAAAAAAATAATTATACAAGACCCCCAAGAGGGGCAGTGTGGTGTTAATTATAGTGACTATTGAGTTCCAATATTACCTTGACGGGTTGCGGGGATTCAATAGATTGCTCCAATCCAATATTACCTTGACGGGTTGCGGGGTTGAAGATCTAAAGTCTCAAAAAGATGGCGGATGTAAATTATTGCGTGAGTTTTATTTTTCTTTCTTTAGCGAGTGTGTAGCTACTTATGAAAGCATGACATGAGGATTTTACACATAAGGCGAATGACTTATTACTCTTGAAACGGACTTGTATTAATTGTGAGCGGTTTTTCAAGTAATGGATGAGAGGATTACTTAGGATTAAAACCGTGCTTCCTTATTTTTGGATTTTACACTTCTTATATTTCACACTTGAATAAATGACAAATTTGCCCACAAGCAATTTGCTCAAATAATAACCGGTTCCACATTTAATTGTCATGAATAAGTTGATGCACTTTTTACTTGTGAATACAATGATCCCATTTTTAATCTTGGTATGGGGAAAGTGAAACTTGAGGGTGATAAATGTTCATGGTACCAAAGTCCTAATTTAAGTCATTGATTTCTTTATGAGTTATTTCTATCAAAACCATTTCAATAAAAATCAAAAATATATAAATAGAATAGTTTTCTTTGCATTGCATTGTAAATATTCAAAATCATTCATCATGTAGCATAGCATAGTTTATTAAATCATAAAATGGCCAATGTGGGTTAATTATGAGAAAAGTGTAACTTGGTGCTTTGAAATGCTGCATTGCATGAGGTCATGGCAATGGTCAAGTGGAGGGGAGTTGATAAGTGTGAAAATACTCATCAATAATGATCCTAAAATCACTCAAAACACAGTCAAATACATTATTTTAACTTTAAAATATCAGAATTATGCGTGTATTTGTGTTTCATGTGTTTTTAGGTAAGAAAGATACATTTTGGAATAAAGACGTGTTTTCAAGGACTTATTTTATCAAAAGGCGAAGAAAAAGACGAAAAGATGATTCAAGGACCAATCATGCCATATTATTAAAGATCAAGGGCTGAACTTGCAAGTTTCTACAAAGAAAAGGATGAAAAAGAATTTGCTTAAAAGTCTTTATAATTTTGAAAAGAAATGAAAGAATGGGAGGACCAAATGGCAAGTTAATGAAAAGTTGTCTATTTACTTGGTCAAAAGACCAAGTCTCAGTCAAACTGAAACACGCTTCGTCTTCTTCATCACAAACGAAGAAAGAGAAAAAAATATTTCAGTTTCCATACTTCTCTCCACCGTACAAGTGTCGGTTTTGTGAACGAAGTTGTTTAGAGAGGTCAAAATGGTTTCACGAGTTAAGTATTCAAATATGTCCGGTTTTTCAAGTTTAGACATGTGTTGAGCAGGTGATTCTAAAATGTGAATCTTTGGATTAAATTTAAACTGAGTTTTATTCAGGTTATGATTGAGTTTTTCATCAAGTGTCGTAAAAGTCTTAGTTGTCTAAGTAAGGGAAATGAACTTGTACATCTGGTATGTGCTGACAGATTTTTATCGAGAAAGTAGTTTATTAAAGTGAACATATAGAAGGGTATTGTAGTATCACTTGCATTGTTGTTCTTTCGGGTTTGTCATGGTTTTGTAATGTTGAGTTTTATGTTATTAAGTACGGTTAGTACTTGAGTCAATTATAAATAAAGTGCACGCCTTATTTGGTAGGTTGCGGCTTTCGTGTTTACCGAGCATCCATATCGTTGGCGATCGTCTTACCACTACTGTTTCTACTCAGTTTCTGAGTTGTGATACACTTACCTCGTGGCTAAGGTGATTTCATAGCACCTTTTACTACTTGCATATTGTTTCTAAACGCGGGGTAAGATTTTACATGGTGGAACACATCCATTTAAAAATTGTATGCTATCCAGAACTTGTATGCTATCTGGAACTTGTATGCTTTCCAACAGTTTTCATTGATATTATTGCTTTTAGTCTATATCCCTTAAGTTTCCTCTCTTGATCATGATCCGTTAATTTACTTGTGTTGCTAAGCGCGAATGTTGTGGGTGAATCCCTCGGGATTGACTATCCCCGTCCCATGTTGCGGTTGTTTAACCATTGACGCACTTAACATTTAATTTGTTACTTGAGTATTAGGGCTAAATACTCCCTAGAGGAACATACATTGATGTTTAGCTTCGGTTCATGAACTAAATAGCAATAATAGTGGTTTCGAACAATGGTTAATGTACATAACCATTTTCCCTATTTATTGTTTTACAAATGAATGCTTGTGTTCCACACCTTTACTGCTAAACCTATGAATATTACTCAATTTTGTGTTGACGATTTTACATGTTTAATCTCAGGTATTAATACTTAGCTTTACTTGGATAGGAGCCCGCAAGATATTATTGCAGCTTGGAGTTTTTTTTGTGTATATTTAAACTTTGGTTTTGGTAAAAACTGTCAGAAGTTTATCACATATTCTTGGTAACTATATGTTACAAAACCGTAGTTAAATAACCGATTTTTCCGCTTATAAAACTCTGGGACCTTTGTTTAAAAGCTCTGATGTTTACGATGTAATGAATATGATTTTATTACGTCAACTTTGTGTCAACATTATTTCATTATTTCTTGTACCATGACGTGACACCCCCTTGCTGCCTACGTGTTTCCTTGCCTGTGTAAAATCAAAAACTATGTATGAAAAAGCATGCATACATCTCCATAACATAAGTTTAATAAAACATTTAATAAACTTTTTCGCCAAGATTAAATATAAATAAATTATTGACATGGCAATGGTTAAACCAATTAAAAAATTACCCGCAACAAAATTCACAACGTACTTTTTCTAGAACTCGGCTAAAGCACAAAGTAATAACCTTATTCGTTGTGTTTTGGATGTGAATTTGCAACAAACCAACCTTAAAGTAATTGTGCAAATAAATAATCGTAGGTAACTCTAATTTTATGCACAATCGAGCTGGGAATTTGGTCAGTGACAAATGGTGTAACCTCCTTTCTTAGTCGGGTTCTTGACTAGCGACGCGTTATACCCACTATACAATTTGTCAAATTAGACGAGCGTTTCTAATTATTATTTCAAAATTACCAATCAATGCAATTTAATGTTTAGATTTTGCTAGGGTTCAATTGTTGTTCTCGGTATCTCTTCGAATTGATCTAGGCCCTATGTGCGACTCAGTTGTTCTTTGGTGAAACAAATCTTTTTGGTTGTTTTTAAAATTAAAGGTGCAAAACAATTAAAGTAAAAGTGCAATTAAAGTAAATCTAAGCCTAATTAAAATAAAGTGCAAGTATTTAAAACGTGACTAAAATTAAAGGGCACTAAAGTAAATAACGTAAACTTAAAGTTAACTAAGGCAATCTTAAAACGCAACTAAAACTCAAACTAAGGCAAGGCTAAAATAAAGCTAAGGAAAATAAACTTAAAGTGCAATTAAATAAAAGGCTGGGAAAAATAAAGATTGAAAATGAAAGACAGAAAAGTAAAAAGGAACACTAAGAAGAACCTGACAAAAATCCTTGATTCGGAAGTTCAAAACTTCCGAATGAACAGGCTTGACTCGGAACTTTTTAAGTTCCGAATGAAGCAGTCTTGAGTCGGAAGTTCCCAAACCCCAAAGGCCTTGATTCGGAACTTTTAAAGTTCCGAATGAATCTACCTTGAGTCGGAAGTTTGGTTCGGAAGTATTGATCCGGAACTTTTGAGAAGTTCCGAATGAACAGCTTGACTCGGAACTTTTAAAGTTCCGAATGAACACTCACTGATCCGGAAGTTTTGGAGTTCAGAATGAATTGCTTGATCCGGAACTTTTGAACTTCCGGATGAAGCTAGCTTGGTTCGGAACTTTTGAAGTTCTGAATGAACAACTCTTGATTCGGAAGACTTCCGGATGAAACCCTTGATCCTGAACTTTCAGACTTCCGAATGAACAGCCTTCTTTGCCTTGGCTCGTTGGTTTTCCTGGGAATACAGAAACACAGAAACAAACTTCCCGAAGAACAAGGGATCAAAAATAACAAGAAATATATCACAGATTTAACAAAAATCAACACAAACGAATTAATCAAACCAATAACGAAACATCAATAATAATAAACTAACAATTTAAATCAACAAAACAAACAAATTTAACCACAATCATTAAAAACCCATTTGGATCAAAATAAAAGCATGAACATGAACATAAACATAAACACAAAAATCAAAGATTTAGAAAGGTAGATGAGAGATTAACAAGATAAAGTAAAGATTGACAAAGATTAAATGAAAACTTACTTGAAATTAAATGAATTTAAGGTGCAAGACAAGGTATTTAAATTGGACAAGAAATTAAATGACAAGATAATTAAATGGTGGAAGACTAATTGTCACACTTAGCCAACAAGAAAGAAAATTAACAACTAATGACTATTTATAGGGGAGGATTAAGGAAGCTTCCTCCCCTCCTTCATTTCTTCTTAATTGCGTCATTAGGTCCCTCCTTCTTTTAATCTTCATTAATTGCATCATTAGTCCTTCTTTCTTTTAATCTTCATTAAACTTGGACTTTAAGGACTTTTGGCTTCGGGATTTCTTTGAACTCGTCTTTAAATTCTTCAATAAAATAGACTTGAATTCTTCGGCTTTTGATAAACTTCCGTCTTTTGACTTTTTCTTCGATAAATCTTCAGAATTGGTCGTGGACTTCCGTTCTTTTTGCACTCTTGATTTCTTGACTTCGTCTTTCATCTTTTTCTTCAATAAAAGTCCAGAAATGCCCGTGAATTCCCGTGTTTTCTCCACTTTTCACCTTTTCGTCCTAAATCACAACAAAAACACAAACCACGCATAATTCCGACATAAAAGACATAAAATACACGTTTTGGTCCGGTTATTATTTTAATTAAGTGATAGAAAAGATGTGTGTTTACACACATATCAAATCCCCTACACTTGACCATTGCAATGTCCTCATGCAATGCATTAGTTACAAAGCACGTTTACACTTTTCATCATAATCAATCCATAGTGGCCTTTATTAAATAAATAGAAAATTAAAAATATACAAAATAAAGAAATCAAAAGCATACCTTGGGTTTTGGAAATGTCATGAATAATCATCATCCTCAAGTTTTCACTTTCTCCAAACCAAGCTTAAAAACGAGATCATTGTTATTATAAGTTAGTAAACTATCACGAACTCATGTGGGCCAATTACTCACTTAGACTCCCTTACTCCTAGGTGTATCTCTTATATTTTATTATTGTCTTGAATGATCACGAGGATGCATTTTTGACTTATTTCGATAGTTATTAAGTCTGAAAATAAAGTGAACGATTTAATCAATAGTTAGCTAAAGGACAAAATCTTTTAAAACTGCTTCTCGGGACCTCATAAAGTTCATATCTTGGCATAACTCGTTTCGTGATTTGAGACCTTTCTCGGACCGATATTTGGCAGCGACTTCATACTTCAAATCTTGAGAGACGTTCATGAAATTATGGTCTTCTCTTCATTATGTAATTTCTTCACTTGAAGTTTTGAGAGATTCATACTTGGACCACGACTTCTTCATTTTTCTCCAATCTTTATTTTGGACTTTGATATACAACGATCCGCCTCCTTTTATGACTTGGATCTATTTATCCTCATACCTTGTTAGGGTCTTTTCGGATACTCTTCTCCATGACTTTTGGGGAGTTTTTGCTTTTCGTCGTGTGTCTCGATCCTTCATATTGATTTTTGATAAATGATTCTTCACATCACTTTGGATTTTTAGCAACAAAATATAGCCCTCATTCCTTGTTAGGGCCTTTTCGGACTCGCCAATCTTCGCATCCCGCTTCAATAAGTTATGCCTTGGCTATGAACTCTAATCCATACCGAGCAACTTTTAAACGATCTTGGGCTAGAAGCTAAGTAACTTTCAAATCGTACAACCTTATTTATTAGCAGATAAATTATTAGCAAGCGATGGGAGAATAGGCTCATAATTACCTCACATAAATTCACGAAAGAATACCGAACTTATAATTAGCTCTATCATCTCTCGTTCTCCACAGTTTAAAATCTCAAGTAATGAGACTCGTGGATACTTAGCCTATTAAATCAAAGTTTTGGGTTTTCGAGTCGCCTATAGGATCTTGCAAATTCTTAGACTTTTTAAAGTTTAGAAATCGCGTTTAAAGTTCCCTTGATAAACGACTCTCTAGGATCAATTATAGGAACTTGCGAAAAGTTCTTGTTCTTAACCCGTGAGAGTTAAGACTTTCGCGTTTTATAGCTCCCTATATAAAAGCCTAGCAAAACTTGACTCAAACACGTTAAGGGTACTAGCTAGAGTAACTTAGATAAGTAAACTCGGGTTGAGTCAAAAGATTCACAACGTTTAAAAATTAAAACCACTTTATTAAAAATTTATTCTAATAAGGAAAGAAAATAACTATTCAAAGGAAAAGACTAATAGGCCAAAATAGATCAAAAATTTTGAAAAATGTCGAAAAATTGATTTTCCGGTTTAAATGAGGACAAATACAAGGAAAAGACCACTTAACTTCGATAGAAGTCCCCCCTACACTTAAGATAAACATTGTCCTCAATGTTTAAGCATGTGGGAGTAAACTCCCCTACACTTAGGACATTGTGCACGTTGTTTAAATCTCGCTAAGGAAAAGACAACTAAAGAGATTCCTATTTTAATATTGAGAAAATATATAAAATAGTGAATCGAAAAGAGTTTAGGATAGAACCGGGAAGAAGTAGAACACGGAAGCACGGGCCGTCAAGAATCATCAAGAGTGGATCATTGAAGCTCGAATCCCTGATTAAGAAGTGAGGAGAGGAAATAGCAAACCAAAGGGTCTCCCCTACACTTATGATAAAGAAAGTGAAAAGATAGATGCATGGGTTGCCTCCCAAGAAGCGCTTGATTTTTGTTAACCGAGTCGTGAGCCTGACTCGACCTTGATCATCAACGGAAGAAGCATGAAACATATCCACCAGGATCGAAGACATAGTTTTCGTCCATCAAATAGCACAAGCTTAAGGCGAACAAGGCAAGCCAAATAAGAAGTGGCAAGGTTCCCTTAAGCAAAGATGGAGCACGGTGGAAGCAAGGTTGAAGAGGTGCAAGCAGATTTCCATAAGTTCCAAAGATTTTTCCTTTTATTTCATCAGGTGGATACTGAGATGGCTTAAAGACTGCAATACCGGGGTCGAGCACCTTTTCCTTTAAGGGAAAATAGCACTCAGGCTCAGCCGAGTGTGAAGAAGATCCGCAAAGAAGCACAACCTCGTCCTCAGGAGGGGGACAAAGAGGTGTCAAATCATATGTGCAACGGATATTGGTGTCGACCGGTTTCTTCTCCTTTGACAGAATGTTCTTCAAATCCAAAGTAGGATCAAGACGATAATCTTCAAAGTCATAAGGAGGAGCATCACTCTCATGAGGGAAGTAAGTGTTGAGAAATTCAGAGAAGTCTTCCTCAAATGAGTAATCGTCCAAAGTAGGATCGAGTGATGGCGGAGGATCTTCATCATGTGAAGAATCGCTCGAGAGAGTATCAGCCTCATCAAAATCATCGTATGTAGGCATCTCGGGATACTCAGAAGTACAATCATTAAAATCATCTGAATCTGAGCTAGAATCATCATCATCATAAGCATCAAAGACCGGTGGAGAATCATAAATGGGAGAAGCTTCCAAAGTAGGGGGAGAATCATCCACATCATCATTAAAAAGTGGATTATTAATGCAAGAGTCGAATAGAGGATTGTCGTAGACGACAAAGTCATCAAGCACATTAATCATATTCACTGATTCTTGTCCATAATATTTGCCTGTAAGCTTCCCCATTTTGAAAATTTGTGAGGCATTCCCGACTCTTAAGATTAACTCACCTTTGGCAACATCCACTAAAGCACGTCCGGTTCTCAAGAATGGCCGACCAAGTATTAAAGGAATACGAGGGTCCATTTCATAATCAACTACGACAAAATCGACCGGGAAAGTGAATGCGCCGACTTTAATGAACACGTCTTCGGCTATACCAACGGGGTAAGCGAGAGTGCGATTTGCAACTTCGAGAGTCATCTTTGTTGGAGTGAGGTCGGGTAATGATAGTGTTTTCCAAACACTCAGTGGCATCAAATTAATACTAGCCCCGAGATCAGCAAGGGCAGTAAATTCTTCAGTTTTGTTGAACACGCAAGGCAACACAAAACGACCGGGATCTCCTAGCTTTTCCGGAAGTTCTTTAAGAATAACTGCAGAGCATTTTTCATTTAAGCGTGTGTTGGCGAGTTCAATCAGCTTCTCCTTCTTGTTAAGCAATTCCTTAAATGCTTTAACAAATTTGGGCATGTGGACAAGTGCTTCAAGAAAACTAATGTTGAAGCCCATTTGAGAGATCATATTGATATATTTTGTCACTTGAGAGTCCTCCTTTGTTAGATCATTGGTCTTGCCTATGCGAGAAGGGTATGGGATTCTGGGTTTATAGGTGGAAGGTGAAGGTGTAGTCGGTAAAGGTTGGGATGTTGAAGGATCCTTCCGAGAGACATCGTCATTACGAGGCGGAGACGGTAATGGTGCACTAATACTAGGTGTAGGAGGAGTAGGGACACATGGTGGTGGAGGAGGTGTAGATGATGGGGGCGGGATTGGTGGTCCTACGATGGTGACTCCACTACGAGTAGTAATAGCACTCACATTGGCTCGCGGATTGGTGACGGTGTTGGAAGGTAGAGAACTTGAAGTAGAAGGTTGAGTGGCGGGCAAGAAACTAGCCAACAGATTCTTTAATTCAGTCGTTTGAGTGCTGAAGGAGGATTGAATATTATCACGAACCTCGGTTCTAATGTCATTACCTTGCTTCATGATATCTCCTTTTAAATTGATTATTTGGCTCTGTAGATTCTTGATTTGCTCACCTTGAGTTCTCATGACGACTTCAACATCGGGATTAATGGGTGGGGTTTGTTGGGTGGGTGGTTGATAAGGGTTAGAAGCTCTTGGTGGGATTTCGTTGCTTCTATTGTAGTTGGTGGCGGGGTTTTGGTTTTGAGGAGAAAAACCGGGTGAAAGGTAATTGTTGGAACGGTAACTCAGCAGATTTCTATCCCCTTGTTGTCTAGCTTGGTAATTTTCCGGCGAATAATTACCATAAGCTGCATACACATTTTCCGGATTTCCTTGTGTCGAAGGACAATCGGTGTATGAGTGAGGACCGCCACATGTTTCACAAGGATTAGCAACCGCTTTAACTTGTTGTTGTTGTTGGTTTGAAGCTAGAAGCGTAATACTTTTGCTCATTTCAGTCATCATGCGGGTGAGTTCGGTCATCTCAGGGTTTGCTGAGGTGGAGGAAACATTGACTCTCGGATTGTTCCTTTAAGAAGCAGAGGAATCCCAGTTTTTGTGGTGAGTAGTCATGTTCTCAATTAGCTCTCTACACTCCTCGGGTCTCCTTTTCATGAATGTGCCACCGGCGGCTGCATTGATCGTATCACGATCTCGAAAAGTCAAACCGTTGTAGAAAGTATCGATTAAGGTCACAGGGAGCATGTTGTGGTTTGGACATCTATCGATCAAGACATTATATCTCTCCCAAGCATCAAAAAGAGATTCATCAGGATCTTGCATGAAACCGCTGATTTGATTACGAAGGCTTGTGACCATGGATGGTGGAAAGTAGCGCGACAAAAAGCGTTGAGTCATGTCTTCCCAAGTGTGAATAGAATTCTTCGGGAGACGATCAAACCATTTCTCGGCATGATGTAATAAAGTGTGTGGAAAGAGTTGTAGGCGAAGTTCATCCATTGTGGCACCGGCCAACTTCATGCTTTGGGTGATTGTAATGAACTTGTCGAGGTGTTTGTTGGCATCATCATCAGGCAATCCACGGAATGGGTTTGTTTGTACTTGCTGAATCATGTGGTGCTTCAACGAAAACTCAGGAGCGTTGATTTGCATCGGCGCAATCGGTCCTCCTCGTCCAAACATGGTTGGTTGACAAAGTTCCTCCATGGTCCGAAGATCGGGTTATGGAAGAACATTGTTGTTATTATTAGGGTGCGGTGGATTATTGTTGTTTACACCTGACCTAAATCTTCTTGAGGCTCGGGCTCTTGATAATTAGAAGATCTAGTACGCATGCACCTACAAAGACAAAAGAAAAAGAAACCAAACACAAAAACAATATATATACACAATAAAGATAAAATCTTTTTGGATTTTTGAAATTTTTAATTTTTATGATTTTTTTGAATTTTTTATGCAAGAAAAATAACGCTCACAAGTGAACGGATCCCAAAAAGCAACGCGTCTCTCACAGAAAACCGTTAATCTTTACGAAAAGAGCCGGCAGCGGCGCCATTTTAATGTTTAGATTTTGCTAGGGTTCAATTGTTGTTCTCGGTATCTCTTCGAATTGATCTAGGTCCTATTTGCGACTCAGTCGTTCTTTGGTGAAACAAATCTTTTTGGTTGTTTTTAAAATTAAAGGTGCAAAACAATTAAAGTAAAAGTGCAATTAAAGTAAATCTAAGTCTAATTAAAATAAAGTGCAAGTATTTAAAACGTGACTAAAATTAAAGGGCACTAAAGTAAATAACACAAACTTAAAGTTAACTAAGGCAATCTTAAAACGCAACTAAAACTTAAACTAAGGCAAGGCTAAAATAAAGCTAAGGAAAATAAACTTAAAGTGCAATTAAATAAAAGGCTGGGAAAAATAAAGATTGAAAATGAAAGACAGAAAAGTAAAAAGGAACACTAAGAAGAACCTGACAAAAATCCTTGATTCGGAAGTTCAAAACTTCCGAATGAACAGGCTTGACTCGGAACTTTTTAAGTTCCGAATGAAGCAGTCTTGAGTCGGAAGTTCCCAAACCCCAAAGGCCTTGATTCGGAACTTTTAAAGTTCCGAATGAATCTACCTTGAGTCGGAAGTTTGGTTCGGAAGTATTGATCCGGAACTTTTGAGAAGTTCCGAATGAACAGCTTGACTCGGAACTTTTAAAGTTCCGAATGAACACTCACTGATCCGGAAGTTTTGGAGTTCCGAATGAATTGCTTGATCCGGAACTTTTGAACTTCCGGATGAAGCTAGCTTGGTTCGGAACTTTTGAAGTTCCGAATGAACAACTCTTGATTCGGAAGACTTCCGGATGAAACCCTTGATCCTGAACTTTCAGACTTCCGAATGAACAGCCTTCTTTGCCTTGGCTCGTTGGTTTTCCTGGGAATACAGAAACACAGAAACAAACTTCCCGAAGAACAAGGGATCAAAAATAACAAGAAATATATCACAGATTTAACCAAAATCAACACAAACGAATTAATCAAACCAATAACGAAACATCAATAATCATAAACTAACAATTTAAATCAACAAAACAAACAAATTTAACCACAATCATTAAAAACCCATTTGGATCAAAATAAAAGCATGAACATGAACATAAACATAAACACAAAAATCAAAGATTTAGAAAGGTAGATGAGAGATTAACAAGATAAAGTAAAGATTGACAAAGATTAAATGAAAACTTACTTGAAATTAAATGAATTTAAGGTGCAAGACAAGGTATTTAAATTGGACAAAAAATTAAATGACAAGATAATTAAATGGTGGAAGACTAATTGTCACACTTAGCCAACAAGAAAGAAAATTAACAACTAATGACTATTTATAGGGGAGGATTAAGGAAGCTTCCTCCCCTCCTTCATTTCTTCTTAATTGCGTCATTAGGTCCCCCCTTCTTTTAATCTTCATTAATTGCATCATTAGTCCTTCTTTCTTTTAATCTTCATTAAACTTGGACTTTAAGGACTTTTGGCTTCGGGATTTCTTTGAACTCGTCTTTAAATTCTTCAATAAAATAGACTTGAATTCTTCGGCTTTTGATAAACTTCCGTCTTTTGACTTTTTCTTCGATAAATCTTCAGAATTGGTCGTGGACTTCCGTTCTTTTTGCACTCTTGACTTCTTGACTTCGTCTTTCATCTTTTTCTTCAATAAAAGTCCGTAAATGCCCGTGAATTCCCGTGTGTTCTCCACTTTTCACCTTTTCGTCCTAAATTACAACAAAAACACAAACCACGCATAATTCCGACATAAAAGACATAAAATACACGTTTTGGTCCGGTTATTATTGTAATTAAGTGGTAGAAAAGATGTGTGTTTACACACATATCACAATTTAATGTAAGTTAGATCTCAAAACAAATCTTAATTTTAATATGATTTAGTCCGTATTAATTTTTCTTAAAAAATTACCCTTGTTTACAACAATTCATGTAATTTAATAAACAAATAGGCAAACAAAAAAACTAAATCAATCATAAACATATAATAACAATTTATATGTGCAATAAATAAATCAAATAACCACATGCATACGATTTTATTCAATAAATTTACAAATCTAGGTTTTTATATTCATATAAAAGTCTTTCTTAATTTTAGATTTATCAAGTCAAATAAAGAAGTAGGCATATGCGTAACAATTACCAGATATAAATCATATGATCCATGAAAAACATGCACGTTCGTCATGGATCCACCCAAATCACTTAACAATTTAATGAAAATCTCAACGGATCGTAACCTTATTTGCATGACATAACAATTAATCATGCAATTAACCAATTATAAAAACATGTAATTTTAGGGTTTCAGTTTTTTAAGGATCGATTAAAAAAACTGACCAAAACAAAACCCTAAAAAAATGAAAACAAAGAACATGTAGTTTTAACTCAAAAGAATTATTAGTTGAAGATCTTTAGATATCGATAATTATAACATGTTAAAACGGCTCTTGATGCCACTGTAGGTTTATGTAGTTCATAACAATATAAAAACACAAGTAAAGATCAAAGTACGTAATAGCGGAAGCGATTAAAATATAGAATAATAATAAGAATAATAATATGTTACCGCCTGACTGGCAGAATCCACTTTCGCTTTATCTGCTCGACAGTTGGCTTTATGGGCATCTCAGAGGGAGGATGATACGTCTGACTGGCTTAGGACGGTTCCTATCCCCGGATTAGGTCCCAATATGAATGGGAGGTCTTATCGATGTGTTTTTTGCTATCGCTTAGGTATTCCCTTGTTTTCTGTTTCGAAGCCCTGTTCAGCTTGTTCGAGAGTATTTGATGGGGATGTATTTGGGGATCATGCGGTATCGTGTGCTGGCATCGTTGGGATTAAGCATCGTCACAATTTGGTATGTGATACTCTTGATGATATATGTTACCGTTCAGGGATATCTGTCGGAAAGGAAGTTAATATTGGATTAGATGGAGGACCTGATAATACCTTACGTCCGGCAGATATTTCATTTTATTCTTGGAAGGGAGGTAAAGATGTGTGCGTTGATATGACTGGTTCTTCTCCTTTGACTCGTACAGGGATGAATAACTTTGTTCATGGCCGAGCTGTGATTGATGCTGCACAACGTAAACGATGCAAGTATTTGGCTAAGTGTGCCGCTCTCGGATATGGGTTTCTTCCTTTCTCTATTTCTTCTCTAGGTGAGTTACAGGAAGATGCAGTTGCGTTGCTAAAGAGGATCCAGAGATTTTCTAAGGCTCGAGACATTGGAGCGCGTGTTGTTGTACATATTTTCCATAGAATAGGTTTTGCTATTGCTAAAGGGGTGGGAGCGCAGATAGTATCTCGACTCCCATCTAATTTGTTGTAAATCCCTTTTTGTTTCTAATAAAGTAAGGGTTTAATAAAATAATAATAATAATAATAACACATTCATAATCAATCGATTAGGGTTACGTACCTTTTGCAATGCGATTCTAACGAACAAGAACAAATCTCAAATTTAAGGTTTATGAGGTTCAGTGATTAATCCCTTACTATTTTGTTAATCAATCCAAGATATAATCTATAGTGAGATTATATTACGTACTTGTACACACGTATAATAACGAGTTAACCATAATACTAGTACGTATAAAACGAGTATAAACATTAAGTGGGAAAATCAAACCGAAACCATAGAGAGTGTAATCGGCCGATCGAACAAAAGAGAGGTTGAAAAGTTATGAGGGATACCAATAATCCCATGGGTATTTATAAGGGTATTAAACTTGGAGCCCAAGATTAAATAAACGCAAATTAGGAAAGAAAATCTTCTCCTCTTTGCCCCTTTGTTTCCCACCAATCGGAACCCCCTTCTAGAGAGAGTTTTCGGATCTTTCTTTTCTCTTCTAATTTAATCCAGGTTAATCGTTTAGTCCTTAACTATTAAACTTAATGATCGTTAAATTTTTAAAACTCGTTTAATTAATAAATATATAAAATATATTTATTAATAAATTAAATCTTTACGTATTGTGTGCAATCCTGTAATCTCGAGTTCGATTGTAACACACGACTATTAAGATTTAAGTTCATAAACTTACAGATGTTACTTTATGTGGTAAAACATCAGGGTTTCATGGATGTGTTGTTCTCTGGCTAGGATTAATTAGAGATGTTGAGGGTTCTGTTATTTATCTCGGTTTGAATTACAATTATGCCTGTTAAAAAAAATTACAATTATCTATTTGGCTTAACTATAAATAAATAACATTAAGGCTTATTTGTATTTTCGAGGTTTTTGTTATATGATTCAAAAGCGGGTTAAGTCCATATAATTATAATGTACTATCCATCGTTTACACATTTAGGTAATGTACTATTTTTATTACTAATATGGTTATAAAAACCGGCTAATGTTTTCTAATATAGGTAATATTACCTGCTCATGTTGCCAACTAGATAATTAATTTTCACGTGGGTATTTTTTTAATTTTATTTTCCTAAATAATTTTTCTCCCGTACCAACCAAATCATCTTTTTCATTCTCATAACTCCAGATCTAAAAAAATAAAAAATTATTGTACTGGAAAAATTTATGTCCACCTATAAAAATAACACCAACACCAAACCTCAAACCCAACATCAAACGTTAAACCAACATCATCATGATTCATTAATGGTTGATACAAAAGTAAAAGAACATAACAATGTTGAAAGTGGTTGTAAGATGTAGCAGCGGTTGATACAAAACATAGATCCAAATGACGTCCGAATGAGACTCAAGTCAAAGAAGATTATTGTTAAAAAAACCCGACACCCAAAAGAAGGCCCATTTGGAGTAATTGTTAACCGTCCCCTTCACAAAAAGCTTAAAAATATGAAACCAGCAAATCTCCATCTCACAACAACTTTTTCGAAATGTTTATTACACTTTGGTGGTATATCCAAGTAAGTAAAATAAATAAATAAAAATGACGTGTTAGTCATTTTCAAGTTGCAACCGACACCTAACCGGTCATATTACCTATATTAGAAAACATCAGCCGGTTTTTATAACCATATTAGTAATAAAAAAAGTACATTACCTAGACGTGTAAACGATGAAAAGTACATTACCAATATATGGACTTAACCCTTCAAAAGCCTATTTTATGGAATTTTTTGATAAATTTAAAATTTTTTAGTTTTAACTATTTTAAAATGTTTAAATTTCAAATCAAATAAACCTTATTAAATTAAGTGAATTTCAAATATAAAATCCAATTAGCAATTTGCTTTACTAAGTAAAAGTTTTTTTTTTCTGAATTGCGTTTCTTTTATCTATATAGTTTCTATATTTTTTATTCAAAAAAAGATGTATTCGGTTTACATATATTCCCTTGGTTTTTTAGTATGTATTTCCTAATTAGAAGATACTGTTATTTGTAAATATGGAAAGTATAATTGTAATCGAATTCATAATTCCTTATTTACCAAGTCTTCTAATTACAGTCGGCTAACTATACCATTACTTCATTATAAAACCAGGCACATCCTCTTTACTTACTCGATCTCTTTTGTTTCACGATAAAAAACCCTAAGAAAAAACGATTTCTTAATCTTCATTCGATCAAAGTCATGGATCTAAATCTTACCAACAAACCAACAGCAATAGCCGAGCTAGCGAACTTCTACATTGCTAAAAAGACTCGTCCGAACCCAGTTGTTCATGTGATATGTGTTGAGAAGAATAAGAGGGACACATGCAAACTTCTGTTATCAGATGGTTTATATTCACATGAAGCTTTTGTTGAGTGTACATTAATGCGATCGAAGCAGTTACAGAAAGGTTCCGTTATTCGATTGGCCCGATATCTACGTGCAATTGTAGACAACATCACGTAAGCAATTTATGTACTTTTAATTTCTTAATTGTGCTAGCATGCAGTAGCATATAGAGTTTACAGCAAAGATATATTTTTACACCAAAGGACTATAATTTGTATTCATCTGCATACATGTTTTATACTAATTTGTTTTTCTTCTAATTATTTTTTGTAGGGTCATTAAAGTTCTTGATCTAACTGTGATTGGTACTAAATGTGATATCATTGGTGATCCGAAACCATACCCTTATAGGGCAACTACTTCCGTTGAAGATAATGGTCATGATAGCTATCATGAAGACGAACACCCCCTCTTAAAAGGCTCTTGTACTTCGGTTGAGAATTCTTGTCGTCATGGCAGCTTTCCTGAAGACGAACATCCCCTTTTAAACGGTTCGCTTGAAGATTATTGTCGTCATGACAGCCTTCCGGAAGACGAACACCCCCTTTTAAAGGGCTCTTGTATTTCTGGTGAGAATTCTTGTCGTCATGGCAGCTTTCCTGAAGACGAACATCCCCTTTTAAACGGCTCTTGTATTTCGTTTGAAGATTATTGTCGTCATGACAGCCTTCCTGAAGACGAACACCACGTTTTAAAAAGCTCTTGTATTTCGGTTGAAAATTCTTGTCATCATGGCAGCTTTCCTGAAGACGAACATCCCTTGTTAAACGGTTCTTGTATTTCGGTTGAAGAGTATTGTCGCCATAACAGCCTTCCTGAAGACGAACACCCTCTTTTAAAGGGCTCTTGTATTTCTGTTGAGGATTATAGTCGTCATGACAGCCTTCCTGAAGACGAACACCCCCTTTTAAAGGGCTCTCGTATATCGGCTGATGATTGTTGTCATGGCAATGAACACGACCTTAAGTGTCCCTTTTTAACTTTGGACTATTGAGTTGATTTAAATATATAGTTTGGGTGCTGTTAGTGTGTTAATCAATGTTATTTCATCTTCCTCTTAACTATTGTCTATTTAGATATTTTAATGTTGAATATATAGCACAAAGGGTTCATATATGTTTGTTATGATTTATAATGAAGGACTAAGAGAAAACTTTTATGTTATTTTTAGTATATGTCTATGGCGTTATATATCTTTACTTGACATGCATGATTTAGTGAATTCCCAGTTTTTTTTGGTACAATCCGCTTTAGTATATGATTTTATCAGTAAGTCTTTCGAGATGGTATCCCACTATCCTCGTCAATAAAACTTAATTAACCCAAGCTTAAGATGAAACAATATAATCAATCCCTAAATGGTGAATATTTTCTCAAGTGGTTCAGGAATTCAAACTCAAAGGGTTATGCTGTTAGGGTAATCTTGTAAAATGAACATGTTAAGGAGTTGATTCTTGATCTAGTTTGTAACTGATTACTGTTTAGTAACAGTATAGTGCAAAACACTTTTTCACTGTTGTCTGTTGTAATATAAGTAGTTCTACAACTGTTTATCTACCACCCGAACATGTGTCCGACACTCCCGTTAAACAAACCCTTAACTGAGGTAAATATATCAAGTATAAGTGGCATTGTTAACACTAATTTAGTCTAACATAAGCTATGTATACTGAACTAGGTTTCTAGCAAATTTCATCATTCAGCAAAATAGAAAATCACCTTCATGAAACCAGATTAGAACATGCCAAAAAACAAAGTGGTTCGACCTCCAGACATAACATGGATTAACCAAGAAAGAGGAACTGTAAGTGTTTCTTTGAATAATCCATACTTAGTTCTAGCATTCTTGACCCAATTTTTACAACTCTGTGGCTTCAAATGCAACCAAACTTTCCTAAAATCAGCACTTTCACCAAAAAGCGAAACTGCAGTGTCAAAAACGGGCCTGGTGTTGCCCGTCCAAGTTTTTTCAAAGCAAGCACACCCATATCATCTTTATTGTGACTGGGTCAACATGACCCCTATCTGAAATTGAGAGTGTTGATTTTTCAATCGAAGGAACCTCGTCACATATATGGGATGGTCTTGGATGACCGATGATGTCACATTTGATATAGTATATCACAAAAAGGAAAACTAAATCATAACCGCATAAGATCGAGATATAACATGTACATGAATTCATGTTATAAAAGCTTGATGTGCAGTGTGATATAAGTTGTTGGCGAAAGCGTTATCAGTAGGATATTCAGCGGGGGTTTGGGTGAGCACATTCTATCAAGATTTTGGGGGGTATTTTTAGTGCATTTTGATAATACAATAAGCTAAGAGGGTCTTTGCGATGCTTACTTTTCAGCTTATCTAATTATTTTTAATCAGCAGTTTGTTGTGTCTGAATAAAACAAAGTACTTATACTTTTCTTCTTAATGAAGAATAAAATGAGTAAACGACCTCAGCTCTCGGCAGAGCATCCGCAACGATAACCTTTAGTTACAAGGGTTTATATGTTTTTCATGTCATGCAACATCAAATATTAACTTCACATCACAAAGTCGAGATTATGAAATAAGTACAATGCAAGTAACAAAAATACTAAATGTACGTACGTACATGGTGTCAAAGTTCAAGCCAATACTATTTGTAAAGTTTGTCAATGAACAATAAAACCTCTCTGCAAGTTCTGAGATTAATTAATCGTCTCATCAGCCATAGCACCATACATAAAAATAGAGCCGTCGGATAATAAAACCTTTACCGATTCACTTCAATACTGTCACTGTTGACTAAGTAGTAAGTTCCTGGTGATGATGAATATCCATTAAACGAACCACTGGTTTCATATCATTCTCTTAGCATTTACCGGTCAATATCTTTGATATTGCTCCCGGAGTTATATGTAATGCCATGATTTTGATCGGATGAGATGTGAATTAATGTAATTTTGTATACACCTACTGACCTGCATGTCATTTTAGCTAGACGTATTATTATTGATTCTCAAGTTCTAAGTGTATAAGCAAGAAATAATGAAATTTCGATAAGTACTACCTAGGAAATAAGGAATTGGATCTTGATAAACAAACCATATATACCTTTAGCAGGTTAGTTGGTTTAGTTGATCAGTGATTATATTGCTTGGAAAAAAGGTAGCACGCATGCTTAAACTTTGCCCCCATTTAGAGAAAATTAAAATACAATGTATACAAAATACAATTTCATAATGCATATATTAATGTGCCAGCTTAATGGAAAAGTTGACTGTAAATTATTTGAGTTAATAAATACTTTTGCTAAAAAAGAGAAGAAAAAGAGAGACATAAACCTCCATTGTAGCAAACAACATAGGCCTAAACGCTTTAAAAGTAACATTTTCAACAAATCCACTTAAATGCCCATGGCAACTCTATCGTTTTTTCATTGGGAATTGTTGTCAAAACCACAGTTTAAAGTCACCTCATTTCAGAGGTGCACAACAACTTGTCGATCTCACTTCTCTAGAACATTTTTATTGCATTCCATTAAAATCAAAATAATGGGTGTAAATCTTACTCCAGGAGCAGTATCGAAGATAGCAGCCGGTGCATGTACCTCGGATGACCTGAAACCGGTGCTTCAAGTGATTGATATTGTAAGTGGGACACATACTATAGCTAACAAGCAATGGTACGGGGTTGGGTTATCTGATGGTTCTTTTTGGCTGCTTGGTTTTATTGCTGATGAGATTTTTATATCAAACAAGTTGCACAAAGGTTCCATTGTTCAGTTGACTCAGTTTAAGACTGAGCATCATATTTCCGAGGGTGAAGTTATAAGGTATGTGTTATATTTATATCTTTGACTTTGCAACTTAATCTTTTCTTTATGTCTCAAGATCAATACTTGATAGACCTTTTTTCACTTATATTGTGCAGTGCTATTTTAGTCTTTGATGTTCATGTGATACTTACTGAATGTGATATCATTGGTGATCCAAAAGAATACCCTCGTCTGAAGACCTCTTCGATTGAAAATTCTACACCGGTAGATCATGCTGATGTAGATCATGCTAAAGTTGATGACTGATGGTTTATGATTATCATAACAATTATAAAAACCCTAACATAGATCAAAGAGCATACAGCGGAAGCAGATTAACAAGATCTTTATATAACACAATTATAATTAATCAAAGTTAGGGTTACATACCTTTTCCTTAGCAGAACGATCACCGGTAAAAATAGATCAAGAACACCACCAGGATGTAATCTAAAATAAGATCACACCACGATCTTGTACACACGTGATACGATGAGCTAATCGTGAGTCTAGCACGAACAGAACCGAGCCTTCCAAGCCTATAGAATATCTACCCAACAACCCTAGAGAGGGGCTAGGACTAGCTCTAAAATAGCTTTTAGAAAATCAAAGATGAACCCTAAAAAGGGTGTATATGGCCGGCGGTATAGAGCAAGAAAAGAAGAATATAGAGTGAAAAATATGAGGCCTTAAGGTTTCTTTATATACACCTTGGAAACTTATCTTCCAAGGTTTAAACAAGATAAAGCCTAAAACTTTTCATCCCTATCTTTGCCTCTAATTTTGGCCGGATATACATGTGCTCAAAAGAGGGTTTCCGGAACTTTCCGACACCTTCTTTTAGCTTCTTTAATATTCTATAACGATCGTTTAATACTTAACTTTTAATTACTTAACGATCGTTAGCTACAGTTTGATTTAATAAATATAATAAATATATTTAATAAATAAATTAACTCTTCACGTAATGTGTGCAATCCCGTGATCTCGAGTTCGATCCTATCACACGACTATCGATTTTAAAGTCCATAAACTTTCAGCTCCCACTTGGACAAAATTCGAATGTCGTGATCACATTGATTAGCGTCTAGTTACTCTAACAATGTCACTAGTACAACTCGAGTAAGGCTTCCTGGACAAAACTTTTTAATGATATATATAATCATTATTATTATCCTTTCATTTCAAATACATTGTTAATAAGGATATGGATCTTAGTCATTCATTCATTAACTATTCTGTTTCTCGTTTACGGATATAGCAAGATTACCAAAACACATTTGGGTGTGGCCACACAAACATCTTACTACTCCCCCGAGGGGCCCAGTTGTATTTATACTTCAAATAATAATTTGAAGGAAACGAATCCCATTTCGACTACAAGCAAAACACATGAACTTCGCAACATTTCTGAAAATAACCCTTATGACTACCAGTTACGTTTAGCGTTAGGTTACCTTACAGAAATGCACTATATTCAATGCAGTTTTCTGGCATCTCAGGTCTAAGGATAACTATTTATGATTTACTTAATGACAAAGATCCATAAAGTAAAATCACATAGTTGGGATAAGTCCAATATTTGATCCATCAAATATCATCCAAAATTGACCAATATACTTTCAAGTATACTCTGTCACTATTTGAATTGTCTTAATTTAATAATACTCCCATATTATTAATCGACAACGGACATTTAGAAACATCATAATGCTCACGGATTAAAACATGTAAAATAGGATACAAAATCAGATAACAGAAAAATAAACGAAATCCAATCTTTATTTCATCAATTCAATAATGTCTTACATCCTTTATCCAAATACTAATCAACAGATTGATTGCATGAATTCGCTAGCTAGTTGCAGCCCAATTGCCTTGGCATGCTTAACTACCTTTGGCCTAGACAAAGCCTTAGTAAAAGGATCAGCTACTTTATCATCTGTGTGAACTTTTATCAATTTTATTTCTCGAGCTTCCACTTGTTCTCGAACGTAGTGATATCTACGTTTAAAGTGCCTGGCGCCCTTCATGACTCCAGGGTCATTGGCGAATATTATTGCTGCAGAGTTGTCGCAATATATATCAATAGGTTCTTTAATTGAAGGCATCACTCCAAGATCTCCAATAAACTTCCTAATCCAAACAGCTTCCATTGCAGCTTCTGAAGCGGCCATGTACTCAGATTGAGTCGCATGCATAGCAATGGTTTTCTGCTTACTGCTCTTCCAGTCAACTGCTCCTCCATTGATGACAAACACGTAACCCGTCTGAGACTTCGTATCGTCTTTATCACATTGCCAGGACGCATCACAGAATCCTGTTACATTCAATTCTGTGTCCGGTTTACCCCCGAATACCAAAAACATATCTTTCGTACTTCTTAAATACTTCAGAATATGCTTAACAGCAGTCCAGTGGGACTTTCCTGGATTCTGTTGGTATCTACTGACCAAGTTCTGAGCAAACGCCACATCGGGCCTTGTGCATCTTACAACATACATAATAGATCCTACAGCCGAAGCATAAGGTACCTTCTTCATGTAAGCCACCTCTTCAGGTGATGATGCATCTTTCTCATGACTTAACTCATGCTTAACCTCCATCGGTATGAAACCTTTCTTAGAGTTATGCATGTTATATTTCTTCAATATCTTATCAATATAAGCATCTTGGCTAAGACCAATTAACCGTCTACTCCTATCTCGATAGATCTTAATTCCCAGAATATATGCAGCATCTCCCAAATCTTTCATAGAAAAACATTTACCAAGATAATCCTTAACTTCCTTAAGTCTTGGAATGTTACTTTCCATGATCAATATGTCATCGACATATAGAATTAGGAACACTACATTACTCCCACTAGCTTTGCGGTATACACATGGCTCATCACGATTTTGAATAAATCCAAACTTTTTGATTTCTTCATCAAATTGTTTATTCCATTGACGTGATGCTTGCTTCAAACCATAAATGGATCTTTGAAGTTTGCACACGCGCTTTGGATATTTTGGATCAACATACCCTTCCGGTTGCTGCATATAGATGTCTTCATCTAAGCGACCGTTCAAGAAGGCAGTTTTAACATCCATTTGCCATATCTCATAGTCATAGTATGCTGCTATAGCTATGAGAATCCTAATAGCTCGTAAGTCTGCTATAGGAGAGAATGTCTCCTCGTAGTCTATGCCAAAAGTTTGAGTAAAACCTTTAGCCACTAAACGTGCTTTGTAGGATTGTACATCACCATCCATGTCAGTTTTCTTCTTATAGATCCACCTATTTTTCACTACTTTAGCATTTTTAGGCGCGTCCACAAGAATCCAAACATCATTGATTTCCATGGATTTCATTTCCTCATTCATCGCAACTATTCATTTTGACTTTTCTGGATCAGACATTGCGGATCGATAGTTAGCAGGTTCACCAAGATCCCCTACTTCCTCCTCATCATCCTCTATGTATAGACATAGTTTGTCCGGCGCACGTATAGCCCTTTGAGACCTACGTGGAGGAATTAATTCCGGTGGAACACTCAGACTTTCTGGTTCTACAGGAATTTCATCGCTAGTATTTTCAGAAGGCAATGTATCTTCTTGAATTTCTTCAAGATCATAATTTCTCCCACTGAATTCTTGATTTACAAGATCATTTTCAAGGAAGTCTCCATACCGAGCCACAACTATTTTGTTCTCAGCCGGATAATAAAAGTAGTAACCCATAGTTTCCTTAGGGTAACCTACAAAGATACATTTAACTGAGCGTTGTTGGAGTTTATCTCCAGAGTCACGTTTCACATACGCCTCACAACCCCAGACTTTCAAATAAGACAAATATGGCTTCTTGCCATGCCATAGTTCATATGGTGTCTTATCTACCTTCTTTGTGGGAACCATATTTAGAATACGAACAACAGATTCAAGAGCATAATCCCAAAAAGATAATGGTAAAGTTGTAAGATTAAACATAGATCGTACCATATCTAATAATGTACGATTTATCCTTTCAGATACACCATTTTGTTGTGGAGTATACGGAGAAGTAAGTTTCTGAACAATTCCATTCTCACTTAAATAATCTTTAAACTCTTGACTTAAATATTCACCACCACGGTCAGAACGAAGAGCTTTAATCTTCTTTCCCAGTTGTAACTCTACTTCGGCTTTAAACGTTTTGAATGTTTCAAATACCTCATGTTTATGCTTAAGTAAATAAACATAACCATAACGGCTATAATCATCCGTAAACGTCAAGAAGTAGCTAGCACCTTTCCTTGACACATGTCTAAGTGGTCCACACACATCAGTATGTATCAAACCAAGTAGTTCAGTAGCCCTTTCAATATTGCTATTAAAAGGTTTCTTGGTCATCTTCCCAGAGATACAAGATTCACATTTATCAAATGATTCATCATTGATACTTTCCAAAAGCCCATCACGTTGAAGCTTTTGTATGCGAGTCTTCCCAATGTGGGCAAGCCTACAATGCCAAAGATAAGAAGAGTTCTTGTCTAACTTACTCTTCTTATTCATGCTAAAAACAGAATTATTTTTCCTCTTGGGATTTTTATCATGCATGTTAATTTCAAAAACACCATTCACAGAAATTGCATCAAAATAGAATAAACCATCTTTGAAAACAGAAATTCTATTATTATCAATCGTGTGAGTAAATCCAAGATCCAACATACTAGAAAAGGAAATAACACCCCTAACAATTGTAGGTGCATAATGACAATTATTTAAAGACAGTACTAAACCCGAAGGTAAAACTAATTTAAATATTCCTATAGCTTCAACTGCTGCTTGTGCGCCATTGCCCACTTGCAGAAATTGTTCCCCATAGGTAAGTCTCCTCTTCAACTCAAATCCCTGCAGGGTATTACAAATATTAATACCACATCCCGTATCATATACCCAGGAGTTTGATTTGTATGAAAGATTAAATAACTCTATCATAAATAAGTTACCTGAAGATGGTGCTGCAGCAACTTGCTCAGCCTTCTTCTTATGTTCTGCCATTTCATGGAGATAGAGAGAGCAATTCCTCTTCCAGTGTCCAGTCATCTTGCAGTAGTGGCAAGTCTCATCTTTCTGAGATTTCTTAGCAAAGTTCTGCTTCGGCTTAGATGTAGTCGCAACTTGCTTGCTCTTATCAGCCTTGCCTTTGCCATTCTGCTTCTTATTCCCTTGCGGTTTAGGTTTAGACACTCTACCCTTTTGTACATAAAGTACTTGAGGTGTAGCAGTGGATGCCTTATCTTTCAAACCCTTTTCGAAGTCAATGAGCATTGCATGCAAATCATTAACTGTCTTCCCCGTGCAATGCATATTATAGTTACGAACGAAATCATTGAAGTCCTTATTAAGGGACCTATTGATCAAGTTAATAGCCATATTATGATCGAAGGGTTGTCCTAGTGCGATGAGTTGTTCCATATAACCCCTCATCTCCATGTAATGTGCACTTACGGACTTTCCAGGAGCTTGCTTGCAGCTATGTAGAGCATCAACCAGATCATAGATCTCTACAGCTTGTGGCGTTTCATACACTGCCTTGAGTTCATCAAGCATCTGCTTAGGAGGAAATAGCTCATACTTCCTTTGAAGTGATGGAGCCATTCTCCCTAACATTACAGCAACCACCTCATGGTGCTTCTTAACGTTAGCAGCGTGTTGAAGCCTTTCCGCATCAGATGCATCTTCAGCAAGATCCTCCAGAAAAGGAGTTTCCAAGATATTGATAGTACCCGCTGCTCTCAGAACAATTCTTAGTGAGCGGTACCAATCATTGAAATTTGGGCCAGTAAGTTCAGGCCGTTCAAAGAAAGCTTTGAACGCCGAGCTTATTGTCAGATTGCTTTCGGGTTGAGCCATTTCTACAGAAATAAGTTCAAACATTAGTATTTTCGATAATACAATTCAAGAAAATAAAATTACCCCGGTAATAAAACCATAGTATTTTCCTTGAAAAACTAGAATCCATATTGACATAGATTTATCACATCAGTTGATCTGCTAGTGACAAATGTATTCAACACAGTAACTTGTCGAACAATAATTGCCAAATCATATTGCAATTTCTAGATATGTCAGGGATTTACATTGCCAAAAACTTTTGCATTGTAAACATGTTTTATCCCTTCTTTATGCCTTAAGTTTCCAGTTCTCACTGAGTAACTCAATTAAGTCGACTAATCTAAAGAACGTAAAACCTTCATGTTCAATCTTATTCAGTCATGAAGTTTTCTCTCCATTACAACATCGTCCGATATCTTATATGACGACAATTGTAACTTCAAGTGTTCGTCAATTAGAGGGCATATGACTTAAATTTTAGGGTATAGATTTTGGTGTCAAAATCATGTATGGAGAAGCATGCATACATCTCCATAGCATAAGTTTAATAAAACGTTTAGTAAACTTTTTGGTGAGACTAAAAGTTCATCATATATTTGCAAGTTGAGGTATTGGTTAAACCAAACAACCTTAAAGAATTATACCAATAACAACCGTAGGTAATTCCAATTTTGACGCACAGGCGAGCCGGGAATTTGGTCAGCGTAAAAGCATAGCACCTCCTTCCTTAACTGGGTACTTGACCAGCGGTGCGTTATACCCACTTTATAGTTTGTCAAAATTGAGTAGGCCGTTAAGTTGCTATTGCAATTCTAATCAACACAAATCATATGAATTTTACATCTCAAAACAATTCATTAATTTTGATAAGATTTAGTCCATATTATTTTTCTTGGAAAAAATTACTCTTGTTTACAACATACAATTTAAAAAAAGGTATGAAAACAAGTAGTACAAAAAAAACTAAATCAAGTAGCCACATGCAAACCAATTTATTCAAAGAACATCAAATCTAGGGTTTTTATAAACATAAAAAGTCTTCCCTAATTTTAAAACTTTGAATCAAATAAAGCAAATAGCAATCAAAATTATATGATCCGTAAGAAACATGCATGTTTATTACAGATCTCCCACATTCTCTTAACAATTAAAAACTACGGATCGTAACCACGCATGACATAACAATTAATTCATGCAAAACATCTAAAGTCAATTACCATGTAATTTTAGGGTTTACAAAAAAAAAATTTTTTTTTTTTTTTTTAAAAAAAAAATTCGACATAAGTCGATTTTAATAATAATAAAAAACAAAACCCTAATTTTTCATAAAAACCTAAAAAACAACATGTAATTTTTAACACAAATCATTATTAGTTAAAAAACTTTAGATCTTGATAATTATAATCATGTTAAAACGGCTCTGATACCACTGATGGTTTATGATTATCATAACAATTATAAAAATCCTAACATAGATCAAAGAGCATACAGCGGAAGCAGATTAACAAGATCTTTATATAACACAATTATAATTAATCAAAGCTAGGGTTACATACCTTTTCCTTAGCAGAACGATCACCGGTAAAAATAGATCAAGAACACCACAGGATGTAATCTAAAATAAGATCACACCACGATCTTGTACACACGTGATACGATGAGCTAATCGTGAGTCTAGCACGAACAGAACCGAGCCTTCCAAGCCTATGGAAGATCTACCCAACAATCCTAGAGAGGGGCTAGGACTAGATCTAAAATAGCTTTTAGAAAATCAAAGATGAACCCTAAAAAGGGTGTATATGGCCGGCGGTATAGAGCAAGAAAAGAAGAATATGGAGTGAAAAATATGAGGCCTTAAGGTTTGTTTATATACACCTTGGAAACTTATCTTCCAAGGTTTAAACAAGATAAAGCCTAAAACTTTTCATCCCTATCTTTGCCTCTAATTTTGGCCGGATATACATGTGCTCAAAAGAGGGTTTCCGGAACTTTCCGACACCTTCTTTTAGCTTCTTTAATATTCTATAACGATCGTTTAATACTTAACTTTTAATTACTTAACGATTGTTAGCTACAGTTTGATTTAATAAATATAATAAATATATTTAATAAATAAATTAACTCTTCACGTAATGTGTGCAATCCCGTGATCTCGAGTTCGATCCTATCACACGACTATCGATTTTAAAGTCCATAAACTTTCAATGACATGTGTGCTTGCTTTAAGAAGTTGGAGAATATTGGTTGGGGAACAGAAGATCCATTGTACGGCACTGCACTTTTGCTTTTTGGTGAAAGTGCGGATTATAGGAAACTTTGGTTGCTTTTGAAGCCGGAAAGCTGTGGGAAATGGGTTAAGAATGCTGGAAATAAGTTTGGACTACTGGGTTGATGCTACAAAGAAAAGATACTGTATCTGTTTTTTTTGTGAACCCGTGTTATGTTTTCGTTTCCTCTAGAAGTTAAACCACTTTGCTATGTTCTTCGACGTATAACTTCACAACTGTTGCATCTAAAATATTTGTTATGTGTTTCACGCCGACCACCTGAAAAGGGAGGACTTTACCTGGTTTGAGTCTTTGTGGCGGTGGGCTCAAACTCCGTGGATTAGTAAGTCAATGAGTCGAAAATCACAGTTACCAAAAAAAAAAAAGAATTTGCAGACTGATCTTAATTTTTTTTTTGCACGATGTGCATTGATCAAATTAGCGTCATACTACCAAGTAGAGGTGGCAAATGGGTGGACGGGCGGCGGGCTAAAGTCTAAACGGGCGACAAGCTAAAACGCGCGGCGGGCTAAACGAACTCGGGCTAAATGGGCACGGGTAAAACGGGCAGGCGAAACGGGCGCAAGCTAAAAGCCAATGATAAAAACTAAATATAAAATATCCGCCAAGTAGCCTAAATAGTGTTTTACATGTGCGTCTATTAAGCTCATAAGTTTCTTAAATTTGCGCTCGTTTAGCCCATTAATAATAGAGAATGGGTAAAAAGTGTCCACCTTTTTTTGAAAATGGGCAAAAAGTGCCCATATTTATCAAAATAGCTAAGATTTGCCACCTCTACTACCAAGACATGCATGATCATGACGAATTTCTAGTTTTTGCTATAATGTCTGTTTGGAGTATGCAACTTCTTTATTTATTCCAAGGGTTTGATCAGGGACAGATTAATGAAAGATTATAGAAAACTTTGGTTGCTTCTGAAGCAGGAAAGCTGTGGGAAATGGGTTAAGAATGTTTTTGTTTTGTGAACCGGTGTTATGTTTTTGTTTCTTCTAGAAGTTGAACCACTTTGCTATGTTCTTTGAGATATGACTTCACATCTGTTGTATCTAAAAACTGTCATATTTTTGTGTTAAGAAGAATTTACAGGCTGATCTTAATTTTTTTTATACTTTTGTATATATCATGCTACCAAGACTTGCATGATCATGATGTCTATTTTGAAGAACGCCACTTCTTTATTTATTCCTAGTGTTTGTGTCACTCTTGGACAGATTAATGAAAGATTATATTTGATGGACATATCTATATTACATATTAAGCATTTTAGTATTTCTTTCCTTCATAAATGTAAAAAAAATTAAATAGTACAACTACAACAATATAATATGAGTCCGGTTATTTTAGATATCTTGTATCTTTTGGATATAAGGGGATCAATCCCCACCTTCCATTTACCGAAAAATCAACTGCTCAGATGAAGTTTTTTTTTTAATTAAAAAAACAGAGGGGTATTTTCGTTATTTTAACCCCACCCACCCCACCCACCTCCCAAATACATCTCACCCTCGTCTCTTATCTCAGATCTAACACAAAACACACACAAAAAACACACACATAAGCTTATTCAATCATCATCTCGGTCCAAAACACATACTAAAACACACACAAATAAAAAATCATCAACAAATCGCGTTAAAAATTAAAAAAAAATGTCGATGCTATTGAAGAACGAATCACCGGGTTATATCATTATCATTTATATATTTTTTTAGCTTATTTGATGTAAATAAGCTTATTTTGATGTGATTGTGGATGTGTTTGCTTTTTTATTAGATGATTAATGGGAATAAGCTTATAAATTATCATCATTTTTATTATGATGAATTATAAGCTAAGTTATTAGCTTACTTTCATGAATTATAAGATTTTATGGCTTAATCTCATTGAACAAATTTAGTGTGACCTGTTAGTGAAATATCATATATGATATATTTTATCATATATGATGTAAGCTAAAATATCATATATGATAAAATATATCATATATGAGAAAATATATCATATATGATGATGCGTTTGAAAATTGAATTAAATCTTCTTATTTGTGTAGAGAAGGCTGTTTACAAGGAATGTTGAACATTACAAGCATCCAAAAGGCCAAGAAGCTTATTGAAGAAGTTCGTGAATTTTTATTTTACGTTTAAAATGTATTGTTTGTTTTTTCCTTGTAATCTCCTAATGGAGTTTTGACGTATATGGACGATTTTGTAATCGATTGGTATCTTGTACAACGTCTTGTTAATATGGTTTAGCTTTCTTGGTATTATGTCATGATGGTTTTGATAAATTAAGCCATATATTATAATGCACTATCATATATGATAATGTATTATCATATATGATACTCAAGAAAAACTTGGGTATATTAAACAAAGAATTTGATGAATTGATGATTACCACAAAGAGTATGCACAATTAATGATTAAACACTTGTTCATAACATAAAAAATATACTTTTGAACAGAATCATATATGATAATTCAAACAAAACATAACCTAATGCAAAACCATATATGATACACATCTGATATCATATATGATAACCATTTATACAAAATCAAAAGATGTAAACACCATTATTATTAAAACTACTCTTCTTTTTCAACAATAAACTATTGTTAAAACAGATTATTAACTGATGAATTTATGAACAACGCCTACTCCGTCTTGATCCTTATAACATATTCATGCACATCCTCTTGTTATAATCAACATCCCTCTCTGCTTTGCTCCAAATCGGACAATCACACCACCTTTGTCTGACTGCATTAATAAAAGATAGAAAAGAACATATTATGCAAAATTTTAACAACAAAAAGTATTACTCATATATATATGATAGAAGGCACGTTTCAAGAATTTATACAGATTTCTAAAAAAGACTCATACAAAATCTGTTTTTTCTTATGGTTTGTTTGATATATCATATATGATAGTTATATCATATATGATAACTGATGATATATCATATATGATATATAACTATCATATATGATATATAACTATCATATATGATATATCAAGCTTATTACAGCCCACATCAGTAAACTTAATTTAACTTACATAAAATACCTTATGATGCGTCAAAATAAGCTAAGAAGCTAGCTTATTCATAACTCTCATATAATTTGTAAGCTTATTCAAACAACTCCTATCTAATTCACAAAATTATTCATAACTCTCATCTAATTCAAAATCTTATTCAAACAAATAAGCTTATTGATGAGACTGCTTTTATACATAGTCTCATCGTCCAAATTGGGCTTAAAATGCATTAAATATCATCAAAAGACCCAAATATATGCTTGTGTTGGTTGCTTGTGTATTTTAAGTGCGGATATTGAGAAAATGACAAAAGATCACAAGAATCATGCAAAAACGAACACGAGAAACGAAGCCGCACAATGAACCAAGCCCTAATGAAGAATTTTCCAAAGAAAAACCTTGAAGATGTGAAGAAATATGAAGAAGGGTCCTCTAATATGGAAGAATTGACACTTTATACCCTTGTATCTTCATAATTACAAATTTGGTCCCTAAAGTTTGTCAAAATTACAAAAAGGACCCTTAACTTTGAAGAATTGGCAAATTTAGTCCCTCAACAAAACTAAATTGCCAATATTGGTCCTCCAAGAAGTCAACAAACAAGTCAAAACCTTGAAGTATGAAGAAATGTCAAGAAAAGCCCTTGAAGAATGCAAGTTATGCATTTAAAGTCCTTGTTTCAAGTTTGTAAAGTATTTGGGCCTGAATTGACAAGTTGCCCAAACATATTATAAAGGGAAATGGGGTTTGTGCTGTTTATTTACAACATGAAAGAAGGAAGAAACAATGGGGACTAAAACTGCCAAGACATCCAAACCCACCACCACCAATCATCCTGCCACATCACCTCCACTAGCCAACCACATCACACCACCTCATCCCATCCACCCACGTCACACATCCACTAGCAACTTTACTGATTTTTATAATCAGTTTTAAACTTCCCTCCAAACACCTTATTTAAATTTAATCACCCCCAAAACGGATTAAATACACCCTAATCACCCCATAAACCCTAGAACTTGCCCAGGATCAAACTCACCAAAAACAAAGGGTTTATGGTTATAACCTTCCAGATTGCTAATTAACCATGACCTTAACCAATCCCAACTCCCAAAAACCTGTCACCCTCAACATGGAACCCACCCATTGGTCCCCTGCTACACGTTTTGACTCCAAAACAAAAAGATGCCAGGAAATCCAAGGCCCTTGTTTATTTCTTGTTCCCAAAGGCTTAATGAACGCCTAGGATCATTTCTACACTGCTGGCATCCCACATACATCCAAATGATCATCACATGGGCTCTTAACCAAATTCAAAATTCGAATCTTCAAAAAGAATCAAAGGGCAAGATGGGAAGTTCATCTACATTAGGGTTAAGCTTCTTTTCAGTTCTAGAATGAATTTGTAAGCCTCTATATAAAGGCATATAGGATTTTCATTTTACTTGTTCTTTTTCCTTCTCTTTGGTCACGGCCTTGTAAATCCAATTTTGTTTAAAGTGAAATGAAATGGTACTGAGTTGTTGACGAGAAACAAAAGAGCCCTATTTACTTTTCCATTGCATTTTTAAGTTTTGAAGTTGAAACCTTATTTTCAGTCTTTGTTTATTTTTTGGAAACTCAAGTTGTTAAGTTTATAAGTTTTCTGTCCAAGCTTTTTAATTTGATCATATGAGCCTGATATTCTTGTTGAATATCAAGCTCAAGTGAAACTTAAAGAGTTTGTTGATTTAGTTATTGTTGAATTTTCAGAAAACCAAAAATCAGTTTTTTCATTTTTGTCAAATAAGCCATAGGCAGCTTAATTGATAAGCTGGCTTATTAGCTTATTGGACTTGTGAACAGCTCACTTTCTTGTTTACTTCCTTTCTTAGCAGGTTCAAAAATATCTCATCCATTTTGATGAAATATTGGGTGTGTGTGTCTTTGTGACCACCACTAGCATCTCTACTTGCCTACTTGTTCCTATAAGCCAATAGCCCAGCTATAAGCTGATGGGAGATGGCTTTGCTGCCATAGTGGGGCCTGGATGTGGGTCCCACAAGGTATAAACCTTGAATCTATTATTTTCAAGTTTTGATTATGCTTTGTGTGATTTTGGTGAATTTGTATGAATCTGTTTTAAATTGCCTGTTTCTTGTTTGATTTAGCTTAAAAATGTTATTCTTGCATGACTAGATAGTTTAGGATTGATTTAGTTTGAGTTTCATTCGATTTTGTTTGAAAAAAGTTGGTTTCTGAAATTAAAAGGGTGTTTGGGATTAGGGATATAATAGGATTATCAGTGTATAAACCTGTTAGAAACCACTCGCATACACTTTCTTTGGTTCATTTGGTGTAATTGTATTGTTCTTGTTAAGTTTGGTAAGGTTTAAAAACAAGTTTGCATGATAAAAAGTGGAAAATAGCATAAAACAGTCAATCCATCTCCCTGTCTGATTTTTGTGAAATTTTGTGCCATCAAAGCTTGTTAATTGTTAGAGAATAGGTCTCAGTAGGATTGTGTATCTGTTTTATGTGATTAGGTGAACTTATATGCAAGTTTGTGGCATTTGAAAATCATTTTTGTGCAAGTTGCATCAGCAAACAGTCACCAGACCTGCATAAGCTTCATCAGTAACATTCATATGCATTTGAGCTTGATTTGGGTGCTTGACTTGTGTTTTTTGTGCTATAATTGACTCCCTACACTCAAACTGACTGTAGGGGTGCCCCTATTGTCCATCAAAAACCATCAAAAATCCAGGAACAAGCCCCTCTTGTTCCATCTTCACAAGTGAAGAAACACTCTTTGTGTTCATCAGTTCTTTTGTAAACTGGGCTTTGTTTTGATCCTAGTTACTTGATTCTAGCTTATTTTCTTTGATAAAAAGATTGTTTTGGAGTGAATTAGGATTACTGTAATTGAGTTTTAAAGTTTAAAAAAGAAAAAAAAATTTACAAAAAGGACGTGGCCAGGACTCGAACCTGCGCCACTCCTCTCACACTCTAACGTGATAACCAGTTGCCCTAGGGTCTTTGACTGGTTATCACTTGGAACTTCTAATATTTAAGTAGTGTTTGTTTTTGGCTTATTTAACTAATCAGCTTACTAATAAGCTGATTTCAGCTTATTCCTTTTAGGTTTTTACACCTTAGCATTTTTCCTTGTTTCTTATTAGGGTTAGGGACTTTTTGGTTCAAAAAGTTTATTTTTCACGTGTTTATTTACTTTTCTAGGATTATTTTTAGTTTAAATTTTGAAAAGTAAATTAAAAATAGGAAAAGGTTTTTTAAAAATCTGGAAAAATAGTTTTTAGGTTTTTAATTATATTTTTGAGGTTTACAGCCATTAAGGTTGTCATTTTAGCTAATTTTTGATTTTATATGATTTTAGGGTTTTTAACCAACTTTGGAATTTAATACAAAATTATTAAAAAGGTTTTGGAAACTTTTAATTGCATTTCTGTCTTAGTTACATTATTCTAGATTTTTGGTAATATTTTAGAATTTTTTAATAAACTTTGAATTTTTTTGAATATTTTAATATTATTTTATTATTAAAAATTAGAAGTCTGATTTTTTAAGTTTTTACATTTTTCCTAGATTGTAGACACTTAATTAGGAATTTTGTAACTTTCCAAATATTTTTAGGGCTTTTCAATTATTTTCTAGAATTAATTTAAGTTTTAATTGATTTTAATAGTTTTTAAGTAGTTTTATTTGGTTTTAAAATTTTAAAAAATACTTTTTAGCTTAATTAGGTTATTTTGAGGTTTAAAAACTTTAAAATCTTGCTTGGGACTTTTTAATAAATAATTGTGATTTTTAGGGCTTTAATTAGCATTAAAAAGTCATTATCTAATTAATTAAAGGGTTTTAGCAAGTTTGGATTTTTTGTAAACTCTTAGAATTTTATTGTGGATTTTTAGTAATTTTTAGGAATTTTTAGGTTAAAATTTTAATTTTGGTAGTTTTTACGGTTTTACGTGAACGCCTTTTTCGTCTTAGTTTAATCCGTCTTCGTAACCGTCTTCCTCTTCTAATCCCATTTATTCTTTTCTTTTTCTCAATATAATCACAAAGTTAATCATTTCAATACAAACACACTAAGCCTCCTTGGGAAACGAACTTGGACTTATTTGGTCATTAGTGCTCGGTTTTCCTAAACCGACACTTAATACTTGCCACTTTTGCCTTCCTTTTCCTAAAGGGGTAAAAACTCTACATCAATTTTGGCGCCGCTGCCGGGGAGGCGTGTTGTGTTTTGATTTGAACAATTGTTGTTTTTATATAGCCATAATAGCTAATTGTATTAGTAGCACTCTACTAATACGTATTATCGGTTTTTCGTTTTTTGTGAATACTATTACTATATTGTATACGTAGAACAATAAATTCACAAGTACTCCAAATACGTGAGAAATCACATCCTTGACTTGGGAGGTCATTACCCAATCATTGTATTCGAATCTCAAACCAAAGAAAAAGGCAAAAAAATAGATAAATACTTTCGTGAAGCTCGATTTTGAAAAATACAAACTATAAGGTGGGTATAAGGCGGATATTATAAAATATATCCTAAGGAAAAAGGCTCTTAAGTGCTTCGCGCCGCCTCGTTTCCCCACTTGCTTGTGAGTATTTGATTTTGAAAGCTAATCGAGGGTTTTGCCGCCCAAAGTATTACTAAGTATCACATATATTTTCTTGGTTTCATTTGATTAAACCCTCTTGAACGTTTTGGTGTTCCACCAACGTTCTAAAGTCTTCGAAGGCGTTCACTTCACGTGATCGTTTTCATTCCTTGAGGCTTCTTTAATCAAGAGATTTGATTAAGGAGGAGATTTGTAGATTATTGTCTACCTAATACATTCCAAAAATCCAAAAAAAGTAAAAACAATCAAAAACCACAAAAAAAAATTTGAAAAAGTAAAAACACCAAAAATAATATTCTTTGCTCACCCTCTCGTTGTACGTGACGTTTATGCAAACTCGCTCCAAAGCAAGACGTGCTCGTAAACGAAGAAACAAATCAACCATTCCTTCTAGTGAGGAGTCTTCTATTGACGAACCCATCGTAGTGAAAGAAGCACCCATGGCTAATCGAACTATGATGGAGTTGCTTCAAGCACCCACCGAGGGTTATGGAGAAGCGATTGTGATTCCCGCTATCCTTGCGGAGAATTTTGAGGTTAAGACGGGTTTGTTGTCCATGATTCAAAACAACAAGTTTCGAGGTGACGAAAAGGACAACCCTCATAACCACATTCGCCAATTTAATCGTCTTACCGCCACTTGCAAGTTTAAGGACGTCTCTAACGACTCGATTAAGATGATGCTTTTTCCGTATTCCTTAGCGGGGCCCGCAAAAAATTGGTTAGAGAAAGAGCCACCCAATTCTATATTGACGTGGAAGGATCTCGTTTCAAAATTCGTGAACCAATTTTTTCCACCCTCTAAGACTACGCATTTGAAAAACGAGATTTCAAAGTTTTCGCAAGAATATAATGAGAGTTTTTCAACGGATGGGAATAGGTTTAAGGAAATGTTGCACGAATGTCCTCATCATGGTTTTTCCGACTTGCATCAAATTGACACGTTTTACAATGGCTTGAACGATCATGAGCGTGATTATCTTAATGCCGCCGCGGGTGGTAATTTTTTGTGTAAGACGGTCGAGGAAGCATTGTTAATCATTGAGAATAGGTCTAAGGTCTATAGTCCTCGTAGCACGTCGAGTGTTCGTAAGACTTCGTCTTCGCCTTCATTGTCACATACCGTTGATGCTTGCCAAATCGAGGCTAATTTGGAGAACAAGATTTTTGATAAGCTTAAGGGATTGTTAATTAAGTTTAAAGTTGGTGAACAACCCACTCCCGCTACGGCTAAAGCGGTTGAGGTTTCTTGTATGTATTGTGGTGGAGCTCACGATTACTCCGAGTGTATTACCAACGGTGGTAACACTTCGAGTGCCTACGCGGCCGCGGGAACTTATAACCAAAACGGTCAAGTTCCCCGCACTAATCAATTGACTCCACCGGGTTTTCCACAAAATCAAAATGCTAACAATTATCGAAACAATCAAGTTGGTTACTAAAACAATCAAAGAAACAACTACAAGGGTAATAACAACTATGGGAATCAAGGAAGTAGTAGCCAATTGCAAAATCAAAACCAAAACCGTAATTTTCAAAACACAAGTCAAGGTCTTCAAAATGTTTACACTAAAGAACTTCCAATGGACTTTTTGAATTACGCTACGGCAAATGATAAGATTTTGGAAAACATTCAAGAGCAATTGGCTAGTCAAGCTAGGGACACAGCTAAAAACACCAAGTAATTAGCTAATTTTGTGAAGGAAAATCATAACATGAGAAATGAGTTGAAAAATGATTTTGCTAATCAAATTAGAGGTCAAAACAATAAAATTGAACAAAGTCATGCTAGGCTTGAACAAAGAATTGACCAAAAAGCCGCTAGTCAAGATGTTAAGCTTAATGCTATTTTAGAAGCCGTCATGGGGAACAAAGCCTCTACTTCAGGTAGTTTGCCTAGCAACACCATATCAAACCCGAAGGGAGAGATGAAAGTGATTACCACACGAAGTGGTAAGACACTTAAAGAACCGACTCCTCAATCAATTACTCCAACGGGGGAGGAAATTGAGGAAGAACCCGAGGTGGTGGTCGAAAAGGAGCATATCTCTAGCCCACAAAGTACCGCTCATGCCACACCTACAGTTGACCCATCACCAACATTGGAACCCGAGATTCCAAGGGCTATGCCTATGCCCCAACCCACACCACCCTTGCCTTACCCATCGAGACTTAGGAAGGAGAAACGACAAGAGCGCGATAATTATCAATTTGAGCTTTTTATGAAAATGTTTCGTGAGTTGCACCTTAATGTGAGTTTCGCCGATGCTTTGGTCATGATGCCTCGATTTGCCGCTAACTTTAAGAGTATGTTGAACAACAAGGAGAAATTGCACCAATTGTCTAGTTGTTCGTCGGTTTATCTTAATCGCATACCTCAAAAAGTCGGTGATCCCGGTAAATTTTGATCCCTTGTGCAATTCAAGATATGGAAGAATGCTATGCCTTGGCCGATCTTGGTGCTAGCATTAACTTGATGCCACTTGAAATCTTCAAGTCGCTCAATCTTCCTAATCTTACTCCTTCACTAATGTCTATCGAGATGGCCGACCATTCCACGATTCGTGCTTGTGGATTGGCGGAAGACGTTTTTGTGAAAGTGGGGAAGTTCTACTATCCCGTAGACTTTATAGTCGTTGATATTCCCACGGATCCTCAAGTTCCTCTTATTTTAGGTCGTTCGTTTTTAGATATGTCTATGGCTTTAATTGATGTTCATGCTAGAAAGATCACCTTACGTTTCAACGACGAGGAACTTGTTATAAACGCAACTCAAAATTCTCAACTTTCTCATGTTTATTCCATTGCTACCATAAACCTCGTTGATATGATCGACGTGGTTTGCAAGGAATTTTCACAAGAAGTTCTAGGGTTTGGTGATGAAGAAACTAGTGGCAATCCCACTATGTTAGATCCAATTCTTGATAATTCGACACCAACCTTCACTCCATTTGAAGGTGGTGGTTTTACGTTGGAAGAATGCAGTGTTCCACGAACTTGTGACGAAGACCTCGACAACGATGAGGACTTCTCGATTATCAAAGATTTTCTTAACGATTTCCCATTTCCTCCACCCGAGGAGGTTATGAGTATCGAGCCCAAATCTTCACTTGAGGAACCACCTATCCTCGAGTTGAAAGATTTACCTCCTCACCTCGAATATGTCTATTTGGAGGAGGGCGATAAGTTGCCGGTTATTATTGCGAAGGAACTTTCGAATGATGAAAAAACTGCACTTGTCGATGTTCTTAAGGACCACAAATGGGCAATTGCGTGGAAGTTATCCGACATTAAGGGAATCGATCCCAAATTTTGTACCCACAAAATCTTAATAGAGGAGGATTACAAGCCCGCAATCCAAAGTCAAAGGAGGGTGAACCCCAAAATTCACGATGTCATCAAAAAGGAGGTCCTTAAACTCCTTGACGCGGGAATGATTTACCCTATTTCCGATAGCCCTTGGGTGAGTCCTATTCATTGTGTCCCTAAAAAGAGAGGAATGACCGTTGTGCCAAACGATGCCAACGAGTTGATTCCCACTAGACTCGTGACCGGATGGAGAGTGTGCATTGACTATCGAAAGTTGAATGAAGCCACTCGAAAAGACCATTTTCCCTTGCCCTTCATGGACCAAATGTTGGAGCGTTTTGCGGGAAACGATTTCTATTGCTTTTTAGATGGTTTTTCGGTTACATCCAAATTCCCATCGATCCTCGTGATCAAGAAAAAACTACGTTTACGTGTCCATATGGAACGTTTGCCTATCGTAGAATGCCATTCGGACTTTGCAATGCACCGGGAACCTTTCAAAGGTGCATGATGGCTATTTTTCATGACATGATCGAGAAGACGATGGAAGTCTTCATGGATGACTTTTCCGTGTTTGGTAATTCGTTCACTTCGTGTTTGTCGAACCTTGAGAGAATGTTAAAACGTTGTGAGGAAACCAACCTTGTGCTCAATTGGGAAAAGTTTTATTTTATGGTCAAGAGTGGAATCGTCTTAGGGCACAAGGTCTCGAAAGCGGGGATTGAGGTAGATCAAGCTAAGGTAGACGTCATCGCCAAATTACCTCATCCCAAAACCGTTAAGGGAGTTAGGATTTTCCTAGGCCACGCGGGCTTTTATCGTCGATTCATCAAGGATTTTTCAAAGATTTCTCGACCCATTACACATCTTCTTGAAAAAGAGGCACGTTTTGTCTTTGACGAAGATTGTGTACGAGCCTTTGAATCCTTAAGAGGAAACTTACCGAAGCTCCCATTCTTGTTGCTCCCAATTGGAACCTCCCCTTTGAGCTCATGTGTGATGCTAGTGATTACGCTATTGGGGCCGTATTGGGGCAACGTCATGATAAGCACTTCTTGCCTATTCACTATGCTAGCAAGACGATGACCGAGGCTCAACTAAAATACACTACAACGGAAAAGGAATTCCTTGCCGTGGTGTATGCATTTGAGAAATTTCGACCTTATCTCGTCTTGACGAAATGCATAGTGTATACGGACCATTCGGCTATCAAGTATCTCGTGGCAAAGCAAGATGCTAAACCGAGATTACTTCGTTGGATTCTCCTCCTTCAAGAATTTGATCACACCATCGTTGACAAAAAAGGAGCCGAGAATCTAGCGGCCGATCATCTTTCTCGTTTGGAAGATCCTCACCAAAGTGTTTACGAGCCTAAGGAATTCACCGAAACATTTCCGCTCGAGACACTTGGTGTAGTGAATTCTAAGCGTGATTCTTCCACCCCATGGTTTGCGGACTTTGCAAATTACCATGCGGGAAACTTCATCATTAAGGGTATGACGACTCAAGAAAAATGAAAATTCTTTCGTGACGTCAAGTTTTACTTTTGGAACGACCCTTACTTCTTTCGAACTTGTGCGGATCAAATCATCCGACGTTGTGTATTTGGCACCGAAGCTTCTAACATCCTTAGAGCTTGCCATGAGGGACCCACGGGTGGTCACCACGGTGCTAATCTCACGGCTAAGAAGGTGTTTGATGCCGGCTTCTTTTGGCCTACTATTTACCGAGATGCACAAGATCTTGTGAAGTCGTGTGATGCATGCCAACGACAAGGAAAAGCCTCACAAAAAGATGAAATGCCATAAAATATCATCCAAGTGTGTGAGATCTTTGACGTTTGGGGTATAGACTTTATGGGGCCGTTCCCATCATCTCGTGGTAATAAGTACATCCTTGTTGCGGTTGACTACCTATCTAAGTGGGTGGAGGCCAAAGCCTTGCCCACCAATGATGCTCGTGTGGTAGTCAAGTTTTTGAAGCAATTGTTTTCTCGGTTTGGAACCCCTCTTGCGATCATAAGCGATCGTGGAACCCATTTTTGTAACGACCAATTCGAAAGGGTCCTAAGGAAATATGGGGTTACACATCGGCTTTCTATGGCTTATCACCCACAAACGAGTGGGCAAGTCGAGGTTTCAAACCGAGCTTTGAAGAGGATCTTGGAGAGGTCCGTTGGGGAAAACCGACAAACTTGGTCGGATAAGTTGGACGATGCTTTATGGGCCTTTAGGACCGCTCACAAGACGCCCATTGGGTGCACTCCCTATAAGCTTGTGTATGGAAAGAATTGTCATTTGCCTATCGAGTTACAATACAAGGCTTATTGGGCCCTAAAGCATTGTAATGATGATATGGAGACCGCGGGAAAACACCGGAAAATGCAATTGAATGAATTGGATGAATTGAGAGACATTGCTTATGAAAATTCATTGATTTATAAGGAAAAAACTAAAAAGTTGCATGATTCTAAAATTAAAAACCGGGTTTTTAACATTGGGGATCAAGTTTTGCTTTTTAATTCAAGATTAAAAATCTTTTCCGGTAAGTTGAAATCCCGTTGGTCCGGTCCATTCACCGTGACTCAAGTGTTTCCGTATGGGACCATCGAGCTAGCTCAAGATGATGGTCCTAACTTCAAGGTGAATGGACATAGGTTGAAGCACTACTTTAGCGGGGAAGTTCCATCCTTGAACTACCTCGACCAAGTCACCTTCCCCAATGATAATTAGTATTGAGGGGATCGAGTCGAGCTCATGACTCGGTAATCAAAAACGAGGTGCCTCGTGGGGGAGTCCCATGCTTATCCTATGTACATATTATCGCTTTCTAATGTAGTTAATGTGAGGGGATTTGTGCCCTTCCAACCTTTGTTCAGTGGTTGTGTGTGAATTGTGGATTTTAGATGATCATGATCTTCACGATTGGAGCCTCTCGTGTTCGTTTATGGGAGCACTCGATCGTTTGCTTTGAAGACTTTCTTAATATCCAAATGATATATCCTTTGATGTTCTAACCTTAGGTTTTTAGCACACTTCATAAACGGCTATTAATTTATTGGTTATACCCTTTCCATGCTAGATTAGGCATTCGACTACGTCTCTAGTATGGGGGTGTTTGCACCCCTAGACTCGAAACATTGAGGACAATGTTTAACTTTAGTATGGGGGGTGAATAGATACTTGCCTTGCCAAACCTTCACGCTTTCCAAAGTTTATCTTTTTGTTTATCGTTTTTGTTGCAAAATAAGGCTAAAAATGGCCAAATTTTAAAATTTTCTTGTTTTTCATAAGTGTTTGAAGACACGAATGTAGGTTTTCCGATGGCGAGAATAAGAGTAATTTTTGACTCGATCGTGCGTGTTGAGCACTTAGCTTTGATTCCTTAACTTCACATTAGGCTAAGTCTCTTAAATGAGGACGAGAAATGATAGGGTTAATTATAAGTTACTATGCTAAACGTAGAGTACTCGTATTCTTTCAAAAACTCATGTGTTCTCGTTATTTGCTTATTCTCCCTTCGCATGTAAATATTTTTTGCTTAATAAATATTGACTTAGCGGTTTAGTTAGGATTGTTGGGTTTCTAGTCTTTTCTAGTAGCTTCCGTGTAATTAAATTGGGAAGACATTAAGGTATCGCCAGCGTCACGGTTTTGAAGTATTGGCACCCTAATAATCAAAAGCTTCACCCAATAATAAGATTTCAAGTGCTCACCTAAATCAAGCAAACAATTTGAAGCCCCACAAGGCCGAAAAATCTATGCAAAATTGAAAGTGAATCAAGCCTTAATCTTCGAAGCTTTAAAGATCCATAATTCGCTTTAGCGTGAGGATATACGTCTTTGGCTAATAAAACCACCGATGAGGCGGATAATAAAAGGCAAGGCAAGACCGAAGTCATAATAAAAGCTTCATGGCGAAGTTGAATAAAAGATGGAGGTAAACCAAAGATAATAAGGCCCTTCCGTTAGGGGGCGTATAAAAGTCTTGGTAATAAGTCTCATGTTCAAAACCGTTATAAAACCGTGTTTATCGATCCTTCTTGTCGACTTAATTTTTTGACATCGTTGTCTATTAGGAGGTGTTATTGATTTGATGGTCTTAGTTACACCGTTAGGACTCTATTTTTAGACCTAAATCTCTATTATCGCATAAGTCAACAATGTATCCTCGTGAAACATTCAAGACAAAATAAAATATAAGAGATACAACTTAGGAATAATGGGAGAATAAGTATGTGATTAGGGCATATGAGTAGTGTTAGCATTACTAACTTATAATGACAATGATCTCGTTGCACGCTTGGCATGGAATTGGGGTGAAAATCGAGGACGATGAAATTATTTCTAACGAAGCATTCACGTGTTCTTATTCTATGAACCTAAACGTCCCATTTTGCGATGAAAATCATACATTATGTCTAAAACGCAAGTAGTAGTAGCAATAGAAGTAGTGTAGCTAGTTTATCATTCAATAAAGTGAATAAAAATGAATTTTGGAGGTGCTACAATACTTTATTCTAGCATTGCTTGAGGGCACGGCAATGGTTTAGTATGGGGGAGTGATGAGACTGCTTTTATACATCATCGTCCAAATTGGGCTTAAAATGCATTAAATATCATCAAAAGACCCAAATATATGCTTGTGTTGGTTGCTTGTGTATTTTAGGTGCGGATATTGAGAAAATGACAAAAGATCACAAGAATCATGCAAAAACGAACACGGGAAACGAAGCCGCACAATGAACCAAGCCCTAATGAAGAATTTTCCAAAGAAAAACCTTGAAGATGTGAAGAAATATGAAGAAGGGTCCTCCAATATGGAAGAACTGACACTTTATACCCTTGTATCTTCATAATTACAAGTTTGGTCCCTAAAGTTTGTCAAAATTACAAAAAGGACCCTTAACTTTGAAGAATTGGCAAATTTAGTCCCTCAACAAAACTAAATTGCCAATATTGGTCCTCCAAGAAGTCAACAAACAAGTCAAAACCTTGAAGTATGAAGACATGTCAAGAAAAGCCCTTGAAGAATGTAAGTTATGCATTTAAAGTCCTTGTTTCAAGTTTGTAAAGTATTTGGGCCTGAATTGACAAGTTGCCCAAACATATTATAAAGGGAAATGGGGTTTGTGCTGTTTATTTACAACATGAAAGAAGGAAGAAACAATGGGGACTAAAACTGCCAAGACATCCAAATCCACCACCACCAATCATCCTGCCACATCACCTCCACCAGCCAACCACATCACACCACCTCATCCCATCCACCTACGTCACACATCCACTAGCAACTTTACTGATTTTTATAATCAGTTTTAAACTTTCCTCCAAACACCTCATTTAAATTTAATCACCCCCAAAACGGATTAAATACACCCTAATCACCCCATAAACCCTAGAACTTGCCCAGGATCAAACTCACCAAAAACAAAGGGTTTATGGTTATAACCTTCCAGATTGCTAATTAACCATGACCTTAACCAATCCCAACTCCCAAAAACCTGTCACCCTCAACATGGAACCCACCCATTGGTCCCCTGCTACACGTTTTGACTCCAAAACAAAAAGATGCCAGGAAATCCAAGGCCCTTGTTTATTTCTTGTTCCCAAAGGCTTAATGAACGCCTAGGATCATTTCTACACTGCTGGCATCCCACATACATCCAAATGATCATCACATGGGCTCTTAACCAAATTCAAAATTCGAATCTTCAAAAAGAATCAAAGGGCAAGATGGGAAGTTCATCTACATTAGGGTTAAGCTTCTTTTCAGTTCTAGAATGAATTTGTAAGCCTCTATATAAAGGCATATAGGATTTTCATTTTACTTGTTCTTTTTCCTTCTCTTTGGTCACGGCCTTGTAAATCCAATTTTGTTTAATGTGAAAGGAAATGGTACTGAGTTGTTGACGAGAAACAAAAGAGCCCTATTTACTTTTCCATTGCATTTTTTAGGTTTTGAAGTTGAAACCTTATTTTCAGTCTTTGTTTATTTTTGGGAAACTCAAGTTGTTAAGTTTATAAGTTTTCTGTCCAAGCTTTTTAATTTGATCATATGAGCCTGATATTCTTGTTGAATATCAAGCTCAAGTGAAACTTAAAGAGTTTGTTGATTTAGTTATTGTTGAATTTTCAGAAAACCAAAAATCAGTTTTTTCATTTTTATCAAATAAGCCATAGGCAGCTTAACTGATAAGCTGGCTTATTAGCGTATTGGACTTGTGAACAGCTCACTTTCTTGTTTACTTCCTTCCTTAGCAGGTTCAAAAATATCTCATCCATTTTGAAGAAATATTGGGTGTGTGTGTCTTTGTGACCACCACTAGCATCTCTACTTGCCTACTTGTTTCTATAAGCCAATAGCCCAGCTATAAGCTGATGGGAGATGGCTTTGCTGCCATAGTGGGGCCTGGATGTGGGTCCCACAAGGTATAAACCTTGAATCTCTTATTTTCAAGTTTTGATTATGCTTTGTGTGATTTTGGTGAATTTGTATGAATCTGTTTTAAATTACCTGTTTCTTGTTTGACTTAGCTTAAAAATGTTATTCTTGCATGACTAGATAGTTTAGGATTGATTTAGTTTGAGTTTCATTTGATTTTGTTTGAAAAAAGTTGGTTTCTGAAATTAAAAGGGTGTTTGGGATTAGGGATATAATAGGATTATAAGTGTATAAACCTGTTAGAAACCACTCACATACACTTTCTTTGGTTCATTTGGTGTAATTGTATTGTTCTTGTTAAGTTTGGTAAGGTTTAAAAACAAGTTTGCATGATAAAAAGTGGAAAATAGCATAAAACAGTCAATCCATCTCCGTGCCTGATTTTTGTGAAATTTTGTGCCATCAAAGCTTGTTAATTGTTAGAGAATAGGTCTCAGTAGGATTGTGTATCTGTTTTATGTGATTAGGTGAACTTATATGCAAGTTTGTGGCATTTGAAAATCATTTTTGTGCAAGTTGCATCAACAAACAGTCACCAGACCTGCATAAGCTTCATCAGTAACATTCATATGCATTTGAGCTTGATTTGGGTGCTTGACTTGTGTTTTTTGTGCTATAATTGACTCCCTACACTCAAACTGAGTGTAGGGGTGCCCCTATTGTCCATCAAAAACCATCAAAAATCCAGGAACAAGCCCCTCTTGTTCCATCTTCACAAGTGAAGAAACACTCTTTGTGTTCATCAGTTCTTTTGTAAACTGGGCTTTGTTTTGATCCTAGTTACTTGATTCTAGCTTATTTTCTTTGATAAAAAGATTGTTTTGGAGTGAATTAGGATTACTGTAATTGAGTTTTAAAGTTTAAAAAAGAAAAAGAAAAGTTTTTACAAAAAGGACGTGGCTAGGACTCGAACCTGCGCCACTCCTCTCACACTCCAACGTGATAACCAGTTGCCCTAGGGTCTTTGACTGGTTATCACTTGGAACTTCTAATATTTAAGTAGTGTTTGTTTTTGGCTTATTTAACTAATCAGCTTACTAATAAGCTGATTTCAGCTTATTCCTTTTAGGTTTTTACACCTTAGCATTTTTCCTTGTTTCTTATTAGGGTTAGGGACTTTTTGGTTCAAAAAGTTTATTTTTCACGTGTTTATTTAATTTTCTAGGATTATTTTTAGTTTAAATTTTGAAAAGTAAATTAAAAATAGGAAAAGGTATTTTAAAAATCTGGAAAAATGGTTTTTAGGTTTTTAATTATATATTTGAGGTTTACAGCCATTAAGGTTTTCATTTTAGCTAATTTTTGATTTTATATGATTTTAGGGTTTTTAACCAACTTTGGAATTTAATATAAAATTATTAAAAAGGTTTTGGAAATTTTTAATTGCATTTTTGTCTTAGTTATATTGTTCTAGATTTATGGTAATTTTTTCATAAACTTTGAATTTTTTTGAATATTTTAATATTATTTTATTATTAAAAATTAAAAGTCTGATTTTTTAAGTTTTTACATTTTTCCAAGATTGTAGACACTTAATTAGGAATTTTGTAACTTTCCAAATATTTTTAGGGCTTTTCAATTATTTTCTAGAATTAATTTAAGTTTTAATTGATTTTAATAGTTTTTAAGTAGTTTTATTTGGTTTTAAAATTTTAAAAAATACTTTTTAGCTTAATTAGGTTATTTTTGAGGTTTACAAACTTTAAAATATTGCTTGGGACTTTTTAATAATTAATTGTGATTTTTAGGGCTTTAATTAGCATTAAAAAGTCATTATCTAATTAATTAAAGAGTTTTAGCTAGTTTGGATTTTTTGTAAACTCTTAGAATTTTATTTTGGATTTTTAGTAATTTTTAAGAATTTTTAGGTTAAAATTTTAATTTTGGTAGTTTTTACGTTTTTACGTGAACGCCTTTTTTGTCTTAGTTTAATCCGTCTTCGTAACCGTTTTCCTCTTCTAATCCCATTTCTTCTTTTCTTTTTCTCAATATAATCACAAAGTTAATCATTTCAATACAAACACACTAAGCCTCCTTGGGAAACGAACTTGGACTTATTTGGTCATTAGTGCTCGGTTTTCCTAAACCGACACTTAATACTTGCCACTTTTGCCTTCCTTTTCCTAAAGGGGTAAAAACTCTACATCACTTATTCACATAAATCATGTAATTAAAAGCTAATTAAAATAATTTGATCAAAATAAGAACAATCAATTGGAAGAATTCGATCAAAATAAAAACTATTAATCAGAATATTTCGTTCAAAATAAGCTAATGACAATAAATTAATAAGCTTATTCAAAATCCAATAAGCTAAAAAAAATAAGAATATATTATGAGAATACAAACCTGATATGAATTCGTGTTAATTAATCGATTTGTGATGGATTAATGATGATGTTCGTGATGGATTTGTGATTATACGCTTCAACTTATAGAGAGAGAAAGTAGATCGGGAGGTAGAGAGAGAAGTGATGTTACGGTGTGTGTGTTTTATGAGAAAGAAAGGATAAAATGATTTATATAGTGGCGGATGAAATGATGAAAATACTCCTGCAGTATAAAATAGGGATTTAATCTCAGCCATTAGATGGTGAGGAGATGGAAGGTGGGATGAGTCCCCTCATATCTTAAATAAATTTAATATCCAAATGAACTTAAATCATATAATATACATCCTTTTAATGCATCAGCTTACATTTGATTTCAAATAATACAAGTTCAACAACATGATGTTCAATCCAAACTTTTCCTACAAAAAAAGCAATCAATGATAACATAAATACACATCAACCCCTTCTATTACAACATAAAGAACATAATGTACAACTCAATCACCACCTTTTTATTTTCCAAACAATGTTCACATAACTATTATAGATTGACACCAATAAGTTAGATATGTTTCACCTCTAAAACATGATAAATACATAGATCTATGGAAAAAACCTAAAAAGTGGCGGCAACACCAGGATTCTGTGACATATCGGCAGAGCCGGCGACGCGAACACCAATCTATATGAAAAACCTTATTAACATGAGAAATATATACGATCATTTTTTTAACACACATAAAAACTCATACTTTTAAAATACCTCATATCTATAAGTAATTTACAGTTGTTGTGGTCCTCGCGGTATGGTTTTCTAGGAAGACAATGATGGATTTTTTCGAGACGTGACGACTGTTAAAACCGAATAACCAAATAACATTTTTTCACCAGAAAATTTTAATCACAGGGTACCCGCCGCCGCATCGCGCGGGTACCCTGCTAGTCTAAATAAGACCAACTCATATCCAACCCATTTTTAAGATCCAGATCAAGGAAAATGCTCCAACCACGTAATGTATACATAAAAACTTTCACACAATCATGTGTTACAAAATTATTTGATCTAAAATTAGGAGTTAGCGGATCTAAAATATTAAAATTGATCTAAGCCATTTGCCACATTATTATGTAAAAAAAATATGTAAAAATTATGCCACATTATAAGTTTGTCTTTTCATGTCATATGACATAAACTAGGGAATTCAAATTAGTTCTCCGAAGACACAATTACACACGCATCAGAGTATTTTTTTTCTTTTCTAAAAGCTTGTTTGTCTCCATGCTTAAGCTCACTTACACTCCTAATCGGCATCATGTTAAGCGGACTATTGGGATCACCAGGTCGACACAAGTAGCCCGTATAGTAAGCATATCGGTTATGGTTGATGTTGCCAACCAGATTTCACCTATCTTTCTATTTAAAAATAAAATAAAAGTATTATTTCAAAAATAAAATAAAATTATTACTTTTTAAAGGGTATTTATCTTTGTATCCTTTAAAAGACACTTATTGCATATTGTGTTTAAAAAAGCGCGTCTGAGATGTGCATGAGACACACCTTGTTACATCAGACGCCATAATGTGTTACGGGGTGCGTGATGAGGAGTACACATCGTTCACGCATCAACTGATGATGCATCATGTCGACGCTTTTGAGTGCATCGTGTACTTTAACCATATAACATAAAGTGCTAAGTAAAAAAGTAGACAAAAAGTACACCTTGTTATCCCAACCAAGACTTTTTTTTTCAATTCTAAAAAAAAGACGTGTTTTTTATCAACTGATCAACTCACTTATATTTTTAACACGTGTCCAAGTGGTCAACCTTTTTTATTTACAAGTACAACTTAAATTACAAATATACCCTCAAGCTTATCCTCTTTTTCCTACCTTTACCACTTCATCACTACCATCACTACTGATACAAGGCTTTTGCCCGTATAAAAATTAAGTTCGTTGTTCCTGTCTAATCGAATTGATCTGGTTTAACTATGTGACTCAGTCGTTCTTTGGTGAAACAAAAGTTGTGTCGTTGTAGTAATTAAAAGGTGCAAGACTATAAAGTAAAATGACGTTAAGGTAAATCTAAGTCTAATTTAAAATAAAAGGCAGGTATTTAAAAGCGTGACGAAAAGTAAATAGCACTAAAAGTAATTAACGCAAACTTAAAACTATCTAAGGCAAACTTAAAACGCAACTAAAACTTAAAACTAAGGCAAGGTTAAAATAAATCTAAGGCAAATAAACTTAAAGTGCAACTAAGTAAAAAGGCGGGAAAAGTAAAGCTTGAAAATTAAAAACAGAAAGTTAAAAACTGAAATTAAAATAACCTGAAAACAGCTTATCCGGAATAAACCTTCGTTCGGAATAAATATTCATCCGGAATGTCACCTTCGTTCGGAATGTTCTTCTTCACTCGGAATATTCACCAAAACCCTTGATCCGAAATAAATCCTTTATCCGGAATATGTCACTTGTCCGGAATAAAGTCTTGATTCGGAATAATGGTCTTGATCCGGAATGTTCTGCTTGATCCGAAATAACTTCCTTGATCCTGAATATTGGATATTCCGGATGAAACACCTTGGCTAAAACTTGATCCGGAATGTTTTAATATTCCGAATAACACTTTGATCCGGAATAATAAATTATTCCGGATGAACTTGCTGATCCGGAATATAATCCTTGATTCGGAAAGTATGGTTGATCTGGAATATTATTTTAGATGAGAGACTTGATCCGGAATAAATAAATTATTCCGAATAAAACACTACTGATCCGGAATGATAAATATTCCGGATGAACGACTTTGATCCGGAACTTTATCAGCAAACACTTTCACTCGGAATAACTTTTGGCCTTGATCTGGAACTTTTCCTGGGAAACAGAAGAACAGCGAAGAACGCGCAAGACAAAAATAATACGGATCTAGATGAAAACTAATAAAAATCAACCACAAGATTAAGCAAACTAATAACAAATGATCAACTAATGATAATCAAACAAACGAAAACAACAAAACTAACAATAATGATCAAAATAATCAAAACCCACTTTGATCAAATCAATAAAAATAAGAACATGAACATGAACAAATAAACATAAAGATCAAAGATTAAGAAAGGAAGATAGGAGATCAAACAATAAAGTAAAGATTGACAATAATTAAAAGGAAAACTTACTTGAAATTAAATGTATTTAAGGTGCAAGACAAGGTATTTAAATGGACATGAAATTAAATGACAAGGTAATTAAAAGTGGAAGAAATAGTTTGTCAAGCTATCCAACAAAATGAAATGATTAACATCCTAATCTATTTATAGGGGAGGATTAGGGAGTGCTTAGGAAGCTTCCTCCCCTCTTTCATCTTTTCCTTAATTGCAAGCTTAAGTCCTTGATCTTCTTAATCCTTTGTTAATCTTCTTAATACTTGGACTTTAATGACTTGTCACGGGATTTCTTTGAACTCGTCTTGTAATTCTTCAATAAATTAGAATTGAGTTCTTCGGCTTTTGGTAAAATTCCGTCTTTTGACTTTTTCTTTGATAAATCTTCAGAATTTGTCTTGGACTTCCGTTCTTTTTGCACTCTTGACTTCTTGACTTCGTCTTTCGTCTTTTTCTTTGATAAAAGCCCGTGAATGCCCGTGTTTTCACCACTTTTCACCTTTTTGTCCTAAATCACAACAAAAACACAAACCACGCATAATTCCGACATAAATGACATAAAATACACGTTTTGGCTCGGTTATTATTGTAATTAAGTGGTAAAAAGGATGGGTGTTTACACACCTATCAACTACCAACCTACCACTTCATCACCACCACCACTATAAATTATCATAAATCTTATTAACCATTGCTCCTTTACAATGACAGTCAACATAAATATATTTTTCCACTGAGTTTGACTTAAAAGTTCAAGTTTCGAAGCCATTATTCCTCATGATGTGTAAGAAAAACCGTAGAAACCGTCTCCTGAATTGAATCATATCCAATACACGATAATATTCTATTGTTTTACACAATTTTCATATCAACTGCTAGTCGTATATTTTAAGGTGTACTACTGATTAAGGTGTAAGTTGTCTTCATGGTTTTGTTATTGTTTAAATGTCACTGTATCAAGCAAGTCAATATTCTAACAAAGTGGGACAAACAATAAGAACTCATACAACTAATATATAAGAGGCGCCAGGGGAAGGTCCTAAGGGTTGTTGCCGCCCTCTGTTGTTGATGATCGATGTGCCCCCATTATCAACAATGCTTTTCGTTCGTATGTATACATGAATAACGACATTATAGATTGCATTGTTCTGTTCAATGTCATAGCTGATTATATGGATCTGGATGACCGGATCTGGTGCAATCTTTTTTTTCTTCTAAAAAAAATATTCTAATAAAGGGACGTTTCATATTTTTTTTAGATATGAAAATAATATTTTGGATATGAAAAAAAATTAATGATTGATAAAATTTATGATGATTGATAATGGTGGGGGTGATAAAGTTATAGGTTGGGAGTAGTGGTGTTGATGAAGTGATAAAGGTGGGAGAAAGAGGATAAGGTTAGGAGTATATTTGTAATTTAAGTTATATTTATAAATAAAAAAAGTTGATCACTTGAACATGTGTCAAAAATATAAGTGAGTTGATCAGTTGATTAAAAGCACATGTCTTTTTTGGAATTGAAAAAAAAGTCTTGGTTGGAATAACAAGGTGTACTTTTTTCTACTTTTGTATTTAGCCCTAACATAAAACTAGCTGATGCATCATCATATCTGTGCTTTTGAGTGCGTCATATACTTTAACCATATAACATAAAACTGGACCTATTAATGTGTGTCAGGCCTATTTCTAAGGCTGGTAGGAGTGGGAGATATTCCACCCGTGAGTTGGTTGTACTCACGCGCAGCCCCCACCCCACATATCATCACCCGCGCGCGACTTGTTCCCCAACCACAAAAAAAACTTGGCAAACTCACTCAGGTGAGTTTTATACTATTGGGCCCCATCACTAAATATAACCAGTTTTTTTAAATAAAAATAAAAAATAAAATTTACCCAAAATTTACTAATAAATACCCCAGCATCTTCTTCATTTTTCACACACAAAAAATCAAACATCTCATCTTCATCTCCATCTTTATCGCAATCAAAAATGGCATGCTCATTCCCACATACCGAAGTCGAGATTAAGGCTATGATTCAGAGACAAATAATTCAACAACAACGTCGTTACGATGAGCTTACGAAGTTAGGTGATGATTTTGATGCTGCGTCCAAAGAAAATACGAAATTGCGCACGAAATGTGGGATCTGCCGTGATCTCTCTCCACAAAAGCGTCAGTTACTCGACACGTATTTTAGAGATCAATCTGATATCGATTTCACCTTCCGGAGATCTATGTTTAGAAAGTAGATAAAATTGCAGGCTAGAATTGAAGAAAATACTAAATGGTTGAATAACTTGGGTTCTTCGTCCCAATCTCAAACAACTCATATCGGTTCTTCGTCGCAACAACACCGAAGCAGAAATGAGTCGCCCGATCTACCCTTTCCAATTCCAAACGACTCAGATGGCAGAATGACTGACAATGATGTGTATCAAGAATACCTAGATCAAAAAGTGTTGAGACAAACTCAGGAAGAAGAAGAAAGGAAAAGAAGGGAGCTGGAGGCACAAATTATGGCGGAAGAAGATGAAGAAGAAACAATGCGTTGGGAGTTTCCTGGTCAGTTTTCGGATTCAGATCCGAAAACTGACTAAACGTATTATGCATTTTTAAGTTTATGTTTTTTTTAAATGTTGTTTTTAAATTTTCTGTGTATCGTCTTTTAATTTTGTACTGTAATAAGTGTGAAAACACTTATCCTTTTACCACTTATTTCCAATAATAACATGACAAAAACATGTATTTTATGTCGTAAAAGTCGGAATTATGTGTGGTTTGTGTTTTTATTGTGTTTTAGGACCAAAAGATAAAAAAGGAAGAAAACACGGGCTTTCACGGGCTTTTATCGAAGAAAACGAGAAAAGACGAAGCCAAGAGATCAAGAGCGCTTAAAGAACGGATGTCCAAGACCTATTCTGAAGATTTATCTAAGAAAAAGTCTAAAGACGGAAGTTTAATAAAGTCGAAGAACTCAAGTCTAAATTAAAGAAGAAAATTATTAAGACAAGTTCAAATCCCGAGACGTCATCGAGAAAAGACAAAGAATTAAATCGAGTCGAGAAGAAAAGAAAGAAGGAAGCACACCATACATGCACCTCCCACTTAGCCTATAAATACCCTCCTAATCACATTAGGAGGGTGGTTAGCTAGTTAATTTTTAGTTTTTCATTATTAGTTCTAAAATGTTTAAGCACTTTCTCTCTCTAGTTTTATATTAAGTTTTGTACTTTTGAATCTTAATCTTTTAATACAAGCAATCTTTTGATAATCTCTCATTCTTTCTTTCTTAATAATCTATGGTTTGATTTAATAAGCATGTAGTGGTTGTGATTTGGTTGATTTTTGTGTTGGCTTATTGATAATAAGTTGATTTAATAAGTTTAAGTTTTTGATATAAAAGTGGTTTTTGATTTTTAGCTTATTAAGATTTTAAAAGTTTTTAAATTTTAGCTTAATCATCTTTTTCTAAAAATATTTTGGTTTAGCTTTTGGCAAAGTGCTTATTGGGATTTGGCTTATTCATTATTTGTTCAAAGTTCGGAAAGTTTATATCCCTAGTATTCTGGATAAGGGGTCCCAAACCCTTATTCCGGATAAGTCGTTCGTCCATCTTGCGGATAAGCAGCAGTCTCAAGTATTCCGGATAAGGGGTCTCAAACCCTTATTCCGGATAAGCTTCCCTAGTTCTTTTTTTTGCGGATAAGGTTTTCCGGATAATTATTCCGGATAAGAGTTTTAGTCCAATTTTCCGGAAGAAGTTCATGTCATTTTTCTGGATAACCAATTCCGGATAAGGATTGTCTCATTTTGCGGATAAGCTTCGTTTTACTTTTTCCGGATAAGGATTAAAGTTGGATTGCGGATAAGCTCACGAAGAATTTTTCCGGATAAAGCTCTTCTTATGTTTTCCGGATAAGAGTCAATGTTTCAGTTTTGCGGATAAGATCACCATATTGTTTCTCCGGATAAGCATTTTCCGGATAACACATCTAAGTCTTTTTCCGGATAAGGAGTTTCACATCGTTTTCCGGATAAGGAGTTTTAGTCACTTTTTCCGGATAAGCATTTTGTTAGTATTCTGGATAAGCAACTTAGCCTACGTTGCGGATAAGGGATTTCGATCAATATTCCGGATAAGCTCATCATCACGTTTTCCGGATAAGATCACGGAAACCCTTTTGCGGATAAGGCAGAATTTGAATTCTGGATTAGCTTTCAATTCCAGTTCTAGTTTCTCGTTTTCCCGCCAATTAAGGTTAGTTCATTTTACTTTATTTCTATCTTGTCATTTAATTATTTTATTGTTTATCTCACCAATTAGATATAGATTATCCAAAGCTCCCCCTTTTAGTGACCAAGAACAACAATTCCACTTTGAACCGTGATCAATTCGAGAAGATACCGAGAACGAAACAACGACAAATATAATTGGGTACGAGCAACACAAAGGAAGATCTTGCAAAAGCTACATTTTTAATTAACTAAAATTTTGTTATTAAAATGGCGCCGCTGCCGGGTCTTTTCGTAAGGATCAACGGTTTCTTGTGAGAAAAATTGGATTTTGGGATCCGTTCTTTCGGGAACATTATTTTCAAGTACAAAAATTTTCAAAAACCCATAAAAATAAAAAAATTTCAAAAATACAAAAAAATAAAAAAAATTAAAAAATTAAAAAACCTATAAAAACCAAAAATATTTTCTCTTGCATTTTATTTTTAGTGTATGCGTACTCGATCAACGTCCTATCCCGAGCCCGAGACTCTCAAAAATTTACACATGGCCGGTGTACACAACAACAATAATAATCCACCCCACCCCAACATGAATAATCCACCCCTACCCGACCTACGAACCATGGAGGAGCTATGCCAACCTACGATGAATGAACGTGGAGGACCGATTGCGCCGATGCAAATCACGGCTCAGGAGTTTTCATTGAAGCATCATATGATCCAACAAGTGCAAACTAATCCATTTCGCGGATTGCAGGATGATGATGCCAACAAGCACCTCGACAAATTCATTACCATTACCCAAAGCATGTAGATGCCCGGTGTTTCTATGGATGTCCTTCGCCTTCAACTATTTCCCCACACGCTTTCTCACCATGTCGAAAAATGGTTTGACCGTCTCCCAAAGAATTCTATTCATACTTGGGACGACATGACTCAACGATTTTTGTCGCGCTACTTTCCACCATCCATGGTCACGAGCCTGCGTAACCAAATTAGTGGATTCATGCAAGACAATGATGAATCGCTCTTTGATGCTTGGGAACGCTACAATGATTTGATCGACCGTTGTCCAAATCACAACATGCTCCCCGTCACTCTCATTGATACTTTCTACAATGGTATCACTTTTCGTGATTGTGACACGATCAACGCCGCCGCCGGTGGTACTTTTATGAAAAGGAGACCGGAGGAGTGTAGAGAGTTGATTGAAAACATGACTACTCACCACAAGAATTGGGATTCATTCGCATCCTCAAGATCTAATCCGAGAGTCAATGTTTCATCTACTTCTTCCACCACCGACATGTCCGCCATAGAACGAGCCATTATCGAAATGAGCAAAAATATGCAAATTTTGGCTAATAACCACACTCAACAAGCTAAAGCCGTTGCTATTTCTTGTGACACATGTGGTGGTCCTCATTCTTACAATGATTGTCCTTCTACTCAAGGCAATTTTTGTGAAAACGTTAACACGGCATACGGTACTTATCCCACGGGAGGTTATCAAGCTCGTCCTCAAGGAGACCGTAACTTGCTAAGTTATCGTTCAAACAACTATCTTGCACCACCCGGTTTTACTCCTCAAAACCAAAACCAACAACAAAGCTATAACCGAAATAACCAAACCCAACCTCGTGCTAAAAATCAATATCAATCCCAAAGAAACCCATATCCACCTCAAGGAAATTCTCAAGCTTACCAAGCTCCACCTCTCAATCAACCAACGACGTTGAATCAAGACATCGAGACGTTCATGAGGACTAATAGAGAGATGGTGACGAATCTTCAGAGTCAGTTCATCAACTTGAAGGGAGACATGGCGAAACAAGGGAGCGATATTCGAGCCGAGCTAAGGAATGACATGGCGAAACAAAGCAATGATATTCGCGCAGACATGAGAGACTCTTTCAGCACTCAAGCGGATAATATACGTGATATGATCGGTTTGCTCTTCCAAGGTAATCAACCCTCTTCTTTGGGTACTCTTCCGAGTAACACCGTTGCTAATCCAAGAGGGGAGATGAAAGTAATCACCACTCGTAGTGGAAAAGGTTATACGGAACCCGAGCTTCCTACACCTCCACCCGTGATTGTGAACAAGGAAAAAGAGCAACTTTCCTCACCTCCTTGGCCTTCTACCCCCATTCCCCCACCACCCGCAATTGTGAGTGATCCTACTCCCCTAAAGCCTTCCTCTTCATCCGATATACCTTATCCTTCAAGGTTGAGGAAAGAGAAGCAAAAGAGCAAGGATGATATTCAAGTTTCAAACTTTCTCAATATGTTTAAACAATTGAATTTTAACATCTCCTTTGCCGAGGCTCTCGCCCACATGCCTAAATATGCGAAGATGTTTAAAGATCTTCTTAGTGACAAGGAGAAGCTTCTTGATATTGCTAACACCCAACTTAACGAGAATTTCTCCGCGGTTCTCTTAAGGAAATTGCCTACCAAACTTAGTGATCCGGGTCACTTCTTGATTCCATGCAACTTCCCGTGAGTAGAGAATTGCATAACCCTAGCCGATCTAGGTGCTAGTATAAACTTAATGCCTTTAAGTGTTTGGAAGAAATTATCTCTCCCTGAGCTAGTCCCCACTAAAATGACTTTGGAATTAGTGAACCGTACGGTTGCTTATCCAGTGGGGATAGCCTAAGACGTCTTCGTTGGCGTTGACAAATTCACCTTCCCGTCGGATTTTGTTGTCGTTGACTACGAGATGGATCCTCGTGTTCCATTAATCGTTGGACGTCCCTTCTTGAGGACCGGTCGCACCCTCATTGATGTAGCCGCGGGCGAAATAATCATGAGAGTTGGTGACGATAAAATTTTCTTCAACATAGGTAAGATTTCTAAGCAACCTTATTCATATGAGAGTGTTAATGTTATTGATGTTCTCGATGAGGCTTGTGAAGAACACTTTCATGATGCTTGCAAAAGTAATCTTTCTTCTCTATCCAATGTTGAGACCGTTGCCTCAATTGCTCCGTCATTGACTCCATTTGGAGAAAGTGACTTTCTTTTGGATGATTTTGAAGCTAGCTTGGGTCCACTTGATCTTAAATATGATGATTCTCCCACCGATTGGGAAGAACATATTCGTACAATTAAGAAACTTCTCAATGAAGACCCTTTTTCTCCTCCTTCTCCTAAAGAGGTGACTAATGATGATCCATCGTTAGTTACACCATCTATTGAGGATCCTCCTACTCTTGAGCTTATGGACTTACCTCCTCATCTCGAGTATGTTTTCTTAGAGGACATTGATCAACTTCCCGTTATCATTGCTAAGGACTTAAAAGCCGATGAGAAAACTCGTCTCATTGAAGTTCTCAAGAAACATAAAAGAGCTATCGCTTGGAAAATCTCTGATATTCGCGGAATTGATCCTCACTTTTGCACACATAAAATTCTCATGGAGGACGACTTTAAGCCCACCATTCAAAGCCAACGAAGGGTGAATCCTAAAATCCATGACGTTATCAAAAAAGAGGTCATCAAACTTCTTGATGCGGGCATGATTTATCCTATCTCGGATTCACCATGGGTTAGTCTAGTCCATTGTGTGCCTAAGAAAGGCGGAATCACTGTTGTGCCCAATCAAAACAACGAGTTGATTCCTACACGTCTCGTTACTCGGTGGAGAGTTTGTATAGACTATCGCAAACTCAATGATGCCACGAGAAAGGATCATTTTCCTCTTCCTTTTATGGACCAAATGCTTGAACGTTTAGCGGGTAATGAATATTACTGCTTTCTAGATGGTTTCTCGGGTTATTTCCAAATACCCATCGATCCCCAAGATCAAGAGAAGACAACATTCACTTGTCCCTATGGCACATTTGCCTACAAAAGAATGCTTTTTGGCTTATGCAATGCCCCCGGGACTTTCCAAAGGTGCATGTTGGCTATTTTCCATGACATGGTTGAGCAAACCATGGAAGTCTTCATGGATGATTTCTTGGTCTTTGGGGATTCATTCTCTTCTCGCCTTGCCAATTTAGAACGTATGCTTAAGCGGTGTGAAGACACTCACCTTGTTCTAAATTGGGAAAAATGTCATTTTATGGTAAAAGAAGGCATTGTGCTAGGACACAAAATCTCAAAAGCCGGTCTTGAAGTCGACCGTGCTAAAGTGGATGTCATAGCCAAATTACCTCCACCTTCAATCGTGAAGGGTGTGAGAAGTTTTCTTGGTCATGCGGGCTTCTACCATCGATTTATCAAATATTTTTCTAAAATCGCTCGCCCGATGACCCACCTCTTGGAAAAAGATACTCCTTTCATCTTTTCTAAAGAGTGTATTGAATCCTTCAATCTTCTTAAGGATAAGCTAACTAAGGCACCGGTCTTGGTTACCCCTAATTGGGAGCTACCTTTTGAGTTGATGTGCGATGCTAGCGACTTTGCTATTGGAGCGGTTTTGGACCAAAGAGTGAATAAACACTTCCAACCAATCCATTATGCTAGCAAGACAATGACGGGGGCTCAATTGCATTATACGACAACCGAAAAAGAGCTTTTAGCTGTTGTTTATGCTTTTGAAAAATTTCGCCCCTATCTTGTTTTATCCACCACCATTGTATACACGGACCATTCTGCGTTGAAGTACTTGATGACTAAGCACGACTCTAAGCCAAGACTTCTTCGCTGGGTTTTACTCCTTCAAGAATTTAACATTGAAATTCGTGACAAGAAGGGAGCTGAAAACCTAGCCGCGGATCTAAGTAGACTTGAGGATCCATATCAAGGGGATCATCTGAACAAAGAGATCAATGACTCTTTTCCCCTTGAGACCTTAATGTCTATCAATTCCAATCTTGATGACACCCCGTGGTTTGCGGACATTGCAAACTACTTAGCGGGTGGTGTTCTCATCAAAGGGTTAACATCCCAACAAAAGAAAAAGTTCTTGAATGATGTTAAGACTTACTTTTGGGATGACCCTTTTCTATTCAAACAATGCGCTGACTCGATTATTCGCTGATGTGTTGACGGACCGGCAGCTTTAGACATTCTCGAGGCTTGTCACAAAGGACCCACCGGTGGTCACTTTGGTCCCAACTTCACCGCGAAGAAAGTGTTTGACTCCGGATTTTATTGGCCCACCATTTATCGTGATGCTCACGAGATTGTTAAACATTGTGATGCTTGCCAAAGACAAGGCAAGATCACACATAAAGATGAGATGCCTCAAAATTTCATACAAGAATGTGAAATCTTTAATGTATGGGCATCGACTTTATGGGGTCATTCCCTTCTTCTAAAGGAAACAAGTACATCCTCTTAGCCGTTGACTACGTTTCTAAATGGGTTGAAGCTAAGGCTCTCCCTACGAACGATGCGAGGGTGGTTGTGAACTTTTTAAAGCAACTTTTTGCTCGATTTGGTGTTCCTCGTGCTATTATTAGTGACCGTGTGACTCATTTTTGCAATGACCAATTTGCAAGAGTCATGGCTAAGTACGCTGTTAATCACCGTCTTTCCACCGTTTATCATCCCCTAACTAATGGGCAAGCCGAGATATCCAACCGTGGATTGAAGCGAATTTTGGAACGTACTGTGGGAGAGCATCGTGCCTCATGGGCCGATAAACTTGATGATGCTCTGTGGGCTTTCCGTACCGCCTATAAGATACCGATTGGTTGTACACCTTATCGTCTTGTGTACGGGAAAGCATTCCACCTCCCCATCGAGCTGGAACATAAGGCATACTGTGCCTTGAAGTGGGCTAACTTCGACATCAACAAAACCGGTGATCTTCGCAAGATTCAACTCAACGAGCTGCATGAACTGAGGAATGAAGCTTACGAGAACTCATTGATCTACAAGGAGAAGACCAAGATCATCCATGATGCTATAATTAAGAACCGAGAGTTCCACGTTGGTGATCAAGTCTTACTTTTTAACTCTCGGTTGAAGATCTTCTCGGGCAAGCTAAAGAGCCGCTGGTCTAGTCCATTCACCGTCGCCAAAGTCTTTCCCTATGGCACCATTGAGCTTTCTCAGCCAAATGGGCCCAATTTTAAGGTGAATGGCCAGCGTTTGAAGTTGTACTTTGGAGAGGACATCTCTAATGAGATTCCATCCCTCTCCACCCTTCCTTTGAATTAATTCGGGATCGAGTCAGGCTCGTGACTCGGTGAACAAAAACAAGCGCTCCTCGAGAGGCAACCCGTGTATCTACCCTTTCCCGTTTTTACCCTAAGTGTAGGGGGAGCTTGTAGGTGTTTGTTGCTTTGTTTCTTATGATGTGTAGGGATTCGAACTTTTAAATGAATCACTTTTGATGACTTTTGACGAACCGTGATCCCGTGTTCCCATCTTCTCGGTTCTATCCTAAACTGTCGTGATTCAATTTTTCATATCTTATATGTTCACATTGACATCACTGTAGTTGTCCTTTCCTTAGCAAGATTTAAACAAAGTGCACAATGTCATAAGTGTAGGAGAGTTTACTCCCACATGCTTAAACATTGAGGACAATGTTTATATTAAGTGTAGGGGGACTTCTATCGAAGTAAGTGGTCTTTTCCATGAATTTGTCCTCATTTTAACCGGAAAATTTGATTTTTCGACATTTTTCAAATTTTTAATCTATTTTGGCCTAGTGGTATAGTTGTATTTTCCTTTGTTATGGTTATTTTATTTCCTTGCTAGAATAAATTTTCAATAAAGTGGTTTTAAATTTTTCAAAGTCGTGAATATTTTGACTCAACCCGAGTTTACTTATCTAAGTTTACTCTAGCTAGTATCCTTAACATGTTTAAGTCAAGTTTTGCTAGGCTTTTATATAGGAAGCTTTAAAACGCGAAAGTCTTAACTCTCACGGGTTAAGAACAAGAACTTTTCGCAAGTTCCTATAATTGATTCTAGAGAGTCGTTTATCAAGGGAACTTTAAAACGCGAATTCTAACTTGAAAAAGTCTAAGAATTTGCAAGATCCTATAAATGACTCGAAAACCCAAAAATTTGATTTAATTGGCTAAGCATCCACGAGTCTCATTCCTTGAGATTTTAAATTACGAAGAACGAGAGATGATAGAGTCAATTATAAGTTTGGTATTCTTTCGTGAATTTATGTGAGTTAATTATGAGCCTATTCTCCCATCGCTTGTTAATAAATTTATCTGCAATAAATAAGGTTGTACTATTTGAAAAGTTACTTAGCTTCTAGCCCAAGATCGTTTAAAAGTTGCTCGGTATTAATTAGAGTTCATAGCCAAGGCATAACTTATTGAAGCGGGATGCGAAGATTGGCGAGTCCGAAAAGGCCCCAACAAGGCATGAGGGCTATATTTTGTTGCTAAAGATCCAAAAGTGATGTGAAGAATCATTTATCGAAAATCAATATGAAGGATCGAGACACACGACGAAAAGCAAAAATCCCCAAAAGATCATGGAGAAGTCTATCCAAAAAGGCCCTAACAAGGTATGAGGATAAATAGATCCAAGTCCTAAAAGGAGGCGGATCGTTGTATATCAAAGTCCAAAACAAAGATTGGAGAAAAATGAAGAAGTCGTGGTCCAAAGATGAAGAATCTCTCAAAACTTCAAGTGAAGAAATTTCTATTATGAAGAGAAGACCATAATTTCGAGAACGTCTCTCAAAGATTCGAAGTATGAAGTCGCTGCCAAATATCGGTCCGAGAAAGGTCTCAAATCGTGAAGCGAGTTATGCCAAGATATGAACTTTATGAGGTCCCGAGAAGCAGTTTTAAATGATTTTGTCCTTTAGCTAACTATTGATTAAATCGTCCACTTTATTTTCGGCCTAAATAACTATCGAAATAAGTCAAACAATGCATCCTCGTGATCATTCAAGACAACAATAAAATATAAGAGATGCACCTAGGAATAAGGGAGTCTAAGTGAATAATTGGCCCACATGAATTCGTGTTAGTTTGCTAACTTATAATAACAATGATCTCGTTTTTAAGCTTGGTATGGGGAACGTGAAACTTGAGGATGATAAACGTTCATGGCAGCCAAAACCCTATGTAAGTCTTTGATTTCTTTACTTGTTTTTATCTTTATACTTTCCCTAAATGTTTAGTATTTAATAAAGGCCAAGGTGGGTTATTTATGATGGAAAATGTAAACCGTGCTTTAAAATTAATGCATTGCATGAGGACATTGCAATGGTCAAGTGTAGGGGATTTAATAAGTGTGAAAACACCTATCCTTTTACCACTTATTTCCAATAATAACATGACCAAAACGTGTATTTTATGTCGTAAAATTCAGAATTATGCGTGGTTTGTGTTTTTATTGTGTTTTAGGACCAAAAGATGAAAAAGGAAGAAAACACGGGCTTTCACGGGCTTTTATCGAAGAAAACGAGAAAAGACGAAGTCAAGAGATCAAGAGCGCTTAAAGAACGGATGTCCAAGACCTATTCTGAAGATTTATCGAAGAAAAAGTCTAAACACGGAAGTTTAATGAAGTCGAAGAACTCAAGTCTAAATTAAAGAAGAAAATTATTAAGACAAGTTCAAATCCCGAGACGACGTCGAGAAAAGACAAAGAATTAAATCGAGTCGAGAAGAAAAGAAAGAAGGAAGCACACCATACATGCACCTCCCACTTAGCCTATAAATACCCTCCTAATCACATTAGGAGGGTGGTTAGCTAGTAATTTTTAGTTTTTCATTATTAGTTCTAAAATGTTTAAGCACTTTCTCTCTCTAGTTTTATATTAAGTTTTATACTTTTGAATCTTAATCTTTTAATACAAGCAATCTTTTGATAATCTCTCATTCTTTCTTTCTTAATAATCTATGGTTTGATTTAATAAGCATGTAGTGGTTGTGATTTGGTTGATTTTTGTGTTGGCTTATTGATAATAAGTTGATTTAATAAGTTTAAGTTTTTGATATAAAAGTGGTTTTTGATTTTTAGCTTATTAAGATTTTAAAAGTTTTTAAATTTTAGCTTAATCATCTTTTTCTAAAAATATTTTGGTTTAGCTTTTGGCAAAATTATTGGGATTTGGCTTATTCACTATTTGTTCAAAGTTCAGAAAGTTTATATCCCTAGTATTCCGGATAAGGGGTCCCAAACCCTTATTCCGGATAAGTCGTTCGTCCATCTTGCGGATAAGCAGCAGTCTCAAGTATTCCGGATAAGGGGTCTCAAACCCTTATTCCGGATAAGCTTCCCTAGTTCTTTTTTTTTTGCGGATAAGGTTTTCCGGATAATTATTCAGGATAAGAGTTTTAGTCCAATTTTCCGGATAAGAAGTTCATGTCATTTTTCCGGATAACCAATTCCGGATAAGGATTGTCTCATTTTGCGGATAAGCTTCGTTTTACTTTTTTCGGATAAGGATTAAAGTTGGATTGCGGATAAGCTCACGAAGCATTTTTCCGGATAAAGCTCTTCTTATGTTTTCCGGATAAGAGTCAAGGTTTCAGTTTTGCGGATAAGATCACCATATTGTTTCTCTGGATAAGCATTTCCCGGATAAGACATCTAAGTCTTTTTCTGGATAAGGAGTTTCACATCGTTTTCCGGATAAGGAGTTTTAGTCACTTTTTCCGGATAAGCATTTTGTTAGTATTCTGGATAAGCAACTTAGCCTACGTTGCGGATAAGGGATTTTGATCAATATTCCGGATAAGCTCATCATCACATTTTCCGAATAAGATCACGGAAACCCTTTTGCGGATAAGGCAGAATTTGAATTCTGGATTAGCTTTCAATTCCAGTTCTAGTTTCTCGTTTTCCCGCCAATTAAGGTTAGTTCATTTTGTTGGGATTTAGAACTAGTTAAACCATTAACTACGAGTACGCGGCAGAATGGATCTAGTATAACAAACATGATTAACACATAATAAAACAATAATAAAACCAACCTTTTAATTAATTGAATAAATCAATTAATTGATCTTGATCTTGAAGCTATAACGGTAAAGTAACTGTCCTCTAACGATTGCTCACACGACACGTCAAACGAACACACCACGATGCTAGTGGTAACTTCACTTCGATTATCTTGCAACTAGAAACCCTAATATCTAAAACTCTAATTGGCATTGCGTAAGGATAAGGTTTAGAGATAGCAACAAGATACTTGGAAAAATTCACCGGAAACCCTAATTAGGGTTTGTGTTTGGACGAACCACAAGGGGAACCAAAACAAGAGACCAAAACTTTGACACGAGGATCAAAGGTTTAGTATAGGCTAAGAAACTTCACAAGTAAGTACCCTAAGGTAGTTCGTCTTGCAAAGGTTTACAGTTTAAGTGAATTTAGGGTTAAAGGAAAAATTCGTAAGGGTTTGGTGTGGGGGTTTGAGTCGATCGGACGCAACACAAGGGAGAGGGAGAGATAAAAATTATGAGGGGTATGAGATTGTATTTATACTAATCCCTTGCACCTCCTCAAAATTATTAAGGCCCAACCCAACACCTAAATTAAGTAATTATTCCCTAAATCAAATATTAGGATAAATTTACTTACCAAACAAATAACAAAAAAATCTTCTAGAACACCCCATGTGTTATATTCGGCCGATTGGCCTTAGGGGGTTCTAGAACTCGATTTTGTTTCCTAATTTAAATAACGTACTCTCATTTAATTAATTAAAACCCGTAATTAATTAAATCACTGTTAATTAAATAAAACGTGAAGTTTTTATTATACGTTTAATTATAAATAATACAACGTAAATAAACGCGTGTTCTCCGTACTGGGTGTGTGCCCCCCGATAGGCTCACGCATTTACCGATGGCTAAACGATCGCATATCTCAACAGCTCCTACTTGTGAGAGTTTAGACATACAACGTCCATAATGAAGCATCTAGCAACACTTCATTATAACCAGAAAATGTTGAGTTAAATAGTTTCAAGAATAAGATCTTAACGACTAGTAATGGTGTACGATCATTTGGGCTTGCTGATAATCATCCCTTCGTTACAATATACTGGTTAAACCATGGTTATGGATCCTAACTCATTCCATATAGTTCAACTTTAATTCCTCGTTTACAAATTAATTTAGATAGTTAAAATTGTAACAAGCATCATCTTGATTACATTTTGGGTACGGCCATACAATTACCTAATTAATTCTGGAGGGCATCCAGGGTACTTCACTGCACTATATCAGAGTGAAGGAACGAATTCTATATTGACTGCAAGTGTATGTGGATGCTGCTTCACAACACTTCCAATTAGAGTCGTTATAGCTAGATCTAGCGAACTAGCGTTGGACATAAAATCAAGAAGCGATATTCACACATGCACAACTTGTTTGCATCTCAAGTCTAAGGATGACCTAATCCTCACCATTTATGTATTCGAATTTACTCATGACAATGGATCCAAAAGTAACCATTCGAAAGTTCGGGGTGTCCAATATTCATATCAATGAATAACATATGAGTTTGGTTGGAAGTCGTCCACCATATATACCAGTATATTACCAACACTCATATTTGTCTTAATGTATACAATATTCCCATATTTTTTAACCGACAATGGATATATTTAGAATAATTAAATATTCAAGGATTTAAACATACAAACATAGGGCAACAACAATTATATGAAGATAACAAACATCAAATATCTTTATTCATCAGAAAATAATTAAATTGTCTTACAATCCCAAATTATCCAAATACTACGATAACACAGATTACATGAGACTATTAGCTGGAAGCAAACCAATTCCATGAGTTAACATGGAATGATTTTTGAGGTCTAACGCCTTTGTGAAGGGGTCAGCTAAATAGTCGTCTGTGTGAACTTTCTCCAGACTAACATCACCCAGTTCAATCACTTCTCTGAGGTAGTGAACTTTGGAACGATAATGTTTCGCACCTTTAGTGATTCCTGGTTCATTAGCTATAGTAATGGCTCCGGTATTGTCACAATACATCGTCATAGGTTCATTATTTGTAGGAACAACACCAAGCCCAGAAATAAACTTCCTAATCCAAACTGCCTCTTTAGCAGCCTCCGAAGCGGCTATATACTCAGCATCTATATATGAGTTTGCATGGATGGGCTACTTTGCGCTTTTCCAGCTTACAGCACCTCCATTCAGCATGAAAACATATCTCGTCTGAGACTTCGTGTCATCAGCATCCGTAAGATATCCAGCATCAGTGTAGCAAGCAACCCTGAGCTCTCTTTTCATACCTCCTCCATAAACAAGAAACATGTCTTTGGTATGCCTAAGATACCTCATAATGTTCTTAACAGCAGTCCAGTGAGAATCACCAGGATTTTGCTGAAACCGGCTAGTCATGTTCTAAGAGAACGCAACATCAGGTCTCGTACATCTAACAGCATACATGATTGATCCTATTGCCGAAGCATAAGGAACTCTCTGCATGCGTCTCACCTCATCAGGTGTTGATGCTCCTTGAGTCTTAGATAATTTTGATTTAGTTTGCATGGGAACAAAGCCACGTTTGGAATTGTCCATGTTATACTTCTTCAAAATCTTATCTATGTAAGCACTTTGACATAAACCAATTAACCGTTTAGGTCTATCACGTATGATCTTGATTCCAAGAATATACGCAGCATCTCCCAAATCCTTCATGGAAAAACACCTTCCAAGGTAAGCTTTTACACTTTGCAACATTGGAATGTCTTTTCCCATCAACAATATGTCATCGACATACAGGACAAGAAACACTACGCTACTCCCACTAGCTTTGATATATACACATGGTTCATCAGGATTTTGATTTAAACCAAATTTCTTGATTTCATCATCAAACCTCTTGTTCCATTGCCTTGATGCTTTCTTAAGTCCATAAATGGATCTTTGAAGCTTGCATACACGGTTTGGATACTTTGGATCAACAAAACCCTCAGGTTTCTTCATATAGACTTCTTCGTAAAGCAGTCCATTGAGGAAAGCGGTTTTAACATCCATTTGCCAAATCTCATAGTCATAGAACGCGGCTATGGCTAAGAGAATCCATATAGCTTTGATATCCACAACAGGAGAGAAGGTCTCTTCATAATCAACCCCGAAGGTTTGAGTGAAGCCCCTCGCTACATATCGAGCTTTAAAGGTGTGTACATTGCCATCCATGTCGGTCTTCTTCTTGTATAAACACTTGCCACTAACAGTTCTAACGTTAGGGGGAAGGTCAACTAAGATCCAGACATCATTGTCTTTCATGGATTGCATCTCCACATTCATAGCATCCAGCCATTTATCAGATTCAGGATCTGCCAATGCAGCTTTGTAGTTAGTGGGTTCATTATGATCCCCTAACTCATGTTCCTCAGCGTCAATGTATAAACACATACGGTCAGGAGCACGCCTAGTCCTTGCAGACTTTCGAATGGGAGCTATATCACTTATAGGTTCATCAATTTCTTAATCATCCTCTTCATGATTGCTAGTGTTTCCAGAAGGATGTATATCTTCATCTTGAATTACTTCAAGATCCTCTATACTTCCACTTGCTTCTTGATTCATAAGATTGCTCTCTAGGAATTCAGCATTACGAGCAATAAATACTTTGTTCTCGGGTGGGTAGTAGAAGGAGTAACCCATCGTTTCCTTTAGCTAACCTACAAATATACACTTAACAGATCGGGGCTCTAGTTTGTCAGGTTTGATAAGCGTGTCATGCTTAACAAGAGCCTCACATCCCCAGACCTTTAAGTAAGACAACTTAGGGGCTTGCCCATACCATACTTCGTATGGAGTCTTTTCAACCTTCTTAGTTGGAACCATATTGAGTATACGAGCAGCAGACTCAAGAGCATAATCCCAAAAGGATTTTGGAAGAGTTGTTTGGGCCATCATGGAACGAACCATATCAAGTAGGTTCTATTTCTCCTCTCAGACACGCCATTGTGTTGTGGTGTATATGGAGGAGTTCTTTGGGAAACTATTCCATGTTTCTTAAGATGCTCCAGAAATTCATAACTCATAAATTCACCTCTACGATCCGAACGCAGTGCCTTTATGGTTTTACCGAGTTGATTTTCTACTTCCTTTTGAAACACCTTAAATGTTTCAAACACTTCATGTTTATGCTTTAGCAAGTAAACATAACCATAACGACTAAATTCGTCAGTAAAAGTGACGAAGTAACTTGCACCTTGTCTTGATACGGTTCTAAATGGACCACATACATCGGTGTGGATTAGTCCAAGTAGATCTTTAGCCCTTTCCACTTGATGTGAATAAGGTTTACGTGCCATCTTTCCAGATAAACATGAAACACACTTGTCAAAGGAGTCATCATCGTTTGACTTAAGCAATCCATCAGATTGTAATTGCTTAATGCGCTTTTTGCTTATGTGGCCAAGGCGACAATGCCATAGCAATGTAGAGTCCAAATTAGATTTGGCCCTTTTGTTGCTTATAGCATACATAGAACTATTGTTTGCATTAGAATCACACATATCAATTTCATAAATACCATTACTAGGAATAGCATTAAAATAAAACATATTATTTTTCAAAACCGAAATACTTGCATTATTCTCAAAACGATTAACAAATCCATTGTCATACAAACATGAAACTGAAACAATCCCTCTAGAAATAGAAGGTGCGTAATGACAATTATTCAACATAACAACTAGTCCACTAGGGAGAAATAATTGAAAAACACCAATGGCTTCAACAGCTGCACGATGACCATTGCCCACGTACAGATTCAAAGCTCTTGGCTTCAGCTTCTTACTTATCCTTAGACCCTGAGTAGTATTACAGATGTGAGTACCACAACCAGTGTCATAAACCCAAGATTTATCAGGAAAAGTAAAGAGTTCTATAGTGAAGATACCTGAAGTGCTAGCTCCTTGAGAGGACTTCTTTTTCTTCCACAACTCAGCGAGATACTCTGGACAGTTTCTCTTCCAATGACCAATGTCACCGCATTGGTGACAAATGGCATCCTTAGCAGGATTCTCTCTTCTTGGTGGAGGAGGAATCTTGGCTCTGGGAGTAAAATTAGCTACTTTCTTCCCTTAACCACGATTCTTACCCTTCACAGCATTAGACGGTTTAGCCTTGTTAGGCTTTTGAACCCTTCCTGCCCTAATAGCATTAATGGTATTAGGAGTAGCAGGTGCAACTTTCTTTGGCAACGTTTTCTCATGTAGCTTAAGCATTGCATGTAATTCAGGTATTGTCTTCCCCAGGCCATGCATATTGTAGTCTTGCACGAACCTATCATAGTCCTTATTCAGTGAGGCTAAAATTAGGCTAACCGAAAGTTTCAACGACATGGGGTGACCCAAACGTTCCAAATTCTCTATGTAGCCCTTCATCTTCAAGATATAGGAGCTCACAGATTGTCCATTCTCATGTTTACACGCGTGAAAGGCACGTGTAACATCAAGGAGTTCTTGATCAGCTTGTTCAGTGAACATGGATTTCAATTCTTCCATCATAGACCATGCGCCATGACCCTCCAAAAGTTTCTGGAGTTCAGGGGACATAGCCATCAGCATAAGGCCAGCGATTTCTCTAGACCTTTTGACCCAAGTTGGATGTAAATCCGGGTCTTGCTCTGGGCCTTCGTGGCCATGAGGCAGAATTTCTGGTTGATCAGGAATTGGTTGCTCAAGGTATTGAACCAAGTCATCAGTTTCGAGCGCTATCCGAAGAGCACGATACCAATCAACAAAGTTATTCTCAGTCAACTTTATCTTTTCAAGGAATGACTTAACAACCGTGCTGTTTAAGCAAGAGTTTTGATTATTCATCTACAAAATAAAAGTTCAATGATTAGTATTTTCGATAATTACATTCTCAAGGAATTAACTACCCAATTAATCATGTTGAGACTAAGATCCTTGCTTGCACTCCCACTTAATATTAGAGGTCTGACCGTCTAGTATTCAAGTAGGGCAAGAGGTAAGCGACGGGCGTTAATTGCATTACAAGTGCAACTCTTAGATTTATGAGACGATTCATGAAGTTTATTTGTTATAGAGTGTTTGGATGGGATGTTCTCTCATCTCTTTCGAGCACCTTTGAACATCTCAAACAAACTTGTTCTACATGTAATAAAGTCATGAGTATGTTTCATCTCATCTTTATGCCTCGGGTTCTGAATCTGACCGGGAACTCGACTTTAAGTTGTACCAATTTGAAGCAGCAATTATTGGCAAAGGTCTGACCAGTGACAAAGATCACCTCGGGTATGTAATTCGCCCTAGGTCTGACCAGATGACGAAAAACAACTACAAGTGCTTCTAAATTGGATGGCATAGACTTAAAAAATTTCAAATAGGTATCACATAAGTTTTAGAAAACAAATGTCAAAGTGTGTAAAAGAATGCATGCAATTCATTCTCTTAGCACAGGTTAAGAAAACAATTTATTAACTTTTTGGTTTAGGCGTGTTTTACTGCGGGAGAAGATTATAGAGAGATCAAACCCTATATCCTACTCTTCATGCACCCGAAGGTGCAAGTGCTTGGGATAATTATTCCATAAGTGCCGAAACACCTATGGAACACAGGAGAAGATTAAAGATCCCTCAAACCCTAGATAGCTCGACTAGAGCACGAAGTGCAATGGCAAGTCCATCATTAGTAAAGACACAAAATGGTGTTGTAATTTTAAGTATTATAAACTAATTGATTTTGCAAATCACGTGGTTGAGAAGATAGTTTATAAGCCATCATTACGGTATGTAAGCCCAACTCAAGTGACAATATTATTTCTCAAAATAATTAGAATACAATAAAATCAAGTTTCATAGTTCTTATGTCAATATTAAGATTTGTTCAAAAATCAATATTTTAACAAATAACACATAGCCGATTCGCAAGGAAAATATGGTGTATTAATATGACATAGTTTTAAAGCTACTTTCAATATAAGTACAATCCATTTTTATGATTCCTAGGACCAAAGACCCTCATCAAGTTTTCGAGTAAGGTACTTGATGACGTGCAAAGTATCACAAAAGTGAGATGCAAAGGTCTTTGACGGATAATAAAAACAAAAGTAATTATTAACCGGTTCAATTTAACCTACCCAATTTTAATAGATCTAGATCAAGATTAAAACTTTATGACAAGTATGCATGTAATTGTCATAAAAACATAAATAAAATAGATTTTAAAGCGAAGCAAGCGTGTTTTATTCTATGTGTAACCCATGAATGTCATACGATTTGACTCGTGATGCCACTGTTGGGATTTAGAACTAGTTAAACCATTAACTACGAGTACGCAACGGAATGGATCTAGTATAACAAACATGATTAACACATAATAAAACAATAATAAAACCAACCTTTTAATTAATTGAATAAATCAATTAATTGATCTTGATCTTGAAGCTATAACGGTAAAGTAACCGTCCTCTAACGATTGCTCACACGACACGTCAAACGAACACACCACGATGCTAGTGGTAACTTCACTTCGATTATCTTGCAACTAAAAACCCTAATATCCAAAACCTAATTGGGATTGCGTAAGGATAAGGTTTATAGATAGCAACAAGATACTTGGAAAAATTTACCGGAAACCCTAATTAGGGTTTGTGTTTGGACGAACCAGAAGGGGAACCAAAACAAGAGACCAAAACTTTGACACGAGGATCAAAGGTTTAGTATAGGCTAAGAAACTTCACAAGTAAGTACCCTAAGGTAGTTGGTCTTGCAAAGGTTAACACTTTAGGTGAATTTAGGGTTAAAGGAAAAATTCGTAAGGGTTTGGTGTGGGGGTTTGAGTCGATCGGACGCAACACAAGGGAGAGGGAGAGATAAAAATTATGAGGGGTATGGGATTGTATTTATACTAATCCCTTGCACCTCCTCAAAATTATTAAGGCCCAACCCAACACCTAAATTAAGTAATTATTCCCTAAATCAAATATTAGGAGAAATTTACTTACCAAACAAATAACAAAAAAAACTTCTAGAACACCCATGTGTTATATTCGGCCGATTGGCCTTAGGGGGTTCTAGAACTCGATTTTGTTTCCTAATTTAAATAACGCACTCGCATTTAATTAATTAAAACCCGTAATTAATTAAATCACCGTTAACTAAATAAAACGTGAAGTTTTTATTATACTTTTAATTATAAATAATACAACGTAAATAAACGTGTGTTCTCCGTATTGAGTGTGTGCCCCCGATAGGCTCACGCATTTACCGATGGCTAAACGATCGCATATCTCAACACATTTTACTTCATTTCTATCTTGTCATTTAATTATTTTATTGTTTATCTCACCAATTAGATATAGATTATCCAAAGCTCCCCCTTTTAGTGACCAAGAACAACAATTCCACTTTGAACCGTGATCAATTCGAGAAGATACCGAGAACGAAACAACGACAAATATAATTGGGTACGAGCAACACAAAGGAAGATCTTGCAAAAGCTACATTTTTAATTAACTAAAATTTTGTTATTATAATGTATTTTAATTTTCTATGTACCCGTGTTTTAATAAAATGTATGAATGAAAAATATTTAATAAAAAGATGGGGTGATGTGGAGTGAGTTTGGATGAGTTTGGGTGAGTGCCATTACCTCATGTGGTGAGTTTGGGTGATTTTTTGTGAGTTTGGTATAAAGGTGACGTGGCGCTAAGGTGGAGGTAAGTGGGTTTCACCCCACTCCCACTAGTCTAATAGGCTTTACTTTTGATGATAACGAGATGATGAATATGACTTCTAGTTTAGCCTTATAGGAGTTAGAGACACAAATATTTTCATGGATGCTTTTGGTTTTTTTAACTATTTAAACAGATAACATTTTTATTTTGAAAGGTTTTTAAGTTCAAAGTTTCTTATAAAAGATCAGGGTCGGCCCTGGCCATGGGTAGCGCGAGCGATGACCTGCGGCATCAAAAATAGAGGGGGCATCAAGTTTCTAGCCATGTGAATCGGTTTATGTAAAAAAAAAGGTTCTTGAAATATTAACAGATTGGCTTCTTTGTGCCTCTAACTTAATTGCTAAGATAAATTAAAAAAGATCAAAAGTTGAGTTATATGGTCGCCGGACATGGACGTGTTTTTGGGAAGAAGAAGGACGTGTCATATAGATGATGAAAGAACTGTCCATATGTAAAACCTTTAGGTATAGGCGTTACTTTTATATCTCGCCTCGGGCATCCAAGAGCATCCGTAATCTCAAGACTGGCCCTGTAAAAGATCTGGGTGAACTTAAATACTTCTTGAGTATTGAAGTTTTGAAAATGGTAAGGGTATGTACGTGACTCAAAGAAAGTATTGTTTAGAGTTCTTATAAGAGTATGGTTTGATTGTTGCTAGACCTTTTGATATTCATTCTTTTTGAGAATACTGTTGTAAGTTATGTTGAAACTAAAAAAAGATAAATACCTTAATGATTTTACTATCAAAAGTTAGTGTAGAAATAATCTATTTGACTCATACTATACCTAAAGCTTATACATAGTTCATTGTTTTATTCAACATATGCATAGTTCATTGCATTTCACTTAAGGGTTCTAAGGTATCTCAAAGGCTCTTCTGGTCTTGATTTACAGTTCGACAACAACTTTAATCTAAAACCTAAAGCTTATGCAAATGTTGATTGGTCTTGTGTTTTCTTGGAAGAGTCTCTTGTGTCCTGGAAAAGTAAAAAAACAAACCACTCTATCTAGAAGTTCTTCTGAAGTTGAGTATAGAAGCATGTCTTTTACTACTTGTGAGATTATCTAGTTATCCAACTTGCTTCATAGTCTTCGGGTAAAATCTCTAAATCAAGTTCCTTTATAGTGTGATAATAGTTCCGCTATTCAAATAGCAACTAATCTTGTTTTTCATTAAAGAAGTAAACATTTTGAGCTAGATGTTCACATTGTTAGGGAAAAAGTGTCTGATAAGATCATAAAAACGATTGAATTTCATATATATTCCTAAACTGTTGATACTTTCACTAAATGTTTGTGTGTAGTTCAACATAATATGTTTTGCAAGTGTATTGGTTTTGCAGGTTGTACAGTTGCAAATGATACACAAAAAGAGATGCAAGATAAGCAGAATGTTGACACATCATCTTGAGGAGGGATGTTAAAGGAAAAAGTCAAGCTCATGGTCAAATATAGCTTCAAGAACTAAAATTGACAACTGATCAAAGGTGTTACAACCGTAAGCTAAATTTTCTAGCAGGAATTGTCAAGTTTGGAAGTTCAATGGGTAGCTGGATTCTTCAGCTTATATAAGCTCATGTTTCTTTTAAGGTTTACATCATATCATTCATTCTGTGTGTTTTTTGTTATCATCTCTCCCTCTCTCTCATTGTATCTCTTTTTAATCGTTGGCTCATGTCTTAGTCTTTAATCATTCTATTGATATCATTCTGATATCACTTAGTATAGATCGATCTGTTTATTCAATCTTTAGGTTCTTTTGTGTGTTCGAGAGTATTGTAGTAAGTTAGATCAAGATCTATTTAGTGCAGATTGATCATTGTCTTTTGTATTCATTTGGTGAGCACACGTTTTATACACTCGTCTTATTTTCTAGTATTGTTTCTTTGACAGTATAACATGTGGATGGTTGGTTGAGTGCAATGTTATAGTCAGTTTTGATAAAGATTACATATTTGTTTCAAAAAAAATTGGTCTAACAACAATCAAGTACTCCATAAGCAATAAATTTGACATTATGTTGTAATCAAATGAGTCTTTCTTTTCATGTCTTGTTACAATAGAGTACAAGAGGACAAGAAGATGGGTCTTTTATCAAACACACTACATAATTAACGCCTATCTTCTAAAGAATAGTTTTATAAACTCGTTTAGCTTAATTAAAAGTATCTTGACTCATTTATGCTTCTAATTCAAATTATTGCACTATTAAGGAACACAAAATCTTTGCTAAAGCTAAGACCTTTTGCCTATAATATATGTGAGTGCCCTCATCGATAAAAAGCATGCTAAACTGAATTTTACCGAAAATATTTGTTAAATAAGTGGTAAGAGTGTTTGTTATTTACACCAAATACTCCGTATGTACTTACACTACAACTTTTAAGATATTTACTTACTATTTTTGTTTGCCTAATATAACATAAATAAAAAATATCATGTCATCACAAAACTTTAACTTATTAAATAAAACTTAAGTTTAAAAGAAACTAACACATATATCTACTAAAAAAAGAGTAAGGAAAGTTTTGACCATTTGGTGACTAAAAATTGAGTAATAATAAACTTTTAATACTCTCTCTTATTACTTACTCTTTTTCTTTTAGTGTGAGTTTATAAGAGAGTGAGTAATAAAAGAACACTAAAAGTCAATTATTACTTAATTTTTAGTAACCAAGAAGCTCAAAACTTTTTCTTAATTTATTTTAGTAGGCATATGTTTCAATTTGAAGGACGGAATGCTCTCATTTGCTCGGCCAATGATCTTCCCTATCTTTGTGGAGTCCTTTGCGCATGAATTTAACAATCCAAATCGAGTTGGAAACTTACCTTCTAGGTCATCCTAGTTGTCAACACTTCCAGGAGGGAGCTCATCGAACCAAGCTTTGGCCTTTTCGCTTAACGTTTGCTAGAATATCCGGCACCACGCGGGACATGGGCACTCTTCATGGTTTCCCATCCCTTTGAAGCGATTCCCGTATGGTCCGCTGGGTCTCCCATGCCTTCGTAGATTTTCACATTCGCCGACGTCCTATGGTGTGGATATGAGAATTCGACAATCATTTTGCTGATAGGAAATTTCGCGACCAACTTGAAAGGTTTTGCCAAGTCGTCATTGATCGGCGTCGAAGTACCGGTCAAAAATAAACCTAATTACCTTATGTTAGATAGGGTAAATGGGTATCGATCCACGAGGACTATGTGGTTTTAGTTTAAGTTTTGAGGTGATCACTGATCAATAAAGGTTTTGGTTTTGAAATCTGACAACTAAAATACTTTTGATAATAAAAATGCTGATTAAAAATTAAAATAACTATTAAACTAATAGTAAAGCTAGAAAAATAAAATAAAGATGTAAACAATTAAAAGAAAAACGTAATCCCTTCCAGCTCCTAATATTTATGGTTGGTCACACTTATGGATTATTGAAACTTTTTAGAACCGATTACAAAGATTATTTTGACTTAATATGAATGAATTAATGTTGGCATTTATTATGTTTATCAACGACTTGCAGTAATAAATCTTATATTAATCCAACCAATAATTATGTTTTAATAATTTATTTAGGTACAACTTATGTTTATTATACGACCATCTTTTTTTTTTTTAACTAAATAAAATAAGTATGAATCGTTAACTAACAATAAATTGTCTTGCACAAATAATTAAACATAATATTAAATCAATGAAAATAATTTATAAATAAATCATAAATCAATGTAATAAAAATATGATAATCCAATAGTAATGATCAAACCATAAATAAAGTTACCGGAAGGAATTACAACAAAATTAGCCGGACATAGCGGTGCACTCGACCCGCTGCGTATCAACTATCATATTTTTTTTATAATAGTCGACTAACAATTTACCCCTGCAGTCCCAATTCTTCCTGTGTTGACTTTCTTTAATAATCTTCTTTTTCTTTTGATAATCGAAACAAAAATCTCCACCCTTTTGAATCGTAATTGTCCCCACTTTGTCGTTTTCCACCAAGTTGCAAGGCCCCCCACTATCACTTTCTTTACTTTTTTTTTTTAGTCGTTTTTTTTTACCAACTTCTTTTTCAATCGTGTTTTTTTTCTCCCCCACAAAACCAAGCGGCATTTTTTCTTTTATAGGACTTTTAATGTCGGTTAGTTTTTGGGCTTGGGTCCAAGTGGGCCAAAACTATTTTTTTTTTATTCTTTTAACATATAATAACTTTGGCCCAATAAAATATAACCCAACACCAACAATTGCTCAAACGAAGCCCAGACAAATAAAAGATGACCGAAAATATTGCGACACGCTCAAATTTTTTTCTTCAATATTTTTTTTCATTAATCGGCGCTCACAATGTCTTTTCTCCAAAAAATTAATTAAGCGTCCATTTTTATTCCACTTCACTCGTAACCTACATAATCACAAAACACACTCAAAGTACATATATAACGAAAAATAAATATATAAATATACTAAATTAACATGCTATGAGGTGTATGCAAAATACACCGATTAACTCCTCTCGAACTTAACCTTTTACGTGTCCCAAGTAAAAATAAAATAAAAAAAATACAAGCATGTTAATTTCATAATTTTTAATCATACTATTGAAATTTCATCAAGAAGATCGCATTCAACCTAATACACTAATAACCATCCTACATGACAAATAATCCAAAAATGATTACAAATATTTTTGTCCTTCTTAAACACTTAGCATAACCATTCCCATTGATTCCATTTACTTTATATTTCATATAATTAACCATGTGCCCAACGTACCTATTACACAACTATAATCAATATAAACATTAATCTAAAACAAGAGGTGAGAATATCGTACACCTTTTATAACGTTGGAGTTTTTATAGCATATGAGCACATCATAAGCCATCATACTTTAGCTTACATACTTCCACTTTTTTTCTCATCATTTTTTTTTTCTTTTCACACATTTTTTTTTCTTTTTTTTTTTTTTCTTTCATTTTTTTTTTCACATCACACATACGCTCTATCTTTTTAGCCATTCGAGACCGTTTCTTATACAAGTCATCCCGAACGCTTTATATACTCCTTTCAAAGTTGATATAAAGACCAATTATTCAGAAAAATGAATATCTATCCTATAGGTGCATACTAAGACACATTGACACATGGGAACCGGTTAATTAAATTTGTTTAATTAAATGGGAACAATTATACTTCGTGCCTACTGGTACATCACATGATGGAGTTATCTACCACATAGTCTAATTATACAATGCACTAGATTAAACTGATCTTCCTAATTTTATTACAACAATACAAGGATTGGGTTATTTCACCTAAAATTGTCTCAGCTAAGTGCAATGCTATCCATTATAAAAATTGGCGTCTGACCCATGCTAACAACTAAAGTATCACCTTGCGCGGGTGACGAATCAGATAGGCAAGCCCAGCATATGACTACCACCAATAATTATGACAGTTCTCCAACTCTTTTCTAAGGCCACCGTGCGCGGGTGGCGAGCCGAATAAGATCAATTTCAAATGTCCTAACCCAACTATTACATTACTATATTCATATTATTATTTAAAATTTTTACTCGATCTAAGCAAAGGTAAGTAGAGGGAATTCAACCGGCGTGGTTTGATCATCTAAATTACACATATGCCTAACTACATGCAAACAATCAAATCAATTTAATAACCAAATTATACAATGGAATCGGGTGCACCTGATAATTATGGCCAAATCTTCTAGCTTGCTCTAATAAATCATCCACAAGCTAATCTTCAGAATCTGCAAATACTCAACAAACATATATGTAGAAGAAACTTCCACATCAAATTAGCACAAGACTCTTATAATGTGATTTAAAATTTTAAAAATTTTCAATTTTTCCCAAAAATCACATTTTCACCCATTTTGACCAAAATTTCACACAAAAACATGTAACACATGTGCCACCCCCCTCAACTTAAAGCATTGCGTTATCCTTAATGCAAAAACTTTAAATTGAAATTTTGGTTAAAAATCAATTTGACAAACTCACACAAAAAACAAAAACCTAACTCACTTTCGTAGGAATCACGGTTGCATTTAGCGTATGCAACAAGCCTTTAAACCACTCGGTAGCCCGACTGGACGAGTTTTGTCTCGTGAGGGTTTGTAGTGAACACACCCACAAAGTTCCACAAACCACGGGTTGCCTCCCACGAAGCGCTAAGTTTACCGTCTTCAGCCAGACATAACTCACAAGAGCTATTGAGACGGTTGGATTGGTTCCAAGTAAACCACATCCACCGTTTCCATCTGATCACTCTCCAACTCAACATACGACTTTAAACGGTGTCCATTAACTTTAAAAGGCTCTCCACCCACCATATTTTTTATTTCAATGGCTCCGTATGGAGAGACTTGAGTCACAACGTATGGACCCGTCCATTTACTTCTCAATTTTCCAGGAAAAAGCTTAAGTCTAGCATTGAATAACCAAACTTTTTGACCAACCAAGAAGGACTTCTTGGTGATGCGTCGATCATGAAAAGTTTTGGTTTTCTCCTTATAAATCCTAGAACTTTCATAAGCATCACGTCTAATCTCATCCAATTCAGATAGTTGAAGTTTCCTAGAACTACCCGCTTTCTCTAAATCCAGATTAACAGTCTTAATCGCCCATTCTGCCCTATGCTCTATCTCAACTGGTAAATGACACGCCTTGCCATATACCAACTTATACGGTGACATACCAATAGGAGTCTTAAACGCCGTCCTATATGCCCACAAAGCATCATCTAACCTTAAGGACCAATCTTTCCTATCACTACGAACGGTCTTTTCCAAAATTCGCTTAATCTCCCTATTAGACACTTCAACCTGTCCACTAGTCTGTGGGTGATAAGGGGTAGCTATCCTATGATTAACTCCATAGTGTTTCAATAATTTTCCAAATCTAAAGTTCTTAAAGTGGGAACCCCCATCACTAATGATAGCCTTAGGAATTCCATGTCTAGCAAAGATATTTTTCTTAACAAACTTAAGAACTACACTATGGTCATTTGTTCGAGTCGCCTCAACCTCTACCCACTTAGACACATAATCAACTGCCACTAAAATGTAAACATTGCCATGTGAAGTGGGGAATGGTCCCATAAAGTCAATACCCCACACATCAAAGATCTCAACAACAAGTATGGGATTCATAGGCATTTGATCACGCCTTGAAATCCCTCTAACTTGTTGGCAACGAATACATGCTTTTATAAAAGACTGGGCATCTTTGAATATAGTCGGCCAAAAGAAACCGCTTTGTAGAATCTTATGCCCAGTTTTCGTAGCACCAAAGTGACCACCACATGCATAAGAATGGCAATGAGCCAATATGTCCATATGCTCATGGTCAGGAACACATCTCCTAACAACTTGGTCAGCACATACCTTATATAGCTCCGGATCCTCCCAAAAATAATGCTTCAACTGAGAGAAGAAGTATTTTCTTTGTTGTTTGGACCAAAAATCCGGAAGCTTTTTAACAGCTAGGTAATTAACTATATTTGCGTACCAAGGAACCTTAGAAACCTCAAATAAACTTTCATCTGGAAAGCTTTCCTTAATCACATCAGAAGGGTTGAACGGCGGAGGGATAATTCTAGACAAATGGTCGGCAACTACATTTTCTGACCCCTTTTTATCCCGAATTTCTAGATTAAATTCCTGTAAAAGCAAAATCCACCTAAGCAACCTCGGTTTTGTCTCTTTCTTAGTCAACAAATGTCTTAAGGCACTATGATCTGAAAATACTATCACCTTAGGATGCCCCCAAATATATGACCTAAACTTATCAAGAGCAAAAACCACGGCTAACAACTCTTTTTCAGTAGTGGTGTAATTCATTTGAGCTTCTGAAAAAGTCTTACTAGCATAAAAGATCACAACGGGTTTCTTATCGACCCGTTGTCCTAGAACCGCCCCAGCGGCATAATCACTCGCATCACACATGATCTCGAACGGCTTCGACCAATCAGGTGATTGCAAAATAGGGGCTTCTACAAGCTTTTGCTTAAGCATATTGAATGCTTTAAGACATGATTCATTAAAGTCAAAGCGTGCATCTTTTAAGAGTAGATTACAAAGAGGCTTCGATATTGCACTAAAATCTTTAATAAATCGCCTATAGAACCCGGCATGACCAAGAAAAGAACGCACACCTTTGACGGTAGTGGGAGGAGGAAGGGTTGAAATTACTTGAACTTTGGCACGGTCAACCTCAAATCCTTTTTCAGACACAACATGCCCTAATACTATTCCCTCTCGAACCATGAAATGGATCTTCTCCCAACTAAGCACCAAATTAGTTTCGGTGCATCTTTTTAACACACTTTCAAGCTGATCAAGGCAGCTTTCAAAGGATTGACCAAAGATGGAGAAATCATCCATAAATATCTCTACAGATTCTCCAACCATGTCAGAAAAGATACTCATCATACACCGCTGAAAGGTAGCAGGTGCATTACACAGGCCAAAAGGCATTCTTCGAAATGCAAACGTCCCATATGGACATGTAAACATAGTTTTGGCCTGGTCATCAGGATGGATGGGTATTTGATTATAACCGGAGTACCCATCTAGGAAGCAATAGAATTTCTTACCAGAGAGCTTCTCAACTATTTGATCAATGAAAGGTAGTGGGAAGTGATCTTTAGATGTGGCATTATTCAGCTTACGGTAATCTATACAAACTCTCCACCCAGTAACTGGTCGGGTTGTGAGCTTTTCCCCATTCTCGGTTTCAACAACGGTGATTCCGGCCTTTTTAGGCACTGTTTGAGTAGGACTTACCCATTTACTATCCGAGATGGGATAGATGATACCGGAATCTAACCATTTAAGAACTTCCGTCTTGACTACCTCTTTCATATTAGGATTCAGACACCTTTGTGCATCTCTTGCTGGCTTAATATCTAGGTCCGTAACAATTCGGTGCATACATAATGAAGGGCTGATTCCTTTCAAGTCTGCAATCGTCCATCCTACTGCTGTTTTGTACTTGGAAAGCACCGTTAGAAGTGCTCCCTCTTGTGATTCAGAAAGATCAGAAGCAACAATAACGGGTAACGTATTATTAGGACCTAGAAAAGCATATTTGAGATTAGGTGGCAAAGGTTTTAGCTCAAGAGTTGGAGGCACCTCCAAAGACGGCTTCGTATCCGTGTCAAAAGTAGAAGGCAAGGGCTCCACTTTATAAGACCAAGGTGGCTTTTGATGGTCCAAAGAACTGACCAAACACTCTTGAATCTCTAGAACTTCAGCAACATCTAGAATCTCCTCGTTATCACCAGTTAAATATAATTCCAAAGGATCATCCTTAAGCATATGGGATGCATACTTTTGAACTTCCTCATCAATCACATCTACTTGGTAACATTCATTCATTGTAGGAGAATTCATAGAATTAAACACATTCAATCTTATCTTCTTATTACCGAATGCAATATCCATGGCGCCAGTCCGACAATTAATCCTAGCATCTATCGTGGCTAAAAATGGGCGCCCAAGGATAATAGTTGGTTGAACATCTTTGTATTGTGACTTGGTGTCCATAACAAAGAAGTCAACTGGGTAATAGAAATCATCAACTTTCACAATAACGTCTTCTAAGATACCTCTAGGAATCTTGGTAGATCGATCGGCTAAGGAAATAATGGTGTCTGTCTTACGAAGAGTTCCTAAGTCATACTTATCAACCAAACTAGCAGGAAGGATATTAATACTGGCACCAAGATCAAGGAGCGCCTTCTTAATGGCAATATTTCCGACCACAACTGAAATCAATGGTGCTCCAGGATCTTTGAATTTAGGAGGAAGGGAGCTAGATAAGACTCCACTAACATGCTCAGTTAGGTCAATCTTTTTAGGCAACGACGCCTTCAGCTTCCTCTTCTGAGTACACAAGTCCTTTAAAAACTTGGCATAAGCAGGAATTTGCTTGATAGCATCAATGAGGGGGAGATTGATCTTAACTTGCTTGAAAGTCTCCCACATATCCTCAGCGTGAGGACCCTTTTTAGCTAACCTTGCAGATGTCGATTTCTCCAAAGCCGTAGGGTAAGGTGTGCTGGATACACCACCCTCCACAACTTCAGGAGATTCAGTAGCTTTAGGATTCGGTGTTGTTGGTTTAGGAAAATCATTTAACAAATCATTTACCAACTCAGAACCGGACTTAACATTATCAGAATCTTTACCTTCAACAATGATTTCATCTTCGGTGACGAAATCCTCGACATCAGGAGAATTTGGAATCCCCTTGTCATTATTGTAGATTTTACCGTTTCGAAGAGATGTCACCATATTCACGTGCTCGTTTCCATTTTTCTTGTGTGCGGGATTCATGGTGGGGTAGCTCGGTAGCCTTCCCTCATCTCTTTTGCTTAATTGATCCGCCAATTGACCAACTTGTCTCTCAAGAGCTGCAATAGATTTAGTAGTGGTCTCGTGTCTTTGATTAGTGACCTCTAATTTTCTATTGATCTCTTGATTGTTGGTAGACAATGAATCCATAAGCCTATCAAACTTTCGGTCAAGGTTCAAAAGACGGTTGTCATCTTGGCCTTGGCCCTGATTTGGATATTGTTGTGGTGGCCTATGATTGTAAGAATTATGTTGGAAATTAGATGAATCGCCACCCTCGTACCTTGGTTTGTAACCATAGTGTTGTTGTTGGGCATTATTAGGGCGATTGTCTTCATCTTTCCAACGGAAATTGGGGTGATTGCGCCATCCAGGATTGTAACTTTCAGAGAATGGGTCATTTCGTGGACGACCACCATAGATTCCATTTACCTCCTCATTTGGTGGCGCCCCCCAACTTTGACAATTATCCACAGAGTGACTTGGATCACCACACATTGAACACCCACTATGCGACACATTTGGCACACCTTTTCCTATATTTCTCAACAAAAGATCAACTTTCTTACTTAACTCGCTAATTTCAGAATTTGTGCCACGTTGGTTAGACACATAATTGGCGGAAGATGGGTGGTTGTTTCGATCCACTGAAGCTTGGGTCTTAGAACCTTTGCTTAGTTTTTCAAAAAAACTCCCATTCTTCCTCCATAGGTCGCGAGAAAAACATACCCCCACTAGTGGCCATCACAAATTGTTGGTTGTTATAATCCAACCCATCATAGAAGACTTTGACAAGCTCCCATTTTGGAACATCGTGATGAGGGCATGTTCTTAATAACTCCTTAAGTCTATTAAATGCTTCATGAAACTGCTCGCCTGGGATTTGGCGAAAGGATTTAATCTTATTCCTAATGGCAGTAGTTTTACTTATAGAATAAAATTCCTCAAGAAAAGCAGATTGCATTTCAGACCATGAGTTAATACTACCTGGCTCAAGAGATGAGAACCAGTCCTTAGCTTGATCTTTAAGTGAGAAAGGAAAAAGGCGAAGTCTTACCTCATCCTTGGTAATGTTATTAACCTGATGTGTGTCAGCAATTGAGAAGAATTCTCGCAAATGTGCATATGGCTCCTCACGACCTCTAAACACTGGCAAAATTGCAATGAGGTTCGGCTGGATCTTGAAGTTACTTGTAACCCCTTTAACCGGATCCGGATAAACGATAGGCGAAGGATCCTCGAAGATCCCCGGCCTATAATAAGAATCAACACCCCGTGGTGGAGATTCTCCTACGCTACTACTGCCGCTAGCACTTCCGCCAGCATCTTCGTCACCTGGCATTTCAGCGAAAAGCTCTGCTAAACCTGAAAAATCAAGATTAGTAGAAAACTGTCGAAACGTCTTTCTTCTTAACCTTGCACTTTTCTCAACCTCAGGATCGTAAGATAACGGTGATGTTCGTCCCGATCTGCGTGTGCGCATACACTAACCTGCACAGTTACAAGAAACAAACAAACAAGAAACAAACAAACAAACAAGAAAAATAAAATCTTTTTGTATTTTTTTATTTTATTTAAGAAAAATATTAACAAAAACTTAAACGAAAAGCTCACTGGGTCCCCGGCAGCGGCGCCAAAATTTGATCGGCGTCGAAGTACCGGTCAAAAATAAACCTAATTACCTTATGTTAGATAGGGTAAATGGGTATCGATCCACGAGGACTATGTGGTTTTAGTTTAAGTTTTGAGGTGATCACTGATCAATAAAGGTTTTGGTTTTGAAATCTGACAACTAAAATACTTTTGATAATAAAAATGCTGATTAAAAATTAAAATAACTATTAAACTAATAGTAAAGCTAGAAAAATAAAATAAAGATGTAAACAATTAAAAGAAAAATGTAATCCCTTCCAGCTCCTAATATTTATGGTTGGTCACACTTATGGATTATTGAAACTTTTTAGAACCGATTACAAAGATTATTTTGACTTAATATGAATGAATTAATGTTGGCATTTATTATGTTTATCAACGACTTGCAGTAATAAATCTTATATTAATCCAACCAATAATTATGTTTTAATAATTTATTTAGGTACAACTTATGTTTATTATACGACCATCTTTTTTTTTTTAACTAAATAAAATAAGTATGAATCGTTAACTAACAATAAATTGTCTTGCACAAATAATTAAACATAATATTAAATCAATGAAAATAATTTATAAATAAATCATAAATCAATGTAATAAAAATATGATAATCCAATAGTAATGATCAAACCATAAATAAAGTTACCGGAAGGAATTACAACAAAATTAGCCGGACATAGCGGTGCACTCGACCCGCTGCGTATCAACTATCATATTTTTTTTATAATAGTCGACTAGCAATTTACCCCTGCAGTCCCAATTCTTCCTGTGTTGACTTTCTTTAATAATCTTCTTTTTCTTTTGATAATCGAAACAAAAATCTCCACCCTTTTGAATCGTAATTGTCCCCACTTTGTCGTTTTCCACCAAGTTGCAAGGCCCCCCACTATCACTTTCTTTACTTTTTTTTAGTCGTTTTTTTTTACCAACTTCTTTTTCAATCGTGTTTTTTTTCTCCCCCACAAAACCAAGCGGAATTTTTTCTTTTATAGGACTTTTAATGTCGGTTAGTTTTTGGGCTTGGGTCCAAGTGGGCCAAAACTATTTTTTTTTTATTCTTTTAACATATAATAACTTTGGCCCAATAAAATATAACCCAACACCAACAATTGCTCAAACGAAGCCCAGACAAATAAAAGATGACCGAAAATATTGCGACACGCTCAAATTTTTTTTTTCAATATTTTTTCTTCATTAATCGGCGCTCACAATGTCTTCTCTCCAAAAAATTAATTAAGCGTCCATTTTTATTCCACTTCACTCGTAACCTACATAATCACAAAACACACTCAAAGTACATATATAACGAAAAATAAATATATAAATATACTAAATTAACATGCTATGAGGTGTATGCAAAATACACCGATTAGTCATCTATCACTACCTTATTTCATTTGTCTTCCTTTTCCCCTTCGCCATCTTCTATTCTCTGATCCTCATGCTTTTCTTCCTCTTCATCGGGACTTATGAGCCTAGGTTTGATGTAATCACAGTTGTTTCAGTTTTTCAATGACTCCTTCAGGGCTGAGAGGTGACCTTCTATAATTTGTTAATTTGTGAGGTTTCTGTTTGTGTTATCATGAGTTTACATTTCAGGTGATGTTAATGTAGGACTCGTCATTCTATAGTACCTTGGTAGATGGAATTAGGGTCCTACGGATGACGCCAATTTGTCGATGCAAAATTTTGTTGGAGTCGATGGGCTTTGTTTTTTAACGGCAACAATTTTATTAACTAGCAAGGAGCTAGAACGGAAATTACAAAGAAATCAAATGAGGGGTTTTTAGCCAAACATCCCTTTTAAACAACTTACTACATCTATTATAACACCACAAAGGGTAACATACGTTAGTCTCGCCCTGGGTGTGAGCCTAAAGCCAAACTCCGGTGTAAGAATGAATATCTGGATAGAGCCGTTGGGCCAATTTAGTAAATTGTGTGTAATAAATAAGTTGGAGTTGGTTGGTTTGCATTGAATGCTTTAGGGTATTTATAGCACATCAGACACTGAATCGGAGCGTAGCGTACTGTTATACCCCGGGGGTGAGACCTAGGTCACTCTATTGCCTTGGGGCAATATCCATCAAAACCTAGACAATGTTTGGCCAACCCATTAGATCGCTGGTTATGAGGGCTTTGTGGATAATAAGATGTCTCACGTGTTCCTAAGGTTACGTTGTTGCTTTTGATAGCTGCCTCTTCTTTCGTATCATGATATATAGGTCGTCGTGTCTTTGCTTTGGCCCACCTACCGTTTGGCGTATTCCTTACATCCGGTGTATGTTTGGCCCAACGGCCATATATACGAAGTATACAAGTTGGATTTATTACACAAGAAATGAAAAAAAATATTAATGAAAAAAAAGAAAACTATAAAAATTCTATCATAAATACCTAATCGGTGTATTTTGCATACACCTCATAGCATGTTAATTTAGTATATTTATATATTTATTTTTCGTTATATATGTACTTTGAGTGTGTTTTGTGATTATGTAGGTTACGAGTGAAGTGGAATAAAAATGGACACTTAATTAATTTTTTGGAGAAAAGACATTGTGAGCGCCGATTAATGAAGAAAAAATATTGAAGAAAAAAAAAATTTGAGCGCGTCGCAATATTTTCGGTCGTCTTTTATTTGTCCTGGCTTCGTTTGAGCAATTATTGATGTTGGATTATTTTTTTTATTGGGCCAAAGTTATTAGAGGTCGAAAAGAATAAAAGAAAAAAATATATATATATAATTTTGGCCCAATGCCCATTGATAACCGACGGAGGAGTACTATAAATATTGGGTTGCAATGAAGAGATAAATTGATTCAGTCGACACATTCTCTGAAAAAGAAATAGAAAAAGACGAAGGTGGGGCCGCAACATATACAGCTGATTATTCTTTCAAGGACAAGGGAATTGGCAACTTGGGAGGACTTCACATCCGAATAGCAAAAGAAAAAAAAAAGAAGACAAGTTGTGTTTGCAAGTGGGGACATCAAGGAGTCAACCATCAAAGAAGATTTAAAAACAATAAAAAAATGATAGCTTTTGCTATTATTTTTCTCAAGCGGGTCGGGTACATCACGATGTCCGGCTAATTTTGTTGTAATTCCTTCCGGTAACTTTATTTATGGTTTGATCATTACTTTTGGATTATCATATTTTTATTGCATCTGTTCAAAAAAAAAAAATTATTGCATTGATTTATGATTTATTTATAAATTATTTTTATTGATTTAATATTATGTTTAATTATTTGTGCAAGACAATTTATTGTTAGTTAACGATTCATTCTTATTCTATTTAGTTAAAGAAAAAGATGATCGTATAATAAACATAAATTGTACCTAAATAAATTGTTAAAAACATAATTATTAGTTGGATTAATATAAGATTTATTATTGCGAGTTGTTGATAAACATAATAAATGCCAACATTAATTCATTCATATTAAGTCAAAATAATCTTTGTAATCGGTTCTAAAAAGTTTCGATAATCCATAAGTGTGATCAACCATAAATACTAGGAGCTGGAAGGGATTGCATTTTTCTTTTAATTGTTTACATCTTTATTTTATTTTTCTAGCTTTACTATTAGTTTAATAATTATTTTAATTTTTAATCAGCATTTTTATTATCAAAAGTATTTTAGTTGTCAGATTTCAAAACCAAAACCTTTATTGATCAGTGATCACCTCAAAACTTAAACTAAAATCACATAGTCCTCGTGGATCGATACCCATTTACCCTATCTAGTATAAGGTAATTAGGTTATTATTTTTTTGACCGGCACTTCGACGTCGATCAAATTTTAGCGCCGCTGCCGGGGACTCAGTGAGCTTTTCGTTTAAGTTTTTGTTAATATTTTTCTTTACTAAAATACAAAAATACAAAAAGATTTTATTTTTCTTGTTTTGTTTTGTTTTGTTTGTTTGTTTTGTTTCTTGTGAGTGTGCAGGTTAGTGTATGCGCACACGTAGATCGGGACGTACATCACCGTTAGCTTACGATCCCGAGGTTGAGAAAAGTGCGAGGTTGAGAAGGAAGACGTTTCGACAGTTTTCTACTAATCTTGATTTTTCAGGTTTAGCAGAGCTTTTCGCTGAAATGCCAGGTGACGAAGATGGTGGCGGAAGGGCTAGCGGCAGTAGTAGCGGAGAAGAATCTCCACCATGGGGTGTTGATTCTTATTACAGGTCGGGGATCTTCGAGGATCCTTCGCCTATCGTTTATCCGGATCCGGTTAAAGGGGTTACAAGTAACTTCAAGATCCAGCCGAACCTCATAGCAATTTTGCCAGTGTTTAGAGGTCGTGAGGAGCCATATGCACATCTACGAGAATTCTTCTTAATTGCTGACACACATCAGGTTAATAACATTACCAAGGATGAGGTAAGACTTCGCCTTTTTCCTTTTTCTCTTAAAGATCAAGCTAAGGACTGGTTCTCATCTCTTGAGCCAGGTAGTATTAACTCATGGTCTGAAATGCAATCTGCTTTTCTTGAGAAATTTTATTCTATAAGTAAAACTGCTGCCATTAGGAATAAGATTAAATCCTTTCGTCAAATCCCAGGAGAGCAGTTTCATGAAGCATTTAATAGACTTAAGGAGTTATTAAGAACATGCCCTCATCACGATGTTCCAAAATGGGAGCTTGTCAAAGTCTTCTATGATGGGTTGGATTATAACAACTTGTGATGGCCACTAGTGGGGGTATGTTTTTCTCGCGACCTATGGAGGAAGAATGGAAGTTTTTTGAAAAACTAAGCAAAGGTTCCAAGACCCAAGCTTCAGTGGATCGAAACAACCACCCATCTTCCGCTAATTATGTGTCTAACCAACGTGGCACAAATTCTGAAATTAGCGAGTTAAGTAAGAAAGTGGATCTTTTGTTGAAAAATATAGGAAAAGGTGTGCCAAATGTGTCTAATGTGTCGCATAGTGGGTGTTCAATGTGTGGTGATCCGAGTCACTCTGTCGATAATTGTCAAAGTTGGGGGGCGCCACCAAATGAGGAGGTAAATGGAGTCTATGGTGGTCGTCCACGAAATGACCCATTCTTTGAAAGTTACAATCCTGGATGGCGCAATCACCCCAACCTCCGTTGGAAAGATGAAGACAATCGCCCTAATAATGCCCAACAACAACACTATGGTTACAAACCAAGGTACGAGGGTGGCGATTCATCTAATTTCCAACATAATTCTTACAATCATAGGCCACCACAACAATATCCAAATCAGGGCCAAGGCCAAGATGACAACCGTCTCTTGAACCTTGACCGAAAGTTTGATAGGCTTATGGATTCATTGTCTACCAACAATCAAGAGATCAATAGAAAATTAGAGGTCACTAATCAAAGACACGAGACCACTACTAAATCTATTGCAGCTCTTGAGAGACAAGTTGGTCAATTGGCGGATCAATTGAGCAAAAGAAATGAGGGAAGGCTACCGAGCTACCCCACCATGAATCCCGCACACAAGAAAAATGGAAATGAGCACGTGAATATGGTGACATCTCTTCGAAACGGTAAAATCTACGACAATGACAAGGGAATTCCAAATTCTCCTAATGTCGAGGATTTCGTTACTGATGACGAAATCATTGTTGAAGGTAAAAATTCTGATAATGTTAAGTCCGGTTCTGAGTTGGTAAATGACTTGTTAAATGATTTTCCTAAACCAACAACACCGAATCTTAAAGCTACTGAATCTCCCGAAGTTAAGGAGGGTGGTGTGTCCAGCACACCTTACCCTACGGCTTTGGAGAAATCGACATCTGCAAAGTTAGCTAAAAAGGGTCCTCATGCTGAGGATATGTGGGAGACTTTCAAGCAAGTTAAGATCAATCTCCCCCTTATTGACGCTATCAAGCAAATTCCTGCATATGCCAAGTTTTTAAAGGACTTGTGTAAAAAGATTGACCTAACTGAGCATGTTAGTGCAGTCTTATCTAGCTCTCTTCCTCCTAAATTCAAAGATCCTGGAGCACCGTTGATTTCAGTGGTGGTCAGAAATATTGCCATTAAGAAGGTGCTCCTTGATCTTGGTGCCAGTATTAACATCCTTCCTGCTAGTTTGGTTGATAAGTATGACTTAGGAACTCTTCGTAAGACAGACACCATTATTTCCTTAGCCGGTCGATCTACCAAAATTCCTAGAGGTATCTTAGAGGATGTTATTGTGAAAGTTGATGATTTCTGTTACCCAGTTGACTTCTTTGTTATGGACACCGAGTCACAATACAAATATGTTCAACAAACTATTATCCTTGGGCGCCCATTTTTAGCCACGATAGATGCTAGGATTAATTGTCGGACTGGCGCCATGGATATTGCCTTCGGTAATAAGAAGATAAGATTGAATGTGTTTAATTCTATGAATTCTCCTACGATGAATGAATGTTACCAAGTAGATGTGATTGATGAGGAAGTTCAAAAGCATGCATCCCGTATGCTTAAGGACGATCCTTTGGAATTATATCTAACTGGTGATAATGAGGAGATTCTAGATGTTGCTGAAGTTCTAGAGATTCAAGAGTGTTTGGTCAATTCTTTGGACCATCAAAAACCACCTTGGTCTTATAAAGTGGAGCCCTTGCCTTCTACTTTTGACACGGCTACGAAGCCGTATTTGGAGGTGCCTCCAACTCTTGAGTTAAAACCTTTGCCATCCAATCTCAAATATGCTTTTCTAGGTCCTAATAATACGTTACCCATTATTGTTGCTTCTGATCTTTCTGAATCACAAGAGGGAGCACTCCTAAAAGTGCTTTCCAAGTACAAAGCAGCAGTATGATGGACGATTGCATACTTGAAAGGGATCAGCCCTTCATTATGTATGCATCGAATTGTTACGGACCCAGATATTAAGCCAACAAGAGATGCGCAAAGGCGTCTGAATCCTAATATGAAAGAGGTGGTGAAGACGGAAGTTCTTAAATGGTTAGATGCTGGTATCATCTATCCCATCTCGGATAGTAAATGGGTAAGTCCTACTCAAACGGTGCCTAAAAAGGCCGGAATCACCGTTGTTGAAACCGAGAATGGGGAAAAGCTCACAACCCGACCAGTTACTGGGTGGAGAGTTTGTATAGATTACCGTAAGCTGAATACGGCCACATCTAAAGATCACTTCCCACTACCTTTCATTGATCAAATAGTTGAGAAGCTTTCGGGTAAAAAGTTCTATTTCTTCTTGGATGGGTACTCCGGTTATAATCAAATACCCATCCATCCTGATGACCAGGCCAAAACTACGTTTACGTGTCCATATGGGACGTTTGCATTTCGAAGAATGCCTTTTGGAATGTGTAATGCACCCGCTACCTTTCAGCGGTGTATGATGAGTATCTTTTCTGACATGGTTGGAGAATCTGTAGAGATATTTATGGATGATTTCTCCATCTTTGGTCAATCCTTTGAAAGCTGCCTTGATTAGCTTGAAAGTGTGTTAAAAAGATGCACCGAAACTAATTTGGTGCTTAGTTGGGAGAAGAGCCATTTCATGGTTCGAGAGGGAATTGTATTAGGGCATGTTGTGTCTGAAAAAGGATTTGAGGTTGACCGTGCCAAAGTTCAAGTAATTTCAACCCTTCCTCCTCCCACTACCGTCAAGGGTGTGCGTTCTTTTCTTGGTCATGCCGGGTTCTATAGGCGATTTATTAAAGATTTTAGTGCAATATCAAAGCCTCTTTGCAATCTACTCTTAAAAGATGCACGCTTTGACTTTAATGAATCATGTCTTAAAGCATTCAACATGCTTAAGCAAAAGCTTGTAGAAGCCCCTATTCTGCAATCACCTGATTGGTCGAAGCCTTTCGAGATCATGTGTGATGCGAGTGATTATGCCGCTGGGGCGGTTCTAGGACAGCGGGTCGATAAGAAACCCGTTGTGATCTTTTATGCTAGTAAGACTTTTTCAGAAGCTCAAATGAATTACACCACTACTGAAAAAGAGTTGTTAGCCGTGGTTTTTGCTCTTGATAAGTTTAGGTCATATATTTGGGGGCATTCTAAGGTGATAGTATTTTCAAATCATAGTGCCTTAAGACATTTGTTGACTAAGAAAGAGACAAAACCGAGGTTGCTTAGGTGGATTTTGCTTTTACAGGAATTTAATCTAGAAATTCGGGATAAAAAGGGGTCAGAAAATGTAGTTGCCGACCATTTGTCTAGAATTATCCCTCCGCCGTTCAACCCTTCTAATGTGATTAAGGAAAGTTTTCCGGATGAAAGTCTATTTGAGGTTTCTAAGGTTCCTTGGTACGCAAATATAGTTAATTACCTAGCTGTTAAAAAGCTCCCGGATTTTTGGTCCAAACAACAAAGAAAATACTTCTTCTCTCAGTTGAAGCATTATTTTTGGGAGGATCCGGAGCTATATAAGGTATGTGCTGACCAAGTTGTTAGGAGATGTGTTCCTGACCATGAGCATATGGACATATTGGCTCATTGCCATTCTTATGCATGTGGTGGACACTTTGGTGCTACGAAAACTGGGCATAAAGTCTTGCAAAGCGGTTTCTTTTGGCCGACTATATTTAAGGATGCCCAGTCTTTTGTGAAAGCGTGTATTCGTTGCCAACAAGTTGGTGGGATTTCAAGGCGTGATCAAATGCCTATGAATCCCATACTTGTTGTTGAGATCTTTGATGTGTGGGGTATTGATTTTATGGGACCATTCCCCACTTTCCATGGCAATGTGTACATTTTAGTGGCAGTTGATTATGTGTCTAAGTGGGTAGAGGCTGAAGCTACTAAAACAAATGACCATAGTGTAGTTCTTAAGTTTGTTAAGAAGAATATCTTTGCTAGACATGGAATTCCTAAGGCTATCATTAGTGATGGGGGTTCCCACTTTAAGAACTTTCGATTTAGGAAATTACTGAAACATTATGGAGTTAATCATAGGATAGCTACCCCTTATCACCCACATACTAGTGGACAGGTGGAAGTATCTAATAGGGAGATTAAGCGAATCTTAGAAAAGACCGTTCGTAGTGATAGGAAAGATTGGTCCTTGAGGTTAGATGATGCTTTGTGGGCATATAGAACGGCTTTTAAGACTCCTATTGGTATGTCACCGTATAAGTTGGTATATGGCAAGGCATGTCATTTACCGGTTGAGATAGAGCATAGGGCTGAATGGGCAATTAAGACTGTTAATCTGGATTTAGAGAAAGCGGGTAGTTCTAGGAAACTTCAATTATCTGAACTAGATGAGATTCGACGTGATGCTTATGAGAGTTCTAAGATTTATAAGGAGAAAACCAAAGCTTTTCATGATCGACACATCACCAAGAAATCGTTCTTGGTTGGTCAAAAAGTTTGGTTATTCAATGCTAGACTTAAGCTTTTTCCTGGAAAGTTGAGAAGTAAATGGACGGGTCCATACGTTGTGACTCAAGTCTCTCCATACGGAGCCATTGAAATAAAAAATATGGTGGGTGGAGAGCCGTTTAAAGTTAATGGACACCGTTTAAAGCCGTATGTTGAGTTAGAAAGTGATCAGATGGAAACGGTGGATGTGGTTTACTTGGAACCAATCCAACCGTCTCAATAGCTCTTTTGAGTTATGTCTGGCTGAAGACGGTAAACTTAGCGCTTCGCGGGAGGCAACCCGTGGTTTGTGGAACTTTGTGGGTGTGTTCACTACAAACCCTCACGAGACAAAACTCGTCCAGTCGGGCTACCGAGTGGTTTAAAGGCTTGTTGCATACGCTAGATGCAACCGTGATTCCTACGAAAGTGAGTTAGATTTTTGTTCTTTGTGTGGGTTTGTCAAATTGATTTTTAACCAAAATTTCAATTTAAAGTTTTTGCATTAGTGACAATGCAATGCTTTAAGTTGAGGGGGGTGGCACATGTGTTACATGTTTTTGTGTGAAATTTTGGTCAAAATGGGTTAAAATGTGATTTTTGGGAAAAATTGAAAATTTTTAAAATTTTAAATCACATTATAAGAGTCTTGTGCTAATTAGATGTGGAAGTTCTTCTACATATATGTTTGTTGAGTGTTTGCAGATTCTAAAGATTAGCTTGTGGATGATTTATTGGAGCAAGCTAGAGGATTTGGCCAAAATTATCAGGTGCACCCGATTTCATTGTATAGTTTGGTTATTAAATTGATTTGATTGTTTGCATGTAGTTAGGCATATGTATAATTAGATGATCAAACCACGCCGGTTGAATTCCCTCTATTTACCTTTGCTTAGATCGAGTAAAAAGTTTAAATAAATAATATGAATATAGTAATGTAATAGTTGGGTTAGGACATTTGAAATTGATCTTATTCGGCTCGCCACCCGCGCACGGTGGCCTTAGAAAAGAGTTGGAGAACTGTCATAATTATTGGTGGTAGTCATATGCTGGGCTTGCCTATCTGATTCGTCACCCGCGCAAGGTGATACTTTAGTTGTTAGCATGGGTCAGACGTCAATCTTTATGATGGATAGCATTGCACTTGGCTGAGACAATTTTATGTGACATAACTCAATCCTTGTATTGTTGTAATGAAATTAAAAAGATTAGTTTAATTTAGTGCATTGTATAATTATACTATGTGGTAGATAACTCCATCATGTGATGTACCAGTAGGCACGAAGTATAACTGTTCCCATTTAATTAAACAGACTTAATTAACCGGTTCTCATGTGCCGATGTGTTTTAGTATGCACCTATAGGATAGATATTCATTTTTCTGAATAATTGGTCGTTATATCAACCTTAAAAGGAGTGTATAAAGTGTTCGGGATGACTTGTATAAGAAACGGTCTCGAATGGCTAAAAAAGAGAGAGCTTATGTGTGATGTGAAAAAAAAAATGTGAAAAAAAATGAAAAAAAAATGTGAAAAAAAAAATGATGAGAAAAAAAAAGTAGAAGTATGTAAGCTAAAAGTATGATGGCTTATGATGTGCTCTTATGGTATAAAAACTCCAATGTTATAAAAGGTGTACGGTATTCTCACCTCTTGTTTTAGATTAATGTTTATATTGATTATACGTGTGTAATATGTACGTTGGACACATGGTTAATTATGTGAAATATAAAGTAAATGGAATCAATGGGAATGGTTATGCTAAGTGTTTAATAAGGACAAAAATATTGGTAATCATTTTGGATTATTTGTCATGTAGGATGGTTATTAGTGTATTAGGTTGAATGTGATCTTTTTGATTAAATTTCAATAGTATGATTAAAAATTATGAAATTAACATGTTCGTATATTTTTATTTTATTTTTACACGAGACGGTAAAAGTTAAGTTGAGGGGAGTTAATCGGTGTATTTTGCATACACCTCATAGCATGTTAATTTAGTATATTTATATATTTATTTTTCGTTATATATGTACTTTGAGTGTGTTTTGTGATTATGTAGGTTACGAGTGAAGTGGAATAAAAATGGACGCTTAATTAATTTTTTGGAGAAAAGACATTGTGAGCGCCGATTAATGAAGAAAAAAAAATTTGAGCGCGTCGCAATATTTTCGGTCGTCTTTTATTTGTCCTGGCTTCGTTTGAGCAATTATTGATGTTGGATTATTTTTTTTATTGGGTCAAAGTTATTAGAGGTCGAAAAGAATAAAAGAAAAAAATATATATATATATAATTTTGGCCCAATGCCCATTGATAACCGACGGAGGAGTACTATAAATATTGAGTTGCAATGAAGAGATAAATTGATTCAGTCGACACATTCTCTGAAAAAGAAATAGAAAAAGACGAAGGTGGGGCCGCAACATATACAACCGATTATTCTTTCAAGGACAAGGGAATTGACAACTTGGGAGGACTTCACATCCGAATAGCAAAAGAAAAAAAAAGAAGACAAGTTGTGTTTGCAAGTGGGGACATCAAGGAGTCAACCATCAAAGAAGATTTAAAAACAATAAAAAAAATGATAGCTTTTGCTATTATTTTTCTCAAGTGGGTCGGGTACATCACGATGTCCGACTAATTTTGTTGTAATTCCTTCCGGTAACTTTATTTATGGTTCGATCATTACTTTTGGATTATCATATTTTTATTGCATCTGTTCAAAAAAAAAAATTTTATTGCATTGATTTATGATTTATTTATAAATTATTTTTATTGATTTAATATTATGTTTAATTATTTGTGCAAGACAATTTATTGTTAGTTAACGATTCATTCTTATTCTATTTAGTTAAAGAAAAAGATGGTCGTATAATAAACATAAATTGTACCTAAATAAATTGTTAAAAACATAATTATTGGTTGGATTAATATAAGATTTATTATTGCGAGTTGTTGATAAACATAATAAATGCCAACATTAATTCATTCATATTAAGTCAAAATAATCTTTGTAATCGGTTCTAAAAAGTTTCGATAATCCATAAGTGTGATCAACCATAAATACTAGGAGCTGGAAGGGATTGCATGTTTCTTTTAATTGTTTACATCTTTATTTTATTTTTCTAGCTTTACTATTAGTTTAACAATTATTTTAATTTTTAATCAGCATTTTTATTATCAAAAGTATTTTAGTTGTCAGATTTCAAAACCAAAACCTTTATTGATCAGTGATCACCTCAAAACTTAAACTAAAACCACATAGTCCTCGTGGATCGATACCCATTTACCCTATCTAGTATAAGGTAATTAGGTTATTTTTTTTTTACCGACACTTCGACGTCGATCAATACCCACAAAACAAACGCATGCTTAGCTATTAAATATTTAAATGAGTTATGCATATAATGCATGCAATAAATGCAAAAACTATAAAAGAAAAATTGCATTAAAAATGCTCTTGCGTTACAATGCGACAAAAACTTTTATAAAAACTTTGTAAAATAATTAATTTTTTTTTTAAATATATGCATTCAAAATGCTTTTACTAAATGTGATATTTATTATATTAGTCCTATAAAATTAAAATGTCTCTTAAAATAAACGCGTTGTCTATTTATAGACGAGTATATAACTGTTAGTTTTGTATGCTGAATGAAGTTTATGAATTATAAAAATTTACTTGAATGCCTTTTTATATTAAATAAATAAAAAAGTTAAAGAGTAAATATGTAAAATAAAGATAATAAGTCATTACTTAATGTGAGAATCCTCATTCTGGTCATTTATTAATAACTTAATATTAAACACAAAACAAACAACCAGTTGATGACTTAATTAAGATACTTATCTTACTATATTATAAAACATTTGAGACATTTTTATTTTTAGAAAGTCTAAAAATTAAGACATTTAAAATCGATTTTTATAGAAAATTCATTTCGTAATTCACAATACATTCTAACCATTTTTGTAACAAAATTTTGTAACAACCTTTTAAAAAGTCTTTATCTTTAAGATTCAAATATTTTTTATCTTATTATTTTTTAAATAATCAAATTTCACCATATTTTCTAAAAAAAAAATTATTCGATATCTATTTTAATATATTTTTATTAATTTTTATATTTCTTATTTTTTGAGGATTTATTTAATTTTTATTTTATTTTATAACTTCAATATTTGAATACAAATTTAACTGGCAAAATTAATAAGATTTGTCACCTCAAAAATCGTCATCAAATACTCACCGTTGTATTACGCGGATACTATACTAATTTTTAAATTAAAATTTTATAAGTTTTTATCAAACATTACCTAACACTTCACAAGCTACTTAACCTTTTAGAATATTGTTCTTTTTTTTTTACTACGAAAAATTTATATCGTCTTTCGGCAAATAGAATAATCTCTTATGCAAGTTCACATCGATACTTGGATGGATAACATCTTTTCAATTTTTTATTTTCTTTTTCATATATAAGACTCAAAATAGAGACTTTAATTAAAGAATAAGAGGTCTTTAAATACTTGCGTCGACTTCAATCAGTAGTTAGGGGTTGTTTCTTATCCGTTGTTTTAAAGTCAAAAAATGATTTTTGTTAATGTACGTGGGTTCAAAAGGACTACATAAAATTCACGCAAATAATAAAAAATTTCTTTTTTTCAGAAACTACGAGCTCACATTTTTATTGACCACTTATCGTTTTTTTAATTAATTTTATTATAGAATAATTACTAAATATCAAAATCTATAAGTTATATTCATAAATAAAATAATTATTACTTTTACAAATATTATTACATAAATATAATTTCTCTCTAAAAAAACTCTAATTTTTAAATAAAACCCGAACCAAATTTTAATCTTAAACCCACCTACAAATCAAACGTACCTAGTTCTTTAACTAGGGGTGAACATTTTAACCGTCGATTCGGACCGAAAATCGAATCAACCCGAATCAGACCGGATAATTTCGATCTGATCTTCGGTCCGAGGTTATGGCCAATTTCGATCTTTGTTCCAGTCAGTCCGATTAATCCGGTTCAATTCGGTTTTACTAAAAAGTTAACCTCAAATATATCATGTTTAGTATACTTATTATTTAATATAATCATGCATTTACAGAAATAACTAATTTTGAAAATATTTTTAATTATAAAAGCTTAAATCCGGTGAAAACAATAATGGCAGTTGATCTTACTCCAGGAGCAATATCGATGATATTAACCGGCAATCCAACAGTAATGAAACCGGTTGTTCAGGTAATAGATATCAAGTGTCGTCAAACAGTAACCAAAGTGAAGGGTAACAGAGTTGAAAAGAAGGAATTGTACGACCTCGTTTTATCAGACGGTTCGGTTTTTAAAGACGTTTTTATTGATGATAAGATCAGTGCCATGATTACGTCAAAAAAGCTGCAGATTGGTTCCATTGTTCAGTTGACTGACTTTTTCTCTGGCACTGCTGGTATAAGGAAAGTATTATCCTTTTAATTTAATACATTCTTTTAAATAATGTAAGCCCATTTCGGCTTATATAACATAAGCCTCAATTTGGTGGCTTATTTGGAGACTTATGGACTTATCTAAGTTTGTTGCTATGATATAATAAACTTATATAAGCCCCTAAGTCTACAATAAGCCACAAAATTGGGGCTTACGTTATGTAAACCGAAAATAAGCCACATCTCGGCTTATATAACATAAGTTTCAATTTTGTGGCTTATTTGGAGATTTATGAGCTTATCTAACTTTGTTATGATATAATAAACTTATATAAGCCCATAAGTCACCAATAAGCTTAAAAATTTAGGGTTTATGAAATATGACTTATTTTTTCCTTATATAACGTAAGCCCCAATTTTGTTTCTTATCTTGAGACTTAGGGGCATATATAAGTTTATCTTGATATAATAAACCTATATAAGGCCATAAACCTCCGAATAAGCCACAAAATTGAGGCTTATGTTATATAAGCCCAAATTATATAAGCCAAACCAGACACCCCTTATTGTATTTCGCCTTATATAACATGCAAACCAGACAAAACAACTCGCTAATTACTCGAGACCGACTCGTAAACTACTCGAGATCGACTTGATCTAAGCGAGCCGAGCTCGAGCTTTTACCTCGAGTTTATTTTCAAGTCGAGTTCGAGCTCCAAAATACTCGGCTCGTGAAGCTTACGAGCCTTATCGAGCTTGATATGCCGAGTATTTATTGCGTTCGAGCAATGTGGTAATAGTCGAGCTTGAGTCGAGTTTCGAGCTTGAGTTTTACATGACGAGTTGAACTCGAGTTTTACTAGGTACGACTCGGCTCATTTACACCGAAAAGGCCAGCATATAAGCTCCATGGGCTACGCAATATCACCAATTGATTTAGATTGGTAACCGGGTCCATGTGGGTTTATATGTTGGGCATGTTCGGCTCAGTCTAACAACTTTTCCGGCTTATTTTGAGACTTGTGGGCTTATATACGTTTATTACCATACGATAAAGTTATATAAGCCCATAAGTGTCAATATAAGCCAGAAAATTGGTGCTTATGTTATATAAGCTGAAATCAAATAAGGCCCACGTATAAGCCAACACAAACACCTCCTTAATGTAGTAACTTGACTAAATTCACTTTTCATATTTAGTACAGTAAAACCGTAATTATATATGTATGAATGTTAGGGGGTTTCGTATCTGGTTAAGGGTTTTCTTCAGTTGTATATGAGGGTAAAACCATAATTTAAAATATCATCATAAGAAGCACTTTTTAAAACTCATTTCTTTTCTTCTATTTTTTTTTACCAAAATAAGCAGATAAGTAGGAGCGATTGGATTTAAAATGTGCTTTTTTATTTTATGATAAGCATTAGCAATCTCAAACACTCTCTTAGCTATTTCAAATAAGCTTATCCAAACCCCCGCTAATGGTAATCTGCGAAATTTTCCTGCCCTGGTCATTCACATCACTGCTTATTTTCCAATTATTGTGCAGTTATATATCAGTTAACGACCTGAATGTGATCCGTTGCAATTGTATCATCCTTGGTGATCCAAAACCATTTCCTGGCGGCTACAAGACTCCTTCAGTGAACAAATTTATACCCCTAAAATCAGAAGAGGGTCATGATCCTGATGTGAATGATGACAGACACCATGCAGATGAACTCACAGCTCCAAAAACTCAAGACAGAAAACGACAACATCAATCAAGCGATTATAAAGAAGATGATGAAATTGGTGCGTGCTTTGAAAAGTTGGAGAAACTTGGATGGGGAGAAGGCCCAATGTACAATACTGCAGTTCTGCTATTTGGTGAAAGTTCCGATTATAGAAAAATTTGGTTGCACTTGAAGTCCAAAAGCTGCCTAAATTGGGTTAAGAATGCTGGAAGTAAGTATGGACTATTGTGTTGAATGAAAGACACAATCATAGTTCCTGGTTTTCTGTGAACCGCTTATGTTTATGTTTCATCTAGAAGTTGAACCACCTAGTAAGTTTCTGTGTTAGGAATGCTGAACAGAGGATGTAAGTCCTGTTTGTGACTCGATGGTATGCTTTATTTTGTCTAGAAGTTGAACCATGTTGTTAATTGTTCTTTCATCAGTTACGAATGATGCAGGGTGTGCTCCTGAATGTTTTCATGAAGTATGATGTGCAATGAAATATTTGGTAGAAACTATTTCTCTTTTTTTTTTTTATTTCTGTAGTATATCATTTAGCATATTTAGGAAAAAGTTGAGTTATTCAACGATCTGATTCATGAATCGGACAACAAGTTGTCTTTTCAACCAGATACTTGCTTTAATTATGCTAGAGAATATGAGTGTAACAGGAAGTCATTAAAGACGTATCCTTGAGTCAGCTGAGGAATGGCTCTTGTTTATCTATATATATGTTCTGGATTTTAACCCAAACCAAGGTATTGGAAAACTATATCCCAGATAAAGATTAAAAATCAGGGACTTTTGTTGTTTGGTCAAAGTGCCGACTACAGAAAACTTTGGTTGCACTTGAAACCGGAGAGTTGTGGGAAGTGGGTAAAAAATGCTGGAAGTATGTTTTAGTCTACTGAATTGATGAAAATAAAAGGTAAAGTTTATGTCTGTGTCATCTGATGTTATGTGTCTGTTTCTTCTCTGTTTCGGCTAGAAGGTAGGGAACCATTGCTATCTTTTGGGCTTGGAATGTTGTAAAGAAGTATGGAGTATAACGTGCAAAGCTTAGTTAGGTAAAAAGCTTTTTTCTGTATTCATATATTTTACATATAACAGCTGAAAAATCAGAAGTTATTCTAAGTTTGATTCATGACTCAGCAGTTATGCAATCAACTTCACTGTCACATCAGCCGTTGGATTGCTGTTATATGGGTGAACTTATAAGAATAGACTACAACATTGTTTTGGATGCTATTGTTGTGTTTTCCGGTATCACCGTGTCATCCGTAAATAACTAGGAAGAATGTTGGTGAAACTCTAAAACGGATTCTTAATATTGAAGGACATGCTTGGAAGAATAAATGTGTTTACTTGATGGGACTTTTGCAAAGAGGAAGGTCAAATGCTTCAAAGTTCAAACCATGCCTGGTTCTGGTAAATATTTGGTTCTTGTCTGCTATAGTATGTTTCTAAAGAGACATCATTAGAGACTATATCCACTTTATATCTATTCATTGGTGAATTCCAGTTCTTGCTGTGAAATCTGCTATAGTATATGATTTTAACGCAAAGTCATTAAGGATTGTATTTTGGGGCCAGCTGTCCATAGAACTTTCTGATCCCGAGGCTGATAAACTTAAAATCATGTTTGGAGGAACGCACCTTACTATATCAATATCAAAAGGCACCCAAACACCCCCTAACTTGTTTAAGCTTTTTGCCGGTGCTTAAATCCAGTGTGCAATATAACCATTCCTGATCTTAAGCAATCTGTGGAGAAAGCATACACCAAGGACCTATTATGGAGCTGCATCAACTTGATAGCTTTAACGACCGATCAGGTGAAGATTTTTTACTATACTTGAATACACATCCTATTTATTATCAAAATTTAGCTTTTAGAATACATTTATGTATTCTAAGTAATACAACAGAAAATTGATCACTGATCCCGGTTGCCACTTTTTTGTGCTCTTCAGGATTCTTCTACCAGGAAGAGTTTATTTGAGGCGCTGGAGCCTGGAGGTATAGCAGCTTTATTTTGATATAGTACATGCAAAACTTCCATACTAGTTGTCCACTATATAAGCAGAATTTTATCACAGGGTTATAGCTGTACATTTAAATGATGTAAGACTTGGTAGAAAGAAATTTGTTACAAATATTACAAGGGATTAGTGTATAATGTGAAACTTATATGTTTGGTTCCAGGTCTGATCCTAACCAACAGCTGCCTTACTTTTCACATACTCAACCCATGCACTCGCCATGTCTGTTACTATCTGTGTTTTAAATATTTTTGTCCCACATCGGTTAGAAGGTGATAGATTCGAGATGATATTATCTATAAGCGGGGAACGATGCTAAATGATGAATAACCATTAACCTAGACATGGTCAATGGGCGATCAAGAGGGTCCATGGCCTAGGTTGGTGAACACATTGCACTTCGGTAAGGTCAGCCCAAGTGGTTGAACCTACGCCATAATTTGTTGCAGGGTCTCTGTTCATGCGACCCCGTTAATTTCTAGTTACCAAATACTTTCTAGTTCATCTAAAAGTGGTTGAATTTCTACTGCAACGATTAAAGGACGCTAGCAAGTGCTAAATGTATCACGACGTATAAATATGTAAAAAAGTTGAAACAAATTTGTTAATTTAACCTTATAAGTTGCTCAAATGTTAATACAATAAACGGGCATCAAACTACATTACATATCCATGATTTTATTGCTTTGTGGGTGAGCCGCAACCACCATAAACTCCACATATACACCACTAATAGTTTGTATTAAATTAATATTTAAATTATAAAAAAAATGATTCAAATAAATCCACTTAAAATGGAAACCTAATAATTAATAAAATATATCATTTAAATAAAGAGCATAAAATTTTAAGAAATATAAAAAAATTAGATTTTTTTTTTTTTCTTTTTTTTTTTTTTTTTTTTAGTAACCGTGATTTCCGACTCATTGGCCGACTAATCCACGGGGTTTGAGCCCATTATAAAACATATTCTTTAATAAGTTTAAAAGAGTTTGTTATAAAAGGTTATTAAAACGGGCAATGATTTATAATATAAATATGACAATAACAATTTGTTTTATTTAACAGTTAAAAATGTTTAAGAATTTAGTCTTGCTTTTTAGTGAAAGTATAGATCCAATGAATCAATTTTAAAAACTAAATTTTTTCATCAAACTAAAAAAACCCACTTTCCATTTCATTTAAAAAAAATATCTTACGAACCGTTAATCGTTTTACAAAAGAAAATAAACAATCAAAACGAGAATTAAATAATATTTCTACACAGGCGCACTTTTATATATTTTCGTTAAACTTTATTTTGATTTTTAATTCAGTTATGTTTGAAAAAAGCATATATGATTTGTATCGCAAATTATATATGATTTGCTGAGATCATAATTTGCGATAGAAATCATATATGATTTTTTCATGCGTGACAAAAAAATTTGAAAAAAAATATCGTCGAAATTATATCAAAATGTCCGTTTAATGAAAGATTAAAAAAATACTCGTCGACGATGGTATATCTTATATCGCCATTTGCAAAAATATTTTATTTAACAAAAATGTATTTTATTTTTTGATGAAAAAATAAATAGTTTTTTTTTTTTTTTTTTTTTTTTTTTTTTAACTAGAAAAAAAAAATAGTTAAGTGGTATGAGAACTTCAAGTACAACCGTGTAATTTACTCAAACATATATACTTTTGAATTTCATTTCTAGGGTTAGTTGTCAAAAAAGAAACCCCCAAATTAAAACACCCTCACAAAATAATGGCAGTAAATCTGACTTCAGGAGCAATAACAAAGATAGTGACCGGTGAATGTAACTCGGACAATCTAAAACCGGTGCTTCAACTGATAATGACAAGTTCTGTAAATAACAAGCTATGGTACGGGGTTGTGTTATCTGACGGTTCTTTTCAGCACTTTGGTGTTATTTCTGATCAGATTTTTATATCCAAAGATTTGCAGAAAGGTTCCATTGTTCAGCTTACCAAATATCATATGAATAAAAGCAAGTATGTGTTAATACCATCTTTTTAATTGTTAGAAATATGTTCTAGGCTTGCGAGCTTTTATCATTCCGGCTTATTTTTTATAAGCTTCATATTCCTGGCTTATTTTGGGATTTATGGCTTACTAGGGTGGAGGGCGTTTTAGGTTTCCTTGTTTTTGTGTTTTGATAAAATTGATGCTTATCAAAAAATTGGTGGTTGATGATGATGGCGACAACCGGATATTAGATCTATTGTATTGGTAACGGTTGTGGTTAATCAAGGTTTAGCTGATATGATAAGTTGATGATGGAAACAATTTTGTTATAGTTTAGTATTTTTAAACTCTTTGAAGAGATCACTGATCAAAGTGACCCTCGTTGGGAGAATATAAGCTAGCGAAAAGTACGGAAATGGCCACGGGAATACCGGTGACGCGTTTAACTTAGGGATGAGCTCGGTACCAATCCCGTCCTAAACTCGTCCCGATTTAGTGCTCCTGATTTAAAAAGGTATGTACTGATCCGTACCTAACGGGATTCGGATATCCGTTCCGTACTAGGAAATCGGGATTTTCCCTTTTTTTTGGGGAATTTCCCGATTTGGTACCGGTCCCGTATCTAATTAGTGGTCCTGAATTTTTTTTCACCTTATTTCGTAGTCTGGGTACGGTACTGAACGAGATTCGGGTACTCGGAATCGGTACTGTTCCGGTTCGGAATTCGGGTCTAAGTGCTCATCCCTAGTTTAACTAATACTAACTCGCTTGGCTATAATAGTATGAGTCAAATAGCGTGCTTATGTGCCTTGGTCATTCGCATAGTGAATGTATACTTATCTTCCAAACATTTTTTGCAGAAACATTACAATTTTTGACCTAAATGTGATCCATCGCAAATTTGATATTATTGGTAAACCGGAGACATTCTCTATTAATAAGACACCTTCAATGGAAAAATCTATACCCCCAGTATCAGATCATGATCGTGTTGATCCTGATGTAAATGAAGATGATGATAGCCATCATCTAGAAGAACCCACAACTTCAAAACAAATTCCGTCGGCTTCAACACAAAAGTTATCTTCTCATTCTCTAACTCAAAACAAAAAACGAAAACCTCGATCAAGCAATGATGACAACTCGGGATTTGGAAAAGATGTCTCTAATCTTGTGAGTATGATTGTGGAGAAAACTATAGAAGATGGCGTTGGTGTGTGCTATAAAAAGTTGGAGACACTTGAAGAAGGTGTTTCGAAAATGACGAGAATGATGATGGAGAAAAACAAAGAAGTTGATGTGGGATTTAAAAAGTTGGAGACACTTGAAGAAGATGTTTCTAAATTGACGAGAATGATGATGGAGAAAAATAAAGAAGATGATATGGGTGCTTGCATTGAAAAGTTGGATAAAATGGGATGGGGAGCAGAAGAACCAATATACGTCACCGCACTTATGTTGTTTGGTCAAAGTGCCGATTACAGAAAACCTTGGTTGCACTTGAAGACTGAGAGTTGTGGGCAGTGGGTAAAAAATGCTGGAAGTATGTTTGGCCTACTGGATTGATGAAAATAATAGGTAGTTAGTGTTTTTTCTCATTAGATGTTATGTTTATGTTTTGTCTGGAAGTTGACCAAGCAGTTATGTTGTTTTTTGGGTTAGGAATGCTGCACTGTTTGTAAATGTTCTGATCAAGTATGAAGTGTAACATGAAACTCGCTAGAAAGCTTATGAAGTGTAATGTGAAACTCGTTAGAAAGCTTTTTCAGTTATCTATTTATGACATTATAATTACTTTAGCCAAAATCAACTTCAACTATTCACTAGCGACTTCTGGTTCTTGCATATACTCTAATATGTGATTTAAGGTGATGCCATTAGGGATTTTTTATTCTCGAGCCAGTTGTCAATAGAACTTAATTATCCCGAGGCTCATAAACTTAAATCATGTTTGGATGAATGCACCCTCTTATCTTTGTCCCAGAAATGCTCCCAAAACAGGATAGGCTTGTTAATGGGTCCATTTGTATCATCCAGGGGTAAAGAATCAATTGATTCATTGATTGAACAAGACAACAAGTGATCCATAATGGTACGTTTTTTCTTCTTTCGTATTTGTAAAGTTGTAACAGAAGTCTACTATTTTTCTGGCCTTTTCAAATTAAATAAAATGTTAGGATTTTCTTGAGAATATATATAATATATTTGAAAAGTTGGAGAAACTAGGATGGGGAGAAGGTCCAATACTGTAGTTCTGCTTTTTGGTGAAAATTCAGATTATAGGAAAATTTTGGTTGCACTTGAAGCCCAAAAGCTGTGCAAGTTGGGTTACGAATGGTAGAAGTAGCCAAGTAGGAGGTATGTACTATTCGGTTGAAGAAAGATAAAAGCATGGTTCCTTGTTTTCTGCAAATCGCTTATGTTTCTGTTTCATCTAGAAGTTGAACTACTCTAGCTAGTAGTAAGTTTTTGTGTTAGGATGCTGCACAGAGGAAGTACAGTTCCTGTTTGTGACTCGATGGTATGTTTTTATTTCTAGAAGTTGAACCATGTTGTTAATTATTCTTTTATCAGTTACGAATGATGCACGTGCTGATCCTGAATGTTTTCATGAAGTATGATGTGCAATGAAAATTTGGGTAGAAACTATTTCTCCTTTTTTTTATTTATGCAGTATATCATCTAGCATATTTAGGAAAAAGTTGAGTTATTCAACAATCCGATTCATGAATCGGTCAACAAGTGATCAAGACATGTATGATTGAGGTGAATTTCTAGCTCTTGCTGCAATTGCAATTGTTCTGGGATTTTAACCCAAGACATGAATCGGTTAGTACGTGTATCCTTGAGTCAGATGAGGAATGGCTCTTCTTTATCTATATATATGTTCACGGCGAGTATTATCGCTTACGCTCTGCAATTGCAATTGTTCACGGCGAGTATTATCGCTTACCGAACACTCTATGCAATTGCAATTGTTCACGGCGAGTATTATCGCTTACGCTCTGCACACTGTCTGAAAACATTTATACTTTATGAATATCCAACTTGAATGACGATGGGAAAGTATAGGGTTAATTGCAAAAAAGTGTATTACTATTATACTTTACTAGTACAGTGCCCGCGCAAAGCGGCGGCGAGTACTTAATGATGATTTTTGAAGCAAACAAATGTTACTATTTTACCTATCAAGTTCGTATTTACATTAATTTAAAATGGTAAAAAAGTTAAAGCAAAATAAACCCGCTAAAAAAGGAAATAAAAAAAGTTAATAAAATTTAACGAAATTGATATTGAATTAAAAAGCACAAAATTTTAGAAAATATGATAAATTTAGATTATGAAAATAATATTTTATCTCAAAATTAAAGATGTTATTTTAATATATTGTTACAAAAGTTTGTTACAAAAAGTTGTTACAAAAGGTTGTTAAGAAGAAGATATATATTTAACAACTTGATTCATATATTAAGTGAAAAATTCTTAAAATTCAGCCAAAAAAAATTTGTTACAAAAGTCCCAAATGCTTTATAATATAGTAAGATAAGATAAGATAAGATAAGATAAGATAAGATAGTAGTATTTTTTATCATTGTATATAAACTCTATTTCTTTTGCCTTTAGTCTTAGTTTGAAAACATGGTCAGTCTGAAAACATGCAATCATGACCATTATATTGTTATTTTTTTCTAATTTCGAGAGGTAAAATGATCATTTTATATGACAAAATAGTCACAAAATACATCACGTTTTAAAAATAAACTACATACAACGGCCAAAAGACAATAGTTTACATACAATAGTAAACATGACAAGTATGATAAATGTATTTGCAAGTAACCCAAAAGTTACTTTTAGGCCTAAACCTTGTACTAATGAAAAGATTAATAATGCATAGTGAATAAGAACGATGAAAGCTAAGGGCCTGTTTGGTTCACATACACTGTGTTCTTAAGTCCTTTCATTAAATGAAAGGAAATGAAATGGAAGTAAATGGTTTCACCCCACTTTTGGGAGGAAACACTTTCCTTCCAAAATCACCCAAATTACACTAGTTTTTCCTTCCTTTTCCTTTTCTTTTCTTTGTTGAGTAACTCAAGAACACAACACCTTTTTGATTTCATTTCATTTACTTTACTTTCATTTAATGAAACAACTCGAGAACATAGCGATAGTGTTTTTGATGAAAATTGGAATCATAAGAATTTAAAATATGATGGATTTGAAACTTGATAAAATTATCGCAAGTTTGGTGAAAAAATAATTTAATATAATAATAAAATATAATATAAATAATGTTAATAAAACTATAATGATTATATTAAAATAACAAATAATAAAACTAATAATAATGATATTAAATTATTTAATAGTAATAATAATTAAATATAACAAGATTTGAATACCCGCGCTTCGCCGCGGCATGTTTTGTATAGAGTGTTCGGTAAGAAATTTAAATGCTTACATTACTAAATAGTTTAGAAACCGGAAATGAAAATTAACATAACATAGTAAATATTCAATATACATAAGAAGCTTGCAAAGCAATCATCTTAAAAACAATCCAATCCAAGTTTAACTCACTGTGCATCTTGTTGGTGGCATTACAAAATGCTAAGTGATGTTTTCTTAGAATGCATAGGCTGCCTCGTTGAAAGTTCGTACGGTTGGACGGAGGTTCACCTCTACCAATGCCCTTGCCTGTGAGCCAAATTAAGCAACATTTTATATAGTGAAGATTTGAACAGTGTAATTGTTTGATTATATGTCCATAACAGCTCTTGGATATGTAGCACCACTGCCTTGACCGATTCAAAATCCTCCCGCTATTCCACCTTTCACAGCCTGAGTTTTGGGCAAAGGATTTGAAAGCCTTGCTCTCACTTTCATCTATACAAACATAATTCGTTAGCTGAATGCCATTAAGAACATGCTACATGCCTTTTGTAACACTAAGAATTGTATATACTTTAAGTTTCCTTTTCTTTATCCCTCCCCAAGAACTTTGGTTTCACACATTGAATAATTTACTATAAAAACAAAGATATAGAACAGTCGACGATCAAAAGCATAAGCATAGAGCTACTCTCGATTAATGTACTATAGTATAGCTCAACACCCAAGAGCACTGTAAACCGCAATGAGTTGGCTATTATCATACACTTTTCTTATATATCTCAACTTTCGTCTTCTATACTCTTCAGCCCCTTTTTCCTAGTTAACTTATCCTAAAACTTTGAAGGTGTAGGAATCTGGCATTAAACCAAGTTAAAAGCAAAAAAGTATTAGATTATAAAAATGTAGCATACATTTGTTACCCAGAACTGATTATATGCTTAAAAAGATGAAATCACAAATATCGTTATAGTATGTAGAACTGTGATATCATATTTGACGAAACACACTCAAAACTGGTTTTAAATCTTACAGTATGTGGCATCACTTATAACCGAACATTCCCATACTATTTCAATGGAAAAAGAAATACAAAAGAGAACATGTGTGAGTTCCGAAATGCCTAACAGGTGGGGTTACTCACAATAGTTATTCTAGTCATCACACTGCAAATTCCTACGCATTATTCAATTCAATGTTCACATAACCATGTCGTATGGTGCGTCAAACACTCCCTAACTAAGCTTCTATAAGCTTTTGTGTCAAATACTCCATAATTTTTTCTATTCCATAAACCATTGACGATATTCAGGATTTACATGGTCATACACCTATCGTGCTTATGCAAAACAACCTGATAGTTCAAATAGTTCACACAACCAAAAACCAATATGTTCTACTACTTTAACAGGAAACATTGTCAAGTTAGTTGTCACATAAGTGTCCCTATAAACAACTCAATTAAATAGATATCAAAATCCTAATGAGGGGCAAACAAAAGGGAACAAACCTACCATATTTCAGAGACATGATCAATCGAAAGCCATCCAAATTTGTGTCATGGTAAAAGCTGAAATCGACAAAGGCACGGAAACCATAATCATCCGTAACACGCCTTCTTACACTTTTGGCATTGGACATAGGGTGCATTCACATACGGACATCAGACACATGTCGTATGTAGACTTTTGATTCTCAGTATTATTCCCCCTAGTATATAGCATAAAACAAATAGAACCATTGCTTGCTATGCTGGAATACAGATCCTAAGCCACCTAAATGATGGAATACAGGTCCTAAGCCACCTATTCCAAACATCCTATACACAGAATTTAACGCTCACTAACCTGTCTGGATATAAGAGTACAAACTTTAAAGATTACTGCTTTTATGCGCAATGTTACTTCATCATAAATCAATCATCTGGATACTTGAAAAAAGAAAAGTGAGAACCGTATCTGACAAAACATCTAGTACTGTTAGCAGACGCTATATAAAAAAATGCATATTTCATACCTACTTAATTAGGAATCATTATATTAGTGCTAACAAACCTTCGCGTAACTAATTGGATCATTCCATTTGAACAACTCTCATGAGAACTCGACTTGGTGTCCTATCCCTCTTCATGCTACTACACATTTTGAAACAAAAGAAAACAAATATGAGAAACATCCTTCGATAATGTTTATTACATAAAGAATATAATGTTTTTTTCTGGTACATCGCCTACCTGAGATGGGTGTCTCTTCAAGATCCACATAATCATTTGTGTTGTAACAACGCTTACGATCAGAAGCAGTGGACCAGTTACAGCTATCCACCTAGAAGATTGGACAACTGAGATTATTATAGGCCCCAAACAATAACACTTAGTGTGATTCGCCTCCGGATATTGATTAACTCTTTAACTCGTGAAGACGCTATGTGTAGTTTTGACCCAGCCCGCATAAAACTGCCTATTGAAAATAGCATTTTACATAGTAATCAAAAGTAAAGAAAAAGGAACACAACATGATAGAATTCTATACAGCTAGTATTTCTTAATGGCATATATATGTCTCGACGTAGCAGTAGTCGAATACAATGAGGTATTAAATATATTGTTAATAGTGTGTAATGCTTATGGGGTGTTTGGGTAAGCTTATTTTACTAAGCAAATCCAGACGCTATTTACCAAATTTCTTATATCTAACCAGCTTATAAGTGCTTATTTATAAGCATTAAAAATCAATCCCAAACACCCTCTAGAAAGCTAACTAAATAAACAGATAAGGTCTTATGCAACTAAACATAAAACCGATATACATAATCGCACAAAAGAATAAGCACAAAAAAAAGAAATAATCTTTATATGTTAATATACCTAAAGCCTTATATAATCAACCTCAATGTTCTTCTTCATCTTTATCTCCATCTCCATTTCGATCTGTCGTTCTCCACACTCATAAAACTACTATATCATAACGCAGTAAGTTTATCCATCATTTATTCACGCACTCTCATAGCTTCACCTAAATAACTGAGTACCAAAAACACATAGCAAAATTAATAGGTTTCATATCATTCAAAACACACTTTTTTATCTCACATTGGTCCAAAATATAAATAAAGTAACCATTTCTTTCATTAAATTTAAATTATATTAAAAGGTATGAAAAAAGACGCTGCTAAAATAAACTTAAAACAATCACCCTAAATTCAATACCCGAAAATAAAAATAATTAAACACAAAACCACCAAATTTCGACTTGATTAAACCGCAATGACCCAATTCAATTAGGTAAAAAAACTACCTTGATTTTTATTGTAGAAGTTGTAGCATCCAATTTCCTTATCCATCTTCACCAACAAATTTCATACCTGCAATTTTAGTACCGGATAATTAAACATAAACTTAATCTTGATCATATGGTTGTACCAAAAAAAATAAACTAAGGCTAATACTTACAAATTAGAACCACAACCATGCAATTAAGACCACATGAGTCAATAGTTCTATATGCTAGTAGGTTATGGATTTTTGGGTTTTTTAGTGCTCCTAGAAGTTTTTCTGTGTGTGAAGAATGGAACGGTGGAGGTGGGACTGATTGGGATCAGGAGAAGATGAATGCAAGACACGTGTTTGAATTGTTGCACACTATCAGCCAAACATATTTGTTTAGTAGTATAAGTTACTGTTCATAAGCAATAAAAAATTATTATTTATAGAGTACTGCAGCAATTGTGAGGAGAAGGGAATCACGATAAATGTATATATTGATAATAACAATATAATAAAACAATAATAATAATAATAAATTAAAAAAATATAAAAAATAAATAATAATAATTATAATAAAGTAGTGGGAGCCCAGATTATATCTCGGCTTCCTATTAATCTTTTGTAAATCTATTAAGTTTCTAGTGATTTATTAGTAGTAACAAATAATAATAATAAAATAAAATAATTTATTATTAATAATAATAAATATAATAATAATAAAAAATACAAATATGATCACATAGAATTGAACAATCTTGCTCTTTTGCTACAGAATGTTGAATTTCACATATATATGGGATTTTGAAAGATTTTTATTCTATCAATTTGTCAACCAAACTGTTGTCTCATATTATTATGATGATTAATGATAGAAAATAGATGAAAAGAGATGGATTCCTAGAGAGAGAAAGTAGTGAGAGAAAGTAGAGAGAAAGAGATGATTAACTTGGTGAATATTAGATTAGAATAATTAGAGTACTAATGATCATCCAGCCTTCCTGACATCCTAGGAAGGGCCTTATATATCCGGGCTTACATGTAACCATAATGGGCTATATTGTTTGGACTGGGCTTGTTTTTTTTTGCTTTAAGTAGCTTAAATCCAAGCCCGTGAACCACGACTATTTAACTAACCATTACAACGTTCTAATAAATATTACAATAGAAACCTATGACCGAACATTCTTGTTTGACTCAATATTTTGAGGCTAACAATCTCCCCCAATGTGAGGTCATTCCTCTTCGATATTTGGATTCCAATGGAGATTTATGAATTTCGTCATAAATGAGTCTTGGACGTGTAACAGTAGTTTTGTTCCTTCATGTTGTGATCTTTGAGCCTTTGTCATTGTCTTTGACTTTGTCTTTTATCTTGAGATCTTCAAATCATTCTTGACTTGTCTTTGCCATCTTGCGATCTTGTGTCTTTATCCACATGCTCACACTATTAATTGTTGAATAAGTCTTTGGGCATGAATATGTGGTTTTGAATCTTTGACTTTGCTGAGTACACCGTGACGCCACCTTCTCGAGACAAAACATATGCACGGACTGAATGGCTTTGACATTCGTCCTAAACTGGTAGCGTTTTAGCTCCGGTCGGTGAAGACCGTTATACGATATTAAATACCGTACTTGTGATTAGGTAGATTTAATTAAGAATCTCCTTGACAGGGTTTCGCGGATGTACTAGCCGTTCTCTTTACTCGACCGTCTCAAAGCAAGACTACGAACATAAAGAGTGAATCAATTAGATAAATATCCGCTTGATTAAAGTCATCAATTCAAATTCCTGGAAAAAGTTTGATTCATTAAGAATCTTACCATTGTTGCTTTCCAGTTGACACAAGTTTGATTCATAAGAATCTCACAAGTCACCTACCGTAGCGCTGTTTGATGTTGACACTAGAAGGATTTCCATTCGTCACTGTGAATATTAATGAATATCACTCTGAACGTTCTGGCAAGACCATAAAGATATTGCGTAGAAACCTGAAACGAGTTTGAATCAATTCAAAATCAAACCACTGTTGCTTTTCAGTTTTACACATGTTCAATTCATAAAGAATCTTGCATATGCCATACCGAGTGCTGTTTGTCGTTAACACTGGAAGGATTTCCACTCATCATTGTGAATACTAAGTAGTATCACTCTGAGTGTTCTAGCAATATCGCAAGGATATAGTGCATGACTCTCTTTGTCTTCATCCGTGTGTCCTAAAGAGATTTGATTGATCTCTTGGCTCTAGACTCGATTTGTGCACTTGTAGTGGTCGGAGGCTGGAGCAGATGCCACCTATTCAATATCAACTATCTCGGAGTGAGAAAGTCAATAGAAGTCGTGTTGAGTTTGTCTTCATGATGAGTTGACCCGGTTTATGCCTAAGTTGTATGGAGGGCTTCTTTCTTTAGACCCTTTATCCTTACATTTCTTTTTCATTCTTCAACCCCTTCAATGCTTACCAAGACATCATTAATATCACCTTGTTGTGATTGTTCCAGTGCTATCATCAGTACTTAGTCGGCATTTAGCTTCGATCACATTCTACTCCATCTTTCCTAAGGACTTCTAATAATCTATTGGATTTTCCCTGGGAAGATCCCTCTGGTTCTGGTTGGATCATAGGACTTAAACCTAACCACCCTTTTGACACCAATAACGTCGTGAATTAAAGATGTTGTGGGTATTTGATCGTCACCATGAGTGCCTGAGTCTTTAGATCACATTTTAATCACATTTTCTCCCCCTATCTCTAATATATAAAATCGTTTGATATTAGAGATACCAAATTTGATTAAAATATATTTTGAAAAATAGTCTTGAAAATCTTTGGGAGAAAGATGTGTCAAACTTAGCATGAATTTGGAATGCTCCCCCTCAAAAATTGATCCAATGGAATTGTCATTACGAGGATATGATCCCCATTAAACTTTTGAGGATAGGAGTTGTTGAACACACAATTTTTTAAAGATTTTGAATATCATTGAGAAATTCTTGAAAAAATTGTGTTCAACGTTTTTTGAAAAATCAATTCTTTTTGTCGAAAAGGTTTTTCTTAAGCATAAGCTTGAGTTCATAGACTTTGAATGTCTTGACGAATCCACTCAAGTGTAAGAAGATTTAACTTCTTTTGCTAAGGGTAAGGGCACAAAAGCGTACACTCCCCGTGAAAATAGTTCCGGGTTGCAATCTGAAAGTGATTACAAGCCATTGTGTTGAGCTCAAAACGTTGAATGTTTTGTGACAAGCTCAACCCAATATAGATTGCTCTACCCGTTGTTGGAAATATTGTCCAAAATAGACAATTTCCTATAGAAAAAATAGAAATGACATGTTTTGAAAAATATTTACAACTTTCATTCGAGCTTTATGTACACACCCGTGTCGTTATTGAGCGACATTTCTAGGTACGTCCATATTATCGATACTGAAAGGCATGTCGAGAAGAATATTTTTGGATTATCAAAGATTTTTAATTTTGTATTTTTCTTTTTCATTAATATTTACAAGTAGATGTTTGATAGATGAATCAAGCAGGCTTCTTTGCCAGAATCTCCAAATCTGCTGGAGTCAAACATCTCATACCAATTTGCCTAACAAGATACGCAAACCTCTCTTTCGAAAGAGCTTTTGTAAACAAGTCAACTAATTGGTAATCAGTTCCAACAAAGTATAATTCGACAATACCCTTTTCAACTTGTTCCTTAATGAAGTGATATCGGACATCAATGTGCTTCGTGCGGGAATGCTGTACTGGATTGCAGGAGACGGCTATGGCGGACTTTGAATCACAGTACATAGGTACTTTATCAAAGTGAAAGCCATAATCCGTGAGTTGTGTTCTCATCTATAGAACTTGAGCACAACACGCAGATAGAGACACATACTCTGCTTCGGCTGATGACAGTGACGTGCAATCCTGCTTCTTGGAAGACCATCCCGCAAGCTTATCTTGACCTAGAAATTGTGCACCACCAGAAGTACTTTTACGTGTATCAAGACACCCTACATGATCAGAATCTGAATAGGCCGTTAGAAAGAAACCAATTTCCCTCGGATACCAGAGTCCCATGTGAATGGTATTCTTAAGGTATCGAAAGATTCGTTTAACCTCCTTGAGGTGCTTTTCAGTGGATCGTGCTTGATATCGTGCACAATAACATGTAGCATGATGAATATCAGGTCTGCTTGCTGTCAAGTACATGAGGGACCTGATCATGGAATGATATCTCGTTTGATCTATGGGTAATCCCTCTAAGGCAGCATCTAGGGATGTGGTTGATAATGGTGTCCCAACGGGGTCACATGATGTCATACCATGCTTTTTGATTATCTCTTGACAATACTTAACTTGGTTAATGAAGATACCACTTGGGGATTGGTGAACTTGAATTCCTAGAAAGAATTTTAGTTCGCCCATCATAGACATTTCAAATATGTTGTGCATTACTTTTTCAAACCATTTTGAAAGTTTTGGGTTTGTAGACCCGAAAATAATGTCATCGACATAAATCTGCACAAGCAAAATGTCATCCCCATATTTATAAGTGAACAAAGTTAAATCAATGGAACCTTTTGACAAACCTTTGGAGACCAGAAATTTCGAGAGCTCGTCGTACCATGCCCTTGGAGCTTGCTTGAGTCCATAAAGTGCTTTGTGGAGACTAATTTAAGGTGTTTGCATTCCTATTTAAACAATGAAAGTTCGTTTCTCGCTATCTTCTCGAATTGATTTCCGGTTAAAAATGCGACTCAATTGTTTATTGGTGAAAAAGAATATTTTTGGTTGTTTTAAAATAAATGTGCAAGACGTAAATGAAAATGACGTTAATTTAAATCTAACTCTAATTTAAAATAAAAGACGAGAAATTAAAAGCGTGACGAGAAATTAAAGGGCAATTAATGTAAATAATGCAAACTTAAAACTATCCTAAAAGCAAACTTAAAATGCAACTAAAACTTAAAATAAGGCAAGGCTTAAAATAAATCTAAGGCAAGTAATCTTAAAGTGCGACTAAGTAAAAAGGCGGGAAAAGTAAAGCTTAAAAATAAAAATTAAAAATTAAAAACAGAAACTAAAAAGAACCTGAAAACAGCTCATTCGGAATAATACCCTCATTCGGAATAAACATTCATCCGGAATGTCACCTTCGTTCGGAATGTTCTTCTTTACTCGGAATATTTACCAAAAACCTTGATTCGGAATATATTCCGAATGAATACCCCTTGATCCGGAATATTGAATATTCCGGATGAACAAAACTTTGATTCGGAACTTTTGCTTGGTTCGGAACTTTGATTCGGAACTTTGCTGATTCGGAACTTTGATTCAGAACTTTGATTCGGAACTTTGATTCGGAACTTTGATTCGGAACTTTGCTGATTCGGAACTTTGATTCAGAACTTTGATTCAAAACTTTGATTCGGAACTTTTTTTATTCGGAACTTTGATTCAGAACTTTGATTCGGAACTTTGATTCGGAACTTTGCTGATTCGGAACTTTGATTCGGAACTTTGATTCGGAACTTTGCTGATTCAGAACTTTGTTGATTCAGAACTCCCTTGATTCAGAACTCCCTTGATTCAGAACTCCCTTGATTCGGAACTCCCTTGATTCAGAACTTTCTGAACAAATCTTTGATCCGGAATATATGCTTTGCTGGTCCTTGATTCGGAATACCTGGGGAAACAAAAACCACGAAGAACACGGGGAACAAAAAAAGAAACAAATTTGGACAAAATAATCAAAATCAAACCAAAATATTAAATCAAACTAACCAAATAACATCTACTAATCATAAACAAACAATCCAAAACAATCAAACTAACAATACTAATCAAAATAATCAAAACCCACTTTAATCAAATCAATAAAACATCAAGAACATAAACATGAACAATAAAGCATAAAGATTAAGATCAAACAAGAAAGGAAGATAGAAGATTGACAATAAAAGTAAAGATTGACAATAATTAAAAGGAAACTTACTTGAAATTAAATGTATTTAAGGTGCAAGATAATTAATTAAATGACATGTAATTAAAGAACAAGTAATTAAAGGGTGGAAGAACTAGTGTCACTCTAGCCAACAAAATGAAATGAAATCCAAATGATCTATTTATAGGAGGATTAGGGAGGTGCTTAGGAAGCTTCCTCCCCTCTTTCTTCTTTCTTTAATTGCATGATTAAGTCCTTGTCTTCTTAATTCTTTGACTTTAATGACTTTGTCTCAGGATTTCTTTAAACTCGTTTTGAATTTCTTCAATAAATTAGACTTGAGTTCTTCGGCTTTAAGTAAACTTCAGTCTTTTGACTTTTTCTTCGATAAATCTTCAGAATTGGTCTTGAACGGAACTTCGTCTTTTGTCTTTTTCTTCGATAAAAGCCCGTGAATGCCCGTGTTTTCTCCCCTTTTCACATTTTCGTCCTAAATCACAACAAATACACAAACCATGCATAATTCCGACATTTACGACATAAAATACACGTTTTGGCTCGGTTATTATTGTAGTTAAGTGGTAAAAAGGATGGGTGTTTACACACCTATCAAATCCCCTACACTTGACCATTGCAATGTCCTCATGCAATGCATTAGTTACAAAGCATGATTACACTTTTCATCATAATCAATCCACGTTGGCCTTTATTAAAGAGATAGAAAATTATAAACATTCAAAGGAAGAAAGAAATCAAAATCATACCTAAGGGTTTTGGAAATGTCATGAATGATCATCATCCTCAAGTTTTCACTTTCTCCAAACCAAGCTTAAAAACGAGATCATTGTTATTATAAGTTAGCAAACTAACACGAACTCATGTGGGCCAATTATTCACTTAGACTCCCTTATTCCTAGGTGTATCTCTTATATTTTATTATTGTCTTGAATGATCACGAGAGTGCATTGTTGACTTATTTCGATAGTTATTTAGGCTGAAAATAAAGTGGGACGATTTAATCAATAGTTAGCTAAAGGACAAAATCTTTTAAAACTGCTTCTCGGGACCTCATAAAGTTCATATCTTGGCATAACTCGCTTCGCGATTTGAGACCTTTCTCGGACCGATATTTGGCAGCGACTTCATACTTCAAATCTTTGAGAGACGTTCATGAAATAATGGTCTTCTCTTCATAATAGGAATTTCTCCACTTGAAGTTTTGAGAGATTCTTCATACTTGGACCACGACTTCTTCATTTTTCTCCAATCTTTATTTTGGACTTTGATATACAACGATCCGCCTCCTTTTTGGACTTGGATCTATTCATCCTCATACCTTGTTAGGGCCTTTTCAGATAGACTTCTCCATGACTTTTGGGGAGTTTTTGCTTTTCGTCGTGTGTCTCGATCCTTCATATTGATTTTTGATAAATGATTCTTCACATCACTTGGGATCTTTAGCAACAAAATGTAGCCCTCATGCCTTGTTAGGGCCTTTTCGGACCGCCAATCTTCGCATCCCGCTTCAATAAGTTATGCCTTGGCTATGAACTCTAATCCATACCGAGCAACTTTTAAATGATCTTGGGCTAGAAGCTAAGTAACTTTTCAAACCGTACAACCTTATTTATTGCAGATAAATTTATTAGCAAGCGATGGGAGAATAGGCTTATAATTAACTCACATAAATTCACGAAAGAATACCAAACTTATAATTGACTCTATCATCTCTCGTTCTCCACAGTTTAAAATCTCAAGGAATGAGACTCGTGGATGCTTAGCCTATTAAATCAAAGTTTTGGGTTTTCAAGTCGCCTATAGGATCTTGCAAATTCTTAGACTTTTTCAAGTTTAGAAATCGCATTTTAAAGTTCCCTTGATAAACGACTCTCTAGAATCGATTATAGGAACTTGCGAAAAGTTCTTGTTCTTAACCCGTGAGAGTTAAGACTTTCGCGTTTTATAGCTCCCTATATAAAAGCCTAGCAAAACTTGACTTAAACACGTTAAGGATACTAGCTAGAGTAAACTTAGATAAGTAAACTCGGGTTTAGTCAAAAGATTCACAACGTTTGAAAATTAAAACCACTTTATTAAAATTTTATTCTAGAAAAGAAAGAAAATAACTATAGAAAGGGAAAAACTAATAGGCCAAAATAGATCAAAAATTTTGAAAAATGTCGAAAAATTGATTTTCCGGTTAAAATGAGGACAAATACAAGGAAAATGCCACTTAACTTCGATAGAAGTCCCCCTACACTTAATATAAATATTGTCCTCAATGTTTAAGCATGTGGGAGTAAACTCCCCTACACTTAGGACATTGTGCACGTTGTTTAAATCTTTCTAAGGAAAAGACAACTAACGAGATTCCTATTTTAATATTAAGAAATATAAAATAGAGAATCGAAAAGAGTTTAGGATAGAACCGGGAAGAAGGGAACATGGAATCACGGTTCGTCAAAAGTCATCAAGAGTGTGTCTTTGAAGCTCTAATCCCTGCACATGATAAAAAAGAGAACAAGAAACACCACGGGGCTCCCCCTACACTTATGGTGAAAACAGGGAAAAATAGATAGATAACTGGGTTGCCTCCCAAAAAGCGCTTGTTTTTGTTAACCGAGTCACGAGCCTGACTCGTTTCTGAATTAAATGGTCCATGGGGAAGCCTGGAATGTAATACCGGGATCAAAGACCTTGTCCTCGTTCCCGGAGGAATATAACAAATGAGAGGCAGGAGGATAAGTCTTGAATGGTAGGAAGGTCCTTTCAACATACGAGAAGTATGTGAAATCTTGATCCACGGGAGGTGGGTGGGTAAAGGAATCACATTGTCATCCTTCAAAGATAATGGATGCTGACCAATTGGCAAAGCCGTAAGTTTATCAAGCATAGAATGGTCATTGTCACCTCCCGGGTCAAAGCACTCATCCTCATTTCCCGGAGAGTGAAATTGATACATCACCCGCTTGGGCGTGCACGCAGTAGGATGAGGTGGCAATATAGTGTGAGAAGTAAGAGAAGAATTACCTTCCATCCGCGTCACCTGTCCAGTAGAGTCAAATCTCTCCACCTCTGCGATAGAAGGGGGCGTGGCTAACAAAGTATGCTCATCAATAGCAAGAGAATCAGAGCTATCAATGTCTTCAATCCCTTCGTCAAAGAGAGGATTCACCTCACTAGATATGTAAGCGTCATCAAAATCAAATAAAGGGTTCGAATAAATCTTGAAAGTTTCCTTCGGAACGTCTTTATCGGATAGTGACTCGTCATCACTAGAAGTAAAATCATCATCTTGATCAAAAAGAGGATTAGAGAAGCCTCTCCCAAAGTGTTGGTGGAAGGAACGTCATCAGAAGAAAATGCATCATACTCAACGTCACTGTCGGATGTCAACTCAGATTCACTTGGAATTGGGACAAGGTTATCAACACTAGACTTTATGAATTCGTCGGATTCCTTTGCAGGAATTGTGCTAAGATCCTCATCCCCTGGAATGGGTGAATCCTTAGGCTCCAGAGCCGGCAAGTCGGGAGAAGGAACAGAATTCTCATCGTTCCAAGAAATAGGACTCTCATCGTCATCATCATCATAATAATATGGAGGCACCAGAGGAGGAGTATAAGCACTAAGGTTAGATACTTGCTCGTGTTGCTGATCCGCTTGACATTTTTCGATGATCTTGTTGCAAGCTTCTTGAACTTTTTGAAAGTTGTCAAAAAGTGTGGCAATTTGCTCAGGAGGAAGTGCACAAAAGGGTTGATGATTGGCGGTGTGACGTGGGGGCTCAAAATTATACACACTGGGATGATAGCACAGAATTTTCTCAAAGACCTTCGACGGATCACAAGAAGAAGCATCGTGAGGGCCCCCACAAATATAGCACCACGGGTATGGAGAAAAACCCGGTGAATCTTGAGGATAAGGATTGTCATAGACGGGAGAGGGTGAGAAAGTATTACAAGAGGAGAAGTATGAATTTGTTGAATTACAAAATGGACAAAATCCAAATTGTGTATCGTCGATATTAAAACCACACCGCTCACAAGTACACCATTGACATGTTTGAAAACCATGCCATGGTCTCCCACACCGTACGCAAGACGAATCCATGAAGAATTATAAATAAGAGGGGTAAAGAAAAGAATTAAACATAATAGAGGATAAAGAGGAATATTTTTGGTGCAAAACTTTGAAAAAGAAAAGCTTTTTATGATTTTTCAAATGTTTTTGGGAGTTTTTGAAAATTTTTGACACGAAAAATAACGTTCACGAGTGAACGGATCCCAAAAATCAACGCGTCTCTCACAGAAAACCGTTAATCTTCACGAAAAGAGCCGGCAGCGGCGCCATTTTAATGTAAGGTTTTTGCATTCCTATTTAAACAATGAAAGTTCGTTTCTCGGTATCTTCTCGAATTGATTTCCAGTTAAAAATGTGACTCAATTGTTTTTTGGTGAAAAAGAATATTTTTGGTTGTTTTAAAATAAATGTGCAAGACGTAAATGAAAATGACGTTAATTTAAATCTAACTCTAATTTAAAATAAAAGACGGGAAATTAAAAGCGTGACGAGAAATTAAAGGGCAATTAATGTAAATAACGCAAACTTAAAACTATCCTAAAGGCAAACTTAAAACGCAACTAAAACTTAAAATAAGGCAAGGCTTAAAATAAATCTAAGGCAAGTAATCTTAAAGTGCGACTAAGTAAAAAGGCGGGAAAAGTAAAGCTTAAAAATAAAAATTAAAAATTAAAAACAGAAACTAAAAAGAACCTGAAAACAGCTCATTCGGAATAATACCCTCATTCGGAATAAACATTCATCCGGAATGTCACCTTCGTTCGGAATGTTCTTCTTTACTCGGAATATTTACCAAAAACCTTGATTCGGAATATATTCCGAATGAATACCCCTTGATCCGGAATATTGAATATTTCGGATGAACAAAACTTTGATTCGGAACTTTTGCTTGGTTCGGAACTTTGATTCGGAACTTTGATTCAGAACTTTGCTGATTCGGAACTTTGATTCAGAACTTTGATTCGGAACTTTGATTCGGAACTTTGCTGATTCGGAACTTTGATTCAGAACTTTGATTTGGAACTTTGCTGATTCGGAACTTTGATTCAGAACTTTGATTCGGAACTTTGATTCGGAACTTTGATTCAGAACTTTGCTGATTCGGAACTTTGATTCAGAACTTTGATTCGGAACTTTGATTCGGAACTTTGCTGATTCAGAACTTTGTTGATTCAGAAATCCCTTGATTCGGAACTCCCTTGATTCAGAACTCCCTTGATTCGTAACTCCCTTGATTCAAAACTTTCTGAACAAATCTTTGATCCGGAATATATGCTTTGCTGGTCCTTGATTCGGAATACCTGGGGAAACAGAAACCACGAAGAACACGGGGAACAAAAAAGAAACGAATTTGGACAAAATAATCAAAATCAAACCAAAATATTAAATCAAACTAACCAAATAACATCTACTAATCATAAACAAGCAATCCAAAACAATCAAACTAACAATACTAATCAAAATAATCAAAACCCACTTTAATCAAATCAATAAAACATCAAGAACATAAACATGAACAATAAAGCATAAAGATTAAGATCAAACAAGAAAGGAAGATAGAAGATTGACAATAAAAGTAAAGATTGACAATAATTAAAAGGAAACTTACTTGAAATTAAATGTATTTAAGGTGCAAGACAATTAATTAAATGACATGTAATTAAAGAACAAGTAATTAAAGGGTGGAAGAACTAGTGTCACTCTAGCCAACAAAATGAAAATGAAATCCTAATGATCTATTTATAGGAGGATTAGGGAGGTGCTTAGGAAGCTTCCGCCCCTCTTTCTTCTTTCTTTAATTGCATGATTAAGTCCTTGTCTTCTTAATTCTTTGACTTTAATGACTTTGTCTCGGGATTTCTTTAAACTCATCTTGAATTTCTTCAATAAATTAGACTTGAGTTCTTCGGCTTTAAGTAAACTTCCGTCTTTTTACTTTTTCTTCGATAAATCTTCAGAATTGGTCTTGGACTTCCGTTCTTTTTTCACTCTTGATTTCTTGACTTCGTCTTTTGTCTTTTTCTTCGATAAAAGCCCGTGAATGCCCGTGTTTTCTCCCCTTTTCACATTTTCGTCCTAAATCACAACAAAAACACAAACCACGCATAATTCCGACATTTACGACATAAAATACACGTTTTGGCTCGGTTATTATTGTAGTTAAGTAGTAAAAAGGATGGGTGTTTACACACCTATCAGAGATGATACACCTTGTCAGGATAATAAGGATTGACGAATCCTTCTGGTTGTGTGACATAGACTTCTTCCTTCAAATGACCGTTAAGAAACGTCGTCTCTACGTCCATTTGATAGAAAATGAATCCCTTATGTGCAACATAAGCAAGAAAAATCCTGACCGCTTCCATTCGAGCTACTGGTGCAAATGATTCTTCAAAATCAATACCCTCTTTATGTCCATACCCTTTAGCCACAAGCCTAGATTTATTCTTGATGATCGTGTTCTCTTCATCCATCTTGTTTTTCTAGATCCATCGAAGATTTAATGGTATTACATCGTATGGTATGTCAACAAGTTCCAAGACTTTAAGTCTTTCAAATTGTTGAAGTTCATCCGTCATCGATTCAATCCAATCATGATCAGCCATGGCTTCTTTGATGTTTTTCGGTTCAGCTGAACTCACGGCGAGTGCGAACATACAAACATCGCCATCGGTGTTAAGTTGTCGTCTTGTGCGAACGGGCTGTGAAGGGTTTCCAATTATATGAACCAAAGGATGATCTCAGGTCCAATGATGTGTTGAAGGATGTCGTTGGTACAATGTATGCATATTTGACGGATCAACATGGCGAGTAGAAGACTCTCCAGTTTCGTGTACCGGTGTGCCAAATGGGTTGATAAATTCGTCTTCGTTAGATAATGCATTGTCTGCTTGATTTGTGTTCTCTGGAGCTATGACAGTAGTTGTGGATGTTTTAGGATCGATTGTTGAAGTGATATTCTGAGGAAGTAACGTTGCAGCAACCGGTGTTGAAGTAGATGAAGTTGTATCCTTTTGTTGACGATGATCGGTATCATCATTCTTATCATGAGTGACAGCGAAAGACTTCGATTCAACTTGTTTCTCCCTCGTGAAATATTCATCATACATTGGTCCATATAACATTTCCAACACTTCAATTGTCGTGTCGACTGTCATATCAGCTCTAGGAACATTTTCTGGAACCAGCGTTGAACTTGACGGTTCATTGTTGTGGTCTTGAGTTCCGAGTTCTGTGCGGTTGTGAACGAAAGTCGTTTGTCGTTGTGGATCGGTACTTAAACTGTTTTGTTCAAGTGCCATTTCTTGTAATTCATCAAATCGGATGTGAATAGTCTCGACTATCAATTTTGTTCTCTTGTTGTACACTTTATATCCCTTAGACTGAGTTGTATATCCCACAAGAATACATGCATCACCTTTCTCTTTCATCTTATCCAAATTTTCACCATCTCGAATAATGTAACAAGTACATCCAAAAACATGAAGGTGTTTGAGTGAAGGTTTTCGATCATGAATTATGTGATATGGTGTCTTTTCGTGTCTTGGGATAATCAAGGAGCGGTTTTGTGTGTAGCATGCGGTTGACACGGCTCCGACCCAAAAATATAGTGGTAGTTTTGAAGCGGATAGTAATGTTCGAGCAGCCTCAACTAAAGTACGGTTTCGTCTTTCAACAACGCCGTTTTGTTTGGGTGTTCGAGCAATAGATGTTTCATGTTCAATTCCTTCGGCTTCAAAATAGTTTCTCAGATTTGAATTCAAAAATTCTGTACCTCTGTCAGTACGAACCACTTTAACTTGAGCTTGAAGACCACGTTATATCAGTTTAAGAAAGCTGATGAGAACTTCGGGTGTTTCATCCTTGGACCTCAAGAAGTGAGTCCATGTGTACCTTGAGTAATCATCGACAATTACCAGAATATATTTCTTTCCATTGATACTCTGAACACGCATGGGACCACACAGATCCATGTGAAGAAGATCTAACCGTCCTTTAGAGCTTGGTGTGGTCTTTGTTTTGAAGCTACTACGTTTAGCTTTACAAAGTTCATAAGAAGAACAAAGATGATCTTTGATGAATTTCAAACTTGGAAGGCCTCTCACAATATCTTTCTTGGAAAGCAGGTTGATGGTATCAAAGTTAAGATGAGATAAACGTTGATGCCATAACCATGCCTGAGTCGTTGAAGCTTTAGCCATGAAGCAAATTGGAGTTGATGAAGTTGTGTCTTGAAGTGAAATTGTGTAAAGATCAGTACCCCGTGTCCCGGTAAGTAAGTCATTCCCTTCATAATCACGAACAAAACATGTCTTCTTTCTAAAAGCAACCTCCAAATCCGCATCACATAATTGACCAACCGAGAAAAGATTGCCATTGAGCCCTTCGACGTAGTATACCCTTTTGATCGTGATATTCCCCTGAACCAAATCTCCATATCCTAGGATCGGTGCAAACTGATCATTTCTGAATCGGACCGTACCCAAGAACTTCTCCACGAAGTTAATTAGAAGCTTGAGATTCCCCGTCATGTGCTTCGTGCATCCGGAGTCTAGTATGAAGAGAATTATTTGTATCACCTGCAGAAGAGTTAGAACACGATGAAGCATTTGCTAAATTGGATACCACAGTAGTAGTGATTATAGAATCATTAGTGTCCTTAGCAACATTTGAAGGCATACTAACACTCGTTGTCACATTTTCTGTCCTAGCTTTAGGTATCCATTTATATCCTGGAGGACATTGATTAGCAAACCACCATTTCCAAGACTTACTAGCAGACTCATATAATTCCTTAATTCTGCTTCTAGGGTTCTTAGTGGTGGAGTCTGATGCATTACTTTTCTTAGTGGGGGTAGCACCAGAATGGTTCACTTTGCGTTTGGGTTTACTAGCTCTAATAGGCATCGCAACTTGCTTCTTAGTTCTAGTATCTACGCCTTTGACTTTATTCATAGCACACATAGAATGATTAGCATTAGCACACTTTCCACATTTGACACAAACAAATTTCACATTCATATCATTTAAATCATTCACATCATTCAAATCGTCATTACATGCGATTACAGAGTTTTTATTCTTAAAAACATTCAAATTCCTATGGTGTTCTTCTACTTCCTTCATCTTCCTTTGATTCTTGTGTTTCCAGACCTTATCATTCACTTGAGTGCTCTTAAGCTGAGGCCGGCTAACACTAGTAGTGGAGACTATTCCTGTAGTAAAAGACACACGAATATTAGTGTTTCTAGAAGTCTGAGGCGATTGAGTAACTTTGTTTGTGGGCTTAGTGGTCATTCTATACATCCCTGGTTTAATCACATTATTGTGCTTAACGCTTGGTGCTATGACATTCGTCGTTATGGGTTGATTATGTGGTGACCTTTCCTTTCCATCCATCTTGGGGGCAAACACAGGTTTTGCAAATGAGGAATTTGATAAAGCAGATGGTTTTCCCAAGATAGAGGATCTATTCTCTTTAGAGGCGTTGGGTTGTCTAGGTTCCACAACTTTCCCACCCATTTTAGCAACGAGTTTCTGCAACTCTGCTATCGCTCTGTCCCTGTCTTGTAACTGAGCTTTCAACCCTTTAATTTCCAAATTCTGTTCATTCATTTCTCGAAACGTTTTGGAACTGAGGATCTATTCTCTTTGGTTTTCTGAAGGAGCTCATCTCTATAGCTTTCAATCATCTCAGTAGAATTGATAAGAGCAGCTTTGCATTCTTCAAAATATTGAGTGAGGGTAGCATTTGCCTTATTTAATTGCTTTTGGCTCTTTTTATTTTAAGTGACATCTTTTTGTAAAGTAGCAATTAAATTAGAAAGCGCAATACATTCCTCTTCATCATACTCATTTGCATGTTGATCATCCTCAGACTCATTATTGCACATGTCTGATGAATCGGGTGTGATATTGCTATCACCCGTTTCCATCATACACGTGTCATTAATGGCATTGGGTAGATCACTATGCTCATGAATATTACCAAACACATTATATTCATCAGTAGTGTGTACCTTATCGATTGGCTCAGTGTCAAAGATAGGGACATTGTCATCTTCAGTGACTTTGAAAACTTCTTCAACCTTTGCCATGTACGAGTAATGTGCATCGAGTTCTTGATCAGAATCTTCATCATCAGTGTCATCAAGCATTGCTCCTTCCTCAGCTGACAATTTAACCCCTGCTTCCATCTTCTTGTATAGCAGCATCTTTTCCATGTGATAGCTGGAGTCTCTAACCCTTTTCGGCTTCCTGCATTCCTTTGCCATATGCCCATAACCTTGGCAATTAAAACATTGAATCCTACTTTGCTGAACCACTTGACTTCCAACATTTTCCCTATTCCCAGTAGCAGCAGCAATCCTCTGAGTATCATACTTGGCAGTTTGTCGATCATACCTTGCAGAACCCTCAACATGCGTTGGATTATGTCGATCATACCTAGAAGGACTTTCACCACGTCGACGTGTGTCATACCTTGGAGGACTCTCAACATATCGGTTCTTTGTGTTAGATGATGTGCGAAGATTGTTGTTGGTGGGTTTGTAGATTTTCTTGTAAGTCTTCATTATGAAAGCAATTTGTTGTTTCATCTCTTGATTCTTTTGAGCTTGGTCTTCATCACTATCTTCTTCAGATGATGATTCAGATGGTGGTGATGGTGCTCTTGGCACTTTACCTCGAGATCTTGTGGAAGATGAAGACTTAGATGATGTGGAATATCGTGGTGAAGATGATGTAGTGGAATATCGTGGTGAAGATGATGTAGTGGAGTATGGCTTAGGAGCACGAGAGTGATGATCTTGAACATGTTGAGTGGTAGTCACTAAAGCAAGTGGATTAGCCTTCTTCGCAACACGTTCAGCTCGAATCTCATTTGCTTCATTCTGAAATTGCTTCAAGATATCAAAGAGTCGATGATATGAGACCTCGTCTAACTTTTCTTGTTGTTTCACTAAAGTGACGAATCGTGTCCACTCGGGTTGAAGTTGTTGAAGAAATTGGACATTGACTTGCATGGTGGAGACTTGCAGATTATTTCTTGTCATGTCTTTCATCATCTTATAAAACCTGGAGTAGTAAGAGTCAATTGATTCTCCATCCCTTGAAGTAAACTTGCCAAAATTCCAAAACAAGTTTGTTTTGACATCTTGTTTCTTGAGTGATTCTCCTTGTTGCAAGCGTTCAATAGCAGTCCACATTTCATGTGTTGTAGGGCATGCATCAACCGTGAAATATATATCATCTCCAATTCCACTTAGAACCATATAGATGGCTTCCTTCTCCGCATCATGCCAAGCACAATTTTCAGGTGTGAGATCGGCTCTTGTTTCATCACGTTCACTTGCAGGTATTGGATCAGTAGTATCTGTGGCTGGTCTTGGAGGAATTGAGATTTTCTTGAATACATATGGTCCATGAGTAATACATTTCCTCAAGGCATCACCATTGGGTCTTGTATCAAGGTATCGTATGAAACGTGATTGCCATTGCATACCGACCAGACACAAGCATTGGTGGTCTCTCTTTATTACTCGCCACCATGATATTGTTGTTTGTGACATGATACTCTTGAGTAGAATCCATATCTAGAGACTTGAAATCGATGAAGTGAAAATAGATCTTAAGTAGATGTCTTGTGATTGTTGTTGGCGATGAAAAATGTTAAAATCCCCTAAATATTGTCTTCACAAGAAACCAAAAATTCGAAGGCGAAAAAACACACGAAAAAATTTTCACTTTTGTAAAAATCTTCAATTTTCGTAATATTGGATAATTTCGGAATAACCGACATTTTCAGAGAATTTAGGTTATTTCGGAATAATGGATGTTTTCAGAGAAGTGGAGCTTCTTCGGAATAATTGAAGTTTTCAGAGAAATGGTCTTTCTTCGGAATAATGGATGTTTTCAGAAAAATGGAGCTTCTTCGGAATAATTGAAGTTTTCAGAGAAACGAACTCTCTTTGGAATAATGATGTTTTCAGAGAAATGAACTCTCTTCGGGAATAATGGATTATTTTAGAGGAATTTTCGGTAAACCACTTTGTCGAAGAAATCACCTTTTCGGAGAAAAAGACCTTCTTCGAAAAAAGTCACTTTTTCGGATAAATCACTTTTTTCGAAGAAAAGGAAAATTTCAGAAAAACATACCTTCTTCGGAATAGTAAACCCTTATCCGAAAATCCTTTTTTCAGAATGATCTTGAAGCAGTAACGAACCGTAACTCACAAATGAATCCAAACACCACAAAAACTTGTGATTTTTACCATAAAAACCGAACCAAATCCCTACCAAATCGATATAAATGAATTATATCAAGATTTATAGGCCGAAAAAACAAAGAAAAAAATTTAATTCAGGATGATTTAGATGGAAAAATCAACCAAATCAAACTAAAACCAAACAACCAAACACAATCTACCCCGTGGCGATTGATACCAAATGTTGTCCCATATTATTATGATGATTAATGATAGAAAATAGATGAAAAGAGATGGATTCCTAGAGAGAGAAAGTAGTTAGAGAAAGTAGAGAGAGAGAGAGATGATTAACTTGGTGAATATTATATTAGAATAATTAGAGTACTAATGATCATCCACCCTTCCTAACATGCTAGGAAGGGCCTTATATAGCCGGGCTTACATGTAACCATAATGGACTATATTGTTTGGACCGGGCTTGTTTTTTTCTTTTACTTTAAGTAGCTTAAATCCAAGCCCGTGAACCACGACTATTTAACTAACCATTACAACGTTCTAATAAATATTACAATAGAAACCTATGACCGAACATTCTTGTTTGACTCAATATTTTGAGGCTAACACAAATATTAAATAATGAAATTTATATTATGAATTCTTTGAATCTGTCAACCAAACACAATGTGCAATAGAATCAAATTTCAATTCCAACCAAAACCTAAAGAATTCATGAACCAAACGAGCCCTAAGTGTTGACTAAATGATGTTATTGTTAACCAAATGCCATTAATCGATACTTCTTCAATTTAGTTGTGTATGTATGCTTAAAAAAATGACTCGACTGAACCCTGAACTTGAACCTGATTACGCTGGGTCGGGTAACGCGAGTTAAAAAAGATTATTCATACCAATTCGAGTAACATGAATACTAGATATCGGGTTAAAAATATTCGATTAAGTCACCACTAATAAATAGTTGAATCATTGAGCGTCAGTAGATGACGCTGTGCGTAATATGTGCCGAAATTTTTGACAAACGTTAATACAACAACTTAAATAGATTTTTTTTCTTTCATTTTTGTTCAAATAAACTTTAAGATATTTTCTAAAATTATTAGATAGTTGGTTAAGGGTGTGTTTTGAAAGAAAAATATATAAAATATATTTTATGCTCAACATTTTTTACAAACTCGTACGCACGTGTAAAGCATATTAATATTGAACTAGTTTTGCTCGTAATCTAGATCTCTTTTTGTCGATATATTTTTTACTCATAGTTCGCTATCAAGTTTTAGATATTTGATAAATAAGGTTTGTTATATAAAAAATATATAAATCTTTTATTTAGTAGAACAAAATGCTTAGTTTGGGATTTCATTCATCCAAAAAATCACTGTTATTTTTTAATTAAATATATGTTTAAGATTTTAAAAATAATAAAAACCAAATTATTTATAAATTTGATAAAAAGAAATTCCAAAAAGTCATTCTTATTTTTTGAATTAAAAACACGTCCTTGTGGTTTGGCCAAATTGCAGTTTTAGTCCGTTAAGTTTCGAAATTGAAAGAATTGTCCGTGTAGTTTGGCCAAATTGCACATTTGGTCTTTTTACGATCAGTAATGAATAAAATACCCTCGTTTTTATTCTTTATTTTTTTATGGGCAAGAGTATTTTAGTAATTCCATATTAAAATTTGATAGATCAAATGTGTAATTTGACCAAACCACTAGAACGTGTTTTGCTATCCATAAAGATTTATGTGTGGCTTCTTTTTGGGTAAGCTAATTGGGCTGTTTTGGGCCAAAAATTTGAAACATGCCGACACAAAGGTATGTCGTTTTGCGATGATAATTACAGTAGTATATATCAATCTATCTATACTATATAATATACCACAGTTTTTTCAAGACATCCTAATTAAATTTTTCTAAAAATAACTTTTAACCAAATATTGACACGTGTCATTTCATACAGCTTTTAAACTCTCTTAATAGTCTTTCGTTTACAATAAAATGTTACAAATTGCTTTTAGTAAAGTTTTTAAATATCAATTGCTTTTACCAATTAAGCCATAAATAACTTTGACTATTAAACTGTCTAAAGTATTTACAGCATCTCCAATGGAGAGGTTTACAAAAGACTTTTTAGTAATTGAAAAGCTTTTTGAAAAGCTTTATGCATTGGAGTTATAGGTTTATCAATGACTTTTTAGACAATCACTTTGCATATGCAAACCTTTTGACAAAAAACTAACAAGCCATATGCATTAATTATAGCATTAAGTTATTCAATTAAAATACATAAAAAGCTATTGCAAAGACTTTTTAGCATTGCACAAGATTTTGAAAAAAAGGTTTTTGGAGTCTAATAAATGCATCATTAAATGCAAAAAGCTATTAAGACTTTTTTGCATTGGAGATGCCCTGATTTTACTCTCCCTAATTCCTATCTTCTAAATAAAACAAATCAAATCTTCTCAAAAAAACCACACTAACGTTCCATCTCCATTGAATCTTTCACACACAAGGTAATTTTTTTTTACTTTCAAGCTTTTAGTCTTGATGCTTTGTGTTTTGTCTGCCGAATTTAATTTTTTGATCTGGTTTAATTATAACGGGCTGTGAGAAAGTACCATTTAATTTTGATTAATTTATGGATACACTTTTTTTTTGAATAAAGGATAATCACTTTATCAGTGAAATAATGGCTGTCAAAAAAAATGTTCAACTTATTTAATCCTAAACTTATTTTAGGAAAACTGTGTCTCTTAATTGACATATTACGAAATCATTTCTATAACTACATCATGCATGCAAGGTTTGCTATGAAAATTTATAAAAGCAATTGTATTTTGAAGAGTATATCTACATATCAAAATAATTCCCTACTTTTGTAAGATACCAGCGAGCACACCTCGATCTCACTTACCTCACAACTAACACAACTCACTGATATGGAAGTTGTATATTATAAAGTGGGGAAAGAATACTACTGATGTGCTGCATATATTGAACAAAACAAAGGCTTTATATAGCCATACACAACCTACAAAATAGCAACAGAAAAGTAGAAACATGGGTACACAAACTCCCCTAAAGAACCGGACACATATTACCCACTCTCCTAGTACAATACTATTACCCAGTCAAAGATAATACCAATTCAAACTATTAACTAAACTATAAACATAAAGTATTATTAAACAAAAACTTTTCCCATGCCATGCCATTCAATACGTGAAACCTTGACATAAACCGATTAAACCCAACAATCACCCCCTTAATCGGTTTATTCATGGCACCCCGATCACGTCCTGAACACCTTCTTTCGAAACATCTTGTTTCTCGACTTTTTTCAAGACACATTTGAATCCATCTCGGCAATGTAACTTCCAACACCACACTAACTGTGTTGTAGTCTTCCATTTCCACAAGAGCCACTCCTGATGCTTCTTCCTTCCTTGCTCCTGCTACGCGCCACTCTTTTGTACTTGTTTTCTTTCTCGTTCTTGTTTTCTCTTCAAAGAAAACTTTTTTCGGTCTTTCTGTGAATCTTCGGTCTTTCGGTCTTTGGCCTTTCGGCCTTCGGTATTCCTTTCTTTCTCGGTCTCACACTTTCTTATTCAAGTCACGGCACCTGACTTTCTTTCTCTTTCTCACGGCACCAGACTTTACTTTCTTCTTTCTTTACGGCATCGAACTTTCTACGACACCCGACTTTCTTTCTTTCTTTCTTGTGGCCTGCTTTCTTTCTTGCGAAGCGACACCGGCCTCTTTCATTCTTTCTTGTGACGCCTCTTCTTCCTTTCATTCTTTCTTGCAAGAAAATCTTGCTACTTGCATGTCGACTACTTTCTTGTCGACTACTTTCTTGTCCGACTCTTTCTGTCTGACACTTTCTGTCGACTCTTTCTGTCAACTTTCTTTGTTCTGCCTGATTACAATGGGTTGCAACCAGACCGTCTTTCTGCTTCTGCCCTGCAGCGAAGGGCTGCACCCTTCTCTTGAACCGACTCTCAAACCTGCCCTTTGATCGAACTCCTCTCTGATACCAAATGAAAGATACCAGCGAGCACACCTCGATCTCACTTACCTCACAACTAACACAACTCACTGATATGGAAGTTGTATATTATAAAGTGGGGAAAGAATACTACTGATGTGCTGCATATATTGAACAAAACAAAGGCTTTATATAGCCATACACAACCTACAAAATAGCAACAGAAAAGTAGAAACATGGGTACACAAACTCCCCTAAAGAACCGGACACATATTACCCACTCTCCTAGTACAATACTATTACCCAGTCAAAGATAATACCAATTCAAACTATTAACTAAACTATAAACATAAAGTATTATTAAACAAAAACTTTTCCCATGCCATGCCATTCAATACGTGAAACCTTGACATAAACCGATTAAACCCAACAACTTTCTTATGGCTAAATTTTACAATGATTTCATCAAAGACCTTAGTGCTGTAACAGACGATATTATATTGGTATTGTCAGAATGCGGATGCAACCAATGCATAGTAAACCAAAGGTTATCACCATGAAACTCATCCTAATGCACGAGCAGGTATGACAAAAATAATTAAATATCGTATGCGTTATGGTTATTAATCGTCTAAATATTATGAGTATGTGTACTTTTTATTATGTTAGGGCTCTTAATTGCATGCTTCAGTTATAATGGCTTTGGTCCCTATGCATAAGCAAAACTTGAATGGATGTGATGCCGTTGTGTTGTGGATGTACTGTTTGGATCACATCCAACATGCATATCGACTTGTTACCAACCTACTAAGACTAAACTTTGTTAGCAAGACCCACCTTAGCCAGTGTGTTGATTTCAATGGGTCGTTTCATGGGTTTGTCATTAAGTCCTTGTATAAGCTAGAAACGGGTTTTTACTTGATGAATTAGTGAAAATACAAGTATGTGAGATTATAGTTTTGTGTTAATAGATTATGTAAACGATATTTCAGAGATGAGTCCCAAGGTATTTTTTAGTTGACGTCCTCTAATGGCGTTCTTTCTGGGCTTTGCTTTTATATGCAAGGGTCGTAGCTAATCGTCGCCCTAATGGTACTAAATAAGTGGTCAAAGCTAATTCTATTCCCTAGATTCAATGTAGGTATACTTTAATGTTTCACGATCTTGATGACGTGATTTGTTACCAAAAACTTTTGGTAAGTTCACATATTCCTTGCAGTTTTATGCATCATCATGTATTAGATCTTGAAGTTTTTATTTGTTTGGTTATTGAACAATTGATTTTGTGTAGGCGAAGAAGGGTTCAACTTTGATGACCTCCTCTTTTAAAATGTGGCTTTCATACACACATATAAAATTCAAGCCTTAATTTTGTACTTAAAAATTATTTAGACCTTTGTATTTAGTGTAACCATGGATAAACACATATAAACTATACGCATTTTTAGTTAGACCTTTGTATTTAGTATTTAGATATCTATAAATGTTACAGACCTAAGATAAATACACCATAATCACCACCTGAATGATAATCAGAATTTGTTTTGTAACATTTGCATTGGCATGGTTTGATAAACGATCATTAGTCAAGAACTATTGTGGAAATGGGCCTGCTATTTTGGGAAATGGCATTTGCATGGTATTCGTGGTGGAAAAAATGAGAGTTCACTTCCATCCCATATTATGAAAAAAATCAATGAATACCGTCTGTTTGATATTCATTGAACGTTATTTGAAGATAATTGTGGATGTGTTTTGTGTATTAGGGTTGGTCACTGAATGATAAATTTTTTGCTACGTGCTTTTGCAAGGCAAGGGACTAGAGGTGGTAAATCTTGCCCATTTGGATACATATAGGCATTTTTTGCTCATTTTAAAAAAAGGATGGGGCACAATAATGGATGTGCTAAACGGGCGCATATGTAAGAAACTAAATGGGCTTAACGGGCGCATTTGTAAAATACAAATTAGTATACTCGACGAATATTTTTTATTATACTTTTTATCCCCGGCTTTCAAACAAGTATTTTTATTTTTTAATTGTAGATTTTTATATGCTTTTTCCCTTTTTTAAGCTTGCGCCCGTTTAGCCCGCCCATTTTGCTCGCCCGTTTTGCCCGTGCCCATTTAACCCGCGCCCGTTTAGCCCGCCGCCCGTTTAGCCCGCCGCCCGTGCCCGCCCGTCCGTTTTGCCACCTCTACAAGGGACACAACAACTTATTTAGTGGGTTATTGAAACAAAGTAAAGTAGTAAACATCTGACACTTTCGGCCAATAAAAGGAGGCGTGACACCAACCAATCACACCTGTTAAGCCAAGGACGACAAGGAAAATTCAGAATAATGGCACATCTATGGTACTTATGCTCTAAAAATAGGAATGCAGATTTTCATTCTTTTGTGGAACATATAGGGTGTTAATAATCAGCAATTTGTTAGTGCTTAAACTTGGTTTCGTAACAATGTCCTCGCATGACGACTTAATTGTTTGTTTATATGTGTCGTAAACTTTGTTAAGAACATCAACTTATTCATCTCTTTTATGTGTTGTAACTCACTTTTTTTTTGTAAGTCTCTAGAAACAATACTACTTACAGTTTACTTCATAAAAAATCCTCGACTAACAATGCTACCCGCAATTTACTTATGTGTAGAAAACACCATGTATATTTGGCTCTCATGTGAATGTCTCAAGTTCGGTACAAATACCGGTATTCTTAGACGCACGTCTTTATGAGGGTGTTTCAAGAACGAAAAAAATGTTGGAAGACTCTTGGTTGTGACAAAAGACGAAAAATATACAAATCTAGCAACACATGTTATTAACATGTATAAAGAAGATTTAATTTCATATATTTATAGCAAAAAAGGATCAAAAAGTGTTATTTATGATGAAGACGAAAATCTCATTAATACCAACATTGTTTAGAAAGAATGGTTACAGAGTTTATGATTACATCTACATGTACAAGTATGTCGCATTATTGAATACATGACTCGTGTTTTTATTTTTATTTTTTTTGTTTTGCCTATTGTGTTTCATATAACATATGTTATGATTACTATAAACCGTATATTTTACGTTTTTGGTTCTTTTAACTAATAACTACATAATACGCAGTATAATTTACTAACTTTTTTTAATGTTTTTATAAATACCCGTGAATTTCACGGGTCTTTTAGCTAGTACTCTCTAATATAAGAGAGTTTTGTACAAGTCCTCTAAACCTAGCATAATTAAATTCTGCTGATGTGTCAGTCTCATATTCAATTCTATGTTCGAAAAGTACAAAACATTACAACTATCATCATTCGTTTTAAACCTTTTCAATAATATTTGACTAATTAATACAATCAACAATTTAAAAGAAAAAAAAAGACGTGTTATGAAGATAGAAAGAAGAATGTTAAAGAAAAATCATTACAAAAATAGATAGTCAAATTAACATTTAATAAGTTTTTTAATGTGTCAAAAAATTCCTAATTTAGATCCTCAAAATGATAAACATTTCAAAATGACTTTCACATACCATAATAAGTGGGTTTTATTAAAAGACTTGTCCCGTAAGAACAAAATTAGGACATTATTATGGAAAGCATTTATGTTAATTGTTTAAAACCTTTAGAGAAATGTAACATCCCCAAAATCATGAGAGAGTCGTGTCTTTTATAAAAATAATAAATTTACTTGTAAAAATAATACATTTACTCTGCGGATGTTGTAAAAAAATGTGAGTTTTATCTTCTTTTTCTTGACTCATTTAAACCGGCTGTTTCTATTCATTAATTGAGGTAAACGCCTAAAAATCCTTTCTATCTCACATTTGCTAAAACACAATCTTCCTCTCCGATTCATAAAAAAAACACACACAATTGCAAATTAAAACACCAGTACCGTTTTTATTTGCATCCATTTGTGTGTTGCTAAACCCTAGAAAAAAATTAGAGGAATTCAGATTCATGAATTAGTTTTTATAATACGTGTATTTCGTGGACTTAATATATAATCTTCTTTTTCCTCAAGATTTACTTTTAACTAATGGTATTGCATTTTTTCATATTGATATGTTTCAGAGGCCAACTATATATTCGGGTTCTAATTTCAAACTAGAGTATAGTGCAAAAATCATTCATGTGGTTTGTCAAAAGTTTGAATTACATCCCTCGTAAATACTTCGCGCAACATACATTATTGTGATTGTAAAATGGTGCACCACACATCCCCGAGGACCGATGGTGCAAATTATTTCAGTTAAGTGTTAAAATTGTTTGTAATATTAGGGGTGTTTTAGTCATTTTCCAGCCCAGAGATGATTTTTGCACTTTACTTTTCAGAAGGAAAAAGAAATTAAAAAAATTTCAAAAAAGTTTTTTTTTTAACTTCGAAAAAGGTTTTCTGAAAAAATTTAAGATTTTTTTTAGAATTCCTTATTTTTTAGAAATGTTTTCTTCGAAAAGGGTTAAAACTTTTAAAAAGTTGACAAATAAATAAAAAGCACTTCACGTTTATTTAGAAATCCTCTTTTAAGTTAAAAACTTATGTTTTACTTCGAAAAATTAATTTTTTTAATACACATTTACGTTTCTAACGAAAAATATATTTTTTATTTTTGTTACTTAAAAAAAACTTATATGTTCTATTAGGGTTAAGTCCATATATTAGCAATACACATTCTGAATTTTACACATCTAGGTAACCAACTCAATATATTACTAATATGGTCATTAAAACCGGCTAACTTTTTGAAATATAGGTAAGATGACTGGCTAATATTCCAACTAGATAAATAATTAAAAAATTTATTCCACGTGGATAATTGTTTTTGACAAATTCTATATGTTTAAAATACAACCCCATTTAATCAAGTGAACCATATTCTATTAAAACCTGGCCATCACCCACGCTATCACCAGACAACACATCAACCTGAAAGAATAAAGCAACTCATCTTGATAATATGGGTATGATCTTTATACTTATTCTTACTCTTAAATTTAATTTTTTTCACAAAAATACATGTTTTAAGTCTCATATACTCGAAGTAACCATCAAGAGAAAAAATTCAATCGCTCGTTCAATGTCAGAGTCGGAACTTTAAATTTTGCAATCTCAGCTTTCACATCCGAATGATCCAACTAAATATGCAAATTAACATCCACAAGCCAAAACGATATCCCATCAACAACCTAAATCCAAATCCTACGAATCTTCCTATCCAAGACCAGGCCTAATAGGCCTAGTAATGGTGTCAAATCCTATGAATCTTCCTTATACGCGTTATGCGTGGGACCAGTGACATTTGCAGGTGGTTAGGTGTAAAGGGCTGTGACAGGTAAGTGGTTGTAGGTGTTGGCGAAAGGGTGGTCGGTGAAGAGGGGTTGAGCATTATGATTTTAGTAAATCTGATGAACAGTGAGTGTTGGGACTTTGTTGAAGATGATAAGATGGGATGATGGTCAGATCATATTTTTCTAGATATTTAGATGGTGTGATGATTTATAAAGGAAAAATAAGAACAGTTAAAAAAGTCAATTTCTATCTTACGTGTAATATTCTGGCACAATAATAAATAATAAATGTGACGTGTCAGTCACTTTTAACTTGCAACCCGTTCTTAACCGGTCATCTTACCTATATTTGATCAAAATTTAAAGTTTAAATGACTATATTAGTAAAATTTTGATTTAGTTACCTAAATGTGTAAAAGTTGAAAAGTACGTTATTAATATATGGACTTAACCCGTTCTATTATTGTAACTTAAAAATATTCGTAAAAGAAGTAAAAATGAATAAAGGTTTTTAAATTTTTTCGAATAAAAATTTTAGTTATTTAACTTTTAAAAAAGAATTTTGAGAAAACATAAAATATTTTATATTTATTTTTCAACTTTTAAAAGATTTATTTTTTCGAAGAAGTTTTTTTCCAAAAAAAGTAAGTTTTAAAACACAAAATCTTGAATTTTTTTGGGTAAAAAACTTTTTTAGGAAAATAAAAAAGTGAAAATGTTTTAGAAATTTTTTTGAAAAAAAACTTTTTTCAATTTTTTTTTAAAAAACTTAAGTCTAAAAATCATCATTAGGCTGTAAAAGGACTAAAACACCCCTAAGGTGACAAACAGTGTTAATCCTTAACTGAAAAATATTTGCACCATCCGTCCTCAAGGATGTATGGTGTACTATTTTTCAACCACAAGAATGTATGCTGCGCGAAATATTGACGAGGGATGTAATTCAAATTTTTTGACAAATCAAAAAGATGATTTTTGCACTTTACTTTTTAAACTATGACAAGGTAAGCTTTCATGTTCTTACTTGATTTGGTTTTTCAAGTTTCGTATACAGGTTTTTATTTATTTATTTAGGTTGTGTTTTTATGTTTTTCTACCATCATTTATTTTTTTCGTAGTATTTGTACATACCCTGGTCGAAATCCTAAGCTGACATTTCTTGTCGGCTCTATGAATCTCTTGAGCATCACGTCAGCAGTTTACAACAGTGAGTTACGTAAACGTGTTAAAGGATTTCCTGATTCTCTTCTTCCAGAATAGATTTATTACCTTAATCAATTGAGGTGAAACATTTGCACGAGTTTATGTAAACATAAATAAGAGATACTATGAAGTACTTGAAGTCAAGAGCTTATACGTTGTTTTTAAAATAAGTAATGTTCTTATAGTTTATACTTTAAATCAACTATTTTGTTTATGTGCCTTTTTTATGTACAAACATTGTTTCTTAGTTTGTATGAGATTTCGATTCACACAAAGTATATGATGAAATGTATGTATGAGGTTGAAATTACGATTCTCCTTTTTATCTTGAGGATTTAGATTGATTGGCACGCATATGAAGTGTGAGCACGTTGATGACATGAGAACTCAATTATCGATTTGAATAAAGTTAAAAATTTCAGGGATACAAAAGCTTAACTTGCTCAGGTTAGCTCAACCGCGATTGAACTACGAGTTTTTTTGTCGTAGTTGTCCAACATGCTTACCAATCAATGAGGTGATTCGGGTTATAATCTAATTTCAAGGGTCGTAACGCGTCATTTCAGTTTTAAAATAATATAGGTTCAAATGGTCGAACTTATAGCAACTACGATGCTTTTTATATCGTAAGTAATTTTAGGAACAAATTACAACCTTAATTCGAAAGCCTGCTTTTTGAAGTGTTTATATAAGCTTAAGGTTAGTTAAAGGGACAAATGACAATAACAAAAGTGTGTGATTGTGGACTTATTTTTAAAATGACTATTTATAAAATCATATAAGCATCAATTGTGAGACTTAAATATTACTAGGAGAGCATGTATAGTTAAAACGACTAGAGTAAAGGCCACATTTCTTAGGTGACTTAATAGAAAATTAAACTGAATTTATTAAGTTTTATAAACTTATTTGTTATGAATTAATAAAAAAATATGCCTTAAAATATTACTAATAAAAATGAAATGTTTACAATAATTCATATATTAATTTAAACATGATTTAATAAAAAAATTAACAAACCAACCTAAGAGTAGTGCTTTAGCAAATAAACTGTTTTGTGTTATAACTCAACAAAAATTGAGTTTAAGAGGGAATTGTTTTGTAATAATTGGTTTTATAATGAGTGAATGACAAAAGGGTTATACGCTATTGGATCATGTTGATACACATAGCATATTTCTTAAATCAGTTAACGTGTGATATATAAAAAGTTCTAATGAAAAGAAAGATGAATTAGAGGAATGCTTAGAGCTTGTGAAGGAGAAAGAAGGTGTTCATGAATGAGATGAAATGGAAACACTCTTTGTATGATATTTTTATGTACACCAACTCAGTAGTTGAATGATACTTCAAAATACTTCTTTTAATACATCTTAGTCCTCTCTTTAGGCTTTGGGCTTTTATATAAGGATCTATGCATTTATCTATCAATCACAAAATTTTGTACAATTCCATATCATATATTGTAACTCATTTCCAAATCATAAACGAAAATTGTAGACTTTCCTTACCTGTATATATTGAATAACCTTGACGACAACAAATATTTCACATAACAACCCACACTTGACCATACGAACGAGGTTGTCAACAATATAAACGATGAAATGCTGGCACTCATTCCAAGCGAACAAGTCACGTACTAAAGTTAGTTGTGACAGTGATGCAAGTCAGACAAGAGTACGGGTATAAACGAATACGTATTCTCTAAAGAGTTCGTTAATGGTGTGAAATTCTCCAACATACCGAACCAAGAACGAAAACAGAAAGTGGGTGTTTCGATCATATTGTTAGAAAAAAATAATCAATCAAACGATTTGTTCAGTGGAACATGAATTCGTGTGGATTGATTTATGAAAAATTCTATTCGTGCAACTATAATCAGCGAAAGCCATTTTGCTAAACAAGTGCTTATCGCAAGGATGAAAATATCACATTTACATTCGGATAAAATGTTTGTTATTAAAGATAGTAATGAAGCAATTCCACATACGTGTCTCTTCGGTATATATTTACCGCGTCTTATTTTTACACATAGCCAACTATACGAAGTTATCTCGCGTATTATGAGCAAAAAAATATTGAATATGGTTATTCATGACGAAGATGAAAATATCACTAATACAATCACCAATGTGGTTAAAAAAGAATTGTTACACAGTTATGATTACGTCTATATGTACACGTATGTCGTATTCGTATAATAAAGGATTGGTGTTTTTAATTTTTATTTTTTGTGTGGTTCGACTATTATGTTTCATATAATGTAAGTTTGATTATTACAAACTGTATTTTACGTTTGTTTATCTAGATGTGGTTCTTTCTAACTAATGACTTCGTAAAACCCAATTCCATGTGAGGATAATGTTAATGTTACTCATATACTACAAGAGTCTGTGACTTCAACACAAAAGTGTTCTGAAACTCAAAGCAGAAAAAGAAAGCATCAATTAAGTAACGAGACCCCTGAGTCTGAGTCTGATACTGATGAAGATGTTGATAATAGCCATAATGCACAAGAGCCCTCGGCTACAACACAAAAGTGCTCTTCTCATTCTCAAACTCAAAGCGAAAAAAGAAAACGTCAATCAAGCAATGATAACACCTCAAGAGTTGTAGAAGATGGTTCTAAGATGATGAAATTGATGATGGAGAAAAATAGAACAATTGAGGTGGGATTCAAAAAGCTGGAGACACTTGAAGAAGATGTTTCTAGAATGACGAGAATGATGATTGAGAAAAATAAAGAAGATGACGTTGGTGCTTGCTATAAAAAGTTGGAGATACTTGAACATGATGTAGGTGTTTGCTTTAAAAAGTTAGAGGTGCTTGAAGAACATGTTTCCAAAATGGCGAAAACAATGATTGATAAAAAATTTGCATTCAAAAGTTGGATAAAATGGGATGGGGAACAAAAGAACCTATGTACGACACTGCACTTATGTTGTTTGGTCAAAGTGCCGATTATAGGAAACTTTGGTTGCACTTGAAGCCTGAGAGTTGTGGGAAGTGGGTAAAAAATGCTGGAAGTATGTTTGGCTTACTCGATTGATGAAAATAAACGGTGAAGTTTATGTTTGTGTCATCTTATGTTATGTTTCTGTTTGGTCTAGAATCTGTTTTGTCTAGAAGGTAGGTGAACCACGTTGTTATCTTTTGGGTCTGGAATGCTGTTTAGAACTAATATATGTATGCGTGAAGTATAATGTGCAATGCTAATTTTTTGGTAAAAAGCTTCTTGACCTTCTCCTGTTTTGAATTACAAGTTTAACAGCAGAAAAAAAATCAGAATATATTCTACAGTACGATTAATGAATCGGCAGTTAGGCAATCAACTTTAATTTCACATCAGCAGTTCAATTGCTGTTATATGGGTGAACTTATAAGCATGGACTACAACATTCTTTTGGCTGTTATTGTGTGTTTTCTGGTATCACCCTGGCTTCCTTAATAACGAAGAAGAATGGTGATGATACTTTGAAACAGATTCTTAAATCATGTCTGTTTTTTTGAGCTAGTGGATTGGGTCGGGTTTCAGTTCGGTTCAGGTTTGACCGTTGCATAGCCCTGATCTATTTCTGGGGGTTGCGTCACCGAAACGGATTAATAAAAGACTACATCCCAAGTTAATGTTGGAACATTAGGGGCTTCTGTGAACCAATCACTGAAACTAGGATCATGTTGTAGAATGAACATATCAATCGCTCGGGTCTTAATATAGAATTTCATCATATCTGATCCAGTGACACTACAAATTTTGACAATCAAATCTATTATAGTCAATTATCAAATTCATATACAAATTATAAAAGTTATAACCAAGTTCTTACACAAAACTCGAAGCGGTGCCGAGCCAGCTCTTTTTTATGCTTACAGCGGAGGTTTTACATGCCAGGGGTTGTGGCCTTGTGGGTGTCCAATTGTGGTTTTAAATTTGCTTGTCAACAATGTATTCAGATTGATCAAAGGATGCATGATTCTGTGTCTTTTCCTTAGAACGAAATTTGAATTCCCTAGTTTATGTAGCATGACCAACCATTGTTATTTGACTGGTCGTATAAAGCCAGATTTTTATTCTAAACTTCAAAACTGTTGGCAAGCAAATAGAAGAAAATAACGACGACGCCTGTCTCGTTAATACAACCCCTAACTAAGACTCCAAACGTCGTAATTTCATCTAGCAACTCAAACTCAAGCTTGTATTAAGTTTTAGTCTAGAAATTGGTTTTTGTCTTATGGTAGAATTTTTCTTGACCCCGAGGGGGGCGGACATACATGATCAGATCTATATTAAGACACGGACCATTAATAACCATTTGGGGTTTATTTCCGATCCAGTCAAAGTTTCTTAGATGTTCCCGCGAATTACCTTTAATTTAAATTGGGATAGAGTATTTCATAAGCTGTCCGAGTGACACTATCCCTGGAAATAGATAAAGGAGTGGCATTCCTCCACAGTCCACACAGACTTTACAGCAAAAACTAGGAATTCATCAGGATCATGCAACAAGTCTTGATGCCATGGTTGCTGATTCATGAATCAGATTCCAGTGTAATTTTGTTATTTTCTTTTCTTCTAAAAGTAAGTTATATAATATATCCTAAAGATATAAAACCCAAAAAATAATAAAAATTCTAGGGAATTAGTCATTGCACATCATACATCATGAAAACAATTCAACTAGTATATTTACGAACAGCCTGCACATCCTTCCTATTCCAAGAACATAGCAAAGTCGCTTAACTTCTAGACAAAACAAAAACATAATATTGGTTCACGAAATAACCTATAATATACCGTTTCTTCTTATCGAAGCAGCAGTCCAAAAGTCCAAGAGAAATAGTTTTCTACCAAATGTTTTCATTGCACGTCATACTTCATGAAAATATATAAGAGCAGCCTGTGCATCATTCTTAACTCGGAAATAAACATAACAACACGGTTCCGCTTCTAGACAAAACAAATTCCTAACACAAAAACTTACTAGGTGGTTCAATTCTGGATAAAACATAAACATAAGCAATTCACATAACACCAGGAACTATGCTTCTATCTTTCTTTAACCCAATAGTTCATACTTACTTCCAGCATTCTTAACCCAATTTAGACTGCTTTTGGGCTTCAAGTGCAACCAGATTTTCCTATAATCTGAACATTCACCAAAAAGCAGAACTGCAGTATCGTACATTGGACCTTCTCCCCATCCAAGTTTCTCCAACTTTTCAAAGCATGCACCAATTCCATCATCTTCTTTCTGATCGCTTAATTGACATTGTAGTTTGCTGCTTTGAGTTTGAGAACAAGAAGAGCACATTTGTTTTGGAGCCGTGACTGCATCTGAATGATGGTTGTTATTATCATTCAGATTCTCATCAACATGATCCTCATCTGACTTTTTCACTTGTATTGACTTTTTCACTGAACGGGTCTTATTACCAGGATATGGTTTGGGAGTGCCAATGATGATGCACTTGAAACGGAGCACACTCAGCTTGTAAATAAAAAGAGAGCTGCACAACATAATTAGAAGATAAGCAGGTATCACTACGCAAATGACCAAGGCAGTAAAGTGTTGATAGCTCTTATAGGCTCTCTTATTAAAAAAATAAAATGATGATTCTAATTAAACAAATAAAATGACTAATGCGCGATATTAGTAGTAAAATACCACTGGTTACATGGTTATCTTAATAAGCACATTCTAACAAGTGTTTGGGCTTATTACATTTTAATAAAAGAAAAATAGGGGGTGTTTGTGTAAGCTATTTTTAAACAACGTAAGCATTTGTAAAAAAAATCCTGCTAGTTTTTCCAAATGCACATTTCAAGCATTTAAAAAACAAAATAAGCACATTCTAACAAGTGTTCGGCTTATTACATTTTGATAATAAAATAAGCTAAAGGGGTGTTTGGGATTTACTTATATCTTCTGCTTATCATAGGCATATAAGCAGTTGGATAAGACAAACTACTTCTGCTTACTTAAGATGTCTAACTACCTTTTTTACCCCCATTTTTTCGAAGAACATTAAAAGCATGCGATAACTGGTTTTTTAATAAAAAATATTTAAATAATAACCAAATGCAAACACTATTCTTTAAATTCTTTTCTTTCACATGTTTATCTTACGAAACGCTTTAAATAAGCTTACCCAAACACCCGTTTGATTCTTTTCTAATTTATGTGCTTATTTTTGTCGAACATTAGCTGTTTTGACAAATGTTTGGAACTTTGGATAGGTTAAAAGAGCAAATTTGCCAGTTAATATATGAAAGACATTATTTTTCCACTGAAAACATATTACCTGGGCAAATTTGCCACTATACATTTAACAATACTTTTATTTGCCTTTTTTATTAAGCATTGATAATAATAATTATTGTTGCTTCTTTTTGATGTTTCAACATGAGGAAATATATGTATTTTAGGAACAAGAGAACATAAATAAAGTAAAGAAACAAATCAATATATGGGCGAGAAGAGAGTTATGAGAGAAGGTTATGACGAGAGACCGAGGTGTTTAAAAACCAGTTCAGTTTTATGTTGGGACGGTCTCCAAGTGAGGCAATACACCTTATTAGAATTTAGAATCCTTAAAGAGAAGTATAGAGAGACAATAAGACTTGCACATGGCATTCTTACACCTTGAGAAGCTTATGACCGCGTCCAACAGAAATATTTTTTTTGTCAACTAAGAGATAAAGGAACCTGAATAACATAGAAGTTAACCAGGAGTGTACGAAGGGGCAAGGACTTGTGTAGGACCCCAAGAAACACAATTATTTCCCACTCGAAGTAGGTCTACACCAAGGCTCATCTATCAGCCTATACCTTGTTTCCTAGATTCTTGATGAGTTGTCACGAGGAATAATGGAGAGCATTCAAATGATATTGTGCTAGTTTCGAAAACGCCTTAACGGCTAAATGGTAGATCAGAGTGGTTGAGGGAGGCGCTAGAAGACAAAGGCCTACACGTTAGCCTAGACACGACAAAATACTTGCGATGTGACTTCAGCAGACATATGAACGACCAGAACGAGGAAGCCGAAATCCGCATTGGCGATAAGATATTACACAGGAAGGAGTCCTTTAATTAAATATCTCGTATCCGTGATTCACATATATCCGGAAGGACAGAGGAACAAATCCTTTGTGATAAGAACGTTCCTTTCAAGCTCGAAGGAAAATTTTATATGGTGGCGATTCTACGAGCTATGTTGTATCGAGCAAATAAGATCGAAGTGGCGGAAATGAGGATGCTAAGGTGGACTTGTGGTACAAACTATGTTAATAGACATGACCCCGAATAGATTTTATTTTGTACTGTACTTAGGAAATAAAAAAATAAATAAACCTGTTGTTATAGCTGGTGTCACATGAAAACTTAGTCAATTGAACAACAGAACCAATCTGCAACTGGTTTGATCTAATCATCTCATTGACCCAAGGTTGTAGAAAGCGCTAGGCGTTAGTGAGTCGGTCGGCCACCTTCGAGGCGGAATTCTTCTAGGCGGATTGGAATTTTATGCATAAAAAATTATAAATAATACGTATAACATGAAAAAATAGTTCTAATTTCTAATAATTCAAAGTTCACATAGCTTGAAGTTGCAAAATAGACAAATAAACATAACAATTTAAGGACTTAAAACTTCAAACGTGACATACAGTTCAATTGGTTCAAATTCTCACGAAAAATCTATTACTTTATGTTAACAATCATAGGTTTATCTTTGATTTTAAGATGTTATGTTAAAATAAATATGGAAATTATATATTAGAAAGAAAATTCTTAATTTTTTGTTAAAAAAATATTGACTTTTTGTTGACTTTCTTTGACTTTTTGACCGCCTAGGCCGCCTAGCTCCGCCTAGGCGCCGCCTAGCACCGCCTAGGCGGATGTTTGACCGCCTTTTGACTTTTCCGCCTAGCTTGACCGCCTAGCCATAAATCAAAGCGGAGTATGACCGCCTAGCGCCTAGGCGCCGCCTAAGCGGCCGCCTAGTTTTTACAACACTGCATTGACCTCATCAGCAATACCAACTTCCACTAAAACCGAACAGTCAGATAATAAAAGCCTGTATGATTCCTTCTTTTCTATAACTCTACCATTTTCAACCTTTCTATCTGTCCTAGTATTCTTGATGTCAAACACCTGAACCACTGGTTCCAGATCAGTTTGTTTCCATTCACCTGTCTTTAGTAGCCTCGATATTGCTCCTGGAATGAGATTTAATACATCCATCATTTTGGTGATTCAATTTATTAGGGTTTTTTATTTGGGTGCTTTTAGATTAATTTTATAAAGGGATGAGCACGGTATCGGTACAGTACCGTACCGATCACGTATCGAACGAATTAGTGGTATCGATTTTTTTTTCGAGCATAAATTAATGGTACCGGTACCGTATCGAACGGGATTCGGATATCGGTACTGGTACCGGTACCGGAAATTCGGAATTTTCCTTTTTTCCGGAAATTTCTCGATTTGGTACCGATCCCGTACCGAATTAGTGGTACCCAATTTTTTTCCACCTTATTTCGTAGTACCAATATCGGTACCGTACCGGACGAGATTCGAGTACGGGGAATCGATACGGTTCCGGTTCAGTTTTGGGATTCGGGACGAAATGCTCATCCCTAATTTTATATCTTCTTGTTTTTTTACCATGTTTTAAAACTCGTTTTTAAATCGATCCGGTCGAGTCACCGGATCCAGGTCAAACCGGGTTAACTCGGTTTTTAAAAAAATAGTTTTTTTCATATTTTTAATAACTAACAAAAACTATATATAAAAACCATAAAAACTTTCGTATATCACAAATATAAATTATTTAACAACCAATATAATATGAAAAAATAAAATTCCGTCGCAAATACGTAAAATTTACATTTTTTTTAAACCCGAAAAAATCAAAACTCGACCGGGTCTCGAGAACCGGGTTGATCCGGGTCACCCCAAACCCGGCGGGTCTAACTGGATTTTGAAAATGTGAAACCCGGGTCAATACGACCCGTTTTTCAACCGGAATAGAGTCAATCGGTTGATCTGGCCGACTCGACCCAGGTTTAAAAACGTTGGGTTTTTACAGCATACTTAATTATATATTTTTTTAACATGCATACTTGATTATTTATAAAAAGGAAATTGCATAAATCATCCTTGTGGTTGGAGAGTTTGCATGTGTTTGATAAATTTATCCATTAGGAGGTGAAACATAATGCATCATGTTAACTTATAGGTGGCAAAATGGGCGGAGCAGGCGGACGTGGGCGCGGGATAAAACGGGCAACAGGCTAAAGAGACAGCGGGCTAAGCAAGCAACGAGTCAAACGGGTGCAGGTTAAACGGGGCATGCGAAAACGAGCAAAAACATATTAAAACGTAAAAATAAAAGACAGCAATAATTTTTTAAAAGTCGAGAAAAAAAAACATTTAATATAAAGTATCCGTCGTGTAAAACCCGCTTTAAAATACATTAGAACATTAAATGCATAAAAATACGATCAAATTAAAACTTTACGATTAATTAATATACAACACGAGTCATGAACATTTAATGTAATCATTACGTATATTAATTAGTTACGACAAGTATTACGTATATTAATATTATTATTAATACACGAGAAGTATTTACGTAAAATACTTAAAAACGTAACAAGAATAAAACACGACCTTTAAAACACGAACATACTCGATAAATAATTAAGCACGAAAAACAAAAAGAAATATGTATAAGGGTGTGTGTTTTGGTCGGCAAAAAGAGGAGGGAAAGGGGCCTTGGCCCCGCCCATTAAGTATCCTAGTCATTTAACAAATAAAACATCGAGGGGATTATCATAAAAACACTTTTCATAAAATAACAAAAACCTTAGCTTTTCTTTTTTCCTTCTCTCTTGGCCGGGGCACCCTAAAGACACAAGGATGGGATTTTGCTTTTGATCTTGATTTTAATATTGGTATTGTGTTCGTGATCTAAACCTTAAACCATTCACGTATTCGGTATCTCTAATCTTTTAATCTTTTTATTTATTTATGTTCATTGTTCAAGAATCATTAATAACCAATCAATAAAAACATGTAATTAAAAAGATTAAATATGGGATCGGGCTAGTTTGGTTTGGTTGGTTCGGGTGTCACACAAACCGAGAGCTTGAAGCTCTCGGTGGTTGGTTTGTACAAGCAGCTGCACCCCTTATAGGGTCGACGTGTGTTTTGTGTGACCAGCCGCAACACCAACACCCCCAAATAGGGGCTGTTGGTTGAAGTCAGCGGCAACCGAGAGTCTCTTGACTCTTGGTAGGTATTGTGTACGCAGCAGGGGGAACCCCAGCGCAAGCCGGGGGTGTTTTGTGCTCGGCAGTGGCACCGGCACACAACTGGTGGCTGCGTGGTGGTCGGACAACAAACCACAGCCGCAAGGATGTGGTGGTGTTGTGGTTTTCGAGGCAAGCCGAGACCTCCATGGTCTCGGTGGGTCCTTGTTGGGCTCGGGTAGAACCGAACACCCCAAGGGGTGTGTTTGGCTAGACTTTTGCTAAATTTACTTTATGTTAAAATATTAATTAATTTTATTAATTAATCATGCTTTAATTTAATTAATTAATAACATGACTTAGGATATAATTATTAAACATAATTATCATGATATAAATTACATGGCCATTTTAGTTAAATAAACTTTAGGTTGAAATAATTATTATTATAATTATTCATGTTACATTTAATTAATTAAGAAACTTAGCTTAATTAATTTATATTCATTTTAACAAGGTTTAATTAAATTAATAACATGCTTTAATTTAATTAAACAATAAAATAATCTAAGCTAAAGTTTAATTAATATAGTCATGTAATATTATTAATTAATAATTACTTATAATATCATGTATTATTATTATTAATTAATTATCATATATAAGACTAAGTATTTAATATTAATAAACTTTACTATATAATAATCATGGCTTATAATATGCTTATTAAAAATATAGCTTATATCATTTACTTATTTAATAAGCTTATTACTATTTATGGAAACATGCTAAATATAGAAACATATTAAATATGAAAACATGTTATTTATGGAAACAAACTAAATATGAAAACTTTATATTTTTTGAAACTTACAAATTATGGAAACTTTCTATTTTTGAAAACTTACTATTTATGGAAACTTGCTATTTTTAGAAAGTTACTATATATGGAACCCTGCTATTTTTGGAAAGTTACTATACTCCCTCCGTCCCAAAATTATTTTCTCCCGACAAAAAACACACAGTTTATGAAAAATGCATTAATTACAGTATTCCCTCTCTTACTTTTTGACACAATGACAATTTTACCCTTAGTAAATTAATTTAAATCTACTTTAAAGTTTGTAATAATACTTTTATTCAAGGGTGATATGGTAAACTAAACATCTCTATCTATTTTTGGTAATGGACAATGAATTTGGGACAAACTAAAATGGAAAGGTGTACAATTAATTTGGGACGGAGGTAGTATATAGAAACCTGCTATTTTTAGAAAGTTACTCATTTTGTTACAACAAGTATTAAACCACATAAAACATGAAATACACTAATCAAGAACATATGAAATAATAAGAATCACATGATAAAACATAAAACATTAAAACAAGACAAGAACGAGTAAAACAAGTTAAGAACACGTTATGTAAACTAATAATCAGGAAATATAAGTTAAACAGACAACTTATTCATGTCCCTTTTATTATGTAGCTATCGTGAAGTCGGAGTAATTCGTCCGTTTTCCTTTTCATCCTCATTACTCGACACAAGGTACGGATATTCCGTCCTTCAGTAAGGACATTCTCTTCCTATAGTTAGGATTTCCTGTTTGCAGCCATCTGTTTTCCCTAGTAGTTTACATTAAATTATCAGTAGTTAATATGATTAGCATTTTAAATTGCCTGAGCAATATTCATGCATGCCGGTTCCACCTAGTTATGGAGGTACCATAAGCATAACACTTGAGGCACCGGTGTTATGACTCTTTCGCAGTGAGAGTGATTGCTTGCGGCGTCCATTTCAGTTATTTAGCCTTTTATATTATTATCATGTGGGGCGAATGGGTGCATCCTATAACAAGTTAGCAGATTCCATGGTGATTGTGGTGTGTGCTCTACATCCGTTACATGAAGCTGATCCCTCCACCCAGACTATTATAATTAGAGGCAACCCCTCTAGTTGCATGACGAGGTCACCCCTATATGTATTCATGCACGTTGATACCTTCATGACCTATATGGGCTTTTGGGCATTTAAAATACAGTTTTTATTAAATAAACATAAGTTTTTTCAGAATATAAATCAGTTTATAAAACAACACGAGGTTTTCCAGGACATACATTATTCCACTGCTTTGTTATGTTTTACTTATGTTCACTGCTTGTCATATCATTGTCACATATCTGCACACTGAGCGTATTGCTCGGTCGTATTTTCTTTCCATGTCCCCATACGGCATGTACTAAAGGGCAAAGCTAGGACATCAATAGTACGTGCATTTGGATGGAGGCTCCCTTGTCTTCGTTTCCTTTAATGCATTTACATACTTTTGCTTTGCTAGACATTGTTTAGTCCTTACTCTACTTTTCTTGACTTATGCATTGTGTGTGGAGCTTATGTTTGGAACCGATGTTTGTTTCCGGTTTCCTTTTGGGTCATTAATGTTTTAGACATTTACCTTGCATGCTTTGATTACACGCCATAATTACTTAGTAACGGTTCACTTATCCAAGTGGGGTGTTACAATTATGGTATTAGATCCAAGGTTTCGACCTATAGGCTCTTAAAAATATACACGTGACTAGTGGGTAGTCACCAGGATCTTCATAAACTGACAATAAATTTCATTTCATGCATCATTGTTTCCTTTAAGTTTTTGACTAAGTAATGGTTGAGACAAGATTGGCCATATTTAGTCGCATGTGCTTTTCTGCGAATTTTGTTTTGTGGGCCGACCCATAGGCGTCCACCTTTGCCAAGGGCTGTTTTCGTTGGCCTTCATAAACTCTTCATGCATCCCCTGTGTTTATCATGTGTTTCTAACAGATTAATCATTTTATTTTCCTCTTCGAAACTGTCATATGGTCAATACACGAAATGATCAAGAACTTGTTGCAGCTGTCTAAGCAGCTCTACAAACCATGCTCCCTCACATCCGAAACGAAATTCGGGCTGTATTCCAGAATGAACCACATCCTCAGAATCAGAACAATCCTCCTCCTCCTCCACATGTCACCATACACACATGGCTGAAGAGATTCAACAAGTGGAAGTCTCGAGCATTCGAGAAAGTTGAGGTCCCAGCTGATGTTGAAAACTGGGTCTCACACATGGAAAAGATCTTCGATGCCATGGGTTGTGATGGAGTGTAAAACGCACGATTGGCTTGCTACAAGTTCGAAGACGATGCGCTAGCTTGGTGGAGAGTGTACAAGTAGACAAATGGAAGCGATGCATGGTTGGCTACTTTGACATGGGATCAATTAATTGAGTTGTTCTATAATCAGTTCTTTCCAAGGGCTGAGCAGGAACGACTAAAGATGGACTACCATGCTATTCGTCATAGAGTTGGTGAGAACAACACGGAGTTTATGCAGAGATTCCTCAGGTTAGCTGGATTTCTGGGCGCTGCTGCAGGTACAACTGAGGAGCAAGTGAAGCACTTTCGCTGGCTCTTCACTCCTCGAAAACTGATCGGCTACTATGTGTTACTTTCACCAATTTGTCACAAGTGGCAGACGCAACACATAGCTTGGAGATGCTCCATGAGAGAGATGACTATGAGGAGCCAGCTCGTCCTGAGAAGAGGTATAAATTTTAGTCATCAAGCATTATCATCTCATTCAAATCAGTACTTTCATTTTATGTCTTGTCCTATCCAATTGTATCTTTCAGGCAGAAGAGTAGAGACCGGTCCTAACCGGACACTCAGTAGACGAACAACAAAGGGCACGGTCAGACTAGTGACCAATATGGATCAGACAAGCATAACGGTAATGAAAATTACCGTAACAATGCCGGTCACTCCAACAACAGCAGGTCCCTAAAACTTTTAAACTCTTCTATGTTAAGCTGATGTATGTCATAAATGCTAATTTCTCAGCATCATAACAGGAACTTTGCGAGTGGGCGTGACCAGAATGCTAAGAGGCAGTAGTCTAATAACTCGTCTTCATCTGGTAATATAACTTAAACTTGCATGCGCCCATTAGAGCTAATTTAATGTCTTACATACGCTCATTGAGTCCATCCAATAATAATGAGTGGACAAAAAATGTCTTTTGCTTTTTAAAGAAAAGATAAAAATTGCATGTTGATACAAAAGTTGGATGATCCTTGGTAGACCCGAATTAGGCTTAATCCGGGTTGGCTGGGTTCCGACTTCTGCACCAAGTGAAATATTTGGTTGGGATCCTGCACACTAAAACAACACGCGTTAGGCTTACCGTGGGAATGTATCCCACGATTAGACTCCGTCGTGAGAGTAAGTAATCGGTTAGGGTTTAAGAATCAGATGAGAGTTGAGAGTGTGTAGAATGTGATACCTTTGTGGAACCCTTGGGGGTTCCTTATATAGGCTGTGAAACCCTAATGGGTTGTCACTGATGCTTCGGTCCCAAGGAAAGGATAAGTACCAGAATTAGCTTGATTGTTATCTTCTAATTATGGTGAGTATATATATCCTCTTCTTTGGGGAAAATCCTAATCATACTAAGAGTATGATTGTGTCTAACCCTATATCGGCCGTGCTGGGCCGTGGGCCGCACGCATGCATGTGGTCACTGTTCAATCAAAGCCCATAAGCTCAAATGATATTAATCCAACCCATTAGTAACAGGCCGGATACGGTACCCGTGGGCCGGGTTCATTACCCGGTTGGGGACTATACGTCATCATGTCCCCCCAATCTAGTTGTTACAGCCGTAGGCGTAACCTCTAGACTAATCAATGTCCTGTAGACCTTGTTGTTGCAAATACGGACGCACTCCAAAATAAGTTGACCGGGACAACTTTAATGAATGCATTAATGGTAGTCAATACTCGGATGCACGCCTGCAAAAGTGCACCAGAAATGCCCACCCTTGAGCCACGTAAAACTGTCAAGAAGTGACCCGTGGGTACCTTCTGACGTTTCAGAAGTGTCAGAAATCCCATCCGTTAGATGGGCGTAGTGGCTTACACGTGGCGAACATCCACGCTACCTTGGAAATCGAGGCAACCCTATATAAGAGTTGGTGTGTGCTACTGTTACACACACAATTTATACCTCTTTCCGCCATTGTCATTTCAAGCTCATTCCTTCATACCTTCTCTTCTTATCCCATGGATTTTCTCCATCGCAGGTTAGATCATCACGCCTCTCTAATCCTTTTTGTTAATGCAAGTGATGCCTAAAAACATTATTAGTGTTAACTAATCTTTCTTAGTTTTGATCACAACAAACCATACAACACATTTAGTGTAAAACACAAAATGAATTATTTAACTAACACTATCATCAAGGTAATAATCATATCACTAACCTTTCTTAATCATACTTAGTGATCATCAAAATGATTATCCTTAAAACTCACTTTTGTTAATAAGACAAAAGACTTTTTAATAAACTTTCTTTTTTAGAAAATGTTTTATTAAAATGGAAAATGAAAATTTGAAAATGGCATATTCCAAATGCTGTTAGAATATCCTTTGAAGGGTTCAAATACCTCAGATATTCCCACCCCACTAAAAGACAAAAAACGGAGCGGAGTCTAGTGGCGGTACCTTAAGTACCTACGCGGTACCTTAGCGATATGGTACCGCGGGGTGAGATAAGGTACCACGCACAGTAGCCGTTATAGATCCGTTGTAACTTTGTCTCCTTTAAATAGTGGGTTAAATCTCATTTTCCAGCAAGCCTCTTGGACGTTTTTCTCAGCCATCTTTCTATTTTCTATAGCATAATCATTAGTAAATGATCACTTAAATTTTTAAGGATGTTTACATATGATTATCCTCTTGATCCCCTCCTTTACCATGTCCAATGAGAAGATCACTCACTCACTAGTGTTGTGATAAAGATGAATCTATGAGCTAGTCATATTCATCATGATACCCTTTTTTGTTTTAGGTCAATCCAATGTATTTATGAATACTTGGACTAGTTGTGTTCATCCAAGTCATTTGTGGATACTTGGATTTGTTGTGTACATCCATTGCATATGTGTTTGCTTGGATTTGTGTTGTGTAAATTCAAGCTACATGTGTGTACTTGGATAAGTCTAGTTGAGTTGTAATAGATTTGATTAGGAGTTCTCACTAAACTATAAAGTGATGTGGTTGTGTCTTGTGAGTTCTCACTAAACTTTAAAGTGATTAGTAGTTGTGTTGTGTGAAGTTCTCACTTAGCTTCAAAGTGAAGAGTCGTGAAGATTGGTTCTAGCTTTCGATTAGAACTCGACATCTAGCCTTGTGTCATAAAATGGTGAAGTAGGCAACGTCGTGAAGATTGGTTCTACCTTAAGATTAGAACCCGACATCTAGCCTTGTGTCGTTAAATTGTGAAGTAGGCAACGTCGTGTAGATTGGTCCTAGCTAAAGATTAGGGCTTGACATTTAGCTTAGTGTCGGAAAATAATGTAAGCAACTATGTAAGGTTTTCTCCGCCGAGAAGGGAGCTTGTGGATATAGTGGAAATCTCGAGTAGGTGTACTCGAGGAGTGGAGTAGAAACGAGGATAGAGCCTCGTTGTCGAACCACTATAAATCTTGGTGTCTTCCCACTAGGTTGTCTCCTTCCTTACTCTTTACTTATTTCATTATCATTATACTTACTTATTATCTTTGCTAGTGCATTTCAATTGAACCTAATCATTATGCAACTTAGCCTCAAGTAAAAGATAGTTTTGATACAAACCAAATTGAAAGTAATTTTAATTTGGTCACCAATCGAAGAGAAACTATTCAACCCTCCCCCCCCTTTCTAGTTTCTACAATTGGTATCGGAGCGATGGTCACTCAAGATCTTTGAAGTATATTGTACTTTGAAACTTGGATCGATCCATTGTCTCCTCAAATTAGAAGGTCTAGTTGTACTAAAGTTTCTCTTTGGTCAAAACTATGTTTTCTTTGAAAATAGGTCTTTTAATTGATAATATTGCATATTACTTAAGATTAGTAGCCTTTATGCATTTTAGATATACTCTTGAAATGTATCTACTAGTTTGCATCTTGCTTTGTGTAGGTACTCATGAAGATCAATCAATTAATTGGTTATGGATTGAGTTACTTGCACTTTTAGAAGAATCATCTTCATTGATCTTTAACATCTTTGAATGATGATACCAAGATGATTGGGAATGATACTAGTCCTTGAAGACTTAGTACTCATCATAGTCATTGATTGGGCATAGCACTTATTCCTTCATGGATTGCTCTTTGTGGCCAAGGTACGCTTTCGTTCTTCCACACGCCCTTTGATCATTCTTTTGATCATTACTTGACTATTTGCTTGTTCTCGGCATCCTTGCCTTGACATTTATTTGTGATTTGTGTTTCTTTTCTTTTATCCTCTCAAACCTTCATTGCTTGGATACTTGACTCACTATGGTGATGTAGAGTGAGTTAGTAGAAGCTTAAAGTATCAAGCATGATTTCTATAGTTTGCACCCATACGGTTAGTAGGCCCTTTGTGGGAGAGAAAGTGAATTAATACCTTGCTCATATTTTAGTTTAGACTAAGACTATTATTGAAAGTGATCTTAGTCTATACTTGAATAATTGCTTTATGCTTATTCATTACCAAAGCTGTTTATCGTTTCGCCGGAAAGGCACGTCTTAAACCACTATATATGACACAAGCTCTTCGTTACAACTACTTGAAGATTGTCATTAATCCCTTGAGCATTGATCCTAGTCTTGATTCACTTCTCTTGACTTCTCTCCACTTAGCCGTTTTGCTACGAGTAGTCGTTTGTCCGTTTCGGTTCTTTTCGATCTTGATTTAACTCGTAATCCTTCATTAAGGCATATTGCTTAGTGTTATGATGATCCAATGATATTCTAAAAGGCTCATGATTTAATTTTAAGTATTTTAGAAAAACTGGATTTTCAAATTTTGGCGTTTTTCAGAGATAAAAACCTGCCTTTGTAGGTGGTTCCTTATCTCCGCGGCTCAAACCCGCGGTTCCTTATCGATAAGGTACCGCGGGCAGTAACTTTTGTCAGAGCGCCAGTTTGAGTTTTTTATTCTTTTTCAAACCAAACTCTCTCTCTCCCAAAAACTCACAGCCGACGGGTTTTACCTTTTCCACCATTGTTGAAGCTTCCAAAACCTTCAATCACTCAAATTAATTGATTCCAAGTTGTGGGTTTCACTCATCCTTCATCTAACATCAATTAATTGTAAGTATTTTCTTTCAATTTCATCTATTTTGTTCTAGGGTTCCTCCTTTCATAATTAGGGATTTTTAAAATTGAAATTGAATTAAAACCTTAATAGGAATGTGGGTTGACATGGTAATCTTACTATGATTCCTTAGGTTGATATTCATTAAGATTTCACTAAAACCCACTTGTAGAACAAATCCGAATTTAGGCTAAATGATTTTGTTTGAATGATGGATTTGAGATGAACCCTATGAACAAGTAGGTAATGACATTGTTAATGCTTACCTAAAAACCTTGTTTTGAAAAACCAATGTTCTAATCCATTATTGATCTAACATAGATCATGTGTTCTTGGTTAATGATGGAATAGACACATTGTGAACATGAAAATGATATGGATTCAATCCTATGTTTGTCAAGAAATTGATATAACACATTTTCATTTTTCGTTTTCCTTTTGATTCTCATATGAGTGATTGGAAAGATTGTTTTTCGTGTTTAGGTACTTGTCATGTCCTCAATATATCAAAAAGATCACGAACGAACACGAGCATACATGCCCTCGTACCCTCATTTGATTCACTCTCACAAAAACTCGTCTAAATCTCTTGAACATCGTTGTTTTCATGAAGGACGCATCGTTTGTTCCTTTTTCGCAAATAAGTTTATTCGTGCCATGTTTAAGTCTATTGGGTTTGATTGTCTTCTTGATATTGATGAGCCAATATTTCCTTCGTTTCTTATGGAGTTTTTTAGCTCATTCACATTGATAAGCATCAATAATGGTTTGTCTATACGATTTTCCATTATGGGTAAAATCATTATTTACACTCTTGAAGAATTTGGTGATATTCTTGGAGTGCCATCTAATGGTCAATGTCGATTCACCGATGCTTGGAGTATTAACTCTTTAGAATCGGCCCCTATTGATGCTCATTATGTGACTATGCTTCCATCATCCTCGGACATCATTCATGTCATCTCTAAACCTCGTGAACATCTTATTCTTGGTAAATCTCAAAGATTTGTTCGAAATCTCTCCCTTTGGGAATTACTTACTAGCGATCTTAATGATTTCATGATTCCTTGGGCCGAAATCATTAGGGAAAATGCAATGTGTCTAGATGGGAATCGGGACTTAATACCCGCTTGTCTTGCACATATGTTGTATTGTGTTGCTACAACAACTCCTTACAATCTCGCATTTTTCATAGCTAGAAGAATTAGATTTGTCCTTCTTGAGTTTGAGTCAAGTCTTCCCTACGGAATGCTTCTCTCTCGTCTTCTTAGAAGAGTCCTCATTGAATTTCCATCTCTTCTCTCGTCACCTTATCACTCCGTTGATCGTGTCATGTCTCCCATTCAAGGGAACATTTCACCCGAGATCAATGTGAACTCGAGTCAAGTCGAAAACACCTCTCAAGAAGAGTCTTTTAGCAATCCTCCTTCCAATTTATTCAACTTCATGACTTCTTCTATCTCAACTTCTTCATTCCATGAAATTGATTCCGATTATCAATTTTATCTCAATCATCTTCTTCGAGAACGCCTCAGAAGTGAATCAAGGAATTAGATATTTTGCTCATGATAACTTGTAACACTCATCCAGGATGATTTCATGTCTTTCTTCTCTTCATTTGGTTATGTATTAACTTATGCTTGGATTATTATTTTCTTTGATCCTAAATGTTGCTTACGCAATGATGTTTGTGATTTACATAGCTTTGTGCATGCCTTATGATAGTTAGCTTATTAGATTATGATCTGTAGTTAACTTTGGCTTGTGAAACTTTTGGGAAAAATCTGTGTTTATCAAAAACTGGAATGGGAAATTTTTGAAAACCTTCTGGTCGCGGTTCCATATCGACCCGCGGTTCCTTATCGATAAGATACCGCCGGTCCTAGATAAGGAACCACCGGTCACTGTGCACGACAGCATCTTTGCTTTACACTGTTTTCTTAATTTTGTGTAAACCTTGCATGATTTTCAGTAATAAACTGCACATTTCCTAAACTAGGTTACCTAAATTCATTATTCACCTAAAATGATTTTAACTCATTACTAGTTTGGATCATCCCCTCACTCATTTAAACCCACCTTGTTTGCCATGTTCTTCACACATAAAACTTACTTCCCTAAACCTTAAACCACTCTAATCAACCATGGTGTGTACCAAAACATCAAACACTTCCAAGATCTTCACCCCAAGGAAAACACTCAAAATAAGGGTTAAGGTAGCTAAGCCTAACTCCTCACCTTTCCACACACCTAAGAATGAGAATGCCCCTATCCTCATTTCTTCATCACCTTCCCCACCTCTTGCACCATGCAAGACTTCATCCACCCATGGTACTAACCACTCCATTGGTTCTACCTCCTCTTTATTCAACTCAAGAATGAATGAGCTTTCTTCGCCCTTCACTCCAAGTGCACCCTTGGAAGTGACCACACAACCTCAACTAATCCAAAGCATTCCTTTTGGGAATAACTTTGATGACACTTTGGTGACTTCACCATTTACCCCTCACAACTCACCCATTTCACCAACCTTGGAGGATTTACCTCCACACTCACCCATTTCCCCTTTGGGGAACATGCCTCCACTTTCACCCACATCATCCTTGGAGAACTTGCCTCCTCCACCTCCACCCAACTAAAGCATCCCAATTTTGGGTGTCCCACTTTCCCTCCTCTTGGGTGATCCTTACTTTGGGTTTCAACAAACTCATGGTACTAGATGTCCACGTTGTCTCTACAACCACTACATCATCCATAACCTAAGGATGGATATGTATGGACCACATAGGGGTTTGCAAGACTTCTTGCTTGCCTTGTTCTCCATGCCTCCTCCTAGGAGATGAATGATGGAGTTTTGTTAATAAGAGTTTTCAACAAAACCAAGCCTAAGAAAACTACTTATCTAGATTTAATATTAAGCTAGCTATGTATTAGTTAGTCTTTATTTATCTTTGTACTTTCCTCATTAATGAATGTTTCATGTTGTTGACTTATGGATTTAGCTTTGTGTGATTCTATCCTTTTGTGCACACTAATCAACTTTAATTTGAAATTAAAATTGAACCTAAATCTATCACAACCCCTAAACTTGACTAAAATTGGTTCAAAATGATATCTAAATTATTTTGTCACCCTTTGTCAAGACATTCTTTGTGAATGTGTTGCTTTATGCAACCCTAGCATATTTTGGTTCTAATAGAGGTAAAATTCCAAGATTTGCAACTTTTTGAAAAAGTCTTAGTTTTTCCCAAAACCCAGGAAAAATATGGTTTAAAGTCCACTGGACGTGGTTCCTTAAAGACCCGCGGTTCCTTAGTGATATGGAACCGCCGGCCCCTATAAGGTACCGCGGTCAGAAAGTGGCTTTTGACGATTTTTTAGTCAAAACTTTTAAAACCCTATTCCCAGTCAAGATTCATTGTTTACTCAAATTGACTAAACATTCCTTGTCACTACACATTTTGTATTCAAATTCTTACCTTGATTACATTTTACTTATACCCCAACCTTGAGATTTCATTCTCACACCTTCCCAACCTTGAGAATTCATTCTCACATAACCTTGAGATATCATTCTCACACTCTCACAATGCCTAACTCCTACATTCCTAACCTTGACATTTCTTTGTCACAACCCCTCTCACCCAAATCCTCCTCTTCCAAGCTTTCAAAGAAACCGAAAATATCGGTTCGACCCGTTTGGGTTAAGAAGAATGAACCATCTTCGTCCAAACCACCCAAAAACCCTACCTTCTCTCCAATCAAGTATTAGAATGAGACTTACACCATAAACCCCATCACCGGAGCAAAAGAAAATGTTCCACCACCACCACAATCCTCCAATACCCCCCCCAACTCAATGACCTTTCATCCTTCCCAAACCTCACAAGGCATTGTGAAAACACTCCCAAACCCTTTACCCCACCACCATCACCAAACCCTAAGTTTGATGCCATACCCCCATCAAACGATTTTGTGTTGCATCATGGATCCTCGTGTGATTGTTGCCGATTTCAACAAATTGAACTTGCTCATGTGTATGAGAAGTTAAATTTTCTTGAATTCCTCCTCACTCGACCTCCTATTCAAGTTTTCGTTCCGGTGGACAAAACTTCGAATGATGTATCGTCGTCTTTTTAGTTTTATTTTATTTTTAGCAATCTTGGAAAATATAACTATTAGACTAGCTTATTCTTAGTGGTTTATTTTCCATATTTATTGCTTTTAGATACTGATACTATGTGTATGACTATCTTCTTTGTTGTATTTTTTTATGTAACCTTTGTGTTATTTGTGTGCTATTTCATTAGTTCTATTTTGAGTTGATCTTGGTTAATTTTTTACAATTGCTTATGGGTGATTCCATCAATTCTAAAGCTTTAACCCATTGACAAGCTTATCATCTTCATTGGATTGAAGTTTGATTTTGTCAATTACCTCTTTGGACATACTTAGCAAAATACTTGCTTCTAATTTGAGATTTCTTCTCTTTCTCCCTCTTAAGTTACTTAGTAGGTAGTGATCATATATACATTGTGTTTCTTTCCTTTCTACTAACCTTTGTGTAGCATGTCACCTTAGCTCACAAACTTGGTGCCCCAAGCAAGGGGGAGCAACCACCAAGGGAGAGCTACTAGCAAAGTTCGATGTTCTTCAAAGACTTATGCTAACCTTCTTGCTACGACAAAGGGGGAGAAATGATAGTGATAAACTAGATAATAATTCCATAGTTTGTGTTTCTACGTAAATGAGTTTATCGTTTGTCGTAATCAAAAAGGGGGAGATTGTTAATGCAAGTGATGCCTAAAAACATTATTAGTGTTAACTAATCTTTCTTAGTTTTGATCACAACAAACCATACAGCACATTTAGTGTAAAACACAAAATGAATTATTTAACTAACACTATCATCAAGGTAATAATCATATCACTAACCTTTCTTAATCATACTTAGTGATCATCAAAATGATTATCCTTACAACTCACTTTTGTTAATAAGACAAAAGACTTTTTAATAAACTTTCTTTTTTAGAAAATGTTTTATTAAAATGGAAAATGAAAATTTGAAAATGGCATATTCCAAATGCTGTTAGAATATCCTTTGAAGGGTTCAAATACCTCAGATATACCCACCCTACTAAAAGACAAAAAACGGAGCGGAGTCTAGTGGTGGTACCTTAAGTACCTACGCGGTACCTTAGCGATATGGTACCGCGGGGTGAGTAAGGTACCACGCACAGTAGCCGTTATAGATCCGTTGTAACTTTGTCTCCTTTAAATAGTGTGTCAAATCTCATTTTCCAGCAAGCCTCTTGGACGTTTTTCTCAGCCCTCTAATCATTAGTAAATGATCACTTAAATTGTTAAGGATGTTTACATATGATTATCCTCTTGATCCCCTCCTTTACCATGTCCAATGAGAAGATCACTCACTCACTAGTGTTGTGATAAAGATGAATCTATGAGCTAGTCATATTCATCATGATACCCTTTTTTGTTTTAGGTCAATCCAATGTATTTATGAATACTTGGACTAGTTGTGTTCATCCAAGTCATTTGTGGATACTTGGATTTGTTGTGTACATCCATTGCATATGTGTTTGCTTGGATTTGTGTTGTGTAAATTCAAGCTACATGTGTGTACTTGGATAAGTCTAGTTGAGTTGTAATAGATTTGATTAGGAGTTCTCACTAAACTATAAAGTGATGTGGTTGTGTCTTGTGAGTTCTCACTAAACTTTAAAGTGATTAGTAGTTATGTTGTGTGAAGTTCTCACTTAGCTTCAAAGTGAAGAGTCGTGAAGATTGGTTCTAGCTTTCGATTAGAACTCGACATCTAGCCTTGTGTCGTAAAATGGTGAAGTAGGCAACGTCGTGAAGATTGGTTCTACCTTAAGATTAGAACCCGACATCTAGCCTTGTGTCGTTAAATTGTGAATTAGGCAATGTCGTGTAGATTGGTCCTAGCTAAAGATTAGGTCTCGACATTTAGCTTAGTGTCAGAAAATAATGTAAGCAACGATGTAAGGTTTTCTCCGCCGAGAAGGGAGCTTGTGGATATAGTGGAAATTTCGAGTAGGTGTACTCGAGGAGTGGAGTAGAAACGAGGATAGAGCCTCGTTGTCGAACCACTATAAATCTTGGTGTCTTCCCACTAGGTTGTCTCCTTCCTTACTCTTTACTTATTTCATTATCGTTATACATACTTATTATCTTTGCTAGTGCATTTCAATTGAACCTAATCATTATGCAACTTAGCCTCAAGTAAAAGATAGTTTTGATACAAACCAAATTGAAAGTAATTTTAATTTGGTCACCAATCAAAGAGAAACTATTCACCCCCCCCCCCCCTTTCTAGTTTCTACACTTTTTATAAAACATGGTAAAGGATAATCCTCTTATTACGGATGTCCTGAACGTGATGCCTGCGGAGAAATACATAGACTTTTTGTCTAAGTACTATATTCCTGAAAGCGTACATCCGACCTATCCAGGTGACAATGAAGCTATTACGAATGCTCCGAAGGGAAAGATAGGCGTGTATACACGTCTATTCGACTCGGATAACTACCGCATCCCCCTATCTAGGTTCTTAGTAGATCTGCTTCTATACTACGACTTCCATATAACACAACTTCACTGCATAGGGGCATGTAAGATCAACCAGTTTGAGATTACCTGCCATACATGCGAAGTAACCCCGAGCGTGAATCTATTTAGGGTTGCTTACTCCCCCAACTGGTAAATGGGTGGCTATCGTTCAAGAAACGATCCGCATCCGCCCCTATGACTTAGAAGAAACCCTTAGATTCCCATAATAATTGGTACGACCACTATTTTTTCGTAGATGAGAAAGTATTCCCCACCCCTTTTGTCCTCAAAACCAGAGCACCCAAAGACTATCCTCCCAAATCCAAGGACTATAGTAGTAAGGATTTGAAAATATTAGACACCCATCGTACAGGATTCCATAGGGGTCTGCCAGAGCATTTCCTCTGCTTAGTAGGGATCAACCGCTATTACTACGGGAGGGAGGATAGATATCTGTGCTTTCTGACCGAACGTAGGCAGGGTAGGTCTTCCATAATTTAGATGCAAACATGTCTTATAGCACTTGTGAAATTACTAATCCGTGTGTATGCATATGTCCGCAGAGATGAAGCTATTTGGTTTACTACGTCAAGGCGATCCAAGCAAAGTTCTCGAAGGATCACGACCACTGAAAGAAGGTGAACCCCCTTACTAGAGGCCACCATCAACATGACCATCCCTCTAGAAGAAACAACTAAGCAGCGGTCGGATGAGGAGGAGCCCGTGATCCAGAAGTCCCCCCTAGACTTCAAGAATGAAGATGGTGAGGAGCTGCTGTTGGAGGATGCCGTGCCGAACCAAAATGAAGAAGAAGAACTCACCAATCCTGCTAACAGTCGCACCGGTGAAGAAGATGAAACAATACAGGATTCTGGATCCCCGCAGCCATCAGAGCCTAAATCTAGAAAACGGAAGACCACCAGGAATGTAGCAAAAAGCCTGGAGGCTGTGGCAAGGGCACACAATGCTCCCCCAAAGAAGCTAAGGAAGGACCATCCGCAGTTTCAAGAAGGAAGCAGTGTCTCTACAGCCCAAGTCAACCCTTCGCTGCATGTTAATGATCAAGTCTGGAAGGCCACCCCCGTGAATGTCGTGGTTCCTACTATCACGGAACCCGTGACTGGCACTATGTAAGTACCAATCAATACACCACAAGATATAATCCACAAACAAAAAACTAATAAGTGTGTTCTAATAACAGGGCGGACCCGTCAATAGTAGCACAGGAGAAAGAGGTGGAAAGGGAACCTTCACCCGTGATATCACTGAGACCTCCATCCCCTCCCGTAATTCATGCAGAGGAGCCACGTCCTGAGGGACCCGACACCAGCCTTCGCCCAGCCTGGAACTTGTCCATCTTAACAAGATTAGAGGCGGAGTCCGAGTGCAAAGAATTTATGGGACACATCACTCCTCCAGCGCTGGCACAAGACCTGGATGAACTCGAGCACGAGACGCTGCTGGAGCAGTTTGATGTATCCTCGGCGCACCAGGTGACAGTGGGTGCGGCCCTACTGCGCTGCCTGGTAAAAGCTTTGGCCAACGTGAGCCGTGCTGATAGGAAGATTGCTCGCTGAGAGGAACTGGTGGAAAAACATGAGAAGACTATCACATCTCTGCAGGCAGCTTTAGTCGTAGCGGAGTCAACAATCAAGGAACAAGCCCACCACGCCAATGGACACGAGGAACGCATTGCTGAGCTGGAGGACCACCTAGATGCATCCAATGAGAAGGTATATGCTTCTATTGATACTCATTTGTTCACACAAAAAACCCATATTGTCTTGTAGTAATTCCAAGTATTATTTATAGGTATCCGTAGCCGAAGCCGCCACTAAAGCCGTAACAGTACAAGCCTTTACCATTGCTCAGGAACACGACACGCTTAAGGATGAACTTACCCATGCACAGACTACTTTGGAAGAGCGAGCTGCGATAGCTGAGGGAGAACTGAGCAGGATGGAAACGGACTGCGCCGAAGTGCTGTGCCCTCCCTTGCTTACAGCCATAGCTGAGCGTAGATGGATGGTTGGCCAGGGAATGCGGCTTGCCGTGAGCAAGGTAACGGAGGCTCCTTACTTGTTGTAGGCTTTTGATGATGTGGTATCGGACGGCATTGACCGTGGTAGGCACGAGGGGTTGACCAAAGCTGTGGAACTAATAAGCAAGAAGGAAGACATTACCCAACATGCCTACCACAACCCTCTAGCTGAAGAGAAGATGGCCGCATTGATGGCCGCCTTTGGGGAAATCCATCACCCATTCCTAAACGAGCTAGAGTCGCTGAAGGATGCTCCCAATGAGGTGATAATGTCCAAGCTCAAAGCCGATCCTATCCATCTGACCCTGCCCACCTACGACTCTGCTTCGAAGGTGATGAAAGGTGAAAAGCTTTTAGCCGAGGCACTGGATGCTAACATGACCAGGGTACAGGGTGGCAAAGATGCTCGTGGTGAGGTCCTCCGTGCCTTGATTGCAGAAGGGAAGAGAGAGATAAGAGAGTTCTTACCTCCTTTGTAATTTTACATTGTAAACATTTGTGCCTTTATTCGTCCGTGTATGTACACGGCTATAACTGACATTGTGATCACTTGTTTTATTTAAGTCCGTGATGACCACGGCTACTTTGCATTTTGAATTTGAAACTTTTTTATTTTCTTTAGATATCATGTACCTATATTGCAGGACATGTCACGTCTTACCCAAAATAAAACCAAGTCTATATTTTACTAGACGTGCGGCGTGCGTCTTTACCATGCAAAGCCCAACGTGGGTGCGGCGTATGGAAACTTATTACAATGTCTTGTAAAGAAGGTGTCTAGTAAGGATACATGATCCACATCACTAGGGTTGCATCCCTCTTATGCGACAAGTTGAATTATTAGGTTCACTTAATCCTCTTACCCCGCCTGGAGGCGAATAGTACATGTACGGTTTTAAATGAATGCATATGAATAAGAGATAGCACACTATAGCAATAACAACTAAATCTATACAATAATAATTTGCACGTAGAACTTAAAAGACATGACAATAATTTGCACAAGAACGAGCCGTGAAGCTAGCTAGGCACCACGACATTTTATTAGAACGTTTACGAGTTTTTGTTTTGACAAGAATGGGAAATCCTAAAACAAAGGGAACCTAGAAAGCATGAAAAATAAAACAAAATAGAATACATGGATCTTCATTGAAGCCAACTATAGCGAAGTGTCCATGCGAAAGTCGTAGCCTCTCAAAGGTAGCATCTTTTAAGATTGCAGATATTCCACGTGCGTTCCAGGTCGCGGCCATCCATGTCACGTAACTTGTACCCGCCCCATCCTAAGGCTTCCGTAACCTCATACGGTCCTTCCCACTCGGGGCCCAGCTTTCCTGTATTCTCCGCTTGACTTGCCTTGTTGGCACGATAAACAAAATCTCCTGGTCGAAAAGAAACACCTTTAACCTTGGCGTCATAATAAGCCTTCATCCGTGCCTTGGACTTGGCCTCATTGATAGCCGCTATTTCTCTTTTTTCCTCCAACAAGTCCAGATTAATCCGGAGTTGCTCGTCGTTCATGACAACATTAACCTCCGCTGTGCGGATGGTCGGCATTCCAGTTTCTGCTGGTATAACAGCTTCAGTGCCGTAGGCCAGCGCAAATGGGGTGTCCCCATTGGCTGTTTTAATCATAGTTCTATGTGCCCATAGAATATGTGGCAGCTCATCTACCCATTTGGCACTTCGTTCATCCAGGCGTGCCTTGATGCCTTCACCTAAGCTTCTATTTGCCCGTTCCACAAGACCATTTGTCTGCGGGTGTTTAACAGATGCGAAGCGCCGTGTGATATTCAATGCTGCGCACCAGTCCTTGAATGGATTATCCGCGAACTGCTTCCCGTTGTCCGAGATGATTTCTCCTGGCAAGCCAAAACGACATACGATGTTTTCCCAAACAAACTTTTTTAACCTGCTTGCCCGTAATGGATTTAACCGCCTTAGCTTCTATCCATCGTGTGAAGTAGTCCATTCGACGATCAAGAACTTAACTCCCCTTGCAGCCACGGGGAAAGGTCCTGCAATGTCAATCCCTCACTTATAGAATGGCCATGGGGATGTGATTGGTGTCAGTTCCTGCTGCGGATGTCGTGGTACTGGTCTGTGCACTTGGCAATCACTGCATTTATGAATCATGTCGTGTGCATCCCTATGCATAGTAGGCTAATAATATCCTGTGCGTAGAGCTCGTGCCACTACAGATCGGGGACCTGCGTGCATACCGCATAGCCCTTCATGTATCTCACTGATCACATAAGTAGCATGGCGTGACTCAATACACCGTATCCACGGTTGTAAGAAAGAGCGCTTGTAAAGAATACCTTCTCTAAGCTCAAAGTGCTGCGAATTCCGTGTCGCCTTTTCCTCATCCGTAAGGGTTTCGTCAGTTAAATAGCTGATGATCTGGGTCATCCATGTAGGTCCATTTTCCTCAACTATAGCTGCGACTTCCCCTTCCGTTATAGACTTTTACTTTAGTATTTCTACCAAGACTTGCTTGGATAAGTGGGCGAAACTTGTAGATGCAATCTTGCTAAGAGCGTCCGCCTTCTTGTTTTCACCTCTTGGTACCTGTTTGATAGAAAACTTGCTGAAAGTAGCGATGAGCGACTTAACTTTCTCCAAGTATCGAACCATGTTGTCCTCCTTGGCTACGTAACCCCCTAGAATGTGGTTCGCGACAAGCCGTGAGTCCACGTAGGCCTCAAGGTTACAGACTCCCATTCTAGCGGTGATTTTTAAACCCGTAATCAACGCTTCATATTTTGCCTCATTATTGGTGGCTGTGAACTCAAAGCGCAGGGCGTATGTAAACTCAATTCCTTCCGGATTCGTAAGGATGAGACCGGCTCCTGATCCATCCGTGCATGAGGATCCGTTAGTGAATAATACCCATGGTTCTGCTGGAGCTTCCTCTTGTTGTATTACTGGTCCGTCCTCATCTGGCTTCTCAACCAAGAAGTCTGCCAAGATTTGGCCTTTGACCCCGGTCCTTGGTCTATAGGAGATGTTATGCTCTCCTAGCAAAATGATCCACTTCTGTAGTCTGTCGGCCACATCTGGTTTTGAGATGATTTGTTTTATTGGTTGATCAGTAATAACCACAATTGGGTGCGCCTGAAAGTACAGGCGTAACCGTTTTGTGGCGAATACTAATGCCAAAACCAATTTCTCCATAGAGGAATAATTCAGCTCCGGCCCTTGTAGTGTTCTACTTATGAAGCAGACCGGAGTTTGGACTGTGTCCCTATCCGTCATAAGTACCGCACTTATTGCTCTATTTGTAGCCGACAGATACATTATGAGCTCTTCCTTAGGTTGAGGTGCCACTAGCATGGGAAGAGCTGCGAGGTGTAGTTTAAGCTGACCAAATACTTCCTCAGCTTCCTTTGTCCAACGGAAATCTCCCTTCTTGATACAATTATTGAGTGTTTTCAATAGGGGGAGTGACTTCTCCGCGGATTTCGACAAGAACCTGTTTAGCCCGGCCAGCTTTCCATTTAATGATTGTACCTCTTTTCGTGTTTGAGGAGACGGTAACTGTATCACCGCGTCCGTCTTTTCTGGGGCAAGGTTTGATCCCATTTGGATCGATCATGTATCCAAGGAACATCCCTTCAGTTGCCCCAAACGTTCATTTTTTTTATTCAGTTTCATATTAATCCTCCTCAATGTGTCAAACGTCTCTTGGACGTCACGGAGAAGTGCCTCCTCGGTATGACTTTTGATGACTAGATCATCAACGTAGACCTCAAGATTGCGGCCTATCTGTGAGTCGAAGGCTTTATCAACAAGTCGCTGATATGTTGCCCCGGCGTTCTTCAGTCCAAATGGCATTTTTGTATAACAGTATATGCCCTGACTAGTATGAAACACTGTCTTCTCTGCGTCCTTTTCCGCCATCTGGATCTGGTGGTATCCTTTGTATGCGTCTAAGAAGCACTTAAAGGGATATCCACGTAGGGATTCCACCTTCCAATCAATCTTTGGTAACGGATAACAGTCCTGTGGACAGGATTTGTTCAGGTCTGTGAAGTCAACACACATACGCCAGCTCCCATCATGTTTCTTAACCATGACCGGGTTAGATAACCACTCGTGGTAGTATACCTCGCGCATAATTCCTGCATCCACTAATTTCCTTACTTCATCCAGTATTACTTGGCTGTGTTCTGGTGCTTGACCACGCTTCTTTTGCTTAACTGGGGGATATCCCTGGCGGATTTGGAGTTTATGTTCTACTATTGCCCGCGGCACACCCGTCATATGCTTCGGCTCCCGTGCGAATATATCCAAGTTTGCTTTCAGAAGAGAGCACATGGCCCTCTTGCCTCTATCCGAGAGCGTTCCTCCTATGGACACCTCTTGTTCCGGATAATCGGGATGGATTGCCACCTTCCAGTTGGGGGGTGGTGATCCTTCCTTCGTGGGGACCGGTTGGACTGGTGTTGCCACAGCATGACATTCGGATGCTGGCATGATTAAATTATAGATGGTGACAATTCCTCCTTCCACAGGGAATTTAATCATTCTGTGAGCTGTGGAGGGTGTTGCTCGTATGGCCGGGATACCTGGTCTTCCTATTATCCCATTGTATGGAGAGTGTGAGCGTATCACCATAAAGTTCATCCACGTCGTGCTGTAATGTTCTTCATTCCCAATGGTTACTAACAGACGCAGATGTCCTATTGGCCAGATGGTGTCTCCACTAAAGCCGATGAACGGCGCCGTGGCCGGTACTAATTGGCTTCTTATTTTCGGTCGTAGCTGTACAAAACAGTGTTCGTATAGTACTTCCGCCGATGACCCTCCATCCACATACATACGGCGAACATTGTGTGTTCTAATACTTACCTCAATCGTGAGAGGTGCATCGATCACGTCGCTTGCCGTGATAGGAGGGAATGAGATTTCTCTGCCGCGTGAGAATTTTTGACTAATTTTTCTGCTTTGTGTGGCTCTGCCAGGATTGGATCATGTATATAGTCGAAGGCTTGTCCTTTTAGGGATCCTTCTTATCGTGCTTCTTGTTATCCTTTCCGTCCTTCCAATCCTTGACCAAATGCTCGAGTTTACCTGATTTGATCAGTGACTCAATGTGCTTCTTGAGCTGGATACATTCCTCCGTGCCGTGGCCCTTGTCGTTGTGGAATTCGCAGAAGCGATTTCCTTGACGACGGTCCACCGGAGTTGTCATTGGGGGAGGTCTCGGGAAGTTGGACCCTTCTGTCAGCAGGATCTCCCGGTAGGACATCTTTAAAGGGGTGAACTTGTCCTCCGACCGCCCTCCTTTGTTTTGGCTCTTGTAGTCCGAGCCCCTTCCACTGCCTTGGCTATTTTGACCACCCGACTGTCTCCTGGACTAGTCGTTTGATCGATAGTTGTTTCCTTTTGTAGGATAAGCCGCGGCTACCATAGTTTCTCCTTCTATGAAGTTCCTGACCCTTTCCATGAGGTCATCGTACCTCTCTGGTCGCTTGTCATTGAGGCGCCTAATTAATTCCCTGTATGTTATGGCATGCATGTAACCGGAAATTTTTAGGAGTTCTGGCATTGTCTTTGTACGCGTGCACTCGTCATTGAAGCGTTCGGTGAAGGCCTCTGTAGATTCTCCAAGTCGTTGCTTGACGGTTGCCAGTGAGACCGGGTCCCTATTATACTTCTTTCGCTGAGTATACTTGTTTTTTAACGCAGTACGCAGTTCAGTGAAGCTGTCAATGCTTCGGGGAGGAAGTCACTCAAACCAATCACGAGCATTGCCGATCAAGGTTGAATTGAACATCTGGCACCATATAGGCATGGGCCATTGTTCGATTTTCGCATGCGTGTCAAATATCTTTAGGTGATCATCCGGATTACCAGACCCATCATAACTCTTGACGCACGCCGGCATGCAACGCTTTTTATCCTCGGAGTAATTCCGTATGCGGAGAGTAAAAGGGTCTTCCCTGGGATCACACCATGGTCGGGTGAGATTAGGATCACACCATGGGTGGAAGAGATCTTCCTCTTCCGCCTCACGGTAATAGGGGCCACCGTAGTACCCTTCATCGTCTGGTGGCGGTGGAGGAGTACGCCTAGGTCGGCGACGCTTAGGTGGGTGGTCATCCGAATCCTCTCCTGATGAACTGGGTGAAGGGGGCGGTGCCCCACCTTTTGGTAAAGGATCCTCTCTATGAGAAGAGCTAGGAGCCTTTTTCATCATATCCCACACACTTGTGCGGCGATTATTCCTGGTTAATTCCAGGTCCGGCCGTTTGGTTGAGTCATCGGATCTATCTCCTTCTTTACGAGGTTGGAGTAGTTCCTGCATAACACGATCCCCTATGCGCTCGAACACATTCCGAGGTTGAGGGGTTTCCTCAAATAGATTTCGCTCCTGGGGCCGTGCCCTCTTCTTCCTTTGAGTCTGAGGAGAGGTGCCGGATGCGGCCCTGCCAAAGTTGAGCCTAGATTGGAGGTTCCTACCTAGGTTTAGCCTGGACGCGATTCTTGGGATGATCCTCTCGAAGTTCTGCGTGAGAACTCGAGCGAGTTCTTCCTCACTAAGTGGTTCGACTTCCACTTCTTCCTCGTTTGATGGCCTGCGCGGCTCCTTGTTAGGGGGCTTAGGCGCGCTCCCTGGATCAGGGTTGTACAAGGTCGAGGTAGGTGGTGGGGTGATAGCGGACGTGCCTATCACACCCATGGACAGAAAAACACTTCGGTTATTTGGTACACCTGTTTGGTTGCTAGGGGATTGATTAGGAATGAGTATCCCGTCCCCTGCGGACTTCCGGTTCGCAGGATTCGTGTTCCTAGGGTTTCCTTGCGGATGTCCTTTCGTCATTGAAAGAGATCGAGAAGAAACTTGTTCTAGCTTAGTGTATAGGTCCCACGGATGGCGCCAACTTGTTGATACAAAAGTTGGATGATCCTTGCTAGACCCGAATTAGGCTTAATCCGGGTTGGCTGGGTTCCGGCTCCTGCACCAAGTGAAATATTTGGTTGAGATCCTGCACACTAAAACAACACGCGTTAGGCTTACCGTGGGAATGTATCTCACGATTAGACTCCGGCGTGAGAGTAAGTAATCGGTTAGGGTTTAAGAATCGGATGAGAGTTGAGAGTGTGTAGAATGTGATACATTTGTGGAACCCTTGGGGGTTCCTTATATAGGCAATGAAACCCTAATGGGCTGTCACTGATACTTCGGCCCCAAGGAAAGGATAAGTACCAGAATTAGCTTGATTGTTATCTTCTAATTATGGTGAGTATATATCCTCTTCTTTGGGGTAAATCCTAATCATAATAAGAGTATGATTATGTCTAACCCTGTACCGGCCGTGCCGGGCCGTGGGCCGCACGCATGCATGCGGTCACTGTTCATTCAAAGCCCATAAGCTCAAATGATATTAATCCAACCCATTAGTAACAGGCCGGATGCGGGTAGTACCCGTGGGCCGGATTCATGACCCGGTTAGGGACTATACGTCATCATTGCACATAATTAATAAAAAATGTCTTTTACTTTTTACATGTATTCATTGAGTCCATTCAATATATTAACCGGTCACAAATAAAATTAACAAATAAAACATATTATTTGTAGACAAAAAATATATCCATATACTTTCTAGAAAGAAATGTATGTATACAAAATAACTTATCAATGTTTTGATTGATTTTTTCCTTTCATTTCTGTGTGATCTCTTTGATTAATTAAATCAAAATATGAGCAAGTTTTTCTATATAGGTGTGAATGTAACATTTTTAATCTTAAAAATTCAGATCCACCAAATCACTCACTCTCTTACTAAAACTAATAAGACAAAAATTAAAATGTAATTTTGTTTTTTCTTATAAGTAGTAGGGAAAATTCCTCACTATCTATTTTAGTTTGATCTAAAAGTAAAAATTAACTTAAGATTTAAAAAAATACAGAGGAACCATTTTTGCCAAAAAGTTCAAAAGTTTCTAAAATCGGATGAAGAGAGTAAAGTTGTAAATTTTCCGAACTAATTATGGATAGTGATATTTCACTAGAGAAAAAATAATGAAATATCACCGACGATAAAATAATTTTATCACTGGTGATATTGTATTTTATTACTAAGGATATTTCATTATTTTTTTTCACTAATGAAATATCACCCTTAATAAAAAAAATCAATTCGGAAAATTTGCAATTTTATTCCCTCCGTCGATTTTTTGTATTTTTTAATATTTTGACAAAAATAATCCCTTTGTGTTTTTTTCATAAGATTTAATGTTACGTAATGAATAACTATGATTAATCTCTTGCTTTCAAGTAAAAAAGATTGCAAAATAACTCAACTCAAACTAACAATCTTAATTTTTATTTTTCATAATTAAATTCTAAATATGTTTATTTAAAAATCAAAACGTTGTATCAAAATTCATATCTTATAGAAGGGAATCATTCCCTTCCTTAGAATAACATTAAAAATGTTAGAAAACTTGTTTAGATAGTTTTTTTTCAAAAAGTAAAAAAATGTTTAAATGAAAGGGAAAAAAATAAAAAAGTGTAATATAGAGTTTTTTAGTTTTTTTAAGTAAAAGTGGAGAATGAAAATTTTTCATTTTTTAAAAAATATTAAAAAAAGTGCAATAAACAAGTTTTCTGTTTTTCTAATTTCATATGAAAATTTTTCTAGAAAAGTGGTGTATTTTTCCCCAACTAAACATCACCTAAATCTTTCAATTCACAAAGCAAACACTACAAAAAATTATGCTTTTTCACATTTTTTTATACACACTTTTAAATTATGTGAAAATTATTTTGAATTTATTAACACATATAAATATGTAAAAAAGTGTTTACATAGATTACTGTGGACAAATCTTGAAAAAACACACTTATACATGTAGTTTATAAGAATTCACATATTTTAGTGTGAAAAACTAATTAACTTCTTTACGGACCTCATTTTGTGACGTCAAAAAACTCCACACATATCATGTGTGAAAATATTTGGTATCACAAAATGTGGTCCACACTTGAAAGTGTGGAAAAGTTACTTACTATTATACACTAAAAAGTGTGGACCTTTATTTGGTACACATATAAGTGTGGTTTTTCAAAATTTGTTCATATTTATTTATTTATCCAAATTTTTGCATATTTTAAATGTCAATAAATTTAAAATAATTTACATATTTATTGATGGTATGAATAAAAATATGTGAAAAAATGACATATTTTTTTGTAGCGGAAGTTTTGTATTTGATTAGAACCACGAGTTTGATTTTGTCAACAAACAATGGAATATCATCTACAGTATATCTGACCACCTAACATCCATTTTTTTTAAACGGTTACACTTCGTACTATGATTTAAGAAAAAGAATCATGGTTTGGCGCGAGGTCCTGTATCGGTGTCGGCTTACGTTATAAGGTCGCGTTATCGGTCGGTGTAAGTGGAAAAACACCGCACACCGGGGTGTTTGTACACTTTTTATAAAATTAAACTTTTCATTTGATCGCTAACCCTATGTGCATAATTAGAAGTATCTCGCTAACCATTTGCTATTAGCAAATACAAAGGTCCGAAATCATTATAAGCAACATTTTCAACAACAAGAAGAAAAAAAAAACTTCTCACCAAAGGCCCGAAATCATAAAAGGTCATTAAAAGTACCAAACCACTTTAATGCCCTCCGCCACCCGTTCGTATTTTTCTTGAAAATTGTTGCCAAAACAGTCATAAAAGGTCATTAAAAGAGCATATATAATGCATCAAGCTTTTAAACACTTAATGCATTGAATGTTTTAAATGCATAATACACATGGTTATAAATAGCGTAAAGCGTGGCGTTGCGACATGTCCAAGCTACACGCTTTAGCGGTTAAGGCGAAGCTTTAGCGTTTTTATAGCGTGCCTTATAGCGGCACAACATATAAAAATATTTATTTGTTCTATGTATTTCAATACTATATTTATATTATGTTCATAATAAGTGTTGTACATAATAATTAAAGCTACAAAACTCTCATTACATGTAATAATATTCATTTTTTGGAGTTGAATTAAAAAAATAACCGCACCTCATGTCATAGCGCGCCTTGACCTATTGCGTAGCGCGGAGGCCACGCCTCAAGCTTTAGCGCGCCTTAAGGCGGGCTATAGCGAGCTATTTAGAACTATGATAATACATATATTACCAAAAGCTTGATGGAAAGACTTGAAGTTCTACAAGTCATTATACAAAGTTTTTCAAAAAGCTTTCTCTACAATACAAAAACCCCACCTCAAAAGCTTGATATAATAATGAAAAGTCTTTGAGCATTTGACCCATTGTAGGGCTCTAATATCAGTATCAAATTTCAGTTTTATTCCTATCAAAAATGATGACCAATAAATGTACATGCAACTTGAATGATAGAAACTAGTGATTCGATTTCGAAGTGGTTGGTATTTTCGTATTTACAGTAGCTCGACACATTTAGGAGGTGTTTGGGATTACTTATTGAAAACAGAATATTTCATTTTGAAAATGATTAATCAGATAATCAATATTTTAAAAGCGTTATTTTAGAAAAAAGTGTTTGGATTTGATTATATTATTTGGAATCGCAATAATCATTTAATTATTTTTTTTTTAGTGTTTGACAAATTTAATTATTTGATAAGTAAAATTACTAAAAATAAACTCATTTTAGCTTTCTCTTTTTTGTAAATGAAATAAGTAGCTTCTCACTTACTTTTTCAAAACTTCATTTTAAAAGTTTCTAAACGTAAATAATTATTTTTTTTACTTTTATTATCCAAACATTAATTTTAGCTTATATCCATTGAAATAAATAAATAATCTAATTTTAAACGCAATCCCAAACACCCACTTAGTCAGATAAACTAAGATAAGTTACGCTTTTTTGTTTAACTAAGCTTGTTTACGCAACTGATAAGGCTGTATTTATCAATCCTCGTGAGGTGTGGTGGTTCGTGAGGCAAAAACACATTTCATCACGCGCCATGTTGCTAAATATGGTTTGGCTCATGCGCGAGGATGGCAAAAAAACGCTCACTATGGTGAGTTTGGCACCTTTATAAATTTGTGCAAAAATGGGTTCGAGTCTGTTACTTTATGTTTGTTAAAAAAATATTTTTAACATTCCATCCGTCCTCTATAAATACATTTCAAAAAACATTAATTTTTACAAAAAAAACAACAATTTATACATACAAAATACGACCTCTCTTAATTATTTAAAAATTTTATGTAATTATTTGTAATGTTTTATTTTATGTTTTATAAATTTTTAATGCAATGTTTTATTTTCGTGATGTTTTAAATTTTTTAAGTGTATATTTTTAATTTATGTAATGTTTTTATTTTTAATAAAATATTAAAAGTATTATTTTGGTGAGAGTGTTTCTAATCAAAATTCTAAAAAACATAAATTGACTACACATTACGAAATCAAACTAAATTATGGCAATAAATGTAATTATATAGAAGAAGACAAGCGTAATATAGTGATTTCATGCTTATATTGGTAAAATCGGAACGAATTTGAAAGTATAATTGTAAAGTCACGAGATTAATTAGTAGGTGTTTAAAATCGGCACATTTTAATAAGTGCAATGATATTATATAACTTTTACCTTAAGAGGGAATGATACGGTGGCTGGTGGGTTCGGCTGGCAGCCATGGCGTGACGCCATACCGCCACCAACCACACCAAGCCTTGTGTTATAGTGCTTCGGCTGACAACTGCCAGCCGATGTTATGGGCTATAGCACGAGACCATGGCGCACCCAACCACACCGTGGCTCGCGTTATCACTTTTTTTAAACTTTTTTTTTAATATTTGAATTTCTAGCTATTACAACGTTCACTTTTTGGCTTGTTTTGGATTTTTACGGGTATATAAAATGATACATGGATAAATAAAAACGATACACGAATGAATTAAAAGTTTTACATGGATAAATAAAAACGATACACGAATAATTTAAAAACGATACATGGATAAATAAAAACGATACACGAATAATTTAAAAAAGAAAAAATCGTGGATAATTTTTCAAAACATCCCAACAATTAAGATGCTTAAACCGCCACATATGCTGGGCTTCATAGTCACGGAGGGCATTATTCATTACATCCTCGTTAGTTGCTCTAGTTACTCGTGTACGATTTGCGTTGTGATAACATTCATCAAACTTAACCATGGTGATCATTAAGGACTTTCATTTCCCATGTATGCTATCGTACGTTTGTTTCCTCGGATCATCTAGTTAGTCATCTATTATTTGAAAAACTTCAACCTAAAAACTACGAGAATCTCTTGTATTACATGTTCTTGTTTTCGGCAACAAAGTTTCAAGCGCGACACAATGATATTTATTCCTCAGGTGTCCATTTTACTGACGCCATTGGAGATGAGAAAAAAGATGATTTATGTGTTTAAGAAAAAAGTTGTGGATAAAATATATGTAAAATAAAGATTTTATAAAACTTTGGGGTTTTTTTTAAAATCAAAACAACCCAAACGGTCATATAATCGTTACATTCAAATTGTTTCAAAATAAAAAAAAAGAAAAAAAAAATGGTGTGGTCACCATAACACGAGAAAAGTTGATGTTAATAAGGGAATATATTTGTGAAGTTATGAAGTGTTTTGGTGTTATGAGAAAATTGATAACGTGACATCACTTTTTACCCACGGCACGAACCCGACGACTCAAACCGTGTGCTCTAACTACAAATTTCCGAAATCATTAAAAACAACTAGGGGTGTAATCAAGCCAAGCTTTTATCAAGCAACTCGAGCTCGAGCTGGAGCTTGGCTCGATCAAGCCAAGCTTTTATCAAGCTCAAGCCCAAAAAATAGCTCGAAACTCTATCAAGCCCAAGCTCAAGCTTTTGATAGCTCGGCTCGAGTTCATATCAAGTTTTTTTCAAGCTCTATCAAAAATATATTTTTAATGATGAATTTATATAAGCAACTAATTGTTAATTTGAATATTAACCTAATTTTAAGGGATAATTTCATAAATAATTAATATATTTTAGAAGCACTTTTAACTCTAGTTACATTTATATTTTAGTTCTTTGCATTTTAAATGATTATTTATTTTTGTAAATTTAATTATTACATTTAATCGATAGTTGGTGAAATACAATATGTGTATAAAGAGCAATGCTAAATTATCCTACTAAATGTGCCTACATATATACCTATCCATGCAATCATGTAACATGTGTAGTGCATTAATTCTCTCTCTTAATTTTATTCATTGACTTGTCTTAATTTCATGAGTAGGAGGTTATGTAGGAACAAAAAGTAGGAAGAACAATATTTTTCCGTGTATAAATATTATTTGTACTCTTCTTAATATTAAACGCAACGTGTCTGAATTGTACTTGCATTCACATCATGCAATGGCCTTTAAGACCTTAATCGTATTGGAGTGCAAAACACATTTTAAAACCCAGATTGTACGGTAATTTTGTTATTCGTTTTATTAATGTTAAATATATCAAATTTGTTTTAAGTAATGATTTTTGTTTTTTATTTTTATACATATGTTTATTGATAAGTTTTATTATAAAAAATTAAATTTATACACATTCAAACTTTTCAAGCCAAGCTCAAGCTTTTATCAAGCCTTATCAAGCTAAGTTTAAGCTTAAATTGGTAAAGCTTTACAAGTTATCAAACCAAGCTCAAGCCTACAATTTAAGTATTAAACTAAGCTCAAACCCTACTAAGCTTGAGCTCGACTCGACTCGATTACACCCCTGTAAGCAACAATTCCAAAACAAGAAAAAAAGAATTTCTTTCACCAAAGGTCCGAAATCATTAAAATCATTAAAAGTACCAAACCATTTTAATGCCCTCCGCCACCCGTTCGCATTTTTCTTGAAAATTGTAGCCAAAAGTCACACGCAAAAGCAACCGGGAAGATTAATGACCAATAATTGTACATGCACAAAAAGGTGGTTGGTATTTGTAGCAGCTCGATACAATTAGTCAGATAAATTACGATAATTCCAGTTACACATTATTGTTTAACTAAGCTTATTTACGCAACTTATAAGATCCATAACTTATATAATTAAAATAGAATAAATCGCATTGTTCGTCTTTAAAAATCCTTAACCTCGTCCTTCTTGTTTTTTCTTTTATGAATTGTTTTTGTCTTAAAACGATGAAAGAGGAAAGATGTTACATAGTTTTAGACCAATTTTTGAGATTAGCATAGTACTCGCGTAATACAACGGCGGGTATCTCATAACTATTTTTTAAAGAATAAATGTTACATTTTAACTTATCAAATGTATATTCAAAATAAAATGAAAGTTATAAAAAAATCAAATCAAATTAAAATAAACTCAATATGAATGAAAAAGTAAAATTTAACAAAAATATATTAAAATAAATGTTAAATTAAAGAGCACGAAATTTTAAAAAATATGGCGAAATTAGATTATAAACAAAATAAATAAATAAAAAGATATTTTAATTTAAAAATAAAAGTTTTTTAAATAATTTGTTATAAATGTTGTTACAAAAGTTGTTACAAAGTTTTTTTTTTAAAATGAATGGATGAGATTAATTTACCAAATATGATCTAATGGCTTACATCTAATATTCTTATATTAATTTTTGGCTTGAAGTCAGGTTTGGTAATTTTAGGTTCGGGATTAAGATCGAAGTTAAGTTTGAAGTTAACCCTTTTATATAATAGTATAGAAGTATAGATATAAATAATGACGAATGGTATTATAGTTTCAAGATAACGATGATTTATGAAAAAAAATAAGTGTGAGAGACAAAGTTAGAGATTTAGAATTAAGCACAAAGACAAATGGTGCAACTTGCCATTAGAGTAGTATCAAATTTTTTTATAGAGTTGATTTATTTATTATTTTTTTTTATAGAGTTGATAAGCTTATTTGAAGATGTTTGTATACGTAAAACTTATGTGAGCTTGTGTGTTAGAACATCTTTAATGCATGTTTTTAAGATGATTTTTTACTAATTTGATAAGTTTTAGGAATGACTTTTTCTATTGTATTAATAGGTTTACTATAAGTTTTTTTAAAAAATGACTTCTTATATGCAAAGCTTTTGTTAAAACTTTATGTGAGTGGTTTCTTTAAATGCAAGCATGTTTTATTTTCATTTTACATCTCTCGTTAACTATAAATTAATTAGCGAAAAACTTTAGAAATAGTTTTATGCATTGAAAAAAGGTTTACAAAATAACTTTTTAGAAGCTTAACTTATTAAGAAATTAATGATAACAAATATTAAAAGTCATTATATTTACAAGCATTGAAGATGCTCGTAATATAACCACTCAAGGGTGGTCTAGTGGCAAAAAGATTTGTGACTATCACTCCAAAGTGTGTGAGGTCTCAAATTCAATTCCCACTAGGTGCAAACAACCTTGAAGTGGCCGCGCCAACCTCCTGAAAATGGAGGGCTTTACCTGGATTGAGTCTGTGTGGCGGTGGGCTCAAACCCCGTGGATTAGTCGGCCAATGAGTCAGAAATCACGGTTAAAAAAAAAAAAGATGCTCATAATAGTGTTAGGCTGTAAATAACGAGGGTTGAACTATCGGCCAGTTGAGTGAGGTTGATCCAATGGGATGCGCCCCCTTCTCCTTGTTACTTGATGACGTGCAATCATTGGATCATATGTGTGACCACAACATATACACTATATTTTTAAATAAACACCCCTTTGATCACTATAAAACCTCGTTTTTCTCTAGTATATTTTCACACGCTATACAACAATATATTTATCATAAAAATAGCTTGTCGACTTCCACATACAAGAGGGGGTATCGAAGCATTGGTTAAAAGATTAATTAAGGAAGATCATGTTCATCAAAAAATGCTTATTGACTTAGCTCGCTAATGTGAGAATTCATCAAACGATAAAAGACGATTTGACAAAAGCGTACAAGAAATGCATTGATATTCACACGGGAGTTGTGCTTTAATCGACACTTTTTTGAATGAAGAATCTGAAAAACGCTGGTGGATAATTGTTTATGTTGTTAGGCACGAAAAGTTAAAAGATATATGCAAGCTAAATTTAATTGGCTACATCATAAAAAGTAAGTTTAAATTATTATTCTAACGGCTAGTTTTTTTCTTATAAATACACTTTATTATGAATTCATTTTCTCATACAACACTTCTCAACAAATCTTAAAGGTAAAAAAATGTCTCAAGAACACACTACTAAAATACTCGGATCAACCCATCAATACCGAAAAAACAACCAAAAGAAATTCCTCAACAACATATGTGTGGTTCTCAAGTCAACAACATATAAATCAACTTGTTTCTCCCGTTTCTTTACTTACAATAAGAGAGGAATTATCTGATAAACATGAGTATGACCCATTTCATGACTTTGATTCTACGAAGGTATATGAATGTCTATTACTTCAAGATAAAGAGGTACTGAAAGACACGTTAGAAGAACAATAAATGGCTCATAATGAATGGCAGAGAGACTCATAGTCCAACAAGAACATAATGAACAATTCAAAGATGAATTTTGGAAAGAAATGTCTGATTCGGATTTGAGGTGAGATTAATTTATATGTAATGTTTTATTTAACGTTTTATTATTATGTAATATTTTATTATTACATCTTTAAATATAGTATAACTTTTTTATTATTATGTAAAATTAAAAAAAATGTTTGATCGTGCGATCATCATTGCGGGTGTTTGGTCTATGCATATTGCATGCGGGACAAGACAAAGAAAGTTGAATCAACGCTTAAAGTGACTATAGATGTTCACTCATACAAACATTCAAGAAAATTCAAGATGTTTATATACTTTTTAGTATTGTACCTGACTCATTATGATAAGTTAACAAAAACTGACAATTAACTAAATATTTGTAAAGGCCAAAAGGTAAGGGTCTTATGAAAAACAAAACATTATAGTAAATTTGGCTCTATATGACTGACTAATAAAATGTGTTTTCCTTTACATAAACAATAAGAACAATGCGATAATCACTCTTACAAGAAGCCGTATCCAGGGGCTATTCATAAAACTTTCTTCATCATCGATCATTAATTCGAGGAACATAAACTTTCTTCATTTTGTAAGAATGAACAAGATGGATATAAATTCAATTTTGATATATTTTAAAATTGTTTAAATGAGGGCATTATAAATAAAAGATAGTAAAATGAGGCTCACATGATGTGTTTTATGAAAGATATCAAAGCTATTTTTGGTGATTTTTTTATTTATAAGAGAAGTTAAACCCGCGCGGGCTTTTGAAACTCACCCGTGGTTTTTCTCCCACGTACTCGAGCCTAAGTATTATATGCATAACCTATTTAATGAATATAAGTATTCACAATATCTTCTACTATATAAAGTGTTTTTTAAAACATCATAAAAGCTTTTGTAATATTGTTAGTACAATGATCGGTCGAGGCTAGAAGTAGATTTAAGTACTCATCAGAAAGTACTTAAATGCCTTATGTTGTGGTAGATCTTGTGTAAGTTTATGGACTTATATTTAATAGTCGTGTGATAGGATCGAACTCGAGATTACGGGATTGCACTCAATATGTAAAGAGTTGATTTATTTACTAAATATATTTATTATATTTATTAAATTAAACCGAGCATAACTTTAACGATCGTTAATTAATTAAGAGTTAAGTATTAACTAGTGTTAAATAATATATAGAAAAAGGAATTAAAAGGAAGAAGGACGAAAGGTTCCGGAACACCCCACAAGGGGTGTTTCGTCGGTCGGTTAGGGCTCCAAAGGGGGGGGGGCAAAACTTGCCTTTTAATTACTTGGGCTACAATAAATTTGAGGCCTATAAATACATCCCTTTATCCCTCATAATCTTCGTAACTTGAATCTCTCTTCCTCTCTCTCTTTTTGGCCGATCGCAAAGGGTAACCACGAAGGGGTTTTCGGTTGGTTTTCTTGGTTGATCGATTGTGTTGATAATCTAGTCCTAGCCCCTCTCTAGGGTTGTTGGGTAGATTATTTACAAGAGTTGTAGATCGGTTTTCACGTGCTAGAATCATGGTTAGCTCGTTGTATTACGTGTGTACAAGATCGTAGTATAGTCTTACTTTAGACTATATCTTGGTGATATACGATATAAACCCGAATTGGTGATTCGTTCTTCGTCTTGTGGATTTGCTTTAGCCTAAAGGTATGTAACCATAATTCGATTAATTATAATTGTGTTATTATTATGATCTTGTTAAATCGCTTCCGTTATATGTGCTTTGATCTCGTTTAGGGTTTTATATAATTGTTATGATGTTAATAAACCTTCAGTGGCTTCGAGAGCCGTTTTAACATGTTATAATTATCGAAAATCTAAAGTTTTTTAATTAATAATTGTTTTGAGTTAAAACTACATGTTTTTTAGGTTTTCTTAAAATTAGGGTTTTGTTTTTTTAAAAATGAGGGTTTTGGCCGAATTTTTAATAAAAAAAGGAACTGTTTTGAAACCCTAAATTACATGTGGGATAATTTTAGATTAAATTGCATGATTAATTGTTATGTCATGTATGGTTACGATCCGTAGAGATTTAATTGTTAAGATTTATGGGGAATCCATGATAACGTGCATGTTTTCATGGATCATAAAATTATATGTTTATATGATATTATGTGCGACCTGATTATTTGATTCAATAAATCTATAATTAGGGTAGACTTTTATATGAATATAAAGACCTAGATTTGATGATTATTGAATAAATCGTATGTATGTGGCTATTTGATTCATTTATTACACATATAAATTGTTATTATGTGTTTATGATTTAGTTTTTTTACTTGTTTATATTAAACATTGTTGAATTGTTATAAACAAGGGCTTTTTTTAAAAGAAATAATATAGACTAAATCATATTAAAATAATTATTTGTTAGAGATTTAAAATTACATAAGATTACGTTGATTGGAGAATTGCAATAATAATCTAACGGCCTACTCCTTTTGGACAAACTATAAAGTGGGTATAACGCACCGCTGGTCAAGTACCCGGTTAAGGAAGGAGGTGTTATGCCATTAGTCGCTGACCAAATTCTCGGCTCGCCTGTGGGTCAAATTGAAATTACCTACGATTATTAATTGAATTATACCTTAAGGGTGATTTACCACAAATTCACATCCGAAACACAATGAATAAGGTTATTGCTTTGTGCGTAGCCGAGTTCTAGCAAAAGTACGTTTTGAATAGTTGTGGGTAAATTTTTTAATTGGTTTAACCAATACCGCAACATAATTTATGAAGAAATTTAATCTCCTGAAAAAGTTTACTAAATGTTTTATTAAAATTATGCTATGGAGTTGTATGCATGCTTCTCCATACGTTAATTTTGACATCAAAATTTATACCCTTAAAAAAATTTAAGTCGAATGCTTCTAATTGACGAACACTTGAAATTACTTCATCATCAAATAAGATTTTTGGGTGATGTTGTAATGGAGAGAAAACCTTTCATAGAATGAGAATTCGTATGATGGTTTTACGTTACTCAGATTAGACGACTTAATTAAGTTACTTAGTGAGATCTGGAAACTTAATGCATTCGGAAGGGATGAAACATGTTTACAATGCAAAACGTTTTTTTTGCAATGTAAATCCCTTAAATATCTAGAAATTAAAAATTGTTTGTCAATTGAATTGTTCGACAAGTCGCTATGTTGAGTACATTCATTACTAGCAGATCAACTGATGTAATAGATTTATGTCAATATAGTTCTAGAATTTAAGGAAAATAATATGGTTTTATACCGGGGTAATTATATTTTCTTAAAATTATTTTGTTATCGAAAATACTAATATTTGAACTTATTTCTGTAGAAATGGCTCAACCCACATAACACTATAAGTTCCGTTCAAAGCTTTCTTTGAACGTCCTGAACTTACTGGTTCAAACTTCAATGATTGATATTGCTCGCTAAGAATTGTCTTGAGAGCAGCGGGTGCTATCGATATCTTGACTACTCCCTATCCGGAGGATCTTGCTGAAGGAGCATCTGATCTGCGAAGGCTTGAACACGTTGCTAATATTAAGAAGCACTCTGAGGTGGCTTGCTTAATGCTAGGAAAAATGCCTCATCCACTTCAATAGAAGTATGAGCTATTTTCAACTAAGCGAATGTTGTATGAGCTCAAGCCTATGTTCGAGAAGCCGCAAGCTGTGGAGATCTATGACTTGGTAGATGCTTTGCATAGCTGCAAGCAAGCTCTAGGAAAGTCTGTAAGTGCCCATTACTTGGAGATGAGAGGTTATATGGAACAGCTCATTGCACTAGGACAACCCTATGATCATAATATGGCTATCAACTTGATCAATAGGTCCCTTAAAAAGGACTTCAATGATTTCGTTAGAAACTCTAATATGCATTGCACGGGGAAGACAGTTCATGATTTGCATACAATGCTCATTGGCTATGAAAAGGGGTTGAAAGACAAGGCATCTACCGCTACGCCTTCTGTACTAACCATACAAAAGGGTAGAGTAAGTAAGCCAAAACCGCAAGCGAATAAAAAGAAAGGCAAAGGCAAGGGTGATAAGGGCAAACAAGTTGCGACTTATTCAAAACCTAAGCAGAACTTTGTCAAAAAGAATAGATCTCAGAAGGATGAGACTTGTCACCATTGCAAGGCAAGTGGTCACTGGAAGAAGAATTGCCCTCTTTACCTCGAAGAATTGCGAGAAATAAAGAAGAAGTCTGAGCAGAGCGTTGCAGCTTCAGGTACTTTATTTATGATTGAATTGTTCAATTTAACATACAAATTAAATTCTTGGGTATATGATACGGGATGCGGTATTAACATTTGTAATACGCTGCAGGGTTTTAATCTGGAAAGGAAGCTTTCCTATGGGGAACAATTTCTGCAAGTGGGCAATGGCGCACAAGCAGCAGTTGAAGCTATAGGAACATTTAATCTAGTTTTACCTTCAGGTTTAGTACTGATTTTAAATGATTGTCATTATGCACCTACAATTGTTAGGTGTGTTGTTTCCTTTTCTTGTTTGTTAAATAATGGATTCGTTCACACGATTGACAATAATGGAATTTCTGTTTGGAAAAATAGTATTTTCTATTTTAATGCAATTTCTGTGAATGGTGTGTTTGAAATAAACATGCATGATAATAAATCCAAGAACAATAAATTTGTCTTTAGCATGAGTAAGAAGAGAAAGTTTGACAAGAACTCTTCTTATCTTTGGCATTGTATACTTGCCCATATTGGGATGACTCGTATACAAAAGCTTCAACGTGAAGGTCGTTTGGAAAATATCAATGATGAATCATTTGAAAAATGTGAGTCTTGTATCTCTGGAAAGATGACCAAGAAACCTTTTAATAGCAATATTCAAAGAGCTACTGATCTACTTTGACTAATACATATTGATGTATGTGGACCACTTAGACATACGTCAAGGAAAGGTGCTAGCTACTTCTTAACATTTACGGATGATTATAGCCATTATTGTTATGTTTATTTACTTAAGCATAAACATGAGGTATTTGAAACATTCAAAGTGTTTAAAGCAGAAGTAGAACTACAATTAGGGAAGAAGATTAAAGCTCTTCGTTCTGATAGAGGTGGTGAATATTTAAGTCAAGAGTTTATAGATTATCTAAGTGAGAATGGAATTGTTCAACATCTTACTTCTCCCTATACTCCTCAACAAAATGGTGTATCCGAAAGGAGAAATCGTACATTATTGGATATGGTGCGATCTATGTTTAAGCGTACAACTTTACCTTTATCCTTTTGGGATTATGCTTTAGAGTCTACTATTCGCATTTTAAATATGGTTCCCACAAAGAAGGTCGATAAGATACCATATGAACTATGGCATGGCAAGAAGCCATATTTTTCTTATTTAAAGGTATGGGGTTGTGAGGCGTATGTGAAACGTGACTCGGGTGACAAACTCCAACAACGATCTGTAAAATGTATCTTTGTAGGATACCCTAAGGAAACTATGGGTTACTACTTTTATTATCCATCTGAGAACAAAGTGATTGTTGCTAGGTATGGAGACTTCCTTGAATCTGATCTTGTAATCAATAATTCAGTGGGAGAAATTATGATCTTGAAGAGAGTCATATAGATACATTACCTTCTAAAAACACTAGCGATGAAATTCCTGTAGAACAAGAAAGTCCGGCGGTTCCACCGAAATTAGTTCCTCTGCGTAGATCCAAAAGGATTAAAAACGCAAATAGCAATATATGTCTTAACATAGAGGATGATGATGAGTTAGGGAATCTTGGTGAACCCGCTAATTATAATTCTGCGATACTTGATCCTGAAAAGGATAAGTGGATGTTTGCTATGGATGAGGAAATGAAATCCATGAAAGTAAATGATGTTTGGATTCTTGTAGAACCACCACCGAATGCAAGAGTAGTGAGACATAAGTGGATATAAAAGAAGAAAACCGACATGAACGGAAAAGTACAATCCTATAAAGCTCGTTTAGTAGCTGATAGGTGTGAAAACACCCATCCTTTTACCACTTATTTCTTGCTAAAACGAGTACCAAAACACGTATTTAATATCATTTGTTTGGAATTATGCGTGGTTTTTGTGTTTGTTGTGTTTTCAGAGCCAACCGAATGAATATTGGAGAAAACATGGGATTGCACGGGTTTTATTGAAGAAAAAGACTCAAGACGAAGTCTATTGTCCAAGAGATGCAAAAGATTTGAAGTCAATGGACCTATTTGAAGATTTATCGAAGAAAAGGACCAAAGATGGAAGATTTACATATGTCGCAGAACTCAAGTCTATTAAACGAAGAAATTAAAAGACGAGTTGAATTAATTCATCGACAACTCCCGAATCTGAGTCGAAAACGTCAAATTTACTGAAAAGACGCAAAGACAAAAAGAGAGAAGGAAAGCCCACTCACCAACCACCCACAATGGACTATATATAGTGTCCTCCACACAACAAAGGGGCGAGCTTTTATTTTTTCTTTTTTTTCCTTCTTGTTCGTAGGTCACCAACACCATTAGGGTGTTTGGTGATTTTTTATAGCTTTTGAATCCTTCACAAATTTGTAAGTTTTAATCTTCCATTTAGTTTGTTTAACATTAAGCTTTCAATACCATCTTTCCTTTAATCTTGTTCATCTTGTTCTTATTGATTCAAAGTTTTCAAAGTTTTTATTTAGGTTGATTTGATCTTCAAAAGCTAGTGGGTTTTGTGTTTTTATTGTTGGGATTTGATGTTTATGGTTAGTAAATGATTAGTGGTTAGTTTGGTTTAAATCTTTTGGTTAATTTTGGCTTGATTTGATAAAAATCGTGTTGCCCAACTTTCCCTGTGTTTCTGAGTTCTTCATATTATCCAGTATTCCGAATCAAGTAACTTCCCATTTTATTCCGGATCGACAGGATATTCCGGATCAGTCATTTTCTTCAAAACATTCCGAATCAGCACCCTTATTCCGGATGAGCTTTAATATTCCGGATCAACCACCTTTTGTTAATTATTCCGGATCAGTTACATATTCCGAATCAAGCACTGTTACTTTTATTCCGAATCAAGATTGTTCATCCGGAATATTTTATATTCCGGATCAATGCCTTTCATCTGGAATAATCAATTATTCCGGATCAACTCTTTTATTCCGAACGAGAACTTATTCCGGATGAAAACAATTATTCCGGATGAAGCCAAATATTCTGGGTGAGGAACTTATTCCGGATGAGCTGTTTATTCCGGATAAGCGATTATTCCGGATGAACTTGTTTATTCCGAATAAGGTCCAACATTCGGGATGAGGGTTTTATTCCGGATAAATGTATTTATTCCGAATGAAGGCTCTTTTCCGAATGAAGTGTTTTCCATTTTTTTGCAATCGTATATTTTTAATTTCCAAGCTTTATTTTCCCGCCTTTTCCTTATTTGCACTTTTACTTGCCTTCCTTTTCAGTTTAAGTTTTAGTTTGCGTTATTCACTTTATTTCCTTTTGATTTCCAGTCATTTATTTTTCGCCAAGTCTTAATCTTTCATTGTTTCTTCTTTTCCCGTCTTTATTTTCATGTTCCCAGTCTTTATTTTTTATTAGTGTAGACAACGAAAACCACTCTATTTCTTTTCCACCAAGAACAACTGAGTCGCACTTTGAACCGTGATCAATTCGAGAAGATTCCGAGAATTAAAATTGAACCCATGCAAAATCAGTGTATCAAATGGCGCCGTTGCCGGCTCTTTTCGTGAGGATTAACGGTTTTTTGTGAGAGACGCGTTGGCTTTTGGGATCCGTTCACTCGTGAACGTTATTTTTCGTGTCAAAAATTTTCAAAAAATCTAAAAACATTTGAAAAATCATAAAAAGCATTTCTTTTACAAAGTTTTGCACCAAAAATATTCTTCTTACTTATCTATCTTTCTTTATGGATTCTTATGTCCATTGCGTCGGGTGTGGGAAACAATTATCTGGGAATGACTCATGTCAATGGTGTTCATGCGAGCGATGCGGAAAAGATCTTCCTCCTATTTCTATCGATTCACAAATAGGATTTTGCCCATCGTGTAATTCGATTAATTCATCTTTTACTTCTAATGAACTTACTCCTCCCTATTGCATCTATTGTGGAAGCGATTCTCATTTGCATGTTTCGTGTCCGGTTCGATACCCGTCTTGTGACGAGCAAGAACCGGGTTACTTTCATGCCAATGGTAATATCTATCCACAAGACGCACCCAGTCTTTCTCCTCACCCATTTTGCAACAACTGTGGGGGTCCTCACGATACTTCTTATTGTCAGCCAATGAATTATTATGAACCAAATCCGTGTCCTCATTTTTCTTCACCGATGGATTATTATGAACCAAATCCGTGTTCTAATTCTTCTCAACCGATGACTTACTATGAGCCACATCCGTGCTATAATTCTGGTTTTCATAACTGTGAGCCCCCACATCCCAACCTCAATCATCAATCCTCTCAGAGAATTCGTATTGCCCAACAACTCACTACTTTAAATGAAGAAACACACTCCATTGTTTTTCAACTTCAAGAAGTCGTTGTTCTGCTTAAAGAAGTTACGGAGGAGGAAAAGCGACAGCAACAAAAGCAAGTATCTAATCTTAGTGATTATACCCCTCCTCTTGTGCGTCAATACTATTATGATGATGATGACGATGAGAATACTATTTCTTGGAATGATCTAGTTGCTCAATGTCCTAGCGCAATTGTACTTCCTCTCTTAATATCCCCAATGCCTCTAAGGATTGTGATACTTCGAGTGAGATTAGTGATTTCGGTCTTGATAAATTCTTTGATGAGGTTTGTGATGTGATAACTTTTGAGGAGCTTACGGATGAGGTCGGTCTTAATGATGATGTTCCTTCCACCAACACTTTGGGAGATGATTCTTTGGCTTTCTCTAATCCTCTTTTTGATCAAGATGATGATTTTACTTTTAGTGATGACGAGTCATTATCCGATGAAGACGTTCTGCATGAAACTTTCAAGATTTATTCGAACCCTTTATTTGATTTTGATGACGCCTACATATCTAGTGAGGTGAATCCCCTCTTTGACGAAGGGATTGAGGACATTGACAGCCCTGATTCTCTTGCTATTAATGAGCATACTTTGTTAGCCATACCTCCTTCTATCGCAGAGGTGGAAAGATTTGACTCTACTAAAAAAGGGACGCAGGTGGAAGGTAATTGTTCTCATACTTCTCATATTAAATTGCCACATCATCCTACCGCGTGCACACCCAAGCGGGTGATGTATCACTTTTACTCCTCTCGTTTCATACCGGGAAATGAGGATGAGTGCTTTGACCCGGGAGGTGACAATGACAATTCTATAATTGATACCTTTACGGCTTTGCCGAATAGTGACCATCCATTGTCTTTGGGGGATGACAATTTGTCTCCTTTATCCACCCCATCTCCCGTGGATCAAGACTTCACATACTTCTCGTATGTTGAAAGGATTTTTCTACCTTTCAAAACTTATCCTCCGGCCTCTCCTTTATTATTTTCCTCCGGGAACGAGGACAAGGTCTTTGATCCCGGTATTACCTTTGAGGCTTCCCCATGGACCATTTAATTACGAGGCAGGCTCGTGACTCGGTTATCAAAAGCAAGCGCTCCTCGGGAGGCAACCCGAGTATCTATCCCTTTCCGTTTTACCTCCTAAGTGTAGGGGGACCTATATAGGTTGTTTGTGTTTGTGTGGTGATGTGATTACAGGGATGAATGCACTTTTGTAAGCTTTGAAGAACCGTGCTCCCGTGTTATCCGCAATCCGGTTCTATCTCTCAACTATCGTGATTCAATTTTCTTCATACTCACATTTGAAATTGATCACGTTAGTCGTCTCTTCCTTAGCTTGATTTAACCAACGTGCACAATGTCATAAGTGTAGGGGAGACTTTTCCCACATGCTTAACCATTGAGGAAAATGTTTATATTAAGTGTAGGGGGACTTCTATCGAAGTTTTAAGTGGACTTTTCCATTAAAATGCCTTCATTTAACCGGAAAATCATCTTTTTCAACATTTTTCAAATTTTTAATTAACTTTGGCCATTTAGTCGTAATTTTTAAATTTTTATCGTTGCTTCATATGTATATATCCCGCAATAAAGTCAAAAATATCAATAAAGTGGTATAGCTAGTTTTGAAGTCTCTGACATATTAGGCCCGTTGCGATTATTTTGACTCAACCCGAATAGACTTATCTAAGTTTATTTTAGCTAGTATCCTTAACCATGTAGACCTTAATTGGTTTATTAGGCTAAGCATCCACGAGTCTCATTACTTGAGATTTTAAATTGTGGAGAACGAGAAATGATAAAGACAATTATAAGTCGGTACTCTTGCACAAGCACACTTGGTGTGATTATTTTCCTATTCTCCCATCACTTGCTAATAATTTATCTGCAATAAGTAAGGTCATACGATTTGAAAAGTTACTTAGCTTCTAGCCCAAGATCGTTTAAAAGTTGCTCGGTAATGATAAGAGTTCATAGCCAAGGCATAACTTATGAAGCGGGGCGTGAAGATTGGCGAGTCCGAAAAGGCTAACAAGGCATGAGGATTCAATCTTATTGCTAAAGATCCAAGGTGATGTGAAAAGCATTATTCCCAAAATCAATATGAAGGATCAAGACTCACGACGAAAAGCAATCAACTCCCATAAAGATCATGGAGAAGTCTATCCGAAAAGACCATAACAAGGTATGAGGATAAATAGATCCAAGTCCGAAAAGGAGGCGGATCGTTGTATCTCAAAATCCCAAGTAACGATTGAAGAAATAATGATGAAGTCGTGGTCAACAAAGTGGAGTATCCCTCAAAAATACTCCAAGTGAAGAACTTTATTAACGAAGAGAAGACCATTGTCTCAAGAACGTCTCTCAAGATATGAAGTATGAAGTACATGCCAAATATCGGCCCGAGAAAGGTCTCAAATCGTGAAGCGAGTTATGCCAAGATATGAACTTTTTGATATCCCGAGAAGCAGTTTTAAGAGATTTTGTCCTTTAGCTAACTATTAATCAAATCGTCCTACTTTGCTTTCAGCCTAAATAAACTATCGCAATAAGTCCAAAAATGCATCTTCATGATCATTCTAAGACAAAAATAAAATAAAAGAGATACACCTAGGAATAAGGGAGTTTAAGCATATAATTAAGCCATGTGTGTAAGTGTTTGATTTGCTAACTTATATTAACAATGATCTCGTTTTTAATCTTAGTTTGGGGAACGTGAAACTTGAGGGTGATGAATCTTCGCAGCACCAAAGCCCTAATGTAAGTCCTTGATCTATTTGCAAGTTATTTCCATGTAGCTATTTTCAAGTGAAAATGGTTTTCTATTCCTTTTGTTTCCTTTAAAGTTTTAATTTCTCTTAGTATTCTAATTTTTGTTTAGTAGTATTTTAATTAGGCCAAGGTTGATTGATTATGAGAAAAGTGTAAATTTGCTTTGTCACTAAGCATTACATGAGGGCATGGCAATGGTTAAGTGTAGGGGATTTGATAGGTGTGAAAACACCCATCCTTTTACCACTTATTTCTTGCTAAAACGAGACCAAAACACGTATTTAATATCATTTGTTTGGAATTATGCGTGGTTTTTGTGTTTGTTGTGTTTTCAGAGCCAACCGAATGAATATTGGAGAAAACATGGGATTGCACGGGTTTTATTGAAGAAAAGACTCAAGACGAAGTCTATTGTCCAAGAGATGCAAAAGATTTGAAGTCAATGGACCTATTTGAAGATTTATCGAAGAAAAGGACCAAAGATTGAAGATTTACATATGTCGAAGAACTCAAGTCTATTAAACGAAGAAATTAAAAGACGAGTTGAATTAATTCATCGACAAATCCTGAATCTGAGTCGAAAACGTCAACTTTACTGAAAAGACGCAAAGACAAAAAGAGAGAAGGAAAGCCCACTCACCAACCACCCACAATGGACTATATATAGTGTCCTCCACACAACAAAGGGGAGAGCTTTTATTTATTCTTTTTTTTTTCCTTCTTGTTCGTAGGTCACCAACACCATTAGGGTGTTTGGTGATTTTTTTATAGTTTTTGAATCCTTCACAAATTTGTAAGTTTTAATCTTCCATTTAGTTTGTTTAACATTAAGCTTTCAATACCATCTTTCCTTTAATCTTGTTCATCTTGTTCTTATTGATTCAAAGTTTTCAAAGTTTTTATTTAGGTTGATTTGATCTTCAAAAGCTAGTGGGTTTTGTGTTTTTATTGTTGGGATTTGATGTTTATGGTTAGTAAATGATTAGTGGTTAGTTTGGTTTAAATCTTTTGGTTAATTTTGGCTTGATTTGATAAAAATCGTGTTGCCCAACTTTCCTTGTTTTTCTGAGTTCTTCATATTATCCAGTATTCCGAATCAAGTAACTTCCCATTTTATTCCGGATCCACAGGATATTCCGGATCAGTCATTTTCTTCAAAACATTCCGAATCAGCACCCTTATTCCGGATGAGCTTTAATATTCCGGATCAACCACCTTTTGTTAATTATTCCGGATCAGTTACATATTCCGAATCAAGCACTGTTACTTTTATTCCGAATCAAGGTTGTTCATCCGGAATATTTTATATTCCGGATCAATGCCTTTCATCCGGAATAATCAATTATTCCGGATCAACTCTTTTATTCCGAACGAGAACTTATTCCGGATGAAAACAATTATTCCGGATGAAGCCAAATATTCCGGGTGAGGAACTTATTCCGGATGAGCTGTGTATTTCGGATAAGCGATTATTCCGGATGAACTTGTTTATTCCGAATAAGGTCCAACATTCCGGATGAGGGTTTTATTCCGGATAAATGTATTTATTCCGAATGAAGGCTCTTTTCCGAATGAAGTGTTTTCCATTTTTTTGCAATCGTATATTTTTAATTTCCAAGCTTTATTTCCCGCCTTTTCCTTATTTGCACTTTTAATTGCCTTCCTTTTCAGTTTAAGTTTTAGTTTGCGTTATTCACTTTATTTCCTTTTGATTTCCAGTCATTTATTTTTCGCCAAGTCTTAATCTTTCATTGTTTCTTCTTTTCCCGTCTTTATTTTCATGTTCCCAGTCTTATTTTTTATTAGTGTAGACAACGACAACCACTCTATTTCTTTTCCACCAAGAACAACTGAGTCGCACTTTGAACCGTGATCAATTCGAGAAGATTCCGAGAATTAAAATTGAACCCATGCAAAATCAATGTATCAGTAGCTAAAGGTTTTACTCAAACTTTAGGCGTAGACTACGAGGCGACATTTTCTCCTGTAGCAGACTTAAGATCTATTAGTATTCTCATAGCTATATCAGCATACTATGACTATGAGATATGACAAATGGATGTTAAAACTGCCTTCTTGAATGGTCGCCCTTAGATGAAGACATCTATATGCAACAACCAGAAGGGTATGTTGATCCTGAGAATCCAGGACATGTGTGCAAACTTCAAAGATCCATTTATGGTTTGAAGAAAGCATCACGTCAATGGAATAAAAGATTTGATGAAGAAATCAAAAAGTTTGGATTTATTCAAAATCGTGATGAGCCATTTGTATATCGTAAAGCTAGTGGGAGTGATGTAGTATTCCTAGTTCTATATGTTGATGACATATTAATCATGGGAAGTAACATTCAAAGACTTAAAGTTGTTAAGGATTATCTTGGTAAATGTTTTTCTATGAAGGATTTAGGAGAAGCTGCACACATTATGGGAATTAAGATCTATCGGGATAGGAAAAGACGGTTAATTGGTCTATGTCAAGATGCTTATATAGATAAGATTTTGAAGAAGTATAATATGCATGATTCCAAGAAAGGTTTTCAACCTATGGAAGTTAAGCATAATCTGAGTCATGAGATGGATGCATCAACTCTTGAAGAGGAAGCATACATGCAGAAGGTGCCTTATGCTTCGGATGTAGGATCTATAATGTATGTTGGTAGATGCACAAGGCCTGATGTGGCGTTTGCTCAGAACTTGGTCAGTATATACCAACAGAATCCAAGTAAGCTCCACTGGACTGCTGTTAAACATATTCTAAATATTTGAGGAGTACGAAAGATATGTTCTTGGTATACGGAAGGAAACCAGACACAAAACTAAATGTTACACGTTTCTGAGATGCGTCCTGGCAATGTGATAAAGACGATACGAAGTCTCAGACGGGTTACATTTTTGTTATCAATGGAGGAGCAGTTGACTAGATGAGCAAGAAACAGACAACGATTGTAATGCATGCTACTCAGTCTGAGTACATGGTTTCTTCAGAAGCTGCAATGGAAGTTGTTTGGATTAGGAAGTTTATTGAAAATCTTGGAGTGATGCCTTCAATTAAAGAACCTATAGATATGTATTATGACAGTTCTGCCGCAATAATATTTGCCAATGACCCTAGAGTCATGAAGGGCGCCAGTAGGGGTGTGCACGGTTCGGTTTGAGTCGGTTTTTGGCTAAAACCGAAACCGAACCGACATATTCGGTTTTTAAAAAACCAAAAACCGAAAACCGTTCGGTTTTTGGCGGTTCGGTTTTTCGGTTTGTAATCGGTTTTGGTTCGGTTTTTCGGTTCTTTCGGTTTTAAAACAGTTTATATTTTGGTACGTCCGATTTAGATTACAAAACTTGTTTTGCGTGCAAAATAGTTTTTTTTATTTTCAATCTAAGCCTAATAATATTTATCTCAAATTTCTAATATATAATTACACACATATTTTTAAGATAAACACACATGCAAGTAAACATGCATACAAACGACTATTGTCACATATGTAATTATATAATGTCAAGTAAGCATAAATATATATCAAACCTGCGTATAAACAATAAGATAATATATTACTCATATTTCTCTAAAAACGAATATTAACTTATAATTTTGATATATTACTTATTTATTTATATTATATTTATATTTATATTTTTTATATAATAAAATGGTTCAGTTCGGTTCGGTTTTTACGGTTCGGTTTTTGGATGAAAACCGAAACCAAACCAAAACTTTTCGGTTTTTAAAAACGTAAAAACCGAACCATCGGTTTTTATATTCGGTCGGTTTTTTCGGTTCGATTTTTTCGGTTTTTCAGTTCGGTTTCGGTTTTTCGGTTTTTTTTGCTCACCCCTAGGCGCCAGACACTTTATGCATAGACATCACTGCGTCCGAGAACAAGTTGAAGCTCCTGAAATCAAATTGATAAAAGTTTACACATATGATAATGTAGTCGATCCTTTAACTAAGGCTTTGCCTAGACAAAGGTAGTTAAGCATGCCAAGGCGATTGGGCTACAACTAGCTAGCGAACTCATGCAATAAATCTGTGATTAGTATTTGGATAAAGGATGTTATGACATTATTATATAATGAAATAAAGATTGGGTTTCGTTTATTTCTTTTATTTAATAAGTGTATTCTATTTTACATGTTTTAATCCATGAATAAATTGTTATGCTAAATGTCCGTTGTCGATTAATAGTATGGGAATATTATTAAATTAAGACAAATCAAAATAGCGATAGAGTATATCTGAAAGTATATTGATTGATTTTGGATGATATTCGACGAATCGAATATTGGACTTATCTGAATTATATGTTTTTACTTTATGGATCTTTGTCATCAAGTAAAACATAAATAGTTATCCTTACACTTGAGATAACAGGAAACTGTTATGAATCTAGTGCATCTTTCTGGAATAATCTAATGCTAAACGTAACTGGTAGCTATAAGGATTATTTTCGGAAGTGTAGCAAAATTCATAAGTTTTGCTCGTAGTCAATATGGGATTTATTTCCTCCAATTTCGTTTTGGAGTTTAATACAGCTGGGCTCCTCGTGGGATTAGTAAGATGTTTGTGTAGCCACACCCAAATTTGTTTTGTTAATCTTGCTGAATATGTGAACGGGAAACAGAATGGTTAATGAAAAGAATGACTGAGATTCATATCCTTATTAACGTTGTATTGGAAATAAAAAGATAATAATAACGATGTAGAATCGTTAAAAGGTTTTGTCCAGGAAACCTTACTCGAGTTGTACTAGAGACATTGCTAAGTGTAACTAGATGCTAGTCAATGTAATCACCATATTCGAAATATGTCCAAGTGGGAGCTGTAAGTTTATGGACTTATATTTAATAGTCGTGTGATAGGATCGAACTCGAGATTACGGGATTGCACTTAATACGTAAAGAGTTAATTTATTTAATAAATATATTTATTATATTTATTAAATTAAACCGAGCATAATAACTATATAACTTTAACGATCCTTAATTAATTAAGAGTTAAGTATTAACGAGTGTTAAATAATATATAGAAAGAGGAATTAAAAGGAAGAAGGACGGAAGGTTCCTGAACACCCCACAAGGGGTGTTTCATCGGTCGGTTAGGGCTCCAAAGGGGGGGGGGGGGCAAAACTTGCCTTTTATTTACTTGGGTTACAATGGATTTGAGGCCTATAAATACATCCCCTTATCCCTCATAATCTTCATAACTTGAATCTCTCTTCCGCTCTCTCTTTTTGGCCGATCGCAAAGGTTAACCACGAAGGGGTTTTCGGTTGGTTTTCTTGGTTGATCGATTGTGTTGATAATCTAGTCCTAGCCCCTCTCTAGGGTTGTTGGGTAGATTATTTACAAGCGTTGTAGCTCGGTTTTCACGTGCTAGAATCACGGTTAGCTCGTTGTATTACGTGTGTACAAGATCATAATATAGTCTTACTTTAGACTATATCTTGGTGATATACAGTATAAACCCGAATTGGTGATTCGTTCTTCGTCTTGTGGATTTGCTTTAGCGTAAAGGTATGTAACCTTAATTCGATTAATTATAATTGTGTTATTATTATGATCTTGTTAAATAGCTTCCGTTATATGTGTTTTGATCTCGTTTAGGGTTTTATATAATTGTTATGATGTTAATAAACTTTCATCTTGTACTATCAAGAGATATGATTGACGATTTCATACACAAATAGAGTAGCACCGTTAGTCCTTACCGTGGAGACGGACCCCACGATTAGATTCCGATGAGAGAGTAAGTACTCATATCGTTCGAGATATATGTGTGTGTAAAGATGAGTGAGAAAATCGTACCTCATTTGGAGTGCAAGTATGTACTATTTATAAAGGGGAAGTACTGGGCTTTTCCCCTTTTTCTCGGATAGTACTAGTGAGTGGGCCTTTGTGGTCAAAAAGCCCGTTTGTCTCTTTGTTGTCTAATAGTGACCTGGGAATTGATTCTTTAGGAATTAGTCCGCAAGGTTCTCGGACGTGCTTCACTAGGAGCGCGTGTCTGGCGTTATGTGCGGCTCCGCTTGCTGGAAGCAGACCTGTCTAAGTTTCATGCCACGTTGGTGAGCTTTTACGTACTTGGGTTTGGGCCCAAGGTTTTGGTGTATGGTTTTAGGCCCAATGGGCCGTGTTCGTGCTATACGCCACCCTAGTCCAGTAGTCTTTGCGGAGTACGGATGGGTTGTTGGACTTTTTTCTCCGCTCTTGGACTTTTATCCATGCTTTGTTGTTTTTATCAAGGCGTGTGGCATGACGTTTGGGTTCTTCCTTTTTTACTACTGACTTTTTGCATTTGTCAGATACGTTGTATCTGCCACTCTTTTGCGCCTCTTGGTTAGCCTGATCCTTAACTGTTCCTGGTGTTAGTGGGTTACACGTGTCGTGATCGTGTGATTCACTCGTCTCTTCTTTTTCTTGTATAAATCGAGTTTTTTTAATCCTTTTTTTCATTTTTCCTTCTTTCACCTTTACGCCTAACTTTCTGATATTACCTCTTCTCGAGTTCTTTACACGCAAGTTTTGATTTTCGCTTTGCTATATTTTTATTTGTAGGATGGTTTCCATTATGTCTTGTAGGTCCTAGTTGACTCAGGATGCGTTGGATGCTTTTTGTAGAGAGCATTATATTCCTTCTTGTGTCCACCCTACTTTGGCGAGTCCAAACAATAGTATCCGGGATGCTCCGCCTAGGCAAATTGGGGTTTATACTCAGTTTTTTACTGGGCCTGCTATCGTCTCCCCTTTTCCACTTTCTTTGTTGATGTTCTTGGTTACTTTGGCATACACCTTTCCCAACTCCATGCTATAGCCTCGATCAAAAATTTTCATTTCAAGGTTTGTTGTCGTGCCGGTAACATCGAGCCCTTAGTTGGCTTGTTTCGTGTGTTTTATGTGAATTCTTAGATTAATGGTTGGATTTCATTAGTAAGCTGTCTTCGTCTGGTCCTGTTTGTTATACAAGGGAAGTTGATTCTGTAAAAAATTGGATGAACCGCTTTTTCTTTGTTGATTCCTTGGTGATTAGAGTTCCTATCTCATGGTCTGTTGTGAGGTTCCCAAGGGATCCACTCGATAGTTCGACTTTCACTAGTCAACAGTCTCCTTTACACCGGTGGATAAACCCTTACACGTTATTTACAATCTTTACGGATAACTAAGCTAGGATGTCGTGTTCTTTTACACGGGTACAACAACTTTCTTCACGTTGTGTATTTTGAGGACTAAAATACTAACCACACTATTACACAAGTAGTAGATGGATAGGTACAACAATGGTGATTATATAGATAACACTTACAATCACACAATGTAAACTTTGAAAGATCAAAGCTGTGAGATACAATTCTTGTAAATGATCTTCAAAAAAACAAAGATCTAAATCACAAGAGACAAAAAGTAAGAGAGTAATATATGTTAGAATGTTATAAATAATCATAGGTTAAGAAAGATTATATAGAAGAGGGGTGAGTGTGATGCTTGGAAAGTGCTTGGTATTTATAGGCAAAACAACCAGCAGCCCTCGAACCCCTCGTACCCTTTTACCAAAAGGGCATGCGCCTTTACGAAGGGGTCCGTAAGGTCTGACTTTAGTTGCCTCATAAATACTTTGTCCAAAATCACACTCAAATTAATATTTTGACTTTCTACATCACAGATGTGCAGAGAGAAGTGTGTTTTTACACATTTTAAGTTTACACAAAAAGCTTATAAGTGTAGAGAACTTTTTAACAAAAGTTATAATCATTGATCTAAAGCTTTAGTGTTGTTTGTAACACAAAGTAAAAATATATGTGATGTTTTGTCGCTAAGAAAAATTAAGATTGATTAAAATATAAACATCGTTTTAATACGATATTTATATTCACAATCTCTCCCTTTTGTTGAAGACGATTATAAATAACACATAAGTTTTTAGAAATATGATGTTATATTTCTTTTCTCCCTTTTTTTCGAAATAAAAAGGGAGGTTTGAAAAAAAATAATTAGAGATAGATTTAGATAGAAAGAGAGAAATATAGATAGAAAATTTTGTTTCCATCGTCTCCCTCTTGGTTCATACTCCCTCTAAAGTAAAGAACCGAGAGACATGGATTATGAAAATCATGAAAAAGAGAATTATAGAATAGACATAAAGAGGATTGTGTGTAGAATATAGGGATTAGAGATAAATGATATGTTATGACCCAACACAAAGTCTTTAACACATATTACAATGTAAGAAAAAAAAAGGATGCATAAAAATGTAAATTTGAACAAATGATGCATTGCATGAATATTCCCCCTTGATTCATGCTTTAAACATGTAAGAGAGAATGAGGATAATGTGCCTAATACCTGCAAAACAAAGTTAAACATAGAAGAGACGAGAGAGACATAACATTTGTTAGAGAAAGCATTAGTGTTGGAAATACGTTTTACGTATTAGAAAGGATCGGTCACTCCAACAATAGTCTAAGTAATAGCTCGTAGTTTAGTTTATTTACACTTATTAAACAAAGCCCAAACCGAGCCCATGAGTTGTATGGGCCGGCGGCCCAATGTAAGCCCAAGTCCATCTCATGGGCTTGGGTATATAAACCCTCTCCTTAGATGGAGAGGGCGTGGTTTCATTTTCAATTTACACATAGTTCTTTCATTTCTCTCTCTAGAAGTGTGTGAAATCATCTATCTTTCTATCTCTTTCTCTCTAAAAAACATAAGCAAGATTTACGATATCAGTAGTACAAATGGTATCAAGAGCCATGAGATGATTGGTTGGTTTATGTGTTTGTGTTCTTGATTCATACGCCTTTGTTTGATCCAAAATCATACGTACCAATTTTTTTTGTGTTTTTATGGTTTAATTCTTGATATACATCATCTACTTACTTGTAGTAGTGATTTGGTATTGTTACTTTGGTTAAAAACACAAATTTTTTGGGTGTTTGATTCATTTTTAGGCTTAGAATCTCGAATTTGTTGTGTTCTAGTCCTATCCGAGAAAAGTGGTACTTTTGATTCCATAGTACGATCTGAATATTGCGATCGCATAAACCTGGGTTTCTACTTGCGATCCAATATCACGATCACATCTTACGATCCCTGTTATGATCTAGTGACTGCAATCCGAGTTACGATCTAGTGACTGCGATCCGTGTTACGATCAGTGACTGCGATCACGTGTTGCGATCCGTTGTTGCGATCTTCCATTGCAATCCAAGGCTACGATCCCCACTACGATCAAAGGTTACGATCCCCACTGCGATCCAATGTTACGATCTCCATTGCGATCAAAGGCTACGATCCTCACTGCGATCAAAGGTTACGATCCCCACTGCGGTCCAAGGTTACGATCCCCATTGCGATCAAAGGTTACGATCCCCACTGCGATCAAAGCACTGCGATCCAAGGTTACGATCTCCATTGCGATGAACGGTTACGATCCCCACTGCGATCAAAGATTACGATCACCCACTGCGATCAAGAGTTGCGATCCAACATTTTTTCAAAAACGTGTTTCGTGTGTAATTTTTACTTGGAATTTTTGGTTTATCGAGAACATAATTTAGGGGATTTCAACATTATTTCTCGGATTTAACACACAACAACAAATACATTTACTTTCTCTCATTTTTCGATCAACATTTGTAAATCTTAACTTATAAAAATGGAGTACACATCTCTTACGGATAAGTCCATACTCTCGGGTACGGATAATCGTCCTCCAATGTTGGTGAAAACTATGTACGAGGATTGGGCTTCCCGCATGGAACTTTATATGTTGAACAAAGAGAATGGACATCTTATTTGGGCATCGGTGCTCAATGGACCATTGGTGTATGGTACAGTGACGGAAGGTGCTGTTACTCGTCCTCGCACAATGGATGAACTAACTAGAGATGCTAAGATACAATACAAGTGTGATAAACAAGCTACAAACATCATTCTTCAAGCCCTTCCTCCAGATGTCTACAAACTTGTCAGCAAACATAAAGTTGCCCAAGAGTTATGGGATAGAATTCGTGTTCTAATGCAAGGCACCTCGTTAACTAAACAAGAACGAGAGTGTAAGCTTTATGATACATTTGATAAGTTTGCCTATGTTCCCGGTGAGACTCTCAATGATTACTATTTGAGATTCACTCTATTGTTGAATGCGCTCAATATCTATGGCATGGCAATTCCTACGTTTCAATTGAACACCAAGTATTTGAACACTCTTCCTTCAGAAGGGTTAATACATGCGTAGGTAACTAACGTTTCCAAAAATTTGCGCCTAAAGTAATAACGTTTCAATTCGTTCACTCAAGTTACTTAAGTATACGGGTTGGCTAAGTAGGTTACTAAAGATTGTTAAACTTTATAATAAAGGGATTTTGTGGAAGGGTTACCGGCTAAGTAAGTTACACAAATAATTTAATACACAAACTTGGTCTCTTAATACATAAAGAAGTTACTAACGTTTACAAAAAAATGCGCTTAAGTTACTGACGTTTACAAAAAGATGCGCCTAAGTTACTAAAACCGGCTAACGTGGGTAAATAAAAAAATAAGTAACTCAATTAACCGGTAACATATACTTAAGTAACTTGAGTGAATGATTTGAAACATTATTACTTTAGGCGCACTTTTTTGAAAACGTTAGTTACCTATGTATGTATTAACCCTCCTTCAGAATGGAGCAAGTACGTGACAGCTGTTAAATTGGCTAAGGATTTGCATCAAACCAATGTGGATCAACTTCAAGCTTTTCTTCAACAACACGAATGCCATGTGATCGAGGCTCGGTTGTCTACACCTCAAGTTCATGATCCACTTGCCATTTATGCTTCTCAACAAAACATGGCTTTCACTTATCAACAACCATCATACTTGCAGCAGCCACCACCACACACCTATCAGCAACCACAACAACCACCTTATCAACCACTAATGATGCCACAACAAGTATTTCAACAAAGTGTTCATCAATAGTCTTTTCCACAGCAACCAGTACATCATGCATCACCCTCACAAGCTATCACTTCTCCAATAGGCTATACTCCTCAGCAAGGATATTTTCCAATTGAAGCACAACCAGCACAAGCCTTCTACTCCAATGAACTTCCACTAATCGAAGCACCGGTATTTACTCCAATTGATACACCTACTAATGTCTTAAACCATCTCACTGCCTACTTTTCAAAACTTGTTTCAACTAGAGGATTTCCACCAACGAACAATCAACTTCGCGCTTCTTCAAATCCTCGACAACAAGCCACTATTCAAGATGGTCAAGTGACGGTGCAAACCATTCAGGAAAGGCAAAATTCATATGGACCCACAACAAGGACCGTGAACAATCAAGATATGACTTCTCAAGCTAGTGGTAATGGAAGCACTATTGGTCCTCAAAAGGTTGTGACTTGCTACAATTTTCGAGGACAAGGTCATATGGCTAGGGAATGCACTCAGCCAAAAAGGAGAAGGGATGTAACATGGTTTCGTGAGAAGATGTATTTGGTCGATGCTCAGTCTAAGGGGAAGATTTTGGATTCAGAGGAATTAGCATTTCTTGCAGACCTAGGGGCAGCAGATAATGAAGGCATTACACTCGTCTCTACTTCTAATGCAGCATATCAAGCAGATGATCTTGATGCATATGACTCAGATTGTGATGACATTCACTCAGCCCAAGCTGCACTCGTTGCTAATCTCTCTCACTACGGTTTTGTTGTCGTCAGCGAGGTACCAACCATATCTAATAATGTTCATGATAATCCACATCATGTTGACCATGAAAATGACAACCTTGAACAGCATTCGAGAACTAGTAACTCAAATGATGCGGTATCCAATCCAACACATCTGAGTGAACCTCAACCAAATGCTACGACGGGTATGGAATCTTATGATCAACGTGATTTGGTAATGGTGCCTAAACATATTATTGATAACATGAATGTGGCTATCCGACAAACCGTAGATATGAATGCCAACCTAACCGCTGAGCTTGCGCTGTATAAGGAAAAGGTCAAAACTTTTGAAATGGTCCCTCAAGCTGAAAAAATAACTTATTCTAAATTTGAACAATTTCGTTTTGAAAAGATTTAACACTTAAAAGAAATAGAATCATTAAAAGCTAATCTTTCCAATGAATTAAAAGAAAAAGAGTCGGTTGCAAATGATTTTCAGAAACTTAAAACAGATTTTGAAACTCTCGAGTCTAAAAAGTTTGAATCGGAAATTAATGCTACCAAACTTCTTAAATTTAAGGAACAACAGCTTTTAAAACAATACGCTTCCACAGAAAAGGTTCATCTTTTAACTAAATCATTTAAAGAACTCGAACTTAAGCGTCTTAAAGATTTACCACCTAATCCTGGTTATGCAAAACAAGCTCAGGAATATATTTCTTGTCTTTATGATATGACCCTGATTGGCAAATCGAAAGAAGCACCTGATGTTCGTAGTACTGAGGAGACTATGTCACTTGCGGAAGAAACTCGATCTAAAATGCTTTCAAAATTCCATAAGATTGATTATGATCAGCATAATAAAGATCAATTTTCTAAAAAGACCCGTATTCGTTTACAAAAGAAATTAGCTCAATTAACAGTTTTTGTGCCTCAAAGTTTGTCAACGGAAAACCCTCCTAGTACGTCTCCTACACTTGTCAAAAAGGATTTAACTAAGTTAATTCCACCGATAAGTAAGGCATCCGATAACTTAAATGTGGTACACCAACACTTAGCCGATTTTGACAAGGTCATTGTGGAACGTACGACGGCTTCGGCCATAACAGAAGGTGAATGGAATTTTGAGCACACTAGAGCTGCATTTCGAGACGAAATTGTTCCATTTGTAAACAATATTAAAGCTTGTCTTCGCAAGAAATGCTTTTAGAAATAGAAGAAGTTAGACGTGTTTTCAATGAAATGGATGATGCATATGAAAACAGTTTACTTGAAATTGAACGAATTTCACGCCAAAATGATCAGCTTCTGAAGCAAGTGATGTCTCATGATATTGTTTCCGTCTGTGTGAATAAAAGTGTTGATAATGATTCTATTGTGCATAATGTTGAATCTGTGGATAATGTGGTAGATAGTACTTGTCACAAATCTGACGCTGAATTTTTAAAGCTTCAAGATTCTTACTTTTCGCTTTCAAAACGTTCTGATGAGATCCAAAACCATTGTATTTCGCTTGAATGTAAGAAACAATTTATTCAAGAGCTTTTTGAAACGTCTTTCGAAGGTGTTAATATAGAAGATGCAAATTTTCAAAAGAATTTTCGATTGGATTTACAATCAAAACAGCGTCAGCCAAGTGACAAGGTTGCTAAATCATTGCCGATAGACATAGAAAAATCTAAGGAGATTAACTGTGTGAACGTACTTGAGGCCGCTGAGAATATTAAACTTGATCTAGATAATCGAGTTTTCAAGATTTTGTTCAAAGTTGATAACTTAAAACAGAAAAATACACAACTATTCGATTCAGTAAAGCCCGCATGTGCTAATACCACTACACAGAATCAATCATTGATTGAACGATTGAATCGAAAGTCGGTGGAAATATCTTATTTGAGGGAACAAATTTGTGATAAAAATTTGGCTTTGACTGAGTTAAAGGAAACACTTCGTACCCTAAAAGGTAAGAATGTTGTGGATAACGCAGCCACTGTCTCAACACCGTCCTCTAGTGCAATAAAAAAGAACCATATCGTCGTCACACCACTTAACAAGGGCCCTAGGACTAAATCATCTCAAACATTAGTCAATAAAGATAAGGAAAAATCAAAACCAACCTCTAATATTCCCGTGTTGCCTTCTACAGGAGTAAGCACCACTACTATGGCTCAAAGATCTAAGCTTAAAAGAAACAAGAAGAATGATAGGATCTTGCCCCCATCTAGTAGTCAAGTGAAGAAGAAAGTAAAATCCCACCTTAGGAATGTCATTTATGTTTTGAATAAAAAGAATCATGTAGCTAAAACTAAAGGCTCTACGGTTGTGCAACGTTCTAAGCCTACTGTGAATTCTAATTTGAAATGTTGGAATTGCAATGAATGTATGTTTTCTAGTCGTCATGATTCTTGCCTTATTGACCATGTGAATGAGATGAATGCCCGGAAAAATGGATTAGAATGGAAACCGACTGGGAAAGTGTTAACCCAAGTTGGTTGGATGTGGCGCCCCACTGGTAAAACTTTCACTATAGTAGGAAATGCGTGCCCTTTAACTAGGATCACTCCCACTAAAGCGAAGAAAGCGTGCCCTTTAACAAGGAGTACCAAGGCTACCAAAACACAAGCATGTCCTTTAACTAGGAACACCGACACTACTGTAGGAACAAAGTTCCTTTAAATAGGTATACTCCCATTGTATTGCCCGCTAATACTCCAAAACCTCAGAAAGTTGGAACAATAAAACCTGTTAGTGCTAAAACTCACATTAGAAAATGCAGGAAATCTAACGATAACACAAATGTTAGCAATTCTGATAATAGCATATCTGTATCTACTAACACTCCGGAACCAATAGTTTCCAATGCATTGTCTACTGTTGTTACTGAAAACAGGTGATCCAAATTGTTCTCTGGTATTTGGACTCTGGTTGCTCCAAGCATATGACCGGAGATCGCTCTAAGCTCAGAAATTTCGTCAGCAAGTTTCTTGGTACGATTTGATTTGGAAATGATCATATTGCAAAGATCATGGGCTACGGTGAATATCATATTGGGAATGTTATAATTTCAAGAGTGTATTATGTGGAAGGTCTCGGTCACAACTTATTTTATGTGGGACAATTTTGTGATGCAAACCTAGAAGTTGCTTTTCGAGAGCATACCTGCTTCATTCGTAATTTGGAAGGGGTTGATTTATTGAAAGGTACTCGAGGGAATAATTTGTACACTTTGTCTCTACAAGACATGATGGCCGGTTCTCCCGTATGTCTTCTCTCCAAAGAATCGAAGACTAAGTCATGGTTATGGCATCGACGATTATCTCATCTTAACTTTGACGATATTAATCATCTGGCGAAAAACGAACTTGTTCGTGGTCTTCCTAAACTTACATTTCACAAGGATCATTTGTGTTCCACGTGTAGAATGGGGAAAAGCACTAAGAAATCATACAAACTTAAGAGCGAAGACACCAACCAAGAGAAACTTTATTTGTTGCATATGGATCTTTGTGGACCAATGTGTGTTGAAAGTCTTAGTGGTAAAAGGTACATCCTCGTCATTGTGGATGATTACTCTCGGTTTACTTGGGTGAAATTTCTTACAACAAAATATGAGGCACCTAAATTCATCATCAGATTTCTCAAGATGATTCAAGTGCGTCTCAACACTACTGTCCAACGCATTCGTACAGATAATGGAACCGAATTTGTGAATCAAATTTTGCTTGATTATTATGAAGAAGTTGGCATTTCTCATGAAACATCCGTTGCTCGCACTCCACAACAAAACGGTGTCGTTGAAAGGCGAAATCACACACTTATGGAAGCTGCTCGAACGATGTTAATTTATGTAAAGGCTCCATTGTTTTTATGGGCAGAAGTAGTATCTACAACAGTTTTCACCCAAAACCGGTCACTAATTCGTAAACGCCATGGTAAAACACCTTATGAGCTTCTACATGGTAAAATACAAGATATATCATATCCTCATGTATTTGGTTCTCTATGCTATCCAAATAATGATGGTGACAATTTGGGAAAACTTCAACCCAAGGCTAATATTGATATTTTCATTGGCTATGCACCCACAAAAAAGGCATACCGAATCTACAACCGTAATTCTCGTAAGATCCTCGAAACTATGAATGTTGATTTTGATGAGCTGACAGCAATGGCTTCTGAGCAAAGCAGCTTTGAACCCGCACTTCATGAAATGGGACCCAATAACTAATAAGTGTGAAAACACTTATCCTTTTACCACTTATTTCCAATAATAACAAGACCAAAACATGTATTTTATGTCGTAAATGTCGGAATTATACGTGGTTTGTGTTTTTATTGTGTTTTTGGATCAAAAGATGAAAAAGGAAGAAAACATGGGCTATCACGGGCTTTTATCGAAGAAAAAGACAAAAGACGAAGTCAAAAGATCGAGAGTGTAAAAAGAACGGAAGTCCAAGGCCTACTCTGAAAGTTTATCGAAGAAAAAGTCTAAAGACGGAAGTTTAATGAAGTCGAAGAACTCAAGTCTAATAGAAGAAGAAAATTATAAGACAAGTTCAATTTACATCGACAAATCCCGAGACGACGTCGAGAAAGACAAAGAATTTAAATCGAGTCGTGAAGAAATAAAGAAAGAAGGAAACACATGTACCTTTCCATCTCCTATAAATACCCTCCTAAACACATTAGGAGGGTGGTTAGCTAGTTTTATTTTCCTTTCTTTAGTTTTTAGAGAGAGAAAGTTACTAAGTTTTCATCTTTTCTTCATTTTTATCTTTCAAGTTTAAGCTTCATTTCATCCTTGTATTTGGAATTCATTAATCAAAAGTTCAAGTTAAGCTTTTTGTTCATTAATCTCTTTCTACCTTTCTTGATTTTAGTTTGTTTTTGATCCGGAATTTTAATGCTTTTTGTGTAATCTTGATGTTTTTGTGACTAAAAAGTTTATCTTTTTATTCCTTACTAAGTTTTTATACGGTTTAAGCTTTAAGCTTGTTGTGCTTATTGGCTTATTTCGTATATATAGCTTATTATCTTTTAAGTTTTCTTAAAAATTTAGTCTTTTGAAAGTTTGATTCATAAAGTTTGCTTATTTCGTGTCTTGAAAGTTTTTAAATTTGTGCTTGTTTTCATTTTGTTAAGATTTAAATAAGTGCTTATTTGTCTTTGCTTATTTGTGCTTATTCGGTTCTGCTTATTTGCCTTTGAATCCCATCGTAACTGTTTTGATGCGTTACTCAGTACGATCGAGTAAATGTGATCGCATAAACCTCTAAGGTTTCTACTTGCGATCCATTACTGCGATCCATAGCACGATCGTTCATTACGATCACACTCCTTAATCCTCACCACGATCACTTGTTGCGATCGTGGGTACGATCAAGAGAGCGATTTGTGGTTGCGATCCCTGGCTACGATCGCATTGGGTGCGATCGCTTGTTTCCATCGCATTGAGTGTGATCTTACTGACTACGATCACTAGCCTATGATCGATTGTTACGATCGTAGGGTGCGATCACTTATTGCGATCAAAGGATACGATCGAGGGTACGATCCAAGTGCGATCCAGGCACGATCAAGCACCCCGATCGCATTGCTGCGATCCACTTTCAAATTTTTAATTTTATTTCTTATTTTTATTTTAAGTTTCAAATTTAATTTTTCCCGCATTTTTACTTAGTATTATTTAAACGAGTTTTGTCTTATTTTATTTTTACAAAGTTTTTAGTTTTACAAAGTTTTCAAGTTTTAAATTCATTTCGTTTTAATTTCCAAAAATTGCACGCTTCCCGAAATCTCTGTTTTTACCAAGTGTTTTTCTTGTAATTTTTAGTTTAATTTTTAAAGCTTTTATTTTACTCAACGACATTTTCATATTTACTTTTAGTTTAAAATAGATATCCAACCCATTTTATTGTCCACCAAGAACGACTGAGTCGCATAATTAACGGTAATCAATTCGAAAAGACTGGAACAACGAACTTTCATACGAGGCAAAACCCAGTTATTAAATGGCACCGCTGCCGGCTCTTTTCGTAAGATTAACGGTTTTAAGTGAGAGGCGCGTTGGATTTTGGGATCCGTTCATCTTTGAACGTTATTTTTCTTGCTTAAATTTTCAAAAAATCCTAAAAAATATAAAATTTTCAAAAATACAAAAAAACATAAAAACATAAAAACATAAAAAACCAAAAATATTTCTTGTCTATTTTTCTCTTCCTTTTGTAGGTGTGTATGCGTACTCGTGCTCGTAGGAAGAAAGCAGCTCAAGCCAAAGTCGTTACTCCACCTATTGTCACCATGGACAATCAACCAATGATCGAGCTTTTGCAATCGCACGTAGAGGGCAACACCGATGCTATTGTCATACCCGAGATTGGAGGCAACAATTTTGAACTCAAATTCGGCTTCATTCAAATGGTCTCTGCTCAACCTTTCTTGGGGCGTACACTTGATGATCCTCACGACCATATCAAAAGGTTTCTTCAACTTACTAATACGGTTAAGTATAATGGGGTTTCACAAGAGGTAATTCGCTTGCAACTTTTTCCTTTCTCCTTAGAGGGACAAGCCCGGAATTGGCTTGATAAGGAACCGCCACAAAGTATTCTTACGTGAACGGATTTAGAGACTAAATTCATCAACTACTTTTTCCCACCCTCACGTACCACCGCTTTGCGGAATGAAATCATTAACTTTGAACAAAAGTACGGCGAGACATTTAGTGAATCTTGGGACCGTTTTAAGGAACTTTTAAGAAAGTGTCCACAACATGGTTTCACAAAAGTACATCAAATTAATACTTTTTACAATGGTTTAAGCATGAATGACCAAGATTCACTAAATAGTGCCTCAGGGGGTAATATTTTGGTTAAGTCTTCTAATGCTGCATGGGATATTATTGAGAATAAGTCTAGAGTGCAAACCAAGAGTGTTCGGACTAATGTGGCTAGTGCTAGCACTAATGAGAGCGACAAGAGAATTGATAAGCTTACTTCGCTTGTTGAATCAATTGCTCTACAAACCGCTAACAACACTAAAGCTATCAATGCACAAGTTAATGCTATGACTCAATCATGTGAAATATGCGGTGGATCTCACTCATACACCGATTGTCCTTCGATTCATGACAATCCGGAAAATGTGTATGCCGCCAACGTTAACTTTTCCACGGGAGGCTATCAAGCACGTCCTCAAGGTGACCGTAATTTGCTCAGCTATCGCTCAAACAACTTTCTTTCACCACCCGGTTTTCCCCCACAAAACCCAAACAACCTCAATCGCAACAATCAAAACCAACCTTGAGCTCCAAATCAATATCAAACCCAAAGAAACTCATATCCACCTCAAAGAAACAATCAAGTTCACCAACCACCCGCTTATCAACCACCTACCTACCATACTCTTCCTCCTACCCAACCCACCACATTTAATCAAGAAGTTGACACTTATATGAGGACTAATGATGTGATAGTGCAAAATCTTCAGCGGGAAATGCCTAACATGAAAGCAGATATGGTGAAACAAGGGAATGATCTTCGAGCCGATATGCGAAACTCTTTGGCAAGTCAAACGAATGACTTAAGGAACATGATGGCTAGTTTCTTCCCAAGTAATCAAGCCTCTGGTTCGGGTTCTCTTCCCAGTAACACCGTTGCTAATCCAAGAGGGGAGATGAAAGCAATCACCACTCGCAGTGGAAAAGGTTTAAAGGAACCCGAGCTTCCTACACCTACACCGGTGATTGTGACAAAGGAAAACGAGTCCCTTTATCTAATTCCTCCAACTTCTACTTCTCTAATTTCACCGCCTTCTACTTCCACCCCTCCACCACCCAAGGATGTGAGTGAGAATTCCATTCCAAAGCCTTCATCTCAACCCAATATACCTTATCCTTCGAGGTTGAGGAAAGAGAAATTGAAGAACAAGGATGATATTCAGGTTTCTAACTTTCTCAAAATGTTTAAACAACTGAATTTCAATATCTCCTTTACTGAGGCTCTCGCTCACATGCCCAAATATGCTAAAATGTTTAAAGATCTTCTTAGTGATAAGGAGAAACTTCTTGACATCGCTCAGACCCAACTTAACGAGAATTGCTCCACGGTGCTCTTACAGAAATTACCCACCAAACTTGGTGATCCGGGTCGCTTTCTCATTCCTTGCAACTTCCCAGGGGTAGAGAATTGTATGGCCCTAGCCGATCTAGGTGCTAGTATAAACTTAATGCCTTTAAGCGTTTGGAAACAATTGTCTCTACCAGAGCTAGTCCCCACACGAATGACTTTGGAATTAGCTAACCGTACGGTTGCTTATCCGGTGGGGATAGCCGAAGACGTCTTCGTCGGTGTCGACAAATTCACCTTTCCGGCGGATTTTGTTGTCGTTGACTATGAGATGGATCCCCGTGTTCCATTAATCGTTGGACGTCCATTCTTGAGGACCGGTCACACTCTCATTGATGTAGCCGCAGGCGAATTAATCATGAGAGTTGGTGACGATAAAATCGTCTGCAACATGGGAAAACTTTCTAAGCAACCTTTTGAAAACGAGAGTGTTAATTTCATTGACGTTCTTGATGAGGCTTGTGAAGAACATTTCAAAGACGCTTGTTAAAGTGGTTCTTCTTCTCTACCAATTGTTGAGACCGTTGCCTCTATTGCTCCATCACTAACTCCATTTGGAGAAAGTGATTTCATTTTGAAAGAATTTGAAGCAACTTTGAGATATGTGGACTTGCAATATGACGATTCTCCCTCCAATTGGGATGAAGACATTCGTACCATTGAGAAACTTCTCAATGAGGACCATATTTCTCCACCATCTTTTAAGGAAATATCTATCGATGATCAGAATTTGACTATACCTTCAATCGAAAATCCTCCAGATTTAGAGCTTAAGGATCTACCGTCTCATCTTGAATACGTTTTCCTTGAAGACAATAAGAAGTTACCCGTAATCATCGCAAAGGATTTGAAAGAAGACGAAAAATCCCGACTTATCGCCGTGCTGAAGAATCATAAGAAAGCGATTGCTTGGAAAATCTTCGATATTCGTGGAATTGATCCTCACTTTTGCACACATAAAATTCTCATGGAGGACGACTTTAAACCCACTATTCAAAGACAAAGAAGGGCGAATCCCAAGATCCATGATGTTATCAAAAAAGAGGTTATCAAACTTCTTGATGCGAGAATGATCTACCCTATCTCGGATTCACCATGGGTTAGTCCGGTCCATTGTGTGCCTAAGAAAGGCAGAATCACCGTTGTTCCCAATGAAAACAACGAGTTGATTCCTACTCGTCTCGTTACAGGGTGGAGAGTTTGTATAGACTATCGCAAATTCAATGATGCTACGAGAAAGGATCATTTTCCCCTACCTTTTATGGACCAAATGCTTGAACGTCTAGCGGGTAATGACTATTATTGCTTCTTAAACGGTTTCTCCGGGTATTTTCAAATTCCCATCGATCCCAAAGACCAAGAGAAAACCGCATTCACTTGTCCTTATGGAATATTTGCTTACAAAAGAATGCCTTTCGGCTTATGCAATGCTCCTGGGACTTTCCAAAGGTGTATGATGGCTATCTTCCATGACATGGTTGAAGAAACTATGGAAGTCTTCATGGATGATTTCTCAGTTTATGGTGATTCTTTCTCTCATTGCCTTGCCAATTTAGAACGCATGCTTAAGCGGTGTGAAGACACTCGCCTTGTTCTCAATTGGGAAAAATGCCATTTCATGGTAAAAGAAGGTATTGTGCTTGGACATAAAATCTCAAAAGCCGGTCTTGAAGTGGACCGTGCTAAAGTCGATGTCATAGCCAAATTACCTCCACCTTTAACCGTGAAAGGTGTGAGAAGTTTCATTGGTCATGAGGGCTTCTATCGTTGATTCATTCAAGATTTTTCTAAAATCGCTCGCTCGATGACCCACCTCTTGGAAAAAGATACTCCTTTTATCTTTTCTAAAGAGTGTCTTGAATCCTTCAATCTTCTTAAGGACAAGCTAACTAAGGCACCGGTCTTGGTTACCCCTAATTGGGAGCTACCTTTTGAATTGATGTGTGATGCTAGCGACTTTGTTATTGGAGCGGTTTTGGGCCAAAGAGTGAACAAAAACTTCCAACCAATCCATTATGCTAGCAAGACAATGACGGGGGCTCAATTTCATTATACCACTACCGAAAAAGAGCTTTTAGCTGTAGTGTATGCTTTTGAGAAGTTCCGCCCCTATCTTGTCCTTTCCAACACAATTGTCTATATCGACCATTCCGCGTTGAAGTACTTGTTAACTAAACAAGATTCCAAGCCAAGACTTCTTCGTTGGGTTTTGCTCCTTCAAGAATTTAAAATCGAAATTCGTGATAAAAAGGGAGCCGAAAACCTAGCCGCGGATCATCTAAGTAGACTTGAGGATCCTTATCAAAGGGATCATCCGAATCAAGAGATCAATGACTCTTTTCCCCTTTAGGCCTTAATGTCTATCAATTCCAATCTTGATGACACCTCGTGGTTTGCGGACATTGCAAACTACTTAGTGGGTGGTATTCTCATCGAAGGGTTAACATCCCAACAAAAGAAGAAGTTCTTTAAAGATGTTAAGACTTACTTTTGGGATGACCCTTATCTCTTCAAACAATGTGCTGATCTGATTATTCGTTGGTGTGTTGATGGACCCGCAACTTTAGACATTCTCGAAGCTTGCCATAAAGGACCCACCGGTAGTCACTTTGGTCCCAACTACACCGCGAAGAAAGTATTTGACTCGGGATTCTATTGGCCCACCATTTATCGTGACGCTCACGAGATGGTTAAAAATTGTGATCCTTGCCAACGCCAAGGCAAGATCACACATAAAGATGAGATGCCTCAAAATTTCATACAAGAATGTGAAATCTTTGATGTATGGGGTATCGACTTTATGGGGCCATTTCCATCATCTAAAGGGAATGTTAAACACGTAATTATTCATGCATTTAGTGAGAATTTCCCTTCACTTTTCGTATAATAAATAGCAAAAATATATTTTTTATGCATATATCGTTTATATTTGCTATTTATTATTGTAGGTACGAATAATTAAAAAAAGGAGCAAAAAACGAAGAAAAAGAGCTAAGACGGGCACGAGAAATGGAGAAAGCACGGAAAATCGAGTTTGACGGTGCATTTGTATTTTATTGGGCCGGCCCGACACCATTTAAATGGGTCGAACTGACCCATTAATACAATTAATCTAGCAGCCCAACAGGCCCAACACGAGCCCACTATGGCCAAGCAAAAAGACGCAAGCCCATAAAACATGATAGTTTAGATTTATTAAATGGGTGGTTAAAAACTAACGGAAGGAACATATATTTTTTTTGGAGGATTACTGCGTTTTTTTTGTTGGTACAGGTAGGAAAAAAACAACATTCTCATTTTCATTTTCATATCTTTCTTTTTGTCTTTATTATTTTTGTAGATTAGTTGTAGGATTAGTGTAAATTTAAATCAACCTTTTTTTTATTTCATTTCAATCTTGATTTAATATTTCTTTTATTAATGAAAGTTTGATTTAGTTTCGGTTCATAAAAGTTTTTTTTTCGATTCAGTTATAGTCGCAGTTCATGTATTTTGATTCGGTAAAAGTTATTACAAGTTGCTTATGATTCAAAGTTTTTGTTCCGATTAATTTTGTTAGCGATTCTGGGTTTCATATAGTTTGTGTATGCTATTTGGTGGTTTATTGTTCGATAGTTTGGTTCAGTAGATGATGATCCGGATGTGAGTTTTGATGTAATGATGGTATAGCAGATTAGAAAAAAAAAATAGATCTTCAACTTTTCTTTTAGTGATGATCCGGATGTGGTTTCAGTTTATGTTGTTTAGGTGATATAATAGATCTTCAACTTTTCTTTTAGTGTTAGAGTTAATATTTTATATAGTCTTCAGTTTGCAAAAGTGCCAAGAAATTGAATGAAACAAAAAGGAAAAGTTGCATCTAATGGGTCTCGAACCTTGGACCTCATGCTTCAATCTCATACAAGTTTACCATCTTGCTAGTTATGCCTTTTCCTTATGTTTTGCATTATGTTTTTTTAATAGAATGTTAAAATCTAATAGTTTATTTTTTTTCTAATAATAAATATAGAAAATGTTTTAAACTTTAGCTTTCCTTTAATGAATTAGTTTATAAAAAATAACTTTAGCTTTCCTTTAATGAATTAGTTTATAAAAAATAGTTTTTTTAATTAATTTATATCATCTCGATTATTTTTATATAAAAAATAGTTTTTATAAAATTTAGAATGTCGTTTATCTTAATTGTCATTAACGTATTTTGTTTTATGTTACCTCGGCGTATCCGGTTCGTCATACGGGTTCGTTTCCTTTATCTTTATTTCATTAGCTCAAATATGTAGTTTTAATTATGCTTGTTTAGTTTAGCATTTTATTGTCATTATTCTTATTTTAGATATCTCGCTTTATAAATGTAGTTTAATTTTCATCCTTATCGCTTTTTATATTTAGTAGTTAATATTATTAGTAGTTTAACTATAAAAATCAAAATATCTTTTATTCGAGCATCAAACTTGAGACATCAACGCGGATTTCCATTCACACTTCGCCGAGATTACGATAACCTTCGGGTGTATGAAAACGATTCAATCAAATGGCGCCGCTGCCGGCTTTGTGTGTAGCGATGTTTGCGTTGTGTTTTTAGTTGGTGACTTGAAGATCCTTTCGTTTTGAAAGTTTATTTTCGTATTTGTATATATATATATAAAAAAAAAAAAAAAAAAAATTTAAAAAATCCAAAAAATATATAAAATTTATAAAAACCAAAAATATTTTCTTCTTTTATCTTATTTTCTGTATTAATATATATATATATATCAATTAAAAAAAAAAAAAAAAAAATTTAAAAATATTCTTCTTTATCCTCTTTTGTGTTTAATTCTTTTCTCTACCCCTCTTATTTATAATTCTTCATGGATTCGTCTTGCGTTCGGTGTGGGAGACCATGGCATGGTTTTCAAACATGTCAATGGTGTATTTGTGAGCGGTGTGGTTTTGATATCGACAATACACAATTTGGATTTTGTCCATTTTGCAATTCAACAAATTCGTACTTCTCCTCTTACAATACTTTCTCCCCCCCTCCCGTCTATGACAATCCCTATCCGCAACATGAACCGGGTTTTTCCCAATACTCGTGTTGCAATCATTGTGGGGGCCCTCACGATACTTCGTATTGTCAGCCAATGAATTATTATGAGCCAAATCCGTGTCCTCATTTTTCTTCACCGATGGATTATTATGAACCAAATCCGTGTTCTAATTATTCTCAACCGATGACTTCCTATGAGCCACATCCGTGCTATAATTCTGGTTTTCATAACTGTGAGCCCCCACATCCTACCATCAATCATCAATCCTCTCAGAGAATTCAACAACTCAATGCTTTGAAAGACGAAACACACGCCATTGTTTTGCAACTTCAAGAAGCCGTTGTTCTTCTAAAAGAAGCAAATGAGGAGGAAAAGCGACAACGACAACGACAAGAGCAAGTATCTAATCTTAGTGATTATACTCCTCCTCTTGTGAGTTCTTACTATTATGATGATGATGACGACGAGAATACTATTTCTTGGAATGATCTTTGTGCTCAATGTCCTAGTGCAATTGTAATTCCTTCTCTCGACTTGCCGGCTCTCGAGCCTAAGGATTCTACCACTCCTATTCTCGATTCTTCCACTACGGAGACCGATGCCTCTCTCATCATGGGGGATGAGGGTCTTATCACTATTCCTTGTGACGAGACTCTTATTCCAATCCAAAGTGAGCCTACGGTTGCTTCCGATAGTGACGATGAGTGTGAATCTCTTTTTAGTGATGATTCATTACCTCCCACCGACATCTTGGAAGACGATTCTTTGGCTTTCTCTAATCCCCTTTTTGATATCGATGATGATTTTACTTCTAGTGATGACGAGTCACTATCCGATGAAGACGTTCAGAAGGAAAATTTCAAGATTTATTCGAACCCTTTATTTGATTTTGATGACGCCTACATCTCTAGTGAGATGAATCCTCTCTTTGAAGAGGGGATTGAGGACATTGATAGCTCCGACTCTCTTGCTATTGATGAGCATTCGTTGTTAGCCACGCCACCTCCCATCGTAGAGGAGGTGGAGAGATTTGACCCTACTTTCCGTTTGATTCGGTCTGGTGAGGTGACGCGGGTGGTAGATATGTCTTCTGATATTTCTCATATTATGTTGCCACCCCGTCCTACCGCGTGCACACCCAAGCGGGTGATGTATCGCTTTTACTCTCCTCATTTCATACCGGGAAATGAGGATGAGTGCTTTGACCCGGGAGGTGAAATTGACCATTCTTTGATTGACACCTTTACGGCTTTGCCGAATATTGACCATCCTATGTCTTTGGGGGATGACAATTTGTCTCCTTTACCCATCCCACCTCCCGTGGATCACGACCTCACATACTTTTCGTATGTTGAGAGGACTTTTCTACCTTTCAAGACTTATCCTCCTGCCTCTCATTTATTATGTTCATCCGGGACCGAGGATAAGATTTTTGATCCCGGTATTACATTCGAGGCCTCCCCATGGACCATTTAATTCGGGGTCGAGTCAGGCTCGTGACTCGGTTAACAAAAACAAGCGCTTCTCGGGAGGCAACCCGATGATCTATCTTTTTTATTTATTTTCTAACATAAGTGTAGGGGCGTGTGCTTCTCTCCATGTGTGCTTGTTGGTCTTTGTTTTTGTGTGCAGGTTCCCTTGGAGCGAGAAGACTTTCAGAGGGTTGATGTTGCTGTTTTCCATCATCTTCTTCATTCAGTCTCCGATCGATCTTTATGTCTATATCAGGGGAGTACTCAGTTCTCATTTTTATCCATACATATTTGATTGTGTTCTCCTTCTTACACTTGGAATTCTAGCATTAGCCTTTTGTGTTCTTAAGTGTAGGGGTAGCACCTTATCACTTTTGAACATTGAGGCCAATGTTCGGTTTTAAGTGTAGGGGGGTTTATATCATATGGATCATATTCATGCCTACTTGTTTGCCCTCTAGCATCCTATTTTGAGCAAATGTGTGTTTGTTTTATTTTATTTTATTAAATAATAATAAAACGTTTTTGACCGTGCGTGATTGACTTGTCCCGTAGGCTAGAACAAAGGGGATCCTGACTCTGCCTGAGTGTTGATCTGGCTGCTCCCTTTACTTTTAGATTAAGCTTTTAGGAATTGTGCAAATGAAAATGCTAAACGTGGAGTAGTTGGTTCTCTTTAGAGCTTATATGAGTAACCTGTGGTTTTTCCTCCTAGATTATAACTAGACTATATAAGTGTGTTTTTTTTTTTTTTCAAGCCTTTGAACGTTAAAAATTGTGTTGTTATGTAAAAATAAATTCTTATGCAATTTTGATATAGAGTTCTAGTTCAACTTTTTATTTAAATTTGAGTGAAAGCATACTTTCTTAAATTTGAAATAATGTTGCGTGTATAAATACGTTGAAAAAAAAAAAAAAAAAAAAAAAAAAAAAAAAAAAGAAAAAGAGAAAAAAAAAAAAAAAAAAATTGAAAAAAAAAAAGAAAAAAAAATATTTGGAAAAAAAAATATTTGAAAAAAAAAAATATTTGAAAAAAAAAGAGAGAAAAAAAAAAAGAAAAAGAAAAAAAATGAATAAGAGTTTTATGTTTATGTTGCTTTTATTTATAATTGTGAGAAACTTGCTTTTTCTTAAATTTAAATTCGAAGTTGAACTAGAATTCGTCAATTTTATATAAGAGTTTAGACGGTAATTGAGAATGTAGAAGTCAAAGGTCCCGTGAACTCCGATACTATTCTCAAGGGTGTAAAAACCTAGCCTCCTAAGCTTTGCTAAAGGACAAGCTGAGAAGAAAGTCGCTACATGGAGTGATCTCTCCTTTGAATCTTCATTCTCTAATTACCGTCGTTGTTTTTCATCTAAGTGTCTTTTATTAGCTTAGCGGTGATTTCAAGATCTTTGATTTCAAAATCCCGCCAATCCCGGTACTATTCTCCGTGGGGTGTCAAAAGCCCGGGCACTTAACCGATTAGGTTGGGACGTCCCGAGAAGAAAGCCGCTACATGGGAAAGGCCATTTTTGAATCTTAAATCTCGTTATTTTCGGTGAGTCTAATATTCCACTTAGATGATTAGGCAACCATAACAAATGTCGATTTGAATGATCTAAAATTTGAAAATGAACACACTTGCCTAGTTATTATAATTATAGGAGTGAAAAGTTATATTTACATAGGTTATTAGTATAAGTAGTGTTAGCATTTTAACAAAACGTTTGCACAAGGAGTCTTAGCTTAGTTGGGAGTAATAAAAAGAGGATGACGATCTTTATTCCCTGGCGACACCCAGTTTGCGTGTTTCCCGTTCTATGATCCTTATACTTTGAATAAAAAGTCAAGCATGGCGGGTCACTATGAATTTTTCTTTTTCTTTTATTTAAAAAAAAAAAGAAAACAATTTCGAATAAAGTAATTTTTAAATTGTTTTTTTGAAACCACCATCAAGTGGTCTAGTGGTAAGGTCCTTGACTCTCAAAGGAGAGGTCAAGGGTTCAAACCTCACTCGGTGTGTACACTTGGGGGTGGCCACGGAGGTTCACCTGCGACGACTCTGGGCTATCCAAAAGGATAGTCGCCCTGGGATTAGTCGGCTCGCAATGTCGAGTCGGAAACCTAGGTATACCCAAAAAAAAAAAAATTGTTTTTTTGATTTAACGTTTGTGATGATAGTTGCTTGGGGGCAAGCAACGTGTTTAAGTGTAGGGGTGTGTTAAACACGTAATTATTCATGCATTTAGTGAGAATTTCCCTTCACTTTTCGTATAATAAATAGCAAAAATATATTTTTTATGCATATATCGTTTATATTTGCTATTTATTATTGTAGGTACGAATAATTAAAAAAAGGAGCAAAAAACGAAGAAAAAGAGCTAAGACGGGCACGAGAAATGGAGAAAGCACGGAAAATCGAGTTTGACGGTGTATTTGTATTTTATTGGGCCGGCCCGACACCATTTAAATGGGTCGAACTGACCCATTAATACAATTAATCTAGCAGCCCAACAGGCCCAACACGAGCCCACTATGGCCAAGCAAAAAGACGCAAGCCCATAAAACATGATAGTTTAGATTTATTAAATGGGTGGTTAAAAACTAACGGAAGGAACATATATTTTTTTTGGAGGATTACTGCGTTTTTTTTGTTGGTACAGGTAGGAAAAAAACAACATTCTCATTTTCATTTTCATATCTTTCTTTTTGTCTTTATTATTTTTGTAGATTAGTTGTAGGATTAGTGTAAATTTAAATCAACCTTTTTTTTATTTCATTTCAATCTTGATTTAATATTTCTTTTATTAATGAAAGTTTGATTTAGTTTCGGTTCATAAAAGTTTTTTTTTCGATTCAGTTATAGTCGCAGTTCATGTATTTTGATTCGGTAAAAGTTATTACAAGTTGCTTATGATTCAAAGTTTTTGTTCCGATTAATTTTGTTAGCGATTCTGGGTTTCATATAGTTTGTGTATGCTATTTGGTGGTTTATTGTTCGATAGTTTGGTTCAGTAGATGATGATCCGGATGTGAGTTTTGATGTAATGATGGTATAGCAGATTAGAAAAAAAAAATAGATCTTCAACTTTTCTTTTAGTGATGATCCGGATGTGGTTTCAGTTTATGTTGTTTAGGTGATATAATAGATCTTCAACTTTTCTTTTAGTGTTAGAGTTAATATTTTATATAGTCTTCAGTTTGCAAAAGTGCCAAGAAATTGAATGAAACAAAAAGGAAAAGTTGCATCTAATGGGTCTCGAACCTTGGACCTCATGCTTCAATCTCATACAAGTTTACCATCTTGCTAGTTATGCCTTTTCCTTATGTTTTGCATTATGTTTTTTTAATAGAATGTTAAAATCTAATAGTTTATTTTTTTTCTAATAATAAATATAGAAAATGTTTTAAACTTTAGCTTTCCTTTAATGAATTAGTTTATAAAAAATAACTTTAGCTTTCCTTTAATGAATTAGTTTATAAAAAATAGTTTTTTTAATTAATTTATATCATCTCGATTATTTTTATATAAAAAATAGTTTTTATAAAATTTAGAATGTCGTTTATCTTAATTGTCATTAACGTATTTTGTTTTATGTTACCTCGGCGTATCCGGTTCGTCATACGGGTTCGTTTCCTTTATCTTTATTTCATTAGCTCAAATATGTAGTTTTAATTATGCTTGTTTAGTTTAGCATTTTATTGTCATTATTCTTATTTTAGATATCTCGCTTTATAAATGTAGTTTAATTTTCATCCTTATCGCTTTTTATATTTAGTAGTTAATATTATTAGTAGTTTAACTATAAAAATCAAAATATCTTTTATTCGAGCATCAAACTTGAGACATCAACGCGGATTTCCATTCACACTTCGCCGAGATTACGATAACCTTCGGGTGTATGAAAACGATTCAATCAAATGGCGCCGCTGCCGGCTTTGTGTGTAGCGATGTTTGCGTTGTGTTTTTAGTTGGTGACTTGAAGATCCTTTCGTTTTGAAAGTTTATTTTCGTATTTGTATATATATATATAAAAAAAAAAAAAAAAAAAATTTAAAAAATCCAAAAAATATATAAAATTTATAAAAACCAAAAATATTTTCTTCTTTTATCTTATTTTCTGTATTAATATATATATATATATCAATTAAAAAAAAAAAAAAAAAAATTTAAAAATATTCTTCTTTATCCTCTTTTGTGTTTAATTCTTTTCTCTACCCCTCTTATTTATAATTCTTCATGGATTCGTCTTGCGTTCGGTGTGGGAGACCATGGCATGGTTTTCAAACATGTCAATGGTGTATTTGTGAGCGGTGTGGTTTTGATATCGACAATACACAATTTGGATTTTGTCCATTTTGCAATTCAACAAATTCGTACTTCTCCTCTTACAATACTTTCTCCCCCCCTCCCGTCTATGACAATCCCTATCCGCAACATGAACCGGGTTTTTCCCAATACTCGTGTTGCAATCATTGTGGGGGCCCTCACGATACTTCGTATTGTCAGCCAATGAATTATTATGAGCCAAATCCGTGTCCTCATTTTTCTTCACCGATGGATTATTATGAACCAAATCCGTGTTCTAATTATTCTCAACCGATGACTTCCTATGAGCCACATCCGTGCTATAATTCTGGTTTTCATAACTGTGAGCCCCCACATCCTACCATCAATCATCAATCCTCTCAGAGAATTCAACAACTCAATGCTTTGAAAGACGAAACACACGCCATTGTTTTGCAACTTCAAGAAGCCGTTGTTCTTCTAAAAGAAGCAAATGAGGAGGAAAAGCGACAACGACAACGACAAGAGCAAGTATCTAATCTTAGTGATTATACTCCTCCTCTTGTGAGTTCTTACTATTATGATGATGATGACGACGAGAATACTATTTCTTGGAATGATCTTTGTGCTCAATGTCCTAGTGCAATTGTAATTCCTTCTCTCGACTTGCCGGCTCTCGAGCCTAAGGATTCTACCACTCCTATTCTCGATTCTTCCACTACGGAGACCGATGCCTCTCTCATCATGGGGGATGAGGGTCTTATCACTATTCCTTGTGACGAGACTCTTATTCCAATCCAAAGTGAGCCTACGGTTGCTTCCGATAGTGACGATGAGTGTGAATCTCTTTTTAGTGATGATTCATTACCTCCCACCGACATCTTGGAAGACGATTCTTTGGCTTTCTCTAATCCCCTTTTTGATATCGATGATGATTTTACTTCTAGTGATGACGAGTCACTATCCGATGAAGACGTTCAGAAGGAAAATTTCAAGATTTATTCGAACCCTTTATTTGATTTTGATGACGCCTACATCTCTAGTGAGATGAATCCTCTCTTTGAAGAGGGGATTGAGGACATTGATAGCTCCGACTCTCTTGCTATTGATGAGCATTCGTTGTTAGCCACGCCACCTCCCATCGTAGAGGAGGTGGAGAGATTTGACCCTACTTTCCGTTTGATTCGGTCTGGTGAGGTGACGCGGGTGGTAGATATGTCTTCTGATATTTCTCATATTATGTTGCCACCCCGTCCTACCGCGTGCACACCCAAGCGGGTGATGTATCGCTTTTACTCTCCTCATTTCATACCGGGAAATGAGGATGAGTGCTTTGACCCGGGAGGTGAAATTGACCATTCTTTGATTGACACCTTTACGGCTTTGCCGAATATTGACCATCCTATGTCTTTGGGGGATGACAATTTGTCTCCTTTACCCATCCCACCTCCCGTGGATCACGACCTCACATACTTTTCGTATGTTGAGAGGACTTTTCTACCTTTCAAGACTTATCCTCCTGCCTCTCATTTATTATGTTCATCCGGGACCGAGGATAAGATTTTTGATCCCGGTATTACATTCGAGGCCTCCCCATGGACCATTTAATTCGGGGTCGAGTCAGGCTCGTGACTCGGTTAACAAAAACAAGCGCTTCTCGGGAGGCAACCCGATGATCTATCTTTTTTATTTATTTTCTAACATAAGTGTAGGGGCGTGTGCTTCTCTCCATGTGTGCTTGTTGGTCTTTGTTTTTGTGTGCAGGTTCCCTTGGAGCGAGAAGACTTTCAGAGGGTTGATGTTGCTGTTTTCCATCATCTTCTTCATTCAGTCTCCGATCGATCTTTATGTCTATATCAGGGGAGTACTCAGTTCTCATTTTTATCCATACATATTTGATTGTGTTCTCCTTCTTACACTTGGAATTCTAGCATTAGCCTTTTGTGTTCTTAAGTGTAGGGGTAGCACCTTATCACTTTTGAACATTGAGGCCAATGTTCGGTTTTAAGTGTAGGGGGGTTTATATCATATGGATCATATTCATGCCTACTTGTTTGCCCTCTAGCATCCTATTTTGAGCAAATGTGTGTTTGTTTTATTTTATTTTATTAAATAATAATAAAACGTTTTTGACCGTGCGTGATTGACTTGTCCCGTAGGCTAGAACAAAGGGGATCCTGACTCTGCCTGAGTGTTGATCTGGCTGCTCCCTTTACTTTTAGATTAAGCTTTTAGGAATTGTGCAAATGAAAATGCTAAACGTGGAGTAGTTGGTTCTCTTTAGAGCTTATATGAGTAACCTGTGGTTTTTCCTCCTAGATTATAACTAGACTATATAAGTGTGTTTTTTTTTTTTTTCAAGCCTTTGAACGTTAAAAATTGTGTTGTTATGTAAAAATAAATTCTTATGCAATTTTGATATAGAGTTCTAGTTCAACTTTTTATTTAAATTTGAGTGAAAGCATACTTTCTTAAATTTGAAATAATGTTGCGTGTATAAATACGTTGAAAAAAAAAAAAAAAAAAAAAAAAAAAAAAAAAAAGAAAAAGAGAAAAAAAAAAAAAAAAAAATTGAAAAAAAAAAGAAAAAAAAATATTTGGAAAAAAAAATATTTGAAAAAAAAAAATATTTGAAAAAAAAAGAGAGAAAAAAAAAAAGAAAAAGAAAAAAAATGAATAAGAGTTTTATGTTTATGTTGCTTTTATTTATAATTGTGAGAAACTTGCTTTTTCTTAAATTTAAATTCGAAGTTGAACTAGAATTCGTCAATTTTATATAAGAGTTTAGACGGTAATTGAGAATGTAGAAGTCAAAGGTCCCGTGAACTCCGATACTATTCTCAAGGGTGTAAAAACCTAGCCTCCTAAGCTTTGCTAAAGGACAAGCTGAGAAGAAAGTCGCTACATGGAGTGATCTCTCCTTTGAATCTTCATTCTCTAATTACCGTCGTTGTTTTTCATCTAAGTGTCTTTTATTAGCTTAGCGGTGATTTCAAGATCTTTGATTTCAAAATCCCGCCAATCCCGGTACTATTCTCCGTGGGGTGTCAAAAGCCCGGGCACTTAACCGATTAGGTTGGGACGTCCCGAGAAGAAAGCCGCTACATGGGAAAGGCCATTTTTGAATCTTAAATCTCGTTATTTTCGGTGAGTCTAATATTCCACTTAGATGATTAGGCAACCATAACAAATGTCGATTTGAATGATCTAAAATTTGAAAATGAACACACTTGCCTAGTTATTATAATTATAGGAGTGAAAAGTTATATTTACATAGGTTATTAGTATAAGTAGTGTTAGCATTTTAACAAAACGTTTGCACAAGGAGTCTTAGCTTAGTTGGGAGTAATAAAAAGAGGATGACGATCTTTATTCCCTGGCGACACCCAGTTTGCGTGTTTCCCGTTCTATGATCCTTATACTTTGAATAAAAAGTCAAGCATGGCGGGTCACTATGAATTTTTCTTTTTCTTTTATTTAAAAAAAAAAAGAAAACAATTTCGAATAAAGTAATTTTTAAATTGTTTTTTTGATTTAACGTTTGTGATGATAGTTGCTTGGGGGCAAGCAACGTGTTTAAGTGTAGGGGTGTGTTAAACACGTAATTATTCATGCATTTAGTGAGAATTTCCCTTCACTTTTCGTATAATAAATAGCAAAAATATATTTTTTATGCATATATCGTTTATATTTGCTATTTATTATTGTAGGTACGAATAATTAAAAAAAGGAGCAAAAAACGAAGAAAAAGAGCTAAGACGGGCACGAGAAATGGAGAAAGCACGGAAAATCGAGTTTGACGGTGTATTTGTATTTTATTGGGCCGACCCGACACCATTTAAATGGGTCGAACTGACCCATTAATACAATTAATCTAGCAGCCCAACAGGCCCAACACGAGCCCACTATGGCCAAGCAAAAAGACGCAAGCCCATAAAACATGATAGTTTAGATTTATTAAATGGGTGGTTAAAAACTAACGGAAGGAACATATATTTTTTTTGGAGGATTACTGCGTTTTTTTTGTTGGTACAGGTAGGAAAAAAACAACATTCTCATTTTCATTTTCATATCTTTCTTTTTGTCTTTATTATTTTTGTAGATTAGTTGTAGGATTAGTGTAAATTTAAATCAACCTTTTTTTTATTTCATTTCAATCTTGATTTAATATTTCTTTTATTAATGAAAGTTTGATTTAGTTTCGGTTCATAAAAGTTTTTTTTTCGATTCAGTTATAGTCGCAGTTCATGTATTTTGATTCGGTAAAAGTTATTACAAGTTGCTTATGATTCAAAGTTTTTGTTCCGATTAATTTTGTTAGCGATTCTGGGTTTCATATAGTTTGTGTATGCTATTTGGTGGTTTATTGTTCGATAGTTTGGTTCAGTAGATGATGATCCGGATGTGAGTTTTGATGTAATGATGGTATAGCAGATTAGAAAAAAAAAATAGATCTTCAACTTTTCTTTTAGTGATGATCCGGATGTGGTTTCAGTTTATGTTGTTTAGGTGATATAATAGATCTTCAACTTTTCTTTTAGTGTTAGAGTTAATATTTTATATAGTCTTCAGTTTGCAAAAGTGCCAAGAAATTGAATGAAACAAAAAGGAAAAGTTGCATCTAATGGGTCTCGAACCTTGGACCTCATGCTTCAATCTCATACAAGTTTACCATCTTGCTAGTTATGCCTTTTCCTTATGTTTTGCATTATGTTTTTTTAATAGAATGTTAAAATCTAATAGTTTATTTTTTTTCTAATAATAAATATAGAAAATGTTTTAAACTTTAGCTTTCCTTTAATGAATTAGTTTATAAAAAATAACTTTAGCTTTCCTTTAATGAATTAGTTTATAAAAAATAGTTTTTTTAATTAATTTATATCATCTCGATTATTTTTATATAAAAAATAGTTTTTATAAAATTTAGAATGTCGTTTATCTTAATTGTCATTAACGTATTTTGTTTTATGTTACCTCGGCGTATCCGGTTCGTCATACGGGTTCGTTTCCTTTATCTTTATTTCATTAGCTCAAATATGTAGTTTTAATTATGCTTGTTTAGTTTAGCATTTTATTGTCATTATTCTTATTTTAGATATCTCGCTTTATAAATGTAGTTTAATTTTCATCCTTATCGCTTTTTATATTTAGTAGTTAATATTATTAGTAGTTTAACTATAAAAATCAAAATATCTTTTATTCGAGCATCAAACTTGAGACATCAACGCGGATTTCCATTCACACTTCGCCGAGATTACGATAACCTTCGGGTGTATGAAAACGATTCAATCAGGGAACAAGTACATCCTCGTAGCCGTTGACTACGTATCCAAATGGGTTGAAGCTAAGGCTCTCCCTATGAACGATGCGAGGGTGGTTGTGAACTTTTTGAAGCAGCTTTTTGCTTGATTCGGTGTTCCTTGTGCTATCATCAATGACCGCGAGACTCATTTTTGCAATGATCAATTTGCTCGAGTCATGGCTAAGTATGGTGTCAATCACCGTCTTTTCACCGCTTATCATCCCCAAAGAAATGGTCAAGACAAGATATCTAACTGTGGATTGAAGCGAATTCTTGAGCGTACTGTGGGAGAGCATCGTGCCTCGTGGGCCGATAAGTTAGATGATGCTTTGTGGGCTTTCCGTACCGCATATAAGACTCCGATTGGTTGCACTCCATATCGTCTTGTGTACGGAAAGGCATGTCACCTCCCTATTGAACTGGAACATAAGGCGTATTGGGCCTTGAAGTGGGCCAATTTTGACATCAACAAAGCCGGCGATCTTCGGAAGATTCAACTCAACGAGCTAAATGAACTGAGGAATGAAGCTTATGAGAACTTATTGATCTACAAGGAGAATACCAAGATCATCCATGATTCAAGGATTAAGAACCGAGAGTTCCACGTTGGTGATCAAGTTTTAATCTTTAACTCTCGGTTGAAGATCTTCTCTGGCAAGCTGAAGAGCCGTTGGTCTGGTCCATTCACCGTCGCCAAAGTCTTCCCATATGGCACCATTGAGCTTTCTCAGCAAAATGGGCCCAATTTCAAAGTGAATGGCCAGCGAGTGAAGCTGTACTTTGGTGAGGACATCTCTCATGAGATGATTCCATCCCTCACCACGTTTCCCTTGAATTAGTTCTGGGTCGACTCACGCTCGTGACTCGGTTAACAAAAACAAGCGCTTCTCGGGAGGCAACCCGTTGATCTACCCTTTACCGTTATCATAATAATGTAGGGGGAGCCCCGTATGTGTTTGTTGTCTTGTTTCTTCTAATGTGTAGGGATTAAAGCTTCAAAGATCGATTCTCGATGACTTTTGACGAACCGTGATCCCGTGTTCCCGTCTTCCCGTCTTCCCGGTTCTATCCTAAACTGTCGTGATTCAATATTTCATATCTTATATGTTCACATTGAACTCACTATAGTTGTCCTTTCCTTAGCAAGATTTAAACAACGTGCATAATGTCCTAAATGTAGGGGAATTTACTCCCACATGCTTAAACATTGAGGACAATGTTTATATCAAGTGTAGGGGGACTTCTATCAAAGTAAGTGGTCTTTTCCATGAATTTGCCCTCATTTTAACCGGAAAATCTAATTTTTCGACATTTTTCAAAAATTTTAATCTATTTTGGCCTAGTAGTATAGTAGTATTTTCCTTTGTTATCGTTATTTACTTTCTTTGCTAGAATAAATTTTCAATAAAATGGTTTTAAATTTTTCAACGTTGTGAATCTTTTGACTCAACCCGAGTTTACTTATCCAAGTCTACTCTAGCTAGTACCCTTAACGTGTTTAAGTCAAGTTTTTCTAGGCTTTTATATAGTGAACTTTAAAACACGAAAGTCTTAACTCTTACGGGTTAAGAAAAAGAACTTTTCGCAAGTTCCTATAATTGATCCTAGAGAGTCGTTTATCAAGGGAACTTTAAAATGCGAATTCTAAACTTGAAAGTGTCTAAGAGTTTGCAAGATCCTATAGATGACTTGAAAACCCAAAACTTTGATTTAATTGGCTAAGCATCCACGAGTCTCATTCCTTGAGATTTTAAATTGTGGAGAACGAGAGATGATAGAGTCAATTATAAGTTTGGTATTCTTTCGTGAATTTATGTGAGTTGATTATAAGCTTTTTCTCACATCGCTTGTTAATAAATATATTTACAATAAATAAGGTTGTACGATTTGAAAAGTTACTTAGCTTCTAACACAAGATCGTTTAAAAGTTGCTCGGTATTAATTAGAGTTCATAGCAAAGGCATAACTTATTGAAGCGAGATGCGAAGATTGACGAGTCCGAAAAGGTCCTAACAAGACATTAGGGCTACATTTTGTTGCTAAAGATCCAAAAGTGATGTGAAGAATCATTTATCAAAAATCAATATGAAGAATCGAGACACACGACGAAAAGCAAATACTCCCCAAAAGTCATGGAGAAGTCTATCCGAAAAGACCCTGGCAAGGTATGAGGATAAATAGATCCAACTCCTAAAAGGAGGCGGATCGTTGTATATCAAAGTCCAAAATAAAGATTGGAGAAAAATGAAGAAGTCGTGGTCTAAATATGAATAATCTCTCAAAAACTTCAAGCGAAGAAATTCCTATTATGAAGAGAAGACCATAAGTTCAAGAACATCTTTCAAGATTCGAAGTATGAAGTCGTTGCCAAATATCGGTCCGAGAAAGGTCTCAAATCGTGAAGCGAGTTATGCCAAGATATGAACTTTAAGAGGTCCCGAGAAGCAGTTTTAAAGGACTTTGTCCTTTAGCTAACTATGGATTAAATCGTCCCACTTTATATTCAGCCTAAATAACTATTGAAATAAGTCAAACAATGCATCCTCGTGATCATTCAAGACAAAATTAAAATATAAGAGATACACCTAGGAATAAAGGAGTCTAAGTAAATAATTGGCCCACATGAATTCGTGTTAGTTTACTAACTTATAATAACAATGATCTCGTTTTTTAAGCTTGGTTTGGGGAACGTGAAACTTGAGGATGACGAACATTCATGACGGCCAAAACCTCAATGTAAGTCTTTTATTTCTTTACTTATTTTGAACATATTTCCATTTTTTTAATCTCCTTAAAGTTTAGTATTTAATAAAGGCCAAGGTGGGTTGTCTATGATGAGAAATGTAAACTGTGCTTTGAAATTAATACATTGCATGAGGGCATTGCAATGGTCAAGTGTAGGGGATTTAATAAGTGTGAAAACACTTATCCTTTTACCACTTATTTCCAATAATAACAAGACAAAAACGTGTATTTTATGTCGTAAATGTCGGAATTATGCGTGGTTTGTGTTTTTATTGTGTTTTAGGACCAAAAGATGAAAAAGGAAGAAAACATGGGCTATCACGGGCTTTTATCGAAGAAAAAGACAAAAGACGAAGTCAAAAGATCGAGAGTGTAAGAAGAACGAAAGTCCAAGGCCTACTCTAAAGATTTATCGAAGAAAAAGTCTAAAGACGGAAGTTTAATGAAGTCGAAGAACTCAAGTCTAATAGAAGAAGAAAATTATAAGACAAGTTCAATTTACATCGACAAATCCCGAGACGACGTCGAGAAAGACAAAGAATTTAAATCGAGTCGTGAAGAAAGAAAGAAAGAAGGAAACACATGTACCTTTCCATCTCCTATAAATACCCTCCTAAACACATTAGGAGGGTGGTTAGCTAGTTTTATTTTCCTTTCTTTAGTTTTTAGAGAGAGTAAGTTTTAACTTTCTCTCACTAAGTTTTCATATTTTCTTCATTTTTATCTTTCAAGTTTAAGCTTCATTTCATCCTTGTATTTGGAATTCATTAATCAAAAGTTCAAGTTAAGCTTTTTGTTCATTAATATCTTTCTACCTTTCTTGATTTTAGTTTGTTTTTGATCTGAAATTTTAATGCTTTTTGTGTAATCTTGATGTTTTTGTGACTAAAAAGTTTATCTTTTTATTCCTTACTAAGTTTTTATACGGTTTAAGCTTTAAGCTTGTTGTGCTTATTGGCTTATTTAGTATATATAGCTTATTATCTTTTAAGTTTTCTTAAAAATTTAGTCTTTTGAAAGTTTGATTCATAAAGTTTGCTTATTTCGTGTCTTGAAAGTTTTTAAATTTGTGCTTGTTTTCATTTTGTTAAGATTTAAATAAGTGCTTATTTGTCTTTGCTTATTTGTGCTTATTCGGTTCTGCTTATTTGCCTTTGAATCCCATCGTAACTGTTTTGATGCGTTACCCAGTACGATCGAGTAAGTGTGATCGCATAAACCTCTAGGGTTTCTACTTGCGATCCATAGCACGATCGTTCATTACGATCACACTCCTTAATCCTCACCACGATCACTTGTTGCGATCGTGGGTACGATCAAGAGTGCGATATGTGGTTGCGATCCCTGGCTACGATCGCATTGGGTGAGATCGCTTGTTTCCACCGCATTGAGTGCGATCTTACTGACTACGATCACTAGCCTACGATCGATTGTTACGATCGTAGGGTGCGATCACTTATTGCGATCAAAGGATACGATCGAGGGTACGATCCAAGTGCGATCCAGGCACGATCAAGCACCCCGATCGCATTGACTGCGATCCAATTTCAAATTTTTAATTTTATTTCTTATTTTTATTTTAAGTTTCAAATTTAATTTTTCTCGCATTTTTACTTAGTATTATTTAAACGAGTTTTGTCTTATTTTATTTTTACAAAGTTTTTAGTTTTACAAAGTTTTCAAGTTTTAAATTCATTTCGTTTTAATTTCCAAAAATTGCACGCTTCCTGAAATCTCTGTTTTTACCAAGTGTTTTTCTTGTAATTTTTAGTTTAATTTTTCAAGCTTTTATTTTACTCAACGACATTTTCATATTTACTTTTAGTTTAAAATAGATATCCATCCCATTTTATTGTCCACCAAGAACGACTGAGTCGCATAATTAACGGTAATCAATTCGAAAAGACTGGAACAACGAACTTTCATACGAGGCAAAACCCAGTTATTAGTAACATTAGCTCTGGTCTTGCCCCAAACAACCCTACTTCATCATCATTTACACCACCTTCTAGGAATGAATGGGATACGTTGTTTCAACCGTTTTTTGATGAATTTTTTACTCCTCCAAGTATTGTTGCTCCAGAACCTGAGGTAATAGCTCCGGTTCCCGAAGTTGTAGCTCTAGCAACCGAAGCACAACCAGACACATCTGCACCTACAATTGGTCAAGATATACCTTCAACGAGTAATTCTCAACCAACAAATGTTTCAACTACCCATGTCATGCCTATTGATGATGAAGAGGATGATGATGATCATGATTTGGAATTCGCTCAAATGCGTGAACTTCCATTCTTTGGTGTACCAATTCCCGACCATAATCAAGTCGGGTCGTCCACCTCAGAGGAAGCTCCTACTACGATCTACTCCAATCCACGAATTCGTGAACATGACAACAAGTGGACAAAGGATCATCCTATAGATTCTATTATTGGTGACCCTAATCGTCCGGTATCCACATGAAGTCAGTTACAAGAAAATGCAATGTTTTATCATTTTGATGCTTTTCTCACAGAAGTTGAACCTAAGACATGGCAAGAAGCTTTTACTCAATCCTGTTGGATAGAAGCTATGCAAGAAGAAGTTAATGAATTTATACGTCTTGAAGTATGGGAACTTGTCCCATGCTCGGATCAAGTGCAGTTACTCACTTTGAAATGGGTGTACAAAGTGAAGCTCGACGAGTTAGGCGGAATATTGAAGAACAAAGCTCGACTAGTAGCTCGTGGATACAAGCAATTATTGGGCATCGACTTTATGGAATCCTTTGCACCTGTTTCCCGTTTGGAAGCTATTAGACTATTCCTTGCTTATGCAGCCCACATGAATATGATCGTCTATCAGATGGATGTGAAGACGGCATTTCTTAATGGTGAAATCAAGGAAGAGGTCTATGTTCAACAGCCAGATGGTTTTGTGAATCCTAAATATCCTAATAATGTGTACAAGCTTAAGAAGGCTCTCTATGGGTTGAAGCAAGCTTCACGCGCATGGTATGATCTATTGTCACAATTCCTCATTACGCAAGGCTTCGCTAAAGGAAAGGTGGATCCCACGCTGTTCATTCAGAAACGAGGTAAATATATGATTATGGTACAAATATATGTCGATGATATTATATTTGATGCCTCGACTCAAACCTTATCTGATGAGTTTGGGACACTCATGTCTTCCAAGTTTAAGATGTCAATGATGGGCAAGGTATCATTCTTCTTAGGACTTCAGATATCTTAGAGTCCTAGGGGCATCTTTATCAATCAATCCAAGTATGCCCTTGAATCTCTTAAGAAATATAAGATGGAATCTTGCGACCCCGTGGATACTCCAATGGTGGAACGAACTAAGCTAGATGCAGATCCACATGGCATTGTCGTTGATCCGACACTTTATCGTGGAATGATCGGTACCCTTCTGTATATCACAGCTAGTCGACCTGATCTTCAGTTTGCTATATGTATGTGTGCTCGGTATCAAACTAGGCCTACTGAATTACACTTAGCAACCGTTAAATGGATCTTTCGGTATCTTAAAGGAACCATTAATCGGGGACTTTCGTATTCGAAGGACTCTTCGATTGCACTAATGGCATATGCAGATGCGGATTACGCGGGTTGTCAAGATACAAGGCGTAGCATGAGTGGAACTTTTCAACTACTAGGAGAACGACTAATCAGTTGGGCATCGAAAATGCAGAAAAGCGCTGCAATTTCAAGTACGGAAGCAGAATACATAGCTATGTCCGGTTGCTGTGCTCAAGTTCTTTGGATGAGATCGCAATTAACCGACTATGGTCTAGGTTTCAACAAAATTCCGATGTATTGTGACAACAAGAGTGCAATTGCCTTATGCTGCAACAATGTTCAATTCTCCCGGTCGAAGCATATTGACATTCGTTACCACTTTATTAAGGAGCAAGTGGAAAATGGAGTAATAGAGCTTTACTTTGTCTGATCTGAGTATCAATTGGGTGATATTTTCACGAAGGCTTTAGATCCCGCTCGAATGGAATTTTTGGCCGACAAACTAGGATTGAGAACTTTCTCGCCCGAGACTCTTAAGGAACTGGCAGATGAAGCGAAAGAATAGTGGTGGTAAACTATTCTCCGTATCCTTGGTGATCATCTGTATATATTGTTTATATTTTTTTCCACAAAAGCAAAATACAAAAATATAAAACCATATAAAAACCATAAAAATTGAAAATTTTCATAAAAATCCAAAAATATTTTTATTTTATTTTAAAAGGCATGTCTTTTGGTACGATAATATTTACGGCCTTAGAAATGTTGATTAATATTGACACGACGCCATAAATAGAGTTCGTACAAAAGTTGTAAATATTTCATAAAACATGCCCAAATGGCTTGTAGTTAGTTCAGACTGCAACCCGTTTTTCATATTAAATTCAAGTAATTCTTATGAAAGCTTTGGCTCTCAACGAGAAATTAATTTTCTCGGGCAAGGTTTACTTTAAAACCTTGTAAGGGATCAAGTTTACTTTATAACTTGGTCTAACACAAATCTATGTACGCATCAGTGCATTTATTTGTTAAAACAAGAGAAGTCTTGTTTTTATGAAGCTATCATCTCTACAACCATAGCTATCTACAATTGGTATCTACATACTCGACGATGCGACTACTCAACCGAAGACTACAACTCTTTCAATAGAACACGAGTCAACAATTGAGAGGGAGCAATTGTCAAGCATTCAGAATCTTCGATGCCGAAAGTGCCAAGTTCACAAGTTGGTGTCAAGACAACAATACCAATCGTACATGTGGTGTCAAGAGATGACTTCAGACGTGACGAGGCGACCAACATTTGCATACAAGAACCATTTGATCCTATCATATGATGTTCTCATCAATCAGGTCCAACCTTGTCAATTTTTTTCTAATATGGTGAATATGTGATTGTTTTACAAATCGGTATCATATCTCACACATTTAGTATCATGAAGATAACTGGACTTGTATTTTTCTTCCCAAAACCTTTCTTAAAAACTTATTAAATCAATTGATATTAAAAATATCGATTGGGTTAATATTTTTAATATGGGGGAGAAAATATGATTTAATATGGGAATTTATCACAAATGGCTTGACTTAATGTGATAGCTCATCCCGACATGTGCGAAATGTTTTCGAATATCGTGGCATATGTTAAGGGGGAGCAAAACGGATTTGCACATCAAAACGAATTTTCATGGGGACATATACTTACCCTAAATCCATTTATTTCATGACGATGAATATTGTGGTGTCATAAGGATGGTAGGATAGGTTAAGTCCTATGATTCTTCCATAACCGGAGGAATCTTCCCAAGGACATTCCATAGCTAGAAATAGTAGTCCTTAGGAAAGATGGAGAAAGATTGGGAATGTAGCTGAATGCCGACCAAGTACTTAAGTTAGCACTGGAACAATCACAACAAGGTGCTAGTTATGACGTATTGGTAAGCATTGAAGGGGTTGAAGAATGAAAAAGAATTGTAAAGATAAAGGGTGTAAAGAAAGAAGCCCTCCTTACAACCTTAGGCAGAAACCGGGTCAACACATATGCTATTGAGATCATTTTAATGATGCTCGATATTGAAGATAGTTATTATGGACCCAGTGATGCAATGCACAACCCATCCCAGCTAACTCAGATATCTCTCAAAAAGTATTTGTTTAATCACACGGAGACAACGCATTATCTATTGATTTATTCACTCCGAATAAATTGGTATTGAAATGGTGGCACTCCTCTCCAGCCTCCGATCACTAAAATCCAAAATGCACGATCGAGTCTAGAGCTATTTGAGATCATCAAATATCTCATTAGGACACACTTTCATAATTCCTTGCTTCTTCACACACTGTGAAAAGTAAGAAAGATCTTAAGAGTCCTACGTAAAATCTTCATGATCTTGCCTGAACATCCGAGTAATACGAAAGTATTTACAATGAAGATGGAAATCCTTCTTGAGCGAACATTCAAAAGCTCATGGTAGGTGACTTGTGCGATTATTTATGAATCAAGCTTGTGATAACTGGAAAGCAACAGTGGTTTAATTCTTAACTGAACTTAAACACGATCAAGGCCTCTACGCAATATCTCAGTGATCTTGCCAGAACACTAAGAGTGACATCCTAGTGTTCACAGTGATGAGTGGAAATCCTTCTAGTGTTAACATCAAACAACACTTGGTAGGTAACTTGCAAGATTCTATATGAATCTAGCTCATGACAAATGGAAAGCAACGATGGTGCGATTCTTTAATGAATCAAACTTGTTCCAGGAATCGGAATTAACAGTTTCAATCATGCGGATAATTTTATCCAAATGATTCACTCTTTACGTTCGTAGTCAGCTTTGGATGGTCGAGCAAAGAGAACGGGTTTACCCGCGAAATCTTGTCAAGGAGATTTTTAACTAAATCTACCTGCCACAAGTACGATATTTACTATCGTCCAACGGTCTTCACCGACCGGAGGTAAAATGCTACCAAATTAGAATGAATTGTTCAAAGCCATTTTGTTCGTGTCTACTTATGTTGTGGCATTTGAAGACGGTGGCGCTGCGGAATCCAAGAAGAAGTCGCCCCCGCATGCTTATACTTTATGCACTTAATACTTCATCTAATTCTAGAAAGTCTAAAAGTCAAGTCTTCCATTGTATCGAACTCTGAAGCTTTCAAGAATTACGAAGGTATAAGTATGTGGGATATGAAGTCACGAGGAGGCAGATATCACAAGTGATGTACAAGATCAAGGCAAGAGATTAATGTTCAAGATTGATATCAAATATCACATCAACATGTTCACCAGGAAAGAAAAAAAAAAGAAAGACGAAGACTACGAGCTCAAGACAAGCATAGTATGCTAGGTTTATTTTATTATTGTAACTCGAGTAACGCCCTTGTTTGGAGTGACCTCCCTTAGGGGAGATTGTTGAAAATACGTTTTTCGTATTAGAAAGGATTGGTCACTCGAACAATAGTCTAAGTAATAGCTCGTAGTTTAGTTTATTTACACTTATTAAACAAAGCCCAAACCGAGCCTATGAGTTGTATGGGCCGGCGGCCCAATGTAAGCCCAAGTCCATCTCATGAGCTTAGGTATATAAACCCTCTCCTTAGATGGAGAGGGTGTGGTTTCATTTTCAATTTACACATAGTTCTTTCATTTCTCTCTCTAGAAGTGTGTGAAATCATCTATCTTTCTATCTCTTTCTCTCTCTAAAACATAAGCAAGATTTACGATATCAGTAGTACAAACCCTTTTGGGTGTCGAACGCTAATTGGAAGGGTTCTGTGACTCTATAGGACAAACACAAAAGAAAGAAAGATGAAGCATGAGATCCCGTGACGAGTGTGTTATTGAGATGGCCTACGTTGGAGAGCTTCAATCTCGTCAAGAACATTGTGTAATGCAACTCATATCTCTTGCAAAGGTATGTGACAAGAGATTGAGTGTTGCGACAATGGTTGCATTAATGAAGGAGGTTGGAGTGGGGAAGGTTATGGTGAGAGTTTTGAGTAGGTGGTTGTGGAAAAGATTCGACCGAGTCTCTGAGGCATTGTGCCTCTCGGATGTGCCGATTGACCAGGTCATTGAAGGCAAGGCGGCGATTGAGGTCTTGTTATTGTTGGTTTATTGGAGGAGGTGGAAGCACACTTGTAAGTGAGGAATGAGATGGTGAGTTTGAGAGAGAGTGACAGAATGAAGGTTGTTCAATCCACATATAGTCGTCTAAATCCATAAAGGATGGAATGTGAGGAGGATATCCTAATTAAGGGCTTGGAGAAGAGGTTGGTTGGGGTAAGGGAGTAGTGGTTTGAATTGGTTCTTGAGAATGTGGTAGCACAACCTCAATGTGGTCCAAGGTAGGTAGAGGATGTGGATGAGAGGTGGGAGGTGTATCAAAAATTTCGATGGGTTGAGGCATGACGGTTGTTGGTGATGAGGTATGGTGGTTCGAGAGTTAGCGGATGGTGGAGAGGTGGTGATGAGAGAGAGTGTAAGGGAAGAGGAATCAGGTGACATGGAATTTCTTAAATTATCTTCAAGTTCTTGAGATATTTCATTTTGTATTGGTGACAAGTGTGGGTTTGTGGAAGATGTTGTTGGTGGTGAAGGTTTGGGAAATCCGAAGAAAGAGGGACGAACACTCTCTTCTAAGGATGGGTTTTGAGGAAGAGTTTGAGCCTTTGGTCATTGTAAGAGAAGAGTAATTTCTTATTTTTTTTGTGATGGATATAAGAGAATGAGAGTTTGTGAGGAAAATGATGTGAAAAGAAGGGTGTTTAAATACTAGATTAGAGAACCTAAGAAGTTAATGTTGGGTAATATGATTGGAAGAAAAAGAGATTAGGAGTAATTGGAGCTTAGTAGGCAGTTGGTTACGTAATAGGTATATTTACTTACATAAAACATTCAAGAAGATTAGATGTACTTTGTATGTATTCTTTTTATTTTATTTTTGTTCACTCCATATAATAAGCTAACCAAAACTAACAACTAAGCTAATTATGGTCTAAAGCGACTTATGAAACACAATAACACTAAGGCAACTTTAGCTTTATATGACAATTGAAATGAGATTTTCTTTATGTAAACAATAAGAGAAAGGGGTGTGGCGGAGAGAGAGAGTTTTCCGGTCTGAGGTGGACACCTCGTTGGTGTTCTCGGTCTTCGCCATGATTCACCGTTTGCTCATCGTGTTTCGGCGAAGAGAGAGAAAGGGAAACCGAAGCAGTTATAATTGTTTTTGTGTGTGTGTTTGTGTAGAAGAGGAACTAGCAGTTATAAAAGTATGTTAGGAGAATGAAATTTTTGCAGAGGATAAGATAATTTTTTTATATATAAAAGCTATATTTACATAATAAGTCTTTTTGGTCGTTTGTTTGTGTAATTTGAGTCTAAGTTTAATATGTTTTTTATAAAATGTGTTTTATAAAAGCAAGTTTATAATTTATAATTTTTATTTTTATGCTATATTTTTATTTTAATGAAATCAATTTATTTAGTTTAAAAAAATGAGAAATAGAATAAAATTGTCAATGAGTAGGTTCAAAGTGAAAATGTGAGAGAAATGTCATAAGTGGAGAATATTTTTGTAAGTTGGTTTGATGTGAGGTAACGTTGATATAACAGTAATAAAACCAAAATAAAAAAATGTTCTATTCATCACAACCCTTATAGAGTTACTTTTTATCAGATACATGATACAAGTAACGCATATCTTCTAGAGTTAGTTCCAAAAGCTCGTTTTTTTTTATCTCATTTAAGCTCAAAGTGTTCAAAAGTTCGATTGATCGATGATCCGAGACGAACCGCTTAACCTGAAACCGGAAAAACATAAAACCGAAACAACTCGCTCATCACGGTTCGATTTTTATTTTTATTTTTAGATATCCGTGATTAACTGAACCAAACCAGGCCTAACATTTTTACGTTTTTACATACTCTTAACCATATAATTAAAAACTTATTTCAAATTTGTAATTTCTACTTCAATAAAGATAATACGATAAACTTATTGAGTTGAGTTATTTTGGATACATACTTTTTCTTATATATGAGGGGACTCATCCACACCATCCATCTCATTTACGTGAAATATTATATATGATAATACTGTTTAATCATATATGATAACATTGTTAAATCATATATGATATGGGTTTCTATCATATATGACAGGTTATATCATATATGATACTGGTCATACATCATATATGATAGTAGTATCATATATGATAATTTTCGAAAACGTGAAAAAAATGAAAAAAAAATAATTTGTCGAAAGTGTATCATATAGCATATCTATAGAAAGATAATTAAATGATCGTCATAACAGTATGTTTTTTTTCGCATAACGATTAACGGTTTAAGAGATATTAATGTTTGAAAAAAGATGGTAAAATTATATTTTGTGTTTAATCTTATCCATTGAATTAAAATAAGATAGATGGTGGGATGAGTCCCCTCATATTCAAAGAAGTATGGTATCACTTAAATCAAACTTAATTTATGTTTAGAAGTGGACAATTAAACATGTATAGCAAGAAAAAAAAGGGCAGTTTTTAACAAGTAGTCTAAACAGCTATAAGAGCATCCACTATGAGAGGTTCAAGAATAGGTCTAAAAAGTTTGAAGAGGTTTATGTTTCATATTAACCATAGTGGAGTTTCATTTTAATCCTATGTGGCATGAAGAGGTCCTAAATCTTAGACCTCTTCATAATTTAATGCATGTGTTGTATGAAACAATTATAAACCTTTAAGAAATTTATGTCATAGTAGAGATAGGTTTATTAATTCAAAAAGTCTAAAACTTATTTATGTGTCATGAAAAATTTAATTTAAAGAGGTTTATAATGTTTTACCATAGTGGATGCCCTAAGTAACATTTTCAATAAGCAACTCTATACGTGTTTTACTTAGGAATTGTCGTCAAATGACAGTGTAAAGTCACTCACTTCACAGTTCACATTTTACTTCAACTTGTCTCACTTTTCTAGAGGCTTTTTTCTTTTGAAAAAAACACCAAATAATTTTACATTTTCAAGAAATCAAAATGAAGACAATGTTATCTGCAGGAGCAATATCGATGATAATGACCGGTAAATCTACGTCTAAGAATCTAAACCTAGTGCTTCAACTGATTAATATTGCTAGTGTGACAGGTTCTATAAAAGGCAAGCAATGGCGCATAGTTGAGTTATCTGATGGTTCTTATAAGCACGATGGTTTAATTGCTGATGACCTTATTATATCACTCAAGTTACAGAGAGGTTCCATTGTTCAATTGACTCAGTTTCAGCTGATCATCAACGCAGTTAGTTGTAGAAGGTATGTGTTATAATCTTCTTTTCTTTTTTTTTGTTCCCACTGCGGGACGACTAATCCCAGGGCGACTACCTTTTTTTTTGTGCATTTTGTGCAGTTATATACGTGTTGGCGACCTTAATTTGCTTGTTAGCAAAGACCATATCATAGGTGATCCAAAAGTTTATCCTCCAGATAAAGAACCCACAACTTCAACCCAAAAACAGGATCATGTTATAGACACTGATGATGACGAAGAACCCCCAATGAAAACTTCAGATTCTCCAACTCAAAACAAAAAACGAAAACTTCAGTCAACCGATGATGTCATCCCCGTATTTGGAAAAGATATATCTGATGTTAAGAAAATGATGGTGGAGATAAGTAATGACGTTCGTGTGTTATATAAAAAGTCGGAGACACTTGAAGAAGATGTTTCAGTAATAAAGAAAATGATGGCTGAGAAAAATAAAGTAGATGACGTGGGCTATAAAAAGTTGGTGACACTTCAAGAAGATGTTTCTAAAATGGCGAAAATGTTGATGGCGAACAATAAAGAAGATGATGCTGGTGCTTGCTATAAAAAGTTGGAGACACTTGAAGAAGATGTTTCTAAATTGACGAGAATGGTGATGGAGAAAGGTAAAGAAGTTGTTGTGGGCTTTAACAAGACGGAGACACTATAGGAATCTTTGGTTGCACTTGAAGCCCGAGGCCGAGAGTTGTTGGAATTGGGTAAAAAAATGCTGGAAGTATGTTTGGTTTACTGGATTGATGAAAAAGAAGGTAAACTTTATGTTTGTGTCATCTTATGTTATGTTTTATTTTGTCTAGAAGGTAGGTGAACCGCGTTGTTATCGTTTGGGTTAGAAATGCTGTGTAGAAGTGTAGAACTACTAATATATGTCTGCGTGAAGTATAACGCGCAATGGTAGTTTTTTGGTAAAAGGCTTCTCCTGTTTTGAATTATAAGTGTAATAGCAGGAAAAATCAGAAGTTGTTTTACAGTTCGATTCATGAATTGGCAGTTATGCAATCAACTTCAGTTTCACATCAGTAGTTCGATCGCTCTTATATGGGTGAACTTATTTGCATAGACTACTCTCCATTGCATTGGATGTTATTGTTGTGTTTTCTGGTATCACCCTGACATCCTTAATAACAACGAAGAATGGTGGTGATACTTTGAAACAGATTCTTAATTTTGAAGTACGTACATGCTTGGAAGAATAACTGTTTTGACTTTATGGGGTAGAAGGTCAAACACTTCAAATCATGTCAGGCTCTAGTGAATTCCAGGTTCTACCTGTAAAATTTGCTAGGGTATATATTGTTTTAACAGGAACTCATCAGGAGTAAGTTACTTCAGCTAGTTGTTAGGAGGAATGCAACTTTCCTTATCTATGCCAGGGGCGTGTCATCGGATCAAGTTGTTGAAAGCCTACATCCCAAGTTAATGTTGAAACATTAGGGGGGCTTATGAGGACCACACAATGAAACTAGGGTCCTGTTGTAGCATGAGCATATCAATTGCTAGGTTGTTAATATAGAATTTCATACTCGGTTGTACATGGCACAGGTTGTAGCATGGTTAAATAGAATTTAAACACGGACCAATCATACTCCCATGCTACATGGCACACGGTGTTCTTAAAATCTTTTCATCATGTATGATAATTTGCTTGAACCTTTTTTTTTCTGTTTTCATTACGTGCATGATCCTCATGCATTCCTAGTTCTTGGTATAAAATCTGTTTGGAATTCAACACAAAAGTGCTCTTCTCATTCTATAACTCAAAGCAGCGAAAAAGCAATGATAACATCACATTCCGTACGAACAAAATCAAAGTGATGGCTGTAAATCTTACTCCGGGAGCATTAACGGAGATAATGACAGATAAATGTCCCTCAAATGATCTGAAACTGGTGGTTCAAGTGATTAATATCTTAAGTGGTCAGATAAGTACTAGAAATGACGAGCAATGTTACAGAAAGGTTGTGTTATCTGATGGTCATTCTAGCCACTTTGGATGCATTGCTGATGGCATTTTTGTATCAAACAAGTTGCAGAAAGGTTCCATTGTTCAATCGACCAACTTCCACTTCACAATGTTTTCTAGTTATGGACTTATGATAGAATCAGGTATGTGTCGATAAAGTAAAATAAGTTTTATATATTATGTTTCTGCAATTTTGCTTATACATAGGAGAATGTAAAGCGAATGTATAGAATTTGAACATAATATCTTAGTTTCTGTATGTAGATGTAGTTTAGTGAAATATTAGATGTTATGAGCTCGTTATTTATTAGTAGTATCTAATTGTTATTTATGTTTTAATAAACTTTGTGAGGAAAACGTTAGTTTCTGGCTGTAGATAAGCTTGTCGATCGTATCGATTTGGTTGTGCAACTGTTAATTGATTATCTGATAGATTATTGTGTTGTATATTCACATTGAGAGTTATGATCAATATAGTTATAGACTTATAGGAAATATCAATGAACAGGAGTGCCGAAAATGTTAATTTATACTTGCAGATATTGTTAGTCGTATTGATCTGATCTGGATGTTGTAACATCAGGTTTACAGAATGTTTTTTTACTTACTGTTGTGTACGGAATTGGATGTCTATCGTTATATGTGTAGGTGTGCGGAAAATTAGTAAAGTTTCTGTTCGTAGATGATTTTGTGGTATCAACTTTGGTTGTCTAATTGCTGATATAAGTTAGGAAATGTTAACTATGCTTGTATAATCACATAAATTATGTTGTATAATCACATAGAGTTAGTTATGATCAGTTTAGTTGTAGATAAGGTGATTTCTGCTTGTAGGTTTTTGGTTTACGGTTTGTTCACAAAACCACGTGTAGGAAATTAGTTGTGCATATGCTGTTTCTAAAAGTGATCGAATGTTCTTTGATGATATTGTATATCCATAAGAAATTCGGGATCACGTTTTATGTAATCTTGTAAATATACGCACAAACAATACAAGTGAGTCGAGTATGTGTTGTTCTTTGCCTTTGTACAGTATAAAACAGGCACCAAATTTTTGTTTATGCTGCTGGTAGGTTTTCTCATATTGATTGTAGTAGTGAAAAGGTCAATCATCTGCTTATTGATGCAAAAAGCTTGATATTGCATATCGTTGTGTATCCGTATTGTAGATTGCTTCTGATGTAATTTGCAGTAGAAAAGGTGGTTTATACATTATACCTATAAAGTTTCTCATCTGTCAAAAATGTTAGTACCATTTTGTGATTAACTTGTAGAGTTGTAAGGAATTTGAATTCTGATGTTTTACATGCAATTAGAGATTGTGATTTCTTTTTTGTTATATGAGCTCCTGATGTGCATTCATGTGTAAACAATTATATAGATTAACCAATAGTTCAAACTTACTTCCCGCATTCTTAACCCATTTCCCACAACTTTCCGGCTTCGAATGCAACCAACTTTTCCTATAATCGGCACTTTCAAGTTATCTATCCGAAAGAATTGATCCCCAATGAGTTCTTATTAAAATGATATAACAGGTAGAAAATATCTAGAATTCTACAGCTAGAACCCGGAATTAACTAGAGCCTAGCATTATTTTCAGGTGTTTGATCTTCAAAGCATGTATTTCAATTTTAAGAATCTGTTTTAAACTATCACCACTATTCTTCTTAGATCAGGGAATAAGGATAATAGGGTAAAACCAGAAATCACAATCCAAAACAATGTTGAGACTTGTAGTCTATGCTTATAAGTTAACCCATATCACAGCAATCGAACTACTGACGTGACATTAAAGTTGATTAAAAAACTGTGAATTATTCATCAATCCAGTAAGCCAAACACAAACATAACATAATATGACACAAACATAAACTGTGCCTTTTATTTCATCAATCCATTAAGCCAAACTAGACCAAACAGAAACATAACATGATATGACACAAACATAAACTTTGCCTTTTATTTCATCAATCCACTAAGCCAAACATGCTTCCAACATTTTTTACCCACTTCACACAACTCTCCGGCTTCAAGTGCAACCAAAGTTTCCTGTAATCGGCACTTTGACCAAACAACAAAAGTGCAGTGTCATATATTGGTTCTTGAGCTCCCCATCCCATTTTATCCAACTTTTCAATGCAAGCACCCATATCATCTTCTTTATTTTTCTCCATCATCATTCTCGTCAATTTTGAAACATCTTCTTCAAGTGTCTCCAACTTTTTAAAGCAAGCACCATCGTCATCTTCTTTATTTTTCTCCATCGTCATTTTCTTCATTTTAGAAACATCTTCTTCAAGTATTTCCAACTTGTTAAAGCCCACAACATCTTCCTTATTTTTCTCCATCATCATTCTCGTCAATTTAGAAACATCTTGTTCAAGTGTCTCCAACTTGTTAAATCCCACGGCAGCTTCTTCATTTTTCTCCATCACCATTCCCATCAATTTAGAAACATCTTCTTCAAGTGTCTCAAACTTTTTAAAGAAAGCACGAACATCATTTTCTTTATTTTTCTCCGTCATCATGTTCGTCCTTTTAGAAATATAATTCTCAAGTATCTCCAACTTCTCAAAGAAAGCACCAACATCATCTTCTTTATTTTTCTCCATCTTAACTTCTGTCATTTTAGGATCATCTAGTGTCGTCAACTTGTTAAGTCCCACAACATCTTTATTTTTCTCCATCATCATTCTCGCCATTTTAGAAACATATTCTTCAAGTGTCTCCAACTTTTTAAAGAAAGCAGCAACATCTTCTTTATTTTTCTCCATCATCATTTTCGCCATTTTAGAAACATCTTCTTCAAGTGTCTCCAACTTTTTAAAGAAAGCAGCAACATCTTCTTTATTTTTCTCCATCATCATTTTCGCCATTTTAGAAACATCTTCTTCAAGTGTCTCCAACTTTTTAAAGAAAGCACCAACATCTTCTTTATTTTTTTCCATCATCAATTCCGTCAACTTATAAACATCTTCTACAACCTTTGAGATGTTATTATTTCTTGATCGGTGTTCTCGGTTTTTTCTTTGAGTTAGAGTAGGAGAAGAGCACTTTTGTGTTGTAGCCAAGGGTTCTTGTACAGGATGGCCATTATCAACATCTTCATTAGTATGGGACTCAGAATTATAGAGATCTATAATTGTAGGTTTAGATCTTTCAAGTACAGGAGTCTCGTTACTTGATTGATCATCTCGTTCTCTGCTTTGAGTTTCAGAACACTTTTGTCTTGAAGTTACAGATTCGTGTGCATGACTAACATCAACATGATCCTCATCTGAAATTGGGGGTGTAGATCTTTCAACTAACGGGGTATCATATAAAGGAAATGGCTCTGGATTACCAATGAGATCGCGTTGTTCATGAATCATATTCAAGTCATTAATTAGAAAAATCCTGCACAAAACAACGAAAAGATAAGCAAACGTAGCTATGAGAATGACCAAGGCTCAACAATAATACACACAACACCAAAATTCATCGCATACTGTGTAAGATTACTACTGTATCAATTGTTGATTCAAAATATCATTTCTTTTTGTTGAGGTGATTCAAAATATCATTAGCTACATTGGTTCATAAAATGCTTAAAAAAGGTTTTGAACTAAGAACGAAAGAAAACAGTGCTAAGTTTAAAAGGTTTTGAACTAGGAACAAAGTGCTTAAAAAAAGGTATGATCCTTGAGAAATTTTAGTTTACTTTTAAAATACTAATGGAGTAAACCAAACAAGAGGGACACATAAGAAACAAAGTACCATTAGTAAAAAAATGATTGGAGAACACGATATGGCTTAAAATAGGGTGTAGTCCACGTTACACCCAACACGACATCGTTTTTTAAAGGGACAAAAGTGCACACAACACCAAAATTTCAAAACATGCCAACTCATATACTATCCTGTATTGTCTTAATTTAGAGAACCACATATTTAGGGGGTTTAAGCTTATGAATCGGCTTATGTTATTGTTATTTGTGGCTTATATATCATGAGTTCACAAGTATTTGTTAAGTGTTTGATTTAGATTATATAATTAATATGGCAAAATGTAAAAAAAAATGTGTACGGTTCGGTTTGGGTCGATTTTTGGCTAAAACCGAAACCGAACCGATATATTCGGTTTTTAAAAAATCAAAAACCGAAACCGTTCAGTTTTGGGCGGTTCGGTTTTTTCGTTTTGTAATCGGTTTCGGTTCGATTTTTCGGTTTTAAAACCGTTTACATTTTGGTACGTCCGATTTAGTTTAAAAAACTTGTTTTACATGAAAAAAATAGTTTTTTTCTTTATTTTCAATCTAAGCCTAATAATGTTTCAAATTTCTAATTTATAATTACACACATATTAATAAGATAAATAAATATGCAAATAAACATGCATACAAACGATTATTTTCATATATTTAATAATATATTGTCAAGTAAGTACAAATATATATCAAACACGCGTATAAAAAATAAGATAAATATATTACTCCTATTTCCCTAAAAAAACGAATATTTATTTATAATTTTGATATATTACTTATTTATATTATATTATATTATATTTATATGTTTTATATAATAATATGGTTCGGTTCGGTTCGGTTTTTACGGTTCGGTTTTGGATGAAAACGAAACCGAACCGAATTTTTTCGGTTTTTGAAAACGTAAAAACCAAACCATCGGTTTTTATATTCGATCGAATTTTTTGGTTCGATTTTTTCGGTTTTCGGTTCGGTTTCGATTTTTCGGTTTTTTTTTCTCACCCCTACAACTTACCACTCGCTTATAAATTTCTAACAACTTCAATGAAACAGCCTTGTGTTATTTTTTTGCTATATTTTTTTTATTTGATTTTATGTGTGTCTAAAATAAAGAGAGGCATATGAAAATGAAAAAATCGTCATATATCTTTTGTTATATGACAATTTGAAGTGTAGAATATTAGGCTAGGCACAATGGTAATTTAGTTCGATCGTTATTTTTCTGTCACATCAGTTTTTTTTTCCAAATAACCTACAAATAATTTGTTTTTATAATAGGACGCCGGACGACCTAGTTCAATATTTTTTAATTTTTTACTTTTTTTAAACTAAATTTCATTAAATAAAGAGAGGCATATATCTGAAAATGAAACAATCGTCGTATATCTTTTGTTATATGACAATTTGAAGTGCGGGATATTCACAATGGTAATCTATAATGATTTGCTTTTACAATAGGACGTCGGACGACCTAGTTCAATATTTTTTTTATTTTTTACTTTTTTTAAACTAAATTTCATTAAATAAAAATGTTCCATAAATAAATAAAACATTACATATTAATTCAAATAAAATTATATTAGTAATTTTAATTATAAGATGCCTTAATTTGGTTCTTCTTCTCTTACAAGGCCTTTTATTGTGCCGGTGAAAAATTGAGGTTGATTTCAGTGTTGTTGAACATTATGTCTTTTTCCCATTTTTTCAAAAGATTCAATTGCTCGACTTTGTAAATCGGGTTTTTCTCTTTTTAAGTCTGCTGCTTCCCGTTGAGCTGCCTCATAAAGATTCAACTCATGTTACTTCAACTAAAAGTAGAAATCTTGGTGCTTTTTTTTCCCAGTTGAAGTCTGTGGAAAACTAGAGGGAGGGGGGTGTTGAATAGTTTTACCGATTAGTTGTAAATTCTTTGAAACTTTTTATGTAATGAGCGAAGATATGGACAAAAGCTAAAGATACGTAACATATTTTCAAAAAAAAGACTAGACTCGCCAACGTACTCTCTAAACAACTAAGCTCGCCAATATATATTCAAATTTGGATCGATCTCGCCAATATTTCTTTTCGTTCCAGGTTACCCGGTTACCACTGAATATTTTAATTAAAAAAACAAAAAAAAACCACACGAGGCCTTCCATTTAGAGCTTCTTTTGTTATAGTTTGAACAAGACAAAGTCTTTAAAATACACAGTATACAAGCCATCATCACTAGGGATGGCAACGGGGCGGGTTTGGGGCGGGGCGACGATCCCCATCCCCAAACCCGATTAGTAAAGTTCTCCCCAAACACGCCTCGATCCCCGTCGGGGATTTAATCGGATTGCCCCGTTGGGGCGCAATGCTCCCCTAAACCCGCCCCGGACTAATCGGAGATTTTATCAGGTTCTCTCTTTGGGTGAAATATTCTACTAAAGGTACATCATTTCACATTTATTATTACTTGTAGACCTTTACAAATAAGTTTGAATTATTAAAACTTACTAATAATATAATAATGAATTACAAGCAAGAGTTATAAGGTTTTAAACGATACTGTTATACAAATAATGATATACACCACAAAGAAGTTACATTACATTAAACAAGTTTCTTTAATAACAATTTGCAATATTAAAAAGATAAAATACTAAAAAAAATACTTATTATGTCGTAAATAGTAAGAAAATACTATATATAAATACTTATATTTGTATACGTGTATATATTAATCGGGCGGGGCGGGTCGAGGACCTTATTCCCCGCTTTTGCCCCAAACCCGTTTAAAAAATTCCGTTTAAGCCCTAAACCCGCCCCATAACCCGATAAAGATAACCCGCCCCGCCCCAATTATTTTAGGTTTCGGGTTTCTCCGTCGGGTTTGGGTTTTTTTGCCATCCCTAATCATCATCTACGGTTATTGCTAATGTTTAGTCAAAAATGCAAAGGTACTATGCAAACATTCTAATAATTCTTTTACTACGTCTACATATATATCATATCCAAAAACTTCTTTTTTCAGACTGTTGAGCGGATAAACAAGTACTTTGATATATGTGGTGGTACAGCAACGACGTTTATGCAGGTCATACTTCTATGGTTATATCTATTTTTCGTTCCTAAATGTATTTGCAAAGTGCTATGTGTAACCTTGTACACACTGAACCTCATATAGAAACTTTCCTCCCATTTCCACATTAAATATAAAACATAATAGTTGTTTCAGGGGGCAGCTCCTCATATTCTTAGCGACACAAAAGATGTGTTCTTCTCAAGAACTCTCAGCATACTGAACAAGGCTTCAGATATTTGTTTCAACAAAATTAAAGATACTCCTTGTTTAACATGCCCACAAAAACCTAGGGAGTTATGTTTGTTATGGTAATGATTTAGCTGCTTTGATTGAAACTCAATTGTAAATAACTCAAAGATTTTAGCTGGTGTAATGAGCATTGGTTTATGCAGGTGAAACTGGATGTTTCCTTTATTAAAAGATATTAGTGATGATATTGACTTCTGTTTCAAGCTAGTTAAAGAAGAGTCTTTGATCCTTCTTCCAGGTGATACGCACATAAATTACAACACTTCCGATAACATTAATATTTTTATAATAACCTTACATATATATTTTTTGGTTTTGCAAGACTTATGATGGGTCTCAAAAACTGGGTCCGTATATCTTTTTGTTGTAGAGCCAACCCTAGAAGAAGCTCTCGACATAGTCATGTTGTTTTACCAAATACATTGCCATTAACATAAGGTTCAAACTGAACTAACATAATTCAAGTGACTAATAAACATAACGGAACCAAATGAGATGATAGTTAACTGCGGTTTGCACTTCATGTGATTCTCTTAATTATGTGAAGATAAGGTAAATGTCCTTGGCTTCTAAATGTGTTTTTATAATCCAAAAAAACAATAATGAATTAGCACACTATACTTATTGATGGTGTTATTGCTACAGAGTATGGCTGATTACTTTTTTTGCACGTAAACCTTAAAACAGTAAAATTGAATTTGACATGGGGCCAGAACGAGGATGAGGTGAAGGTTTCTGGGGAAAAATGAGGTAGATGATGATGGCTTGTATACTGTGTGTTTTAAAGACTTTGTCTTGGTCAAACTATAAAAAAAAGAAACTCTAAATGGAATGCCACGCGTGGTTTTTTTTTGTTTTTTTAGTTAAAATATTTAATGGTAACCGGGTAACTTGGAATGAAAGAGTAATATTGGCGAGATCGATCGAAATTTGAATATATTATATATATATATATATATATATATATATATATATATATATATATATATATATATATATATATATATATATATATATATATATATATATATATATATATATATTGGCGAGCTTAGTTGTTTAGAGAGTACGTTGGCGAGACCAATCTTTTTTTGAAAATATGTTACCTATCTTTAGCTTTTATCCCAAAGATATAGGTAGAGATGATTTAGTATATAATAGAGATAGCGAGAGAATAAATCAAACCACAATGCACAAAGGATTTATAGTGGTTCACCCTAGCAATATCTCATTTATCTTGCCTCGTGTATCCACTCGAGAGTTCGACTTTCACTAGTCATCAATCTCCTTTAGACAGGTGGAGAAATCCTTACACGTTGTTTACAATCTTTACCGATACCTAAGCTAGGATGTCGTGTTATTTTACACGAGTACAACAACTCCCTTCACACTATGTATTTTAAGGACTAAAATCCTAATCACACTATTACACAAGTAGTAGATGAATTTGTACAACAATGGTGATTATATAGATAACACTTAATACAATCACACGATGTAAACTTTGAAGGATCAAAGCTTGGAGATAAAATTATTGTAAATGATCTTCAAGAAAACAAAGATCTAAATCACATGAGACAAAAAGTAAGAGAATAGTAGATGTTAGAATGTTAGAGATAATCATAGGTTTATAAAGATTAGATATAAGAGGGGTGAGTTTGATGCTTGGAGAGTGCTTGGTATTTATAGGAAAAACAACCAGGAGCTCTCAGACCCCGTGAACCCTTTTACCAAAAAGGTCCGTAGTAACTAGGTTTTACCTAGTAAGAAGATATTCGTTCTAGTGGTCTAATCGAATTGATCTTGGTTTAACTATGCGACTCAGTCGTTCTTTGGTGAAACAAAAGTGTTGTCGTTGTAGTAAAATAAAATGCAAAGACGTAAATGTAAATGGACATTAAAATAAAAGGCGTTTAAAATAAATCTAAGTCTAATTAAAAGTAAGGGTGCAATATTAAATCTTTGAAAATTAAATAACGAGAAATTAAGTGACTTAAAATTAAAGCGTGACGAGAATTAAAATGACAAAGTATTAAAATGTAAACTTAAAAATTAAACAAGACAAAATATGAAAACAAGCCTACCGCCGGAATACATTCCGATTGGAATCCCAATTGGAATGTATACCTACCTCCTCGTCGGAATGCTGATCGGAAAACCCAATCGGAATAATCCAAAATTCCTACAATCGGAATGTTATTCGGAAAACCCAATCGGAATAATCCAAAATTCCTACAATCGGAATGTTGATCGGAATTGCCAATCGGAATGCTGTCACCAATTGCCTAATCGGAATAACCAACAATACCCCCAAATCGGAATGTGAAGAACCAAACCCTGATCGGAATAATCCAACAATCACCCTGATCGGAATGAGGAATGGACTCCCAATCGGAATGCTGTCACCTAACCCTGATCGGAATTCCAAACTCACCCTTGATCGGAATGTTGCAAACCCTTTTCCGACCAAGCAAAGGAGTGCTGGTCGGAATACAAAGCCCTTTTCCGACTGGTGTGGTCTGAATATAGTAATGGAAAACGTAATAAGCTAATTCTAATAAGCTATAAACCAAATAAGCACACACCTAAAATCCTAATCAAAACACGTATGAGTAAAGCTAATAAGCTATAATTTAAAGACTTTTGAAAACACGAAATGAGAAAAATGTACGAAAACAAACTTTAAATAAAAATAACTTTTATAAAAACTTAAGAAACTTTAAGATAAACACAAATAAGCTATAAGAATCAATAATCCAAAACAATCAAAAGCATAAAAACATAACCTTTAATCAAATAGGCAAGATAATAAACACATAAACATAAAGATCAAGCAAAGAAAGAAAGGTAGAATGAGAGATTTGAACAAGAAAAGTAAAGGTGTAATGAAAATAAAAGTAACTTACTTGGAAAATAAGGTGCAAGACAAGGTAATTAAAGTGCAATAAAGTAAATGTGCAAGTAAATAAAGATGGAAGAACTAGTGTCACTCTAGCCAACAAAATGAAATGATTAACTTCTTAATCTATTTATAGGGGAGGATTAAGGAGTGCTTAGGAAGCTTCCTCCCCTCTTTCCTTTCTCCTTAATTGCATGCTTAGTCCTTCTCTTCTGAATCTTTTGTTAATTGCACCATTGGTCCTTAAGCCTTTTAATCTTCTTTAATCTTGGACTTTAATGACTTTTGGCTCGGGATTTCTTTGGACTCGTCTTATAATTCTTCAATAAATAAGACTTGAGTTCTTCGGCTTTTAGTAAACTTCCGTCTTTTGACCTTTTCTTCGATAAATCTTCAGAATTCGGTCTTGGACTTCCGTTCTTTTTGCACTCTTGACTTCTTGACTTCGTCTTTCGTCTTTTTCTTCAATAAAAGCCCGTGAATGCTCGTGTTTTCTCCACTTTTCACCTTTTCGTCCTAAATCACAACAAAAACACAAACCACACATAATTCTGACATAAAAGACGTAAAATACACGTTTTGGCTCGGTTATTATTGTAATTAAGTGGTAAAAAGGATGGGTGTTTACACACCTATCAAATCCCCTACACTTGACCATTGCAATGTCCTCATGCAATGCATTAGTTACAAAGCACGTTTACATTTTTCATCATAATCAATCCACGTTGGCCTTTATTAAAAAGATAGAAAATTCTAAACATCAAACTAAAGAAATCAAAAGCATACCTTGGGTTTTGGAAATGTCATGAATACTCATCATCCTCAAGTTTTCACTTTCTCCAAACCAAGCTTAAAAACGAGATCATTGTTATTATAAGTTAGCAAACTAACACGAACTCATGTGGGCCAATTATTCACTTATACTCCCTTATTCCTAGGTGTATCTCTTATATTTTATTGTTGTCTTGAATGATCACAAGGATGCATTGTTGACTTATTTCGATAATTATTTAGGCCGAAAATAAAGTGAAAGATTTAATCAATAGTTAGCTAAAGGACAAAATCTTTTAAAACTGCTTCTCGGGACCTCATAAAGTTCATATCTTGGCATAACTCGCTTCGCAATTTGAGACCTTTCTCGGACCGATATTTGGCAGCGACTTCATACTTCAAACCTTGAGAGTCGTTCATGAAATTATGGTCTTCTCTTCATAATGGAATTTCTTCACTTGAAGTTTTGAGAGATTCATACTTGGACCACGACTTCTTCATTTTCCTCCAATCTTTATTTTGGACTTTGATATACAACGATCCGCCTCCTTTTTGGACTTGGCTTCATTTATCCTCATACCTTGCAAGGGTCTTTTCGGATAGACTTCTCCATGATTTTGGGGAGTTTTTGCTTTTCGTCGTGTGTCTCGATCCTTCATATTGATCTTTGATAAATGATTCTTCACATCACTTGGATCTTTAGCAACAAAATATAGCCCTCATGCCTTGTTAGGACCTTTTTGGACTCGCCAATCTTCGCATCCCGCTTCAATAAGTTATGCCTTGGCTATGAACTCTAATCCATACCGAGCAACTTTTAAACGATCTTGGGCTAGAAGCTAAGTAACTTTTCAAATCGTACAAACTTATTTATTGCAGATAAATTTATTAGTAGGCGATGGGAGAATAGGCTTATAATTAACTCACATAATTCACGAAAGAATACCAAACTTATAATTGACTCTATCATCTCTCGTTCTCCACAATTTAAAATCTCAAGGAATGAGACCCGTGGATACTTAGCCTATTAAATCAAAGTTTTGGGTTTTCGAGTCGCCTATAGGATCTTGCAAATTCTTAGACTTTTTCAAGTTTAGAAATCGCGTTTTAAAGTTCCCTTGATAAACGACTCTTTAGGATCAATTATAGGAACTTGTGAAAAGTTCTTATTCTTAACCCGTGAGAGTTAAGACTTTCGCGTTTTATAGCTCCCTATATAAAAGCCTAGCAAAACTTGACTTAAACACGTTAAGGATACTAGCTAGAGTAAACTAAGATAAGTAAACTCGGGTTGAGTCAAAAGATTCTCAACGTTTGAAAATTAAAACCACTTTATTAAAGTTTATTCTAGCAAAGAAAGAAAATAACTATACAAAGGATAAAACTAATAGGCCAAAATAGATCAAAAATTTTGAAAATTGTCGAAAAATTGATTTTCCGGTTAAAATGAGGATAAATACAAGGAAAAGACCACTTAACTTCGATAGAAGTCCCCCCTAAACTTAATATAAACATTGTCCTCAATGTTTAAGCAAGTGGGAGTAAACTCCCCTACACTTAGGACATTGTGCACTTTGTTTAAATCTCGCTAAGGAAAAGACAACTAAAGAGATTCCTATTTTAATATTGGAAAATATAAAATAGTGAAAAGAGTTTAGGATAGAACTGGGAAAGTGGAACACGGAATCACGGGTCGTCAAAAATCATCAAGAGTGTGACTTTGAAGCTCGAATCCCTGATTAGTAGAAGAGAGGAGAGGAAATAGCAAACCAACGGGTCTCCCCTACACTTAGGATAAAGAAAGCGAAAAGATAGATACATGGGTTGCCTCCCAAGAAGCCCTTGATTTTTGTTTACCGAGTCGTGAGCCTAACTCGACCTTGATCATCATAGGAAGAAGCATGAGACATATCCACCAGGATCAAAGACATAGTTTTCGTCCATCAAATAGCAGAAGCTTAAGGCGAACAAGGCAAGCCAAAGAAGAGTAGGCAAGGTTCCTTTAAGCAGTGATGGAGCATGGTGGAAGCAAGGGTGAAGTGGTGCAAGCAGATTTCCATAAGTTCCAAATATATTTCCTTTTATTTCATCAGGTGGATACTGAGATGGCTGCAGAATATCGATACCGGGGTCGAACACCTTTTCCTTTAGGGGAAAATAGCACTCAGGCTCAGCAGAGTGTGAAGATGATCCGCGATGAAAATGCACAACCTCGTCCTCAGAAGCTGGACAAAGAGGTGTTTTATCATATGTGCTGCGGATATTGGTGTCGACCGGTTTCTTCTTCTTTGAAAGAATTTTCTTCAAATCCAAAGTAGGATCAAGACGATAATCTTCAAAATCTAAAGGAGGAGCATCACTCTCATGAGGGAAGTAAGTGTTGAGAAACGTAGAGAAGTCTTCCTCAAAAGAGTAATCATCCAAAGTAGGATTAAGCATGGATGATGGAGGATCTTCATCATGTGAAGAATCACTCGAAAGAGTATCGGCCTCATCAAAATCATCATATGTGGGCAGATCGGGATACTCAGAAGTAAGGTCATCATAATCATCCGAATCTGAGCCAGAATCATCATCATAAGCATCAAAGATCGGTGGAGAATCATAAATGGGAGAAGCGTCCAAATTGGATAGAGAATGATCCACATCATCTTGAAAAAGTGGATTATCATTGCAAGACTCGAATAGAGGATTGTTGTAGATGACAAAATCATCGAGTAAATTAATCATATTCACTGATTCTTGTCCATAGGATTTGCTTGTAAGCTTCCCCATTTTAAAAACTTGTGAATCATTCCAGACTCTTAAGATTAACTCACCTTCGGCCACATCAACTAGAGCTCGTCCGGTTCTCAAGAATGGCCGACCAAGTATTAAAGGAATACGAGGGTCCATTTCATAATCAACAACGACAAAGTCGATCGGGAAAGTAAATGTGCCAACTTTAATGAACACGTCTTCGGCTATACCAACGGGGTAAGCGAGAGTGCGATTTGCATGTTCAATAGTCATCTTTGTTGGAGTAAGGTCGGGTAATGATAGTGTCTTCCAAACACTCAAAGGCATAAGATTAATACTGGCCCCGAGATCAGCAAGGGCAGTAAATTCTTCGGTTTTGTTGAAAATGCACGACAACATAAAACGACCGGGATCTCTAAGCTTTTCCAGAAGTTCATTAAGAATAACGGCAGAGCAGTTTTCATTTAAGCGTGTGTTGGAGAGCTCAATCAACTTCTCCTTCTTGTTAAGCAATTCCTTGAATGCTTTGACAAATTTCGGCATGTGGACAAGTGCTTCAACAAGGCTAATGTTGATGTTCATTTGAGAGAGCATCTTCACATAGCTCGACACTTGAGAGTCATCCTTGGTTAGCATTTTGGTCTTGCCTAGCCGTGAAGGATAAGGGATATTGGTTTTGGGTGGTAAAGGTGAAGGCGTAGTAGGTAAAGGTTGAGATGTTGAAGGGTTCTTCTTGGGAACATCGTCATGACGAGGCGGAGACGGTAATGGTGCACTAATACTAGGTGTAGGAGGAGTAGGGATAAATGGTGGTGGAGGAGGTGTAGATGATGGGGGTGGGATAGGTGGTCCTACTATGGTAACTCCACTACGGGTAGTGATAGCACTCACATTTGCTCGCGGATTGGTGACGGTGTTTGAAGGTAGAGAACTCGAAGTAGAAGGTTGAGCTGCGGGCAAGAAACTAGCAAGCATATTCTTCAAATCATTCGTTTGAGTGCTGAAGGAGGATTGGATATTATCTCGAAGCTCGGATCTTATCTCATTCCCTTGCTTGGTGATATCTCCTTTCAAATTTAAAATTTGGCTCTGCAGATTCTTGATTTGCTCACCTTGGGTTCTCATTATGGCTTCAACATCGGGATTAATGGGTGGGGTTTGTTGAGTGGGTGGGTGATAAGGATTAGAAGTTTTTGGTGGGATTTGGTTGCTTCTATTGTAGTTGTTGGCGGGGTTTTGGTTTTGAGGAGAAAAACCGGGTGAAAGGTAGTTGTTTGACCGGTAACTCAGCAAATTTCTATCCCCTTGAGGTCGAGCTTGGTAATTTTCCGGTGAATAATTACCATAAGCTGCATACACATTTTCCGGATTTCCTTGAGTTGAAGGACAATCGGTGTATGAGTGTGGACCGCCGCATGTTTCACAAGGATTAGCAACCGCTTTAACTTGTTGTTGTTGTTGGTTTGAAGCGAGAAGCAAAATACTTTTGTTCATTTCAGTCATCATGCGGGTGAATTCGGTCATGTCAGGGCTTGCTGAGGTGGAAGAAACATTGACTCTTGGGTTGTTCCTTGAAGAAGCGAAGGAATCCCAATTTTTGTGGTGAGTAGTCATGCTCTCAATAAGCTCTCTACACTCCTCGGGTCTCCTTTTCATAAATGTGCCACCGGCGGCTGCATTAATCGTATCACGATCTCGAAAAGTCAAACCGTTGTAGAAAGTATCAATCAATGTGACTGGAAGCATGTTGTGGTTTGGACAACGATCAATCAAGACATTGTATCTTTCCCAAGCATCAAAAAGAGATTCATCGGGTTCTTGCATGAAACCGCTGATTTGATTGCGAAGGCTCGTGACCATGGATGGTGGAAAGTAGCGCGACAAAAAGCGTTGAGTCATGTCATCCCAAGTGTGAATTGAATTCTTCGGGAGACGATCAAACCATTTCTCGGCGTGATGTGATAAAGTATGTGGGAAGAGTCTTAGGCGAAGAACATCCATTGTGGCACCGGGCAACTTCATGCTTTGGGTGATTGTAATGAATTTGTCGAGGTGTTTGTTGGCATCATCATCAGGCAATCCACGGAATGGGTTAGTTTGCACTTGCTGAATCATGTGGTGCTTCAACGAAAACTCCGGAGCCGTGATTTGCATCGGCGTAATCGGTCCTCCTCGTCCAAACATGGTAGGTTGACAAAGCTCCTCCATTGACCGAAGATCGGGCTGTGGAAGAACATTGTTGTTATTGTTGAAGTGCGGTGGATTATTGTTGTTGTTAACACCTGACATACTTAAATCTTCTCGAGTCTCGGGCTCTTGATAATTAGAAGATCTAGTACGCATACACCTGAAAATGTAAAAGAAAAAGAAACCAAACACAAAGACAATATATATACACAATAAAGATAAAATCTTTTTGGATTTTTGAAATTTTTAATTTTTATGGATTTTTATCAATTTTTAATTTTTATGGTTTTTTGAAATTTTTATGCAAGAAAATAACGCTCACAAGTGAACGGATCCCAAAAAGCAACGCGTCTCTCACAGAAAACCGTTAATCTTTACGAAAAGAGCCGGCAGCGGCGCCATTTAATAACTAGGTTTTACCTAGTAAGAAGATATTCGTTCTAGTGGTCTAATCGAATTGATCTTGGTTTAACTATGCGACTCAGTCGTTCTTTGGTGAAACAAAAGTGTTGTCGTTGTAGTAAAATAAAATGCAAAGACGTAAATGTAAATGGACATTAAAATAAAAGGCGTTTAAAATAAATCTAAGTCTAATTAAAAGTAAGGGTGCAATATTAAATCTTTGAAAAGTAAATTACGAGAAATTAAGTGACTTAAAATTAAAGCGTGACGAGAATTAAAATGACAAAGTATTAAAATGTAAACTTAAAAATTAAACAAGACAAAATATGAAAACAAGCCTACCGTCGGAATACATTCCGATCGGAATCCCAATCGGAATGTATACCTACCTCCTCGTCGGAATGCTGATCGGAAAACCCAATCGGAATAATCCGAAATTCCTACAATCGGAATGTTGATCGGAAAACCCAATCGGAATAATCCAAAATTCCTACAATCGGAATGTTGATCGGAATTGCCAATCGGAATGTTGTCACCAATTGCCTAATCGGAATAACCAACAATACCCCCAAATCGGAATGTGAAGAACCAAACCCTGATCGGAATAATCCAACAATCACCCTGGTCGGAATGAGGAATGGACTCCCAATCGGAATGCTGTCACCTAACCCTGATCGGAATACCAAACTCACCCTTGATCGGAATGTTTCAAACCCTTTTCCGACCAAGAAAAGGAGTGCTGGTCGGAATACAAAGCCCTTTTCCGACTGGTGTGGTCGGAATACAGTAATGGAAAACGTAATAAGCTAATTCTAATAAGCTATAAACCAAATAAGCACAAACCTAAAATCCTAATCAAAACACGTATGAGTAAAGCTAATAAGCTACAATTTAAAGACTTTTGAAAACACGAAATGAGAAAAATGTACGAAAATAAACTTTAAATAAAAATAACTTTTATAAAAACTTAAGAAACTTTAAGATAAACACAAATAAGCTATAAGAATCAATAATCCAAAACAATCAAAAGCATAAAAACATAATCTTTAATAAAATAGGCAAGATAATAAACACATAAACATAAAGATCAAGCAAAGAAAGAAAAGGCAGAATGAGAGATTTGAACAAGAAAGTAAAGGTGTAATGAAAATAAAAGTAACTTACTTGGAAAATAAGGTGCAAGACAAGGTAATTAAAGTGCAATAAAGTAAATGTGCAAGTAAATAAAGATGGAAGAACTAGTGTCAGTCTAGCCAACAAAATGAAATGATTAACTTCCTAATCTTTTGTTAATTGCACCATTTGTCCTTAAGCCTTTTAATCTTCTTTAATCTTGGACTTTAATGACTTTTGGCTCGGGATTTCTTTGGACTCGTCTTTTAATTCTTCAATAAATAAGACTTGAGTTCTTCGACTTTTAGTAAACTTCCGTCTTTTGACTTTTTCTTCGATAAATCTTCAGAATTGGTCTTGGACTTCCGTTCTTTTTGCACTCTTGACTTCTTGACTTTGTCTTTCGTCTTTTTCTTCAATAAAAGCCCGTGAATGCTCGTGTTTTCTCCACTTTTCACCTTTTCGTCCTAAATCACAACAAAAACACAAACCACGCATAATTCCGACATAAAAGACGTAAAATACACGTTTTGGCTCGGTTATTATTGTAATTAAGTGGTAAAAAGGATGGGTGTTTACACACCTATCAGTCTGCCCCTTTACGAAGGGGTACGTGAGGTCTGACTTTCGTTTCCTTTTATATACTTTGTCAAAGATCACACTCAAACAATATTTCTAACAAGGGTTGACTTTCTACATCACATATATGGAAATAGAAGTGTGTTTTTGACAAAAGTTAGAAACATAAAATCATGGATCTAAAGCTTTAGTGCTTTTTGTAACACAAACGTAAAAATATATTTGATGTTTTGTCGTTAACAAAAACTAAGAGTGATTAAAATATTAACATCCTTTTAATATGATATTTGTATTCATAATCCCCCCCTTTTTGTTGAAAACAAAACATAATTAAACTCATTTTTAATTGGTAATTAGAAACAACACATAGGTTTTTGGAAACATAATGTTATATTTCTCTTCTCCCCCTTTTTGTCGAAATAAAATGGGAGGTTTGGAAAAAAATTAGAGATGGATTTAGATAGAAAGAGATAAATCTAGATTAAAAATTGTGTTTCCATTGTCTCCCCATCGGTTCATACTCCCCCTAAATTGAGAACCGGGAGACATGAATTATGAAAATCCTGCAAAAGAGAGTTAGAAAATACACATAAAGAGGATTGTGTGTAGAAGATAGGGAGTAGAGATAGAGGATATGTGACCTAACACAAAGTCTTGAACACATATTACAATGTAAGAAAGAAAAGAATGCATAAAAAGGTAAAATTAAACAAATTATGTATTGCATGAATGTTCCCTCTTGATCCATGCTCTAAACATGTAAGAGAAAATGCAGAGAATATGCTTAATACCTGCAAAACAAAGTTAAACATAGAAGAGATGATAGAGACATAACATTGATATAGCATTTGCTAGAAATAGCATTAACACGTTTGTACACCAGCAATTAATAAGAAATCTGGGTTCATTCATCTTTCCTAAGTAAAATTGCAACCTTTAGCATGTAAAACATTGGAGCAAGAATGGAATTACAATGCTTAAAAATAAAAAATAAAATCATAGGGTCACAGAACCTTTTTGGGTGTCGGACCTTAATTGGAAGGGGTCCGTAACTCTCTAGGACAGACACAAAAGAAAGAAAGATGAAACATACATCCTATGACGAGGGTGTTACTGAGATGGCCTGCGTAGGAGAGCTTCAATCTCGTCAAGAAAATTGTCTAATGCAACACGTATCTCTTGTCGAAGGTCTGTGACAAGAGACTGAATGTAGCGACAATGGTCGCATTCATGAGGTAGGTTGGAGTGGGGAAGGTTATGGTGAGATTTTTGAGCAGGTGGTGGCAAAGAACCGGTTGAGTCTCTTAGTCATTGTGCCTCTTGGATGTGTCGATTGACCATGCCATTTAAGGCAAGGTGTCGATTGAGGTCTTGTTGGTGTTGGTTTGTTGGAGGACGTGGAAGCATACTTGTAGGTGAGGAATATGATGGTGATATGAGAGAGAGTGTCAAAATGAAGGTTGTTCAATCTATAAAGAGTCATCTAAATCCATAAAGTATGGAATATGAAGAGGATTTCCTAATTGAGTGCTTGGAGAAGAGGTTGGTTGAGGAAAGGGAATAGTGGTTTTAATTGGTTCTTGAGAATGTGGTGACACAACCTCAATGTGGTCCAAGGTAGGTACAGGATGTGGAGGAGAGGTGGGAGGTGCATCAAAAATTTTGATGGGTTGAGGCATAATGGTTGCTGGTGAGGAGGCTGGGATAGTGGTTCGAGAGTTAGTGAATGATGTAGAGGTGGTGATGAGAGAGAGTGTAGGGGAAGAGGAATGAGGTGACCAAGAATTTCTTAAAATATTGTCAAGTTCTTGAGATATTTCATCTTGTATTAGTGACAAGTGTGGGTTTGTGAAAGATGTTGGTGGTGGTGAAGGTTCGGGAAATCCGAAGCAAGAGGGAAGGACACTCGTTCGTGCCGTCCTTCTAAGGATGGGATTGAGGAAGAGTTTGAGCCTTTGGTCATTTTGAGAGAAGAGTAATTTTTGGTTTTTTTGTGATGGATATAAAAGAATGAGAGTTTGTGAGGAAGATGATGTGAAGAGGATGATGTTTAAATACTAGATTAGAAAACCTAAGAAGTTAATGTTGGGTAATATGATTGGAAGAAGAAGAGATTATGAGTAATTGGAGTTTATTAGGCAGTTGGTTACGTAATAAGTAAATTTATTCACATATAACATTCAAGAAGATTAGATGTACTGTTTATGTTCTTTTTAATTTTTTTGGGTATTATCATCTTACCTCGCTTAGTATAATAAGATAACCAAAAACTAACAATTAAGCTAATTATGGCCGAAAGCAACTTATGAAACACAATAATACTAAAGCAACTTTAGGTGTGTTTGTTGAAATGAGTAGTAGCTGTGAGCAGTAGCTGTAAGGAGCAGTATGCAGGAGCTGTGGGCAGGAGCAACAAGCATTAGCTATGAGCAGTAGCTGTCATAGCTCACCACTCATTTGTTCGCCGCTTATGCATCACCGCTTCTTAAAGGAAGCATTGAAAAACTAGCATTCCTGAAAAGTAGAACCGCTCACCTCTCTTTTAGCAAACGATTAAAAAAATTACAACGCTCACCGCTGATTTTACCAAAGAAGCATTAAAAATCAAAATGCTCTTCTTCAGCGCTCACCGCTCCAAAAAGCTTCACCACCGCTCCTTGCCAAATACAACCTTTAACTTTATATGACAATTCAAATAAGTTTTTCTTTATGTAAACAATAAGAGTAAGGGGTGTGAGAGACAGTTCATCAGTCTGAGGTGGACACCTCGTCGGTGTTCGTCGGTTTTCGCCATGATTCGTCAGTTGCTCGTCATGTTTCGGCGAGGAGAAAGAGAGGGTCAGAGCAGTTATAATTGTTTTTGTGTGTTTTTACGTGTGTGTTTGTGAAGAAAAAGAACTAGCAGTTATAAAAATATGTTAAGAGAAGATAAGGTTTTTGTAGAGGATAAGATGTTTTTTATATATAAAAGCTATATTTACATAATAAGTCCTTTTGGTCTTTTGTTTGTGTAATTTGATTTTAAGTTTTTAATGTTTTTTATAAAGTGCGTTTTATAAAAGCAAATTTATAATTTATAATGTTTATTTTTATGTTATATTTTTATTTTAATGAAATCAATTTATTTAGTTTGAAAAATGAATAAATAAGATAAACTTGTGGATGAGTAGGTCGAAAGTGGAAATGTGAGAGAAATGTCATGAGTGAAGAGTATTTTGTGACTTGAATTGTAAGTAACTACGTGTTCGGATACCCGCCTTTGTTAATCTAAGGGGGCGCTTGGTAAAACTGAGGGGAATGGGGTCAGAGAGAGGTCTGGGCCGTAAGCTGGCCCCCGGGAATGGGAATAGGTAAGGGTAAAGGAATACAAAGGAATGCAATGAGCATTTCCTAGTATTATCATTACCATCATTGGTGCTTGGTTAATATAAGTTACGATGGTGATTGGAGATGGTGGCAACAACGGCTAGGGTGACTGTCAAGTCGCGGCGATGACGATGTTGGCAGGGAAAGAAATAATGAAAATTAGTGGCTCCTAGTGGTGATAGAGGATGACGGCCATTGCAACAAACGTTTGCATACTTGTGGTAGTCGGTAGAGGTGGCGAATCGGAGGTGGAGGTGGTGGTACATCGATGATCGCTGGTTTTTGGGTGGTTATTGACGGTTAATGGCTCCGACAAGCGGTTGTGGTAGATGGTACAGGTAGCAAAAGGATGTGGAGGTTGTGGCGATGGTGATGATCAGTGCTAATGATGTTGGTAGAGTGTGGTGTTCGATGGTTAACAAAAACACACATGAATCCATGGTGAGGTGGTAGTAGCAGGTGGCAGTGGTGGTGGTGGTGGCATTGGGAAGGTGGTGATAGCAACAATGGTGGTGGTCAGTATGATATTGGTAGGGGAAACAATTAATGGAAATTAGTAGCGACTAGTGGTGGTTGAGGACGACAACCATTGCAACAGACGATTAGGGACTTGTGGTAGTCAGAAACGGTGGCGATCTGAGGTGGAGGTGGTGTTAACGGCGTTGATCAGTAGTTTTGGGTGGTTATTGACGGTTGGTGGTTGCGATAAATGGTTGTGGTATATGGTATACGTAGCAACGGGATGTGGAGGTTTTAGTGGTGGTGATGATCGACGTTGTGGTGGTGCTATCGATAGCCGTTAATAATGGTGGTAGAGTGTGGTGGCGGCATCGGTAGAGGTGTTGGTCACTGGTGGACAAATAAACACTTGAATCCATGGTGAGGTGATAGCGGTCGGTGGCAGTACTCGTGGTGGTGGTGGCGGTAGAGAGTGGTGGTGGCTTTGGGAGATTTTGGTAGCGACAATGGTGGTGGTCAGTGATGGTTATGATGGTAGGTGAAGACACACTCATACCTTAATCTATTACCTCGAATCCATTACCCCCAATTTACAAGGGAATGGTTCATTACCCATTACCCATTACTGGGTAATGATTACTTATACATATCCTAACCAAGCATTATCAATCATTATCAATCCCATTCCTTACCCCCTAAAACATTAACCAAGTACACCCTAAGTGTAAAAAAAATGAATAGCAAGAGACAAAAGAAAGATACAAAAGGCAGTTTTTAACAACTCTCTAAAGTCTAAACAGCTAAAAGTAACATTTTTAAGGGCTAAGTACTAAAAGAGACTAAAGTACACCTAATGGTCCCCTACCCAGACTTTTTTTTTTCGAAATTCCAAAAAAAAGACTTGTACTTTTGATCAACTGATCAACCCACTTAAAATTTTGACACGTATACAACTGATCAACCTTTTTTATTATTATCTTCTCCCAAAACTTTGACCTATACATTCTAACATTTGTATTGTTCCATTGATCAACCGACGGCGGATCAACTGATCAACCTCCTTTTTGACTTTGGAAATTGAAAAAGTTACAAAAAAAAACTGTACTTTTTATACAAAAGATTTTGTATATCTTTTCTTGGAAAAGAACATTTATATAAAAAAATCAAAAAAAAAATTTCACACATTACACACACTACACACACATTACACATTAGGCACACACATGATCAAAACTATTATTCATTTCAAAACCTAACATTTTCATCTCCTTTTTCAATCCCTTGTTTTTTCTGTCGCCTAGATTCGGCTATATCAAAACATCACATTCATCGCCGTGTTGAATCCCTGTTCCGAGTGTAGGGCTTTGTTTTTAGGGCTTCAATTTTAAGGTTTCAATATCCATCTATGGATTCCCCAGTAACAATAAGTTTTTAATTGTTATTCTTGCTAATTGATATTAATTATTTGTCTTATAATTATTCTTGTTAATTGATAATGGCCATCTCATGAAATGATCAATTGATAAACGTTGTAAATTATAAATTAGATGCCTTAATTGATAAGTTTCATCTCCTTATTGATGATTTTTGCACCACAGGCTAATAGACAATTTAACATTCAAGGCCTTAAAATTTTACCGAATCTGAAAAGCTTATAAATTTCTTTTCGTACCTCATTTATGTCCATTAAAGTTTTAATTAAAGCTTACTGCAAGTTCATTGGTGTCTTTGTAGTTTGGGTGGTTTATATCGAGTCAGGCTTGTGTCATTTCTTACTTTCGTCATCTGAAAACTTATACTAATAAACTTGTAATTCTGCTTGTTGCGCGTTTAATGAAACAATATAAAGTAATCAAAGTAAATTAAAGTTATTGATGCAATCACTGAAGGTATGTAGTATATGTATATGTTATAGAGGTGTCAAGACTGGTGGGTTGGGTAAGTTAAAACGACCAGTTTTATTTCAGGTTGACACATGAAATAGACGGGGTTATAAAATTAGTGATAATGCATAAGGAAGTAGCCCAACTAATGAAACTACTTTACAGGCCACCAAAGATGTATTTTATTAACAAACTAAAAGATTAAAATAACCGTAAGATTGTTGAAGAGTCCCCGTTTGACATGCTTTCATGAAAAACCTTGAATAGTTGTGTGTATGCGTTTAATTGTGATTTGAAAACAATATAATTACAGTAATACCCCAACTCCGAAGTCCGAATAGGACAGTATATGAGGTTGTATGCATGTTTGCTCTAATAATATACTTTTGGGCAACTTTAAAAATGATTAACTAGTTATTTTTGCTTATTGGAGATAGAACATAACCAAGTCGACCTATTTACCACCTCATTATGATAATGGTTTTTGGTTAGATCTATTATTCTTCTAAATAATAATTATGCATGATCACTTTGGTGCCAACATTTGTAGGTGATCTGAATGAAGCCATAAATCACCTAACTGAAGCTATTATGCTAAATCCAAGTTCAGCAATATTATATGCAACAAGAGGTACGTATTCAAGAAGACAGAATTTTAATCATAAGGGATAATGGTTGTGTATTTTTCAAAATTTCGTGACTTGAAGAATCATAGAATTAGACATTATGTTGATTCACTACAGGGTATTTCGTAAGAAACATTTATTTCAAGAACCAATTTTCATCGGAAAATCTGAACACTCAAAACGACATATTGATCAAATATTAGTTACTTTTTTCACTTGCATCGATGATCAAAATCAAATTTACATTTTATTGTACACGAACAACTGATAAATGGAATTATCAATCTACACACTCATCCAAATCCTCACTTAATTTGACTGTTTTTCCTGTCAGCCTTCAGTTTTATAAGTTTTGTCTTATATACGAAATTTGCAGCTAGTGTCTTTGTCAAACTAAAAAAAACAAATGCCGCCATCCGTGATGCTGATGCAGCTTTAAAGGTATGCATATGTCTCTACGCCTTTGCTTATAATGGTTACAGTCTCATCAACTTAAACATGATATTTTTTAATTAATGAATGTCAGATAAATTCCGAGTCGGCAAAAGGGTATAAAATCCGTGGAATGGCAAGGGCAATGCTTGGCCTATGGGAAGATTCAACACGTGATTTGGGCGTAGCATCAACGTTAGATTATGATGAGGAGATCAGTGCACTTATTAAAAAGGTCGTTCACACACAAACACCTCTCTTAGCATCTCATATAACTAAATGGGTTAACTTAGAGGTGGCAATTCGTATGAGGTTCGGGTTGGCGGGTTGGTGTCACACAACCCAAACACGTTTAACCCATCTAATGATATGTGTCCCCATTTTATCTAAATGAGTTTGAATTGAACCGTCTATTTTTACTGCTCTTTACATTATTGTCTATGTTTGCACAGATTGAACCTAATGTCAACAAGATCAGAGAGTATCGCCGCAAGTATGAACGACTAAGGAAAGAAAGGAAGCAAAAAGCAGCTGAACGTGAAAGGCAAAAGACACAAGCTGGAACTAAGGTATATATAATTGTTACAATTGTAGTATTTACTAACCACGTGTATAAGCAAGATTTATGTGAAGCTCACATATAAGTTTTATTTGATGCAGAACGAGGATGCTTCAAGCCAAACATTTGGTATGTGATTTTTCTTTTATGCTTGTGCTATTAAACGATATCCCAACATGATGCTTATTCGACCATTTGATGAGAACAGGTCAATATAAGCTTTATTTAACTGATGACGGGTGATATAGAATGTAGCAAAACTGGCCATAAGTGGACTAGTGTTGGCGGGTGACTGGGGTCAAACTAACTCTTTTTGACCCGCCCATTAAATTAACCTGGCCAAACCCATTTGTTCCATTTATAGCTAATTCTAATGACGTGATCCATATAATTTGAGTTAAAATACAACCTAGATGGGTCGAAATTTCCAAATATAGACATAACTGCGAGATTTATAACTTATAACGATGTTATCAATGTTTTTTTTATGCTTATTCTTAGGTCAAGTAGTTTCCATTAAGAAAGCAACCGAGTTAGAAGCAAAGTTGAGCAGTTCGTCAAAGACAAACCAAGTAGCTATTTTATACTTCACTGCCACATGGCGTGGGCCCTGCCGGTTCATGTCTCCACTTTATACAAACTTAGCGGCTAAATACCCTAAGATGTTGTTCTTGAAGATCGACATTGATGAAATGGGAGATGTGGCGGCAAAGTGGAATATTACCAGTGTGCCGACGTTCTTTTTTACTAAAAATGGAAAGGAAATTGATAAAGTGGTTGGAGCAGATAAAGGTTCACTTGAAACAAAGATCACCAAGTATGGTGCGTGACTTGTGGATCATAAATGAGTGTGTACTAACGGTTTATTGTGTTCTTTTTTCTAACAACTTTTGTACAAACAACAGGATCTGCGTACAATGTATATGAGCTTTCAGTGCGAAGATTTTGTTGTCGTCAATCGGAAGATGGAAAAGTAGGCTCACGTAGCCACGTTTTCCTCAAGAAAAACGACGTGATGCTTTAAGATCGTCGTCTACTATGTTACTGCAACGAAAAAAAGAAAAACATGTCTCGCAAAAAGTTCTTTTCTCAAACTGATTTTGTTTGACAGCGCGACCATTTACAAAAATGTACTCTGCTCCAGAACTTTAGAATACGATTTATAATCCAATTGTAACTTTTTAGTCTGAAGTTTTTGTTTATTCTGAATTTCTTGTAGATAAGTTGTACTTATTATGAGGCGAAATAAGTGCTTAATGGAGGTCGTTTACACGTTTAACGTTCATCATTCTATCAACTATGTCCCTTGACCATTTTTAGTAGTATTTCAATCTCTAAAACTTTATTTTCTGGTGAATACAAAAATGCGAATAGACTGAAAAACTACAAGTTTGAAGGAAATATTAAACCTGCAATCGCCGAAACATTGGAACTTCGTCGGTTTTTTTCATTATTAACGCTAGTCTTTAACAATACCGCCAGTACCTGGCCCAACTAGTTCTTTGATTTTGCAGGAACTAGGTTCAACACTACCCAAACAATTCAAGGTAGAACAATGGGTACGTTCATCTACGACACATCAGTAAAACCACTACTCTTGGCTCGTCTTTTTACATATCAAACTAGGCCAAACACACCAATAACGGTCTGGATCACCAGTTTATTACTTGTACATACGACGTCACTTAACAAGGCAACAGCCTTTGTGCATTTGCTCGTTGATGAACTTTCACGGGTGGGAAACCTTTTGTGCGAAGGTCATGCCATCTCACTCGGCTTAAAGAATGCCAGAGCACAAGTCCATTGCGAGCAATCCTTATTGTACTTCTAGAAAGATTACTAAATTACCAGCTATTACTTCATCTAGGACATGGACACGGTCTATATCTGCCACATACGCAAATTATAATTTAGACCATCCCCCAGAGATTCAATACTCTAGTCGTTTTAGTTACATACTATGTCGTTTTTCTGTTTCAGGTGCACCAGAAGTTGCGTTCGGGGCATGTTGACAATGTGAAGGCTCGTGCCGTACTTCTAGGAGGCTGTGGATTTGATCATGTGGTGAGGAAGTAAACACCGACATCGACTAGATTCTTAGATCACCCTCTTGGTGCTAAAAGTGTGTTCTAATGTTTTGTATGATTAAGTTCTTGATCAAGTGTATTATTGTAAAGGGACGCAAAACCTTTCAGTTCATTATAAACAATGTCACAGACTCGCAGTCGCAGGCCCTAAATACATGACTAGTAACTCCACAAGTTAAAAAAAGGATGAACTCGCAGATAAACGCCCCATGAACAACATCCCTCTAATTACAAACAAATGTATTCGGAGGTTTTGTACCATTAAGGCAAATGAAGTATTGCTCCTCAACGCTATCGGACAACATTCTAAAGATTGCATCATATCGTAAATTACTCAACAGACATGCATATTAATACTAACATCTAAATTCATTCATATTCCCACAAGTTTTAACAATTAGTACTACTAACCCCACAACAAATCTTAAGAAAATTTGCTCAGCCAAAACCAAATTTTACATGTTGATTCTTCAACTGATACAAACACGCGAAACACGACAAAAGTCTCTTTAATCCAGATTCTTCATATAAACACTGCAGCAAACATCTACCGCTACGCCTTAAGCTGTCATCATCAACAACGTTGGATCTTTTCTTGCTTACTTCCCACTGTAAACCAACATATACATTAAATATCGGAGAGCATTATAACATCTAAGATCAAAGGGCGTAAATGAGTAAAGGTTAACTCACTGCATATGGTAGAAATCTCAGAACTCTTGATTACACGCAGCCTCTTGACAGCAGAAACAAACATGCTGCAAAGAAACATAAATTAGTTAAAAATACATTTAACAAACTACAGCACCAAAAAAACAACAATATTCGGGAGGCAGATTAGTGCCTAACTGGTCCATACGGAATAACGGAGACACTTGCATTAGTTTATAAAATGTTAGGCAGTTAAACATGAGTTGTCAGCCAAACACTCTGCCAATCTAAAACATCATATTCTGTTCTACAATTCTTTGTTTAAGAAGCAAATTTCATTACAACAAGCATCTTTTGTGTGTCTATACTTTAATAAAGGAAGGATATGCCAGTGCGGTTTCGGAATCTAAGTGTAGACAGAATCAAAAAATACATGTCTTCTTTTAGACTTATGTGGTCACATAGAAAAACAATCACACATGATCAATGGATCAAATACTACCAAGAGATTGTATTTATTATTGAAAAAAAGACATCAAAATCAAAGAGATGAGATGCTTACTGCCATGGGATATCTCCAACAAGCATCCTATTGGTTATCCTCGTATACTAATGTGTGAAAAAAAAAATTTTGATTTTTTTATATAAAGTTCTTTTCCAAGAAAAGATATACAAAATCTTTTGTATAAAAAGTACAGTTTTTTTTTTAACTTTTTCAATTTCCAAAGTCAAAAAGAAGGTTGATCAGTTGATCCGTCGTCGGTTGGTCAATGGAACAGTACAAATGTCAGAATGTATAGGTCAAAGTTTTGAGAGAAGATAATAATAAAAAAGGTTGATCAGTTGTATACGTGTCAAAATTTTAAGTGGATTTATCAGTTGATCAAAAGTACAAGTCTTTTTTTGGAATTTAAAAAAAAAAAGTCTTGGTAGGGGATATTAGGTGTACTTTAGTCTATTTTTATACTTAGCCCCATTTTTAAGGGCTAAGTACTAAAAGAGACTCAAGTACACCCAATGGTCCCCTACCCAGACTTTTTTTTTCAAAATTCCAAAAAAAGACTTGTACTTTTGATCAACTGATCAACCCACTTAAAATTTTGACACGTATACAACTGATCAACTTTTTTTATTCACAAATAAAACTTAAATTACAAATATACCCTCATCTTTATCTTTTTATTCTCACTCTTACCACTCCACCACCACCACCACTATCAACCTACCACTTCATAATCTCAACCACCACTGTTGTTCTCCTCAACCACCACTGTTGCAGCCGTCGCCACCACCATCATCCCCCACTCCTGCCGTCACCGTAACAACACCATCACCAACTCCACACCAGATCCACCTCAAACACCATCTTCATCTCGCCATATCACCACCTTGACGCCATCATTAAAATCATCTCCACCATTGTTCTCCGACCACCTACGCCACCAATCGCCATCACCACGTCACCATTATTTACGCCACGACATTAACAACCATCTATTGTCGTGAACCACCAAATCCGCCACCAACCAACCATCTTCGGATCTAAAATTAACCATGGTTTTCCAGCCACAGCCACCACACCGAAACACCACCACAATCATAGATCTTTGAGAACCTCGTCACCACAGTGGTGTTTACAACCAAAATACAAACTTTAAATGAGTGAAGGCCATCATAAGCCACTAGAGATAATTTAAACACACTGAATTTACTTATCAGTAATGGTGTGTAGTTGACAGAAAAATCATAAATCATGTTGATCTGAACTTGATTATATATGTTTTTTGAATCATGAACACCATAGTGCATTTGTACAAAAAATAGAAACTTAATTTGAGATACGTACTGTACATTTTTGTTTGTACTGTGCTACTTTTGGAAGTGTTTATCCAGTGTGTTTAAATTATTTGAAATGAAATGAGTGGGTTTGAAATAAATAGTGGTGGTGGTGATGAAATAGTAGGTTGGTAATGGTGGTGGTGATGAAGTGGTAGGCTGGTAGTGGTGGTGGTGATGGAGTGGTAAGGGTGGGAATAAAAAGATAAAGATGGGGGTATATTTGTAATTTAAGTTATATTTGTGAATAAAAAAAGTTGATCAGTTGGACATGTGGCAAAATGTTAAGTGGGTTGATCAGTTGATCAAAAGTACAAGTCTTTTTTTTGGAATTTTGAAAAAAAAAGTCTGGGTAAGGGACCATTAAGTGTACTTTAGTCTTTTTTTGTACTTAGCCCCATTTTTAATAAGCAACTCTATCGTTTTTTTCATTGGGAATTGTCGTCAAAATGATAGTGTAAAGTCACCTCACCTCATACTTTACTTTACTTCAAGTTTTCTCACTTTTCTAGGGGCTTCTTTCTTTTAAAAAACAATACCAAATAATTTTACATTTTTCAAAGAATCAAAATGAAGACAATGTTATCTGCAGGAGCAATATCGATGATAACGACCGGTAAATCTACCTCTAAGGATCTAATCCCAGTGCTTCAACTGGTTAATATTGATTGTGTGACAAGTTCTTATCAAGGCAAGTTGGTTAATAGTAATTGTTTGACACGTTCTAGAAAAGGCAAGCAATGGCACATAGTTGAGTTATTTGATGGTTCCAATAGGCAGTTTGGTTTAATTGCTGATGACATTCTTATATCAAACAAGTTGCAGAAAGGTTCCATTCTTCAATTGACTAAGTTTCATCTGCTGATCGACGAGCTTATTACTACTAGTGTGCAATTTTTACTAACAGGAATGTGTTATATTTATATCTTTCATTATTGAAGCATCTAGCCCTCTATATAACATAAACTTCAATTTGGTGACTTATTTGGAGACTTATGGGCTTATCTAACTTTATACCATAATAAACTTATATAAGCCCATAAGTCACCGAGAAGCTTAAAAAATTAAGGTTTATGAAATATAAGCCGAAATATGGCTTATTTTCGGCTTATATAACGTAAGCCCCAATTTTGTGGCTTAATTTGAGACTTAGGGGCTTATCTAAGTTTATCATGATATAATAAACTTATATAAGCCCATAAACCTCCAAAAAAAGCCATAAAATTGGGGTTTATGTTATATAAGCCAAAATGGGCTTACATTATATAAGCCAAACCAAACACCCAATGACTATGATCTGGTAGTTGAGTTAAATTTGGTGTTGTGCAGCTGTATACGTGTTCGCAACCTTAATTTGATTCGTAGTAAAGGCCGTATCATAGGTGTTCCAGAAATTTATCCTCTTGATGAGAGCCCTTTAGACGAGGATCATGCTAATTCACATCACGTTGAAGAACCCCCAACTTCAATGCAAAAACAAGATCATATTATAGACATTGATGATGTCCAAGAACCCCTCAACTTCCATGCAAAATCCATCAACCTCAACACAAAAGTGGTCTTCTGATTCTCCAACTCAAAATAAAAAACGAAAACTTCATTCAACCGATGATGCCATCTCCGTATTTGGAAAGGATTTATTTGATGTTATGAAAATGATGGTAGAGATAAGTAATGACGTTCGTGTGTTATATAAAAAGTCGCAGAAACTTGAAGAAGGTGTTTTTAAATTGACGAGAATGTTTATGGAGCAAAAGAAAGAAGTTTATGTTGGCTTTAAAAAGTTGAAAACACTTGAAGAAGATGTTTCTAGAATGACGAGAATGATGATGGAGAACAATAAAGAAGTTATTGTGGGCTTATAAGGTCCATAACTTATATAAAGGTAAAGCTACAAAATACCAACCTACTTATCAATTTGTCGCGGATTGAACCTCTTACTTTTTTATTACCCTATATAACAACATTCTTTCGAGTTTTGTTTTAGTAATGACTAATAGAGTAGAGTTATTTTGGATATCATACTTTTTTTGAATATGAGGGGACTCATCTCCACCATCCATCTCATTTTGATCTAATGGATAAAATTAAATATATTTTATTTTTCACCTATTTTTTATAATTTAAATATCTCTTAAACCGTTAAGTGTTAAACGAAAATAATTATACCATCGCGACGAGCGATTAATTATCTTCTACCAATATGCAATATGATATACTTTCGAAGAAAAAAAATTCGCTTTTTTTTTTGTCTTTTAAAATTTACGTAAAATATCATATATAATAATATTGTTTCATCATATATGATAACAATGTTAAATCATATGTGATATGAGTTTTTTTATCATATATGATATTTTATATCATATATGATACTGCCGATACATCATATATGATATTAGTATCATATATGATAATTTTCGAAAAAGTGAAAAAAATGAAAAAAATAAAATTTGTCGAAAGTGTATCATATAGCATATCTGTAGAAAGATAATTAAATTCTCTATGTAACGGTACGTTTTTTTCGCATAACGATTAACGGTTTAAGAGATATTAATGTTTGAAAAAAGTGGGTGAAAATATATTTTGTGTTTAATCTTAACCATTGAATTAAAATAAGATGGATTGTGTGGATGAGTCCCCTCATATCCAAGGAAAAATATGGTATCCAAATGAACTTAAATCATGACTAATATGATAACTTGTAACTAGTTTGATTGGTAAAATTTAAAAATTACTTAATGTCTAGTTGACTTTTGTTGATATATAAATGGCACGTGGACATATCCAACTACCAGCGTCATCAACAATCATCTTCCACCCTAGTATTCGACAGCCGCTACGTGTCCGTCAAAAAGTACAGTAACAACCTTCTTTCATAACCATTACTTGAAATACTGTAAAACCCGCATGCTTTTACCATGAATAGTACCCTTAAGATCGTACGTACTAGATTAAAACTTTCCTTTTATAGTATGATTACGATTACATGTTAGGATTTTACGTATTACGTACGTGTTAGAACACGATAAGTATTTACTACGCACGAGCACGCAATAATTATTTGACAATAATTAATCACGAACATGCGATCATGAAATCATGAACGTAATTAAATCACGAACTATTATTAATTACGTATATATATTTATTACGAGCGTAAATAAATATATTAGGTCACGGTAATTATTTAACGAGAACACATTAAACGCGAACACAAATAAACACGAACGAACAATTAAACATCGAGACACGGAAAACGGTACGGGTACCCCATGTGGGGCCCCTACCGCGACAAACATAAGGAGATGGGCCAAGCCCATCTTAAAATTCACTAAAGAGGGGTTAAGGGAAAATTAGTTAGTCATTTTTTTCACTTTACAGAAGATTAAACAAAAACCTAAAAAAGTTTTTCTCCTTCTCCTCTTTTCTTTTTTTTGGCCGCCACACATAAACACACCAAGGAGGGTGTTTATTTGATTTTGATCTTGGTTTTGGGTGCACGTGTTCGTGTTTGTACATCCTCGTTTAGATCCACGCATTCGGTATATTCATATAACCCTTTTTCTTTTTTATTTGATCTAATAATTAATTAAGAACAAGATGTTTTTAAAACCTAATTAAAACATAGATCTAACATGAAAATGGTTTTTGGAATAAATCAAAAGGGTTGTTTTAGGGGTGTTTGTTGGCCGGCGCCTAAAACCGAACCCCAAGGGGGTCTTGGTTTGGCTACTAGACCACCACCGAGACCATATGGTCCCGGTTGAGTGGTGTGGGTCCCACGGCAGCAGCAAGAAAAGGGGAACCCCGAAGTGGTTCAGGGTATGGTGTCGATTTCATGTCCGGTTCATGGGTTCTAGTCAAGATCCGGTTCACGGTTTATGTTAAGATTATTTTTTTATAATCATATGTTAAATTAAATTAATAAATATGACATGATTAATTTAATAAACATGACTTAGGTTATATTAGTTATTAAAATCATGAAATTATTAACCTAAGTATTTTATATTTTCTAGACTAATAATTAATTAATTATTTAAAAACCATGGTTATAACTAATTAATTAACATGACTTAGGTTATATTATTAATAAATAATAATACATGTTTTAACCTAAGTATTTAACTTTATTTAATTAAAAACATGATATACTTTAATTAAATATTTTAACCTATAGTTTATTTAAATTACATGAAATAATTAATAAACTATACATTATATCATTATGACTTAGAAAATAATCATGAAAACACTTAGGCTTATATACTTAGCTTATTTAAACAGCTTATATCTAATTATGGAAACTTTCTATTTTTAGGAACTTATTTAAATAAGGCAGCTAATCTATTTATGGAAACTTTCTATTATCAGAATTTTATTTAATTCAGGCTGCTAATCTATTTATGGAAACTTATTTAATTAAGGCAGCTGATTTTTTTATGGAAACTTTCTATTTTTAGAAACTTATCTATTTTAAGCAGTAATTATATTTTTGGAAACTTTCTAATTTTGGAAACTTTCTATTTTTGGAAACTTTCTATTTTTGGTAACTTTCTATTTTGTAAACTTTCTATTTTAGAAAACGTGCTATTTTTGGAAAGTTACTTATTATTACATAGTAAGTATAATAATACATGAAATACCAAAAATACTTAATCAGAATAAACAGAATATAAGATAAACACAGTTTAAGGCTTAAAACAGTAAAACATGATATGAACATATAAAATAAGCTAACACATGACATAAAACCAGTTACGTATTTAGTAAGCAGATACTTATTCATGTCTGTATTTATGTAGCATTAGTGATACCGAAGTAGGACTGCCCTCAGTTCGTCTTCTTCGTTCACTGGACATAAGGTACGGATTCCCTTCCTTTCAGTATGGACATTCTTTCCTTATTAGGATTCCCCATATGCAGCCAAATGTTTTCCCGTAGTATAAGTTTATATGTTTGATTTGCTTATGTTTAATTTAGAATACCTATAGCCATATACATGCATGACCAGTTTCACCTAGTTATGGAGGTACCATAACCATAACATTAGAGGCACTGATGTTATGACTTCACCACGGCGGAGTGATTGCTTGTGGCGTCCCTTCAGCTTTTGGCCATATTTTTATATTTATCATGTGGGGCGTATGGGTGCATCCTATTTACATGTTTTCAGCAGATTACTCAGTGTGAATGTGGTGTGTGCCTTACATCCTTCACAAGGAGTTGATCCCTCTTACCCAAACCAGTATATTAAATTAGAGGCAGCCCCTCTAATTTGCATGATGAGGTCACCCCTCCAAGTATTCATGCACGGTGGATTTTCATGACCTATATTGGCTAATGGTAAAATATGTTAAACAGTTTTTACAAGATAAACATAAGGCTTTTCAAACTATAAAACCAGTTTTATCAAGACTTAACCAGGTTACTCGGGACTTAGTTTCTTCCGCTGTTATATGTTATATGCTTATCCTATTCATGCTTTATTGTACATCCGTGCACTGAGCGTATTGCTCAGCCATTTTCCTTTTCTATGTTCCCAAAACGGCAGGTACTCAGGGACGCTCGTAGACTTTAAGCGTATGTGCATATGGACTAGAAGCATTCTAGCCTTTCTTTACTTTATGCATTACCTTTCTTTTGATACATTTGCTATGGACATTGTTTAGTCCTTTCCTTTACAGTACTTATGTTTGTGTGTGATGAGCTTTATTTTTGGACTACCGATGTTTGATTTCGGTATTTTCCTTTTATGGTCATGTAATGTTTAAACATTTTTTTCCTTGTATGCTTTGATGACACGCCATAATTACGCGTGACATTCAATTATCAAAATGGGGTGTTACAATTATGGTATCAGAGCCAAGGCTTCGACCTGTAGGCTCTCAAAATATGACCTGTGATTAGTGGGTAGTCACTATGGTCTTCCTAGAACTGACAGTTGTTTTCATGCATTCATCATTTTTATGCATACATATATATGTCATTGTCGCAGATTTATGACTAAGTAATGGTTGGTACAGGACTGGCCCTATTTAGTCGCATGTGTTTTATCGAAACTTTTAAATTTGGGACCTACCCATAGGCGTCCCCTCGCCATGTCTTTTGTTTTGGGTGAACTGACCATAGGCGTTCACTCTCGAGCATACAAAAGATTTCATAAAACTGCATCATGCATTCATACACAAAATTTTCTTGCATAAAACTTTTCTCTTGAAATTTTGGTATAATTTTTTTTTTTCATGTATATATATATTTTATGTTTTGATCTGTTTAATCATATGTTTTATGTTATACTATCAGATGGTTCTCATACGCGAACAGGAATAGCTCAATGTTGCAATTCAAGCTGCTATGCAAGCTTTGCTTCCTCAACTGAGGAACGACATCAGGGCTGAAGTTCAAGCTGCCAACAATCAGCAGCATAATCAGTCACCTCCTCCTCCTCCTCCAGTGACATTAGCAGTATGGCTGGAGAGATTCAACAAGCTCCGTCCTCGAGCTTTTGAGAAAACAGATAGCCCAGTGATGCTGAAAGCTGGTTGGCTCACATCGAGAATATTTTCAATGATATGGGTTGTGACCCGCATACAAGGCGAGGTTGGTATGCTATCGGTTCGAAGGCGATGTGCTAAATTGGTGGTTAGCGTTGATGCAGTCTGAGGGTGGTGACGAGTGGGTTGCTGGTTTGACTTGGGCTCAGTTCAAGGACAGGGTGATGGAGCAGTTCTTCCCCAAGGCTGAGCAAGACAAGCTCAAGAGAGAGTACCATGGGATCCGACAGAGAGCTGGGGAGAATAGCAACGAGTTTATGCAGCGCTTTCTTCGCTTAGTTGGTTTCCTTGGTGCAGCAGCAGGTACTCCTGAAGAGCAGGCACACCACTTAGGGTGGGCTCTTCGCACATTGATCGCAAACAATCTGGTGTGTGCTACGTTCAACACTGTAGCACAAGTGGCCGATGCAGCACGTAAGCTGGAAATGCTACAGGAGAGAGATGAGTTCGGGGAAGCTAAGAGACCCGACAAGAGGTAAACATTCGTATTCAAGCGGTGATCTATCCGTATGCTTTCCATATATGTCAATTATTCATCTCTTTAAATGTATCTTCCAGGCAGAATACTGGGGACCGGTCTCAGCCGGCTACTCAACAGCAGCCTCATCAGCCCAAGGGAAACGGTCAGACTAACGACCGTTCTGCTACGGATAGGCGTGGCGGTAATGATAATTACCGTAACAACGCTGGACACTCCAACAGCAGCAGGTCCTAATACTTACGCAATTTTCTTATGATTTCATGTTATAACTCATATTCTGACACTTTAGCAAAAACTTCTACCAGGAACCATGGAAACGGTAGGGACCAGAACCAGAGAGGTTCACAGCCTAGCCGTCCAGCTATCACTGGTATTCAATCTTACGATTATCCGCATTGTTCTTTGTACCCTATTATCATGTCTTATGTAAAATGTTTTATCAGGTTCCCAGCCAGCCAGAGCACATGCTGGAGGATTTACTCATCCTCTTTGATCTACTTGCCACCGTAGGCACCCAGGGCCATGTCGCCATAACACTGACGCATGCTTCAAGTGTGGTCTTCCTGGCCACATCATGAAGGATTGCCGTAAGGGCGAGATGGAGGGTACATCAGGACATGCTGATTCCAAGCCGCCTCCTACCACCGGGCGTGTCCACACTACATCTCGAGACCAGGCCAACAAGTCTACAGGTACCATCACTGGAATCTTGTATATGTATGGTCAAGATGCATGTGTTCTTTTTGATACGGGTGCTACTCACTCAGTAATTTCTACTGCTTATGCTAAGAACATTAGGATGCTCCCCATGCCACTAGAAAATAGGCTTACTATTTCCACGCCTTTAAGGGACTCTGTATTAATCACCCATGTATACAAGAGTCTTCCCCTAGAATTTGACGATAAGGCCCGACCTGTTGACGCACTTCCGTTGGACATGAATGACTTCGACATGATTTTGGGCATGGATTGGCTATCCAAGCATCATGCTACCATAGATTTCCATTCATATCGAGTTATCTTCGGTGATGTTAATGCACCAGAGTACATTCACAACGGGTCCGTACCCGGACGGTCTGTACAAATCATATCTACCCTGCAAGCGCGTGCACTACTGTCACATGGTTGCGAGGGTTATCTAGCTACGGTTCACGACATGGATGCTGAATCTCCATCAATTCAGGATCAACATATAGTGTCGGAATTCCAAGATGTTTTTCCAGCAGAACTTTCGGGCATACCACCTGCACGAGAAGTAGAATTCAATATCGAGCTTATTCTAGGAGCTGAACCAATCTCCAAGGCTCCTTATCGTATGGCTCCCATAGAGCTGAAGGAGCTGAAGGATCAACTGAAAGAACTTCTTGAACGAGGTTTCATTCGACCGAGCGCATCTCCATGGGGTGCCCCGGTCTTGTTTGTTAAGAAGAAGGACGGCAGTATGCGTCTTTGCATAGACTATCGCGAGCTCAACAAGATTATTATCCGGAATAGGTATCCACTGCCACGTATAGACGATCTGTTTGACCAACTCCAAGGGGCCAAACACTTCTCCAAGATTGATCTTAGGTCAGGCTACCATCAGCTACGGGTCAAGGAGCAGGATATCGCCAAGACTGCTTTTCGTACCCGCTATGGCCACTACGAGTTTGTAGTTATGCCATTCGGCCTGACAAATGCTCCAGCAGTGTTCATGGATTTGATGAACATAATCTTCCATGAATTTCTGGACAAGTTTGTCATTGTCTTCATCGATGATATCCTGATTTTCTCAAAGTCCAAGGAGGAACACGAATACCATCTTCGTACAGTACTACAGATTCTTCGCCAGAAGCAGTTGTATGCTAAATTCTCCAAGTGTGAGTTCTGGTTAGAAAAGGTGGCATTCTTAGTTCACATTATATCAGCAGAAGGAACCACTATGGATCCAGCGAAGGTTGAGGCCATTACTAAGTGGCCAAGGCCGACATCAGCGACGGAAGTCCGCAGTTTCTTAGGCTTAGCTGGCTATTACCGTAGGTTCGTGGAGAACTTTTCCCGCTTAGCACTACCATTGACCAAACTGATACGGAAAGGGGAGAAATTCGCCTGGACTGAAGAACGAGAGAAGAGCTTTGAAGACCTGAAGCAGAAGCTAGTATCTGCACCTATTCTTACTCTCCCATCTGGTACGGGTGGATTTCAAATCTACAGTGATGCATCAGGGAAGGGACTTGGCTGTGCTCTCATGCAACATGGGAAAGTGATCGCGTACGCTTCACGGCAGCTTAAGCCTAATGAAGAAAATTACCCCACGCATGACTTGGAACTTGTTGCAGACGTGTTTGCATTGAAGATATGGAGGCACTACTTATATGGAGAATCATGTGACATTTTCACGGACCACAAGAGCTTGAAGTATATCTTCACTCAACGTGAATTGAACATGAGGCAGAGGAGATGGTTAGATCTGTTGAAGGATTATGACATTAATCTACAGTATCATCCCGGAAAGGCAAATGTAGTAGCAGATGCTCTTAGCAGAAAGTCCGGAATGATCAACGGCATTAAAATTGAAGAGGAAATCATAAGAGACTTGGAGCGACTTGACATCGAGATCATGGTACGTGGACAGCACGGTTACTGGGCTAATATTAGAGTAGAACCCGAGTTATTCTCTAAGATCAAGGAAGCTCAGAAAGATGATGGAGAAATCTGGGCGATAGTACAGAATATGGAGAAACAGACGGAATTCAGAGTAGATGCAGATGGTATCATATGGCAGGGAACGAGACTTTGTGACCCTGATGACCAAGAACTCCGGGAAGCCTTGTTAGCTAAAGCTCATAGCTCCCCATTCTCTATACATCCTGGTTCGACTAAGATGTACCATGACATCAAGCAGTACTTTTGGTGGAGTGGTATGAAACAGGATGTGGCCACTTACGTCTCCAAATGTCTTACCTGCCAGCAGGTTAAGATCGAGCATCAGCGATCTGGCGATCTCCTTCAATCGTTAGATATTCCAGAGTGGAAGTGGGACAAAATCACCATGGATTTTGTTACTGGTCTTCCGCCTACCAAGAGGAAGCACGATGCAATTTGGGTTATCATAGATCGACTTACCAAATCAGCTCATTTCTTACCGATCCGCAAGGAAGATCCGGTAAGTAAACTCGCCGATACGTACAGAAGAGAGATCATGAGACTCCACGGTGCACCATCAAGCATCGTCTCAGACAGAGATCCTCGTTTCACTTCGCGATTTTGGAAGATTCTGCAGAAAGCTTGGGGTACACAACTTAAGCTTAGCACGTCTTTTCATCCTCAAACGGACGAACAGTCGGAACGAACTATTCAGACATTAGAGGACATGTTGAGGTCATGTGCGTTGGAATGGACGGGTGATTGGGACGATTACATCTGTTTGGTGGAGTTTGCATGCAACAATAGTTGGCACGCAAGTATCAAGTGTGCTCCTTTTGAGATGTTGTATGGCAGGAAGTGTCGTGCCCCAATCTGCTGGTATCAGGTTGGCGAGCGAACACTTGAAGGACCAGAACTCATAGATATGACCAATGAAAAGATCGCAGTAGCTAAGCAGAAACTTCAGGAAGCACGGTCACGTCAGATGAGTTACGCCGATAAGCATCGTAGGGACATACATTTTAACGTAGGAGATCACGTCTTCCTTAAGTTTTCCCCGGCACGTGGTGTTAGACGCTTCGGGATTAAAGGGAAGCTCAGTCCTCGGTTCATCGGACCGTTTGATATCATTGAACGAGTCGGTGAAGTATCTTACCGGTTGGCGTTACCTCCGCAGCTTTCGCATGTGCACAATGTGTTTCATGTGTCCTTACTTAGAGGGTACCAGTATCATCCCCTTCACATGGTTCAGTATCCACTAGAACAGATACGTGAAGATCTCACTTTCATAGAAGAACCCGAACGAGTTCTTGACAGACAAGAACGAGTCATGAGAAGGAAGACGATTCCATTCGTCAAAATCCTATGGAGGGATCATACCGAGCGGGAAGCCACTTGGGAAACAGAGGAGTCTATCCGAGCTTCTTACCCTCATTTCATATTTTGAATTCGGGTATGTTCTTCTTTTCAGTTTACTTTATCTATAATTTGGGGACGAATTATTCTTTTTAGGGGGGGAGAATTGTAAAACCCGCATGCTTTTACCATGAATAGTACCCTTAAGATCGTACATACTAGATTAAAACTTTCCTTTTATAATATGATTACGATTACATGTTAGGATTTTACGTATTACGTAAGTGTTAGAACACGATAAGTATTTACTACGCACGAGCACGCAGTAATTATTTGACAATAATTAATCACGAACATGCGATCATGAAATCATGAACGTAACTAAATCACGAACTATTATTAATTACGTATATATATTTATTACGAGCGTAAATAAATATATTAGGTCACGGTAATTATTTAACGAGAACACATTAAACGCGAACACAAATAAACACGAACGAATAATTAAACATCGAGACACGGAAAACGGTACGGGTACCCCATGTGGGGCCCCTACCGTGGCAAACATAAGGAGATGGTCCAAGCCCATCTCAAAATTCACTAAAGAGGGGTTAAGGGAAAATTAGCTAGTCATTTTTTTTTCACTTTACAGAAGATTAAACAAAAACCTAAAAAAGTTTTTCTTCTTCTCCTCTTTTCTTTTTTTGGCCGCCACACATAAATACACCAAGGAAGGTGTTTATTTGATTTTGATCTTGGTTTTGGGTGCAAGTGTTCGTGTTTGTTCATCCTCGTTTAGATCCACGCATTCGGTATATTCTTTTTACCCTTTTTGTTTTTGATTTGATCTAATAATTAATTAAGAACAAGATGTTTTTAAAACCTAATTAAAAACGTAGATCTAACATGAAAATGGTTTTTGGAATAAATCAAAAGGGTTGTTTTAGGGGTGTTTGTTGGCCGGCGCCTAAACCGAACCCCAAGGGGGTCTCAGTTTGGCTACTAGACCACCACCGAGACCATATGGTCCCGGTTGGGTGGTGTGGGTCCCACGGCAGCAGCAAGACAAGGGGTACCCCGAAGTGGTTCGGGGTATGGTGTCGATTTCATGTTTGGTTCATGGGTTCTAGTCAAGATCCGGTTCACGGTTTATGTTAAGATTTTTTTTATAATCATATGTTAAATTAAATTAATAAATATGACATGATTAATTTAATAAACATGACTTAGGTTATATTAGTTATTAAAATCATGAAATTATTAACCTAAGTATTTTATATTCTCTAGACTAATAATTAATTAATTATTTAAAAACCATGGTTATAATTAATTAATTAACATGACTTAGGTTATATTATTAATAAATAATAATACATGTTTTAACCTAAGTATTTAACTTTATTTAATTAAAAACATGATATACTTTAATTAAATATTTTAACCTATAGTTTATTTAAATTACATGAAATAATTAATAAACTATACATTATATCATTATGACTTAGAAAATAATCATGAAAACACTTAGGCTTATATACTTAGCTTATTTAACCAGCTTATATCTAATTATGGAAACTTTCTATTTTTAGAAACTTATTTAAATAAGGCAGCTAATCTATTTATGGAAACTTTCTATTTTTAGAAACTTATTTAATTCAGGCAGCTAATCTATTTATGGAAACTTATTTAATTAAGGTAGCTGATCTATTTATGGAAACTTTCTATTTTTAGAAACTTATCTATTTTAAGCAGTAATTCTATTTTGGAAACTTTCTATTTTTGGAAAATTTCTATTTTTGGAAACTTTCTATTTTTGGAAACTTTCTATTTTTGGAAACTTTCTATTTTTGGTAACTTTCTATTTTTGGAAACTTTCTATTTTAGGAAACGTGCTATTTTTGGAAAGTTACTTATTATTACATAGTAAGTATAATAATACATGAAATACCAGAAATACTTAATCAGAATAAACAGAATATAAGATAAACACAGTTTAAGGCTTAAAACAGTAAAACATGATATGAAGATATAAAATAAGCTAAGACATGACATAAAACCAGTTACGTATTTAGTAAGCAGATACTTATTCATGTATGTATTTATGTAGCATTAGTGATACCGAAGTAGGACTCCCCTCAGTTCGTCTTCTTCGTTCACTGGACATAAGGTACGGATTCCCGTCCTTTCAGTATGGACATTCTTTCCTTATTAGGATTCCCCGTATGTAGCCAAATGTTTTCCCGTAGTATAAGTTTATATGTTTGATTTGCTTATGTTTAATTTAGAATACCTATAGCCATATACATGCATGACCAGTTTCACCTAGTTATGGAGGTACCATAACCATAACATTAGAGACACTGATGTAATGACTTCACCACGGCGGAGTGATTGCTCGTGGCGTCCCTTCAGCTTTTGGCCATATTTTTATATTTATCATGTGGGGCGTATGGGTGCATCCTAGTTACATGTTTTCAGCAGATTACTCAGTGTGAATGTGGTGTGTGCCTTGCATCCTTCACAAGGAGCTGATCCCTCCTACCCAAACCAATATATTAAATTAGAGGCAGCCCCTCTAATTTGCATGATGAGGTCACCCCTCCAAGTATTCATGCACGGTGGATTTTCATGACCTATATTGGCTAATGGTAAAATATGTTAAACAGTTTTTACAAGATAAACATAAGGCTTTTCAAACTATAAAACCAGTTTTATCAAGACTTAACCAGGTTACTCGGGACTTAGTTTCTTCCGTTGTTATATGTTATATGCTTATCCTATCCATGCTTTATTGTACATCCGTGCACTGAGCGTATTGCTCAGCCGTTTTCCTTTTCTATGTTCCCAAAACGGCAGGTACTTAGGGATGCTAGTAGACTTTAAGCGTACGTGCATATGGACTGGAAGCTTTCTAGCCTTTCTTTACTTTATGCATTACCTTTCTTTTGATACATTTGCTATGGACATTGTTTAGTCATTTCCTTTACAGTACTTATGTTTGTGTGTGATGAGCTTTACTTTTGGACTACCGATGTTTGATTTCGGTATTTTCCTTTTATGGTCATGTAATGTTTAGACATTTTTTTCCTTGTATGCTTTAATGACACGCCATAATTACGCGTGACATTCCATTATCAAAATGGGGTGTTACAAATATTAACGTGAATTCACAAAATCATTACTTCAAATATAAACATTAGATCCAAAATCACAAACAAAATAAAAACTAAATAACCACCTTAATTAAAAGGCCAACGTTAATTCATACATTTTCATTTCTTACAATATAAAGCAAAACAACAACCTATAAAACAAACAACATAAAAAAAATTCTCACTTTGTCTTCTCTAATTTCATACTTTTCTTACCTTTGTTGATTTCATCATTTTATTCTTAATTTCTTCATAAAACATTTTCCCAAAATTATCATCATCAACACAAAATATGAACGCGACCTCCCTGTAACGCGACCTAAATACACCCAACACTAGAACCTTGATCCACCAACACGGCCACCATCTTTTTTGATGTGCCTATAACCTCTCTCTGTAACACCTCCATTATTACCATATAGCAGCGGAAATTAATCTGAGGTATTACTTTCAAGGTATCATAGTCACAATAATATAATAATTCTCAAAGATTCATTTTATTAAAACTTTACGTTATCATTCATTTATTCATCAAAGTTTTAACAAAACAACTGTACATACACTATACATAACATGTTCTCAAAATTTAGTCTTATTTATTAGAATGATAACTTTTCAAGATATCACCATCCTCAGCCCGCCAGTCTTCATTCACTTGAGACATATGCTTAAAAATCAACACAATGGTTGGGTGAATTCATAAGTTTAAATAATATTTGAATACAAGCATGACTCTAGAGCTACGTTACTATAAACCAATTATATAAATTCATCGATTCTTATTGCACTAGCTCATGACCCCGCGACTAGACATTATCAGAAAACCATCAAATTGCCCTTATGCAGGTAGTTTGTCGGACTATCCTGAGTTTAGCAAAATAAAGTGTATCCATTTAGCCTAGATGGGAACCTTTAGCATTCCAGCAAGTGCGACTTGCCCAGATAGAAGATGTTAGTCCTCAAATAGTAATATTCACAATATTAGCACTCATTATCTAGAAATTATTAGCGGTCTACGATTAAGAGGGTCTTAACGGAAAAAGTAAACGTAGTGTCAATAATCATATCAGACAGCATACAAATACACTTGTATTCCAATTTATGCATATATCCCCCTCACGAGTTTTCAAATCATTTACAATCTTTCAAAAGTAAGTCTATGAACTCACCTTAGCCCGTAGAGTCTTAAATTACTTCGATATTATCAATTTCAATTTCACAACTTGTCTCACAGATCTGGGTTGACACACAAATATGTATATATATATCAAGTCCTTATCTTTGAGTTCAATCTCTTTAAATAATAATTATATTTTCTTTTATTCATATACTTTGGAATTATAGCATCATTGTTCGGGCCATTATACTCAGAAGCCATTCGATATACGTTTGAGGAGCGAGGGCACTTTAAATCGTAAACCCAACCACTCAGTCAGAACGTAACATCGAGATGGAACATCTTTGTACAAAGTTCCCTACTAACATGATACATTATATATTTTAGAAACTTCTTCAAAGATTAGTATATTATTTCATTATTATGTTTTATGTCCTTTAGTTTCAAAGTTGGCAAAAATAGTCCTTCTAGTTATAAGTTTAGTATATTTACACTATTAACCCTTAAAGTATCTAGTTTTGATATTTGCATTTTCATCTTTTAAATATTAACCTTGGGGTTTCAAACTTTGAAATATTAGTCCTTGTAGTTTTAACTTTGATAAAATATTAATATTAACCCCTCAAGTTTATAAGTTTCAAAAATGACAATTTTAATCCTTGGACATGTTTAAAATTACATAACAACCTCAAATTTGTACCAAATGATCTAGGAAATTAAAAAAAAGTTTACAAACATATTTATAATCATAATAACATTACTTTCTCAGATCTATAGCCTTTAAAATGGATTTTAACTCATTATTTCATGTAAATTATAAAACTAGGGTTTTATAACATCTTTAGCTTATAACTTCCATTTTAGATTATTATATGAACTAAGGTTTATTATATTAGCTTATTAACATCTTATTAACATTATAATAAGTCTTAAAACAACATTATAACAAGATCAAAGCTTATTTAACATAATGATTATCTAAGTAGCTCTAAAATGATTTCTAAGGCTTGTTTTGAACATGAATTGTTCATAAAGCTTCAAGAGCTTCAAGGGATTCCTTCTAGACCTAGTTTTTGGTCTTATAAGTATCTTAGAAACTTTGTAGAATTGGAAAATCAGAATGGGTTTGGAGGAATAGGAAATCGGGGTACATGTTTCAAATAGGAAGAGTTCGCCCTTTTTATAGCCATTTCTAACACTTAAGCTCTAAGTTATGGCCATGAACGTCTAAGGCCCGTAGGTAAGTGACTAAGGGAATCTAGTGTAACACCTCCATTTTTACCTTAACGCAGTGGAACATTGATATGGGGTATTACTTCATAGAACACAAGTCATAATAATAGAAAACAACTCAAAAGAGTGATTTAATCAACTTTCATTATATATCATTAAAAATTGGAGTTTTATAATATGAGGTTCCCAAAATATAAGATAATAATTTCAAGCTTGTGCCTCTTTATCCCATCCTTGTGCTGCTCCATGCTATCAATCATAAATTTCTGAAATATATGCTTAAAAGTCAACACAAAGGTTAAGTAAATTCATAGGTTATTAATAACAGTTTTGAATACATGTTTACTACCTCGAGCTAATTGTTCACATAAAACATTCAATTATTATTACACTAAGCTCATGACATTAAAACTAACGGAATTCACCGAAGTGGTCGTCATGACATGAACTCATGACAAGTAACCTACATGTCCTAGGTTACCCATTAGTTCTAATAAAGTATGCTCGATTACCCCACGTACAGTTAACACAAACAGGTTTCGTTAAACCCAACAGATCTATTTACCCCATTAGCCCACACGGATGTGTTTAATGATTCATGAAATTTTGGAAACAAGTAACAGTTTGGGCACTCGTAAAGTAACATATTTCAAAAAAATCATATAGTTCAAAAACACATATATTCCAGTTTTAGCATATATCCCCCTCACGGGTTTTCAAATCATTCAGAAAACTTTAAAAGTGAGGCTATGGACTCACTCATGTCTATAGAATCCGAGCTATAATCAGATCTATTTCATTCACAGATAAACAACTTGGTCATACAAACCACAACTTGGTCTCACACAAACCTGGATTAACACATTGTGTATAGTATCAAGTCTTTAATCTTTTGTTCAATCATTCTAAGTATTGGTTATATATTCTTTAATTAATATTTCGTTGTAAATCTAGCATCATTGTTCGGGCCATCATACTCGGAAGCCATTCTATAAACGTTTGAGGAGCGAGGGCACTTTAAATCGTAAACCCAAACACTCAGTCAGAACGTAATATCGAGATGGAACATCTTTGTACAAATCTCGCTACTAACATGATACTTTCATTACTTCCTCATATTTATAATTTATTTTCTTTACTTTCAAAATTGGCAAAAATAGCCCTTTTTGTTATACTTTGATGTAATTACACTTTTAACCCCTAAAGTATATAGTTTCATTATTTACAATTTAAACCCTCAATATTTAACCTTAGGGCCTCAAACTTTCCAATATTTATTATTATATATTTAACTTTTAAAAACGACACTTTTGGCCCAAAATGTTAAGTAGTTTCAAAAATGACAGTTTTAGTCCCTATACTTATAAAAATCACATAACAACCTCAAAAATGGACCAAATGATCTAGGATTTAAAAAAAAAGTTTCAAAACACATTTATAATAATAATAACAACATTTCTCCATAATTATAGATTTTTAAATGGGTTTTACTCATTATTTCATGTAAATTACAAAACTAGGGTTTTAAGACATCTTTAGCTTATAACTTTCATTTAAAATGATCAAATGACTTAATTTCTTTTGGATTATCTTTCTAACATTATTTTGGCATTATAAAAATTCTAATAATTAATTATAACAAGATCAAATCATATCTAACAAGGTGATTACCTAGTAGCTCCAAAACGGCTCTTAATGGCTTCCTATGAGCACAACTTGCTATCAAAGCTTCAAGAGCTTCAATGGCTTCCTTCTAGACTTGGTTTCTGGTCTTATAAGATTCTTAGGACGTATATAGAAGTGTAATTTATAATGGTTCATGGAGGTATAAGAGAAACGGGGTGCGAATTGGAATGAAAGGTTTAGGTTGCTATTTATACTAATTTCGACCCTTAGGCTCCAAGCAAGGCCTTGAAAAGTGTAACACATCTAAGTTAATGACTAAGGAAGGCTAGTGAAGATATATGCAAGTTTATAGGAGCTAAAAACATTCAAAATCCATGGAAGAGGTGTTGGTAGGTTTTTAAGCCACGAATTGGTTTATGGAATAGAAATGGCCACCAAGTAGCTTATGAACCTATGTTCTTGGTTGCTTGGCCTGAAAATGTTTTCTAAGTATCATAAATATCTGATCCTAAGTTTAAATTTAGGAGGGAAAGTTTTAAAATGGGTTTTTGGAGGGAAAATGTAAAACCAGGTCTAAATTAAGGCTTGTAACTTTATACTTTGTGATTTTGGTGATTAAAGGTTTAGGAATACAATTAGTGATTGATTAGGGTATAATTAGGGTTTAGACATTGTAATTAAGAAGTTCGGGTCTTTGTTTGAAGTTTCACAAAGGTTTAAAGTGAAATTGGGAAGAAAACCTAGGCAAGTTAGGGTTTCTAATGATTAATGGTCAAGTATTAGTAAATGTGATTATCATTAAATTAGCTACTGATTTACACTCAGTTTATACATCCCACATTGTCCTTAATGTGTTCATGAAGTGCCTACATTGGTTTTACAAAGTTATTCTAAGTAAACATGTCCAAAGGGTAAAATTACCTATTTTGACCTAGTTTAAGCCATGCATTGAAATGTTGTACCTTTTGCTTTAGGGTACTTTTACATTATCTTAATATAATCTTATAACCTTAATTAAGTGCTATGAGTGTTTGTAGACTTTTCCTAAAAGACTAGGTAGTGATTCTATGTAGATTTCTTAATATAAGGGTTTTTAGGTCATTAAGCCTAATGACTTTCTATCTTGGGTAATTAGGGTTTATATCATAATGTAAGATTATTCTAGGTCTTATATAGTATGTTTATGACTTTTAGGGTTTTTACATTCTTAGTTTAAAGGTTTGTATAGGTTGATCATATTCTAGGATAATTAAGTAAGCTTAAGATCCTATGCTTTGATAACTTGTACATTGTGCTTTAATAATTTGTAACTTGACTTGAAATACATGTATAATATTAATATGATACTTAGTTAAGTTTTATAATTACTTGCAAAATATTAGACTCTAATTTAATGTGAAATGGATTTTATATGCTAATCTTGGTTACTAGGTCTTAACTTGTAATTAGCTTTGGATTAGTGAATATTAGTATTTTGTGATCAATTATGTAAAACCCGTCTTAAAATCCTTGAACAGTAATTAAATACAGTCACAACTTTAATTAAACATCAGACGTTGCGTAACTATTTATTCAGATAATAAATATTAGTAATTATTCAAGTATCACGTAATCTTTATTTATTCAGAAAATAAATAATACATTTCAGAGTTTTAACACGAAATATTTAATCACGAACATCGCGTTATATAGTTATCACACGAAAATGGAAATGTGGATGTATTGGTACTTTGGGCAGCGATTTAATTAAACAAAGAAAAGAAATGGGCTTTAGGCCCAGCCCATCAAAAGTCTAACCAACAAAACAATAACATTTTGCTCATTTGTTCAAGTTAGAAAAATAAATCAAAACCATAGTTGGTGTGTGTGTGCCGCCGGCTACAAAAAAAAAACTTTTGATTTTGTTCTTAATTCTTACGCGTAGTCACGTATGTGTTCGAGTTTGATTCAAGGTTACTAGACGTTAGCTCTCGAGTTTGTCTTGTTCGGCCCAAAGGTACTTCTAGAGCCGCATATACATAATGATAGATATTGCTCATTTGTTTATTAAACAACAATAAATCAATCATACTAGTGCATGTGAATGAAAGTGATGATTTATTCTTGTCAGGAGTTTTATATAATAACAATGAGTAGTCATATGAGATGACCATGAACCATTATACTATTATCACAAATAACGACAACTAGTTCTTCATTATTATTCATAGCCGACTATTTATGTAGACCTTTTGTCGAAGTTGAAACTTTGTTTAAGAGTTCAGATCGGCTTAAGTATTTCGGCTTATTTAAAATGGCTTATTAATACTATGACTTATTTTATTTCGGGCTTATATATAAAAAAAACTAACTTACTAAATTATTGGCAAAATTAAATCACGGCTTATTTTCATGAACTAATTGACTCGGATTATTTGTAACTTATTTAGATTAATCTATATTTACATGGGCATATTTATTCAACTTATATGGAAATTATGAATTAAGATTCGAGACTTAGCTTATTTAATTAATTTCATTTTAACCATGATATAGTTAAATTAACAATAACTTTTAATTTAATTAATTACTCATCAAGTTTAAGGTAAAGTTTAGAACCATGCTTTATTAATTAACAACAGATTACATCATGTTATATTATTAAATTATAATTAACCATATGATCGGGACATGTTATATTATTGTTAAATAAAGTTTACAATATTACCAGTTTAACGTATCAGGACTTATAAGATAGGTCCTTTAAGCCTCAACTTATATTATAGGCTTATTAAATCAGCTTACTACTATTTTGGAAACTTACTTTATTTAGAAACCTGCTATTTTTAGAATGTTACTAATTACATAAATATCAAGTAGAATGACACATGAAACATGAGATATAGTATCAGGAACTCGAACCACGCCAGATTAAAGGAATACATAATAATACATGAACAAGTAATTCAAGTTAAGAACAAATAAGAACAGTAAATTAAATAATAATCAGGTAACTTATTCACGTCTATTATTATTGTAGCTTTCGTGGAAGCCCGAGTAGTATTCGTTCAGTCTTCCATTCAGTCAGTTACTGGACTAGAGGTACGGATTTTTCGTCCTTTCAGTAAGGACTTCCTTTCTATGCATGATTAGGATTCCCCGTCTGCAGCCAAATGTTTTCCCCAGTATATGTTTAAACTTATTAGTAATCATGTTAAGAATTAAATAAATTGCCTGAGTATTATATACAAGCATGATTAGTTTATGTACTAGTTACGGAGGTACCGTAACCATGGCACTAGAGGCACCGGTGTCGTGACTCACATGCAGGAGAGTGATATCCTGCATCGTCCCACTCAGCTCAGCTTGGCCATTTTATCAGTATTATTAGTGGGGCGTATTGATGCATCCTAGGCTACAGTTTACAGTTTAGCAGGTGAATGTGGTGTGTGCTCTACATCCTTCACATTGGAGCTAATCCCTCCACCCAGCACAGTTATTTAGAGGTCACCCCTCTACAGCATGACGAGGTCACCCCTCCAGTTATTCATGCAACGTTGTTACAGCACATGACCTATATAAGCTCTGGCAATTAAAATACAGTAAATGCATGTTTTCAGATTTGGCAGATAACAGTTCAGCTTTATTATTTATAAATCAGCCTTTACAGATTATACACAGATTTCCGCTGCAACTTTACTTATCAGTCTTACAGCTTCAGTATTTTATCATCTGTTTCATTTCAGTAATTCCTTATCATGCTTTATATCCGTTCACTGAGCGTTATGCTCAGTCGTAGTTCCTTTCATGTTCTAATGGCAGGTACACCAGGACGCTTTTAGGACTCTAAGAGCACGTGCATTTGGGATGGAAGCTATCCAGACTTCTTATTTTATGCACTTACATTATTCTGCTTATTTGGACATTGTTTAGTCCTTTCTTTCAGTATTTTATTTTTCATGTTTTGAGCTTAGGTTGGATTACCGATGTTTGATTCTGGTATTTTCGTTATGGTCATTTAATGTTTTAGTACATTTACCTTATGCTTTGATGACACGCTATAAATACACGTAACGGTCCACTTATCCAAGTGGGGTGTTACAATTATGGTATCAGAGCGCAAGGTTCGACCTGTAGGCTCTAAAATTTGACCTGTGACTAGTGGGTAGTCACCAGGAACTTCCCAGATCTTGGCGTTGTTATCTTTCATGTGTATCATGCATTTATTAGTCAGTTTTTTCAATTATCAGTCATTTTCTTAAAGTTTTTGACTAAGTAAAAGGTTGGCACAGGACTGGCCATATTTAGTCGCATGTGCTTTTCTGCGAAATTTTGTTTTGGTGAACCGACCCATAGGCGTTCACCCTTGCTCGTTCAGATTTTTTTATTGGTGAACCGACCCAACGGCGTTCATCCTTACTTATGTCAAATTCATGTTTTCAGTCCAATATTACTTGGTGAACCAGCCCATATAAGTTCACCAATGTTCAGATCAAATTCCATGCTTTTCAGACAAATGATGTTTTGTGAACTGAACCATAGATCTTCACCTTTGCACATATCATGATATTTTATAAAATTTTGACAAGTATGGATTGAACTACAGCCATCCATATTTAGTCCGAGATTATAAATTTCTATACATGACAGTTCTCATAAAATTTTGACCGGTATGGATCGAACCAGAATAGCCCATACTTAGTCTCATGTTTTCTTCTTTGAATTTGTGGATTGAACCATAGCCGTCCACATCAGTTGATATTACACCTCAGTTGATTTGATTTTTTTTATGTTCCTTGTAACAGTCAAATTTTCATACCCTCACGTTGATGTCATCTACATGATGATTTAGTTTCATGTTTCTTTACAAGTATTATGTTTTCAACAGAATGATAATGTTTCATGCTAAGATACAGAAGGATTACAGTAAAATACTATTTCATGATAAATCATGTTCTGGTCTTTAACAATCATGTATTTATACTAAATGTTGATGAAACTCCGTTTAGTCATACTTTTTAGCCTCTATACAACCAGCATTAAGTCTACGCAGAAATTATCAGCCTATCATGTTAATCGTTTCAGTTCAGTTTACTACCGTTTAAATCAATTTATTCCTTTGATAATGTCAAACAAGCGACACCAGCATCGATCATCCCATAAAATTTCCACCAGCTCCATGTACAGTATTTCACGTGCACTCTACGTACAGTGTCTCAGATTTGCTCCATGTGCAATATTCATTTTGTACTTCATGTACAGTAGTCCAAGTGTACTCCAGGTACCCTACTCCATGGATATTGCTAATCGATCCTCAATCATCTCAGATGTTTCCACTAGTCGATATTCTCCCATGTGCTGATGCTGCTCGTGAGTTGAAGATTTTGCTAGATGCTGATGCCGCTAACACTTTGAAGACCTCACAATTGCTGATGCTGCTGATACTTTGGAGATTTCTCAAGATGCTGATGGTGATGCTGTTATACTATAAAGACACCGCAGAGCAAGGACGAAAACTATAAATTTGAACTTTATGTCAAGAATAAATTTCAACCATCAGACACTACCATTCCATTACATACTTTTACCTTCTCAGTTAGATGTCACACTCCACTCAGCTAACCGTATATTCAAAGAGTGGGAACCGAAACTCAGTCGGCCACCCAGCAGAATAGTTACATGAATCAGGGTCATGATAATGATCGTCATAAATTGACAAACAAAGCAGTAGTGACAACCACCGTGCTTATAATTAATCAGTCAGTAACCATCGGAATTCTGGAATGGACGTGACCAGAAATACAGTGGTCAGTAGTCTAACCGGTCTGCCAACCCTAGCAGTTACCATAAATTCTTAATCTCATTCAGACTCACCCATTAAAATACATGTTCAGACAACAGTCAAGACGTAGGTCCCAAGTATCATTTCGAAAGACCTTTCAGGACCCCAGTTATGATACACGTCATACGAACCTTTTGTCAAAATACGAGTCAGAACTCATAACTCCGGTATGTTTCTAAACCAGGCCCTCAGAAATTCAGGGTACCCTTCAGAAAGGGGTATACCCGTTCTATTATGCCACGCATGAATCAGATCATTAAAATTCAATCACCACACTAGATTATTATTCAGATTAAGCACACGGTAATCATTATGTGAGGTTACAGACGAACACATTTAGTGAAAAGTCGCCATGTTTACTTCACGTATTCCTATGTCAGCTTTATCTCAAACCAAGTAGTTATCTGCCTCTCACCCAGAAAGGACTCAACAGTATCACCATATTTATTAAAGTTCTCCTTTCAGTTGACGACGAGATCCGTCTTACTAAATCCCAAATATATTCATTATATATTCCGCCAGAAAAATCAGTACAAGTTGTTTATGCCTTACAGGCGCGTGACTTATCAGTCCATAGCTACGAAAATTTTCTAGCCACCAGTTATAATCCATTTCTGAAAGTTTTTAAACTCATGACCAACAGATTACTCCTGAGTTTCCAGAAATAATTTCAGAAAGTTTTTCAGAAATTCCTTTCTAACCACGAGACAGAATTCTACATCGAGCTTGTTTCAAGAACGGAACCTGTTTTCAAAACTCCTTGCTGCAGGGCTGCGGCTAAGTTAATAGAGTTGCAACATTTGCTGCAAGAATTACCAGAATGATGCTTATTTCGCCCTGGCGCACCAACAAGAAGAGCATCGTTTCTGTTTATCAGGAAGAAGGCCGATATCATAAGATAATGTATCGACCACTGAAAATTTATACAAGATCACCATTCTTAATCAATGTTCATTCCATAAATAGCAGGTCTATCTGACCTGATACGATGTCTTAAATATTTTCTAGAACAAACGACCATACCACTAGCAGTGGTGAGAGAAATAACATGATGCTTTCCAGACTGTTGTTTCACATATTACAGCCTCTCTAAAATTTTGATTTTATACTTCTGAGCTCCCTAATGCTCCAGCTATATTATGAAATTTATGAATAAAATTGTTTCCATGACTCTTAGACAAAATCGTCAGTATATTCATTGATCACATTCTGACCTGCCAAATTCTAGAGAAGAACACGATAATCATCTCCTCGTAGTTGTACAGAATCTTTGATAGGAGAAGATATTATATAAGCAGCTTCCGAGATATGAATTCCAGTTGAACGAGGTGGCATTTCTGGACCACCCTATTTCAGTAGAAGAAATTTCAAACAATCCTGCGAAGGTGAAGGCCATCACCTGATGGTCCTGACTGACGCCTGTGAACGAAGTACCAAATTTTCTAGAACTTAATTGACTGCTACCGCAGAAATTGCTGACAGTTCTCCCTAAAATTTTCCCATGACTAGTCAACCAGATTTCCACCCAAATATTCCATAATCAGGCAGAATTTTGATAGAAGAAGTATCACACATTGATGCTGCTATGCTCATACGTAGATGCTTGACATACCGCAGGTTCAAGATTGAACGCCGTCGTAGTAGTGAGTTACTACAATCCTTTGTTATCAGTTGCGACAGACTCAGACGAAGCATGATGACATCTAAGTCGTTGTTGACCAGTTAACCCAGCCTTCACGCCTTCTTTTATCCAATCATTACGCAATAATAAATCTGCGGGAAATTCAGCAATAGATCGTATGATTCCAAGATATTCCATCAACAATCTTGTCAGATAGAAATTAGCATTCGCGTATCGCACTCACGTTCATGTTCACGATCACGTGTACGTCCGCATTCACGTTCACGTTTATTTTCACTTTCATGTCTACGTCTCATTCGCAGTATGATATCGTTTCAGTTCATGTTTTGTGCTACCTCATGATTTAAATTCACAATACGCATACATGACATCGTTCACGTTCAGGTTCGTGTTCCATCTCAGTGTATACGTTCCAAGTCTTGAGAAAACCAGACTCAAGTTTAGCATGGTTTCTCCATGACCAGACAGACGTTTCACGTCTTAGGCCGTATCGTCGAAATTTTTTTTTCTCAGTCATCATACATTCGTGATATGTCCTTGTATCAAGTTCACAGTATGTTTCGCATAACACATCCATGATATATTTCAGGCCCAACGTTCCTTTTATAATCGCGAACCACGTTCTCAATTGCTCACGTAGAACGTTTACAATTGTTCACGTAGTCCGTCCCTATATGTTTTCAGCAGTTTGATCAGAGATATAAATGTTATCGTTTCAGGATATTTGTATGTACCGACTCATGCATCATACATGCTATAGCTTATTCAGTCTATCAGATTCAGAAAATCCATCTTTAATATGGAACCAGAAACTATTCAGCATCGTCAGGACAGGGTCATCAAGACCAGGATTTTCATTGTGTTTAGACCTTTGAAGGAATCGTTTCGAGCGGGAAGCCACTCGAAACGGAGGAGTCCATCTGGACCTCTCATTATTTTCCTTCAATAATTCAGTTAAGTTCCTTTTGTCATGTTATGTTCCAGGTTCTCGGCAGTCAGGTCACGATATACTCTTTCAGCCGCATTATGTCCTAATTCTGGGACGAATTATATTTCAGCTTATAAGTCCTTTCAGCTTCCATATTCTTTCAGCATATGTGTCCTTTCGACGTTTATGACTCCATCAGCTTATTACCTTTGATTCGAGGATGAATTTTCCTTTTTAGAGGGAAAGAATTGTAAAGCTGCAGCGTTATCGCATCCTTAATTCGAGGACAAATTATTTGTTTTAGAGGGGAAGAGTTGTAAAACCCGTCTTAAAATCCTTGAACAGTAATTAAATACAGTCACAGCTTTAATTAAACATCAGACGTTGCGTAACTATTTATTCAAATAATAAATATTAGTAATTATTCAAGTATCACGTAATCTTTATTTATTCAGAAAATAAATAATACATTTCAGAGTTTTAACACGAAATATTTAATCACGAACATCGCGTTATATAGTTATCACATGAAAATGGAAATGTGGATGTATTGGTACTTTGGGCAGCGATTTAATTAAACAAAGAAAAGAAATGGGCTTTAGGCCCAGCCCATCAAAAGTCTAACCAACAAAACAATAACATTTTGCTCATTTGTTCAAGTTAGAAAAATAAATCAAAACCCTAGTTGGTGTGTGTGTGCCGCCGGCTACAAAAAAAAAACTTTTGATTTTGTTCTTAATTCTTACGTGTAGTCACGTATGTGTTCGAGTTTGATTCAAGGTTACTAGACGTTAGCTCTCGAGTTTGTCTCGTTCGGCCCAAAGGTACTTCTAGAGCCGCATATACATAATGATAGATATTGCTCATTTGTTTATTAAACAACAATAAATCAATCATACTAGTGCATGTGAATGAAAGTGATGATTTATTCTTGTCAGGAGTTTTATATAATAACAATGAGTAGTCATATGAGATGACCATGAACCATTATACTATTATCACAAATAACGACAACTAGTTCTTCATTATTATGCATAGCCGACTATTTATGTAGACCTTTTGTCGAAGTTGAAACTTTGTTTAAGAGTTCAGATCGGCTTAAGTATTTCGGCTTATTTAAAATGGCTTATTAATACTACGACTTATTTTATTTCGGGCTTATATATAAAAAAAACTAACTTACTAAATTATTGGCAAAACTAAATCACGGCTTATTTTCATGAACTAATTGACTTGGATTATTTGTAACTTATTTAGATTAATCTATATTTACATGGGCATATTTATTCAACTTATATGGAAATTATGAATTAAGATTCGAGACTTAGCTTATTTAATTAATTTCATTTTAACCATGATATAGTTAAATTAACAATAACTTTTAATTTAATTAATTACTCATCAAGTTTAAGGTAAAGTTTAGAACCATGCTTTATTAATTAACAACAGATTACATCATGTTATATTATTAAATTATAATTAACCATATGATCGGGACATGTTATATTATTGTTAAATAAAGTTTACAATATTATCAGTTTAACGAATCAGGACTTATAAGATATGTCCTTTAAGCCTCAGCTTATATTATAGGCTTATTAAATCAGCTTACTACTATTTTGGAAACTTACTTTATTTAGAAACCTGCTATTTTTAGAATGTTACTAATTACATAAATATCAAGTAGAATGACACATGAAACATGAGATATAGTATCAGGAACTCGAACCACGCCAGATTAAAGGAATACATAATAATACATGAACAAGTAATTCAAGTTAAGAACAAATAAGAACAGTAAATTAAATAATAATCAGGTAACTTATTCACGTCTATTATTATTGTAGCTTTCGTGGAAGCCCGAGTAGTATTCGTTCAGTCTTCCATTCAGTCAGTTACTGGACTAGAGGTACGGATTTTTCGTCCTTTCAGTAAGGACTTCCTTTCTATGCATGATTAGGATTCCCCGTCTGCAGCCAAATGTTTTCCCTAGTATATGTTTAAACTTATTAGTAATCATGTTAAGAATTAAATAAATTGCCTGAGCATTATATACAAGCATGATTAGTTTATGTACTAGTTACGGAGGTACCGTAACCACGGCACTAGAGGCACCGGTGTCGTGACTCACATGCAGGAGAGTGATATCCTGCATCGTCCCACTCAGCTCAGCTTGGCCATTTTATCAGTATTATTAGTGGGGCGTATGGATGCATCCTAGGCTACAGTTTACAGTTTAGCAGGTGAATGTGGTGTGTGCTCTACATCCTTCACATTGGAGCTGATCCCTCCACCCAGCACAGTTATTTAGAGGTCACCCCTCTACAGCATGACGAGGTCACCCCTCTAGTTATTCATGCAACGTTGTTACAGCACATGACCTATATAAGCTCTGGCAATTAAAATACAGTAAATGCATGTTTTCAGATTTGGCAGATAACAGTTCAGCTTTATTATTTATAAATCAGCCTTTACAGATTATACACAGATTTCCGCTGCAACTTTACTTATCAGTCTTACAGCTTCATTATTTTATCATCTGTTTCATTTCAGTAATTCCTTATCATGCTTTATATCCGTTCACTGAGCGTTATGCTCAGCCGTAGTTCCTTTCATGTTCTAACGGCAGGTACACCAGGACGCTTTTAGGATTCTAAGAGCACGTGTATTTGGGATGGAAGCTATCCAGACTTCTTATTTTATGCACTTACATTATTCTGCTTATTTGGACATTGTTTAGTCCTTTCTTTCAGTATTTTATTTTTCATGTTTTGAGCTTAGGTTGGATTACCGATGTTTGATTCCGGTATTTCCGTTATGGTCATTTAATGTTTTAGTACATTTACCTTATGCTTTGATGACACGCCATAAATACACGTAACGGTCCACTTATCCAAGTGGGGTGTTACAAATTACCTTTCCTTTATATGATAGATTATGATCATTATATTTTATTTGATACTTGTACATAGATATTATGTAGTTATATTACTTGAAATGGTGTCTACTAAGGATTTCTAGGTGGTGATCTAGACTATTATGTACATTTATTTGTACTTAGTTTTGTATAGTTTGTTCTTACCATTCTTAGGTATTATTATGTATTCAAAGTATAGTTTTTAACCTGTTTGTAATTCATAATGACTTGTTCATATTGTATTTTCCGTTCATACTTTCACCATTCTTGAGTTCACAACTCATTTATAGGGATTCTAGGGTTTCTAAGGGAATTTACGGGCATCGTAGTTATAATTGAAATGTTCTTATCAATATGGTGCTTATAGGATTACTTTTAGTTCTTAGACTTGATATATACATTATGTTTACAACATATAGGAATATGTTGAAGTGGCAATTTAGGTTATAAGAACATATTCATCTTACCAAGTAAGGCATAAAAGCAAAAATTTCTAGTTAAATTTTTATATTATAACACATGACACAAAAGTGAAATTTGAGGATTGTTACATCTAGGGAAGCCTAAGGAAGTATATGAATGAATCATGGAAGCTAGGATCAATATATCTAAGACTTGTGGCTCAAAATGGGTCACGGCATGAAATGGATTGGAATGAAGATGTGTAGCCTTCATGTAGGTGATGTGCATAATAGAAAATATCCCAAAATATCTATATGATATGATCTTAGGTTTGAAAATGGGAGGGAAGAATTTTAAATAAATCTTTGGAGGGAAAAACCTAGGCGGATTGAAAATCTTGGGCGTGTAACATGTAACTTTGTAACTACGATAATTAAGGATTTAGGAATGTATTTAGTTATATATTAGGGTTTATTTAGGGTTTTCACATTGTAGTTAGAAGGTTTGGGTCCTTTGGTTTGAAGTTTTACATTGGTTTGAAATGAAATTAGGAATAAAACCTAGCCGGATTAGGGTTTCTAATTATCTAGGGTTAAATATTTGTTAAAGTCATTATCCTTCCTTTAGATATTGATTGAAACTCAATTTATATCTTATAAATTGTGCTTTAAGTATACAATAAGTTTCTACACTTGGTTTGATAGGTTATTCTAAGTAAAAATGTCTAAAGAGTGAAAATACCTATTTTGACCTAATTTATAAGTCATGCATTAAAATGTTGTACCTTGTGCTTTAGGATACTTGTACATTTTCTTAAAATAATTTTATAACCTAAATGTAATGCTATGAGTGTTGTTAGACTTGTCCTAAAGGACTATGTATTGATTCTAAGTAAAATGCTTAATATAAGGGTTTTTAGGTCATTAAGCCTAATGACCTTGTACTTTGGGTAATTAGTGTTTATTTCCTCATGTAAACTTATTATAGGTCTTATGTGTTAGTTTATGATTTCTAATGATTATACATACTTAGTTTAGGGATTTGTATTGAGTAATCATAACCTATGTGTAATTAGGTTAATTTATGGTTCCATGCTTAAATCACATGTACATTGTGCTTTAGTAATTTGTAACTTAACTTGAGATAAATGTATAATCTTAATATGATACTTAGTTGAGTTTTATAATTGGTTGCAAAATATTAGACTCTAATTCAATGTGAAATGGATTTTAGGTGTTAATCTAGGTTACTAGGTCTTAATACTTGTACTTAGCTTTAGATGACTTGTACTTAGTATTTTAGAATCAAATATTATTTCTACATGATAGATTATAACCTGTACATTTGTCTTTGATATTCATATATAGATATTTTGTAGTTATATTGCTTGAAATCTAGGGTTTCTAAGGCTCTTTGATGATTTAGAGCATCGTTGTTACATTTGAAGTGTTCTTATTCATAATATATCCATATGATTACTTTTAGAACTCAGACTTGATATATACATATTTTTTAAAACATATAGGCATATGTTGAAGTGGCAATTAAGATAGTGAGAACCCATATATTTCATAAATCAATCACATATCACATCATAATGCAAAAATTTCCTAGTAAATTCACCTCTTTATTTATTTATCAAATATGAAATACACATATATTGATATTACATTATAAAAATCTATTGGATGTTATACTCTCTACCGTCAATAACAGGACCACTATCGATATCCACATGATTATAAATAATCACAGACTTGAGCGACGGTAATCTAAAAAGTGACTATTTTTTCATCCCTCTTCTTTTTCATTTTTTCTAATTAATGGAAAAGATGATAAAAGGGTTTTTGAATTCATCGGCTGATATCTAATCTAAATAATTTGAGGACAAAGGAGGGTTTGAGATAAATAGGGTAAGATATTAGGCAAAGATTCGGATGTGGTTTATGGGTACAAGAAAATGGGTTATATACTAATAAAAAATAGCTTATATGGAAAAGTATGTACACATGGCGCGGACGTGGAATCTACCCAGTCATATGGTTAATCAAAACATATAAACAAGTTTGGTGGTTGTATATGGTAATAAAAAAAATAATGAGTTCAATATGGGACAAAAACGTAAGTATGTTGGTATTTTATGCATAGTACCTTGTACCCCTTATATAATTAAAATAAGTTGTATTGATAAGCTTATATACTTTGGTTTATTAGTTTCCTTGAAGATGTTTGTATTGTGAGCTTATGTTAATAGTGTTATAAAGAATAGAAGGAGTATGAATTTATATAAAATATTTTTTCAAATTAACTCGTGTACGCAACTTGTTTTTTTTTTATTCTCTATCTATGCAATATATTTTTAAATAATTACCAATCTATGTAATATGAACTAAAATGTAACTTGCTTGAGTTAGAAAAGTTACAGTTTCGTCTATGTCGACTGTGTGGACTTCTACTGTTATTCCATTGACATTTTTTAACTAGAAAAATTTCAGTAATGATAACTTGACTTTATCATTGACTTTCACCTTTAGTACCTTGACATTTTCACGTTCCGATACACTCATTTTTATACACACATTTTTATACGCGTTATATACACACACGTATTATATAACCGTTTTAATCCGCTCATTTTATACACATATTTTTACACAAACATTTTATACACGTTTTTATAAGCCCATTTTTATACACGTTTTGTACACATGTTGTAAACCCCGCATTAAAACCCTATGAACGGTACACATGAACAGTACACACATGAAAATACGATAAAATTTAAACTTTCCATTTATAATATTAATACACGTGTCACGATAATAAATAACGAACAATCATATTATAAATGTGACATGATCACGAATACCAAAATCACGAATACTAAATCACGAACATGCACGATAATTATTTTAACACGGAAAAAGCTTCGGGTTACCCTTAATGGGACCCATAGCCGCGACAACCAAAGGAAAGGAGGCCAAGTGGGCCTTTTGGCCCAAGATCAATTTTTATTAAAACACCAGGAGATAAACACATACATTTTTTAGGTTTAATAAAATTTTGTTCTCTTTTCCTTGCTCTCTCTTGGTGTCGCAGGCTACAACAACAAAAAGGGAGAAACCGGACAATTTTGTTATTAGTTTTGTGTTCGTGATCATTCCCTCGTTAATACACGCATTGGTATAATCAAAACTTTTTTCTTTTCTTTTTAATTATTTTGAATTCATGTTATTATTTAATTAATCATCAAGAACAAGAATAAAACATGTAATAGATTAATTAAATTCATGGTTCGGGTTTGGTCTGTGTGGGTTGTGGTTTGGCCGAGACACCCGAGACCCCAAAGGGGCTCAGTTTGTTTTCTTCACCACCACCGAGATCGCTCGGCTTGGCTTCCTTGTGGCTCGGACGCAGCAAGAAACCCCGACCAAGGTTCGGGGTGTGTTTGTTTGTTCAGTTTGTGTGCACCGAGGCACCACCGAGACCCCCAAAGGGGCTCAGTTAGTTTTGTTTGTTAGGACCCGAGACAAAAGAAACCCCGACACTAGGTCGGGGTATGTTTTGTATATTGGTTAGTTTAATTGTGTAAACCGAGACCCCTCCAAGGTCTCGGTGGGACTTTTGTATAACTTATTTGGTTCGGCTTATATAGAACACGGGCTCGGGATTCGGGTTTTTATAAAAACTATTTTTATAAGTCATGTTATATTAAACTTTAGGCTAATTAATTAAGTTAATTAATTCATGTATAACCTAAGGTATTTTAACTAGTGATTTAATTAAAACATATATTTTAATTAAATTTCATATAACGTATAGTAATTAAATGAACCAGTTATTTAATTAATAAGCTATAAACCATGACTTGTATTGTGTTAATTAAACTTTAGTTATTTATAATCCAGTTTATTTCTAATTTTGGAAACTTACTATTTATGGAAACCTTCTATTTTTAGAAAGTTACTCAGTATTACAATACAAGTATTATAATACACTAATACATGAATAATACACAACAGAACATCAGAATAACTACAGTTAACACAGTAAAGAGTAAAACATGATAGAATACGTGTAATAAGCTAAGAACACTCAGAACCAGTAAAACACATGTAATTCAGACCACTTATACACGTCCATATTTCTTATGTAGTATTATCCGTCATAAGGCGGAATAGTTCTTCATCGTTTCGTTAGCTTCTACTGAACATAAGGTACGGATTCCCGTCCTTCAGTAAGGACAAACTCTTCCTTTATTAGGATTTCCCGTATGCAGCCAACTGTTTTCCCAGTAGTTACAGATTAAATGCTTATGTTATTAGTTACCTTAGCCATATACATGCATGACTAGTTTCACCTAGTTATGGAGATACCATAACCATAACACTAGAGGCACTAGTGTTATGACTTCACCACGGCGGAGTGATAGCTCGTGGCGTCCCTTTCAGTTATTTGGCCATTATATTTATTATATTATCATGTGGGGCGTATGGTGCATCCTAGTTACATGTTTCAGTCAGGATTTCATGGTGAATGTGGTGTGTGCCTTGCATCCTTCACAAGGAGCTGATCCCTCATACCCAGACCAGTATAATTAGAGGCAACCCCTCTAATTGCATGACGAGATCACCCCTCTATGTATTCATGCACGTTGTTGACCTCATGACCTATATTGGCTATTTTGGTACATTAAACTAATACAGATTTTACAAGTAAACATAAGCTATATTTTCAAAACTAAAATCAGTAAAACATGTTATATGCCTAGGTTTTCCAAGGACTTATTCATTTCTGCTGCTATTCATGCTTTATGCTCTTATTATGCTTTCATATGATATGTCTTCCATGCTTTGTTGTGCATCCGTGCACTGAGCGTTATGCTCAGCCGTCTAATTTTCCATGTTCCCAAACGGCTGGTACCCAAGGTCGCAAGTACGATTTCAAGAGTATGTGCATTCGGATAGAAGCTATCCATCCTTCATTACTTTATGCATTTTATTCCTACTTTATCATACTTTACTTCATTTTGGACACTGTTTTGTAACACCCCACTTTGATAAGTGGACCGTTACGTGTATTTATGGCGTGTCATCAAAGCATGCAAGGTAAATGTCCTAAAACATTACATGACCATAGGGATAACCGGAATCAAACATCATCTCCCAAATATAAACTCATAAACAAGGCATAAAGTAAAATTAATGCAAACAAGGACAGAAACATAAAATAGCTCCCATCCTATGCACAACCTCTCCATGCTTTTGTCTGACCTTGGGTACCTGCCGTTTAGGGACATGAAAAGAGAAAACGGCTGAGCGATACGCTCAGTGAACGGATATAAAGACATAAAAAGAAGTACTGAAATGAGACAGATAGTAAATATTGAACTGAAAGGCTAATAAGTAAAACGCAGTGGAAAAACTGTGTACAATCTGGAAAGTCTGAAACATGTTTATAAATTGATTTATATTTCAGAAAGCTTATGTTTATATCGGATAACTGTATTTTAATTTGCCAAGAGCTCATATAGGTCATGAAAGTATCAATTGGCATGAATACATAGAGGGGAGACCTCGTCATGCTATAGAGGGGTGACCTCTATCCTGATAAACTGGGTGGAGGGATCAGCTCCAATGTGACGGATGTAGAGCACACACCACAGTCACCGTGAACGTGTAAACATGTAAACTAGGATGCATCCATACGCCCCACATGACATGATAATAATAATGGCCAAAACGTGAAGGGACGCCATGAGAAATCACTCCCTCGTGGAGGAGTCATAACACCGGTGCCTCAAGTGTTATGGTTACGGTACCTCCGTAACTAGATGACATGGTCATGCTTGTATATAGCTCAGGCATTTTAAAATAAACATAAACATTTACTGAAAAGCTGAATAATAATATAAAATTACTGGGGAAAACAGATGGCTGCAAACGGGAAATCCTAATCATGCATACGAAGGGAATGTCCATACTGAAGTACGGAATATCCGTACCTTATGTCCAATAAACAGTGAGAGAAATGAATCATTAAACTGGACCACTCCAACTTCACGTGATCTACATGTTAAAGGACGTGTATGAGTTACTTGTTTATGGTATAAGTTACTTGTTCTTGACTTATCGTGTCTTTCCCTTTTTTTTAATTTTCTTATATTAGTAGCTTTCCTTGATCTTATAAGTTCATGTTTTCTTGATTAGTATATTTCATGGTCCGTGTATTTTTAATAATCTGATATCTATGATATGATATATTTTAAGATGGCTCGGTTTGACTGCGACATTTAGGTGTATATTTTTAAAACATAATCATGTCAAAATAAAATAACTAGTTTGAAAATTCTTGATTAATTTTAAAGAGTATAAATAGGGGTGATGATTTACACACTCCAAAATTTTATTGGCACACTCTAAAATATGCATGTGATAACTATTATACCCTTAATATATACATGCACCACTAAATTATTTAAGGGTATAGATGTCAACATACACACAATTTGAGTGTACAAATAAATTAGAGGAGTGTGCAAATCACCACTCTATAAATAGACATGGGCCATGATGTAACTTTAAAATACTATAAGGTTTATATATAACTAGTTTCATAAATCAAGGACCAAATATGTAAAATAGCATTTGATAATCCCATTTCTAATTGACATGAAGTCATGAATGATTATACATCCATGCACGGTTTTCCTCATGATCGCATATACGCCGGACTCGATGTTTTATAAACAAACAATTCAAGTATACAAACAAGATCTTGTACGCTTACCAATTCAATGAGAAAGCATACACTAAGATCGGAAAACGCATCATTTGTTTAAGGTGGTTATATTATATTGACTATCTCCTCACTTAGGTAAGTGTAAATATTAGCATGCAGTTTCCTTATAGTCTTTCAAGCAATGACGTTAAAAATCAGTAACTATGAATAGTCGATTCTACGAATGTTAATAAGTATACCTCTGAATACGATGATATGTGGAAACCAAAAGCTTGCACAAACGCAACCAACTACGAACACGAACAATGCAATTCAACTAGGTGAGATCGAAACCAGAACCCGACGTACATGGACACCTAAAGGACAAAAATTTGTGAACGATTTCATTAATCCCACATGAACTCGAGCGAACCCAAACACATCCATACCCGATCAACTACACGTATAAACCTCAACCCTATAACCAGCGACCAAGGTCGAACCTCGAACCTTAGGCGAACAAAAAGAACTCTAACAAAGACTAACCGAACGAGTAACCCAAACAGCCCAAACGTATGGTCGAAAACAAATGGTTTATAGAGAATTAGGATGTGACGTGAATATGATCATTCTTATTTTTATTTTTTTTTCGCCACTAGAGATTAATGATTTAAATTAATTACATGGTTTAGCTTTTGTTAGTGAGGATAAGAATATGTGTAAATAGTCATGTAGTTGATCACGTTTTATACCGGAAGAAAAGGGGCTTGGAGCAGAGAAAACATACAAAATTAAGAAATAGTTTAAATGCCAGTAAATGAGTTTTAATATTGACATGGAGTTTCTAAATTTGTGATAGAAACCGGAGTAACAGAATGGAGTTTTAATAATGACTATTTGTTTAGGTGTTTTGTTGGTTTAATTATTAATGGGCCGGGCCTCGGGCTTTAAGTATACCTGTAAGACTTAAGCCTTTTACAAAGTCCATTTTATTTATTTCGTGTCAAAACTTGAGTTCTCGTGTATTCGTATATTCATGAGTTTTTAATTTCGTGTTATATCTTGTCATGTCGTATTTAATATGCTTATATACTTGTCGTGAATCATATAAATATTAAAAGTTTTAATTTAATTGTAGTTTTATGCGGGTTTTACAACTCTTCCCCTCTAAAAATAAATAATTCGTCCTCGAATTAGAGATACGATAATGTCGTGGTTTTACAATTCTTCTCCTCTAAAAAGAGAATTCGTCCTCGAATTATAGGTTTGATAAGCTGAGAGAATAAACGAAGCTGAAAGGACGCAAAAGCTGAAAGACATGTAACTAAAAGGACATGAACGCGACATGACTGAAAGGAGCATGAAATGTGACATGACTGAAATAGCGCATCTGATTTATGAAGGTAAACAGGATAAGAAATCCGGATGGACTCCCCCGTTCCAAGTGGCTTCCCGCTCGGAATGGTTCCTCTAAAAGTTATCGACCCACTAACATATTTGGTCTCCATGACCCTGACTTGAAGATAAATAAAGTATCTGGTTCCTTAAGGTAAGGTAGATTCTTATGAATTTGATCGAATGATACGAATTTATCGTGCAAGAGTAACTAAAACGTTACGCTGCAAAATAACCTAGAATAACTAACATAAGTAACGTCTGAGCAATGATGCACGAGACATATCGAACGTAGTACGTGAGCAATTGTGAACGTGATATGTGAACAATTGTGAACGTGATACGTGAGGCTATGGTAATTGTACTTAGAGGTAACATATAGTGGACGTGATATATGTAGTATATCATGGACGTGATGCGAGAGACGGGGAATGGACATGATATATGAAATATACCGTGAACATGAGACTTTGCGGAGATACAATCAAACGAAAATGATGGAACGCGAGGTATGACGTGAAACGCCCGTCTGAGGATGGAAAGGTTATCATACTTGAATCTGATTATCCAAGTTTCTGTAAACCTTCCCAGAATGATAATGAAACACCAATTGTAAACTAGTATACGATCATGAATGTAAAAAATGTCATGAACGTGAATATGAGAAGTAAATTGTGAAAGTGGACAAGGACGTAAACTTGATTACTAAAAGCAACGTGAACCTTTATCTGATCGGATAGTTGAAGGAGTGCCATGTGATCGTACGATCTTTTAGCTGGATAAACTGTTGATATTTTTCTAACTTGTGGAGTTCTTGCAGATGGAAAGGAGATAAAAGTCGGTCAAATTGTTGACGACAGTACATATGGCATCATGCCTCTTCTGAGCCTGCAGTAGTCTATTCACACGATCCATGGAGGTCTTGTCCTACTTCAGTTCGAAAATTAACGATGGTTGAATTGAATTGTTAGCATGTTGGCGTTCTATCTTAACCTGTTGGCGTTCTATCTTAATTGTTAGCATCTTGTTTCATGATGCTCCACCAAGATGTGGTTGAGATCATGATACATTTATAGAAATTGGTACTAAAAAAACTTCAGGGTGAAATTCTTATGTTGTAAATCTTATAACATAGAGTGAAGAAGGTCTTCGTACTCTTTCCTCGACTTAAAGAAGATCAGAATGGTTATCATGAACAGGATGACAAACTCGTCCAGAATTCCTGAAAAGTTGATTCATCACGTCCATAATTACTGCTGGCATTCGTGATATCAAACAATATGAATGACCATAACATGTGTGAAGATCAGTCACGAAAGTGTCCTGCTCTTTTACTCACGACTGTTTATAGCCTAATCGTAAACGGTCTTGGAAAGTGTTTAGAGTCTGGTAGTTGGTCGGATAGACCAATAACACTTGGGAGGAAAATACAGTTATGGATAGTGGTATGATTGGCAGTTCCTGCTGGTATTGTATCTGGAAAAAATTAGAAATAATTGGCTGATTATGAAAAAAATTTCAGAAGTCATGTCATAAATAATAGCTAAGGAATCATCGCATCCATAGGATAACAATTTACATGCTTATAAAGCAGAAGAAAAAAATATTCACCGATTTTTCTTGGTGGGAGAACCTTGATAAATGTATTCATGAATCTGAACATCGCTGAATATAATCTGATACGATTGGCGATCCATTGTAGAAATGAAAGATCTTGTCGTCAAACTAAAATGAAAGCCCTTATATGCATGGGTGATACAACGGCGTCTTAGATGGACATGAATGTACAAATGTGGAATCGAGAAATGAAAGTGTTATGTCGGCACACGATGTAAACGTGGCAGATTTTACTGAATGTGTTTCGTCTGTCTCACACGGAGCGAACACTACGTGACCAACTATGGACAATAAGTCAGACATGGTACTGAAATTTTAGTGGCTTGACTTTGGGAAGGTGTCTTGAATCACTGAGGCTGAGTTCAGAAATTATACATGAGTCGTGTGTCTTGACTCATGTCCTGAGAACTATACGTGTGACATGTGTCTTGACTGGTGTCTTGACATGTGTCTTTAGTACATATACGTGGGATGATGTGTCTTGATGGATGTCTTGACATATATAAAGAAACCATAAAGAAAATGACGGTTAAAATGCCAAAGTTGGTGGATCTACTGGACTGCTAACCTTTGTGCTTCTGGTTATGTCTGTTACCAGAGTTGTAGTTGTTATTGCAAGGTATTGGTTGTCGACCATCTAACATAATTTTAAAAGAGAAACTGGTTAAACGGTTAGGAAACTGAACTGAAGTGAGCAACCTGATAGCCTAGCAATAACAGCGTAGACATCATTCTAGTTGCATAGAGGAAACTCCAAAAGGATGGTTATACAGGAACTCAACGTCGATTAACATGAAAGCATGATTAATAAAACCCAACCATGAATGTCATAAAATCAAGATTAAAGGAAATCCATCAATGTTTAGTATGAAGGCATGATTAACATGATGAAAACATAATTAACATAAGGAGGCATGGAACATAATCATCATGAAAACGAAGTCAGCATGAGAGTATGAAGGCGTCGTCGTCATTCGGAGCATAAAACGTAATCAACATGAAAATGAGGTTAACCATGATAGTATGAAAATATAATTGACATGAAGAACATAAAGTTAATGAGGGGACATGAAAGTAATATGACTGTACTGAAATGAAATCCACAGGTGTGGACAACCAAGGGTCGGTTCACAAAGCAAAATTTGACATGATTAATCTGATTAAAACATAAGATGAACATAAGGAAATCTTGCATGAAACAGTCTATAAAGCATGGTTTATTAAAAAAAATTTGTATGGGCGAAGGTGAACGCCTATGGGTCGGTTTACCAAAATTGACATAACGAGGGTGGAGGCCTATGGGTCGGTCCATCAAAACAAAAGAGTTCGAATAAAAGCACATGCGACTAAATATGGCCAATCCTGTACCAACCATTAGTTGGTCAAAATACCTACAACATTGATACATGAAAAATGGATAAGTGAGAATCAACTGTCAAAACTTAACAAAAAACGTGTGACCAAGTATGAACTATTGGGGTTCAGTCCATATTAGCCAAAATTCACAAGGAAACATCATGCATAAAACAATGACACATAACTAAGTATGGATGACGGTTGTTCAATCCATATTAGTAAAACAATACCGATGAAAATGTCATGGTTAGAACATCAAGGTGCTAAAAACATCAATACGTGGAATAACAAGCGTCAACTTAGGAAGACTCTGGTGACTACCCACTAGTCACAGGTCAAGTTTTAGAGCCTACAGGTCGAACATTGCGCTCTGATACCATAATTGTAACATCCTACTTTGATAAGTGGACCGTTACGTGTATTTATGGCGTGTCATCAAAGCATGCAAGGTAAATGTCCTAAAATATTACATGACCATAGGGATAACTGGAATCAAACATCGGCTCCCAAATATAAACTCATAAACAAGGCATAAAGTAAAAAATAATGCAAACAAGGACAGAAACATAAAATAGCTCCCATCCTATGCACAACCTCTCCATGCTTTTGTCTGACCTTGGGTACATGCCGTTTAGGGACATGAAAAGAGAAAACGACTGAGCGATACGCTCAGTGAACGGATATAAAGATATAATAAGAAGTACTAAAATGAGACAGATAGTAAATACTGGAACTGAAAGGCTGATAAGTAAAACGCAGCGGAAAAACTATGTACAGTCTGGAAAGTCTGAAACATGTTTATAAATTGATTTATATTTCTGAAAGCTTATGTTTATATCGGATAACTGTATTTTAATTTGCCAAGAGCTCATATAGGTCATGAAAGTATCAACTGGCATGAATACATAGAGGGGAGACCTCGTCAGGCTATAGAGGGGTGACCTCTATCCTGATAAAGTGGGTGGAGGGATCAGCTCCAATGTGACGGATGTAGAGCACACACCACAGTCACCGTGAACGTGTAAACATGTAAACTAGGATGCATCCATACGCCCCACATGACATGATAATAATAATGGCCAAAACGTGAAGGGACGCCACGAGAAATCACTCCCCCGTTGAGGAGTCATAACAACGGTGCCTCAAGTGTTATGGTTACGGTACCTCCGTAACTAGATGACATGGTCATGCTTGTATATAGCTCAGGCATTTTAAAATAAACATAAACATTTACTGAAAAGCTGAATAATAATATAAAATTATTGGGGAAAACAGATGGCTGCAAAAGGGAAATCCTAATCATGCATACGAAGGGAATGTCCATACTGAAGGACGGAATATCCGTACCTTATGTCCAGTAAACAGTGAGAGAAATGAATCATTAAACTGGACCACTCCAACTTCACGTGATCTACATGTTAAAGGACGTGTATGAGTTACTTGTTTGTGGTATAAGTTACTTGTTCTTGACTTATCGTGTCTTTCCCTTTTTTTGTAATTTTCTTATATTATTAGCTTTCCTTAATCTTATAAGTTCATGTTTTCTTGATTATTATATTTCATGGTCCGTGTATTTTTAATAATCCGATATCTATGCTATGATATATTTTCAGATGGCTTGGTTTGACTGCGATATTTAGGTGTATATTTTTAAAACATAATCATTTCAAAACAAAATAACTAGTTTGCAAATTCTTGATTAATTTTAAAGAGTATAAATAGGGGTGATTATTTGCACACTCCAAAATTTTATTGGCACACTCTAAAATATGCATGTGATAACTATTATACCTTTAATATATACATGCACCACTAATTTATTTAAGGGTATAGATGTCAACATACACACAATTTGAGTGTGCAAATAAATTAGAGTGTGTAAATCACCACTCTGTAAATAGACATGGGCCAAGATGTAACTTTAAAATACTATAAGGTTTATATATAACTAGTTTCGTAAATTAAGGACCAAATATGTAAAATAGCATTTGATAATCCCATTTGTAATTGACGTGAAGTCATGAATGATTATACATCCATGCACGGTTTTCCTCATGATCGCATATACGCCAGACTCGATGTTTTATAAACAAACAATTCAAGTATCACTACTACAAAAAGTGCTTTGCAGACCCGTTCTAGACGAAATCAAGACCGGTTTTTGGTGAGGTCTGTCTAAGGGGGGGCTCTCCATGTGAAAATGAAATGAGACCGGTTACTAAACCGGTCTGGATATCGTTTTTGAGACCGGTTTGATGATCAAAACATGTCTCTAAAACTAAATGGAGACAAGTTATCGACGTAGAAACAGGTCTCAAAAACCTAATTCAGACCGTTTTAAGATTCAAAACCTGTCTCTATGCTTGATTTAACAGTAAAAAATAATAATAATATCAACTATTTTGGATTGCTTATGGAAAATGTTATCACTTTCAACAAGCAATCCCGAACAGCCCATATAAGTGCATTCAAAAATCAGAAACAACACCTACGAATGATATGCATTCTGAGTGACACAAGTATTATTGAGTTCAAATGAACCAAAAGAATCATTAATAAGATGAGTGTTACATGCCAACTGTTGTAAACATCAATGTTCTAACCAACCAAACGATTATAAAAAAAAGTTACAGTGTGTAGAGAAAACGTGTGGACTCTCTGGTACATTGGCTATTTTATTATCTATTCCATTATGTCTTGGAAGCAATTTCGTCTCAACCTTTGTGTATAAGATAGTCGCATGTGTCACCTACAATCAAATACATTTCTCGTTACATTTTTTATCTCTATGATGATAAAGCACCTAAGATATGAAATCAAAATAGCATCTCCATATAAATACATATCAAAAGGGATAAAACACTATTAATTTAGTATTCATTATGTTATCGCATAGCAATCATATCATTTCCATTAATTACAGTTGTATACATACATGTGGTTGAGTTTTCGACCCAAACATACCTGTCCATCGTCATCAGAAGTAACAACGCTTTGTTCATCACTTTCTAGCATGCTCTTTGCTTTGCAAGACAGAGTCCCGAGTTGAAGAAAACTTTAACAGAGCCAGTTGACACATGAATACCTACATCTACATTACAACTCATAGTATTCACGCATCCAATTTATTTTTCATGCGCTGCAAAGTTCAAGTCGCATGACTAAATCCTATCAAATGAAGATAATCCTATAAGCTTAGTCAAAGAAGGAACTTAGAACTCAATAATAAGCAAACAACATGCGCACACACTTTCAGTACGACATCTTGGTTTATGAACTTAACTTGAAGCTGAATAACAACATATTTGAAACAATAAAAGTTCATGTTTCTTAAAGTTGTTCAATATATTCATGAAACCATGAACTTGAAACAACAAAATCAAATCCAAAATCCGAATCATCTCAACTCATGTAAAGAAAAAAATAAAAAAGAACCATGGAAACATACTAAATCCTTTTATCAAATACCTTCTGTGCAACCTCATATCACCCTTTCTAACTAACTGTAATTCACTGACATAACCGCTGGGGAAGTTAACTTCTACCCATATAACCTGAAATTCAAAAAGTTCATTAATAGATATCAAGAAGGAAGTTAAAACAGAAAAACTAAACTTTGAAATAAATATATAATACAACAAATCACGGGTCTAGTTCAAGTTTTTACCTATCTTTGATATGAATACTTCAATAAACAAGAGTGATGTGTAGTGGGACAAATGTATGATATATTGGTTGTGTTGGCAAAATCTATGATGTGAGTGAGTGGTTGGGAAAGGATATGATAAACTCATAAAAAATATAGGTATAGGTCACTTTGAAATTCATTGAAATTTTTGAGAACAAAAAAGGGGCAAAAAGTCCCGCTCATATTTTTTGGAATATTAGACCGGGTCTTGGCTTAAGACAGGTCTGCTTGTCATTTTCAAATTGAAACTGGGTTTCAAAGTTATTACCGGTCTATCTTAGGTTTTATATAGACGTGTTATTTTTCTTAAGTCCGGTCTTTATTTGTTATTTATTTCAAAATCGGGTTTTTTCATTAAAACAGGTCTTGATATTTTGTGGTAGGCTAAACACATTTTTTGGGACCGTCTTTTTTCAAAAAGGGTCTTGATGAAGGGGTCTCTAAGCTTATTTTTGTAGTAGTGTATACAAACAAGATCTTGTATACTTACCAATTCAATGAGAAAGCATACACTAAGATCGGAAAACGCATCATTTGTTTAAGGTGGTTATATTATATTGACTATCTCCTCACTTAGGTAAGTGTAAATATTAGCATGCAGTTTCTTTATAGTCTTTCAAGCAATGACGTTAAAAATCAGTAACTATGAATAGTCGATTCTACGAATGTTAATAAGTATACCTCTGAATACGACGATATGTGGAAACCAAAAGCTTGCACAAACGCAACCAACTACGAACACGAACAATGCGATTCAACTAGGTGAGATCGAAACCAGAACCCGACGTACATGGACACCTAAAGGACAAAAATTTGCGAACGATGTCCTTAATCCCACATGAACTCGAGCGAACCCAAACACATCCATACCCGATCAACTACACGTATAAACCTCAACCCTATAACCAGCGACCAAGGTCGAACCTCGAACCTTAGGCGAACAAAAAGAACTCTAACAAAGACTAACCGAACGAGTAACCCAAACAGCCCAAACGTATGGTCGAAAACAAATGGTTTATAGAGAATTAGGATGTGACGTGAATATGATCATTCTTATTTTTATTTTTTTTTTCGCCACTAGAGATTAATGATTTAAATTAATTACATGGTTTAGCTTTTGTTAGTGAGGATAAGAATATGTGTAAATAGTCATGTAGTTGATCATGTTTTATACCGGAAGAAAAGGGGCTTGGAGCAGAGAAAACATACAAAATTAAGAAATAGTTTAAATGCCAGTAAATGAGTTTTAATATTGACATGGAGTTTCTAAATTTGTGATAGAAACCAGAGTAACAAAATGGAGTTTTAATAATGACTATGTGTTTAGGTGTTTTGTTGGTTAAATTATTAATGGGCCGGGCCTCGGGCTTTAAGTATACCTGTAAGACTTAAGCCTTTTACAAAGTCCGTTTTATTTATTTTGTGTCAAAACTTGAGTTCTCGTGTATTCGTATATTCATGAGTTTTTAATTTCGTGTTATATCTTGTCATGTCGTATTTAATATGCTTATATACTTGTCGAGAATTATACAAATATTAAAAGTTTTAATTTAATTGTAGTTTTATGCGGGTTTTACAGTTTAGTCCTTTCATTTACAGTACTTATATTTGCTTGTGTGGGAGTTACTTGGACTACCGATGTTTGATTCCGGTATTTCCTTTTTGGTCATAAATGTTTAGACATTTCCTTGCATGCTTTGATGACACGCCATATTTCACTGTAGCATTCCATATTAACAAATGGGGTGTTACAATTATGGTATTAGAGCCCAAGGTTTCGACTTGTAGCTCTGTAAAACATGACATGTGACTTACGGGTAGCACCAGTGTCTTCCTAGAACTGACAGTTGGTTTTCATGCATTCATTCATTTTCATTTTTTCATGCATTCATATCATTGTAGCAGGTTTATGACTAAGTAATGGTTAGTACAGGACTGGCCCTATTTAGTCGCATGTGCTTTTATCGAAACTTTTAACTTAGGGATCGACCCATAGGCGTCCCAACGCCCTGTCATTTTGTTTTGGGTGAACTGACCATAGGCGTTCACTCTTGTTCATATAAAAGTTTTATAAACTGCATCATGCATTTTTCATTGTTTCATGCATTATAAATTGCTTCATTAATTTATACATTGTTCATGCATTTCTATGTTCATATCATTTCAAACTTATCATTCATGTTTCATTTAGTTGTTTTAAACTGTCAGATGGTGAATCCACTCAACAATCCAGATTTGGTTGCAGCTGTCAATGCAGCTCTGCAAGCCCTCCTTCCCTAACTTCACAATGAGATCAGGGACGAAGTTCATGCAGAATTCCAGGCTCATGGCAATCATAATAATAATAATCCTTCACCTCCTCCACCTGTTACCCTCATGACTTGGTTGGAGCGATTCAACAAAAAGCGACCCCGTTCGTTTGAGCAGACTGACAGCCCCAACGAGGCTAAAGCTTGGATTTCTCACATCGAGAAGATATTCGATGCGATGGTTTGTGATGGTATTTTCAAGGCAAGACTGGCTTGCTATAAGTTTGAAGGTGATGTGCTGCAGTGGTGGAAGTCAGTCAAGCAGTCCAACGGTGGTGATGATTGGGTTGCACAGCTGACATGGGACCAGTTTAAGGAGCTCTTCCTTAACTAGTATTTTCCACATGCCGAGAAGGAGAAGATCAAGAGGGACTATCACAACATTCGGTAGATTGCTGGTGAGAACAACAACGAATTTATGCAGAGGTTTCTCCATTTGGCTGTTTTTCTGGGAGCGCCAGCTGGCACTGCTACAGAGCAAGCTGAGAAGTTTCGCTGGGCACTTCGCACTTCGGTCGCCAACAGCTTGGTATGTGCTACTTTCACTACAGTGGCACAAGTGGCCGATGCAGCCCGTAAGCTCGAGATGCTTCAGGAACGAGAGGAGTTTGGTGATGACCGCTGGTATCTTAAATCACCAAATGTAAACATACATTTCCTTCCAGTATTTTCATGTTTATATCATCCTCTGTTCAATTTTTCATTTCAGACAGAAAACTGAGGACCGGAAGCCTCCGGCTACTCAGCAACAGTCCTCCAAGGGAAACGGTCAATCAAATGATCGTTCTGCTTCAGATAGGCGTGGCGGTAATGATAGTTACCATACTAATTCCAACAACAGCAGGTCCCTACATTTACCTTCTTTATTATTAAACTGCATATGTTTCATTATTCTGATATTCCAACGCTCGTATTCAGGAGCAATGGCAACAGAAGGGACCAGGACCGTAGAGGTTCGCAGCCTAACCGTTTTGCTTCATCTGGTAACCAGTTTAACCTTCTATGTAATCATGCTTATGTTTCATGATCATGTCTCATGCATGAATGTTCCAAACAGGCTCACAGTTAGCAAGGACATCTGTTGGAGGATTCACGCATCCTATCTTCCTACTTGTTCGCGCAGACATTCTGGTGTTTGCCGCCGAGCTATTGGTGGTTGTTTCAAGTGTGGCCAACAAGGCCACCAGCAGAAGGATTTTCGCCAGGGTGAGATAGAAGGCACCTCTGGACACGCCGACACCAAGCTACCTCCTACTTCTGGTCGCGTGTTCACTACTACCAGAGATCAGGCGAATAAGACCTCAGGTACCATCACTGGAAATCTCTTTATGAATGGTCTGGCAGCATATGTTTTATTTGATACTGGAGCGACACATTCAGTCGTTTCCACTGTTTTTGCTGTACGTGTTAGGATTTCCCCGATGCCATTAGATAATGCCTTATGCATTTCCTCGCCACTTAGGGACTCTGTACGAATCACCCAGGTGTACAGAGATCTTCCCCTAGAATTTGATGATAGAATCCGCAAAGTTGACGCACTGCCTTTGGACATGTGTGATTTTGACTTGATTCTGTGCATGGACTGGTTATCCAAACACCAGGCAACTATAGACTACCACACTTATCGGGTTACCTTCGGTGATGTTAAATCTCCAGAGTACATACACCATGGTTTTCTACCAAGGAGGTATGTATAAATTATTTCGTCCATGGAGGCACGTGCATTACTAGCACACGGCTGTTAGGGCTTCATAGCCAATATTCATGACATCTCCACCAAGTCTCCATCAATCCAAGATCAGCCCATTGTGTAAGAATTTCCTGACGTATTTCCAGATGAACTTTCGGGCATACCACCTGTTCGCGAAGTCGAGTTTGAAATTGAACTCATTCCATGTGTAGAGCCAATTTCCAAGGCTCCTTACCGCATGGCTCCCATTGAGCTTAAGGAGTTGAAGGATCAGCTGCAGGAACTTTTGGAGCGAGGCTTCATTCGTCCCAGTGCATCGCCATGGGGTACACCGGTACTATTCGTGAAGAAGAAAGACGGCAACATGTGTTTGTGTATAGACTATCATGAGCTGAAAAAGATCACGATCAGGAATCGTTATCCTTTGCCGCGTATTGATGACCTTTTCGATAAACTTCAGGGCTCCAAGTATTTCTCAAAGATCGATCTGAGGTCCGGCTACCATCAGTTACGGGTGAAAGATCAGGACATATCCAAGACTGCTTTCCGTACACGTTATGGACACTACGAATTCGTAGTCATGCCTTTCGGACTCACAAATGCTCCAGTAGTGTTCATGGATTTGATGAATCGTGTCTTTCATGAATTTCTGGACAAGTTCGTGATCGTCTTCATTGATGACATTCTGATTTTCTCCAAATCCAAGGACGAACATGAGGAACACCTTCGTATAGTCTTGCAGATTCTTCGTCAGAAGCAGTTGTATGCCAAATTCTCCAAGTGCGAATTTTGGTTAAGCAAGGTGGCATTTCTAGGACATATTGTATCCGCATAGGGGATCACCATGGATTGTTGAAAGGTTGAAGCTATCACCAAATGGACGAGACCTACATCTGCAATCGAGGTAAGAAGTTTTCTGGGTTTAGCTGGCTACTACCGCAGATTTGTTGAGAACTTTTCACGGCTGGCCTTACCTTTGACTAAGCTGATGAGAAAGGGTGAGAAATTCATCTGGACTGAGGAACGAGAGAAGAGCTTTGAAGACCTTAAGCAGAAGGAGTTAGTGACTGCACCTATTCTTACTCTCCCATCTGGCTCAGGTGGATTTTAGATCTATAGTGACGCTTTAGGAAAGGGTCTAGGCTGTGTTCTCATGCAACATGGGAAGGTTATTGCATAAGCATCACGACATCTGAAACCTTATGAAGAAAACTATCCTACGCATGATTTAGAGCTTGCAGCAGTTGTGTTCGCATTGAAGATCTGGAGGCATTATTTGTATGGTGAATCACGTGACATCTTCACAGATCACAAGATTCTCAAGTACATCTTCACCCAGAAGGAACTAAACATGAGACAGAGAAGATGGTTAGAGCTACTGAAGGATTATGACACCAACATTCAGTACCATCCTGGTAAGGCGAATGTGGTGGCAGATGCTCTAAGCATGAGATCGGGTATGATTGATGGCATATGGATTGCTAAAGAGATTACCCGTGACATGGAGATGACTGACATGGAGTTTTGTGTACAAGGAAGACATGGATACTGGGCGAATCTTAGAGTAGAACCAGACTTACATTCTAGGATCAAGGAAGCTCAGAAGTCTGATGGTGAGATTTGGGCTATCATTCAGAACCTTGATCAGTAGGCGGAGTTTCGTGTTGATGACGATGGTATCTTATGGCATGGAAATAGGTTAGTTGTTCCTAGGGATGAGCTCGGGACCAATCCCGATTTAGTGCTCCCGATTTTTTTCCGATCTAAAAAGTTATGTACCGATCCCGTACGGAACGGGATTCGGGAATCGGTACCGGTACGGGTATCGGTACCGGTACCGGGAAATCGGGATTTTCCCGTTTTTTTTTTGGAATTTCCCGATTTGGTACCGGTCCCGTCCCGAATCAGTCCCGAATTTTTTTCACCTTATTTCGTAGTCCCGGTCCTGTACCGAACGGGATTCGGGTATCGGGAATCGGTACGGTTCCGGGAACGGTTCGGGTTCGGATTCAGGATTCGGGTCAAAATGCTCATCCCTAGTTTATGTACTAGTTACGGAGGTACCGTAACCACGGCACTAGAGGCACCGGTGTCGTGACTCACATGCAGGAGAGTGATATCCTGCATCGTCCCACTCAGCTCAGCTTGGCCATTTTATCAGTATTATTAGTGGGGCGTATGGATGCATCCTAGGCTACAGTTTACAGTTTAGCAGGTGAATGTGGTGTGTGCTCTACATCGTTCACATTGGAGCTGATCCCTCCACCCAGCACAGTTATTTAGAGGTCACCCCTCTACAGCATGACGAGGTCACCCCTCTAGTTATTCATGCAACGTTGTTATAGCACATGACCTATATAAGCTCTGGCAATTAAAATACAGTAAATGCATGTTTTCAGATTTGGCAGATAACAGTTCAGCTTTATTATTTATAAATCAGCCTTTATAGATTATACACAAATTTCCGCTGCAACTTTACTTATCAGTCTTACAGCTTCAGTATTTTATCATCTGTTTCATTTCAGTAATTACTTATCATGTTTTATATCCATTCACTGAGCATTATGCTCAGCCGTAGTTCCTTTCATGTTCTAACGGTAGGTACACCAGGACGCTTTTAGGATTCTAAGAGCACGTGCATTTGGGATGGAAGCTATCCAGACTTCTTATTTTATGCACTTACATTATTCTGCTTATTTGGACATTGTTTAGTCCTTTCTTTCAGTATTTTATTTTTCATGTTTTGAGCTTAGGTTGGATTACCGATGTTTGATTCCGGTATTTCCGTTATGGTCATTTAATGTTTTAGTACATTTACCTTATGCTTTGATGACACGCTATAAATACACGTAACGGTCCACTTATCCAAGTGGGGTGTTACAATTATGGTATCAGAGCGCAAGGTTCGACCTGTAGGCTCTAAAATTTGACCTGTGACTAGTGGGTAGTCACCAAGAACTTCCCAGATCTTGGCGTTGTTATCTTTCATGTGTCTCATGCATTTATTAGTCAGTTTTTTCAATTATCAGTCATTTTCTTAAAGTTTTTGACTAAGTAAAAGGTTGGTACAGGACTGGCCATATTTAGTCGCATGTGCTTTTCTGCGAAATTTTGTTTTGGTGAACCGACCCATAGGCGTTCACCCTTGCTCGTTCAGATTTTTGTATTGGTGAACCGACCCAACGGCGTTCATCCTTACTTATGTCAGATTCATGTTTTCAGTCCAATATTACTTGGTGAACCAGCCCATATAAGTTCACCAATGTTCAGATCAAATTCCATGCTTTTCAGACAAATGATGTTTTGTGAACTGAACCATAGATCTTCACCTTTGCACATATCATGATATTTTATAAAATTTTGACAAGTATGGATTGAACTACAGCCATCCATATTTAGTCCGAGATTATAAATTTCTATACATGACAGTTCTCAGAAAATTTTGACCGGTATGGATTGAACCAGAATAGCCCATACTTAGTCTCATGTTTTCTTCTTTGAATTCTGTGGATTGAACCATAGCCGTCCACATCAGTTGATATTACACCTCAGTTGATTTGATTTTTTTTATGTTCCTTGTAACAGTCAAATTTTCATACCCTCACGTTGATGTCATCTACATGATGATTTAGTTTCATGTTTCTTTACAAGTATTATGTTTTCAACAGAATGATAATGTTTCATGCTAAGATACAGAAGGATTACAGTAAAATACTATTTCATGATAAATCATGTTCTGGTCTTTAACAATCATGTATTTATACTAAATGTTGATGAAACTCCGTTTAGTCATACTTTTTAGCCTCTATACAACCAGCATTAAGTCTACGCAGAAATTATCAGCCTATCATGTTAATCGTTTCAGTTCAGTTTACTACCGTTTAAATCAATTTATTCCTTTGATAATGTCAAACATGCGACACCAGCATCGATCATCCCATAAAATTTCCACCAGCTCCATGTACAGTATTTCACGTGTACTCTACGTACAGTGTCTCAGATTTGCTCCATGTGCAATATTCATTTTGTACTTCATGTACAGTAGTCCAAGTGTACTCCAGGTACCCTACTCCATGGATATTGCTAATCGATCCTCAATCATCTCAGATGTTTCCACTAGTCGATATTCTCCCATGTGCTGATGCTGCTCGTGAGTTGAAGATTTTGCTAGATGCTGATGCCGCTAACACTTTGAAGACCTCACAATTGCTGATGCTACTGATACTTTGGAGATTTCTCAAGATGCTGATGGTGATGCTGTTATACTATAAAGACACCGCAGAGCAAGGACGAAAACTATAAATTTGAACTTTATGTCAAGAATAAATTTCAACCATCAGACACTACCATTCCATTACATACTTTTACCTTCTCAGTTAGATGTCACACTCCACTCAGCTAACCGTATATTCAAAGAGTGGGAACCGAAACTCAGCCGGCCACCCAGCAGAATAGTTACATGAATCAGGGTCATGATAATGATCGTCATAAATTGACAAACAAAGCAGTAGTGACAACCACCGTGCTTATAATTAATCAGTCAGTAACCATCGGAATTCTGGAACGGACGTGACCAGAAATACAGGGGTCAGTAGTCTAACCGGTCTGCCAACCCTAGCAGTTACCATAAATTCTTAATCTCATTCAGACTCACCCATTAAAATACATGTTCAGACAACAGTCAAGACGTAGGTCCCAAGTATCATTTCGGAAGACCTTTCAGGACCCCAGTTATGATACACGTCATACGAACCTTTTGTCAAAATACGAGTCAGAACTCATAACTCCGGTATGTTTCTAAACCAGGCCCTCAGAAATTCAGGGTACCCTTCAGAAAGGGGTATACCCGTTCTATTATGCCACGCATGAATCAGATCATTAAAATTCAATCACCACACTAGATTATTATTCAGATTAAGCACACGGTAATCATTATGTGAGGTTACAGACGAACACATTTAGTGAAAAGTCGCCATGTTTACTTCACGTATTCCTATGTCAGCTTTATCTCAAACCAAGTAGTTATCTGCCTCTCACCCAGAAAGGACTCAACAGTATCACCATATTTATTAAAGTTCTCCTTTCAGTTGACGACGAGATCCGTCTTACTAAATCCCAAATATATTCATTATATATTCTGCCAGAAAAATCAGTACAAGTTGTTTATGCCTTACAGGCGCGTGACTTATCAGTCCGTAGCTACGAAAATTTTCTAGCCACCAGTTATAATCCATTTCTGAAAGTTTTTAAACTCATGACCAACAGATTACTCCTGAGTTTCCAGAAATAATTTCAGAAAGTTTTTCAGAGATTCCTTTCTAACCACGAGACAGAATTCTACATCGAACTTGTTTCAAGAACGGAACCTGTTTTCAAAACTCCTTGCTGCAGGGCTGCGGCTAAGTTAATAGAGTTGCAACATTTGCTGCAAGAATTACCAGAATGATGCTTATTTCGCCCTGGCGCACCAACAAGAAGAGCATCGTTTCTGTTTATCAGGAAGAAGGCCGGTATCATAAGATAATGTATCGACCACTGAAAATTTTTACATGATCACCATTCTTAATCAATGTTCATTCCATAAATAGCAGGTCTATCTGACCTGCTACGATGTCTTAAATATTTTCTAGAACAAACGACCATACCACTAGCAGTGGTGAGAGAAATAACATGATGCTTTCCAGACTGTTGTTTCACATATTACAGCCTCTCTAAAATTTTGATTTTATACTTCTGAGCTCCCTAATGCTCCAGCTATATTATGAAATTTATGAATAAAATTGTTTCCATGACTCTTAGAAAAAATCGTCAGTATATTCATTGATCACATTCTGACCTGCCAAATTCTAGAGAAGAACACGATAATCATCTCCTCGTAGTTGTACAGAATCTTCGATAGGAGAAGATATTATATAAGCAGCTTCCGAGATATGAATTCCAGTTGAACGAGGTGGCATTTCTGGACCACCCTATTTCAGTAGAAGAAATTTCAAACAATCCTGCGAAGGTGAAGGCCATCACCTGATGGTCCTGACTGACGCCTGTGAACGAAGTACCAAATTTTCTAGAACTTAATTGACTGCTACCGCAGAAATTGCTGACAGTTCTCCCTAAAATTTTCCCATGACTAGTCAACCAGATTTCAACCCAAATATTCCATAATCAGGCAGAATTTTGATAGAAGAAGTATCACACATTGATGCTGCTATGTTCATACGTAGATGCTTGACATACCGCAGGTTCAAGATTGAACGCCGTCGTAGTAGTGAGTTACTACAATACTTTGTTATCAGTTACGACAGACTCAGACGAAGCATGATGACATCTAAGTCGTTGTTGACCAGTTAACCCAGCCTTCACGCCTTCTTTTATCCAATCATTACGCAATAATAAATCTGCGGGAAATTCAGCAATAGATCGTATGATTCCAAGATATTCCATCAACAATCTTGTCAGATAGAAATTAGCATTCGCGTATCGCACTCACGTTCATGTTCACGATCACGTGTACGTCCGCATTCACGTTCACGTTTATTTTCACTTTCATGTCTACGTCTCATTCGCAGTATGATACTGTTTCAGTTCATGTTTTGTGCTACCTCATGATTTAAATTCACGATACGCATACATGACATCGTTCACGTTCAGGTTCGTGTTCCATCTCAGTGTATACGTTCCAAGTCTTGAGAAAACCAGACTCAAGTTTAGCATGGTTTCTCCATGACCAGACAGACGTTTCACGTCTTAGGCCGTATCGTCGACATTTTTTTTTCTCAGTCATCATACATTCGTGATATGTCCTTGTATCAAGTTCACAGTATGTTTCGCATAACACATCCATGATATATTTCAGGCCCAACGGTCCTTTTATAATCGCGAACCACATTCTCAATTGCTCACGTAGAACGTTCACAATTGTTCACGTAGTCCGTCCCTATATGTTTTCAGCAGTTTGATCAGAGATATAAATGTTATCGTTTCAGGATATTTGTATGTACCGACTCATGCATCATACATGCTATAGCTTATTCAGTCTATCAGATTCAGAAAATCCATCTTTAATATGGAACCAGAAACTATTCAGCATCGTCAGGACAGCGTCATCAAGACCAGGATTTTCATTGTGTTTAGACTTTTGAAGGAATCGTTTCGAGCGGGAAGCCACTCGAAACGGAGGAGTCCATCTGGACCTCTCATTATTTTCCTTCAATAATTCAGTTAAGTTCCTTTTGTCATGTTATGTTCCAGGTTCTCGGCAGTCAGGTCATGATATACTCTTTCAGCCGCATTATGTCCTAATTCTGGGACGAATTATATTTCAGCTTATAAGTCCTTTCAGCTTCCATATTCTTTCAGCATATGTGTCCTTTCGACGTTTATGACTCCAACAGCTTATTACCTTTGATTCGAGGATGAATTTTCCTTTTTAGAGGGAAAGAATTGTAAAGCTGCAGCGTTATCGCATCCTTAATTCGAGGGCGAATTATTTGTTTTAGAGGGGAGGAGTTGTAAAACCCGTCTTAAAATCCTTGAACAGTAATTAGATACAGTCACAGCTTTAATTAAACATCAGACGTTGCGTAACTATTTATTCAGATAATAAATATTAGTAATTATTCAAGTATCACGTAATCTTTATTTATTCAGAAAATAAATAATACATTTCAGAGTTTTAACACGAAATATTTAATCACGAACATCGCGTTATCTAGTTATCACACGAAAATGGAAATGTGGATGTATTGGTACTTTGGGCAGCGATTTAATTAAACAAAGAAAAGAAATGGGCTTTAGGCCCAGCCCATCAAAAGTCTAACCAACAAAACAATAACATTTTGCTCATTTGTTCAAGTTATAAAAATAAATCAAAACCCTAGTTGGTGTGTGTGTGCCGCCGGCTACAAAAAAAAAACTTTTGATTTTGTTCTTAATTCTTACGCGTAGTCACGTATGTGTTCGAGTTTGATTCAAGGTTACTAGACGTTACCTCTCGAGTTTGTCTCGTTCGGCCCAAAGGTACTTCTAGAGCCGCATATACATAATGATAGATATTGCTCATTTGTTTATTAAACAACAATAAATCAATCATACTAGTGCATGTGAATGAAAGTGATGATTTATTCTTGTCAGGAGTTTTATATAATAACAATGAGTAGTCATATGATATGACCATGAACCATTATACTATTATCACAAATAACGACAACTAGTTCTTCATTATTATTCATAGCCGACTATTTATGTAGACCTTTTGTCGAAGTTGAAACTTTGTTTAAGAGTTCAGATCGGCTTAAGTATTTCGGCTTATTTAAAATGGCTTATTAATACTACGACTTATTTTATTTCGGGCTTATATATAAAAAAAACTAACTTACTAAATTATTGGCAAAATTAAATCACGGCTTATTTTCATGAACTAATTGACTCGGATTATTTGTAACTTATTTAGATTAATCTATATTTACATGGGCATATTTATTCAACTTATATGGAAATTATGAATTAAGATTCGAGACTTAGCTTATTTAATTAATTTCATTTTAACCATGATATAGTTAAATTAACAATAACTTTTAATTTAATTAATTACTCATCAAGTTTAAGGTAAAGTTTAGAACCATGCTTTATTAATTAACAACAGATTACATCATGTTATATTATTAAATTATAATTAACCATATGATCGGGACATGTTATATTATTGTTAAATAAAGTTTACAATATTATCAGTTTAACGAGTCAGGACTTATAAGATATGTCCTTTAAGCCTCAGCTTATATTATAGGCTTATTAAATCAGCTTACTACTATTTTGGAAACTTACTTTATTTAGAAACCTGCTATTTTTAGAATGTTACTAATTACATAAATATCAAGTAGAATGACACATGAAACATGAGATATAGTATCAGGAAATCGAACCACGCCAGATTAAAGGAATACATAATAATACATGAACAAGTAATTCAAGTTAAGAACAAATAAGAACAGTAAATTAAATAATAATCAGGTAACTTATTCACGTCTATTATTATTGTAGCTTTCGTGGAAGCCCGAGTAGTATTCGTTCAGTCTTCCATTCAGTCAGTTATTGGACTAGAGGTACGGATTTTTCGTCCTTTCAGTAAGGACTTCCTTTCTGTGCATGATTAGGATTCCCCGTCTGCAGCCAAATGTTTTCCCCAGTATATGTTTAAACTAATTAGTAATCATGTTAAGAATTAAATAAATTGCCTGAGCATTATATACAAGCATGATTAGTTTATGTACTAGTCACGGAGGTACCGTAACCACGGCACTAGAGGCACCGGTGTCGTGACTCACATGCAGGAGAGTGATATCCTGCATCGTCCCACTCAGTTCAGCTTGGCCATTTTATCAGTATTATTAGTGGGGCGTATGGATGCATCCTAGGCTACAGTTTACAGTTTAGCAGGTGAATGTGGTGTGTGCTCTACATCCTTCACATTGGAGCTGATCCCTCCACCCAGCACAGTTATTTAGAGGTCACCCCTCTACAGCATGACGAGGTCACCCCTCTAGTTATTCATGCAACGTTGTTACAGCACATGACCTATATAAGCACTGGCAATTAAAATACAGTAAATGCATGTTTTCAGATTTGGCAGATAACAGTTCAGCTTTATTATTTATAAATCAGCCTTTACAGATTATACACAGATTTCCGCTGCAACTTTACTTATCAGTCTTACAGCTTCAGTATTTTATCATCTGTTTCATTTCAGTAATTCCTTATCATGCTTTATATCCATTCACTGAGCGTTATGCTCAGCCGTAGTTCCTTTCATGTTCTAACGGCAGGTACACCAGGACGCTTTTAGGATTCTAAGAGCACGTGCATTTGGGATGGAAGCTATCCAGACTTCTTATTTTATGCACTTACATTATTCTGCTTATTTGGACATTGTTTAGTCCTTTCTTTCAGTATTTTATTTTTCATGTTTTGAGCTTAGGTTGGATTACCGATGTTTGATTCCGGTATTTCCGTTATGGTCATTTAATGTTTTAGTACATTTACCTTATGCTTTGATGACACGCCATAAATACACGTAACGGTCCACTTATCCAAGTGGGGTGTTACAAATTACCTTTCCTTTATATGATAGATTATGATCATTATATTTTATTTGATACTTGTACATAGATATTATGTAGTTATATTACTTGAAATGGTGTCTACTAAGGATTTCTAGGTGGTGATCTAGACTATTATGTACATTTATTTGTACTTAGTTTTGTATAGTTTGTTCTTACCATTCTTAGGTATTATTATGTATTCAAAGTATAGTTTTTAACCTGTTTGTAATTCATAATGACTTGTTCATATTGTATTTTCCGTTCATACTTTCACCATTCTTGAGTTCACAACTCATTTATAGGGATTCTAGGGTTTCTAAGGGAATTTACGGGCATCGTAGTTATAATTGAAATGTTCTTATCAATATGGTGCTTATAGGATTACTTTTAGTTCTTAGACTTGATATATACATTATGTTTACAACATATAGGAATATGTTGAAGTGGCAATTTAGGTTATAAGAACATATTCATCTTACCAAGTAAGGCATAAAAGCAAAAATTTCTAGTTAATTTTTATATTATAACACATGACACATAAGTGAAATTTGAGGATTGTTACATCTAGGGAAGCCTAAGGAATTATATGAATGAATCATGGAAGCTAGGATCAATATATCTAAGACTTGTGGCTCAAAATGGGTCACGGCATGAAATGGATTGGAATGAAGATGTGTAGCCTCCATGTAGGTGATGTGCATAATAGAAAATATCCCAAAATATCTATATGATATGATCTTAGGTTTGAAAATGGGAGGGAAGAATTTTAAATAAATCTTTGGAGGGAAAAACCTAGGCGGATTGAAAATCTTGGGCGTGTAACATGTAACTTTGTAACTACGATAATTAAGGATTTAGGAATGTATTTAGTTATGTATTAGGGTTTATTTAGGGTTTTCACATTGTAGTTAGAAGGTTTGGGTCCTTTGGTTTGAAGTTTTACATTGGTTTGAAATGAAATTAGGAATAAAACCTAGCCGGATTAGGGTTTCTAATTATCTAGGGTTAAATATTTGTTAAAGTCATTATCCTTCCTTTAGATATTGATTGAAACTCAATTTATATCTTATAAATTGTGCTTTAAGTATCCAATAAGTTTCTACACTTGGTTTGATAGGTTATTCTAAGTAAAAATGTCTAAAGAGTGAAAATACCTATTTTGACCTAATTTATAAGTCATGCATTAAAATGTTGTACCTTGTGCTTTAGGATACTTGTACATTTTCTTAAAATAATTTTATAACCTAAATGTAATGCTATGAGTGTTGGTAGACTTGTCCTAAAGGACTATGTATTGATTCTAAGTAAAATGCTTAATATAAGGGTTTTTAGGTCATTAAGCCTAATGACCTTGTACTTTGGGTAATTAGTGTTTATTTCCTCATGTAAACTTATTATAGGTCTTATATGTTAGTTTATGATTTCTAATGATTATACATACTTAGTTTAGGGATTTGTATTGAGTAATCATAACCTATGTGTAATTAGGTTAATTTATGGTTCCATGCTTAAATCACTTGTACATTGTGCTTTAGTAATTTGTAACTTAACTTGAGATAAATGTATAATCTTAATATGATACTTAGTTGAGTTTTATAATTGGTTGCAAAATATTAGACTCTAATTCAATGTGAAATGGATTTTAGGTGTTAATCTAGGTTACTAGGTCTTAATACTTGTACTTAGCTTTAGATGACTTGTACTTAGTATTTTAGAATCAAATATTATTTCTACATGATAGATTATAACCTGTACATTTGTCTTTGATATTCATATATAGATATTTTGTAGTTATATTGCTTGAAATCTAGGGTTTCTAAGGCTCTTTGATGATTTAGAGCATCGTTGTTACATTTGAAGTGTTCTTATTCATAATATATCCATATGATTACTTTTAGAACTCAGACTTGATATATACATATTTTTTTAAAACATATAGGCATATGTTGAAGTGGCAATTAAGATAGTGAGAACCCATATATTTCATAAATCAATCACATATCACATCATAATGCAAAAATTTCCTAGTAAATTCACCTCTTTATTTATTTATCAAATATGAAATACACATATATTGATATTACATTATAAAAATCTACTGGATGTTATACTCTCTACCGTCAATAACACGACCACTATCGATATCCACATGATTATAAACAATCACAGACTTGAGCGACGGTAATCTAAAAAGTGACTATTTTTTCATCCCTCTTCTTTTTCATTTTTTTCTAATTAATGGAAAAGATGATAAAAGGGTTTTTGAATTCATCGGCTGATATCTAATCTAAATAATTTGAGGACAAAGGAGGGTTTGAGATAAATAGGGTAAGATATTAGGCAAAGATTCGGATGTGGTTTATGGGTACAAGAAAATGGGTTATATACTAATAAAAAATAGCTTATATGGAAAAGTATGTACACATGGCGCGGACGTGGAATCTACCCAGTCATATGGTTAATCAAAACATATAAACAAGTTTGGTGGTTGTATATGGTAATAAAAAAAATAATGAGTTCAATATGGGACAAAAACGTAAGTATGTTGGTATTTTATGCATAGTACCTTGTACCCCTTATATAATTAAAATAAGTTGTATTGATAAGCTTATATACTTTGGTTTATTAGTTTCCTTGAAGATGTTTGTATTGTGAGCTTATGTTAATAGTGTTATAAAGAATAGAAGGAGTTTGAATTTATATAAAATATTTTTTCAAATTAACTCGTGTACGCAACTTGTTTTTTTTTATTCTCTATCTATGCAATATATTTTCAAATAATTACCAATCTATGTAATATGAACTAAAATGTAACTTGCTTGAGTTAGAAAAGTTACAGTTTCGTCTATGTCGACTGTGTGGACTTCTACTGTTATTCCATTGACATTTTTTAACTAGAAAAATTTCAGTAATGATAACTTGACTTTATCATTGACTTTCACCTTTAGTACCTTGACATTTTCACGTTCCGATATACTCATTTTTATACACACATTTTTATACGCGTTATATACACACACGTATTATATAACCGTTTTAATCCGCTCATTTTATACACATATTTTTACACAAACATTTTATACACGTTTTTATAAGCCCATTTTTATACACGTTTTGTACACATGTTGTAAACCCCGCATTAAAACCCTATGAACGGTACACATGAACAGTACACACATGAAAATACGCTAAAATTTAAACTTTCCATTTATAATATTAATACACGTGTCACGATAATAAATAACGAACAATCATGAATATTATAAATGTGACATGATCACGAATACCAAAATCACGAATACTAAATCATGAACATGCACGATAATTATTTTAACACGGAAAAAGCTTCGGGTTACCCTTAATGGGACCCATAGCCGCGACAACCAAAGGAAAGGAGGCCAAGTGGGCCTTTTGGCCCAAGATCAATTTTTATTAAAACACCAGGAGATAAACACATACATTTTTTAGGTTTAATAAAATTTTGTTCTCTTTTCCTTGCTCTCTCTTGGTGTCGCAGGCTACAACAACAAAAAGGGAGAAACCGGACAATTTTGTTATTAGTTTTGTGTTCGTGATCATTCCCTCGTTAATACACGCATTGGTATAATCAAAACTTTTTTCTTTTCTTTTTAATTATTTTGAATTCATGTTATTATTTAATTAATCATCAAGAACAAGAATAAAACATGTAATAGATTAATTAAATTCATGGTTTGGGTTTGGTCTATGTGGGTTGTGGTTTGGCCGAGACACCTGAGACCCCAAAGGGGCTCAGTTTGTTTTCTTCACCACCACCGAGATCCCAAGGGGCTCGGCTTGGCTTGCTTGTGGCTCGGACGCAGCAAGAAACCCCGACCAAGGTTCGGGGTGTGTTTGTTTGTTCAGTTTGTGTGCACCGAGGCACCACCGAGACCCCCAAAGGGGCTCGGTTAGTTTTGTTTGTTAGGACCCGAGACAAAAGAAACCCCGACACTAGGTCGGGGTATGTTTTGTATATTGGTTAGTTTAATTGTGTAAACCGAGACCCCTCCAAGGTCTCGGTGGGACTTTTGTATAACTTATTTGGTTCGGCTTATATAGAACACGGGCTCGGGATTCGGGTTTTTATAAAAACTATTTTTATAAGTCATGTTATATTAAACTTTAGGCTAATTAATTAAGTTAATTAATTCATGTATAACCTAAGGTATTTTAACTAGTGATTTAATTAAAACATATATTTTAATTAAATTACATATAACGTATAGTAATTAAATGAACCAGTTATTTAATTAATAAGCTATAAACCACTTGTATTGTGTTAATTAAACTTTAGTTATTTATAATCTAGTTTATTTCTAATTTTGGAAACTTACTATTTATGGAAACCTTCTATTTTTAGAAAGTTACTCAGTATTACAATACAAGTATTATAATACACTAATACATGAATAATACACAACAGAACATCAGAATAACTACAGTTAACACAGTAAACAGTAAAACATGATAGAATACGTGTAATAAGCTAAGAACACTCAGAACCAGTAAAACACATGTAATTCAGACCACTTATACACGTCCATATTTCTTATGTAGTATTATCCGTCATAAGGCGGAATAGTTCTTCATCGTTTCGTTAGCTTCTACTGAACATAAGGTACGGATTCCCGTCCTTCAGTAAGGACAAACTCTTCCTTTATTAGGATTTCCCGTATGCAGCCAACTGTTTTCCCAGTAGTTACAGATTAAATGCTTATGTTATTAGTTACCTTAGCCATATACATGCATGACTAGTTTCACCTAGTTATGGAGATACCATAACCATAACACTAAAGGCACTAGTGTTATGACTTCACCAAGGCGGAGTGATAGCTCGTGGCGTCCCTTTCAGTTATTTGGCCATTATATTTATTATATTATCATGTGGGGCGTATGGTGCATCCTAGTTACATGTTTCAGTCAGGATTTCATGGTGAATGTGGTGTGTGCCTTGCATCCTTCACAAGGAGCTGATCCCTCATACCCAGACCAGTATAATTAGAGGCAACCCCTCTAATTGCATGACGAGATCACCCCTCTATGTATTCATGCACGTTGTTGACCTCATGACCTATATTGGCTATTTTGGTACATTAAACTAATACAGATTTTACAAGTAAACATAAGCTATATTTTCAAAACTAAAATCAGTAAAACATGTTATATGCCTAGGTTTTCCAAGGACTTATTCATTTTCGCTGCTATTCATGCTTTATGCTCTTATTATGCTTTCATATTATATGTCTTCCATGCTTTGTTGTGTATCCGTGCACTGAGCGTTATGCTCAGCCGTCTAATTTTCCATGTTCCCAAACGGCTGGTACCCAAGGTCGCAAGTACGATTTCAAGAGTATGTGCATTCGGATAGAAGCTATCCATCCTTCATTACTTTATGCATTTTATTCCTACTTTATCATACTTTACTTCATTTTGGGCACTGTTTTGTAACACCCCACTTTGATAAGTGGACCGTTACGTGTATTTATGGTGTGTCATCAAAGCATGCAAGGTAAATGTCCTAAAACATTACATGACCATAGGGATAACCGGAATCAAACATCAGCTCCCAAATATAAACTCATAAACAAGGCATAAAGTAAAATTAATGCAAACAAGGACAGAAACATAAAATAGCTCCCATCCTATGCACAACCTCTCCATGCTTTTGTCTGACCTTGGGTACCTGCCGTTTAGGGACATGAAAAGAGAAAACGGCTGAGCGATACGCTCAGTGAACGGATATAAAGACATAAAAAGAAGTACTGAAATGAGACAGATAGTAAATATTGAACTGAAAGGCTAATAAGTAAAACGCAGTGGAAAAACTGTGTACAATCTGGAAAGTCTAAAACATGTTTATAAATTGATTTATATTTCTGAAAGCTTATGTTTATATCGGATAACTGTATTTTAATTTGCCAAGAGCTCATATAGGTCATGAAAGTATCAATTGGCATGAATACATAGAGGGGAGACCTCGTCATGCTATAGAGGGGTGACCTCTATCCTGATAAACTGGGTGGAGGGATCAGCTCCAATGTGACGGATGTAGAGCACACACCACAGTCACCGTGAACGTGTAAACATGTAAACTAGGATGCATCCATACACCCCACATGACATGATAATAATAATGGCCAAAACGTGAAGGGACGCCATGAGAAATCACTCCCTCGTGGAGGAGTCATAACACCGGTGCCTCAAGTGTTATGGTTACGGTACCTCCGTAACTAGATGACATGGTCATGCTTGTATATAGCTCAGGCATTTTAAAATAAACATAAACATTTACTGAAAAGTTGAATAATATATAAAATTACTGGGGAAAACAGATGGCTGCAAACGGGAAATCCTAATCATGCATACGAAGGGAATGTCCATACTGAAGTACGGAATATCCGTACCTTATGTCCAATAAACAGTGAGAGAAATGAATCATTAAACTGGACCACTCCAACTTCACGTGATCTACATGTTAAAGGACGTGTATGAGTTACTTGTTTATGGTATAAGTTACTTGTTCTTGACTTATCGTGTCTTTCCTTTTTTTTTAGTTTTCTTATATTAGTAGCTTTCCTTGATCTTATAAGTTCATGTTTTCTTGATTAGTATATTTCATGGTCCGTGTATTTTTAATAATCTGATATCTATGATATGATATATTTTCAGATGGCTCGGTTTGACTGCGACATTTAGGTGTATATTTTTAAAACATAATCATGTCAAAATAAAATAACTAGTTTGAAAATTCTTGATTAATTTTAAAGAGTATAAATAGGGGTGATGATTTACACACTCCAAAATTTTATTGGCACACTCTAAAATATGCATGTGATAACTATTATACCCTTAATATATACATGCACCACTAAATTATTTAAGGGTATAGATGTCAACATACACACAATTTGAGTGTGCAAATAAATTAGAGGAGTGTGCAAATCACCACTCTATAAATAGACATGGGCCATGATGTAACTTTAAAATACTATAAGGTTTATATATAACTAGTTTCATAAATCAAGGACCAGATATGTAAAATAGCATTTGATAATCCCATTTGTAATTGACGTGAAGTCATGAATGATTATACATCCATGCACGGTTTTCCTCATGATCGCATATACGCCGGACTCGATGTTTTATAAACAAACAATTCAAGTATACAAACAAGATCTTGTACGCTTACCAATTCAATGAGAAAGCATACACTAAGATCGGAAAACGCATCATTTGTTTAAGGTGGTTATATTATATTGACTATCTCCTCACTTAGGTAAGTGTAAATATTAGCATGCAGTTTCCTTATAGTCTTTCAAGCAATGACGTTAAAAATCAGTAACTATGAATAGTCGATTCTACGAATGTTAATAAGTATACCTCTGAATACGACGATATGTGGAAACCAAAAGCTTGCACAAACGCAACCAACTACGAACACGAACAATGCGATTCAACTAGGTGAGATCGAAACCAGAACCCGACGTACATGGACACCTAAAGGACAAAAATTTGTGAACGATTTCATTAATCCCACATGAACTCGAGCGAACCCAAACACATCCATACCCGATCAACTACACGTATAAACCTCAACCCTATAACCAGCGACCAAGGTCGAACCTCAAACCTTAGGCGAACAAAAAGAACTCTAACAAAGACTAACCGAACGAGTAACCCAAACAGCCCAAACGTATGGTCGAAAACAAATGGTTTATAGAGAATTAGGATGTGACGTGAATATGATCATTCTTATTTTTATTTTTTTTTCGCCACTAGAGATTAATGATTTAAATTAATTACATGGTTTAGCTTTTGTTAGTGAGGATAAGAATATGTGTAAATAGTCATGTAGTTGATCACGTTTTATACCGGAAGAAAAGGGGCTTGGAGCAGAGAAAACATACAAAATTAAGAAATAGTTTAAATGCCAGTAAATGAGTTTTAATATTGACATGGAGTTTCTAAATTTGTGATAGAAACCGGAGTAACAGAATGGAGTTTTAATAATGACTATGTGTTTAGGTGTTTTGTTTGTTTAATTATTAATGGGCCGGGCCTCGGGCTTTAAGTATACCTGTAAGACTTAAGCCTTTTACAAAGTCCATTTTATTTATTTCGTGTCAAAACTTGAGTTCTCGTGTATTCGTATATTCATGAGTTTTTAATTTCGTGTTATATCTTGTCATGTCGTATTTAATATGCTTATATACTTGTCGTGAATCATATAAATATTAAAAGTTTTAATTTAATTGTAGTTTTATGCGGGTTTTACAACTCTTCCCTTCTAAAAATAAATAATTCGTCCTCGAATTAGAGATACGATAATGTCGTGGTTTTACAATTCTTCTCCTCTAAAAAGAGAATTCGTCCTCGAATTATAGGTTTGATAAGCTGAGAGAATAAATGAAGCTGAAAGGACGCAAAAGCTGAAAGACATGTAACTAAAAGGACATGAACGCGACATGACTGAAAGGAGCATGAAATGTGACATGACTGAAATAGCGCATCTGATTTATGAAGGTAAACAGGATAAGAAATCCGGATGGACTCCCCCGTTCCAAGTGGCTTCCCGCTCGGAATGGTTCCTCTAAAAGTTATCGACCCACTAACATATTTGGTCTCCATGACCCTGACTTGAAGATAAATAAAGTATCTGGTTCCTTAAGGTAAGGTAGATTCTTATGAATTTGATCGAATGATAAGAATTTATCGTGCAAGAGTAACTGAAACGTTACGCTGCAAAATAACCTAGAATAACTAACATAAGTAACGTCTGAGCAATGATGCACGAGACATATCGAACGTAGTACGTGAGCAATTGTGAACGTGATATGTGAACAATTGTGAACGTGATACGTGAGGCTATGGTAATTTTACTTAGAGGTAACATATAGTGGACGTGATATATGTAGTATATCATGGACGTGATGCGAGAGACGGGGAATGGACATGATATATGAAATATACCGTGAACATGAGACTTTGCGGAGATACAATCAAATGAAAATGATGGAACGCGAGGTATGACGTGAAACGCCCGTCTGAGGATGGAAAGGTTATCATACTTGAATCTGATTATCCAAGTTTATGTAAACCTTCCCAGAATGATAATGAAACACCAATTGTAAACTAGTATATGATCATGAATGTAAAAAATGTTATGAACGTGAATATGAGAAGTAAATTGTGAAAGTGGACAAGGACGTGAACTTGATTACTAAAAGCAACGTGAACCTTTATCTGATCGGATAGTTGAAGGAGTGCCATGTGATCGTACGATCTTTTAGCTGGATAAACTGTTGATATTTTGCTAACTTGTGGGGTTCTTGCAGATGGAAAGGAGATAAAAGTCGGTCAAATTGTTGACGACAGTACATATGGCATCATGCCTCTTCTGAGCCTGCAGTAGTCTATTCACACGATCCATGGAGGTCTTGTCCTACTTCAGTTCGAAAATTAACGATGGTTGAATTGAATTGTTAGCATGTTGGCGTTCTATCTTAACATGTTGGCGTTCTATCTTAATTGTTAGCATCTTGTTTCATGATGCTCCACCAAGATGTGGTTGAGATCATGATACATTTATAGAAATTGGTACTAAAAAAACTTCAGGGTGAAATTCTTATGTTGTAAATCTTATAACATAGAGTGAAGAAGGTCTTCGTACTCTTTCCTCGACTTAAAGAAGATCATAATGGTTATCATGAACAGGATGACAAACTCGTCCAGAATTCCTGAAAAGTTGATTCATCACGTCCATAATTACTGCTGGCATTCGTGAGATCAAACAATATGAATGACCATAACATGTGTGAAGATCAGTCACGAAAGTGTCCTGCTCTTTTACTCACGACTGTTTATAGCCTAATCGTAAACGGTCTTGGAAAGTGTTTAGAGTCTGGTAGTTGGTCGGATAGACCAATAACACTTGGGAGGAAAATACAGTTATGGATAGTGGTATGATTGGCAGTTCCTGCTGGTATTGTATCTGGAAAAAATTAGAAATAATTGGCTGATTATGAAAAAAATTTCAGAAGTCATGTCATAAATAATAGCTAAGGAATCATCGCATCCATAGGATAACAATTTACATGCTTGTAAAGTAGAAGAAAAAAATATTTACCGATTTTTCTTGGTGGGAGAACCTTGATAAATGTATTCATGAATCTGAACATCGCTGAATATAATCTGATACGATTGGCGATCCATTGTAGAAATGAAAGATCTTGTCGTCAAACTAAAATGAAAGCCCTTATATGCATGGGTGATACAACGGCGTCTTAGATGGACATGAATGTACAAATGTGGAATCGAGAAATGAAAGTGTTATGTCGGCACACGATGTAAACGTGGCAGATTTTACTGAATGTGTTTCGTCCGTCTCACACGGAGCGAACACTACGTGAACAACTATGGACAATAAGTCAGACATGGTACTGAAATTTTAGTGGCTTGACTTTGGGAAGGTGTCTTGAATCACTGAGGCTGAGTTCAGAAATTATACGTGAGTCGTGTGTCTTGACTCATGTCCTGAGAACTATACGTGTGACATGTGTCTTGACTGGTCTCTTGACATGTGTCTTTAGTACATATACGTGGGATGATGTGTCTTGACGGATGTCTTGACATATATAAAGAAACCATAAAGAAAATGACGGTTAAAATGCCAAAGTTGGCGGATCTACTGGACTGCTAACCTTTGTGCTTCTGGTTATGTCTGTTACCAGAGTTGTAGTTGTTATTGCAAGGTATTGGTTGTCGACCATCTAACATAATTTTAAAAGAGAAACTGGTTAAACGGTTAGGAAACTGAACTGAAGTGAGCAACCTGATAGCCTAGCAATAACAGCGTAGACATCATTCTAGTTGCATAGAGGAAACTCCAAAAGGATGGTTATACAGGAACTCAACGTCGATTAACATGAAAGCATGATTAATAAAACCCAACCATGAATGTCATAAAATCAAGATTAAAGGAAATCCATCAATGTTTAGTATGAAGGCATGATTAACATGATGAAAACATAATTAACATAAGGAGGCATGGAACATAATCATCATGAAAACGAAGTCAGCATGAGAGTATGAAGGCGTCGTCGTCATTCGGAGCATAAAACGTAATCAGCATGAAAATGAGGTTAACCATGATAGTATGAAAATATAATTGACATGAAGAACATAGAGTTAATGAGGGGACATGAAAGTAATATGACTGTACTGAAATGAAATCCACAGGTGTGGACAACCAAGGGTCGGTTCACAAAGCAAAATTTGACATGATTAATCTGATTAAAACATAAGATGAACAAAAGGAAATCTTGCATGAAACAGTCTATTAAGCATGGTTTATTAAAAAAAATTTGTATGGGCGAAGGTGAACGCCTATGGGTCGGTTCACCAAAATTGACATAACGAGGGTGGAGGCCTATGGGTCGGTCCATCAAAACAAAAGAGTTCGAATAAAAGCACATGCGACTAAATATGGCCAGTCCTGTACCAACCATTAGTTGGTCAAAATACCTACAACATTGATACATGAAAAATGGATAAGTGAGAATCAACTGTCAAAACTTAACAGAAAACGTGTGACCAATTATGAACTATTGGGGTTCAGTCCATATTAGCCAAAATTCACAAGGAAACATCATGCATAAAACAATGACACATAACTAAGTATGGATGACGGTTGTTCAATCCATATTAGTAAAACAATACCGATGAAAACGTCATGGTTAGAACATCAAGGTGCTACAAATATCAATACGTGGAATAACAAGCGTCAACTTAGGAAGACTCTGGTGACTACCCACTAGTCACAGGTCAAGTTTTAGAGCCTACAGGTCGAACATTGCGCTCTGATACCATAATTGTAACATCCTACTTTGATAAGTGGACCGTTACGTGTATTTATGGCGTGTCATCAAAGCATGCAAGGTAAATGTCCTAAAATATTACATGACCATAGGGATAACTGGAATCAAACATCGGCTCCCAAATATAAACTCATAAACAAGGCATAAAGTAAAAATAATGCAAACAAGGACAGAAACATAAAATAGCTCCCATCCTATGCACAACCTCTCCATGCTTTTGTCTGACCTTGGGTACATGCCGTTTAGGGACATGAAAAGAGAAAACGACTGAGCGATACGCTCAGTGAACGGATATAAAGATATAATAAGAAGTACTAAAATGAGACAGATAGTAAATACTGGAACTGAAAGGCTGATAAGTAAAACGCAGCGGAAAAACTGTGTACAATCTGGAAAGTCTGAAACATGTTTATAAATTGATTTATATTTCTGAAAGCTTATGTTTATATCGGATAACTGTATTTTAATTTGCCAAGAGCTCATATAGGTCATGAAAGTATCAACTGGCATGAATACATAGAGGGGAGACCTCGTCATGCTATAGAGGGGTGACCTCTATCCTGATAAACTGGGTGGAGGGATCAGCTCCAATGTGACGGATGTAGAGCACACACCACAGTCACCGTGAACGTGTAAACATGTAAACTAGGATGCATCCATACGCCCCACATGACATGATAATAATAATGGCCAAAACGTGAAGGGACGCCACGAGAAATCACTCCCCCGTTGAGGAGTCATAACAACGGTGCCTCAAGTGTTATGGTTACGGTACCTCCGTAACTAGATGACATGGTCATGCTTGTATATAGCTCAGGCATTTTAAAATAAACATAAACATTTACTGAAAAGCTGAATAATAATATAAAATTATTGGGGAAAACAGATGGATGCAAACGGGAAATCCTAATCATGCATACGAAGGGAATGTCCATACTGAAGGACGTAATATCCGTACCTTATGTCCAGTAAACAGTGAGAGAAATGAATCATTAAACTGGACCACTCCAACTTCACGTGATCTACATGTTAAAGGACGTGTATGAGTTACTTGTTTATGGTATAAGTTACTTGTTCTTGACTTATCGTGTCTTTCCCTTTTTTTGTAATTTTCTTATATTATTAGCTTTCCTTAATCTTATAAGTTCATGTTTTCTTGATTATTATATTTCATGGTCCGTGTATTTTTAATAATCCGATATCTATGCTATGATATATTTTCAGATGGCTCGGTTTGACTGTGATATTTAGGTGTATATTTTTAAAACATAATCATTTCAAAACAAAATAACTAGTTTGCAAATTCTTGATTAATTTTAAAGAGTATAAATAGGGGTGATGATTTGCACACTCCAAAATTTTATTGGCACACTCTAAAATATGCATGTGATAACTATTATACCTTTAATATATACATGCACCACTAATTTATTTAAGGGTGTAGATGTCAACATACACACAATTTGAGTGTGCAAATAAATTAGAGTGTGCAAATCACCACTCTGTAAATAGACATGGGCCAAGATGTAACTTTAAAATACTATAAGGTTTATATATAACTAGTTTCGTAAATCAAGGACCAAATATGTAAAATAGCATTTGATAATCCCATTTGTAATTGACGTGAAGTCATGAATGATTATACATCCATGCACGGTTTTCCTCATGATCGCATATACGCCAGACTCGATGTTTTATAAACAAACAATTCAAGTATCACTACTACAAAAAGTGCTTTGCAGACCCGTTCTAGACGAAATCAAGACCGGTTTTTGGTGAGGTCTGTCTAAGGGGGGCTCTCCATGTGAAAATGAAATGAGACCGGTTCCTAAACCGGTCTGGATATCGTTTTTGAGACCGGTTTAATGATCAAAACATGTCTCTAAAACTAAATGGAGACAAGTTATCGACGTAGAAACAGGTCTCAAAAACCTAATTCAGACCGTTTTTAAGATTCAAAACCTGTCTCTATGCTTGATTTAATAGTAAAAAATAATAATAATATCAGCTATTTTGGATTGCTTATGGAAAATGTTATCACTTTCAACAAGCAATCCCGAACAGCCCATATAAGTGCATTCAAAAATCAGAAACAACACCTACGAATGATATGCATTCTGAGTGACACAAGTATTATTGAGTTAAAATGAACCAAAAGAATCATTAATAAGATGAGTGTTACATGCCAACTGTTGTAAACATCAATGTTCTAACCAACCAAACGATTATAAAAAAAAAGTTACAGTGTGTAGAGAAAACGTGTGGACTCTCTGGTACATTGGCTATTTTATTAGATATTCCATTATGTCTTGGAAGCAATTTCGTCTCAACCTTTGTGTATAAGATAGTCGCATGTGTCACCTACAATCAAATACATTTCTCGTTACATTTTTTATCTCTATGATGATAAAGCACCTAAGATATGAAACCAAAATAGCATCTCCATATAAATACATATCGAAAGGGATAAAACACTATTAATTTAGTATTCATTATGTTATCGCATAGCAATCATATCATTTCCATTAATTACAGTTGTATACATACATGTGGTTGAGTTTTCGACCCAAAAATACCTGTCCATCGTCATCAGAAGTAACAACGCTTTGTTCATCACTTTCTAGCATGCTCTTTGCTTTGCAAGACAGAGTCCCGAGTTGAAGAAAACTTTAACAGAGCCAGTTGACACATGAATACCTCCATCTACATTACAACTCATAGTATTCACGCATCCAATTTATTTTTCATGCGCTGCAAAGTTCAAGTCGCATGACTAAATCCTATCAAATGAAGATAATCCTATAAGCTTAGTCAAAGAAGGAACTTAGAACTCAATAATAAGCAAACAACATGCGCACACACTTTCAGTAAGACATCTTGGTTTATGAACTTAACTTGAAGCTGAATAACAACATATTTGAAACAATAAAAGTTCATGTTTCTTAAAGTTGTTCAATATATTCATGAAACCATGAACTTGAAACAACAAAATCAAATCCAAAATCCGAATCATCTCAACTCATGTAAAGAAAAAAATAAAAAAGAACCATGGAAACATACTAAATCCTTTTATCAAATACCTTCTGTGCAACCTCATATCACCCTTTCTAACTAACTGTAATTCACTGACATAACCGCTGGGGAAGTTAACTTCTACCCATATAACCTGAAATTCAAAAAATTCATTAATAGATATCAAGAAGGAAGTTAAAACAAAAAAATTAAACTTTGAAATAAATATATAATACAACAAATCACGGGTCTAGTTCAAGTTTTTACCTATCTTTGATATGAATACTTCAATAAACAAGAGTGATGTGTAGTGGAACAAATGTATGATATATTGGTTGTGTTGGCAAAATCTGTGATGTGAGTGAGTGGTTGGGAAAGGATATGATAAACTCATAAAAAATATAGGTATAGGTGACTTTGAAATTCATTGAAATTTTTGAGAACAAAAAAGGGGCAAAAAGTCCCGCTCATATTTTTTGGAATATTAGACCAGGTCTTGGCTTAAGACAGGTCTGCTTGTCATTTTCAAATTGAAACTGGGTTTCATAGTTATTACCGGTCTATCTTAGGTTTTATATAGACGTGTTATTTTTCTTAAGTCCGGTCTTTATTTGTTATTTATTTCAAAATCGGGTTTTTTCATTAAAACAGGTCTTGATATTTTGTGGTAGGCTAAACACATTTTTTGGGACCGTCTTTTTTCAAAAAGGGTCTTGATGAAGGGGTCTCTAAGCTTATTTTTGTAGTAGTGTATACAAACAAGATCTTGTATACTTACCAATTCAATGAGAAAGCATACACTAAGATCGGAAAACGTATCATTTGTTTAAGGTGGTTATATTATATTGACTATCTCCTCACTTAGGTAAGTGTAAATATTAGCATGCAGTTTCCTTATAGTCTTTCAAGCAATGACGTTAAAAATCAGTAACTATGAATAGTCGATTCTACGAATGTTAATAAGTATACCTCTGAATACGACGATATGTGGAAACCAAAAGCTTGCACAAACGCAACCAACTACGAACACGAACAATGCGATTCAACTAGGTGAGATCGAAACCAGAACCCGACGTACATGGACACCTAAAGGACAAAAATTTGCGAACGATGTCCTTAATCCCACATGAACTCGAGCGAACCCAAAAACATCCATACCCGATCAACTACACGTATAAACCTCAACCCTATAACCAGCGACCAAGGTCGAACCTCGAACCTTAGGCGAACAAAAAGAACTCTAACAAAGACTAACCGAACGAGTAACCCAAACAGCCCAAACGTATGGTCGAAAACAAATGGTTTATAGAGAATTAGGATGTGACGTGAATATGATCATTCTTATTTTATTTTATTTTTCGCCACTCGAGATTTATGATTTAGGTTTACATGGTTTAGCTTTTTTTAGTGAGGATAAGAATATGTGTAAATAGTCATGTAGTTTGTTGGAAATACGTTTTACGTATTTATGAAGGATCGGTCGCTCCAACGATAATTATGTAATGGGCTCGTGGTCTACTTTATAATGTATAGTCCATATAGCCCACATGTAGGGTGGGCTATATATATACCCCTCCTAGCATGTTAGGAGGGTGTTGGTCATTCATTTCACACTTAATCATTTATCTAATTACTTTCTCTCTCTACTTTCCTTCCCTCTCCTTTCTCTCTCTACAACTAATCTCCTTCTTCCCCATCTCTTCCACCAAATCCATAGATCTAATCCATCCATTTAACAAATCCTTAGAATTTGTAGGCCTTCAATTGGTATCAGAGCCATGGTTGAATCTTAGGATTTGCTTATTTTTTATCTTTTGATTTGGTGGTAAAAATCCCTTCTTTTCCAATTTTTTTATCAATTTTTTCATCATTCTATCAACTTTTTATCAATTTTTATAAATTTTTTATCAATTTTTTATTTTTTAATCAGTGTTATTTTGTTACGTAGGTTTTTTATCAATTTTTTTATTTTTTTTATTTTTTTTATCAGTTTTATCAGGTTTATCAATTTTTAAATCATCTAGTTTTATTAATTTTTTTAATCAGTTTTTCTTTTTACTATCAGTTTTTTATTATCAGTTTTATCGATTTTTAAATCATCTATTTTTTATTAAATTTTTTTTAATAATCAAGTCTATCAAATCTGTCTATTGTCCAAATCTGTCTATTGTCCAAAAATTGTCCACTCAGTCCAAAATTTGTCAAATGTCATCAGTCCATAGTTATCAGTTTTTGATCCAAAATTTTTAGTCCAAATCTGTCAAGTGTCATCAGTCAGGTTTGATCCATCCCGTGGTCTGATTTCAGTTTTTCCGAATGGTCGTTATTTTCCGAATAGACACATTTTTTTCCGAATTGACAAAAAGTTCCGCATGACACAAAGTTCCGCATGACACAAAGTTCCGCATGACACAAAGTTCCGCATGACACAAAAGTTCCGCATAGACAAAGTTCCGCATAGTCAAAACTTTCCGAATAAGAAAAACTTCCGAATAGACCAAACTTTCCGAATGGTCAAAACTTTCCGCATGGTCAAAACTTTCCGAATGGACAAAGTTTTCCGAATGGTCAAAAGTTCCGACTAGGGAAAAAAAAAAAAAAAAAAAAAAAAAAAAAAAAAAAAAAAAGTTCCGCATAGACTCACACCCACACCTCTCGACAGACTCCCACTTTAAACCAAGACTCGGACTCACAAATCACAAAATCCTTCATTCTCCTAACCCTCGACTATCTGACTCCCACATTCAACAACATAGACTCAAAACCAAACTCTAAACCACTCATCTCCGTCGACTTCCTCACCTCTCGTATCCCCACACCCTCACAAACCTACGACCAGACCCTCACACCCTCTTTCACAACACCCTCGACCTCACAACACCCTCTCACATACCCACATACCAACACCCTCTCACCCCAATATCTGACTCAAAACTCCCTCACCGAAACCCAACTCACTCCCTCACCGAAACCCAACTCACTCCCTGGACTCCCTCACAACAAACACCCTCACAACAAACACCCTCGTCTCATACAACGACTCTCGACCCTCGACTCGACACCCACATCATCTAGACCCTACAAACCATCGACTTAAAACCTTTTACCCGACTCCCCTTCGAACACCCTCTCGAACCACCCTCATCTGACCCACCCTAGAAACCCACTCAACAAACAAAACACAAACCCCCAAACTCATTTACCCACCCTCGACCTCCCTCAAACTCTCGACTACAACATCTCGACAAACCGTCCCCACACACCCCTCTCAACTACAAACTCTTTCAGACTCGATTCACACAAGAAAGACACAACAGATGAAGAGAGGACTCAATTAAATAAACATACAATAAAACGAAAAAAACCTACCCGAGACCTTATAATTAAAGATCTTGAAGATTGTTTTCTTGATCATTCCTGAGAAAATCAAAAGAGACGGCGGGTTTGATTGAGTGGAGTAGGGTTTAATCCGTTTTGCGTTTGACTTAAGCTTGATCCCATGAATTAGTTGGATGTGTGTTTAAGTTTCTGTGAAAGAGAGAGAGTTTAGGTAGTTTAGACAGAGAAAACAAGAAGCCATTTTTGATTTGGTTATAGGAGAGAGAGATTTTGGGGGAGCAAAAAGAGACGGAGGAAGAGATAACGTCAAAGACGTGTGGTCCATTAAATTATATGGGGCGGAGATAACAAAGTGGGGCGGTGGAAGATTTTTACTGGGCCACGTATTTTTTGACTGACGGAGTAAACAAGGAAACAGTTTTTTTTTTTTTTTGGACACGTTTTGAGCTTAACCTTTTAATATATCCGATTGTTTTTTTGGCAATTTTGATTTTAATAAGATATTGTCCCCTTCAAATATTAGTGTTTATTTCTTTTACTTTCACTTTTATTTTTTTAATTTTTTTAATTTTAAAGTTAATTTTTTTTCTAATTAAGTTAATATTGGGATTTTTGACAAGTCATATTTGTCACTTTTGATTTTTAAGTTTAGTAAATCTTGTTTACTAATTTTTGGCAAATCGTATTGAGGCGGGTCTTTTTAAAAGTGTTAACGTGGAAAAATATTTTGTGGCCGGATTTGACGACAAAGTGACGAGTCAAGGTGACGGGTTCTATTTTTAGCGACTACGGATTTTTGATCAGATTTTATTCATAATCTTTTGAGCCGATAACAATTTTTGAGCCGAGTCGTATTGTTCAAACCCGACAACAACAACAACAGCCACATCATTTTTCCTCGATTACCAATGGAATCGTTAAAATCGACACTTAAAGAGGGAGAATCGCATCAAGTGCAAGCCAACGCTAGAAAAAGTGGCATCACTTCATTTCAAATGCTTCAGTATCATCTGGTCACTCTTTCGAGGATCCAAGGAAGGAGCGAATTTGTGACAATCTTTGGACAAGATCGTCATATATTCATCGACTCACTTTTCACCACTTTGACCGAACTCGCCGAGCAACTCAACCGTGACAACTTTAATCACTCTGCATCGGCACTTGCATACAAGACTCTTGTGACACAACTCACGCCTTTCCTCCAATTCAATATCATCATGCCTGAAAGTTCAATGATTTGCCAATCATTTCTTCGAGATACACATACTGAACTTCGAGTCTTCCGTGATACAATTCTGAAACTCATGACATCAGTCTCGTCTTCGATTTATGAAAGATCTCAAATTCAGCAAACGTATGATAATGGAGTGCAAGAATCAATGCCGCAGATGCAAGAGGAGAATGGTCATACGGTTGACAACTTGGAGCCTAACGATGGCAAGAGCACGGATTCAGAAGGACAACATGATATCAGTGGCACGTCAGGGAATGTTCACGAGATTTCTCTTGATGACACCTTACCCATTTATGACGAAGAGCCTGCAAACATGGTACCATGTGATGTTGGTTATGATGTATATGCTGATAACATGCCGCATATTGAGCATTCTGAACCTAATTATGACAAACATGGGATGGAAAAGAGTGATAGAAATACCACTTCTGATTCATCCGATGTAAGTCATAATGGGGGAGAGATTGTTCAGAATGCTATAGTACATCATGAAAATTGTATTATAACTGCTTCATTGTCTGCTTCTGATTCCAAGATTAAAGAGCTCGAAACGATCGTAGCTCGGCAATCAAAAGATCTTGAGGATGCCAAACTTGAATTTTCTAAGAAAACGGTCAAATTTGAAACATACTTTGAAAAACTTGAAAAATCAAACGTTGTTCTTGAAAGAAAATTGGATCAAACTGTTTTAGATTCTAAAGCTGAAAAGGATAATCTTTTGAAACAAATTCAACTGCTTGAATCTAAGTTGGCATCCCAAGATAACGTGCTCAAAGAGAATGAGAATTTAAAAGCCCAAGTACAGGAAAAGGTCTTTGCTATAGCCGCGTTGAAAAACGAGTTAAGGAAAAATAGAGGACCTAGTGTGGACACTAAGCTTGAAAAACCATCAATCTTGGGGAAACCGCCTACAAATCAGTTCGTCAGACAACCAATTGTCAGACAACCTACTGCATTTAGATCCGAGCGACCACAATCCTCGAGACCGCGGTTTGCCTCCCAAGTTGATTTGGTTCATCTTATTAGACCAGTTACTCCAGCAACTAGGCCCAATGTGATCACTCCAGCTTTAGCAAGACCAAATCATATGATTGCCTCTAGTTTCCCTAAAAACACCAAGACCACGTCTAGAACTAGTTCAAATGACGTTTGCCATAAATCTGGTCTAAGGGAAGCTATTGAAAAGACACATGTAAGAGATAGCAATGTCCAACCTAGTCAGATGCCTTCTAGATTACCCAACACTGCTAACCGTAGCATGCCATCTTCTAGGAGCATCGATCAATCATCTAGGAATTATTCAGACATTAAATATGCTACTTGTAAAACATGTAGAAAATGTGTCTTTACGGCAAATCATGATGCTTGTGTCAAGAAATTACTTGATGAGGTAAACTCCCGTGCTAGAATTAAGTCCCAGTGGATAGCTAAAATCAAACCCTTTGGTAAAGTTTGGCGCCCCACTGGTAGAACTTTCACTATTGTAGGAAACGAATGCCCTTTAACTAGGATAGTCTCTGATTCTACGAAGACTACTAGGGAGGAAATTGCAAAGGATGATACATCACTTAAGCCTGAACTTAAGATTTTCTATAAAAGGAAACGTTTGCCAACTAAGACAAGTGAATCATCCCCTCAGGCCACCTCTGACACAAGTAAAGCCAACTGTGAACCCCCACGTGCTTCAAAAATAGATATCTCTAACCCATGCAAAAGTATACAAACTCCTAATGAGATTGCAGGTACCAAAGTTGATGTTCCACAAGAACGAAGCGGTCCAATCGTTGTGTACCGTTCAACTAAGGACACTCTTAGAGTTTGGTTGCTGAAGAAGCAGATATCAGAGAAACAAATGTCTCAGGGGTTTCATGGTTAAGCTGCAAACAAGGACTTATAGTCATATCACAGACTATAACTCGCTCATCAAAGAAAGGAAAGTTTATCGCCGATGATAAACTTATCCTAAAAACGAGAAATTCATTTTTCTCGGGCATGAGCTTATATCAAAAAACATTCCAAGTTTTTAAGCTCATGCATTATGGCTTATCGTTAAATATCAGACGATAACCCGTGCTTCAAATAAAGGAAAGTTTATCGCCGATGATAAACTTATCCTTACAACGAGAAATTAAATTTTCTCGGACACGAGCTTACATTAAAACCATTCAAAGGTTTTAAGCTCGTGTACATGACTTACAGTTAAATGTCAGACTGTAACTCGAATTTAAAATAAAGGAAAGCTTATCGTTTATGATAACTTATCCTCTTAACGAGAAATTCACCTTTCTCGGTCATGAGCTTGTATTAAAACATTCGAAGTTTTAAGCTCAGAAAGGAAAGTGTATCTTTTAACTAAGAGAACTTTTCTTCATAACGAGAAATTAACCTTTCTCGGTCATGAGCTTTCCGTTAAAACAGTCAAAGTTTTCAAGCTCATGAACACGACTTCTAAGTAAATGTCAGCTTAGGACTCGTTCTTCAGATAAAAGGAAATTTTATCGCCGATGATAAACTTATCCTTAACAACGAGAAGTTTACAACTTCTCGGACTTGAGCTTCCTAAGATATTCCAAATCTTAAGCTCAAGTAATTGTTTTTCAAAACATTTAACACAATTTTTCGAGAATTTCTCAAAAGGTTTTTCTAAATCTTTCAAAATTGTGTGTTCAAAAACGTTTTGATAAAACGAGCATGTCTTCTGGAATCGATAATATTTACGAACCTAGAAATGTCATTCAATAATGACACGGGGTTGTAAATAAAGTTCGAGCAGAAGTTCAAACTTTTAAAACATGCTCAAAATGGTTTGCTATTATTTCAGATAGCAACCCGCTTTTCATACTCAAGTCAAGCATTTCACCGGAAAGCTTTGACTCAACAACGGGAATTAATTTTCTCGGGGACGTGACGAGGTGACCAACATTCGTGAACAAGAACCATGTGCTTCTTTCATATGCTGTTCTCCATTATTCAGGTCCAACCTCGTACATTGCTAATCTTGTGAATTCATTATTATATCTGATCTTTGCACGTAATAAATACCTTACACTTGTGTTTAAAAGGTATTTAATTTACGTTTCAAGTACACCCTCATTAATTTGAGGGGGAGCTTGTTAAAATCATGAAGATAATTGGATTTGCATTTTTCTTCCCAAATTTTCTTAAAATGCTATTAAATCAATTGATATTAAAAACATCGATTGGGTTAATATTTTTAATATGGGGGAGAAAATGTGATTTAATATGGGATAAGATCAATCATAAATGGTTTGACTTAACGTGTTAGCTCATCCCGACATGTGCGAAATGTTTTCGAATATCGTAGCATATGTTAAGGGGGAGCAAAATGGATTTGCACTTCAAAATGGATTTCATGGTGATTTATACTTACCCGCAACCCATTTATTTCACGACGATGAAGATTGTGGTGACATAAGGATGGTAGGATAGGTTAAAGTCCAATGATTTCTCTAGAACCGGAGGAATCTTCCCAAGGACATTCCATAGCTAGAAATAGTAGTCCTTAGGAAAGATGGAGAAAGATTGTGAACGTAGCTGAATGCCGACCAAGTACTTAAGTTAGCACTGGAACAATCACAACAAGGTGCTAGTTATGACGTATTGGTAAGCATTGAAGGGGTTGAAGAATGAAAAAGAATTGTAAAGATAAAGGGTGTAAAGAAAGAAGCCCTCCTTACAACCTTAGGCAGAAACCGGGTCAATACATATGCTATTGAGGTCATTTTTGCTAATGATTCTCGATATTGAAGAAAGACGTCATGGACCCAGTGATGCAATGCACAACCCTTCCCAGCTAACTCAAATATCTCTCAAAAGGTATTTGTTTTAATCACACGGAGATCAACACATTATCTATTGATTTATTCACTCCGAATAAATTGGTATTGAAAAGGTGGCACTCCTCTCCAGCCTCCGATCACTAAAAATCCAAAATGCACGTTCGAGTCTAGAGCCATTTGAGATCATCAAATATCTCATTAGGACACACTTTCATTTCTACTTGCTTCTTCACACACTGTGAAAAGTAAGAAAGTTCTTAAGAGTCCTACGCAAAATCTTCATGATCTTGCCTGAACATCCGAGTAATACGAAAGTATTTACAATGAAGATGGAAATCCTTCTTGAGCGAATATCAAAAAGCTCATGGTAGGTGACTTGTGCGATTCTGTATGAATCAAACTTGTGATAACTGGAAAGCAACAGTGGTTTAATTCTTAAATGAATTTAAACACGTTCCAGGCCTCTACGCATTATCATATGATCTTGCCAGAACACTCAGAGTGATTCTTTATTGATCATAGTGACGAGTGGAAATCCTTCTAGTGTTAACATCAAACAGCACTTGGTAGGTAACTTGCAAGATTCTTTATGAATCAAGCTAGTGACAACTGGAAAGCAACGATGGTGCGGTTCTTAATTGAACTTCACTTGTTCCAGGAACATGAATTGACGGCTTCAAATCATGCGGATATTATTATCCAAATGATTCACTCCTTACGTTCGCAGTCAGCTTTGGACGGTCGAGTAAAGAGAACGGGTTTACCCGCGAAATCTTGTCAAGGAGGTTCTTTATTGAAACTACCTGTCACAAGTACGATATTTAATATCGTCCAACGGTCTTCACCGACCGGAGGTAAAATGCTACCGAATTAGAATGAAATGTTCAAGGCCATTTCATCCGTGTATATGGTTTGTTGCTAACTGTCTTATGCAGCGTAACAAGAAGGTGGCATTGCGGTGTACAATCCAGAAGAAGTCGTCACCACATGCTTATACTACATACAAATTCAACAAATTCAAGAAAGTCTGAAGGTCAAGTCTTCCGCTGTATCAGACTCTGAAGCTTTCAAGAATTTCAAGGTATAAGTATGTGGAACATGAAGTCACGAAGAGGCAAATTTCACAAGTGATGAATGCACAAGGTCAAGGCAAGGAAACATGCTCAAGACTAAAGTCAAAGATCATATCAAGCATATTCACAAGAACAAGATCGAAGACTCAAGCATAGATGCTAGGTTTAAGATTTTGTAAAATGGTGTGACCTCCCTTAGGGGGAGATTGTTGGAAATGTATTTTCCCAAAGAAAGTCTCGGTCACATCATTATTAGCATAGATCACGAGCCATAGTATATTTAGAACTTTGTAACTTGGAGCGACCTCCCTTAGGGGGAGATTGTTGGAAATACGTTTTACGTATTTATGAAGGATCGGTCGCTCCAACGATAATTATGTAATGGGCTCGTGGTCTACTTTATAATGTATAGTCCATATAGCCCACATGTAGGGTGGGCTATATATATACCCCTCCTAGCATGTTAGGAGGGGGTTGGTCATTCATTTCACACTTAATCATTTATCTAATTACTTTCTCTCTCTACTTTCCTTCCCTCTCCTTTCTCTCTCTACAACTAATCTCCTTCTTCCCCATCTCTTCCACCAAATCCATAGATCTAATCCATCCATTTAACAAATCCTTAGAATTTGTAGGCCTTCATAGTTGATCACGTTTTATACCGAAAGAAAAGGGGCTTGGAGCAGAGAAAACATGCAAAATTAAGAAATAGTTTAAATGCCAGTAAATGAGTTTTAATATTGACATGGAGTTTCTAAATTTGTGATAGAAACCAGAGTAACAAAATGGAGTTTTAATAATGACTATGTGTTTAGGTGTTTTGTTGGTTAAATTATTAATGGGCCGGGCCTCGGGCTTTAAGTATACCTGTAAGACTTAAGCCTTTTACAAAGTCCGTTTTATTTATTTTGTGTCAAAACTTGAGTTCTCGTGTATTCGTATATTCATGAGTTTTTAATTTCGTGTTATATCTTGTCATGTCGTATTTAATATGCTTATATACTTGTCGAGAATTATACAAATATTAAAAGTTTTAATTTAATTGTAGTTTTATGCGGGTTTTACAGTTTAGTCCTTTCATTTACAGTACTTATATTTGCTTGTGTGGGAGTTACTTGGACTACCGATGTTTGATTCCGGTATTTCCTTTTTGGTCATAAATGTTTAGACATTTCCTTGCATGCTTTGATGACACGCCATATTTCACTGTAGCATTCCATCTTAACAAATGGGGTGTTACAATTATGGTATTAGAGCCCAAGGTTTCGACTTGTAGCTCTGTAAAACATGACATGTGACTTACGGGTAGCACCAGTGTCTTCCTAGAACTGACAGTTGGTTTTCATGCATTCATTCATTTTCATTTTTTCATGCATTCATATCATTGTAGCAGGTTTATGACTAAGTAATGGTTAGTACAGGACTGGCCCTATTTAGTCGCATGTGCTTTTATCGAAACTTTTAACTTAGGGATCGACCCATAGGCGTCCCAACGCCCTGTCATTTTGTTTTGGGTGAACTGACCATAGGCGTTCACTCCTGTTCATATAAAAGTTTTATAAACTGCATCATGCATTTTTCATTGTTTCATGCATTATAAATTACTTCATTAATTTATACATTGTTCATGCATTTCTATGTTCATATCATTTCAGACTTATCGTTCATGTTTCATTTAGTTGTTTTAAACTGTCAGATGGTGAATCCACTCAACAATCCAGATTTGGTTGCAGCTGTCAATGCAGCTCTGCAAGCCCTGCTTCCCTAACTTCACAATGAGATCAGGGACGAAGTTCATGCGAAATTCCAGGCTCATGGCAATCATAATAATAATAATCCTTCACCTCCTCCACCTGTTACCCTCATGACTTGGTTGGAGCGATTCAACAAAAAGCGACCCCGTTCGTTTGAGCAGACTGACAGCCCCAACGAGGCTGAAGCTTGGATTTCTCACATCGAGAAGATTTTCGATGCGATGGTTTGTGATGGTATTTTCAAGGCAAGACTGGCTTGCTATAAGTTTGAAGGTGATGTGCTGCAGTGGTGGAAGTCAGTCAAGCAGTCCAACGGTGGTGATGATTGGGTTGCACAGCTGACATGGGACCAGTTTAAGGAGCTCTTCCTTAACTAGTATTTTCCACATGCCGAGAAGGAGAAGATCAAGAGGGACTATCACAACATTCGGTAGATTGCTGGTGAGAACAACAACGAATTTATGCAGAGGTTTCTCCATTTGGTTGTTTTTCTGGGAGCGCCAGCTGGCACTGCTACAGAGCAAGCTGAGAAGTTTCGCTGGGCACTTCGCACTTCGGTCGCCAACAGCTTGGTATGTGCTACTTTCACTACAGTGGCACAAGTGGCCGATGCAGCCCGTAAGCTCGAGATGCTTCAGGAACGAGAGGAGTTTGGTGATGACCGCATGTATCTTAAATCACCAAATGTAAACATACATTTCCTTCCAGTATTTTCATGTTTATATCATCCTCTGTTCAATTTTTCATTTCAGACAGAAAACTGAGGACCGGAAGCCTCCGGCTACTCAACAACAGTCCTCCAAGGGAAGCGGTCAATCAAATGATCGTTCTGCTTCAGATAGGCGTGGCGGTAATGATAGTTACCATACTAATTCCAACAACAGCAGGTCCCTACATTTACCTTCTTTATTATTAAACTGCATATGTTTCATTACTCTGATATTCCAACGCTCGTATTCAGGAGCAATGGCAACAGAAGGGACCAGGACCGTAGAGGTTCGCAGCCTAACCGTTCTGCTTCATCTGGTAACCAGTTTAACCTTCTATGTAATGATGCTTATGTTTCATGATCATGTCTCATGCATGAAATTTCCAAACAGGCTCACAGTTAGCAAGGACATCTGTTGGAGGATTCACGCATCCTATCTTCCTACTTGTTCGCGCAGACATTCTGGTGTTTGCCGCCGAGCTATTGGTGGTTGTTTCAAGTGTGGCCAACAAGGCCACCAGCAGAAGGATTTTCGCCAGGGTGAGATAGAAGGCACCTCTGGACACGCCGACAACAAGCTACCTCCTACTTCTGGTCGCGTGTTCACTACTACCAGAGATCAGGCGAATAAGACCTCAGGTACCATCACTGGAAATCTCTTTATGAATGGTCTGGCAGCATGTGTTTTATTTGATACTGGAGCGACACATTCAGTCGTTTCCACTGTTTTTGCTGTACGTGTTAGGATTTCCCCGATGCCATTAGATAATGCCTTATGCATTTCCTCGCCACTTAGGGACTCTGTACGAATCACCCAGGTGTACAGAGATCTTCCCCTAGAATTTGACGATAGAATCCGCAGAGTTGACGCACTGCCTTTGGACATGTGCGATTTTGACTTGATTCTGTGCATGGACTGGTTATCCAAACACCAGGCAACTATAGACTACCACACTTATCGGGTTACCTTCGGTGATGTTAAATCTCCAGAGTACATACACCATGGTTTTCTACCAAGGAGGTATGTACAAATTATTTCGTCCATGGAGGCACGTGCATTACTAGCACACGGCTGTTAGGGCTTCATAGCCAATATTCATGACATCTCCACCAAGTCTCCATCAATCCAAGATCAGCCCATTGTGTAAGAATTTCCTGACGTATTTCCAGATGAACTTTCGGGCATACCACCTGTTCGCGAAGTCGAGTTTGAAATTGAACTCATTCCATGTGTAGAGCCAATTTCCAAGGCTCCTTACCGCATGGCTCCCATTGAGCTTAAGGAGTTGAAGGATCAGCTGCAGGAACTTTTGGAGCGAGGATTCATTCATCCCAGTGCATCGCCATGGGGTGCACCGGTACTATTCGTGAAGAAGAAAGACGGCAACATGCGTTTGTGTATAGACTATCGTGAGCTGAACAAGATCACGATCAGGAATCGTTATCCTTTGCCGCGTATTGATGACCTTTTCGATAAACTTCAGGGCTCCAAGTATTTCTCAAAGATCGATCTAAGGTCCGGCTACCATCAGTTACGGGTGAAAGATCAGGACATATCCAAGACTGCTTTCCGTACACATTATGGACACTACGAATTCGTAGTCATGCCTTTCGGACTCACAAATGCTCCAGTAGTGTTCATGGATTTGATGAATCGTGTCTTCCATGAATTTCTGGACAAGTTCGTGATCGTCTTCATTGATGACATTCTGATTTTCTCCAAATCCAAGGACGAACATGAGGAACACCTTCGTATAGTCTTGCAGATTCTTCGTCAGAAGCAGTTGTATGCCAAATTCTCCAAGTGCGAATTCTGGTTAAGCAAGGTGGCATTTCTAGGACATATTGTATCCGCATAGGGGATCACCATGGATTGTTGAAAGGTTGAAGCTATCACCAAATGGACGAGACCTACATCTGCAACCGAGGTAAGAAGTTTTCTGGGTTTAGCTGGCTACTACCGCAGATTTGTTGAGAACTTTTCACGGCTGGCCTTACCTTTGACTAAGCTGATGAGAAAGGGTGAGAAATTCATCTGGACTGAGGAACGAGAGAAGAGCTTTGAAGACCTTAAGCAGAAGGAGTTAGTGACTGCACCTATTCTTACTCTCCCATCTGGCTCAGGTGGATTTTAGATCTATAGTGACGCTTCAGGAAAGGGTCTAGGCTGTGTTCTCATGCAACATGGGAAGGTTATTGCATACGCATCACGACAGCTGAAACCTTATGAAGAAAACTATCCTGCGTATGATTTAGAGCTTGCAGCAGTTGTGTTCGCATTGAAGATCTGGAGGCATTATTTGTATGGTGAATCATGTGACATCTTCACAGATCACAAGATTCTCAAGTACATCTTCACCCAGAAGGAACTAAACATGATACAGAGAAGATGGTTAGAGCTACTGAAGGATTATGACACCAACATTCAGTACCATCCTGGTAAGGCGAATGTGGTGGCAGATGCTCTAAGCATGAGATCGGGTATGATTGATGGCATATGGATTGCTAAAGAGATTATCCGTGACATAGAGATGACTGACATGGAGTTTTGTGTACAAGGAAGACATGGATACTGGGCGAATCTTAGAGTAGAACCAGACTTACATTCTAGGATCAAGGAAGCTCAGAAGTCTGATGGTGAGATTTGGGCTATCATTCAGAACCTTGATCAGTAGGCGGAGTTTCGTGTTGATGACGATGGTATCTTATGGCATGGAAATAGGTTAGTTGTTCCTAGGGATGAGCTCGGGACCAATCCCGATTTAGTGCTCCCGATTTTTTTCTGATCTAAAAAGTTATGTACCGATCCCGTACGGAACGGGATTCGGGAATCGGTACCGGTACGGGTATCGGTACCGGTACCGGGAAATCGGGATTTTCCCGTTTTTTTCGGGAATTTCCCGATTTGGTACCGGTCCCGTCCCGTTAGTCCCGAATTTTTTTCACCTTATTTCGTAGTCCTGGTCCCGTACCGAACAGGATTCGGGTATCGGGAATCGGTACGGTTCCGGGAACGGTTCAGGTTCGGATTCAGGATTCGGGTCAAAATGCTCATCCCTAGTTGTTCCTGATGACTCTACACTCAGGGAAGCTGTGCTGACTGAAGCTCACAGCTCTCCATTTACCATACATCCTGGTTCCACCAAGATGTACCACGATATCAAACAACACTTTTGGTGGAGTGGTATGAAACAGGATGTTGCCACCTTCGTTTCTAAGTGTATGATCTGCCAGCAGGTTAAGATCAAACACCAGCGAGCTAGTGGTTTACTACAACCATTAGATATTCCGACATGGAAGTGGGACAAAATCACCATGGATTTTGTTATTGGTCTTCCTGTAACTCAGAAGAAGAACGACGCCATCTGGGTTATTCTTGATAGATTAACCAAATCTGCACATTTTCTGCCAATCCGCAAGGAACATCCGGTCAGCAAATTGGCAGATAATTTTCAGTATGAGATCGTGAGACTACATGGTACTCCATCAGAAATCATCTCTGACAGAGATCCTTGTTTTACATCACGTTTCTGGCAGAGTTTACAGAAAGGTTGGGACACCAAACTCAAGCTCAGCACTGCCTTTCATCCTCAGACCGACGGACAGTCAGAACGCACCATTTAGACATTGGAGGACATGCAGCGGGCGTGTGCTCTAGAGTGGGCAGGAAACTCGGATGAGTATATCTGTTTAGTGGAGTTTGCATACAACAACAGCTGGCATGCTAGTGTCAAATGTGCACCTTTTGAGATGTTGTATGGCAGAAAGTGTCGTGCCCCAATCTGCTGGGATCAGGTGGGCGAACGACTGATTAAGGGGCCAGAGATGATCGAGGTGACAAATGAGAAGGTCCCGATCGCCAAGGCGAAGATTCAGGAATCTCGTGCTCGTCAGAAGAGATATGCTGATAAACGTCGTAGAGACGTAACTTTCAACGTAGGTGATCATGTTTTCCTCAAGGTGTCACCTGCACGGGGAGTTAAACATTTTGGAATCAGAGGAAAGCTCAGTCCTCGCTTCATCGAACCGTTCGACATCATAGAACGCGTTGGTGAAGTGTCATATCGTTTAGCGTTACCGCCTCAGCTATCACACGTTCACTACGTGTTCCATGTGTCCTTACTCAGAGAATACAATTATCATCCAGTTCACATTGTTCAGTATCCGTTTGATCAGATTCGAGAGGATCTTTCATACGTCGAAGAACCAGAGAGAGTTCTCGAGCGACAAGATCGTGTCATGTGGAGGAAGACGATCCCTTTCGTCAAAATCCTCTGGAGGGATCATCCTGAGCGGGAAGCCACTTGGGAGACGGAGGAGTCTATACGGACTTCTTACCCTCATTTCCAGTTCTAATTCGGGTATTTCAGTTTACGTTTCTCCAATTCGATGACGAATTGTTCTTTTAGAGGGGAAGAATTGTAAAACCCGTATTAAAATCCTATGAATAGTACACACATGAAAACACGATAAAATTTAAACTTTCCATTTATAATATTAATACACGTGTCACGACAATAAATAACGAACAATCATGAATATTATAAATATGACATGATCACGAATACCAAAATCACGAATATTAAATCACGAACATGCACGATAATTATTTTAACACGGAAAAAGCTTCGGGTTACCCTTAGTGGGCCCCATAGCCGCGACAACCAAAGGAAAGGAGGCCAAGTAGGCCTTTTGGCCCAAGATCAATTTTTATTAAAACACCAGGAGATAAACACATTCATTTATTAGGTTTAATAAAAATTTGTTCTCTCTTCCTTGCTCTCTCTTGGTGCCGCCGGCTACAACAACAAAAAGGGAGAAGCCGAACGATTTTTGTTATTAGTTTTGTGTTCGTGATCATTCTCTCGTTAATACACGCATTGGTATAATCAAACCCTTTTTCTTTTCTTTTTAACTCTTTTGAATTCATGTTATTATTTAATTAATCATCAAGAACAAGAATAAAACATGTAATAGATTAATTAAATTCATGGTTCGGGTTTGGTTTGTGTGGGTTGTGGTTCGGCCGAGACACCCGAGACCCCAAAGGCGCTCGGTTTGTTTTCTTCACCACCACCGAGACCCCAAGGGGCTCGGCTTGGCTTGGTTGTGGCTCGGACGCAGCAAGAAACCCCGACCACGGGTTGGGGTGTGTTTGTTTGTTCGGTTTGTGTGCACCAAGGCACCACCGAGACCCCCAAAGGGGCTCGGTTGGATTTTTTGTACGAACCCAAGACCAAAGAAACCCCGACACTAGGTCGGGGTATGTTTGCATGTTGGTTAGTTTAATTGTGTCAACCGAGACCCCTCCAAGGTCTCGGTGGGACTTTTGTATAGCTTATTTGGTTCGGCTTATATAGAACACGGGCTCGGGATTCGGGTTTATAAAAACTGTTTTTATAAGTCATGTTATATTAAACTTTAGGCTAATTAATTAATTTAATTAATTCATGTATAACCTAAGGTATTTTAACTAGTGATTTATTAAAACATGTATTTTAATTAAATTTCATATAACGTATAGTAATTAAATGAACCAATTATTTAATTAATAAGCTATAAACCATGACTTGTATTGTGTTATTTAGACTTTAATTATTATTTATAATCCAGCTTATTTCTAATTTTGGAAACTTACTGTTTATGGAAACCTACTATTTTTAGAAAGTTACTCAGTATTACAATACAAGTATTATAATACACTAATACATGAATAATACACAACAGAACATCAGAATAACTATAGTTAACACAATAAACAGTAAAACATGACAGAATACGTGTAATAAGCTAAGAACACTCAGAACCAGTAAAACACATGTAATTCAGACCACTTATACACGTCCATATTTCTTATGTAGTATTATCCGTCAAGGCGGAATAGTTCTTCATCGTTTCGTTAGCTTCTACTGGACATAAGTTACGGATTCCCGTCCTTCAGTAAGGACAATCTCTTCCTTTATTAGGATTTCCCGTATGCAGCCAACTGTCTTCCCAGTAGTTACAGATTAAATTCTTATGTTATTAGTTACCTTATCCATATACATGCATGACCAGTTTCACCTAGTTATGGAGGTACCATAACCATAACACTAGAGGCACTAGTGTTATGACTTCACCACGGCGGAGTGATAGCTCGTGGCGTCCCTTTCAGTTATTTGGCCATTATATTTATTATATTATCATATGGGGCTTATGGTTGCATCCTAGTTATATGTTTCAGTCAGGATTTCATGGTGAATGTGGTGTGTGCCTTGCATCCTTCACAAGGAGCTGATCCCTCCTACCCAGACCAGTATAATTAGAGGCAGCCCCTAATTGCATGACGAGGTCACCCCTTTATGTATTCATGCACGTTGTTGACCTCATGACCTATATTGGCTATTTTGGTACAGTAAACTAATACAGATTTTACAAGTAAACATAAGCTATATTTTCAGAACTAAAATCAGTAAAACATGTTATATACCTAGGTTTTCCCAGGACTTATTTATTTCTGCTGCTATTCATGCTTTATGCTCTTATTATGCTTTCATATGCTATGTCTTCCATGCTTTGTTGTGTATCCGTGCACTGAGCGTTATGCTCAGCCGTCTACTTTTTCATGTTCCCAAACGGCTGGTACCCAAGGTCGCAAGTAGGATTTCAAGAGTATGTGTTCGGATGGAAGCTATCTAGCCTTCATTACTTTATGCATTTTATTCCTACTTTATCGTACTTTACTTCATTTTGGACACTGTTTAGTCATTTCATTTACAGTACTTATATTTGCTTGTGTGGGAGTTACTTGGACTACCGATGTTTGATTCCAGTATTTCCTTTTTGGTCATAAATGTTTAGACACTTCCTTGCATGCTTTGATGACACGCCATATTTTACTGTAGCATTCCATCTTAGCAAATGGGGTGTTACACATGTTTTTATACATGTTTTATACGCATATTTTTACACATGTTTTTGTACACAAATTATTATACACGTTTCATGTAAAACAATGTGCGTATATATATATATATATATATATATATATATATATATATATATATATATATATATATATATCTATATATATATATATATATATATATATATATATATATATATATATATATATATATATATAGAGAGAGAGAGAGAGAGAGTTTAGATCAAATAAGAACTTTAAAAGTTAAAAAAAATAAGAACTAGTCATTAGCCAATAGGATTAGAGCAAGTGGCAATTAATTAATACTACATATAATTAAAATAAAAAAAATGAAAAATAATATATTTATAAGAGGCTAAGGGCATTATAGTCAGTCATTGTTTTACGTATCATACCTGGTATAAAATTATAAACGTTACCAAAGTATACGTTTTTTTATGCATATCATCTTGCACAATAGAATCATTACTTCCCAGATTTTTAGCAGAATATCATTCGTTTGAGAGATTTTTGATATGCCTATTATTATTATTCAAGCACTATTTAATAGCAAATATATTTAATAAACCACATCACAATCTTCAATCAATTCCAATTTACTAGTCACCATGAATGATTCCAGAGGCTTTCAGGCGGTTGATGCTATTGTTGAAGGTAACAAATTTATGTCTTATGTGTATTAAGATCAATAGACAAATGTATCAGCATAATACATAATACATCAAAGTTAATCAAGAACTGATATGTGTATCAAATTGATGTCGAAAGTTCTTGGTATAATTTTTAATAGGTGTTTGTTACCCGGTACCTCCCTTATCCAAACATGATTCACTTGATGTGACCAGTTGGCCACACAATAGGTCCGGGTAGTTAGTGATACCCAAAACCTTGAATTAATACATTTACCAGAATCCGCTGTTGGTTTTGATATGTGTATCAAGAACGGTCGTTCTTGTATACATTTTTTATATGGGATTCACTATGTATCAAGAACTTTATGTACCAAATGCTAAACATTATACCTATATTAATATCAATAGACAAATGTATCAGCAATGTTACATTTGTAATAAGTGTTTGTTTTGACATATTTTTATTTTAGATCGATCCATATGTGTTTAATAATAATAATGTTATTGGATAAATGTTTCTAACTCTAAAACCATATTGTTTTAAGTGAACCTAATACTCCGTTAGCTGTGCACAATGACCAAGACAAGCTCGATGAGGGGTATCTTACACCTATTGATGTTCAAGAACCATCAACTCCTCTCTCGGTGCGCAATGACCAAGACATGCTTTGTGAGGGTTACTTTACACCTCCTGATATCCAGGTTGGGAGTTTTCAGCCAACTCCTAATGGTTCTAAATTTTGGGTTCCCAAAGTTAAGAATAAACTCGTGGAAGGGACAACCTTTGATACCCTTGAACTAGCTTTCAAGGCTTACAAAGATTATGCTAGAGAAGGTGGTTTTGAGGTTAGAAAGGGTGGTCAAAAGAACACCAAAGACAATAATGAAAAACCTAACTATAAGTATTTTTATTGTGTTAGACAAGGTTTTAAACCCCAACCTAAGCCTGAAAACTCCAAAAGTATAAAACAAGTGTCGACCAGCCCTTTAGGTGTTACTAAGGTCATGAGAAGGAGGAAACGTGCATCTTGTCGTTGTGGATGTACCGCACAGCTCAGACTTAAGAAGACACAGGATGGCAAGTTTATTGTTACAAAGTTTTTCGAGAAACACAACCATAATTTGGTATATGTAGATGATATCAAGTATCTTGGGACATCTCGTAGGCTGACTTTCTCCAAGCAACAATTGTTAAACCAACTTTCCAATGTCAATTTAGGTCCAGTTAGATCTTGGAAAGTTATGAAAGAAATGTATGGTGGTTTTGAATATATTGGTGCTATAGATGTTGATTGTAAGAATTATAGGCGTGGGCTGAATGAATTTATTGGTAATCGTGATGCCCAGATGGTGGTCAATAAGTTGTTGTGTCGGGAAGAGTTCTTTGAAGATTTTTCGGTTAAGTACAAGAAGGATAAAGAAACAAACGAATTGGTTGGATTGTTTTGGGTTGATTCACAAGCCAAGCGTAATTACGAACCCTTCGATGATGTTGTGTCATTTGACGCCAATTTTCGCTCAAACATGTAACATGTCATCTTTATTTTAAGTTAAGTAGTTTATATCGAAACCAACTGATACATATGTTTATTATTATATGTAGGTACAATATGGTGCTTGTTCCTTTTACATGCGTTGATAACCACAACAGATGTGTGATGTCTGCTGCTTTGTTAGCGAGCGAATCTGCAGTTAAATATACGTGGTTGTTGAAGAAATTTAAAAAGTTATTCGTAAAAGTTCCGAAGGTTGTTGTTACAAATCAAGATCCGGCTATGAAGATAACCATAGAAGAAATATTGCCTGATACACGACACCGTCTTTTTATGTGGCATATAATGGCAAAGCTCACTACAAAGGTATCGTCTTTATTTCGTTGATTTTGTGTCACATTACTTAAAATTTAGTTTTAATAAAACATGTTTCGGCATATTATGGTCAGTGGTGTTTGGTTTACCTAATTTGGTTAGGATATTTGGGTTAAAACTGAAAGTGTTACAGCAATTCCTATTGTTTTGCAATTCCCTTCATACAATATGTCTACCAAATGTGCAAATCTTTTATTTTCTTCCACATTGTTTGTCACTATTAGTATAAAAACTGATAGATTATTAAATTGTGTAGGTTGGAACCGATGTGTGCATCAACACCGACTTTAAAAGGCGTCTGTACGATATTGTATGGACAGACAAGATCGATGCCGATGTGTTTGATGAACATTGGAATGAGATAATGGTGGATTTTAAGCTAACTGATCACAAATGGTTACATGATATGTTTGAATTGCGGTCAAAGTGGATACCTGCATATTTCAGGCATGAACCGATGTCTGGGCTAATGCGCATAACATCAAGGTCCGAAAGCGAGAATCACTTTTTTGGACAGCTGATGCATCCACATTTGAGTTTGATTGAATTACTGAGTCATTTCAATACAGCAATGGATTCACAAAGATTCAAGTATGGAAAGAATCCTCGTTATTCAAAGTACACGACACCTGATTTCAAAACTCATTTACGGGTTGAAAAAGAGGTTGCTGAACTGTATACACGTACTTTGTTTTATGATGTTCATGATGAGATATTTGTGTCATTATATGATTGTTGTTCATTGAGTGTTCAAGAAGTTGATACATCCATCAATTATGTGATTCGTGATATTAAAGCAGATTACAAATTGAAAGGTGTTTCTGTGGAAGTTAAATATGAGGTAACACTACTCATGTCCTTTCCATCTTGACTGTCTCGATTTGTTTTCTATATATACATGTATGATTATTATCCCTTTTTTATTGCAGGTTACGTATGTACCATCAACTGGTGATATCAATTACAGCTGCTTAAAATACGAGGTGTTATGGTTTGCTGTGTCGCCATGTTTTCAATGTTCTTAGGATGTCCAAGGTTTTCCATTTCCCTAAAAAATATTTGCAGTGAAGATGGTCAAAGAATGCTTTGCCTAGCAAGATTGTGGCTAGGCCCATGGATGCTGCCAGTTCTTCAAATCCGGTCGAATGTGTTAACGGTGTTCTCAGGGAAATATATGGTAACGTCGAAGACTCGGTTACCCGATTGGTTACTGATATTCAGAAACTCCACATTTGCAAGGACGAGCTGGAAAAATTACTGGAACAGGTGAAGATTTACATACCAAACGCCTCAGAAATGAACAAGAAGGAATTGTATGTCGCTGCGCTTGGTGTCAAGGAGCCCGAACAGGTTCAAATTGTTGCCCCCGTTTGTCGTAATAAAGGATCCATGTCTGACAAGAGGCTTAAAACACAGGCTGAGATAGCTATGATTCAATCAAACAAGACTCCGTGTCAATGCAAGTACTATCTCGAATATGGTTTTCATGATTCACGCAACTGTCCGAAAAAGCTGAAGATATGGCCGCTGAAGATCTGGCCAATTCGGAAGACGCATCACAATAATTTAGTTTCTTGTTTTTTTCTTTTTGCTTTCAAAATAATGTTTTTACTTTTTCGTTGGATTTAATAACTTCTGGTATTTTGGATTTTTAATGTTTTATGCGTGAATGGTTTTTAATATAAATTGTGTTTGTTTATTTTTTTTCCCGGTATAATTTATGTATCATTTGCGGCAGGTTTTATATGATCTGATAATGTGTACCTCTTACGATAGGTTCTGTTAAAAATTGCAAATAGGTCGTTCATTGTGGACCCGTTATAAATAGCAAACACAATTCACACATTTGGTACATGTTTACAAACTCGAACTAAAGTTTGTATCTTCTTTGTATCTCCTGATACAACTTGCTACAATTTTTGGGTATTTGTATCACCTGGTACAACTTGCCACAATTGGCACATCTGGTCCAAGTTAAAAGAATTGTTAAACCAATTGGTACATTAGTTTGTTGTTGACACTTTGTATCACCCTTACCAACCTTTTTCCTTTTCTTTTTTTTTTACCTTAGTTTTTGGTTCGACGGTGCAATCAGACTATTATCGGGAAGCTTTTATGTTTTTTTCGTGCTTGCTCGGCTTATTCATTTTTTTTCCTTTTTTTTCTGTTTATTTTTATTTTTTTTGTTTTTAAACTGGCGTTTGGCAACGCGTTTACCTGAATCCAATCCAAAAAAAGAATTGGTACATCAACTTTTGAAATTGTTGTAACAAGTATATTAGGACACAATTGGTACATCAGGTTGTTGTGGATACTTTGTATCACCCTCAAACAACTTTTTTCCTTTTTGTTTGTTTGCCTTAGTTTTTTGGCTCAACGCTGCAATCAGACTATTCTCGGGAAGCTCTTTTTTTCCTTTTTTTCTTTCTGTGTCATGGATTTTTCTGTTTTTAAAATGGCGTCTGGCAACGCGTTTAACTGAATCCAATCCAAAAAAGGTGATACACCAGATTGGCATCACGTTCACCAGGTGCTTCGGGTTGTAACCCCGATGCATCTTGGTACATAGTCCTCCTAAAATGTACATATAATTATTCTTTTTTGATGCATATTTTTAAAAACGTCTGTCTAAAATTACTGGAGTAATAAAAGTTATTCAATCAGCTTATTTTGTATTTTTCTGTTTTTAAAATGGTGTTTGGCAACGCGTATAACTGAACCCAATCCAAAAAATTGATACACCAGAATGGCATCACGTGCACCAGGTGATTCGGGTGGTGTCTCCTGATGCAACTTGGTACATAGTCCTTCCAAAATTTACATACTACGTGATGCAACTTGGTACATCGGCTGTTTCCACCTCCTTTTTCTATTTTTTCTTACTTTTCTAATAAGTTTTTGATTTTGCTTATTTTAGACAAAAACTATATAAGATTTACTTGTTAAAACATATCATTCCTGATAACACATATCAGCATCAGCCTTTTTAGTTATAATTCAGTTTTCAATCAGTTTTTTTCGTTTTTTCTCTGTTTTTAAAGGAGCATTTGGATACGCGTTTAACAGAAATTAACCAACAAAGAAACATCCGATTGACAACGCGTTTAAAGTTAGAATCAATTTTTTATGATTTTAAATCAGTGTATTCCAAAGATTGATCACACTTTGGGTACCCAAGATTGGCATCCAAAGGGGATTCGAGCTTATATGTTCCAACAGTTTGGATATAACTGGTACATATATAAACAGTTTGGATATAATTTGTTATAACCAAACTGTTGAACATAATACATGGGAAAGGTACATCACCTGGTACATATTAGTTTTCGTTTACTGGGTAAAACCGACAATCACATTTTAAAACCTAATACGTTCCAGCTTATGCACATGTAGATACTGATTGTGTTACACATTGGTACATATTAGTTAGTATGTTTAACATAACCATTTTATGTACCAACAGGTACCCAATAAACGAAAAACTGCGAAATAACAAGTAAAAAATAAATGAACCAATTATAGACACCAACATTATAACACGATAACATAATAAAGATCACATTAATTCAAACATAACTTAAGATGACACACCAAAATAAAGAAGTTCATGATTGGTGGTGCACCAATCATTAAAATAAAAATAAAACACAGTTGGATTCAGCAAGTTTGTGATGAACCAAAATAATCCCACACACATGTGTTATCCACTTATTAAAGTACCTAAAAACGAACTAAAACTATAGCATCTGTTTCGCACGCTTTTGTATTGTTTCAAATGCAGCATCCAATAGTCGTTGTTGTTCTTCTATCGGCAACTGCCTGTACGCTTCAGCTTCAACTTCAAATTCTGATTTATTTAGGTTAATATCAGACAACAATATATTTGTTGCGTACTTCATCTGTAGTTCATCCAGTTGCAGCTTCTGGGCCTTACCCTCTCTTCTAAGATCACAACGGTCATCGCATTCCCCGCCACCCATGTATGTCTCCATGTGGCGCATTGCAAAAATCCCACAGTCAAGGAAGTTTTGTTTGGTCCTACACCCCAACCTTAGGATTGTGCGCGCAACATTCCTCATTGCTCCTTGTGGTGGATGGTTTTGGTATGTAAGGAAATCTACAAACCTAGCCACCTGTTTCATTCATTTAAAAAAATGTTAGTTGACGCCATATTATTTTGTACCACAAAATTAATAACCATGTAACCCAAACTCCTTTTTGGTGATATTTTATGCAAATCCTATTTGGTGACACACTTGAAATTATACACAAGTCTATCCCATACATAACATAAACTAGTAATATTTTCCGTTTACACATACAGCAACTTTCAAACAATAAAGTAACCCTTAAAGGAACATACCAGATTGTCAAGTAAATCACCGTATATCTTCGATACATCTCTGCATATTGTATACATATTATCGAGAATATGCACCTCTCTCAACTTGAGATGCATGCACACAACGAAAAAATGCTTCCCCTGAATTATCGGGAAGAACACCTACAAAAATTACATGTTACCAATTAATCAAAAAATGTATCATTCTAAAAAAACTGTATAATTTTAAAAAATATATATATATATTACCAAATCCACATTAGACAAGTTCCGATAGGCTGTGGTTCTCAGAATGCGCATCATTTCTGCATTGAATTTGTCGGCACACATCTTAACATCATCTTTTCTTGCCGATGCGTCTTTTACATCCTATTCGTGCTTTTTCATGTACAAACAATCAATTGTACAAACAACTTAGTGTCATGTTTATAGGATTCTAAAAACAACTTAGTATACCATATAAAAAACATCTTAATATATTACGTACCATCATTGATGTGTCACAAAAAACCTTGCGCACCGGCTTCAACGGATCACGGTAAAACTCAGCACGATTCAAAACCTTGGTGAACATGTCGATAACTCCACTTGCTATCATTATACTCGGGCACAAGGTTTCCAGTTCACCCCTATATCCAGTCACATAAGCGGTCCTAAACAAGACGTCCCTACTTAAAAAATATAAAATAATAAACACAAATGTTCAATACTTATATTCAACAATATCATTTTACTTTAAAACGTATACTTACGTTTGCGAGAAGCGACCACTAATCAAACAGTACGCCACTCTATTCTCATGATTAGACAATGTACCACACACATAAACTTCCCTGACTACGTAAGGGGAACGTAAGACTTCTGATGGTCGAACATTATGTTGACTCCTTCTAGGTGCAACAACAGGGGGGATGCTTTGTATCGGTCTTGCCTCACAAATATTGTATGGCGTAAGTGCAACTATATCATCAACATTGCCCGACACAGCTGCTACAGCAGGTGGTGGTGTAGAAAAGCCCAAATCAAACTTTGGAATATCGACATCGACACTCCTTAGCTTTTTCTCTTTGTTGCTTATTTCTAATTCTACTTCTTCAGCATACGCAACGTACGCAGACGGGGTCCCATACACCTGAGTATACGAGAATGGCTCAACATAATTTCTGCTTGTATCTTTTCCCAGCGTGGACTCGTTCTCATTCTGTTGTGGAATATCACTATCTTGCTCATTCTGTTTTGGAATATCCTTGTATGGTTCAGAATAGGTACGTGAACCAAATAACACATTTCGTAGGTCCCTTAATTGTATCAAATCCTTATCATGTGGATTTTGGTCAAGCGCATCATCTAATGCGTTATCAGCTTCACCAATAAGCTCAGTAGCCTTTTTAAATTTTTCCGCAACACTCTTTTTAACTTCCTGCATTACAACCCGATACATCATCAACCAATTAATCAATGTACCATATTCACATAAAAACTAGTTAATATATACCGTAATAAAAATATTAATACTTACCTCCACATTTGTCGTACTGAATCTATCGACCTCGAGCTTGTCCAACATTTCATCGGTGAAACTGTTGACCAAAGGAAACACAACTCTTTCTTTATTTGTCTTGATGGGCAGTGAGGAGGCATACAAAATTTGTCGGGGAATTTAACATTTCAATAACCAGTTATTGGTACATCATTTAGTTATATGTTGAACACCAAAAACAAAAAAAATAAAAAAACTGAATGTAATATCAGAGAAAACCGTACCAAAAGAACAATTACTGGACCGGTGTAGTGTGAGTTTCTAACCCAGTTCTTCTTAGTCTTAACCAGACACTCAAGTATGAACGTACACCAGTCAAAATTATAGATAGGAATGTCCTCATTCATACCATGGAGAAACCTTAAGTTACATGTAGCATTCTTCTTGGCTTCCCCAATTGATGTCAAATATAAAATTAAGAAATTTATCTTAAACCACCATCCTCCTTCTTTTTGTGTATATATTAGTTGCTCGAGTGGGCTATGGTAATACCTTTCCTTCCTACCAAACTGTCTCTTCCATTCAATCACCAAACGGTGCATGTAGTCCGCATCATCACGTGTGTCAACATATAAATTCCCCATAGGTACACCAAGAACATCTTTAATTGTTGCCCTCGTAATAGGTATCGTTCTATCATTCACATTCAACGTGCACGTTTCTTCATTAAAATTATCGAGTAGCCAATAACTAAGACGCCCCGGTACATCCTTTATCTTAAAATCAAGCACATCTCTAAATCCCATCTCAATTATATCTTTCTTCTGGTGTGGTGATAGATTGGGTATCAATCTATGAAATGAACACAGCGCAACTCGTGCACGTACCCTATCAGGTGCCTTACAAACGAGATTGGGCAACTGATTGACCATTCCCTCTTCAACATTATTCACGTCAGCCTCGTCACCAGCAGGTTTCTCAAAAACTGTGGCCTCATCAGTAGTTGTTTTTTTTCCTTTTTGTTATTTAATTCTAACTTTCGCTTCCTATTATCATTGTTACCCAAACCATCACCACACTCCTTTTCTGCCACAATAAAAAACTTAATTTTCTTTCCAGGTTCCTTCTGTCCATGATCCTTCTTCCCCAAAACAGCATCACCACACTCCAAACCATGGTCACCGCCTTCCTTCATCCACTGATCACTAGTGTGTTCCACCAAACCTACATATTTAATCACCACAAAAAAACGATTACTATCTAAACCATGTAATCAAATTTATCCAACTATGTATCGAATAAATATGTATCAACTTAATCCATGTATTAAAGTTTACATGTCACTCGTCACTTATAAGAAACATAATTGTTAACCGGATACACAACCGACTACAAAGTAACCTAATTCACATCCGACTACATTCGACTACAAAGTAACATGTTAACCGGATACACATATCCGACTACAAAGTAACCTGATACACATCCGACTACATTCGACTACAAAGTAAACTGTTAACCGGATACACATATCTGACTACAAAGTAACCTGATACACATCCGACTATATTCGACTACAAAGTAAACTGTCGTAACCTGACACACATTCGAAACTTAATTAAAATGTTTGGTACTTGGTACACCCCTTTATCCAAACCTAATTACAAAGTAAAATGTTATTAGGACATAATTCGAAACTGAATTAAAATGTTTGGTACCTGGTACCTGGTACACCCATTTATCCAAAATTAATTAAAATGTTAAGGCGGTTACTTGTACATCCCTTTTTCCAAACATGATTGTTACCCCGGTACACCTCTTTATCCAAACTTAATTAAAATGTTAAACCGGTTAATGGTACATCCCGTTACCCAAACATGATTGGTACCCCGGTACACCCCTTTATCCAAAAATAATACATGTACCATAATCCGATGTTGGTTTTGACATGTGTATCAAGAACTGGCGTTCTTGTATAAATGTTTGGTTTTGATATGTTGGTTACTGGTACATCCATTTACCCAAACATGATTGGTACCCCGGTACACCCCTTTATCTAAACATAATACATTAAAGTTAATCAAGAACTGATATGTGTATCAAGAACTTTATGTACCAAATGCTAAAAATTATACCGGTATTTATTGTACCATTTTAGATAAATTAAAGTTAATCAAAGAATTAAATTTAAAGTTAATCAAAGAATCAAATTTACCTGGTACAACCTCCTTCATTGGCGCATCAGATAAATTGATTACACCATCGATTCCACCACTTTCTGCTTTCATGATTGACAACCTCATGCTTCTTCTTACTGAAAAACACACATGCAAATCATGATTTAGATACATATATTTTCTAATCGGATTTTTACTTAAACACAAAATCCCCTTACCTGTTAAAATAGAAATTGGATGTGAATCTGTGCTACTCATTGTTGGTGAAGCCATTATTTATACCCAATCGATACAATTGATTGGTTAAAACCCTAATCCCCAATCTTTAGCTATATTCTTGATAACGTTGATCCTATATTTAATTTGGTGGATGTATCATATCCCGATAATTAGCAATGTGATGATTCTTGTTGATTTTTTTTACTTTCTGGGGCATGATCTACGAGGTCAATATGTGTTTGGTGGATAATTGTGGTTTTCATTTATGTATCAGAATGATATGACGATCACCACCACTTGTGTAACTGTAGTCTTTAAAACTCAAATTAAACGAGGGAAATCATTTTTTTAATATGGTACATACAGCCCTTATGTTTTATTGTTAATTACAATAATGCCATTCAGAAATAATAAAACTCGTCTACAATGAAACAAATGATCCAACGATTTATAATATGCTCTCACTTTAACAATATTAAAATTTCTCTTACAATAACCCCCCTATATATATATATATATATATATATATATATATATATATATATATATATATATATATATATATATATATATATATTATATATATATATATATATATATATATATATATATATATATATATATATATATATATATATATA